>CM028131.1:561487500-566487500 GCA_016271365.2 Neoceratodus forsteri
CTTATCTTTGCCTCTGTCATGACAGGATAGTTAAACCACAGCACTTCTCCCACTTCCGGCTCTGCTCCTCAACCTCTCCCTACCCTGCTTCCTCCCTGTCCTATGTGTTCTGCTCATCTAGCCTTCCAACTCCCACTGTATACTTCCCTATCCTTGTCTGCTTATCTTTTTGACATGGGCATACATTGTACAATGCCTCAGCATAGCTAGCACTTTATAACTGATTTCTGTAACCTCCATTTATATTATTCTCAGTATTTGTATATTTGTGCACAGTATTGTACCTTGTTGACTAATGTATTGAATGTGGAACCTTTCAATGAGCATCCGCTCACAGGTATTATCCAAGAACTCAATAAATAAATAAAAATAAATAAATAAATAAAACCCGGCCAGCCACCCACAGGCAGGCTGCAGATGTTCACTGAGGTGCACAGCAGCCTGGCAGCCCTGATGGACTAGAGGTACCCCCTTTCCATCCCAAATCTAGCCAACTCCATCCCTGAAGAGCTCCATAGTGTACAGTTCCCCCGAATCCAATCGCACCAGAGGAAACCATGGTCCATATCCATATTCTAGAGGCCTCCCATCCACTGCCCCTGTACAAAGACACCCTCTCTCCCACCATACCTGAAGTGTTGCAAATACTGGCACTGCCCTCCATACCCTGCTATGGCCAGCCATTGACTGCACTGAACCCAGGCTGGGGACCTGTACTGTGGAATGACCCAACTAGCTGTACTGTGCATTGGGGCACCATGGCAGTTGTGGATCCACAAGTGTATGCAGCCATGTGTATGTCCCTGGCAAACTGATGAGGAAATTTACATACCTTCAATGCATGCCTTGCTGATGCTGTATCTTCCTGCTGTCATACACCACTGCAAGTCCAGACTCTCCCCTTTCCCCTCTGTGTAACATGCAACCCTCTGGACTGCTGAGGTATCTCGGATGCCATAAGGTGTGGCCTCCTGTAATGCCATTTGCAGTGTATGCTTCAGGCTATGGATGGTTCATCTGCAGTTCCCCAATTGTACAAACAAATTGGAGGTCGGCTGTAACATGCCTGTTTTGGGACCTGTGCAGTGGGTACAGCATTGGACATCACCCACACTGAGCAGTGCAATGGCACCAGGATGATGGATCTGCATGCAGTGCCTGAGGTGTATGGCGACTGGGTGTTATCACCACACACAGCTTGTGCTTATGTAACACATTTCTGCATCCTACTGTGATGCTCCACCATCCACCAATAGAGTGGTATGATCCCATTACAGAGCCAGTCATTGCAATGGGATGGGCTGTGCGGGCAGCAAGGGGGGTGTCTGTACATCATTGAGGGTGAGTGAGGACCACTACACTATGGACATGGAATGTAGGTGTATTCAGGTGTAAGTAGGGATGGCACTGGGGTCCCCACAATATGCACCCGATAGAGCTTGGACTGTGGTACTATCAGGGCTGGTGGAACAGGTAGGGGAGTGCCACTGTATGACCAGAGACTTCAGGGTCTGTCCCACATGGAACAATCATGTTCAGGTTGTGGGTTGAGGCTGCTCCGCGCATTCATCCCTGTGCCAACATGCAATGGGCTAGTAATGAGCATGCATAAGGCCCTTTGCACCCTGCATGCTCAATTAGTTCATTTCCATTCCTGGGCTGAATATCACCCATGGGGGCTGTGGACGCAGCCTGGTAGGTGCCATGTATTCCCCTGAAAGGTATTCAGTTGGGGTAACCTGAATGCACCTGCATTGTGACTCCTGTCCAGTGTTGCATTTTCAACAGATACGATGAAGCTGCCAGGATGAAGCACAGTGCCACAGGTTTACTGCATGACAAAAGGGATTAACTCTCTTTGAAACTGCATTGTTTGCTGCAGTAACTCTACTACAGAATTCTGCAGTGCTGCACTTCATCCTGGTGGGCTTCACTGTATATACACACTGTACCGGTGGTGCATTCTCTTTGAATATTGTATCAGTGCTGACCGACGCACCATCTTTGTGCATTGATCCAGAACTTAATATATCCCACAGATGTAAAATATTGTTTTTAGTGCATTCTGATTTTACACAATGCAGCATAATATTGTGTAGATGTAGAGCCCCAACGAAAATAAGATGCCATTTCTTCTGTGAACTATCCAGGCTAAATATATAGCAATCAGCAGGCATATTCAAGGAAAAAAAACATTGTAAAAATGTGTAAAAGGAAGACCACATTGAAGCTGCCTCTCCACAGATCTGCATTGTGCAAATTCATTAGAAATAATGGATAAAAGCATCCCAAAAGCACTCCACAGCCATATTGGCTCTGACCAGAGTTTGTCTATCTGACTATTAATCCATTTCAGGTCCACTCTAGTTCTTCTTTTGTCTTTTTATGATGTCTCTTTCCACTATGTTGTGAGTATACCCCTCTGGGTGTCATGTGATGGTGTCAGCGTGGCTTAGTTGGTAGTACATCAGCCTCTGGACCAGAAGGTGAAGTGGGTTCTCGTCCCACACTGGGATTGGACTGCACCTAAAAATCGCTGGCATCCGAGTGCAGTATTGGGGGGTGCTGTACTGCTGGGTGTGCCGTCCTTCAGATGAGACGTTAAACCGAGGTCCCTTCTGCCAATCCTGGTGTTGTCCTGGTGGGTGTCCAGGTGGAAGTAAAAGGACCCAGGGCACTCTTTGCAAAGAGTAGGGAGCATCCCCGGTGTCCTGACCAACATTCCCCTTCCCATAAAACCGGTTCATGCAATTATCCAGGCTGTGTGTGGGTGATGATGTATGATATGGCCGCCACCACACATTCAGTCACTTCACTACCAGTCTAGCATTGCTTGTAAAGTGCTTTGGATGTATGAAAAGCGCTATATAAATACTGATTCTTCTTCTGTCTGAAACATTTTGCCTTATTGTTGATCTTTATCTTTCCCTCTGATCTCATCTGCATTACATTTCCTCAAGGCCCTGAGTATCTGGGAGCATGGTATGTTACCTTTGAGTAGAGTGAGTAGAAAGCTTGTTGCATGCTGTAAAGTGTTATGATGGGGGGGGGGGTTCTGAATAGTCCTTTCCCAATCCTATCATTGACTTTATATAGTAACAGATCCAAAAAAGGTATCCGAGCCTCACTGTATTGTAAGATACAATAAACACCAGATGGTCAGCCACTGCATTTATATATTTATAAAAATTCTTTCAATCTCTCCTCTGTGTCCTCCCAAATGAATAGCAAGTCATCAACAAATGTTGCAAACAGTCTTAAGTCTTTGTAAAATGGGTTATACAGAAGACTAAGAATGAACTATTCCTCAAAGGATTCCATATGGAGGTTGACACATGTAGAAACCACTGTGTTTTCCATGGCTGCCCTTTTCCATTGTGCAAGAAATGTGTTTTCAAAAGAGAACTAGTTTTCATATAAAACTAGCCTAGTTACAGTAGTTCTATAAGAAATGGTGACTTTTTATTTAAACTTTCATGTCTCCACAATGCTGATGATAGAAAAAATATATATTCCCTTTGATGGATGCAAGTATAAATATTCACAATCCATGACATCCCTAGAGTCCTTAAGACAGCCTTTTATGTTTCCAACTAGAAGCTGCACAAAATAATTCACAGCAGAGAACAATGATTCCAGTATAGACCCTAGGCCTGAAACAATTGGTCTACCCGGGGAACTCTTAAAGGATTTAGTGACATTTGGTAATGCATAGAACACAGGTGTTTGAGGTAGATAAACTGCATGAGTTCAGCCTCCCATGCCTCTATTTGCTTAAGAGCTATGGTCTCATTTAAAGCTTCCTTAGTGCTTGCCTTTATTCTTGTTGTTGGATCAGAGGATAACAGTGGAAGGAAGCTACATTTAAAGACTGCCTTAGAAAGATTCTGCTAGTAGCTTGGCAGAAGACACCAGGAGAAAGGACTGATGTGTGACTGGACTTCTCTGCTGGGACTAAAGAAGTAGAGCTCTTGTACTTGGACCTTTAATGTAAGGTAAAAAAAAAACTAACAAACAAAACAAAAAAAAGTGTGTGTTTGTCTGAGTTAACTGATCTGAATGGTTATCTGAACAGTTATCTAGGTGTAAATATCAGGTGATTGAAAGGACTTGATAGCTGTGAGGTTTAAATTACTTGTAGAAAGATCTAGTAAGTAGGGGGAGTGGCTTAGCTAGAGGGAAGCTACATTTAAAGACTGCCTTAGAAATATTCTTCTAGTAGCTTGGCAGAAGACACCAGGAGAAAGGACTGCTGTGTGACTGGACTTCTCTGCTGGGACTAAAGAAGTAGAACTCTTGTACTTGGACCTTTAATGTAGGGTAAAAAAAAAAGCTAGCAAACAAAACAAAAAAAAGTGTGTGTTTGTCTGAGTTAACTGAACTGAATGGTTATCTGAACAGTTATCTAGGTGTAAATCTCAGGTGATCGAAAGGACTTGATAGCTGTGAGGTTTAAATTACTTGTAGAAAGATCTAGTAAGTAGGGGGAGTGGCTTAGCTAGAAGGAAGCTACATTTAAAGACTGCCTTAGAAAGATTCTGCTAGTAGCTTGGCAGAAGACACCAGGAGAAAGGACTGCTGTGTGACTGGAATTCTCTACTGGGACTATATTGCCCTCCTTCCCTCCCCTCCAAAGCTAGTTCTACTTTTATAGGCACAGGATTTGACTGACAACAGGAACTTCCTGTTTGGGAGCAGGAAGTGAGTGATCACAGAGCCACCAAAGACCCACCATCTTAGAAGGGCAAGAGTAGCTCTCCAGCCCTCCCAGCTGCAGGAGGTCTGCCTCTGAGTAAGTAAGGGGTCTACTGAGAAATGTAGGATATTCTTGTCTCAGAACAGGACAATCAGGAGCTTAAAGGGCACACAGGCAGAAAGTAAGGAGAGAAAAAACAGAGGAAAGAGTAAGGATTGCAAACAGTTAAGGGGCCAGAAATAAGACATGATGGGAGTGGTGCAGTGCAGTGGCTGTGGAGCAGCAGTCTTCTGGGAGATGTTCTGGAGGATGCAGTGTTGTCCCATCTGCAGGCACCTCTCTGGGCAGAGGGAAGAGGTTGCTCATCTCCAGACTGAGTTGGCCATGATTTGTGGGACCTCCTCTTCCATCCAGGGACCACCAGTGCCACTGCCATTGCCTCAGAGGTTGCCAAGAAAGAAGAGCGGTTGGACCACAGTGGGCTCAGGGAGGGTGAGGATGGTGGAACAGAGGCACATCCTCCAGGTGTACCTCTCACAATTCCTATGCCATTCTGGCAAAGTGTGGTTCCTCTATGAGGCACCCATAGTGAACACCAAGGAGGATGCTGGGAACTCCACAAGGAGACCCACAGGAGGAGGCAGGGGACCCTGCAGGGGAAAGAAACAACTCCTGGTGGGGGACTCCATTGTTAGGAAGGTAGAACTGGGGGAGGAAGGTGAGAGGGAGGTAAGGTGCCTGCCTGGCACCATGGCTTGGAGGGACAGGGAGCGAATCCTCAGGATTGCCAGAGCAGCTGCACAAGGGAGGGAGCTGGATGTCATTGTCCACCTAGGGACAAATGACCTGGCTAAGAAAGGGATTAGAGAAGTGCAGGAAGAGTTTGTGGAATTGGAAGGGGCCTTGACAAGAAGCATGCCGGTATCCTTCTAGGAGGTGCTGCCCATCTATGGCGTAGGGAGAGGCTGGGTGTTCCACACCATGGGATTCAATCAGTGGTTGAAAAACTGGTGTGGAGCTCGAGATTGGCTTCATTGTGGACTGGGGTCCACCTGGAGTGATGCAAGCCTATACTGGCATGATGGGCTGCATCTGTCCAGGAGGGAACCAGGATCCTAGGTGATAAGTTTAAATGCTTCAGTGGCAAGCATTTAAACTAGCCAAGGGGGGAAGCACTGGAAAGGTGCAGGGAAATCCTAACCCCCCAATAAAATAACAGTAGTAAGTGCAGTAAACACCAACATAGAGGTGTCGATAGGGAGAAGGGCATGGATAAATGGAGAAAGTGACAAAGGCAAGAAGGACAGGGATGGGGCAAAAAGGAGTAAGGCCATCAGGAAATGGAGGGTAATGAGTACCAATGCCCAAGTCTGGGCAACAAGCTCCCAAGCTGGTGGCCTTGATGGAAGAGGATGCCCAGATATTGTAGCAGTCACAGAAACATGGTACACAGAGAACCATGACTAGGATGTTAACATACCAGGGTACATAACCTACAGGAGAGACAGGCAGGGGAGAAGAGGGGAGGAGTAGCCCTCATGTAAAGGAAGGGATAAAGCAACTGAACAAAGAGTAAACAGGGAGGAGAGGAGGCACTGTGGGTCACCTTGGAGACTGGAAAGGGCACCACAATCCACACGGGGTTGTGTACAGACCCCCATGTCAGGGGAGGGAATGGACAAGGATATGATAGAAGGCATTCTTAGAATGGCAGAGAAAGGGGAGATACTGTTGATGGGAGACCTGAATATTCCAGATGTTAACTGGAGCACATTGCTGCAGCCACATCCAAGAGTAGGGCCATTCTACAGGTGGCAGGCCTCAGACAGCTAGTTTCAGAACTCACTTGTGAGGGAGCAATCTTAGACCTCGTACTCTCAAATGGGGGCAGTGAGAGGATCTCAGATCTAGAAGTGGGTTGCCATCTGGGAACAAGTGACCATCAAACAGTGTGGTTCACCTTAAACTCAGCTACAGAGTCAAGCCATACAAAAGTGAGGGTACTGGACTTCAGGAAGGCTGACTTTGGCAAGATGGGAGAGTGCCTTAGAAAAGCACTAGCAAACAGGCTAGAAGGAGGTGTGGAGCAACAATGGGGAATCATCAAAACTGCCATCACAGAGGCAACAAGTCTTTGTGTGAAGCAAATAAACAAATCAAAACAAAAGAAAAAGCCACTATGGTCCTCAAAAGAGGTGGCTGTGAAAGTCAGGAAGAAAAGATAGCATTCCGAAGTATAAGGAAACACAGAAGGAGCAGGACAGAGAGCTGTACCAGTTAAGGCAGAAGGAAGGGAGAGAAAAACAGAATAGCAAAGGCCCAAACTGAGGAAAAGATATCCAACTCAGTTAAGAAGGGGATAAAACCTTTTATAGGTACATCAGCGGCGTGAAAAGACAAAGACAAAGACAAATTATCTGTAACTAAACTCTCTCTCTCTCTTACATATGAGAGAAGTTTTACTCACTTTTAAAGTGGCATTGCTTGGTATTTGTTTTAGTTTTAATTCAGAAAGGTTTTTTAAAACTGCTTATCTTCTGCATATTTGATTTTCCTTTGTAGCTAACTGGACTGATTACTAGAATTCTGTGAGAATCTGCATCAATATATTTTGCAACTTTAGGTGGGTTGTGTGATTCAAAATAGCAAAAGCTGCAGGTTGTAATTGGATGCAAACAATAGCCTGGTGGGGGTAATTGTCTTCACAAGTCAGAGCTCAGCATCATAGCCATTTGTCTAGCTAGACCATTTGTCAGCATTATTCAATTACTATAAACTAGTGGTGTGATCCTGTGTGAGGCAGAAGCCCATCTTCTTCCAAGTTGTGTACAGGAGTGCTTGGAAACAATTTAGAAGCTACGTGGGATATACTATTTTGGACAAATTATCTGTAACTAAACTCTCTCTCTCTTGCTTACATCTGAGAGAAGTTTTCCTCACTTTTAAAGTGGCAGTGCTTGGTATTTGTTTTAGTTTTTAATTCAGAAAGGGGGGGTTTAAAACTGCTTATCTTCTACGTATTTGATTTTCCTTTGTGGCTAACTGAACTGATTACTAGAATTCTGTGAGAATCTACATCAATATATTTTGCAACTTTAGGTGGGGTTGTGTAATTCAAAATAGCAAAAGCTGCAGGTTATAACTGGATGCCAAACATAGCCTGAGGTGGGGGTAATTGTCTTCACAAGTCAGAGCTCAGCATCATAGCCATTTGTCTAGCTAGACCATTTGTCAGCATTATTCAATTACTATAAACTAGTGGTGTGATCCTGTGTGAGGCAGAAGCTTATCTTCTTCCAAGTTGTGTACAGGAGTGCTTGGAAACAACTGAGAAGCTGCGTGGGATATACTATTTTGGATGAATTATCTGTAACTAAACTCTCTCTCTCTTGCTTACATCTGAGAGAAGTTTTCCTCACTTTTAAAGTGGTAGTGCTTGGTATTTGTTTTAGTTTTTAATTCAGAAAGGGTTTTTTTAAAACTACTTATCTTGTCAGCATCCTCAGAAGGGCTGAAATAACTGCATATTTGATTTTCCTTTGAGGCTAACAAACCACCAGGCTGTTTTGGGGCTGGAGAGGTTTACCTGTGTCTGACTTGGATGTCTGGATTTTTCTCTGTTTGATTAGCAGGGTACTTTCTCTGTCAAATTGTTGTGTAGGGTATCTTGCTGACAGGAAGGCACTCATCGCAGCGGTGGGTGAGAGCTTTTAGTCGATTGTTTTGTGAGGACACAGTTTAGCCCAACCCCTGCCCACCCCTCACCCCACCCACCCTGGAAATAGTTCCTTTATACCTGAGGTTCTGACATCATTTCCTCGAGTGCAAGGTGCATTTCACTGTCATGTCCTCTCTAGCACACTGCAATGATAATATAAGCATACAAGTTGTATAATATATATATATATTTTTATATAACAAATTACACACTGTATATACACACACACAAATACAATAAAAATAAATAAATAAATAAAACAACTAGATAAACATGTGGGAGTAGTGCAATGTAATGGCTGTGGGCATCAGTCTTCTGGGAGTCTTTCTGAGGCTGAGATGCTGCCTATTTGCAGACAACTATCTGCCCTGAGGAGGAAGTTGCCTGTCTTCAGGCCGCACTGGACAGTGGTGAGAAACCTTCTCCCAGGCCACACTGGACAGTAGAAGGGAACTTCCCCATCCAGGAGCACTAGCGCCACCACCACTACCTCAGAGGTTTGAAAGCACAGCAGTTGGACCACAGTGGGCTCAGGAGGGTGAGGAGGGTGGAACAGAGGCACACCAGTCAATTGTTCCACTCACAATCCATACACCATTCTGGGGAGCATAGCTCCCTATGGATGCACCCATGAAGACTTATGATATCTGTCACAAGGAGGCCCACAGAAAGGAGGCAGAGGCACCAAAGGGAAGAAGCAGCTCCTGGTGGGGGACTCAATTATTAGGGGTATAGAACTGGGGGGAGCTGTGAAAAATGAAGTAAGGTGCCTGCCTGGTGCCATGGCTTGGAGGGACAGGAAGCGCATCCTCAGGATCATGAGAACAGCTGCAAGGGATTCCGAGCTGGACATAATTGTCCACCTAGGGACAAATGACTTGGCTCATCATGAGATTAGAGCAGTGCAGGAGGACATTGCAGAGTTGGGGAGGGACCTAAGACGAGTAGCACACACAGCAGCCTTCTCAGAGGTGCTGGCTGTCAAAAGCATGGGGGAGGCGAGGGCAATTGGCACCATGCAGTTTAATGAATGGTTAAAAAATGGTGCAGAGCACAGGGGTTTAGCTTCATTGGGGACTGGGGTTCCACCTGGAGGGACACCAGCCTATACTAGCAGGATGGTCTGCATCTGTCCAGGAAGGGAACAAGTCTTTTGAGCAATCGGTTTAAATGCTTCATTGGCAAGCTTTTAAACTAGTCAAAGGGGGAGGCACTGACAAGCAGCAGGAAAATCCCAGCCTCTCCCTACAAAACAGGGAACTAAATGAGAAAAAGACTGAGGTAGAACGGTCAGTGGGGGATGCTGCAACAGAAGGTAAAGCCGTCAAAAAATGGAGAGCAATGAGTACTAATGCCTGTAGTCTGGGTAACAAGCTTCCTGAATTAGTGGCTTTGATGGAGGAGGAACATCTGGATATCGTGGCAGTCATAGAAACATGGTACACACAAAACCATGACTGGGACATAAACATACCAGGTTACATTGTCTACAGGAGGGACAGGGAGGGTAAAAGAGGAGGAGGAGTAGTTCTTTACATAAGGGAAGGAATAAAAGCAACAGAACAAAACAGGGAGGAGAAGAAGCACTGTGGGTAAATTTGGAGACAGGCAATGGCACCACAATACACACAGGGGTTGTATACAGACCCCCTTCTCAGGGGGAGGAAATGGACAGGGAAATGATAGAAAGTATACTTAGAATGGCAGAAAAAGAGGAGATATTGCTGATGGGTGATCTGAATATGCCAGATGTTAACTGGAGTGCAGTTGCAGCTGCCACTTCGAAGAGTGCAGTTATTCTAGATGCCTACAGGGGCATGCCTTGAGACAACTAGTACTGGAGCCCACTCGAGAGGGAGCAATATTAGACTTGATTCTCTCAAATGGAGATGGAGAGAGGATTACAGATGTAGAAGTGGGTAGCCATCAGGAACTAGCGACTATCCAGACAGTATGGTTCACAATAAACACAGCAATAGAGTCAAGCCATACAAAGACAAAAGTACTGGACTTTAGGAGGCTGACTTTGCCAAAATGGGTGAGTGCCTAAGGAATGCACTAGCAAATGGGCAGGAAGGAGGGTGGAAGAACAATGGGGAATAATAAAACTGCCATCACAGAAGTATGAGCCTTTGTGTGAAGCAAATAAACAAAACAAGATGATGTAAGAAACCACTATGGTTCTCAAAGGAAGTGGCAGTGAAGGTTCAAGAGAAAAAAAGCATTCAGGAAGTACAAGGAATCTAGAAGGAGCAGGACAGAACTGTATCAGTTAAAGCAAAGGAGGCTGGGAAGGCAGTCAGAACAGCAAAGGCCCAAACCGAGGAAAAGATAGCCAACTCAGTTAAGAAGGGATAAAACCTTTTATAGGTACATCAGGGAGTGAAGGAAGACCAAGGGAGGATAGAGTAGAAGCAATAAAGGGGAGGAATGGTGGGCAGAGGAGACTGTGAAAAGGCAGAGATACTAAACAAATATTTTTGCTCAGTATTTACAAAGGAAGAGGGAGGTACATAAAACAAACAGTAGTAACACGCTGGATACAGAAGTTGATACCAGCCCATTTACAGAAGAAAGGGTTCTAAAGAACTCCTTAAAACTGAAGGTGGACAAAGCAATGGAGCCTGATGAGATTCATCCCAGAATTCTAAAAGATCTAAGGATAGAACTAGTGACACCACTGACTACCCTTTTAACAAATCATGGGGCATGGGGTGGTACCCGAGGACTGGAGGAGGGCAGATGTGATTCCCTACACAAAACTGGGAGCAAGGCAGAAGCAGGAAACTATAGACCTGTTAGTTTAACCTCAGTGATAGGGAAAATGATGGAATCACTTCTAAAGGAAAGAATTGTCGAGTATCTAGAGGCAAAAGAGGGCACAGGACCCTAGGCAGCATGGATTCACAGTGGGAAGGTCATGCCAGACGAATCTGATAGATTTCTTTGACTGGGTGACCAAAGTAGTAGATCAGGAGGGGCTGTGGACATGGCCTACCTAGACTTTAGCAAGGCATTTGACACAGTCTCACACAAAAGATTAATATACTAGTTAGCCAGCCTGGGAGTGGGTCCCAAGATGACAGCCTGGGTAAGAATTGGCTGGAGAATAGGACACAGAGGTAATAGTAAATGAGTCCACTCAGAAGAAAGGAGGGTTACTAGTGGGGTACCGCAGGGTTCCAGTATTAGGACGGTCCTCTTCAATGTCTTTATAAGCGACATTGCAGAAGGACTGAAGAAAAGTATGTCTCTTTGCAGATGACACTAAGATCTGCAACAGAGTTGATGCACAGGGTGGGGTGGAAAGGATGAGAAGGGACTTGGCAAGGTTAGAGGAATGGTCAAATGTATGGCAGCTTAGATTCAATGCTAAGAAGTGCAAGGTAATGCACCTGGGAAACAAAAACCCAGGGGAAGAGTACACAATGGGGGGTGAGATACTAACAACAACAAAAATGGAGAGGGACCTGGGGGTAGTCATATCAGATGACCTAAAGATGGGCAAGCAATGTGAGAGGGCAGCAACGAGGGCTGGGGGGATACTGGGATGCATAGGGAGAGGCATCACCAGTAGAAAACAGGAAGTAATTATTCCTCTGTACAGACAGCTGGTGAGACCCCATCTGGAGTACTTTGTGCAGTTCTGGAGACCCAATCTCCGAAAAGACATAGACAGGATGGAAGCTGTCCAGAGGAGGGCAACTAAAATGGTGCAGGGTCTGCACCGAAGACATACAAGAGAGACTTATAGCTTAATATGTATAGCCTCGAGGAAAGGGAGGGAGAGGGGGGGACATGATTGAAACTTTCAAGTACCTCAAGGAATCAACAAAGACCAAGAGGGTAGCATCTTTCAAAAAGAGGTGTGCAAGAACAAGAGGCACAATTTGAAGATAGAGGGGGCAGCTCAGAGGGTAATTTAAAGATATTTTCACAAGAGGGTTGTGGATGCATGGAATGTTGGAGAGTCAAAATCAGTGGTGGAATTCAAGCATGCATGGGATAATCATAAGGCAGTTCTGGGGGTGGGGGTAGGAAGAAGTAGGCTGCTGGTTAACTAGGATCTGCATCTTATCCAATAGGTAGGGAAATGGGCAGACTGGGTGGGCCAAGCGGTCCTTATCTGCCGTCAAATTCTATGTTTCTATGTAAAGGGAGGGATAGTGAGGCTGAATAGAATGAACGGTGGGTGGGCAGAGGGGGACAGTGAAAAAGCAGGGATACTGAATGAATATTTCTGCTCAGTGTTCACAAAAGAGGAGGGGGAAGTGCCTAATCCAATTAACAGAAGCACTCTTGATAGGGGCGTTGATCCCAGTCCTTTCACAGAAGAAAGGGTTCTGCAAGAACTCCTAAAACTGAAGGTGGACAAAGCAATGGGGCCTGATGGAATTCACCCCAGAATTCTAAAAGAATTAAGGGGGAACTAGTGAAATCACTGGCTACTCTTTTTAATAAATCATGGGAGGATGGTATGGTACCCGAGGACTGGAGGAAGGCGGATGTGATTCCCCTTCACAAAAGTGGGACCAAGACAGAGACAGGAAACTACAGACCTGTCAATTTGACCTCTGTGGTAGGGAAAGTGATGGAGTCACTTCTGAAGGAAAGAATAGTTGAGTACCTAGAGGCCAGTGGGGCACAGGACCCAAGGCAGCATGGGTTCACAGCGGGAAGGTCATGTCAGACAAATCTAATAGATTTCTTTTACTGGGTGGCCAAAGTAGTAGACCAGGGAGGGGCTGTGGACGTGGCCTACCTAGACTTTAGCAAGGCATGTGACACAGTCCCACACAAAAGATTAATAGTCAAATTAACCAACCTGGGAGTGGGTCCCAGGGTGGTAGCCTGGGTAAAACATTGGCTGGACAACAGGACACAGAAGGTAATAGTAAATGGAGTCCACTCTGAAGAAAGAGGGGTTACTAGTGGGGTACCACAGGGTTCAGTATTGGGTACAGTCCTTTTTAATGTCTTCATAAATGACATTGCAGAGGGACTGGATGGAAAAGTATGCCTCTTTGCAGATGACACAAAGATCTGCAACAGGGTTGATACACAAGGAGGCATGGAAAGGATAAGAGACTTGGTAAGGTTGGAGGAATGGTCAGAAGTATGGCAGCTAGGATTCTATGCAAAGAAGAGCAAAATAATGCACCTGGGAAATAAGAACCCAGGGCAAGAATACACAATGGGGGGAGGTAGTAACAACAACAAAAAAGGAAAGGGACCTGGGGGTATTCATATCAGATGACCTTAAGGTTAGCAAGCAATGTGAGAAGGCAGTAGGGAGGGCTAGGGGTATACTGGGATGCATAGGGAGAGGCATCAGCAGTAGAAAACAGAAGTTGTTATCCCTCTGTACAGACAGCTGGTGAGACCCCATCTGGAGTACTGCATCCAGTTCTGGAGACCCCATCTCCAAAGGACATAGACAGGATAGAGCGGTCAGAGGAGGGCAACTAAAATGGTGCAGGGTCTGCAAGAGAAGCCGTATGAGGAGGACTAAAGGAGCCTAACATGTATACCTTGAGGAAAGAAGGAGAGGGGACATGATAGAAACTTTTAGCTACCTCAGTGGAATCAACAAAGTCCAAGAGGGTAGCATTTTTCAGAAAAGAGACGTCAAGAACAAGGACACAATTTAAAGATAGAGGGGCAGTTCAGGGGCAATGTGAGGAAGTATTATTTCACAAAGAGGGTAGTGGATGCATGGAACAGCCTTCCTGAGGAGGTTGTGGGGTCTAAAACTGTGGGAGAATTCAAGAATGCATGGGACAGACATAAGGCAATTCTTGTGGAGGGTAGGAGGAATTAGGCTGTTGGTTACCTAGGATCTGCGGCCTACCCTGTAGGTAGGGAAATGGGCAGACTAGATGGGCCAAGTGGTCCTTATCTGCTGTCAAAGTCTATGTTTCTATGTTTCTATGTAACAGTGTAATTATTTTCATTTCGGAGCAGATTCAAACACATTCCCCTGTATTGTTCTACATACATAATAACAAGCACCTCCCCCCTTATCAGCTTCAATTATATCATTGTCATCCTCAATGTTTCTAAGGGTATCATTTACTTCCTTTGTGAGATTGTATTTAACAATTTGAGAAGGCTTACATTCTATTTTCATTTCAACTTTACTTGTAACTTTAGTTATAAATGCCTCAGTCTCAATGATTTCTCTCATTGGGGACATATATGTGGTTGCATTTTAATGCCTTCTTCATGTCCCTTATGTATGGGTCCCCTTTGGTTTCTAGATGCCACTGTTCATTAAGACGTACCAATTTAAAACATTTTGAAGATTATACATGGATTTAGAATTTTGAGTGTGCTGTGTGGGTACAAAGATAATCCTTTGCTCCAGAACTTCCATTTTCTGTGATTGTCCTTTTATTGAGATTAAAAACAATATCACAAGAAATGGTAGTTCTGAGCAACTAATTATTCTTTGCACCCTCAACACACTCACAATTTTGAAACCATATGTGATCTTCAAAACATTTTAGGTTGGCATGTCTTAAAGGCACACTGTGAACCCACTTTGGCCTCGAAGTGTGTCTAGTTAAAAAAAACACATGTAACTATTGCTCAAATTGTGTAGAGATTGCTGAATGAATCTAATAGTTTGAGTCTGATTACTTTTTATTTTTCAAAAGTAAAAAACAGACTTCCCAGCATACTGATGCTACCAAAAAAAATCTGTTTGTTCATATTTTCTGATCAACTTCCTTTCCATCTTTACTGGACTTGGGAATGCCACTAACACAATCTAGCCACTCATGATGCTGATGGAATAGGGGAGACTATTGTATCATGAGTAACTGCACTATTTAATGGTGTTCCCATTGTTCAGCATGGTCAAAGGAGAAATTCCACACTCACCACCACCAGAAAATAAAATGCTGCTCACAGGTCCAAGTGCCAAAATACTTTATTCAAAGTGCAAGTTTGGCATGTCTAAACATGTTTTGGAATTTGCTTCCTTTATCAATAGTCATACCAAAATTGAGGGATGGTGTCTTATATACAGAGATGACATCATCCACCTGTGACCTAATTGAAAAAGCAAACAGTGCAGTGATAATACACATATCTACAAATATTGTTTTAAAAGACAGAAAGAGCCTGTCTAAAGAATGCTGTCTCAAAGGACAACAAATTATATACGTTTTAAAATAGATCTTATGTAAAGTCCCAGATTATGATACAGTTCATCTTAGTCCTGAGGCAACTCATAGACAAGCAAAATAAGGTGGCTGCATATGCTCAGATCATTATTCACTGTCATGGGCACATGTCTAAAAAGAGAATCACAGAAAAAAGAGAATAAATATATAAGCAGTCACGCTTTATAGAGTAAAAATACTGCATGTCCCCTATGTTCTGTCATTATTACTTTACATTTTATTTATTTTGGAGTATATACAGTTAAAAATAGTGTGATATAAATAATTCATTTATTCTGATACTTCATATATGGCATAATATCTAGCCTATCATTTAAGCCTGCTGGTCTGCAGGCTCCAAATGTGTACATCCAGTACCCCTCTCATTGCAGAATAAGATTCCTGAAGTCACCACCCCTTGATTTGGAAGTTACCTTTTCAATGGCAGTAAACATAAACTTGTGACACTCTGGGTGGTTTGTCCATTTAACATACAAAGCTGTAGCATATGTTAAGTCTTCATTTCAAGAGAGCTGCAATGCTCCCCCACTCTCATTTTAAAGGGTCTTTCCATTTTGTCTATATAAAAGGCACCACAGTTGCAATGGGCCATATAGATCACACCAGATGTAGCACAAGTAATTAGCTGTTGAATTTAAAATGTTTCCCTCCCTGTGGAGCACTAAACTCCTTACTAGTAGTCACACAAGAACAGTAAGAACATTTATGACAGGGATAGCAGCCAACATATTTTTTGGATAGCCATGTAGATAACAAAGGTCTTGTCTACTATGGAATAATTGGTCCCTTAAAATCACAACCCTCCTATATGACATTCGGAGAGTCAACTCATGGTATTCCTTCAAACAGTTGTCACTTTTTAAAATATTCTGGTTTTGTTGCATAATTTCTCCTATTTTTGGGGCATGTACTGAGTATGTAGTGACACAGTTCAATCTGTTACCAGTGTATTCCCTTTCTTGGTCTCTATATAGGATATCCTGTCTGGGTATATTCCTGAATGTCAAACTCATGTCACGTACTGCCCTAGCAGAACAGCCTCTCTCTGCAAACCTTTCTTCAAGATTCATTGCTGTTTATTGTATGTTTTCAGTGTGCTGCAATTATGTCGAAGACACATAAATTGCCTCTTTGGGATATTACTGACCACGTCACGTGGGTGGCAGTTTGCATTATGAAGCAGTGTATTTCAGTCACATGATTTCTGAAAGATGTATGTGGTAATGATCCCTGGCTGATCTTTCTGAATAAGTAGGTCCAAGAAGCAAATCTTAAATCTACTGGCACTTGTTATGTATCTGTTTGTGTTCAATAATAGTAGATCAAGGATTTAAAGCAAAACATAGCAGGGTATAATTGCACCATTCCCATGTGTTTCAGTTCTACTAAAAAAAGGAAGCAGACAAAACAACTAATAACTTCTATGAGTGTTAGAGAAACTAACCATAAACATGTGGGTTTTCAGCCAGAAATAATATGACACAAAATGGGTTGACAGTGTCCCTTTAGAGAACAGTTTCACTTAGAACCAGAGGGACACACACACACACATAAAGGACACAAAGAAGCCATTAAAATCCAAATCCACATATATGTCCCCTAAAAGGAGAAACCATCAGGTTGAGGAATTCATACCTAAAGGTGCAAATGGAGTTGAAAAGATACTAGAATGTCAACCTTCTGTATACAATCTGACTAAGAAAGAAAATAATGTCCCTAGAAACCTTGAAGATGGCAATTACATAATGGCAATGCCAGCCAACAAAGGAGGAATGATTGTTGTTCTGGACGTAGGACAATAAAGGGAAATGTGCCTGAATCTGTTTAGTAATTAAAATATTTACACTGATTTATCCTCTGATCCAACAACAAAAATAGAGGTAAACATTCAGGAAGTTGCAAATGAGGTCATAGATCTTAACCTAATAGAGGTATTAGAGGCAGAACGCATGAAGGTGAAGCACCCTGAATAATCTGTGGTTTTGGAATTACTCATAGTTCAAACATCTCTTGAGAAATCCCCAGGTAGACCCATTATTTTAGGCCTTGGGACTATAATGGAACCATTGCCCTCCTTTGTTAATTATTTTGTACAGCCTCTAGTTGGAAACATGACTAGCTATCATAAGGACTCTAGGGATGTCATTGACAGTACAGACAATGAAAAACAGGAAGGGAAAATAGGACAAAGTATTGCTTGTAACTATGGATGTAAAGGATCTATATACATGCATCTCTCACAAGGAAGGTATATTTAGCCTAGTATCAGCACTGAGGAAAAAGGTAAGTGTAAATAAAAACTTACTGGTGTTTCTTATAGAACTAACTAGACTATTTCTATATACAATTACTTCTATTTTATACACAATGGAGGTAGTCAGTCATAGGGAGCACTATGGCCCCTACATATGCTAACCTTCATATGGAATTCTTTCAGGAGCAATTCATTCTTAGTCCTCTGTATAACCCACACAGAGGAAAGATTGATAGCAGTTCACGAATATCTAAATGCAGCAACTGACTATATCATGTTTATCTTACAATACAGTGTGAATCAAATTCCTTTTTTAAATCTGTTGCTATATGAAGTCAATGACAGGATTGAGACAGGGCTATACAGAAAACCCACTGATCACAATACTTTACAACATACCAGAAGCCTTCATCACATTCGCCTTAAGAATAACATACAGTATGTTATTCTCAGATGCTCAGGGCCATGAGGAATTGTACAATGGATGTGGACAGGAGAGGCGATCACAATTATAGGAAAACATTTCAGACAGAGGGTATAACCACAACATAGTGGAAAGAACCATCCTAAGAACTAAGGAAGACATAGAAGTACCTGAAAGGGTAACAATAAGATCAAAAAGGGACTGTGAACAGAATGGTAGTAGCTCTAGAATTCTCAGCAAAAGTAGAGACATCAAACATGTTATAGATAGGAAATGGAAATTCTGGGAAGCATGGAAATGCAGGAGCTTGATGGAAAAAAATGACATAAAAAAAAAAAAACTAGAACCATAATGGATAGGCTGGTCCACACAGACTTCCACCAGGAACTGGCTACTGGCCAAAAACTTCCATTAGATCCACTAAGATCAGGAATGACAACATGCAATAGATGCTGCTGCTTAAAATGGACACCTTTTTCTGATCTTTTTTCATTTAGAATAAAATGTGTTTATATGTAAAAAATAAGATTTAATCATACTAATTTATGATAACATAGTCCTTTTACCTATTTCAAAATTATGTAATTGTGTATTGGTTTGTGGTAGTACTAATGGTACTGCTGATTTAATTTTGTTGCTCTTCCCTCTGCTGTTGTTTTTTTTAATAGGTAGGAGCTCAGACTCCTGCTGTGGAGAAGGATAGACAGTGAGTATACACACACACACACACACATACGCACAAAGTAGCCACCATCTGTACTTCTCCCCCCGCTCCCCCCCCAATCAGGTTATCATGAAATGAGAAGATGAATGAGGAATGTCTTTTTATTTTCATTTTTTGATTACACCAAAAAAGGGCACTATAGGAGCAGGAACTGTGGACAATGGGGACCTGTCACACTGTGGTACCAAAGGAAGCCGTAGTCATTTTGGGTAAGGATGAGCGAGTGAGGAGTTGAGACTCAAGGCTGCTATTTGGTTACTGTTTGTAGTGAGAGGTGGAGCTGGAGTGTGGTAGGTGGGATCCGTGGGTGTGTTGGGATGTGTGTAAGGAGCGTGATTTTTCTAACTGAGAGGGTGGGAGCAGACAAAGTTTGAAAGAAGGTTAAGCACAGCAATGTGACCTGAGATAAATTATATGCTGTGAAACAGCTGAGAGCAGGTGGGGACTAGGTGAACCAGCAGCGCAATGTAACCAGGAAATTTTTCTTTCAGTTTGTTAATTTAAATTATTTGGCTTACATTTTGTTTATTTAAGTATTTTTTAAGGTAAAAACTGTTGACATTTTTACTTAGTGAGCCTTGTGTTCAGCTCTGTTTTACTTGCTAAAGATTTTTAAAAACATGGTGGTTTTAAAAACAGAGCCTTCTAACCACACACTGATTTTTTCTTAAATGTAAGTCCTTCTTCTGAGGACTTGCTTTACCTGTGCATCAAATGGCTTTGAATCACAGGTATAAAACCAATCAAAGGACAGGATTTTCTCTCCCCATTTTATAACTGTTTATGTACCATTGCAGAAAGCTATTTGTGGACAAAGCTACACAATCCCTGAAAAAATCACAATAGGGGAACAAAAAAGAAACATTTGGAGCAGGAATGAGAATTCCTCAGTTGTTGCACACTTCAACCAGGCTGTGTATAATGCATCCTCCCTTAGGCTTTGGCAGATTGAAAAGGTTAAGAAACTGAGAAAGGGAGGGGACTGGGAAGAAAATGTCAGAAAAAAGAAAATATACTGGATTTATACCCTAGGTACATTAGATGCTGACACTAGGATAAATGAAGATGAAGAATAGCAGACAAATTGGTAAAAATGTGCCCTACAAAATAAAATACATTTGCTGACCATTGACCTGATGTATCTGCATTTCCATAAAGGATTTACTCAATTCTGCTATCAAGAATACCAACTATTTCTAACATTTTCATGTAATCTGGACTTGTTTTTAATAGGTTTACTGACATGATATCTGAATTTCTGTTACAAAACTATCTTTGTCCAAAACCAACCACCCATCCCACCCACCCACCACACAGAGAAGGAACTCAAACCATAGTCCTACACATGGGACCTCTTATAGGAGTTTTATATGGTCACTTCATTAACTTTCAAATACCTTGAATCATGTTTATGTAATGTTTTCATCTATGTTATATTATTTTCTACACTGTTCCTTATGGACCCTGCAAACTCCGGGCAGCCATCTCTTTTTACCCCCCTTGCCTTGATTACAGTTTAACCTCCCATGGCATGCCAGCAAGCATCCATGGGGACTCTAAGAAAAGCACACCTTTCAAAAGTGCACATCTTACAACCCACACAATACAGTGGTAGGGTGAGTAGCAAGCTAAACAAAAGGGAGAAAAGCTTGTGCCTCTAGCATCTCTCCCTTTCAGCCTGGCATGCCATTGTCTGGCAACTGTGTGGATACAGATCAGGGGCACAGATTCACAAATCATGTCAGATGGTGCACTTCCCACCAGACTATTTATATGTCTGACCCTCCACTGCACCACTATAAAACCTCAATCAGAAATGCAGTCACTGCACTTAGTGAGACCAGGAGCTGACACACCATTGGAAGTGAATACTTTATCTAGTAGCTTGCAACTCTGCTGTTGAACAGAAAGCAGTAGGAAAAGCTAACAATCTAATTATTAACACTGTCCTTCTTTTTCAACAGAATACAGACACACTATGCAAGGAAAATAGTGCAAAACATTGATAAATAAGTTTTGATCTTTATTGTGTTGCTGGCATGCATGTGCAAGAAAAAACATTGCATCAGGTTTTCTTCACAAATGGGTTGTGGAGGCATAGCAGTGTTGTGCCAAATGGCAGCAGCCCATTCAGGGGCTGGTCTCTGCCTCAGCCAATAGAGGAGCATGCTGTCAATCACTGGCAGTTAACGAGCAGGCCACTACACATCAAAAGAAACTGAGCCACCCCGCCAATCCGAAGTGCCCCGTCCACTACACACTCAGCCGTTTTATGGAGAAGCCTCCTATGCTGCAGCAGCCAATCACAGCTCCATTGTGCTGTGTTCCTATCATGACAGCTTTTCCATCAGCCTCTCACAGTCCTCACAAAGTGGATGGAAAGCCACTGCCCGTCTTTCAGTTTGCCTTCTGGTGAACTATTTCAATAAATAACAAAAGAAAGCAGACCGAGGGTGCCCAATCCCCCTTGGCTCTTGCCACCCTCCCGCACTTATATGTGCCGACAGGGATGCCCAATCCCCCTGTTGGCATGCCAGCTGCCTGGTAATTTTGCTGACTGGGAGCCCAATCCCCATCGGCATAATGCTCCCCCTCAATTTCTTGTGTGCCGAGGGGGTGTCCAATTCCCCTCAGCTCTTGTTCCTACCCAGTACTCGGTATGTGCCGATGGGGGTTCCCAATCCCCTGTCAGCTACAGCCCCCCAAACACTTAACTGGCATGCTGGGAGCCCACCCCAGCATTCCAAAATTAAATCTCCATGAAAAAAAGAAAACCTTCCCACAACTTTTTTTTTTAAATAAACATGCAAACTAGAAAACAGCCCCTTGTTGATTCCAGTGGTCCCTCTCCCAACCTGTGTCCACCCTCTGCATGCCCCACCTCCCCACACCCTCCTCACCCCATACTTACCTTCACGATGCCCAGCGCAATGATCTTTGGTGGACCGGGAACATGTCTGCACCCTTCAAAGCCAACAGCGCACTGAAGAAATGCCGGTAAGCTGTATAATGGCATAAATGTTTTTTTTTTCAACTTTGGTGCATATCTTGGTCATTTTGGGAAATTGTTTCACCGGATTTTCAGATGGGGTTCTTGAGACCCCACCTCATGAACTCAGTCACTGTCATTTTGTTATTCTGCCCCAAAAGGTGATTTTGCAGTCACTGCATGGAACCACCTTTCAGGACTGATTAACAAATGACAGTGTCTGGTCATGAGGTAACCCCAAAACCCTATGTTGAAAATTTGGTGAAATAATTCCCCCAAATGACTGTTTTATGAGCATGTGTTGCACAGTTCCTACGCACGCTCATAACTTTGAGCATTTTTAATCATTTCACCCAAGATTTTCAGCATTGCCATTTTACCACACCTTCTTATGAACAGTACAGCTGTCATTTTTCACATCTCACCTGAAAAGTGTTTTCGCACATGTAGCACACAATGATGCGGTTGGTGTGTGAAATCAATGTTCAGGACAGATTAAGAATATCACAGTGACACTGTTCATGAGGTAGGCCACCCAAAACCCTATGTTGAAAATGTGGTGAAAGAATTCCCCAAAATGATTGTTTTACGAGCGTGCATTGTGCAGTTCCTATGCATCCTCATAACTTCAAGCATTTTTAATATTTTCACTCCAGATTTTCAGCATTGCCATTTTACCACACCTCCTTATGAACAGTAAAACTGTCATTTTTCACATATCACTCAAAATTTATTTTCGGATATGTAGCATGCAGTGGCATGGTCGGTGTGTGCAATCAATGTTCGGGACAGATTAAGAAAATCACAGTGACACTGTTCATGAGCATAGGTCTTAAATTGGCTATGTTGAAAATTTGGTGACAAAAGCCCATAAAATGACTGTGTTCTGGCGTGCATTGTGCAATTTCCAAGCACCCTCATAAGTTCACAAATTCTTAATCTTTTCAGTCCAGATTTTCAACATTGGCATTTTTCCACACCTCCTTATGAACAGTAGAGCTGTCATTTTTCTCACCCTGGCTGAAATGTTTTTTGTACTTCGGCAGCAGAATAGCACAGTTGCTGTGGAAAATTGATGCTTGGGGTAGATTAAGAAAATTACAGTGGACCTGTGTTGAAATCTGCAGTAAAAAATCCCAAAACTAATTACATTACAGGTGTGCGTTGCACAGTTTCTGTGCACACTCGTGACTTCACCAGTTGTTTTTAATTTTATTCCAGATTTTCAACATTGCCTTTTTTTATACCTCCTCATAAACAGTACAGCTGTCATTTTTCACATCCTGTTCGAAATATGTTTTCGCACCTGTGGTGCCAAATGGCAAAGTCGCTGTGCAAAATCCCCTTTTGGCTAACAAACTGATGGTGTCACTGTTCATGCAGTGGGATCACAAAAAGCTCATGTTGAAAACTTAGAGTAAAAATACCAAGAAATGTCCAGGGTGTTAAGGGTTTCGACCATAACGCCCTACCCAGTAGGGACTGACAGGCATCAGTGATGTGACTTGGGACTGTTGACAGCAATGCTCATGCCATTCCACCCCCACCCACACCCTGCAACCAGTGACAGGCATGAGGTGTGTCTTGGACTCTTTGGCCCCAGAGTTCATCCCATTCTCCTATACTGCACCCATTCCAGCATATTTCCTTATGGAATGATGTGACTGTAGCCCGAACATGCAAGGCACACCTGGACACTTGTCAGTGTCTGTAGGGTAGGGTGAGCTGAAATGTCGTGACTGTTATGGGCGACAACCCAAAGGCACACCCCAATGCCTTTCCATCTCTGCAGGGTGGGGGTGGGGTTGGAGTCAGTTCAGTACTTCACTGCCATTCCTATACTGCATGGGCCCAATTCTCATAAGGGCCTGCATCTAGTGCAAGCTGCAGCAAACAGCAGCTTGCACCAATGCCTGGTGTGCCAGGGACCCTACACCTGATTCAGGTACAGGAGGGTCGAAGTGGCTAAGTCCCCATGCTTATGTGACTGAACCTTGCTGAAACCCCTGGCACATGGCACAGATCTACTGCAGGCCACCAGAGACTAACATAGGACCCTCATCCCACTAGATAATTTATTTATTTTATTTATTTCAATCTAGGATTACAATACCATTGAGCCAAGGCTTTTTACAAGGTTCCTTGTCAGCATGTGCAACAGTCATCATTTTAGTTACAAACATATAGTCATTGACTTACAGACATGTAATAACCAGTACAAAGACTTGAGCTATGAGCAAGACAAGGAAGGGTGGGTGGGTGGTGGGGAAGGAGGGTAGGAGATCGGGGAAGGAGGTGCAGGGGTTAAGGGGGAGTATAGGAGGTGGTTGGGGCAGGGGCAGGAGTGGAGATACGGGGGGAGGTGGGCGAGGGTGGGAGACAGTGCAGCCAGGGGGCCTTGTCAAGGGAATATGACAGGTAAAGTGCTAGGGGTGCAAAGACTGAGTGTAAGTGCTGGGTGCTGGGGCATTTGCAGCTGGAACAGTGGAAATGTTAAGATGGGCAATCGCAGGATACAAGCAGTGCAAGGCACAGCTTGGACTTGAAGAGGACAAGTGTTGGAGCGGTTGCTATGTTGCTGCCAAGAGATTTGAGCCAGTTGGATGCCCAATAGGTAAATGATCTTTGTCCTTGGATCGTGTGACATCGTGGGATATGTAGTAGATGAGAATTGGATCTCCTTGTAGTGATGTTCCTATGTCTAGGCTTAAGGAGGGCACAGACACCAGGTGGGGCCAGACCTATTATAATTTTCTTGCCGTGATGCAGGTTTGGTATTTTATGCGTTTGCCCAGTTGAAGCCATCCAGATTGGGAATAAAGGTCACATGTGTGGGTACGGTGATGTGAGCCAGTGATGAGATGAAAGGCCTTTTTCAGGGAGGTTGGAATATGTTTGAGAGCAGAGGTAGTTGCAGACCCATATATGATAAGACCATAGTCTATGATGCTGACGATGGAGCTTTGGACGGCCACTGCCAATGCTTCTGGGGTTAGGTGTTTCCCATGCCGGAATAATATGCCTAACCTCACAATGGCAGACTTTGCAACATTGCTGATATGGACAGCATATGACAGGTGGGGATCAAGAGTGATTCCGAGGTACCTGAACAATTGTGTTTGCTCTAGGATGGCTCCTTGTTTGGTTGCAGTGGCGAGGTGGAGTTGTTTGTTTTTGTTCTGGGGGCTGCAGAAGACCATATATTTGTTTTTTTTTCTGATTGAAAAGCAGTTTATGATTTAGAAACCAGGATTCAATGGAGGAGAAGGCCTGCTGAAGTGTATTTTGTAATTGGATTCGATCAGGGTCCGAGGTGAGGATCACAGCATCGTCAGCGTACAGAATTATTTGTTATGGGCAGCTGTCCGGTAGTGAGTTTAAGAATAGGCTGAAGAGGAGGGGTCCCAGAATGGAGCCCTGGGGGACTCCTGCGCAGACCAGTCTAGGGTCCAAGAGTGTATCAGTGATTCTTACTGTTTGGGACCATTCTTTGAGGTAGCTCTTAAACCAGCCAATGGAGTCAGTTGACAGCCCAGTGTTCTGAAGCTGGACAAGTAGGAGGCGGTGATTGATGGTGTCGAAGGCTTTAGTTAAGTCAATGTAGATTGAGCCTAGTAGTTCACCAGAGTCAAGTGCATTGTGGATTGTGCCAGTGAATTCAAGTAGGGCTGTGGAGGTGCTGTGACCTTTGCAGAACCCGTGTTGTTGCTTGCACAGGATGTTGTACTTATCCAAGTATTCTGTGAGCTGGTCCGAGGCGATGTGTTCTAGTGCCTTGGAGAGTGGGGTAGTAGGAGATAGGTTTGTAGTTATCATGGGCAGTTTGTCACCACTTTTATGGATTGGGGTGACAGTGGCAGATTTCCATCTGTCCGGGAACTGGCTAAGTCTGAGGAGAGGTTGAAAATTCTGGTCAGAGGACTAAGCACTTCATCAAGTGTGAGAGACAGGATTTTGAGATTGAAGTCATTACTGAATCTTGATTTACCAAGGGCTTTGGTTACATATTTGTGTACTTGGTGAGCCTTGACTGCTTTGAAGTAGAAATGGGGAGCTGGTGGAGAAGTGTTCATTGTGGACAGAGGCTTCACCATCTTTGAAGTAGTCCTGGGGTAGGACAGCTGAGGTTGGTAAAGGCTTTGTTAAAGGTATCTGCGATGGTTTTTGAGTTGAGGGTTGTGGTTCCGTTGATGTTGAGTATTGATGGGGGGGGGGTTTGGGTGGATTTCCAGTGAGTTCCTTCATGTTCTTCCAGAATTCCCGATCATTGCCCCAGGAGTTTGTGAGGGCATGCTTATAGTAGGTGGACTTCATTTGCCGGATGGTTTTGGTGCAGTCATTGCGGGCACGTTTGTAGTTTTGGATGTAGTTTTGCCTTCCAGAGGTTCTGGCCAGCTCCCATAGGTGGTCTCTTGTTTTAGCATCCTAGAAGTCACCTGTGAGCCAAGGGTTAATGAGTGATTTGACTTGCATTTCTTAATAGGGACATCGTGTCACAGGCCACAGTGAAGATGTTTATGAAGTGGTCAAGGGCAGTTTTATGTTGGTTGCATTGAAGACAGAGGGGGGTTTGGGCACCACTTGCTGGGGCATGCCAGGTAATGGACATGTGAACCCAACCTGGTGGGCTGGTGTTCCACCACCATGTTCGGTGCAATTGGTACCTGGCCACAGAGGTGAGTGGTGGGATGTGGCAGCATCAGGGAGCAGTCAGGACTGGTGTACGGGGGGGGGTTGTGCACCACTTGCTGGGGCATGGGTGGGCACCACCATAAGTTGGTGCTGTGGTAGCACCGATGGAGCAGGCATCGAGGATCGGGGGAGCCGCTGCCAGTATGGGCAGCATCAGGATGGGGGTACCAACATGGTACATAGGTGACATCGGGGAGCTGTGAAGGGTGCCATTGGACCACTAGAAGAGAGGCCACACATATGGGGCCACACTCAGGGGTGTATGGTGGGTGGACCATCACCCATGGTGTGCTGCACACAGGCATGTCACCCAGGGGAGACTGTCTAAGTCCCTTTACACCTGCCCTGGCTGGTCTAAGGGCACTGCTGGGTGATGTCTGTGAATTGCAGGATGCAGCTTGCATCAGCCGCAGTCCACCTACCGCTGTGCCGCAGTGCATTGCAGGTGCAAGCCCTGTTTGGAGCAAGTGGACTGTGGTCAAAGCAGGCCACCTTTGTGAATAGCACAGAGGGCGGTCATGGATGCAAGGTCCACCTTGCACCATATCTGTTCGGCGTAGGCACCTTGTGTCCAATGCAGGGCTTTGAGAATTGGACCCCATCTGTCTAACTCCTGCATTTCTACTGCTAATGCCAGCAAGCAACCATTCAGCATTGACAAATGCTTGTGTAGTAAGCTCTGGCCCATGAGAGGCTCACAGGTGACCAATGGGAAGCTCATTAATTAGGAACAGGCTGCATCTCTCCTATCTGCAAGCTTAGCCCAGGCTAATGTACAAAGACTTTATCACTTTTCTTATGAGTCTTTCTTAAACGTGTTTTATCTGTTTACAGGAGTGCACCTGATTTGAGGCCAAAATCAAAAGCAAATTGTTAAAGTAGTAGAGCCCCCCCCACACACACACACATACACACTCCCCAAAAAGCTGCTTAAAAGCCTGCAATTCATTCAAATCAATTCCATTTTCTCACTTAGTTGGGGTTCAATGCCAACAAGTATAAAATCATGTACCTAGGGCATAGAAACCCCAATCCTGAGTATAGGATGGGGGTGGCACTGACTCACTTGACATGAAAGGGTCCTTGAGGTTATTATATTGGAGGACTAAGGTGGCAGTACAGTGTGACAAGGCTATGAGCAGGGCAAATTGGATTCTTGGGTGCATAAGGAGTGGAATCTCCAGTAGGAGGAGGAGGAGGGATTTGTGCTGCCATTGCATCACTCCCTAGTATACCTGCAGCTGGAGTACTGTGTCCAGTTTTAGAGTCCACACTTCAGAAAGAACATAAGGTGGAGGTTTTCCAGAGAAGGGCAATTAAAATTATTCACAATTTTCACAGGAATCCCTACAAGGAAAGGCTGGAGAATCTCAACATGTACACTCTGGAAGAGAGGAGGGTGAGAGATGACATGATCAAGACCTACAAAGTACCTCACAGGGGTAAATAGGGTACTGTTGGGGAGTTTCCTTCAAATGAGGATGAGCACTCAAACCAAGGAACATACAATGAAGCTGGGGGTGGGGGAGTTCAGGATAGATAAGAAGAAATATTTATTTACTGAAAGAGTGGTAGATGCCTTGAACAAACTGCCAGAAGAAGTGGAGGTGGCTAAAATGGTAGGGGGCTTGAAGTGTGCATGGGATAAACATAGTGGTATATTAGAAAAAGGGAAAGGAGGGGGTCAACAGAGATCAATAGGACTATGGAGGTGTAGTAGGTTCAAGTTCATTGCAGGAAAAATCCATTGAGTGAGCTCATTCACAAGGAGGTCCTGATGGACACAGGCAGAATAAGACATACAGTAACATATACAGGCAGGAGTTACAAGTAGGTAGAGAACACATAGGCAGACTGTGTGGGCTGAGTGGTCCTTTCTGCTGACAAATCCTATGTTTCTATGGCATCATATGTTCATTCAGGTGCAGTGTTTATTTAAAGTTGGGCCTAACATACATCCAGATGTAAGGTACAGTAAATTACCAAATTAGATGCAGCCCACTTACAGTACAATAAACAGAACCCCAGTGCATCGAGAAGCCTTTACTCTTCATAAGGCTGCTTAAAGAGCAGGGGTTCTATTTGCAGTGTCCACACTGGTATGCTGATCTTAAAATCAACGCCTCATCTGAATGAGTACTTGATTCTTGTTCACTCCATTTCTTCCCCACTTTGAAAGCTGCTTGTTCTGAGTTAGTTTTGTACTGGCATCACCTTGCCTGTGTTGGAAGATGATCAATAAGTGGCACTGAAACACATCAGACTTCACAGACTGTGAAGACAGCTGCTCACCTACTATCTTGGCAAGAAGAAGGCTGCAGCCGTGGCCGCTGATGACTGTTGGGATTTAGGGATGGGGGGACCAAAGGGGACAGACAAGGAGATAAAATCATAATAGAAATTGTGAGACCTTCACCAGCTTTCCAAAATACTTATGAGTAAAAGAACAGTCTATGAAGTTTTTCAAATGGCAACACAATCTGGTGAGCCCTCTGTCTGCTGTCTGACACCAGGCATCAACCAGTGTAAAATTGCCTAAAGAAGGCAGTGTGGTCATGTGGTTACTGAAATACTGGAGATTACAGATTTATAAGAATAAAAAAAATCACACAGAAGCAGGTACATGTGCCTATAGCAGCTGTCTCCTGCTTCTCAGTAGTTATATTTATACCCTTGAGGCACTTGAATGTTTCTATCATATTCCCTCTTTCCCTCCTCTCTTCCAGTGAGTACATATTGAGGTTCTTAAGTTCTCCTCATAAGTCTTGTGTTGCAAGCTCTGTACCATCTTATTCACCCTTCTCTGGAACATCTCCAGCCTGTTAATATCCTTATGAAGGTGCGACTTCCAGAACTGCACACAGTACTCCATGTGAGGCCTGACCATGGTTTTATATAATGGCATCACTACCTCCTCCAAATGCTGGTGATACCCCGCCTGTGCAACCCAGCATGTCATTGGCCCTCCCAGCTTCCTTAGCACTTTGAAATTTTCAGGTCTTCTAAGATAAGAACCCCAGGTCCCTTTCCTTCTTTGTGAGAGTCAGCAACTCCCTCCCCCCATCCTGTAGCTTTCCCCAGGGTTTCTGTGTCCCAGGTGTACAATTTTGCACTTTTTTGAATTAAATTTTAGTTGTCAGTCCTTAGACCATTTGTCAAGCTTCCCCAGGTCCCTCCTCATTTTCTCCACTCCCTCTGGGGTATCCACTGTGTTACAGATCTTGGTGTCACCTGCAAACAGGCAGACCTTTCCCTGCAGCCCTTCTACAATGTCACTAATGAAGACATTGAACAGAACTAGCCCCAGGACTGATCTCTGCAGCATCCCACTGGTCACCCTCTCTCCCCAGACTGCACCCCATTTACCACCACTCTCTGCCTCCTGTCTGTTAGCCAGTTTCCTAACCCAGTTTACCACCCTTTCCCCCCATGCCCAGCCTACCCAGCTAATTTATCAGCTAGTTTATCATCCTTCTATGTGGGACGGTGTCAAAGGCTCTACTGAAATCAAGGTAAGGTAAGCATTGTTTACTGCCCCATCCTGATTTACTTCCTTTGTCAGCCAGTCAAAGAGATCAACTGGATTTGTCTGACATGACCTCCCCACTGTGAATCCATGTTGCCTATGGTCCTAGACTCTGATGGCTTCTAGATGCCCCACTATCCTTTCTTTAAGCAATGTCTCCATGATCTTCCCCACTACTGAGGTGAGGCTGACCAGCCTGTAGTTCTCCACCTCCCCTCCCTGCTGCTGGATTTGTGTAGAGGGACCATATGCCCTCCTCCAATTCTCTGGTACCACCCCTGTGTTGAATGACTCAGCGAACATGGCTGCCACAGGTACTGCTATCTCCTTCACAGTTCTTTTAATATCCTTGTGTGTATGCCATCTGGTCCCAGTGCATTGTCTCCTTCAATTTAGTCAGCTTCTTCAGGATTTTTTGCCTGTAAATGGATTATTATCCACCTCTTCACCGCCTTGGCAACTGCTGTACTGCTGTGGCCTCTGCCTCCCTTCTGTGAATATTAAACAGAAAGAAACAGTGGATGTCTTGGGGGCACATGACAGTTCTTAGGCATGGTACTATCACTTTCAAATACCTAAACAGCACATATAAGCAAGCAACATTCGGCACTGGCACATGCTTGTTTTAAATGTTGAAATTCAGCTCTTGAACCCATATTGAGAAAACGACCTTTGTATAGAACCATAACAATGGTGAAAGAAAGTTTAAATAAATAAGATGGGTTTGTAAACATTCAATGTAAAATGTACATCCATGAGAAATATGTGTTAAACTTTTATTTCAGTATAAAAAAAAACTGAAGCCTGACAAGGAGATACTTCCTTGAAATGGCTAATGTCCCTTTGAATGTAGCACTTTGAAAAAATAATTTGCAAAGATAAGGAGATATGAATGAGACAAGTTTTACTTTTGCTTTTTAAGTTCTAAATAATAGCTATGAACACCCACTAACATTATGGATAAAACATATTTTATTGTTATAACATGTTCGTCCAATGGAGTACATCAATTAATTAATATACCAACAAGAAAAAATAACATCCTTTATTTACTGTTAACTGGCAGCCCTGATAAAATTACTAACATCGTGGTTAAAACACCTATACAAAACAGTGATCACAATATTATAAGATTAAACAGTGGTATACAAATTAAGTGAGAAACTGGAAAAACAGTCTTTAAAGATTGTAATAAAGCAAATCTGGTTCGGCTAAAATCAGACCTTTTTTAATGGAGATGGTATGAAGATATAACCTCTCCTGATGATCTCTGGACCTCAGTTAAAAATAAAATACTAGAACTAGAGGCAAAATATGTTCCAAACAAAATAATTTATAATAAAAAAGGTAAGTTCCCACCGTGGGTAACACCAACCATAACCAAACTAATCAAACAGAAAAAACAGGTATACAAACAGATGACACAGGATGGGAGTGATTTTAATAAATGGAAGTATAGATCAGCCCTAAAAAATTGTAAAAACAAAATAACCTTAGAAAAGAAGAAATTTGAACATGGATTAGCTTATAGGAAAGATGGAGGGAAAAGCTTTTATACATACATAAATAAAAAATTAAAAACACCTCAAACAATAGGACCCATAACATCAAATTCAAAAGAGATAATAGCTTCTCAGGAAATTGCAGTGGAATTTAATAGATATTGTATGTCTGTATTTAAAAAAAAAATAAGTCTCATGATATAATATCAGGAAATACCCATGGCAACGATCTGGCAATAACAAAGGACGAGATTATTATTCAACTAAACAATATTAAAGTAAACAAATCACCAGGGCCATACAAACTTCATCCTAGACTCCTAAAAGAAATCAAGGATTGGTTACTGGAACCTTTACACAAACTTTTTAATATGTCTCTCTCATGTAATAAAATACCTAACATTTGGAAAACAGCAGTAGTAACACCAATTTATAAAAAAGGAGATCAAGCAAACATTTCAAGCTAGAGACGAATAAGTCTGACATGTATAATAGGAAAGATTTTTGAGTCCCTACTCAAAATCATACTAAAGGAATATCTAAATACTAAAGGGCTCAGAGACAAAACACAGCATGGTTTCAAAACAAAAATAGATCTTGTCTAACAGGAAACTTGGTGTTTTATGAATATATTAGTAAGAATCTAGAAAACAATACACTGGTAGATGTAGTCTATCATAATTTTTGTAGGGCATTTGATGAGGTTCCTCATGACCTCGTAATAAATAAAATGAGACTATTAGGTATAAATAATAAATTACTAATTGGGTAGAAGAATGGTTAAACAAATGTACCCAGTGTGTGTGTATTAGGGGCCATTTGTCTGAACTACATCCAGTTACAAGTGAAGTACCCCAGGGGTCAGTACTGGGCCCAATATTATTCAATATCTTTATATCTGATTTAACCACCAACATCAACATTTTTTCTATTAAATTTGCTTACGATACCAAAATTGCAGCATTGGTCAAAACATTGGAAGACGTATCAAACCTCACTAATGATCTAAAGAAAGTTGAGGTATGGGCAGATAAAAATCAGATGTCCTTTAACATAAACAAATCATGCACTTGGGTACTACAAACATGCTAAACAAGTACACATAAAATGGTCAAACATTAACTTCTACAGTCTACACCAACGTAGGAGTAATTATCAACCCTGAGCTAACTTCTTGTAGCCATTGTAATTTTATTATTAATAGAGCCAATAAACTTATCACTTGCATTAAAAGGCGTTTCATTTCCCGCAATAGGGATTGTGTCCTGACATTATACAGGGCATATGTGAGAACTCATCTCAACTACTGGTCTCCTCTTTGGAGACCATACCTGAAGAGAGACATTGGTAGACTGGAGGGAGTACAAAGGAGGTTAACAAAGCTAGTTACCAACATGCATGAAGAGAGTTATGAGATGAGGCTACAGGAACTAGACATGTACTCTTTGGAGTTGAGAAGAAAGAGATGAGATCTCTTATTAATGCATAAAATACATACTGATACTGAGCTAATGATTCAGTTGGGTATGACCTATAACAAATAAGATTGTAACTTATGAAGCCACAACCACTAACTGGAACTAACATATCCCAGAACTAATAAAAGAAGATCTTACTATACCCAAAGAAGTATTCCATTATGAAGTACCATCCCTAGTTCACTAATAGAATGCAATAACCATGTCACATTCAAACAAAATCTTGATAGATTCTGCTGTGAACCCGGGGACATTACACCAGTATAGCTGGAGACATACATACATGGGCTTCGGCCTTTTGTATGCCTACTCTTTCCTAGTATGAAATCCTAGTATGAACATGTTCCCTTGATATGTTTTTTTTTTAATTTACACAAATACCATAAGAGTTATAAGCAATTATAAGCAAAGCCAATGATTTTCAGTTTTTACCAGAAAACCTGGCAAAAAAATCCAGAACTCAGACTGCCTACAGACCAGTAAAAACAAAGAATTTCATGGAATTTGGCATTTTATGACAGATCAGCAGTCTTACAGAACTTGTATATTTCTTATAATTGCTTCCAGCAATTTGTTCACTTTAATTCATTTAATAATCTGTATATTAAGCCTTCTTTAATTCTGATTATTTATACACATCCTAAAAGAGTGACAATAGAATGCTGGTAAAATCCAGAAATTAGACTAACAATCATCGGTGCAATTGCTGGAATTTCAACTCCTGAAAATGGAATGTCATTACTATGATCACTATAAATCAGTAGCATTGGTTATAAGAAACAAAATATTAGGTGTATAAGGAAAGTATAAAGATCCTCTGACTTTTTGTTTTATTTATTTTTTTACAATTTCAGAATTAACACATATGAGCAAGAGTTCATTTATATAGGTTCCATATCAAAATTCATAGGTAATGTTACAAATTCACTGAACATGTGGCCTTGATGGAAGAGGGATGCCTGGATATCATAGCAGTCACAGAAACATGGTACACACAGAAGCATGACTGGGATGTTAACATACCAGGGTACATAGCCTATAGGAGAGATGGGGGGTAGAAGAGGGGGAGGAGTAGCTCTCTATGTTAGGGAAGGGATAAAGGCAGTGGAACAAAAGAGTAAACACGGAGGAGAGGATGCACTGTGGGTCACCTTAGAGACTGGAAATGGCACCACAATCTGCACAGGGGTTGTATACAGACCCCCATGTCAGGGAGACAGAATGGACAAGGATATGATAGAAGCATCCTTAGGATGGCAGAGAAAGGAGAGATACTGTTGATGGGAGACCTGAATAGGCCAGATGTTAACTGGAGCATCTTTGCTGTAACCACATCCAAGAGCAGGGCCATTCTCAATGCCCTACAGGTGGCATGCCTCAGACAGCTAGTTTTGGAACCCACTCATGAGGGAGCGATCTTAGACCTCATACTCTCAAATGGGGACAGTGATAGGATCTCAGATCTAGAAGTGGGTTGCCATCTGGGAACAAGTGACCACCAAACAGTGTGGTTCATCATTAACTCAGCTACAGAGTCAAGCCATACAAAAGTGAGGGTACTGGACTTCAGGAGGGCTGATTCTGGCAAGATGGGAGAGTGCCTTAGAAAAGCACTAGCAAACAGGCTAGTAGGAGAGGTGGAGCAACAATGGAGAAACATCAAAACTGCCATAACAGAGGCAACAAGCCTTTGTGTGAAGCAAATAAACATATCAAAATGAAAGAAAAAGCCACTATGGTTCTCAAAAGAGGTGGTGGGGATGGTTAGGGAGGAAAAGATAGCATTTAGGAAGTATAAGCAGTGCAGGTATGATGTGCTAAATTGCATGTGTGCAGTCAGTGTTGTTTCGGGGTGTTTGTGTGTGTGCATATGTGTGTGTGTGTGACATCAGACATTGTGCAGCTTCTTGAAAACATATATTGCTGACTTGTTGCAGTGTTTATGGCATAAAAAAATAGTGAGCAGAATAATGTAAATTTTATTGTCACCATTATCATCAGTGGACTAATGATACAATACTTTTTCAGAGGTGTCTGGCCAGAGTGCACCTTAATCACATACTGCACACATAATTTTTAAGAGAGCATGCATTTTTTGTGCTATGATTGCCCCAAAGTCATGCGTTCAGTGTGAGTGACTGAGGTGCACAGTGATCCGATACCTCTGAAATAATATCATAGCACTTACTCCGCTGGTGCCGATTGTACCAATAAAATATATGTTATGTATTCTTTGTTATCTTTATTCTTAAGATACTGCAACAAGTCACACCATATATATGTTTGCAAGAAGCTGGACAATGTATGCACACATAGGAAAGAACACTGACAGTACACATGCATTTTAGCACAACATACTTGCACTGCTCAGTCATGCTTTTTGCTAAACACTTCAAATCTGATTAATGAGTCCTGACACAAAGTAAACATTACTGAGGCTCCATAAATATTTTGTTTGTGAAATAGACTTTAAGAAATTCACCAACTTATAGCATTGCATCCGATATATGGGCTTACTTCAGGGGATCTTTCTTGCTCCACTTGTCCTTACATAGCATAATACGTTTCTGTCAAAAGGCCCATAATTTCATTAAAGTGTGCCACATCATGGAGAATTCCCATTCTGCAAGCCACCAAATTCTACCCCCACTCACAGCAACATTAGGACGTGATGCCAGGGAGAGAGTGGGAGCTCGATATAGTGAATGTCCATCAGCTTTCCGAATGTTGCTTTATGTTATAATGGTCATTTTGTGGTGAAACGTGTAGGCATGTTTCCAGTGACAAGAGCACTGTTAGTGGAAACGTGCCCACGATTCACCACAAACTGACCATTATAACATAAAGAAACATTTGGAAAGCTGCTGGACATTCACTATAATGGAGCATGCCCCCGCGCTCTCCCTTGCATCATGTCCTAACTTTGATGAGATTGGGGGGCAGAATTTGGGTGGCTTTTCAGAACGGAAATTCCTCTGTGACATGACACACTTTAATGAAATTACGGGCATTTTGACAGAAATGTATTGCACTGTGAAAGGACATGTGGAGCAAGAAAAATTTCCCTGGAGGAAAGGCACCCATATATTGGGTGGAACACCATAATAACTATGTAACTTGATGAATCTCTGTAAAGCAGCAGTGCAACAATCTGTTGAAAATTTTGACCTATACTTTTTAATGCTATTTTACATTGCCACTTTACTTACATCCTGACTTGTATGATACTATAATTTCCAGTATTTGAGTCTGCTTTACTACTTTTTTTCATGTCTGAAATAATAAAAGGAGCACTCCTTTGAATACAGTACAGACCAGGTCTTTGTCAGTATTTTCTGCTGCTTTTCTCCATCAGTTGTTATATATCACTTCTGTTGTAAAATTAACAGTTATCCAGCAGGCAGTGCTTTATGACCTCACAGAACAATATTTATTCAAAAACAGCTGCAAATAGTGCTAAAAACCTGCTCAGAACAATATTGAAAGGCACGCTCCTTTTTTTCTTTTCAGACGTGACAAAAAGTACTAAAGCAGACAGAAATTGTGAAACAAAGGATATTATTCAAGTCATGACTCAGAGGTAACTAGTGGGTAGCAATGTAAAATAACATGAAATGTACAGGTCAAAATTGTCATCACATTCTTGTAATGCTGCTTTAATTTATAATTTAAGTATGACATCATGTGCTCACAATCACAACACACAAAACAAATCTGTCTTCTGTGCATAAAATTGACAAGTGGTAACAAAGTGAAATGGAAGTGTAACACCACATGTAAAGTCCCTTAGAATTAATGGCGCACTCAGTCATGCGTGCAGTACTCACACATAGTCCCCAGATTTTTTCTGCATGCCCAAAATGAATCTGTCTTGTGTGCATAAAATTAACAGGTGGTATCAAAGTGAAATGGGAGTGTTACACCACATGCAAAGTCCCTCAGAATTAATGGCACACTCAGTCATGCTCGCAGTACTCACACAGAGTCCCCAGATTTTTTCTGTATGCCCAAAATGCATCTGTTTTGTGTGCATAAAATTGACAACTGGTAACGAAGTGAAATGGGGTGTTACACCACATGCAAAGTCCCCTCAGAAATAATGACCACGAGCAAACTGTTGCTGATCCAATGTGTGCTGCAATTCCTATAAATGCAATGTGATCATCTCAACTGGATGGAAGGGTGCCCTTTGTCTGTACACAAATAGTAGACTCAGTGAGTTGATATCTATCTATCTATCTATCTATCTATCTATCTATCTATCTATCTATCTATCTATATCTATATATAGATATATATATATATATATGTATAGATATAGATATATATAGATATATATATATATATATATATATATATTTGTATTTTGTAGGTGGGGATTGACATATATAGACATGTACTCATTGTATTGTTTTGTATCACAGGTCACAGATACTGCTGATGTGCACATTCAGTGCTTGATGAGAACTTTTTGCATAGAAATTTGAAAGTGATACCTCTCAAGCCAATGAAGGTAAGTATTTTCTTGGGGTGTCGGAAGCATATTTGCAGGTTTGTCTCATTAGTGGTTTCATATTTGGTTACTTCTTCACAGATTTCATCTGCATCCTTCTTGAGTTTGATTGATAATGATGGTCATGGTCATTGATTGAAATGACTTCTGCATGTTGCATGTCTGCCTCATCCCAGAGGAGGGGCCTGATGTTGAAGAACTTCTTTGGATAAGGCAACTATGACACAACAAAGCATCTGGAAGTTTCCTATAAAAATACAATGAATGACTTCTTACAACATGATTGTCCCTGGTTCTCAATCTCAAGTCAAGTTGCATTTCAAAACCACATCTTGTCAAGTAACACAACCTGTGTGCAACTTTTTTAACACTGTCATGGCTGCACAGCTGCAAGTTCAGAATACAGTGCATGATATCTTGCAGAAATAGTTTTGGTGATGTACACATGTCACCTAGTTTATGAATTGTACTCAGTCGCATTTGCTGTAGTCTTTTAAAAAAAATTGAACAGATGAAATTAAATCTTGATACTTACCAGTATGGATTGGAAGTGGATATTCCATATGTTACTGTGTATGGTACAGTTGCAGTACCTTTCATACTTACTTTCAATGAAGTAGGGTTTTTTTGTTAACCTGTAAAAAAACAAAATAAGTTTACCGTATGTGTTTGACCATTGAAGCTCAGAAAAGCTACAGAAAACAAAACATACAGCTAAAGGAAGTTAAACAGCATAAAAAACATTAGTACACATACTCACTTTATAGTGTTAATATTAAGAAGCTTTGTGCCTGTGGCTGATGGATGTGGTCTCCTGTTTGACTCCCTCTTGGCATGGTCAATGTAATGGGAAACATTGTCTGAATAGCTGGTGGTGGGTGCTGGTAGTGTTAGCTGTGGCACATGATGACATTCCTGTGACATCTTCCTGCATCTGGTGGTGGTGGCAGTGGCTAACATCAGTCCCGGTAGTGGTGGTCTGGGGGGGGCGGACAAACTCATTTGCTGTAGTGGCAGGGACTAACATCAGTCCCGGTGGTGGTGGTGGTTTGGGGGGGCAGACAAACTCAGTCTCTGTGGTGGCAGTGACTAACATCAGTCCCAGAGGTGGTGGTCCAGGGGGGTGGACAAACTCATTCTCTGTAGTATCAGTGGTTAACATCAGTCCCAGTGGTGGTGGTCCGGGGGGGGCAGACAAACTCATTCTCTGCGGTGGCAGTGGCTAACATTGGTCCTGGTGGTGGTGGTCTGACTCCAGAGGGGCACACCGCCTTTTAACAACTTCAGTTAAAACCTGCCAACATTAACCACATCACCATCCTTATAAAGAAAGCTGCCATCACAGTCATCTATGTCTGAAGTCTGACCACTGGGAAATTCTTTCTCCATTGTGTCATCATCTATGTCCCTGGTGGGCCATTTCATGCTGCCACTGCCAGTGCCACCAGGATGGTCCATTTCTACATCACCAAAACCACCATGATTAGGCTGGGGTATGAATAGCGAGGCTGCATTCTGTGCTGGTATGTGCCTCTCATTCATTTTTATGAATGTTAGCAAACTAACATTTGCAGGAGAGAGATTTGTCCGACGATCACTGACTATTGTACCTGCTGAGCTGAATACCCTCTTGACACTTACACTGGAGGGTGGGCATGTGAGGTACTTCAGTGCCACTGCAGTCAGCTCTGGCCATTCACTGACCTTTCCACTCCAGTACAAAAGAGTATCTTCAGTTATTGTCAGATGCCTGTGTTCAGACAAATATGACTCAACCATTTTCTGAGCCACACTAAGTCCAGTTGTTGATGAATCATCCTGTTCTCCGAATCGTTTATTTCACAAATACCCACATGGGACAAAGCCTCCCAAATAGTGTGTTGACACCAGCCACTTTGGATCACAGACCACCTGGAACTGCTGTCCCTTCCCTTGCAGGATATGCTTGATTGTCCTACAGGTACACCATCAGCTGGATTATGTTGCTGAGGTTTGCTGACCCTGGCACGTGACTTCTGTACCCCATGAACCAAGCGCACCAGTTGACCACTGATATTTTTTACCTGTTCAGGCCCTCCCTCCAGTACTGATGGAATTCCACGTTTGTATCATGGGTCCAGCATTGTTGTTATGGCAAAATTGTCACTATGCTGAATGCGCACAACGTGATGATTCTGGTTGAATACTGTCAGCATGTGTTGCAGCAACATACTGTTACCACCGTCTCCGGCAACATTAAGGCCATGCTGTACATTCACCAATGTCTGCCTCAGCAATCACAGCAGTGGAATTGATTGGCTAATGGAGGCATACTCGCCACTCATTGCCTGTGTGGCATGTTCCAAAGGCTGCAAAGTTGTTATTACAGAGTCCATGAGGCACCACTTTTCAGTCGTCATAGACATGGAGGCCCCAAAACTGTCATGGCTAGTGTGCATCACAAGATATTCTGAGATGGCTTTGTATTGTTCATACAACCTCTCTGTCATGTATGAAGTGGAGTTCCATCGGGTGACAACTTCCAGCTTCAAGCAGTGCTGAGGCAGGCTGTTTTGTATCTGCAACTGCCACAGTTGGTCACAGCCCTTTCCAGATCTTGAAAAGTGAGAGCAGATACGCTGTGCAACGTTCAGCATTTCCTTGAAATCAGGGTGCTGCAGAAACTCCTGCAGCACAAGATTTAAAAATGGGCCATGCATGGAACATGAAAAAAGCCACCATTCGTGATGCATTTCATCACATTTGACCCATTGTCACTTGCTATGAACCCAGCTCTCAGTGACAGGGGGTTCAGCCACTTGTCAATTTCGGTCAGTACCATTTCCAACATGTTTTCACCAGTGTGTGAACAGGTCACATTGTGCACAACAATCATTGCATGCTGTTGAATTCCTGGAAGATTGCTACCAGGACACTCCACCTTACTGTACTGATTATTTGCACTACCAACATCACAAACAACCCCCAGCACCAGCACCCAGTGTGCAGTTGTACATAAATATGAACTCCCCACTGTTTTGCCACATATCCATACTTAAATGGATGAATGGAGAGGAAGAATGTTGAAGGGTATGTCTTACTGAGTCGGACACAGTATGGAACAACTCGGGGACAGCACAGGTCGAAAAGTATGTTCTGGATGGGACTTTCCATTTTGGACAGGTATGTGCAGCAAACCACCAGAACCAAAAATTCTCCACAAAGGAGAAGGGCAAAAGATCACTTGCCAGCATTTCAGCTACAGCAGCATTAAGTTCATGTGACACTGTATGATTGGATGGGTACTTCAGCTTATGCACAAAAACACTCTGTAACATGGACTGACTTAAAAGTTTTACATGGGGTGTGATGACAAATGGTTCTGCTCTGCATATGGCAGGGGGTGAAGCGTGGATGTTTGATGAAGACAGTTGCACAGGTGATGATGACAAACCCAGAAGTGCAGTTATTTTGCCAGATTTGCCAACTGGGGTTGATGTACCACTTGCACTAGACATACTGCATTCTCCACCACCACCACCAAAACTGCTGCTCTCACCAGCACTGGACAACATTTCAAAATCATTATGCTCCTCCACCTCATCATAACCGTAGTAATCCTCTGCTCTTGTTTCCTCACTACAGCACACATTTAATTTCCTACTGGACTTAACACTCATGGAAGTGGATAACATGCTCGTAATGCTTAATGATGAGGGTGAATGCCCCACTGTGGTATTAGCTGCCATCTTGTGCTGGGTCCACGGTGCCATGTGACTGTTCTTAAGATGTGTATGCTGTCCTCCTGTGCCCAGATGGCTCCCCTGTTTACCTTGGCTCACACACATGGCACACCTTGCAGATTGCAACTGACTCATCATTTGCATCTTTAACAAAGAAATCCCAAACAAGGGATTGTGATGCTCTACTTTTAACATATCCATGATGCTGCTTATTGAACTCTGATCTTTTAAGCACTGAAGTGGGGGTGTGCTATGTGATTCTTTGGGTAGTGCACACCTGGACTGCAACTGACCACCACAACTACCTATCATTATTACTGGGTCATCATCACATCATCATCATCATCATCAACTGAAACTGAAACTGGTACATCACAAGTTTTTACTTGGGGGGGGGTTAATGTAAATAGACCCAGACACAGCTACCTTGAATTTCTTTTTCTCCAGTTCCTAACTGGGGTCAATTACATCATCATCATCATCATCATACTCATCATCATCACCACATCCACAACTTCTGCTTGGATGCTGGCATGTGGACTGCATGTTGCAACCACAGCAACATCATCATCATCATCAACACCACCATCACCTGATATTTTTTCACCACACTGTGAATCACTGCATGGAAAATGATTGATATGAACCATGATGAAAGAAATGTCACATTGTATGCTATCATTGACATGATTATCAAAATCCTCAGTTTCAGTTACTGGGATGTTACTGGGAAGTATAACATCATCTACACTGCCACTCACTTGCACTGCTTCGCACTCCACTATATTTTTGGACACGGTACATTGGCAGAAGTCGAACTTGAGGCAGCAATACTCATGCTATCATCACCAGCAACTGTACTAACACCACCGGCTGGATAACATCATCTCCTCCAAGTATGAGTGAAGCTACTGATTGGGTGCTAAAAATATTGCAGAAGAAATGCCTTCCTCACATCAGCATTGCACTTCTGTGTCTGGGTAATACCACGCCCACAGACTATCATACCACTGGCAGCAGTTCCATGGCAAGAACCAGCTTTGCTTGCATGTCTCTTTGTGGGCACTTTCGGGGATCAACAACAATATTGGAAACAAATTTAGATTTTGGAACATTCATGCTGCATGGGGAGATTCTGGATGTGAAGCCAAAAAAAACAACTGTGGCTTCAGCAACAGATAGAGACACAAATTCACAAGTGAAAACGCCTTAACTAACCAGTGGTGCAGAGGTCACAAACAATCCGATATGGAAAACAATTCCTTTTTCTGGTGGAGGTGGGGGGGGAGCACTGACTGCATATTTTTACAGCAGAACAAGCAGCAAAACAAAGAACAGATGCCAAGATGGCAGTACAAAATTAAGCAGCTGCAGTGGATAGCAGGCTCACACTGCTGCACCTGCAATTACACTGTGGCACAATAAAAGATGTATTATTTGATGTCACACAGCACCACACACACACACAATTGTCTACAATGAGTACTGCATAGCAAATTGGAAAGTTCAGCAATGTGCCACATATTGTAAACAACCTGAAATTATGAACTGCTGCACCAGATCCACACAACACACAATCAGCAAGAAAATGTCAACAGTCACTGACTATATTACTGTGTGTACATTAACACAGTCAGTTATATAACAAAAAAAAAGAACTCCCTATTTCTCCAACTGAAATGTACCTACAGCACAGATACACCCTTCCCCCAAAGCACACTTTCACTGTGTTTTGCTACACACACTCAATGTTGTACATTAACATTCAAAATCCACACACAAACAAAAATGCTCAATGATATGAGCATAGGAGGGTTTCCTACAATCAATGAACTAAAGTTTGAGAAAAAAATTATTCAAAAAGGCTTTTTTAACAGCTTTCAGAAGATTTGAATCACAGACAGCTCTCAGACCACACTATATTCTACAGCTTCCAACACACTATCCTGAACTGAGGTTGTGCAGAACAGTATATATCCTATGTGACCTGAAATCCCATGAATCAATGCAAAATTCACCTTTGGAGCTTAAAAACAAGGCAAAGTGAGGTGAAGTACATTGTTTTCAATGCACTTTGCCTTTAAAATTGGTGGAGTAGTGGTCTGGGAAGGTGGAGTAACACAAAGTCATTGTTTCTCATTGAACTTCATGTTACCCATCATAATCACGAATTACTCGGCTTCGGCGTTGTGGAGTACTCCGCTAATTCGCTTTATCCGTGAATCACTACGAACTGGATTGAGCCACTTTGCCCACCATTATACGGAGCATGGTAGGTGCAGCTTTAGGGTTTTTCCCAGTTATTTCAGTGAGGTTACTCCAGAATTTCCTCCCGTTAGTCCAGGAATTAGCTAGGGCATCTCTGTAATACTAGACTTTAGTCAAGCATATTGCTCTGGTATAGGCATGCCTAGATTTTTTATAGGCCTAAATGTTGGCTTGTTGGCTTGGTTAAGAAGGAAAAGATAGCCAACTCAGTTAAGAAGGGGGATAAAACCTTTTATAGGTAAATTAGGGAGCAAAGAAAGACTAAGGCAGGGATACTGAGGCTGAACAGAGAGGAAGGTGGTTGGGCAGAAAGCAACATTGAAAAAGAGTAGGATACTGAACAAATACTTCTGCTCAGTATTCACAATGGAAAGGCAGGGGAAATACCTAATCCAGTCAATAGAAGCACTCTGGATAGGGGTTGATATCAGTCCTTTCACAGAAGAAAGGGTTCTGAAAGAACTCTTAAAACTGAAGGTGGATAAAGCAATGGGGCCTGATGAGATTACCCCAGAATTTTTAAAGAACTAAGAGAAGAACTAGTAACACCACTGACTACCGTTTTTAATAAATCATGGGAGGATGGGGTGGTACCTGAGGACTGGAGGAGGGTGGATGTGATTCCCCTTCACAGAAGTGGGAGCAAGACAGAGGCAGGAAACTATAGACCTGTCAGTTTGACCTCAGTGGTAGGGAGCATGATGGAATCACTTCTGAAGGAAAGAACTGTTGAGTACCTAGAGGCCAGTGGGGCACAGGACCCAAGGCAGCATGGATTCACAGTGGGAAGGTCATGTCAGACAGATCTAATTGATTTCTTTGACTGGGTGACCAAAGCAGTAGACCAGGGAGGGGCTGTCGATATGGACTACCTAGACTTTAGCAAGATATTTGACACAGTCCTGCACAAAGATTAATAATAGCCAGCCTGGGAGTGGGTCCTAGGGTGGTAGCCTGGAGTGAAACACTGATTGGACAACAGGACACAGTGGGTAGTAGTAAATGGAGTCCACAGTGAAGAAAGGAGGGTTACTAGTGGGATACCGCAGTGTTCAGTACTGGGGCCGGTCCTTTTTAATGTCTTTATAAGTGACATTGCACAGGGACTGGAAGGGAAAGTATGTCTCTTTGCAGATGACACAAAGATCTGCAACAGGGTTGATACACAAGGTGGGGTGGAAAGGATGAAAAGGGACTTGGCAAGGTTGGAGGAATGGTCAAATGTATGGCAGCTTAGATTCAATGCAAAAAAGTGCAAAGTAATGTGCTGGGAAACAAAAACCCAGGGGAAGATTACACAATGGGGGATGAGACACTGACAACAACAAAAATGGAAGGGACCTGAGGTAGTCATATCTGACTACCTAAAGGTGGAGCCAGCAATGTGAGAAGGCAGTAAAGAGGATCGGGGATACTGGGATGCATAGGAAGAGGCATCAGCAGTAGAAAACAGGAAGTTGTTGGCCCACTGTATAGACAGTTGGTAAGACCACATCTGGAGTACTGTGTATGGTTCTGGAGACCCCATCTCCGCAAAGACATAGACAGGGTGGAGGCTGTCCAGAGGAGGGCAACCAAAATGATGCTGAGTCTGCATCAGAAGACATATGAAGGAACTAAAGATGTATACCCTTGAGGAAAGGGGGCATGATAGAAACTTTCAAATACCTCAAGGGAATCAACAAAGTCCAGGAGGTAGCATCTTTCAGAAAAAAGCGGTGTGCAAAAACAAGGGGCACAATTTGAAGATAGGGGGATGGCTCAGATGTAATGTGAGGAAGTATTTCTTCACAGAGAGGGTTGTGGATACATGGAACAGCCTTCCTGAGGAGGTCGTAGAGTCAAAAACAGTGGGGGAATTCAAGAATGCATGGGACAAACATAAGGCAATTCTAGTGGGGGGTAGGAGGAAGTAGGCTGTTGGTTAACTAGGATCTGCAGATTATCAGTTAGGTAGGGAAATGGGCAGACTAGGTGGGCCAAGAGGTCCTTATCTGCTATCAAATTCTATGTTTCTAAGTTTCTATGTTTCTATGTCTGCCCATGGCCCTTGTTCGATACCAGAGGAGGTCACAGGATTTCATTAGCTCTAGTAGTTCAGGTTTAACCCAAGGATTACTGATGCCTCTGACCTTATGCTTTCTGAGAGGTGTATGAATATCACAAGCTTCATTGAAACTGGAGATAAAATAATCCAGGGCCATATCCACATCGGGAGCTGTATCAATGTACATTCAGTCATGGTGTCGCAAGAATGCTTTCAGTGACTCAAGGTGCCAATGGATCAATACCCTGCAAGTAATTGTTTAGCTGGTGGTCTGATAAATTTGTTTGACCAGTGGCACAGAATGGGGTAATGATCGCTAATGGAGTCAGTGTCAGTGACTTGTAAATAATGTATCTCCAATTTGGCTTATGAATACTAAACATATGGTTTTAAGTGTTTATTACTGCCTAATATATTAGAAAGTAATTAAAACATTAAAAAATGATACATCATGTTATATTAATATGATGGTTGTTAAATACAGCAGAGGGTGAGACTATCATGAAAAGACTACTTTTGTGCTCTATGTGTGCAGTGCAAATAAGCAATGACTGTGATTGCATTTTAATTTAAAATATCAAATGAATGTTGTGTTCACTGCATATATCTAGACAATGGAATCAGATCTGATGGGAATACAAGCAAATTTTAAAGAATGAAAGTGATATTAGCTATATTGACTCTTTTATAGATAAGTGATACAATCTGAAAGGATTCTTTTGTTGCAATGGTGAGGAGAGACATAAAATTGTCATTTATCTCTAAATGTAGGCTTAACAATGCGGGCCATCTAGCACAGCAGTAGAGTTACTGCTTGCCATCCAGATGACCTGGGTTTGTATCCTGAGCCCTGGACATGTGGGGCCAGCAAGTGAGATGGGGTTCGGGCGTCCCCTGAACACCACCTGACTTGGTGAGGGAGGTGACCTTCTTGTGTTGAACAACTGGACTGGCAGTATAGCCTAGAGGTTAGAGGAATGAGGTGTGAACAAGCTTGATACATCCAGAAGACCAGACCTGAGTTTGATTCTCACAACCTCCACTTGCATACTGTGTGACTCTGAGCAAGTCACTTAACCACCCAGTGCTCCAAGTTCACCCCTGAAAACAGGCACTTGTGCCTAGTGGGCCTACCTAGTTGCAAAGACTAAACAAAAAAAAACAAAAAAAACTGCCGTGGTGATCAAGGGAGAGGGTGTTGTGCATGAAGGAATAAGTTGTCCTTCTGGGTGCCTTAAATTGATACATACCTACAGATGGTGAGTGACACTGAGGTGTCACAAACCCAGAGTAGGACCGGCAGGGGATTACAAAATGTAGGGTGGTGCTCACCTTCCTTCCTTTCTTATAGCCCTAATAGGTGCTTGCTGGGGTCACCTCTCAAGATCATGCAATGGGGTGGGATAAAGGGAGGGCTTAGCAGGGAAAAAATACCCTCAACAGTGCTGGTCAGATGAAATCACCCAAAGCCCCATGCCACAGCAAGGTCTTTTTGACTCCACCAGCACCTTGTTGGCTCCTTCTTATGGGCACTGACTGTCAAGCAGAACACTCTCCTCTAGGCTTATGGGTACTTGGGGATCCTGCCCATGGCTGATAAGCCATGAATTATGGTTGGAGTATCTGGGGTGGTTGTTGAAAAAATGCTGGTGGTGGGCTGGACCAATGTAGGATTCCTGTAGTGGGTAGTAGGGCTTGGTTAGATGGAATAAGGTCCCAGAAGCTGGTGAAGCAAAAATTGGGGACAAACATAAAAGGTATGAAAAAAGTAGATATAACAGTTATTTCAAACAAAAAACCAAAACTGAGTGAGCACTAGGACGTGGTGCCTCTATACTGGTATGAAAATCACAAAAACTTCAAAAAGTAGAGCACACACACCTCTAATAACAAGGGCACAGGTCTATTAAAAAACTTTTATTCAGAAGTATCACAAAAAGCCATACCACCTGACGCGTTTCGGATGTCTATTACATCCTTTCTCAAAGGTAAAACCCCTCATGTGAATGTTCCCTTAAATACTCCAACCAATTAACTAATTCTGACATCACTAATTTAATCACCATCTTATTAAAACAGTTACAACTGATAAACATATATAAATATACATTGATTTTAATATTACAACTATGTTATCTAAATATATAAATCCAAACTTATCCTAAAAAACATATAAGAAATGAATCAAGGCATGTACCAATCATGCATCAAAAAGAAAAAAGAAACATGAGGAAGGGGGGGAAGAAAAGGAAAGGGGTGGAGAAGGAGGAAGGGAAGGAAAAGAAAAGGAATGGGGGTCAGTTGGATTTTTCCAAAAACAGGGATTTAATACTAGACTAGCATATCTCGTTTCGGAAAAATATATATTCTCTATTTCAACCATTTTCCAGTAAACAACTTTATCCACTCTCTATTATTGAACATCGCAAAACATATTCATAAAATGATGTCACCAAAATTCACTAATTTTGCTGCATTTTATAGCCCTGGAAACAACATTTATTAACTACGATTTAGGGGGAAGAAGAGAGAAGAACTGCTCGTACACAGCGTTTAAAAATATTCTAATTACTACATGTCTTAATTGATCACTATAATTATGACAGCCAAATTCTATTAATCATTCATATTGCAATTAAGGATGTTCAGTAACAAAAAAATGTTCAGCAACAAAAGCTCGAGATGGGGGAGGGGGGAAGTGGAAAAAGAAGAATGAGGTTTTATATATAAAAATGCCTATTACAACAAAACATTCTGAATATGCAAGTATTTACAAAACCATATGTTAAACTACTAAGACCTACAATTTTATTTCATAAATTACTTGAACATCACTGCGACAGTCATATTACAACCTAATTATAGCTGTCAAAAATTCCCCACTCAGTTTCATAGGTTGCAAGGACATCGCTGTTTCAACTTGGTCATAATCACATTTTAAGTCTGTAATTTTCCTTGGCAACCAATAATGTACTTTAGGGTGCTGAACCACTAGTGTCTAACAACAGAGTAAATTTAACTTCTTATATAATCTTTGATTATCTGAATATTATCACCATGTTTTCCCTGAAGAAGCCCCATACAGAGGAGAAACATCAGGGACACTGTTGGAACATGGTGATCTTGATGTGAACTATGATGAAATAAAATAAAGTTTATAGATGAACTGTTTTTGGAGTTGTCTGTTTTTGAAGACTCATTAGAGTCGAGGCGCTAAAGGTGTTTCGTTTTCTTGCAGTGATCACCTTGCACTGGTTTTCTATTGTGTACTACCACTGTGAAGACTTTAATAAAATTTTGAGTGTTTTTTCACCTTAAGATGCTCTTTCTTGTGACTTAGTCTTCACTTTTAAAAGTATTTTTTCCAGTGCTAGAGGTACTGTTGCGCTCTCTATTCCTGGAACTTATTCGTAATTAGGGTTGGCCGCCTTTATTGAGAGCTGCATGGTTGTTAATTGGACTGTTTGTTCACGATGTTCCTTGTTTGAATTTCCTGTTTTTTACTCTACCCTGCCTGCTACAGTTAGTGCTTGGAACACTTGTGTCAGAGAGGGGACCTTGCGGACTAGCCGTGGGTGCCAGCCTAGGGTGCAGACAGAATGCCATAGTGCTATATAGTTGCCATCAGGGTCAGGGAATGGTGAGCCCTTTGTTTTGCTGGGCTCCCCACCATGGACTTCTCATAACAAAAGCAGCCACATTGATTTGTGTGCAGGAGCTGCTTTTTCCTCTGCCATATCTGCTCCAATTAGCCTTTGGAGCACTCATGTCAGAGGCAGAACCTTTGAGAGTAGCCCTGGATGCTGGCCCAGGAGGTGAATTGGATGCCACTGTGTCATGCAGTTCACAGACACAATCAGGGTGAAGGGGTCATGAGCCCTTTGGTCTGCTGGGATCTCCCCTATGAACTTCTCTGGCCACCAGCAGCCACATCAATTAGTACACAGGCGCTGGTTATTCCACTGCCTGGTCTGCTACAATCAGTGCTTGAAGCACTCATGTTGGAGGAGGAACCTTTCTGACTAGCCCTGTTTGCCAGCCCAGGGGGCCAAGAGAAGACCACAGCACCACAAGGTTTGCAGTAAACATCAGGGCAAGGGGGCTGTGAGCCCTTTGATGTGCCAGGCTCTCCCTAATGGACTTCTCCCACCACCACCAGCTACACTGATTAATGCACAGGAACTTCTTTTTCCTCTGCTCTGCCTGCTCCAGTCAGTGCTCAGAAAGCTAGCATTAGAGGAGGGATCTTTGGGACTAACATTCATTGCCAACGTTACACCATGTGGGAATAAACATCAAACAAGGCATATTTACAGGTTTCAAACACACTGTGGTGTGATATTTATTTTTCAAAAGTTTGAAAAATAAATGAAAACAAAACAGTTGCAAAGAAAATCACTACTTAACATCAGTAGTTTCTCACATAATACAGTCCTGGATCTTAGAGCTCATAAGACCCTTCTCATCTGCACTCAACAGCTTGCCTACAATAGCACCTCTCTCCTTCACTCTCAAGACTAAACTCTACTACACTGAACTGAAGTCAACTCAGTGCAGAGGGTTTGATATTTTTTGGTAGAGTCACCTGACTGAACCCTTACATGTCTGGACATGTTGTTTTAAAACCAAGGTGGGGGAAGGGGTTGTTTCAGGGGACTTCCTGGTTCAGTTAAAGGAACAGTGTATATCTCCACAAATATTGACTCTCTATATCTCTGATCCACAGTGATTAAGCACTTTTATACATAGAACCTTATACAGTAGCAGATTTATAGTGTGAATTTATGAAAATACCTTAAAGATTTCGCATAACTGTACTAATCATGAAATTATTATTGTTTTATATGACTTCTAATCATTTTCTTTATAAAGGCTTTATTAACTGTATTTATCCCTGCTATCTAAAATAGTCTTCATGCTTTTGTAGAGCTTCAAGCAGGAACTTAAGACTTACCTGTGGAGACAAGCATTTATGAGTTGTTGTGTGACGTCATGATTTTAATGTTTATTTTAACTTTATTTCTTGTGATTTATTGTCATTTTGTACAGTACCTTGGTGCCTGAAATGTTCTTAGTAAATAAAGTTTTATTTTTTATTTTTTATTAAAATGCACTTATGCACTTTCACACCACTTCTCAGGTGTTTGGCATCATTCCATGGGCTGAATAGATGGAAATGGAAAAAGTGAAAAGAGAGATTAGTAGGATGTTTAGCAGGGATAGGAAAGAGCTACGCTAGGTGGCCAACCTAGAGTGGGGGGTGGAGAAAAGCAAAGAGAAAAGCATTAACTATTGCACAGAAGAAGTTTTGGTCGCTAGAAAATAAGGAGATAGAAAAGTGATCCATCAATCACAGCTGAGGGTATAACCTAACTCTGCCATAGCCAGCTAAGGAGGGTGACACAGTGCTACAGTGCCACATGACTTACAGCCACCATCATGGTAAGGGGTGGAATATCCTTTCTTTTGCTGGGCTCTCTCCCTCAGACTTCTCCAGCCACCAGCAGCCACATTACTTAAGGCACATCAGCTGATTTTTCCTCTGCCCTGCCTGCTCCACTCAGTGCTTGGAGTGCTCAAGTCAGAGGACAGACCTTTTGTACTGGCCCTGATTTCTACCCCATGGGGCAAATAGAATGCCACAGTGCTATATGGTTCCCAGTCACCATCAGGGTTAAGGGATCGCTAGTCATTTGTTTGTCTGGGGTCTCCCCGTGGACTTCTCCTGCCATCAGCAGCCACATCAGTTAGCACACAACAGCTGTTTTTTCTCTTGCCCTGCCTGCTCCAATCAGTGCTTAGAGTGTTCATGTCAGAGGAGGGTCCTTTGTGACTAGCAAAGGGTGCCAGCCCAGGAGACAGCTAGAATGCCATAGTGCCACATTGTTCACAACCACTATCAGGGTGAGGGGATCACAAGCCCTTTGTTTTGCTGGGCTCTAGCCACCAAGAGACACATCAATTAGCACACAGGAGCTGCTCTTTCTCCTGCACTGCCTGCTCCAACCAGCTGTTGGAGTTCTTATGTAAGAGGAGGGACCTTTAAGCCCAGCACTGGTCACTGGTTGGCAACCTAGGTGGCTGATGAACTCCCCAAATCCATACTGTGCACAGTCACCATCAGAATGAAGAGTACGCAAGCCCTTTGTTTTGCTGGTCTCTCACTTACAGACTTCTCCCACCATCAGCAGTCATACTGATTACCACAGAGGAGCTGATTTTTCCTCTACCTTGCCTGCTGCAATCATTGATTGGAGTACTCCAGTCAGAGGAAAGACCTTTTAGACTAGCCCTGATTGCCAGCCCAGGGGGCAGAGAGAATGCCACATTTATCTGCTTTAGCCCAGTACAACTACAGAGACTGCCAGAGCCTGCTGAAGGGAGACAGCTATTATTTTAAATCCTGCTGTCTCACCACCCTCTACATGACTACACAGAGTTATGCCAATAACACACAACTGATGAGGGGGCTCAGCAGCGAGTTATTTGCTGTGTATGTATGTGCACATAATATCAACATTTCAAAAAGTCACTTGAAGTCAGACATTTGCTTAAGTTGTATGTTCCAAGATGAAGCAACAGTCCTGTTCCTGCATCCAGTACTTCTGCAGACCCTGCTTCTTAACACTTCTGAAGACTTTTTGAAGACCTGCTTGGTATGATTAAATTTACTATTTTGCACTTAATCCTCTATGTAAGACATTCATTTGGTGATTTATTATATATCCTAATCCTGCTGTGACTGGGATGAGACCAGCCTAAGATAAATGAACACCACTCACTGCATTGTATAAAATCAGGAGACAGCTGGAAGTTTTCCATCATCACAGAGACTGATTTTTATTCTTAACTACAGTGTTTGGATGCCCCACTCTGGCACATCGATTTACCATCTTCAGTCATATCTGATAATTTTCTGTGTACTGTTTGGAATAGGGAGGAGTTACTTACTCCAAGTGACATTTCATTACTTTCATTTAAATTCTACCTTTGTTATTATTTTGTTTTATTTTCATCTAAGATTTTAAAATATTTTGGAAAAGGCTGATGTAATGGGCAGTTACAAAACAAGTACCAATGGTTACACAGATTTGCTGGATTACCTACAATAGACATGACTGGATTTCTATTATGTCTTTTGTGGAATTCAAGATTAGACAATAGTGCATTAGGAAGCCTGGCTTTGAATCATAATCTGGACACCCCACTAAATATATATATAGCTTTGAAGTAACATGTTCTGTTAACCAAATGGCATTTAACCACGACTGGCATGTACCAATAAGTCATATAATGATGTCTACAATATCAGTCATTATTTTTATAAAGCAGATTATACTTTCTATTGCACTACCTAAAGTATCATATGTTAGCATGTTAAAATGTAACATGCAACAATTCAGTTAGGAACTGGTGAGGTGGCTAAACATGTCAAAATTACTAAAGTAAATTCACTTTGTTTAGGTTTTTGTTAAGTGTCATGCAGTTGATTAGTGGTGATAGCCATCCTAACCTTGGCCAAGCTGCACTTAATGTGGAAGGTGGAGACATATTCAACTCAAAAAACATGTCCTTCATTCTTTGTAATGCACACAGTTTGCTTCCCAAGATGGATGTGTTAACAAACCTGGGTAAACTTGAAATTTGTTGGTTATGTGGCATTCTCTAATTACAATATCAGGAGATCAGACAGTGGCAAGAGGAGTGGAGGGTTAGTAATATACTCTCACAAAAATTATGATGTTAATCTATCTGTACCAAAGTATGAGAACAATATTGAGATTCTTCTTTTAGAGATTTGATGGGATGGTATTCCCTGGTCTGCTTGATTGGCAGTTACTATGCTCTCAAATCTCCATTGCACCATTTTGAAATTTTAGAAAACCTAATTTTCCATTATAAACATAGTTATGAAATATTAAGGAAGGATATGTCAGTGTAAATTGGGGTAAATGCCTTGGTGCTTACCATGTAGAATACATATCCTCTGACAGGCTGCTGCAACTGGTAAGTGAACCTACTATACTTAATAATAAAACTATTGATTTATCTACTGCACTTGTCTTCATTTTCCAACCCCCAGAGAGCTATGGAACTGCTTTTGTTCTTTGTGATGGTTTCTCTGATCATCAGCTACTATACTGCATTAGTAAACAACAAAAAAAAGAATATACCAGGTCCATTAAATCTTTTGATTATGTTCAATTTATGATGGACCTAGAAGATGTTGATTGGGATCATTTATATCTGATTCCTGATGTGAGCAGTGCCTGTATTTACTTTACCAATGAGTTCATTGAGGTGTGCAATAGACGTGCCCCTCTAAGGAAGAGATTAGTGCACAATAATATTTCTCCTTAGTATTCATCCTTATTATTCAAAGCCTGTAAATTGTGTAATAAGGCTGTGAAACAAGCTATCTGGTCTCCCCTCTGATTGACAATCATATAGGACTTTAAGAAATTATTATACTAAACACATTTGTTACATTAAAAAACAATCTTTCTGAGAACTTGAATAATAGTAAAACTGTGGTCTCTGGACTTTTGGAGGTGAACTAGAAGTCTAAAAGTGATTTGTATTGAATTTAACAAATGCTCTTCCTTTCTTCAAATTAATTCCATATCATGTTGATGAAATCAGTGCTTCACTGCAGAAACTGGACTTATGTAAATCTGAAGGCTCTTATGGCATAAACCCTAGGTTTTTAAAATATGCTCCACCATTAATATGTTATCCTTTAGTATATCTCTTTATCATGTCCATCTCTTCTGGTTTCCTTCCAGACTCATGAAAGTTGGCTAAAGTTATGCCAGCCTGTAAGTATGGTAACAACACCTTATTTTTCAAATTACAGCCCTATTTCTCTCCTTCTAGTTCTGTCAATGTCTTGGAGAAGCTTGTACAAAAACAACTATCCAGATTTCTACATTAAAATAATTACCCTAACCACTTTCTGTCAGGCTTTAGACACCAACATAGCATTCAGACAACCCTAATTAAAGTCACAGGTGATTTCCAGGTACTGTAGCAATTGACAGTGATTCCACAGTTGGTGCTATTTTCTTTGACCTCTTGTAGGCTTTTGACACAATAAACCACAAACATCTATTACATAAATTGAGCTTTTGGATTATAATTCAAATGTTTACAGTTAGCTAGAGAGTTACTGTACTTACTCAACCATCATTAAGTGCTTTCATTTAATGGTATATATTCAGACATTCTTTCTGTGTGTAATAGTGAAATCCAGATCTCTGTATTACAGCTACAGCTTTTTTAACTTATTTGTTAATTATTTAAAACTAAGCCATAAATACCATTATTTATATTGGGGACCTCACATTTTTGGGATTTGCAAAAAAAAATCTGCATTTGGCATTTAATGAAGTCCAGACTACTTCTTATCACAATTTGCTTGTATTGACTGGGGAAAAAAAAAAAAGCTAATGTAGTGCAGCTTGGTACCCTTTACCATTTAAAACCTTGTCTTAATCTTAAAATTATTACTCATAATAATACTGTTCTCAAGCAAGTCCCATATTGTAAATATTTAGTCTTCTGGCTTGGTAAGAGTCTAAAATGAAAGCATCTCATTATGGTTATGGTTAAGAAGATAAATGCCCAAATAGGATTATTGCATCAATATTAATATTGTTTTTTTTTATTTAACATAAGACTAAAGTTAGTATAATCAATGACTCTTCCCTTAAACTATGTTTCTGTAATTTACCTATGGGGCCTTTCTTACTTACCTTTGAAGACCTGATGTAGCTTATCATAAATTGGCAAGGTCTGTAATCCAACTTCCTTGTCATACTCACCACTGTGATCTATTAAGGTCCCTTGGTTGGTGCAGTCTGGAACAGAAGCATATCTTGCATACCCTTATCCTAACTTGGAAGTGTATTAAGATGAAAACTCTTTATCTCTGGAAATTGCTCACTTTCTGGTCATTTACTAACAATCTGATGTTGGCAGTTGAAATTGAACTAGTTTGTGCCTATTGTAAAACATACTATGGGGTGTATGCCTTTTACATAAAATGGTTGAAAATACTGGAATTCTTTGCCCGTGTGCATCTCACTGTACGCCCATTACCATCATTACAAAGTTTAATAAAATTGGTTTAACAATAACTATCTGGTGTGTTGTAAGTCTTGTCAACAGTAATCATAAGGTTGTATTGTAGTTTAAACCTTGTTGTTATTTTTATATGTGTTTTCTTGCCTTATAATTGCTTGTATTTATTAGGCCCAATTCCAAAAGGTTGGTGCAAGCTGTGTTGAAGGCAGCTTGCTACAACAACCAGCGCACCATGAACCATGTGCCTGATTCACTATCAGGTAGGGTCCCCACAGCAAAGTCCTGCACACCAAATCTGAGAAGATGGACCTTTCAAGGCTAGCCCTGGTTGCCATCCTGGGAGGCAGACAGAACTGCAGAATGCTACATGTTTTACTATCTACCATAAAGGTGAAGTGTTTGTGAGACTATTGTCTTCCTGGGCTCTCCCCTATAGACTTCTGCTGCTCCCAGTAGCCACATCAATTAGCACACAGGAGCTGCCTTTTCCTCTGCCATACCTGTGCCAACCTGCACTCAGAGAGCTTGTGTCAGAAGAGGGACTGCCAGTCCAGAAGACCAACAGAATGCTACTTTGCCATGTGATGCAGAGCCACAATCAGGTGAGTGGGTGGTGAAGCTTTTGTCATGCTGGGCTCTCCCCTGTGGACTTCTCTTTCCACCAGGAGCCACAAAAATTATCATAAAGGAACTGTTTTTTCCACTGCCCTGTCTGTTCTTATCAGTGCTCAAAAGGCTTGTGTCAGAGGGGGGGACATTTCAGACTAGCCCTTGTTGCCAGCCCAGGGAGCTGACAGAACATCATGGAATCATGTGGTTTGCAGTTGCCTTCCAGATGAAGGGATTACAATCCCTTACAGACCTCTCCTGCTGCCAACAGCCACATTGGTTAGAACACAGTAGCTGCTTTTCATTCTACTCTGCATGCTGCTATCAGTGATTGGAGTACTCTTGTCAGAGGAAGGACTTTTTGGAATAGCTGTGGTTGCCAGCCCAGGTGAAAGACAGAACACCTTAGTGCCACGTGGTTCCTAATCACCATCAAGGTGAGGGGTTCATGAGCCATTTTTTCTGGTGAGTTTTCCCCCAGTGACTCTCTGGTGCATGGCAGTCACAATAATTAGAACACAGTAATAGTTTTTTTTTCCCTCTGCTCTGTCTGCTTCAGTCAGTCCATGGACCATTTCTGTCAGGAGGAAACTTTCAGACTAGCCCTGGTTACAGGATCAAGGGCTGACAGAATGCAACAGTACCATGCAGTTCACAGCCATCATCAAGATGAGAATGTTGTATGCACTATTTTGCTTGCCACTGCCTTATGAACTTCTCCTGCTGCTAGCAGCCATTGATAAGCAACAGGGCTGCTTTTCCTCTGCCCTGCCTGCCCTAAATCAGCTCTTATAGTGTTTGTGTCAGTGGAGGGACCTTTGGGACTAGCCCTGGTTGTAATCCATGAGGCTGACAGAATGCTACAGTGCCATGTAGTTTACAGCTGCCATCAGAGTGAGGGGTTCACAAGTCACTTGTGCTGCTGGTATCTCTCACTCAGATTTCTCTGGCCACCAGCAGCCACATAAATTAGCACACAGGAACTGATTTTTTCCTCTGCTTTGTTGGATCCAATCAGCACATTGACCGCTCATGTCAGACAAGGAGCCTTTCAGACTAGCCCTGGTTGCCGGCCAAGTAGGCTGACAGAATGCTACAGAAACATATGGGTTGCAGCTGCCATTAGGATTGGGGGGGGTAGAAAGCCATTTGATTGCTCTGTTCTCCCTTACAGACTTCTTCCATCACCAGCAGTCACATTGATTAGTGTACAGAAGCTGTTTTCTCTGTCCTTCCTGTTATGAACAGTGCTTGGAGAGCCCATGTCAGAGGAGGAACCTTTTAGACTACCCTGGTTGTCAGCCCAAGTGGCAAACTAAATGCCATGGTGCTACATGTTTTGGAGTCGCCATCAGGGTGAGGAGTCACAAGCTCATTGTTATCCTGGGTTCTGCCTCTCAGACTTCTCTGTACCTGCAGCCACCTCACTTAGCACACAGTGGCTGCATTTTCCTCTGCCCTACTTGCTTCAATCAGCACTAGGAGTGAGCATGTCAGAGAGAACATTTGGACTAGACCTGGTTGCAGACAAGAGGCCAACAGGATGCCACAGTGCCATGTTGTTCATAGTCTTCATTAGGGTGAGTGGATGATGAGTTCTTTGTTTTGCTGAGCCCTCCCCCATGGTCTTCTTACACTTCCAGCAGTGACATTGATTAGCACATAGGAGCTGCTTTTTCCTCTGCCCTGCCTGCTACAATAGGTGATCTTGGAGAAGACAGAGGTTCTGGTTGTGGACCCGGGAGGTCAGATAGAGAGGTTGTGTGGTGGCACACCTTCTGGAATATTTCTTGGTGGTGTGTCACTTCCGTCCTATGAATGGGTGCGTAGCCTTGGGATTGTCCTAGATGACAAGCTGACATTACAGTCTCAGGTGTCGGCCATTGTCAGGACTTCCTTTTACCATCTTAGGAATATCACCAGGGTTAGGCACCTTGTTCCGTCTGACTCTCTACCAACATTGGTCCACGCCTTTGTGCCCTCGCATTTGGACTATTGCAACACCCTTTACTTTGTGCTTTCTGGGTTTGAAATCTGCCACCTACAGCTGGTGCAGAACTCTGCAGCCTGGGTTTTGACAGGGACAAGTAGGTCCTCCCATATTATCCTGGTGCTGCACGAACTGCACTGGCTGCCCGTACAGTGGCAGATCACCTTTAAAGTCATTTTATTGACTTTCAAAGCCCTTCACAATCAGGCCCAGCCTATTTGAAAAAGAACTTCTGGTGTCTTACTACCCTGGCCATTGCTCTGCTCTGCCGAGAGAGGGTTGCTAGAGATTCCAGTGAGTTTAAAATCTTCTGGCAGTAGAGCTTTTTCTTATGCTGCTCCCACTCTCTGGAATTCTCTACCACGCCAGTTACGGGAGAGCACCTCCATGGAGGAATTCAAGAAAAACATGAAAACTTATCTGTGGCAAATGGCATTTTTGGATGTTTGACCATTTTGGATGTTTAAGTAATTTATTCTGCTGGAATTTTTATTTGTATTTATTAATTGATTTTAATAATTGCTATTAATATGATATGAATTTATTTATATGTGTTATTGGCTTGTATTTGATGTTGTGGTTTGATATGTTCAGCACCTTAGTATACTGAAAGGTGCTATTTAAATAAACTTATTATTATTATTTATTTATTATCAGAGTGCTCTTGTCAGAGGAGGGATCTTTGGAACTAGCCCTGTTTTCCAGCCCAGAGGCTGACAGTATGTTACAGTGCCACACAGTTCACAGTTGCCATTAGGGTGACAGGGTCATGAGCCCATTGTTATATTGGGCTCTCCACAATGGACTTCTCCTGCCAAAAGCAGCTATATCAAATAGCACACAGAAACTGCTTTCTACACTGCCCTGCCTTCTCCTATCAGTCCTTGGAGTGCTAGTGTCAGAGGAGGGACCTTCAGGACTTGCCTGGCTGCCAGCCCAGAAGGCCAACAGAATTCCACAGTGCCATGCAGTTAACAGCTGACATCATGGTGAGGAGGTCTTGAGCCCTTTGTTTTGCTGGACGGTACCCATGGACTTCTTTGGCCACCAGCAACCATATCAATTAACACACAAATTCCTTTTTCTTCTGTCCTGCCTACTACAGTTATCAGACCACTCATTTCAGAGAAGGGGCCTTTCAGACAAGTACAAGTCCCAAGAAATTAAGCACAGTAAACCAAGTTAAAAGTAAAAAACTACTAGGCTATTTATTGAGCGAGTTTTTAACATTTGATGAGCCAGTAGGCAGTATAGTGCAGAGGGTTAAGGCTCTGAGCTACAGATCTGGAGACTTGGGTTTGAATCCCACAATTGCCTAGGTGCATACTGTGTGATCCTGAGCAAGTCACATAACTTCCTTGTGGTCCCAGGTCACATCTGTAAACAAGCTTCAACTTAGTGTGCTATTTCTGGTTAAACAATGTTTCCTCCCCATTTACATCTTGCATAGAAAGACATAAGAAAATAAGCATTCAAGTTCACAGATGAAATTTATTACAGCAGTATGCATTCTAGGTGCATCCTCTAACATTCTGCCAAAGCACAAAATTAAGACACAGCACAGGTTGACTGATTGACCCAGTGCTTCATGATAAAAATCTCTTTGTTATGGGAAGCACTAGTTTATAAAGAAGTGGTAGTATATATTCTGCTGTAATGCATTTAATCTATAAACTGCAAGCCTTTCTCCTGAAATCTTTGTATGCAATCTGTGAATGTCAACAGATTGCTCAATAAATTTCAAATTAGCGTGCTGTGTATAAGTGCTTGGGACCAGTAGGAGATTGGGATTTGGAGTTTTGCACCACTGATCACAGTGCTGAGCTTGAGTATGTTTAGATGTTTGTTGACATTTGGACTAGCCCTTGTTGCCATCCATGGGGCAGAAGGAATGTCACTGAACCATGTGGTTTGCAGCTGCAATCAGGAAGAGGGATCACAAGGCCTTTGTTTTGCTGGTCTTTCCTTGTATACTTCTCCCACCTCCAGCAGCCACATCAATTAGTACACAGGGACTGCCTTTTCCTCACTGCTTGCTCCAAACAGCACTCAGAGCACTTATGCTTGAGAGGGACCCCACACCCAGTTTGCCTTATCTGTCCTCAAGGTTTGCAGCTCCCATCTCTGACCCTTCTGCCATTACTGCTTCTTTCAACTCTTTCTTAGCCACCTGTGCTCTTTCTCCCATTCCCCACTTCCTGTCCTCCTCCTCAACCTTCACCTCTTCCCTAACACTTCTTCTTGTTCTCCCCTAACACTCACTCTGCCTCTCTTCAGGCTCTTCTAGCTCTTAGCCACCACAAAGGTGAGGCCCAGTTTGTCTTATAATCAAGGTTCTGCACCTCTCCGCACCAACTATCGCCTTCCCCAGTGTCCTCCTCCATGACCTCTCCTTCTGCTTTGCCTTAGTCCTTGATGTCTTGAAGCAGGTTACTGTCATTCCTTCCCAAAAGGGGGTAATTCTTCCTCTACTTCCCACACTTTCCAAGCTTCAGGACCGTCTTTTCCTTTCACAATTCACCCCTTCCTTGATCCCCTACTTTATCACGCCTTTCCAGTCTGGCTTCAGAAAGTCCGACTCTGTATTTATCTGCCTCTTCTTACTCACTGACTCCGTCTTATGCAATGTTGACAAGGGCCAAATTACTTCCAACATGTTGTCAACCTGGCCAAAGCCTTCAACACTGTGTCACACCGCCTTCTCCTGGACAAGCTTAAGGTAGAGGGGCTTTTGACCTCCTCCATCAGCTGGTTCCATTCCTATCTAGAGGCAGGTTTCAATTAGGGCTGAGCAAACTTAGCAAATTCCGATTTCACAGAATATTCATGAAATTTCACAAATTGTACAAGATTTTCCAACATTTGCAGAATTTTCTGAAGCCCTTTAATTGGTCATAACTCAGAATGTCTTATAGCGCAACATCTGAAATTGGGCATGCATACTGACTAGAAGATGTGTAGAATTTATAGGAACCCAAGTCTGGCAATTTATTATTCATGTGAACATTTCTGAAAAAATGCTTACAACTTAGCTGCCTTTGGAGCTAGATAATTGAAAAATAATATGCATACCTTATTGGAAGAGTCTAAGAAACTGCTAAATAGAGAAATAGTTGGTTATGTAAATTATAAGTTAAGAAGGCAGATGAGTGCACAGTGATGCCCATGACTATTCTTCATGGTTCATCACTCAAGATAGTGACCTGACACTTGGCACCACTGTACATGTACTTTGGAGCTTCCTATGAATGCTTCCTTGTTGCCAATTTATCCAGCCTTTACCTTTCTCTTCAATGGCGACTCAAGGGTATGACTTTGCACAATGAATGGTTATGGCTTTGAAAAAAGTATTACATCATCCCACAATGTCTGAAAAACTCATGAAATTCAATTGTAATTAACCGGGTTCATCAACATGGCAACAAAATGCTCTTTTGCTGGGCCATTGGGGTGGCCTTAAAGAATAGTATTTAGAGTCAATGAATCCATCAAAAATGGTGATATTTTGTTCTCTAGTTTTAAAGTGATAGAGGCTTAAAATTTTGCATTTCAGATAATTGTGAAATGTAATTTTAAAATTTCTGAAAGTTTTGAGGCTTATCTATTAAACTTCAACAACTGAATAATAGTAAAAAAAAACTATGAAAACAATATTACTGATGAACTTAAGGCACAGGTACAAGTAGAAAATGGTACCATTGTTCCAATGAAGAAAAGGAAATGTACACCTGAAGATCATGACTAGAGATGCAGCGAATTTAAATTCCACCGGCGAAGTGAACGCGAAGTGGGCACTTCACGTTGCCACTCCACTACTTGGAGTGGGCAATGCAAAGTGCTCACTCTGCCTTGTCATTATCACTTCACATTAAGGTGGAATGGCATTGCAAAGTAAAGTGAAGTCATTGTTTTTAATAGACTTCGCATTCCTCATTATGATTCTAAGTGATCCACTTGGTGTTTCAGATTTGGCAGCCCCCCCCGAACATCACATGGCTTACAGTACTGTAAGTCACATTCTTTTTAGATAGGCAGAAAGGAGGTGAGTCATACAAGAAGACACTTTTACTTTCTCCGTGTAGAGGAGAGAGAGGTATGTTTTGTGACTGCTGATACCTTGAGATCAGAGCGGGAGACTTAAGCTTTGATTTAGACTCAACAGCTTTTTAAAAGCTACTTTTATCTTTTCTATATTCTTTTTGCTTAATTTGTTCTTTCTGTAAATTTTATTTTTCTTACCTTTATAAGTATTTAGTTGTTTGCACCCCGTAAGCAGGACCAGCACCGCCTCCTGTCCTGACTCTGAGGCAGTTGAACCACCACCACCAAGTCCAGCACCAGGTCCTCTGGAGCAGGATGTGCCTGTTCCCCTGGGCCCAGGTGTGGATCCCATCCCTGTTCAGCATTGTGACCAGTCAGCCGCAAGTTCATCTGGCCCTCCCCTGCCTGTTTCTGGTCCTCCCCACACCTCTGTTGTTTGGCAGTTTTTGACTGTGTTGGGGGAACAGCAGTGTGGTCACATGCTGTCTATTTGAGGTGGAGGTGCAGGTGGCCCCAGGTACTCACCTGGGGACTGGGGCCAGCACCAGTTGGAGTGGCAGGCTGCCACAAAATGGACCATGCCTGCACCTACCGGCCATTCTGTGGCAGATGGTGCAGCTGTGCATGGTGGCATTCCTAAGAAGAGGAGGGCCACAGCATCACCTGATGATCCACCAGCACCCCCACCACCTCCACCTCCACCACTACCACCAGCAGATCAGCCTGTAGAATGTGTGGACCCCAGAGAACTGTGTGTAACACAGGCTGACTTGGAAGACCTCTGGAGTGCTGTTGAGGAGAACAATGAGAGGGTGAGAGCTGTGGAGCAGCAGCTGGATCACATAGAGACATCAGTTGCAAATTATGTCCATGCTGGAACTGCTGCTGGATCACTGTAGGATTCCACATTAGTTTTTTTCCTCACCATGTGCCCACACCTTCCTTGCTGTGTTATAAAATGTATTCCTCCACCATCCCTGACCCTTGTATAGAATGATGCCCTTTTTTGTTGTCTTTTGTATGCGTGACACTTTGTATTCTGAGCAGTGCAAGTATACTGTGCTAAACTGCATGTGTACAGTCAGCCTTCTTTCCAGTCTGTGTATGTACTGCAGACACTGTCCAAATCCCTGACTTAAAAACACTTATTAATGAGTACAATGGTGGGAAGGTGAAGCCTGGAGAGATACTACAAAACAGCCTTACAATACATCCAAATAACTAGTAAAAAAATTAATGTTGTGATTCGTGATGTAATCATAAATCGTGATTTGTGACTGCATTTGTGACCGTGATGATGAAGAAACATGAATGCCTACAGCTGTACTTCCCCGGGCCCCAATTAGGTGTGGCACAAAACTCTCTGACTTAAAAACACTCATTAATGAGTACAATGGTGGGGTGGTGAAGCATGGAGAGATACTACAAAACAGGCTTAAAATACATCCAAGTAACTATTAAAAAAAATAAATGTTGTGATTCGTGAAGTGATTGTAAATCATGATTTGTGACTGCATTTGTGACTGTGATGATGAAGAACGTGATTTGTAACAACAGTGACTCATGATGATGGTCCTGACTTAAAAACGCATATTAATGAGTACAATGTTCATGCAGAATTATGCACCACACCTGTTCAGTACTCTGAAGGGAAGCCAAAGAAACAACTGTGACTCAAGTTAGAGATGGAAATTGGGCCCTAAAGAGATGCAGATGCACAGACAGATTAAGATTGTGCTGTGCACTGAAGAGATGCAGATGCAAAGGCACAACACCTAACCAGTGCTTACCATCAGAAATTCAAATCTGGAAATGAATTCCTTTGCAGGTTGGGGCGGGCCATGGGGGGGCAGTGTACTGCACTGCTGCAGTAATAGTCACTAATACTAGTACCAGTAAAGATATCACAAAGAAGTACAAAAATTACACAGCTGCAGGTTCACATTGCTGAAATTATGTGGCACAATAAAAGTTGTCTGATTTGATGACACGCATCACACACATACTCACACATACACACTAAGTAATGTGTAGCAAAGTGAAAACTTCAGTAATGTAACCACATATTTTAAATAAACTAAAATTATGCACTGTTGCACCACAACAATCAGCAAAAATGGCAAGAATTATTGAAAATGTTACTGTGTGTACATTAACACATTTATACAAGAAAAATATCACCAAAACAGAAAGTACTGTCTTTTTATCAAAGTTAATCTACCTACACCACAGATACGCCCCTCCCTCAAAGCACACTTCCACTGTCTCTCAGTACACAGACTGAATATTGTACATTAACATTCAAAATCCACACACAAACAAATAAACGCTTGATGATATGATCACAGGAGGGTTTCCTATAATTGATGAACTAAAGTTTCAGCAAAATAAATGACCCAAAATGCTTTGTTTTTAACAGCTTTTAGAATGTTTGAAATGCAGAGAGCTCTCAAAGCAGATTGTCTCCTTCAGCTTCATACACACACTACCCCAAACTGAGGCTGTGCAGAACAATCTAGAGCCCATGTGACCTGAAATCCCATGAATTACTGTAAAATTCACCTTTGGAGCTTTAAAACAAGGTGAAGTGAGGTGGAGTACATTGTTTTCAATGTACTTCACCTTAAGAATTGGTGGAGTAGTGGTTTGGGAAGACGGAGTAATGCAAAGTCATTGTTTTCAATGGACTTCACATTACCCATTAACAGCATAAAGTAGTCTGCTCGCATTGTGGAGCACTCCATGATTCACCTTCACTCCATGAATCACTTCATGGAGTGAATTAGAACCACTGCCCACCAATAATAATTACATTTTAGATACTGATACTAATGATTGGACAGTGGTCAATTTTGGAAGGAAATCAAAAACTGACAGAGAGCTGTATGTAACTTAATTGAAACAATTAATAGATTCCAGTCATTAATAGAAGGTAAGTTCATGAAACAGGGTTACCAAAGTGTGACATGAGAGAGAATTTTCAGATCAACAATAGATCAGTTTTAATAAGCTTGTCAAGACGCTGTGACTGAAGAGTCAAAAGGAACCAGATTATGAGATAACTCCCAAGCAGGATTTGAGAAAAATCACCTTCAGTGTTGCATGTGCAACAGGGACGCAAACATTGCACATGCAACAGTGGACACAACTGGTGTTTAACTTGGAAAAATGTTACATTTTTTTACTTTATTTTACTAAGCATTTCAAGACACTATGACCCAAGAGTGAAAAGGGAGTATGTTGTGGGCTAACTCTATATCATACTTGAAGAAAAGCACCTTCAGTGTTGCACATGCAATGGGACACCAAACATTGCATGTGCAAGAGTAGCCTAACAGGTGTTTAACTTGAAAAAAATACTTTAATTTGTTATTTATTTTGCTAAGCATTTCAAGACACTATTACTCAATCGTGAAAAGGGACTATGTTGTGGGATAACTCCATATCAGATGAGAGAAAAGCAATTTTCAGTGTTGCACGTGCATGAGGACACCAAGCGTTACCCGTGCAACAGTGGACACCACACAAATGTTTACGTTAAAACAAGCATTGCCTTCACCCTCTCTCACCAATGTCCTGCAATACTTTTAAGACCAAATCCAAAAGAAAATCACCCACTCAAAAAAGCTGGATGCTTTTGCTGAAAATTTGGGAACATGTAAAAAGTGCAATTTGCTTGGACACCACAGTTGCACGTGCCACGTAAAATTTGAGTGAACCAGAAATTTTATATGCATTGAAAAACTAGGGTGAACATGTTTTCATTAACAAAAGACAACACCCGATGCATTTTTAACATAAATTTACTGAAATGCAACTAAAATAAAGTCTTCATTGAAGCAGTGGAATGTACTGTGGGTTTGCATGTCACATTTTGCTAGGGAAAATCTGTGACATTCTGGAGTTGGACATGGAATAAAAATAAAATGGTTGCACCTAGGTTTCTCATACTATGAAATGTATCTGTACTTGTGGTTATCTTTTAAATTTACTTATCATGACTGCAGTGGCTGTTGTTAATTTTTTTTAAATCAACATACAAAGTATAGGGCACATTGGTACCCCTATTTCATGAACTTACCCATAACTATATGAAGAAGAGAGACTAATGAACCAATACATTCAAATGAGTCTGATATGGGTAATACAGCCTTAACACCTAACCCATTCAGTTCTGTATCTACCCACAGCCCACAAAATGCATGTTAATGTTAAACAGAAATAGTACAAACTCCAATGTCCCTCATAGTCCTTCCTTAAAAACCCCCAACTAGTAATTGCCTAGCACAAGGAAGTGACAGTTTGGTGCATGACCCACCTGAAAATCCCCAAACCTGTGATGGGAGCCATACACAACATACAATACCATTACAAGAAAATTTAGTGGAAATGAATAATGATGAATCTAATGGTGAACCAAGACAATACTTTATTCTAGGTGATTCAATCATTAAATACACAGACAAAATAGCTTGTTGGTCTGATAAACAGAATATAACCTGTTCATAATTTTGTGGTGCAAGGGTAAAGATATACTTAATGAAACTAGGAAGATTATAAAAGGTAACAATCCATTGGCCATAATCCATGTAGAGACAAATGACCTGAATAAAACATCCTTTACTGATTTTAAGGAAGAGCTCATTAATCTTGGTAACACATTGGAAAGTTTAGACTGTGAAGTCCATTTTCTGAGACCCTACCAATTCAGAGAGCCAATCATGTTAAAGAAAACAGATAAAAACTTTCAATGAAATGCTTCAGCAGTGGACCCTTCAAAGAGGTTTCCACACAGTCATTTGGAAACACGTAAAAATAGCTCCTACTATTGCTGGGATGGATTACAACTCAGCAACAGAGGAGTGTACAGGCTAGGCAAAACTTTGAAAACATTATACTGTGTCCTTTAAACTAAGTGATAAGGGGACAAGGGAAACATAAATACAAATATTGATAGGACAAATACAAATAATGAAGCATCAAAAACTATAACATTCTGAATTTAAATGCAAGAAGTCTTAATGTGACCAAACTAGCTGAACTTCAAATACTACTACAAAATAACAAGATAGATATCATATGTGTTACAGAAACATGGTGGGATGATGCTATGACATGGAGTAATAACATAGCAGAATTCCAGTTATTTTACAAAACAGGTTGCATAAACATGGTGGATGTGTCAGTTGTTATGTAACAAATGAGTTATTCTATTCCAGTTTAGTTTTGGATATAAACCATAGAGTGTAAACAGAAACACTATGGCTAAATTTAAAACCAGCCCATACACCAAAATTAATTCTGGGTATATGCTATAGGCACCCCCCCAACAGTGACAGTTACTACAACATGATGTTGCTTCATGAATTCACGATGGTATCAGAATTAGGCGATATCCTTGTTGTGGATGACTTCAATGCACCCAGTGTAAACTGGAATGATATGACTGGCAAAACTGATTTTGATAAAGAATTACTGGACACTGTTACCTCATGTGGCTGTGACCAAATAATTTTACAACCTACTTGAGATAACAATATCCTACATTTAGTAATAAATTGCCCTGATCACTTGACAAATCCCTTAGTCATGGCCCCATTAGAATCCAGTGACCATAATATAATTCAGTGCACCATAATTGCTAGAAGGAAAATAATTTATGATAGCACAAAAACACCTGATTATAAAAACATTATCTGGCCCAAACTACATGAATTACTAGGAAATATTTATTGGGACATTATACTTGATGGATTAGATGTGGAACATATGTGGACTACATTCACTAATATTCTCCATGAGGCACTGGAACTACATGTTCCTATGCATAGTAAGTACAATAAAAAAAGGAGTAATACCACTGTGGTTTAATAAACATATCAAGAATCAAATTAAGAAAAAATATAAGGCCTTTAAAAAACATTAAAATAACCCATCCCCTGATTTCAAACTCCTATGTAGAAATCAACAATCTAAACTAAAAAAAAAACTAATTAGGAAAGCCAAAGTCTGACCTTGAAATAAAGTTTGCACAAAAAAATAATAAAAGTTTTTATGCTTACATAAATAATAATAAATGTACAGTTAACAGAATTACAAATATATCACACGAAGTTTAGAAATTTGAGACAATAAAGAAATTGCACAATGCTTCAATAAGTACTTTATCTCTGTGTTTAATGATAAAGGCAATGATTTATCTCCCCAATATACAGATGGTAGTCAACAAATATTATTTGAGGAAAAACTAGTTCTTGAGGAATTTCTACAACTTAAAATATCAACTTAATTGGGGCCTGACTGTCTTAACTTGGTTTTCCTCAAAGAACTATCCAAGGTACTGGCCAAGCCTCTGACCATTTTGTTTAATAAATCTATTCAATCTAGGCAAGTTCCTACTGACTGGAGAAGGGCCTTTATTGTCCCCCGGTGGTCATGAGGGACTGAAAAGGAGCCCTCCCCCAACTTGCAGAGCTCACCGGCAAAGCAGAACAGCTGTCCCCCGGTGGTTGTGAGGGACTGAAAAGGGGCCCTCCCCCAACTTGCAGAGCTCACTGGCAAAGCAGAACAGCTGTTCCCTGGTGGTCATGACAGACTGAAAAGGGGCCCTCCCCCAACTTGCAGAGCTCACCAGCAAAGCAGAACAGATGTCTCCCGGTGGTCATGATGGACTAAAAAGGAGCTCTCCCCCAACTTGCAGAGCTCACCAGCAAAGCAGAACAGCTGTCCCCCGGTGGTCATGAGGGACCAAAAGAGCCCACCGCAACTGGCAGAGCTCACGGCAAAGCAGAACAGTTGTTCCCCAGTGATTGGGAGGGACTGAAAAGGAGCCCTCCCCCAACTTTCAGAGCTCACCGGCAAAGCAGAACAGGCATGCGTCACTGCTGGAACAGTGCCAGGAGATTACAGCTGTAACGGCAGAGTGGCCTATGACTGTTTTTTTTTTAATCGGACTTTTGGCACCTAAAAGCTCCAGCATGGATGTTGTATTCCCTTATTTCATGGAGATAATTTTTATGGGCTTTAAGCAAAGTAAAGTGCACTGCAGTAGTGAGCCTGTTCACAAATTACTTTAAGAGGGATTGCTTGAATGTATTGTAAATTAAGCAAAGTGCACAGCAGAAGGGAGCCTTTTAGCAAACTACTCTGAGGGACTGTTAGACTGTATTTTGTAAATTAGGCAAACTACTTTAAGAGGGATTGTTAGACTGTATTTAGTAAATTAGGCTCAGTACTGTAACAGTGATTGTTAGACTGATTTATTCCCAATTTAAGGGGTGCTGGTTACCGAAAATATGAGTGATGTACTCGGGATTCAAAGCCTGCAAAAACCCACAAGTTTACACAGTTTCTCTTGGCTCTGACTCGCTCCAACTTATCCAACCCCATTTAAATTACTTTCATCTCTGATTCCCCTCAATCCAGAGTCAGGCCACTTATGGGCAGGACCCCAGGCAGGGAGTTACTTCTTTTCACTTTACGCTCCATTTTTGGCTCCCTCCTCCCCACTTTCTCTGCTCCTCCTCCACCTACCTGTATATTTAAATCTTCTCTCCTCTCTACAGCTGTCCCCATTGGTCATGAGGGACCAAAAGGAACCCTCCCCAACTTGCAGAGCTCACCCGGCAAAGCAGAACAGCTGTCCACCGGTGGTCATGAGGGACTGAAAAGGAGCCCTCCCCCAACTTGCAGAGTTTACTGGCAAAGCAGAACAGGCATGCGTCACTGCTGGAACAGCTCCAGGAGATTATGGCTGTAATAGCAGAGTGGCCTGAGACTGTTTTGCCCTGCTGGCACAAGCGCTGGCCGCCCCAACGCACCCACCACCACCCTTGGTCAGCTCTCTAATATATAAAGCGAGTCACGTGGCTGCTAAAACCAATCAGCACATTCTTCCATCTGCAGCTTATCTTTTTCAACCACCAGTGGCTGCTGCCTCTCACCACCCAAGACTTTTCACTCTCTCTCTATACCTCCAAAATCCTGTGACCCACCTTAAAGCCATACACCACACTTAACTTACCTTGCACAATGGCACCTCAGTTTTTCACCTCACTGGTATCCCACCCTAAGAAAATAATCACATCCCGGCCACTAGGGAATGCAAGTTTCTTCTTGCTGGCTATATCCACCTTGACTAGATTGTTGTTGGCTATGGTTTCACTGCTAACATCTAGCAATGAACAAAATTCTCTACCACTGCACCCCTAACTACCTGCCACCATGGTCTACAAACATGCCCTATGTAACTACAAATAAAGAACGTCCCTGTCATCCATACTACTGGCATCCTATCATACATGAAACAAAGGCAACTTGGGCATTCTTAATTACATTTGCAGTCACCTCTGGCAGCCTCCCACCTGCCCACTCTTGTCCCTCCTGCTTCTAGCCCTCATAGCAGGTGATGTAGAAACAAACCCTGGCCCAATGAATGTACACATTAACAACATGGATGCCACAAGGGTGGGATGCCATGGAATAAAGATTGCACATCTAAATGTCCGTAGCCTCCTTTCCAAATTTGCAGAGTTTGAGGCCTGGGCAACCCTCTGCAAGCCCCAAGTACTAGGTATATCTGAGACCTGGCTTAAACCGTACCACAACTGAGCCTTGTACCAGCTCCAAGGCTACTCCCTCCTGTGACTGGATAGGCCGGGAAGGAAGAGAGGGGGAGGTGTAGCACTGTATGTACAGGACCACATATCTGCCACCATTGTTGCCTGCTCAAAGACCGACTCCATAAGTGAATGGGTTATCACCAAGCTAACTATTAGTGTGGCAAAAAAAATCTATTTTTTCTGCTGCTACAACCCCCCTTCAGGTTCTAGCCAGGGATTGTCTAGTTTTCTCTCCTGCCTGACAAGCTCCACCCCATCCAGGAATACGTTCATGCTGGGGGATTTCAACCTAAACTGGGCTGCAAATCCAAACCCGGACTACACAACTCTACTAAAGTCCCATAACTTGGATCAAGTAATCTCTACCTCAACCAGATACAATCAGCCTTTACAAACCACTCAATCCTTGACTAGATTTTAACCAACCAGCCTGATGTAATCCTCCAAGCAGGGACCATGGACAATGCAATTACTGACCACACCCCCACCTACATAGTTGTGAACAACAAGTCGGCTGCCCCCCACCAAAAATACTATCCTTCAGAAATTTCAACACCCCAAACCATGACCTCGCTACCAGACATGCACTGTCCTTAAACTGGTCCTCCCTATATTTGACAGGAAACGTCTCTTCTGCTGCCAATCTATTCACCAACACCCTCCAGAAACTACAGGACAACTATTTTCCCATAAAAACCAGGAGGGTTAGAGGTGGCTGCACATGCTGGATAACCAAAGAACTTCTACTGCAAATGAAGGTCAGGGACTCTACTTGGAAAGTGTTTAAAGTGTCCCAATCCCCCCATCTATGGAATACCTATAGGCAACTATGTAATGCCTGTAAACAAATGACAATGTCACTCAAAAATAAATATTTTAACGACCTTCAACTAAACACACTGGGAAATCCTCGTAAATTCTGGGCAAGTATTGGGTCTATACTAAACCCCAAGACCAGCAAGCAAATAACACAACTTATGTCCCCAGCAGACATAATAAATGACCCTGTGGGCATCTCAGACCTTTTTAATGCCATATTCAAAGACCTTACCCAGTTCCTTAGCAGGCTTCCTCCTCACCTTCCCTCCAACCAAAACAGAATTGATAGCCCCCACACTCCTCACAACCATCGTGCCTCCACTCCCCTTTCTATTTCAGAGCCATTGGTACCACTACTATTGTAAAACTCCTGGAAACCCTCCCCCACAGGGGCAGTCCTGGAAGTGATGGGCTCTACCCCGCCTTCCTGAGGATCATCTCCCCAGCACTGGTAAGGCCACTAACACACATCTTTAACCTCACTCTGTCCACATCAACTGTGCCTGACACCTTTTCAAGGCAGGAGATCCCATATCCCCAGAAAACTATAGACCCATTTTCCTGCTTCCTCATCTTAGCAAACTTCTAGAGAAGATTGTCCATATTCAGTTATCAGAACACCTTAATAAGTTCAACCTCCTATGTCCCCCCAGCATGGCTTCCATAAGCATCACAGCACCTCCTCTGCCCTGGCAGTCTTCTCTAACCACATCCTCAAGAACATGGACATGGTTATGGCTATGGGTGCAGTCTTTGTCGATCTGCCAAAGGCTTTTGACTTAGTGGACCACAATCTCCTTCTCTCAACACTTCGACAATTTGGCTGTGCCCCTGGACCCACAGCCTGGTTCAATAGCTACCTCACAAACAGGTCCCAATCTGTACACATTGGCAAAGCTGCCTCAGTCCCCCTTCCTACAAACACTGGTGTTCCCCAGGGATCAATTCTTGGCCCCCTTCTCTTCTCCATGTTTATCAATGCACTACCTGCTGAGAGTCTAAACTGCAATGTGATTCTCTATGCAGATGACCTAGTCCTGTATCACAATGACAAGTCCTTGGAATCCATCTCTTCTACCCTCACAAACAACTATGGGGCGGCTGAACACTGGTTCACATTCAGAAAACTCTCTAGTAAATGAGAAAAAGACAAAGCCATGCTCTTCAGAGCCAAGCCCTTCTTAAACAAGACTGCCAGATCTAACACCACCCTCAACGTATGACTCCAGCTGGCCCCCACTCGGCAGGTCACCTCCTTCTCATGCTGTGGTACTACCCTCGACTCCTCCCTCACGTTTAATGATCATACAGCCCTGACTGTTAAAAGATAAATCAGAAACTATGTGTGGCCTATCATGCAGTCCACCTGCTTTCACCTGAAGCTCACCTCGCCATAGCAAAAGGCAACTTTCTCCCTCTCCTGTATTACTGCTCCCCATCTACTCCCCAATACCCACAAAGCAACACTGCCGCCTATATCCGGCATATAATGCAATCTGTTGTTTTGTCCTCAAAGCCCCCTTATTAACCCACCACTGCAAGCTCTATCAGTCCCTAGGATGGCTCTCCCTTCAGGGACACCTGAACTATGCTGCTGGCTGCCTGGTGGACAGCACCCTCATGAGTAACCAGCTATCCCCTTATACTCCCCTAGTCATAACTAGAGCAGCTACTAAACCACTTAGGGCCTCTTCCTTTCCAACCCTCGAAGTTCCTCATGTCTCTACGATGATGGGCAGCAAGGCTTTCTCTGTAACTTCCCCCTCCCTCTGGAACAGTCTTCCCACTTCCATTTGCACATCCCCATCCCATGCATCTATCAAAGTCAACCTTAAAGCCTGGCTACTGAAGGAATTCTCCTGCGAATGCTCACTGGGCAAAGCAGAAACCCATGAGCCACCATAAAACTACCATAATCTGTTGCCCACTGCCCCTACTTCCCGGAGCACTATGAACAAACATGAGTCACCCAATGACTCGCACTGTCTACCTTGCATGCTCCTACTTCTCATCCGGCTACGGCTAAATGAAATATTTAGCTACTCTGTACATATGTTTGACTAATTCTCCTCTGTATCTTGGCCTGTGTTCTTTGTCTATGTTTTGTTATCTCCATGCCTGTAAACATTATGTAAATGATGACTGTTTTCACTCTCCTAATGTTGATGTAACTGTACCCTTTAATGTGAATTTGTATGATGACTGTTTTCACTCTCCTAATGTTGATATAATCGCTGTACTCTTCAATGTGAATTTGTATCCACTCCTGTATTCCCTGTACTGCCACCTTTGTGGCCCAGGTCATGACTGAAAATGATCCACTGGATCAGTGCACCTACCTGGTTACCAAAAACATAAATAAATAATAAAATATTGTCCCTATTTTAAAAAGGAACAGGATGAGTGTAACTAATTATAGGTCCAACAGCCTCACATCAATTTGTGGGAGGTTTATGGAAAGACTACTAAAAAGAAATTGATAAAGAAATAAATAGACTTGGCCTAACTGATATCTCACAACATGGAGTTTCAAAAGGTTTATCCTACATTACAAATCTCATTTCATTTTATGAATTTGTAAGTGTAAATATAGATTAAGCAACACCAGTCAACATCATACTCCTAGACATAAGGAAGGTGTTTGACACTGTCCCACATGATCTGCTAATAAACAAACTCACTAAAATGGGTATAAAATAATTACATTGTAAACTGGATATTAAACTGGCTACTAATCAAAACAATCGGTCAGAATAAATGGAATTTCATCTGATGAGGGACTGGTGAGCATCGGGTTCCCCAGGGGTCAGTCCTGGGGCCGGTGTCATTCAGACTATTTATTAGTGATATGGGCAAGGGATCTAGAAGTGTTATATCGAAATGTGCAGATTATACAAAAGATTGCTGAGTGATTAACCCCTGGAACAGTTTCACATCCTGTGTAATGACTTAAAAGAAATTGAAGAATGGGGAATTACAAATAATTTGAAATGTAATGAGTCCAAATGCACTGTTCTGCATTTTGATAATAAAAATCCTTGTTACAACTATACACTGAATGGCTCAGTTTAAAATCTTCTACAAGGGAAAATGACCTAGAAATTTGGATTAATAAAGCACTGTCTTCACTTGACCATTGTCATCAAATGTCATAATACAAACAGATTAACTAGACCCATTAAAAAGCCTTTGTCATGAGAGACAAGGAGTGTTTACTCAAGTTATATAAGACCTACATTATACCACACTTAGATTGCGGGTCCCCGCTATGGAATCCCTATCACAAAAGGGATATTTGTCTCATCAAAAAAACTCTAGGGAAACTAACCAAATCTATTAAAGGCGTGAGAAAAGTATTGTATGAAGAGTGTTTAACCAAACTAAAACTATTTAAACTGGAAACAGGAAAATAAGGGGTGATTTGCTTTTACTTTATAAAATATTATAGAATCCAACTATAATGGAACAATGTGGTATAGTGTTCAAACTCAGGAATAACAATCTTAGATCCCATAAAAATCAGCTATGTATACCAAGAGGCAATATGGTGAAAAGATTCAACTTCTACACTGTCAGAACAATTACGACATGGAATTCCTTACCATCTAACATAGTACAAGCTACTGACTTTAAAAGATTTAAAATATCCTTGGATGAGTTATTATTAACTGAAGCTCTGAAAAAGTAAGCCTACTGTTGTAGGAGACAATTAAATGTTTTTTTTTGTCATTCTTTTTCTGATTCAACCAAGTAATACCAAGTAATTGTAGGGATGGGCAAAACTGCCGCTTTCTTCCTCCAGAAAACTTCTGTGGGAATCAGGAACTTTCACAGGCCTTTCTGAATAAACCCTGGTGGAGTGACTTTCATTCACAAACATTATGGGTGAAATTTCACCTGGTATCAATAAAATAAGCCCTGGTGGCTAGTGTCCCTCCCCCCACTCTCCCCACATGTAAAAAAAATATCCTTGTTGGCTAGTGATCCCTTCCCTCTGCCCGGTCACCTGCCCAGCCCCAAAGTGTTCAGTAACCCACCCCATACCTCTCTCTGTACTGTTTCAAGAAATCCCTGGTGGTCAAGTATTTTTTTTTTATTTTAACTCCCTCCCATTCACTGATCCCAAGTCCCAAATTCCTGGTGGTCTACTGCCCCCCACCCCCCTTCCCAGCAGGTTGTCCCACCACTCCAACTCCACCCCCATCCTGCAAACCCCAGCGGATGGACCAGCACAGCCCTCCTGTCTCCACCACAGCTGGCCTGCCCACTGAGCTGTCAATGAATGAGTGTGTTCTTGTGCATGAATGCACTCATTCATTGACAGCTCAGTGAAATGAGCACGGAGACTAGTGAGAGAAAGAGAAATGAGCACTTTCAGTCTGCCTGCTGGGTTTACAATGGGGCTGGAATGGTGGTGGGGGTACCCAAGCAGGAGGGGTGGCTGGGGGGCACCACCAGTGATTTGGGACTGGGGATTGAGATGGGAGGGATTAAATAAAAAGAACAGTAGACCACCGCGATTTTTTAAACAGTATGGAGCTAGGGATGGGGTGAGTTACTGTAAACTTCGGGGCTGGGTGGGTGACCAGGTGGAGGGGAGGGACCACTATACACAAGAGATATTACACCTGCTGGGGGAGTGGGGGCACTAGACCACCACAGATTTGGGACTGAACAGCAGGGATGGGGAAGGGGTTAAAATAAAAAAAAAATTAGACCACCAAGTATTTTTCTTATACAATATGTACGGAGATAGGGATGGGGGGGTTACTGTACACTTCAGGGCAGGTGGGTGACTTGGTGGAGGGGAGGGGCCATTAGCCACCAATGATATTTTTTTTACATGTGGAGTGGGTTGGGGGAGAGACCACTACCCACCAGGGCTTCTGAGGGGCAACTGGGGTGTGCAGCGATCATGGGCAGAGTTTCTGCGGAAGTTTGGAAATCAATTTCTGAACTTCTGAGGAAGTGATAGTCAGACTTTTGCTTTAATTCTGCACACAGAATTTTAATTTTGCCCATGCCTGAAGGCTTATAACTCAATCACCTTTAAACGCAGAGACTTGCAACTTTATTGGATGGCAATATAGCATAGAGCTTAGGGGCACTGAGCTGCAAACCTGGAGACCTGGGTTTGAATCCCATCTGCCCCCACTTGCATATTGTATGACTTTAAGCAAGTCACTTAACTTCCTTGTGCTCTCAGGTCACACCTGGAAACAAGCTTCAGCTTAGTGTGTCTTTCCTGGTTAAACAATTTCCCCTTTACTTTACACACTTCTGTATTGACCTTTGTAAAATTACCATGCCACATTTGATACAATTTGGACAAATCAGAATTTTGCCAGAATTTTGCCAGTGGAAGAAACATTTTTCCTAGCCCTAGTTGCAAATTATCCATATTGGAGACATCTGTTCCCATTCTCTTCCACTCCCAATCTGCTCAGGTGTTTTCCAAGGTTCTACCTTGGCTCCATACTCTTCTGCATATTCCTAAATGAACTGCCTTTCATCGGTTCCTCTGCATCCATCCAAATGTATGCAGATCACTCTCTGTTGTTTGCTTCTTGCTCCTCCGCGGCTGACCAGATTGTCTGTCACCAAAAGGATTTTCACAGTGTTACGTGCTGGTTCCATTGAAACCTTATCTCCCTCAACACTAAGAAAATTGTCACATTAACTTTGGCTCCCAGAGAAGACTTGCCAGGCTCCCCCCTTCTACACCCTTGACTGTACTATGACTGAGGATGTCTCCTCCTTTAAGTGCTTCGCATTCTTGATGTGTTGGTGGACCTTGGTGTCTGGTTGGATGGCACCTTCATTACTAAACACACATTGATTCTATGCACCTCAACTTTCACCACAAACTGGGCATGCTGTACAGAAGAAAACATAGTATCCTGATCCCTGCACGTAGGAAGCTAGTCACATAGCTGATCCTCCTTATCTTCAACTACAGTGACATCATCAACAGTGCCAATTCCATTTCCTCTTTTTGCCAGACTGCACCCACTCTTTCACTCTTTCTGCCATTTTACATTGGACTATTCCCCTTGTATTCATCACTGCTCTCTCTGCTTCTCCTTCTTCCTCAATTCCCTTGATGCAGAAATAGCAACCACCATTTACCTTCAACTCCAAATTCCATGTTAGCTCTCTCTGCCCAACCATTCTGGCCTCCTCCCCTCTTCCACCTACCACCTCTAGAACACTGCTTACTTTTCCCTCATGATCCCCTCCAGGAAATCTTCATTAACCCAAGCTGTCTTTTCATATAATTTTCTTAAGCTCGGTTGCTGTCTTCCACTGTATATCCCCCCATCCTCATCCTTCTCCTCCTCCATCAAAACCTTTTTTATGACATTAGTACCCATTCCTGCAATTGTTCCTGATCCCTGACACCTACTTCTTTCCTCCTACTGTGGTGCTGCCCCCCTTAACCCACAATCTGTGAGCAATAACCTCTCCCAAGGGAAAAAACAACAACAAAGGAAGACATAATTAAGCAACCAACCTGTCCATGAAGTGAGTAAAAGCAAAAGGAAAAAGCCTGATGGTACTCTGGGGAAGTGTCACAGAAAGTAAATATGAGCACCAACAATGGTAAGGATAAGTAATTTGAAAATGTATTCATGCATTTAAACTGTCTGTGTTTGCGGACAACATACTTATACATTTGCAGAACCCAGCTGAGGGCTTTAAACAGGCATTGGAAATTATACGAAGATACTCAGAAGTATCAAATTATAAACTGAACTTAAGCAAAACACAAATTTTTCCCCTTACACCACATAATTTTAGGGCAGATTTCAAGCCACTTCAGATTCACTGGGCCCCTAAAGTAATCAAATACTTGGGTATATGGATTACTCCTAATGTAGAGGAGGGAGCAGAGATTAACTTGGAAAAATTGTTAACTACAATTCGGGGTGACATGCTCAGATGGAATCAACTTCCACTGAACTTTACAGCTAGGTTAGGAATGGTCAAAATGAACCTATTACCTAGGCTATTGTCCCCGATTCATCTGGCACTATATCTCTTCCCTCAGTTCTGGTTTATAAAAATTAGAAAGTTGCTATCTAGCTTTATATGGAACTCTACGCCTGCAAGGAAGAAACACACAGTCATGCATCTCCCACAGTATGTAGGGGGCTTTAAGATGCCAGATCTCCAATTGTATTATGCGGCAGGGCAACTAGGGATAATGGGACAGTAGAATGGATGGGGGGGGGAGAGGCATATGTGCCAATTTGGATTTGCATTGAGAGACAGATCTTAAAGGAATTGGGAGTTTCCCCAGAAGCATTGCTATTCTCCCAGCCAGACAAGCTCCCTTAAAAAGGAAAGCTGACTCCAATAGAAAAAATGAGTAATGCACGGTGGTCCTTTTTAACGTCAACACAAAGGAGGGACAAGAGAAGGCATTGGAACAACCGATAATGGGCAATCTGAATTTTCAGTTAGGTGGCCAAATTATTACAAAGCAATAGGCTAGACAGTTATGGGGCCTTAAGTTGTTTGATTGTATAAAGGAGGATAGTGTTGTTCTTCCACCTCAATGTGAGGGACTGCATTTTTTCAAGAAGATGCAGCTTACTAATTTGCTGAGCAGAATTAAAAAAGGGAGGGTGGATCCCCAGGAGAATGGGTTTAATTGGGGAAAACTAAGTGGGGTGAATTTTGTAAATAAGCCTATCTCCCAAATTTACAGGGTTCTTTTGAATTTTGTGGGCTCAAGCTCCCCAACCCAAATCCCATATTGGGACAAGATTATGTCTCCCCTAAGGCCTAACTGGAAGGCTGTATGGAATAGCTGTACATACATAACTATACCTAAACTCAAGAATATGCAACTGTTTATTTCTTCTAATATGTACTATGTATGAGAAGCCTTGAATGGACAGACCTATACTTCAGGTACAGTGAAAAACAGGGGGACACATTGCATGTGATGTGGGATTGTTCTAGGATCCAGCCCCTTTGGCTTAAAATTAAACAGAATATGGACCCCATTTTAGATTATTTGCAGTTTATGCTACCTGAAGTTTGTGTACTTGGGGACCTGTCTCAGGTTTCAGGGATTACAGCCAAATACCACATTTCCTTACTTACAGCCTTTGTCAAATCCTTTGTTTTAAAGCACTGGAAAGACAGCCTTGCCTATACTTATGACCAATGGGTGGGGGATCTTATGAGAACCCTGGGAATGGTTCGAAGGCAGATGTTGGGCAAGGGCAAGATGGGACTATATAAGAAAAGGTGGCTGGCTTTGGAAGCCATTTATTCTATACTACTAGTATGTGCCTGGAGTGGGGGTCTGTCTGTCGGGGTGAGATTAGCTGATGAACAATAGCTTGAAGGTCTGCTTAGTTGCTAGTTTTTTTTTTTCTTGTGAGTCTGCTAATAATTTGAACTATACTTCTGGTTTTACATAAGATAGGAACACAAAGATCTGTGAATTAGGAAGGGGTGGAGGGGCTCTCTCTCTTTTCTAGGGACACAGCTGCGGTTGTTAGTCTGATCTGAATATGAGGGGTTAACACAGTCTAGATATATTTGGTGGTGGGCAATTATCTATCAAGTTTTATATATCTGAGCTAAATTAATGCCTACCCTATTCCAGAGGTTTGACATTGGTCAGACAGCTTATTAAAGGTCTGGAAATTTCAATGTAGCTGTGCATGTAGATAGTTTTAGATGTACATAGTATCTGGAGCCAGTTTGGGGCTGGGGGACCGGGGGCATTCTCTGGTACATATGTGTGTATGTCATATATGTCTGAGAAAAGTTAATAAACAAGTATTAAAAAAAAAAGAACATTTATTCCTGCATCATGCAGGCACCACCATCTTCTAGAGTGAAATAAAACAATTTCAACAGCCCCAACTGGTTTCATGTATGTGCGCTTCCTCAGGGAGGCCGGCCATGTAATTTTACAATCCTTATATGCATCCATATACCTGTGTGTAATTAAACAATTATAATACATAGCCCACTACCTATTTAAAACAACTGAGTAAGATTACTTATGTCTCCATTCCTATTAACTTGTTTGCATGATAACCAAGCAGTATATATTAGACAATGCATCAAATCAATTACTAAGATATCAATGGCAGATACAGTGTTTGAGACTCAGTTAAGGCTAATCAAAACATGTTTCCTTACTGCAATTTAAAAGTCTCCCTAGGTTTCATCATTAGGTATAAATCATGTAATTCTTATGTAGTTACTTAAAGAAATTTTGTGGAAGGTCACCGAGGATCAATTAGATATGTTCATATTGAAAAAAATATTTGTATCTTAACCAAATGTTATAACCCTTATTCCACTCATCTATTTAATATGATTATTCCTGATTTTATCAAGAACCTTATCACATTGTGACGTTACACCTTCTCAAATCATTGCACCATCATTAGTAATTTAAAATATACAGTATGAGGCTAATATGTGCATATATCTTGTCATTCATTTCATGAACAAGGAAACAACATCTCTTATGTTTGGTTTATAATATTTCATTGCACTTTAGGTAAATCCCAAAGATTTACTGGGAAAAACTGGTGGAAGATCAAAAGATCAAAATAAAATAAATTAATGAAAAGGTGACTAGATCAAAATGATCATGACAGTTCCTGATTTTGGCAAAATATTAATTACATTCTAATGTAACATCTTCCCAATCATTGCACCATTCTTAGTATTTAAATAGAAAGCTAATGTGAGAATATATCTTGTCCTTAATTTCATAAGCAAGAAAACAACATCTCTAATGCTGGGTTAATAATATTCCATTGCACTATAAGTAAATCCCAAAAGATTTGTTGAGAAAACTGGTGGGAGGTCAAATAATAAAAAGACAATACTCAGATCAAAATAACAGAGATGCTCATTTCTACTCACTGAGTGTAGAAAAATTCTGTATGCCACTTTTCAGGATCTGAAAAAGAATGAAAAACCATTATGTGAAACCATCAACATAGTTGCCATTAGTATTCTTAGATTCTTGACTCATAGCAATATTATAGTTATAACCATTGTTTCAAAAAGCAGATTTAAACACAACTATTCTTATGTTTCTATCATTCTTCTATCACTATTTTTTCTTTAGGTAGAGGGTCAGATTTACCCCATCATTCAGCCCTGGAATTTTAAGGCCCTGGAGGTGGTAGATTCCGAAAGTTTCTCTTTCCAGGAGTAGATCATCTAGATTGCCTCCCCTTTCTCTCAGTCTGACTTTTTCTATGCCACAAAACTGGAAAGCATGTTCCTTATGTGATCTACTTGTGTGTAGATGTTTTGCTAGGGCATTTTTCATGTCACCATTCCTAATAGAGTACTTGTGTTCTATATTGAGTTTAAGTGCCTTGCCTGTTTGGCCTATATGAAAGGACCTGCATGTATGTGTGGCTAAGTAAATTACCCTCACTGTTGAGCAGTTGATAAACTGTTCAATTCTGAATATGTTATCACAGTTAACAGAAGTGAAAGTGTCTTTTTTTTTGTTGTTGAGTCACACTGTGTACAGCGTCTGCATCTGAATATGCCATTGGGAGGTGGTGGCATCCATGTTTCCTGTATGGGTGTTGGTTGCAGACTGTGCACCAGCTTGTCCCTCATATTGGGACCTCACCTGTATACCATTCTTGGAAGTTATTGTGTGCATTGTTCTAACAGGGGTTCTGTTCTAAGAATCTCCCAATGTTTATTAATAATCTCTCTAACCATGGGTGATTTTTTTCATAAATGCGGAAATGAAGGTAATCAGATTGCTCTGTGTCTCTTCCCTATCTCTGTTTTGACATACAATAAGTCTGTGTGTGTTTCTCATTTCTGCTTTGGTGCTGATCTCCTGTACACATTCATATCTGTAGCCCTACTGAGGAATCTTTCCTGCATTTCTTCTGCTCTGTGTTGGAATGCCACATCCTGTGAGCAGTTCCTTTTGATCCTGAGGAATTGTGCTGTGGGGATGTTCTTGATAATGTGGTGTTGATGGCAACTAGATGGCAGTAATATTGTGTTGTGGTCTGTTGGCTTCCAATAGAGATCTGTTTGGATAGTCTCTTTGGTGTCTTTGCTGATTTGCAAATCCAAAAAATTCACTGTGTGGTGACTATACTCCATTTTTAACTGCAAATTAGGATTTGTAGTTTTAAAGAACTTCACAAATTCCTTCAATTCCATCTCAGTCCCTTTCCAAATCATTAAAATGTAATCTATAAAGCATTTCCACCAGTCAACCCTTTCAAAATACAATAGAAGCCACAGACAGGGAGATATTTCCAGATATTCCACAAAATTTCTAAAGAGTTTCTCTCTGCTGCCCCTACTGTGGAAATGCAGAAAGCATGAGATTTCTCTAGAAATCTCACAGAAATTTCAGGAAATATCTGACCATGTCTTTGGCTGCGACTGGGGTTGGCTTGTGGAGAAAACACCACATCCTGCTCCCAGGTGCCAAGGTACAAATTGTCATAGTTGGGAGGCAAACATCACCCCCTTCGCTGTTCCCCTTATTTGTTGATGAAATAACTTCTGGAATGTAAAGACATTACACTCAAAAACCTTCCTTGCACATTATAAAATGAATTCACAGTTGGTTAGATTTAAATCATTATAATGTATGGACAGTGTCTATTAACCCCTGTTTTCAATCAGTTTATAACTTGATAATCCCATCATTATGACATCAGTATGCTTCAAAACTTTGCTTAACTATGTCACAGTGATGGGATTACAGGATAGATTGTCAGCATCTGTCAACATTCTTGGAAAGGAAAGGTGATCTCCCCTTTGGGCATAAGTTCAAAACACATATATTCCATTCAGACAGTTACAGACCAACTGCAGTATAGATTGCAATGGTTAATTTCAGCACTTCAATTGCTCAGCATTCAAACCAGGAGACATTCACAGCTGAGCAAGAGAACAAATGCACATTGAAAAAAAATTATTTTTTTCCCCACAGTAGATAGTTTTTGCATACACTGTAAAATACAATGCCTGAGTAACAGTGGTCAACCACAGACATAATCACCTTTTGCGGTTGCCATTACAACTGTAATCCTCTCAAGCTGTGCTCTCGAGGTTTACTTGGTTGTCTTGGTAACTGCTTGAGGTGATTACGTCATGGTTAACCACTGTTACTCAAGCATTATCTTCTATGTTACCACCTAAGCTTCCTGTATCGCTACCAAATCTTCTTGGTGTGGAATGTTCATATACTGTACAGTGCATCAATGTCCATAGTACATAAGATCCACTGTTCCTCCACCATTTGTTCTTGTAAAATGGAATGTTCATCAGTACTGTCCCTTGTGTATGAAGGGAATGTCCTGAAAGTTTCTTTGATAAAGGTGTCCACATATTGGGATAATGGCTCCATGACAGAACCTATACCTGCCACAATCAGTCTTCCTGTGGGATCCACTAATGATTTGTGCACTTTTAGTAGTACATATATTGTGCTTCTGATGGGCTTGTTACTTTCAAAAACTCTGCAGTTTCTCCATCAATACATCCACTATTCAGTACATTGTTTATCATGTTGTCTATATCCTCTTTAAATGCCACTGTAGGGTCGTGGTCTAGTTTTTTAGGAGGCAGGTTAGCAAAGTGGTTAAGAGCACTGAGCTGCAAACCTGGAGATCTTGGTTTGAACCCTATCAGCTCCCACTTGTACACTGTGTAAACCCGAGCAAGTCGCTTAACCTCCTTGTGCTCCCAGGTCACACCTGGAAACAAGCTCTGGCTTAGTGTGCCTTTCCTGGTTAAACAATTTCCCCTTTCCTTTATTAAATAATTTTTCATCAAGTTGTCTTGGGACCTCCTGCATATATTTAGCAGTGTCCAAAACAACCACAGACCCTCTGTTATCTGCTGGCTTAATGGTGATTAAATACTGACCTGCCAGTTCATCGAGAGTATGTTATTTCTTCATGGACATGTTGTTATAGTATTCCATTTATTTGTTGGCATGCAGAAGTTCAAGGTAGTTCATACAGGCTCATTCCAAAACCTGTACTCTAGGGTTGGTGGGAGGCATGAATGTGAAGGCCTGTTTTAGTTTATCTGGCTCCTGTGTTGTAGCACTGGCACCACTCGTTCTACCTGGAGAATCCAGAAAGTAACCATGGGCAACTACCATAGTGTTACTCTGGGAGGAAGTGAGAATGCTTTTTCATCTTCCTTGTTTGCAATGGATGAGAGCAGCAACCCATTTGTGGATTTACCAATAAACACACAACCAACCACTTTCACGGCAACAGCGATGACTGATGAGCCTATTTCCAACATTAATTCAGCCTTCTCTGAGTTAGAAAAAGTGACACTGAGGGAACGGAGGATTTTCTGGAACCTTACCTCACTAGAAGCATATGAAAAAGTGAACAGAATCACAATGGGGTTGCAGGTGTTAAAATGGCCTGGGTATGGTCTAGAATGAGTCAAATTCATAAAAATAAATGGAAAGATGCTATGCAGAAAGCAATCATGCTCTTTATAAATGTAATTATTGAAGACTACCTTGAACAAGAGAATTTATTTATTTATTTATTTATTCATTCTTGGATTGCAATACCTCTGAGCACAGACAGATCATTTACAAAGGGTCCACATCAGTGGGGAGGGGAGACAAAGCATACAAAGGGGAAAAAGTACAATCTTACCAAAACAGTAAAATAAAATAAGCAAATATATATGTATCTATATGCAGGTTTATCATTCTAATAGGAGAAAAGCACAGATGAGAAGGGGAAGGATAAAGATGGGAGAAAGAAAAAAGGTAGGACATGGCAGCTATAGGCCTTGTCAAGCTGGTGTGGGGGTAGGGATGGGGTGAGGTGGGCAGGGGGTAGAAAGGTAGGAGGTGGCAGCCATAGGCCTTGTCAAGCTGGTGTGGGAGGGTAGCGGAAGGGGGTGAGGTTGATGGGGTGGTAAGAAAGGTAGGAAGTGGCAGCCATAGGCCTTGTTGAGCTGGTATGGGAGGGTAGGGGCAGTGGGAGTGAAGTGGATGGGGGTAGCCAGTGGCCTTGTCAAAGTGTGAAGGGGGTTGTCTCAGAATTATAAGCGGTAACAGCAGAGATACAGGGTTATCCAGTTGAGAGAAGAAGATTGAATGCTAGTAGATGGGAGTCTTAGGTGAAACAGTCACAAGAACTGTTGGCCATGAGAGGTTGGCATACCTTCAATTTGAATGATCCCAATTTAGGTAGGGTAGTTTTTTCACTATGAAGAGTATTAAACCAGTAAGGTGCTCTGTAGGCAAATGAGCATTGTCTGGCTGACCGACATCTTGGAATATGGAAATGATGGCTGTTCATGCTCCACGTATGCTGTGGACTACAATGGGGGCTTAACAGGTTTGCAATGCCTGGTGGCAGGAGGCCTAGAAGTGCTCTATTGGCTAAAAGACAGGTTTGGTATTGGATCCTTCCTGAGAGCTGTTGCCAACCAGTCTCAGCATAAAGATCACAGGTGTGGGTGAAACATGTGGCCTCCATGAGTAGTCTGCATGCCTTGTTCAGCACAATGGACATCCTGCGCAACAAAGACATGGGGGTTGCTCCATAGATTACAAGACCATAGACTACAATGGATATGATGGAACTATATATAGCAAGGCAGAGGGCTTCTGGAGTAAGGCAGTGTTTATATCTATGTAGGAGACTAATCTTGATGTTGACAGCAATGGCTACATATCTATATGTTTAACATGGGATAGACAGCTGTCTAAGGTGACCCCAAGGTATTTGAAATGTGGTATTTGTTCAAGAGGGACTCCAAGACAGTTTCTTATGGTAAGTGTATGGGATTTGTGCTTGTTTCAGGTGCTGCTGAACATCATTACTTTGGTTTTCTTGCAGTTGAGGATCAGTTTATGTTTAGATAACCACTCCTCCGCTTCTGCAAACCCACTCTGAAGGTAAAGTTCCAGTTGCTTGGGGTCTTGGCTGCTGGAGTAGATGACCACATCATCTGCATAGAGGAGGATCCTTTGGTGGCAGAAATGAGGAAGGTTATTAAGGAAGATGCTGAACAGGAGTGGCCCAAGGATTGAGCCCTGTGGCACACCAGAGTGGATGGACTGTCCATCAGGGTGTGCTGACACAAGATCAACACCCACACAGCGAACACCAGCACAGCAACAGAATTTGCCTGTCTGTGGCAAGTTGCTGTGCTGGTGCAAGGAAGACACCGGCAGTGCATTTCCTGGTGTTGAGCTCCCCCAGTCCAACTCCAACTTGGAGATAGATATTTAGAGACCAGGGAGTGTGGGGGTCAGAGACCCCCACATGGGATTTTGGTGGGGCTTAGCCTCCCAATGGACACACACCTACATCCCTGATGGTACAATTCCAACACTCAGCATTGTGTCCATTGCTGTGGGGGATGTTGGTGCAAGTGCTGTTGAAGTGCTATAGTAAAATCATCTGTCAGATACAACATTGGCTATATTCACCCATTGAGAGCAGTCTTCAAGACAGCTTTTGAATCAAAGTGTTGTTCCACAGGAGAGGCCAGTAGCGGTAAGCTGTTGGAGGAGTAGTGAGTGATGGACAGTATTGAACGCCTTACTGAGGTCTATGAAGGCAGCTCCTACTAAGGTGCCCTAATCCAGATTGATAAATAAAGCCAATGAATTTCATCATGACCGAGGTGGTGCTATGCCCCTTCTGGAACCTGTGTTGCTGTGGGCATTAAATAGAGTATTGTTTCAAGGTAGTCCACCAGTTTGTCAGTAACAATGTGCTCAGGTGCCTTGGATATTGGTGGGAGGATAGATATGGGTCTGAAATTTGCGTGCTGGGTCCTGTCTCCACTCTTGTGCACTGGGTTGATTAGTGCTGATTTCCAAACTTGAGGAAATTGTGAGAGTTGTAGATCTTAGTGATAGGCACCAGCACTTCCTCAAGAGTGAGAGCTATAAGTTTAAGATCCAGTGAGTTACCACTATGCTGTGATTTACTTAACACTTTGGAAAGGTATTTCTTGTCCATTTGTGCTGAGACCATTTTAAAGTAAAATGGAGGTGGTTCAAGTGGGTTATTAGCAGGATAGTAGGTACAGGGCAAGTCATTATCCATGAAGAAGTCCGAAGAGAGGACACTGGATAGGTCCATGAATGCATTGTTGAATGTGTTTACTATGGTTAGCGGGTCCAAGGTTGGAATTCCATCGATATTAAGCATGGAGGGTGAGACCTTAGAGTCTTTCCCGGTGACATTTTTATGTTGCTCGAGAAGTTTTTGCTGTTTCCCCAGGTAGTGGCAAGCATTTCCCTATGATGTTTGGATTTCATGGTACAGATTTCATGTGTACAGGTGTTCCTCACCTTCTTGTATTACTGAACATCTGCTTGTTTGCCCGATGCCCTGGAACAGTGTCAGAGGTGATCTCTGTGCTTCATCATAGCAATGAGTTATGGTGTAATCCAAGGGTTTACAGTGAAATTAACTATTATTTTCTTAATGGGAGCAGGAGTATCACAGGCCTTGTTTTTATTTTTTTTTATTTATTTATTTATTTATTTTTTTATTTATTTATTTATTTTTTGTCTTTGGTAACTGGGTAAGGCCCACTAGCCACAAGTGCCTGTTTTCAGGGACAACCTGGGAGCACTGGGAGGTTAAGTAACTTGCTCAGAGTCACACAGTATGCAAGTGGAGGCAGTGAGAATCAAACACAGATCTGGTCTCTGCTGTATGTACCAAGCTCATTCACAACTCATTACTTTAACCTTGAGGCTATACTGAATTGTTTTATGAAATAATCCAGTGCCAGGTTGACATCATCAAAGGCATCGAAAGGGGACCAGTCAGTGTTGCTAAGGTCATTTTTTAGATGTCCCAGATGTCCATGTTTTAACAATCTACTGTACATAATCAGACATGGGGGTTTGCAGAATTTATTGGACCAACTGCAGGAAAGAGGGGAGTGATCCCTCATAGAATCTGGATGTACTGCCACATTGGAGATTCTTTGTGGGTGGCTGGAGAGTATCGGGTCCAGAAGGGTACTTGTTCCTGTCTTATAGTTAGTCCTTTTTGGGGATGTAACAAGTTAGGCAAAGTGGAGCGACAACATAGCATCTTTGTATGGAGAAACACTAGCAGATAACCAGTTGACATTTAGGTCAACTAGTGCTAAAGTTTTGGATTTGTGGTTGAGACTACGAATTAGTCCATTAGCTGTGGAAACCTGTCCTATCGTCTTTTGGAGGAACATAGGCAGGGATTACTGTCAAAGCTTTATTTTGGGCAGGCAGTACTTTAATATGGTTAACACCTGGGCTATTCTGCTCAAACTGGCTGCAGGCAGGATGCATCCATTAAGTTTCTCTTTCAGGTAGATGGCATAGCCACCACCTTGCTTGGTGAGCCTATCCAGCCAGTAACGGGTATACCCAGGTAGAACAACTGCAGAGTCAGGAACCTTTGGGGAAAGCCACATTTCCACCACTGACAGAATGTCAGGGCTATGTTGTGAGATCCATACCTGGAGGTTATCCAGTTTAGTCTGTAAGCTGCAGATGTTGACAGTTTCCAACTTAACAGATCCTTTTTTAAGGTGGTTGTGTGTGGACATAGGTCCAGCAGGGCCAGGGTTAGGGTGAACATTGCCTGAAATAAGCAGTAAAAGTAAAATGATTCTGAGCAAGCTTCCTTTAAGTTGTTTGTAAAAAAGCTTATTGGATCTTCTGGGGCTGAGGCACCTTCTGTGTTCCAAGTGCAGTACCATGAGCTTAAGTGGAATAATTAGGGTGGGGTATGAGGCATGGACCTCAACGGTAAGCCACCCAAGTAGAGGCATCAAGAGCTAGTGGCAGGACCGGTAATCCTTGGTTAACAGTTTAAAATTACCTGTGATAAATATTAATGGAGATTATGTTTAATAGTTGTACGGGATAGAGGAACTGGCATATTACTTTGTGAAGTGCCATTGCTTAGAATCAACAGTAGTATGAAAGAGAGGGATTGGAGGAGGTGGATGTAGCCCGTGTTCATAGGAGGAAGAGCTCACATGTAGCCCTGGTTTCGAAGGAGGCAGAGGAAGCAGGCAACTGTACACAGAGTTGTGATGATAACAGCTGGGGAACAAAGTGTGTGATGTGCCCGACAGGATATGAGCCCATAGTGGCAGCTGTGTATAACCTGCTAATGGTGTAGAGGACACAGTACATTTCACTCCTACCAGAGATATAGCCCTCTAGTGGCTAGAAGATATAATCTGCTAATGGAAAAAAAAAGCACTTAGCGTTACTTCATCGGCTCAGGCAGAGTTACAGGAAAGAGAGGAGCATACAGTCTAAAATTCTAGCAGTATTTGGCAATTTAAATCATAAAACTGTAGACTCTAGGCACTGATACAAAACAGATAAAATGCTGAACGCTATGCAGTATACACAGCAGCAAAATCAAACCAATAATATAAAAGTTAGTGCAAGGGATACAATTTGGGAGATGAAACCAGTTGGTAACTGGAAGGCAGGAGAATGTCAAGTGTCCAGTCAAGGCTGAGGAACTGGATATGCACCACTCACCAGTGGAAACAGAAAACACCAAGATTATAGCTGGACAGAATAAAATTAAAGTAGAGGCTCTCACAAAAAAAAGCAGTGCTAGCTTTTAAAGAAGCACCCACATTCATAGAATTAGAAGTGGCCCTTAAAGATAAAATTGATAAACAGGACAAAAGAATAAAAGCAATATAGCTGACTAAATTTGAGAAGAATCGCAGGGACTATTAATTAGACAGAGTATGGACTTGGAAAGAGACTAATACAAAGAAACCATACTTGATTCTCAAAAACACCATGCTATCACACAAGCAAGTCAAGAGGGAGGAGGATTTAGAACATGCACCTCACATGCACAGCTCCCCAGACCAGACTGGTACATTTTTGAACAGACATACAAGAAGGAGTGGCGCCCGGTGGAGGAAGAGGAAACAATATGTAAAAAGGTAGAGCAAAGAGGTTCAACCAAAAATCAGGGTAAGGGCCGTGGGAGGGGCAGTAGCAGGAATATGTAACAGAGGTAAATGTAATCAATCTGTTTGGAGTGGCACTAACAGAACCACAGATCAAAGTCCTGAATACAGGACTTACTTTTGTCCCTACAATCATTCAGTGCCCCTTTGAACTATTCCTAAACATGAAAAAACTGTTATGAAAACTAAACCTAAAGGTGTTTTTTCTAAGACTAATGGGGGGAGGATCTAACAGCAACTTCTGAAACAGCTAACTCTTAACACTGCAACCTTGACTGATACAGCACAGGGGCCAGATAAACTAAAACAGGCCTCCACATTAATTCCTCCCACCAATCCTACAGTACAGGTTTTTTAATATAATCTATTGAACCTTAAGCGTTTGCTCAATGCAAAAAAAACAAAAGCCATGATTTTCTCCCTGCACCCCTCTCATAATATGGGGACTTCTGGCCTCCCCCAGATCACCACCCTCCTTGGTGAACTCTAGGAAATAGTGGATAAATTCAAATATCTGGGAGTCTGGTTGGATAACAAACTCAGTTTCATTGTGCATCTGTGTGAGTTAACAAAAAACTAAGACAGTGCCTTGGCATATTCTTCCACATAAGACATCTTCTCAATCTTGAAGCCAGGAAGCAACTGGTTCAAACAACCTTTCTACACCTGCTCGATTATGCAGATTTTCTATACAGCCACTGCTCCCAGTATGCACTTCAGAAATGTGATGCACTCTACCATCGAGCCTTGAGATTTATACTCGTTATGCCACTTCAGACTCATCACTGCCTGTTGTACCAGGCAATTGGTTGGCCACCCCGCCCTTACGTGGATCTTCAGGGTGCTCTCCAGCAAACTCCCACCCTACATCTGTAATCTGTTTGAACAGTCAACAGGCTTATATGGCCTATGGAATTCCTCCCTTGTCCTCCTCAAGGTGTCATGAACAAGGACTCATCTTGGCACAGCTGCCATCAGCTCCTTCCTACCATCACTCTGGAATAATTCAAAAAAAGTTCTTAAATTCTCCTGCCTGCCCAGCCTTATGAATTCAAATGACTGCTTCTTAGATACCTGAAAACTACGTGCGACTGACTCAGGTAATCTTTGATATACAATTTGAACATATCCTTATCCCATGGATCCTCCTGGCATCCCTATTCCCCCTGTAGATCGGCAGCTCCTAGGGTAACTACACCTCCCCTAGCTCCCTCCCTGCTTCCCTCTCTGTGGCGAACCCCTCTGCAGGACTCTAACATAGCGTGGTTACCCCTCCTCCCCCTTATGTGGTTTCTATCCCCCGTCCCACTGTGTCCTATGTGCCACTGCCATCCTCTCACACTTCACTCGCCTACTGTCCCCAGACATTCTATGATGAATTATCTGTGTACATATACAACCTTTGCTATCTAGGATTTGTTCCCAATATCACCTATCCAGTAATGTTATCTATAATTATATTGTTTTCCTGCTTGATATGTCTTGATATGTTGTCGTAAACTGTAAATGGAATTTGTTTTGTGTGTCCAGGACCATCTTGCAAATGAGCTCACTCAATGATGTGACTGCCCGGTTAAATAAAGTTTGATTGATTGATTGATTGATTGATTGATTGAAAGAGCCTGTTTGAAAGACATTGAACTTCTGCATGCCAACAAAGAAATGGAATATTAAAACAATATGTCCATGGAGGAACAACATACTTTTGACGAGCTGGCAGATAATGATTTAATCACCATAAAACCAGCAGATAAAAGGAGACTGATAAATATGTACAGGAGGTCTCAAGACAACTTAATGTTGCTAAATTCTATAAACAAATAGACCACAACCCTACATTGGCATTTAAAGAGGATATAGACAACATGATAAACAATGCACTGGATAGCATATGTACTGATGGAGAAACTGCAGAGGATTTGAAAGAAAAAATCCCATCAGACACACAATATATGTGCAATCAAAAGTTCACAAATCATTAGTGGATCCTCTGGGCAGACCAGTTGTGGCAGATACTGATTCTGTCCTGGAGCTGTCATCCCAATATGTGAACACCTTTACCAAAGAAACCGTCAGGACACTGCATTCATACATAAAGGACATTACTGAAGTACTTTCCATTTTACAAGAACAAATGGTGGAGGAACAGTGGATCTTATGTACTATGGACTTTGACTCACTGTATATGAACATTCCATACCAGGAAGGTTTGGTAACAATACAGGAATGCTTAGGTGGTAACAATGAATTAAATCTAAACAAATCTGTTTTCATTTTAGAATGTGCAAGGAAGATTTTAGAGTGCAATGCCTTTACATTTCAAAAGTTATTTAATTAGTAAATCAGTAAATCAGTGGACCAGCAATGGGGGTGATATTCACCTCCAATTATGCCAATTTGTACCTTGGCACCTGGGAGCTGGATGTGGTGTTTTCTCCCCAAGCCAACCCATATTTTGAAAAAGCTGGCTTGTGGAAATACTTTGTAGATTACATTTTAATGATCTGAAATGAGCTGAGATGGAATTGAAGGAATCTGTGAAGTTCTTAAAAAATACAAATCTAATTTGCAGTTTAAAATGGATTATAGTCACCACACAGTGAGTTTTTTTAATTTTCAAATTATCAAAGACACCACAGGGACTATCCAAACAGATCTCTATAGGAAGCCAACAGACCACAACACAATATTACTGCCATCTAGCTGCCATTCACACCACATTATTGAGAACATCCCAACAGCATAATTCCTCAGGATGAAAAGGAACTGCTCACAGGATGTGGCATTCCAACTCAGAGGAGAAGAAATGCAGAAAAGATTCCTCAGTAGGGCTACAGATATGAATGTGTACAGGAGGCCAGAGCCAAAGCAGAAATGAGAGACATGCAGGAACTTCTTGTATATCAAAATAGATACAGGGGAGAGAAACAGAGCAACCTGAGTAACTTCATCTCTGCATGTACCAAAACTCCTTCTGGATCTCCAACCTCCAGGACTTTAAATATCCAGGGCTGAATGAGAGATAAATCTGACATCTGACCTAAAGAAAAATAGTGATAGAAGAATAATAGAAACATATTTTAAATTGCTAGCAATGGTGCAACGATTAGAAGATGCTATGTCAAAATGTGATTAATTTTTGCCAAAATCAGGAAGTGTCATGATCATTTTGATCTGAGTAGTCTTTCATTAATTTATTTTACTTTTACCTTTTGAACTTCCACCAGTTTTTCACAGTAAACCATTAGGGATGTACCTACAGTGCAAAGAAATATTATAATCCAAGCATTAGAGATGTTGTTTTTTTCATGAAATTAATGACAAGATATATGTAAATATTAGAATGATTTGAGAAGGTGTAATGTCACAATGTGATAAGATTCTTGCTAAAATCAGGAATAATCATATGAAATAGATGAATGAAATAAGGGTTATAACATTTGCTTAAGATACACATATTTTTCAATATGAGCATATCTAATTGAACCCTTGGTGACCTTCCACACAATTTGTTTAAGTAACTACATAAGAATGACAGATTTATACTTAATGATGAAACCAAGGGAGATTTCTAAATTGTAGTAAGGAAACATGTTTTAATAAGCCTTAACTGAGTCTTGAACACCGTAACTGCCATTGATATCTTAGTAATTAATTTGATGCATTGTCTGATATATTGCTTGGTTATCATGCAAACAAGTTACTAGAAATGGAAACATAAGTAATCTTACTCAGTTGTTTTAAATTGGTAATGGGTTATGTATTATAGTTGTTTAATTACACAGGTTAATGCATGTATATATAAGGACTGTAAATTACATGGCCAGCCTCCCTAAGGAAGCGCACATGTGCAAAACTGGTCTAGGATGTTGAAATTGTTTTCTCTCACTCTAGAAGGTGCTAGTGCCTGCATGACGAAGGAATACATTTTCAGAATATTTATTCTTACCGTTGTTGTTGCTCGCATTTACTTGATGTGACTGTTTTCATTTATATACTGAGCACAACACGCTGCTGGAGCTACTTGTGGAATTGACTTGAACTCTAGGGAAGTGGTCATGGCTGTGAAGGAAAAGTGGTGCCATTCAGGAAGTGAGGAAATGCACAGGGAGGAAGACAGGGTAGTGTACCAGGTAAAGCAGTGGGGAGGAACAAAGGTGAAGACAGAGGAAAGCATAGCCAAAGGGGTAGCACATGGGGATACGATTTTCTTCAGGTACATAAGAAGAGGAAAGCAAGGGGAGGAACAGTGAGGATAAGGAGGGCAGCAGATGGAAATGCTCAGAAAGGGAACAAGAGATGCAGACATCCTGAACATGTACTTCTGCTCAATCTTTACAGTGGAGGGGATGGACCATGAGAAAGCTGCAGGAACAAATAGGGGGAAGGGGATCATACAAGTCCATTTTTGGAGGAAAGTGTCCAGAAGGCTCATGCAGCTCTGAATATGGACAAGAATATAGGACCAGATAGGATATACCAAGGGTACTAAAAACTGATGGACACGCTGGCTGCCTCACTGATATCCTTATTCAACAGCTCACTTGAACTGGGCATGATTCCGGAAGACTGGAAGAGATCAGGCATGATCCCTTTGCATATTAGTGGCAGCAGGGAAGAGGCTAGCATCTATAGTCTGTAGTGGGGAAATAAATGGAAACACTGATAATGAAATGTTGGTAAAGTATCTTGAATCCCATGGGCTGCAAGACCAAAAGCTGTCTGGATTCAGAGGGACAGGTCATGCCAGATAAACCTGATTGATTTCTTTGACTGGGTGACAAGTGAAATAGATAAATGGAGCAGTGGCCATGGTCAGCCTGGACTTTAGCTGGCCATCAACATTGCACTACACAGTGGGCAGTTTGATGGTACCTCCTTCAAATAGTAGCTGAGAAATTTAGCAGCCGATGAGTGGGACACAAAGTGATAAATTGGATTAGAAACTAGGTAAGGCCCACTAGGCACAAGTGGCTGTTTTCAGGGACAACCCGGGAGCACTGGGCGGTTAAGTGACTTGCTCAGAGTCACACAGTATGCAAGTGGAGGCAGTGAGAATCAAACACAGGTCTGGTCTCTGCTGTATGTACCAAGCTCATTCACAACTCATTACTTTAACCTTGAGGCTATACTGAATTGTTTTATGAAATAATCTAGTGCCAGTGCTCTTAATGGATAGGCGACAAAGAGTGGTGGTTAATGGTACTCACTCTAATTATGGAAGAGTGACTAGTGGGTGGGGGGAGGAGTGCTTAGCACTGGGACTAGTCCTGTTAACTACAAATGAACTTGAAGGAAAAGTATGCTTCTTTGCAGAATAACACCAAAATATGTTAAAGAGTGGACAATTAGGAGAGAGTTAAAGGAATAAGGTTCTTGGGAAACTTGAGGATCAGTCAAGAACATGACATTGGGTTCAATGCTTAAAAGTGCAAAATCATTCACCCAGGGCATAGGAATCCAGGGAGCAGAGTATAGGATTGGGGGAAGGAATGTTATCACTAAGCGGAATGGGCGCTTGAGGTTATCATATCTGATGACCTGAAAGTGGAATGGCAATGTGACAAAGTGGTGGGTGGGGCCTCTATCCCTCCAGGTGGGACCCCAATTCCCAATGTAGCCAAACACTTTCTCTCTGCACCAGTCCTTCAACTATGTGTTGAAGCTCCTGGTACACAGTAAACCATTCTTCCCCCTATCGTAGATAGTAGCACCGCAGAAAAGGCCACTGAGTATGCCACCTGCCTCAGACCCCTCCAAAACTCCTAAATTCTTCCTGTACTATCCTAGCCTCATCCTTAGCCAGATCACTGGTCCTGAGGTGGCCATGACATTCAGATCTCCCCAATGTCCTGCTTCCTAGCGATCCTTAGGATCCACTCCCCATCCATCTGAGATATGGCACCGGGTAGGCACATAACCTCCCTCTCCCTTTCTGTCCCCAAATCTATCCCCCTAACAATTGAGTCCCCCACCATGAGTTGTTTCCTCATTCTATGGGGTCCTCTAACACCCACCATGGGGTCTCCACTACGAGGACACCCACATCACCTTGATCACTAATGCAGTGGCCTCCATGGGACAGTCCCACCCTGTCAGAGCAGCATAGAAGTTGTATAGTGGTACAATCTGGGGGATGTGCCTCTGACCCATTGCCCTCACCCTTCCCAAGCCAATCAGACTTGATGGTCCCTGGGTAAGAGAGAAGGCTCCCCAAATCATAGCCAGCTCAGTCTGGAGATGAGCAATCTCCTTCCTCAGCCCACAGAGGTGTATGCAGATGGACAGTACCACAGTCTCCAGAAAGTCTCCCTGAAAACTGCCACCCCACCCCACAGCCACTGCACTGCACCACTTCCAGCATATCTATCTGCCCTGCTTACTTTTATTTTGCTTACTTCATCCCCTTTTTACCCCTACCCTAGATAGTGTGATTTACCTACTTCCAATTTGTTGCTTCCTTGAAACCCTTTTTGCACCCCTACCCTAGACAGGTGTTTTACCTAAATCCAAGCTTTTACTTACTCTAAACACCCCTTTTTATCCGTACCCTCTATAGGGTGTTTTACCATTCTCCAAATGTTAGCATGACCCTGTCACACCTCACTCTCTTGCGTTGTGTGAGCAATGGCAAGAGCTAACCAGAAATCTTAATTGACAGGTAGACTTCCTGGTTTCCACTTCCTCCTGCTATGTCCTGGTGCCTGGTTCACACTATACCTCTGTCTCTCTTTTTTTAGCAGTGCGTAGTGTTCAGCTGCCAGCTGCCTTATTGGGCTGACTCCGGTGGTCAGACTCCACTGCAATGCCCTTGTCTTGGGGGTCCTTAGCGAGAGGGGCTGTAGCACAGGGGCCACTTGATGGTATCACCTCTAAATAGTAGCTTAGAGCTGATTGAATCACACTGAAGTCCGCAGATTGGTGCCCCGCAGGGCAAGGAGTATGTCAACCTCTCTGATTTGCTTCATCCGTATCCTCACAGAGTTCCGGTGACCCTGCACTGAGATAGCGCAAAACACAAACTAAGTTGCTTTTTCTGTGCTGGAAGAAGTGTCCTTGGAACAGGTACTCATCCTCTGTGAAGCTCCACTCCCATAGTTAACTGATTTGGTGGTAGGTTGGCTGCTCTGGGGGTTTAAACCATGAGGTCACTTCCTGAATCACAGTGGAGCCGGCAGATTGGTGCTCTGGTGGGCGAGCGGCATGTCAGCCTCTATGATTAGCTCCCTCCTCCTCTGTGAAGCTCCACTCCTGTGGTTAGCTGTCTTAAATAGGGGAATATTAGTAAATAGACAGGGAGGAGGGAGAGTCACTTGAGACCTGTTAGGGTTTTCAGACACAAACTAGGTAGGTACCATCTGGGCAGACTAGGTGGGTGAAGTGGTCCCTTACTTCTGACAAATTCTAAGTTTCTATTTTTCTAGGCTAAAATATTCCGAAGCATCACTAGAAAAGTGATGTTGGTGAGCAACAGGGAGGCTAAGTGGGTTACAGTATCTGACATATGCACCAGTTGCATTTCAAGAAGGAACACATAACAATTAAATTTCTGTCTGTACAATTGTATTGTGCTTCAAGCTCCAGCATTAACTCATAGCATGGCATGCGTTCAGTTCACTAAAACAGTGAGGAGCAATGTCCAAACAAGTCAAGATCACATATCTATAGACATATAATCAATAACTGGAAAGCATGCAAAACAAACAAAAAACAACAAACAAAAAATTACAAAGTGCAACCAACATTCTGGTAATCACACATATTATCTGCCTTCTGATTCTCGGACCAGCCCAAGAAAAAACAAACAGTGCTTCCCTCATGGGGCACTTTTCTCTAAGATCCTGGAATGCTGCAAGGGGCTTGCACCACAAGGAATTGGTCAAAATTCCCTTTGTGCAAAAAGATGTGCCATGTGTGATTGTCAAATGCAGCCTACATCAACTACAAGCTGTGTTCAACAAAGAGGGCTTGGGCCATCCTTGTGGCACAAAAAAGGTTGTGGTATAGCACTAGGGGGCATGTGGCAGATGCAAGCTGCCACATCCCCTAATTCGGTATTCTTTAAACCTTCTCAGAGGGTAAAGTTCTAAGTACCCTTACTGTTTTAAGGGTACTTCAAATTTCTCCCTCTGGGAGGGTCACAGCATTTGCACCACTCTTGCAGCCCTCACTGGGTGGGAGGGAACATGTGCAGTGGACCCCCCCATACTTGATCTCTTTTTATTAAGATAAACATGTCCCTGGTGATCTAGTGGACCGTCCATCCCCATCCCCTTTTATTAAAATTGATTCCAACCATGGTGATTTAATGTACTGTCCTCTCTATCCCCTATCTGCCCCTATAATAATAGAACTGTCCCTGGTGGTCTTGTGGCCCCCACTCCGTATCCCCAATATGCTCATATGATAAAGCACATAACTGTCTCTGGTGTTCTAGTGGACCCCATCCACCCTGGCAGGCAGTGCCCACTCTCCCCCCACTCCATCTCCAAGCCAGCAACTAACACAGCCCTCTGCTCATCACCATAATGGCCACAGACTGAGCTATCAATGAGAATGTACTGTGGACAGTACATTCTCATTGACTGACTGCTGAGCTAGCTCTCAGTCAATGAGTGCATACTGTAAACATTACTCTGTCATTGAAAGCTCAGTTCAGCAGTTGGATGTGGTGGTGAGTGGAGGGATGTGCTGGTCACCAGTTCAGGGATGGGATGGAAAGGAGCAGGGTGGTGGGGCACTGTCTGCAAGGGTGGGGGTCCACTAGACCAATAGGGAAGAGATCCGTACTGCTGCCCAACCGTCAACTTGCTGACAACCATCTTCCCGAACTTGATTTACTGAAACGGTTAATTGACCAAAAAATTAACTCCCGCAGCACCATTTACCAACATTTCAATGGACAGCCAAATGAGCCAAACCTTCACTGACCAGAATTTGGGGGGAAACAGTGGTGGGCTTCAACCACTGTATTATTTCTCATGCGCTCTTACTCTCCCTAACATGTAGTTCAATTAGTGCCTCACTGTCCATTAACAAATCACAACATCCCCTTTCAGTGTGGAGTTGAAGCAAGCTGTGTGTTCCTTCGTTTTTGGAGTTGAAGCAAGCTGTGTGTTCAGTACATTTTGCGACATCTGGGTTTCAAGCTCTGTGTTCTGTTTGAAGCGAGACCATTTACTGCAAGTCTGTTTACAAAATGTATTCATTTCAAGCTCTGTGTTCTGTTTGAAGCAAGATCATTTATTGCAAGTCTATTCATTTTGGTAAATGTCGGTAAATGGTGCTGTGGGATTTAATATTTTCAGCAAATGCTACCAATCGGGAAATTGCATTGCGGGAACTTGAAGTCAGGATATAGAATGTCGGGCAATAAATAGACGAGAAATCATACCAGACCAGACCAGATCCATACTACTGCCCAACCGTCGACTTGCCGACAACCATCTTCCCGAACTTGATTTCCCGAAACAGTTAATTGACAGAAAAATTAACTCCCGCAGCATCATTTACTGACATTTCTATGGATAGCTAAACGAGATGAACCTTCAAACCTAGTAGGAAGCAGCATACAGGCAAGCTAGTCAGTTAACTGTAACATCCCAAAATGAGCAGGAAGCAGCATGCAGGCCAGCTAGTCAGTTAACTGTGATGTCCCAAAACGAGCAGAACAGAGCATTAAACTCAACATGCAGCTTTAAACTCAGATGTCGCAACAAAACGAGCAGAACAGAACAGAACACACAGCTTGCTTCAACATAAATAACTGAGATTTTTCTTACCTGTTCTTGCTTGTTCAACTTTATTTAATCCTCCAACTCCATAAAACGCAGGTCCAAAAATGAAAAAAATGATGAAGTGTTCAGCTATTTAACCCCAAAGAAACAGAACACACAGCTTTATTTAATCCGTGCATGTTAGTAAATATTAAAAACATTTTAAAATCTCACATGCATTGTCACAATCGCAGGCTGTGAGCTATTCCTCGTATATATTGCATTGCTGAACGAGTAGCTCTGCCTGTAGTGATGTTCCGTATCTTCTCTTCTCTCTTAGCGTACCGTTTTTTTAGTGGAGATTTGGGAAGGCCATGGTTGATTTTCTCAATCAGTGTTTCAGTATTACATTGCTCCTTGTGTAGTTCAGAGACAAATCTAAAGATGCCCACATGTGGAGCTATCGCGCAGTCTCCTGTGCCAAGCCTCAACTTTGTTCTGAGTGCTGGGTATCCAAGCTCCATTTGGGCATTCACTGACCAGAATTCAGGGAAACAGTGGTGGGCTTTGAACCACTATATTATTTCTCATGTGTCTCCTTACTCGCCCTAACACTTAGTTCAATTAGTGCCTCACTGTCCATTAACAAATCACAACATCCCCTTTCAGTGTGGAGTTGAAGCAAGCTGTGTGTTCAATACGTTTTGCGACATCTGGGTTTCAAGCTCTGTGTTCTGTTTGAAGTGAGACCATTTACTGCAAGTCTGTTTACAAATTTTTTTCATTTTAAGCTCTGTGTTCTGTTTGAAGCAAGATCATTTATTGCAAGTCTATTCATTTTGGTAAATGTCGGTAAATGGTGCTGCCGGATTAAATATTTTCGGCAAATGTTACCGATCGGGAAATTGCATTGCGGGAACTTAATTCAGGATAAAGAATGTCAGGCAATAAATAGATGGGAAGTCATACCAGACCCATAGGGAAAGATATGTGGTTTATTACACAGTTGGATCAGGGATAGGGAGGGTCCACTAAACCATGATGGACAGTTCTAATAATATAGGGCAGATCAAGGATAGTGATTGTGGTCAGTAAACCACCAGTGATGCTTGTATGTTAATTAAAGGAGATCGGGGATGGTTGGGTTCACTAGACCACCAGGGACATCATTAATTATAATAGCATGGGGATTTGGGATTGGGTTTTGCCAGTTGCTGTCCAGGGCAGCAGCTGTTTCCCAATTGCCCTGCAACCTGTGGCACACCTGCAGATCCACCATCTCTTTGGTGCAGGACCATTGTTGCTGCAAGCTGCAGGATTTTCCCATTGTGACCCTACCCTATTGAGAATTGGATGGAGGGTCCCTGGTGCACTGGCAATCATATCAAGCTGCCGTTGTTGCAGCTTGTACCTACCTTTGAGAATCGGGCCCATGGAGTTTCATCAGGGGTGTGGTTTTGTAGTTCTTAGACCATACATATATATATAGATATTATGGTAGCATGGTAGTGCTACCATAGTTAAGGTCGAGGAGCTATTTCTTTATGTTAAGCCTGTATTTGCACCTTAATAACTTTGCAACCATTTGACAGATTTGCCTGAAATTTGGAATACATGATCAAGACCCATAAGCCTTGGGATCTGCCAAGTTTTGTACCAGTCGAATACATGGCTGCGGAGTTATTAAGCATGATCTGCGCATGAGTTTATGCTTTTTCTGGAATTCTCTGGTTGGCGCCTACAGGTCGCACCGGTTATAATAACCGCCCGAATCTTCAGGGAACATGCGCCGGTGTCCCCTAATGTGCTTTCAAAGATTTTGTGAAAAATATTAAACAGTTCAAAGATATTCAAAAACAATTTCCCATTATAAGTCAATGGGAAAAGTTAACAAAAAGTTCGACAGTGTCGCAAATGCATTTTACTTTTGCAAATGGCCCTGTTACTTTTAAATCCGCCATCTTGTTTTCAGTTAGTGATCAGAAAAATGCTTGGCATTTAAATTTGGGACCCTCTAGCAACCTAATTCTTTTTGTATTCACCTAGTCAGACCGAGGATGCTAGCCATGTCTTTATTTTGGGGTAAAACACCCCAGAAATATGTTTTTCAAATTTCTGGAAAAAGTACTTTCAGCAAAGTACTTTTGTGCTCATGAAAGTGTCACAAATTTTTGCGAAAGCTTTCACAAATTGCGACAGTACTTTTCTAGTCTGTGGGAAAATGACAGCAATTATTTGGCGCTCTGCTGCAAAAGAACGGTTTGGAGTTTTGGGCTGAAATTTGGAGGGAACGTAGCTGACATCTCACAGATGTGTCTTTCAGTGTTTTGTTGAAAAAATATTGCATGGCGGCAAAGTTACGGTACTCCAAAGTTGACACTTATTCCAATAGAATAACATTACGGCGCCCAACGCATTACAGGAATCCTTTGGCACCCTGCTACAAAATAACGGTTTGGTCTTTTTTCCTGAAATTTGGAGGGAACACAGCCAACAGCCCACAGATGTGCCTTTCAGTGGTTTGGTGAAAAAATATTACAGGGAGGCAAAGTTATGGCACTCCGAACTTCTCTTTTTTTCCCACAGGATAACATTATGGCATTCGCCGCGCATTTCAGGGCCCGTATCTCAGAAACGGTGCGAGATACAGACTTTTCGTCAGAAAAATGCTAATGGGGGCTAAGAACAAAACTAGCCAGGACAGTCGTAAATCATATGACTTTTACATTTTTTTTTCTACGTCGCACGATTCCTGAGATATAACCTATTTAGTATTCCAAGCCCTCATTTTCTGCTCCAACACCCATTATTATGCATACATTCTTTGTACTCACTGTCTTTCTCTATGCAGCTTCTGGGGAAAACCAGCCTGTGCGCTTACATTACTGTTACCGTTGCCCTTTCCGCTTGCGGTTCCGTACCCGGTTCACTTACCATTGACGTCTAAGCCACCATGTGCGTTATCCTTTGCATTTTCCTTTGCGCTTGCATTTCTGTTATTTTTTGCCATTTGTGTCTACAGTACTGTTTCTCTTCCTGTTTCACTTTGCGTCACCATGCCCATTGACATTTCCGTTTGCAGGCACCATGTTACTATGTGACAACACATCACGTGGCAAACCGTTCCCGTTTATGCCACCGTGTGCGTTACCCTTTCTGTTCTCATTCGCGCTTGCATTACCATGTGTGCCACTGTTAGCACTTCTGTTTGCATTGCTGATCTTCCTGGACTAAGACTCCATCACTCATTCACACTAGTGGGATAGTGCCAGAGGCGCTAGGACCAGCCGAGAGCAAAAATTTTCTGAAGGGTCGGTGCCGAGATAGGACTGCGCATCTTGCGACTTCCAGACTGACTCGCCTGTGTAGGCTATCTCGGCGTCGACCCTCAACTGCCTCAGTTCCTTTTCTCCCGCCGTCGAGGTGCACTTGGATGTCGGCGTCAGCTCGTCTGCCAGTCAAAGTTTTCGTCTATCGACAGCAGCTTTTAGTGTTTAATTTAACTGTTTAATTTAACTATTTGGTAGTAATTTTTATTTTACGAACAAGAAGATTATGAAGAAAAGAAATTCTTTCCTGCCATCAATGGGTCGTCCTTAGGCAGTGGCGGTGACGGTTGGAAGACTTCGTTTGAAAGTTGTTATGGCAGAGGGCTGTGCCCAGTCCGCCACCCTTAAATAACGATGGGAGAGTCTGACTACGGACGGTCCTGTGCTCTGCGGGAGGACAGTCCACGGCCTGAATCTGTTGGTGCCGGGGATCCGGCTCTGCTTAGCCTCGAGCTCTTCTTCTTTGTTTGGGGAAGAAGAATCGGTGCCGTTCGAGGTTGCCTGTTGGTATGTCTGCATGAGGATTGTTCATTGGTAGGGGTGATAGGCCTGAACCAACTTTCGTGGGTTCCCCTTGGCCCCACTCCTAACGGCCACATACTCGGCTCTGGACTCCATCTCTGTCCTCGTTGGAGTTCCAGTGAGCAGTTTCACCTCTGGGCCACTCCTGTGGAGCAGGGGGTTTGACTTTCCTTTTTTCCTGGTTGTGTTCCTGTTTTTGGGGCCTCTGGGCCTCACAGCCATTGGACCAGAGCCGGGTCAATTGGATCAGAATGAGCACGGTGCCCTCTTGGTGCCTTCGCCATCGTGTCAGCCTCTCATGTCTACCCCTTCTTCCTTTTCCATGCTGGGGCTGGCATGGGCACCACCTTTCTCCTTCTCCCCATCTTTTCCATTGGCTTTTCCACGGTGTTTTTCCTGGAGCTGTGCCCGACACCTTGGTGACACCGCAGGTCCAGTGCCGTGCCACTGGTTTGGCATTGGTGCCATAGGCGGTGCCACTGGTGTTTGGGTCGGTGCAGGGACTCAGTGCCGTGGATCGGAGGCTTGGCACTGCACTCGGTGCTGTGCTCGGTGCCGCACTTGGCGCAGTGGGCTGTGCAGTGCCGTGGGTGCTGTCATTGTTGCTTTCACTGCCGGTGCTGCTAGCGGTGCTGTTGGTGTCTCACAGTGCCACAGATGCCCACGGGTGCTCGTGGGTGCTGTGGGCAGTACTGGGCACCTGTGGGTGCTGCGGGTGGTGCTGTGGGTGGTGCCAGGCACCCGTGGGTGCTGCAGGTGGTGCCGGGCACCCATGGGTGGTGCCAGGCACCCATGGGTGCTGTGGGCAGTGCCAGACACCTGCAGGTGGTGCCACAGGTGCCACAGGTGGTGCTGGGCACCCGCAGGTGCCACGTGTGGCACTGGGCACCCGCAGGTGACACTGGACACCTGCGGGTGGTGCCTGGCACCGGCGGGTGGCATGGGTACCATGAGTGCCATGGGTGCCATGAGTACCATGGGTGCCATGAGTGCCCATGGGTGCCATGGGTTTCTTGGGTGCCATGGTACTATGGGTGCCATGGGTTTCTTGGGTGCCATGGCACCATGGGTGCCATGGGCATCGGGGGTGCCCTTGCATGCCATTGCTGCCATTGGTGCCGAGGATACCTGCAGATTCCACTGTGGGTGCCCTTGGGTGTCTCCCAGGTTGGCATAGGTACTGCTTGGTGCCCTCCTCTGCCACAAGAGACACTGGTGCCACAGAGGTGCCAGTTGGTGCTGTCTGACAGAACTAGGGAATGATCTCCGTTTGCAGACCTCTCTTCCACAGGACTTGTGGTGGCATGTTTCAGCGGAATGAAGTCCTATTCTGCGGATTATTTTTCCACACATCTTAGTGGGTGGCAGTCTGCATCGGGTCTCATCATCCAGTAGTTTTCTGCTGATGGGACTCTTCAGTTCTGTTCTGTCAGCAGAATCTTTCATTCCACTCAGCACTTTCTCAGCTCCCTACATGGTGCCAAGCTCCTCGACACCCTTCCTGGTGGTGGAGTCTCTAGTGGGTCTAACCTAGACCTCTTTTGGGGTCCATCTGCAGTGAAGGGCATCTAGATGAGTCTCTCCCTGTCCTTCTGGTCAGTGATACAATGGATGCTCATTTATATACTGAAAGACACGCCCTCTCTATCATCAGAGTCTGTGATGGAAGCTGTTTTCAGTAGTTCCTCATTTATGGGGTCCACCATAGTGTTCAGACTGGATCTGTGGACCATATACCTCTGCGTCTAGATTCTTTCAGTCGTCACAACAATTACACTTATGGAACATTCTAATTCAATGGTCGGGAGCCGTATCAGACTGTTCCGCACCTTTGATAGTGGTATATAGCCCTCTTTTGATGCTGCCCTCTGGTGGCTGCTTCGGCACAGGTGGTTAACATCTGTCTAGCTATTATTAGTCCAGTCAAGAATTTAGTTATGGATCCTCAGGCTCCTCCTGCTCCTCACAGGGATGACATCCTTGTCATTTCTGTATCAGGCAATCCTTGCCAAATAGCAGCCAGCAACCTTGTCAGGCTCGGACTAATGATAATCAATACAAAAAAAAAAGGTTCAGAATTATCACAGCACAGGGCCTAGTTGGAATTTCCCGATACCACACTTTGGATCTGGTCAGGTTCCACCTCAACCCTGAGGTGGTCATCTCTAAACTTCAGTAAAGAGTACCTGATTTCTTCTACCCCTAGGGGCAGTCTGATCCAGCGGTGGTATAGCTCACCTCTTTTCTCTAGAGAATTTTCTCTTATTCCGAGATATTTCCAAACCTAGGTGTCTAACCAGTCTGTTAGTATCTTTTTGTTTTTTAATCAGGCTTTCTTCTCTTGATCAGAGCCTCGCAGCAACAGAAGTGACTCTTCAGCAAGTTGGAACTTAGATTCCTACTTCCATGCTTGCTTCAACTTAACAGACAACATGCTCTTTTCTTGACCATAGGTCAAGTAGGTCTTTTTCTGAGGTAGCTTCTCAAATATTCACACCTTTGGTCCTGTGCACTGGTTCAGTGCCAGTAGCACTCAAAGCTATCCTCTCTGATGGTGTGACGGAGTGGTGATGTTTGTTTTTTTCAACAAAGCAAACTAGAGTCCTTCCTACTCCCTTCAGGGAGGCTGGAGTAAGTAGTGTCTCACATCATTGAGCTACTTCTGCCGCTTTCAGTCACTTCAACGAATGGGTTAGCCCTAACTTGGTCCTGCTGTGTCCCTCCTTGATGCACATCTACCTCTAGTTGCCTTACAAATCCAGCCCTTTTTTTCTGTTGAAATGTTTTTGTTTTTTTCACAGTGGACACGCCTCCTGTAAACTTTTCCTTTCTTCTCTGAGTTCAGAGACTACTGCTACAGTTATACAGACAGGAGCAGGATAATTCCCTTTTGGAATATGCAGTGACTAGGATTTGATTCTACTAGACCACAACAAGAGGCGTCTAAGTTGTGCTTCACCTTCCATCAGGAAGTTTTCAGTGACTTACTGAAAACCTTTTTCCTTGATGAGCTAACCCCACCTGGACCTTCTTTTGCTCACCAAGTAAGGGGTTCAAGTTCTACTGGACCTGTTGTTTGCAGATCAGCCATACTCGGTAGTGGGGGTTCCGTCTCCACTTTTCAGTCTACCCTGAACATGTAGACTTTACCTCTGGCTCTTGCAGTTCCTGAGGTCCTTTACATTAGATTGGTACATGTCTTTGACACTATTAGTTTTGGTCACATACCAAATTGTGAGTCCGGGTTTTCACCTCTCTCTGAGTGGTTGCGGCTTCCTGGCAGAGTTTCATTTTGTGCCCATTGCAGTCATCTGCGAAGTAATGCATTACAACTCGAGCGCTGATCTTGTAAGCATCATGTTCTGGATGCTCTTTACAAGATGGCTCTTTTTATTAGCAGGACAGTCCTTGGCTGTCCTTTCTGGAGTGAACTCTATCTCCCTACCACCCTACTCAGGGTTGTGGGTTTTAACTTGTGTACTCTCCCACTGAGTGTGAATGAGTGATGGAGACTTAGTCAGGAAGATAGGAAGTGCGTGCCACCGTGGTGTTGATCTTCTTGGACAGTCTCCATCACTCATTCATCTCCCTCACCATCCTCTGGGTTCACTCGTTTTTCTTTCCTGGTCTTCATGGCCTATGGTTCAGACTGTGAAGACATTGTTCTTTGACCTTTCTTACAAATGCCATCTGGCCCCTCAGGCCCAGAAACTCAGAATGAGTTATTCTCATTAGTTACGCTGCACCTCCTTGGTCGAAAAGGTACTGAGGCGGTTGGAGGGTCGACACCAAGATAGCCTACACAGGCACGAGTCAGTCTCATGGTGCCATGCATGCGCGGTCATATCTCGGCACCTACCCTTCAGAAAACTTTTGGCTCCCACTTGGTCCTAGTGCCTCTGGCGTTATCCCACTAGTGTGAATGAGTGATGGAGACTGTCAAGAAGATCAATAATTACAGTAAGTCGTAATTTCCATTTCTTGTTACTATGCCACAAGGCATCATGTGGCGGTCTGGGGCCCAGAGGCCCGCCTCCACCTTCTGTCCCATTCACTATTTCTCGCTATCATTCTCAAAAAGAAGGAAATTAGAGAAAAAACTCCATTTAATGCATTAGTTAGGGTTGTTCCACTGGCGACAAAAGTGAGGAAATTCGGTGTTAGGGTTGAAAACCCCTTGGACTCCAGCCCTTCCCCAACCGGCATTGGGGTGCGCATTGGGGTTGTTGGTCCTACCTCTCACCCCATTCTCCCTATACTTTGCTGCTTCTACATGTGATGGGGTGAGAGTTAGGCTGGCGACGCGAATGCACACCCCAATGCCGGTTGGGGTGAGCTGAGGTCAGGGGATTTTCAACCCCAATTCACCTTTGTCACTGTGGAACAACTATAATGTCGCATTAAATGGAGTTTTTGCCTCTAATATATATATATATATATATATATATATATATATTCATTGAGGATCACATGGTGTAACGACACCATACAGTTATATGTGAAGCATAACATTTCCACAAATTACACAAAAGAAAATCAAAAGAAAAGAGATAAAACCATATGAGCACTAGATGCCTGAATACTAGTTTTACAACATTACTAACCAGTATAAGCCCTGAAAAATATGTAGACAAATGATTAGTCACAGCAATCTTTTTCTCAGACTGGTGCAACTGCATGAATTTCCAATCTGCATCAGGACTTGAACTCCCTGTTTTAAGTAATGCAGCATTTATAATACCAACATACTAAATATAAACCATAAATACAGTAAATTCTAGGTCATGAAAACATTTACTTGAGATCAGTACAACTGCATAAAATTACAGTCTGTACTAGGGCTGCAATTAACAATTGTAACTAGTCCAGCAATGGCGGTGGCATTATGTTAAACTTAATAAAGGACAATGAAACCATAAATTTGGGGAGTCAATTAGATCACAAACGTGCCTATGTAATCCTAGAATAAGGGATGCTGAGTTAAGGCATACCTCTCAACCTCTTGTCTCATAAATCAGGGACAGGGCTCAAGAAAATCAGGGACAAAGACCCCAAATCAGGGACACATTTTAAAAATGTGTAATATTCACCCAGAAAGCTGATAGAATAAGAGGATTAGTTTAAGCTGCATTTTCTGAAGAAGAACAGATCTGCAACTTTAATGTTTAGCATTATTTTTATGCTTACAATCTTCACTGTTCAGTCATAAAATCACAAATTTTTGAGGACAGAGGAACATTTTCAGGCAAAATCAGGGGACGTCCCTGAAAATCAGGGACAGTTGAGGAGAGTATGGTAGTGTTTACCTTTACTTTTGAAATTTGTAACCATTTTGTCTTATTTGAAAAGTGCACCTAAATATAACAAAATCTCTGAAGAGCTCACAGCCAAGTCACTATTCATTTCACAAAATGGAACTGACATGCTACATGATGGTGTCATCAAAGCAAGTCTGCTCTGCTTCTTTCACTAAAAGCTATGGGCATTGTTTTAAAATGTTTGCTATTGGCAGCTTATGTAACTATCAACATAGGTATTGATAATTAGCTTGTGTAAAAGCATATTAAAACAGTGCCAATAGCTTCAATAAAAGCGGATCAACGTAGAATTTGATGGCAGGTAAGGACTGCTTGGCCCACCTAGTCTGCCCTTTTCTTACCTGTTCATATATCACAGATCCTATATGATCTGTGGCTTACCTCTCTTTCCAATCTCTAGAGTTCCTTTATGTCTGTCCCATTTGTTTTTGAATTCCCCTACCATTTTTCCCCTACAACGTCTGCCAGGATGCTGTTCCATTGATCCACCACCCCTTCTGTGAACAAATACTTTCTCATATTATCCCTAAGTCTACCCCCCATCTTCATATTATGGCCCCTTGTTCTTAAACATCTTTTTTTTTTGAAAGATGTTGCCCTCTTGTACACTTATTCACACACTTAAGGTATTTGAAATTCTGTATCATATCCACCCTCTCCCTCTACTCCTTCTGGCAATACACATTGAGATCCTTCAGTTTCTCCTCATAAGACTTTTGGTGCAGATCCTGCACATTTCTGTCACCCTTCTCTGAACCGTTTCTACTCTATGTCGTTTTGGAGATGCGTCTTCCAGAACTGGACACAGTACTCTAGATGAGGTCTCACCAATGTTCTATACAGTGGTATCACAACTTCCTTCCTTCTACTTGAACTACCTCTCCATGTTCACCACAGCATTACACTGCTCTCCTCACAGCCTTCTCATATTGTTTGATAACCTTTAGTTCATCAGGTATGATTACTCCCAGGTCTCTTTCCTATTTGGTGGTGGTCAGTACCTCCCCACCCCATCATATTACTCCTCCTCACATTTCTGTGCCCCAAGTACATGATCTTTTACTTCTTTACATTGAATCTTAGCTGCCACATCCTTGACCACTCCTCAAGCTTGTTTAGATCCCTTCTAATTTTCTATGCCCCTCCTGGAGTGTCAGCCATGTTGCAGATCTTCATGTTGTATGCAAAGAGACATACCGTCCCTTTCAGCCTCTCTGCAATGTCACTTGTGAAGCCATTAAAGAGGACTGGTCCAAGCATTGATCCCTGTGGGACCCTGTTGGTCACCCCCTCTGTTTGGATTGAACTCTGTTCACCACCACCTCTGTGTCCTATAACTCAGCCAATTTTTGATCCAGTTAAGCACCCTGGGACCCACTACCAGGCTGTCCGACTTGTTTACTAGCCTCCTATGTGGGACGGTGTCAATGGCCTTGTTGAAGTCCAGGTAGGCCACATCAACCACTTCTCCCTGATTAACTCCCTAGTCACCCACTCGAAGAAATCTATCAGATTTGTTTGACAAGATCTTCCTGCTGTAAATCCATGCTGCCTCGGATCCAGTGTTCCTTTGGATTCGGGACATGTGCAAACCTTTCTTTTATTAGTTTTTCCATTAGTTTCCCCACCACCAAGGTCAGGCTGACTGGCCTGTAATTGCCAGCCTCCTCCCTGCTCCCACATTTGAGGAGAGGGACTACATTTGCCCTCCTCCATTCCTCTGATACCACACCTGTTTCCAGTCCAGTAAACTGTTGAACAGGGTTGTCAGTGGTGCTGACAGCACCTCCCTGAGTTCTCATAATACTCTGAAATGTATCCCTTCTGGTCCCATTGCCTTGTCAACATTCAGATTAGTGAGTTCCTTTATGACTGTCTCCTCCTTAAATTGACTGGTGCTCACCTCTCTCTCAGTGGTGATTCTGTGGCCTAACTTTGGTCCCTCCCCCTTCCCCTTCTTCTATGTATACTGAACAAAAATACTTGTTCAAGATTTCTGCTTTTTCTTGGTGACCCTCTGCACTCTTCACTCCTTCCCTTTTTAGTCTCACAATCCCACCCTTAGTCTTTTTTCTTTTGATGTACGTGAAAAAGTTCTTGTCCCTTTTTGTTATTGCCTGAACTATTTTCCTTCTGCTCGTGCCTTTGCACTCCTGACTGCTTTCCCCACCTCCCTCTACTTTTTCATGTACAGTTCCCTGTCTTCTTCCCTTTGTGTTTCCTTGTACCTCCTGAATTACACCCTTTTCACCCTTACCTTCTTGGCCATTTCCTTTGAGAACCATAGTGTTTTTTCTTTCCCTTTGTTTTGATTACTTGCCTAATGCAATGGCTTGTTGCCTCTTCTATTTCTCCCTTAAGATTCTCCCATTGTTCCTCCACACCCACTTTTCTTCTTCTTCCCTGCCAACAGTGTCCTAAGACATTCCCCCATTGTTACAAAGTTGGCCAGCCTTAAATCCAGGACCCTTGCTTTCATGTGGTTTGACTCTTCTGCTGTTCTCTCGTTGAGCCACACCATACTGTGATCGCTTGATCCTAGATTGCTCCCACTTTTCCATCTATAATTCTGTCTCTGTTGGTGAGTACCAGGTCCTCGCTCCAGTGACATCATTACGCAGCCCATCAGCACCATTTTGTGAGCCGTGGTGGCTCAGCTCCAGGACTCTTTGGACGTTTTGTTTACATTTCAGTCACTTTTCAAATATGATAAAATGGACAATACTGTCAAAAAAAGGTAAACACTACCATACTTAAACTCAACATTCCTTATTTTACTATTGCATGACAGTGTTTGTAATTTAATTCCCCCCCCCCATATTGCTGGGTTAGTTGTCCTTTATTCCTCCAAGATCACTAATCACCAGAAGTGAAAAAAAATCAGTCAATTGAATCAGACATGTCACTTGATGAACAAGATGAAATTATATATATCCTCTAACATTAAGGATGATACAAATCAAAATACCTACACAAGCCAAGGCTTGAATTATCATGGCCAATACTCAACTTCTTACTCTGTTTAATGTGTCTCATTACATCTATTCCCACAGTCAGTGAATATAGGCATTTGCAAGGAGTTCTACAGAGAAGAATGCACTAATTACATAAAACATAGAAACATAGACTTTGATGGCAGATAAGGACTGCTTGGCCCACCTAGTCTGCCCCATTTCCCTACCTAGAGGATAAGCTGCAGATCATATTTAACCAACAGCCTATTTCTTCCTACCCCCACAAAAATGCCTTATGTCTGTCCCATGCATTCTTGAATTCTCCACAGTTTTAGACCCCAAAACCTCCTCAGGAAGGCTGTGCCATGCATCTACTACCCTCTCTGTGAAAAAATACTTCCTCACATTGCCCCTGAGCCATCCCCCCTCTGTCTTCAAATTGTGTCCCCTTGTTCTTGCACATCTCTTTTTCTGAAAGATGCAACCCTCTTGGACTTTGTTGATTCCACTGAGGTACTTAAACATTTCTATCATGTACCCCCGCTCCCTCCTTTCCTCAAGGGTATACATATTAAGCTCCATTAGTCTCTCCTCATACGGCATCTCTTGCAGACCCTGCACCCTTTTAAGTTTCCCTCCTTTGAACTACTTCCACTCTGTCTATGTCCTTGCAGAGATGGGGTCTCCAGAACTGGATGCAGTACTCCAGATGGGGTCTCACCACTGTCTGTACAGGGTGATGACAACTTCCTGTTTTCTGCTGGTGATGCCTCTCCCAGTACATCCCAGTATCCCCCAGCCCTCCCTACCACCTTCTTCCATTGCTTTTCAACCTGAAAGTCATCTGATATGATTACCCCCAGGTCTCTTTCCATGTTTCTTGTTGTTACTACCCCCCCATTGTGTAATTTTCCCCTGGGTTTTTGTTTCCCAGGTGCATTATTTTGCAATTCTTTGCATTGAATCCAAGCTGCCATACTTCTGACCATTTCTCCAACTTTGCCAAGTTCCTTCATCTTTCCACGCCTCCTTGTATATCAACCCTGTTGCAGATCTTTGTGAAATCTGCAAGAGGCATCTTTTCCTTCAGTCCCTCTGCAATGTCACTTATAAAGACATTTAAAAGGACTGGACCTAGTAATGAACCCTGCAGTATTCCACTAGTAACACCTCTTTCTTTAGAGTGGACTCCATTTACAATCACTTTCTGTGTCCTGTTGTCCAGCCAATGTTTTATCCAGGCTACCATCCTGGGACCCACTCCCAGGCTGGTTAATTTGACTATTAATCTTTTGTGTGGGACTGTGTCAAATGCCTTGCTGCTAAAGTCTAGGTAGGCCATGTCCACAGCCCCTCCCTGGTCTACTACTTTGGTCACCCAGTCAAAAAAGTCAATTAGATTCGTCTGACATGACCTTCACTCTGTGAACCCATGCTGCCTTGGGTCCTATGCCCCACTGGCCTCTAGGTACTCAACAATTCTTTCCTTCAGAAATTATTCTATTACTTTCCCTACCACAGAGGTCAAACTGACAGATTTGTAGTTTCCTGCCTCTGTCTTGGTCCCACTTTTGTGAAGAGGAATCACATCTTCCTTCTTCCAGTCCTCAGGTGCCACATCATCCTCCCATGATTTGTTAAAAAGGGTAGTTGTGCTGTCACTAGTTCTCTGCTTAATTCTTTTGGAATTCTGTGATGAATACCATCTGGCCCCATTGCTTTGTCCACCTTCAGTTTTAGGAGTTCTTTCAGAACTCTTGCTTCTGTGAAAGGACTGGGATCGACCCCCCATCCAGAGTGCTTCTGTTAATTGGATTAGGCACCTCCCCACCTCCTCTTTTGTGAATACTGAACAGAAGTATTATTCAGTGTCCCTGTTTTTTCACTGTCTCTCTCTGCCCACCACTGTCCATTCTATTCAGCCTCACTATCCCTCCTTTTGTCTTTCACACTCCTGATATATCTATAAAGGTTTGACCCCCTTCTTAACCTAGTTGGCTAAATTTTCCTCAGTTTGGGCCTTTGCTATTCTGACTACCCTCCCTGCTTCCTTCTGCCTTAACTGGTACAGTTCTCTGTCCTGCTCCTTCTGTGCTTCCTTATACTTCTTAAATGCTATCTTTTTCTCCCTAACCTTCACCGCCACCTCTTTTGAGAACCATAGTGGCTTTTTCTTTCATTTTGATTTGTTTATTTGCTTCACACAAAGGCTTGTTGCCTCTGTGATGGCAGTTTTGATATTTTCCCATTGTTGCTTCACCCCTCCTTCTAGCCTGTTTGCTAGTGCTTTTCTAAGGCACTCACCCATCTTGCCAAAGTCAGCCCTCCTGAAGTCCAGAACCCTCACTTTTGCATGGCTTGACTCTGTAGCTGAGTTTATCGTGAGCCACACTGTTTGGTGGTCATCTGTTTCTAAATGGCTACCCACTTCTAGATCTGAGATCCTCTCACTGTCCCTATTTGAGAGTATGAGGTCTAAGATTGCTCCCTCATGAGTAGGTTCAAAAACTAGATGTCTTCTGAGGCATGCCACCTGAAGGGCATCGAGGATGGCCCTGCTTTTGGGTGTGGCTGCAACAAGGTGCTCAGTTAACATCTGGCATTTAAGGTCCCCCATCAACAGTAGCTCCCTTTCTCTGCCATCCTAAGTCTGCCTTCTATCATATTCTTGTCCATTCCCTTCCCTGAAATGGGGTCTGTATACAACCCTGTGTGGATTGTGGTGCCATTTCCAGTCTCTAAGGTGACCCACAGTGCCTCCTCTCCTGCCTGTTTACTCTTCTGTTCAGTCCCTTCCCTTACATGAAAGCTACTCTGCCCCTTCTTCTCCCCTCCCTGTCTCTCCTGTTGGTTGTGTACCCTGGTATGTTAACATTCCAGTCATGGTTCTCTGTGTACCATATTTCTGTGACTGCTACACTATCCAGGCATTCCTCTTCCATCAAGGCCACCAGTTCAGGGAGCTTGATGCCCAGACTATGGGCCTTGGTACTCATTACCCTCCGTTTCTTGATGGCCTTACCCCTTTTTGCCCCATCCCTGTCCTTATTGCATTTGTCACTTTCTTCATTTACTCCTGCGCTTCTCCCTATTGACATCTCTATGTTGGTGTCTACCTCATTTAGTACCTTGATTTTTTGGTGGGGGGCTAGGATTTCTCTGCTCCTCTCTAGTGCATCCCCCCTTGGCTAGTTTAAATGCTTGCCTATGAAGCATTTAAACCTATCACCTAGGATCCTGGTTCCCCTCCTGGACAGATGCAGACCATCACACTAGTATAGCCCTTCATCCCTCCAGGTGGACCCCCAGTCCCCAATGACGCCAAAACCCTGAGCTCTGCACCAGTTTTTCAACCATTGATTGAATCCCATGGTGTGGAGCACCCCCAACCTAACCGTGCCATAGACAGGCAGCACCTCCGAGAAGGTTTACCATGCATGTTATTGGTCTAAAGCCCTCCCCATCTCCACAAATGCTCCTTGCACTGCTCTGATCCCTTTTTTAGCCAGGTCTTTTGTCCCTAGGAAGACAATGACATCCAGCTCCTCCCAATGCAGCTGCTACTGCAATCATGAGTATTTGCTCCCTGTCCCTCAAGCCATGGCACCAGGCAGGCACCTTACCTCCTTCTCCCTTCCTCCCGAGTTCTACCTTCCTAACAGTGGAGTCCCCCACCAGGAGTTGTTTCCTTTCCCTCTGGGGTCCCATGCCACCCTCCTGTGGGTCTCCTTTGTGGAGGTTACCAGCATCATCCTTGGTCTCCACTGTGGGTGCCTCCATAGAGGAACCACACTTTTCCAGAACAGCATAGAAATTGTGAAGAGGTACAACTGGAGGGATGCACCTCTGTTCCACCACCCTCACCTTCTCTGAGCCCACTGTGGTCCAAATGCTCCTCTTTCTTTGCAACCTCTGAGGCAACAGCAGTGACCCTGGTGGTCCCTGGATGGCAGAGGAGGTCCCACAAATCCAGGCCAACTCATCCTGGAGATGAGCAACCTCCTCCTCCCTGAGCCTAGGAGAGGTGCCTGCAGATGGGACAACACCGCATGCTCCAGAACGTCTCCCGGAAGACTGCTGCTCCACAGCCACTGCACTGCACCACTCCCATCATGTCTTATTTCTGGCCCTCTAATTGTTGTTTGGAATACTTACTCTTTCTTCTGTTTATTTTTTTTAATTTTTTTTATTTTATTTTTTTTTCTCTCCCTACTTACGTACTGCCTCTGTGCCCTTTAAGCTGCTGGTCTTCCTGTTCTGAGACAAGAAGTTCCTGTATTTCTCAGTAGTCTCCTTACTTGCTCAGAGTCAGACCTCCAGCAGCTAGGGGAGGACAGAGAGCTACTCTTGACCTTTTAGGATGGTGAGTCTTTGGTGGCTCTGTGATCACTCACTTCCTGCTTCCAACCAGAAAGTTACTGTTGTCAGTCAAATCCTGTGCCTATAAAAGTAGTACTGCCCTTGGTTGGGGGGGTGGAGAGGAGGGAAGGAGGGCAATATAGTCCCAGTAGATAAGTTTAGTTATACCAGCAGCTCCTTCCTCCTGGTACTCTGCTTGTTCTCTGGCAGACGCTATCTAGGGCAGTGTTTAAATCTGTTTTTAACCTGGCTCCTTCTAGCTAAGCCACTCGCCCAACTTTGCAAATCTGTCTACACTTAGTTAATTTCACAGATAATTGCCTTCAGCCACCTGTGACAAGCACCTGAATAACTACACAGATAATACAGATAACAGATACTTAGATAACAATTCACTTCAACTAACTCTGACAAACACACTAACTTTTTACCGTAATTTGAAGGTCCCAGTACAAGTGTTCTAGTTCTTAGTCCCAGTAGAAGTTTAGTTATACCAGCAGCTCCTTCCTCCTGGTGCTCTGCTTGTTCTCTGGCAGAAGCTATCCATATTTTATTCCATAAAACTAAACTCCACACACTCAGAAGACAATGCTTAATAAGAATGGCAAGGGAATGGAACACATTTCCTGTGCTCATTTCCATTTTGGAATTTCAACCAAAAATCAGTCATCCATGATTGCTAAAGTGCACATTTTTCCTTCCCTTTCTTCCTGATATTGGAAATCATATAACAGCCACAATCTGGGCCTCTGCAGAAGTGCAAATGTCAGCAACTGAAGGGCCAATCTTAGGCTATAAAAATCAAAAGACACATACCATAAGTATAAGAAATATCCATGAAGAGCCACAAAAGTAGACTACCTCACCATTTTGGGAACAGGATAATGAGCTGAGAAAAATGTATTAAATTCCAACAATTAGATTCTGTACAAAGCAGACACAAAGCAAAATGCAACTATGTGTGTGTGTGTGTGTGTGTGTATATATATGGTGTGGCTCAATGAGAGAACAGCAGAAGAGTCAAACCACATGAAAGCAAGGGTTCTGGATTTCAGGTGGGGGATGGGGCAACCTAATGTTCTCATTTCCTGACTTTTTCTGCTTTAACACTAAATGATGCATTAACGTAATTTTTTCAAAGAATTTCCTTACTTTATGAAAGCATATCATAACTACAAAAAAAAACATGTTTTGGTGGGAGGGCTGGGCCTTTGGGCTACGCTTCTACCAAGTTGCAGAAGTTGCAGAATGATATCCCAGTGTAGTAATGACAAAATGTTTTGCTTTACCAATGACTACATATTCAGGTCTTACAAACTCACAGTATATAAACCTGGACTCGGGTTCTGTTAATGACCCTTCAAAATTGTAACCTGCAGTATATCTCAACTATTGACCTAGGGTTTTTAAGATCCTGGATGCTGTTACCCTACAATGTAAATTCTGTATATTCCTCTGAGCTGTTCCATTTATGTATAATTTCTGTCTAATGTAATGTTCTAACTTTTTGTACTGACGTGCAGCCTTTGAAAGGACTCTGTAACTCAAAGGATTGTAATTCAATTTCTCTTCAATAAAATAAATAGAAATAAATATATATATATATATATATATATATATATATATAATAGATATATATAGACACATATATATCTTAGCAAAAAACTACATTTAATCAATCATTTAGGGTTAAAGCAGAAAAAGACAGGAAATGAGAATATTTGGGTGCCCCCTATCCCCCCAACCACCATCCTCCACAGATTGACAGACAATGGGGTGTGTCATTGGGGTTGTGAGGCCTAAGTCTCACCCTATTCCATGTGTAAGCAGGTGGACATGCTACAGTAAAGGAGAATGTGGTGAGATTTAGGCCTCACATCCCCAATCACACACCCCATCGCGTAGCAGTCTGTGGAGGATGGTGGATGGGGGAGGATAGGGGGCAACCCTAAGGTTCTCATTTCTTGACTTTTTCTGCTTTAACCCTAAATGATGCATTAATCATAATTTTTTGCAAAGAATTTCCTTACTTTTTGAGAAAGTATAACATAATTACCAAAAAAACATGTTTTGGTGGGAGGCATGGCCCTTTGGGCTCCCTGCTACCACCAAGTTCCAATATGCATAGCTATACAGCATATATTGGTGGGAGCTCGGGCCGGAACCAAGGTGCCCATATGTATAGCTGGGTCACTGGAGGTCAGGCCAGGGGGGCGAAGGATGGAGCATTGTGTGGACTGCTCTCCTGCTCCTGGGGAGGAGGGATGGGAGCATGGCCAGCACTCAATGGACCCCTGGCAGATGCCAGGAGTAGTGCACTAACCAGGTTGTCCAGTTGTTTTGGGGTGGGAGGGTGCTGGATGTCATTGCATGTCCCCACCCTCTCAAAGGGAGAAAAGCACTGGCAGTTCAGGATGACGCCTCCCCTGCTCCTGCCTCTATGACTCTCTGCCACTGTTCCACTCCACCGACAGAATTACAGTCCACAATGCCACCACAGTCCCCAAACCCCACACTGGGGTAGTAAGCCAGGGTAGCAATGTCAGCGATGATGACACTTTCTTCCATCGTTGATGGACAGGCCGTGCTGTTATGGCCACACACCGGGGGGGGGAAGCCAGTGAGAATCAGTAGACAGCACATGACAGTCACAGGTGAATGAGGTGGGGTGACTGGAATAGGTTTAGATGACAGTGCACTGGGAAAATAGAATAAATATGAATACATATATATCATGAACCATTCAATGTATGGGAAAAATTCCACTGCACAGGTACTGTGCAATTTGCAATATTCTTGCAGCAGCATACATCATTGAAAGGTGATAGAAACATAGAATTTGATAGCAGATAAGGACCGCATGGCCCACCTAGTCTGCCCATTTCCCTACCTAACGGATAAGCTGCAGATCCTAGTTAACCAACAGCCTAATTCCTCCTACCCCCCACTAGAATTGCCTTACATCTGTCCCATGCATTCTTGAATTCCCCCACTGTTTTTGACTCTACAACCTCCTCAGGAAAGCTGTTCCATGCATCTACAACCCTCTGTGAAGAAATACTTCCTCACATTATCGCTGAGCTGTACCCCTCTATCTTCAAATTGTGCCCTTGTTCTTGCCGTCTCTTTTCTGAAAGATGCTACCCTCTTGGACTTTGTTGATTCCCTTGAGGTATTTGAAAGTTTCTATTATGCCCCCCCTTTTCTCGAGGCTATACATCTTAAGCTCTTTTAATCTTTCTTCATATGTCTTCTGGTGAAGACCCTGCATCCATTTTGGTTGCCCTCCTCTGGACAGCCTCCATCATGTCTATGTATTTGCTGAGATGGGGTCTCCAGAACTGTACACAGTACTCCAGATGTGGTCTTACCAACTGTCTGTACAGAGGGCCAACAACTTCCTGTTTTCTACTGGTGATGCCTCTCCCTATGCATCCCAGTATCCCCCCCTGCCCTCCTTACTGCCTTCTCACATTGCTGGCCTACCTTTAGGTGATCTGATATGACTACCCCCAGGTCCCTTTTCACTTTTGTTGTTGTTAGTATGTCAACCCCCATTGTGTACTCTTCCCCTGGGCTTTTGTTTCCCAGGTGGAGTACTTTGCACTTCTTTGCATTGAATCTAAGATACCATACATTTCACCATTCCTCCAACCTTGCCAAGTCCCTTTTCATCCTTTCCACACCACCTTGCATATCAACCCTGTTGCAGATCTTTGTGTCATCTGCAAAGAGACATACATTCCCTTCTAGTCCCTCTGTAATGTCACTTATAAAGACATTAACAAGGATTGGACCCAGTGCTGGACCCTGCAGTATCCCACTAGTAACCTGCCTTTCTTTACTGTGGACTCCATTTACTATTACCGCTGTGTTGTCCAGCCAGTGCTTTACCAGGCTACCTCCCTAGGACCCACTCCTAGGCTGTCTAATTGTTTATTAATCTTTTGTGTGGGACTGTGTGAAATGCCTTGCTGCTAAAGTCTAGGTAGGCCATGTCACAGCCCTCCCTGGTCTACTACTTTGGTCACCCAGTCAAAGAAATCAATTAGATTTGTCTGACATGACCTTCCTGCTGTGAATCCATGCTGCCTTGGGTCCTGTGCCACACTGGCCTCTAGGTACTCAACAGTTCTTTCCTTCAGAAGTGATTCCATCATTTTTCCTACCCCTGAGGTCAAATTGACAGGTATATAGTTTCCTGCCTCTGTCTTGGTCCCACTTTTGTGAAGGGGAATCACATCCACCCTCCTCCAGTCCTCAGGTACCACACCACCCTCCCATGATTTATTAAAAAGGGTAGTCAGTGGTGTTACTAGTTCTTTTCTTGGTTCTTTTAGAATTCTGGGGTGAATCCCATCAGGCCCCATTGCTTTATCCACATTCAGCTTTAAGAGTTATTTCAGAACCCTTTCTTCTCTGAAAGGACTAATATCAACCCCCCTATCTAGAGTGCTTCTATTGACTGGATTAGGTATCGCCCCCTGCTTTTCCATTGTGAATACTGAGCAGAAGTATTTGTTCAGTATCCCTGCTTTTTCACTTTTGCTCTCTGCCCAACCACCTTCCTTTTTATTCAGCCTCAGTATCCTGGCCTTAGTCTTTCTTTGCTCCCTAATGTACCTGTAAAATGTTTTATCCCTCTTCTTAACTGAAATGGCTATCTTTTCCTCAGTTTGGGTCTTTGCTATTCGAACTGCCTTTCCCACTTCCTTCTGCTTTAACTGGTACAGCTGCTCCTTCTGTGTTTCCATATATTTCCTGAATGCTATCTCTTTCTCCCTTACCTTCCCTGCTACTTCTTTTGTGAACCATAAAGATTTTTTTTTTGTTTTGATTTGTTTATTTGCTTCACACAAAGGCTTGTTGCCTCTGTGATGGTGGTTTTAATGTTTCCCCATTGTTGCTCCACCCCACTTTCTTGCCTGTTTGCTAGTGCTTTTCTGAGACACTCTCCCATTTTGACAAAATCAACCCTCCTAAAATCCAATACCTTCACTTTTGTGTGGATTGACTCTACAGCTAAGTTTATCATGAACCACACTGTTTGGTGGTCATTTGTTCCCAGATGGCTACCCTCTTCAAGATCAGAGATCCTCTCTGTCTCAATTTGAAAGTACCAGGTCTCACGATTGCTCCCTCCAGTGGGTTCCAAAACTAGCTGTCTGAGGCATGCCCCCTGTAGGGCATCAAGAATGGCCCTGCTCTTGGATGTGGCTGCAGCAAAGGTGCTCCAGTTAACATCTGGCATATTCAGGTCCCCCTTCAGCAATACCTTCCCTTTCTCTGCCATCCCAAGGATGCCTTTTATCATTTCCTTGTCTATTTCCTCGCCCTGAGACTGGGGTCTGTATACAACCCCTGTGCGGATTGTGGAGCCATTTCCCATCTCCAGGGTGACCCAAACTGTCTCCTCTCCTCCCTGTTTACCCTTTAGTTCTGTTGCTTTGATACCTTCCATTACGCAGAAAGCTATTCCTCCTCCATGTCTTCCCTCCCTGTCCCTCCTGTAGATTGTGTACCTCGGTATGTTGACATCCCAGTCATGGTTCTCTGTGTGATGTAAGCCGCCAGCAGTGAAAAGTGTGTATCTCACTTTGTTCCTGACATAACGGCGCCACAACGCATTACAGAGACCACAATGTAATCCTATGTGAAAACTGCAACTTTGTCATGGAATATCTCTGCAAACACTTAATTCCCCAACAGCTAAACAACATAATTGACATCAGTAGAGCATCCCCTCAAAACCCTGAAAATGTTATGTAAAAGACCAAAGTGACACAGTGTAATCCTATGGGGAAAATGTCAACTTTGTCATGGAAAATCTCCACAACCAATTAATTTTCCAACACCTAAACAAGCTAATTCACATCTCTAGGATATCCTTGAAAACCCTGAAAATTAAAAGTAAAAAGACCAAACTGTTTGAAGGAGATAGGAAATGATTTACTGTGGTTTGTAAATGTTAAATAAATTATTAACAACAAGCAATGACTTCCCTGTCTCTTTGTCAGTACTGTACATGTTTAAACTGTATATTTAAAATGTTGCTTTGTAATGCATTAAGTCCATTTGGATTGCCACACTTTTTTCTGCAAATTGGAGTCAGCGCATGCCAAGTTGAGAATGGCTCTCATCACTGACTCCGATTTTAAATTGTTGAAACCTGTGTACAGGAATAGGGAGCCGTTTAATCAGCAGATTCACAAAAGGCTGAAGCTAGACTCCTCCAGGACAGTGCAAAATAATGGAAAGGCTCAAAACCATTGTATTCTGTGGTGACCACCTGTTCACTCTGGACTGCCCCCCACCCACACATGCACACACACTGTTGCCCTACCATCTTGCTGTATATGGTGGTAACCCTCTTCAAATTGAGAGTTTAGCCTACCTTGACCCTTTTATTTAATTTATCCCAGGCGCCTGTCATTCTAAGTCACTGAAATAACTTCTGTAGCAGCTGGCTTGAGGGTGACAGCATAGGTATATTACAGGGAGTTTTTTTTTTTAGCTTTTGTTGACCGGGTAAGTGCACTAGACAAATCCTGCCTATTTTCAGGCACGACCGGGAAAGGATATAGATGAATGCCAGCTGACCTTGAACCAGATTAAGCTGTTGGTGGTATTTTTAGTGAATGAGAGAAATTTGGCCAGGACACCGGGGAAATTCCCCTACTCTTTTCGATAAGTGCCATGGGATCTTTAACATCCACCTGAACTACCACCAACCCAGGCAGATGGGACCTCGGTTTAACATCTCATCCAAAAGACGGCACCTCAGAAATGCAGCACCCCTCTCAGTGGGCACTTTTAGTGGGCACTTGTGTCACTAAGCTCTGTGCGAGGTCAATGGGGGCAGTGACATGAATTAAAACCATAGGGCAGTCCCCTCTAAACAGTGACAGATTACTGTTACTCTAGTAAAGGTGTTTTTTTCATGGGTCAGCTCGACAGCAACGATCCTACACTGACTCCAGTGACTGTTTGCTCAGGATGCACAGATCAGATAGGCCCTAAGCTCAGAGATAATTTTCAATTGGGCTGGTGCTTTCATGTTTGGCACCTGATCATTGGTACCAATGCCTATGCCACCTCCCCTCAAACAATTGTGCACACACCTATTAATGAATAATATATCCCTGCCTCCCTACACTGATGTCAATGCTTTCCTGTTAACAGTTTCCAGTGGTGGGGGGATATGACCTACAGAACCAAGAGCCATCTCTTTGAGCTGCTGTCTTGCAGCAGATAAAATCACTGACCGAGTGAGGATCATTTTAGTGTGCTTCATGGCCATGATGCTGTTCAAGAAAGAGCTAGGGGAGCAAAGACACAGGTGGTTGCCAGCTGCTACAGAAGTTATTTCAGTGGATGAAAATGACAGGCTTCTGGGATGAATTAAATAAAAGGGTGAAGGTAGGCTAAGTTCCTAGTTTGAATAGGGTTACCACTATATACAGCAAGATGAAAGGGCATGGACAAGAGGAGGTGGAGACCAGAGATAGATTTTACTAATATCTGGACAGGTCTTTCATTTTGAAAGTACCAGGCAAGTGTGTGCACGTCGGTAGTGGGAGAGTGTGGGCTGAGTGAGCTGTTCATGGTTGCCAAAAAATGATTATTGCTTCGAGTCTGTCAACTGAAATGTTCTTGTTTTTCTGATATTAGAAAAGTGACTGGGCAACAGTGTGTGTGTGTGGGGGGGGAGCAGTCAAGAGTGAATGGTTGGTCACCATATAGATTACAGTTGTTTTGAACCTTGCCATTATTTTGCACTGTCATAGAGGAGTGCAGCTTCAGCCTGTTGTGAAGCTGCTGATTAAATGGTTCCCTATTCCTGCACACAGGTTTCAATGGTCTAAAATCTGAGTCAGTGATATAAGCCATTCTCAGCTTGGCATGTGCTGACTCCAATATGAAGAAAAAAGGATGGCAGACTAAACAGAGGTTCAGCATTAGGAGCAGCATTGTAAAAATACAGTTTAAATGGGTCTGGTATGATTGCCCGATCTTGTTTTCCCCGATGTGCATCTTCCAGACTCCTTCCCCCAACAACACTCACTCCGTTCAGTGCGATATACCAACAATTATTTTCCTGACTCCCAAAATGCCTGCTATTACCTCTGACTGACATTCTGACCTGCTCTTGCACAGAGATATGGAGTCAGTCCACTGTCAGTCCAATTGAAACAGATTAGCAGTTTTATTTCATAAATTCAAGTGGTTTTAAATGCTTCATGTCTACATCAAATACAGCTGCTCAATTTCAGGCCATGTATAGTACTGGCAAAGACACAGGAAGTCACTGCTTGTTTATAATTTATTTAACATTTACAAGCCACACTAAACCATTTCTGTCTCCTTTAAAGGAAGTAGAAATGATTTTAGTCTATTAGTACCTTGTAAATAAATGATGAACAACAAACAGTTGCCTTTTGTGTGTGCTTTTTTCTATTTTAAATATTTAAAATGTACATTTATATATTTAATCATTATGTAGTGCGGACCAGTGGCTCGACAGTTAAAGACTCCAATATTGCATATAGTGGACAGTAATATATTGATATCAAACCATAGTTATTTTATGGTATATAACTTTTATGTTTTTTTTTTGCTTCATTGTTGTTTAAGTAGAGACTTGTAGGGTTTATTGTTTTGGGGTTGGTATTTTGGGGTTAGTAGGTGGTATTTGTTTATTGTAATATGGTTTTAGTATGTTTAAGTTGCTCTAAAATCTGTGAGAGAGACTGGTAGGATGTAGTATTTATTGATTGGGAGTTAGAGTTCCAGTTTTCGCTTAAGTATGAGTTTGTTTTTAATTGTGATTTTATTTAGTTTTAGTGAACATTTATAGTGGTCAGCTGCATAGGGAATATGTCTTGAAATTATGTTTCAGTGGGCAGGTGTTATTCCCTGTCAGGCTGAGGGACCTTCACCCTTGATAGTCCCCGTTACAGCCTGGGGTGTATAGGCCTTATGTCGTGCCTTGGGTATTGTGTGGAGGGCAGGGCCCCAGTACTGGGGGAGGAGGGTGGATGGATAGGGTGGTGAGATCGAGGAGGCACCCAGGGCGAAATGGGTCCATGAAAGAGGTCCTTCTTGCCTGGTTCCCATACCCAAGGGCTCCACTGAGGGTGGGCAAGTCACCTGTTCTTCCATGGCCTCTCATCCAACTCAGGCAGTGTTGTGCAATGCCAGGTCTATAAAAAAACAAGACAGCAATTACTGCTGATCTTGTTGAGTCATCTGACCTGGCTTGCATCACCGATACCTGGTTGGATGAAAATACTGGTCCGGTATTGGAGTCAACAGTTCTGGCTGGGTACTCGGTGACACACCGCCCGAGATTGGATCGAAGGGGCAGGGGTGTAGCTATTTGTTTTAAGGTGGAACTGGATCTGGTGGAGGTTCAAGTGGGGATCACCAGATCCTTTGAGTGTATCCTAGGGCCAGGTGTTGGCAGCAGGATTCTTTTCATCTACTGTTCACCCAGAGATGAGAACATTTTCCTGCAGGAAGTTACAGACATCATGGTCGACATGGTATTGGAAGCCCCCATGTGGTTGGTCCTGGGGGATTTCAATGCCTGGGTCGATGATGAACTCTCATCTGTTGGTCAAAACTTCCTCCAATTGATGATTTTGTTGGGCTTTACATAGGTAGTTACCACTGCAACCCATTGTCAGGGTCACTCCTTGGACCTGGTGTTCCTCCTGGGGATGGAGGAAGATGACTTGGTGGTGGAACCAATCGGATGATCTTACCATCATTCTATCAGGTTCAGATGTCATGGCTCCCCATGTGAGACTAGCCCTTGGAAATGGTCCAGTACCGCACTTTGAGGGGTGTAACCCAGAGGGTCTGCTGACAGTGCTGGACCTATCAAGCTGGCCATTGGAATGCTTGGATCCAGGAGATCTAGTGATGCACTATAACAGGGCGATACTGGAGGCCCTGGATTCCATAGTGCCTGTCCGAGTTTGCCCCCTCCCTCTTCATCCTCAGTCCCCTTGGTTTGTTGGGACTTTGAGGAAGTTGAGGAGAGTGGGTGAAGGTTGGAACATCATTGGTGGAAATCCAGCCTGGAGGAGGACAGACTTAGGTTGATTGCCCATTATTTGGACTATCAATCAGAAATCTCCTGTAAGAAGGCTAAGTTCCTGTCCAGGGAGATTACTGCGGCAAGAAATTGACCTGCTCAGCTCTTTCAGATCACTGTAGACTGTGCAATCCAGTCTGTTTTCAGGGATGGAGAGCCTTTTCACAGGATAAGTGTGAGGAGTTTGCACTATTTTTTACAGATAAGGTGTCCTCCATCAAGTCAATGATCTGTGCAGCTTGTTCAAATGAGTATGGCGGAGGACGATGTGAGGGCACAGACACCCAATCTGTCTGGATAGTTTTTGACCAGCCAGCTATCGTGGATATCATGAAGATTGTTTGGGACTTATTTATTTATTTAACAGTTTTACCAGGAAGGCATGCTGAGTGGTGCAACTCTCGATTCCAGATGTGTCCTGGGGGTAGGGGGTAGGGGAAAACAGCGAGAACTACATCACAGGATATACAGACAAATTGCAATACAGAGATCGTACTAGGTTCAGACATTATGCAGTTAGAATCACATGGGAAGACTTAAAATTGCAAGTATTGCTCGGAGTCTAAAATGCAGCGGCAAAATCACGGAGTGTGCTAACTGCCACAGGTCGTAGTAGAGGCAGGTTGTAACAATTATGCCATTTTGCAGGACTAAGTGCATGAGCAGGAGAGAAGAAGTCAAACTTGAGTAGGGAATTTAGCTGCTGGATGTTTGCCACATTGTCCTAATGTCTTTGGCAGGGGTTCCATGCTTTAGGCATATGGTACTTGAAAGCATTTAGACCTTTAGCGGAGGACATGTGAGGGATGGCGAGAAGCCGGTAGTCGGAGTTCTGGAGAGAGTATGAGGGATGAGGTTGAGCTTTGAGGGCTGTTGCAAGGTAAGGAGGTAGAGACTGGGTCCAGAGTTTTGCTGTGAGCCTCATGCAGTGCTCCAATCTCCGGTTCTGAAGTGAGGGTAGGTCTAGGGACCTGTAGAGGTCACAGTGATGGGTTGTGTGAGGGCAGTCCAGTGCAAAATGACAGAAGGAGTGGAAGAGAGGGTCAAATCTGGCTAAGGAGGTCTTTGGAGCCACGCTGTATACTATGTCTGCATAGTCAAATGATGGAAGGATAATTTTATGTACGATTGCTTTGCTGGTTGGTAGTGGGATACATCCACAGTTGCGGTATAGGGTGCCCAGTTTTGGAAGCAGTTTATTGTGGATCATGTCTATATGGTCAGAGAAGTTGATGTACTGGTCAAGCCAGACCCCGAGCTATCTGAAAGAGGTGCAACTGACTTACTGTAGTTTAGATCCTGGTCCAGCACACCTCCTGGTGGGGTGTATAGATGTCATCGGACCGATCCTCAGCGGAGATAGGCTGGTGTTCGCTGAATCAAGGGGTGTTCCCTGATCCATTAAAGGAGGTGTTGGTGACTCCCCTTTTAAAGAAATTATCCAGTGACCCAGACTGTCTTGTGAACTACAGGCCACTCTCTAACCTACCCTTTTTGGGTAAGGTTATTGAGAAGGTAGATGCGTTGCAGCTCAAGAACATTCTTACCACCCATGAAGTCTACGATCCTCTCCAGTCTGGTTTCAGAAAGAGGCACAGTACTGTGACAGCATTACTTCAGGTGATGAATGATCTCCTAAAAGTGAGGGATTGGAGTACTCGTTCGATTATGGTCCTCCTTGATCTCTCTGCTGCATTCAACACTGTGCACAAGGGGTGTTGTTGGATCACCTGCGGTTAATCTGTGGACTGTCAGGGATGGTCCTCAGATGATTCCACTCTTTTCTCACAGGCAGGTTTCAGAGGGTGGTGTCTGGAATTTTTTCCTTGGTCCACTTTGGCCTGCCTTATGGGGTTCCGCAGGGTTTTGTACTGTCCCCCCATGTTATTCACGGTGTATATGCTGCCATTGGGAGACATCATAAAGCAGTATGGGATGAGTTTTCACCACTATGCAGATGACACTTAGTTCTACCTGTCCTTTGAACCTGAACAGAAGTAGTGCTGTCTCGGTATTTAACAACTGCCTCACAGGATTCAGGACTGGATGAGTGCTAACTGTTTGAAGCTAAATCCAGATAAGACTGAGAATTGGTGGTGAACCCTGGTCACCGGGTAGAGAATTTGACTCTTGGGCAACCGTCTGGCCTGGTGCAGGGGGGTGACCATTTGAAACCTTCTGAGAAGGTGCAGAATCTGGGTGTTGTGCATGACAATGAGCTGACATAGGTGTCAGCTGTTGTCAAGTCCTCATTTTTCCATCTGAGAAACATCGCCTGGATAAAGCACCTTGTCCTGTCCGATGAGCTTCCTGTGTTGATTCACGCCTTTGTGTCCTCCCATCTTGACTACTGCAATGCTCTTTACCTAGGGTTATCAGGGGTCGATCTCTGTCACCTGCAGTTGGTGCAGAATGCAGCGGCCAGGTTGTTGACAGGTTGTTGACAGGGCAGTCAAGTTCTTGCCATGTCATGCCATGCAGCGTGAACTGCATTGGCTGCTGGTGCGATGGAAGATCATCTTCAAGGTCATGTTGCTGATCTATAAGACCCTACATGGACAGGGACCGGGTTACTTGCAAGACCTCCTGCGACCTTACTGCCACCCCCCCCCCGCTCCACCAATGAGGAATTGCCAGGGTCTGTTTACAGACATCAGGTGTGAGGGCTTTTGCTTTTGTGGCCCCGACCCTGTGGAATGCTCTGCCTCATCAGATTAGAGATTGCCTGTCCAGAGAGAGACGTTTAAATCCTCCTTGAAAACTTTTTCATTTGGCCTAGCATTTGGGGGGGATACTTAGTCAAAGTATCATATGTATGCTGTCTTTTAAATCTCTGTGTTTTAATTGTTTGTTGGTTTATTTTAAATTGTAACACTTTTTGATTTAAGAAAAATGCGCTAGAAATATAGCATGATTTTATTTTATTTTATTTGATGTGAGTGTGTCTTTTGGTATCCTAAGTCAGTGCATGGCAAGGTTTGAAATGGCCCGCATCACAGATTCCCGATCTAACATTCAGTTAGTAGCAGCCTTCATTCAGGACTCAGCTGCAACTTGAACAGTATAGGGTGATTCCACACTGCAGTTTTAAGAAAGAAAAACATCATTAAAATTGCCTTATTGCCGGCCCGGCGGTGCAGAGGACTGAGGCACTGGCACCTTACCTCACACCACACCAGCAACCCAGGTTCGGTAATGGACTCAGGCACCATAGGGTCGGCAGGAGAAGGAGTGGAATTGAGCATCTGGAGGACTGCTCTCCTCTCCTGGGGTCGGTTGGGGATTGGCGTCGCTCTGCAGCGGCCCCCGGTGGAGACCAGGGGACATTCAGACACAACGTGACTGAGGCAAATCAGAGGAAAAAAATGAAATAGCGTCTCCTTCTGCCAGACAATGGCCACCCGGACCAGTGCCACCTCAGGATCCGTGGCAGCTGACCTGACCACAGCAGCACCCAGGTCCAATGCCTAGGCCGATAGGCCATTTCTCCTCAGAAGAGGAGGACCCACCCAACTCAAGGGTTATGTCGGGGTACCCTGTGGTGGCTGTAATGTGGGGTTGAGTTGGTGACGGAACCCAGCGAGAGGTGAGTGTCCTTGACAATTGGCCTGAAGGAGTGGTAGGGGAGTCGCAGGGGAGATATACACATAACACAAAAAAAAATGAATTGCCTTATTTGGCAACATTCACAGTCCCCAATCGATCTCTATACTACTTGAAACAGCTGGTAATTCTACACAGTTTATTTGTTTAGAACAGCCCCCAACCTTGATCAGTCACTATAAGGATGGTGAAAAATCCTGCAAACAAGTCAAATTGTGCAGAAAATGTTTTTATTTATTAATTCGCTCCAGGGTGTCATGGCTTATGAGGGTCTGACCCTATGTTCTTACTTTTCAGTAAACTTGCTGCCCCCTCTTTTATCAATGAATCTCCATAGCTTATCCATAATGACCTGGGGGAGCTCAGTAACACCAGTAGCTATTGACAATAAATTTCTTTCTTTTGAGACTGGCGCATGAGAACTCTGCAGGATCTCACTGTCAGCAGTGCCAGGAGTACGCTTGCTACCTTGCTTTGCTGTTCTTCCCACCCCACTGTGCACAACACTGACAAAATGGACCAGATTTTTCCAGTGCTTGCCAGCCCAGATAGATACATTTCCTGAGAATATCAGAGGAGTGAAGATGAGAACACCATAAGGCATGTAGATAAAAAGACCAGAGGGCTGAAGATGAGAAGACTGAAGGAGTGTAGATGAGAGGACCAGAGGAGTGAAGACGCAAGCGGCTGCCAGCAGCAAAGGAAAGGAATTCATCAGTGGCAATTCGTGCTGCTGACCCCCCCTCCCTAGGTCATTATGGGTACGCTACGGAGATTCATTGGAAAAAGAGTGGGCAGCAAGGTTACCAAAAATTAAGAAATGAGAGTCAGACCTCACGAGTCATGACACCTTGGAGGGAATTAATAAATAACTTTTTTTCCAACACAGTTAGACTTGTTTATAGGATTTTCATCATCTGTAAAGCTATCAGTCAAGGGTGGGGGGGCCTGTTCTGCACAAATAAACTGTGTAGAATTACCAGCTTTTTCAAGTAGTATAGCGTTTGATGGGGAGGAGGGCTGTGACAGTTCCATGCATATCTGCAACATGTGGTGGTGCACTGGGGAGGCTATGTGCCATGTGATTCACACCTCTACATCTTGCGACTGAGAATCATGCCCCCTATTCTTAAGCCATAATCTTTTGCTTGTGATACTATAGAAAACCTGCAGCAGCTGATGATGTTTAAAGAAACAAAATATTATGTTTTACTGTAAATGTCTTTGGCAATAAATACGGCAGGGGTTGGATGATACAGATAACCCATTAAAGATAAACTGAATAAGTTTACCCATGGTATTAGGGACTCTAAATCAGACACATGTGAAGCACATGTCCCAAAATGCCTGCATTGTCAATGCCTTTCAGAGCCTGCCAATGGGTACTGTCCACCACCAGCAGGGGCTGTCTTTAATTGCCCCAGGAGGTGGTCCCATGCAAACTGGCTGCTGACATCTCTGTACAGTGACAGAAGAATGGAGTGAAAGCTGTCCCAGCTAAGGTAAGGCCCAGCCAATGCTCCAATTACCAGTCCTGTCACACTGTGTGCTGTTTCTACCAGAACTCCTCCACATCTGCTTTGACTGATCTAAAAGGAAAAAAACAACACAAAGACAGTAGAATCCTTTGAGTCTTGTCTCAGGATTTCTTCATCTCTTGCCACCGGTGCTCCATCTGTCAAGTCCTACTGTGAAGATAATCTAGTAAGTGGATGTGACTGAGGAGTGTATTTTGGAAATGTCCTTCAGACCAATAGGTTTGCTGTCCACTCAGTAATGGTACGGTAATAAAATCTTTTCCCCTTTGCAGTCTGCAAATCCAGAATGAAGCGCAGGTTGTGCATTAAAGGTGCTTATTTGCTACCCCCGAAACACCAAGTCCCCCACTATACCAGTGATGCTGTCCATTCAAAATTTTTGCTTTGATTCCATTCTGGAACAGTGTGGTGGTGGCCAAAGATGAAACTAAGGATTCTCAAAAGAATGGACCCCATTAATATGGAGGGGAGGGGGTCATTTCAGAGAGGAACAAGCTTTATTACCTAAGACGTGATTCCTGTTCAGATTGGTTAGCTGCCTTGCACAGGTTTAATGATTAAAAATCTGGAATCTGTACCAGGCCACAGAGTGCTTGCCTATAAAGTAACACTTTTTCTTGGGTCTAGTTCAGGTTGGAATTGAACCCCCTGCCTAGGGCAACTGCATAAAAGGAGATAGGAAATGATTTTCTAGTATGTGAACCTGATAAATAAAATCAATAATCCCTAACAATAGCTGCTGTGTGTCTTTTTTATGGTTTATATGTTCAAAACAGTTTCTGCATGCTACATTCATTTTTTAACTGCCTACCCGCTTCCTACCATCTGTTTTATGTATCGGGAGTCAGCATATGCCTAGCCTGAAAAGCTCACATCGTTGGTGTCATTGCACATCTCCGCCTCCAGGAAAAGCTCTCGCACAAAAATGCCGGCCCACCAATGATGGCCCCCATTTCCGCCACCACTCCTGCTGCAGACCAAAATTCGCTTGGGGCCCACACCCAAGACCCCGCCCTGAGGGTAATCCAGGGCTAAGAGACCAAGTTCATTGGGGAGGGTGCACCCACCCACCCAGAGGCCCTGCCCATGGGGTTAAGCCTGGGGAAGGGGGGCTCGTGAGCAGTGCAAAGAGACTGGAGCCGTCAATGCCGGGGGGGGGGGAGGAGCTGGTATAAAAAAGGGTGTGATAAAAGTAAGGAACACACTTCTTCACCTGTTGCCCAGCAGATTCTCTTGACCTGCACTCTTTTCTGTAATATTGGTAAAGTCTGGTACCATGCTAGAAAATGACCTTCACGGAGGGGTCCCCTGCAACCTACATTTAACCATTTTTAAAGTTAAGAAACATTTCAAACATCATCATACAATAACCTGCTGTACAATTTATAAATATAACAATGTAAACCTAACAAAATAAGTGGAAATAAAAATGGTCACTAGAGAAGTGCTATTCCTCCTAAGGACTAGATTTCGATGGAATCGGGGGTACCTTTGGGTCTGGGATGGACTCTATGGAGCCCTCCAAACATCCTAGCATCCCCAGTCATGGGGAAGTGCAGTTCTGCATCATTGGATTCTCATATGGCATTAGAACTTTGGGGGGTTCGTAATGTTTGCTCTGTGGGATTGTATAGTTAGCCTGGGAGGAATTTGTAACAATACTTGCAGGTGCCAATTCTTTTATGAGGCTTATTTTCATCATACAGAGTGTATAGCACAACAAGTTATAATTTACAGTGTAGTATTTAAGTGTGAGGGGGAGCTCATGCTAATAAAAACATATACAAGCCAGGAAATCTGTATTGGTGATGACCTCCAACCTTCCACAGCAAGTCCGTGCACATGGGGCATCGGTCTCGTGGTGGGTTCTTAACAAGTAAAAGAGGGGCTACCCTCTCATCGACTTCTATTCTGTATGTTACTTTGCACCATTACCAGGAGTAATGGGCTCATGTTTCCGTATGTGACTCCGGAGGTTATGCCCATATCGAATGATGCCAAGGCAAAAGCTGTCCATCTGTTTTAACTGGACGGGGTCAGCCTTTAGATAAAGGTTAGCCACTGATAGTGGGGAGACATTAGTTGGAAAAAGGTAATGACTGAGCTGCTTTCATACCCAGGGCCAGCATCAGAATTTAGCTGTGGCTCATCTGTGCTACTTATTTTGACTGAGAGGATCAGCGTATCCATATAAGATGCAACAATTGTACCCTTTGTGCCACATGAATAAGAGCAGTGCAGCTACAAATGAGGGAGGCGGCTGCTGGTGCTTAGCAGGCCCAGCCCCATCAGACTTTGCCATGTCTCTCCTACCACTTACAGTATCCAGGCTGTAAAGCATTACTCTCTCTGTCTCGCAACAGCACACTTCAAATTGCCACTCTTCATTAGTAAATTTACAGGGATCTTATGTGGGAGAGATGCAAATTGCTAAAGCCCTTTCTGAAAATTTATTTGAGTGAGAACAAAATAGAAAGAGCTACAGAGACATTTAAACTATGTCCTAGTGGGCATGGTACCAAATCCCGACTCTCAAAATCCCGACTGCCATTAACCCTACTCTGATTTCCTGACAGTACCATAACACCAGCGCATGTATTCCCGACCATTATAAGCCCGTTGCTCAAAATATCAACCGCAAGAGCATGGTCTAGTATTAGGGTCCAAATTTACAGAAAGTCTGAATTTACCAATACTTTACTGATACAACTGCAATTTTTTTTAAAGAAAATAAAAAGGCTTAAAGATGTAATGCTGTTCGAGTTTATTTGAAACAAGATACTTTGCATGGTCCATTTTATCCTTGAGCCAAGACCCAGAGTAAACTGATTTTTGCTTTTGACATTTACATACCCCACTCATACTCTGTGTGTTCTCAGATGTATTATATTTTCAAAGCAGAATGCCACTGCTCCAGTATCGCACCGTGGTCAAGAAAGTGGCTTCTCTGTCAAACCCTCTACTCTTCTGTGTTCTTGCCAGAAACCTAGCGCTGTTGTGGCTTGTGGTTTATAATCAGAAGTAGCTGCTTCTCTTTTTAAACCCGCTGCTTGCTGGCGTTGTTATAAGATCACTGCCACTCTGGTGAAAAAGAACCCTACTAATGTCCTATTATACATTTAGCATTTGGGACAAGCTAGCACAAAGGCATCAGCAGGACTGAACAGTGATCTGCTGGGTTAAACAAATGCCACAAAAGCAAAACCAACTTTTGCTAGATGTGGTGAGGTAAATGTGCAAGGCGGTGTGACCTGGTTTGAGGAGGGAGGGGTGGGTTGCAATCGACGGACTGTTGGGCATTCACATTCCTGTTACTGTGTGCCATAGAACTTCCATGCTGCACAATTCTAGACCACGGTAAAGCAGAGGGAATAAATTCACTTGTGATTGCAGTCAGTATTTTGCTAGACAGGATTTTAATTGTCGGGAATACTTGCAGCGATAATATGGTACTGTCGGCAATCAGAGTCGGGCATTCAGCTGTCAGGGTTGTGAGAGTCAGGCAATCACATGGATCTCGTCATAGCTATACAAGAGCTGATCATCTAGAAATTGAGCCATTTATGTGCAGTAAACTATTTCAGAGGAATCATCCTGATCAGAACTAACATTAAGCTCTGTAGTGCAAAACAACAGCATTCAAAGTGAGCAGGGACACTGGTTTACTGGGATTGAGAAAGGGCATATTTCATTTTGCACATTGTAAAAAACAGTATTGTCACCGGTATCTGCTAAGCCAAAATCCAGTTTTACCTGTGTTTGGTTTTGTGTACTTTATTTAACAATTTTTAACTCTGCTAACACGCATTTTAGCAATTTTGACCTCCACTATTACACATCCTTCCATCCTTGTACCAATTTAAAGTTATTTTAGGTACAAGATGTGATGGCAGCAGCAACACTACAGCCCCCATCCCTAAGGTGTGATGGAAGCAGCACTACGGCTCCATCCCTCAGGTGCGATGGCAGCACCAACAGCACTACAACCTCCCTCCCTCTGGTGTGACAAAAGCAGCAGCACTGTGGCCCCAATCCCTTAGATGTGATGGCAGCAGTACTACGTTCACCATTCCTCAGGTGTGATGGCAGTATCAGCACTATGGCCCCCATCCCTCAGGTGGGACGGCAGCAGTACTACATTCCCCATCCACCAGTGGTAATGGCAGAGCACTACAGCCCCACCCCTTCAGTGTGATGGCAGTAGCAACAATGCAGTCCACACTCCTCTGAGCTGATGGCAGTAGTGACACCACTATGATCCCTTTCTTCAACACCCATACCCCACATGCACAAGTTACAAATGACTTGGTCTCTTTGCTTGTTAGAACTCAGATGTGAATTAATCTGAGCCAGCACCACTAAGGTGGACTACCTTTGTTTTTTCCTTTCTATAATTTAACTGCCTGAATTGGATTTCTGCCTGTGACACCACTGACCAGGTTAGGAACAGACTTGGGTATCGAGGGACAAATGGTGGGTGAAGGCTTGAGTGTCCAACGACCACTCACCTTCTCCTGGGAGGGAGGGTGGGTTCATGACTCAGCATTTTCTGGCCCCAGTGGAGGCCAGAGGCATGACAACATGTCAGCCCTCACGGCAGGAGGGAGCATGGCTGATGTCGGCTTGTGCCTTGACATCATGTGGCCTGTCACACTCCCAAGAAAATGGGAAAATACCCACTGACCAACTGAAGGACAGCTGTTGGTCCCTCCATAAGCTGGAAGCCACAGACATGTGTCTGTTCTGACCCCTGCCATGCCCAGGATACACAAGAAGCTCTTTGGGGAAATTCTCCTCTCCTGGTAGCCTCCCACTCAATGAAGGGATACTTTGGATTACCTGGTAGCACAGCAGTAAGGGGCAGTGGATGGTGGTCGGGACTCAGCTGTGGTGGTAGGGGGCCTTGACAGGCCTGAAGGAGTGGATGGCCAGGGGGTAAGAGGAGCAGAAAAAAACACTGTTTGAATTTGCTTCTTTGAAATAAAATATCTTCACCTAAAAAATCCACAAGTGATTAATGGAGGACCTTCAAATATGCTGAAACTTGCCCTGGCACTTACTCCTGCCTACCTGTTCCTGAGTGTGGTCCCCTGTGGCTTAACCCATATCGTTAGCCTTGTTGACATTGTCTGTATTTTTGTTGTTTGCTATACCTGGCAATATGTTATGTATCTTGCTCCCACATGCTGTTATCTACCTAGCTACTTGTTATGCTGGATGATCCTGTATGTTACCCTGACTATGCTTGATGCTTTGTATGTACATTGTATCCTCCCGGGTCACACCTGAAAAATAGGCACTTGGATGTCTAGTGTGCTTACCTGGTTAATAAAAGCAAATAAATAAAAAAAAATGGATTCATGCATCTCCCAGACATGTGGATGCTTTTTTTTTAACTTGGTGTCCATGAAAAGGGTGTCTCCCAGTCTTCATGTCTTTGTTCAGATGTCAATTGAGCACTACTCTGCCCACCAGCATCATACAGCCCCTGTGGTCTTACCTTCTGTACATCATTGACTGTGCTTTCAAAATCCACTGACCAAACATAAGTAGACTTAAAAACTTAACATTTGCTTTTTGTTGAAGCAGTCTATCAGAAACCTTTTTTTGTCACAGAGACTGAAACAGCAGGTGGGAGAATAGGTGCAAATGATCCCATTCACCTAAATGGGGTGCTGACTGTGAAGTCTTTTCATAAGTAGTAAAGCAGTTTCTTCTTTGTGAACGTGAACGTACTTTCATACAGACTAGTTTTCATTCAAACAACTGAGGATTTTGGATGGCCCTACTGATTATAAACTTGAATAAGCTAGTTGGTAACAGTGATCCTGTGTTTAGCAATCTACATCCTAGATGCTTATATGCAAAGAATACAATAAAAACCTGACTAAAATCTAAAAACAAGCTTATAAAACACACAAAATGTATCTGAACATTTATCTTTACCTATACAAAATCATTGCAGCCCAAGTAAAACTCAGGTAAATTACATGGTACCCTGACTAATATTCCATGATGTAGTAAACATATATTGGTATTTTTTTAATATTCTTTGTAAAGCAGGTAAGGCCCACTAGGCAGAACCGTCTGTTTTCATAAGTGACCTAAGCACTGGGGAGGTTAAGTGACTTGCTTAGAGTCACACAGTATGCAATTGAGGTTGTGGGAATCAAACCCAAGTCTGCTGGATGTACCCAGTTCAATCACTGTTTGTTACTCTAACCACTAGGCATGGGTGGTTAAACTGAATGGCTGATTACAACAAAGCAGTGTGGGTGATTTCCTTACTGACTCTATATGCAGCAAAGCAGAAAGAATGCAAAGCACAGCAGCATCAATTTTAAGATGCTGAAATCTGGGTCGGCCTGCTGGCGCTGCGGTAGCACTATTGCTTGCAATGCCAGGGACCCAGGGTCAGACGTGAACTCAGGTTGCTGGAGGTCTGGCCAGGGGAGAAGGATCGAGCACCTGAGGGAATGCTCTCCTCCTCCTCCTCCTCCTCCAGGGAGGGTGGGCTGCAGGTCCTGCTGCTTTAGCACCACCTGTGTGACCACAGGTGGTGGTGCAATGGTGCTGCAGAGTGAGCAGGAGGGGAGGACCCTAGCCAGGATCTGGAGCAGTGGCATGTCTCTATGTGACTTACCTCCTTGGATCTCCTCTAGTGCCGGTGCCCTCAGGGACAGAGATCAGAAAACCAGGAACAATCACCCCACATCAGCCACTGGCAGAAGGGACCCAGGTACCCCAGACATCATAACCAGATTCCATGAGGCACCCACTGAGCTGCCTGACACACACTAAGGGAGTGTGGAGGGGTGACCTGGGGTCCCCCTCCCTTCCCACCAGGGGTACAATCCAGGCAGAATAGGGGCACACCCACAGGAGCTCCTGAGCATTACCAGGAGGTGAAGCTAGATGGTACCCAGCTTAGGGATCTCTGAAAAGTGGAGACTGATGCTGTGAGAAGGGGACATAGAAAGAGAAAATAAAACAAATTTAAAAAGATGCTGGAATCTGTGCAGTGACATCAATTTCTGTGAGGCACCGGTACAAGAATTCAAAAGCCCCATTGCACTGCATTGTCAGCACGGCAGAATACCTTAACTATGTGGGAATGTTTCTTTGATAATATTGTTGTCTGATGCCAGTGTATGCCCCCTCTCCTTGACAGATCTGGCATGAAACCTCAAAATATCTGGAGCCTGTGCCCTTCACACTGTAGTGGGCCATGTTCCCAGGCCAGCCTCAGTATAGCTTCCTTCAAGAGCTACCACAATAATTTGCACACTATCGGTCTTGGTTTGTCTCCAGTTTTAGGTTTGGGGCCATGGTCTGGTGAGCCCTTTCTATGTCTTGTGTGGGTGTGGGGCAACTGTTAGCATGTAGAATGCCTGGCAGTATTGTCCTCAGAAATGTGATCATGTCTCTACCTTCTGCCCTATCTGGAACACCAGTTTTCCTCATATTATTTCACCTGGCATGATTTTCCAGGTTATCAACTTTGTTTAAAAGATACTGGATTTGCTGGTGGTGCTCATAGATTGTGCCCTCATGGTAGTCTGGGATGTCTTGCTGGGCTTGCATTCTCTGCTCCATGGTTGTCACCATTGGAGGTGAGCTCCGTTAAATCATTACTTGTTTGGGCAGCAAAGGATTTTAGTTCTCTCATGTTCAGCAAGATCCTCCATAACAGCTGGGTGATAGGTGCCATGTCAGGATTGATCTTATTTAGGTCCATTGTGAAAGTTCTTTAGACAGCTTGATTTTCCTGAGTTTGTATTTGCAATTGTGGGCTGATGCCAGGTGGTCAACCTGTAACCTCTGTGGATTCCTTAGCCCTGTGGTGTGCTCAAAATTAGTTAGTTCATTCACAGATTTGGCATGAAGTCCAACAAAAATGGTGTAAAACTGCAGCTCCACCATGTCTCTTTACACTGAATCATGTTTGAAAATGAAAAAACCTGCAATTCTGGTCGGATGGATGAAAATTTTTCCACCGCTGTTCTCCCTGACTAATTAAGCTGCCACCATGCTAGCTGGCAAAACCCCAACATAAATAATTAAAAAAGTCCCACTTTTAATCCAGTACTATAGTGCAGATAATTACACGCCACTCTCTTTAATTAGTTATTTAATTCTTTGACCGCCAGGTTGCAAAATAATCGGCCATGACCGCGGCCGAAGTTTTTGCAAGCTCGTGGCTGAAGATCCTTAGCGAGCTGCTGCAGAAGATTGTAAAAGTACAAAACACTATTTTTTGACAAAACTAAAATAAACCAGAGGCATGGGTCAATAAAGGGAAGCCCCCAATCTAAACCCATGCTTCAACCATGTCACAAGTCACCCATGTGGTGAAATATTAACTTTTTCCCCACTGCAAACTGAAAACAAAATGGCAGACCTCGCGGACGATAAATTTCTGGCAGTGGAATATTTATTGGCCTTGCCCCCACTGATGGCACCGACATCCTGATGGCTAAGATCTTCAGCATGTTTTTTTTTAATACACCCTTGCCTCTCTCAGCTAGATTTGTGCAGAGATGCATGCAGGCTAGTTTCCTTCAGGGTTGAAAAACGTAAGTCGGAAGGTGGCTTTCAGTTGACGTAGTTCTACCTGTCAGAGCACCAAGACTCACAAAGGAAAACCGACACTGGCATCCTTATGTTTTTTTTTCTAACTCTCTCTCTCTCATTTTTAACAAACCATCAAGTCTCGGTTTAGATTCATGTTGGGATGCAGGCTCATTTTGGGTTAGTCATACTACGTGTTTACAGTGCTGATTTTGAATAGAGAGCCAAGTGCAGTTAGAATGAATAAACTGAGTCATCATCATGTCAGCAGCAGGCTCAAGCAGTAAACTGAACCTTGAGGCATGGCTTCACCAAGTAGCCATAACAAGTATTGAGATCACACAAATAGATACCAAGACACAATAAATCATATGTTAGTGATTTTATTCACCATGAAATTACACAATTAATGATACTGGAGCCAACAGCTATTTTCCTGTCCCCTTTAAATATTTTGGAAATGGTTTGGTCTTTTTGAAGGGTGTTCTTGGCATGTCCTGTACATGTGAATTATGGTGTTTATGTGTGATGTGATTTACGTGTTGTGGACAGTGTTTTGCATTGTGCTGGTTGCTTGAAATTAATAGGGTACCTAGCCTTAGTGTCATGAATGTAGTTTTGTCATTGTGCCTGTAAAATGTTAACAGGTGTGGAATTCTGCATCTCTGATGAATGAAAATCTCAAACTTTTACATGTTATGTCTCAGACATGGTTTGGTGTTTTACATTGAAATTTGGAGGGTGTTGATGGTACACACATGGCGCCCTTGCTCCCACCAAGTTCTGTAGGTTGTCGGGAGTGCAGTGCCCAACGGGCCCGTGCTCCCACCAACTTCCACAGGTTGGTAGGAGTGCAGGGCCCGAAGGTCCCGTGTTCCCACCCAGTTCTGCAAGTTGGTGGTAGAGCAGGGCCCGAAGGGCCCATGCTCCCACCAACTTGCGCAAGTTCTTACTTTTCTGTTCTTTCTCAAAAAGTAAGGAAATTCTATGCAACAAACTGTGTTAATGCATCATTTAGGGTTAAAGCACAAAAGTCAGGAAATGAAAAATCTTTAGGGTTGCCCCTCCCCCCTGGACCCGCCAATCATCACAAGACTGACAAATGATGGTGTGTGTCATTGGGGTCATGAGGCATAAATGTCACCCCATTCATTTTCATTATCCCTTGTCAATATGATTACACATGGAATGGGGTGACATTTAGCTCACAACCCAGTGACACACCCTGTCATTTGTCAATCTTGAGATGATTAGGCGGGTCCGGATGGAAGAGCAACCCTAAAGATTTTCATTTCTAACTTTTTGCTTTAACCCTAAATGATGCATAAACACATTTTTTTGCATAGACTATACATATATATATATATATATATATATATATATATATATATATATATGCACAGTCGAAGCTCTATATTTGGGGGTGACTAGGCAGAGAGATTAAGGCACTGTAACCCATTGATATTCATGCTGCACTGCAGTTATGTTAAAACCAATAAAGAGGCAATTACACACACTAGTCCTGCACAAAGAAATTAATGTAATGACATGTTTATCTATGGAAATGTGCTAACCCAAAAAACAGAAAATGCCCAAACCAAGTTATCTGTTTGGGCACAAAAGACTGCAGGGTACACGTAAACAAAACAGTAAATTAAGGGCCAACAGAATCACAAAAAAAGTTGTTTTGGCACTTATATACTTCACAAGAGACTGCAGGGTACATGTAAACAGATACAGTAAATTAAGGGCCAAAACAACCACAAAAAAGTGGTTGTGGCACTTACATATTTTAGACATTTTTAATGTTGACTGTAAAAAATACTCTTGGTTTCAGTGAGAGCAGATGCCTCTGAAAGCAACACACTTCTGAAGAAGTACGCAACGGTATGGTGAAAAAGTAAACAGACCAACACAGATGCAATTTCTAAAGCATAATATCTGGAAAAATGTGGTTTCAAAGATGGTTCTATTTTATTATTGAAATACTCCATGTACATTATATTTTTGGCTACTATGACTATCTTCAGAAACAAAGCAACTGAACCGATGTACTGGGGGAAAAATGGTATATGAGTTCACAAGGAATCCACCTTTATGTAAGCATGGGATATCTAATTATCTGCTTGTCCCTTTGCTCTCCTATTACGTAATTGAAACAATATAATGTTACAAAAATATCTTCACCACATTAAAACTACAGTATAAGCATAAAACAGAATCTTAAAATTAATGCTTTTAAAATCACATGTATTCCCATAAACATACAATATGTTTAACATGAACCTATGCTTAAAGCATTTGGCTTTCATTTTATGAAAGCAAGAATCACTCTCCGCCTTAAAGTTTGCTTGCACTTGTCTCTGAAAATAATATTTAAAATATTGTGTTGCTTGGCTAACTACACCAAGAAGTTTGCAGGACAAATGCAACAGCCAGAGCCAACTTAAATATGAAAAAATATGGGCAGAAAATCTGCAAACACCAAAAATAAAATTCATAATTCACAATTTATTTAATAATAACTAATTTGATTTCATTTATATGGATAAACAAAGGTAACATGAATACTGCCTTTTTGCAGTTTCCGTCTTTTTAGCTTTAGTGCTCATGTTAGAACATGCAGGGCCAGATATTTAAAACTTTGCGCAGCGTGTAAACTGATTGCACAGGAATAGCACCCAGTTTAGCATGGGGCCACATCAGGTTCAAAGGATGAAATAGTGCACGCAAACCACAGTAGCGCCATGCAAACCCATAATGTATGCAAAGGGCAAAGTGAGGGAGTGGGTAAGTGCATATAGGTGCAAAGGGATATTCAGAAGGATAGTGCTGCGTGAAGGCCACATTAGCGCAGGACATAGTGCAGTGCTAGTTACCGCCTTAAAAGGCACGTCTTTTCCCAGGGTAATCCACATAGGAGGGAGTGGCCAGACCAGGAAGCTAGCTAGCATGGCGATTTTCAGCAATGCTGTTGTGCTGCACTCATGAAGGAGGTTGTGGAGGAGGAGGAAAGGAGCAGGCACAACAAGGCCCACAACGCAAGCCATGGAGGAGATATGCTGCACACAGGTCATACCAGCCCAGAGTCTCTTCGAGACCCTGCCTGATGAGTATGTCATTGGTCAGTACAGGATGGACAGGGAAATATTGAAGCAGTTATGCGAACTCCTGCAAGATCAGCTGCAGCCAAACACCAGATGCAGTCGTGCCATGTCAGCTGAGGAAAAGGTGACAGCAGCGATGTGCTTCCTAGCCACCAGGACATTCCAGTGCCCAACATGGGACACCATTGGGGTATCGCAGTCCGCCACCTCTCACCTCATGACCCAGTTCCTTGATGCTTTCCTGCCACATGCTGGTGAGTTCATTGTATTCCCCAGCACAGCAGTGAAGTGCAGAGAAACCATGCAGCAATTCTATCGAGTTGCACACCTACCAGCTGTACTCAATGCCATTGACTGCACCCATGTCCCCATCCATGCACCACCTGGTGATAGCAGTGATCTATACATAAACAGGAAGGGCTATCACTCCATTAATTGCCAGGTGGTGTGCGATGTGACAGGTTGCATCAATAATGTCTTTGCACAGTACCCCGGTAGTGCCCATGATGTCTCTCATATGGCACCAGTTCCAGCTGTGCCAGGCATTTGAGGAGGGCAGGATACCCAGTGGACACCTAGTTGGTGAGTATGGACTGCTACAACAGGGTAACAGCACAGTGAAGGTGGGGACAGGCATGGGTATCCAGGGAAGGGGTGGGGCAGTGATACATAGCAGCAATGGTTACACAACATGACAGCAACACTAACAGGTGCCATCTCTCCACAGGGAACAGTGCCTATCCCCTGCTACCCTGGCTACTGATACCAGTACCCCGGCCAGCCACAGTGGCCAAGGAATGGTACAACAAGGCACATGCTGCAACCAAGAACATCACAGAGAGGGTCTTTGGGATGCTAAAGATGTGATTTTGTAGCATAGACCAGTCAGGCGGTGCCTTATAGTACAAGCCTCAGAAAGTATGCCATATCATCCTAGCCTGTTATATGCTACACAACATGGTGCTCAACTGCGGGATATGTGCACTTGAACATGAGGAACAGTCTCACAGTGAGCCAGAGCCAGCGATCATGGGGATAGTAGAGAAACTCAAGAGTTGGAATCCTAGCATGGCCCGCAGGGCCACTGAGCACAGGAGCAGCATCATTGAGACACTATCCCAGAGGGAATGGTGAGTAAACAACAAAAACAGCAAACATGCCATAAACGTGTATTTCACAGTTGTGAAGACCCAGTACAGTGTACACAGTGAACCACTCTGGTGATGTACATGCTGGCAGTGTGATGTAGTGATGTGGTGCAGTGTGTTGTTGGAAGTGCATGTCACAGCAGGTGATCAGAGTGACAGCTATGTTGTGTACATGTGTGACATGTGGTGTGGCATGTGAGGAACATGGGGTGTGGAGGTGTGTGTGGGCAGGGACCAGGGTCACGTGGTGTGCTTGAGTGTGCATGTTGGTGAGACATGGCCACACCATGCATGCAGGTGGTGCCCATCAGTGCGCCTGCCACTCCACACAGGTGCACCCTGTGTGCATATCACAGAGATAGGCATGCTCTGTTCTGAGGACATGGGCGGGTGGACTGTGGTGAGGTTGGGAGGGCAGTTCACCTGCAGCCCCTCGAGAGGCATGCACAAGTGAGGAGGGTGGGCATCCATGATGCTGGGGAGGCCTGAGGAGGACCGTGATGCAGGTGTGGAAGAGCTGCCACCCAACCTGCATGCACTGGTGGCTCACTGGTGCACAGCTGTGGTCTGGGTAACCTGCAGGCCCACTGTGAGTGTCTCATGCAGCACATCTATGTGGTCCTGAACAGCAGTGGTGGAGTCCCCCAAAACCACTTTCAATGGTGGCAAGGATGTGGGTCATCTAGTCCTCCTCCCACTGCTCAACACGGGCAAGGGTGGAGCCTACCATCTCCTGCAGCTGAGACAGCTCATGGCGCACCTCCTGCAGAGATCATGCAGGTCCTGCTGGGCCACATGCTGTGATGCCAGGGCCTTCTGGAGCATGAGCTGTGCACTCTGGCCATCCTTTGCAGGATGAGCAGTTCTGACCTGCCATGTTGCTGGAGATCGCTGCTGCTGTTGGGCACGGGGCAGACATGTTTGTGCTGGTGGTGGCAGCTGTTGGTGAGCAGGCTGCTGCTGCATCTGTGGGCCCACAGGTGTTGGTGCATGCTGCAGGTCCACCAATGTGACCTGCTGCAAGTGGAACAAGTCCAGCAGGGGCACACTGGGTGGCCACATGACTGACAGCTGTGTGCTGTATAGTGCCATGTGCCTGTGAACCCCACACCCCCAACGCAGTCATGTGACCATCCCCCACTGTTCCCGACCCACTATCGCCAATGACAGGCCCTCCCACTGGCAGGGTGTTGTCCTCTGTGTCCTCCATGTCATGGTCACTTGTAATGGTGAGTATCACCACTGGCCCACCACTCAGATCCTCCAACTGTGCATCCCTATACCCACATATGGCCTCCAGAAATGCTGCATCCTCCTCCGATGATCCAGCATACTCAACATCCACCTGTGTTCTATGGCCACACACTGTCCCCACATCCAGTGCCACTGCAGGACCATGCACGACAACCATGCCTGAAGTAGAAGGGCGCACCTCCACAGCGTCATCCACCTCCTCCTATACCACTGTGTCAGGCACCTCCTCAGTCATGGCCAGCTGGGCACCCAGCACTGTGAAGGAACAGAGATGGCATCAGTGTCCAGTACAGTAAACAGACCAGGCACACACCACCACCACCACATGCAACCCCAACAGTTTGTGCCCCACAGCACTCCTGTGCATACCAAACAGTGCAGCCCATGGAAATGCAAGCAATACCCCCAATGTGCACACCTTGTTGCACACAGTGCACATGCATGTACAACATGAGCACCACCAACACATGCACACTACAGTGCAGCACCCACACAACAACCACAATGTGACACAACCATGTGGGATTCACTCATGCCCCCTGACAGTGGAAAGGTGTACCCCAGCCCAATTGTTGTTGGCCATGCAGTGGCGGCCACATGTTGCAGACATACCTGCCCTGGGTGGTGTGATCAGTGTCTCACACCCACTGACCTCAACTCCTCCAACTGCCACTGGCCTCAGGGTAGAGGCTACCAATGCCATCAGTGGGTTCCACCCCTACTGCTCCATGGGCTGTGGTCCACTACTGGTCTGCAGTCATTCCTGCAGTCATTGTGCCTCCTTCTCCTCCTTGGCTCTGCAGAGCAGATTATTCCACCTCTTCTGTATGGCATCGGTGCTATGGCCACATCCACCCAAGGCATTTGCCGCTGCATTAATCTATCCCACATCTTCCGCATGGTAGTATTAGTGGACTTATTGCACTGCAGGACCATCTCCCACTCCTTAACAGCATGTACCAGGGCCCGCAGCTCATCCCCAGAGAATTTGTGGGTCTGGAGGTGCTCCTGCCCTGCAGCATCACCTGTGTGGGACAGAGGACATGGCATGGGTTATACATAGGGTATCATACCGAATTGTGCCCAGCTGTATCAGTATCCAGTGGGCATAGCACAATCACACAGCCACCATGCATATGCTGCTACCTGTGTGAGCATGAATGATGCATGCACACCGCAACACTCAGTGCTGTGGATGCCTGCATACCTCCACATTTTGAGGCCATTAGTGCCTGCACAGCCACCGCCAGTGCTGCCTATGCCGACGACCTGTGGCATGTGTCCTGTTGCACTGGCTGCACATGGCAGCATGGATGGTGCAGTCTGTGGCTGTGTGGCACACTGGCAGGCACACACCAAGCACAGCCCCATGCACTGTCCGTCATGCCCAGTTGAGTGGCCAAGTAGCCATGGGTGTGCAGGCCTGTCCCACAGCCCCACCAGGACACATCCACCAACATGGTGGACCCATGCATGTCCATCACTGTGGCCTACACATTATGAAAGTGCACACCATGTTGTGCATCCCTATGATGGGAGATACAGTTGACTGACCCCATATGCCATAGTGGCACCAGCCCAGTATTGTGTCTTGTATCAGGCAACAGTCCGTCCAGGATCTGTATTGTTGCAAGCACAATGCACAACCATAAACAGGTGTTGCAGGAATGTAGTCAGACAAGGTACATATGTACACCAAGACTGTGTGTGGTGCCCCATGTAGCACTGTAACTACAACAGTAGTACAGCATGAAATAGGTTTCTGCCCCCCCCAGCATGTGTATATGCATATGCCAGGCATCACCACATATGTCTCAACTGTACAGACACAGTCCTGCTATATCAGTAGAGGCCTTGGGATGAAATGACAGTGTCAGTGGCCTCGCCTTCTGATGTTTACATATGTGCATACACAGACAGAAGGTGTCCTCTGGTTATGTTATGCTGCCAAGGTGCAGTGATGCAGGTTAGGGCCTATTTGCAGCCACCCCTGCAATACAAATGTAACCCATGGCATACGATGTGTATGCCTGCCTAAACCCATGCTCATGTGTGGCATGTGTGTATCCCAGCCCACACAGCTGTTGATGACTGCGGCCTGGCCTGCATGCAGTACATACCTGCCTGCCCCTACTGTGTCTCCTGTGACATTCTGAATTCTGTGCTACTGAAGTCAATCCTGCACAACACTGCATTCCCTATCAGCAACACAGGTGGAGCACTGTTTGCCCATAAATAGCACTGCTGGGCAATCAGACCTGTTTGGCAAGCAAGTGAGCCAGTAATGACATGCTAATCACCCTGTTTGCCCTCTGCATACACAAGTACCCTAATTTACATAGTCCATTTGAATATGGCCTGTGTTAGCGCCAGGCAAAGCGTATAGCTCCGGGCAAAGTGTTAGTGCCGGGCTAACTGATTGTGCCATTCGGCAGCACTGCTGGGATAGTGCTACACTGCAAGACATTGCACATCACCTGCACATGCATGGTTAGGCCTCTGTCTGTGCAACCACACCTGCTCTGCGTGGCATAGTGCTGAGCTATGGATGTTTGCATGACACCAATGCGTATGCATGGTTCCCAAGAAAAGGCTGTCTCACCTCTGCACAGTGTTCCACTGGGTGTTTTCACTGCCTGCCTGGGTGTTATATTCAGTGGTGTCTTGTTTGTTATATTCAGTGCTGTCTTATTTGCTATATTCAGTGCTGTCTTATTCCCAGGCTACTTTTGCCCTGCACTCCCAGCCAAGTTTGCCCAGCTTGTTTAGCACACTATATTCAACAGGATTAGCATCAGGCTATTCCTTTTGAATATATGGTGGGCTATTTGGTCCAGGCAATATTTGCATGCCAGGCAGTGCTAATTAAGCCCCTGGCAAAGTTTTGAATATGAGGCCTGCAGACTCGATTAGGGCATCTGTATTCATGCTACTTGAGCTTGTTATACACCATTTAATATCATGAAATATAAAATGATCACTTTACATATTTTGTATGAGAATGTTAGTGAACTAATTGTTATTACATTAACACCAGATATAGTATGCCAACACTGCAGACTACTGGTTCAGTATTTTCAACAACATTGTACACAGCACTTTAAGTATAAGATGGTAAAATGGCCAGGTTCTGACTGAACATTACACTATTTTAGCATTCACTTATAACTTTGCTAATTTTCATTAGTTTGACTCCAAACTTTCAAAACACATTTTTCCAAACCACCTCATAAACATGATGTGTCTGCTTTAAAATCCTAGACGAGATGTGTTTTCACACCTGTGGTGTGAAATAACATTTGGGCCAATGTACTATAAATTTGTACATGTGAGGTCTATGCTGTGAATCCTAAAACAAGTATCTTCAAAAGTTGGGGTCAAAATTAAACAATAAAATGTTACCTGTAATGAAAGATTAGTCATTGACAAATGCTTGTTTCTTATTGCTTGTACTTTTTAATGTCTGAAATAAAACTATCCAGCACTGACAGCTCAGGACTATTTGCTGTAGATTGGTTTGTAATTTATCTCCTGTCTTGAGATCTCTATGGATGAAGGACATCTGGATCCATTAGCCTTGTGTACAAACGAACATGTGAATTGCATAAGCATATTCCCTCAGTCCATGATTGATTTGATATCTATGAATACTTATCAGCTAAATCTAAAAGTTTCACCTTCAGTCAAAGAGAGAGAGAGAGAGAGAGAAAACACTCAAACTAACAACTTCCGTCTTTCACGAGTGACATGTTCAGGAAAAGCAACCACTAGGATTGAGTTCTCCTCTCTGCTGTTCTCGCTGAAGACATTCTTCCTCACTCATTTCGTGGATATTTTTCTTGTCCAGTCCGAGTTGCACAGTTGTTTAACAAACAGTGTACATTTCTTACAGGTCAATTTCAGAAAGAAAGAAAGAAAGAAAGAAAAACATCTCTGCTCCTGAAAGCAGTTCATTAGGTTTTATTATAACTACTGTTCTGTGTAAGCAATAATACCATCCAGAGTGAGTGTTATTGGAATATAACAGACCACCCAGGGGCATAATGAGGCTGTACACCTCAGGCGGAAGGCCTTATAGCCCCTGGAAGGTCCATTATATATCACATATCGCCCAACCTGGATGGTATTTTTGCCCTTAGAAAATAGACTACATCCGACATTTTAAATAGGATGTAGAAAAATAAAGTAATAACATGAACTAAAATGAACAGAAACAATTTTAAGAGTTTTTTTCGATAAAGTAATCCCCTCTACTGGTAGATCTACCAGTCAAGGGAACTGCAGTGTTTGACAACTGTTTTTAATAGGGAACATGACAGGAAATCCTTATGGTTGTACCTGCCCAGATTTAAAACAGATTGTCCACTTTTTTGTTTTCTGTTTCTCCGGTTTCCTCCCTTACTGCTCCAGTTTATGCCCTAGTTATTTAGCAGCCAGGGCACTTCTTGTTTCTACAGTTTCCTGCCTTAGTACTTATATTTATCCCCAAGTACTCTGCAGTGTAGGTAAAGAACTGTAGGCTTTTTTTGGGTTGTTTTTATGCTGTTGTTTTCCTGAAGCCTGTTTCACATTGCTGTGGCAGTAAGCAGTCACAGCAGGCACAGAACATCTGATAGTGGACTGTGAGACATGGAGCAGACAGATAGGTCACCTAGTAAAAAAAATGCATAGGTTATGTTTCCTGCCTCCATATCTCAACAGCTCCTGCAGTCATATAAAACAGACAAAGATAGAGTGGGCTGGTTTCGGGGATATGACAGGGATGTTTAATTCCACTGGCAAACTGGCTTTTAATAGAGGAAAGATCACTGTAGGGTGTAAAATTGTAAAGAAGCATTGGAACCACTGAAGTTGATCAATGACTAATGCGCAAGCAGGGCAGACTGGATCAGTGCAGCATCAGTGTGTTAGGAGACCAATTTTAAAAGTTTTCCATGATATAATTGGTTGTGGGGAAATGTGTCTTTCTGTGACAATTGGCAGGGGCTCTAAATTACAGCATTACAGCATTTTATATGTTGTGTCGAGGGAAGGTGCTGAGCAGGGCTGGGGGGAGTCACTTCTCTCTGTAAGCAACCAAACAAAAATGGCGGCTTGTGACTTTGAAAATTTGAGGTGCCCAAGAATACCCTTAGTAATAAGGAACCCTAAAATGGCACTTGTTTTTAACTGGGCATTGTTAAGTAATAACTGCCTGGGTGCAAGGGTGTTTCAGCCAATCAGAATGCAACTTTTGCAGTGCCCATTTTCTAACTCTATATAGCCCTCATATTCTGAGTCATTACTTTAAGGAGCAAAGTTAATTCCCTGTGAGGATAAGCACCTTACATAATATCAATTTGTCAAAAGCCTTCTTCAGTCATATTGTGGGTAAGCTTTTTTCTGCCCATAAATCCAGAAGACACAAGAGACACAGGTTTGAATGCCTTCAGAACCACTAATATGCTCCATTAACTTAAGCAAGTCATTTACAGTACCTTAGTGCTTCAGTCAACCAAGATGTAAAAGCCAGCAGAAGCAGAACAAACTTGGATGTTGTATTCAAACCAGGCAAATAAATCCTAAATAAGAAATACAGACACACGCACACACATATATACATATATATATCTATGTGTGTGTGTGTGTGTGTGTATATATATATATATATATATATATATATATATATATAGGTATAGATATATATAGCTATATCTAGATAGATAGATAGATAGATAGATAGATAGATAGATAGATAGATAGATGGATATCACACCCCTATGGTTAGGGTTCAGTAGGCAGTTTAATGTTAAACCCCAAATCTTGCACTTTAATAACTTTGCAACTGTCCAACAGATTTGTATAAAATATGGTATGCCCTGTCCTGCGGGGTAGATCCCTTGATGTGTCAAGTTTCATTTGGATCAGATGTGCGATTTTCATGCAGCACATAGTGAAAAAAGTGTTTTTTTCACTTTTTTGGCCAGTTTTTGTTGATTTTTGCCCATCACGCTGCAGCCACACCATTTTAAATATTGGTCTGACATTTTCAGGGTAGAAAGAGGTTGCCCCAAAGAACAAGCCAACATTGGTTTGGTGAAAAGAAATATTAATTCTTTCCAAAGTTATTAAATTTTGAAATTTTGGGTTCTGAGCATGCTCAGTTCAGTCTTTTGGATAGCTGCACAGCCTTGAACAAGGATTTGGCATCACAGACAAGGATTTTGACAACTCACAAACAGGGATTCATTACATTCCTGTTCATATGAAAAAAACTTCTTGTTTGTAACTCATCAACTTGGTTTCATTTTTTTCAAAAAACAAAACCTAACTTGCTCCATGGATATCTGCTGAGGAGATTGAAGTATGTGGTTTGTTTAGGGTGACACCATTTACAAATCCATGGCTTTGGTTTGGTTTATTTTCCTCTAAAAATGGCAGTTTTTTATTATGGAAATCCTTGTTCATCACTCGCTTCCAATCCTTGTTCGTGAGGTGTCAAAATCCTTGTTCGCGAGCCAATTTTATTCGTGAGCTGACAAAATCCTTGTTCGTGAGATCATGACCAGATGGCCCTATCTCGCAATCAAGGATCGGCTTGTGAACAGGGATTTTGACACCTCACAAACAAGGATTATAAAAAATAACCTTTGTTTGTGAGTTGTCAAAATCTTTTCATGAGCCAATTTATGTGAGCTGTCAAAATCCTTGTTCATTAGATCAGGACCAGATGGCCCTATATCACAAACAAGGATTTTCATGAACAAGGATTATGAAACCTCATGAAAAGGGATTCAGCTTGCAAACAGGGATTTTGATAATTTATGAACAAGGATTATAAAAAAATCCATGTTCGTGGAGGTGTCAAAATCCTTGTTCATGAGAAATCCTTGTTCATGAGCTATCAAAATCCTTGTTCATGAGATTAGGACAGATGGCCCTAAAATTCTTGTTTGTGAGCTGTCAAAATCCTTGTTTGTGACATATCAACATTCTTGTTCATTAGCTGTCAAAATCCTTGTTTTTTATCTTATTTATTTATTTATTTATTTATGTATTTATTTATTTATTTATTTATTTATTTCAATCTAGGATTACAATACCTTTGAGCTGAGGCTCTTTTACAAAGGTTCCATGTCAGCATGTGCAACAGTCATCATTTTAGTTACAAACATATAGTCATTGACTTACTGACATGTAATAACCAGTACAATGACTTGAGCTATGAGCAAGACATGGGAAGGGGGGGTGGTGGGGAAAGTGAGGAAAGGAGATCAAGGGGGGAAGGAGGTGCAGGGGTAAGGGTGAGTACGGGAGGTGGTTGGGGTGAGGGCAGGAGTGGAGATATGCTGGGGAGGTGGGCGAGGGTGTGAGACAGTGCAGCCAGGGGGCCTTGTCAAGGGAATATGACAGGTAAGGTGCTAGGGGTGCAAAGACTGATTGTAAGTGCTGGGTGCTGGGGCATTTGCAGCTGGAACACTGGAAATGTTAAGATGGGCAATCGCAGGATACAAGCAGTGAGAGACGCAGCTTGGACTTGAAGAGGCCGAGTGTTGGAGCAGTACACGCTATATCATGCCAAGAGAGTTGAGCCAGTTGGATGCCGACAGGTGAATGATCTTTGTCCTTGGTCATGTGATATCAGTGGGATATGTAGTAGATGGGAATTGGATCTCCTTGTAGTGACGTTCCTATGTCTAGGTTTAAGGAGGGCAGACACCAGGTAAGCAAGCCCCATTATAATTTTCTTGGCCATGATGCAGGTTTGGTATTTTATGTGTTTGTCCAGTTGAAGCCGTCCAGATTGGGAATAAAGGTCACATGTGGGTATGGCAATGTGACCCAGTGATGAGACAACAGGCCTTATTCGGGGAGGTCATGATACATTTGAGAGCAGTGGTAGCTGCAGACCCATATATGATAAGACCATAGTCTATGATGCTGACGATGGAGCTTTGGACGGTCACTGGCAGTGCTTCTGGGGTTAGGTGTTTCCTGTGCTGGAATAATATGCCTAACCTCGCATTGGCAGACTTTGCAACATTGCTGATATGGACAGTGTATGAGAGGTGGGGAAAGGGTGATGTTGAGGTACTTGAACGATTGTGTTTGCTTCTACGATGGCTCCTTGTTCAGTTGCAATGGAGAGGTGGAGTTGTTTGTTTTTGTTGTGGGGGCTGCAGAAGACCATAGACTTTAATTTTTTCTGATTAAGAAGCAGTTTATGATTTAGGAACCAGGATTCGATGGAGGAGAAGGCCTGCTGAAGTTTATTTTGTAATTGGTTTGGATCAGGGTCCGAGGTGAGGATCACAGCATCGTCGGCGTAGAGAATTATTTGTTCTGGGCAGCTGTTCGGTAGTGAGTTTAAGAATTTGCTGAAGAGAAGGGGTCCCAGAATGGAGCCCTGGAGGACTCCTGAGTGGACCAGTCTAGGGTCCGAGAGTGTATCAGCGATTCTTACTGTTTGGGACCATTCTTCAAGGTAGCGCTTAAACCAGCCAATGGAGTTGGTTGACAGCCCACTGTTCTGAAGCTGGACAAGCAGGAGGTGGTGATTGATGGTGTCGAAGGCTTTAGTTAAGTCAATGTAGATTGAGCCTAGTAGTTCACCAGAGTCAAGTGCATTGTGGATTGTGCCGGTGAATTCAAGTAGGGCTGTGGAGGTGCTGTGACCTTTGTAGAACCCGTGTTGTTGCTTGCACAGGATGTTGTACATATCCAGGTATTCTGTGAGCTGGTCCAAGACAATGCATTCTAGTGCCTTGGAGAGTGGGGGTAGTAGGGAGATAGGTCTGTAGTTATCGTGGGCAGTTTTGTCACCACTTTTATGGATTGGGGTGAAAGTGGCAGATTTCCATCTGTCCGGGAACTGGCTAAGACTGAGGGAGAGATTGAAAATTCTGGTCAGAGGACTAAGCACTTCATCCAGTGTGAGAGACAGGATTTTGAGATTGAGGGAATCATTACTGAATCTTGATTTACCAAGGGCTTTGGTAACATGTTTGCATATTTGGTGATCCTTGACTGCTTTGAAGTAGAAGTGGGGGGAGCTGGTGTGAGTAGCGTTCATTGTGGACAGAGGGGCTTCACCATCTTTGAAGAAGTCCTGGGGTAGGACAGCACTGAGGTCGGCAAAGGCTTTGTTAAAGGTATCCGCAATGGTTTTTGGGTTGAGGGTTGTGGTTCAGTTGACGTTGAGTATTGATGGGGGGTTGGGTGGATTCCCGGTGAGTTCCTTTATGTTCTTCCAGAATTCCCGACCCTTGCCCCACGAGTTTGTGAGGGCATGCTTAAAGTTGGCAGACTTCATTTGCCGGATGGTTTTGGTGTAGTCATTGTGGGCACGTTTGTAATTTTGGATGTCGTTTTGCCTTTCAGAGTTTCTGGCCAGCTCCCATAGGTGGTCTCTTGTTTTTAGCATCCTGAGGAGGTCACCTGTGAGCCAAGGGTTACTGAGTGATTTGACTTTGTGTTTCTTAATAGGAGCATACGTGTCACAGGCCACAGTGAAGATGTTTATGAAGTGGTCAAGGGCAGTGTTTACGTTGGTTGCATTGAAGATAGGGGACCAGTCTTGATGAAGGAGGTGGGATTTGAGTCGAGGAAGGTGACCACTGGGTAGAACCCTGCTGGTGATAGTTTTTGGTGGTTGTTTGATGAATTTATTTGACCAGGTGCAGCTAACAGGGGAGTGGTTGCTGAGAGAGTCAGGGAGGACATTAGTGTTAGATACCCACGATGGGTGACTGGTAAGGATCCAGTCCAAGAGTGTGCTGGTGCCTGTCCTGTAATTTTTCCTGGTTGGTGAGTCAACCATTTGTGTGAGGTTTGCCACAGCAATGGTATCCCTGTGTTCACCAGCATCGCCACAGGCCAGTCAATGTTGAAGTCGCCTAGGAGGATGGATTCAGTGTCCAGTGGGAGTGACTTTACAAAGACAAGAACGGCTGTTAGACCAGTTCCCTGTTCTTTAGGAGGGATGTAGATGGTGGCAACAGTGAGGGTTTTGTTTTAGGATCTGAGGAGGATTCTCACTGGCAGTATCTAAGCAGTTGTGGGTTGGAGTGAAATAATGATGTGGTGCCCCTGTATGGAGTCTTTTAGGTAGAGAGCACAGCTCCCACCTCTTTTGGAGAGGCGATCCAGCCTAAAGACGTTGTAGCCAGGAAGGCTGATTGCATGTTCCGGTACTGATGGCGTGAGCCAGGTTTTGAAAACTGCCAGGATGTCAGGGCAGTACTGGCTGGTGAAGGCCTGTAGGGCATCCATTTTAGGAAGGAGGCTGCAGATGTTGATTGATATGAATGAGAGGGCAACCAAGGCTTGCTCAGATTAATGGCTTTAGAGCAGAATGGTCCAGGGTTTGGGTGCACGTTGCCTGACAAGCATTAGGAGGAAGAGGACTAGCCTCAAGGAGCTGTGGTGTATTTCTTTATGGAATGCTTTCGCCTGCTAACATCTTCGGAAACTGCCAAGCATCGACGCACAGTGGGTGAGGGTAAGTGAGACAGGACACAACTAACGTTGCTAGTGAGATCAGGATCAGATGGTCCTGTCTCTACAAAAAGATTGGCTTCAACAGGGATTTTGACACCTCATGAACTGGGATTCAGATCATGAACAGGGATTTGATACCTCACCAACACGCATTTTAAAGGTTGCTTTTCTTTGCCAGTTCACTGCAAAGAAATGGCTGCAAGTTTTGGCTTGATTGCAGAGTGCAAAGGGGCCTCCCACGGATGTGACTTAGCTGGTTTGGTGTAAAAACTTGCATTTGTTCCATCGTTATGGCATTCCCAAAACTGATAAATTTCCCATAGGATAACACTGTGGGTGAATGCGCTGCCATTCAGTGCCTATATCTTGAAAACAGTTTGAGATACAGATTTTTGGTGAAGTGCAGCTAGGTGTATTAAGCATGCATGCAGATTACCAATCCATGAATACAACTGCAGTGGAATATTTTTCCAGAGTTGTTACTGTTACTGAGATATTTATTTATTTATTCATTTTATTTATTCATTGCAAATCGGGTTTACAACCTTTGAGTCAGATGCTCATTTACAATGGCACCTCATCACGGGGGGGCAGACATCAAGACAGTTGTTACAGTGCAGATTAAAACAGAGGATAACAATACAGGTGCAGCAAAAGGAACATTTAACATAGATACACTTAGGTTACATAATGTAGTAGTTTGTATGTTACTTAGGTTACATAATGTTACAAAATTGTGAGTTACACTTATGGATATGGTAGGTCCTCAGAGAAGACAGTGGGTTACATCCCTGTTTGGACCTAGTAGGGAAGGGGTGGGTCTGGGGGGGAGGGAGAGGCTGTCCAGTGGATGTTGTTGAGCCAGGGGGCAAGGCAGGTGGGTACCACAGGTTACAACAGGGGGCTAGTTGCACCTACAACAGCGGGTATTAAAGATATGGTTCTGAAGGGCTGTTTTGAAGGAGCCAATTTTTGGCAAGTTGGAGATGCAGCTAGGGAGGGAGTTAAACCAGGTGGGGGCTTGGTAGAGGAAGGATCTCTGGGCAAGAGAGGTTTTGGTTCTGGGCATGTTGAAAGTGGCCTTAACAGAGTTATGGGTGGTGACAGACAATGATGACTGCTGTAGGGAGGTGGAGACCCCCGGGGGTAGAGTCCTAGCAGTGATTTCTTAGCAAGAAATCAGGTCTGGTAGAGCAGTCACTCCTCAAAGTTGAGCAGATTGGTGGTAGTATAGAGATGGCAGGTGTGAGTACAGCTAGGGGCACCAGTCAGGAGAGTTGGATTTTGGAGAGGGCAATGTTGTCACCTGTGTCATAGATGGGCAAGCCATAGTCCACAAGGGACAAGATGGAGGAGGTGATGGCCAGCCTGAGGGCAACCTGAGGCAGGCAGTCCCTGTGCTGGTATAGCAGACCAATCCGAGAGTTAATGGCAGCTGACAGGGCATTAATGTGGGTGTGAAAGGAGAAGGCAGTATTGAACGTGATGCCTAGGTACTTGTATGTGGTCACTTGTTCTAGTGGGTGCAGAGTGCTGGGGATAATCAAGAGGAAGGTATTTTTAGCTTTATTTTGGTGGTGGGAGAAGAGCATTGATTTGGTTTTCTTTAGGTTAATGACCAGTCTGCGCTCACCAACCACCTTTCGGCTGTTGTAAACTTGCTGGAGGGATAATTGGAAGGAGGTAGGATCGGGATGTGAGGCAATGAGGCCTACATCATCAGCGAGAGAGTATTTTACCAGTACATGAGCTGGGGCGGTGTTGAGGTAGCGACTAAAAGTATTGGGTGCAGGATGGAGCCCTGAGAGACCCCGGAGGAACAGGAATAGTGCTGGAGAGGGAGCCGCTGATCTTGACATACTGGGATCTAGCAGAGAGGAGCTAGAGAACAAGGAAATGGGACCACCAGAGAAGTCAAGTTGGTAGAGAGAGTCGAGAAGGGATGACAGACACTGACAAAGGCCATGGAGAGGTCAATGAACAGTGCTCCTGCAAGGCTGCCAGAGTCAAGAGCAGCATGCAGGTGTTGGGAGAATTCCAGGAGAGCTGTGGTTGTACTGTGTCCTGGGTGGAAACCATGCTGCTCTGGGCACATAATGTTCTACTTGGTTAGGTATTCAGAGAGCTGGATCAACACCACTTTTTCAAGGGCTTTAGAGAGTGGGGGGAGGATGGAGATATGGCAGTAATTGTTGGGGGTGGTCTGGTCCCCACTCTTACGTATGGGTGTGATTTCAGCAGTTTTCCAAGCACTTGGGAACTGACCCAGGCATACAGACTGATTTTGAAGGTCAGTCAGAGGGACTAGGACTTCATCCAAGACCATACGGAGGATCCTGGAGTTGAGGGGGTCACTGCTGAGGTTATTGCTGCCTAAGACTTTTAGCAGGTGTGGCCTGGCTTCTTGGGGGGATAGGGTGCACAGGTGGAATGGTGGAAGATGCAGTACTGGAGGGAGAGAGGTAAGGATTGAGTCAAAGAAGCTGCTGGGGAGGACCGAGCTTAGGTCAGAGAAGGCAGTGTTAAGGCAATCAGCTATAAGGAGTGGATCTGTGGTGGGGTGCCATTGATGGAGAGCTGAGATGGTGGGGGAGCGGACTTCTCACTTAGCTCTTTCATATTATCCCAGAAGGTCCGGGCTGAACCCGAAGTGGAAGTGAGGGTAGTCTGGTAGTGCTCTGCCTTGGCCCACCTAATGGCCCAAGTGCACTTATTGCATTCTGCATTGTATTGCACCATTTGCAGCACAATGCTTTTTTGAAATGTGTCTAGGGCTGCACTGTGTCTTCACATAATAGGTACGTGGGAGCACAGGGCCCACACATATGGATACCATAATGCAGTAATGGGACTGCAGGGCCATCCATTATGCAATACTGGGAGTGCAGGACCCACAGTAAAATGACAGTTCATTACAATTAATGTGCACTTATGGTCAGATGGGAGCACAGGGCCCTTGGGCCCTGCCTTCCCAAAAATGATAAAAGAGTCAGATTACACTTTCTCAAAAAGTAAGGAAATTAATTGCACAAAACTTCATTAATGCATTAGTTAGGGTTGAGGTAACAAACATAGGGAAATGAGGCATTAGGGTTGACATGCTAACACCCCCCACATCCTAGCAACCACCCCCACCCTCCACAGTCCAACAGGTGATGGGGTGTGCCTTGGGGTCACTGGGCCTCTAACCCCATTCTCCTATCTTGTATCTTGTCAGCTTTATTATACATGGAATGGAGTGAGAGTTACAGAGTTAGGGCTGATGACCCCAGGGTACAGCCTGTCTGTTGAGGTTGGGAATGGATCGGTAGGGTGTGGAGGTGTTAGGATGTCAACCCTAATGCCTCATTTCCCTACCTTTGTCACTTCAACCCTAAGTGATGCAATAACAACATGTTTTGCAATGAATATATATATATATATAGTTACGCCCACCAGGATGAAGCGCAGCAAGGCAGAATTCTACAGTACAGTTACTGCAGTAAACAATGCAATTTCAAGGGCAGCTAATCCCTTTTCTCATGCAGTAAACCTGTGACATTGCTCTTTATCCTGGTGGGCTTCACTGTGTATGAGGATATATATATATATCTATATATATCTATATATTATAGTGGGGCACAGTAGTACCACTATAGTTAGGGTTGAGGAGCTTTTATACATGTTAAACCCCAAATTTGCACCTTAATAACTTTGCAACCATTTGACAGATTCACCTGAAATTTGGAATACCTGATCAAGACCATTTTGCCTTGGGATCTGCCAAGTTTCTCACCAGTCGCTTATACGGCTGCAGAGTTATTAAGCATGAATCTGCTAGCGTTTATGCTTTTCTGGAATTTCATTGTCATCTCTACAGGTCACACAGTTTGCATAATGAGTCCAAAATCTTCAAAGCACATGTGCCAGGGTCCCTTATATGCCTTTTAAGATTTCATTTAAAAAATATTAAACGATTCAAAGTTATTCAAAAACAAGTTCCCATTGTAAGTCAAAGGGAAAAATTAACAAAAAGTTTGACAGTGTCGCAAATGCAGTTTTACTTTTGCAAATGGCCCTTTACTGTTGCAAATCCTCCATTTTGTTTTCAGTTAGCGATCAGAAAAATGCTTGGCATTTAAATTGGGACCTCTAACAACCTAATTTTTTTGCATTCAGCTAGTCGGACCCTGAGGATGCTAGCCATGTCTTTATTTTGGGGTAAAACACCCCAGAAATATTTTTCAAATTTCTGAAAAGTACTTTCAAGTAAAGCAATCGTCATTATTTTGCAACACTGTCAAGAATGAATTTATGAAAGCTTTCAAAACTTCTCGACAGTACTTTCTAGGCTGTGGGAATGACAGCAATTCTTTGGCACTCTGCTGCAAAAGAACGGTTTGGTGTTTTGGCCTGAAATTTGAGGGAACGAGCCAATATCTCACAGATGTGCCTTTCAGTGTTTCATTGAAAATATATATTACATGGTGGCAAAGTTATGGCATTCCAAAATTGACGCTTTTCCCATAGGATAACATTACGTCCGATGCATCACATGAATCCTTTGGCACCCTGCTGCAAAATAACGGTTTGTCTTTTATGCTGAAATTTGAGGAACACAGCCAATATCCCACAGATGTGCCTTTTTGTGGTTTGGTGAAAAAATATTACAGGGAACCAAAGTTATGGCACTCGAACTTCTCTTTTTCCCATAGGATAACATTATTTCATTGCGCGTGTTACTTTCAGGGTACAAATCTTGAAAGCAGTGCTAGATAATCGAACTTTTCATCAGAAAATGTTTCAGGAAAGTCATAAATCATATGACTTTAAATTTTTTTTCTATGTCGTACAGTTCCTGAGATATAAGCAATTTAGTATTCCAACTCCTCATTTCTGCTCTGAGAACCATTATTACGATACATTCTTTGTACTCACTGTCTTTCTTTATGCAGCTTTTGGGAAAACCAGCCTGTGCATTTACGTTATTGTTACCATTACCATTTTCTCTTGCGGTTCTGTTCCGCTTCACTTACTGTTCACGCTTCACGCCACTATGTGCATTACCTTTGCGTTTTCATTTACGCTTGCTTTTGCATTGTTTTTAACATTTCTGTCTACACTACTGTTTCTCTTTCTTTGTTTCACTTTGCGTCACCATCGCATTACTATTTGATTGCGTAGGGCACAGTGTTACTGTGTGACAAGATATCAGTGTCGGGCCTCAAGGCCTCCCGGCCACAAGATTATATCCACTATTTCGCTATCATCCCCCAAAGAAGGAAATTAGAGGCAAGAAACTTCAGTTTAATGCATTTGTTAGGGTTGTTCCATACCGACAAAAGTGAGAATATCTGGTAATAGGGTTGAGTCTCTTGGCCCTCTGTTGCCACACCCCCTAACCGGCATTGGGGTGCACATTAGAATTGTCGGTCCTAACTCTCACCCCATTCTCCTACACCTCTGCTTCTTTACACATGTGATGGGGTGAGAGTTATGGCAACAACCATAATGTGCACCCTGATGCCTGGGGTGTGTGGGCAGGGGCTTTCAACCTTAATAATCAATTGTCCGTCACGAACAACTCAATCTAATCCATTAAACTGAGCTTTTTGCCTCTAATATATATATATATATATTTATATGTATGTATATCTGTATAAAAAACAGTGGGCAGGTAAGCATTTATACTTAGGGTTGTGTGCCATTTCAAAGTTAAACCTCAATGTTTGCACTTTAATAGCTTTGCAACCATGTGTCTGATTTACCTGAGATTTGGGTTGTACAACCACCTACTCATAGATCTCTGGAAAGTTTTGTTCTTGTCAGATGTATGCTTGAAATCGTGGGGCACTCAAAAAGTGAATAATCACTCTTTTTGCAAATTTTTGGCAAGCCATAATGGACTGAAGAATGCATTTGAGTGACTTCAGATTTGTTTGTCTACATGTCTCCTGGGTTGAACTGGTGCCTTTTGAAAATCTGGTGAAAAAAATATTGCTTCGTTCAAAAGTTATTCCATTTTTTCATGTCCCATTACAGCCTAGGGGAAAATGTATATGTGCAATGCAAACATTTTCACAATCATATTTTTGTTGTCCAGCTGCCTGAAATTGTTTTTGTGCTACCACCATCTTGTTTTCAGTTAGCTAGAGAAAAATATGCTGTAATTCAAAAATAGTGCACTTTGGTAAACACCAACAGTTGTGTTTACCTAATCTGGCCATGAGGAACATGACCCTTGCATCTGTTTTTCACCAGCTGGTCTGGAAATGTGTTTTTCAAAATTTGTTCACCATTTTGCCATTTTTTTGTTCACAGCAATATTTTATGTTACCGCAAAAATAATCATGCTCTTAAAAAAAATTACACCAGCATTGTTTTTTGTGTTTGAGGTCACATTCTCATGATAGAGATAAGAGTGTCACAAAAACATTAAAATAAGTGTGGTAACACTGCACAAGCTCATTTTTAATTGTGTTATTTTCTTCATCACTTTATTGTGGCAAGGTGGATTGTGCCATTGGCCTGAAATTTTCAGGGTGGCAAGCCCTATTCCCACAGATGTGATGGCCCTTTTGGTGGTTTGGTATGAAAACATTGAACAGACACATAGTTACAGCATTCCAAATTTCAGACATTTCCCATAGGATAACATTGCAGCACCTGTGATGCCTTTCGGTGCCCACAACTTGAAAACGGTTTGAGATACACATTTTTTGTTGCAAAAATTATTATGCAGAGGTAGGTTGGAAAGCCATGAATACTATGAGATTAAAATTTTTTTTCTGTCTTGTGCAGTTACTGAGATATTTGGGAATTAGTATTCCAATTGCTCATTTTCATGTCCGTGGGCCACTATTGCACCAACAGAGTTAGCATTCACAATGCCTTTCAGTGCCCATAGCTCATAAATGATGAAAGATATGGATTTGTTCGATTCATGTCATGTGGATGTCTCACTGTCATAATTACAACTACACTTGAATTTTCTTCCTAGCTGCTACAGTTCCCAAAATATTGGCAAATTGGTGTTACAAGGGTTCCTTGCCTTATAGGGCTGCTGTATGGCTCTGTAGTTATAGTAAGTGGGGAGCACTGGTCCCAGAGGGCCTGCGCCCCACAGACACATATTATAATGCACAAATGGTTAGTTGCTGGGAGTCGGACCAAAGAGCCCTGCACTCCCACCAAAACATAACATTTACTACTTGTATTACACTTTTTCAAAAAGAAAGGAAATTTTGCAAAAACTTTGTTAATGCATCAGTGAGGGTTGTTTCCACACTGATGAAAGTGTGGAAATTCAATGTTAGGTTACAAACCCCACCACCCCACCCTACTCCCTATCCTCAAAACCCTAACTTAGCATTCCCCCATCCCCGACACACACATGCAAGACACGTGCAAATTTGTAAGATACTATATGAGTCAGTCACATCTGTAAGCACAATAATCACTACACTGTACTTATTTCACATAACACTATACAATGAAAAAACAAACACAGTATGATAGCCTCTATACTGCCGGCACAGAATGATGACACATTATAGCTGGCATATCTTTTTCATACCGTGAAACTTAGCCTGTAATATTTTCAAAATATTAATTTTATGTGTCATAATTCAACAATTGGCTCATTGTAGTATCTTCTGCTACCACATAGGCATGTGGTAGGAAAGATAGAGCTGACACATAAATAGTACTTTTCATATACTGCTCAGGTATGAAACTAGCACCATTATATGTTGTTATACTGCTGCATTAATTGGAAATACTCATTAGCAGCATGTTATGGTTAGCTTTGGATGTTACAGATATTGCTGTCACATGTTGTTTGTCAACTATACTACAAAACATTACTTTTTATTATTACTACCATTTGTTATTAGGACTGACTCAACTTTATCAGAAAAAATTAGGCACACATCCAATGACTATTGCTAGGGTTATCTAAGCTTTTATTTCTAATATAGCTATCTATAGATAACATACTGTGTGTTTCATCATTTGTTAACAATTGAAATATAGGCATCTGCTTAAATCTTGTTATTGATGTTTGTAACAGAAAAATGCTTACTGTGTGTGCCATCTCTCATGGTTGCCCAGCATGCATGTGTACCCCACACTGATGGTTGTGCAGAACTCATCCAGTTGGTGGACCGTGATGATGGATGTGTCTTTGTAGTACATTTATTGAGTTCTGTGTTACTTCTGTTATCTCATGCTGGTTGTCTCTGATTGGTTGTGTTGCCATGGCCCTTCCCCTGCTTGCATATATGTGTGTGTGTGTGTGTGTGTGTGTGTGTGTATGGGGGATGCAGAGTTAGGGTTTTGAGGATGAGGGCGTGGTTGAGGGGTTGTGGGGTGGTAACCCTAACTTTGAATTTCTACACTTTTGTCAGTGTGGAAACAACCCTAACTGATGCATTAACAGGTTTTTTTGCAAAGTATATATATATATATATATATATATATATATATATATATATATATATTAGAGGCAAAACTTGTAATGATTTATTGTTATTGTTTCATAGTGACAAAATGAGGAAATTGGAGGTTAGGTTGAAATCTCTTGCACCCTTTCCAGTTTCTTCTAACTGGCATTGGTAGTGCTTTAGGTTGTCGGCCTTAATCTCTACCCCATCACATGTGGAAAGAAGCTGAGGAATAGGAGAATGGGGTGAGAGTTAGGACCAACAACCCCAAAGCGCACTTCCTGATGCCGTTGGCTGTGGGCTGAAGAGTGCAAGTGGGTTTGAACCCCAACAACAAAATTTCCTCACTTTTGTCTCTGTGAAACAACCCTAACTGATGCATTAAATGGAGTTTTTGCTCTAATTTCTTTTTGATAATGATAACGAGAAATAGTGAATGTGCTGTGGCATGGAGGTCTCAAGCACATGATGTCTTGTCACATAGTAACACGGTGCCTGTAACAAAAATGGAATGTGCATGTTGGTAACGCAAAGTGAAACAGAAAGAGAAACAGTAGTGTAGACACAAATGGTAAAAATAATGCAAATGCAAGCACAAAATGAAATGCAAAGTGTAATGTACATTATGGAGTTGACGGAACGGTGAGGAATTGGTACTGAACTGCAAGCTGAAGAGGTAAGTGTAATAGTAATGTAAGGACACAGGCTGGTTTTCCCAAAAGCTACATAGAGAAAGACAGTGATGCAAAGAATGTATGCATAATAATGGGTTTTGTTGAGCAGAAAATGGGAGTTGGAATACTAAATTGCTTATATCTCAGGAACTGATGACGAGAAAAAATTTTAAAAGTCTTTATGATTTATGACTTTCCTGGCTAGTTTTTTCTCGTGCCCCCTACCAGCGGCCTCAAGCATTTTCTGATGAAAGTCCGTATCCACACTTATTTCTGAGATACTGGCCCTGAGAAGGCACGCCAAACGCCATAATGTTATCCATGGGGAAAAAGAGACGCTTGGAGTTCCATAACTTTAGCTCCTGTAATATTTTTTACTAAGCCACCAAAAGTCACATCTGTGTGATGTTGGCTTTCTTCTCCAAATTATTTTTGCAGCAGGGTGGTAAAGAATTCTGCCATGCAGCCATGCCGTGAATGTTAGTCTATGGGAAAAAGTGTCAACTTTGGAGTACTGTAACTTGCATCCATGCAATATTTTGCCTACCAAACTACAAAAAGCACATCTGTGAGATGTTGGCTGCCTTCCTCCATATTTCAGCCCAAAAGACTAAAACTGTTCATTTGCAGCAGGGTGCAAAGAATTTCTGTTATTTTGGTATAGTGTCGCAGTAGTGGCTTGATTTTGCTAAAGCTATACACAGATTTGTTAAAGTGTCATGAGTGCGATACTACTTTATGATGACTACTTTTTCTAGAAATTGAAAACATATTCTAGTGTGTTTAACTTCAAATAAAGACATGCCTAGCATCCTCAGGGTCCTGACTAGGAAAACACAAAAGAATTGTGTTGTTAAAGGGTCCCAAATTTAAATGGCAAGCATTTTTCTGATCACCAACTGAAAACAAAATGGTGGATTTGTGGCACTACTAGGGCCATTTGCGACACTAAAAAGTGCATTTGCGACATTGTCAAAATTTTTGTTAAGTTTTCCCATTGACTTATAATGGAAAATTGTTTTTTGAATAATTTTTGTAATATTTTTTCACGAAATCTTCAAAAGGCACATCGGGGACCCAGACCACATGTTCCCTTTTGTTTTCAGACCAGTCGCACAAACCATGCAACCTTTAGGGATGAGCAAAGAATTCAAAAATGCGTAAATGTGCGCACAGATCATGCTTAATAACCCACAGCTGTATATCCGAACAGTACAAAAGTTGGCATATCCTAAGATGTATGGTTCTTGACTTTGTATTCCAAATTTCAGTGTATTGTTGAACAGTTGCAAAGTTATTAAGGTGCAAAAATTTAGGTTTAATATGTAAATGGTTCCTCAACCCTAACTATGGTAGTATTACTGCTACCACCATATATTATTCATGGCAAAACCTGCTTAATGCATCAGCTAGGTTGTTCCATTATGACAAAGTGAGGAAATTCACCGTTAGGGCTGGAAAACCCTAACTCTGAATTCATCTCCCCAGCACCACACACAGACACACACACACACACATTCAAGTATGGAGGACTAAGTCAACACAACCAACGACAGACATCCAGCAGCAGGTGACAGAAATAACAAACAATTGTCTAAATGTACTACTTAGTATCCCCACCTACCTGACCAGGTACTGTATGCTCAGTGGAGATCAACAGCTAAAACTGAGGCCATGTCACCAAACGTACACATCCCTGGATTGCAGCTGCACACAACGTATCACACTTAGTAGCTGCATGGCTCACTTACCGATGCTTCTACACTAGACCACACACCACTCTTGTGGGCCACCTGAGCAATAGAGAGTTCAGCAAACCAAGGAGTTGTACAGGTATAATATCTCGATTATAACAAGGGTTTGAGAATGCAGTTTAATTGACTGTAAACATTGTAACAGCCTTATGTTTAGTTTTTATTAACATACATGTAGAGCCCAATCTATATGATGAATATGGTTTAATGTTTTGAAAACAGCTTTATTATGATTAGCAATAAGCCACCCCAGGTATTATGTTATTAGTCAGTTTATCACTGTCTAGTGATGTGTGCACTTGCCATGCCTCTATCTCAACATTAAACCCCTATGCAGAGTGATTCATCAGCATTATTTAATATATTTCACGTTGGTCATGCCTTTATTGCTTAATTGTTCATGGAGATACCTCTGCTAGTACTGCAGCAGCTTAAGACAGTGTCCCACCCAGTTACACCATACACTGTCTAGTTATTGGGAGGTTGGCTGTAAATATGAACTCGTGAAGATGAATATGTAACTTGGCCACAACTATCAAAACTTACTGTGATTATAACTGATAGAGTCAGTGATAGAGGATAACCCTTGCTGTCCTTTATATTTACCCCATTGTGAGTTAAATCAATACTAAAAGACATTCTGTTTATATCTACACCATACCACTTGATTCCTGTTGTACCAATTAATATAGTTACTTGATAGCATCAGTGACAGAAGTGTGGTAAACCCAACAGTAGGCATACAGCCTTAGATGAAACAACTGTTAAAAAAAATCATACGTGTCCATATGGTAGATCACTCATTGCAACAATAGTAAATGTATTATTATTTAATGTTAGTATCACAGATGGAGATTGTCTTTTATCAGGTACAACCTACTCAGTAAGGCCACAGGAAAATTTATCCTATATACATTCCTATACAGGTACATCATTGTTGGCTCAGTAGTGCTATGATATTTAGTTGCTTGGCCTGATCCATGTAATTACAATGTTTCTACAAAGAATACTTACTGCATCTTAGTATTGAAACACATTGAAGGTCTATGTACATCAGCAGGCACCTTCATCAGTAAGAATGCATGTGATACTGGTAGTACGTAATTTCACGCTTGAACAGGCAATGCTTTTCCACACATCGTTCTATGTTGAGTAAACTATTGCAGTAATGTACTCCTATGTAACCACCTACTAAATGTATCACTACTTATCTTTGAGTATGCTAGTGTCTTGTAGTTAATTTATGTGCTTTCTTAATCAATGTGTATACTCCTAGTTAAACCTTCTGCAACTGTCACTATTTTCAGCATTTAGATTGAATAACGCACAACTCACTGGCCTGTTCGTACGTCAGATATAACCAAACATGAAATGACTGCTTGCAAGATCTTTTTGGGAAGATATTGCTACCAAGCAAAAAGCCTGACATCTCAGCTGTGGTCATTGGGTTTGAAGACTTTTCACACAGAGAATGTGGAGCTTATGGCCAGTGACAGATTAATGGGTACACATCTGTACGGGAAGTCTGACGCTGTCGCTTCTCAGTAACTATAAAGACAAACGGAAGCGTATTAATTCTCATGCCGAAATTTGAGGAGCTTGTTGTCAATACACCTTCTTCAGAATACATCTTAAGAATAACTGATAGACACATACTACCCAGTGAGACACAACGATGAAATGTATGTGTCTGTTTGAGGTGGCTATGGTATGACTACAAGAGTGGTGCAGCATAGACCAACACGATACATTTACAAGGTCAATGGACTAGATGGGTGTCTTGTAGGAGGAAAAGCCATGGCTTATAGATCACTGCAAACTGCATCTAGGCACATGTGAGTGTACAGAACATTACTACTTTGCCTCCTATCTATTTAGACCCTGGAGGAGGATGTCTGAATTAAAAAGGTGACTCTGAGACATTGAAGAACAGTTCAACTTATTTATAAGAATTTCCAACTGAGTACTCAAACATATATACAAAGACTAACACTGAGGAAAGAATAGCCGAGTAGGCAGAAGGCAAATCAGGAAGATTCCAGTTAGTTCACAAGACAACCTTGACCAGAAGGACAAGGTGTTCTAGGTGACTCTGCCCTTAAAATGCCCTGAACTGTTAATCTCAGAATTGAGACAGCCATGCAATATGCATACACTCTATGGTCAACCCAGCTGACATAATAGAAAGACTAAATCAGCTGCAGCATACAGTTCACTCCCAAGTGGTTAGTTGCACAATATGGTATACTACATGAATTTTTATTTATGTATGTATAAAAGCTTTTCCTCCATCTTTCCTATAAGCTAATCCATGTTCAAATTTCTTCTTTTCTAAGGTTATTTTGTTTTACAATTTTTAGGGCTGATCTATACTTCCATTTATTAAAATCACTCCCATCCTGTGTCATCTGTTTGTATACCTGTTTTTCTGTTTGATTAGTTTGGTTATGGTTGGTGTTACCCACGGTGGGAACTTACCTTTTTATTATAAATTATTTTGTTTGGAACATATTTTGCCTCTAGTTCTAGTATTTTATTTTTAACTGAGGTCCAGAGATCATCAGGAGAGGTTATATCTTCATACCATCTCCATTAAAAGGTCTGATTTTAGCCGAACCAGATTTGCTTTATTACAATCTTTAAAGACTGTTTTCCAGTTTCTCACTTAATTTGTATACCACTGTTTAATCTTATAATATTGTGATCACTGTTTTGTATAGGTGTTTTAACCACGATGTTAGTAATTTTATCAGGGCTGCCAGTTAACAGTAAATAAAGGATGTTATTTTTTCTTGTTGGTATATTAATTAATTGATGTACTCCATTGGACGAACATGTTATAACAATAAAATATGTTTTATCCATAATGTTAGTGGGTGTTCATAGCTATTATTTAGAACTTAAAAAGCAAAAGTAAAACTTGTCTCATTCATATCTCCTTATCTTTGCAAATTATTTTTTCAAAGTGCTACATTCAAAGGGACATTAGCCATTTCAAGGAAGTATCTCCTTGTCAGGCTTCAGTTTTTTTTTATACTGAAATAAAAGTTTAACACATATTTCTCATGGATGTACATTTTACATTGAATGTTTACAAACCCATCTTATTTATTTAAACTTTCTTTCACCATTGTTATGGTTCTATACAAAGGTCGTTTTCTCAATATGGGTTCAAGAGCTGAATTTCAACATTTAAAACAAGCATGTGCCAGTGCCGAATGTTGCTTGCTTATATGTGCTGTTTAGGTATTTGAAAGTGATAGTACCATGCCTAAGAACTGTCATGTGCCCCCCCAAGACATCCACTGTTTCTTTCTGTTTAATATTCACAGAAGGGGGAGGCAAGGGCCACAGCAGTACAGCAGTTGCCAAGGCGGTGAAGAGGTGGATAATAATCCATTTACAGGCAAAAAAATCCTGAAGAAGCTGACTAAATTGAAGGAGACAATGCACTGGGACCAGATGGCATACACACAAGGATATTAAAAGAACTGTGAAGGGAGATAGCAGTACCTGTGGCAGCCATGTTCGCTGAGTCATTCAACACAGGGGTGGTACCAGAGAATTGGAGGAGGGCATATATGGTCCCTCTACACAAATCCAGCAGCAGGGAGGAGGTGGAGAACTACAGGCTGGTCAGCCTCACCTCAGTAGTGGGGAAGATCATGGAGACATTGCTTAAAGAAAGGATAGTGGGGCATCTAGAAGCCATCAGAGTCTAGGACCATAGGCAACATGGATTCACAGTGGGGAGGTCATGTCAGACAAATCCAGTTGATCTCTTTGACTGGCTGACAAAGGAAGTAAATCAGGATGGGGCAGTAAACAATGCTTACCTTACCTTGATTTCAGTAGAGCCTTTGACACCGTCCACATAGAAGGATGATAAACTAGCTGATAAATTAGCTGGGTAGGCTGGGCATGGGGAAAGGGTGGTAAACTGGGTTAGGAAACTGGCTAACAGACAGGAGGCAGAGAGTGGTGGTAAATGGGGTGCAGTCTGGGAGAGGGTGACCAGTGGGATGCTGCAGAGATCAGTCCTGGGGCTAGTTCTGTTCAATGTCTTCATTAGTGACATTGTAGAAGGGCTGCAGGGAAAGGTCTGCCTGTTTGCAGGTGACACCAAGATCTGTAACACAGTGGATACCCCAGAGGGAGTGGAGAAAATGAGGAGGGACCTGGGGAAGCTTGACAAATGGTCTAAGGACTGACAACTAAAATTTAATTCAAAAAAGTGCAAAATTGTACACCTGGGACACAGAAACCCTGGGGAAAGCTACAGGATGGGGGAAGGGAGTTGCTGACTCTCACAAAGAAGGAAAGGGACCTGGGGGTTCTTATCTTAGAAGACCTGAAAATTTCAAAGTGCTAAGGAAGCTGGGAGGGCCAATGACATGCTGGGTTGCACAGGCGGGGTATCACCAGCATTTGGAGGGAGGTAGTGATGCCATTATATAAAACCATGGTCAGGCCTCACATGGAGTACTGTGTGCAGTTCTGGAAGTCGCACCTTCATAAGGATATTAACAGGCTGGAGATGTTCCAGAGAAGGGTGAATAAGATGGTACAGAGCTTGCAACACAAGACTTATGAGGAGAACTTAAGAACCTCAATATGTACTCACTGGAAGAGAGGAGGAAAGAGGAATATGATAGAAACATTCAAGTGCCTCAAGGGTATAAATATAACTACTGAGAAGCAGGAGACAGCTGCTATAGGCACATGTACCTGCTTCTGTGTGATTTTTTTTATTCTTATAAATCTGTAATCTCCAGTATTTCAGTAACCACATGACCACACTGCCTTCTTTAGGCAATTTTACACTGGTTGATGCCTGGTGTCAGACAGCAGACAGAGGGCTCACCAGATTGTGTTGCCATTTGAAAAACTTCATAGACTGTTCTTTTACTCATAAGTATTTTGGAAAGCTGGTGAAGGTCTCACAATTTCTATTATGATTTTATCTCCTTGTCTGTCCCCTTTGGTCCCCCCATCCCTAAATCCCAACAGTCATCAGCGGCCACGGCTGCAGCCTTCTTCTTGCCAAGATAGTAGGTGAGCAGCTGTCTTCACAGTCTGTGAAGTCTGATGTGTTTCAGTGCCACTTATTGATCATCTTCCAACACAGGCAAGGTGATGCCAGTACAAAACTAACTCAGAACAAGCAGCTTTCAAAGTGGGAAGAAATGGGTGAACAAGAATCAAGTACTCATTCAGATGAGGCGTTGATTTTAAGATCAACATACCAGTGTGGACACTGCAAATAGAACCCCTGCTCTTTAAGCAGCCTTATGAAGAGTAAAGGCTTCTCGATGCACTGGGGTTCTGTTTATTGTACTGTAAGTGGGCTGCATCTAATTTGGTAATTTACTGTACCTTACATCTGGATGTATGTTAGGCCCAACTTTAAATAAACACTGCACCTGAATGAACATATGATGCCATAGAAACATAGGATTTGTCAGCAGAAAAGGACCACTCAGCCCACACAGTCTGCCTATGTGTTCTCTACCTACTTGTAACTCCTGCCTGTATATGTTACTGTATGTCTTATTCTGCCTGTGTCCATCAGGACCTCCTTGTGAATGAGCTCACTCAATGGATTTTTCCTGCAATGAACTTGAACCTACTACACCTCCATAGTCCTATTGATCTCTGTTGACCCCTTCCCTTTTTCTAATATACCACTATGTTTATCCCATGCACACTTCAAGCCCCTACCATTTAGCCACCTCCACTTCTTCTGGCAGTTTGTTCAAAGGCATCTACCACTCTTTCAGTAAATAAATATTTCTTCTTATCTATCCTGAACTCCCCAACCCCCAGCTTCATTGTATGTTCCTTGGTTTGAGTGCTCATCCTCATTTGAAGGAAACTCCCCAACAGTACCCTATTTACCCCTGTGAGGTACTTTGTAGGTCTTGATCATGTCATCTCTCACCCTCCTCTCTTCCAGAGTGTACATGTTGAGATTCTCCAGCCTTTCCTTGTAGGGATTCCTGTGAAAATTGTGAATAATTTTAATTGCCCTTCTCTGGAAAACCTCCACCTTATGTTCTTTCTGAAGTGTGGACTCTAAAACTGGACACAGTACTCCAGCTGCAGGTATACTAGGGAGTGATGCAATGGCAGCACAAAATCCCTCCTCCTCCTCCTACTGGAGATTCCACTCCTTATGCACCCAAGAATCCAATTTGCCCTGCTCATAGCCTTGTCACACTGTACTGCCACCTTGAAGTCCTCCAATATAATAACCTCAAGGACCCTTTCATGTCAAGTGAGTATCAGTGCCACCCCCCATCCTATACTCAGGATTGGGGTTTCTATGCCCTAGGTACATGATTTTATACTTGTTGGCATTGAACCCCAACTAAGTGAGAAAATGGAATTGATTTGAATGAATTGCAGGCTTTTAAGCAGCTTTTTGGGGAGTGTGTGTGTGTGTGTGTGTGGGGGGGGCTCTACTACTTTAACAATTTGCTTTTGATTTTGGCCTCAAATCAGGTGCACTCCTGTAAACAGATAAAACACGTTTAAGAAAGACTCATAAGAAAAGTGATAAAGTCTTTGTACATTAGCCTGGGCTAAGCTTGCAGATAGGAAGATGCAGCCTGTTCCTAATTAATGAGCTTCCCATTGGTCACCTGTGAGCCTCTCATGGGCCAGAGCTTACTACACAAGCATTTGTCAATGCTGAATGGTTGCTTGCTGGCATTAGCAGTAGAAATGCAGGAGTTAGACAGATGGGGTCCAATTCTCAAAGCCCTGCATTGGACACAAGGTGCCTACGCCGAACAGATATGGTGCAAGGTGGACCTTGCATCCATGACCGCCCTCTGTGCTATTCACAAAGGTGGCCTGCTTTGACCACAGTCCACTTGCTCCAAACAGGGCTTGCACCTGCAATGCACTGCGGCACAGCGGTAGGTGGACTGCGGCTGATGCAAGCTGCATCCTGCAATTCACAGACATCACCCAGCAGTGCCCTTAGACCAGCCAGGGCAGGTGTAAAGGGACTTAGACAGTCTCCCCTGGGTGACATGCCTGTGTGCAGCACACCATGGGTGATGGTCCACCCACCATACACCCCTGAGTGTGGCCCCATATATGTGGCCTCTCTTCTAGTGGTCCAATGGCACCCTTCACAGCTCCCCGATGTCACCTATGTACCATGTTGGTACCCCATCCTGATGCTGCCCATACTGGCAGCGCCTCCCCGATCCTCGATGCCTGCTCCATCGTGCTACCACAGCACCAACTATGGTGGTGCCCACCCATGCCCCAGCAAGTGGTGCACAACCCCCATACACCAGTCCTGACTGCTCCTGATGCTGCCACATCCCACCACTCACCTCTGTGGCCAGGTACCAATTGCACCGAACATGGTGGTGGAACACCAGCCCACCAGGTTGGGTTCACATGTCCATTACCTGGCATGCCCCAGCAAGTGGTGCCCAAACCCCCCCTCTGTCTTCAATGCAACCAACATAAAAACTGCCCTTGACCACTTCATAAACATCTTCACTGTGGCCTGTGACACGTATGCCCCTATTAAGAAATGCAAAGTCAAATCACTCATTAACCCTTGGCTCACAGGTGACTTCCTCAGGATGCTAAAAACAAGAGACCACCTATGGGAGCTGGCCAGAACCTCTGGAAGGCAAAACTACATCCAAAACTACAAACGTGCCCGCAATGACTGCACCAAAACCATCCGGCAAATGAAGTCCACCTACTATAAGCATGCCCTCACAAACTCCTGGGGCAATGATCGGGAATTCTGGAAGAACATGAAGGAACTCACTGGAAATCCACCCAAACCCCCCCCCCATCAATACTCAACATCAACGGAACCACAACCCTCAACTCAAAAACCATCGCAGATACCTTTAACAAAGCCTTTACCAACCTCAGCGCTGTCCTACCCCAGGACTACTTCAAAGATGGTGAAGCCCCTCTGTCCACAATGAACACTTCTCCCACCAGCTCCCCCCCATTTCTACTTCAAAGCAGTCAAGGCTCACCAAGTACACAAATATGTAACCAAAGCCCTTGGTAAATCAAGATTCAGTAATGACTCCCTCAATCTCAAAATCCTGTCTCTCACACTTGATGAAGTGCTTAGTCCTCTGACCAGAATTTTCAACCTCTCCCTCAGACTTAGCCAGTTCCCGGACAGATGGAAATCTGCCACTGTCACCCCAATCCATAAAAGTGGTGACAAAACTGCCCATGATAACTACAAACCTATCTCCCTACTACTACCCCCACTCTCCAAGGCACTAGAACACATCGCCTCGGACCAGCTCACAGAATACTTGGATAAGTACAACATCCTGTGCAAGCAACAACACGGGTTCTGCAAAGGTCACAGCACCTCCACAGCCCTACTTGAATTCACTGGCACAATCCACAATGCACTTGACTCTGGTGAACTACTAGGCTCAATCTACATTGACTTAACTAAAGCCTTCGACACCATCAATCACCGCCTCCTACTTGTCCAGCTTCAGAACACTGGGCTGTCAACTGACTCCATTGGCTGGTTTAAGAGCTACCTCAAAGAATGGTCCCAAACAGTAAGAATCACTGATACACTCTTGGACCCTAGACTGGTCTGCATGAGGAGTCCCCCAGGGCTCCATTCTGGGACCCTCCTCTTCAGCCTATTCTTAAACTCACTACCGGACAGCTGCCCATAACAAATAATTCTGTACGCTGACGATGCTGTGATCCTCACCTCGGACCCTGATCGAATCCAATTACAAAATACACTTCAGCAGGCCTTCTCCTCCATTGAATCCTGGTTTCTAAATCATAAACTGCTTTTCAATCAGAAAAAAAACAAATATATGGTCTTCTGCAGCCCCCAGAACAAAAACAAACAACTCCACCTCGCCACTGCAACCAAACAAGGAGCCATCCTAGAGCAAACACAATTGTTCAGGTACCTCGGAATCACTCTTGATCCCCACCTGTCATATGCTGTCCATATCAGCAATGTTGCAAAGTCTGCCATTGTGAGGTTAGGCATATTATTCGGCATGAAACACCTAACCCCAGAAGCATTGGCAGTGGCGTCCAAAAGCTCCATCGTCAGCATCGCAGACTATGGTCTTATCATATATGGGTCTGCAACTACCTCTGCTCTCAAACATATTCCAACCTCCCTGAAAAAGGCCTTTCATCTCATCACTGGCTCACATCACCGTACCCACACATGTGACCTTTATTCCCAATCTGGATGGCTTCAACTGGGCAAACGCATAAAATACCAAACCTGCATCACGGCCAAGAAAATTATAATAGGTCTGGCCCCACCTGGTGTCTGTGCCCTCCTTAAGCCTAGACATAGGAACATCACTACAAGGAGATCCAATTCTCATCTACTACATATCCCACGATGTCACACGATCCAAGGACAAAGATCATTTACCTATTGGGCATCCAACTGGCTCAACTCTCTTGGCAGCAACATAGCAACCGCTCCAACACTTGTCCTCTTCAAGTCCAAGCTGTGCCTTGCACTGCTTGTATCCTGCGATTGCCCATCTTAACTTCCACTGTTCCAGCTGCAAATGCCCCAGCACCCAGCACTTACACTCAGTCTTTGCACCTAGCACTTTACCTGTCATATTCCTTGACAAGGCCCCCTGGCTGCACTGTCTCCCACCCTCGCCCACCTCCCCGTATCTCCCTCCTGCCCTGCCCCAACCACCTCCTATACTCCCCCTTAACCCCTGCACCTCCTTCCCCGATCTCCTACCCTCACTTCCCCACCACCCACCCACCCTTCCTTGTCTTGCTCATAGCTCAAGTCTTTGCTGGTTATTACATGTCTGTAAGTCAATGACTATATGTTTGTAACTAAAAATGATGACTGTTGCACATGCTGACAAGGAACCTTTGTAAAAAAGCCTTGGCTCAATGGTATTGTAATCCTAGATTGAAATAAATAAAATAAATAAATTATCTAGTGGGATGAGGGTCCTATGTTAGTCTCTGGTGGCCTGCAGTAGATCTGTGCCATGTGCCAGGGGTTTTCAGCAGGGTTCCAGTCACCGCAAGCATGGGGACTTAGCCACTTCGACCCCTCCTGTACCTGAATCAGGTGTAGGGTCCCTGGCACACCAGGCATTGGTGCAAGCTGCTGTTTGCTGCAGCTTGCACTAGATGCAGGCCCTTATGAGAATTGGGCCCATGCAGTATAGGAATGGCAGTGAAGTACTGAACTGACTCCAACCCCACCCCCACCCTGCAGAGATGGAAAGGCATTGGGGTGTGCCTTTGGGTTGTCGCCCATAACAGTCACGACATTTCAGCTCACCCTACCCTACAGACACTGACAAGTGTCCAGGTGTGCCTTGCATGTTCGGGCTACAGTCACATCATTCCATAAGGAAATATGCTGGAATGGGTGCAGTATAGGAGAATGGGATGAACTCTGGGGCCAAAGAGTCCAAGACACACCTCTATGCCTGTCACTGGTTGCAGGGTGTGGGTGGGGGTGGAATGGCATGAGCATTGCTGTCAACAGTCCCAAGTCACATCACTGATGCCTGTCAGTCCCTACTGGGTAGGGCGTTATGGTCGAAACCCTTAACACCCTGGACATTTCTTGGTATTTTTACTCTAAGTTTTCAACATGAGCTTTTTGTGATCCCACTGCATGAACAGTGACACCATCAGTTTGTTAGCCAAAAGGGGATTTTGCACAGCGACTTTGCCATTTGGCACCACAGGTGCGAAAACATATTTCGAACAGGATGTGAAAAATGACAGCTGTACTGTTTATGAGGAGGTATAAAAAAAGGCAATGTTGAAAATCTGGAATAAAATTAAAAACAACTGGTGAAGTCACGAGTGTGCACAGAAACTGTCGCACACACCTGTAATGTAATTAGTTTGGGATTTTTACTGCAGATTTCAACACAGGTCACTGTAATTTTCTTAATCTACCCCAAGCATCAATTTTCCACAGCAACTGTGCTATTCTGCTGCCGAAGTACAAAAAACATTTCAGCCAGGGTGAGAAAAATGACAGCTCTACTGTTCATAAGGAGGTGTGGAAAAATGCCAATGTTGAAAATCTGGACTGAAAAGATTAAGAATTTGTGAACTTATGAGGGTGCTTGGAAATTGCACAATGCACGCTCGTAACACAGTCATTTTATGGGCTTTTGTCACCAAATTTTCAACATAGCCAATTTAAGACCTATGCTCATGAACAGTGTCACTGTGATTTTCTTAATCTGTCCCGAACATTGATTGCACACACCGACCATGCCACTGCATGCTACATATCCGAAAATAAATTTTGAGTGATATGTGAAAAATGACAATTTACTGTTCATAAGGAGGTGTGGTAAAATGGCAATGCTGAAAATCTGGGTGAAAATATTAAAAATGCTTGAAGTTATGAGGATGCATAGGAACTGCACAATGCATGCAAATAAAACAATCATTTTGAGAATTCTTTCACCACATTTTCAACATAGGGTTTTGGGTGGCCTACCTCATGAACAGTGTCACTGTGATATTCTTAATCTGTCCTGAACATTGATTTCACACACCAACCGCATCATTGTGTGCTACATGATAAAAACACTTTTCAGGTGAGATGTGAAAATGACAGCTGTACTGTTCATAAGAAGGTGTGGTAAAATGGCAATGCTGAAAATCTTGGGTGAAATGATTAAAAATGCTCAAAGTTATGAGCGTGCGTAGGAACTGTGCAACACATGCTCATAAAACAGTCATTTGGGGGAATTATTTCACCAAATTTTCAACATAGGGTTTTTGGGGGTCTACCTCATGAACTGTGACACTGTCATTTTGTTAATCAGTCCTGAAAGGTGGTTCCATGCAGTGACTGCAAAATCACCTTTTGGGGCAGAATAACAAAATGACAGTGACTGAGTTCATGAGGTGGGGTCTCAAAACCCCATCTGAAAATCCGGTGAAACAATTTCCCAAAATGACCAAGATATGCACCAAAGTTGAAAAAAAAAACATTTATGCCATTATACAGCTTACCGGCATTTCTTCAGTGCGCTGTTGGCTTTGAAGGGTGCAGACATGTTCCCGGTCCACCAAAGATCATTGCGCTGGGCATCGTGAAGGTAAGTATGGGGTGAGGAGGGTGTGGGGAGGTGGGGCATGCAGAGGGTGGACACAGGTTGGGAGAGGGACCACTGGAATCAACAAGGGGCTGTTTTCTAGTTTGCATGTTTATTTAAAAAAAAAAGTTGTGGGAAGGTTTTCTTTTTTTCATGGAGATTTAATTTTGGAATGCTGGGGTGGGCTCCCAGCATGCCAGTAAATGTTTGGGGGCTGTAGCTGACAGGGATTGGGAACCCCATCGGCACATACCGAGTACTGGGTAGGAACAAGAGCTGAGGGATTGGACACCCCTCGGCACACAAGAAATTGAGGGGGCATTATGCCGATGGGATTGGGCTCCCAGTCAGCAAAATTACCAGGCAGCTGGCATGCCAACAGGGGATTGGGCATCCCTGTGGCACATATAAGTGCTGGAGGGTGGCAAGAGCCAAGGGGGATTGGGCACCCTCGGTCTGCTTTCTTTTGTTATTTATTGAAATAGTTCACCAGAAGGCAAACTGAAAGACGGGCAGTGGCTTTCCATCCACTTTGTGAGGACTGTGAGAGGCTGATGGAAAAGCTGTCATGATAGGAACACAGCACAATGGAGCTGTGTGATTGGCTGCTGCAGACAGGGAGGCTTCTCCATAAAAACGGCTGAGTGTGTAGTGACGGGGCACTCCCTGATTGCGGTGGCTCAGTTTCTTTGATGTAGTGGCCTGCTCGTTAACTGCCAGTGATTGACAGCATGCTCCTCTATTGGCTGAGGCAGAGACCAGCCCCTGAATGGGCTGCTGCCATTTGGCACAACACTGCTATGCCTCCACAACCCATTTGTGAAGAAAACCTGATGCAATGTTTTTCCTTGCACATGCATGCCAGCAACACAATAAAGATCAAAACTTATTTATCAATGTTTTGCACTATTTTCCTTGCATAGTGTGTCTGTATTCTGTTGAAAAAGAAGGACAGTGTTAATAATTAGATTGTTAGCTTTTCCTACTGCTTTCTGTTCAACAGCAGAGTTGCAAGCTACTAGATAAAGTATTCACTTCCAATGGTGTGTCAGCTCCTGGTCTCACTAAGTGCAGTGACTGCATTTCTGATTGAGGTTTTATAGTGGTGCAGTGGAGGGTCAGACATATAAATAGTCTGGTGGGAAGTGCACCATCTGACATGATTTGTGAATCTGTGCCCCTGATCTGTATCCACACAGTTGCCAGACAATGGCATGCCAGGCTGAAAGGGAGAGATGCTAGAGGCACAAGCTTTTCTCCCTTTTGTTTAGCTTGCTACTCACCCTACCACTGTATTGTGTGGGTTGTAAGATGTGCACTTTTGAAAGGTGTGCTTTTCTTGAGAGTCCCCATGGATGCTTGCTGGCATGCCATGTGGGAGGTTAAACTGGTAATCAAGTGCAAGGGGGTGTAAAAAGAGGATGGCTGCCCGGAGTTTGCAGGGTCCATAAGGAACAGTGTAGAAAATAATATAACATAGATGAAAACATTACATAAACATGATTCAAGGTATTTGAAAGTTAATGAAGTGACCATATAAAAACCCTATAAGAGGTCCTACGTGTAGGACTATGGTTTGAGTTCCTTTCTCTGTGTGGTAGGGTGGGGTGGGGATGGGTGGTTGGTTTTGGACAAAGATAGTTTTGTAACAGAAATTCAGATATCATGTCAGTAAACCTATTAAAAACAAGTCCAGATTACATGAAAATGTTAGAAATAGTTGGTATTCTTGATAGCAGAATTGAGTAAATCCTTTATGGAAATGCAGATACATCAGGTCAATGGTCAGCAAATGTATTTTATTTTGTAGGGCACATTTTTACCAATTTGTCTGCTATTCTTCATCTTCATTTATCCTAGTGTCAGCATCTAATGTACCTAGGGTATAAATCCAGTATATTTTCTTTTTCTGACATTTCTTCCCAGTCCTCCCTTCTCAGTTTCTTAACCTTTTCAATCTGCCAAAGCTAAGGGAGGATGCATTATACACAGCCTGGTTGAAGTGTGCAACAACTGAGGAATTCTCATTCCTGCTCCAAATGTTTCTTTTTTGTTCCCCTATTGTGATTTTTTCAGGGATTGTGTAGCTTTGTCCACAAATAGCTTTCTGCAATGGTACATAAACAGTTATAAAATGGGGAGAGAAAATCCTGTCCTTTGATTGGTTTTATACCTGTGATTCAAAGCCATTTGATGCACAGGTAAAAGCAAGTCCTCAGAAGAAGGACTACATTTAAGAAAAAAAATCAGTGTGTGGTTAGAAGGCTCTGTTTTTAAAAACCACCATGTTTTTAAAAATCTTTAGCAAGTAAAACAGAGCTGAACACAAGGCTCACTAAGTAAAAATGTCAACAGTTTTTACCTTAAAAAATACTTAAATAAACAAAATGTAAGCCAAATAATTTAAATTAACAAACTGAAAGAAAAATTTCCTGGTTACATTGCGCTGCTGGTTCACCTAGTCCCCGCCTGCTCTCAGCTGTTTCACAGCATATAATTTATCTCAGGTCACATTGCTGTGCTTAACCTTCTTTCAAACTTTGTCTGCTCCCACCCTCTCAGTTAGAAAAATCACGCTCCTTACACACATCCCAACACACCCACGGATCCCACCTACCACACTCCAGCTCCACCTCTCACTACAAACAGTAACCAAATAGCAGCCTTGAGTCTCAACTCCTCACTCGCTCATCCTTACCCAAAATGACTACGGCTTCCTTTGGTACCACAGTGTGACAGGTCCCCATTGTCCACAGTTCCTGCTCCTATAGTGCCCTTTTTGGTGTAATCAAAAAATGAAAATAAAAAGACATTCCTCATTCATCTTCTCATTTCATGATAACCTGATTGGGGGGGGGAGCGGGGGGAGAAGTACAGATGGTGGCTACTTTGTGCGTATGTGTGTGTGTGTGTGTGTGTGTGTGTATACTCACTGTCTATCCTTCTCCACAGCAGGAGTCTGAGCTCCTACCTATTAAAAAAAACAACAGCAGAGGAAGAGCAACAAAATTAAATCAGCAGTACCATTAGTACTACCACAAACCAATACACAATTACATAATTTTGAAATAGGTAAAAGGACTATGTTATCATAAATTAGTATGATTAAATCTTATTTTTACATATAAACACATTTTATTCTAAATGAAAAAAGATCAGAAAAAGGTGTCCATTTTAAGCAGCAGCATCTATTGCATGTTGTCATTCCTGATCTTAGTGGATCTAATGGAAGTTTTTGGCCAGTAGCCAGTTCCTGGTGGAAGTCTGTGTGGACCAGCCTATCCATTATGGTTCTAGTTTTTTTTTTTATGTCATTTTTTTTCCATCAAGCTCCTGCATTTCCATGCTTCCCAGAATTTCCCATTTCCTATCTATAACATGTTTGATGTCTCTACTTTTTGCTGAGAATTCTAGAGCTACTACCATTCTGTTCACAGTCCCTTTTTTTGATCTTATTGTTACCCCTTTTCAGGTACTCTCTATGTCTTCCTTTAGTTCTTAGGATGGTTCTTTCCACTATGTTGTGGTTATACCCCCTCTGTCTGAAATGTTTTCCTATAATTGTGATCGCTCTCTCCCTGTCCACATCCATTGTACAATTCCTCATGGCCCTGAGCATCTGAGAATAACATACTGTATGTTATTCTTAAGGCGAATGTGATGAAGGCTTCACGTATGTTGTAAAGTATTGTGATCAGTGGGTTTTCTGTATAGCCCTGTCTCAATCCTGTCATTGACTTCATATAGCAACAGATTTAAAAAAGGAATTTGATTCACACTGTATTGTAAGATAAACATGATATAGTCAGTTGCTGCATTTAGATATTAGTGAACTCTATCAATCTTTCCTCTGTGTGGGTTATACAGAGGACTAAGAATAGTGCTCCTAGAAAGAATTCCATATGAAGGTTAGCATATGTAGGGGCCATAGTGCTCCCTATGACTGACTACCTCCATTGTGTATAAAATAGAAGTAATTGTATATAGAAATAGTCTAGTTAGTTCTATAAGAAACACCAGTAAGTTTTATTTTAACTTACCTTTTCCTCAGTGCTGATACTAGGCTAAATATACCTTCCTTGTGAGAGATGCATGTATATAGATCCTTTACATCCATAGTTACAAGCAATACTTTGTCCTATTTTCCCTTCCTGTTTTTCATTGTCTGTACTGTCAATGACATCCCTAGAGTCCTTATGATAGCTAGTCATGTTTCCAACTAGAGGCTGTACAAAATAATTAACAAAGGAGGGCAATGGTTCCATTATAGTCCCAAGGCCTAAAATAATGGGTCTACCTGGGGATTTCTCAAGAGATGTTTGAACTATGAGTAATTCCAAAACCACAGATTATTCAGGGTGCTTCACCTTCATGCGTTCTGCCTCTAATACCTCTATTAGGTTAAGATCTATGACCTCATTTGCAACTTCCTGAATGTTTACCTCTATTTTTGTTGTTGGATCAGAGGATAAATCAGTGTAAATATTTTAATTACTAAACAGATTCAGGCACATTTCCCTTTATTGTCCTACGTCCAGAACAACAATCATTCCTCCTTTGTTGGCTGGCATTGCCATTATGTAATTGCCATCTTCAAGGTTTCTAGGGACATTATTTTCTTTCTTAGTCAGATTGTATACAGAAGGTTGACATTCTAGTATCTTTTCAACTCCATTTGCACCTTTAGGTATGAATTCCTCAACCTGATGGTTTCTCCTTTTAGGGGACATATATGTGGATTTGGATTTTAATGGCTTCTTTGTGTCCTTTATGTGTGTGTGTGTGTCCCTCTGGTTCTAAGTGAAACTGTTCTCTAAAGGGACACTGTCAACCCATTTTGTGTCATATTATTTCTGGCTGAAAACCCACGTTTTATGGTTGCTTAGTTTCTCTAACACTCATAGAAGTTATTAGTTGTTTTGTCTGCTTCCTTTTTTTAGTAGAACTGAAACACATGGGAATGGTGCAATTATACCCTGCTATGTTTTGCTTTAAATCCTTGATCTACTATTATTGAACACAAACAGATACATAACAAGTGCCAGTAGATTTAAGATTTGCTTCTTGGACCTACTTATTCAGAAAGATCAGCCAGGGATCATTACCACATACATCTTTCAGAAATCATGTGACTGAAATACACTGCTTCATAATGCAAACTGCCACCACGTGGCGTGGTCAGTAATATCCCAAAGAGGCAATTTATGTGTCTTGACATAATTGCAGCACACTGAAAACATACAATAAACAGCAATGAATCTTGAAGAAAGGTTTGCAGAGAGGCTGTTCTGCTAGGGCAGTACGTGACATGAGTTTGACATTCAGGAATATACCCAGACAGGATATCCTATATAGAGACCAAGAAAGGAATACACTGGTAACAGATTGAACTGTGTCACTACATACTCAGTACATGCCCCAAAAATAGGAGAAATTATGCAACAAAACCAGAATATTTTAAAAAGTGACAACTGTTTGAAGGAATACCATGAGTTGACTCCCCGAATGTCATATAGGAGGGTTGTGATTTTAAGGGACCAATTATTCCATAGTAGACAAGACCTTTGTTATCTACATGGCTATCCAAAAAATATGTTGGCTGCTATCCCTGTCATAAATGTTCTTACTGTTCTTGTGTGACTACTAGTAAGGAGTTTAGTGCTCCACAGGGAGGGAAACATTTTAAATTCAACAGCTAATTACTTGTGCTACATCTGGTGTGATCTATATGGCCCATTGCAACTGTGGTGCCTTTTATATAGACAAAATGGAAAGACCCTTTAAAATGAGAGTGGGGGAGCATTGCAGCTCTCTCAGAAATGAAGACTTAACATATGCTACAGCTTTGCATGTTAAATGGACAAACCACCCAGAGTGTCACAAGTTTATGTTTACTGCCATTGAAAAGGTAACTTCCAAATCAAGGGGTGGTGACTTCAGGAATCTTATTCTGCAATGAGAGGGGTACTGGATGTACACATTTGGAGCCTGCAGACCAGCAGGCTTAAATGATAGGCTAGATATTATGCCATATATGAAGTATCAGAATAAATGAATTATTTATATCACACTATTTTTAACTGTATATACTCCAAAATAAATAAAATGTAAAGTAATAATGACAGAACATAGGGACATGCAGTATTTTACTCTATAAAGCGTGACTGCTTATATATTTATTCTCTTTTTTCTGTGATTCTCTTTTTAGACATGTGCCCATGACAGTGAATAATGATCTGAGCATATGCAGCCACCTTATTTTGCTTGTCTATGAGTTGCCTCAGGACTAAGATGAACTGTATCATAATCTGGGACTTTACATAAGATCTATTTTAAAACGTATATAATTTGTTGTCCTTTGAGACAGCATTCTTTTAGACAGGCTCTTTCTGTCTTTTTTAAAACAATATTTGTAGATATGTGTATTATCACTGCACTGTTTGCTTTTTTCACATTGGGTCACAGGTGGATGATGTCATCTCTGTATATATAAGACACCATCCCCTCAATTTTGGTATGACTATTGATAAAGGAAGCAAATTCCAAAACATGTTTAGACATGCCAAACTTGCACTTTGAATAAAGTATTTTGGCACTTGGACCTGTGAGCAGCATTTTATTTTCTGGTGGTGGTGAGTGTGGAATTTCTCCTTTGACCATGCTGAACAATGGGAACACCATTAAATAGTGCAGTTACTCATGATACAATAGTCTCCCTATTCCATCAGCATCATGAGTGGCTAGATTGTGTTAGTGGCATTCCCAAGTCCAGTAAAGATGGAAAGGAAGTTGATCAGAAATATAACAAACAGATTTTTTGGTAGCATCAGTATGCTGGAAGTCTGTTTTTACTTTTGAAAATAAAAAGTAATCAGACTCAAACTATTAGATTCATTCAGCAATCTCTACACAATTTGAGCAATAGTTACATGTGTTTTTTTTAACTAGACACACTTCGAGGCCAAAGTGGGTTCACAGTGTGCCTTTAAGACATGCCAACCTAAAATGTTTTGAAGATCACATATGGTTTCAAAATTGTGAGTGTGTTGAGTGGGTGCAAAGAATAATTAGTTGCTCAGAACTACCATTTCTTGTGATATTGTTTTTAATCTCAATAAAAGGACAATCACAGAAAATGGAAGTTCTGAGCAAAGGATTATCCTTTGTACCCACACAGCACACTCAAAATTCTAAATCCATGTATAATCTTCAAAAATGTTTTAAATTGGTACGTCTTAATGAACAGTGGCATCTAGAAACCAAAGGGGACCCATACATAAGGGACATGAAGAAGGCATTAAAATGCAAATCCACATATATGTCCCCCAATGAGAGAAATCATTGAGACTGAGGCATTTATAACTAAAGTTACAAGTAAAGTTGAAATGAAAATAGAATGTAAGCCTTCTCAAATTGTTAAATACAATCTCACAAAGGAAGTAAATGATACCCTTAGAAACATTGAGGATGACAATGATATAATTGAAGCTGATAAGGGGGGAGGTGCTTGTTATTATGTATGTAGAACAATACAGGGGAATGTGTTTGAATCTGCTCCGAAATGAAAATAATTACACTGTTACATAGAAACATAGAAACATAGACTTTGACAGCAGATAAGGACCACTTGGCCCATCTAGTCTGCCCATTTCCCTACCTACAGGGTAGGCCGCAGATCCTAGGTAACCAACAGCCTAATTCCTCCTACCCTCCACAAGAATTGCCTTATGTCTGTCCCATGCATTCTTGAATTCTCCCACAGTTTTAGACCCCACAACCTCCTCAGGAAGGCTGTTCCATGCATCCACTACCCTCTTTGTGAAATAATACTTCCTCACATTGCCCCTGAACTGCCCCTCTATCTTTAAATTGTGTCCCCTTGTTCTTGCACGTCTCTTTTTCTGAAAAATGCTACCCTCTTGGACTTTGTTGATTCCACTGAGGTACTTAAAAGTTTCTATCATGTCCCCCCTCTCCCTTCTTTCCTCAAGGGTATACATGTTAGGCTCCTTTAGTCTCTCCTCATACGGCTTCTCTTGCAGACCCTGCACCATTTTAGTTGCCCTCCTCTGGACTGCCTCTATCCTGTCTATGTCCTTTCGGAGATGGGGTCTCCAGAACTGGATGCAGTACTCCAGATGGGGTCTCACCAGCTGTCTGTACAGAGGATAACAACTTCTTTTTCTACTGCTGATGCCTCTCCTATGCATCCCAGTATACCCCTAGCCCTCCCTACTGCCTTCTCACATTGCTTGCTAACCTTAAGGTCATCTGATATGAATACCCCAGGTCCCTTTCCTTTTTGTTGTTGTACTACCTCCCCATTGTGTATTCTTGCCCTGGGTTCTTATTTCCCAGGTGCATTATTTGCTCTTCTTTGCATAGAATCCTAGCTGCCATACTGACCATTCCTCCAACCTTACAAGTCTCTTATCCTTTCCATGCCTCCTTGTGTATCAACCCTGTTGCAGATCTTTGTGTCATCTGCAAAGAGGCATACTTTTCCATCCAGTCCCTCTGCAATGTCATTTGTAAGAGACATTAAAGGACTATGCCCAATACTGACCCTGTGGTACCCCACTAGTAACCCCTCTTTCTTCAGAGTGGACTCCATTTACTATTACCTTCTGTGTCCTGTTGTCCAGCCAATGTTTTACCCAGGCTACCACCCTGGGACCCCTCCCAGGTTGGTTAATTTGACTATTAATCTTTTGTGTGGGACTGTGTCACATGCCTTGCTAAAGTCTAGGTAGGCCACGTCCACAGCCCTTCCCTGGTCTACTACTTTGGCCACCCAGTAAAAGAAATCTATTAGATTTGTCTGACATGACCTTCCCGCTGTGAACCCATGCTGCCTTGGGTCCTGTGCCCCACTGGCCTCTAGGTACTCAACTATTCTTTCCTTCAGAAGTGACTCCATCACTTTCCCTACCACAGAGGTCAAACTGACAGGTCTGTAGTTTCCTGTCTCTGTCTTGGTCCCACTTTTGTGAAGGGGAATCACATCCGCCTTCCTCCAGTCCTCGGGTACCATACCATCCTCCCATGATTTATTAAAAAGAGTAGCCAGTGATTTCACTAGTTCCCCCTTAATTCTTTTAGAATTCTGGGGTGAATTCCATCAGGCCCCATTGCTTTGTCCACCTTCAGTTTTAGGAGTTCTTGCAGAACCCTTTCTTCTGTGAAAGGACTGGGATCAACGCCCTATCAAGAGTGCTTCTGTTAATTGGATTAGGCACTTCCCCCTCCTCTTTTGTGAACACTGAGCAGAAATATTCATTCAGTATCCCTGCTTTTTCACTGTCCCCCTCTGCCCACCCACCGTTCATTCTATTCAGCCTCACTATCCCTCCCTTTACATAGAAACATAGAATTTGACGGCAGATAAGGACCGCTTGGCCCACCCAGTCTGCCCATTTCCCTACCTATTGGATAAGATGCAGATCCTAGTTAACCAGCAGCCTACTTCTTCCTACCCCCACCCCCAGAACTGCCTTATGATTATCCCATGCATGCTTGAATTCCACCACTGATTTTGACTCCTCCAACATTCCATGCATCCACAACCCTCTCTGTGAAAAAATACTTCCTTAAATTACCTCTGAGCTGCCCCCCCTCTATCTTCAAATTGTGCCCTCTTGTTCTTGCACACCTCTTTTTTTGAAAGATGCTACCCTCTTGGTCTTTGTTGATTCCCTTGAGGTACTTGAAAGTTTCAATCATGTCCCCCCTCCCCCCTCTCCCTCCCTTTCCTCGAGGCTATACATATTAAGCTATAAGTCTCTCTTGTATGTCTTCGGTGGCACCCTGCACCATTTTAGTTGCCCTCCTCTGGACAGCTTCCATCCTGTCTATGTCTTTTATGGAGATTGGGTCTCCAGAACTGCACAAAGTACTCCAGATGGGGTCTCACCAGCTGTCTGTACAGAGGAATAATTACTTCCTGTTTTCTACTGGTGATGCCTCCCCTATGCATCCCAGTATCCCCCAGCCCTCGTTGCTGCCCTCTCACATTGCTTGCCCATCTTTAGGTCATCTGAAATGTGACTACCCCAGGTCCCTCTCCATTTTGTTGTTGTTAGTATCTCACCCCCATTGTGTACTCTTCCCTGGGTTTTTGTTTCCCAGGTGCATTACCTTGCACTTCTTAGCATTGAATCTAAGCTGCCATACATTTGACCATTCCTCTAACCTTGCCAAGTCCCTTCTCATCCTTTCCACCCCACCCTGTGCATCAACTCTGTTGCAGATCTTAGTGTCATCTGCAAAGAGACATACTTTTCTTCAGTCCTTCTGCAATGTCGCTTATAAAGACATTGAAGAGGACCGGTCCTAATCTGAACCCTCGCGTACCCCACTAGTAACCCTCCTTTCTTCTGAGTGGACCCATTTACTATTACCTCTGTGTCCTATTCTCCAGCCAATTCTTTACCCAGGCTGTCATCTTGGGACCCACTCCCAGGCTGGCTAACTAGTATATTAATCTTTTGTGTGAGACTGTGTCAAATGCCTTGCTAAAGTCTAGGTAGGCCATGTCCACAGCCCCTCCCTGATCTACTACTTTGGTCACCCAGTCAAAGAAATCTATCAGATTCGTCTGGCATGACCTTCCCACTGTGAATCCATGCTGCCTAGGGTCCTGTGCCCCTCTTGCCTCTAGATACTCGACAATTCTTTCCTTTAGAAGTGATTCCATCATTTTCCCTATCACTGAGGTTAAACTAACAGGTCTATAGTTTCCTGCTTCTGCCTTGCTCCCAGTTTTGTGTAGGGGAATCACATCTGCCCTCCTCCAGTCCTCGGGTACCACCCCATGCTCCCATGATTTGTTAAAAAGGGTAGTCAGTGGTGTCACTAGTTCTATCCTTAGATCTTTTAGAATTCTGGGATGAATCTCATCAGGCCCCATTGCTTTGTCCACCTTCAGTTTTAAGAGTTCTTTCAGAACCCTTTCTTCTGTAAATGGGCTGGTATCAACTTCTGTATCCAGCGTGTTACTACTGTTTGTTTTATGTACCTCCCCCTCTTCCTTTGTAAATACTGAGCAAAAATATTTGTTTAGTATCTCTGCCTTTTCACAGTCTCCCTCTGCCCACCATTCCTCCCCTTTATTAAGCCTCACTATCCCTCCCTTGGTCTTCCTTCACTCCCTGATGTACCTATAAAAGGTTTTATCCCCCTTCTTAACTGAGTTGGCTATCTTTTCCTCGGTTTGGGCCTTTGCTGTTCTGACTGCCTTCCCAGCCTCCTTTTGCTTTAACTGATACAGTTCTCTGTCCTGCTCCTTCTGCATTCCTTGTACTTCCTGAATGCTTTCTTTTCTCTTGAACCTTCACTGCCACTTCCTTTGAGAACCATAGTGGTTTCTTACATCATCTTGTTTTGTTTATTTGCTTCACACAAAGGCTCATTACTTCTGTGATGGCAGTTTTTATTATTCCCCATTGTTCTTCCACCCTCCTTCCTGCCCATTTGCTAGTGCATTCTTAGGCACTCACCCATTTTAGCCAAGTCAGCCCTCCTAAAGTCCAGTACTTTTGTCTTTGTATGGCTTGACTCTATTGCTGTGTTTATTGTGAACCATACTGTTCGATAGTCGCTAGTTCCTGATGGCTACCCACTTCTACATCTGTAATCTCTCTCCATCTCCATTTGAGAGAATCAAGTCTAATATTGCTCCCTCTCGAGTGGGCTCCAGTACTAGTTGTCAAGGCATGCCCCTGTAGGGCATCTAGAATAACTGCACTCTTCAAGTGGCAGCTGCAACTGCACTCCAGTTAACATCTGGCATATTCAGATCACCCATCAGCAATATCTCCTCTTTTCTGCCATTCTAAGTATACTTTCTATCATTTCCTGTCCATTTCCTCCCCTGAGAAGGGTCTGTATTAACCCTGTGTGTATTGTGGTGCCATTGCCTGTCTCCAAATTTACCCACAGTGCTTCTTCTCCTCCCTGTTTTGTTCTGTTGCTTTTATTCCTTCCCTTATGTAAAGAACTACTCCTCCTCCTCTTTTACCCTCCCTGTCCCTCCTGTAGACAATGTAACCTGGTATGTTTATGTCCCAGTCATGGTTTTGTGTGTACCATGTTTCTATGACTGCCACGATATCCAGATGTTCCTCCTCCATCAAAGCCACTAATTCAGGAAGCTTGTTACCCAGACTACAGGCATTAGTACTCATTGCTCTCCATTTTTTGACGGCTTTACCTTCTGTTGCAGCATCCCCCACTGACCGTTCTACCTCAGTCTTTTTCTCATTTAGTTCCCTGTTTTGTAGGGAGGCTGGGATTTTCCTGCTGCTTGTCAGTGCCTCCTTTGACTAGTTTAAAGCTTGCCAATGAAGCATTTAAACCGATTGCTCAAAAGACTTGTTCCCTTCCTGGACAGATGCAGACCATCCTGCCAGTATAGGCTGGTGTCCCTCCAGGTGGAACCCCAGTCCCCAATGAAGCCAAACCCCTGTGCTCTGCACCATTTTTTTAACCATTCATTAAACTGCATGGTGCCAATTGCCCTCGCCTCCCCCATGCTTTTGACAGCCAGCACCTCTGAGAAGGCTGCTGTGTGTGCTACTCGTCTTAGGTCCCTCCCCAACTCTGCAATGTCCTCCTGCACTGCTCTAATCTCATGATGAGCCAAGTCATTTGTCCCTAGGTGGACAATTATGTCCAGCTGGAACCCTTGCAGCTGTTCTCATGATCCTGAGGATGCGCTCCTGTCCCTCCAAGCCATGGCACCAGGCAGGCACCTTACTTCATTTTTCACAGCCCCCAGTTCTATACCCTAATAATTGAGTCCCCACCAGAGCTGCTTCCTTTCCCTTTGGTGCCTCTGCCTCCTTTCTGTGGGCCTCCCTGTGACAGATATCATAAGTCTTCATGTGGTGCATCCATAGGGAGCTATGCTCCCCAGAATGGTGTATGGATTGTGAGGAACAATTGACTGGTGTGCCTCTGTTCCACCCTCCTCACCCTCCCTGAGCCCACTGTGGTCCAACTGCTGTGCTTTCTTCACAACCTCTGAGGTAGTGGTGGTGGCGCTAGTGCTCCCTGGATGGGGGAAGTTCCCTTTCTACTGTCCAGTGTGGCCTGGGAGAAGGTTTCCTTACCACTGTCCAGTGCGGCCTGAAGACAGGCAACTTCCTCCCTCAGGGCAGATAGTTGTCTGCAAATAGGGCAGCATCTCAGCCTCCAGAAAGACTCCCAGAAGACTGATGCCCCACAGCCATTACATTGCACTACTCCCCACATGTTTATCTAGTTGTTTTATTTATTTATTTATTTTTATTGTATTTGTGTGTGTGTGTGCGCGCGCGCGTGCGTGTGTAATTTGTTATATAAAAATATATATATATATATTATACAACTTGTATGCTTATATTATCATTGCAGTGTGCTAGAGAGGACATGACAGTGAAATGCACCTTGCACTCGAGGAAATGATGTCAGAACCTCAGGTATAAAGGAACTATTTCCAGGGTGGGTGGGGTGAGGGGTGGGCAGGGGTTGGGCCTAAACTGTGTCCTCACAAAACAATCGACTAAAAGCTCTCACCCACCGCTGCCATGGTGTGCCTTCCTGTCAGCAAGATACCCTACACAACAATTTGACAGAGAAAGTACCCTGCTAATCAAACAGAGAAAATCCAGACATCCAAGTCAGACACAGGTAAACCTCTCCAGCCCCAAAACAGCCTGGTGGTTTGTTAGCCTCAAGGAAAATCAAATATGCAGTTATTTCAGCCTTCTGAGGATGCTGACAAGATAAGTAGTTTTAAAAAAACCCTTTCTGAATTAAAAACTAAAACAAATACCAAGCACTACCACTTTAAAAGTGAGGAAAACTTCTCTCAGATGTAAGCAAGAGAGAGAGAGTTTAGTTACAGATAATTCATCCAAAATAGTATATCCCACGCAGCTTCTCAGTTGTTTCCAAGCACTCCTGTACACAACTTGGAAGAAGATAAGCTTCTGCCTCACACAGGATCACACCACTAGTTTATAGTAATTGAATAATGCTGACAAATGGTCTAGCTAGACAAATGGCTATGATGCTGAGCTCTGACTTGTGAAGACAATTACCCCCACCTCAGGCTATGTTTGGCATCCAGTTATAACCTGCAGCTTTTGCTATTTTGAATTACACAACCCCACCTAAAGTTGCAAAATATATTGATGTAGATTCTCACAGAATTCTAGTAATCAGTTCAGTTAGCCACAAGGAAAATCAAATCATAGAAGATAAGCAGTTTTAAACCCCCCTTTCTGAATTAAAACTAAAACAAATACCAAGCACTGCCACTTTAAAAGTGAGGAAACTTCTCTCAGATGTAAGCAAGAGAGAGAGAGTTTAGTTACAGATAATTTGTCCAAAATAGTATATCCCACGTAGCTTCTAAATTGTTTCCAAGCACTCCTGTACACAACTTGGAAGAAGATGGGCTTCTGCCTCACACAGGATCACACCACTAGTTTATAGTAATTGAATAATGCTGACAAATGGTCTAGCTAGACAAATGGCTATGATGCTGAGCTCTGACTTGTGAAGACAATTACCCCCACCTCAGGCTATGTTTGGCATCCAATTACAACCTGCAGCTTTTGCTATTTTGAATCACACAACCCCACCTAAAGTTGCAAAATATATTGATGCAGATTCTCACAGAATTCTAGTAATCAGTCCAGTTAGCCACAAAGGAAAATCAAATATGCAGAAGATAAGCAGTTTTAAAAACCCTTTCTGAATTAAAAACTAAAACAAATACCAAGCAATGCCACTTTAAAAGTGAGGAAAACTTCTCTCATATGTAAGCAAGAGAGAGAGAGAGTTTAGTTACAGATAATTTGTCTTTGTCTTTGTCTTTCTACGCTCGCTGATGTACCTATAAAAGGTTTTATCCCCCTTCTTAACTGAGTTGGATATCTTTTCCTCAGTTTGGGCCTTTGCTATTCTGTTTTCTCTCCCTGCTTCCTTCTGCCTTAACTGGTACAGCTCTCTGTCCTGCTCCTTCTGTGTTTCCTTATACTTCCGGAATGCTATCTTTTTCTTCCTGACTTTCACAGCCACCTCTTTTGAGGACCATAGTGGCTTTTTCTTTTGTTTTGATTTGTTTATTTGCTTCACACAAAGACTTGTTGCCTCTGTGATGGCAGTTTTGATGATTCCCCATTGTTGCTCCACACCTCCTTCTAGCCTGTTTGCTAGTGCTTTTCTAAGGCACTCTCCCATCTTGCCAAAGTCAGCCTTCCTGAAGTCCAGTACCCTCACTTTTGTATGGCTTGACTCTGTAGCTGAGTTTAAGGTGAACCACACTGTTTGATGGTCACTTGTTCCCAGATGGCAACCCACTTCTAGATCTGAGATCCTCTCACTGCCCCCATTTGAGAGTACGAGGTCTAAGATTGCTCCCTCACAAGTGAGTTCTGAAACTAGCTGTCTGAGGCCTGCCACCTGTAGAATGGCCCTACTCTTGGATGTGGCTGCAGCAAATGTGCTCCAGTTAACATCTGGAATATTCAGGTCTCCCATCAACAGTATCTCCCCTTTCTCTGCCATTCTAAGAATGCCTTCTATCATATCCTTGTCCATTCCCTCCCCTGACATGGGGGTCTGTACACAACCCCGTGTGGATTGTGGTGCCCTTTCCAGTCTCCAAGGTGACCCACAGTGCCTCCTCTCCTCCCTGTTTACTCTTTTGTTCAGTTGCTTTTATCCCTTCCTTTACATAGAGGGCTACTCCTCCCCCTCTTCTCCCCTGCCTGTCTCTCCTGTAGGTTATGTACCCTGGTATGTTAACATCCTAGTCATGGTTCTCTGTGTACCATGTTTCTGTGACTGCTACAATATCTGGGCATCCCTCTTCCATCAAGGCCACCAGCTTAGGGAGCTTGTTGCCCAGACTATGGGCATTGGTACTCATTACCCTCCATTTCCTGATGGCCTTACTCCTTTTTGCCCCATCCCTGTCCTTCTTGCCTTTGTCACTTTCTCCATTTATCCATGCCCTTCTCCCTATCGACACCTCTATGTTGGTGTTTACTGCACTTACTACTGTTATTTTATTGGGGGGTTAGGATTTCCCTGCACCTTTCCAGTGCCTCCCCCCTTGGCTAGTTTAAATGCTTGCCACTGAAGCATTTAAACTTATCACCTAGGATCCTGGTTCCCCTCCTGGACAGATGCAGCCCATCATGCCAGTATAGGCTTGCATCACTCCAGGTGGACCCCCAGTCCACAATGAAGCCAAATCCCTGAGCTCCACACCAGTTTTTCAACCACTGATTGAATCCCATGGTGTGGAACACCCTAGCCTCTCCTACGCCATAGATGGGCAGCACCTCCGAGAAGGATACCGTGCATGCTTCTTGTCTAAGGCCCCTCTCCAATTCCACAAACTCTTCCTGCACTTCTCTAATCCCTTTCTTAGCCAGGTAATTTGTCCCTAGGTGGACAATGACATCCAGCTCCCTCCCTTGTGCAGCTGCTCTGGCAATCCTGAGGATTCGCTCCCTGTCCCTCCAAGCCATGGTGCCAGGCAGGCACCTTACCTCCCTCTCACCTTCCTCCCCCAGTTCTACCTTCCTAACAATGGAGTCCCCCACCAGGGTTGTTTCCTTCCCTCAGGGGTCCCTGCCTCCTCCTGTGGGTCTCCTTTGGAGTTCCCAGCATCCTCCTTGGTCTCACTATGGGTGCCTCATAGAGGAACCACACTTTGCCAGAATGGCATAGGAATTGTGAGAGGTACACCTGAGGATGTGCCTCTGTTCCACCATCCTCACCCTCCCTGAGCCCACTGTGGTCCAACCGCTCTTCTTTCTTGGCAACCTCTGAGGCAATGGCAGTGGCACTGGTGGTCCCTGGATGGAAGAGGAGGTCCCACAAATCATGGCCAACTCAGTCTGGAGATGAGCAACCTCCTCCCTCTGCCCAGAGAGGTGCCTGCAGATGGGACAACACTGCATCCTCCAGAACATCTCCCAGAAGACTGCTGCTCCACAGCCACTGCACTGCACCACTCCATCATGTCTTATTTCTGGCCCCTTAACTGTTTGCAATCCTTACTCTTTCCTCTGTTTTTTTTTTCTCTCCTTACTTTCTGCCTGTGTGCCCTTTAAGCTCCTGATTGTCCTGTTCTGAGACAAGAATATCCTACATTTCTCAGTAGACCCCTTACTTACTCAGAGGCAGACCTCCTGCAGCTGGGAGGGCTGGAGAGCTACTCTTGCCCTTCTAAGATGGTGGGTCTTTGGTGGCTCTGTGATCACTCACTTCCTGCTCCCAAACAGGAAGTTCCTGTTGTCAGTCAAATCCTGTGCCTATAAAAGTAGAACTAGCTTTGGAGGGGAGGGAAGGAGGAAATATAGTCCCAGTAGAGAATTCCAGTCACACAGCAGTCCTTTCTCCTGGTGTCTTCTGCAAGCTACTAGCAGAATCTTTCTAAGGCAGTCTTTAAATGTAGCTTCCTTCTAGCTAAGCCCTCCCCTACTTACTAGATCTTTCTACAAGTAATTTAAACCTCACAGCTATCAAGTCCTTTCGATCACCTGAGATTTACACCTAGATAACTGTTCAGATAACCATTCAGTTCAGTTAACTCAGACAAACACACACTTTTTGTTTTGTTTGTATAGCTTTTTACCCTACATTAAGGTCCAAGTACAAGAGTTCTACTTCTTTAGTCCCAGCAGAGAAGTCCAGTCACACAGCAGTCCTTTCTCCTGGTGTCTTCTGCCAAGCTACTAGAAGAATATTTCTAAGGCAGTCTTTAAATGTAGCTTCCCTCTAGCTAAGCCACTCCCCCTACTTACTAGATCTTTCTACAAGTAATTTAAACCTCACAGCTATCAAGTCCTTTCAATCACCTGATATTTACACCTAGATAACTGTTCAGATAACCATTCAGATCAGTTAACTCAGACAAACACACACTTTTTTGTTTTGTTTGTTAGTTTTTTACCTTACATTAAGGTCCAAGTACAAGGCTCTACTTCTTTAGTCCCAGCAGAGAAGTCCAGTCACACATCAGTCCTTTCTCCTGGTGTCTTCTGCCAAGCTACTAGCAGAATCTTTCTAAGGCAGTCTTTAAATGTAGCCTTCCACTGTTATCCTCTGATCCAACAACAAGAATAAAGGCAAGCACTAAGGAAGCTTTAAATGAGACCATAGCTCTTAAGCAAATAGAGGCATGGGAGGCTGAACTCATGCAGTTTATCTACCTCAAACACCTGTGTTCTATGCATTACCAAATGTCACTAAATCCTTTAAGAGTTCCCCGGGTAGACCAATTGTTTCAGGCCTAGGGTCTATACTGGAATCATTGTTCTCTGCTGTGAATTATTTTGTGCAGCTTCTAGTTGGAAACATAAAAGGCTGTCTTAAGGACTCTAGGGATGTCATGGATTGTGAATATTTATACTTGCATCCATCAAAGGGAATATATATTTTTTCTATCATCAGCATTGTGGAGACATGAAAGTTTAAATAAAAAGTCACCATTTCTTATAGAACTACTGTAACTAGGCTAGTTTTATATGAAAACTAGTTCTCTTTGAAAACACATTTCTTGCACAATGGAAAAGGCAGCCATGGAAAACACAGTGGTTTCTACATGTGTCCAACCTCCATATGGAATCCTTTGAGGAATAGTTCATTCTTAGTCTTCTGTATAACCCATTTTACAAAGACTTAAGACTGTTTGCAACATTTGTTGATGACTTGCTATTCATTTGGGAGGACACAGAGGAGAGATTGAAAGAATTTTTATAAATATATAAATGCAGTGGCTGACCATCTGGTGTTTATTGTATCTTACAATACAGTGAGGCTCGGATACCTTTTTGGATCTGTTACTATATAAAAGTCAATGATAGGATTGGAAAGGACTATTCAGAACCCCCCATCATAACACTTTACAGCATGCAACAAGCTTTCTACTCACTCTACTCAAAGGTAACATACCATGCTCCCAGATACTCAGGGCCTTGAGGAAATGTAATGCAGATGAGATCAGAGGAAAGATAAAGATCAACAATAAGGCAAAATGTTTCAGACAGAAGAAGAATCAGTATTTATAAGCGCTTTTCATACATCCAAAGCACTTTACAAGCAATGCTAGACTGGTAGTGAAGTGACTGAATGTGTGGTGGCGGCCATATCATACATCACCCACACACAGCCTGGATAATTGCATGAACCGGTTTTATGGGAAGGGGAATGTTGGTCAGGACACGGGATGCTCCCTACTCTTTGCAAAGAGTGCCCTGGGTTCTTTTACTTCCACCTGGACACCCACCAGGACAACACCAGGATTGGCAGAAGGGACCTCGGTTTAACGTCTCATCTGAAGGACGGCACACCCAGCAGTACAGCACCCCCCAATACTGCACTCGGATGCCAGCGATTTTTAGGTGCAAGTCCAATCCCAGTGTGGGACGAGAACCCACGACCTTCTGGTCCAGAGGCGGATGTACTACCAACTAAGCCACGCTGACACCCATCACATGACACCCAGAGGGGGTATACTCACAACATAGTGGAAAGAGACATCATAAAAAGACAAAAGAAGAACTAGAGTGGACCTGAAATGGATTAATAGTCAGATAGACAAACTCTGGTCAGAGCCAATATGGCTGTGGAGTGCTTTTGGGATGCTTTTATCCATTATTTCTAATGAATTTGCACAATGCAGATCTGTGGAGAGGCAGCTTCAATGTGGTCTTCCTTTTACACATTTTTACAATGTTTTTTTCCTTGAATATGCCTGCTGATTGCTATATATTTAGCCTGGATAGTTCACAGAAGAAATGGCATCTTATTTTCGTTGGGGCTCTACATCTACACAATATTATGCTGCATTGTGTAAAATCAGAATGCACTAAAACAATATTTTACATCTGTGGGATATATTAAGTTCTGGATCAATGCACAAAGATGGTGCGTCGTCAGCACTGATACAATATTCAAAGAGAATGCACCACGGTACAGTTTATATACAGTGAAGCCCACCAGGATGAAGTGCAGCACTGCAGAATTCTGTAGTAGAGTTACTGCAGCAAACAATGCAGTTTCAAAGAGAGTTAATCCCTTTTGTCATGCAGTAAACCTGTGGCACTGTGCTTCATCCTGGCAGCTTCATCGTATCTGTTGAAAATGCAACACTGGACAGGAGTCACAATGCAGGTGCATTCAGGGTTACCCCAACTGAATACCTTTCAGGGGGAATACATGGCACCTACCAGGCTGCGTCACAGCCCCCATGGGTGATATTCAGCCCAGGAATGCAAATGAACTAATTGAGCATGCAGGGTGCAAAGGGGCCTTATGCATGCTCATTACTAGCCAATTTGCATGTTGGCACAGGGATGAATGCGCCGGAGCAGCTCTCAACTCCACAACCTGAACATGATTGCTCCCATGTGGGACAGACCCTGAAGTCTCTGGTCATACAGTGGCACTCCCCTACCTGTTCCACCAGCCCTGATAGTACCACAGTCCAAGCTCTATCGGGTGCATATTGTGGGGACCCCAGTGCCATCCCTACTTACACCTGAATACACCTACATTCCATGTCCATAGTGTAGTGGTCCTCACTCACCCTCAATGATGTACAGACACCCCCCTTGCTGCCCGCACAGCCCATCCCATTGCAATGACTGGCTCTGTAATGGGATCATACCACTCTATTGGTGGATGGTGGAGCATTCACAGTAGGATGCAGAAATGTGTTATACATAAGCACAAGCTGTGTGTGGGTGATAACACCCAGTCGCCATACACCTCAGGCACTTGCATGCAGATCCATCATCCTGGTGCCATTGCACTGCTCAGTGTGGGTGATGTCCAATGCTGTACCCACTCGCACAGGTCCCAAAACAGGCATGTTACAGCCGACCTCCAATTTGTTTGTACAATTGGGGAACTGCAGATGAACCATCCATAGCCTGAAGCATACACTGCAAATGGCATTACAGGAGAGCCACACCTTATGGCATCCGAGATACCTCAGCAGTCAGAGGGTTGCATGTTACACAGAGGGGAAAGGGGAGAGTCTGGACTTGCAGTGGTGTATGACAGCAGGAAGATACAGCATCAGCAAGGCATGCATTGAAGGTATGTAAATTTCCTCATCAGTTTGCCAGGGACATACACATGGCTGCATACACTTGTGGATCCACAACTGCCATGGTGCCCCAATGCACAGTACAGCTAGTTGGGTCATTCCACAGTACAGGTCCCCAGCCTGGGTTCAGTGCAGTCAATGGCTGGCCATAACGAGAGTATGGAGGCAGTGCCAGTATTTGCAACACTTCAGGTATGGTGGGAGAGGGGTGTCTTTGTACAGGGGCAGTGGATGGGAGGCCTCTAGAATATGGATATGGACCATGGTTTCCTCTGGTGCGATTGGATTCGGGGGAACTGTACACTATGGAGCTCTTCAGGGATGGAGTTGGCTAGATTTGGGATGGAAAGGGGGTACCTCTAGTCCATCAGGGCTGCCAGGCTGCTGTGCACCTCAGTGAACATCTGCAGCCTGCCTGTGGGTGGCTGGCCGGGTTTTATTTATTTATTTATTTTTATTTATTTATTGAGTTCTTTGTACTTACTATGCATAGGAACATGTAGTTCCAGTGCCTCATGGAGAATATTAGTGAATGTAGTCCACATATGTTCCACATCTAATCCATCAAGTATAATGTCCCAATAAATATTTCCTAGTAATTCATGTAGTTTGGGCCAGATAATGTTTTTATAATCAGGTGTTTTTGTGCTATCATAAATTATTTTCCTTCTAGCAATTATGGTGCACTGAATTATATTATGGTCACTGGATTCTAATGGGGCCATGACTAAGGGATTTGTCAAGTGATCAGGGCAATTTATTACTAAATGTAGGATATTGTTATCTCAAGTAGGTTGTAAAATTATTTGGTCACAGCCATGAGGTAACAGTGTCCAGTAATTCTTTATCAAAATCAGTTTTGCCAGTCATATCATTCCAGTTTACACTGGGTGCATTGAAGTCATCCACAACAAGGATATCGCCTAATTCTGATACCATCATTGAATTCATGAAGCAACATCATGTTGTAGTAACTGTCACTGTTGGGGGTGCCTATAGCATATACCAGAATTAATTTTTGGTGTATGGGCTGGTTTTAAATTTAGCCATAGTGTTTCTGTTTACACTCTATGGTTTATATCCAAAACTAAACTGGAATAGAATAACTCATTTGTTACATAACAACTGACACATCCACCATGTTTATGCAACCTGTTTTGTAAAATAACTGGAATTCTGCTATGTTATTACTCCATGTCATAGCATCATCCCACCATGTTTCTGTAACACATATGATATCTATCTTGTTATTTTGTAGTAGTATTTGAAGTTCAGCTAGTTTGGTCACATTAAGACTTCTTGCATTTAAATTCAGAATGTTATAGTTTTTTGATGCTTCATTATTTGTATTTGTCCTATCAATATTTGTATTTATGTTTCCCTTGTCCCCCTTATCACTTAGTTTAAAGGACACAGTATAATGTTTTCAAAGTTTTGCCTAGCCTGTACACCCCTCTGTTGCTGAGTTGTAATCCATCCCAGCAATAGTAGGAGCTATTTTTTCTTACGTGTTTCCAAATGACTGTGTGGAAACCTCTTTGAAGGTCCACTGCTGAAGCCATTCATTGAAAGTTTTTATCTGTTTTTCTTTAACATGATTGGCTCTCTGAATTGGTAGGGTCTCAGAAAAATGGACTTCACAGTCTAAACTTTCCAATGTGTTACCAAGATTAATGAGCTCTTCCTTAAAATCAGTAAAGGATGTTTTATTCAGGTCATTTGTCTCTACATGGATTATGGCCAATGGATTGTTACCTTTTTATAATCTTCCTAGTTTCATTAAGTATATCTTTTACCCTTGCACCACAAAATTATGAACAGGTTATATTCTGTTTATCAGACCAACAAGCTATTTTGTCTGTGTATTTAATGATTGAATCACCTAGAATAAAGTATTGTCTTGGTTCACCATTAGATTCATCATTATTCATTTCCACTAAATTTTCTTGTAATGGTATTGTATGTTGTGTATGGCTCCCATCACAGGTTTGGGGATTTTCAGGTGGTCATGCCCAAACTGTCACTTCCTTGTGCTAGGCAATTACTAGTTGGGGGTTTTTAAGGAAGGACTATGAGGGACATTGGAGTTTGTACTATTTCTGTTTAACATTAACATGCATTTTGTGGGCTGTGGGTAGATACAGAACTGAATGGGTTAGGTGTTAAGGCTGTATTACCCATATCAGACTCATTTGAATGTATTGGTTCATTAGTCTCTCTTCTTCATATAGTTATGGGTAAGTTCATGAAATAGGGGTACCAATGTGCCCTATACTTTGTATGTTGATTTAAAAAAAATTAACAACAGCCACTGCAGTCATGATAAGTAAATTTAAAAGATAACCACAAGTACAGATACATTTCATAGTATGAGAAACCTAGGTGCAACCATTTTATTTTTATTCCATGTCCAACTCCAGAATGTCACAGATTTTCCCTAGCAAAATGTGACATGCAAACACAAGTACATTCCACTGCTTCAATGAAGACTTTATTTTAGTTGCATTTCAGTAAATTTATGTTAAAAATGCATCGGGTGTTGTCTTTGTTAATGAAAACATGTTCACCCTAGTTTTTCAATGCATATAAAATTTCTGGTTCCTCAAATTTTGAGTGGCGCGTGCAACTGTGGTGTCCAAGCAAATTGCACTTTTTACATGTTCCCAAATTTTCAGCAAAAGCATCCAGCTTTTTTTGAGTGGGTGATTTTCTTTTTGGATTTGGTCTTAAAAGTATTGCAGGACATTGGTGAGAGAGGGGTGAAGGCAATGCTTGTTTTAACGTAAACATTTGTGTGGTGTCCACTGTTGCACGTGCAACGCTTGGTGTCCCCGTTGCACGTGCAACACTGAAATTGCTTTTCTCTCATATCTGATATGGAGTTATCCCACAACATAGTCCCTTTTTCACGATTGAGTAATAGTGTCTTGAAATGCTTAGCAAAATAAATAACAAATTAAAGTATTTTTTTCAAGTTAAACACCTGTTGTGGCCACTCTTGCACATGCAATGTTTGGTGTCCCCATTGCATGTGCAACACTGAAGGTGCTTTTCTTTCAAGTATGATATAGAGTTAGCCCACAACATACTCCCTTTTCACTCTTGGGTCATAGTGTCTTGAAATACTTAGTAAAATAAAGTAAAGAATGTAACATTTTTCTCAAGTTAAACACCAGTTGTGTCCACTGTTGCATGTGCAATGTTTGGTGTCCCTGTTGCACATGCAACACTGAAGGTGATTTTTCTCAAATCCCTGCTTGGGAGTTATCTCATAATCTGGTTCCCTTTTGACTCTTCAGTCACAGCGTCTTGACAAGCTTATTAAAACTGATCTATTGTTGATCTGAAAAATTCTCTCTCATGTCACACTTTGGTAACCCTGTTTCATGAACTTACCCTTCTATTAATGACTGGAATCTATTAATTGTTTCAATTAAGTTACATACAGCTCTCTGTCAGTTTTTTGATTTCCTTCCAAAATTGACCACTGTCCAATCATTAGTATCAGTATCTAAAATGTAATTATTATTGGTGGGCGAAGTGGCCGCAATTCACTCCATGAAGTGATTCATGGAGTGAAGGTGAATTCATGGAGTGCTCCACAATGCGAAGCAGACTACTTTGCGTTGTTAATGGGTAATGTGAAGTCCATTGAAAACAATGACTTTGCATTACTCCGTCTTCCCAAACCACTACTCCACCAATTCTTAAGGTGAAGTACATTGAAAACAATGTACTCCACCTCACTTCACCTTGTTTTAAAGCTCCAAAGGTGAATTTTACAGTAATTCATGGGATTTCAGGTCACATGGGCTCTAGATTGTTCTGCACAGCCTCAGTTTGGGGTAGTGTGTGTATGAAGCTGAAGGAGACAATCTGCTTTGAGACTCTCTGCATTTCAAACATTCTAAAAGCTGTTAAAACAAAGCATTTTGGGTCATTTATTTTGCTGAAACTTTAGTTCATCAATTATAGAAACCCTCCTGTGATCATATCATCAAGCGTTTATTTGTTTGTGTGTGGATTTTGAATGTTAATGTACAATATTCAGTCTGTGTACTGAGAGACAGTGGAAGTGTGCTTTGAGGGAGGGGCGTATCTGTGGTGTAGGTAGATTAACTTTGATAAAAAGACAGTACTTTCTGTTTTGGTGATATTTTTCTTGTATAAATGTGTTAATGTACACACAGTAACATTTTCAATAATTCTTGCCATTTTTTTGCTGATTGTTGTGGTGCAACAGTGCATAATTTTAGTTTATTTAAAATATGTGGTTACATTACTGAAGTTTTCACTTTGCTACACATTACTTAGTGTGTATGTGTGAGTATGTGTGTGATGCGTGTCATCAAATCAGACAACTTTTATTGTGCCACATAATTTCAGCAATGTGAACCTGCAGCTGTGTAATTTTTGTACTTCTTTGTGATATCTTTACTGGTACTAGTATTAGTGACTATTACTGCAGCAGTGCAGTCACTGCCCCATGGCCGCCCCAACCTGCAAAGAATTCATTTCAGATTTGAATTTCTGATGGTAAGCACTAGTTAGGTGTTGTGCCTTTGCATCTGCATCTCTTCAGTGCACAGCACAATCTTAATCTGTCTGTGCATCTGCATCTCTTTAGGGCCCAATTTCCATCTCTAACTTGAGTCACAGTTGTTTCTTTGGCTTCCCTTCAGAGTACTGAACAGGTGTGGTGCATAATTCTGCATGAACATTGTACTCATTAATATGCGTTTTTAAGTCAGGACCATCATAACGAGTCACTCGTGATACAAGTCACGTTCTTCATCATCACGGTCACAAATGCAGTCACAAATCATGATTTACAATCACATCACGAATCACAACATTTATTTTTTTTAATAGTTACTTGGATGTATTTTAAGCCTGTTTTGTAGTATCTCTCCATGCTTCACCACCCCACCATTGTACTCATTAATGAGTGTTTTTAAGTCAGAGAGTTTTGTGCCACACCTAATTGGGGCCCGGGGAAGTACAGCTGTAGGCATTCATGTTTCTTCATCATCACGGTCACAAATGCAGTCACAAATCACGATTTATGATTACATCACGAATCACAACATTAATTTTTTTACTAGTTATTTGGATGTATTGTAAGGCTGTTTTGTAGTATCTCTCCAGGCTTCACCTTCCCACCATTGTACTCATTAATAAGTGTTTTTAAGTCAGGGATTTGGACAGTGTCTGCAGTACATACACAGACTGGAAAGAAGGCTGACTGTACACATGCAGTTTAGCACAGTATACTTGCACTGCTCAGAATACAAAGTGTCACGCATACAAAAGACAACAAAAAAGGGCATCATTCTATACAAGGGTCAGGGATGGTGGAGGAATACATTTTATAACACAGCAAGGAAGGTGTGTGGGCACATGGTGTGAGGAAAAAAAAACTAATGTGGAATCCCATGGTGATCCAGCAGCAGTTCCAGCATGGACATAATTTGCAACTGATGTCTCTCTATGTGATCCAGCTGCTGCTCCACAGCTCTCACCCTCTCATTGTTCTCCTCAACAGCACTCCAGAGGTCTTCCAAGTCAGCCTGTGTTACACACAGTTCTCTGGGGTCCACACATTCTACAGGCTGATCTGCTGGTGGTAGTGGTGGAGGTGGAGGTGGTGGGGGTGCTGGTGGATCATCAGGTGATGCTGTGGCCCTCCTCTTCTTAGGAATGCCACCATGCACAGCTGCACCATCTGCCACAGAATGGCCGGTAGGTGCAGGCATGGTCCATTTTGTGGCAGCCTGCCACTCCAACTGGTGCTGGCCCCAGTCCCCAGGTGAGTACCCCGGGGGGCCACCGTGCACCTCCACCTCAAATAGACAGCATGTGACCACACTGCTGTTCCCCCCAACACAGTCAAAAAACTGCCAAACAACAGAGGTGTGGGGAGGACCAGAAACAGGCAGGGGAGGGCCAGATGAACTTGCGGCTGACTGGTCACAATGCTGAACAGGGATGGGATCCACACCTGGGCCCAGGGGAACAGGCACATCCTGCTCCAGAGGACCTGGTGCTGGACTTGGTGGTGGTGGTTCAACTGCCTCAGAGTCAGGACAGGAGGCGGTGCTGGTCCTGCTTACAGGGGGGGGTGCAAACAACTAAATACTTATAAAGGTAAGAAAAATAAAATTTACAGAAAGAACAAATTAAGCAAAAAAGAATATAGAAAAGATAAAAAAAGTAGCTTTTAAAAAAGCTGTTGAGTCTAAATCAAAGCTTAAGTCTCCTCGCTCTGATCTCAAGGTATCAGCAGTCACAAAACATACTCCTCTCTCTCTCTCCCTCTACACAGGAGAAAGTAAAAGTGTCTTCTTGTATGACTCACCTCCTTTCTGCCTATCTAAAAAGAATGTGACTTACAGTACTGTAAGCCATGTGATGTGCGGGGGGGGCTGCCAAATCTGAAACACCAAGTGGATCACTTAGAATCATAATGAGGAATGCGAAGTCTATTAAAAACAATGACTTCACTTTACTTTGCAATGCCATTCCACCTTAATGTGAAGTGATAATGACAAGGCAGAGTGAGCACTTTGTATTGCCCACCCAAGTAGTGGAGTGGCAACGTGAAGTGCCCACTTCAAGGCTCACTTACCGGGAATTTAAATCTGCTGCATCTCTAGTCATGATCTTCAGGTGTACATTTCCTTTTCTTCATTGGAACAATGGTACCATTTTCTACTTGTACCTGTGCCTTAAGTTCATCAGTAATATTGTTTTCATAGTTTTTTTACTATTATTCAGTTGTTGAAGTTTAATAGATAAGCCTCAAAACTTTCAGAAATTTTAAAATTACATTTCACAATTATCTGAAATGCAAAATTTTAAGCCTCTATCACTTTAAAACTAGAGAACAAAATATCACCATTTTTGATGGATTCATTGACTCTAAATACTATTCTTAAGGCCACCAATGGCCCAGCAAAAGAGCATTTTGTTGCCATGTTGATGAACCCGGTAATTACAATTGAATTTCATGAGTTTTTCAGACATTGTGGGATGATGTAATACTTTTTTCAAAGCCATAACCATTCATTGTGCAAAGTCATACCCTTGAGTCGCCATTGAAGAGAAAGGTAAAGGCTGGATAAATTGGCAACAAGGAAGCATTCATAGGAAGCTCCAAAGTACATGTACAGTGGTGCCAAGTGTCAGGTCACTATCTTGAGTGATGAACCATGAAGAATAGTCATGGGCATCACTGTGCACTCATCTGCCTTCTTAACTTATAATTTACATAACCAACTATTTCTCTATTTAGCAGTTTCTTAGACTCTTCCAATAAGGTATGCATATTATTTTTCAATTATCTAGCTCCAAAGGCAGCTAAGTTGTAAGCATTTTTTCAGAAATGTTCACATGAATAATAAATTGCCAGACTTGGGTTCCTATAAATTCTACACATCTTCTAGTCAGTATGCATGCCCAATTTCAGATGTTGCGCTATAAGACATTCTGAGTTATGACCAATTAAAGGGCTTCAGAAAATTCTGCAAAATGTTGGAAAATCTTGTACAATTTGTGAAATTTCATGAATATTCTGTGAAATCGGAATTTGCTAAGTTTGCTCAGCCCTAATTGAAACCTGCCTCTAGATAGGAATGGAACCAGCTGATGGAGGAGGTCAAAAGCCCCTCTACCTTAAGCTTGTCCAGGAGAAGGCGGTGTGACACAGTGTTGAAGGCTTTGGCCAGGTTGACAACATGTTGGAAGTAATTTGGCCCTTGTCAACATTGCATAAGACGGAGTCAGTGAGTAAGAAGAGGCAGATAAATACAGAGTCGGACTTTCTGAAGCCAGACTGGAAAGGCGTGATAAAGTAGGGGATCAAGGAAGGGGTGAATTGTGAAAGGAAAAGACGGTCCTGAAGCTTGGAAAGTGTGGGAAGTAGAGGAAGAATTACCCCCTTTTGGGAAGGAATGACAGTAACCTGCTTCAAGACATCAAGGACTAAGGCAAAGCAGAAGGAGAGGTCATGGAGGAGGACACTGGGGAAGGCGATAGTTGGTGCGGAGAGGTGCAGAACCTTGGTTATAAGACAAACTGGGCTCTACCTTTGTGGTGGCTAAGAGCTAGAAGAGCCTGAAGAGAGGCAGAGTGAGTGTTAGGGGAGAACAAGAAGAAGTGTTAGGGAAGAGGTGAAGGTTGAGGAGGAGGACAGGAAGTGGGGAATGGGAGAAAGAGCACAGGTGGCGAAGAAAGAGTTGAAAGAAGCAGTAATGGCAGAAGGGTCAGAGATGTGGGAGCTGCAAACCTTGAGGACAGATAAGGCAAACTGGGTTGTGGGGTCCCTCCTCAAGCATAAGTGCTCTGAGTGCTGTTTGGAGCAAGCAGTGCAGAGGAAAAGGCAGTCCCTGTGTACTAATTGATGTGGCTGCTGGAGGTGGGAGAAGTATACAAGGGAAAGACCAGCAAAACAAAGGCCTTGTGATCCCCTCTTCCTGATTGCAGCTGCAAACCACATGGTTCAGTGACATTCCTTCTGCCCCCATGGATGGCAACAAGGGCTAGTCCAAAATGTCAACAAACATCTAAACATACTCAAGCTCAGCACTCGTGATCAGTGGTGCAAAACTCCAAATCCCAATCTCCTACTGGTCCCAAGCACTTATACACAGCACGCTAATTTGAAATTTATTGAGCAATCTGTTGACATTCACAGATTGCATACAAAGATTTCAGGGAGAAAAGGCTTGCAGTTTATAGATTAAATGCATTACAGCAGAATATATACTACCACTTCTTTATAAACTAGTGCTTCCCATAACAAAGAGATTTTTATCATGAAGCACTGGGTCAATCAGTCAACCGCCGCTGTGCTGTCTTAATTTTGTGCTTTGGCAGAATGTTAGAGGGATGCACCTTAGAATGCATACTGCTGTAATAAATTTCATCTGTGAACTTGAATGCTTATTTTCTCTTATGTCTTTCTATGCAAGATGTAAATGGGGGAGGAAACATTGTTTAACCAGAAATAGCACACTAAGCTGAAGCTTGTTTACAGATGTGACCTGGGACCACAAGGAAGTTATGTGACTTGCTCAGGATCACACAGTATGCACCTAGGCAATTGTGGGATTCAAACCCAAGTCTCCAGATCTGTAGCTCAGAGCCTTAACCCTCTGCACTATACTGCCTACTGGCTCATCAAATGTTAAAAACTCGCTCAATAAATAGCCTAGTAGTTTTTTACTTTTAACTTGGTTTACTGTGCTTAATTTCTTGGGACTTGTACTTGTCTGAAAGGCCCCTTCTCTGAAATGAGTGGTCTGATAACTGTAGTAGGCAGGACAGAAGAAAAAGGAATTTGTGTGTGTTAATTGATATGGTTGCTGGTGGCCAAAGAAGTCCATGGGGTACCGTCCAGCAAAACAAAGGGCTCAAGACCTCCTCACCATGATGTCAGCTGTTAACTGCATGGCACTGTGGAATTCTGTTGGCCTTCTGGGCTGGCAGCCAGGCAAGTCCTGAAGGTCCCTCCTCTGACACTAGCACTCCAAGGACTGATAGGAGAAGGCAGGGCAGTGTAGAAAGCAGTTTCTGTGTGCTATTTGATATAGCTGCTTTGGCAGGAGAAGTCCATTGTGAGAGCCCAATATAACAATGGGCTCATGACCCTGTCACCCTAATGGCAACTGTGAACTGTGTGGCACTGTAACATACTGTCAGCCTCTGGGCTGGAAAACAGGAGCTAGTTCAAAGATCCCTCCTCTGACAAGAGCACTCTGATAATAAATAAATAATAATAATAAGTTTATTTAAATAGCACCTTTCAGTATACTAAGGTGCTGAACATATCAAACCACAACATCAAATACAAGCCAATAACACATATAAATAAATTCATATCATATTAATAGCAATTATTAAAATCAATTAATAAATACAAATAAAAATTCCAGCAGAATAAATTACTTAAACATCCAAAATGGTCAAACATCCAAAAATGCCATTTGCCACAGATAAGTTTTCATGTTTTTCTTGAATTCCTCCATGGAGGTGCTCTCCCGTAACTGGCGTGGTAGAGAATTCCAGAGAGTGGGAGCAGCATAAGAAAAAGCTCTACTGCCAGAAGATTTTAAACTCACTCTCGGAATCTCTAGCAACCCCTCTTCGGCAGAGCAGAGCAATCGGCCAGGGTAGTAAGACACCAGAAGTTCTTTCAAATAGGCCGGGGCCTGATTGTGAAGGGCTTTGAAAGTCAATAAAATGACTTTAAAGGTGATCTGCCACTGTACGGGCAGCCAGTGCAGTTCGTGCAGCACCAGGATAATATGGGAGGACCTACTTGTCCCTGTCAAAACCCAGGCTGCAGAGTTCTGCACCAGCTGTAGGTGGCAGATTTCAAACCCAGAAAGCACAAAGTAAAGGGTGTTGCAATAGTCCAAATGCGAGGGCACAAAGGCGTGGACCAATGTTGGTAGAGAGTCAGACGGAACAAGGTGCCTAACCCTGGTGATATTCCTAAGATGGTAAAAGGAAGTCCTGACAATGGCCGACACCTGAGACTGTAATGTCAGCTTGTCATCTAGGACAATCCCAAGGCTACGCACCCATTCATAGGACGAAGTGACACACCACCAAGAAATATTCCAGAAGGTGTGCCACCACACAACCTCTCTATCTGACCTCCCGGTCCACAACCAGAACCTCTGTCTTCTCCAAGATCACCTATTGTAGCAGGCAGGGCAGAGGAAAAAGCAGCTCCTATGTGCTAATCAATGTCACTGCTGGAAGTGTAAGAAGACCATGGGGGAGGGCTCAGCAAAACAAAGAACTCATCATCCACTCACCCTAATGAAGACTATGAACAACATGGCACTGTGGCATCCTGTTGGCCTCTTGTCTGGCAACCAGGTCTAGTCCAAAATGTTCCTCTCTGACATGCTCACTCCTAGTGCTGATTGAAGCAAGCAGGGCAGAGGAAAATGCAGCCACTGTGTGCTAAGTGAGGTGGCTGCAGGTGGCCAGAGAAGTCTGAGAGGCAGAACCCAGGATAACAATGAGCTTGTGACTCCTCACCCTGATGGCGACTCCAAAACATGTAGCACCATGGCATTTAGTTTGCCACTTGGGCTGACAACCAGGGTAGTCTAAAAGGTTCCTCCTCTGACATGGGCTCTCCAAGCACTGTTCATAACAGGAAGGACAGAGAAAAAAACAGCTTCTGTACACTAATCAATGTGACTGCTGGTGATGGAAGAAGTCTGTAAGGGAGAACAGAGCAATCAAATGGCTTTCTACCCCCCCCAATCCTAATGGCAGCTGCAACCCATATGTTTCTGTAGCATTCTGTCAGCCTACTTGGCCGGCAACCAGGGCTAGTCTGAAAGGCTCCTTGTCTGACATGAGCGGTCAATGTGCTGATTGGATCCAACAAAGCAGAGGAAAAAATCAGTTCCTGTGTGCTAATTTATGTGGCTGCTGGTGGCCAGAGAAATCTGAGTGAGAGATACCAGCAGCACAAGTGACTTGTGAACCCCTCACTCTGATGGCAGCTGTAAACTACATGGCACTGTAGCATTCTGTCAGCCTCATGGATTACAACCAGGGCTAGTCCCAAAGGTCCCTCCACTGACACAAACACTATAAGAGCTGATTTAGGGCAGGCAGGGCAGAGGAAAAAGCAGCTCCTGTGTGCTTATCAATGTGGCTGCTAGCAGCAGGAGAAGTTCATAAGGCAGTGGCAAGCAAAAATAGTGCATACAACATTCTCATCTTGATGATGGCTGTGAACTGCATGGTACTGTTGCATTCTGTCAGCCCCTTGATCCTGTAACCAGGGCTAGTCTGAAAGTTTCCTCCTCTGACAGAAATGGTCCATGGACTGACTGAAGCAGACAGAGCAGAGGGAAAAAAAAAAAACTATTACTGTGTTCTAATTATTGTGACTGCCATGCACCAGAGAGTCACTGGGGGAAAACTCACCAGAAAAAATGGCTCATGAACCCCTCACCTTGATGGTGATTAGGAACCACGTGGCACTAAGGTGTTCTGTCTTTCACCTGGGCTGGCAACCACAGCTATTCCCAAAAAGTCCTTCCTCTGACAAGAGTACTCCAATCACTGATAGCAGCATGCAGAGTAGAATGAAAAGCAGCTACTGTGTTCTAACCAATGTGGCTGTTGGCAGCAGGAGAGGTCTGTAAGGGATTGTAATCCCTTCATCTGGAAGGCAACTGCAAACCACATGATTCCATGATGTTCTGTCAGCTCCCTGGGCTGGCAACAAGGGCTAGTCTGAAATGTCCCCCCCTCTGACACAAGCCTTTTGAGCACTGATAAGAACAGACAGGGCAGTGGAAAAAACAGTTCCTTTATGATAATTTTGTGGCTCCTGGTGGAAAGAGAAGTCCACAGGGAGAGCCCAGCATGACAAAAGCTTCACCACCCACTCACCTGATTGTGGCTCTGCATCACATGGCAAAGTAGCATTCTGTTGGTCTTCTGGACTGGCAGTCCCTCTTCTGACACAAGCTCTCTGAGTGCAGGTTGGCACAGGTATGGCAGAGGAAAAGGCAGCTCCTGTGTGCTAATTGATGTGGCTACTGGGAGCAGCAGAAGTCTATAGGGGAGAGCCCAGGAAGACAATAGTCTCACAAACACTTCACCTTTATGGTAGATAGTAAAACATGTAGCATTCTGCAGTTCTGTCTGCCTCCCAGGATGGCAACCAGGGCTAGCCTTGAAAGGTCCATCTTCTCAGATTTGGTGTAAGCCATAGGACTTTGCTGTGGGGACCCTACCTGATAGTGAATCAGGCACATGGTTCATGGTGCGCTGGTTGTTGTAGCAAGCTGCCTTCAACACAGCTTGCACCAACCTTTGTGAATTGGGCCTAATAAATACAAGCAATTATAAGGCAAGAAAACACATATAAAAATAACAACAAGGTTTAAACTACAATACAACCTTATGATTACTGTTGACAAGACTTACAACACACCAGATAGTTATTGTTAAACCAATTTTATTAAACTTTGTAATGATGGTAATGGGCGTACAGTGAGATGCACACGGGCAAAGAATTCCAGTATTTTCAACCATTTTATGTAAAAGGCATACACCCCATAGTATGTTTTACAATAGGCACAAACTAGTTCAATTTCAACTGCCAACATCAGATTGTTAGTAAATGACCAGAAAGTGAGCAATTTCCAGAGATAAAGAGTTTTCATCTTAATACACTTCCAAGTTAGGATAAGGGTATGCAAGATATGCTTCTGTTCCAGACTGCACCAACCAAGGGACCTTAATAGATCACAGTGGTGAGTATGACAAGGAAGTTGGATTACAGACCTTGCCAATTTATGATAAGCTACATCAGGTCTTCAAAGGTAAGTAAGAAAGGCCCCATAGGTAAATTACAGAAACATAGTTTAAGGGAAGAGTCATTGATTATACTAACTTTAGTCTTATGTTAAATAAAAAAAAACAATATTAATATTGATGCAATAATCCTATTTGGGCATTTATCTTCTTAACCATAACCATAATGAGATGCTTTCATTTTAGACTCTTACCAAGCCAGAAGACTAAATATTTACAATATGGGACTTGCTGAGAACAGTATTATTATGAGTAATAATTTTAAGATTAAGACAAGGTTTTAAATGGTAAAGGGTACCAAGCTGCACTACATTAGCTTTTTTTTTTTTCCCCAGTCAATACAAGCAAATTGTGATAAGAAGTAGTCTGGACTTCATTAAATGCCAAATGCTGATTTTTTTTTGCAAATCCCAAAAATGTGAGGTCCCCAATATAAATAATGGTATTTATGGCTTAGTTTTAAATAATTAACAAATAAGTTAAAAAAGCTGTAGCTGTAATACAGAGATCTGGATTTCACTATTACACACAGAAAGAATGTCTGAATATATACCATTAAATGAAAGCACTTAATGATGGTTGAGTAAGTACAGTAACTCTCTAGCTAACTGTAAACATTTGAATTATAATCCAAAAAGCTCAATTTATGTAATAGATGTTTGTGGTTTATTGTGTCAAAAGCCTACAAGAGGTCAAAGAAAATAGCACCAACTGTGGAATCACTGTCAATTGCTACAGTACCTGGAAATCACCTGTGACTTTAATTAGGGTTGTCTGAATGCTATGTTGGTGTCTAAAGCCTGACAGAAAGTGGTTAGGGTAATTATTTTAATGTAGAAATCTGGATAGTTGTTTTTGTACAAGCTTCTCCAAGACATTGACAGAACTAGAAGGAGAGAAATAGGGCTGTAATTTGAAAAATAAGGTGTTGTTACCATACTTACAGGCTGGCATAACTTTAGCCAACTTTCATGAGTCTGGAAGGAAACCAGAAGAGATGGACATGATAAAGAGATATACTAAAGGATAACATATTAATGGTGGAGCATATTTTAAAAACCTAGGGTTTATGCCATAAGAGCCTTCAGATTTACACAAGTCCAGTTTCTGCAGTGAAGCACGTACTTCATCAACATGATATGGAATTAATTTGAAGAAAGGAAGAGCATTTGTTAAATTCAATACAAATCACTCTTTAGACTTCTAGTTCACCTCCAAAAAGTCCAGAGACCACAGTTTTTACTATTATTCAAGTTCTCAGAAAGATTGTTTTTTTAATGTAACAAATGTGTTTAGTATAATAATTTCTTAAAGTCCTATATGATTGTCAATCAGAGGGGAGACCAGATAGCTTGTTTCACAGCCTTATTACACAATTTACAGGCTTTGAATAATAAGGATGAATACTAAGGAGAAATATTATTGTGCACTAATCTCTTCCTTAGAGGGGCACGTCTATTGCACACCTCAATGAACTCATTGGTAAAGTAAATACAGGCACTGCTCACATCAGGAATCAGATATAAATGATCCCAATCAACATCTTCTAGGTCCATCATAAATTGAACATAATCAAAAGATTTAATGGACCTGGTATATTCTTTTTTTTGTTGTTTACTAATGCAGTATAGTAGCTGATGATCAGAGAAACCATCACAAAGAACAAAAGCAGTTCCATAGCTCTCTGGGGGTTGGAAAAATGAAGACAAGTGCAGTAGATAAATCAATAGTTTTATTATTAAGTATAGTAGGTTCACTTACCAGTTGCAGCAGCCCCGTGTCAGAGGATATGTATTCTACATGGTAAGCACCAAGGCATTTACCCCAATTTACACTGACATATCCTTCCTTAATATTTCATAACTATGTTTATAATGGAAAATTAGGTTTTCTAAAATTTCAAAATGGTGCAATGGAGATTTGAGAGCATAGTAACTGCCAATCAAGCAGACCAGGGAATACCATCCCATCAAATCTCTAAAAGAAGAATCTCAATATTGTTCTCATACTTTGGTACAGATAGATTAACATCATAATTTTGTGAGAGTATATTACTAACCTCCACCTCTTGCCACTGTCTGATCTCCTGATATTGTAATTAGAGAATGCCACATAACCAACAAATTTCAAGTTTACCCAGGTTTGTTAACACATCCATCTTGGGAAGCAAACTGTGTGCATTACAAAGAATGAAGGACATGTTTTTTGAGTTGAATATGTCTCCACCTTCCACATTAAGTGCAGCTTGGCCAAGGTTAGGATGGCTATCACCACTAATCAACTGCATGACACTTAACAAAAACCTAAACAAAGTGAATTTACTTCTTAGTAATTTTGACATGTTTAGCCACCTACCAGTTCCTAAACTGAATTGTTGCATGTTACATTTTAACATGCTAACATATGATACTTTAGGTAGTGCAATAGAAAGTATAATCTGCTTTATAAAAATAATGACTGATATTGTAGACATCATTATATGACTTATTGGTACATGCCAGTCGTGGTTAAATGCCATTTGGTTAACAGAACATGTTACTTCAAAGCTATATATATATTTAGTGGGGTGTCCAGATTATGATTCAAAGCCAGGCTTCCTAATGCACTATTGTCTAATCTTGAATTCCACAAAAGACATAATAGAAATCCAGTCATGTCTATTGTAGGTAATCCAGCAAATCTGTGTAACCCATTGGTACTTGTTTTGTAACTGCCCATTACATCAGCCTTTTCCAAAATATTTTAAAATCTTAGATGAAAATAAAACCAAAAATAATAACAAAGGTAGAATTTAAATGAAAGTAATAATGAAATGTCACTTGGAGTAAGTAACTCCTCCCTATTCCAAACAGTACACAGAAAATTATCAGATATGACTGAAGATGGTAAATCGATGTGCCAGAGTGGGGCATCCAAACACTGTAAGTTAAGAATAAAAATCAGTCTCTGTGATGATGGAAAACTTCCAGCTGTCTCCTGATTTTATACAATGTGCAGTGAGTGGTGTTCATTTATCTTAGGCTGGTCTCATCCCAGTCACAGCAGGATTAGGATATATAATAAATCACCAAATGAATGTCTTACATAGAGGATTAAGTGCAAAAATAGTAAATTTAATCATACCAAGCAGGTCTTCAAAAAAAGTCTTCAGAAGTGTTAAGAAGCAGGGTCTGCAGAAGTACTGGATGCAGGAACAGGACTGTTGCTTCATCTTGGAACATACAACTTAAGCAAATGTCTGACTTCAAGTGACTTTTTGAAATGTTGATATTATGTGCACATACATACACAGCAAATAACTCGCTGCTGAGCCCCCTCATCAGTTGTGTGTTATTGGCATAACTCTGTGTAGTCATGTAGAGGGTGGTGAGACAGCAGGATTTAAAATAATAGCTGTCTCCTTCAGCAAGGCTCTGGCAGTCTCTGTAGTTGTACTGGGCTAAAGCAGATAAATGTGGCATTCTCTCTGCCCCCTGGGCTGGCAATCAGGGCTAGTCTAAAAGGTCTTTCCTCTGACTGGAGTACTCCAATCAATGATTGCAGCAGGCAAGGTAGAGGAAAAATCAGCTCCTCTGTGGTAATCAGTATGACTGCTGATGGTGGGAGAAGTCTGTAAGTGAGAGACCAGCAAAACAAAGGGCTTGCGTACTCTTCATTCTGATGGTGACTGTGCACAGTATGGATTTGGGGAGTTCATCAGCCACCTAGGTTGCCAACCAGTGACCAGTGCTGGGCTTAAAGGTCCCTCCTCTTACATAAGAACTCCAACAGCTGGTTGGAGCAGGCAGTGCAGGAAAAAGAGCAGCTCCTGTGTGCAATTGATGTGTCTCTTGGTGGCTAGAGCCCAGCAAAACAAAGGGCTTGTGATCCCTCACCCTGATAGTGGTTGTGAACAATGTGGCACTATGGCATTCTAGCTGTCTCCGGCTGGCACCCTTTGCTAGTCACAAGGACCCTCCTCTGACATGAACACTCTAAGCACTGATTGGAGCAGGCAGGGCAAGAGAAAAAACAGCTGTTGTGTGCTAACTGATGTGGCTGCTGATGGCAGGAGAAGTCCACGGTGGAGACCCCAGACAAACAAATGACTAGCGATCCCTTAACCCTGATGGTGACTGGGAACCATATAGCACTGTGGCATTCTATTTGCCCCATGGGGTAGAAATCAGGGCCAGTACAAAAGGTCTGTCCTCTGACTTGAGCACTCCAAGCACTGAGTGGAGCAGGCAGGGCAGAGGAAAAATCAGCTGATGTGCCTTAAGTAATGTGGCTGCTGGTGGCTGGAGAAGTCTGAGGGGAGAGCCCAGCAAAGAAAGGATATTCCACCCTTACCATGATGGTGGCTGTAAGTCATGTGGCACTGTAGCACTGTGTCACCCTCCTTAGCTGGCTATGGCAGAGTTAGGTTATACCCTCAGCTGTGATTGATGGATCACTTTTCTATCTCCTTATTTTCTAGCGACCAAAACTTCTTCTGTGCAATAGTTAATGCTTTTCTCTTTGCTTTTCTCCACCCCCCACTCTAGGTTGGCCACCTAGCGTAGCTCTTTCCTATCCCTGCTAAACATCCTACTAATTCTCTCTTTTCACTCTTTTTCCATTTCCATCTATTCAGCCCATGGAATGATGCCAAACACCTGGAGAAGTGGTGTGTAAAGTGCATAAGTGCATTTTAATAAAAAAATAAAAAAAAATAAAACTTTATTTACTAAGAACATTTCAGGCACCAAGGTACTGTACAAAAATGACAATAAATCACAAGAAATAAAGTTAAAATAAACATTAAAATCATGACGTCACACAACAACTCATAAATGCTTGTCTCCACAGGTAAGTCTTAAGTTCCTGCTTGAAGCTCTACAAAAAGCATGAAGACTATTTTAGATAGCAGGGATAAATACAGTTAATAAAGCCTTTATAAAGAAAAATGATTAGAAGTCATATAAAACAATAATAATTTCATGATTAGTACAGTTATGCGAAATCTTTAAGGTATTTTCATAAATTCACACTATAAATCTGCTACTGTATAAGGTTCTATGTATAAAAGTGCTTAATCACTGTGGATCAGAGATATAGAGAGTCAATATTTGTGGAGATATACACTGTTCCTTTAACTGAACCAGGAAGTCCCTGAAACAACCCCTCCCCACCTTGGTTTTAAAACAACATGTCCAGACATGTAAGGGTTCAGTCAGGTGACTCTACCAAAAATATCAAACCCTCTGCACTGAGTTGACTTCAGTTCAGTGTAGTAGAGTTTAGTCTTGAGAGTGAAGGAGAGAGGTGCTATTGTAGGCAAGCTGTTGAGTGCAGATGAGAAGGGTCTTATGAGCTCTAAGATCCAGGACTGTATTATGTGAGAAACTACTGATGTTAAGTAGTGATTTTCTTTGCAACTGTTTTGTTTTCATTTATTTTTCAAACTTTGGAAAAATAAATATCACACCACAGTGTGTTTGAAACCTGTAAATATGCCTTGTTTGATGTTTATTCCCACATGGTGTAACGTTGGCAATGAATGTTAGTCCCAAAGATCCCTCCTCTAATGCTAGCTTTCTGAGCACTGACTGGAGCAGGCAGAGCAGAGGAAAAAGAAGTTCCTGTGCATTAATCAGTGTAGCTGGTGGTGGTGGGAGAAGTCCATTAGGGAGAGCCTGGCACATCAAAGGGCTCACAGCCCCCTTGCCCTGATGTTTACTGCAAACCTTGTGGTGCTGTGGTCTTCTCTTGGCCCCCTGGGCTGGCAAACAGGGCTAGTCAGAAAGGTTCCTCCTCCAACATGAGTGCTTCAAGCACTGATTGTAGCAGACCAGGCAGTGGAATAACCAGCGCCTGTGTACTAATTGATGTGGCTGCTGGTGGCCAGAGAAGTTCATAGGGGAGATCCCAGCAGACCAAAGGGCTCATGACCCCTTCACCCTGATTGTGTCTGTGAACTGCATGACACAGTGGCATTCAATTCACCTCCTGGGCCAGCATCCAGGGCTACTCTCAAAGGTTCTGCCTCTGACATGAGTGCTCCAAAGGCTAATTGGAGCAGATATGGCAGAGGAAAGCAGCTCCTGCACACAAATCAATGTGGCTGCTTTTGTTATGAGAAGTCCATGGTGGGAGCCCAGCAAACAAAGGGCTCACCATTCCCTGACCTGATGGCAACTATATAGCACTATGGCATTCTGTCTGCACCCTAGGCTGGCACCCACGGCTAGTCCGCAAGGTCCCCTCTGACACAAGTGTTCCAAGCACTAACTGTAGCAGGCAGGGTAGAGTAAAAAACAGGAAATTCAAACAAGGAACATCGTGAACAAACAGTCCAATTAACAACCATGCAGCTCTCAATAAAGGCGGCCAACCCTAATTACGAATAAGTTCCAGGAATAGAGAGCGCAACAGTACCTCTAGCACTGGAAAAAATACTTTTAAAAGTGAAGACTAAGTCACAAGAAAGAGCATCTTAAGGTGAAAAAACACTCAAAATTTTATTAAAGTCTTCACAGTGGTAGTACACAATAGAAAACCAGTGCAAGGTGATCACTGCAAGAAAACGAAACACCCCTAGCGCCTCGACTCTAATGAGTCTTCAAAAAACAGACAACTCCAAAAAACAGTTCATCTATAAACTTTATTTTATTTCATCATAGTTCACATCAAGATCACCATGTTCCAACAGTGTCCCTGATGTTTCTCCCTCTGTATGGGGCTTCTTCAGGGAAAACATGGTGATAATATTCAGATAATCAAAGATTATATAAGAAGTTAAATTTACTCTGTTGTTAGACACTAGTGGTTCAGCACCCTAAAGTACATTATTGGTTGCCAAGGAAAATTACAGACTTAAAATGTGATTATGACCAAGTTGAAACAGCGATGTCCTTGCAACCTATGAAACTGAGTGGGGAATTTTTGACAGCTATAATTAAGTTGCAATATGACTGTCGCAGTGATGTTCAAGTAATTTATGAAATAAAATTTTAGGTCTTAGTAGTTTAACATATGGTCTTGTAAATACTTTCATATTCAGAATGTTTTGTTGTAATAGGCATTTTTAGATATAAAACCTCATTCTTCTTTCCCCTTCCCCTCCCTGTCTCAAGCTTTTGTTGCTGAACATTTTTTTGTTACTGAACATCCTTAATTGCGATATGTATGATTAATAGAATTTGGCTATCATAATTATAGTGATCAATTAAGACATGTAGTAATTAGAATATTTTTAAGCGCTGTATCGAGCAGTTCTTCTCTCTTCTTCCCCTAAATCGTAGTTAATAAATGTTGTTTCCAGGGCTATAAAATGCAGCAAAATTATGAATTTGGTGACATCATTTTATGAATATGTTTTGCGATGTTCAATAATAGAGAGTGGATAAAGTTGTTTACTGGAAAATGGTTGAAATAGAGAATATATATTTTTTCGAAACGAGATATGCTAGTCTAGTATTAAATCCCTGTTTTTTGAAAAATCCAACTGACCCCCATTCCTTTTCTTTTCCTTCCCTTCCTCCTTCTCCACCCCTTTCCTTTTCTTCCCCCCCTTTCTCATGTTTCTTTTTTCTTTTTGATGCATGATTGGTACATGCCTTGATTCATTTCTTATATGTTTTTTAGGATAAGTTTGGATTTATATATTTAGATAACATAGTTGTAATATTAAAATCAATGTATATTTATATATGTTTATCAGTTGTAACTGTTTTAATAAGATGGTGATTAAATCAGTGATGTCAGAGTTAGTTAATTGGTTGGAGTATTTAAGGGAACATTCACATGAGGGGTTTTACCTTTGAGAAAGGATGTAATAGACATCCGAAACGCGTCAGGTGGTATGGCTTTTTGTGATACTTCTGAATAAAAGTTTTTTAATAGACCTGTGCCCTTGTTATTAGAGGTGTGTGTGCTCTACTTTTTGAAGTTTTTGTGATTTTCATACCAGTATAGAGGCACCACGTCCTAGTGCTCACTCAGTTTTGGTTTTTTGTTTGAAATAACTGTTATATCTACTTTTTTCATACCTTTTATGTTTGTCCCCAATTTTTGCTTCACCAGCTTCTGGGACCTTATTCCATCTAACCAAGCCCTACTACCCACTACAGGAATCCTACATTGGTCCAGCCCACCACCAGCATTTTTCAACAACCACCCAGATACTCCAACCATAATTCATGGCTTATCAGCCATGGGCAGGATCCCAAGTACCCATAAGCCTAGAGGAGAGTGTTCTGCTTGACAGTCAGTGCCCATAAGAAGGAGCCAACAAGGTGCTGGTGGAGTCAAAAAGACCTTGCTGTGGCATGGGGCTTTGGGTGATTTCATCTGACCAGCACTGTTGAGGGTATTTTTTCCCTGCTAAGCCCTCCCTTTATCCCACCCCATTGCATGATCTTGAGAGGTGACCCCAGCAAGCACCTATTAGGGCTATAAGAAAGGAAGGAAGGTGAGCACCACCCTACATTTTGTAATCCCCTGCCGGTCCTACTCTGGGTTTGTGACACCTCCGTGTCACTCACCATGCACGTAGGTATGTATCAATTTAAGGGCACCCCAGAAGGACAACTTATTCCTTCATGCAGAACACCCCTCTCCCCCCTTGATCACCACGGGCAGTTTTTTTGTTTTTTTTTTGTTTAGTCTTTGGTAACTAGGTAAGGCCCACTAGGCACAAGTGCCTGTTTTCAGGGGTGAACTTGGAGCACTGGGTGGTTAAGTGACTTGCTCAGAGTCACACAGTATGCAAGTGGAGGTTGTGAGAATCAAACTCAGGTCTGGTCTTCTGGATGTATCAAGCTTGTTCACACCTCATTCCTCTAACCTCTAGGCTATACTGCCAGTCCAGTTGTTCAACACAAGAAGGTCACCTCCCTCACCAAGTCAGGTGGTGTTCAGGGGACGCCCGAACCCCATCTCACTTGCTGGCCCCACATGTCCAGGGCTCAGGATACAAACCCAGGTCATCTGGATGGCAAGCAGTAACTCTACTGCTGTGCTAGATGGCCCGCATTGTTAAGCCTACATTTAGAGATAAATGACAATTTTATGTCTCTCCTCACCATTGCAACAAAAGAATCCTTTCAGATTGTATCACTTATCTATAAAAGAGTCAATATAGCTAATATCACTTTCATTCTTTAAAATTTGCTTGTATTCCCATCAGATCTGATTCCATTGTCTAGATATATGCAGTGAACAACATTCATTTGATATTTTAAATTAAAATGCAATCACAGTCATTGCTTATTTGCACTGCACACATAGAGCAAAAAGTAGTCTTTTCATGATAGTCTCACCCTCTGCTGTATTTAACAACCATCATATTAATATAACATGATGTATCATTTTTAATGTTTTAATTACTTTCTAATATATTAGGCAGTAATAAACACTTAAAACCATATGTTTAGTATTCATAAGCCAAATTGGAGATACATTATTTACAAGTCACTGACACTGACTCCATTAGCGATCATTACCCCATTCTGTGCCACTGGTCAAACAAATTTATCAGACCACCAGCTAAAACAATTACTTGCAGGGTATTGATCCATTGGCACCTTGAGTCACTGAAAGCATTCTTGCGACACCATGACTGAATGTACATTGATACAGCTCCCGATGTGGATATGGCCCTGGATTATTTTATCTCCAGTTTCAATGAAGCTTGTGATATTCATACACCTCTCAGAAAGCATAAGGTCAGAGGCATCAGTAATCCTTGGGTTAAACCTGAACTACTAGAGCTAATGAAATCCTGTGACCTCCTCTGGTATCGAACAAGGGCCATGGGCAGACATAGAAACATAGAAACTTAGAAACATAGAATTTGATAGCAGATAAGGACCTCTTGGCCCACCTAGTCTGCCCATTTCCCTACCTAACTGATAATCTGCAGATCCTAGTTAACCAACAGCCTACTTCCTCCTACCCCCCCACTAGAATTGCCTTATGTTTGTCCCATGCATTCTTGAATTCCCCCACTGTTTTTGACTCTACGACCTCCTCAGGAAGGCTGTTCCTGTGTCCACAACCCTTTCTGTGAAGAAATACTTCCTCACATTACATCTGAGCCATCCCCCCTCTATCTTCAAATTGTGCCCCCTTGTTTTTGCACACCGCTTTTTTTCTGAAAGATGCTACCCTCCTGGACTTTGTTGATTCCCTTGAGGTATTTGAAAGTTTCTATCATGCCCCCCCCCTTTTCCTCAAGGGTATACATCTTTAGTTCCTTCATATGTCTTCTGATGCAGACTCAGCATCATTTTGGTTGCCCTCCTCTGGACAGCCTCCACCCTGTCTATGTCTTTGCGGAGATGGGGTCTCCAGAACCATACACAGTACTCCAGATGTGGTCTTACCAACTGTCTATACAGTGGGCCAACAACTTCCTGTTTTCTACTGCTGATGCCTCTTCCTATGCATCCCAGTATCCCCGATCCCTCTTTACTGCCTTCTCACATTGCTGGCCCACCTTTAGGTAGTCAGATATGACTACTCTCAGGTCCCTTTCCATTTTTGTTGTTGTCAGTGTCTCATCCCCCATTGTGTAATCTTCCCCTGGGTTTTTGTTTCCCAGCACATTACTTTGCACTTTTTTGCATTGAATCTAAGCTGCCATACATTTGACCATTCCTCCAACCTTGCCAAGTCCCTTTTCATCCTTTCCACCCCACCTTGTGTATCAACCCTGTTGCAGATCTTTGTGTCATCTGCAAAGAGACATACTTTCCCTTCCAGTCCCTGTGCAATGTCACTTATAAAGACATTAAAAAGGACCGGCCCCAGTACTGAACACTGCGGTATCCCACTAGTAACCCTCCTTTCTTCACTGTGGACTCCATTTACTACTACCCACTGTGTCCTGTTGTCCAATCAGTGTTTCACCCAGGCTACCACCCTAGGACCCACTCCCAGGCTGGCTATTATTAATCTTTTGTGCAGGACTGTGTCAAATATCTTGCTAAAGTCTAGGTAGTCCATATCGACAGCCCCTCCCTGGTCTACTGCTTTGGTCACCCAGTCAAAGAAATCAATTAGATCTGTCTGACATGACCTTCCCACTGTGAATCCATGCTGCCTTGGGTCCTGTGCCCCACTGGCCTCTAGGTACTCAACAGTTCTTTCCTTCAGAAGTGATTCCATCATGCTCCCTACCACTGAGGTCAAACTGACAGGTCTATAGTTTCCTGCCTCTGTCTTGCTCCCACTTCTGTGAAGGGGAATCACATCCACCCTCCTCCAGTCCTCAGGTACCACCCCATCCTCCCATGATTTATTAAAAACGGTAGTCAGTGGTGTTACTAGTTCTTCTCTTAGTTCTTTAAAAATTCTGGGGTAATCTCATCAGGCCCCATTGCTTTATCCACCTTCAGTTTTAAGAGTTCTTTCAGAACCCTTTCTTCTGTGAAAGGACTGATATCAACCCCCCTATCCAGAGTGCTTCTATTGACTGGATTAGGTATTTCCCCCTGCCTTTCCATTGTGAATACTGAGCAGAAGTATTTGTTCAGTATCCCTGCTTTTTCAATGTTGCTTTCTGCCCAACCACCTTCCTCTCTGTTCAGCCTCAGTATCCCTGCCTTAGTCTTTCTTTGCTCCCTAATTTACCTATAAAAGGTTTTATCCCCCTTCTTAACTGAGTTGGCTATCTTTTCCTTCTTAACCAAGCCAACAAGCCAACATTTAGGCCTATAAAAAATCTAGGCATGCCTATACCAGAGCAATATGCTTGACTAAAGTCTAGTATTACAGAGATGCCCTAGCTAATTCCTGGACTAACGGGAGGAAATTCTGGAGTAACCTCACTGAAATAACTGGGAAAAACCCTAAAGCTGCACCTACCATGCTCCGTATAATGGTGGGCAAAGTGGGCTCAATCCAGTTCGCGAAGTGATTCACGGATAAAGGCGAATTAGCGGAGTACTCCACAACGCGAAGCCGAGTAATTCGCATTATGATGGGTAACATGAAGTTCAATGAAAACAATGACTTTGTGTTACTCCACCTTCCCAGACCACTACTCCACCAATTTTAAAGGCAAAGTGCATTGAAAACAATGTACTTCACCTCACTTTGCCTTGTTTTTAAGCTCCAAAGGTGAATTTTGCATTGATTCATGGGATTTCAGGTCACATAGGATATATACTGTTCTGCACAACCTCAGTTCAGGATAGTGTGTTGGAAGCTGTAGAATATAGTGTGGTCTGAGAGCTGTCTGTGATTCAAATCTTCTGAAAGCTGTTAAAAAGCCTTTTTGAATAATTTTTTCTCAAACTTTAGTTCATTGATTGTAGGAAACCCTCCTATGCTCATATCATTGAGCATTTTTGTTTAGTGTGTGGATTTTGAATGTTAATGTACAACATTGAGTGTGTGTAGCAAAACACAGTGAAAGTGTGCTTTGGGGAAGGGTGTATCTGTGCTGTAGGTACATTTCAGTTGGAGAAATAGAGTTCTTTTTTTTTGTTATATAACTGACTGTGTTAATGTACACACAGTAATATAGTCAGTGACTGTTGACATTTTCTTGCTGATTGTGTGTTGTGTGGATCTGGTGCAGCAGTTCATAATTTCAGGTTGTTTACAATATGTGGCACATTGCTGAACTTTCCAATTTGCTATGCAGTACTCATTGTAGACAATTGTGTGTGTGTGTGGTGCTGTGTGACATCAAATAATACATCTTTTATTGTGCCACAGTGTAATTGCAGGTGCAGCAGTGTGAGCCTGCTATCCACTGCAGCTGCTTAATTTTGTACTGCCATCTTGGCATCTGTTCTTTGTTTTGCTGCTTGTTCTGCTGTAAAAATATGCAGTCAGTGCTCCCCCCCCACCTCCACCAGAAAAAGGAATTGTTTTCCATATCGGATTGTTTGTGACCTCTGCACCACTGGTTAGTTAAGGCGTTTTCACTTGTGAATTTGTGTCTCTATCTGTTGCTGAAGCCACAGTTGTTTTTTTTGGCTTCACATCCAGAATCTCCCCATGCAGCATGAATGTTCCAAAATCTAAATTTGTTTCCAATATTGTTGTTGATCCCCGAAAGTGCCCACAAAGAGACATGCAAGCAAAGCTGGTTCTTGCCATGGAACTGCTGCCAGTGGTATGATAGTCTGTGGGCGTGGTATTACCCAGACACAGAAGTGCAATGCTGATGTGAGGAAAGGCATTTCTTCTGCAATATTTTTTAGCACCCAATCAGTAGCTTCACTCATACTTGGAGGAGATGATGTTATCCCAGCCGGTGGTGTTAGTACAGTTGCTGGTGATGATAGCATGAGTATTGCTGCCTCAAGTTCGACTTCTGCCAATGTACCGTGTCCAAAAATATAGTGGAGTGCGAAGCAGTGCAAGTGAGTGGCAGTGTAGATGATGTTATACTTCCCAGTAACATCCCAGTAACTGAAACTGAGGATTTTGATAATCATGTCAATGATAGCATACAATGTGACATTTCTTTCATCATGGTTCATATCAATCATTTTCCATGCAGTGATTCACAGTGTGGTGAAAAAATATCAGGTGATGGTGGTGTTGATGATGATGATGATGTTGCTGTGGTTGCAACATGCAGTCCACATGCCAGCATCCAAGCAAGTTGTGGATGTGGTGATGATGATGAGTATGATGATGATGATGATGATTAATTGACCCCAGTTAGGAACTGGAGAAAAGAAATTCAAGGTAGCTGTGTCTGGGTCTATTTACATTAACCCCCCCCCAAGTAAAAACTTGTGATGTACCAGTTTCAGTTTCAGTTGATGATGATGATGATGATGTGATGATGACCCAGTAATAATGATAGGTAGTTGTGGTGGTCAGTTGCAGTCCAGGTGTGCACTACCCAAAGAATCACATAGCACACCCCCACTTCAGTGCTTAAAAGATCAGAGTTCAATAAGCAGCATCATGGATATGTTAAAAGTAGAGCATCACAATCCCTTGTTTGGGATTTCTTTGTTAAAGATGCAAATGATGAGTCAGTTGCAATCTGCAAGGTGTGCCATGTGTGTGTGAGCCAAGGTAAACAGGGGAGCCATCTGGGCACAGGAGGACAGCATACACATCTTAAGAACAGTCACATGGCACCGTGGACCCAGCACAAGATGGCAGCTAATACCACAGTGGGGCATTCACCCTCATCATTAAGCATTACGAGCATGTTATCCACTTCCATGAGTGTTAAGTCCAGTAGGAAATTAAATGTGTGCTGTAGTGAGGAAACAAGAGCAGAGGATTACTACGGTTATGATGAGGTGGAGGAGCATAATGATTTTGAAATGTTGTCCAGTGCTGGTGAGAGCAGCAGTTTTGGTGGTGGTGGTGGAGAATGCAGTATGTCTAGTGCAAGTGGTACATCAACCCCAGTTGGCAAATCTGGCAAAATAACTGCACTTCTGGGTTTGTCATCATCACCTGTGCAACTGTCTTCATCAAACATCCACGCTTCACCCCCTGCCATATGCAGAGCAGAACCATTTGTCATCACACCCCATGTAAAACTTTTAAGTCAGTCCATGTTACAGAGTGTTTTGTGCATAAGCTGAAGTACCCATCCAATCATACAGTGTCACATGAACTTAATGCTGCTGTAGCTGAAATGCTGGCAAGTGATCTTTTCCCTTCTCTTTGTGGAGAATTTTTGGTTCTGGTGGTTTGCTGCACATACCTGTCCAAAATGGAAAGTCCCATCCAGAACATACTTTTCGACCTGTGCTGTCCCCGAGTTGTTCCATACTGTGTCCGACTCAGTAAGACATACCCTTCAACATTCTTCCTCTCCATTCATCCATTTAAGTATGGATATGTGGCAAAACAGTGGGGAGTTCATATTTATGTACAACTGCACACTGGGTGCTGGTGCTGGGGGTTGTTTGTGATGTTGGTAGTGCAAATAATCAGTACAGTAAGGTGGAGTGTCCTGGTAGCAATCTTCCAGGAATTCAACAGCATGCAATGATTGTTGTGCACAATGTGACCTGTTCACACACTGGTGGAAAATGTTGGAAATGGTACTGACCGAAATTGACAAGTGGCTGAACCCCCTGTCACTGAGAGCTGGGTTCATAGCAAGTGACAATGGGTCAAATGTGATGAAATGCATCACGAATGGTGGCTTTTTTCATGTTCCATGCATGGCCCATTTTTAAATCTTGTGCTGCAGGAGTTTCTGCAGCACCCTGATTTAAAGGAAATGCTGAACGTTGCACAGCGTATCTGCTCTCACTTTTCAAGATCTGGAAAGGGCTGTGACCAACTGTGGCAGTTGCAGATACAAAACAGCCTGCCTCAGCACTGCTTGAAGCTGGAAGTTGTCACCCGATGGAACTCCACTTCATACATGACAGAGAGGTTGTATGAACAATACAAAGCCATCTCAGAATATCTTGTGATGCACACTAGCCATGACAGTTTTGGGGCCTCCATGTCTATGACGACTGAAAAGTGGTGCCTCATGGACTCTGTAATAACAACTTTGCAGCCTTTGGAACATGCCACACAGGCAATGAGTGGCGAGTATGCCTCCATTAGCCAATCAATTCCACTGCTGTGATTGCTGAGGCAGACATTGGTGAATGTACAGCATGGCCTTAATGTTGCCGGAGACGGTGGTAACAGTATGTTGCTGCAACACATGCTGACAGTATTCAACCAGAATCATCACGTTGTGCGCATTCAGCATAGTGACAATTTTGCCATAACAACAATGCTGGACCCATGATACAAACGTGGAATTCCATCAGTACTGGAGGGAGGGCCTGAACAGGTAAAAAATATCAGTGGTCAACTGGTGCGCTTGGTTCATGGGGTACAGAAGTCACGTGCCAAGGTCAGCAAACCTCAGCAACATAATCCAGCTGATGGTGTACCTGTAGGACAATCAAGCATATCCTGCAAGGGGAAGGGGACAGCAGTTCCAGGTGGTCTGTGATCCAAAGTGGCTGGTGTCAACACACTTTGGGAGGCTTTGTCCCATGTGGGTATTTGTGAAATAAACGATTCGGGAGAACAGGATGATTCATCAACAACTGGACTTAGTGTGGCTCAGAAAATGGTTGAGTCATATTTGTCTGAACACAGGCATCTGACAATAACTGAAGATACTCTTTTGTACTGGAGTGGAAAGGTCAGTGAATGGCCAGAGCTGACTGCAGTGGCACTGAAGTACCTCACATGCCCACCCTCCAGTGTAAGTGTCAAGAGGGTATTCAGCTCAGCAGGTACAATAGTCAGTGATCGTCGGACAAATCTCTCTCCTGCAAATATTAGTTTGCTAACATTCATAAAAATGAATGAGAGGCACATACCAGCACAGAATGCAGCCTCGCTTTCATTCCCCCAGCCTAATCATGGTGGTTTTGGTGATGTAGAAATGGACCATCCTGGTGGCACTGGCAGTGGCAGCATGAAATGGCCCACCAGGGACATAGATGATGACACAATGGAGAAAGAATTTCCCAGTGGTCAGACTTCAGACATAGATGACTGTGATGGCAGCTTTCTTTATAAGGATGGTGATGTGGTTAATGTTGGCAGGTTTTACTGAAGTTGTTAAAGGCGGTGTGCCCTCTGGAGTCAGACCACCACCACCAGGACCAATGTTAGCCACTGCCACCGCAGAGAATGAGTTTGTCTGCCCCCGGACCACCACCACTGGGACTGATGTTAACCACTGATACTACAGAGAATGAGTTTGTCCACCCCTGGACCACCACCTCTGGGACTGATGTTAGTCACTGCCACCACAGAGGAGTTTGTCTGCCCCCCCAAACCACCACCACCACCGGGACTGATGTTAGTCCCTGCCACTACAGCAAATGAGTTTGTCCGCCCCCCCCAGACCACCACTACCGGGACTGATGTTAGCCACTGCCACCACCACCAGATGCAGGAAGATGTCACAGGGAATGTCATCATGTGCCACAGCTAACACTACCAGCACCCACCACCAGCGTCATTCAGACAATGTTTCCCCATTACATTGACCATGCCAAGGTAGAGGGAGTCAAACAGGAGACCACATCCATCAGCCACAGGCACAAAGCTTCTTAATATTAACACTATAAAGTGAGTATGTGTACTAATGTTTTTTATGCTGTTTAACTTCCTTTAGCTGTATGTTTTGTTTTCTGTAGCTTTTCTGAGCTTCAATGGTCAAACACATACGGTAAACTTATTTTGTTTTTTTACAGGTTAACAAAAAAACCCTACTTCATTGAAAGTAAGTATGAAAGGTACTGCAACTGTACCATACACAGTAACATATGGAATATCCACTTCCAATCCATACTGGTAAGTATCAAGATTTAATTTCATCTGTTCAATTTTTTTAAAGACTACAGCAAATGCGACTGAGTACAATTCATAAACTAGGTGACATGTGTACATCACAAAACTATTTCTGCAAGATATCATGCACTGTATTCTGAACTTGCAGCTGTGCAGCCATGACAGTGTTAAAAGTTGCACACAGGTTGTGTTACTTGACAAGATGTGGTTTTGAAATGCAACTTGACTTGAGATTGAGAACCAGGGACAATCATGTTGTAAGAAGTCATTCATTGTATTTTTATAGGAAACTTCCAGATGCTTTGTTGTGTCATAGTTGCCTTATCCAAAGAAGTTCTTCAACATCAGGCCCCTCCTCTGGGATGAGGCAGACATGCAACATGCAGAAGTCATTTCAATCAATGACCATGACCATCATTATCAATCAAACTCAAGAAGGATGCAGATGAAATCTGTGAAGAAGTAACCAAATATGAAACCACTAATGAGACAAACCTGCAAATATGCTTCCGACACCCAAGAAAATACTTACCTTCATTGGCTTGAGAGGTATCACTTTCAAATTTCTATGCAAAGTTCTCATCAAGCACTGAATGTGCACATCAGCAGTATCTGTGACCTGTGATACAAAACAATACAATGAGTACATGTCTATATATGTAATCCCCACCTACAAAATACAAATATATATATATATATATATATATATCTATATATATCTATATCCATATATATATATATATATATATATATAGATATAGATAGATAGATAGATAGATAGATAGATAGATAGATAGATAGATGAATAGATAGATAGATAGATAGATATCAACTCACTGAGTCTACTATTTGTGTACAGACAAAGGCACCCTTCCATCCAGTTGAGATGATCACATTGCATTTATAGGAATTGCAGCACATTGGATCAGCAACAGTTTGCTCGTGGTCATTATTTCTGAGGGGACTTTGCATGTGGTGTAACACCCCATTTCACTTCGTTACCAGTTGTCAATTTTATGCACACAAAACAGATGCATTTTGGGCATACAGAAAAAATCTGGGGACTCTGTGTGAGTACTGCGAGCATGACTGAGTGTGCCATTAATTCTGAGGGACTTTGCATGTGGTGTAACACTCCCATTTCACTTTGATACCACCTGTTAATTTTATGCACACAAGACAGATTCATTTTGGGCATGCAGAAAAAATCTGGGGACTATGTGTGAGTACTGCACGCATGACTGAGTGCGCCATTAATTCTAAGGGACTTTACATGTGGTGTTACACTTCCATTTCACTTTGTTACCACTTGTCAATTTTATGCACAGAAGACAGATTTGTTTTGTGTGTTGTGATTGTGAGCACATGATGTCATACTTAAATTATAAATTAAAGCAGCATTACAAGAATGTGATGACAATTTTGACCTGTACATTTCATGTTATTTTACATTGCTACCACTAGTTACCTCCTGAGTCATGACTTGAATAATATCCTTTGTTTACATTTCTGTCTGCTTTAGTACTTTTTGTCACGTCCTGAAAAGAAAAAAGGGCGTGCCTTTCAATATTGTTCTGAGCAGGTTTTTAGCACTATTTGCAGCTGTTTTTGAATAAATATTGTTCTGTGAGGTCATAAAGCACTGCCTGCTGGATAACTGTTAATTTTACAACAGAAGTGATATATAACAACTGATGGAGAAAAGCAGCAGAAAATACTGACAAAGACCTGGTCTGTACTGTATTCAAAGGAGTGCTCCTTTTATTATTTCAGACATGAAAAAAAGTAGTAAAGCAGACTCAAATACTGGAAATTATAGTATCATACAAGTCAGGATGTAAGTAAAGTGGCAATGTAAAATAGCATTAAAAAGTATAGGTCAAAATTTTCAACAGATTGTTGCACTGCTGCTTTACAGAGATTCATCAAGTTACATAGTTATTATGGTGTTCCACCCAATATATGGGTGCCTTTCCTCCAGGGAAATTTTCTTGCTCCACATGTCCTTTCACAGTGCAATACATTTCTGTCAAAATGCCCGTAATTTCATTAAAGTGTGTCATGTCACAGAGGAATTTCCGTTCTGAAAACCACCCAAATTCTCTTTAATCTCATCAAAGTTAGGACATGATGCAAGGGAGAGCGCGGGGGCATGCTCCATTATAGTGAATGTCCAGCAGCTTTCCAAATGTTTCTTTATGTTATAATGGTCAGTTTGTGGTGAATCGTGGGCACGTTTCCACTAACAGTGCTCTTGTCACTGGAAACATGCCTACACGTTTCACCACAAAATGACCATTATAACATAAAGCAACATTCGGAAAGCTGATGGACATTCACTATAATGGAGCTCGCCCCCGCACTCTCCCTGGCATCACGTCCTAATGTTGCTGTGAGTGGGGGGTAGAATTTGGGTGGCTTGCAGAATGGGAATTCCTCCATGATGTGGCACACTTTAATGAAATTATGGGCCTTTTTGACAGAAACGTATTGCGCTATGTAAGGACAAGTGGAGCAAGAAAGATCCCCTGGAAGTAAGCGCCCATATATCGGATGCAATGCTGTAAGTTGGTGAATTTCTTTAAAGTCTATTTCACAAACAAAATATTTATGGAGCCTCAGTAATGTTTACTTTGTGTCAGGACTCATTAATCAGATTTGAAGTGTTTAGCAAAAAGCATGACTGAGCAGTGCAAGTATGTTGTGCTAAAATGCATGTGTACTGTCAGTGTTCTTTCCTATGTGTGCATACATTGTCCAGCTTCTTGCAAACATATATATGGTGTGACTTGTTGCAGTATCTTAAGAATAAAGATAACAAAGAATACAACATATATTTTATTGGTACAATCGGCACCAGCGGAGTAAGTGCTATGATATTATTTCAGAGGTATCGGATCACTGTGCACCTCAAGTCACTCACACTGAGCGCATGACTTTGGGGCAATCATAGCACAAAAAATGCATGCTCTCTTAAAAAGTTATGTGTGCAGTATGTGATTAAGGTGCACTCTGGCCAGACACTCTGAAAAAGTATTGTATCATTAGTCCACTGATGATAATGGTGACAATAAAATTTACATTATTCTGCTCACTATTTTTTATACCATAAACACTGCAACAAGTCAGCAATATATGTTTTCAAGAAGCTGCACAATGTCTGATGTCACACACACACACATATACACACACAAACACCAGCCAATACTGTACCACAGTGTAAACAGTGTCACAGCTCAGGTCAGTATGTGCTGCTTGTTGGGCAGATTTCTGTTTACTTTATGCTGTGCTGGCTGTGCTGTGTTTTATTGAGTGATGGAAGTGCTTCGGAGCTTTGGTGTGACTGTTAAAATGTATTTATTGAAATGTTTCACCAGGAAAGGCACACTGAGCAAAAAGATACTTGTCTCATGGTGTGACCTGTGGGGGGGGATACAGAGGACAGTAACCGTATACAGTTGTACATAGAAACAAATTACACAAATTAATTACACATAAGAACAAAAGTATAACACCTCAGAAACATGAAGCAGGAGTAACATAGGAAACACTGGAACAAGTAATTGTATACATTGTTACATGGGCTAAGAGAAAATTCAACAAGGATTTAAATGACAAGGGTGTAAAGGTATAATTATCTACTGTGCATGTCAGCAACTACTCTACAGTAACACGGTAAGCAGAGAATTGAGGCTGGAAGTGCAGTAGGGGATAAGTGTAGAGGTTGGTGGATATATGCCAGCATTTATAGCCGTAGCTAAAGCCACTGGTCAGGCCACATGGGATCTAGGATAGGACAGTGGGGAGTGGGAGAAGATGAAGGGGGAAGGGAGAAGGAAGACAGGAGGAAGAAGGGAGGGGGAGATCAGCAACACTGGCAGTTTACCACATAGTAATTTGTCAGGGAAGAGGAGGTGCAATGCCTAGAGGAGGAGTGGTGGATTTGTGTTGACAGGTCATTCCAGAGCCTTGGGAGGTGGTAGGAGAAGGCCAAATGGCCAGCTGTGGTCTGATGGTGAGGGATTGCCAATAGCCAGGAGTCTGTAGCTCTAAGGACATGAGAGAGCAGGGGTGGGAGATAAGGAGGAGGTGAGGTAGGGAAGGGACCGAGCCAGAGGTTGGGAACAAATTTAGCACAATGGAGTAGACACAGGCTGTCAAATGAGGTGAAGGCCAGCATGATAAAGTTCACAGTGGTCAGTGTGAGGGGCATTGAGGACAAAGTGGCAGAAGGCATTGTAGAGGGTCAGTCTGGATAGATTAGATTTAGGGCTACATAGACTACATCATAAAGTAGTCAAATGTAGGTAATATAATTTTCTGCACAATTTCGCATCTCACTAGTAGGAGAGGCAGCTGTGGTTTCTGTGAGATCGCCAAGCTTAGGGTGTAATTTTTTCAGGATGGCATCCACATGAGCAGAGAGGATAGGTGTTGGTCAAGCCAGACACCAAAGGTACCTAAGTTTGACACATCCTCAGGACAGACCATCAAAGGGTGTGGAAGTTCAGGGGAGTAGTAAGCCTGGATAGTCTCTGCCTAGTGTAAAGGTCATGGAGTCTGTCTTCTTGACATTAAGGGAGAGTTGGTGGGAGCTAAACCAGTGCTGAACTTTGTTGAAATCAGCCTTAATGGTGATAGTAACCTCCTCATGGGTACAGCAAGTGGAAAAGAGGACAGTGTCATCTGCATACATGTGAATTGAGGTAGATGAGCAGGTTTGAGGCAGATAGTTTAGGAGAATGTAAAAGAGGATAGGTCTGAGTACTGAGCCTTGGGGGATGCCAGTAACTATTGGGAGAGGAAGAGAGCTAGACTCAGCAATTTTTACGGATTGAGTTCTCCCTTCCAGATATGCTCTGAACCAGTTTGTGGCAGGCATGGATAAACCAGATTCAGTGAGGCAGGATAGCAGCAGAGGGTTGGAGATGGTGTTGAAAGCTTTGGTTAGGTCAACAAAGATGGCTGCAGTAATGAAACCTATGTTCATACCTGAGAGTCAAAGTCAAGTCAAGTTTATTTATGTAGCAATACAAAAAATCAAAGAGCAGATACACAGATACATACAGTAACAAAAAAAATCAGCAGCATAAATATAAATAAAATTCTAAAATCAGTTAAAATAGCAGAGTAACCTATTCAGCAAAAGCTTGTTCAAATAAATAGGTTTTCAAAGCTGCCTTGAATGACTCTGTGGACTGTGTCGGGAGGCGTGGAAGGAAGTGGCGGTGGAGTGGTTCTTTCTGAATCCAGACTGGAAGGGGTAAAGTTGGATTCTGAGAGGAAGCTGGAGAGTTGAGAGAGCACGAGGTGCTCCTGGAGTTTCACCAAGGAGGGAGGAGGAGATAGGGTGGTAGTTGGCCACAGAGGTGGGGTCTCCTCTTTGGGAAATGGAAGGACTATGGCGTCTTCCACTCTGCAGGTACTGATTCAGAGGTAAATGATAGACTTAGCAGGGCAGCTAGCAGAGCTGTAATGGCAGGGGCAGATAGATAGATAGAGAAGTTTGGGATCTAACCCATCAGGGGACTTCCCTTAGAAGGGTTCAGGAGAGTAGGGCATCAAGAGTTTCTGATGGGAAATAGTCCTGAAGTGGAAGGTGTAAGAACCTGGGGAGTAGCAGCTTCAGCATGGTGGGAAGCTGGAGCTGCAGCTGGTAGGAGGCAAGGAGTGAAGTAGCACATGTGGTGAAGTATGAATTGAACTGGAGGCAACTGTGAGTGGGTCAGAGAGAAGAGTGCCATTTGAGAACAGAAGGGGGTGGATTTGACGATGGGGGAGGAGGATAACGTTCCAAAATTTAGAAGGTTTATGTAGGTTGGCATTGACAGTGGAGTTAAAGTATTCAGCTTTGGCTAGCCAGTGGCCTTGGTGCGCCTAGTACGGAGCATGCAGTAGGTGAGGTTATCACCTGGGAGGAGTGTAGATCTGTAGGTTTTCCATGCTTTGTCCCGAGCATTTTGGCACGCTATTAGTTCTGGGGAAATCCATGGAAGGTGTGTCCCTTGGACCCCGATCTGATGCCTTGGGGGCATGATTATCCCAGATGCTAAGAAAGGTATTCCGGAAATGTGTCAGGGCGTCATCTATATTATAATTACTATGAAGAGTACCCCAGTTTGTGTGAGCTAATTGATCCAGAAGGGGGGTAATGTTTAGAGATTTGTAAAACCTTTGAACTAAGAATTTGGGAGGGGATTTAAGACAATGGAATTTGCAGACAATGTAAGTGATATGGTGGTCACTTATAGAGTCAGGAAGTAAGCTGGCTTTGAAGACTAGGTGAGAGTGGGAGGTGAGTGCCCAGTCAATCAGGGAGTGATTGCCTGACTTGTGGTTTGTGCATGTTGGTTCTGAGATGACCTGGGTAAGGTTGAGGGCTGTGATGTCAGAGCAAGCTTTGTTAAGGGAGGGGGATGGCCAGTTGTAATTAAAATCTCCCAAAATAAAAAGTTCACCAGATTGGACTAGGGAGGCTAGGTGGCCTAGAAGGTCGGTGACAGATGTGGCAGGGGTTCCAGGGTGGCAGTATACACCCACAACAAAAACAGGGAGTGAAAATTGGAGGGTCAGTTGGAGCATAAGTAGTTCAAAGGCTTGGGCTCCAATTTGTCAAGTGTAATAGAGAAATGTAAGTCTGAGGCTGTGTATATTGCAATTCCACCACCTCTGGTGGAGCAGTCTTGTTGAGTGACATTGAAACCTGGGATGGTGATGGCTGTGTCCTGAACATTAGGGTTTAACCAGGTCTCTGACAGGATGATAATGTCAGGAGCATGCTGGACAACTAGCACCTGGAGCAGATCGAGCTTGGGGGCTAAGCTATGAATGTTTAGGTGGAGGACATGCAGCCCTCAAGGAAGGGAGCCAGAAGGTGTAGCAGTGGTGGCTAATTTAGGGGAGTAGATCATGGAGCTTAGCGGGTATAGGGCCGGTGCAGGGCCAGGATTTGGGTGAATGTCACCAGCGGCAAGGTGTAGTAAGATGAGCATTAGATAGTGAGAACATATATGATAGTGCCAAACTGAGGCGAGCACTGCCTAGAAGACATTTTATTGGCCAGCATGAGATGCACAGGAGGTAGCCAGGTGGAGGGTTGACCAAAGGTGGGCATAGGAGTAAAGGAACGACAAGGGTAGGGGGACCAGGTAATGGCTGGAAGAGATGAAAGTGAGGGGGAATGTGCATGCATAGTTAGATTAACGAGAAGGAGGGGTTGGGTAGAGGGAATCAGAGGTAAAAGGAGGGTGAGGCAGAAAGACATGAAGGAGATTCTGACTAGATTCCGGGCTGTTAGTGTCATGCTAGCTGTTTACAGGAGGTAGTAAGCGGGTTTACACTTGTCGGTAGGAGCGGTGGAAGACTAGCCACACAGACCACTTGGGTGGCTGCTAGAGCCAGAAGGGCAAGGGGCGAGGGCAGTAGGCACCAATGGTGGTTGAGCAGGTCTTAGAGGCAGGGCAAGTAGTGGATTTAATAGAAAGCCTGGGAGGGGTGAGGAGGCAGGAGAAAAATCCACTGCAGCAAAACAGTCAAAAAGCGGTAGGAATAGCTTGCCTTGCTGTGGTACAAAGCAGGCTTTGAGGCACCAATCAGGAGCTTGTGGCTACCCACTGAACCAGTCAGAGCAGCCAGTCAGCAGACACACCAATCAGAGAGCTTCCACAAGCTGGATGGCTCTAGAAGATTTTTAGCTGCAGTACCTGCTTGCAAGATCCGGGCAGCAGAACCAGGAGGGTGGGCTGAAAAGGCGGTGTGTCAGAGGTGGCGGCTAGTAGTGCCGCAGTGGAGACTCAGAGGCGCCGCTTGGCACGGAGGGATCTGAGAGGAGAAGGAGGACACAGTGTTAAATATAGCAGTTCAGATGGGGAGCTGGAGGGGGGCAGGGGACTGGTGGCAGATGAACAAAGGGGCTGGGGTGATAGAGAGAAACAAAAGGAAAATTTGCAATGCGAGTTTAGGAGAGGGTGGAGGTTATGATGGAACAAAGGAGGGAGATTTGAGAGCAGAACGGGTGAGAAAACAATTTGCTGGGGGAGAGGGAGGGAGCAGGCTAGGCAGAGATTTCTAGATTCAGTAGTTAGAAGTCGGTACTGGGGACAGAAAATGGCATTGGGAGTGGGGCTTAGAGGGATAGAAATAGGCAGTGGGTGGGATGCAGGGCCCCTGGACAGAAGAGATTGCAGAAGAGTACACAGGAGCTAGCTACTGATCTAAAATCTCTAAACAGTCAGTTACTAAGGAATTGAGAGGCATGCAGCTGACTAGAAAAACTACATATACATTAAATTGTCAGAAACAGGGCTTCTAATCACTGAAGTTAATGCAATTACTGCAACAGTTTTGAGCATGCGGCAGCCTAGCTTAAATCCGTTATTATAAGTATCTTCAACAGGGCTGTTTAACATTGAGATCTGACCTAAACATAGGCAAGCTAAAGTTTAGAGGCCCTGTTGAAAACTACATAAAATGAACAATTTGCAGGGCTGGTAAACACTTGCACCACACTTTTAAAAAATAATAGATTAAGTACAAAACCCACTGCAGCAGGACAGTCCAAAAAGCTGTAGGAATAGCTTGCCTTGCTGTGGTATAAAGCAGGCTTTGAGGCTCACCAATCGTAGCTTGTCACTACCTGCCGGACCAATCAGAGCCACTCAGTTGGCAGACATACAAATCGAGAGCCGCCGCAAAGCTGAACTGTTCGGGAGATTCTTAGCGGCAGTACCTGCTTGCAAGATCCGACAGCGGGACCAGGAGGGCTGGCTGGAAAAGGCCGGTGTGTCAGGTGGCAGCTAGTAGTGCTGCGTGGGAGACCCAGAGGTGCCGCTCAGGGCACGGGAGGGATCTGCTTGCAAGTTCTGGGCAGCGGTCCAGGAGGGCGGGCTGGAAAAGGCTGGTGTGTCAGAGGTGGCAGCTGGTAGTTCGCCGTGAGACCCAGAGGAGCCGCTCTGGCACGGAGGGATCTAATAAACTTTATTTAGTTATTTTCAATTTTTTTGCAGTCTGTTTCATGGGAGGATTGGGGAGGGTGATGTGCTTGTTTAAAGAGGTAATGGTAAAGTCTGTTATCTTACATTACTTGCCTCCTTTCTGTGTGTGGGTAGGGTCACCAGTCTCAATCGGTTCGGCTAAGGATGTCCCAGTCCAGGCAGATGTTGTTTCATTGCTCCATAGTGTGCCAGAGTGTGGCAAAGGCAGCTCTCACATCTCCTGCTGTGACACGTTTTCCTCACTGGTATTGGGATCTTCTTCATCCTCCTCCTCCTCCAGTGGTTCCAGCTGTGTCTCATGCATAGACTCCACAACCTCCTCCACTGGGTCCTTCACTGGTTCCAGATCACTCTCCCCAAGTCAGCACAGAAAATCAAATTCTATTTCAGATAGTCTGATCCGTGGTGGGACTTCAACAATTTCAGCAGCTGGTTCTGTCTCAAGTTCATCATCGGGGTTACTCTGAGTGGTGAACCTGCTTTTTGAAAGCAGCGGGCTATGGTTTCTCTTGTAACACTGTCCCATGCTGCTTTTGTTAACCTCACAGCATCAAGAAAATTGATTTTCCTGACAGTCTTCTGTGGATTGTTCGGCACCATCTGGTGAGTCCGTTTCATAGAATTACCTTCTACGCATGTAGTGGTGCATAAAGGAGTAAATTATGCCCTGGTCAAGGGGCTGGATTATCAAGGTGCTGTTGAGTGGGAGGAAGATTAGTTTGATATTTTGGAGTGCAGCTACATTCGGGTGACCACTGAAATTGTCTAGGAGCAGGGCAATTTTCCTACCCCTCAGCTTCAGGTCACACTTTCTAACCCACTCCGTGAAAATTTCACCTGTCATCCAAGCCATTTGGTTGTTCTGATACATCACAGGAAGGTGTTTGATGCTGCAGAAACACTGAGGCTTGGCTAACTTTCCAATTTAGTGTACTTTATTACATATATAACAACATGAGTACAAATGTAGTTGAGACAGTGAAGGAAAATCTTTGTACAACAACAAACAAAAATTGGCTAATCAAAAAGCATGATCTGTACATGAACAGCAAGTGACAGAAATCAAACCTAAGTAACAAACAAACGCCAGCTACCCCAACCAAACCCATCCCTGCCTACTTTTTCATCATACGGGGAGCTCATCCATTAATGTCAGGGTGCTGTAGCTGACACACCGTAAAAAAAATCCAGTCTTGCTGGCATTGTAGATGTTTTCTGTGGTGAACCTTGACAAGATGATCAGTAGGACATCATGGATCCTGAAGCTAGCACTTGGTCCATCAGCATTAAGTTTCTCGCTGTGGGCTCACCAGTAGCAGATGGTGTGGTGGCTTTTCCACTGCTGAAGCCACTCTTCCATTGGGCTAAATTCAGGCTTCCCAAGTCCTATTGCCAGCTGTTTGGCTTTCTGAATTAGATGGGGGTCACTGAAAAGAGCCTCTCACTCCCTTGTAGCACTACACCAGTGGAGTAAAGCCTCCTCCACCTCCCGGTCCTTACCTTCCCTCTTCTGCTTACACTCCTGGTTCTGGTTGCTGTACCGTTCCTGCATGAGTGACTCATGGGCTTTCAACAAACCAGACAGTTGACTTTGCAAGACCAACATGAACTACTAGATACAGCACACTCATTTTTGGGAGCGAGTCGATCTGTTGAAGGATCTCTTATTTTTTTAGCCAGTGTGAGAGTGGCGTGCTTGTTGGAAGCCATCCCAAGAAACAACCAGCAGACAGCAATCTGTGTAAGTTTCACAAGTTTACATTTTTAAATGCTGCCAGTTAACACCTATTGAACAGATGATGAGGGTGAGAGGGTAACTGGCAGCACCTAATTGACTGCAAATGACTCTGCATTGACTGCCACAACCACTATGTGTCATGTGTCATTCAAATGTGTTAACTACACCTTGCCAGCAACTGCTTCTTGCAACACAAAGTTTCAGGAAAAATTACCACAAAATACAGCGAACAACATCTGTTTAAACAGACGAAAAGTGAATAGATCTCAACAGAAATGGCTTGGGATCTCACTTTTCATATATTTAAACTGGGTACACTGTAAGTGGAGTCCACTGTATATATTTATACAATAGGGGTGAGTGCATATGCTATCAAATATATACAGTATATGTAAACTCACTCCCATTGTATAACCTTGCAGTGACTGCATACAAGTTTAGGGCTTACAGGCAAACTAGATGGGCTTAGTGGTCCTTATCTGCCAACAATTTCCATGTATCTATGTAGCAATGATGTATCCACAGTGGAATAACCTGAAATAAACTGCTCTGTGGATACATCATCAACTAAATAAACCACTCCAGATATGTAAGAGACCCACAAAGCGACCTACTTTTGAAAACAAAAGTAAAAAATGAAACAGAGTAAAAATCCTGAAGAAACTCAACTACCTGCATGGATGTCTATGCACCAAAATATAATGAAACACAGCATTGGAAACTCCACAATTCCTCACTCCTGAAACCAAGCACACAACGTCAAAAGAGCACTTTGCCTTTTCTGCATGAATTAGTAAGTAGACAGTTAAGCACACTGCTCCTACAGTGTCTGAAACCTCCCAGAAAAACCTTGCTACAGTATTCAGTACAGAATACCCCCACGCACGTCAACCTGATCACAACCTCACTCACCACCATAGCAAAACAAACACTAAAACAAAAAAATCATAGCAGAAAAAATTAAAAAAAATCCTCCTACCACAAAGCTGACCCTGTAACTCGGGAGACTGAAAAGAAAGCCACCAACTTCCAAGAACTGTCTGGCACTCCAACATACAAAACCTAACCACTCACAATGCATGTTCTGACCCAACTACCATGACTGCATAACAACAATGCTAGTAACCTACCATCTAGCCTAATAGCACAATGAGCACAAAAACAAGTCCCACTTATTTAACTAAAAAACTAAAACTTTACAGACACACAAAAACCCAACACTACAGCACTAAGTGGCCCTATTGTATAATCTCACTCATGATGTCCAAGTGTAAAATATGGGAAATATTTACATTTTCGCCTAGTAACTTCGGGTAACATCATTCATGGTTCCGCTAAGCTCTGCCAGTCATAATATTACCAGAGGTCACTATGCAGTCATGCAAATATTTCCCATATTCCACACTTGCACATCATATATCCCATAAACTGTGTGTGTGTATATATATATATATATATATATATATATATATATATATATATATGATATATATATATATATATATATATATATATGTATATATATATATATATATATATATATATATTATAGTGGCACGGTAGTACCACTATAGTTAGGGTTGAAGAGCCATTTACATGTTAAACCCCAAATTTTGCACCTTAAGAACTTTGCAACCATTTGACAGATTTGCCTGAAATTTGGAATACATGATCAAGACCCATATGCCTTGGGATCTGCCAGACTTTGTACTGGTTGCATATACGGCTGCGGAGTTATTAAGCATGATCTGAGCGTGCATTTACGCATTTCTGGAATTTTACTGTCACGCGTACAGGTTGCACAGTTTGAGCGACCGGTCTCAAATATTCAGGAAACATGCAGCCAGGGTCCCGATGTACCTTTTGAAGATTTCATGAAAAAACATTAAACGGTTCAAAAGTTATTCAAAAAACAAGTTCCCATTATAAGTTAATGGGAAAAGTTAACAAAAAGTTTGACAGTGTTGCAAATGCCGATTTTACTGTTGCAAATGGCCCTTTTACTGTCACAAATCAGCCATTTTGTTTTCAGTTAGTGATCAGAAAAATGCTTGTCATTTAAAATTGGGACCCTCTAGCAACCTAATTCTTTTTGTATTCACCTAGTAGGACCCTGATGATGCTAGCCATGTCTTTATTTTGGGGTAAAACACCCCAGAAATGTTTTTTTCAAATTTCTGAAAAAAGTACTTTTGCAAAGTAATGATGCACTTACGACACTGTCGAATGAATTTGCCAAAGCTTTCGTAAACTTCGACAGTGCTTTTCTAGGCTGTGGGAAAATGACAGCAATTCTTTGGCACCCTGCTGCAAAAGAACGGTTTGGTGTTTTGGCCTGAAACTTGGAGGGAACGCAGCCGACATCTCACAGATGTGCTCTTCAGTGTTTCATTGAAAAAATATTACATGGTAGCAAAGTTACGGCACTCCAAAGTTGATGCTTTTTCCCATAGGATAACATTGTGGCCTCTGACGCATTACAGGAATCCTTTGGCGCCCTGCTGCAAAATAACGGTTTGGTCTTTTGGGCTGAAATTTGGAGGGAACACAGCCAACATCCCACAGATGTGCCTTTTTGTGGTTTGGTGAAAATATATTACAGGGAGCCAAAGTTATGGCACTCCAAACTTCTCTTTTTTTCCCATAGGATAACATGACAGCATTCGCCACCCCTTTCAGGGCCAGTATCTCGGAAACGGTGCGAGACACGGACTTTTTATCAGAAAAATGCTTAGCCCCCTAGTGAGAGCTAAGCAAAAATCTAGCCAGGAAAGTCATAAATGATATGACTTTTAAATTTTTTTTCTACGTCGTGCGGTTCCTGAGATATAAGCAATTTAGTATTACAACTCCTCATTTTCTGTTCCGAGAACCATTATTATGCATACATTCTTTGCACTCACTGTCTTTCTTTATGCAGCTTTTGGGAAAACAAGCCTGTGCACTTACATTACTGTTACCATTACAGTTTTCTCTTGCAGTTCTGTTCCCATTTCACTTACCGTTCACGTCTACCCCACCATGTGCATTACCCTTTGCATTTTCATTTGCACTTGCTTTTGCATTGTTTCTAACATTTCTGTCTATACTACTGTTTCTCTTTCTGTTTTGCTTTGCGTCGCCATGCGCATTACTATTTGCTTTTGCGGGCACAATCTTACTATGTGACAAGACATCATGTGGCCGCCGCACTACATTCACTATTTCTCATTATCATTCTCAAAAAGAAGGGAAATCAGAGGCAAAAACTCTGTTTAATGCATTAGTTAGGCCTGTTTCACACTGAGGAAAAGCAAGGAAATTGGTGTTGGTTGAAAGCCCCTTGACCCTCCTTGCCGCCCCCGTTCGACATCGGAGTGCGCGATAGGGTTGTCAGTCCTAACTCACCCCATTCTCCTACACCTCTGCTTCTTTACACATGTGATGGGGTGAGAGTTATGGCTGACAACCGTAACACCCGATGCCAGTGAGCAATGGGCGGGGAGGAAGCCAAGAGGGCTCTCAACCCTACACGAATTTCTCACTTTGTCATGTGCAACAACCCTAACTAATGCATTAAATGGAGTTGTTTGCCTCTAAAATATATATATATATATATATTATGGTTGCACGGTAGTGCTACCATAGTTAGGGTTGAGGAGCCATTTACATGTTAAACCCAAAATTTGGCACCTTAATAACTTTGCAACCATTTGACAGATTTGCCTGAAATTTGTAATACATGATCAAGACCCATACGCCTTGGGATCTGCCAAGTTTTGTACCAGTCGGATACACGGCTGCGGAGTTATTAAGCGTGATCTGCGTGCGCGTTTACGCTTTTTCTGGAATTCTACGGTCATGCCTACAGGTCACATGGTTTGTGCAACCGGCCTGAAATCTTCAGGGAACGTGCAGCTGGGGTCCCCGATGTGCCTTTTGTAGATTTCATGAAAAAATATTAAACTGTTCAAAAGTTATGGCAGTCCGAACTTCTGTTTTTCCATAGGATAACATTACAGCGTTAAGCGCTTTCTGAGGGCCCATCCTCGAAAATGGTGCGAGATACGGAGTTTTTGTCAAAAATTATAGCCCTGGGGCTGCGTATATAACTAGCCAGGAAAGTGATAATACATATGACTTTTAAATTTTTTTCTATAGTCATGACGGTTACTGAGATATAAGCAATTTACTATTGCAACTACTGATTTTTTGTGTTCCGAGTCATTATTTTGCATACATTCTTTCTACTCACTGTCTTTCTCTATACAGCTTTTGGGGAAAACCAGCCTGTGCGCTTACATTACTCTTATCATTACCGTTTCTGCTTGTGGTTCCGTACCCGTTTCACTTACCGTTCACGTTTACTCCACCATGTGCGTTACCCTTTGCGTTTTCATTTGTGGTTGTGTTTCCGTTGTTTTTAACATTTCTGTCTACAGTACTGTTTCTCTTTCTGTTTAAGCTTGCGTCACCATGCGGCCTCACGATTTGCGTTTGCGGGCACAATGTTAATCGCGACAAGACATCACCCCGTTCTCCGCCCGGCTGCATTACATTCATTATTTCTCATTATCATTCTCAAAAAGAAGGGAAATTAGAGGCAAAAAACTCTGTTTAATGCATCAGTTAAGGTTGTTCCACAGCGACAAAAGCGAGGAAATTCGATGTTAGGGTTGAAACTCCCTTTGAACCCCTCCAGCCTACCCCCCCCAAATGGAATTGGTGTGTGCATTGGGGTCATCGGTCCTAACTGTCACCCCATTCTCCTATTCCTCAGCTTCTTTCCACATGTGATGGGGTGACACTTAGGGCGATGACTCCAATGCGCACCCGATTCCAGTTAGGGGGTGGGTTGGAGGGATACAAAGGGTTTCAACACATGAGATCTGATATATATATATATATATATATATATATATATGTATATATATATATATATATATATCTATATATCTATATATTATATATATATATATATATATATATATTATGGTAACACGGTAGTGCTACCATAATTAGGTTGAGGAGCTATTTATATGTTAAACCAAAATTTTGCACCTTAATAACTTTGCAACTGTTTGACAGATTTGCCTGAAATTTGGAATACACGATCGATCAGGACCCATATGCCTTGGGATCTGCCAAGTTTCACACTGAGTCGGATACACGGCTGTGGAGTTATTAAGCATGATCTGTGTGTGCATTTACACTTTGGAATTCTACAGTTGCACCTACAGGTCGCACAGTTTGTGCGACCGGCCCGAAATCTTCAGGGAATGTGCATCCAGGGTCCCTGATGTGCCTTTTGAAGATTTCATGAAAAAATATTAAACGGTTCAAAAGTTATTCAAAAAACAATTTCCCATTATAAGTCAACGGGAAAAGTTAACAAAAAGTTCGACAGTGTCGCAAATGCATTTTTACTTTCACAAATGGCCCTGTTACTTTCACAAATCCGCCATCTCATTTTCAGTTAGTGATCAGAAAAGTGTTTGGCATTTAAATTTGGGACCCTCTAGCAACCTAATTCTTTCTGTATTCACCTTGTCGGACCCTGAGGATGCTAGCCATGTCTTTATTTTGGGGTAAAACACCCCAGAAATATGTTTTTCAAATTTCTGAAAAAGTACTTTCAAAGTACTTCGTGCTCTAAAGATAGTCAGAAATGTTTGCGAAAGCTTTATAAGTGTGACAGTACTTTTCTAGTCTGTGGGAAAATGACAGCAATTCTTTGGCACTCGCTGCAAAAGAGCGGTTTGAGTTTTAGGCTGAAATTTGAAAGGAACAAAGCTGACATCTCACAGATGTGCCTTTCAGTGTTTTGTTGAAAAACTATTGCATGGTGGCAAAGTTATGATACTCCAAAGTTGACGCTTTTTCCCATAGGATAACATTACGGCGTCTGATGCATTACAGGAATCCTTTGGCACCCTGCTGCAAAATAACGGTTTGGTCTTTTTTCCAGAAATTTGGAGGGAACACAGCCAACATCCCACAGATGTGCCTTTCGGTGGTTTGGTGAAAATATATTACAGGGAGGCAAAGTTATGGTACTCCAAACTTCTCTTTTTCCCATAGGATAACATTACGGCGTTCGCCACGCCTTCCTGGGCCCATATCTCGGAAACGGTGCTAGATACTGACTTTTCGTCAGAAAATCACTTAGCCCCCTAATGGGGCTAAGTGTAAAACTAGCCAGGACAGTCGCAAATCATATGACTTTTAAATTTTTTTTCTACATTGTACGGTTCCTGAAATATAACCTATTTAGTTTTCCAAGTCCTCATTTTCTGTTCCGATACCCATTATTATGCATACATTCTTTGTACTCACTGTCTTTCTGTATGCAGCTTTTGGGGAAAACCAGCCTGTGCGCTTACATTACTGTTACCGTTGCCCTTTCCGCTTGCGGTTCCGTACCTGTTTCGCTTACTGTTGACGTCTACACCACCATGTGCGTTATCCTTTGCGTTTTCATTTGAGCTTGCATTTCTGTTATTTTTTGCCATTTGTGTCTACAGTACTGTTTCTCTTTCTGTTTCACTTTGCAGTCACCATGCCCATTGACATTTCCGTTTGCAGGGACCATGTTACTATGTGACAACACATCACGTGGCAGACCATTCCCGTCTACGCCACCGTGTGCGTTACCCTTTCTGTTCTCATTCACGCTTGTGTTACCATGTGCACCACTGTTAGCACTTCTGTTTGTGTTGCTGTTCCTGTTACTATGCCACAATACATCACATGGCGGCAATGCAGGGCCCAAAGGGACCCACGCTCCCACCACTGCATTACATTCACTATTTCTCATTCTCATTCTCAAAAAGAAGGGAAATCAGAGGCAAAAAACTCTGTTTAATGCATTAGTTAGGGTTGTTCCACAGCGACAAAAGTGAGAAATTCAGTGTTAGGTTTGAAAACCCCTTGAACCCCAGCCACCCCAACCGGCATTGGGGTGCGCATTAGGTCATCAGGTCCTAACTCTCACCCATTCTCCTATACTTCTGCTGCTTTACACATGTGATGGGGTAGTATATTATATATATATATATATATATATTTATATATTATGGTAGCACGGTAGTGCTACCATAGTTAGGGTTGAGGAGCCATTTATATGTTAAACCCAACATTTTGCACCTTAATAACTTTGCAACTGTTTGACAGATTTGCCTGAAATTTGGAATACATGATCAAGACCCATACACCTTGGGATGTGCCAAGTTTTGTACCACTCGGATACATGGCTGTGGAGTTATTAAGCATGATCTGTGCATGCGTTTACGCTTTTTCTGGAATTCTACGGTCGCGCCTACAGGTCACACGGTTTGTACGACTGGCCAAAAATCTTCAGAGAATATGTGGCTGGTGTCCCCAATGTGCCTTTCAAAGATTTCATGAAAAAATATTAAACGGTTCAAAAGTTATTCAAAAAACAATTTCCCATTATAAGTCAATGGGAAAAGTTAACAAAAAGTTCGACAGTGTCGCAAATGCATTTTTACTTTCACAAATGGCCCTGTTACTTTCGCAAATCTGCCATCTTGTTTTCAGTTAGTGATCAGAAAAATGCTTGGCATTTAAATTTGGGACCCTCTAGCAACCTAATTATTTTTGTATTCACCTAGTCGGACCCTGAGGATGCTAGCCATGTCTTTATTTTGGGGTAAAACACCCCAGAAATATGTTTTCAAATTTCTGGAAAAGTACTTTCACAAAGTACTTTCGTGCTCACGAAAGTGTCGCAAATTTTTGTGAAAGCTTTCGCAATTTGTGACAGTACTTTTCTAGTCTGTGGGAAAATGACAGCAATTCTTTGACACTCCGCTGCAAAAACATGGTTTGGAGTTTGGGGCTGAAATTTGGAGGGAACGTAGCCGACAGCTCACAGATGTGCCTTTCAGTGTTTTGTTGAAAAAATATTGCAAAGCGGCAAAGTTACGGTACTCCAAAATTGACGCTTTTTCCCATAGGATAACATTACAGCGCCCGACGCATTACAGGAATCCTTTGGCACCCTGCTGCAAAATAACGGTTTGGTCTTTTTTCCTGAAATTTGGAGGAAGACAGACAACAGCCCACAGATGTGCCTTTCAGTGGTTTGGTGAAAAAATATTACAGGAGGCAAAGTTATGGCACTCTGAACTTCTCTTTTTTCCCATAGGATAACATTACGGCGTTCACCGTGCCTTTCAGGGCCTGTATCTCGGAAACGGTGCGAGATACGGACTTTTCATCTGAAAAACACTTGGGGGCTAAGTACAAAACTAGCCAGGACAGTCATAAATCATATGACTTTTAAATTTGTTTTCTACGTCGTACAGTTCCTGAGATATAACCTATCTAGTATTCCAAGTCCTCATTTTCTGCTCCGATACCCATTATTATGCATACATTCTTTGTACTCACTGTCTTTCTCTATGCAGCTTTTGGGGAAAACCAGCCTGTGTGCTTACATTACTGTTACCGTTGCCCTTTCCACTTGCGGTTCCGTACCCGTTTCACTTACCGTTGATGTCTACGCCACCATGTGCGTTATCCTTTGCATTTTCCTTTGCGCTTGCGTTTCTGTTATTTTTTGCCATTTGTGTCTACAGTACTGTTTCTCTTTCTGTTTCACTTTGCGTCACCATGCCCATTGACATTTCCATTTGCAGGCATCACTGTTACTATATGACAACACATCACGTGGCAAACCGTTCCCGTCTACGCCACCGTGTGCGTTACCCTTTCTGTTCTTATTTGTGCTTGTGTTACCATGTGTGCCACTGTTTGCGCTTCTGTTTGTGTTGCTGTTCCTGTTACTATGCCACAACACATCACGTGGTGGGGCCCCACGCTTCCACCGCTGCATTACATTCACTATTTCTCGTTATCATTCTCAAAAAGAAGGGAAATTAGAGGCAAAAAACTCTGTTTAATGCATTAGTTAGGGTTGTTCCACAGTGACAAAAGTGAGGAAATTCGGTGTTAGGGTTGAAAACCCCCCTTGGAACCCAGCCCACCCCAACCGGCATTGGAGTGCGCATTGGGGTCATCGGTCCTAACTCTCACCCCATTCTCCTATACTTCTGCTGCTTTACACATGTGATGGGGTGAGAGTTGAGCTGATGACAATCTTTACTAACCTGATTGAAATGAGCTGGGGAATCAAGCTCAGCCCTAACACCAGGCCCTCACTGTCACTGTGGGTCTAACTAATAAACTAAAGGAATTTTTGCCTCTAATCTATATATATACGCATGAGAGAGAGAGAGAGAATGAGAGAGAGATTATAGGTGTGTGGTCGTGCCCCTATAGTAAGGGTTGAACAGTCACTTCTATGTTAAACTTGAAATTTCGCACTTTAATAATGGCACATCTGTTCAACAGATTTGTGTGAAATTTTGCATACAGCATCAGGAATGGAAGATTGCATGCTATACAAAGATTCATTCCAGTCAATTACATGGATGCGGAGATAAGGAGTGTGAACAAATGTGTAAATTACCATTTTTTATATCTTTGTCATGCTGCAGTGCAAAAAATTGCTCAGGATTTTGGTCTGACATTTTGAGGGTAGTAAGGTCTTGGGCTGCAGATGTGTCTTTTAAAGGTTTGGTGAAAAAAATATTAATCTTTTCCAAAGTTATTACGTTTTAAAGTTTCCAATTATTTGCAATGGGAATTTACCTCTCCAAAAAGGATCCTTTGTCAATCAATCAATCAATCAATCAAAATATTTATTTATTCAGGCGAGCATCATTGAGCATAGCTCATTTACAAGATGGACCTGATTGGTCATAACAATATAAAGGTACAATTTTTACACAAATACAAGATACAGATTGAATACAAAAAACAAAGACATTATAAATGAACAGATGCAAGAATATTCACATATATACAAAGCAATGAGCCAAAGAAACTGGGTTATAATAAAAGGAACAAAATAAGACAGTAATGAAAGATTAAAGCGAGGGTGATGGGAATTTTGGAATAAGGTCAGGTATGAGATAAGTGGGTGAAGGCTACAAAAACAAAATTAAAGGTGGAAGTGCAAAGTAAAAAGGGGTGTGGGAGAAAGGTGGGTTGTGATAGGACTAGGCCTTGTGGAAACAGTTGCATGGCTCTGGAAAGAGACTAGTATATAGCTTTTTGAAGGATGCTAATAGAATGAGGGTATTCAACTTCAGGATCTTTTGAAGAGAGTTCCAAATAAGTGCTAGGGAGTAGCTGATTGCAGCCCTCCCATGCTGGGTACAGGTAATAGGTATCTTCAGCATGATGAGTTTATTGTTCCTTAGGGCATATGGTCTGGATATGACCTGGGTAAAACAATCTGAAATGTAGGATGGTAATTTGTTTGTTAGAGCTTTGTAAATCCATAAAGCAGCACTTTTGTTTCTTCTATGATGTAGGGATGACCAGCCGATTGCAGTATAGAGAGCAATGGTGGGTGCTGAAAGGAAGGTCTGTAATGAATCTAAGAGCTCTATGATACAAGGTATCCAGTTTGTTTAAGTGGGAAAGGAGCAGTGACTATACAGGAAATCAGCATAATCAATGAGGGATAGGAATGATGCCAGGATTAATCTTTGTTTAGAAACTCTGGTTAGGTAATGTTTTATTCTGTAAAATAGGCCAAGTCTCTGCCTGAGCTTCTTCAGGAGTTCTTCAATGTGGCTAGTGTAGTCAAGTCTAGTGTCAATCCAAACCCCAAGATATTTAAATTTATCCACATAGTCCAGACTTTCATCAAGGATGGTAGATAATTGGGGAAGGGTGTTTGGTGTGAGAATGGAAGAGAAGCTCTTGGAGGAAAAGAACATGGCTTTCATTTTCTTGGCATTCAGTAGGAGTTTCTTTTCTAGTAGTTTGTGCTGCAGCAGAGAGAACTCAGATTGTAAAAGTTCACAGGCTTTTGATGGTGTAGGATTACTGACATATAGGACAGTATCATCTGCAAAAAGGTGAATATTAGATTTGGTGAGGTTGGAGTCAATATTATTGATATAAATGGAAAAGAGGATAGGGCCCAAGATGGAGCCTTGTGGTACACCTCTTAGGAGTGGTTTTGAGGTAGATAGGTCACCTTCATTTTTTGCATGCTGTAGTCTACCGGAGAGGTAGCATCTGAACCATTGAAGAGAGACTGAGTCGAGGCCTATGGAATGTAGAGAGGAGATTAGTAGTTCATGGTCCACAGTATCAAAAGCTTTGCTTAAATCCAGAAATACAGCACAGATATTATTCTTTTTGTCTAATTCAGTCTGCCAATCATTAGTAACTTTTGCTAAGGCAGAGATGGTGCTGTGCATGGATCTAAACCCAGATTGAGCTGGGTTAAGGAGATTATTGGTGTCAAGGTAGGCACTTAATTGGCTGTTCACTAATTTTGTCGCAAAAGGGTAATCCTTTTTCGCAAATGGGTCATCCTATGTTGCAAATGGGAAATCTTTTTTTTTACACCTGCTGTTTTGTTTTCAATGAGCAAGGGAAACAAAATCAAATAAATGAAAACAATTATGTGTCTACTACAAACCAACACCTGTAGCTTGCTTACTGAGACTCCCTCAGCTGGATTCTGCATTTATCTGTTGAAGAAATGCTCTTGATTTTTTTTTTCAGCTTATGAATCTTTTTTTGTTTTTTTATTTATTTATTCTAGGATTGCAAGTACCTTTGAGCCAAGGCTCTTTTACAAAGGTTCCATGTCAGAAATAACAAACAGCAAGGTAGCAACAGTGAAATAGCAGTAAACAATTCATGTACAACAGTGCCATTGAAAGGGGTCAATTATAGGAAGAGTAAGGTGTAGAGGAGGAGGAGAAGTGTAGGTAGTTATCAGATGCAGCTATAGTAAAATGATGAACACAGCTAGGACGCATGTTCCCACAAGGAATGGGTAGGGTCAGGTACCCGGGGTGGCAAAGAAACAGAGATGAGAGGGGAGGGGAGGATGAAGATGCAGCTGGAGGCATTTGTCAAAAAATAAATAGGAAGGAGTAATAGAAGAAAAAAGGGGGCAGGGTGGGGGGAATAAGTGCTATAATGGGGCAAGGAGAGACTAATGAGGTGGTATGAAGACCTGAGACCTGACGTGGTGCCTCAGGAGCTGGGGGGGGAGGAGGACTGAGGGGCATGGGGTTAAGCAGTATGTAAGTTAGGATTAAAGCTGTGTAGGTCATCATTTAGGAGAGGCAGTCACAGGAGCTAGAGGCAATGAGATGGGCCCGGAGCCTGGCTTTGAACAGACCTAGTGTTGATGCATAGGAGATGGTATGGCTGAGGCCATTCATCCATAGAGGAGCCCTATAGGCAAAGGAGCATTGGCCCTGCGTAGTTTGACAGCGAGGAACTTGTAGAATCTGGGTTGTCGAGTTCCTGGTGTTCTGTCGGTTGGTGTTTTGATGTAACAAGGCAGTAACACTGGGGGTGTGAGGCCAAGGTTGATTTTTCTTGCCATAGCACTTGTGAGATACTTTATATGGTTGGAGAGTTGGAGCCATCCGGATTGTTCATAAAGGGCACAGGTGTGGGTAAGGCGGTGGGCACCAGTTGTGAGTCAGCATGCTTTGTAAAGTGCAGTTTTTATACATCGGAGGGTGGACGTCATGGTGGAGCCATAGATAATGAGGCCATAATCAATAATTGACACCACAGAGCTCTGGACGGCAATCTTCAGGGCCTCTGAGGTGAGGTGCTGCCTGTGCTTGTAGAGTAATCCAAGGCATGTGCTGGTAGCTTTAGCCACGCTGTCAATGTGAGCCTTATAGGAGAGATTGGGGTCAAGCAGAATCCCTAGGTATTTGAAAGAGTAAACTTGTTTGAGGACAGTCCCCTGTTTGGTAGAGATGGCAAGGGGTGTTGTTTGTAACGTTCTGTGAACTGCAGAATAGCAATGACTTGGTTTCTTCTGATTGAGGACTAGTTTATGATTGGAGAAACATGTTCCAATGGCACTGAATCTGAGTTGAGGCTGTGCTGTAGTGGAAAGGTCCTGTGCATAGAAAGACAACAGCATCATCCACATACAGGATGATTTGTTCTGAGCAGGATTGTGGTAGAGAGTTTAAAAGAAGATGAAAAGGAGAGGGCCCAGTTTGGACCCCTGAGGTACTCCAGAGCGGACAGGCAAGGTGTCCTAGACAGTACTGGCAATTTTTATTCTTTGAGAGCGGTTGTCAAGGTAGCTTCTGAACCAGCGGGCTGAGTCTGGTGCGAGGCCAGCAAGGAGTAGTTGGTCATGTAGCAGCCAATGATGGAGCTTGTCAAATGCCTTTGAGGGGTCAATGAAGACAGCCACAGTAAGAAGTCCTTTATCAAGGGAACTATGCACTGAACCAGTAAATTCAAGCAGGGCAGTGGTGGTACTATGTTCTTTCCTAAAACCATGCTGTTGTGTGCATAGAATATTATATTTGTCCAAATTATCAGTGAGCTGGTCCTCAACAATACGCTCTAGGGCCTTGGATAGTGGTGGTAATATGGAGATCGGGCGGTAGTTAAAGTGGCAGGTCTTATCCCCAGTTTTGTGGACCTGGGTCACAGTGGCAGTTTTCCATATTTCAGGGAATGTACTGGTGTGGAGAGAGAGGTTAAGAATTTTAGTTACGGGATTGAGGACCTTTTCAAGTGTAAGTGATAGCAGCGCAAGTTCCAGGGTGTCACTGATGATTCTGGAAGTGGAGATGGCTGAGGCGATTTGGCAGTGAGCTTCATTCACCTTAATCTCCCTGAAGTAAAAATGAGAGTGGTTTGACATAGTGCAGGGTGTGTTACAAGGGGTGTGACTGACTGAAGAAATCAGGTGGTAGAACAGTACTGAGACCAGTAAAAGCTGTGTTAAAGGTATTTGCAATGACCGTGGGATCAAGGGTAGTGGACTCTTCAACAATTAACATGGCCAGAAGGGGCTTTGATTGTTTCCTAGTAATGTCCTTGATACTATCCCGGAAAGCACAACCATTTCCCCAGGTGTTTGTGAGGACGTCCTTGTAATAGGAGCTTTTCATGAGACGAATGGATTTTGTGCAGGCATTACAGGCATGTTTGTATTTTTGGATGTCAGATTGTTTGTCTGTGGCTTTAGCCACTGCCCACCGGTGGTCCCTAGATTTCAGCTTTGAAAGGAGCTCTGCAGTTATCCAAGGGTTACAGAGGGCTTTTGTTTTCCATTTTTTTGAAGGAGCAAAGAGCTCACAGGCCTTATTGAAGGTGGTGATGAAGTATCCCAGGGCTAGGTTAACATCTGTCACCTTGTAGATGGGCAGCCAGTCTTGCAAGGATAGGTACTGTTTGAGACGGGTAAGTTGACCACGGGGAGGACTCTGCTGGTAATGATTATAGGGGGTGGCTTTAGAAATTTATTAGACCACTCACATATAACCAGGGATTGGTCACTGAGAAAGTCTGGGAGAACAGAGAGTACAGAGATCCAGGCAGGGTGATTGGTGAGAACCCAGTCCAGCAGGGTACTGGTGCCAATTTTGTAATTTATTTGAGTTGGTGTGGTGACCAATTGTGAGAGGTTGGCTTTAGCTTTTCAACTAAGCTAGTCCTTCTCGGAAGCATAAACATTATGCTTCCGAGAAAGGACTGGGTTGGAGTGGTCTGAAAGGTAAAGCACTTTATTCTTTTTGTCACATCTATGTTGGTCCAATAAAAGGTATCAAATCATTTTCTTCTGGATCTGTTCTGAAATAATAAACCACAGGGGATTTCATGGCAAATACTTTGTATGCCTAAAGAGCAGGGAGACTTGGCCTGCCCTGATGTAGAAGTCCATTATTCAGCATATGTGATTAAGATAATAATTAGGTGGGCAAATACTGAAGAAGATAATATTAACTTGGAGCTTGAAAACGTATTCTTAAAGGAGTTATTTACAGTAGTAATAGAAAAATGTTGTTTATGGCAAAAAAACAAAACTTTGTAAATCAAATAGTGTTACAAATAAAACTGGTGTCTTATAATCAGTAAAAGTTACCATTAAAACCAAGTGAGCAGATAATGATATCTGGCATTACCCCAATTTCAGGCTGAATGGGAAGATGCTCTTTAAGAAATATTGGGTAGAAAATGAATCAGGAAATCACAAGACTGCTAAAAAAAGGCACCAAGATAAGTTGGTAGAAATTCAGTGACAAATGTCATTTGCATAATCATCAGAGCTCTTATTTCAATCAAGTATTCTGTATATAAAGGACTACAAATGATGGGAAAAAGCTCCAAACAATAGAGGAGGGAAATGGAACTGCAAAACATTCTTAATAATAAGCCCCAAAATCTTGTTGCATGGTTAACTAAACTGTAACATAAACCATTGGTTATGATCTACAAAACAATATTCCAGAAATGGAAAATGAATTAAAATGTACATTTACAGACCAACAATGGCTACTGGCCTGTGTTTCAAAACCAAAATACAGATTTTCTAGGGACAGAGTGATTTAGTGTAAGTTTTGAACAGAGTCTGTTTTCCCCATATACTGTAGGTTGTATAAAATAAATCCCTCATTACTGGATAAGTGTTGGGCATTGTGGAATTCCTATGGCAGATACAGTACATCTCATACTTTTAAGACTATTTTATGTACCAGTTGGTGGTCCAAATCCTTTGTTATTATAGATCAATTAGAATATGGCTTTCACAGTGGAAGGACACCAAAGAAACAATTTTGGAGATGTATAATGATTATAAATTACAGTCAAAACAGATTAATTTTGAAAGCTAATACTACGGCAGTGAAAAGACTCATTGTAAATATTGGAAACATCCTACAGATTTGTTACCTTTTCTGAAAATGGAATGGAAACAGTTATTTTTGAGTGCCTTATACAATTATAACTTCTTTGGGGTATATGAACCACTGTGGAAGATCTTCGGAAAAAAGATTGAGGATTGGGTAGGTGAGGATTTTACTTAAGGTTGAAAACACCCTTTAGTTTTGCAATATAGGAGGTACTCATCATATTTAAAGGTTATTTGTTATATATTTATAGTGTGTTCTGTTTTCTTTGATTATCTCTGACTGTTAAATTGTGTAACTCAGCTGAAGAACTTCAAAATATTACAACTGTAACTTTAGATTGATTATTGCAATATTAAATAAAATATTATTTGCACAAAAAGGAAGTGGTGCAGTTTCAGATCTCGGGGAGGAAAATTGTTCCTGATGCTTGACACTATAAATTCAAAGGACTGTCTGCCTGAATCCAAATTGGCCCTGGAAACAACTAGAAGAGTATTAGATGAGATCCAGATGACTCCCTACAGAGGCTTTGTTTCAGTAATACTACCTAGTGTGGGGGGGAGGGGCCTCTAATTATTTTATGTGAGAGTCAGAGAAGAGGTTAGCTCATCCTACCTTCTAGGGATGGCCAATCTAAACATAAGAGAACATCACAGTATTGTTCCCTAGCGAAGTCAACCTACAGTAACTCGACAAATCCTTTTATGAAGTACTTTAAGCCTTCTTGTCTTAATGCTTAAGTAATTCTTACTAACCAGTAAGTTTAAGAACTGTGTCAATGTCCTGTTGTCTTGCATGATGTTCAACATTTGGATATTGTATGCCTTCTGATGTAAAGACACAGAAGCAAATATGTTTAGGTCTACTGAGTCTTATTTAAAAAAAATGCATACACATCAGATGCATCTTTCTGTTTATGTTGGGATTCACAAAACCATGATCTGTTTCACAGTACTGAATGGTTGCTCTTTCTTTCTCAAACATATTTGCTCTTTTAAGAAGGTAAGTTTGGGGTACGTGTAGGAAATCTTTGTGGGCAGACCGGATGGACCCTTGGGGCCCAATTCTCTAAGCTTCCCAGAATGACGCATGGGGCTTGCATCACAAGGAATGACACAAGATGCAGCTTGCATCAAAAAGTGTACTGAGAGCAATTCTCGAATGCAGCCTGCATCAAACACAGGCTGCATGCACTATTGACATCCTTGTGTCAAAAACATGGATGCAGCATGGGGCAAGGGGCCTTGAGCCTGGGATATGCCACAACATCCCCTTTTTTTGAATTCTCAAAAGTGTACAGTGCTGACAAAACCAAACAACTCTTAGACCAGACAGGGCTGGTCTAATGGTCTGTGAGCCACCCCACAGAGCCCACCCTTGGTGGTAGATAACATATGTTGCGATCCCCCATCACAAACAATGATCCATTGTTGAATAAAATAAAATAGTTCCCTAATGGCTAGTGATCCCCTTCCCAACCCCAATCCATTGTTTAATAAAATAAAACAGTTCCCTGGTGGCTAGTGGTCCCCTCCCCCAAACACCGATGTCCCCTGTATGTGTAAATATAGAAATCCCTGGTGTCCCTTGGTTCCCCCTCCCAATCCCTGTAAAATGTAAAATAAATATCCTCTCCCTGGTGTCCAGTGGTCCTTCTTCCCTGACAGTGATCCCTGGTAACATGTTAAATATAAAGTATTCCCTGGTGGCTAGCAGTCTCCCCTCCCCATTAGAGATGCAGCGAATTTAAATTCCTCCGGTGAAGAGAATGCAAAGTGGGCACATCATGTTTCCACTCGGCTACTTGGAGTGTGCAATGCAAAGTGCTCACTCCACCTTGTCATTACCACTTCGCATTAAGGCAGAATGGCAATGTGAAGTAAGGTGAAGTCATTGTTTTTAATGGACTTCACATTCCTCATTATGATTCTAAGTGATCCACTTGGTGTTTCAGATTTGGCAGCCCCCCACACATCACATGGCTTACAGTAGTGTAAGTCACATGCTCTTTAGCTAGGCAGGGAAGAAAGTGAATCATACAAGCAGACACTTTTACTTTCTCCTGTGCAGACAGAGAGAGAGGGAATGTGTTTTGTGACTGCTGATACTTTGAGATCAGAACGTGGAGGAGATTTAAACTTTGATTTACACCCAACAGCTTTTTAAAAGCTACATATTTTGTCTTTCTGTCTGTACTCTTTTTACTTAATTTGCTCTTTCTGTAAATTTTATTTTTCTTACATAGAGGACATCTGTTGCAAAATATGTCTGTGCTGGAACTGCTGCTGGATCACCATGGGATCCCACATTAGTATTTTTTTTTTCTCACACCATGTGCCCCCCCCCCACCTTCTTTGCTGTGTTATAAAATGTATTCCTCCACCACCCCGACCCTTGTATGTAATTATGCTCTTTTTTTGTTGTCTTCCATATGTATTCTGAGCAGTGGATGTATACTGTGCTAAACTGCATGGGTGCAGTTTTCTTTCCAGTCTGTGTATGTACTGCAGACATAGTCCAACTCCCTGACTTAAAAACACTTATTAATGAGTACAATGGTGGGGTGGTGAAGCCTGGAGAGATACTACAAAACAGGCTTACAATACATCCAAGAAACTAGTAAAAATATTGATGTTGTGATTCGTGACATAATGTAAATCATGATTTGTGACTGCATTTGTGACCGTGATGATAAAGAAATGCAAATGCCTGTGGCTATACTTCCAGGCCCCAATGAGGTGTGGCACAAAACTCCCCAACTTAAAATACTCAATAATGAGTACAATGGTAGGGTGGTGAAGCATGGAGATACTACAAAACAGGCTTACAATACATCCAAGTAACTAATAAAACAATTACTGTTGTGATTAAGTGATGTGATCGTAATTGTAATTTGTGACTGCATTTGTGACTGTGATGATGAAGATTATGATTTGTGTCACAAGTGACTCCTGATGATGGTCCTTACTTAAAAAAGCATATTAATGAGTACAATGTTCATGCTGAATTATGCACCACACCTGTCCAGTACTCTGAAGGGAAGCCAAATAAACAACTGTGAGTTAAGTTAGAGATGGAGATTGGGCCTTAAAGAGATGCAAATGTACAGACAGATTAAGATTGTGCTGCACACTGAAGAGATGCAGATGCAAAGACACAACACCTAACCAGTGCTCATCATCAGAAATTCAAATCTGGAAAAGAATATCTTTGCCGGTTGAGGCGGGCCACGGGAGGGCAGTGTACTGCACTGCTGCAGTAAAGTCACTAGTGAGTATCAGTAAAGATACCACCAAGAAGTACAAACAATTACACAGCTGCAGTGGATAGCAGGTTCACATTGCTGAAATTATGTGGCATGATAAAAGGAGTCTGATTTGATGACACACGTCACACACATACTCACACACATATTAAGTAATGCATAGCAAATTGAAAACTTCAGTAATATAACCACATTTTTTAAATAAACTAAAATTATGCACTGCTGCACCACAACAATCAGCAAAAAAATGTCAAGAATTATTGAAAATATTACTGTGTGTACATTAACACAGTTATACAAGAAAAATATCACCAAAACAGAAAGCACTGTCTTTTTCTCCAAGTTAATCTACCTACACCACAGATAAGCCCCTTCCTCAAAGCACACTTCCACTGTCTCTCAATACACAGACTTAATGTTGTACATTAACATTCAAAATACACACACAAACAATAAACGCTCGATGATATGAGCACAGGAGAGTTTCCTATAATCGATGAACTAAAGTTTCAGCAAAAAAAAAAATGACTCAAAAAGGCTTTTTTAACAACTTTTACAAGGTTTGAATCAGAGATACCTCTCAGATTAGATTGTCTCCTACAGCTTCCTACACACTACCCCAAGCTGAGGCTGTGCAGAACAATCTAGAGCCCATGTGACCTGAAATCCCATGAATCACTGCAAAATTTGCCTTTGGAGCTTAAAAACAAGGTGAAGTAAGGCGAAGTACATTGTTTTCAATGTACTTCGCCTTAAGAATTACTGGAATAGTGGTTTGGGAAGGCGGAGTGATGTGAAGTCATTGTTTTTAATGGACTTCACATTACCCATAAATAACGCAAAGTACTCCGCTTCACGTTGCGGAGCACTCCGAAAATTCGTTTTCACTCCGCGTTCCACTTCACGGAGCGAATTGAGGCCACTTCACCCATCTCTACTCCCCATCCCCGATTGCCCTATCCAACACTACACAACAGTCCCTGGTGTCTAGGGGACCCCTACCCCAGTGGGTCATGCCCCAGCACCTGGCACTATGTCAAAACACCAAATTCAATTACAGCGCGGTCAAGAAATGCACAGTGAAAACATCAACAAAAAAAACAGTGCCAAAGGAAAATGCATTATTGAACAATAGTGCCAATGGTGGTGATCCAAAAACACACAGAGAACTGCTGCCATAGCAAAGTAACAGAATGAAATTTGTGTTATTGTGGTGGGCTTTGGCTCTCCCCGATATTTATATAATCAACTTTATAGGGGTCATGGAACTCGGGGATGGGAATAATCTTGGAGAGGGAATCAGGCAACACAACACAGTTGAGGAACAAAAATAAGACTTGGATGGATGGAAAACATAGACAATTTTCAAATTGGAGGTAACAGAAGAAATAGAAAATCTACTGGGAACAGAACAAATAGAAAATCTAGAAATCGTGAGATGGGAACAGAACCCAGGTCTCCGGGTCTCCTTTGTTCTGTGTGCTAGTTCTTTAGCCTCTCCACCACATTAGTAGCTTAAACAGGTGCCTCACTTCCTGTGACTTGATTCCTTCCTGTCTACCATCACAGTTACAGGGTAGTGGTAACTGACTTGTGCTATGCTACTCCTGTTGCTGTCAAAGCAAACATGGTTTTTGAAGTGCTGTTTTGACAGCAGTTATTGAAATGGCATTTTAACCCAGTACACCACCACCCCACTCCCCCATCCTATCCTGGGACTGGTAACAGGCACATCCCTCTGCTCTTCACCATGGCCAGCCACTGACTGAACTGTCAAGGAGCACATACTATAACAGCTGATTGTACAGTATGTGCTCCTTAACAGCTCAGTTGGTGGTCAGCCATGGTGGAGAGTGTAGGGCTATGCCAGCCACGAGCTCTGGGATCAGATGGGACGAGGGAGCAGGGTGGTGGGGCATTACCTACTGGGGTGGGGGTCCCCTAGACACCAGGGACTGTTGAGTATTACTGGACAGGGTGCTTGGGGATGTGGAGGAGGTACCGGTTGCCACCAAGGAATGCTTTATATTTTGCCAATTACTGGGGATCATTAATAGGGAGGGGGAGCTGCTAGAACCCAGGAAAGTAATGTATATTTTCCATTTTACAGGAATCGGGGGATCACTGGACACCAGGGAGTTCTTTATTTATGTAAACAGGGAAAATTGGGTTTCGGGGGGGTGGGGGACTGCTTGCCATGAGGGAACTGTTTTATTTTGTTCAACAACAGATCAGGGTTGGGAAGTTGATCACTAGCCACCAGGGAACAATTTTATACATGTTTATATTTTACATGTACTGTTCTGATGTCTGTGCATTCACCCACAAATTATTTCTACCTTTCCAAGAGTGTTGCCCAACTTTCCCACAACTTGTAGCAAACCTCTCAGGTGCATCATCTGTATAATGCATGGCCAAATTTGTCTCAAGCTGTGGGACTTTGCCATAGGACCGTACCTGATAGATAATCAGGTGCATGGTCCCTGATACACTAGCAATTGGCACATGTGGCTGGTGCTGTGGCTTACACCACCCTTTGATAACCTGGCCCTTGATCTTTATCTGTAGGTAATATCCAGGTTTCTATTTTTTTAATATGTTACAATATTAAAAAATAAAAAAACGCACTTCTGTGATTATGATACAGATATAATTATCACCTATAACCTATTACCTGTTACCAAGTAGCTATCACCGATCAGTGTCAGTGAATGAGTAAGTAGCATGGTTGCCTCTGGTGATGGAACATTGAAAGTTTGGGGTTTTGGCCCCATTTCAGGAACATGGTGTAGTACAGATAACTGACACTGTAATGCAACATGACTACAGTTATGTACTGTTAATGGGTGATAGACTGTTAAGGAAGGAGATGCGCTGTTATGGGGGGTAATGCACTGTTAAGGAAAGTGATGACTTTTAAGGTGCAGTCATTGAGATGACACATTAAACTTTTGTCCCTTTCATCAATGTCTGGGTACTGTCCTGCTGGAAGTGAAAGATACTATGGCTGTGATCAAAGAAGAGTAAAGGAATTTCCCAGGATTCATGTTAAATATTCCCTGATGTCAATAAAAAAATGTAACCCACTCCCTAGGATGCACCTAGAAATATATAGATCAGTGTGTCTTTCCTGGTTGAAAATTACAAATAGCATGTGCTGTTAAAAAAATGATGCTAGGGAAGTAAAGCTATTTCCTAATCCTGAGGTGTGTTACCACAGTGTAGTAGAAACATTTTATGCTCACCAGCCATCTAAAGTGCAGGCCAATAAATAACAAGTCGGCCAGAATAAGTGAACTAAAGGGGCTATATATTGTACCATATATTCTATTGATATTCATTTTCATAAGAATCGGTTTAAGCCGTGAAACATTTTCGATCATTTTCAGAAAATTAATATCACAGTCACTAGTCTCAGTGAGCTTTTTGTTACATGCAATCTATGCACATTCAGTAAGCATTTGTGAATAATACCCATATGCATGGAAGAGAAAAATGAAATGGAGCATAATGTCAATACACTGAAAAATATTTATTTTTTTCAATAGGACACCAAATGTTTCATGGCTGTCATTTACTTGCATATTTAGTTATGCCCCTCATTGATAGGGAAATACAGCAATGATTCTCAGCTAGTATTTTACATTTACATTCTAATCAGTTATCATATCACAGTGTGAAGATATATATTTCTATCTAAAAACCAACATCTATTAAATTACCAATTTGGTAAACTGTAATTTAATGCATCACAAACCCTACTATGACCATTAGTAAAAGATAGACCCATTATCCCTTCAAAAAGATCTATTGAAGTTGCCATGCATTTTTTTCTAAATTTGCCTGGTGCCTTTGATTATACAACAAAATAACCAGCTATTAATTACTGAACTTGTGTTCAGGACATGAAGCATATTTTGTCACAATTGACCTCGCCTCAATCATTGGAAACACAACAAAGAGTGCATTTATGAGTTCATGGTATTGGCATTTTCTCTGCCATGTTAGCAATGATGAGCAAAGCAGCTGTGAAAAACATATTAGATATTGATTTCCTTCTCACTTCTGCACACTCATTAACTAGACTGAGATTGTAAACAAAGCTGGCTTACAGTATAAGTGTTATCAACAACCAAACATAGCAACTCTAACCAAATTACTATATCCTCTCAAACTGTTGTTGAATTGAGTTGGCCGTAATTTATATGCATTGTGTGATGGCTATAATTTTTTAAGTCCTGCCATAATGGTTTACAATCCCATTATTCAGGTTTGTCCTTTACATCTTTATTATTTAAAATGTGCAAGCTCAATTTCTACAATTCTTGCTATAGTGAAGATTGTTTTAAAGCACTAATATATGCAATAGAATATAAAGTAGGTGAAAAGACAATAATAAGATGCATTCTTACCACTTCATTTCTGATGGGCCACATTTTTAAATTTTTGACTTCAGAAAGCATAGGTCATGATATAGCTTTTCTTATCCTGGGATGAAGATATGTATATATCTGATCACTGACAAACATATAAATGTAACAGGACATGTTGGTTAGATATACAAGAACTGCCACTCTGAGGCTATATGGGATGCTTAGAAAAGTATGAGACAAGAAAAACATTTCTGGATCTCATTGCATCACTCATTTATTTATTTATTGATTGATTGATTGATTGATTGATTGATTGGTAACTGGGATAGGAGGACTGGGCAATTGTGCCTATTTTTGGTTTAATCCTGGGGTAGTGGGGATACAAATGGAAACAGACTAATAATTAACCACATGAAGATGTTAGTGGTATGTTGAATGGTGGAAATTTGGCAAGGATACCAAGGAAATTCCTGTACTCTTTTTTTGAGATGTGCCATAGGATATTTAACATTCACCTGAACAAGCACCAGAACAGGCATACAGGACCTCAGTTTAACTACTCATCTGAAAGATGGCACATTAAGTGTAACAACCCCATATGTTTGCACTACAGCATCAACATCAGCATCAGTTTTTTTTTTGAGGGGATTAACCCAAGTTAACCCATTAACCCTCTGTGCCCAACATAAATTCTGCTCTCCTTTCTCCACAGTCGGGACATCGGGTTGTGAGGGCTCCAGGCAGCCTCACAGCCCTCCTCAAAGCCAGCAGCCAAACAAGGATGCCACCCCCGAAGCAGGTATGGACACCGCTGCAGAAGTCGGAATGCATTTTGGAGTCATTTGTAATTTAAACAAAAGCAATTTGAGCTTGCTAGGGCTCCGGCCTTACACAGTGACCAGTTTGGCTCAAGTGTGATTCTGGCCCTGCCACCCCCACCACTGCCCTTGGTGAGCTCCTACCTTTACAGCACTCACCACGTGACCACAAAAACCTATCAGCCCACTCTACCATTTGCATCTTATCAGCTGCCAACACTAGAGGTCACTACACCCGGATCAAAGCATCTCTACATTACTACTGTCTAAGATGTTACACCTTATACCCTTGCTACTTCTCTCAATGACCCTCTGTCCTCTCTACCCCCAGCACACCACCCAAGCAGGGAACCAACCACTCTCCTACCACCATGCCTCAACCCCCAACACAACTATGCTACCCATCACCTCCTACTTTCCCATGCCCTAGAAAACATACACAACTGTCACATTAGTGCTACCATCCTGCCCCCCATCCTTCCTACTTGGTCATTCTGTCCTCCACACCCCAACCCTCCGCAGCCCACCACATATAGCTTCAGTCAACACACATTCCCCAGCACTAAATACACTTTGGCTTAAAACTAAGCAGCTTATGACACTGCTACTCCTTCTAGCCGGGACATTGAGCCCAACCCAGGACCCACCACCTCAAACGCCCATACCCCATTCTCTTTCCCTAAGGTCTCAAGCTCCTGCACCTTAATAGCTGCAGCTTATTAAAACAAAATTTCTGTGCTTCAACATATTCCCTTATCCCTCTGTCCTGATATCCTCATCATCTCTGAAACGTGGCTAAAACCCCAGCATACCGATGCTGAAGTATCCATACCTGGATACACAACATTAGGCACGACAGGCTCGGGAAAAAGCGAGGAGGCGGAACTGCCATGTATATCTCCACTAGCCTTCAGTTTACTATAGTACATATTCCCTCTCTTCCGCCCCACATAGACTCTCTTCTAATAAAACTATCGCTCCCATATACCTCCTCAGTGTATGTTGGAGGCACCTACTGCCCCCCCGGCATCTCCCCAAAGGACATCATTACACACCTAGCCACCCTGCAGTTCCTAGTCATAGGCGGCGAACTCCACGCCATTGCAGACTATAACCACAATTGGCTTGCCTTAGATAAGGCCCCCCTCAAAACCAAAATCAAGGCCCTAAACCTCACACAACTGATACAAGACCCCACCAGACTAAACCACAAAAAGCATAATCACTCCCCACTGGACTGGGCTCTCTCTTCCCACCACCACAGGATCCTACATGCAGGCTTGCTCCCTGACTCCCTAAGTGACCACCACACGATTTTCCTGTTTAGGAAAGTGCACAGAACCACAGCTCCCCCAAAGACGTTGCACACAAGGTCATATAAATCCCTGACCTAGCCTCACTCTTTGATAGACCTAGCCAAGTAGACTGGTCCTTCATCCCAGCAGCCTCATCTATTGATGCAGTGCTCAATACTTTCAAGGACAAATTTCTTAAAGTTTGGGACAAACATGCCCCCCTACATACAAAAAGAGTCAGAGGAGCTCACCTTCCCTGGATCACAGCTGATATCATCAGCAAATGCAACTCCAGGGATCATGCATGGAAAACCCACAAGAAACTGGGGACCCAAGCATCCCTCCAAGCCTATAGAACCCTCCAAAACTCCTGTACTAATCTCATTCAACAGGCAAAAAAGAGCTATTTTCTTTCGGCCTTTAGTGCAAACATAAATCACCCGACCAACTTCTGGAAATCATTCAAATCCCTGTTCTCTCCCCCCACCCACCCTCCACCTCCGTCACTGTTGGTTCAGGGTACCTACATCACCAAACCCTGTGAGGTAGCCGAAGCCTTCAATACCTACTTCTTCAGCTGCACTGACTCACTTCTATCAACCCTCCAGTGCCCACCCCACCAGGGCTCCACCTCAACCAAGCGTGCACTTACCAGCCTCACTGTTCTCCTTCCGCACTGTTTCCAAGCTGAATTTTCAAATCCTTCGCTCCCTGAACCCCAACAAAGGCAAATGCCCTACATCCCTTGATGCCAAGATGCTATACTTGTCTGCCACAGCCATAGCTGCCCCCCCTAGCCACACTATTCAACCTCTCTTTCACATTGGGCAAGCTTCCCGCTGAATGGAAACTGGCTACCATTATTCCCCTCCCAAAACGGGGTGACCCCTGCTTCAAGGCAACTACTGCCCTATCTCTCTACTCCCACTCCTGGCAAAAATGCAGGAATGCCTGGTCCTCACCCAACTCTGTCCCCATCTGGACGCCACCTCCTTCTTCACTCCCTTCCAATCTGGCTTTCACAAATCTCACTCAACCATCACCTTCCTGCTTCAAGTCACTGGTGAAATACTCACCGGCATGGACAATGGCCGCATCACCTCTGCCATTTTTATAGATTTAGCCAAGGCTTTTGACACCATCTCACATACTCTGCTCCTTTCCAAACTAACTGATGCCAGGCTCTCCAAAGCAACCACCACATGGTTCCATGACTACCTGGTGGGCAGACATCAGGCTGTAAAAAGTCACCTCAGCACATCTCTAACCCCTCCCAGTTACAGCCGGTGTCCCCAAGGCTCAGTCCTGGGCCCACTGCTCTTCTCCATATTCCTAAATGACCTCCCATCAGCCTGTCACTTTGCATCCATTCAAATGTATGCAGATGACACAGTACTGTATACCACAGGCCCCTCCACAAGCACAGTGGCAAACCTTCTCCAGCAGGATTTCAACTCCATCCAGTAATGGTTCTGATCAAACCAGCTATTCCTAAACCCTAAAAAAACAATGTCACTAACTTTCAGCTCTCAGTAAAGACTCTCCCACCAAGCCCTCTACCACCTTTTCAAAACTCTGGATGGGACCCTCCTGGAACAATGCACCAGCTTCAGGTACTTAGGAGTCTGGCTTGACCCACACTTTGATTTCGCCACGCATATCGATTCCATACATAAGAAATGTCTCCCTAAACTTGGTGCCCTATACAGAAACAAAAGCTGCCTCCTCTCACCAGCCAGGAATGCTATTGTCCAATAAATGATCCTCCCAGTACTCGACTATGGTGATATAGTCTACACTGTCGCCCCCTCCATCACGCTGCCCAGCCTCGACACCCTATTCCACTCTTTTGTCGATTTATCCTCGATTGCCCACAAACAACCCACCACTGCACCTTATACAGCTCCCTAGCCCTACCGTCCCTCCAAGACCAAAGACTAACCCACAGTGCCAGGTTCGCAGCCAAATTTTGGTCCCATTCTCTACCCCCCTACCTGGCCTTTTCCCTCTCACAGCAACTCCCCCCTGCTTACTCCCTCAGAAGCTCCGACCTCAGACTCCTCCTCATCCCTTTATGCGCACAATCAAAGGCCAGGCCGCATTCAACTTCCGCATCCTCCAGCTTTGGAATGCACTACCAGCTGACATAAGACACTCTCCCAACCCCAGTCATCTCAATCACCTGCTCACCTACCACTTCTCCTCCTGCTGTTCTTATTACAACTAATGTTACAATTATGTACAAATTTGTCTCTGTAATCTGTCGTAACCATCTAATTGATACAGGTATCAATCTGCTGCCTGTTGTAATCTATCTGCTGATTGTCTGTAGGGCGGATGGATATTTATTGAGTTGTTAATTCTGTACTAAATGTATGTACCTTGTCTTGGGTCTTGACCCCAGGTCGTCATTCTAGAATCGAGCAACACTGCTCAGTATGCCTTCCTGGTTAAACTCATAAATAAATAAATAAATAAAGTTCCTTTTATGCTGATGGAACCCACGCCTTCCAATCATCTGGCATCAGATGTGTGTGTACAATCTTCTGAGAAACTGACACTGGTTATAGAGAGAAATTTGGTACTCAGTTTGATATAATGGCTTCACTGATACTTTTAGATATAGTCAGATAGTAATTGTTATGTGACAATTGCAGTGGCTAACTTTGGAATTGCAGATCATATTTGGAACAACTGAGGGAGATTAGACAATCTGGATGTAAAGCTATCAGTTCTAACACTTTGGCACTTTACATAACCATTGTTTTGCCACAAATAAAAGCAGTAAACATTAGATGATAAAATAAAGATTTATTCGGCAAAACTGAGAGCAAGTAGCAAGTACCTGAGCCAGGTGCTTTGGCAACTGCCTTCTTCAAGAACACCCCTGAAGAAGGTGGTTGCTGAAGCACTGGGGTCGGGCACTTTCTATTTGCTCTCTGTTTTGCCAAATAAATCTTTATTTTTTCATCAAATGTTTATTGCTTTTGTTTGTGGCAAAACAACGGTCCTGTTTTGTGCTGAGGTTTTGAACTGACTGTTTACTTAGGCTAGCTGTCCTTCCTTTTTTCAAGGTGCCTTGCCTGGCACACTGCCTTAATCTGGTTGTGCAGCACTTTCTCAACCATGCAGAAATTAAGGAAACGTTGACTGCTGGCTGTCACATCTGTGTGCACTTTGCCCATTCTGTAAAGTTCCTGGACCACCTACATGAGCTCCAGCTCAAAAACCATCTGCCTCAGCACTGTATGAAGCTGGCTGTTGTGACAAGGTGGAACTCCATGCTGTACATGATAGCCATACTACATTAACAGTATAAGGCAGTCAAAGACTACCTACTGCTGCAGACCACCTGGGACAGTGCTGGAGTGTCCATGGCTCTAACAACAGAACAGTATCAGCAAATGGATGGCCTAATATGCATTCTTCATACATTTGAGCATGCAACACAAGCAGTGAGTGGGGACACTACCTGTATAAGTCAGTCAATGCCCCATGTGCGTGTTGCTGAGGCAGACACTGGTTAACGTTCAGACAGAGATGGAGGCAAGAGGGGATGGTAGAAGTTGTGAACTAATGGAACACATATTCCGTGTGCTGGACAGCAATACCCATATTTCTGGCATTCTAAAGTCCAATGAATTTGCAATTGCTACCATGCTGGACCCACGCTACAAACATGGCCTGCCATCAATAATTGAAGGAGATAGTGAGTGGCTGCAAAAGATGACAGAATACCTCGTTAGAAGGGTATATAGCGCACAGATGCAAAAGGCACAGAAGGTGCAAACTGCACAGAGACAAGTTGTTGCTACCACCAGCAGCTTACAGGGAAAAACTATCTGAGAAACCCTCCAAGTTATAGCAGAAAATGGCAAATAATCCCATTTGGGATGTTCTGTGTCATGTGGGAGTGGAAGCCAATGAGGAAAAGGAGGAGGGAGACTGATGAGGCAGCTGGAATAAAGGGCAGCACAATGAATGGCAGATGCCTATATGGGGACACAAGCACCTTGGCATTACTGAAGAGCCATTGCTGTACTGGAGCAGCAAAGTGACTGATTAGCCAGTACTGGCATCAGTTGCTGTTAAATACCTGAGCTGCCCACCATCCAGTGTCAGTGTGGAATGACTCTTTAGTTTGGCTGGGGCTATTGTGCATGACAGGAGGACCAATTTGTCACCCAAGAATGTGTCCATGCTATTATTCATAAAATTGAATGAGGGGCAAATTCCACATAACACAATGATGTTGATGGTGTTACCACATGAAATTTGTCTTGGTGACAATGATGACAATGAAGATGCTGGAGGACTAGGCACTCTCAAGTCTTCTACTAGCATCAAGGTGGGTGAAGCAGCAATGGGGAGAGAATTCCCACCCAGTGACGACTCAAGTCTGGAAGACTGTGAGGGCTACTTCCTCGATGATGTGGCAGTGGAAGAAGGCTGATGTAGGATGCCCCCCCTTACACTCAGTATAGTCTTTTAAGTTATTGTTATACAAAGTTTGTTGATCCCTGATTTTTTTTATTGGGTGTCTGTGGGTGGGTGGAGTTTACACCTGTTATTCAGTTACATTTGATTACCCTTGCCCTGGCTGTTATCCCATTGTTTAGCCCCGTTCTATATTAACAAAGTACATTTTATTAACCACTACTAGAGTAGTGGTATAAAAAAATGCTGATCCCTAGGGAGGTGTTCTTTTGTGATGTTGTTCAGTTTAATTTTGCTTAACCCTACCCTGTTTCATCCAATTGTTTAAACCCCATTCCAGATAGAAAAGGGACATTTTATTAACTAGTACTACAATAGAGTCACGTGATGTTGCCTGGCTGAGTGGAAGCAAATCACCTATTCCTCTGCCCCTCCACAGAAAATAGATATAAAACACTTAATTGTCCAAGGAAAACAAGCCAAAAGCATCATACAAGGTGATCAGAACATCAACACAACTGAAATATGAACAAATCAGAAAGCGAGAGGAAGAGCAGCCATGACTACATACAACACAAAGCAAAGAGACTTAGGTCGAGAAGACTCAAGTGATGGTGGAGAGGTGGTTGCCTTGATAGAGAAACAACTCTCAAGGATCCTAACCCAGATGTCTGCTCTACAATCCACAGAGGATGAAACCCCGTTAGAGCTCAAAGATCTAAAGACAAAAACTGAGTAACATGAGAGGAGATTAAAAGATGCAGAGGCTAGAGTCACCAGTGTAAGAAGACTGGCGGAAAGACAAAAGACTAACATGCCAAAGATAATCACAGGATGAAACGACTGGAAGACAAAATAGAATACCTGAAAAACTACTCCAGATGAAATAATATGCTAGTATTTGGGCTGCCAGAAGGGAGAGAAGGGAAAGCTCCATTAGAGTTCATTCAGAAAATGCTGCTAGACATGTTTGGTCCACCCTCCCAGAGAAGAGACTGCATGATCAAATGGGCTCACCAGACTTCATCTCAGAAAACAACTCCATCTGACTGCCCAAGACTGCTAATATTCAGACTTACACACTTTGAGGAGAAATTCCACATTCAAAACAAAGCCAGATAGCAAAATAGTATGGAGTACATGGGAACCCAACTAAAACTTTTTAATGACCACAGACAGAGCACACGGGAGAAAAGAGACAAGCTCCTTGATATAAAAGCAGGGCTGCACAAGCTGAACCTCAGATTCCACCTAATGTACTCAGCACACCTCAGGATACAGTATGGCTTAAAGCAGGGGTACAAACATTCAACACTCCTGAAGCAGCTGAAAGAGTGCTTACAGAACTGTTCCCTAACACATTCCCCTACTCCAAATCTCTGAGACCACCCCTGGGAGCTGCAGTTAGAAATAAACAAAGATTGAATGCTCCACTGTACTCAAAATAGGCTAATGGATATCTTTCTGCAGCACAGGATGCCCCAAGCTCAGTTAATACCAGATAAGGTGCCACCACCATTAACCCAAGACAGGACGATACATCTCCAAATGCCTTCACAACCCTAGTTGACTAAGTACTGGGAAAAGATACCAAATTAAGTTCCAGAATTTATTATAGGTAGGATGATAAACAAAAGTATAATGCAAGGGTTAAGCTATGTTTAAAGACCAGTGGCAACACAAGGCGAGGCATAGCTAATGATACTCAGGCTGACTACCACTCCACCATGTGAATAGTTCCACACTTTAAAGAAGGCAAAGGCAGGGGTTAGCTGCAACAAGATCCTCTCCTCCAGACACTTGGGCATACCCAGGAATTGAGGCAACACGTCATGGCTGGGCAACCTGAAGAAGTACACCGCCTCCCTGGTATTCCAAGTGAATTAGCCTCAGTGCACACAAACAGGTTGCACTGTGATATATCAGAGAGTCACAATGAAGTAATAAATACCCCAGCTGCAAGTTAGCCCTAATAGAATTAACCCACTGCTGAAAAAGCAATATTTATACACTCACCAACAACAATCCATTTGTACAGCCCTCAGTCCATAAGTTGAGACCTGAGACAATCCTAACAGTTGCAAAGAGCCACAGAAGGAAAGTTGCAATGGGACCACAAAAAGGTTCCTCCACATACCTCAGAACCAAGAAAATTTGCTTTAGACCCTTGCTGGCTAGCAACTGACCCCTTTTCTCAAAGCCGTAAAACCATTCATAGTCCCTGCCCTCACTTGAACCTATATATGTCTGATCTGCCAAATCATTACCCACACCTCTGCAGTTGTCGGCACACTCTCCTCTTCTTTGACATGATCTTCTTCATTTGTGGGGTTGTTTTCACTCATAATCTCTTCACACAGCACCTATATGAGCACTTACGTACTTAAGCGCTTAACAGAACTGGGCACAGTTGAATTTGTAACTAATTAGTTGATTAAGCGATCATCAACATCAAACAAAATACCCAAACACACACAACCTGCAGCAAAGAATTGGGCATACAAATGTAAATTAGCAGGCATACAACCAGACAATTTAAGATTGTGGATATAGAGGAAAAAATGGGACCAGACAAAAACAGGCATACAAGTGGAAAAGGCATACATCCGAAAGGCATACTGTACAAGTGAAACCAACTGTATATGTTTTTTTTTCTATTGAGAAAAGAAATGGCATCTATATCATGAATGCAAGATTTACTTCTTTTTGTAACAAGGATATTTTGTGGCTGCAGTCTACAGGGTGTTTCTATCTACAGGCCCTTTTTGAGAATGGGAAAGGAAGACTAACCAGACAGGGAAGAGGTAGTTTAAATGCTATTGCTATCACTGTGGTTGGTGCTGCTGAAGTGAGTGAGCTGGGAAGTGAGTTGAGATGTAAGGAACTGGCCACCCTCCAAAAAGAAACAACAATCAATGAACTACTTAAATTAGCAATATGACAGGTATGCCAACTTAGCTCATGTGCTCTGTTCTGTGGTGATAATGTTGAAATACTGTCTTAAATTTATTTATTTTTTACCAGATTATATAGGGACAAGAAATTGCTGACTCAGCGATGAAGTGGAAAAGCAAAAGGTACTGTTGAATGCTACAGACCAAAACCTGTAGTTGTGGAGAGCGGAAGTCTGCATCTGAAGAGAAGTAGAACACCAACTACAGACCTGCTGTTATAGAAACCTCTGCAGGAGAGATGGAAACAGAAGGATTGTCTTTGTTGCTGCAATTGATCTAGAAAGGAAAGATTTGGCAGATAGTTCTGGTGATAAGAAAAAACAAGGGAAAAGCACATACACTCCATATGCTTTGCCTTTACATTTGGTATAATATGGCATGATATGCAAATATATAACTATTTCAAAAAATCAGTTAAAAAAATTGGTTATTAAGATTAATTCATGATACAGTGAAAACGCAAGGTTGGATGCTGATAATGCTACTTTTTTATTTAGATATGCAGCTAACACTTAAGTTTTGTTGTAACTTGTATTTGAATTTCATGCCAAAAGTTGTGTCTGACATCTAATGTATGACATCAGATGCCACAGTAAGAATATAACAGCAAACTCTACTACTTAAGCATTAGAAGCTCTCTAGATAACATGCAAACAGTTATTGGTGTGGAAGTTATAAACTTTCCTTCTTGAGTTTATAAAACATAAAATTATTGCCTCAGTAGTTGCTGTTTATGCTTTGATGCTTAGACAAAGGCTCCAGTTTTCATGCAAATTCCTGGTGGAGGTTTCTGACTAATGTAGAAGCTAGGAACAATTGTCAGAATTAACTTTGCCTGGTCAACTTTGCATGGTTAGCTTTGAATATACTGTAAGTAGCAACAATCTAGTGCAATATTAGATTGGTAGTATATGTCTGATTAGTACCTTAAGACAATTGATTCTTGAGAATTCAAATATATTAACTTTGTCTTTCTACCACCATTTCATATTTTTAAGGTATGAAAGACAATGCTGCTGCCTAGTAATTTAAGGAAAAATTAAAGTCAAATGATCTATGCATGTCCTAGGTGCAGGCACATGCAAAACATGAGTACCAGACACATGCAGCTCTGCACCTGCAGGCAGGTCTGCACTGGTGGGCACTCACTACTACAGGCCACCTGTCTATGGTCCCATCCCCCAGATGCTTAGCAGCATGGGTGAGGAATATGGCCATGCAAGCAGGCATCCAGACAGGTGCCCACCTTGGATCTCAGAGTGGATCCCCTGCTGCACTCATGCAGGGAGTTCTGGGACAGTGTGTAGCCCTACTGGGTACAAAAACTGGGCACTCACCCAAATGGACACCCCCGGCCCTCCTGAGGAGCACAGCAGGCGGGTGCCAATGTGTAAGGTGGGATCCTCTTGCAGCAGCTCCACACCATTAACTTGTGGGGTGGCACATAAGAACTTGTGGCAGGGTCTCCTCTTGCAGAGATTTCCCATGCCATCATGGCACCCAACAGCAGTCATGCATATGTGTGGCTATGGAACGCCCTGGCACGCCCCTGTCTTGCCCCTGTTGCAGTGCCCCACAGCTAGCTGGGGGATCCATTGTGCAGTGCACTAGCATGCCTGTGGTGAATGCCACTGGGGGATGTGAAGATCACCCCAGAGTGGTATTTGGGCATAGGAATGCCTAAGCGCGGCCCTAATGCTGAATGTATGCATTGGTGCATATGCGCCTTAACAATGAAGTCACATATAATGTGGGACCTTTAAAACATTTACTGAACTACCTAGTAATAATGTACAGCAACTATCAGCCCATTTTAAAAGAAGTGGACAATTTTAAATGAAGATATCCCTTTGAACCTGTGGTGGGATTACACAGTAATACATTTAAAGACTTTTAAAACTGCAGAACACAAGAAAGTCTTCTTGAACTGGCGATATATTTTTAATCTTCTAACATATCAAGCTCATATGTTTTAGCTGTTTGTGACATTTAATTCTATTTGTGCTTTTTAAAGCTACAGTATTGTGTTATTGTGCAATACTAGTGGCATCAAAATGTAGAAATGTGCAAAACTGAGAAGGCTTTGCTTTGACAGAACTTTACAAAGTTGATTAACTTTGAAGTTCAAAGTGCCAACTCAGCAACATTTTTGCCTGGTGAAGTGTTACTTTATCCCATGAAGCTACCAAACTTCACAGAAAAAAATCAACTTCACTTTACAAAATGTTGCAGTGTTGGCATAGTCAAAGTTCATGATGACAATTGGAACTTCACAAAGCTTCATGAAATTGAAATGTTCCAACTTTGCAGCAATTACACTGATGAAGTTTAACTTCACTGCATCTCTACCAGAAAGACTGTGCAAATATTAAGGCTAATTCTCTAAAACCCTACCCCAAAAAATCTAAGAAAGCAGGGCCTAAATTGAATACAGGTGAAGGCAGCTAATTAGAATTACTTCATCTTATCTGGTACTGGCATAACCAATATGAATGTTTCAAAGCCTCTTCTAAGTAAAGCCTTTACTGAACACATCTGTGCCCCAGCAACCACAGAGGTGATGAAAGATAATCCAATAGAAAATCAAATTTACCTAAACAATACTGAAGTTTCAATCTCGACAGAACTACGAGACAAAGAAAAATCTAGTTCTTAAAAAATGTGCAACACAAATACTCTTTGATTCACCACAAGAGCAAAAATAAATTATACAATGGCAAGAAAGAATCCTGGGCTCTGATATGTCCACCTGGGACTGGACCCATGATGTTATCCTAGCATAACATCACGGATCTAGTACCAGCAAACATAGAGATCTCATCACCAGAAAACAGCAGCAAGAAAGAAACACATATCACTACGTGACATCTGTCAAAGCTGAATGAAAACCCTGTCAGAAGAGAGAAAGAAAAACTAGATGAGTCAACTACCAGAAATAAACTTCAACCTATTTAAAATGTTCAGTATTGAGCAGTGGTTTGGAACACATTCAGCAAATGAAGAAAAAGTACCTACAAGTTACTGGAAAAAAAACAGCAAAAAGAAGGCACTCACAGATCAACATGGAACAACTGGACCAACTAGAATGTGACTGGAATGAGGCATCTACCAAGAGACAAACAAACTGGGAAACAGAAGTTTTCAGTGACTGGGAGAGAGGACAAAGACTGAAATAGATTTAAAACTGTCAGTCCACAACAACTAAGCACCGTTCTCAGGCACATCTGTGCTTCGTGTGAAATACCTCAGGAGAGCCATATGGCATGATGTAATTTTATTGGCCTGAGGGCTGGCGTCAACCGCTACATCAATGAGCCACCCCTGAGCAGAAATATTAACATTTTAGACACTGCTGAATTCAATGCAGTGAACAATGTGTTTACAGCCTACATTAAAAACTTAAAAAAACAAGGCCATGATAAAATGCACCACCACCTGCCCTCTCGGAGACTGAACTTCAGCACTTACAAAACTCCATGGCCCTGAGTCCCGATACAGTTGAGGGTCTGATGCACCATGTCTGGCTAGAAACACATATCCACTTTGTCAGATGTGGTAGTGAGGGCCACAGACAACTGACAACGCAGTCGTTCAAATTCAAAAAAGCAGAGCATGAACTACAATATGTAACCCTCAGCTTTAATGAAAAAACAAAAAAACAAGCCAAAGCCAATGAAAAAGACAGAGATCTTTAATGAGGCAGCATGTTTGAAATTGCAGGGTACCCACATTGCCCTGTAGCAGCCCTGAGAAAATATATTTTTAAATCGCCACCAAACTGTCCCAATCTGTATACACACCCACACAGACAGCCTGCCAAACTGTGGGTGCAAGAAGAAGTATGATACACTCTGGAACCAGTTGGAATCAATTACCGCACCACCATGCTGCCACAAATATGCAAAGCTGCTGCTTTAGAAAAAACTTATACTAAGCACAGCTGGTGTGCAATGGTGATCCAGCTTCTCAGCAATGCAGGACTTGAAAGTAGACAAATCACTGCAGTCATGGGTCACAGGCAAGAATCATTGCTTCAAAGTTATTGAGCACCAGCAGTTTCTGAATGGATAAAATGGAGCTCCATAATGTCAGAAACCAAGGAGTCCACCGACGTCAAGATTCAAACCTCATTTTCTCCAACAGACATAATAGAACTAGATTTTATGTGTCCCCAGAACATCCAATGATCCTGAATACCTGCAGCTTGAACCCTGCAACCTAACAACACGCAGCCATGCCAAGCAAACCATGGAAAATAAAGCAGAAGGCTGCCCTGAAAACCAAAATGAAACACAAAAAAATCACCTCATGAGCAATTCCAGCAAATAGCAAGTATAACACACAAATGTTAATTCAGGGAAACTCGATGTGCATTTTTAACATTTACAAAAGCTAATCTTGTTGAAACCTTGGGCCTGATTCCAGAAGGCATGGTGCAAGTTGCTGACAGTTGCAACTTGCGCCAAATGCCTATGAACCAGGGACCCTGCACTCGATTCCAGAACAGCCAGAGTCCCCAGTGGCTATGTCCACAATTTGCAGCACCCTAAGTGTTGTTCCAAAGGGAAGGCACACCTCAACAGGGTGCAGTAAGCTACTGTTAAGCCCACTGACAGAGTGCAAGTCCTCACCCTAAGCCTCGGCCCCCATGTAATGCCCCACAGGGCTGAACATGTCTCCCCCCAAACCCGAGAAGTGCTCCACAGTGCTGATTATGTCTTCCCATACCTGAGAAATGCCCCACAGGGCTGAGTATGTCTCCCCCATGTACCTGAGCAGTGCCCCACAGGGCTGAATATGTCTTCTCCCCGTACTGAAAAGTGCCCACAGGACTGGATATGTCTCCCACCATACCCAAGAAGTGCCCCACAGGGCTTCACATGTCCACCCATCCTCAAGCCCCAATCCCCAATCATTCATTCATTGATCACATATTGTATACAGTAGTACACGCTGGTAGGGAGCTCAGTCAGCAGCTGGCCATGGAGGCGAGAGGTGGGATGTGCCAGTCATTGGCTGGGAATGGGTGTGGGGGTGAATTGGCACTGCTGGGTGGGGCCACTAGACTACTAGGGAATTAGGGGCATAACAGTATTAATATTATTGGTGAGGTGGTGACTGTTGATCAGGGCTTAGGGATGGGGGGGACATGTGCAGCCCTGCGAGGCACTTCTTGGGTATGGGAAGAGACATATTCGACTCTGCGGGGTACTTTTCAGGTATGGGGAAGACATGTTCAGCCCTGTGGGGCAATGCTGCTGGATCAGGACTGAGGGTGCCAGCAGCCCACAGAGGACTTTCCATAGTATGTGCTACTGGGGAATGGGTGGGGGGGCTTATGTGGGAATGTAGGTGGTGGCTGTTGGGTGCACATGGCACAGTGGTGCACCCCCAGTGGATGCAAACTACAATTAACTGTATGTAGACCAATGTACTTCAGGGGTTCTCTTGGAATAGCAAATGTGCTTTTCCAACAGTCACCCTCCTGAAATAGGGCATAACTGCTGCCATAAACCCCTTTGTACCATATCGCAGGGGGGTTATGGTGCAACTGGTGGCATAGGACCTACTTCAGTGCAGTCAGCCTGCGACTTGTAGCAGGCTTCATTTTGTAATATTGAATGTCATTAATCATGGTGCTAAGACCTACTTGCACCATTTTTTTGGTGCAAGTTATTTTGCGGCATGCGTATCCGTTCTGGAATCAGGCCCCTCATGTTTACCGAAGCTAATGCATTTAAGTCAGTAATTTACAACAGCTAAAGTAATTTTTAATGTTAAAATGTGTTCAAAATTGTTAAATATTTAAACATCATATATTAACTAATTTTAACAAAAAGTTACACTGTAAAGTTGCTTTAATATAAAGTTATACAGGTAAGCTCTTTTAAACACTAATTAAAGTTTTCATGCAGTTTTTAATACAGTTCAATGAACTATATTCTGTAATGGAATAATATTTACTGATTTTAATGATTAAACAAGATTTAAACAGAAAACAAACTGTCTGTCTCATTACTTTTGTAGTGTGAGCCATTGAATAGTAGGAATAATGCATTCCAGGATGAGTGTGGTGCTGGGATAATATTACTTCTTGTGTGTTGTATGCACTCGACCTTTCACCGCATGCCCAACCACCTGAGGCATGATGTTATCCCAGCATGATACACACCCTGTGTGTATTATTCCATTATTATCTTGTATAATGAGACAGTAAATGCTATAACCCAGAATGAGACAAACAAATCACAAAGAGAGTGCAAAATGATAAGATACCACCTGTTGGTGTAGTTATGAACTGTGACTACAACCAAATTGCAGTAAGATACAACATTAGAAATGGCAGTTCAGACATGGAGAAGTGAAGACCCATTTGAAAGAAAAAAAGAATTTAAGTCATCTTTAAATGACTTTGAACATATTTCTCCTGTCTAAACAGACTAAGTCTTGCTTCACCAACTATGATTCCATCAGATATTTCACACTTGTGACAATCAGTGGAAAAGGATAAAACAGTGGTAATAAGAATAAAAGTCAAAATGATCCCAAATATGGGCCTGGGGGAAAATGGTGTTACCTCCAGCAGTTGAAGCCTTTATTAATCAAAACTTATTGTTGTCCAGTTTATCAGAGTTAAAATAGAAATAAATCAAATGGAATGAGATTCTTAGGGAACAAAAAGATACTGGTGCAAGGACATAAGGAAAAAGAGGTAGAAATTAATAAAGGTGAGTAGGAAGCACAAGTGGAGACTGAAAAAGAGCTGTTAACAAAGGAACAGATGTGGGAAAGTAGAAAATGAAATACATAAAATAACAGAAAGAAGTGCAGAAACAGAAACAAACAAGATGGAAGATGAAAGACAAAGCTCAAAAATGTTATCAGAATAAACTAAAAGAACAAATAAAATCAGACATGGTGAGCATTGATATATACAAACACTGCAAAGATTTGAACCACTTATGTCTACCTAAGAGACTGACCAAAATAAGAAAAGAAAGATGAGACAGTCAAAGAATATAATTACAATAAGCAGACATATGAGATGGAGGATAATGTATGGTCTGCTATCAGTAACAAGCGTGTGTTGCCACTGAGAGGTTGCCACAGCGACCGTTTAAACCTCAAGAGCAAAGCTCAATAAGTTCCAGCTGTCTTGGCAACCTCGAGATGACAACATTTGCTTTGTTGCCGATAGTGGACAGTACATTATCTTTTATGGTGTATGGTCCACATAGAGAACAAAATGAGAGGCAGTATCCTTACTTAGATAATGCCTAAAATTAAACTTGTATGCTAATTGGCTGAAACAGCCTGCCACCTGGGCTGTTATTTCTTAACAACCGTCCACTTCAAACGAGTGCCACTTGGGGCTGCCCCATTACCTAGGAAATCCTGAGGCAACCCTGAAGTCTGAAACCAATGTAAACCTAAGTAGCTGCCATGTCTCCCCCGCTCATTTACCGAGATTAACCTCACCACATATTATAACACCACACAAACTACCAAAGAGACAAACGGACATCTTCCTCCTAAAAACAGCAACCGATCACCAAAATGCAGCCTACTTCCTCCTTCACTCATTAAAAAAAAAAACAGAACAAAAAAATGATGCCAAGCAACAACTGGAAATTATTTAGAGAGTGCCTGCGGCGTCGGGCCTCATTATGCCCCTGAGCAGTCCGTTATATCCCAATAATGCCCACCCTGTTGGGTATTATTACTTAACAAAAGATTATTTTAGTCAGTGCTCTCTCTCAGGTCCAACTTTCACCGCAGCAGCTGATTCAGGAAGTCCCGAGGTAAATGATTGCGCATGTGCAAATGCGTTCTATGTTGTTATGCTCTGTGACATACCCACAATGGTATAACAACACTGTGACATCACATCAAGGGTACAACAATCCTGTAAAAAATTGGATTTTTATCGATTACAATGTTCCACCATATATTATAAAGCAGATAAACTAGAGAAAAAAGTAAAATTCCAACACACAAATAGTAACGAGAAAACAACTATGGAATGAAGGAAAGCTAAAAAGAGTAGAAATAGCACTCATAAGAAAAAAGTGCATAAAAATGAAAAGTTTGGCAGAGACATAAATGAACATTTAATTAAAAGAGGTATGTTGCTACGAATAATATGCATTTGAAGGGCTTACTCAAAATTAAATATGAAAATGTTTCTCCCTAAAGGTTATGGTATATAATGTATGTAAGACATTTGTAGGAAATGTATTATATTGGAGTGATATTTGATCAGTATACTGGTATTCTAACAAACTTGAGGAAGGTTTGATATGGATTGCTGTGAAGGATGCAGGCATCTGGGGGATTATTGTGAAATATATGGATGAGGTTATAAGGATTTAGGAAGAAATGCAGATACATCTATTCTGAATATGGATAAAGAAGAACCAGACAATAATATATGTTGAACCAGTTATTAACATACTTACTAGTAATATTTTGAATAAAAAAAAAGAAAAATTTATCAACATAATAACACAAAATAGAGTAGAAAATCAAGGTAAGCAACAAAGAATGATATAGTTCCTGTGCTGTTTGAGATCAATTACTCCTTTGTGAGCAAAAAGATGAGGAGACAAGAAATTGAATAATGAAAGGTACGAGAAACATGAAAGGAGGATTAATAACAGCTTAATCCTGGAAACAAGATCAGTGCTAGCACTAGTCCTAGCGGCCTCCTCACCTGTGCAAAGGAACAAGGTTACTGAGGAAGAGCGTGTACTGCTGCAAACAGAGCTAGATAACTTAGAAAGATGTTAGAAGTAGGTTCAGATGTGTAATGTGAACCAGTAGGGATCATAAGCTAGAACACAGCTAGTTAAAAAAAAAAATAAATGTAAGAGCAAAAATTGTCAAACCATAGTAAAGAAATATGGCATCAGTATGTTAAAGGAAACATGGCACATGGGCAGTTCAACAAATGTTATACTGGGTTAGTGTGCTTTTAGTATACCAGCAATGACATTTTCTGCATATGGATGCACACATGGGGTCTTAAATACACTTGCTTCCACAAGTAGAGTTACTAACTGTAATGATTTAATATAGGGGATACCACACTTTTTGTGTATTTTTATTAATAACTGAGAAATGACCACTTGGTGTTTATCTTAATATGTATATGCAACCGAGAATGTGTGGGAAGGTGGAAAATTACATTTTGACATGCTACAGAATATATCGATAGGCATAAATGAAACTTATATGAACATTCTAGTCATTATGATGGAACACTTGAATGGAAGACCTTCAAATAAGTTAGAAATTTGTTCCACAATGTGAGAGGTGGATGACACATTGGACCCTATTCTCAACACATTTAGACTGACACATTGATCACAACTAGTGTCAAACACAATTCTGTAAAGCAGCCTGAATCAAATCCAAGGCTGCTGCATCAAAGCCCCTTGCACCACACATGAGGCAACCAAACAGTTGTGTCAGGTTGAAAGGGGCTTGCACTATGGTGGAGCTGCAACATCCACTTTTTTGGGATTTAGCAAGCCCCACTGTGGAAGCAGCAAGGAGCACCACTGAGACCAGCCAGGAGATAGTCTAAGTGACTTGTGTCAGTGGGAAGAGATCTCACAATCTGCTGCTGGCTGCAGAGGGGAGCATGGGACTGGATCATCAAATCCCTTAGTCTGATGCAAGGTGCCTGCGTCAAACAAGAATGATGCATTTCACACCTTGTGTCAAAAGATGCAGCATTCCCAATTTGGAAATGTGGTTTGCTTTGGAAAGGAGAGAAGAAGAAGAAGAAGAAGAAGAAGAAGAAGAAGAAGAAGAAGAAGAAGAAGAAGAAGAATCAGTATTTATATAGCGCTTTTCATACATCCAAAGCGCTTTACAAGCAATGCTAGACTGGTAGTGAAGTGACTGAATGTGTGGTGGCGGCCATATCGCACATCATCACCCACACACAGCCTGGATAATTGCATGAACCAGTTTATGGGAAGGAATGTTGGCCAGGACACCGGAATGTTCCTACTCTTTTGAGAAGAGTGCCCTGGGTTCTTTTACTTCCACCTGGACACCCACCAGGACAACACCAGGATGGGCAGAAGGGACCTCGGTTTAACGTCTCATCGAAGGACGGCACACCCCAGCAGTAGTACAACACCCCTAATACTGCACTCGGATGCCAGCAAATTTTTAGGTGCAACTCCAATCCCGGTGTGGGACGAGAACCCACAACCTTCTGGTCCAGAGGCGGATGTGCTACCAACTGAGCCACGCTGACACCTTGTCACCTTGGCACTGTGTCACCCTTGCAACCTACTTCATGGTGAACCAGTTCACAAGAAAGTTTGTGCCATGTTGGGGCTGCAGCATCCTTTTTTTGGGATTCAGGAAGTCCCACAGTGGGTGCAGCAAGGGTCTTGAGTTAGACCAGCCAGGAGCTGTTCTAAGCCCCTTGCATCAGTGCCACACAAGGTGCTAAATTTGGGGGCTCTGAATGGGGGTTGGGGTGGAAGGGACAGGGGAGTGCCATGGGGTATAGGGAGCCAGTGGGTATGCCGAGGGGTGATTAGGTACCCAGAGAGGGTGCCATTTATATAAGTATTATGGTAATGGATGTTACAGGGCTTCAGGGACAAAGAGTGACATGGCCCCAGTTGGGCACAGTCCTGGCCACAGCCCCAGCCTTGGGCAATGTTTGTCCCTAGAACCCCCTCCTACTATTCATTAACATAATAGTTATAACAACAGACCTACTGTGCTGATCACCCCACTGAATGCTCACTGGCTCCCCAACACCCATTTATGGTATAACTTGTGCCACTTCTGCCCCTGTACCCTTCAGGCAATATTTTGTTTGGTTGTGCCAGGAGGGAAGGGAGCAGAATCTCTGTGACAATTTCTGCAGGTGCACCTATTTTTTGGCATTAGCCTGCAGGTGTGGAAGCTCCATGGTTTTTGGAACAGGGGCCCCTATTTTTTCAGAATTGGGTGCAGGGTCCCTGATACACCTGAGTTTGCCACAGCCCTGGATCACTGCAACTTGAGATGCTCTCATAGCTCTTTAAGAATTAGGCCCACAATGTCATGGAGGGGTCAGATGGGCAGCAGTGGTAGTGATGGCACCTGGTGGAGTGTGTTTGCAGTTTACTTGATGCACAGTATAGTACATGTACTGTATGTACAGTACAATGAATGTCCCTAGTATTCAACATCCAGCCAGATCCCCAATGTCCCTCTAAAGTATTGATCAATTATCCATGGTAGTCCATGTCCCCCCACCCAACCTCTGATGTCCTGCTGAATTATTGAGCAATCATCCCTGGTGGTCTAGTGGCCCCACACTCCCTGATCTCCTGTAAATCTGTTTAAGGTCATGCTATGGTGATCTAGTATTTCCCCTACCCTTCACCCCAGCAGGCAGTGCACAACCACCCTGCTCCCCCCATCCTGAGCCCTATTCTGGTGACTGGCACATTCCTCCTCCTCTCACCACTCTGGATGAATGACTACAAAACTGTCACTGAGCACATACTGTATATAGTATACACTCATTTACTCGAAAACTCACTCTGAGCTGTCAATCAATGAGGGTGTACTGTATACAGTACATGCTCAGTGACAGTTCAGTCATGTTGACCACGGTGGTGACTTGACAGGAAGGTTGTACAAGTCACTGGCTCATGGTTTGGGATGGGGAGGGGTGGTTGGGCAATATCTGCCAGGGTAGGAGATGGGGGAACACTAGACCACCATGTCCTGATCTTAAATGGATTTTTGGAGATCAGTGATTGGAGGGCCGCTAAACTACCAAGGATGACTGCTCAATAACTCAGAGGAATTTCAGGAATCGGGTGGGGAGGTGTGCAAAACTACCAGGAAGATTGATCAATGCTTCTGAGGACATCAGGGATCAGAGGGTGCTAGACCACTAAGGAAGATAAATATACAGATCAAGATCTCTACAGTCAATACATGATACTGCAGATGCACCCCACCAGGTGCCATCATTCCTACTGCTGCCCAGCTGTCTCCCCTGACTTCCCCTATGCCACCTCCCATGCATCTTCTGATACCAGCCCTCTCCTGTCCAGTAGCTTCTCCCCACACACATCATGCTGGCCCCACTAGTGTTGCACTGGGTGCAGGGCCTGATCCCTGCGGCAAGTCCGCAGGTGCACCTTTTGTTTGGTGCAATGGGCAACATGCTGAAAACCCTGGGAGTTTGTTGTCAGAACCCTTTTTTTCATAGAATCAGGCACAGGGTTCCTGGTGCACTTGGAGTTTGCCACAGTCCTAGATTGCAGTAAATAGCAGCAATCTAAGGGCTTTTTGTGATTCAGGTCCATTGCATGTACCTATCAGAAATTCAGCATATGATGGAGGGAACAGAAAAGAAAAAATAGTATTGGACATAGCAGCTAAAAATAATCTTAAAATTATGAATGGAAGGACAAAGGAGGAGGACTCTAAAGGAACATGCAAACATACAAAATTGCCAATAGATACAGGCCTTTCAGCCTAGCTAGTCTGCACAGTGTGTAGCACACCATCTATTAGACTGCAGCTGCCCACCTCCCTTGCTTCCCTTCCATCTTAGTGCCCCCATCCGACTTCACATCCCCACCCTCCCCTGGTTTTGACCCTGGCTTTGACCCTATCTCACCCTGTCTTGAGGCTGCCCACCATGTTCAATGCTACCACTTCCTCTGGCAGGGTATTCCAACCAGCCACCACCCTTTCCATGAAATAGTGCTTCCTCATCTCTCCCGAACCTTCCTCCTCTAACTTCATCCTGTGTCCCCTGTCCCTCCCTCCCTTTAACATAAACAAGCCCTCTGAATTAACTTTGTTTATGCACTGTATGTACTTGAAGGTCTCAGTCATATTCTCTCTCTTCGATCTTCCAGGGTGTACATTTGAGCTCCCTCAATCTCTCCTTATCTGCTAAGTCCCCCATCCCCAGGATCATTTTCATCATCCTATGCTGGATCCCCTCCAGTAGCTTGTTGTCCTTTTTCAAATAGGGACAGCAATACTGCACACAGTACTCCAAGTGCAGCCTAACCAGGGACCTGTTCAGGGGCAAAATGACTTCTTCCCTCCTAGAGGTGATTCCCCTTGCTATGCATCTCAGCATTCTGTTCACCTTTGCAGCTGCCTTCCTGCACTGTGTGAGAGTTTCATGTCCCCTGTCACCAGCACACCCAGATCTTTCTCCTCTGCCGAAGTGGCTAGTTGCACTCCCACTACTAGTAGTAGCTATTCCTTGTTTTCTTTTGCCCCCACATGCAAGACCTTGCATTCTTTTGCATTGAACCCCAGCTGCCATGTGGCTGACCAGCATTCAAGGATCACCAAATCCTCTTGCAGAAATGTATCCCCTTCCTCACTGTCTACCTCTGTACCAATCTTAGTGCTTTCTGAAAAGAGGTTGATCTTGCTCCTTATGCCATCTAGAGTATGGAGTTCGGTACCGGTGCCCACACCTCAAAAAGGACATTAACCTGCTGGAGAAGATTCCAAGGAGGGCTAAAAAGATGATAGCTGGTCAGCAGGGTAAGGCATACGAGGAGAGGTTGAGGGCACTGAACGTGTACTCCTGGAAGACAGGAGAGAGAGAGAGAGAGAGGACATGACTGGGACCTTCAAGTACTTGAAAGGGATAAATATGATTGATAAGGAGAGTCTCTTTAAGCTGAGTGGCAACCATAACACAAGGGGGCACAGTCTTAAGCTGGAAGGTGGGAGGTTTAGGAGGGACGTCAGGAAGCACTTCTTTACAGAGAGGGTGGTGGACACTTGGACTGTGCTGCCAGAAGAGGTAATTTCATTGAAGACAGTGAGCAGCTTTAAGAGAGGCTGGGACAGGTATAGAGGGAGGGTAAGGGTCATGGGTCCGGAAGGAGGAGAGAGGGGCAAGGACAGTAGCTCAAGCTGCGGCCCTGCAACACGAGCAGACTAGATAGACCAAATGGCCTTCTACTGGCATCTTCATATGTTCATATATTCGCATGTCTGCTATGAATATGTTGAATAGAACCGGTCCTAGCACTGACCCCTGTGGGATCCTGCTGGTTACTGCCCTGGCTGCTGAGAGTTCTCCTCCTCCTACTACCACCCTCTGCTGCTTACCCTGCAACCAGTTCTTGATCCACTCAACCAGCTTCTTCCCTGCTCCCAGGCTATTTAACTTGCTGGTCAGTCTTCCATGGGGCACACAGTCAAACTCCTTACTGAAATCCAGGTAAAGGACATCCACTGCATGGCCGCATCGAGTGACCTCTCCAACCAGTCAAAAGTCAACAAGGTTGGTTTGACATGTTCTCCCAGACACAGACCCATGCTGCCTATCATCCTGCAAGCCATTCTTTTCCTGAAAACTCACCAGCCTTTCCTTAAGTATAGTCTCCGTTAGCTTCCCCACAATGGCTGTAAGGCTCACTGGTCTGTAGTTCCCAGATTCATCTCTGGGCTCACTCTTATGGATTGTCACCAGATGTGCCATCTTCCAATCCCTGGGCATGCATCCTGTCCTCAGGGAAGTGTTGAACAAATCTGCCAGTGGTCCCGCCAGGACCACCGCCAACTCCCTGAGTACCCTAGGATGCACTCTGCCCAGATGAGGCACCTTACCCACCCTTAGGGACATTAGGCCCTCCAACAACCCTTTCTAGTTGAATCTCTACATCTATCACTTCCTCACTCCTTCCACCCCTCCACCCTTCCCTTGACATATTGGGCCATCCCTCTTCCTGGTAAACACTGTGCAGAAACACTCATTTAGTACTTCAACCTGATCTGCCCTCTTCTGTACCCACCCACCCTCTTTCCTAATCCTCACAATCGGTTCTTGCATTTCCTTCTCTCTCCTATGTACCTAAAGAAATCCTTCACTATGTTTACTAAGCTTGTAGGAGCAGAAAATGCCATAACCCATAAGTAGCTCCTTTAAGACAAGATGTAGTAGTTCAAATTCCCAGTTGATGTGATGTATTTATCTAAATTGGATTAGAAATTGTCTTTACTGGTGATGGACATTAAATCCAATGGAAGTCTATTCCAGAGGTTTGCTGCTCTCATGGTATAGAATTATTTCCTTTTATTGTATTTAAATCCTTCTCCCCATCCTTGATCCATTGCTCCAACCTTAGTTCTTTCAAAGCCTTGGCTGCCCTCAAAACTTTGCTCACCTCTCTAGATTTCTTAACATACTCCTCCCCATCCTCATCCCAGAAAGATCTGTTATACTTTCAAAAGGCTACTCTCTTTTCCCTCACCCTATCCACTACTTCCCCATTCACCCAGCTAGGTCTCTTGTTCCTGGAATTCTTGCTTTGGCTCTTGGTACAAGAGCTAGTGGCTTCTGCCAGGCCCCTCTTTATGATGTTCCATTTCTGATCTGAGTCCATGTCAGGGCTAATGCTGTCTAGGATATATAACTGACTGTACCCCCACAAGAATTGGTGGTACCATTATAATTAATCAATCAATAAATCTAAATTTGTTTTTAAAAAGCACTATTCAAAATGTATCAAAGCACTTCCACATACAGAATAAAAGAAAATAAAAGTAAAGAAATAAAATTAGCCAGCAGATAGAAACAAATAATTAAAAAAGCAGCAGAATGTTAGACTTCAGGGAATGCCATATTAAACAAATGTGTTTTAAGTGCAGATTTAAAGGTCTCAACAGTCAGGCATGCTCTAAACCAACAAGGGAGAGAATTCCTCAGGGTCAGGGATACAAAAGCAAATGATCTGGCCCCAGAGGTCATCAAATGGGCCCTGGAAACCTCTAACAATCCCTCATTTGAGGAGCATTAGGGGCAAAGGAGATCTTGCAAATATCATGGTCCATGTCCATGTGGGTTCATGTAGGTCAGCAATCCAACCTTGAAGGTGATCCTCCACTGAACCATCAGCCAGTGCAGGCCACAGAGCACAGGTGTGACATGGCAAGATCTAGGTAAGCCACTCAACAACCTGGCTGCCACATTCTGCACCAGCTGCAGGTGGCGGAGGTCCATCCCCAGTAACCCTAGGTACAAGCCATTGCAGTAGCCAAGGCAGGCGGTCGCAAAGGTATGGACCAATGTTGGGAGATCATCAGGCAGGACCAGATGTTTTATCCAGGAGATATTCCTCAGATTGTAAAATGAGGTCTTGACAATGGCTGACACCTGAGACTTAAGTGTCAGCCCACCATCAAGCATAATGCCCAGATTCCGCACCCGGTCAGAGGTCATCAGCTGGCTGTCCCCCAACCAAAGTCCAGATGGCTGCCCAACAGACAGCCCTTCTACCTGATGACCTGGGACTACAACCTACATATCAGTCTTGTCGGGATTCAACCTCAACCAGATGGCATCCAGTCATGAATCTCAGTGAGGCAGTTATTAAAGACAGAGACAGCATCTTCCTCTTTGGGTACAGAGGACATGTATAGCTGAGTATTATCTTTGTAGCAGTGAAACTCAGCTCATACTACCCAATTATGCCCCCCAATGGAAGCATATACACCACCAACAACATGGATGGAAGAACAGAGTCCTGCTGCATTCCACAGGACAGGGGGGAAGAGGCTGAGGAAAAAATTCCCGACACCACTCTCAGAGTCCTGCCCATGAGGAAACATTGAAACCATCTGAGGACTGTCCCCGACAGATGACAGATCAGCAGCAGGTGCTCCAATAACACACCATGGTCCATGGTATCAAATGCCGCAGAAAGAGATCAAGGAGGACCAAGATCGAATGGCTTTTCCGATATCTCACTATTAGGAGATCATTAAGTACCTAAACCAGCACCATCTAGGTGCTTTGCCTCTTGCTGAAACCGGAGTGGAGCGGATCATAGACATCATGGGTGGTAAAATGATCCTCCAGTTGCAATGCGACTACTTTCTAAATAACCTTGCCCACAAAAGGCAGGTTAGAGACAGGTCTGTTGTGGCTAGACAGTCAGGGTCGAGAGAAGATTTCTTCAAAAGATGACACATCACTGCCTCCTTTAGGGTGTCAGGAAACACCCCAGTTTCCAACGAGCACCCAACTATCTCAACTAGGACTGGTCTGATTACCTCCACACACCTCACAAGGAGGCATGCTGGACTTGGATCCAAACAACAGTAAGTCAGTCACATACCCTGGATAACCTTCACAATGTCAATGATCAACGGCCGATTAAAGTTGGAGCAGAGAAATTGGGCATCTGCAATCTCCCACTGACTGCCACAACAACCATTGGCGCGAGCCATGTGGATTTCCAGTCCAATGGTGACAACCTAATCTGCAAAACATGGAGCGAATTTATCACACTTATTCTGTGAAAAAGCTCCCCAATTCTGGAGACAGACTGATTTCCCAGCTTTTCCACAGTACAGAAGAGCTGAGATGGTCAATTTCATGTTGGAGCAATCTCCTGGACAGGAACTCTGCCTTCTTTTGGGAGACAGATGATTGATAATCCTTATAATGGGCCATCAATCTAAGTATGTCATCGACCAAGCTGGATTTCCACCAGCATCATTCCAACCTTTGCCTCACTTGCATCAGATCCCTCAAAGTCCCATCAAGCCAAGGGGACTGAGTGTGAAGGGTGAGGGTGCGAATGCAGACAGGAGATATGGAATCCAGGGCAACCATCACCTCCTTATTATAGGCTAGTATCAGATCCCCTGGATCCAAGCTTACACTGGGCCTACTCAATGGATCCAGCGCCGCCATCAAACCATCTGGGGTCAGACCCCTTAAAGGGTGGTGCCGGACCATCTCTGTAAGGGCTGGTCTATTGGGGGAGCCTTAAAACTGAACCTTATAGTGTGATGATCTGACCATCAGACTGGCTCCACCACCGCATCGGAGATCGCCATTCCCAGCAGGAACACTTGGCATACCTACTTGACTTAAAAAACTCCCCCTTGTGGCAGAGTTTTTACCTTGCTAAAACAGTGGAAACTGCATATTCTGTACTACATGAAATCATTACCTATGCCATGAATCTATATGCGCCTCCATCAAAAATATGCATAAAGGCTAGGAAATGCTGTTGGTTCACTCAAGATCTCAAGGCTGCACTACTGTCCAGGGATAAACTCTAGAAAACTGCCTGCAAATCCCAAAAAGAGGAAGACTGGCGCCTCTTTAGAACAGCCAGAAATCACTGCACCAAACTGATTAGGGAAGGTAAAGCCTGCTATTACCAAGCAGAACTAGATACAGCAGCCAATTGTCCCTCCAAATTCTGGGCCACAATCAAAGAACTGGCGGAAGCCACGTCACAAAGTATGCACCCTACAAAAATTACCTCTGACAATACAGTAATCAGTGACAAAATAGAGATACTGCAGGTATTCAACACGTAGATCGCCACAGCAGGCTTAGCCTTCGACAACTCTCCTGCATGTAGCCTGAGCACCCAACTTGGCATGACCCTACCAAATGTTGGCTCCGTTAGTCAAAATTTCTCATTCTCATCGGTTTCCCTCAAGGAAGTGGAAGACTTGATTCTCTACCTGGATACTAAGAAAAGTACTGGTGCAGATGCACTTGAACCATACTTCCTAAAGATAGCATGCCATGTATTGGTAGTGCCTATTACTCATTTATTCAACCTGTCCCTAACACAATGTACCCTCCCTCAAATATGGAAGATCTCACACGTTATCCGGCTATTTAAATCTGGAGACCCTTGCGACTTTAATAACTATAGGCCAATTTCTCTCCTACACAAACTCTCGAAGCTACTGGAAAAAATAGTAAATGGCCAACTAAGACCCTTCATCGACAGAGAAAAATTACTAAACCCCTTCAATCTGGATTCAGAGCCAACCACAGTACAGTCCCAGCATTAGCTAAAGTAACCAATGACTGGCAACTAGAGTTGGAGCATAAAAGTCAGTATGTACTGTGTTTCTTGACCTCAGAAAAGCATTCGACACAGTCGACCATGACCTGCTCCTCGACTCACTAAAACACTAGGATTGGATGCTACTTCTAAACTGGTTCTCTGAATATCTGACAGACAGATACCAGCAGGTGAAAGTGGATGGCGAACTATCTGCCCTAAAACTCTTACAAAGAGGTGTCCTCAGGGATCCATATTAGGTCCCTCCTCTTCACAATGTATATCAACAAGATTGATGAGGGAATCAAGGATGCAAGTATTATTTATTCGTGGATGACACAGTACTGTCCTGAGTCATCCCACACCAAAAGAAGCTTGTACTGACCTACAAAAAGATTTCAACCTCCTGCAACTCCAACTAATCAATAAAAACTGCTATTAAACACTAAGAAAACTAAAGCCATGTTATTTTCCCTGCAAACTACACAAGCGCTACTGACTCCTCCCCAATAACCACGATGCTGGGAGAGTGCTTAGAGTACGCTCCAAAATTCAGATATCTTTGGGTCTGGATCAACTGTAAACTCTCCTTCACTGATCACCTGGAAGACTTGCTGAAAAAATTAAGGCAAGACTTGGCCTTTTTTGCAGGATAAGAAGACTTCTTACAGCAGACGCAAAACAATGACTAGTCCAAGCCACGTTCCTGTCCTTAATTGACTACACAGACTTCATATACTGTAGCTGTGCTGCTTCTATCTTGGAAAATTGGATATGCTCTACCACAGAGTTATACGTTTCATCGCTGACCTCCCCTTCTCTACCCGTCATTGCACACTATATGCCACCACGGGCTGGACCTCACTTCACTAGAGGTGCAACTTTAATGCAGCACTCTGGACACTTAGACCCCTCAGTGGCAAACTCCCACAATACATCGTCAACTGTCTGTCTCTGATTGTGCCCAGGAATTATTCCCTTAGAAGCTGCTCACAACTCCCGCTATAAAATACCCAGGGCACTCTGCAGTCGGGAGGCCGCCTTTGGATTTGCACTCCCATCAATATGGAAAAAAAAAAAAATACTTATGCTGAAAACCCCAGTAAGTACCCTTTTGTTCAAAAGACTTTACTGTGATGGCATTATGGAAATTTGCAACTGCTTTACTAGACACTAACTAACCTCCCTCCCTCAAATGACGGCCCGCAAATGGTGGCTCCCCAGCTGAAATGTGTGCCTCTGCCTCTAGTGTGCCCACCAACAGATCCACAGGATTTATTGCCGAACTCCCATATCTTATTCTTTGATGCTCTGAACAGCTGCAGCCTGATTCGAGCACATGCTACCGCACTTGGGGATAATTATTGTCTTTCACCCCAAAATATTTGGTCCCTCGTCCATTCAACACCTCCCTCTGCCCCAACCTCCAGGACCCTCCCAGTTATGCCCCTGCTACTATATTCCTCCCCTTGCACTTAGTACAACGGCAGCTTTTCTCCTCCATATGTCGCCGCGTTTTGGGGCAAAAATCGCTTTGTTGCTTTTCGTACGGTCCTCCACCCTCCCAATCCCTCAGTCTGCTCTAACAATTGGGTCTTCTTTGCTTGCACCCCTATTCCCCACCTCTCCCTACGTTATGCACTTGATATCTTCTATCTGGTATGCCTACCCTCTCCTAACATTTCCCACTACAAAATGCACAGTTTTGGGGTTTGGATCCAGCACAAGTTCATTATCCATGACCCCTTGTAGTTCTGTGTTCAATGTATATTACTTGTAAATGTGCATTTTTACTATAATAGCAGCTATTTTTACTGTTTGTACTATTGTAACTTGTCTTTCAGTATTATTACTGTAGGACCGTTGGTCCATCTTGTAGATGAGCTTGTTCAATGGTGCCCACCTAGGTAAATAAAGATATTGATTGATTGATTGGTCCAATGAGTGACCTTGAATGTGGGTCACTGGGGTAACTACCTATGTAAAACCCAACAAACCCATTAGTTGGAGGAAGTCTTGACCAAAGTGCTAGAGTTCATCATCGACCCAAGCATTGAAATCCCCCAGAATGAGCCATCTGGCAGATTCCAATACCATGTCAACAATGAAGTCCGCGACTTCCTGCAGGAAATCCTTCCCACCCCTGGGTGAACAGTAGATGAGAAGTATCCTGCAGGCCACACCTACAGCCATCATACACTTGAAGTATCTATTGACCCCAACTGGCACATCTACAAGGCCCAGCTCTGACTTAAAACAAATGGCTACATCACTGCCCCTATGATCCTATCTCAGGCAGTGTATCACTGAGTAACCAGCCAGAACTGCTGACTCCAACACAGGACCAGCATTTTCATCCAGTCAGATCTAGGTGATGCATGACAAGTACGATGTTCCAACAAGATCAGCAGTCACTGCTGTCTTGTTTTTAATAGACCTAGCACTGCATAACACTGGCCGAGTAGGATGGGCCACCAAGGTTAACTGCGCTATTTGCCCACAAAAAGTGGAGCCCTTTGGAATGGGAACCAGGCAAGGAGGACCCTGCTTCTGAATCCATTTCACCCCAGGGCATCTCCTTGACCCCCAACCACAATCCACCCACCCCGCTCCACACCCCTTCCAGGCATGCTCCCCCACCTCTCCACCTCCCTCTAACAATCCCCAAGGTGCAACAATGCCTATATACCTAGGCTGGCAATGGGGGCAGTTGAAAGGGCAGAGGTCCCTAAGGCTGGAGGCAGAGTAATACCTGACAGCTGAAGTTTTCTGCCAACACATACTACCTGCCTTTTGAACTAGCAGAAGCAAAAATGTAAAGCTTCCAAAAATATGCTCACACACACACACACACACACAAAAACACACACGGTCCTCTCATACACATACACTCTGACTACCTAAAACAAAATAACCCAACCCCCAAAAATATTACAAGTAAACCGCAACTAATATTACAAAAAACAAAACAACAATAGTAGCCTTGAGACTGAATGAGAAAAGGTCACTGTCTGATCAAAGTTCATTGTCCAGATGAAATTTAAAGTGGCTAGTATATTGAGTCATTGGTCCATGGTATCCTGTCAATATCGCACAACTAAATCAGCACAAGTAATTACATCGCTACCTTTTCAGCGCTGATTTAAAAGCACTTTTACAAAAAAGTGCTTCTACAAAACTGTGTAATGAGTGGAGTAAAAAGTTGTGAAGGGTCAGGAGCCCATCGTTATCATCCTCTGGGCAGAACCAGTGATTAAAAATCAAAGGTCTGTCTCACATTAACTAAGTCACCCATCATCACTGCAAACAACAGGACACACATTTTCCCAGAGCCAGTAATTAAAAATCAAAGGTCTGTCTCACATTACCTAAGTTGCCCATCATCACTGCAAACAACAGGGCACACGTTTTCCCAGAGCCAGTAATTAAAAATAAAAGGTCTGTCTCACATTAACTAAGTTGCTCATCATCACTGCAAACAACAAAGCACATGTTTTCCCAGTAAAATGAATGGGTTCACTCACTCAGTACAATAAATTGACCAGCCTTACTGACATAAGAGGACTGAACACACACCCATGATTTTCCCTATGGCGATGGTTCTGGCATGTTCTCCCACAGATCTGTTAAGAGTTTTGAAAATGCCTGCTAGTAAATTGCTAGTGTAGCAAGGTATTGCATTAAATAATTAACCCCCTTCTTTTAAATGCCTTGCAATCCGATTTGAGTGAGGACTTTCATGCAGCAGCTACTGAGGAGATGGGGGATGCAGTGGGAAGATCAGATCTGTTGCTCTTTAGTCTCGGTTTTGCCCCTTGCTGAATGCCAGTAGAGGAAGGGTGAGGGAGGTAAAATGTCAGGAGGGAAATGCCATTCACCACATGAGCACAGTTGGTATAGGAACCAGACTTTTTTGTGCACTCTATAATTTGTAGATGTTCTAGTATGACCAAGCTCTACAATGTAAGCGCTTAAATGCCTTGCGCATTTGCAGTCACGCTGTTTTGACAGGGAACCCTGGTCTACCATCAGTCAAAAAAAAAAAGCATACCACACTTTATAATGGAAATTAAATGAGTGAGGATGGAGCTCTCACCATCACCTTTGCCCACAACACAAATATCTAAATACTGTAGCCCTCTCACCACCACAATCTTTCCTTTTAAAATATTGAATAGACTAAAAACACGAGGCCCTCTCACTACCTCCCAAATCATATATATGATAACTCCAGGAACTGAAGTCAGCCTGGATTGATGAAATTGTACCCAAAGGGTGGGATATTCAGAAGGGTTGCGCATGGCGCAACACAGGTGTGCCATGCGCAACCCACTGATGTGCCCCAGCATGATATTCAAAAGGTGAAAGTGTGTGGCACAAATCCTGATGTGCTGGAGCGCATCAGTAATGTATGTGGTGCAAGAAGGGGGGGCATGCCCATACATATTCTGCACATCCCGATATTCAGCCCAGGATATGCTGAGCAGATGCAGATGCAACCCCTACCTGCTCCGCACACAGTTGAGTCACAACAAACAGGAACAACAGCTGGCCACCCACAGGTGAGCTGCCATATTGCAGGGTGCAGCATGGCAGCTGCCAGCTGTGGATGGCCACCGAGCTCGGTGGCACCATCTGTCTTGGTAACACCCCTGCCTGATCACGGGCATAGGTGCATGAAGAATAGTCCAATATCCCTGGTGGTCCTGTGGACTGCTCGCAGCCCGATTGCAGGCAGAAGTATGAATAAATGATTAAGTCCCTTCCCTGGAGGTTCAGCAGTAACCCTCTCCCCACCGTCCCACTGAGCCCCACCACCCCACTCCTGCCCGGTCAGTGGTGGGTGGCAGCTCCTCACCCACAAGCCGCCCAGCTTCCCGCTGACTGACTGCATACAGTACAGCTGTATGCCCATTGGTCCATAGCGTGGGCCAATGGGCGTTCAGACTGTACCGCACTACACAGTCCAGATACGTGAATGGATTCATTCACATATCTGGACTGTGTAGTATGGTATGGTCTGCATGCCTGCTTTGGCCCACGCCGTGGACTAATGGACTTACAGCTGTACTGTACACAGTCGGTCGGGTGGGTGGCCAGGTGGCTTGCAGGTGGGGAGCTGCCGCTGACCGGGGAGGGGAATGAGGTGGCAGGGCTCAGTGGGAGTGGGGGAGGCTACCACTGACCACCAGGGATGGGATGAACTCTTATTTTTTATATGTCTGCCTGTGATCGGGCTGTAAGCGGTCCACTGGACCACTAGGGAAGGGATTTAATCTCTTATTTCTACTTCTGCCCGTGATTGGGCTGCGAGCGGTCCACTTGACCACCAGGGATATTGGAATATGTTGTTTTGAAACCTATGCCCATGATCGAGCATTGGGGCACTTTGCCACTTGTGCAGGGGATGTTGGTCCCCAACAGCTGCAGCCTGGCAGTGCGCCAGGTGCATGTCACCAGGGATCGGTGCACCTGCATGAAAATGGGGCCATAATGACATGTAAATGGCCCCATTTGTGCCTTGCATGCATTATGGCCCCATTTGCATGTCCACCACTGAATATCACAGTTGATGCTCCTAGTGCAATGGCACTTGCGCTTAGCACATCCCCTGCCCTCTGTGGCATTCATGCGCTGATGTGGGTGGCCATGGAGGATATTCAGTGGTGTTGAGTCATGGTGCAGCACCATTGAATATCATTCTGTCAGAGCCCTGGCACATCCCAGTTGCACTGCACCCAGGCTTGCGCCACAGCCTGGTGCAGTCTGAATATCCCACCCAAAGTGTTCAAGGGAGAAGTCCAGCAAAAGGAGACTCAATTCATGAAGATTCACAATAAGCCACCACTGCACGCTCCTGGCTGCACCCACTCAGAGAAAAACCTGGCACAGGTGGATGTATGTATGTATCCATGAATAATAGATTTCAAGGTCCACAAAGAGTGAGACAGTGACCACTGTTCTATATTACTGAATATCTGAATACATCTAAAAAGAAGACATGTTCCACTAAATTTGGAACAAAATGAGGATGTCAATAGAAATATGGTTATTATTAAGTGAAAGATAATAAAATGGAAGTATTAATGACTTTGAAATTATTAGAGTTAATATCAAGTGACACAAATATAGCTACAATGACTGACACAATTGATATGAAATTGAAACAACAGAACTTAAAGACATAAAAGTGAAAATCCATGATTTCTTGAATATACTAGACATCATTATTAACATTTTGGGAGAAAAATATAGAAATAACACTACCATTGGTGTACCAAATGGAAACAAATGGTAAGACATGGAGGGTAAGGAATTACACAAAGTACGAATTAAGTTACATGAACAGACTACTAATAGAGCTGTGCAGAATATAAAATTCTGCTGGTGGAATACCACAGAATTACCATTACAATCAATAGAATTTCAAGGAATTTGTAAAAATTCAGTGCAATTTTGCCAAATTTAAATGTCAGTTATATTGGCCAAGTTTTTAAAATGTGTATCCAAATGATACCAAATCTGAATGGTAGATGGATACTGATTGTTTGCATTCATGTACCAAACATCAGAGTCCTAGACTGAAAGGAGCTGATTTAATGGGTGGACAAAGATTTAATCAAAATTTAATTTTAATTTTTTCCATCTAATTTTAAACATTATAATACAAATTTCTGGAGTTTCCATTTTAGGTAAACATGCAACATGGTTTGGTGCACCAAGTCTGAAGCCTCAAGCTTTAAAGAAGGCTGTGCTATAGGTAACCAAACATGTTGTCAAATTTATATTTTGGCTTAGTATACTTTTGAAAGAAGTCATTGCAATGTTATTAAATTAAGGTGTTATATGGGGAAATACTACAGTTATAGATGTACCTAGTTTCAGATTTATATCTCCAAAGGTGCCTGAGTTATATGCAGATAAACATTGTCATGAAATTTCCCACAAAAAATAAAATAACAGATTTTGAACACCTATCATTTTGAGATGGTGTATCATAATATCATAATATCTAGCACACCATCACAACTATGAAAAGCAAGTAATCATGCCGAATTTCAGATCTTCTGTGTAATAGAAGCCTGCGGTATAAGCAAATTAATATATTTCTAAAATTCCAGAGAGTTTTGTTAAATTTTAAATGTTAGTTAAGTTGGTCTAATTTTCAATGTAAACATCAAAATGATACCACATTTGGCAGGTATATATGTTCTAATGGCTTTCATAGGTGTACTAAATTTCAGAGTACTAGATACAGAGTGGGTGAACTGTGGGTGGCCAAACATTTAATCAAAATTTAATTTGAAATTATGTCAATCTAATTTAAAAAAAATTGCATCCAGATTTCTCCACAGTGTCAGGATTTAGAGAAACATGGAACATGGGTATATGCACCAAGTTTTAAGTATCAAGCTTTAAAGGGGGCTATGCTATAGGTAGCCAACCATTTTGCCAAAATGTTAATTTTAGTTATTTTAATATAATTTTTAAAACATTCATTGAAGTGTTATTAGATCATGCAGACATATGGATTATTTTTTTATGTATGTGTGTACCTAGTTTGGGGTTTCTAGCACCAAACATGCCTGAGTTACATGCAGATTAAAATGTTCATGAAAGTTCCCATAGAAAATAAAATTATAGACTTTGAACTCTTATAAGATTGAGACAATCCATTCTAATTGTAAGATATTTGGCATACCATTGGAACTCATATTAGCAAGTAACCATGCCAAATCATGGATCTCTAGTTTAATCAACAGCTGAGTTATGACCAAAATAATACATTTCAAATAATTCCACAAAAGTCCACATTTTCACAGAATTTCATTGAATTCCATTGAAATTCTGAAAATTCAGAATATTATCATTCCACGCAGCTCTAGTGACTAAGAAATCATGCCATTAGGTTACATGAAGCATACATGAAAGTGAAAAAAAGTAAATAGGTTTATACTATAAACAAAGAAAACTGACTAGAAGTTACATCTATGGCAAAAGAAAGAAAAATGAATATCAGGTATATTTATAGGGACAACTACAGCAATTAATTATAGAAAATCATGGAAGAGCATTTTGGGATCTAATTGCCGATGGCACTGATAATAGGATGATCAATACTGAGCATGTGTTATATCAGCAGTTCCATGGTCTGGCTATTATTAAGAGAGTTGTCCTTTTTAAGGGGCAGACCCCATTGCCCACAGACCCAAGCCAAGTGTATGGGAGCCAGAGGCTGAAGTTTGGGAAAAGGAAAGGGAGGGAGTGGGTGGAGGCGGGCTGGGGAGGTGTTTGGTGAGGTCAAAAGGGAGGAGCTATGAGGTCAGAGCTGAAGCGAGATGGAAAGCAAGGACTGGCTGAGAGAAAGAGACGGGTGAGTGACAGGGGTACTTAAGAGCAAACACAGGCCTTGGGAGCTCACAATTATTGCTCTGAGAGAATTTCTCTGAGAAGCACATCCATTTAGCAATTTCTATTAGCATTAATTAGAATTTGCTGTAATATTTTGGTCAGGGCCTTTTTCATAGATTAGTGGTTTGGGTTAATTAATTACAGCATTTATAGTATTGATTAACTGAGCACTAGTAGGTTTAAAGTTAAGTTACTGGATATTAAGACATAGCTTGATCCAGTTCCAAGGAGGCAAGTGAGTATCGCTGCAGTCAACAAAGGAGGTTTTTACAAAACAACTATGGAAGAGCAAGTCCACCAAGGAAGAGTGTTATAATGTAGTGATGGAACTGGTGTCCAAGGGGAACCTACTGTTGGAGGCTGCGGACCCTCCAAGGCCGGGCAAGGGCAAGAAGTGGAAAGGGGACAAGTAGCAGGAAGGGAAGAATGATAAAAGGGAGCCAAGAGCCCCAGCTGCACCAAGGCACCCAGAACCCACTCTGGAGCCAGTCAGTCCAGTACCTCCCCCCTGCTTTGGTGCCTGCCCCTGCACTGGCACTGGCTCCTGCTCCGATGCCTGAGTCTGCTAGTCAAGTGGACCCAGTTCCTCCTGCTCCAGTGACACAGCACAATAATTTGCCAGCGCCTGTCAGCACCTAGCCTGCTCCGCCAGTGGGCCCCAGCTCCCAGCTGGGCTCACAACCAGGTAATAATATGGTCACACTGGAAAGCAGTGTGAAGGAATATGTGAAACAAATGTTTAAAACTATGGGGGATAGTGTCTAAGGACAATAGGAAAAGGCACTGGGGAGCTGAGAAACAAAGAAAAGGGGGAAGGTGCAGGCAGGGGGGGGGCAACAGGGGAGAAGGGCTTCAGAACTGAGATCGGAGTACCTGGTGTTAGGATCAGGGCCATGTACCCGTAGTCACCAAAGAGAAAATTTGGAAGGGTGAATTTGTGGATACAGTTGACACCACTTATAGCGCCCATGCTAAATACGGGCAATTGGTTTTACTGGGCAGATTAGGTTTAGTCCATAGGCTTTAGTGTTAAAAACAATGGTTATAATGATCTATGCCCACCTTCTATTGCAGGCAGATTTTGGCAGATTAGCTGCAACTGTAGTTAATATTTCTAGTCTGTTCACGTTTTGGCATTAAACAGCTAATCTGCCCAAAATAAAAGGTGGGCATAGCACTAATTAGCTGCTGATTGGTTGCACTAAGTGGAGGTTTTAATGCAATCAGATGGAGCACAAGAAAGAGCATCACCTGATTGCTCTGGAACCAATGAAAGGTAGCTTAATGGGAGCTAAGAGAGCTAAGCTAACCACAGGAACAGCAGACAAGTACAGTATGCCCCAATATAGTATACAGACTTCAGTGGACATGCCGCTGAAAAGGTAGTTGGAGGGAGCTAAGTTAACTGAGGCTTTAATGCATTTTGCACTGCAAACAGAGGAAGCACAAGGAATTGCGATCGCCCGAACCATAAGGTAGCTTAACGGGAGCTAAGCTAAAGTTTTAATGCAGTTTTTGACTTGCACTTGCATGAACTCTCGCATGATCACACCAGAGCTTTTTTTACAACTGAAATTTCAAGACACAATGTTTTTTGGTTATAGCTACTTCACTCCCTATAACGGGCAAATTCTGCTTACACAGATGCATCCATTATAAGTGGCTTAGACTGTGTCTTTGCTGTGGCCAATGTGGACAACATGGATAAGTATGAAGAAAAGGAGAGCTTTGAGAAAAAGGACTTGGCCATGGCCGTGTTTCTTTTGGGAAAGTGGTAAGCAGAGAAGTCGATGTAGGGTAAAACGCGGGACAATTTTCCACATGTTTTACATATTTCATGGCCATAGTTATTGAAAAGAAGATGGAGCTGGCTATCCCCCTTTTGACATATTTGCTAATTATAAAGAATGCTTATAATAAAGGAGGTTATAGTTGGCTGAAGTGTGACGAGAAGTTCAGAAAGCGGATGGTGCAGTTTGGGGACATAAAGTGGGACACCTGACAGATCGATATGTGATTAGAGATATATACAGGGTCCACTGAGACTGAAGGGGAAGGGGATAAAAAAAAGGTGGGGCAGCAACAAAATGCTGTTGCAGTAACAATAGGGCATTTTGCTCCTGGCTCAACTGCCATTTCTGGTATGCCTGTTCCAGGTGTAGGGACAACCACCCAGCCTCCAGGTGCAAGAATAGCTTGGAAAAAGATAGTCCTAGCCAGGATAGCTCATACAATCAGTCCCTTTGGGGTAACCATGAGGGGTTCAGGGCCAGCAGTGGGAGAGGGACCCAGAGCAGGGGGGGAGGGCAAGATGGGGGCCAGTACCTCTACAACTGACAGCAAGATAACTAAGGCCTGTGTCACAGAGGCTTTCCACCTGGCACCCCCCCCATTAAGGTAAAGTTGTTGCAGGAATGGCTGAGGATGTATCTGGACAAGGAAGCAGCCACCACACTATTCATAGGTTTCTGGGATGGTTTCAGCTTGCAATTTAAAGGGGCACGTGAAGAGATAAAAGTGAAGAACCTGAAGTCAGTTAAGGGGAGGGAGATGCTGCTAGAGCAGAAGATCCAAAAAGAAATAGCAGCTGAGAGGGTGGAGTGCCCATTTGGACACCCACCCCTGCCACATCTACGGATATCACCCCAGGTCTGGTACCAAAGAAACAGCCCAGGGAATTTCGGTGATATACCACCTGTCCTACCTGGACAGCAATTTGGTTAATGATTACATCAGTGAGGAGGACAGCAGTGTGACTTACCTTACTTTAGATAAGGCAGGCAGGCTGGTTAGGGTGTCACAAGGAACATAGCTGGCACAAATGGACACTGAAGTGGCTTTTGCCTGCTACCAGTCCAGCCAGAAGGCTAGGACCTGTTGGGTTTCCTGGTAGGGGAGGATTACTATTTTGACAAATACATGCCCATGGGTTGCTCCATTGCCTCAGCTACATTTGAATTGTTCAGCACCTGGTTGCAATGGGCCTTTCAAAAAAGATACAGGTACCAGACAGTGGTCCATTATTTGGATGACTTTCTATTAATAAGGGAAGGGTGGCAACAGACAGAGAGGATGTTATGGGATTTTGAGGCCATGTGCCACAAACTAGGGGAATCTCTGTCCCCAGAGAAAACAGAGGGGCCTAGCCAGAGCATTGCATTTTTAGTCATTGAGATTGATGTTGGGGGGGGGAGTTATTTCGACTACCCAAGACAAAAGTGGGGAAACTGAGGGCATTATTGGGTGCTGTTAAGGCCTGGCAGAGGGTACAGCTCCAGCATGTGCAACAACTTATGGGACACTTGAACTTTGCCTGTAGGGCTGTAGCACCAGGCTGCATGTTCATACGGTGCCTGGCGAGGGCAACACAGGGGTCTCAAAGTCACACCACTGGGTGGATATTAGCAGGGAGGACTTAGAAGCATTACAATGGCCATTACAATGGCAGGATCTTTTGGCAGGATGAGTGGGTATTTAACAGAGACCTACAACTATACACTGATGTAGTGGGGGGGCATAGGCATGGGAGCATACTTTGGGGGAAAATGGCTTGCCATGACATGGCCCAGCAGCTGATCCAGGCCAGCCTGATGAGGGATATCACTTACTTAGAGATATTCCCAAACTGGTTAGCTATGGAAGTCTGGGGAGAGAGGCTGAGGAACCAGAAGGTCACCTTCTGGAATGACAATAGGGCAGTGGTGGACATTTTAACCAGCCGCAGGATGATGTCAATGAGTGTCATGCAGGTCCTAAGACAATTGGTGCTGAGAGACTAAATGTTGAATATGTCATTTAAGGCTAGACATATAGATGGTGTGGACAACATGATAGCTGACTGCCTCCCAACCTGCAGATGGACAATTTCCAGGCCATCATCCCAGGAGCAGAACACAGGCAGACAGCAATTCCAGATTATGTTTGGAGGATTGGACAAGGGAGCTGAACAGTTGATTTGCAACTCCTGGTCCCCAGGACTCTAAAAGCATACAAAACCTCATGGAGGGCCTTTCAGGCATTCTGGGCACAATCTGGCTGCCAGGTAAGTGGGGTGGTAACGGGAGCAAGTAGCCCAATTCATAGTGACAGGATGGAGGAATAAGTTGGCACACACAGTGATGGGGGTACACTTGGTGGCATAAGACAGCTGTGTATACTGAGGGGCTGGGAGGACCCCACAAAGAATAACCTGATTCAACACATGATACAGGGCTGGCTGTGGGAAGCCAGGAGGGCCCTGGACAATAGGAGGTCACTGGCAGAGGTCCTGCTGTAGTGGTTAGTGGGGTTGCTGCACCAGGTATGCAGGTGTAGTAGCAGAGCAGTCCATTTTAAGGTGGTATTCACAGCCATATATAATGGGGACTTCAGAGTCAGTGAAGTTGTAGAGCATGGCAAGATGGACAAGTCTGCAGGATTGCACTGGGATGACATAATACAGACCGGGGGTTTGGATTTCGCTACTGGTGAGGCAGTCCAAGACCGACCAGGCTGGCATGGGAAATAGGGTCATGCTATGGTGCCCCAGGAATGCTGCCATCTGTCTGGTGGGAGCCCTGCATCTAAACATGACTGGGCAACCACAGGATGGGGACCCATTAATATTCTTGCATGGGGACCGGTCCCAGTGTGAAGGTCTCAGGTTGTGGCAGTATTACTGAAGGAGATGACTTTCTTGGGGAAAACCGATGGGGTACTACTCCAATTCATTCTGGATTGGAGCAGCCTCAGAGATGGCAGCAATGGGGAACACACGGGGGGATATCAAGGAAAAAAGGTGGTGGTCTTCTAATTGCTATAAAACATATGTTCATAATACCTTACCTCAGTGCTAATTATGTTTTTATTTCTTCCCACTAGGAGGCTGGGTAAGGCATCCAAGAAGAACAAATAAAGTGAAACGGAGGAAGGGGGGGAATATCACTAGGGTTTTTTAAGGAGAGTGGGTGGGGGGGAACAGGCCACAAAGTAAGATGGACGGTAACGTTGTCTCTAGTTATGGTTTTCAGCAGGAAGGGCATGGAGGTTGGAAGCTTGGACATGTGGGCACTCCTTCATCCACTGGGCAGAAAAGTAGGCATCCAGGAAGCTCTGGGGAGGCAGCTGTATCTGGACCTCAACAACATCAAGCTGACTTAGAGGTGTGAGAGACATGAAATAGGCACAACTACTTCCAGTGCTCAGGAGCTAAGGAGGAATGCAGCCACCCAGATTTAGTCATGATTCATTTGGGAGGCAACGACCTGTGGACTAGTCCTTGGTTGGACATATTTTATCAGAAAAAAGGGGATGTTGAAAATATAATAGAATGGTGGCTAGAGGTGACCCTAGTCTGATCAGACATTATTCTGTGAAGGGTGTGAAGTCATGTTGACAACCATAAGGCCTTGGACAGGACTAGGAAGTGAATGCACAAGAGTAGGAAGGTGGTTTTGGAGTGTGGGAGGTATGGTGGTACACAGGGGAGTAGTAGAAGAAACGGATGAGTATTACAGGGGTGATGGGGTACTCCTCTCCAATCTAGGTCTGGCAATATTTAATGAGGTGATTGCCAATGTAATAGAGCCCTGGATGCATAGAAAGTTAGCTTGAGCAAGTGAGGGAAGTGTTCTCTTCCCACCCCCTTCCTTCACCTTCACCCTTTTGTTTTGAGGGCAGTCCACCATCCATCGCAAGTGGGAAATGGACTAGATGAAAATAGGGAGGGAGATGAGGATGGGGAGGGGGGGGACAAAGAAAATAGGGCATAAGAGAATCAGCACTAAGTATGGTTTCAGAGCATGCGCTAGTACCCCTTTGAATGGAGGAGATCAGAGAAGATGGCCCCCATGACGTACATCTGAGGGGTGGGAGATGACAAGAAATAAAATTAATAAAATTTAGAAAATAGACAATAAATGGACAAAGATGATTATGTGATGAAGTGGATGTGGAATGAAAGATTTTGTAAAAATATTAATCAGAGATATATGTATAATGAAGAATGAAAACATAATGTGAACTAAATGATGAAAGAATAAGTAAATTGATTGCAAAATTGAGCACCCACACATACTTGTCTGTGTATTTATTGGTGGGGATCTGGGGGACAATGAGCTTTATATGGAATAACAGAAACTAAAGTAGCTGTGATAGATATGAAAAATGTTAACCACCCTGTCCCCCCATTTGAACCCAAGTGACAACAGCAGATATAATATGGGCAATAGTAACACACACACACACACTAATAATAATAATAATAATAATGCCAGATGTTGATAGGGTAAATTCAGAATGGTGGGGACCAATTATGGTAAAAAGTCTTTACATTAATGAATAATAATAATATGGCCATGCCAACAGGGTGGCATAAAGGACTGATAATACCATTTTTTAAAAAGGGAGACAAGAAAAACCCAAAATGCTACAGACCTATAACTCTTTTATCCATTGGACTTAAAATATATATCAGAGTTATCTTAACAATAGTAAAAAGTTTGTTTACTACAAAGAAACTGCTCTAAGTATATCAAGCATGTTTCCATAAACACTATAGTACTCTATTCCACATATTAGTCCTTGACTGCTTGATTAATAAATATGCCATGACAAGGAAGGAACATGTTTTCCTTTTATATTATGTTGACTTTAGATAATCTAAATAGAGAATTACTCTAGGAGATTATAGAAAAAAGATATTGATACACAGTTATCATTAATTTTGAATATGTTACAAACTGGTACAACAGCCACAATAAGGGTAAGCAGGAATGGTGTCATTAAAGAACCAATTTATATTGGTAGGGGAGTAAAGAAGGGATGTTTGCTACCCCCCCCCTCCACTTTTCTCCTATATATTGAGACCGATTGAAAAGCTAATGTTGGTTGATATGTGCTGTCCAAAAATGTAGTCAGTGACTGTAAATATATTACTGACTACAGGTGATATTGTCCTGCAGTCATGAACACTAATAGGGTTGAGGAGATGGCTGAATGCAGCTATAGATCATTTAGATTCAATAGTCCTGAACATAAATGACAAAGCAAGAGTATGGTCTATGGCATAAAAAAAAGCAGTGACCATTGGTTAGTTGGTAATGTGATATTTGAAGAGGTAATAGAGTTTACCTATTTGAGGGTAAGATTCCTCAAAAGAAAAAGTTGGAAACCTCATTAGGAAAATATTAAGCAGAATGCAATACTAACTGCAAAGAGAACAAACACATTTGTGAAAGACTTTGGAGGCAGCTCTTTAGTTGCTATGAGAAGCTTTGAGACCAAAGTCAGTAGTCCGCTGTTGTTTACAACATATGTCTGAGCAATGGATCTTGATTTAAAACAATGTAAACCAGTTTAAACATTTTTATTACGCTGAGCTTGGATCTTCCTTCCCACACATACCCCAATTTCAATGTTACAATTAGAGTCTGGCATGAAGTCATTAAAATGCAAGTAATTGATACAGCAGTGAACTTTGTGTAAAATAATGCTGTCCAAAATGGGAGACTGATAAAATGCTATTGCAAAAATCTAAACATTTAAACAAAAACACCTCATGGCTTCACAAATTAAATTTGAAACTGACTAAAATGTGTCTTTATGCACTTCGATTAGTGGAAATTTATGAGAATCTAAAAATTATGTGAACTCAGCAAAACTATATATCTTGCACAACTTTTACCCCATAATATAGGCAAAATCAGTACTATACCTGAACTAAAACTATATGCTATTCAAAAACAAACAGAACATATGACCCATAGCTCATAAACTGTGAACATAACATCTGTAGAAAGGCATTATGTTGAAAGGGCTTTGGATTAGTTAACTAAAACTGTGGATGAGTTTTCGGACAGTGATAGAGCAGAATGGTTACTGTAAATATGAAACAGTTAGTAAATGGACAACAGCACGTTTGTTACTGGATTGTAAACTATTTATTGATGCAAGGTTAGAACTAATTGATCTGTTATTTAAAAACTGAATTAGAGATCAGGGCCAGGATTCACAAACCCTTGCTCGGGTGCAAACTCAGTTTTGCGTGAGCAAACTGAGTTTTGCACTATGTTGCTACTCACAGAATCCCAGTTTGCATGCTCAAACTGGGTTTGCACTCAGGAGAAGTGTGGAGGGGGCACAATGCAAATGAGGGGGAGGGGACCTGAATACCAGCACATTCAGATTCACAAAGCATTTGCTCCACGCAAGGGCCTTTAGTGTGGTAACCTTGCAAGGAGCAAATTGAGCTGACTGAGACCTTGCCTTAATCCAGCACAACCCAAGTGGTTGGTGGAGGTACTGCAGCAATATCCCACCTGCCTGACTCTCACCACAATAGTCCCTTGTGTCTAGTGGGCCCTCCACTCACAATCCCACATCCGATGTATGATAACTCTTTCCTGGGGTCCAGTGGTTCCTCCCTCACCTGATCCCTCTCTGACGTATAAAAAACTTTTCCCTGGTGTCCAGTGGTCCTACTCCCACCCATGCCCATGCCTGATATTAAGGAAATATTTCTCTGGAGTCTGGCGTTCTCTTCCTCCACCCGAAACCTTCCCTATGATTTATACCTTTACCCTGTTGCATAGTGGACCATCCCAAAATCCATTCCCTATCCCAGTAAGGGTGAAATCACTCCTCTGTTTGACATTCCACACCTGTCGATCACTGGTCCGATGTCTAGTGGTCCCCCCACCTGACTGCTGCCCCGATGTGATGAAGTAACTTTCCCTTGTGTCTAGTGGTCCCCTCAATGATCACAGGCTTGATGTGAAGAAGTAACTTTCCCTGGTATCAAGTTGTCTCTCCCCACACCTGTTGTTTGCCCTATATATGAAAATGCATTCCCTGATGTCCAGTGGTCCCTCTTCCCACCCACACCCATCCCTGATGAGTATATATTATTCCCTGGTCTCTAGTGGTCCCTCCCCAACAAATGCCTGCCCAATCTAATATATGTTTTCCTTGGTGTCTAGCAGTCCCTCCCACCACCCAATCACCCACCTGACATACACACACCTTTTCCCTGGTAGCCAGTGTATCCCTGCCCCATCCCAATCCTATGTACATGAAAGCTAACCCATTACTTGGTGTCTAGCAGACTCCCCTCCCAATCCATGATCCCCCTTAGACTTAGTAAATGCTGTTCTCTGGTGTCTAGTGAACCCCCACTGTGGCAGGTAGTGCCCTACCACCCCACTCCCCGAATCCTGACCCCAAGCCAGCAACCAACACAGCGCTTACCACTCCACCATGGCCGGCCAATAATTGAGCTGTTAATGAGCACATACGGTTACAGTGCGCACTGATTGACAAGTCAGTCAGCAGCCAGCCATGTTGGAATGTGGAAGGCAGTGGCAGTCACCGGCCTGAGGTCGGGATAAGGGGAGCAGAGTGGTAGGGCACTACCTGGTGTGGTGTGGGGTCTGCTAGACTCCAGGGAACAATGTTCAGTAAGTTGGATTGGGATATGGAGAGGGTCTGCTAGACACCAGGGAATGGGTTTTCTTTCATGTACAGGGGATCAGGATGGGGTTGGGGTACACTGAACGTTAGAGAATCTGTATCTGTGTGTCAGACGGGTGAACTGGTGAGGGAGAGGGACCACTGGACACAGGGAAAAACATATACATTAGATCAGGCAAGCATCAGGTGGGGGGGGACCATTAGACACCAGGCAAAGCATATGTATTTGATCAGTCGAGCATCAGGTGGAGAAGGGACCACTATACCCAGGGAATACATGTACACTTTTGTGAATGGGTGCGGATTTGGGGGAGGGACCACTGGACACCAGGGAATATGTTTTCATATATGGGTGAGGGATTAGGGGGAGGGACCACTGGACACCAGGGAATCAGTAGTGACATATCGTGCATGGCTGTGTGTGGGGGGAAGGGATCACTACACACCAGAGTATACATCTATATTTGAACACGTGGGCATTGGGTAGGGGAAGGGACCACTAGACCTCAGGTAATACATATATATTAGATCGGGTGGGCATTGGGTGGGGAAGGACCACTAGATCTCAGGGAATACATACTGTATATGTACAAACATACGAATGCTGCCGGCAGCAAAAAGCAATCCTGGTCTACCTAGGCTGCTCAAGATTGCAGCTAGTTCCCTATTCAGCAGCTGCCCCACCCCACTCCTCTTCCCTCCATTTATCCTCCCCTTTGCCCAGCCCCACCCCTTCTTGAAGCATTCCACTGTGTTACATGCCACCACCTCAGCCAGCAATGCTTTCCACTTTGCCACCACCCTCTCCATAACAAAATGCTTCTTCACCTCCCTCCTGAATCTACCCCCCCTTCAATCTCATGTTATGGACCTTAGTGTCTCTCCCCACCCTCCTTCTGAATAGACTCTCTGTGTCTGATTTGATTATCCCCATGAGGGATTTTATTAGATTGGGTGGCCATTGAGTTGGGGGAGGAACCACTAGACACCAGGGAATACATGTATACTCATTGTGGACAGGTGCGGGTGGGGGTAGGGACCACTGGACACCTGGGAATATATTTGCATATATTGGGTGAGGGATCGGGGGAGGAACCACTGGACACCAGGGAATCAGTAGTAACACATCATGCATGGGTGTGTGTGGCGAGGGACCACTGGAGACCAGGTAATACATTTTCTTACATTGAGCAAAGGATCGGGTAAGGGGAGAGACCACTGGACACCAGGGTACACATTTTAAAATAATAATAATAATAAACTTTATTTTTACAGCGCCTTTCCAAAACCAAGGTGCCTAACAATTTTAAAGTCAAAAATCAAACATCAATAAACATAAATCATATAAAACCAAAAATATCATCATACCATCCATCAATTAATCAGTCACTGAATGCCTGGTGCCATAAAAAAGTTTTTAGGGCTTGCTTAAATCCCTCACTGTTCTGCACTCCAGTAACTGATGGGGTAGAGAATTCCAGAGGGTAGGGGATGCATACATAAATGCTCTGGTCCCAGAGGATTTCAAATACACCTTGAATTCTAGCAACCACTCATCAGCTGAGCGGAACGATAGCCCAGGGAGTAAGGTACCAGGGGCTCTTTCCAGGTAATCCAGACCCAGTCAGTGTAGGGCTTTAAAAGTCAGCAAACCAACTTTGAAGGTGATCCACCACTGTACTGGCAGCCACAGCAGTTCACGTAGCACTGGTGAAATATGACAGGACCAAGCCAATCCCATCAAAAGCTGGGCCGCCAGATTCTGCACCCGCTGCAGCCAGATTTCCACCCCAGGAAGCCCTAGGTAAAGAGAGTTACAGTAATCTAAGCGTGAGGACATAAAGGCATGGACCAAGGTAGGAAGGTCACTAGACAGAAACAGATACTTAATCCTGGAGATATTCCTTAGATGATAGAAGGAAGATTTGATGACAGCCAACACCTGCAAATGGAGGGTCAGCCCTTCATCAACAATTACCCCCAGGATACGCACCCATTCAGAGGTCAGGAGAGATAAGACACCAAGAAAAAGTCCAGAGGGTGAACCAGCCCTCAACCACCCTATCTGGTGACCTGGGTCCACAACCAACACCTCAGTTTTTTCCGAGTTCAACTTCGACCAACTGGAATCTATCCACTCCTGGATTTCATTAAGACAGCTATTAAAGACCGAGAGAGCTCCATCCTGGTTGGGTGCAGAAGAAAGGTAGAGCTGGGTATCATCAGCATAGCAGTGAAACCTCAGTCCGTACCTTCTTACAATGTCTCCGAGGGGCAGCATATATACTGCAAAAAACATGGGTGACAACACTGAGCCCTGAGGTACCCCACACAACAGAGAAACTGGGTCTGAGGAAAAAAAGCCAGACATCACTCTCTGTGTTCTTCCCATGAGGAACAATGTAAACCACCTGAGGACTGTTAGCAATAGTCCACAGATGTGCCTCAGGTGAACAAGCAGCACCCCATGGTCCACGGTGTAAAACGCTGATGAGAGATCCAGAAGAACCAAGATGGAACAGCTCTTCCAATCTCTAGCATCAGGAGATAATTGAGCACCCGAACCAGCACTGTCTCAGTGCTATGCCTCTTTTGAAAACCGGACTGGAGAGGTTCATTGATGTCATGGATGGTCAAATGGTCCTCCAGTTGTGCTGCCACTACTTTTCAATCACCTTCCTAAAAGGGAAGGTTGGTCTGTAGTTTGCACAGCAGTTTGGATCCAAAGTAGCTTTTTAAGAGTGGTGTCACCATCGCCTCTTTCAGGAGCTAGTAAACTCTCCAGATTCCAAGGATCACCAGACTATCCATGCTAGGACTGGACTGATAGCATCAATACAGCCCAAAATCAGGAAGTTGGTCCAGAGTCCAAATTACAGCACGTAGGCGACACCCTGGATGATCCGCATGACATCCATGAACTCCGGTTGGTCAAAGGTACTCCAGGAAGGCCGAGGGCAGTGACCTCATGCTGATCTAAAGCAATGCCCAGAGTGTGCCGTTCAAGTGTCGCCTGATGTCACCCACCTTAGTAACAAAAATCGAGCAAGTTCATTGCACTCTATTTGTGAAAAAGCTCGGACTTATAGACAGGCTGGCTGTACAGTCTGTTCACAGTTCAGAACATCTGAGCTGGTCGATTCAGAGGTGCTGCAATCTCCTGAACAGGAACTCTGCCTTCTTATGGGTGATTGAAGATTAATAGGCTTGATAATGGTCCATCAATCTAAAGTAGTCGGCATCAAGGGCAGATTTCTGCCAGCAACACTCTAGCCTTCATCCTAGTTGCCGCATCTTCCTCAAAGTCCCATCAAACCATGGGGATCGAAGGTGAAGGGGGAGAGGACAAACACGGACTGGAGCAATAGAATCCAGAGCCACCGAAATGGCCGAATTATAGGCCATCACGAGGATCTCTAGGTCATTGCTTGCCACCGGGAGGGACGATAGGTCAAGTACCGCCGCTAGGCTTTGAGAACTTATATCTCGTAAAGGACGGTACCTAACCATCTCCACAGGGGTAGGCCTACAAAGGGAGTGCTAAAGCTAAACCCCACATTGTAGTGATCGAACCACCCAACTGGTTCCACCCCCAGGTCAGAGGCTTCAATCCCTAGGAGGAAGACTAAGTCAAGGGAGTGTCCGTGTTTATGAGTAGCAATGGCAACTTCCGTGTAAGGCCCAGATTGTCATCAACTGGAAGAAGTGCTGTCCAAATTGGCAGCGATCTTCATCGATCCAGGTGTTGAAGTCACCCAGAACCATCAGTCTGGGCAACTCAAATGCCATATCAATGACAAAGTCTGCCACTGCCTGAAGGAATCGCTTCTCATCACCGAGTGGACGGTAGATGAGGGCAATCCAATAACCTGCACCTGCTAGTAGGGTACACTCAAATGACTCAGTCTCCTCAACTAGTACACTTGTGAGGTTAAGTTCAGTCTTGAAACAGACTGCAAACCCCCCTCCATGGTCCAATCTCAGGTGGTGTATCACCAAGTACCCAGCTGGAGTTAGAGCCTCCAAAATAGGGCCAGAGTTCTCATCCAGTCAGGTCTCACTGACTCATGCCAGGTCCACCATTTCAACAAGATCTGCAATAATTGTAGTCTTGTTTTAATGGACCTGGCATTTCATATCACCACCGAGTTGGGACGAACCTCTAGGGCTGCCCCACCTGCACTTGGGTAGGGAAGTCAGACATGGAGGACCACGCTCTAGGTTCCATTGCACCCCAGGTCATCTCCTGGATCTTACCACCCCGATGTGATGGCGCCCCTTATTCACCCTCCACTCTTAGCAGCCCCCCACGCCCTTCCATCTCCTATGCACAATACCCAGTGCCTTACAGCACTGATAAATTGTAAACTGAATGGGAGGAGGGAAGAAAGGGTGGAGGGCATGGAGAGCAGAGGGTGAATAGTGCACAGCTGCGGGGGCAGGCATCCGACACATTCACGTGACCAAGCAGAATAAACAAAATCTTCCTTAAAACCAGATAAATACTCTCTAAGCCCAGCCCCTCAAAAAAATAACCCTCACACAAACTCCTCAATAACGTACTTTCTAAAAATAAAAACTAAATAAATAAAACAATTAACATCCCATGACCCACTCGCAGCCTTAGGAAATAAATAAAACAATATTATACTGAAAATCGATAAAATAAACAACAAAAAATTATAAAGTCAGATAATAAAACAAACAGAATTGGTAGATGATGTAAAGCTAAAACATATTAGGGGTGAGACACAATTATTCACATCCCATTGGTTCGATCACCACCACTAGGACAACGGAGTCCCCTGAGGAGCTCTCACCCCCTGAGCAGATAAATATACCATAACCTTCATGCATTCTCTTCCTCTACACCCACCCCCAACATATACAAACTAAAAAAAAAATAAAACTAAAAAATCACTCAAAGATTTGAGCTGTTAAGCCCAACATCAGTGTCCCAGCCACAAATGAGTCTGCTTAAAAGGATTCAGATCACAGGGAGGTAGATGATATATCTTCGACACTGTAACTAAAACCAGTAAATGCAGAATATAGTTTTGAAGCACCAACTCACGAAAAGGTGGAAAAGTTAGAAAATGCAGGTGAGAGATCAGGGAGGAGAGACCACTGGATACCAGGGAATCAACAGTGACACATCGGACATGGGTATGAGTGGTCATCGGGTATGGGTATGAATGGTCAGAAGGATCACTGTACCATGGAGAATATATATTTCATGTTGGGCAGGCATCAGGTGGGGTGGGACCACAAGACACTAGTGACACAATGCTGCATATGAGGCAGAACTGGGGAGCCATGCTAAGCTCAAGCACAGCCTATCTAAATAGGCCAATAATAGGCATGCAGATGGCAAAATAGCACCTTGCATGCCATTGCATGCTCATTTACATGGCTGCTTTTGTGAATTTGAAATAGCGCACCTGCACTATTCGCTGTGGAGCCATACTCTTGACTCCATGTTGGGGCATCGCTGATGGGGTTAAGAAGCATGCTATTACTAATGGGGTTACCACAGACTTGACCTAGCCTTATTCTCAGTTGGATAGCATGGAAGATTTTAATTCCAGAATTGGAAATCAGGATATTACACTAAATAATAACTTGCTGAATGCAATATATTCCAGTTACATTTTTATAATTATAGAGGTGTGCTCTGGAAGAGAAAGATGCTGTGAATGTTCAGATGTTAATGTAACTTCTGGAAGAAAATCTTTTTGTAGTGCTTATCAAGAGACTAAAGTGAAATAGTAAGGGCAGGCTACATTTCTTTTTCACTAATGGAGCCTCCGTTATTGAGTATGCAATTTGATCAGTATTCTTAATTAAGAACTATACACTGTTAACTATCCAGTGTAGAGTAGAAAGTGATGATTTCCCTCTCATGTTAACTAAACAAACATTGTAACAGGAGAGAGGTAAAGACAGTTCTTGCCTGATCTGATATTTGTAGGAACAGAAAAATCTATTGGGATGGTAATCTAAACTAAAGACATTGTGAAGTTTAATTCTGCAGGAGAAGTTCAGGCAAAGTCATGGAATTCACCTCCGTGAATAATTTCACCCATGCAAATTCTCCTTGCAACTTTGTTTTAAAACTTCACTCTTGCAGTGCAAAGGTGAAGTTTAGTGGAAAAAGCTTGGTCACATTGGAGACCTTTCTGCTAGTCACATGGCTGGTTTCCTCACCAGAAAGTGCTGTTTTTAATTGTAGACTGTGCTTTGAGCTGTGTGGAGTGTGTAGATCAGGAAGCAACAGAGCTTTAATTCAGAATTTAAAAGTATTTTCTTTCAATCTCTTTTCCTTTGTTTTTCTGTTCGTCATTTCTAAATTCTTAGTTTGCATTTGTAATTGTTTTGGACCTCTTTTTTCTCTCTCTCCATCTGTTTGTCTCTCTGCTTATTTTTTTCAATTTCATTGCCCAAATTACAATGGAGAATCAGGAGGAGATTTCTGGAGTCCCTGGACCTGGACATCAGAGTGTCCATACCCGTGGCAGGTCCTGGGCCATCTGCTTGAATCAGGTACAGTTTTGTGGGTAGGCCCTACCTAGAAAACATAACTGAAAGACACCCAGGCCCCACCGAACCAAAAGCAGTAACTCCAGTTGTGTAACATCAGGAGGAGGAGGAGGAGCAGCAGCAGCAGCCTGAGGTGCTGAATGTGGTTCCGTCATCGTCTGCACCATATCCCCCCCAACATGAAGAGGCAGGTCTGTACCCAATCCTGCCAAGGTGGCTGCCACCCATATCCAAAAACTTCCCTCATGTGGTCATTTTTTACAAGAGATCCAAGTGATGACAATGTGGCTACTTTTAATGTGTGTGGCATGCTGGTCCACAGGGGAAAAAAGGAGAGCCATGTTAGCACTGGAGGCAGAGGATACAGCTGAGACTGCACCACCATTCAGAGTGGGAGGAAAGGGTTGAAGAAACACCAAGTGATGGTGGGGAGGATAGTGGCCCTCCCATGCCTGCACCTGCTCATGAGACTCATGGTGTACATCAATGGCCCGTACAATCTCATGTGCCTCAGGGCAGAGAGAAGAAGTTGTGCCAACTGTTGGTCCAGCTCCTCCCCTGTACAAGAAGCAGCAGCACTGGCATCACCTCCACCAGCAGTAACAGCAGTTAAGCTCTGCCTCTTTGCTTGAAGGAAGTGTGGGACCTCTTGAACAGTTGACTGAGGTCCGAAGGATATTAAAGTTCTTCTGGCCAACCAGGAGAAGCTGCTTGTGGTCCTGAAGCAGGTCTGCCATGGTGGTGTCGCTGTTAGTGATATTGGTTGCAGTGCCATGTGAATGTGATCACTTTCTGTTATTAATATATTCTTTCTTTTTTCTGTTTATTTATGTCCTATCTCCAATTCCCCCAATAAAAATATATAAATACAAAAAAAGGATAAAGAATACAACCACAAACTGTGCTATCCACTTTATACACTTTCCAACTTTCATAACCCTTCCTTGTTTCCCCTAAAAAGGAACAAAAATGTTAAAATACAAAAAGAAAAATCTATCTTTTCTCTGTATTATATTTGTTAAAGTCCAACTCCTAGCTACTGTACTGTGTATGACTTCTCTATCTTTCACATCTGTATCTGCCTGTGTCTTTCTTAATTTTCCTCAGCTACCAGAATAAATATGTCACACTTTGGTTCATGTACCACTACTTGGTGCTGCTCGTGTGTTTGTACAGTACCCCATCACTCTTGTGTAGACCTATTTATTTAATGTGAAGTGTGTCAAAATCAGAAACTACACAAATTCAATTCTCCTTGAATTGTTCTTGAGTGTGATAACAAATAGGAAGGCTGCAACATCACACCACAATCCCACATGAAAACTTTTTGGGAGTTTTTATTTTTTATTTATTTAAAAATTGATAACCGGAAAAGGCACACTGAGCCAAGGCTCATTTCCAGGTGTGACCTGGGATCTTATAAACAAGCAGTAAAAGCAGAGAAATTCAGATACATGAGCAAATAAACAATATTGAAATAAATACAGAATTGGGGAGCACATTATCTACAGAGATAAAAAGACAAAAGGAAATAACAATGATATATATGCAGTAACTTTAACTTAGGTACACTTGTGTAAATGCAGGCCAAAGAGGAGGTAGCAAATATACACTAGGTTAGGTGCAGGAAGCTGTAGGGGCATCAGTGTGGTTAGACCATAAATAAATGGGTGAAAATAAACTTTATCTTGGGATCACTAACTACAGCACATGAGGGTAGTGACTGAGGGGTTGATTGGAAGTTTGGATTGTGGACCAGCTTGTGGGAGTGAGGGTGAGGGTAGAAAACAGGAACATGTATAGTTTGGAGCAGCACTGAGCAAGGATTTTAGGGCTGCAAGACAGTGTGGAGTGATGAGTGTCACTGGGCAGCTGGTTCCAAAAGTGAGGAAGGTGGTATGAGAATGCTTCCTGACTTATACCGTATGGGGAAGGGAAGAGTGAAAGTACAGGCCACTGTAGCAAAGGGAATAGGTAGGGAAAAGAAGGAGAAAGGCAAGAGTTAAGTTAGGAGGAAGCATGCCAAACCAGAATTTGAAGTAACGAAGTAAGGCTATGGAGATGACACGCCTGCAGGTAGAGACATAAGGGAGAGGGAGAAGTAGAGAAGAGAGTGGTGAGTGAGAGGGGCAAGAAGATGGCAAAGCAGCAAAATGAGTTAAGCAGGATATCAAGTTTGGTGAGGGAGATAGGGTATGCAAAGCCATAGACCATGTCTGTGTAATCGAATACAGGAGAATTGTTTTAGTAATTAAGACATGGTGGGTAGACAATGGTAGGCACTCCTTTTGGCGGTAGAGTGCACCAAGAGTTGGGCAGAGTTTTGTGCAGATGGAGTCTATGTGGACAGAGAAGTCTAGGTTACTATGTCGCCGGACTCCAAGGTATTTAAATAAATGGAGTGTGTCAAGGGGAGTACTGTCTAGGCTGACAAAAGATATAGAGGTTCTGTGATTGGGATAGTCATTGTCTTGTTGCAAAGAACATGTACCTGTATACAGTCTTTTTAGAGTTTAGTTTAAACTTGTTTAGCTGGAACCAAGTTTGCACTTTGTCAAAATCGTGTTGTAATGGGGAGATGACATCAGCATTAGTGGGATCAGAGAAATATAGCACCATGTCGTCCGTGTACACATTGATATTTGAAGGGGAGCAGATGGAGTGGAAATCATTTATGAAAAGGGAGAAGAGAATTGGGCCAAGTATTGACCCTTGGGGGACACAGGCTTAGATAGGGAGGGGGGATAGGACATCTCCAGCTTGCACGGATTGTTGTCTGTTATTAAGATAAGATCGGAACTAGTTTGTAGCAGGAGACGCGAGGCCGGAGGATTGAAGTTTGTCAATTAGGAGGTTGTGAGATACAGAGTCGAAGGCCTTTGATAAATCTATGAAGATGGCAGCGGTGACTTGGCCTTGGTCGATGGCAGATTGAATGGAGTTGGTAACACAAAGGCAGGAACTAGTGTCAGGAATACAAGACCCACAGAATTTACAAGAATTTACACTGAAACAAATATTGCAAAATTTTAATTTCCTTTTTATTTCTTTTTTGGATTTGTCCACTACAATACACAACAGGGATTATTTAAAGTACTAGGGAACCATGCACAACACTTAAAACACTTTAGGTAGACAATAGATGAACAACAGATGTTTTTCCATTGTTTGGGGAGCCTAACAAGTAAAGGAACAAGAGGGATTTCAGGCTGGAACTAGGGGCACCCATGTGAGAATGCACATGACTTTACAAGACTTTACACTGAAACAACTATGCCAGAATTTTGTTTTAACTTTTTTTTATTATTTTTTGCACTTGTACTATACACTGCACAACAGGGATTATTTACGGCACTAGAGAACCTTGCATAATTGTTAAAACACTTTACAAAGACAGTAGAGTAACAGAAAGTTATTGTTTTTCTTTTCAGGAGGAGAGTTAACAGGTCAATACACAAGAGGGATTTAAGGCTGGACCGGGGGAGGCACCCATGAAAGAATGTATAAGACTTTACAAGACTTTCCACTGAAATAAATACGCCAGAATTTTTGTAACTTTTTTTTTCTCTTTTTGAGTAAAACTCAGAGCAGTACTCAATATTGGGACTACAGGGACACAAACACAAGTAACTATGCAATACTTTAGCCAAACAATGCAAGGTATATTTGTTGTGTGTGTTTTTAAGAAAAAAACAGTACACAATAGGGATTTCACACTAAGGGCCTGTCTTGGATACATGCAAGATGATACACGCACCTGAGATGAAGCTACCTTCTAAACAACAGAAGCAATAACAGAAGTAAGTATACTCACAGAAACAATTCAGTGAAACAAACCTCACTGTTCTACACAACTAAACTAGCAATGCACAGAAAAACAGAAACAAAGCATCCAGTACCACTAAATAAATAAGTACTGCACGATTAGAGACACTTATAAGGCAAGCCTGCCTTTTGCTGCTCCTGGACTGGAGCAACAGAAACTACCCTCTTCCAAAGCACACTACAGCACTGTCTGCAATACATTAACTGAAAGCACTAATTAAAGTAGGAAAATTACTAAATAGTCAGTAAATGGTTGATAATCCACAGGTACAAGGCACAGCACACCTTTAATAGAGTGGTTGTGGACAACATACTCCACAGTTTGAGGGGTTTTAATGGATTTTTGTGAACACAGCTCTTGGAACACAACTGACTCCCACTCTCTCCATCACATACTGCACTGAAATCAGCATCTGTATCAAAAAGGAGCCATGTGACCTCCTACCCCATGAATCATTGCTAACTTTACCTTAGGACCACTATTCCTAGGTGAATTTGCCATTTTCTGCATTCACAAATTTCACCTTTCAGTCGAAGTGTGACTTCACCTTGTGGATTAATTTTGTGAATTCCACAAAATTTGCAAATAATCTAGTGAAGTGAAGTTTTCCAACTTCGCCCATCACTAATCAAGAGTATCAATGTTGGAGCATATGAAAACTATTAGTAGTATTTAAACTATGTATTTTAGAAAGGCAATGAGCAGAGCAGTGGAGGGCTTCAAGAGAGGTGGGACAGACACAGAAAGTGGATGTATCAGATGATGGCCTGTCCCGGGGGGGGGGTGGGGATGGATAATAGGGGTTTCTGGAGAACAAGGGATGGGAGGGTCTCGGCATCCAACTAAGGATCTAGTTTCGAGCAGACTCGATAGATCGTAAGGCCTAATCTGCTGGCAAATAGTATGTTAGTATGTTAGTATGTTATATGGTATTCTATATTAAAATGTGCTTAAGAAATATTCTCTTTCCCATATAAAAGTAATTTTAAAACAAAAAAGCTTCATTTTGGATGACATGACCTATGGTGAAAACAAGCGTAGACAGATTTGTTGCACACAGTAAAAAAGACAAAAAGGATTCCCTTAAGCGTCAACTTCAAAGAAATACACAGAAATATAATTTTTTGGCAGATAAGGATCACTTGGACCATCTAGTCTGCCCATTTCTCCATATCGACACTATTACAGCAGACTTTGCCCAATCTACAGCTCTTTGTCCTCCCCCCTTACCACCATGATTCTTTTCTGCCTATACCATTCATTCTTGAATCCCACCACTGTTTTCACCCCCACCACCTGCACTAGAAGGCTGCTCCTGGAATACACCACTCTTTCTGTGAGGAAGTAGTTCCTCACATCTCTCCTGAATCTGCCAACCCTCCAGCTTCATAGCATGTCCACTTGTGCTTGAGCACCTTTACTTGAAAATACCCTCCTGAACCATGTAATCCAGAACTGTTGACATGTCAGTAGTATCTGGGGACATATGCTTTGGAACACCAAATGGTAAATCTTTTCCATTTGGAGTTATAAGTTTTTCTGGTGGCAGGTTTTCAAGAAGCTTTGAGAATGTCCAGAACCCCTTAAGATAGATGCAAATCTGCATATTCTAATTCTTCAAGAGCCATGCCTTGAGATTAAGAGACAGAAGGTTGGAATACCAGATCCTCCCCTGAGAGGAGATTAACAGGTTGTGGTTCCTGTGAAGAGATAGGGGAAGATGGACTGCTAGGGACAGCAACAGGGGATACCAAGGCTGCCTGGCCCAATCTGGAGCAATCAGGATCACTTTGCAAGATTGTGACCTTATCTTGACCAGGCCCTTGAACAGTAGAGGAAAAAGAGAGAAGGCATACATAAATTTCCCTTCCCAATCCAGAATCAGAGCATCCAGAGGGACTGAACCCAAAACTGGGGGTCTGCAACAGAAGAGAGGAAGTTGGTGATTGTCTGGGGCTGCAAAGAAATCTATCTCTTGAGTGCCACACCTCAAGAATATCACTTTTAACTCTAAGGGATCCAGGGACCATTTGTGATGGCAATGGGAAATCTGCTCAATGCATCTAATAGCACATTGTCCTTCCCTGGGAGGTGGACTTCTACCAAAGAGGTCTGTAAAGAATAAGCCAGGGACCATAATTTCATGGCTTCCATGCACAAGACCATAGACCGAGTGCCTCCCTGCTTGTTGATGTAACACATGGTGGTGGTGTTGTCTATCCTGACCTGAACCACCTTGTTCTGTACTGATTCTGAGAAGCCTTGCAGCACCAGGTAGGCTGCCCTGAGCTCCAGAAGATTGATGTGGAGAAGTCACTCCTGAGTGGACCACACTCTCTGAGCTGTGAGAGCTCCCAGTTGAGCTCTGCACCCTAGGAGAGAAGCATCCATGGTTAGAACCACAAAATGAGATTGAGTGATGAATGGGAATCCTTGTCCATGAGTTGTCCTGATCCTGCCACCATTGGAGAGCCTGGATCAGGGTCTGAGTCACTGTAATAAGCTTGGTTAGAGGATCTTTTTTTCTGAGACCAAAAGGCCCTCAAGTGAAACTGGATGTCCCTCATCTAAAATCTGGTCCCTTGGACCACTGCAGTGGAAGCTGCCATGTGGCCCAGAAGTTGAAGGAAATGCCTTGCTCATCAGGACACCAGAAGGTGGAAAGAGGAAACCTGCTCCATAATGACCCTTACCCTTGCCAAGTGGAGAAATGCTCTTGCTTTGACAGTATACAGTTCTACCCCTATGAAAGTCAAGAGTTGTACTGGCTTGAGAACTGATTTGGGAAGATTGAGGAGGAATCCTACAGAAGTGAGCACTTTTTGGTCACTTGCCAATCTGACTTGACTTGGCCTGGAGACTGACCCACTATGAGCCAGTCATGCAGGTATGGGAATATGGAAATGTTTTGTCTCCTTAGAAAGGTCACTACTACTGCTAGGCATTTTGTAAATACCCTTGGAGCTAATGTTAGGCAGAAGGGCATTGCTTTGAACTGGTAATGGCCTGAAGGCAGTTCAATCCTGAGGTACTTTCTGTGGGAGCACCTGATGGGAATGTGAACGTAGGCATCCTTTAGGGCCAGAGATGCTAACCAGTCTCCTGGTCTTAGAGAGGGAAGAATTATTCCCAGCATCACCATTTTGAATTTTGGCTTTAGGTAGATGCATGTTTAGGTATCTTAAGTCTAAGATGGGCTGCCACTCCTCTGTTTTTTCGGGTAAGAAATTATCTGGAATACAGACCTTGCCCCTGTGAAGTGTAGAACTTTCTTTATGGCTCTGACAGCCAGAAGAGATGAAACCTCTGCTCTAGGGAAATGGTTTCAGAGATGTTTGCAGGTGGAAAAGATCTGTCCCTCAGCTTTGGACATTTTTTGAAGCTGAGAGCCAGTCCCTGGCTTACTACTTCCAGGACCCACTTGTCTGAGGTAACAGTCTTCCAGTCCTTGGAGTAGTAAGCTAGCCTGCCTCCTACAGGGACTGGGGAGTCAACCCAGGCTGACACATCAGGGTGTCTGCTTGGCAGGAGCCTTTGGCTGAGAGGAGGATGACGCCCTGCTCTTCCCCCATCTGCCACTCCCTCTGGGAAAAAGGAGAGGAAGCCTGTGCCTGGTAGAAAGGCCTGTGAAGAGGCCTGCCCCTAGCCTGCTGCATCTGAGTAGTTGCCTGCCTTTCTACAGAGTATTATCAACTACAGAAAAATCCATGGCTTTAGCCTGGGTATCCTGTGATAGGCTAGTACACCTGAGCCAAGCTAGTCTCTAAAGAGCCACATATGTAGCCATGACTCATGATGACACATCATTGGAGTCCACAGCAGCATGAAACTGGATTTTTGATGCCTCAGTCCCTTCAGCAGCCACCTCCTCCAGCTCCTTGGCAAGCTGGGGGAGGCCTGTTTGGCCAGTTCCAGTACAGTGTCCCATCTGGACTTCTGGTACCTGGCTGTTTAGGCCATATAATTAGCCTGCCTGAGTCCCAAGGAAGATGCCATGTATTGTTTCTTTGCCATGGCATCCAGCTTCCTGGAGTCTTTATCTGGAGGGTGTGAAGCCAAGGGTATGTTAGCCTTATCACAGGCTGCAGCCTGCACAACCCCAACATGGCTGCATTGCTGGTACAAGTACTCCATACCTGGGCCTGACAACATGTACCTCTTGTCCATTCTTCTGTCCACAGGAGGTAAAGAATTTAGAGTCTTAAGCAACTTATGTGTCTGTTTCCCAAAGGATTTGTGAAGGGGAACAGATAACCTCTTGGACTCTGGGATGTCCATCATCTCCACATAGTCAGGCTCCTCTTGCTTCTCAACAGCTTCATCCAAAGAGAGCTGGAAGGTTTCTGCCACTTTCTCGTAAAACATAAGTAGGAAGGGGACTCAGAAAGCCTAGGAGGAGAAACACCAGAAGGCCTGTCTGGGGAGATGTCCTGTTCTATGGGCTCATCCAGACCTTCCACACCATCATCATCATCATCAAAATCATCATCCCCCTCCAAATGTGGTTCATAAAAGTCTTCAGGGGAATAATCCTGAACCGGAGGAACCGACCGAACCGAGCACCTGCCCAAAGGCATCGGATCAGCCAGAACTAAACGGAACGATTCAACTATGCTAATCACTCAGGCAATTTCTTCAATGGTCAGATGATGTTGTTCTGGATCCGAACTGGCCAATTTTTCTTTCCTTTTTCCTTTTGCCTGAACTGACCCCTCCCGATCGGCTCTCCATTTGCCCAGGTCAGTGGGCACTCCCTCAGGTTCTGTCAGAACCGAACTGGGCTAGCCATCTGGATCAGGGACTTCTCGGCCTCCTTCTCTAAGCCTGCCCAATCTTTTATCCAGGGTGGCTTTAGGGAATTGTTTACAAATTTTGCAGTCTAATTCCAGGTGGTCAAAACCCAGACAGTAAACACAGGTGGTGTGGGGATCAGCCTTAGCAAAGGCCTCCCCACACTCACTGCACAGTTTTTCTCCTGGATTTCTCAGAGGAAGCCATCCTATCACTTACTCTTTTTATGGCAACAGCCAGGCAAGACCCCTTTATCGGTTCCTAACCATGTTACGGGTGTTTTAAAAAAATGATGAGACATGTTTTTTTAGAACCAATAAGGACTGGTACCTCACACTAAAATCACTAAAAGAAAAAGACAGATGCACACGCTAAATAACAATTACAAACAACCGGTTCAGCCGAACAGGTTGAAAAGACTCTTTTTACAATTTCCACACAATTTTTCTAAACAAGCCCACTACCTATGTACTTACTGTACCAAAGACAGGGATCTGAACTGAAAAATAAGGAAAAGTATCGATAAAACCGACGTTTTTTAGACCAGACCGAACCGTGAGTGAAGGAGAAATCTCCGTAGCGACTGTTCAGTTAGGCAGAGTAAAGAATCTGATGGTTACACTTCAAAGTGCAGCAGACAGAGGTTTGAACCAAGCTTGAGCTCAACATTCTATGCTCTGGCATAGAGTTAACTCTTTCTTCTCCGGAGCAGTTCAAGTGCTGGGGCTAACTGCATGATGTCAGAATACAGCAAGACTTCATGTTGTTTGAAAGGCCTTTGTTACAGCCAGAGACTCAATTATCCCACTGTCAGGGCAAGAAGAATAGATTTCCCTGATGAGCAGGTAAAGATAGAAGGGGGATTTTTCTCTGTCAGCAAAGAAACAATTGTAGTGAAAACTATAAACAATTCTTATCGTTTCTAATTTGTTTATGTGTGTAAGGAGAGTATGATAATCAGGGAAACAACATTTAATTTGTTTTATTTTTTTTGTTTACGGTAGTTTTATTTTTAGGGCCTAGCTGAAGTTTGTTTTACAGTATAAAGGTAGCAGCATGTTTGTGGTGGAAGATCAGATCTTCTACGGACTGGTCTCTTGCAGTAAGTCATTATTTATGGGAGTATCCACCAGTCACATGGCAGCTTCTCTCACAGTCTTGCATGGGGCCGTCCTCATGACATCACCACTTCCTGTGGATGTGTATAAGAGTGGACGACCCCTGTACCCTCTGTTCATTTTCCTGCCGGCTTCAGCTCACACACTCAGCTCTCCTGACCTCCTGGGTTGCAGTCTTTGACTCGAACTTGAAATGATTTTCTACCTTTGAGTCCAGGACTTGGGACTTGCTGTCAGCACCCCCGAACTTCCATAACAAGCCTTTGACCCACTCATAGTACCCCTGCTGCTCCCAGACTTGGGCTGTCTTGCTGGGTCTGGGGCTTGTTTCTGGCCTAGCCCACTTTTTCTTCTATAGCAGGCCCAGTGTTCCATTAGTGCTCACTGTCCATCTGCTGCTCCCAAGCCCAGACACTTTTTGCTTGGCCTTGGGTCATCCTCTTGGCTGATTGAAAAAACTCAGCCAGGCCATAACAGACCTCAAGGGGTCACCTTAAAGGCTCCCTGGCCCAGGGCACTCGTTTTGGTATAGGAGGGAGAGGGATTCACACTCCTCATGCTCCCTCCACATTACTCTATCGACGATGGCTCTTCCGTCGTTGATGGCACCTTCCTCGTTGATGGGGCTGCTCCCCCCTGTCAACAGAGCCTGCTGGACTTGTTCTATCATCGACAGGCCATGTCCCATCAATGGAGCTTGTTTCTGAACATTTTCCATTGATGGGCAGTGTTGCCCCATCGACAGCATGTTCCTCATCGACAGGGATGCTTTTCCCATCGACGATACATGTTCTTTCTTCTCCCTCATCAACGGTGCTCATTTCCCTTTGAAGGACCATGTTTCTCCTGTTCTCTCATTGACAGAGCCCTTTTCTCCATCAGTGGAGTGCTCCTCATCAATGTTGTTGCCTCTCCTGTCAACTGGACAGTATGCCTTGCATGCCTCATTGATGGATGTGCTTCCCGTCGACGGAGAGGCTTTCCTTTGATCCCTCGTCGACGGGCATGATTCCTTCATTGACGGAGGGTCTTCTCATTTATCCATTGACAGGGCTGCCTCTCTCATTGATGATGGGGCTTCACACCCCAGGACTCCCCCTGCTCAGTGCTCTGTTTCCATGCCCCCGCTTGTCCTAGCACCGGATGACGGCCTCTGGGGTTCCCCCCTCATCAGCACCCTTTGGTCACAACTTTTCTGGGCCTTCAGCCCCATTGCATTGACCTCATACTGAGTTCCTACTCCTTTCAGGTCCCGGTCCACACGGATCAGGGTGCCCCACCCCACTGTTCAGGGTTGGCAATTCCTGGGCTGGCTCACGATCTTCCTGATGCTGCCCTTGGTGTCCTTCATCTCTGGACCCATTACAAGCTCTGGGCATCACCTGTATTGTGATGGAGGCCCTGAAGAGCATGGGTCAGGGTCTGGCCTCGTCCCATTCCCCCTTCCCATCACATGAGTGCTTGTATCCGGACCCTGTGCTTCCTGCCTGTTCCACCCTCCCATTCATGAGGACTCCCTTTGTGGTGATTTCTGGAGGGGGATCCCTTCCTGGGTGAGGTTCCTGGTGGGGACCCTGGGGATCTTGGTTCCCTTCAGTCCACATCCTCCCTTATGGAGGTCACCCCGCCTGAACCCCCGATCACTCCTCACTCCTGGATCCCTCCTTCATGTAGGTCATGCTGCAGATCCAGCATGCTTTTGACTTCCCTGCTGTGGATCAGGACTCCTTTTGTCTGGACATGGTTGGCTACCTTGACGTTCTCGGGGAGCCTGCCATGGTGGTCCCACCATTGATTCCTGCATATTTTAACACACTCTCTAGTGCTTGATCTCATCCTGCTTCATCACAGACCACCCTTTGTGGCCCTGAATGGCTCTACCATGTCCCTCCTGACCATCCCTACTTGTCCACCACCCCTGTGGTGGACTCGGTTGTCAGGGCGGCGGCCATACCAGTTCCCAGTGCATGGATTTCTTTGGTGTTCGAGTTTATTCCTCCAGTACTTTGCTACTTTGTATTCTTAATTATCTGGGTCATATGGTCCGGTACCTTCTCATTTTTGGTCTCTTTGCTTTGGACCTCCTGTCCAATTTGCCTCCTTCCCCTGAGTCAATCAGGCTGGCTCAGCCACTGTCTCTGCCATATCCTCCTTTCCCGGCACTTGCTCTGTGCATGCTTTGATGCAGTTGGCCCATCGGCCCACCTTTCGGCCACCGGTGTCACCCTTCAGCTCTTCACCTGGCTGCGGATTTCAGGTTTGCTGCCCAATGTCCAGCTGTCAGTCGCCGATGCCATTTTTCTAGGAACCTGCTGTTTGGACCTGATGCTCAGTCCATCCTGGATTCCCTTATGGCTTCAGGGCATACTTTTCAGCCTGTTCAAGACCACTATCATCCCCTGGTCCCACCCTATGCCCCCATGGGTGAGCCATCTTGTTCTTGGACCCGACCGAGATGTCTCGAACTGCGGTAGGGCCTCCAGGGTGTGGCTCAGTCTGACACTCCACAGCATTCCCATCCTTCACATGGGTGGGACCCTCTTCTGTGCCTAAACTGCTTTTCAGGTATCTCCCACCTCCTGTTGCAGGCCTTGAGGTGCCTTGGGCTCTCTTTACCTTTCTTTGAAGCTTGCTTCTAGACTGGATGATTCACCCTCCATGTGGATCTGTTTGGAACTCCTGCTTCTCTCCTTCCTGGAGCCCTTCAGTTGTTCCTTCCTCTGACCGTCTGGGATGTGTTTTCCCCAGTGCTCCTTTTTCTGCTATCTGATCCATTATACTTGTATATTTCTGGATTTGACTTAAAGCCAGAGCCTGTCGACCTCTACCTCATCAAGATGAATCACTGTGGCTGGCCACCTACAGTTCTTTCTGCATCATGCCTTCTGCATGCTGTCCTCACCAACCTTTGAGCCTTTTTGCCTGAGCTGGTGTGGTTTGAGTTGCAATTTCTCCTGATTTCATGCCACATGTCTTCACCTAACCATTGGCCTATCTGCCTGCATAGATAGGTTTGAGTAGGACATTGTGGTTACATATCAAACATTTGGTCCTTACCCCACCCCTGCCTATCTGCCTCTGGGGGGTGCAGTTGAAACTGACATTTTATTGTGAATTTGCTTCTTTGGCTTTGCCTTTCCTCTCATTTGGATTTTACTGCTACAAAATCTTCCATAAGTAATGACTTACTGCAAGAGACCAGTCCGTAGAAGACAGTACAGTTAAGTAAAACCTTAGTGTCTCTTGCAATAAGCCCCCACCCTCCATCCCTCTGCCTTTTCACCTCGAATCTGCAACTCAGAACATTGGGTGGGATCACTGTTCTGTTTTTTTCTGGCCCTTATTTGCCCCAGTCCAGGCTGTGCTCAACGAAGCCGATGGTGAACAGAGGGTACTAGGGGCCGTCAACTCTTATACACATCCACAAGAAGTGATGTCCTATAGATGGCCCCCATGCAAGACTGCTGAGAGAAGCTGCCATGTGACTGCGCCACCTGGTGGATACTTCCATAAGTAATGACTTACTGCAAAAGACAGTCCTCGGAAGATCTCCTGTTACTGTAAGTTCTTACATAACTGTACTTTCTGGCTATAGGGGGCTAACTGAAATGCCTGTGTTCCAAATGCCCATTGATCTGGGTTCCAGACTCTTCACTGCTGAGCAGACCTTTTTTTAACCATGTGTACATTATATTTTACACATGAATAAGAGCCAATCAGATTACTGGATTTTACCCTTCCATTTTATAATACAATATAATACAATTGCGATACATTAAGTTCAAACAGTGTTGAGACAGGTAAACAATGTACAGTAAGAGGGGAGTTATGGCTAAATTATATACATTTTAGGAACTAAGCTAATAGCAGGAAAAGAAAAGGAGGAAAAATGAAAGAAGTTTATATTCAAGTGCTTTATGAGACTATAATGGTTGCTCCACGAGGAGGGCTACTACGTATCTTAGCAGTGGCAAATTTCAATAAGCTCTTAGTTGGCCAGGGTTTTAAACATGTTTAAGAAGACTGGTTAGGGGAGTTTTATTGTGGGCTGTAGTTTGTTCCAGGTGGACTGGATTATCTGTCTAAATGCAGCTTTACCATAAAGTGTGGGTAATTTGGGTACTTTTAGTAGTATGAAAGCATTTTTCTAAGGCCAGAGGGAGCTATGATCATGATAAAAAGGGAGGTGATGTAGGAAGAGACTTTGTTCTAAAATGTTCTGAGAGCCCCAATGTGTAGCATCCTTCTTGTAGCCAGGAAGCCCAGTCTACAGTTGCTCAATGGGCACGATGGTGGGTTCTGTAGGGTGCATTAGTTATAAAGCAGCTCCTGCAGTGAAACAGGATATCAAGCTTATGAAGGTTATGTGGATATCCACATAGTTGGTTACTGTGTGTGTATTTAGAGGTCTCTATCTTATCCCTTCTCAATTTTCTATTCCTGTGTATACAAATTAGGTCATTTAGTCTCCACTGATAGGCTTTTGAAGCAAATACTTTGCCATTTTAGTTGCCCTTCTCTGGACTGCCTCCACTCTGTCTTTGTCCTTCTGGAGATGTGGTCTCCAGAACTGGACACAGTACTCTGGTAGGGTCTTATCAGAAATCTATACAGAGGCAACACCACCTCCCTCTTTTGCTGGTGACACCCTCCCTATGCACCCCAGCAGCTCACTCATCCCCTTTCTGCTTTGTCACACCACTTAGCCACCTTTAGGTCATCCAATATGATTACTGTATGTCTCTTTCCTGCTTGATGCTTGTCAATACTGCTCCATCCATTTCGTACTCTGCCCCTTGGTTTCTGTGCCCTAAGTACATGATTTTGCACTTTTTTTCACATTGAAACCTAGCTGCCATACCCCTGACCACTCCTCTAGTTTCTCAAGACTCCGCTTATTCTTTCCACCTCACTGGAGTGTCCATCGTATTGCAGATTTTGCTGTCATCTGCAAAGAGGCAGACCTTCCCATCCAGCTTATCTGCAATATCACTTATAAAGACCTTAAAGAAGACCGGTCCCAGCACTGATTCCACTGGTCATACTCCCTTCCTTGGAGTGAACTCCATTTACCCCCTCCCTCTGTTGCCTATGCCCTAACCAAATTCGTATCTAGTTTACTACCTTTGGACCTACTCCTAAGCTACCCAACTTGCTTAATAGTTTCCTGTGTGGAATGGTGTTGAATGTCTTACTGAAATATAAGTAGGCCACGTCCACTGCTCCACTCTGATCTATTTCCTTATTCACCTAATCAAACAAATCTATTAGACTCATTTGACATGACCTCTCTCATGCTGCCTTGTAACCAACAGGATTCAAGATATTTCACATTCCTTTCCTTCAGTAGTAATTCCATTAACTTGTCCATCACTGATGGCAGGCTGACTGGCCTATAACTGCTAGCCTTCTCCCTGCTACCACTTTTGTGTATTAGGACTACATCTGCTCTCCTCCAGTCCTCTGGAACTACTCCTGTTTCCAGTGAGCTGTTAAATACAACTGTTAGGGGTGCAACCAGAATTTCACTGAGCTCCCTCAATACCCTTGGATGCACCCAATTTGGCCCCATTCAGAACTGCAAGTCCCTTCAGGATTCTCACTTCAAAAACAGGACTAGCACCCACTTCCCTCGCTCCAAAGCTTTTATTATTTTTTTTGTGACCCCTGCCCTTTCCTTCCTCTGTAAACACCAAGCAGAAGTATTTGTTCACGATGTCTCCTTTTCCTTGCCACCCCCTGCACTGGCGCCCCTTCACTATTTAAGTTTAAATCTCACCTCTGGTCTTCCACTTTTCACTTATGTACCTATAAAATGTTGTGTCTCCTTTATTACCTCCTGGGCTATTCTCCTAGGTTGTGCTTTTGTGTTCTTTACTGCTTTCCCTGCTTCCCTCTTTTGACCCAATACACTCTCATGCACATCCCTCTGCATCTCTTATACCTTCTGAATGCTACCTTTTTAGCTTGTACCTTTCCATCCACTTCTGTTGAGAACATAGAACACACAGAACACACTATAGAGCTTCTATACTCAGACAAAAAAGGAATGTTGACAAGTACAATTGGAAAAAATGCTGCAGATAGTAAAAGGTAATGATACTAAAGGACTTTAATAATTAGCAAGGAACTTATAATTTAAGAGGAAAATGAGGAATATGTTGAAATTTCACTCTAGGAAACACATTATAAGGATGTCTTTTATACCAAAAAATTAATCCTATTAGAACAAAGTTATGTAATAAATAAGGGGATTCAGAACAATTTAATGAGGTGCAACATTAGAAAGTCATTATAGTAACTAAAAGTTGTAAACTAAAGAAAGCACCCAGCTTCAGTTGTATTCTAGCTGATATGTAAATATACGCTACAAAATATCAAGAAAAATCTTATAGAATAAATTGGCCAAGTGACATCATCTGGTGATGCATTATATTCCTAACACCACATGTCATTAAAAAGGCAAAAAAAGCCTCATTAGCTGCAAAAACTAAGACACCAAAGACACAAAAGTGCAGTAAGTTAAAAAAGAAATCAAGGACTATTTCATGTACATATTTTATTATTCAAAATAAAATTAAACTACTGATTTATGTAAAATAGCTCATATTTAAAATGTTTCAGTTTACATATAATGTAAAACAACAGCGAGCAATTTTATAAGCACAATACGCCACTCCATTTTGTGCATTAAAGGGTATGAATGCATATTCCAGGGGTGTAAGGGCACTCGACCTTTGGCCTTATGCCACGCACAAGTTAAATATGGCCTGGGGAAGCTAACAAATGTGTTTAAAACTAAAGAAGTAGATGTTATGGGAATGGATTGCACCCAACATTCTTATACCTTTCCTTATTTATTTATTTATTTATTGTTGACTGCAAAAGGAGGGCTAGGCAATAAAATCAGTTTAATTTATTTATTTAACATTGGTGACCTGGAAAGGCATACTGAGCTGAAACTCATTTCCAGGTATGACCCATGGAAAAGGTACAATGAGGAAATCATCAACAATGGAATTACATACTTAAAGAGGAGCATTGTGTACATAAATACATAAAGTTACATTTGAATTGTTGAAAAACATAAAAAGCATGGCAATCATTAGGAAAAAGTAAACAGATTCAAATAACACCATTCAAAATACCATAGGGAGAAAAGCATACTTCAAGAGGCTTACAGTAGTACAGGCAGATGGGGATAGAGGAGGAAGTACCAAAGGAGGGAGCAGGAGGATGAATAAAGTGGTAAAAGAGGAAATGAGAGACAGATAGAGAAAAGACAGCAGAGAGGAGGTGAAACAGGAATAGTAAGTGGATACTAGGTATAATCAGGATAGAGTGCTGGTGCAGCAAGGGTGGAGGGATTGGGAAAGAGCATGTTTTAGAGTGAATAGAGACAGGGACAGCTGGATGGGAGTGAGTTCAGGATGTGAGGAGATGGAAAGAGGCAGCCAATCCAGAATTTGAGTGGGGGATGGAAGGGAGAATGAACTGTGTGTCTGGAACAGAGCCAGTACGATGATGGAGGAGAGGGGGAGAGGAGACATAGGGGCTAAGAGTCCCAAACCTGAATTTAGAGAGCAGTGTTGAGGCATGAAGCTGGTGCTGAGAGTAGAAGGAAATGAGAGAGAGGGAAGAGTAAAGAGTGCATTGATGCATAAGGTGGGAGCAATGGAAGCAAAGTGGCAGAAAGCATTGAAGAGGGTGGAGAGGGCTGAGGAGGGGGGTGGAGCTGTAGACAACTTCTGCATAATTAAATACAGGGAGAATTGTTTTACTGAGAAGCTCACGGCACACTGGGAGGGAGAGGATACCCTTGTTGCTGAACATAGCTCCTAGCTTCAGGCGGAGTTTGAAATGAATGTGACTTGTGTGGGTGGAGAAGCCCAAATGGCTGTCAAGCCAGAGACCCAGATACTTATAAGAGGATTCAGAGTCTAGAGTAGTGCCATTGAGGGTAAAGAAGGAGGGGAGAGGGTGGAGTTTTGAGATTTTTTGAGCAGAGCTGAAGGTCACTAATTTTTTTTTTTTGTGTGTTGACTTTCAGCTGGTTCTCTTGGAACCAGATTAGACCTGAGAGAAGTCTCCCTGGAGTTGGAATTGAACCACAGAAGTAGACAGGCCTGAAGCATAGAGGATGGTGTCATCTGTGTAGAGTTGAATATGTGAGGAGGTGCAGGCAGAGGAAGGTCATTTAAGAAGACAGAGAAAAGGCTGGGACTGAGGATAAAGTCTTGGTGGGACCCCTTGTAGGATGGGGGGAGAGATCATCCCCAGTGAGGACATGCTGGGTATACCCAGAGAGACAGGACTTATATTAAGGTTCATACTAAGTTTTAAGGAGTCAAGAAGGTGGTATGCCGATGGGGACTCCTACCAATTACCCATAATAGCACAACCTATTTCCTGTAAGTAGTAGTAGTAGTAGAACATTTTATTTATATAGGTAACCATTTGACAGCTTATATTCTTTTCCCACTAGAGGGTTCCTCTCTGTGTGTCCAAATACTCCATACATCCCTGCTCTCTACTACTCTGGGACACTCCTGCCTGCTCTGCTACTCAGCTGCCCAGCCCCCTGTCTAGAAAACCTCCTTACTCTTCTCTCTGCTACCCTTCTTTACCCTGAACAGCACCTCCTATTCCCTCATCTCCTGTCTACCTGTCACCTCACTTCCTCTCCCCCGCCTCTGCCAACTCCCAGTGTGACCACTAGGAGTCGCTATTTCATCCCCCTTCTGAGTCCCAAATCCAGCATTTCCCAGCCACCTGGCTAGCCCTGACAACATCTCTGCAAGGTTCTAAGACACCCCCCCCGGGGTATTCAAACCTGGTACCTTCTGCATCGAAGTTGGTAGCACTACCACTACTCCACAGTGGCTGTCACCCTCACTGAAGGTTGGCTATCACCCTTAATATTTACTGCAAGCAAAGAACAATGGGCACCATCACTGTTCTACTAGGTCAGCTCACTATTACGCTGCTGGCTCAGACCACCCCCCCATCCTGAGCCCCCACCCACCACCTTGAGCATTTCTCCCCTAAACCATCCCATAACAGCTCGGCCCCCACTTTTGACACCTCACCTCTATATTACTACATACCAACACTCTTGCTTCCCTGCCCTACAGGTCCTCCTGGGCCTGAAAGAGTTTCTCATTGAAGCCATCACTGCAGAAGTACGGTGTGACAGGCTCTTCAATGTCTGTTGCTGTGACTGCTCCCACAGGACTAGCAGCATACAGCATTAATGGAATAACATTACACTGTCTCTTTATATTTGCCAGTCGAACATGGGAGAACTGAAGTATCGTAAACTGTCATTCGAGGTTGCATCTCAGCTCCGTTCCATGTTCACAAAGATGCAGTTACTCATTGTTGACAAATCAGCATGGTCTCCAATGTCATGCTAGCCTGTATTCATCTACGTCTACAGCAGATCTTAGGTACTGACGATGGAGTGCCATTTGGTGGCAAAAAATATACTTGTGTTGGGAGACCTTTTACAACTTACCAGTCAATGCAGGTATGTATTTACAACTCTGACTGCCAAGCAAGCTAAGAATATCCTAGGTTGCATTGCAGGCTATAACATATAGAATTGTTAACTATGTTGAGTTGTCTGAGAACATCTGCGACAAATGAAGGATCTAACCTACAAAATCACTTTAGATGAAGCTCAGACAGGTTCCTCTATCACCAGAATACGTTTGTATGTTAAATGATTGCAACCACAGTAGATAGTACATGCATAGCGCACGTAATGTCTTCAGCGATATATACTCTGCTGCCAGACACATAGTGTGTCTTATGCCACGACTAAAGAAATGCACTGAATTCAACAATCTAATGCTACAAGAGAACCAAGGGTGTAACTCTCCCATGCAATTGATACAGTTGATGGGCGTTATTCTTAGTCGAAAGCTAGTAGCAAAGGCGACTGAGCGACTAAGTGAACTGAAGTCAGATGTTTCCTGAACAGCTGGCCTAGAAACTGTTCTCACACTTTGTAGAATACGCGTATCATGCTACGGCGTAATCTCGATGTAGAACAAGGCATGGTAAGCAGTTGCCATGGGAAACATCACTGACTTTGTCCATAATACCAAGAAGACATTTATTCAGACACTTGTAGTGCAGTTTGAAAACATGCAACACTCTGTACATAGATTGAACCTAAGTAAAATTCCGGTTTTAAGGATATCTACGTAAACAGAAACAGTTCCATTATGTAATTGCATATACGGTCTCCATTCACAAATCTCAGGGGATTGAGTTTGGGATTCAGCAATGGTGAGACATAAGGTACAGACATTTTCAAGGATGGCATGAGCTCGTTGCACTTCACGTGTCTGAAGCCTTTCTGGATTGCACATGTTAGTATGGCACCTCCAGAAAATCACAGGCGAGCAAGCGTGTATTCTTGAAGTACAACAGGTTCTGAACTCTACATCAGCCACAAATGTCTTTAACTTCCACACCTACATATCTGTCTGTCTCACACAATTCAGTCACAGCTAGAGGAGCAACAAACAGCAGCAAAGCTTCCCAAAGTGATTAAAAAAAAAAAGAGTTCCAGAAAAGGCCACAACCTCAAGTAAACATTCACAACCAACAATTCATCAGAAATCAGTTGGTGTAGCCTGCTGTACCACTGTTTGACAACAGCAGTAGAGTAAACTGCTATGCTAACTCAGCTATGCAAGTTTTTCTACACATGCCGCAGTTTGCAGGCAATATCTGCTTCACAAGACAATCCCCTATCAAATGCTCAGAACAGATTATCAACATGACTTCTGACAACTCTAACAATTTACTCACTAACACCACTCGACGCGTGTTATCTACACATATGCTGGATGTGGTACATTTGCTGCAGACATCGCTTAAGACAGTACTGAGTTCATGATGGCTGTCGCAAACAACCTGGATAAAGACGCACCCCAATGCGGCAGTACTTCACAGTAACATATGTTACAAAATATGTATGCTTCATGTGGCAATTCTGGCGATGAAACCACACAAGACATGCTGTGGATAACTCTCTTTGTTCCTAAAACCAAAAGTGTCAAAATTTCAACAGCTGTTCACTAATGCTGAATGTAGTCATGCTGCCAATGGAAGAACACGGAGGCAGATGCACTCAGTCCATACGTCTAAGGACTTCATCTCAATATCTGTTGCTTATGTTGCTAGATTTGACATTATGAACTCGAGTTGATACTCCTATCACAGATTACACAGCTAGTAGAATAGTCTTCAACCAATCACTGTTTGACACTCACAGTATAATCTATCACCATGGTCAATCCATGCATTCTGGGCATTACACGTCGTTACTAAGGTGCACAACTGGATGGTTAGAGTGTGACTACTCTACAACAACTTTTAAATAGAGACTGCCACGTCACTTGAAAAATGCATATCTTCTAATATTGAAGAATTATGACAACCTTCATATTTCAGAAGAATAGGACAAAACATGCAACATTTTAAGATGACTACTTTGTCCAAAAACATTCATAACTCATTACAACGTTGTACAATTTACAAACTGTAAATAAACAATACAATTTCAACAAAATGGAATTCTAATACAGACATTACATAGACTGTGACATGTTAGATCTTGTGTAGATCGAGTGACTCTATGAAAATTGTTGTAGTGGCTTCAATCAAGCGCCAACAATATTAACAGTCACTAGAGAATCATGATTACATGTCTATAAAAGATGTGCATCTAAAAACTGAGGACTTACTACTCTCCTCCTCTGTACATCTCTTTAAAATCCATGTATCAACTCATATAGAACAACAAATTGATATGACTTATAAGCTCTTACTATTTGCAAACAAAGAACTTCTATTTATTATACGTAGATTACTGAGCTACCATCATAACATTCAACAAACATTCCACTCTGTCACAAGTAGTCTTTTAACACTTCAATTTGTCTAGTGACTCTTCACATATAGAGAACATCATTCGATCACCATGCAACAGTGTAGAACTATCACGCTTTCAGGCGTAGTACTAGTATTGACATATGTAAAAACAACTACCTTTATTGATAATGCAAGAAGCTGAGTTACACAACTGTTAATAACAACCAATTACTGAATCTAATTTAGTGACTCTTACAACTGTTAAAATTACTTGTACATAATAGAAACATTTGTTCTCAAGTGTACATTATTAATAACTAGTTTGATACTTGAAATAAAAATAGCAGTGTAGCACTACAGTACAAGTGAATGTTTTAGATATTCAACAGTATAGTAGCAACATTTAACTAACCATAAGTTTGTTTAAAAATGCATTCCATGACAGTTTAAAGTGTGCATTGTTAATAACTAGTTTGATATTTGAACTAAAAATAGCAGTGTAGCACTACAGTACAAGTGAATGTTTTAGATATTCAGCAGTATACTAACAACATTTAACTAACCATAAGTTTGTTAAAAAATGCATTCCATGACAGTTTCAGTATTTACAAGTTAGAATTTACGCAAGAAGCCAATGTGAAATTGATAGATCATTTGTTCATGTAAAACATTTTATTTTATGTACTTGTCACATAAGTAATTGTACCGTATGTAAAAATATTGACAATTGTAAATCCAGGCACTGTTGCAGTATGGCTAACAAACTGCATACCTGTTCCTGACAATATTTATGATCGCCTCAATTGAGGGGTCGGGTGGGAATTTTCCATTTGCACCCTGATCAGAGACATATTATTTAATAATAACAATCAAATGTCACAAAACTTATAATTGTGTAAACTGTACTACTTATACAGTCAGCATATGGTTTTCGCCACCCAGGAACATCCACATTAGCAGTCACACAATTACAACAAAACACTTGTCTATCATGTGTGTAATCACACTTCACAACCGACTGACATTCCCTTATTAACATAACACACAAGTAATGCACTACACATAATTACAACATACAACCATTTTTTAAAAAGTAAAATTTTTTACAAACTCCATTCACATTCAATAGCAAAAATGCTTCAGCCTGACTATTAGAATTCCAGGTTGAATGCCAGAAACTACTTCCACACATAAACAGAAGTGAGTACCGAAGCATAACTAAAAACACACAACACCTGATTAGTTTCATATAATATCACACACTTACTCCAATCCATATTATACAGTTAATATTATTCTTACACATTTACATATTTGACAACAATGATTGCACATACAAAAGATTGTATTATGAGACTGCTTCTGTTAAACAAATTTAACTTTTTGATTGGACCTTCTCCATTTTGACAAATTGGCAATAAATTTTTTGAAACCACAACCACCTGTATGCGACTCTTTACTTTAAATACCATTATGACATAAAAATAAGTGTCTACTGACTTAAGCATACAAATCCAATGTTTACTAATACTGCTATACTTATACCTCCATCTATTTGTTTGGTACCTATGACATACAGTCAGTATCACAGCATATGCAATGATGTGAGACATTGCATGTCACATTTGACAGAATTCATAACACTGTGGAAAAACTCAGCAATGTACTTACTTTTCATGTGCCTAAGCAGTCATTACTACTATACCGGTGCCACACTCAGCACCCAACAGGTCTGGCTGTGACTATGCCTGTACCATTCAATCACTACTATGTGTACTTCAGAGTCCAACAAAATGACATTTCTCATTGACTCGCAAACATCCTAACAATGTTATGTTAATCTTTTATTACCATACATGAAGGGTTGACAATATACTGAACAAGGTTTACAACTGTTTAAAAACATGTTCCACTATTATAGTGATAAGTCACTCCCAGAATTGTGTTAATGGTCAGTCAATACGCCCCATAGAGAACATGTAGCCAGACAGCCACACCTCATGCCTACACACCTCTGTGTCTGTCCGTAATATGTGTGTGGTGTGAGGGCTAACTCACAGTTACAATTTTCAACCCTATCACTGAATTTCCTCACTTTTCTCACTGTGGAACAACCCTAACAAATGCATTAAACAGAGTTTTTGCTCCAATGTCCATTCTTTTTGAGAATGATATTGAAAAATAGTTAATATAACATCGCTCCACCACGTGATGTATTGTGGCATAGTAACAGGAGCAGCAACACAAACAGAAATGATAACAGTGCACACATGGCAACACAACCATGAATGAGAACAGAAAGGGTAATGCACACAGTGGCATACGCGGAATGGTGTGCCACGTGATGCCTTGTCACATAGTAACGTGGTGTCTGTAAATTGAAATGTCAATGGGCATGGTGACACAAAAAGTGAAACAGAAAGCGAAACAGTACAGTACACACAAATGGCTAAAAAGTAACAGAAAGCATAACCCAACGAAATGAAAACGCGGAAATGATGGTGCACATGGTGGCATTGGGGTCTGCATTGGGATCATCAGCCCTAACTCTCACCTATGACATGCGATAAACCAAGAAAATTACAATACAATGGGGTGAAATTAGGACCATGATCCCAATCCACAACCCAATGCCGATAAGGGGTGGGCACTGGGGTGCAAAGGGTGTTCAGCCTAACAGCGAATTTCCTCACTTTTGTCGCTGTGGAACAACCCTAACTAATGCATTAAACAGAATTTTTTGCCTCTAATTTCCCTTCTTTTTGAGAATGATAACGAGAAATAGTGAATGAATGCAGTGGCGAAGCATGGGGCCCGCCGGGCCCTGCGCTCCATGCATAATCGTTAGCGGGAGCAGGACCCTTTGGGCCTGCTCCCGCTCACATAATTGTTGTGGCACAATAACAGGGACAGCCCTAACTCTCACCCCATGACATGAGTAAAGCAGAAGTACAATAGAATGGGGTGAGAATTAGGACCCATGATCCCAATCCACACCCCAATGCCGGTAGGGGGATGGGCACTGAGAGGTCAAGGGGTTTTCAACCTAACAGTGAATTTCCTCACTTTTGTCGCTGTAGAACAACCTAACTAATGCATTAAATGGGGTTTTTGCCTCTAATTTCCCTTCTTTGAGAATGATAACAAGAAAATAGTGAATGTAATGCAGCGGTAGGCGTGGGGCCAGCTGCATCTGATGGCGGGGGCGGCAGAGCCCGTTTGGGCCCCACGTCCGCCCACATGATGTGTTGCACACTAACAGGGACAGCAACGCAAACATAAATGCTAACAGTGGCACACATTGTAACACAAGCATGAATGAGAACAGAAAGGGTAACACACATGGTGGGCGTAAGCGGAATGGTCTGCCACGTGGTGTGTTATTCATAATCAACATGATTGCCTGCAAACAGAAATGTCAATGGGCATGGGTGATGTAAAGTGAAACAGTAAGATAAACAGTACCGTGAACAGAAATGGCAAAAAATAACAAAGCATAAGCATAAATGAAAACACAAGGATACGCACATGGTGATTGCAGGCGTCAATAGTGGAAGTGGCAAGGAGCAGGTCTGCTGGCCGGAAAAACAGCTAGTAACAACAATGTAAGCACACAGGCTGGTTTTCCCAAAACCTGCATTGAGAAAGACAGTGAGTACAAATAATGTATGCAAAATAATGAGTATGGGCAGAAAATGAGATCTTGGAATACTAAATACATTATATCTCTCAGGAACGTAGCGTGAAAAAATGTAAAAGTCATATTATTTACAACTGTCCTGGCTAATTTGAATCTTATCCTATGAGGGGGCTAAGAAATTTTCTGGTGAAAAGTCCATTATCTCGCACCGTTTCGAGATACGGGCCCTGAAAGGTGCGGCGAACGCTATAATGTTATCCTATAGGAAAAAAAAGTTTGGAGCGCCATAACTTTGCCTCCCTGTAATGTTTTTTCACCAAACTACTGAAAGGCACATCTGTGCACTGTTGGCTCTCTTCCCTCTAAATTTCAGGAAAAAAGATCAAACTGTTATTTTGCAGCAGGGCTCCAAATGATTTCTGTTAAGTGTCGGGCGCCGTAATGTTATCCTATGGGAGAAAACTGTCAGTTTTAGAGAGCCATAACTGCCGCCATGTCATATTTTTACCAAACTACTGAAGGCACATCTGTGTACTGTTGGCTGTCTTCCTCCAAATTTCAGGAAAAATACCAAACCATTATTTTTGCAGCAGGGTGCAAAGGATTCCTATTATGCTTGAGCGCCATAATGTTTTCCTATGGGAAAACTGTCAACTCTGGAGTGCCATAACTTTGCCACCATATCATATTTTTCAATACAACACTGAAAGGCACATCTGTGAGATGTCAGCTGCGTTCCTCAAATTTCATCCCAAAACTCCCAACAGGTTATTTGCAGTGCACTGCCAAGAATTGCTGTCATTTCCCCACAGACTACAACATTACTGTCTTGATTTCTTGACTTTCATAAAAACTTCGACACTTCGTGAGCAACAAAGTAATTTGCGAAAGTACTTTTTCCAGAAATTTTAAAAACACATTTCTGGGGTGTTTTACCACAAAATCAAAGACATGGCAAGCATCCTGAGGGACCAGACTAGGTGAATGCAAAAAGTATACGCTGCTAGAGGTTCTCAAATTTAAATGCCAACCATTTTCTGATCACCAACTGAAAACAAAATGGTGGATTAGCCAAAGTAACAGGCCCATTAGTAAAAACGCATTTGCGACACTGTCAAACTTTTGTTAACTTTTTCCCATTGACTTATAATGGAAACTGTTTTTGAATAACTCTGAACGTTTAATATTTTTCATGAAATCTTGAAAAGGCACATCGGGGACCCTGCCTGCATGTTCCCTGAAGATTTCCGGGCCGGATCCGCATAACCGCACGACCCGTACGCGGACCATAGAATCTCCAGAAACCGCAAACGGCGCACAGATCACGCCTTTAATAACTCCATACCTGTATATCCCATCAGTACAAAAATTGGCAGATCCCAAGGCCTACAGGTCTTGATCATAAATTCCAAATTTCATGCAAATCCATCAAACGGTTGCAAAGTTATTAATGTGCAAAGTTTTGGGGTTTAACATAGAAATGGCTCCTCAACCCAAACTATGGTAGCACTACCATGCTACCATAATATATATATACACACACACACACACACACACACAGTGGAAGCTGGTTATAGCAGACTCATTGGTGACATCTGAAAATGTTCACTATCCCTGACATCCACCGTAGCCAGGGACAGACAACCAGTACTGTACCACAGTGTTAAACAGTGTCACAGCTCAGGTCCAGTATGTGCTGCTTGTTGGGCAGATTTCTGTTTACTTTATGCTGTGCTGGCTGTGCTGTGTTTTATTGAGTGATGGAAGTGCTTCGGAGCTTTGGTGTGACTGTTAAAATGTATTTATTGAAATGTTTCACCAGGAAAGGCACACTGAGCAAAAAGATACTTGTCTCATGGTGTGACCTGTGGGGGGGGATACAGAGGACAGTAACCGTATACAGTTGTACATAGAAACAAATTACACAAATTAATTACATAAGAACAAAAGTATAACACCTCAGAAACATGAAGCAGGAGTAACATAGGAAACACTGGAACAAGTAATTGTATACATTGTTACATGAGCTAGAGAAAATTCAACAAGTTTAAATGACAAGGGTGTAAAGGTATAATTATCTACTGTGCATGTCAGCAACTACTCTACAGTAACACGGTAAGCAGAGAATTGAGGCTGGAAGTGCAGTAGGGGATAAGTGTAGAGGTTGGTGGATATATGCCAGCATTTATAGCCGTAGCTAAAGCCACTGGTCAGGCCACATGGGATCTAGGATAGGACAGTGGGAGTGGGAGAAGATGAAGGGGAAGGGAGAAGGAAGACAGGAGGAAGAAGGGAGGAGATCAGCAACACTGGCAGTTTACCACATAGTAATTTGTCAGGGAAGGAGGTGCAATGCCTAGAGGAGGTGGTGGTTGTGTTGACAGGTCATTCCAGAGCCTTGGGAGGTGGTAGGAGAAGGCCAAATGGCCAGCTGTGGTCTGATGGTGAGGATTGCCAATAGCCAGGAGTCTGTAGCTCTAAGGACATGAGAGAGCAGGGGTGGGAGATAAGGAGGAGGTGAGGTAGGGGAAGGGACCCGAGCCAGAGGTTGGGAACAAATTTAGCACAATGGAGTAGACACAGGCTGTCAAATGAGGTGAAGGCCAGCATGATAAAGTTCACAGTGGTCAGTGTGAGGGGGCATTGAGGACAAAGTGGCAGAAGGCATTGTAGAGAGGTCAGTCTGGATAGATTAGATTTAGGGCTACTAGACTACATCATAGTAGTCAAATGTAGGTAATATAATTTTCTGCACAATTTCGCATCTCACTAGTAGGAGAAGGCAGCTGTGGTTTCTGTGAGATCGCCAAGCTTAGGGTGTAATTTTTCAGGATGGCATCCACTGAGCAGAGAGGATAGGTGTTGGTCAAGCCAGACACCAAAGGTACCCTAAGTTTGACACATCCTCAGGACAGACCATCAAAGGGTGTGGAAGTTCAGGGAGTAGTAAGCCTGGATAGTCTCTGCCTAGTGTAAAGGTCATGGAGTCTGTCTTCTTGACATTAAGGAGAGTTGGTGGGAGCTAAACCAGTGCTGAACTTTGTTGAAATCAGCCTTAATGGTGATATTAACCTCCTCATGGGTACAGCAAGTGGAAAAGAGAGCAGTGTCATCTGCATACATGTGAATTGAGGGTAGATGAGCAGGTTTGAGGCAGATAGTTTAGGAGAATGTAAAAGAGGATAGGTCTGAGTACTGAGCCTTGGGGGATGCCAGTAACTATTGGGAGAGGAAGAGAGCTAGACTCAGCAATTTTTACGGATTGAGTTCTCCCTTCCAGATATGCTCTGAACCAGTTTGTGGCAGGCATGGATAAACCAGATTCAGTGAGGCAGGATAGCAGCAGAGGGTTGGAGATGGTGTTGAAAGCTTTGGTTAGGTCAACAAAGATGGCTGCAGTAATGAAACCTATGTTCATACCTGAGAGTCAAGTCAAGTCAAGTTTATTTATATTGCACTTTTCAAAAAATCAAAGAGCAGATACACAGATACATACAGTAACAAAAAAAATCAGCAGCATAAATATAAATAAAAATTCTAAAATCAGTTAAAAATAGCAGAGTAACCTATTCAGCAAAAGCTTGTTCAAATAAATAGGTTTTCAAAGCTGCCTTGAATGACTCTGTGGACTGTGTCGGAGAGACGTAGGAAGGAAGTGGCGGTGGAGTGGTTCTTTCTGAATCCAGACTGGAAGGGGGTAAGAAGTTGGATTCTGAGAGGAAGCTGGAGAGTTGAGAGAGCACGAGGTGCTCCTGGAGTTTCACTAAGGAGGGAGGAGGGAGATAGGGTGGTAGTTGGCCACAGAGGTGGGGTCTCCTCTTTTGGGAAATGGAAGGACTATGGCGTGCTTCCACTCTGCAGGTACTGATTCAGAGGTAAATGATAGACTTAGCAGGGCAGCTAGCAGAGCTGTAATGGCAGGGGCAGATAGATAGATAGAGTAGTTTGGGATCTAACCCATCAGGGGACTTCCCCTTAGAAGGGTTCAGGGGAGAGTAGGGCATCAAGAGTTTCTGATGGGGAAATAGTCCTGAAGTGGAAGGTGTAAGAACCTGGGGGAGTAGCAGCTTCAGCATGGTGGGAAGCTGGAGCTGCAGCTGGTAGGGAGGCAAGGAGTGAAGTAGCACATGTGGTGAAGTATGAATTGAACTCGGAGGCAACTGTGAGTGGGTCAGAGAGAAGAGTGCCATTTGAGAACAGAAGGGGGGTGGATTTGACGATGGGGGGAGGGAGTAGTGGATAACGTTCCAAAATTTAGAAGGTTTATGTAGGTTGGCATTGACAGTGGAGTTAAAGTATTCAGCTTTGGCTAGCCAGGTGGCCTTGGTGCACTTGTTACGGAGCATGCAGTAGGTGAGGTTATCACCTGGGAGGAGTGTAGATCTGTAGGTTTTCCATGCTTTGTCCCGAGCATTTTGGCACGCTATTAGTTCTGGGGAAATCCATGGAAGGTGTGTCCCTTGGACCCCGATCTGATGCCTTGGGGGCATGATTATCCCAGATGCTAAGAAAGGTATTCCGAAATGTGTCAGGCGTCATCTATATTATAATTACTATGAAGAGTACCCCAGTTTGTGTGAGCTAATTGATCCAGAAGGGGGTAATGTTTAGAATTGTAAAACCTTTGAACTAAGAATTTGGGAGGGGATTTAAGACAATGGAATTTGCAGACAATGTAAGTGATATGGTGGTCACTTATAGAGTCAGGAAGTAAGCTGGCTTTGAAGACTAGGTGAGGGTGGGAGGTGAGTGCCCAGTCAATCAGGGAGTGATTGCCTGACTTGTGGTTTGTACATGTTGGTTCTGAGATGACCTGGGTAAGGTTGAGGGCTGTGATGTCAGAGCAAGCTTTGTTAAGGGAGGGGGATGGCCAGTTGTAATTAAAATCTCCCAAAATAAAAAGTTCACCAGATTGGACTAGGGAGGCTAGGTGGCCTAGAAGGTCGGTGACAGATGTGGCAGGGGTTCCAGGGTGGCAGTATACACCCACAACAAAAACAGGGAGTGAAAATTGGAGGGTCAGTTGGAGCATAAGTAGTTCAAAGGCTTTGGGCTCCAATTTAGCAAGTGTAATAGAGAAATGTAAGTCTGAGGCTGTGTATATTGCAATTCCACCACCTCTGGTGGAGCAGTCTTGTTGAGTGACATTGAAACCTGGGATGGTGATGGCTGTGTCCTGAACATTAGGGTTTAACCAGGTCTCTGACAGGATGATAATGTCAGGAGCATGCTGGACAACTAGCACCTGGAGCAGATCGAGCTTGGGGGCTAAGCTATGAATGTTTAGGTGGAGGACATGCAGCCCTCAAGGAAGGGAGCCAGAAGGTGTAGCAGTGGTGGCTAATTTAGGGGAGTAGATCATGGAGCTTAGCGGGTATAGGGCCGGTGCAGGGCCAGGATTTGGGTGAATGTCACCAGCGGCAAGGTGTAGTAAGATGAGCATTAGATAGTGAGAACATATATGATAGTGCCAAACTGAGGGCGAGCACTGCCTAGAAGACATTTTATGGTGGCCAGCATGAGATGCACAGGAGGTAGCCAGGTGGAGGGTTGACCAAAGGTGGGCATAGGAGTAAAGGAACGACAAGGGTAGGGGGACCAGGTAATGGCTGGAAGAGATGAAATGTGAGGGGGAATGTGCATGCATAGTTAGATTAGCCGAGAAGGAGGGGGGGTTCGGGTAGAGGGGAATCAGAGGTAAAAGGGAGGGTAGGCAGAAAGACATGAAGGAGATTCTGACTAGATTCCGGGCTGTTAGTGTCATGCTAGCTGTTTACAGGAGGTAGTAAAGCGGGTTTACACTTGTCGGTAGGAGCGGTGGAAGACTAGCCACACAGACCACTTGGGTGGCTGCTATAGGCCAGAAGGGCAAGGGGGGCCGGAGGGCAGTAGGCACCAATGGTGGTTGAGCAGGTCTTAGAGGCAGGGCAAGTAGTGGATTTAATAGAAAGCCTGGGAGGGGGTGAGGAGGCAGGAGAAAAATCCACTGCAGCAAAACAGTCCAAAAAGCGGTAGGAATAGCTTGCCTTGCTGTGGTACAAAGCAGGCTTTGAGGCGCACCAATCAGGAGCTTGTGGCTACCCACTGAACCAGTCAGAGCCGCTCAGTCAGCAGACACACCAATCAGAGAGCTTCCACAAGCTGGATGGCTCTAGAAGATTTTTAGCTGCAGTACCTGCTTGCAAGATCCGGGCAGCAGAACCAGGAGGGTGGGCTGGAAAAAGGCGGTGTGTCAGAGGTGGCGGCTAGTAGTGCCGCCGTGGAGACTCAGAGGCGCCGCTCGGGGCACGGAGGGATCTGAGAGGAGAAGGAGGACACAGTGTTAAATATAGCAGTTCAGATGGGGAGCTGGAGGGGCAGGGGCTGGTGGCAGATGAACAAAGGGCTGGGGTGATAGAGAGAAACAAAAGGAAAATTTGCAATGCGAGTTTAGAGAGGGTGGAGGTTATGATGGAACAAAGGAGGGAGATTTGAGAGCAGAACGGGTGAGAAAACAATTTGCTGGGGGAGAGGAGGGAGCAGGCTAGGCAGAGATTTCTAGATTCAGTAGTTAGAAGTCGGTACTGGGGACAGAAAATGGCATTGGGGGAGTGGGGCTTAGAGGGGAGATAGAAATAGGCAGTGGGTGGGATGCAGGGCCCCTGGACAGAAGAGATTGCAGAAGAGTACACAGGAGCTAGCTACTGATCTAAAATCTCTAAACAGTCAGTTACTAAGGAATTGAGAGGCATGCAGCTGACTAGAAAAACTACATATACATTAAATTGTCAGAAACAGGGCTTCTAATCACTGAAGTTAATGCAATTACTGCAACAGTTTTGAGCATGCGGCAGCCTAGCTTAAATCCGTTATTATAAGTATCTTCAACAGGGCTGTTTAACATTGAGATCTGACCTAAACATAGGCAAGCTAAAGTTTAGAGGCCCTGTTGAAAACTACATAAAATGAACAATTTGCAGGCTGGTAAACACTTGCACCACACTTTTAAAAAATAATAGATTAAGTACAAAACCCACTGCAGCAGGACAGTCCAAAAAGCTGTAGGAATAGCTTGCCTTGCTGTGGTATAAAGCAGGATTTGAGGCGCACCAATCGTAGCTTGTCACTACCTGCCGGACCAATCAGAGCCACTCAGTTGGCAGACATACAAATCAGAGAGCCGCCGCAAGCTGAACTGCTCCGGGAGATTCTTAGCGGCAGTACCTGCTTGCAAGATCCGGGCAGCGGGACCAGGAGGGCTGGCTGGAAAAGGCCGGTGTGTCAGAGGTGGCAGCTGGTAGTGCTGCCGTGGAGACCCAGAGGTGCCGCTCAGGGCACGGAGGGATCTGCTTGCAAGTTCTGGGCAGCGGGTCCAGGAGGGCGGGCTGGAAAAGGCTGGTGTGTCAGAGGTGGCAGCTGGTAGTTCCGCCGTAGAGACCCAGAGGAGCCGCTCTGGCACGGAGGGATCTAATAAACTTTATTTAGTTATTTTCAATTTTTTTGCAGTCTGTTTCATGGGAGGATTGGGGAGGGTGATGTGCTTGTTTAAAGAGGTAATGGTAAAGTCTGTTATCTTACATTACTTGCCTCCTTTCTGTGTGTGGGTAGGGTCACCAGTCTCAATCGGTTCGGCTAAGGATGTCCCAGTCCAGGCAGATGTTGTTTCATTGCTCCATAGTGTGCCAGAGTGTGGCAAAGGCAGCTCTCACATCTCCTGCTGTGACACGTTTTCCTCACTGGTATTGGGATCTTCTTCATCCTCCTCCTCCTCCAGTGGTTCCAGCTGTGTCTCATGCATAGACTCCACAACCTCCTCCACTGGGTCCTTCACTGGTTCCAGATCACTCTCCCCAAGTCAGCACAGAAAATCAAATTCTATTTCAGATAGTCTGATCCGTGGTGGGACTTCAACAATTTCAGCAGCTGGTTCTGTCTCAAGTTCATCATCGGGGTTACTCTGAGTGGTGAACCTGCTTTTTGAAAGCAGCGGGCTATGGTTTCTCTTGTAACACTGTCCCATGCTGCTTTTGTTAACCTCACAGCATCAAGAAAATTGATTTTCCTGACAGTCTTCTGTGGATTGTTCGGCACCATCTGGTGAGTCCGTTTCATGAATTACCTTCTCGCATATGTAGTGGTGCATAAAGGAGTAAATTATGCCCTGGTCAAGGGGCTGGATTATCAAGGTGCTGTTGAGTGGGAGGAAGATTAGTTTGATATTTTGGAGTGCAGCTACATTCGGGTGACCACTGAAATTGTCTAGGAGCAGGGCAATTTTCCTACCCCTCAGCTTCAGGTCACACTTTCTAACCTACTCGTGAAAATTTCACCTGTCATCCAAGCCATTTGGTTGTTCTGATACATCACAGGAAGGTGTTTGATGCTGCAGAAACACTGAGGCTTGGCTAACTTTCCAATTTAGTGTACTTTATTACATATATAACAACATGAGTACAAATGTAGTTGAGACAGTGAAGGAAAATCTTTGTACAACAACAAACAAAAATTGGCTAATCAAAAAGCATGATCTGTACATGAACAGCAAGTGACAGAAATCAAACCTAAGTAACAAACAAACGCCAGCTACCCCAACCAAACCCATCCCTGCCTACTTTTTTCATCCTTACGGGAGCTCATCCATTAATGTCAGGGTGCTGTAGCTGACACACCGTAAAAAAAAAAATCCAGTCTTGCTGGCATTGTAGATGTTTTCTGCGGTGAACCTTGACAAGATGATCAGTAGGACATCATGGATCCTGAAGCTAGCACTTGGTCCATCAGCATTAAGTTTCTCGCTGTGGGCTCACCAGTAGCAGATGGTGTGGTGGCTTTTCCACTGCTGAAGCCACTCTTCCATTGGGCTAAATTCAGGCTTCCCAAGTCCTATTGCCAGCTGTTTGGCTTTCTGAATTAGATGGGGGTCACTGAAAAGAGCCTCTCACTCCCTTAGCCAGCACTAAGCCTCCTCCACCTCCGGTCACTACCTTCCCTCTTCTGCTTACACTCCTGGTTCTGGTTGCTGTACTGCTCCTGCATGAGCGACTCATGGGCTTTCAACAAACCAGACAGTTGACTTTGCAAGACCAACATGAACTACTAGATACAGCACACTCATTTTTGGGAGCGAAGTCGATCTGTTGAAGGATCTCTTATTTTTTTAGCCAGTGTGAGAGTGGGCGTGCTTGTTGGAAGCCATCCCAAGAAACAACCAGCAGACAGCAATCTGTGTAAGTTTCACAAGTTTACATTTTAAATGCTGCCAGTTAACACCTATTGAACAGATGATGAGGGTGAGAGAGGTAACTGGCAGCACCTAATTGACTGCAAATGACTCTGCATTGACTGCCACAACCACTATGTGTCATGTGTCATTCAAATGTGTTAACTACACCTTGCCAGCAACTGCTTCTTGCAACACAAAGTTTCAGGAAAAATTACCACAAAATACAGCGAACAACATCTGTTTAAACAGACGAAAAGTGAATAGATCTCAACAGAAATGGCTTGGGATCTCACTTTTCATATATTTAAACTGGGTACACTGTAAGTGGAGTCCACTGTATATATTTATACAATAGGGGTGAGTGCATATGCTATCAAATATATACAGTATATGTAAACTCACTCCCATTGTATAACCTTGCAGTGACTGCATACAAGTTTAGGGCTTACAGGCAAACTAGATGGGCTTAGTGGTCCTTATCTGCCAACAATTTCCATGTATCTATGTAGCAATGATGTATCCACAGTGGAATAACCTGAAATAAACTGCTCTGTGGATACATCATCAACTAAATAAACCACTCCAGATATGTAAGAGACCCACAAAGCCGACCTACTTTTGAAAAACAAAAGTAAAAAAATGAAACAGAGATAAAAATCCTGAAGAAACTCAACTACCTGCATGGATGTCTATGCACCAAAATATAATGAAACACAGCATTGGAAACTCCACAATTCCTCACTCCTGAAACCAAGCACACAACGTCAAAAGAGCACTTTGCCTTTTCTGCATGAATTAGTAAGTAGACAGTTAAGCACTGCTCCTACAGTGTCTGAAACCTCCCAGAAAAAACCTTGCTACAGTATTCAGTACAGAATACCCCCACGCACGTCAACCTGATCACAACCTCACTCACCACCATAGCAAAACAAACACTAAAACAAAAAAATCATAGCAGAAAAAATAAAAAAAAATCCTCCTACCACAAAGCTGACCCTGTAACTCGGGAGACTGAAAAGAAAGCCACCAACTTCCAAGAACTGTCTGGCACTCCAACATACAAAACCTAACCACTCACAATGCATGTTCTGACCCAACTACCATGACTGCATAACAACAATGCTAGTAACCCTACCATCTAGCCTAATAGCACAATGAGCACAAAAAACAAGTCCCACTTATTTAACTAAAAAAACTAAAACTTTACAGACACACAAAAAAACCCAACACTACAGCACTAAGTGGCCCTATTGTATAAATCTCACTCATGATGTCCAAGTGTAAAATATGGGAAATATTTACATTTTCGCCTAGTAACTCCGGGTAACATCATTCATGGTTCCGCTAAGCTCTGCCAGTCATAATATTACCAGAGGTCTCTATGCAGTCATGCAAATATTTCCCATATTCCACACTTGCACATCATATATCCCATAAACTGTGTGTGTGTATATATATATATATATATATATATATATATATATATATATATATATATATATATATATATATATATATATATATATATATATATATATATATATATATATATATATATTATAGTAGCACGGTAGTACCACTATAGTTAGGGTTGAAGAGCCATTTACATGTTAAACCCAAATTTTGCACCTTAAGAACTTTGCAACCATTTGACAGATTTGCCTGAAATTTGGAATACATGATCAAGACCCATATGCCTTGGGATCTGCCAGACTTTGTACTGGTTGCATATCGGCTGCAGAGTTATTAAGCATGATCTGAGCGTGCATTTACGCATTTCTGGAATTTTACTATCCGCAGCTACAGGTTGCACAGTTTATGACCGGTCTCAAATATTCAGGAAACATGCAGCCAGGGTCCGATGTACCTTTTGAAGATTTCATGAAAAACATTAAGCGGTTCAAAAGTTATTCAAAAACAAGTTCCATTATAAGTTAATGGGAAAAGTTAACAAAAAGTTTGACAGTGTTGCAAATGCCATTTTACTGTTGCAAATGGCCCTTTACTGTCACAAATCAGCCATTTTGTTTTCAGTTAGTGATCAAAAAATGCTTGTCATTTAAAATTGGGACCTCTAGCAACCTAATTCTTTTGTATTCACCTAGTAGGACCCTGATGATGCTAGCCATGTCTTTATTTTGGGGTAAAACACCCCAGAAATGTTTTTTTCAAATTTCTGAAAAAAGTACTTTTGTAAAGTAATGATGCACTTACGACACTGTCGAATGAATTTGCGAAAGCTTTCGTAAACTTCGACAGTGCTTTTCTAGGCTGTGGGAAAATGACAGCAATTCTTTGGCACCCTGCTGCAAAAGAACGGTTTGGTGTTTTGGCCTGAAACTTGGAGGAACGCAGCCGACATCTCACAGATGTGCTCTTCAGTGTTTCATTGAAAAAATATTACATGGTAGCAAAGTTACGGCACTCCAAAGTTGATGCTTTTCCCATAGGATAACATTGTGGCCTGACGACATTACAGGAATCCTTTGGCGCCCTGCTGCAAAATAACGGTTTGGTTCTTTGGGCTGAAATTTGAGGAACACAGCCAACATCCCACAGATGTGCCTTTTTGTGGTTTGGTGAAAATATATTACAGGAGCCAAAGTTATGGCACTCAAACTTCTTTTTTTCCCATAGGATAACATGACAGCATTCGCCACCCTTTCAGGGCCAGTATCTCGGAAAGCGGTGCGAGACCGGACTTTTATCAGAAAAATGCTTAGCCCCCTAGTGAGAGCTAAGCAAAAATCTAGCCAGGAAAGTCATAAATGATATGACTTTTAAATTTTTTTTCTACGTCGTGCGGTTCCTGAGATATAAGCAATTTAGTATTACAACTCCTCATTTTCTGTTCCGAGAACCATTATTATGCATACATTCTTTGCACTCACTGTCTTTCTTTATGCAGCTTTTGGGGAAAACAAGCCTGTGCACTTACATTACTGTTACCATTACAGTTTTCTCTTGCAGTTCTGTTCCCATTTCACTTACCGTTCACGTCTACGCCACCATGTGCATTACCCTTTGCATTTTCATTTGCACTTGCTTTTGCATTGTTTCTAACATTTCTGTCTATACTACTGTTTCTCTTTCTGTTTTGCTTTGCGTCGCCATGCGCATTACTATTTGCTTTTGCGGGCACAATCTTACTATGTGACAAGACATCATGTGGCCGGCGCACTACATTCACTATTTCTCATTATCATTCTCAAAAAGAAGGGAAATCAGAGGCAAAAAACTCTGTTTAATGCATTAGTTAGGCCTGTTTCACACTGAGAAAAGCAAGGAAATTGGTGTATTGGTTGAAAGCCCCTTGACCCTCCTTGCCCCCCCGTTCGACATCGGAGTCTGCGCGTGGGGTTGTCAGTCCTAACTCACCCATTCTCCTACACCTCTGCTTCTTTACACATGTGATGGGGTGAGAGTTATGGCTGACAACCGTAATGTCACCCGATGCCGAGAATGGGCGGGAGAAGGAAGCTTTCAACCAACACAATTCTCACTGTCAGTGTTGCAACCTAACTAATGCATTAAATGGAGTTGTTGCTCAAAATATATATATATATATATATATATATATATATGGTTGCTGCGGTAGTGCTACCATAGTTAGGGTTGAGGACCATTTACATGTTAAACCCAAAATTTGGCACCTTAATAACTTTGCAACCATTTGACAGATTTGCCTGAAATTTGTAATACATGATCAAGACCCATACGCCTTGGGATCTGCCAAGTTTTGTACCAGTCGGATACACGGCTGCGGAGTTATTAAGCGTGATCTGCGTGCGCGTTTACGCTTTTTCTGGAATTCTACGGTCATGCCTACAGGTCACATGGTTTGTGCAACCGGCCTGAAATCTTCAGGGAACGTGCAGCTGGGGTCCCCGATGTGCCTTTTGTAGATTTCATGAAAAAATATTAAACTGTTCAAAAGTTATGGCAGTCCGAACTTCTGTTTTTTTCCCATAGGATAACATTACAGCGTTCGCCGCGCTTTTGAGGGCCCGTATCTCGAAAATGGTGCGAGATACGGAGTTTTTGTCCAAAAATTATAGCCCCTGGGGCTGCGTATATAACTAGCCAGGAAAGTGATAATACATATGACTTTTAAATTTTTTTTCTATGTCGTACGGTTACTGAGATATAAGCAATTTACTATTGCAACTACTGATTTTTGTGTTCCGAGAGTCATTATTTTGCATACATTCTTTCTACTCACTGTCTTTCTCTATACAGCTTTTGGGGAAAACCAGCCTGTGCACTTACATTACTCTTATCATTACCGTTTCTGCTTGTGGTTCCGTACCCGTTTCACTTACCGTTCACGTTTATGCCACCATGTGCGTTACCCTTTGCGTTTTCATTTGTGGTTGTGTTTCCGTTGTTTTTAACATTTCTGTCTACAGTACTGTTCCTCTTTCTGTTTCGCTTTGCGTCACCATGCGCATTACGATTTGCGTTTGCGGGCACAATGTTACAATGCGACAAGACATCACCCCGTTCTCCGCCCGGCTGCATTACATTCATTATTTCTCATTATCATTCTCAAAAGAAGGAAATTAGAGGCAAAAACTCTGTTTAATGCATCAGTTAAGGTTGTTCCAAGCGACAAAGCGGGAAATTCGATGTTAGGGTTGAAACTCCCTTTGAGACCTCCAATCCCCCAAATGGAATTGGTGTGCATTGGGGTCATCGGTCCTAACTGTCACCCCATTCTCCTATTCCTCAGCTTCTTTCCACATGTGATGGGGTGACACTTAGGCCGATGACCCCAATGCGCACCCGATTCCAGTTAGGGGGTGGGTTGGAGGGTGATAAAGGGGTTTCAACCTAACTCTGACTATATATATATATATATATATATATATATATATATATATATATATATATATATATATAATATATATATATATATATATATATATAATATGTATAGATGGTACAAATACATAAGGGTTGAGGACGCTATTTATATGTTAAACCAAAATTTTGCACCTTAATAACTTTGCAACTGTTTGACAGATTTGCCTGAAATTTGGAATACACGATCGTCAGACCCATATACTTGGGATCTGCCAAGTTTCTACACTGGTGGATACACGGCTCGTGGAGTTATTAAGCATGATCTGTGTGCATTTACACTTTCTGGAATTCTACAGTTGTACCTACAGGTCGCACGGTTTAGTGCGACCGGCCCAGCTCTTCAGGGAATGTGCATCCAGGTCCCTGATGTGCCTTTTGAAGATTTCATGAAAAAATATTAAACGGTTCAAAAGTTATTCAAAAAACAATTTCCCATTATAAGTCAACGGGAAAAGTTAACAAAAAGTTCGACAGTGTCGCAAATGCATTTTTACTTTCAACAATGGCCCTGTTACTTTCACAAATCCGCCATCTCATTTTCAGTTAGTGATCAGAAAAGTGTTTGGCATTTAAATTTGGGACCCTCTAGCAACCTAATTCTTTCTGTATTCACCTTGTCGGACCCTGAGGATGCTAGCCATGTCTTTATTTTGGGGTAAAACACCCCAGAAATATGTTTTTCAAATTTCTGGAAAAAGTACTTTCACAAAGTACTTTCGTGCTCATGAAAGTGTCGCAAATGTTTGCGAAAGCTTTCGCAAATTGTGACAGTACTTTTCTAGTCTGTGGGAAAATGACAGCAATTCTTTGGCACTCCGCTGCAAAAGAACGGTTTGGAGTTTTAGGCTGAAATTTGAAAGGAACAAAGCTGACATCTCACAGATGTGCCTTTCAGTGTTTTGTTGAAAAACTATTGCATGGTGGCAAAGTTATGATACTCCAAAGTTGACGCTTTTTCCCATAGGATAACATTACGGCGTCTGATGCATTACAGAATCCTTTGGCACCCTGCTGCAAAATAACGGTTTGGTCTTTTTCCAGAAATTTGGAGGAACACAGCCAACATCCACAGATGTGCCTTTCGGTGGTTTGGTGAAAATATATTACAGGGAGCAAAGTTATGGTACTCCAAACTTCTCTTTTTTCCCATAGGGATAACATTACGGCGTTCGCCACGCCTTCCTGGGCCCATATCTCGGAAGCGATTGCTAGATACTGACTTTTCGTCAGAAAATCACTTAGCCCCCTAATGGGGCTAAGTGTAAACTAACCAGAGACAGTGCGCAAATCATATATGACTTTTAAATTTTTTCTACATTATACGGTTCCTGAAATATAACCTATTTAGTTTTCCAAGTCCTCATTTTCTGTTCCGATACCCATTATTATGCATACATTCTTTGTACTCACTGTCTTTCTGTATGCAGCTTTTGGGGAAAAGCAGCCTGTGCGCTTACATTACTGTTACCTGCTCTTTCCGCTTGCGATGTCCGTACCCTGTTTCGCTTACTGTTGACGTCTACACCACCATGTCGTTATCCTTTGCGTTTCCCTTTAAGCTTGCATTTCTGTTATTTTTGCCATTTGTGTCTACAGTACTGTTTCTCTTTCTGTTTCACTTTGCATCACCATGCCCATTGACATTTCCGTTTGCAGGGACCATGTTACTATGTGACAACACATCACGGCAGACCATTCCCGACTACGCCACCGTGTGCGTTACCCTTTCTGTTCTCATTCACGCTTGTGTTACCAAGTGCACCACTGTTAGCACTTCTGTTTGTGTTGCTGTTCCTGTTACTATGCCACAATCACATCACACATGGCGGCAATGCAGGGCCCAAAGGGACCCGCTCCCACCACTGCATTACATTCACTATTTCTCATTCTCATTCTCAAAAGAAGGAAATCAGAGGCAAAAAACTCTGTTTAATGCATTAGTTAGGGTTGTTCCACAGCGACAAAAGTGAGAAATTCAGTGTTAGGTTTGAAAACCCCTTGAACCCCAGCCACCCCCAACCGGCATTGGGGTGCGCATTAGAAGTACATCGGTCCTAACTCTCACACATTCTCCTATACTTCTGCTGCTTTACACATGTGATGGGGTATATATATATATATATATATATATATATATATATTTCATATTATGGTAGCACAATAGTGCTACCATAGTTAGGAGTTGAAGCCATTTATATATTTAAACCCAACATTTTGCACCTTAATAACTTTGCAACTGTTTGACAGATTTGCCTGAAATTTGGAATACATGATCAAGACCCATACACCTTGGGATGTGCCAAGTTTTGTACCACTCCGGATACATGGCTGTGGGTTATTAAGCATGATCTGTGCATGCGTTCGCTTTTCTGGAATTCTCATCCGGCGCCTACAGGTCACGAGGTTTGTCGACTGGCCAAAATCTTCAGAGAATATGTGGCTGGTGTCCCCAATGTGCCTTTCAAAGATTTCATGAAAAAATATTAAACGGTTCAAAAGTTATTCAAAAAACAATTTCCCATTATAAGTCAATGGGAAAAGTTAACAAAAAGTTCGACAGTGTCGCAAATGCATTTTTACTTTCACAAATGGCCCTGTTGCTTTCACAAATCTGCCATCTTGTTTTCAGTTAGTGATCAGAAAAATGCTTGGCATTTAAATTTGGGACCCTCTAACAACCTAATTATTTTTGTATTCACCCAGTCGGACCCTGAAGATGCTAGCCATGTCTTTATTTTGGGGTAAAACACCCCAGAAATATGTTTTTCAAACTTCTGGAAAAAGTACTTTCACAAAGTACTTTCGTGCTCACGAAAGTGTCGCAAATTTTTGTGAAAGCTTTCGCAATTTGTGACAGTACTTTTCTAGTCTGTGGGAAAATGACAGCAATTCTTTGACACTCCGCTGCAAAAACATGGTTTGGAGTTTGGGGCTGAAATTTGGAGGGAACGTAGCCGACAGCTCACAGATGTGCCTTTCGGTGTTTTGTTGAAAAAATATTGCAAAGCGGCAAAGTTACGGTACTCCAAAATTGACGCTTTTTCCCATAGGATAACATTACAGCGCCCGACGCATTACAGGAATCCTTTGGCACCCTGCTGCAACATAACGGTTTGGTCTTTTTTCCTGAAATTTGGAGGGAACACAGACAACAGCCCAAAGATGTGCCTTTCAGTGGTTTGGTGAAAAAATATTACAGGGAGCCAAAGTTATGGCACTCTGAACTTCTCTTTTTTCCCATAGGATAACATTACGGCGTTCACCGTGCCTTTCAGGGCCTGTATCTCGGAAACGGTGCAAGATACGGACTTTTCATCTGAAAAACACTTGGGGGCTAAGTACAAAACTAGCCAGGACAGTCATAAATCATATGACTTTTAAATTTGTTTTCTACGTCGTACAGTTCCTGAGATATAACCTATCTAGTATTCCAAGTCCTCATTTTCTGCTCCGATACCCATTATTATGCATACATTCTTTGTACTCACTGTCTTTCTCTATGCAGCTTTTTGGGGAAAACCAGCCTGTGTGCTCACATTACTGTTACTGTTGCCCTTTCCGCTTGCGGTTCCGTACCCGTTTCACTTACTGTTGATGTCTACGCCACCATGTGCGTTATCCTTTACATTTTCCTTTGCACTTGCGTTTCTGTTATTTTTGCCATTTGTGTCTACAGTACTGTTTCTCTTTCTGTTTCACTTGCGTCACCATGCCCATTGACATTTCCATTTGCAGGCATCACTGTTATATATGACAACACATCACGTGGCAAACCGTTCCGTCTACGCCACCGTGTGCGTTACCCTTTCTGTTCTTATTTGTGCTTGTGTTACCACATGTGCCACTGTTTGCAGCTTCTGTTTGTGTTGCTGTTCCTGTTACTATGCCACAACACATCACGTGGTGAGCACCTGCGCGCTCCACCGCTGCATTACATTCACTATTTCTCGTTATCATTCTCAAAAGAAGGAAATTAGAGGCAAAAACTCTGTTTAATGCATTAGTTAGGGTTGTTCCACAGTGACAAAAATGAGGAAATTCGATTTAGGGTTGAAAACCCCTTGAGCCCCAGCCCACCCCCAACCGGCATTGGGGTGCTTGCATTGGGGTCATCGGTCTAACTCTCTTCCCATTCTCCTATACTTCTGCTGCTTTACACATGTGATGGGGTGAGAGTTGAGCTGATGACAATCTTTACTAACCTGATTGAAATGAGCTGGGGAATCAAGCTCAGCCCTAACACCAGGCCCTCACTGTTCACTGTGGGTCTAACTAATAAAACTAAAACGAAATTTTTGCCTCTATCTACATATATATGCATACAGAGAGAGAGAGGAGAGAGAGATTATAGGTGTGTGGTCGTGCCCTATAGTAAGGGTTGAACAGTCACTTCTATGTTAAACTTGAAATTTAGCACTTTAATAATGGCACATCTGTTCAACAGATTTGTGTGAAATTTTGCATACAGCATCAGGAATGGAAGATTGCATGCTATACAAAGATTCATTCCAGTCAATTACATGGATGCGGAGATAAGGAGTGTGAACAAATGTAAATTACCATTTTTATATCTTTGTCATGCTGCAGTGCAAAAAATTGCTCAGGATTTTGGTCTGACATTTTGAGGGTAGTAAGGTCTTGGGCTGCAGATGTGTCTTTTAAAGGTTTGGTGAAAAAATATTAATCTTTTCAAAGTTATTACGTTTTAAAGTTTCCAATTATTTGCAATGGGAATTTACCTCTCCAAAAAGGATCCTTTGTCAATCAATCAATCAATCAATCAAAATATTTATTTATTCAGGCGAGCATCATTGAGCATAGCTCATTTACAAGATGGACCTGATTGGTCATAACAATATAAAGTACAATTTTACACAAATACAAGATACAGATTGAATACAAAAAACAAAGACATTATAAATGAACAGATGCAAGAATATTCACATATATACAAAGCAATGAGCCAAAAGAAACTGGGTTATAATAAAGGAACAAAATAAGACAGTAATGAAAGATTAAAGCGAGGGTGATGGGATTTTTGGAATAAGGTCAGGTATGAGATAAGTGGGTGAAGGCTACAAAAACAAAATTAAAGGTGGAAGTGCAAAGTAAAAAGGGGTGTGGGAGAAAGGTGGGTTGTGATAGGACTAGGCCTTGTGGAAACAGTTGCATGGCTCTGGAAAGAGACTAGTATATAGCTTTTTGAAGGATGCTAATAGAATGAGGGTATTCAACTTCAGGATCTTTTGAAGAGAGTTCCAAATAAGTGCTAGGGAGTAGCTGATTGCAGCCCTCCCATGCTGGGTACAGGTAATAGGTATCTTCAGCATGATGAGTTTATTGTTCCTTAGGGCATATGGTCTGGATATGACCTGGGTAAAACAATCTGAAATGTAGGATGGTAATTTGTTTGTTAGAGCTTTGTAAATCCATAAAGCAGCACTTTTGTTTCTTCTATGATGTAGGGATGACCAGCCGATTGCAGTATAGAGAGAGCAATGGTGGGTGCTGAAAGGAAGGTCTGTAATGAATCTAAGAGCTCTATGATACAAGGTATCCAGTTTGTTTAAGTGGGAAAGGGAGCAGTGACTATACAGGAAATCAGCATAATCAATGAGGGATAGGAATGATGCCAGGATTAATCTTTGTTTAGAAACTCTGGTTAGGTAATGTTTTATTCTGTAAAATAGGCCAAGTCTCTGCCTGAGCTTCTTCAGGAGTTCTTCAATGTGGCTAGTGTAGTCAAGTCTAGTGTCAATCCAAACCCCAAGATATTTAAATTTATCCACATAGTCCAGACTTTCACCAAGGATGGTAGATAATTGGGGAAGGGTGTTTGGTGTGAGAATGGAAGAGAAGCTCTTGGAGGAAAGAACATGGCTTTCATTTTCTTGGCATTCAGTAGGAGTTTCTTTTCTAGTAGTTTGTGCTGCAGCAGAGAACTCAGATTGTAAAAGTTCACAGGCTTTTGATGGTGTAGGATTACTGACATATAGGACAGTATCATCTGCAAAAGGTGAATATTAGATTTGGTGAGGTTGGAGTCAATATTATTGATATAAATGGAAAGAGGATAGGGCCCAAGATGGAGCCTTGTGGTACACCTCTTAGGAGTGGTTTTGAGGTAGATAGGTCACCTTCATTTTTACATGCTGTAGTCTACGGAGAGGTAGCATCTGAACCATTGAAGAGAGACTGAGTCGAGGCCTATGGAATGTAGAGAGGAGATTAGTAGTTCATGGTCCACAGTATCAAAAGCTTTGCTTAAATCCAGAAATACAGCACAGATATTATTCTTTTGTCTAATTCAGTCTGCCAATCATTAGTAACTTTTGCTAAGGCAGAGATGGTGCTGTGCATGGATCTAACCCAGATTGAGCTAGGTTAAGGAGATTATTGGTGTCAAGGTAGGCACTAATTGGCTGTTCACTAATTTTGTCTCAAAGGTAATCCTTTTTCGCAAATGGGTCATCCTATGTTGCAAATGGGAAATCTTTTTTTTACACCTGCTGTTTTGTTTCAATGAGCAAGGAAACAAAATCAAATAAATGAAAACAATTATGTGTCTACTACAAACCAACACCTGTAGCTTGCTTACTGAGACTCCCTCAGCTGGATTCTGCATTTATCTGTTGAAGAAATGCTCTTGATTTTTCAGCTTATGAATCTTTTTGTTTTTATTTATTTATTCTAGGATTGCAAGTACCTTTGAGCCAAGGCTCTTTACAAAGGTTCCATGTCAGAAATAACAAACAGCAAGGTAGCAACAGTGAAATAGCAGTAAACAATTCATGTACAACAGTGCCATTGAAAGGGTCAATTATAGGAAGAGTAAGGTGTAGGGAGGAGGAGAAGTGTAGTAGTTATCAGATGCAGCTATAGTAAAATGATGAACACAGCTAGACGCATGTTCCCACAAGGAATGGGTAGGGTCAGGTACCCGGGTGGCAAAGAAACAGAGATGAGAGGGAGGGAGGATGAAGATGCAGCTGGAGGCATTTGTCCAAAAATAAATAGGAAGGAGTAATAGAAGAAAAAGGGGCAGGGTTGGGGGAATAAGTGCTATAATGGGGCAAGGAGAGACTAATGAGGTGGTATGAAGACCTGAGACCTGACGTGGTGCCTCAGGAGCTGGGGAGGAGGACTGAGGGGCATGGGGTTAAGCAGTATATAGTTAGGATTAAAGCTGTGTAGGTCATCATTTAGGAGAGGCAGTCACAGGAGCTAGAGGCAATGAGATGGGCCCGGAGCCTGGCTTTGAACAGACCTAGTGTTGATGCATAGGAGATGGTATGGCTGAGGCCATTCATCCATAGAGGAGCCCTATAGGCAAAGGAGCATTGGCCCTGCGTAGTTTGACAGCGAGGAACTTGTAGAATCTGGGTTGTCGAGTTCCTGGTGTTCTGTCGGTTGGTGTTTTGATGTAACAAGGCAGTAACACTGGGGGTGTGAGGCCAAGGTTGATTTTTCTTGCCATAGCACTTGTGAGATACTTTATATGGTTGGAGAGTTGGAGCCATCCGGATTGTTCATAAAGGGGCACAGGTGTAGGGTAAGCGGTAGGCACCAGTTGTGAGTCAGCATGCTTTGTAAAGTGCAGTTTTTATACATCGGAGGTGGACGCATGGTGGAGCCATAGATAATGAGGCCAAATCAATAATTGACACCACAGAGCTCTGGACGGCAATCTTCAGGGCCTCTGAGGTGAGGTGCTGCCTGTGCTTGTAGAGTAATCCAAGGCATGTGCTGGTAGCTTTAGCCACGCTGTCAATGTGAGCCTTATAGGAGAGATTGGGGTCAAGCAGAATCCCTAGGTATTTGAAAGAGTAAACTTGTTTGAGGACAGTCCCCTGTTTGGTAGAGATGGCAAGGGGGTGTTGCTTGTAACGGTTCTGTGAACTGCAGAATAGCAATGACTTGGTTTCTTCTGATTGAGGACTAGTTTATGATTGGAGAAACATGTTCCAATGGCACTGAATCTGAGTTGGAGGCTGTGCTGTAGTGGTGAAAGGTCCTTGTGCATAGAAAAGACAACAGCATCATCCACATACAGGATGATTTGTTCTGAGCAGGATTGTGGTAGAGAGTTTAAAAAGAAGATGAAAAGGAGAGGGCCCAGTTTGGACCCCTGAGGTACTCCAGAGCGGACAGGCAAGGTGTCCTAGACAGTACTGGCAATTTTTATTCTTTGAGAGCGGTTGTCAAGGTAGCTTCTGAACCAGCGGGCTGAGTCTGGTGCGAGGCCAGCAAGGAGTAGTTGGTCATGTAGCAGCCAATGATGGAGCTTGTCAAATGCCTTTGAGGGGTCAATGAAGACAGCCACAGTAAGAAGTCCTTTATCAAGGGAACTATGCACTGAACCAGTAAATTCAAGCAGGGCAGTGGTGGTACTATGTTCTTTCCTAAAACCATGCTGTTGTGTGCATAGAATATTATATTTGTCCAAATTATCAGTGAGCTGGTCCTCAACAATACGCTCTAGGGCCTTGGATAGTGGTGGTAATATGATTCGGGCGTAGTTAAAGCGGCAGGTCTTATCCCCAGTTTTGTGGACCTGGGTCACAGTGGCAGTTTTCCATATTTCAGGGAATGTACTGGTGTGGAGAGAGGTTAAGAATTTTAGTTACGGGATTGAGGACCTTTTCAAGTGTAAGTGATAGCAGCGCAAGTTCCAGGGTGTCACTGATGATTCTGGAAGTGGAGATGGCTGAAGCGATTTGGCAGTGAGCTTCATTCACCTTAATCTCCCTGAAGTAAAATGAGAGTGGTTTGACATAGTGCAGGGTGTGTTACAAGGGGTGTGACTGACTGAAGAAATCAGGTGGTAGAACAGTACTGAGACCAGTAAAAGCTGTGTTAAAGGTATTTGCAATGACCGTGGGATCAAGGGTAGTGGACTCTTCAACAATTAACATGGCCAGAAGGGGCTTTGATTGTTTCTAGTAATGTCCTTGATACTATCCCGGAAAGCACAACCATTTCCCAGGTGTTTGTGAGGGCGTCCTTGTAATAGGAGCTTTCATGAGGCAGAATGGATTTTGTGCAGGCATTACAGGCATGTTTGTATTTTGGATGTCAGATTGTTTGTCTGTGGCTTTAGCCACTGCCCACCAGTGGTCCCTAGATTTCAGCTTTGAAAGGAGCTCTGCAGTTATCCAAGGGTTACAGAGGGCTTTTGTTTTCCATTTTTGAAGGAGCAAAGAGCTCACAGGCCTTATTGAAGGTGGTGATGAAGTATCCCAGGGCTAGGTTAACATCTGTCACCTTGTAGATGGGCAGCCAGTCTTGCAAGGATAGGTACTGTTTGAGACGGGTAAGTTGACCACGGGGAGGACTCTGCTGGTAATGATTATAGGGGGTGGCTTTAGAAATTTATTAGACCACTCACATATAACCAGGGATTGGTCACTGAGAAAGTCTGGGAGAACAGAGGTACGAGAGATCCAGGCAGGGTGATTGGTGAGAACCCAGTCCAGCAGGGTACTGGTGCCAATTTTGTAATTTATTTGAGTTGGTGTGGTGACCAATTGTGAGAGGTTGGCTTTAGCTTTTCAACTAAGCTAGTCCTTCTCGGAAGCATAAACATTATGCTTCCGAGAAAGGACTGGTTGGAGTGGTCTGAAAGGTAAAGCACTTTATTCTTTTGTCACATCTATGTTGGTCCAATAAAAGGTATCAAATCATTTTCTTCTGGATCTGTTCTGAAATAATAAACCACAGGGGATTTCATGGCAAATACTTTGTATGCCTAAAGAGCAGGGAGACTTGGCCTGCCCTGATGTAGAAGTCCATTATTCAGCATATGTGATTAAGATAATAATTAGGTGGGCAAATACTGAAGAAGATAATATTAACTTGGAGCTTGAAAACGTATTCTTAAAGGAGTTATTTACAGTAGTAATAGAAAAATGTTGTTTATGGCAAAAAAAACAAAACTTTGTAAATCAAATAGTGTTACAAATAAAAACTGGTGTCTTATAATCAGTAAAGTTACCATTAAAACCAAGTGAGCAGATAATGATATCTGGCATTACCCCAATTTCAGGCTGAATGGGAAGATGCTCTTTAAGAAATATTGGGTAGAAAAATGAATCAGGAAATCACAAGACTGCTATGAAAAAGGCACCAAGATAAGTTGGTAGAAATTCAGTGACAAATGTCATTTGCATAATCATCAGAGCTCTTATTTCAATCAAGTATTCTGTATATAAAGGACTACAAATGATGGGGAAAAAGCTCCAAACAATAGAGGGAGGGAAATGGAACTGCAAAACATTCTTAATAATAAGCCCCAAAATCTTGTTGCATGGTTAACTAAACTGTAACATAAACCATTGGTTATGATCTACAAAACAATATTCCAGAAATGGGAAAATGAATTAAAATGTACATTTACAGACCAACAATGGCTACTGGCCTGTGTTTCAAAACCAAAATACAGATTTTCTAGGGACAGAGTGATTTAGTGTAAGTTTTGAACAGAGTCTGTTTTCCCCCATATACTGTAGGTTGTATAAAATAAATCCCTCATTACTGGATAAGTGTTGGGCATTGTGGAATTCCTATGGCAGATACAGTACATCTCATACTTTTTAAGACTATTTTATGTACCAGTTGGTGGTCCAAATCCTTTGTTATTATAGATCAATTAGAATATGGCTTTCCACAGTGGAAGGACACCAAAGAAACAATTTTGGAGATGTATAATGATTATAAATTACAGTCAAAACAGATTAATTTTGAAAGCTAATACTACGGCAGTGAAAAGACTCATTGTAAATATTGGAAACATCCTACAGATTTGTTACCTTTTCTGAAAATGGAATGGAAACAGTTATTTTTGAGTGCCTTATACAATTATAACTTCTTTGGGGTATATGAACCACTGTGGAAGATCTTGGGAAAAAGATTGAGGATTGGGTAGGTGAGGATTTTACTTAAGGTTGAAAACACCCTTTAGTTTTGCAATATAGGAGGTACTCATCATATTTAAAGGTTATTTGTTATATATTTATAGTGTGTTCTGTTTTCTTTGATTATCTCTGACTGTTAAATTGTGTAACTCAGCTGAAGAACTTCAAAATATTACAACTGTAACTTTAGATTGATTATTGCAATATTAAATAAAATATTATTTGCACAAAAAGGAAGTGGTGCAGTTTCAGATCTCGGAGGAAAATTGTTCCTGATGCTTGACACTATAAATTCAAAGGACTGTCTGCCTGAATCCAAATTGGCCTGGAAACAACTAGAAGAGTATTAGATGAGATCCAGATGACTCCCTACAGAGGCTTTGTTTCAGTAATACTACCTAGTGTGGAGGGGAGGGGCCTCTAATTATTTTATGTGAGAGTCAGAGAAGAGGTTAGCTCATCCTACCTTCTAGGGATGGCCAATCTAAACATAAGAGAACATCACAGTATTGTTCCCTAGCAGAAGTCCCACAGTAACTCGACAAATCCTTTTATGAAGTACTTTAAGCCTTCTTGTCTTAATGCTTAAGTAATTCTTACTAACCAGTAAGTTTAAGAACTGTGTCAATGTCCTGTTGTCTTGCATGATGTTCAACATTTGGATATTGTATGCCTTCTGATGTAAAGACACAGAAGCAAATATGTTTAGGTCTACTGAGTCTTATTTAAAAAAAATGCATACACATCAGATGCATCTTTCTGTTTATGTTGGGATTCACAAAACCATGATCTGTTTCACAGTACTGAATGGTTGCTCTTTCTTTCTCAAACATATTTGCTCTTTTAAGAAGGTAAGTTTGGGGTACGTGTAGGAAATCTTTGTGGGCAGACCGGATGGACCCTTGGGGCCCAATTCTCTAAGCTTCCCAGAATGACGCATGGGGCTTGCATCACAAGGAATGACACAAGATGCAGCTTGCATCAAAAAGTGTACTGAGAGCAATTCTCGAATGCAGCCTGCATCAAACACAGGCTGCATGCACTATTGACATCCTTGTGTCAAAACATGGATGCAGCATGGGGCAAGGGCCTTGAGCCTGGGATATGCCACAACATCCCCTTTTTGAATTCTCAAAAGTGTACAGTGCTGACAAAACCAAACAACTCTTAGACCAGACAGGGCTGGTCTAATGGTCTGTGAGCCACCCCACAGAGCCCACCCTTGGTGGTAGATAACATATGTTGCGATCCCCATCACAACAATGATCCATTGTTGAATAAAATAAAATAGTTCCCTAATGGCTAGTGATCCCTCCCAACCCCAATCCATTGTTTAATAAAATAAAACAGTTCCCTGGTGGCTAGTGGTCCCCTCCCCAAACACCGATGTCCCTGTATGTGTAAATATAGAAATCCCTGGTGTCCCTTGGTTCCCCTCCAATCCCTGTAAAATGTAAAATAAATATCCTCTCCCTGGTGTCCAGTGGTCCTTCTTCCCTGACAGTGATCCCTGGTAACATGTTAAATATAAAGTATTCCCTGGTGGCTAGCAGTCTCCTCCCCATTAGAGATGCAGCGAATTTAAATTCCTCCAGTGAAGAGAATGCAAAGTGGGCACATCATGTTTCCACTCAGCTACTTAGGTGTGCAATGCAAAGTGCTCACTCCACCTTGTCATTACCACTTCGCATTAAGGCAGAATGGCAATGTGAAGTAAGGTGAAGTCATTGTTTTTAATGGACTTCACATTCCTCATTATGATTCTAAGTGATCCACTTGGTGTTTCAGATTTGGCAGCCCCCCACACATCACATGGCTTACAGTAGTGTAAGTCACATGCTCTTTAGCTAGGCAGGAAGAAAGTGAATCATACAAGCAGACACTTTTACTTTCTCCTGTGCAGACAGAGAGAGAGAGAGAGAGGAATGTGTTTTGTGACTGCTGATACTTTGAGATCAGAACGTGGAGGAGATTTAAACTTTGATTTACACCCAACAGCTTTTTTAAAAGCTACATATTGTTGTCTTTTCTGTCTGTACTCTTTTTTACTTAATTTGCTCTTTCTGTAAATTTTATTTTTCTTACATAGAGGGACATCTGTTGCAAAATATGTCTGTGCTGGAACTGCTGCTGGATCACCATGGGATCCCACATTAGTATTTTTTTTTTCTCACACCATGTGCCCCCCCCACACCTTCTTTGCTGTGTTATAAAATGTATTCCTCCACCACCCCGACCCTTGTATGTAATTATGCTCTTTTTTTGTTGTCTTCCATATGTATTCTGAGCAGTGGATGTATACTGTGCTAAACTGCATGGGTGCAGTTTTCTTTCCAGTCTGTGTATGTACTGCAGACATAGTCCAACTCCTGACTTAAAAACACTTATTAATGAGTACAATGGTGGGGTGGTGAAGCCTGGAGAGATACTACAAAACAGGCTTACAATACATCCAAGAAACTAGTAAAAATATTGATGTTGTGATTCGTGACATAATCGTAAATCATGATTTGTGACTGCATTTGTGACCGTGATGATAAAGAAATGCAAATGCCTGTGGCTATACTTCCCCAGGCCCCAATGAGGTGTGGCACAAAACTCCCCAACTTAAAAATACTCAATAATGAGTACAATGGTAGGGTGGTGAAGCATGGAGAGATACTACAAAACAGGCTTGCAATACATCCAAGTAACTAATAAAAACAATTACTGTTGTGATTCGTGATGTGATCGTAATTGTAATTTGTGACTGCATTTGTGACTGTGATGATGAAGATTATGATTTGTGTCACAAGTGACTCCTGATGATGGTCCTTACTTAAAAAAGCATATTAATGAGTACAATGTTCATGCTGAATTATGCACCACACCTGTCCAGTACTCTGAAGGGAAGCCAAATAAACAACTGTGAGTTAAGTTAGAGATGGAGATTGGGCCTTAAAGAGATGCAAATGTACAGACAGATTAAGATTGTGCTGCACACTGAAGAGATGCAGATGCAAAGACACAACACCTAACCAGTGCTCATCATCAGAAATTCAAATCTGGAAAAGAATATCTTTGCCGGTTGAGGCGGGCCACGGGGAGGGGCAGTGTACTGCACTGCTGCAGTAAGAGTCACTAGTATGAGTATCAGTAAAGATACCACCAAGAAGTACAAACAATTACACAGCTGCAGTGGATAGCAGGTTCACATTGCTGAAATTATGTGGCATGATAAAAGGAGTCTGATTTGATGACACACGTCACACACATACTCACACACATATTAAGTAATGCATAGCAAATTGAAAACTTCAGTAATATAACCACATTTTTAAATAAACTAAAATTATGCACTGCTGCACCACAACAATCAGCAAAAAATGTCAAGAATTATTGAAAATATTACTGTGTGTACATTAACACAGTTATACAAGAAAAATATCACCAAAACAGAAAGCACTGTCTTTTTCTCCAAGTTAATCTACCTACACCACAGATAAGCCCCTCCCTCAAAGCACACTTCCACTGTCTCTCAATACACAGACTTAATGTTGTACATTAACATTCAAAATACACACACAAACAATAAACGCTCGATGATATGAGCACAGGAGAGTTTCCTATAATCGATGAACTAAAGTTTCAGCAAAAAAAAAAATGACTCAAAAAGGCTTTTTTAACAACTTTTACAAGGTTTGAATCAGAGATACCTCTCAGATCAGATTGTCTCCTACAAGCTTCACACACCTACCCCAAGCTGAGGCTGTGCAGAACAATCTAGAGCCCATGTGACCTGAAATCCCATGAATCACTGCAAAATTTGCCTTTGGAGCTTAAAAACAGAGGTGAAGTAAGGAAGTACATTGTTTTCAATGTACTTAGCCTTAAGAACACTGGAAATAGTGGTTTGGGAAGGCGGAGTGATGAAGTCATTGTTTTAATGGACTTCACATTACCCATAAATAACCAAAGTACTCCGCTTCACGTTCTGGAGCACTCATGAAGTTGCTTTCACTCCGCTGTTCCACTTCACGGAGCGAATTGAGGCCACTTCACCCATCTCTACTCCCCATCCCCGATTGCCCTATCCAACACTACACAACAGTCCCTGGTGTCTGGGGACCCTACCCCAGTGGGTCATGCCCCAGCACCTGGCACTATGTCAAACACCAAATTCAATTACAGCGCGGTCAAGAAATGCACAGTGAAAACATCAACAAAAAACAGTGCCAAGGAAAATGCATTATTGAACAATAGTGCCAATGGTGGTGATCCAAAACACACAGAGAACTGCTGCCATAGCAAAGTAACAGAATGAAATTTGTGTTATTGTGGTGGGCTTTGGCTCTCCCGATATTTATATAATCAACTTTATAGGGGTCATGGAACTCGGGATGGGAATAATCTTGGAGAGGAATCAGGCAACACAACACAGTTGAGGAACAAAAATAAGACTTGGGTGGATGGAAAACATAGACAATTTTCAAATTGAGGTAACAGAAGAAATAGAAAATCTACTGGGAACAGAACAAATAGAAAATCTAGAAATCGTGAGATGGGAACAGAACCCAGGTCTCCGGGTCTCCTTTGTTCTGTGCTAGTTCTTTAGCCTCTCCACCACATTAGTAGCTAAACAGGTGCCTCACTTCCTGTGACTTGATTCCTTCCTGTCTACCATCACAGTTACAGGGTAGTGGTAACTGACTTGTGCTATGCTACTCCTGTTGCTGTCAAAGCAAACATGGTTTTTGAAGTGCTGTTTTGACAGCAGTTATTGAAATGGCATTTTAACCCAGTACACCACCACCCACTCCCCCATCCTATCCTGGGACTGGTAACAGGCACATCCCTCTGCTCTTCACCATGGCCAGCCACTGACTGAACTGTCAAGGAGCACATACTATAACAGCTGATTGTACAGTATGTGCTCCTTAACAACTCAGTTGGTATGATCAACCATAGTGGAGATGTGAGGACTATGCCAGCCACAGCTCTGGGATCAGATGGGACGAGGGAGCAGGGTGGTGGGGCATCCCTACTGGGGTGGGGGTCCCTAGACACCAGGGACTGTTGAGTATTACTGGACAGGGTGCTTGGGGATGTGGAGGAGGTACCGGTTGCCACCAAGAATGTCTTTATATTTTGCCAATTACTGGGATCATTAATAGGAGGGAGCTGCTAGAACCCAGGAAAGTAATGTATATTTTCCATTTTACAGGAATCGGGGGGATCACTGGACACCAGGGAGTTCTTTATTTATGTAAACAGGGAAAATTGGGTTTCGGGGGGGGGACTGCTTGCCATGAGGGAACTGTTTTATTTTGTTCAACAACAGATCAGGGTTGGGAAGTTGATCACTAGCCACCAGGGAACAATTTTATACATGTTTATATTTTACATGTACTGTTCTGATGTCTGTGCATTCACCCACAAATTATTTCTACCTTTCAAGAGTGTTGCTAACTTTCCCACAACTTGTAGCAAACCTCTCAGGTGCATCATCTGTATAATGCATGGCCAAATTTGTCTCAAGCTGTGGGACTTTGCCATAGGACCGTACCTGATAGATAATCAGGTGCATGGTCCCTGATACACTAACATTGGCACATGTGGCTGGTGCTGTAGCACACCACCCTTTGATAACCTGGCCCTTGATCTTTATCTGTAGGTAATATCCAGGTTTCTATTTTTTTAATATGTTACAATATTAAAAAATAAAAAAACGCACTTCTGTGATTATGATACAGATATAATTATCACCTATAACCTATTACCTGTTACCAAGTAGCTATCACCGATCAGTGTCAGTGAATGAGTAAGTAGCATGGTTGCCTCTGGTGATGGAACATTGAAAGTTTGGGGGTTTTGGCCCCATTTCAGGAACATGGTGTAGTACAGATAACTGACACTGTAATGCAACATGACTACAGTTATGTACTGTTAATGGGTGATAGACTGTTAAGGAAGGAGATGCGCTGTTATGGGGGGTGATGCACTGTTAAGGAAAGTGATGACTTTTAAGGTGCAGTCATTGAGATGACACATTAAACTTTTGTCCCTTTCATCAATGTCTGGGTACTGTCCTGCTGGAAGTGAAAGATACTATGGCTGGTGCCTTTGATTATACAACAAAATAACCAGCTATTAATTACTGAACTTGTGTTCAGGACATGAAGCATATTTTGTCACAATTGACCTTGCCTCAATCATTGGAAACACAACAAAGAGTGCATTTATGAGTTCATGGTATTGGCATTTTCTCTGCCATGTTAGCAATGATGAGCAAAGCAGCTGTGAAAAACATATTAGATATTGATTTCCTTCTCACTTCTGCACACTCATTAACTAGACTGAGATTGTAAACAAAGCTGGCTTACAGTATAAGTGTTATCAACAACCAAACATAGCAACTCTAACCAAATTACTATATCCTCTCAAACTGTTGTTGAATTGAGTTGGCCGTAATTTATATGCATTGTGTGATGGCTATAATTTTTTAAGTCCTGCCATAATGGTTTTACAATCCCATTATTCAGGTTTGTCCTTTACATCTTTATTATTTAAAAATGTGCAGCTCAATTTCTACAATTCTTGCTATAGTGAAGATTGTTTTAAAGCACTAATATATGCAATAGAATATAAAGTAGGTGAAAAGACAATAATAAGATGCATTCTTACCACTTCATTTCTGATGGGCCACATTTTTAAATTTTTGACTTCAGAAAGCATAGGTCATGATATAGCTTTTCTTATCCTGGGATGAAGATATGTATATATCTGATCACTGACAAACATATAAATGTAACAGGACATGTTGGTTAGATATACAAGAACTGCCACTCTGAGGCTATATGGGATGCTTAGAAAAGTATGAGACAAGAAAAACATTTCTGGATCTCATTGCATCACTCATTTATTTATTTATTGATTGATTGATTGATTGATTGATTGATTGATTGGTAACTGGGATAGGAGGACTGGGCAATTGTGCCTATTTTTGGTTTAATCCTGGGGTAGTGGGGATACAAATGGAAACAGACTAATAATTAACCACATGAAGATGTTAGTGGTATGTTGAATGGTGGAAATTTGGCAAGGATACCAAGGAAATTCCTGTACTCTTTTTTTGAGATGTGCCATGGGATATTTAACATTCACCTGAACAAGCACCAGAACAGGCATACAGGACCTCAGTTTAACTACTCATCTGAAAGATGGCACATTAGAAGTGTAACAACCCCATATGTTGCACTACAGCATCAGCATCAGTTTTTTTTTTTGAGGGGGATTAACCCAAGTTAACCCATTAACCCTCTGTGCCCAACATAAATTCTGCTCTCCTTTCTCCACAGTCGGGACATCGGGTTGTGAGGGCTCCAGGCAGCCTCACAGCCCTCCTCAAAGCCAGCAGCCAAACAAGGATGCCACCCCCGAAGCAGGTATGGACACCGCTGCAGAAGTCGGAATGCATTTTGGAGTCATTTGTAATTTAAACAAAAGCAATTTGAGCTTGCTAGGGCTGGCCTTACACAGTGACCAGTTTGGCTCAAGTGTGATTCTGGCCCTGCCACCCCACCACTGCCCTTGGTGAGCTCCTACCAGCACTCACCACGTGACCACAAAAACCTATCAGCCCACTCTACCATTTGCATCTTATCAGCTGCCAACACTAGAGGTCACTACACCCGGATCAAAGCATCTCTACATTACTACTGTCTAAGATGTTACACCTTATACCCTTGCTACTTCTCTCAATGACCCCTCTGTCCTCTCTACCCCCAGCACACCACCCAAGCAGGGAACCAACCACTCTCCTACCACCATGCCTCAACCCCCAACACAACTATGCTACCCATCACCTCCTACTTTCCCATGCCCTAGAAAACATACACAACTGTCACATTAGTGCTACCATCCTGCCCCCATCCTTCCTACTTGGTCATTCTGTCCTCCACACCCCAACCCTCCGCAGCCCACCACATATAGCTTCAGTCAACACACATTCCCCCAGCACTAAATACCTTTGGCTTAAAACTAAGCAGCTTATGACACTGCTACTCCTTCTAGCCGGGGACATTGAGCCCAACCCAGGACCCACCACCTCAAACGCCCATACCCCATTCTCTTTCCCCAAAGGTCTCAAGCTCCTGCACCTTAATAGCTGCAGCTTATTAAACAAAATTTCTGTGCTTCAACATATTCCCTTATCCCTCTGTCCTGATATCCTCATCATCTCTGAAACGTGGCTAAAACCCCAGCATACCGATGCTGAAGTATCCATACCTGGATACACAACATTAGGCACGACAGGCTCGGGAAAAAGCGAGGAGGCGGAACTGCCATGTATATCTCCACTAGCCTTCAGTTTACTATAGTACATATTCCCTCTCTTCCGCCCCACATAGACTCTCTTCTAATAAAACTATCGCTCCCATATACCTCCTCAGTGTATGTTGGAGGCACCTACTGCCCCCCCGGCATCTCCCCAAAGGACATCATTACACACCTAGCCACCCTGCAGTTCCTAGTCATAGGCGGCGAACTCCACGCCATTGCAGACTATAACCACAATTGGCTTGCCTTAGATAAGGCCCCCCTCAAAACCAAAATCAAGGCCCTAAACCTCACACAACTGATACAAGACCCCACCAGACTAAACCACAAAAAGCATAATCACTCCCCACTGGACTGGGCTCTCTCTTCCCACCACCACAGGATCCTACATGCAGGCTTGCTCCCTGACTCCCTAAGTGACCACCACACGATTTTCCTGTTTAGGAAAGTGCACAGAACCACAGCTCCCCCCAAAGACGTTGCACACAAGGTCATATAAATCCCTGGACCTAGCCTCACTCTTGATAGACCTAGGCCAAGTAGACTGGTCCTTCATCCCAGCAGCCTCATCTATTGATGCAGTGCTCAATACTTTCAAGGACAAATTTCTTAAAGTTTGGGACAAACATGCCCCCCTACATACAAAAAGAGTCAGAGGAGCTCACCTTCCCTGGATCACAGCTGATATCATCAGCAAATGCAACTCCAGGGATCATGCATGGAAAACCCACAAGAAACTGGGGACCCAAGCATCCCTCCAAGCCTATAGAACCCTCCAAAACTCCTGTACTAATCTCATTCAACAGGCAAAAAGAGCTTCTTTTCGGCCTTTAGTGCAAACATAAATCACCCGACCAACTTCTGAAATCATTCAAATCCCTGTTCTCTCCCCCACCCACCCTCCACCTCCGTCACTGTTGGTTCAGGGTACCTACATCACCAAACCCTGTGAGGTAGCCGAAGCCTTCAATACCTACTTCTCCAGCTGCACTGACTCACTTCTATCAACCCTCCAGTGCTCACCCTACCAGGGCCCCACCCCCCAACCAAGGACGCCCCACCAGCCTCACTGTTCTCCTTCCGCACTGTTTCCAAGCTGAATTTTCAAATCCTTCGCTCCCTGAACCCCAACAAGGCAAATGCCCTACATCCCTTGATGCCAAGATGCTATACTTGTCTGCCACAGCCATAGCTGCCCCCTAGCCACACTATTCAACCTCTCTTTCACATTGGGCAAGCTTCCCGCTGAATGGAAACTGGCTACCATTATTCCCCTCCCAAAACGGGGTGACCCCTGCTTCAAGGCAACTACTGCCCTATCTCTCTACTCCCACTCCTGGCAAAAATGCAGGAATGCCTGGTCCTCACCCAACTCTGTCCCCATCTGGACGCCACCTCCTTCTTCACTCCCTTCCAATCTGGCTTTCACAAATCTCACTCAACCATCACCTTCCTGCTTCAAGTCACTGGTGAAATACTCACCGGCATGGACAATGGCCGCATCACCTCTGCCATTTTTATAGATTTAGCCAAGGCTTTTGACACCATCTCACATACTCTGCTCCTTTCCAAACTAACTGATGCCAGGCTCTCCAAAGCAACCACCACATGGTTCCATGACTACCTGGTGGGCAGACATCAGGCTGTAAAAGTCACCTCGCACATCTCTAACCCCCCTCCCAGTTACAGCCGGTGTCCCCCAAGGCTCAGTCCTGGGCCCACTGCTCTTCTCCATATTCCTAAATGACCTCCCATCAGCCTGTCACTTTGCATCCATTCAAATGTATGCAGATGACACAGTACTGTATACCACAGGCCCCTCCACAAGCACAGTGGCAAACCTTCTCCAGCAGGATTTCAACTCCATCCAGTAATGGTTCCGATCAAACCAGCTATTCCTAAACCCTAAAAACAATGTCACTAACTTTCAGCTCTCAGTAAAGACTCTCCCACCAAGCCCTCTACCACCTTTTCAAAACTCTGGATGGGACCCTCCTGGAACAATGCACCAGCTTCAGGTACTTAGGAGTCTGGCTTGACCCACACTTTGATTTCGCCCGCATATTCATTCCATACATAAGAAATGTCTCCCTAAACTTGGTGCCCTATACAGAAACAAAAGCTGCCTCCTCTCACCAGCCAGGAATGCTATTGTCCAATAAATGATCCTCCCAGTACTCGACTATGGTGATATAGTCTACACTGTGCCCCTCCATCACGCTGCCCAGCCTCGACACCCTATTCCACTCTTTTGTCGATTTTCCTCATTGCCCACAAACAACCCACCACTGCACCTTATACAGCTCCCTAGCCCTACCGTCCCTCCAAGACCAAAGACTAACCCACAGTGCCAGGTTCGCAGCCAAATTTTGGTCCCATTCTCTACCCCCCTACCTGGCCTTTTCCCTCTCACAGCAACTCCCCCCTGCTTACTCCCTCAGAAGCTCCGACCTCAGACTCCTCCTCATCCCCTTTATGCGCACAATCAAAGGCCAGGCCGCATTCAACTTCCGCATCCTCCAGCTTTGGAATGCACTACCAGCTGACATAAGACACTCTCCCAACCCCAGTCATCTCAATCACCTGCTCACCTACCACTTCTCCTCCTGCTGTTCTTATTACAACTAATGTTACAATTATGTACAAATTTGTCTCTGTAATCTGTCGTAACCATCTAATTGATACAGGTATCAATCTGCTGCCTGTTGTAATCTATCTGCTGATTGTCTGTAGGGCGGATGGATATTTATTGAGTTGTTAATTCTGTACTAAATGTATGTACCTTTGTCTTGGGTCTTGACCCCCAGGTCGCATCTAGAATCGAGCAACACTGCTCAGTATGCCTTCCTGGTTAAACTCATAAATAAATAAATAAATAAAGTTCCTTTTATGCTGATGGAACCCACGGCCTTCCAATCATCTGGCATCAGATGTGTGTGTACAATCTTCTGAGAAACTGACACTGGTTATAGAGAGAAATTTGGTACTCAGTTTGATATAATGGCTTCACTGATACTTTTAGATATAGTCAGATAGTAATTGTTATGTGACAATTGCAGTGGCTAACTTTGGAATTGCAGATCATATTTGGAACAACTGAGGGAGATTAGACAATCTGGATGTAAAGCTATCAGTTCTAACACTTTGGCACTTTACATAACCATTGTTTTGCCACAAATAAAAGCAGTAAAATTAGATGATAAAATAAAGATTTATTCGCAAAACTGAGAGCAAGTAGCAAGTACCTGAGCCAGGTGCTTTGGCAACTGCCTTCTTCAAGGACACCCCTGAAGAAGGTGGTTGCTGAAGCACTGGGGTCGGGCACTTTCTATTTGCTCTCTGTTTTGCCAAATAAATCTTTATTTTTTCATCAAATGTTTATTGCTTTTGTTTGTGGCAAAACAACGGTCCTGTTTTGTGCTGAGGTTTTGGAACTGACTGTTTACTTAGGCTAGCTGTCCTTCCTTTTTCAAGGTGCCTTGCCTGGCACACTGCCTTAATCTGGTTGTGCAGCACTTTCTCAACCATGCAGAAATTAAGGAAACGTTGACTGCTGGCTGTCACATCTGTGTGCACTTTGCCCATTCTGTAAAGTTCCTGGACCACCTACATGAGCTCCAGATCAAAAACCATCTGCCTCAGCACTGTATGAAGCTGGCTGTTGTGACAAGGTGGAACTCCATGCTGTACATGATAGCCATACTACATTAACAGTATAAGGCAGTCAAAGACTACCTACTGCTGCAGACCACCTGGGACAGTGCTGGAGTGTCCATGGCTCTAACAACAGAACAGTATCAGCAAATGGATGGCCTAATATGCATTCTTCATACATTTGAGCATGCAACACAAGCAGTGAGTGGGGACACTACCTGTATAAGTCAGTCAATGCCCCATGTGCGTGTTGCTGAGGCAGACACTGGTTAACGTTCAGACAGAGATGGAGGCAAGAGGGGATGGTAGAAGTTGTGAACTAATGGAACACATATTCCGTGTGCTGGACAGCAATACCCATATTTCTGGCATTCTAAAGTCCAATGAATTTGCAATTGCTACCATGCTGGACCCACGCTACAAACATGGCCTGCCATCAATAATTGAAGGAGATAGTGAGTGGCTGCAAAAGATGACAGAATACCTCGTTAGAAGGTATATAGCGCACAGATGCAAAAGGCACAGAAGGTGCAAACTGCACAGAGACAAGTTGTTGCTACCACCAGCAGCTTACAGGGAAAAACTATCTGAGAAACCCTCCAAGTTATAGCAGAAAATGGCAAATAATCCCATTTGGGATGTTCTGTGTCATGTGGGAGTGGAAGCCAATGAGGAAAAGGAGGAGGGAGACTGATGAGGCAGCTGGAATAAGGGCAGCACAATGAATGGCAGATGCCTATATGGGGGACACAAGCACCTTGGCATTACTGAAGAGCCATTGCTGTACTGGAGCAGCAAAGTGACTGATTAGCCAGTACTGGCATCAGTTGCTGTTAAATACCTGAGCTGCCCACCATCCAGTGTCAGTGTGGAATGACTCTTTAGTTTGGCTGGGGCTATTGTGCATGACAGGAGGACCAATTTGTCACCCAAGAATGTGTCCATGCTATTATTCATAAAATTGAATGAGGGGCAAATTCCACATAACACAATGATGTTGATGGTGTTACCACATGAAATTTGTCTTGGTGACAATGATGACAATGAAGATGCTGGAGGACTAGGCACTCTCAAGTCTTCTACTAGCATCAAGGTGGGTGAAGCAGCAATGGGGAGAGAATTCCCACCCAGTGACGACTCAAGTCTGGAAGACTGTGAGGGCTACTTCCTCGATGATGTGGCAGTGGAAGAAGGCTGATGTAGGATGCCCCCCCTTACACTCAGTATAGTCTTTTAAGTTATTGTTATACAAAGTTTGTTGATCCCTGATTTTTTTTTATTGGGTGTCTGTGGGTGGGTGGAGTTTACACCTGTTATTCAGTTACATTTGATTACCCTTGCCCTGGCTGTTATCCCATTGTTTAGCCCCCGTTCTATATTAACAAAGTACACTTTATTAACCACTACTAGAGTAGTGGTATAAAAAAAATGCTGATCCCTAGGGGGAGGTGTTCTTTTGTGATGTTGTTCAGTTTAATTTTGCTTAACCCTACCCTGTTTCATCCAATTGTTTAAACCCCATTCCAGATAGAAAAGGGACATTTTATTAACTAGTACTACAATAGAGGTCACGTGATGTTGCCTGGCTGAGTGGAAGCAAATCACCTATTCTCTGCTCCCCCTCCACAGAAAATAGATATAAAACACTTAATTGTCCAAGGAAAACAAGCCAAAAGCATCATACAAGGTGATCAGAACATCAACACAACTGAAATATGAACAAATCAGAAAGCGAGAGGAAGAGCAGCCATGACTACATACAACACAAAGCAAAGAGACTTAGGTCCGAGAAGACTCCAAGTGATGGTGGAGAGGTGGTTGCCTTGATAGAGAAACAACTCTCAAGGATCCTAACCCAGATGTCTGCTCTACAATCCACAGAGGATGAAACCCCGTTAGAGCTCAAAGATCTAAAGACAAAAACTGAGTAACATGAGAGGAGATTAAAAGATGCAGAGGCTAGAGTCACCAGTGTAAGAAGACTGGCGGAAAGAACAAAAGACTAACATGCCAAAGATAATCACAGGATGAAACGACTGGAAGACAAAATAGAATACCTGAAAAACTACTCCAGATGAAATAATATGCTAGTATTTGGGCTGCCAGAAGGGAGAGAAGGGAAAGCTCCATTAGAGTTCATTCAGAAAATGCTGCTAGACATGTTTGGTCCACCCTCCCAGAGAAGAGACTGCATGATCAAATGGGCTCACCAGACTTCATCTCAGAAAACAACTCCATCTGACTGCCCAAGACTGCTAATATTCAGACTTACACACTTTGAGGAGAAATTCCACATTCAAAACAAAGCCAGATAGCAAAATAGTATGGAGTACATGGAACCCAACTAAAACTTTTAATGACCACAGACAGAGCACACGGGAGAAAGAGACAAGCTCCTTGATATAAAAGCAGGGCTGCACAAGCTGAACCTCAGATTCCACCTAATGTACTCAGCACACCTCAGGATACAGTATGGCTTAAAGCAGGGGTACAAACATTCAACACTCCTGAAGCAGCTGAAAGAGTGCTTACAGAACTGTTCCCTAACACATTCCCCTACTCCAAATCTCTGAGACCACCCCTGGGAGCTGCAGTTAGGAAATAAACAAAGATTGAATGCTCCACTGTACTCAAAATAGGCTAATGGATATCTTTCTGCAGCACAGGATGCCCCAAGCTCAGTTAATACCAGATAAGTGTGCCACCACCATTAACCCAAGACAGGACGATACATCTCCAAATGCCTTCACAACCCTAGTTGACTAAGTACTGGGGAAAAGATATCAAATTAAGTTCCAGAATTTATTATAGTAGGATGATAAACAAAAAGTATAATGCAAGGGTTAAGCTATGTTTAAAGACCAGTGGCAACACAAGGCGAGGCATAGCTAATGATACTCAGGCTGACTACCACTCCACCATGTGAATAGTTCCACACTTTAAAGAAGGCAAAGGCAGGGGTTAGCTGCAACAAGATCCTTCTCCTCCAGACACTTGGGCATACCCAGGAATTGAGGCAACACGTCATGGCTGGGCAACCTGAAGAAGTACACCGCCCCTCCCTGGTATTCCCAAGTGAATTAGCTCAGTGCACACAAACAGGTTGCACTGTGATATAGTCAGAGAGTCACAATGAAGTAATAAATACCCCAGCTGCAAGTTAGCCCCTAATAGAATTAACCCACTGCTGAAAAAGCAATATTTATACACTCACCAACAACAATCCATTTGTACAGCCCTCAGTCCATAAGTTGAGACCTGAGACAATCCTAACAGTTGCAAAGAGCCACAGAAGGAAAGTTGCAATGGGACCACAAAAGGTTCCTCCACATACCTCAGAACCAAGAAAATTTGCTTTAGACCCTTGCTGGCTAGCAACTCGACCCTTTTCTCAAAGCCGTAAAACCATTCATAGTCCCTGCCCTCACTTGAACCTATATATGTCTGATCTGCCAAATCATTACCCACACCTCTGCAGTTGTCGGCACACTCTCCTCTTCTTTGACATGATCTTCTTCATTTGTGGGGTTGTTTTCACTCATAATCTCTTCACACAGCACCTATATGAGCACTTACATACTTAGCGCTTAACAGAACTGGGCACAGTTGAATTTGTAACTAATTAGTTGATTAAGCGATCATCAACATCAAACAAAATACCCAAACACACACACAACCTGCAGCAAAGTGGGCATACAAATGTAAATTAGCAGGCATACAACCAGACAATTTAAGATTGTGGATATAGAGGAAAAATGGGACCAGACAAAAACAGGCATACAAGTGGAAAGGCAGCACATCCGAAAGGCATACTGTACAAGTGAAACCAACTGTATATGTTTTTCTATTGAGAAAGAAATGGCATCTATATCATGAATGCAAGATTTACTTCTTTTGTAACAAGGATATTTTGTGGCTGCAGTCTACAGGGTGTTTCTATCTACAGGCCTTTTGAGAATGGGAAAGGAAGACTAACCAGACAGGGAAGAGGTAGTTTAAATGCTATTGCTATCACTGTGGTTGGTGCTGCTGAAGTGAGTGAGCTGGGAAGTGAGTTGAGATGTAAGGAACTGGCCACCCTCCAAAAAGAAACAACAATCAATGAACTACTTAAATTAGCAATATGACAGGTATGCCAACTTAGCTCATGTGCTCTGTTCTGTGGTGATAATGTTGAAATACTGTCTTAAATTTATTTATTTTTTTTACCAGATTATATAGGGACAAGAAATTGCTGACTCAGCGATGAAGTGGAAAAGCAAAAGGTACTGTTGAATGCTACAGACCAAAACCTGTAGTTGTGGAGAGCGGAAGTCTGCATCTGAAGAGAAGTAGAACACCAACTACAGACCTGCTGTTATAGAAGCTCTGCAGGAGAGATGGAAACAGAAGGATTGTCTTTGTTGCTGTAATTGATCTAGAAAGGAAAGATTTGGCAGATAGTTCTGGTGATAAGAAAAAACAAGGGAAAAGCACATACACTCCATATGCTTTGCCTTTACATTTGGTATAATATGGCATGATATGCAAATATATAACTATTTCAAAAAATCAGTTAAAAAAATTGGTTATTAAGATTAATTCATGATACAGTGAAAACGCAAGGTTGGATGCTGATAATGCTACTTTTTTATTTAGATATGCAGCTAACACTTAAGTTTTTTGTAACTTGTATTTGAATTTCATGCCAAAGTTGTGTCTGACATCTAATGTATGACATCAGATGCCACAGAATATAACAGCAAACTCTACTACTTAAGCATTAGAAGCTCTCTAGATAACATGCAAACAGTTATTGGTGGAAGTTATAAACTTTCCTTCTTGAGTTTATAAAACATAAAATTATTGCCTCAGTAGTTGCTGTTTATGCTTTGATGCTTAGACAAAGGCTCCAGTTTTCATGCAAATTCCTGGTGGAGGTTTCTGACTAATGTAGAAGCTAGGAACAATTGTCAGAATTAACTTTGCCTGGTCAACTTTGCATGGTTAGCTTTGAATATACTGTAAGTAGCAACAATCTAGTGCAATATTAGATTGGTAGTATATGTGCTGATTAGTACCTTAAGACAATTGATTCTTGAGAATTCAAATATATTAACTTTGTCTTTCTACCACCATTTTCATATTTTTAAGGTATGAAAGACAATGCTGCTGCCTAGTAATTTAAGGAAAAATTAAAGTCAAATGATCTATGCATGTCCTAGGTGCAGGCACATGCAAAACATGAGTACCAGACACATGCAGCTCTGCACCTGCAGGCAGGTCTGCACTGGTGGGCACTCACTACTACAGGCCACCTGTCTATGGTCCCATCCCCCAGATGCTTAGCAGCATGGGTGAGGAATATGGCCATGCAAGCAGGCATCCAGACAGGTGCCCACCTTGGATCTCAGAGTGGATCCCCTGCTGCACTCATGCAGGGAGTCCTGGGACAGTGTGTAGCCCTACTGGGTACAAAAACTGGGCACTCACCCAAATGGACACCCCCGGCCCTCCTGAGGAGCACAGCAGGCGGGTGCCAATGTGTAAGGTGGGATCCTCTTGCAGCAGCTCCACACCATTAACTGTGGGTGGCACATAGAACTTGTGCAGAGGTCTCCTCTTGCAGAGATTTCCCATGCCATCATGGCATCCAACAGCAGTCATGCATATGTGTGGCTATGGAACGCCCTGGCACGCCCCTGTCTTGCCCCTGTTGCAGTGCCCCACAGCTAGCTGGGGATCCATTGTGCAGTGCACTAGCATGCCTGTGGTGAATGCCACTGGGGGATGTGAAGATCACCCCAGAGTGGTATTTGGGCATAGAATGCCTAAGCGCAGCCTAATGCTGAATGTATGCATTGGTGCATATGCGCCTTAACAATGAAGTCACATATAATGTGGGACCTTTAAAACATTTACTGAACTACCTAGTAATAATGTACAGCAACTATCAGCCCATTTTAAAAGAAGTGGACAATTTTAAATGAAGATATCCCTTTGAACCTGTGGTGGGATTACACAGTAATACATTTTAAAGACTTTTTAAAACTGCAGAACACAAGAAAGTCTTCTTGAACTGGCGGTATATTTTTAATCTTCTAACATATCAAGCTCATATGTTTTAGCTGTTTGTGACATTTAATTCTATTTGTGCTTTTTAAAGCTACAGTATTGTGTTATTGTGCAATACTAGTGGCATCAAAATGTAGAAATGTGCAAAACTGAGAAGGCTTTGCTTTGACAGAACTTTACAAAGTTGATTAACTTTGCGAAGTTCAAAGTGCCAACTCAGCAACATTTTTTGCCTGGTGAAGTGTTACTTTATCCCATGAAGCTACCAAACTTCACAGAAAAAAAATCAACTTCACTTTACAAAATGTTGCAATGTTGGCATAGTCAAAGTTCATGATGACAATTGGAACTTCACAAAGCTTCATGAAATTGAAATGTTCCAACTTTGCAGCAATTACACTGATGAAGTTTAACTTCACTGCATCTCTACCAGAAAGACGTGTGCAAATATTAAAGGCTAATTCTCTAAAACCCTACCCCAAAAAATCTAAGAAAGCAGGGCCTAAATTGAATACAGGTGAAGGCAGCTAATTAGAATTACTTCATCTTATCTGGTACTGGCATAACCAATATGAATGTTTCAAAGCCTCTTCTAAGTAAAGCTCTTTACTGAACACATCTGTGCCCCAGTGCAACCACAGAGGTGATGAAAGATAATCCAATAGAAAATCAAATTTACCTAAACAATACTGAAGTTTCAATCTCGACAGAACTACGAGACAAAGAAAAATCTAGTTCTTAAAAAATGTGCAACACAAATACTCTTTGATTCACCACAAGAGCAAAAATAAATTATACAATGGCAAGAAAGAATCCTGGGCTCTGATATGTCCACCTGGGACTGGACCCATGATGTTATCCTAGCATAACATCACGGATCTAGTACCAGCAAACATAGAGATCTCATCACCAGAAAACAGCAGCAAGAAAGAAACACATATCACTACGTGACATCTGTCAAAGCTGAATGAAAACCCTGTCAGAGAGAAAAGAAAAACTAGATGAGTCAACTACCAGAAATAAACTTCAACCTATTTAAAATGTTCAGTATTGAGCAGTGGTTTGGAACACATTCAGCAAATGAAGAAAAAGTACCTACAAGTTACTGGAAAAAAAACAGCAAAAAGAAGGCACTCACAGATCAACATGGAACAACTGGACCAACTAGAATGTGACTGGAATGAGGCCTCTACCAAGAGACAAACAAACTGGGTAATACAAGTTTTCAGTGACTGGGAGAGTAAGACAAAGGCTGCAATAGATTTAAAAACTGTCAGTCCACAACAACTAAGCACCATCCGCAAGCACTTCTATGCTTCATTGTGAAATACCTCAGGAGAGCCATATGGCATAAGCAATTTCATTGGCCTGAGGGCTGGCGTCAACCGCTACATCAATGAGCCACCCCTGAGCAGAAATATTAACATTTTAGACACTGCTGAATTCAATGCAGTGAACAATGTGTTTACAGCCTACATTAAAAACTTAAAAAAACAAGGCCATGATAAAATGCACCACCACCTGCCCTCTCAGAGACTGAACTTCAGCACTTACAAAACTCCATGGCCCTGAGTCCCGATACAGTTGAGGGTCTGCTGCACCATGTCTGGCTAGAAACACATATCCACTTTGTCAGATGTGGTAGTGAGGGCCACAGACAACTGACAACGCAGTCGTTCAAATTCAAAAAAGCAGAGCATGAACTACAATATGTAACCCTCAGCTTTAATGAAAAAACAAAAAAACAAGCCAAAGCCAATGAAAAAGACAGAGATCTTTAATGAGGCAGCATGTTTGAAATTGCAGGGTACCCACATTGCCCTGTAGCAGCCCTGAGAAAATATATTTTTAAATCGCCACCAAACTGTCCCAATCTGTATACACACCCACACAGACAGCCTGCCAAACTGTGGGTGCAAGAAGAAGTATGATACACTCTGGAACCAGTTGGAATCAATTACCGCACCACCATGCTGCCACAAATATGCAAAGCTGCTGCTTTAGAAAAAACTTATACTAAGCACAGCTGGTGTGCAATGGTGATCCAGCTTCTCAGCAATGCAGGACTTGAAAGCAGACAAATCACTGCAGTCATGGGTCACAGGCAAGAATCATTGCTTCAAAGTTATTGAGCACCAGCAGTTTCTGAATGGATAAAATGGAGCTCCATAATGTCAGAAACCAAGGAGTCCACCGACGCCAAGATTCAAACCTCATTTCTCCAACAGACATATAGAACTAGATTTTATGTGTCCCCAGAACATCCAATGATCCTGAATACCTGCAGCTTGAACCCTGCAACCTAACAACACGCAGCCATGCCAAGCAAACCATGGAAAATAAAGCAGAAGGCTGCCCTGAAAACCAAAATGAAACACAAAAATCACCTCATGAGCAATTCCAGCAAATAGCAAGTATAACACACAAATGTTAATTCAGGGAAACTCGATGTGCATTTTAACATTTACAAAAAGCTAATCTTGTTGAAACCTTGGGCCTGATTCCAGAAGGCATGGTGCAAGTTGCTGACAGTTGCAACCTTGCGCCAAATGCCTATGAACCAGGGACCTGCACTCGATTCCAGAACAGCCAGAGTCCCCAGTGGCTATGTCCACAATTTGCAGCACCCTAAGTGTTGTTCCAAAGGGAAGGCACACTCAACAGGGTGCAGTAAGCTACTGTTAAGCCCACTGACAGAGTGCAAGTCCTCACCCTAAGCCTCGGCCCCCATGTAATGCCCCACAGGGCTGAACATGTCTCCCCCCAAACCCGAGAAGTGCTCCACAGTGCTGATTATGTCTTCCCATACCTGAGAAATGCCCCACAGGGCTGAGTATGTCTCCCCCATGTACCTGAGCAGTGCCCCACAGGGCTGAATATGTCTTCTCCCTGTACTGAAAAGTGCCCACAGGACTGGATATGTCTCCCACCATACCCAAGAAGTGCCCCACAGGGCTTCACATGTCCACCCATCCTCAAGCCCCAATCCCCAATCATTCATTCATTGATCACATATTGTATACAGTAGTACACGCTGAGTAGGAGCTCAGTCAGCAGCTGGCCATGGAGGCGAGAGGTGGGATGTGCCAGTCATTGGCTGGGAATGGGTGTGGGGGGTGAATTGGCACTGCTGGGTGGGGGCCACTAGACTACTAGGGAATTAGGGGCATAACAGTATTAATATTATTGGTGAGGTGGTGACTGTTGATCAGGGCTTAGGGATGGGGGGCATGTGCAGCCCTGCAGGCACTTCTTGGGTATGGGAAGAGACATATTCGACTCTAGGCGGGCAATTTTTCAGGTATGGGGAAGACATGTTCAGCCCTGTGGGGCAATGCTGCTGGATCAGGACTGAGGTGCCAGCACCACAGAGGACTTTCCATAGTATGTGCTACTGGGGAATGGGTGGGGGCTTATGGGAAATGTAGGTGGTGGCTGTTGGGTGCACATGGCACAGTGGTGCACCCCCAGTGGATGCAAACTACAATTAACTGTATGTAGACCAATGTACTTCAGGGGTTCTCTTGGAATAGCAAATGTGCTTTTCCAACAGTCACCCTCCTGAAATAGGGCATAACTGCTGCCATAAACCCCTTTGTACCATATCGCAGGGGGGTTATGGTGCAACTGGTGGCATAGGACCTACTTCAGTGCAGTCAGCCTGCGACTTGTAGCAGGCTTCATTTTGTAATATTGAATGTCATTAATCATGGTGCAAAGACCTACTTGCACCATTTTTTTGGTGCAAGTTATTTTGCGGCATGCGTATCCGTTCTGGAATCAGGCCCCTCATGTTTACCGAAGCTAATGCATTTAAGTCAGTAATTTACAACAGCTAAAGTAATTTTTAATGTTAAAATGTGTTCAAAATTGTTAAATATTTAAACATCATATATTAACTAATTTTAACAAAAGTTACACTGTAAAGTTGCTTTAATATAAAGTTATACAGGTAAGCTCTTTAAACACTAATTAAAGTTTTCATGCAGTTTTAATACAGTTCAATGAACTATATTCTGTAATGGAATAATATTTACTGATTTTAATGATTAAACAAGATTTAAACAGAAAACAAACTGTCTGTCTCATTACTTTTGTAGTGTGAGCCATTGAATAGTAGGAATAATGCATTCCAGGATGAGTGTGGTGCTGGGATAATATTACTTCTTGTGTGTTGTATGCACTTGACCTTTCACCGCATGCCCAACCACCTGAGGCATGATGTTATCCCAGCATGATACACACCCTGTTGTGTATTATTCCATTATTATCTTGTATAATGAGACAGTAAATGCTATAACCCAGAATGAGACAAATAAATCACAAAGAGAGTGCAAAAATGATAAGATACCACCTGTTGGTGTAGTTATGAACTGTGACTCACAACTAAATTGCAGTAAGATACAACATTAGAAATGGCAGTTCAGACATGGAGAAGTGAAGACCCATTTGAAAGAAAAAAAGAGAATTTAAGTCATCTTTAAATGACTTTGAACATATTTCTCCTGTCTAAACAGACTAAGTCTTGCTTCACCAACTATGATTCCATCAGATATTTCACACTTGTGACAATCAGTGGAAAAGGATAAAACAGTGGTAATAAGAATAAAAGTCAAAATGATCCCAAATATGGGCCTGGGGGAAAATGGTGTTACCTCCAGCAGTTGAAGCCTTTATTAATCAAAACTTATTGTTGTCCAGTTTATCAGAGTTAAAATAGAAATAAATCAAATGGAATGAGATTCTTAGGGAACAAAAGATACTGGTGCAAGGACATAAGGAAAAGAGGTAGAAATTAATAAATGAGTAGGAAGCACAAGTGGAGACTGAAAAGAGCTGTTAACAAAGGAACAGATGTGGGAAAGTAGAAATGAAATACATAAAATAACAGAAAGAAGTGCAGAAACAGAAACAAACAAGATGGAAGATGAAAGACAAAGCTCAAAAATGTTATCAGAATAAACTAAAAGAACAAATAAAATCAGACATGGTGAGCATTGATATATACAAACACTGCAAAGATTTGAACCACTTATGTCTACCTAAAGAGACTGACCAAAATAAGAAAAAGAAAGATGAGACAGTCAAAGAATATAATTACAATAAGCAGACATATGAGATGGAGGATAATGTATGGTCTGCTATCAGTAACAAGCGTGTGTTGCCACTGAGAGGTTGCCACAGCGACCGTTTAAACCTCAAGAGCAAAGCTCAATAAGTTCCAGCTGTCTTGGCAACCTCGAGATGACAACATTTGCTTTGTTGCCGATAGTGGACAGTACATTATCTTTTATGTGTATGGTCCACATAGAGAACAAAATGAGAGGCAGTATCCTTACTTAGATAATGCCTAAAATTAAACTTGTATGCTAATTGGCTGAAACAGCCTGCCACCTGGGCTGTTATTTCTTAACAACCGTCCACTTCAAGCGAGTGCCACTTGGGGCTCCCTATTACCTAGGAAATCCTGAAACCCCCCTGAAGTCTGAAACCAATGTAAACCTAAGTAGCTGCCATGTCTCCCCGGCTCATTTACCGAGATTAACCTCACCACATATTATAACACCACACAACTACCAAAGAGACAAGCGGACATCTTCCTCCTAAAAACAGCAACCGATCACCAAAATGCAGCCTACTTCCTCCTTCACTCATTAAAAAAAAAACAGAACAAAAAATGATGCAAGCAACAACTGGAAATTATTTAGAGAGTGCCTGCGGTGGCCTCATTATATGCCCCTAAGACCGTTATATCCCAATAATGCCCACCCTGTTGGGTATTATTACTTACATAAAAGATTATTTTTAGTCAGTGCCGCTCTCTCTCAGGTCCAACTTTCACCGCAGCAGCTGATTCAGGAAGTCCCGAGGTTAACGATCTGCGCATGTGCAAATGCGTTCTATGTTGTTGTGCCTTCGATGTGACATACCCACAATGGTATAACAACACTGTGACATCACATCAAGGGTACAACAATCCTGTAAAAAATTGGATTTTTATCGATTACAATGTTCCACCATATATTATAATGCAGATAAACTAGAGAAAAAAGTAAAATTCCAACACACAAATAGTAACGAGAAAACAACTATGGAATGAAGGAAAGCTAAAAAGTAGAAATAGCACTCATAAGAAAAAAGTGCATAAAAATGAAAAGTTTGGCAGAGACATAAATGAACATTTAATTAAAGAGGTATGTTGCTACGAATAATATGCATTTGAAGGGCTTACTCAAAATTAAATATGAAAATGTTTCTCCCTAAAGGTTATGGTATATAATGTATGTAAGACATTTGTAGGAAATGTATTATATTGGAGTGATATTTGATCAGTATACTGGTATTCTAACAAACTTGAGGAAGGTTTGATATGGATTGCTGTGAAGGATGCAGGCATCTGGGGGATTATTGTGAAATATATGGATGAGGTTATAAGGATTTAGGAAGAAATGCAGATACATCTATTCTGAATATGGATAAAGAAGAACCAGACAATAATATATGTTGAACCAGTTATTAACATACTTACTAGTAATATTTTGAATAAAAAAAAGAAAAATTTATCAACATAATAACACAAAATAGAGTAGAAATCAAGGTAAGCAACAAAGAATGATATAGTTCCTGTGCTGTTTGAGATCAATTACTCCTTTGTGAGCAAAAGATGAGGAGACAAGAAATTGAATAATGAAAGGTACGAGAAACATGAAAGGAGGATTAATAACAGCTTAATCCTGAAACAAGATCAGTGCTAGCACTAGTCCTAGCGCCTCCTCACCTGTGCAAAGGAACAAGGTTACTGAGGAAGAGCGTGTACTGCAAACAGAGCTAGATAACTTAGAAAGATGTTAGAAGTAGGTTCAGATGTGTAATGTGAACCAGTAGGGATCATAGCTAGAACACAGCTAGTTAAAAAAAAATAAATGTAAGAGCAAAATTGTCAAACCATAGTAAAGAAATATGGCATCAGTATGTTAAAGGAAACATGGCACATGGGCAGTTCAACAAATGTTATACTGGGTTAGTGTGCTTTTAGTATACCAGCAATGACATTTTCTGCATATGGATGCACACATGGGTCTTAAATACACTTGCTTCCACAAGTAGAGTTACTAACTGTAATGATTTAATATAGGGGATACCACACTTTGTGTATTTTTATTAATAACTGAGAAATGACCACTTGGTGTTTATCTTAATATGTATATGCAACCGAGAATGGTGGGAAGGTGGAAAATTACATTTTGACATGCTACAGAATATATCGATAGGCATAAATGAAACTTATATGAACATTCTAGTCATTATGATGGAACACTTGAATGGAAGACCTTCAAATAAGTTAGAAATTTGTTCCACAATGTGAGAGAGTGGATGACACATTGGACCCTATTCTCAACACATTTAGACTGACACATTGATCACAACTAGTGTCAAACACAATTCTGTAAAAGCAGCCTGAATCAAATCCAAGGCTGCTGCATCAAACCCCTTGCACTACACATGAGGCAACCAAACAGTTGTGTCAGGTTGAAAGGGGCTTCGTACTATGGTGGAGCTGCAACATCCACTTTTTGGATTTAGCAAGCCCCACTGTGGAAGCAGCAAGGAGCACCACTGAGACCAGCCAGAGATAGTCTAAGTGACTTGTGTCAGTGGGAAGAGATCTCACAATCTGCTGCTGGCTGCAGAGGGGGCATGGGACTGGATCATCAAACCTTAGTCTGATGCAAGGTGCCTGCGTCAAACAAGAATGATGCATTTCACACCTTGTGTCAAAAGATGCAGCATTCCCAATTTGGAAATGTGGTTTGCTTTGGAAAGGAGAGAAGAAGAAGAAGAAGAAGAAGAAGAAGAAGAATCAGTATTTATATAGCGCTTTTCATACATCCAAAGCGCTTTACAAGCAATGCTAGACTGGTAGTGAAGTGACTGAATGTGTGGTGGCGGCCATATCGCACATCATCACCCACACACAGCCTGGATAATTGCATGAACCAGTTTATGGGAAGGGGAATGTTGGCCAGGACACCGGGAATGTTCCCTACTCTTTGCGAAAAGTGCCCTGGGTTCTTTTACTTCCACCTGGACACCCACCAGGACAACACCAGGATGGGCAGAAGGGACCTCGGTTTAACGTCTCATCCGAAGGACGGCACACCCCAGCAGTACAACACCCCCCAATACTGCACTCGGATGCCAGCAATTTTTAGGTGCAACTCCAATCCCGGTGTGGGACGAGAACCCACAACCTTCTGGTCCAGAGGCGGATGTGCTACCAACTGAGCCACGCTGACACCTTGTCACCTTGGCACTGTGTCACCCTTGCAACCTACTTCATGGTGAACCAGTTCACAAGAAAGTTTGTGCCATGTTGGGGCTGCAGCATCCTTTTTTTGGGATTCAGGAAGTCCCACAGTGGGTGCAGCAAGGGTCTTGAGTTAGACCAGCCAGGAGCTGTTCTAAGCCCCTTGCATCAGTGCCACACAAGGTGCTAAATTTGGGGGCTCTGAATGGGGGGTTGGGGTGGAAGGGACAGGGGAGTGCCATGGGGTATAGGGGAGCCAGTGGGTATGCCGAGGGGTGATTAGGTACCCAGAGAGGGTGCCATTTATATAAGTATTATGGTAATGGATGTTACAGGGCTTCAGGGACAAAGAGTGACATGGCCCCAGTTGGGCACAGTCCTGGCCACAGCCCCAGCCTTGGGCAATGTTTGTCCCTAGAACCCCCTCCTACTATTCATTAACATAATAGTTATAATAACAGCACCCCTACTGGGTGCTGATCACCCCACTGGAATGCTCACTGGCTCCCCAACACCCATTTATGGCATAACCTGTGCCACTTCTGCCCCTGTACCCCCTTCAGGCAATATTTTGTTTGGTTGTGCCAGGAGGGAAGGGAGCAGAATCTCTGTGACAATTTCTGCAGGTGCACCTATTTTTTGGCATTAGCCTGCAGGTGTGGAAGCTCCATGGTTTTTGGAACAGGGGCCCCTATTTTTTCAGAATTGGGTGCAGGGTCCCTGATACACCTGAGTTTGCCACAGCCCTGGATCACTGCAACTTGCGATGCTCTCATAGCTCTTTAAGAATTAGGCCCACAATGTCATGGAGGGGTCAGATGGGCAGCAGTGGTAGTGATGGCACCTGGTGGAGTGTGTTTTGCAGTTTACTTGATGCACAGTATAGTACATGAACTGTATGTACAGTACAATGAATGTCCCTGGTATTCCAACATCCAGCCAGATCCCCAATGTCCCTCTAAAGTATTGATCAATTATCCATGGTAGTCCATGTCCCCCCACCCAACCTCTGATGTCCTGCTGAATTATTGAGCAATCATCCCTGGTGGTCTAGTGGCCCCACACTCCCTGATCTCCTGTAAATCTGTTTAAGGTCATGCTATGGTGATCTAGTATTTCCCCTACCCTTCACCCCAGCAGGCAGTGCACAACCACCCTGCTCCCCCCATCCTGAGCCCTGTTCTGGTGACTGGCACATTCCTCCTCCTCTCACCACTCTGGATGAATGACTACAAAACTGTCACTGAGCACATACTGTATATAGTATACACTCATTTACTGAAAACTCACTCTGAGCTGTCAATCAATGAGGGTGTACTGTATACAGTACATGCTCAGTGACAGTTCAGTCAGTGGCTGACCACGGTGGTGACTTGACAGGAAGGTTGTACAAGTCACTGGCTCATGGTTTGGGATGGGGGGAGGGGTGGTTGGGCAATATCTGCCAGGGTAGGAGATGGGGGGAACACTAGACCACCATGTCCTGATCTTAAATGGATTTTTGGGAGATCAGTGATTGGAGGGCCGCTAAACTACCAAGGATGACTGCTCAATAACTCAGAGGAATTTCAGGAATCGGGTGGGGGAGGTGTGCAAAACTACCAGGGAAGATTGATCAATGCTTCTGAGGGACATCAGGGATCAGAGGGTGCTAGACCACTAAGGAAGATAAATATACAGATCAAGATCTCTACAGTCAATACATGATACTGCAGATGCACCCCACCAGGTGCCATCATTCCTACTGCTGCCCAGCTGTCTCCCCTGACTTCCCCTATGCCACCTCCCATGCATCTTCTGATACCAGCCCTCTCCTGTCCAGTAGCTTCTCCCCACACACATCATGCTGGCCCACTAGTGTTGCACTGGGTGCAGGGCCTGATCCCTCTGTAGGCAAGTCATAGGTGCACCTTTGTTTGGTGCAATGGGCAACATGCTGAAAACCCTGGGAGTTTGTTGTCAGAACCCTTTTTTCATAGAATCAGGCACAGGGTTCCTGGTGCACTTGAGTTTGCTGACAGTCCTAGATTGCAGTAAATAGCAGCAATCTAAGGGCTTTTTGTGATTCAGGTCCATTGCATGTACCTATCAGAAATTCAGCATATGATGGAGGGAACAGAAAAGAAAAAATAGTATTGGACATAGCAGCTAAAAATAATCTTAAAATTATGAATGGAAGGACAAAGGAGGAGGACTCTAAAGGAACATGCAAACATACAAAATTGCCAATAGATACAGGCCTTTCAGCCTAGCTAGTCTGCACGAGTGTGTAGCACACCATCTATTAGACTGCAGCTGCCCACCTCCCCTTGCTTCCCTTCCATCTTAGTGCCCCCCATCCGACTTCACATCCCCACCCTCCCCCCTGGTTTTGACCCTGGCTTTGACCCTATCTCACCCTGTCTTGAGGCTGCCCACCATGTTCAATGCTACCACTTCCTCTGGCAGGGTATTCCAACCAGCCACCACCCTTTCCATGAAATAGTGCTTCCTCATCTCTCTCCCGAACCTTCCTCCCTCTAACTTCATCCTGTGTCCCCTCGTGTCCCTCCCTCCCTTTAACATAAACAAGCCCTCTGAATTAACTTTGTTTATGCACTGTATGTACTTGAAGGTCTCAGTCATATTCTCTCTCTTCGATCTTCCAGGGTGTACATTTGAGCTCCCTCAATCTCTCCTTATCTGCTAAGTCCCCCATCCCCAGGATCATTTTCATCATCCTATGCTGGATCCCCTCCAGTAGCTTGTTGTCCTTTTTCAAATAGGGACAGCAATACTGCACACAGTACTCCAAGTGCAGCCTAACCAGGGACCTGTTCAGGGGCAAAATGACTTCTTCCCTCCTAGAGGTGATTCCCCTTGCTATGCATCTCAGCATTCTGTTCACCTTTGCAGCTGCCTTCCTGCACTGTGTGAGAGTTTCATGTCCCCTGTCACCAGCACACCCAGATCTTTCTCCTCTGCCGAAGTGGCTAATTGCACTCCCCACTACTAGTAGTAGCTATTCCTTGTTTTTCTTTTGCCCCCACATGCAAGACCTTGCATTCTTTTGCATTGAACCCCAGCTGCCATGTGGCTGACCAGCATTCAAGGATCACCAAATCCTCTTGCAGAAATGTATCCCCTTCCTCACTGTCTACCTCTGTACCAATCTTAGTGCTTTCTGAAAAGAGGTTGATCTTGCTCCTTATGCCATCTAGAGTATGGAGTTCGGTACTGGTGCCCACACCTCAAAAAGGACATTAACCTGCTGGAGAAGATTCCAAGGAGGGCTAAAAAGATGATAGCTGGTCAGCAGGGTAAGGCATACGAGGAGAGGTTGAGGGCACTGAACGTGTACTCCCTGGAAGACAGGAGAGAGAGAGAGAGAGAGAGGACATGACTGGGACCTTCAAGTACTTGAAAGGGATAAATATGATTGATAAGGAGAGTCTCTTTAAGCTGAGTGGCAACCATAACACAAGGGGGTACAGTCTTAAGCTGGAAGGTGGGAGGTTTAGGAGGGACGTCAGGAAGCACTTCTTTACAGAGAGGGTGGTGGACACTTGGACTGTGCTGCCAGAAGAGGTAATTTCATTGAAGACAGTGAGCAGCTTTAAGAGAGGCTGGGACAGGTATAGAGGGAGGGTAAGGGTCATGGGAGTGAGGAGAGGGGGCAGGACAGTAGCTCAAGCTGCGCCCTGCAACACGAGCAGACTAGATAGACCAAATGGCCTTCTACTGGCATCTTCATATGTTCATATATTCGCATGTCTGCTATGAATATGTTGAATAGAACCGGTCCTAGCACTGACCCCTGTGGGATCCTGCTGGTTACTGCCCTGGCTGCTGAGAGTTCTCCTCCTCCTACTACCACCCTCTGCTGCTTACCCTGCAACCAGTTCTTGATCCACTCAACCAGCTTCTTCCCTGCTCCCAGGCTATTTAACTTGCTGGTCAGTCTTCCATGGGGCACACAGTCAAACTCCTTACTGAAATCCAGGTAAAGGACATCCACTGCATGGCCGCTATCGAGTGACCTCTCCAACCAGTCAAAAAAGTCAACAAGGTTGGTTTGACATGTTCTCCCAGACACAGACCCATGCTGCCTATCATCCTGCAAGCCATTCTTTTCCTGAAAACTCACCAGCCTTTCCTTAAGTATAGTCTCCGTTAGCTTCCCCACAATGGCTGTAAGGCTCACTGGTCTGTAGTTCCCAGATTCATCTCTGGGCTCACTCTTATGGATTGTCACCAGATGTGCCATCTTCCAATCTGGGCATGCATCCTGTCCTCAGGGAAGTGTTGAACAAATCTGCCAGTGGTCCCGCCAGGACCACCGCCAACTCCTGAGTACCCTAGGATGCACTCTGCCCAGATGAGGCACCTACCCACCCTTAGGGACATTAGGCCTCCAACAACCCTTTCTAGTTGAATCTCTACATCTATCACTTCCTCACTCCTTCCACCCTCCACCCTTCCCTTGACATATTGGGCCATCCTCTTCCTGGTAAACACTGTGCAGAAACACTCATTTAGTACTTCAACCTGATCTGCCCTCTTCTGTACCCACCCACCCTCTTCCTAATCCTCACAATCGGTTCTTGCATTTCCTTCTCTCTATGTACCTAAAGAAATCCTTCACTATGTTTTACTAAGCTTGTAGGAGCAGAAAATGCCATAACCCATAAGTAGCTCCTTTAAGACAAGATGTAGTAGTTCAAATTCCCAGTTGATGTGATGTATTTATCTAAATTGGATTAGAAATTGTCTTTACTGGTGATGGACATTAAATCCAATGGAAGTCTATTCCAGAGGTTTGCTGCTCTCATGGTATAGAATTATTTCCTTTTATTGTATTTAAATCCTTCTCCCCATCCTTGATCCATTCCTCCAACCTTAGTTCTTTCAAAGCCTTGGCTGCCCTCAAAACTTTGCTCACCTCTCTAGATTTCTTAACATACTCCTCCCCATCCTCATCCCAGAAAGATCTGTTATACTTTCAAAAGGCTACTCTTTTCCCTCACCCTATCCACTACTTCCCATTCACCCAGCTAGGTCTCTTGTTCCTGGAATTCTTGCTTTGGCTCTTGGTACAAGAGCTAGTGGCTTCTGCCAGGCCCCTCTTTATGATGTTCCATTTCTGATCTCATGCCCATGTCAGGGCTAATGCTGTCTAGGATATATAACTGACTGTACCCCACAAGAATTGGTGGTACCATTATAATTAATCAATCAATAAATCTAAATTTGTTTTTAAAAGCACTATTCAAAATGTATCAAAGCACTTCCACATACAGAATAAAAGAAAATAAAGTAAAGAAATAAAATTAGCCAGCAGATAGAAACAAATAATTAAAAAGCAGCAGAATGTTAGACTTCAGGAATGCCATATTAAACAAATGTGTTTTAAGTGCAGATTTAAAGGTCTCAACAGTCAGGCATGCTCTAAACCAACAAGGGAGAGAATTCCTCAGGGTCAGGATACAAAAGCAAATGATCTGGCCCCAGAGGTCATCAAATGGGCCCTGAAACCTCTAACAATCCCTCATTTGAGGAGCATTAGGGGCAAAGGAGATCTTGCAAATATCATGGTCCATGTCCATGTGGGTTCATGTAGGTCAGCAATCCAACCTTGAAGGTGATCCTCCACTGAACCATCAGCCAGTGCAGGCCACAGAGCACAGGTGTGACATGGCAAGATCTAGGTAAGCCACTCAACAACCTGGCTGCCACTTCTGCACCAGCTGCAGGTGGCGGAGGTCCATCCCAGTAACCCTAGGTACAAGCCATTGCAGTAGCCAAGGCAGGCTGTCGAAGGTATGGACCAATGTTGGGAGATCATCAGGCAGGACCAGATGTTTTATCCAGGAGATATTCCTCAGATTGTAAAATGAGGTCTTGACAATGGCTGACACCTGAGACTTAAGTGTCAGCCCACCATCAAGCATAATGCCCAGATTCCGCACCCGGTCAGAGGTCATCAGCTGGCTGTCCCCCAACCAAAGTCCAGATGGCTGCCCAACAGACAGCCCTTCTACCTGATGACCTGGGACTACAACCTACATATCAGTCTTGTCGGGATTCAACCTCAACCAGATGGCATCCAGTCATGAATCTCAGTGAGGCAGTTATTAAAGACAGAGACAGCATCTTCCTCTTTGGGTACAGAGGACATGTATAGCTGAGTATTATCTTTGTAGCAGTGAAACTCAGCTCATACTACCCAATTATGCCCCCCAATGGAAGCATATACACCACCAACAACATGGATGGAAGAACAGAGTCCTGCTGCATTCCACAGGACAGGGGGGAAGAGGCTGAGGAAAAAATCCCCGACACCACTCTCAGAGTCCTGCCCATGAGGAAACATTGAAACCATCTGAGGACTGTCCCCGACAGATGACAGATCAGCAGCAGGTGCTCCAATAACACACCATGGTCCATGGTATCAAATGCCGCAGAAAGAGATCAAGGAGGACCAAGATCGAATGGCTTTTCCGATATCTCACTATTAGGAGATCATTAAGTACCTAAACCAGCACCATCTAGGTGCTTTGCCTCTTGCTGAAACCGGAGTGGAGCGGATCATAGACATCATGGGTGGTAAAATGATCCTCCAGTTGCAATGCGACTACTTTCTAAATAACCTTGCCCACAAAGGCAGGTTAGAGACAGGTCTGTTGTGGCTAGACAGTCAGGGTCGAGAGAAGATTTCTTCAAAAGATGACACATCACTGTCTCCTTTAGGGTGTCAGGAAACACCCCAGTTTCCAACGAGCACCCAACTATCTCAACTAGGACTGGTCTGATTACCTCCACACACCTCACAAGGAGGCATGCTGGACTTGGATCCAAACAACAGTAAGTCAGTCACATACCCTGGATAACCTTCACAATGTCAATGATCAACGGCCGATTAAAGTTGGAGCAGAGAAATTGGGCATCTGCAATCTCCCACTGACTGCCACAACAACCATTGGCGCGAGCCATGTGGATTTCCAGTCCAATGGTGACAACCTAATCTGCAAAACATGGAGCGAATTTATCACACTTATTCTGTGAAAAAGCTCCCCAATTCTGGAGACAGACTGGATTTCCCAGCTTTTCCACAGTACAGAAGAGCTGAGATGGTCAATTTCATGTTGGAGCAATCTCCCTGGACAGGAACTCTGCCTTCTTTTGGGAGACAGATGATTGATAATCCTTATAATGGGCCATCAATCTAAGTATGTCATCGACCAAGCTGGATTTCCACCAGCATCATTCCAACCTTTGCCTCACTTGCATCAGATCCCTCAAAGTCCCATCAAGCCAAGGGGACTGAGTGTGAAGGGTGAGGGTGCGAATGCAGACAGGAGATATGGAATCCAGGGCAACCATCACCTCCTTATTATAGGCTAGTATCAGATCCCTGGATCCAAGCTTACACTGGGCCTACTCAATGGATCCAGCGCTCACATCAAACCATCTGGGGTCAGACCCCTTAAAGGGTGGTGCCGGACCATCTCTGTAGAGGCTGGTCTATTGGGGAGCCTTAAAACTGAACCTTATAGTGTGATGATCTGACCATCAGACTGGCTCCACCACCGCATCGGAGATCGCCATTCCCAGCAGGAACACTTGGCATACCTCATTTGACTTAAAAACTCCCCTTGTGGCAGAGTTTTTACCTTGCTAAAACAGTGGAACTGCATATTCTGTACTACATGAAATCATTACCTATGCTATGAATCTATATGCGCCTCCATCAAAAATATGCATAAAGGCTAGGAAATGCTGTTGGTTCACTCAAGATCTCAAGGCTGCACTACTGTCCAGGGATAAACTCTAGAAAACTGCCTGCAAATCCCAAAAAGAGGAAGACTGGCGCCTCTTTAGAACAGCCAGAAATCACTGCACCAAACTGATTAGGGAAGGTAAAGCCTGCTATTACCAAGCAGAACTAGATACAGCAGCCAATTGTCCCTCCAAATTCTGGGCCACAATCAAAGAACTGGCGGAAGCCACGTCACAAAGTATGCACCCTACAAAAATTACCTCTGACAATACAGTAATCAGTGACAAAATAGAGATACTGCAGGTATTCAACATGCACATCGCCACAGCAGGCTTAGCCTTCGACAACTCTCCTGCATGTAGCCTGCGCACCCAACTTGGCATGACCCTACCAAATGTTGGCTCCGTTAGTCAAAATTTCTCATTCTCATCGGTTTCCCTCAAGGAAGTGGAAGACTTGATTCTCTACCTGGATACTAAGAAAAGTACTGGTGCAGATGCACTTGAACCATACTTCCTAAAGATAGCATGCCATGTATTGGTAGTGCCTATTACTCATTTATTCAACCTGTCCCTAACACAATGTACCCTCCTCAAATATGGAAGATCTCACACGTTATCCGCTATTTAAATCTGGAGACCTCATGACTTTAATAACTATAGGCCAATTTCTCCTACACAAACTCTCGAAGCTACTGGAAAAAATAGTAAATGGCCAACTAAGACCCTTCATCGACAGAGAAAAATTACTAAACCCCCTTCAATCTGGATTCAGAGCCAACCACAGTACAGTCCCAGCATTAGCTAAAGTAACCAATGACTGGCAACTAGAGTTGGAGCATAAAAAGTCAGTATGTACTGTGTTTCTTGACCTCAGAAAAGCATTCGACACAGTCGACCATGACCTGCTCCTCGACTCACTAAAAACACTAGGATTGGATGCTACTTCTCTAAACTGGTTCTCTGAATATCTGACAGACAGATACCAGCAGGTGAAAGTGGATGGCGAACTATCTGCCCTAAAACTCTTACAAAGAGGTGTCCCTCAGGGATCCATATTAGGTCCCCTCCTCTTCACAATGTATATCAACAAGATTGATGAGGGAATCAAGGATGCAAGTATTTACTTATTCGTGGATGACACAGTACTGTACCTGAGTCATCCCACACCAAAAGAAGCTTGTACTGACCTACAAAAAGATTTCAACCTCCTGCAACTCCAACTAATCAATAAAAAACTGCTATTAAACACTAAGAAAACTAAAGCCATGTTATTTTCCCCTGCAAACTACACAAGCGCTACTGACTCCCTCCCCCCAATAACCACGATGCTGGGAGAGTGCTTAGAGTACGTTCCAAAATTCAGATATCTTTGGGTCTGGATCAACTGTAAACTCTCCTTCACTGATCACCTGGAAGACTTGCTGAAAAAATTAAGGCAAGACTTGGCCTTTTTTGCAGGATAAGAAGACTTCTTACAGCAGACGCAAAACAATGACTAGTCCAAGCCACGTTCCTGTCCTTAATTGACTACACAGACTTCATATACTGTAGCTGTGCTGCTTCTATCTTGGAAAATTGGATATGCTCTACCACAGAGTTATACGTTTCATCGCTGACCTCCCCTTCTCTACCCGTCATTGCACACTATATGCCACCACGGGCTGGACCTCACTTCACTAGAGGTGCAACTTTAATGCAGCACTCTGGACACTTAGACCCCTCAGTGGCAAACTCCCACAATACATCGTCAACTGTCTGTCTCTGATTGTGCCCAGGAATTATTCCCTTAGAAGCTGCTCACAACTCCTGCTAAATATACCCAGGGCACTCACACGAGTCGGGAGAGCCGCCTTTGGATTTGCACTCCCATCAATATGGAAAAAAAAACCAAAAATACTTATGCTGAAAACCCCAGTAAGTACCCTTTTGTTCAAAAGACTTTACCGTGATGGCATTATGGAAATTTGCAACTGCTTTACTAGACACTAACTAACCTCCCTCCCTCAAATGACGGCCCGCAAATGGTGGCTCCCCAGCTGAAATGTGTGCTCTGCCTCTAGTGTGCCCACCAACAGATCCACAGGATTTATTGTCGAACTCCCATATCTTATTCTTTGATGCTCTGAACAGCTGCAGCCTGATTCGACACATGCTACCGCCTTAGGGATAATTATTGTCTTTCACCCCAAAATATTTGGTCCCTCGTCCATTCAACACCTCCTCTGCCCCAACCTCCAGGACCCTCCCAGTTATGCCCCTGCTACTATATTCCTCCCCTTGCACTTAGTACAACGGCAGCTTTTCTCCTCCATATGTCGCCGCGTTTTGGGGCAAAAATCGCTTTGTTGCTTTTCGTACGGTCCTCCACCCTCCCAATCCCTCAGTCTGCTCTAACAATTGGGTCTTCTTTGCTTGCACCCCTATTCCCCACCTCTCCCTACGTTATGCACTTGATATCTTCTATCTGGTATGCCTACCCTCTCCTAACATTTCCCACTACAAAATGCACAGTTTTGGGGTTTGGATCCAGCACAAGTTCATTATCCATGACCCCTTGTAGTTCTGTGTTCAATGTATATTACTTGTAAATGTGCATTTTTACTATAATAGCAGCTATTTTTACTGTTTGTACTATTGTAACTTGTCTTTCAGTATTATTACTGTAGGACCGTTGGTCCATCTTGTAGATGAGCTTGTTCAATGGTGCCCACCTAGGTAAATAAAGATATTGATTGATTGATTGTCCAATGAGTGACCTTGAATGTGGGTCACTGGGGTAACTACCTATGTAAAACCCAACAAACCCATTAGTTGGAGGAAGTCTTGACCAAAGTGCTAGAGTTCATCATCGACCAAGCATTGAAATCCCCAGAATGAGCCATCTGGCAGATTCCAATACCATGTCAACAATGAAGTCCTGACTTCCTGCAGGAAATCCTTCCCACCCCTGGGTGAACAGTAGATGAGAAGTATCCTGCAGGCCACACCTACAGCCATCATACACTTGAAGTATCTATTGACCCCAACTGGCACATCTACAAGGCCCAGCTCTGACTTAAAACAAATGGCTACATCACTGCCCCTATGATCCTATCTCAGGCAGTGTATCACTGAGTAACCAGCCAGAACTGCTGACTCCAACACAGGACCAGCATTTTCATCCAGTCAGATCTAGGTGATGCATGACAAGTACGATGTTCCAACAAGATCAGCAGTCACTGCTGTCTTGTTTTTAATAGACCTAGCACTGCATAACACTGGCCGAGTAGGATGGGCCACCAAGGTTAACTGCGCTATTTGCCCACAAAAAGTGGAGCCCTTTGGAATGGGAACCAGGCAAGGAGGACCCTGCTTCTGAATCCATTTCACCCCAGGGCATCTCCTTGACCCCCAACCACAATCCACCCACCCCGCTCCACACCCCTTCCAGGCATGCTCCCCCACCTCCACCTCCTCTAACAATCCCCACAGGTGCAACAATGCCTATATACCTAGGCTGGCAATGGGGCAGTTGAAAGGGCAGAGGTCCTTAGGCTGGAGGCAGAGTAATACCTGACAGCTGAAGTTTTCTGCCAACACATACTACCTGCCTTTTGAACTAGCAGAAGCAAAAATGTAAAGCTTCCAAAAATATGCTCACACACACACACACACACACAAAAACACACACGGTCCTCTCATACACATACACTCTGACTACCTAAAACAAAATAACCCAACCCCCAAAAATATTACAAGTAAACCGAAACTAATATTACAAAAACAAAACAACAATAGTAGCCTTGAGACTGAATGAGAAAAGGTCACTGTCTGATCAAAGTTCATTGTCCAGATGAAATTTAAAGTGGCTAGTATATTGAGTCATTGGTCCATGGTATCCTGTCAATATCGCACAACTAAATCAGCACAAGTAATTACATCGCTACCTTTTCAGCGCTAAATTTAAAAGCACTTTTACAAAAAAGTGCTTCTACAAAACTGTGTAATGAGTGGAGTAAAAAAAGTTGTGAAGGGTCAGGAGCCCATCGTTATCATCCCTCTGGGCAGAACCAGTGATTAAAAATCAAAGGTCTGTCTCACATTAACTAAGTCACCCATCATCACTGCAAACAACAGGACACACATTTTCCCAGAGCCAGTAATTAAAAATCAAAGGTCTGTCTCACATTACCTAAGTTGCCCATCATCACTGCAAACAACAGGGCACACGTTTTCCCAGAGCCAGTAATTAAAAATAAAAGGTCTGTCTCACATTAACTAAGTTGCTCATCATCACTGCAAACAACAAAGCACATGTTTTCCCAGTAAAATGAATGGGTTCACTCACTCAGTACAATAAATTGACCAGCCTTACTGACATAAGAGGACTGAACACACACCCATGATTTTCCCTATGGCGATGGTTCTGGCATGTTCTCCCACAGATCTGTTAAGAGTTTTGAAAATGCCTGCTAGTAAATTGCTAGTGTAGCAAGGTATTGCATTAAATAATTAACCCCCTTCTTTTAAATGCCTTCTGCAATCCGATTTGAGTGAGGACTTTCATGCAGCAGCTACTGAGGAGATGGGGATGCAGTGGGAAGATCAGATCTGTTGCTCTTTAGTCTCGGTTTTGCCCTTGCTGAATGCCAGTAGAGGAAGGGTGAGGAGGTAAATGTCAGGAGGGAAATGCCATTCACCACATGAGCACAGTTGGTATAGGAACCAGACTTTTTGTGCACTCTATAATTTGTAGATGTTCTAGTATGACCAAGCTCTACAATGTAAGCGCTTAATTGCTCATGATTTGCAGTCACGCTGTTTTGACAGGGAACCCTGGTCTACCATCAGTCAAAAAAAAGCATACCACACTTTATAATGGAAATTAAATGAGTGAGGATGGAGCTCTCACCATCACCTTTGCCCACAACACAAATATCTAAATACTGTAGCCCTCTCACCACCACAATCTTTCCTTTTAAAATATTGAATAGACTAAAACACGAGGCCCTCTCACTACCTCCCAAATCATATATATGATAACTCCAGAAACTGAAGTCAGCCTGGATTGATGAAATTGTACCCAAAGGGTGGGATATTCAGAAGGGTTGCGCATGGCGCACTACAGGTGTGCCATGCGCAACCCACTGATGTGCCCCAGCATGATATTCAAAAGGTGAAAGTGTGGCACAAATCCTGATGTGCTGGAGCGCATCATGTATGTGTGCAAGAAGGGGGGCATGCCCATACATATTCTGCACATCCCGATATTCAGCCCAGGATATGCTGAGCAGATGCAGATGCAACCCCTACCTGCTCCGCACACAGTTGAGTCACAACAAACAGGAACAACAGCTGGCCACCCACAGGTGAGCTGCCATATTGCAGGGTGCAGCATGGCAGCTGCCAGCTGTGGATGGCCACCCGAGCTCCGGTGGCACCATCTGTCTTGGTAACACCCCCCTGCCTGATCACGGGCATAGGTGTCATGGAATAATAGTCCAATATCCCTGGTGGTCCTGTGGACTGCTCGCAGCCCGATTGCAGGCAGAAGTATGAATAAATGATTAAGTCCCTTCCCTGGAGGTTCAGCAGTAACCCTCTCCCCACCGTCCCACTGAGCCCCACCACCCCACTCCTGCCCGGTCAGTGGTGGGTGGCAGCTCCTCACCCACAAGCCGCCCAGCTGCCCGCTGACTGACTGCATACAGTACAGCTGTATGCCCATTGAGTCTGACAGCGTGGGCCAATGGGCGCTCAGACTGTAATACACTACACAGTCTCAGACACGCGGAATGGATTCATTCACATATCTGGACTGTGTAGTATGGTATGGTCTGCATGCCACTGGCCCACGCCTGTGGACTAATGGACTTACAGCCGTACTGTACACAGTCGGTCGGGTGGGTGGCCAGGTGGCTTGCAGGTGGAGCTGGCCGCTGACCGAGGGGAATGAGGTGGCAGGGCTCAGTGGGAGGGGTGGGAGGGCTACCACTGACCACCAGGGATGGGATGAACTCTTATTTTTATATGTCTGCCTGTGATCGGCTGTAAGCGGTCCACTGGACCACTAGGGAAGGGATTTAATCTCTTATTTCTACTTCTGCCCGTGATTGGGCCATGGTCCACTTGACCACCAGGGATATTGGAATATGTTGTTTTGAAACCTATGCCCATGATCGAGCATTGGGGCACTTTGCCACTTGTGCAGGGGATGTTGGTCCCCAACAGCTGCAGCCTGGCAGTGCGCCAGGTGCATGTCACCAGGGATCGGTGCACCTGCATGAAAATGGGGCCATAATGACATGTAAATGGCCCCATTTGTGCCTTGCATGCATTATGGCCCCATTTGCATGTCCACCACTGAATATCACAGTTGATGCTCCTAGTGCAATGGCACTTGCGCTAGCACATCCCCCTGCCCCTCTGTGGCCACATGCGCTGATGTGGGTGGCCATGGAGTGATATTCAGTGGTGTTGAGTCATGGTGCAGCACCATTGAATATCATTCTGTCAGAGCCCTGGCACATCCCAGTTGCACTGCACCCAGGCTTGCGCCACAGCCTGGTGCAGTCTGAATATCCCACCCAAAGTGTTCAAGGGAGAAGTCCAGCAAAAGGAGACTCAATTCATGAAGATTCACAATAAGCCACCACTGCACGCTCCTGGCTGCACCCACTCAGAGAAAAACCTGGCACAGGTGGATGTATGTATGTATCCATGAATAATAGATTTCAAGGTCCACAAAGAGTGAGACAGTGACCACTGTTCTATATTACTGAATATCTGAATACATCTAAAAAGAAGACATGTTCCACTAAATTTGGAACAAAATGAGGATGTCAATAGAAATATGGTTATTATTAAGTGAAAGATAATAAAATGGAAGTATTAATGACTTTGAAATTATTAGAGTTAATATCAAGTAACACAAATATAGCTACAATGACTGACACAATTGATATGAAATTGGAAACAACAGAACTTAAAGACATAAAAGTGAAAATCCATGATTTCTTGAATATACTAGACATCATTATTAACATTTTGGGAGAAAAATATAGAAATAACACTACCATTGGTGTACCAAATGGAAACAAATGGTAAGACATGGAGGGTAAGGAATTACACAAAGTACGAATTAAGTTACATGAACAGACTACTAATAGAGCTGTGCAGAATATAAAATTCTGCTGGTGGAATACCCACAGAATTACCATTACAATTCAATAGAATTTCAAGGAATTTGTAAAAAAATTCAGTGCAATTTTGCCAAATTTAAATGTCAGTTATATTGGCCAAGTTTTTAAAATGTGTATCCAAATGATACCAAATCTGAATGGTAGATGGATACTGATTGTTTGCATTCATGTACCAAACATCAGAGTCCTAGACTGAAAGGGAGCTGATTTAATGGGTGGACAAAGATTTAATCAAAATTTAATTTTAATTTTTTCCATCTAATTTTAAACATTATAATACAAATTTCTCTGGAGTTTCCATTTTTAGGTAAACATGCAACATGGTTTGGTGCACCAAGTCTGAAGCCTCAAGCTTTAAAGAAGGCTGTGCTATAGGTAACCAAACATGTTGTCAAATTTATATTTTGGCTTAGTATACTTTTGAAAGAAGTCATTGCAATGTTATTAAATTAAGGTGTTATATGGGGAAATACTACAGTTATAGATGTACCTAGTTTCAGATTTATATCTCCAAAGGTGCCTGAGTTATATGCAGATAAACATTGTCATGAAATTTCCCACAAAAAATAAAATAACAGATTTTGAACACCTATCATTTTGAGATGGTGTATCATAATATCATAATATCTAGCACACCATCACAACTATGAAAAGCAAGTAATCATGCCGAATTTCAGATCTTCTGTGTAATAGAAGCTCGGTATAAGCAAATTAATATATTTCTAAAATTCCAGAGAGTTTTGTTAAATTTTAAATGTTAGTTAAGTTGGTCTAATTTTCAATGTAAACATCAAAATGATACCACATTTGGCAGGTATATATGTTCTAATGGCTTTCATAGGTGTACTAAATTTCAGAGTACTAGATACAGAGTGGGTGAACTGTGGGTGGCCAAACATTTAATCAAAATTTAATTTGAAATTATGTCAATCTAATTTAAAAAAAATTGCATCCAGATTTCTCCACAGTGTCAGGATTTAGAGAAACATGGAACATGGGTATATGCACCAAGTTTTAAGTATCAAGCTTTAAAGGGGGCTATGCTATAGGTAGCCAACCATTTTGCCAAAATGTTAATTTTAGTTATTTTAATATAATTTTTAAAACATTCATTGAAGTGTTATTAGATCATGCAGACATATGGATTATTTTTTTATGTATGTGTGTACCTAGTTTGGGGTTTCTAGCACCAAACATGCCTGAGTTACATGCAGATTAAAATGTTCATGAAAGTTCCCATAGAAAATAAAATTATAGACTTTGAACTCTTATAAGATTGAGACAATCCATTCTAATTGTAAGATATTTGGCATACCATTGGAACTCATATTAGCAAGTAACCATGCCAAATCATGGATCTCTAGTTTAATCAACAGCTGAGTTATGACCAAAATAATACATTTCAAATAATTCCACAAAAGTCCACACATTTTCACAGAATTTCATTGAATTCCATTGAAATTCTGAAAATTCAGAATATTATCATTCCACGCAGCTCTAGTGACTAAGAAATCATGCCATTAGGTTACATGAAGCATACATGAAAGTGAAAAAAAGTAAATAGGTTTATACTAAAAACAAAGAAAACTGACTAGAAGTTACATCTATGGCAAAAGAAAGAAAAATGAATATCAGGTATATTTATAGGGACAACTACAGCAATTAATTATAGAAAATCATGGAAGAGCATTTTGGGATCTAATTGCCTATGGCACTGATAATAGGATGATCAATACTGAGCATGTGTTATATCAGCAGTTCCATGGTCTGGCTATTATTAAGAGAGTTGTCCTTTTTAAGGGGCAGACCCCATTGCCCACAGACCCAAGCCAAGTGTATGGGAGCCAGAGGCTGAAGTTTGGGAAAAGGAAAGGGGGAGGGAGTGGGGTGGAGGCGGGCTGGGGAGGTGTTTGGTGAGGTCAAAAAAGGGGAGGAGCTATGAGGTCAGAGCTGAAGCGAGATGGAAAGCAAGGACTGGCTGAGAGAAAGAGAGACGGGTGAGTGACAGGGGTACTTAAGAGCAAACACAGGCCTTGGGAGCTCACAATTATTGCTCTGAGAGAATTTCTCTGAGAAGCACATCCATTTAGCAATTTCTATTAGCATTAATTAGAATTTGCTGTAATATTTTGGTCAGGGGCCTTTTTTCATAGATTAGTGGTTTGGAGTTAATTAATTACAGCATTTATAGTATTGATTAACTGAGCACTAGTAGGTTTAAAGTTAAGTTACTGGATATTAAGACATAGCTTGATCCAGTTCCAAGGAGGCAAGTGAGTATCGCTGCAGTCAACAAAGGAGGTTTTTACAAAACAACTATGGAAGAGCAAGTCCACCAAGGAAGAGTGTTATAATGTAGTGATGGAACTGGTGTCCAAGGGAACCTACTGTTGAGGCTGCGGACCCTCCAAGGCCGGAGCAAGGGCAAGAAGTGGAAAGGGGACAAGTAGCAGGAAGGGAAGAATGATAAAAGGAGCCAAAGCAGCTGCACCAAGGCACCCAGAACCCACTCTGGAGCCAGTCAGTCCAGTACCTCCCCCCTGCTTTGGTGCCTGCCCCTGCACTGGCACTGGCTCCTGCTCCGATGCCTGAGTCTGCTAGTCAAGTGGACCCAGTTCCTCCTGCTCCAGTGACACAGCACAATAATTTGCCAGCGCCTGTCAGCACCTAGCCTGCTCCGCCAGTGGGCCCCAGCTCCCAGCTGGGCTCACAACCAGGTAATAACATGGTCACACTGGAAAGCAGTGTGAAGGAATATGTGAAACAAATGTTTAAAACTATGGGGGATAGTGTCTAAGGACAATAGGAAAAGGCACTGGGGAGCTGAGAAACAAAGAAAAGGGGGAAGGTGCAGGCAGGGGGGCAACAGGGAGAAGGGCTTCAGAACTGAGATCGGAGTACCTGGTGTTAGGATCAGGGCCATGTACCCGTAGTCACCAAAGAGAAAATTTGGAAGGGTGAATTTGTGGATACAGTTGACACCACTTATAGCGCCCATGCTAAATACGGGCAATTGGTTTTACTGGGCAGATTAGGTTTAGTCCATAGGCTTTAGTGTTAAAAACAATGGTTATAATGATCTATGCCCACCTTCTATTGCAGGCAGATTTTGGGCAGATTAGCTGCAACTGTAGTTAATATTTCTCTTAGTCTGTTCACGTTTTGGCATTAAACAGCTAATCTGCCCAAAATAAAAGGTGGGCATAGCACTAATTAGCTGCTGATTGGTTGCACTAAGTGGAGGTTTTAATGCAATCAGATGGAGCACAAGAAAGAGCGATCACTCTGATTGCTCTGGAACCAATGAAAAGGTAGCTTAATGGGAGCTAAGAGAGCTAAGCTAACCACAGGAACAGCAGACAAGTACAGTATGCCCCAATATAGTATACAGACTTCAGTGGACATGCCGCTGAAAAGGTAGTTGGAGGGAGCTAAGTTAACTGAGGCTTTAATGCATTTTTGCACTGCAAACAGAGGAAGCACAAGGAATTGCGATCGCTCCGGAACCATAAGGTAGCTTAACGGGAGCTAAGCTAAAGTTTTAATGCAGTTTTTGACTTGCACTTGCATGAACTCGCATGATCACACCAGAGCTTTTTTTTTTACAACTGAAATTTCAAGACACAATGCTTTTTGGTTATAGCGCCCACTCCCTATAACGGGCAAATTCTGCTTACACAGATGCATCCATTATAAGTGGCTTAGACTGTGTCTTTGCTGTGGCCAATGTGGACAACATGGATAAGTATGAAGAAAAGGAGAGCTTTGAGAAAAAGGACTTGGCCATGGCCGTGTTTCTTTTGGGAAAGTGGTAAGCAGAGAAGCGATGTAGGGTAAAACGCGACAATTTTCCACATGTTTTACATATTTCATGGCCATAGTTATTGAAAAGAAGATGGAGCTGGCTATCCCCTTTGACATATTTGCTAATTATAAAGAATGCTTATAATAAAGGAGGTTATAGTTGGCTGAAGTGTGACGAGAAGTTCAGAAAGCGGATGGCAGTTTGGGACATAAAGTGACACCTGACAGATCGATATGTGATTAGAGATATATACAGGGTCCACTGAGACTGAAGGGGAAGGGATAAAAAGGTGGGGCAGCAACAAAATGCTGTTGCAGTAACAATAGGGCATTTGCTCCTGGCTCAACTGCCATTTCTGGTATGCCTGTTCCAGGTGTAGGGACAACCACCCAGCCTCCAGGTGCAAGAATAGCTTGAAAAAGATAGTCCTAGCCAGGATAGCTCATACAATCAGTCCCTTTGGGGTAACCATGAGGGGTTCAGGGGCCAGCAGTGGGGGAGAGGGACCCAGAGCAGGGGGGGAGGGCAAGATGGGGGCCAGTACCTCTACAACTGACAGCAAGATAACTAAGGCCTGTGTCACAGAGGCTTTCCACCTGGCACCCCCCCCATTAAGGTAAAGTTGTTGCAGGAATGGCTGAGGATGTATCTGGACAAGGAAGCAGCCACCACACTATTCATAGGTTTCTGGGATGGTTTCAGCTTGCAATTTAAAGGGCACGTGAAGAGATAAAAGTGAAGAACCTGAAGTCAGTTAAGGGGAGGGAGATGCTGCTAGAGCAGAAGATCCAAAAAGAAATAGCAGCTGAGAGGGTGGAGTGCCCATTTGGACACCCACCCCTGCCACATCTACGGATATCACCCCAGGTCTGGTACCAAAGAAACAGCCCAGGGAATTTCGGGTGATATACCACCTGTCCTACCTGGACAGCAATTTGGTTAATGATTACATCAGTGAGGAGGACAGCAGTGTGACTTACCTTACTTTAGATAAGGCAGGCAGGCTGGTTAGGGTGTCACAAGGAACATAGCTGGCACAAATGGACACTGAAGTGGCTTTTTGCCTGCTACCAGTCCAGCCAGAAGGCTAGGACCTGTTGGGTTTCCTGGTAGGGGAGGATTACTATTTTGACAAATACATGCCCATGGGTTGCTCCATTGCCTCAGCTACATTTGAATTGTTCAGCACCTGGTTGCAATGGGCCTTTCAAAAAAGATACAGGTACCAGACAGTGGTCCATTATTTGGATGACTTTCTATTAATAAGGGAAGGGTGGCAACAGACAGAGAGGATGTTATGGGATTTGAGGCCATGTGCCACAAACTAGGGGAATCTCTGTCCCCAGAGAAAACAGAGGGCCTAGCCAGAGCATTGCATTTTTAGTCATTGAGATTGATGTTGGGGAGTTATTTCGACTACCCAAGACAAAAGTGGGAAACTGAGGGCATTATTGGGTGCTGTTAAGGCCTGGCAGAGGGTACAGCTCCAGCATGTGCAACAACTTATGGGACACTTGAACTTTGCCTGTAGGGCTGTAGCACCAGGCTGCATGTTTACACGGTGCCTGGCGAGGGCAACACAGGGGTCTCAAAGTCACACCACTGGGTGGATATTAGCAGGGAGGACTTAGAAGCATTAGAGACTTTTCTAAGCCATTACAATGGCAGGATCTTTTGGCAGGATGAGTGGGTATTTAACAGAGACCTACAACTATACACTGATGTAGTGGGGGGGCATAGGCATGGGAGCATACTTTGGGGGAAAATGGCTTGCCATGACATGGCCCAGCAGCTGATCCAGGCCAGCCTGATGAGGGATATCACTTACTTAGAGATATTCCCAAACTGGTTAGCTATGGAAGTCTGGGGAGAGAGGCTGAGGAACCAGAAGGTCACCTTCTGGAATGACAATAGGGCAGTGGTGGACATTTTAACCAGCCACAGGATGATGTCAATGAGTGTCATGCAGGTCCTAAGACAATTGGTGCTGAGAGACTAAATGTTGAATATGTCATTTAAGGCTAGACATATAGATGGTGTGGACAACATGATAGCTGACTGCCTCCCCAACCTGCAGATGGACAATTTCCAGGCCATCATCCCAGGAGCAGAACACAGGCAGACAGCAATTCCAGATTATGTTTGGAGGATTGGACAAGGGAGCTGAACAGTTGATTTGCAACTCCTGGTCCCCCAGGACTCTAAAAGCATACAAAACCTCATGGAGGGCCTTTCAGGCATTCTGGGCACAATCTGGCTGCCAGGTAAGTGGGGTGGTAACGGGGGAGCAAGTAGCCCAATTCATAGTGACAGGATGGAGGAATAAGTTGGCACACACAGTGATGGGGGTACACTTGGTGGCGATAAGACAGCTGTGTATACTGAGGGGTTGGGAGGACCCCACAAAGAATAACCTGATTCAACACATGATACAGGGCTGGCTGTGGGAAGCCAGGAGGGCCCTGGACAATAGGAGGTCACTGGCAGAGGTCCTGCTGTAGTGGTTAGTGGGGTTGCTGCACCAGGTATGCAGGTGTAGTAGCAGAGCAGTCCATTTTAAGGTGGTATTCACAGCCATATATAATGGGGACTTCAGAGTCAGTGAAGTTGTAGAGCATGGCAAGATGGACAAGTCTGCAGGATTGCACTGGGATGACATAATACAGACCGGGGGTTTGGATTTCGCTACTGGTGAGGCAGTCCAAGACCGACCAGGCTGGCATGGGAAATAGGGTCATGCTATGGTGCCCCAGGAATGCTGCCATCTGTCTGGTGGGAGCCCTGCATCTAAACATGACTGGGCAACCACAGGATGGGGACCCATTAATATTCTTGCATGGGGACCGGTCCCCAGTGTGAAGGTCTCAGGTTGTGGCAGTATTACTGAAGGAGATGACTTTCTTGGGGGAAAACCTGATGGGGTACTACTCCAATTCATTCTGGATTGGAGCAGCCTCAGAGATGGCAGCAATGGGGAACACACGGGGGGATATCAAGGAAAAAAGGTGGTGGTCTTCTAATTGCTATAAAACATATGTTCATAATACCTTACCTCAGTGCTAATTATGTTTTTATTTCTTCCCACTAGGAGGCTGGGTAAGGCATCCAAGAAGAACAAATAAAGTGAAACGGAGGAAGGGGGGGAATATCACTAGGGTTTTTTAAGGAGAGTGGGTGGGGGGGAACAGGCCACAAAGTAAGATGGACGGTAACGTTGTCTCTAGTTATGGTTTTCAGCAGGAAGGGCATGGAGGTTGGAAGCTTGGACATGTGGGCACTCCTTCATCCACTGGGCAGAAAAGTAGGCATCCAGGAAGCTCTGGGGGGAGGCAGCTGTATCTGGACCTCAACAACATCAAGCTGACTTAGAGAGGTGTGAGAGACATGAAATAGGCACAACTACTTCCAGTGCTCAGGGAGCTAAGGAGGGAATGCAGCCACCCAGATTTAGTCATGATTCATTTGGGAGGCAACGACCTGTGGACTAGTCCTTGGTTGGACATATTTTATCAGAAAAAAGGGGATGTTGAAAATATAATAGAATGGTGGCTAGAGGTGACCCTAGTCTGATCAGACATTATTCTGTGAAGGGTGTGAAGTCATGTTGACAACCATAAGGCCTTGGACAGGACTAGGAAGTGAATGCACGCAAGAGTAGGAAGGTGGTTTTGGAGTGTGGGAGGTATGGTGGTACACAGGGGAGTAGTAGAAGAAACGGATGAGTATTACAGGGGTGATGGGGTACTCCTCTCCAATCTAGGTCTGGCAATATTTAATGAGGTGATTGCCAATGTAATAGAGCCCTGGATGCATAGAAAGTTAGCTTGAGCAAGTGAGGGAAGTGCCCTCTCTCCCACCCCCTTCCTTCACCTTCACCCTTTTTGTTTTGAGGGCAGTCCACCATCCATCGCAAGTGGGAAATGGACTAGATGAAAAATAGGGGGGGAGATGAGGATGGGGAGGGGTTGGGGGACAAAGAAAATAGGGCATAAGAGAATCAGCACTAAGTATGGTTTCAGAGCATGCGCTAGTACCCCTTTGAATGGAGGAGATCAGAGAAGATGGCCCCCATGACGTACATCTGAGGGGGGAGATGACAAGAAATAAAATTAATAAAATTTAGAAAATAGACAATAAATGGACAAAGATGATTATGTGATGAAGTGGATGTGGAATGAAAGATTTTGTAAAAATATTAATCAGAGATATATGTATAATGAAGAATGAAAACATAATGTGAACTAAATGATGAAAGAATAAGTAAATTGATTGCAAAATTGAGCACCACACATACTTGTCTGTGTATTTATTGGTGGGGATCTGGGGACAATGAGCTTTATATGGAATAACAGAAACTAAAGTAGCTGTGATAGATATGAAAATGTTAACCACTCTGTCCCCCCATTTGAACCCAAGTGACAACAGCAGATATAATATGGGCAATAGTAACACACACACACACACTAATAATAATAATAATAATAATAATGCCAGATGTTGATAGGGTAAATTCAGAATGGTGGGGACCAATTATGGTAAAAAGTCTTTACATTAATGAATAATAATAATATGGCCATGCCAACAGGGTGGCATAAAGGACTGATAATACCATTTTTTAAAAAGGGAGACAAGAAAAACCCAAAATGCTACAGACCTATAACTCTTTTATCCATTGGACTTAAAATATATATCAGAGTTATCTTAACAATAGTAAAAGTTTGTTTACTACAAAGAAACTGCTCTAAGTATATCAAGCATGTTTCCATAAACACTATAGTACTCTATTCCACATATTAGTCCTTGACTGCTTGATTAATAAATATGCCATGACAAGGAAGGAACATGTTTTCCTTTTATATTATGTTGACTTTAGATAATCTAAATAGAGAATTACTCTAGGAGATTATAGAAAAAAGATATTGATACACAGTTATCATTAATTTTGAATATGTTACAAACTGGTACAACAGCCACAATAAGGGTAAGCAGGAATGGTGTCATTAAAGAACCAATTTATATTGGTAGGGAGTAAAGAAGGGATGTTTGCTACCCCTCCACTTTTCTCCTAATATTGAGACCGATTGAAAAGCTAATGTTGGTTGATATGTGCTGTCCAAAAATGTAGTCAGTGACTGTAATATATTACTGACTACAGGTGATATTGTCCTGCAGTCATGAACACTAATAGGGTTGAGGAGATGGCTGAATGCAGCTATAGATCATTTAGATTCAATAGTCCTGAACATAAATGACAAAGCAAGAGTATGGTCTATGGCATAAAAAAAGCAGTGACCATTGGTTAGTTGGTAATGTGATATTTGAAGAGGTAATAGAGTTTACCTATTTGAGGGTAAGATTCCTCAAAAGAAAAGTTGGAAACCTCATTAGAAAATATTAAGCAGAATGCAATACTAACTGCAAAGAGAACAAACACATTTGTGAAAGACTTTGGAGGCAGCTCTTAGTTGCATGAGAAGCTTTGAGACCAAAGTCAGTAGTCCGCTGTTGTTTACAACATATGTCTGAGCAATGGATCTTGATTTAAAACAATGTAAACCAGTTTAAACATTTTTATTACGCTGAGCTTGGATCTTCCTTCCCACACATACCCCAATTTCAATGTTACAATTAGAGTCTGGCATGAAGTCATTAAAAATGCAAGTAATTGATACAGCAGTGAACTTTTGTGTAAAATAATGCTGTCCAAAAATGGGAGACTGATAAAATGCTATTGCAAAAAATCTAAACATTTAAACAAAAAACACCTCATGGCTTCACAAATTAAATTTGAAACTGACTAAAATGTGTCTTTATGCACTTCGATTAGTGGAAATTTATGAGAATCTAAAAATTATGTGAACTCAGCAAAACTATATATCTTGCACAACTTTTACCCCATAATATAGGCAAAATCAGTACTATACCTGAACTAAAACTATATGCTATTCAAAAAACAAACAGAACATATGACCCATAGCTCATAAACTGTGAACATAACATCTGTAGAAAGGCATTATGTTGAAAGGGCTTTGGATTAGTTAACTAAAACTGTGGATGAGTTTTCGGACAGTGATAGAGCAGAATGGTTACTGTAAATATGAAACAGTTAGTAAATGGACAACAGCACGTTTGTTACTGGATTGTAAACTATTTATTGATGCAAGGTTAGAACTAATTGATCTGTTATTTAAAAACTGAATTAGAGATCAGGGCCAGGATTCACAAACCCTTGTTCGGTGCAAACTCAGTTTTGCGTGAGCAAACTGAGTTTTGCACTATGTTGTTACTCACAGAATCCCAGTTTGCATGCTCAAACTGGGTTTGCACTCAGGAGAAGTGTGGAGGGGGCACAATGCAAATGAGGGGGAAGGGACCTGAATACCAGCACATTCAGATTCACAAAGCATTTGCTCCACGCAAGGGCCTTTAGTGTGGTAACCTTGCAAGGAGCAAATTGAGCTGACTGAGACCTTGCCTTAATCCAGCACAACCCAAGTGGTTGGTGGAGGTACTGCAGCAATATCCCACCTGCCTGACTCTCACCACAATAGTCCCTTGTGTCTAGTGGGCCCTCTCCACTCACAATCCCACATCCGATGTATGATAACTCTTTCCCTGGGGTCCAGTGGTTCCTCCCCTCACCTGATCCCTCTCTGACGTATAAAAAACTTTTCCCTTGTGTCCAGTGGTCCTACTCCCACCCATGCCCATGCCTGATATTAAGGAAATATTTCTCTGGAGTCTGGCGTTCTCTTCCTCCACCCGAAACCTTCCCTATGATTTATACCTTTACCCTGTTGCATAGTGGACCATCCCAAAATCCATTCCCTATCCCAGTAAGGGTGAAATCACTCCTCTGTTTGACATTCCACACCTGTCGATCACTGGTCCGATGTCTAGTGGTCCCCCCACCTGACTGCTGCCCCGATGTGATGAAGTAACTTTCCCTTGTGTCTAGTGGTCCCCTCAATGATCACAGGCTTGATGTGAAGAAGTAACTTTCCCTGGTATCAAGTTGTCTCTCCCCACACCTGTTGTTTGCCCTATATATGAAAATGCATTCCCTGATGTCCAGTGGTCCCTCTTCCCACCCACACCCATCCCTGATGAGTATATATTTATTCCCTGGTCTCTAGTGGTCCCTCCCCAACAAATGCCTGCCCAATCTAATATATGTTTTCCTTGGTGTCTAGCAGTCCCTCCCACCACCCAATCACCCACCTGACATACACACACCTTTTCCCTGGTAGCCAGTGTATCCCTGCCCCATCCCAATCCTATGTACATGAAAGCTAACCCATTACTTGGTGTCTAGCAGACTCCCCTCCCAATCCATGATCCCCCTTAGACTTAGTAAATGCTGTTCTCTGGTGTCTAGTGAACCCCCACTGTGGCAGGTAATTTCACCACCTACTCGAATCCTGACCCCAAGCCAGCAACCAACACAGCGTTACCCTCCACCATGGTCGCCAATAATTGAGCTGTTAATGAGCACATACGGTTACAGTGCGCACTGATTGACAAGTCAGTCAGCAGCCAGCCATGTTGGAATGTGGAAGGCAGTGGCAGTCACCGGCCTGAGGTCGGGATAAGAGCAGAGTGGTACAGGCACCACCTGTGGTGTGGTGTGGGGTCATGCTAGACTCCAGAGAACAATGTTCAGTAAGTTGGATTGAGGATATGGAGAGGGTCTGCTAGACACCAGGGAATGGGTTTTCTTTCATGTACAGGGGATCAGGATGGGGTGGGGGTACACTGAACGTTAGAGAATCTGTATCTGTGTGTCAGACGGGTGAACTGGTGAGGGAGAGGGACCACTGGACACAGGGAAAAACATATACATTAGATCAGGCAAGCATCAGGTGGGGGGGGGACCATTAGACACCAGGCAAAGCATATGTATTTGATCAGTCCAGCATCAGGTGGAGAAGGGACCACTATACCTCAGGGAATACATGTACACTTTTTGTGAATGGGTGCGGATTTGGGGGAGGGACCACTGGACACCAGGGAATATGTTTTCATATATGGGTGAGGGATTAGGGGGAGGGACCACTGGACACCAGGGAATCAGTAGTGACATATCGTGCATGGCTGTGTGTGGGGGGAAGGGATCACTACACACCGGAGTATACATCTATATTTGAACACGTGGGCATTGGGTAGGGGAAGGGACCACTAGACCTCAGGTAATACATATATATTAGATCGGGTGGGCATTGGGTGGGGGAAGGGACCACTAGATCTCAGGGAATACATACTGTATATGTACAAACATACGAATGCTGCCGGCAGCAAAAAGCAATCCTGGTCTACCTAGGCTGCTCAAGATTGCAGCTAGTTCCTATTCAGCAGCTGCCCCACCCCACTCCTCTCCCTCCATTTATCCTCCCTTTGCCCAGCCCCACCCTTCTTGAAGCATTCCACTGTGTTACATGCCACCACCTCAGCCAGCAATGCTTTCCACTTTGCCACCACCCTCTCCATAACAAATGCTTCTTCACCTCCTCCTGAATCTACCCCCTTCAATCTCATGTTATGGACCTTAGTGTCTCCCACCCTCCTTCTGAATAGACTCTCTGTGTCTGATTGATTATCCCCATGAGGGATTTTATTAGATTGGGTGGCCATTGAGTTGGGGAGGAACCACTAGACACCAGGAATACATGTATACTCATTGTGGACAGGTGCTGGTGGGGGTAGGGACCACTGGACACCTGGGAATATATTTGCATATATTGGGTGAGGGATCGGGGAGGAACCACTGGACACCAGGGAATCAGTAGTAACACATCATGCATGGTGTGTGTGGCGAGGGACCACTGGAGACCAGGTAATACATTTTCTTACATTGAGCAAAGGATCGGTAAGGAGAGACCACTGGACACCAGGGTACACATTTTAAAATAATAATAATAAAACTTTATTTTTACAGCGCCTTCAAAACCAAGGTGCCTAACAATTTTAAAGTCAAAAATCAAACATCAATAAACATAAATCATATAAAACCAAAAATATCATCATACCATCCATCAATTAATCAGTCACTGAATGCCTGGTGCCATAAAAAAGGTTTTAGGGCTTGCTTAAATCCCTCCACTGTTCTGCACTCCAGTAACTGATGGGGTAGAGAATTCCAGAGGGTAGGGGATGCATACATAAATGCTCTGGTCCCAGAGGATTTCAAATACACCTTTGGAATCTCTAGCAACCACTCATCAGCTGAGCGGAACGATAGCCCAGGGCAGTAAGGTACCAGGGGCTCTTTCAGGTAATCCAGACCCAGTCAGTGTAGGGCTTTAAAAGTCAGCAAACCAACTTTGAAGGTGATCCACCACTGTACTGGCAGCCACAGCAGTTCACGTAGCACTGGTGAAATATGACAGGACCAAGCCAATCCCATCAAAAGCTGGGCCGCCGCATTCTGCACCCGCTGCAAGCGTCAGATTTCCACCCCAGGAAGCCCTAGGTAAAGAGAGTTACAGTAATCTAAGCGTGAGGACATAAAGGCATGGACCAAGGTAGGAAGGTCACTAGACAGAAACAGATACTTAATCCTGGAGATATTCCTTAGATGATAGAAGGAAGATTTGATGACAGCCAACACCTGCAAATGGAGGGTCAGCCCTTCATCAACAATTACCCCCAGGATACGCACCCATTCAGAGGTCAGGAGAGATAAGACACCAAGAAAAAGTCCAGAGGGTGAACCAGCCCTCAACCACCCTATCTGGTGACCTGGGTCCACAACCAACACCTCAGTTTTTCCCGAGTTCAACTTCACCAACTGGAATCTATCCACTCCTGGATTTCATTAAGACAGCTATTAAAGACCGAGAGAGCTCCATCCTGGTTGGTGCAGAAGAAAGGTAGAGCTGGGTATCATCAGCATAGCAGTGAAACCTCAGTCCGTACTCTTCACAATGTCTCCGAGGGCAGCATATACTGCAAAAACATGGGTGACAACACTGAGCCCTGAGGTACCCCACACAACAGAGAAACTGGGTCTGAGGAAAAAGCCAGACATCACTCTCTGTGTTCTTCCCATGAGGAACAATGTAACCACCTGAGGACTGTTAGCAATAGTCCACAGATGTGCCTCAGGTGAACAAGCAGCACCCCATGGTCCACGGTAAAACGCTGATGAGAGATCCAGAAGAACCAAGATGGAACAGCTCTTCCAATCTCTAGCATCAGGAGATAATTGAGCACCCGAACCAGCACTGTCTCAGTGCTATGCCTCTTTTGAAAACCGGACTGGAGAGGTTCATTGATGTCATGGATGGTCAAATGGTCCTCCAGTTGTGCTGCCACTACTTTCTCAATCACCTTCCCTTAAAAGGGAAGGTTAGAGATTGGTCTGTAGTTTGCACGGCAGTTTGGATCCAAAGTAGCTTTCTTTAAGAGTGGTGTCACCATCGCCTCTTTCAGGGAGCTAGTAAACTCTCCAGATTCCAAGGATCACCAGACTATCCATGCTAGGACTGGACTGATAGCATCAATACAGCCCAAAATCAGGGAAGTTGGTCCAGAGTCCAAATTACAGCACGTAGTGCGCACACCCTGGATGATCCGCATGACATCCATGAACTCCGGTTGGTCGAAGGTACTCCAGGAAGGCCGAGGAGCAGTGACCTCATGCTGATCTAAAGCAATGCCCATAGAGTGTGCCGGTTCAAGTGCCGCTCTGATGTCACCCACCTTAGTAACAAAAAATCGAGCAAGTTCATTGCACTCTATTTGTGAAAAAGCTTTTCGGACTTATAGACAGGCTGGGTTGCACAGTCTGTTCACAGTTCAGAACATCTGAGCTGGTCGATTCAGAGGTGCTGCAATCTCCCTGAACAGGAACTCTGCCTTCTTATGGGTGATTGAAGATTAATAGGCTTGATAATGGTCCATCAATCTAAAGTAGTCGGCATCAAGGGCAGATTTCTGCCAGCAACACTCTAGCCTTCATCCTAGTTGCCGCATCTTCCTCAAAGTCCCATCAAACCATGGGGATCGAAGGTGAAGGGGGAGAGGACAAACACGGACTGGAGCAATAGAATCCAGAGCCACCGAAATGGCCGAATTATAGGCCATCACGAGGGTCTCTAGGTCATTGCTTGCCACCGGGAGGGACGATAGGTCAAGTACCGCCGCTAGGCTTTGAGAACTTATATCTCGTAAAGGACGGTACCTAACCATCTCCACAGGGGTAGGCCTACAAAGGGAGTGCTAAAGTTAAACCCCACATTGTAGTGATCGAACCACCCAACTGGTTCCACCCCCAGGTCAGAGGCTTCAATCCCTAGGAGGAAGACTAAGTCAAGGGAGTGTCCGTGTTTATGAGTAGCAATGGCAACTTCCTGTGTAAGGCCCAGATTGTCATCAACTGGAAGAAGTGCTGTCCAAATTGCGAGCGATCTTCATCGATCCAGGTGTTGAAGTCACCCAGAACCATCAGTCTGGGCAACTCAAATGCCATATCAATGACAAAGTCTGCCACTGCCTGAAGGAATCGCTTCTCATCACCGAGTGGACGGTAGATGAGGGCAATCCAATAACCTGCACCTGCTAGTAGGGTACACTCAAATGACTCAGTCTCCTCAACTAGTACACTTGTGAGGTTAAGTTCAGTCTTGAAACAGACTGCAAACCCCCCTCCATGGTCCAATCTCAGGTGGTGTATCACCAAGTACCCAGCTGGAGTTAGAGCCTCCAAAATAGGGCCAGAGTTCTCATCCAGTCAGGTCTCACTGACTCATGCCAGGTCCACCATTTCAACAAGATCTGCAATAATTGTAGTCTTGTTTTTAATGGACCTGGCATTTCATAACACCACCCGAGTTGGACGAACCTCTAGGGCTGCCCGAACCACCTGCACTTGGGTAGGGAAGTCAGACATGGAGGACCACGTTCTAGGTTCCATTGCACCCCAGGTCATCTCCTGGATCTTACCACCCCGATGTGATGGCCCCCCTTATTCACCCTCCACTCTTAGCAGCCACCCACGCCCTTCCATCTCCTATGCACAATACCCAGTGCCTTACAGCACTGATAAATTGTAAACTGAATGGGAGGAGGGAAGAAAGGGTGGAGGGCATGGAGAGCAGAGGGTGAATAGTGCACAGCTGCGGGGCAGGCATCCGACACATTCACGTGACCAAGCAGAATAAACAAAATCTTCCTTAAAACCAGATAAATACCCTCTAAGCCCAGCCCCTCAAAAAAATAACCCTCACACAAACTCCTCAATAACGTACTTTCTAAAAATAAAAACTAAATAAATAAAACAATTAACATCCCATGACCCACTCGCAGCCTTAGGAAATAAATAAAACAATATTATACTGAAAATCGATAAAATAAACAACAAAAAATTATAAAGTCAGATAATAAAACAAACAGAATTGGTAGATGATGTAAAGCTAAAACATATTAGGGGTGAGACACAATTATTCACATCCCATTGGTTCGATCACCACCACTAGGACAACGGAGTCCCCTGAGGAGCTCTCACCCCCTGAGCAGATAAATATACCATAACCTTCATGCATTCTCTTCCTCTACACCCACCCCCAACATATACAAACTAAAAAAAAAATAAAACTAAAAAATCACTCAAAGATTTGAGCTGTTAAGCCCAACATCAGTGTCCCAGCCACAAATGAGTCTGCTTAAGGATTCAGATCAGGGAGGTAGATGATATATCTTCGACACTGTAACTAAAACCAGTAAATGCAGAATATAGTTTTGAAGCACCAACTCACGAAAAGGTGGAAAAGTTAAAAATGCAGGTGAGAGATCAGGGAGGAGAGACCACTGGATACCAGGGAATCAACAGTGACACATCGGACATGGGTATGAGTGGTCATCGGGTATGGGTATGAATGGTCAGAAGGATCACTGTACACCATGGAGAATATATATTTCATGTTGGGCAGGCATCAGGTGGGGGGTGGGACCACAAGACACTAGTGACACAATGCTGCATATGAGGCAGAACTGGGGAGCCATGCTAAGCTCAAGCACAGCCTATCTAAATAGGCCAATAATAGGCATGCAGATGGCAAAATAGCACCTTGCATGCCATTGCATGCTCATTTACATGGCTGCTTTTGTGAATTTGAAATAGCGCACCTGCACTATTCGCTGTGGAGCCATACTCTTGACTCCATGTTGGGGCATCGCTGATGGGGTTAGCGTTAGCGTTATTACTAATGGGGTTACCACAGACTTGACCTAGCCTTATTCTCAGTTGGATAGCATGGAAGATTTTAATTCCAGAATTGGAAATCAGGATATTACACTAAATAATAACTTGCTGAATGCAATATATTCCAGTTACATTTTTATAATTATAGAGGTGTGCTCTGGAAGAGAAAGATGCTGTGAATGTTCAGATGTTAATGTAACTTCTGGAAGAAAATCTTTTGTAGTGCTTATCAAGAGACTAAAGTGAAATAGTAAGGGCAGGCTACATTTCTTTTTCACTAATGGAGCCTCCGTTATTGAGTATGCAATTTGATCAGTATTCTTAATTAAGAACTATACACTGTTAACTATCCAGTGTAGAGTAGAAAGTGATGATTTCCCTCTCATGTTAACTAAACAAACATTGTAACAGGAGAGAGGTAAAGACACAGTTCTTGCCTGATCTGGATATTTGTAGGAACAGAAAAATCTATTGGGATGGTAATCTAAACTAAAGACATTGTGAAGTTTAATTCTGCAGGAGAAGTTCAGGCAAAGTCATGGAATTCACCTCCGTGAATAATTTCACCCATGCAAATTCTCCTTGCAACTTTGCCTTAAAACTTCACTCTTGCAGTGCAAAGGTGAAGTTTAGTGGAAAAAAAAGCTTGGTCACATTGGAGACCTTTCTGCTAGTCACATGGCTGGTTTCCTCACCAGAAAGTGCTGTTTCTTAATTGTAGACTGTGCTTTGAGCTGTGTGGAGTGTGTAGATCAGGAAGCAACAGAGCTTTAATTCAGAATTTAAAAAGTATTTTCTTTCAATCTCTTTTCCTTTGTTTTTTCTGTTCGTCATTTTCTAAATTCTTAGTTTGCATTTGTAATTGTTTTTGGACCTCTTTTTTTCTCTCTCTCCATCTGTTTGTCTCTCTGCTTATTTTTTTTTTCAATTTCATTGCCCAAATTACAATGGAGAATCAGGAGGAGATTTCTGGAGTCCCTGGACCTGGACATCAGAGTGTCCATACCGTGGCAGGTCCTGGGCCATCTGCTTGAATCAGGTACAGTTTTGTGGGTAGGCCCTACCTAGAAAACATAACTGAAAGACACCCAGGCCCCACCGAACCAAAAGCAGTAACTCCAGTTGTGTAACATCAGGAGGAGGAGGAGGAGGAGGAGGAGGAGGAGCAGCAGCAGCAGCCTGAGGTGCTGAATGTGGTTCCGTCATCGTCTGCACCATATCCCCCCCAACATGAAGAGGCAGGTCTGTACCCAATCCTGCCAAGGTGGCTGCCACCCATATCCAAAACTTCCTCATGTGGTCATTTTTACAAGAGATCCAAGTGATGACAATGTGGCTACTTTTAATGTGTGTGGCATTGGTCCACAGGGGAAAAAGGAGAGCCATGTTAGCACTGGAGGCAGAGGATACAGCTGAGACTGCACCACCATTCAGAGTGGGAGGAAGGGTTGAAGAAACACCAAGTGATGGTGGGGAGGATAGTGGCCCTCCCATGCCTGCACCTGCTCATGAGACTCATGGTGTACATCAATGGCCCCGTACAATCTCATGTGCCTCAGGGCAGAGAGAAGAAGTTGTGCCAACTGTTGGTCCAGCTCCTCCTCCTGTACAAGAAGCAGCAGCACTGGCATCACCTCCACCAGCAGTAACAGCAGTTAAGCTCGCCTCTTTGCTTGAAGGAAGTGTGGGACCTTTGTGAACAGTTGACTGAGGTCCAGAAGGATATTAAAGTTCTTCTGGCCAACCAGGAGAAGCTGCTTGTGGTCCTGAAGCAGGTCTGCCATGGTGGTGTCGCTGTTAGTGATATTGGTTGCAGTGCCATGTGAATGTGATCACTTTCTGTTATTAATATATTCTTTCTTTTTTTCTGTTTATTTATGTCCTATCTCCAATTCCCCCAATAAAAATATATAAATACAAAAAAAGGATAAAGAATACAACCACAAACTGAGCTATCCACTTTATACACTTTCCAACTTTCATAACCCTTCCTTGTTTCCCCTAAAAAGGAACAAAAATGTTAAAATACAAAAAGAAAAATCTATCTTTTCTCTGTATTATATTTGTTAAAGTCCAACTCCTAGCTACTGTACTGTGTATGACTTCTCTATCTTTCACATCTGTATCTGCCTGTGTCTTTTCTTAATTTTCCTCAGCTACCAGAATAAATATGTCACACTTTGGTTCATGTACCACTACTTGGTGCTACGCGGTGTGTTTGTACAGTACCCCATCACTCTTGTGTAGACCTATTTATTTAATGTGAAGTGTGTCAAAATCAGAAACTACACAAATTCAATTCTCCTTGAATTGTTCTTGAGTGTGATAACAAATAGGGAAGGCTGCAACATCACACCACAATCCCACATGAAAACTTTTTGGGAGTTTTTATTTTTTATTTATTTAAAAATTGATAACCGGAAAAGGCACACTGAGCCAAGGCTCATTTCCAGGTGTGACCTGGGATCTTATAAACAAGCAGTAAAAGCAGAGAAATTCAGATACATGAGCAAATAAACAATATTGGAAATAAATACAGAATTGGGGAGCACATTATCTACAGAGATAAAAAGACAAAAGGAAATAACAATGATATATATGCAGTAACTTTAACTTAAGGTACACTTGTGTAAAATGCAGGCCAAAGAGGAGGTAGCAAATATACACTAGGTTAGGTGCAGGAAGCTGTAGGGGCATCAGTGTGGTTGACCATAAATAAATGGGTGAAAATAAACTTTATCTTGGGATCACTAACTACAGCACATGAGGGTAGTGACTGAGGGGTTGATTGGAAGTTTGGATTGTGGACCAGCTTGTGGGAGTGAGGGTGAGGGGTAGAAAAACAGGAACATGTATAGTTTGGAGCAGCACTGAGCAAGGATTTTAGGGCTGCAAGACAGTGTGAGTGATGAGTGTCACTGGGCAGCTGGTTCCAAAAGTGAGGAAGGTGGTATGAGAATGCTTCCTGACTTATACCGGTATGGGGAAGGGGAAGAGTGAAAGTACGGGCGTCACTGTAGCAAAGGGAATAGGTAGTGGGAAAAGAAGGAGAAAGGCAAGAGTTAAGTTAGGAGGGAAGCATGCCAAACCAGAATTTGGCAACGAAAGTAAGGCTATGGAGATGACGCCTTGCAGGTAGAGACATAAGGGAGAGGGAGAAGTAGAGAAGAGAGTGGTGAGTGAGAGGGGGCAAGAAGATGGCAAAGCAGCAAAATGAGTTAAGCAGGATATCAAGTTTGGTGAGGGAGATAGGGTATGCAAAGCCATAGACCATGTCTGTGTAATCGAATACAGGGAGAATTGTTTTAGTAATTAAGACATGGTGGGTAGACAATGGTAGGCACTCCTTTTGGCGGTAGAGTGCACCAAGAGTTGGGCAGAGTTTTGTGCAGATGGAGTCTATGTGGACAGAGAAGTCTAGGTTACTATGTCGCCGGACTCCAAGGTATTTAAATAAATGGAGTGTGTCAAGGGGAGTACTGTCTAGGCTGACAAAAGATATAGAGGTTCTGTGATTGGGATAGTCATTGTCTTGTTGCAAAGAACATGTACCTGTATACAGTCTTTTTAGAGTTTAGTTTAAACTTGTTTAGCTGGAACCAAGTTTGCACTTTGTCAAAATCGTGTTGTAATGGGAGATGACATCAGCATTAGTGGGATCAGAGAAATATAGCACCATGTCGTCCGTGTACACATTGATATTTGAAGGGGAGCAGATGGAGGAAATCATTTATGAAAAGGAGAAGAGAATTGGGCCAAGTATTGACCCTTGGGGACACAGGCTTAGATAGGGAAGGGGGATAGGACATCTCCAGCTTGCACGGATTGTTGTCTGTTATTAAGATAAGATCGGAACTAGTTTGTAGCAGGAGACGCGAGGCCGGAGGATTGAAGTTTGTCAATTAGGAGGTTGTGAGATACAGAGTCGAAGGCCTTTGCTAAATCTATGAAGATGGCAGCGGTGACTTGGCCTTGGTCGATGGCAGATTGAATGGAGTTGGTAACACAAAGGCAGGAACTAGTGTCAGGAATACAAGACCGCACAAGAATTTACAAGAATTTACACTGAAACAAATATTGCAAAATTTTAATTTCCTTTTTATTTCTTTTTTGGATTTGTCCACTACAATACACAACAGGGATTATTTAAAGTACTAGGGAACCATGCACAACACTTAAAACACTTTAGGTAGACAATAGATGAACAACAGATGTTTTTCCATTGTTTGGGGAGCCTAACAAGTAAAGGAACAAGAGGGATTTCAGGCTGGAACTAGGGGCACCCATGTGAGAATGCACATGACTTTACAAGACTTTACACTGAAACAACTATGCCAGAATTTTGTTTTAACTTTTTTATTATTTTTGCACTTGTACTATACACTGCACAACAGGGATTATTTACGGCACTAGAGAACCTTGCATAATTGTTAAACACTTTACAAAGACAGTAGAGTAACAGAAAGTTATTGTTTTTCTTTTCAGGAGGAGAGTTAACAGGTCAATACACAAGAGGATTTAAGGCTGGACCGGGGAGGCACCCATGAAAGAATGTATAAGACTTTACAAGACTTTCCACTGAAATAAATACGCCAGAATTTTTGTAACTTTTTTTTTCTCCTTTTGAGTAAAACTCAGAGCAGTACTCAATATTGGGACTACAGGGACACAAACACAAGTAACTATGCAATACTTTAGCCAAACAATGCAAGGTATATTTGTTGTGTGTGTTTTTAAGAAAAAAACAGTACACAATAGGGATTTCACACTAAGGGCCTGTCTTGGATACATGCAAGATGATACACGCACCTGAGATGAAGCTACCTTCTAAACAACAGAAGCAATAACAGAAGTAAGTATACTCACAGAAACAATTCAGTGAAACAAACCTCACTGTTCTACACAACTAAACTAGCAATGCACAAAAACAGAAACAAAGCATCCAGTACCACTAAATAAATAAGTACTGCACGATTAGAGACACTTATAAGGCAAGCCTGCCTTTTGCTGCTCCTGGACTGGAGCAACAGAAACTACCCTCTTCCAAAGCACACTACAGCACTGTCTGCAATACATTAACTGAAAGCACTAATTAAAGTAGGAAAATTACTAAATAGTCAGTAAATGGTTGATAATCCACAGGTACAAGGCACAGCACACCTTTAATAGAGTGATTGTGAGAATATACTCACAGTTTGAGGGGTTTTAATGGATTTTGTGAACACAGCTCTTGGAACACAACTGACTCCCGCTCTCTCCATCACATACTGCACTGAAATCAGCATCTGTATCAAAAGGAGCCATGTGACCTCCTACCCCATGAATCATTGCTAACTTTACCTTAGGACCACTATTCCTAGGTGAATTTGCCATTTTCTGCATTCACAAATTTCACCTTTCAGTCGAAGTGTGACTTCACCTTGTGGATTAATTTTGTGAATTCCACAAAATTTGCAAATAATCTAGTGAAGTGAAGTTTTCCAACTTCGCCCATCACTAATCAAGAGTATCAATGTTGGAGCATATGAAAACTATTAGTAGTATTTAAACTATGTATTTTATAAGGGAAAGGCAATGAGCAGAGCAGTGGAGGGCTTCAAGAGAGGGTGGGACAGACACAGAAAGTGGATGTATCAGATGATGGCCTGTCCCGGGGGGGGTGGGGATGGATAATAGGGGTTTCTGGAGAACAAGGGATGGGAGGGTCTCGGCATCCAACTAAGGATCTAGTTTCGAGCAGACTCGATAGATCGTAAGGCCTAATCTGCTGGCAAATAGTATGTTAGTATGTTAGTATGTTATATGGTATTCTATATTAAAATGTGCTTAAGAAATATTCTCTTTCCATATAAAAGTAATTTTAAAACAAAAAGCTTCATTTTGGATGACATGACCTATGGTGAAAACAAGCGTAGACAGATTTGTTGCACACAGTAAAAAGACAAAAAGGATTCCTTAAGCGCAACTTCAAAGAAATACACAGAAATATAATTTTTGGCAGATAAGGATCACTTGGACCATCTAGTCTGCCCATTTCTCCATATCGACACTATTACAGCAGACTTTGCCCAATCTACAGCTCTTTGTCCTCCCCTACCACCATGATTCTTTTCTGCCTATACCATTCATTCTTGAATCCCACCACTGTTTTCACCCCCACCACCTGCACTAGAAGGCTGCTCCTGGAATACACCACTCTTTCTGTGAGGAAGTAGTTCCTCACATCTCTCCTGAATCTGCCAACCCTCCAGCTTCATAGCATGTCCACTTGTGCTTGAGCACCTTTACTTCTGAAAAATACTCCCCTCCTGAACCATGTAATCCAGAACTGTTGACATGTCAGTAGTATCTGGGGACATATGCTTCTTGGAACACCAAATGGTAAATCTTTTCCATTTGGAGTTATAAGTTTTTCTGGTGGCAGGTTTTCAAGAAGCTTTGAGAATGTCCAGAACCCCTTAAGATAGATGCAAATCTGCATATTCTAATTCTTCAAGAGCCATGCCTTGAGATTAAGAGACAGAAGGTTGGAATACCAGATCCTCCCCTGAGAGGAGATTAACAGGTTGTGGTTCCTGTGAAGAGATAGGGGAAGATGGACTGCTAGGGACAGCAACAGGGATACCAAGGCTGCCTGGCCTAATCTGGAGCAATCAGGATCACTTGCAAGATTGTGACCTTTATCTTGACCAGGCCCTTGAACAGTAGAGGAAAAAGAGGAAGGCATACATAAATTTCCTTCCCAATCCAGAATCAGAGCATCCAGAGGACTGAACCCAAAACTGGGTCTGCAACAGAAGAGGAAGTTGGTGATTGTCTGGGGCTGCAAAGAAATCTATCTCTTGAGTGCCACACCTCAAGAATATCACTTTAACTCTAAGGGATCCAGGGACCATTTGTGATGGCAATGGGAAATCTGCTCAATGCATCTAATAGCACATTGTCCTTCCCTGGGAGGTGGACTTCTACCAAAGAGGTCTGTAAAGAATAAGCCAGGGACCATAATTTCATGGCTTCCATGCACAAGACCATAGACCGAGTGCCTCCCTGCTTGTTGATGTAACACATGGTGGTGGTGTTGTCTATCCTGACCTGAACCACCTTGTTCTGTACTGATTCTGAGAAGCCTTGCAGCACCAGGTAGGCTGCCCTGAGCTCCAGAAGATTGATGTGGAGAAGTCACTCCTGAGTGGACCACACTCTCTGAGCTGTGAGAGCTCCCAGTTGAGCTCTGCACCCTAGGAGAGAAGCATCCATGGTTAGAACCACAAAATGAGATTGAGTGATGAATGGGAATCCTTGTCCAAGGTTGTCCTGATCCTGCCACCATTGGAGAGCCTGGATCAGGGTCTGAGTCACTGTAATAAGCTTGGTTAGAGGATCTTTTTTTCTGAGACCAAAAGGCCCTCAAGTGAAACTGGATGTCCCTCATCTGAAATCTGGTCCCTTGGACCACTGCAGTGGAAGCTGCCATGTGGCCCAGAAGTTGAAGGAAATGCCTTGCTCATCAGGACACCAGAAGGTGGAAAGAGGAAACCTGCTCCATAATGACCCTTACCCTTGCCAAGTGGAGAAATGCTCTTGCTTTGACAGTATACAGTTCTACCCTATGAAAGTCAAGAGTTGTACTGGCTTGAGAACTGATTTGGGAAGATTGAGGAGGAATCCTACAAGTGAGCACTTTTGGTCACTTGCCAATCTGACTTGACTTGGCCTGGAGACTGACCCACTATGAGCCAGTCATGCAGGTATGGGAATATGGAAATGTTTTGTCTCCTTAGAAAGGCCACTACTACTGCTAGGCATTTTGTAAATACCCTTGGAGCTAATGTTAGGCAGAAGGGCATTGCTTTGAACTGGTAATGGCCTGAAGGCAGTTCAATCCTGAGGTACTTTCTGTGGGAGCACCTGATGGGAATGTGAACGTAGGCATCCTTTAGGGCCAGAGATGCTAACCAGTCTCCTGGTCTTAGAGAGGGAAGAATTATTCCCAGCATCACCATTTTGAATTTTGGCTTTAGTAGATGCATGTTTAGGTATCTTAAGTCTAAGATGGGCTGCCACTCCTCTGTTTTTTTCCGGGTAAGAAATTATCTGGAATACAGACCTTTGCCCCTGTGAAGTGTAGAAACTTTCTTTATGGCTCTGACAGCCAGAAGAGATGAAACCTCTGCTCTAGGGAAATGGTTTCAGAGATGTTTGCAGGTGGAAAAGATCTGTCCCTCAGCTTTGGACATTTTTTGAAGCTGAGAGCCAGTCCCTGGCTTACTACTTCCAGGACCCACTTGTCTGAGGTAACAGTCTTCCAGTCCTTGGAGTAGTAAGCTAGCCTGCCTCCTACAGGGACTGGGGAGTCAACCCAGGCTGACACATCAGGGTGTCTGCTTGGCAGGAGCCTTGGCTGAGAGGAGGATGACGCCTGCTCTTCCCCATCTGCCACTCCTCTGGGAAAAGAGAGGAAGCCTGTGCCTGGTAGAAAGGCCTGTGAAGAGGCCTGCCCCTAGCCTGCTTGCATCTGAGTAGTTGCCTGCCTTTCTACAGAGTATTATCAACTACAGAAAAATCCATGGCTTTAGCCTGGGTATCCTGTGATAGGCTAGTACACCTGAGCCAAGCTAGTCTCTAAAGAGCCACATATGTAGCCATGACTCATGATGACACATCATTGGAGTCCACAGCAGCATGAAACTGGATTTTTGATGCCTCAGTCCCTTCAGCAGCCACCTCCTCCAGCTCCTTGGCAAGCTGGGGGAGGCCTGTTTGGCCAGTTCCAGTACAGTGTCCCATCTGGACTTCTGGTACCTGGCTGTTTAGGCCATATAATTAGCCTGCCTTAGTCCCAAGGAAGATGCCATGTATTGTTTCTTTGCCATGGCATCCAGTTTTCTGGAGTCTTTATCTGAGGGGTGTGAAGCCAAGGGTATGTTAGCCTTATCACTGGCTGCAGCCTGCACAACCCCAACATGGCTGCATTGCTGGTACAAGTACTCCATACCTGGGCCTGACAACATGTACCTCTTGTCCATTCTTCTGTCCACAGGAGGTAAAGAATTTAGAGTCTTAAGCAACTTATGTGTCTGTTTCCCAAAGGATTTGTGAAGGGGAACAGATAACCTCTTGGACTCTGGGATGTCCATCATCTCCACATAGTCAGGCTCCTCTTGCTTCTCAACAGCTTCATCCAAAGAGAGCTGGAAGGTTTCTGCCACTTTCTCGTAAAACAGTAGGAAGGGGACTCAGAAAGCCTAGGAGGAGAAACACCAGAAGGCCTGTCTGGGGAGATGTCCTGTTCTATGGGCTCATCCAGACCTTCCACACATCATCATCATCATCAAAATCATCATCCCCTCCAAATGTGGTTCATAAAAGTCTTCAGGGAATAATCCTGAACCGAGGAACCGACGAACCGAGCACCTGCCCAAAGGCATCGGATCAGCCAGAACTAAGCGGAACGATTCAACTATGCTAATCACTCAGGCAATTTCTTCAATGGTCAGATGATGTTGTTCTGGATCCGAACTGGCCAATTTTTCTTTCCTTTTTCTTTTTGCCTGAACTGACCCCTCCCGATCGGCTCTCCATTTGCCCAGGTCAGTGGGCACTCCCTCAGGTTCTGTCAGAACCGAACTGGGCTAGCCATCTGGATCAGGGACTTCTCGGCCTCCTTCTCTCTAAGCCTGCCCAATCTTTTATCCAGGGTGGCTTTAGGGAATTGTTTACAAATTTTGCAGTCTAATTCCAGGTGGTCAAAACCCAGACAGTAAACACAGGTGGTGTGGGGATCAGCCTTAGCAAAGGCCTCCCCACACTCACTGCACAGTTTTTCTCCTGGATTTCTCAGAGGAAGCCATCCTATCACTTACTCTTTTTATGGCAACAGCCAGGCAAGACCCCTTTATCGGTTCCTAACCATGTTACGGGTGTTTTAAAAAAATGATGAGACATGTTTTTTTAGAACCAATAAGGACTGGTACCTCACACTAAAATCACTAAAAGAAAAAGACAGATGCACACGCTAAATAACAATTACAAACAACCGGTTCAGCCGAACAGGTTGAAAAGACTCTTTTTACAATTTCCACACAATTTTTCTAAACAAGCCCACTACCTATGTACTTACTGTACCAAAGACAGGGATCTGAACTGAAAAATAAGGAAAAGTATCGATAAAACCGACGTTTTTTAGACCAGACCGAACCGTGAGTGAAGGAGAAATCTCCGTAGCGACTGTTCAGTTAGGCAGAGTAAAGAATCTGATGGTTACACTTCAAAGTGCAGCAGACAGAGGTTTGAACCAAGCTTGAGCTCAACATTCTATGCTCTGGCATAGAGTTAACTCTTTCTTCTCCGGAGCAGTTCAAGTGCTGGGGCTAACTGCATGATGTCAGAATACAGCAAGACTTCATGTTGTTTGAAAGGCCTTTGTTACAGCCAGAGACTCAATTATCCCACTGTCAGGGCAAGAAGAATAGATTTCCCTGATGAGCAGGTAAAGATAGAAGGGGGATTTTTCTCTGTCAGCAAAGAAACAATTGTAGTGAAAACTATAAACAATTCTTATCGTTTCTAATTTGTTTATGTGTGTAAGGAGAGTATGATAATCAGGGAAACAACATTTAATTTGTTTTATTTTTTTGTTTACGGTAGTTTTATTTTTAGGGCCTAGCTGAAGTTTGTTTTACAGTATAAAGGTAGCAGCCATGTTTGTGGTGGAAGATCAGATCTTCTACGGACTGGTCTCTTGCAGTAAGTCATTATTTATGGGAGTATCCACCAGTCACATGGCAGCTTCTCTCAGCAGTCTTGCATGGGGCCGTCCTCATGACATCACCACTTCCTGTGGATGTGTATAAGAGTGGACGACCCCCTGTACCCTCTGTTCATTTTCCTGCCGGCTTCAGCTCACACACTCAGCTCTCCTGACCTCCTGGGTTGCAGTCTTTGACTCGAACTTGAAATGATTTTCTACCTTTGAGTCCAGGACTTGGGACTTGCTGTCAGCACCCCCGAACTTCCATAACAAGCCTTTGACCCACTATAGTACCCCTGCTGCTCCCAGACTTGGGCTGTCTTGCTGGGTCTGGGGCTTGTTTCTGGCCTAGCCCACTTTTTCTTCTATAGCAGGCCCAGTGTTCCATTAGTGCTCACTGTCCATCTGCTGCTCCCAAGCCCAGACACTTTTGCTTGGCCTTGGGTCATCCTCTTGGCTGATTGAAAAACTCAGCCAGGCCATAACAGACCTCAAGGGGTCACCTTAAGGCTCCCTGGCCCAGGGCACTCGTTTTGGTATAGGAGGGAGAGGATTCACACTCCTCATGCTCCCTCCACATTACTCTATCGGCGATGGCTCTTCCGTCGTTGATGGCACCTTCCTCGTTGATGGGCTGCTCCCCCTGTCAACAGAGCCTGCTGGACTTGTTCTATCATCGACAGGCCATGTCCCATCAATGGAGCTTGTTTCTGAACATTTTCCATTGATGGGCAGTGTTGCCCCATCGACAGCATGTTCCTCATCGACAGGGATGCTTTTCCCATCGACGATACATGTTCTTTCTTCTCCCTCATCAACGGGTGCTCATTTCCCTTTGAAGGACCATGTTTCTCCTGTTCTCTCATTGACAGAGCCCTTTTCTCCATCAGTGGAGTGCTCCTCATCAATGTTGTTGCCTCTCCTGTCAACTGGACAGTATGCCTTGCATGCCTCATTGATGGGATGGCTTCCTCCGTCGACGGAGAGGCTTCCCTTTGATCCCTCGTCGACGGGCATGATTCCTTCATTGACGGAGGGTCTTCTCCTCATTTATCCATTGACAGGGCTGCCTCTCTCATTGATGATGGGGGCTTCACACCCCAGGACTCCCCCTGCTCAGTGCTCTGTTTCCATGCCCCCCCCGCTTGTCCTAGCACCGGATGACGGCCTCTGGGGTTCCCCCCTCATCAGCACCCTTTGGTCACAACTTTTTCTGGGCCTTCAGCCCCATTGCATTGACCTCATACTGAGTTCCTTACTCCTTTCCAGGTCCCGGTCCACATGGATCAGGGTGCCCCACCCCACTGTTCAGGGTTGGCAATTCCTGGGCTGGCTCACGATCTTCCTGATGCTGCCCTTGGTGTCCTTCATCTCTGGACCCATTACAAGCTCTGGGCATCACCTGTATTGTGATGGAGGCCCTGAAGAGCATGGGTCAGGGTCTGGCCTCGTCCCATTCCCCCTTCCCATCACATGAGTGCTTGTATCCGGACCCTGTGCTTCCTGCCTGTTCCACCCTCCCATTCATGAGGACTCCCTTGTGGTGATTTCTGGAGGATCCTTCCTGGGTGAGGTTCCTGGTGGGGACCCTGGGGATCTTGGTTCCCTTCAGTCCACATCCTCCCTTATGGAGGTCACCCGCCTGAACCCCTCACTCCTCACTCCTGGATCCCTCCTTCATGGAGGTCATGCTGCAGATCCAGCATGCTTTTGACTTCCTGCTGTGGATCAGGACTCCTTTGTCTGGACATGGTTGGCTACCTTGACGTTCTCGGGGAGCCTGCCATGGTGGTCCCACCATTGATTCCTGCTATTTTAACACACTCTCTAGTGCTTGATCTCATCCTGCTTCATCACAGACCACCCTTGTGGCCCTGAATGGCTCTACCATGTCCCTCCTGACCATCCCTACTTGTCCACCACCCTGTGGTGGACTCGTGTCAGGGCGGCCATACCAGTTCCCAGTGCATGGATTTCTTTGGTGTTCGAGTTTATTCCTCCAGTACTTTGCTACTTTGTATTCTTAATTATCTGGGTCATATGGTCCGGTACCTTCTCATTTTTGGTCTCTTTGCTTTGGACCTCCTGTCCAATTTGCCTCCTTCCCCTGAGTCAATCAGGCTGGCTCAGCCACTGTCTGCCATATCCTCCCTTTCCCGGCACTTGCTCTGTGCATGCTTTGATGCAGTTGGCCCATCGGCCCACCTTTCGGCCACCGGTGTCACCCTTCAGCTCTTCACCTGGCTGCGGATTTCAGGTTTGCTGCCCAATGTCCAGCTGTCAGTCGCCGATGCCATTTTTCTAGGAACCTGCTGTTTGGACCTGATGCTCAGTCCATCCTGGATTCCCTTATGGCTTCAGGGCATACTTTTCAGCCTGTTCAAGACCACTATCATGCCCCCAGGTCCCACCCCTATGCCCCCATGGGTGAGCCATCTTGTTCCTGGACCCGGACCGAGATGTCTCTCGGAACTGCGGTAGGGCCTCCAGGGGTGTGGCTCAGTCTGACACTCCACAGCATTCCCATCCTTCACATGGGGTGGGACCCTCTTCTGTGCCCTAAACTGCTTTTCAGGTATCTCCCACCTCCTGTTGCAGGCCTTGGAGGTGCCTTGGGCTCTCTTTACCTTTCTTGGAAGCTTGCTTCTAGACTGGATGATTCACCCCTCCATGTGGATCTGTTTGGAACTCCTGCTTCTCTCCTTCCTGGAGCCCTTCAGTTGTTCCTTCCTCTGACCGTCTGGGATGTGTTTTCCCCAGTGCTCCTTTTTCTGCTATCTGATCCATTATACTTGTATATTTCTGGATTTGACTTAAAGCCAGAGCCTGTCGACCTCTACCTCATCAAGATGAATCACTGTGGCTGGCCACCTACAGTTCTTTCTGCATCATGCCTTCTGCATGCTGTCCTCACCAACCTTTGAGCCTTTTTGCCTGAGCTGGTGTGGTTTGAGTTGCAATTTCTCCTGATTTCATGCCACATGTCTTCACCTAACCATTGGCCTATCTGCCTGCATAGATAGGTTTGAGTAGGACATTGTGGTTACATATCAAACATTTGGTCCTTACCCCACCCCTGCCTATCTGCCTCTGGGGGGTGCAGTTGAAACTGACATTTTATTGTGAATTTGCTTCTTTGGCTTTGCCTTTCCTCTCATTTGGATTTTACTGCTACAAAATCTTCCATAAGTAATGACTTACTGAAGAGACCAGTCCGTAGAAGACAGTACAGTTAAGTAAAACCTTAGTGTCTCTTGCAATAAGCCCCCACCCTCCATCCCTCTGCCTTTTCACCTCGAATCTGCAACTCAGAACATTGGGTGGGATCACTGTTCTGTTTTTTTCTGGCCCTTATTTGCCCCAGTCCAGGCTGTGCTCAACGAAGCCGATGGTGAACAGAGGGTACTAGGGGCCGTCAACTCTTATACACATCCACAAGAAGTGATGTCCTATAGATGGCCCCCATGCAAGACTGCTGAGAGAAGCTGCCATGTGACAGTGCCACCTGGTGGATACTTCCATAAGTAATGACTTACTGCAAAAGACAGTCCTCGGAAGATCTCCTGTTACTGTAAGTTCTTACATAACTGTACTTTCTGGCTATAGGGGCTAACTGAAAATGCCTGTGTTCCAAATGCCCATTGATCTGGGTTCCAGACTCTTCACTGCTGAGCAGACCTTTTTTTAACCATGTGTACATTATATTTTACACATGAATAAGAGCCAATCAGATTACTGGATTTTACCCTTCCATTTTATAATACAATATAATACAATTGCGATACATTAAGTTCAAACAGTGTTGAGACAGGTAAACAATGTACAGTAAGAGGGGAGTTATGGCTAAATTATATACATTTTAGGAACTAAGCTAATAGCAGGAAAAGAAAAGGAGGAAAAATGAAAGAAGTTTATATTCAAGTGCTTTATGAGACTATAATGGTTGCTCCACGAGGAGGGCTACTACGTATCTTAGCAGTGGCAAATTTCAATAAGCTCTTAGTTGGCCAGGGTTTTAAACATGTTTAAGAAGACTGGTTAGGGGAGTTTTATTGTGGGCTGTAGTTTGTTCCAGGTGGACTGGATTATCTGTCTAAATGCAGCTTTACCATAAAGTGTGGGTAATTTGGGTACTTTTAGTAGTATGAAAGCATTTTTCTAAGGCCAGAGGAGCTATGATCATGATAAAAAAGGGAGGTGATGTAGGAAGAGACTTTGTTCTAAAATGTTCTGAGAGCCCCAATGTGTAGCATCCTTCTTGTAGCCAGGAAGCCCAGTCTACAGTTGCTCAATGGGCACGATGGTGGGTTCTGTAGGGTGCATTAGTTATAAAGCAGCTCCTGCAGTGAAACAGGATATCAAGCTTATGAAGGTTATGTGGATATCCACATAGTTGGTTACTGTGTGTGTATTTAGAGGTCTCTATCTTATCCCTTCTCAATTTTCTATTCCTGTGTATACAAATTAGGTCATTTAGTCTCCACTGATAGGGCTTTTGAAGCAAATACTTTGCCATTTTAGTTGCCCTTCTCTGGACTGCCTCCACTCTGTCTTTGTCCTTCTGGAGATGTGGTCTCCAGAACTGGACACAGTACTCTAGGTAGGGTCTTATCAGAAATCTATACAGAGGCAACACCACCTCCCTCTTTTTGCTGGTGACACCCCTCCCTATGCACCCCAGCAGCTCACTCATCCCCCTTTCTGCTTTGTCACACCACTTAGCCACCTTTAGGTCATCCAATATGATTACTGTATGTCTCTTTCCTGCTTGATGCTTGTCAATACTGCTCCATCCATTTCGTACTCTGCCCCTTGGTTTCTGTGCCCTAAGTACATGATTTTGCACTTTTTTCACATTGAAACCTAGCTGCCATACCCCTGACCACTCCTCTAGTTTCTCAAGACTCCTTATTCTTTCCACCTCACTGAGTGTCCATCGGTATTGCAGATTTTGCTGTCATCTGCAAAGAGGCAGACCTTCCCATCCAGCTTATCTGCAATATCACTTATAAAGACCTTAAAGAAGACCGGTCCCAGCACTGATTCCACTGGTCATACTCCTTCCTTGGAGTGAACTCCATTTACCCCTCCCTCTGTTGCCTATGCCCTAACCAAATTCGTATCTAGTTTACTACCTTTGGACCTACTCCTAAGCTACCCAACTTGCTTAATAGTTTCCTGTGTGGAATGGTGTTGAATGTCTTACTGAAATATAAGTAGGCCACGTCCACTGCTCCACTCTGATCTATTTCCTTATTCACCTAATCAAACAAATCTATTAGACTCATTTGACATGACCTCTCTCATGCTGCCCTGGGTCTTGTAACCAACAGGATTCAAGATATTTCACATTCCTTTCCTTCAGTAGTAATTCCATTAACTTGTCCATCACTGATGGCAGGCTGACTGGCCTATAACTGCTAGCCTTCTCCCTGCTACCACTTTTGTGTATTAGGACTACATCTGCTCTCCTCCAGTCCTCTGGAACTACTCCTGTTTCCAGTGAGCTGTTAAATACAACTGTTAGGGGTGCAACCAGAATTTCACTGAGCTCCCTCAATACCCTTGGATGCACCCAATTTGGCCCCATTCAGAACTGCAAGTCCCTTCAGGATTCTCACTTCAAAAACAGGACTAGCACCCACTTCCCTCGCTCCAAAGCTTTTATTATTTTTTTTGTGACCCCTGCCCTTTCCTTCCTCTGTAAACACCAAGCAGAAGTATTTGTTCACGATGTCTCCCTTTTCCTTGCCACCCCCTGCACAGCGCCCCCTTCACTATTTAAGTTTAAAATCTCACCTCTGGTCTTCCACTTTTCACTTATGTACCTATAAAATGTTGTGTCTCCTTTTATTACCTCCTGGGCTATTCTCTCCTAGGTTGTGCTTTTGTGTTCCTTACTGCTTTCCCTGCTTCCCTCTTTTTGACCCAATACACTCTCATGCACATCCCTCTGCATCTCTTATACCTTCTGAATGCTACCTTTTTAGCTTGTACCTTTCCATCCACTTCTGTTGAGAACATAGAACACACAGAACACACTATAGAGCTTCTATACTCAGACAAAAAAGGAATGTTGACAAGTACAATTGGAAAAATGCTGCAGATAGTAAAGGTAATGATACTAAAGGACTTTAATAATTAGCAAGGAACTTATAATTTAAGAGGAAAATGAGGAATATGTTGAAATTTCACTCTAGGAAACACATTATAAGGATGTCTTTTATACCAAAAATTAATCCTATTAGAACAAAGTTATGTAATAAATAAGGATTCAGAACAATTTAATGAGGTGCAACATTAGAAAGTCATTATAGTAACTAAAAGTTGTAAACTAAAGAAAGCACCCAGCTTCAGTTGTATTCTAGCTGATATGTAAATATAGCTACAAAATATCAAGAAAAATCTTATAGAATAAATTGGCCTAAGTGACATCATCTGGTGATGCATTATATTCCTAACACCACATGTCATTAAAAAGGCAAAAAAAGCCTCATTAGCTGCAAAAACTAAGACACCAAAGACACAAAAGTGCAGTAAGTTAAAAAAAAGAAATCAAGGACTATTTCATGTACATATTTTATTATTCAAAATAAAATTAAACTACTGATTTATGTAAAATAGCTCATATTTAAAATGTTTCAGTTTACATATAATGTAAAACAACAGCGAGCAATTTTATAAGCACAATACGCCACTCCATTTTGTGCATTAAAGGGTATGAATGCATATTCCAGGGTGTAAGGGCACTCGACCTTTGGCCTTATACCAACATGTTAAATATGGCCTGGGAAGCTAACAAATGTGTTTAAAACTAAAGAAGTAGATGTTATGGGAATGGATTGCACCCAACATTCTTATACCTTTCCTTATTTATTTATTTATTTATTGTTGACTGCAAAAGGAGGGCTAGGCAAAAATCAGTTTAATTTATTTATTTAACATTGGTGACCTGGAAAGGCATACTGAGCTGAAACTCATTTCCAGGTATGACCCATGGAAAAGGTACAATGAGAAATCATCAACAATGGAATTACATACTTAAAGAGGAGCATTGTGTACATAAATACATAAAGTTACATTTGAATTGTTGAAAAACATAAAAAGCATGGCAATCATTAGGAAAAAGTAAACAGATTCAAATAACACCATTCAAAATACCATAGGGAGAAAAGCATACTTCAAGAGGCTTACAGTAGTACAGGCAGATGGGGGAGATAGAGGGAGGAAGTACCAAAGGAGGGGAGCAGGGAGGATGAATAAAGTGGTAAAAGAGGAAAATGAGAGACAGATAGAGAAAAAGACAGCAGAGAGGAGGTGAAACAGGAATAGTAAGTGGATACTAGGTATAATCAGGATAGAGTGCTGGTGCAGCAAGGGTGGAGGGATTGGGAAAGAGCATGTTTTAGAGTGAATAGAGACAGGGACAGCTGGATGGGAGTGAGTTCAGGATGTGAGGGAGATGGAAAGAGAAGGCAGCCAATCCAGAATTTGAGTGGGGGATGGAAGGGAGAATGAACTGTGTGTCTGGAACAGAGCCAGTACGATGATGGAGGAGAGGGGGAGAGGAGACATAGGGGCTAAGAGTCCCAAACCTGAATTTAGAGAGCAGTGTTGAGGCATGAAGCTGGTGCTGAGAGTAGAAGGAAATGAGAGAGGGAAGAGTAAAGGAGTGCATTGATGCATAAGGTGGGAGCAATGGAAGCAAAGTGGCAGAAAGCATTGAAGAGGGTGGAGAGGGCTGAGGAGGGGTGGAGCTGTAGACAACTTCTGTCATAATTAAATACAGGAGAATTGTTTTACTGAGAAGCTCACGGCACACTGGGAGGGAGAGGATACCCTTGTTGCTGAACATAGCTCCTAGCTTCAGGCGGAGTTTGAAATGAATGTGACTTGTGTGGGTGGAGAAGCCCAAATGGCTGTCAAGCCAGAGACCCAGATACTTATAAGAGGATTCAGAGTCTAGAGTAGTGCCATTGAGGGTGAAGAAGGAGGGGAGAGGGTGGAGTTTTGAGATTTTTTGAGCAGAGCTGAAGGTCACTAATTTTTTTTTTTGTGTGTTGACTTTCAGCTGGTTCTCTTGGAACCAGATTAGACCTGAGAGAAGTCTCCCTGGAGTTGGAATTGAACCACAGAAGTAGACAGGCCTGAAGCATAGAGGATGGTGTCATCTGTGTAGAGTTGAATATGTGAGGAGGTGCAGGCAGAGGAAGGTCATTTAAGAAGACAGAGAAAAGGCTGGGACTGAGGATAAAGTCTTGGTGGGACCCCTTGTAGGATGGGGGGAAAGATCATCCCCAGTGAGGACATGCTGGGTATACCCAGAGAGACAGGACTTATATTAAGGTTCATACTAAGTTTTAAGGAGTCAAGAAGGTGGTATGCCGATGGGGACTCCTACCAATTACCCATAATAGCACAACCTATTTCCTGTAAGTAGTAGTAGTAGTAGAACATTTTTATTTATATAGGTAACCATTTGACAGCTTATATTCTTTTCCCACTAGAGGGAGTTCCCCTCTCTGTGTGTCCAAATACTCCATACATCCCTGCTCTCTACTACTCTGGGACACTCCTGCCTGCTCTGCTACTCAGCTGCCCAGCCCCCTGTCTAGAAAACCTCCTTACTCTTCTCTCTACCCTTCTTTACCCTGAACAGCACCTCCTATTCCCTCATCTCCTGTCTACCTGTCACCTCACTTCCTCTCCCCGCCTCTGCCAACTCCCAGTGTGACCACTAGGAGTCGCTATTTCATCCCCTTCTGAGTCCCAATCCAGCATTTCCCAGCCACCTGGCTAGCCCCGACAACATCTCTGCAAGGTTCTAAGACACCCTCTCGGGTATTCAAACCTGGTACCTTCTGCATCAAGTTGGTAGCACTACCACTACTCCACAGTGGCTGTCACCTCACTGAAGGTTGGCTATCACCCCTAATATTTACTGCAAGCAAAGAACAATGGGCACCATCACTGTTCTACTAGGTCAGCTCACTATTACGCTGCTGGCTCAGACCACCCCCATCCTGAGCCCCCACCCACCACCTTGAGCATTTCTCCCCTAAACCATCCCATAACAGCTCGGCCCCCCACTTTGGACACCCTCGACTCCTCTACATTCACTACATACCAACACTCTTGCTTCCTCTGCCCTACAGGGCCCTCCCTGGACCTACCTCTTCCTTGCAATACCTACCCTCTGTGCCTTATCTATCCTCTGCACCCTTACTATCAGGTCCTCACCTCGGCACCAAACTAAGGGTCCTTGTCACCACTGTCCCCTAATTAGAATAACTACTCTGCTTTTACTGCTGTCTGGGAATGTAGACTCAAACCCTGGATCTACGCTAACTAGCCCTCCCATACTCCACTCCGGAGCCGATCTCTGCGTTGCATCCCTGAACATATGCAGCCTCCTAAAGAAATCTGGTGCTCTCCAGTGCTGGGTTGTACAACATCAACCCAACATCATTGTGCTAGTAGGGACTTGGCTCTCCAAAGCAATCCCTAACTCCATTATTTCCCTCCCTGGATCGAGTAGGTAAACGTGGCGGCGGGTGCGCAATCTTCATGCAGGACACCCTTATTGGTCACACACTCCCTGCTCCCAAGCTTGACTTTGGTGCCCAAGCCCTCACTCTAAAAATTAACCCTGACGCAGCCAGGGGCCCACCCTTCCTCACTGTCTGCTACATATCCCCGAGGAACCTGAACCCAGCGGTCTAGTCTCTCACCGACTACCTCACATCCCTACCACACAAAGCTGAGCAACTCATCCTAGGTGACCATAACGTTAATTGGCTTGCTACCACTGCCTCCCAAACCAGGGACTCCTTTGCCCTGGACATGTCCCAGTTAGTCACCCAGCCCACTAGATTCAACCGGACAAGTGGCTCCAGCACCCTTCTTGAGTGATAATATCAAACCACCTCATAAAATCCGGGATATCATCATTCTCCCCGACTCACTTAGTGATCGCTCACCAGTCCTGGTCATCCTCTACACCAAAACCTGTGTAGCAGGCCACCCTATTCTTGCATCTATGCCCTGGGGGTCTCAGAAAGCTAAAATTGCATCTAGCATAGCTGGACTGGTCCCCCATCTGACACACCCCTGATATTGATTCTTCCCTAGACCTCTTCACTAATGCCTTCAGCAAGGCCTGTGATATTTTCACCCCCCCACCAGAATCCATACTAAAATACAAAATGCCCCATGGATCTCCCCATCCCTTATCCAGAACACTTTAGAAAAGGGATACTCTGTTGCACATCACTATTGAATCAGGCAAGTTGGCTGATAGACAAGCCTACAATGTGCAGTGTAATAAGTGCATCTGGGCCATTAGACAGGCCAAGGCAGAACACTATCAGACCACCCTCGCATCCACCTGGGGTTCCATCCAGACTTTCTGGGATAGCATGAAAGAGCTTAATGGGAAGACCCGCTCCCCCCACCATCCCAGCTCTCCATCCATGGTACCATCACTACAGACCCACTTCGCATAGCTGAGTGCCTCAATACCACCTTCTCTGACCTAAGCTCTGTCCTCCACAACAGTTGTTTTGATCCAGTCCTCACCTCTATCCTCCCTGCCTTGGATCACCCTCCTTTCTACCTGCACACTATTTCCCTATGAAGCCAGGCCACACCTTTTTTTATCATGGAAAATTTTTATTGATTTTCTAAGCATACATACATAACAAAAGGCCACAGCCGTGACCTGACCCACACATGAAAATATTGAGCTCTAAGTACACACACTCACATTATACAAATAATGCAGCATATACAATAATCCTCTGACATCAACTAAAGATCTCAAATATTACACATTCTAATGACGGAGTTGGAAGATTCTTAAATAAGTACATAACTCGGGGCAACAGAAGCATGCGGCTAGTCGCGACCTTCCCAGGTAAAGACAGCTGAAGTCTAGTCCATCTATCTATCTCTGCTGACAGCTGAGACAGCAGAGGTGCAAAATTAGCCTTTTCAAGATCAGCCCACCTGGCCGGTACTAATATGCCTAGGTACAAGAGTCCCGGGCTCGCCCAGACCAGGTCATTCCCCTGTAAACATTGTCTGTTACAAATTGCATTGAGAGGGGCCAGAAGGTTTTTTTTCTGGTTGGCACAGAGACACGAAAAGGATGAGAACACCTGCGATAGGGGTAAGACATGCCGTAGGGACTCTTCAGGATGGGAGAGGGTCAGGAGCAGGTCATAGGCTTAGGAAGCTACGAGGTACAATTTCCCAGCAAATGTAATGCCCGAGATCACAGGCAAGGCAATAAAGACCCTTATAAGAGGGTCTAAGGCCACCAAAAATAATAGAGGGGAAAGGGGACAACACTGCCTAGTACCCTATGCAACGGAAATGGAGCAGAAATCATGGTGTTGGTTAGCACTCTAGCCATCGGAGATCCACATAATGTAGCCTCCCACTGACAGAAATTAGGGCCGAAGCCATACTTCGGCAGAACCCGATTCAGGTAATGCCATTCAACAGAGTCGAAGGCTTTAATAAAATCTATTGCCAAAGCAGCCATGGCTTCAGCGGAGCGAGAGGCTATCCATTTTAAATTAAGGAGAAGCCTAGTGTTATCAGAGCCAGATTTGCCCTGCATAAAGCCCACTTGTGTCGGGTGAATAATGGAGGGTAGCACCTCCTGCATCCACATGGCTAGAATCTTGGCCAAAACTTTAGTATCAATGGGGACTAGGGAGATCGGATGATAATTGGCACAGTCTGTAGGGTAGTTGGACTTTTTTGGTAATAGAATAATCAGGGCCTCCCTCATTGATGGGGATAATGCTCCAGCTGAGTGGGCCTCCTACAAAGCAAGGAGTAAAGGTTGTGAGATATCATCCACCAGTGCTTGATACAACTCGGCTGTCATCCCATCTGGACCAGGAGCTTTGCCTTTTGCCATATGGAATAGAGTTTGCCGTAGTTCCACTGGGGTTATTGGGGCATCCAAGCTAGTCCTTTGCAGTGGAGTGATTTCAGGGCTGACAAATCTCTGAAAAAACTGATCGATCTCCTGGTCCGCTTACTGAGCTGATAGGGCAACCTGTGATCTATATAGGTTTTGATAAAATACCTTCATGGTGTCATTAATATCTTGAGCTTTGTGGACAAGCCTACCCACTGCCGAGTGAAGGGCCTGAATCCAGGATGACGCTTGTTGCTTCCGAAGCCTAAACTCTAGCAATCTGCCACTTTTTTCACCCCTCTCCCAGTATGCTTGTTTGGATTTCATTAAGACCCACTCCACCTTTTGGTGTAAGGTGGCATTGATTTGATACTCAAGGCCCACAATGTGCCTAATTAGAGATTTATCTCTCTTATGGGTAGGGGAAGCCCTAAAGTGGGACTCCAAGGTTGCTAGATCTGCCTGCCATTGGGCCAAGTTGGCTTTCCGCTCTCTTTTTTGGCAGCCGAAAAAGCAATGATGCGGCCTCTAATCACCACCTTAAAGGCCTCCCATATCATACCAGGGGAAACACCACACTGGGCATTGTGAGCAAAGTATTCCTTGGCAGCCTGGGACAACATTCTACGAAATTCTGGGTCTTTAAGCAACAACGGATTACACCTCCAACGAGTTCCCATTTTAGACTGCCCTCCTCTTGTATAGGATATTGACACAGGAGCATGATCTGAAAAAAGAATATTCCCAATTTTAGCATTTAGTGTTCTGAGCTGCTACCGCATTAGTTAAAAAGAAATCAATCTGACTATGAGTGGAGTGTACAGGGGAATAAAATGTATAGTCCCTCTCATCCGGGTTGTCCCTATGCCACACATCCGTTAAACCCCATTCCTGCTGCATTTCCTGGAGAGCTAAACTGGCCTTAACTCTGGCATGGGGAGAAGGGTTAGACTTATCTACAAACACATCTGCTACCATATTGAAATCTCCTCCTATTATAATAGGGATTGCCCCATCATCCTGAGTGAGGGAAGAAATGGCCTGACTGATTGCGGGAAAAAACTCCACATGGTCTACGTTGGGGGCGTACAGGTTGCACAAAATCAATTTCTCTTCTGGGGAGGATAGTCTGGCAACCACCCACCTGCCCTGTGAGTCATGTTTAGATTCCTCTAAGGTCCATGAGGAGGAGCGCAGACCAGAATTGCTACCCCTCTAGTCTTGGTCATAGCCTAACTAGCACAAACCAACCCCACCCATGCTTTCTTCATCCATACAACTGCTTTTTTCAGAAGATGCATTTCCTGAAGTAGGGCAATATCTGAGCATAAGGAGCGCAAGTACTGAAGCACTTTAGTCCATTTAACAGGGTGGTTTAACCCCTTAACGTTCCAGGAAACCAGGACGTTGGGGAACTAATAGGACTAGCTATTGCTGTGGGGGGACACATACTGACTTAAAGTGTACACAGCAACTATGAGCCCCAGAGCTGTATCCAGGTACCTAAGTAATATGTCGCCTTGCTAGGTATAATCTAAATCCGCAAACAAATGCCAATCTTTGAAGTCAACTCCACCTAAGCTGCCAGATGGGAAACGAAATAGAAACCAGTAATGTAAAAAGTATTCACACCTAAACCTATAAGCTGTGACAAAGGAATATAACACCAAGCTTAAACCCACTATAAACAGTAACAATGCAGTAACCTATTTATCTAAATAACTTTAGTATAAGTTAGTTAACCGAGGGTTGGATAGCTAACCTTATCCAACCCCTGCCCCAAAAAAGAATTCAACTCTTGTATTAAATACCCATAAATTTTACTAGTACGCACAAGCATTATTGGATCGAGGTTCTGTGGAAGAGGCCCCTAGAAATTAGTGGCCTCGGCTACACTAGCCCCAGATCCTTGTAGGAGGTAACTGGTTAGAACCAATAGCAATCCAGCACTCTGGGCCCGCAGTACTCCAAAGATCGGGCACCGGACCATCAGGGGGAATGAGATGGAAAGGGAAAGGGAAGCCCCTCAAAAGCCTCCTCAGGGACATCCCGAAGGAGAGGTCCTCAGGCAGGGGAATGGAGGGAATGGGGGGATATGTCCTTACCTATCGGTAAAGGCCCCACGCTAGAAAATACTTAACAATGCAGAAGGAAGTGGATATCCCCTTACTAGAGACTCCTGCTCCATCCTCTATGCAGGAAATTCTAGGTCACAGGGTGATTAACACCCCTGATATAATGTTACTATGTCTGGAGAATGCAATGCACAGTTTAAATGAATGGGGAGAGAACATGTACCGTGCCATTAGTGACCCCAATAAGCCACCACCCTGATTCCCTTCAGGGTATAGACGCAGTAAACAGCATAACAAGTTTAGCTATACAATCGATATTCAGACAGTTTTGTAATGCAGCAACTATACAAGTCCAGACTATCACCCAGGAAGTTCATCCGGGTCTACACCAGCCTGTAGGGGTGCAGCTGTATGCTCTGCACCATCCTTGGTCACTGCAGCTGCATAGGAGATTAACTTGGGTCTGATGGGAGTCACAGCATCAACCACCTCTATCAGCGTGGATTCAGATATGTCAGCCCAGTCTTTTAACATACTAGTGTCCATGTCCACAGCTTCCCAGACAGGAGAATGGCCATTACGAGGAGGAGAAATGCTGTCAACACGAGACACTTTCGCTGGAGGAGCCGTCATTACAGCTTCATGTGTGGATTGGCCCCCACTCTTGGATCTCTGTCGAAGCCGAGCCCCTTCACTGACTGCACTAGGTGCCAGAGAAGACTGCATCTTATGTGGAGGCTGCGAGGGATGATCTGGCACTACAGACCACACCTGTACAGGGTCAGGAGGGCCCATCAATGTTGGGGGACTGTGCTTTGATGTTATACGACTGCCCCTCATACCCTCACCTTCATGTTGATGCCTGTCCATATGGCTCCCTTTCAGGGTATTAGGATCCCAGAGCTGCCTATTGGGTGATGAGGGAATAGGCAATTTGGGCCAGAATTTGGAAAGCCATCTTTCTATTTCTGAGGGGTACTCTGCCATCAACTCTGTGCCATCCTTTGTGACCAGCAACTTAGTGAGACCCCTGAACTTAAAGTGAAAGTTATTTTGATAAAGAATTATTTTGAGGGGGCCAAAAGCACGTCTTTTGCTGGCAGCTTCATGGGCAAAATCACGATAGAACAGCACAGTGGCACCTTGCCAACTCACTTCTCCTATGTATCTGGAAGCCCTGAGGATTCTCTCCTTCATGGAGTATCTCAGGAAGTATGCTATTATTGGTCTTGGCTGTACGGGGGTCCTGTCCCTTCTAGATGCAAGCTGATGCGCTTGTTCAACATCCATATTGCCCTGCCATCTTTCCCCTAACATGGTAGGCAGCATTTCGTTTAAGAACCTCTCCATGTTCTGCCCCTCTGCTCCTTCTGGTATGCCTATAATGCGCAGGTTGTTCCTTCTGGCCCTATTCTCCTGATCCTCTATTCTATCATGGAGCGCAGTGATTCTTTCCTCCTGTACCTGTAACCTATGCATGAGCTTAGACTGATGCTGCTCACACACCTCCGCCCATTGCTCTGACACATTCATGTGGTCCTGCAAATTCCGGACATCAGCCACTGTGCCCGATAATTGGGTATTAATATCCTCCACTCAGATTAACACTGTCTCCAACATTTGTGTAATATGCTGCAGGGAGTCTGCTACTGATGGTGTAGCTACATCTGTTGCAGAACTCGGGACAACATGTCCCCTTTCATTTTGATGGGCAATACGTATACAGCACTAAAACAAGGACCGGGGGGTAAGATCTTGCCTCCGGTGTAGCGGTTATGCTAGCTTGAAGTAAAGGAATTTAGTGCACCAGCTGATCCGCGAACCATAGAACGGAAACCTCCCTAGTACCGCTCTGCCTCAGCCCCCTGCTTGTCTTAGGTCTCCGGCCACTCCGATGACTACAGTCCCATTGATCGTCTATTGGGGCCTACTCAGCTTAATGCCTGTCACACTGCTCCGACTCCGATGCTTCAGCCGACTCATGGGGGCATTCAATGAAGATACTGCAACGCATCACTAGGTAAGGGACAGTTACCCCATCTGTTTTTAGCGTGCGTTAGGTTATTTAATCCCGGAGGTCATGGCGCTCGAGCTACTTTACTGCCTGACCCGAAAGGAGCTCCTGATTTAGGCATTCACCATGTTGGCGTCCTAGCCACTCCCCCACCAGGCCACACCTGCTAAATGACCTTGGTAGCAACAACCTCAGCTGTGACCCCTAGACTCCAGAATCCTCTGTTTGGTCTTGAATGTTGTCCTAGTCTCCCTTACAGACCTACTAAACTGGTTCCTATGCCTCGGTCAGTTTCCCAGTGCTTGGAAATCATCCAGAATCACTCCTACACATAAGAGTGCAGATCGGTCCACCCCAACAACTACCGGCCGATCTCCATCCTCCCCCACTCTCCAAAGCCATTGAAAAAGTAGTGCCTATTCAACTCTCTGAGTACCTTGCCAAATATGATATAATGCACTACGAACAACGTGGTTTCCACCCAGGACACAGTACCACTACTGCTCACCTTGAGTTCTCTCAATATCTGCACTCTGCTCTTGACTCCAGCAACCTTGCCAGATCAGTGTTCATAGACCTCTCCAAGGCTTTTGACACTGTTTGTCACCCCCTTCTGCTTGACTCCCTCTACCAACTTGGCTTTTCTGCTGGTCCTCTTGCCTGGTTCTCTAGCTACATCTCAGCTAGATCCCAGCGTGTAAAGATCAACGGCTGCCCTGTCCAATACCTGGCCCATTTGTTCCAGGGTACCCCAGGGCTCCATCCTGGATGCCGTACTTTTCAGCCTCTACCTCAACATTCTCCACAGCTCCAGTACTGGAAAAATGCTCCTCTATGCTGACGATGCAGTTGTCTTTGCCTCTCACCCCGATCCCTCCTCTCTCCAGTAATCCCTCCAGCACACTTACAACCAAGCTAAAAAGTGGTTCCCTGATTACCAACTTGTCATTAACCTAAAAAAGACCAAGTCAATAATCTTCTCCCATCACCAAAACAAAACCAGAGATGCCCCTGTCTTGATTCTCCCCAGCACACTGCACCTGCTGGAGCAAGTGACCACCTACAAATATCTAGGCATCGCTTTCGACTCTGCCCTCACCTTCCACACCCGCATCAATACCCTATCCTCCATTATACATTCTTGGATTGACTTACTATACCATCATAGAGATTGGTTCCCCCAAGTTACCCTCTGGCTGGCCATCACCTCCTCCATCCTGTCACTAGTGGACTATGGCTTGCCCATTTATGCTGCTGCAGACAATACCACTCTTACCAAAATCTTGCTCAGTATCAATAAGGCCTGCAGGCTCCTGACCTGAGCCCCTAGCTGCACACACACTTGCCTGCTCTATTCCACCACCAATCTGCTCACCTTTGAGAAGCATCTACACTATCAGACCTGCCTACTCACTAAAAAATCTCTTCTAGGGCTCTCCCCTCAGGGGGTCTCTTCTTTCCCACAGCATGCGTCCTCATCTGTTGCCACCCATAGCTCTGTTAAGGCCACCTTTCTGGTGCCCAGAACCAAGACCTCCCTAGCCCAGAGGTCCTTCTACTACCAAGCCCCTGCTTGGTTCAACTCCCTCCCAACCTGCATCACAGACATTGCCAAATTTGGTCCCTTTAAAATCACCCTTCACAACCATCTCTTCAATATAAATTGCTGTAGATGCACCTAGTAATCCCACTGTGGGACCTTCCAGTCAGGCCTCCCCTGACTTGACAATGTCCTCTGGACAGCCTATCCCTCTCTAGGTATTTTCAGGGTTGTACCCCAATGTAACATTTGGGTACCTTGTATATGACTGTAACCTATAATATGTAACATTATGCACCTATGTGTATTCTTTGTTCAGTGTTTTGCACTTGTACTGTTCCCTCTGTTGTAACCACACTATGTAACTCTGTCTACCCTCCCTGCAATGAGGTGCCTTTGTAAATGAATCCATGACTCAAAGGTTGTAAATCTGACTTATACAAATAAATAAATAAAATGACAAGCACATTTTTACCATGGGGCTGATAAAGCCTTGTTTTTGTGGTAGTCCTGTAGATGTCATAATTGAAGTTACAATTCCAGTGACAACAAAAAACATGAAGATCCACAACACAATAGTTAAACAGTACAATCCTATTTGACATGTAGACTGTATACTCACAGACAAAGACACTAATAGCATTTACATTCATGTATAAAATTCTGATTCAGTTTGGATTTGAATGAAACTAAAGACATGTTCAAGTCCCTAAGATGATTTGGTAAATTATTCCAAGTAATTGCAGAATGATATTTAAAGGTCATTACTTCAAACGTGTTTCTAACTTTGCGAATCTGCAATGTGTTGTTCCTCTGACAAAATTTATAGTTAGTCCACTCTAATTATTTTATTTGTCACTGGGGTTGTTCCATTTTAAGTATTTTAAAAAGCAAGATGGACAATGCTCTATCCTTTTTGTGTTGTAACGAGTTCCAGGCCAAGTTCTGGTACAGTGCACAGTGGTGAGTGTACAAGTCACACCTTAACGTGTATCTAGTAATTTTATGATAGGTCACATTGAGTTTATACAAAACCTTATGTGTTCCATTTATCAATATATGGCTCCCATAACCTAAAAATGGAATAAGAAGATCACTTTTAGTTAGGCAGTGAGAAATACACTGTATAGCTCTCAGTTTCCTTCCTATATATTTTGTAAAATTATCTACATGGGTCTCAAAGCTTAGGCAATGATCAAATTCATTACCAAGATATTTGAACATTAATGCCTGGGTCAAAATACATCCATTAGCAGCTCTAATTTCAATCAATTATTTTTTTTTAATTTACATTATTCCTACCTGAATGAAACAGCATTACTTGTGTTTTCTTTAGGTTCATTAATAGAAATTTTGACTTAAACCAATTTTGCACTGTATAAAAATCTGCCTGGAGCTTAGTTTTGACCTCATACTTGTCTAGTCCTTCTGCCACCAGTACCATGTCATCTGCATATAATGTAATGTGGGTATTGTGTACTCATTTAGGGATATTATTCATATACACTAAAAACGATAGTGAACCCAAAATTGATCATTTGGAAACACCTCTTGTTGTTAGTGATAGAGATGAATTACTTTCACCTACTGAAACTAATTGATACCGATCTTCCAGATAAGACTTAAACCATCTAAAGGGTTCTCTTAAAACCCCTATATCTATTAAACAATCTAACAAAGTATTTTGTTCTACTAAATAGAAGGCTTAAGACAAATACATGAAGACTGTGTCCACAGACCTACCTTCTCCTAACTGGGTAACAAGTTGCTCAAAAAAGTCCATGAGCACAGTCTCCATGGAGTGCCCCTTCTGAAACCCAAATTCTATTGAAGTTAATTTACTATTGTTTTCTAAATATTCCATTAATTGAGAGTGCACAAGGCATTCCATGATCTTCAAAATAATAGGCAACAGGGCAGTAGCCCTGTAATTGATAGATAATGTCAGATCTCCTCCTTTAAAAATTGGAATAATTTTTGCTTTTTTCCATTCTTTGGGGAGAACTCCATGAGTTAAACTCAAATTAAATAAATCTGATAGGGGCCTTTCAATAACTACTGCAGACTCCATTAGGAAATGCACCACAATATTATCTGTACCACTGGATTTGTGGTTCTTTAGTTTATTTAATACTCTTAAAACTTCTCCTCTCTAAATTTCCTAAATCTGAAACCTGTATATAGTATCTATATGTATATAGTTGTCTAGGTTTTCTTAAACTAGCCCACAAGAACAGAGGAGAGACCAGCAGAATTGAGTTTGCAGAGGAAGAGTGGGTGAGAGACAGAGCTGAAAGCTTTAGCAAGGTGAAAAAAATGGTGGCAGTGATGAGCCCATGGTCCATGCCTGCCAGGATGATGTCAGTGACTCATAGCAAAGAAGTCACTGTGAAACTTTTTTTTCTCTGAATCAAGATTGGAAAGGAGAGAAGAGCTTAGAGGAGGAGAGGAAATTTGAGAGCCTGATGAGGACAAAGGATTTTTGTAGCTTGGCTAGAAAGGGAAGGAGAGAAATGGGGCAATAGTTACCATTTGAGGTGTGATTGCCTCCTTTGTGCAGAGGGTCACTGTGACAATTTTCCAGGCCTGGGGACAGAGCCTAGGGAGAAGGAGAGATTTAATAAGTGGATGGGGAGAGCTATGGCAGGGGCAGAGATTCTGACTAGTCGAGGGTCGAAGCCATCAGGGTTGGATTTATGAGGGTTTAGTGACAGAAGCATGCAGAGGACTTTCTGGGCAGTGACTGGAGAAAAATGAAAACCCTTTGAAGAGAGAGAGTGGTAAAGGTTGAAAGTGTGGGAATTTGGGGGTTGGTAGGGAGGGCACAGGTGGTGAAGAAGGAGTTAAGGATTGAGGTGCCAGTGGTGGTGTCAGAGATGAGTCTATCATCGATGAGTAGGGAATGGAGAAGGCTTGGATGGGAAATTAAAGAGCAAGTTAATGATTTTCCTGAAGTTAGAAGGAGATGCATGGTTTTGGTGAAGGGAGGATTTGAAAAAAAAGTGCTTTAGCAGATCTTATAGCTTTAGTACAGATTCCTTGGTGAACAGTACTGACAGTAGTCAGTGGGGGGGGGGGAAGAGGACTTGTAATGTGACTAAGCATTATTCCAGGATTTACAGAGTTTGATAACATCAGCAGTGGCCCAGGGTAGTGGTAGTGTTTGATTTTGTGGTGTCAGAAAGGGGCACGGGTGTTCCAGGCAGTAGTCATATAGTAGCAGAAGATGGGAGAGGGATGAGTCTATGAGGCAGAACAGACAAGGGACCAGTCCAAGGTGGAGGGGTCACCAAGGAGGCCTGTGGTACCCTGCGATTGTAGTGCCCTAGATCATGAGTAAGTGGGGGAGGGGAATGGTGTAGCTTGTGAATGCAACATGTTATGTAGTGATCACTGAAGACATCAAGTATATATGTACATGATATACTAAGAAAACTGGACCATACAACTTTTTATTCATCAATTATTTGAAAGAATTGATATTTGATCCTAGCTTTCACTTATGGCCTGGCTGTTGTATCTTTCTCAAAAATTAGTTTTAAAAAATGGATCTGCTCTCAGTGAACTGTAATAAATTTAATTTAAAAAATATATCTTCTAAAAGCAAAGCAGTAATAGTATACTTACATTAGATTATGTTTCAGTAATACTTTGCTATGGGAGAAGTATATTAATCATAAAAACAAAACTCACACAGATACTTCTAAGAGTAAACAAATGTGATGGTAAATGTGGGGATAATACAGTAATATATACTGTATAATTATGGGAAAAGGCAACATTTAATATGCTTGCTCGAGATACATATGAAATCTGGAGGCTCATCTCACTTGAAGATTTTAGAGCCTTGCTAGCCAACTGTATAAACTCATTTTGAAGGTATCAGAATTAGCACTGACATTAACTACAAGTCACAATTTGCAGCAGAATATGGATACAATTTCTATTTATGGCCAATTTAGATGCACTCTGTTTTTGGATGCAAACTTCAGATGCTGTTAGGCCATCTAATAGATAATCTATCAGGTTAGGCAAATCTTGGGCAGCAGAAGCATCTAGGATGGATCCTTATGAAAAGTCTGCCCATGATTTCTTAAAGGATTTATGACATTAATACGCTAGAAAATTTTATGGAAATACAGCAAATTAGAGCAACACCATGGCTTGCTCCAAAAACTTTCACTTTGTCTCTGAAATAATATTTTGAAACAGTTAGAAACATAGAAACATAGAATTTGATGGCAGATAAGGACCACTTGGCCCACCCAGTCTGCCCATTTCACTACCTAATGGATAAGCTGCAGATCCTAGTTAATCAGCAGCCTACTTCTTTCTACCCCACCCCTAGAATTGCCTTATAACTGTCCCATGCATGCTTGAATTCAACCACTGTTTTTGACTCCACAACCTCCTCCGAAGGCCATTCCATGCATCCACAACCCACTCTTGAAAAAATACTTCTTACATTACCTCTGAGTCACCCCCCATCTTCACATTGTGCCCCTTGTTCTTGCACACTTTTTTTGAAAGATGCTACCCTCTTGGACCTTGTTGATTCCCTTGAGGTATTTGAAAGTTTCTGTCATGTCCCCTTCTCCCTCCTTTTCCTGAGGCTACATATTAAGCTCCTTTAGTCTCTCTCTTCGATGTCTCTGGTGCAGACCCTGCACCATTTTAGTTGTCCTCCTCTGGACAGCTTACATCTTGTCTATGTCCTTGTGGAGACTGGGTCTCCAGAACTGCACACAGTACTCCAGATGGGGTCTCACTGGCTGTCTGTACAGAGGGATAACAACTTCCTGATTTCTACTGGTGATGCCTCTCCCTATGCATCCCAGTATCCCCCCAGCCCTCCTTACTGCCCTCTCACGTTGCTTGCCCACCTTTAAGTCATCTGATATGACTACCCCCAGGTCCCTTTCCATTTTTGTTGTTGTTAGTATCTCACCCCCATTGTGTACTCTTTCCCTGGGTTTTTGTTTCCCAGGTGCATTACCTTGCACTTCTTAGCATTGAATCTAAGCTGCCATACATTTGACCATTCCTCTAACCTTGCCAAGTCCCTTCTCATCCTTTACACCCCACCCTGTGCATCAACTCTGTTGCAGATCTTTGTGTCATCTGCAAAGAGACATACTTTTCCTTCCAGTCCCTCTGCAATGTTGCTTATAAAGACATTGAAGAGGACAGGTCCTAATACTGAATCCTGCGGTACCCCACTAGTAACCCCCCTTTCTTCAGAGTGGACTCCATTTACTATTACCCTATGTGTCCTATTCTCCAGCCAATTCTTTACATAGGCTATCATCTTGGGACACACTCCCAGGCTGGCTAACTTGTATATTAAACTTTTGTGTGGACTGAGTCAAATGCCTTGCTAAAGTCTTGGTAGGCCATGTCCACAGCCCCTCCCTGATCTACTACTTTGGTCACCCAGTTAAAGAAATCTATTAGATTCATCTGGCATGACCTTCCTGCTGTGAATCCATGCTGCCTTGGGTCCTGTGCCCCTCTGGCCTCTAGGTACTCGACAATTCTTTCCTTCAGAAGTGATTCCATCATTTTCCTTATCACTGAGGTTAAACTAACAGGTCTGTAATTTCCTGCTTCTGCCCTGCTCCCACTTTTGTGAAGGGGAATCACATCTGCCCTCCTCCAGTCCTCAGGTACCACCCCATCCTCCCATGATTTGTTAAAGAGGGTAGTCAGTGGTGTCACTAGTTCTACCCTTAGTTCTTTTAGAATTCTGGGATGAATCCCATCAGGCCCCATTGCTTTGTCCACCTTCAGTTTTAAGAGTTCTTTCAGAACCCTTTCTTCTATAAGTGGGCTGGTATCAACTTCTATATCCAGAGTGTTTCTATTGTTTGTTTTAGGTACCCCCCCTGAGCAAAAATATTTGTTTAGTATCTCTGCCTTTTCACCGTCACCCTCTGCCCAACCCCTCCCCTTTATTAAGCCTCACTATCCCTCCCTTAGTCTTCCTTCACTCCCTGAGGTACCTACAAAAGGAAGATTTTATTTCCCTTCTTAACTGAGTTGGCTATCTTTTCCTCGGTTAGGGCCTTTGCTGTTCTGACTGCCTTCCCAGCTTCCTTTTGCTTTAACTGATACAATTCTATGTCCTGCTCCTTCTGTGGTTCCTTGTACTTTCTGAATGCTTTCTTTTTCTCTTGAACCTTCACTGCCACCTCCTTTGAGAACCATAGTGGTTTCTTACATCATTTTGTTTTGTTTATTTGCTTCACAAAAAGGCTCGTTACCTCTGTGATGGCAGTTTTTATTATTCTCCATTGTTCTTCCACCCCCTCCTTCCTGCCCATTTGCTAGTGCATTCCTTAGGCACTCATCCATTTTGGCAAATTCAGCCCTCCTAAAGTCCAGTACTTTTGCCTTTGTATGGCTTGACTCTATTGCTGTGTTTATTGTGACCCATACTGTTCGATGGTTGCTAGTTGCCAGATGGCTACCCACTTCTACATCTGTGATCCTCTCTCCATCTCCAGTTGAAAGAACCAGGTCTAAGATTGCTACCTCTCAAGTGGGTTCCAATACTAGTTGTCTAAGGCATGCCCCCTGTAGGGCATCTAGAATAACCCCACTCTTAGAAGTGGCTGCTGCAACTGCACTCCAGTTAACATCTGGCATATTCAGATCACCCATCAGCAATATCTCCCCTTTATCTGCCATTCTAAGTATACTTTCTATCATTTCCTTGTCCATTTCCTCCCCTTGAAAGGGGGGTCTGTATACAACCCCTGTGCAGATTGTGGTGCCATTGACTGCCTCCAAATCGACCCACAGTGATTCTTCTCCTCCGTGTTTACCCTTTTGTTCTGTTGCTTTGATTCCTTCCCTTATATAGAGAGCTACTCCTCCTCCTCTTTTACCCTCCCTGTCCCTCCTGTCGATAGTGTACCCTGGTATGTTTACGTCCCAGTCATGGTTCTGTGTGTACCATGTTTTTGTGACTGCCATGATATTCAGACATTCCTCCTCCATCAAGGCCACTAATTCAGAATGCTTGTTACCCAGACTACAGGAATTGGTACTCATTGTTCTCCATTTTTTGATGGCTTTACCTTCTGTAGCAGCATCCCCCACTGACCTTTCTACCTTGGTCTTTTTCTCATTTAGTACCCTATTTTGTAGTGGGAGGCTGGGATTTTCCTGCTGCTTATCAGTGCCTCCCCCCATGACTAGTTTAAAAGCTTACCAATGAAGCATTTAAACTGATTGCCCAAAATACTTGTTCCCTTCCTGGACAGATGCAGACCATCCTGCCAGTATAGGCTGGTGTCCCTCCAGGTGGAACCCCAGTCCCCAATGAAGTCAAACCCCTGTGCTCCACACCATTTTTTCAACCATTGGTTAAACTGCATGGTGCAAAGTACCCTCGTCTCACCCATGCCACTGATAGGCAGCACCTCTGAGAAGGATACTGTGTGTGCTACTTGTCTTAGGCCCCTTCCCAACTCTACAAAGTCCTTCTGCACTGCTCTAAGCTCATGATGAGCCAAGTCATTTGTCCCTAGGTGGACAATGATGTCCAGCTCAGACTCCCGTGCAACTGTTGTCGTGATCCTCAGGATGCGCTTCCTGTCCCTCCAAGCCATGGCACCAGGCAGACACCTTACTTCAGTTTTCCCTGCTCCCCCCAGTTCTATCCCCCTAATAATTGAGTCCCCCACTAGGAGCTGCTTCCTTTCCCTGTAGTGCCCTCTGCCTCCTTCCTGAGGGTCTCCCTTGTGACAGTTGTCTGCAACCTCCTTAGTCTCCTCTGTGGGTGCATCCACAGGGGAACTATGCTCCTCCAGAATGGTGTATGGATTGTGGAGTGGAACAACTGACTGGGTGTACCTCTGTTCCACCACCCTTACCTTCCCTGAGCCCACTGTGGTCCAACTGATGTGCTTTCTTCGCAACCTCTTAGGTAGTGGTGGTGGCTCTGGTGCTCCCTGGATGGGGGAGGTTCCCTTACTACTGTCCAGTGTGACCTGAAGATGGGCAACTTCCTCCCTCAGGGAAGAGAGTTGTCTGCAAACAGGGCAGCATCTCAGCCTCCAGAAAGACTCCCGTAAGACTGCTGCCCCACAGCTATTACATTGCACTACTCCCCACATGTCTGTCTACCTTGTTTATATTTTTTTGTGTTTGTGTGTGTGTGATTGGTTTGTTATATAGAAATATATGTATTATATAATGTGTATGCTTATATTGTCAGTGCAGTGTGCTAGAGAGGATATGACAGTGATATATACCTTGCCCTCTTGAGGAAATGATGTCAGAACCCCAGATATAAAGGAACTATTTCCAGGGGTGGGTGGAGTGAAGGGTGGGAAGGGTTTGGGCCTAAACTGTGCCCTCATGAAACAATCAGCTAAAAGCTCTGACCTACCGCTGTGATGAGTGCTTTTCTGTCAGCAAGATGCCCTACATGACAATTTGACAGAGAAAATACCATGCTAATCAAGTGGTTTTGTACAATTTGGATCTAAGACACCACAGTGACAAATTTTCCATTATGGGACCTTACAGCGATTAATTTATGTAGACCACAATTGTGGTGAGCATAAATCCATCCAAGACAACTTAGATTTTTTAGAGGGTCTTCCCCGAACCCACCATGAGGGGGGCTCTACCCCCAGCACCCCCTGTAATTAATGTAATCAACTACAAGTCAGAGCTGATTCAGGGAAGGGGTGCAAGACAATGACAAAGCAGTGCCAGGGTCCCATGGTGCCATTACAGTGGCAACAGTGAAATGTCACTGCAATGTCATTTACTGTCAAAAGTTCACTGCAGCAATTGCATATGGTGTAATTTTAAGTGAACAACCCCCATTTGGGTATAAACCCTTCAGTAGGTGTTAAATTGTGAAACTCTCATGAGATGTAATTTATTGTACAATACTGTTTTTATGTATATATTCTTGTATAAAATTGGTTGCACTGTTTTAAATATTGAAATACATGAATTAAAAAAAAATTCACACTCCATGATAACCTTGCAAATGGTGTCAATCAAATAATCAATCAATCAAATTCTTTATTTATACAGGCGAACACCATTGAGCAAGCTCATTTACAGGGACCCTGGTTTTCCATTTTTAACGGTAACACTGGTAACAATCATGGAATCCTGCTTGGTTTGCGGATTTTGAATTCTTATACCGGTGCCTCACAGAAATGCATGTCACTGCACAGAATCTCTAAGATTTCAGCATATTTTTAAATTTTTTTCTCTTTCCATGTCCCCTTCTCACAGCATCAGTCCCAACTTTCAGAGATCCCTAGGCTGGGTATCCCCTAGCTTCACCCCAGGTAATGCTCAGGAGCTCCTGTGGGCCTGCCCTATCCTGCCAGGATTGTACCCCCCCCAGGTGGGAAGGGAGGGAACCCCAGGTCACCCCTCCACACTCCATTAATGTGTGTCGGACAGCTCAGTGGGTCCCTCATGTAGCCTGGTTATGAAGTCTGGGGCACCTGGTTCCCTTCTGCCAGTGACCGATGTACGGTGATTGTTCCTGGTTTTCTGGTGTCTGTCCCTGAGGGGCATCTGCACTAGAGGAGTTCCAAGGTAGGTCACATAGAGCAATGCCACTGCTCCAGATCCTGGCTAGCTTCCTCCCCTCCTGATCACTCTGCAGCACCATTGCACCAGCACCCATGGTCACACAGGTGGTGGTAAAGCAGCAGGACCTGCAGCCCACCCTTCCTGGAGGAGGAGAGCAGTCCCCCAGGTGCTTGATTCTACTCCCCTGGCCAGACCTCCAGCAACCTGAGTTCACTTCTGACCCTGGGTCACTGGCATTGCAAGCAATAGTGCTACCGCAGCACCAGTGGGCCCGACCCAGATTTCAGCATCTTAAAATGAATGCTGATGTGCTTTGCATTCTTTCTGCTTTGCTGCATATAGAGTCAGTAAGGAAATCACCTGCACTGCTTTGTTGTAAACAGCCATTCAGTTTAATCACCCATGCCTAGTGGTTAGAGTAACAAACAGTGATTGAACAGGGTTCTTCCAGCAGACTTGGGTTTGATTCCCACAACCTCCACTTGCATACTGTGCGACTCCAAGCAAGTCACTTAACCTCCCCAGTGCTTCTAGATCACTCCTGAAAACAGAAAGTTCTGCCTAGTGGGCCTTACCTGCTTTACAAAGAACATAAAAAAATACCAATATATGTTTACTACTTCACAGAATAGTAGTCAGGGTACCATGTAATTTGCCTGTGTTTTACTTGGGCTGCAATGATTTTGTATAGGGAACGATAAATGTTCAGATACGTTTTATGTGCTTTATAAGCTTGTTGTTAGATTTGTCAGGTTTTTATTGTGTTCTTTGCATATGAGCATCTAGGTTGTAGGTTGCTAAATGCAGGATCACTGTTACCAACTAGCTTATTCAAGTTTATACTGTAATCAGTAGGGCCATCTAAAATCCTCAGTTGTTTGAATGAAAACTAGTCTGAATAAAAGTATGTTCACAAAGGAGAAACTGCCTTACTACTTATGAAAAGACTTCAGAGTTAACACCCCATTTAGGTGAACTGGATGATTTGCACCTTTTCTCCCACCTGCTGTTTCAGTCTCTGTGACAACAAAAAGTTTTCTGATGACTGCTTCAACAAAAAGCAAAAGTTAAGTATTTAAGTGTACTTATGTTTGGCCAGTGGATTTTGAAAGCACAGTCAATAACATACAGAAGGTAAGACCCCAGGGGCTGTATGATGCTGGTGGGCAGAGTAGTGCTCAGTTCACATCTGAACAAAGACATGAAAACTGGGAGACACCCTTTTCATGGACACCAAGTAAAAAAAAAACATCCACATGTCTGGGAGATGCATGAATCCATTTGAAGGTCCTCCACTAATCACTTGTGGATTTTTTAGGTGAAGACACTATTTCAAAGAAGCAAATTCAAGCAGGTTTTTTTTCTCCTCCTATCCCCTGGCCATCCACTCCTTCAGGCCTGCCAAGGCCCCCCTACCACTGCTGCTGAGTCCCGACCACCATCCACTGCCCCTTACTGCTGTGCTACCAGGTAACCCAAAGTAACCCTTCATTGAGCGGGTCCCTACCCCTGTTGGAGGCTACCAGGGAGGAGAATTACCCCAAAGAGCTTTCTGTGTATCCTGAGCATGGCAGGGGTCAGAACAGACACATGTCTGGGGCTTCCAGCTTATGGAGGGACCAACAGCTGTCCTTCGGTTGGCCAGCGGGTGTTTTCCCATTTTCTTGGCAGGCCACATGATGTCACGGCACAAGCCAATGTCCATCACACTCCCTCCTGCAGTGAGGGCTGACATGTTGTTGTGCCTCTAGCCTCCACCAGGGGCCAACAAATGCTGAGCCATGAACCCACCCTCCCTCCCAGTATAAGGTGCGTGGTCATTGGACAATCAAGCCTTCACCCACCAGCTGGCCTCCAACACCAAGCCTGTTCCCTAACCCTGGTCAGCAGTGTCACAGTCAGAAATCCAGTTGAGGCAGTTAAATTATAGACAGGAAAAAACAAAGGTAGTCCACCTTAGTGGTGATGGTTCAGATTAATTCACATCTGTGTTCTAACAAGCAAAGAGACCAAGTCATTTGTAACTTGTGCATGTGAGGTGTGGGTGTTGAAGAAAGGGGATCATAGTGCTGTCACTACTGCCATCACCCCTGAGGGATGTGGACTGCATTGTTGCTCCTGCCATCATACTGAAGTGGTGGGGGCTGTAGTGATTCTGCCATCACCACTGGTGGATGGGGAATGTAGTACTGCTGCCATCACATCTAAGGGATGGGGCCACAGTGCTGCTGCTTCTGTCACACCTGAGGAGGGAGGTCATAGTGATGTTGCCGCTGCCATCACACCAGAGGGATGGGGGCAGTAGTGCTGTTGGTGCTGCCATCGCACCTGAGGGATGGGGCCGTAGTGCTGCTTCCATCACACCTTAGGGATGGGGGTTGTAGTGCTGCTGCTGCCATCACATCTTGTACCTAAAATAACTTTAAATTGGTACAAGGATGGAAGGATGTGCAACAGTGGAGGTCAAAATTGCTAAAATGCATGTTAGCAGAGTTAAAAATTGTTAAAGTACAGAGAACCAAATACCGGTAAAACCGGATTTTGGCTTTGCAGACACTGGTGACAATACCGTTTTTTACAATGTGCAAAATGGAATATGCCCTTTCTCAATCCCGGTAAACCAGTGTCCCTGCTCATTTACAAAGTGGACCTGCATTACACAAGTCAAGTAACAATGCATTTATATACAGACAAATAGACAGTAGATGCAAGAGTACAACAGTACAGGTAGGCCTGCAATAGACAGGATAAGTAAAAATACATTTGGGTTCAGGTAAAAGACAGTCAGTAAGGGTACACATAACAATAGGATAGCAAGTCAGTAAAAATTTATACCAGATACAACAGCATCCATGGTTTAGTATTCCTGTAAGGTAAAGGCATTATAGTCCAGCGAAGAGATTAGTTGAAGTGGATGCTACAAGCAAAGAGACATACATAGTCAGTTTAAAAAGACCCAGATGTATCAAGGGGGAGACATGTGTTGGGAGAAATGGCAGTCAGTGGGGGGGGTGTCTGGAACTGGGATAATACTAGGAGTGAAGGAATGAGATGCTGTGGGTATACAAGGAATAGGTGGTTGAGGGAGGGTGAGATTTAGGTCGGTAGATAAGTAGGCGGCTCAGGGACAAGTTATGCACTGATACAAGAAGGAAGGAGGATGGGAAAAGCAGGGAGGATGTGGAAGGGGGTGTAAGTAAGCTATGATCATTGGAAGCAGTTGCAGACTTCTGTAATGTAATTTGAGTATAAGGTCTTAAACACAGTGAGACTAACTAGAGTCCTCAGTTTCAGTGATTTCCATAGCACATTCCAGAGTGATGGTAGAATGCATCCTATGGCAGCTCTCCCAAAACATGTTAGGGCTTTGGGCACTTTCAGAGAAATCAGTGAACCCATGGTGCCATTAGAGTGGCAACAGTGAAACTAGGTGTACACCTAAACAGCAGACATGCATGTGTCAGTTACCCTGGATTCATAGGATATTCACTGATGTTGATTTAGGTGACACTTGAGCCACTTGGTCAATGTTTCTATTCGTTTTCTTACTGTGAATAATTGTGAAACATGTACATAGAGAAAATAGCAATACTTAATAGAAAAAAAATCGGTTGATAGTACTGCACAGTTTGAAATTGAAGAATGATGTTTCAATTTTCTGGCATCAGTGGTTCTTTGTCAAAAATGTTTCCAGAACAAGGCACATTCTCCAACAACTAACATAAATCACATTTCTAGAGGTTACAGTGATCTACCTTATTTTTAGAGCTGCATAGAAATGCTGTGCAGTCCTTTGATTAGAGTGAGAGAGAGAGAGAGAGTCAATAGGGAGAAGGGCAGGGGTAAATGGGGAAAAAGTCAAAAGCAGTAAGGACAGGGATGGGGCAAAAGTAAATAAAACCATAAAAAATGGAGTGTAATGAGTACCAATGCCCATAGTTTAGGTAAAAGGCTCCCCAAAATGGTAGCCTTGATGGAAGAGGGATGCCTGGATATCATGGCAGTCATAGAAATATGGTACACAGAGAACCATGACTGGGATGTCAACATACCTGGGTACACAATCTACAGGAGGGGCAGGGAGGCAAGAAGAGGAGTAGGAGTAGCTCTCTTTGTAAGGGAAGGGATCAAAGCAACAGAACTAAAGGGTAAACAAGGAGGAAAGGAGGCACTGTGGGTCACCCTCGAGAATGGAAATGTCACCACAATCTGCACAGGGGCTGTATACAGACCCCCATCTCAGGGGGAGAAAATGAACAAGGAAATGATAGAAGGCATCCTTAGGATCACAGAGAAAGGTGAGATATTGCTGATGGGGGACTTGAATACTCCAGATGTTAACTGAAGCACCTTTGCTGCAGCCACATCAAAGAGCAGGGCCATTCTCAATGCCCTTCAGGGGCATGCCTCAGACAGCTAGTTTTGGAATCCACTCAGGAGGGATCAGTCTTAGACCTGGTACTCTCAAACGGGGACAGAGAGAGGATCTCTGATCTTGAAGTGGGTAGCCATCTGTGAACATGCGACCAGCAAACATTGTGGTTTGCGATAAACTTAGCTGTAGAGTCAAGCCATACAAACGTGAAGGTACTAGACTTCAGGATGGCTGATTTTGTCAAAATAGGAGAGTGCCTCAGAAAAGCACTAGCACACAGTCAAGAAGGTGGGGTGGAGCAACAATGTGGAAACATCAAAACTGCCATCACAGAGGCAACAAGCCTTTGTGTGAAGCAAATAAACAAATCAAAAAGAAAGAAAAATTCACCATGGTTCTCAAAAGAAGTGGTGGGGAAGGTAAGGGAGGAAAAGATAGCAATCAGGAAGCCTATGGAAACACAGAAGGAGCAGGAAGAGAACTGCACCAGTTAAAGCAGAAGGAAGTGGGGAACACAGTCAGAATAGCAAAGGCCAAAACCAAGGAAAAGATAGCCAACTTGGTTAAAAGCGGGGATAAAACCTTTTATAGGTTAATTAGGGAGCAAAGAAAGACTAAGGCAGGGATACTGAGGCTGAATAAATTGGAAGGTGGTTGGGCAGAGAAAGACAGAAGAAAAGCAGGGATACCGAACAAATACTTCTGCTCAGTATTCACAATGGAAGAGCAGGGGGAGATAACTAATCTAATCAATAGAAGCACTCTGGACAGAGGGGATGATATTAGTCCTTTCACAGAAGAAAGGGTTCTGAAAGAACTCTTAAAACTGAAGCTGGTTAAAGCAATGGGGCCTGATGGGGATTCACCCAAGAATTCTAAAAGAACTAAGGAAAGAACTAGTAACATCACTGACTATCCTTTTTAATAAATCATGGGAGGATGGTATGATACCTGAGGACTAGAGGAGGGTGGATGTGATTCCCCTTCACAAAGGTGGGAGCAAGACAGAGGCAGGAAACTACAGACCTGTCAGTTTGACCTCAGTGGTAGGGAAAAAGACGGAATCACTTCTGAAGGAAAGAATTGTTGAGTACCAAGAGGCCAGAGGGGCACAAGGACCCAAGACAACATGGATTCACAGCAGGAAGGTCATGTCAGACAAATCTAATTGATTTCTTTGACTGGGTGACCAAAGTAGTAGACCAGGGAGGGGCTGTGGACATGGCCTACCTAGACTTTAACAAGGCATTTGACACAGTCCCACACAAAAGATTAATAAACAAATTAGCCAGCCTGGGAGTGGGTCCTAGGGTGGTAGCCTGGGTAAAACACTGGCTGGACAACAGGACACAGAAGGTAATAGTAAATGGAGTCCACAGTGAAGAAAAGGGGGTTACTAGTGGGGTACTGCAGGGTTCAGTACTTTGTCCAGTCCTTTTTAATGTCTTTATAAGTGACATTGCAGAGGGACTGGAAGGAAAAGTATGTCTCTTTGTAGATGACACAAAGATCTGTAACAAGGTTGATACGCAAGGTGGGATGGAAAGGATGAACAGGGACTTGGCAAGGTTGGAGGCATGATCAAATGTATGGCAGCTTAGATTCAACACAAAGAAGTGCAAAGTAATGCACCTGGGAAACAAAAACCCAGGGGAAGAGTACACAATGGGGGGAGAGATACTGACAACAACATAAACGGAAAGGGACCTGGGGGTAGTCATATCAGACAACCTAAAGGTGGGCCAGCAATGTGAGAAGGCAGTAAGGAGGGCTGGGGGGATACTAGGATGCATAGGGAGAGGCATCACCGGTAAAAAACAAGAAGTTGTTGGCCCTCTGTACAGACAGTTGGCAAGACCACATCTGGAGTACTGTGTATAGTTCTGGAGACCCCATCTCCGCAAAGACATAGACAGGGTGGAGGCTGTCCAGTGGAGGGCAACCAAAATGTTGCAGGGTCTGCACCAGAAGACGTGAAGAAACACTAAAGGAGCTTAAGATATATAGACTCAAAGAAAGGATGGGGGGGGCATGATTGAAACTTTTAAATACCTCAAGGGAATCAACAAAGTCCAAGAGGGTAGCATCTTTCAGAAAAAAAGATGTGCAAGAACAAGGGGGCACAATTTGAAGATAGTGGGGGAATGGATCAGAGGTAATGTGAGGATGTATTTCTTCACAGAGAGGGTTGTAGATGCATGGAACAGCCTTCCTGAGGAGGTTGTAGAGTCAAAAACAGTGGGGGAATTCAAGAATGCATGGGGAGGACATAAGGCTATTCTAGTGTGGGGTAGGATGAAGCAGGCTGTTGGTTAGCTAGGATCTGCAGCTTATCCATTAGGTAGGGAAATGGGAAGACTAGGTGGGCCAAGCAGTCCTTATCTGCCATCAGATTCTATGTTTCTATGTTAGAGTGCAGCTAGAAAGCATATGACATTATAGGTAGGCTGCCTGCTTCCACAGTTAGAACCAAAACACAGACACATGAGGTTGTCTCCATTTAACACAGTGGTGATCTCCCCCTTCCCACCACCCTGGACTATATTATTGGTAATAATCCATTCACTTATTAGAAATATTTCTTCTGCCTTCTGCCTTATTTGTGCTCTGGTATGCAACTTACTGAGGGGCACAAGCATCTGGTCTCAATCAGAATTGTCATGAGTGAAATAGATTAGCTTACCTGATTTATTTTTACCACAGAGAGGGCATGGGGTTGGGGGATTCAAGCAAATTTAATTACTTATGTAAACAAATGTAGACTGAAAATTGTTTTAACTAAATGTTAATGTTAAAATCAATACTGTTGCTTTATTGAAATATTTATTAGTTAGTGTTCACGTTATGTACTTTATTCTGTTTCTTTCTTTTCTTTAAAAAAATTAATAAACATTTTAATGGAAAAAAAAACATTTGTTCCCTTACTTTCCCATTTCCTGACATGTGTCACAAGTGGGACAGTACTCAGTCACATCTTTGTAAACATCAGGCCAATGTCAACCTCTGCTTGATCAATGAAGGTCAAGCAAGTATTAGAACAGGACTGATACTTGTAGTAAGTATGAATTAGTATATGATTACTTAAAAATCTTTTTATGTACACTTTGATGGATAAAACTTATTTATGTTAGAATATTGCTCAACTCTTCTATAGAATTATTAGTTATCCAATAGTTTAGTTCAGTGCTAGTGGTAAAATCAATACTGCTGCTTTACTGAATATATATTAGCTAGTGTTCATATTATGTACTTACTTTTATTGTTTTTTTTTCTTTTCTTTAAAATATCAATATACATTTTAATGGGGAAAAAAACCTTTGTTCCCTTGCTTTCCCACTCTGTGACATGTGCCACAAGTGTGACAGTACTGAACCACACATACACACACACACACACACACACACACACACACACACACACACACACACACTGGAGCTGGGGCTATGCATAGTGATATTTTATTATTTAGCTGCAAGATGATAGTATTCTCAGCTCTCTGGTCATTTTTCTATTCATTTTTATAGATGTTTCTCACCCCATTCAGTATCATTTTGCAGCCCCATTGGCTCTGTCCAGAGTTTGTTTTAGACTAATATCCAACTGGTGGGCATGCTTCTTTGAGGACACATTTTGTTGAAAAAGACATCTAGGTTGTAAAACACAACTATAAAAATAAAATCCTTCAATGCATATTGGGAATGTAAATCTATCAAATAACAGTACTCACATACCCTCAGAGCACATGTACAGTACATTGCAAAGGAGAGGGTGTGTATTTCCCTTTTAAGATAGAAAGATGCATTATCCCTTTAAGAAAATTATTTTTTAAGAGGTGCATGCCAGCTGCTAGACACTATTGACAAAGCATAACAATGCTAACTGCATTAGGCACCTGACTACCAGGGTCTATATTTTATTTACTTGTCTGTTTTACACCAATAAAGGACTGCAATGGACTATGTGTTTAAAGTGCTTGTCTTCAACTACTGGTGGTGAGTGCCCTGATTTTTTCTATTTTGCTTATCAGCATTTTTTGTCAGTAAGTACCTAAATCCTGGTGCTAGCCTTTTCTTTTGCTTGTGGATTAAGAAAGGATAGAATCTTTTTTTTTCCTGTCACAAACTTGAAAACCTTGGATATACTGCAATTATCTGGTATTTTGTGCAGCACCACTGATGAAGGACTGACCTGGCCTGAAAGGATTTTCTGAAGTCTCACCTTTGGACATATACTGTAAATATTAACATTCTAAGGATGGCACATGTTTTATGTTTATTTTCAAGATATCTAATTTCTTTCTATTATTTGATGTTAAATAAATCACTGGATGATCAGCATGGCCATTTGGGAAACTGAAGAATAATGTTTAATAAATCATGAAGGCATATTACTAGTACACCTATTACATATTTTTGTTGTTATATTAAACTTTATCATTTAGTGGTGTGGCAAACTGTAAAAAGACATCTTTCTTTTTGAAGGATACATGATAGGAATGAATTTCTTTTAAGTAGGAAGAATGACTATATTACTGTAAATATGAATACTATCAGACAATGTGATGAATTAAAAAGCTACTGATGCCTCAAAGAAAACTTTCAAAAACATAATAATTAGGTACAATTCAGCTTACAATCCATATATATTCTATATATCTTTCTTCCCCATCATATATTTCTGAGTTAATTTACATGATTTTTAGAGATGCAATGAATTTCATTTCTGCTGCTGAAGTGGCAGTGAAATGGCCAATTTCGCTGTTCAGAGTAATTTGCAAAATTTTCGACATTAGGTGGAATTTTACCAAAGCAAAATTTTGCCTAATGGGGGTGTAATTTTGCCTCCCATAGCAAAAGTGTTCCTTCCGTGGGTGAAATTTCACTGCAGAAGATGAAATTTCACCACGGAAGGCAGACTTTAACCACAGAAGGTGAAATTTCACCAGTCCACAGGGTAAAATTTTGTCATTTTGCCACACGAAATTTCGCTCCGTACAACAGGTAGAATTTTGCAGCTTACTCCGTAAAGTGAATTTTGCTCACTTCACCCACCACTCATGATTATATGATCTATATCCCTTACAGTTCCATTATAGTTCATCTGAGTCTATATCTTACTCCCTACTTCAAGGCATAATCCTCTGTTGTAACATCAAAATGTGTTGCTGTGATAGTAACTGTGATGTTACAAGCAGTGTATTGTCACCTGAAGTAGAGAGAACACAACAGGAACAGATGCACTCTTCATGAACAAAGACTGTGTTTTAATGCAAATGACCTCAATAATAAGTAATAGGGAGGAGGAATATAGAACTAAAATGAAACACGAGCTGAACTGTGTCTAAATATTATGGTTTGTTAAAGTTGTCCTGAAGGTGTCAGCTGCTCTTTATGCAAAGTATGTTCCTTACTGCAAATGCTCTGCTGCTGCAAACTACCCACAGGGCCCTCTGGAAATTCAGATACTACACCTAAATTAAGCAATTCTACTGCAAAGACAATTACAAATAAATCAGACTGTCTCTATCATGGAATTAACCTTCAGTTTTAAAAACATCAACAAGTTTTACTATTGCTGTGGTGTATGTAATTCATTGCTGTAGATGCAGGTATAAAAGGATATGCATAACTGTATGGGAATGAAACAGTATATCTCCTTTTTGCATATGTCCCAATATATTTATATCCAGAGTGTACCCACATTTTATGTTTTCTGAATTGCAACAACCCTGTTTTAAATGAATGTGTTTATAGTAGGTTTTTGTTTTGTTAGTGGTGGATTAAAACTACTGTGGTTTCTTAACCAGCTGGCTTCAATTAGTAGTTTGCTTTCTACAGGCTTCTGTAATGTGAAATAGTGGTGAACATGACAACAGCATTAACCTTCAACTTCCTTGGAAATCGTGCTTTATAGGATCAAGGTAAATAACATCATGGCACTACAATCTAATTTGTGGTGAGATAAAATGTATTAAAACCACGTCCGTATTGTTAGAGTCTTGACATATAGGAATAAAGTATTCTATATCATCTACACTGTGTCCTCACCAGATATCAGTTTGTAATTTATCTGATTTTGTTCTCAGAAGAAAGTCTACTTCAGCTTCTTTGAGAGGGGTGCGGAATGTACAGTGACTATTGATAAATATTGTTATATGAAATATGAAGACCATTTTATGCTAATGGTCTCCCCTTCAGTATATTAAAAGAGGCTTCAGGATGCTCTGAGCTCTGATCCCATTATAATAAAATGACTGAGAGGTCATATAGTGAATAAAACAGCTTCATCAGTTTCTCTCACCTAAGCATTCAGAACAGATAGTTTCAGTACTACCCCCTTCTTTCTTGTTTTAGTCTGTTGAAATGTCTTCCATTCTCAAACCTATTAACTGTTAACAATGAAAATGATAGCTGCCCTGCCAGGTGCACAAAGTGAATTCACTTCATGTGAACTGAGAATTTCAATAGCTAGTTCAAAAAGCATAGTGAGAAAGAATATTAAAATTCATGAATGGTAGCTGACTGCAGTCTTGATTTACACATATTTCTGGGATTATTTTACATTTTTATCCCATAGTTAGCCATCATTAACAATAAACATGACACATTTTTCAATGAAAAGAATATGGCCATAATATCATTGTAATGCAAGGTGTGTGAAACCCATACTACTTTTACTATCTATAGAAGGGCATAGAAAGAAAACATCATCTGTCACCACAAAAAGATATGTTTGTCTCCAGACAGTAACATATTCTGTTTACTATAGTTGGTCTAGATTATTTATGCTTTTGACACATACACTATATACAGTAGGATTACAACAAAAAGAAATGATGTCAGATATAATTGCTTTAATTTGTGTTTTTGTATTAGCTGTCTAAGAACTATCTGTAGATTCTACTGTATATATATATATATATATATATACACACACACACACACACACATATATATATATATATATATATAAATATATATATATAAAAGGGTCTAAGGGTAGCTGGTCCATTCCACTGGGGGTGTCAAACAGATGAGGCATACTGATGAGTCCTGCTAGGATGAAACACGTGTCTATGTCTTCTGTTAGCACCCTTTGCAAACTGTGTGAGAGGCCTTTCGGCACCATGCAATTATGCTTAAAGTTGGACCAGCATAACATTCTGTGGTGATTTGCATATGCAGCCCATGATGCTTTGCATTGTGTGGGCATGTGTGATTTTGTATTTTCTTGAAACTTGGCTTCCCAGCCAAATGCCTTTGGGGTAACCCTTGCCTCAGTGTTTGTGCACAGAGGTTCTTTGTTATATATATATATATATATATACATATATATTTCAAAAAACTTTATTAATGCATCACTCAGGGTCATTATTAGGGAGGCAAAAGCAGGGAAATGTGGTGTTAGGATTTCCATTCCTAATACCCTGCCACCACCCCTACCCTGAACAGACTGACAGATGTCAGGGGAGTGCCTTGGAGTCATCACCCTAACATTCACCCCCATTTCATAAGTAAATAAGCTGAGATGAGTACAGAATAGGAGAATGGGGTGAGTATTATGGTGACAACTCCAATACACACTCCCAATGCCTGTCAGACTGCACAGGTTTGGGGTGGGGTGTTAGAGTTGGAAACCATAAAACCACATTTCCCTGCTTTTGTTGTTGTAGTTACAATCCTAACTGATGCATTAACAAAGCCTTTACAATGAATTTGACTGACCCTCACGATGTGGCAAGTGTCTTCAACTGTAAGTTCACCAACTTATCCATGTACCTAAATAAGCTGCCAACTGCCCAACCTCAAAGCCCGGCCCTAATATCTGACACAATGCCATCCTCCTGCAGCTCTGTAACTCACCTGAAAATACCCCCCATTCTATTTTAAAACCCTTGCCATACAAGATACAGTGAAGCTACTCAAACATCTACCTAACCACAGCTCCTCCGGATCTGATGGCCTATCTCCAGTCTTTCTTAAGCTGATCTCTTCGGCAATTGCCAAGCCACTCAACTTCATCTTTAACCTTGCCCTTTCCACCTCCTCCATTCCTGACCCATGGAAGATAGCTAAGATTATCCCCATTCTTAAATCTGGTGACCCCAAATCCTCCGACAATTACCGTCCCCAATATCCATCCTCCCTTATCTCAGTAAACTACTCGAGATAGCAGTCCACAATCAGCTCACTGAGTACATAAGCAAATACACCCTCTTATGCAACCGACAGCATGGCTTTCACAAGAATTATTCCACCGCCACTGCCCTCGCTTTACTGACTGACCACATCCTCTCTAACATGGGTAATGGTAAAGCCACCGGGGCTGTCTTCATCGACCTCTCAAGGACTTTTCACATGGTTAACCATGCTCTCCTTACCTCCAAACTTAGCCTCCTTGGTTGTTCTCAGAAAGTCACAAACTGGTTCACTAGCTACCTTACTGATCACTCACAGTTCGTGTGTATTGGTCAAACCTGCTCCCCCACCCAGCCTGTCTCTGTGGGGGTCCATTAAGGCTCAATCCTGGGTCCCTTCCTTTTCTCCTTATTCGTTAATGCACTTCTCTTTGGCTGCCTCAACTGTAACTTTCTCCTGTATGCTGAAGACCTTGTCCTCTTCCGCAGTGACAAATCCATGGCCACAATTTCCTCAGTTCTCTCTCACAACTATGCTGCAGCTCACAGCTGGTTCTCAAAAAACCTCCTCTTAGTAAATGCCAAAAAAAGCTAAATCCATGCTGTTTTGATCTAAGCTCTTCTTGGCCAAAACTAAAAACCACACCCCCTTACGCATTCTCACCCCAGATGGTACAGCCCTGGAGGACGTCAACACCTGCAAATACTTAGGAGTACTACCCGACCCCTCCCTCACCTTCGCTGAGCATGCAAATTCCCTTGTTAGAAGGTTCCATCAAAAGTTAGGTGCTGCCTATAGATTCAGGCAATACCTTAACCCTGAAGCTAGACTAGCCATTGTCCAGGGTAATCTTCTCCCTATTCTTGACTACTGCTCCCCTATTTATGCCAGGATCTCAGCTACTGCTATGGCTAAACTCTCCGCTGCCTACAACAGCACCTGCCACTTTGCTTTATGGGCCCCATTCTCCACCCACCACTGTACCCTCTATAATACCCTTGGATGGCTACTGCTGCAAGGTCACTTTGACCTAGACCTCTGCTGCATGGTGGAAAATGTCATCCACACGGCTCCAGAATCCCCCCTAACTGTCCTTCTGAAAACCCGAACACTCCTCTGCAACCTCCACTCAAACGGTACTGCCCCTCTAGCTGTTCCTAGGGTATCCACCAACATGGGTAGCAGAGCTTGGTCTGCAGCTGCCCCCTTGCAGTGGAACAAACTACCGGCTGAACTCCATTCCATTGACACACACTCCAGTTTTAAGTCCCACCTTAAAGTCTGGTTCCTGGAAAACTCACCCTGCTGATGCTCCCAGGGGTCTCATACCAACCCACACTAATCAACTCTCCAGCCCAGGGGTTACCAATCTACCCACACTAGTCAACTCTCTTGCCTACAACTGTTATATTGCATTTTTCACAGTAATATTTGACTTCCTTGCCTGTATATATTGTATATAATTTTTTTTTACTGAGCATTCTGTGTATTACTTGCTCACTGGATGATGCAGTCTCACATTGTACACTGTGCCTGTGATTTGTTTGTCTGTACCAAGTCTTCTCATGTCTGATACTGAAACCTTGTATTCACTGTTCTCAAATGGACCTATGCATCAAACCTGCATATTGTGTCTACTATTGTTGCTTGTATCAAATCTGTTTCATGTGTATTACTGTTACCTTGTACTCCACTGTCATCCTGCGCTATGTGTTATGGCCCAGGTCATGCCTGAAAATGATCACTGGGATCAGTGCACTCACCCGGATATCAAAGTCATAAAATAAATAAAAAATAAAAATTAAAAAATGTCCTTACTTTTTCAGAAAGCATAATAATATCTGTAATCATCTGTGGGAGTGCAGGGCCCTCTGGGCCATGTGTGCCTATCCCTCCATAGATACGTACATGTATGTAGCCAAAGAAACACAAGGCCCTTCAGGCCCTGTGCTTCCATTCATAGGGAAACAGTGACCAAATTGTCAACACAAACATATTACTACCCCACCTCATGTACCCACTATAGAACATTTTTGAATCCATGCCAAAACATAATTCTGCACACCTGCAATGACATTCTATGCCACAGGTGTGAAAACACATTTTGTGCAGGATTTGAAAAATTACAGCTGTGACATATATAAGGTCAGGTAATAACAAGGTTATGTTGAAAATCCAGGGGTCAAAATGATTACAGTTTCTGAAGTTATGTGCGGGCATACCAGAACTGCAATGAATGATCATAACTTAGGCATTTTTTTAAATATTTTGACCCCAGATTCTGAAAATAGTCTTCTTATAACCCACCTCATAAACTCCATAACTGAAAATTTTCAAATCTATGTCAAAACGCCATTCTGTGCCACAATTGCAAAAACATGCTTCAGGCAGGGTGTGAAAAATGACAGCAATATTTTCATTAGGTGTGGTAAAAACATGGCTATGTTGAAAATTTGGAGTCAAAATATTAAAAATTACCAGAATTATGCAGATGCATAGAAACATTTCAACAACTGCTTGTAACTAGGCCATTTGTAGGAAATTTTTCACCAGATTTCAATGTGAGCTTGGTGGGACCCCACCTTATGAACACTGGCACTGCCATTTCATTACTCAATCCCAAAAATTGATTTTGTGCAGCGACTACAAAATTCACCTTCCGGGCTGAGTAATGAAACACCAGTGACAGTATTCATAAGGTAGGGTCCCAAAAGTTCATCTTGGAAATTTGGTGAAAAAATACCTTAAAATGCCAAAGTTTGCAACCTAAGTTGAAAACTCAATTGAAATACAGTATAGAGCACTTATTTTGATTCCTCAGTTTGCAGTTTGGCTTACAAGAGTGCAGACATGTCCCAGTCCACAGAAGATGACAGTGGATGATCTCTGGAGGTAAGTGTAGGTTAAGAGGGTGTGGGGAGGTAGGTGCTCAGCAGAAGGGTCAGGATGAGGGAGGGGGATGGTGGGGATGATGAGGGACCATTTTCTTTTTTTCAGGTTTAAAAATAAAAAAGACGATGGGAGGCTGTTTTCTTTTCACAGGTTTTAATAAAAAAATATGTTTTGGGACACTGAAAGAGGGCTCACCAGTGTCCCATGCTGCTGGGGGGGATACATGTCTTAGGACACTGGGAGAGGGCTTCACAGTGTCCAACACTGCTTGGGGTTTCTAGTGTGATACAGGGACTGGGCTGCCCGATGTTGGCAAATTGCTTGTGAGTCTTGGGGGAGATTATATCAATAAAGAGGGACTATGGTGTAGAGGACAAGGACAAATCAAATGGAAAACTGTGACTCACCCAGCTTAGGAAGGTGCTTACTGCTGTTGGGGCAGCCAGCCTTGAAAGTTATTAGTACAAGAACACAGGTTGAGGTGGCACTCAGGACCTTACTAATGAGTACTCATGAATATTTAATGAGCTTTGTTTTTGCATTTAATGATGTTTCCCCTTACTTGGTCACATCCCTGTTGAAGACTCATGAGGAGTTATGGTGCTAGGGTGACCTAGAGGCAACTTTGTACTGTTTAGACCTTTGACCTTTGATCATTTTGAGACAAATGAAGTCATTTAAGCATCTGATACTGGATGTTACCTTAAGTCATTTGGTCCCAAGTGCCACTGGAACATTTGTCTTTGTAGTGGACAAGGCATGGACTACCAACCAAAGGGTCCTGGGATGGAAGCCACTCCTCCCTCATTTGTTTTGCCTTCATTGCAGGTGGGGGAAAAAACCTAGAGAGAGAGAATGGTTTTGAACCCAGGATCCTTGGGTATCCCATTCCTGTGACTTGTCCTCTGTACCAAAGAGGAACTATAGGTAACTTAATGTTTCTCCCTGAGTAAGGAAATGACTCAATTATCCTTTATTACAAGTGGATATTTCATTTTTGAAAATGTGGTATGTGAAAATATAAGCTAAACCAATTTTTGCACATTCCACATTTTCAAACATGAAATATCCACTAAAATGACTCTATGATCCTTTGACGCAAGTGGTTATTTCATTTACGGAAATTTGGTATGTGCAAAAATAAGCTATACCTATTTTCACACATACCACATTTTTGAACATGAAATATCCATTTCATAAAAGACAGCGATCATGTCCCAGTCCACAGATGATGATAGTGTACGAACTCCAGAGGTAAGTATAGGGTAATGGAGGATGTGGGGTGGTGGGTGCTCAATGGGAGGGTTAGGATGGGGAGGGAGACGGCGGGGATTATGAGAGACTGTTTTCTTTTTTTTAAGGGAAGAGAAAGACATTGAGTGACAGTTTTCTTCTTCACAGGTAAAAAAAGAAAGAAATATTTCAGGACACTTAGATTGGGCTCCTCAGTGTCCACACAGTGCTGGAGGGGGCTTCCATTCCTGACATGGGGATTGTGCCTCCCGATATCAGAAAAAAAGTCAAGGGACTTTGGGGGGCATCTGACACTGTGGTAGGCATCCCAGTGTCAGATTCTAATAATAAATAAAAAGAATGAAAACCGGAGGGTGGAGGGTGCCACTAGACACCAGGGATAGGGAACAGTGATTGGCGGTTGGTGGGTGCCAGTAGACACCAGGAAAATGGGTGGTTCAGACACAAACCTGTAGCTGGCAGCAAGAGTTCCAGCTGCTGCTGAAGAAGTCAAGAAAATCGCACTGTTCTCATATGGAGAAAATCACAGAAGCGGTCCTTTCGCTAACCTCAGCAACCAGGATTTTGGGTACCCACAAAAGGTGTTTTTGGCCACAATAAAACAAAAAACACATCAGAATGTAACTAAATGGATCCCACCCATTTATTTAAGTTCAATTTTTTTATTCATTTTTTCATGTTTTCTTTATTTTCTGTCTCTTGCGAATGGAAAAACAAGATGGCAGACACAATGGAGCTCTGCAAAACAAAGAATAGCTCTGTGAAAATACATTAGGCTCCATGTGATCCTCCATGCAAATATGCAACAGCTCCTGCAAAAAAAAAAACACACTATGTGACCCTCCATGCAAAAATAGAATAGCTCCTGCAAAAACAAAAGTATGTTCGTGTGGAACATAAAATAAGGATACTCTTATACTATGTCGTAAAGTAAGGAAATACATTGCAAAGAAACTTCTTCAATGCATCAGATATGGTTAAAGTGACAAAAGTAGGGAAATATGGCTTTACTTTATGGTTGTGTTTATCATGAACCACACTGTTTGGTGGTCACTTGTTCCCAGATGGCTACCCACTTCTAAATCTGAGATCCTTTTTCCATCCCTGTTTGACAGTACCAGGTCTAAGATTGTGCCCTACCAATTGGGTTCCACCATTAGCTGTCTGAGGTATGCCCCCTGTGAGGCATCGAAAATAACCCAGCTCTTGGATATGGCTGCAGCAAAGGTGCTCCAGTTAACATCTGGTATATTCAGGTCCCCCATCAACAATATCTCTCCTTTTTCTGCCATTCAAAGGATACCTTCTATCATTTCTTTGTCCATTGCCTCCCCCTGAGATGGGGGTCTATATACAACCCCTGCATGGATTGTGGTGCCATTTCTTGTCTCCAGGGTGACCCACAGTGCCTCCTCTACTCCCTGTTTATCCTTTAGTTCCATTGCTTTGATCCCTTCCCTTACATAGAGAGCTACTTCTCCTCCTCTTTTATGCTTCTGGTCCCTCCTGTAGCTTGTGTACCCTGGTATATTGACATCCCAGTCATGGTTCTCTGTGTACCATGTTTCTGTGACTGCCATGATATACAGGGGTTCCTCTTCCATCAAGGCCACTAGTTCATGGAGCTTATTACACAGACTATGGGCATTGGTACTCATCACCCTCCATTTTTTGAAGGCCTTAACTCTTTTAGGCCCACCACTGTCCTTACTGCCATTACCTTGTTTTGCATTTACCCCTGTCCTGCTCCCCATTGTCTTCTCTGTCTTGATGTTTACCTCACTAACTACTGTGTTTTGTGTTGGGAGGCTGGGATTCTGTTGCTTCTTTTCAGTGCCCCCCCCTTGGCTAGTTTAAATGCTTGCCAATGAAGCATTTAAACCTATCACCTAAGGTCCTGGATCCCTTTCCAGACAAATGCAGACAATCACACCAGTATAGGCCTGCATACCTCCAGTTGGACCCCCAGTCCCCAGTAAAGCCAAAACCCTGAGCTCTGCACCAGTTTTTCAGCCATCATTGAACCCCATGGAACCCCATGGTGTGGAGTACCCTAGCATCACCCTTGCCATAGACAGGCAGCACCTCTGAGAAGGCTACTATTCATACTATGTATCTAAGGCCCTTCCTCAACTCTGCAAACTCCTCCTGAACTTCTCTTATACCATTCCTAGCCAGGTAATTTGTCCCTCAGTGGACAATGACACCAGCTCCTTCCCTCATGTAGGTGCTCCCGTAATCCTGAGAATTCACTCCCTGTCCCTGCAAGCTGTGGTGCCAGGCAGGCACCTTACCTCCCTTTCCCCTTCCTCCCCCAGTTCTACCCCCCTAATGACTGAGTATCCCACCAGGAGATATTTCCTTCCCCTGTGGGGTCCAGTGTCACCCTCCTGTGGGTCACCTTTTTGGAGGTTCCCAGCATCCTCCTTAGTCTCCACTGCAGGTACCTCCATAGAGAAACCACTCCCCACCAGAACAGTGTATGAATTGTTGAGAGGTACTACTGGGGGGATGCACCTCTGTTCCAGCACTCTCTCCCTCCCTGAGCCCACCTTGGTCCAACCATTCCTCTTTCTTGGCAACCTCTACGGTAGCGAAGGAGGCCCTGGTGGTCCCTGGGTGGGGGAAGAGGTTTCACAAATCCTAGCCAGGTCAACCTGGAGATGGGTAACCTCCTCCCTCAGACCAGAGAGGTAGATGCCTGCAAATAGGGCAGCATCACAGCCTCCAGAATGTCTCCTGGAAGACTGCCACCACACTACTCCCATCATGTCTTATTTTGTGGCCCCTCTCCTGTTGCTTTGTATGATTACTCTCTCCTCCCTTTGTTTATTTTTCCACCTACTTTTCTACTGCCTATGTTCCCTTACAGCTCTCACCCTTCCTGTTCTGTGACAGGAACTTCCTGTATTCTTTGGTAGTCTCCTTCTTCCTTATTCACAGTCAGACCTCCAGCAGCCAGGGGGAGAGGGAGAGGTATTCTTTTCCTTCAAGAATGATGAAAGCTATGTGTCTCAGTGATCCTTCCCTTCCTACTGCCAAACAGGAAGTTCCTATTGTCAATCAAATCCAGTACCTATAAAAGTAGAACTAGATAAGGGTGGGAGGGTGTAGGGGAGGAAAGGAGGGTAATTAGTAAGAAATGTTCAAGTCTTTTAGTCTGCTGCTGCTTGCTCTGAAAGCAAGATTCCTTTCTGCTAAAAAGTTAACAGTAGGGAACTGCAATTGGAAACATCTGATTTTCTACTCCTAAGCCACACCCCCAATTAACTTATCTCCTCAGTGATACAGTTCCCTTTCGCCAACACAGAAAACACTCTGACTTTTTTTTACCTAAATGAGTCCCCTCACTTCTAATAAAGTATCTCTTTGCTTAATCACAACAGGCACTGACCCCGGCTGAGATAGAAGTGTTCTATTAATAAGAAAAGTACTAGCCTTTTAGTTGGCTGCTCCTTGCTCTGAAAGTAAGATTATTTTCTGCTAAAAAGCTAGCAGTAGGGAAATGTAATTGGAGACACCTGATTTTCTACTCCTAAGCCTCATCCCCAATTAACTTTTTTCCTCACTAATTCAGTCCCCTTTCACCAACACAGAAAACACAATGACTTTTTTTACCATAAATGAGACTCCCACTTCTAATTGCTTAATCACAACAGGCACTGACTCTGCTGAGATAGAAGAGTTCTATTTGTAAGAAAAGTTCTAGTCTTTAAGACCCTGTACACATTAGCAAGTAAGATTTGTTCCATTTTTAAAAACATTTTTGAATCGTTTTTAAACTCACCACAGCAGCCCATCCAGATCAGTCTTCAACCGAGTTTAACTCAGTTATACCACAGCTGACTCCCGTCTGCATCTGCCTCCAGTAATATTTTCAAAAACGGGTTCTCCATGACTGTTAACACGCTTCCTAGAGGAGCAATATGCAGACGCCTGTCCACACTACAAGGTAACATGCTTGCCCTCATCAAACCATGTTTAAAAACGGACTTAAGACTAGCTCCCAGTAGGGTTTAAGCACTGTTTCCTAACATGCTTTGAAACCGTGCTTAAATGTGGAAGGGCCTGTGTTTGTGCTAGTTAAAATATTTTAATCATCTTAAAACGTTTTAACTAGCCAGATGTGTGAATGGCCTTAGTCTGCTGCTCCTTGCTCTGAAAGCAAGATTCCTTTCTGCTAAAAAGCTAGCAGTAGGGAACTGTCTGATCTTTAGTGCAGCTGGAGACAAGGAGTTGGGGAACTGAGGCAGAGTGTGACTTGTCCCTGTGATTTTTGACTTTTAGCTCGAGTGAGCAGATTGTTGTTTGGGGCCCAGTGGTTGCTTCAAGGAGGACTAATCAGGTGGAGTGAAATGGGTGCCAATGCAGACATAAGACTCAGGCTTTAAATAGCTCAGTCAGGTAACAAAAAACAAACAGGTTTTCCCACAGCCACTAGGGACAAGGAGTTGGACAGTATTCATGACCACACACTCAGTCTGCTGAACTTGAAGCCAGGGAATGGTTTTGTTTCATTTCTTTCCCTCCTTTTAGTATTTCTGGTACAGACCATTCAGGGGAGCTGGTGCTGCATTGAAGGGATTGCACCAGGGGTATAGCCATAAATTTCTGTGCTTACTATCAGTTTGCTGATGGAACAAAATAGCTTTATGTTCAACACAATGAATTCCATTTATAAGAACGTTCAATCTACCACTTAATACAGGCTGTTACTAAAAGGGGGCTTCCATTACATGTCGTATCACTGCTGACCACTAGGTATCATATAACTCCTTGAAATGAGAGAAATGCATCACACAATACTTCTAATGAAAAATATATTTACTGCTTGAAAGAAAATTGATTATTCACAAGAAATAACATTAAAAAACATTTTGTAAAATGTAAAAACCTTTTAAAACAGTTTAAAAAGCTGGTTAGCATGATCAATGCTGCTAGGCAAATACTGTAATAAGTTATTTTTTGCTGTTTATTACTTGCCCACTCAGAGAAAATGCGGCCAGTCATCCATGAGTTGCATTCTCAACCACCTCATCTTTATCAGTATGGTTTCTGTTTATTTCCATAAATATATAAATCCACACATCAACAGGCATCAGGGTGTGTGCTGGGGTCATCTGGCTTAACTCTCACCCCATTTCATCTGTAAACAATCTGATCTGCACAGTATAGGAGAATGGGGTGAAAGTTGGGCCCATTGACCCCAATACACATCCTGACACCTGTTGGTGTGTGGAGGGTGGGGGGATGGGGCATGGGTTAGTAGGGCTGGAAACCCTAAAGTTGAATTTCCACACTTTTGTTGGTGTGGAATTCAACCTTAACTGATGCATTAATGGAGTTTTTTTGCAATGAATTTCCCCTCTTTTTCAGAAAGTGAAATGTTAATCATATGGAATGCATAGGTGGGAGCACAGGCCCCATCTGTTACTGTCTCCTCAGGTTTTCAAAATGTAATCCATACAAGGGAGCATGGGCCCTCAGGCCCTGTGATCCCACCCACCCATAAATATGTCCTTAGATTTGCAAAATGGCATCTATACATGGCAGTGTGGGCTCTCTTTGCACTGCAATCCCACCCACCCATGAGTGCAGTGCTCTCAGTTTAGCATAAATAATTTGCATAGTTGGGAGCATGGGCCCTCTGAGCCCTGCTCTCCCACCTATACATAAGTGTAGACAGAGCACAGGCCTAGTGGCATTCCAAGCAACCCTCATAATGCTTAATTGCAAATATCTCAATAACTATAGCAAGTGCAGAAAAAATTCTGTCACAGTTGTATTCATGATCTAGCCACCTCCATGCATGCTTATTATAGTACTATGCTGCATTTAGCCAAAAACACATATCTGTAACCATTTTCAAAATCTAGGTTCCGAAAGGCACAGAGTCCTCCACAATGCAATCCTATGGGAAAAGTTGCAACTTCAGAGTGCTGTAACTCTAGAACCAGTGTAAATGTTTTACCAAACCATCAAAATGCATGTCTGAGGTGCAATGGCTTGCCTCCCTGCAAATTTCAACTTAAAAGTCCAAACCGTTTAGTGCCAGTGAGATGACAAAGAAACTATGATTTTTGGGAGAGTAGTGTTGCAAATTGCAAAAGTTTCACAAATTTTTGAAAGTACCATGCAACACCTTTGCAAATTTGAGAAATTGTCATGCTCCCATTTGTGACAGTACAAATGGCCACATCTAAATAAGCATATTTCTTGGTCTTTTTGAGAAAAAAAATGAACCATGGGTGCTGTTCCTAGGACCCTGTTTAAGCAAACACAGCAGTTGGTGTTTACCTAGGGGCACTAATTTTTGAACTCTAACATTTTTTCTCCGCCGCAAACTGAAAACAAGATGATGGTGACATGACATTACTGAGGGCATTTGTGACAGAAAAAGGTACTTTTGTGACACCATAAGTTGTTTTCATGCAGAACATATATTTTTTCCCATAGGTTATAATGGGAAACTTTACACTTTAATAACTTTTGTACAGAATAATATATTTTCACCAAACCTTTCAAAGGTACTTCATTGTCCCAATCCCCATACACCCTGAAAATTTCAGACCAAACAGACAATCCGTTTGGGCTGTAGAGACGAGCAAAGAATTTGCAAATGTTGAGAATTTTTTTACACTTTTCAATGCTCCACAGCTCCACAGTTGTATATCTGACTGGAACAGAAATTTCCAGATCCAGAGATCAATGGTACAATGATGAGCATGCCAGATTTCAGGCAAACTGGACAAATGGTAGCAAAGTTATTAAGGTTCAAAATGTTGGGTTTAACATAGAAGTGGCCATGCAACCCTAACTATAACTGCCCTACTGGGCAGTTAGAAAATATATAAATGTATATATATATATATATATATATATATATATATATATATATATATAAGAGAGAGAGAGAGAGAGAGAGAGAGAGAGAGAGAGAAATATAAATACACAATGGGGTGAGTGCAATATGAGATATGAGTGGGATAACTTCAGTTATTTCCACTGCAGTGAAATAACTTATGATTACATCACCGGAGTTAAAATAACTTACAAATATACCTACTCTGCTGATGTCACCACTCACTCACTCACTCCAGCCTGCATTCTAAATTGAACTTCTCCACAAATCTGTTTCTCACTGCTACTTGCAAGTAACTCAGTTAACACTGCAAAGGACATTCAGCTGTTTCCAATAGTGTGTGTAAATCTCGCAACCCATTACTATGCTACTGTTATTTTCAAGAAAGCTTGCATTCTAAATAACAGTGCCTCACAGATTCTGTTTATCACTGCTACAGTACTTGCAAGTAACTCAATTAAAATTGCAAAGGACATTCAGCTCTTTCCCTTAGTGTGTGTAAAACTCCTAGCCCATGACTATGCTACAGTCATTTTCAAGAAAACCTGTATTCAGGGAGTCACGTGATGCAAATGCCTGCATAACACCCTGACTGCTCGGCTCCAGCCTCCCGTCTCTGTTTTTTAGCTAATTACCAGCTTGAAGGTTTGTGCAGTACACATACTTTACAAAAGATTCCTGCCTTAAGTGCCGGAGGGGGAAAAGACTCCGATCTGGCAGTAAATGGAAAAAGAAATGCGAAGAACCTACGTGAAACACACTTCACCTGTCTCTCCAGTGAAGGCCTAAAAGAAAGCCAGGGCCTCTCCAAGCACTGGGGACTTGGAAGTTGAAATGGACCCCTTGGAGAATGAACCATTAACACTAGCGAGATTTCTAGCAGAATTTAAACCTTTTCGAGCAGATCTTCACACAGCAACTGAGGAATTAAAGTCGGTAACCCAGGCACTGGAGGACTTATCTAGGCGTACAAGGCATAACGAAGCCAGGATCACATCTATAGAATCCCATACAGCCAAACAGGAACCAGAGATGGCGGCCCTCCGACAGAAAATGTCCAGAATGGAAGCAAAAATTGAGGATTTGGAAGGGAGGAACAGACGTAACAATGTAATCATTATAGGTCTGCCGGAGAAGGAGGAGAGGGCTGATCCTATAGCATTCATACAGAAGCTCCTGTTAAAAGTAGCTGGCCCATCACCATTTGGCTCGACCTATACCATAGAATAAGCCCATCGGGCTCTGAGAGAAATGCTGCCGCCGGGCGCCCCCCCCCACATACTTTAATCCTCTGATTCCTGAATTATCTTGAAAAACCACACGTTCTCCTCAAGATTAAGGAGCTCAAAGAAATTTCATGGGAGGGAGCCACCCTAAGTATCACCAAATATTTACCTCTTTCAGTTCGACAGAAACGCGCAGATTACCACTCGATGGTGGTGAAGCTGATTGCCTCCTCTACCCAAATCCATATGGGTTACTCAGCGTGATTATAGGTTCTTCTGTCTGGGTCATGGGTTAGTTATGAGGATCCACATGAAGCACTGGCAGGTTTAAAAGCAGCACTTCCTGATTTGTTCAAGTGAGCCAGAAAATCTCTTATGCAGGGCAGAGTGTTAATTTCTGGGCTGTGGAGCAAGGTTCCTCTGATGACAGTGCAACTCATCATTAGTAAGAAGAGAGGGAATACCCATATCGCAGATTGTAGGATCCTGTTTGAGGTATGTGTCCACGATAGACTGTAGACGCTAACCGGCGATCTCCAAGTGTCTTGCTCTGTGAGAAAATGGGCAAATGAGCTTTACGGTGCTTTGCAGGACAGACTCATCTAGAATTGGGGTTTTATCAAAGTGGGAAGGCACAATTCAAAAACTGTACCTGTTAAGATACGATTCTCCCACAGCATTTCAGGTTTGGCTACACTTAATCTCAGTAGCAATACCTATATTTAACCACTAGAGCGCACCAGACCCCACGTTGCTGTTTACAATGTGTGCGCTTACATTCTGAAGGATGGGCTTTTGACAGCCGGTTTTGCTGGTATAATCCAGAATCTTGTTAGTTATTTTCACAGAATAGACCATTTAATTTCATGCAGGACTGCTTATGGGTGTTGGTTAAAAATGTGGAAACGTCTGCCTCTTCCTCTTTCTTTTTCCTTTTTTCTCCCTAGGAACTGGAGACAGGGCTCCTGAAAAAATAGCAAATGTTTTTTTTTTCTTCGGGTAATAAGTGGATTATGCATATACTGGGATAGTCTAGAGGGGGGGATCCATGGGGATGAATTGATAATGAATACTGGGAATTTAACTGTTTGAATTTAAAACATGTAGCAATACATTGGAGATAGGATTTTCAGTTGCTTATAAATCCCTGTATTTATTGCGAGAGTAGCAATAGGTTAAGACTCAGAATAAAAAGGACTCAATTTTGTTTTTTATACCTTTCCCTCTCCAAGAATATCCCTGCAAGGTAGCTAGGGGGTATTTTGGGTAGTGAAGCTAGCTTGATTCAGATAGGGCTTGTGAATCAGTAATTGCAGGGACGGGGGTGGGGGTCTGAGCTGAGATCAGGACGGTAAGTGCATTTATTATCTTGGACCATAACGCTTTTCAGTTGGGAGGGCGAACACAATTGGCAGCGTGTTCTGGGAGGGGGGAAATGGGATTAATTACTATTTGGGGGGTTATAGGGGCTCAGTACGGTAGAAATATGGGTGCTGGTGGGAAAGAGAAGGGAAGGAGGGAGGAAATGCAGGCAGAAGATTTTGGGAGACTGTCAGATTTCGAGTTCCTCTGTATGTATTGAAATCCAGGATTTGACTACACCTAATTAGGTATTATATATATTTAACATTCAGCTACTAAATGGGTAGTCTCTGTGACTTTATTACGTGGAATGTTAATGGGTCCAGAAATAACACAAAAAGATACATGCTGTTGAAGCACTTACAAATGCAAAAAGGGAAAATTATTTGTTTACATGAAACTCATTTGCTTGATTCAGAATCCTCTTTGTTTAGGTGCCAAAATATAGGGCAAGTGTATATGGTTGGATCCAGTACAGCCAGCAAGGGAGTAGCAATCCTGATCACAAGATAAACCCCTTTCACTTGCGAAAAAATTATTAAAGATTCCTTGGGCCGGTATCTGTTCATTCTGGGTATTTTATAAAGATCAAGAGTGATAATTGGCAGTGTTTACGGTCCAAATGCGGACAAGCCCAGTTTTTTCGAAGACTTTTTAAAGAGCTTGTCCCCCTTTGTCCATATTCCGATATATTTAGGTGCCGACTGAAACTTACCATTTGACTCGGATTTGGACAAAGATGGCAGAAGAAGAATAGGCCTAACTCCTGCTCAAAGAGCTTTAAGGGACCTGGTGGACAGTGTTGGACTATGTGACCCATGGAGGGTTCTTTATCCCTCACACAGGGAATACACTTTCACCTCGGCTGCGCATAACTCCAGATCTTGGATTGATTATTTTTTGGTTAGTCAATCAGCCCTCCCAGGATTGTCACAGTGTACAATACTACCTGGGATAATTTCAGACCACTCGATGGTTTGCTGCTCAATAAATCTATCCCCTAATCTTTCCAGGCAAATAATCTGGAAACTGAATAATCAGTTATTACACTCCATGATAATTAAAAACTGTATTAGTCATATAATAGAACGATATTAAAAGGTAAATTTAAACTCGACTGGTAAAGGGGACATGGAATGGAGTGCGCTGAAATGTGTTCTATGGGAAGAATTAATCAGAATGGCAGCAGAAAGAAAGAGAAAGAGGGAGAATAAAGCCACAAATTTACTCAGACAAATCAGAGAAATAGAGCGCACCCTCTCCGGGAACACCCCCGCAGATATTAAAGAGAGGTTAATTGGATTAAGAAACCAATACAGTGACATTTTGAGGGAGAAAGCTGAATACACCCTTCTTAAGACAAAAGCTTGGTACTTAGACCAGTGGGAAAAGGTGGGACACTTGCTGGCAATGAGATTAAAAGGGGAAGAATCATCTAAGGCTATATAGAGTATTACATCCCAGCGGGACAGTGAGATTAAGACCCATCCAAAGGATATTATCCTGGAGTTTGAAAACTATTACAGGGAACTGTATAGCCCGATGAGTTCCAGACCCATAAAGGAAGAGGTGGAAAGCTACCTCTCCTCCTGTTCACTACCTTTGCTGCCACCCAAGATGGGAGGTAAACTGTCCTACCCATTTCAGAGGAAGAGATTATCACAACAATTAATTCACTTACCCTGGACAAAGCCCCAGGCCCTGATGGGTTTTCCCCCAATTTTTATAAATGCTTCGCCACCCAGTTAGCCCCAGGGTTAAAAAGATTATTTCATTGCATATTTAACTCTGAGAAGGTGGACAAGCATCTATTTGCAGCTCTCATTATTGTTATCCTTAAAGAAGGGAAGGAGCCAGACAAAGTGTCCAGTTACAGGCCCATCTCATTAATAAATTATGATGTTAAGATCTTAGCAAAAATCTTGGCGACTCGTTTAGCTAAAGTAATGCCCTTACTAATCCACAGTGAACAGGTAAGCTTCATGGCCGGCAGAATGGCTTCTGACCACCTACATAAATTGGCTCATGTCTTCTCTGCATCCAGGGATCATAGTTTTCCCAGCGGTTTGATCTCGGTGGATGCACAGAAGGCATTTGACAGAGTGGATTGGCAGTTCTTATTTCTGACTATGGTGAAATTTGGTCTTCCCCCTCCCTTCATCAAGAATGTTTTCTCCCTATATAGTCAACCGAGCTCACAGATTTATTGTAAAGGCATCTTTTCTTCAATATTTCCCCTGTGCTCGGGAACCAGACAGGGATGTCCCTTATCACCCCTTCTTTTCAACCTTTATTTGGAACCTCTCCTGACAAAAATCAGGCAGGACCACAAGGCCCAAGGCATTGAAGTAGGTTCATATGAATTCAAACTTTCTGCCTATGCAGATGACATTCTTCTCCACCTAACTCACCCCACTAGTACCATGCCCATAGTTATGCGGCTTATAGAGGAGTATAGCGGGTTATCCAACTATAAAATAAATAGAGGCAAAACCCTAGTATTCCCACTGAACTCCAAATTATTCAAGTCAGAAGGCATGGCAGTGGGCCTACAATGGAGCCTGCACACGCTCAAATATCTTGGAACAATATAGGCGAGGAGCGATTCCAAAATGGTGAAGTTCAACTTGTATTCAATTAAGAACACTATTCAACAAGACCTCTTAAGGTGGGCCAGACTCCCAATCTCCCTATGGGGAAGGGTGAGCCTAATGAAAATGAATGTGTTACCCAGGGTGTTTTATCCTCTAAACATGCTGAACTCTTGGCTGCCACTAAGTTGGTTTAAAAACTTACAGTTAATAATATCAGCCTTTATTTGGCAAGGGAAAACCCCACGTAGAACCTATTATAGAATGGCTGCCCCCAGAAAAAAGGCTGGTCTATGATTACCACACATGGGTTTATATTACTGGACAAGTAATGCCAGTAAATATTTAAAGTGGCTGACAACCCCCACAGAGGCCTTTTCACTACATTATGTACCTTCATGGGTCAAATTAGAAATAGACTTAATCAAGGCATCCGGTATTGATCCAATTTCCTTCCTTTATACCTCACAGAAGTCTCTTCCCACCAACTTACTTTCCACACCGTTAAAAACATCCTTAAGAATATGCACACAGTTATGCTCATTTTTAAAATATTCCCCCAGTAAAGATAGGCACCAACCTCTGTGCCGAAATCCGAATTTTAAAATGGGTGGGGGAATGATTCAGGAATCTTGGCTTCCTGAGCTAAAGAGCTTAAGAATAAAAGACCTTTTTCAGGAAGAGAAGTGTCCCTCAGCAGTAGCTCTAACTCAGCAAATATAAGATTGGCCCTAGTCAAATATTTAAAATTCACCAGCTCAGACATTTACTAGTACAATCGCTTTGGAAGCTTGGCACACCTCAGTCATGCAATGGATTATTTGAAGCCCTCGCTCAGAGTGTATGGGACCCACATGTAGTTTCCAGAGTCTATAATAGACTATTCAGTCAAGCATATCAGGACCTTGAGGGTAAGCCCCATTACTGGAGTACTCTCTTAGGGGGACCAGTGAGGGACTGGGATAAAATCTGGCAACATACCTACAGATACATAACCCAAGATAGACTGAGAATTATGCAATTTCAATTTCTAAACAATATGTTTTGGACACCATCCAAATTACATAAGATTGGCTGTATTTCCAACCCAAACCGTAATAAGTGTCACCAACAGGAAGGGACATTATTCCACATTTTCTGGGAATGTCCTGTCATCAAATCCCTGTGGAATATGATCAAGGAAAGAGCAGATGCACTGCTGGGGCTCGAACATCTTTTTAGCCCAGAGGTTTGCTTACTGGGGGATTATACCAGGGTTACAGTAAAAATCAAAAGGTATTATATGGCTATCATATCATTCTCACTCAAAAAGGTAGTACTGAAACAATGGGTAGATGGTGCCCCAATCTCCTACACAGAGTGGTTACAAGAATTGCTTTTTAATTTGAACATGGAGAAATTTAGTGCGAATAGAAGGAACTGTTTGCCGAAGTATTGCAAGGTATGGGAAGAATTACACCTGTTGTACTTACTCCAGTCAGGTGTATATACAACAGGGGAACATGGCTAAGATGGTTGGTGTTCAACAGTATTCTTTCCACATAATATTCTGTCTGTAGGGGGAGGGAGTTAGAAGGGAAAGGGAGGGTTTTGGGGTTGGGAAGCAAGGAGCATCTTGTTAGAGTTTATGTTCTGCTCACTGAGTTAATATAAACATAGAATTTGATGGCAGATAAGGACCGCTTGGCCCAACCAGTCTTCCCATTTCCCAACCTAATGGATAAGCTGCAGATCCTAGTTAACCAGCTGCCTACTTCTTTCTACCCCCACCCCCTAGAATTGCCGTATGACTGTCCCATGCATGCTTGAATTCAACCACTGTTTTTGAATCCACAACCTCCTCCAGAAGGTCATTCCATGCATCCACAACCCTCTCTGTGAATGTATTTACTTTGGAATGACTTATGTATATGCATCTTGCTCTGTAACGGATAAAATTTGAATAAACTTGAAAAAAAAAAAGAAAACCTGTATTCTAAATCACAGTGTCTCACCATTTGTTTCTTACTGCTTGCAAACACTAACTCAATTAGCATTGCCAAACACATTCACCTGTTTCTCATAATGTTTGTAACACTCCCAGCCCATTCAGACACACACACAATAAGAACACACACACAATCAGTGCTCTCGGTATAGCCTAGCGGTTAGAGTAATGAGCCTTGAGTAAGTTTGGTACATCCAGCACACCAAACCTGGGTTTGATTCTCACAACCTCCATTTCTACATTGTATGACTCAGGAAAAAGTACTTAAATGCCTAATGCTCCCAAGTCATTGCTAAAAACTTACCCAGTTACCAAACACTAAAATAAAAAAACAGAGTACACAGGAAAAGGATACAAAATAAAAAAAAAAGTAACAACGCTTCTGAAGCAAACCCCATTGTATAAATAACATACATGATGTGTGGATAGTGAAATATGGAAAATATTGTCACTCCTGAAGAGTGAGCTGTGCCTTTGACATTCATGAGAATACAAAACTCACTCTGCAGAAGTGAGAATATTTTCCATATTCTACTCCTGTCCATCATGTATCCCTATATATATATATATATGTGTCTGTAGATATATATATATATATATATATACAGATATTCCATGTTAGGTTACACCCCACTTCCCTTTCTCCATGGGGTCATCAGGCCCAACTGTCACCCCATTCCATGTGTAAACAAACTAACACACTACAGTATAGGAGAATGGGCTGAGAGTTAGGCCTCATGACCCCATGGCACACTCTGATGCCAGTTGTTGTGTGGAGGATAGAGTGAGTGGGGTGGGGTGGTAGGGGCTGTAACCCTAAAATGGAATTTCCCACTTTTGTCACTGTGCTATGAACTCCTAATTGATGCATTAACAAAGTTTTTTCCAATGAATTTCCCTTCTTTTAGAGAAAGTGGAATGTAACTGTTATGTGTTTGTGGGAGAGCGGGACCTCTGGGCCCTGCGCTCCCCTGTCACTGCCCATTTTTTCCTAATGGCATGCATATGTGGGAGTGCACTCCCACTTATACATAAATACGGAGCCACGCAGCAGCCCCATAGTACTGAAAAGAATCCCTTGTAACACTTATTTGGCAATATCTCGGTAACTGTAGCAATGATGAAAAAAATTCCACTGCAGGTGTAATCTATGACTTTGAAACTTCATCACAGTCTTAGTCTACCTAAAGGTGTATTAAGCTGAGGGTAGCAAAAAATCCATATCTCAAATCGTTTTTGAGATACGTGCAAAGAAAGGTACCACAGGCATCGCAATATTATACTATGGGAAATTTCTCAACTTTGAAATGCTGTAACCATAGGCCCATTTAATAATTTGGGACCAAACCACCAAAAGGCACATCTGTTGGACCAGGACTTGCCACCTTGTAAATTTCATCCCAAAAGCACAAACCACCTTGGCACAATGACGTGACAAAGAAAACAACACAATGGACAATGTTTTTGAGCATTGTTTTCGTGACAACAAAAGTGTTTTGCGACAACAAAGAAGTTTTCGTGACACACCTATATCTTATAATGAAATGTAGAATAGATGGGTTTGTTATGCATATGTTAAGTATGATTAGTTAAATGTATGTTGTATTGGTTAAATTTTTTTTATGTACTTTCTAGGTTACCAATGTAAATGAACCTCTCGCTCAATGGTTATTCCTGAAATAAACAACAACAAAAACTTTTTCGCACACAAAAAAATATTTTCACAAAAATGTTCGTGAAAGTTTTTGCAGTGGACATATAAATTTGCCCATAAGCTAAAATGGGACATGAAAAACTTGCATAAGTTTTGAACGGATTAAGATTTTTTCACCAAATCTTCAAAAGGAACCAGTATAACCCAGATCACATATAGACATTCAAATTCGAATGCACTCAGATGCATTTTTCAGTCCTTTAAGCCCGACTGAAAAATGCACAAAAGTTCGATATTTTTGAGTTTGTGCCTGCTCAGTGAAGTCCTTGGAATATTGACTTTTGAGGGGTGTGACGCTATCTGTCCAATGCAGAGTGCTCTGCAAGGGGCCCGACAATATAACACCAATTATCAGCAGGGCTGGTCCTGACGCTGTTTCATGTGAAGTGGTCTGCACTTGAAAAGAAAAATCCTTACCAATCATGTGGCATCTTTTTCCTTTCATCTGCAGGTCACCATGCAGCAAACAGCTGTTTGCATCATGATCAGCCTGGCTGACATCTCTGCTCCCCCATCGCCAGCTCACTTGTCCCTTCCTAGAAGGTGGGAGGAGGTGCTTTCCTTGCCTGCCTCCTCCACATCCTGCTGACTCTGCTTGCTTATTTTCTCCTACCCATGCAGAGTATGCCATAGCCTAAGCTCCGTACAGGCTGAAAGTATTCAGTACCAGAAGGTATTTTTACTCTAAGCATGATCAAGGTACAGGATTCCCCCCCCGCCTGCCATCATCAGGGTGCATAACCCCCATGTCAGCATGTATCCCCCCCTCTCCCTTTAATGTGGCACATTGAAGCTCATCACAGTGTGCCAAAACCACCTCTGGTGTTTCAACAATGGGATGCCCAATCCTGGTGTTGAATGTGCCCCCACCTGCCCCCATATTCTCAGCTGACCTTGGGGGGTCCATTCCCTGGGACGGCATTGATCCCCCCAGTACTCTAGAACACTGGAAGCTCACCCCAGTATGCCAAAATCCATGAATAGTTTACCTGTAAAAAAGAAAATAGGCTGACAAAGTCTTTTTTTTGTAAACTCAGAAAAAAAGAAAACTATCCCTCGTAGTTCCCGCCAGCTCCCCTTCCCCAAGCCACACCCTCCTTCTGCACACCCCACCTCCCTACACCCCCCTCACCCATGCTTACCTTTGGAGGCCAGGAGCAGTGATCTTCTGTGGACTGGGAACATGTCTGCACTCTTCAAAAGCTGACCACATACTGAAGAAAATCATGGTAAGCCTTATAATGTCAATCAATGTGGGGGTTTCAACTTAGGTTGATATCTCAGCCATTTTTTGGAGTTTTGGTCCCAAATTTTCAGCATGGGGTTCTTGGGATCCCACCTCATGAAAACAGTCACTGCCATTTTATTTCTCTGTCCTGAAAGGTGATTTCACAGTCACTGTAATGAATCACATTTTGGGACCATTTAACAAAATGACAGTGCCACTGTTGATGAGATGGAGTCAAAAGCCCTTGTCACAAATTTGGTGAAAACTCTCCAAAGTGACTGCGCTACAAGTGTTCATTGCACAGTTTCAATGCACACTCATAACATCATCAATTTTTAAGACTTTCACTCCAAATTTCCAGCACTGACATTTTTTCACACTCCCATACGAACAGGACAGCTATCATTTTTTGCATCCTTCCCGAAATGTGTTTTTGCACCTGTGGTGCAGAATGATGCATTCGCTATGTGAAATCAACATTCAGGACAGATTAACAAATTTCCAGTGCCACTGTTAATGAGGGGATGTTCCAAAAAGGCTATGTTGAAAATTTGATGAAAACATTCCAAAAAATGACTGCGTTACGAACAGACAGTGCACCATTTCAACGCACACTTGTAACTTCACCACCTTTTCATATTTTTACTCCAGATTTTCAACATTGCAATTTCTTCACACCTCCTCATGAACAGTGCAGCTGTCATTTTTCACATCCTGCCCAAAATGTGTTTCCACACCTGTGGCACCAAATGGCACACTTGTTGTGCAAAGTCACCTTTAGGATTGAGTAACTAAATGATACTGCCACTGTTCATGAGGTGGGGTCCCAAAAAGCACATGTTGAAAAGATGGAGCAAAAATACCAACAAACACCGAGGACACTGGGGTTTCCAACTGTAATTTTCACCCTGTACAGACTGATAGGTGTTGGGGGTTTGACTTGGGGTTGTCAGTTATAATGATCACCTCATTCCATCCCCACCCCCAGCCAGCAGCAACTGACAGGTATAATGGTATGCCATGGGGTCTTCAGCTCTAACATTCACCCCATTCTCCTATACTGCACCCATCTCAGCTTATTTCCTTATGGAATGGGGTGAACGTAAGGGCCAATGACCTCAAGGCACACTGTGATACTGGTCAGTGTCTGCAGGGTGGGGTGAGGTGGAATGGCATAAGTGTTGTGGCCGATGACCCAAAAGCACACCTCCAATGTCTGTCAGTCTCTGCAGGGTGGGGGTGAGGGCTGGCGTTACTTTAATACTTCACTGCCATTCCTGTTATGCATCTCTCTCTAACTCCTGCACTACCAGTGTCAATACCAGCAAGCAAATATTCAGCATTGACAAGTGCTTGTTTTTCTAATGAAATAAACCAGTGATGGAAGAACACAAGCAATTTGTGTTGAGAGTGATGCTTTAAAATGTAAGGCAGAGGAATAAATACAGAAAATTATGGGAGGCATGTACAACAGCAATACCAACAGTGAACTTTCGGTATTGACAAATGCTTGTTCACTTTTTTGACACTCTACAGTTCTGCAACTGTACATCTAACCAGAATTAAGCTTTCCAGATATAGGGATCTATGTTTGGATGCTGCACATGCAAAATTTCAGGCACATCAAGCAAATGGTTGTAAAGTTATTAAAGTACAAACTCTGAGTTTTAACATTAAAGTGGCCTGCCAACCCGAACTATAGCTGCACTACTGTGCAGCTATACATATATATATACATGTGTGTGTGTGTAAGTAATAATACTTGACAGGGAGGGCATTATTGGGATATAACGGACCGCCCAGGAGTGTAATGAGGCCCGACGCCACAGGTGGAGTGCCTTATAGCAAATGGAAGGTCTGTGATATCCCATAATGCCCACCCTGGAGGGTATTATTACACTTAGATAATGATCATGTGTGCAACTTTTAAGTGAGTAATAAATTATGAGAGAATATGTGTTTGTAAAGTCATAGAAACTGTAGAAAAAAAATGTTTTCTAAAGTAGTTCCTCAGGTAAGTCAGCTACTGTCTCCAGTGCAACTGTTCAGCTGTAGATGTTGAAAATTTGTTTTCTTACCTTTGGTTGTGTGTTGCTATTTTTTTCTGTATTAAGCATTGAAAAAGATGGAAAAAATCATTTAGTTCTGTGGTAATGATTCTCAACATTGTTTTGGTAGGAAGTGTGGTGGGCAGACACGTGAGTTTCCATGATCTGGAAGGAAGGTCTGGAGCTTTTACTTTAAGAAGGCTGAGTGAGCTGGGACTATGAAGCTAAAGTAAGGTTTAAAAAAAATGTTTTTTTTTTCTAGGAGGGGTGCTCAAGCTTTATTTATTGTAGCAGAGTGGAGGCATTGCATTTGTAATGTTAGCGGGACGTGGAAGTACAGTAAGGTTATGAAGTTTCACTTTCTGGGTGGTCGAGCAAAGTAAAAACAATCACGTTCGATAAGAAGATGATTTTTTTTTTGTTGTGGCCATGAGGAACAGGGGAAGCTGAGAAGGCAGTTTGAAGCACTGCATTGATGGCATTTTTGTACAGTGGTGGGAGAGACTGATGATTTGCTAAATGAGGGAAAAATGGTGGGCGGTTGGTGTCATAATTTGGGGGGCTCAAGGATAGTGTTAGTAATAGGGCACACCAAAATGGAACTTGTTTTTTATCGGGCTGTTATTAAGAAATAACAGCCCAGGTGGCAGGCTGTTTCAGCCAATTAGGATGTGAGTTTTAGTTCAGCCATTATCTAAATATATATATCAGCAAACAAAAACTCCATTAATGCATCAGTTAGAGTTGATTTCACACCAAAAAAAGACTGGAAATTCGATGTTAGGGTTATCAACCCTACCACCCCCCACCATCTACACACCAACAGGTGTCGGGGTGTTCTTTGGGGTTGTGGGCCCTAACTCTCACCCCATTTCATTTGTAAGGAACTGGGATGGTACAGTATAGGAGAATTGGGTGACAGTTAGGACCGATGAGCCCAAGGCACACCCTGACACCTGATGGAGTGTAGAGGGTGGGGGTGATAGGGTTGGTAACCCCAACATCTAATTTCCAGACTTTTGTTGGTGTGAAATCAACCCTAACTGATGCATTAAAGGAGTTTTTTGCAATGAATTTCCTTTCTTTTTGAGAAAGTGTAATGTTACTCATACTGTGTGTGGGAGCACAGGTGCTCTGGGCCCTGCAAGCCCACCTACCCATAAGTATAGAGCCATATCACAGGATGGCCTTGTCTGCCAGGCTTACAAAATGGTATCCATAGGTGGGAGTGCAGGTCTTCTGGGCCCTGCTCTCCCACCTACTTATAAGTCTAGAGACATAGCAGGTTAGGACCCTGTGCTCCCAGTTTTACCGAATGATATCCATATTTGGAAGCATGGCCCTTTGGGCCCTGTGCTCCACCCACCCCACCCATAAGCATACAGACATAGTGCAAGAGGGCCCTGGCTACCAGTTTTGTACAATGGCATCCATTAGTGGAAGCACAGGCCCTCTGGGTCCTGCACTCCCAACTACCCATAAGACTAAAGACATAGTGCAGTAGAGCCCTGTGCTCTCAGTTTTGCATAATGGTATCCATATGTTGGAGTGTGGGTCCTCTGGGCCCTGCACTCCCACCTACCCATAAGAATAGAGACATAGTGCAGGAGAGTGCTGTGCTCCAAGATTTGCTAAATTGTATCCATAGGTGGGATCATGGGCCCTCCAGGCCCTGTGCTCCCATGCACCCATAATTGCATAGGTGTAGTGCAGGAGGGTCCTGTGCTTTCTGATTTGCAAAATGGGGATCCATACTTGGGAGTGCTGGCCCTCTGGGCCCTGTGCTCCCACCCACCCATAAGTGTAAAGACATAGTGCAGAAAGGCCCCATGCTCCCAGTTTTGCATAATCAGATCCAATGGTGGGAGAGCGGGCACTCTAGGCTCTCCACTCCCACCCACCTAATGTGTGTAGAGACATAGTACAGGAGGGCCCTGTACACCCAGTTTAGCATAAAAGGTATGCATGGATGGGATTGTGGGTCCTATAGGCCCTGGATCCCACCTACCCATAAGTACAGACACATAGCACAGGCCTACAGACATTCCAAGTAACCTTTGTACTGCAAATGTAGCAATACCTCAGTAACCATAGCAACTTTGGAAAAAGTTCCTTCACAGCTGTATTCATGAGATGGTCACCTCTGTGCTTGCTTATTAATAAGCTGCACATAGCAAAAAAAGATGTATCTCAAACCATTTTCGAGATGTAGCTGCCAAAACGTGATGCGTCTGTCACAATGTTATCTTATGGGAAACTTCACAACTTTGAAGTGGTGTAACTATGGAACCATTGGACATTTTCTCAACAAACCAGCAAAAAGCACATTTGTCATGCAAGGGCTTGCCACCATGCAAATTTCAGCCCCAAAGTCCTAACCATTTGTTTGCTATGAAGTGGCAAACAAAATGAATTTTTGGGGTCGGTTTTCCATGGAACTATCACACAAGTTCTGTGCACTTTCTTGAAACTATCACGCACTTTCGTGCAAGTACCATTGGTTTACATGCATGACTTTCACACAAGTTAGCCCACTTGTGCAGATGTCTGGCATTTAAACCAATGGTTCTTGTTCGAAAGTGCACGGTACTTGTAAGAAAGCAAAAAGTGCTTTTGAGGGTAACATCTTTTTTTTCTCTTATGCTATAATGGGAAATGTTAAACTTTAATAACTTTTGAAAAGGTTAATATTTTTTCACCAGCCTTAAACAGTTGTTTCCTGTGATCCGGTCCCCGGGTACTCAGAAAATTTCGGACCAGACAGACAAACCATTCAGGCTGTAGAGACAAGCAAAGAATTTGTCACAAATAGCCAAAAAAGTGTTGCTTTCCACTTTTGTTGGCACTCTGCAGATCCACAACTGCACATCCAATTGGAACACAACTTTCTAGATCCACAGATCTGTGGTAGCAGATGGCACACGCAAAATGTCAGGCAAATTGGATGAATGTTTGCAAAGTTATTAAAGTGCAAACATTTGCGTTGACCATAGAAGTGGCTACTCATCCCTAACTATAACTGCACTACTGTTCAGCTATTATATATATATATATATTTAAGGCAGCTCAATGTTAAATCTTGTCTCCTTAGGGAGCATCAATTTGCAGTACGCCCTGTGAACAGCACCTTTTTTCCACTGGAATTCTGAATGAATACTTTGAAGTCAGTAGAACCAAACTTTAGGGAGATATAGGCCAAGCATGCCCAATGGGTATAAAATCCTAGGCAGGATGTTAATTTTAATAATATCAACTCTCCCCCAAAAGAAGATAGGGAGGGTCGACAAGCTCTTTAAATCATCTTTCATTGTCGAAAGGAGAGGTGAGAAGTTCTTCTGTGACAACTCAAAAATAGATTGAGAGATACTGATTCCCAGAAAAGTTATAGTGCTAGGTGCTGAAGAAAGACCCGAGTCCAGAATTTGTTGTTTAGAGACATGGGTGTTCAGGTGTAAAACTTGAGTTTTGCCAAGATGTAGTTTGTACCCGACAATGGTAGAAAACTGCTGAATTTCCCCTAGGGCCACAAGAATCAAAGAAGTGGGGGATTCAACATGAAGAGGCAGGTCATCCGCATAAGCAGACAATTTGTACCTGGAGCCTCCCACTAAAATTCCCTAAATTGCTAGATTTTGTTGTATCTTAAAAAGAAGAGGCTCTAGGTACAAATTAAGTAAAAAAGAGGAAAGAGGGCACCCCTGTCTGGTGTCACATTGAAGTGATACTGGGGCAGATAGGACCCCATCGCACCAAATTCTTGCCATTGGGTTGTGGTACAACATTCTTGTCCAGGCACAAAAAGCATCTGGGAATCCAAACTTTGAAAGAGTGGAAAAAAGGAACAACCAGGTAACTCTATTGAAAGCTTTTCCATGCCTAGGGAGGCCAGAACAGCTGGAAGCTTAATCTCCTCAGACGTGGAAATCAGATAGAGTAGCTTACACAAGTGGTCACTAAAATAACGCCCTGCCATGAAGCCCACCCACTCTGTGGAGATCAAACCATCCCAAACTTGGAGCAACTGGTTTGCAAGGACCTTAGACAATATCTGAGAATCCGTATTATGGAGAGATATTGGACAATAACTGCCTGGAAGAAGTTTGTCCTTCCCCAGCTTAAGTATGAGGGATATCCAGGCCTGTGTGAGGGAGAACTCAGTAAGACCTGAGAGAAAAAGATAAGTAAACAATCGGGTTAAAAAAGGGCTGAAGTACCTATGAAAGTAGTGTAAAAAATGTTTAGAAAGCCATCTTGGCCAGAAGCTTTATCCTTCAGGAGATGTTCAATAACCTGATAAGCTTCAAACAATGTTATAGTGGCTTTAAAAAATATCCTGCTGTTGAGTGGACAATGTGGGCAAAGTAATGGGAGCTAAGTATTCCTCAATGTTTTGCATAAGGGCTGAAGAAGTAGGTTCCTGAGTATATAAAAAGCCATAACACCTTTGAAAGACGCTCACAATATCTTAGGGATCGGTGAGGACAGGACCCTCAGAATTGGGCTGGAGGCTAGGGATGACTTTAAGTGAGTTCAGTTGCTTTAAACGGAGGGCTAAAAGCTTCCCGGCTCTTTCATCCACCTTCAGGTACCGCAACTTAGTATGCTGGAGAGCATAATTGACTTTCTCTGCAAAGCGTCTATTATATTGAATATAGAAATCATTTAGATGGGACCAGGAGGAGGGATCCAATTTGGAAGAGAGGGAAAATTCTAGGGTTCAGATTTGAGAGAGGAGGTCATCCATTATCTGAGTGCAATGTTTCTTAATTGTAATAGCGAGTCTAATGCACTCTCCCCTTACTGTGCACTTCAGAGCAGCTCAAAGGGGATCGAGGGCCCTAACTGAGACTTCATTTTCTTGCAAAAAATTGTTAAGGAATTGTTGAAGAACCTCCCGTGAGCTGGGGTCTTTAAGGAGGAAAGGGTTGAGGCATCAAATTCTATCTCACTCCTTGTGTCCCTAAGGCAATGGTCCAACATCACTGGTGCATGATCTGAAATGACCAGAGGCTGAATGATACAAGCCAGCAAGCTGGATAGATTGTCCTTACTGACTAAAAAATAGTCAATACAGGAACATGTGGAGTGGGGGAGTGAGTAAAACGTATACTGACAAGTTTTAGGGTGAAGAATGCTCTAGGGGTCAACTAAACCAAGAGAATCTATTGCATCCTGCAGTCCCCCTCTGTCCAGGCAGAGACCTTTCAAAAAAGTACCTGACTGTTCCAGGTCTGTTTGGAGGACCAGATTCCAGTCCTCCCCAAGGAGAATGGACAAATAGGTATAAGACTCCAACTGAGTGAGAATATAAAAAAGAAGTGGGGGGAATCAGCATTAGGACTGTATACTGTACCCAGTAAGATTTCTGTTAAGCCAAGGCACCCATGTAGAAACAGAAAACAGCCCTCAGGATCACAGAGTTCCTTAAGCAGACTAAAGGGAGTGCATCTATCAATTAAGATTGCAACACCCCCTTTTCTCTTACTACAACCCACCCCGAAGGCCTATTCCATCCACTCCCTACAAAAAATGCAATATCATCCCTACACAAGTGAGTATCTTGGAAAAAAACTACCTCTGGTTGGGTCTTCTTAAAATGTTTCAGTATGATGGCCCTCTTCCTCCTATTCTGGCCCCCCTTGATATTCCAAGTAATAAATCAAAAGGAAGAAGACATTTTTACCAAAAAAGATAGAAAAGGATAATAAGAGACAAAGAAACCCCTGTCCCATAACCACAACTAACTATGAAACCAACTGTACTCCGATACCCCAACCCCCAATAAAATAAAATATGCCCCGATGTTCCAAGCAACAGGACACCAATTAAAACTATAGTCATTCCTCCCCCAAAAAAATAAAACAATACCCATATCTCACAAAAAAGTGTTTCACTAAACCCGGTCTGAAAGACTGCACTTCCCAAATCTCCAGGCCTGTGAAGTGTTCAAAGGTTCCCACTCCCCCAGACCCCCTCCCCCAATGAAACCACAAATCTTGATCTTTTGTCCAAGGAATTAAAAACTCTGGACTACTAAAACTAAGAAAAGCATTGAAGCCTATAAACATTTAAGCTCCCCTCCCCACTGACATGTCAAAACTCCATAATGCAAATATGAACCAAATATTTGCCAAACAGTGGCTAAGGAGGGAAACAGTGTAAAAATTCAAACAATAAAGCTAAAGTATTTAAAGGTATTATAATCAGGTAACATCAAAAATAAAAGCAATTGCTAGACCACTCGAAACAAATCTGCTCGGCCAAACCCTGGCTAAAAATAAATGAACAGTTCAAGTAGTCCTAACAGTAAATTAAATTAAATTAACAACTCAGCTTCTGTAAAATTAAAAAAAGTTCTCAGGAAAGATTTAAATATTAAAATTCAAGTCTAAAGTCTAGCAGAGTCAAACAAATCAAGTCTGGGTCAAGAGATCCCAACAAAGAAAATGGAATGTGCTCATTTAAATTCTTAAGGGAAATCTGGGGGGTGGGATTTTATGTGTAGAGTGTTTTTATTATCTTCAATTCTGTATGGTTGTGTTATTTTGTCTGTGATGGTTTGTTCTTGTCACTGTATTTTGGAAAACTTTCAATAAAGTATATTGATTTGCAAAAAAATAAAGAAATTCTTAAGGGAATCTGAAAGCACTAGTCTTTGAATATCGATGGAGGCTACACAGGTGGAGCCTAACAAACAGAAGAAATGAAATATCCAGCCACTAGAGAGTAACTGAATCACTGCACCATAGAATGTTCCAAAATGAGTAGGCTAAAAAAAACACAACACATCCCACACTACGTCACGTGTAACAAAATCACTTAGAGATGTGCAGGCAAGGAAAAGTCTCCTCTATGTTACAGAATGTGAGACCGTGAACCGCAACAAAAATTTAATCGTGAGACCAGTCCCACGCCAGGGAGCTAAAGAGTGCTGAGATCAAGCTGCTCAAGTCCAGAAACAGCAGAGATAACTGAAGCACAGTAACAAATTATAGTACAAGCAACCCACACACTTTAGCAGAAGTTTCATTATTTTAAGCAGGAAGAGACAGGCCACTTTAAAAAGATCTGGGAGTAAGTTAGGCATTTCCAGGCAGGCATGTTCAGCAGAATCAAAATGTGTTTGCTCCTCATGAATAGTAATCTGAAGCTTTGCCAGGTAGATAACTTTGAACCTGATACTGGTGGCTATCAGCTTTAAAATAATTGGATAAGAGTCCTGTTTTTTCTACATAGCGTAAGAAAGGTCGTGAACTATACAGATCTTTGCATCTTGCCAGGTGGCCAACTGTGGCTACCTATTTTTAACAAAATATGTTGCCAGTCCAGGTAGTTTAGCAATCGAAGTATGAAGGGGTGGGGGGGGGCTTCGATGGTGGAAGCATAGCCTGGACAGCACAATGGGCTCACTTTATGACATAGGCTGGTCTGTTGGAGGAGGGTTCCACTCATTTTTCACATAGCTTCTGGGCCAATGTGACAGCCTAGGGACCCTCCACCTACTCCATCAGCCCCAAGACTACTATATTATTCTGACATGAGCACCCCTCTATGTCCTCCAGTTCACCTTCCAGGTATGAGAGTCTCTGTCTTAAATTAGTAACCTTTGGCCCCATCTTGTTACACAAGGTGGTTCGTGAAGTGACCCAGGCCTCAGTACACTAAACATGTGGCCTGAACCTCATTTATCGGCATCCGCAGGCTTTCCTTAATAGGTGAAAATTCAGTGAGGAATCACTCCTTGGTCAGCATGGCAAAGGGGGAGCTTGCTTTCGTCGTTGCACAAGGTTGCACCTTGGCCCACTTAGAATTCTTCTCATGTTATGGGGTTGCAGGCGGGGTGTGACATGGGTGTGACTGATTCATTTCTTCATCCATTTCAACTGCAAAAGAGGGGCTCCACAAATGCTTCCAGGTAAGAAATATCAGTAAAATTACCACCTGAGCACCAAAAAAGTACAGTTTTTCAGAAATAATGAAATTTAATGAGAGCAGGGGCAGAGAGGTCCAGAGATGCTGCTACTCCTCAGAAGCACATCACATGACTCCTCTTCCAAATCCCCTTTAATTTCCAGCATTTTGTTCACCCATGGCTGCTCCCCATATCATTGCACCCAGTTGCAATACCAAAACATCCAGCTTTGGAAGCTTCAATTTCAACTCCTCTAATAATAAAAACAGATGTGCCCTTTGCATGTCTGGAATCTCTTTCCAAAGTACTTTTTGTTGACTCTACATCAATTTGAAGTTGTCTCCCACCAGGCCTCACCACCACCACTGTTCTCACCACACAATAAATGAAAAAGTGGCCAACAATCCATGCATTCCTAAAATAGTCCGAATCTGCGTGGGGGAAGGGGGACAACAAAATGCCATTACTTTACCAATTACTGGATGTAAATTTTGTAACTATTCAACTTCCACCTGCCCAATTTCTTTATTTCTGTGCCTGATTCCCCTTTTGCAGCTTCCTCCACTGCTGCCTCATCATGAATGAATGGAAGCAAAACCCCGATGCATCCTCTCCCAAAAATTCCAGCCCCCACCTCAGCAATGCTGATTACTGGTATCTGGTGGCCGAGTACCCATTGCTGTGTATGAACAAACATCCCCCTGCTGTTGGTCTGATCTCCCTGTATTTCTCTATAGCTCACACTGAACATATCAACCCCACCTTTCTCATCCCTATCACAACCTTTGTTCCCTGTCCCACCTAATATGTCTTGGATCTGCTTAACCAAACCTCAATCCTGTTATCAAACCACTGTACTCCTTCTCAAAGTAGAATCCAACCTCTACACCTCTTGCTCTGAGCTGCCACTTCTCTCACTTAGAACGTGCCTTGAAACATTATTAAAAAGACTGCTGCAAACAGGTGCACCTCAAAATGAGAGTGACAAATGCTACTCAATGCTCTTACTAACCTTCCCAACAAACTGATTTTGGCCGTCTTTTGTCTGGGTTTCTATCTTTTAGCCTTTGCCAACCCTGCATCATTCTCCTAATTACCAGGGCCCTGCAAGGCTCCCCAAACCCTTAAGACTGCATACCAAACCCAAAGCCGCTAAGTGGATCCCCGTGGTAGAATCACAGAAACATAGAATTTGATGGCAGATAACTGTTCAGCCCACCTAGTCTGCCCATTTCCCTCCCTAATGGATAAGCTGCAGATCCTAGTTAACCAACAGCCTACTCCTTCCTCCCATTTCTGGACAATAAACCTCATTACCTTCCCTTCTGCCACTGGCCCACTTACCTTCATCCCAGCCAGCTCTTGGAACTCTCCGAATACTTTCCAAGATCCCTCATATGCCTTTAGCATCCCTGCAGACCAAGAGCTCCTGAACAGCAGCTGAGCTCTTTCCAGCTACTCTCCCACAAACGAAATGGGACCAGCATTCTCCTGGCTGCTGCTCCTGGTGTGAGGCACCCAAACCTGTCAAACTGAAAATGGGAAAGGATGTCAGCCACCATGTTCTTAACCCCTTCAATGTGTTTCACTCTAAAGGACAGGTTCAACCTCACCCCTTGTAACACTAGTTTCCTCAGCTCCCTTATCACCATCTCGGTTGTGTCTGTCTGTCTGTCTGTTCAAGACTTCCATCACTGCCTTGTTTTTGCAGCAGAACACTACCTTTTGATTCTGAAGTCATTCTCCCCAAAGTATCACTGCCAACCAGATTGGGAAGATCTCCAGGAGCATAATGCCCCACATCAATCCCTTCTCTATCCACTCCTCTGAACATTTTTCCTATAGCCAATCCCCCCCTCAAAGTCCACCCCCATCCTAAATGCCCCTACCGCATCGGTATAGAGCTCAAGATCTGTGAAGAATAACCAATCATCTTGTCAAACTGCTCCCACACTTCCAAGTCATGCCTCACCCCCTTTGAAATATACACCTAATGATGGGGTTGCATCACTCCCTTCATTGCCCTTGTCAGCCTGTCAGTAAAAGCCCTGCCTGAGGTCACCACCCTGCATGCAAAACTAAGGTGCCCCAGCAAACTGTTGTACCACTACCAGGGGCACCTTGAGCTTGTCCTTTACCATCTCTATCAACTTCTGTAGCTTCTGCACCTTACTTCTGGGTAACTTGAATGTCCCTTATTCTAGGTCCACTTCTTTCCCCAAGAACTCCAAAATGAGGGCTGGGCCCTCAGGCTTCCCTTTCACTAATGGGACCCCTATATTGTCACACATTTCACTGAAACAGAAGAACAGGTCATTGGTCCCCTTCTCTCCTTGTCCTATCAGCAGAAAATTGTCCAAATAGGTTCCATGTCATTTGAGTGACTTTTATAGGGTGACTGCAATTTGGGCGAATGCACATTAGTGACTGCAATTCGGGTGAATGTACTGATCGGGGATGATAAATATTTTTATTTTATTTTTTTAATTATTGAAATGTTTCACCAGAAAAGGCACATTGAGGAACAAGATGCTCATCTCACGGTGCAACCTGGGGGGTACAGAGGAGAGCAGAGAGTACATGATACATAGCATTGAGTTCCAGATTGGAGACATGACTAGGGAGTAACATTACACTAATTGATTACATACTTCCATTACTAACATTAGTTACATTTAATCGGGTTAGAGTTATACATTGTTTACAGGGCTTTAACTGCCTTGTATTTAAGGGGAGGTACATGAATTAGGGAAACAGTGTAGTGAAGGTGTAGAAGGTTTAGAAGCGAAGGGAGAACAAGGAGTAAGGTTTAGACCTGGATTGTGATTACTATACATGGGTGACAGTCACTGACTAAGGGACTACGTTTGATAGGGAAACAAGGCAGAAGTGCAGTATGGGGTAAGTGTGGAGGTTGGTAGGAATATAACCGTGCTCCTAACCGTAGCCTACATACCCCCCAAGAACCAATCCCAGACCCTGGGCCCACTAATTGACTACCTCACCTCCCTACCCAACTCGTTGGACCAAATCTTGGTTGGCCACTTGAATATAAACTGGCTCTGCCCCTCGTCCTCCTCCCACCGTGAGGCTTTCGATTCAATTGACCTAACTCAACAGGTCACACAGCCTACTAGAAAAAACCCTAGGGGGGGGACAAGCACCCTCCTGGATGTGGTCCTCACCAACAGGCCAATCCGCATCCACAACATCCAAATCCTCCCTGACTGCCTCAGTGACCACTCCCCTGTGCTTTTCAACTTGGAAACCCCTCGGCCCTCATCCCCGGTCAAAACCACCTCTCAAGGCGGCTTAGGCCTGGGGGACTCATAGGCCTTAAGCGCCCTGCCACACTGATTGGTCCCTTCTGACGAGAGCAACCAACATTGACTTGGCCCTGGCCTCTTTGTAAGCACTTCAACTTTGCCTGTGATATCTTTGCTCCATAACTGCTAGGAGGTCCAAAGTGAAACATGCCCTTGGACCACCCCTGCCTTACTGTGGCAACTTAAGCAATGCGATAATCTTTTGGCACCTTGTTGTTGCTATCGGGTCGCTCAGCTAACAGGCAGTCCCATGTTGCCGCCTCGCAACCAGTGCACCTGGGCCATCCGCAAAGCAAAGGCGGAATACTACCAAGCCTTTTCACTTCCTCCTGGGGAACCCCAGGTGCTTCTGGGACAACATCAAGCAACTGAATGGTCACTCCCAGTCCCCCTCCTTCTCTTCTCAACATCAATGGTACCGTCTCCTCTGACCCCTGCCTCATTGCCACCCACCTCAATAACTCCTTTACCGACCTTAGCTCAGTACTTCCTGGTAACTTTTTCAGTCCACCTCCTCCATCTGTACCACCACCCATTGCCCACCCTCTTTCCACCTGCACGTCACCATGCAAGAAGCTAGACCTTACTTGCTAAAAGCCCAAAAGGTAACACCATTGGTAATGACTCACTTGATCCCTGCCTTTACGTCAGGTCCTGGATCAGGTCCTCTCACCTGTTACGTGCATTTTCAACAAATCACTCTTTCTTGACAATTCTCTGCCTGGAAGATTGCCACAGTTACCCCTGTCCATAAAGGTGGTGACAGGACTCTTCCGGTGACTACCGACCATCTCAATCCTCTCCCCTCTCTAAGGCGTTAGAGAAATTGTGGCGTCCCAAGTCTTGACTACCTCTGTAAGTGCAATGTTCTCTGCCCTGAACAACATGGGTTCAGAGTAGGTCATAGTACCAATACAGCACTCCTGGATTTTCCAACTTCCTCCATGCCTCCTTGGACTCTGGTGCCCTGGCTGGTGCTATATTCATTGACCTGTCTAAAGCATTTGATACCGTTTCGCATCCTCTTTTTGCTCTCCACCCTCGACCTAATAGGCTTTGCCTCAGGACCTGTTTCCTGGTGCACCAGCTATCTCTCCGCCTACCCCAATGTGTGAAAGTCAACGGTACTTCCTCTGAAACATGCCCCATTCACCTGGGGTGCCAGAGAGGGCTCAATTCTTGGACCTCTACTATTCTCACTCTTTCTTAACTCCCTACCCAGCAGTTGTACGGGTAAGATGCTTCTCTATGCTGATGATGCTGTTCTCGTTGCCCTCCACAATGACCCCATGCTGCTACAGAACTCCCTCCAACTAGTCTTTGACTCTGCAGCTACCTGGTTCACTGAGCACCGACTTGTTATCAACCCTAAGAAAACAAAAACGATGCTCTTCTCCCACCCCCAAAATAAGTACAGCAAGTTTCCCTTAGCTGTCCACTCCACACCCAATCTCATCATTGACCAGGTGCAGTCCTATAAATATCTTGGTATAACCTTTGACCCTGCACTTTCATTCCATGGACATATATCTGCCCTAAATTCTGTCGCAACTCACGGTTAGGTATTCTTTACCGCACAAGAAATGCCTCCCTCCTGATGCCCTCCGCCTGGCTGTCACCTCCCTGTCATGTCTCTCATTGACTATGGCCTTTCAGTCTATGGCTCAGCAGATCAGACTGCCTCAACAAGGTTCACCTCACAGTTAATAAGGCCTGCAGACTTATCACTGGTGCTCCCAGACTCACTCCACATGTGAGCTGTACACCCTGGCTACCCTACTCAACCTGGAAGAGCGACTCATGTATCAGACATCCCAGCTCACCTTTAAAGCCCTGTGTGGCCTCATCCCCATAGGCTATCCAACTCCATTCACTGCACTGCAATCGGCCCTGATCACGCAGCTCGGCCAAGAGCTACCCTAGTTATTCCCGAGAGCCAGACCTCTCAAGGTCAGAGGGCATTCTCACTGTGGCGCCCACTGGTATAACTCCTCCCTGCCAGTGTCTCAAACTCACTAACCTTAGCTTGCTTTAAGCCCAGGCTCAGAAACTTCCTGCTTAGCTCTCGCAAATGCAACTGCCGCTAGCCTAGTGTAAAAAAAAAAATATATATACTCTGTTTGACAATGCTCACTGAGCGGCCCCTTCCTTTTCCTACTAATTCCTCCTCCCCTATCTCCCTCCCTTCTACTCCCACCAGCTCTCCCCCGACCATAAGTTTTGCACCTTTTGTTATCTTTTGCTTCATTGGAGATTGTATTCTATTGTAACAAAATTGTAATTGAACTGTAACTTTTTTATTTGTAAGTACTGTGTCCCTTGTACTACTGTTCTGATGTCCTCTTTGTGACGAGGTACCTTTGTAAATAAGCCTCTGGCTCAAAGGTTTCTAAACTGATGTTTAACTAAATAAATAAATAAAATAATATGCCAGCATATATAGCCAGTAGCTAAAGCAGCAGGTTAGGCCATGCAGGATGTAGGGGGAGCAATGGGGGGTATTAGTAGGAGAGGGGGCTTGGCTGAAAGGTTGGGGGAGAGGAAGTCAGATGCATGAACAGTTTACTGCATAGTAGTTTAGGAGGGCAGAGGATAGAGAATGCCTATAGGTGGAATGGCGGATTTGGACTGGCAGGTCATTACAAAGCTTCAGGAGATGATAGGAGAAGGCTGACTGGCCTGCAAAGGTCTGACAGTGAGGGATTGCCAATAGTCAGGAGTCAGTAGACCTGAGGGCATGGGAAGGGGTTGGAGGAGAAGATAGGGAGGAGGTGATGTAGAGTGAAAGGGAACCAAGCCAGAAGTTAGAAGCAAATTTAGCACTGTGAAGTAGTCTCCAGTTGTTAAGGGGTGGCAGGGCCAGTGAGTGGAGAAGCTCACAGTGGTGGGTGCGCAGGGTGCATCAAGGGCAAAGTGGCAGAAAGCATCGAAGAGAGGGTCCAGTCTGGGAGTTCTGGTGGTATTACCTTGTAGCTGGTCTGGGAGTCAGGACCAGGAGGGCAGCCAAAATTAGGCTGTGAGCTCCTCAGCAGCGGCTGATTATGCTGCCGGGGTCCTGAGGCACCACTAGGGGCACAGCGAGGTCTTGTGGCTGGTCCGGGAATCAGGACCGGGAGGGAAGTCTAAATTAGGCTGTGAGCTTGGCAGCAGCATCTGATGATGCCACAGGAGTCCTGAGGTACCTCTTGAGGCACAGCGAGGTCTTATGGCTGGTCCGGGAATCAGGACCAGGCCAGGAGGGTGGCCGAAATTACACTGTGGGCCATATTACTATGCCATCAGGGGCAGCAGCCATACTCTCCACCACAACCTGTGCCATGCTTCTGGAGCTCCTCCTCACCCCCTTCCTTAGGGACCCACCCTCCTTTATAGCAGTAATGCATCTGTTCCCACTGACCCACAGATGCACCCATGTTAATCTGTGGGGAGCCACCCCCCTTCATCCCCCGGACCCCCCCTATCTTTAGAATTAATAGACCATGCTACACATGGTCACTGGGGAAGGATATATATATATATATACATGTGTGTGTGTTAGCCTTAACTCATTGTCTCCTAGCCGACGCCTGTAGTCGTCAGTAAAAAAACACTGGTGTGTCCTGAGTACATCTGCAGAAGTCGCTACTGACTCCCAGTGTGCCCAAGCAACATCTGGAGAAGTCACTTATATATTTTAATTTATAGTGTAACAGAATATAATAATATATTTGACTGCATAGCAACGTTGAAAGGTAATGTTATGCTGAACAACTCTGTCACTGATATTTTGTGCATATCATGCATACTTTAGGAGTTATTTGCATTTGTTTATGGTATGTGTGTATGGCTGACATGTTTTCCATCAAGATTCACCTAAGCAGCTTGAATAAAATTCACTTTTGGCACTTCAGCAGGTATAAATAAAACTCATTGATTACAACTTGCTGTATAGCACCATTGAAAGGCATTTTTGTGCTAATCAACTTTCATGCTGATACTTTATGTGTATCATGTATACTTTTGGAGTTATACGCGATTTGTTTATGATATGGGTGTGTGGTTGAGATTCAGCCTCAAATCTCCAAAGCACCTTGACTAAAATGGGGAAAATTACGCTTTATAGTAAAAGATATCTTTTTAACTAACATAATATTAAAACACCATCTAATGTCTGTATGTTTAATTTGGTGTTGATATTTTACATATTTTCCAACAAAAATGGCTTATGTTGCACTTTTTAGTGAAAAATATTTAGTTTGCTCTTTCGACCAGCATAGAAAAAAACTAAATTACTTATTATTACATGCATGCCACCATTGAAAGGCAATTTTGTGCTGAATAACTCGCACTCATACTTTGTGTCTAGCATATACAGTTATTGAGCTTATTAGCATTTGTTTGCAACATGCTGACTATGGCTTGATTTTGCTTAGAAAGGCCCAGGATTCACTGTTAAAAGTATACAGGAGATTCAGGAGGCAAGTGGTGTAATCCCAGAGTGAGCCTGTGGAGGCAATCAGTTAATGTGCAGTGGCTCAGATGTACCAGTCGCTGTACATTAACAGTCGCCCATATTGTAGTCATTGTAATGCAGTCACTCAAATCGCATTGCCCATATTCCTTCACTCAATTGATGTGCTACCATCCAAATAATGCATGGCTGCCCTATACCCATACTGTTCCCCAAATGTCTACTGTAGCCATGTGTTAAACAAAAGTGGCGCACACCACTGAACATCCCATTGACATACTGTACCTTTATCAAAACAGTAAAACCCATTAAACTTAAAACTCAAAAGCTCAAAATCCTCAACCCTCAAGGGAGGCAGCCTGAATGCACCTTCTGTATCTGTTTTCACCAGCAACACCCCAACACTGCCCAAATCATCTCCACTGCTTGATCAAGTGTACTATAGTACACCACCCTCTGCTTCTCCAAATAAAATCATTCACTGATTCCCCTTGGAGGGAGGACAAGTGGTGGATAAGCCAGAATCTCCCGGTCTGATTCCTTGTCATCAACCCCAGTGGCAATACCCTAAGCCTCTTGAATGGAGGTTCCTTAAATGCGCCCTCCACTCTGTCTGCCTCCAGGTCATTACAAACCTTTTCCACCACCACTGCTTCCTTTCCCATTACTGACCCCAGGTTAAGTACCTGCATCAGTCTCCTATGCCCCTAATATCATAAATTAAACCACTTTGTGAAACCCTCCAGCAAGATATCTCATGCTCTCTTGTCTGTGTACCCTTTTCTCCATACCTTCAATAACTCTTCATTATTTGGTGTCTAGGCCATCCCAATCCCCACTCTTTCTATCCCTTGCCCATCATCATCCTCTGTTGCTTGAACCAAAGCCCTCTCCTCTACTAACCCCTATCTCTTCCCTTTCTGTCCCATCCCTCCCCCACCCTCATAGCTCCCTCATAGGGCTGTCCCCATAAGCCTGTCACTGAATCTGCCCCCACTCCAGCATCGTGAGACTGGGTGTGGTCCTGCACATTTTGAGCATGCATGCATAAATCCAAAGATTCCCTTGAGCCTCCATCCTCTGTCGAAATGTCTCATCATATAGTAACTACCTGTATCTGCCCCACATTTTCATATGCATTGTGCACTAACAGCAAATACACCAAAACTTTCAACTTTCAACTTTCAACTTTATTGGATATCAAACTGAGATAAAATAATATATTTTCCAATTGAATCCAACACTTAACATACAGACCAAAATTTACAACATGTACACAATATTACATATAAAAATATAAAACACTGCCAGGCAGTCTAAACCTCATTCTCAGATTCTTGGCAATAATGGGAATGCAAGGAATCACAGACATGTTGCATAAGAGTAATAAAGCTTGTTTATTACTACCAAAAGGAAAATCACAGTTGCCCTTAGCAGTTCTTACCAATAGCTACTGGGCACCAATGCTAAGTGTTCTCTATAACGCGAGGAATCTCTGTGTCTCCTGTGGTCTCCGACGTAGACGACGTAATGTCTTACATTATATACCTTAGATAATTACCATGGCTACTGTAAGATAGAAACATTTCTAGTTACAGAGATGAGCCCTATTGGCTAAATTAGAGGTGGCTCTACAGTCCAAGATAACATTATACAATTTTGTTATAGTCATTACTTTGTAGAAACAAAGAGCTACAGTTTGTACATTGCCATGTAGTAATACAAATCATCAGAAGATGGCAATGCCAACTTATATATCATAATCATTACAAGGATACATGTCCTAACATCTTGTAAGCAAGAAACACATCTATATATTGGAAAGTAAAGTGTATAGCAATAATGTGCATACATATCCTGACATTTACTCTTATATGGCAGATGCCCTTAGCCCAGTATGTTAGCATAACATATGCCTAAATGCTAGGTGTCTGTGGTGTACCTCTGGGGGTACAAATTAGGGTAAAGGGACCTCGTGTAACATTCCCCCCTTGTTGCCTCAAAAGGGGCAACACAAGCAAGAGTAAGGAAGTGGATAGAGAGCAGGGGTCATTTAGAGACCCGATGCATGAGCCTTGTAATGGAACTCCAGCTGCTCACGGTGTTGGTGTAGTGTGCGCTATAGTCAGCAAAGCATAATAATAAGAAAAAATATCAAAAATGCTTGTATAGTAACAAAACCTTTAAAGGTAATCTCTAACCAAATGTTAGTAAGTGAACTATTCAAATCACCATCATTAATGAGAGCAAGGACTGCTTCATTAGCTTTGGAGATATTATTTCTGATGTGCATGAGATGGGTGTATTTCCTGTCTAAAAGTGATTTTAATGTCAAAATTAAAGGATCAATGTGTACATTAAAGTAGGGTAAGTACTCTGAAAGAGTAAGCAGAACATCAGGATTACCATCAGTGATATCAGGGTCCATAATGGGGACAGGGGTAATAACTGTGTGCCCAATAATAGTTGTCTGATGCAGGACAAAACAAAAATTGGAATCATCAATAGGACATGTATTTTCTCCTTACTTAAAACTTTTGTAATTAGTTACCACACAAAATTCACCCTCTGAACTATATTGCATTTTCACTGTAGGCAGTCTCTATTTTTGCAACTGTACTGGACAAGTAAAGTACAAGTCACATTAAACTGTTCCTCCAATGAGTTGTTTTAACATTTCTGACTGAGTTGCATAAGTGTTGCTGGATCCTGTACAAAGCCTTGCACAAACTGTTTCTTAAGAGTTAAAACTCAGTTTTGCATTGCATTGTAACTGGACTGCTGATGCAATCCAAATGAGATGCAAAAACATTTTACAAACATTGCTCTTGAGCTGGTTAAACATTGAAAAACAATGCAATATGAGTTGCCAGTGCATTGCCAACTGTAAAAAACAATGCTAAACCAACTCATTGGTGGAGCAGTTTAATGTGACTTGTACTGTATAAGTCTGTTTGGAAATCCATGTTGACAGGCGATGAACATAATTCTGATAAGACTGGTACAACTTGGAATCGTCTAGAGCAGATGTTGAGTCCTAGTATCCAGTGCCATTAGTGGTGATGTCATCGTCCATGGAAAAGGACTAATTGATACAGTCTGGGGAATAGCCACATACAGATTTAATAACATCAAATACATCACTTTGAAACAAATAAATATACCCCTTTTTCACACAACAGTCTGTGTGCGGCAAGACCCACTTGTCCAGAAGAGAATGGAAAACCAGTAGAGGAGGCAAATTGAAGTATTCTCTGTAGATGTCTTCATTAAGGTGCCCAATGAAGTGCACAGATGCAAGTTTATCAAATATAGCTGTAGTAGGATCAAAATGTGGTAAAGAAACAGTGAAGGGCACAAACATAGTATCCTTTATTGAACATTTCTTAGCAGTGAAACAAGGACCAGTATTAGGATGGCTGGTCACAAAACCCAAATTCCTAGCAGTAGAAATAGTAATGGTTAAAGACTGTAGCATACACCTGACAACACAGGGGATTTGCAATGAGGGCAAAACCATTTAGAGATACATCTGCCATGTATGATATTAGGGATTCTTCCAGATTCTAGATCATGGAAGAGATTGTTGATGGTAGTGATAATGTAAGTGCCATTGGCAGAGCATAATATTTCACTGGCAATGTATTGCTTATCTGCTTCTTTATTGTTTTGTGCAATAAGTAAGTTAATCTTATCTTTATAATCTGTAAAGATCTTAGCAATGTCATGCATATTGTATACAGTGTATCTTTCTTCCTAAGGCCATCCACACCATGCAATAATGGGGGTATGATGTCATTGATCATACCAGTCTGAAACTTCTGTGAGTGTGCTTTGATAGTGGCAGTTTATTCTAGAGAGACATTGCAGTACCAAAAACACCAGTAACGGTACCTGTGTCACCAGTGACATCAGATGTGTCACATGTATTACGTTTATGACTTTGATCATCTGGTTTAGGTTTTCTCCTAAAATTGCCTTTGTGCTCAGTGGTGTGTACCACGGCAATAGTGTCTTGGTTATGAATCAGAAAAGCTGTTAAACTATCAAGTAACAAAGTACTATAAAACAATGATGTACTAGTAGTATGACACATACCAAATTCTTTCATGTTCCAGTAAGTCAAATTAAACAAAGCAGGCATATGCATATATTGTTGGTTGTTAATCAATGAGACAGGTAAAGCAATGGCTGTGAGACCACTACAAGGACCAGGGGTTTTGTTTTGAACAATGCAAAGCTTTTTCCCAGTAGCGGGTAACACAGAGAGGTACATGGTGGCTCAGGCCATGTTGTGTACAGCACAGAATTTACTGGCAGAATCTTTAGACAATGAATCACAATATAAGGGGTCAATTAAGGCAGTGATATTGTATAAACAAGAATGTCTAAGAGAGGTTTGGAGCAAGGACAAAGTACTGTTTGTGGATAATTTTGCATTGGGCCATCCATGGAAAGTTCCCTTGGAGAGCTTGGCCATGGGGAGTATTTGTCCTTGAGATTTAGTTTTTCACTCAATTTGTAGGGTCAATTTATCAGGAGCAACAACTGAGGCAGTGAGGTACACATCTGAACCTTCCTGGACAGTAATCAAATTGCCAGGGATATTGATGGATACTCCCTCTGGGGTAGTTGCAGGTGGATCAAGGTGAGGAAGGAGGTCCTTTACCATGCCTTGGATGCAGGAGATGACTCCAGAGAAGAGGAGAAAATGGAACAAGATAGCCATTTCATCAGTGTATCTGAAAAGGAAAATTAAACATTAGCAAATTAGTACTATTCTGCTCGATGGGGGGAGGAAAAGTAATTATACTCCTTTATACAGTTTCAGCTGGTTTGCATGTAACCATTTGTCAGTCAGTTTGTTGTTTTGCATGAGTCTAACCTGATAGACTGCTGGACTGAGCTGGTTGACAATGGGATAGGGTCCTTCCCCACTTACTGAAGAAGGAATGTGTGGGATGTGCAAATCTGAAAACCAATACCTGATCCCCAACTTGCCAATCCACGTCTTGTGCGTGTTTGTCAAACTGGGTTTTGGAATGCTGTTGGGCCTTGCCCATGCAGTTAGCAGTATACAAATGAGTGTGTATGAGGTCTTGTCTGAGTTTTTCCACATATTGGTCCACTGAGACATGGTCTGCAGTGGGGGTGTGCAGGTGAAACAACCGATGTTCAGGTAATCTCATGTTTCTGCCAGTCATCACCTCAAAGGGTATCAACTGGGTGGTGGCTGAGTGTGTACCCCTAATTTCCATAAGGAGTAATGGCAGTAGAGAATCCCAGTCCTTGGGATTGTTCTCAATGAATTTGGAATGCTTTTGCTTAATCTGTCTGTTGGCTCTCTTTACTTGACCTGATGATTGTGGGTGGTAAGGTATGTGGAACTTCTGATGAACTCCAAGGAGTTCAGGTGCTTCCTTTCATCAACTCACCTGTAAAACTGGTTCCTTTGTCTGAGTCTACCTTGAGGGGCAGGCCCCACCTGGAGAAAATATGTTCCACCAAGATTTGGCAGTAGTTTTAGCAGTGCATGTCTTAGTGGGGAAAGCTTCAACCCACTTAGAGAAAAAATTAGTTACCACAATGGCGTATTTGTTGTTTCTACTGGTATTGGTCAGGGGACCAATGAAATCAATCTGTATGGCATGCCAAGGGCCATTATGCCTTTGTGGTATCAGTTTGTCATTTCATTTGGTAGGGATGGGGTTGTTTTGTGCACAAAAAAGGCCGTTGTCTATGTGCTGTTTGACATCCTTGGTGACACCAAGCCACCTGGCGATGGTCTTGAGCTTTTGGAGTGTATTTTCCACTCCCTGGTGTCCACTAGTAGGGGTGTCATACACTTGGTACAGAAATATGGACTTAATATGACAAGAGACCACCAACAATTTGGTGTGGATGTCATCTGATTGGTACCAGTTGAGCTTGTCATCAGGGGATAGGTGTAACTTACCTTCATGCCTTCGGTAAGGGTTATGGGTAGGTAAATTCTTCTCAGTACCTTTGCCCAGAAATCTGAATGCATCTTTGAGTTCAGAGTCAGCATGCTGGGCTTCTGACAAATCCAAGGGGTAGAAGGGTTCAGGTTTCTTCATGACTGCTGCAATGTGTACAGCCACCTGGCCTCCAGATGGTCCATCATCCAGATGCCCCCCCTGGGCCCCTTCCTTTCCAAGGGTGTCAGCATTGTCATTAAAGGCATGATAGGGATCATGTATAGTATGGGCCTTAACCTTGTGTACATATAATTTGTATGCAAATTTCCATGCCAGTGAATGAATGTATATTACCATTTCCTTGTGTTTCACTGGGCTGCCATCAGAGGAGGTAAAGTAGTTCTTCTGCCAGAAAGGAAGAAATTCTGTAAGGGAACAGGAAACCCAGTTAGAGTCTGTAAAAATGATGGTATCCTCGGTTCAATGCTGGATGAACTTGAGGGCACAGGCCACCACTGCCATCTCTGCATACTGTGATGGTGTCACACTGCAACACTTAGAAATTTTAACAGTGTTACCAAAAGGGTAAATTACTAATATGCCCATTCCAGCTGTCTGTTCTCCCTGGTAATAGGAAGCTGATCTGTCTGTGAAGACATGACACAACGAAGTGTCCTCCAGTAGTTATGGTGTAGTAGGAAGGAAAAGACCTGGGTCTGGTAGATTGGTGGCTGCATTGTACAGTCATGGGGTTCTCCTTGGAAGAGGAGACCATGCGCCAGCATGGATGGCATTTTGGTTGGGTGGACCTTAATGTCTCTGTCCTGGTGAAGGATAGACCAGTGTGTCAGTCTGGTTTTGGAGACTGAGCCATCCTTTACTCTGTCTGATAGCAAAAAGGTTGTGGGTGTGTGGTTTTAATTAATAATCAGGGAGGAGTACTCGATGATATACAGAAAGTGCTTGACAGCCCAGTAGGTTGCCAGAAGGTTCCTTTCGCAAAGGCTGTACTTCTGTTCCACTGGGATCAAGAGCTGTGATACAGATGCAATGGGTCTCAGGGTATCATGAACCTTCTGGTCCAACACTGCCAACATGGCAATGTCAGATGTGGCACATTCCAGATGGAATGGCAAAGCTGGATTGGGGTTAACCAAAGCTGGAGCTGAGGCCAAGGCCTGTTTCAGTGACGTCACAGCTTGGGTGTAAATGGGGCCCAATTCCAAGGGACATCCTTTTTCAGTAGTTCATACAGAGGGGTGGGCTTCTGAGCAAAATCATAAATAAAATCTCTAGAATAGTTTACCACACCTAGAAACCATCTGAGGGTGGACATGCTGGTGGGCAGTGGCAGATCTTGCAATCCTTGTATCTTCTTCCAGGTAGGGCTTTGGCCTTGGTTTGTTATCCTCAGGCTGAGAAAGAGTACCTTTTTCAGACACAGTTGTGCTTTTGCAGGGTTACATTGGAGGCTTGCCCTCTGGATGAGGGTCAGTAGCTCAACTAAGCGATCCAGATGTTGTTCCTGTGTGGCTGTGGGCCACAACAGGTCATCAACATTCTTTAAGAGACACTGGGGTGTAGAGAAACCCTCAAGGGTGTCCATTATGTGCAAATGGAACAGGGAGGGGCTGTTATGGAAGCCCTGTGGTAATCAGGTCCACGTGTACTGCCTACCTTCAAAGGTGAAGGCAAACTTATATTGATTCTTGGGGGCCAATGGCAATGACCAGAAACCACTGGAGATGTCCAGGGCACTAAACCATTGCTGGTCAGGGGTCAATAGTCATAGCATGTCTGGTGCTGATGCCACGGTTGAGGCACAACTGGGGGTGACCTGGTTTAGTCTACTGTAGTCAATAGTAAGTCTCCAGGCACCTGTGGGTTTTTTCATAGGCCAGACTGTGGAATTTGCAGTAGAAACACATGTCCTGATTACATCTTGCTTGAAGAGTGATTTGATTGTTTCTCTAAGAGAAGGGAAGGCCTCAGGTGGAAAGGGGTATTGCCGTTGCCTGTCATGTGTTGGGCCTGTCAGTTCAATGACAGTGTTCGTCCTGTCCAAGTCATGCTTGTTAGTGGCAAATGCCTCCAGAAGTCTTTGTAGAATGGGGAGGAGCTTAGGGAAAAGCTCATGGTTCTTAAATCTATAACGTCATACTCTTTGTTGTTCGCAGGGATTGTTGCAGCCACATGCGAATTAGGGATCATGATGGTGTGATATTGTCCCTGAATTTGCATCAGTAACATGTTGGCTAGGTCTACCACACAGCCTTGTGGTGCCAAAAAGTCAATTCCGATTATACTAGGGTGAGCATGCAGTACCATGAGCTGAAAGGTATGATATGCCTTCAGTTGTCCCAGTGTCACAGGTAGTGGCAGGGAGCAGTATGCAGATAATCTAGTTCTGTCTACACCAGACATATTGGTCCTCTGTTTGGTGGACTAAGGTGATGTGTCTGGGTTATCATCCTGTAATACAGACACAGCTGCGCCTGTATCCAGTAGTACTGTCAGTAGGCGGTCTTCGACGTCAGCCTCAGTGCAGGGCCTTCCATTTGTATCCAAAACCAGCTTGTTTAAATTATGGACTGGGGACTGTAATTGTCAATCTGTACCAGTGGAAGCATGGGGGAGCTCTTGAAAGAGAGTCTGGGCCATGTTCCTTTGAACCATCTCACCATGCTGCACTGATGCTATATAGGGAGCTGTTTCTGGGTTCAGGACTGTAAGGGCCTGAGAGTCTGGACTTCTGGTATCTCCATGGCCTGTCGAGGCCTACTCTCCTGGTTGTATTGCTGCAAGGGCCCAAATGGGGATGGCATCTGTTACGGAGCATACTTGCCCAAGAAGATCTCAGAATTTCTGGTTTTCATTGGCTATTTCCCTATACGAGGGGCCTGATCTTTGTTGTTTACCCTTGTTGTTTTTATGGTGTTTCTTATTTTTGTGGTAGTTCTGGTTCCCACCACAGGATTGTTGTTGTTGTTGTTGTTGGGCCTGCTGGGGGTGCTGGTTGTCTGTGAGGAGGGGTGTTTCTCTTGGGCCTGCCCCTCTACCATGTAGTGTGCCGTGGCCTCTGGAATGGCTTCCACGGCGGCTACTTTCTTGGAACTGGAGCCTGAATCACAAATGTAGAGCTGATAAACTCTCTCTGTTTTCCAAAGAATATCTGCAACCCTCTCCGTGGTGGGATAGGTGGTTGGCTGTACCTTTTCACTTACTGCAGGGATCATGATCCTAAGGAATATGGTCTTATACTCAATAGGATCCACATCTGTGGCTTCTCCTTCAAGGTGCTTCCCTGCTTGGTAGGCCATCCAGAGACTGTGGTGGAAAGTCACTGGACTTTTGTTCGCATTCTGTTTCTCAGGGTATGTGAACATCACTCCCACCACACCTGGGTTGTGTGCAGAGATGAGTTCGGATGCTACTTCATCAAAGGTGGCATGGCCATCCTGGTGGATGATACTGGGGAGTTTTGCCACAGGCCAGGATCAATGGTCTGATCTGATATCTGGACCTGGTAGTCTGCAGCTAGACTAAGCATTTCACATTTGGCACACATCTTTTCCAAGTGGCAACTAAGGTTGTCGGATGGGCTCATCTGACCAATGCTGTCAGCTATTTGCTGAACAGAGTAGGCCATTTGTAGGGGATTATTGGGATGATCAAGTGGAGGTAGATTATCTTGTGCACCCTCCAGGGCTGCCTGAGCTGCGGCTTCAGCCACAGAATGAACCATGCCTTCCTGTGTGCCAGCCTCATGTAGAAGCTGCCTAATCTGGGTCTTGAAAACTCATTTGTTTTTCTCAGAGATGGGCATGGTGCCTAAGGCACTTTCAATAATTTTCTGTATCTTCTGCTTGTCTTCTACATTAATAATGGGTTTCGGTGGTGCCACTGGGACTAGGTCTGGGTCTGCTCCCTGTATCATGGGGGTCACCATGTCGGCATCTCCCATGATGTGCGTCATGCTGTCGATGATGTAGGGATGTGGGGTCATGTGACAGGTGTCTGCTATGTTGGGGATGGCAGGGTGAGGTGTCTGGGCCATAGTAGGGGTGTGACTGGGCATTGTACTTAGAGATGTCATCATCTGACTCCTTCCCTTCAGATGATGTCGACAAGGCTGGGGCTACACCTCCCATTGCCTTGACATGACCAGCCAGCACCTCTCACTGATGGCGCAATTTTGCCACTTTTAAAATTCACATTCCTCATGACTCAGTTTTGCAACATCCTGTTCCACATTATCCTGCATCTGTTTCTGTAACACTCTATATGCAGCGCTTAATTCGTGATTGTCCCTAGTAGCTAATCCTAAGTCATTACGTATCTGGTTTATCTCATCCTGTTACTCTCCCAACTCTTCATACATCTGTTCATTCATTCTACTTAACAAGTCAGTCATTTGCAAAGCCTGCCCCCTATCCTGTCTCAAACTTTCACACTCCTGCTCCAATATACAAACTTGCTATTCGCCTGCCTGAGCAGTGATGCAAAAGGGAATCATTTTCATTTTGCAGAGTTTGGAGCTCAGACTCCAAATCCTGCTCATGTCTCACACATTCAGTTTCCTGCAATCCCATCTCCTGCTTAAGAGATGAGATTTGCAGTTCAAGGGATCAAAATCTCACTTTGGAGGCTTCCAAAGCAGCATAGAGAGCCATGACAAACAGCCCTTTAGCTTCTCACTTTCTGGCTGTTTGTCTCATCTCTGCATACTGGGTTGAAATCCCCAGCACAGGGTTTTCAGATTGACTTGCATCCAGCGTGAAATCATCCCATCCTCCATGGGAGACAAGGAAGTTTGAGACATTGAGTCTCAGTTCTGCACACATATTTGATATGGTGGCTATTGTGTGAGAGGGAACAAAAAATCAAACTGTGAAAAGGTGCTGTGCTGTGTATCGATCCACAACAGGGGCACTAATTCACAGTCAGACTACTGTGCACTTGCAAGCTTGCAATTCAAAACTGCTGTGGGGTTGGTTGAGTCAGCATCGACCACTCCCAGTAAGCAGCCAGACTTTACAAGGGAATAGAAAATGGGTAAAAAATGGGAGAGGTGGTGTGGGAATGCACACCTACAGTCTCCATTGGGAAGGGAAAAGGTTTAGCAACAAGAGAAACTTTACAAACTCCCAATATTGCCTGCACGCGGTCACCAATTATCAGGATGTCTAAACCTCACTCTCAGATTCTTGGCAATAATGGGCATGCAAGGAATCACAGACACATTGCATAAGAGTAATAAAGCTTGTTTATTACTACCAAAAGGAAAATCACAGTTGCCCTAAGCAGTTCTTACCAATAGGAACTGGGAGCTAATGCTAAGCGTTCGCTATACCTCCAGGAGTCTCCGTGTCTCCTGGGGTCTCCGAAGTAGAAGACACAATGTCTTACATTATATACCTAAGATAGCTACCATGGTTACTGTAAGACAGAAACATTTCTAGTTACAGAGATGAGCCCAATTGGCTAAATTAGAGGTGGCTCCACAGCTCAAGATAAGATTATACAATTTTGTTATAGTCATCACTTTGTAGAAAGAAAGAGGTACAGTCTGTACATAGCCATGTACTAATACAAATCATCAGAAGATGGCATTGCCAATTTATATATCATAATCATTACAAGGACACAGATGTCCTAACATCTTGTAAGCAAGAAATACATGTATATATTGGAAAGTAAAGTGTATAGCAATAATGTGCATACATATCCTGACATTTACTCTTATACGGTAGATGCCCTTAGCCCTATATGTTAGTATACCATATGCCTAAATGGTAGCTGTCTGCAGTGTACCTCTGTGGGTACCAGTCAGGGTGAAGGGACCTCATGTAACAACACCATAATTTGTCAAGATAGTGTAGATAAGATACAAATTTCATCCAAAACAATTGCAATGTGCATCATAAAGGGTGATCTAAAATGATCAAAACATAACAATACCGTAACATTCAGTTTCTTTGATAATCTTTCCCATGTTATGGGAACCAAGTTTGACAATGTTTTTCTCCCGAAGTTAGTTTTACATTGTGGCACTTAAGAACATATTCAATCCAATGATCTTAAACTATGCATTTGTTTCTATCTGATTGCAACTGTCTTCAAGAGAAAATCTGTAAAGACTGGGTCACAGACTTATAAACTAATAAATACCAATGCATATCTCGCCTATCAGTTAATGAACATATACCTGCTTTCTGGTACAAAACACAACAGTGAGTTTTATATGACAAATCTTTTATGAATCTTAAAGCACTATTAAATAGCATATCCAAAGAACCTAGTAATGTTTTATTAGCATTTTTGTAAACTACATCTCTGTAATCTAATATTGTCAGAAGCACAGATGTAACCAACTTCCTAACTTTTTAGTGAAAGGACTTATTCCTATAAAAAAGCTCAATAATCACAATCCTTTATTTGACATTGATGTTATATGCAATTCAAATGTTAAGTTATTGTCTAATACCACCCCTAAATATTTATAGGACTCCACCTGTTCAAGAATAACCCCGGTTAATGACTTTATTTCCTTTACAGTTAACTGTTTTATTTTTTTTTCTACAAATCATCCATCGTGTTTTGTGTTCATTCAAAATAAGTCTCAGTTTTATTAGTTATTTCTGTACATTAAAAAATCCTGTTGCAAAACCTATAATGCTATATTCATATCTTCATTTTTTGTATATAAGATTGTGTTGTCTGCATAGTGTTGGATACATGTGTCAGGTGAACAAGCATTTGGTAAATCATTTATATATAATAAAAAGAATAGAGGGCCCAGCAGTGATCCCTGATGTACCCCATTACACATAGTGACAGGTGCTCAACAGACTCCTCCCACTCTGACACATGGTAGTCTCCCTATTAAATAAGCATAAATCCAGCTCAATGCTGATAGACCCAAACCTACTGTACTTTCCTCAATTTATTCAATAACACAATATGATGGACAGTGTAGAAAAAAAAAAGGAATGGCCAGCTCCAGCTGTTTCTGTAGCATGATAGCTCTAAAGTACATAAAACCCATAATCCAGTCTTCCATGGTCTTACCTTAAAAGTCTTATCCTCCTGTGTCCTCTCCAATATCGCCAGAGATGCAGCCATCTCTGTCTTTTCTATCCATACCTTCTCCTGATATTATCTGGCTGCCTCCTTATCTACCAGTGCAAAAATATCTATATGCTACCTCCTCCATATATTTTCCTTTGATGTCTGTGGCGGTATACCATCATAACAGTGACTCAAAATGAGTGTCTCATTTTGAGTGACTGTGACAGCAGCGACCATTAGGGAAGAACGAGGGTACAGGGAGTTGTGAAAGACATTGACTTGCTTGAGGGTACAGCATGGGAGTATGATTATGGATGAGATATGTGGTGTTGCTGAACAGGCCAGTTCTGAGCCACTCATGTGGTGCAGTGGCTAGGGTTACAAACACTGATGCCGGTGAACTGAGTTAAGAACTGGCAGTGAGGTAATATTTTTAGTGTGTGGGGTGGCTGTTGATTCAGGGTGAAGTGTTTTTTTTTTGTTCTGTCCCCCAGAGTTTGTTCTCTCTGACACTGTTCTCCCCCTCCTGACAAGCGGCCCCACCTGAGGAGCACCTCCATTCCCCAAAATGCACCCTTCCCCCAGATTTGCTTATAATTATATGGGGGGGTGCAGGAGGCATCTGAGGCATAGCTGTCCACATTAAACATTAGGTTATGTTGTCCCCATGGCACTGTACAGTGCCTGTGCTGTGTTGCCATTTGTTTGGTCTGCATGGCAAGCCGATATTGCATTCAGCGATATGCACTCGCTGCTCTGTGAGCCGCTCTTTGGTGTTCATAGTTATGACAAAGAACCATCTGTGGCACATGATCCCTTACTGTGACCACCAGAGCCCCTTCCTTCCCCGCATTGAATCCCCCTTTCCCTTCTACCCCCCATTCTGTCCCTTTCCCTCTTTTCTTTTAAGTTCCTGTATTACCTTCTCCTGCTCTCCCAGACCATTCTCCCTGATTGCCCCAATGATCCAATCCAAATACTCCTACAAACTTCTGTTTAGCATAAGATCAACCAAATCATCCTTACTGTTGGGCCCTGCTGCTTGCTTGGCCCTCATTCTAGGTGGATGTTTTGTCCCCATGTCAGTGTTCCCTGCTCATGCCATCCTTTTTGAATTGAGCTTCTCTTTCACCTACTCCTTCTTCACTGCCTGCTGCACCAGATCCTTACTGGAACCTGCTCCTGTTGTTCCTGATTTCTTCTCCTTCTGCTTGTTTGGTGGTATGCCTGCTGAACTCTAAAAGAAGAAGAAACATTAATATAAACCACTTTCCAAATCACTTCCCCACACCTGCTGCCTGTAACACCTGTACCTCCGCCCAATTTTTTTTGGCCACTCCTGCTTTTTAAATCTGCAGGCCAGATATCTTACCTCTGTGGCTGAACAAAGCCACTAGTGTCTAATGTGGCATACATCCAACTGTTTACTGCACATCCATACCATTTTGCCCCTTGGGCTACCCAAAATGTTGGTATTTCCAGCCATCCTACCCCTCCTGTTGCACATATACCAGAGAATCCAATGCTAGTCTAAATCAGTTTCCCTTGTTATACCTCCTATATTACAGGTTTGTCCTGCCAGCCTCTGGTACTATGCCTCCACATACCAAAAAGAAAACAACATCCATTTTTTTCTGTACTTTAACATGCCTCCTCCCCCAATTGTAAAACATTGGCAATATGCACTTTTGCTGATTATCTGATTCACTCAACTCCCGTTGAGAGTATTTCTTTTAATTAAGTCCACCCCATTCCTCCTAACAGCCAGGCAAAGTTCTGAATTCACATTCCTATTCTAGGGTCCCCAAAAACTCTTCCTGTATTATATCTGCTCAGAAAATGCTAATTACGCATTGTAGCTGGTCACTCTCTCAAAATGACGGCTACCCACTTTGGATGATCAAACAGGTATTTAAATTTTATTTTAAACATAGGTTCATAGGTTTAGTTTGAGTCAGGGAGTAGGTATGTACCCATGATGACTCACCACTTATAAGTGGTACTGTATCATGTCCGCACAATGACAATTTCATAGCAAAGACCATAACAGTGGCAAATCTTGCCAGGTTGCTGCGATGGTGTCTCTTTACACCGCCACTTTCTCTCCGGGTGTTGCAGCAGAACCAACTCTGTCTCGGAGTTGGTTATATGGAGATGAGAACTGTGGTGCTCATTGCCCCACACATGGGTATGTGGGGACAAATCTCCCCAACAAAAAACTCTTCACCTCGACGAGAACAATGCTGACAGTCGGCATTGTTCCCATCACTGTTCAGGATGTCAACAACATTGTTGTCGATATCTTGACGTGGAATTTAGTGGTACTGTCTATACTCATCCATGTTCATGTATGGATCCAGAGTTTTTTTTTAAGAAATCTATTGTTTTACATGTTACAGCATAGTTTGGTAATGCATTCCGTGAAAACACCACCCACTGACTGAATCATTTGTCCCTTCTAGTCATTTTCTATAGTTCTCCCTTGACTGATTTACCATTAGATCTGGTGTTTATTGTATTGTTAACTTTATTTAGACCTATTGCCTCCCAGATGTACTCATTCTGACTTGCACTTTAAACATAGCAGAGATCATTGCAGATGAGCTGAAAGATAAGGCATACCTATTTGCAGATGACACCAAGATCTGCAACAGGGTGGATACTCCAGAAGGGGTGCAGAAAATGAAGAGGGACCTGGAGAAGCTTGAAAGATGGTCGGAGGTGTGGCAACTGAGGCTCAATGCAAAAAAGTGCAAGACAATGCACCTGGGTAGGGGAAACCCTGGGGAGAGCTACAGGATGGCGGGAAGGTGCTAACCATCATCAAAGAGGAGAGGGATCTGAGGGTTATCATATCTGATGAACTTAAGGTATCAAAGCAGTGTGCAAAGGCTGCAGGGATTGCTAGTTGCATGCTGGGGTGCATAGGCAGAGGTATTACTAGTAGGATGTGGAAAGTGGTGATGCCCTATATAAAACACTGGTAAGGCCTCACCTGGATTACTGCATTCAGTAAAGGAGACCACACATGCATAAGGTCATAAACAAGTTGGAGGCTATCCAGAGAAGGGCGACAAAGTTGGTGCATGGTTTGCACCACAAAACATATGAGGAGAGAATAAGAGACCTCAATATGTACTCACTTGAGGAAAGGAGAGAAAGGGGCAACATGATAGAAATTTTTAAGTACCTCAAGAGCATAAACAAGGTGCAGGTGGGAGATATTTTCCAGTGTAGAAAAGATACCAGAATGAGGGGACACGATATGAAATTGTAGGGGGGGAGAGATTAAGAGGTAACGTGAAGAAGTTTTTTCTATACAGCGAGGGTGGTGAATGCTTAGAATAGTCTGCCAAAAGAGGCGGTAGGGGCAAGCACAGTGGAGGGGTTTAAACATACTTGGGACAAACACAGGGGAACCTTGGGCAGGAAGGGAGTGAAGAGAACCCATTGACCACAAAGGATGAGTGGATGCATACATGTATAGGGCCTACAGACAGACTGGATGGGCCTAGCAGTCCTTATCTGCCAACAATTTATATGTTTCTGTGTTTCTATCATCCCGTAACCTTTTGTATTCAACTGTATATAGTCCAGGTCTTTCCATTCTTTCATAATAAGCCTTGTCCTGCATGCCCGAGATTTTTTTGTCATTTTACACTGAACCCTTTCCAGCATACACCCATTACTAATAGACTAAGGTGCACTAAGAGGGTACAGTATTCCTGGTATGGTCTTACCAGTGTTGAAAATAGTGGGACTAGCACACCAGGTTCTATGCTTTTAATATTTCTATAAATACTATACATAATTTTTTGACAATTCTGAATAGTGGTCTTTGTGTGCATATCAAATGAAAGGTTGTTTGTCACCATTGCACCCAAGCCTTTTTCATTCTCAGTTGCCTGATGAGGTGTGTATCTAAATTATATTCAACCATAGGATTGTTGCACCCAAAGTGCATCACATTACACTTTGTTTCATTAAACTGTAATTTTTTTTTCCATTCCACTATATAATCAAGATCTTTTTGTAGTTTTAATCCATCTGACAGGTTATTCACAACTGCTCATATTTTACTGTCATCTGCATGTTTGTAGATCCACAATGATTTAGAAGATTTCATACCGAGATAAAGATGTTAAATAGGGTTGGCCCAAGCACCGACCCCTGCAGCACTCCACTTGTAACAGGACACCAGCTAGAGGAATGACCCCTAATCAAAACCCTCTGTCTCCTGTTCTTCAGCCAGGATTCTAGCCTTGATATAATAGTAGGATTTTATTTTATTTCTTATAGTATTCCTAATAGTTCCTGGTGTGGAACAATATTGAAGGCTCTGGAAAGGTCCAGGTATATCACTTCGACAGACTGTCCCTGATCCAGTGCTGTACTTACTGGTTCAAAAAAGGTATGAAGGTTTGATAAACATGATCTGCCAGGTGTAAAACGATGCTGTGTAATGTCATGAAGATCATGAGTTTTAAAATGTTCTAATACAAGATTCTGTATGATCCCTTCCATCAGTTTACCTAAACAGGATGTAAGACTTACAACTCAATAGTTTTTCACCCTTGATTTATCTCCCTTCTTAAAAATTGGAGTAATATTGGTGTCCTTTCAGTCTGATACCACTTTACCCTCTCTGTGTGATGTAGTGAATAATATAGTGGTAGGCCCAACTAAAGTGGATGCCATATCTTTCAGAAACTTTGGGTGGACACCATCCGGACAAGCTGATTTATCAGTCTTGATTTTGTTTTGTTTTTCCATTACATCCTGCTCAGTAATTCTTTTTACACTATGAGCAGTGGGTTTATTAATACAGTTTGTGTGCTCACTTCCCATAGGCAAAAAACCCTCAAAAAGTAATTATTAAACTATGAGGATATTTTTCAGCCATCTGAAATTAACCCTTCTTCAGTTTTAATGGTGCATACTGAATGCCAATTACCTCTTAAGGGACCTATATAATTATTAAAGTTGTTTTATTATTATCTCCAATTTTTGTTGCTAGTTCCCTTTCTGAATTCCTTTTAGCTTTTTTTATTAGGTTCTTGCAACTAGATGTTTGCTTTTTATACTTTTGCCAGTTGCTGTCCATCCCATTTAACTTATGTTGTTTGTAGTATTTTCTTTTCTTTTTTAAGTTGCATCTAATGTTTCTATTAAACCACATGGGTATTCTACCTGACTTGTTATATTTTTTGATTTCAGGAAAAAAAAAGTTTTGATACAATATTTAATTTGCTGTTTTATTTCCCCCCATGTCATTTTCCAGGTTATTTCACTTGAGGTCTTCTTTCCAGTTCCAGGAATTCAGATAATTTCATATTCTTGTATAGTATGCATTACAAAAGCATTTCTGAATGTTGGTCCCTGTGAATTATTGCCAACATGCATGCATTTTCCAGTAAACTACATTGTGGTCACTGTTCCCAAGGGGATTCTGAATTGTAACTTCTTTAATACTTTCAGGAAAATTACACAGAACTATGACCAAAATATTATGTTCCCTTGTTCCTGTGGTATACAGTGATGTGAGTGAGTATTATTGAGCATCTCATTTTGAGTGATTCAATAATACCGCTCATAATGAAAGCAAGTGGAAGAACACCGATAAGGAAGTTACAGCAAGTGTAGCAGTGAGCTTCCACTCACTATAACATGATATAACCATTTGTTTGGCCAAGTTCTGCCAAGCTGGTTGTTTGGCATAGTGGCTTGGGCCACCACTGCTACAGCAGATGGACCCAAGTTTGGGTCTTGGGTCTGCCTACTGGATAAACCTTTTCCTGTTTTTATTTTCTCTCATTTTTCTAAATTTGCTCCCCCCAGGAGTTAGTAAGCTTTAAATTGGGGGGTGTGGGGGCCTGTCCCCCCACATAAAAAATAATTTTTTTTGTGCACTGGGAGGAAAAGTAAGCTACCATTGCTACTTGTGGCGGTCACTGTTGTCCTGCTCACCCTTTTCACATCAGGTGCTTTTTTTGAGTCTGGGTTTGTAGTCAGCAATATTAAGGAATCACAGTTATCAAATAAAACCTGTTCCTTCATGTACCATTTCCTGCAGATTTTTCTGTAATATGATCTCAATGAATTAATTTTCTAATGATTTTGCACCAGTTAGAGATGACCAATTGATATTATAGAAATTAAAATCCCCTAATAAGAGATAGTTATCATTACATTCTGTGCTGTCAATTATGCTCTAAAAAATTTCCACATCCTCATTTTTCAACATTGGTGACCTATAACCCAGACATACTGCTAACATTTGGAGTGCAAATTTAATTTCTACCCATATTAATTCACTCAAGATAGGACTGTCGGTATTTTATCTTTACCTCAAAGGCATTACATTGGTCTGATACATATAGGGCAATTCACACCCCCCCCCCCTTTTTTTCACTCTGTTCCTTTTGGAAACATCTGTATCATGGAATGTCCATCCCATATTCCCCTTCCCTGAACCACATCTCTATAACTGCACCGATTGAGATATCATCCATCACCAGTCTGTACCATAATTCCTCTAATTAGTTATTCAAGCTGCTTGTGTTGAGTAATATACCATTAAGTTCTGTGTTTGTATGTTCTTTTTTTTCCCCAAATCTGGTTGACTTACTGACTTTGTTGGACAGTTGGTTAACTAAGGGGTCCCTTCTCTCCTAGTTGTTCAGTATAAATGGTCACTGATAGTTTGTCCAAACAGATTATCCAATAAGTTACTACCTGCTCTATTCAGGTTTAAGCCATCCCAGCTATACAGTTCCCTGTTATCAACAAACAGCTCCCAGACTGTCAGACATTTGATGGTTTTACTCAGATGCCATTTTCTTAACCAGTTGTTGATTTTGATAAGTTTCTTTCTAATTTAATAATTTGCCATTAAGACTTACAGATGATCAGAGAAATTAGCTTCATAATTTAACTTTACTAATACTGCAAGAATTTCTTTTAAGTTGTTGAATATTTCTTGTTCTGGCTTTCTTCTTGTGTTGTTAGTTCCTATGTGGATTATAACTAGGGGAGTGTTTTTGTGTTGACCAATCAATCTTGGAAGAAATGATAAACAATCCAATGTTTAAGCAACAGGGAAGCAGTTATTAGAAGGCCACCGCCTGTAGTTCAAATGGCGGTGTAACTGGCCACAACCCCCTTTGGCCTATATAAGGGCTGATCTCCTCACACCACACACAAACATTGTTTCCTTGCAGTCATAGGCTCTGTTGGTCTGTTTTTTCCCCTGGAGTCTGATGGGACCCCCTCACCTTGTTGCTGTGTTGTGGTCTGCTCGGCTTCTGCTGGACTTTTGCTTTGTGTTCTCCTGCTTTTCGATTAGTATTGCTTGCATCTGGCTGCTGCAAGCTTCTTTGTCTTGCTTGTTCCTGACCTCCTGTGTTTGAGTTTTGTTTGCATTTTCCTTTTTGGGAGTTTTCTGGTTTTCTAGCTTCCTGTTCACTTTTTTGTTTCATGTTAATCCTGTACTGGAACTATTTGGCTTCCATTTGCTCATTAGCTTTCAGCAAACCTTCAGTGCAACTGCAATTGTCATTGTAATAGGGTCTGTAACCCCCCCTTCCATATACTCCTGGATAGAGTTTAAATGCCTGGAGTAGTATTGGGTTTATAGACTGAGATTTTGTTTGGTTACTGGGACTATAAATATCCTTCAAAATCTGTTGCAACAGTAACTCCTTTTCTCTCTGTCTGTACTTTCCCTGTTACCTCCTTTATTCTTTGTTTCCCCTACCATAGGATGGCCTCCTATGTGTAGTCTTACTATCACTAGCTTTTTCTTTCCTTTCCTTCAATATTTTAAGTCCCTTGCTACTCAGAAACTCTGTTTGGGTCTCGGTATAGCTATTTTCAGTATTCTGCACAATCGTGCGCACGTTCACACTGCACGACTGTGCAAATGTGCGACTGTGCGATCATGTGCAGATGCCAAAATTGCATCAAAACGCCACTTTTGGCCAAAACACTGAAAAATAAACAGCTCTTGCTTCCTGGCTAGCGCTGGCATTTTTGGAAAAGAGAACACCCCTGTTTCATTTCTTTGAGGGCTACAAGTAAAACTACTGCTGCTGTAAACCCTATTCCAGAAATTCAAGATAAAGCAGTGTCCTGTTGTTTTCAAAGTGTAGCCATTATGCCCAGCTGCTTAGACAAGCCTGTAAATAGAAATATAAGCTAATATAGCTTTCAAAACCTCATTATTTCAGCTTAAGTTGCTGCAGCACTGAAATGCAAACATGTACTGCTGAGCTGTTTGAGCAAATAATGCCTCTATTGGCTCTAAAAGATAAATAAATGAAACTTACTTTCAGTGAGTATGTGTGTAGCAGGCTTCCAGACCCTTCCCTCAGCATTCCATGTTTGTTATAGAGCCGGTCGGCCCCCTCTTCCCCCTTTTTATGATGAATGCTGTTGGGAGGAGCCTGGGATACACAGAAATATTGTAAATAAAAGAAATAAAAGTATTTTATGTTTGCTTTAAAGCTGATTATGATTCAACTACCTAAAGAATGTTTATTTTAGTTTTGTAATTGTATTTAAAACTGTATAAACAAGATAAACGAGTTAATTTTCTGTTAGGGAGGAGTTTAGCCCTGTCATGTGACCCTCCTTCTGTATAAAAGAGAGGATTTCAAGTGTCTAGATCAGAGTGTGGCTGGAAGGAGTTCCTGCCAGATGCCTAGCTGCCTTCTAGGTATGATTCCTGTGGAGAAGAAAACTGCTGAAATTTTACAGTTTATGTATTTTTAGTTATTTTCCGTACTAAGTCCTTTTATGTTTGCCTGCGTAAAGGATAAATTTATTTTGGTTTCTTCACATCCGACTGCTTTCTGGACTCCTTTTTGATCCCACAAGTACAGTCAAGATGCAGCCCATCATGCCTATACTGGCATGATGGGCTGCATCTGTCCAGGAGGGGAACCAGGATCCTAGGTGATAGGTTTAAATGCTTCATTGGCAAGCTTTTAAACTAGCCAAGGGGGGAGGCACTGGAAAGGAGCAGGAAAATCCTAGCCCCCCCAAACAATCATGGTAGTAAGTGTGGCAAACACCAACATGGAGGTGTCGATAGGGAGAAGGGCAGGGGTAAATGGAGAAAGTGACAAAGGCAAGAAGGACAGGGATGGGGCAAAAGGGGGTAAGGCCATCAGGAAATGGAGGGTAATGAGTACCAATGCCCGTAGTCTGGGCAACAAGCTCCCTGAGCTGGTGGCCTTAATGGAAGAGGGATGCCTGGATATCATAGCAGTCACAGAAACATGGTACACAGAGAACCATGACTGGGATGTTAACATGTAACATCAAGAGAAAGCGGCTCCAAATTGTAGTTGTGCCAGTGTAAAAAATCGACTAAGCAGCAAGAAAAACATGGCACCAACCACTTCCACAAAAAATTCTTGTGTCCCTGAGGAGGCACTGTTTTTGGCAGGAAACCGGTCGGACGTTTTCTTTGTTTGGAGCTGTTATGGTCTTGCATGGCGTTACTGCATTGTGGTGCATTTGTTTCGTTTAACACAATACAGAATTTTTTGTGGAAGTGGTTGGTGCCGTGTTTTTCTTGCTGCTTTTTCTGGGATGTTAAAATACCAGGGTACATAACCTACAGGAGAGACAGGCAGGGGAGAAGAGGGGGAGGAGTATCTCTCTATGTAAAGGAAGGGATAAAAGCAACTGAACAAAAGAGTAAACAGGGAGGAGAGGAGGCACTGTGGGTCACCTTTGAGACTGGAAAGGGTACCACAATCTGCACAGGGGTTGTGTACAGACCCCCATGTTAGGGAGAAGGAATGGACAAGGATATGATGGAAGGCATTCTTAGAATGGCAGAGAAAGGGGAGATACTGTTGATGGGAGACCTGAATATGCCAGATGTTAACTGGAGCACATTTGCTGCAGCCACATCCAAGAGCAGGGCCATTCTTGACGCCCTACAGGTGGCAGGCATTAGACAGCTAATTTCGGAACCCACTCGTGAGGGAGCAATCTTAGACCTCATACTCTCAAACGGGGGCAGTGAGAGGATCTCAGATCTAGAAGTAGGTTGCCATCTGGGGACAAGTGACCATCAAACAGTGTGGTTCACGTTAAACTCAGCTACAGAGTCAAGCCATACAAAAGTGAGGGTACTGGACTTTAGGAGGGCTGACTTTGGCAAGATGGGAGAGTGCCTCAGAAAAGCACTAGCAAACAGGTAGAAGGAGGTGTGGAGCAACAATGGGGAATCATCAAAACTGCCATCACAGATGCAGCAAGCCTTTGTGTGAAGCAAATAAACAAATAAAAACAAAAGAAAAAGCCACTATGGTTCTCAAGAGAGGTGGCTGTGAAAGTCAGGAAGAAAAAGATAGCATTCCGGAAGTATAAGGAAACACAGAAGGAGCAGGACAGAGAGCTGTACCAGTTAGGGCAGAAAGAAGCAGGAGGAAGTCAGAATAGCAAAGGCCCAAACTGAGGAAAAGATAGCCAACTCAGTTAAGAAGGGGATAAAACCTTTATAGGTACATCAGAGGTAGAAAGACAAAGGAGGGATAGTGAGGCTGAATAGAATGAACGGTGGGTGGGCAGAGGGGACAGTGAAAATCAGGAATACTGAATGAATATTTCTGCTCAGTATTCACAAAGAGGAGGGGAAGTGCCTAATCCAATTAACAGAAGCACTCCTGATGAGGGGTCGATCCCAGTCCTTTCACAGAAGAAAGGGTTCTGCAAGAACTCCTAAAACTGAAGGTGGACAAAGCAATGGGTCCTGATGGAATTCACCTCAGAATTCTAAAAGAATTAAGGAAGAAACTAGTGAAACCACTGGCTACTCTTTTAATAAATCATGGGAGGATGGTGTGGTACCCGAGGACTGGAGGAAGGCTGATGTGATTCCCTTCACAAAAGTGGGACCAAGACAGAGGCAGGAAACTACAGACCTGTCAGTCTGACCTCTGTGGTAGGGAAAGTGATGGAGTCACTTCTGAAGGAAAGAATAGTTGAGTACCTAGAGGTCAGTGGAGCACAGGATCCAAGGCAGCATGGGTTCACAGCGGGAAGGTCATGTCAGACGAATCTAATAGATTTCTTTGACTGGGTGACCAAAGTAGTAGACCAGGGAGGGGCTGTGGACATGGCCTACCTAGACTTTAGCAAGGCATTTGACACAGTCCTACACAAAAGATTGATAGTCAAATTAACCAGCCTGGGAGTGGGTCCCAGAGTGGTAGCCTGGGTAAAACATTGGCTGGACAGCAGGACACAGAAGGTAATTGTAAATGGAGTCCACTCTGAAGAAAGAGCGGTTACTAGTGGGGTACTGCAGGGTTCAGTATTGGGTCCAGTCCTTTTTAATGTCTTCATCAGTGACATTGCAGAGGGACTGGAAGGAAAAGTATGCCTTTTTGCAGATGACACAAAGATCTGCAACAGGGTTGATACACAAGGAGGCGTGGAAAGGATGAAAAGGGACTTGGCAAGGTTGGAGGAATGGTCAGACATATGGCAGCTAGGATTCAATGCAAAAAAGTGCAAAATAATGCACCTGGGAAACAAGAACCCAGGGGAAGAATACACAATGGGTGGGAAGGTAGTAACAACAACAAAACAGGAAAGGGACCTGGGGGTAATCATATCAGATGACCTTAAGGTTAGCAAGCAATGTGTGAAGGCAGTAGGGAGGGCCGGGTATACTGGGATGTATAGGAGAGGCATCAGCAGCAGAAAACAGGAAGTTGTTATCCTCTGTACAGACAGTTGGTGAGACCCCATCTGAATACTGTGTCCAATTCGGAGACCCCATCTCCATAAGGACATAGACAGGATAGAGGCAGTCCAGAGGAGGGCAACTAAAATGGTGCCGGGTCTGCAAGAGAAGCCGTATGAGGAGAGACTAAAGGAGCTTAATATGTATACCCTTGAGGAAAGAAGGGAGAGGGGGGACATGATAGAAACTTTCAAGTACCTCAAGGGAATCAACAAAGTCCAAGAGGGTAGCATCTTTCAGAAAAAGAGACTTGCAAGAACAAGGGGACACAATTTAAAGATAGACGGAGGGCGGTTCAGGGGCAATGTGAGGAAGTATTATTTCACAGAGAGTAGTGGATGCATGGAACAGCCTTCCTGAGGAAGTTGTGGGGTCTAAAACTGTGGGAGAATTCAAGAATGCATGGGACAGACATAAGGCAATTCTTGTGGGGGGCAGGAAGATAAAGGCTGTTGGTTAACTAGCATCTGCAGCCTATCCTGTAGGTAGGGAAATGGGCAGACTAGATGGGCCTAGCGGTCCTTATCTGCCGTCAAAGTCTATGTTTCTATGTTTCTATGTTTCAGCTCAGTTCCTGCATCCCTGCATGCTGCCTCAGTGGTTTTCAACCTTAATTGTTTGCACCTGTGCAGACTCACACTGCAAAGCTAGCCCATGTCATTCCAACCTGATTTCATGCAATTACTCCAAACAATCCTTGCTGTTGTTTCAGTACATTGCCTCTTCCTGCAATCCCACTGTTTGTTTAGTGTTGCTGCTTCTAAAAGCTATAACTATTTGCTACTGGATACTGCTCATTACTTTTATACAGAGCAAGCAAAACAGCTCAAAACTATGATTAGGGCATGCTCGAGTCATACACAGTGTAAGAAAAAGCAACCAAACTCAGCATAGTCCATGCTACTTGTATCAAAATAGCAGTTATAATCAAAAATCAATAATGGAAATGCCACAAAATACATATAGGCAGGACATCCATTACTCTATACCAGTTTTGCTGTAGCATAAGCGTCATCAGGAGGTCATACCAATCAGATTACAAGGCCCAATAATAGTGAAGCAGTTTAAAGTGATAGTGCTTAAATAGATGGTACATACTGTGTATTTGTGTGTCATATATAAAATAACAATAAACAGAATATCTGGTGCTAAGTACATAGTCATGCAAAAGTGACAAACATTGAATAGTGACAAATGCCTGATTAAAATCACATTTCAACTGTAAGCTAAAATCTCATATGTTTTTAGGATTTCAAATATCAATACACACATACATCCTAACCTATTCTTAAAATCTACAAAATTTAATTCAGTAACAATGTAATAGCCATTCTAAGCAACAAACAATAATAAATTTTATTTATATGCACCTTTCTCAAAACCAAGGCTCATTACAATAAAATACAGAATAAAAACATATTAAAACATATTTAAAAACTCAGTTAACCACACAAAATTAGCCTCCAAATTATCTGCAAATGCCTTGCTCCATAAAAAAGACTTTAAGCCCCTTTTAAAACCCTCCACTGTCATGCACTCTCTAATCCAATGTGGTAGAGAATTCCAGAGGGTCGGCGCCACGAACATAAATGCTCAGGCGCCAGAAGATTTTAAGATTACCCTCGGGACCTCTAGCAACCCCTCGTTGGCCGAGCGGAGTGGTCATATCGGTAGGTAAGGCACCAGAAGCTCTTTCAGGTAATCAGGGCCCAGACCGTGTAGGGCTTTGTAAGTCAAAAGCCCAACTTTGAAGGTGATCCGCCACTGAATCGGCAGCCAGTGCAGATCTTGGAGCACCGGTGTAATATGAAAGGAACGGGAAGTCGCGTTAACAACTGGGCTGCTGAGTTCTGCACTAACTGCAAGCGGCGGATATCAACCCCAGGCAGCCCAAAGTAAAGGGAGTTGCAGTAGTTCAGACGTGAGGTCACAAAAGCATGGATCAAGATGGGTAGATCTCCAGATGGAACAAGATGCTTGATCCTGGCGATGTTCCTAAGATGGTAAAAGGATACCTTAACAACCGCTGACACCTGTGCATGCAATGTCAGCTGATCGTCAAGGATCACCCCCAGGTCTCGCAGCCGTTCAGAGGTCGGGAGCTCCACATCCCCCAGGAATAAACCAGAGGTTTGAGGAGCCCCCAACCTCTCAGTCCGGTGGCCATGATCCATGACCAGCACCTCTGTCTTCCCTGAGTTCAACTTCAACCAACTGGACCTCATCCAATCCTGGTTCTCCCTGAGACAGTTATTAAACACTGAGAGTGCTCTATTCTGGTCAGGCACAAAAGACAGAGCTCGGTATCATCGGCATAACAGTGAAACTCCAGCCCATATCGTCTTACAATGTCTCCGAGGGGAAGCATGTACACCGCAAACAACATGGGGGACAGCACAGAGCCCTGAGGCATCCACAGGTCAGAGCGGTGGGATCGGAGGAAAAAATCCCCGATACCACCCTCTGAGTTCTACCTGTGAGGAAAGAAATAAACCAGCGGTGTACCAGGCCCGGAAGCCCACAGATACATCTCAGGCGCTCAAGCAACACCCCATGGTCTACGGTGTCAAATGCTGCTGACAGATCCAGAAGGACCAAAATGGACCATTTTTTCTGGTCTCTCACCATCAGGAGATCATTGAGGATCCGAACCAGTGCAGTCTCAGTGCTGTGCCTCTGTCAAAAGCCTGATTGAATAGAGTCATAGATGTTATGGATGGTAAGATGGTTGTCCAACTGGGCTGCCACCACTTTCTCGATAACCTTCCCGACAAAGGGGAGGTTCGAGATAGGTCTGTAGTTTGCCAGGAGTCGGGGTTCAAGGATGCCTTTTTCAACACTGGTGTCACCACTGCTTCCTTCAGGGAGCGGGGATATTCACCAGTGTCTAAGGAACACCAGACTATCCTGGCTAGAACTGGGAAGATAACCTCCCCACAGCCCATAATCAGGCCTGTGGGACCCGGGTCTAAACTACAGCTAATGGTACGCATACCCTGGACAATCCTCATAACATCCTCGATTTCCGGCCTTATGAAGGAACTCCAGGTAAACGGTGTGCTAGTGATCGTAGGCTGGGCAACCACAACTCCCATGGAGGAGTTGGCGCAAATCTCGGCCCTAATGATGGCCACCTTATCTGCAAAGATTGAGCAAGCTCCACACACTGCAACTGTGAAAACCACGAACCTGCAGACAGGCTGGGTTGCACAGCCTGTCACGGTTCAAAAGAGCTGGGCCGGTCGATTCTGAGCAGCAGCAATTTTTCCGGACAGGAACACCGCCTTCCTATGAGTAATTGCTGACTGATAGAGTTTGTAATGCTCTAGGAGTCTAAGATGGTCGGCATCCAAGCCAGACTTCCGCCAACATCTCTCCAACTTGTGACCTAATCTCCACAACTCCCTCAGATCCTGATCAATCCAGGGGGATCGGGGGCGAAGGGAGAGAGGCCGCACACGGGTGGGAGCAATTAAATCCAAAGTGGAGGTGACAGCTTTATTATAGGCTTGCACCATCGCTTCAGGATTAGAACTCAACCCAGGAAATTCTGATAGGTCAAGAACCACAGTTAGACCAGTGGGAGTAACATCCCGTAAAGGGCGGTACTTGACCATCTCCACTGAGGTAGGTCTACGCAGGGGTGTGTGAAAATTGAACCTCACAGTATGGTGGTCAGACCATCCGACTGGTTCCAGCCCCACATCGGAGGCCTCCAACCCCAGCAGGAAGACCAGATCGAGAGAATGGCAATGTTTATGAGTAGCAGAGGTAACCACCTGTGAGAGGCCCAATGAACACATCAATTGGAAGAAGTGCTGGCCAAATTGCGAGAGTTCGTCGTCGATCCAGGCATTAAAATCACCCAGCACCATCAACCTGGACGACTCAAATACCAGGTCGATGCGAAATCCGCCACTTCCTTTAGAAATAGTGCTAGTCACCGGGTGGACGGTAGACAAGCACCATAAGCCCCACCTGCCACTACAACACATTCAAAGGATCTGGTCTCCTCCACTGGAATACTAGCAAGGACCAATTCGGTCTTGAAACAGACCGCAACCCCCCCAACCCTGCAATCCAATCTCGGGCTGTGAATCACCGAATACCCAGCTGGAATAGCCGCCTCCAAAACTGGGGCAGCATTACTATCCAGCCAGGTTTCAGTGATGCAGACCAGGTCCGCCATGCCAACCAAGTCCGCTATAATAGCAGTCTTGTTCACAATGGACCTGGCATTGCACAACACCGCCCGAGTTGGATAGGACTCCTGGGAGGCCCGGACCACCTGCCCATCATTTAAAAAGTGATGGTGCCCTTGGGTATGGGGACCAAACAGGAAGGACCATTCAGCACTCCATTTCGCCCCAGGGCGTCTTCTGGACTTAACAATGCAAACGCGGGCACCCCCCTCCCCCATCCCCCGCTGTTCATGCCCCCAGACCCTCCGAACCCCACCACGCACAATTCCCAAAGTCCTACAGCATTGGTAAACAGGGAAAAGCAAAGGGGGGGCAAAGAAAGGGAGAAGGGCATGAAGGGCGGCGGATGAATAGTGCATGACAGGGGGGGTGGAATAACAACATCTAGCAGCATCCACAGACATCAGGCCAAAATGATAGCTGCTAAGCTGCATATATAAACAAGTGCGGAATCACCTCAAAATTGCTATATATATAATATAAGGAAGAGAATGTCAAACCCATTTGTGCAGTGAGCATGTCAGTTCTCTATTCAAAAATTCCATAATGCAGGAGTTACCGCTGTTATAAAAATTCCAAATCACCCTAGGAAAGAACAACAGACATATATTATAACACTCATTTTAACACTGTTACTATGGTGTTTATAAATGTCAAAATTTGTTTTTAAAAGAATAAGGTACAGTCTAAGGCTTCATTTTATATGAAGCACGTTCTCCTCATCATTTATGCTTTTTATGAATGGCATTAGTTCAGTTCTTTCATTCAGTCATGGTGTTGTCATTGCTTCCAATGTAAAAATCCAAAAGGATTCTTTATACAGCAGCATGTCATCTCTGCTGCCCCCCCTAGGTCCTAACTTCACTTTGTCAATTGCAGAAAATTTAAATTTGTGCGTACCATTCCTGCTTCTCTTAATGTGCACTAAAAGGGCATTTTTTTATGTCTCCAACTGCAATTGATCATAAATGTTCCCCTATCCTGATCCTAAGGGGATGACTGGTCTTCCCCACATAGAAGGCCCCACATGTGCATGTTGTCAAATATACCACATTTTCCATGCTTCATGTGTGAAAGTCAGTAATTGTGAAAATGTTTGTCTTGTTGCATGTGATAAATGTGTCTGTTTTTAAGATGTTGGGACAGAATTTACATTTTCCATATGGAAAATTCCCTTTTGGTAAAGGGTGTAACCAGGTTCCCAAGGTCCTTGGTTCTCCCATCTGTACGGGTTGGTAACTGCGTACCAGTTTGTCGCCCAGGTTTTTACCCCTGTATACACCATATGGGATTTCTCTTTCACCAATCACCACTTCCCTCAGGAGTGGTTCATTCTCAAGTATATGCCAATTTGTGTGCAATATGATTTGTATAGTATTTGAGTGTCTATTGTAGTTTGTTACAAAGTTTATTCTGTTAGGAGTTATCCTTGGTAGAGTATTCTCCAACAACCTCTCTCTGTGGTCCTCTGGTGCATTCCTATATGCATCCTCAATCAGTAGACTACTATAACCCATGCTGATGAATCTGCCTCAAACATTTGCCCCCTGGATCATAAAATCAGTCACCTGAGTATGGTTCCTATGAACTCTTAACATTTGGGCTTTGGGTATATTCTTGACCATGTGTCTGGGGTGGCAACTGGAGGAATGCAGAAGGGAATTTCTGTCCATTGCCTTTTGAAACCAATTGGTCTCAAGGGATCCCCCAGGGAATTTTGTAATCTGTAAATCCAAGAAAGATACTGTCTGTTTATCACTTCGTACTGTGAATTTCAAGTTGTGGTTTGTCCGTTTGAAATATTTACCAAAATCCATGAATTCCTCCAATGTGCCCCATGAGACAATGAATACATCATCTATAAAGCAATGCCAGATATCGATCCTCTTGTAATAAGGATTGGTCTGGTCATCATAGACATATACTTTTTCCCACATGACCAACTAGTGTTGGCATAGTTGGGAGTGAAAGTTGCTCCCATAGCCATCCTCTTAAGTTGTACTGTAAGTAATGTCTTCCTCTAAACATGAAACTATTTTTCTTCAACACATGTTCTGTACTCTAAATCAGAAAACCTTTTTTTTTATTATCCAAAGTGGAGTGCCATTCAAACCATGCTTCTAAAGCTTGTAAACCCCCTTCATAGGGTATATTAGTGTACAATGTGGTAATATCCATCAACACGAAGTACCAATTGTTCTCAACATCCATATCATCCAGGTTCCCTAACATCTGGGTAGTATCCCTAATATATGATGGTAGACCTGTTACATATCCCATAACATGGGCATATATGTATTCTGACAATGGTTCTCTCAATGAACCAATGTCCACCACAATGGGTGCCCTAGTGGATTATATAGGTCCTTATGAATTTTAGGTAGTACATATGTACAAGCTTGGACATAAAGGCATGATGTAAAAAAACATCAATTTCTGTTTTAAGCTGTTAGTGGGGTCTCCCTGGAGTATCTCATAAAATGAGTTATCACTATGCTGTCTTTCTATTTCTTTCATATACATAGTTATTGACATCTCTACTATAGACCCACCATCATCTGCAGGTTTAATAGTCTAATGCATATCTTCTTCCAAACTTTTTAGTGCTAACGCTTCCTCTTGAGCAATGTTATTATGTCTAGGAGCAGCATTATTTTCAAACATATTTTTAAACTATCTCTTACATGCTTTCTTGAATGTTTTCACCACTTTGTTATATTGTGGCATATATGCGGATGTAGGCTTAAAAGTCCTTACCTCATCAATCACTGCACGAAGTGGTGAGTTCACCCCTACACATGTCTGCTTTAGCAAAGTGTACTTTAAAGTTCAAATTCCAAGTGAACCTATGCAGGTCCACATGCAGTTCAAAAGGGTTCATGTCTTGTGTGGTGACAAAAGATAAACCTTTTTGTAGCACTCTCTCTTGATCTGGTGTTAATGTAGCATCAGAAATATTTATAACTATGTTCTCCAGGTTGGGGGGAGTTAATTGTGTCTCCTGCCTTGAACCCTTCCCTATGTTTCTGGCCTCCTCTTTTGGTTGGTTCTTGGGTCTGGTGCATGTCATCCCCTGCCATGGCCGTGTCAATGATTGCTGTGTACTGGTGTCTAATGAGTCTGGAACTGCATGCTCCTCTGACCTGGGGGGGGGATCATAATCCTGCTGATCTTCCTCCATAAAAGAATCATCTTGTTCTTATTCATTACTCAAAGTATTATATGTTAGCAAGTTATTTCTGTGTCTTAAGATGGATTTAAGTTCACGTCTGGGTTGGGGGGTTTGGTAATTGCCCCTACCCCTGTTGTTATATGGCCGGTTAGGATTGATAGTTTTCTTCTTCCAATCAAAATCTCGGTTGTACAGGTAGTCCTTCCTATCCCTCTCAAACTTGTGCAATTTATCTATTTTAATCTGATCGTCCACCCTCTGAATGTTCTTCTTTAATTTGGTCTCATATGTGGCAAATTCTGGAGAATCCTTGTACAGGTAACACAGTTTGTTCCTTGTTAACATAGAAACATAGAAACATAGAATTTTATGGCAGATAAGGACCACTTGGCCCACCCAGTCTGCCCATTTCCCTACCTACTGGATAAGTTGCAGATTCTAGTTAACCAACAGCCTACTTCCTGTCACTCCCCACTACAATTGCCTTGTGTCTGTCCCATGCATTCTTGAATTCCCCCACTGTTTTAGCCCCAACAACCTCCCCAGGAAAGCAGTTCCATGCATCCACCACTCTCTCCGTGAAAAAAGATTTCCTCCTGAGCCGTCCCCCCATTATCTTTAAATTGTGTCCCCTTGTTCTTACACATCTCTTTTTCTGAAAGACGCTACCCTCCTGGACTTTGTTGATTCCCTTGAGGTACTTGAACGTTTCTATCATGTCTCCCCTGTCCCTCCTTTCATCACGGGTATACATATTAAGCTCTCTCAGTCTCTCCTCATATGATTTCTGATGCAGATCCTGCACCATTTTAGTTGCCCTCCTCTGGACTGCTTCCATCCTGTCTATGTCCTTGCGAAGATGAGGTCTCCAAAACTGCACACAGTACTCCAGATGGGGTCTCACCAACTGTCTGTACAGAGGGATAACCACTTCCCTTTTTCTACTTGTGATGCCCCTTGCTATGCATCCCAGAATCCCCCTGGCTCTCCTTACTGACTTCTCACATTGCTTACCCACCTTTAGATCATCAGATATGACTACCCCAAGTCCCATTCCATTTCTGTTGTTGTTAGTACCTCCCCTGCTATTGTGTACTCTTCTCCTGGGTTTTTGTTTCCCAGGTGCATTACTTTGCACTTCTTTGCATTGAATCTAAGTTGCCATATGTCTGATCATTCCTCCAACCTTGCCAAGTCCCTTCTCATCCTTTCTAAACCCCCTTGTGTATCAACTCTGTTACAGATCTTTGTATCATCTGCAAAGAGGCATACCTTTCCCTCCAGACCCTCTGCAATGTCACTTATAAAGATGTTAAAGAGGACTGGACCCAGTACTGAGCCCTGAGGTACTCCATTAGTGACCCTCCTTTCTTCAGAATGTGTTCCACTCACTATTACCTTCTGTGTCCTGTTGTGCAGCCAGTTTGCAACCCAGGCTACCACCCTGGGACCCACTCCCAGGCTGGCTAACTTGATTATTAATCTTTTGTGTGGGACTGTGTCAAATGTCTTGCTAATGTCTAGGTAGGCCATATCCACAGCCTCTCCCTGGTCTATTACTTTGGTCACCCAGTCAAAGAAATCTATTAGATTCGTCTGACATGACCTTCCTGCTGTAAATCCATGCTGCTTTGGGTCCTGTGCCCCGTTGGCCTCTAGGTATTCAACAATTCTTTCTTTCAGAAGTGATTCCATCATTTTCCCTACCACTGAGGTAAAACTTACAGGTCTGTAGTTTCCTGCTTCGCCTTGCTCCCACTTTTGTGAAGGGGAATCACATCTGCCCTTCTCCAGTCCTCAGGTACCACCCCATCCTCCCATGATTTGTTAAAAAGTGTGGTCAGTGGTGTCACTAAGTCCTCCCTTAGTTCTTTTAGGATTCTGGGGTGAATCCCATCAGGCCCCATTGCTTTGTCCACCTTGAGTTTTAGGAGTTATTTCAGGACTCTTTCTTCTGCAAATGGACTGGTGTCAGGCCCCCTACCCAGAGTGATTCTATTGTCTAGTTTAAGTAACTCCTCCTCATCTTCTTTTGTGAATACTGAGCAAAAGTATTCATTCAGTATCTCTGCCTTTTCACTGTCTCCCTCTGTCCACCTCCCCTCTCCCTTATTAGTCTTCACTATTCCTCCCTTAACCTTTCTATGCTCCCTAATGTACCTATAAAAGGTTTTATCCCCCTTCTTAACTGACTTGGCTATTTTTTGCTGAGTTTGGGCTTTTGCTATTCTGATTACCTTCCCCACTTCTTTCTGCTTTAATTGATACAGTTCCCTGTCGTGCTCCTTCTGTGATACATTATACTTTTTGAATGCAGCCTTTTTCTCCTTAACCTTCCCTGCCACGTCTTTTGAGAACCATAGTGTTTTTTTACTCCACTTTGTTTTCTTTATCTGTTTCACACAAAGGCTTGTTGCCTCTATGATGGCAGTCTTGATTTTTCTCCATTGTTCTTCCACCCCTCCTGTTTGGCCATTTGCTAGTGTATTCCTCAGGTATTCACCCATTTTGCCAAAGTCAGACCTTCTAAAGTCCAATATGTTTGTTTTTGTATGGTTTGTCTCCATGGTTGTGCTTATTGTGAAGCACACTGTGCAGTGGTCGCTTGTTCCCAGATGTCTACTGACTTCTAAATTTGTGATCTTCTCTCCATTTGAGAGTACCAGGTCTAGTATTGCTTCCTCCTGAGTGGGTACCAACACTAGCTGTTTAAGGCCTGCCCCCTGCATGGCATCGAGAAAAACCCTGCTCTTGGATGTGGCTGCAGTACATGTCATCCAGTTAACATCTGGCATATTCAGGTCCCCCATCAACAGTATCTCCCCTTTTTCAGCCATTTTGAGAATGTCCTCTATCATTTTCTTGTCCATTTCCTCCCCTTGAGATGGGGGTCTGTAAATAACCACTGTGCGGATTGTGATGCCATTCCCTGTCTCCAAGGTTACCCAGAGTGCCTCTTGTCATCCACCTTTACTTTATAGTTCTGTAGCTTTGATCCCTTCCCTTATGTATAGAGCTACTCCACCTCCTCTTTCCCACTCCTTGTCCCTTCTGTAGACTGTGTACCCAGGTATGTTGACATCCCAGTCATGGTTCCCTGTGTACCATGTTTCTGTGACTGCCACAATATCCAAGTGTTCATCTTCCATCAAGGCTACTAGCTCAGGAAGCTTGTTTCCCAGACTACGGGCATTGGTACTCATTGCCCTCCATTTAATGTTGGCTTTATCCTTTTTTCCCCCATGCCTGATCTTTTTGCCTTTGTCTATTTTCTTTACCCTGTCCTGTCCCTCTGTTGAGCACTGTACCTCAGTGTTTACCTTACTACCCGTCATGTTTTGTGGGGGGAGGCTTGAAATTTCCTGCCTCTTATTAGCACCTCCCCCCATGGCTAGTTTAAAAGCTTGCCAAGGAAGCATTTAAACCTGTCACTTAGGATCTTGGTTCCCTTCATGGGCAGATGCAGACCATCGTGCCAGTATAAACCTTCATCTCACCAGGTGTACCCACAGTCCCCAAAGAAGCCAAAGACCTGTGCTCTGCTCCAGTTTTGCAACCATTCATTAAACTGCATGGTGTGTAGTACCCTAGCCTCACCTCTGCCATGGACTGGCAGCACCTCTGAGAAGGTAACCGTGCTTGCTACCTGTCTGTGGCCCCTCCCCAACTCCACAATTTCATCCTGCACTGCACTGATCCCATGCCTAGCTAGGTCATTTGTCCCAATGTGGACAATGATATCTAGTTCCCTCTCCTGTGATGCTGCTTCTGCAATCCTGATGATTCACTTCTTGTCCCTCCAAGCCATGGCAACAAGCAGGCACCTTACTTCCTTCTCCTCTCCCTTCCCCAGGTCTACCCCTCTAACAGTTGAGTCCCCTATCAGAAGCTGTTTCCTTCCCCTGTGGTGTCCCTTGCCACCCTTCTGTGGGTCTTCCTTGTGGGTGTCCTCAGCATTCTTCTTGGTCTCCACTGAGGGTGCCATCATAGAGGAACCTTGCTCTGCCACACTGGCATATGGTTTGTGTAGAGGTACAACTAGGGGTCTTCACCTCTGTTCCACCACCCGTACCCTTCCAGAACCCTCTGTGGTTCAACTGCTCTACATACTTGGCAGCCTTTGTGGCAGTGGTGCTCTTTGGGTGGGGGAGGCATCCTTAGTCCTTACCAGTTCAGCCTGGAGGTGGGCAACCTCCTCCCTCAGAGCTGACAGTTGCCTGCATATAGGACAGCAACACAGTTTCCAGAATGTCTCCCGGAAAACTGCTGCCCCACAGCCAGTGCATTGCACACCTCCCCACATGTCCCTCTCCCTTATAATATACAATATGTAATATATATATAAATATATATATTTTTCTTCCTTTTATGGTGTGTTCTTACCCTTTATACTATGCTGGGTTATTAAGAATATGACAGTTCTGCCCCAAGACCTGTTGAGGAAGTGATGTCAGAACCTTGGCTATAAAGGAAACATCACACCTGGGGGGTTGGGGGTGGAGAAGGATGGGTGGGTAGTCCACAACCACTGGTGACTGTTAGAAACAATCAAACACACCACCGCTCCACCACCCTGGTGAGTACTGCCCTTTATAGTAATTCAGCTAACCTCCAGTAACTGATTTGTCAACTATTTAAAAGTAATTTGATGCAAACTGTTACAGAATACTAGTAGACAGTCCAGTTACCCACAAAAGAAAATCAAATATGCAATTATTTCAACCCTTCTGAAGTTGCTCACAAGATAAGTAGTTTTGAAAACCCCTTTCCTGATTTAAAAATGAAAATAATTATACACAAAGCAATACCAATGTAAGACTGTAAAGTAAGGAAAACTTTCATCAGATGTAAGTAAGAGAGATCTGTTGCAGATTTCTAGTCCAATATAGTATATTCCATTCAGCTTCTCAGTTGTTTCAAAGCACACCCTGTTACACCACTTGAAGAGATGGGCTTCTGTCTGAAACAGGATCACACCAGTAGTTTATAGTAATTGATCAATGCTGGAATGCTCCTCCACCCAAAACAATTGGCTATGATGCAAGGTCTCCCTGACTAGAGAAGACAATTTCCCCCACCTGAGGCTGTGTCTGGCATCAAATTACAAACTGTAGCCTTTGCTATTAAAAGTACACAGCCACTACCAGTAAATTATGTCCAAATATATTGATGCAAACTGTCACAGAATACTAGTAGACAGTCCAGTTACCCACAAAGGAATATCAAATATGCAGTTATTTCAACCCTTCTGAAGTTGCTCACAAGCTAAGTAGTTTTGAAAAACCCCTTCCTGATTTAAAAACGAAAATAATTAAACACAAAGCAATACCAATGTAAGACTGTAAAGTAAGGAAAACTTCCCTCAGATGTAAGTAAGAGAGATCTGTTGCAGATTTCTAGTCCAATATAGTATATCCCATGCAGGTTCTCAGTTGTTTCAAAGCACACCCTGTTACACCACTTGAAGAGATGGGCTTGTTCTTAATATCTGTGCTAACCACTTCTTGCTGGGCCTCGTAGTCCCTTATAATGGTGTGCATGAAGGCCTCTGTACCAATTGTTTGTGACCTGCACCAATCCTATATGAATACTTCCCATTCCCAATCATAACCAGGGTTTTTAAGTACTCTCAGGCCCCTTGGTGTAAGCCAAACTTTGAGATAGACTTCCAGTGTGATCTTCTCCCAATAGTGGCATCTTCTCCTTATTATTGCATGCTCCAAAGACAGAAATGCAGTTATGTTAATAGGCACCTCTTGTGGTGTTGAAGCAGCCCCCTGTATTTCCTCTGGTGTACCTCCAATTGCCTTGTCTCTCCAAATAAAGCAGCTTCACTAGCTGCCGCAAAAACTCTGTCGGAAAAGGATCCTGCATCTGTACCCAATGTTATGTCCTGGAAGGCTGCAATAGACATAGTTAGGCACATGTCAGCTCATTAACTTCTGATTATCCATGAAACAATAAGTCCTTCTCACATACATGGTGATCTGTAACCCTCAAGTGTACAATCCAAAAGTCCCCGACCGCGAGAGAGGACCATTTACCCTTTTCGTTCAAGCTGCTGTGGCGATAACTGTAACAGGGGCTTCCAAAAGTGCTGGACAAGTACTTCATGGTGAGCAATTCAGAACAGCAAATGGAGCAAGCAAAACAGCTGAAATCCATGATTAGGGCATGCTCGAATTATACACAGTCTAAGCCAAAGCAACAAAATTAAGCACAGCCCAGGCTACTCATAGCAAAAAAAGCAGCTTTAATCAAAAATCAATAATAGGAACGCCACTGTTTTTAACTTAAAAGGGCTATTTAATTGTTACTGAATTAAATAGTTTAGATTTCAAGACTAGATAGGGATTGAAGTGTGCATTGATACTTGAAATCTTAAAAACATATGAGCTTTTAGCTTACTGTTGAACTATGATTTTAATCAGGCATTTGTCACTATTTAATGTTTTTCACTTTCACATGAATATGCACTTAGCACCTGATCTGCTATTTATTGTTATTTGATAATATATAAGACACAAATCCACTGTATATACCATTTATTTAAGCACTATCACTTTAAATTGCATCTGTATTTAAGGGCCAGTAATCTGATTGGTGTCACTCCAGATGACACTCAGGCTAGAGCAAAACTGGTAGAGTTTAATGGGTGTCCTGCCTGTATGTGTTTTGTGGTGTTTCTATTATTGATTTTTGATTAAAGCTGCTTTTTTGATACAAGTCGTCTGTGCTATGCTGAGTTTTGTTGCTTTTGCTTAGACTGTTTATGACTGGAGAATGCCCTAATCATGGTTTTGAGCTGTTTTGCTTGCTACCTTTGCCGTTCTGACTTGCCCACAACGAGACACTCGTCCAGCACTTTTGGAAGCCACCATTATAGTTAAGGCTGCCCAGAGCTTGAGCAGGAAGTGTAAACAGTCTTCCCTTGTAGTAACAGACTTTCAGAGTGCACACTCGAGGGTTACAGATGACCACCACGTACAGTATGTGAGAGGGTCTTATTGTTTCTTGAATAACCAGAAGATAACGAGCTGACATGTGCTTAACTAAGTCCATTGCGGCCTTCCAGGGCATAACATTGATTACAAATGCAGGATTCTTTTCTGCCAGAGTTTTTGCGGCAGCTGGTGAAACTGCTTTATTTGGAGAGAACGGAGCAACCGGAGGTACACAAGAGGAGATACAAGGGGGCTGTTTCAACACCACAGGAAGTACCTATTAACATAAAAACTGCATGTGTAGCTTTTGAGCATGCAATAATAAGGTGAAGGTGCCACTATTTGGGGAAGATCCCACTGGAAGCCTATGTCAGAGTTGAGCATACACCAAGGGGCCTGAGAGTACTTAAAATCCCTGGTTATGGTTGCAAAAAGGAAGTATTCATTTGGGATTGGTGCAGGTCACAAACTATTGGTACAGAGCCTTCATGCACACAATTATAATGGACAACGATGCAGGAAGAGGTTAACACAGACATTAAGAACAAGAAACAAACCGTGTTACAGTACAAAAATTCTCTAGAATTTGCCACATATGAGATTAAATTAATGGAGAACATTCAGAGGGCAGACAATTGGATTAAAATATATAAACCGCACAAGTTTGAGAGGGATAGGAAGGACCACCTGTACAACTGAGTTTTGATTGGAAGAAGAAAACTACCAAACCTAGCCAGCCATATAACAACAGGGGTATTGGCAACTACTGAACCCACCAACCCAGATGTGAACTTAAATCCATCTTAAGACATATAAATAACTCACCAACATATAATACCTTGAACAATGAATCAGAACAAGACAATTCTTTTTTAGTGGAAGGTCTGCAGGATAACCAACCCACCCCCAAGTCAGAGAAGCGTGCAGTACCAGACTCATGAGACACCAGGACAAAGCAATCAGAGACAGGGAAATGGCAGGGGACAACACATACCAGACCCAAGAAACAAACCAGAAAAGGAGTCCAGAAACATAGGGGTAAGAGTTCAAGGCAGGAGAAGCAATTAACTTCCCCCAACTTGGAGAACATAGTTATAAATATTTTTGACACTATAGTAACACCAGACCAAGAGAGAGTGCTATAAGTAAGCATTAAGCCATGACAAAGGTGGCATCTAATGGTGAATAAATTCATGGTTAGGGGGGTTGTGGCACAAGGCTGAAGGCTGAGCACCTACAATGACCCAACCATGCATTAATTCACCATTTGATGCCACCTTTGGAGTGGTTTAATGCTCTTGTAACATGGTTTTGCTACAGTTATCATTGCTATAAGTGTTACTTTGGTAGTGTGAATGCAATAATGCAGACACAGTTTGTTTTCTTTTCATGTTTACTGCACTTTCTGCAACTTACAGACACGTTCATTTACATGCTGATGTTCTGAAAACAATACACAACACAATAACACAGGAATTCTATGTAAACATTATTTTGCTACACTTGCGCACATCTGCATGGCTATTATTTCCATAGTGTGCCTAGGAGGTCTACCACATGCTGATCTATGTCTTTGGATACCTGCTATTGTGACTACTTTGCATATTGTCTGACCTTTGCTTTCTGAGCACCACGTCGCTGTGATACCGCTTGGTGTGATGTTTTCAACATTCCTTTCTCTGATCAGTGCAATCACCAGTAAACAATGTTGCCATCTTCTGTCACTATTTCTGGCAGTTTGAAGTCAATTTAGCACTGCAGTAATTGATATTTATGGTTCTGTGCACCGTGACTGACTGGAACTGAAACACACAAGACATTTCCGGCTGTGGTGCATGTAATCCTCTGTTGTCATCCAGAACTGGTTCTGTTCTGGCTGTAATGTTGTCTTGCGTGTCACTGGTCATTGCGCCTCTGGATCCCTTTGTATATTCCCTTGGTGTTTCTGATGTTGTCACCTTTCGTGTGCCCTTTACTACTGCAGTGCTTCTTGTACTCTGTGGATTACTACGGTACTTCTCTTTGGGGATGGCATTATTGCAAAATTAATGTTGTCTCCAAAGTAGGGCATGTGACTGCTTTCCTCCAATCATTGCTATTACTTTACTATCCAAAATCTTTGCCATGTTATAAAAAGGATTATCTTTTGTCACCACACAAGAAACAAACCCTTTTGGACTGCATGTGGACCTGCATAGGTTCACTTTTAATTTGAACTTTAAACACTATGCTAAAGCAGACATGTAGGGGTGGACTCACCACTTCACCCAGTGATGGAGTTGACACTGGGGGCAATGAGGTATGGACTTCTATGCCTACATCCACGTATATACCACCATATAATTAAGTGGTGAAAACATTTGAGAAAGCGTGTGAGAGACGATTTAAACATATGTTTGAAAATAATGCTGCTCCTAGATATACTAACATTACTCAAGAGGAAGTGTTATCACTGAAAAGTTTGGAAGATGATATGAATTTGACTATTAAACCTGCAGATAAAGGTGAGTCTATAGTAGTGATGTCAACAACTAAGTATATAGAGGAAATAGAAAGACAGCTTAGTGGTAATTCGTTTTATGAGAAACTCCAGGGAGACACCACTAACAGCTTTAAAACAAAAATTAATGGTTTTTTACATGATGCATTTATGTCTCGGTGCATAACAACTGATGAAATGAATTACATGGCAGTAAAGAACCCTGTCTGAGTCTGTATATATGTACTCCGTAAAATTCATAAGGACCTATATAATCCACCACAGCACCCCATTGTGGTGGGCATTGGTTTATTGACAGAACCATTGTCAAAATATGTAGATGTCCATACTAAAGGATATGTAACAGGTCTACCAGCATATATTAGGGATACTACACTACCCAGATGTTAAGGAATTTGGATAATATGCAGATTGAGGACATCTGGTATGTGGTGTCAATGGATATTACCACACTGTATACTAATATACCACATGAAGGGGGTTTACAAGCTTTAGAAAGATTTTTTGATTTGGATGCAACTTTGGATAATAACAAAAAAAGTTTTCTGATTGAGAGTACAGAACATTTGTTGAAGAAAAATAGTTTCATGTTTAGAGGAAAACATTACTTACAACTTGAGGGGATGGCTATGGGAGCAACTTACACCCTAACTATGCCAACCTCTACTTGGGCATGTGGGAAAAAGTATATGTCTATGATGACCAGACCAATCCTTATTACAATAGTATTGATATATGGATTAGCTTTATAGATGATATATTGATGGTCTGGAGGGATTTTGTTAAATATCTAGAAGGGACAAATCCCAACTTAAAATTAACAGTACAAAGTGATAAACAGACTGTGTCTTTCTTGGATTTACAGATTACTAAACTCCCTGGGGGAACCCTTGAAACCAACTGATTTCGAAAGGCAATGGATAGAAATTCCCTTCTATATTCCTCCAGTTGCCACCCCAGACACATTGTCAAGGATATACCCAAAGCCCAAATCCTAAGAGTTAATAGGAACTGTACTCAGGAGACTGAGCATATGAGCCAGGGGGCAGATTAGTGTGGCAGATTCATCGACAGGGATTATAGTAGTTGATTGGTTGAGGCTGCATACAGTAATTCGCTAGAGGCCCCTAGAGAGAGGTTGTTGGAGAATACACCCCTAAGGGATAATGCCTAACAGAATAAACTTTGTAACAAACTACAGTAGACACTCAAATACTATCCAAACCATATTACACACAAATTGTCACATACTTGAGAATGAACCACTTCTGAGGGAAGTGGTGAAAGAGAAACCTGTATGATGAATAGAAGGGGTAAAAACCTAGGCGACAAACTGGTACACAGTTACCAACCCAAACAGGTGGGAGAACCAAGGACCTTGGGCACCTGGCTATCCCCTTTACCGAAAAGGAATTTTCCATGTGGAAAGTGTAAATTCTGTCCCAGAATCTGAAAAACAGACACATTTACCAAATACAACAAAACAAAAATGTTCAAGATTACCTACTTCCACACATGTAGCATGGAAAATGTGGTATATTTGGCAACATGCGCATGTGGGGCTTTCTACGTGGGGAAGACCACTCGTCCCCTCAGGGTCAGGATAGGGGAATATTTACAATCAATTACAATGGGAGACAAAAAAATGCCCTTTCAGAGCACATTAACAGAAACAGGAATGGCATGCACAAATTTAAGTTTTGTGCAATTGACAAAGTGAAGTTAGGACCTAGGGGGCAATATAGATGACATGCTGCTGTATAAAGAATTCTTTTGGATTTTTACATTGGAAGCAATGACAACACCATGATTGAATGAAAGAATTGAGCTTATGCCATGCATAAAAAAGCATAAATGATTAGGGGAAGGTGATTCATATAAATACATAGCCTTAGACTGTACCTTATTCTTTTTTCCAAAATAGTTGACAGTTATAAACCCTATAGTAATAGTATTAAAATGAGTGTTATAATGTGTGTGCTGTTTTTTTCCTAGGGTGCTTTGGAGTTTTTATACCAGTGGTAACTCCTGCATTACAGAATTTTTGAATAGAGAACTGACACGCTCACTGCACAAATGGATTTGATATTCTCTTCCTTTCATTATATATACTGTATATATATATATATATATATATATAGCAATTTTGAGGTGATTCCTCACTTGTCTATATATGCAGCTTAGCAGCTATCATTGTTTGCCGCTTAGAAGGACTATTCAATTGTTACTGAATTAAATAGTAAAGATTTTAAGAATAAATAGGGATTTATGTGTGTTTTGATATTTGAAATCTTAAAAACATATGAACTTTTCGCTTACTGTTTAACAGTGATTTTAATCAGGCATTTGTCACCATTTAATGTTTTTCATGTTCACATGAATATGCACTTAGCACCAGATCTGCTATTTATTGTTATTTTATAATATATAAGACAAACATACACTGTATGTACCATTTAGTTAAGCACTGTCACTTTAAATTGCATCTATATTTATGGGCCAGTAATCTGATTGATGTCACCTCCTGATGACGCTCATGCTAGACCAAAGCAGGTAAAGGGTATCAGTGTTCTGCCTGTATGTATTTTGTGGTGTTTCTAGTATTGATTTTTGATTAAAGCTGCTTTTTTGATACAAGTAGCCTGGGCTGTGCTGAGTTTTTTTGGGGGGGGCTTTTTCTTGTCATTACTTTTATAAACTGCTTTATTATACTCTGGAGTCAGCACAGCTATAACTGTAGCTGTAAACTAGTTTTAAATTCTGCATGTGGGTTATGGTCCTTTACTGTTTCTTCCTTGTTTTTTCTATGGTGGGGACTGGGGGTTGTAGTGAATTTATGGCCCCACGTGGTCCAATTCCTCATGTTTGAATCCTACCTCAGCAGCAAAAATCCTCCAAATATTTATGTCACCTTTATTTGGCTTCCTTTATGGGACAGGTTGGCTTGCCTCCTTGCAAGTTATGCAAATTGCTGCCTCTCTGACCTACGTGCATTGCTTACTCTGCCTCACAGATCTACGTGCAGGTCCAATCATTGCTTACATGGAAGTTTTCTGCTACTATACTATATATGCTTGCTATAAAACATGTCTGACCTACATGAGGATCTACGATGCTCAGCAATCCTTTAAGCTCTCTGCGGAGGCATGCCAACCTCAACCATTAATTACCATGGTGCAGGGCTCACCCTGCAGTTGATGGTCTCGCTCTGCAGCCCGAAGTCTGCATCTTGAGCATGAAAAGCTTGTGGTGAGGTCCTTCTCACCTGGCCCATAGCTGGGAATGTCTTCACTTCAGGTGGACCTTCAGCCGTCAACTGTACCGACAGCACCTCTCGATGTATCATTAAGACTTCATCAGCGAATGGGTGCGGCTCTCATGAAGGACCTTTTAGTTGCCCAAGCTGGTTCGGAGGCACCATTCAAAGCTATTCTCTCTATGACAGCCTCTGGTTCACCTGGTTTGTTTTTAGATTGGTAGGCCAGCTGAGCGCCTCAGCAGACATCACTCTTCCTCCTCCTCCCACCTTGGAGGAACAGTGTTGTAGAGTTAGCCTCACAAACCTTCATGACGTTCCTGTTAGAGGGATAGAGGAGAGCTTTCCTTCAAATTGGAATAATTTTCACCCCTTTAATTGAGTTTTAAAATTGCAGCAGCACAGTCATCACTAATCAAAATCATCCCAAGCCTGGAGGGAAGGCTGTCTAGGCAGTGGATCCCCAGAGATTTCCTCCTCAGGTTTTTTTTCTCTCCTCCATACCATAGGGCATAATATTTAGTTAGCTTTAGGCAATAATCACTAGGTCACTTAGGTTGATTTCCACTGTTGGATGGAATGGGTTGCCATTCCATAAGTGTCCTGGCTCCCCCTTTGGCTGTTCTCTCACTGTTTCTCTCTCTCTCTCTCTCTCTCTCTCTCTCTCTCCTTAGGAAGCCAGGCCTCCATGCTTTACAGTCAGACCTCCTAGTGGATCACTAGTCACCTGTTGTTTCCTGCCTACTCTACTCAAACATACTACCAACTGACCAATGCTACCAGCTGAACCCATACTACCAACTGACCTACGTACAGGTCATCGACCCCGATAAGTGTTCATTACTTTGTATGCTTTGCTTGACATTGTTTTGGGGCTTCTTTCTAAGGTACCTTAAGCAAAGGGAATCACTTCCTCTGCACCTCAAGGGGTGGAACCCTCCCCTAGGGTTCCTTGCCTTCATACCCCTACGAGGTGGTATATTCCATGGATAGAGAGGCAAACAGACAAAAATTGTCTATGTTACACAAGCACAAAACCTGTTGCACAGGCACATTGAATTGAAAGTCTACAGCCTGTAGTTGAAGGGGGCGGTGCAACTGGTCACACCCCCCTTTGGCTTATTTAAGGGCTCCTCTCCTTACTCCACACACAAGCATTTTTTCCTTGCCTCTCCGTTCACTCCTCTTTCTCTAGCAGCATTTCTCCTCTCTCTCTCTCTCTCTCTCTCTCTCTTTCTCCCCTGTGGGCTTCTTTCTAAGATATCTTTAGCCAAGGAAATCACTCCCACGGCACCTCAAGGGGTGGAGCCCTCCTCTAGGGTTCCTTGCCTTCGTACCCCTACAGGGTGGTATATCCCATGGATAGAGAGGTGAACAGCCAAAGATTATCTACGTTACACAAACACAAAACCAGTTGCACAGGCACATTGAACTTCAGATAGTTTCTTTAAGAAGCTTTGTTGTGTAATGTTCTGCATATCTTATTATTAAGTTCCCAATAGTATATACCAGTCTCCTAGGTTCCCCTTGTATGAGGTTAATTTCTTTACTTTCAGGTGATTAAGTTTATGTTTAACTCTCTCCAGAATTAACCTGCTCTGAGTTCGTGTCTGCTGTATTCTCATTGATAATCATTTCCATCTGATTGGCACTCACATCTACATTTAGTTCATTTTCTGTTTGTGTATTTGTATTATTTTCATGTGCTATACTTATTAGTTAATTTGTTTAATTTTCAGTTCTGTACATTAATTCTTCAAGGGGTGAGAAATGATTATTTAAAGGAATTTTAAACTCCATGGCATGTCTGCCTTTCTTGTTGTAGACTGTATGGCTTATATTTTTACCACCATCCTCCTTATCCTCATCTCCATCTCTTGCTTGTTTACCATTATTCTCATTAATGCCATTAGTCTTGGTTAAAGGTTGTGTTTTATCTCTCATTACAGGATCTTTTGCAGTTATGCTCTTGATGTTTTTAAGATCTAGTTCAAGTTCTATTATTTTTCTTTTAAGATGTTTTAGATCCACACATTCTTTACAGGTAAACTGATTAAAATATGTTATTTCTTCAAGGATAAATTTGCCACAGGATCTACTTTTCACTCCAGTCTCCCCTCCTATCAATGAAACAAAGTTTTGATCCATTTGGATAGTTTTGTAAAAACAACAGAAATTCTCACCTGTTTGTTTAATACAAATAACGCTTTCTGTAATAAACTAAACATAACATACTTCTTTAAAACCAGAGTCTCTGGCCCCATTCCCCAGTTCCACCACCTAATGCCAACAGATGCCACTGGCCTCTGCCCATGTCGCCTCCACTCTCTGAGGTGGTGCCTCTTATCCAGCAGTGTAGAAACATCACTTGTTGCCTGTCAACCATGCACCTGAATACAATGAACTTTTAGTTATAATCCACCCTTAAAAAGACAGATTAGTCAGCTTATCAGGGTGCACTAAGGACTCCCTAACCACCAGTAGAGTGGTAGTTCAGAAGTTACTCTCCCAAGTATCGAGAGAAAGCACCAACTCTGAAATTCAGCTCCTCCTGCAGTCCACAATCACCAGCACACACTGCCCAGTGTATTTAAAATAACTAAAAGCACATTCCTCAACACAGGACCCTCATAGACCTTATTGTTTTGCACACTGAGCTGTTCGCTGAGGTGGCATGTTTTATCCAGCAGTGTAGAGACGTCACTCAATGCCTGGCAACCGTGCACCTGAATTCAGCTGACTTTTAGTTAGAACCCACCTTTAAACAGACAGATTAGTCAATTTATTAGGTTGCACTAAGGGCTCCCTAACCACCAGTAGAGTGGTAGTCCAGAAGATACTCTCCCCAGTATCGGAAGATAGTACCAACGCTGCAATTTAGCTCCTCCTGCAGTCCTCAATCACTAGCACACACTGCCCAGTATTTTTAAAGTAACTAAAAGTTTATTCCTCAACACAGCATCCTTGTAACCCTTACTGTGTTGCACATATATGTGACATTATTTTATTTGCACAGTTTGTTATTTTGTAGTTTTATGACACTTGGGCATTGAGCTACTAATATGTTACTGCTGCTTTCAGTCTCATAGTACAAACAACATGTGCTTGCCATGTGCCTTCCCCTTTGAAAAAGTAGCTAAGATTGTGAATCACATCAGATGATCATCACAACACCAGGGTTGTCTTCTATAATGTATTACAAGATTTCATTAATAAAAGAGCTTTGTGCACACTAAATCTTTGAGTCTTTCTGCCATTAATGGTAGCAAGTGCACAGTTTTACTTGTTTTGAATATTGGAAGAAGTACCTCCCTGGTATCCAGTGGTCTCCTAGCACCTGACTGTCCACCAAGGATGTGGAAGCTAACTCCCTGGCTTGAAGTAATCTTCCCCACCCCTCCGATCACCTACCTGGCATGTGAAATATACTCCTTGGTAGACAGTGGTCCCTCCATTCCTAAGTGCCTGTGCATTATATAGTATTTACAGTAGTATTTGGTAAGTGATATCATTGTCTTTAAAGATGTTTTTATTCACCTTCCCAGTGTGTGTGTGTGCGTGTGTGTGTATATATATATACAGTATATATATTTATATATATACATTATAGTGGCACGGTAGTGCCACTATAGATAAGATTGAGGAGCCATTTACATGTTAAACCCAAAATGTTGCACCTTAATAATTTTGTAACTGTTTGATGGATTTATCTGAAATTTGGAATACATGATTAAGACCTATACTCATTGGGATCTGCCAAGTTTCGTATCAGTCGCATATACGGCTGCGGAGTTATTAAGCATGATCAGCGTGCGCATTTACGCTTTTCTGGAATTTTACTGTCACGCCTACAGGTCTCACGGTTTGCGCGACCAGTCCAAAATCTTCAAGGAACGTGTGGCCGGGGTCCCCGATGTGCCTTTTGAAGATTTTGTAAAAAAAGATTAAACGATTCAAAAGTTATTCAAAAAACAAGTTCCCATTATAAGTCAATGGGAAAAGTTAACAAAAAGGTCGACAGTGTCACAAATGCAGTTTTTACTGTTGCAAATGGCCCTTTTACTGTCGCAAATCCTCCATTTTGTTTTCAGTTAGGGATCAGAAAAATGCTTGGCATTTAAAATTGGGACCCTCTAGCAACCTAATTCTTTTTGTATTCACCTATTCGTATCCTGAGGATGCTAGCCATGCCTTTATTTTGGGGTAAAACACCCCAAAAATATGTTTTTCAAATTTCTGGAAAAAGTACTTTCGCAAAGTACTGTTGCACTTGCGACACTGTCGAATGAATTTGTGAGAGCTTTTGCAAACTTCGACAGTACTTTTCTAGGCTGTGGGAAAATGACAGCAATTTTTTGGCACCCTGTTGCAAAAGAACGGTTTGGTGTTTTGGCCTGAAATTTGGAAAGAACGCAGCCAACATCTCACAGATGTGCCTTTCAGTATTTCATTGAAAAAATATTACATAGAGGAAAAGTTACGGCACTCCAAAGTTGACGCTTTTTCCCATAGGATAACATTACAGCGTCTGACGAATTACAGGAATCATTTGGAGTCCTGCTGCAAAATAACAGTTTGGTCTTTTGGGCTGAAATTTGGAGGGAACACAGCCAACATCCCACAGATGTGCATTTTTTGGTTTGGTGAAAAAATATTACAGGCAGCCAAAGTTATAGCAGTCCAAACTTCTCTTTTTTTCCCTTAGGATAACATTATGGCGTTCACCGTGCCTTTCAGGGCCCGTATCTTGGAAACGGTGTGAGATACAGACTTTTCATCAGAAAAACATGGGGCTAGGTAGAAAACTAGCCTGGAAAGTCATAAATCATATGACTTTTACATTTATTTCTACGTTGTACGGTTCCTGAGATATAAGCAATTTAGTATTCCTACTCCTCATTTTCTGCTCCGAGAACCATTATTATGCATACATTCTTTGTACTCACTGTCTTTCTTTATGCAGCTTTTGGGGAAAACCAGCTTGTGCACTTACATTACTGTTACCATTACCATTTTCACTTGCGGTTCCATTCCCGTTTCACTTACCGTTAACGTCTACGCCACCATGTGCGTTACCCTTTGTGTTTTCATTTGCACTTGCTTTTGCGTTGTTCGTAACATTTCTGTCTACACTACTGTTTCTCTTTCTGTTTTGCGTTGCATCACCATGCGCATTACTATTTGCATTTGCGGGCACAATGTTACTATGTGACAAGACATCATGTGGTGGGAGCACGGGGCCCTTCATTCAGTATTTCTCGTTATCATTCTCAAAAAGAAGGGAAACTAGAGGGAAAAAAACTCCATTTAATGCCTTAGTTAGGGTTGTTTCATACCGACAAAAGCGAGGAAATTTGGTGTTAGGGTTGAAAGTCCCCCTTGGCCCCCACCCCCAACCCGGCATCGGGTGCGCATTGAGGGTTGTCGGTCTAACTCTCACCCCATTCTCCTACACCGCTGCTTCTTTACACATGTGATGTGGTGAGAAGTGTGGCTGACAACCATAATGTGCACCTCGATGCTGGTTGGGGGTGTGGTCAGGGGGGGTCCAAGGGGGGGCTTTCAACCCTAACACCAAATTTCCTCACTTTTGTCGGTGTGAAACAACCCTAACTAATGCATTAAATGGAGTGTTTTGCCCCTAATATATATATAGAGTGAGAGAGAGATTGAGTTTCCTGCTGCATAGTGGCCTCCACACCCACAGTTGTGCAGAAGATTCCCTACCCATTCCATCCATGCAGGTCTCTCCACCACCCCCCCCAGCACCCAACTGATCCAAGTAGCCAGTGTCCCTCCCAGGGACAGAGACCAACACAGTCCCTCTGCTAACCAACTTGGCCAGCCACCATCTGAATGAGAGGGAGCAAGTGCCACCAACTGTGGAAGGTTCTAGTAGCACAACTACTCAACATAATTTCAAGAAACTTGGCAAGGATCAAGAGCCTGCCTTAGGGTGCACATGCATTTTTTGGTCCCTACAGCTAATGATGGTTGAGTAAGTTGATGAAAATTGCTTTTTCTTTTGTTTTGTTTTTGTATGTACATCCCTTATTTTTTTTTTAAACTCAACGTTAATTGATTTTCAAAACACAAAATCAAAACATTTGGATATATATTAATGACAGATGACAATAAGTTTTTACAAAGTACATACATAGTATCTCACATTTTGAAAAATGTGCTTCTTGATGGATATGCCTACTTATAACCTTGCAAATAGTCTGGGATAATGTGGATGACTATAAACTGTTTGTTTCTACATAACAACAGCTAGATCCAGGAGTCTTAATAGGTGCCTCTCATGCTTCTCCATCCATTTCCAGTGAGGAAGTGGTTAAGCAGTGTAGCCTAATGAAGGTGCACATCCCATTTTGCAAACCTCATTAGTGCATTTTGGTTTTCATCTTCATAATTAAGGTGGATTCTGGTAAACATCTCATCTGGTACTCTAATTTATTTTACCAGCAGTATCCATTCCACCTTGGCAGGGGTAAGGGAAAGACAACCAGTGCTGTGCAATTGATTTCAGTGCTGCAAACAATATTATAAAATGGGCTTCGAAATCCCAAAGCACTGATTGGCTACAACATCATCTGAGCCATGTCCTTATCAGATGATATTGTAGCCAACCGGCACTACCACCCAGCAACATGCCTCATGACAGCAAAAAATCAGTGAGCTCTGACAACTGAAAACAAGAACGCTGACTGTCAGAGCTCACTGATGCCACAGCGCGACACCTTCTCGCCTCAGACCGCCGAACTGAAACGGCGCTACAAAATCACATATCGCAACTGTATTCCTCTTTAAAGCGGCGAATAAATAGTCCACATCACCCTTAAAAGCAAACCACACAGCAATAAACCCAAGTCATCCATGGAAAAACAAAACTTCCTAAAAGAAAATGATGCACCTTGCTCCAGCTCCAACATTGCTGCCATCACGGAAACATAGCAACTTCCACTCCGGCGAGAATCAAACCCACAAGAAACCTTCCCACCAACAAGCGTAATACAGCAATTCAATACAACTCCCAAAACTTCCAGCATTTAACGTGTGAAACTCCATGATACACAATGTAGAGTTCATCACCCTATCGAGTAAAACGCAGCATGACGTAACAGGAAGCACCACCACCTCAACGAGCAGATTCCACACAATTAACTAGCCGGTGCTCGCAGCAATGTTGGACCTGGAGCAAGGTACATCGTTTTCTTGTAGGAAGTTTTATTCTTCGATTGATGACTTTGGTTTATTCCTCTGTGCTTTGCTTTTTTGAGTGTGCTGTGGTCAGTTTATTCGCTTCCGATTTAAACAGCAATAGAGTTACGATAAGTCATTTTGTAGCGCCGTTTCAGTTTGCGGTCTGAGGCGAGAAGGTTTCGCGATGTAGAATCAGTGAGCTCTGCCAGTTTCCTGCTTAATTCCTAAATTAAAACCCAAATAATTCCTCTTTGTTCCCTTAATTGAAACCCAAATAAAACAGTAAAAATATTTAAAATCCATGTCAAACCTTCAATGTTACTATCCTAATGGCAATACAGTGAGCTCTGCCAGTTTCCTGTTTGATTCCTTAATTAAAACCCAAATCTTTCCTGTTTGTTCCCTTAATTAAACCCAAATAAAACTGTTAAAATATTTAAAATCCATGCTAAAACCTTCAATCTTACTATCCTAATGGCAATGTAACTATCCTAATGGCAATAACACAATAGCAAAAAGGACTATTTTTTCCTACAATATGTTCTTCTATTATTTTTAAAATATCAATAAAAAACTTTAAAACTACAAATGTTTATTCACTTTACTGTTGCCTATTTTATAAAGCGCAATAACACACTCCGAGGTGTGAGTTACGTGCTGATAAGAGCACGCCCTGGGGCATAAGGCACTCGGCGCGGCGCCTCATGCCCAGTACACCCCTAGGAGTGCTCTTATCAGCACATAACCCACACCTTGTCATGTGTTATTGCTTACATATTCTACACAGATAATTACATTTTGGGGAGCATGCTCCCTGAGGTAAAAGTCCAAGGATAAGATTTTCAAAGGATACTAGGATGCTGCACAAAATAATTTCTGAGCAGGTTTCTAGTAACCTCCCCTCAGTATGGCTGTAGTACTGGGCATGCTGAAAATATATGCTGGTGGTCACCTCACCCAACCAATGCCCTCCAGCACTGGTCAGATCATGCTGGGATAAAATAGGTACTAATGGTGGGGACCATAAAAAACTAAACAATGGTCTTCCATTAGAATTATGCCCATTTTGCCAAATATGTCATTGTGTGTACTTCTTGACAGATTAATATCTGAATTTCCAGAGATAGCTTTGTGTCTCAGTTCTTTTTCACATGATTGCCAGATATTCATTGATTTACTCTATTTTGCGGTTGGCAGTAGGTCGTACAATTTAGTTATATGGTGAGACTCTAAGACCCATGTTCTTTCTGTTTAAAAGTAGTGTTCAAGTGTGGTGCAGACCTTAGTATACTCTGTGCTTACTGCTGTACTCTTCATGTGACTCTTCATCTGTAGAAAGCAGAAGAATCCACCCCTATCTGCATGGTATCTTTCCTAATATGGGTGATGGAGAGAATCTGCCCTTGGTCCAGAAGGTCTGCAAAACAATGTATCCTGTGGTTTCCCACACCTTAAACCTCTGACTTTTTAGGCCTGGGAGGAAATCTTGATTTCCTCTAATGGAATTCCACAATTAAATTGACAAAAGTAGGGAAATGTGATGTTAGGAATCCTAACCCTAACATCTCATTCCCACCACAAAGGCAGCAAAAGGAAAAGCTATTATGGTTTCACCTCTCCTCAGTCTTCCTGAATCAGGCCTGGGGTGATCCTTGGGGTTGTCAACCCTACTGCTCATCCCATTCTTGTATAGTCTGCACATCTCAGGTTCTTTACTGATGGAATGGGGAAAGCGTTAGGGTAGACAGCTGCAAGGAACACCCCAGACCCAATCTGTGAAGACTCGAGAGAGGTGAAACCTTAATGGTATTTCCTTCTGCTGCCTGCAGGATAGGTGTGGGGTGTTAGGGTTTGGACATTTGTTGGTTTAATCTGAGCCCTAAGTGGTTCATTAATGAATGTATATGCAGCTTTAGGGTGAACAAAATTACCTTAGGCTTTGCTGAATCTGTGACATGGTGTTTCTCCTGATTTGAATGATTGTGTGCTGCAGAAATGACATTGCCCTAACTTTTGACACTTCTTTCCAGGCCTAGAAAAATTCTCACAAACCAATGCTTGGAGACAGGTTGCCATAGTTATTGTAATGCCAACACTGCATAGCATGATTATTCAAATCCAAAGAAATACCATTCAACAGATTCACCACTGACCAGGGGAATTGTTATTTATCTTAACATTGCATTTTTTTTTATTTTTGGGGAATTATGGAAGAACCCTAATTAATGCCTAAATGTAGTTTTGCAGTAGATGTTCTCACATTTTATAAAGGAAGTACTGCAAAAGAGACACATTACTTGGTATTGACAATGTCAGTCTTCGACTGGCAAAACTTTTTAAAGGCAAACAGTATCTGTCACAGTGCCAGTACAAGCTCCTATCATACTTTTTGACAAACAGACTCAGTAGTGTAGAGGTGTGCTCACCTTCACCCCACCCCCAGTAGCAAGCAGTGCCTGGTGTATCTTGATCTCTCCCTAACCCTTTTACTATTTAGTCACTGGTGTCCAGTAGTACCTCCTCCCATAGCCCATCCATATCCAAGTACACCTGGCATCCAGTTGTCCCACCCCCACACACCCTGCTTAATGTCCAAGTATCTCTGCCATCCAGTGCCACCCCCTTCCCACACTGTCCCCGTGCTCAAGTGTCCCTGGCATCTAGTGATGCATCCTACCACACCCTGTTCCATGTCCAAGTATCCACGGTGTTCATTTATACACCCTTCCCAATGTACAAGTATTTATGTCATTTTTGTTGTACTATTTTTAACCAGTAAAGGCACACTGAGATGAAGCTCATTTCCAGGTGTTCTCTGGGAGCACAGGGAGGTTAAGTGACTTGCTAAGGGTCAGACAGTATACAAGTGAAGGTTGTGGGAATCAAACCCAGGTCTGCTTGATGTACCAAGTTTGTTCACTGCTCATTGTGCTAACATCTAGGCTATACTGCCAGACACCTCTTGGCCCCCTTCCATACCCGAATCTATGTCAAAGTAATCCTGGCTTCCAGTGGTACCGCTCACCCTCACAAGATCACCTTTCCAACACCAGGTTTCCAACTCTCATATCAGCAATGCAAAGATAATTAAAAAAAAGAATGTTTCTTCTACCACCTACTTTCACCCATATCTCCCTGTTCTCCCCTTTCCAGTGCCAAGTCATGTAAACAACTTTCCCAGAAAAGTTGCTCTCTAATTCAACCTTTCTAAAGAAAATAAGTAATTTACAAAAAAAATCCTCCTCCTCCTCCTTATGCTACACAAAATTAATATAAACAGATTGCAAATGGTACAACTCTCCTCTCACCTCATTTGCTGGCAAGTGTCAGATTGAATGAAACAATTGTCAGCTACAGTATTTAATTGGTGGCATGGGGGAGACATTTTTTTTTTGTGAATTACTTTATGTGACACAATAATCTGCCATCAGAATAGGTAGCATCTTAGGAGGCACAGGCATTGGACTTGCACTGTCTGTAAAGTTCTTTTTTATTACTTCATTCAATCTGACTGGCACTGGAGCTGGGCATCAACAGTCTGAATGATCTTATCTGGCATCGGCTTCAGTTCCGCATGTCTGCAATGTTTTTGTTAATTCAATCTTTACCACATCAGGACTAGAAAGTGGTTTTCTGATTTCAAAAAAAAAAATCACAGTTGGCAACAGCAGAACTAAGTTACACAAAATTCCAACAAAGTTTAAATTTTTGGAATTCCCATTTATTTATTATTAAAGACATTCATATTAAAACAGACTCTTTTCCTGGGTGTCATCTAGCTGATGAAGACTCAGTCTGGAGCCCACTGGGTCATAATGTTATACACTTAATAGTGTACGACATTATAGCTAACCCGAAAAAGTGCTATCCATGACAGCGAATGGTGTAATACCGCGTATACTGCTGTACATGGTATTGCATCATTCACACACTCCCAAGCAGAGGATAAGACCTCTGCTGGGAGTGGGTTCCACTGAGCAGCTGCCGTGGCTGACTGGACTGAGCTACAGCAGCAGGAACCCAGGCGCTGCCTCTGAGACTGGATTTGATTCCCGATCCCAGACATTTAATTTTTTACCACAAATTGTGTGCTCCCCGAGTTGGAACCGCCCGGAGTTGAGATTCTTTAGTGGGGGGGGGGGCAGCACAGTTTTGTCATGCAGCATAATGTATCTTGCAACATTATGACCCCATGCCAACCTGGAGATGATGGAGGTACTAGTGATTGAACCTGGTAGTAGAAGGGATGCAGAGGATGCTGCTATGGGGACCAGTCTTTGACTTGGTTCCCCAGTATTGGTGGCTTCTGTGAAGGTTAAGAATCTGAGGTTCATTCTGGATGAGAGGCAGACACTTGAGACTCAGGTGTCAACAGTGGTATGGAATGGCTTTTGCTATCTCCGAAATGTCACCTGGATTAAAACCTTGATCTCATCCAAAGATCTGCCCTCTTTGACGCATGCATTTGTCACTTACAGGCTCAATTATTGCTTGCATTATATCTCAGGGTCCTACGATGCTTGCAGCTGGTGCAGAATGCAACAGCCCAGTTACTGACTGTTTTTTCTAGGCCATGTTATATAACCCAGGTCCTGCATAAATTGCACTGGCTGCCGATAAAGTGGCATATCACATTCAAGGCTGGATTGCTGACCTATAAGCCCCTATACAGATTGGACCCTGCTTACTTGAGGGACCGCTTGACTCACTAAGGCTCTCCTAACATAGAAACACAGAAACATAGAAGTTGATGGCAAATAAGGATGACAAGGCCCATCCAGTCTGCCCATTTCTTTTTCTACCTTATAAATGTGCCATTGGCCTTTGCTCTATCAATGGCCTATCTAGTCATACTCATCTGTATTGCTCACTTAAGCCTATTACATGCGTGTTTGAAACCCTGCACTGTATTAATATCCACCACTTCCTGAGGTAGGTCTTTTCATGCATCCACCACTCTTTCTGTGAAAAAGAACTTCCTCACATTACCCCTTAATCAGCCTCCCTCTAATCTCATGCTGTGTCCTCTTGTTCTGCTATTTTTTTTATATTGAAACATGTTAGACTCTTTCACCTTGTTAATGCCCTTAAGGAGTTTGAATATTTCAATCATATCACCTTTCTCCCTCCTTTGCTCTAGAGTATACTTTTTTTTCCCAATTCTTTAACCAGGTGAGACACTCTAAGCTGAAAGCTTCTTTACAGGTGCAACCTGGGAGCACAGGGAAGTTAAGTGACTTGCTCAGGGTCACACAGTATGCAAGCGGGGGCTGTGGAATTCAAACCCAGGTCTCCAGATTTGCAGCTCAGTATACTTATTGAGCTCCGTTAACCTGTCCTCATATGTTTTCTGATGCAGTCCCTGCACCATTTTGGTTGCCCTTGTCTGGACTGCCTCAGTTTGGTTAATGTTCTTGTGAAGGTGTGGCCTCGAGTACGGCATGCAGTACTCCAGATGGGGCCTAACCAGTGTTTTGTAAAGAGGGATTATTTCCTCCCTCTTCCAACTTCTGATATCTCTACTAATACACCCCAACATCCCCCTAGCCTTACCTACTGCTTTAGTGGTCAGCTTGGATGATTTCAGGTCATCGGTGATAATGATGCCCAAGTCTCTTTCTTCACTTGTGACTGCCAGCAACTCTCCTCCCAGCCTATAGGTGGCTTCAAGGTTTATTTTCCCTATGTGCATGATCTTGCACTTCTTTGAGTTAAACCCCAGTTGCCACTCTTCTGACCGTTATGCTAGTTTATCCAGATATCTTCTCATTCTGCCCACCCCATCTGGATCATCTAGTCTGTTGCAGACCTTGATGTCATCTGAAAACAGACAAACCTTACCATCCACTCCATCTGCAATGTCACTGATGAATCTATTAAAGAGGGCTGGCCCCAGGACTGATCTCTGAGGTACCCCACTTGTGACTTGCATCTCTTCTGACTGTATACCGTTTACTACCACTCTCTGTTTTCTGCCCATTAACTAGTTTGCCACCCAGTTGACCAACTTCTGACCCACCCCAAGTCTACCTAGCTTATTAATCAATCCTCTATGTGGAACAGTATCAAACGCTTTGCTGAAGTCAAGGTAGGTGACATCAACTACTCCCCCTTGGTCCACCACTCTGGTTACCCAGTCAAAGAAATCTATGAGATTAATTTGACAGGACCTTGCTTTTGTAAACCCATGCTGTCTTGGATCCTGTGCTCCTATGGATTCCAGGTGTTGCACTGTCCTTTCCTTAAGGAGTCCCTCCATAATCTTGCCCACTACTGAGGTAACACTGACTGGTCTGTAGTTCTCTGCCTCCTCCCTGCTATCACTCTTGTGAAGTGGGATCACATTAGCTCTTCTCCAGTCTTCTGGGACATCTTCTGTGCTCAGAAACTCACTAAACAGTTCTGATAATGGCTCTGCTAGTTCACCCTTAGCTCCTTTAGTACCATGGGATGTATGCCATCAGGTCCCATTCCCTTGTCCACTCTGAGCTTATTGAGCTCTTGTAGGACCCTTTCTTTTGTGAAGGGACTAGTGCACATCTTCATCCCACCTGTGTCCATGGTGCTGAGCTGTGGGCCCTGACATACCTTCTCTTCAGTAAATACTGAGCAGAAGTATCTATTTAGGATAGATGCTTTTACATGGTCCTCCTCACATGCCCCCTTATCCCCTTTGATTTAACAGTACCCCCTCTGGACTTTCTCCTTTCACTAATGTAGCTATAGAAAGTCCTGTCACCTTCTTTTACTGTTTGAGCTATTGTTTCCTTGGTTTGGGCCTTTGCCTGCCTTACTGCCTTCCCTGCTTCCATTAAGAAAGTTTGGTATTCCTCCCTATCTTCATCCTGCTGCGTTCCCTTATATTTCCTGAAGCCAGCCTTATGGCTCTGACCTTTTCTGCTACTGTTTTTGAGAACCAAAGTGGTTTCCTTCTTCTTTTGCACTTCCTTTTCTCTCTAACACAATGGGATGTTGCTTCATGTATTGCATCCTTAATGCTTGATGACTTTGCCTGTACCCCCTCACCTGTATTTATTTTTGTCAGAGCTAGCTTAACTCTGTTGACCATCTTATAAAAGTCTTGCTCCCTTTTATCCTCTGAGGTGAACCTACAATCTATTGCCAGGGCAAGGCTAAATTCGTCAGGAGATAGAGAGTGTTTGCAATATTGGGGCCATTCCTGTGGAACAAGATTCCAAGGTCTTTAAGGGAGGCCCCCCTCATTGGAGGCATTTAAGAGGGGTCTGAAGCTTTTCCTTTTTCAGGAGGCTTTTGGAACTGAATGGTTCCTACTGGGTTTTGCTACCAGTTGCTGCCACTCCAGAAAATCTGTACTGTGATCTTATATTTATCTTTATGTATGTACTACAGATAAGTTGGGTAAGGTAAGACTGAACACTGGAGGATTTGGTACAAGTGGACAAAAGAAATAAGCTACTGTACTTCATAAAGACAAGTAAAAAAAAAAGAAAGGATCAGCTAATGAGAGTGACAGTGCTGACAGAGAATCTGGGCTAACCTATGCATAGTACTGGGCTAACCTATGTGCAGTTCAAAGGTCTTAAGCACAGTGCATTAGAATCTCAATTATCGGAACTGCATGGGAGACATCTGAAAAGTTTGGATAAATGGGAGTCCGGATTATTGAGATTTGAGCAGTACGTCTGATCAGTGGGGGAAATGCAGCCTAATTATAGTGATGATGTACTAGTTCTGCACAAAGTACAAAACAGTATTATGTAACTACTCCTGCCAGTAGGAAAATTGAATTGCATTATCATGTGCTGGCGATTTTGAAGTGACAGGACAAGACAAGCCGGATATGAAGGAGGATTATGGCAGGGTGCTGTCTCACTTTACTTCAGTGTATCATAGTAAAATAGTTATCTACAGTCAGTAGGGACTCTAGGTCCGACATGTCTGCCAGTCCCCCCCCCCATGCTTTAAAAGCAGAAATGAATTACATGAGCACTATGTGGCTTTTTACACAAAATCGACAGGATAGCACAATTTCATAGATTTAGGTTTTAAAAGTGAGCACATTCAAAAGTGTTCACCAATTACAAAGGAAAAACTAATGCAACAGGAGAGGACTTGTTTTTATTTTCCATGATTCATTGTTGTCTTTTAGAGAACATGCTCTTGTGTACATCAGTCATCTCTATGCATTTGAATGAGAACTGTCAGAACAAAAAGGCCTGCAGTCACTTGATCCTTGTGAGCATACACAATATTTAGTGCACATCCACAGTGCCACAAATCTCCTGCATTTTGAGGCACTCCACCTATTCCATAGGGAAACTCCCAAAGGAAGAGGCAGAGTGCCTTGAAATGCAAGAGATTTGTGGCACTGTGGGAAAGCAATAAATAACTGTGCATGTTTACAAGGACAGAGTGAGCACTGTTATTTATTTAAATTGAAATGATACCTGCCTCTTTTCATAGCAGCTAGTCTCCTGATTAGGTAGCACACCACCTTTAATTACAGTTTGCAGTCAGGCTGGCAGGGCTGCACTTCTGATTAATCCTTAAAAAACAAAACTAAAAATCTATTTTTTTTCTTTTACTATCTACCATATAGTATAAGACTTGACACTACATTCATTAGTGTTATTTTTGCAGTGCTATCGGCTTATAGAGTGCATTTAGCACACTTTACTTTTGCTATAACAAAGTAATTAAGGAAGGAAGTGATGGCTTTTTTCTGAGCTTTGAAATTGAATGTAAAATCCATAAGGAGATCCTGCATCATGCAGCAGCATGATACGTTCATAGTGCTATAATTCCCATGTCTACCCACTGAAATTTTTTGCATACTTAGCAGTAGAGCCAACCAGAATTGCACAGGGAAATTGTGCTAGCAGCTGTACATTAAAAGGAAAACTGTTTTTTTTTCTCCTGATTAGCCAGTAGCAGTGCACACTCCCCACTTACAAAGAGGGATCTACATTTTGTGTATCAGTGCAGTATACATACAGTTCAGTAATTTCAAAGTGACAACATTAAGAGTTACTATAGAAGTAGCACCAGCTGGAATTGTTCAGAGAAATTGTGCTAGTAGCTGTATATTTGAAAAGGAAACACTGTTTTTGTGATTTGCCAGTATCAGTGCAAGTGCACCAGTAAAGCAGGGGTCCTGCGTTTTGTGCAAGCGTGGTACAGTACACATGCAGTTCTGTAACTACCAGGCATCAGCACTGATATTCACTAAATAACAGCAAATCCAGTTGAAATTACAGAGTGAAATTATGCTAGCATATTAAAAAGGAAAACATGGGTTTCATAGATTCATAGATTGATTCAAGTTCAGAAGGCACATGCCCATTTATGAACTCGCCACCAGCTAAATTAGCAGTGGAAGGAAAATTTCTCATTACCCATGTATTTGTCAAGGTTTCTCTTAAATTGTTCTATGTTTTCACTGTTTATAATGTTACTATGTAATGTATTCCAGATTGGAGGAATTCTCTGAGTAAAAAATCTAGATTGTTTATTAGTTGTACATAAGGATGATTTCAGTTTTGAATGATGGGATCTAGTGTAATTATTTATTTATTTATTTATTAAATTTTGATAACGGGTAAGCCACTGGGCCCCGAAGGTCCCTTTTTCAGGTGCAAACTAGAGATTACATGGAATTTTACATGGTATAGTATACAGTAAGAGTACATTACATAAGACACATCGAAACATAACACGGGGTAATATGTAGTTGCATTTCAGCTGGCTACATATGCTGGGTAGGCCATTTAGGTTGGTGTAGTCATTGTAGGTATTTCCCTGGGGGGGTGGGGGTGGGGGGGTAAGACCCCTGTGCGTGTTGTGCTGTGATGAATTAGGCATACGCTTAGGAGTCCCTTTCCTTTAGCAATTCACTTGGATGTGGCCATCATATGAGCCTTCAGCCTTGTGCAGAAGCTGTTGGTAGAGGTTGCTTCCTGGACACCTGGGGGCAGGGAGTTCCATAGTATGGGGCGGTGAGGGCAAACGACTTGCCACCCGCCTTGGTTCTAACCCTGGGCACTGTAAGGAGTGTCCAGTCCATCGTGCAGAGGAGCCTAGGGTTAATCTTTGGGGCAATGAGCCAGGTGAGGCTGGGAGGAGGGGAGGGGCTGAGTAATTTAAAGGTATGGCAGAGTAGGGGGTACTGGAGCCGGGCATCCCAGGAGGGCCAGTTTAGTTGGGACAATGTGTCACAGTGGTGGGTCCTGGGGCTGGATAGTGTGGCGAACCGATCCACCTTATGATGGAAAACTTGTACTATGTTCATCTCTTGTCTCGCTGCTCCCTGGACCACCAGGGCCACATAGGTAATGGTTGGGAGTAGTACGCTGGTGGCGATGGAGGCCCTGGCCTCTGATATCAGCTGGTCTTTCAACCTGTACAGGGTCCCAAGTTTGGCATGAATGTTTTTGGTTACTTGGTCTATGTGTTCCTTGAGGGTGAAGCCCTGGTCCAGGGTAAGGCCAAGGTATTTTACTGATTCGACCACCTCTAGCCCTTTGCCTGATGCGGTCGTTAGTTGGAGGTGTTGGCTTCTATCATGACCGATGGCTCTTGGGCCAAACAGCAAGGCCTTGGTCTTGTTAGAATTTATGATCATTCTATTGATGACAAGCCATTGCTCTAGGGATCTCAGGTCATCCTGTCTCCCAGATTAGAGGAGGGGCGGTAGATAACTGCATCATCCGCATACTGTACCACTGAGCTCCCCCCACAGTGTTTACTGAGATCATTGGTAAAGAGAGAGAAGAGAAGGGGGCCAAGGATAGACCCTTGGGGCACCCCCTCTGTTAATGGTAGAGGCTCCAACAAGGAGTCTTTCCATTTTACCCTCTGTGACTTCCCAGTGAGGTAGCTGTTGAACCATGACAGGGAGTGGCTGTCTAGCCCAACATGGCTCAGTTTGGAAAGCAGCAGGTTATGGTTGACAAGGTCAAATGCCTTGGATAGATCTATGAAGACTGCCCCAGTGGGGGTCTCCTTGTCCAGTTCTCTGAGAACATCTGTGGAGAACTTGATAAGCACGGTGTCAGTCCCATGATTGGTTCTGAATCCATGCTGGTAGGGAGCTAGTAATTGATGGAGCTCTAGGTAGTCATGGAGTTGTCCATATATCAATCTCTCTTTGTATCTTTGCAAGGCTACAGAGTAGGGAGATTGGTCTGTAGTTGGTTGACTCCCTCAAGCCTCCCTTGTGGACAGGGACTACATGAGCCAATTTCCATTGTTCAGGGATGGCACCTTCAATAAGGGATCAATTGAGGAGCCAGGTTAGGGGCCTGGTGAGTGCTTGGGCCCCTTCCTTTAGTATTTGGGGGTGAATTCCATCTGTTCCCACAGATCCAGATGTTTTGAGGGACTTTAATAATGGGAGAACTTTGTTGCGTTTTACTAGCCTGATGTGGAAGGTTAGGCAGTCCAATCTGTGGAGGGGGGGTTATTTGAGACTGGGGGGAGGAGTGGCAGTCCCGCTTTGAACTGGTCCAGGTTTGTGAACTGGCAGTTGAGAGCCATAGCGATGCAAGGGTCATCATTTGTTAGTTGACCGTTTACCTCAATGGGGCCATGTATAGTCTTGCTGCTCCCCTTTATTAGCCCATTTATATGTGCCCAAAAGAGTCTAGGGCTGGCGTAGATTCTTTTTCTGTAGATGGGTGACATACTCTTGTTTGGCCACTTTAATGGCCAGTTTGCACCTGTTTCTGAGAGTCTTATAGCAAATTAGGTCAGCCGGAAGGGAGGAGAGCTTGTATTTCTTCCAGGCTGTGTCCCGGTTTTTCATAAGGGATTTCACATGGGAAGTGATCCACTTGTAGCAGCTCCCCTTGGTGTGAAGTTTCTTCATAGGGGCCAGGCGGTCGGCCACCATAGTGATAGCTCACTGAAAGAAAGCAGCAGCCTCATCCAGTGAGGGGAGGAGTTTGATTGGACTCCAATCAATGATGTTTAGGCAGCCTATTAGGTGTTCAGGCAGTAAGTGTGTGAAATCCCTTGCCACCAGGATTCACGGGCGGAATCTGGGGGCCCTGTTTTTCCAGGTGCAGAAAATTGGGGAGTGGTTACTCAGGGCATCTGGTAAGGCGCCTGCCATCTGTATGTTGGAGGGTTTGCTCATAAGCACCCAATCAAGCGTGGAGTGATTTCCCATTTTGTAGTTCATTCAGGTGAGCCCAGCAATGATCTGTTCAAGGTTAGCTTCCTGAACCAGCCCTATTAGGGAGTAGTTGTCTTGTGGGGCCCAATTTAGATTAAAGTCCCCCAGAATGAGTAGCTCAGAGGTTACCTCTTTGGAGATATTCTTTAGGACTGTCTCAAGAGATGAGCGCACATTCGTTGGGGGGTTATATACACATTCAATGTTGAGATGTTTACATGGGCCAAGAGTGATGCGTACGAAGATTGATTCGCCTTCCGTGCAAGTGGGCTGTTGCAGGTTGACCTGCATTGAGTTAAGGGTATCTTTTGTGTAGATTAGGACACCTCCCCCACTTTTGCTCAATCTGTCTTTTCTGTGGGAGAGCTACCCCAGGGCTGCAACCTCATGGGAGAGAATATGAGGCTTGAGCCAGGTTTCAGATACGGCCAGGATGTCCAGGCTGTACTGGTCCAGCCAGGCTTGTAGTTCCTGCATCTTTGGTCTTAGGCTACATATATTCATATGCGTGATCTGCAGGCCCTTTGTGGATGCCCAATAAGGGTCCTGAGGGGTGGAGACCAGGAGGTTATTAGGTGGGGGTCCAGGATTAGGTTGGATGTCCCTGGCCATAAGCAGGAAGGTAGCAAGGAGGCAGAGAGATGGGAGGCTTCGGAGGGGTAAGGACTTAATACAGAGTCTCCTTTTGGTGGAAAGTAATGTTGAGTACCAAATGCCTCTCCTGCAAAATTCATGGGCAATCAGAAGTGCCTCTGTGTTATTTTGAGGGGGGGTAGCAGTGCCAGGAGTGGCGAGGGGAAGGGTCAGAAGGAGGGGGACTTCTGGAGTCCTGCTCTCCTAAGCTAATAGTCATGTCTGCCCAAAGGAGGGGCAGAAGGTACAAGACATCGAGGAGGAGGCCTCTGTTTGGGCAGCTAAGGTAGTGAGGTCCTTGCTTGGTGGGCATCATGCTGGTCACAGGAGGTGGAGTGGAGTGGAGAGGAGGGAAGGCTGGACAGAGGGTGTGGTTTAGCCCCTAGGGATAGTTACCCTGCATCAAGGGGGCTCCGCTATAGAACAGTACCCAATCTCATAGGGATGCCAAGTCCCTGGCATAATTACTTACTGAGAACTTTTCTAATCCTATTGTGTTTAACAAGTAATCATTATTGTATGCCTTATAAGTATAGATTAAGTCGCCCTCTTAGTATTTTGTACTTCAAAGAATAAAGTTCTAAAGATTTTAATCTAGAACCATAATCAAGTTCGGACATATTCAGACATATTCAGACAATCCTTTTAGTTATTCTTCATTGAACTCTTTCTGTCTTGTTTAGATAGCCAATAGAAGTTGGGGCACAAAATGAAACACACTATTCCAAATGTGGACGAACCAGGCTTGTGTATAGGGACAAGATTACAGATGATTCCCTGCTTTTGATGTGTCTCAATATACAACCTATAATTTTGTGCCATTTTTTTGTAACAGTTTTATTGGTATGGGTGTTAAATTTTAAGTTATCAGTTATAGTTATACCTAAGTCTCTTTCCTCTGTTGTAATAGTTAACTTCTCATTTTGAATTGAATATGGGCGCTTCTTATTATTGTTCCCCATATGCATTACCTTACACTTTGCTGGGTTAAATTTCATTTTATTGTTTACTGCCCATGATGTTAATTTATTTAAATTATCTTGGAGGGTGTTTGCAGATGCAGTAGTGTTCACAATGCAGCCTAATTTGCAATTATCTGCATATTTATTTGTCCAAACTTCGTTTGTTCTTTGCATACTTGCTATCAGTATATTAAAAAGTAAAGGCCCAAGAACAGATCCCTTCGGTACTCCACTGGTGAGAGGGCTCCAGTTGGATTTGTGCTCTTGTACAACCACCCTTTGATGTCTGTTATATAATCATGCTGATATCCACTTAATTAAGTACCTGTCCAAATTTATATTATGAAGTTGTTTGATCAAATTTTATGGGAAACAGTGTCAAATGCCTTTTCAAAATCCAAGAATATGATGTCCACTAGAAGGCCTTTATCTAGGGTGTCACTGACAGGTTCAAAAAAACTAATAAGGTTTGTTTGACATGACCTACCAGTAGTAAAGCCATACTGAGAAATGTCAGTACAATTGAAAATTTTAAGGTGATTGGAGAGTTTAGCATGTATTAACCGTTCAATTATTTTATTGACAAGTGATGTAAGGCTGATAGGCCTATAATTAGATATTAACTGTTTATTACCTCCCTTGTGTATAGGGGTTATATTTGCTTCTCTCCAAGACTGAAGAACTTTCCCATTATTTACAGACATGTTAAACAAATAGGTAAAAGGTCCAGCAAGTTCCTTTGATACCTCTTTTAAGAACTTGAGGTGAATACTATCTGGACCTGGAGATGTATTGCATTTAATTTTGTTAATGGCCTCTAAAGTGTCTTGTTCAGAGAAGAATAATTTAATATTTGATGTTTGTAATGTACTTGATGTGTAAACTCCATAGGATTAAATATACTTGTGAAATAATGATTAAATTTAATAGTCAATTTTTTTCATTAGTTATTTGTCATTTACCTTTAGTGGTTCAATTCCTGTACATGTTTGTTTTAATGAACCTATATAGTTATAAAACTGCTTTTTATTGTTTTTGATGTCTTTGTCTAAATTTATTTCCATTTTTTGTTTTGATTTTTAAATTACTTGTTTTTTGGGGGGCAAGTATCTTAAACTTACCCCAATCAGAAGCCTTTTTAGTCTTGCTGTATTTATTATAGACCCAATGTTTCTTTCTTATTACACGCTTTATATCTTTAGACCACCACATGGGAACTCTTTGTTTGCTATTATTATCAAATTTTGCTCTCTCAGGTACCCAAGTATATATACAGTAATCTATTTTGGTCTTTATTGTATCCCACACATGTTCAAAGTCAAGATTACCTAAGTCTTTTAACCATTCCCATGAAGACAGGAACTTTTTTATGTTTTTATAATCGGCTTTATGATAATTTTTAAACTTACTTACCCCTTTGTTATAATTTGTTTGATTTAAGATGTCACATACAATCATGTTGTGATCACTGTCACCCAGATGGGGTATGATAACAGGGGTGGAGAGAAGGCCAACAGTGTTTGTAAAAAGAAGGTCAATTATATTATTATTACTAGTGGGAGTAGTTACTAACTGATCCAGTCCAAGTTTAAATGTAATTTCTAGAAACTGCCATTCAATAGTACTGTGCGTATCAAGTATTTCCCAGCTTATATTAGGGAAATTAAAATCACCCAGAATTAAGTCTTCTTTCACTTCGATATTGTCTAACTGCTTCAAAAAGACTAAGTTATCTTCCTGGTTTAAATTAGGTGATCTGTAACAAACAAAGACCTATAGTTAAGGTTTTGTTGCCTAGTTCAATTTTGGCCCAAAGTATCTCAGCTGGAGAATCCTCATACACTATCTCATGACAATTGTATTTATTAGATATGTATAAAGCTATCCCCCCTCCTTTAACATTATGTCTATTTTTTAAGAATTTTGTAAAACTACTTATATCAGAATTCCAATCATTGTCAGGCAACCACGTTTCTGTAATACAACAGATGTCAATTTCCTTATTAGCATGAATATATCTTAATTCATATAATTTATTTGTTAAACTATGAGCATTAGTTAGTAGAATTTGTATTCCCTTAACTTTAACTTTATTAATATCATTTCACTTTGTATAGTATTTTCCTATCTTGGTGGATTTTTTTGATTATTCAAACCAGATTCTGATATCCTCTTCTTTTTTTTTCTTTCTTAGTTTTGCTTTTTTATTGTTTTTGCAGTCATAATTATTATTCCACTTATTGCTTACAGAAGTATATTCTGCTGAATGTGTTTTATGTATAGCAGTTGCACCTTCCCCCCATTTAATAGTTTAAATTTGCATCTATTGAGTTGTTAAACTGTAGGCTGAGAAATTGTGACCCTACTTTATTTAGATGTAGTCCCTCTTGACTGTACATGTCATAGTTTCCATTGCATTCTTCTCAATGTGTTATACATTTAAGATTTTGCCTCATGCACCATTGTCTGAGCCAATTGTTTGTTTCTTTTAATGTACAGTTTTGTTTGTATGTTGCTTTAGGAATTGGAAGTATTTCAGAAAATAAAATGTCACAGCCCAAATCTACCAGTTTATTTGTTAAGTTAACAAATTCCTGCTGGATTTGTTGAGGATTTTGATATAAAACATTATTGGCTCCTGTGTGAACTACAACTAATTTTCTAGGATTTGTTGCTGAAACAATGTCATTAATCATTTTTGTGATATCTGATATTTTGGCACTGCTAAAACATGATAGGGTACAATGTGCTTTATCTGTATCGCATACCACATGGTCAAGTCCTTTAATTATAGAATCACCTAACACATATATTTCAGTTTCATTGGTCTGAGAAACCTGGAATTCCATATTTTGCTCAACTTGCTGTAGAATGATTGAAGTAGTATCAAAAGATATTAAGGGTGGTTGTAAATTTATATTCTGATTCATGCAGGTCGATTGATTTTCATTATATGGTAGTGTAGGGAAGTCTGTTATTATCACTTCCTTAACAGAAGTAGTCATAGCCATTGACCCTTCTTGGGTGATGTCTAAATTTAGGGGGTCAAACGAGTTAGTGATTTCAAGGCTGAATTGTTTGGCTTTCCTTCCCCTTTTTTGTTTTGATGTTTCAAGTGTTGGACTTGATACCAAGTATCCTCAGGGTCTGTACTTTCTTCTTCTTCCCTTCCCCTTTCTTTAGTTGGAGGAGTATTATTTATAGGCACAAGAACATCAGTACAGATTTTATTTTTTAGTACATGCATAATAATAGAGTTAAATTGGTATGTATCAGTTTGAAATCGTACTTGTAAGTGAGATGCCATATCCTTCTGGCTTGTCTCAGTTTCACTTATCCTTTTATTAAACTGCTCTAATAGGAGTGACATTTCATGATTATCAAGACATTTAGTACATATAAATAAATTGTCTAATGGATAATCATATACTATCATATACATGTTGCATTTTTTACATAGTATTGCTTTTTCACCATTTTTGGTTTGTATGAATGTTTCCATGGTATTTATCATGCAGTTGTTAAAGTCACCAACAGAGGAAACAAGAAAAGAAGTGTAAAAGAATAATACCAGGTTTGGTAATTATAATTCTTGAGATACCGAAAAAAGACTCAACTTCCTGATTAAGTTTTGGAAACAAAGTTCCAAATTCCAAAAACAAAATCTGTTCATAGTAATGTGTACTGTTTACCAGAGATAATAATTTAGTGTTTAATTTTCACCCAAAATGTAATAATTTTTCAAGTTACATTGACCACAATAAGCAAGATTTTAAAGATAGATACAGACAAACGATGTTAGTTCTGTGCTGTTTCTGACTGAGCTTTCAGCAACTCTGAGCTACTAGGAATGGTAGCACAAACAAAGAAAACACAGGCAGAACTCAGATAAAAAGCATATAGATGTTAACTACTTATGGGAATCACTGATTTAATCACCAAGATTCTATAGGCTTCTTCCCAAAGTGAATATTTAATTTTAGTGCTTTATAATGATACTCAAATGTGCAGGGCAGGATCTTTATTGGCAGATTATTTAAGAAATACAGCAAACAATATAAACTGAGTGTCTTGAAGCCCCTGATATTACCTACCAGCTGAGTGATCATAAAAACGTCCTTAACTGCAGAGGGTTTGTGTTTATGACTGCTTTGCTAGAAACCCCATTTTATACTTAAACAATGCTAAACATGCAAAACATGCACGGAAACTCGCATGTCTTTTAAAGCTCATCTACATTAACGTAATGAAGGCTCTTGCCTCGGTAGGCTTCAATTAAATAGTATCCCCACCCGGAAATTCTAAACACTTAATAACAGAGCTGAAGCTCTGTAAACTGCTGCAGATATTGTAGTGCTGTTAAAAGAAGCACCAACTTGAAACACAAAGTAAAAACACCTAATTGTCACTGTCAATAGTTTAAAAATGATTTTGGATGGCAAGTCCCTCTTCCTGTGTAAGAATTACAATGGGGCTTAGTTAGTTACATCAATTTAAAAGAAATAAATGTTGCACAAGCATTGTAGCAGCTATATATCAAGAAGAAAACACTGGAGTATTTTGTGATCAGCCAGTGACAAATTGCACATTTTTATGAACCTGCATTTGAAGAAAACAAAAACAAATTAGAGTTTGTGAATAAAATTGTGCTATTTGCTGCAATTCTGCATTTTTATGAACTCACATTATTAAAATGTGTAGTCTGAGAAAAATGTGCAGTTAGGAGAAAAAAAATGTGAACATAAAATGACATTTGATTTTGACATTAATTTATGAAAGTTACCCAAATCTGAAGTCAGTAGTTTTGTACAGTTTCACATCTAATAAAACTTTTGCCCAACATAACAACAGACTAATCATGCACAGTGCAGGAGCTGTAACTTGCTTTGTGGAGGGCCCTATGGACCCTACATGAAATAGTAGACCCTTTATACACAATTATGGATTTGTAGCTTGCTTTGCACAGGGAGAGACAGGGAGGGTGGAAGAGGGGGAGGAGGAGTAGCTCTTTATGTAATGGAAGTGATAAAAGCAATGGAACAAAAGAGTAAAAAGGGAGGAGAGGAGAGGAGGCACTGTGGGTCACCTTAAAGACTGGAAATTACACCACAATCATCACAGGGGTTGTATATAGATCCCCCATCTCGGGGGAAGGAATGGACAAGGATATGATAGAAAGCATAGTTAGGATGGCAGAGAAAGGTGAGATATTGTTGATGGGGGACCTGAATATGCCAGATGTTAACAGGAGCACCTTTGCTGCAGCCACATCCAAGAGCAGGGATATTCTCAATGCCCTACAGAGGGCATGCCTCAGACAGCTAGTGTTGGAATCCACTCAGGAGAGAGCAATGTTAGACCTCGTACTCTCAAATGAGGACAGCGAGAGGATCTCAGATCTAGAAGTGGGTAGCCATCTGGGAACAAGTGATCATCAAACAGTGTGGTTCCCAATAAACTCAGCTGCAGAGTGAAGCCATACGAAAGTGAGGGTACTGGACTTCAGGAGGGCTGACTTTGCCAAAATGGGAGAGTGCCTTAGAAAAGCACTAGCAAACAGGCAAGAAGGAGGGGTAGAGCAACAATGGGAAAACATCAAAACTGCCATCACAGAGGCAACAAGCCTTTGTGTGAAGCAAATAAACAAATCAAAATGAAAGAAAAAGCCAAAATGGTTCTCAAAAGAGGTGGCGGGGAAGGTTAGGGAGAAAAAGATAGCATTTAGGAAGTATAAGGAAACATAGAAGAAGCAGGACAGAGAACTGTACCAGTTAAGACAGAAGGAAGCAGGGAAGGTAGTCAGAATAGCAAAAGCCCACACTGAGGAAAAGATAGCCAACTCAGTTAAGAAGGGGGATAAAACATTTTATAGGTACATTAGGGAGCATAGAAAGACAAAGGGAGGGATAGTGAGGCTGAATAGAATGGATGGTGGGTGGGCAAAGAGGGTCAGTGAAAAAGTGGGGATACTGAACAAATACTTCTGCTCAGTATTCACAAAAGAGGAGGGGGGGGAGGTACCTAATCAAATTAACCGAAGCACTCTGGATAGGGGGTCGATCCCAGTCCTTTCACAGAAGAAAGGGTTCTGAAAGAACTCCTAAAACTGAAGGTGGACAATGCAATGGAGCCTGATGGGATTCACCCCAGAATTCTAAAAGAATTAAGGGGAGAACTAGTGACTTTATTAATTACCCTTTTTAACAAATCATGGGAGGATGGTATGGTACCTGAGGACTGGAGGAGGGTGGATGTGATTCCCCTTCACAAAAGTGGGAGCAAGACAGGGGCAGGAAACTAGAGAACTGTCAGTTTGACCTCTGTGGTAGGGGATAATGATGGAATCACTTCTGAAGGAAAGAATTGTTGAGTACCTAGAGGCCAGTAGGGCACTTCACCCAAGGCAGCATGGATTCACAGTGGGAAGATCATGTCAGATGAATCTAATTGATTCCTTTGACTGCGTGACCAGAGTAGTGCACTAGGGAAGGGCTGTGGACATGGCCTACCTAGACTTTAACAAAGCATTTGACACAGTCCCACAATAAACAAATTAGCCAGCCTGGGTGTGGGTCCCAGGGTGGTAGCCTGGGTAAACATTGGCTGAACAACAGGACATATGAGGTAATAGTAAACAGAGTCAACTCTGAAGAAAGGGGGGGGTTACTAGTGGGGTACTGCAGGGTTCAGTACTGGGTCCAGTCCTTTTTAATGTCTTTATAAGTGACATTGCAGAGGGTCTGGAAGGAAAAGTATGCCTCTTTGCAGATGACACAAGATCTGCAACAGGGTTGACAAACAAGAGGATGTGGAAAGGATGAGAAGGGACTTGGCAGGTTTGGCGGAATGGTCAGAAGTATTGCAGCTTGGATTCAATACAAAGAAGTGCAAAATAATGCACCTGGGAAACAAAAACCCAGGAGAAGAGTACACAATGGGGGGGGGTTGTAACAACATAAATGGAAAGGGATCTGGGGGGTAATCATATCAGATGACCTTAAGGTTGGCAAGCAATGTGAGAAGGCAGTAGGGAGGGTTGGGAGGATACTGGGATGTATAGGGAGATGCATCATCAGCAGAAAACAGGAAGCTGTTATCCCTCTGTATAGACAGTTGACAATATAGACAGTTGATGGCACCCCATCTGGAGTACTGCATCTGGTTCTGGAGACCTCATCTCCTCAAGGGCATAGACAGGATGGAGGCAGTCCAGTGGAGGGCAACTAAAATGGTGCAGGGACTGCAAGAGAAGCCATACAAGGAGAGACTAAAGGAGCTTATTATGTATACCCTTGAGGAAAGGAGGGAGAGAGGGGACATAGTAGAAACTTTTAGGTACCTCAGTGGAATCAACAAAAGTCCATGAGGGTTGCATCTTTCAGAAAAAGAGATGTGCAAGAATAAGGGGACATAATTTGAAGACAGAGGGGGGACAGCTTAGGGAGTATTTTTTCACAGAGATAGTGGTGGATGCATGGAACCACCTTCCTGAGGAGGTTGTGGGTCTAACATTTTGGGAGAATTCAAGAATGCGTGGGACAGACATAAGGCAATTCTTGTGGGGGTTAGGAAGAAATAGTCTGTTGGTTAACTAGGATCTGCACCTTATCCAGTAGGTAGGGAAATGTGCAGCCTAGGTGGGCCAAGCGGTCCTTATCTGCTGTCAAAGTCAATGTTTCTATGTTTCTATGACCTGCCAGCCCTATGTTAAGCAACAGAGCATGGACATGTATCTTGCTTCAAGCAGAGTCCTGTGGGCCTTATGTGAAGCAGCAGAACTGTTGGACATGGAACAGGACTGTTTTTTGCTTCCCACAGGGACCTGTGGGCCCTAAAGTAAGCAGCTGACCAGGTAGGCTTGGAGCAGACCTATATGTTGTTTGCTCAGAGCCCTGTGTGCAGGAGGTGAAGTAGCATACCCACAAGCAATTGAACTAGATCTGTAGGATGCTTCAAGTTAATGACCCATTGAGTAGGTCTGAGAGTTGCCACTTAGGTGGTTGTGAGGGGTGATAAGTAGCCCATTGTCTAAATCTGGGCTTACAGAGCAAAAACAATTGATCCAAGTTATGGGAGAAAGAAAACCAAACAGTGCAATACAAAAATTCTATGTGCATGTGAAGCACATGTTTATTGGAGTTTCGTTTTTTTAAGATGTTTTGTCAATCACCCGTAACCTTTTTTCCTTTTAATTTATTGTTCACATTTGGGGCCCAGCGGTGTTTAAGTCTGGACCCAAATTACTTTTTCTGAGGTACCAAATAAATTATTTTTTGGTGCATGTGTTTTGTGGACATCTTTTTTCACCCTTTTTTATTAACTAGCATTAAAAGTGACAGAAAACAGGATGTTGTTCAGCCATTGTGAACTTCAGGCTGTGCTGGTTTCCAAACAAGAGACCCTTGCCAAAAGTATGTAGTGGGTAGTGAAGAGGAGAGGTGGCACAGATGCAAATCTGTGGTTGAGGGTGTAGAGTTTAATTATTAGTGGGTGGGCTGGGTGGGGATGAGCATAATGATGAACTCTTCCTCAATGAGTGGGGGAAGAAACTTACTTGAGTGTGCTGGTAAGAGGGTGGCATGTGTGGCGTGGAAGTAACTGAGTCTGGGGGGTTACAACAAATTAAGATGAGGAAGGGAACAGTGAAAGTGAGCCACTCATCCTGAGCACCCAGTGTCACAAATTTTTTTTGTTTTTGTTTTTTTGGTTTTGAAAGTAATAAATACCCAATACCAGCATTGGGCACTTAGTCTTGGGAAATAGATGCAGCTTATCCAAGAGCAGAATTGAGCACTCAGTATAAAAAAAGGAGAAATTCAAAGGTGTTTTTTTTTTGTCCTTTCATGATTGATTTAGTCATTTATGAAGAAAGAGCTGAACAGCTTCTCTTAGTAGCTTGGCACTGGTAGCAGGATGGAGGAAAGCATGATGTTTTCTTATCCATGACTTGAAAGTCGATCACAAATAAAAACAAAATGGTTGTATTTTTTCATATCGTTTTTCCATGTTATTTATGTATTTATTTATTTATTTTTCATTTGAAATGGTTTTAAAATGCTAATCACTTTAAAATGTGGGTGATTTAATAACAAAACAGTTGAAAGGCCCTGTGGAAAATATCTAACAAACCAGAAAGTGTAAGGTTTTATATCTGGGTACTTTTTTTTCTTTTTCCATGCAAAAAAAAAAAGCATCTTAAAATTGAGGTATTGTTTGTAAGTGATGTTATCTATAACTAAAACAAACTAAGGAAACAATTTTGTCAACATTTTATACAAATCAGCTCTTAGGATTGCAGTGGCATATGTCAAATTTTACAGTCCTAGGAGAACAATGTACTAGTTATATGAGCTGTCAAAAAAGGGGTATTAACACAAACACCAACTCAACGGTCATTAGGGGTTACAAAGAAATCTGGTATGTTGCTCCAATGTTCTGGCACCCCAACATGTATTTCTATTCTAGACTGAGTGGGCTACAGACATTTTATGTAGAAAATGGCTGCAGCTTTTAATCAGTGGGCAGATAGGCAGCTGGCATTGGACATTTGCAGTTGCAATATTTTTGCAATTATTTGTGTGGCCTTTTAGTGAATTATTTTAAGAAAGTGTCTAGATTTTCTTTTCTTTTTCTCCTTTTTTTGTATGTGTGTGTGTGTCATCTAGCCAGTGATTGGCCATTTCTGAAGAGCAAGTGAGAGTGAGTGCACTTTCATAGTTCAGAAGTTTTTTGTTTTTTTTTAAGTAGAAAAGCAAAGTGCAGACTATTTGATAGATGCTGTGATTGTCATTCTGGTGAGTTAAGAGTGAAAGGAAAACTAATTGGAAAGACTTTGCCTGGAGTTCAGTGGCCAAGCAGCCAGCCACTCCCACTTCCTGAGCTATATAAGCAGTTCCTCTCAGCCACACTGTGAAGCATTTTTTCTTTGCAACGAATGCAATGTTGGTTTGCCTTCTGAGCTGGCTGGGGCCTACCCCCACCTGCTGTTTCTGTGTGTCTCTGCTGGACTTAGGTGTTTGTTTTCCTACTTCTGGTTTGTGTCTTTCCTCTGGCTCTGTGCTTCCCTGTGTTTTGTGTCTCTTGTTTTGGGGCATTTCCCTGTTTTCTGTTTTGCTGTGTTTTAGTTTTGTCTTTTTTGGGGGGGCTTTGTTTCTAAGCTCCTAGCATACTGCTACTCAGAGGTCATTCTACTGCATTCAGTTACCTACAACTACAGCCACTGCTGCTTTTTACTTTAATTACTATTGTGCCCAATGCTTGTGTTTTTACACTGTGCTCACCACGCTCAAACTACTGCAATGCAACTGCAATTATCTGTGTGTTTCACCTCAACCATTACTGCTCCAAGTTGCATACCCAATTCTTTTCACCTGACACAGTTTACTCTGACCCTAGCTGTGCTGCTCATTCCTGCTCTCATTCTACTTGCAGCTTCATTGCACTGCCTGGCTATACCTTCTTTCAAAGCATTTGTCTCCATGTTTCATTGTAGTTACAACTCTGAGGTCAGCCAACTAAGCTCCTTCTGAGGCTGTTCATATAGTTTTGTTATTAAATCTTGCCTTGCTGCCGATAATCCTCAGAGTGTATGTCAACTTGATTTGGCTATTCATGTCTGGCTGGCTGGCCCCCAATTCAGTGCTGTTTAACTGCTATCCAGTATGGTATGCAGGTCCACCTATCACTACTACTGCTTACTGACCTACGTGCAGGTCCACACTTGCTTACACAACCATTGTTCCTTGCTTTTGCAAACCATTGCTTCATGACTACTGCAACCCCCTGGGCTTCAGCCTCTGGGATTCTGCTGCACTCAATCTGCATTCGACATTGCAAGGTTTCAGCACTCACTGCTTATTATGATCTCAGCATGCTGTGATCATTCAGTTCACCAGCTTTTCAGCTCTCAATCAATTTCTGGGGCATGCCAGCCATTCTATTCTGGTGCAGGGTTCCTGCAGCCAACGGTCTCACTCTGCATTTAGTCCACATCTTGAGCATGTCCAACTTGGGGCGGGATCCTTCTCAACTGGTCCATAGCTGGGAATGTCCTCACCCTGGGCTTGGCTTTAGCTGCCTGCTTCATGACAGCAGCTCCTGCTGAAGAAATTTAAGACTAGCAGTGAAGGGTGGTTACGATGATCTCCTTTGGCTCTAGTGTTCACTATAATGGTTAGCCATTGACTTTAGTGGTTTCCCTAGTAAGGCACCTTCACCACATTCTTCCTATGATTGCCTTTGGTTCTCCAGGTTTGATTTAGGGTGGGTAGGCCAGGTGAGTGCCTCAGAAGTTGTTGCTCCCCTCCTGCACCTTGGATGCACATATTGTGCTGAGTTTTCTTGCAACCTTCCATGGCGTTCCCGCTAGAAGGTTTGTGTGAGAGCCTTTCTCCAAACTAGAATATTTTCCACCACCCTTTAATTGGGTTTTCCAAATTGCAGCTGCAGAGCTGTCACTAATTAAACTATCCCAAGCCTGGAAGGAAGGAGACCTAGGCCTTGGATCCCTAGAGATTTCCTCCTTATTGGGTTTTTTTTCTCTACTCCATTGCCTCAGGTCATAACACTTAGCATAGTTGTTTCTCCTAGTTTCTTTAGGTAGGTTCCGCTCTTGGATGGAGGATGTCCTGCCATTCCCTCTCTCCTTATGAGATCCCATAATCTCAATGCATACCATCAGTTTCATGCTACGCAAGCCTAGGTATTCATTATGTTATCCAACTGAGCATCTCATTGCATTATCAAACTGCCTATGCTTCTCCACTACTACATTACAGTTACTGCTCCTATGTCACAGTTACTGCTTGCTCTATGCTTCGTGTTGTCTCCTTTTTGGGGATGATATTTACATTTCTTTGGGGGATTCCTAAGGTACCTTTAGCCACGGGAATCATCCTGTGGCACCTCTATGGGTGGAACCCTGTCCGAGATTTCCTTGCTTTGTACCCCTACAGGGTGATAATTCCTCTGGAATAGAGAGTGCGAATGGCCAAAACCAAACTAACACAGTTGTACAAGCATAACACTATACTGGTTGCGTAGGTCAGTGAACAAGTATCTGTCAATGCTGAATGTTTGCTTGCTTGCATTGGTATTGAAACTGCAGGAGTTAATGAGAGGCATAGTCAGAATGGCAGTGAGATATTGAAGTGACAGTGATCTGATCTGTACCTTGTAGAGACTGACAGTGATGTGGGTTTGCCTTGGTGTGAATATTTTGAATGGACATTTCCATGTAATACAAACAGTGTATGAAAATGTTATCACCAAACAAAAAGGGGAAAAAATGGCAATAATGAGTGCAGTATTACAGGCAGCTACAATTTCTGTAATACAGTTATGATTTCATTCATCTCTTATGTTTATTAGTAGAATCACATGGGAGATAGTCTTGGTAACTGCATGGACATAAAAGTGGTGGGACTAAAACCTCCTAGCTCATAATCTATTTTTCAGTAGTCAATGTACTGTATGTAACCCTGAAATCAATACCTGAGTTGTATTTTCTGTCTAGTCCCTCATACTTACTACTACATACATAGCAGAGGGAACAGGAGAGAGAGAGGGTGGAGGAGGTGGGGGTGGGAGTGGGATGACTGGGGGGTGGGTAGCTGCAAACTAAGGGTGTTGGCTGCACACTCGAGCAGACAGAGATAGACCAGGTGGTCTGTTTCTGCTGGCATATTCATATGTTTGTATGTTCATATACTCTCAAGTACCCCTTAATTAAATAAATTAAAATTCAGTGCAGCATACTGTAGTGTACACATACACAATGTATGTACACTACAGTATGCTGTACTGTGTAATAATTTTGTTTTGTAAATAGCAATATTAACATTATTTATTGTTCTTTTGCAAAGAGGAGACAGTAGGTCAACCAAAATAAGTTAATACCAAGCCGGAAGCAGGGAAAGAGATGCCATCCATGTGGGTGCACTTATCCTATTGTAGATTTGCAGTCCGGCACTTGAACATCTAAGACAGAACCAGACAGTCCTCCTGAGTTGTGCTTCAAAAGGCCTCTTCTTTCAGTTCTTTTTTGCTTTTCTTCTGTTTCAATCAGTAATTTATTACCTGTCCTACGTGGACTAATGAAAGGGGGGGTGGCTGCCCCGATGCCCAGGCAGCTACAGCACATCATCACAGGCCAGCCAAGTAGTCAAGAGAGTCAGACAAACACAAGTGATTGCTCTTTTTTGAAACTTTGCTATAGTGAATGATGAAGGCTAAAAGGAGAAACACACACACCACAAGTGTGAAGTGAAATATTCACACATTAACTGTTTTTTTAAGGGGGCCAGCCAGGTAGCCTCTCTGGATTAGGAGGACTGGACTTCTGTTCTTCCTTCCAGTACTAGAGTATAGTCTTCTTCTCCCCTCAGATGAGCTCTCACTCATCTCTTGCAGACCCAAACTGACCAGCTTCTGGAGGCTGAACCACCAGGCTCTGTCCAGAGTCATCATCGGACTTGTCCCATAGCCACCAACACGGTCATCTTCTCTTCACTCTCCTCTCATCATCTAGTCTACTCAGGCAGCACTCACTCCATTCTCCTCTCTCATTGTGCGTGCCTCATGCACCGCTTTCCCTCCCAATTAATCTTCTGAGGCAGACAGCCAGCAGGCAGGGATTTTAGGTGGTCACAACACCAGCACTGAGTGCGCGCTCTGGAAGGATGAGTGGGAGGGAGAGGTACTACTATCCTATGCATGCAGAGTCTGGACCTGCAACCTGACATGATTGGGGAGGGACAAGTTAGCACCAGGCTGTGGGGTGTAGAGACAGAAACAAAGACAGACTGCTCAGCTGCACATCTGATTGGCTGAGGAAGGTGACGATGTTGCCATCCATGCACACACATAGAAGAGTACTACTAGTAGTGTAACTAAAGCATTCGGAAAGGAGAAAGAGAGATTTTTTTTTTGTGCTGCTTGGCCATCGGAAACAAATTCAGGGCATAAGAAGGTGCAAGTATGCACTTTTGACAATGATTGTTTACAAAAACGTGCCCAGGCTATGCCCTACCTGATTTTAAAGAGGTGGGGCCATGACCCAGGTGCCCCTCCCCAGCTCCTGTGCCAAGCAGCCAAACACCATTACCCCACAAGGAGCCAAACAGTGTTTCTTCTTACCCAGTCATGAAGATCATTTGCACATCAGGAAGCATTACAACAACCTTTTGAAGAAGATGTGTGGGTCAGGCTGGGGTTCAGGAAGGTATCGCTATCACTGGGCTTGAAAGCCTCATGACTGAGCAAGGAGAAACACTGTCTGGCTCCTTGGGGATAACTGTGATTGGCTTCTTTCTGGCAGTGGAGAAGGGAGGTGCCATATCCGATCATGAACTTTGGGGGTTCTGAAATAAAGAATGGTAGTTTTAAAGACTAACAAGGAGGCAGAGGCAGCGATGTTTGGCTGTATAGTTGCTGGGTGCCTGGTAAGTTTGATCCAATGCATCACTGAGCATGACCACAAGTGAAGAAGGAAAACAAGGTGGTCCCACTATCTGGATATGCAGCTGTAATTGGCTGCTACAATCAGGGACCGCACCACAAACACAGCTGATAGTGATAGGGTGCTCTCTGATTGCAGCGGTTAATCTCTTTGTGCATAGTGGCATGCTCATTAACTGTCACTACTGAAATCAAGGTGTTTCCTGCGTAAGCACATGCAAGCAAACACAAAAAGGAAAGTTTTTTTCATGATGTGTGGATTAGGTGGAAAGGTATGATAGCATGATAGCTTGTTGTGTGGACTTTTAGAAGGGGAAAATGTAACATTCAGTAGAAAGTAATATCAAGCAAGCAGGCAGGCAGGTGGAGAAATGCTAATGACATTTTATATATATATATATATATATATATATATATATATATATATATATATGGGCTATGATGTGTTCTACTGTATGTCTATTAATGTAAGGTTCTATATTTATACACATAGTAGCTCAGTTAAAAGAAATTATTGTATGGTCCAGTTTATGCCCCATTGTATAACGATATAAATATAGACATTATATCTCTGGCAAGACCAAGAAAAATATTTATACCAAGATCTGCAACAGAGTTGACATACAGAAGGGGCTAGATAAAATGAGAAATGACCTAAGACTACATAATGCACCTGGGACACAGAAACCAAGAGAGGAATACAGGATTGGGGGGGGGGGCAGGTTCTTGCCACCACAATTCAGGACTGGAGAGAGATCTGGGGATTTTCATATTCGATGACCTGAAGTCATACAAAAAATGGGAAAAAGCAGTGGAGAAAGCAAACAGAATGCTGGGGTGCTTAGGAAGGGGCATAACCAATAGGAGAAGTGAGTGGTGATGCCACTGTATAGATCACTGATGAGGCCTCATCTGGAATACTGTGTCCAATTCTGTTGACCACATCTCAGGAAGGACATAGACAGAGTGGAAGCAGTCCAGAGAACAGCAATAAAAATGATACAGGCACTGCATCACAAGCCTTATGAGGAAAGACTCAAGGAACTTAATATCTATTCATTTGAAGAAAGGAGGGAGTGAGGGCATATGATAGAGACTTTCAAATATCTTAGAAGAATAAACAGGGTACAGGAGGGGAGCATATTTCAGAGAAGAAAATGCACAAAGACAAGGGGACATAACATGAGGCTGGAGGGAGAGAGGCTTGGGGGAATGCTAGGAAGTATTTTATCACAGAGAGGGTGGTGGATCCATAGAACAGTCTATCAGAATATGTGGTGGAAGCAAAAACAGTATGGGGATTCAAAAGTGCATGGGATAAGCATAAAGGCACCCTACTGTACAGCAGAATAGGGGAAAGGCAATCCAGATGAGAGTAGGGATTGTCAAACAAAGTAGGGAAATGGGCAGACTAGGTGGGCTGTATGGTCCTGATCTGCCTACAGATTCTACGTTTCTATGTTTCAATCGCAATAGGAGCCAATATGATAATTTTTTCATATACAAAAGTGAAATTTGCCAGACCATGAGTGGCTTATGAGTGGCAGAACAAAACACAACCACAAGTAAACTGCCCAATGTCAAATTGTATGAGTATAGATAAAAAACTCTTTATACTGGACATTGCCTGGGAGGACATCAAGGACCCAATGTGCCAAGGCACCTTTTTGATTGTCTAATGGAGTGAGCAGCACAGAGAAGCTATGGCCAAGGTTTGTGAGCATTATGAAGATGGTGGGCATCACTGAGGAATAATCATCAGGGGAGAAACTGAATATAGCCACAACATGCTGGTACATTATGGTAGGCAGTGTTGGAGAGTGAGGATGAGCATCACAGCTGTTGCACAGGTCTGGTCGGTTCAGCAGATGCTGAGGTTTGTTTTATTTTGGGGATCAGAACAGGGTGGGGGGGTCCAGAAATGAAAAGACTGAATGATTGGGGGCAAAGGGTCTGCAGTACTTGCAAGATCCCCTTTGCCCCTACTGCCCTTTCAGCCCACTCTGCTCTACTGATGAGGAATTGCCAGAGCTTCCCATGGTCTGATTGCAAACTTTGGGAGTGAGATCTTTTGCTTTTGTAGCCCTAACTCTGTGGAACTCTCTAACTTGTCGGATTAAAGAGTGCCTGACCACTTAAGCTTTTAAATCTTCCTTAAAGACCTATCTATTTAATTTAGCATTTTTTTGAAATTTGAGATTTCTGCTGCCTGTGTATTTATTGATTTTATATACGATGTATGTTATTGGTTATATATTTGTAGAAGCACTTTTTTAATTATTTGAATTGTGCTTTCAAGAAATAAATTATTGATTGATTGAGAAGTAAGAGTTCTGAAAATGAAGTGAATGACTAAGGAGATCGGAGGTTGCACTGGTGTTCATACAGAACTTTAGAATATAGTATAAGGTTTACATAGTGACATGTTCACCATATGTAAAAATGTCTAATATGAACATAAAAACACAGACAATGACTGAGTAAAAAGACCAAAGGTACATCTATTCTTCCCATAACACACTACTATGTCCTGACTCCTTTTGTTAATATGGGGTCTTTGCTTACACTGTTCACCCTTTGCTCTCTGATTTACTGCCCACAAGTAACTATTAAGCCCTTAATTCTGTCTGTGTTTAACACAATTAATGTTTTTGGTGCCCACCACCTCTGCTGGCAGATAGTTTCATGGCTTAGCCACCTCTCACATCTCTCCTGAACCTCCACCACACCAGATCCCACTATATTCTAGATTTACTACTCATGTTGAATTGTTCCTTGCAGGTTACATTGTTCATTCCATTCAGGAGCTTGAACGTCTTTATTGAATCACCACTCTCTCTCATCTGGCCTAAAGCGAGTACGTGTTCAGTGCCCTAAGCCAGTCCTCTAGGATATGTCCTGCTGGCCTTGATTCACTTTGGTTACCTTAAACTGCACCATCTCCAGCTGTCCTTTTCTTTGCCTAGGAGAGGACACCAGAACTGGTCCCAGTACTCAAGGCGTGGTCTCACCAATGATGTATATATAGGTACTGTAGTAATAATTTTTCCTGCTGCCATCAAAATCCCTCCCAATACACTCCAGCATCCTGCTCACCTTTGCTCTGCATATATTGTTTAAGGAGTCACTTATGATGACCCTAGGTCCCTTTCCTCAGAAGTAGTTTCCATCATAACCTCTCCCATCCAATACTTCATTCAGGGGTTCTTGTTCTGTATCTGCATCAGCTTGCAGTTTTTGGAGTTAAATATCAGCTGCCAAACCCTGGACCAGCTCTCCACCTCTGCAGTTCCCTCTGTATCTCCATCATCCCCTCCTTACTGCTTACCCTACCACAGAGCTTAGTTGCATATGGGAAAGGCACATCCTGCTTTGTATTCCTTCTCCTATGTCACAGATGAACATATTGAAAAAGACTGGACTCAAGAGACTTATCCCTATGGCAGTCAAAAAACACTATCTGGATGCGCTGCCAGCTTGTGGTGTGAGTCCAAAATACACAAAGTAGCAGGACAACCAAAGGACACCACACTTACTCAGCTACAAAAATAAACAAAACACAAAAAGTCAAAGTAAATGCACCAAAACAATGTCATTCATTTGGGTAAAAGAAAGAGTGGCACAATGCAGCCCTAGTGCTTGAGCTCTGAATCATCGCCCTTTGTCAGGGGCATGGCTAGCAACTGAAGGAGCCATACATATATATTAATTAATTTAAAGGTAGAGACACAGTTCAAGGGTCTTTTAGAACAAAAGCACATCAGGAGCACAAAAAGTAGTAAATAAAAAACGATATTCAAAATTTCACAATAAATACAATACCAGATTTAAAGCTGGGCATATAAACTGCAGCTCACATATAAATTAAGAAGTGGAAATTGAAAAAAAAAAGAAACCAGTGGCAAGGTAGGTAACCCTGGAAATCCTGACACCATATCAGTAAAAAGATAAAGCACTATAACTTATAGACCGTTAAATTTGGACCTCAACATTTTTTTTATATATAAATGCATTATAGTGACCCAATTTTATGAAAATTATATAAGGGACACAAACCAAAATGAGTAAACTAGAAGCTGAAAGTACATGCAAAAAAAAAAAAAAGAAAAGAATAAGCTGGGTTTCTGTTTTCGAATTGTAAAAATTACATATATGTACAGATAGACATAAATATAACCAAGGAAAGAAAGGGAGACAGGAACTGGTATATACAAGCTAAATACAAAACAGTAGCAACAAAAGGAAGAGTGCAATTTTGGATAATGACACAATTGTAAATGCAAGATAAGTTACAGATATTTGGGGAAAAGAGAAGTGGGGTATATGGAAACGAGAAAGATGGCTTGGTGGGGCAGAGGGAAGGACTCATATATAACAGATTTTTAGTAAGCCAGTACAACTGTAACACTTGAGCTACAATGAGCTAATTCCTAAGGGGGCAAAAGATCAACAGATCAGGCTTGATCGAACAGGCAGAAATCCTACTCTGTTACAGATATGGTACAGTGTCAACCCGTTAGTTTTAAACCATGTGAAAATTGAGATTTTAGACTATATATCCATTCACACTCCTTTTGTAGTAAATGTCTTTACTCTGTCTTCTTCTATAGGTGCAGATGGAACTTGCTCCAAACCCATGAATTAAAAAAAAATTGATTTTTTTTCCATAACAAATTTTAAAATGTTATCCTGGGTAGTATTCAGGGTAGCAGGATGGACCAAACAATTGTGTTCTTGGATCTGTTTACATAATTGTCTCATAGTTCTCCAAACAAAAATGGGTTTGGAGCATGTTCCATATATGTTTAGGGAATATGGCAGAGTAAATACATTACTACAAAATGAGTACAAATGGATATATAGCCTAAAACTAAATTTTCACATAGCTTCAATGAACAGATTTGCATTGTATCTTTCTGTAACAGAGTATGTCCTCTTCTTTTTGCTGTTACTAATATATGTTTAGCTAATATATATTTTCTGTGGTATCCAGGTGCCAACAAGAATCATCCGTCCCCCCTCTGGAGGTCCCTGGAGTCTCTTCTGCCATGGGCAGCAAAGCCTTTTCTTGGTCTGCCCCCTCCCTATGGAACAAACTCCTCATGTCACTCCACTCGATTGCCTTGCACCCCTCTTTCAAAACCCACTACAAGGCCTAGCTGATGTCAGAAGACAAATGATATCACTCTCCCAGGTAAGTGGCCATCCCTTCCCCCCTATTTCCCTCCTTTTTCCAATTCCATATTCTGGTGTCCTTAATATAGGCTCTGGCACCCTACCATGCTCTACACTCTCCCCTTACCTTGCTTCTTACTCTCCTCCCTCCTGACAGCATCATCGCATGTACCGTCTGTTGATTGTAATATTGTAACTGTGTATTTACCATACCACTGAATTGTTTGCTGTACCTGGTACTATACTGTAACCTCAATTTATGCATTTTCCCTATGTACCATGCTTCTTGCACTGAGCTATGTTACCTGTTATACTGTTCCTACTACCTGTATATGCCTTACTCGATGTGCCACACTAGTGGCCCAGGTCACGCCTGAAAACGGTCCGTCGAATCGGTGCACCTACCCTGTCATCAAAGACATAAATAAATAAATTCAACTTTCTCTCTCCCCCCTCTTTCTGACTTCTCCTGATTATGTTTATGTCTGTCTGTACTTATATGTAATATTTACATTTTGATAATAGAAACTCATCCCTCTCCTTTTCTGTCCGATTTTCAGCTTCTAGTTTTCCCATTTCTATGTTCTTCCCTTATATTTTCATAACTTTGGGTCACCATAGTGTGCAAATATAAAAACATATGTTGTTTTAGTCCATATTCATTGGCCTATTGGTTAGAGTACTTTATTTTTACCCAGTCATGCTGTCAGGGTTCAGCACCATACTACTGTATTTTGGGTTTCCCCATTGAATTCTAATACCAGTACAGTCCCATCATTGTTTAGATTTTTTTTAGACTTTTTTCCTTTTTTGTTTTTGTTTTTAATAGTTAAGTACTGTTATGTCAAGTACTGTTTTTTTCAATGAACACATCTTTATTTACATAAGATCTGCACTTATGTATATGCCAAGCTTTGACTTTAATACTGTGCATATTGTGAAGGTTTGAATATTGTTTTTCAAGTATTAGTGTTTGGTGCTCTTGACATGCTATCATTCTGAAGGCTGCTTAAGGTGTGACTGTACCTTTAAATTAATTTCTATGGGCAGCATTTTGAAAGAAGATGTGCTCAGCTCATCTCAGATGAGACAGACTTAGTGAGTTGGGCCCAAGATGAAAAGTGGTATTTCAGAAGATAGAATGGAAGATGCACCAGCCCATCTCCCTCTGAAAATACCACTTTTACAATTAGGCCCATCTCAATGGGGCTGGCTCTTCTGAGATGAGCTGAGCACATCTGTGAGCACTGAAAACAGCAATGAGGAGCAATCATGCCAGGAAAACAGTAGCAACAGTAAGGTGATGTAGAGGGAAAAATGAAGGCAGTGTAAACCCCTAAACATGGGCTGTGGACAACCCCAAAGGACCATACAGTGTATTGTACAGTAGAAATTGTCCACGTGATGCATAGTTGTATACCAAGGCCCAGATATTCAAACTGCACCACAAAAGTGTGCAACAGCAGGAGTAAGCACAAGTCCACTGTGCCCATGCGCAATACTCGTGATATTCAAACACTGCGCAGGTCAAGATGCGCCTGCGGCACAAGACTGAATATCGCACCAACTGCGCCATAGCACAACCAGGGATGTGCAGTGGCGCAGGTCAGATGTGCAATAGCAAAACCAGGGAAGCCTAGTGGAGCAGGGCAACAGCACAACAGCACAGCCAGGCATGTGCAGGGACAGGATGCAGGGGTCCACCACCCATGGTAGGGATGGGCAGAGGAGCACTCAGCAGAACAGACATCGCCCCCCACACCCCATGCACTGCACAACTGGAGGAGAGCAGGAAGAACCAATGGCCCAGGAACACCAGCAAGAAACCCATCGCTGTGGCATGGTGCACCAGCACACCCCCTTACAAGCTGGGACCATCACACATGGATGCCTGTCCTCCCCATGCCATACCAACCTACCAATGCAGAGCACACCCTGCCCCATGATCCCCATACAACCTGCCCAGGAGTAGCACCCAACAGTGCAGGACACCCCCAGCATTCCACCACCCCCACTGTGACAGTACAACCCTGTGCACCACAGAACTATGCAAGGCAGCCCCACCACAAGCACCCAACAGCAGGAAGCAGCAGCAGACAGCAAAGCAATGGCTGCAGACACAGTGCCACCAAGCACGTCCCCCCCAGGTAAAGCTGTGAGGCTGACCATGCGTCAGCACATGAGGTACCACACACGTGACAGGGCATTCCCCGGAACCCACCACCAGTGTCCACAGCACCCTGCCCACCCTCCCAAGGACACACCCCGTCCCAGCACTGGCCACAACAGCCAGTGCAGACACCCACAGTGTTGCATGGAAGCATGCACCACACAGGATGCAACACAGTGCACAGACAAACAACCATCCATACCCAGGGGCACACCAACACAGGGACATAGTAGTGGGTCAACCAAGCCCCCGGTGTGTGACCATGGTAGCCGTGTACACATCGCCAGAACCTCTCTACGGCACAGGTGTGCCAGCAACCCTGTGCAGGCACCACAATGCTGTATGCCACCAGCATGTGGCTGGAGCACAAGTGGCAGACAGCCGAGCACATCCCCTGCAACAGGCACAGGTGACAGCATCGAGGTGGGACAACAACAGCGGATGCAACAGTGCCACCCGAGGCAGACATGCACTACACCAGTGACAGGAGGCAACGCGGCATCACGCTGGGTACAGTGGCAGTCCAGCTTGGGCAGCCACCACTGACATGCCAGCGGACTGTACAGGTCACAGACATGCAAGGGTGGCAGCTGCATCGGCCATGGATGGTCTGACAGGTGTGCCATGGACTCAGCGCATGCACCATGTACCACTGCACACAATCATCCATTGCATAGGGAACAACACACAAACCACAGACAGTGACTGAGAGCTATGCCCACACCACACTTGCCTCCCCTACGGACACATACACACAGACACACAAAGACACCCCCATGATAGCACCACCCCCGACACCATGCACACCACTGCAGCTGAGCACCATTAGCTCACTGGAAATCAGAGACCACAACAGTAGAAATAACTAAACAAATACATTATAAAAGTGGTAACAAAACTATGTACAACTATATATATTTGAAAGGGGTGAGGACACAAACAGGATGGAGGTGGGTAAGGGGCAGGGGCGAACAAATGGGAGAGGGAAGGAGGGATGGGAGGGTAGCTTCATGGGGCTTTCCAAGATACAACCGCAGTCCATCTTCAGTGGGAGTCCTGCTCCCCACTCCTGTGGTGCCTCCTGTCATGACGACGCCTCACACTGTGTCACTCAAGCCTTTCAAGGATGGCCAGAGAGGCCCTGGCTACCTGCAACAGATCCTGCAGCGCACAATCCACATATACCAGCCACCGTCCACCTAGGACAAGGGAGCAGAGTCAATAGGCATGAATGCACAGCCCCCTGCTGCCACTCATTGTGCATGGCATACAGCCATGGGACATGCCCCTGTGATGGTGTGCGACCACCCACAGTGATCATGTCCACAAGACCTGCCCACCCAGGTGCACACAGCCATGCAGACCGCTGTACACACCCACCGCCCAAGTCCCGAACAGCACCACTGTGGCTGTGCAGTGACATGGCTTTGCAGTGCGAAGGCAATGGTACAGCCATGTACCCAGTGCAGGCATGGACCACCATTGATGCACTCCCAGACATGTAGTGCCACTGGACAGTGCTGACTGTACCATGTTGTGTGCATGGCAGTGGTGTCAATGTGTGGTGGCCATGATCTGCCGCCCACCCTGCTTAACAGCATGCACAAAAAATCCTGGATGTAAGGCACTCACCATCATCAGGCTGGTCCTGGCACTGGGGCTGGTATGGGTGCTCTGGCATCTTGACGTGCCTCACACCGCAGCTGCCCCTCCCTGGCATGCCGGCATTCCTCAGGGCCTAGGGTGCAAACATGGAGAGAGGAACATCAGTACAATCTGGTAGCAAAGGCCCCCCACCCCCGGTGTGTGCGATCCCACACAGCCATACCCATCTTCCCCCCACCCCTATACCACCACCACCACAGCCCACACTGGACAGACCCCCCTCATGTGCTGAACACATGCCCACTGCGATACCCATATGGATGTAACCAGTGTATGGATGGGGCACCTACCTGGCCGTGGAACCGCGCCCTCCTGGCATGTGCCCACAGGCGGGCAAGCCTGCCCAGGTCCCTCCACCCAAGGTCCCCATACCAGTGCCTGTACTGCTCTGCTGTGCACTGGATCCCCATCACCTCCTCCAGGGCCACCGCCACCTCCTCCCACAAGGCACTCCTGGCCCTGTCCAGGGGTGCCTCCCCCAAAGAGAGCAGCAGCAGCATGGGGCTCAACCAGGGACACGAGGTTAGCCAGTTCGACCTGGCTGCAGATTGGTGCCTGTCTCTGTGCCATCTTCCAAGCATTGAGTATCAAAATGATGCTCCGTAGCGCATGTCCACCATGTGCGGATGCTGCGTGGTACTGCGCTGCCATTCCCTATCGTGCTGTCACCAAACAGCATGATAGAGGTGCACCCATGTGGACGCATGGCACCTAGGGGCAAAGGTCAGCACAGGGTCAGGGGTCCCTCGCGCATGGACCACCACATTGTGATTGGTACTCACCACGTGTAGCATGGTAGGGCGCCAGTTTGGCACTTCCTGTAGTGGCCTACCACGCTGTCGCACATGGTGCCTACGGTGCCCCAGTGCAAGAGCACCATACATGTGAACAGAGCACTAGTGCCACTGGCACAGTGGTGGACATACCCTGCACTACCTCCCACACTCAGCACGTCAGCAGCACGGCAGGCATCGGTGTCAGCACCCTCGGCATGCACCGTTTGGTGTCTACTGCACACGTCACTGAGCTGCGCCCTTGCCTGAGCACGTTCAACACAATTGCACAAGGCGCAACAGCACGATATTCAGCTGGCATATGCAAATCAGCTCATCAGCAATTCAATGTAGCAGCTACTGCATTAGCATCCACTTAAAATTGAGCCTCACCTCATTTGCATACGTTGTGCTATATAAATGCGACATGGGGCTGCAGAGACAATAGTCTGGTATTGCAGTCTATTGTGGTGAGTTGCATGCTGTTTGCCAGTGTAGACTGTGGTGTGTGAGAGATGCATGGGACTGGACAATCTGAGGTAACACCTGTCATTCCCACAGGATCAATGATGACCGAACGTGAGGTGGAGGAGGAGGAACAGAGATGTGGGAGACGGAGGAGGCCCAACTTTACCAAGGCAGAATCAGATGCCTGTTTAAGGCCTACCTTGACCAGGAACCACTGCTCAGCAGACAGCGGGGAACACCACATGCCCATGCTGTGGCATGGGGTGAGGTGGCGCGTGCCATCAACCAGTATGACAGCCACCAGCGGTCCGTGCAGGAGTGCAAGAAGAAGGTTGGCATGGACAGGAGGAGGAGTAAGGATAAGGTGGCTGCCATCAGGGCAGCACGGGCTGCAACTGGTGGGGGACAGCTGGCCGTGCAATGCCTGATGCCACAGGAAGAGCGGGTTGCTGGCAGCATGCGGCGTTGTGCCCTTAAGGGTGTTCCAGGTGGTGGCTTCCAGACGGGTGGTAGCGCGTCACTGCATTGTAGGTCCTGATCTGTCACTGTGGGGAGGGTGGGGGGAATGCCACAGGGTAGGGCAGATACATTAATGCTACTGTGTTCCCTTACAGCTCCTGAGCATCTACATGGGTCAGCAGTGGTGAGCTCATCCACTCAGGGTGATATCCTGGACACAGAGAAAGGCCCATCCACCTCCACAGGTGTCCAAGGGTCAGAATGACAGTGGACCAGCCTGGCTGTCTGGTCTGATGCTGTTGTAGCTGGTGGGGAGGAGGCCCTACCTGTGTCCCAGTGTGACAGCGTCCATGGATGCCATCATGCTGAGACTCGGACTGGTGCCGGATCCGTCACTGATGATGATGGAGCTCACATCATGGACAGTGATACATGTGTGCCACAGGATGGCCACACAGCAGGTAACAGCATGAGCATAGCTGTGGGTGGAGCTGCCATGGAGGCCTGTGTGACATCACAGTCTCAGCCTGTGCCTGTCTGCACCAGTGGGGCAGCACTGGTGTGCATCCAGGACAGTGGGGCTGTTGCAGCCGTTTCAGAGGCACTGTTAAGCCCTGGAGAGCGGCGGCTGGAGGGGCAGTGTCAGCAGTCAGCCAATGGCGATGGGGGGACAGTGTCAGAGGCCGGCGTCAGTGTACCACCTGTGGACATGCCCAGGCATGGCCCTGGTGTGCAGTGCCCAACCTCAAGGGGTGCTGCCCAGCACGGCCGCGAACACCATGAGAGACAGCATGCTGATCAGGTGGATGCCCTCTTAGATGAGCACACCCGCATACTCCATGAATCAGTGGATCAACAGTTGCAGCTTGTGACGGCAGTGGATGCACTCAGTGCGGTCCTGCACCAGACAGAGGAGGGGCGCAGCAGGGACACTGGTCTGCTCCTGGCAGGGATGGACCGGCTGCGGGAGGATGTGACCACCGCCATTGACATGCAGACACAGGCATTCACAGCTGTCATGGCCACAATGGACACATAGTTATTTGCCCATGTGCCACAGACACCAAGCAGTGCCATGTCCATCCCCCATTCCCGGCGTCGTGCGACACCCTCCTTGTCAACACCGGGTTCAGCTGTGGGCATCCCGAGCACGCCTGGAGCAGGCATGTTCAGTGAGCTGCAGACCCCTGCTCAAGAACGGTCGTGTTCCCGCAGATGCACCCCTTGGGGACCGTCGGTGCCACCCCATGAGGCCAATGGTCAGCCTGTCACAGCTGGCGGGTCTCAGTGGGGCCGCCCACACATCTGTGGTGGCCGTGGCACTGTGCAGCGTGACTGACCTGTCTCCCACCATGGCTGCTGTCTGACACTGCCCTGTGTGCAGTGTGTTGTTCAACGTGCAGTGCACGGGTGGGGTACCCGGCCCTGCACACACACACACACACACACACACACACACACATTCCATGTGCACACCCTCCTGACTGCTGGCTGCTGTGGTGTGTGCATGATGATGCCTGCATTGCGCTTTCCACCACTGTGCAATGGTGCCCAGCATTTGAGACATGCACAATGACAGGCACTGGGCGTGGTGGTCTGTGGACGTGTGTGTGGCTAGGGCTGGCAGTTGGGGTCGGCATGCCTCCTACCCTTTGTTCATGTCTTGTAGCGTGTATGTGAGTGTGCGTGACAGTGTGCTGTGTTAGGCCTCGCCCATCCCTGATGGTGTGTGTGGTTCCACACTCAGCCAATTACCTTCACGACATGTGCCCCTGGGGTTTGTCCATGCACGTTTGTGGATTGTGCCCTTGCCATTGGTGGTTGCACATGGCCCCATGACTTACCTGGATTGATTGAAGTGCTCATCTGTGATGGTGTCCTGGTACAGCTGTGACATCCGGATCAGTCGGTGGTCCCTTCGACCAGGGGGCTGCCCATCACCATTTGCACCAGCATCCTCATCGTCCCCATCGCTGTCCCCCTCTTCGACCTCTACAGCTATCCCACAGTTGTTGGCCATGTTGTGCAGGATGCAACAGGCCAGGAATAGCCCACAGACCTTTGAGGGGATGTACTGTAGGGCACCGCCAGACATATCCAGGCAACGTAAATGGGCCTTCAGCATCCCAAACACCCGCTCTACGACATTGCGTGTGGTGGCATGTGCCTCATTGTACCGTTGCTGCGATGGGGTCATGGGCCACCGGTATGGTGTGAGCAGCCAAGGACGGAGTGGATATCCACTGTCACCTGTGTGTAGAGAGTGGACATTAGTCTGGTGATCAGTGTCGCCCTGCCATGGGCCATCTAGGCCAGTACCCATGTCACCTCTGACTATGCCCCTCCCAAGATCCATGTCTTTCTGTGTGATTTGCATACTTACCCACAAGGTGGCCAGTGGGGATGTCTCCACTCTCGAACCTGTGGCATAGTGCAGACTGGTGCCAGATGAAGGTGTCATGTGCTCCCCCAGGGTGGTGGCACAGACATTGGTTATGCACTCCCTAGCATCGCACATCACCTGGCACTTGATGCTGGCATAGCCCTTCCGATTAATGTACGCAGCACCTTCCGGGCCAGGTGGTATGCGGATGGCCACATGGGTGCAGTCAATGGCCCCGAGCACACCAGGCATATGTGCTATCCTGTGGAACTCATGTATGTGCTGTGCGCTCCACCTGTGTTCTGGGGAAATGGATATACTCCGCAGCATATGATAGCAGTGCGCTGAGGAATTGTGTGAGTAGGCATGATGCGGCCAACTGGGTTATGCCTGTTGTGTCCCCTGTTGGTCTCTGGAAGGTACCCGTGGTGAGCAGGCACATGACTGCTGTCACCTTTGTCTCCACTGACAGTGCATGGCTCTGTCATGTGGGTGCCTGCATCTCATCACTGCACAGCTCACAGAGCTGCCTCAGGATCGCCCAGTTCAGGTGGTACTGGCCCACAATCTCGGTGCCACTGTAGTGCTCAAAGCTGGTGCAGGCTCAGTACCACCTGTTTTGGGCATACCGCTGAAGGGCCCTTCCACAGCCTCACCCCTCTGCTGCCTGCCTTCTCACACCCCTCATTACTACCTCTATCTGAATGGTGGCACTGGCCATGTCCCTGGCTTGTGTTCCCCCCCTGGCAGCTGTAATCCCGTTCCCCCCACTGTCCTTTGTGCTACTCCCCCTGCACCGGGAACACTTCCAAGATTTGGCTGTCCTGCCCACTGCCACTTCCCTCAGTCCACTGTGGCACAGGCTCCCCACTCCTGTCCTGTTGCCCTGTGTTGAAAGGTGTGCCCTGTCCTGCTCTTTTCCAGTCCCACTCACTGCTTCCTTGTCTTCTGTGGCTGTCACCTTTCTCCCACCTCTGGCTTCCCTGTAGCGTTCTTGCGCCTCTCTCTTGTTCCTTTTTATTTTGGATCATTTCCGCTATCGCACAACTTCTGCTTTCTCCCCTATTGCGCATGTCGCATGCTGTTGAATATCGCACCGCGCAATTTATTCATGGTTCCTCCCCCTTCAGTTGCGCATGCATTCATTACCATTGTGCTCTTGCGCATTGTGATTTGGGGGCGCAGCTGCCTCCTGCTGAATATCGCACAATGGCGCATTTTTGGACTTGTGCTGGCGCATCTCTGTTGTGCATGGCGCAACCCTTTTGAATATCTGGGCCCAAATTTATTGTGCAGTCTGTGTCAATGTAGCAACTATATAAATCCCTGTAGAACATCTCATGCCCCCCCCCAGTGGCATCCTGAGATGAACAACCTGCTGCTCAGTGTGTTGTCCTGGTGAAACAGGTTAATAAACAAAGAAATAATAATGAAAGAAATCCAGGCTAGCCCGTCGGTGCAGTGGTTGGATTTCCGCTTGCGACACCGGTGACCCGGGTTCGGAAACAGACCCGAGTCATCAAAGGACCAGCCAGGGGAGAAGGATCTAGCATCCCAGAGACAGCTCTCCTTCTCCAGGGGGAGGGCAGGGTGTATGTCTGGTGCTTGAGATGGATCGCTAGCAGAGGCCAAGGGTACCGTAGCAACCGACATCTGAACGCAGTCGGGGGGGATGGACGCTGGACGTCATTGCATATTCCCGCCCTCCATGTGCAGCACCAAAAAAACACTTCCTGTCCATGGCCCAAGATGAAGCCTGCCCTGGCCTTCATCAGCCTCCAGAACCAACCCTCAGACCTAGTCCCATCATGCGGCGCTGTTAAAGGGTCGGTGCCACACACCACCCTGGGGGGCAAGCCAGGGGGTACCCGAGGGATAGGGTCTAATGTAGAGGTGGAGGTTAGGGTCCATGACCAGGCTGAGATGCTGGGTCACAGGTAGCAGGGGCACAAAAAAGAAAGAAACCCCAAAGCACCAAGGGTGCACAGACTGAGCCTCCCCCAAACACAGCAAGAAGCAATACAGAAACATCACTGACCAAGGGAACAAACAGGCACAGTGGGCATGGCACTCAGAGGACCAGGGTAAATGTTCCACAGCACCTGTAGTGCTACAGACAGCAAGGCCTGGCCATGTGCTGAAGTACAAGTAAACAGAAATCAGGCTTAGTGGACATGACAACCACATTACAGGCACAGCAGACCACAGGCACAATGGCACAAAGGCCAGTGTCTGAGAGCACCAGAACAGTGTCAACACTGTTCTGCAGGGCATGGCATTTCATTGTAGTGTACATGGTGCCCCACCACCCTGACACGCACAACAGCACAGCCCTCCTGCAAAGCCACTGCCCCCACCAGGTTGGCCACCAGGAGCAGCACCAGTGCCCATGAGTAGGCCAATGCAGTGGTGATCCAGGTAAGGGCTCTGGGCCCTGAAGCCTGCACCTGTGGCATATGGCACAGAGGATCACCTGTAGGTGGTGTGCACAGATGGGGCAATGCAGAGACAGAGGCTTGGATGTGCACGATGCACAAGAGGCACACACAGTCTGCTCTGCATATGTCACAGATGAGCTACAGGGATGTACAATGTAAGGGGCAATGGTGCATCACTGTGCAGTGCTGGGGAATGTGCAATAAACATCCTGTACTGCCAGACATGCTCCACCATGCATGTTAAGGTTGGTACACCATATCACGCATGCACATAAATGTGCTGTACGGAGATGCACTGAGCACATTGAATGGGCCCATACCACCATTCATGCATGAAAATGCACTTTAGGGAGATGAGTCAAACTCAGCAGGATGCGCCCTGCTGATTGAGATTGGCTGGGCACAAAGGGTGGGATATTCAGAAGGGTTGCGCATGGCACAACACAGTTGCACCATGCACAACCCACTGATGCGCCCCGGCATGATATTTAAAAGGGGAAAGTGTGCAGCACAAATCACGATGTGCCACGGCACATCAGTAATGTATGCGATGCAAGTTGGTGGGGTGTGCCCTTGCATACTACGCACATCCCAATATTCAGCCCGGGATGTGCTGAGCAGATGCAGGCACAACCCCTACTTGCGCCATGCACAGTTGAGCCTAGAAATAAAGGAGCATGGGCTGGTCACCCACAGGTGAGTTGCCATGTGGTAGGGTGCAACATGGCAGCTGTCAGCTGTGGGTGGCCATCTGAGCTCTGTAGCCAGTGTCAGTCGGCATCGCACCCCCACCTCACGATCGCCAGGCGCTGTAAATGAAAGATTATCCCTGATGGTCCAGTGGACCGCTGCCAGCCCATTCACGGGCTATGTAATAATATTACCATTCCTGGTGGTCCAGTGGACTGCTGCCAGCCCGATCGCAGGCTATGTAATGATAGCAACATCCCTGGTTGTCCAGTGGACTGAATCCTGCCCTATCATGGGGTAAAATAAAGAACTAAATCCCTGGTGGTCCAAGCGGTACCCCCCTCCCCACCCGCCCACTGAGCCCTGCCACCCTGCCCCCCGGTCAGTGGCAAGTGGCAACTCCCCACCACAGGCTGCCTGGCCACCGCCAACTGACAGCGTACAGTAGCAGCTGTATGCCCATTGGTCCACACCGTGGGCCAATGGGCATGTAGACCATACTGTACTACACAGTCCTGATATGTGAATGGATGGGGAGCTGCCACCCGCCACTGACCGGGGTGGGAATCGCGGTGGTGGGGCTCAGTTGATGGGTGGGGAGGGGGGTACCACTGGACCACCAGGGAGTCTTTATTTGGTATATGTATACTTATGCCCACGATTGGCCTAGAAGCGGTCCACTGGACCACCAGGGATTTAGTTCTTTATTTCTAGCCCGCAATTGGGCAGGATTCGGTCCACTGGACCACCAGGGATTCAGTTCTTTATTTTTAGCCAGCGATCAGGCAGGATTCAGTCCACTGGACCACCAGGGATGTTGCTATTATTACATAGCCCGCAATCGGGCATTGAGGCATTTTGCCCTCTGGGGAAGGGGGCATCGGTCCCTGAAGGCTGCAGTCTGGCAGGGCACCAAGCACAATTTGCCGGGGATCAGTGCACCTGCATGCAGATGGGGCCATAATGACATGCAAATGGCCCCATTTGCACCTTGCATGCATTATTGCCCCATTTGCATACCTGCCACTGAATATCGTGGTTTATGCGCCTAGTGCAATGTTACTTGCGCTAGTGCATACCCTTGCTCCTCACTGGCCAATTGCACTCATGCAGTGCCACTGCGCCATGCACTATGTGGGTGGCCATAGAGAGATTTTCAACGGTTCTGAGCCATTGCGCAGCACCATTAAATATCACCCTGTCAGCATCCTGGCACATCCCAGCTGCGCTGTGCCCAGGCTTGAACCCCAGCCTGGCGCAGTCTGAATATCCCACCCAAAGTTGCTATTTTCAGCCAAAACAAATGAGCTCATTGCCCAATTCAGGCTCAACTCCACTGCTTAACATGTCATTATAGTTGTTCCAAAGCTCATTTACATGTGCTGAGCACAACTTGGGCTACCATGCGCCACCCCACACCACAAGTGAGCAGCAGGTGCTGCAGCCCTGAAGGTATGTTTATTTATGTTCCTCACGTTACAGCCTGTGTTATACTACATCCAGTGGGACCTGGCCCACATCCAGATATGCTGCTCCTGTGCTCATGCATGCCACTCTCCTGTCCTTCACTACCCCATCCATTCTAGTGGGGCCACCTTCCACTGTCCTGTCCAGCCATGGTTCTCTGTCATGCCCCACATTTTCTGTGCCTGGGGGTGTGTGTTGCCTGTTGCTGTACCAATTGGGCATACTATGCCAAGCATCTGCTCTGCCCAGCCTGTGCTCTGGTGCACCACTGGCACTATATTTGTAGGCCCTAGGCTGGCAGGTCACCCAGACCACATTCCACAGGGGTGTTGGCCCTTGCACTTTCCCTGTCACCCCCCCAAGGTATTGCCTTCTGCCGTATGTTGTGCCACAGAGTGTGTTGTGTGGGCATGGTGTCCTACACACCCACTACTGGATGGCCATTGGGGATGTCCCCACTATCCTTGCACACCTCATTATTTCCACTTTTAGGGATGGTGTCCCTTCCTTATTCCCAGTGCCACCTTTGTATTCCTCAATGTGATAACAAAACCAGCAGTTCAGCACAGTTGTGTAGATTGGTGTCTTTCACCTACACATCAGACTTTGCTCACAATATGCACTGCGCAATAGCACACACTGCTCCGTTTGCTGTCTTTACTGCTAACAAGTGCATTCAGATACCACACTGGTGCTCACACAGCCTGCTATCCTGGTAGCTGCCTGTTGGGGGATTGGATTTAGATATACTTCTTTTAGTCCTATATTTTTGGGTGCATTTTGGGAGATGCAGCAAAGATGCAACCACATTTTGCTCTGAAAATATGGCTGAACCCTATATGCAAGTAAACGCCCCCTCCAGATGGGCTGACTATTATTATCTTTCCCTAGGGCTCATCTGAGATGTGCTGTCACATCTCAGCTGTTTGAATATCACAGTTGTACACATCCCAGATGTGCTCAGTGCATCTGCTTTGAAAATGATGCCTTATATATGTATGGGTCCTTCAGTTGCTAGCCATGTCCCCTGATGAAGAGTCACAATTCTGCCCTTAAGTGCCAGGGCTACATAATGCTATACTTTTTTTAACTAAATAAACAGGATTGTTTTAGAGCCTTTACTTTGACTTTTGAGCATTTGTAAAATGTTTTAGCTGATTGAGTAAGATCTCATTTTATTGTCCCTGTGACAATTCACTGGTGACCTCACTCTCCTCAAATATTACTCTATTTAAGACTACCCTCAGCTGTATCTATCCCTACCAACTTCCCACCCATCTAACTATGTGCATTGTTGCACCATGATCCTCTAGCTTCTCCAGCAACCTTCTGTGTAACACCAGGTCAATACCTTGCTGAAGCTGAACTAGAGTATATCCACTGCATAAGCTTTATCCACTGTCCTAGTTACTCAGTCAAAGAATACTGTCAGGTTGATCTGACAAGACCTCCCTTTCTTCAAACCCTTGCTGTTTACTATGTTGTAGCCTGCTTTTCTCCAGGTAGTTAACTGGGTCCTATTTGGTTTGTGTCATCAGTTCACCCACAACAGAGGTAATACTGACAGGTCTGCAGTTACACAGTTGCTATTTTTCCAGACCCATGTGTATCAGAAGTATGTCCAATAAAAACATATCTAATAAGTGTAGAATTGTTAGTGTAAACATTCATATACATCATACAGTAACACCAAATAACAAATGTATCACATAGCATTTAGGTCCATACCACTTAAATTAAATTTTCTTTCTTTCTTTCTTTCTTTCTTTCTTTCTTTCTTTCTTTCTTTCTTTCTTTCTTTCTTTCTTTCTTTCTTTCTTCCTATCTATCTATCTATCTATCTATCTATCTATCTATCTATCTATCTATCTATCTATCGCTTATACAGGCATGGTAGCATCTGTATATTAGGTTTGGGCAACCACTTCAATGTTAAACCCCAATTTTTGCACCTTAGGAACTCTGCCTCTATTCAACTGAAAGAGCCTTTAGATCGCTGAAAAGTTACGGCGATCTAGGGAAACGACACACTCCCAGTGTTTCAGGGACCATGAGCCTGATTTCAGAATATTGGGGTTCCCTGCACCACAACACCTTGGAAATGAGGCAATGGCATGCTAGTGCTGAATGCTTGGCACACCTGCGGGACCTGACAGATGGATCCGCCCACCCCATCCCACCAGGTGCAAGACAGACCTCAATACCTAGAGTGATCCTGGTGCAGAAATGGCACAGGGGAGTAGAACAGGGGTGTTGGGGAGTTCTTGTGTATGTTGGGGAGATGATTGGTTACCTGGCAGGGGTGCCCTTGCCAGTGCTAGTCACCTAGCAGTGTATTCAGTGCCATAACATTGTCACCCCCACCAGGTAACAAATCACTCCCCCTTGCATACACACTTGCTTCCCAACACAACTGAAGTACACCCCTGTCCCAACTAACCCCAGATCTGACATACGGGGCCCCCACCAGCTCCCCACCTTGTGGGGCATTGCCGCAAGGGGTTTAGACCACCTCCTGGCTGGTCTAACTTGACCCCCTTTCTAATGAAATGGTGAGGCTTTTGCAATTTGAAATCAGCAGATGTTGCAGCCCCACTGTGGCATATGCCCCCTTGTGACCTGGCATGCCCAGATGCAATTTGCAAGGGTGGCACAGTGTCCCTTTGGCACAGTGGCTTCCCTTTCCAGTACAGATCATGTACCAGAACAGGGAATGCCATAAACAATGACACAAGGTGCAACTTGTATTATTGCTGTTTGTCGAAAGCACCTTGCTTCATACGTAACCTTTCAGAATTGCGCCCATGGAATCTAGGCCAGTGTTTTAGGGTCATGAGAATGTTGTCTCAACTGGTTCAGATGGGGCAACATTACTGATGTACACAAATACTAAAATTCTCAATTTTAAGACCTTTTGTGCTCTTACTTAACTATTTTTTTTCCTTTTTAAAACATGAAAATTCCAGTTTGTTATGGTCTGGCCCAAGTTACATGCTTTTGGAATTTTGAAGTTTTTATGTTACGTAGTTTATAAAATGGCTTCATGCATGAAAAGGTGTAACCAATGAATCCTAAGGTTTGTAATGCAGTACATATGCAGGATTATAAGTATAATACAGTCATTGATATATGATTTTTAAGTAGCATTATGTGGGGAGATACATAAGATTATTTGAATCAGATATTCTTATAACAAAAAATGCACTTTCATCAATTAAAATGCATGACAATTTTTGTACTAAGTTATGTCATGGCTACCCATGTGTGTGAAATAATCTATCAGTGTCAACTAACTCTACTTTTCTGGCAATAAAAATAATGTTGCAACTATTTCTGTGTCCTGCTTTCATTTATTACACTGGGCCCTATAGATGTGGGCTTAAATGTAACCGTTTATGTCCCCTGGTGTTACCTCTAATCTTTTGTAAAAATTTGCACTTTGGCGCTATTTTTATTGTATTTTGGTCCCCGGGTGACTTGCTGCATTTGTTTGGGATACTAGAGTGCATTCCCCCATTTCGTTAAGTGCACAGCAAGATTGCAAGCTGCAACCGTTGCTCCCCCGGCCTTTTCAGGTCCCACACCACCAGATGTTCACCCCTGCCAGCAGGGGTCCAGGGGAGCCACTTGCAAAACCATTTGTGTGCTGGCATCAGCATGAGATTGGGGCAGGCCATCGGGGGTGAGGGTTAAAAGACAATTTCCACTGTTTCTAGCACTTTCCTGAGATCAACCATCTTGCCCTGAAGAGCTCTTGTCCTCCCTGTGTAACCCTTGTTACATTGCTATCCTCACAGCATCAGTTAAAAAGCTAATTACGCCAGCAGTCGAAAATAATGTTTTGGGAATTTTTGTTACTAGTTTTGGTAATTCAAGTGAGCCACTGGGGGGTTCATTAACAGTGTAGATGGATCCACACCTGGATTTCCCTTTTTGCCTTCTGGATTTGGTGTAAGGGGCACCATTTGAATTAAAATATGAATTTGGGAGCTTAAACATCTTTATGTCCATGTACACTATGAGGTCTTCTTGAAGGAGCTGGTGGAAAGGGTTGCACAGATCAACTTTCCAGGATACTATGCTTTATTTTAAATGTGCTTTTTATGTTGTGATTGCATTTTACACGCTGCTGTTGTTACAGTAAATTTTTTTTGGGAGGGAGAATGAGTGGAGTGTCTGGGATTAGCACATAGCATTATTTGGTTATTGAGGAGGGTTAGGTGCAATACCTGTATTTAGTCCTCAGGCTCTTTATTCTGGAAATAATTATATTTGTGTTTGTTTTGGATTTCAATGGTTTATTTTAATTGTTCTTTTCCCAATATGTTGGGATGATATTTTACATGCTGCTGTTACAATACTTTTTTTCTGGGGTGGGGGGAGATTGAGAGGAGTGTCTGGGATTAGTATACAGCATTATTTGGTTATTGGGGAGGGTAACCTAGAAACATAGACTTTGATAGCAGATAAAGACCATTTGGACCACCCAGTCTACCCATTTCCCTAACTATTGAATAAGCTGCAGATCCTAGTTAACGAACAGCCTAATTCCTACTACACCCCACTAGAATTGTCTTATGTCTGTCCCATGTATGCTTGAATTCCTCCACTGTTTTGACCCCAAGACCTCAAAAGGAACGATGCTCCATGCTTCCATGACCCTCTCCATGAAAAGAAATTCTTCCGCAAGTTGCCCCAAGCCATTCCCCCTCTATCTTCAAATTGTGCCCCCTTGTTCTTGCACATCTCTTTTTCTGAATGATGCTACCTTCTTGAACTTTGTTGATTCTCTTGAGGCACTTGAAAGTCTCTATCATTTCCCCCCTCTCACTTCTTTCCTTGAGGGTATACATATTAAGCTCCTTTAGTCTCTCATTGTATAACGTCTGGTGCAGACCCTACACCATTTTAATTGCCCTTCTCTGGACTGTCTCTATCCTTTTTATCTCCTTGGGGAGATGGGGTCTCCAGAACTGCACGCAGTACTCCAGATGGGGTCTCACCAACTGTCTGTACAGAGGGATAACAACTTCCTGTTTTCTACTGGTGTTGCCTCTTCCTATGCATTCCAATGTCCACCAGTCCTCCTTACTGCCTTCTCACATTGCTTACCTACCTTTAGGTCATCTGACATGAATACCCCCAGGTCCTTTTCCATTTTTGTTGTTTGTTAGTACCTCCCCCCCATTGTGTACTCTTCCCCCTGGATTTTGTTTCCCATGTGCATTACTTTACACTTCTTTGCACTGAATTTAAGCTGCCATACCTGTGACCATTCCTTTAACCTTGCCAAGTCCCTTCTTATCCTTTCCATCCTCCTTTGTGTATTAATCCTGTTGCAGTACTTTGTGTAATCGGCAAAGAAGAATGCTTTTCCTTCCAGTCCCTCTGCACTGTCAACTATAAAGACATTAAAGAGAACCAGTCCCAGTATTGAACCCTGTGGTACCCCACTAGTAACTCACCTTTCTTCAGAGTGGACTCTCTTTGCTATTACCCTCGGTGTCCTGTTGTCCAGCCAATTTTTTACACAGGCTACCTCCCTGGTACCCACTCCAAGGCTGGCTAACTTATTTATTAATCTTTTTTGTGGGACTGTGTCAAATGCCTTCTCTAGGTAGGCCATGTCTACAGCCCCTCCCTGGTCTACTATTTTGGTCATCCAGTTAAAGAAATAAATTCATCTGACATGACCTTCCCGCTGTGAATCCATGATGCCTTGGGTCCTGTGCCCTGCTTGCCTCTAGGAACTCAACAATTCTTTCTTTCAGAAGTGATTCCATCATTTTCCATACAACTAAGGTCAAACTAACAGATCTGTAGTTTCCTGCCTCTGTCTTGTTACCACTTTTGTGAAGGGAATAATATCTGCCCTCCTCCAGTCCTCAGGTACCGTACCATCCTCCAATGATTTGTTAAAAAGAGTAGTCAGTGGAGTCACTTGCTCTCCCCTTAGTTCTTTTAGAATTCTGGGGTGAATTCCGTCAGGCTCCATTACTTTGTCCACCTTCAGTTTTAGGAGTCCTTTTAAGACCCTTCTTTGAATGGACTGGTATCGACCCTCCTATCCAGAGTGCTTCTATTGTTTGGTTTAGGTTCCTCCCCCTACTTTTCTCTTGTGAATACTGAGCAGAAGTGTTTGTTCATTATCCCTGCTTTTTCATTGTCACCATCTGCCACCCCCCCCCATTATTAAGCCTCACTAGCCCTCCCTTGGTCTTCTTCACTGCCTAATGTATCTATAAGAGGTTTTATCCCCCTTCTTAACTGAGTTGGCTATCCTTTCCTCAGTTTGGGCCTTTGCTATTCTGACTGCCTTCCCTTCTTCCTTCTGCTTTATCTTGTACAGTTCACTGTCCTGCTGCTTCTGTGTTTCCTTATACTTCCTGAGTGCTATCTTTTTCTCCCTAACCTTCCCCGCCACCTCTTTTGATAATCATAGTGTTTTTTCTTTCATTTTGTTTTGTTAATTTGCTTCACACAAAGGCTTATTGCCTCTGTGATGGCAGTTCTGATTTTTCCCCACTGTTCCTCCATCCCTCCCTCCTTCTTGCCCGTTTGCTAGTGCTTTTCTAAGGCACTGTCCCTTTTGACAAAGTCAGCCCTCCTAAAGTCCAATACCCTCACTTTTATATGGCTTGACTCTATAGCTGTGTTTATCATTAACCACACTCTTTGGTGGTTGCTTGCTCCCAGATGGCTACCCACTTCTAAATCTGAGATCCTCTTTCCATCCCCATTTGAGAGTTCCAGGTCTAGGATTGCTCCCTATTGAGTGGGTGTCAACACTTGCTGTCTGATGCATACCCTCTCTGATGCATACCCTCTATAGGGCCTCAAGAATGATCCTGGTCTTGGTTGTGGCTGCAGAAAACATGCTCCAGTTAACATCTGGCATATTCATGTCCCCCATCAACAATATTTCCCCTTTTTCTACCATTCTAAGGATGTCTTATATAATTTCCTTGTCTATTGCCTACCCCTGAGATGGGGTTCTGTATACAACCCCTGTGTGGATTGTGATGCCATTTCTTGTCTTCCCTTTTGTTCCCATTGCTTTGATCCTTTCCCTTATGTAGAGAGCTACTCCTTCTCCTTTTTTACCCTCCCTGTCCCTCCTGTACATTGTGTACCCTGGTATGTTGACATACTAGTCATAATTATCTGTGTACCATGTTTCTGTAACTGCCACAATATTTGGGCATTCCTCTTCCATCAGGGCCACTAGTTCAGGGAGCTTGTTACCCAGACTATGGGTATTGGTACTCATCAACCTCCATGTTTTGATGGCCTTGCCCCTTTTAGCCTTATCCCTGTCCTTACTGCTGTTTTCTCCATTTACCCCAGTCCTGCTCCCTTTTGACTTTTCTACCTGGTGATTACCTCACTAACTGCCCTGTTTTGTGGGAGGGGGGCAGGCTGGGCTTTCCCTGCTCCTTTTCTATGCCTCCCCCTTGGCTACTTTAAATGCTTGCCAATGAAGCATTTAAATCTATCACCTAGGAACCACATGTTCTCTTCAACAAAGCCTACTCTGGCTGCACAACTGATGTGTTCTTACATCTGTCAAAGCCCTGGCTGCATACCACCCCTTTGACTATAGGGTCTCCTCCCAACCTGTCAGTCTCCCGGCACCCTTGCAATGAATTTTAATCTGCACTAACAGTGTGCTAACCTAATGTACTCTGACACCTTAATGCTTGCCACTGGATTTCCTCTTGTCTTTAGTTTTGACTATGTGTTCAGTCTTGTGATATTAACTGTAATCATCTGTAGCAACTATGCGATTCTATCTATGTTGTTTTGTCCTGTACAGTACTGTATTTTACTGTATTGTATTTGATTGACTTGGAACCTTTGCAGAAGAGTCCCAGACTCAAAGGTGTAAATCTGAAACTGAAACAAAACAAATAAAAAAGTAAATAAATAAAATCCTGGTTCCCCATCTGGACAGATACAGACCTTTGTACCAGTATAGGACTGTATCCTTCCAGGTAGACCCCCAGTCCACAATGAAGCCCAAACCCTGACCTCAGCACCAGTTTTTCAGCTTTTCACTGAATCACATGGTGCGGAGTACCATAGCCTCACCCATGCCATAGACAGGCAGCACCTCTGAGAAAGTTACCTTGCATGCTACTTGTCTAAGGCCCTCCTCAGCCCCACAAATTTCTCATGCACTATTCTGATCCCATTCCCAGCCAGATCATTTGCCCATAGGTGGCTAATGACATTCAGTTCCCTCTCTTGTGCAGCTGCTCCCATGATCCTGAGGATTCATTTCCTGTCCCTCCAGGCCATGGTGCTGGGCAGGCACCTTACCTTCCTCTCCCCTCCATCCTCCAGTTCTACCCCAATGACTAAGTCCCCCACCAAGATTTGTTTCCTTCTCTTATGGGGTCCAGTGTCACCTTTCTGTGGGTCTCTGTTGTGAAGGTTCCCAACATCCTCCTTGGTCTCCACTGTGGGTGACTCCATAGAGGAACCACAATCTGCCAGAACAGCGTATGAATTGTGGAGAGGTACAAATGGAGAGTTGCACCTCTGTTTCACCACCCTCACCCTCCCTGAGCCCACCATGATCCAGCCACTCCTCTTTCTTGGCAACCTCTGAGGCAGAGGTGGCATCCCTGATGTTTGATGGGGGAGGAGGTTTCCTGAATCCTCATCAGGTCAGCTTGAAGATGGGCAACCTTCCCCCTCAGACCAGAGAGGTGTCTACAAATAGGGCAGCATCACAGCCTCCATAAAGTATACCAAAAGACTGCCACCCCACAGCCATTGCATTGAACCACTCTCCTGATATCTCTCTCCCTTCTTGTTTAAATATATACATATATATAAATTTTAAATTTTTTGTTAGTGCTTCCTAGCTTGTGTGTGCATTTACCCCCTACATGGCGTGTTGAGCTGTTAGGCATATGATAGGTGTATGTCCTTTGCCCTTTTGGGAAGTGATGTCAGAACCCCTGTTATAAAGGAAATGAAACATTTGGGGTGGGTAGGGTGAGGGGCAGAGTGGTGGGATCAGCCCATGCCCTCCAGAAACAATCAGCTACAGCTGTGACCCACCACCCCAATAAATGCTTTCCTTCTTTTCAGCAAGACAACCTGCACAACAATTTAATGGAAAATATACCCTGCAAAAAACAATATCAATCAGAGATTCACTTACACAAACCCTGCACATTTGAAATAAAAAAAAAAATAAATCACCTCTGTTGTGTAGTTCTTTTCAGCTCTTCTACCTGTATTTAGTCCTTGGGTTCATTATTTTGTGAATAGTGATATTTATTTAGTTTTTTGGTTCCAATGCTTTATTTTTAATATGCTTTTCTAAATATGTTGGGATGGCATTTTACATACTGTTGTTAAAGTGATGTTTATTTTTTGGGGGGAGAGGAGTTAAAAGATTGAGTGGAGTGTTTGATATTAAATGTGTTTTTTTAGCATTTTAAAAAAAGCATATTTCCTGTATTTACCTGGGCACTGACAGTAAAACCTACCAACACTCCTGAAAGCATGCTTCTCACCACTAAAGAGTTGTATGAGCATGACACCTTTGTATGTCCCCCAAATGCAGAACACTGCCCCTTAGAATGTGGAACACTTCATCAAATCTATTACTCAGAAGCTCCGAACACTGTTGAAATGTGTGCCTTTGTGTTCACAAAGTTCAATAAATTGTTCATATGGACTGTTATGCATTTTTGCTTTGTAATATTGTCATTGACTGTGGGAAAAACCATCTCAATGTGTAACACAGAGGCTTTTGTGAAACAAAATCAGGGACTGTTCCTCCTGATGTGGTACAGTTGAGAGACATGGTGTGATCAAATGTGCATGTTTGTTTGGTGTGCCCAAATTAGGTGAACACACATTTTGGTGGATGGTATCTTTGCTTGATATGATCTTGACATTTGTTGAGATGGGCTATTTTGTTGTGTAATGTGTTTGTTACTGGCTTCTTTATTAGTGGGTATACCACTTTTGTTTTGTCTTGCTGCATTGCAGGACACTCGCTAATTTGGTCACCAGACCACGTGGTCACTGATAATTTTTTTTTTTTGGGGGGCGGTACACTATTTGTCCTGCATGTATCAGGTCTGAGGACAGTTTTTGACTGATTCCATGTAGTTTGTTTTATAGCTTGTCTTAATTTTTTGGTTGACAGATGACTGGATGTGTGTCTCCATTTCATTTGCAGATGGCTGGATATCTGTGCCTCCATTTCACTTGCAGATGGATGGATGCATGCCTCCATTTCATTTGCAGATAGGTGGATGCATCACTCCATTTTGTTTGCAGATTTGTGTATGATTGCCTCCATTTTGTTTGCAGATTTGTGTATGATTGCCTCCATTTTGTTTGCAGATTTGTGTATGGTTGCCTTCATTTTGTTTACAGATGGGTCGAAGCATCCCTCCATTTTGTTTGCAGCCATGTAGATGCATGGTTCCCTTTTGTTACCATATGGCTGTATGCTTGCCTCCTTTTTGTTAGTAGACCTGTGGATGCCTGTCTTCATTTTTTACTTTTACTTTTATTTTTTTTAATTTTTGGCAGATGGGATGATGTGTGGCTTCAACTGCATTGCAATTATTGTTCTTATCTCCTTTCTTTGTCTTCACTTATGGAATGATTGTGTTAATCTGAACAGGTTAGTTAGTGGGTTCTTGATTATTTTGACACTGGGTTATGATTTTAGTATTTGAAAACCAAAACATGAACAAAATGCATTTTTTTTTAACGTGGACACCACCATGGTCTTCTTCGGCTGCTCATCCAACTCGGGCGGTGATATGCAATGCCAGGTCCATTAAAAACAAGACCGCTATAATAGCGGATCTTGTTAATTCAACTGACCTGGCCTGCATCACCAAGACCTGACTGGATGGAAATGCTTTTCCTATTTTGGCCACAGCAATTCTGGCTGGGCATTCAGTGATACACTGCCCAAGGATGGATCATAGGGGTGGGGGTGTGGCCATTTGTTTTAAATCAGAACTGAACCTGATGAAAGTTCCAGTGGGAACTACCTTCCTTTGAATGTATCATGGGTGAGGGTGTGAGGTGCAGGATTCTTCTTGTCTACCATCCACCAAGAGATGGGAATGTTTTCCTGTGGGAAGTTGCGGACTTCATTGTTGACCTGACATTGGGATTGCACAGATGGCTGATCCTGGGGGATTTCAATGTCTGGGTTGACGATGAACTTTTGCAGTTTGGACAGGACTTCCTCCAGTAAATTAACTCACTGGGCCTCACACAGGTTGTTTCCTCCTCTACTCACACTGGTGGTCATTCATTGGACTTGGTGTTTCTCCTGGTGATGGAGATATCCGACTTGGTGGTGAAACCAGTCGAGTGGTCAGACCATCATTCCATCCAGGAGGCCTGCCCCTATGGAGATGGTCCAATACCTCACCTTGAGGGGTGTATCCCCTGATGGCAGTGTTGGACCTATCGGGTATGCCAAATGAGTGCTTGGATCCAGGGGATTTTGTACTTGCCTATAATAAGGTGGTGACAGAGGCCCTGGATTCCATTGCTCCTGTTTGTGTCTGCCCACGCACCCTTCACCCCAGGTCTCCTTGGTTTGATGAGACCTTGAGGGAGTTGAGGAGAGTTGGACGGAGGTTAGAGAGGCAATGGCAGAAGTTTGGCCTGGTATGTGACAGGCTTAGATTGATGGACCATTATTTGGTCTACCAATCAACAATCTCCCATAAGAAGGCAGAATTCCTGTCCAGGGAGATTGTTGCTGTGCGGAATAGACCAGCTCAGCTTTCCCAGATTGTCGACAGACTGTGCAATCCACTCTGTCTCCGGCCTGGAAAGGCTTTATCACATGAGCATTGTGAGGAGATTGCTTGATTCTTCGCGGATAAGGTTGTCACAATCAGGTCTGAAATCCACATGACCCTTCCTTTAGGGAGCAGCGATGGTTGACAGGAGATGTTGAACACCCAGTTTGTGTGGCACGACTTCAGCTGCCTCACAATCAGTGATATTGTGATGGTTATCCAGTAATTATGTCCTACCAACTGTAGTTTGGATCTGGGCCCTACGTGCCTGCTGGTTGGTTGCATTGATGTTATCGGCCCGGTCCTTGCTGAGATTGTCTGGTTGTCCTTGGAGAAGGGGATCTTTCCAGGTCCCCTTAAGGAGGTGGTGATCTGCCTCTTCTTATGAAACCCTCCTTGGACCCAGACTGTCTTGCAAACTACAGGCCTCCCTCTAATCTGCCCTTTGTGGGTAAGGTTATTGAGAAGGTGGTGGCATTACAGCTGAAGGACCATTTGACCAGCCACAATATTGAAGATTCTTTCCAGTCCGGTTTCAGGAAGAGACATAATACCAAGACAGCCCTTGTTCGGGTACTAAATGACCTCCTGATAGTGAGAGATCGAAGGACTCGTTCCATCTTGGTCCTTCTTGATCTCTCTGCAACATTTGACACTGTTGATCATGATGTGCTTTTGGATTGCCTGTGGTTCATCTGTGGACTACCAGGACTTGTCCTCAGATGGTTTTGATCTTTCGTCACGAGTAAGACTCAGAGGTTGGTATCTGGGTTTTTTCCCTCAGCTCCATTCCCCCTACCCTGTAGGGTACCACAGAGTTCCATCTTGGCACCCATGTTATTTGCAGTGTATATCCTGCATTGGGAGTGATTATTAGATGGTACAGTTTGAGTTTACACTGCTATGCAGATGACACTCAACTGTACATGATCAAGATGATATGGTCTCGGGTGCTAAACAGCTGTCTAGCCAAAATTCAGGACTGGATGAATGTGAGTTGGCTGTGGTTGAACCCTGAAAAAACTTAGGTGTTGGTTGTGGACCCAGGTCATCGTGAGGCGGGTGTGTTGGCAGGTTCTCCATCAGGACTATTGTTCAGAGGTGTCCAGCAACACAGCTCAGACCGGGTGCAAAACCTGGGTGTTATGTTTGATGACTCTTTGACCCTAAAGTTGCAAGTGTCTACAGTTGTTAAAACTTCCTTTTATCATGTGAGGACTATCACCCGGGTTAAACACCTGGTTCTTCCTGATGATCTTCCAATACTGGTTCACTCCTTCATTACCTCCTTGTCTTGACTATTGCAATGCTCTTTACCTAGGGCTACCGGGGGTTGACATCCACCGCCTGCAGCTGGTGCAGAATGCGGCAGCCAGGCTGTTGATTGGTACTTCTAGAGCCAGTCATATAACGCCTGTGCTCTGTGGACTGCACTGGCTGCCGATGGAGTGACAGATCACCTTCAAGGCTGCTTTTTTAACCTATAAGGCCCTACACGACCAGGGAATGGGTTACCTGAAAGATCTCCTTTGTCCCTACTCTCCCCCTCTCCAATCCACTGGTGAGGGATTGCTTGAGATTCCCAGGGTCCGTTTAAAGACATCTGGGGCAAGGGCATTTAGTTATGCAGCCCCGACCCTGTAGAATTCTCTTCCTCATCAGGTACAAGACTGCCTGACCATTCAGAGTTTTAAGACTACATTAAAAACATACCTTTTTGATCTGGCCTTCCCTGATTACTTAAGCTGTTATGGTATGTTATTGGTTTTTACTTTAATGGGATACTTATTTAATTTTGTTTTTATTGTACAGGTGCCTCGGTTTGGAAAGGCACCTTTTTTATAACTAAAGATTAATTGAATTGAATTGAAATGGCAACCTTAACTGCTATTTTGGTTTGAATTTTCAAAATCACCAAACACACCTAGATGTCTGCATATTGTTTTCAAACAGATACCCTGCCTTGGGCTGGCGATAGTGATAGAACCCAATTGGTGCATGACTACTTTCACAATCCAATTACTTGTTAATGCTCATTTGAGTTGTATGCCTAAGTAGGCAACAACTAATTGTGTTGGGGTGGCTGATTTGTGTGCTGTGATTCAGACAGTGTTTGGGTGGTGCTGCTGTATTAGCTAACTTGTTTGGCAATGCCTGCAATATTATATTTTTTGTGCATGTAAAGTGTTTATTATTTAAGTAATAAGGCATGACTAGGGGTTATGTTAATGGTCTGTCAATCACCTTCTAGGGGTGTACTGTGGCACGAGGTGTAATCGAGTGCCACATGCCCCTAGAGGGTGATTAACTGACCATTAACAATCCCTGGGAGTGCCTTATTGCTATTATAATAAAAAAATGTTTTTCAAACAGTGTTAAACCTTGTTCAGCATATGGCTGTTTCACTTATGTTAATAATAGATTAACATAATGTCTTTAGAAGTTCAGCTTTCAGAAAGCTCCATTTCTCAGACCCTTTTTACAATGTGTCTTTGTAGATTTCTTGGTTGCATCACAGGGTAACCACAACATATTGTTAATCACAGCATGAAACCATATAGTCACTGTTTTTTTTTGGGTGGGGTGCTACTGTATATGCTAAAAAGCACTCTCCCCATGCTACTTGTTGTAGTGCCCTAATTAGGTTACATTATTCTCTGGGCCATATTGGTCATCCATATTATACATGAGTGTGGTGGGTTTACGGAACTTTGCTTAGTAAAAAACAACAAATTGACAGTGAAAACCAACTATACTCTTTTCTGCAGCTGTTGTTTGTGTTCAGTTTACTCTGACAGTCCACTATCCAGGTGATAGTGACTGATGATGCCCTGATCAGAATTCTTGCTTTAATGATGAACTTCTTTGACAGATTCCATCAGGTATTTAGTTGTATGCCTCCATGTTGTCCACAGATGGGTGGTGGTGTGCCTCCATGTTCTGTGCAGATGAGTGGTGGCATGCCTGTGTGTTGTGTGCAGATGTATGGTAGCACGCCTCCATGTTGTGTGCAGAGAGATGTTGATATGCTTCCATGTTGAATGAAGATGAGTGGTGGCATGCCTCCATGTTGTGTTCAGAAGGGTGCTGGCATGCGTCCATGTTGTCTGCAGACTGGTGGTGGCACACCTCTATATTGTCTACAGACAGCTGGTGGCATGACTCCATGTTACTGGACAAAGTGCAGGCAGCCCACTGGCATAATGAATAAGCCATGGTTCACCTGGTAGTAACCTAATACCCATATGATCACTGAAAAAGCAGAGTCACTGAGTCATTAGTATTCATCTCCAGTTATCTGAATCATGATCACCATGCTGTGTATTTTTAGAAACACAGAAACATAGAATTTGATGGCAGATAAGGACCGCTTGGCCCACCTAGTCTGCCCATTTCCCTACCTAACGGATAAGCTGCAGATCCTAGTTAACCAACACCCTACTTCCACCAGCCCCCCACTAGAATTGCCTTATGTCTGTCCCATGTATTCTTGAATTCCTCCACCATTTTTGACTCCACAACCTCCTCAGGAAGGCTGTTCCATGCATCCACAACCCTCTCTGTGAAAAAATACTTCCTTAAATTACCTCTTAGCCATTCCCCCTCTATCTTCAAATTGTGCCCCCTTGTTCTTGCACATCTCTTTTTCTGAAATATGCTACCATCTTGGACTTTGTTGATTCCCTTGAGGTACTTTAAAGTTTCTATCATGTCCCCCCTCATCCTCCTTTCCTCGAGGGTGTACATATTAAGCTCCTTTAGTCTCTCTCTTCACATGTCTTCTGGTGCAGACCCTGCACCATTTTGGTTGCCCTCCTCTGGACAGCCTCCACCCTGTCTATGTCTTTGCAGAGATGGGATCTCCAGAACTGTATGCAGTACTCCAAATGGAGTCTCACCAACTGTCTTTACATAGTGATTACAACTTCCTGTTTTCTACAGGTGTTGCCTCTCCCTATGCATCCCAGTATCTCAAATGCCCACTTAAAAAATATCCGGTCTTTAAATATTATCAAAGAATTTTGGTTCACAGATGGCTGTGGAGGCCAGCATAAGTCTAACTGGGAATTCTTTGACATTTCACTGTCATCTATTGAATATGAATTTTCCATCAAGCATGCTGTTTTTGGCTCAGGACATGGAAAGGGTCCCACAGATGGTGAGAGTGCCATTGCAAAATTAGAAGCAAACAGAGTGGTGCAATCATGACAGGCCATAATTAGAAAAGCAAAAGACCTGTATATACTTGGTTTACTTGGTATCATAGGACAAAAGTAGGCCAATGGCCCATCTTGATTTTCCCCCACACTCTAGTGGGAAAATGGTTATACACAAAAGGTATTGGACTCCATCCATTGGTCCAAACTTTTTTAAAGGAACAAATGAATGGACTATCCACTAAATATTGTAGAAGGGTGATCCACAGTCTTGGGGTTCTTACTGTAAAGTAATTTAATCTTTTATTGTTATTTGACTTTCTCACTTCAATCTGTTTATTGTTGAGCCGTGGGGAGCTGCTTCTGTTGGAGAATTTTAAGCCACACTGGTCCATTTGGTCCTGTGAATTAGGAATTTTGTACAATAAAAGCAAGTTGCCTCTAGTTAGTCTGCTTTCAAAGAATGTAACCCAGTTTCCCACAGTCTTGAATGATAATTACTGTTAGCCAAATGGAGTACTAGTATTTTTGGCCTCCTCTGGATTCTCTCAATTCTATCAATATTGTGTTTCAGATAAGGGTTCCAAAAGAGGGACCCGTAATCAGAATGGGGCCTAACATGAGTCCTGAAAGGAAGATGATACATTCCTGAGTCCTGGAAACAAACATTCATTTGATGCGAGTAAGTAAAGAATTTGAGGTTTTGGCTACCTTAATGCATTGATCAGTGGAAGACAACTTATTGTTAACAATGACTCCAAGATCTCTCTCAGATGTGGAGGCTTTAACGGGCATGTTGTTTAAGATGTAGCTTTGTTTGGGGTTGTTCTTTCCACAATATAACACAGTACATTTATCAGAATTGAGTAGCATCCCATTATTAACTGCCTATAATTCTATAGCTTTTAGGTTGTTACTCATAATAGTTCTACTTGCAGCTGTTGATACTGCCCCCCCAGTTTAGTGTCATCTGCAAATTTAAAGAGAAGATTTTCAGCACTGACCTGCATGTCAGTAATGTACACATTAAACAAGGTGGGTCCTAGGACCGACCCCTGCGGGAACCCACTGGTGACATGCACTATGTCTGATAGGGAACCATTTATTCTAACTTGCTGTTGTCTATTCAATAGCCATCTAGAAACCCATCTTACTAGGATGTAAGAGAACCCCAGATGTGACATTTTATCAATGAGCTTACCAGATCTGACATTTTATCAATGAGCTTACCATGCGGCACCTTGTCAAAAGCTCTGCTATAGTCAAGCAGTATAACATCCATGGGAGTCCCACTATCAAGTCCCAGACTTATGTAATTATAGAAGGAAACTAAATTGGTTGTGCAAGAGTAACCAGGAATAAAGCCATGCTGGGCTGGATCAATTATGGCATTAGAGATTGATTCCCTTTCCAATAATTGTTTCATTTTCTCCATGACTTTATCTATTATAGATGTTAGACTGATCGTGTGATAGTTTTCCAGGTTTGAATGATTGCCTTTCTTAAAAATTGGTATGACTGTGACATTTGCCCAGTCATGAGGTATTAAGCCTTCTTGGTGAGACTTATTAAAACTAAGTGTTAGGGATTTGGCAATGACCTCAGCAGTTTCTAACAGGAAACTTGTGTTAATATTATATGGTCCTGGACTAGATGTCTTGTTTAAGGATTGCAGAGCCTCCAATGTGTCATTTTTAGAAATATGATATTCTGAGGATATATTGGTTGAACATTGATTAAATTTGGGGTTGTCTTTTGTAGAATAAACTGAACAAAACTGTGTATTGAAAGCATCAGCTATTTCCTTATGAGTAGATATTAAGGAATTGTTTACCAATAGAGGGACAGTGTACCTATTATTCCCTTTTTTATTATTAAGGTAAGAAAATAAAGATTTGTAACTGTCTTTGCAGTGAGCCAGATGGAACTTCAGTTTCTTTTTAGACTGTAAAATAGATTGTTTCAAGTGTTTTAATGCATTTTTATATTGTAATAATAGATGTTCTTTATTAACACCCTCACTCTTTTTCTAAGAGAGAAAATAGCCTCTTTTTGTTTCTGATTTGTTTCTTAATGATTTTATTAAACCATAATGGTTTTTTTTCCTTTTTGTTATATTTCTGTTTTCTGGGGACAAAATGTTCTTCAAGCTAATGGATCCTAGCTTTCAAGTAATTCCAGGACATTTCCAGTGATAGAGGGGATAAGGTTTCTTCCCATGGTATTTATTTAATTGTTCATTAATAATATTAAAGTCAGCGTTATTATAATGTTTGAATTGTAGGTGACTTACAGTATTAAAGGTAAATGATAGTATTATAGAATTCTAGAATGATGGTCACTGGAACCAAGGGGGTCACTAATGCATATATTGGAAATAATATTCCCTATGTTGGATATAACTAGATCTAGTATATTATCTCCCCATGTGGGTTCTGTGATAAACTGCTCTCAACCTAAGTCTACAGTGAGTGAAATCATATCCTTCTTGCATTGATTTTTTCCAGATAAAGAGGTCCGGTCCGATTGATAGTGGGCATATTAAATTCACGTAGGACTAGGATATTGCCTTTACTTGCCATATCAGATATCTCCTCGTGAAGCATAGAGATATACTTGGCATTGGCTGAAGTAGGTCTATAACAAGTACCGTCCAGTATCTGGGGATGACCCCGGAACTGAACATTAACCCATATGGTTTCAATATCATTAGTCTGAAAGAGTGGAAAAGAAGTTATATCCTCCCTAATGTATAGGCAAACCCCTCATCTGGATTGGCCTAAGCGTTCTTTATGATAAAGCATATAACCTGGTAATTTTGTTGCCCATATAGAGTCAGGGTCCCACCATGTTTCAGTTACTGATTTAAGTCCATAATTAGCCAGGGTACATTTGGCTTCGAGTTCTGCCATCTTTACCTGGTTTAATGATCTTGCATTCAAGGAAAGAACTTCATAGGTAATGTTATTACTGACTGAATTTTCTAGAGAACTGGAGAAGGACCTGTTCTCCCCCCAGCTTCTAGTTTAAAAGTTTATTGATTGCAGATAGAACACTCTTGCCCAACATAGAACTTCCCCTTCTACTGAGGTGCAATCCATCCCAGCTGAACAATGGGTTATTTTGGTAAAATTCCTCCCAAAGTGCAAGGCATAAAATGCCCTACTGGAGGCACCATCTCCTTAGCAAGTCATTAAAGTATTTTATTTTATTTGTTATAGCAATTGCTGCCCTTGGGACAGGTAACATTTCTGAAAAGCAGACAAGGCTATCTTTGTCTGCCAGTATAATACTGAGTGCAAAGATGTCATGTTTGAGGTCATCCAAACTGGCTCTATGAATATTGTTAGCGCCAGCATGTATAATAAACACTGGGTTATCACTTGTTCCCACTAGTACTTCTTTGACCAATGAGGTAATATCAGTAATTCTTGCCCCTCTTAGGCTAGTACATGTCCGATTGAATTTGTCTACATTGCAAACTGGACAATCTATGTGCTTGATTATAGAATCTCCAATTACATAGCTTTGTTTATCTTTGGTCTGGAGGTCAGTCTTGGTACATACAGAAATAAAATTGTCCTCTAAAACCTTAGTAGGTGTAGCCTCTAATTTGGATTAGACAACATTTGTTTAGTGATCTTCACTTTATTTTTAGACACAGGACATTTAAGTGGTGGGCAGGATGCAATGTTAGTTCCCAAGGGGTTATGTGTGTTCTCTGTTTGAGGAAACGCTGCAGTTTCTATAGTAAGGGCTTCGTAGTTGTTAGATAAGGGTAGTAGGGGTGCACTATGAAATATTTGCCCTTCCCTGTGTTTAATTTTGTGTTTAGTAACTACAGACCAATTATTTGTTTCATCAGCAGGCAAGAGGGACAGATCATGAATGTTGGGAGGGTCACTTACTGAAACAGAGATTTCATTTGGGACTTTTGGGGCCTCTGGGGAAACGAACATCAGATCAATGTAATCTTCCAGAGCCTCAGTCTCTGGGCTTACTGCCCTAGCTGTCTATAATTGAGTTATTTCAGTTTGCAATGTCTGTAGCAGTAAACATCTATCCCAGACAAAGGCAGCAATTTGAGTGCCCCAGCCACACATCTGGCAGGAAGAACAGTAGTTATTGGGTACATCCATATTTAAAATGTTACTATATGTATGTAATATATTAGTACTTACTAGTCAAGGATTATGTATTGGATGATCCCCTTTCCCTGCTGCCCCAGTGACACAACTGACATGCACAGATGTGTGTGTCTCTGCACATGTCTCCAGGCACTATGCAAGTGCTCACCCTACACGGCTTGCCCTACTCACTGCAGGGCGTACCTTTGTATGATCCTGTGACCTGGAAGTAGCTCCAGGGTCACACAGCAAAGCACAGATAATAAGGTGCCCAAATATGTATTTTTTATGCCCAAATGCCTTTAAAGAGGCTTTTTTCAGTTTAAACTATCAGCCCCTGTAAGCACACCACCCTTTATTCAATGGTTTTAGTGGCTTTGAAGTAGAGCTCAGTCCTCAAACCACTCACCCTCTTCCAGTTACTGAACAGGGTTGCAACACAGCTAGCAAGGTTATTTTAAAAGTAAAAACACAGGTTTCAGGTATATTTAGGCTAAACACATGCAGGGTTACACCCAGCAGTATGTTATCAGACAGAAAGTATGCAAACTGCTCATGCTCACTGCAGTGCGTACCTTTGTATGATCCCTTGACCCGGAGGTAGCTCCAGGGTCATGCAGCAAAGCACAGATAATAAGGTGCCCAAATATGTATTTTATATGCCCAAATGCCTTTAAAAATGCTTTTTCAGTTAAAACTATTAGCCCCTGTAAGCACACCACCCTTTATTCAATGGCTTTAGTGGCTTTGAAGTAGAGCTCAGTGCTCAAACCACTCGCCCTCTTGCTGTTACTGAACAGAGCTCCAACACAGCTAGCAAAGTTATTTTAAAAGTAAAAACACAGGTTTCAGTTATATTTAGGCTAAGCACATGCAGGGTGACACCCAGCAGCTTGTTATCAGACAGAAAGTATGCAAACTGTACTATACATACGGACACTACTGACACGAGAGCCTGCCACTGAATGTTGCTGTCACTTCACGTGAACATTACTTTGGGTAAGTGAAAATCAAATAAAAAGAAAGACCAGAGCAGATATTAAAATGGTACCTGGACACGCAATATACAAAGTGTCAAATGTGCGATGAATAGTGTGGTGGTGACAAAAAGCTTTACTTAATTTTGCACACCATGTATTAATGAAGATGGGCCCTGTTACAATTTGAATCATGTTGACACCTGGACTATTTGAAAACTAACAGCTTTAGCTGCATTTACGATGGCTTCAACAGATCCCACCACCACCATACCCTATATTCATCTGGTGGTTCTGCATACTTAACAAGCATTCAGTGTAGTGCCAGGCCTGCCACACCATTCAGCCTCTCATGATGAGCCTAATCCTGGTGACTCAATCGCTGAAAATGCTGATCCATATGGCCTCCAGTGTTGATCAAACTCCTGCTGATGTCACACCAGCAGCCACCACAGGCAATGATTCTGCAAGTTTGCCAGACAGTATGTCAAATGACATTGAAGTGCATGCCACTTCTATGGAATGCACAGCTCCACTCTCCATTGACATATCTGCTTCATTATCCAGTGACCACCCAGTTCCTAAACATATCAAAACATTTTTAGATAAAGAAATGATACAGATCAATTATTACTATACTGTGTACTATTCAAAGAAGTTTTATGTTTGGCAACTAACCGCTGTGGATCCAGTGTGATGATGGCACTGCTTGAGGTTTCTAAAACAGAGTAGGAGTGTTTTTACATGGCCACAGTGTCAGGACAATGACTGTGTGAGAAGAAAAGCATTTTTCAATGGGCCAATAAAGTTTCAGCATGGAGAATGCACCTTTGAAATTCACAATGGAGAACTACAGGCAATCACTGCAAAGTTTCGAAAGCTACAGCAAAAATGGAATTAAATGGGCTCACTCTGCTTTATAGTGTACTGTGCTAAACTTGTACAAGATGCATTATGTTAATTCTTTGTACATCTTGTGTAAATAGAGAGGGTAGCCTGTAGTCATAGTTTAGCCTGTAGTCATAGCTCAGCCTGTAGTCACAGTGTAGTCTGCCTTTACAGCTGATGCATTAGACCAAAATGATGTGTTTTGTTACTATTTAACACATTTTTGTATATGTGTATATATTATATATATATATATATATATATATATATAATTTTAAGTCTGAGTAATAGCGTAGTATGTAAATATAGCCAAAATAGTTGGCGGATGCATTACATCAAACTGTTGTTTTTGTAAATATTGAACATGTTTTTTTAAATGTATGATTGTATAACCCATTTTACATTTTTACCTTGAATGATAAACTTTTTGAAAACTGAACTGCTATTTCCTGTCTGTTGTTACATACTGTAGTACTTTAATGTCCCCTGTTACATGTGCAGCCCTTCTTTTATGTCCCTTGTTACACATGCAGCCCTGTTTTTATGTTCCCTGTTACATGTGCAGCCCTGTTTTTATGTACCCTGTTACACGAGCAACTTTGTGGAGGCTTTTTCTCAGGAATCAAAATGAGAGTTATCCTGCACCATGTTACATTTTTATAAGGTGAGTCACAGTTAAAAAAAATGCTTATAATATTTGCTATGATATATATTTTAAAATCGACACTAATGTCGCACTTTGGTAGCCCTTTTCATGCATAAACCCATATATAAGTTATAAAATGTCCTGTTTTCTGAGCATGTTCAGTTCCGAACATGAACATTCTAAGGACGGTTGGATTTTTGCATTATCAGTTTGATCAACAGAGGTGGGCAAAGTGGACAAAATGTCTCTTTGAGAAGCAATTCATGGAGTAATGTGGAATCCGTGAAGTAATCCGCAATGTGAAGTGGAGAACTTGGCATCATAATGAGGAACTTGAAGTCCATTGGTAACAATGATGTCACATTACTCCACTTTCCCCAAACCACTTCTGCACCAATTTTAATGCGAAGTACATAGAAATCAATGTACTGCACATCACTTTGCATTGTTATTGAACTCCATGGTGAATGTTACAGTGATTCATGGGATTGTAGATCACATGGGATCTAGATTGTTCTGTACAGCCTCAGTTCTGTGTAGTGTCTGTGTAGTGTTAGCTGGAGACAGTTTGCTCTCAGAGCTCTGCAATTCAAACCCTCTAAAAGCTGTTAAAAAAGCCTTTTTGAGCTATTTTTCTTGCTCAAAATTTAGTACATCAATTGTAGGAAACCATCCTGTGGTCATATCATTGAGTGTTTATTGTTTGTGTGTGGATTTTGAATGTTAATTTAGAACATTTAGTCTGTGTACTGACAGACACTTGAAGTGTGCTTTGGGAAGGGGCGTATCTGTGGTGGAGGTAGATCAACTGGGAGAAAAAGACAGCCTTTCTGTTTTGGTTATATTTTTCTTATATAACTGTGTTAATGTACACACAGTAATATGTTCAGCAATTCTTGACTTTTTTGATGATTGTTGTGGTGTAGCAGTGCATATGTTCAGTGTGTTTAAAAGATTTGGTTATATTACTGAAGTTTTCAATTTGCTACACATTAATTGTAGTGTGTGTGTGATGCGTGCAATCAAATCAGACACCTTTTATTGTGCCACAGAGTAATTGGAGCAGTGTGAACCTGCTATCCACTGCACCTGCAGTTTTGTACTGCTTTGTGGTATCTTGGTTTTGGACTGTTACTGCAGTACACTGCCCCCTTCCCAACCAGCAAAATGTATTCTTTTCTAGACTGGATTATGACTTGTGAGCACTGGTTAAGGTGCTGTTGTGACTTTGGGTCAGCATCTCTTCTTGATTGTGGAGCGCAATCTTAATCTGTCAGTGCTTTTGCATCTGTTTAGTACCCAATCTCCATCTGAAAGCCACAGTTGTTTTTTTTTTTTTGTTTGTTTTTTTTGGCTTCACATCCACCAGCCCAGACTGAAAGTTCAGAAATTTGGTTTGAATTTTCTTGCTGATCCCCCAAAATGCCTGAAAAGAGACGTACAAGCAAACCTATTTCTGGCCATGGCACTGCTGCCAGTTTCAAGATTGTCTGTGGGCTTGGTAGTATGCAGAGGTGCATAGCTGATGTCAGTGAAGGGATTTCTCCAGCAATGTGTTTTACAGTGCAATCTGTAGCTTCACTCATAAGTGGAGGAGATGATGTTGTTCCAGCTGGTGGTGTTAGTGCAGTTTCTGCTGTCTTGAGCTGCCTCACGTTCCACTTCTGACCAGTTAAGTGTTTCAAAAAATATAGTTGAGTCTAAAGCTGTGACTGACAGTGCAGATGATGTCATGCTCTCCATTAACATCCCCATGGTAGTTGAGCATGATGCAGATCCTGGTGATGATAACTCACAATGTCACATTTCTTCCAGTGCTGTTGAGGTCATGCCTTTGCCATCCAATGATTCAAAGTGTGGCACAAAAATATTGGGTGATGATGCAAATTGATGATGCTGTGGTTGCAACATGTTCTCCACATGACTGCATCCAAGCTGAAAATGTGGATTTGGATGATGTTGATGAATATGATGATGATGTCAGTAACCCCTGTTTGGAACTGGAGAAAAAGAACGTCAAGGTGGCTGTGTCTGGGTCTGCTGGTGTTAAATCTCCCCATCCTCAAAAACATTGTGATTTAACAGTTCCTGTTGATGATAATGATGATGAACCAGTAATAATCATAGGTAGTTGTGGTGGTCAGTTGAAGTCCAAGTATGTCCAGCCTGAAACATCATGTAGCACCCCCCATTTCAGGGGTTAAAATAACAGAGTCTAATAAGCAGCATTAGGGACATGTTAAAAGTAAGGGATCACAATCCCTTGTTTGGGATTTATTTGTGCAAGATGCAAGTGATGAATCAGTAGCAATCTGCCAGCTTTGCCATGCATATGTAAGTCGAGGTAAACAGGGGAGTTATTTGGCATGGGGGCCAGCATACACATCTTTAGAACAGGCACATGGCACTGTGGACCCAGCACCAGATGGCAGCTAATGCCATAGTGGGGTGTTCACCCTCATCATCAGCCTTACTGAGCATGTGATTCCCTTCCATGAGTGTAAGAAAATTAGGTATGTCTGCAGTAGCAATGAAATAACACCACAGGATTACTACAGGCATGATGAGGGGGAGGATTATGGTTTAGAAATCTTGTCAAGTAGTGGTCAGAGTAGCGGTGATGTTGATGGTCAATGCAGTATGTCTAGTGCAAGTGGTATATCAACCCCTGTATGTAAAATGGGAAAAATGACTTGATTTGTGGACTTGGCACCTGTGCACCCCTCTTCATCACATGTCCACACCCCATCCCAGGCCATTTGCAGAGCAGAGCCATTTGTCACACCCCATGCAAAACGTGCTAATCAGCCCACGTTGGAGAGCGTTTCTGCCTGTAACCTCCTGCCTACCTGTCTGAAGCATGTGACCTACACTGTGTAAGCCATGTGATGTGTGTGGGCTGCCTGTGAATTCTCACTCCACCTTAAAGCGAAGTAAGGTGGAATGCACAACATGAAGTCATAATTACAATGCGAAGTGATGAAGTGAGGGCTTAAAATGGGCCCTTCACTGCATCTCTATTGATCAACAGTGATTTACTTCAAACTGTTTTCATCAGCAGTGGCTGACAAAAGCAGAGTGAAAAAAATCCCTTTTGATCAAACTGCTGCTACTTTTAGAACAGAGACCCGAAAACTGCCTGTATTCTACTACCTTCTTCTGGTGCAAAACTGCAGGCAAACACAATCCTGCCAGTCAGTGCCCCCTTTCCACCCCATGTCTTACTATTTTAAAGAATGGCCAAAAAGTGCTCAGTCCCACCCAACAGTATCTCCTCTTCCTCCCAGTGCATGTTGTGAAATGGCCAGTGGGTGCCAAGTCCTTATGACTAGTGTCTCCCCTTCCTCCCAACTCGTGTTTCTTGTGAAATAGCTGATGGGTACCCAGTCCCAACAGTCCATATTCCCACTCCATCCTAACACATGTTTCTTATGAAATAGCCAGTGGGAGCCCAATCTCACTGACCAGCATGCTAATCTCAACATAGGGATGCCCAACACCAAGTGTCAGCTAACATTCCCCAACTCCTCAGATAATGAGTAACACTGGGGTGCCCACCCCAGGGCTACTAAAAATAAAAATGATGATCCCCCTCCAGCTGCGGTCCTCCCCACAGATAGCTGGCAACACAGAGGTACCGACCCCTGGTGCCTCCACATAGCCTACTGACACTGGAGTGCACATTCCCAGGTATCAGATGAGATAACCTGAAACTAAGAAAAATGTCTATCAAAGACTTTTTTGTACCTGCAAAGAAGAAGAAAACAGTCACTTGGTCAAGTCTGACCTCCAGATCCCCTCACTCCCATGACCCACCACTAAGCACCCAACACCCCTCACTCACCTTCAGAATGTCAAGTGCAATAGATCAACTCTCAAGGAAAAGACATCTTCTTACAACTGTGACTGAGAACTGAAATAAACAAGGTAATTGCAGTCACTGTATTTCAACTTTTTTTGAACTTTTACTCATAACTTGGTCATTTGTTTAGTATTTTTTTTAACAGAATTTCAACAAAACCACACTGGGATCCCACTTCATAAAGAAGGTTGGTGAAAGTTTTCAAATGTGGGCCAAAAGGTGATTTTCAGTGTCAGTCAGTGAAATCACATTTTGGGTGGGATTTAAAAAAAAATTCACCTACGAGGTTCATGAGATGGGGTCATAAAAAGAATATATTGAAAATCTGGTGAAAAAATGTTTAAGAATTACCAAGTTCAAGTTATGAGTGAACATTGACATTTTTTTAATATTCACTCATAACATTGCTATTTATCAATATTTTTACCCCAAACATTCAACATGGTATTGTATTACCCCACCTTATGAATGGGGGGGTGCAATGTTCATGAAAAAAATCACCTTTCATCAACAATTTAAAAATGTCACCTACTGTACCAGTTCATGACATGAGTTGATGAAAAGACTAGGTTTAAGATTTTGGGGTCAAAATGCTTAAAAGACAACACATTTATAAAGGTACATTAAAATGTTTCAACATTCACCCATAACTTTGTTATTTTTCAAAATTTTGATCCACATTTTCAACATGGCCATTTTTCACACTACCTTATGAACATGACAGGTGCTATTTTCAATCCTGATGAAAAAGTGTATTTACACTTGTGGCATGAAATGACATTTCGGCAGTATTTTATAAATAACACCTGTCATGTTTAGAAGGAGGGGTCAAACAAACACTATGTTGAAAATTTTGAGTCAAAATGTTAAAAATAAAAAAAAGTTATGAGAAAATGTTGTGTGCAGGGCCGACTGTTGGCCAGTTGGGTAGCATGTTGCAATCCCCTGCCAGTGAGTTCAGTTCAGGGGGAGCTCAGTGAGCCATCTGGATAAGCCAAGCTGGGAAGATGATGCTGCCATGTGGCACTACTCCCAGCTGGGGGGAGATAAGTGCAGTGTTGGCTACAAAGTCAATAAGTAACTATACAGTAAAGTGAAGTGAACTCTTCTGTTGTCATACTGCCCAGAGGGCCTTGTGCCTATGCATCTGTTGCTACAGAGTCATGCAGGACACAGAGGGGCCTGTCCTTCTGCAGCAAGATGAACTGTTGGCCCTGTGTGTCTGACTGTGCAGCCACATGGAAGCGCAAGGTCCCCAGACAGTCCCATTAACTCTTTACATCTGTAGTTGCACCAAAGTGCATGGATCAGAGGCATACCTCTCAAACTTTCTTTACCAAAATGTGTGACAAGATGTGTGACAAATGATAAAAATGTGCAACATATCATCAAACATGGCACCACCAGTTCAGAACACTATGGCAATTAGTGCACTAATGTTTATAATGTTTGCTGATAACTGAGCGTAATAGATTATTATGAATTCCTGCTTTAAAGACTCAGTGGAAAATTTTGAATATCACCCTTCTCTATGTGAGACAAAGGATTTCTGAGAGGTAGAATGAGTGACTTACCTTGTAATGTGTGAAAGTTAAGAGGTATGGCCAGAGGCCTGAACTTAAGCCAGCAGGTGGACTCTTCTTGGCATAGGGACCAGAGGGACCTTCAATTCTGCATCTGTTCATCGAGCATGAGTATGAAGAAACCATTCCACTATCACAAAATGAATGGAAATTCATTGCAAAAAACTACATTAATGAAAACTTAGGGCCAAAAAACCCAAAGCAGACAAAGTAAGGAATGGAAACCATTTGGGTTTGGAGTCTCAGGAGTCTTGCTATGTCAGTAGTGTGGTATTCCTTGTGGTTCTCAACCCTAATGCCCACCTTCTCCCCACTGCAAGAAGCCACCTGTCCAAAGCATAAGGTGCATCTACAAGTCAGTGATTCAAAGTCATATACTCTTTGGAGATAGAGAAGTAATTCTTACCACATGTGGCCAACAGAATCAGCTGTAGCTTTCTTCTGTGTAAAGCTAGAGAGTATGATTCTTTGCTCGAGGGAAGGGGTGAGCATTATGATTGACAACCTCAAGGAACACCACACCACTGACTAGACAAGACTTCTGAGACTCCAAGCTCTTGTCATACCTAATGCCACCCTCCCCAGCCCATAGTGAAATAATCTTTGGAGGAAGATAAGTATGACTCGCCTCATGCTGCCAATAAAAAACAGTCATAGCTTTCTTCTGTGTGAAGAAATTATCACATCTGACCTCATTAGCTCTGGGAACATGGTGGGCATTAGGGCCGACAACCAGAAGGAAGACTCCACAACTGTTTTGTTAAGATTCCAGAGATCCAAACTCCTAATATTTTTTTTTAATTTCCCTACTTTGTGCACTTACCATTCTTTAACCCTAATGTCTACATTAATATTGTTTCTTTTGCAATTAATTTACCTTTGTTTTCTGATAGAGATAGTCCTGATGCAGTTCATGAGAACATCAGGCCTCAACAAACTCCTCAACCCCTTTAAGGGAAGGCTCCCCTGCCCACCACAAGGTGTTGTATGTGCACCAGAACACTGCTCTGTCCCTTTCAAGGCTAGGGTTGGTGATGTACACAGCAGCACCTGCCCCCCTAGCCTCTGCCCATTCAGCCTGCTAACTGAACTTGCATGCAAATCTAGGTCAGTGGCATTAGAAGGCAAAGTGGTCCCTACTGGGCCAATGGCCATCCCTGCAAACAATTTAACTTCATAATTAGTTTTTGACCTCACAATTTCAACACAGGCTTCTTCTAACCACCATTCAGAAAATGTCAGGTGTCATTTACAAAATACTGCTGAAATGCCAATTCATGCCACAAGTGTGAGAACACATTTTGGCCAATATTTGCAAATCAAGACCTGTCACATTCATGAGGTGGCATGAAAAAAATGGCTATGTAGAAAATTTAATGTCAAAATACTGGAAATTAGCAACATTATGAGTGAGTATTGAAAAATTATAACATACCTTCATAACTTTTTTTTTATTTTAATGTTGATCCCAAATTTTGCTGCAGTCTTCTTATGACCCCACCCCATGAACACAGTAGATGAACATTTTAAAATGCTGGCAAAAACATAATTGCATGCCACAAGCATGAAAACACATTTTGGCCGGGATCTGAAAAATGACTCCTGTCACATTCATGATGTGGTGTGAAAAATTGCCTATGTTTAAAACTTGGGGTCAAAATATTGAATGTTTCCAAAGTTTTGAGTAAGTGCACAAGTTTTTTAATGTACATTCTTAACTTTGTTGATTTTTAATATTTTTACCCAAAACTTTCAGCATAGTCTTCATTAGACCCCACCTCATAAACCCCATAGGTGAAAATATTTAAATCCCATCTGAATGGTTATTTATGTGGAGCAACTCACCTTTTGTGCTAGATTTGAGAGATTTCACCTACCTTGTTCATTAGGTGGTGTCCCAAAGAGTCCATGTTGAAAATTTGGGAGAAAAATATCAAAAAAATTATCAAGTTATGATTAAAAGCTCAAATGCATTGAAATTCATTAACTTCATGAACCTGTTTTTCGTAGATCCAGCACTGAAGAGTGAAGACATGTCTCTGGTCCAGAGATGATTATAGTGTTGGACCCCCGGTGGGTAAGTAATGGGGGGAGTGTGTGGGGTGGAGGCTTCTGACTGGGGGGATGGTTTGGGTGAATGGGGGAGGGGTGGCCAGCAGGGCTGCAGACATTGATGGATGGTTTTCTTTGTTACAGTGTAAACCATACAAAATGATGACGAGGGACTATCTATGTTTTATGGGTACAGGCAAGAAACTGAGGAGTTCAAACACACTACAGTGCATTTCAGGACTGGTGCAAACTTTAACCAGAGAGCAAACCAAAACCTCAGAGGACCTTAGGTAATGTGTGGTTTTATGTTTTATGAGTACCAATACTGGGAATTGGGCACCCCAGTGTTGGCTGGATGTTCTGTGGCATTGGGTGTGGGCCCTCTGGTGTCACACAGAGCTGGGTAGGGGAGGGGGTGGTTTGAGCTGATACCAGAAATTGGGCACTCCGTGCTGGGATCTTGATGTGGTGGGTGGGGAAAATCACTATGGGGGGAGGGACAGAACTGGCAGAGGGATTGGACACCTCAATCTCAGAATATAAAATGTAGATGCCGCTAGGGAATGGGCACCCAAGCATCCAGTTTAAAAAAAAATGATCAATTGATGCAGCTAATGGATACTGAAGGGCCAGATTACAGGAATAGCTCTGTTCAACAGGGACAGGGCTACACACTGATGAGTAGTCCCACCCCTGCAAAATGAACACTGCAGAAAGGATATGGATACTATCTGCAGCATCTAGATAGCCTTTTTCCCTGGAACACAAACACATTCTCATAAAAAGATCACATTAAGGAATGTGGTTATAACAATTCAGTTATCCTTTAGTACACAGATTTTCCTAACTGTGCATGCTTAGAAATGGAACTGCTTGTCATAAATGTTTAAAAAATACTACTTTAGTTTGAGCCAGCCCAGGGGAGGAGCAGTTGCACTTCTGCCCCCCATGCTGGTGACCTCGGTTGGGTAATGGACAAGGGTCACTTGCTGGGATGGCTGATAGAGGAAGGATTGAGTGCCTGTTGGCAGCTCTCCTTCCTTGAAGAGTGGACCAGCAGGTCCCACTGCAGAGACTGCCACCTGGTGGAGGCCTGGTGACAGCACAGCAGGAGTGCATGAGGAGTAGGGCTATAGCATAATGTACTGGCAACGCAGCCTGATACTACATCCTAGAGGGAGAAAATTGAGGATAAAGATGCCAGGATGCTCATGGCCAGCCCCTCTCCCCAGCTGGATCTCGCATGGCCACCCACCAAAAGAGGTTCTCATTAAGTGATGGATAACTGGTAAGTTTATGAGAAGGTTGGTGATGGGGCTGGACAGATGCCATCAAGCAGATGGAAGGGAGGAAAACTACTGATCGAAAATACAACTACTTCAGATTGGGAGATAAAAAAAAGCACAGACATGCACACCTTTTCCCAGACTTTATCAAAACTGCAAGTTTCAGGTTTTCTCCTATTTTTGGGGTATTATTTATAGGTGAGCAAAAAAAAAGATCTTAATTTCAATGATTGTTTTCGCTCTCTGTAACTTTGCAGTCATAAACTGATCCAGAGGTCCTGGCACCATTTCTACACTTTCCAAAGTTTGAGTATATCAGTTGAATGGGGGAAAGTTATAAAGGTGAAAAAAATTGGATTGTTGTAACATTAAAGTGTTTACTCGACCCTAATATACTGGTGCCAAAACACCTGCATAATATATCAAAAAAGACAAAGAACTTCAGCACAAAAGCATTGAGACAAGGGTTAGCCAAAAAGGGCATTGTCAACAAAGCCAGGTTTCAAAGAAATATAAAAGCACATATACCCCCATATTGCAAAGCATCATGGGATATATATGCAAATCACCATACACATTTAGATGGGTTCTGTTTTAAACAGCAATGCGTGGTGCCACAGAGCCTCTTGCACATTCTGCAAAGGTTGAGTACAGAAGACTAGGGAGGTGGAATACTAAGGTTTGCTGACAAAAAGCACCTAGTTTAACCTGAGATTTATGCCTTCCAGGTTTACTTGAAAGGACAGAGTAAGAAGCAAAATTAACAGAGCAAGGAGAAATATTAAAGCTTCTTTTGGCTAAGCAGAGTTACTGTCTCGTTACTGTTTTGTTTGTGCTTACAGATTGTGCTTACAGATTTTGTTACTGTTTTGTTTTGTGCTTCCAGGTTATACAGTTTGATCTACCTTTAGGCTAAGCAGAGTTACTATTGTGTTACTATTTTGTTGTGTGCTTATAGGTTATGCTTACAGTTTTGTTTTGGGCTTATAGGTTTTGCAGTTGCTTTCTCACATTGAAGGAGTTAATTGTTTTTCTTCCACAGCTCTTTCAGGGGATTAGGAGTGTAACTGGAGGGTGGCACTGACAAAGGCTTAGTACCTTCCAACAGAAGGAAGATTTAAAGGGTCAGGTTATCTTTACTTTCCTCCAAGGGTGCTGTGGTTGGTGGTGTTTGTTGGAGCCACTGCCAACAGTTGATTATTTTTCTCTACAGGCAGCTGTACTGATTTTCTGCAAGGGAAGTCCCCACCCTTCCTGCTCCCATTCCTGCCCATTCTGTGTTCATATTCAAATAGAGCCCCTGACCCCCTCATATCCTTCCTGCAGAAGTAAGGAAGGGGTGGAACTTACCTCACATCTCAAAATAAAAAAAACATTTCTTTTACTGTACAGGTTCTCTTTCATCCACTCAAGCCCAGGACAGGCGATTGGCGTCTTAATTATTTACTTTACAATCTCTTTTTCATTCATCCTCAAGCCCAGGACAGGAGATTGGCATCTTGATTGTTTACTTTACACTCTATTTTTCTGGCATCCTATTTGTTTATTTTCCACTCGCTTTTTTTGTCCACTAGCAACACACATGGCTCTTATTGGCTGCCAGCAGTGTGGGACACTCTTCAATAGATACATTACCGGAGACAGGTCAGCTGTCCCATATGATAGGAGATACATCACCTCAAAGCACAGCTCCAAGAAGCTTGGGGTCAGATCAACCTCCTACATAACCACATACAGGAAAACTATTTTTATGGGAATGCACTTCTGCATCGCTGGCACCAAATGAGCATGCCTCTCCCGCAAAGAACAACTAGGCCTGGGGGTGGCAGTTGGTTAAAGGAAAAGGAGCCAGCACCCAGGCAAATCTCCTTAACAGACAAAAAACTCTAAACACGGAAAATAGGTACACACCTCTTGCATCTCTACCATCAGATAGAAGAGAGGAGGCCTCAGGTCAGCATGATGCTGAAAGCAACAAGGTAACAAAATGCCATTATAAATGGAATTCGAGGAGTTATGTGATGTGCTCGGAGTAATTGGCAGCCTCTATTGATGCTCCTAAACCATGGCTTGAAATCCATGGCAAAAGTCTGAATTAAGACAAACAACAGAGAAAACCTGACAAGAGCTGAAGAGAAAAACACCTAAGGAACAGATTGATATCTTTTGATAATGGATATGACGAACATTTCTCAGCAAGCTATGGAGACTTCCTCAGCACTGCTTGCCTCACCGCAATCCATGCCCACCAAGTGGCAAAAGCCTGAATCCACCTTGGAGTCCTCCCTGGAGCCAGATGCCAGGGAGGGCCTTTCTGAAAAAATGGACTGATTTTTTTGGGGAGCTTGCCACGATAAAAATGATAATGCTGGAGATGGCTAGCAACCTCCAGACCCTGAAACCCATTGTGGAAGCACTAACTCAGAGGGCTGGAGATGTTGAAGTAATAATTAGCTCTGTCGAGGACCAGAAAATTAAGGATAGCATGGAAATACAGGCTCTCAAAAAGAAACTGCCAAAACATGAAGATCGTATAGAGGATCAAGAGGGGCACAGCCAGAGAAACAACCTTGTTGTGGTGGGGATCCCTGGAAAAGCCAAAGGTGGAAATATGCTTGCTTTTGTGCAAAAATTATTCCAAGAAATGACTGGTCCCCCTGAGATCAGAGCACTGGGAGTGGTCTACTATATAAAAAGGGCACACTGATCCCTAAAACCACTGTCTCCACCAGGAGGGGAAACCCAAAGCTATAATCCTTAAATGCCTGAATTTCCAGGATAAGATCTACATACAGTAGCAAACCAGAAAAAAAGGTTTTTGACATGGAATGGCTCCTTCTCCTACATATTTAGTGATGATACACTGCTGGTTAGACAGAAACAGATAGCCTATAAAAAAATTAAAAAATCACTTCATGAGGCTTATTCCTTTCGGGGTGCTTTTCCCGGCAAGGCTTTCCCAGTGCAGAGGTGGCTAAGAAACAATTGACCTGCATCCTACCCAATGTCTTTCCTACAAAAACAAATGGACAGTAACATGGAAATACTGGCAAATAATAACTGAAGTAATTCTATGGTGACGTTTCCTGAAATCAGGCTGGCAAGTGTGGCTTGAGGTATTGCTTTATATTGTTGATGGCTGGGCTTTCATACTTAAAAGCTGCTGAATTGTGGTGCCACATACTTTGCTCCCCCCAAGCTACTTGTTTACCCAGAGGATGTCACCCTTTTTGAAATTATTACTTTGCACACCCATAACGTTGAGGACTAAGGGATGGGAGAGGGTACTGTCTGAATGCATCGTACATGAGGGGACTTAAAATGGCAACAGTGGTGCCTGCTTAAAACTGTAACCTCATGACATTCAAACAGAATCTTCTTAATGGCTCAACTTCCTGCTGCACAGCTACAGATTTCAAAGTGTGCAGCCACAGCTCTCAATCTGACAGCTCCCTGTCAAAGCCATTTTATGCTAATTTTGACTGCAGCACGCCCCCAGACTGTCAGTTTCAAAGGATTCCACTCAACCAATTGGAGCCTTCCTTTCTTCAAAGCCTCAACCCACAAGTGCTCATGGATTAGAAAACTATTTTCTGGTGCTCCACAATCAGAACTTTTCTATAATGGAGGATAAAAATAACATTTCCAAGAATAATAACCTCATCGAGGAGCACTTACTGCTTTTTGTAGAGTGTGGACAGAACTGTTGAGCTGCAAGAGACAGTCTACAATATTGTGAATACAAGCTAGCTCAGTAGAGCTCGTACACACTCCTTGCAGGGCACTGAATCATCATGCTGTGATCTCCTGACCTCCCTGAGTGCTGAGATGCACTGGGGAGACACTCCTTTCAGTGGCTTAAAACAGACTTGGGGGACTAGTGCAACCATCTGCTGCTTAGTTTTTAGTAATGAACTTGATTCCCCAACTAGATTTTCCTCTGTGCCATTTTCACTTTAGAAGGAATCATTAGCTGAGGCAGATCCTATGTCTGATATTGCTGACATCTACTACTCATAATGGAGACCTGCAGATACAACAATGCTATCCCAATTTATGGCTTGGAATACTATTTTTTTTCTTATTGCTCTCTTCCATCTCCAGCTTACAGCAGGTAACCCTTTTTATAAAATTGCTTTATTTAACTGGGAGAAACATTGGATAACTCATCAGACCAAGGTACAGTGGGAGAGGGGGTTGGTACCACAGCGGCACATTTGCAATGACATAAGGTATGAAGCAACAGAGATGGATTGGATAAGCAACCTCCACTGGAAATGTTGTCAAAATGTTGTTCAGACTTGTTTCAACTAGAAAAACACTGCGGTGGTTGAAGTGGAGAATGGTCATTTGCATAGGCCCCCCCAGACCTACTGACTAGTAGGGATCTCTTGGTCAACTGTCCAACTTGGACGGGATAAGTTGGCTAGAATCTCTGCCCTTTTGTACATTACAGTCACTATTCCTGCACTTGTTCTTAGAAGGTTAAGTACACTACTGACACCATTTGTTGTCTAGACAGTGCCTAAAAGTTTATTTACTGTTTTTTAACTTTTTGTACATGGTTTTTGTTAGTTTGATGATACTTCCTAAGAATATACTGCTTGGATTATCTACTGTTGGTTATTTTGCACGACTGAAATTAGGTAACAATTCAAACAAGAAGCAGGTCATAGTAAAATGGCTAGGGGAAATGTATGTTTAGAACAAGGTATTGTTCAGGGTTCTACAGACTGCACTTGGGTATTATAGACAGTTCATTTCACTTAATACCAGGGAATTATATTATCTATCTCCATAATGTCTAAGGTTTCATATAAATGCATTACCTGGAAAATACAAGGGGCCCAAACAAAGGAAACAAGATACCAGATCCTAAAACACAAAAACCATTGGTGTACAGATTGCCTTCTTGCAGGAGACACATACCCTCACACAGAATGCCATGTTGTGAAGAAGGGAATGGGTAGAGCAGGTGTTCGTAGCAGCTAATAGTAATAAGAGAGCTGGGGTAGCTATTCTAATACACAGAAATATCCCTATCCAATTAATTAAACAAACTGAAGACCCCAAAGGCAGATATATTATAGTGAAGAGATTCCTGGGTACCACAACCATAGTCATGACATTGGTATATGGCACAAAATGCAGAGGATCCCCAGTTCTATATTACCCTTCTCACAGAACTATCAACAAATCAGGGGAACCCTGTACTCCTATGAGGGGACTGGAATCAGGTCCTAGATAACATGCAAGATTGATCTAAAACCAGAGGCTCTGGCCTTTCATCTGCACAAAGGGCACTAAGAGAACTTCAGGACTCCTTGGGCCTCACAGATGTATGGAGGATGTTACACCCTATGGACTGGGAATATATGTGCTGGTCCACAATGCATGACTCCTTCTCCATGCTAGACTATTTCCTTGTGAGTCCTGAGGTTCTCAGAGTAACTACTACCTGTGAGGTGGGGGTAAAGGTGGTGTCACATCATTCACCGGTCATGCTCTCCTTTCTACCTACTCAGGACATAGAGAGAGAGAGAGAGAGAGAGAGAGAGAGAGAGAGAGAGAGACTGGTTGTGGTGACTAAATGACTGTTTACTTAAGCATCCCAAAACTAGGAAAAAGTGAGAACCTGTATTTTAAAACATTTAAAAATAAATATCCCCTCAGCCGCCTACCAGAGGAACCTGTGGGCTGCCTTCAAGTGTACAGTCAGGGAAGAATTAATTAGGCTGTCTTCCACCAGAAAAAGAGAAGGAAAGTGAGGGGAACCAACTACTCCAGACTATTCAGAACCTTGAGAAGAAGGTGTCAGGGTCAAAGACAAGTAGACACTGCATACAACTAAACACAGCAAGAGCTAAATATAATGAGATACTGAGGGAAAAGGCAGAATTTGCCATATTCAAGTCTAAGTCACATTATGTGGATGAAGGGGAGAGAGCTGGAAGATTGCTGGCATTCAGACTGAAAGAACAAAAAGCAAGGAGATTAATAAAAACAGAAAGAGAGAGGTCTGGGAAAATAATTGCTAACTCAAGAGACATTGTTAATGCTTTCTGGAATTTTCTCTCAGAGCTGTACATAGCAGACATACAGGTCCCTCAGTCTGAGATCCAGCAATTTTTGAAAGATGCCAATCTACCCCAGATTACCCCAGACAAAACAAAAATGCTTGATGCTGATATAGCAGCACATGAAATACGAGAGAGCATAACATCCCTCACAGTAGATAAAGCACCAAGGCCTGATGGTTTCTCCATTAACTTTCATAATGCCTTCTACACAGAGCTGGTTGATTCCCTTACTATTCTCTTTCAAGAAGTGAAACAAGTCAAATCCTTCCCATATGACTTGCAGGAAGCCTTAATTACTTTAACACTTAACCAGACAAAGACCCTACCCAATTGAGAAGTTATTGACCAATAGCCCTCCTAAATGTGGATACTAAACTACTTGCAAAAATCTTGGCTGCCAGAGTTAATAAAGTGTGGTAACATTTAATAGGCTCACAACAGGTTGGCTTCATGCAGGACAGAGTGGTAACAGACCATCTCAGAAAGTTGGCCCACCTCATCTCTGAATACAGGGACTCTCAGGAACCAGCTGTCCTTCTCTCCCTGGATGCAAAGAAGGTTTTTGACAGAGTCTCCTGGCCCTTCCAATATGAGACCCTGGCAAGCTTCAGGTTTCCTGACTCCTTCATAACATGGGTTAAATTGCTCTACTCCCACCCTACAGCTAAAGTATGGTGTAATGACACCTTATCTACACCCTTCAAACTGGAAACTGGAAACAGGAACCAGGCAGGGCTGTCCGCTATCCCCTTTTTCTGTTCAACTTGCACCTGGAACCCCTGACTAGAAGCATATTGGCAAATCAGAATATTACTGGTATAGAAGTGGGGGCGAAGAAGTACACAATATCTACCTATGTGTCATCCTCCGGTTATGAAACCCACAGCAATCAGTCATTGATGCTTTCCAGCTGATACAAACCTTTGCCCGATTGTCAGGGTACAAACTGAATTTGTCTAAAACTTGTATAATGGGCTTCAACTGTCACATTAGAAAGGATCAGGTGTTACAAAGGGAGGGCTCCTGGAACCCAACCTCAATCAAGTACTTAGGCATATACATTGCACAGAGCCAGCACTTAAAATTAAACATGATCTGTCATGGTGGCAGGCCGTCCACCTCACACTGTGGGCCAGGGTCAACATAATCAAAATGAATATCCTTCCCAGATTACTATATCCCATTTCTTTGCTATCCTGTGTAGTACTACAAACCTGGTTTACACAACTCAAGTCCACCCTTTCCTCTTTCCTATGGAATGGTAAGACCCCTCGTAGATCCTACATTAAACTCACCCGCTCTAAAGATCAGGGATTGAAACTGCCTGATTTCTGGCTTTACTGTCTAGCCACAAGAGTTAGTCAGGTCTTTTGGTGGAGGAATTACACCAGACAAGAGGACTTAATTTCATATCAGCTGCAGTGGAAAATTATGGAAATGGATCTTTTTTGCCAGGACCAAAACTAACCTCAATGTGCTGCTAGTATACCCTATACAAAGCTGCCACTCTCCATAAAGTCTACTCCAATTGGCACCTCTGTCCAAGTAAGCAAACAACTGCATAGAACACTAGGGGCCAAGCCCATCCTAGACCCAAACCAGCCACTGATGGGAAATCCTAATTTTAAAATACAGCAAAAACTAATTCCAGTGGATCACTTGGGGCCGATTAGAATGAGCAGGCTGGGGGATTATGTGTAAGGAAACACACTCATTAAATATAACAAATTACAAGTTGTTGCACCACATTCCCATTCCTCCAGTTGCAACATGTTATAGTGCAGACACTAGGCCCTAAACCATGGGGGGCTGAATCCTATTCAAAATGGGCCAAAATAATGGAGCTGGCCACCCAGCGTCATGCAACGTTTCTGCTGTACAAAAAGCTGTTGATGCACTCCACACCAGAGGACAGTGCTGCCTATGTATATTGGCAGTCAGAGTTCCTAGAATTAACTGATCCAGGGATCTTGGCCTTATGGGGCTCCAACAACCATAGACTCTCATGTTTGATGGGCTTGAGCTAATGCAATACAAGATTAATCACAATCTGTATTATACCCCTGTGAAGAACCACAAAATGGGCAAATCAGACACAGACATCTGCACTAGATGCAAATGCTCTAGAGGCATACTCACACATATATTATGGGATTGCACCAAAGCACAACCTCTCTGGACTGAGGTTAAAAACAGACTAGATCCTATCCAGGGGATAGAACTGGCATTCACACCACAGGTATGCCTACTTGTTCTAAACATGAACTCAGTCTTTGTTGAAAGGAAGTATCAAATCACCCTAATTGTAGTCATGACCAAAAAGCTTACACTTAAGCATTGGATGGATGAGACATTGCCTTCATTTCATGAGTGACACAATGCAATACTTGAAGCCCTCAGACTGGAGAAAATTATATGCTGCATGAGGAATACCCTAAGTGGGAAGCACGGTGTCAGAGTGACACCACAATCCTGACACTGGAACAGCAATGGACGAAATCCCAACCGCTGCATCAGCAACCCACCACAGCAGCTGACACACCCTACACATTGTCAGCAGGTGCACCGGCAGCAACAATAAAGCTGACCGCCACACCTGCAGACCTGTTTCCACAATTGAAGGGGACATGTTGGCCGAGTATGTTGATAGCATGAAGGTGCACAGTCTGCTGGTGGTATCAGGATACATCTAGCAGTGGGAGAGGAGCCAAGGAGAGTGCACATACTGGAAATGCTATGACTACGCAGCTGCAGGGTGCAGGGGATGTGTGCTCACCATGGCAGGGGGCACACCATCACTGTTGGGCATGCACAACCATGTGCCCAACACTGCCTCAGTCAGGATGCACAAGGTCTGAGCTGCTGTGAAGAGGAAGGCAAGGGACACAAGAGAGAGCAGCCAGCAGATTGTTGTGGTGTGCTGCTCTGGTAACAGCAAGGCTGTGGGGGGACACCTACCCCTAGTGCCACTGCTGAAAAGGGCAGCTCAGTGTGTCTAGAGGAGCATCAGGAGGACACCAGTGGACCCGCAAAACCTATTGGAGCTCACCATCCATGTGGAATACCAAAGGACCTATTGAGGTGAGCCATTTCTGTTGTACAACTCTGGCCAAAATGCAGGGGCCAGCACAGAGCACATGTTCCTACTCTTCGGTACTGGAAGGAACCTGGAATTCCTAGGCAGCAGCCCATCATGGTTAGGTGATGGCACATTCTGTTGCTGCCCCAGGCTGTTCCAACAGCTGTACGCATTGCATGGGGTGGATGGGGCAACAGTTCTCCCTGCCATATACATCCTCATGGTGAGGAGGACAGTGCCCACATACACAGCAGTGTTTAACGAGGTGGCAGAGCTGTGCCCTGTAGGCAGTCCCTGCCACATGTTGATCGACTTTGAAATGGCCACCTATAGGGCTGTTCAGACTGTGCTGTCACAGTTGGATGTGCGTCGGTGCTTTTTCCATCTGTGCCAGTGTGCATAGTGCCAGATCCAACAACATGCAGAGCTGGAACATCTGTACAGCATGGACAACATGTGTGCCATTCATCTCTGCATGCTGCCTGCCCTAGCTTTTGTGTCCCTTGATGACGTCTGCTCCACATACAAGGAGAACAGTGGCTGTGATTACTTTCGGGAGCAAGAAGAGGCATTTGTCCCTGTCCTCGACTATTTTGAGGATACCTAGCTGGGCAGGCCTGTCCACAGTGGGCACTGCCACAAGCCACTATTCCCCATCCCCATCTGGAACTGCCATGCATCCATCAGGGATGGAATGCTCTGCACTAACAATGCCATTGAGGTGTGGCACCTGGTATTCAATGCCCTGCTGGGTGTGGCACACCCCACCCTGTGGTGGTTCCTGGGTGTCCTGTTGGGGGGAACAGTGGCTGACAGAGGTCAAGCTGCAGCAGGTCCTGTCCAGCCAGGTTGTGGGGTCCTCCCGTCGGTGATGGAGAGAGAGAGTGGATGGCGGATCACAGATCTTGTGGACCAATACAGCACCATGAGCTGCAGGGATTACCTGATGGGGCTGGCATTAGACATCAGCCTTCAGGTGTAAAGCCCTGGGCCAAGGAGGGATCACTGTATTACCCCTGTAGCCACTGTGCACCTTGCACCTGGTCCCCTGCCCACCTGTGGTGCACAGTGTGGCCCAGGCGCACTGTGTGGGTGACCATTTCACCTGTGTTATATGCCCTCTGTCCCATGCCTTGACATCTGTCCAGACCTGCATCTAGGTGTGTCAGGGCATCCCTTGTTCCTGTGCATGCATCCATGCCTCAGACTCTGTTGCCTTTGTTGAGCCTGCCAGTGATCCCCACCCACATCCTGAACTGTCACTCCATTGTCTGTCGGGTCTTCTGTGGCCTGAGGGGAGTGTTGTTTGGTCCATTGCTGGTGCTTCATTTCTGTGGATGGTCTTTGCCGGTGCATTGTTTCAATGGACATGCGTCACTCAGTCTGTCGGTGTGTCCATTGCAGCTGCAGTGTCGGGTTGATGGTGGTCAGTTTGGAGTGCGTTGGGTTCATATGCTGTGGTTTCTGGGTGTCGCTGTGAGGGATGTCGGCAATGTCATTGTCAGCAACCTGTGGAATTTCCGCTTCAGTGTATACCTAAAAAGATGGGGCATGTTAGCTGCCCTGATTCTGAACCCCCAGATTTAATCCCAAGGACAACTCCCAGGCCCTGCAAATTAAGGTCTTCAGCTAAGACCATATATTCAATCTAGTGGCAGGGCCTAACAACACACAAATGCTTCATTTTTCAATTTTCACTAGTCTTTGGAAACTTGTCATGCAATATTTGCCCCCTGAATGTTGATGGGGAAATCTAGCCAAACTTATTTCCAAGTTTACTATCAATCTAATTCTGTTTATTGATTTGTGTTGTACTGTTGCTTGTTTTCCTGTTGAAAATCAAATAACGTATTTTATTTTTAAATAAAAAATAAACAGAATTCCAAGGACAACAGGAAATAGCTCATAATCATAAGAGACTCCATGATTTCCTGTGCGGATCCCCACCTCAGCAGAAACGAGTGGACAAATGTGCAGGTCAGATGTCTCCCAAGAGCATCCGCTTGGAGGGACACTGACCAAATAGTAGGCATAATTCAAAGGGAAGGTATAGGCTCTAACATCCTGGTCCACCTAGGGACTAATGACCTTGCTAGCCAGCCAGTATGGGAGGTTAAGGAGCACATTGCCCAGCTCGGGGAGAAATAGTTTTCCCTTTCATCAAGCGTTGCCTTTTCAGAGGTTCTGCCTGTTTGAGAAAAGGGAAAAAACAGGCAAAAAATCAGAGAGAAGGAAATAGGTGACTTCAACACATGACTCAAAGACTGGTGCCATGCCAAGGGGCATAACTCCATCAGAAACTGGGACATCTTCTGGGAAAGGGAGTTCTTCAAATTCAGTGGTCCCCACCTGACTAGGGAGGGGGTTAGACTCTGGGCCAAAAATGTGATGTCCATGCAGAGCACTTAAACTAGTGGATGGGGAGAAGACAGCAACTCTAGGAGTAGCACACATAGATCCTGCTGTCTCTCCCCCTCCAGCTAGCACCAGTCCTACAGGACACTCCAGGATAACAGTTGCAGAAGGCAGAAAGCATGCAACCCTGTCAGAATTTGACAATGGCCAAAAAAAAAGGTAAAGGGAGAAACAAGAAAAAAAAAGGAGGTATCACAATGGGGATGCACTTCAGGAATGGACAGCTTTATGTCTCAATGCACACAGTTTGGCTAACAAGATGCCAGACCTCACTGCCACAATAGCAGAGGCACGACTGGACTGGGTTGCCTTGACCAAAACATGGTTCATGAACAATCATGACTGGGAGGTGACTATCCCAGGGTATATCTCATTTAGGAGAGGCAGGACTTGGAAAAAGGGAGGGGAGGTAGTTGTTTATCCTAAAGATTCCATAAGTACTATTGAAACCCAGCAGGCACAGGGAGAAACCATGGACCTATGGATTACAATCAGCGCCAGACACCGGACACCCATCCGGATTGGAGTAAACCATAGACCCCCAAATTAGGAGGAAACCAGGCACAAGGATACCTTGGAATCCATCCTTCAGATGTCAGACAAACAGGGCATGGTGCTGGTAGAAGACTTCAATCTACCAGACACTGATTGGAGTTCCCACACAGCAGCATCAGAGAAAAGCAGGGAATTCCAAGTTGCACTGCAGGAAGCAGGCCTAAGTCAACTAGTGAAGACACCCACAAAAGGAAACACGATCTTAGACCTGGTATTCCAAAATAGCAATAGGGTTCTTGGCATCGAAGTGGGGAACTACCAGGGAAACAGTGACCATCACACAGTATTGTTCAAGGTAAACAGGACTGAGAACTTCACACACTCTAAGCTTAAGGTCCTTGACTTCAGGAGGGCAAACATTACAAAAAATAAAGGCCTTCCTGAGAGACAATCTTAGTAATACAACAGAAGGTTCACAGATGCAATAGCCACGGTCATATCTCAGTGTGCCTACCAGATCAGTAAGAATAAAAAGAGGAGAAACCCATATGGTTTTCCAAGGAGGTGGCAACCATGGTGAGGGAAAGTGCAAAGCCTTCAGTAATTACAAGGAGTCATGGAAGGAGGCTGATAAAACAGAATATAAAGAAAAGCTAAAAGAGACAGGGAAAGTGATAAGAAATGCCAAGGCACAGACAGAGGTGAGGATAGCTCAGGGAGTGAAGAAGGGTGACAAAACATTCTACAGGTACATATGAGAAAAAAAGGAAGACTAAGGAAGGCATTGTTAGAATCTCGAAAAGGATGGGCAGCCCATGGAACATGACAGAGAAAAGGCAGAGGCACTCAATGAATACTTCTCCTCAGTCTTCACACAGGAAGCAGACGGGAGTGGTACAACAATAGGTAAAAAGAATATTCCACATGGAGGCACAGACACAAGAGGAAATCAACAAGTTAAAGGTTGATAAAGCTATGGAGCCAGATGGGATATACCTAGGAATACTTAAGGAACTTGGGAGGAACCTAGCAGCCCTCTTAGCTATGCTCTTCAGCAAATAGATGGAGATCGGGGAGTTTCTGGAGGACTGGAAGAGGGCAACAGTAGTGCTACTCAACAGGAGTGGAAGCAAGCAAGAGCCAGAAAACTACCATCCAGTTAGTCTAACTTCAGTGGTGGGAAAACTGATGGAGTCCCTACTGAAGGAAAAAAGTGTTGCTTTTTTAGGAGGAACGTGATCAGCTTGACACAAGCAACACAGTTTCACAGCAGGGAGGTCCTGCCAGACAAACCTGGTAGATTTCTTTGACTGGATCACCAGAACAGTGGATCAGGGTGTGGCAGTGAATGTGGTTTACTTGGACTTCAGCAAGGCATTTGACCCGTTCCGCACAGGAGACTAATCAATAAACTGGAGAACATGGGAGTTGGGCTTATGGTAACAGGCTGGGTCAGGAACTGGTTAAATGGAAGAACACAGAGGGTATTAACAAATGGCACTCTGTCAGAGAAGGGTAGGGTGACCAGTGGGGTTCCAAAGGGCTCGGTTCTGGAGCCAATCCTCTTCAACATATTCATCAGTGAAATTGCTGATGGACTGAAAAGAAAGGTGTGCCTGTTTATTGATAACACCAAAATCAGCAACAGGGTTGACACACCAGAGGGGCAACAAAGCATAGAATCTGATCTCCGAAAGCTGGAGGAATGGTCAAGGATCTGGCAATTGAAATTCGGTGCCAAAAAATGTAAAGTCATGCAGCTGTAAAAACATCACCCAGGAAAACTGTACTCAATGAGAGGGGAACAGTTGGTGGATACAAGGCTTGAGCTAGACCTGGGGGTGATTACACCAGATGACCTCAAGGCCAGCAAACAATGTGAGAAGGCAGCACTGAAAGCTAGTGGCATCCTGGGATGCATAGGAAGGGGCACCACAAGCAGAAGGCATGAAGTGATCATGCCCCGTATCAATCCCTGGTATGTCCTCACCTGGAATACTTCATCCAGTTCTGGAGGCCACAGCTCAAGAGCGACATACTGTAGATAGACTGGAGACTGTGGAGAGAAGAGCAACAAAGATGGTGCAGGACTTGCACCAGAAACCATACAAAGGCAGACTCAGTGAACTCCATCTTTACTCCCTAGAGCAGCACAGGAATCGGGGGGACATGATAGTGACATTCAAATACCTTAAAGGCAACAACAAGGTACAGATGCAGAACCTCTTTCAGGTAAAATACTATAGCAGGACAAGAAGTCATAACCTAAAAACCTACACGCTAAAGGATCCTGCACTTCAAACAACCCTTCAAGTGCAAAATTGCTGTAAACAGGCTTAGATTCACATTTCAGTTAGCATTCACAGGACAATTTGGAGAAACTTAACCAGTACCAGAATCAGTAAATAAAATTAGCTTAAAGTTTAAAAGGAATAGGAGTAGCAAAGAATTTAAAAATTGGAGTAGCCAATCAGCAGGCAGAGACGATGGTTCTGGCCAGTCGGCATGGAGACGCCAGAAGTTTCAAGTCAGGTAGATTCAGGAACAATATGAGGAAATTCTTCTTCTCAGAGCATGTTGCTGAACTGTGGAATAGCCTGCAGGAGGGGGTGGTGGGGTGAAGATAGTGGGAAAATTAATTTGAGAATGGGACAGGTTTTGTGGAATACTCAAGCAGGCAGCTAAGTGTGTGGGGGAGGGGGTAGGAAAACAAGGGTAGACTTGATTGATCATAAAATCCTGATCTGATGACAACTTCTATGTTTCGTTGACAAGGACACGTTTCATCTTTCTCAGGCCTCATCAGTGTGCCTCATCGGTATCTCCACCAACAGGAAAATGAACCAGCTGTTATGTGGTCACATGGATTTGGCTCATGGTAATCTCAGATAAGAGCAAGCTAAAAAAACAAAGCATCTCAGTACAAAATCAGTAAGGCAGGGGTAACCCTTGTCTCAGTGCTTTAGTGCTGAAGTTCTTTACCTTTTTGAAACAGTTCTGCTATGCTTCTTCAGTCATTAAAAGCAATGATTGTCTATTGCTTTGGTTTTCAGGAGGGTATAGAGATCTCTTGTAAGTACAAAGGCTATTTAAAGGTTAGCTATAGCTCAGCAGCATAGTGAGAGGTGTTGTTGCAGTAATCTGATGGTTCTGTATTTTTGTGGCTTTTACCTGCTTATTTTATAAAGTAAACTAATAATCAGCACTCGATATGCAAGCATTGTTGTGTCATTTACCTTGGGTGATGCTGGTGCCAATACAGGGGTTTTGCCAACCATACAGTGTGTTGCTTGATCATTCAATCCCTGAGGAACAGAACTGCACCAATTTGTAAAGTTTTAGAGAGCTTGAACCCTAAGTTTTCATTTCCCTACTTTGCACACTTAGCATTCCATTCTTAATAAATGCATTATCATAGTTTTTTTTGTTTTGTTTTAAAATTAATTTCCTATCCCTTTGGAATAGATTTCATAAACCAGCTTTAAACTGACTCTCAGTGTGCCAGACAAGCAGCTTGCTTCCCAAGGGACCATGCATTGTGTTATGCACTGTGCCAGACTTATAGCTCTCCTTGTATGTTTCCCTGCAGCAACTCATGAAGCAGCTGTGTAGTGGGACTCACTTTTGCAGACCTTTAGGTGAGTGGCCCAAGATGGAGCTGCATTATCACATGCATTTCACTGTACCTTTAGCAGACTTTACGAGTGGCCCACACACAGCACTGGGCTTGTAGTAGACCTTGCACATGGCCCAAAGTAGCTGCATCATAACTCATTGTATCAGACATGTAGCAGACTTTCCTCCTTCCACTGGGTGTTGACAAAGTGAAAAATACACCCCCACTCAGAACCACCCACATCACCCTCATCTCACCTTCCAAGTAAAAAAATACTCCATCCCCCAGCTGACTTAGCAACCAGCAGCCACCTTTAAAAACTAGAATTCAGTGGTGGGTCACCATCATATCCTCCCTCCATCTTAACCAGCCACCATCATCTTAATCAAAAAAGACTCAGTGAAGAAACTAAGTTCCTGAAATGTGCAAAATGTGACTCCATAAGTAAAATTGGGAAAACGGGGGCTGGATAGTGTGGTCTAAAACCTTGTACAGACAAAATATCTCCAGGTATGATATGGTATTATGGGCAGACTGGATGGACCAATGATCCTTTTCTTCCATCATTGTCTATGTTTTTATGTTCTGTGTGAGTTTTGTTCCACTTTTTCTTTTCTTTACTCAATACTGTTCGATTTTTGGCCATATGTTATCCAGATTTTCAGTATGGCCAAGTCACCACCTCATGTTATGACTACATCAGTGTGACCTTGTAAATATGACGTAAAATGTGTTTTCGGGGTTCAATCCCAAAACAGATTTTGGCCCAGGTTCACAAGATGACACATGATTGTGAGATAGGGTGAAAACTTAACCATCCTGAATATTTGGGCCCAAAATACCCAGAAATGGACAAGGTGTGAGTAAAAGACACAAAACCTGACAAAAAAGAAGTCCACCTGTATGTACACTTCACACAGTTTGGGACTTAAATGTTTTGCAGTTCTTTTTTTTTGCCTAGCTGATGGCAGCTGGTCAAGGTAGAAGGAGGGCTGTGCCAGTTTCTGAATGCTGGATTCCAGTTGTTTGAAAAGGTGAGAGCTGTGGGGGAGGTGTGTGGGTATAGGTGTTAATGAAAATATAGTGCTCCATATTTGATACTTTTATTGTCACCTGTATATGAAAATCTTAACTCAGAACATGGATAATGTATACATGTCTCCCGTTGTTATTTTTTTAATTAAAAGTTTAATTCCAAGCCCTACATGTTTACCTCAAAGAAAACAGTTGTACTTCTCTTTTCAACTGCGCTGCTCAATTTCTTTCAACATTTCACATCATTCAAGGAGTGATGTGGTATGCTTGAGGGTGTCATAAGAAGGTAAACTGTATGAAAGCGTGAATTTGTTAAGGCAGTATATGCAGCTCATTTCTTACTTGTAGCCAGCCCTATTATTAGCTATTGTTCTGTGCTGCCTATTTTAGTACATAGTTAAAATAAATTAGAAAACATGATCTTGCATCCTGTAGTCTTGCTGATGTGATTTTCAGACCACTGCCACCTCAGCCCACTGCCAGCTCCCCCACTGAAATGCCAAATGCATGATAACTTGTCAGCTAGCATACCCTGACATTTAGACATCAGATACTTCTCAAATCATTGTGGACATTTCCTAGTTTGATTACCCCCCACACACACACACACGAGATCATGAGATTGGAAGGAATGCTGAGCATGGCAGTTAACACTACAAAAATCCCCACTGCTTCAGGACACTGATAATCAGGGTTTCTTTCCAGCGGGGTCCATCCCAAGCTGACCCTCATCTACACTCAAGAAGGCTTGCTGCTGTCATACCCTGACTGTAGGTGGATCGCTGGAATTATGGAGAAGTTTTACAGATACAGTCGGTTCAAGAGGACTCTGAATCTGAGGTTGAAAGCTCTTTCTCCTTTCCACCCCCATGCTGTTTCACTTGCTCTGTGACTCTTGCTCTTTAGATTGAGTGAAGCAAATTCTCTTCCCCCAGTGGAATTCAAAAATCTGTATCCGCATGCACACAGTGCTGTTTCTCCTGATTCAGGCAGCCCTTTGCAATTCAGATCTGAACCGTTCTCCTCTGGGTCTCCGGGCAATTTATTTAGTGGTTCCAGCTCCCAGGAGAGGGTGCTGGAGATGATTCTGGGTAGAAATATATGACTGCTGGTTGACAAGAAAGGGCTGCTGAAATCAAGAGAAACAGTACCATGTGCATCTGGATGCTGATTTTTTAACTCCAGTCTTGGAAGAGATTTTGCTTTATTCACTCTGGAGAGTGAGAGTCACAGAAGAAGAGAGCCAGCATGGGGGATGATAACAAAGAGCTTTAAATCTCTGAGTAAGAGCATTTCTGAGTGGTCCAACTGTCTATGAATCCTCCCAGTAATGTTGGCCATCCACCTGCAATCAGAATATGACAATAGCCAGCCATGGGAAGCCTGGCAGTGTCTCAACTCGTGAGAAATGAAATGCTAATTTTTGGGTCCATCAAGCAGTGAGAATTTTCACATTGTTACTTGCCATGCTCAGCGTTCCTTCCAATGTCTTGTGGGGCTAATCAGACTAGGAAGCATCCACAATGATTTTAGAAGTACCTGACATGTGCACATGAAAGGGTAAGCTAGATAACAAGTTATCATGCATTATGTGCTTCATTGGAGGGGCCGTCAGTGAGGTGAAGTGACAGCAGACTGAAAATCACACTGTTAAGACTACAAGTCACAATATAATGTTTACTAATTTTATTTCAACTATGTACTAAAATATGTAGCTCAGGGCGATATCTAATAATGAGGCTACTACAAGAAAGAAATGACCACCACCTACTCCCTTAACAAAATTATACTTCCAGTTTTCATCCTTATGACAGCATTGAGCATACCATGCAACTCCTTCAATGATGTGACATGCTGAGAGAAATGGAGCAACATAGCTGAAAAGAGAAGTACAGTTGTTTTCACTGAGGTAAAAGTGGGGTCCTGAAATTGACATTTTAATAAAAAAATGACAGGAGACTTGTATACCTATATTTAGAGTTGAGATTTTAATATAAAGGAAACAATAAAAGTATCAAACTTGTGAAAAGTATTTTTACATTTGCAGTTGACATTTGTGTGGGCTGAAAGATGGGATGTTTTACTTCTGTTGGGAGGAAGTTGACATGGTTACGAATGGGCAGAGAGTAACTTATTTTCCTAATGTTATTTTTTCATAGATGTTGATGTCTGATGATATTGGGTCAAGGTGGAGGGAGGATTGTGGTGGTTTCCCAATGCTGGATTTTCCTAGACTTAAAAGATGAAATCCAGGAGAGGGAGGAGGCTGGGTACTGGTGATTAGTGGTCTTGGGAGGGGTTAGTTTTACTTGCATGGGTGGAGGAAGATGGCATAGGTGCTAGTGGGTGGGATTTGAGTTGACATGTTGCCTGGCAACAGGATTGCCAACCCTGCGTAGGAACCTCAAATGAGGGAGGCCTGTAATAAGCCACCAGATTGGGGATTCGGTTGCTGCATTTCATAACAAAGGGGAAGAAACATCAAAGTCTTGAAATGTGGTAATAGCACATGCATCAGGACATAGCTTTTTTTTTCTTTCATATTTTGTGGTCATTTTTTGTCATTTCTGGATAAAAATTTCAGGATGCCCAAGTTGCCACATTTCCTCATGAACATGTAAGTGCTATCTTTGAAATCCAACCCAAAATGGGTTTTGGAGAATAAACCCATAAGTATGAAAAGTGATGTATAAACACAGATTCTTCTTCTTCTTCTTCTTCTTCTTCTTCTTCTTCTTCTTCTTCTTCTTCGTTTGTAAATAAATGTCTTGTAACCATGAAACACACAAAATAAATTTCTGTCTGACTGTACTACACATTTAACAAACAATCTTTTGCATATTACAGCTTATTTCTAACAATTTCTAAAGAAGGCGACAAAAATGCAATCTGCGACTTTAATTTGCTTATGTTTTTCTATATGCAACAATTACATCATGAGTAAAGATAAAGGTAATATCTTCAATGCCTTTGTACTGCACAAAGAATTTTGTTTGCACATAGTGAGGATTGCACATGTGCACACTGAACTGCCCATTTGCACAGTGCAAAGTTGTTTGCACAGAAGCACAAAAGCCCCACAGATGCAGAAGCAAATGGAATGGAATCTCATTTATATGTGCTCTCTGGGATGATGGAAGTTTTTTGCACAATATAATAGCCTGCCTCAGAAGCACTAATTAATGCATGCAAAAAGAACCTTTTAATAGAGCATACAGTACTTGTTACTCTCATCTGATCCACCCCATTGGTGATAGTGGAGGGCGCTTTTTACTCCATTAAGTCCTGTCCCCAGTACAGCTGAATCGTTGGTGACCAATTGCCCCCCTCCCTCACTGAATCCCTGCTGAATTTAAGAAAACAGTTCCTGGTGTCCAATGGTTCCTACTCCCTCCCCTGACTCGTCATGCAGTTCAGACCCTTGCCTTAATATCTAGTGGTCCCTTTCTCCTTCTAGAAGCCTTCTGTCACCAAAAAAGCAAACCCCTGATGGTGGTCATAATTTATTTAGTGCTTCTCAACCTGGCTGGCCATCATCTGCCCCACACAAGTCCTGTTTTGCTATCCATTGCTGCATAGCAAAATACAACTGAAAATTAACTGTCTTCATAAAGTGCTACAGTGCTTATGCACAGTTTCAGTTTATTTTCAATACATTGTCTTGTCGCATACCTACAAACTTTTTTTCTGCCAAACTGGGGTAAAAGCTTTCAGAATACCCCTTTTATAACCATAGAGTGATGAGTCATTATTCTTTCATGAAATTAGTATTCAGCACTTGTCCAAAGCTTGTTCCAGACCTGCTGTCACTGAATTTCAAAGGGATATGCAGCCATAGCACGTTTGGTGCATGTTTTGCCAAGAAGCCTTGGATACAGGTACTGAACACGTTTTTGGTCCTGTTACAGTCAGTGCAGACTGGAGAAGCCCAATATGGGATGGTTTTGTACTTGTTAAAGGAAGCAACAAGAAAATCAGGGTAAAAAGTGGCAAAATGTTATTTTTGATTCCGTATTTTCAGCTGTGTAGCCTAATGCAAGGAAGGATTATGCATAACAAATATTTATAGGAGATTTTCTTGCACATCTCTTAAGACTTAAGAGATGTGCAAGAAAGTCTCCTGACTTAAGTCCTAATTTATGCACTTTTAAACTATATATATATATATATATATATATATATATATATATATATATATAAAGGCACGGTCACATGACTATAATTAGGGTTAAACCTTCACTTCTATGTCAAACTCTAATTTTTGAACTTTAATAACTTTGCAACCATCCAACTGATTTGCAGGAAATTTTGCATGCACCATCAAGGATCAAATATCTCTTGATGTGCCAAGATCTGTTCTGGTTGGATGTGTGGGTGCAGATATACGGAGTGTCAAAAATGTGAAAATTACTATTTTTTTGTAAAATTCTTTGTCACTTCGCTGCACAATAATGGCTTGGGATTTTGGTCTGAATTTTTCAAAGTAGAAAGGATTTGAATCAGAGTTGTCCCTTTTGGTGAAAAAATATTAATCTATTCAAAAGTTATTCAATTTGAAAATGTCCCATTATTTTCAATGGGAAAAGTTAGATGTGAGCCTTGAAACAGTATTATGTGTCACAAATGTGCAATCCTGTGTCACAAATGGGTAATCCTTTGTCCTAAATGGGGAATCTTTTTTTGTGTTGCTGCCATCTTGTTTTTTCTTAGCAATGGAAACTAAGTTAAAAAGCTGAAAAATGTGATTTTTTTTAAGTAACCAACACATGTGTTCTGCTAATCCGGACATATTCTACAAGATTCTGGGGTTACATTTTTTCATGAATCACCTGGCATTCTTTTTTTTTCTAACATGCCAAAATATCTTTTAGCAAATTTGTGAAAAAAGAATCACAAAACAGGATCATGTTTCACAATTTGTAAAAAATGATTTTTCTGTTTTTGAAAATTGCAAGAAAAGAATGTGAAATAGCATTCTGTTTCACAATTTGTGAAAAAGATTTTATTTTTTCACAAACTGCAAAAAAGAAAGCTCAAAACAGGATGCAGTTTCACAATTTGTGAAAAAAGAGTTTTTAAACAGCTGTTTTTTACCACTTCACAATAAAGAAATTGTTTAGAATCTTGATCTGAAATTGTCAGAGTACAAAGCGCTTGGTCCACAGATATCCCTTTTGCTGGTTTGGTAAAAGCAGACTATTTTGCTCTTGACTTGTGGGGGTATACATTTTCCTTTGTTTCCCATAGGATGACATTTTAATGTGAACTGTATGCAGTCATTTCTTTGTCAATCCACTGTGAAGACATGACTTGCAATTTTTGTCTGAAATTTTCAGGGTGCAAGGGATTGCCCTAAAGATGTGCCTTTTGCTAGTTTGAAAAGATACTAATTTGGTGTGCAATTATACAGGTTTCAAATTTTACTGTGTCTACCATAGGATAATATTGGAATGTGAGGTGTTTCTTAGGTGCTGCCCACCACGTGATTGGACATGAGTACAGTATCTTTAAAATTATGGATGGATGGATGCAAATATGGATACTATTGTGGACTGACTGGAGGGCAGGCACAAGAGGGACCTGTGCTTTCATATGGAAATAATGATATGATTACAAAATCTCAAAAATCATGGATGGATGCTAGTACATGGCCCTCTGGGCCCTGTGCTCCTACATGCAAATATGGATATCATTATGGACTGATGGGAGCACTCTCACAGGAAAATAAGGATACAATTACAATATCTCAAAAAATTATGCATGGATGGGAGCGTAGGGTTCCAGCAACAAAAATAGAGAAATGTGGTGTTTGGGTTTCCAAACCTAAAATCTTACCTCGACCCAAACCCTAACACCCCACCCCCACCATGCAGACAGGAACAGATGTTGGATGTACCATGGGGTTGTCAGCCCTAATGCTCACCGCATTGTCATATGCTATACCCATCTCACCTTACTTACACATGGAATGTATATATATTATTTGCAAAAAACTCTGTTAATGCATCAGTTATGGTTAAAGTAACAAAAGTAAGGACATGTGGTGTTAGGTTCTCAAACCTAACATCCCATCCCCACCCTGCAGCCAGCAAACCAGGTGTGGGGTGTGCCTTGGGGTTCTCAAGTCTCTTTGTGCCACTGAAAGAATGATGCTGCAGTGGCACGCAATGACATTTTGGTGGGGATTTCACAGTTTTTACTACCTCTTGATGAGGTGGGGTAATAGGAAGGTTATGTTGACAATTTGGTTGCTGTTGTCCTACAAATGGAAGCACAGATATATATAAAAGACAAAGAACCTCTGTGCGTAAACACTGAGGCAAGGGTTACCCCAAAGGGCATTTGGCTGGGAAGCCAAGTTTCAAGAAAATACAAAATCACACATGCCCCCACAATGCAAAGCATCATGGGCTATATGGGGCTATACACACACACACACACACACATATCTATAGAGGGATGGGACTGCAGGATCCAGAGGGCCCTGTGCTCCATCAGAGAAATAAGGATTCGATTAAACTAACTCAAAAAGTATGTATGCACTGGAATACACTGCAACAGGAAAATAAGGATACCACTATACCATCTGAAAAGGTAAGAATGTTCTTTACAAATAAACTGTGTTAATGCAACATTTAAGGTTGATTCTGCTGCATCAAAAGTAGGGAAATGTGGCTTTAGGGTTTTCAACCCTAAAAACCCCAATTCCACTTCTAAACCAAATCAGGGGCAGAGTCTTTATAAGGATTGCCAACTCTAAAGCTCACCCCATTAGGTGTGTCTGTTTCTTTATTGTACATAATCAGATGAGCTTTAGGATTGACAACCCCAAGGAAGACTCCACCCTGATTTTCTTTAGGGGTAGCATAGGGGTTTTAGTGTTGGAAACCCTAAAACCACTTTTCCCTACTTTTGATTCTGTAGCCTCAACCCTAAATGTTGCATTAATTCAGTTTTTTGCAAAGTATATATATATATATATATATATACATATATATTAGAGGCAAAAAACTCTGTTTAATGCATCAGTTAAGGTTGTTCCACAGTGACAAAAGTGAGGAAATTCAATGTTAGGGTTGACACCCTTGCACCCCTCAGCCCACCCCCAACCGGAATCAGGGGTGCGCATTGGGGTCATCAGCCTAATTCTCACCCCATCAATGTGGGAAGAAGCTGAGGAATAGGAGAATGGGGTGAGAGTTAGGACCGATGACCCCAACGTGCACCCCGATTCCGGTTGGGGGGTGAGCTGGAGGGGTGCAAAGGGGGTGTCAACCCTAACATCGAATTTCTTCACTTTTGTCACTGTGGAAAAACCCTAACTGATGCATTAAACAGAGTGTTTTTGCCTCTAATTTCCCCTTCTTTTTGAGAATGATAATGAGAAATAGTGAATGTAATGAGGTGGTGGGAGCGCAGGGCCCTCTGGGCCCGGCGCTGCCGCCATGTGATGTCTTGTCACATAGTAACACTGTGCCAGCAAACGCAAATCGTAATGCACATGGTGACACAAAGCTAAACAGAAAGAGAAACAGTACTGTAGACAGAAATGTTAAAAGCAAAGCAAACGCAACCGCAAATGAAAACACAAAGGGTAACACACTTGGTGGCTTAGACGTGAACAGTAAGTGAAACGGGTATGGAACCTCAAGCGGAAAAGGTAATGGTAACAGTAATGTAAGTGCACAGGCTGGTTTTCCCCAAAAGCTGCATAGAGAAAGACAGTGAGTACAAAGAATGTATGCAAAATAATGACTCTAAGAACAGAAAATGAGGACTTGGAGTAGTAAATTGCTTATATGTCAGGAACCGTACGACATAGAAAAAAAAATTAGAAGTCATATGAAGTATCACTTTCCTGGCTAGCTTTGTACTTGACCCCCTTCAGGGGGCTAAGCATTTTTCCAACAAAAAGTCTGTATCTCGCACCGTTTCCGAGATACGGGCCCTGAAAGGCACGGTGAACGCCGTAATGTTATCCTATGGGAAAAAACAAAAGTTCAGAGTGCCATAACTTTGCCTCCCTGTAATATTTTTTCACCAAGCCACTGAAAGGCACGTCTGTGGGATGTTGGCTGTCTTCCCTGCAAATTTCAGCCCAAAAGACTGAACCGTTATTTTGCAGCAGGGCGCCAAATGATTGCTGCAATGTGTTGTACGCCGTAATGTTATCCTATGGGAAAAAGTGTCAACTTTGGAGTACCGTAACTTTTCCACTGTGTAATATTTTTTCAACAAAATACTGAAAGGCACATCTGTGAGATGTCAGCTGCGTTCCCTCCAAATTTCAGCCCAAAACTCCTAAACCTTCTTTTGCAGTTGGGTGCCAAAGAATTGCTGTCATTTTCCCACAGCCTAGAAAAGGTACTGTCGCAATTTGCGAAAGCTTTCACAAATTCATTCGACAGTGTCACAAGTACAAAAGTACTTTGTGAAAGTACTTTTTCCAGAAATGTGAAAAACATTTTTCTGGGGTGTTTTACCCCAAAATAAAGACATGGCTAGCATCCTCGGGGTCCGACTAGGTGAATACAAAAATTATTAGGTTGCTAGAGGGTCCCAAATTTAAATGCCAAGCATTTTTCTGATGACCAACTGAAAACAAAATGGCAGATTTGCAACAGTAAAAGGGCCATTTGCAAAAGTAAAAACTGCATTTGCGACACTGTCGAACTTTTTGTTAGCTTTTCCCATTGACTTATAATGGGTACTTGTTTTTTGAATAACTTTTGAACCGTTTAATATTTTTTCACAAAATATTTGAAAGGCACATCAGGGACCCCGGCCACATGTTCCCTGAAGATTTCGGACCAGTCACGCAAACTGTGCGACCTGTCAGTGACTGTAGAATTCCAAAAAAAGTGGAAAGGTACACGCAGATCACACTTAATAACTCCGCAGCCGTATATCTGACCGGTACGAAACTTAGCAGATCCCAAGGCATATGGGTCTTGATCATGTATTCCAAATTTCAGGCAAATCCGTTGAATGATTGCAAGGTTATTAAGGTGCAAAATTTTGGGTTTAACATGTAAATGTCTCCTCAACCCTAACTATGGTAGCACTACCGTGCTACCATAATATATATCTAGAGAGAGAGAGGATAGATAGATAGATAGATAGATAGATAGATAGATAGATAGGTAGATAGATAGATTCATTGCAAAAAGCTACATTAGTACCTAATAGTTATATTGTATGGCCAACATAATCTGTCAGAGCTTTCTTCAACCATGGCTTGTGTGGCCTTAGGTGAAGACATCACATTTGACTTCATCTGATCAGAGGAGGGGTGGGCATTAGGGTTGACAACCCCAAGTAAGATCCCACCACTGATTCACCAATATTCTGCAGACCCAATTCCCTGATGTTTTTCATTTCCTTCCTTTGTGATCCATGCTTTCTACAACCCTAATGTCTGCATTAAAGTAGTTTTTTGCAATGAATTTCCCTTCTTTTTCTGATAATTGCATTGTATCCTCAGGTGTGCAGGTCCCTTAGGGACCTGTGCAAAATGAGAACAATATACTATTGTAGACAGTCCTGACTAGGTGTATGGGCCCATCAGGCCCCAGCACACATGTTGATACCTTGTGGGTGAGGTTCCCCAAACCATCACGGGGTATGGCATCTGCTCCAACACACTGCTCCATCCCTACCCAGGCTGGAGCTGGTGCTGCATGCTGCAGTACCTTCCCTATCAGCCTTGTCCCAGCAAACTAGCTCATTGAGTTCACACCTAAACTCAGCTCACTGGCACAGTAAGGCAGCATGTTCCCCAGTGGTGCACTGGACATCCCTAGAAGCAACATTATTTAATAAATTCATTAGCTTCACCCCTGACACAGGTGCCTCTGCTGCTGCAAGCAACTTGGTGGGTCCTCTCTGTCTGCCGGCTGCCTCCTCGCTGTACTGCCTGCCAATCACCAGATTGAAGGTACGCTTCTGAAACTACTGGCGTCTCCACACTGACTGGCCGGAACCATTGTCTCTGCCTGCTGATTGGCTGCTCCAAATTTTACATTCTTTGCTACTCCTATTCATTTTGGACTATAAGCTAATTGTATTTACTGATTCTGGTACTGGTTGAGTTTCTCCAAATTGTCCAGTGAATGCTAATTGAAATGTGAATCTAAGCCTGTTTACAGCAATTTTGCACTTCAAGGGTTGTTTGAAGTGCAGGATCCTTTAGCGTGCAGGTTTTTAGGTTTTAAAGTATTATAGCTCTCTTTCTTTTAAGGTCTTGTGGTATTTTACCCTGGATCAGAAACTAAGCTTAAAGAGATACAGCTTTTTGTGAACACTTCTCTGTTTAGACCAGGTGTCATTTGTGTCAGAGCTGTAAGCTATGCCCTGCAAATAATCCCATTTTTATTTCACTTTCTCTCCTTCCTGCTTTAATATTTTTCATTCTTCTATTTAGTCCAGGTTTCATTAAGTTACAGCTCTAAGCTATGCCTTGCTACTTATCCCATCTCTGTCTCACCTTCTCCCTCGGCCATATTCTTCTAGTTGGAATTTCCTCCTGCTGTAAGGTATCTCTTGGCCAAGGCCAATACTCCTGACTTAACTCTCTCCCACTCATTTCCCTTTGTTCACATTATCCTTCTAATGGTGCCACATTCCCAGTTTAATTTTCTGCTGTGAGGTGAATAACTCCCCCCCGCTATAAATACTCTCTCTCTTATAGCTGTATAACCTCTTGCTTTTTTCTGTTTTCTCCCCTTAGCTTCTCCCCTGACATGGGTGCCTCTGCTGCTGCAAGCAGCTCAGCAGGTCCCCTCTGTTTGCCGGCTACCTCCTTGCTGTACTGCCAGCTGATCACCAGACTGAGGGTACGCTGCTGAAACTTCTAGCATCTCCACGCCGACTTGCCAGAATCATCGGCTCTGCCTGCTGATTGGCTGCTCCACTTTTTAAATTCTTTGCTACTCCTATTCCTTTTGGACTTTAAGCTAATTTTATTTACTGATTCTAGTACTGGTTAAGTTTCTCCAAATTGTCATGTGAATACTAACTGAAATGTGAATCTAAGCCTGTTTACAGCAATTTTGCACTTGAAGGGTTGTTTGAAGTGCAGGATCCTTTAGAGTGAAGGTTTTTAGGTTTCAAAGTATTACAGCTCTCTTTGTTTTAAGGTCCTGTGGTATTTTACCCTGGATCATAAACTAAGCTTAAAGTGATACATCGTTTTGTGAACTCTTCTCTGTGTAGACCCGGTTTCATTTGTGTCACAGTTGTAAGCTATGCCCTGCAAATAATCACATTTTTGTTTCACTTTCTCTCCTTCCTGCCCCTCCCCTACCCCAACCTTTAGTAAATAATCTCTCTCCCCCCGGCACTACCCATAGGCAATCTTTATCCTCCCCTCTCACTAATATTGCAACTCCCCTTCAAGGTACAGAATGCAGTAATAGAGCCTAACACTTGTTGGTGTTAATCTTAACTCTTTAAGTTAGAAGACACCACACTGAACTCTAAACCAGCCTATTTCTCCCCATTATAAAGGCATCCCCATATTTACTCACTTTCTACTTTCGGAAGACACCACACTGAACTCTAAACCAGCCTAATTGTTTTACTAACTGAAGGAATCGGTGTATCTCACCAACCTGCAGACACAGCTATATTAATTATTAAACTGCACATACTGAAAGCTATGGACCAGTGCCCAAGATTGTCTCCCAAGTTGGTGCTGCCTGGCTAAGACTAATGACTGGATTCCTGCTGAAGCCAGGAAGAATAATGGGTCTTGACTATACCCCTCTAGTACCCTGAGTCCTAAACACAGTTTATCATTCTCCTGATGGAAACCCTGTCTATAATGGGCCCATACCTGGATAACACCTTGAATCACAAAGACTGTGTACTTGCAGAAAAGAGTCCTCCAGTCCAGTGGGAGACCCGCAGCAACACCCAGCTATTTGACCATGCCCCCATCCTATGCCAGGTACTACAGCCCCCCAGGACTCAACACGCCAATACTGTGCCTATACCCAGGACTGCTTAGCAGCCTTTGCAGCCCTCTAACAACACACAAGGCACAGACTCATTGGAGTGCAAGGACAACCTGCTATTTCCCTAAATTACCTAGGATGCTCATCCTGATTCTAGTACTGCTCACAGGAAATGTTCAACCCAACCCTGGCCCTATGACTGCCACCACCCAGACCCAGCCACCCACAGGGAGGCTAAGGATTTTGTCCTTAAACATTGGCAGCCTGCTGGTGAAGCTCACTCAGTTTGAAGCCTGTGTGGCACTTATGCAGCCTGACTTTGTTGCATTGACCAAAACCTGGCTCACACCCAGAACTGTTGACATGGCAATCTCCCTGTCTGGGTACAACTTGTATAGGCTTGATCACACAGTGAAAAGAGGAGGTGAATACCTATTCTACACCTGCAACCATCTTCTGTGACATAAAGTCCAACTGCCTGCTGTCAGCAATGACTGTGAATGCCTTGCAGTAAAAATCCTCATGGGCAAGGAGAAGGAAGGGATGATTGTCATGTCAGTATACATGCTACCTGGATGGCAGCAAACAGAATTAAATGATTTCTCCAACCTCTATACCCAGGCAAGTCACAATAAGGAAACTATCATGCTAGGTGATTTCAATTCTAACTGGCTAGCCAGCTCCAGTTCCCCACACAGGGACCTGATTACTGGACTATACCTAACACAGGTGGTCCAGAGTTGCACAAGAAACAACTATAGAATGGGAACAAGTACTCTGATTGACTGGGTACTGACCTCCCACCCCAAGAGAATTACCAACGTCCAGTTGCTCCCAGATGCTGTGAGTGACCACTCTCCTGTCCTATGTGAATGGTCCTCCAAGCTGCCAAAACTACCCTAAATGCTAGTGAGGAACAGAGTCATCAGAAATTGCTCTATGGCCACTTTTAAGAAACACCTGGTCATCACAGACTGGAGCATCCTGGATACCTGTCCCTCTGTTGACGCAGCTCTCCAGCTCTTCCTCGATCAGTTTAACTCAGCTGCAGACAAGTATGCCCCCTTTTGTAAGAAAATGATAAAAGTGAGGTGCATGGACTAGATCACCCCCAAGTCCTTGGTTTGATGTAGGAACGTGATCTACTATGGCACCGAGCAAGGGTATCAGGGACAGAAGAGAACATTCAAAATTACAAAGCTGCTAGAAATAGGTGAACATGGGCAATATGGCAAGTCAAGGCATCCCACCACAGAAATCAGCAGTCCCAGTGCCTGAAGGATGGCAACAAATTCTGGGCTACCATCAAGGACCTCGTAGGGACTTGTGACAGGTCCCCACCAACCATGTTCCACCACAGCGACAAAGTCATAGTTGATAAAGTTACCATAGCCATATTTTCAATGAGGCATTTACTGACTACAGTGCAGTCATGCCACCTAAAACAACTGCTCACAAGGACAAAACACTGAGCTGTGAACACCTGCACCCCACCTTCTTAGCACCAGCCCAAAATTCTACTTTCAGCAAGTGACCAACAAGGAGGCTGCTAAATACCTTGCAAGAGTGCTGGGTAAAACAAGAATGGGTGGGGATGGGATTGATATGAAACACATCTCAGTTGCCCTCCCTGAAGTGGTAGTACCTATCACTAAGCTTTTTAATATGTCACTTCGGATGTCAGCATTCCCATCTACCTGGATGACTGCCCTGGCCACTCCAGTTCTAAAAGGAAGGGATAATTTGCTTGTGTCCAATTACAGGCCCATCTCCATCCTGTCTCCTCTCTCCAAAGCACTAGAAAAAGTCATTGCAGACCAGCTCTCTGCCCATCTACACAAATACAACCTCCTCAGCCTGCAACAACATGGATTCCACAAGTGGCACAGTACCAACACGGCCCTCATTGAATTCACAAGCTATGTAGATGAGGCACTAGACCAGGGACAACTAGCTGGAGCAATCTATATTGACCTATCTAATACATCTGACTTTGTGGAACACAAGCTGCTGCTCCACAGGTTAACCTGCATTGGGTTGTCCTCGGACATGGTTGGGTGGTTCTCTAGCTACCTGTCTGAGCGTTCAGAAAAGGTAAAGATTAATGGTACCATCTCAGAGGCCAGGAAAGTAATATTCGGGGTCCCACAAGGGTCCATACTGGGCCCCCTTCTGTTTAGTCTCTTTGTAAGTTACCTCCCAGCTGCATGCCCCTCTGCCAAAGTCCTGTTTTATGCAGATGACATGGTGCTATTCCTTAGAGGCTCCCTACCAAGACACGCTGACCAGGAACCTACAGTGCAACCTCAACCTACTATAGGAATGGTATAACACCAGTCTCCTAGTACTCAATAGTAAGAAAACTAAGACAATACTCATTACCAGTCACCAGAAGAGGAACTCGACTACACCATTTAAAATAGCACTCAATATGGGCTTCACCCTCGAATAGATTCACTTTTTCCAGTACCTGAGGGTCACAACCGATGAGTCCCTCTCTTTCGAGGAACACTTAAGTAATATCACTAAGGCTTCAAACAAGAAGTTGGGGACACTCTACAGAATCCACTTCTACCTCACCCCTGAGGTCAGGCTCCAGGCAGTCAATGGCACAATCCTGCCAATCCTGGACTATGGAAACATGGTTTATGGTGCTGCCACGTACACTAGCCTACACAAAGTCCACCCTACCCTCAATTAAGCATGCAGATTTGTCCTGGATGTGTATCACATCACACACACATGCAAGCTCTACATAAGGACAAAGTGGCTCCCCTCTGGGATAGAATAAAGCTCCAGATCAGCTTACTAGGAAAGAGGGCCCTACTGGGACTGGCACTTGTCTCCATGCATGCATTATTCAGACCTGCCTCAGGTGAGCATGCCACAAAAAGCATCTCCAGGCATGCCATAGCTGTTCCCTTCAGGAAATCAGCATAGGGGAGATGTGTCTTCATGGTAAGGGCTCTCACCTGGCTAAATGAGCTTTCAAACCCAATCACCACCCTTCAACACATAGGTCACTTCAAATCCAAACTCCATAAATCCATCTCTCCTCCAGTCCACTGCCTGTGTCAAACATAATCCCAGCATCCAGCCCACCACTCAATTGCCCACTTGCTGGCCAGGTTGCACCTACTCCCCTCTCCCAACCCCTTTCCCCTTCTCTACCAACTCCCCCCACTTGTCCTTTGTTCAGTACTCCCCCACTACCTCCCCCTACCTGCCATCTGTTCAGTTCATCCACACTACCTCCTGCCAAGGTCCCCTGTCCACTTCCTCTGCCCCTACTCCTCCCCTCCACCTGCCCTCTGTCCAGTACACCCACAATACCTCTAGCCCATTTTCCTAACCTCTTCCTCCCCCTCCCACTCCCCCAGCAACCTGCACTTGCCAAACCCCAACTTGTCTCTCTGCACTTAACTTCTCTCAGATGGCTGCACATTGCATACCTCCACTGGGAAATTGACAATGTTTCCAGCTGCTTCATTCATGTCTTGACTTGTGTAAACCATAAATGTATTTGCTACCCCTTCCTATGTAAACTCTATGTTAGTAGTACAACCCCAGTGTCAATTTGTCTGCTATAATTATGTTGTTGCAACAAAATGTATCTCTTTAAGTGTGGATGAGGATCCTTTGTAAACGAGCTCTTAGCTCAAAGGTTTATAATTCTGAATTCCTAATAAATAAATAAATATATAAAAATTCTTTGTTGTTTAGTATTTTGACCCCAAACTTTCAACATAGTATTCCTATGACCCCACCTTATAAACTTCATCGGTGATAATTTTCAAATCCATTTCAAAATGCCATTTCATGCCACAGGTGAGAAAACACATTGCAGACAGGATGTGAAAAAGGCCAGCTGTACTGTTCAAGAGGTGGTGTGAAAACATGGCTATGTTGAAAATTTGGAGTAAAAATATTAAAAATGACCAAAGTTATGTGTATAGGAAACTTTCAATGAATGCGCATAACTCGGCTATTTTTAGGAATTTTTCACCAAATTTTCAACATGGCCTTTTTGAGACCCCACGTCATGAAGGTACCAGGTCAATATGCTGCTGCTAAAACAGCATGGCAAGAACCACAATGTGTAAAGCGTGGAAACATTTAGAGCAACAGGGGTATAACAGTGATGGGAAATTACCGCTATACCTGTCACTGACTGCAGACTGGAGGAAGGTCGAAGAAGCCTCAGGTGCTGTGCCTCATCAAGTCACTCTTGTAGTGGAGTGGCTAGGCAAAAGCACCTGGGGTGCTGGAGACCTGGGGATCAGAGTATAATTCCACGTCTCTCGGTAAGCCAGAAACTATGTTTCCTGCCCCTAGCAAAAAATGTCAATTTTTCCCATTACTTGCTATGGTGCGCGCTCTTTATGTATCAGTTAGCCTTTTGACTAACTTTATTTGTGCACATGTCATTTTGACTGTGGCATTGCTTACCACACTGTTTTTGGTTTCAACATTATGACCCTGTGCCCATCATGAACACTGGCAGTGAAATTTCATTATTCGCTCCTGAAAGGTGATTTCAGGCAGCGACTGAAAGATCACTTTCCAGGCATGATTAAGTGACAATGCCAGTGTTCATGAGGTGGGGGTCCCAAAAAGTCCATGTTGAAAATTTGGTGAAAAACATTCCTAAAAATGGCAAAGTTATGAACATAAGTTCAAAACACCTTTGAAATACATTATATGACACTTACCTTCATTCCTCAGTTCCTGGTCCAACTTTGAAGAGTGCAGACATATCTTGGTCCACAGAAGATAACAGAGTACAACCTTCAGTGGTAAGTATAGGGTAAGATGGTGTTGTGGGGAGGTGAGTGCCCAGTGGGAGGGTTAGGATTGGGGAGGGGGGTTGGCGGTGATAATGAGGGACTGTTTTCTTTTTTTCAGGTTAAAAACCAAAAGCAAGATGTTGGGGAACTGTTTTCTTTTTATAGGTCAAAGGAAATTAAATATTTTATGACACTGGTGGTGGGCTCTCCAGTGCCCCACACTGCTGGGGGGGGTTGTAAATGCTGACATGGGGATTGGACCCCCTCGATATTGGCAGTAGTAATAAAATGAGGAGCTGCACTGGGGGGGCATCAACACTAGGGGTGAGCATCCTAGTGTCGGATTATACAGGATGAATATGTACAAGAATAACAAAAAAATAAATACACTGCTACCAGAGTCTGGGGCCCCCTGTATGCAGATACAGCACAGTCATGATGGTGGGGCCATAAGGACAGTAGTCCCATCCCTAACAAATGAGTCTTGGCAACAACTGGGATTGCATTGTACGACATAGCAACCAGCAGATGATGACAGTATATGACCTCCAGTGGTAAGTATAGGGTAAAGGAGGTTGAGGGGAGGTGGGTGCTCAGTGGGAGGATAGGTGTTGAGGGAGGGACAATGAGGGACTGTTTTCTTTTTTTCAAATAAAAAACAAAACAAAAGACCTTGGGGGACAGTTTTCTTTAAATAAAAAGGAAATTAAATAAAATATTTTGGGACACTGGGGTGGTTTCCAGAGTGTCCCCCATAGCTGGGGTTTTGTAAATGCTGACACGGGGACTGGGCCCCCCAATGTCGGCAGTTATAATAAAAAAGGGGCTGCATACTAGGGGCATCGAACACTGGAAGTGGGCATCCTAGTGTCAATTTATACAGGAGAAATAAATACAAGAATAACAAATCAATAAATAAATAAATACACTGCCAGAGGGGATTGGGGCCCCTGTGTGCAGATACAGCACATTCAGAATGGCGGGGCTATAATGACAGTAACCCTGTCCCTGTCAAACAAGTCACAACAACAGCTGGGATTGTGCTATACTGCATTATAGCTGTCATTTATTATTAGACAGCTGTGCTGTATAATGCAACCAGCTGTTGTCGAAAAAATTCAGTAATGAATAGAACGTTCATTTTTTGAACTGAGCATGCTTAGAAATGGAAAATTTTCTTAAATATTTTAAAAAGTACTTAACAGCTGGACCTAAAACCCACAAAAGCACATACCTTGGACCAAGCTCTATCAAACCTGAAAGTTTCAGGTTTTAAAGCCTCTTATTTTTTTTTTAGTTATCCAATGGCAAAAAAGTATTAACATTTTCAGAAATGGATGCTTTTATGGTTTTTTGTACCTCTGTAACTTTGCCCCCACCGAACTGATCTACATGAAATGTACAGGATCAACAGATCCTTGTACAGAAGCTAGGTTTTCCAAATTATATGTAAATCAACTGCACAGGGACAGAGTTATTAAGGTGCAAGTACTGGGATTTAACATAGAAGTGCTTTCTGAACAGTAATATACAGGCATGACAGCACCTGTATGTGTATGTGTGTGTGTGTATATATATATATATATATATATATATATATATATTCACACATATCTTCATTGCAAAAGACTTCATTAATGCATCAGTTAGGGTTGATAGCACAGTGACAGAATGTGATGTTAGGGTTACCATCCATAACACCCCATACCATCCCCCTCCACCCTCCACACACCAACATACTTTGGAGTGTGCCATGGGGTCATCAGGCCCAACTCTCACCCCATTCCATGTGTAAACATGCTGACATGCTACAGTATAGGAGAATGGGATGATAGTTAGGCTTGATGACCCCATGGTGCACCCTGTCTGTTGGTGTGTGGAGGGTGGAGAGGGGGTGGGGTGGGGTGGTAAGGGTGATAACCCTAACATCACATTTCCATTCTTTTGTCACTGTGCTATAAACTCTATCTGATGCATTAATGAAGTTGCTTGCAATGAATTTCTCTTCTTTTTGAGAAAGTGTAATGTAACTGGTAAGTGGTATGTGTTTGTGAGATTGCTGGCCATTCGGGCCCTGCTCTCCCTTCACATTGCCTATTTTTTGTGTAATGGCCCTGCGTGCCTACTTACACATAAGTACAGAGCCATACAGCAGCCCCATAGTACTGAAAAGGAACACTCGTAACACTTATTTCACAATATCTCAGTAACCATAACTATGAAAAAATTCCACTGCAGTTGTAATCATGACTTCGAAACCTCCACGCGTGCTTAGTCCACCTAAGCTGTAGGTAGCAAAAAATCCGTATTGTGAATTGTTCTTGTTATACAGGAGCAGAAAGGCACAGCGGATGGCTCAATGTTAGCCAATGGGAAATTTCTCAACTTTGGAGAGCTGTAACTTTGTAATCATTTTACATTTTTATTTGATAAAGCCTAACAGGTGAAACATTAACATTTTTTCTGCTGTTCATGTTCTATTTGGCAGCTTTATATTAAACTGCTTAGTCTACAGCATTTCTGGCATGGACATCAGTTTATTTGAAAGTTTGGTGGAGTTCCCTGACTGAACATGAGTTTTATATCTATATATATATATATATATATATATATATATATGTATAAGGGCGTGCTAGTGCCCTTATAGTTAGGGTTGGTACAGCCTTTCAATGTTAAATCTCAATTTTTGCACCTTAATAAGTTTGCCATTTTTAAACCACAGAACACAAAAATTGGTATATGCTGTCGTGTTGTCAGTGTCACAAGAGTTTTAAAGTTTCATGACTGCAGCGTTTATGGTTTCGGATATATAAAGTGGTCACAAACACAAAAAGGAACTTTTTTTTCATAGGATAACATAGAGTTTTTTGCCCTCATGTACAGCACACAAGGAATTAAGATTGCCTCTGATACTTTCAGGGATGATGGGGTGTATGCCAAGAGTGTACCTTAGGATGGTTTGGTGAAAACATGTATAACCATTTTTGAATTATAATGATTTTTGTGATAGATGCAAGACATGCGGTGCACACGGTAAATAGCATTCACCGTTCAAACAGTAAATTGCAAATGGTAAATTATATTTAACATTCACAATTTACTGTTTGAACGGTAAATGTGTGAAAGGTAATGCCATTTATCATTCCAACAGTAAATGTTTGAATGGTAAAAGGCATGTGCCATTCGCACTTTACTGTTTATGGTCACAGTTTTCAGTGCTGATTGCTGCCATCTTGGTTTCAGTTAGTGAGGTGGGAAAACTGAAATATTTCTAAAAATTATGCCCCTCGATAAACACTAACAGTTGTGTTTACCTAATGGGGGCCTGAGGAACATGCTCCCGACATTTATTTTTTATTATGGGTCCACCGACGTGGCTCTGGAGCAATGCTCCATCCTGCACTGAACTGCCATACTTTGCTGAACAGCATGGCAGTTTGATGTAGGATGGTGCATGACAATCTGATGCATGATGGTGCATCAATATATTTTCCAAAATGGAGATACCCATTCTCCATGTCGGCAGTAGCTCCTCCACATCCCCTTCAATGTGGGACACTGGGTAGCCCACTCCCAATGTCCTGATGCCAGTGTTACCCCATTTATTTAACCATATGAAAAAAGAAAACAGTCCCCCGATGTGGCACAGGTGTGATGCACCATCCAGTATAGGGGTGCCCATGCCCCATGTAGGCAGTACCTCCTTCCCCTTCCCCGATAGTGGGACACTGGTTAGCCCACTCCCAGTGTCCCTAGTATATTCTCCCAGCAGTGTTCCCCTTGTTTGTAGTTTGCCAGCAGCAGGGTACCCAATCCCCATGCCTGCAGCATCCCACCATCCCCCTGACAGTATGGGACACTGGGTAGCCCTCTCCTAGTGTCCCCAGTTGTTGTTTTGCCAACACCTATTTCTGCACTCTGGGGAGCCCACTCCCAAAGTCCATAAAAATTAAAAAATCCCTGAAATAAAGAAACCCATCCCTCCAGGGCCTTTTTTTCCTTAAAAGAAGAAAACAGTCTCTCATCATCTCCCCTGCACTCATCCCCCAATCCCCACCCTTCCTCTGTGCACCCCATCTCCCCGCACCCCCCTCACCCCATACTTATCTCCAGTTGTCAGCTGCTCCGATCTTCGGTAGACCGTGACATGTCTGCACTCTTCAAAGCCAAACAGGGAACTGAAATCAAAGGTAAGCCATATAAATGACAATCAATGAGGGGGTTTTGACTTATGTTGATATCTCAGCCATGTTTTGAGATTTTAGTACCAAATTTTCAACATGGGTTTTTTGGGACCCCACCTCATGAACAATGTCACTGTCATCTCATTACTCTGTTCCAAAAGATGATTTTGTGGTCACTGTGCAGAATCACCTTTTGGGACTGATTAATGAAATGGCAGTCCCAGTGTTCATGAGGGGAGGTTCCAAAAAGCCTCTGTTCAAAATTTGGTGCAGCAAATTCTAAAAATGTCCAAGTGATAAGCGTGCATTGTGCAGTTTCTATGCACGCTCTTAACTTCACCAATTTTTAATATTTTCAATCCAGATTTTCAACATTGCCATTTTTCACACCTGCACATGAACAGTACAGCTGTCATTTCTCACATCCTGCCCAAACTATGTTTTTTCACACCTGTAGCACAGAATGGAGAGGTCCCTGTGTGAAACCAACTTTCAGGATGGATTAAAAACATCACAGCAACAGTGTTCATGAGGGGATTTTACAAAAAGCCCATGTCAAAACTTTGGTTAAAAATATTCCCAAAAATGGCCACGTACGAGCGTGCATTGTGCAGTTTCTATGTGTGCTTGTAAATTCACCAGTTTTTAATATTTTCCTTCCTGATTTTCAACATTACCCTTTTCCACACCTCCTCATGAACAGTATACAGCTGTCATTTTTCACATCCTGCCCAAAACATGATTTCACACCTCTAGCGCAGAATGTCACGTTCGCTGTTCAAACTCAAATTTTGGGACAGATTAATGAAATGATAGTGACATTGTTCATGAGGTGGAGTCCCCAAAAGGCCATGAAGTAAATTTGGTGAAAAAATCCTGAAAATGCCCAAATTATGTGCGTCCATTAAATTGTAGTGCCCATGGTGCCTTTTGACACCCATATCTTGAAAACTATTTGAGATATGGATTTTTTTGCTCTCCACAGATTAATCCACCTGTGGACTAAGCACTCATGGAGGTTTTCAAGTCATGATTATAACTGCACTGGAATGTTTTCCATAGTTGCTATGGTTACTGAGATATTGCCAAATTACTGTTACAAGGGTTACTTTTCATGACTATAGGTCTCCGGGATGTCCATACTTATGTGTAAGTGGGAACACAGGGCCTCTGGGCCCTGTTCTCCCACTTATGCATATCTTTATGCAACAATGAGTAGCATGAGGGGAGACCAGGGCCCAGAGGGCCCGCACTCCCACAAACACATACCAGTTACCTTACACTTTCTCAAAAAGAAGGCAAATTAATTGTAAAAAACTACATTAATGCATCAGGTAGGGTTTTTATTAAAGCATCAAAAGCTGGGAAATTGGACATTGGCATTACCAACCCTACCACCCACCCACCTCCCCGACCCTCCACACACCAACTGGCATCGTGTATCTTGGGGTCATTGGGCCTAACTCTCACCCCATTTTTCTATACTGTACCACCTCATCTTATTTACACATGGAATGGAGTGAGAGTTAGGGCCGACGACCCCAATGCACACTCCAATGCCTGTTGGTGTGTGGAGGGTGGGGGGGGTGGTAGGGTTGGTAACCCTAATGTTGAAATTCCCAGCTTTGATGCTTTAATAAAAACCCTAACTGATGCATTAACATCGTTTTTTGCAATGAAAAAAAAATATATATATATACATATATACACACACACACATATTTATGTGTATATATAAATATATATATATAAATATATATATATTACAGGGGTGCAGTCACACCCCTATAGTTAGGGTTGAGTAGGTACTTCAATGTTAAACTCAAAATTTTGTGCTTTAATAATTTTGCAACTGTTGAATGGATTTGCACAACATTTGGAATATTCCTTCCTGTGGGATAGATCTCTTGATCTGGCATGTGTTATTCTGGTCAGATGTGCAGTCTCCAAGTTATGGAGAGGTGAAAAAACATGTTTTTACCCATTGACTTTGCTGGGATTTTTCTTTAAACTTGTCTACAGCCCAGATGCTTTGGTTGTTTATCATGAAATTTGCAGAGTAAAAAGGGACTAACCCACAGAAGTGCCTTTTGCTAGTCTTGTGTAAAAAGAATAAGTAGTTTTTAAGTTATTGCAATTTAAAATGTGAAAAAATCATTTGTAAGCATGCTCAGTAGGCTGTTCCATATAGCTGTATGAAACAAAGCAGGAATCCTGTTCCGTATGGAGAAATTTCTTCTTCATATGGCTGCTATCTTATTTTACAGTTTTTGGCAAAAAATGTTTTTTGAAACCTCCCAAAATTATATTCTTGGGAGGAACCAACACATGTAGCTTGCTTATTGGGACCCCCTTTGGTGCATTCTGCACTTCACAGGATGAAACATGGCCGTAAAATGTGTGTTTTTAATCATTAAAATCCTACTTTGTATCCAAGTAATACGACATAGGATCCTAGTTCGTATGCACGAGATGTGACCTAGAATCCTAGGTCATGAGCCGAAAATAGGATAAAATGCTTAAAAAAAACATTTTTCCAACATGGGGTGCCCAATCCCCATGTCAGCACTAGAGCCCTCCCCCACTACCAGTATGAGACACTGGGGAGTAAGACTCCAACATTGGGATGCCCACTCCCGGTGTCAGATGATGCCCCCCCCACCAAAACCTGTAGTTTTCAATTGCCGACATGGGGTGCCCAACCCCCCTTGTTGGCATGTATGCAGGACCCCACACTAACATGGCACACTGGAAGCCTACCCAAGTGTGCACAAACATGTAGTTTTCCAAAACTGTAAATAAAAAACTGTCCCCAATGTCTTTAATTAATTTTTTAAACCTGCAAAACCAAACAGCCCCTTATCGCTCCTGAGCCCCTCCCCACCTCTCCCAATGAGCACCCACCTTGTCTCATCCCCTTACCCATACTTACCTCCAGAGGTCAGGAGCAGTGATCTTCTCTGGACTGGGACATGTCTGCACTCTTCAAAGCTGAACCGCAAACTGAAGAATCAAAGGTAAGCCATATAATGCCACTAAATGTGGGGGGGTTCAACTTATGTTGATATCTCGGCCCTTTATTTTGAGATTTTGGTACCAAATTGTCAATGTGGGATTTTTGGGACCCCATCTCATGAACAATGTGACTGTCATCTAATTACTTGGTCCTCAAAGGTGATTTCAAGGTCACTGCACGGAATCACATTTTGGCACTAATTAATTAAATGACAGTCCCAGTTTTCATGACAGGAGGTCCTAAAAAGCCCAGGTTGAAAATTTGGTGCAAAAAAATCCAAAAAATGCCTCTGTTACAAGCGTGCATTTATGCAGTTTCTACACACACTCGTAACTTAGCGAATATTTATGTTGATTGCGCTCATGCGCAAGAAACATGTTGCGTCAGCTTTCTCCACAAGCAGGTTGTGGAGGCGTGGCACTGTTGTGCCCAATGCCCCCACAGCCTGCCAAGGCTTGTCCCCCATCCCCCAATGCTGTGGCACGTTGCTGCTGACACTAATTCAGCTAGCGTGCCACAACCTTCTAAAAAAGTAGCCACTGCAATCAGGAGCCGCCTCGTCATTGCAGTGTCAGCCATCCATTGCAATGAGGGAGCGACCTGTCATTGCAAGGTGGGATGTGAAACCCCTGATATTGTTTGTGAACATGGTGGTGGGTTGCCGCTGTGTTCACAAACAATATAACCCCCTCCACCTCCACTGTGTTTACTTGCCGACAGGGGCCCTAATCCCCATCGACTTTGTTGCCCCTGTGTTTCTGTTGTTGCCGATGGGGAGCTCACTCCCATTGGTATTCTGTAACCCCTTTTGTTCCTGCTGACGGATGCCCAACCTCGTTATAATAATGATACCCCTGCACGATTACCCTGCCGACAGGTGCCCAGTCCCCATCGGCATAATGAAACCCCCCCGTTTTGTTCCTGCCGAAGGAGATGCCCAGTCCTCCATCGGCTACTGCCGGCCCCCCAAACAAAAGCCTCTGCTGGCACACTGGGAGCCCACCCCAGCATGCCAGATGCCCCTGTGAAGGGAAAAATGGTCCCTCAATGTCTTTTGTTTTTTTTCTCCTGAAAAAAAGGAAACTATCCTTCGGCACTCACCCTACCACCCACCAGCAACCTGCACCCACCCACTGCATACCCTGCCTCCCTACACCCCCCTCACCCCATACTTACCTCTGGAGCTAGGCGCGACAATCTTCGGTGGACCAGGAACACGTCTGCACTCTTCAAAGCTGGCCGCGAACTGAGGAAATGCTGGTAAGCTGAATAATGTAATAAATAGTTTTTTTCAACTGTAGTGCATATCTCAGGCATTTTGGGGAATTGTTTTACCAAATTTTCAACATGGGTTTTTTGGGACCCCTCCTCATGAATTCTTGAACTGTCATGGCATTAATCGGCCCTGAAAGGTGGTTTCATGGTCACTGTGTGGAATCACCCTTCGGGGCCAATTAATGAAACGACAGTGCCAGTGTTCATGAGGTGGGCTCTCAAAAAGCCTATGTTGCACATTTGGTGGAAAAAATCCAAAAAATGACTGTTTAATGGGCGTGCGTTGCACAGTTGATACCTACTCTCGTAACTTTGCGAATTTACAATATTTTCATTCCAGATCTCAAAATTGGCATTTTGTCACACCTCCTTATGAGCAGTACAGCTGTCATTGTTCACATCCTGGCCAAAATGTGTTTTCACTCTTCTGGCGCAGAATAGTGCAGTTGCTGTGGGAAATCAGTGTTCAGGACAGATTAAGAAAATGACAGTGACACTGTTCATGAGGAGAGGTCCTAAAATGCCTATGTTGAAAATTTGGTAACAATACTCCATAGAATGACTGTGTTATGAGCATGCGTTGTGCAGTTGGCACACATGCTGGTAACTTCACGAATTCATAATATTTTCATTCCAGATTTTCAACATTGCCATTTTCCTAGACCTACTTATGAACAGTGCAGCTGTCATTTGTCCCATCCTGGCTGAAATGTGCTTTCACACTTCCGGTGCAGAATAGAGATGTCGCTGTGGCAAATCACTGTTTGGGACAGATTAAGAAAATGACAATGATACTGTTCATGAGCAGAGGTCCTAAAATGCCTATGTTGAAAATTTGGTGATGATAGCCCATCAATTGACTGTGTTACAAGTGTGCATTGCGCACTTTCCACACACCCTTGTAACTTCGCAGATTTGTACTATTGTCACACCAGATTTTCAACAGTGCCATTTTTTCACACCTCCTTATAAGCAGTACAGCTGTCATTTTTCACATTCTGACCGGAATGTGTTTTCACAGTTATGGCGCAGAATAACGTGGTCACTGTGGGAAGTCAGTGTTCGGGACAGATTAAGAAAATGACCGTGGCACTGTTCATGAGCAGAGGTCCTAAAATCCCTATATTGAAAATTTGGTGACGAAACTCCATAACATGACCGTGTTACAAGCGTGCGTTGAACTGTTTTCACGCACCCTTGTGACTTTTCAAATTTGTAATACTGTCACGCCACATTTTCAACAGTGGCATTTTTTCACAACTCCTTATGAACACTACACCTGTCATTTTTCACATCCTGGCTAAAATATGTTTTTGCACTCCTGCCAGACAATAGCACGGTAACTCTGGGAAATCAGTGTTTGGGACAGATTAAGGTCGACCAAGTGAGAGGGGGGAGTGACCGAGCTCAACTGAGCTCTGTCGGGACTGCCGCAGATTTGTTTGTGGGCAGATAAAGGCCCCAACACAAGATCCCAGTACAAAAGGGCAGCCTGCAGCACTGGGAGAAACAGAACGAGAGAGCGAGTAATGGAGGGGGAGTGAGCAAACTCACCGGAGCGCTATCAGGACTGCTGCGGATTTCTTTGTGGGCAGAAAAAGGCATCAATACAGACCCAGTACAAAAGACCAGCCTGCAGCAGTGGGAGAAACAGTACAAGTGAGTGAGTGAGACAAGGGAACTTGGTGAGCTCAACGGATCTCTATCAGGACTGGTGGGATTTCTTTGTGGGCAGAAAAAGCTGCCAATGCAGGCAGGAGCCCCGTACAAAAGGACAGCTTGCAGTGCCAGGACAAACAGAATGAGCGATAAGAGAGGGGAAACTGAATGATCTCAACGGAGCTCTGTCAGGACAGCTGTAGATTTCTTTGTTGACAGACAAAGGTGCCAACGCAGCCAGAAGCCCCATACAAAAGCGCAGTCTATGGCATCAAGAGAAACAGAACAAGCGAGTGACAGAGCAGTAGTGAGCGAGCTCAACAGAGCTCTAGTGTGACTGCTGCAAATTTCTTTGTGAGAAGAAAATGCGGCAATGTAGGCCGGAGCCCAGTACAAAAGGCCAGCTTGCAGCACTGGCAGAAAGAGAATGCGAGAGTGACAGAGAGGGAGTGAGCGAACTCAGTGGAGCTATGTCGAGACTGCTTCAGATTTCCTTCTGGCCAGAAAAAGCTGCCAATGCAGGCAGGAGCCCAGTATAAAAGGGCATCCTGCAGTGTTAGGAGACACAGAACAAGCGAGTGAGGGAGGGGGAGTCAGTGAGCTCAACGGGGCTCTGTTGGGACTGCTGCAGATTTGTTTGTGGGCAGAAAAAGGCAGCAATGCATGCAGGGGCCCAGTACAAAAGGGCAGCCTGCAGTGGTGGGAAAACCAGAATGAGTGAGTGAGTGAGCTCAACAAAGCTGTATTGTAACTGCTGAAAATTTCTTTGTGGCCATAAGAAGGCAGCAATGCAGGGAGGAGCCCGGTAGAAAAGGGCAGCCTGCAGCGCCGGCAGAACAGAATGAGCGAGTGAGAGAAGGGGAGTGAGTGGGCTCAGCACAACTTTGTCAGGACTGCTGCAGATTTCTCTGTGGGCAGAAAAAGGCACCTACAGAGGCAGGAGCCCAGTACAAAAGAGCAGCCTCCAGCGCCAGGAGAACCAGACTGAGCGAGTGAGACAGGGGGAGTGAACGACCTCAACGGAGCTCTGTCAGGACAGCTGTGGATTTCTTTGTGGGTAGAAAAAGCCATCAACACAGGCAGGAGCGCAGTACAAAAGGGCAGCCTGCAGCATCAGGAGAAACAGAATGAGCGAGTGAGAGAGGGGGAGTGAGCCACCTCAATGGAGCTCTGTCGGGACAGTTGCGGATTTCTTCCTCAGCAGAACAAGGTGCCAATGCAGGCAGCAGCGCAGTACAAAACAGCAGCCTGCAGCACAAACAGACTGATCCAGTGACAGTGGACCACTGAGCGAGATCAACAGATCAAAGCAATTAACATTCAGCATTGACAAATGCTTGTTTATATTTTCACTCCCGAGTTTCAACATTGTCATTTTTTCACACCTCCTCATGAACAGTACAGCTGTCATTTCTCAAATCCTGCCCAAAATGTGTTTTCATACCCATAGCACAGAATGTTGCGGTCACTGTGCAAAACCAACTTTCAGGGTGGATTAACAAAATCACAGTGCCAGTGTTCATGAGGGGATTTCACAAAAAAGCACATGTTGAAAATTAGGTAAAAACATTCCCATAAATTGCCACATTACGAGCAAGTATTATACAGTTTTGATGCATGCTTGTAACTTTGCCAATTTTTCATATTTTCACTCCTGATTTTATACATTACCCTTTTCCACACCTCCTCATGAACAATATACAGCTGTCATTTTTCACATCCAGCCCAAAACATGATTTCCACCTGTGGTGCAGAATGGCACATTTACTGTGCAAACTTAACTTTCTGGATAGAGTAAAAAAATGACAGTGACATTGTTCATGAGGTGGGGTCCCCAAAATGCCGTGTTGAAAATTGGGTGAAAACAAATACCGAAAATGCCAGAGATACATCTGTCCATTGAATTGTGGCACCTGCAGCATCTTGCAGCACCCATTTCTCCAAAATGATTAGAGATACAGATTTTTCAGTCTCCGCAGCTTAGTCAACCTTTAGCATCCATGTTGGTTTTGAAGTCATGATTGCAACTGCAGTGGAATTTTTTCCATAGTTGCTATGGTTACTGAGATATTGTCAAATTAGTGTTACAAGGGTTACTTGTCATGACTATAGGGCTGCTGTATGTCTGCACTTATGTGTAAGTGGGAGCGCAGGTCCAAGAGGGCCCACACTTCCACTTATACATATCATTATGCAACAATGGGTAGCGTGAGGGGAGCAAAGAGTCAGGAGTGCCTGTATTCCCACAACCACATACCAGTTACATTACACTTTCTCAAAAAGAAGGGAAATTCATTGTGAAAAATCTATGTTAATGTATCAGTTAAGGTTTTTATTAAATAATAAAAAGCTGGTAAAATCAACATTAGGTTTACCAACCCTACAACCCCCCCTTCGCACACCAACAGGAGTTGGGGTGTGCCTTAGAGTCATTGGGCCTAACTGTCACCCCATTCTCCTATACTGTACTATCTCATCTTGCTTACAAATGGAATGGGGTGAGAGAGCTGATGACTCCAAGGCACACCCCGACAACTCTTGGTGTGGAGGGTGGGGTGGTGGTAGGGTTGGTAACCCTAACATCAAATTTCCCAGCTTTTTCACTTTAATAAAAACCCTAACTGATGCATTAACATAGTTGTTTGCAAATAATACACACACATATATATATATATATATTGCTCCCTGAGTCATATAATTCTTTGTTCTGTCTGAAGAATGAGATATTTGGGAAAGGGAGTGCTGCATAGCAAAGTTTACTAAAGTAGGAATGCATACAATAATAGGCAGGTGTGAACAATTTCATGGTAAGGTGCATGTACTGTACAATATCTGGTACCTGTATTACCAGGAAACTCTGCACAATGCAGAAATGGGGTGATTTTGTACATGCAATGTAAAGATTATGAGTATTAAACCACTGGATGTGAGTGTTACCCTTGTTTGGAATGCTTATTTTCTGCAGTTTCAGAAAATATATGCTTTTTTCAATACAGACATTATCATTTGCTTCTATAGGCCAGAGAAGCAATGTTGGGCATTTAACATTCTGGACCCATTTAGTGCCTTTAAACTTACACAGAAATGGTAGATGACTCCTCCCACCTTTGATGAGACTGGTAAAATAATAGCCTGTCTCATCCATCAAATATATTTAACCATTTAAGTGACATCTTTTACCTTCTATTCACATACAAGATGAATACACATGCCTTACTCTGTCAATTATACCCTGTACACAACAGTCCCTTGATCAATGTTGTGGGTGTTCTAAGATGAGTAAAATAACAACCTGCCACACAATGTTTGAAACATAGCAAGTGACTGCTGTGGCCTGCTCCTCCCATATGAGATGTAATTTTGTAACAGCCATTAGTTGGCCTAGTCATAGAAATGCATGACATTGGTGTGGTATTTTTGAAAACAGTCCTCCAGGCACATGCCTGACTCTATAAGACATTTTTGACAGTAATGTATTGAGTCTCTCCTGATGCCTTTTTTGTGGCAGACTACATCTCTTTTGGGTCTAACCTTCCTTTCAGTAGGTGAGATTGTTCTGTAGAAATGTTTATCAGCTTGAATGGCTATACCCTCATTTCATTCTATTTCATGTATTTCTGTTGAATCAAACAGGAGACTCAAGATTACACTTGTTTGAAATCCAGGAAGAATGTTAATGGGCCAGATTTCTTTCCCTGGTGCAGAATTAAAGAACTGAGCAGATTCAGTTAAAATAAGTGACTCCTAGTTTCTCGTACAAAGCTGTGTTTTTCAGAAGTGGTTTCATAATGCTTTAACATCAGACCCATCTTGCCCAAACCTCTCGTGTGCTTGTTATAGTCAATTGCACATGGAGACTTATCTGTCAGTTTGTCCAACAATAAACTGCAACTGCTGCTTTAGAGTCATCACAAAGTGTACTCACGAGGTACAAATCCTTTTTATGCATGTGTTTTACAATCAGCATTTCCCTACATCAGACAGCAAGAGACTCAACATGTTTCTTCTTTCTAGATGCCAACTCTTAGAGAAAGCCCTGTCTGTTGGACCTGATATTGCCACAAGCTACTATATCATACTGATACAGGACCAGGGACAGAGAACTCTCAGTTAGGAAGTTCATAGAATCATAGAATTATAGAAAAGAATTGAGTCTGTCGGCAGAGGCCAATATGGACTCGCAACATATCTGTGGTATTGTTTAGTGTGGGCTATCTCTGTAGAGGTGGTATTACAGGTAGGTCCCCCAGAGTTTTCTTACTGGTGTTCAGACATGGGAGGCAGCCTGGAACATCATGTGTGGCATCCTTTCCTGTAGAGATTTTGAAATGTTTGTGTATCCTATGGAAGCTTCACAAAGGCTATACATTTTAATTCTATATACAGTATAAGGCATGTTTTATGGGAAAGTACTGTTTGATTATTATTCTTCCCTTGAATAGCAAGAGATACTCATCCACTGAGATGTTTTGAGATAGGGAATACATCTCAGAAAACATTTTAAAGAGATGCTCAATAATAGGCCATAATTTAAGACTACAATTTCCTGGATGATCCCTTGTCAAAGCTTGAGTGTACTCAATGTAGTCAACAAATCTCACCAGGAGCTGTCGCCTAGTCCTACTTACTATAGCTGGAAATAGAGCATAGAACAAGTGGGGTAGTTGGACATGTACATGCTGATCCTGTTTTTGTTTGTGTCACTATCACCATCTCTAAAGTCACACCACAGAAAACGTGTTATTTCCTCTAAAACTTTGGGAGTCCACTGATGAGCCTTTGCATGGGGTTTTAACCTGTCCCCATACTGAGCCAAAAATGGATCTGTATATACATCATGCTTTGAGTGGCCATATCGGACGATATTTCATCAGTAAAAAAAAAATCACTGAAAATTCTGAATATGTGAAAACTCACTTGTGTCAGCATGGCACCTTCTGTGCATTACCAGTAAATGGGGAACACATGATTTTTCCATGTTTTGAGGATTCCATTGATAAACAGCTCATAAGCATGGTGGTACACGTGCTACCAATGGCTCTGTCAAAGTCATGGTTTTACCAATTAATCTAATTCATTAAAGAAATTGGAACTCTATGCAGGCATTGACTCACAGTCAGTCAGGGTATCAGACTAAGACACTGTGTCAGGCTTGAACAGAGCATCATGATCAAGCTATGTGTTACCCTTAGGTAAGGCATCAGCCTTCTGCAGGGTGTTGAGCACATTGTCAGGCTTGGACCAACTGTCAGTCTCAGGCAGGGCATCAGGGTCAGACAAAGTGAAAGAACCAGCACCACCCACCATCAGGCTCAGTCAGGGAGTCATGCTTGGGCAAGGTAATATTTGATCAGAGCACTATATTGGTAGACTAAGTCCTCCTTGTATGATCTCATAGGTCACTGTAAGAAATGATGCTGGGACTCCTGTGCACAATCATTATTTTTGGTAGGACCTACTATGGATGTGTTTATGGCCATGCAGGTTTGGTGCCCTGTGCCTTTCATTGTATGGCACAGGGCATTACAGGGGTTAACATAATGCAACAGACATTTACTAGTTCATTTTTTTGTTTGTATTTCCCTTTTTGAGTCTTCATACATGAGAAAGATTTATGTTGCCACATATAGTATAAACATGTCTTGCACATGTTTCAGTTATGCTGCTAAAGAAGAAGGGGCTTATTTTTATTGTAAAGAAGAAATTCACATAGTATACCTCAAAAATAAGACATCACAGAAGAAAATATGCATTTCAGAACTTAATTTGGAAACCATACATTAACTCATTTTAAGAGTATTAAGAGACTCATGTATGATGATAGTGCTTCAGCTAGCATTCTGTGTATTGAAAATGTGATGTTGTCAACAACATTTGCTAGCTTCTTTTTGGATCTAGTGGATCTGTGATTAATTGTCAGTGTCGTTCTTCATTACAAACCTAAATATTTGATCACTTAAAGCACATACACATTTTTAATGATATTGGTTAATTTAACACACACTTTCTCATTTTGATCATAACTATAAAATTGCAGCATATTTTGACAAGAAAGGAACCCTTAATTTAAATAACGTGCAATGTACTGCTAAATTCAGTATGTTTTTTTATCAACCAAAAACCCAACATGTATGGATGTGTTTCTATTTGTTTGAAGTCTTAAGTAATGAAAACCACAAGAGAGGTCACTGTGATATAAAAAGGCCTCTAAAATGCTTCATGAGCAAAATAGAGGGTTCATAGCCACTTGGCAAACTTTTTTTTCTTTTGTTCACAAGGAAGTAGCACAATCAAACCTTCATCTCTTCTGTAAAGCACTGGGTCAGGGAAAAGAAGGCTCACTTACAAAAGGGTTTGTTTTTATTTCCATAATTTAGCTGCATCATATAGAACACAAAAGAAAATATAGTAACAAAAGTGATGTTTAAATAGGTGGCACTAGATAAAGGCATTTAGTACACTAAGTGTAAAATAAGATAGAATGCACAAGACATCTGTGTTTTTATTTTTTCTGTGCTCACTAAATTAGGCTAGATAACCCAATTCTTTTAGTGACTTGCAAAAAAACAGCAATATATTTTTGGTGGAAAGAGCTACCTGTCTGACCATCAGGTTGAAGTTAATGATTGTTCACCACTTTTGTGTCACATGTCAGACCCAGTATTCACTTGGATGTTGGGCATTTACATTATAGCCAATGACTTTAGCTTTGCTAAAACATACTAGTATAATGAGGATGGCTAAATATATTTGAGGCAGAGAATGGTGACTTCACAGCTTCACATTATTCTATAAATGTTACTACAAAACTTCTATTTTTTTTTTTAAAGAAAACCATTTGGACTTGACATCTGTAATAAATTGCACAATGCTAAGCTTTTGAAGTGACTAATAAGAACCAGTTCAAATGCCCTTCACATACTTGATTTAGAAAATAAATAAATGTTCTTCCTTTTTTTGTTTGCTTTTGGATAAGTATAGGATCTATTTTATTAGAAGTTGTGAGTAGAGCACTTTAGTCCACAGAAGCAAATGCTACTAAAATTCTATCAGAGAAATACTGTTAGTGTGACCTGAACTGGGGTATCTGAGAACTCATGTATCTTTTGTTTGATGTAAAGTGTCACATTTACTTTTAAAACATCTTTCTCAACCCCATGCCATGCATATAGCTAATGGGTGTACCCTAAATTTGCAGGAAGGGGCAGTTTATTGCTGTGTATCCTGTTTTGCAGTCTTCCTATCAGTTCCTAATAAAGCTGAAGTGTCAAAACAGATGTCTCTCCAATCACATATATTTATACACCAATAGCAGCTACATTTCTTACAAATACAGTCCTGCAGAGGCAAAGCTTTTGTAAACTGCATGTTGTGTAGGGTAAAAAAAAGAAAATGTAAAAGAAAATGATTAAAATATCTTACACTCCATTTTTACCAGTACCTAAAGACAAAAACTGTCTTCCATCGGTGCAATGATTGAATGCATTTATGTAATATAAACAACGTTATTCTTTGTTTTGTTTTTCTACAGCATTCTCTGTGGCCATACAATAAAGAATGTCCCAATGGAAGAAAGCAAACTACACCAGTCACTTCAGAGACAACTGAAGTTATGAACAAAACTCAGAACCACTGTCATGACTGGCAAAGTGACCACGTTATTTGTTAAATAGGATTTTCTACAAATATACAACATATAAAAACTGTTAAATATATAATTTTAGGCTTCTCAAAATACATTTAATGATCTTTTTCAAACAAGTGTTACATTTGCTTTAATTTGCTTTCTTGTGGTAAATGGTCTGTCAGATGAGACACATGTTGATGACCAAACATGCTCATTGCAAATATTATCCAACTTTAACTATCAAAAGTGGAACTGTAGAAGATAGATGTTTCACTGGTTAAAACTGAACATGAGTTTAGTATGCGAAAGTCACTCTTAAGTACAGAGGAAATAAAGGTGCCTTTAGATAGCATGTGTCTTATTTCAGAATATAGGCTGTTACTTTGTCTCCATGCTCCATTAGATTCTTCAGATGTGTTTTCCTAGACCAGTTTCCAGCATCAGCAGTGTTTAATAAAGACTTACCCTGGTCAGTAATATTTCAGCACTGTGACAGCTGAATTCATACCTTTCTGGGGACTCCTACAATTTAAACCAGTTAACCTTGTTCACAATAAGATTGTGTCCACTTCAATATATGCTTTGTTCTTTGGTCTATTATTGTATTGGGAGTATAATCAAATGAATGTAATCCAGAGAGTCAAGTGCACAAGAAGAGTTCTTTCTTTTCATTATTATAAACCTTGCACAACTCTCAATGTCCAGCCATGGGCAAAGCAGTCCTTTTTCTAAGGCTGATGTGAATGAGTTAACTCTTCAGATCAACAGGCTCTTCTGATTGAAAAAAGCAGGTAACATCAAGTCCAGGAGTGATGCATAACATAGATGACATTTTAACCATGACCTGTATTGCTAATGCCCAAGCATATCTCTTGTGTTTATATTCCTCAGTTCAGTAGTTCTATGTATGGTGCAGAAACGACTTTAGCTCATAATGTAAGGAAATTATGCTGTTTTTAATGCAATACAGAGAACAGACAGTTGAGCCGATGACATACAACAGATGATGATCCACAGCAGTGAAACTTGACTAAGGTAAGTAGCTCACACAGAGCCTAAACCACTTCTATGAGGATTCTCTGCTGCTGCTTTGTCAGGAGACCTGTAAATCAATAAGAACAAATGAGTGAACAACTCACTTCAAAGTCACAGACATGTTCCTTGAGATGCATTTTAAGCATGCACAGAATAGAAAAACAGATATGAACTGAAAGACATAGCTTTGTACTAAAACAATAATCTTAATGATCTTCAGAATTTTTTTCTAATAACTACATTTCTAAAATCTTATTAAGCACTGTTTTAATATTAGAATATATCTTAGCATATATGTGCTGCATGTCCATGTTTGGAGTAATGAAAATGTCTGATCTGAGTACAATATAAACATATTTTTATTATAGATTTTTTTTTATGTTTTCAGTTACCCAAGTTTATAACATCAGTATAAACTAAGATGTGACCTTAATGTTTTAAGTACCTCTCTAATGTACATGTTTATTATGATCCAATCACATTTTCAAAGGTAGATTTATTATTTATAAAAAAAAGTATGACCATTACATTTGTGAATTAATATAGCAAACAATGATTTGGATGAACTAAGGGAATGCTATGTGTTCCTAACTCATCAGAAGTTTACTGATTGTGTAAGGTAGGCATCTGGGGCATAATTTCACATGTTATGCTTGCAAAAATATACTTTAATGATAGGGTCATCAGAAAATATTCCTCCAAATCATGGTGAGTTGTACATCAAGATAAAGAAGCAAAATCAGAGTTCTACATTCCACCTCAAAGATAAGAGTACAAAATCTCTGTCATAACATAATTCATGATCTGGCAATAGAGTCAACTAAGAAAGAATCATACCATTAACAGGAAAGTGTTTCCACAAGGTGCTTGCAGATTAATGAGTATATAGAAAGCAAGAACATACAGTTCACAGTATTTTAAAATTCAGTTAAGTCAGCTTTGCCCAGCCTTCTAAAAATCCAATAATTTGATATTAGGCATTTTAATGATTGCTGGAAAAGAATGCAGCAAAGAATATATTTTCTAATGTATGATCACTCCTAAGCTATAACTATCAACAGACAAGTGAGAAATTAAAATGTTGTTGTCCATGATAAGAACTGGGCAAATGGAAAATATTTTTATACAGCATTTTCAGAAAAACTGCAATATGCCAAGTGTGGATGCCTTCATTCAATTCATTTGAGCTGCAGTGCCACCTAGTGAAGCAGTGAGAGAAATAACACATTCACTGCAAGGCTGATGATCAACAAAGAAAGCTGGTAGCCGTGTTTGTAAGTTTGCTGGAAGTACAGGTAAAGGCAAAACATATGTTTTAATTTCAGACTTTTAAGGTCACAGCTTGTATTGCCATAACAGCATGATTTGGAAGACCAGCATTTAAGAGCCCAAAAATTGTGTTAGCCCAAGAAAAGTCTGATTTTATACATGCTTGCTTTATAAAAGAGCATTATGGCTAGAGTTCAATATTCTCTGTTCTCTGGTGGGGATAGTTCAAACTAATTTGTAAGCTGTTCACAGGTACTGGGAAACTACTGACCAGATGTTATTAATCAAAAGAAAATACAAATAAGGCATCAAATTATTACAGATCTTGACAAACAGCATGTAAACAATTTCAGATAAGATAAGAAAATGTAGCACCCCCAACAATGCTACAGAAAAATGATAGCATGCAAGTAAATATAAAAAAACAGCGAGAAGATGAAATAAAAATGTAAGTAAGGAAAAAAACTAATAAAGAAAAAGACACATACAGTATGGAAAGAATATCAAAAAATATAGTGCTCAGAACATACACCAAAAACTAGAAAGGCTAAATAAAAAGCAAAAAGAAATACAGGGAAAAGTGAAGCAAAGTATATAGAAGGAAAAGTAAAAAGTAAATAAAAGAAGAAATGGGGCACTTTTTCAGATTAAAAAAAAGCAGGAAACATTTATTTACATTTCAACGTACTTTTCTCAGCTAAGCCAAGCAGGTTATATATACATCCGAGGGGGAAAAAGTCATAATAGTGCAGTGGAACTTCAGCATCCCAATAAGCAAAGACACAGCCAATACTAAGACATTATGGGCTCATTATGCATGCAATGCACACATGCACAATGAATATTTTGTTAGGAGAGTGGCTTTTGAGGGGTGTGACACTGTTAGTCCAATGCAGAGTGGTCTGCAAGGGGGGCTGGTCAGTATCACACCAATCATCAGCCAGGCTGATCACAACACTGGTCTGGCTTGCTGGGCAGAATTTTTGTTTACTTCAAAGGAGAGAGCTGACCCAGTCATAGGTTGTCTCTTTCCTTTGAATTACATAACCACTTCCCAGCAAGCACAGCTGATCTGTCAGGATCAACCTGCTTTGGCATTCCCCAGCATCATCCCCAATGACATCCTGTAGCACACCCCTCTACCGTGTCTACCTGCGTTATTACAGTAGTTATGAAACCCCATGTTGAACTTCGCTATATGCATGGATTTTAGGACTAGCAATGCTCTTCAGATACAGAGAGGAGCACTCCCCCCATTTTACATTTTCAGTCATCAGCTTTAACATCAATAAATAAATACCTTTCATTTACAACTGGTTGGGCTGAAGGCAGGCTTAGTGTATATGTTGCCATGATGCCAGACAACTGTATGTGACTTCCCTTACTTAAACCCAGTCATCCTACTGATCTCCCTGATCTCCTGGCCTAGAGTTCCACCAACAAACCATTGATCCTTGGCTTACCAGTAAGTTCATGCAAAAGTTTTATGTCAAAAAATTGTTCTTAAATAAACAATTGAACTGTAAGACTTTGTTTCTGAGCATGCAGACATGCAGGATGGAGATGGGCTAAGTGTGTAAACAGTACTTTGATTTGATATAGTTGTGCTCATACATTGTGGAGTGAAACAAAACAGTACAATAATTTTAACAACTGGTATAACTAGCTGCTATATGTGGCTTTACACGTTATGATCATCCTTCTCCTCTACCTCCCCTGAATGTGTGATGCTTTTGCCCAAACCAAAAAAGCTGTCCCAACCTTGCCCTTTATTATACCTGCATGACCTACCTACCTCCTCGCTTTCCTATGTCTCCTGATTGGTAAAAGAAATTGGTTGTTTTCTGATACATAGCTACCTTATTACTGTAGTTATGCAGCCCCACACTGAACTTCACTATATGCATGGATGTTCTTTCTTTCTTTCTTTCTTTCTTTCTTTTCTTTCTTTCTTTCTTTCTTTCTTTCTTTCTTTCTTTCTTTCTTTCTTTCTTCCTTCCTTTGAAATGTTTCACCAGGAAAGGCATAATGAGCTAAAATAGCTCATTTCCAGATGCATCCTGAGGAGGGAGAAAGGGCAAGTACAAATGATATATACATAACAAAGGTACAATAAAGTGAAACTTCACACAGTGATTTAAAATTACAATAAGCAGATATGTACAGTTGGAATTATGTGTTCAAGACTAACATATATTAAATAAATATTGATATTCCAAAAAAAACTAGGTATGGAAGGCAAGTCCCTTAAAGCAGAATCAGAAAGTAGAGAGAAAAGGAGAGTAGAGAGCTAGTGTGGCAGGGGAATGGAAGGGGAAGAGGGGGAGGAGGTAAAGAAGAAGATGCAAACCTTCATCCTTCTGGAATGCAAACCCCACATGGGCCACACATGACAGGGTGTGGACCCAAACTGTGTACTGGTTTCCAGGCCTGCAAGGAGAGAGGGATAGGGAAATAAGGGACAGACAAACCTTTGGCCCTCTGGGATGCAATCCTCATTAGGGCCAGACAAGGCTGAATGCACACCTAGTCCATGTTCTGGTTTGTAGGTCTGCCATGAGAAAGTTAGGAGCAGAGATGAGCAGGGAGTAGAAAAAACAGGAGGGAGAAAGTGGGGTAAGGAAGGGCAATGATTATGGGCATTTATGGGGGGCCAGTGTGGTCAAGGGGATGGAGGAGAGACCGTATAGGAAGATTTGGAGGCAAAGGAATTGAGTGAGAGAGTGCAAGATTATGAAGTAGATGAATGGAGATGAGAAAGGCAGAGGATAAAAATAGTGGGGGGTTCACTGGAGGAGGAGGAAGAAGGTACTATGTAAGAAGATTATACAAAATGCAGGGATTAGGAAGATTAGGAGGGTGAGAGAGGGGAGGTCAGAGGGGCTAGGGGGAGGAGTAGAGAAGATAGAGAATAGAGGCTGGGGCTGGGGTAATGAGGACATCAGGGGGGCTAGTGGGATTTCAGAATCAGCAATGCTCTTTGAACACTGAGAGAAACACCCTCTCCACTTACATTTTCAGTCATTAGCTTAACAATACATAAGTAAATATATACATAACTTTCAATTACAAGCAGTCAGGCTGGAAGTGGGCTTAGGGTATATGCTGCCATGACACCAGACAGATGTATGCGGCTTCCCTTACTTGAGCCAGTCAACTTACTGATCTCCCCGATCTCCTTACCTTCAGTTCCACCAACTAGCAATTGATCCTCATCTTAACAGTAAGTTCATGTGAAAGTTATATGCCAAACAATTGTGCTTAAATGAACTGTAAGATTTTGTTTTTGAACATGCAGGCACATGGGATGGAGATGGTCTTAGAGTGTACATTGTACTTTGACTTGATATAGTTGTGCTCATTAATTGTGAAGTGAAACAAAACAAAATAATAATTTTAACAACTGGTATAACTAACTGCAGTATGAGTCTTTGAGTGTCATGATCAGCCTTCTACTCTACCTGCCCCTGAACAAATGGTGCTCTTGCCCCAACCAAAAAAACAGACCCAACCTTGCCCTATATTCTTCTGCTCAATGCTGGGAAAATATATAGTAAAAATGTGTACAAGCAAGACCCGGTACAACAGCAATGCCAGTGGCGAACACACAGCTTCAACAAATGCTTGTTTTTTGTATGTCTCAGATACAGATACAGATGCTGTTGATGTGTTTTATTTGATATATGTATTTTCATCTAAATGTCCAGTGTCTGCTGATTTGGGAACAGATGAATAAAAGGCCTATAGCCAACACAGAATGCAAACATAGAAAAAAAACTTATGTATGCAAGGCCACAATAAGTGATCTTACAGGTACCACTTGAATACAGGATGGACAATTGATATAAGTCCCATAGGGCTTGTCTACTCTAGGACTTTTAAACCATTTTACCTCTGTTAAAATGTTTTAAAATATTTGCATCCAGTTTGTAGTACAGTAAAACCCTGCTACAATCTGTGTTCCAAAACCTTGCTAAAACCAAGCTCAGAGCAAGGATTTATCATGGTTTTTGACGAATACAGCAGCTTTAAACCATGTTAACAGCAGTATGGATGTAATCTGTGCAGTAACGTGGTTTAAGACAACCATTGTCATATTGCTAACTTTTTTTTTTGCTTCCAAGAAGGAGAAAAAAATGTATTTGCAACCTTTATCGAGATTGCAATGGGCACTTGATCCAGATGTCAATTTTTTTCAGGATCCCTTACCTCACCCACTTGTGAGTATCCCAGCATGCAGTGTGGTACTTGCCAGTGCTTTGTGCTACTACCATAACCATGCCTGGGAACTTGTTCGTGCAAAGAAGGTGTTAGAGTGCAATCTGAACTTTCTCACAACCACGCTTAAGCTCTGAAAACAAAACATTTTTTAAATGTTTTAAACAACTCTTGACAGTGTGGACAGGACCTGTGTATCCAAAGTTGTGTGTAATGTAGATGTTCACCAAAAAAGAGTGTTTAAAAAAATCATGCTGTTATGCTTTAGAGGTATTGACTCAAAATTATTTGTTTTTATTCTAGTAGCTACTGCATAAGTTATCAATTTGTGTTGTCCTCACTAACGATGAAAGTGATAGCATAGACTTTGACATAGACTTTGATGGCAGATAAGGACCACTAGGCCCATCTAGTCTGCCCATTTCCCTAACTACAGGATAGGCCGCAGATCCTAGTTAACCAACAGCCTATATCTTCCTGCCCCCCACAAGAATTGCCTTATGTCTGTCCCATGCATTCTTGAATTCTCCCACAGTTTTAGACCCCACAACTTCCTCAGGAAGGCTGTTCCATGCATCCACTACCCTCTCTGTGAAATAATACTTCCTCATATTGCCCCTGAACCACCCTCCTTCTATCTTTAAATTGTGTCCCCTTGTTCTTGCAAGTCTCTTTTTCTGAAAGATGCTACCCTCTTGGACTTTGTTGATTCCCTTGAGGTACTTGAAAGTTTCTATCATGTCCCCCCTCTCCTTCTTTCCCTCGCCGTATACATATTAAGCTCCTTTAGTCTCTCCTCATACGGCTTTCTTGCAGACCCTGCACCATTTTAGTTGCCCTCCTCTGACTGCCTCTATCCTGTCTATGTCCTTGTGGAGATGAGGTCTCCAGAACTGAACACAGTATTCCAGATGGGGTCTCACCAACTGTCTGTACAGAGGGATAACAACTTCCTGTTTTCTGCTGCTGATGCCTCTCCCTATACATCCCAGTATACCCCTGCCTCTCTACTGCCTTCTCACATTGCTTGCTAACCTTAAGGTCATCTGATATGATTACCCCAGGTCCCTTCTCCTGTTTTGTTGTTGTTACTACCTCCCACCCATTGTGTATTCTTCCCTGGGTTCTTGTTTCCAGGTGCATTATTTGCACTTTTTGCATTGAATCTAGCTGCCATACGTCTGACCATTCCTCCAACCTTGCCAAGTCCCTTTTCATCCTTTCCACACCTCCTTGTGTATCAACCCTGTTGCAGATCTCGTGTCATCTGCAAAAGGCATACTTTTCCTTCTAGTCCCTCTGCAATGTCACTGATGAAGACATTAAAAGGACTGGACCCAATGCTTAGACCCTGCAGTACCCCCACTAGTAATGCGCCCTTTCTTCAGAGTGGACTCCATTTACAATTACCTTCTGTGTCCTGTTGTCCAGCCAATGTTTTACCTAGGCTACCACCCTGGGACCCACCCCAGGCTGGTTAATTGACTAATAATCTTGTGTGGGACTGTGTCAAATGCCTTGCTAAAGTCTAGGTAGGCCATGTCCACAGCCCTCCCTGGTTCTACTACTTTGGTCACCCAGTCAAAGAAATCTATTAGATTTGTCTGACATGACCTTCCCACTGTGAACCCATGCTGCCTTGGATCCTGTCCTCCACTGACGCCTAGGTACTCAACTATTCTTTCCTTCAGAAGTGACTCCATCATTTTCCTACCGCAGAGGTCAGACTGACAGGTCTGTAGTTTCCTGCCTCTGTCTTGGTCCCACTTTTGTGAAGGGGAATACATCCGCTTCCTCCAGTCCTCGGGTACCACACCATCCTCCCATGATTTATTAAAAGAGTAGCCAGTGGTTTCACTAGTTCCTTCCTTAATTTTTTAGAATTTGGGTGAATTCCATCAGGACCCAATGCTTTGTCCACCTTCAGTTTTAGGAGTTCTTGCAGAACCTTTCTTCTGTGAAAGGACTGGGATCAACCCCTATCAAGAGTGCTTCTGTTAATTGGATTAGGCACTTCCCCTCTTTGTAGAATACTGAGCAGAAATATTTGTTCAGTATTCCTGCTTTTCACTGTCCCCTCTGCCCACCCACCGCTCATTCTATTCAGCCTCACTATCCCTCCTTTTGTCTTTCTACGCCGCTGATGTACCTATAAAAGGTTTTATCCCCTTCTTAACTGAGTTGGCTATCTTTCCTCAGTTTGGGCCTTTGCTATTCTGACTTCCTCCCTGCTTCTTTCTGCCTTAACTGGTACAGCTCTCTGTCCTGCTCCTTCTGTGTTTCCTTATACTTCCGAATGCTATCTTTTCTTCCTGACTTTCACAGCCAGCTCTCTTGAGAACCATAGTGGCTTTTTCTTTCATTTTGATTTGTTTATTTGCTTCACACAAAGGCTTGTTGCCTCTATGATGGCAGTTTTGATAATTCCCCATTGTTGCTCCACACCTCCTTCTAGCCTGTTTGCTAGTGCTTTTCTGAGGCACTCTGCCATCTTGCCAAAGTCAGCTCTCCTAAAGTCCAGTACCCTCACTTTTGTATGGCTTGACTCTGTAGCTGAGTTTAACGTGAACCACACTGTTTGATGGTCACTTGTCCCCAGATGACAACCCACTTCTAGATCTGAGATCCTCTCACTGCCCCGCTTGAGAGCATGAGGTCAAGATTGCTCCCTCACAAGTGGGTTCCCAAACTAGCTGTCTAATGCCTGCCACCTGTAGGGCATCAAGAATGGCCCTGTTTGGATGTGGCTGCAGCAAATGTGCTCCAGTTAACATCTGGCATATTCAGGTCTCCCATCAACAGTATCTCCCTTTCTCTGCCATTCTAAGAATGCCTTCCATCATATCCTTGTCCATTCATTCCCCGACATGGGGGTCTGTACACAACCCCTGTGCTGGATTGTGGTGCCTTTCCAGTCTCCAAGGTGACCCACAGTGCCTCCTCTCCTCCCTGTTTACTCTTTTGTTCAGTTGCTTTTATCCCTTCCTTTACATAAAGAGCTACTCCTCCCCCTCTTCCCCCCTGCCTGTCTCTCCTGTAGGTTATGTACCCTGGTATGTTAACATCCCAGTCATGGTTTTCTGTGTACCATGTTTCTGTGACTGCTACGATATCCAGGCATCCCTCTTCCATTAAGGCCACCAGCTCAGGGATCTTGTTGCCCAGACTATGGGCATTGGTACTCATTACCCTCCATTTTCTGATGGCCTTACCACCTTTTGCCCCATCCCTGACCTTCTTGCCTTTGTCACTTTTTCCATTTACCCCAGCCCTTCTCCCTATCGACACCTCCATTTTGGTGTTTGCCACACTTACTACTGTGATTGTTTGGGGGGGCTAGGATTTTCCTGCTCCTTTCCAGTGCCTCCCCCCTTGGCTTGTTTAAAAGCTTGCCAATGAAGCATTTAAACCTATCACCTAGGATCCTGGTTCCCCTCCCAGACAGATGCAGCCCATCATGCCAGTATAGGCTTGCATCACTCCAGATGGACCCCCAGTCCCCAATGAAGCCAAATCCATGAGCTCCACACCAGTTTTTCAACCACTGATTGAATCCCATGGTACAGAACACCCTAGCCTCTCCTATGCCATAGATGGGTAGCACCTCCAAAAGGTTACCGCAAGTACGGTTCAAGGCCCCTCCCCAATTCCACAAACTCTTCCTCTGCACTTCTCTAATCCCTTTCTTAGCCATGTCATTTGTCCCTAGGTGAACAATGACATCCAGCTCCCTCCCCTGTGCAGCTGCTCCGACAATCCTGAGGATTCGCTCCCTGTCCCTCCAAGCCATGGTGCCAGGCAGGCACCTTACCTCCCTCTCCCCTTCCTTGCCCAGTTCTACCTTCCTAACAATGGAGTCCCCCACCAGGAGTTGTTTCCTTCCCGTGCAGGGTCCCCTGCCACCCTCCTGTGGGTCTCCTTTGTGGAGGTTCCCAGCATCCTCCTTGGTCTCCACTGTGGGTGCCTCCATAGAGGAACCACACTTTGCCAGAATGGCATAGGAATTGTGAAGAGGTACAACTGGAGGGATGTGCCTCTGTTCCACCACCCTCACCCTCCCTGAGCCTACTGTGGTCCAACTGCTCCTCTTTCTTGGCAACCTCTGAGGCAACGGCAGTGGCACTGGTGGTCCCTGGATGGAAGAGGAGGTCCCACAAATCCGGCCAACTCAGCCTGGAGATGAGCAACCTCCCTCAGCCCAGAGAGGTGCCTGCAGATGGGACAACACTGCATCCTCCAGAACATCTCCTGGAAGACTGCTGCTCCACAGCCACTGCACTGCACCACTCCAATCATGTCTTATTTCTGGCCCCTTAACTGTTTCCAATCCTTACTCTTTCCTCTGTTTTTTTTTCTCTCTCTCTCCTTACTTTCTATTGATATTCCCCTTCCTAATTCCTGTCAATCCAGCATTAATGTTCTGACTTTCCAAATGACAATTTGTGGTTTCATTTTCAATATACCATGGGTAATTGGAACACAGCAGTCATAAACACATATAGATGACAAAAGTATCCCTTTCAGCATATAGTACTGGAAATCTAAACATATGTTGAACCTGTGGTTCACAGAAAAATAGAAAAGTGATACAGAATGCACTTATAATGCCATCTAAAGTACAATTTTGTTTTACTGATGGTTTACATTAGCATGTTTCTTTTGTTAAATTGTCAGCATCAGAGATGAACCATCCCTTGCCTACTTAATTAAACCCTTGTTAGAATTAAAACAGATATACTGTATCCTGAGAGTTTCAGACACACATGGCAGGAGGCCACAACACATATCTCCCTAATAGACTGCAGAACACAAACAATTAGTAAATTAATTGTGTCAGGGGAGCTGAAGATCGAATAGAGATTGTTAAATTCACAGGCAAGAGCCATGTCACTGTGCTAAAGAAGCAGATCCACTAAGTAGCTTAGGCCAGTTGGTCCGCCTTGTTACTCAGTTACAAATACTTTCCTCTCATTCCTTTTGAAAATGCAAAAAATGTACACTATCTTTTCTTTTTAGATGCTTGTACATGCAGTACAGTACTAGCTCATTAGTATCTAAGACAGTTGAGACTCCATTCTCAGTTGCAAAGTGATTTGGTGCTAAAAAGGGAGTAAACTCTTTTGCCATGTCACTGAGCAGTGGAGCATCCCCAGCCCAAACAGACTGTACCCACATTTTGTGTTCTTCCACGTACCATAACAGTATTAGAAGTAGCATAGAAACATGTACAATTACTAAATACAATTTCTGTGGTAGCTTTTACATTTATTAATTTTACATGTTTTTTTTAGTGTTACTTTTCCAATTTTCAAAATGTGTTTGTTTACCCGGTCTGGATAGCCCATTTGAGAGAACCTGGATTCTCACTGACAAATTATCAAAACTACTGTACTTTAATGGACATTTACTTGTAGTCCCTCAGTCTCTGAATTAATATGCAACTCCAACATGACTAACATCCAGTGCTAGTCCTGTGCCAATCAACTTTACAGTATCTGCACCAATGCCAAGGAAGGAGCCTTCATGACCTTTAACACCAGGCTACTACTTGACAAAATTCCATCTCAGCCAGCCATCATGACCCTAAATGGTTCCAGATTCAAATAAGTGTCCATGTTTATATGCCTGGATGGGTGGGACTTTTCCATCCTTGTTCCCACAGTCCACAGTAAACTGCTCCCAAAACCTGGGGCACATTTTGGGAACTAAACCAATATCCTCCTTCTTGCCCATCAAGAGATTGTTAAGAAAATAATCCTCCTAGATTCTGACTATGAGGATGTGAAAACAAGTGCTGTCTCCAAATCTACGCTTGCCAGACTGCCCCCCTTCCAATCTTTCTGTCACTTAGCCCTTTACTTGAAACTTTTGCTCAGTCTTCACAGTGGAGGGAGAGGAGGATGGACCACAGAAAAGCAGCAGGAACACTGGGGGGAGGGAGATAAACGCAAGTCCATCCTAAGAGGACTGGCAAATCTGAAAGTGGATAAGGCTATGGGGTCTGATCCAACGGTGGTAGTGTAATCAGGGAAGTACTGTCTATACCTCTGACAGCCTTATTCAACAGCTTTCCATAAACAGGAGTGTTTCAAGTGAACTGGAGTATGGTAGATGTAGTCTTGCTTCATAAAAGATGCAGAAGGGGAGAGGCTGGAAAACACCAGTAGTGGGGAAGTTAATGGAGACACTTTTAAAAGAAATGCTAGTGGAGTTTCTTGAATCCAGCTGATTACAAGACCTGAGGCAGCATGAATTCACAGGGGGAGGTCATGCCAGATGAACCAGATCAATTTCTTCAACTGGGTGAAAATGGAAATAGATCAAAGTGGGGCGGTGAATATGACCTACTGTACTTAGACTTCAGCAAGGCCTTCTTCACCATACCACATAAGGGGCTTATAAGGAAACTGGGCAGTTTGGGAGTAGGACCAAAGGTGGTAAACTGGATATGAACAGGTTGTTGTATAGATGACAAAGGGTGGTGGTAAATGGCAGTCAGTCTAAATAAGGGAGAGTGATCATCATTGTATCTCTGGGATCAGTATTAGGACCAGTCCTCTTTAATGTCTTTATAAGTGGCATTGCAGAAGAGCTGGAAGGAACGGTATACCTCTGCAGATGACACCAAAATCTATACTAGGGTAGATACTCCAGAGGGGGTTGAGAGAATGATTAGAGACCTGAGAAAAGTCAAGGAGCGGTCAAGGGTATGACATCACAGTTTCAATTTGAAAAATTGCAAAATCATGCATCTAGGGCACACAAACCCAGATGCAGTGTAAAAAACGGTGGACAGGGTATTGACCATCACTAAACAAGAAAGGGGCAAATGGGTTATCATTTCTGATGACATGATGGTAGTTAGGCAGTACAAAAAGTCAGTAGACAGGGCCAGGGAATGCTAGAGTGCACAAGGAAGGTTATCACTATCAGTAGGAGAGAGGTGCTGTTGCCACTGCATCAATCATTGGCGAAGACCTTCCTGGAGTACTGTGTCCAGTTTTTGAGAGTACATCTCAGGAAGGACATTGACAGGGTAGAAGTTGTTCAAAGGAGAGCAACTAAAATGATGTAGTAAATGCATTGTAAGTCCTGTGAGGAGAGACTGAGGGATCTCAATATGTTAACCCTGGAAGAGAGGAGGGGGGACATGATGGGAGACCTATAAATGTCTCAGAGAGGTGAATAAGGTACAGGATGGGAGGATTTTTCAGAAGAGAAGGTGCACAAGAACAAGCAGGCACACATTTAGGTTGGAAGGGGGAAATTTGGGAGTGATGTGAGGAAGTATGTCTTCACTGATAGATTGGTGAATGGCTTGAACAGTCTTCCAGTGGAGGTGGTGTGGGTGAAAACAGTGATGGGTTTCAACCATACATTGTATCAGCACCTCTTCAATGTCTGTTTTAGTGACATTACAGAAGGGCTGGAAGGGAAAGTATGCCTTTTTGTGGATGACACAAAACCTGCAACAGAGTAGACAGACCGGGTGAGGGGGGGATGAGGGTTGATTTGAAAAAGTTGGAAGAATTTTCAATGGATTGACAGCTGGGTTTCAATACAAAAAAGTGAAAAATCATGTACTTGAGGCACAAAAACCCAGGGGCTACATACCAATTGGGAAGGGGAGTACTGGCAACCACCAAACAGGAAAGGGACCTGAGGGTAATCATTTCTGATGACCTAAAGGTAGCCAAGCAGTGTGATAAGGCAGTGGGGGAGGCTAGCAGAATGCTCAGTTGTAGATTGTGGGGTATCACAAGTTGGAAGAAGGAGATAATATCACCCCTGTACAGATCACTGGTATGACCGCACCTTAAGTACTGTGTCCAGTTCTGGAGGCCCAACCACTTGAAGGACGTTGATAAGGTGGAAGCAGTATAAAAGAGGGATATCAAAATGGTGCAGGGCCTGAATCAAAAGCCCTATGAAGACAGACTCAACAAACTTAATGTATGTACTATATGGAGGAGAGGAGGGACAGGTGGATATGATAGAAACATTCAAATACCGAAAAGGTATTATTAAGATACAGGAAGGTAGCATTTTCCATAAAAAAAAGGCTTGAAGACAAGGGGTCTGATTCCAGAATGGCTTACGCTGACGCAAGCTGAGTTACACCAAACCCCATAGTGTAACTCACAACCTGTACCATGTGTTACACTGTTTGCAATTCTGAAAGACGCCTTGTGCCATGCCATCTGTAGGTTATGCCAAATGTGGGGTACACCACTCACTATGATGCAACCCGCAATGACATGGTGCAAGGGTGGGTTACAACAGCAACTGCACCTTATTCCGAAGAGGTGGCTGCCATAATCCACTTATGCTATTCCAGAAGTTGCAATGGCACAGTGGAGTTATAAAATCTCAGCAATGCTCTAAGGGGCATCCGTCAGTGCCATCCGATGGATGCCCACTCCGCAGCACCATGGCAAGGGTCCTGCTGTGCTCCCCATGCCCCCATGAATATGTCCATGCCCACCACCCCCCAAATGTCAGGACTCCCAGGGGTCTATTTTCTAATGCACCCCCTGGACTCCTGCACCACCTGTCCAGCCCCCCATGCCCCTGGTGCTTGCCATGGTGTTCCAGGGTGGGGGGCCCCAGGGGGGCACTCTGCAGTGAGCTGTGACTTGTGGCATGCATGGCTATTATGCCATGCCTGTGGCTTTAGCCTAAGTGTGCAGCAAGTCACAGGTCATAAGTTCCTGGACCCTGCCACTGTTAGAATATGGTGCAGGGTCCCCAGCATAGTGGTGAATGTTGCAACTTGCATACACCTGCGAGTTGTGACATTTTTCTTGGAATCAGTCCCCAGGGGTCACTCTATGAAGTTGGAAGGAGGAGGAGGCTCAGAGGAAATGTAAGGAAATATTTTTTCATGGAGAGGGTGGTGGGCACCTGGAACAGCCTTTCAGAAGAGGTGGTGGGTGCCAAAACGGTGACAGGATTCAAGCATGTATGAGACAGACACAAGTGGACCTTGGAAGTAAAGCAAGGAGAGGAGATGACTAGAGATTGAGTAGAATCTGCGGTGACACAGTAGGCAGTGACAACTGGGCAGACCAGGTGGGCCAAGAGGTCCTTATCTGCCAATAATGTCTATGTTTCTTTGTTTCTAAAATAATTTTTGTTGGAAAGAAGGAATAGGAGGTGGCAGTAGCCATAGATCATGTAGATTCTTTTTTTGGGGGTCTGACCCCTTATTCATCCCTTCAGAGGTCCGTCTGTGCCCCGTCTGTGACCCCCCATGCCCATGCTTATCCCCCCATGGTTGGGTCGCTGAGGGGGCTTCCCTCCCCCAATGGTAATTACAGGCTTGTCCTGGCTTACTCTCTGGCTCAGGGCCACTGGAGAGGAACCCTCCCCTGGAGAACATGTAAGGCAGTTGAGGATGGTGGTAGGGCAGGGGCTTCATATCAGGGCTGGCAATTTTTGCATGCTGATACACTGGGGATGGGGACATGCAATGATGACCAGCGTCCACCCCACCCCCATTTAAACTAGCCAAGGAGGAGACACTGAAAAGGAGAAGTGAAATTATAGCCCCCCCTAAAAAAATCAGGGTAGTTAGTGAGGTAAACACCAAGACAGAGCAGTAGATAGGGAGAAGGCAGGAGCAAATGGAGAAAAAAGACAAAGGAAGTAAGGACAGGGATGGGGCAAAAAGAAATAAAGCCATGACACATGGAGGGTAATGAGAACCAATGCCCATAGTGTAGGTAAAAAGCTCCACAAAATGGTGGCCTTGATGGAAGAGAGATGCCTGGATATCATGGCAGTTACAGAAACGTGGTAGACAGAGAACCATGACTGGGATGTCAACATACCAGGGTACACAAGCTACAAGAGGAACAGGGAGGAAAGAAGAGGAGGAGGAGTAGCTCTCTTTGTAATGGAAGAGATCAAAGCAACAGAACTAAAGGGTAAACAGGGAGGAGAGGAGGAACTGTGGGTCACTCTGGAGACTGGAAATGGCACCACAATCCGCACAGGGGTTGTATACAGACCCCGTCTCAGGGGGAGGAAATGCACAAGGAAATGATAGAAGGCATCCTTGGGATGGCAGAGAAAGGGGCCATATTGCTGATGGGGGAACTGAATATGCCAGATGTTAACTGGAGCACCTTTGCTGCAACCACATGCAAGAGCAGGGCCATTCTTGATGCCCTATAGGGGGCATGCCTCAGACAGCTAGTTTTGGAACCCACTTGGGAGGGACAATCTTAAACCTGGTACTCTCGAATGGGGATGGAGAGAGGACCTCTGATCTTGAAGTGGGTAGCCATCTGGGAACAAGCGACCACCAAACAGTGTGGTTCATGATAAACCTAGCTGTAGAGTCAACCCATACAAAAGTGAAGGTACTGGGCTTCAGGAGGGCTGATTTTGTCAAAATGGGATAGTGCCTCAGAAAAGCACTAGCAAACAGGCAAGAAGGTGGTGTGGAGCAACAATGGGGAAACATCAAAACCACCATCACAGAGGCAAAAAGCCTTTGTGTGAAGCAAATAAACAAATCAAAATGAAAGAAAAACCCACTACAGTTCTCAAAAGAAGTGGCAGGGAAGGTAAGGGAGAAAAAGATAGCATTCTGGAAGTATAAGGATATACAGAAGGAGCAGGACAGAGAACTGTACCAGTTAAAGCAGAAGGAAACTGGAAAGGCAGTCAGAATAGCAAAGGCCCAAACTGAGGAAAAGATAACCAACTCAGTTAAGAAGGGGGATAAAACCTTTTACAGGTACAATAGGGAGCAAAGAAAGACAAAGGGAGGGATACTGAGGCTGAATAAAGAGGAGGGCGGGTGGGCAGAGAGGGACAGTGAAAAATCAGGGATTCTGCATGGATACTTCTGCTTAGTATTCACAAAGGAAGAGGAGGGGGAGTTACCTAATCCAGTCAATAGAAGCACTCTGGATTGGGGGGTCAATATCAGTCCTTTCACAGAAGAAAGGGTTCTGAAAGAACTCCTAAAACTGAAGGTGGATAAAGCAATGGGGCCTGATGGAATTCACCCCAGAATTCTAAAAGAACTAGGGGAAGAACTAATAAAACCACTGACTACCCTTTTTAGTAAATCATGGGAGGATGGTGTGGTACCTTAGGACTAGAGGAGGGTGGATGTGATTCCTCTTCACACAAGTGGGAGTAAGACAGAGGCAGGAAACTACAGACCTGTCAGTTTGTCCTCAGTGGTAGGGAAATGATGGAATCACTTCAGAAGGAAAGAATTGTTCAGTACCCAGGGGCCAGTGGGGCACAGGACCCAAGGCAGCATGGATTCATACAAGGAAGGTCATATCTGAAAAATCTAATTGATTTCTCTGACTGGGTGACCAAAGTAGTAGACCAGGGAGGGGCTGTGGACATGGCCTACCTAGATTTTAGCAAGGCATTTGACACAGCCCAGCACAAAAGATTAATAATCAAATTAGCCAGCCTGGGAGTGGGTTCCAGGGTGGTAGCCTGGGTAAAACACTGTCTGGACAACAGGAAACAGTGGGTAATAGTAAATGGAGTCCACAGTGATGAAAGGGGGTTTACTAATGGGGTACCACAGGGTTCAGTACTGGGGCCGGTCCTTTTTAAATTATTTATAAGTGACATTGCAGAGGGACTGGAAGGGAAAGTATGTCTTTTTGCAGAGAACACAAAGATCTGGAACAGGGTTGATATGCAAGGTGAGGTGGAAAGGATAAAAAGGGACTTGGCAAGGTTGGAGGAATGGTCAAATGTATGACAGTTTTGATTCAATACAAAGAAGTGCAAAGTAATGCACCTGGGAAACAAAAACCCAGGGGAAGAGTACACAGTGGGCTGTGAGTTACGGACAACAACAAAAATGGAAAGATATGGTTTCATGTATTGTATATGAAAGGGCATATATTTACAAGAGGAACCAGAAAGAAGGAGGCTCTATTGAGCTATTTGTTTAGCACTTATATGAACTGGCTGAAGACTGTGACTTTGGAGGTTAAAAGAATGAACATGTCAAAGCTAGAATTGTGATCTGATTAAGAGACAATGTTTATCTGAGATACTCCACATAAAAACTGATCCAACTATAAAAACTGTGATTGAGATCACCCACCATAATGAACTGATTAAAACCCAGAATGCACAGGAAGAAGGGACAATCTAGGGCCTAGATGAAGTACACCATGAAAAACTGTAGAGCACCAGAAAGTTGCAAGGCACAGGGTTGGGAAAAGTCTTTCACAGGGCAGCAGAACTGTCTCCATCAGTTACAGACTTACTGTGTAACATGATATGTAACCATGAAGACCAGCATAATATCTACTGTCTATCAAATATTGCAATATTCAAGTAATACAAAATGAACAGGCATTATGCAATAGTCTGCCATTCAAAACATGTAAGAAGAAGCAGTTGATTCACAGTCATTTTTCTTGGGGTCTATGTCATGAAATCACGATTTTGAGCCAGCCCAGACAGTAAATTTAAAAGTGGGTAATAAAGACATTAATTTTAAGATTGACAGGGAGGCTGACAACTCTGTAATATCTGAACCCACTTAAGATGCACTCAGTCCTGCCCACAGCTGAAAACCACTAATAATGTCTTAAATTCTCATGGAAGTATAATACATTGTGAGGCGCAATTCATTGCACATGCTGTGTTAAAGTGCAACAATCACCTCATTCATACATTTGTGGTCAGTGGTAGAAAAATTGATAAGTTGTTTGAATTTAATATAACAAAGACAATGGGACTGACTCAGGATGTCAGTGAGGTTAAAGAGCAACTAACACCATCTGATCAAAAGTACTATACTGCATAATTAGAATAAGCATACCCCCAGTAAATCCCATACCAAAAACTAGATGTCTATTCTACTTCATTGTAAAGTTATTAGACATTTTGTAAACGATTTCACTACTTGTCCAAAAAAAGCCTGTATCACTGAAGAGCTGATGATGATGTCATCTTGGGAACTTACAGTCTAGTTTTCCGTCAGCAAGCTTATAGGATCTGTTTCTCCAAAGTTGTAAATATCATGTGCAATGGATTTCACAAGTAAAACAGACATCACCAGTCAGCCAACTATGTGGCTCTTTTGTTTTTTACTTGGTCAATTCAGTATATTTGGAAATTGATCTAAATATGGTTGTAACATTGTTGCACAGCCATCTGTTGGCCTGCAAATGGAATTGCAGGGACAACTACTAGAGCTGAATACTCCTGTGCACTTTAATATATGCATTCCCCATAATCCACAGCAGCCAAATTCCAAACAGCAAACACAGCACAAAAACAGAGATGATTCCACAGTTCACAGATGTAATTCAGTCAAAATGGGCACATATTATAAAATGTTGATCACATCTACATGTAATCAGTAATTGAATTATTGCTCACCATTGCACCCACAATATACAAAAATGCAGTTAAATATATGCATTTCCCATAATACACAGCAGCCAAATCCCAAACAGCAAACACAGCAGAAAAACATAGATGATTACATTCTATCTGTGTCTGTATCTGTGTTTTATTGTACTTACTAATACAGGATGTCATGTTATAATGTCGTATAAAGCATAACTCCCTGTTTCTGCACTTGCCATGTTACAAGCACATCAAACCACTCCAGAGCATGGTTCTACTGTGGAATTAACTTTGTTACAAACCCTGAAAGGCGTATAATTTCTAAAACAATGTTTTTTGAATGGTGGTGATTGTTTTATATGTGAAACCCATTGCACATGATCTTTACAACTTTGGAGACACGGGTCCTATAACCTTGCTAACAGGGATTACTAGACTGTGAGTTCCCAAGATGACATCATCATCAGTTCTTCACTGATACAGGCTTTTTTTGAACAGGTAGTGAAAGCAAGGTAACAAAACGGCTAATAACTTTAAAATGAAGTAGAACAGACATCTAGTTTTTGGTATGAAATTTATTGGTAGTATGCTTATTTAGATTCTACAATGTAGCACTTTTGGCCTCAGGGGCTCTTTAACTATTGTATTTTCAAATACTGGCATGCTAAAAGGGGGTCCTGTATCATACTGAGGCCCAATGGTTAACTGTATAGTGCTAATATTGTACAGAGAGTCTCTGTTCCTATTTTAACAAAGTGCAAGATGATAGACTGTAAAATGGATGTAAGTTGCATAGGTAATTACAAGGTTTATGGCACCCATAGAGTTACAGTGCTACCTGTGCTGATATTCTGCTTTAAAACAATACATTTTACTACCTTAAAGTACTATAATACAGCATTTCTCCCTCATGGCAGTATTATTCAAAGTACTACATCAGCTGAAGTGTTACCTTATTGTGCTTAGTCAGCACAGTAAGGTAAGTAAAGTGTCAACTAATGTACAATAGTTCTTTGAGTCACAATGCCATAATGGAGAAATGTTGTATTGTAGTACCTTATTGTAGTAACCATTTCTGTGGTAAACTGGAAGACTAGGATTTATTTATTCCAAATGTTTTACCAGAGGACTTCTGTTGATGGTATGACTCAAGTAGCAGCCAAACACTTGGGCTCCATCTTCACCTGGGCATAATCATCAAGAAAAACACCACAAGAGTGGAAATTCCACTTACAAATCCATCCATAAGGATCACAATACCAAGGGAATGTGCCAGCTGATTTCCCCCCAAGCCAACTCTGCATATGCTGAGGGATTCAGGATGGACAGTGAAGGGTCCCAGGCCTCTGTTCAGGGTGGCTGGACTTGTGTCAAACCATCTACCACCAAAACTGTACAGTGACAGATGACCTTCATCCTTTTTAGAACTTATGGGCTTTTTGAAGGAAGTCTGGCTGACCACAACTGCCCTAAGGATTGACTTAACCAAACTTGGGAATCATCATGACTCCCTTGAAGAGCAATTCTCACTGGCTGACTCATGACTAGACACTGCAGAAAGGGCAATAGTCCAACTCTACAAGTCTGGTAAGACACTACAGGACCAGGCAAACAATGCAGAGTTGCAAAATTGCAAGAACAGCATTTGCATTTCAGGACTCCTTTATGGATCAGAACAGTTTGACATTATCCCCTTTCTGCAGAATCTCCTCAGTGCAGAACTCAACCTCCTGCCCTCCTGCACACTGGAAATTGAGTGTACTCATTGGACACTTGGGCCCAAACCTGCCACATTGAATGTCACACCATGAGCTGTTCTCCTTAAACTCTTGCATTTCCAGGAAAAAAAATTAGTCATTCATAAAGACTGGCAAAAAGGGACAATCCTGTACCAGAATCATTGCCTATACTTTGACAATGATTATCCCTCCACAATTGTTGGCAAGAAGAGGAGAACTTACACCACTGGAATGAAAGTTTTAAAACAGCAGCAGATTAAATTCCACCCCACCCCTCCAGAATGACATTTTTCTCCCAGATAGAACACTCACTTTTCAGACTGTTGAGGAGGTTTGTGCAAAACTGGTGCATGGGAAGATCAACGTCTTCCTTCCACAAAGATTCTCTGCTAACCCATCTTTGGCAGCAAAACGTGTTCAAAAACTTTAGACAAAAACATCCCAAAGGTAGCAGTGCAGACAGCAGGGCAATTTGGCCCTAAAACAAATAGTTGCATTTCTTAATGCAGCAACCCAGCTGCACAATCTCAGCTTCCTGATTCCTCAGAGAAATGAAAACTTACAGTACTGCTTCATTTTCTTGAAGGTACGTGTCAGGCACCCCCCCCCCGTGTTGCCTTGTCTTTGAGGGTCCTCAGTCCTTCTGTGAGTGGCCCATGATTTGTATGTCTGTTCCTCTCCCATTTCGGTGTCTCCCTTCAGCCATAACCCATAACAGTATAACTTTTCTGCCGGTTTGTACAGTTCCCCTGGTTCCCCTGGCCCATGGCATGCTCTGTGTCTCGAAAGAGCTGTGTCCACAGCTGTGCCTGTAATCCTCAGCTGTGACAAGGAGGCTTGGCCTCAAATACTCCAGTCAAGGTACTGGTCAGTCCATGCCCTGCTGCAGCTTAGAATAAACATCACTCCTTGGAAACAGTGTCAGTGGACCACCATGTGGTAAAACCTTGTGTGCTGCTGTCATGTGAACACCTTTGATGTTAAGAGTTCATAGATTGTGAGTAGAAACAGAGCTGCACATGGGTATAGGGTGCTCAATAACACTAAACTTAACTTTGAGTAAGACAGCCATGGCACTCACTATACACACTGAACAAAAGACCAGAGTATCAATGTGTTGATTCAAACTTCCAGTATTTTTACTAGTAACAGCAAGAAAGTGCAGCCCTTCCGGGTACAGGAACAAACAGGATACAGACAAACTTCTTATATTTCACCCAGTCGTGGGATTTTATAAAGATAATGCCTCTTGGTGCAGACAGCCTTACATAGGAAGCAATTTTGTAATGGAGCGATCACATGTATAAAAAATGTAAAGTGCTAATGCATCAATAACAGTACATCTTTAAACATAGAAGAAGTGCAAAGTCAACAACCAAAATGCATGTAAAACAATTTCCCCCAAGTATTATGAATAGATTTCATTACTAATGCCCCTAATGATATATATGACTTCTCTAGGAGTTTTTCTTTTACACTCTCGTAATTTTTTTTTTATCACAAAGGGCAGCAGGAGGCAATAGGAAAGCCCAAACTTAACTTTGCTTATATAAGAGATATAAACCAGGAGCCATGCTTCATATTATCCAGAAAATGCAGACACGTCTCTCCCCCTCCATCCTTCTCAGCTGACATGTGGAGAAGGCATTCGACTGGGTGCCCTGGCCTTTTCTGTAAACTGTTCTCCATAAACTAGGATATGCGGAATTTTGAGCCAGTTACTACAGAACCTTTCTGAGACTTCACAGGCATGTGTTAAGGTCTTGGACATCATTCTGAGAACTTCCACCTTTTCCTGTGGACTGGACAGGGTTGCTCCCTTTCCCCTTTGCTATTTTCAAATTATATCAAGTCCCTGGCACAGTTTTTTTGCGAGTGGAGTAATATAAAAGAGATACAGGTGTGTGTGTGGGTGGGGGGGTGGAGCATCACATTGCTTTTTTTTTTTTTTTAAGCCAGGGGAGAGATGCTAAGCTGAAAGCTTGTTTACAGGTGTGACCTGGGAGCACAAGGAAGTTAAGTGACTTTCTCAGGCTATGCAAGTGGGCACTGTGGGATTCAAACCTAGGCTTCCAGCTTTGCAGCTCAGAGCCTTAAACAACTGCACTATACTGCTCTCTCTGCTGATAATGGGCATCTGTATCTAGCAGACTCAGAAAGATCACTCCCGATGGTCTTCCAAATTCTGGAGAGTTTTGGAGCAGTCTCTAGGTATGAACTACATGCCATGAAGACTGAAGCACTGGCCTTTTATCAACCCAGACAAGAGACTTTACAGACATTCCCATTTCAATGGGAACTAGAGAAGCTCACACACCTTGGGGTATATTATGCACTCTTCATCATACAAATTACCTTTCACGATGGGATTTGTTGCCCATGAGCCTCTCTCAAAGGATGTAGATTGTCTGAATAGTGGTTTTACCTAGACCATTGTATTTATTTCAGAATATCACCATTTCACTTCTGCTATCCACATTCTGACAGTGGAATAAAGAAATAGCAAGATTCATTTGGGCTGGAAAACATCCCTGTATAAAGCTTTGGACCCTGTCCATGCCTAAGGGGAAGTGTGGCCTAGTGTGCCTGAATTTGCAGTTATGTTACCAGGCATCTCATCTCCATGGCTCTATTTGATCTGGGTACCCCTCGGGCACTGTGTCAGCAGGCTGAGTCAGGGCTTTTTCCTAATGTAGAATTTGTAAAAGCTATGTATCATACTGACACACAACCTGACTTCCAAGCTGACCACAACATATGGCTCAGACACCAGATTAAGACCTGCCTCTCTATCCACCACTCACTATATCTGGTTCCCTTTCTCAGCCTGCTACGCCTTATTGCACTATTGGAATGTTTCTTACCCAGCTAGAGCACACCTATCATTCTACAGCAGGGAACACCTAACTCTACAATACCTCTTTCAGCTTATGCCTGGGGCCTCCTTCAAGTCACTGAGGACACCCAAAGGGATATTTTTTTTTACTTTCTTTCGCTCCGGTCACGGCCTGAGGACCCTTCTCTCAGGCATCCTTGTCCATGTCTTGCCCACCTGAGGCTCCCAGAACTGCACCTCTTCTCTGCTCCACTCTCCCACAGCCAGCACCCCCAGTTTAACTCATCTGGGGTGGGTCACCCTTCTCCTCTATGGGCGCTGTTCTAAGGCAGTCTCTGGCTGCAGGCGAGGCTTTGGCATGAGGAACTGTAAGGCCAGTCTGCATATGCCCGGCTGAGGGCAAGGGGGACAGGTACCAGTGCCTGGTCCTCTGAGCTGTTTTTTTCCTTTGTTTGGTCTGCTCCCCCACCACATGGGCACGCCTGATGCAACGGTGCATAGCAACCCTGCCAGGGTCAGCTGAGTTGTGTAATGTAAAGCCTGTGCACTGCAGCACTCCTGATCTCCTCAGGGAGACACTGGTGTGCTGGGCTATCCCTCACCCACCCACGTGGAGAGGAGAGCTGCCAATGAGATGCTCAATACTCTGCCATCCCCTGCCGACACCCGGCTCCCGCTCTCTCTCCCAAGCTCACTCTCAAATTTGGGTCGCCGGAGTGGCGCGAGGTGCGGTGTCCAGTGCCTCAACCCTCAGTACCACTGGACCAGCCCCCAAAGGGAATTTTAACTGAAACAGGTTGATTGTTACTGAAATCTTCAATTGAGAGACTATTTTACCACCCTCTGATTGGTAGCTCACGACCCTGGGTCCCACCTGAATATTATTAGTTCTATCATTTCTCTAATATTCACCGGGAGTTCTGAACATATGATCTCCTTTTTGTACAAATCCATAGGTGAGTCAGTAGATGGCTCTACTGGCTATGTACTCCAAAGGTGGCAGGAAGAGTTGCAAGTGCCTATCATCCCTAAACAGAGGCACAGAACATGTCAAATATCTTTAAAAGTTACCAGTTTCCACTCCTGGAGGGAATATGCACAAAAGTATCAAATTCTGTTCTTCTGTACCCCCTCCATCATGGCTCATTACCAAACTACCCATGGTGCTGCTTGTTGGACCTTTGCAGCGAAATGCAAGCACACTATGCACACATAATGTGGACCTGCCCTCTCTTATATCCTTTCTTTTGGGCACCTCAAGAACAACTTGAAGAGCTGTTTGGTAAACTCATTTGTCTTTGATCAGGAAATGTTTCTTCTTCTACAATTCCCATGAGGGCTGTGAGATAACTTTTGGCATCCTCCTCACAGAAGCAAAACATGCTATTACCAGAGATTGGCTTACACCATTGTGCCTTATACTTGCTATCTGGTGAGCAATAGTCAATCAGATATACAGAATGGAGAGAATTAAGCAATCATTGAATGATAGGATGGAACTGTGCTCCACTAGATGGAATGGGTGGATCATGCATGTGATGATTAAGGCCCCAGATTTTGTACCTTGACACCTTAAATCAAGGCTGCACCACTCCCTCCACCATAACAGTGTGTCTGTTAGTATCATCCAATAAGCCAATGGCCCATTGACAGTTTTAACTGCCTATTCAGGCCAGTTATTGATTGTCCCTTTCCTGCCCTTGGGTCTAGGATATCTGGTCCTACCTGCTCTCCCATCCTCTGAAGCTGAAGTCCTTTTTAATTATTTTAGCACCTTAACAAATTCTGGGTGGTTGGTGGTTTCAGCTACTCTGTTTAGTAGAACATCCCCCCTGCACTGTTACTTAGGGGGTGTAAGGAACAGTTATTATAACCAGCCTGTATGTCTAGAATTGGTGGGCAACTGGGTCACATATAGGAGTCAAAGAGTGGTGATAAACAGGGTGAGCTCAATCGTGGGTGTGGCTACTAGTGGTAAACTAAATAATTTATTATGTCGTTTGTTTTTATACTGTAATTTGTATTATGTACAGTGCCATGATTATGAAAGGCACTATATAAATAAAGTTTGCTTTGCTTTGCTGGAGAGTTCCACAAGGATCTGTGTTGGGCCCTGTTCTTTCAACATATTTATCAGTGACATCGGCAATGGTATCCAGGGTAAGTTAGCCCTGTTCACAGATGACACCAAGCTTGGAGGGTGGGTGGACACTCTTGAAAGTGTTAGAAACCTACAAGCTGAATCTGGCAGCTGAAATTCAATGCAAAAAAGTGCAAATTGATGCATCTTAGTAAAGGGAACCCAGGAAAGGAATAATGGCTCAATGGGGTTAAATTGAGTACCTCACAGGAAAAGATGGAACTGGGGGTCATTATTACGGACACCAAGAAGCAGATAAGCCAATGTAATAAAGCACACAGCAGGGAAAACAAAATGTTGGGGTGTATAGACGGGGAATGGTAGCAGGAAGAGGGAAGTGATCATCCCCCTCTACAGATCCTGGTTAGACCACACCTAGAGTACTGTGTTCAGTTTTGGAACACACACTTAAAAAAGGATAGGGGCAGGCTCTGCAGGGACTCCCCTATGAGGAACAACGAGCAACATTGAATATGTACTCAATGGAAACCAGGAAGGAGCTGGATGACATGATAGAAACATTCAAGTTCCTAAAAAGCATAAACAAAATGCCAGACACTGAGGAGCTGTTCCATAGTGTCACTAACACAACAGCCAGAGGGTGTGAATGGAATCTGAAGTGGGGGGGAGTTTCAAGAGGGATGTAAGGAAATACTACTTCATGGAAAAAGTAGTGGAGCCATGGAATAGTCTGCAGGTGATCGTGGAGGGGGTAGAGACTATGACAAATTTCAAGCTTAGGTGGGACTGAGCTAGAGCATGACTTTGAGACATTAAAGCAAGTATAATTTAGGGCAGGGGATAGCCCCCCAGCATCTCATGGGCAGACTCGATGGACTCTGGGTCTCCTTCTGCATTGATTTCTCTATGTTTCTAGAAAGATGGTAGGTATAGAAGACTCACATCCATGCCTAGATTTGTATTCACCTGCTCTGTTTCTCTTAATTGAGAATGTAGTAAACATGAAAATATTTAATAAAGATTATGTTTACAAATATTTTACCAGGAAAAACACACCAAACTGGTATCAGCTTGTTTTGAGATGTGTCTTGGTGAGGGTGGGAGTAGGGGTTGGGGGAGAAGAAAACTCTGCAGATACACAGTACAATGTAACAAATGAAGTAATAAAAATAAGTATAACAAAATGAGCAATTACAGGCAATGTTTCTGAGCAAGATTTGTGCAGTACAATAAACTGCTGTAAAGAGCTATAAGAACCATGGGCCCTATTCACAAAGGCATGGGCTATAAGCATGAAATATGCATACAATGCCCATGATTGACACAACTCCAGACAGGTACAGTGTGCATGGTGTTCACAACTGTTAGCACCCACAGGGCAACAGTCTGTGGCCCTGCCCCCCAGGGCACAGATGCATGGGGTGGATCATAGCTGTGTAGGGGTGGATCATGGGGCACAGGAAGACATCCAACAGGATGCCTGGTATGGGTCCTGTAGTGTATCCCCTGCTGCACATGTGCAGGGGATCCTGGGAAAGTGTAAACCCTGAGAATCAGGGTCCAATGTGTGACTGCCCAAATGGCTGTCCCCAACCCTCCCTGGCAGCCTGGAGGGTTGGGGCACCAGTGTGGTGTGGGTCCCTGTGCTGACGCTGCCAGCAGGTGTCCATTGGGAGGGCACATATAAGTTACAGCTGAGTCCCCTGTTCTGTAACTTGCACCCCTCGACATGGCACGCTGTGCCTATGTGAATGGTGGGCATGCCTCCTGATGCCCCCAGACCAAGTATGGTATGTAGCTGCATGGGCAGTCAGGGGATCTGGTGGGAAAGGCACAAGTGTGACTGTCGTGAATGCAGTAGGGGATCCTCTGGACCCCACTGTGTGGCATTTGGTCGTGGGCATGCCTACGCACCAAACAAATGTATGTTTTGTGAATAGGGTCCCATATGCAGTGAGCAATAATGTAATGATAAGAGGGGTGGTGGTCATGGCTGAAAACTAGAGGAGAGAGGGCTAATTTAATACCACAGTAGGTTGGAGGCAATGGGCAAAAGTCCACAACCCAATGTCAGAAGCAACTAAAGAAGTGAGCAGTTAATTGGTGAGGAAAGATTTTAGAGCATGAAGGGAAGGAGTAGAGCCAATGGAAGGGATAGAGAGACTCAGAGTTTAGGGAAGCAGAAAGAGAAGGCTGCTTGACCAGCAGAGTATTTCATGGGGTGAGGAGAGTGAGAGCAAGAGTTGAAAAGGGAGTAAGAGGCAGTATGGGAGAAGAGAGGTGAGAGGCATGATGAGATGGGAGGAGCCAAATTCAAATTTGTGGATAAAGGAGGCAAGAAACCTGGCATCAATGGATGGGTGGGAGTGGATGTTGTACAAAGACCAGTGGTGAGTGCTCAAAGGTTTTTCAAGGGCAAATTGACAGAAGGAGTGAAATAAGGGGACAAGTCTGGCTAAGGTAGACTACTAAGGGGGGGCTACCAAACTATCTGTTCGAATTGTTAATGGAATTTTAAAGAATGGCATGATACAACTTAATATAGATATCAAACTTTAGAATACAGTTATATTTAAGGAATGTTATATTGCGTATTGCATCACCTTGCAACATCCCCCATCAATTACCTCCACCTCATAGGCTGCAAATGCACATGATACCAGATTTGAAATCTGAGCTGCCTAGGTCTATCTGTCCCAATTGTTCCTGGAATTATAAAGAATGGTATGATTCAACTCAATATAGATATCAAATTTTAGAATAGTTATTTTCAGGGAAAGTTATATTCTGCACACATTGAAGGAAGTTATTCCAAAGCATCCAAGGGTTAAAATATTTTGTAGCCTAGACACGTCTACTGGATTTTAACAGATGACTATGGATGGCAACATTGCTAAATTAAAGGTGAAAGGAAATTAGTTTTACATGCAGTACTGTAGTTACACATCATTTTCCTTTCCATGCCAATCATATATTCTGATATGATTTAAGCAATTTTTGATAAACAAATAATTTAGCTTTGGGGTACCCACAGATCTACATAGAGTTTCACTCTATTGTTTTTTTTTTTTTTTCATATTTCTAACACATTCCATGACATCAGTTACACTGTTCCATGCTATTCATCTGAATGGCTTGGATTGGTGTTTCTGATGCAGTAGAATGTTCTGGCAGTATAAACAGAGAGAACAGCAACTGCTGAGGTGAAACAGATTCAGAACAATTATCAAGGGAAAAACTAGACTCTTATTTTAACAACAACAGTCAAAATATATCAGACTATTGGACAGATGATAAAACGATAAAATGAAGACAGCTAGAGATGAAAAAAGCTGTTTCCTAGCACATTTAACTATGTTTATCACACCATTTTAGTGGTATTATTTTACTGAAAACAAATGCCTTTTGAGTTATTCAGTACTCCTGAATGTTTTCAGAGTAAGATGGATCAACTAAAGAAAAAACATTGAATGATAATATCCTATTTCAAGGTTCCTAAAGGAAGGAACATATCAAGTTCTAAATAATGGCTTCAAGGCGATTAGTGCATCTTGTTGGAAATTAAACAAAAAACAATGCAAGTTGTGCCTAATTAAAAATTACATTTTTGAACACATAATTAATAAGATGGACTCTTGTCTGGTCCAAATAAAGTTTATGCCATTAAAAAATGACAACATCATAGAATGGAGAAGGATCATGGATATGTTCAATCATTTTGGTAAATAGCTATCAAAATGTTCAGTTGTTACAAAGTTATTCTGTTCATTTGTTTTGTTGAATTTATTGTGCCAGTTTAGCCTAGCTGAGATGCAGCATCTCATTTCCATTGGTAGCTTCACTTCTACCAATTTCTGCCACTGGGTGGGCTGGAGCCATATGAGATTAAGTAACTTACCCAAGGTTTCAGGCTATGTATTTGGCTCTAGTGAGTAGTGAACCTATGATATCCTGGCTCCCAAGCAGGTAATCAAACCACTAGACAACCTGACTCTTAACTCTAACTGCTGGTGCTATAACCACTAGAACTTTCTTTCTTTCTTTCTTTCTTTCTTTCTTTCTTTCTTTCTTTCTTTCTTTCTTTCTTTCTTTCTTTCTTTCTTTTTCCTTTCTTTACTGGAAGATTGGATAATACCTTTGAGCACAAGGGCTGTTCTACAAAGGTTCCACATTCGTTTACATTGTTACAGTTAAGACAGAGACATAAGCAATTCAAGCACATTCAGGATTAAATGTTAGTGAAGCTATACATGTACATACATAAGATTAAACACTGTTCAAATTAAATAAGGACAATTTCAAGGCAGCAAGCTGCATACAGAGACAGTAGGTAAAAAACACAATTTACAGAGCTAGCTCAATAACAGGTGAAGCTACACTGAGTTGCTATACACAGTCCTCATGGATCATTTGAATTTATCAATCTTGAGAAGGTTTAACTTGGTTTCTGGCAATCCATTTAACTAGTCTACAGCCTCAGCAGAAAAGGAGCTTTTACCCAGCTGAGATTTGTAAAGAGATACTTCAAGGGCATTCCTGGCCATACTCCTCATATTAGATTGCTTTACAAAAGGGTGCAAATAGTTGTTTTATAGTAGGATGTGTTAGGCCTAGAAGTGCTTTCTTGGCTAGTATACAAGTTTGTAACTTAACTAGCTAGAGGTAGCCAATTGGTTTGTGCACAAAGTGCACAGTGATTGGTGCACTTGTCATCCCATAACACAAAGCAACACAAGCTTCATTGTAGGTCACCTTGACACTTTTTAACACAGACTCACAGGCAGCTGCATAAATGGGTAGGCCATAGTCAGCTAGTGACAGGATGTAACTGAAAACTGCCAGTTGCCTGGCATCAGCTGTAAGGTTGCTCCATTTTCTCAAAAGGGAACCCACATTTATATCTATCAATGACACCAGGTTATCAACATGGAGGGGGGGAGGGCAAAGGATAGAGTGTTATCCAGCACCAGTCCAAGATATTTAAACATTTCTACCTGTTTTAGCTTCTGACCTTTATTATTGAGGAAATCTAGGGGTGGAGGCCTTTCTCTTCATTTGTCGGCTAGTGAAAAACATGTTTTTTGTTTTTTTTGTTTTTCTTTGTAGTTGAGGACTTGTTTATTAATAGAGATCCAGCTTTCTAGGGCCTTAAAGTTACCTTGTACGCTATGTGTAAAGTTACCAGGGTCCTTGGTTTTAGTGTAGATGACAGTATCATCTGCATATAGTAGAACATTAGCTGGCTGGAAAGCACTAGGCAATTGGCTAATGAAGAGGCTGAAGAGGAGATGGCCCAGAATGGAGCCCTGTGGCACACCTATGAATACACTCCAGGTGTCTGACATGGAGCCATCAATTTTCAGCTGCATGCATAAGGCCTTTGATAATAGTAACATGCAGGAACCATTTATTTTGATCTAACAAAGGCCTTTGACATGATAAGTCACAAATTCCTCCTCGGTAATAGCAGGAATAAACTTGTACTAAATACTGGCAAAACTCAAGCCATGCTCTTTGGGTCTGTTCCTAGACTAAAGAAATGCCGTAACCAGATAGCAGTTTCCTGCACTGATGGCTCCTTTCTCAGTAATGTGCAATCTTTGAAATACATGGGTATCACTCCTGACCCCTCCCTGGAATTTGACCTTCACATCCCCCTCACTTGTAAAGCTGTTAATTCCAAGACTGGTTTGGCTTACAGAACCAGATATGCCCTTTCCCCCTGTACCAGTGTAGCCATAGTCCATGGCATACTTCTGCCAGCCCTTACCTATAGCTCAGTTACCTGTTCTGGGGCATCCAAATCTAGTCTGCTTAAATTGAACACCTCATATAACAATATATGTCACTTTGCATTGGCCTCAAATCATGGCACTCACCACTCTTGACTTTGCAACAGCCTTCAATTGCTATTACCCATGGCCCACTGTCATTTTGCACTATGTGTCCTGACTGACAGCATTGCTTGATCTAGTGTTCCCTCTTCTTTAGCCCAGATGCTCATCCCTCAAAACTCCCACTATGCTCTTCGTTCAGGGGATCAGTTGCTCTTTTGAGTGCCAAGATGCAAAACAGCCATGGGTGCCCAAGCTTTCTCTCATTTTGCATTTGATAACTGGAACTGTCTTCCCACAGATGTCCACCTCACCTCTACTTGTGCTAGCTTTAAATGCCTACTAAGAAATCAACTACTGCTTGCTAAGCACTGTTGCTACTTCCTTCTGCACCTGCACTGTCAGGGCCTATGAATCCTAGCTGAACCATTACTGAACGGATAAAGTTCTGCTTCAGTTTTGCTGAAACTGAGGCTCCCAAGTTTGGGTTGGCTCAGATTTCATTGCCTGGTTCTGCACACCTCTGACCTGTTTATAGCAGATACTCTATCCTCAAAACATCCACTGTCTGATGGTGGTAACACAGACCTTAAACAGGAAGTGCAACCTTATGTGAATACATAAGGTGGTCTGGCAGTGAGGCAGTGAGGCCCAGCAAATACACAAGCCTTCAATGTTATCAAACATGTACTTGCACAGCTCTCACACTGGCTTTTGTTTACATATCCGAGTGAACTATTATGTACTGATGACAGAAGTTTTAGAATATGTGGGTTATTACTCAAACAATATGGATTACTGCTAAGGCCAGTAGCTCTCTGTTCCTGCACATTAAGTGCTGCTGAAAGCAGGTATGTTTAGATTAAAAGTGGTACCTGGCCTAAATCTGGGCATGTAAAAGGCTTGCACATTTCCTTGGTGGGTTGAATTCCTTGTGTTTGGTCACAGATCACAGACCATTAGTCCCAGTGATAAAATTTACTGACCAATATTAGGTTCCACTGAGATGTCAGCAGTTTCTCATAAACCTCATGAGATTCAAGGTACTGACAGCGAACACATGTACTGTAGCAAAGGCCTGCTTATAGCAAATACACTATCAAGAAAGCCACTGGCTGTTGCTGACAGATGAGACATCGAAGAAGAGGTACAAACCTATATGAATGCAGTTCTTTGCATGAGAGGCACCCAAAATCCTCCCCCCCCAACATCCTCCTGCCTGATGATGACTTCCTGGTCAGGGCCACCAGTGGGCAGTGAGGCAACAAGAAAAGCATCCTTTCCCCCTTGGAGGAGATGAGTGTCTAAGCAGATGTTCCTTTCTCCTTCTGGTAGTCAACACCTGAAGTATTGTACTCAGGTGAGAACCCAGGTTGCCAGCATACCAGGTCAAGCCATGCTGCCTGGTGCCATGGAACTGGCTTTATTTTGTGATTTTATTAATTCTTTCTGGGCTGGCCCAGTGACATCATGGCAATAGTGCATTTTGCTGCCTTCTGGTAGATAGATACATAGAATGATGAGGTGTTAAAATGACTAAGGCCCATCCAGTCTGTCCTAATATCTTCATAACAACTCAAGTGCTAGCCAGCTTCTCCATGCTGGGTTTCCCTGAACCACAAAACTTCCTTCTTTATCTATCCCAACCTGTGTTGAACCCCTCCACAGTGCCATCATTTACCACCTTGCTGGGCAAATCATTCCATCACTCCACCAACATCTCTATGAAGCAAAACTTTACCATGTATTTTTTTTTACTTACCCCTTTGAACTTATAGTTGTGCTCCTTGTGGTTGCTGACCCTTCTACTGAGAGCAGCTCTGTTGTGTCCACTCTTTTGACTCCGTGTATGTTTCAGTCATGTCCCCTTTCTCCTTCCTGGTCTCCATGGATTACATATTCAAGCTCTGTAACCTTTCCAAACAGTTCTATGTTGAAGACCATCAATCATTTTTATAACCCTACTCTGGACAGATTCAAGCCTTTCAGTGGTACAATGAGGTTTGAATGTGGACCCCAGTGTTTCCTTCTACACCAGTTGGTAGTCATATGAATTCTGTAGGAGTTACACAACTCCTGGGGAGGAAGGTTGCAAGCCATACAGTATTCATGCACATCCTCCAGTAAAGCAATGGAGGCATTGGTGCTGGCTGGGAAGGCATCAACTCACTGGTACTCTTAGCTGGGGAAAGGAAGAAAGAAAGAAAGAAAGAAAGAAAGAAAGAAAGAAAGAAAGAAAGAAAGAAAGAAAGAAAGAAAGAAAGAAAGAAAGAAAGAAAGAAAGAGAGAGAGATGCTGGGGTCATGAACAAGGGGGATCAAAAAGGAAAAATAAGTTCAGGTCAAGCCAGGTAAACTAGAGATATCATGTATATCCTGCTCAAAGAAATAGTACCTCAAACTCAGATTACAATGTGTTTAGTCTCAAAACATTCCTACAACTGAAGCTGCATACTACCATGTCACATAGCCATAGATTCCTATACAGCCCATGAGCCACCAAGTCCAGTCCATAGTACTCTGTAATTACTTCCTTGTATTCCTTCTGAAATTAATTGTAAACGAATGCAAAAAACTATCCTCCATCATGAGAAACATTAAGATACTATATGTAGCTTGCTTCAATGTGAAGACAAACACCAGGTCTTGTAATAAGTCAACTGGGTAGCAACAGATCAACTGTTCATCATGGAGGGAGGGACTAAAACTCAGATTTAAATGAGCAGAACTGTGTTGAACTGGCAGTGGGTGGCATTTCAGAAAGTCACACAATGCAGAGAGCTGGTTATGTACCAGCTGACAAGATATAGGAATCCAGAAACTTTACTAAAGGCTATAATGTGGTTCAAGAACTCTTGATCCCTTGAAACTCTTCTAAATTTGTTTTTTAACTCCTTCAAACTTTTAAATGAGTGACCTATTTTATAATGATCAGATTATATTTCAGTGACTATAGTATTAAAATAAATACAGCATTTGATGTCTTTACATTAATTAAATATCAGGCAATGGTCATAATTGTACTCTTCTGCCAACTAACCTGATGGTCTCTATTTTGTCAAGAGACTGCTCCAAATTGAAAATACTGGATTATGTATGAAAAGAAATGGATAAAACCTGGAAATCAGGCAGCAGAAATAGGATTTACTGACCACTGCTATATTTGTTCAGCAAAATAACAAAAATAATGTTTTAAAATGTGTTGAATACACACATATCAAATTAGTAGACTTGTGCCAACTTGAAGGATATATATTATACATAAAGGTGAACATATGAATTCATTTTAATCTTATCTTCTTAGATCTAGGACAACATTTGTTGCTGCCACTGCATGCAATATTTCTATAATTTGCAAAATGTGATTGGGAATGTCACACTGAGATCTGACATCTTGTTTTCAGATGTAACTTTTGGTGGTGGTGGTGGTGGTGGGGTTATATGGACCTTTTTTATTAATAGAGGTGAATATTAGCCTGACAACAGAGGGGAAACCTTCCATACTAATAATGTGTACCTTTGGATCTTTATATTCAACCTAGACAATCATCAGAGATGTGCACAAAAGACCTCTGTTGAATGGCTCATCCACAACAAGGCAACTAGACAGTGCAGCACCCCTTAACTGCTGCACTACCATGTATTTTGAGATAGTCTTATTCCTGGTGTGGTTATAGAACACATGACCTTCCAATCTTTGGGCCTAGAGATGAGTGTGCAGCCTACTGAGTCAATGACACTGCAACCAGAGGGCCGTCTTATACTGCACCTACCTGAGATTATTCCATTAAGAATGTTAAATATATAATACATTCCCAATAGGCTCAGAGAGAATCTCAATATGAAGGTACTGTATGGTACTGGTACTGTATGTCCAGATTGCATTTGAAAAGAAGATAGGTCTTTTTTCTTATTTTGCTAATTTAAATCAATTACAGTTTGCTACACACCTTATTTTCCTTAAACTCTGATTTGGTGCTTTGTAAATCATTCCATCTACAATTTATGACTGGAATATGTTTCATACAGTATATTCTTCTTGTAAAGATTTCTATCTATCCAGACATAGCAAAGGCAATTTTAGACTTTTGATTTCACTAGAATGATGCAATAGCTCTTGTCCAAAGATTTTACTGGATTTTAATAGATATGGACCTATTGTGTGTTAAGAGGTATAGCTGCTATATGAAAAAGACAAAAAAAACAAAACAATGGCAGCTATTAGCAGTAATGGGCACTCTTTTGTAACAAAAAAAATTAATAATAGCTCCTGTACTGTCATTTCAGTGGAAAGACTATATCCACAGCTTTAAGCAGGAAGCTAAAATGGACTTTGGATATTTTAAAACCAAAACTCAACATATGATTTTTTGATGCTACGGTGTTTTTATCAAGATAACATAATTTGTTTTGGTGTATATTTTATTATATTTTTGAAATCAATGTTTAGGAATAGACTGTGGCATGTTGAATAGAATTATCATAATAAACTGTACTATTCAAGTAAAACAAATTGTTAAGAAAACAACAAAGGCACTTTAAAGTCATAATGGCTAATAACAGTGACTGATATGTCTTGTGCTGCTTTGCTGCCTTGTTCTATCAGCAGATTCATGGTTGACCTTACTGGAGCATCAGCCAGGAACACAGAAGAAATGTAATGAACTTGAGAAGCAAACGAGCTCCAGGTGATGACAGGCACCAGGATACTATGGTGACAATGTCATTAGTCAAAGCCACTGAGGTGCAGTCACTGCTATTTATCATTCTGCTATTTCGGAGTTCATAATCAAATTCAATGGATCAACACCATAGGACTATTATGTTGAAATGTTATATATACTTTTTAAAAAGAAAATGAAAAGTTTTATGAGCAGAACATTATCTGCCTAGGATTTTATGTGCATCGTACAATCACATTATGCTGTTCTATTTCAAGTAGTTTCATACATTTTGCATAGTATGAAAAATATATTTTTAGAAGAGGGTAAAAAGAAAATAAGATAGAGGAAAGCATCGATAATATTAACATTTGGTCCAGTAAGTATTTCTTATAATTATTAGTGTGCATGCAGACAGTGAAATGTATGATGAGTATAAAAAGTAGTTACTGTAAACAATGGCTGTCATTTCTGCGAAAAGTCAGTATCAAGCAAAACTAAACAAATATGCATCTTATCTGGTCATTTCCTGCTGGAAGATGCATTGAGGAACAATCATTCAAGCTCCAGATAAGATATGTCTGTGTTATGTAATGCTGTGGTATGAATACACACTAAAGTTGTTTAGAAATTCAAAGTTATGTTTTGTAGGAATCTATTCCTACCACCCGATGCCCCTGTCCTGTGGAGATCCACAGGGATTGATCCTGTCAGACATCTTGTTCATGGTATACATGCTGCTGCTAGGAGACAATATTAAATGTTACAGCATGGACTTTCACTGTTATTCAGATGACACCCAGCTGTATATGTATTTTGCACCAGGACTACAGGGTACAGTGTCTGTATTTAACTGGCTAAAGCTCAACCCAGATAAGATGGAGGTATTGGTGATTGAGCCTGGAAGTCAGCAGGATGATGACCAGTCAAGAGAGATCTTCAGGTCTTGTACTTGGTGACTCCCAGTTGACCATTTCTGTGAAGGTGAAAAATCTGTGCATGATCCTTGACAGCAATCTGACACTACAGGGTCAGGCATCACCATTGTCCAAAGTGGATTTTGCCTGTTGAGGAATATCACCTGGATTAAACCTTTCATCCCTTCCGACAACGTGCTCTCACTGATACATGCCTTTGTGACATCCAGGCTTGATTACTGCAGTGCTGTGTACTGGGGCTAAATGTAGGTGCCCTACATCACCTGCAGCTAGTGCAGAATTCTGCAGCCAGATTGTTGGTGGGCCTTCCTAGGTTCTGGTATATAACATGGTCTCATATGATCTTTACTGGCTTCTGGTGAGGTGGTGGATTGCCTTCATGGTCAGATTGCTGACCTATAAAGCCCTACATGTCAATGGGCCTAGCTACCTGAGTGACCTACTGTTTCCTTAACAACCCTCCCATCATCTCCATTCCTCTGAGGAGGCCTCCTAGCAGTTACCAGGGTTTGAATGAAATCATCTGGTGAGTGGGCTTTCTCAGTATCTAGCCTAACCCTGTGGAACTTGTTCCCAAGACCTTTGAGAGAGGCCCCCTAACTGGAAGCCTTTAAGAGGTACCTAAAGTCCCACCTTTTTAAGGAGGCCTTTTTCTCATATTGATTTTTTGGCAACATTTTGTTTATATTTTTAAAATTTTACTCTTACCTGTTGTAATTTTACACTGCTGTATTTAATTGTTCAACACCTATAGCCTCTGGGGATGGGCACTTTAGAAATAAAATGTACTTACTTACTCAGTGTTTTATCTGTGTACATGTTTTTAGGCATTAAAATAACCCTGTAGTATGTAGCTTATTATTAATGTTGGTCTTTATTATCTAATTAAGCAATAATGCACGACGGGGTGTGGTATATCATGGGACATCGGCATGCCTCGGGAGGTTGGGCACAAGGCTGCAGGCCGAGTGCATCCACCGACCCAAGAAGTGACGATATCCCATGATATACCACACCCTGGAGTGCATTATTGCTATTACGAAGTGGTTTAAATATTTTTTAAAGTAAAAAAAAATAGAAACATTTTAAAAATGTGTTTTGGGGGTGCTGGAGGAATACCTTTAAATAAAATAGTTCCTGGAGGGCTCTGGGCAGCAGGTGGCACTGTTGGCCATGGTAGAGGAAGTGGAGCTCTTGTGACTGGGTGACCCGCTCCTTACCATTGCAGTTTTCTTTTTTTAAAGTGTTCTTTGTTCACAGTGCACTTTATTTTTATTATTTTTGTTCTGGGAATTGGATGCTAAGGACTGGTAAGCTGAGAGAGAAGTTGGAGAGGTGAGCCAAAGATGAACAAATGAGAAAAAGGTAGAGTCCTGGTGCGATTCATTCGGGACTGTTATTGTAAGAGCTATTATTAGAATGGTTAGGAATGTCTGGGACAAGACTGGCAGTTTTTTCTATGTGGCTGGGACGTAGCTTTCTTTTTGTGGGGGAGCCGTGATTTGTGTGAGAATGACTACAATGAGTGGGACTGTCGTTTGTCCTTTACAGAGAAAAAAAAAATATTCATCCGTTGCTGTCACTCGCATGCTGCTGGATATGTTGCTTTTGAAAGTATTGCTCCCAGCGGCTTCCATTGTGCTGAATTCTGTTGCAGCGCAGCTGATGGGAGTTTTTTTTTTAAATAGTGGCTGACTGGAAGTCTGACTTGCTGTGGACTGCTGGAGATGAAGAAGACTGCGTGGTCAGTGAGGAGGCTGGTGGCCGGAGGTTTTATGAAGCCGTGATGATGTAGCCCAATATCATCATGGCTTCAAAAACCTCTTGGCCAATCAGCTTCCCGTATTTACGATGTCCAGTTCATAATCAAGAATTTTCTATAGATGGGGATATAGTGACATTCAATTGCATATGGATTAAAAGTAACTTGATTAGAATATACTGCTTCTCAAGATGCAGCCATGTTATAAAATGTAGGGATTACTCTTAATCATTAACATATGGAAAGTGTTTTAGGACAAACCTTTTGTATCTACCCAATTCTATTTACTTTGTGGGGACATGTGCATCATTGTGTCTCCTGAATTTCTAGGATATCTACCACACAGCTTACAGAGCAGGAAACAATGTTTTGTTCTCCAAATAAAGGGTCTTAATTGGTATTTTTGAAGGAGCAATGGTGGAGTCACAATTTAGCCACCACAGACATTTTTATGCATCTTTATAATCAACATATTTTAAAACAGCTGGCAGGAAAAAAAAGAAAACAGCATGTACAGTCTGTGGAAAATGCCCACTAAAGACGATGTCACTCTCTGACCACACAGGAACGTAAACACAGTGCTGTACAAGAAGATGACTAAAGCAAGTAAAACACATTCAATTAATACAAACCATTTTCACAAATGCAGCTTATTTCCCTTCCTACAGCAAATTGTCACTGGCACACTACTTGCACTACCATTTCATATTTCTTATGCATGTACATGATACTACCTAAGAATTTAAGTGTTAACTCCACAAGTTTATGTGTGAACAATAGGAAATGGCTACACACATACAAAAAGATATTCAAACTTTAAATTGTAAACTTCAAATGCGGGGGGAGGTGGAGAATTCCATTTCTACCTACACCATAGCCAGTGACAATCTGTACTGCAAGGGCTTGAAATAAAAACTCAAAAAAAGAAGCAACAAAATAAAACAGGCAATGGAAAAATAATGAACAAAATACAGGAAGGAAAGGGAAGGGAAAAGGGGGTAGCAGGATAGGATGAGAAAGGGGGAGCTACAATTTGTTAAAAATTGCTGATTCATCATTATAGGGAACCACCTGTAGAGACAAAGCTAATAAATAACAGATTCACTGTAAAATGTCCTCTACCTCCAAATCAGATATTGTTATGTTGAAAAAAGTTTAAAGTCAGTCTTCTCATTGAGGCCACTTGGTTGGAAGAAATTTAGTTTAGAGATCCAGTAAGTTTCACCTGAAGGATGATGTGTGTTCTGTCTCCTCCTCGTGTTTGGCCCTAAATTGAAACTTAGAAGGACCACAGTTGTGATGGGTCAAAAAATGTGCCTTAGGTCATTGTTTACTTTCCCCTGGGTGACAGGCCTAATGTGCTCCTGCACCTTCTCTTTCAGGGGTCTCATTGTATGATCCATGCAAACTGAGTTGCAGGAGCACCACCCAACTTCAACCGTAAAGGGAGTACAGCAATTAATATATTCCCTGAGAGCAAATGTCTGTCTTGTAAAAGGATGCTCAAAAGACAAATCTGTCTTTTTATACCTGCAGATGTATTTTACACCCTCTACAGGTAAACAAATCCAGCCCTGTTCTCCTTGGATGTGTTAACAGGGTTCATAAAAAAGGAGATGTGGTAGCCATGTTAGTCCAGTCAACAAAATGTAGAGAAAAAAAAAAAAAACAAATATGTTGCAGGTGATACCTTTTATTGGACTAACAAAATTATTTTTAAGATTAGCTTTCGAGAGATAAAATTCTCTTCCTCAGGTCCTTTGATCTTACAAGTTAATCTCTCCAACAGAAACATTCCAGTGAAAATTAGTCTTCCTGTTTGTAAGAGGTTCAAATTGACTGCAATGCTTTGATCTGTAAACTGCTAGTCTAGGTTTTGAATCCACATCCAACCTGTATATCTGTCATACTGCTCAGCTGTTTTCACTTTGACTTGAGGAAGAGAGTTTTACCTCTCAAAAGCTAGTCTTAAAAATAATTTTGTTAGGGCTCATGCATCAAAGAGATGGTATATGAGGGGGGTTTGGCAGTAGCTGCTATCAGTCCCCGGCCTCTAAAATCTCGACCCCTGGAGTAGCACACACGTGGACCACTGATGATGGTCTACTCACCACATACTGTAACAGTGTGTAATGCACACAGAGCCACTGCAAATAGTGGCTTGCATAGTGCTGAAGAGAGCACTGACCAGGGGGGACAACGGTGAAACAGTAGTGTGGCCCATGCCCAAACACAGCAATCAGTAACGTGTACTGTGCAAGTACTGAACAGTACATCTGAAGTGTGTCCCAACAGTACACATGTGCCACAGTTATGGAGCCAAACACATGAAGGACCATGCAATGTGCCATTGGTAGAGGCATTGTTACGGTAGAGGACAGAACTGCATCCTACCAGTGACTGTACATGCCCCATGGCTAGCAAGCAGCAGTGCAACCTTCCTGTGCCACTGACATCTGTGGCTGACAAGTATGATAAGAACCATGTGGTGGGTGGAACCTTCATGTGGTAGGGCATCCTAGTGAGGCATAGCTGTGTTCAACTCCCCTCCAACACACATATCTCAATATGCACCACAGACGACACATCACACAGACATGGAGAGAGCTGGCTGTGGCATTGTGACCATAGTGCTGACTGCCAATGGTCATCATGGTCTTCTATCAACATGTATAGCCATTGTCCTGTTCATCATTTCATTTTATTTCATTTATTTGAAATTAAAGGTTAGGCATCACTTGCTAAAACACAATAACAGCCATGACACCAAGCACCAAGAGCAGCAATCACCTACAACTCCCACATGTTGTTGACCAGCACACTGGGATGTCCTGGCATCCCAAACAATACTGTTCACTCTCTTTAGTCAGCTGTGTTATGTCATATACCGGCAAGGTGTGGATGTAGAGTGTGTAGCAGCATAGAGCACTGTCACCCTTAAAAGGCATAACAGATCCCTACACTGTTCACAGCCCACACACAAAATTGCTAATGAGGGCAGCCTGGTGGGGATTGTTTCCTCTGTTGACATAAGAAAGAATGATTTTGTACTCTTGCTAGGATCCCAGTTTGTGGAAGTCTGACCACACTGTACTGCAAGTACCTCATCTGCTCTGGCTGGTCTAACCTCAGGCAAGGTCATGGCAAGAGGGGAGCTTTGAGAATACCAATATAGAGGGTACTGCAGCTCACCCCAGTGTACATCCCTCTGCCATGGCATAGTGGTGTAGCTAATGCAGGAATGGTGCAAGTTCAACATGCACAGGTGCTCCCCTTCTGGCACAGGCAGTGTTTTGAAAATTGGGAATGGCACACGGTGTGGTGCAAGGTACCCCTTGCATCATTCCTTTTAGGTACAAGCACCATGCACCATTCCAACATTTTGAAAATCAAGCCCCATAGCATTTCATATTGGACTATTAACATGCAGTCTTTGAAGGTGTTTCTACCCTCAGAATAATGAGATGCTGAATCTTACGAGGCTATTCATATGAAGAAAATTTCAGGTAAGATAATGTCACCAGATTCAGTAAAACATTTAAACAAACAAGACAAAGGAGACATTCTCAGTAAAATTTTTAAATAACATGCTTATAACAACCGTGAGGACAAAGAGTGATTTACATGGACTCTTGGTCTCATTCTGCCTATATTCAATCCTTTTGAAAGTTCTTACATTCCTTTTTTATGATATTGTAGGTTATGCAAGAAAACAACATCTTAAAAACAATACACAACAGAATGTCTATCACTGTTAACAGAGCTTCTTAGCAACAGTCACAACTTTGTAACCATTGTGGTAAACTCAGGCACTGAAGGAGAGGGGGTTTCCCTGAATAAGATAGTCAGGGTATAGCTGCAGCTGATTCGGCTGATTGGCTGCAGCTGCACAGACACGAGAGCTTTAAAAACAGGAAGGAAAAGCCAGCAGACAGTTACGGCAGGGGTAGAGGGCTGACAAGATGCCAGGATGTGTTCCAGATCAGGAGTCCTATAAGCAACCCTCAGGAGATTGGTCTCCGGAATTAAGCCAAAAAGGAAAATGTATTTTCATTGTGAGTTGTCCATGTTACTGTTTGTGTTCTTCCAGAAGGTCTAGCCTTCTGGAAAAGGGGATTTCTAGTTAGGGCCGGGGATTGTTTAGACAGCGCTCCCACCCGGAGCTAGGCTTCTTTATTTCTGTTTTTGTTTCATTTTCCCTGGTGGGGCTTAAAAAGAAAAGGGCAGAATCCCAAACTTCTGTGTTGCCAGCCATATTAAAGAAATAACAATATACCTGGTTGGTTTGATGTTAACAAACTGGTCTTCCTGAGACTCCTTAACCACCGCAAAGCTGAACCTGAATCCCGTGGCGAGGTCATGCCTTGTCACACGTGGTGTCAGAAGTGGGATCAGGTCAGTGTAGAATTTGGCTGGAATCTCGAACCACTCCAGAGCAAAGAAGACCAGGCATGGAGGGCATGGGGAAAGCCTTGATCCAGGCTATGGCAGCCTAGCAGAAAGCTACCTGGGCTCAACAAGAGATGAACCAGTTGCTGCTCACACAGATGGCCCAGGCCCATGCTGTCCTCTAGGAAATGGTAAAGCATCTCATTGAGACCAAGCCTGGAGAAGGTCGCCCAGCAGGGCCTACCCCAGAGGGTTACCAGACTATACAGGCTTCCCACTGTCTGTAGATGACAATGGCTGATGACATTGAAGCATATTTGCTCACCTTTTAAAGGACAGCTACTCATGAGTTATGGCCTTAGGATCAGTGTCCTGGCATTTTAGCTCCGTTTTTGTGCGGCGAGACCCAGAAGGTGTATTATTATCTGGATGAGGGAGTTGCCACTGACTATCCAAGACAGAAGGAAGAGATCTTGGCCTGTGCCAGTGTGACTCCAGCCCTTCGAGCCCAGAGGTACCACAACTGGAGATTCTGGGAGTAGGCGAGGCCTTGGTAGCAGATGTACGACCTCCTTCACTTGGCCAAGAAGTGGTTGCAACCCAAGCTCCATAGTGCTGCCAAAATCATGGAGCTCCTGGTAATGGACCGGTTCCTGAGAGGACTACCGCCCAGCCTATGACAGTGGGTTGGACAGGCCGACCCCGCTTCCTGTGATTAACTGGTCACCTTTGTGGAGCGGCATTATGCCATGAAGGAACTTTCCACGGACATTGGGGTCGGCTACCCCCGGGACTTGGGGCAGACTCCAAATCAGAGATATTGACCCCATGAGAGGTCGGACCAGACAGGACCAGGGAGAAGGTCACTGAAGAGCGGTCCAAGGCCATGAAGGGACTTTTGGGTTCGAAACTAGAGGGGGATATGGTCACCCCTAGAAGCTCAAAGGGTCCAGGGTCACCCCGAGAATGTTACCGCTGTTATGGGTGTGAGGAGTGGGGACATGTAATTGCCAACTGCCTGAATGGGGTCGAACCAATGCAGTGCAACTGGGGTGGGTCTCCACAGAGTGCTTGCCATTTGATTAATGTGGTAGGGGTGGTCACCACTTCACACCGATTTAACCAGGTTGTTAAGGTAAATGAACAGGCCGTTATGGCCCTTGTTGACTCGGGGAGTGAGGTCACCCTTATAGTTCGCAGTTTGGTGCAACCCTCCCAAATTAATTTGCAGAAACGTACCAGGATCACCTGTGTCCATAGCACAGTGTTTTTATTATCCCACAGCACTAATTACCATGGAAGCACAGGGGGAGGAGAGGCAGATCACGGTAGGGGTCTTCCCTCAATTGGCACATCCTGTCCTGGTAGGTCGAGATTTCCTGGGGTTTGAAACATTACTCCATAAGGGAGTAACCCGGGAGGCCAGGGCCCTGGTAACTGAGGCTATGTTGCTAGGAATCCCCAAGGGGTCAGAGGACTCACCAGATTATTTCCCTTACGGGCATTGAGACCCAGAGGTATATGAGGAGGCAGGAAAGTCCCTGAAATCATGAAAGGAATGCTGGGATTGTAATATGTTAGGGACCAAGATACTGGCTGTCAATGGCTGGTCCATGCTGGTGGGAGGTAGAACCCCGCTCCCAGAAGGATGACAGGGTAAGCAGTCTGGTGTCTGAGAGGAGAGTTGGAGGGAGGAAGAGGAGGACCCAGAAGTGGAGACAGAGTTGAATCCCCCTGAATTGAGTACCCTCGGGATAGCATCCAGGAATTTTGGTCAGGACCAAATAGACGAGCCTCTCTTTCAGAATATCCAGTTAGAGGTTATGGAGATTAACGGAGTGCCGGTAAATGGCAAAGCCAAGGGACCTGGACCATATTTCACGTTAAATAATGACCTATACAGAGTGATACCAGATGAAGAACGTGATGTGGAACAGTTGTTGGTCCCCTGCTAGCACAGGAAGGTGGTACTGGATTTGGCACAAGCTCACCTTCTCAGAGGACACCTTGGGGTCAAAAAAATGCCGTGGCACGTACTCCAAAGATTCTACTGGCCTGAAATTTATGCTGAGGTAAGGAGGTACTGTGCCCAGAATGCCAGTTGGCGTTCCCACGGCCGAAGTTAAAAGCCCCGTTTGTGCCCTTGCCAATCATCAATGAACCCTTCGCGAAGATTGCGATGGACCTGGTAGGCCCCATAAACAGGTCAGCCCGGGGTCACCAACACATCTTAGTCATCATAGGCTACTCTTCAAGATATCCAGAAGCAATCTCGCTCCATAACAAGGCCTCAAAGAGGTCTGCCCGAGAACTCATTTAAGTGTTCATGAGGGTCGGATTCCCAAAGGAGATACTGACAGACCAGGGTACTCCCTTTGTCTCACGTTTAATGAAGGAGCTTTGCAGGCTCCTCCAGATTTGAGCCCTGAGGACTTCAGTGAACCACCCCCAGACAGATGGTCTGGTCGAACGATTTAATCAGACTTTGAAGGGGATGTTATGGAAAGTCATGAGCCGAGACAGAAAGGACTCGGACTTACTCCTTCCCTACTTAATGCTCGCTATCCGAGAGGTCCCACAGGCATCCACCAGATTCTTCCCCTTCGAGTTGTTATATGCCTGCCAGCCCAGGGGTATCCTCGATATACTAAAGGAGGACTGGGAAGAGCAACCGCCACATGGAGCCAGTGTGATTGGGTATATCTCCCAAATACAGGAAAGGTTGGCTCAGGTCACTCCTATTGTCCAGGAACACTTAGAAAAGGCGCAAGAGACCCAGTGGACTTATTATGACCATCAGGCGAGGATACGGAAATTCCAGCCGGGGGATCGGGTGATGGTCCTGGTTCCCACAGCAGAAAGCAAATTGCTTGCCAGGTGGCAGGGTCCATATGAGGTCGTGGAAGCTGTTGGTGATGTGAACTATAAAGTAAGACAACCTGATCACAGGAAGAAGTTTCAAATATACCATATTAACCTCCTGAAGGCATGGCAAGACCGGGAGGCCTGCTGTGTCTCATTGGCCGTAACTCTGGGAGAAGGTAAAACAGAGGGCAAGTCTATACCTCACCCGAGCTGTCTCCTACACAGTACAAAGAAGTAGTGGAAATGGTTCAGCGAAATGGGGATGTGTTCTCTGAACCACCTGGTTGGACGGTTGCAGCCTACCTCGACATTGTGACAGCTTCGGGCATAAGGATAAGGGAAAGACCCTACCGTATGCCAGAGGCCAAGAGGAAAGAAATCTGAGCTGAAGTCGAGAGAATGCTGAAGCTCGACGTCATAGAAGAGTCTCATAGTGAATGGTCAAGCCCCATCGTCCTCGTGCCAAAACCGGATAACACTTGGAGGTTTTGTAATGATTTCAGAAAACTAAACGAGATATCACAGCTTGATACATACCCCCTACCTAGGGTCAATGAACTGATCGACCAGTTGGGGAAGGCCAGATACCTCTCCACCTTGGATCTTACGAAAGGATACTGGCAGATCCTACTCACAAGGGCAGCCCAGGAGAAGACCGCCTTCATTGCCCCGGGGGGTTTATACCACTACAAAGTCCTCCCATTCGGTCTGCATGGAGCACCTGAGACCTTTCAATGCATGATGGACTGACTGTTGCAACCACACTCTCACTATACTGCCGCCTACATCAATGATGTGATCATCCATAGTACAGACTGGGAAACTCACCTTCTGAAGGTCAAGGCTGTACTAGATAAGTTATGAGAAGCCGGGTTGACAGCAAACCCCTCCAAATGTATGATCGGCTTGTCAGAAGCAAAATACTTGGGCTATATGGTTGGATGGGGATTGCTGAAACCCCAGGTGAAGAAGGTAGAGACAATCCAAAACTGGCCCCAACCAAACAAGAAGAAGCAAGTGAGGGCTTTCCTAGGGTTGGTCGGTTACTATTGGAGGTTCATCCCTCACTTTGCCACTCGGGCCGCTCCATTAATGGAGTTAACCAGGGCGAGAGAACCAGACATCGTGAGGTGGTCGGAGACAGCGGATGGGGCATTCACCAAACTCAAGACAGCCCTCTGCTCTGATCCGGTACTGGTCTCCCCAGATTTCAATAATGAATTCAGTCTGCAAACAGATGCCTTGGATGTTGGATTGAGGGGCAGTACTCTCTCAGATGGTAGCAGGAGAAGAGCACTCCATCCTGTACCTAAGTAGGAAGTTGTTACCCCGGGAACAGCGGTACACTGTAGTGGAAAAGGAGTGCCTTGCAGTGAAGTGGGCAATGGAAACCCTCAGATATTACTTACTAGGCAGCAAGTTCACTCTGGTGACGGACCATGCTCCACTCAAGTGGATGCAAACAAACAAGGAAAAAAATGCCAGAGTGATGAGATGGTTCCTTGCACTACAATCGTGCAACTTCATAGCCCACCACAGAGCGGGGACACTGAATGGAAATGCGGATGGACTTTCCTGAAGACCCTACCTCTTGGCACAGGCTGCCCAACCTTATAGTGCTGAGCTGGGGAGGGGGATATGTGGTTAACTCAGGTACTGGAGGAAAGCGGGTTTCCCTGAGTAAGATAGTCAGGGTACAGCTGCAACTGATTTGGCTGATTGGCTGCAACTGCACAGACAGGAGAGCTTTGGTCTCCTGAATTAAGCAAAAAAGGAAAATTTATTTTTATTCTGAGTTTTCCGTTTTACTGTTTGTGTTCTTCCAGAAGGTCTAGCCTTCTGGAAAAGGGGATTTCTAGTTAAGGCCGGGGATTGTTTAGACAGTGCTCCCACTCAGAGCTAGACCTCTTTATTTCTGTTTTTGTTTCATTTTCCCAGGTGGGGCTTAAAAAGAAAAGGGCAGAAGCCCAAACTTCTGTGTTACCAGCCATATTAAAGAAATAAAAATATACCTGGTTGGGGTTTGATGTTAACAAACTGGTCTTCCTGAAACTCCTTAAGCACCGCAAAGCTGAACCTGAATCCCGTGGCGAGGTTGTGCCTGGTCACACCACATTGTATCATTTACAATGCATGTTGCTATCTTCCCTGGCTAAAAGTACATTGTATCCATGTAGGGAATGGGTAGAGTTTGCCATGTCCCAGGACCATTAACAATGTATGGAGACTTTTGTAAACCAGTTGCAGAGTTTTCTGATTCCATCAACATGTAGGACTGATCAGGCTTGTGGGTGGGGTGGGGGTGGGGTGGTCAAAAGCTGCAACCAGGTGCAGAAAAGTTGGCAGGATAACAAACTCACTTAGAGACAAGGAAGAAAATGGACCAATGCATGGGGATGGACTTGGTGGATACAATAGATATCACAGCAGAATTACAGTTGGGGACTGATGGGGTCCACTTTACTACCAATGAATTGTAATTGGCATCAATAACATTATGAGAAACACTGGACCAGAAGCCTTCCTTAATGCAGGGGGAGGGTGCGGGTTGTTGTTTTCAGTCTGATAGGGCAGCAGTGTCCAGTAGCAATGACCATGGTATACCCCAGTGCAACTGGTTTTATGCCATATTTGGGCCTCCTTGGCTGTTACTGTTCAGTACTGTATGTTAACAGTCATAAACCCCATGTGTGCTTATTAAAGTCTGGTAGACTGATTTGCATTGTATCTTAGTCAAACAGATGACTCGTCCACCTATGACTAAAAAGGCTGTTGCATATGGCCCCAATGTGTGGATGTACAATGGGGTGGTTGTTTGTGACCAACTTTGCAACTGTGTATTTGGCATAGGGTCTGTTACCATTAAGTCAATATAGTAAAGATTTATTAAAACATGGGACTAATATACAGTACAAATGGTTTCACAATATAGCACAATGTCTTTAGTTGTTAATAAAAAAATGCTAACCGAAATACTGTAGATTCTTATTACTTTATATGGATGCTGTCATCCCTTTCCATAGGTTTCCAGCTGTTCCTACTTCAAAAACACTTTGTTTGTGATTCCTCATACTATGTACAATATGTTGACATAGCTAGTTTATTTGTATCTGCTTCAGTTCTCTTAATACTATTCCAAAACTCAATGTTCACTATATTAGTGTTAACACTGCAGGTGGGAGATTTGAGAACAATGTTTGTGAACACTTATTACAGAAAGGGTTGGATACAAGAGGAGTACATTACTGGAAAAAGTAGTAGGGGCCAAATCAGTGAGCAATTTCAATGGTGGTTAAACAGGCATATGGGCTTTATCAAAGAAGGGGTCAGAAACTAAGGGATGGGATGGGTACTAGGGCCAGAGTAGGGTACTCAGGTAGGGTGGGCAGAATGGTTGGGCTTGTAGGCCTTTATTTGAAAGTCACGTATCAGAAACAAAACATGTTTTGGTATGATGGCCTAATAACTTGTTTTCTAAGAAAAAGGAAGCAGATGAAAAACATCCAGCCATTTAAACAAAGTCTACAGAATATGGATGATCATAAAAAAAATCTACCATCAACAGTAACTAAACTAAAACCCTTTTCTTTATATACTGTACATTATCATTAGATCAACATATAAATGTATTGTTAGGCTGTATTTTTTTTTTAATAAATAATTTATTATCAAGCAGTTAGACATTTTACAGTTTTCTGAGCATTTTATAAGTAAGGAATAAGACACAATGAGGTGTGGTTTGTGGCCTGATATGAACATGCCTCATGTGTGTAATGAGGCATGAGGTGCTTGTGCTGAATGCCTTTAGCACCTGAGAAGTGCTCTTATCAGGCCATAAACCACACCTTGGAGTATCTTATTCTGCTTATAAAATGGCTAGAAAAGTTCCTGAAAGAAGGAGAAACAAACTGATTTGTTTAAAAACTTCCAATTGTTTTATTTATTGTTGAAACCAAAAAGAGAAATAAAATAATTCCTCAGTAATTATACAGATATCTGTTTTCTGTGAATTTATTTTACTTAATATAGAAACTGAATAAAATGAGTGTGAGAAATGTGACTGCATTAGCAGAACACTTAAATAACATTTAATTTTTTTTTTTTGGCTGAAATTCATATGGCTATATTAGAACATGGTATTTAACTAGCAAGTGAAAATTCAGTAACATAGAACTGCAACAGAACATTTATTAACATTTAAAACTGTTTTAAGCAAGTACATTACTAGAGGAACACACATAATTTTTTTTTCATGTTATTCATATGGTAATATTTGAATATAAGCCAGACAACATTCATTAACATACAACTTGAAGAAAACATTCAGTTACACTGAGAAACATTTTTTTTCTATTTGCGACAAGTCAGAAAGATAAACCACTATTTATTTGCTAAAGTGGATGAATTCCACTTTTTCCATGTAGTAGTGCTGGATTACAAATGACGTAGAGGCGTTCATTTTGCTGAGGTGCTAGAAGCTGATCTCTCCCATTGGTGCACTGACATCAGCTGGAGGTACTTTCATTGTTGGTCCCTGTTCTTTGGTGCTGGTAGGCTGGAGCTACATAGTAGCATAGACTGTTTCAGTACATTTCATTTCTATGTTTACAGTACTTCAGGATATGGTACAAAGAATGAATGACTGGTGCATGCTTTTTCTGGTGAGTTACTGGCTTCAGATTTTGATGAGTGCAGGTTCTAGAGTATGGGTTTGAGCTGCTTGTGGTTGGAGGTGGCACATTTGATAAAATGGTGCTCCATTTTTGGCAACCTTGCTCCGCAGCTGCCCAATAGCTTTTGAGGCTGAAGTCTGATTGGTGGCTCATTACTGCCATGATTTCATGGGCATCAGATCTAGCCTAAAACAGGAGTTGGACTGCCATGGTGTGGACACTGTGATTAGTATGACATCTGCTTATACAGGCTTCCTTGCTGAGATGGAGCATTACATTAGCCAGGTATTTCACCCCGAGTGGATCTCTGGATTACCAAATGTCATTATTTTCATATCCTTGATTTTTGATTCTTCTAGGGTGCAAGTAAAATGCAGGTGACTGTGGTGGTAGTTTGGAGAGGTATTTTTTGAATGAGACAACCGGATATATTGAATTGCTTGGCAGCTCGTATATAAAGCTTCAGTATTGCTCTCTGTTAGGCTTTCGTTCTCTATGATTTTTTGTATTTTCATTAAAAGTTAATGCACTGTATTCCACCCCTGTTTGGTCTGTATTTATAGTGAAATGTTCCAGTTTAAATTTCCGGAGTCCCTTTCGTCCCCTTTGTGCTATGCAGAGCTGGACATCCATCCATACTTTATGAAGCAGGCTGCTGGCAGTTTCTGTTGACAGGGTGCTGGAGTGTTTTAGGTTCAAGAGGTCAGCAGCACTAATCAGCGGGTGGTGGATGGCAGAATCTTTGTTCTCTCACCAATATTTTTTACTCACAACTTTTAAGATAATGTTAGCAGAAATGAGGTCTTGATGGTTCAGAATGTTTCTACATCTGTTTATAGCTGGGCTGTTCAAATGTCTCTTAATGCCTGCTCTCTGTGACAGGGTACTGAAGAGGTTACACTGGGCACTATCCATTTGACAATCTTCTGCATAAAACTGTCTCAGAATCTGACATAGCTCTTTTTTTTTTTTGATTATTTCATAATTAATGTCTATCTGCCTGGATTGTTCCCAGCTGTTTAGCACATTCATTGTCCATTGTGTTGTTTTCTTACTGTATTATTTAGTGCATCCTTTCCTGCTTTTAATTTTGCCAGTTCTTGTGAGAACAGTTCTGCATGTTTACTTACAGTTTCTCTGTTTTTCATTTTTTTTTTGTAGGTGACTCTGGGTGGGCTGTATCCTTCTCCTCTTCATGCTGCAGTCTTTCCATGATGTCCACAAACTGAAGCTGGAACTGTGAGGCAGATATGTCAGTTATTTTTCAGTTGAAAATCTCTTCACTTCTGAGGTGTCAACCTTTGACAGGCAGAAAACAATATGGCTGCCAGTGAACTGTTGTCAGTTAGGTGGTACAGGGATATCAAGCAAGCCCTAGCTGAGGTACTGAAAGTAATGCCTGCTGGCACATTATGGCTGGATAAGGACACACCAAAATATACCTTTCAGCCAATTAGAATCATGGAAATATTCTAGCCATTTTACAATGATATTTTTTTGTTACATTTTCTTTAAAAGGACAAAGTAGTTTTGTATAGCTAAGTATCTTTTGAAACCTTACCTACACTGACTGCAAAAACAAGCACTTGCTTCTCATTGTTTCGTAATAAATACAATTGAATGAAAGAGTGAATGAATAGCTAAACAAATAAATAAATAACAAAATATATAACATGCATTTTTAAACTAGAACTAAAGGGTTGAGACTGCCTTTTTAAATACATCCTTGTGTAAGGTATGAGAAATTCAGAAAACAGAAATCACCCATTTAAAAATTAGCACAAGCATGAATTTATATGTAATGTATTTTTAAATGGAGGGCTTTTTCAAGTCATTTTCTAATGTAATTGTTTCTTGGGAAACAATTTAAAAACAATCTGAAACAAGAGAAGGCAAAACTGAGCATCGGTTAGCTAAATACTTAACTGAAATCTATGCACATTACTAGAGATGGGCGAAGTCAGCAAAATTTGCTACGCAAATTAATCTGCACATTTTGTGCAATTCATGGAGTGCAGATCAATATGCAAAGTGTGATGTTTTGTCACGAAGTGCAGAATTTCACCCACGAAGTGTGGAATTTCATGAGTGAAATTCTATACTTCACTGTAAAATTCTGCACTCTGTGGCAAAATCTTTGCACTTCACAATTTGGGAGAAGTTGAAGTTGTTGAGGTTTGGGAAAACTTTGCAAAGTTCTGCAAATGCAAATTGTTGCTACTTCGTGGCAACTTGTCCAGCAAATTAAAACTTCACCACATCTCCACCCATTATATTTAGAAGTTACTGTGATAACTTCAGCTAGTCCTGTTCTTCCTCTTCAGAGTATTTTTGGGGATACAAATTAGAAAAAATAATATGGTGATATACTATACCTTGCCAGTACTTACAATAAATTACAGAGGAATTGTGCTGCTAAATTATGTAATTGGTGCAATGCCCAGTATACATGTAAAATACCAACCTGTATTCTTAAAGGGATCACTTTCAGAATGCACATTCACCCTATAACAAACACATCCCTGCCATATTGTTTCTGTTGCACAAAGGAAACAAGCATCTGCCACATGTACTGTACAACATGCTGCCAAAAGACAAAAGTGACAGTGAGGGGTTTTAATTACAGAATTGTACTGACAAAGTGGTGTTAAATGTATCATGCCTGAATGCCTTTACACTGTTTTAACTAACCACTGATGCTGAGATGTACCATAAACTATCCATTGCTGTGCTAATTCATAATGTGCCTTTGATAAGCTGAGGGATGTATAGCATACAAACACTGTACTGCCAGTACATTAGTATACATATCCCCTTGAAGCCCTGAAAATGGACTTATTTCCCAGAAATTTTCTAGTCAGCGTGTTCTCAGGCAGTAACATTTAATTTTTTTTTTTCTTAAAGTTTAAGGCCTGGATATTCAGAAGTGTTGCGCATGGCACAACACTGTTGCACCATACGCAACCCACTGATGAGCCCGGTATGATATTCAAATGGGAATTGAGCCTGGCACAAATCCTGATGCGTCGGAGCACATCAGTAATGTATGCCGCGCAGGTGGGGGGGGCGTGCCCATGCATACTCCACACATCCTGATATTCAGCCCAGGATGTGCTGAGCCCATGCATGCACAACCCCTACTTAAGCTGCACACAGGTGAGCCAAAAAAAAAGGAACAACAGCTGGCCACCCACAGGTGAGCTGCCATATTGCAGACCACAGCACGGCAGCTGCCACCTGTGGGTGGCCAACCAAGCTCCAGCTGCACCTTCGTGGCGGCACCCCCCCATGCCCGATCATGGGCATATGTAGTAGAAATAAACATCCAATATCCCTGGTGGTCCAGTGGATCACTTGCAGCCTGATCGCAGGCATACATAGGAAAAGATAAGTCCAATATACCTGGTGGTCCAGTGGACTGCTTGCAGCCCAATCATGGGCATATGTAATATAAAGGAGAGCTCCAATATCCCTGGTGGTCCAGTAGTACCCCCTCCCCAACTGCCCACTGAGCCTCACCGCCCCTCCCCAGTGTGCGGTAGCAGCACCACCCACCTGCTGCCCTGCTGCCCACCGACTGTCACTGTATGGTAGGGCTGTATGCCACGGTCCTGGCGTGATGAGCCAATGGAAGCGTGCAGCCCTACCGGGCAGTCAGTCGGGCGGGGTGGCAGGGCAGCAGGCGGTGGGATGCTGCCACCCGCCGCTGCTGGGGAGAGCGAGGTGGTGGGGCTCGTGGGTGGGTGGGGTGGGGACACTAGATCACCAAGGATATGGTCTTGGGGGTGTGTTGCAACATTTTGCAGCCCGCGATCAGGCTTAGCGTCCACTGGATCACCAGGGATCTGTTCTTGGGGTGTGTGTTGCAACATTTTGCAGCCCGAATCGGGCTTAGCGGTCCACTGGACCACCAGGGATATGTCCTTGAGGGGTTGGACTCTGTGCTGCCCGTGATTGGGCTGGTGGGGGTATTTTACAATTATGCCCGCAATCAGGCTAGTGGGGGTTTATTTAAGCTTATGCCCATGATCGGGCCAGTCGGAGGGAGGATTTTTATGCTTTGCCTTGATCAGGCCAGTTGGGGGTGGGGATTTTTACACTTTGCCCATGATCGGGCTGCAGAGGCGTTGGTCACGATGGCTGCTGCCTGTCAGGGTTACCAGGCGCCAAGTCCTGGGGATCGACACACCACCATGCCAATGGCATGCAAATGGGGCCTTAAATAGATGCAAATGGCCCCTGTGCCTTCATGAATTATGGCCCCATTTGCATGTCACCTTTGAATATGGAAATTTGCACATGGCGCCAATGGTACTTGCGCACGCCACAGATGCTCCACTCTGACCACTGCGGTGGCACAAATTTCATGTGCCATGCACAGTGGCTATTTCAGGGGTGATATTCGAAGGAGTTGCTCAATAGCGCAACTCCTTTGAATATCACCCCGGCCACACCCCTGCCCAACTATTTTGTGCAGCACAAGGGCTTGCGCCACAAAATAGCGCAGTTTGAATATCCAGCCCATTGAGTTTTTGTAAATAAAGTCACCATAATCCAATACAGGTAAAAACAAGGATGTATCTAATAATTTCCTTAATGAAAAACTGAATAGTTTTTGATTTCTGAAACAGAATCCTAATATCTGCTTTAATTTGGTAGACATATTACTAATATGAAGCTCAAATGTTAAGTGACTGTCAAGCGTCAAGGCCAGATATTTATAAAAATAAAACCCTACTAATGTTAGCTCTAGAAGCAGCATGGATGGCCCTTGTACTGCCCTTTTTATTGTTTCACTTTTCAGAAAGCATCCACGGAGTTTTTGTTTCATTCAGAAGGAGCTTTAAATCCAATAATGCCCTCTGGACGCCAAGAAAGTCTTTTTGTAAAATATCCAAGAACAAATTTATGTCTTCTTTTTGTGTTTATTTTATTGTATTGTCTCCATAGAGAAATAGTTGAGTATCAGTTGAACAGTATTTGGAAAGTCTTTTACAAAAGTTAAGAACACAAAGGAACTCAGTACCGCACCTTGTGGTACCCCCGTGTTCATAATTACAGTACCCAAGCAAGCTCCACCCACCTTTACACTTTGCAACCCTAAGATAAGTATGAACAGAACCAAGACAAAGCCATGAGACCCAGAACAGATGACTTTAAGTGATTAAGTAATACTGTTTGATGTACTGTGTCAAAAGCCTTCAACAGGTCAAATAAAATAGATAGAACACTACAGCCTCTGTTGAAGGATGTCAACTTGTCATCCACAACTCTTGTAATAACATATGTGGTGTTATGACCTTTCTTGAATCCAGATTACAAATGTGAAATGACATTGCATTTGGCAAAATATTGAATTAGTTGCTTGTGTAGTAATTTTTTAAACACCTTTACACAGGTTACCAAAACTGAAATTGGTCTGTAAGCATTTGGTTTTGCTGGGGCACTCCATTTAAAAATGGGGATGTCAAATGCGGTTTTCAAATCCTTTGATATTTCTAAACTTTGTAATGAGAAATTAATTAGGTATGATATGTGTTGAGCAAGTATGTTTGAAGCTAATTTATAACATATTGGAGGGATTCCATCCCAACCTGCCCCCTCACTAGTGTCTAGTTTGTGTAGTTGTTTAATTACCTCATCTTCATGTGTTTCATGAAAAGTAAAAATAGGTCTGTCAAATGACTCTGTAAAATTTGTATCTAGTTGTGGTGAAGCATGCCCTGGATATTCCTTGTCAAATGTTTGCCCAGCCTCCAAAAAAAAAAAATATTAACTGCATCTGGCTGGTCCACAGTGTCGTACAAGGTTCTGCCCCTGTAGTTCAGGATTACAGGTAACGCTGGCAGAGCTTGCTCTCCTTTAAAGGAATATATACCCCTCCAGACTTGTTTTGAGTTTCTAGTTGAGTCTAAAAACTAATGATTTTCTTTGCCTTTCTTACCTCTTGTATGCATTTAATTACAATTATCCTGCAAGTTAATCTATTTGACAAATGTTTGGTCTTGCTTGCTTTTTCCCATAATTAGCCCTTTTTTAAAACCTTTAGTTATCCAAGGGGTTCTGGCTGTTTTGACTCTTTTAGTTTTCCAAGGTGTGTGTCTTTCAATAACTTCAAGCAAAGAGAATTTAAAATAAGACCATGCAGATTCAATATCTGGGCAGACATACAACAAGTTCTAGTCAATATTTGCTATATGCCTAGTAAATGCCTGATCACAAAAAGTGTCAAAAGTTCTAGTTACGAGTAGTTGTATAGGTGTTTGCTCTTTTTTACTGTTTCTAATCTAATGCATGATATATAACTATGATCACTGATATCTACTTCATGAACAGATGAAATCTATCTATGATGCATATTGCTTAAAATCACGTCTAATAGTGTATATTTTTCTGCAATACTTTTGTGGGGTATAGTGGGTAATTTAATCTATTGTGTTAAGTGCAGCAAATTGGTTAATTATCTCCTGCTGTGGGATTAGCATCTTCCAACTTAAATCTCCTAAGAGTACAAACTCATTTTTTAGGTAAGATGCTATTAGTGTACTAAGGGTCTGTAAGGCTGCTGTACAAGCTGAAGGAGGCCTGTAAGGTCCCTGAATTTGTAAAATCATAAGATCCAGTTACCCTGAGACTAATTTAACCACACTTGATATGCCCATTACAGTGGTACTTTAAGTAGATCAGCACCCCTTCCCCTTTTCTAGTTATATCTTATCTGAAAATATTATAATTATTAACTGATATATCAGTGTCCTTTACCTTTGTAGTTAATCAAGTTTCTGATAATGCTAATATATCAGGTCTTGTCATTCCTACTTGAGCTCTTATACAGTCGATTTTGGGCAAAGGGCTCCTTATGTTCAAATGTAGCATACCTACATGTTTTCTTTCTCCAAAATCTTCCATTGAATAGTAATCTTGGGGAGAAAAGGAGCCTGGGTACATATGAATATTACCTGATAATAGTAGTAGAAGTAGGATAATACTTCTTGTAAAGACAAACTGTAATTTGGATGAAAAACATTGGTCCCCATTACAGCACAACTGTTTCCTAGAGAATGTATAAAAGTGGATATGTGACAGACCCCTCCCAACTATTAGAATGTTAGTGTAGTCATCACACCTTCCTGCCACATCTGCATATGCATTCAGGAGGAACATAGTCAGAGTGTCAGGTAGCCCACTATTAACCTTATTAGAACAAGCCACCTCCCGACCAAAAGTTTCTCCACCTTCCCACATACCCCAAGTCAGTAATAACAATCCTAAGTATAACATTCTAAGCATTTCTAATAACTTTACCAACAATTCAGTAATATGTTCAAAGCTATGACTGAGTGGCACTTGCACTACTCGTGCTTGTGCACTGCATCCATGCTGTGCACCAGCACAGACTTTTGTAGTGCTGCGTCCCACCCCCTTCTGTAGCTACCTCCTATGAATGGGCCTGCTGCCAAGTCCCCCTCCTACTAGGCAGCTCAAGGAGTGAAACTGGGACAATGCTGGGTAAAGTCTGAGTGCTGGGAGACAGTTTAAAAAAGCAGTATGATATAACAGTAGTTTCAAGAACAAAGCCATTGTGGGGTCATAGGTGAACAAAAATATTTTTTGAGAAAAGAAAACATCAATTGATTATTAGTTTAAGCAACTGTGTTTAGCAAATGTATAAAGGAGCAATGTTTAAAAGGTTGAAAACATTAATGTTCCAGTAGATAGATAGATAGACAGACAGACAGACAAGTTGTATAATGTACTGGCATGGTAGTGCAAATATATATATATATATATATATATATATATATATATATATATATATATATATATATATATATATATATCTATACACACATTAGGCTGACTCAAAATATGCAATGTATCTTCAAGGGTGAGAGGGAAGCACCATAACTCATGAGTGGTAGAGCCCCTAGTAAGCTATGAAAGTTCTGTCCATTCACAGGTGATGATAGATTGCCTATTTTGCATCAAAACATTGCATATTCTATATGTTATATTATATCCTGGGTGAAACCCAACTTAAAGCTCTGATTGGTCACTAAGGGATACTAACTGTTGAGTTAGTCTTTGAAAACTTAGTTTAGCAAATATTTTGCCCAAGTTATCCAAAAGCAAGATTAGCCTATACATTGAGGGATCAGATTTGTCCCCCTTTTTATGAATGGGGAAAATAAGTGCACCTTTCCATAAAATAAGGAAGTCAAGCCTACTGCAACATAAATTGAAAAAAACAATACCAGTATAGTAGCTCAATGTGAGGGGTCAGTAAGAAAAACCTCAGCTGGAATTATGTCTGGGTAAGAAGCCTTGTTATGTTTTAGTCACAATAATAAAATAGACCTCAAATCTGGTGAAGGGAGGGAAGCAAGACTAATTTACAAGTTATAACTTTTTAATCTGAAGTTTGTTTGAAGATTTGTTTGCTTTTCTTTGGTTTTGATGGCTTATTTTAGTTCTGGTCTAGGCATTGTGATGTTATTAGCATTGTAAAAACTGCTGTCAGATTGGTTTGGTATTCCACTCTGATGACAGTAACTTTAGAAGTATCCATTGTGACAACAGTAACAACAATATTTTTTATATGATTCTGCTACTGCTTCTTACTAGCTAAAATACCTTTTCTATCTAATCATTTTTACCCTCTCACTCCTGTTGTATACAGTATCTATGTAACACCCAGGTTCCCCCTAGGGTTACTAGAACCCAGGCAGTTAGTGATTTAGTTAGGTAGGCATGCTGGGCAGTAAAGAATTGCTACTATTGGCAGCTACTTTTAGTCACACTAAGCAGAAGTTCCAAGTGGGAATGGCTTTCATAGCAGCATAAGCCACAACAGAATGTTCCTGTTTAGTCAGTTTTCTGCAGGACAGCAGTTCAGTTAGCTTGGGGTGCTGACTAATTAGGGCCTCAGGAGAGGTAAAACACCTCTCCTGACTCTTTTCAGCCTCTAGTCAGCTCACAGACAGACCTGCATCAAATTGTGGTGTTGGTCTTTCCTTGAGCAGTGCCCCTGAGGGGGTGAAGAATACTGAGGATGAGGTTCCTGTAACCATGAGTAACTGATGGGAACATCTCCCATTTCTGAGAGACTTTTGAATAGAAAAGTGCTGCCCAGTTTTTGGAATCACTAGGCTTTTCCCAATCTCTCTCATGGAATTTCTGCCTTTTTGGTATAATTTTACGTCATAAACTGTCAGAGGATTGTGCTAAACACACTAATGGTGCCCACATAGTTAGGGAGTCTGTTTGCCAAAAGAGAGCTCCCCCCTCTATCCAGAGTTTAGAACTAACTTGCTTTTATCTGGTATACGAGCAGAAAGCCTTTTCTCATTTGGGAAGAAGTTTATTGGAACTGGTTATCACAGTTTAGAGGACATACACTGTCCTGTAACAGACTGTGATTTTCAGACTTTGGTAATAGGGGTAGCCCTGCAGTGCTCACCCCTGGGATATGTGAACCCAGCATTATTCATTTTCATTTTGGACAAGCTCTGTCCTGTATCCATAGCTCAGAAGAGGTACAGATGGGAATCTTGTTGCTTTTACTCTCTAAAACAAGGGGAGACTTGAACAAATGTACTGGTAATAAAGCACTGCTGTGGATTTGTGGATGTTCTTGGGTTTTTTTTTGTACCTGCAGCCCCTGGGGGCAAATGTTTTCTGTCAGTCTATCAAGTCAGAATAAAACCTACTATTTGGCACTCTAATTCTGCTTGTGGACATTCTTCTGTGAGTGACTGTGTGATTTCTTGGTGCCTCCAGTGCCATGGCCCAGCCTGGTTCCTGTTAAAATATAAATGTTTTTGTTTGCCCCTTTCTCCCAAGACATGAACCAGAAAATATCCTAGCTAGGGAAGTGTGTGGATTGTTTGTTACCAAATGTCATCTGTGTTGCCAACTGCAAAGCCTAAGGTAAAGAAAGGGGTCCTTATGTATAGATATAGTCATGTTTTATACTTGCATGGTAGTACCAGTATATTAGACTTAGTGTTTGTGCCAAAACCTAGTGTTTTTAACATCATATACTGCAGCTTGACATCATTGGACTTAGTATTTTGAAAAGCACCATGGTACCTCTTATTCCAAGTGGCTAAGAGTATGTCAGTCTTCAAGTCAATGAGGTTAGTAGTTTCAGGTCTATGAAGTGTTGAAATTAGTAAAATTCATTAAAAGTAAAACTTTTTTGTATGAACAATAAATAAATGCAGATTTAAAACAGGAAATTTTCATGTTCATTAGATATTGACCAGAATAAGGCCATCTACATATTTCACAATGTCAAAATGCCAGATTAAAAATGTTAACACTGATTTTAGACCACAGAGTGCAACCATGACTGCACCAAAAAAAGGGAAAAAGCACTAACACTTGTTTCATTTGCGATTGACTTCCAAGTCAATATTTGAATGAAAACAAAAATAGGAGTTTTTCCACTACCACCTCCAAAACTAGGAATACTGGCAGTTGGGTGCCCAACCACACTGTGAGTGTCTCCCCTTGATCCTATAATTACCAGTAGTTGGTTGCTCAACTCTGCCACCAAAACACCCAGATTATCAAAATTGCTGTCAGTCAGGTGCCCAAGCCTGTTGAGGATACCCCTGCCCCAGTTATTGAAATTAGTGGTGGTCAGATGTCCTACCCTTGGTAACCTTAACAAAAAAACAAGAAAAACAATAAGCATGTCAAAAGAAAACTAAATCCTAAAACAAACAAAAACAAAAGAAAAACACTTGGACATGCACAAGGACTACTTTTAGGCCAAAAAGGATGAATTGGGTAGCTCCTAAAACTCTATTTTGAAGTCAAACTGTAACACTTGAAGTATGTACTCATGGAGTGTGGCAAGCACCCAAACCCTCAAATTTGAAAAACAAAAGACAATATTGGGGCTAGTTGAAAAAAATGTCAACCCTAACACTCACCCCATTCCTTCAATAATGAAGCTGAGGTATGCAGACTATATGAGACTATATGAAAATGGGGTGAGCATTATGATCGACAACCCCAAGGAACAACCCAGGCCTGATTTGCATAGACTCAGGAGATGTGAAACTGTAATGACGTTTTCCTTTTGCTGGCTGCAGGGCGGGGTACAGTATTAGGGCTGGGAACCCTAACACCACATTTCCCTACTTTTTCAGTTTAATCTGTACCCTAACTAGTGCATTAATGAAGTTTTTATGCAAAGAATACATATGTACGCAATATAAAATATAATATGCTTAAAATGTTAACCTGTTTACATATTAATGCTGTTTTATAGCTCAAGTGCTGAGAAATTAAATACTTAGTAGTCTATTTCATTTGCACTTGCAGTTGTGTACTGTTACTGTCAGATGACAGCTGGCCAGGGAGGTGAGCATAGGGCTTTGCCAGCCAACATCTGCTACAATCATACTTAGTGTTGACTGTCTTGGAGGGTGCAAGGCAGGGGTCCTCGAGGGTCGGTGGATGGCAGTTGCACTAGGGGGAGTCCATTGGAGCTGGGTGGGGGGTGCTAGCCCACCAGAGAGTTTACATCTACATGAGACAAGAGGTAATCAGGACAGGTTGGTCCTCTAGACACCAGGAATATGATATTATTGACAATACAGTGGTGAACAAGAGGAAGGGGTCCACTAGACACCAGGGATATGATATTGTTGACAATATGGTGTGGATCCGGGGAAGAGGGTCTCCTAGATAGCTAGGAATGGAAGTTTCCAATATCAGTGCAGATAAGCTGTGCACATGTAAAAGAGTCCATAACTGGAATGAAGATGCCCCCTCAGCATTATGGATGCCCATCATTTGCATGATGTGGTTGCATATGACCCACAGAAGCCCTGGCACTATCCTGTTTTGGGCATTACTATCTTCTGTAGGCCATATGCAGCCTTGGGCTGTGTCAACACAGTGCATACCCACTTAGCAATGTGCTGACATGGCCCAATATTCAGTCAGAGTAATCCATCAGTGCACTGTAACAGGCTGAATATTGCTCAGAGCTGACTGTGTGCTATGTTTGGCACAGTGCAACAGGCTGCACTGTGTTTGTAGCTGGCTCTGAATATGGGAGCTTATAAATTAAAACATGAAAATGTACTGTAGTTCATTCAAAAAACACAAAATGGCCCATGTCTGGGGCCAAACATTAATGAACCTCAAAGTTTTGTAAGTAAAACTTTGCAGTGTTATTGCAAAAGTATTCTTGTTCAAAAAATGACGGCCTAAATTTGGTGACTTTTATGTAATGTAGCAAAATAATACATTTTCAACTGATAAACTACCTGGGAGGCAGTATAGCGCAGTGGTTTAAGACTCTGAGCTACAAATCTGGAGACCTGGGTTTGAATCCCACAGCCCCCACTTGCATACTGTGTGAACTTGAGCAAGTCACTTAACTTCCCTGTGCTCCCAGGTTGCACCTGTAAACAAGCTTTCAGCTTAGTGTGTCTAACTTAGTTAAATAATTGGAAAATAAAATGTAATTGCCAACTGTTTTATATATATATATATGGTAGCACGGTAGTGCTACCATAGTTACGGTTGAGGAGCCATTTCTATGTTAAACCCCAAAACTTTGCACCTTAATAACTTTGCAACCATTTGACAGATTTGGCTGTAATTTGGAATACGCAATCAAGAACCATAGGCCTTGGCATCTGCCAAGTTTCGTACCAGTTGGATACACAGCTGCGGAGTTATTAAGCATGATTTGCGCGCGCGTTTACGCTTTTTCTGGAATTCTACGGTCGCAGGTACAGGTTGCATGGTTTGCACGACTGGCCTGAAATCTTCAGGAAACGTGTGGCCAGGGTCCCCGATGTGCCTTTTGAAGATTTGGTGAAAAAATATTAAACGGTTCAATAGTTATTCAAAAAACAATTTCCCATTATAAGTCAATGGGAAAAGTTAAAAAGTTCAACACTTTCAAGTGCATTTTACTTTCACAATGGGCCTGTTACTTTCACAAATCAGCCATTTTGTTTTCAGTTGGTGATTAGAAAAATGCTTGGCATTTAAATTTGGGACCTTCTAGCAACCTAATTTTTTGTATTCACCTAGTCGGACCCTGAGGATGCTAGCCATGTCTTTATTTTGGGTAAAACACCACAGAAATATGTTTTCAGATTTCTGGAAAAGTACTTTTGCAAAGGTACTTTAGGTAACTCCTGGTCGTCATGTGATGTTTCAGCTTTATAGTGCGACAGTAATTTTCTAGTCTGTGGGAAAATGACAGCAATTCTTTGGCACTGCACTGCAAAAGAACGTTGGAATTTTCGCTGAAATTTGGAAGGAACGCAGCCGACATCTCACAGATGTGCCTTTCAGTGTTGTATTGAAAAAATATTACATTGCAGCAAAGTTACAGCACTCCAAAGTTGACAGTTTTTCCCATAGGATAACATTATGGCACCCAATGCATTACAGGAATCCTTTGGCACCCTGCTGCAAAATAACGGTTTGGTCTTTTTTCCTGAAATTTGGATGGAAGACAGCCAACAGCCCACAGATGTGCCTTTCCATGGTTTGGTAAAAAATATTACAGGGAGGCAAAGTTATGGTGCTCCAAACTTCTCTTTTTTTCCCATAGGATAACATTACGGCATTCGCTGCACCTTTCAGGGCCCATATCTCGGAAACGGTGTGAGATACTGACTTTCATCAGAAAATGCTTAGACCCCCTATGGGGGCTAAGTACAAAACTAGCCAGGACAGTCATAAATCATAATGACTTTTAAATTTTTTTCTACATCATACGGTTCCTGAGATATAACTTATTTAGTATTCCAAGTCCTCATTTTCTGCTCCGATACCCATTATTATGCATACATTCTTTGTACTCACTGTCTTTCTCTATTCAGCTTTTGGGGAAAACCAGCCTGTCAAACATTACTGCTACCATTGCCCTTTCGCATGTTTCCATACCCGTTCACTTACCGTTGATGTCTCACGCCACCACGTGCGCCATCCTTTGGCGCTTTCATTTGGCGCTTTGTGTTTCTGTTATTTTTGCCATTTGTGTCTACCGTATCGTTTCTCTTCTGTTTCACTTTGCATCACCATGCCCATTGACATTTCCGTTTGCAGGCACCATGTTACTATGTGACAAGACATCACGTGGCACACCGTTCCTGTCTACGCCACCATGTTCGTTACCCTTTCTGTTCTCATTCGCGCTTGCATTACCTTGTGCGCCACTGTTAGCACTTCTGTTTGCATTGCTGTTCCTGTTACTATGCCACAAGACATCATGTGGTGGGAGTGCGGGGCCCTTTGGGCCCCACGCTCCCGCTGCTGCATTACGTGCTGGGAGCACGGGGCCCTATGTGCGTTATCCTTTACGCTTTCATTTGCGCGTATGCTTTCGTTATTTTTTGCCATTTGTGTCTACAGTACTGTTTCTCTTTCTGTTTCACTTTTGCGCCACCATGCCCATTGACATTTCCGCTTGCAGCACCATGTTACTATGTGACAACACATCACGGGCAGACCGTCCCTCGCTTCATGCCACCTTTGTGCATTGCCCTTTCTGTTGTCATTTGCACTTCATGCTACCCTCTGTGCACCACTGTTAGCGCTTCTGTTTGCGTTGCTCTTCCTGTTACTATGCCACAAGACATCATGTGGTGGGAGAGCGGGGCCCGCCGCTGCATTACATTCACTATTTCTCGTTATCATTCTCAAAAAGAAGGGAAATTAGAGGCAAAAAACTCTGTTTAATGCATTAGTTAGGGTTGTTCCACAGCGACAAAAGTGAGGAAATTCGCTGTTAGGGTTGAAAGCCCTAACTCCAAATTCACCCCCCCAGCACCACACACACACACAGACACACACACACACATGCAAGTATGGGGGAGGACCAAGTCAACACAACCAATGACAGACATCCAGCAGCAGGTGACAGAAATAACAAACAATTGTCTAAATGTACTACGAGACATCCCCACCCACCTGACCAGGTACTGCATGCTCAGTGGAGATCAACAGCAAAACTGAGGCCATGTACACCAAATGTACACATCCCTGATTGCAGCTGCACACAACGTACTCACACTTAGTAGTTGCATGGCCTTTCTACCAATGCCCTACACCACACCACAACTGGTACCAAAAGCTTAGTCAATATAAATACTGAAGGTGCATGATGACAGTTGTAGAAAGGTTTTAACACTAGTGAGTATATGTTAATTAAGAAGTACATAAATTAATTACTAGACACTAGCATGCTCAAGATAAAAGTAGTGTTACATTTAGTATGTGATTTACATAGTAGTACATTTACTGCAATGGTTTACTCAAGATAGAGAGGCTGATGTAAACGTATGGAAAAGCATTGCCTGTTCAACGCTGTGAAATTCGTATGCCAGTATCAGATGCATTCTTACTGATGAAGTGTACTGCTGATGTGTGTACATAGACCTTCAGTGTGTTTCAATACTAAAGATGCAGTAAGTATTCTTTGTAAGAAACAGTGTAATTGCATGGATCAGGCCAACAACTTCTAAATATCATAGCACTACTGAGCCAACAATGACGTACCTGTACCGGAGATGTATATAGGATAGATTTTCCTGTAGGCACTTACTAAGTATGTTGTACCTGATAAAGACAATCTCATTGCATCTGTGATGACTAACTTATTCAAATAGTAATACATTTACTATTGTTGCAATGAGTGATCTATGCCACTTATGGACACAGTGTAATTTTTTTTAACAGTTGTTTCATACTCAGGCTGTATGCCTAGTGTTTGGGTTTGCCACACTTCTGTCACTGATGCTATCAAAGTGATAACTATGTTAATTATGGTACAACAGGAATCAAGTAGGTATGGTGTAGATATAAACAGAATGTCTTTTAGTATTGATTTAACTCACAAAGGGGTAAATGTACTAGGACAGCAGGGGTTATTCTCTATCACTGACTCTGTCAGTTATAATCACACTAAGGTTTTGATGACTGTAATGATCAAGTTACACTGTTCATCTTCATGAGTTCGTATTCACAGCCATTCTCCAGTAACTAGACAGTGTATGGTGTAACTGGGTGGGACACTGTGTTGCAAAGCTGCTGCAGTGCCTAGCAGGGGGAGAGTATCTACCCATAAAGACAATTAAGCAATAAGGCATGACCAACAGTTATATTAAATGGTCTGTTAATCACCCTGTAGGGGTTTAATGTTGAATGAGGCATAGCCGAGTGCCACTTGTCGCTAGACAGTGATAAACTGACCATTAACATAATACCTGAGAGCAGCTTATTGCTATCATAATAAAACTGTTTTTTAAACAACATTAAACCATGTTCATCATATGGTTAGGCTCTACATGTATGTTAATAAAAACTAAACATAAGGCTGTTACAATGTTTACAGTCAATTAGAAAGCTGCATTTCTCAAACCCTTGTTATAATCAGAGATATTATACCTGTACAACTCCTTGGTTTTGCTGAACTCTATTGCTCAGGTGGCCCACCACATGTGGTGTGGTCTGGTGTGGGGCATTGGTAGGTAAGGCCATGCAACTACTAAGTGTGGTACATTGTATGAAGCTGCAATCAGGGATGTGTACGTTTGCGTACATGGCCTCAGTTTTGCTGTTAATCTCCACTGAGCATGCAGTACCTGGTCAGGTGGGTGGGGATGTCTCGAGTACATTTAGACAATTGTTTGTTATTTCTGTCACCTGCTGGATGTCTGTCATTGGTTGTGTTGACTTGGTCCTCCCCATACTTGAATTGTGTGTGTGTGTGTGTGTGTGTGGTGCTGGGGGTGAATTTGGAGTTAGGTTTTCAACCTAACAGCTAATTTCCTCACTTTTGTCGCTGTGGAACAACCCTAACTAATGCATTAAACAGAGTTTTTGCTCTCTATATATATATATATATATATATATATGTATATATATATATATATATATATATATATATATATATATATATATATATATATATATATATGTAAAACTGATTTTGTCAAACTTGATAAAAATAGCTTCTAGGACTCAGACTGTGCACACCAAATTTTGCAGTCTTATGGTCTACGTCTGTCTAGACAAAGCCATCAGGAACCCCATTTTTCACACAGATGTAATCCTAACGTTGAGGCACTACCATGCCTGTGGTTACAGATAGATAGATAGATATAGATAGATAGATAGATAGATAGATAGATAGATACTCCATAGGCTGACTCAACATAAATTATTTCTAGTAGAATGTTTTTCTAAATGCCTCCTAGTAATTGGTGGGTGAGTAAATCAAGACTATGAATGCAAAGGAACACTGAGGGACACACTCTATACTACTGTACATAAATAGACTTCTTTCAGTCAGCCTAGTAGTATTCTATTTATACTGTTTTATATGTTCCTCTTTGAGCTTTTAGAAGCAGCAGATCTGGAAGAGTAACAGAGGAAAGCAGCTACAGCTTTCACTCATCCCATCACTTAACTGATACCTGAGACAACTAACTGGGAGGTGCCTGTGACCTTTAAAAGCAAAGTAAGCTGCACTCCAGTTCCATTTTGAGCTTTTAGAAGCAGCAGATCTAGGAAAGGAACAGTGGGGCCAGAGTCCAAGGAGAGGTAGCAGAAGATTACAGCACAAAAACATAGAGACAAATTGCCCTCCCACCTGCCCCTCCACATACCCATCTTTGGCTAGACCTAACTGTATAGGCAATGCAATTTGATTGACATCTGAACTTCCTGTCAAGAACATGAAGGGTAGGAACAATAAGTAATGCTGATTTGATTTGCTTGTAATCTCCTTCCACTCTATTAGGAAGCAGGGAAATAGGGCTAACCAAAGCCAATAGCACAGATAAGTTGGGGGAAGGAGGAGTGAGGAAAGGGAAGAGATGACAGAAGGAAGGAAGGAAGGAAGAGGAGAAAGAAAGAAAGAAAGAAAGAAAGTAAGAAAGAAAGAAAGAAAGAAAGAAAGAAAGAAAGAAGAAGGAAGGAAGGAAGGAAGGAAGGAAGGAAGGAAGGAAGGAAGGAAAGAGGAGGAGAGAGAGAGAAAAAAGAGGACGATGGAAGTGGTGCAATACAGTGGCTGTGGGGAAGCTGTCTTCAGGAGGACATTCTGGATACTATAGTGTTGTTCCAACTGCAGGCACCTCACTGGGCTGAGGTAGGATTCTGCTAGTCTCCGGACAAAGTTGGCTCGGATTCAGGGAGCCTCGTCTTCAACCCAGGGACCACCATGTCTGCTGCCACTTCCTTGGAGGTTGCGAGGTGGGATGAGTAGGAAGAATACTGTGGATTAGGGAGGTGAGGGAGATGGGTCAGAGGCACATCCACCAGCCTGTGCAACTACAGAATTCCTATGCAGTCTTGGAGGAATGGGAAGGTCTCACAGTGGCACCTGATGTAGAGACTGGGGAGTATGGGCAGGTCCTCCACTGGGGAGCTCCGAGGTCAGGTGGCAGGAGATCCCAGAGGAGGAGGAAGCAAATCCTGGTGGGGGACTCCATCATCAGGGGGATATATTTGGGGTTGGGAAGTGAGGGACAGAGGGAGGTAAAATGCCTAACTGGAGGCACAGCTCAGAAGGATGGAGAACAAATCCTGAGAATCACCAGGGTAGTAGCAAGGAAGGGGGAGCTAGATGTCTTTGTCCAACTGGGGGAAAATGATCTGGCAAGGGGTGTGACAAGGTTATAGGTAGTGCAGGAGGAGTGTAGGGAGCTGGGGAGGAATATTGGGCCAGTAGTATGCTCTGTGGCCTTCTCAGAGGTGCTGCCTAACATTGCTAAGGGGGAGACTAGTGAATGCTGCATCAAGAGCTCAATGCATGGCTGAAGGAATGATGTGGTGAGCAGGGGTTCAGCTTCATTGGGGATTGGGCCCCACCTGGAGGATGAGGGCCTGTACAAAAGTGATGGCCTGCATCCAGCAAGAGGGGGAACCATAGTCCTCAGTGAGTGGTTTAAATGCTTCATTGGCAAGCATTTAGACTAGCAAAGTGGGGAGGCAGAAGGAGGCAGAAGAACAAACATTGCCCTCTTCCAAAAGCTCAAGAGACAAATAAAGAATGCAAGGAGGGAGAAAATACCAAACAAGGGGCAAACAACAATGGAGATCAAGAGATACAAGGCAAGAATAAAACTATATATATATATAGATATATATATATATAGATATATATATATATATATATATATATATATATATATATATATATATATATATATATATAACATAGTGGACAGGAAAAGGGAGGGCAAAAGGGAAAAGGGATAGAGGGTGGCAGCACAGCCTAGAATGCCATGAGAGAAATTCCTAGATGTCTGAACAACAAGGTTGCAGACCTGGAGGCCATCATGGTAGAAGCAGACCTGGGACCTGGTCACCATCACAGAGACTTGGTGCAATGCAAACCAGGACTGGGAAGTAGCCATTCCACAATATACACTGTTCACAAGGGACAGAGTAGGTAGAAATAGGGGAGGAGTGGCTCTGTATGTAGGGGATAACATAAAAACCTAAGAAATACAGATGTGACAGGAAGGTGAGAAGACACTGTGGGTCACTCTGAAAAGAAGGAAAGGGTCCACTATAAGAACAGGAGTGATTTACCGACCTCCAACACAAGGGGAATAGGTTTTTCAGGAAATGGTGGAAGGAATCCGGAAGATGGCTCGCAAGGGGAGGTACTGATGGTGGGAGATGTCTTTTTCATGCAACCAAATACCAAAAGATTGGAAAACAGCAGTGGTTACACCAATCTACAAAAAGGGAAACCACACAGATATTTCTAACTATAGACCAATCAGTCTGACATGTATAATAGGAAAGATTTTTGAATCCATACTGAAAAATAGATTAGAGGATGATGTAATTACAAAAGGGCTGATAGATCAATCACAGCATCTATTCAGAACAAATAGATCTTGCCTGTCCAGAAATTTGGTGTTTTATGAATATATCAGCAAGAACTTGGATAATAACATACCAGTAGGTGTGATCTACCTTGATTTTTTCACGGCATTCACAAGGTCCCCCATGATCTTTTATTAAACAAAATGAGATTATTAGGAATAAATAACAAAATTACAAACTGGGTTGAAGAATGGTTGAATGAGCAAACACAGTGTGTATGTATTAGGGGATACATGTCTGAACAACGCTCAGTTACTAGTGGAGTACCACAGGGGTCGGTTCTGTGCCCAATATTGTTTGACATCTTTATATCTGACCTGACTACTAACATTAACAGCTTTTCCATTAAATTTGCAGAAGACACTAAAATATCAGTTAAAACATTGGAAGATGTATCCAACCTTGTTAATAATTTAAAGAAACTTGAGGAATGGGCAAATAAAAATCAGACGTCTTTCAATGTAGGTAAATGTGTTGTCATGCACCTAGGGAATATTAACATACAAAACCAATATACATTAAACGGCCAAGTGTTAACCCCTATAGTGGAACACAATGACCAAGGCACAGTAATTAATTCTAATTTAACCTCACAAAGTCATTGTAATGATATCATCAGACGAGCCAACAAACTCATAGGTTGTATTAGAGGAGTTTTACCTCATGAGATAGGGAATGTGTTTTGCCATTGTATGGAGCATATGTGAGACCACACCTTGACTATTGTTCCCCTTTATGGAGCCCCTACCTTAGAAGAGGTATTGGTAGACTAGAGGGAGTAGACAGGAGAGTAACTAAGCTTGTAACTACTATGCATGAAAAGAGTTATGAAACAAGGTTGAAAGAATTGGGCATGTATTCAATGGAACAGAAAAGAATGAGAGGGGACCTCCTATTGATGCATAAGATTCACACTGACACTGAGTTAATGACTCAATTAGGAATGTCCTATAATAGACTAGAATGTAACTTAAGAAACCACAATTACCAACTGGCCTTAACATATCCTTGAACTAATAAAGGGAGATCATATTTCACTCAGAGAATAATTCCATTATGGAATACCTTACCTACTTCATTACTGGGAAATCATAATCACATTACATTTAAACAAAACCTTGATTATTTCTTGTTATAAACACTGGGACAATGCGCTAGCTTGACTGGAGACATACTTATATGGGCCATTGACTTCTGTATGTCTACATTTCTTAGTATTAATCTTAGTATGAGATTTCAATCTACTGGACTTGAATTGGAGTCTCCTGAATGCAGCTACAACCAGGAATAGGTACATTTAGGACTCTGTGCAAGGGGAGTTCCTCAAGCAATTAGTGTGGGAACTCACTCATGATGGGGCAGTTAGTACTGTCAAACAGGAACAGTATGACTGATGTCAAGGTGGAGGAACACCTGGGAAACAGTGACCACCATACAGTGTAGTTTGAGGTATGAACCTGGTCAGAATTGAATCACACAAGGGCGAGGGTCCTGAATTTCAGGAGAGTAGATTTTAATAAAATGGGTGACTGCCTGAGGGAAGCTCTGGTGGGAATAGGAAAACCTGAGGAGTCGTGGAAAGGTGGACAAAAATAAAAAAAGGGAATTAAGCAAGCTACAGACCTCTGTGCAAGTCAGGTGAGCAAGAGCAAGAGACAAGGGGGGCCATTATAGTCCTCTAAATATGTAGCAGAAAAGGTAAGAAAAAAACAAAAGGGCACTTAGAATGTACAAAAAAACATAGAAAGAAGGGGACAGGGATGCTTACCAAGAGAAACAAAGGGAGGCAGGGAAGGCAGGGAAGGCAGGTAGAAAAGCAAAGAAACAAAGGAAAGGACTGGCAAGTCAGTGACAAAGGGAGTGAGAAAAAGGACAGAAGGGAGAATAGTAAGACTGATAGGGAAGGAGGGTGCAGTGGGAAAGAGGACCAACAAAAAGCGGATTTACTAAACAACTATTTCTGTCCAGTATATACAGAGAATGGAAAGGGAAAAGAGCTAAGGGTAAAGAACAAGGGTATAAAAGAACGGGAAGTGGACACAAAACCATTTACTGAAGAAAAAGTGCTAAGGGAACTATCAAAGATAAAAGTAGACAAAGCAATGGTGCCAGATGGGGTGCACCCCAGCATAATGAGGGAACTGAAAGAGGAGCTAGTTTCACCTTTGACAGCTCTTTTCAACATGTCATTATTTATTTATATATTTATTTATTTATTTATTTATTTATTTCATAAAATCAGATTTACAACCTTTGAGTCAGAGACTCATTTACAAAGGTACCTCATCGCAGGGAGGGTAGACAAATAAAATTGTGAGGTAAGACATTGGTAACAATACAGGTGAGATACAAGGTGTAAAACAATAAAGCAAAAACAAGATGGAGTAACTATACAAGACTTATTCATACCCTGTGACACAGACCAGTTCTAAGTAAGCTGGGATGTTCAGGGGTGCTCTGGGAGGTACTATTAGGGACAAGTACAGAGCCGATTATCAATGAGGTATTTGTGTAGGGCTATTTTGAGACGGCCAATTCTGGGGATGTTTGTAATGTGTGCAGGGAGTGAGTTATACCGAGCAGGTGCTCTATGGTGAAAGGATCTTTGGCAGAGTGAGGTCTTGGCTCTAGGTACCTGGAAGGTGGCTTTGGTGGCATTATGGGTGAGTGCCAGGCGGGTGGCCTGTTGCAAGGGTGTAGTGACCCTTGGGGGGAAAAGCCCAGATAGAGCCTTTTTTGCTAGTAAGCAGGTGTGATATTGCAGCTGTTCATCGAAGGTGAGTATGTTAGAGGCAGAGTAGAGCAGGCATGTATGAGTTCTGCTTTGGGCACTGGTCAGAACCCTACAGGCTTTGTTGATAGAGGTCTGGACTTTGGTGAGGGCAGTAGGGTTGGCAGCTGCATGGGTAGGGAGTCCATAGTCTGCCAAGGACAGAATGGATGAGGTGATGGCAAGTTTTAGGGTAACTCAGGAAGGCAGTCTTTGTGGCGATAGAGGAGACCAATCCGGGCATTCATGGCCGATGACAGAGCATTAAGATGGGTGTGGAAGGTAAGTGCCGAGTCGAATGTGATGCCCAGATACTTGTAGGTTGATACCTGTTCAAGGGGGTGGAGTGTGCTGGGGGTGATGTGAAGGGGAGCATCACTGGAGTTATTTTGGCTGTGTGCAAAAAGCATAGATTTAGTTTTTTTCAGGTTCAGGACTAGACGGTGGTTGAGGAACCATTTTTCTGCTTGGCTGAAGGTGAGTTGCAGGGAGCTTTGGAGTGAGAGTGGGTCGGTGTGTGAGGCGATGAGGACAGCGTCATCAGTGTATAGAAGCATTTTGCCCGTGCAGGAGCTAGGGAGGGTGTTTAGAAAGAGGCTGAATAGGGTAGGTCCAAGGATGGAGCCTTTGGGGACCCCGGAGTGTACTGGTAGGTTTGTTGACAGGGTCCTATTCAATTTGACCCATTGGGATCTATTCTGGAGGTAGCTGGAGAACCAATTCAGGGGGCCTGATGAGAATCCCAGTTGGCAAAGGGAGTCTAGCATTAGTGAGTGACACGCAGTATCAAAGGCCTTAGATAGGTCGATGAACGCTGCGCCAGCAATTTTCTCAGCATCAACTGCAGTGTGTATTTAGTGGGAGAGCTCCAAAAGTGCTGTGGAAGTGCTGTGACCAGGGCAGAAACCATGTTGCTCTGGGCATAGTATGTTGTATTTAGATCGGTAGTCTATGGGTTGCATGGATACTATCTTCTCCAGGGCTTTAGAGAGGGGGGAGGATGGAGATGGGTCTGTAGTTGTTTGGTAATGTTCGGTCTCTGGTCTTATGGATGGGGATGATTTCAGCCTGTTTCCATACACTTAGGAATTGGCCAAGGCATAGGGATCGGTTGAGGAGATCCATGAGGGGGTCTAACATGGCGTCCAGTGTTAGGCGGAGTATCCTGCAGTCAAGGGGGTTACCGCTCGGGTTGTGGGAGGAGAGAGCCTTTTGGAGGAAAGGTTTGGTGTCACAGGGTGAGATTGTCCTGAAGTGTAATAGGGGCCGGGAGGTAGTAGGGTAGTTGGATGGGAGGATGGGGTCAAAAGAAATGGGCAGGAAGAACCGCACTTAGGTCAGAGAATGTTGTGTTTAGACAGTCTGCGATGCATGGTTGGTCCGTACTAACAGTGCCATTAATAACCATCTGAGGGGGGAGCGGGTATTCCCATTAAGTTCTTTTATGTTATCCCAAAAGGCTCAGGCAGAGCCCCAGGATGAGGTCAGGGCTGTTTGGCAATAGCTGACTTTTGCTTGTTTAATGGCCCAGGTGCACTGGTTATGGGCTGTTTTATAGGCTTGCCTATCCTCTGTCCTGACGGACTCAACCGCAGTGTGCCATAAGTTGTCCCTATGTTTTAGTTGCTGGATCAATGTGGGGGAAATCTAGACAGCACTCTGTCTCTTTTGACGAGATTTGGTGATGGGGGCCAAGATGTCACAGGCCTTGCTGAAGGCACTGGTGAGGTAGGCTAAGGCAGTATCAAAATCTATTGCGAGGGTGATTGGGGACCAGTTGAGCTGGGCAAGGTGCCGCTTAAGATTGTCAAGGCCCCTGGGGCAGAAATGGCAATGGGGGGTGGTATTATACTCAGGACTGAGTGTGGGGGAAGACCAAAAACATAGAACAGGTGAGCAATCACTGAAGCAGTCTGCTAGGACATTAACAGATGTTATTTTGTGTGGTCGGTTAAAGAGTACTACGTCTAAGAGGGAGCTGGTCCCCATAGCTTGGTTGAGTCTGCTGGGCTGAGTGACCAATTGTGATAGGTCAAGGGCTGCGAAGTCGTCCTTAATGTGTCCTGAGGTGGGGCTGAGCCAGTTGGTGTTGAGGTCTCCTAGAATAAGCTGTTCAGCCTTTTGTTGCAGGGTGGAGCGATAGTCTGTGAGGGAGTGGATAGCTAGGCTTTGCACTCATGGGGGTATGTAGGTGGTTTTGAGCTAAAGCGGGCCATGACTGGGGTGTGGGGTAATTTTCAAGGTGATGACTTGTGCCCTGCAGCCAAGCTCAGGGGCTGGTAATGCATGTCCTAGAATGGAGTCACACAGGTAGATGGCACAACCACCATCCATGCTTACCCACCCAATCTGCTCTGAAAAGAGTGAAGCCAGGGAGGGAGACAGCTGAGTCTGGGGTAGATTGGGAGAGCCAGGTTTCTTCTATCGTAAGAATGTCGGGTGTGTGCTGTGCTACCCAGCATTGGAGTGCTGCGGTTTTCTTTGGGAGACTGCAGATAATCACAAATGCAATCTGAGGAGACCATGTCCAGTGTTAGGTGGTGTATTGTAGCGATTCCGGCCAGGGTTGGTGGACATTCCTGGAGAGCATAAGGAGTAGGGTAATAAGATGTAGGAAAAGCCTGCGGTTGTTGTGGTAAAGTCGCTTGCAGAGATGCCATGATCTCAGGGGGGTAGTGCAGGGGATGGGAAGTGAGATGAGGGCAGGTATTGCTAGCGAAGAGAGGGACCACCGATTACAGTGTGCAGCAGATGGGGGGGGGGCGTTGGCGTTGGATGGGGGGAATGGGATGGTTCAGCTTGCGAGGTAGATTAGTGGGGAGTGACAATAAGGTGGTCGGGCCATGAAAAAAGGGGCGATCTGCCAGAAGGGGCTGGGATTCAGGCAGGGGTACTTTTATAGGAGAGCTGTAGGGATCCACAGCAGTGGGTGGGTATAGTATCAAGAGGAGTGATGCAATTGTCCAGAGTACTATTGGAGGCATGTTTATGTGTGGGATTTTGTGAAAGGAGATAGAGTTTGAATGCAGGGTCCCCATAGTGTTGAGGAAATATAACCTGCAGGTGGAAAAGTGGGCTGATTGGTTCTGGCACGAAAGTGGAAATAGGGAGGAGGCAAGAAATTACAGGCCTGTCAGCCTGACGTTGGTGGTAGGCAAGGTAATGGAAATGCTGTAAAAGGAAAGAATTGGGGAACATCTAGTTACCAGTGACCTGCAGGATCAGAGGCAGCATGGATTCACAGGGGGAGGCCCTGCCAGACAATGATCGAGTTCTTTGATTGGGTGACCAGATAAGTGGATCAAGAGGGAGAGGTGGACATGGCTTAACTGGATTTCAGCAAGGCCTTCAACACTGTTCCACATATAAGATTGTTAAACATGCTGGGAAACCTAGGAGTAGGTCCTAAGGTAGTAAAATTGATGGAAATCAGAGGGTGGTGGTAAATGGCAATCACACTGGAGTAGACAAAGTGACCAGTGGAGTACCACAGGGATCAGTACTAGGACTGGTCCTTTTCAGTGTCTTCATCCATACGTTGCAGAAGGGCTGGAAGGGAAACTATGCCTGTTTGCAGAAAACACAAAACTCTGCAGCAGAGTAGCCACACTGGGAAGAGTGGAAAAAATGAGAAGTGATCTAGAAAGGTTGGAAGAATGGTCAAGGGCTTGGCAGCTGGGTTTTAACACAAAGACGTGCAAAATAATGCACTTCGGGCATAAGAACCCAGGGGCAATATACCAACTGGGAGGAAAGGTATTAACAGTTACAAAGCTGGAAAGGGACTTGGGGGTCATAATTTCTGATGATCTGAAGGTAGTGAAGCAGTGTGACAATGCAGTGGGGAAGGATGGAAGGATGCTGGTTTGAATAGGAAGGGGAAATCACCAGCAGAAGGAGGAAGTAACATAGAAACATAGAAACATAGAATCTGATGACAAATAAGGACCACTTGGCCCACCTAGTCTGCCCATTTTCCTATCTAATGAATATGCTGCAGATCCTAGTTAACCAACAGCCTACTTTCTCCTACCCCCCACACAGATAATAATACCCCTATACAGATCACTGGTTAGGCAGCATCTTGAGTAGTGTGTACAGTTCTGGAGGCCTCACCTCTGTAAAGACATGGGGGGGACAGTACAAAGGAGAGTAGCCAAAATGGTGCATGGCTGCATCAAAAGCCCTGTGGGGTAAGGCTCAAGGAACTTAACATGTACTCCCTGGAGGAAAGGAGAGAAAGCGAGGATATGGTAGAGACATTCAAATATCTCACAGGCAAAAACAAGGTAAAGGAGGGAGGCATTTTCCACAGAAAAAGATGCTCGAGGACAAGGGGTCATGCTGTGAAGTTAGAAGGGGAGAGGCTCAGAGGAAATGTGAGTGGTGAATGCATGGAACAGTTTACCAGAGGAGGTGGTGGGGGTGGAAACGGTGACAGGGTTCAAGAATGCATGTAATAGATGCAGAGAAATCTCAGCACTGGGGGGAGGGAGTGAGACCAGAGACCAAGTAGGGCCTGCAGTAATATTATAGGAATGGAAAATGGGGCAGACTAGGTGGGCCATCAGGTCCTCATCTGCCGACAGAGTCTGTGTTTCTATGTTTCTTTGTATTGTAAGATGTCACAACATGCAGAAATAACATGTATGTGGGGAAAATAATGTGTATCCTGTGTCAAACATGCTAAAATAATGTTTTATTTTCAAGATTTACCTTTTCTTGCATGGTAGAATAAGGGGGATATTCCATAAGGTGTCCAACAAAATGTTTTTTTATCACTGTAGTATGTTGCCAAAAATGCTGCCTAGCAACAAGTGGTGGAGTGAAGCAGAGCCAAGAATGCTAGGACAGCAGAGCTGGTAATATACTAGAATAAATAAAAAACATATTCCTGGATGTCCAATGGAATGCCCTTCTGATATGCAGGCCACAACTAGATAAATAAATACATACATACATACATAACATTAATAGCAAATAAAGGCTCTAGGCCAATCCAGTCTGCCCACCCTCCCTAACTATTTTGCCTTGCCCTAGTGATGATCATCCCCTTTGTCACTGACCTCCAGCTAAAGCCACATGCTTATCTCATCCCTACTTGAAGTTGCTGATTGATTTGGTCTGTACCATTTCCTCTGGAAGCTTATTCCACTTGCCCACCACCCTTTTCATGAAGAAGTGCTTACTGGATTCCTTTTTGAATCTTCTCCTGCTAGCTTTAGTGAATTTCCATTAGTTTCTGTGTTTGAACTTAAAGGAAATTTCTCAGATTTATATTTGGGCTTCACAGCCCATTACCTTAAGTTGAGTCAGGCTTTTGGTGCCAAAATGATAACTTTATTTCAGGTCCTGTACTTGAGGGAAGAGATCGTAAGTGGAGCCCACCCTGGCACTCCAGGCTATTGACCTATTCCTTCTACCAGTTTGGCCAGCCTGCCTCCATGCCCCACCCTGGGAGCTAAGCCAGGGAGGCAATGCCAGTGGGCTCCATACAGTAATCCTTCTTCCATTGTCTTGTGGGTTTCACAACAGTGCATTGGCCCCGCACTGAGGGGCTATCCAGGGGGTATCCTCTGCCTGGAGGTAAGTCCTGGGATGAGGTGGGGGTCCGGGAATGGCTGGGACTAAGCCATGGCGGTGACAGAGAAAAAGTATGCTAAAAAAATAAGCACGCTGATGTTCAGTTTTTCTAACTCAGAAGGCAACCTACCTCCCTAGTACTTACCCTGCCTGTTTTTTAATAGGAGATAACACAGGATGTAGATTAATGGCCCGGGATGCAAAGACCATAATGCTAAACATTGCACATCCCCCCATCATTTTTCAGGTGATTACAATTGACTTTACAGGCACCAAGGGAGTACTTACAACCCATTGAGCATTAGTGTGAGTACAAAGTAGTCTTTTTCAGCAACTCTGCATTTGACTATGTATTTGCAACTAAGCCCTTGGTGTTTTCTAAGCTAATTGTTAGTAAACAGCTGCATTTAATACATTGACATTAAAGTAGTGTTTATAAAACATTTTTATCTGTTTTTAATTTGATCATTCATTTTTATTTATTTAAACATGATTCACCAAGAATTTTCCAGCTATGATATAATGACTTATTTTCATTAAGGCCTAGCTTCTACCCACTTTTGCTGCTGAGACTTTTATTGTGCAAGATGGTCAAATCACAGTGAGTCAGCAGCTAAACTGAGATTCACACCACGGTCTCCTGACTCATAGCCTTTTACTCCATTAAAAAGTACTTTAACACTTTCCTTTTCATTGTAATAGGTTTATCTTTAGCCAGTTAAGTGGATTTCATTGTGATTATTTCAAGGGAAATACCAGAATGGGATCAGTAGGGTTTCCTCACAGCTGCAGATGTATCTGATGTTCTTTTTATTATTGTGTATTTGTACATTCAATGTAGTTTATAAATGTTGCACCTGGAATCAGAAAATTATATTCAAATGCCAATTTCAGATTTGTTTCCCTTTGAATGTAGTCCTCCTGTCTTAATAGTATTTTCAAGAAGATAGTGGAAATGGTACTTTTCAATAAACAACAGATGGGATTCTAAAATTAAATATGCAGTCACTCAATTGATTTGTACTTCCTGTAATTTAACTGCTTGGCCTTTTGGGGTGGATTTTCTCCACTCATCTGCTTTGGCAAAATGTTTACAATCCAATACAAGATCCATAGTCAGTTTAATAATGTATCAGTTTACTGGTTATGTGTGTTTTGTTTCAGGTTAAACTTTGATAACATACGGCATGACTGTGCTTTTAAAGTAAATGTAGGTTCCACTTGCCTTTTGTGCTTTTAAATTGAATCTTCAGATTGGGAAGTATAACAAAGTAACTTTATACTTTCTTATCTAACTTTGCATGCTTACGATGACATGGATTGCTGATAAAAAAAAATCTTGTGCCACATTACTGATTTATAATAACTGGTGATCCTCTAAAATGGCTAGGTATGCATTCCTCATAAAACGCCATAATAGCCCAGCTGAATTCCATACTAACTTGATAGCAGGTTATTATGGCATTTTCCTCCTTGTGCTCCAACTTCACTGTATTTGTATGAGTATGGCAGTTGCTCATGGACATGCTCGCTCATACAAATACAGCTTGGTTTTTCTTGCTGTTGAAAACTTGCAACAGTTATTACATTCTTTATTGAATGAAGATTTTTCATTTTAACATTTGTTTTAGAATAAACTTAAGAATCAAGTCCATTAGTACTACTACAATAAATATTTATAGAAAAATCATAAAAGAGGATTTACTTTTTCCACTGTATGTTTTACTGCTTTTAAAGTAACTTTCCCTTACAGTAACTACATACTTCCAACTGTTACCATCCACCAAGTTAGGATACTCTTTCACTCATAGTTTACAAGCAGCTTAATAACAAATGCAAATCCTTTATCAGGGGTCTCAATTATCTTTTTTTTTATTGATAAGCAGTGCCTTTTGCTGGCAAAAGTGTAACACCTTGGGATTTAATAAATGAAATGCTGGGCAAAAAAAAAGAAATCTGGAGTTGCTACTTTATCTATTGATTCAGGTATGCTATCAGAACTTCATGACATTGCCTTTGAGTTTATCATTTTTTTTCAGATTTGTCCAACTACATCCCCAGTAACAACTCTTATTTTTTGAGATGTGCTGCCAGGTCTTGATTGCACATCAGTCACTACTGCACCAAATTTGTACTTTAAAATACTTTCTCCATATGAGGTGATTAATTATCTGAACAAGATGAATCTTAAACCACTGGTGGGGATGGATGAGTTGGGCTTCTGACTCAAAAGACTTGCCTTCCGTCACATAGCATTACCCTGTACTAAAATTTAAATTTTTCTATCTACCATGGTCAGTTCCCATCTGTTTGAAAAGAGCAATGGTAATACCCAGTGTATTTTTAAATCTAGCAATCAAACTAGAGTCCAAAACTATTGTCCCATTTCATTGCTGACCCCCTTGCTAAAGTGTTGGAGCAGATTATGTCTGGTCAGTTGCTTGATCATCTGGTCAAATATAATATGCTAACATCCACCCAACACAGGTTTTGACCTGGTCATAGTACTTGAATGGCCTCAGTGGAGTTCACACAGATGGCCCAAGAGGCCCACCTTAAGGGTCTTTATTTTGTGTCCATCTTTGTGGGCCTGACCAATGCCTTTTACCTAGTCATTCATCATCTTCTCTTATCGTCATTGTGAGTTTGTTTGGTTTAGCTACAGATTGTAATGATTAGCTACAAAATGATTTGGCAGGAAGATCCTGGTGCTCCAAAGTGGCAGATGTCCTTTCTCCCTTGGTTCAAATGGATATAGGAGTTCCTCAAGGTTTGATTCTTGGACCCTGCCTTTTAATCTGTTTTTGAATTCCATTCTTTCTGTTTGCAGTAAAACTAACATCCTTCCTTATTCTGATGCTGATTATATATCTATATTACCCCACCCCACCAAAGTAATACTCCTTGCCGACTTCAATATCAATTGGTTCTCATCGGATTCCAACCCATACAAAAATGTGGCTGCAGCTATTGACCTCTCTCAGGTTGTGTCTACCCCTACCAGATACAATTACAAAACTGGTACATGCCCCCTACTAGACATGGTTTTTACTAACCATGCAGAGCATATATCAGGTACAGGGGTCCTTCCAGACTCTCTCAGTGACCACTTCCCTGACATCTGCCGCTGGTCCAACAGATCCCCCAAGCAACCCTGCAAGTGGTCATACCACCATGTCCTCAAACAGGGGCAACTTAAACAACTTCAAACACACCTCCAAAACTGTGATTGGTCACCTTTGAATGCTGCACCAAGTGTTGATCAGGCCCTTGATTACTTTATTTCCCAATTCAACACCACTTGTGACACCTACGACCCCTATACAAAACTTAAGATAACAATTGCTAACAACCCTTGGATCACCTCCACACTACTAAATCAAATGTCCAATAGGGATCACCTATGGCACAAAGTATGGGCCAGTGGAAAACCAGCTGACTGGCAGCAGTACAAGGCAGCCAGAAATGCATGCACCCAAGCTACCCACCTAGCCAAAGCTGCCTATTACAAAGACACTCTAACCAATTCCTGGGAAGATGGCAGGACATTCTGGGACAATCTCAGGGAACTCTCAGGGAAGCCCAGAAAATCCTCTCTCTCCATGCTTAATTTAGATGGCACAACCATTCTGGACCCAAAACACATAGCAGACCCTTTCAACTCTACGTTCAATGACCTAAGTTGTGTACTCCCACCTTATTTCTTTGACACACATTCCAACCTATATGTCCTTACGAATCCAATCCCACCGTTGCTTAACCCATCTTTCCACTTCAAATAAATCTCACTCACAGAGTCCAAAAATATCTTCATAGGGTACTCAGCAAGGCCTGCTTTAGTAGCAACTCACCGGACCTAAAGCTCCTGTAGCTCACACTGGATGCTATGCTTCTGCCTCTCACAAAAATTCTAAACATATCACTGTGCTTTAGTCAATTCCCCATGTTATGAAAAACAGCATTAGTGACTCCTATTCATATATCTGGGGCCAGGGCAGCTCTCTCAAACAATCACTCAATTTCCATCCCCACCCCCCACTCTCCAAAGTACTTGAATGTATAGCCATGGACCAGCTCATTGACTACATTTCCAAGTACAACATCCAATGTCCTGAACACCATGGCTCCATGACATGCCATAGTACAACCTCTGCCCTCCTCCAGTATACAGATTTCATACACCAGGCAATTGATCATGGACACTTACTGGGGTCAGTGTACACTGATCTCATTAAGGTGTTTGATACTGTTAATCACTACATCCTACTCAATTTCCTTCTTGATACTGGTTTATCGATGGATGCTGTAGCTTGGTTTAAAGGCGATCTAGCAGGAAGGTCCCAGCAGGTCAAAATAGGTGTCACCCTTTCAGACAGCTGGCCAGTTCTAACCAGTGTTCCCCAAGGCTCCATACTGGGACTGCTGCTTTTCAGTCTCTTTCTAAACTCTCTCCCACTCGTCTGCATCAATAATCTCCTACTATACGTAGATGATGCTGTTACATTCTTCGCCCACTCAGATCCACTCCTATTTGCCGATAGCTTACAATGCGATTTCACAACTGTGGAGACCCAGTTCTCCAAGCACAAGTTAGTTATGAATTACAGAAAAAACAAAATCTATGATTTTAGCCAGCCCTCATAATAAACAAAAATCTACTCCACTAATCATACGAAACAACCTTGATGTCCCTATAAAGCAGGTTTTTTCCTATTAAATACCTTGGAATAACCCTAGACAATACCTTATCTTTTTGTGAGCATATCAGTAATGTCTCCAAGATGGTTAACTCAAGACTAGGGATCCTTTATAGACACAGACCAAGCATGACCCCTGATGCCCTTCAACTTGCTGTTACTAGCTCTGTGCTTTCTGTAACAGATTATGGCCTAGTTATTTATGGCTCAGCCTCTGAGACATCCCTTAAAAGTGCATGCATGGCCCTCAACAATTCCTACTGTCTAGTTTCAGGTACACCCAGATGCATGTATACAGTACATGTGACTTCTACACCCATACTAAATGGAAGAACTTTAGTGGAAGGACTAGTTATCATACCTGTCTGCTTGCAAAGAAAATCTCACTGGGGCTGACCCATCCATTCTCTCGGCAGTTCATCATGCATGCTTCCAACCAGTGCAGTACCAGGAGTGCCTCCAGACCTCTTTCTCTCAGACTATGCAAGCCCAACACTCCTTCAAGTTTTGTGTTCCTAACTGATTAAATAAGCTGCCTGTTGACATCCTAGAAGAACATAAACTAGAACCATTCAAACAGAAACTTAGACAACACCTCATTGATATTAGCAGCTGTGATTCCCACAATTAGGTCCTTTTCAGCCTCACACATTGCCTTTTCCCTGCACCTCCACCATCCTGACCTCACTCCCCCGTTCATTGCCCCACCCCTTCTCCACAACTCCATTTCCCTGTTCCAGCTACTGGTCCCTGCTCTCTTTCCCCTTCCTAACTCTCCTTCCCTTGTCCCTTCCTGTGCTCCCTCCTTTCCTTGCACTTCCACTCCAATCACTGCTCACATACCACTGCCTGTCCTTTCTCCCCTACCTCCACTGTTCTACTCCCACCCCTGTCTCCCAACCCATCACCCACTACACTCCCTCCCAAACCTCTGTCCTCCCTCTCATCTCCCAATTCTTTGCCTGACAATGTCAAATCCTGACAGCATCCTTCCCTTCACTCTCCCCTCTGCACTCCTATGACAATGTCAGATTCCTGGTAGCATCCCTCTCTGCTCTTCCCCCTGTGTACCTCCTTAAGTCCCAAAACCTGCTGCAGTTCTTACTGAAACGTGAATGTAAAAGTTTAACCAGATTGTATATCTTGCTGTAACCTGAATTGCTAACTCTTTACCTGTCTGTAACTTTTATGAATGATTTTACCCAACTAAATGTATCATGTGTTCCATTTGTCTTGAATTTAGTTCTTTGTTGTGTATTTACTCTGATGTGTAACCTTTGTAAAAGACTCTTTGACTCAAAGGTACTGTAATTCAAGACTTGAATGGATAGATAAAATGGATGGATGCCATGTTATTTTTTTTATTTTTATTTTTTATGTGGACCCACTATTTCTGATTTAAAGTAATTCCTTCAACTGGATTTTGAAAACTTTCAAAAATGGTTTCTAAACATAAGTTGTTCCTGAATACTTCCAAGACCACATTTATGTTGCTCTTTAACCCATGTTAAAGAAATACAGCATCTTTCCATCTATTTCCCTTACAATGCTGGGAGATTCCTTGACTTGAACAAGTTTCTACTTTTAAATTCTTTAGACCCATCCTGGATAGTGTACTCTTCTGCTAGCCATGTATCTCTAATATGGCCAAGAAAATTCATCATAGACTTGGAGCACTACTTAGATTAAATTCAGTTTTTGCACCTGCTACTGGAAGGTCACTAGCACAAAGCGTTGTTCATTCTATAACGGATTATGATCACTTCTTTTATTATTCTGCTGTAGAGAGTGCACTATCTTGGGTGAAGACCCTTTACAATAAAATTGCTAGATTCATCTCATGACTCCCATTATGTACTCACCATTGTAAACTATACACATTTCTCCACGTGCACTTAGAGAGATAGCACCCACGCACAGAATATTGGATGGTAAGGATTTGTCATGCCACTTTGACAGAGGAGAAGGACATGGAGGTCATCAATGGTGACTTCCTCAAGCAAATGAGTCAATACAGCAAGGCATTAAGGATACTGAAATGTATAGTGGAGGGGGGATTCGGACAGTAGAAGTGATGATATTCTGCCATTGTACATATCCCTGGGAGGCCTCACCTGGAATACTTCACCCAGTTTTGGAATCCTCAACTGAGGAAAGACAGTGACAGATTACAGTTGGTACAGCTAAGTGTCACCAAGACGGGCAGATTTGCTGATATCCCAAAATATGTACTCATTGGAAGCAGATGGAGTGGGGGCATTATGGAAACAAAGGTTGAGTCATCCCTCTTAGAATTTAACTGCAGCCCCAGTATTATTTTTTATAAAGTGGCTATGTACTGTAAGGAATCTTTTTGGACCATATCAGCATGCTGTGCCAAAGGAAGCTATCAGCTATTACACTTGTAAGTCAGTGGGATGTTTCTGAGCTAGATTCTACACTTCAGAAGGATTTCAGTTATATTCCATGCTACTTCTGCATAAATTAACAAATACTAAATGCTGAAAAATGGATTCTATGACTTTTTTTTAGCACAATGCACCTTGGCAAATTACACACTGCCCCATTATTTAGCACATCAGGTGACTTACCCTTGAAGAAGTTTCTTATGTACAGCACTGTGGGTGTACCTAGATCAAAGACATCATCTCCTACTGTATCAATGCCATCCATCAGAAGCTCCTCCCCAAACTTGGCATGTTGTACAGCAACAAATCATGCCTTGCCTGCTAGTCTGCCAAAAGTGTTTAACTAATGTACATGGATGCGGTGTATAGCAATTCCCTAAAATCTACACTGGCAATGGTTGATCCCTCTTCCATTCTTTCTGCATCTTTGCGCTCAGCTATCCTCTCTGCAAATTCCACTGTTCCTTCAACACTAGGTTCAAACACCACTGACAACAGCAGCGCTGTCAATAACAGCACAGTGTAAACAGTGCCATCAAGAACAGTGCCAAGTAAAAATGCTATAATATAAAACAGCACTGATTGTAGCATTCGTAAACCACACTGACGACTACTACCATTGCTAAAACTCATACTAGTAACTTTTGTTTTGTGGGGGGCATTGCATGTAACCAACCCTGGGGGGGATCTCGGGGGGGGAGAGAGACTTGAGGGATTTTTCTTGCCATGCTGATGTAAATAAAATACACTTCTGGTGGGGGAAAAGTGTACCTGCATGCACTGGGAAACCAGGAACAGAAGCCTGGTCTCTCACTCTGTGTTGCTCAAGTTGTTGCTGCCTTAACCCTCTCCACCACAGGAGTAGCTTGGCCAGCCAGTACACTTTTCCTTTACTTGTACGGCTTCAACAGTGTGTGCCTCAATAAACATAGAAACATAGAATTTGATGGCAGATAAGGATCGCTTGGCCCACCTTGTCTGCCCATTTCCCTACCTAATGGATAAGCTGCAGATCCAGTTAACCAACAGCCTACTTCCTCCTACCCTACCCCCTAGAATTACCTTAATGACTGTCCTATGCATTCTTGAATTCCACCACTGTTTTTGACTCCACAACCTACCTACATGTTATACATATCTATTCTAGCTCTATTGATGTACTGCTCTAGTGAAGAGGAAAAGAAGGCATCATTAAAACTTCTGTAGTAGCAGGAGCATTGTGACTTTTGACCAACAAAGGGGCTAATATATGTCTATACAATGCAAAAACACTAAACTCTCCAGAATACATGACTGCCTAACATCAATGTACTTCACTTTCAGATTGCCAGCACTGGGTAACTCTGAAAAAAATCAGACCCATGCTGGGTTTACATTTAGCAACTGTAATGACCAACAAGACTGAGGATGCCAGAAATGTAATGTGTAGGTGTCACTTTTTGCATTATCATTACTTCATATCAATCATGAAAAACATGCAGACTTTCCCTTTGACAGGACTGCACTTTTCCAAAAGTATCTCCAAAACAGTGCTGTTCAGTGACACATGAAATTTATCAGGGAGCCTTCTTTGTTAGTCATCCTGTAGCAAATAAGACTCCTAATATGCAGATGATCCAATGGCCCAGTGGTGCTGAGGGCTTAGGCATCCACCTTACCTTGTGCCACTCTGGCAACCCGTGTTCAGGAATGAACTTGGAGCACCAGGGGTCAGCAGGAGAGGAGAGGATCAAGCATCTAGAGGACTGATTTCCTCTCCTCAGGAGGGTGGGCTCTGTGCTTCAGCATTCCAGTGGCTCCTGGTGGTGAGGAGCACTGCAGCATGGAGTCACTCAGTGGGGAATAGGTGATGGTGGATGTCCTGTAAGTGGGTGCAGGAGAATGCTGGTCATGTGCTGGACATCATTGCATATCCATGCCTCTCAGAGGAGTACTGGAAAGCAGGAAAATCACAGCACCCGGGACAGTGAAGGCAAGACCCAGGGAATCAGCTTCCTGGCCCAATGGCAGATCACTCCCAGACAGCCTCTGATGTCTGTCTCCCAACTCTGCTGGCTGTCTTGATTCTAGGTAGAGTACCAGCTAAGTGGTAGTTGCCCCACCTCAGGGGGTGTGGAAGTCAGGGGCTCAGCTGGTTGGAGCATGGGAGGGGGCTGCAAAGCAAAGGACTGAGCTGGGTGGGTCTCAGGCTAGGCAGATAAAATGTTGGATCCCAAAGAGCACCGTTGAAGAGAGATCCTGTGAGGCCAATGATGGGAGGGAAAAAAATGAGTCTAAAAAAATATCAGATGATGTGATCAAACAACAACATCTTACTAACATTCAGAGCTTTCCAAACTCACTTTCTCCCCCTACTTGCTGTCCTTCCTGAAATATCATCAAAAGTTGTTGTTCAGCAGCCGAAAGAAAAAAAACAGGTATCACTGAATTTGTAAGAATAAAAACAAATGACATGCTTTAAACAGTGATAATAACTGAGAGCTAAAGTATTATACTTTTCAAAACAATGTGCTATTTAAAATGTTTATTCTTTGTATACAGAAAATAACTAGGGGTTTGGTAAGGAGAAGTGATGGTCCAGGTTGAAATTGGTCAGATCATTTTTAATCAGTGGCACTCATTTGAACTACCTGGAATCAAAGGGCAGTTTGCAGAAATGTAAGCATCATCCATCATGCATTCACTATTAGCCCCTCCCCTGCTGAACAATTGATTTTCTGTTGTGCCATTTCTGCAGCTTTTTCCCTTGCTCATCAGGAGTTGATCAGAGCATATCACATCAAGTACAGTTAACTGAGGCTGCAAAACTGCACACATTCAGTCATTTAGCAAAGCAATAACCCTACTGGTAAAAGACATTCTATTTATTCTCATAGTGGGAACATATGAAAGATATTTTTTTCTGCCATCCTCAAAGTTAGACCCTTGCTATAGTGAAAGCAATATAGAAACATAAAAACACAGTGAACACAGAACAATATTTGAAGTTCATCTATTCTGTCTTGAGCTGCTACTGATTGCCCCATAAGTCTAATGCCTGACAGGGTCTATAAATTCACCCTTTCTCCTAGTCAGAATCATCAAGCCTTTGAATCTTTCCCTCATTTCCTTAAATCCCACCACAGTCCCTGTTTCCACTACCCACTTTGCAATTCATTTCATTAGCCACCACTCCCTCAGTGAAGAAGAACTTCATAAGATCCATGGAATTGATAATTGGACTATGTTGGGAGAATCAAGGGAAAAATATGTGGATTTTCTGTCTTCAAAGAATAAAAAATGATTAACAAAAACAACATTTACATTAGTGTGTATACTCCATTCTGATCATAGTGTGATCATATTTTGTATGAAATAAAACATAACTTGCTTAGTGATAAAGTATATGGTTTTAGAAGGCACAGACAGAAAATAAAAGCACTCCAGAAGTTCCTTCAAGATTATTTAATAAAGTGAGGATTAATGCATTCTGTTCCCAAGAGATGGACAAGCAGGCCCTAGTGCTTCAAGTTACAAACACATCTTTGTTTGGGGCATGACACACAGTATATTAGGCTGGAGAGCTCATATTTCCATTTGCAGCTCTCGTATTGGCTTCAGCATCCAGTCTCCTCATGGCACATGTCCAATGTTGTGGTCACATTTTATGGTTTTACAAATGCTTTTTTTATGTGAAGTTTTTAAACTATGGCTTACTAACCTAAAACTTATAACAATGGTGACAACTAATAAAGCAATACCATCTGTTTTTGTTCCTTTTGAGGAAGGGACACTGAACTGTTTGCAAATATAATGAGACTGAAAAACAATTTTTTCCAATACGATGAAAATGTGCTCTTCTAGGTATAAGTGTTACATAATACTGTAACATAGTAGTTTAAGGTTAGAAGGGACTCTAAGTCCATCATGTTTGCCACCAGGTCTCATAAGCAGGAATGAAATAAGTATGCTATACAAACACATATTTATATTGATTTCATACCCACTGTAGTAACCAGAGTATCCAGTGATTCCTTTGGAAAGCAGAATGCGTCCAGGCATACCTTAAGGACCTGCACTATATTTTAGTCCTCTGTCTCATTTCTTCAGCATGAATTATTTTTGGCAGTGGCAGAATGAAGACCTGCCAATGGCTAACATATGATATGATGTCATTGCTGACATCATATACTGAGCATAGATGTGCGGCTTCCCAATAAAGATGGAGAGCAAAGAAAGCAGGCACTATGGAAAATCTGTACATTTTAATGAAAAGTCACCAAGGACAATGAATTCCACAGCATGACATTCTGTATATTTTATGGCAGGGTATAAATATGTGGAAAATTCCATGGTCTTTGAATAACAGAATTCCAAGAGCTCTCAGTATGTGACAGACTGAGGTCATGTCCCCTCTGAGACTTCATTTTTTGAGGGTGAACATGTTAAAGGCCTCCAGACTCACCTCATAGCTTTGATCTTCCATACCATTGATCAATTTAGTGGCCCTGAATTAAAAACACACAACTGCCTCAATATTCATTTAGTATTGGAAATATGATAACTGCACACAGTACTCCAGATGGATCCTGGACAGAGCATTGTAATGTAACAAGATAACTTCCCTACTCTGTTACTCATCCCCTTTTGATACGTCCAATGTGACGTGCAAGATGAAAATAGTGTTTCTTTCTGAAGCTCCCTAAATGGTTAATGTTTATGCATCTGTAGATTAAGGAAACAAAGAGAATAACATGACTGATATCAAAGAGCTCCTTACAACCCAGGGTAAAACTTAATAAAACACAATTTTTAGGCACATTTCGGGTTATGTGAAATAGGTTATGTGTAGTTAGCTTAACCTTTTTCTTTTCTATTTCGGGTTATATAAAAATAGGTAATTTGTTGTTAGCTTAACCTTTTTCTTTTCTAACTATAGTATGCAAATTAACACAAAACTAGGCCAACATCCCTCAAGTATTTCATCTGCTCAAGATCCTTGTCCGCAAAAGACCTCAAAAAACTCTGCTAGTGGAATCACAATCTGTTGCTGTTGAAATAATTATGATGTCATTAACAGAGCATTATTATAATAGGAAAAGACTAGGATGCAGAGCAGATGATGTCAACTCTCCAGATATCATATTTGCATAATATGGTAGAGCTGTTATGAAGAAATGAATACCAATATAAAGAATAGTTAAGTATATGTTGAGATGGGTCTAAACATTTATGCTTTTCCAACATTTGCTCAGGGACATCAGGGGCACTTGAAATTCATTTGAAGAGACAGAAAAAAGAAACATTCTGCCCAACATTTTTTTCGACTGAGAAACACGTTTTGGTGTTTGGATGTGAAGCCAATTAACCACTGCAATGTCTAAAAAAACACAAGTTGGTTTTGCTGCAATGTGGCGTGACTACTAAGATATACTATAAACAAGATATGCTGTCTGCCACTTTAATGTCATGAAAGTGCATCAGTTATGCATTTAACTCTATAGTTCATTGGGCAGTTGTATACTATATGTGTCCTGTTTGAAATATGTGCGTGATACTTTCCATATATAAGCATGTGTTAGCTTCAGTTCCTTTTTTGTTCAATTGAACCTTGCGATCTGGCCCAACTGTGTCTTACTGTATGTGGCCCATCTGGTTTGAATTTCTTTTTAGGTACCATGAATACTGAAGAGGATAAGAGATTCAATGGTTTACTGGTACACCATGCTGGACCTAAATATATGAAATTTTTGAAAACCTCCAGTCAACAAGAAAATTATCTGTTCAAGACAATCTTGTCTTTATTTTAAACTTGCTTTATTCAAATATCACAAATAAACCATCTCTCTATATCTAATATTTCACACTATATTGGGATTTGTCAGGGAAGATGGGACTCCTACAGTATATTTAAACATGTACAGAAACATAAACTAAGTATCTCAAAACTAAATCTGTGGTATAAACTCTCATACCACAGTGCATATATAGTGTACATATATATATATATATATATATATATATATATATATATATATATATATATATATTATGGAAGCTACGGTAGTGCTACCATAGTTAGGGTTGAGAAGTCTGTTTAAGGTTAAAGGGTCAAACTTTGCATCTTAATAATTTTGGCACTGTTTAACAGATTTGCCTGAAATTTGGAATGCACAGTCAAGAACCATACATCTTAGGATCTGCCAAGTTTCATACCAGTAAAATGTACAGCTGTGGAGTTATTAAGCATGATCTACGCATGCGTTTATGCTATTTGGTGAATTCTTTGCTCGTGCCTACAGGTCACATGTTTTACGCAAGCAGTCCAAAAACTTCAGGAAACATGCAGCCAGCATCCCTGGTGTGCCTTTTGATGATTTTGTGAAAACATATTGAATGGTTCAAAAGTTATTCAAAAAACAAGTTCCCATTATAAGTCAAAGGGAAATGTTAACAAAAAGTTCGAAACTTTCGCAAATGCACTTTTTACATTCGCAAATGGCCCTTTTACTTTCACAAATCCGCCATCTTGTTTTCAGTTGGTGATCAGAAAAATGCTTGGCATTTAAATTTGGGACCCTCTGGCAGCACAATTCTTTTTGTGTTTACCTAGTCGGATCCTGAGAATGCTAGGCATGTCTTTATTTTGAGGTTAAACACCCTAGAAATATGTTTTTCAAATTTCTGGAAAAAATATTTTAGCAAAGCAGTGTCGCACTCATGAAAGTCTCACAAATTTTTATGAAAGCTTTCGCAAATCACGAAAGTACTTTGCAGCAATATGGCCAAAATGACAGGAGTTATTTGCCACCTTGCTGCAAAACAACAGTTAGGTCTTTTTGCCTGAAATTTGGAGAGAAGGCAGCCAACATGTCACAGATGTGCCTGTTGGTGGTTTGGTGAAAAAATATTCCATGGCTGGAAAGTTACAGTACTCCAAAGTTGGCATTTTTTCCCATAGACTAACATGGTGGCATAAGCTGAGCCTTTCGGGGCTCGTATCTCGAAAACGATATGAGACACAGATTTTTTGTTACGAGTTGCATAGCCCTGTGGGCTATGCAATAACAAAAGCCTAGCCAGTAAAATCATGATTTTTGTGAAATTTAATTTTTTTTCTTCGTTGTGCGGTTGCTGAGATATTGCCAATTAAGTACTTCCAATGCTCATTTTAAGTTTTGATGCCCATTGAAATGCATGCATTCTTTGTACACACTGTGTTTGTAGTTCCTGTTACTATGTAAAAAGGCATTATGTGGCTTCGGGCCCCGTGCTCCCGCTGCCACATTCCATTTACTATTTATTGTCCTCATTCTCAAAGAAAAGGGAAATTAGTGGCAAAAAACTCTGTTTAATGCATCAGTTAGGGTTGTTCCACAGTGACAAAGTGAGGAAATTCGGTGTTAGGGTTGAAAACACCCCTTGAACAGCCCCCTGCCCACCTCCCCAACTGCCATCGGGGTGCACATTGGGTTCGTCAGTCCAAACTCTCACCCCATTCTCCTTTTCCTCTGCTTCTTTACACATGTGATGGGGTGAGAGTTAGGGCAAACAAACCCAATGCACTCCCCGATGGTGGTTAGGGAGGTGGGAGGGGGTGTCAAAGGGGTGTTTTCAACCCATCTGTCCTCTTCACCCCACTCCTACCATTCACAGACCAAAAGGCAATGGGGTGTGCCTTGGGGTCATCGGCCCTAACTCTCACCTCTGTCCATGTGCAAGAAAGCTGACATTTTACAGTATAGGAGAATGGGCCAAGAGTTAGGCCCTATGACCCCAAGACACACCACATTGCCTGATGGTCTGTGGACTTTGGGGGTGGGGTGGTCAGGTGGGAGAGGTGTTAGGGTAACAACCCTAATGTCTCATTGCCTTTCTTTTGTCATTTCAACCCTAACTGATGCATTAACTAAGTTTTTTGCAATATATATATCTACTGTGCATATACATATATATATATATATATATATATATATATATATATATATATATACACACACAATATAGCTTCAAAAAACCTATGTTAATGCATCAGTTAGGGTTAAAGCAACAGAAGTAGTGGAATGTGGTGTTAGGGTTTCCTACCCTAACACCCCACCCACTCCCTAACACAAATCTACAGAAGCTGGGAATGTGGCTTGAGGTCATCAGCCCTAATGCTCACCCCACTCCATGAGTAAATAAGCTGAGATGTGTACAGTATAGGAAAATGGGGATAGTGTTAGGGCTGATAACCCCAAGCCACATCCCTGGTGCCTGTAGGTGTGTGCAGGATGGGGGCATACTTTTGTCACAATAATCCTAACTGATACATTAATGGAGTTTTTTGCAACTAATTTCCTCACTTTCTGAGAAAGTATATTTGTATCCTTATTTGCCTAGGGGATGGCAGGGCCCAGAGTATCCCTCCAAAGATGCATATATGTATATATATTTTGCAAAACTGTTGTTGATGCATCAGTTACGGTTGTTACTAAAGCAAGAAAAGCAGGAAAATGTTATGTTAGGGTTTCCAGCACTAACACTCCACCCACACCTTGAAGAGACTAACAGGCATTGGGGTGCCTTTAATGTCAGCCCTAATGCCCCCACCCCCATCCTGTAGAGAGTGACAGGCTTTGGGGGGTGCTTTGGAGTCCTCAGCCCTAACTCTCACCCCATTCCATAAGTAAATAAGCTGAGATGGGTACAGTACAGGAGAATTAGGTGAGAGTTATGGCTGAGGACTCCAAGGCACCTCATGAAGCCTGTCATTCTCTACAGGGTGAGGGAGGGGGCATTAGGGCTGATATCCAAGGCACACCCAACACCTGTCAGTCTCTGCAGGGAGGGGGTGGAGTGATGGGGTTGGAAACCCTAACTCCACATTTCCCTGATTTTCTTGCTGTAGTAACAACCCTAACTGATGCATCAACAATGTTTTTTGCAATCTATTTCCTTACTTTCTCAGATGTACATAGTTGTGGAAACAAAACGGTCTCCAGCCCCTGTGCTTCCATGCATTATGTCAGTGGCTCAGCAGGTAGCACACTCGCCTCTGAGTCCAGGAGATCAGAAGGCTATGGGTTCTATCCCCACACCAAGCACTTGGGTTAATATCAGCATGAGGGGGTGCTGCATTCTTGAAGTGTCATCTTTCAGATGAGATGTTAAAGCGAGGCCCCATCTGCTTATTCCAGTGGTAGTTCAGGTGAATGTTAAAGATCCCATGGGACTTCTCAAAAAGAGTAGGGGGATTTCCCAGAGTCCTGGCCAAAGTTCCCCTATTCTCTAAAATTACCGCCAGCAGCTTAATCTGGTTCAAGGTCAGTTGACATTCAGCTGTATCCCCCTCCCCCATCCCTTGGTCATGCCTGAAAATAGGCAAAAATTTGTCTAGTGCACTTACCCGGTCAACAAAAATGAAATAAAATAAATAAATGTTATGAGCAGGCTTAGTGAAATTGCAACAAATATTCATAACTGTGCCACCTTAAATAATTTTCACTCAAAATACTCAACATAACCTTCTTATCACCTCACCACATGTACCCAGTACAGAACATTTTCAAATCCCATTTGAAATGCAATTCTGCGCAACTGTAATGCCATTATGTGCTACAGTTATGAAAAAATATTTTTCACAGGTTCTGAAAAATGACAGCTATACTGTTCATGAGGTTGTGTGAAAAAATGGCAATGCTGAATATTTTCAGTGAAAATATTAACATTTGGTAAAGTTACGTATGTGAGTAGCAACATTTCAACAACCACACATACCTCGGTAGTTTTGGGGTACCGTATATACTCGCGGATAGGCCAACCCACGTATAAGCCACCTACCCCAAATGCAGTTGAGTATTTAAGAAAAGACATTGACCCACATATAAGCCAATGGCAACCTTTAATAAAAAAAACATGGAATATGGCACACAATAGTGTGCTGCCTCCTAGTATAACCTGCCACTGGTGACTGCTTATGAACTTTCTATTACCATTTTATTAAAGTTTACATGAGGGCAGGGAGCTCATGGGAGTCAGCCACCAGGTTTCTACATTAGCTTGCATCGCACACCCTCCTGCATTACACAGCATTACAGCACTTAAGCTGGTAAACTCACCTGTCCAGATGCCAAGGCACTCAACAACATTGGGAGAAAGGAAAAAATGAGGAAAGAAGGCAGCATTTTGGTCTGTAACATCTTTCTGTGCTGCCTGAAGTTTTACCAGTTTGTCAGCACTGGAGGGAAGAGGAGTCATGGGAGACAATTGCCGGTGTAACAGATGAAGGGGGCTGAGCTTTTTACATGGAGGCCAGGTAGCTGTCTCTAAAATATAGAAAATGAAAGAAACAATATACCTTTGCCTCTCATTTCTCTCTCGCCTGAAGTTCTCTGTTTCCTTTGCTCAGAGAAGAGACAGCATTAATGGGAAAGTGCGCTGAATATGCATTTCATTGTAAAAGCCTTCCCGAGTCTTTTTAGACAGACTTATGGACTAGCTGGGGAATTGATTTATGGACCCATAGTTAGTGACCCGTGTATAAGCTGAGAACCCTAAAATTGAATGGCAGATGTGGTGCAAAAATCTCGGCTTATACAGGAGTATATATAGTATTTTTGCATCACATTTTCAACATTGTCTTTTTGTGATCCCACCTCAAAAACAGTAGCACAGTGATTTCATCACTCCATCACAAAAGTTGATTTCGCACACTGACTGTGCCATTCTGCATCACAAGTGCAAAAACACATTTCGGGCAGTATGTGAAAAATGACAGCTGTACTGTTCATGAGGAGGTGTGAAAAAATTTCAATGTTGAAAATATGAAACATTTGCGAAGTTACGAGCATGCATTGAAATAGCACAACACACTGCTTTTTGTGACTTCTCCTCATGAATAATGGCACAGTGATTTTGTTAATCCATCCTGAAAGTTGATTTTGCATAGCAACTGTGCCATTCTATGTGATAAGTGCAAAAACAAGTTTCAGGCAGGATGTGAAAAATGACAGCTGTAGCATAAGTAGGTGTTAAAAAATGGCAAGGTTGAATATCTGGAGTGAAAATATTAAAAAGTGGTGAAGTTGCAAATGTGCAGAAAAACTGTCATGCACGCTTGTAAAACAGTCATTTTTTTGGAATTTTTGCAACAAACTTTTGATATTGGCTTTTTAGGACCCCACCTCATGAACAGTGGCAATGTCATTTCATTAATCAGTCTCAAAAGGTGATTCCACGCAGTTACCTCAAAATCACCTTTCAAGACTGAAGTAACAAGCAAACATTGACAGAGTTCATGAATTAAATAAACTATGATTTTAAATTTGGGGCCAAAATTCCTAAAATTGGCCAAGACATAAACATGAAGTTTACCCTCCCCGACTCCCATTACAGCTTACCTTGATGACTCAGATCTCAGTTCATCTTTGAAGTGTGCAGACATGTCCTGGTGCAGAAAATTGCTGCTCCTGACCTCCAGAGGTAAGTATGGGTAAGGAGGGTGTGGGAGGTGAGACAGTTAGTGAGAGGGAGGGGTGGGGGAATGGGATTGGGGAGATGACGAGGGACCACTTTCTTTTTTACAGGTAAAAAAAATAAAAAAAGACATTGGTGGACAGTTTTCTTCATTTAACAGGGATGGGCATACTGGGGTGGGTTCCCAGTGTGCCATTTGAGTTTGGGAGGATGCATGCTGCAGACAGGGGGAATGGGCACCCCATTGGCCAAGAAAGTGGGCTTTGGCTGGGTGGGGGCATCTGACACTGGGAGTGGCATCCCAGTGTCAGAAAGATAAAAATATTTAAAAATGATCTGGGCACTGTGGTGGGTTCCCAGTGTGCCACATAAGTGTGTGTGTGTATGTGGGGGGGGATATACCGACATGGGAATTGGGCACCCCAGTGTTGGTGAGGAATTGGGGTGGTTGGCAGACTACTTCAATACAGGATTCTGCATCGAAGATAATAAATGTTGGGGGAAAGTTTTCTTTATTTAACAAATAATATAAAAAAAAAACATTTAGACACACTGTGTGGGCTCTAAGTGTGTCACATCAATGGTGCTGAGGGGGGATTCCTGCCACCGACATGGGGATTGGGCCCCCCCCCGATGTCGGCAATTCAATAAATAGAGCACAATATCTCAAATGGCACTTTGATGTAGGATTCTGCATCTAACATGACAGCTCAATGCAGGATTCTGCATTGAAAATGTCTGCAATCCTGCATCATGCTTGACATCTATTTTGTCCCATAGGAAATAATGGGAAATACAGAAATCAATAACTGGAACAGATTATTATTTTTACACCAAATATTCTAAAGGCACATCTGTGAGGCCAAGGTTTTCTACCCTGAAAATCTCATGCCTGAACTTTAAACTGTTTCTGAGATAGACATGGAGAGAAAACTGCCATAACCCCCAACACAGAAACATAGAATTTGACGGCAGATAAGGACCGCTTGGCCCACTTAGTCTGCCCATTTTCCTACCTAACATAAGCTGCAGATCCTAGTTAACCAACAGCTTACTTCCTCCTACCCCCCCCCACTAGGATTGCCTTATGTCTGTCCCATGCATTGTTGAATTCCCCCACTGTACTTGACTCCATGATCTCCTCAGGGAGGCTGTTCCATGCATCCACAACCCTCTCCATGAAAAAATACTTCCTCACATTGCCTCTGAGCCATCCCCCTCTATCTTCAAATTGTGCCCCCTTGTTTTTGCACATCTCTTTTTCTGAAAGAAGCTACCCTCTTGGACTTGGTTGATTCCCTTGAGGTACTTGAAAGTTTCTATCATGTCCCCTCTGTCCCTTCTTTCCTCAAGAGTATACATATTAAGCTCCTTTAGTCTTTCTTTGTATGTCTTCTGGTGCAGACCCTGCACCATTTCTGTTGCCCTTCTCGTGACATCCTCCACTCTGTATATGTCTTTGCGGAGATGGAGTCTCCAGAACTGCACACAGTACTCCAGATGGGGTCTCACCAACTGTGTGTACAGAGGGATAACAACTTCCTGTTTTCTATTGATGCCTCTCCTTATGCATCCCAGTATCCTCCCAGTCTTCCTTACTGCCTTCTCACATTGCTTTCCCACCTTTAGATCATCTGATATAATTACCCCCAGGTTCCTTTCCAGTGTTACTGTTGTCAGTATCTCACCCCCCATTGTGTACTCTTCCCCTGGGTTTTTGTTTCCCAGGTGCATTACCTTGCACTTCTTTGCATTGAATCTGAGCTGCCATACATTTGACCATTCCTCCAACCTTGCCAAGTCCCTTCTCATCCTTTCCACTCCATCGTGTGTATCAACCCTGTTGCAGAACTTTGTGTCATCTGCAAAGAGACATACTTTTCCTTCCAGTTCCTCTGCGATGTCACTTATAAAGACATTAAAAAGGACTGGCCCCAGTACTGAACCCTGCGGTACCCCACTAGAAACCCTCTTTTCTTCACTGTGGACTCCATTTCCTACTACCTTTTGTGTCCTGTTGTCTAGCCAATTTTTTATCCAGGCTACCACCTTGGGACTCACTCCAAGGCTGGCTAACTTGTGTATTAATCTTTTGTGTGGGACTGTATCAAATGCCTTGCTAAAATCTAAGTAGGCCATGTCCACAGCTCTTCCCTGGTCTACTACTTTGGTCATCCAGTCAAAGAAATCTATCAGATTCGTCTGACATGACCTTCCCATCATGAATCCAAGCTGCCTTGGGTCCCCTGCCTCACTGGCCTCTAGATACTCAACAATTCTTTCCTTCAGAAGTGATTCCATCATTTTCCCTACCACTGAGGTCAAAGTAACTGGTCTGCAGTTTCCGGCCTCTGTCCTGCTCCCACTTTTGTGAAGAGGAATCACAACCACCCTCCTCCAGTCCTCAGGTACCACTCCATCCTCCCATGATTTGTTAAAGAGAGTAGTCAGCGGTGTCACTAGTTATACCTTTAGTTCTTTTAGAATTCTTGGGTGAATCCCATCAGGTCCCATTGCTTTGTCCACCTTCAATTTTATTAGTTCTTTCAGAACTCTTTCTTCTGTAAATGGATTGGTATCAACCCCCATCTTCAGAGTGTTTCTCTTGTTTGGTTTAGGTACCACCCCTCATCTTCCTTTGTGAATACTGGTCAGAAATATTCATTCAGTATCCCTGCTTTTTCACTGTCACCCTCTGCCCACATTCCCTTCCTTTTAATAAGCCTCAGTATCCCTCCTTTGGTCTTTCTTCACTCCCTAATGTACCTATAAAAGGTCTTATTCCCCTTCTTAACATAGTTGGCTATCCTTTTCTTGGTTTGGGCCTTTGTTATTCTGACTGCCTTCCCTGCCTCTTTCTGCTTTAACTAATAACGTTCTCTGTCCTAATCCTTCTGTTTTTCCTTATATTTCCTGAATGCTATCCTTTTCTCCTTAACCTTCCCTGCCACCCTCCTGTGTGTCTCTTTTGTGAAGGTTTCCAGCATCCTCCTTGGTCTCCACTGCAGGTGCCTCCATAGAGGAACCACTATCCACCTGAAGAGTGTATGAATTGTGGAGAGATACACCTGGAGGGATGCAACTCTGTTCCACCACCCTCTCTCTCCCTGAGCCCATTCTGGTCCAGCCTCTCCTCTTTCTTTTGAGAACCATAGTTTTTTTTCCTTCATTGTGTTTTGTTGATTTGCTTTACACAAAGGTTTGTTGCCTCTGTGATGGCTGTTTTGATTACTCCCCATTGTTCCTCCATCCCTCCTTCTTGCCTGTTTGCTAATGCTTTTCTGAGGCACTGTCTCATTTTCCCAAAGTCAGGCCTCCTAAAGTCCAATACTCTTGCTTTTGTATGGCTTGATTGTATGGCTGTGTTTATCATGAACCACACTGTTTGGTGGTCGCTTGTTCCCAGATGGCTACCCACTTCTAAATCTGAGATTCTTTCTACATCCCCATTTGATTGTACCAGGTCTAAGATTGCTCCCTCCCGAGTGGGTTCCAATACTAGCTGTCTGAGGCATGCCCCTTGTAGGGCATCAAGAATGACCCTGCACTTGGATTGCCTGCAGCAAAGGTGCTCCAGTTAACATCTGGCATATTCAGGTCCCCCATCAACAATATCTCCCCTTTTTTTGCCATTCTAAGGATGCATTCTATCATTTCCTTGTCCATTCCCTCCCCCCTGAGATGGGGGTCTGTATACAACCCCATGCAGATTGTGGTGCCATTTTCTGTCTCCATGGTGACCCGGAGTGCCTCATCTGCTCCCTGTTTACTCTTTAGTTCTGTTGCTTTGAACCCTTCCTTTACATAGAGAGCTACACCTCCTCCTCTTTTAACCTCCCTGTCCCTCCTGTAGATTGTGTATCCTGGTATGTTGACATCCCAGTCATGGTTCTCTGTATACCATGTTTCTGTGACTGCCACAATATCCAGGCAACCCTCTTTCATCAAGGCCACTAGTTCAGAGAGCTTGTTACACAGACTACGGGCATTGGTACTCATCACCATCCACTTTATGATGGCCTTACCCTTTTAGCCCCATCCCTGTCCTTACTGCTTTTGCCTTTTTTTACATTTACCTCTGTCCTGCTCCCTAATGACTTCTCTACCTTAGTGTTTACCTCACTAATTACCATGTTTTGTGAGAGATGCTGGGATTTCCCTGCTCCTTTTCAGGGCCTCTCTCCTTGGCCAGTTTAAATGCTTGCCAATGAAGCATTTAAACCTCTCACTTAGGATCCTTGTCCCCCCCCCCGGACAGATGCAGACTGTCATGCCAGTATAGGTCTGCATCCCTACAGGTGGCTCCCCAGTCCCCAGTGAATCCAAAACCCTGAGCTCCACACCAGTTTTTCAACAATTCATTGAATTCCATGGTGAGGAGAACCCTAGCATCACCCTTGCCATAGACAGACAGCACCTCTGAGAAGGTTACCGTATGCGCTACTTGTCTAAGGCCCCTCCCCAACTCTACAAACTCCTCTTCTACTGCTGTGATCCCATTCCTAGCCAGGTCATTTGTCCCTAGATGGACAATGACATCCAGCTCCCTCCCCCATGCAGCTGCTCCCACGATCCTGAGGATTCGCTTCCTGTCCCTCCACAATGTGGTGCCAGGCAGGCACCTTACCTCCCTCTCCACTTCCTCCCCCACTTCTACCCCTCTAATGATGGAGTCCCCCACCAGGAGTTGTTTCCTTCCCCTGTGGGGTCCCATGCCACCCTTCTGTGGGTCTCCATTGTGAAGGTTCCCAGCTTTCTCCTTGGTCTCCACAGCAGGTGCCTTCATAGAGGAACCACTATCCACCAGAAGAGTGTATGAATTGTGGAGAGGTACACCTGGAGGGATGCAACTCTGTTTCATCACTGTCTCTCTCCCTGAGCCCACTCTAGTCCAGTCTCTCCTCTTTCTTGGCAACCTCTGAGGTAGTGGCATTGGCCCTGGTGGTCTCGTATCTCGTAAATGGTTACACCTATACACACAACTTTTGGCATATACAAAGAGCTATGCAAGCCAACACAGAATCCCAATGTTCATACAAATACCTCAAACCATTATAAAGTCATAGACCCTCAAAATTTACCCTTTAACATTAAACAACTTCATCGACCCTAACTACACTGGTGCTACTGCACCTGTATAATAGACCATATATATATATGTGTGTGTGTGTGTGTGTATATATATATATATATATATATATATATATATATATAATGCATGGTTGCACCTGTATAGTAGGGTTCAATGGGCACTTCTAGGATAAACCCAATGGGCTCAGTTTTAAAGGCCACCTGCTTAGGAAGCAACCTGTGTCATACGCAAGTGCTGCTATTCTAGGAAGTTTGCCAGTTGTGACAAATGATCTGGAATAGCCACAGCTTGTGGTCTGCACCTGGAATAGTGGCACCCTCTCAGGGCTGGGAATATGCCAGAGATGCATCTCCAGAGAAGGGTGCAGAGGGTCACCTTGGTGCCCCCAGGTGCACTAAGAATGGTCCCAGGTCACAAAGTGGACACCCACCACAATGATGTGCCATCAGGTGAGGCGCTGTCACAGTGTTCAGCAAAACTGTGCACTTTTATCCGAGTACCCACACTGTACCCAGCCCTGGCACAGTAGTATAGTTGCCTTCACACACACCCCACTCTGACAGGCAGTGGTCACCACCCTGCTTCCCCCATCCCTGACCCAATTCCAGGTCTGGCACATCCTACCACACACCACCAGGGCCAGCTGCAGAATGCATTGTGTGTGTACTGTACATTTGTATATAACTGGCACATAACGCATTATGCAGCTGGCTGTGGTGATTTGCTGAGGGATATGCAAGTATCTGAAGCAGACAGAGGATGGGGGGCAGGGTGGGTGACCACTGCTTGTCAGGGTGAGGTGGGGGGGCTACTAGACCACCAGGTAATGAGTGTCTGCTTCTGTGTGGGCATTGTGGTGACAAGTGGGGGACACAGAGGGGTACGGGTTTTTGGTTACCATTGGGAATAAGTATTGGAGCTAGGTGACAGTGGGGGGAGTGGGGCAGCAAACCAATCACCTGGGCACCCAATGGGGATGGGGGTGGTGGCTATGGTGCCATACTCCATAAGCACAAGGATGTCTGTTGGGTAGGATGCCACTCCATGCTGGTGCCATCACGCTGTGTGCCACATGCTGGGGATTGGTTGTCATCATCCATCCATGTCCCCAATATGACATGCATGCTCCTGGTGTGCCCGTACAGGCTCCAGTCCCTCCTAAGCACATTGGTGAAAGCCATTTACACCACTTCCTGGCTATTGTTCCTGGCCGCCCCTCCAGTGTCCATGGTGGGGCTTCTAAAATACCATAAAAGGGGATGTGGCAGCTCCATCATGGCACAAGCCCCTTGCAACCCAGCACACTGGGTTGTTGGATGTAACCTTTGCAAAAGAGGTCTTTGGACTACCTAGGTCTGGAACAGATGTAGTTCACCACAGGAAATCCCACTTTATGCAAGTTGTGACTCAGATCACAACTTGCATAAAACTCTTTTGACGCAATTCCCTTTCGGCGCCCTAACCCAATAGAAAATTGGGCCCAATATTTTGAACTTTAATAACTTCACAACCATTTTACTAATTCACATGAAGATTTGCACGCCCTTTCAGGGACCAAGGATCTTTTGATGTTGCAAGTTTCATTCCAGTTTGATATGAGAGTGTGGAGATACACAGTGTCAAAAAATGTGAAAGTTACCACTTTTTGTCAAATTCTTTGTCACACCACTTTACAAAAACAGCTTGAGGTTTTGGTCTGAAATTTACAGGGTGTATAGGCCATGAGACCCAAATATGCCTTTTTAAGGTTTGTTGAAAAAAATATAAATCCACTCCAAAGTTATTAAAAATTTAAAATATTCCCATTATTTCCTATGGGAAAAGTTAGATGTGCTGTGCAAAATATGGATTCTTTTTTTATCACTACTATTTTTTCTCCTTTTAGCTGTGGCACACTCTGGCTTGGGGCATCCAGCCACTGACTCCACCTGCCTGGAGAGCTGGGTAGCTTGACTGCACCCAGGAGGATCCAGGACAGCCGTTAAGCCATCCTGCTGGAGGTCTCCCCCTGCTTCTACCAGCCAGGACAGCCCCGGATCCTCCCCAACTGGACTCCAAGAAATTCCTCCAGGCAGCTCAGAGCATGGCCATCAAGCGGCATGGTTGTGCCCAGCCATTTTCCTCCTATTGGCCCCTGGAGCGCGGACATGCACTGACGTCAAGGCACAACATGTCAATGTCCACCACACTCCCCCTCTGTTGTCACTGATGCTAGTATTGCCCCCAGGCATCCCCAGGGGTCTCTACAGCATGCTGAAGTTCCCAAGCCCACCCCAGGACTAGGAGAGCAGTCTGTGGATGCTCGATCCCAGTCCTCCCCTGCCAACCCCTGGTGGCCCAGGCTCGTTCCTGAACCCGGGCTGCTGGCATGGTGTGAGGTGCGGCATCCAGCACCTCTACCTTCAGCACCACCGGGCCAGCTGAAAATAGGGATTCTTGATCACGAAACAGGATTCTTTGTTAGTAAAACAGGATTTCATTGCACTTTGTGCCTTAATAACTTTGCATCAATTCTTGTTATTTTCATGAAATTTGGTAAGTGACATCAGTGACCAAAGGTCTCTTGATAAGGCTAGTTTCTTTCTAGTTTGATGTGCAGGTTGGGAGATATGAAGTCCCAAAATGTGTAAATCAACATTTTTTGTCAAATTCTTTCTTCACTTCTATGTAAACCTGAATATTTTGTGCTTTAATAACTTTGGAACCATTCAGGTATTTTGTATTCAATTTGACGTACCTTATCAGGGACCAAAGATATTTTGATCTGGCAAGTTTTGTTTCAGTTGGATATACAGATGTGGATATATGGAGTCCCACAATTTGTAAATCACTGTTTTTTGTCATTCTTTCTTCATTTCTATGTAATAGGGACACTGTCAACCCCCTTAGGCCTCAAAGTATCCCTAGTTTAGAAAACACATTCTATTCTTGATCACATTCTATAGAGACTGTTAATGCAGCTGATAGTTTGAGTCAGGTCCCTTTTTTCTTTAAAAAAGTGAAACACTGACTGCCCACCATACTGGTGTTACCACAACAAAACAAGTTTGTTTACATTTCTTGACCAGCTCCCACTGCATAATTCCCTGACTCAGGAACACACCCAACTCAATCTAGCCACTCATTTTGCAGTGGGATTAGAGGAGACTATGGTATCATGAAAGGCTGCCCTGTCTGAGGGTGTTTCTAGTGTTCTGGAAGTGTGCAGTAAGAGTAGTTCAGTGATTTGAAACAAAACAAACCTGGGTATACATTAGCTATAGCTATACATTACCATGCATTTTGGTTCTAATAAGCAAGGAGTCAGATAAAACAACCAACAGCATCAATGAATTTTAGAGAAAGTAAGCAATCATAAAATGTGTGTTTTTATCTAAAGATTATATGACGTAAAAAAGGTTGACAGTGTCCTTTAAACTGAATACTTTGTTCTTTAATAACTTTGCTACCCTTAAGTTGATTTACAAGAAATGTGTCATGCCCCATTAGAAATGGAAGATCTCTTGATATGGCAAGTTTTATTCCAGTTGGATTTGTGAATGTGGAGATATGGAGTCCCAAAATGTGTAAATCAACAGTTGTGAAATTCTTTCTTCACTTCTATGCTAAACTGAAAAAGTTGTGCTTTAATAACTTTGCAACTGTTCAGGCGATTTGCATGAAATCAGGCATGCTCCATCAGTGACAAAAGATCTCTTGAAGTAAAAACTTTTGTCCTGGTTGGATGTGCGAGTGTGGAGACATGTAGTTTCAAAGAATGTTTAAATTACCATTTTTTTTGTCAAATTCTTTGTCACCACATTGTGCCAAAATGGTGTGGAATTTTGTTCTTAAATGTTCAGGCTATTTAGGTTTTGGGTCACAGTGGTGTCTTTTGAAGGTTTGGTGGAAAAATATTAATCTGTTCCAAATTTATTAAATTTAAAAGTTTCCCATTATTTCTCATGGGACATTTTAGATGTGAGCCTCAAAACATGGATCCTTTGACTGCGAAACAGAATTTTTGATTGCAATTTGCGAACAAAATTTTTTTATATAGCTGTTTCTTTATTACCTCATAGCAAAGAAATGGTATGGAATTTTGGACTGAAATTTTCAGTGTAGAAAGGGCTTACTCCACAGATTTGCATTTTGCTGGATTGTGAAAATACGTACATACATACATGTATACATGCATATGTGCATAAATACAAAGTTGCCAGCAGATTATGCCTAATGGTCTATCTCATCTGTCCATGATGCAGCATACTAATAATTTGCCACCAGTGGCCCCCTCCCTTTTTGAATTCACTACTCCCAACCACCCCACTCAAAACTCCCCTGCTGTTCTCCTTCCTGCCCACCAGTACCATGCCCCTGTACCTGCCCCATCCCTTTCTGAATCCTTCTACAGTTTCCATTTTTATCAGCATCTCTGGAAGTGGATTCCAGGGTACCACCACCATTTCTGTGAAATGATGTTTCCTCACTTCCCTTCTGTACCATCCCCCTACTAGCTTGAGACTATGGCCTCTCATAGTCCCCTCCTCCTTTACGTTGAGCATACCCTCCGTTTTTACCCTATTGATCCCCTTCAGATATCTGAAGGCCTCTATCATGTCTCCCCCATCCCTTCGGTCCTCCATTGAGTAAATGTTCAGCTCTCTAAGTCTGTTCTTACAGGATATTTCCTCAGACCACCGATCATCCTTGTCACTCTTCTCTGGACCCTCTCCAGCAGGACAACATCCTTCTTTAAGTGAGGGTGCCAGAACTGGTTGATTTCCCATAGCATAGTATTGAACTGAGAGGTTTAAAGAGACACTCTTTTCACTATGGTGTTAAGAAATGGTTTGCAATTTTGTTCTAAGATTTTCAGAGTACTGAGGGCTTGCCTCACAGATGTACCTTTTGCTGGTTTGGTGACAATATACTACTTTGCTCTGAATTTCTGTGCTTTACATTTTGCTTAATTTCCAATAGGATAATATTGTAATGTAAGATGTACACAAGCTTTTTTTGTCACTTCTTTCATGGAATCATGGAGCCCTGAGGGCCTGTTCTCCTACATAGAAATACAGATACTATTATGGACTGATACATTGATGAGAGCACAGGGCCCAGAGTCCCCAGTGTTCCCACACACAAATATGGATACTATTAAGGAGTAATGCATGGATGTCAGTGCAAAGGCCAGAGGACCCTGCACTCCCAATGAGAAATATAGATACTACTATCAAGCATGCATGGGACTGTCATAAGGCAATTCTAGGGGGTGGGGTAGAAAGAAGTAGGCTGCTGGTTAACTAGGGTCTGCAGCTTATCCATTAGGTAGGGAAATGGGCAGACTGGGTGGACCAAGCAGTCCTCATCTGCAGTTAAATTCTATGTTTCTTTGTATCTATCGACTACTGGATGGATAGCAGTGCAGGGGCCCAGAGGGCCCTGCACTCTCACACACACATATACTTTGAATAGTATGGACTGATAGGAGCACAGAGCCCTGCTCTCCAACAGAGAAATAAGAATACAATTACAATCTCATAAACAAATTATGGAGGGATAAAAGAAATGTGTACATTCAGGATATCTTAGGAGGGGGACTTGCCCCCCCCTCCACTTCGTGAGTCTTGATGCACAGAGTAACATGCAAGTTGACTTGACACTTAACTCCTGATAATTTAGTAATTATGGTTAGGGTTAGGGTTAAGGTTACTGTTATAGTTAAGGGAAGAGTGTCTATCCAGGAAAGGGTTGGAGGGCTCATTGACCACCCCAGTCTATGGGGTTTTCCCCAAAGAGTAATACAAATTTAGGTTTACGCTTAACTCTAAGCAGTTTAGGAATTATTGGTCAACATTTTATTTGTGGATTATAGGGCACAACTCTATCAGTTTTCATGGGACTTCTCTGAACCTTAGTAAGCTTATAGTCTCAGAAGAGGGTACATATGTGTGTTAAGTTTGGTCAAGATTGGCCATGAATTCTGCATTTGGCAGCATATTTAATTTTAGTGGAAATATTGGGGTGCTGTGAGTACCCTTTGATGACAATCCTTGGTATGATGTGTTAATGTTGTAGTACTCAGTGAGATCTTTCATTTCATATATAGTGTTACAGTTACCTCCAAATATTGAGCAAGCTATTGGTTATGAAAGTTCTGTTTTTTCAGAGGAATTTTTGCATTTGCATGGGTTCACGTTAGGGATAAGTTATATATCTGTTGGCATTAATGGGAGACACATATCTGATATTGCTGCTGTGTCAAGGTATACCTTCTGTTGTGTGTGCCCCCATTAAATATAACTTATTTCAGAGTTGATTAGGGTTAGGTTATGTATCTGTTCAAGTTAATTTTGGGCATGTACTGTACGTGATATTGTTCAGGGTGCTGAGGAACATGTTCTGTTTTGTGATCCCAAATTAAATGTTACTTATTCCAGAGTTAACATTAGGGTTCAAGTGCAGGTTAGGTTATATGTCTGTTGGAGTTAAGGGGTTCATATATCTGATATTGTTCAGGGTGCCAAGGCACACCTTCTGTTGTGTGTGCCCCCAATTAAATATTACTTGTTCTGGAGTTAGGCTAGGGTTAGGTTATGTGTCTGTTGGAGTTAATGGATGACATATATGGAAAAAGTGTGAAGTAACACATGAAACATTAGAGTGCTTGTTGGGATTATATGCTACTGTGTATATTTATTGCTGATTTTTTCTAATAAATTGTGAGTGTATTTTTAAACACTCCCATGTCACTGTGTAGCTCCTTTTTTTAGTTTGGTCATAAACAGTATCTGATATTTTTTAGGGTGCTTTGGTATACCTTCTGTTCTGTGTACCCCCAATTAAATATTACTTGTTTTGGAGTGAGGGTTAGACATAGGTGTTCAGGCTAGTGTTATATAGACATTTGTGACTTAGGGTATAAATACTACTAAGGACTGATGCATTGATGGGAGTGCAGAGCCCAGAGTGCCTTGTGCTCCCACACACAAATATGGATACTACTGATGAGTAATGCATGGATGGCAGTGCAGGGTCCTAAATATGCATACTACTAGAGACTGATGCATGGATAGCATCGCAAGGCCCAGAGGGTCCTGCGCTTCCACACACAAATATGCAGAGAAGTATGGAGTGATGGGAGGGCAGAGCCCAAAGGTTCCTATGCTCCCACATAGAAATAAGGATACAATTACAATCTCATAAAAAAATGATGGAGGGTTGGGAGTGCAGGTCCCTCCCACAAGCAAATAAGCCTTTGATTATGTTTTCTTAAAAAGTAAGGAAATTATGTGCAAAAAAAAAAAGTCATTAATGCACCATTAGGGTATATACTTTCTCAAAAAGTAGGCATCCAGAAGCAAATGATTTGATACCTTTTAATGGACCAACATATATGTAACAACAAGAACAAAGTGCTTTCGCTTTGGACCAACCTGTCCTTCTTCAGAAGCATAATGGCAGGTATTTAGAAAAAAAAACAATACTTTTAACAACTAGATCATGCATAAAAAATAGAAAAATCCCCACTGGTTTAAAATAATCATTTAAAAAACATACAAAGATGATGTCAGGAAGTTTAACAGTACCATGTTACCTTAAGCTGCTAGGGTCCCAGGATCAAAGGCGCTTGGTGCAAAACACATATAAAGAATCCTCCTGCATATAAATTTAATTGACATAGGATAACACTACTCAAGCAGATGGCTCTTAAATCAAGCTATGAGTGTCACAATGTGTAGAAGGATGTGATTACTGAAAAACAACCCCCACCCAGGTTAAAGACATAGAAAAAAGATTATCTTAGGACTTCAAGAAGTATCAATGTATTTCTGTCCATAGAGTATGCACAAGGATGTGGTGCTAGGAAACAACAATGAAAATAGAACCAAAAAAGTTCCCTGCATAGACTAACCTGAAAAGGACGGATGCCACACCAAGAGAGTTAAAGTGAAAAATTACATTTATTTAAAACAAGCATAACTGCTCCAGACTACAACTTGACATCTTTTGGACCGAAGGTCCTTTTTCAAAAGTTGAAAATTCAAACTAACAACTCTACTTATATATGGCATAAAACAAAACATGTGATTAAGACACCTCACAGCATAACACTCTCTGATAGGTTAAAGTGTATTATCCACTATTGCACATACTTAATTTAAAAAACTTTATTTCATTCCTCAGGGTGAATAAAAACATGTCCCAAACACAGTAAAACATGTAAACAAAAGAAATAGTAAAGGGAAAATAAGGAGGGACTATAGGAAAGGGAGAAGGGGTGAAGGGGAAAAGGAAAGAAAAGTGGAATAAAAAGAAACAAGAGTAAAGAAAGGGGAATTGAAAAGAATGGGGAAGGGGAAGGTAGTGAGGAAAAGGAAAGGAAAGGGAAAAAGGAGGAGGAGGGGAAGGGAAGAAAGGAAAAAAAAATGAAGAACAACAACCTGCGAAGGTCAAAGAATAACATTTAAATGATTATTTTGAAATTAAATATTGCGTTCCCTATTTGCAGGGACAAGAGATTCCATAAATGTCAGTGTAATTAATTACAGGAGGCTAAATCTAAGAACAAAGTTTCACTGCATAAAAAAACCTTTTCTCTCTTTCATGTAAGAACATCTACTACTACACAGAAATAGAGGCAGAATGAGGCATACATGTCTAAGCAAATCCTAATGTGTCAGAAATCAGATAGTGACACTCATTATAAAGACATCTAATCATAGGGCTACACACACTCATTTCATTCTATAGTTATTTCTTTTCTGTAAATAGGGGTGTATATCAAGGTATGTGTTTAAACCTGGTTCTTTAGTTACATTGGGTGTTACCATCCTAAAAATTCTCTCTGATTAACATAATATTTTCATGGTCTCCCCCTTCTGGCCTTCCTGCACACTTTGTCAATATCTACAAAATTAAACTGGTGTTGTTCTGAAACAGGGGGGTTTACTATATGTTGAGCTGTGGCATATGTTATATCCTTCTTTTCTATAGCTCTCATACTCTCATTAACTCTAGTTTTAAAGCACCTTCTTGTTTTGCCCGCATAAAAAGTAGAACAGCTACAAACCACTAGATATATCACACCTTCTGTGTTATAGGTAATGCATTCTCTAATATGGAAAAGCTTTTCGGAATTACAGCTGGTGAAAGTTTTTGTAGTCAAAATATGCCTACATGTGCATCTTTGCACTTAAAACATGCCACAGGTTGTTGCGGCCAGTTATTCATTTTTCTGGTATCAACAAAATGGCTGCATACCAAAATGTCTCTTAAAGAGGGTGCTTTTCTATAGCATATCCTAACTGGTGAAGCAGCAAGCTCCTTTAGCCCTACGTCAACTGATAAAATGTGCCAGCGTTTTTTCAAGATTTTTTCTAGGTAATATGCCTGAACTGAATAGTCAGTTACAAAATTAAATCTAGCATCAATCACTGGCAAAGTAGCTTGTGTCTCAAGGAGGCTTTCTCTGCTCTTATTTTGTGCCATTTGTCTGGCTACTGTAACATTATCTTGTCCATACTATAACCTTATTCTAGCAATCTCTCTGGTAGTACTTCTGCACCTTGTGTAAAGGTTTATTCTGTATAACAATTTCTTTTCATTCTATAGAACTGTCCTATCAGGATGTTACAGATCACATGGGGGGATGGCAGCTACTGGCTAGCAGGAGCGTGTTCCCATCTGTTGGCCTTCTAGGACAATGTGTTTTTGTTCAATAATGTGATGTACAAACAAATCAAGGGGGAAGCTATGGAGGCCACATGTGCCACCTCAATAGCAAATCTGTATATTTGAAAATAGGAGGAGGAGGATGTAATGTACAATCCCACTGTGAATATATTCCTGTCAAAATTGATCCTTTGGAAATGTTACTTGACTGAACGTGTTAATGGCGTGGGTAAAATGCTTGAATTTGAAAATGTTATAACCTGACTCCATAGCACAAATCCTTACCCGAGGTTCACATACAGTAGTAGTACAGATGAGATTACATGCCTGGATCTAAAGATCAACAAGAATTTATAGGGGCATTTAGATAGTGACATTCACAGAAAGCTAACAGATGGGAACATGCTCCTGTTAGCCAGTAGCTGCCATCCCCCATTTGATCTCTAACATCCTGATAGGACAGTTCTATAGAATGAAAAGAAACTGTTCTACAGAAGAACCCTTTACACGAGGTGCAGAAGTACTAACAGAGAGATTGCTAGAATGAGGTTATAGTAAGGACAAGATAATGTTAGCTAGACAAACAACATGACATCAGAGTATAGAAAGCCTCCTTGAGACACAAGCTACTTTGCCAATGATTGATGCTAGATTTAATTTTGTAACTGACTATTCAGTTCAGGCATCTCACCTAGAGAAAATCTTGAAAAAACAGTGGCACATTTTATCAGTTGACATAGGGCTAAAGGAGCTTGCTGCTTCACTAGTTAGGATGTGCTATAGAAAAGCACCCACTTTAAGAGACATTTTGGTATGCAGCTATTTTGTTGATACCAGAAAAATGAATAACTGGCTGCAACAACCTGTGGCGTGTTTTAAGTGCAAAAGATGCACAACATTTCGGCATACTTTTACTACAAAAACTTTCACCAGCTGTAACTCCAAAAAGCTTTTCATTATTAGACAATGCATTACCTGTAACACCGACTGTGATATATCTAGCAGTTTGTAGCTGTTCTGTTTTATATGTGGGCAAAACTAGAAGGTGCTTTAAAACTAGAGTTAATGAGCATGTGAGATCCATAGAAAATAAATATATAACATATGCCTCAGCTAAACATATTGCAATCTCCCCTGTTTCAGAACAACACCAGTTTAATTTTGTAGCTATTGACAAAGTGTGCAGGAAGCCCAGAGGGGAGATTATGAAAATCTGACATTAATCAGAGAGAAGTTTTGGATGGCAACACTCAATGTAACTAAAGAACCGGGTTTAAATGCACACCTTGACATACTGTATGCCCCTATTTACAGAAAATGAATAACTACAGAAAGAAATGAGTGTGTAGCCCTATGATTAGATGTCTGTATAAGGAGTGTCGCTATCTGTTTTCTGACGCATTAGGATTTGCTTAGACATTTATGCCTCATTCCTCCTCTTTTTCTGTGTAGTAGTAGATTTTCTTACATGAAAGAGAAGAAAAGTTTTTTTATTCAGTGAAACTTTGTTCTTAGATTTAGCCCCCTGTAATTAATTTCATTGACATTTTTGGAATCTCTTGTCCCTGCAAATAGGGAATGTGATATTTAATTTTTAAATAATCATTTAAATGTTATTCTTTGACCTTCGCAGGTTGTTGTTCTTTGTTTTTTGTTTTTTTCCTTTCTTCCACTCCCCCTTCCCTCCTCCTTTCCCTTCTCTTCCTTTCCCACACCACCTCCTTCCCTTCCTCTTCTCTTTCCCATTCCTTCATTACTTTTATTTCTTTATATTCCCCTTGTTCTTCTCTTTTCCCCCTTCCCCTTCCCTTCCTACAGTCCCTCCTTATTTTCTCTTTCCTATTTCTTTTGTTTACATGTTTTACTGTGTTGGGACATGTTTTTATTCACACTGTGGAATGAAATAAAGTTTTTTAAATTAAGTATGTGCAATAGTGGGTAACACACTTTAACCTATCAGAGTGTTATACTGTGAGGTGTATTGATCACATGTTTTGTTTTATGTTCTGTATACGTCGAGTTGTTGATTTGAATTTTCAGCTTTTGAAAAAGGACCTTCGGTCCGAAACATGTCATGCAATACTCTTTAGTGGGTGTGCTTGTTTGAAATAAATCTGATTTGTGCACTTTAAACTCTCTTGGTGCAGTGTCCCTCCTTTCAGGTTAGTGTGTGCAGGGAACTTTTTTGGTTCCATGTTTCAATGTACGTATTACAGATGAGAAATTACCAGTAAAGCTGTCTTAAAAACATCAGTGCACACTGTATGATGTGTAAAACTTAGCTGGACCCATTACCCAGCTATACTCTCCTGCTAGATATCATGCCCCATAAACTTCAAAAACCTCTAGTGTAGTGACAGGACTTTGCAAATAATAGTATAATTATAAATTGACAGTATTAGTGTCAAACAACAAACTATTGTCAAGGACAACCAACGAATAAGACAATGCAGCCTGATATGTACTGATGTCAATAAATTCTCAGTGTATAACAACTTAATGTACCGAAAGTGTCTAAGGAATCTGAATAAGAGATACAAATGTAATGCATCTCCTCCTTTCCAGACACACAATACCCCCTACTCTACCCCACATCCCCATAATGTGGAGGGGAATAACTAATTTTAAGGAGATACACACACACACACACACACACACACACACACACACACACATACACACTTACACACTCCTAATGCACCTTCATTCACATCAGTCACTGTAATTGTTCCCCAAAGGAATTCAACTTGTCATGAAATCCCAACTAAAAGGGATCATGTGTCCTATACCTACAGAGCAAAAACGTGACACTATTTAACCTTACTCCTATCTGCAAAGTAACACCTCCAGGGATTCTGGATAGAACTACAAAAAAATAAAACTGCCACCCACCGCAGGGTAAGGTAACTAGAAGTAAATATAAAGTATGTGTGTAGGACAAGAGGTCTAACATGCCTACATTTCCTCAAATCACTACAATATTAGCCTAATGGAAAAACATCTGTCCAGGACCCCCATGCAAATGAAATCTCACACCCCAATATGTTCAGAGTTAAAAAAAACATTTATGTGACAGTCTATGATACCACTCCTGTATGTACAGTAACAGGTTATGTAATCTGAATATGGTGCAATGGAATCAACCCCACTCCCAGGTGAAAGGAAAGTAAGGAGGAATTAAGATTCATTATGTGTGTGAAGTAAGAGTAGTAACACTCTGTAACTCCATGTATCTAAATAAAAGCCTACCTCAATGTGACAGCAAGCCCCACACCTGCTATATTCACATACCTCACAACACATACCCACACATGTATACCCATATATATACACACACATACACACACACACACACACACCACACATGCTGAAGTCCTATAATATGCCAGGCTGAAGAAGAAGAGGTATGTGGATGTTAATTTCTGTAATGTCCCGTGAAACCCAGATCTATGTTAATCCCATCTGCTACCATATTGAGATGTAAAATAAGTTTAATCTCAAAAGCCTGTCTTTGTTGTGTGTTTTTGAGATTTCCTTTTAAGACCATTAATGACACATCCGAAATTGAGTGGTCAGGCTGGGAGAAGTGTTGCCCCACTGGTTTTTCAGTCTTCTTTGTTTTAATAGTATGTCTGTTCGAGTTCATCGTAGTGTGGAGCTGTTGGCTTATCTCTCCAATATAACCTGTTTTTGGACATCTCTTGCACTGAATGAAATAAACAACATGTTGTGAGGTACATTTATAACACCCATGTACCTTGAATTGTCTGTTTTGTGATGTAACCACACAGTCTAAGGTGGAAATGAGCTCACAAGTCTTACAGGTGTGTCGATTGCAGGGTCATGTGCCATTTTGGGTCATGGTATTCTGTTCTGGTGAAAGCTTGCCCCTTCACAGACCTTAGTGGGGTCCTTCCTCCAGACTATCTCCAACCTGTGCCTGTCTTCACCATTAGTTGTACTGACATCCCTCTAACACACACAGCACCTCCCTTCTATCTGAAGGTAATCTCTACAACTGAGGCAAAAAAATATTTGGAAAAAGTTCTCGGGAACATTAGATCCAGTGGGGACTCGCTTGACCTAAAGATTGTGGCTTTCACCCTGGATGTGTTACTCTCCCTTCTAACCTGGATCCTAAATCTCTCACTAACCACTGACATTTTCCCTCAGTGCTGGAAAGCTGCGCTGGTCACCCCGGGATATAAAAGCGGGGACAGAACCTGCCTGGCCAACTACAGGCCAATCTCAATTCTGCTCCCCTCTCCAAGACACTAAAGATGATATTATACAGTCAGTTAGGTACATACCTTGATAAGTACAACCTTCAATTCCAGGAACAGCATGGCTTTCGGTAGGCACATAGTACTTCAACGGCATTGGTTGAGTTTACCGGTCATATCCATGAAGCACTTGACCGAGGGCTCTTCGTGGGGGCCACTTTCATCAACCTCACCAAGGCCTTTGATACGGTCAATCACGACTTGCTTCTCACACAACTCTCTGACATTGGTATATCTTCTGTCTCTCTAGGCTGGTTCCAAAGTTACCTCTTTAACAGGAACCTGCAGGTCAAGATTCTTGACATTCTATCTGACCATTGGCATGTCAACACAGGGGTGCCCCAAGGTTCCATTTTGGGCCCCCTGCTGTTCAGCCTGTTTCTAAATGAACTCCCCAAAGTCTTCCAGAATAAGATACTTCTATATGCAGATGATGCTGTTCTCTACACATGTCACTCTACTCTGGAAGAGCTGGAAAAAGGCATGCAAGATGACTTTACAACTGTGGAAAAATGGTTCCTTCAGTCTAAGTTCTTGCTCAACTACACTAAGACTAAAACAATGTTGTTTGCCTCCTCATCAAAACCATCATAAGTCAAATCACCTCAATATCTACAATAACAAGTTTGATACACTTAAAATGGTCACCACCTTTAAGTACCTTGGTGTCTACCTTGACAGCTCTCTCTCCTAAAGCCAGCACATAAACCATGTTGCCAAGGCAGCTAGTGCCAGACTAGGTCAGCTCTACCAGCATAGGCAGTGCCTCACCAAAAGTGCCATCAGCTCTGTGCTCTCTATCATAGATTATGGACTGGTAGTCTACAGAGCCAGTACTGATATAGCACTTAGGCGAATCAAGATTGTCTTAAACAAAGCCTGAAGACTAGTCCTGGGTGTGGACCTTTTAACTCACACTTGTGAACTATACTCAAGCACTGGTTGGTTAAACTTGAATAGCAGAATTCAGTACAAAATATGTCTATTAGCTAAAAAATCCACTCTAGGTATTGCTCCTCCTGGAGTGAGGCAACTGCTAAGAAACTCCAATTCCTCCAGACTAACTACGGGGTTTAGTAAAGCTGCCTTCATTATCCCATTCTGCAGGACCTTACTAGGGCAACGGTCCTTTGAATACAGGGCTCTCTGCTGGCTAAATTCCCTTAACTCTGAGCTGACTGAGGAAACTAAATCATGCCCATTTAAGGCCAAGCTGCTGCAGTACCTGGCCACACTTTGTAACTGTAACTGCATCACCTATGCCTAATCCTACTGTTATTGATAGCTTAACTGTCCTCTATAGCACCTACCCCCCACTTCCTCTCCTGCCTGGTGTGACCCCACTGAGCACTTACCCCATGTCCCCTCTTTATCGCCCCTGCTTTCCTGCTTTCTCTTCACAAATATTGATCCCACCCAATGTTCACCTCTCCCCTCTGGTTTCCCTCTCACCTCACCCCCCCACTTTAATACCCTTTCCCTTATCTCTCTCTCTCTCCCCCCACATTACCCAGCTCTGCTCTATCACCTTCTTTCGTAAGCCTGGGTAGATTCATATCCAATCCCACCCCTCTGACTACTCAACCTCCTTATTCTGTTACCTCATTTGTCTCTCATCTACCCTGTCCTCCCCCTCCTTTGGTCACCACCACTTCTGACCCTCCATAACTCTACCTGCATGCTCTAAAGCTCAGCTACCACTATAAATTGCTTGTCCACCTCAGTATGCTCTTAGTACTGTTACAATAAAGTTGACCTCTCCTACCTGATGTATTTTAACTGTACTTGCTTGAATCTGTATCTGTATGTACCATAATGTACTTGCCTGCTGTATATACCCCTATCTGTTTTGCAATGTCTATGTACCTTGTCAATTGTCTTACAACATGGAACCTTTGTAAATTAGCTTAGCTCAAAGGTGTTATCCGAGATTCCAATAAATAAATAAAATAATAATCAGCCTTGCTAAATTTGGTGATTGTTTAAAAGATAGTAGTGGTAGTTCCTTAAAAATACAATTAAGGGTCTCATCCTTACTAAATATTGGGTGGAGGTCTTTAATAATCTTACACAGAAGTTCAAGATCTGGATGAAATGTGACTACTAAGAGTATTCTGTCTGTAGCTGTCTGTCCTTTATATTGAAGTAGTTGTTGTCTTGGTGCTTGTGTTGCATGTGCTGTTATCCTGTCAATTTCTCTGGAAGAGTGTCCCTGCTCAATAAAGGTGTTTTTCAACATAGCCAAATGTGTATCTCTGACATCCTCATTTAAACAAATATAGTGACATCGGAGTGCTTGACTGTACATGACAGATTTTTTTGTGTGGTTTGGGTGATTACTTTTCTTGTGAAGGTATCTCTGTCTGTCTGTTGGCTTCTTGTAAATGCATGTATGTAAGGTTCCATCCTTAATGTTGACTGTGGTGTCCAGAGAATTAACATAGGTGGTAGAATACTCTAGGGTAAGCTTTATGGTAGGGTGAAGGTTATTAAGTTCTTGATGAAAATCTTTAAGTGCATCTGTGCCCTCCATCCAAATAAACAAATCATCAATGTAACGGAAATAAGCTAGTGGTTTGTGGGGAGAGTGCCTTAAAAAGTCCTCCTCCAAGTCTGCCATAAAGAGGTTAGCATACTGTGGAGCCATATTGGTGTCCATTGCTGTTCCCATAGTTTGAACATAATTTCTACCATTGAAGTTGAAGTTGTTATGTGTCAAAATGAATTCCATAAGTTCCCCCATCTCTTCAGGGTTGATGTTTTTTTCCAGTCCTGTCTCCCGTATGTATTTAAGGCATGCTGTAATGCCATCCATATATGGAATATTAGTGTAGAGGGATGATTCATCCATCGTCACTAAAATGGTATCAGGTGGTAAGTCCTTATAACCAGAAAGTACACGCAAAAGGTGTGTAGTGTCCTGGATATAACTGCCTCTTTCCATAACCAGTGGTTTTAAAATGGTTTCTACAAACCCTGAGATCCCTTTAGTCAGGTTACCATTACCAGAGACTATAGGTCTTCCCAGATTGTCAGGTTTATGTATTTTAGGCACCATGTAGGCCTGAGTTCAGCAGGGATGAGGTCAGCTAGTTTTTTTGGGACATGATCTGGAAAAGTTCCAGTTAAGTCATGTAGTTCATTTTTATGTTGCTTGCACGCATGTGCAAGAAACATAGTGCCATCATCGGAGATTTTGGAGGTGTGTCACTTCCTCCTCCAATTCAGTCAGTGTGCTGGCAGGCGCGGCCCCTGTAAGCCAATGCATTTTGGAACTGTCTATGACATGCTCCAAAATGCAGTGGCATACAGATTGAATGGGAAGCTATGCTTCAGTGATCACCGATAAGATATCGGCTGCTCAGCATTCACAGCTCCCCAGACACACGCGGGCGTGTGGCCTTGCTACGCACTGTATAGCCGACAGAATTGCCCAATCCCCATCGGCTGAGCTGCGTCCCCAGTAGTAGGTGCCATGCTGGAGCCCACCCCAGCATGGCAAGCAATCCTTTGGCTGGCGGTGCCCAATCCCCCATCGGCTGAGCATACCCGATCCTTGTGCCACGCTGGCCACCCCAGCATGGCAACCATTTCTGTGACGAGGGGTGCCCAATCCCAGTTGGCTGAATGCCCCAACATCCTTGTGCCACTCAGGAGCCCACCCCAGTGTGGCAAACGTCCGACGTCTTTTTTTTAAACCTGTAAAATGAAAACTGTCCCGTGGGTTGTCTCCAGCCCCCCTCCACAGCCGCACCCACCCACTGCGCACCCAGCCTCCCACACCCCCTCACCCCATACTTACCTCCGGACCTTGGCGCGATCTTCGGTGGACCGGGAACACGTCTGCACTCTTCAAAGCCGACCGCGAACTGAGGAAATGCCGGTAAGCTGTATAATGGGCTAGATAGGGGATTTCAACTTTGTTGCATATCTCAGGCATTTTGGGGATTTTTGCATCAAATTTTCAACATGGGGTTTTTGGGACCCCTTCTCATGAATGATGTCACTGTCATGGCGTTATTCGGGCCCGAAGGGTGATTTCGCGCAGTGACTGCGAAATCACCCTTTGGGCCTGAATACCACCATGACGGTGACATCATTCGCGGAAGGTCCCAAAAATCCCATGTTGAAAATTTGGTGCCAAAATTCCAAAAATTGACTGGTTTACGAGCGTGCGTTGTCGCAGTTCCTACGCAGGCTCGTAAGTTCGTGAAATTTTAATATTTTCACTCCAGATTTTCAACATTGCCATTTTACCACACCTTCTTGTGAGTAGTACAGCTGTCATTTTTCACATCTCACCCAAAATGTGTTTCCGCCCATGTAGCGCAGAATGGCACAGTCGGTGTGCGAAATCAATGTATGGGATAAATTAAGAAAATCACAGTGACACTGATCATGAGCAGAGGTCTTAAAATGCCTGTGTTGAAAATTTGGTGAAAAAATTCCCTAAAATGACTGTTTCACAGTGTCGTTGCAGTTCCTATACTGCCTTTCGTGGGTTTGACGAATTTCAATATTTTCTCCAGATTTTCAACATTGCCATTTTAACACACCTCCTCATGAGCAGTACAGCTGTCATTTTTCACATCCTGCCCAAAACATGTTTCCGCCCATGTAGCACACAATGGCGCAGTCAGTGTACGAACTCAGTGTATGGGACACATTAAGAAAATCACAGTGTCACTGTTCATGAGCAGAGATCTTAAAATGGCAATGCTGAAAATTTGGTGAAAGAATTCCTTAAAATGACTGTTTTACGAGTGTGCATTGCACAGTTCCCACGCACGCTCGTAGGTTTGCGAATTTTCAATATTTCCACTCCAGATTTTCAACATTGCCATTTTACCACACCTCCTTATGAGCAGTACAGCTGTCATTTTTCCCATCCTGCCCAAAACATGTTTCCGCCCATGTAGCACACAATGGCGCAGTCGGTGTGCAAACTCAATGTATGGGACACATTAACAAAATCACAGTGACACTGTTCATGAGCAGAGGTCTTAAAATGGCTATGTTGAAAATTTGGTGAAAGAATTCCTAAAAATGACTGTTTTACTAGCGTGCATTGAGCAGTTCCTATGCACTCTCGTAAGTTCGCAAATTTTCAATATTTGCACTCCAATGACTTCCAGATACATAAACAGCACATAGAAGCAAGTAACATTTGGCATTGACAAATGCTTGTTATATCTTGTAGTGATGTGGCTCTCCAGTTCTCTGTAGTAGGTAAGATTAGTTACTGTAGCTGTCTGTTAGCTTCATTAATATAATATAATCTGTGCTGTTTAAAATCACCACTGCAGAGTCTTAATCAGTTTTTTTGAAGACAATGTTGTTGTTTGATTTCAGTGTCCATATAGCTCTCTGTTCCAGTGGAGAAAGGTTATAACTGGCCTGTTTTTGCCTAGTAAGGATCTGACCACTGACTTGTTGGTGGAAAGAATGAATGTAATTGTCTAGTTTTTTGTTGTGCCCACTTGAGGGGACAAATTCAGATTTCTTTTTCATGTCCATTAAATTATTACTGACTGCAATGTCTTTGCTACCAGTGATTTCTTCCTTGCTATGGAAGAATTCTGTAAGTCTCAATCTATGGAAGTATCCCTCCAGTTCACCACAAAACTGTATTTTGTCCAGTGGTTTTGTTGGACAGAAAGTGAGGCCCTTTGAAAGTACATTTAGTTATCCAGTAGTCAGTGTGTGATTGGTCAAATTAACAACTGGAAGGTGCCCATCTGTGTGGTGGTGTTGTTCAGTGACTCCATTATGTACTTCATGATTGTTAGGAAGTATGGTATGTTGAAGGGCATCCAATTTCCTATTTCTCATAAGTATGGCTTTTCTTAAGGTCCTTTTGTAGTTAATGTGTATCTCTCGCAAGATGTCCTGAATAGGTTCCCCAAACATCCACTCCAGTGTGGTAACAATACTAAATACTAAACTAAATACTAAATCTAGATTTCAAAAAGTAGGGAAATTCTCTGTAAAAAACTTTGCTAATGGACCATTAGGTTTCCAACATCAAAAGTAGGGAAATTACATCTTTAGGTTATTAACCCTAAGACCCCACCCCCACCCTCAGTTTCCAACCATGACACCCCACCCACCCACCCTGCATGCAGGAGCATGTGTGAGTGGTATGCCTTGGGGTTGCAAACCCTAATACTCACCCAGTCCTCTTATTCTATATCCATCTTAGCTTACTTACTCTTGGAATGGGGTGAGCATTAGGGTTCAGAACCACAAGGCACACTCATCATACCTGTTCCAGCATGCAGGGTGGGGATGGGGTGTTAGGGTTGGAAACTGAGAGTGGGGTTGTGGTCTTAGAGTTCAGAACCCTAAGATGTAATTTCATTATTTCAGATGCTATAATCCTAATGGTCCATAAACATTTTGTATGTGTGTGTGTGTGTGTGTGTGTGTGTGTGTGTGTGTGTGTGTGCCAATTTCAGAATCTAATATATACATTTAATACATAGTCACAAGAAATCTGTTAAATATGCTGACATCATAATATATGGGGTGCATAAATATCAAGATCCTTAGATACTTACCATTGATTGTATCCAGAATCATGCAGTACAGAATATGAAAAAACTTAACACTCGGTGATACTTGCACAGGGTATATACACATCACATTATTATATCCACCACCAGAAGAATGTTTTAAAATTAAAAGTTTTGCTCATGATTTTACTTATAGTGGCTAGAATGTTACAATCAACTGGAAATAGTTTTGCTAATGACCCAGTTCAAAACCCCTATACATGCAAGAAACCAAGTGCTGAATCCCATACTATGGAAAAGTGCTAACATGTAAAAAAGATAAACATCATATGGCCTCGAAGAGGCTTAAGCATTCTGTCATTATGTTAGTGTTCCCCATGGGGAATTTTGGGAATTTCTGTAAAAAAATCACAAAACACACACAGCACAACTATTTTTATACAATTCCTCTAATGCCATGATGTGTGCAAATCTTGAAATGTTGAAATTTGTACCACAATGTAAAATGTGCCAACCATTTACTTACGAACTTGCTGTTGGTGCTACCCTTAACTTCTCAATCTGTTAGAAACAACAACAGTTTGCACTGGTATTATAACTGTATCTCCTATAACTCATGCATCATTAAACAGTTCTACTGATGTTATCAGAGGATTTTTTCAAGTCCTTTTTACAAAAGGTACAGTTGCATGAAAAGGTTTCAGAATTTGCACTCACTCTTTGTACAGTCTTCTGGCATTTCAGTAGCACACAATGCTGCAGTGCTGCTCCTTTTATAGAATGCTAAAATAAGTGGTCATGTGATGTCACAGCTGGACAGAGCAGTGTGATTTTATCATGACGTCTGCCCATGCCCTAAGGTTGAAAGCACACCATTGTCAAGGCAACAGCAAAGGGATGCAGAAGTTTAAAAGGTCTGAAGAAAATGCATCCACATACTGTAACTATTATCTACTTGATACTCACCCCTGTAACAGCACTGTAGATTACTTTTTAGCATGCCAAAGTTTCACAAGTGCAGTGAGGATACAAACAGGGAAAGAGAATTGCAAAAAATGGGTCAGAGATTAGCCCAGAGGGGCTATTACAGTGACAAAATTAGAATAGCTATTACAAAAACTAAACAAGGAAGGAACAAGCCTTCTGGATGCACTCAGATCACCTGCAACATGCATAATCAACAGAATTGTTTTGGTCTTAGAGTTTTCAGGCCAGAGCAAGTAAATGAAGAACATTGTAGATATGAATTAACAAATCCTTGTGGACTTGAGCATTCCTGAATTTGACAATAAACAAATACAGTGCAGCAATCTTAAACGCATATCCTTGGGAGCAGCAAAATGTATGAGCTGAAGAGAGTTATGCGTTTATCAGATTTTGCAATCTTTTCATGGTGAGCATAACTTGAAGTATGTTCCAGGAGGCTGGGTAGGGAAACAAATGCCAGTAACATCTAAGTTCTTCTTTGTTGGGATACAGTGATTTGTGACATGTTGTGGCATTCTTTGGTCTGATTCCTGTGTGAGGGTATGCTGCTCTGGGATTCATGATAAGTGCTTCTGTGACATTCATTTGGGTTCTTTGCTTTGATATAAGTGTGGGGGGGTTCTTTTGTGATACAGGTTTGATAGTTAAAAGGTTGAAATAGGTGAATAACACCTCATTTTAAACAGAACACCCCATTAACAGACGATTAATTGCTAATTAGTAAGGTAACTACTAGCAGTGTCAGTAAAATTGGACCAGTCAGTCCACACTTGAACAACAAAACTGAGGGAAAAATATGCATTTAAAAGGGATCCTTATATGCATTTAACAGGTCTATTTAACTAGGAAGTATTGGAAAAAAAATCAGGACTTAGAAATCTTATGCGTCTATGTGGGATATGCATTTATCAGGTATGCGTTTAAGTTGGAAGCACTGTACTGGTGTCAAAAAAAGTAAAGACCGTTAAAGATAGCCTGGTCTGCACCAACTACACAGGAAATCAAGACCTGAGAAGACAATTCCTTCTAGGCCCTTTAAAACCTGGCTGCCCCCATGTGGATGGTGCTGCAGGTATGGTTGAAAATATTTTTTGAACATCCCATATCTAATAAAAAATTCCAAATCAGAAATCCTATAAAGTGTGATTCCACTTTTGTTGTATATTTCCTCATGTGCTCTTGCAGTAAAATGCACATAGGCAAAACCATCAGACCACTGAAAAAACTTACTGGAGTGCACAAAAGCAATATAAGACTAGGAAATAAATAGCCATCTGTGGCTATCCACTGTAATCAAGCAGGACATAATATAATCACTTTAAGATTTTGGGGAATCAAACATGCTAGAACCCAAGAAAGGCTGAGATTGAGGAAAAGCTCCTAAGCATAGAGAGAGGCAATGGATCTACATACTTGTGGCTTTGAATAAGGAGATGGATTCAATTGTATGAGGGAGAGAACAGGGCAGTATACTTGGAATCCACATCTAAACTATTTGGGACCTCACAGTAGTCAAGTAAAATGACTAGCACTAATGACAGTCAGAATAGCCTATGTATTTGATGACCATGTATACTATTTTGAAACTCATCCAATTAGGTTTGAACGTTGGGTAGAAAAAATAAACATGTTCCATGTGTAAAATAAGGTTCTGCATATAAGTATCTGCATTGAAATATTGTACACCTTATTGCCCTGTACCCCACTGGGATGGGAACATTCCTTCACATAATCACTATAGCGCAATAGTAAAACTGGGGAGGTGGCTCCCAGTGAATTGGGTGCTATCAAACTAAGAGACATTTGAAAGCATTCAACTGAATTGGGCACTAACATCTGCTGAGTTGCTGAAGAGACCAGGATACACTTTATTCAAACATGTCTTCACTTTATTAAGATAAAACTGCTGAGTTGGACAACAGCAAACACAGATCATTCTCTCATAGACCATTGCCATTAGTTTTGCACATCTTGTGCTTTTTCAAGGCATGCACGAAATTCATGAACTAATATGGGCTAGCAAATAAAACTGAAAGTGAATGTTCCTCCTACAAATAGCTCTTACTGAGAGATTGTTGAAACCATTCTGTATTGCGTCTTCAATACACAATCTCTAATAGGAGGCAAGTGCCATTTTCATTACTGTCTGTATGGAACTTTTGCAATTATGGCCTCCTGGAAACCAATTTGTAACACTGTTACTGGGGGATAAGTACTAAGCTGATAAGGGATATAGGGAGTCAAGTCATCTAGCCCTCATTAACTCCAGCATCACTTTACCATTGCCTTAACTGTAGTGTGCCATTTGGCTTGGGGCATGGGCAGGCATACTAACGACATCATGGTGCTCCCACCAGCTGTGACATCACAGGACAGTACTTTTTATCCTGCTATAAAAGAAGCAGCATTACACCACTCACTGTGTGACACTGAAACGCTGGGAGGCTGTGTAAAGCTTTAGTGAGTGCAAAGTCTCAAACCTCATCATGCAACTATGCCTCTTATAACAAGCATTTGTTAATGCCGAACGTTCACTTGCTGATATTTGCATTGGTGTTTGGCATATGCAGGCCCCCCCCCGTTGTATCCATGTCCCTTCAGCATCCATATCCCAACAGAGTACCTCTCTGCAACTCCTTTGGCATCTGATTAACATTCCACTCTCATACTTCTTAAGTGTCTGTGTTAGGAACCCTAACGCTCTGGTTATGCTCAAGAGAATGAGTCTGTGTGGAAACTGTGGAACGTGTGCTTGTAACACAGTTATTCAGTGGAATTATTTCACCAAATTTTCAACATAGACATTTTCTCACCTCTGGTCTTGAACACGGTCACTATGATTTTCTTACTGTTTACCAAACACTGATTTCCCACAGGGACCACACTATTCTATGCCGGAAGTGTGAAAACACATTTCGGCCAGGATCTAAAAAATGACAGCTGTACTGTTCATAAGGACGTGTGGGAAAATGCAAATTTTGAAAATCTGGAGTGAAAATATTACAAATACGCGAAGTTTACGAGTGCCCGTGGGAACTGCACAATGCAAACTCATAAAACAGTTACTTTATGTAATTTTTTCACTGAATTTTCAACATAGGCATTTTAGAACATCTGCTCGTGAACAGTGTCACTGTGATTTTGTTACTCTGTAACGAACAGTGATTTCCCACAGCTATTCCCCTATTGTACACTCGGAGTGCGAAAACATATTTCAGCCAAGATGTGAAAAATGACAGCTGTACTCCTCATAAGGAGATGTGGGAAAATGCCAATGTTGAAAATCTGGAGTGAAAATATTACATATTCAAGAACTTGCGAGTGTGCATAGAAACTGAGCAGAGCAAGTTTGTAACACAGCCATTTTATGGACTTTTGTTACCAGCTTTTCATGATAGGCATTTTAGGACCTCTTGAACAGTGTCACTGTGATTGTCTTACTCTGTAGTGAACAGTGATTTCTGACGGCGACTGCGCTATTTTGTGCCAGAAGTGAAACAACACATTTCGGCCAGGATGTGAAACATGACAGCTACACTGTTCATAAGGAGGTGTAGAAATATGGCTATATTGAGAATCTGGAGTGAAAATATTACAAATTTGTGAATGTACGAGTGTGCATGGGAACTGCACAATCACGCTTATAAGACAATCATTTTTTGGAATTTGTTCACCAAATTTGCAACATAGGCTTTTTGAGGGCCCACCTCATAAACACTGACACTGTCATTTCATTAATCAGTCTTGAAAGGTGATTACGTGCAGTGACAACAAAATCAGCTTTCAGAACTGAATAACACCATGACAGTGACTGAATTCATCAGAAGGGGTGTCAAGAATCCCATGTTGAAAATTTGGTACCAAAAGTTGAAAAAATGGCCGAGATATCAACCTAAGTTGGAAAAAAACTATTTATGCCATTATACATTTTACTGGCATTTCCTCAGTTCTCGGTCAGCTTTGAAGAGGACAGACTTGTTCCTGGTCCACCCGAAGATCGTCACACCAGGTTCCAGAGGTAAGTATTGAGTGAGAAGGATGTGGGGAGGTGGGTGTGCAGAGGGTAGGCGTGGGTTGGGGGGCCAAAAATCACCAAGGGACCATTTTCTTCTTCACAGGGCTTAAAAAAGAAAAGAAACATACACTTTTGGCATGCCGCTGTGGGGTCCCAGCATTCCACCTATGTGTTTGTTGGGGGGAACTGGAGTTGGCATGGATTGGGCACCCCCACTGTCCATCCAGTGTGCATGGGGGAGAATGAGTACTCTGGGGTGGGCTTCCAGCATGACAACTGGTTGTTTTTTTGGGGGGGCTGCAGCCGATGAGGGATTAGGCACCCCCATCGGCCACACAGTGTGCTGGGGGGTGCATGAGCTAAGAGCATGGCACCCTCGGCACACAAATGTGGGGCTGAGGAGAACACTAATGTGGGAGGGGGAGGAGATTAGCAGAGGGAGAAAGCGGGAGGGATTTCATGCCGAACTGTGCATGACAGCAGTTTGGCTGACGTAGGTATGCAAATTGCATACATGCTACCACTGCTGATTGCAGTGGACCTTTTCTTAGAAGTGAAGACCAACACAGCCAAACTGCTGTCATACACAGCTCAGCATGTATTGGTCCCCTAGGGTAGTGCCTGCTACACTGAACACTGCATTGGCAAGGAGGGTTACACACCTCCAAAAGTCCTACTGTTGCAAGACGTTCCTTGCACATATGCACAAATGAATGTAAAAAGGACTTTGAGAAAAAAACCTCTGATAGCATCACTAGAACTGTTTATTGACCTAGGAGATATAGGAGATAATATTGTAATAACAAAGCAAAATAATTTTGTTTGTGAGACACTGAGATGTTAAGAGTAGCACCAACAGCAATTTTATAAGTAAATGTGTTGCACATTTCATATAGTGTTACACATTTCAACATTTCAAGATTTGCACACACCTTCCATTAGAGGAGATGTATGAAAAGAGTTGTGTTTTGTTTTATGTTTTATTACAAAAGTTCCTCATGAGGGAGACTGAGGTAATGAGAGGCTACCTCGGCCCCTTCCCAGGCATATACTGTTTATCTTTTGTGCATGTTAGTGCTTTACCATAATATGCAATTCAGCACTTAGTTTGTTGCATGTATGGGGGTCTGAGTTGTGGCATCACCAAAACTTTTGCCAGTTGATTGTAGGTTGTAAGACACTATAAGTGAAACCTTGAGTAAATGTTTTAACTTTGAAATGATTTTCTGATGGTGGATATAATACTGTGATGTATATCTAACCTGTGCAAGTATCACAGAGTGTTATGTTTTTTTCATAAACAGAATAATTCTGGATGCAATCCATGACAAGCACCAAAAGGAACTTGATATTTACCCACCACTTGGATCAAGGTGTAAGTGTTTTTTTAACTGGTTCTTTTGCAGGATATTAAGTGTATATATTAAATTCTGAAACTGAGATGCGTGTGTGTGTGTGTGTGTGTGTGTGTGTGTGTGTGTGTGTGTGTGTATATATATATATATATATATATATATATATATATATCTCCATATATTTATTTATACATTAGGGGTGAGCAAATATCAGTGTGATAAACCTGGTTATTTCTACTGGAGTGTGATATCTGATGATGACATCACCAGAGTTAAAATATCTGACAAATATACATACTCTGCTGATGTCACCACTCACTCACTCACTCCAGCCTGCATACTAAATTGAACTTCTTTAAAAATCTGTTTCTCACGGCTACTTGCAAGTAACTCAATTACCATTCAACAAACATTCAGCTGTTTTCCACAGTGTTGTAGAACTCCCAACCCATTACTACATTTTCAAAAAATCGTGCAATCCAAATAACAGAGCCTCACACTTTCTGTTTCTTGTTGCTACTTGCAAGTAACTCACTTAACATTGCAAAGAGCATTTAACTGTTTCTGACAGGGTTTGTAAAACTCTCAGTCCATTACTATGTTATTTTAAGTTCAAGAAATTCTGCAATTTAAATCACAGTGCCTCACAGTTTCTGTTCCTCACTGCTTGCTGAAACTAACTTAATTAGCATTGCCAAACACATTCACCTGTTTCTCATACTGTGTGTAACTCTCCCAGGCCATTCAGAAACACTTAAACACACTCAGAACACAATTAAACACTGCTTTCAGTATAGCCTAGAGGTTAGAGTAGTGAACTTTGAACAAGCTTTGTACATGCAGCCCACCGGACCTAGGTCTGATTCTCATAATCTCCACATCCACACTGTATGACTCTGAACAAGTCACCTATACAAACTTACCCAGCTACCAAACAAAAAAATAACACACAGCACACAGGAAAACATAACTATACTTTGGAAGCTCTCACCCCCATTGTATAAATAGCATACGTGTAATGGGCAGATTGTGTGTTATGGATAATATTGTCACTCCTGCAACATGAGCTCTGGATACTCTCACTCGTGCCTTCAGCACTCATGAGTATCCAGACCTCGAGTGACAATATTATCCATATTACACTCCTGCCCATCACATATCCTATCTAAGACATATCCTATATATATATATATATATATTGTAGTGGCATGGTCGCACCACTATAGTTAGGGTTGAGCGGCCACTTACATACTAAAATCAAAAGTTTGGACATTAATAACTTTGGACCTGTTCAATGGATTTGCCTGAAATTTGGTACACACATTGGGGCATATCAGGTCTCTTTATTTCCCAAATTATGTTTGTGTTGGAGTACTGGTCTTCGAGTAAAAAAGCACTGAAAAATGCAAAATTACCCATTTTTGAAGGCACCTTTTGGCATTCTTAATGTGGTCCTGCATGGCCATTGTGTGGTGTGCCACTCTGCAAGATGGCTTGTTTGAAAGAGCTTTGGTGGCTGAACATGCTGATTTTTGTTCGGTGAAAAAATATTAAGGCATTCGAAAGTTATGGCACTTTTAATTTCCCATTATAAGTCAATAGGAAAATTTATATGTATATCTTGTGATTAAAGAATGGGTGTTCTGGCCATCTGGTCTCGCCTGGCGATCAAAGAATTTGTAGCCTCGAAGTTCAAGAATCTTTGTTCCTGAGGAATTTTCAAAATTCTTTGACCTGGAGGTCTGCCATCTTGTTTTCAGTTTTCCAATCACACAAACTCAAATATCTCGGCTCAGGGGTCATTTCTGAAGTAAAACTTGATGGGTTTTACTCAGGGGACCCTGATCTATCAGGCTATGGTTTTGGTTCCATCCAAATCAGTCAAAAAACAGAGTTATAAGCTTTTAAAATCTTAATTCGTGGCTCTCTAATGATCTTTGATTGCGAGCCTGCAAATTCTTTGATGGTGAGATTCTTTGATCATGATCTTGCATCGTGACCTTAAACACTAATATCTCGGTTTGGTCTTTTGGGCTGAAATTTGGAGGGAAGAAAGCCAACATCCTACAAATGTGCCTTTTGGTGGTCTGGATAAAAAATATTACAGGGTGGAAAAGTGACAGCACTCCGAAGTTGATGATTAGAGCCATAGGATAACATTATGGCGTCCGTCGCGTCTTTCAGGGCCCATATCTCAGAAACGGTGCGAGATACGGACTTTTTGTAAAAGTGTAGCCCCCAGCTAGAGAGGCTAAAGCAAAAACTAGTCAGGAAAGTAATAATGCATACAAAATGTTATTTTTTTTTCCTACGTCATACGGTTCCTGAGATATATGTAATTTAGTATTCAAAGTCATACTTTTCTGCTCTGAAGTCAATTATAATGCATACATTCTTTGTTTTCAATTAGTTTTTTCAATGCAGTTTTTGGGGAAAATAAGGGTGTGCCTTTTTGTTACTGTGACAGCTAGTGTTTCCAGTTACACTTCTGTTACCATTCGAATCACCGTCCCCGTCTACGCCACCGTGTGCGTAATGGTTTGCTTTTTCATATGCGCTTGCATTTCTGTTTCTGTTGTCTTTACTGTTGCTGTTACTGTTACCATGTATGTTTACTATTGGTACCATGACCTCATGTGTAACAGTTTGCGTCTTCGTATGCACTTGCGTTTCTGTTTTTATTAGCTTTATAGTTGCTGTTACCATAATCATTTGCATTTACAACTGTGGTTCCGTGAGTGTGTGCATTACAGTTTGCATTTTTGTACGTGATTGCATTTCTGTTTACTTGGGTGTTATTGTTGGTGTTACTGTTACCATTTGCATTTACAATTGTGGTAACATGAATGTGTGTGTTACCAGTTGCGTTCTGTATGCACTTCTGTTTGATGTCTCCGTTTACGTAACTATTTGGTTCGGAGTCACTTTACGCTTGTGTTTCTATTAATGTTTGCTTTGCCATTTATGTGAGAGTTAGGGATGATGACCCCAATGCACACCCCGATGCCAGTTTGGGGGTGGGCTGGGGGGTCAAAGGGGGGGCTTTCAACCCTAACCCAAAATTTCCTATCTTTTTTTTTGCTGTGGAACAACCCTAACTGATGCATTAAATGGAGTTTTTTGCCTCTTATATATATATATATATATATATATATATATATATACACACACATACATAATGATATGCTCGAACTGAGGATATCATATTTATCTTCATGAAAGGTCAATGATATTGTGATATCTCATGAGTGGCAAAACAACGAGTGAGATATCTTGATGTTAATGGCCCCAACTGAAGATAAATATGATCTCTTCTGTCAGGCCATGTCATGTTCTGTTTATACAGCTGTGCCGTTAGTGGGATGCCATCATCGGGGCACTGTAATGTGGGTGGAAAAAAATGTTTGTAGGTCATCATAGCATTTGGGATGTTGCAGCATCTACATTATGTGTGACTCCACATATGTGCCCATTCTGTCAATTTCTTCTTTTCACACATTTTGTCTAGACATGAAGGTGATTATATTTATTTGATGGGGGTGCAGGGGCAAAGCTCCCCCTTAAGAGGAGAAAGTTCAGTGGGATGTGCTGTAAGTGTTAGACAGCACAATATACTGCAGTGCTTGTGGTTGCTGATATTTTTCTATCACTCTTATTTATGGTGACCACATCTCTTGTGCACAGACATGGCTATACTATTTATACAACAAATGTTTATTTAAAAGATGTATCTGGTTGTTCCTGCCATTTTCAGACTGTCTTACTGAACAAGCACATTCACTTTTTTTGCTCTAATGTAGCGTGACTGAGCTCTGTCAATAGTGATAAATGACACACTGGTAGAGATTTAAAATAAGGCACTCTCTGTTCAAAAAGTAATAAAACTTTGTTTTTTTTATGTTGAGCTTAATTATCTTTGTCTGAAAGATGCTGCTGACTGTAGTGGGTGGCTAGGGAGCACAGAGCGAGTGAGTCAGTGGATTCAGAAAAGTAGACACAAGTGTGATCATGTGTTGTTATAGCAACAGTCACTTGGGCTTTCATCTACTTCTTCGAAGCCACCAACTAGCTCACTCTTCTCTCTCCGTAGTCAGCAGTTTTTTTTACACAAATCTATGTAAACTTAAGACACAAAAAACAGTTTTGTTACTTTTTGAACAAAGGTGCCTTATTTTGAATCTTTGCTAGCGCATCATTTACTGCTATTGACTGTGATTGGTAAAGCTACCTTAAAGCAAGAAAAGTGAAAGTGCCTATATGGTAAGAAAATCTGAAAATGGCAGGATCAACATGATAAGTTCTTTTATTTGACTATTTGTTTAAAATATATGGCAGGAACATCCAGATAACCATTGCCTATAACTAAAACATATCACAAGTATGGCAGGATCAAGCAGGCAAAATGTTAGTTGCAATTTGTTGTGAAATTTGATGACATACTGGAACACACAAATATAAGTATGATGTATAGGAACATGGAAAATATCACAATGATGTTTAGGAACGTGGAGGTATATTTGATATCTTTTCTCTGTCTGCCCCAGATAGTACATTTTATCTCAGCTGATATCCCAAAACATGTTTTGTGTCTATATATACAGTGGCGTGAAAAAGTATTTGCCCCCTTCCTGATTTTCTCTATTATTGCATATTTGTCCCACTGGATGTTTTCAGGTCTTTAGACAAAATATAATATTAGATAAAGGGAACCTGAGTGGACAAATAACACTTTTTTTTTTACTTATTTCATTTATTTAATGAAAAATGTTAACCAACACCAACTGGCACTGTGTGAAAAAGTAATTGCCCCCTAGTTAAATCAACCCAATTAAAGGGATAATTAGAGTCAGCTGATTGAACACAGCCAGGCTTGATTACAGCCAGCCCTGCTCAATATAAACCTCACTTATTTTGGCCCTTACCATCAGAGTCACATTGCCAGCACAAAGATTCAACAAGCACATTATGCCATGATCAAAGGAAGTTCCTGAAAAGATCAGAAAAACATTGTGTTGCCCTCTATCAGTCTGGAAAGGGTTACAACGCTATTTCTAAGGCTCTGGGACTCCATCGAACCACAAGTGAGAGCCATAATCTCAAATGGAGAACACTTGGAACAGTAGTGACCCTTCCCAGGAGTAGGCCTGCAAAATTACCCAAGGGTGCAGTGTAAAATCATCCAAGAAGTCTCAAAGGGATCCTAAAACAACATCCAAGAACTGCAGGCTTCTCTTGCCTCAGCTAAGGTCAGTGTTCATGACTCCACAATCAGAAAGAGACTGGGCAAAGCATGGCTTCATGTCAGGGCAAGGTGGTAGCCACTACTAACCAGAAGAACATAAATGCTCGTCTCTCATTTGCCAAGAACACCTGGATGATCCACAAGCCTTTTGGGAAAATGTTCTATGGACAGATAGGTCCAAAGTGGAACTTTTGGATAACATGGAACCCATAATGTCTCGCGTAAAGCAAACACAGCATTCCACAGTAAGAACACCATACCAAGCAGTCAAACATGGTGGTGGTAGTGTGATGGTGTGGGATGCTTTGCCCTAAGGACCTGGATGACTTGCCATAATTAAAGGAACCACGAATTCTGCTCTTACAGAAAATTCTTAAGGAGAATGTCCAGTCATCCTTCCATCAGCTGAAGCTGAAGCGTAGTTGGTCATGCAGCAAGACAATGATCCAAACACAAAAGCAAGTCCACATCAGAATGGCTAAAAGAAGTAAAATTAATGTTTAGAGTGGCCTAGTCAAAGTCAGACTTAAACCCAATAGAGATGCTGTGGCAGGACCTGAAGCGAGCAGTTCATGCTCGAAAACCTACCAAATGTTACTGAATTAAAGCAGTTCTGCTAGGAAAGTAGGTTAAAATTCCTCCACACGATGTGAAAGACTGATATTGAATTATAGGAAGTGTTTGGTTGCAGTCATTGCAGCTAAATGTGCGTAACCAGTTATTAAGTGTAAGGGGGCAATTACTTTTTCACACAGTGCCAATTGGTGTTGTTAACTTTTTCATTAAATAAGTGAAATAAAAAAAAAAACAAGTGTTATTTGTTCACTCAGGTTCCCTTTATCTAAGATTACATTTTGTCTAAAGACCTGAAAACATCCAGTGTGACAAATATGCAATAATAGAGAAAATCAGGAAGGGGGCAAATACTTTTTCACGCCACTGTATATATATATATAATAGACATGGACATAAATCCTATGTGATACATCTGAGCTACTATGTGTATAAATGTGAAATCTCACATTTATACACATAGCAGACACATTATAACAGATTTATGCACATAGTAGATATGTCACAATCACTTCAGAACTCATTTAGAATGTTTGGCCTCAGTACCAGTGCTAACTGTATTGAAATGCAAATAACGTTAAAATGAAAAAAATATAGTATAGTAAAGCGAGCATGAAAGTTGATCAGCACAAAATTATTTGCAAAATGAGTGGTGTTTCATTTATAGATACCTTAACAATGAATTTATAATTAGCAAAAAAGGCAGAAATCCAATTTATTTGTTCACTTTTTGACAAACAAATGCAAATAACTTTAAAATGAAAAATAATAGCATAGCACTTGGAGCATAGAAGTTGTTCAGTACAATAATATCTACAAAAGGAGTGGTGTTTCATTTATGAAAACCTTTTAGTTTTTTTATAATTAGCAAAAAAGAAACTGCAGAAAATTATGTTTTTATCCATTTTTTCAACAAACAAATGCAAATAACTTTAAAATGAAAACAGTAGCATGGTACAGTGAGCATGCTATTTGTTCAGCACAAAGTTTTCTACAAGATGAGTGGTGTTTCATTTAATAGCAACCACTACACTAGGCAGACATACACTAGGAAAGTTTATAAAAAATCTGAGAAAATATAATTTAAGAAAAGATAAACAGTGAAAAGTAAATGTCCCTGCACTGACAGAAAACATCACTATTGCATAAATGAAATATATAATGGTGAGCTGTCAGGTAAATGATTTATCTACACAAGTACTGTTTGACCTCAGGTAACCTCACAAGTAGTGTATACCATTGTATATCCATATATATATATATATATATATATATAGGATACATGATGGGCAGGATTGGGATATGGAAAATATTCTCACTTCTACAGAGTGAGCTGTGTATTCTCACGAGTGTCGAAGACATGAGTGAAAATACACAGCTCACAAGGTAGGAGTGAGAATATTTTCCATATCCCATGATCTACCCATCATGTGTGCGATTTATACCACAGGGGTGAGAGCTTTAGGAACATTTTTTCTAATTCTGTGTGCTTTCTGCTCATTCTGTGTGTGCTGCCAGTGTGTGTTCTGAATGGACTGGGAGTGAGAAACACAGCTGACAGTGCTTTGCAAAGCTAATTGAGTGAGCCAGAGGCTCACTGAGAAAGACAAATTGCTGCAGGTAGCACTGAGAAATAGAAACTGCTTTGTAAAAGAGTTTCATTTAGAATTGAGGTTATTTTGAAGCTGAGATCAGCACAGTAATGGGCTAGGAAGGTTAGAAACACAATGGGACACATGTGAGAGTCATTTGCAAAGCGAATTGAGTAAGTTGCAGCTTCAGTGGGAAAGAGATAAGAGAAAAATTAAGGAGGTAGTACAGGATAGTGGTTTAAGGCTCTGTGCTGTTAAGGTTCTGAGCTGCAAATCTGGAGAGCTGGGTTTGAATCCTATAGCCCCCACTTGCATACTGTGTGATACTGATTAAGTCACTTCTGTTTCTTGTGCTCCCAGGTTGCACCTGTAAACAAGTTTTCAGTTTAGTGTGTCTTTCTCCTGGTAAAAACAAAGGTAAAAGATAACCTGTTTTCTGAAGCAGTTTCATTTAGAGTGCAAGCTGCAGTGTAGTTATTCTCACTATGGTGACATCAGCAGAGTATGGATAAATGTTGACTTCAGGATTTATTCTTCCTGCAGTGGCAATAACACAGGATATCCTACTGAGAAAGCTCTCACCCCCGTGGTATATGTGTATATATATACATATATCAATAGCAGCATGTGTGAACACTTGTATAAGAGTTACCACAGATTCTTTTATGTGCGTTACAATAAATTATGAGTTAAAAAAAGATACTTATTTCACGTTTCTGTACATGTTTAAACAGAGGTATCCCATCTTCCCTGACATGTTTCTGTACATGTTTAAACAGAGGTATCCCTTCTTCTCTGACAAAGTCCAATTCAAGTATGAAACATTGGACTTAGTGAAGCGGTTTCTGTGTGATATTTGAATAAATCAAGTTTAAAGTAAAGAGAAGACTGTGTCGTTTGGCTGATTTTCTTCTTGATTTGAGAATTTCTAAAAGCCATTATCAGCTCCAAACTGAACCTTAATAAAAGATGTTTTGAGTGTAACTGGAGGAATCACCTTGTCCATTTCATATTTTTGAGAACCTGCCAGCAAGTACTACCAGGATGTATGAGTTGTACAAAGCTGCATTAACAGAATATTTTAGCCCAAAGCTGAATGTTGAGTATGACTGATGTTAGTTTCAGACAGCTAAGCAAATGGAAAATGAGAGTGTGGATGACTAAGTAAACAGGTTGTGTGACATTATACAGATCTGCAATGTGAATGATGAAGATACTGAGCTGAAAACTGAGACAGCAGTCTCCTGCAGTTCTTCTTAGCTAAAAAGACAAGATTTAAGGTCTGACATGGACTTGGTCAGTAAGACAAGGACAGAGGTTCTGAAATTTTAGAAGAACACTAAGCTAAAAGCTTATTTACAGGTGCAACCTGGGAGCACAAGAAACAGAAGTGACTTACTCAGTATCACACAGTTTGTAAGTGGGGGATGTAGGATTCAAACCCAGCTCTCCAGATTTGCAGCTCAAAGCCTTAACAGCACAGAGCCTTAAACCACTACCCTATACCACCTCCTTAATTTTTCTTTTATCTCTTTCCCACTGAAACTGCAACTTACTCAATTTGCTTTGCAAATCACTTTCACCTGTGTCCCATTGTGTTTCTAACCTTCCTAGCCCATTACTGTGCTGATCTCAGCTTCAAAATAACCTCAATTCTAAATGAAACTCTTTCCATATACAGACTGTACATTGCATAGAGGAACTATGCAGGAAATGCAAGCACAATATGTAATCATGTTAAGAAATATGTGATCAGAAGTACAAAGCCATAATAGTTTAAGGTTAGGGCTTTTTATCTATGAAATTGCACCATCAAAAATGCTGTTGTGCACATTTTTTGTTGCTTTGCATGTTCAAAAATAGTTGCACACATTCTGTGTCCCTGTTTGCACTGTGTCTTACTCCACTATTAACACAGTCATGCTTCCTTCATGAGCAGAAAGAAAAAAAAAGTAATGGAACCACCGTCTTTCAAAATCATAAGAACATAAAATATTCATGCATCATGTACTATACATAGAAACGTAGAAATAGAAATTGTTGGCAGATAAGGACTGCCTGGCCCATCTAGTTGCCCATATGTCCTTGTACTGGATTACTGCTTCCAGCCCACCCAATAAAAATCTAGGCACCCATCTTGGGGTTTAAATAACAGCACGAACCTCTTGACCATTGCATTCAAAGTCCATATGCTGTTATATCATTCCTTTTTGGAAACACAGGCTCATGAATATGATTACCCATACATTATTCTACATATGTACAGTGAGACACAGGGTCAAAAATGCCATAGATGTGGAAAATGTTTCCCTCTTTAATACTGGTGTCAAACATAAAGAAGGTTTGGCAGGAATGTTGGTAAACCAGACTAGTTTGCTGCATTGCTCTACTGTAGGGAGAGACAGTAAAAACAGTGTTTAAGCAGAAGACTGTTCCTACAGGTTGACAACACTACACATGAAATAATAGTCTTAATTTTCAGAACAGAAACTTTGATGCAAGTTGCCTCCACCAAATGGGTATGGTGCAAGTGGCACTTTCTGTCATAATTTGTGGCTATCCCAATTTTTGAATTCCTGCTGCACTGAAACTGGGATGCTGTGTACCACAGCCTCCCTGCACCACCTTTGCAGCAGAAGCCCTCTCTTCTGACTGTTATAATCCTCCATTATTTTCACTTGTCTATTTGTCAATAAATAGTAATAAGTGGCTTTTCTTTTTTCTCATGGAAGGAGCAGGTTATAATTCACCGTTATGACCCGAAGGTTATAAGGGTGAACAAGCACCACCTGCTTCTTCTAGTGCCTCGCACTATTCCTGCTCGCACACTCTCTACTGCAAATTCTCCTCAGAGACAGCTCTCACAACTCCGCTGTGGTTGTAAAAGAATGGAAACCAAACAACATTTTTTTTCACATCAAAAAACCATCAGACAGTACCGTAGCCAAATCTTGTAAAGCTACTTACCCTCCATAGTAACCGAAAGGATCCCTAATGTCACAACAGTAATTATAATATTACCAAGGCAATGCAGCAAAAGAATGCCTACTTAAGCAGCCTAATTTACATATCCGCGACTGAACACACATGGAGAAAAAACTGAAGGAAACCGTCGACAAAACCAAGAAAACAGCTACAACTGGACCGTAAAAGACACTTTACTGGAGTTTTCTGTCAAGGTACAGCAAAATTAAATACAATTGTTACAAAAAAAGTGTAACTGTTAACCCAAGTTTTCGCTTATTGTGTTTCCATTTCACTTTCACAAGAACTGAACTAGAAAGAAAAAAAACAAGATGTTCTGTTCAACAAAAGAGGTTTTGTTGTAAAAAAAAAATACTATTTTTAATGATGCAAGTTAAATTTCTTTTGCTTGAAAATCACCAACTACTATTGAATAAAAAAAAGTTTGATTCCTGTTAAGCATGTGTCACAGAATGTCTTACCTCTGATGTGGTGAAAAAAGACAAGCCAGCAATTACATCTAACAATGAATAGGGTGAGTGCATAAATGAGAAATTAATGCCCACCCTTGGTTTGGGATGTTTTAATAAACCCCTTGGGCTTCACCCTTGGGGTTTATGGAACATCCCACACCTCAGGTGGGCAATAATTTCTCATTATGCACTCACCCCCATGCATTATTGGATATTTATTGCACATATATATATTGTATCACTGTGCTTCTATATGTTTGTATTTATCCATTACCCCCTTCCCCAGGATGTATCTGGAAACAAGCTTCAGGGCTCAGTATGTCTTTGCTGGTAAATGTCTTTTAAATAAATAAGAAATGCCCGTGCACCAGGTTACAAAGGTGGTTGCACCACAGTGGGGCTTGCACCATCCCCTTGTTTGTAATTCCAGAAGCCCCACCAAGGTCACAACAGGGAGATGACTTTAGACCACCCAGAATGTGATCCAAGAGCCATGTGCCACAGACAGGCAAGACTGCAATTGGGGGAGAACTTGCAAAGAAGGAAGGAACTGGGGAAGAAGAAGCATGGGAGAGTCCTTTGGAGGGAGTGGAGCATGGTGGCAATGTTTGGTTTTTGAAGTGGCACCTGGCATGGGTGCCATGTACACTTTCACTGAGCCAATCAGCCATTGTAGAGTGGGATTGTCAGAGAGGGACCATGACCTGGCCCCAGCTGCACACAGCTCGGGTACTTGTTCCATAGGTGCACCAGTCCCCAAAACAATCAGTGGGCAGGAGTGGCCACAGATTTTAGGGTGCAGGTGGTGGATAGGTACACTCCCTGGGTACTGCAGCAGTCTTCTGGTAACTAATGCCCCAGCTTTGATGGAGGCTGCTGCCCACTTACAATGCTGGAGACAGGTGCTATGTGTAGCTGGGGCTGGGATCATGGTCCCTCCCCACCAACCCCCCTCTAGCCCAGCTGATGGATCACTTGAAGTGCTCATGGAACTCCCACTGGTTGTCACCCCAATCTTCTGACATTGCTGTTGCACCCACTTCCTCCCTAGAGCACTCCCCCATGCTCCTTCTGATCCCTGTCCCTTCCTTGTGGGCATGTTCTCCCCCACCCTTCACAACCCCTCTTGGATTGCACTGGATGGGGGGGTTATGGATACCTCCATCAAACCCTGCAGATGTGCCATATGTTTGGTGCAACCCTCTAGCTGCAGCAACCCTTGAGTCTTTGGCACAGGGTCCCTGGTACACCTGGAGTTTGCTGCACCCAACAATCACAACAAATTGTGATGATCTAAGGGTTCTCTGAAAATCATACCCCATGATGGGTAAGTGTGAGTGACTTCCATGGATCTGAAGAAATACACATATGGGGAATATCATACTCTGCACCTACAGGGTTATATCCAGGCACCAGTTGTAAAGAAATCAAAATTTATAGCTGCAATATTTCATGTGGTAAAAGAGACAGATGGGAATCTATTAGGATATGATACTAGCTATAAATTAAGCCTAATTACTACTGTGGCCAAAGTATTTCTATAAACACCTAACTAATGAAAATACAGAGTTGGTCTCAGTGCTTAAAGGGTCAATTCCATCTCTTTTTGCATCATATTATTTCTAGTTGACAAAACACATATTTTTATTCTCTTATCTTCTCTAAAACTCATTGATATTGCTTGATGTTTTATCTGCTTCCTTTCTAAGCAGAACTGACATGCATGTTAATGGTGTAAAACTGCCAAACCTAGTTTTGTTTCAAAAATCCTTGATCTACTCTTATTGCATGCTTTCTGAACATAAGAAACACCACCAAACAGTGCATGCACTCATGATGCAATAGTCTCCTGTACTCCCACTGCATTAAAATTGCTAAACTGTGTTGGCATGGTCCCAAGTCCCGGAAAGATGCAGTGGAAGTTGATCAAGGACAGTAATCAAATTGCTTTTAGTATTGCAACACAAGTATGGTGGGCAATCTGTTTTTCACTTTTATAAATAATACAAAAAAAGAATCAGAATCAGAATAACATCCTCATCAACAATCTCTAACAAATATGACCAATCATAAAATCTGTTTTGTAAACAAGAGGCACTTTAAGGCAAGAGAGGGTTGACAGTATCCCTTTATGGAAAAATTCACTGTTTCTTCTTTGATGGCTTCAGAAAGCTCAAAGACACATCTGTAAAACTACATATTGACATGTATGCACCTCCTGCAGCATAAGAACACAGAGGAATTATTGTTTTATTAAATTCTTGGATTACAACCTTTGAGCTACTAGCTCATTTACAAAGGTTTCATGTCATGACACAGAAACAAGGAAGAGCAATTTGAAGTTGCAAAAGAATCACAGGCACATACAGGTGCTAGTAGCCACTGACATAACAGATGCAAGATAGCAGTTGCAGTTGGGGGTGACAAAGGATTGATAGGTTTAGTAGCTACTAAGTAGAGCTGGTGTAGAGAAGTAACTGGAGATGTTGGAGGTAAGTAGACCAGGATAAGTGGTCAGTAGGAAAAAGTGTAGGAGAGAGGTAGCTATTCCTCGAGCTCGAGAAACCTTGTCTGGAGATGAGTGGGGGGTAGGCTAAGGCAATTGGAAAGGGGAGGAAAGAGCATCTAGATAGTGTAAGAGAGGAGGGAGGAGAAAAAGGGGTGGTGGTGGAGAATGAAAGGTTGGAAGTAGCTTGTTGTGTCATCAAGAAGAGCATAGTTGGGGTACTCAGGATGTTCTTCAGAAGGTAGTGGTCAGTGGTGGCAGGAGCATTGCATTTGGCAGGACAGGTGAGTTTTTAGCTCTGATTTGAGAGGGACTATTTTGCTGACGGAGGCTATCTCAGGTGGGAGAGAGTTAAACCAGAGTAGAGCTCGGTACTCAAAGGAACGCTGCCCTTGTGAGGTGCCACAGAAGGGGACTTTGACAGAGAGTTTGTTAGATGCCATTGTAGTCCTGGTAGGTTTGACCTGTTGTAGGATGGAACTGGTGGCTGGGGGGCAGCAGTCCCAGGATCTCTTTTTTTGGCAAGAAGGCAGACTTGATAGTGGGCCCTGTCACTTAGTCTTAGCCAACCTGTTTGTGAGTAGAGATTGCAGGTATGGGTGAGACTTGGAGCTCCTAGGGATAGTCTACCAGTGTTATTAAGCATGGTGGCAAGCCGCTTGAGGGAGTTGTCTGGAGCGGTGTTATAGACAATGAACCTATAGTCGATGGTTGAAAAGACTGAGCTGGTGATGGTGAGCCTAACGGCCTGACTGGTGAGGCAGTTGGGGTGTTTTTATAGTAGCCCTATCTTTCTGTTAGCTGATGTGGTGACATGGTCAACATGAGAGAACAAGGCGAGAGTCCTGTCTAATATAAGCCCTAGGTACTTGAAGCTAGCGACCATTTCAATGGCTGCATTTTGTTTAGTACAGATATTTATTTTGGATGAATTGTGACAGCTATGGGCTGAGGCAAAGAGCATGGATGTGGTTTTCTTGTGGTTAACTAGTAGTTTGGCTTCAGTAAACCAGTCCTCTACTTTGCTAAAGTCCTGCTGCACACTTTGTCCTAGGGTGGTTGGGTCTGTGTGGCTGGAGTAGATAACCGCATCATCTGCGTAGAGGAGTATTTTATGTTGACATGCTTGTGGAAGGTTGTTTAAAAAAAGGCTAAATAGGAGGGGGCCCAGGATTGAGCCTTGGGGGACCCCAGAGGAAACTAGCAGTATATCAGAGAGCATGTTACTTATTTTTACCATTTGTTCCCTATCTGTGAGGTAGCTCTGCAATCTCCCCAGGGAATGGGCTAATAGCCCTGTTGCATTCAGTTGGGCCAGGAGGAGGTCATAGTTGACTGTGTCAAAGGCCTTGGTGAGGTTAGTGAAGGTTGCACCCATCAAGTGCCCTTGATCAAAGGCATTGTGAATGAATCCCATGAACTCCAACAGCACTGTAGTAGTGCTGTAGAGTTTTCAGAAGCCATGCTGCTGTTGGCATTGGAGATATTTTTCAAGGTGGTCGACCAGTTGGTTGTAGATGATACAATCAAGAGCTTTAGACAGAGGAGGGAGTACTGATATTGGATGGTAGTTGGCATGGTCAGTCATAGTAACAGCTTTGTGGACAGGGGGTTACAACTGCTGCTTTCCAGAGTTTTGGGACTATCCCAGTTGTGAGGGACAGGTTAATGATTCAAGTTAGGGGGGTTAGCAGTTCTTCAAGTGCAGGGGAGATCAACTCTTTGATCTAGTCCCTCAGCACTGTGCCTAGATTTACCTAGGACTTTGGAAAGGTATTTTTTTCACTTCAGCCTTGGAAATTACCTTAAGGTAGAATGGGGGGCATGGTTTATTGGTAATGTTCTTTGAAGGTTTAGTGGGTTGTTGCCTGCAGAGCTCCAAATGTTAGTGGGGAGTAAGGTACTGAGGTCGGTAGAGGCTTTATTGAAGATGTCTGTGATAGATTTGGGGTCTTGTATAGTAGACCCTTCATAGCACAGCAGGGCGGGTATAGAGGTATCCTGCTTTCTGATGACCGTGTTGATGTTCTCCAAGAATCTATGGCCATCACCCCAGGAGGAATTGAGCTCAGTTCTGCAGTGATTGGCTTTGGCTTGGCATATGGCCAGGGTGCATTTATTCCATGTGGCCTTGTAGTTTTGTTTATCACAGTCTACAAGGGTGCTTTTGTATTTTTCCAGAGGATGTCCCTGGAGCTCATCAGGGCGAGTAGGTGGGGGGGGGATCCAGGTTTTGTGGGTGCACCTAACTTTTCTTTTAGTTATGGGGGCATAGGTGTCACTGACAGTGTTGAAAATTTCTATGAATTTGGTTAGTGCTGTATTTACATCATCCGCTGTTAGGATTGGGGCCCAGCCCTGTTGTTTCAGGTGCTGCTTAAAGCACCAAAGCTTGCACTATGTTTTTTTAATGACAGAACTGGTATTGTAGATGAAGAAATTGCACATATTGAAGTATAAGACAGTGGCAAAATAAAATGATTGATCAACTCCTTCGGTTTCACCAGCTGTGGTCATGCCTAAGCTACACAGTGATGAAAAAGTCTGTAAACGTGTGGGACTGAGAAGTCTAAAACTGGCCAAAAAAGAAAAGGTGTCACATTGCTCTAATCATAGATTATAGTTTATATCTGATAAATGAAGTAACTGTGTTCTTGAAGTCAGATTTTTAAAGAAAGGATGCCATCTCCTTGAACTGAAAGAGGCTTCTTACTACATACTGTAGCTACATTATCCACACATGCAGGCAGTTTAATAAAAGATTGTCCTTTGGAATAAAAGACAGTCCTTTGGAATATCTACAGTGAATGAAGTCTTCAAGGCACTATTAGATATGTACTTCAGCCAGTAACCAGTATTTTCAATTTTAGCAGTGATATTTTAGTTTTTGGAAACTCAGAAAAGAAAGGACAAGGCACTGATTGAAGTTTTTCAGTGTTTGAAGGTTCTTTATCAAACTTTAAACAAAGGAATGTGTTATTTTTTTTTAAACATAGCTTTTTTTATGGAAATGTGGTATATTTTTCTTTGAAGGCATTCATCCAAATGCTGTGATAGTCAAGGCTATCAAAGTAACAGAGAAACCAGTCACTGCCAGGAAAATACAAAGAGTTCTATACATGGCGATGTATGGTTCCCAATTCATAAAAAATGTTAAAGCTTAAGTGTACCCTTAAGTTCAATAACTAGACAAGAGGCTTGATTCTCAAAAGAGTTAGAATGCTGTGTTATGCCAAACACAGGGCACGTGGTGCTTGCAGCATTCCCTGTAATGCAATCAGGATTCTCGTTCCCATGCGCCACATCCCACAAGTTAGACAAGATTTTCCTGTTCTAACTTTGTGAACCTTTTGATAGGGTTTGAGCCAAATATTTAGTGTAAACTGTTGTAAATGGGGTAAAGTGTTGCAAATGTGTATGACCTTTGTGAATCGAGCTCATGGTGGGCAATGTGTTCAGGGGAGAGCAAAATTTGACAAAGGGCTTGTGAAAACACTGGGTTGACCTTTAAGAATTAAGCACAAGATGTGCAGTTTTAATGTACACCAGACTGTCAAAATCCTTTTCATGACATTTAAGCAAGTTACAAGACACTTCAGGGTGTAAATTTGGCTCAGATAACCATACACCCAGGGGACAGTGAGGCCTAACTTTACAGTTTTTTTGCCTTAAAGCCCATGAAAGGCCACTTACCCACACCCTGCAGTGCCTTATGCCACTTACAAAATGGGTAAAGTGAAGTGCAATTAAAAAAGTCAACTTTTTAATTATAAAACAGGTATCTTTATTTCTTGAAAATATCCCGTACAAGTATTCCTTCCCCATCTGTCAATCAGTTGTCTTTGATTTCAGGGCGGTGGTGCATAGTGATACAATGCACTGGATCTTAGGCTAGGCAGCATGGCAATGCTACTTCTCTCTCTCTCCCCGTGTTTTGCTAAGAGTGGCAACCATCCTCCTGGCAGCAAGATCTGAAAGTTTGCTTGGCTTAAAGGACTCCCTGTCTCACCACCACAAATAGTCTTTCCAACAGAAAAGGCTGTGCCTTAAGCAGATATTTCAGCACGAGTTTCAAATGGGAAATAAAACACCAGATCAGGTGCGTTTTGGCATTTGGATGATTTTGGATCCGAGGTTCCTTATGCAGTAGTAGCGGTCCGGTTCTTTTCAGGAATTCGGATTTGGTCCATTTTGGATGAAAGATAGTTCAATTCAAACTTTGTGAATGTATTCACTGAATTTACCATTTTGTATGGGACCATTGAACTATTTTCCTTCCTTTGGGAGCTTCGGAAGAAAGCTGGCCTGAGAATGGTGTTCTGACTGAAGCTACTGGAGTCCTATGACAACTGGGGTAGACAGGACACCAAAAATCTTGTGAGTTAAGTTATCTGTTGTCAACTTAATTAAATCTATCTTGGATATTAAATGTAGTACTATATGAAGATTGAAATTACTTCAGCAAGCCTAAAGGAGGGCCTAGGGTGCTCTGTATTCTTTTGCAACTCCTAACAACAGTCTGCTTAAAAAGTTAAACAAATGATGTTTCAATTTACTCAACAACTTCAAAGAATCATAAAAGGTTTTAAATGAATGCTTTAATAAAAGTTGAATCAGGATATTAAAATACGTGTACTGTAAAGGGGTGCATTGCTTTTGAAGAAGGCCAGTAAGCGGGGAAGCCACCTTTGTATACAAACTCTCCTAAGATTTTTTTCAACATTCATAATTTCTTTGTTCATTTGATGAAATTAATTCACTTGCAAATTGCACATGGGAGATGCTCAGCAAAATGTTGCATTAAGAGGGAAAAGGTTGTCAAAGCTTTTTCAAGTATCTGGAGAGAACTTTTAAAGCCAGAAAGTCAGTTGTTCTTCAGACTGTGATACCAAAACTGGGTCAGAAAGTAAATCCAGAAAACTCAGGAAACTGAAATTGCTATTTAAAAACTGCTGTAACCTGGCTGGTATAAAATCAATAGCTATGGCTCCAAAGGTTGATCATGAAAAAAAAAAAAGAAAGGAGAGGGAAGACTGCTGCCTCCAATGCTAAAGCTGCCCAGCCCTCCAGAGAAAAAGAGGATTCTTCTTCTAAGGGAGAGACTGATGAACCTCCTGGCCCCTCAGAAGAATCAGCACAAAATTCAGAGGTGGATTCCATCCCAGGAGATTTCATTAATTCAGGTCCTTCTGTTTCAAATTTAAATCAAGGAAGGAACTAGAAGGGGACAGGATCAGATGTGTTCCAGTACAGTAGCTGCTTCTTGTTGTTTTTACAGAGTTTCTTGTGGATTTTACTTGGTAGAAGGTTATTTCTTTTCTTTCTTACTACTTCTAAGGGGTTATCAGGGTATTGTTTTTGGGGCTGTTGGAAGTTTGAAAACTGATTTTGTGGCTGTAAGTGGGCTCATTTGTTAGATGTTTCACTGTGTAACAGGCTGCGTTGGTGGAGTCCTATTTCTTCTGATTTCAAACCTATTTGGTGGGATTTGCTTGGGGCTGGTTATTTGAATTGGAGACATATATATGTTAATGTAAAGCCTATTTTGATGTGTTGTTAGTGAAGCTGATTGAATTGGAGACCTGTTTCCTTTGGTAGCAAACATATTTTGGGGGCTTTGAGTTGAATTTTGATTCCTTTTTGCTGACTTCACTAGCTGCAAAGATTAGTGCATAGTGGGGGAAGGGTGTTAATGGTCTGGCCAGGCCTCACTCAGCTAATTGACTGGAGGCAGAGCTGAATCAGGTTTGTGGTGTCAGTTGCTTTGGCTTCTCAGAAGGAACTAGAAGGGGACAGAATCAGATGTGTTCCAATTCAGTAGCTGCTTCTTGTTGTTTTTTACAGAGTTTCTTATGGATTTTACTTGGTAGAAGGTTATTTCTTTTCTTTCTTACTACTTCTAAGGGGCTAGCAGGGTATTGTTTTTGGGGCTTTTGGAAGTCTGAAAAGTGGTTTGGTGGCTGTAAGTGGGCTAATTTGTTGGATGTTTCACTGTGTAACAGACTGCGTTGGTGGAGGCCTATTTCTTCTGATTTAAAACCTATTTGGTGGGATTTGCTTGGTGCTGTTTCTTTGGTTGCAGGGCTTGGAGGGGCAGGCACAGGGCTGATACACTCTCTTGAGATAGTTGGGTGTAGGCCCTAATCCCACCCTCCCCCACCCTCCCTTCCCAGATCTCTGCTTATTTATAGGGAAACACCTGCTCTGCAATTGGAGGAAAAGGCTTCAGGTGCAGCTCATGTAGTTCTAGCCACTGGGGTTGGATTTAAAGGCTGGGAGAGAGGGAGCTTCATGAGTTGTTCACTCCCATATATGTTTACTGTGTTGTACTGCACCTAGTAACAGGGTTACTGGTTTACTGTGGGACTGTATCTAGGAATAGTGGGTGACCTGATTAGTTAGTAGGGTTGTATCTTGGACTAGTGGGGAACCTAGTGGCTCACCCAAGGAAACCTACTTGGAGGGGGATGGGACCACACGTCAGTAGGGCTGGCATCTTTGGGAGGCTGTTGGGGTGCACAGGGTGTGGGGCAGCCATGATACTGGACTGGGCTTGGAAGTTCAGAGGCTGCCCAGTGTGCTACCAGCTGGCACAGCTTAGGGAGGAGGTTGCGTGGATTAGGAGACAGCTGGGGGAAAGGGGGGTATGGTTGGGAAAGAGGGCAGGGAATCTCCCACAGGGTTGTACTAAGCACTAGGGGTGTAGACATAGGGAAAGGTGTGCAGGAGAATACTCTGGGTCACATAGGGACCCTGGCAGAGGGGGCCCAAAAGGAGGACTCTACCAAGGAAGCAGGCAGGTAACTTGGGACCCTCACAAAGGGGGGGGCAGAGGACAACATTCTCAGGGAAGTTGGCAGATGGCAGGGGCTGGACAGAAGAAAGCAAGGTGGGAAGATGGATCGGACCTTATGCTCAGTAACCACTTCAATTCTCTTCTTCTGCTTGAGGATGAGGGGGGTGATGTAGCCATGACAGGGGTGGTTAGAGATGGAAAGGGAGTGGAGGGAAGGAGGCAGAGACCAGATAGCAGGAGGAACGGGGGGTACTTGGAATGCAGGAAAATGGGGGGAGCAGTGGATCAGAGCAGGAAGGTCAGGGGGAAGAGGGAGGAAAGCACAAGGAGAAGGACCAGTTGGGAGGAAAGGACAAGGAGAAGGACCAGAAGTACAAGGAGGATACAGTAAATGGAGCAGAGGGTTTAAGCCAGGGGAGCACAGCAAGCAAGGAGGGACTGAATGGAGACAGGAAGGAAGGGAGGACGAGCCAGACTAGTTTAGCACATGAGGGAGAAGGACCAGTCACGAGCAGTGAGGGGAGAGTTAGTGAGGTACAGAAGGATACTTGGGAGGAGGAGGAGAAGCATAGGATCGGAGGGGAAGGGGTGGCCAGGGTAAATAAGGAGGGGGCGGCATGTGGCACCCAGGTAGGGGGAGGAACAAGGACAGCTGGTTGGAGGCCAGTAGAAAGGATGAGGATGAGAAGGGGAAATAGAGGAAAGGAGCAGTCAGAGTGTTCCTGTTGGGGGATTCTATGACCAGGGTATCAAATGAGATAGGAGGAAGCCTGGCCAGTTAGAACAAATGCTTCCTGGTCTAGTAGTGCACAGGGCCAGCATGAGGGTATATCAGCTGGCAAAGGATTGTGGGGGTTCCTAGACATACTGGTCCACTTGGGTATAAATGACATTGAGGGAAGCAGTAGCTAGAGAGACAGGCAAGGTTCAGGGAGCTTGTCAGGGTCTGTCAAGACAGGATGGCTGATTTTCCCAGAAATCTGCCAGTGCCAAGGGCTAGTGGGAACACAAAGGAAGATTATTGAGATAAACCAGTGGCTCAGGGAGTGGTGTGAGGCCAGAGGGTATGGGTTGATGGGGGATTGGGGGGAGACCTAGCAGGATAAGGAGCTGTATGTGAGAGATAGGCTCCCTCTCAATTTGGAGGGGAGGGGAATCCTTAGGTCAAAAATAGAGGGGTTCATTGGTGAAAAGTGGGGTTTAAACTTGTGAAGGGGGAGGTATCGGAGAAAAGGCTGTCGAGGGGGGTCCGATAAAGGAAAGAATCTGTCTCCACCCCCCTTGGGAGCTGAAGGAATGTGGGAAAAGGCCAACTGGTAAAATGCAGACCAGGGGAAAATGTAATCCCCATGGGAACACGAGCAGGAGAAATGTAAGTATAGGGAAAGGGTGGGAGGTAGTCCTGCTAAATGCCAGGAGTTTGAGCAATAAAATTCCTGAGCTCCTGGTGATGTTAACTGAGGGAGCGGTGGATGTGGCAGTGGTCACTGAGACCAGGGCCACCACAGGACATGACTGGGACCTGAACCTGGAGGGTTACACTATGTTCAGGAAGGACGGGGGGATGGAAGGGGATGAGGGGTAGCAATAATAGTCAAAAATTGCATTGGCATTGGGCAGTAGCGGAGGTGGATGGAACTGTGGAGGCAATTTGGGTCACCTTGATAACAAGGGGGAGCAAGAGAGTAAAAATAGGAGTGATATATAGACCCCCTGCATTAGCGGAAGAACTGGAGGAGATTCTGGTGGTATATGTTGGAAGACACTGCAGATTGGGCAGGGGAAGGGTGGTGGTGTTGGGGGACTTAAACATGCCAGGAACAGACTGGGAGACTATGACATCCTCAGTGGCCAGGGAACAGAGGTCGTTGGATGTGTTTCAAGATGCGTTCCTGACTCAGCAGGTGGGAGAACCGACCAGGGAGGAAAGGGTACTGGATGTGGTCCTGGCAGACAGTGACCAGATTGGGGGCCTGGAAGTAAGGGACCCGCTGACGGGGAGTGACCATGTCATGGTCTGGTTCTGCCTGGACCTAGGAGGGGTAGAAGGCTGCACAAAGACAGAGGTAACTGACTTCAGGGGGGAGGATTTTAAGGAAATGGGAAGGATCCTTAAGGAGCATTTGGATGTGATTGGGTCAGACATGGACACTGACAGTAGGTGGGAAATCATCAGAAGAAGGGTGCAGGATGCTACCAGCACCTGTGCAAGAGTAAGACAAAAATGCGATAGGCCCTGAAAACCCTGCTGGTGGACCAGGGAGATATAGGAGGTGGTGCAGAGAAAGAAGGCAGCCTATAGGCAATTTAAGTGCTCAAGGAGTGAAAAGGATCAAGGGGAGTATGAGCTGATGGCTAGAAGGGCCACTAGGGAGGTGAGGGTGGCTAAGGCAAGGAAGGAGCAGAACCAGGCCAGGGAAATTAGGAGAGGGAACAAGGGGTTCTTTAGATACATTGGGAAAAACGAAGGGTGAAGAGGCAGGTTAGCTGGATTTAAACAGGGTCGAGATGGGCACAAGACCCTAAGGAGCAGGCTGAGGTACTAAATGAGTACTTCACCTCAGTTTTCACCAAGGAAAATGGGGGTGCTGCATCATACATGGAAGGGGACAGTGATACTGAGAAGCGGGATCCTTACCGATCGGCGGGTCTGGGGAGAGGGGGAGGCATCACTGGCAGGAGGGGGGATGGCTAAGCAAGGAGAAGAGGTAGTGGAGGTAGAAATCACAGCAGAGAGAGTGAGGGAAGCCCTCAGGTCCCTTAAGATGGAGAAAGCATCAGGGCTAGATAAATTACATCCCAGAGTGCTGAAGGAACTTGCGGATGTCCTGGCGAAACCCCTGGCAGAGCTTTTCACCATCTCTCTGAGGACAGGGTCAGTGCCCCAGGACTGGAAGGTAGAGCATATAGTGCCTATCCACAAGAGGGGATTAAGGGAGGTGGCAGGGAACTAAAGGCCTGTCAGCCTAACATCAGTGGTGGGCAAGGTAATGGAGGGTATTGTCAAAGAGAGGCTGGGGGGACCTGGAAAAGGCAAGGTGCCTGGATGATAGACAGCATGGATTCATCCTGGGGAAATCATGACAGACAAACCTTGTGGAGTTCTATGACTGGATGATAAGTGCCTTGGACCTGGGTAGACCAGTGGACGTCCTCTTTCTAGACTTCAGCAAGGCATTTGACTCTGTTCCTCATGAGGGCCTGTTGGATAAGCTGGGAGAAATAGGGGTGGGGAACCAGATGATCAGATGGATTGGCAATTGGCTCCAGGACCAGACTCAGAGGGTCATAGTTGGTAGGATAGTCTCATCCCCAAGGAGGGTCATAAGTGGGGTCCCACAAGGATCAGTCTTTGGGCCCCTCCTGTTCAACGCCTATGTCTCTGACATAAGGACAGGTATTAGGAGTGAGATGAGTCTCTTTGCGGATGACTCAAAACTGGGGGCAGTGGTGGATGGGGAGATGGGGAAGATGGCCCTACAGGGAGACCTGAAGGCTCTGGAAAAATGGTCTAGAAAGTGAAAGCTGAGGTTCAATGCAGGGAAATGCAGGGTACTGCACCTGGGGGCCAGAAACGTGGGCCAAGTGTACACCCTGGAGGGGGGAATGCTACAAGTCTCAATGGCTGAGAGGGACCTGGGGATGATGGTGGATGTCAAGATGAATAACTCAGAGACTTGTAGGAGGGCAGCAGCCAAGGCCAACAGGATGCTGGAATGCATTGCTAGAGGGGATCATCTCCAGAAGGAGGGGAGTGATACTCCCTCTGTATAACTGCTTGGTGAGACCACATTTCAAGTACTGTTTGCAGTTTTGGAGGCCACACTTAAAAAGGGACATTAAACTCCTGGAGAGGGTCCAGAGGAGGGCAACCAAAATGATTTGGGGCTTGGGGGACAGGACATATGGGGAGAGGCTCAAAGAGCTAAATATGTACACATTGGAAGAGAGAAGGGACCGGGGGGACATGATAGAGGTCTTCAGGTACATAAAGGTGGTAAATAGGGGAGAAGCAGTCAGGGTGCTTCAAAGGAAGGAGGAGGGGGCAACTAGACAGCATGGGTGGAAGCTGGAGGGGGGAAGATTCAGGGGAGAAAGGAGGAGGTGCTACTTCACTGAGAGGGTGGTGGAGCCATGGAATGCACTGCCCAGGGGGGCTGGTCGAGGCAGAGACGGTGGAGGGGTTCAAGAGAGGATGAGACAGGTACAGGAGAAGGGTTCTGGAAGCAAAATCCAATGCAGCAAGAATATCCGGAACTGGGAAGGGAGAAGCTAGAGAAGGCAGGGGCAGCAAGGTCAGCTCCCAGGGTGGAGGCTGACCAAATGAGCAGACACGAAAGACTGTTAGGCCTATTCTGCTGGCATTTTATTATGTTAGTATGTTAGTAAGAACAAGTACAGGATCTATTATTACATCAGACAATCCTCTAAACTGGGATTTTCAGTTAATGAAAAACATTGCAGCTCTTCAGTCATCAGTGGAAAAAACTACAAAACATACCAGATTCAATCAAATTATTATTTGAAAATATTCAAAAAATTGACAGCAAGCTGGAACAAAATATTAATTATTTATCAGATTTCAGAAAAAGACACTCTGAACTAGAAGATACTGTCTCCCTTATGTCAAGAAGTTAAGATTCTAAAAATAGCAACAAGCCCTTTCAGAAGGGAAGTTAGATGAACAAGAGAATTGAGCAAGAAGAAAAAATATCCACTTATTTGGAATTTTGATGGAGTGGGAAAAAGATCTCGCATTAAAAAATATTGTGATTGATATTTTTCAAAATCTGATTCCCTCTGATATAGAATTCCAATTTTAGATAGGGTGCATTGGTTGGGGGCATGGAAAGATGGAAGGAGAGCTATGCCAGCTATTATGAAGCTAACTTCTGAGGGAAAATATATAATTATGCAGGCTTTCTATAGTCAAAACAAATGTGGTTTATAAAGAACAACCCATATATCTTAAAATGATTTCTCCAAAGCTTTATGGGAACAAAGGAAAAAATGTGGGGGGTTACAACAGAAATTATGGAAATAAAATGTCAAGGTATATGTGTTTTTTCCAGCCATGTTAAAAGTGCTGTTGAATAATCAAATTTGGCTTCATAATTCTCCAGCTGAAACTTTAACTGATTTGAAAATATGTTTACCCACAATATTTGTTGGTTATGAAAATGGTTAGAAGCTTAACAGTTGCTTATGCATTGTGACATATTGTGATGAAATGTGTTGCAGATGTGTGGGGGAGAGGTAGGAACTATTTTTGCTATTTGTTAAAGAACATGGGGGGGTACTAACCCCCTTGATCCAGCTCTTGTCAGCAAGAGATAGGGAAGGGAATGCCAGACATTTATCTTTGGCACACAAGTTGGGAGGTGGGGGGAGTAGGACAAAAAATAAAACTAATAGGAATCAGGTGTTAAAGGGTAAGGTTACAATGGTGGTTACAAGGGGTTTTCCACTATTCTATGAATGCTATGATGGGGTTCTTAGGGGTAGTACGTGGAATGTGAATGGTATAAATTCTCTGATTAAGAGAACAAGAATATTGTCGAGAATTAAGAAATTAAATTCCAGTCTGACCTTGCTCTAAGAAATCTTTCTCAATGAAAAAAAATTGGACAAGTTGAAAAAAAATGTGTTCGGGGAAGCTATATTTCTCTTCTGGAGTTTCAAAGAAGAGTGCTGGGGTAGCAATCATATTTGATAAAAATTACAGGAGTGAAATACTTGATTCAGTATCTGATAAACAAGAGAATTGTATTAGCGAAAACAAGGGTAAACCATAGACTTATTTTATTTGGATCACTTTATGGGCTCTTTAATGGATTCAGTAATTTCTTGGTGGAACTGAACAAATGTATGTATTCTTTGAATGAAGGCTATTATATTTTAGGGGCATATTTGAACTGTACCCTGAATAAAGAGTTGGATAAAACCTCTAAAGAATCCAGCTGGGATAAACTTAACTCTAATCTAACTAACACTTTTTTGGAGCTAAATAATTTAGTGGATATCTGCAGGGTCACACATGGAGAGGTAAAAGATTAGACATATTTTTCTTCAAGATATGGAATGCACTCAAGACTCAATTATATTTTTATATCCAGGGATTTACTGATAGAGAGTTCAGGCACTATGTCTAATGCTAAGCCCAGAATAATTTCTGATCATAGCCCAGTCTCTTTTGACCTCTCTCTAGATACCAAAAATGTCAAGGGAAATGGGATGTGGCGGCTAAACAAGAACCTTTTGCAAAATAAATCCATTGTGGGAAAAATACTGGCGAACATACGCTATTTCATGGATGAAAATTTGGTTGTAGCTGATAATATAATAGATTGCTTGGATACCTTTAAGGTAACAATATGGGGGGGGGTGATAATATCAGAAACCTCATGGAGGAACAAACAAAAAAAGGAAAAGCAAAAAGAAGTAGAGGCCAAACTGCAAAAGTTATAACATGTGGTAAAAGGGGGAGATATCGCTAAATTGGAACAATTAAAAGATCTTAGGAGACTGATTGAATCAACAGTTTTCTTTAATATAAGAAGAAGTTGGGCATGGTAGAACAAAAAATTGGTTGACAAATAGCGAATAGGTGGATAGGACTCTGGCAAATAGGCTACAGGCTCTGGATAAGGAAAAAAAGGGAAATAACTTCAATTCTAACAGAAGAAGGACAACCAGTAACAGATCAATCAAATATTATGGCTGCCTTTGTGAAATTTTATACTAAGTTTTATTTTTATTTTTTATTTAACAATTTGGTAACTGGGTAGGGAATCTGGACAATGTACTTTTTCAGGTCCGACCAAAAACAAACAACATGCAACAAATAACAAAACAATAACACAAATCAACAATTACAATTAGACTTACTCAACAAATAGACTTAAACTTCTTCTTAAAACAATACAAAGACATAAATTGACGAAGATCAGGAGGTAAGGCATTGCAGAGGGATGGGGCTGCAACAGAAAATGACCTCTGTCCAACCCTAGTCTTAAAGACTGAAAGATTTAATACAATCCCATTTGCAGACCACAATTTGGGAAGGGATGGATAAACCATAACCATATCTACCAGTGGAAATTTAGGAACAAAAAGAGATTTATAAAGCAAACATCCAGAGAAGTAATTGATTCTATCCCTAGGGGATAATCAACCTAATTGTGAATATAATAAACAGTGATGTGTCCTAAAGGAAACCGATAAGATAAAACTGCAAATATTATTATAGGCCACTGACAAAACACTATAATCCCTAACATTCAAATTCTGATACAAATAACAAACATAACCAAAATGAGGTAGTAATGAGCCGACAGCAATCGATTTTCTAGTTTCAAAAGGGAAAAATTACCGAAATTTAAATAAAATACCCAATTTCTGATTTATTATTTGACTAACATTCTTAATACGTAATGAATAAGTTAAGCCACAGTCCAACCACACACCCAAATATTTAAATTGGGTAACTTGATCTATTGCAGCACCATCCCCATCAGAGATCAGCAAACAAGGATCATCCTTCAACATAGCTGGGGTCCCAAAAAACATTGATTTTTTTTTTTTGAGTTTACACCTCGGAATGCTCTCCAGCACAGGAAGAACTGATACACTTTGAAAAATCAGTGGACCCTAAATTAAATCAGAGGGAGGTAAAGAATCTCACTGAAGAAATCTCAGAGTCAGAAATTAGAGATACAATCCGTTTAATGGCCAAATCTAAATCACCAGGGATGGATGGATTTTCTTTAGAATTTTTTATTGCAACTGAAGATATAATGGTGACCTACCTCTAAATGTTATTTAGTCAAATAACCAAAAAAGACCCCTTTGTCCTTTTCACAAGCTTATGTGGAGCTATTATTAAAATAAGAGAAACCAAGTAATAAAACAAAAAATTATAGACCTATAGCAATTCTCAATGTGGATTATAAGATACTTGCAAAGATAGTAAATAATAGAATACTACCTTTATTGGGTAAATTGATCCACTTTAACCAGAGAGGTTTTTTCCCACTAGGACATTACAATCAGGATTGCTTAAAGTACAGTTTCTTATAGACTACTTGGAAAACTCAGATATACCTACGATTTGTATGGCTCTTGATGCAACCAAGGCCTTCGATATGTTGCAGTGGCCCTATTTCTTTAATACACTTAACGCTTTTGGGTTTCCCCAGCTTTTGTCACCATTATTCTGACATTGTATTCTAAACATCTAGCTCAAATTAAAATAAATGGAAACTTGAGTCATGTAATGTCTTGGAGCTGAATGGTAGCACGGCATTTGCACTCCCGATCCCCCCGCCTAATCTCCAGTTTTGTTTCGCGGTAGCAGCAGTAATTTTTTTTTTTTGAAGCTGTTGTATCATAGCTGCACAGCACATCAGTTGTTTATTCATCCCGGCCAGTCAATTTGTTCTTTCGGGATGGTCACCAAAATGTGGCAGGCCTTGCTAACCCACACGCCCCCTGCCACACCAGAGAAGAGTAATAAGAAGGCCAAGAAAGGGTCCTTATCCTCTAAAGCTTCAGCTGCAGGGACGCAATCCTCTCCACTTTCTGAAGCATGATTTCTCATGGAGATGCAATCCTTAAAGGATCTCATGTTGTCCATGTCAGGGGAGCTTAAATCACTGTGTGTTGACTTAGCTTCAGCCAATCGAAGGATCAGGGATACTGAAACTCAAGTTTCTTCACTGAAAGGGTGTAAGGACCAAGAGGAAACCCAAGTGCCTGTGTTATGACAACGGATTGCAAAAAATGGAAGGCAAGCTTGAGGACTTAGAGGGCAGAAGTAGGCGTAACAACCTGCCAATATTCAGGCACCCTGAGGATGCAGAATCTTCTACCCCCATTTTGTTTATGCAGAAATTCTTCAACAAAATAGCAGGTTCTTCCCTCAATTATGCCTGTTATGTTATAAATTGAGCACACTGCTCTTTGAGGGCCAAACCACCCGAGGGATCTCCTCCTCCTTGGCCCTTGATTGTGAAGTTTCTTAATTACCTCGACAAACAATATATTTTACAAAAATGCAGGGACTCAAAGGAAATCCTTTGGGAGGGTCAATGCATTCATGTCTCGCAAGACCTCTGGTTACAGTGTGGCAAAAGCAAGCCTCTTTTGACCCAGTGGTTGTTAAGCTTCTAGCTGCTTCAATTAAATTTAAAATGTTATACCTGGGAAAGATGCAGGTCTTCTGTAAAGAAAGATGGCATGCATTTGAGAGTGTGGAACAGGTGACTCAAGAGCTACAAGGCCTGCTTCCAGATCTGTTCTGCCCACCCTGATAGTCATCAGTGAGGACTCAGTATTAATTTCCCAGCTAGTATGGGCTGCAACATGTGCCTTCGTCTTTTTTCCTAACTGTGGTACTTTGCTCTGATTGATCTTATGACTTTGGCTTTTACTGGCATGGTCTACCTGGATGGCAAGGAAAGCTCATTAATGAAGGAAGTGTTTGAGTTGGTACCTGGGCTCTAAGCTGCACTCTGGTTTGCTTTCTATATAATTACTTATTTTTTCACTTTGAGGAACTTAATTTCTGGGACCTTTTATTTTGTGTTTTGCTGGAGTGTACCTGGATATTCTGTTTAGTGACCCACTACTTGTGGCCTGATGTGGCACTTTTGAACTTTGTGTTCTTTCAGACTGGCATACATGCTAAGACATTCTAAGCATGCTTCCTTAATGCCAGTGTTATGTTGTTTACTGGAGGCTGCTCCTGTGTTATGTATGGGGCTGTTATAACCTACTGCTACCTAGCTTTTATGGGTAGATGTTGGGATGAGGGGAGGGCGGGGTGGACAGACTGAAGGTGCAATCTGTCCATGTTGGGGGCTGATGTGAGCTGGTATGCAGTACGGGGGCTGTTTCCTGTGGTCTGGATTGTATTTCAATTTATTATGGTTCAGTTTTCTGGGAGAGATTTGTGTTGGGGGGTCCAGGTTTCAAGACTCCAGACAAGTCACTGCTTCTCTTATCTTTTTGTTTGTTATTAAGGTGGTGGGGGAAGGGAGGGAGGGGAGAGATCTGATGGTGGAGATGGGGTTTTATTCCTTGGGATCCATGTGCTCAGTCAGGTGTGGCAATCACTGGAAACAGGGCAACAATGGCTAGCTCAGTGAAACTGGCCTCATGGAACATCAAAGGAGCGAGGTCGCCTCTTAAGACGATGCAGATCCTTAAACATCTGCAGCAGTCTTACTGCCAGATCACCTTTTTACAGGAAATGCATTAAATGGCAACTGAGCTGACTGTGTTCCATAGACTCTTTGTAATGCAGATTTATGGAGCTGATGGCACTACTGCTAGTAGGGGTGTAATTATTCTCTTCTTCCAGGGAACCCCTTTTCAATGTCAACAACAAATCATAGATCCGGAAGGTAGGTTTATTTTTATAAAAGGGGTGATAGACTGAACTGAACTTATACTTGGCTTGGTTTATGGTCCCAATCAGGCTGACCCTTCATATTTTATCAATCTAGTGGACCAACTTTTGAGACTCTCCCAGCTCCCAATAATTTTAGGAGGTGACTGGAACATAGAAGTGTCCCCAGATATTGATAAATCCAGAATGGGATGGTATGGGTTAACTGTGGAGCAATGGGCAATACAGGACATGATGGCAGTGCTATGACTTTGTGACCCATGGTGATTGCTACACCCACAAGAAAGGTCTTACACATTTGATTCCCCAGTCCATGTTTCCTTTTCCAGATTGGACTACAAACTGATTAGCTCCTCCCTTTTCTCAGGGATCATACAAGGAGAGATTGGCTCCAAAGTCCTTTCAGATCATTCAATGGTGTGGCTCTTCATGGTTATCAATCCCAATCTGGAAAAGGATACCATTTGGAAACTGAATAACCAACTGCTCGCAGATACAGTCTGTGAGGCCTGTATTAAGGAACACATCACTTTATTTGAACAGCAAAATTTGGGTTCAGTAGCACAGGTGGATTTGGAATGGGCTGCAAGTAAGTGTTTTATAAGGGATGAGTTCATCCGCCATGCACCAAACATAAAAAGAGCTGTAGTCTGAAAGCAGAAAGACTCCTCCAGCAGATCAATACCATAAAGAGGGGGTTATCTTCTCAAACAGATGAGACTACCCTGAGGAACTTAGCAATACTGCAGGATAGATATGCTAATTTAATGAAAGACAAAGCCGAGTATGCCATATTAAAAGCTAAAGCTAACTATGTGGATCGGGGGAGAGGGCAGGCAGATTACTGGCCATCAGACTGCAGCAAGCGGAGTCCTCCAGGTTGGTTGCGGTACTCAGGACTCAGGATGGGACTATGTTATCCCATACCCATGAAATCGCCCAATAATTTTTCTCTTATTTTACCGATCTCTAAGGGGCTCAATCCCCAGGTGAGCCTAGTCCTGATACCTCTATCTTCTAGGGTGCGATCTTCTGATGCTGATGCCAGAACACACTGTGCTCCTGTCCCAACCTATATCCAAAGTCAAAATTCAATAGGCTAGTTCTAGACTAGCAGCAGATAAATCTCCTGGCCCTGATGGGTTCTCCGCTAATTTTTATAAACTTTTTGCAACCCAATTATCCCCAGTTCTATCCTGCTTTTATACCCATATATATGAATCTGGTTTCTCCGATTCTTGTTTCTTAGAGGCCCTCATAGTGGTCCTCCCAAAGCCAGGTAAATCCCCAGGATTTGTTAGTAACTACAGGCCCATCTCACTGATTAACTGTGATGCTAAGATTTTAGAAAAAATCCTGGAAACATGGATACTTCAGGTTTGGGAACCTCTCTTGTCCCAGGACCAGGTGGGGTTGCACCCAACAGAGCAACCCTGGATCATTTCTGGAAACTATCCCACATCCTTTCCGCATCCAGGGAGATGGACGTTTCCTTGGTGTTGGTCTCTCTGGATGCTGAGAAAGCCTTTAGTAGGGTAGATTGGAGATTCCTGTGTAAAACCCTAGATATGATGGGGTTTCCACTAGCTTTTACCAGGTGGATATAGGTTATATATTCCTCTTCCTCGGCAAAGGTGTACCGTAATGGGGTTCTTTCCAAGTCTTTCCCTCTGGGGTCAGGAACTAGGCAGGGTTGTCCTCTACCCCCTCTCCTTTTTAATTTATATTTAGAACCCTTACTCCAGAAGATGCACATGTCCTGAGCAATCATGGGAGTCTCTTTTGGCCCTATGTAATTTTTTATGTTCATGTATGCTTAAAACACCCTGCTCCAGCTCACCAAGCCAGAGATCTCCCACCCGGCTGTGCTGCAAGTCATCGAGGAGTTTGATACTTACATTACAAACTTATCATAAGTAAGACTGAGGTTTTCCCCCTTATGGTGACAGTTAACAAGCAGTTAGTGACATCTTTAGGCCTTGTCTGGTCCCCCACATCTCTCAAATATCTCGGCCTTCACCTGGCCAAAGGTTCCTCTATGATCGTCAAGCTTAACCTGGAGAACCTGCTTTCTAAAATTACACAGGATCTGCAAAGATGGTGGCCGCTCCATCTCTCATGGTGGGGTCACATTTCAATCATCAAAATGAATGTCCTCCCAAGGCTGTTCTACCCTTTTCATATGTTAAATGTCTGGCTCCCATTATTTTGCTTTCACAAAGTCCACCACATCATTACTGACTTTATATGGTTGGGTAAATCCGCTTGGCAGGCTTATAAAAACTGGCTGCTCCTAAACTACTAGAAGGTGTTAGAGTCCTTAATTTCCTGCTCTACTGCTTTTCCAGTCACCTCAGTAGATTGTTTCAATGGTTTCTCCCCTCCTACCAAGAGCCTCCCACATGCTACAGGCCACCTTGGTTAGACTTGGAGATGTATCTACTGCATAGTAGTAGCCTTACTGTCTCCTCTTTGACTTTCTTTGTGTGGACCAGCATTCCTTTCTGGGTCAAAGAGTTGGTGATTGGAACTGCCCTGAGGGTTTATACACAGTTTTGGTCAGTGATCAAATCCCCTATCACCAGGGACATTTCCCAGCCTATAGTAGGTAACTTAAATCTTAAAATTGATAGCCTCTCCATTAAAGAAAGTTGGCTCCCACAGCTTAAAATTTAGTAGTCCGGGAATTATAGGTGGATGGTGCCCTGCAGCCCTCTGAGGCTGTACTCAGGAAATTGGGCCTAGGTAATAAAGGTATTTTTAAAGTATTTAAACTTCACCACACATTGCTCAAATGGTTTGGCAGAGGTAAGTGGGCCACCAAACATTCTAGTTTCTTGAATTCCACTATACCATTGTGCTCTCAGAAACATGCTGTTTCTGCCATTTATGGCAAGCTACATGCTCTTTAGGCTCTTGAGGTGAATGGCTCCTCATCCTACTGGGATCAGGTATTTCCTCTTTCTTCCCAGCTGTGGAAAAACATCTGGAAAGGGGTATACTGATACTGTGGTCAAGATAGGTTGCAACTTATCCAACATAACATTCTAAATAACTTATATTACACTCCACAGAAATTAGCTAAAATGGGCTGGTTACAGTCTGATATTGGTACCAGGTGCAGTGAGGCATGTGGATCCCTTCTACATATCTTCTGGAATTGTTCCAAAGTAGCTCCCCTATGGAAGCTGATAGAAGACAGGGCAGATCCCCTGCTCAGCCTCCAAGGGCTTTTTAGCCTGGAGACATGTGTACTAGAGGACATGTAAAATATCTCAGTTTTAGAGTTGAGATATTATCTGTTTCTCATTTCCCTCTCAGCAAAGAAAGTGGTCCTCGGGCATTGGCTAGACCAAGAGAGAATATCTTACAATGAATGGTTGCTAGATATATTGTGTAATCTTTGCATAGAGGGAATGATTGTTCATATTAGGGGAAGTTTGAAGAGTTATGATAAAAAGTGAGGTACACTATATACTTTGTATATACTGAGCTCCAGAATGGACAGTTGTTAGAGTTTTCAGTAGGCTCCTCTGATGCTGGCTTGTAAGTGACTTTACATGATTTCGTAACTAATCTAAGTACTGATGCATATGATTCCTATGTAATCCCTCTATTGAGAGCTCCAAAAAGGTGGAGGGAGGGTGGGGGGTTACTCTACTTGTAATAATTCCTATCTGTATCATGGATTGTATGTTTAAAACAGTAATAAAGTATATTACATTTCAAAAAAATAAATAAATAAATGGAAGCTTGTCAGAAGAACATAATTCCATAGGGGTGTCCACCAAGACTGCCAATTAGCCCCCTTCCTTTTTGTTCTTGGATTAGAACCTTTATTAAATGAGATTAGATCAAACATATTGATTAAAGGTATTAGGGGTAGGAGCAGAAGAGATAAAACTTAATCCCTTTGCAGATGATGTTTTGTTACTACTACAGGATCCTGTAAACAGCACTCAAGAAATGAGTGTGGTTATTAAAAGATTTTCCAGGGTAGCAGGATATAAAATTAATGAGCAAAAACAGAGATGATTACTTTCTACATACAAAATCCAAGACTAATACAACAACATATAAATGCAGTAGTAAAAGAACTGGGTATGAAATACTTGGAAATTTATACTCATAATAAAACAAATTCATTATACCAACTCAATTTTCAAGAGCTTTTAGTTTCTTTGAAAAACAGATTACAGTGTTGGGGAAAAAAATATCTATGTCCCTTTGGGGAAAATCCAAACATTAAAAATGATGGTAATACCACATTTATCTTATAGGTTACAAATGTTAGTAATACCAATTCCAGAAACCTGGTTTAAACAAACTAAGAAATTAATGAAGAGTTTTATCTGGAATAAGAAACAGCCCAGAATTTCTTGGGATAAGCTTTGCTTGCCTACAGATCAGGGGGTCTGGCCTGTCCGGATGTGGGAAAATGTCACTTAGTATATATCTTTAAGATGCTTTTGCTTTGGGCTTATGAAAAAGACATGGATAAGGTAACATTATCGCTGGTGAACAATATAGTTCTGACTTCCTATTCTGAGCAAATAGATATTGCCCAAATTGCCTTTACTGCTAGGAACCTAAAACAATCTAAAAGTGTTATAATAAGACACTTAGCTGAATGTGTGCTTTATTATATAAACAAAGCTAAATGGGTGATTCACCTCTCACCCGAAAATAATATATGGAACAACCCCAATTATAAATTAAAGGGGGGAAACATTCATAATAAGTTATGGGAGGGAAAGGAATTAACAAATGGAAAAATCTTTTTCAAAAAGGAGAAAATTTATGATGGGAATATATTAGAATAAAATATCAGTTAGGATTTAATCAATATATTTTCTTTAATCAACTTATCAGTGTTTATGGAAAGATGACACAAGATGGGAAAGGGCACCAATCAACAGGGAAATGGATTAAAGCTTATCAAAAAATATTAGGCAACAAGAGTATTAAATTATTTTCCTGGCTGGTAAATGATCTCCAGAAACCATATAGCCTAGTTTATAAATCCACCTTTCATAAGTGGGAAGTAGATTTGCAATATGATTGTACTGTGACCCAATGGGGTTTGGCCTGTGGGGCAGAAATGCACTATAGGCTAACCAGGGATTGTTTTATTCAGTATAACATTTTAAACAGAGCATACTATACAAGACATAGACTATACAAGATGAAACTGATGAGTAATGATTCCTGTTGACATTGCAATGAGAGTAGTGCTGATGTGCTACATGTGTTCTGGAATTGTAAACTTGGTCAGGTTTGGTGGCATAATGCTTTTGAAATATTAGAGCAAATTGGGTTCAGATTTTCATACTGGAATAATCCTAAATTTGTGATTTTAGAAATGTACAATAATAAAGGTCTTATGGAGACAGAGAGGAATTTTCTCCAGGCAAGTATTATGGCAACCAAAAGATTGATATTAAAAAAATTGGAAAAGCGATGTTTGTAATCTTTCCTTCCCTAAGTATAAGTGAAGGCAGCTCTTTTTGACAGCACTTTATAGCATTGGTTATTTTGGAAATGTTCAGCCACTGTGGAAATTATTTAATAAAGAAATTAAAGATTGGTTCCCAGAAGATTTTAAGCTGTGAATAAAGTTAGCTCTGTTAACAAATTATGCACTTTACAATGATATAGTGCTGATGTGTGTTGCATTTTCTCTCCTGTGCATAGGGTACTAACCTAGCTACCTCTTTGTAATAACCTGAAAAAAAGTGCAATAAGTTGTACTTATGTGGCCACCCTTTTTTTCACCTGTATGAATATGTTTTGAAAAAAGGATATACTTAAACAAAATTATTATTTATAAAAAATATATAATTTGTCTTTGATTTGATTTTTATTTGTGTACAGATATGCACTCTGGAATATAATTCCATTTACAGGTGTGACCCATGGTCATAAAAACATACAATAGTACTAAGACAACATTACAACAAATATATTGGAAAGACAATTTCCATGTCCTATAAATAAAAATACACTTAAAAACAATTAATGCATCATTTAAGTACCAGAAAAAGTTCTGTAACAATTTAAACTCCTTATGTTTGTAGAAATGTCATTCCAAATTGTTGGTGAAACATATGCAAAAGTGTGGTGTTCTCTTCATGTTCATTTGTATGGAACATCTAGAAGATTCTGATCAGAAGCTGATCTTGTTTTATCAATAGGATTGTTTTCCTTTAACTGGTCATAAAAACGTATTGGGATACCAGTACTTTCTAATCCTGTGGGTAAATCTAGCAATTGAAAGTTTGAAAAACAAGGTAGTAGACAATCACCCCAAACTACTCAATATTTCACAATGATGTGAATTGTGTGGTACAAGAAGTGCACATCTACCTACTTTGTTCAATAATACAGCCTTCCTTTGCAAAGTACTCACTGGAGCATTGTCAACTACAACAGATGCATAGTTATGTATTGGTAACAATCCTTGACTTAAAATTGTTAATCTAGTTTCTGCAGTCAAAAAAGCACAAAGTCTACATAGTAGGACTAATTTTGCATGCATTTTTGCTGTCATTATTTGAGTATGCAAAGCATAATTCAAAGTTGAATCTAATTCCTATGTATTTGATACATTCTGCAATTTCATAAGCAGTACCATCCAGAGCCATTACTTGTAGACATATACTGTTATCCCTCAGTCTGACACATGTTCCATAAAGCATTAATTTAGTTTTTTGTTTATTTAATACCTATTTATTTTTTACAAGCCAATTCTGCATGGCATTTACTGTACCTCTCCTTTTAATGTTGTATTTATTTTAGACAGTAATGGCCCCTGTGAGTAAATCATGAAGTACCTTTAACAGATTACATGTTTATTATAGAACACAGGAATTCAAACTTCTGCCAAATTCCTCTGACAGAATGTTCATTCACTAGCACACAAAAGAAGGCCGTATATGAAGTTGAGGTCTAAATTAAATTTATGGTAGGGAGAGCAGTAGACATTGTTTTGACAAACTGGGAAAAACATAAGGGGGCCTTTTCACAGTTACAAAAATTACCAGGATTAAAACTGTGAACAGAACGTCATATTTTAAAATGTGTTTATCTGTGTAGGCAGGGTACCACAAAAGGTAATATTTTTTTTTTCCTTTTCACTTAGGGCATTTTACCTTATTTAGGGTGTGATGTCCTTGTTGAAGGTTTTCAGTTAGTAATAGTCACAGCCATGTTTGTGATGGCAATCAGGGATGAGTGAAGTGGGTTATGAATTCTGTATGTGAGTTGCCCAAATTCTAATTCCCATTGCCTGAACTTGTTTCAGCCTGTGCATTTTGTGGGGACCAACATATGGGTCTAAGAATGTATTTAGCCAATCAGGAAGCAGAGCATGTCAAATTCATTTTATGATCTGAGTTACAGTATTGTACATGACTTTGCCACCATATAATATTTTGACCCAGCAGCTAACCCAGAAGTTTTTAAAGATGCTTGTGCAATTGATCTAGGTACCATTTTGGAAAGAAGATGAAGACTGATGACCAAAAGCTTTGTTCATTTAAAAATCACAGTTTGTCTGATGTGGACAAAAGTACCAACAGACCAAAATTAGATTATTTGGCAATGGTCTGAGTGTGCAAACATGCTCATTTAACAGTGGTGCTAAACATTATGGGCTAGATTTTTAAAGCATGGCACAGGGTTTACATCCAGCCCTGTGCCATGGCACTTAGATTCTGGCAGTGCACTGAACAGTTTGCTACAATTGCACCCAATTGTACAAGCTTGGGTGCAGTTGCAACAGTTTCCACATACAGTAGTATGGCAACCTGCACAAAATATCGGGCACCAGCTCCATAATAATAGCCCCTAGGATTGTTGTAAGTTAGATCAGAAAAAGCTGGTCTAACTGGTGGCAATTGCTGCATGGGATAGAAAATCCCATTAGATCACCACAAGCCCCATGCGTGCCATTGTCAGTACACCAGGGCTTGCAGTGATCTAGGAGGTTGGAAATCCTGCTCTATGTTCCATCTTGGCTAAAGGTATTCAGATAATGCTGTGCCAATGTCCTCAATCACAACTGGTTGTAAAGTTTGGTGTCACTTGGGGGTTTCTATTTTAAATGCTAAATGTATGCATTGTCATCTGCAGGGTTGTTAAAGAGTCAGCAGATGAAGATGACCTTGTACAGAAACAGTGCTGCACATGTCTGTGTCTCCACAAGCTCTTTGGCCTGTGGCCAGTAGTAGTCATCTGGCATACTCAAAGTCAACGGCTCAGTAGGTTGAATGCTCAACTCTGGATCTGGAAGATCAGAAGGTTTTGGTTTCTATCCCCAGGCAAGGTACTTGGGGTACTACCCATAACTGAAACTGTACTGCAGTGTGAGGGGGTGCTGCACTGTTGAGGCACCATCCTTAGGATGATATGTTAGACCAAAATCCCATCTGCCCATCTCTGGTCACTGTCCAGGTGGAAGTAAAAAATTTCATGACACTTGCTGAGGAACAGCAAGGGAGTTTCCTCAGCATCATGGCGAACATGCCCCTGTCAAAAATCCCATTGTCTGAGAATCTGAAGATAAAACAACCTGCTTGGCTTGACAGTTCAAGTTTTTGTTTGCAAATGTATAACTTCTGCATTCTACCTAAGTTTGGAAAGACAGTAGTGCAGCTGATTATATTTTTATTGATTTTTTATTTATTTGATATTTGGAAAGATCTTTGAACCAATGTTCTTTCACTAAGGTTCCACATCTTAAAGCAAACAATGATACATACAGATAAAATAACATTGGGCACAAAAAGGGAATTCATCAGTAAACAAAACACAATGCAAGATCATTATAATAAATAGTGAACACAACATTTAGCAATGACCCAGTGATTGAAAGAGCAGAGGAAGATAGGCGGCATTGATATAAGGGGTGCGAGAGGGTAAGCTGAGAAGGGAGACACCCAACCTCTTATGATACCATTATAGAGGGAGATAGGCCAGGACGGGGGTGAGGGAGAGGGGTGTAAGGACATGGGGAGGTGGATTGTGGTCTAAAGCAGACGTCATCTTGTAGTACCCGAGGGAGGGGCTAAGGGGGAAGGAGGGAGGTTGGGTAAAAGCAGAAGGGCTAGAAGGGGAGAGGGTGTGGAGTGGGATTGGGGAATGGGGGGTAAACATCTGGTATAATACATTCATGGTGCTATTGCACTGGACAAAATTAATGTCAGTTTCATCATATTTTATGTAATTTCAAAAACTGTAACCATGGAAATGCTTAACAATATCTGAAATTAAGATTTAGTCATGTTTATTGCTATAGACTGTCTGCAATCCAATCGATTGAGGAAAAATAGGTAACAAGTCTTAGATGAAGAATTGATTTATCAGTTTTTGAAAATGTTAAAGAGATGTCTGTCGTGGATGATTTTATGTTGCTGAAAGGAATTAAGTTAGTGGTGATTTGGTGTTGTTGAGAGGAACTAAGTTAGTGGCTGTGTCATCTTTGAGACAAAATATCATCATGTTGGTGCAAGCTTATCACTTGGAACTAGTAATGGCAAACTACATGTAAGACAAAAAGTTTGGATTCTGAATATGAACAAGGATAAGGAAACAAAGATTAAATCCTACACTGTGTTGTCAAATGGTAAGAACTCATACAAACCCAAAGCCTTTGCAGTTGGCACTGTTAATAGTGATTCTGAGGGATGTAGTTGCTAGCAATTTCTAAGGAGAAATACCAATGATTTAAAAATTATTGGTAGTAGATGAAGAATGAAGATAGAATTTATCTCATCAATAGTGGGAGATGCAGCAATATTTCAGATGCTGGACAACAGGTTTGCTACATATGATGTTCCCTCAGTTCTGAAGTTGGACAACAGTCCACCCTTCCTTGGTCAAGATTTTGAATATTTGTGTTGGTTTCGTGCAAATGGCCTGATTGAGAGATTCATACAGAATGCTGGAAAAACAATTAAGATTGCTGTGTTTTGTGGACACCATTGAAACAATCTCTCCACAAATGTGTAGCACCCTTTTACAGTACTCCATCTGTCTACTGGTGTTGCTCCCATGCCTCAGATGTTCCAATAACTAGTTTGTGTAAACTTCAATGAGGTACTGCTACATGTTTCTTCGAATGATGCTTGAATTAGGGATGGAGATTGCACTATGAAACAAAGAGTCAATGTACATCCTGACCCTACAAGAATGGTAGTATTATGGTTGCTGAGGGAAGGTGATCAAGTACAAATAATGTAAAAAGTGAGTAACAAGCAGATGATTTCATTTTATCCTTTACCATTCAGAGTAGTGTGACAGCAGAGTAAATGATTATGGCAGAAAGGGAAGGTACCTTTATAACTCACAATTCTTCTCTCTTAAAAAAATGAGATGACTTTGAGTTCTGACACTGACTATGTTTTTTCTTCATGGACTAGTACTAAACTGGCAGAATGTTTGAATTACATATATACATATTTACTGATGATAGAAAAAAATAGGCTGGAAAACCCTTTTTAATTGTCTGTCACTCTCATGGAATTAATCTTTGTGAATTATAGTGCTTATCCATAAATTTATTTAATTGCCACTTGACACTATCTAGTGTTTTGCACTCCACAACTTCTCTAACCAATATGTACAGCTATGAGGCTATTCTCCGTGTAAACCAGAATTTTCTTTTATCTGTTTTAAATACTTTACTGTTATATTTTAATTTGTGGGATAGGCTTCCTGTAATATATTTTTTTAGTTTTAAGTGCAGAGTGGCTACTAATTTGATGTCCCTGCTTGCTCTATAAGTTAGCATCATATCTTATCTCAGACACCATCCCTTAAGGGTATACAAATTCATATCTCTTAGTCTCTCATATGTCTTTGATCCCTGACTTTTAATCAACCTACTCCACCTTCTCTGTACTTTCTCTAAATTCCTTTTTCCACTTTCAGTGTAGGGATTCCATACCTGTACTGTATATGCCAGGTGTGGTTAGTTCAATTAAATCTAGCATGTGTGGCAGTACCATTCTTTAATCTAGGTGATTTATTGTACAGATATAAAGTTATTTGGACTGTACAGTCATAACTTGACTTTGCTGAGGTTTCATTGTCACATCTAAATACGAAAAACTACATAATATAAATATCAAGTTATAAATATCATTTCATATAATATCATAACATGTCGAACAATGACAACACATATAATATAGATAGAATAATGCATGGGCAACCATACACAATGAGGCTGTGTTTGCAATGAAGAGTAGTGATGACATCATATTGACTTCAAGAGCAAAGCCTTAGAGGTCCATTGGGTCTTCTTAACCACAAGTTAGGAAAACAAGCTGAGTTGGGCATGGGTGACAATTTTTTTTTGTAGCATATAGTTTCACTGTACAGTATGTCAAAAAGTGACATTTTCAGTTTATGTGCAGAAGTAAGAGAGACCCTTAAATGTCCCTACCACCTTCTGTTCTTCACTCATAGTAACTATACTGAGGATAAACTGTTGCATCAGTTGTGAGGGGGGTAGAGGAAATAATCACAAACAGCAGCTTTCTGTAACCTTTAAACTGTGCACATCAACTTATTAAGACCTTTGAACTGTGCACAACAACTTTTTCCCATCTACAATAAGGATTTTAAGTGTACAGAAATCCATTCACTACTACACTGAACAGCACAACAGAATGCAATGCAATGAAACACTATACTATACTATATTATACTATACTATACTATACTGTACAGTGCAATACTAAAGACCTTTGAACAGTGCACAGTAATCTTTGCAATTTCACAACAGGATTTTAAGTGTATGGAAAGCCATACACTACTACAGTAAACAATACAATACAATACAATGCAATACAGTACAATACAATACACAATAGAGCTCCCCAAGTGCAAAGTAGTGTCTAGGGTTACTGCATCCAAAGGGGATTAACTGCCTCTGAAATAAGTAGGATTCCTGCAGTAACTCTCCTGCAGAATGCTGCTGTATTGAGTTACATCTTGGTGGGAAACATTGTAATGTAGTATACTGCAGAACTGAAACTATATAGATAGATAGTGTCATCCAGGGTGCAATGCTCTTATTAAAGTTTCTGCCACTGACATGCTACAGAATACTACAGGAACAAAATGTAATCCAATGGCAATTGTTCCAGTTTATGTCACAGGAAAGTCTGACAAGCTTATCATAGAACATTGCATCCTGCCTGACTCTGCTGTTTATAGAAATATTTATATACAGTACAGAGCTCAAGTTTATTGTGCCTTTAAGTTTACTGCAGAGTTAGTCTCCTCTCATTCACTGAAGCCACAGTAAGAGGTCGGAATTTGATTTTTCAAGAGACATCACAGCTGCCATTATAAGGACAAAGAATGTGTACACAATGGCCCAGATATTCAAAAGGCTTGTGCATGGAGCAACAGTGTTGGCCATGCACAACCCACTGATGCACCCCGGCGCGATATTCAAAAGGGAAAAGTGTGTCGCACAAATCCCGATGCGCCAGAGCGCATCAGTAATGTATGCAGGCACAGGTGGGGGTGTGCCCATGCATAACCTACACAGCTTGATATTCAGCCCGGGATGTGCAGAGCCATGCATGCGTAACCCCTACTTGTGCCTGCACAAAGTTAAGCCAAAACAAAAAAGGAACAAATGATGGCCACCCACAGGTGAGCTGCCTCATTACAATTTAACTGCAGCAGCTGCCACCTTCAGCAGGTGGCCACCCCAGTTACAGCCACACCTGGCGGTGCCCCCCCATGACCCATAGTGGGCATCTGTGTACATAAACCCCCCCTCCAATATCCCTGGTGGTCCAGTGGACCAAGTTCTGCCCGATCGCGGGCATCTGGTTAAATAAAACACCCCGTCTTATATCCCTGGTGGTCCAGTGGACCACTATGTGCCCGATCATGGGCATTTGTCTAAAAGAATAATCCCCCTCTAATATCCCTGGTGGTCCAGTGGACCACTATGTGCCCGATCACGGGCATCGATATTATAACCCCCCCCATCCAATATCCCTGGTGGTCCAGTGGACTGCACTCTGCCTGATCGCGGGCATCTGTCAAACATATAAAATGACCTATTACCCTGGTGGACTAGTGTACCCCTCCCCACCCACCACTGGGCCCCACTGCCCCGCTCCTCCCTGGTCAGCTGGTGGCGGCAGCACCCACCAACCTGTCCCCGCCGCCTGCCGACTGACAGCTCGGTAGGGCTGCACGCCCATTGGTTCACAGCATGAGACAATGGGCGTACAGCCCATACCGTACTACACATTCCAGATATGTGAATGATTCAATGACGGGCTACCTCCTCTGTATTAGTCACAAGTGGTAAAATATGCAAGATTTGATGGTGCTTTCACATTGTTTAGAGATCATTTAAAAATGTGGCTTGGATTAAAGACACTTTGTGCTTTCATTTTGAAAAATGTGCATTTTTGAATGATACGCTAAGATAGATGGCAAGTACTCCGAGTTAGCTGGTAGAAGTAAAGTGCTTCTGAAAATCATGCTTAAAGAGTTAGATATGCTTTTTCAGGTTTTCTTCCCTTCCCCCGTTTCCCTTCCTTCTTTTCCCTTTTTGATTCATATTTATTGTTACAAGCTTGGATCTTCATTTATCTTTTAGGAAAAGTTTTGGATTAATGTATATTGAAACAATTTAGTAGTTGTAATATTATATAGTAAAGTTTTTAAATGTATTTAAGCTGTATTGTTATAATTAAGATTATTAGTATGTAGTTGTTTTAACCAATCATGGTGGAGTTTTAATTAACGATATTGGTTGGATCTTATTAGTTAGAGTATTTAAGGGACAGCTCACTGTTGGTGTTTCACCTTTGAGAAAGGATGTGGTTTACATCCGAAACGCGTCAGGTTGGTGGCATATGTGAATAAAGTTCTTTTTTAACAGACCTGTGTCCTTGCTATGAGAGGTGTGTGTGCTCTACTTTTTATGTTTTTGTCATTTTATATGTTTGACAGATGCCCGTGATTGGGTAAAGTGCGGTCCACTGGACCACCAGGGATATTGGACGGGTGGGTTATAATACCGATACCCACGATCGGGCACATAGCGGTCCACTGGGCCACCAGGGATATAGGATGGGGGGGTGTTTTATTTAACCAGATGCCCACGATCGGGCAGCGATCGGTCCACTGGACCACCAGGGATATTAGAGGGGGATTTTTCTTTTAGGCAAATGCCCATGATCGGGTTGCAGAGGGCGTCGGTCCCTGACAGCTGCTGCCTGGCAAGGCGCCAGGCGCAAGTCGTCGGGATCAGCGCACCTGCATGCTAATGGGATGCAAATGGGGCCATAATGACATGCAAATTGACCCATGTGCACCTTGCATAAATTATGGTTCCATTTGCATGCCCCCTTTTGAATATCACAGGTGCTGTGCATGGCACAATGGCACCTCGCTTAGCGCATCTCCATGCTCCACTCTGTCCACTTAGCTGGCGGCGGTGCCACTGCACCATGCAGAGTGGGGTGGCCAGGGTGCGATATTCAAAGCCATGCCTATGAGCGCCAGTTCCATTGAATATCACCCAGGCCACACCCCTGCCCAACCGAGTTGAGCTGCGCCCAGGCTTGTGCCATAGCCTGGCGCAGTTTGAATATCCTGGCCTATATGTTTAAGCTGAGCACAAACAGCAAGTGTGCAAATGTGAAATAAAACAGAAATTGGTTTAAAGAGTACACTTTTTCAGGGTTGTCCCTGAAAAAGGGACCTCCGTGGCCCAGTGGGCCTACCCGGCAACCAAAATTCAATAAATAAATAAATAAATGAATGAATAAATAAATAGATACATAAATAATTAAATAAATAAAGCAGTATTTGTTAGTCATTAAAAAATTTCATCATATAGCTTTTTGGCCAAAATGTATTTCTCACACAGAAGGATAACAGCTCTACACTTGATCATTCACCAGATTTAATCACATTTCTTATAAATTCATGAAATTTTTAAGGGTGTGCTACCGGTTTGTGACCTATATTAAAACAATCATTTATATCCAGTACATGCCCTCCTCTCAATGATATACTCTAAAATGTGCTTTTGACATCACAAGATTCATGCTGAGTTCATTTTTAGTTTTCTCATCTATTGTCAAAACAGCTTTTAAAGCTAATGTTTTAATTAATGACTCCTGTCATTAAAGATGGTCGCCACTTGCAATTTTAAAAATTTTCTTCTGTGGAATATAGATACTAGATTTATGATGTGGATGTATTAGGATGGTGTTATCACGTGCTACTGATGGTAAACAGCAGAACACTCTACCAAGACTGGGATGGATCAGGTACACATCACTGTAGCCATCATTACTGACTTAGCCAAGGCCTTCGACTCTTTGTCCCACCATCTCTTTCTGGACAAGCTTTATTCAATGGGCCTATCTGCATCCGCTGTGGCCTGGTTCTGATAGTATTTCACTGATTGCTAACAGTCTGTTCAGGTGGGCAGAGTTCTGTTGCCCCCCCCAGTCATGGTAGGGGTCCAACAGGGCTCCATCCTTGGCCCATTCCTTTTTTCTGTCTTCCTGAATGACCTTCCCTCAGCTTATGTCACGTCACATATCCACATGTCCTCAGATGACACAGTCATCTACTCCTCAGGCCTCTCAGCCACAGCATTGGAGGTCCCACTACAGTACTACTTCCACAACATCCTGTGTTGGTTCCAGGCAAATCAGCTCAAGGTGAACACAAAGAAGACTGTGTCTATGACCTTAGGCAACAGCCAGAAATTGGCAAAGCTCCTGCCTTCCCCAGTTTTCTCCACTTTGGATGGCACCCCTATTGACGTTGTCCCTGCTTTCAAATATCTTGGGGTCTGGCTTGATAGCAAGCTTAATTTCTGTGCCCATATTGATGCTATCCATACCAAACTTCACCCCAAGCCAGGCACCTTGCATTGCAACAAGGACTGCTCCCCCCAGGTCTGATGGGAATTGTCACTAAAAATGATCCTCCCAGTATTTGACTATGTAGACGTGGTCTATAGTACCTATCCCACCTCTTCTCCAGTCAGACTGGACACCCTCTGCTATGCCTTCTGTCACTTTGCCACCAACTCCCCACCTTGCACTCACCATTGTTGGCGTTATTCATCCCTTTCCATCCTCCCACTTCCTCAACATTGCCTGTCCCACTGTACCTCCTTTATTGCCAAATATTAGTTTGGCACCCTCCCATCTTACCTTTCCTCGCTACTCTCTCCTGCCTGCTCCTCCTTTCACTCTCTATGCACCAGACACCCCAGAACCTTCACCATTCCTCACATTCAGTCATGTTCTGGGCAAGTTGCCTTCTCTTATCATCTCCCCTCTCTCTGGAACCAGTTCTCCTCTTCCATCTGCCGATCCCCATCCCTCCCTGCCTACAGATGCTTGCTATGATCTATTTCTGCCTCCCCCTACTCTTGTCATCCCATCTCATAAATGTCCCCCCTCTACCCCATTGTAACCTCCTCTGCTCCCCCACCTACATACTTTTACTCAAACTCCTAGGTCTGCTGTTCTGCTGCCACCCTGCCTGTACTTTTCAATTACCTGGGGACCACATTTTTTGGCTCTATTGTACACATTCTTCACAGCCTTTCATTATCTTGCAACCAAAACTGTTCTTATGTTTTGCAACTGACTGGTCACTCCTTTGTGATTTTTATTACCTGGGAAACTATTTTGATTTGTCAGTTGCACTTTGTCTAATTCTCATTTTTGGGCAATATGTAAATTAGCTGCCTCTCCATCCTGCTGTTAATGCCTGTGAAACTTGTGGTTTTGTTTGCTGCACTTTGTAAGTTCACTTGTCCTTCATTGTATCATAAATCCACTCCACCCCCACCCCACCCCCGGCCATACCTGGAAACAAGCCTTAAATCAGTGTGCCTTTCCTAGTTATCAAATTTTCAATAACTAACTAACCAACTAATTAACTAACTAAGATATTTAATGTTCCTATGTCAGACGTGGCACAGAAATGTGAACTTTCAAAAACTTCAAAATCCCATATCTTAGTTCAGGAATGAAAGAAAACAAAAAGTAAATGGAATATCTAGATATTTTTGTCAGACAAGCATTAATATTGAAAAAAACTATATGGTCACTAACAAATGCTCTGCTTTAAATATATTTAACATAAGTAAACAAAAATTATAGACAAAACACAACTGAATATGCCCACTGGACCAGAGATATTTCTTTAATTGATTCCTCTCCCACATAGTGGTGGTGAAGTAAGCAAAAGTCTATGAAATTCCTCCCATTTCATGGAGCAAAATATGAAATTTCACCTCACAGAACAGCAAACTTTCACCAGGCAGAATGGCAGAATTTCACCTTCTATGGCAAAATTCCATATTCCATGGTGAAATTTCACCTTCCACTGTAAATTTTGCCATGGAAGGTGAACTTTCACCCGCGGAAGGTGAAATTTTGCCATGGGAGGTGAAATTTTGACTAGTGAAGAAAATTTCACAAATTACTCTGCATGGTGAAATTGGCCACTTCACTGCCACTTTGCCAGCAGAAATAAAATTCACTGCATCTCTACTCCCACGGTGCAACTAAACATCCCTGCCAAACCAGAAATTTCATTTTCAAGTCCTCCTGATCCCACAAGAAGTGTGAACAGGTACACTAAACTGGCAGTGTTTCCTTAAATTGATTCAGATTCATAAGGTCGAAGCAGACAAACCCACCACACAGGTGACTTAATTTGCAGTCAGTCCTTTTCCTGCAAGGAAAGCAGGTAGGCCATTCTCTTTCTGTCCACTAAACTTCCATAACAATTTTAAACCTCACCCCAAGGAACAATGTGCCAGATTTTCAAACTGACGTGAGATCAAGTCCCACTACACAAGTCTATTTTTGGACCAACATCTCTGCAGATGTGGATATTTGCATTTTCAGTCCCCCACAGCAGCAGGAGATGTTATGCTTCATCCCACTGGCCATAACATGTTTTGCAGCTATGGGAAACAATACCCCAATCTGCCCTAAATTGGTGAGCCGGTCGCAAACTGGCTCCACTTTTAAAAATACTATAGCAGCAGGGAAATGTGTGGCTCAACAAGTGGAGACCCACTTCATTCAGATTTCCCCACAGCTGCAGGAGTTCCGAGGGCTCTGAAAATCTGGCCCAATATCTTTTAAGTAGAGGAGGCAGCATGCAAGCTTCATGGGCAAAGATAAGCCAGTTTAAATTGTTTAGAAACATAAGAGGCCATCCATACCAGTGTTTCCAAAATAGGCCATCCTAATGCTATCTAGTGGTAACATAGTTTTTTGGAGGGACAACATTCTCATTCTCAACAAAAAAAACACCTTTTTATTTGATAATGTTGGTGTGGTATTTTGCTTTTCTGTTTCTTTTTTTCACTTGTTGCTTTGCTCACAACTTTATAAGCTCAGTATGATACTGAAGGTAGTGGGTTTTTAACTGCACCTCCAGGTGTCTGAAGGCACTTTGTGCTCAATACACATCTGAACATGCATTTATTACATAACAACCCACACAATGTTGTGACTTCTTGCTTACATAGGCAGATGAAGCCATAATTAATGGTACAGAAGTTTAAGCAGCTGGGCTGAGGCTTCCTAAAGGTGTACACAGCCCAGCACTACTTGAAGTACAGGTATAGCGGTCATTTGAGATTAAAGATTACTCTTGCCTGTTAATCTTGCTTCTATATTGGATTGAAATTGCCTTCACTCAATTTGTATTCATGCTTTTTTGTTGTTTCATTACATGATCATGTATTACTGTATTGCTCATTCATGTAGCTTCTCAGGTCATACCTGGAAATAGGCTCATTGGTGTCTAGTCTACTTACATGGCTAAAACAAGCTAAATAAATAAACATATAAAAAACTTCTATAGCTAGATTAACGGCCAAGTTAACACCTGTACAGTGCCAGTTGGGCAAAAGTTCATTGGATGGCTAGGACAGTATCTATTCATTCAAGCATACTCCAGATTTGTATTTGTGTAGCATGTACTGTTAACATGTGTACATTCAGTAAGCTGACCTTCACTGACTAAAGGGAGGCCTGTGAGATAATCAGGAGAGGAATGTACTGTGTCTAATGTCTGTTGTTTACTTTGCTACTCTGTTGTAGTGCGGAGAGAACTCCTTCCCTGAGCATAAACTTCTGATACTGTGAAGGAGGAAGGCACTTAGAAGCAAAAAGACAGGACCAAGATCATGAACAATAATTTAGAGCTCAGAAGGAGGAGAGGACTGGAAGTAGTGGTGGTTTCTAAAGGGGTATGTGTTGTGTCAGTTGCACCGGCTACTGCTGCTGCTGACCTAAAGAACAAACTGCTAGAGAAAATGTGAGGAGGATAGGACCAAATGACATTGCAGCCAAATGATAATGATGATGTGCTAGAGCTGCTCACAGTGCAAAACCGTATTATATAAATACTCCTGTCAGTTGATGCATGAAATTGTGTTATCACATGCTAGCCATTTTGAGGTGACAGGACAGGATAAGCCAGATACGAAGGAGGATCAAGTCAGGGTGCTTTCTCACTTTGTTTCAGTATATCATAGTAACATAGGTATCTACAGTCAGTCAGTAGGGATTCTAGGTACAACATGTCTGCCCCCCAACCCCTGTAATTCCAAAGCAAAAATGAAGTAACAGTGCTGTGCAGATCATCATGTCCAGGGACTGGGACCAGACTTTGCCTGGTATAATTGTCTTTGCATCAGTATTGACTAATACTGTTACTCAAAGCAACTTTGCCTTAAGTACTAAATTAATTTGTTCACCATTTATTGGTCTTTATGCATGAATCCTATGCACTCACTGCGTATTTAAGATATGCAGTGGTGGCTCTCCACCAGGGCCCGCCAGGGCACGTGCCCTGGTAAAAAAATGCTGTGCCCCAGTTGGTGCCCCATAAGCTGCAGAACTTCCCCCATAGTAACAATATATCAGTGCCCTGGCTGTTATCTGTTATCTGTTGTACCCCAGCTGTGCCCTGGTAACCATTTGTGGCTAGAGCCACTGCTGAAGACATGTAGGCAACCCTAAGTGGGAAAGCCAGGCAGCAAGGGTCCTGTGGACCCCCAGCAACATTCAAAATCTGCACACCAGCCAGATGTACACTGAAACACAAAGCTGCATGGGCAACTATGCACCATGGGCAATCATGGGGGAGTGTTGGAGGCATGCTTGCACCATGCATGATTCACAAAGGTGCAAAGTGCCACACGATGGAGAGCTTGAGTTATGGCAAGGAGGATCTTGCTCTGGTGTTACCCATCCCTCCCATGTGCACAGATGGTATGGTCCTGTATAGGACATGCATACAGGCACCTCAGCATCATGGGCACATTCAAGATGGGAGACTGACTGTCAGGCAATATACACAAAGCTGCGCTCCATCAACGACCAGGTGCTTGTAAAATAACACACCAACAAACAGAGAAAACAAGCACTCCACTGTGTCATGAATCATTGTGTTTTTTAACTAAGTGCACCTAGTGCAACAAAGTGTACATCCATTTAAATGAAAAACAGGACCAAGTGAACTGTGCTTGACAAGCTCCAGCACTTCGAGGAATGTGAGGATGTCTTTGCTGCCAATGATGAGAACTAGTGATCAGTAAAGACTGAGACATTAATTGCTTACTATTGTGTATTTTATTTTATTTTAGAATGGACTTTGAATGAACTTCACAATGTGTTTAGTCCCTGCTGTCATTAGTACTAACCCACCCCGAAATTCATCATGCAGTTCACACAGAACCTGCTTGGTAACAACATTATCAGTTTGCTTGAAACAAGTAATTTAAAAGGTTTTATTTTGTCAGTCTCACTGTGACTTTAGAGATGCCATTTTTGCTATTTTGATAGTAAATATGATTTACTTGTAAAGTAGCAATCATTGAAAAGTTATGTTTAAATGGCTATGCATGTTCTGCATTTTTTAACCCTTTTCAGCAATTCACTTGAATTCTTTTACAATACACTGAGGTAAAAACAAACCAAAGGTTAGTGGCTCTCACCCCCCTCTTTGCCATCTATTAACTTTTTTAATTAGGTGACTTGTTTGGATACCGATCATTAAATTAAACGTGATGGCAAGGAGGTGTACGACTGCACCACAAATCAGTTGTAGCACCACTGATTGTTTTGCAGTGGATACACCTGTAAATTTGATAAATATTCAGCTTGAATTGAGCAGATAGCATTGCTCCCTGAGGAAGAGGTTGTTTGCCTTGAAGTGCTGGAACTTGTCAAGCGTAGTTCACTTGGTCCTGTTTTCCATTTAAATGAATTTACACTTTGTTGCACTAAGTGCACTTTATTTCTAAAAAACATGATGATTCTGTGCCAGTCCAGTGGTGCAGGGGGCTGAGGCACTGGAAGTCTTACCTCACACCATGCCATCAATCGGGTTTGGGAACAGACTCAGGTCATCGGGGAGCCAGCCTTGGGGGGGAGCAGGATCGAGCTGCCTAATGGTGGCTCTCCTCTCCGGGGAGAGGGGGATCGCTCTCCTGTAGTCCCGCTGCCTCCAGGTGGAGGTCCGGTGGTGGCATAGGTGGATAATGGGTGACCAGTAGGGTGGGGTGTCCCACAGTGCATGATGTGTGTTTGCCTCCGTATGCGCACACTCACACCAAGGAAGTGGGGGTGGGCAAAAATGGTGGAAAAACAGCTAAACAAATAATTAAAAAAAAATCACAATGATTCATGACACAGTGGAGTGCTTGTTTTCTCTGTTTGCCAGGACAGCAACTGTCCCTAGGGTTGGATGATATAGGGCAGTGCATGGCGGGTGGGCATACTTATATCTATTGGACTGGTTGTCCATGAATGCCTAGCAGCTCCTAGATGCCCATATGCCCGGTATCAGTATGGTGGCACTGGTATGATATAGCAAGTGCTGTCCCACACACACAGCATACCATAGCTGTGGGTTGGATCTGTAAACCCCATAGAGTATGTCACTACTGTGCACTGCAATGCTGTTCCTATGACCACATGGCTACTGGTACCCATAACAGTCGCTGAAGGTGTCCTTCATTTCTGCGGAGTTCCACAGATTCCCAGGGTCCCCTGCATGCACATATAAGGATCCACTCTGGGACCCAGGACAGGCATCCAGTTGGATACCTTCCTGTTTCCTGTGCTCTGCATCCCCTGCCCCACTGCACGCCTGTACACCTTGGGGACAGGGCCACAGAAAGGTGCCCTGCTGGTGCTTGTGGTCATGAATACTATGCACCATGCACCTGTCTGGGGCTATGCAATTACATGGACAGTATACGCACCTTTGGTGCATATAACCTGAACTTTGGTGCATAAATCCCATTGTTTGTAAGTCATACCATAATGATCCCTGAGTTTTTATTTTGCACATGCTGTGCTTGTTTAGAGTGGCCTGCAATGTCTGAATCACTGCAAGTTTCAACCAGAAGATGGCATTAAAGCTAAAAGGTCCTTTAAGCCTTCCAGCTTAGAATGAATAATATTGGCCTGAGCTACATGCGTGGATGAAAATAGCAGTAATAGGTATAATATACAGTAGCTAAAACATTGCATCTTCTGGTCCAGTATGGCAATTATACATTTTTGGAAGGATTAACATCCTGGGCCTGATTTAAAAGGATGGTGCAGGGCTTGTGTCAAGCTCTGCCTCAAACCCTTGTATTGCCACAGCTGTGGCATTCCTGATTGCCACAGCTGTGCCTGATTTTACAATCTCTGGGACAGCTGCAATAGTTTTCCAACTGTACGCCAGCTTGCACCACATCTCAGACACAAGCTCTGTTTAAAAGGTCCCCATTATTGAGGCAGGCTAGACCACAAAAAGATGGTCTTGCAAGCGTTAATTGGTGCAAGGGATAGGAAATCCCCTTAGATTGCTACAAGCCTGGAACACCATATGTTTGGTGCACCTGGGACTTGGGGTAATCTCAATCATCTGAAAATCTAGCCCCTTATCTTGCATGGGCTGTAGCAAGGAGCAATAATCAGAAAATATCTCTGTTTGATGGCTTCTTCTCTTTAAGCCCAATATGAAGAGAATGTTCAGAACTGCTGACTGTGTAGATTAAGAGGTATACAGCACTGTGTATTTGGTAAATAGCCTATAATGTTTCTTGCTGTCGTATTGCAAATGGCAACAATATAGCCATGTACATTTGGACTTCAAAATGCAAGAGAAATAAGTGCTTCAAGAACATGGTCTGATAAAGATAGATGTATTTTTTTTCCAGACAGGAATGAACATGCTAGATTTGGTGGGGGGGGGTGGATATTCAGCAAGACTGGTGAATCAAGAACATATAGAAATGAATGAAGGATGTCAGTGGGGAGATTCAGGAGGGATGTGAGGTAGGTTTTGTTTTACACAAAGAGTGGCTGAGCTGTGGAACAGCCTACTAACAGAGGTGGTGGATGTAAGAAACACTAATGTTTGAAACACGAATGAGACTGAGAAAAATACTTAATAGTTATAAAGGAGGAAAGCAGTAAGATGGGGCAAATGAGGGGAAGGTAGGGGCAATAAACTCAACTAGACAACTCAACCTTAGGGCAAGGGGTAGAATGGGGCAAAACAGAGCAGATTGAATGGACCAATGGTATCTTTCTGCCAACATTTTCTCTGTTTCTATATCATAAAAGGAAACTAGAACATCAAGTTACAGTGTTTTTTTTTTAATGAACGACATTAAAAATCCATATCTGATTGATAAAAAGACAGACTGGCCTACAAAAATTCTTAAAAGATTAACTACTTAGTGTATGTATAAAAATAGATACCATTTCTAGTGTATTGAGATGGAGACGTGTAAATATATTTCTTTTCATGTTTTTAAGAACTGCTGTGATGTAAGAAATGAAGCTATATAGAACACGAAGTTTTGAGTGTTTGCATCCTGCTTCCTTTTGGAATCCTGTACAGTACTGGGAAATAGAACATTGTGGTGGGGGGGTGGGGGTTCTGATACCTTCTCAGCACTGCCCAGACTTCCTGCTGCCCACCCTGGCAGGTCCCATTTTTCCTTGATGTGACCAGATTTGAAATAGTTGCCCTTCATTAGTATCAGAGCACATTTGTCCTTTTAAGTGGATGTCATACTGTACATTTACTTATAAAATGGGTAGGGATTTTTCTGTGTTGTGACTGGCTGAAAGGATCCCAAAGCCAGGTGCTTATGGGGAGGCAGCCACAACTTTTTCCAGCAACCACAATACATCTCATTGTATACCCATGACTTCCAGAAAATGTTTTTGGAAAAAAATTCTGGCCGTCATGTTTATATTGTGCAAAACCCCACTCTCTCCTTCTTGCCATCACTTTAGCACATTATATAAAGTAACTTATTTTACCTTACAGCCCTTTCATCCAACACATATACAGGTACTTAAAAGTAATAAATACCCATTAAGTAACAGTACCTTTTTTTGCTTTTTTTTCAGTGTCATAGTTACAGGCCTCAGAAGTGCCATACTACTAAAGTGAATTCTTTCTCCTGATGAACAGCTGAGGCCTAGAAATACACCACCATCTTTTAGGGTGAACTAGTGGGAAAAGGGGAGGAGGAAAGGATAAAACATCTCCCCCTAGTACTAAGTGATTAGTGTTAAACTGAGTCAGGAGCTGACTGAGTGAGAGGAGGAAAATGAGGTGATCCTCATTGGTGGCATATATGTTAGCTAGCAGTAGAAAGCCTTTGGGGGTAGCTACTTCTGACAGTGCCCACCTTCTCTCTAAGTCAGATTTAAACTCCATTTTTCCTGTGGCTGAGCCTTGTAGGAAAAAATATGGAGACTTCCATTTTCTTGGTCAGGGCTGAACTGTTCACTACAACTCTCATCCATTCTCGCAACAACATTGAAACCCCAGTCTAGGACAGGTGCTGTTCAATGTCTTCATCAATGATAGTGGGGATGACTCTAAGTACAAAATGTGTCTATTTGTGGATGACACCAAGCTTTGTGGGAGGTGGACACAGCAGAAGGGATGCAAGCCCTAAAGGAAGATCTGGAAAAACTAGAGAGGTGGTCCAAGATTTGGAAGTTTGGCTTCAGTGCAAACAAATGCAAAGTTATGCACGTTGGAGCCAAGAACCCCAGGAGAGAGTACACCCTGAGAGGGCTCCGGGTAGCTGCATTGGAGGAGGAGAAGGATCTGGGAGTAATGAATATTAGTGATCTGAAGCACTCCATACAGTATGGAAAAGCAGCAGCAAGAGCAAATAAAATATTTGGCTGCATTGCCAGGGTATCAGCAGCAGAACAGATGAGGATATGCTGCCACTGTACAGGTCTTTAGTGAGGCTGCATATGGAGTGTGGTGTACAGTACTGATGCCCCTAGTTTAAGGACATTAACCTGTTGAAGACAGGTTGAATTCCAAAATAGGACAACAAAGATGATCATTGGCCAACAGCGTAAAACATATGAGGAGAGGTAGGGGGCCAGTGAATGTGTACTCACTAAATCAGATGAGAGAGAGAGGGAACATGATGGATACCTTCAGGTACTTGAATGGGATAAATAGGGTGGATAATGATGGTCTCTGTGAGCTAAGTAGCAACTGAATCATGAGTGGACACAGTGTTAAGTTTGGGGGAGGTGTAAGGGGGGCTTGGAAGCATTTCTTCACAGAGAGGGTTATGGCCTGTTGCAATGCAGTGCCAGAAGACGTGGTTTCATTGAAGACAATGGTCAGCTTTAAAAGAGGCTGGGATAGAGTAAAGGGAAAGAGAAAGGTCAACGGAAGGGTGGATGGAAATTACAGGAGGTTTGATGATGAGCAGTAGGGTCAGTAGCTTAAGCTGAGGACCCTGCAATATAAGCAGGCTAGACAGACCAAATATCATTCTGCTGGCTTCTTTGTATGTTTGTAATTTGTGCATGGGGGAAAGGAGGCCCTCAAACAGTTAATCCAAATGCAGAATGTGATCATCAGAAATTCAGACAAGGGAGAAGCATGTTTCTTCTAAGAAAATCAGATTACCTCATAGAAGCTAAATGGCTTCTGTATAATCAAAATATATATGAGATCTTAAAATATAACCCACTGGAAATGTATTAGAGGCAACTTTCTGATTTCCTAGAGGTGATGCTATCCAGAGAAGATATTAAAGCAAATGAATGTGAGTTCATTAGGATTAAGTGGGCAAAGGTTTCTACATTTTTTATATCCCCAAGGTCCACAAAGATGAAAAAATGCCAACAAGGTGTCCCACTGTCTCAGATATGGGATCCCTGACAGAAAATTTGTCAAAATGTGTTGATTATTTTTTGCACATTTCAACTCTCTCTATATGTGTATACCCCCACCCCATGGATTTGGAATCTTTAGAATTTTATCTATGCAGTAGTACCTGTACCAGTGAACCACCCCCCGATATTTTGTTACAAGCAGTTGAGTTTATTTTGTCCCGCAGTTTTTTTTTTTTGTTGTTTGTTTTTTTGACAATATTTGTTTGCAAAAAAACAGGGACTGTGGTAATTGCCACTATAGTCCCATCTTATGCAAATATAATTTGGGATTTTGGGAACACAAATGTATTTTACTGATATTAACTTATTGAGTTCCCTTATTGTGCACTGATATAGATACAGTGATGACATTTTGGTCATCTGGATGATTGTACCAAATGGAAGGCAAACAAATTAATGGAATTCATCAATAGCTATGCCTTAAACCAGGAATTCATGCACAACATACAGGAGACTTGTATCCACTTTTCTGGACCTGGAAATTTTTATTTCAGAGGAATGTAAAGTGATGTTCAGGGGATTTAGAAAGTCCATGGTGGGCAATACTATACTGCATGCTATAAATGCTCACCTCAAACCACTAATTAAGCAATACGGCATTCCAAGGTGTGTATTATTATGTAATAATGTCATTCCTGGGGTAGGTTGAAGCACGAGGCTTCACCTCATACTTCCACCACTGCAGGAGTGACATTATTACATGATAACACACACCTTGGAGTATCTTATTGCAATTATACAATGGCTCGATGTTATACAAAATAAAAAAAATGTTTTTAGTAGATTTTTAGTGAGGCAGTATATCTTTGTTTCTGAAAAAAAAGATCATCATTCAACAAATCCACACAGTGATGTTATTGTGTAATATCATCACTGCCTCAGGTACACACTGACCAATCAGAGTCCAGGAAATTTTCTTGCCATTGTATAATGAAGCACATACCATATGTGCAATTTCTTTGCCTTAAACAAAATTGTTCAAGTCAGGATTATTTTTGTAACACGATCAGATCACTTGAAGGAATGATTACTTCAAAGTGGGTATTTAAAATCTGACTTGGAGGTGGGTGTTAGGAAAGCAGATATCAAGGACAGATCAGAACTTTTGCTTCCAAAAAGACAGAGTCCTGGTGAGATACAATCTATCACCATGCTTTTATAACACATGAAAATGGCAGCAAAAAATATCTTACTAAAATACTAGCATGTATTGGAGCGGTGCAGTGAGCATGGAGTATTTACATAAAGACCAAGGGTAGCCTTTAGCAGGCAGAAAATTTTAAATACATTTTGTCTCTGAGCCACTTTGGAAAAACAGTTAAAAAGACTATGACTTGGTTGTCACTTAGACCCATTGGTCTTTTTACCTGCAGAAAGTGTCTGGCTTGTAAGCATGCATTTACAGGTAATACATTCCAGCATCCACTGCATGACTTAACAGAGGAATTAAGATCTCTCATCCAATGTGTAATCAATGTCCTGGTATGCCCTTGTCAAACACACTCAGTTCAACAAGTTTAAGTCACAACTGGATAAATTCCTATTTGGATAAATGGGTTAATACACCCACATGGAGTGGGAGGCAGCCAAGATGGGACTAATGCCATCTTCTGCCTTTAACAACCATGTAATATCAAGTAAATGCTATACGTGGGCAGAACTACATGCCCAGTAAAGGAATGGATCCTCCAACACTTGAAGAACATAATGAATGGGAGTCAAGATTCCTCTTTAGTGGTTCATTTCCAACAGGCACACAACTGTGAGGGTAAGGAGCTTTAATTTATTGTCTTAGAATGGGCACAGACACCCTGCCATGGAGGCAATAGACTAAGGGCCTGGTCAAAGAAAGAATCTTTTTGGACCTTTACATTAATGTCGTTACAGCTTGAAGGATTGAATTAAATCATGGATCTAACAGTGGTTTTATAGACTAAGAACATTTATTCTGGTTACATCTAACCCCCTTGACTACTGATTAAAACTGCAATGTTTCTTCTCCATTGTTGTGTTATCTGAATGAAGTAACTGTCAGTGGAACACTAGATATGTGTAACAATTTGCAAAAAAAATAATGTCATCTCTGAGAAAATGTATCATGGGCTTGATTAGCACAACTTGAAGTGTATTATAGAAAGAAGTGATATTGCAATTTTAATTGCTCTAATTACTTCATTAAAATCAGTGATTTTGAATAACTCATGTCTATAGCTTATCACTGGAGTATTTGTTGTATGTTTATATGTAATAAGATAGAAAGAGTCTATTCATATCACTTTCTTCTTTCACCTAAAAAAAAAACTTTAATGAAAAACAAAAAAAATATTTTTTCCTCCCCACTCCACTTTTCCCAGCAGTTTTCCCTATCCTTTTTCCTGTAGGTTACCCTAAAGAGATGATGATGGTGGGCATCTAGGCCTGAGATGTTATTATGCTTCTTTGATAGCCCTTTAAAATTTTCTTGTCTTTTTTTTCCTCCACCTACCCTCTCCCCCCAATTGCACCCTTCTCACCTGCACCGTTTAACTTTATATGTAATAGTATGTTGCCAAGCGGTCCTTATCTGCTGTCAACATCTATGTTTCTATTTTGTGGGGATGGGAAGAAATCGGCTGTTGGTTAACTAGGATCTGCAGCTTATCCTGTAGGTAGGGAAATGGGCAGACTAGGTGGGCCAAGCAGTCCTTATCTGCTGTCAAAGTCTATGTATCTATGTTTAACAGAAATGGAAATGGTAAGATGTAGGGTTTGGCATAAGTGTCTTTTTGTGGTTCTGGAGTTAAAATATTTATATGAAATTAATGTATTTAGTATTTTTTTTACAATTTTTATAATATGACAAAACAAATTATTGTAATGTTATTTATTTAAAGGGAAAATTTGTGAATAATAATGAAAGTTGTTAACGTACTAGAGTCATAATATAATTGCCAATGTTTTGCTTATGCCTATTATGATTTGCAGACTGTTAAAAAATACAGTATTCTCTGTTTCACAGTTCACTAATGGTGGTGGTTTGAAATGTTCATTGAAGGGCATCTAAAGAGATTGTTTGCAGCAGATCCCTTTTGGGCATCCAGCTCTTGAATTACAAAAACTTTTAAAGTCAATAAGAAAGACATATAATGAAGTAACAATGAGCTAAAAAACTGCATTAATCTTGTGGTAATGTGGATTGCCATTAATTGAACCCACTTTAAATAACCAGCAGCTGTGGGCAGAGACAGAGAGCCTTGAAGCATCAGAGGTTTGGTTGCACTGTCTGCACTTTAGTAAATGAAAATATCAAACTAACTTAAGAGTGAACGCTGTGTTCTTGTGTTCAAAGGTGGTGATGTTACTCTCACCCTGGCCCCTTTTGTATAGAATTTCAAACTGACCAAAGCCAAACACAAGAGCTGGGGAGGCCCTTTGGGTCCTCATAAAAGAACATCCCCTCTGGAATCACTGGTGCCTGAATTCTAGCTGAATGGGACTCTACATACTACTTTACTGTCCACTCATCTTTGAGAAGATTAGATTTATGGATGGGATCCTAACAGATACTGTATCTCAGCAGGCTGTGGTGGTAGATAAAATGGATATCTATTTCTCATACCCTGCCCATCTATCGGTCTCCATCCAATGGCATCACCTCTTACAAGTATTCCTCATAGAGGCTAGACCCCCGTCTTCTGTCTAATCTCTATTTTTATATGCTAGATCATAGAAGAACCCACCACATATTTCCAGATTAATGACATGGGAGGTTTCTCAAATCACTCATTGGGATGCTTTTAAAGATGTCATCCAGGGCAAAATTATAAGTTTTGCAGCCCAAAGGTGTAAAAACAGGGAACAGGCATATGTCTCCCTCTTTCAGCAATTGGACCAGGAAGAAAAGGAATTTAAGGCCCATCCCCAGTTCTGGATTCCATTCAGGTAAGAGTTGACCTTACTGGAATTTACATCACCTAAATGAACACCTCTCTAGGAAGGCTAAACTTGCCATCCTAAATCTTCAGCACACATACTGGGAGGCAGGAAAAAGGCTGGAGAAAACTCTCCTATTGGCTGCAATAAGCAGAGTGACATGTTACTGTATTTCAGGACCAGCACTGCAAGGCTAACATCACAGACAGACATCAATAAGACAATGCTGGGTTTCTGTTAAAGTCTATATGCATCCTCCTCTCCTCTGTCCTTTGAAATCATTCACAACTTTCTTTCAGGACTGGGTCTCCCTCACTTGCAATCTTTACAGTTGAAATGCTCAGAAGCCCCCATTTTGGTGAAGGTAGCTGAGGATGCTGTATCCCAGCCTAACACCCATAAAACCCCATGGGGTAGACCCCTACCAACATCTTAAACCCCTGGTCAGCACCATCCTGCAGTGGGTATTTGCAGAAGCCCCAGACAAGGGGTGTCTTCCCCTTTCATGAATCAAGCCACTATTACAGTGTAACAAAAAAAAATATTAAGGTTCCACATTTTACATCCCATTATCACCCTATCTTTCCAATAAATACTGAAGCCAAAATATTTGCAAAGGCAATAGCCACCAGCCTAAAGTAAATAGTCCCCTTTCTGTTCCATTCTTCTCAGGTGAGCTTCACAAAAGTTAGTCTCAGCTCTGATCATCTCCAGTCCTTAGCCACCCAGTTTCAGACATCTGCAGATAACCCTACCCCAGCTGCATCTGTGGCTACAGATCTTGAAAAGTCTTTCAGGAATATCTGAAGCTTGTCCTTAAAGGTAAGGTCTTTGTACCTACTTTCCTTGCATGGATCAGGATTCTATATTCCTCTCCACTAGCAGGGTCCTTACTTATAACTAACTTACACAATCTACTAAGACTGTAATACTAATGTACTAAGCAGACAAAAAATGTGCCACCAGGAAAAGGCAAATGAATACGGACAAGTAGAACACCCCACCCCCAATAAAGAGCATGAGTGCCTTGTAGCATAAAGGCATTGGCGGCATATGGTGTATTTGGTTTATGTGGTTTGCCTTGTTAAAATAAACTATATTTTGCAGTAAGTCAGGTTTGTGCACCATTTTTATTCTACCTGTCTTTACTAATGACCCCCATCTCCCTTCCCTATTCAGAAAGCACTAGACAGGGATCCCCACTGCCCCCTCCTCTTTGTATTGGCTATAGAACCATTAGTCATTGCCATTAGACCACATACTGAACTCAAGAGGATCAGTATTGGTGCCCTAGACTACAGGATTTTTTTGTATGCAGATGACCTTCTAGTATTGCATAAAGATGGGCCCAAAACTATCTTCCATCGCCCCTCTCTCCTTTAAGAGTTTACAGCTGTATCTAGTCTGTAAGTCAATTATAACAAAATGGAAATTCTTCCACTGAATCAACTCTGTACTACTGCCCATTTTATATCTTAGGCTTGAAATGGGCTCCCGATGTTATCACATACCTGGGCGTTATAATTTCATGATAGGTGCAGTACACAAATGGACTCCTGTGAACCTAAATACCTTACTATCAAACATCAAAGGGAAGAGTGACACATGGAAACAATTTATCCCTGTTGGGTAGAACTGCATCCATAAAAATGGTCACCACTCCCAAGAACTTCCATTGCCTCTTTCACCTCCCCTTAGATACTCCCAGAGTGGCTCTATAAGTTCAATTGTTGGTGACTTCCTGTGAGAAGGGAAACTTTCAAGATACAGCTGTGTGAAGCATTGTCTACAATGGTAGAATGGTGGTTGGGGTCTGCCATGATTCTTTGAGTACCATCTGGCCTTCCTGGGGTCTCAAACATTAAAATGACTCAATGCCTGATCCTTGCAGACACCACAGTGGTTAGGGATGGAGATGGCCTTGACTTGATAATACAAATCCCTCTGTGTGTTCTTGAACAGGCCCCCCCCCCCCCCAGGTCATCAATGCTTTAAAATATCTCACAATTTTCAGCACAATTAAGGTGTGGTATAAGCTGAGAAAGGTAGCAAAATTACTGCTATCCCCTGTCTCCCTGGAAACTATATGGAATAATCCCCAAATCCAGACGGGGGTCCCTCTTGGAGTGCATCTGTGATTGTACACATTAAGGATATTCTGATTCCTGGAACCATCATATTAGACACAATCCAGAGTCTGAGAGATAGATACAGTTTACCTATTGGAGATTTCTGGAGATCAGCAAGGCAAAAAAGGATACTGCCCCAATGTTATGATGTGCTCCGGACAAAAAACTAAATCTAGGCACAAAAATCCCAGTGCCACCACCACTAGCCACACAGTTCAATAAGTAAGACACTAAAAATGTGAATTAAAATCAGTTATTTAAGCCAATAGTGTGCAAAATTATCCCTTTCCAGGAGACAGGGGGAACAACCTACAAATTACTCTTGCCCCTCTGCTGAAGGGAACCCACCTGTTTCATCCCAACTTGGTAAGCTGGATGTATCTCACATGGGATATAGCTTGACAGATCTATTCTTCCATCTGGAAAGCTTTGCAGGGTGAATTTTAGAAGGCTTGAGAATCCAGGTACTGCTTTTTAGATGTTCTCATGTTGGAAATCTAGTAAGGTAAATGCTGGTGTCTGGCCCAAACTACATGTCTGGATGGCAGGGTCAAACTGATTTTTCAAAGTATGGTATAGGATCCTGATTATATTGTTTCAGTTAAACATGCTGCCATATAATAAATGTGGGAGATGTGATTCACCCACGGCACATCTAGTGCATGTCTTATAGTCATGCCGTTGTATAGATAACTTACAGAGTACAGTGCATGTAGCTTGGCTAAAGTTCTTGGGATTCCAGCCCTAAATTCACTCCATATGTTGTTAACCTGCCTTCTAAACCCAGCTCTTTCCCTCTCTCACCCAGAAACACACTGACTAATCTCCATGCCGGTAGAGGCTAAGAGGTTGCTGCTGCAAAGGTGGCACATTTCCAATATACCCATGACACAGGAATGGCTCAATGCAGTTGTGAAACTGGCCACTTTTGGTGGGCTGTCTTTTCTAGCTGTAGACAGTTGGAGACAATACCAGGCTGCATAGGGGCTGTGCCTCATATCATATGTGTGTAAGTAAGGGGAGATGTAACAGAGGGTGGTGGTAAATGAAGTTTACTCCAAGGAAGGGAAGGCAACCAATGGGGTGCCTAAGGGATCAGTGCTTGAACTGATCCTCTTTAATGTCTTTATAAGTGACATTGCAGAGCAGCTGGAAGGGAAGGTTTTCCTCTTTGCAGATGACACCCAAATCTTCAATAGGGTGGACACTCCAGAGGGGGGTGAAAAGGATGTGCAGGGACCTGAGAAAACAAGAGGAGGGATCAAAGGTATGGCAGATGGCTTTCAATGTGAAAATGTAAAGAATAATGCCCTTAGGGTACAGATACCCAAGGGTGGAGTACACAATGGGTGGCATGGTATTGATGACCACTAAGCAGGAAAGAGACCTGGAGGTAATCATATTGGATGACCTATAGATGGCCAGGCAGTGCAACAAGAAAGTAGGGAAGGCAAGTGGGATGCTGGGTTGCATAGGGAGGGGTGTCAACAGCAGAAAGAGGGAGGTAGTAATTCCTCTGTATAGATTGCTGGTAAAACCCCACCTAGAGTATTTGATCCAGTTCTGGAGACCACATCTCAGCAAGGACATTGACATAGTGGAGGTGGTCCAGATGAGGGCAACTACTTACTCCCATACAAAGGAACACAGCGGGACGAAGATAGGGAGGCATACCAAAATTCCCTAAGGGAAGCAAGTAAGGCAGGCAAAGGCCCAAACCAAGGAAACACTAGCACAAACAGTAATAAAAGGGGACAAGACTTTCTATAGATACTGTACATTCATGAAAGGAGAAAGTCCAGAGGAGGTATTGCTATGATCAAAGGGGATGAGGGGGAGTGTGTGAAGGAGGATCAAGGAAAAGCATCTATCCTAAATAGATACAGTATGTCTGCTTAGTATATACTAAGGATAAGGTAGGGCAGGGCCCACAGCTCATCACCAAGGACACAGGGGGGAGGGAGGTGTGCACAAGTCCCTTCACAAAAGAAAGGGTCTTATAACAGCTCACTAAGCTCAGGGTGGACAAGGCAATAGGACCTGATGGCATACATCCCTGGGTACTAAAGGAGCTAAGGTTGGAACAAGAAAAGCCATTATCAGAACTGTTTAGTGAGTCTCTGAGCAAAGCAGAGGTCCCAGAAGACTGGAGAAGGGCTCATGTGATCCTGCTCCACAAGAGTGGTAGCACAGAGAAGGCAGGGAACTACAGATCACTGAGTCTTACCTCAGTAGTGGGCAATATTATGGAAGCACTCCTTAAGAAAAGGATAGCGTAGCACCTAGAATCCATAGGAGCACAGGATCCAAGACAGCATGGGTTTACAACAGGAAGGTCCTGTCAAACTAATCTCATAGATTACTTTGACTGGGTAATCAGAGTGGTGGACTAAGGAGGTGCAGCTGATGTCACCTATCTTGACTTCAGAAAAGCTTTCGATACTGTTCCACATAGAAGATTGATTAGTAAGCTGGGTAGGCTTGGGGTGGTTCAGAGGTTGGTCAACTAGGTGGCAAACTGGTTGGCAGGCAGAAAACAAAGAGTGGTGGTAAACAGTATATAGTCGGAAGAAATGCAAATCAAAAGTAGGGTACCTCAGGGATCAGTTCTGGGGCCAGTCCTCTTCAATATCTTCATCAATGACATTGCAGATGGAATGGAGGGTAAGGTTTGTCTGTTTGCAGATGACACCAAGATCTGAAACAGGGTAGATAATCCAGATGGGGTGGGCAGAATGAGATGAGATCTGGATAAACTGGCAAAATGGTTGGAAGAGTGGCAATTGGGGTTTAATGCAAGGACGTGCAAGATCAGGCACATAGAGAAGAGAAACCCTGAAGCCACCTAGAGGTTGGGAAGGGAGATGCTAGCAATCACAAGGAAAGAAAGAGATTTGGGGATCATCATCACAGATGACCTGGAATCATCCAAGCAAACCACTAAAGCAGTAGATAGGGCTAGAGGGATGTTGGGGTGTATGAGTAAGGGTATCTCAAGTCATAAGAGGGAGGTAATAATCCCTCTTTACAAGACACTGGTTAGGCCCCATCTGGAATACTGCATGCAATGCTGGAGGCCACATCTGCATAAGGACATTAACAAAATGGAGGCAGTCCAGAGAAGGGCAACCAAAATGGTGCAGGGACTGCATCAAAAAACATATGAGGACAGATTAATGGAGCTCAATATGTATACCCTACAGCAAAGAAGGCAAAGAGGTGATATGATTGAAACATTCAAACATCTTAAGGGCATTAACAAGGTGAAAGAGTCTAACATATTTCAATATAAGAAAAATAGCAGGACAAGAGGACACAGCATGAGATTAGAGGGAGACCGATTAAGGGGTAATGTGAAGATGTTCTTTTTCACAGAAAGGGTGGTGGATATGAATACAGTGCAGGGCTTCAAACAAGCATGGGATAGGCATAATGGAGCAATACAGATGAGTATGAATAGCTGGGCCATTGATAGAGTAAAGGCCTATGGAACATTCCTAAGGTAGAAAAAATGGGCAGACTAGATGGGCCTTGAGATCCTTATCTGCTGTCACTTTCTAAGTTTCATACCCCCTTTCCCCCAGGATGCATCTGGAAATGAGCTCTTGCAGCTCAGTATGCCCTCCTGGTGAAACGTTTAAATAAATAAATAAATAAATAAACTAAAATGGTGCAGGATCTGCATCAAAAGCTCTATGAGGAGACACTAAAGGACCTTACCCTGGAACAAATACAGGAGAGGGGGGATATGATAGAGACCTTTAAATATCTTAAAGGGGTAAATAAGGTACAGGAGGGAAGTATTTTGCAGAAGAAAAGGTGCCCAAGAACAAGGGAACATGTTATGAAGCTGAAGGGGTAGATGCAGGAGAGATGTGAAGAAAGTACTTCACAGAAAGAGTGGTGGATTCCTAGAACAGCCTTCCAGTGGAGGTGGTGGAGGCAAAAACAGTGAAGCGGTTCAAGAAAACATGGGATAAGCACAAAGGAATCATAGTAGAAAGGAAGGGGAGGGAGAAAGAGCTGTAGATCGGGCATGGTCTGATGTAATAATGTAGGTAGGGAGAAATGGGCAGACTGGATGGGCTAAATGGTCCTTATCTGCCATCAAATTCAATGTTTCTAAGTTTCTATGAGGCAGAATGGTAAGATTATCTACAGAAAAATAGGGAGGAAAAGAGGGCCATTAGGGAGGCAAAATAACACGGAGCTGCATGTCGCAGAGGAGGTCAAGAACAAAGGAAAACAGTTTTTTAGATATATCAGTCAAAAAAGGCAAAAACCGGGTGGCATCACATGGCTAGTTAACAGGGGTAGGGTGATAGAGGAGGACAAGTAAAAGGCCAATACTTATTAGTGAGAGGGTTCTGAAAGGGCTGGCTGCCCTTAAGATACATAAGACCTGAGGACCAGGATGGTTGCACCAGTGATACTTAGGGAATTAGCAGCAGAACTGGCTGAACCACTAGCTGGTCTGCTCAACAGTTCATTTAGGTTAGTGGAAGTTCCAAGGGATTGGAGTAAGGCAATGCACCTAGGAAAAAGAAACCCCAAGATGGAGTACTGGATGGCTGGGGTGAGACTCAGCACTACAGAAGAAGAACAGGATCTAGGAGTTATCATCAGTAACTCCCTTAAACAAATGAGACAGTGCAACAAGGCCTATAGCAAGGCTAACAGGATGTGGGGATATATCAGGAGGGGTACTGGTAGAAGAAGAAAAGATAGTTCACCTGTACAGATCTCTGAAGAGGCCTCACCTGGAATACTGCTTCCAGTTATGGAGTCTTCACCTCAGAAAAGACAGGGATAGGTTGAAAACAGTGCAGCACAGAGTAACAACAAGCATTTGTCAATGCCGAATGTTCGCTTGCAGGTATTTGCAGTGGTGTTTGGCATTTATGTAGGCACCCCCTTAGTTGTATCCATTTCTCTTCAGCACCCATGTCACAACAGAGTACCTCTCTGCAACTCCTCCTGCATCACATTTACATTTCAGCCTCATACTTCTTAACTGTCTGTCTTTGAAATATGGGATACTGACGGTCAGAATGGGGGGCAATATGAAACACATCATCAAACAGTGAGGTAGAATCTGGGAACATTGGGAAAACACATGCCTTTATTACTGCAAAATGTAATTTTCATTGATAGGAAACAATTGCCTGCTGAAATTACCTGTTAAATAAGTTATAAATAAAAAAGTGTCATTTGTGTGTTTTTTTTGCATGCTTCAATGTTTAGAGTTCACATTTTCTTTATGCTCATTATGTTAAGCACAATCAGCTTGCCTCTGTGTGTTTTTGTATCCGGAGTCAGAGTATGGCAATTTTTGAAATGCCCACATCACAAACTCCCAATACAGCAGTTTCTTGCAGCATCCACTTCAACTGTACTCGTCAATTACTGTAACAGTGGCACTTGTAACAAACATTTGTCAATACTGAGTGTTTGCTTACTGGTATTACCATTGGAAGTGCATGAGTTAGACAGATGCAAAATAGGAATGGCAGTGAAGTACTGAAGTGACGGCAACCCCTCCCCACCCAGCAGAGATGGGCAGGCATTGGGGTGTGCCTTTGGATCGTTGATCATAATGCTCATGGCATTTCACCTCACCCTATCCTGCAGACACCGACAAGTGTTGAGGTGTGTGTTGGGGTGTTCAGTTTTACAGTCTCCCAATTCCATAAGGAGATACACTCTAATGGGTGCAGTATAGGAAAATGGGATGAACTCGGGGGTTGAAGAGTCCAAGGCACACCTCAATGCCTGTCACTGGTTGCAGAATGGGGATAGGGGTGGAATAGCATGAGCATTATAGCCAGGAATCTAAAGGTACACCCCTGGTGCCTGTCAGTCTGTACAGGGTGGGATGTTATGGTTAGACACCCTTACACCCCAGGTGTTTGCTGGTATTTGCACTACAAATTTTCAGTATGCCCTTTGTGTGACCCCACCACCTCATAAAAGCATTTTGGACCTCTACTCCTAAATAGTGGCACTGTGATTTTGTTAATCTGTCCTGAACATTGATTTCCCACAGGGCCCATGCCATTCTGTGCCACATGTGCGAAAACACAGTTCAGGCACAATGTGAAAAATGACAGCTGTACCATTCATAGGAAGGTGTGAAGAGATGGCAATGTTGAAAATGTGGAGTGAAAATATTAAAAATTCTAGGACTTTGGAGCGTACGTGGGAACTGCACAACACATGCTCATAACACAGTCATTTCGTGGACTTCTTTCATCAAATTTTCAACATAGGCATTTTGTGACCTCTGCTCATGAACACTGTCACTATTGTTTTCTTAATCTGTCCCAAACATTGATTTCCCACAGTGATCGGCCATTGTGCTCCAGATGTGCGAAAACACATTTCGGGCAGGATGTGAAAAATGACAGCTGTACTGTTCATAAGGAGGTGTGCAAAATTGATAATGTTGAACATTTTGAGTGAAAATATTACACATTTTTAAAGGTACAAGTGTGCGTGGAAACACTCACAACATAGTCATTTTATGGACTTTAGTCACCAAATTTTTAACATAGACATTTTAGGACCTCTGCTCATGAACTGTGTCACTATCATTTTCTTAATCTGTCCCAAACACTGATTTCCCACAATGACTGAGCTATTATTTGCTGGAAGTGCGAAAACACATTTCAGCCAGGATGTGAAAAATGACAGCTGTACTGTTCATAAGGAGGTGTGAAAAAATGCCAATGTTGAAAATCTGGAGTGAAAATATTACAGATTCACAATGTTATGTGTGTGCATGAAAACTGCGCAACACATGCTCATAAGACAGTCCTTTCCTGGAATTTTTTTCACCAAATTTGCATATAGGCTTTTTGAGAGCCCACCTCATGAGCAGTGACACTGTCATTTTGTTAATTAGTTCTGAAAGGTGATTCCACGCAGTGATCGTGCAATCACCTTTCCGGACTGAATAATGACATGACAGTGACTGAATTCATGAGGTGGGGTCCCAAGAACCCTGTGTCAAAACTGTGGTGCCAAAATTCATTAAAATGGTTGAGATATCCACTTAAGTTGAAAAAAAAACATTTATGCCACTATACAGCTTACTGGCAATTCTTCAATTCGCAGTCAGCTCCGAAGAGTGCAGACGTGTTCCCGGTTCACTGAAGATCATCGTGCTGGGCTCCGGAGGTAATTATGGGGGGGTGCAGGGATGTGGGGTGCTCAGACGCTGGCTGTGGGTTGAGGGAGGTGACACCAGAGACAGCAAGAGACCGTTTTCTGGTTTTATGGAGGGGCACGACAAAGTGAGAGGCTTTTGGCACACTGGGGTGGGCTCCCAGTGTGCCACCTAGGTGTTTGTTGGCAGGCGGGCTGGAGCTGATGGGGACTAGGCACCCCTGTCAGCTATACAGTGTGCCGGGGGGGTGCATGAGCACATGCCTGGGGTGGGGTCCCAGCATGGCACCTGGGTATTTGTTGGATTGGGGCTGGAGCCAATGGTGGATTGCGCACCCCCCTCGGCCACACAGTGTGCTTGGAGGGGGGGGCGCATGAGCTGAGGGGGATTGGGCACCCCCCTTGGCACATGACAGGGAGGGCAATAACAAGGGAGCTGGGAGGACAGCAGCAGAGGGAGGAAGTGGGAGGGATTTCAAGCAGCAAGGGAAAATGCTGACATCAGTATGCTAAATATACACATGTTACCGCTACTGATTGCAGCAGTGTTTTTCTTTCAAGTGAAGACTGCTGCAGCCATACTGTTGTCATAGACAGCTATTGATGTGGTAGGGTCGCATCTGCCACACTGAGCACTGCATTAGTTAGGAGGGTCACACACCTCCAAAATGTCGTACTGTGATAAGACATTCCTTATGTGCAAAAATGATTTAAGGCCAGTTGAGCTGATCCTATGAGGAGCTTCTCAAGGCATAGAAACATAGACTTTGACAGTAGTTAAGGACCACTTGGACCACCTAGTCTTCCCATTTCCCTACCTATTGGATAAGCTGCATAGCCTAGTTAACCAACAGCCTACTTCCTCCTACCCTTACCTATGTATATTCTATACCTCTATCCTGTGTGCTATTATGTACTGTACTTTTAACCCTGTGCCATTGTAAGTGGCCTGGGTCGTGCCTGAAGATGGTCCCTGGGATCAGTTCACCTAACCAGTTACCAGAGTCATAAATAAAGTAAATAAATAGCCCCCACTATAATTGCCTTATGTCTGTCACATGCATTCTTGAATTCCCCCCACTGTTTTTTGACACCACAACCTCAACAGGAAGGCCAGTCCATGCATCCACCTGCCTCTCCATGAAAACATACTTTCTCACATTGCCCCTAAGTCCCCCATCTTCAGATTGGGCCACCTTGTTCTTGCACATCTCTTTTTCTGAAAGATGTCGTCCCTCTTGGACTCTGTTGATTCCCTTGATGTGCTTGAAAGTTTCTAGCATGTCCCCACTCTCCCTCCTTTCCTCAAGTGTATACATATTAAACTCTTTTAGTCTCTCTTCATATGGTGTTTGGTGCAGACCCTGCACCATTTTAATTGCCCTCCTTTGGACTGCCTCCATCCTGTCTATGTCTTACAGAGATGTCTATGTCTTGCAGAGATGGGGTCTCCAGAATTGCATGCAGCACTAAATATGTACTTACTGGAAACAAGAAAGGAGAGGGAAGACTCTCAGGAGTCATGATGTTCGCACTCTTGCCATCCCACATAGATCTTCACAGCTTGTCAGATATCCTTCTCCTACCAATTTCCCAAACACTGGAACTCGCTCTTGACAAACATTTGAAATGCCTCCTCATTCCACACCCTGGCCTCTCTCATGCACTCTTTCATGCCCCCAAATACAACTGTCCCTAATCGCACCTAGCTTTCCCACATTGACCAATGACACAATGTGGCCATGTCTAACACTTATCAACATCCACTTGTTGAATCTATGTATACAAGTCCTTGCTATTGCTATAACACTGGTTGAATTTATGTCTACAATTCTTTTGATTGCTGTATCACTGGCATAATTCTCATGCTTATCTACTCTATGCCTAATGTTACTGTACTATGTATTATTCATGTACATAATGTAATGCCTAGCACTTTCTACTCTGTACTTATTGTAATCTTTTGCTATGTTTACCATGTTGTTCCCCATCATTTGTACCCTTCTCTACTCCCTTTCCCATGGACACATCTGGAAATGAGCGATTTTTGCTCAGTATGTCATCCTGGTGAAACTTTTAAATAAATAAATAAAATGAATAATATGATAGAGACCTTCGAGTTCTTTAAAGAAATTAAGAAGGTAAACTGTGGGGAATTATTTATCCTGAATACCAACTCAAGATCACATGGTCATGAATGGAAATTAACAGGAGGAAGGTTCAGGAGGAACATGAGGAAGTACTTCTCTACAGAAAGGGTAATGGAACCTTGGAACAGTCTGTTGGCCTTGGTGGTTGGTGCAAATACAGTAAGGGGATTCATGTAGGCATGGGATGAAATGAAGGGTATAGTGGTCACCTGGGGTGACAAGATCAGGCAGGAGAATGGGGATAGGATGGGAAGGGTTAATACCCTGTAGGAACAATAGGTTCCAGGGAAGGTTCCAGGGATTATAGGGAATACGGGCAGACTGGATTGACCTCTGATCTTTTTCTGCCATCATGGTCTATATTTCTATGTTTCTAATCTGCCATAATTTAAGAGCTCTTGGACCAGTAGGTCTACTAGGCTGCAGAACAGGCCATCATTAACTCAGTGTGCCTGGACCTAGTTGAGGAAATGAATGGGAAAGAGGTCCCTCAGTCCTATGCATAAGGGATTCCAGTGGTATATATGACTCAGATTAGATATCACCAAGCCAAAGTGCCACTGGTACCTCTTCCTGTATGAGGTACGCTATCCTGGAGGTATCTCTCAGTCAGCCAGCTTGAGAGTGCTAGACCACACTGTCTGTACAGGTAAACCCACTCATCTGGTGTATGTGGGATTTGGTGACCCCATCCTTTTTTTGTGTTTGACTGTTCAATTTAGGCAGTATTCAGACCTGGTCTCAATTGCACTATGGGTGCCTGACACATTCCTACTACTTTGCAGAGAGTGTCCGTCACAGCTGTACATCTCTAAGCTTGGGTTGTAATTAGCATCATCGTATAGGTCAGTGGCACCATGTCTCATGGATGTGTTCTGAATAGAATATTGTAGCCACCCTATATTAATTAATTGCATGTGATATGGTGAAGTTCTTTCTGTTACAATTGTTTTGTTTGTATGTTTTTGTTGAAATTTAAAATAAAAAGTGTAACAACAACAAAGACTGTAGCCACCTTACAGACAATCTCAGCCACCCTTGGCCTGTTCCCTGACACTCTCACTATCATTGTCATTATCTGAATTATTAACATTGTGGTTTCTTTACACTGCACAGACTCCCAGTGAAATTAACTAAAATGCTAACTAACTTCCATCTTCATATTCTTATATGAGGTGACACCATATTGGGGGGGGGCAGGAGGCAGGGGACAGGGTAGAAAAGAGTGGAATGCTTAATTGGCCAATCAAAGGAATTGTTAGTCCAGATACAGAAGAAATAATTTACCCTTTTTATAATTATGTTTTTTTCATCTTATATTTCTGGCATACCCCCATCTGCTCTGTTTTTCCCAGCTCTGTCACACGGTTTACATAGGACTTATCTTCTCTATTAGACCCACACAAAATTCACAGATGGAGGGCCATCAAGGCTTGACAGGCCCTTCCAGAGAACAACCCAAATTTCTGGAGGAGCTCCCAGTTGTAGGTGCAGGGTCTAGGACTGACCTGAAATGTCATCTTGCCACTTGAGGATTTACCTCTGCAGTTTTCTCCCAGAGATCGCCAGCCATGCAGTGATGCACTGTGCATGGGAGTTCAACCATGCACCTTCAGGCATCTGCCGGCAAGCCTGTCCCATGTTCTGACTGTTCTGCCCCCTAGCCTCCACCAGTTGTCATGCAAGCAGCAGAGCAACTTGTTTCTCTTCCCCAAGAGAGGACAGTAGTTCATGGGACTGTCTTCCCCAGCTAATACCCATGCAACCTGAGCTCACTCCCAAAGTCATGTCACCATCGAGTCAAGCAGTGGCACTATACCATCCTACCAGACAGGCTGAAATTGTTACTTAATCGTTCTGTATTTGACTTGTGTTAAAGTTATAAAATGTAAATGCCAAAAACCCAATTGATATGCACAATAAGACAGCTCAGGGAGGTGGCTGTCATGAGATTAACATAGCTACCTTCCTGTCGTGTCTTACTGCTCACATAACAGCTACTCTAGAAAAAGCTGATAACTCTGGAATGTTTCCAGGTAGCTACTATGTGAGAAGAAACCATAATACACTAGGAAGGGTCCACGTATTCTGATGCAAGTGGAGGATGTAAAGTAAATGACTGTGGGTTCTGGCATCCACAGGGCCTGCCAGAGCCAGTAGCAGTAGGTCAGGACAATTCTTGCTGCAATTGGAAGGTCTCTACATGCTTCTGAAGAGGAAAAGGAGGCTGAGCAACTGGCAGTGATGACATCAAAAGGAGTGCATAGCCAACCAAAGTATGCAGATAAATATATGGGGGAAGCACTTGGAAGGGTCAGCAGAAGGCCACAACCCAAATGTTGATATTGAGAATTTGAACCAGGGAAGGCAGCATCAGGACAGTCCACCCCCTCTCTATAAGAACAACTAGGGACAGGGAGGCAGCCAGAATAAGGGAGCCTGGAGACCCTCCAAAATCATGAAGATATGAGGATTAGAGTTTAGATTAATCATGGCCATTGAGGTGAAAGCATTGTTTTTATGGTGCTCAAAAACAGACATGATGATTTATTTAAAACCACTGCTTTCTATTTGTCTGAAACAATGCACATTCAAAGCAGCGTAGTCCATGAGTACTTTTGACAGCATCTCCCTTAGTCACACTAACTTGGGTCAGACCTCTGTTGTGAAAGAGCTTTTTTGTTAGTGTTTACCAGCACTCAAAAGGGAACCTTGGGGAAAAAGCAGAAACATCTAAAGGTAAAAGTCCCTCTATTGTAAAAGTTCATTATCTATCCTGCTGGTTCTGAAAGGATGAGCCAATGCCAAATTTACATTCAGTGAGCAAGACAATATCTAGATTTTTGGTCACAGACAAAGCAGGTTTGAAGTAAGCATTTTCGCATCAACAGTTCTGATAGTCCACCAACTGTCAGTTGGAAAAGGTTAAAAACACAGTATGTTGGGTGCAGCTACGATATCTCCCTGAGTACCTCTTTTATGCAACTGGCTGAAACTCACTCCATGACTATGAAAGACTTTCTAGAATGATCAATCTGACACTGCCAGCCCCTCAGGGTTGCTTTAGGTAGAAAAATGCACACAGTTGCACGCTTTGAAATGAAGCATTACCTAAATTCATCAGTGGAGATTACATTGTTTGGCCTTGGACACCTTTTCCCAGCATGTTTCTATATTGAGTGAAGACAGTACAGGCCTTTAAGGTAAACCTTGATAACTGTCTGCTTGCCAGGGGAATCACAGGGTACCCTAGGTTGTAGAGTGGGTAGAGAAGCCCTATATATTTGCCTGTGTTTGAGCAGCATACATATTTCCTCCCTGCTTCAGTCATTGCTGTATCACTGGGCAACAATGCAATTAATATATGAACATTTTATTCTAAAGCTTTAAATTTTTTTTTATCCTTTCTGTAAAGGTTGACATGTTTTGTTGGTGATTTTTTCTCCCCCTGGCTCCAGGTTGGCTTCATCTACCTGGCAACCTGTCCTCCAGCCGCCAGCTGTCCAGCACCTTCACACTTCAGGCCATCATTGCTTTTTAACCCCATGGCTTACCTCATGTGGTGGAGTGGTGGGCAGCCCCTCATCTTTCCCAACAGGACCAGATCCAGCATTGGCGGTGATGCCTTCTGGAGGTGGCATATTCCAATAGACAGCCATTAAGCCACACAACCAGGGCCATTTTTCCAGATTTTCTTCCCTTTCAGTGATGAGGCATGTAATGACTCCAGTGGAGGGAGCACACACGCACCTGCACACACTCCTCCAGGCATCTGCCCCACCCCTGCCCCTGTCTAAAGTGTTGGCGTACTGCCCCCCAGCCTCTACGATGGTTCAGTCATATGCTGACCACTGACACCCACCCATGGAGAAGAAAAGCAGTCCCTTGAATGTTCTATCCTTTTCCTCCCCTGCCGACCTCAGACAGCCTGTGCTTATTCCGAACACAGGTCTACGGCATAGCATGAGTAAGGCACCCAGTGCCTCAGCCCTCACTGCCACTGGGCTGGCCCAAGGTTGACATATTTTGAAGTGATAAAACTTCCACAGAGACCTCCAACAAGGGGAGAAAATTTGCAATAAAATGTAAATTGTGAACACCCACACAGTGAACTATGTTCTTCCTGTGTATCACTTCAGTGCTACTAGAGCTGTACAAATGGAATTTCTTTATCAATTCCACAGAATTCCAAAAATAATTTCTATATAAATTGCAGAATAATATCCTGTGGATCATGTAATCTACAGAATAATATTCTGTAGTTTGCAGAAAATACATTTGTGGGTTACATAAACTGCAAAATAATTCCACAGTTAACACTCCGCTTTCAGACCCTCAGAAGTCCACAGAACTAGGCAGAATTTCTGACATTCTGCGGAATTACATTAGAAGCTGCATGTGAAAATTCCATTTAGAATTAACTGTTACAGTACACGGACAACAGTAAATCATATGGGTTGATTAAGAGAAGTAGGGTATTATATATTTTCGTATTCTGACCAATCACTGTCTAGCAAGAGATCGCCATCTTACCATCACCATGGACGTGGCATCCTGACAGTACTAGCAAAATGGAAATATCTTAGGCAATGTGTATGCAATAAGACATGATGAGGAGTGCATTTGACACTTCTAATGCATAGCCTAGTGTGTCATAAGGCACAAGGCCACAGGCTGAGTGCCTTCAGCCCCTTGCATTGCATTAGAAGAGTCTAGTGCACATCTTTGGAGTGCCTTACTGTACTTATAAAATGGGGATGTATATTTTATATGCATTTACTAATTAAAATTAATACATTTAAATAGTAAAACAAATCTTTAATGCATTTTCATGTGAAAGATTCCCTCCACCTGCACTCCTGCACTAGCTTTCCCAGTTTTTCTTTGAGCTGCAAAATTTTGACCTACTATGGCCACCTTAGCTGGTTACTATTGCTCTCTCCCAACACACATACATTTTTTTAAATAAAGCAGTTTAAATATTCTGTTGCAAGCATTGGTTTACCTAAAAATATGCTAATTAGATAGATTACGTGAATTTTTCATCAGGTGAGGTGAAAGTCAGGACACCAGTAAGCAACTGAGCAACTGGGCAGATGGTCAGGTTAATGGTTCAAAGCAGGCACACTGATGCGAGCAATAAGTCATTTGAGAAACCTTAATCTGTTGATCTGTAGTATGTGTTCATCAGAGCTGCCAGTGCCAGTTGTCAAGTGAGCACTGGTTGTTTGTGATGGCAGCACCAGCAAGAGCACCAGAGGGGAACCAATTCTCTCCAGGCATGTAGCAAAGGAAACAAATCACTCACTTCCTGCCTGTTTACAGTCACCCATGTGACATCCAGAAAGTAAGTCATGTGAAAAGCCCAATTTCACCTAATAGTAGTGCAAGGCGAAATTTACGTTGAAACTGGGCAGCGAAATTTCGTCGTAAGTTCATAATTCCACAAAATGTTTTGAGGGGTGAAATTCATGATTTTGCCTGCATTTCATTGGCGAAATTAAATTTCACAACATCTCTACTTGTGTGGGAAATAATCCTGATGGGCAAATTGCCTTCTTTTGTCTTTTTAACACAGTAAACACAGTAAACTAACTGCTAGTATTCGGGTTACAAGTCCAGCAAGATTGAGGAAGAATGATATTTCAGCCTCACAATCTCCTGCCTCCCTGGTTCCTCCACACTGGGCCCTAGAATAACAAACAACAGTACCTTACAAGTTCAGGCTCCACTCATGGTAGTGCTGGGGCAAACTGATCTCCCTTCAGCTGTTGCACCAATTTCTCAGCTGTGGGGCCTCCCTCATCAGAACTTGATGAACTGAATGATGGAAAGGGAACTGTAGATGCCATAACTGGGGCCCAGGATGACATTGTTGTGGTAGGCTCTGGCTGGTTCAGCAGTTGCAGGGGATGCATAGGCAATGCAGGCTGCTTTGGTGCTTCTGAGTTAGTGACACCTTCCAAAGTTGTTGAGGTAGGTGGCAGTGGTATCTATCTGTTCATGTCAAGCAGGCCTGTCAGATCTTCCTCACTCTTGGTTGAGTCACTGATGTGGCTGTGGCTTCTACAGCAGAGGTAGCTGGGTTTGGTTCTTCAGACCTCATGTTCTACTGCTGTGCTGGCTCTTGGCTTTGGGAAGGAGAAACCAAGAACTGTGGTCTGAAAGGTTTGGTGATATGGACACAGGGACTGCTGGCTGACTGGGAAGCTGTCTCCAGTGGAGCTGCATAAGATGGTTCTGGTGATTGTAGGCCATGGGTGCTGAATCTGGGGGCTGCATTTGCTGCAGGCTAGTGTTTTTGAATTAAGTCTGCTTCTACTACGGGTATGCTAATTGTATGTGGCACCCCACTGTGTACAAGACATAGAAGGGCAGGTTAGCACAGGCTGAAGGGAACTCCAATCGGATATAATTTCTAGTGTTCATTGGTGTAGGCAAGATGCCAAGCAGTTAGTTCCTGAGAAAAATCCTGAAAGATCATTATTTATTTCATTTTTGTTAACTGGGTAGGTGCACTAGACAGCAAAGATGCCTATTTTCAGGCACAGCCTGGGAGGTTACATACAAGGAGGTGGGAAAAAAAGCAGGGTAATACAGAGAAATAAATCAGGTAACAGAATCAAGTACACATTAGCCAACACATTAATCAGGTGACTCAATGAGAAGCAACATGTTACATGATGTCCTGCCACTCAAGGGTGCCCAGCTCCCTGGCCCTCCATAGAAAACTTCTGTAACTTGGAACATGGCCAGAATAGGCCAAAGCTTTTCCCTTCTTTAGTGGGGGTGCAAGGAGCAGGGGCCTGATCAATTTCAAATCACCATCCCCTGGAAGTTTTAGTTCTGTAAACCAGACATAATGTAGCAGAAGAAGAGATTGTGTCCTTAATCTCCACTTGCTCAGGGAAGTTAACAAAACAAAACTTATTTTGCTGGACCATGTTTTCAGGATCATCTACTTTCTCCTGTAATGCTACAATCTTTCTTTGTTGATCCTGGAGCAGAGCATGCAGATCCTGGCATTCCCTCTTAGTATATATCAGCATTCTGTCATTGTAAGCATTGAGTCTACATTTCTAATCGCATCTGCATTTTGAATTGTAGTCGATTTCATTTCTTTCACTTCCAGAAGGAGTTGGCTAAACATTGCCTCAACTCGCTCTGTTGAAAGAACCACCACCATGATGTTGGGAGCTTCGGGTGGGAAGAGGGCTGCACATTGATATTACTGTCCACCTCCCGCTCAGCCAGAAACAATAACATCTCAGTCTCGCTGCTCCATATCAATATGGGACAATGCTCTTTTTGCTATCAAGCTGACTCAATTTGGAACTCTATACATCCTCATCAAAACAACTCTATACCATCTGCCTTTACAAAGCTGCTGAAAGACCACTGTTCCTCATTCAGTGCCTGCAACTGCTTTTGCTGTTCCCCCCGTATCACCTTCCTCTGTCCTTACCTGCTCATACTGTTCATGCACCTGCACTTCTTGCTTATACAGTAACTCTTCTGCTGTCATCTTCACTACTTCTTACAAATATATCCACCCATGTATTTTTGCCCTATCCATTGAAGCTTTAATGCTCACGTATATTGCAAGTGAATGTCTGCATCCTATATGTGTGTACATAATCCTTTCTGTAAACTGTTGTACATACTGTAAATTGTATATTTTCTAAAATGTTGTGTCATACCACTGTCCATGCAATTTGCATCTTGGTCGTACCGGGAAAAGGCCCTTGTTGCCAGTGCACTTACCCAGCTATCAAAGTTAAAATAAATAAAATAAATAAATAAATAAATAAACAAACTGGCCATTTGATACACCATGGCAGTAAGTCAGGGCATAAAAATGCTGACACTGACCTGTTACAGTAGATGTGAAGAGCTCAATGGTGGTACTTCGGCATAAATTAAATTAGGGGAAAAGGCAGAAGGCAAAGGATAAAGGTTGAGCTAAGTGGAGTTGGCAATTATGCAGCCATCTTTGGTGAGGTCCAGGACATGCCCCAAGAGAAGAGGTTTTAAAGCCTCAACATGTATACCCTGGAGAAGGGGCAAGGGCAGAAACAATTTATAAATGTCTCTATAGTATAAAATGTGTAAACTGAAATAAGTTGTTCACCTTAAGTGCAAATACAAGCACAATGGTCAATCCACTGAAGTTACCTGGGGTAGATCTGAAAGTACTCTTCCACTGAAATGTGTAAGGTTGTAGCATGTTGGATAATGTCCTAGGTAATCCAGAGCTTAGCTCTGCATCATTGTTTCCCATTCCTATTCTAACCTTCCCAAGAAATCTACTGCTGGCCAAGTTGCCTTCTCATAGTTAAACTCTTGTCCTCTCTTCCCTTGTCCATCTGTTCTGCTTCTTCTCCCTTAAGTCTCTACTTCATGATTAATAACTTCCACCTGTCACTGTACCTGAACACTGGCCATGAAGCCCCACACAACCCCACTCCACTGACTGAACCTTCCCTGTTATGCTTTTGTGCCCCCCCAAACCATCACATTCTGTTGAAACTGTTTCACTGTGCCTATCCAAGAACATTTTCTTCTTACCCTAAGCACTTTGATGTTTTATCTTGTACTGAACCTTGGTTATACATCTGCAATGTGTAATCCTTGATGTACTGCAATGCTTGCATTGGCCATATTTGATGTTTACAGTATCTATTAGTTTACTGTTAACCTTTCTTATCTTCTAGTGTATTGTCTTCCTATCCCCCCGGCCCCGACGCATCTGTAAATTAGCTGTTATCAGCTTAGTAAGTCTTTCCTGGTAAAACTGTTGAAATAACTAACTAAATAAATGCATATACTTGTTAGAACGATCAGCATTATACCTAACCAGTTGTCAGAATGTTTTGATAATCAAGGTGTAAATTCAAAGTGCAGCACAGTAGGCACACTGGTGTGCAAGTCTTTGTGAATTTAATGAGCTATAGTTGCCTTGCTTAGCCTGGGGTCAGGCAAGGCACACATGGTCCTACCTGATTCAAGGCTGAAATAAGTAATTATTTTTTTAACCAGCATTTCTTTCTCCTGTCCCCCAGGTCTTCCTGATGGAAACCCCAGTCCTGTGACAGATCTTCTTGCTGACCTACCAGTCATTGACCACTTACATAAGACCGCAGTGTGGTGGGTGGCAGGCTGTGTCAGTCTTGCAAGAACCTTCAGGGATTGCTGGCATATAGCAGCCTGGCTATTTTCCTCCTTCTACTCTCCGAGTTTGAAGCACAGGGATATGTACACCAGCAGGTCATGCTTCAGCTCTTCCACCCTGTGCGCTGTCCCACAAGGTTACAGTCTCTTCAATGGGAACCAAAGTCTCCTGTCTCTGAGGGAGGAGACCTGCCATTGGGGCTCGATCCTCTCTCACTCTGCTGGCTCACTGAGCTACCCAATCTGTTCCCAAACCCACATCACTGGCATGAGGATGGAAGCACAACCATTCATCCACTGGGCCAGCCCTGAAATAAGCAGTTTTAATAACAGTTTACAAAGAAATATGTTAGGTAACAGCCTCTGCAGGTGCAGCTTGTATTCAGTTACCATTGGATTCTTAAGCTGCAACTTCATCTCCAGAAGAGCATTTTGATGATGCTAAGTAAAGTACAGGACTGCAGCATGTTTAATGTAATGTGCAGCACAGTCAGTGAGGGTGGGCTCTTCACTGAAAGTAGTAAGCAACCTTTCATTATGATGTAATATCTACAGTACTACTTTCGCAAATGAAAGTGGCCTGCTAAGTTGTGTAACGCTACCATACTTTATAAAATGGGCTTCAGAATCTTTCTGAACTCAGTAACTTCATTGATCCAAACTTATCGCCTGACCATTCCTTAATCTCTGGGATATGAACAGTTTGTATCTAATCTGCCTCACTCTACCAATCAGAAGCCTAACTAAATTAAAATATGAAAAAGTTTTCCATTAATATGAAAACATTTCCACTTTTTAAATAGAAAAACCCACAACAGGGCATAGGTAAGTTCATTCAAAGTGCTCAGCCTTTGTTACCAAACTCACATAATCTTCCTAGCAACAACCTAACTAAAATAAAATGAAATCTTTTTCAATTAAAAATACTGTTTTATAAGCAGAATAACTCCCTCCAGGGCAGGGGTTTCTTGAGAATTAATGCATATACGATCATACGAAAATGCCAGAAGAAACAGGCAATAACGGTCTATCAAGTCTGCATGAGTGTGCAGCATACAGTTTAATTGGAAACAATAGGGCTTGCACTAGTTGGGTCAGTGCTTAAAAACCCCCACAAGACTGTTAAAAATCAATAAAGGACTTAACACTATGCATCATAAAAAGAAGATTCTTCAGTCAGAGTCTTGCCATGATAAAATTTATCAGAAATACAGACACTGACAGAGGTAGCTGTTGTAGCCCAAGGTGGCTGCCATAATCCTACATTTTGCACTACTCCAAGTACTTTATCAAGGTATAGTGCAACCCCTTGTGGTCATCTTATATACCATCTTAACCAATAAATCAATTAAGAAGAACATACAGGGTGCATAAACAATTAGTGCATTCCATATTGCAGAGTTTCATACCCCTATGTTTGATTAGAAAACCACATCATTATGTTATTATTATATTATAACACCTCTTAGCATTAAAATGGGGGTGTGACTTCTACTTACATGGCTTAATTACCAATCCCAAACTACAGCAGGCTAAACCAATTCCTTCAATTTGCATTTACATCTGTGGGTCCCAGTGATAGATACATGTTTTAATTTACCTACACCCAGCTATTTATATATCCATTAAGATTACCAGTCTCTATGTAAATGGGATAAAGGCCAGCCAACAATTCAATGTGCCTGTGAAACTGGTTTCATGCTTCTGTAATGTAGATAACTTTGTGGCTCTTCACCTCTCTATCCATGGGATATACCCCCCTGTAGGGGCATGGAGGCAAGGAACCCTAGGGGAGGGTTCCACCCCTAGAGGTGCTGTAGGAGTGGTTACCTTGGCTAAAGGTACCTTAGGAAGAAGCCCACATGAGAGAGGGGTGAGTCACTAGGGGAGATGGGGTGGATGCAGGGCAATGAAGAAGTGCTGTGTGTGGAGTGAGGAGAGCAGCCCTTAAATAGGCCAAAGAAGGGGCAGTTGCACCACTCCCTTGAACTACAGGATATAGCTTTCCAATTCAATGTGCCTGTGCAACTGGTTTCTTGCTTGTGTAATGTAGATAACTTTGTGACTATTCGCCTCTCTCTCCATGGGATATACTACCCTGTAGAGGTATGAAGGCAAGGAACCTTAGGGAAGGGTTCCACCCCTGGAGGTGCCATGGGAGTTTTCCCTTGGCTACAGGGTGCCGTAAGAAGAAGCCCATAAAGAGTGTGAACAAAGAATACAAGATGGTGAACACTTATCTGGTCGAAGACCTATACGTAGGTTGTTTAGAAGTATGGGTTCAGTTGGTAACATTGGTCAGTGGTTGGATTGTTTTGAGTAGAATAGGCAGGAAACAACATGTGAATAGTGACATGCTCAGTGGTCTGATTGTGAGGCATAGAGACTTGTGAGGAGAGAGAGAGAGAGAGAACAGTCAAATGCAGAGAAGGAACAAATATGTGGCATCCCCCCATCTCCATCCAACAGCGGAAACCTAACTAAGTGACCTAGGGACTGCAAGGACACCTATTTAGTATTATATGACCCTTGGCATGGAGAGGAGGACAGAAACACCTTTTGAGAAGGAAACCTCTGGGGATCCAAGGCCTAGGTCACCTTCCCTCCAAGCTTTGGGACAGCTTTGGTTAGTGACAGCTCTGCTACTGTAATTTAGTAGACCAGTTCAAGAGAATTGAAATTTTGGGGAGCACTCTCACTCTATCCCTCTAACAGGAATGCTGTGGAGGGTTGTGAGCATGCTCTGCAACAAGAATCCACCAAGGCGGGAAGAGGAGAGTTACAACCGCTGAGGTGCTCAGCCAGTCTACCGATCTATGAACAGATCAGGTGAACTACAGGTGGTTATAGGGAGAATGGTATGGAAGAGTGCCTGTGGAACCCAACTAGGGCAACTAAAGGGGCTTCCTGGGAGAGCCTCACCCCTTTGCCGATAATGTCTTAAATGCTACACCAAGAGGTGTTGTCGGTATGGTTGACAACTGAAGGTCTACCCAAAGTGAGGACCTTCCCAACTATGGGCCAGGTGAGAAAAACCTTGCCCCAAGCTTTGCATACTCAAGATGAGGACTTCGGGGTGCAGAGAGAAACCATTGGTCACAGGGCTAGCCCTGAGTCTTGGAAGTGATGGATATGGTTGGCATGTCACCAATTGTGGAGGAGTGAGTTGTAATGAGCATGAGACCTGCAATGGGTGATGATGGAAGAAAGCAGACATGGTCAGACTGAGCACTCTACACACTCACCTGGGTCTTGACTCGAAGAAAGCTGACGTGGAGAGACCTGTACATAGGTTGGGCTGAGCAATATGGACCATCTTGTGGTTAGGTAAGGCAAAAAGCATTTGTCAACCACAGGAATGCATGCCGCCCAAGTCCAGTAGGAAGCCAAATTGGGAGTGAATTGAACTGTATACTGCAAGTAAGAGAATGGCAAGGCAGGCAAAGCCTGGGGCCAACAGTTGGAGAGGAGGAGGCTGTGAAGCCAGTCAGGTAGGAGGAGTCTGCAAAGCCAGTAAGGTAGGAGGTTTGGTTCGAAGCAAGTAAACATGATATGCTGCCAGACTAGGAAGGGGATGAGCATTGTCGATAGTGCAAGGGACGGGAAGGCTGGTATAACTGGGTAAACCAGATGCATAATATTCAGGAAGGGATGGTAGAAGGCTGGGTAGAGCCAGAAGCCCTTAGGTAGAGAGTTCCCTGAAATTGCTGGTTGCATATTGCCATAAAGGCTATGTGGAGCAGCAGAAGGGGGTTGAGTGAGCCTGGGGCTTATACAATACACTACAAAAAGGAAGCTGCTTCCGCTGCCTGGGGCTGTGAGGCCCACTATGACTCCTCAGTCCCCCGCCATAGGAAAAACAAAGAAGCCACAAACAGGTTGCCACAACACTGAGTAGCAAATTAAATAAGTTAAATATGTGCCAACCATGAAAGCAGGATTAGGTTATCATTAGAAACAGGCTGCTGTGGGTTTGGTAAAAGTAAGGTTTGGTAGCAGTGGTAGCATGATGAGACCAACAGCAACTGTAATACTAGTAAGGTAGGGATCCCCAAAAGAGGTGCCTTTAAATGCAAGGTCCCAATGAAGGACAAGCCATAGGAAAGTAAGCTGTTAGAGCAAAGGGAACAGGGGAAGTAGATTAATGACTGAGAGGTTCAAAATAGTAAAATTCAGAAACGAATTGCTGAAAGGCCTGCAACTGTAGCTGAGACCAGGCATCCAATGTAACAGCCAAAAATATCAGTAGAACAATGTAGCAGGTGGGCCTGGCTGAGCAAACACAGAATAAAATGAATAGGGCACATTAAACTCCAATACTGAATGAAGTGAGCTAGACTGAGTGGAGCAGGAGCAGAGCTGGGAGAACACAGTGCAACAAGGAGGGATAGAGTAAGGCCTGGACCAGGTGCAAAGGATTAAGCTGGAAGCACTAGAGATAGCAGGCAGAAAAATAGCAGTGGAAGCTGAAACACAATAAAATGCAAGTGACTGAGGGCTGGGAAAATCTGGGGAGGAAATACAGCTTGAGAGCACAGGCACATGGCAGCTGAAGGTAGGAACAAACGTAATCACAAATAAACAATAAAAACACAGGTGGTAGAAACTAGAAAGCCCAAAGGAATACAACCAAAAACAGGGGAACAGAAAAACAGAAGTCCAGCACAAACCAGTAGAACTCAAAGCACAGCAACACCGGGGGTGGAGGCAAACCCCTGGTGAGCTCCAAGGGTGAAGGCAGACTAACAGAGCCTCCAGCTGCAATGAAGAAATGCTGTGTGTGGAGTGAGGAGAGCAGCCCTTAAATAGGCCAAAAGGGGAGTGGGGTGACCAGCTGCACCACCCACTTGAACTACAGGCTACAGCCTTCCAAAAGAAAATATTTCCTAGACTCATTGCAATACTCCATCTTATACAAGGCTATATAATGCAGGTTCAGATGGGGGGGGGATAGAGGTCAGAAAAACACAATTATGCTATATAAGTCTTATCTCTATACTCTTTACCAGGAATAAAGGGAACAGCAAATGCTTTTACCCAAACGTGTGATATTTATTTGTAATACAGATTTTTCAGGAACTTGAAATTAGAAAAGAAAACAAAAATCTTAGTGAATTGAGTATAATTCCTTATTTTACAAAAGTCTGTATATAGTAAAATGCCATTTGTTGTGTATACTATTTAAATCTCATTACGATTAGCATAAACAAGCATATGTCAATGCTGAAAGTTCGCTGTTGGTATTGCTGTTGTACATGTTGGCCATATATTTCTGTATATATTCCTCTGCCTTGCATTTTAAGGCATCACTCTCAATACAAATTTCTTATGTCCTTCCAGCACTGATTCACTTCATCAGAACAACAAGCATTTGTCAATGCTGGATGTTTGCTTGCTGGTATTGGCATTGGTAGTGCAGGAGTTAGAGAGATGCATAATAGGAAAATAGGAATGGCAGTGAAGTATTGAAGTAATGCCAACCCCCAACCCTACCCTGCAGAGACTGACAGGCTTGGGGGTGTGCCTTTGGGGTGTCAGCCATAACACTCACACCATTCCACCTCACCCCACCCTGCAGACACCAACCGGTGTCGCAGTGTGTCTTGAGGTCTTCGGCCCATGTGCGCGCCCCATTTCATAAGGAAATAAGCTGAGATGGGTGCAGTACAGGAGAATGGGGTGGACATTAGGGCTGAAGACCTCATGGCACACCTCAATGCCTTTCAGTGGCTGCAGGGTGGGTGTGGGGGTGGAATGGGGTGAGCATTACAGCCAGTGACCCCAAGTCACACCCCCAACACCTGTCAGTCTGTAAGGGCGGGCATTACGGTTGGAAACCCTAATGCTCTGGGCGTTTGTTGGTATTTTTGATCCAGATTTTCAACATGGGCTTTTTGGGACCCCACCTCATGAACAGTGGCAGTATCATTCCATTACTCCATCTCAAAAAGTGATTTCACACAGCGAGTGTGCCATTCAGCACCAAAGGTGCAAAAACACATTTTAGGAAGGATGTGAAAAATGACAACTATACTGTTCATTAGGAGGTGTGAAGAAGTGGCAATCTTGAAAATCTGGAGTGAAAATATGAAAAAGTGGTGAAGTTATGAGTGTGCATAGAAACGGTGCAATGCAAGCTCATAATGCAGTCATTTTTTAGAATGTTTTCACCAAATTTTCAACATGGCCTTTTTGGGACCTCCCCTTAGGAACAGTGGCACTGGGATTTTGTTAATCTGTCCCGAAAGTTGATTTAGCACAGCAACCATGCCATTCTGCGCCACAGGTGCAAAAACACATTTGGGGAAGGATGCAAAAAATGTCAGCTGTACTGTTCATAAGGGTGTGTGAAAAAATGGCAATTTTGGAAATTTGGAGAGAAAATATTAAAACTTGATAACTTTACGAACGTGCATAGAAACTGTGCAATGGCCGCTCGTAATGCAGTAATTTTTTGAAGTTTTTTCACATTTGCAACAAGGGATTTTTGAGATCCACCTCATGAACAGTGGCACTGTCATTTCATTAATTGGTCCCAGAAGTTGATTCCATGCAGCAACTGCAAAATCACCTTTCTGGACTGAGAAACCAAATGACAGTGACAGTGTTCATGAGGTGGGGCCCAAAGAACCCCATGTTGAAAATCTGGGACCAAAAATCCAAAGAGACGCTGAGATATCAATCTAAGTTGAACCTCCCCATTGATTGCCATTATAGGGCTTACCGTGATTTTCTTCAGTTTGTGGTTGGCTTTTGAAGAGTGCAGACGTGTTTCCGGTCTACAGAAGATCACCGCTCCTGAGCTCCGGAGATAAGTATGAGTGAGGGGGGTGCGGGGATGTGGGATACGCATAGGGTGCAGGTTGGGGGAGGGGGCTGATGGGAATTACGAGGGACCATTTCCTTTTTTTTTCAGGTTTAAAAAAAAATACCTTATGGCACTGTTTTCTTTTTTACAGGTAAAATTTTAATAACACATATTTCAGCATCCCGGTGTCGGAAACATCAGAGATAGTTTTTAGGCACACAGGTGAACTCCCAGTGTACCACATTGAAGGGAGAGTGGGGATACATAATGACACGTGGACTGAGCACCCGCATGTCGGCAGGTGGGAGGGATCCGCTAGCGCGATCGCACTTAAAGTGAAAGTGCCTTCGGGCACTGTATATTCCCAGCCCATATGGAGCTTAGGCTGTGGCCTACTGTGCATGGGTGGAAGAAGAGGAGCAAAAGGAGTCAGTGGCAAGTGGAGGAGGCAGGGGAGGAGAGCGCCTCCTCCCATCTTCCAGGAAAGTACCAGTGGGGTGGTGAGGGGGAGTGAAGATGTCAGCCATGCTGATCGGGATACAAACAGCTGTTTGCTTCATGGTGACCTGCAAATGAAAGGAAAAAAACACCACTATTGGTGCAGCTTTTTCTTTTCAAGTGCAGACCTCTTCAGGCAAAACAGAATCACGATCAGCCTGGCTGAAGATTGATGTGATACTGTTGTGCCCCTTCCAGAGCACTCTGCATTAGACAGGCAGTCTTACACTCCTCAAAAATCACTCATCTCAAGAAGTTTGATGCGCATGCTTGAACTTTAAAAGGAGGAGGTGTTGGGAGCCCAGACTAGATAGCTATTTTGCCATCAAGTACTCTTTCCCTATGAAAGTTCATATGGTCTAGTATTACCTTGAAAATCTCAGCTATTAATATAATAATATATATAAGATGGAGTAGTGCAGTTAGTCTAGGAAATATTTTCTTATATTGTGGAATAAAATAATTTTCATTTTATGATGCAGAGTGCTAAGTCCTTTATTTATTTTGAGCATGCAGTTTATTTTCCTGCAGCTGCCCTCCCACCCACTTCCAGTCCCCCAGATTTATCATCCCACACCCTCATCACCCCCTCCCCAGCCCAAGCATCCTCACAGTCTTGATCTTCCCCTTGACCTTGTCCCACCGACTCCTGAATCTGCCCACAGTCCTCAATGAGATCACCTCCTCCACCAATTTGTTCCACCTTGCCACCACACTTATCATGAAATAGTGCCTCCTGATTTCCCTCTTGAATCTCCCCTTTTTGGTCCCCTTCCCCAAAGCTTAATATGTCCTCTGTACTAACCTTATTTATACCTTTTAGGCATTTGAAGATTTCAATCATATCCCCCCTCTCTTCTATCCTCCAGAGAATACCTGTTGAACTCCCTCAGTCTTTCCTCATAGGGTTTGTCACCCAGGCCCAAGATCATCTTTGTTGCCCTTCATTGTCCCCCCCCCCCAGTAGTTTGACGTCCATTTTCAAATATGGGCACCAAAATTGTACACAGTATTCCACGTTTGGTCTCAAAAGTGATCTGTACAACAGCAGGGTGACTTCTTCCCCTCCTTGAAGTGATTGTTCTAGCGATGCACCCAAGCATTTTGTTTGCTTTTGTTGCTGCCTTATGGTACTGCACCAAGTGTTTCATTTCACACATGACAAGCACCCCTAGATCCTTTTCCTCTGCTGCAATAGACACCTGCACCCCCCCCCCCCGGCCAGTAGCTAGTCCCAGGGTTCCTGACTTCCAGGTGCATGACCTTACACTTATTTACATTGAACCGCAACTGCGATATGCCTGACCAGAGCTCAAACTTTGCCAGGTCCTCTCCGAGCTCCTGCCTTCCATCCTCACTGTCCACTCATACAGATTTCTGTGTCATCTGCAAAAAGGCAGATTTTACTCTTGATTCTGTCTGCCATGTCCCCAGAGCAGATGTTAAATAACACCAGCCTGAGCACTAAGCCTAATGGCACCCCGCTGGTTGCAGGTCTGGGTTTTGATAGTCACCCCCCTACAATTACCCTTTGATTTCTGTCCTGCAGCCAGCTCCTGACACACCCCACCAGTTTCTCCCCAGCTCCCAGGTTCCTCAGTTTGCTCAGCATCTGTCCATGCGGTACTGAGTCGATGACCGTACAGAAATCTAGATAGTGGACATCCACAGCATGTCCCCTGTTGAGTGACCTTGTGACCCAATTGAAAAAGACAATTAGGCTGGTCTGAGAGGATCTTCCCAAGACAACCCATGCTGCCTTTCATCCTGGAGACCATTTGCTTCCAAAAAGATCACCAGTCTAATTTTGAAATATCTCCATTAAATTCCCTACAATGGAGGTAAGACTGACTGGCCTGTAGTTATCTGGCTCATCCCTGAGTCTACTGTTATGGAGAGGCACCACATGCACCATTCACTATTCCTGAGGCACGCACACCCAGACTCCAGTGAGGGGCTGAACAGGTATGCCAAAGGACCAGCCAGGACTTCTGCCAACTCATATAGTACCCTTGGATGCACTCTGTCTGGTCCCAGTGCCTTATCCACTCACAGGGCCTTAAGGCCCTTTAAAACCCTGTCCTCTGGAATTTCCCCATCAGTTACCCCTGCTCCCCCCTCCCCCACCCCCATTTTCATCTGTGGCATATGCCTGTCCTTCTCTCTGGTGAAGACCAAACAGAAATATTCATTAAGTTCCTCCACCTGGTCTACATCACTTTCTGCCTATCCTCCTTCCCTCTTGATCCTGACAATCCCATCCTTACAGCTTCTTTTCTCTTTTATGTACCTGAAGAAATCCTTTTTCCCATCTCTGTCCCTTGTGCCAGCCTTAGTTCCCTTGCAGTCTTAGCTGCCCCGCTGTTCTACTCACCTCTATGGATTTTCTTGAGTATTGTCTACCTCTCACATACTTCTTCTATACCTACTGAAGGCTACTCTCTTCTCCCCTCTCTTTCACTGCTACCTCCCTGCTGAACCAGCTCAGTCTTTTGGTCCTGGACTTCTTACTCTGGATCTTTGCACATGTGATAGTGGCCTCAGTCAGACCCAGCATGATAATGGACCATTTATGGTCAGCATCCTTCTCTGGGCAGATCTTGAAAAGATGTTCCCCATCTTACCAAAGTCTGCCCTTCAGAAGTTCACCACCCTTGTCTTGGTCCTGGCAGCTTCCTTGCCCAAATTGAGTGGCTGCTGCCTGCTACAGGGTCCTCCATAAGTATATCTTGGACATGTTCTCTGTTTGAGAACATGAGATCCAGACTGGTACCCTCCCTGGATGGCTCTGTTACCGCCTTCACATGGAAGCCATCTTGGAAAGTCTGCAGGTGAACCTGTTCCTTGGCACTGGGGTAGCTGAGGTGCTCCAGTTTATCTTAGGCAGATTGAAATCACCTACCATGACAATTCTGTCCTTTCTACACAGTCTTCAAATTTTCTTCCCCAGCTCTATGTCCATTTCCTCATTCTGTGAGGGTGATCTGTACACCACCCCCAATCTAACATTCTGCCCTTTAGAGTTTTGAAGCTGCACTCATAAGGCTTCAGTCATGCTCTCCTCTCCCCCTCCTTGGTGCATAAGATCCCATCCCTTATGTATGTAGCCATCCCACCCCCTCTCTCTCCTTCTCCCTGTCTTTTAGGTACAACTTGTACCCAGGGATCACAAGGTCTCAGTCATGGTATTGGGTGGCTCAAGTCTCCATGATAGCTGCTATTTCTATCTCTCCCTCTGCCATCAGTGCCTGAAGCTCCACTGCCTTGTTAGCCAGAATCCTTGCATTCAAGGATACTACCTTCTAACATGCCCTGTACCCCATTTCCCCCTCCAAATCCACTGCATCCCCCACTCTTCAATGTCACCTTACCCTTCTCCTAACTTGCTTGGGGTGGGGGACTTTCTGACTCCCTCACCTGGTGGCTCTGATTGGTGCACACCTTATTGCCCCACCCCACACACACTTCTTCAGTTTAAATTGATTCTAGTCAATATATATTCCTCCAATTTATGTTTCAGGACTCCTGTGCCCTCCTTTCTTAAATACAGCCTACCCACTGCATACAGTTCCTTGTTTTCAGATGTCCTACCCCCCCCACCCACCAGTACATACCCTTTGGTCTTGCACCATTCCCAACCATCTGATGAATTCCTCGATTCTTTGTTTTCTAACAGTACTTGCCCTAGGGACAGGAAGAACCTCAGAAAATACAACTGATCATTCCACAGTACATCACTGCAGATTGTTTCCACCTCCTTGAACCTGTCCTGCACCTCCTCTACCCAACACCCTTCCATTTCATTCATACCCATGTGTATCACTATGTGAGGTTTGTCCCATACCTGCCCCACATACTCAGGTATAAACTGCCCCACCCTTCCTACCATCATGCCTGGCATACACTCCACCCATATGTGGCTTTTCCTTCCACCCTTGCTACCCCATTTCATCACTTTCAGTATTGAGTCACCCAGTATGACCACTCTATCTCCTAACACCTGCCCTCCTACCATTATGTCCCCTTCCTGCTGACCACAGTTGACAGCCCCTTCCTCCCCATTTCCTGTCCCCAACCCCCTGCTTATCTCCTGTGTTATCCATCCCTTACATTTCCCCTAACCCCTATATGCCTCCTGTCCAGGATATCACCTCCCTTATAACCCCCAGCTGCTCACCCCTATCCTTCGTTGCTCTCCTCCTCCTTACACCCTATTGCCCACTAACTCCCTTTCCAATATTACATTTTATTATCCTGGTTTCCCCCCTACTGCTCTACATCCACCCTTGCCACTAATAGTGGCCATTACACATTCGTGATCCATGACCTCCACTCCTTCCACCTGTTCCTTCAAACAGGCCAGCACTGAAAACATGTTCCTGTATTCCCTCTCTGTGTCTTGAGCTTCTTCTGTTGCTCCACCTTGCATCTTCCTCCCATGCGCTAGCTCTGATCCCTTCATCCCCTTGCCCCTTCTCCTTCCCGGCCCCCCCCCAAATTCTTGAGGTATTGCTGCTCTTGAACAAATTGTCTGCATCCCTTGTTCTGTCCAAAAATTGCCTGCTGGGCTACCTGGATGGGATACTGTCTGTTTCCTTGGCCCCAGGTGCACTCCCCAACCTCTCCAGCAAACTATCCCCAGCTCCCATCACAGTCACCATACTTCCTCCCAAAGTTGCCCAAGCTACCTACACACAGGACAACACCCTGAGCGCCATATAGTTCCTAAAAGATGGTGGCCCAACACCTATTGCAGCTTACCACCCTCCCTGTCCTCCCCTGTGATCCACTTCCTTCATCCATCCTCCGTCTTCATGCCTCCTCACTGGCTTGTAGCCCACTCCAGTTCCCAAGGCCCCATGTCCTCCCTGATTTCCCTTCCTGTTGTATCACTGGCTATTGATATGAGACCTGTGACTGATAACAGACCTGTGACTGAGACCTTTGACTTAGGCAGACCCTTGCTGTGGTATTACCACTGCACACTATTTATGTTATGGTCCTCTCCCTCCCTAGTTAGGTAGCTCAACTCTGCCCTTCAGGTAGGTATTTCTAATTACTTACCACCTGGTGTCAACCCTCCCCAGTGTCCTGCCCAGAGTGGCCTATGTACTGTGGTCCTCCCTGTATATATACTGCAGATATCACTTAGTCAGACACCACACTCATGCTTCGGGGTCGCCCACACTTTGGGGTCCCTTTTTTCCCTGGGTAACTTATAGGGATGCTAGCCGTCCTATTAGCCTGGCCTAGTCATGTGACTACCTGTATTCCTCCTTTCTAGTCCTTCTCTCTCACAGCATCTTCCCGTCCCTCCATCCCCTCTGCAAACAAAAAAAAAACAGAGTTGAACAGTTTCTTATATGCACATTTTATCCCCACAATCAAGCTACACAGCAAAATCAAATGTTTAACTTCCCTTCTTCATCAGTCCTCTCCTGCTAGGCAGCGTCTCCTTTCTGAGGACGAACTACCAAGATGGCACCTTATCACTCATAGACTCCAGCTGTTCTATTGCCCTGGCTGAGTCACATGACCACCCGTCTTCCTCCTTAGAAACATAGAATTTGACAGCAGATAAGGACTGCTTGGCCCACCTAGTCTGCCACTTTCCCTACTGATGAATAAGCTGCAGGTCCTAGTAAACCAACAGCTTACTTCCTCCTACCCCCCACTAGAATTGCCTTACGCATGTCCTATGCATTTTTGAATCCTCCCACTGTTTTTGGCTCCATAACCTCCTCAGGAAGGCTGTTCCACACATCCACAACCCACTCGATGAAAAAATATTTTCTAACATTGTCTCTGCACCATCCCCCCTCTATCATCAAATTGTGTGCCTTTGTTCTTGCACATCTCTTTTTCTAAAAGATGCCACCCTCTTGGACTTTGCTAATTCCCTTGATGTACTTGAAAGTTTCTATTATGTCCCCCCCCTCTCCCTCCTTTCCTCGAGGATATACATATTAAGCTACTTTAGTCTATCTTCATATGTCTTCTGATGCAGACCCTGCACCATTTTGGTTGCCCTCCTCTGAACAGCCTCCACTCTGTCTATGTCTTTGCGGAGATGGGGTCTCCAGAACTGCACGCAGTACTCCAGATGGGGTCTCACTAACTGTCTGTACAGCGGGATAACAACTTCCTGTTTTCTACTGTCAATGACTCTCCCTATGCATCCCAGTATCCCCCTAGCCCTGCTTATTGCCTTCTCACATTGCTTGCCCACCTTTAAGTCATCTGATATAATTACTTCAAGGTCCCTTTTCATTTTTGTTGTTGTTAGCATCTCAACCCTCATTGTATACTCTTCCCCTGGGTTTTTGTTTCCCAGGTGCATTACCATGCACTTATTTGCGTTGAATCTGAGCTGCCATACATTTATAGTGCCTCCCTCTCATGGTATCCTCCCACCTCCCAGGCCCTCTGTAAACAAAATCAACAGAATTAAACAGTTTCTTATTTGCTCTTTTTATCTACCCAATGAAGCCCCAGCAGCAAAATCAAATGTTTAACTCCTCCTTCGTCGATCTTCTCCCACTCAGCAGCAGCTCTTTTGCATTAAAAGTCACTCAGCCATTGGCCTCACGCCTTCCAGTCTAGTCAAAAGTCACTCCACCATTCCCCCCATGCTTTCCAGTTCTCAAGAAAGACATGCCTTGATGTGGGCTACTTCTTCCAAAAAGACACTTCCCGTTCTGCTGCATATTACATTGGCTCATTGAGAGAAGCAACTGAGAAACCAATTTAAATTATTTTAAAAAGTTGGCTTATAGCTTCATATACAGTAAATATTGTTAGAAAGCACAGTACAACTATTCTAATGTACATTTCTGAACCAGTTAATCTTGTAACAGATTTCAAGACACTGCAGCACTGCATACTGTATAATTTGACATTCTCCAGTTATCTGACAAAAAACCTCTGGCTTGGTCCTTTTGGGAATCCTCCACTATCTGCAAGTGTGCTACAGCAGCAAAATAATTTCCTTTTACTTAGGAACTGCATGATTGACTGATTCTGAATGAGTGCAAAAATAGCTTAAGGTGCACAACAGCAGCTTTAAGCTTGCAATGCAAAGAACAAACTGAGCTGAACCATACTCATCAGCCCTTGGCTGTTCTTGAAGTGAAGCAGTTACTAGATCTCTAATACAAAGACTCTCCAAAGCATTTGTGTAGCCTTATTATCCATCAGTGCTGTATGTTTCCCCACACATACAGTATGTATAAGCAACACAGGTACAAAAGTGGCAGGTTTCAAGCTTTTCCTTTCCTACAAACTGTGATGTTTTAACTATTGTGACTATAAACAGACATAAATGGTACAACATTATTTGCTTTACTGATGTCCAGATGCTGATTTGGAGTTTAGTGGATGTACAAGCAACAGTACTTTTGGCCTTGGTGACAGGGTCTGAATGGTCTCGGCTTCACTTCACAATTTCAGCACTTCAGTGTCATGATGGAGCCATTTTTTTGCAGGGAAGACACACTCAAACTGTACAAGCTGATATAAGCTACATGACCTGCACCAGCCAATTACTGATCATTGAGACAACTTGTGTTGCCCATACTTCAGTGCAATTTCCAGCTCTCTCTTGGCAGAATCAAACATGGATCCTAAGAGCCCTTCATTTCTTTACAAAAAAGATTAATTCATAATAAAAAAAAAAATTACAGAATCCTGCATTATCATGCAGTTAGCTAGTTAAAAGCAGTGAACTGTAGTTTCAGATATGCAAGCTGGCCAGTGAAATTGTGTTCACTGTTACAGAGGAGAGGAGCATGCAGGTTGTGCTGGTTGAAGCTACAGCTATACAGCAAGGCAGTGACATTAGTAAATAGGGAATGGGAAGTGGAGTTTTTAAATGCTTTATTTGAAAAATAACCTAGATTTTTCTGACTGCTAATTGTGCAGCATACAGAAATGCATCTTATGTTGCCTATGTGTGAGCCAGCCAAAGAGTTAAAAAGTGAAGTAGGCTGCTGCTGTATGTAAGACACTGGGTCTTTCACTGTTTCTTAGCTGGGTGATGTGAGGGCATGCCACTGGGGTGTGGTCAGGTTGTTTCCCTCTTGCTCATCTCCCTCAGTTCTCTCATGTTAGGAGTTATGCATTAGCAGGTGCACATTATATGGGCACGTAATAATCATCAAAGACTATTGTGAGTCATCATAGTTAGTATCCAGCTGCAGTTTTATTATAATGTCATCATTTTTTTGTTTATCATTATACAGAAAATATGAGGAGAAGAACAGGAGATGAAAGGGATGTTGGGTGGTGGTGAATAAAAGGGACAGATAAAGGTTCAACCATATCAATTCCACCAAATAAAAGTTCTATAACTGGTACTGGTGTAAAGGGAGATGGTTATGGTGGAATTAGGAGTCAGAGTCATAAGCCTGAGAGGACTAGGGCCAGTTGCCTGATAATACAGAAAAATAAACCATGGCTCATTAGTCCCCAGAAAACCACTGATTCGACTCCCACTCAAAGGACCTTTCCCTAGCAATTAATGAATACATCCTGTGATGTACCCCCCACCTCCGTGTATTCCAGAAGTAAACTGCTTTTACCCTCTTCCTCTTGTAAGTGCTGTGAAATTCAGTTTCAGTTCCACAACCTAAGAGATAAATGATCAATACAGAAATGTAAAGGCAAGCTCTCACCCTTGTTATCTCTTTTGAACAACATAAAAACAGCTGGCACACCCACCTGTGCAAAGGTGATGATAGCTTGTATTCTGCAATGAACGATTATGTGATGATCCCAGGAACCTCTCCCCCCAGTCTTGAATCAGCAGCAGAACAACAGAGTCTAGTGCTGCTTCTCAACCATTTAGTATTCCTAAGGAAAAGGACACTGAGTCTGGCTCTGGCACAGACACTACTGTAATCTTACCTTGTCACCAGATGGAAAATACACCATTGTACATGGGAATAGGGGCAAGCTGAGGTATACTGTCACATTAAATAATTGAGTATTACCGTCATCAAAGGAGGTTGTAATGGAGTTTGCCAGTGAGGAGAATATAGAAGTAAACCTTTCAGAGAGGTATAAGACTGAGATAAAAGAGAAGACAGATGAGGGAGAATCATGACAGGAGGAGGTAAAAGGCAGAGTAAAGCACATTGCCCACAAAAGGAGAAGGAGGGAGAGGGGATGAGCATAGGAAAGAACTGGAAGAGGATGAGCAGGAGGAAGACATATGAAAGGTGGCGCAGAGGAAGAAGCATGAAAGGAGATGGCCATGTGGATGCACAGTAGGAAGAGCCTGTATGAGAGGAGCTTGAAAGTCTAATATTAGTTATACAATATCAACCTTTAGTGGTATTACTAAAGCAGGGCCATACCTCAGACTTGGTATTCTCATTGAACCTTGACATTTTGTCTATTAAGATTGATCTAGAAGCTTTTCTGCATCATTATGCAGTATGTATGCAGTATGTTCTGTATCATTATGACTCCATGTCTCTGTTCTAGTGAGCCCCCTGGTATCTGACATTTTCCACACACCCTTTCTTTATTCCTCCCTCCTTATAGGTACCCATATCATACTACAGGTGTGTAATCTTGGAACCGGTAATTATTTCTCAGATGGTCACACTTGTCTCTTACCTTCAGAGGCACAATATGAAGGCCCCCTTCTTTTCAAGTATCCTTGTTTTTTTGTCCTTCCTTTCCCTGTTATGTATGCCCCATTTCTACCCCCTCATCATCTTCCTCTGTTCTTACCCTCTGTCCCTCACTCACAAGACCTAACCAAAATCTTTATCAATGTTTATGCCACTCTAGGTACTTGCCTGTGTTCTCCAACAGTGTTAGTCCAGCTTTATAATAACACATGTCACTTTCCCTATTTGGATCCTATTTTCTCTAAATACTGATGTGAGCATTATTTTTTTTTCTCTCTGTATTCACATATTTACTGTGTGTGCAATTTGCACTACGTACTGAACTTGATCATGTATATACTGTATATATGAAACTTATATATATGTATAGCTATGTATGTATGTATGTCTGTGTACTGAGTATGTCTATTGTCCAGGTCCACCTCAAAAATGAATTCTTCTCAACAGTGCTAAGCCTGGTTAAATAAAGATTTTGATTGATTTATTGATTGATTGATTGATGTTTCCATTCAGTTAGCTCCTTGTATGATACTACTTCTCAGTGGAGATCATTTAGTATTGTTTATTTTTTAATTTTTTAAACATTATGCTTATTGATTTTTAACCAGGAAGAAAGACAGAAGTCAAGGAGCAATATACAGTATTACAATATCAAATCCCCCAAATATTATCATAAAGATAAAGTAAACAAATTAATGTCTCTAAGCCCTTGAAAGTCCATGAAGAGATGCTCTTTAATACATAGAGAGTTCAAAATGTGGTATTAATGCTAGAGGCCTGCCAATGGGCTAATAAAACAAATATGTCTTTACCTATTATTTTCAACAAATGAAAGCCTGTAGAAGTAATGTATGTAAAGTCAAAAAGCTATCATTAAATATTAACATCTGAGGACATACACAGTCCAGTATTGACACAATTTTGGAGGTACAGTGATGCTCTGAACTCCATTGGAAAAGAGTTTGAAAAGGTTTAGGGGGGTGCCAAAGCTGGGGTAATCACTTTGCTTATTATTGTTTCAGATAGAATCTTAAACCATGGAATGTCAAGCCACCACTACATGTCCCAGACATAGTTGACATCTGTGCTGAGTGGATTTGATGAACTATAACCTCACTATTTCAAGCTCAGTGGACACTCTTACACCACTCTTACACCACACTGTGTCCATCTTTTAATGCCCCTATTAAGCTCACCATGGTATAATGATGAGTTGAAGATATTGAAGTCTAAAGGATAGAGGCCTGAGCATACCTGGTTGAGGTCTCCTTGGTGTATGACCAACAGGATCTGAGCAGTGGCGTCAGATTGCGAGGGCAGGGCAAGTTGCCCCCAAGAAAATATATTGTAAGCAGGACTTTTAAACGCTGCTGAATTTTTTTTTTTTTTTTTTTTTTTTTTTTAACCAACTGTGTGGACTACTGTGTTACGCTGATCAGGAAGACTTGGCTCGGGGGGAGGTGTAAAAAAAAATGCCCTTGGTGCTGACTGCTCGGTGTGGCTATTCCTGATTGGCTGCACATGATGTGTAGCAGCCTATCACAATTCACGCGTGAGCTGGCATTTCTGTAGCCTTCGAGTGACTGTGAGGAAGGCTGAGGAGTCAGGACTGAGGAGAGTTTCAGGTAGAGTCGACCGACAGTAATCAGTATTGGTTTTCCCTGCAAATTGAAGTGTAGACAGATAGAATAGGGAGGGTATCGATCTTGCAGAATTTATTCTGCCTACATCATTCCAGTTAAGACGGGTTTGAGTGGTAGTATTAGAGAGGGAAAATGTATTAAACAAACTACTGTATTTGGGAGAGGCAAGCCTATTTGATTATATGCCAGACTTGTTTATCAGTGGCAGGCCTTTAGTTCGCCAAGTGCGCTGCCTCGAGTCCCCTCATCTGTTATTTGTTTGGGGACACTGAATGTCAAACCACTTGAGCCTTGAAAACACGTTTCTCAATCAAAACAGGAACTGCAAAAGTCCAGTAAAGGCGGCGTGTTTATTTTCATATAGCGGTTACAGAAAACGACGGCAATAATCTTATTTTCCTCCAGATTTGTCGGGGTTCAATCTTAAAACCGTAGAGCAACGAAATTTGTCAATTTCAGAAATACTAGAAGTATCATTTTACTTTTCTACGTACGTCCTATGCTGCATATTTTTTTATACCTAAGCATTTCCATGTTTAAAATGGTATTTGAAGTATGTGAGGAAGATCTTCTTTACAGCAAGGGTAGTGGAGCCCTTGAACAGTCTGTCGGCTAAAGTGGTGGGTGCGAAAACAGGAGTAAAGCAGAGCTGACGCGGAGCCTTTGTAAATGAGTCTGATTCAAAAGGTTGTACTCCTAAAGTATGTTAAATAAATAAAAATAATGAAGGGAATAGTGGTAACCAGGTCCACGGGACCAAAGAAAAGAACTGAAAGATGATAGGAGGGTTAGTACCCTGGAGCAACAATAGATTCCAGGGATTATGGGGAACTTGGATAGACTGGATGGACTTCTGGTCTTTTTCTAACATCCTTGTCTATGTTTCTAAGCCAAATGTGGCGGCTTTTTTTTTCTTGAGCAAAAAACCTAAAAACATTTATAAAATACTCCGATTTTGATGGAACTACAGGGTTTTAAATAATTGATTAGCAGTTTTTTTCTTGGGACTATACTAACTGTACATAAAGTATTTATATAGATTTTCTAGAAGTGCTGTGTTTGTCTGAAGTTTTTGATTCTCTCTAGATAAAATATAAAGACCCTCTTAATATCCAGTGAGTGGATAGTGTCTAGCGCGTGCTACTGTGTGCCTCTCGCTCAGTCAGAGAGAGCGATTCGCATCGCAGCCTATTGTCGCCCATCTCAAAAATTTATTTAAAGGGACTGGGGCCACATCTGTGATCAATGTTGGTGTGCCAGGGGAGATGGAGTTGGTTAGAAATGCAGGGGAAAAAAACTGGTGCAGAGCAGGAGGATTCCAGGCTCTCTCCGGCCCCAGCACAGTTACTGGCCGCCTCCAAGGGAGTCCATCAAGCTGAGGGACAGTACTCCCAAGGGCTTCTACTGCCCTGCCAGGATGGGGAGGACTCGGAGTAAGCTGTGGATGCAAGGTAAGTGCCAGAGAAGCTGGCAGATGGGGCATGGGGTTGTTCAAAGGACCTGAGAGAAGGGGGCATTTAGGCCTCGTATTTTGTACACACCAACTAGCTAACAAAATGGATTAATGCAGTACATTATAATGCACATGGTTATGTTGATATAAATCAAAATATTGCTAAAAATATATATACTCATTTAGGCAAATAGGAGGAGGAGCACTGGAACAAAATAGGAGGAGCACCAGAACACAGAGGCAAGACATGAAGCTGGAGGGGAGGGGGGTTAAGAGGGATGTGAGGAAGTAATTCTTCACAGAAAGGGTGATGGATGCCTGGAACAGTCTGACAGAGGAGGTGTGTGGGCTAAGACAGTGGAGAGCTTCAGCATGCGTGACAGGCACATGTACCGGGTATAGTAACAGAGGTGGGGGACACCTGTGACCAAATAGAGTCCAGGGTGTAGTGTTAGGCAGGGAAAATAGGGCAGACTAGATGGGCTTCACTGGTCATTTTCTGGTGACATATTCTGTGTTTCTCTCCCTCTATCTCCCCCCTCCATCCAATGGTAGCCATCCATTGCCCTCCCCTCATCTTCTTGGCTGTCTATCATCTGATTTAAATAAAATAAAATTGCATGTAACCACTATTGTATACTTGGTTACCAACACTTATTTATAGCACCTTTCAAACAAACTGTATCCCAAAGCACTTTATAACATGGATTGTGAAAGACATGCAACCTGATTGATGGTAGTCCCTCTGTGTGGCCTTGCATTAAATTCCCGTGGAGGGACTCTGGGAAAGTGCTGTCAGCACTTGTTCCCTGCCTGAGAAAGCCAAGGGATAGCCAGCAGGCATTAAAAGATGTGGGAAGCGAGATCCCCAGCTGTAAAAAGCTGCTTGCTGTAGTACCGCCACCGTGTCTGTCAGGCTTCCTTGTGTTCAATCCGTGTCTTGTGCATTGTTGGACAGACAGGGAGGGAGAGAGGCACCTGCAGTGCCTGTTCTTTTGTGTGACTGTGAGGAGTGTGGTCAACTTGGGCATGGAAGTGGCAGCTGCAAAGTCCTGCAGTTCTCTTTCTCTCTCTCTCTTTTTTTTTTTCTGGCAGCAACCCTCCCCCAACACAAGTGATATTAGATGTCACTTTTCCAGTTTGCTGCCATAGTATCCTGCACACAGAAGATGTGACCACGCGCTGTCTCTGTCAGCATCAGTGAAAATATGACTCATTGTGCACAATGTCCCCATGCAAGAGGGAGACCGAAAGAGATACTGGGCAAGCACTGCATCCCACTGCAGAGACAGCACGGTCTCAGGCTTCACAGCGACAATGAGGATGTGTGAAAGTATCTTTAGTGTGCTCACCCAGCAATGCAGTGTATTGCATCCTGATCCTACCTGCTACAGTGACTGACAGAGACTGAGACAGAGCATATCTGGTCCTCCCTGTTCCCGATCTCGAGTGCCACAGTTATGGGGAGAGAGAGAGAGTGTGCATTTCATGTCCTGAAGCATGTCTGCTGTGGCTCTGTCTCACATCTCTCCTGTGCCTTGTTGCCACCACTGTGCTGTATCCGTGTGCTCCTTGTTCCCAATGCCGAATCCCACACTAACGGGGGGGAGTGTGCATTTCATTTGGTGAACTATTACTACTGCCTCTCCATCTTAGATCTGTCCTGTGCCTTGTAGCCAACTCTGTCCGTGTCCTGTAGTGCTTGTACCTGTAAACCACTGAGAGGGTACCTACTGGTGAGCAGTCAGGAGACAGAGGAGAGGTAGAGGAACGAGGCAAGGATGTGTCCTAATATCCTCCACACTCTGAAGCTGTGTGTGTGTGTTTTTAGGGGGCAAAGTAAGGGCTGTTTGAAGTGTCACAGAATATTATACACGAAATGTCACAGATCTTGTCAGCACTGTATTTGTGACATTTGTAGTGTGTACTATAACTCAGTTATGCATACTGTTGGGAACCATTTTGCAAGGTGGCAGGATACAGTACCTTTTTGGTTATTTTAAACTGGGAAAAGCCCTTTCTGTGGGGTTTTCCTTATTTAAACATAACCTATGTTACAAGTGCAATAACCCACTTCAGGGTGTGGGGTTACAGGCATTTAATGCATGCCTGAGGTGCTGTGGAGGACACTTGGCCTGCGATCTCATGCCTCACATTGCACCGCATTGGCTTTTAATAGGCAAGCATCCTGTATTTCTACATCCATTGGCTTATATAGTGCACAATCTAGGACCCCTTTTGCACTACAGTAACTATGTTTTCATTGTGTATGCATGCAAGCAAATGTAAAAAAAACAAAGGCAGAGCTACAGTAGTACTGTATTGATGCAAAAAAAAAGGCTCAGCGCTCTGGGTTCTGTTTCACAGTAGCAAGTTGCTAGTTTAATAGCTACAAAGGATACTTTTTTTTTTGGCTCCCCACTCCTTGGCCACCTAGCCCCATGGCCACCTTCCTCCACTGTCCACCATTCTGCTGCAGTCCACTACTGCCCATGGATTTCCTGGAGTACGCTGCGTGACCCCTTTGTCGGATGGGTCTCCCTCCTCCGGGAGAGAAGTGCCTATAGACACAACCACTGGCTGTGGGATAGACAGCTAAGGGCTATCCTGGCTTCATTGTGTGCTGGGGATCAGTGGCCGCCATTCGATCAGCCAGGAGGCATTTCTTGGTTTGACTCTCATGGGGCGCGTGACCTGCCGCTGATGTCAGGGCATACGCCGACTTCCAAGTGCACTGCAGTGTTGCAAGCTGCTGTTGGCACAGCTTTGCACCACCCTTGTGAATCAAGCCCACTAACTTTTAGCCATTCCGCCACTAGTTGACCACTACATAGCCCAACTCAACATGCACAGAAAAAAAAAGCTCATCTCCCTCCCACAGATACAGTTACAGTTTTCTCATACAGACTGTTCCTCACCTCTTCATTTCTGCTGCCTGTGGTGGGAAATGTGTGGGAGAGACAGCCACAGAACTTCAAGAAATCAGACAGAAGCCTGTGGCCAGGGGCATGGCAGTGCAACCCATGATGCAGATCCATCCGCAAGTTAAACCACTGATCCTTACCTCCCTGGCCACATTTCTACAGTTTGTGGTGCCGGTAGAGCAACTCCCCAGTAGCAGTCCAAGTGAACATGCAGCTCCAGGGCTCCTGCTATGACTGGCAACAGCTAATCCGAGGTGGTCTCTGAAAACAGGCCTTCTACTTAGTGCTAATGAGCCTTACCTGAGTAATGTACTGAGTCGTTAATAAGGTTTGAGTTTGGCACTGAGTGGACCATGGGATGCTAATAAGTCACCTAAGGGGAGCTAACTTGTGTGACTTGCTCTTGCTGGCACTATAAATGACAATGGAGATGAAGGACAGGAGACAGTGGGAGAACAGACAGACTTGAGGACAAAGACAGCTGCACAGAGGGTGGTTGTGGCAGATGCATTGCAGAGGCAAGGCGCTTGAGCATGTCTCAGGTTTGGAGCTCGAAGGAGTCTTGAGAGAGGAAATAATGGGAGGGAGGAGTGAGCCCCACTAACTGCTTCAATACATGCTTCAGTTTTTTGATTTTGCAGACAGAATAGGTATTCAAGGAGGCAAGTGCAGGGAGATTATGGCAGCTACAATCCACATTTTATTAATTTATTTATGTGGAATTTGAATTTGATATCTGGGCAGGCAGGGCACACTAATTGAAGTGTAATGTCCAGGTGCGTCTCAGGAGGGGAAAGAGGAAGAAAGAGGATCCATAATTAATAATAACAAAAATAGTTACAAGGTACAGTAGTGGCAAGGGAAAACAAGGTTAGTGAAAGGTAACTAAAAAGTGAAAATTTACAAAATGTTAATATTGTACTGATAAAATGTTTCTTTGTGCAGTAATTGGTCATTCTGAATTGTGGTGTTTATAATCAAGGGCATGTGACCTGTCAAGTCATGTGGCATAACACATTGAATTATAAACCACATCCTGCTTGAGTACCCTGGTCGTTACTGCAGAAGAGTGGAATTTTGACATTTGGGGCCCCCCGGGCCACAAAATATGACTTGGAGTAGGGGCCCCCACACCTATTAATCTGGCCCTGCAAAGAATAACAAACTATATTCTAAATATATGACTGTTCGTGCATGGGTAATGAGGAATATCAGCTTATGAAGCCAAAATTAAACTAGTTGAACATTAAATTAATATTACACAAAGCTGGTGATGCATTCATTGATAAATGGAGTCAGCAAGTGGCCTAGTATGTATGTACTGTAGTCGAGGTGTTCTGCTCTTTGTGGGGTGCATTTACCCTCTCTGATGACTCATCCTTAGTCTTGTGTCAACAGAAAAGGCAAATGCATTCCCTTACATAAAAGCAGACCTGTGACCGGAGCGCTGTAAGGCGGTAAGGGACAACAATATTGGCAGCCCTCACACACACACCGCAGTCACTCAGAATTAATGTGCATCCCCAAAATGCTACTGTCTTGTGTCCAGAAAATTACCTATGCAGATGAAGTGAAATGAGAGCATAATAAGAAATGCAAAGTCTCTCAGAATTAATGGTGTCCTGCAAATGTACAGACAGATTAAGATTGATGCTGCGCCTGAAGAGATGCAGATGACAAAGGCACAACAACAAGATCTAACCAGTGCTCACAAGTCACAAATCCAAATGTGGAAAAGAATACCTTTTGGCCGGTGTGGGGGGTATGCATGGCAGTACCAGTCCACTACCAGTAAAGATACTAAAGTAGACAATAATGCCCCACAGGGTGGGCGGTATTGTGCTATAGCGGACCACCCAGGGGCGTAATGAGGCCTGACACCGCAGGTGGAGGGGCCTTTATAGTCCCTGGAAGGTCTGGTATAGCACAATACCGCCCACCCTGAGGGTATTATTGTGTTTAGAAATGGCCAACTGCATTTTACATGTTTGGGAAAAAAAATGTGTAAATGTTAAAACACTTTCTTGTGAGATAGTTTTTGTTCTAAAATAGTTCTTCCTGCTGCATTTCAGTGCATTTCATTTTTTAATGGAGCTTGTCAGGCCTCTCTACACACACACACAGTGCTTCCTTGAGATAGGGATGAATTTATGATTTGTAAACAGTTATTTGCTCACATTAAATGACTGAGGCGCCAGTTCCGTAATCCTCCTGACCACACTGGGCCATGTGTAGTTGTATCTTGAACTATACATGATTTACTAGGCCCGCGCAGTGTCAGGAAATGGAGAAGGTGAGGAGCGGAGGTTTTGTAGGTCCGCCTGTAATCGCAGGATGATGGTCTGGTTTGTCCTTGTTCTGCTTTCTGTCCAGTTCAGGATGCTAATGAAAACATTATTTACAATATATTTCGACAGGGGTGGTGAGACAGGATGTACGACGGCTGGTGTGGTTTGGTCGCCGCGTCGCAGGCCGAGTGACTTAACCGCACTCAGCCGTGGTAAATCCATCAGTATACCCACACCCTGGAGGGGTATATTGCTATTATACAATGGTAGAAATAGTTTGTTTATTTGTTTTGTATTTTTATTATTTGTTTTGTGAGTTATGTTGTGATAATGATGGATATATTCTTCCGCTTGAGAAAAATAGTTCCTTTTTAGTGATTAAATATGCAGATAAATAATGAGAGCTTTAAAATATTTTCAGTTACGAAAATGAGCCATCTGATCCAGAAAAGTCACGTATTCAATATGGAGAATGAGACATCTGACTTAGAAAGTCAGACCAAGCAATTAAATGTGATGGAAGTTCTGAATATCTCTCTGATTTGCTCAAAACTCGAGAGAACATCAGAAGATTACCCTGCTATGCAGCAGCAGCCATTCGTGCCTCGTGAACTGTGATTTATTTGGTGACTGTGAAGAAAAGCTCGATGCCTGCTTGTGACGCTTAACTTTTTTCTTCACAGGGAAACGACGCCTGGCCCATGTGGGAATGCCGGTATTGCAGTTGAGGGAGACGGACGGCTGCTGCTGCATGGGCGGTAAGCTGGTGATGTTCTTCGGTAGTTTTTGAGGCCAATCGAGATGTTTGGAGAGGTTTCGTGAGATTTATTGCTTGGTTCGTGTCAATGAGGTGACTTTCTTGGGTCCGGATCGATTTTCGTTGTTGCAAATGTTTGAAATTACTCGAATCAAGGAAATGGAGTTAGCTATTTATTTTGTTTTAGTTAGGTTTTCAGTTGCGCTTGGTAAGCGGCGATTACAAATGGCTATGTTAGTTTGAATTTTTACGGCGGCAGTGATACTTGTTGGCTGGCACCTTTCAGTGGGTATATGGAGGATTTATAACTGCAGGAAGATGCCAGCCAACCAACCAAAATGCAGAGATTTGTGTTTTCTGAGTCCATGGTAATCCTGATTTTAAACCTGGCATCCGATATTATGTTTGCAGAACATGTGACCAAGGGGCTGTTGAGATATCTGTTTATGCCCGCTCGGATCCCACACAGCCCTGACACTGAGTTTTCGCTGCCGATGCTCGTTCGCACTTCTCCGTAGAACTGCCTAAGTAGTGTATTTAAGTATTCAGTTTTTACCTGTGCCACTGTTTTATATGCAAGCAATAATACCCGAAAGGGTGGGCGTCTATTGAAAGTGAACAAAGAAATAGTACACTTAGTGAGATAAGTATCATGTAATGCTAATCTATATGTTTTTTCACTCCACAGATGTCCATCTGAAGGTCCGGGAGAAGGACTGACGGGAGATGTCGTTGTCGCCTTGATAATTCAGAAATAACCAAAACCTCAGCGATCAACCTATGAAGACAGAAGAGGTCTTTCCAGTCCTGCTTGAATGTTCGAAACCATCTTAATCTGATTGGCTCACGCAAGTCGAACTTTACATGATTTCCACCCTGTCATATTGTACAAGAATGCAGTGTGGTCCATACCAAGAACAGTCAATCAAAATTTGAAGTAGGCCAGTGTCCACCAAAATAAGACTTTCAGTACATAACATGGTTGGACACCTGCTTAATTAGCCAATGTTATTTCTGCCAATAAGATGCACCCAAAGTAAAATTTTAATTTGTTTTGTACAATTGTTCAAAAGTATGCATGCATTGCCGACCAGTGTTACTAGTTAGTTATCTGTATAGGCCTCTTGTCTTAGCTTAAAGAGTCCTTTGACAGTTTCGCTTTACAAGGCCTTCTGTCTTAAATTTAAGAAGGTCCTTGACTGGCCATCCCATCACAGCAAGTCTCCTGTTTAAGTTTATGGAGGTCCAACATCCCAAGCATCTTCTCTAGTCTGGATGTTTCATAACTGTCTCCTGCTTGTTTGTGACTTATATGATGACTACTGTTAACTAGGCAGGTAACACAATACTTATATACTGCCCAGTGTTAATCAGTGATGACTCTAGTTTGCATCCTGCTGACCACTACTAAGTATCCCGTATAACAAATGTTCTGTATTTCAAAATGTTTTTTTGAGTAATACTTCTGTTTGTAATGTAGGTGTTCAGCTGAATATTTTTATTAATTGATAGATTCATTGCCAGCCACTTTGTACAGTAATCACACTGCAACTGTGACTGAAATCATACTTAAAACAACGCCAAGATGTTGAAAAGAACCCTTGGCCTAAAGAAAAACAGTTTGCTCATATTGTAATATAACAATCAGAAGAGATAGGTTAGGAGCACATACTAGCAGTAAGCATTCAGGAAAGTCAGTAAAAGAAAAGGGCTGGCAGGATATATCTATGTTGTAGCAGTCAAACAAATCCACCTCTTCACAGGCAAGTTGTGATGTGGAAGATCTCGGGAACCACAATCAAAAATAAGTTGTCTATCTGGTGATATGGTACTATGATATAGTGAACGAATCTGTGATAATGGTAATTTGTCTTCTGCAGTAGTAACCTTTGAGATGCATGATGTCATCTCGAAATCTGCATCAGAAACATTGGTCCATGGCATATCTGAGCATGCCGATTGTTCAAATGTTGATGTACAAAGTCCTGTGAAGTTATGTCACATTCTGATATTGAATGTGAAGACTGTAACAACCATGATGAAACACAGGCCACACAGCCCACTTCCACTTACCAAGCACTTGATGATGGTGGTGACATTTCAGTAGATCAGCTAGGCAGATATTCAACAGATCCTGCTCTCTATATCAACTGCCACATGAGTACTGATGTAATTAGAGACATATTACGGAAGGGACCATGCCAGCCAGGTTTGCATGACAGTTACCGTTTTGAGAAAGAAAAAAATGGCAAACGAATGTTTCGGCGTGAGTGGTATTATAACATTTTAAAAAACGGAATGAAACACTACAGAGAGTGGTTAATATTTTCTCCTAGGAAACAATGTGCATTCTGCTACCCCTGTTGGCTATTTGCAAAACATTCTCGAAAAGAGTTTGAGCCAGCTTTTGCTGATCCAAATTATGGCTTTTCAACCTGGAAAAAAGCAACCAAAAGCTTTATCAAACACGAGCAAGCCACAGTCCACAAAGAGTCAGTCAGAGAGTTACTGATGACCAGATACAGACTGAAAACTGGAAGCACAGTTAACAGAGAGCAGCTGAAGGCTTTCAGTAGACAGGTATGACAGTTGTATTTTCTTCATGGTGGCTTGATAGAGAGAAATTGTTATGTCATGATGTGCTTGCTAGGACTCCTGTCTTAAACTTAACGAGTCCTTTGTTTGACAGGTGCAAACCAGTTTACAAGGTATTGTCTTTAAGTCTAAGAAGATCCTTGTCATGGCATGTGTTACAATTCTCTTGATTTAACTTATTTTTATTATGGATATTTCAGTCATCGGCTACCACAGTAGGAAAGTACAGCTACATAAGGACTTGCCATAACAGTAGATCTTCTAGAGAGGTTCTTATAGTAGGTAATTCCATATTGGACTGATGCCAGCATCGGGTAATGAGGCACCGTGGTACCGCGGATCTGGGTATGACTAGGTCGGATATGACAGGGTTTGATACCCATGAACCAGGGGTGTGCCAGGGCAGACGATCTGGCAGGGTGCCCAGCAGGCAGGCCTGGAACCGGAGCGTGGTCTGGCTGGGCAGAACAGGGGCCATGCATGGGGACCGCCCCTTTATACTGACGTCGCATGATATCGGTCACCTGATGTGAGGGCGGTACCCCGCCAGAGACTGCTAGCTAGAAATTTTTCCGTGGGGCACTGACGCATGCCGGCATCAGTCCAATATGTAATTACCTCCTGCAAGAGTGCTCTCGAAGTAAGATCTTTAATGTCTGTGTATGATAATCAAAACAACATCTTCAGCATCACAACTGTGGCAACTGGAAAGTCACACCACCTATTGCAGCACAGCCAACACCATAATTTAAGACACAACACTTTCACCACATATTCTAGTCTTAATGATGCATCAGCAGCCTCCTTGTTTTGATGCTGCGTGCTGCAAGGACTCTTATCTTAAGTTTATGGAGTCCTTGTCTTTCACAAGTTCATTTTACAAGGTCTTCTGTCTTAAGTTTAAGAAGAACCTTGGCTGAGCAGGTGCTTACATGTCAGGCTCTTGTGTTAAGTTACAATAGTGCCAGTCTTACAGTCAGATAAACATGATTCCTGCCCTGTCACTGCTTATTACTCATTCCTATTGTACTGTCTGATGACTAAGATACAACAGAACAACTATGTAAGAATTCAAAGTTACTGTTTATAGTAGATCTTTGAGGGGATCTTGGGCATTAGGTACGCTTTCGCTACAACTGTTCCCCTTTCTTGGGGGGTCCTCTTCATGATTTGGCTTTTTTTTTTATTTAGTTTGTCCCTCTGTCTCTCCTCATACATCTGGGGTGTAAGCCTTGCTCCATTTGTTTCGTGTGCCATTCCACTACAGATGTACTGCTGGAAATCTTCTGTGTGGATTACCATTCTGACAATACAGTTCCCACGGTTGTACCCGATGAGGAATAAGATCCCCTCGAAGATCTACTCTTATGCCTTGCTAAGTGAGCTATTACAAAATGGTTTGTACAAACAGTTCAAGCATATACCACTGTAGAATTATATCCATTTACCTAACATCTCTCTTGCATTCCCTGTTGTATAATGGTATTAAAAAGTGGCAAATTTGTAATTCTGAACACAACGTAACTGCACTTCATCCTAGAAGGAGGGGAAGTAGGTGTTACACATCTAATAATTAGTGCTGCTCACCATGAAGCAACTTGGAAATAAACTAAAATTGCCATATTTTAACTTATGATGGTGAAGTCGCAGTGACAGATGGTAACAGTGAAAGTTTGCAAGCTACCTAGATCAGCAATAGGTACATTAAACATGCACATCTGATTTTGTAACATGTTGCATGTCTGTGAGTAGAGGAGGGCCACAATCAAGCAGATTAGCACAGCTAGTGCAATGTGCTGTGCACTTAAATCAGACTGCACTGTCGCAGCATTGCAGCAGCTGTAACTACTGCACTTTTTTCTGTACAGCAATATTTTCTATATACATTGCTTCCAAAAGGAAGACAAATACTTATTGGGGTGCTGGGTTATGGGACAAACATAGTACATTTGTAGCTGGGACAGACTATCACAACAGTGACACAATCTGACTATTCACAGACAGTCACTCACACTCTTCAGTGTATTATTCATCTGTAAGGAAACTCAATTCCTTGCCAGCAAAGTCATATGCGCTATGTCATATCTTTAAGGTCTGGGTTAAGTTTGTCTTGTCATATCAAACAAAAACTGACCTATAGCCTATACACAACCAAATTACATCCACAAGTTATAATACCTTTTAAAGTTTGTATGTGCAGTAGGTGTTACAATTTAACTGTGGCAGATTCAGTAACCCACATTTACAACCTTTCTACTTGGGTCCAGCATAACAGAGAAGTTCTACACAGACTATTGATATTACATTAGTTCTTGCAAAACAAAATCTTCCTTTCCGTGGCCATAGGAGTCTTCTTATTCATAAACTGAATTCCTCGCCCTCTAGTAACACCCAGAACGAGGGAACTTTCTTGAACTTGCAAAGTTATTAGCAAAGTATGACAGCGATTAAATAAACACCTGAGTGAATCTAAAGGGAAGTAGAGTTATCTAAGTCCAGATATACAAAATGATTTTATATCCGCTCTTTCAAGTGTGGTTTTAGACCACATTACTAGTGAAGTGCATGATTCCAAATACTTTGGGATCATTCTTGATTCAACCATTGATATTTCTCATATTGATCAACTTTCATTCTGTGTACGCTTCATTGATCATAACTTTAATATTCAGGAGAGATTCCTACTTTTTAAAAATATTGAGAATTCATCATCAGTGCATCTATTTGAGGTATTAAAAAAAACCTTAACAGACCTGAGACTTGATATGGCCCACCTTCGCTCACAGGCATACAATGGGGCAGCAAACATGTCTGGTGCAGTATCTGGTTTGCAAACCCGTGTAAAAGAAGTAAACAAGCATGTTTTATATGTTCACTGCTATGCACACAAGCTTAATCTGGTGCTTGCAGATAGCTGTAATGTGTACAGAGGCAGTTACCTTCTTTGGCTATATAGAGAAAGTATACACCTTTATCACTTCCAGTCAGCCTCGTCTAGACATATTTAATAAAGCTCAGCATGAACTGAACATTGGCCCTAGGCGCTTCAATGTCTATGTGAGACTAGGTGGTATTGCAAAATGTGAGCTGTCAGGACACTGAAAGATACTTACCCAGCTTTGATATTAGCATTAGAGAGAATTCCGGCAAAGGAAAGAACAGCTAAAATGTAGGTGATGCACATGCTCTACTTGAGTTCCTACAGAAATTTGAATTTGTACTAATGCTGCACATGTGGCTAGAAATTTTACACTCAGTTAATAGCCTGTCGTTGTACTTGCAAAAGTGAAACAATGGATGTCATCACAGCATCAATCATGGTCACTTCCATGTTTGAAACTATTTGAGCAAAATAGAACAATTGATCATTATAATGATCTGATTAACTTGTCAACTAAATTTGCAGAAGACAATGAGGTAGACACAGAGTTCAAAGTAACTAGACAAAGACACCGTAAATGTATGCCCGTGAACAAGCACAAGATGAGCAGACAATGATCCTGCATTGCATTTCAGGACTACTGTATTCTATACAATCTATGATAGAATCACAACAGAAATGCAAGAGAGATTTAATGACTTTCAATACAGTTAAATGTTTCAGTTGTCTGTTACCAAGTCATTTTAATGATAGAGAAAGTCTTCTGAACCTAATTTCAGCTTACTCAGAGGATATAGACAGTGAGGCACAGTCAGAGTATAAACAGCTTTGTGCTTTCTAGAAGAGCTCTCTCTGAGTCAAACACCATCGATAGTATGTTCAATGTTACGCTTGTGAAAGATAATGATCTCCAGAATGCATATCCAAACCTAGGAATACTGTATCGTATTTTCGGTAATAATTTCAGTGTTCACTGCTAAGGCTGAACTATATTTAGCAAACTCCATATTCTAAAAATTATCTAAGATCTACTATGGCAGAAGAAAGACTGTCATCATTGGCACTTTTAAGCATTTAAGCAGGTAGACTTTTCATCAGTAATTGATGTGTTCAGCAAGAAAAAACACAGAAGAATGATTCTGAATTAGAGGTGCAATAGCCGACAGTGTTGTAATACTACTGAACCTCACTTAAAGGATTCAACAAACTTTGACTGCAACAACTAGATATATCCTGTCTGTACATTGTCCATAAGGGTAGAAACAGGATCATTTTTCCTTCCCTATTTCATAGCTGTTTACAAGACTATATCCCTGTTGTCTTGGTAACTTGTTTAATCAGCATGACTATACAGGGAGAAGAACATAGCGGCAAGCACAGTCACTTGTTGAAGTATATTAAGTGTGCAACTGATGTCAAAACATAGATCTTCTTCGGGGTATCTCGTCATCAGGTACCACCACCTTAGCAACTTCACCATCTGTAAATGGGCATCATCACAGAACATTTTCACCATTAAAATGGCTGACATTGTAAACATCAATACACCACAGAGTTTAACAAATTATAACTCTGATGTTTACTCAATAGCACATGCTGCTTTTGAAGGCCAGTGCTACAATGGCTCTTGTCTTAAGCTTATAGATTCATTTCACAGAGTCAGTTCACCACATCTGTCTGTGCTGCAAAGAGGACTCTTGTGTTAAGCATATAATGGATTCCTTTAGCAGGTTCAGCTTACAAGGTCTTCTGTCTTAAGCTTAAGCAGATTTTTCTTCCTTGCTTGGCCCGTCATCACAAGTCTCCTGTCTTAAGTTTATGGAGATCCATCCAGCATCAAAAGCATTGCAGTTGACTGTGCTGCAAGGAAGACTGTTGTATTAAGCTTATAGTAAAGTCCTTTAACAGGTTAACATTATAAGGTCTTCTGTCTTAAGTTTAAGGAGATCCTTGCTTGTGCACTTTGCTTAAAATGTTACTGTTAACCATGGATGCTGGATGTCCATAAACTTATCTATTCCCACCTGTCATTGATTTGTACTGGTTCCTACGATGGTGGTACCTGGTGGTGACTGAGATCCCCTAGATGTGCTGTTATGCTGACTTCTTACGTAATTCATATTATAACATTTGATGCCCTATCCTTTGTTGAAAACACATCCAGGTATCTTCCACTAATGATATTTGAAGCACAACACCATAGTCACTCTTGCCCTATAACACTATTATCAAATGTGGACAATAATGAAGTCCTGTAACCTAAGCTGTTGCCACATATGCCTACACCACAGAAAACTAATGTAAAAATCTAAAGAGAAGTTCTGTTATGATCAACTGTTGCTGATGTAGTTGTAAGTCAATGTTTTTTTGTTTTTGTTTTTTTTAATGCTATTACCTGAATTACTGTCTTGTCAATGTGAATCATGCACTGACACTGTGCAATGGCTCCTTTTACTATAGTACAGAAGATAAATGCACTTGTATTACACTATTTTCATTCTGTTATCTGGGCTAACATTTCAGTTTTATAAAAAGAGCATGTGTATCACTGACAGTTTACAGTCTTGTGTACAGAGGTCCCTCCAGATAATGTTTGGGAGTCTTGCAACTTTGATGTTTTACTGCTACAAGGAATTTCTCTGATTCATGCAAGTAAGACATTTTATTAATTCAGAGGACCATATCTTCTGGTTGCATACTTTTAAGGGGTTTGGGTTGATGGTAGAAGACGGAGCAAGTCAATCTGTCTGATAGATGGGGTAGGGCTTAATCCTCGGAGGGAAGAGTTCAGTTTCCTCCTCCTTAGGTGGGATACCTCCTAGGGGAATTGAGGGTATATGACAAATAGGTTTAGCGTATCATCATTTAAGATTTGAAACATGGGGGGGATAGGGGTACACACAGTTTAACCAAGGGCCATGTTGGTGAGGCCCATAAAATAGGGGACATAACTACTTTCTTTTGCACAGTGTCCTCTTGATATTTAACATACAGATGCTCTCAGTTCTTCTATTGATACACAGTATTCCGATATACCTTGCTTTGATCTTTGTGTTAAAGTAATAATCTAATTGTCTCAGTTGTGTGACTACCCTGCATCCCCTGCTCAACTGTTACATCTCTCTTTCATACTACTTGAACAATCATATGAATGGCATGGAGGAGTCTGTGATATCACAGAATGTCTTAGACATATGAAAATCTCAAGAGCAATAACTGGTTAAAAGAGTGGAATTCAATGTAGATCTGAATGCAGTATGACACCCCAAAGCCACTTTATTTATCAAAAATTATCAAATCATATCAGGATTCAAGATGCATAACTGGCATGGAAAGGCAGATAGAAGAGAAGTTAAATATACAAATCTCATCTAACTCCTATACATTCTGCCCACCCATCTGGATCATCTACCGTTGCAGATCTTGGTGTCATCTGCAAACAGACAAGCCTTTACTCTCTAGTCCATCTGCAATGTTGCTAATGAAGATATTGAAGAGGACTGGCCCCAGGACTGATCCCTGAGGTACCCACTTGTGACTTGCATCTCTTCTGAATGTATACCATTTACCACCACTCTCTGTTTTCTGCTCACAACCAATTTGCCACCCAGTTGACCAACTCCTGACCCACCCTGAGCCTACCCAGCTTATTTATCAATCTTCTATGTGGAACAGTGTCGAAAGCTTTGCTGAAGTCAAGGTAGGTGACATCAATTGCTCCTCCCTGATCCAGCACTCTGGTTACCCAGTCAAAGAAATCTATGAGATTAGTTTGACAGCACCTACCTTTTGTAAACCCATGCTGTCTTGGATCCCATGCACCTATGGATTCCAGGTGTTGCATTATCCTTTCCTTAAGGAGTGCCTCCATAATCTTGCCCACTACAGAGGCAAGACTGACTGGTCTGTAGTTCCCTGCCTCCTCCCTGCTACCACTCTTTGGAGCGAGATCACATGAGCCTTCTCTAGTCTTCTGGGACCTCTCCTGAGCTCAGGAGACTCACTAAACAGTTCTGCTGATTCCTCTGCTAGTTCCACCCTTAGCTCCTTAAGTACCCTGGGATGTATGCCATCAGGTCCCATTGCCTTGTCCACCCTGAGCTTGGTAAGCTCTTGTAGGAAGCTCCATCTTCCTTTCCATGCCAGTTATGCATTATGATATGCTTTGTTAAATGTTTGATAAATACTGTAGCTTTAGGAGCCCTACTGCCCTCTGATCTACATTGAATTCCACTCTCCAAACCAGTCATTGCTTTTGATTTTCATATGTCTAGGACATTGTGTTACATCACGCACTACCATTCCATGCCATTCATCTCATTGACCTGGAATGTTGATTATGTCATATAATGATATGGCACCATGAAAGGACAGAGCTGCAGACTGCAGCTGCTGAGCAGTTGAGGATTCAGGGTAAATACAAAAGCAACAAAATGATTTTAGCTTAACAAAAAGCTCAAAAATATATCAGAATACTGGGTATCCAATAATCAACTTTTGAAATTGGGTATCCAATACCACAATTTTGAAATTTAAAGTTTTTTTTAAAACTAATATGTAACTAGTTATACTGGCAATTGACCTAGTAATACTGCTTTCTATAGTAACACTATAGGAATTGTGATGTGATGGTCCTGTGGTTGTGTTTTGCTAAACTGTGTTTTGCACTTTCAAATGATGGAGCTTGTATGTTTCAAAAATATTAAACATTTCACAATACAAATTGCTACTATGATCTCTTAAGACAGCTAATATGAAAATTACCAAAATAAAAATATGAGGCCAACAATTAACTGTCTCTTGTTTTTTTCCTTATATAAAGTACTTCATGAGCTTATTGACCTTCTTACCTGTGCTTCTGTTTGAACCTGGGACAAATGTACATCAAAATGTAATAACTAGTGAGGTATTAAATTAGAACTAGCACAAACCAGAATGCATTTTATAACCCATGGTTTCTGGGTGCCCAGAACTCCCACCCTTCTTCATGTCGTGGTACACAAAAATCAGGACTTTTTGGTTAGTTTTCCCTGAAAAAAAAACCAACTACGCCACTGGCCCTTCACAAATTAACTTTTGGAAGTAGTACTTTCCACAAGTGTTTTGACTAGGAGCAACCACAGAGAGATAATTGCTAAATGTGACATGTTTTGGATAAGTATGTATTCTGATTTTATGATGTGGGCAACAGCCTCTAGAACTTTCAACTAAGACCACCCACCTTATTTCACATGTGACCTGAAAAGTCATTTCAGTCCAGGCCTTCTACAGTGAAGGCATATGCATTATTCACTGACATACCCTATTCCTTTGGTACTTCTAATGCAATGGAAAATGTTGAAATGTGACAAGCTTTGTTAAAGATATTTTAGCACATTTCACAACTTAAATGCATGTTTAACACATATTGTAGTAAGTTTAATGAAATACATGACTATCCTAGGTGCATCAGTGATGCTGAGCTTTCAAGCAGCATACTCTAGCTACATTTTAACTCATCTGCAAGTAAACAGTGTAGGAAATTAAAATCTTACATTTTCAGTCTCGATAGTTTGCATTTCTCTGACTCATGTACCACATTCAAAATGGAATATCAAGTTCAAGGTATGATAATTTATTTCCAATGAGTCATTGTGCACCTTGGGGGGCCTAATAGGATTCAACATTTGAATACAGCCATGAAATATTATCAAGAAAAGAGAGACCCAAAACAGAATATTTTTTACATCTTCCCTCCAGCAAACTCAGTATGAGTACATAGGTAACAAAAAAAATATTTTTTGTTTGAACCAAAGAAAAAAACACTCATGGCCACAACAGGTGAGTTATACAAAAACATTCCTAGTATGATTTTCACACCCATCAAAACAACATAATTGATCTGATATTATTGAGTTTCCATGCAGCAACAAATCAAGTGTAATTGTTTAAAAAAAAAAACAACAACAAAAAAAAATTGACTGCAGGGAGCTATGTGCGTACTTAATATTGTTAATGCCCGCACCACTCCTACACATGCAGCTGGCACTGACAACAATATTAATTTCTTCTATCTGGAAATGCTGTATTTTTGGAACTATATACAGTCTTCACTTTTTTACAAGTGTTTAAATATCCTGCTAGGTTTTTAGTCTCATTACTGAGTCCCTAGATTGCATCAAAAATATACAAGTTGTCAGAGGTTGTTCGGGAGAGAAGGATTGAACATGGCAGGGGATGCTCTGCTCTGGTAGGGTGGGTGGTTGTCATCCTTGTTTTAATGTTGCCACCTGGGTGACCACAGGTGGCAGTGCAGTCAAGGGCACTGTGAAAGGGTTGGACACAAGCTGGGTATCTGGTATGGATGCATGTCTCGATGCGCACATGTGCCTTTCACCACTCATGCATGCTTGTGTCCTTGGGCAGGGGAGAAAACTAGAAAAGACCCTACTGCTAAGTAGAAGGCCCCAGCAAACCAAATGAAGGACCAGCCCTGCACTGCCAAGTTGCCAGCCAGAAGATAAGATGTTTGAGTGGGGAGACTTCCTTCCCCTTTCCACGCCTGGGGAGACTGTAACTGTGGCAGCATCTGGAGGGAAGTCATAGCACTGGTACAGTAAAGAAGGGGGCATAAACAAAGAATATAAAATAATATAAGCAACTGAAGGTATTGTAGGAAGCTAGGATAGGATTCATAAAAGGATTAATTCTGGCTCACTCATTTTGCCCCCAGCTAATGAATGGAAGAACAGTAGATGATCCCAAACAAATCCTTTCCCAAATCCCAGTCCTGTTCTACAAGGAAAAGCTTGAACTAATACTAACCTTGTCATGAAGGGAAGTTTGCTTTCTTGCTAGATGATGAAGTTACAGTAATGATCACTGGGTTGACACATTATTTTACATCTTTAAGTGGTTAAAGACTATGTGGTAGAGACAGAGTCTGTAAGATGTATGCTATAGGTATAGTGGACGTGTTTAAATGTGAGGGCAATGCAATGCCAAGTGGACCCCACTGAGGCTTAACAAGCACCTGCCATTTCCATGTGGTGAGAGATCAATCAGTCTCTGTATGCAGCGGGATGACCTGCCAACAGCTAAACCACTAAGAGAAAGGATGAAATATGATCAATCTCCTATAAACTGTGCACTGCTGTAATAACAAAATGATAACACACTAAACACTGATTTTTGTCTTCGTGATGATGATGCTCTGGTGTATCTGGAAGATGATGGTTGTAAAGCTGCAGCAAAGCTTCTTTATATCTGTCAGTTACACTCAAAAATGCAGACAATGAGTGAACAGCAGATTGTCTTATGCTATACATTACCTATGGTATAACATTCTAAGAATATGTGTTTTAAGGATTGTGCATAATTAAACCTATGCGTTATCTATATAACTGAGCAAAAAATGTATACAATAACAATTAAAAATACTACAATATGGTAATTAGTGATGGGCATACAGTAAGGTATCTGGCATTAGTGGTGTGTGCTCTAGCAGTGTGGGTATTAAAGCTTTTGTAAGCCTGAAGGGTTACCAGACTCCATCATCAAAGAGAAGAAAATAGAACTTATTAAAAAAGATTGCAGTAGATCACAAATTATTTTACATAGTTTCAAACTGAGCAAACTACACATACTGTACATGCAATAAAAGCACACAATCTGTGTTTTCCAGAGTTATTTTTGTCTGCAGGTTTTTTACCTGTTAACTTGAATGCAGATACATCTTCTTAAATACAGGAGTTTTTCAGGTTTCATTTGGAACATTAAATAGCCTCTAATGACTAAGAGGACATTTTGAAAAATGTTTAGACATGTTAAATTATATTTCATATATTGTGTTTTCTGTATGTGACTTTTTTGCTTCATGTTTACTACATACTGTTGATTAAAGCAAACACTTGATCACTGTCCCCTAGACATCATCTGCTGTGGCTGCTCATCTCCAACTGCCATCACAGTTCTCTACTTGAGACATCATAGTCTGTTGCTCTGGAAATTAATGTCATAAATTGAGGATTATGTCAGGTGTAGGCAGGCAGACAGAGCAGACTATGAACATATATTGGACAGTGATCCTGTTTTCCTGCTTCATGTCAATGTGCATAGTTTTAAAAAAAATAGGAAGCTGAATATACAAAAAATGTGAAATAACAACCAAAATATGCCTGAAACACATGATCTTCCAGTGTTCCCCCAATGACTTAATGGGTTCTTTGAGATTTTTTATGTTATAATAGAACATAAATTAAAATAAACACTAATTGTAATTTTTAACTTGCTTTGTCAAGGCTTCTTTGATCATAATTATCAAGTCAATTATTAATCTCTATCCCAAGTATTTAAATTTTTTTGTTTGTTTTACAGGATTGCACTTGCTTTTGTACTTCATTTACTTACAAACCTTTTTTTTTAATTTATGGAAAACTGAGATTGCTCACATTCTGAATTATAACAAGACATCTGGGTTGTAAGATTTTCAGTTATAACACACCAACATTTTACACTACATTACATCACTAAAATCTACAGTAATCTGAAAGTGCTGATACACTTTTTTTCTCTGCACATATTTTTGCACTTCATTACCATTTATGTGCCTTTTTCAACTTTGGGTATAAGGTGTAAAACTGCTTAATTTTCATAATTCACATTAATAGATAATGATTGTTTCTGACACCTTCATGCCCTAAATATATTCTCTCAACATGTTACTACATTAAATGTTAAAAGGTTTCAAAATATCAAATGCATTAAAATTAGGTGTTCCTGCTTTACTTTACAGTATTTGAAAGTCCTCAAGAAAATTATTTGAACTGCCACTAATATAACAGTTTGGTGTCCCAAGGGTACTGTGATGCAAAGTGAGAAAATGTACATTTGCAAATTAGGATTCATTGTATACTGTAACTCACTCGTTAGTAGAACAGCATGCTCATTCTCAGGCTCTTTTCACAACTTCGACAGAAGGCAAATAGTTTGATATGTTTTCTCTTGCTATTTCTCTGATTGAGCTGTCATTTAAGACTAGGGTGTTTTTTCACATTAGAGTGGTAATTTTGGCAAATAAAGTATTGTTCTTGATAGAGTTTTGCTTGTTGGGGCTGATTTATTCATTGGGTGTGAGGTGGTAACTTTGCTCAGAAGAATAAAATATTTTTTCAACAAATTACCAAACTGTTTTTTTTTTCATTAATCATTCTGACCTGCACATTACTCATTAGTTTGATGCATTTACCCAATGTTATTGTCACTTTGTTATCTTGTAGTGGTTGGCTTAGTAGTTATCTTACTGACTGTACAACATCCTGCCACTCACTTTCATATGGTAAGTATGCCGGGGGTCCATGCATGTATAGGGGATACATAATGGATTGCAGTGGAATAACTGTTTTATCACCACTAGAGGTGGTTGAAGTTAGAAAACTTCACTTCTCAGAGAAATTCGAACATTTTACTGAATTCACAAAGTTTTCCTTTAAGATGAAGTTCTACCTTGCCTTAAAGAAGAACTTTGTGAATAGCAAAATTGGGAACTTCAACTGTGAATTTTGAATCTAAGGTGAAATTTGTCAGGATTTATGGGATTGGAGGTCACATGGTATTGCAATGAGCTGTATTGTCATGCATAGGCTGAATTCAGTGCAGTGTGAGGAAGAGACAGTTGGTGTCAGGTGTGCACTCTGCCTTTGTGCCTAAAAAACACTGGAAAGCATTTAAAACACACAGTTTTTTTCCAACAAAGTATTTAATTAAAGGGACACTGTCAACAGCCTTACACCTCAAAGTGCCCCTAGTTTAAAAAAAAAAAAATATGATTGCCAACATTCTGTAAAGATTGTTGATCTAGCTTGTAGTTTGATTCTGACTCTTTTTTTTTTTTTTCTTTAAAAAAGTGAAAAACAGACTGCCCACTGTACTGGTGTTACCACACAAATATAGGTTTGTTTACATTCCTTGATCAGCTCCAACAGCATTTTTTCTAAACTTGGGAACACACACAACACAGTCTAGCCCCCTCAGTAAACTCCACTTACTCTAGCATGGTGAGGACAGCTCCTCAAATGTACACCTTGCTTGGCAAATCGCTGGACTATGTAGATTCCTTCAAATATCTTGGGGTGTAGATTGACTCCAATCTTTCCTTCAAAGTCCATATTGAGGAACTCTCCAAAAAGCTTAAACAGAGGCTCAGGATTTTCTTCGGAATCAGGCATATATTAACACAGATGGGAAAAACCAAGTTGGTTCAAGCAACGTTCTTGCCCCTCATTGACTATGCAGACCTTCTATATGGGCACTGTTCTAGTGTGGCCCTTGCCAAACTAGACACTCTGTACCACCAGGCTCAACACACCACTGTACCTTCTACAACATTGTAGGTTGGAGCTCCCTTAGTCTTAGACAAGAAAAGAACACCATGCTCTGGATCTATAGGGCTATCTCTAACAAGCTGCCTCAATATATTAAGGATTGCTTACCTTCTTACATTCCTGGCAGCTTTCTACTGAGAAGCCAGACTCGTATCGCCCTTTACATACCTAGAGTTAGGGCGTGCATTGGTCAGGCAGCAATTAATCATGCATTACCAGTCCTCTCGGATATTGCTCAAAATTTACTGCAGCTCATTTCACCTGTACCATTAGCTGCTTTCAAAAATCTTATCCAACAATCATTTATGGAGTCCTGCAACTGCTTCCAGCACTGAATCTCTGACTCTCCCTCCTACCTGTCTGTCACGCCCCACTACTAAGTGCACCTTTTCACCCCATACCCTTCCCCTTACCCTTAGACCTACTGCACTGACTAATGCAGCTATGACAATCCTGAAGATATTACAATTACCCCCTCCCACCCCTCCTAACCTCTCCTCCCTCCTCTATCCTTGGCATATTCTGTGCCCTTAGTGCCCTTGCTTTATAGTCTTCTCCTAGGCCATGTAATACTTTGCTAGTCTAGACCTCATCCAATAAAGTATTGTTCCCTACTGTCTATCAGAGACCTGCCTTGCACAGAACTCGCACATAGCAGTATGTTGACTGTCTTTGGTACCACACCTGTAAATTATGCTGCCTTGTTCTTTTCTCACAATCAAGTCTTACATTGCTATTTGTAAATTATTGTACACCACTGTGCCAAGCCACACCATTCTCACTTGTAATGAATGCACATAGGCTGCTAATGTTGCTATGCCTATACCAAATTGTTGTATTGTGACTTGTTGTTGTTTAAACTAGCAGGTTCATCTTGTAAATGAGCCCTGCTCAATGGTGTTCCGCCTGGCTAAATAAAGATATTGTTTGACTGATTGATTGATTGATTGATTGATTGATGATGCAGTATGAGTTTAGGAGGCTGCTCCCTCATGAATGACTGCACTGTTTGGTGGGGTTTCTAATGTTCAGGAAGTATGCAGTAAGAACAGATCCAGGATTATAAATTAAACAAGGTTGTTTCCAGAAATACATTAGTATGCATTTCAGTTCTACTAAACAAGGAGATAGACAAAACAAACAGCAACATAAATGAGTTTTAGAGATGGTAAGCAATCACATAATGTAGATTTTTAACTAGGAATAATATGATGGAAAACAGATTGACAGTGTCCCTTTAAGTGCCTACAGTGCCTCTAGTTCATCAATTTGTTGTAGCATTCCTTGTGAATTAGTTAGCTTAAAGTTGTAGTTCAATTTTCTGTATTCTGTATGAGGCAGTGCCTGGGGGGGGGGGGCTGCTGCAGCAACGTCCAGCAGGAAAAAGGCAGATTAAGCAAACCTGTTCTTTCTTAGTCGCACTTGTGCAGCAGTAGTTAGTGTTTTTTGTGATTTTTTTCCTCTGTTTTCTTTGGTTTGTAATTTTAGTTCTGCAGATCAGTTACTGTAGGTGTGTTTTACTGAATGATTTTTTTTCACTGTAGTTTGACAAAATTGATTTCATTTTTGTTTATTTACTGCAGTTAGCATTTGTTCATGTACACAGTAATGTCTTTATAATTACACATGTTTTTGTATCTTGCATGTGTCAGCTCAGTCCCTGAAATCCTAGTCATGCATTGTTTGTATAAGAAAAAAAAGGAAAAAACTGGTGGCGATGCAGGTGTTGCTGGTAGGGCTGATTCAGGAGGGTCTTGAACTTCAATGGAAGGTGTTGCCACATCCATAGGGTATGCCTGCTTCCCCACTATGACACATGAACTTCCCTTATGCCCTCCATAAATAGCCGCCAGCACAGACAGGCTGCCACCTCTACCATCCCTAATATCCACCCACTTGTCCCAGTGATTGGATTTATTTATCTATTTATTAGCTTTTGATGACTGGGTAAGTGCATTAGGCAATATCCCTGCCCCTTTGTCCTCTGGCCCCCCTGAACCCATGTAGGCCCCTGCATGCCACAGGGGACATGTTTATTGCATAAATTGCAAGTGCTTGATCTACGAATCTGCAGCAACAACTTTTCCATGATGTGACCATACAGTGATGGATTTATGTTAACCGCAATTGTGGTTGGCATATACACATCCGAGAAAACTTTATTTTGGGGGGGGCTTTGCACCATGAACCACTCATTCCCCCCGCACCTCCCGGTAAGTAATATAATCAACTCTGAGTTGGAGTTGACTCAAGCAGGGGGTGCAAGACCCTGAGAAAGCAGTGCCAAGGTCTTGCTGTGGCATTAGAGAGGCAACAGTGAATTGTCGCTGTAATGTCATTTGCAAATCACAGTTTCGCTGTGGCATCAGCATATAGCAAGTGACCACACTCAGCCTAACCCTAATGTTCCATAGGATAACACTGCAACATAAACAAGTCATAACTGTACCAGTCTTTGGCTTTAAGGGACATGCAATATATCCAAACAAAGGCCTCAACGACCGCCACAATCGTGACACATATTATCACTGGAAAATTCATGTGGTATGCAGAGCACCACAAACTTACCTCCAAAATTCACCAAGTTGCCAAATCCACAATTTAAATCCAATAATCATCACAAATGCAACATATGTGCACCTTCTTTTGGACTACAGTAATACACAGTTTCAGATAAGTTTGACAAAAACTGACCAAGTTATGCCTAAAACATTCAAAAAGAGTAGTTGGTTGAAGTGGGATGGTGTCATTTGTGCTGCCAAATTATTCTCTGCCACACCTGTGACATCCATGCAGACAGGTGCTGGAGGGTGTGGAAACAAAAGGATCATTCTGAGAGGTAGCAAAGTCTCTGACTCAGGTACAGTGGTCAAGGAGTAGGTTGCTGGTGTCCCCTTGACTGCTGGTGATGTGGTGCCACTGAGCTTGATCTTGATAACCGGTCCCCAGTATGGATACATGAACCTGTGACCAAACAGCTGGTATCACCTTTCTGTGCATCACAACACATTGGGCACAGGTAATTGTTGTAGTATTTGACTCTGGCCATGGGAAAATTGTACTAAGCCAATTGCAGTGGTAGCAATACTCTGGGTATCTGCACACATGTCACACTGGCAGTGAAGAGTATAACTGGATAACAGACAGATATCAGAAATGTCAGAATTGTTCCTGACTGAGATTGATGAGTGGATACATCCTGTGGTGGTGGTGTTACCACGGGAGATGGGGGGCACAGGGTCTTCAGGCTTTGGAGTGGGGGGGCAGTGGACTGATGACACTGAGACTTTTGTTTATCAGTAGCTTCATTTTAACCCAACTTCACCTTGGTGTACCCCAAGGAGAAGTTACAGGTGAAGTTGCAAGGTGAAGTTACCAATGGCAAATGTCCTAATAAATAGAAAAACTTTGTTAAATTATCCATGGAGGTGAATTTGGCAACTTTGCCTTTACATCGCCTGTGAATTAAAAACTTTGCAATGTATCTAATCACCATCAATGAGTTGTGAGACCCTTAACTCACTAGTGGTGAATCCACCAGTTAGTTATGAAGATTTTATCACTCATGTTCGGAGATAAATTGTTTACTGTACTGCAACCCATTATTTATTTTGCTATATACTACACTGTTTATAATGTTTCTAGTAATGTTTTGTACTCTGTCATTTAAAGTAGCAGTACAACAAAAAAAAAGTTTCCCAAAAAGTTAGTTTGAGCTACTATTAATGGAAATATTTATTAGCATCCCTGTCAAACATACTTTTCTAGGTACCACCTATGCTACTCACCATGTTTTTGTTTTTTAGTCCTAACCCTTGCCAGATCTGCTGTCATATTTCTAAGTATAATGTGGTGGCCATCTTTTTGTCCTGAGCTCAAACTAAATAAAAACATTTATAAAATACTCACATTTTGGTACAACTAGAAAATATTACCAACAAATAAAACTTGAAGATACCTCAAAACTATCATGGTGAAAAAGGGTAGGGTCAATTTGTTTTGGCCAACTTTGTTGCACTGCTGCTTTAAAACTGATTTGCTTTCCATTTTAAACTCTCTGTTTGGCCCTTTGTTCTCAGTGTTCTTGTTCTAGATTCTAAAAGAAAATGTTCTAAGTGGAATTAATGTAATCTAGTAAAAATAACATGTTTTAAGTAAAAAATTTATATTTTTTAAAACACTCATGATCTATTTACCCAGCTTATCCACCACTGGTGTGGTCTATATAGGGAATATTTCAATAGGCACACAGGAATACAATTTTTATTCACACTCAAATGCTGTCACAATGCTGCAAAACAGTGAGAGACTGGAGTGAAGTGAGCCCCAAAAGCAAAGGCACTATTTTAGCTGCATTTCTGAGTGTATATAAAGCTTATTTCTGTGTGACCTTTGGAAAATCCTATTTATACCATAAGATTCAAACATTATTGTTGTTGTTTCTTGATAGATTTGTTAAAGATGTTCATAGTATACGGGAGAGTGCTGTTTCACACAGATATCAACAACAATCCTTGTGCTGTTGTTTTATATAGTAGTACCATCAAAGGGTTGTTGTACCCTCTTGAGTGCATCACCACTATGTTACAACAACATAGACTGCACTAGCACCACTATTCTCTACTAACTGTGCACATCACAGAGTACTTGTGTCTTGATTTTTTGGTTTTCTTGTAACACCTTGGACACTCATTGCCAATGTCTCTGAATCCAGTGGCAAAGGAGCAGATTTATTCTTTTACACATGTTTAGTAATGAATGTGAATTGGGTTCTACTTTGTAGATTTATATTATACAGCCATTCAAACAGGTTAATTGTAATTAAGTATTTGTGACATTTTATTGTTGTTGTGGAATTACTATCTCTAGTATGTAAGTCAGTCCATTTTGTATATTTATTGCTCACTTCTGTAATATATGTTGGTGTCTGATTTTTAGATATTGTACCTAGGAATAATCATGTTAAGGACCTTGCTGGAAATGAGCATGTCTCAGTCGAGTTTCCTATTCTTTTGTTTGTCAATTGAATAAAAATGTTACTACTACTACTAAAAGTAGTGGCAGACAGTAGTGTTTTTATGGTTTTATGATCTTCATTTTCAGCAATTGTCATGTCTAAGTAAAGGCCGAACTGAACAACCACCCACAGTGCTTTTAGAAGAACCATAATGAAATATCTGTTCTGAAAACTAAATAGTTTTGCAACTGTATTTCCAATCGCTTATTTCTGGATAATTCTTTCATGGTGGGGTGGAGAGGGAGACTGACTTATTTGTACCTATTTGGTAAGATGTGTGTTGAGGGGTCTAAAACAATTGACTGTTGAGTACTGTCTGACACTGTGTGTGAGTGTGTGCGGCGTGTGTGTGTGTGTGTGCGTGTGTGTGTGTGTGTGTGTGCGTGTGATATTTTTGTGGAAAGTGACCCATATCCTACAAAAGACAATGTATGGGCCACAAGACCGAGTTTGTTTCTCAAGGTTTTTATAACAACAAACCTGTCGAGCTTCACTTCTGAGGTCTGAAGGTTATCATGACAACCTCTCAAAACCAACACAGACTTGTTATTCACAAAGGCCCATTCAATGTCCTCTATGGGGTGTAATTGATTTTTCCCCTGTGTACTGCTGTGAGAGGTTTCCTTCCTTAGACAGTTAAACTGACTTTGTTTCTTCTGTCAGTGAGCTCAAGCAGCAGAGCCAGTGAATACTCTGAAAAAGAGGCATGATTGATAGCTCCAGGAAAAATAACAGGAGCTGCAGGTTGAATAATTTATTATTCATCACGTAATGTATCCCTCCCATGTAATAAATAGGGGATACTATATTCCATAGGGCACAGAGGAAAAAGCATTTTCTTCATTCCAGAGTGCTGTTAACAATTTTGCCCAGCTACCTAGCAAGAAATAGCTGAACCAAGTGAAAATAAACACCAGCCCCAAAGTGCAATACTAGGAGGATGTTATATTGTTGAGGTATGCTGTCCTTCAGATAAAACGTTACACCAAGGTTCTGTTTGCCTTTTCTGGTGGTTGTGCAGGTGGAGATAATAGACCCTATGACACTTCTCAAGAAGAATATGGGAGTTTCATGAGTGTCCTGGTCAAATTTCCCATATTCACTGAAATACTACCAATAGCTTAATCTGATTCAATTTCAGTTGGTTTACATCTGTAGTCCCTTCCCTCCTTGAGATTAGAGCTAAAAATGAGCAGTATTATCTGGCCTTTTTTTCCAGTCAACAATAACTATATAGATAAATAAGCTCCTATTGCTACTACAATAATTTTGGCTCCATTTCAGAGAATGCAATCATCTAATTCCTATGTGTCCCTATGAGATATCCTATTTATAACATTGGACTTTGGAGTTTACTGTTGTTTCTGTGGCTGGCTGAAAAATTGCAAAGTTTTTTTGGTTTTTAATGAAATATATTGTACTTTTGAGAAGATGTCTATGAGCTTATTGTTTTATTCTAAGCCTGCAGGGCATGCTGACAAATTGGAGTGTGTGAGTTGGTGATTTGTTTATTTATTTATTTATTTATTTATTTTTTATTTACTACTTTTTGGTGGTACCTGGCCATCGGAAAGTCTGCCCTGGTCACAGACCCATGGGATTTCCACCCCCGATCATAGCCTGTGCTTCTTCCCTTAGTCACCCCTGGCTTGCCCCTCAGAGGGAAGGGTTGTGGCGCCAGCCCTTAATGCCACAATTCTGGCATCTGGTTGGAGGAAGCTGGCATCGGAGGTGATGAGAGGCCCATGGGCAGGGCATCATGAAGATGAGCCTGGACCAGATTTTCTTTCCCCTGAAAGGAGGGGTGGGGACATGCAATGATGACCAGTGTTCACCCCGCCCCTGAGACATCCAGGCATCGGTGTGCTTGTGGCTAGACACTGAACACACACCTCACCCTCCCCATGGAGAATGAGAGCAGTCTAAGAATGCTCGATCCTTCTCCCTCTGGCCCGGCCCTCTGACAACCCAGGTCTGTTCCCGAACCCGGGTCGCCGGCGTCTCAAGCAGAAATCCAACAGCTGTGCCAGCGGGCTGGCCTGATTTCACTATTTATTAAAATTTCCATAAATTACAGGATAGGTTCCATGAGAAACAAATCATATTTACAGAATGTACCAAGCCAGTAAAAACAAAATACATGAACTAACATAGACACATTTAATTAAACTAATTACAGATAGATTGTTCTTCCAGCAACATTTGTTTTAAACCATGTTTAAAAATACCAAGCGTTTATGAATTTCTCAGCTGAGGAGGGAAGCTATTCCATAAAAGAAGAGCAGCATGAGAAAAACATTCTCTCCCAAAGTGAGTTTGAAACTTGGGTAAACAGAGACCACTCTGAACACATCTCTAAGACTGTAGTTATAAGAGGGAGCTGTAAGCCTTTAAGATAGGTAACAAGAGTCTGCTTGTTCCCTGTTTTGTAAACTAGGGATAACCCATGGAAGGTATTTCTGGAAGAAGGAGGCAGCCAGTTTAACTGAGATAGTAGGGTACAATGGTGTTTATTCCATTTAGACTTTAAAATGAACCGAAGAAGTTGACAGTAAACAGTATTCATTGGGAGAAGGTTTGAAATATTGGAATGACTGTAGATGAGATTGCCTTAAACTAGAATGGGGAGGATAGCTTGGGCAATAATTCGTTGACAATCATGTTTGATTCCCATAAAAATAACATTTTTTACCTCTTTTTTAATTTTTTTTAAAAGTACATATCATTATAAACAGGTTTAGCAGGCACAGTCCAGTTCAGATTGAAGACATCTACAGTTGCCAAATCTCACTGAGGGAGACATTCCCCAATTATATTAGTGGATTCAGTTTGGCTACTTGGTCTAATGTTAAGGAGGTTATACTGTATGAATAACATACATTGTCTTCTGATTACCGCTTCTGAAATGATTCGATGTCCAGACCGTATTTGGGTGCATGAAAGAAATCTGATTTTATTTACACCACCATAATAACATTCTGTAGATATGTATAAAATCAATTATATTTAGCCCATTAGGCCCCTTCCTCATATCCTCTAATTCTTTTTACCTATCCCTTAATTCCCTTTCCTTTTTCCCCTTCCACTCTTCTCTCTAGCTCCTCCTTCAGCACCCTTCCAGTATAACAGGAACTGTCCACCTGTCCCAAGACCCTCAGTCTCATCATACCAAAACTTGCCTTGCATGTCCCTTTACTCCTCCCTTCTCCATCAACTATGCCATCTATTCCAGGGTCGGTGGGTGGGGAAAATAAAAATTCCAGCAGAAAGAGGGCAAACAGCCTTCAATCTGGGCTTATAAACCCCTTAAGAACCCCTTGAAGGACCCCTCTAAGCCACACCCCTGGGCCAATCATCTGTCCCCTCAGGTGTACACATCATACCCCTGTAGCTGCCCATCAAGACCTCACCTGATCCCATCCCCTTTCCCACCTGTCTGTCACCCTGACCTCACTAGGCCCCTCTGCTTTCTTTGCCCTATCTGTTCCTTCTCCTCCCCTCCCCCTCCCAAACTCAACCCCCCCATGTTCCTTAAGTTTCCTTTATTTTCTCCAGGTTGCCATCAGACAATTCAGGTTGCCTTTTGTTGGCAACCCTATTTGTCTTCTGATCAAACCTTCTGAAATGAGTCAACATCCAGACCTTATTTGGGTGCACAAAGACAATCTGGTATTATTTACAGCACCATAATAACATTCTGTACATATGTATAAAATCAATCATATTTCTGAAAAACATAAAAATTTATTTCCTTGTCCACATTATTCACAATTCAATCTTGCATTGAATTCTCCCTTTGTTCCTCCTTCTCTCTGGGCCAGATGTGTCATCCAGCCCCCACGACACCAAAAACTAAGCCTCCCTGTCTATAATTTTGCTACGTCTGGATGCTAGGGACCCAATCCCTAGCCCTTCTATATACACCTCCCCCCTTCTAATAATGTTTAGGTGCCTAGCACTGGCCCATGCACCCTCCCCCTTCCCTCTGGCCCTGTCTGCCCCCCATTTTAGCCCTCTATGCTCCTCCCTCATATCCCCTAATTCCCTTTCCATCAGCCCCCACCTCCAGCTTGCTTTGGATGCTGGGGCTCCCCCCCCTTGTGGAGCCCCAGTCCCTCTTACAACCTCACTGCAGCCAATTGCCACAAAGTCAAAAAGAAATACTGGCATCCCTCTATCAGAGAGATGCACCCCATCTCCACCATAAAAATGTGTTTTTTTTTCAAAACTAATGCCCTTCTGCATAATGCAGTGTCCCCCCAAACCCTTGAGAAATATAGTCACCCTTTTGTTCAGCCATTTTCTGGCTCTCTCAATTGCCCCAATGCTAACAGTCTGATGGCTTACTGTTTTCGATATGATTTCAGACCATACAATCTCCACCCTGGGCCATCAGCCACTTATGGTCTGTAAGTCAGCCATAACAGCCCTCAAAAAGGTTCCCTATGGCATTTTTCCCCAAGTCATTACCCCCAAAGTGAATAACCAAAACATCCGACCTACCCCAAATAATCCTAAATTCTTCCAGTAAAGGAAGCAATTGGGTCCAGCATATCCCCTGGACCCCTTTCCAGCATATCTGCAGGCTTCTGAGTCCTCTCATAAATTTCCTGTCCCCCTGGCCAGTCACTGTGTGTCTCTCCACCCAGTAAATTTACAAATGTCTCAAGATCCACATAATCTGTCTCCTCTTTGCACCTGCTGACAGGAGAAAAAACATGAAACAATTATTTCAGGATCTGATATAATGCTTATAACAGTCAGATTGCCATCTACCCAGCTCCTTTATATCCTCAGCTGATCCCCCTTCCAGGGCCAGGGTTGAGGCCGCCCCTATCCTGAATGAATGTGTGGTGAACTGTGCCAGGTTTTGCCCCTTAAACGCTAATGTCCTTTTTAATATCCTTCCATCTGGTAAGATGTTACCACTCTCCCATTCCTGTATTGAAACCAGGGGCCTGAGCACAAAGGTTGTATGCTCCTGTACTTCTCCATAGCCTTGACTGCGCACTCCTGCTCCTCCCCCAATTTTGAATCCACACATGAGCCCACGTCCCATCTGGTCCATTTTTGAGTGCCACAACCAAATGCCTGATACCCCCATGTTAAACTGAATGTCCTCCCTCTGTAGTCCCCCACCGGTGTTGCCTTTGTTTTTTGCCATTACCTCCTCCACCCTAAAGGCTCCTCTTTAAAGCAGGGTGAAAATCACCTGAAAAAGGCAGGTCTCTGATGTTGAGTTACTTATGACTCCAAATACACTCAAGACAGCCACTAGGATGTTGGGTGTTATGGGTCTGTGTGGGTCTGTTTGGGGGCACCCCTTTTTTACCGACCCATCTACATGCATCTTACCTGCCTACTGTTGTTTGGCTCCGGCCAATCCCCGGGTCCCATAGGCCCAGCCTATACCAGCTAACTGTACTGTCATAATTGAGTATGACAAACTTTTTTACCACCTGTACACTATGAACCTCATTACCTGTTCCTCCATGACCGGTAAACTTACTACCATGCCCTGCTGCACCTGAAACCCTTAGAAGGCTTCCCATGCTCCCTCATAGGCCTTCAAAGTATTGGCCAACCAGGAGCTCTGGTGCAACATTTGGGCTCTTACCACCCAGTTCCGCACAGATGGCCTAGTACCAGTATTTTCACCATTTCCTCCTGAGGGACCAGCATCCAGAACCTGCCCAACTGTAAACTGTTAACCTATGTGGCAAAATGTTACATTTTCCACTGTATCTGATATTAGCTGTCTGTTAACCGGTGTGACAAATTGTTACATTTTTCTCTGTGTATCTGATTAATAATTGTGGTGATAACCTGCGTGTTATCCTTCACTTGTAACCCTTCCCCCCAGGTTGCACATGGAGACACACTTTTTTTTGCTCAGTGTGCCTTTCCTGGTGAATCAATTGAATGAATAAATAACAAAATAAAAATGTGGAAGACTGTCAGTGATCTTGATTTTTAACCCTTCTACGTGCGTAGCTCTAAATGCCAGGTTCATGTATAGTCCTAGTATTATCAGCTGCCTGGCAACACTATTTACCATTTCACCGGAGCCCTTCTTCTTGTTGATCACCTCAACCACACTTTTATTGTCACACCAGAAAACCACTTTTTTGTGTTTCTTCTCCCCACCCCCCATACCACTAATGCTTCACAAATGGGGAAAATCTCAAGCAAGGTAATGTCCTTCGGCAAGCCCCTGAGCCTCCAGCTGTCTGGCCAGGCTTCAGACAACCATCTCCACCCATAGTATGGCCCAAAACCCAGAGAGCCTGACATGTCTGCGTACAGTTGCATGGCCTTGTTATCCTGCCAATCGTTCTGCTGGAAGATAACCCCTTTGTAATCCTCCAGAAATTTAATCAACACCAACAGCTCCTCCCACACTTCTTTCATGATATCTACCCAGTGATGCAACCATTTTGCCTTCCCTGTGTCCCACCCCAACCACCATGTGAAGACTCTGCAGGGGCCGATTGCCTTACAAATGAAGTTGAGGTGGCCCAGCAGCTGTTGTACCACCACCAAGGGGACCTGTCTTCTGCCTAATACCTGGCCGAGTAGCCTCTTAAGATTCCACACCTTGGCCTGAGGCAGGGGAAACCATTCCCCCATGGTATCCACTTCAGTTCCCAAAAACTCTATCACTCTGGCTGGCCCCTCTGTCTTTACATAGAAATATAGAAACATAGACTTTGACGGCAGATAAGGACCACTTACCCACCCAGTTGGCCCATTTCCCTACCTACTGGATAAGCTGCAGATTCTAGTTATCCAAAAGCCTACTTCCTGCAACCCCCCACTACAATTGCCTTATCTCTGTCCCATGCATGTTTGAATTCCCCCACTGTTTTAGACCCAACACCCTCCCCAGAAAGGTGGTTCCATGCATTCACCACTCTCTCCATGAAAAAAAATTTCCTCACATTACCCCTGAGCTGTCCCCCCTCTATCTTAATTGTGTCCCCTTGTTCTTACACATCTCTTTTTCTGAAAGATGCTACCCTCCAGGACTTTGTTGATTCCCTTGAGGTACTTGAACATTTCTATCATGTCCCCCCTGTCCTTCCTTTCATCAAGGCTATACATATTAAGCTCTCTCAGTCTCTCTTCATATGATTTCTGATGCAGATCCTGCACCATTTTAGTTGCCCTCCTCTGGACTGCTTCCATCCTGTCTATGTCCTTGCATAGATGAGGTCTCCAAAACTGCACACAGTACTCCAGATGGGGTCTCACCAACTGTCTGTACAGAGGGATAACCACTTCCCTTTTTCAACTTGTGATGCCCCATCCTATGCATCCCAGTATCCCCCTGGCTCTCCTTACTGACTTCTCACATTGTTTACCAACCTTTAGATCATCTGATATGACTACCCCCAAGTCCGGTTCCATTTTTGTTGTTATTGGTACCTCCCCTGCTATTGTGTACTCTTCTCCTGGGTTTTTGTTTCCCAGGTGCATTACTTTGCACTTCTTTGCATTGAATCTAAGTTGCCATATGTCTGACCATTCCTCCAACGTTGCCAAGTCCCTTCTCATCCTTTCTACCCCCACTTGTGTATCAACTCTGTTACAGATCTTTGTGTCATCTGCAAAGAGGCATACCTTTCCCTCCAGACCCGCTGCAATGTCACCTATAAAGATATTAAAGAGGACTGGACCCAGTACTGAGCCCTGAGGTACTCCACTAGTGACCCCCCTTTCTTCAGAATGTGTTCCACTCACTATTACCTTCTGTGTCCTGTTGTGAAGTCAGTTTGCTACCCAGGCTACCACCCTGGGACCCACTCCCAGGCTGGCTAACTTGATTATTAATCTTTTGTGCGGGACTGTGTCAACTGCCTGGCTAAAGTCTAGGTAGGCCATATCCACAGCCCCTCCCTGGTCTATTACTTTGGTCACCCAGTCAAAGAAATCTATTAGATTCATCTGACATGACCTTCCTGCTGTAAATCCATGCTGCTTTGGGTCCTATGTCCCGCTGGCCTCTAGGTACTCAACAGTTCTTTCTTTCAAGTGATTCCATAATTTTCCTTACCACTGAGGTCAAACTTACAGGTCTGTAGTTTCCTGCTTCTGCCTTGTCCCACTTTTGTGAAGGAATCACATCTGCCCTTCTCCAGTCCTCAGGTACCACCATGTCCTCCCATGATTTGTTAAAAGTGTGGTCAATGGTGTCACTACGTCCTCCCTTAGTTCTTTTAGGATTCTGGGGTGAATCCCATCAGGCCCCACTGCTTTGTCCACCTTGAGTTTTAGGAGTTCTTTTCGGACTCTTTCTTCTGTAAATGGACTGGTGTCAACCCCCCTACCCAGAGTGCTTCTATTGTCTGGTTTAGGTAACTCCTCCTCATCTTCTTTTGTGAATACTGAGCAAAAGTATTCATTCAGTATCTCTGCCTTTTCACTGTCTCCCTCTGCCCACATCCCCTCTCCCTTATTAATCTTCACTATTCCTCCCTTAACCTTTCTATGCTCCCTAATGTACCTATAAAAGGTTTTATCCCCCTTCTTAACTGAATTGGCTATTTTTTCCTCGGTTTGGGCTTTTGCTATTCTGACTGCTTTCCCCACTTCTTTCTGCTTTAATTGATACAGTTCCCTGTCATGATCCTTCTGTGATGCCTTACACTTTTTGAATGCAGCCTTTTTCTCCTTAACATTCCCTGCCACCTCTTTTGAGAACCATAGTGGTTTTTTACTCTGCATTGTTTTCTTTATCTGTTTCACACAAAGGCTTGTTGCCTCTATGATGGCAGTTTTTATTTTTCTCCATTGTTCTTCCACCCCTCCGTTTTGGCCATTTGCTAGTGTATTCCTCAGATATTCACCCATTTTGCCAAAGTCAGCCCCTCTAAAGTCCAGTATGCTTATTTTTGTATGGCTTGTCTCCATGGTTGTGTTTATTGTGAAGCACACTGTGCAGTGGTCGCTTGTTCCCAGCTGTCTACTAATTTCTAAATTTGTGATCCTCTCTCCATTTGAGAGTATCTGGTCTAGTATTGCTTCCTCCCAATTGGGTTCCAACGCTAGCTGTCTAAGGCCTGCCCCCTGCAGGGCATCGAGAATGACCCTGCTCTTGGACGTGGCTGCAGTACATGTCATCCAGTTAACATCTGGCATATTCAGGTCCCCCATCAACAGTATCTCCCCTTTTTCAGTCATTTTGAGAATGTCCTCTATCATTTTCTTGTCCATTTCCTCCCCTTGAGATGGGGGTCTCTATACAACCCCTGTGTGGGTTGTGATGCCATTCCCTGTCTCCAAGGTGACCCAGAGTGCCTCTTGTCCTCCCCCTTTACTTTTTAGTTCTGTAGCTTTGATCCCTTCCCTTATGTATAGAGCTACTCCACCTCCTCTCTTCCCCCTCCCTGTACCTTCTGTAGACTGTGTACCCTGGTATGTTGACATCCCAGTCATGGTTCTCCGTGTACCATGTTTCTGTGACTGACACAACATCCAATTGTTCATCTTCCATCAAGGCTACTAGCTCAGGAAGCTTGTTTCGTAGACTACGGGCATTGGTACCCATTGCCCTCCATTTAATGTTGGCTTTATCCTTTTTTCCCCTATGCCTGCTCTTTTTGCCCTTGTCTATTTTTCCATTTACCCCATCCTGCCCTCTGTTGAGCACTGTACCTCAATGTTTACCTTACTACCTGTCATGTTTTGTGGGGAGAAGCTTGAAATTTCCTGCCTTTTATTAGCACCTCCCCCCATGGCTAGCTTAAAAGCTTGCCAAGGAAGCATTTAAACCCATCACTTGGGATCTTGGTTCCCTTCATGGACAGGTGCAGACCATCATGCCAGTATAGACCTTCATCTCTCCAGGTGTACCCCCAGTCCCCAATGAAGCCAATGCCCTGTGCTCAGCACCAGTTTTGCAACCATTCATTAAACTGCATGGTGTGTAGTACCCTAGCCTCACCCCTGCCATGGACTGGCAGCACCTCTGGGAAGGTAACCATGCTTGCTACCTGACTGAGGCCCCTCCCCAACTCCACAATTTCATCCTGCATTGCACTGATCCCATGCCTAGCTAGGTCATTTGTCCCAAGGTGGACAATGATATCTAGTTCCCTCTACTGTGATGCTGCTTCTGCAATCCTGAGGATTCGCTTCTTGTCCCTCCAAGCCATGGCACCAGGCAGGCACCTTACTTCCCTCTCCTCTCCCTTCCGCAGGTCTACCCCTCTAACAATTGAGTCCCCTATCAAAAGCTGTTTCCTTCCCCTGTGGTGTTCCTTGCCACCCTTCTGTGGGTCTCCCTTGTGGGTGTCCTCAGCATTCTTCTTGGTCTCCAGTGAGGGTGCCATCATAGAGGAACCTTTCTCTGCCAGACTGGCATATGGTTTGTGTAGGGTACAACTAGGGGGCTTCACCTCTGTTCCACCACCCGCACCCTCCCAGAACCAACTGTGGTCCAACTGTTCTTCATACTTGGCAGCCTCTGTGGCAGTGGTTGTGGCAGTGGTGCTCTTTGGGTGGGGAAGGCCTCCTTAGTCCTTGCCAGTTCAGCCTGGAGGTGGGCAACCTCCTCCCTCAGAGCTGACAGTTGTCTGAAAATAGGACAGCAACACAGTTTCCAGAATGTCTCCCAGAAAACTGCTGCCCCACAGCCAGTGCATTGCACCACTCCCCACATGTCCCTCCCCCTTATAATATATTTAGTTTAGTTTAGTTTATTGTTCTACGAATTACTACCTTTGAGCCAGAGGCTCTTTTACAAAGGTTCCACATCAATTAGGTACAGTACAAAAAAGGTTACATAGATAACACAACAATTTGTGCTGTGTCAAGAGCGAGAAAACATATACAAATACATATCAAATCATTTGTGCAAAAGGACATGAGATATCAATAATCACATTATTATTACAAGAAAGAGGTCATGCCAGATTAGGAGAAACAAATAGGGAAAAAGTCCAGAACAGAGGGTGAAGTGAAAGATGTGGGAGCAGACAATAGCAGGAGAAAAGGTTTCCCAAACATGTCTTTGTCAAATAATGGAACAGGTGGGTAGTGAGAAAATAGGAGGTTTAATCAGGGCAGTCACAGGAGCTGGAGGTGGCAAGGTGAGAGAACAGCCTTGATTTGAAAATACCTAGAGAGGTGGAGGCAGTAATATGAGTGCTGAGGGCATTTAGCCAGCTGGGGGCATGATAGGCAAATGATCTTTGTCCCTGAGAAGTCCGGCATTGGGGGACTTGGAGAGGCTGGTGTTCTGATCTTCTGGTAAAATGGGTGCTAGCGCTCAGGCATAACAGGTCTTGGATACAAGGTGGAGTGAGGCCCAGAGTGGATTTTTTCGCCATCAGGCAGGTAAGGTACTTTATCCAGTTTGAGAGTTGCAACCAACCTGAGTCAGCATAGAGTTCACATGTGTGGGTACGTCGATGTGCACCAGTGAGCAGCTGACAGGCCTTATTTAGGGATGTTGTAATGCGACTAAGTGCTGTAGTAGTTGCAGATCTGTATATAACTAAGCCATAGTCAATGACTGAGATGATAGAGGATTGGATGGCAATCCTCAGTGCAGAATGGGTAAGGAGCTGTCGGTTCCGATACAGAATCCCAATTCACTGATTAATAGTTTTAGCTGTACTATCAATGTGAGTTGCAAAGGTTAGGCCTTGATCAAAGTTGATTCCAAGATATTTGAAAATTGGCACTTGTTCAAGGGTATTTCCCAGGTATGTATTAATGGTGAGTGGGACTTGCCGTTTCTTGTTTCGCGGGTTAGAGAAGAGCATGGATTTAGTTTTTTTGTGGTTTAGAACCAGCTTATGTTCAAGGAACCACATCTCAACTTTGGAAAAAGCATGCTGAAGGTGAGACATAAGAGGTTCGGATCTTTATGAGTGGCAAGAATCATGGCATCGTTGGCATAGAGGATTATTTGTTCAGGGCAGGATTTGGGGAGGGAGTTTAGGAAAAGGCTGAAAAGGAGGGGGCCCAGGATGGATCCCTGGGGAACTCCTGAGCGAACCGGTTTTGAGTCTGAGAGAACTCCAGCTACTTTTACAGATTGAGAGCGCTGAGCAAGGTAATTTTTTACCCAGTCACCAGGACTCTGTGAGAACCCTAGGGATAGTAGTTGTTTGATAAGTAGGCCATGGTGTACTGTATCAAATGCCTTGGTTAAGTCAATGTAGACTGCTCCAGTTAGGTTTCCTTTGTCCATGGCATTGTGGATTGCTCCTGAGAATTCAAGTAGGGCAGTTGATGTGCTGTGCCTTTTCCTAAATCCATGCTGCTGGGTGCATAGGATGTTGTGCTTTTCCAGGTAGTCTGAAAGTTGGTCTGCCACCAAGCGTTCAAGAGCCTTAGAGAGAGGTGGTAGTATTGATATCAGGCGATAGTTACCAGGCAGTGACTTATCACCACTTTTGTGCACCGGTGTGACAACTGCAGCCTTCCATTTCCTAGGGAATTGGCTGTAGCAGAGGGAGAGATTGAGAATTTTTGTGAGGGGGAGCAGTACTTCCTCCAGAGTGAGGGACAGAAGTTTAAGGTCAATAGTGTCACTGCTTGCTCGGGACTTAGAAATGGCCTTCTTTACATATTTATAGACTTCATGTGCCTTTACTAGTTTGAAATGGAAGGGTGATTTGGTTGGAGAGGCAGTAGTAGAAGTAGAAACTGGAGGGTCAGCATCAGTGAAGAAATCAGATGAGAGGACACCACTAAGGTCCGTGAAGGTATCATGTAGGGTGTTTGCAATAATCTCTCAGTCTAATGTAGTGGTTCCATCCACATTCATTATTGTAGGAGAGGATTTGGACTGCTGACCCATGATATTTCTTAAGTTGTCCCAGAAGGATTTCCCTTCACCCCAGGAGTTGGAGAGGGCATTCTTGAGTAGGAGCTCTTCATCAAGCGGATCTGCTTAGTACATTGGTTCTGAGCCTGTTTATATTTTGGATGTCCGACAGAGTGCCAGTAGCTCTTGCAGTGGCCCAGAGGTGATCCTTACTTTTGAGTTGTGCCAAGAGCTTCGCCGTGAGCCAGGGATTTGTGAGTGCTTTGATTTTGCACTTTTTTACTGGTGCATAGGTGTCACAGGCAGTGTTGAAAGTAGTAATAAAGTAATCAAGGGCTAGGTCAACATCTTGAGTTTTGTAAATCAATCTATCTGCCTAAGACAGGTCTTGAGATGAGTAAGGTTGCCATAAGGTAGGACTCTGCTATAGATGGTTTTTGGAGGCGGCTTACGAAACTTATTTGTCCAGGTACGTATTATTGGAGAGTGATCACTGAGCGAGTCAGGGAGAACACTTACATTGGTTATACGGGTAGGGTGGCTGGTAAGGATCCAGTCAATGAGGGTGCTGGTCCCTGATTTGTAGTTTTCCTGGTAGGAGTTTACCACTTGTGTTAAATTTGCTGCTAGGATAGCATCTTTGTTTGACCCTGCATCAGAAGCAAGCCAATTTATATTAAAGTCCCCAAGGAGAAGGAGTTCGATGTCAGAAGGTTGTGTACTTACGAACTCGAGGACAGCCTGTAGGCTGAAATCAGAATCTTTTGGTGGGATATAGACAGCAGCAATCATGAGAACTTTGTTTTGAGCACCAAGTAGTATCTTGATAGGGAGGAGTTGCACTAAGGTTTCTGTGGTGGGGTAAGAACCAGGGAGACAGGTGAGGTAGTCCTTTATGTAGATTGCACTCCCACCACCCCTTTTCGATGTCCTATCCAGCCTGAATATTTTGTAGCCTTGTATAGAGATGGCATGATCCGGAGTATTAGGTGTCAGCCAAGTTTCGACAATGGCAAGGATATCCAGGTTGTGTTGGCTGGCAAAGATTTGAAGGGAGGCCAGTTTTGGGAGGAGACTGCAGATGTTTAAGGTAGCAATTTTGAGCCCCCCCTCCATTTTGGCAGGCTTTGTTGTACTGTAGGAGACAGGGCCAGGATTTGAGAGGACACTTCCTGATATCAGGAGGAGGAGGAGGAGGAGTAGGAGTTTAAGAGACAGTTGCCGTACTCCGTAGTCAATAGAATTACACTTCTGAGGCTTATGCGGCTTGGACCAGTGCAGGCATCTAGGGTCCCAGAGCAAGGAGGTTGTTAGTAATAGAGGACGATATGCCCATTTATCCTTGTTGTAGCTTGTCAGTTGCACCCAGTCACTTGCAGATAGGTACCTGGTGGTTAAGTCAAAAGCCAAAAGAATGATCAACAGCTGAGGTCCAGAGTCACTGAAATGTTAAAATTCCTGAAGGTGATTAACTGTGCCTGCACATATGCAGGATGTGAAATCCCTTTGTCTGTGTGCTTCTTTGTCATTCAAACAGGTTGCTGAAAAGCCCACATACAGATCATGGAGCAGGTCAGACGAAAATGTGGATTCCAGCAGGAACCAGAGTCACCAAGTTTGTCAGATGTAGTTGTTTCACTTATGTTTTGCTTGGGATAGCTTCCAAAAAGTTGATTTTAAAATAAAAATAAAGATACCTGATGATGATTTTTTGCAGAAATCCAGTCCAGGAGACTTTAACAGGTGTAGTGAGCAAAAATGGTATAGTTACCACAAGCAGAAAAACACGTAAATCCACAAAAACTAAGCTACAGACACAGACAAACACAAGCAGCCACCACACAGACCCAGGGGGCATGGCTAATGACATATTTGGCTATGGCCAAACAGGCTAATGGCATATACATATTTTTTCTTCCTTTTTGTGGTGTGTACTTACCCTTTATGCACTGTGCTGGGTTATTAAGAATATGACAGTTCTGCCCCAAGACCTGTTGAGGAAGTGATGTCAGAACATTGGCTATAAAGGAAACGTCATGCCTGGGATGGTGGGGGGTGGGAAGGATGGGTGGGTAGTTCACAACCACTGGTGACTGTTAGAAACAATCAAATACACCACTGCTCCACCACCCTGGTGAGTACTGCCCTTTATAGTAATTCAACTAACCTCCAGTAACTGATTTGTCAACTATTTAAAAGTAATTTGATGCAAACTGTTACAGAATACTAGTAGACAGTCCAGTTACCCACAAAGGAAAATCAAATATGCAGTTATTTCAACCCTTCTGAAGTTGCTCACAAGATAAGCAGTTTTGAAAACCCCTTCGTGATTTAAAAATGAAAATAATTACACACAAAGCAATACCAATGTAATACTGTAAAGTAAGGAAAATTTCCCTCAGATGTAAGTAAGAGAGATTTGTTGCAGATTTCTAGTCCCAGTACAGTATATCCCATGCAGTTTCTCAGTTGTTTCAAAGCACACCCTGTTACACAACTTGAAGAGATGGGCTTCTGTCTGAAACAGGATCACGCCAGTAGTTTATAGTAATTTATCAATGCTGGAATGTTCCACCCAAAACAATTGGCTATGATGCAAGGTCTCCCTGACTAGTGAAGACAATTTCCCCCACCTGAGGCTCTGTCTGGCATCAAATTACAAACTGCAGCCTTTGCTATTAGAAGTACACAGGCACCACCAGTAAATTATTTCAAAATATATTGATGCAAACTGTCACAGAATACTAGTAGACAGTCCAGTTACCCACAAAGGAAAATCAAATATGCAGTTATTTCAACCCTTCTGAAGTTGCTCACAAGATAAGCTGTTTTGAAAACCCCCTTCCTGATTTAAAAATGAAAATAATTACACACAAAGAAATGCCAATGTAAGACTGTAAAGTAAGGAAAACTTCCCTCAGATGTAAGTAAGAGAGATTTGCTGCAGATTTCGAGTCCAATATAGTATATCCCATGCAGTCTCTCAGTTGTTTCAAAGCACACCCTGTTACACAACTTGAAGAGATTCTACTAACGGAATACTGATTGCCTCCGACAATCCCTGAAAGTCCATTAACATCTCATGCACCTCCTGCTTGGATTCCCCATTCAACAAAAAGTAATCCAGGTAATATACTACCCGGCTCTAAACACCCACTGGACCCAGGTACTAAATGTCTCAAAAGTAGAACAGGCTACCGAGCATCCCATAGGCATAGCTTTATCAATATAAAAAAAAAAACATCAAACTGGAAACCCAGCAGGTCCCAGTCCTCTGGTCGAACTGGCAATTCAGGTTGCCTTTTATTGCCAACCCTATTTATATTGTATTCAGTTTTGGAGACACATGGGTATGCTTAGGTATTAGAATGTCACATATTCATATATTTGAAACACTACTCAGTAATCAGGATTAGAGATAGGGCAATGTGTTCCTTAGTATAAATCAGCTCTCCACTGCCTTTTCTAGAACCAGCATTTGGCGATAGGAGAGAATAAAGCAGAGAATCATGCACAGCAAGATGACACTGGCCTGATTCCCAATTCTCAAATTACATTGAGAGCTCCACTCCTGTTGCCACTGGATCTTAATAACCGAGGAGTTTGGTGCCTTGCAGTCTTAGGGGGACATTGAGGTGTTATTGGGGGCTGATACTTCATAATGTTAAACAGGGGCTGTATAGTTGATATCAGTGTGGGAGAGAAATACATCCATGGCAGATAGAGTCAGTCATGGATGGAAGACAGAACCTATGGACGAGGGTGGCAACAGTCTCCCCATACACTTTTGCCCATGAGCATTCAAAGTGCCCCTTTAATGCATGCAAACTCAGAAGAGAAGCAATCATTGCCTCTTTCCTAATTACTGCAGCCCACCTCCCACTACCCCACTTGTCTCTGTGTTCTTGCACCCATGAAGTCAGTAGACCCCAAGGAAAATAAGCATATGGAAAAAAGATGTACTGTATAGGCTAGGAGAGCTGATAAAAGAATATTTGAGGAAATCACCAATTACACAATGTATAATAGAGACTAAAGAGAAGTTTCACTTCAGTGCACGTGACTTTTCACTTGTGAACTTTTTAAAATAATTTATTATACAATAGCAGGAAAATTTCTCATTTCCTCATTGGTCAATGTGTGCCTAGAACAGTGATGTTATTGAACAACAACATCACCGGATTAAGTACAGACACACAGGTGACTGCAGTCAACAAAACAAATCCCTCTCTCCCCACGCAAACACCAGGAACCACACACTGCTCTGTTGGCTGTCCAACAGTTGATTTCCTCCCTCACTTCCTGTTTTCTTCACCACCCTTGAAACACAAGCTTCTAGAGGAAAGGCAGCCACACAACAGATAGTACCACAAAGTAAATTCATATTTCAACCCCATTTTTCTCTCTGAAGCGAGCAGCTTCACTGAACCGCAGAAACCATAAATGCCTAATGTGCACCTTAATGATACTGTTCGATTGAGTGGAAAAAAGCTGGCATTGAAATAAATCTGTTTTGTGTGCTGAAATAATCCACTGGCACACATGGTGTATTCCCAAGCTCCTCCTCCTGTACTCACCATCACAGTAACTACTGAATCATTACAAGGAAGTCTTTCCCAACTCCTTCTCACCTCCCAAATCAAACATCCTGCACAAACTCCAATCTGCTCGTAGAGCACAAAGAAAAAAAAAAGCACTAATAATGTTAATCAAATGAATGAAGCATGAGCAAAACTTAAAATAAAGCCCACTTCAGCAGTTAGGGAACAGCTGCTTTGGGGGGGGCATTGCTGAGGGTGCTATAAAGCATCACTACAGCAAGGTTACAGGCCTGGGAAACCAGCATCATTTACACAGCAGCTTCACCTATTGGTGGAAAAATATAATGGACTTTTTTTTTTTAAAACATATGCATCCACACACAAAAATTGGGGAGAAAAAGCCAAAAATTATTTTTTTCTGTTTTCTTTTTTTTATAACAAAAAATCAATTTTGTAATAGCTATAAGGTTATTTCAGAGATATGTGTTATTAAAGGAATAATGCATGACAGGGTGTGTGTCATGCTGGGATAACGTCACGCCTGGGGTGATTAGACACAAGGCACTTGAGCCGGTAAATAACCCACCCAAAGTGATCATTATCTAACACGACACAACATGCAATATTCCTAATATATAATAGCTCATTTGTAATAAAAAAAAAAAGATAGGAAAAAATAAATTTAAAGTTTTTTTTTTTTCATTTTTTTATATCGTTAGGATTACTTTGTGGGTAAATAGTGCTGATTTTCACTTCCAGCCAGCGGGTGGAGCTGTGTTTCTACAGTCCTGTTAGTATTTAAGCAACTCTTCTTAGTATAGGACCTTTGTTAATGGTGATCGGTTTGTTATTGTGCCCTGTTCCTTTGTAGTTTTTGTTTATCTTTTTTCTATTTTTAAAGTTTAGGTTTTTATTTTATTTCTTGTATCTTTACTGAGTAACTGCTGGTAGCAACTTGGGAATCGCATGCTCCGCACCCCCGACGTCTTTCAGCTCACTTTCTGTAGATGATTTCTGTGCCGAGGAAACGAGGTAGGGAAATGGCAAGGAGATTTTTCTATTTTCTGTACCAGATGGTGTTATTAAAAACCAAATAAACATGAAGAGTGGTTTGAAAGTTAGTGAGGGAGCGGTTTGAAGACACACACGCGGTGTCTGTTAATGACAGACTCACTCACTGACTAGGGGCATTATTCAGAGGGAATCGGAGAAGCAGGTTACCGAACGGGGATCGGGCTGGGTTTTTTGAAGCGCTTTCAGGAATTACATGGGTTTCATAGAGGTGGATTTAAAAAATAAGAAGGGGAAATATGTGTCACAGCTATGTGCTGGGTTTTTTACTGTTTCTGTGTTACGGAGGATTTTATGTCATCATGAAGAAATGCCAGGAAGTTTTCTGCAGTGTGGTGAAGGAGATTAGAGGAATAGTTGTGCAGTGATTTTTACCATTCTTTTACATTTCATGCGGTCACTAGGTGTGTTGGGACTAGATCCGTGATGTTATGCCAGGATAACATCACGGGTCCAGTGTCCCATTGACCAATCAGAGTTCTAGATTCTTTCTTGCCATTGTATAATGTGTAATAACATCACTCCTGGGGTGGTGGAAGCACTCTGCTTCACCTCATGCTTCAACCCACCCCAGAAGTGATGTTATTACACAATAACACACACCCTGTCATGCCTTATTACTGAACAATAGGTCTCAAGTGAAATCTACAGTATCTGGTGTTCTTACCTTCATTCTAGCAATGACCGACAGTTCTAACTAGAACAAGAAGTGCATAGAGTTATAATAAAGGCAACTGTTGCACAAACAGATTATATAATGAGGAAGCTTTTTGTTTTGCTAGGTTGAATTTTATTTTCACATATGAGGCAGCAACCATGCTTTCAGTGGGTACCTGAACCTATCGCATCTCTGATCAGAGACTGGTTGTCTGTGAATCCTCTCTTGCAGTGTGAACCTATGCCAGACTTCTTCCTTCCTGCGCTTGCTGCCAATGTCCATCAGAACCATCACCATGTTTCAAATCAGAGCTGCAGCAGTGAACTTCAATCAGTATGGCACTGTAGCTCCCTCGCCAGGCTACTGGTGGAGCTACACAACATCAGAGGCACCACCCCCCACACTGCAGACACAAAGCACCATCATAAACTGTTTTTCCCTCTCCAGCAGCATCTCTAGAGCCCCTACATTTTCTTTATTTTGTTTTTTGTTGACCAGGAAAGGACATCTAAGTAATTCTGCCTGTGTACAGCACCATTTCATGGGGGGTGGGGTGGAGACAGAGGGAAGCCAACAAAAACTGAGCAAGATTAAGCTGCCGGTGATAGTTTTCATGAATGGGGGAAATGTGGCCAGGACACTGGTGTTGAACGCAGATCCCTCCAAGCGAGGTGCATAGACATTTAAGAACAACCTGTCCTCTGCCTGCTAGGAATGTATCTGCCTTTTTGATGAACACAGTGTTTCATTCATTTTGACTTTCACATTTAATAAGCATAAATGTTATTAAAATTTACAAGGGGTTACAGTTAATAAATACACATGATGGGGCCATCTGATCTCTGTTATTAGCAAAACACTTTTCTGACAGAATAATGCCTTCCAGAGGAAGTAATATACAGCATAGATAAAGCTGCATAATACTGTATCACAAGACTTGACAGAAACCACCAATTTTTAAAAAAGTAATTTCTACTTCACAAACTGTACAATATATTCTCTGATGCTATAGATAACTACCTGCTAAAAGCAGAAGCCAATTTACTGAAGAATGTTAAGATTTAACTGAAAAGCTTTTCACAGAAATACCCTGCAAGAAAAAATATGAATTTTAGCATGCTCTTTAATCCAGGGATACCACACATAGAGGGCTTTGTTTAGTGTAGGTAAGCATCATTCTGTGGAGGTAGGGGACTTAGTTTATCGATTACAAGCAAGAAATTGTGCAGTTATGAACTAAAGAACCACCTGGTCTACTGCCATCAGACCTTATATCCCAACTGTAAAAGCTGCAAGAGGGGGTGGGTGAGAACTGCTTGTTATTGCCCATTTGGGGTACAAATAACTGAAATACTAAAGCCTAGGGTCTGTGTGTGTTGGTGGGTGACTCAAACCATTGTCCCAACTGAGTGCTACTTAAGAATGCATGCCCAAGCATCCTTGCTTCCTTCTCTTGCAGCATTTCAGGCTTGCCACCTCTTTGACTTGTCTGCCTTTATGTACATTGTATGCACCTTTTCTACCCATCAACATGTTCTACCTTGCCGTTAACCTCTGCTTGCTGCCATTTACCATGATGCCTCCTTCACCCTCTTGCTGCCAGCTGCTGATTGTCATGGACACTCATTTTATCTCTCCCTCTTCTTGTCTGCACATGCTGCTAACTGCCATGAAGGCCCCCTCTTTCCTCTGCTTGCTGCCATCTGCCACAGAGCCCCCCGATCTCTTTCACTTTCTACCACTTGCTGCTTACTGCCCCTGTTGGCCCTGCCCCTTCTTATGCATTCACCTTGATATGAAGTACTCTTTTCCTCTTTTCTCCACTCACTGTCTAGTGCCATAAAGGGCCTTACTTCTTCCTTCTCTGTTTGCTGCATTGACATGGAGCGCCTCCATCCACAAGTTCCTCATTCTTCCATTTGCTACCTACTGTTACAAAGGGCCCTACATCTCTCACTGCATGCTGCCTAAACATGATGAACCCCTCATCCTGTTTCCTCCTCTTGTTGCCTTGCCATGGAATCCTCTCTTTCTACCTACAGCCATGGAGGAACCAACTTATTTCTTCACTTGCTGCCTTCTGCCATGGAAGACTTCTGCCCATCTCTTTAGTCAGGATTTCCTGCCTTGGATGTCTGCTGCTTTGTCCATGCTTTAGACTTCTATATTTTTGGAGGGCAAGACCTCTGGATTGTGAGTGATTAATAACTACTGGACACTTGCCCAAAATAACTTTTACCTTAAAGATTATTTTCCCCGGAAGGGTTTCCTACTATCTCTGTAGCCCCAAGGGCTGTGCTGCATTGCTACCACCTGTGGAAACCACCTTTTGAGTTAATAATAAAAATATTAAGCTTGGAGAGAAAGCAACTTTAGACCGTGGATCCACAGAGGTTTAAACCTGAAAAGGGGTTTTTCCACTTCTGTTTGCCAAAGGTCAAATAATAATAATGACATAATGATGTCATGAGTTTGGTCAGAATGGTGGCTTTACCTTCCTATACATATTATCATGATACCTGTCTATGCATCTCCAGTTACCATTACCTAACTCTATGGAAAGTCATGTGTTTAAAATCTTCTGTTTGATGCCTCCTCTTGGAATTTTATGGCATCCTCTCTAAGGCCCCTTTAACTTGAGAAAACGTTAGTCCTGTGGAACCTATAGGAGTTGAACCCTCCGGAAGAAAATTCCTGTAACTAAATGGTACATCACAAGGGTGATTGTTCTGTAATGGGGGGTCAGAGAGTGTGAATGACCACATCTCACTTGCATAAGCATTCAAACTACTCACAGTTCAATTGCAAACTATTTATAGTGCTAAAGTAGCCTAAAACAATTTAACCTATAGGGCATGGGGTCATTATGTTGCAAACAAAAATCATGCAGCAATGTACTGTGCTGTCAATACAGTGAGTACATTGGTACCACTCATAAATAACACCAAATAGGAATATAGTCGAAAATGGCAGACAAATCTGTGCCCCCCCTGAAACCCTATATTAAGTAACCAACTCTGGAGGGGTTGGGGTTAAACAATGAGATGAGGAAATGGGTGGGGTGAAAAACACAAGTCCATCAGTGACTAAAAGATTAAAAACATAAACCACTAGCAGTCTGGGACTAGGATTCAAAACTTGGTTCAAAGCTGCACTGCCTCCCTTCACTGATGCCAGCTTATCCCTCTGAGCCACAGCAGCTTCTTGGTGCATCACCCCATTGGCAGAGGTCATATCCTCTACATCACTCCTTGCCAGGCAGTAGCGACAGGATCAAAATCACTGTTTCTACACTTTCCTACTTGTGGTATTTTGTACCCTTTCGCTATATTCCTCCGCGTCATGTTTCTTGCGCAGTTTTGACTACGCCATCTTTAAAATGAAATATTGACCCAGTACCAAAATACAGCATTTAGATTCACACTTTTCTGTCATTCAACCTATACTGGACAAGCACACTATAATGTATAGCCCACTAAACCAGTGAATTTGTAAGACTGAAGTCTGAGGTTCCAGTGAGGCAGCTCAAGACTCATGTTACAACTCTCCTCAAGTGCTATTTAAGAGCATATGCCCCAAGCATCCTTTGGACACTTATTCTGTTACCCCAATATCATCACTGCCACCTCCAGTGGTGCAACCCTTTTCTTACAGGCATCTTCCCTAAGCTACCTTTACCCTAAGGAACTTTCTCCTGTGGAATCTCTACAGGAGGGGATTTTGTGCAGAGATGATACCCGGAAAGAGTGATAATCCATGTAATGTGGATAGAATGAGTAAACAACCACATCTATATTTCATAAGCATTTAAACTACCTACAGTTCAACCTCAAATTACCAACAGCAGGACGCATCCTATTACAATCTAACCAATAGCACCAAGGTACAAACTTGCCAGTAATTCAACATACTGTATGTTGCATAAGCAAACCATACTTAGTTGCTTGCTGAGTCAGTGAACATAGGAAAATCCAAACTGGGGATCCTGCAAAAAATTAGGTAAGGTGACCAATTCAGGAGCAAGACCTCTAAAGTAACTTTTTAGAAATGTTACATTTTGCCATGCACAGGCTTAAGTAAACAAAGCTCAGTCTGTGATTTGAATGCATGGCTGAGAGATTTATTTTAAATTTGTTAACCAGGCTAGGGACACTGGAACTGGGTCCTTGTTCAGGTCTGACCTGGAAATACAATACAAATACAAACAGACACACTACAAACAACAGTTAATAAATAGCCTATTACAAGCAATCTTGTCTGTTAAGAACTGCTTAAAAACATTTTTGAAACATTGCAAAGAAACAGCAGATCAACATCCTTCAGGTAGGCCATTCCAGTATAAAAGCGATTCAATAGAAAAAGCATGAGATACATCTTAATATTTATAAGAAATGTTTTTTAGAACCATACCCATGACTGATCTTAATTCAGACAGGACAGATCTGATAGAAACCAAATCAGAGAAAGAAAAGCAGTACACAGAAAAATTGACTTAAAAATCATACATCCAAAAATATATTCAATTCTAGAACTAGGGGACAAACAACCTAATTGGGAATAAAGGTCACTATGGTGAGTCTGATAAGGAGCGGACAAAACAAAATGATGAATGTTGTTGTAAGTGACAAAGAAGATATTAAGCTCCTTACATCCCAAATTAAAATAAAGATTAGACACATAATCAAAATGAGGGAAACCATGGATTTTTGAGTTTCCATAGTGAAACAACTTTTTAATTTGTTAAGTATGCACAATTTATGCCTAATTGTATGACTTACAGATCCGACCTTTAAAGAAAAAGTTGATCCAGAGTCAAGTAAAATCCCAAGATATTTAAATTGATACACTTGCTCAATTGCAGTACCAGCATTCTCTCACAACAATAAACAGTGATTTTCTGTTAAAATAAGAGAAGTGCCAAATACCATGGACTTAGTTTTTATTTTTTAGAATTCAAAACCAAGGGAAAAAACAGTTACAAACATCAATCAAGTTATGTTCTAGATTAAAGGATAAGTTAGAAAATGACTTAGCATTAGAAAAAGATAATTAAATGGTCAGCATATAGAAGTGTCACATGATTTACATAAGGAAGGAAGGAAGGAAGTTGATTATCAAAAATAGAAAACAACAATGGGTTCAAGATGGACCCTTGGGGGAACCCACATCCAACAGAACAGACATATGACTTAGCTGACCCCATACTTACAAACTGTGAGCAGTCAGATAAATCCATAACCCAAGAAATAACATTATCAGAAAAAATAATTGCACAAAGTTTAAAACAGAGAAAGTCATGTTCAACTACTTCAAATGTCTTTGGCTTTGTTCTGATTGTTGCTGAGAAAAAGATTACATTTCTGGGGAAATGGCCAACCTTTTGAGACAGAGGAAATCTAAATAACTGGGATAGGCTTCACCTAAAAAGTGAGCTATTCAGAAAAGCAGAGCAACATGGTAAAAAAGGAGGGACTGATTCTAACTGCTTGGGAAATCTATTTAAACAAGGGAAGACATAATAGATTAGGAGGATAAGTAATAAGAAAGGAGAATGTAGCTTCAGAAGTAATTGTACAAATGGTTATTAGCAAGTGATGAGGAACTTATGCAGTACTCAAAAACAATAAAATGTGGAAGTGAGTTTGTTCATATGCAAGAAGTTGAAAAAGTAAAGTAGTAGAAATTCAGTACAATGACTAGCTAAAACAGATAAAACAGACATACAGTAACAGGGTTCACAAAAAAAAATAGGAAGGAGACAGTAATGGATCAGAGACAGCCTAAACTAGAGGTCTGTGAAAGCTACGATCAGAATCTTCTGAATGTATTTAGTGGATTTTTGTCCCGTTCTGTGGAATTTTGGCTGAACTGTGGAATAATACACATAAGCTGTGGAGTACCATTCTGAGGAATATTATTACCTTATCTGTTTTTTTATTACAGAGGATTGGGAATAGGTAAGGTGGTCTGCTAGACAACAGGGAATTATCAACAAATTTATTTCATATTGGGACTGCGATCAGCGGGGGGGGGGGACTAGACACCAGGGAAGTTTATTCTACTACAGGCCAGAGATCAATGGGGGCACTTGAAATCAGGGAATTATATTTTACATCATGTGGTGATCAGTGAGGGGACCACTAGAATCCAATGAATTTATTCTACAGCAATCCGGCAATCAACGGTGCGGGGAGGGCTGTATTGCAAAATAATACATTAAACTGAAGGACTAAAGATCTACTGAATGATCATTCCACAGTTTATGTGTATTATTCCACAGGGAGGGGGGGCCACTAGATACCAGGGATGAGGACTACCTTTTTTACTTTCGCTACACTCCTTCTTCCTCTCGGGGGTTTGCACAGAGCGGCAAGATGGCCATGATGCTGCTTCACTCCCAGACAGTTTTTGCTCCTCAAACTTCTGAATACAAAAGGAATCAGATAAGTTTATTATAAATGAAACTGATGTTATTGTTGCTAACAGTTGCTGAATATGTGGAGCATGAAAGTAACAAAGCAGCTTTTGCACAGAATGCTCATGCAGGCTCTCAGTTATCGGTTTCCTTTTCGGATGCTAGTCTGATATTTGTAGAACTGTAATGACAGAGCTTGCGTGAAAATACTCTACTGCTGCTTTTTAAATGAGGAGCATTGACCACAATGGTGGAGATAATTAATTTTTCAGAGCTTGTTACATCTCGCCTTGCTGAGCTAAATTCAACCCTTTAGTCTACTGATGAACTTGTCTGCTTGTCTTCCAAGGATAAAAGTTCTATTTTCCAGAATAGGAAACTAGCTTTATGTATTTGGGAGTTTGCCACATTGATTAAATTAATTTGTAACAGGTGTCTTTGAACTCTGAGAGAATTTTGAAAAAAAGCATTGGATTTTAAAACAATGCACGGTAGTGCTGAATGGACTTTGTAAGGATTATCACTATGGAATGTGTACCTGGGAGAAGCTGTATGCTCAACTTTATTTGTTGCAGGTATACCATTATTGCCTATGGGGCTGGTGGGTCTTTCATATTCAAGTTTAATGCTATGTTCAGAGAAGAGTTTTCTTTCATTTCTTGCAGCATCCCTGTTACTTAGTGCTGGAGTAGGGTGACAAACCAGACCAGACTTAGAGGAGAGATGGACTCCCAAATGGATTTATTTTAAAATGAGGATTTGAAGTACCTTTCAAGATACAGTGGACTCTTGTTGGCAGTGAGACAGACTGCTTTTGGAAGTAAACACTTTTGCCATGGTTGCTGATGCTCCCCCACACAGGTTGGGAAACCTCAATAAGGTTATATGACTCCTTTCCACAAAGATCATTTTAAACTTTTTAAGTTGGATACGACTATTAATACATACTTAAGGGCCAAACAAATGTCACCAGACTCTCTTATAGGCCATGAAAAGGCTTTGTTGAACCATGATAAATTGCCAAATGAAACACAGATGCACATATCAATTGCCCATGGCAACAGGTTATGTGGAATATTAGCATAGCACACAGGATTGGAAGATGAAACATAGAAACATAGAATTTGATGGCAGATAAGAACCACTTGGCCCACCTAATCTGCCCATTTCCCTACCTAATGGATAAGCTGCAAATCCTACTTAACCAACAGCCTACTTCCTCCTACCCCCCCACTAGAACTGCCTTATGTCTGTCCCATGCATTCTTGAATTCCCCCACTGTTTTTGACTCCACCACCTCCTCCTCATGAAGGTTGTTCCATGCATCCACAACCCTCTCCATGAAAGAATACTTCCTCACCTTACCTCTGAGCTATCCCCCTTCTATCTTCAAATTGTGCTCCTTTGTTCTTGCACATCTCTTTTTTTTTTCTTAACTCTTGTATTTATACTTTCTCCCCAACTGCCCTATCTCTCTACTCAATCAGACCGCCTCTATCTGTGCGTGATCTTACTCCTCGTCCGGGTCTGCCCCTAGAGTACCGAGTCCACTAACCTTAGGTGCCCGGATAACCCCTGGCTAGGTGAGGAGGCATTCCCCGACTTCATACCTCCTCCGAATCCTTCATGCTGCCATGTGGACCTTTGTACAGCGGAGTCTGCCCGACGAGCCCGAGGATCCACACTGTGAGGAGTCATCACCCGGGAGAGGGAAGGTGTTTTTTCTTTGTTTGTTCCCCGGCGCCGGCATGCAATGAGGATGAAGGAGCCTGAAGGCATGCTGAGACATGCCTCCCGCTCTGCCCCTCTGCCAGTGTCTGCCCTATCCCATTGCTGCTACTCCCTCCTACCGCACCTTCACCCGGGGTCCCCTAGGTGTTGGTATTGCAGTGGGAGAGTGCAGGTAACCCCCCCCGGAGAAGGAGAGCAGCCATTGGGTGCTCAATCCCTCACCACCCCAGCTGACCCCAGGTGGTCCGTGCTCATTCCCGAACATGGGTCGCTGGCATGGTTCGAGGTAAGGCGTTCAATGCCTCAGCCCTCAATGCCACCAGGCTGACTGCACATCTCTTTTTCTGAAAGATGCTACCATTTTGGACTTTGTTGATTCCCTTGAGGTACTTTATAAGTTTCTATCATGTTCCCCCTCCCCCTCCTTTCCTTGAGGGTATGCATATTAAGTTCATTTAGTCGATTTTGGTATGTCTTCTAGTGTAGACCCTGTACCATTTTGGTTTCCCTCCTCTGGACAGACTCCACCCTGTCTATGTCTTTGTGGAGATGGGGTCTCCAGAACTGCATGCAGTACTCCAGATGGGGTCTCACCAACTGTCTGTACAGAGGGATAACAACTTCCTGTTTTCTACTGGTGATGCCTCTCCTTATGCATCTCAGGATCCCCCCCCAGCTCTCCTTACTGCCTTCTCACATTGCTTGCCCAGCTTTAGGTCATCTGATATAACTACCCCAGGTCCCTTTCCATTTTTGTTGATGTCAGTATTTCACCCCCATTGTGTACTCTTTCCCTGGATTTTTGTTTCCCAGTTGCATTACTTTGCATTTCTTGCATTGACTCTAAGCTGCCATACATTTGACCATTCCTTCAATCTTGCCAAGTCCTTTCTCATCCTTTCCAACCCACCTTGTGCATCAACCCTGTTGTAATTCTTTGTGTCGTCTGTAAAGAGACATACTTTTCCTTCAAGTCCCTCTGCAGTGTCACTTATATAGACATTAAAAAGGACCGGACCCAGTACTGAACTCTGCGGTACCCCACAAGTAACCCCCTTTCTTCACTGTGGACTCTGTTTACTATTACCCTCTGCGTCCTGTTGTTCACCCAATGTTTTACCCATGCTACCACCCTTGGACCCACTCCCAGGCTGGCTAATTTGTTTATTAATCTTTTGTGCAGGACTGTGTCAAATGCCTTCCTAAAGTCTAGGTAGGCCATGTCCATAGCCCCTCCCTGGTCTACTACTTTGGTCACCCAGTCAAATAAATTGATTAGATTCTTTCTGACATGACCCTCCCACTTTGAATCCATGCTGCTTTGGGTCCTGTGCCCCACTGGCCTCTAGTTACTCAACAGTTCTTTTCTTCAGAAGTGATTCCATCATTTTCCCTAGCACTGAGGTCAAACTGATAGGTCTGTAGTTTTCTGCCTCTGTCTTGCTTCCACTTTTGTGAAGGGGAATCACATCCACCCTCCTCCAGTCCTCAGGTACCACACCATCCTTCCATGATTTGTAAAAAAGGGTAGTCATTGGTGTTACTAATTCTTCCCTTATTAGCCTTAAAAAAAGACTTGGAAATTAAAATGTTATGAGCAACCTTCCATGGCGGTTAAAAGCTGACCTTGATATCTTCGTTGTATTAAATACGTTATACTGTATGGAGGGTGAATATAGCGGCCTAATCGGAGAGCTCCTAATAAACACTATTTTAGTAAATATAGGCATTTGGCTGTGCGGAGAAGCTTTCATGAGAGGAATGGTCTGCAATATGGAGCTTGATTTATATTAGACAGATAACAAACTCACAGTGAGAAGCATTTTTCTTAATGTAGCTATTTCTACATTGCATTAATATGTACTTCAGCTGAAAACTGATCTCCTTCTCATGAAAATGATGCTGTTGATTTGTTTTTATTAAAGTTTATATGAAATAATGGGAAGCAGTATATTTTAATAATGCTTTGTTATTTGTGAAATTTAACTATTCCCTAAACTGCTATGTTGGGAGCTTTGTCAGTTAAGCCCCTTAACATGTTTTGTTACTTAATTGATTGAACAGCTATTTATGATTCAATTCTTTGAAATGGTTCTTGCATGGGGGTTGCTTGTCTCATGTATGGAGATCCTAAGAATTTTGCCTGAAAATTTGGGAGAGGTGCTTGTTGTACAGTACTGTGTGTTTCATCACATTTTTCTCAGTAGGATGAGTATGGGGTAAAGAAATAACTATGAGTCAAATTCATGTATGATGGGACAGGACTAGTTGTAGCTGACTAAGGCTAGTTTTGGGTAACAATTTAGCAATTCATAAAAGGTACTGATTATCACAACAGAGCGGAAAGCTGTAGGTGGTGCATAAACACTACCAAACAGTAGTGCTGGATAACAAGGTTCCTAAGCACAAAGGAAAAAGAAATATGGGTTACCTTATGTCACATTAATGAGTGCTAAAGGATGTATGGGGGTATATGAATATGTGGGGGATCCCGTGCAACAGTGGCACTTCACAGGAAAAGTGTCACTTTTTATAGACTTTGCCTAACAAAGTGGCACCTTCACTATGCAATGTACTATGCAAAGAAATGCACAAAGTACCAACTGTATGTGTAGCCCTTCATGTAGTGAAGTTTAATTACAGTACTTTGAGAGGACCAATATATAATTCAACTTCAAATCAGTGGGCTTAGCAGAGAAAACTGGTTACACAAGTACAGAATTTTTGAGGGGCCAAGTTTTGAAAAATGAGAGAAACAGCTGAAATGGAATGAAAACAATTTGAAGAAAATAAGAATGCTGAGGAGAAATGGTCTAGACTAAATATTTATTTTTAAAAAGGCTGTGAGGGAATATGTTCAAAGAGGGCAAAAACGTCAGAAGAGAAAAGTGGCCCCATAGCATCATTGAGTGGTAACAGCTTGTTAACTTCAAACAAAGAGATTTGTGAAGAGCTTAACAATCAGTTTACATCTGTCTTCCCCAAGGAACTTTAATTGAACTGCCAGTACTAGAGAATCAGACTGAAAGAGGTTAAACTCATGAAAATGGCTCTCACTCAGTGGTGCAGAGATCCTTGGTGTATTTTGGTAGCAAAACTTATACAAATACTACTAAATACCCCTGATGTTGACAAGGCGCTAGCCTTCTTTGTCCATACCTTTAACCTTGCCTGTGACACGTACGCCCCATTCACCCCACTTAGATCTAAATTAAGGCACACCCCCTGGATTACCCCTACCCGCTCACTTCTCAAGCAGCGTGACAACCTGTAGTACCTGGCCATTGAAACTGGCCGCCCTGCTGACAGACTGGCCTCGTAGCTGCCCGGAATAAATGTCGTGGGCTGTCCATGAAGCTAAGTCAGATTATTACAACTCTACTCTTACCTCCTCCTGGGGCAACCCTAGATCCTTCTGGGATAATATCAAGCAGCTTAATGGTGGCACACGCTCACTCCCCCTACTTCTTAACATTGATGGGTCTTCCTGCACTGACCCTGCACTCATTGCTACTCACCTCAACAACGCCTTCACTGACCTTAGTGCAGTGCTCCGTGCAACTTCTTCAATCCCTTCCCCCTTGTCTGCTCCTCTCATCCCCCCCCCCTTTCTACCTTAGCACTGTGTCCACCAGGAGGTTAGGCCCTGTTACAAAAAAGCCTAAAGGCAACTCTATCGGCAATGACTCCCTTGATCCCTGTCTCCTACGCCAGGTCCTGGATCAGGTCATCTCTCCCATCACTTGCCTCTTTAATAAATCCCTCTGTCTTGGGCAATTCCCCGCCATCTGGAGGGTCGCTACTGTTACCCCTCTTCACAAAGGTGGTGACAGATCACTCGCAGGTAACTACCGACCAATCTCTATCCTCCCCCTCTCTAAAGCTTTGGAGAAAATAGTTGCCAGTCAAATCTCCCTTTACCTTACTAAATATGAGGTCCTTTGTCCTGAACAGCATGGTTTCAGAACTGGCCATAGCACCAATACTGCTCTCCTGGAGTTTGCTAACTTCCTCCATAAGTCACTTGATGCCGGCGCCCTCGCTGGTGAGGTATTTATAGACCTATCGAAAGCCTTTGATACCGTCTCTCACCCTCTGCTATTAGCCACCCTTGCCAGTGTGGGCTTTGCCTCTGGTCCTGTCTCCTGGTGCGCAAGCTACTTGTACAACCGCTCCCAATGTGTGCGGGTTGGTGGTACCCTATCCCTACCTGCCAAATTCGCTCTGGTGTTCCCCAGGGCTCTATTCTTGGGCCTTTACTATTCTCTCTCTTTCTCAACAACCTGCCTAAAGCTTGCGTGTGTAAAATCCTTCTCTAGCAGATGGCTGTGCTCTTTGCCTCTGGCAGTAACCCCGTCTTACTCCAAAACTCCTACAGCGTGCCTTCACCTCAGCTGAAGCTGGTTCTCTGACCACCGTCTTGTCATCAACCTGAAAAACTAAATCTATGCTTTTGCCCACCCCAAAATAAGTCTAGTAACTTCCTCTCTCTGTTCTCTCCTTTAGGATCACCTTGGAACTTGTGCATTCTTATAAATACTGAGCCTAATCTTCGACTCTTCCCTCTCCTTTCATAACCATATCTCTGCACTGACCTCAGCCTCCAATGCTCGGCTTGGTATCCTCTCCCGGCACAAAAAATGCCTCCCCACTAACTCTCTTTGCTTGGCAGTCACCTCTTCTGTGCTTTCGCTAGTTGACTCGACCTCCCTGTTTATGGCGCAGCTGACCCGACAGCCCTTCAAAGGTTCGTCTTACGCTTAACAAAGCTTGTGGAGCTTATCAACAGTGCCTAGACTCACCCATACTTGTCAATTGTACTCCTGGCTTCCTACTCAACCTCGATGAGCGCGTCCTGTTCTTAACTTGCCAAGTTACCTTCAAAACCCTCCATGGTCTATCCCCACCTGGCCTTGCCAACTCTATTCATCGTTCCAACCCCACTGTCCACACCCGTGCTTCCAGCAAAACTGCACTAGTCATCCCTAGGGTACGGACCTCCCAGGGCCAAAGGGCATTCTTTTATAGAGCCCCCTTCCTGTACAACTCCCTACCTGCTGGTATCTCAAACGCCCCTCACTCCGCCAGCTTCAAAACTATCTAAAAACCACTGCTTGTCTCATCCTGCCACTGCCCTGACCCCCCCGCTGTCTGCCCACTTATAAAAATAAAATAAAAAAAAAAATAAAAAAAAAAGTCTGAACTGACAATGGTGTTTTGGTTACTCAATCGCCTGCAATTGTGACACTTGCCTATTGTTAATTTCTGTTGCTGACTGTCTCACCTCTACCTGCTACTTGCCTTGTCTTTTTTACTGTACATTATTTTGGATTACCTCATGTATGTATGTTGTGTCTGCCTTCGATGAGGTACCTTTGTAAATGAGCCTCTGGCTCAAAGGTTTTTAAACTGATGTTATAATAAATAAATAAATTGTTCAATAGAGGAATTCGTTCAAACTTTCATAGAAGCTCCAAGGAAACTGCACAGAGTTAGTACTAGAGTCAATCACTATTTATTGCATAATTTGAGTTGTCAGTGCAAATCAAAGTATTACAGCAGGAAAGTTCCTGGTTTTGAAACCTCTAAAACAGTTTTGACTTTAGGACCAAACCTGTGTATTATCTCGGAGCCTCTATGAAAGTTTGAGTGCTGTCCTGTCCTTTTTTTTATTTTAGTTTTTGTTAACCAGGTAAGTGCACTAGACAAATCCTGCCTATTTTCAGGCACAACCTGGGGAGGGGGATACAGATGAATGGCAACTGACCTTGCACCAGATTAAGCTGTTCGTGGTATTTTTTTAGTGAATGAGGGAAATTTGGCCAGGACACCGGGGAAATTCCCCTACTCTTTTCGATAAGTGCCATGGGATCTTTAACATCCACCTGAACTACCACCAATCCAAGCAGATGGGACCTCGGTTTAACATCTCATCCAAAAGACGGCACCTCAGAAGTGCAGCACCCCTCTCATGCTGCACTACAGTGTCAGTACTGGGATATTAACCAAGGTGCCAGATGTGGGAACTGAACCCACAGCCCTCTGATCTCCCGGCCTCAGAGGCAAGTGTGCTACCTACTGAGCCACTGACACTGACAGTCCTTGAACGAGCAGTCTGAAAGGGAAGGCCAAAAAATGTAATCATGTGGCAATTACAACAGAGCTGGAGAAAACACATTTAGATAAGGTAGATGCAAGCAAGATACTCAGCTCTGACATGATGCATTTCCAAAAAATAAAGGAATCTGGGGAGGATTTGGCACAGCCAATGGCAGCTCTTTCTTTAAAACCCCTTAAAAAGTGAGGAAGGTGCCAGGAGATTTAAGGTATGAACACAATCAAATTGTTCAAAAAGGGATCTCATGGAAATCTTGAACTACATGGCCGTTAATTTGACCTGAGTGTTACAGTAGGTAAAGTGTTACAGACTATCTTATAGGATGCCTCAGTGACACATTTTTCCAAGTTCAGAGTACTAATGGTACCTAACATGGCTTCCAATGTAAAAAAAACTTAGACAAACAATTTGCTCAAGACTTGCCGTATGCTGCAGTGAACTGTCAGAATAATCACAGAAAACAACAAATACCTTCCCCTATGCACTAATGGGCATGTCTATTAGTGTCTATGTGCCATGCATCTTGGGCACGTAGCCACCCCACATCCATTGTGCCCCCAAGTGGAATGCATCAAAGGGGGTGCAAAGCACCTACATGCCTGATCCCCTGGCCATGTGAAGGGCAATGTACCATGGGTGGATGAGGGGCAGACTGGCACTATGCGCCATGCAGTTTGGCTTGTAGTGCTGGCCACGGGGGTGCAGAGGAGGGTGCAAGGTACAACAAGGAGAACCCTACTATAAGCCCCCTACATGTCCCGCTCACACTACTATTCACTGCCTAGATGGGGTAGTTAGTCTACACTGCCAATGGGAGCACTGCTGCTGGAACACCTCATGGCTGCCAGTGCCACCCAGCACACATTGATGCATGGCATCTTCCTAAAGTTCCCCCCCATACTCACACAGGTACCGGCCCATGTATGCTGCCCCACCCCCCAATGGCACCACCGGTCAACCCCCACCCTGGGCAACCCAGGGATATTGTAAGATACAGTGCCCCCCCAGCACTGACAGCAGACCCCCCCCACCCAGTCACAGTGACCTGCTCTAGGGCCACATTGCGGGAGGTCTGGTGGCTTTGCCCTCTGCTCACCACCTCAGCCACTGGCTATAGGTCTTCTGTGGGACATGCTGCCAATGCATGACCCACTGCATAGGGGAGCCACTCTGTGTCTCAGTCTGTGCATTCGATTGTATGCCCAGCTGGATCCACATCTCTACTCCCGGCTGCCCTGCTGAGTCCTGTGTGTCAGAGGGGGGCACAGAAAAGTGATGGCTGTTAGTGCAAACTGGCTGTTGTGCACCTGTCTGTGTGTGTGTGTGTGTGTGTGTGTGTGTGTGTGTGTGTGCAGCTATGTGGGTGGGGTACTCATTGATTCTGCATACCTCTGCCCCAGTAGTGCATAAGGGCCACTGTGCAAAACAAAGGCATAGGAAAGGCAAATTAATTGGCATTAAAGTGCATACTGCTCCAACATATATACAAAACAGCAGTCTGTGCTATATAGTAGTGAAAACTATGAATAACAAAGTAGTGCTGTGTAATTTTAAATGCAGGTGAACCCTCTAGTGGTGATCTAACAAATTCGCTAGTTATGAATAAGGGTGGCTCTCTCTGGGAGTTTGTTACTGACTATCCTATGCTAGTACAGAATAACTGAAGAAGATCATTACTCACAGCTTTCACTACTAGTTAGCATTGATGTATGTAGATTGTCTTTTCTCATACAGCAATTTGGTAGTGATGAGGGCCTGTCAAAATAATTTAAATATGTTTTTGATAAGTTAATCAGAAGGATAAATGGGGTGGAGTTGACTCTAGATTTTGTATACTTGGACTTTAGTAAACCTTTGACAGGACACATTATGGGAGCCTGTTATACAGAATTGGTAAGCAGGGAGAGGGGAAACTATTAGTAAAGTTTAGAAATTGGTTGAGTAAGGGAAGGTAGAGAATGGTGGTGGGGCACATGACAGACTGGAAGATAGTGACTAGTGTGGTTGCACAGGTGTTATTTCTGGAATGGCTTTTCTCTGGTTTATTTATTTATTTGCTTTTGTTAATGGGGTGCATGCACTAGACATAGAAATGTCTATTTTCAGGCACGACCTGGGAGGGAACAAGTCAGATTGTCAAAACAAAATAGTAAGATATACAAAATATACTGGACACATTTACAGCAGTCATATGCAACAGTGGCAGTAGTACATATAAAGTGGGATGGAAACTGCATAAGCAAATAACAGAAAAATTCTACATTTCCACATATATACATTAGATAACTGTTAGGCAAATGGCATCAAGAGCATTAACAACTAGATAAGGAAGTACATTCCAATACAAAAAAAATGCCAAATTAGTGTATCTTTAAATATGAGGCAGTTTAGTACAGGCAGAGAAAATATTAAGTAGCTCAGTAGATTACATTTATATGTACAGGTAGAGGAAAGGTAAAAGGTAAAAATCATACAAGTAAGCAATAATACCCAACAGGGTGGGCAGTATTGGGCAATGTCAGATCACCCAGGGGCGTAATGAGGCCCGATACCACAGGAGGAGGGCCTTATAGCCTCTGGAAGGTCCAGTATTGCCCATATCGCCCACCCTGGAGGGTATCATTGCACTTAGAAAATGGGCAGCTGTATAGGTTTAAAAAAAAAAAACAGAAAAAAAAACAATGATTCTTTAAATGCTAAAAGTCATTTATTTAGTAACAAAATAGTTCCTCCACCAGTATTAGAATGGTGCTTTATTTTACTAGTGAGTCCTGAGGACTAGGGAGCTCACTGTCATGGTTACCCCCCCACCCACATATACAGAGACACACACACACATTGTAGCTGGTTACAGTACCTGTATGAGTGGCATAAAATTTGCTGGGATTTAGAAACTGCAGTGTCTCATGAAGTGCAGGCTGTACAGTTCTGAGCCCTCACGTCTAAGCAAGAGAGACATCCTGAGAGAATAGGCAAGCTCAAACACAGAAGTGAGGGTATCCATTTACATGTGCACATCTCTTCCCTACCAGGCAGCAGTGTGATAGGAGACAGGGAACCCTCTCAAGTCTTTTTTCAGCAATTAAAATTGAAAGATATCAGTAGGCAGACAAAAAAAAAACTGAAGTGATAGGAACCATATACTTGTGCACCTCTCCCCTCTTTCAAGTGACTGTTGACGCTGTCTGCCTGCCATAACCTGGGGAGGATGGATGTTTTGAGACATTTCATGGGGGAGAATAAACAAAATGCTTGCAGTGTGCCACAGGTTTAACTGCTTTCAGACAGCCAATCTGTGTTCAGGAGTCTGAGACACTACAGATGTGCTGCTGGCTTGCGCATTTTACTACATCTGTCGGCTTTTGGGGAAGTGAGGGATGAAAGTAAGGTCTGTCCCTTTAAAGCAATACCGGAATGAAGTTAGGATGGAGAGTAGAAAATCTATCTGCCAGAATAGTTAGGGGACAGCGGGAGGAATGTTTTTTACAAGGGCAGAGATTGAGGCAGAGCAAGAGAGTGGGGTCAGGAAAGTGTTGCTTTTGAAATGGTTGGCTGTGAGGAATGAAGAATCATCTCTCTTATACTGACTATAAAAATTAATAGTGGATTGTTTTCTTTCTTTTTTCTCTTTTTTACGTAAACGCAGCAGGTATTGAACTAGGGAGCTGAGGGACAGTATATCTCACTAAGCGATACAAAAAAAATGGCAGCTATTTCAAATTCAAATGAAAGGGTTTTAGCCAATTGGAAATTAGAGTGGGCACTTGGATATATTATGATATTTCATGCAGCATGACCACAGCACGCCTCTCCCTACATGCAGGCAACATGGCAGCAGTGACTGCCACTGTTGCCTGTCAACCCCCCTTCCTTTATTGTGTGCCGACGGGGGTGCCCAATCCCATCGGCATCATGTTACCCCTTTTTGATTGCCGGGTGCCCAATCCCCCTCAGCATCATCGTTCCCCAACAGTTCTCTTTGCCAGCGGCGGTGCCCAGTCCCCATCGGCATGTATCTCTGCCTCCCTCCCCTTGAATTTTGCAGACAGAGGAGCCCACTCCCCATCGGGATAATGTGGTCCCCCTTCCATTTTGATAGCCTAGGGGGTGCCCAATCCCCCCCAGCTCCTGCAGCTCCCCCCTCCTTTCCTTGTTTGCCGATGGGGATGCCCAATCCCCCGTCGGCTAAAGCATCCACCCACTCACACACACACAGGTGGAACACTGGGGGCCCACCCCAGTGTGCCTACCTATTAAAAGTAAGCGGTCCCCGATGTGTTTTATTTTTTCCCTGTAAGAGATGGAAACAGTCCTTGGAGCTCTCCCAGGCCCCCTCCACACCCCGCCCCCAGCCACTGTGCACCCTGCCTCCCCACAGCCCCTCACCTCATACTTACCTCTAGAGTCTGGAACAACGATCTTCGGTGGACCGGGAACATGTCTGCACTCTTAAAAGCCGACCACGAACTGAGGAAATGCTGGTAAGCTGTATAATGTAATGGATAGGTTTTTTTTCAACTTTGCTACATATCTCGTGCATTTTTTGGAATTTTGGCACCAAAATTTCAACATGGGGTTTTTGGGACCTCTCCTCATGAATTCTATCACTGTCATGGCATTAATCTGCCTCGAAAGGTGATTTCACAGTCACTGCATGGAATCACTTTTCGGGACCGATTAACAAAACGACAGTGCCAGTGTTCATGAGGTGGCCTCTCAAAAAGCCTATGTTACAAATTTGGTGGAAAAAATCCAAAAAATTACAATTTTACTATTGTGCATTGCACAGTTGCTATGCAGGCTTGTAACTTCATGAATTCACAATATTTTCATGCCAGATTTTCAACATTGTCATTTTTGTACACCTCCTTGTGAACAGTATCTGCCCAAAATGTGTTTCCATACTTCCAGTGCACAATAGCATGGTCACTGTGGGAAATCAGTGTTCAGGCCAGATTATGAAAATGATAGCGACACAGTTCATGAGCAGAGGTCCTAAAATGTCTATGTTGAAAATTTGATGACGATAATCCATAAAATGACTGTGTTATGAGCGTGCATTGGCAGATTGCATGCATGCATGTACCGTCGTGCATTTGTAATATTTTCAATCTGGATTTTCACCATTGTCATTTTTCCACACCTCTTGATGAACAGTACAGCTGTCATTTCACATATCCTGCCCAAAATGTGTTTTCGCACTTCCGGCACAGAATAGTGCAGTTGCTGTGCGAAATCACTTTTGGGGACAGATTTTAGGAAATAACAGTGACACTGTACATGAGCAGAGGTGCTAAAATGCCTATGTTGAAAATTTGGTGCCGAACATCCATAAAATGACTGTGTTTCAAGTGCATTGCACATTTCCCACACACCCTTGTAACTTCGCAAATTTGCTATATTTACATGCCACATTTTCAACACTGGCATTTTTTTACACCTTCTTATGAACTGTACAGCTGTCATTATTCACATCCTGCCCAAAATGTTTTCCGCACTCACTACCAAAGCCAATGCCAGCTCGACAACATTCGGCATTGACAAATGCTTGTTTTGTGTCCATAATTGATTTCTATATTTTGGACATTAACTTAGTTCTTACAGAATTTGATTCAATCATATCAAGTAATGGGTTAAATTCAAAACTGCAGGTACCTTTTTCCCCAAAAGTTTTTCAAGGCCAACCAAATTTGCAAATAACTAAATAACATTGTCTAATGGACATTATATTGTATTTGCATCTGTTGAAAAGACTTTATCATTTGAACCTTAAAAAAATCTGCAATTGAATTTGTGCTATATGGAATCCATCTTATAACATATAGTGCCATATTTTCAAAAGGTGTAGTTTGACGCAAGGTGCCTGCCCCAAAAGTGTATAACGCAAGTGGTACCTTGCATCAAACTTTGTGGCTATCCCAATTTTCGAACAGAGACTGTGTTGAATTCAGGATGCCCTGTGCCCAATATGCCCTGCACCACCCTTGAGGTAAAAGCGCCCTTGCGTCAGGTCAAAAGGGTGCTTGCACCACATAGAGACTGCAACATCCCCTTTTTTGGACTTTTCCAAACCATGACATGGATATAACAGTGGACTCTGCTTACACCATCCATGAGCTTATTTAAGAATGCTGTGCCAGTAGAGGACAAGGTTGTCATTGGGAGGACCTGCCAGGAGGGGTTGAGGGCAGACAGAGCAGGGTGGAGTTGCCCTAGGGGGTGTGATGGAGATGAAGGAAGTTCAGGGTAGTAATATGGTACCTGACCAGGGAGCACTATGTAATGCCATGCAAATGATGGACTCGCAGTCCATGGAGGGTTGGCATGGTGGGAGACAAACTGACCCCAAGTGTGCACTGCCATGACACCTGCTCCAGAGGTGCCATGATCCACAGGCATGTATGGGGGATGCTTATGGGTGGTAAGACTGCACCTGGACTGGCAGTGCAAAAGTCAGAAAATAGTAAATGAAAGGCAACAAGGGGACCACCACCTGTCTCAGAATCACAGAGTGACAGGAACAGCCCGTATCAATTCCAAACCAGAATAGAGCTTTAAAGACTCACCAAAGTCATTGCTGTTGCAAAAGTGCTCCTTCTTTATTCTTTGTAAAGAAAAAAATAGGTTAAATACATACACAGCAATGATAGTCAGTTTAAAGTCCCTGCTCCCTCACAAACAAGTTTTTTTTATCATATCTTACAATTGCATCAACTGACGAGTTTTGCACATACATGTTTTTTCACCTTTGCTCACCTTTGAAAAAGCATGCATGTGCAAAACTTATCAGGTGACACAGTTGTGATGTATAAGGAAGTATCGTGTTTGTGAGGGAGTGATGATTTTAAACTGACTACTGTACCATCGCTGTGCATGTTTTTAACCTATTTATTTCTTCACAAAGCATAAAGAAGGAGCACTTTTGCAACAGCAATGAATTTGGTTAGTATGTTAAGCTTTACTCTGATTTGGAATTGATATGGACTGTGCCTGTCACTCCATGACCCTGAGGCAGATGCCGGTCCACTTGTTGTCTTTTATTTATGGGGGATGCATTGGCTATAGAGTGAAAGTGGCTAATGGTGTTGAGGAACGTTCTCCATGTACCACTACAGTTTACTGGCACTCAGCCTCACCCCCATATTGTGACAGACTGCCTCCCCATACATACTTGTGGATCATGGCCCCTCTGGGACAGGTGCCACGTCAGTGCACACCTGGGACCAGGTTAATTTCCCTCCCTACCAACCCTTCACAGACCACCAGTCTATCCCCCTGCATGGCTTTGCACAATGCACCACAGCGAGGTGTCAAATTACCACCCTGAGCTTCCTCCATCTACATCATATCCCCAGGGCACTTTCCCATGCACTGTCTGCCCTGGCCCTTCCTTGCATGCACAGTCACGCCACCATACCATCACTGCCACTGTACTGTTATGCCAGGCTGGGTGCCGGATCGCTGTGTCCATTCCCACAGGGGGTGTGAAATGCTTGATGCAAGACTTTAGCTGTAGCAGTTCCTAGATTTATGGTGTAGAGACTCCCCCTTTTATAAAATGTTTTGCAGAATCCCTGACACACCCAGTGTTTGACACAGCCCTAGAACAATGTAAGTTGTGTCACTCTAAGGAAGCTTTGAAAATCAGGCCCATAGAGTTTTAAATGCAGAAAGAAAATTATTTCTTACCAGAGTAGATCATTTACATAATTTATGCTTGACATCCATGTTTTTGGGGCAGTTTTTTTCCAATATTTGATAGTATCCCTGAGAAATATATTATCTTCCCCATTAAGTTTTTTACTATTTAAATTCTGGGATAATAAATGTATTGTTTTTCTGTAAGAAAACTCAGCAAATTCAAAGTAGGCCAATGGTGGAGGACTGATATTGTAAAATTTCTTTATCAGTTCCACCACAGCAGCCCAATAATAATATTTTAACCTTTAGGCTGCCAACAGAATTAGAACATATATGAATTCTGGACTGATATATCAGTCCATTTCCCTGCAAGGGTTAAATTAGGTAATTTTAGACCTAACTGATCCTATCTTAAATAAATGTTTTGCTTTTTTGGTCTTGGTCATTGGTCTTTCCATATAAATCTATTTATTGTCTATTCTTGTCCATATTTCATTAGTGATAGCAATAGGCAACATCTGAAATATATTTAAAACAATGGCAAATATTTAGTTTTATTACCTGGATTTGTCCCAAAAGAGATAGTGGTAACCCCTTCCATCTTTCACGATCTTGATGTACAGCATCTATTAACAGATCTAGGTTCAATTTTAATATCGCATTAATATTATTAGTTAAATGTATGCCTAAATACAGTATAGCATGATGTGTCAGTGTAAAAGGAAACCAGTCTATGTTTATGTTGCATCTACATGGATTTAATGGTAAAGCTTCTGATTTTCTTCAGTTATCAGTACATCCTAATTGTTCTCAATAATCCTTCACTACTTGCAATACTGTATCTAAATCTTTTATACTGTACCTTTTTTAGAGTATACTATCATCTGCAAACAATGATAGTTTCACTTCACCCTAGTCTCCATATCTAAAACTACTGATACTCTTTGATGCTTTTATTGTGTTTACCAGAGGTTTGATAGTTAATGCAAAAAGAAAAGGAGACAGGGGATATCCCTGTCTGGTTCATTTAAATAAGGGGAAGAAAGGTGACATAGTATCATTTATCAAATGTCCACCCCCTAGCGGATCTATATTTTGCTATTATCCAAGAAATACATTTTGGTCTATATTTGCTTATTTTAAAACTGCTTGTAGGTAAAGCCATTCTATTTTGTTGAATGTCTTCTCAGCATCGAGGAACACCACCGTACCCTCTTGATTTTTACTTTCATGTAAAATATTCAGTGCATTTCTTATATTGGTATGCTATCTTCTTCCTTTGATGAACCCTGTCTGGTCATCTTCAATAATATCAGGCAGAACTTTTTCCAATCTCATAGTAGAATATTGGTGAATATTTTATATTCCATATTAAGTAAGGAGATTCAGTGATAAGAAGTACAAAATGATTTATGTGTCCCATTGTGACAGGGCTCATATCAGGTCCTGTCCCATGTGTGTTATATAGAACGAAACCAGAAGCAAGGATCCTATTACTATCTCTATCTATCTTTTCTAACTTTCTATTAAACTGCGCAGTCATTACCTCTACTTTACTAATTCCTAATTTTCAAATTTCTTACTTGCTGGGTTCGCTGCTACATAACAAGGAGATATTGAAATGTTGGCTGAGACAGGCAATTATGACAGAGTGTGACATCAGACTGATGTAATCTGTCACAGCGGTCTAGCCACCTACGAGATGCATCACAGTGGTTGGCCTAGCAACAAGATGGGTCACATGCCTGGCAACCAGCAGCTGTGGTTGTAATAATGCTGGTTGTGATGTCATACTAATTGAGGCATCATGCTGTCTGTATAATCTGATGTCCTGAACTGAATTAATCAGTCTGTGCCAGAGTCTGTCACAGTGTGTGCCTGAGTTTGTGACTGTGTGAACCTACAGCCAGTGAGGAGAAGGAGAAAGATTTTCAGCAGAGGACAGGCTGCTTTATTTCCTGTTGGAGAGATTCATCTGGAGACACTAGATGAGAGATGCTGATATTTTCCAATTAGTTTATTTGTTTTTGTTTTGTGTACAATAAATCACCACTTGTGATTTTTCTACAACTTCTCCTGGACTGCTCATGCTTCCTGACCTATAAGCCTCCAAAATATTTTGTGTTAGAGGTATCTGGTTTAGTCACAACTGGTGTTATTCTGAGTCAAAACAAAAGCCACACCACATCCAGAAACCTCACCGCACCCCTATTTGAGGATAACCAGTATGGTGGCTTCATCAAAGCAAGGAGGAAGCTTACCCTGAAAAGAACTGAATAGAATGTGAAGTTTGGGAATCAACAGTTTTATAAATGTCAATGCCAGGAATGTTTAGTCCAGGAATTTTACCAGGTTTTAATAATTGAATTGCCCTATCTATTTCTGAATATTTTATTTGTTTATCTGTAAATATTTCTTGCTCTGTGGTTATTGTAGGTATGTTGTGAATTTTCTTTCATTAATTATTATTGGACCTTCTGTTTGATATAATTTGCCATAGTAATTCATGAATTCATGGTTAATCTCTGCTTCATATGTTACTGTTTGTGTACTAGTTTCTAGTGGCTTTATTTCTGTAATTGATATTTTTGATTTTTCCTTTTGTAACTGATAAGCTAGTAATTTCCCATTATAATTTACATGGGAATAGTATTTGGACTGAGTATAAATCATCATCCATTTGACTTTTTCATTTATGAGTGAATTGTATTCATGTTTAAGCTTGTTGGGTGTCTTTAAGTGGATATTATTATTTAATGTAGCATGCTTTTCCTGAGTAATTAAACATTTGCTTTATAGTTATTTTAATCAAATTTTCTATTTCTTTATGTTGGTAGTTGTGATAGCAATACACAGACCACATATAACTGACTTACAGGCATCCCACACGATAATATGTGGAACTGCATCTGTTGCTTTATTTTGAAAGTATATATTTGTTTCAGTTTTTATTTTATCCAGAAATACAGGGTCCTTTAATAATAATGGATCCACTTTTCAAGATGGACTTTTGGTGTTGTCCCTGGATGACAAGGCAAGGCAAGGCAAATTCATGTATAATCTGAAAAACAAAATATTAGGATCACATTTGATATTTATGATATCATGGTAGAATGATCCTGAACCCAGAATCATATCAATTCTAGAGAAAGTCTTAAATCTTCTAGAAAAATAAGAATATTCCTTGGTCTAAGATGGTGAACTCTCCTGTAATCTATTAATGTTAAGTCATTCATTCTATTATGAAGAAATTCAGTCTCTATCTTAGTGAAATCTCTAGTATGCACTGTTGTGTCAAGTTCTGAGTTAACTATTAAATTATAATCTCCCTCTATAATAAAAGGATGAGGGAATTCTACCAGTTTTATAAAAAAGTTGGGTAGCACTGGGCCAGCATTATTATTTAGAACATAGATAGATAGTACCATAATGGATTGTCCTTGACATTTTAGTGATAATATAGTGTAACGACCCTCAGGAACTACATAAGTATTTGCCACTTCTGCTCTAAACTCCTTTCTCAGCATAATAGTAGTACTCATAGATTTGGCTGTATAGAATGAATGAGATCCTTTTTGTCCCCAAGTTCTGTCTATTTTCTCTGCTTCCATGGGTGTTAAATGTGTTTCTTATAAGCAGATAATATCCAACTTTTTTGTTTAATGTATTTCAATATTTCTTTTAATAGGGTTTGGGGAGTTCAGATATGTGCTGTTCACTATTATTGTAATTTATATTGACCATTGTTGGTGTTTGTTAACTGTTTCTTGATACTCTTTACCACTGGTTGGTATATTGCTCTGTATCTGCCTAATCTTGTTATTATTATGTTATCTGTATGGTGTTTTAATGATATATAGCCCTCAATGTATTTAGTATGGTGTAATTCTCCCAGGTCATGCCTGAAAATAGGCATTAATTTGTCTAATGCGCTCACCCGGTCAACAAAAACTAAATAAATAAAACCATTTACAGTATATTCCAAGTTATAATTGTTATCCCCATCTCCATTCTAGCATATATAAGGGATATACAATGGTGAGCTGTCAGATACATGATTTATCTATACAAGTGCTGTTTGACGTCGGGTAACCTCATAAGTGGCGTAATTTTGCTATTTATAAAAAAATCTATAAGGTATCTATAAATGAAATACCACTCATTTTGTAGATAATTTTGTGCTGAACAACATTCATGCTTATAGCACTATGCTATCTTTTTCCATTTTAAAGTTATTTGCATTCGAATATAGTTAGTACTAGTACTGAGGCTGAACATTCTAAATAAGTTCCAGAGTGATTGTGACATATCTACTATGTGTATAAATCTGTGATGATGTGTCTACTATGTGTATAAATGTAAAATTTTGAATTTATCACATAGTAGCTCAGATTTATCACATAGGATTTATGTCCATGCCTATTGCAAAAATTGTTGATATTGGCATAAAAAAAGATGCTTATTTTTTATTTTTCTTCAGAGCTGCATCATGAGTCTTGATGTTTCTAAACTGGTATACAGTGCTTCTACAGTATACCCCTTCAAAGGCTTTATGTTAAGAAAATAACACCCTTTCACCATGCCACCAAATCTCCTCACCCCTTGCCTTGGAATGAGGATAAGAAAAAAGACCAAAAAACAAGACAAAGAAAAAAAAACTCTGACCCCATAATTCTGTAAGGAATGCTCTGCTAGAGCACCTAAAACACTTATAGGCCCTAACACCCACTTCTTGTCGTCACAGGACAGCACTATCTTCTCAGTGGAGTGAAGAGCAGACCCCCCCCCACCAAGAAAATAACTAAGGTTACTAATTACAGCCCTGTTAACATAAATATGTGAACTCTAGCATTGCCCTTTATAGCTTAGAATTATAACATTTCAAGGGACACTCCATAATGTTACCATTAACCTATAAGAAAATTAGACATTTTGTCACTTGCATTTTTGTAAAGGAAGCATTTAAATTCTCCTTTAAATAATGTATTTGTGAGTTCAAATTCAAAGTCCTGTCATGTTTGTCTGTGCCCCTCGAAGTGCAGGACTAATTTCAACTGAAGTCTAGTCTTTACTACATTTTCCCTTCTGTTCTTGTTAACTCGATGTATTATGTCTTCTGTAGCAACTAAATTTCTTTTATCAACAGCTATAATTGACATTTCTCTTTGCCTGATGCTGGATAATTTAACATGGATAGTTAGTCCCAGTACCTTTTTGACAAATACTTCTGTACTTTCCCCATTGTCAAAAGATTTGTATTTCCCCAGGTGAAACTTTTTAAGAATATCTTGCATAAGGTGTTGAAATTTCTCTTTATTTCCCCAAAGGTTATTTTTAAGTGGGTTGAAGAGTTTTCCTCTTTTTATATATACTATACCCTAAATCAGGAAAAAAAAAACAGAATGTTTTGGTTGTTCAAATATAAAGCTAATTTCTTGAAATTCTTTAAATTGATTGCATATTTTTGAATTCAATTGGGGTAAACGAATCTTCCGACTCAGAGATTCTGTTTCCAATTTGGTATTCGTATTGTGTATTATTTTAATTTCTTCGCAAGTGTCTGCTATGTCACTAGAAATCTATTTTATTTTCTTATCAAGTCCCATAAACCCTTTCTTGATTTCAGTAAAAATCCACTTTAGATTAGCCATTATATCATCTTGATCTTCCACGTTTGTTACATTCTTATTCACCTCTTTTCCTGATTTTTCTACCACATTATCTCTGTGTGTTGTTGGTTGTGTTAGCATATGGGTAAATGAAAGTGCAAACCCCTCAGAAGATTGTGAGGGTGTTACTCTTTTCAATTGTCTTTTATGTACATGTCAGCTCTTTTGAAATTTGGTGAATCTCTAGATCATTCTGATTGTCCACATGTTCCTCTTCATTTCCTTTATTCAAGTTACTAGAAATTGTGTTTGATACCTATCTTCTTCTTCTGATTTGATCCCATTAACCATGACCCTTTGCTGCCTATCCATCTTACTATGCCCCTAGATGCACACAGATCCTCCATCTTCTTCAGCATTTGTCGGTGTAGCACTCAGTTAAAAGCCTTGCTGAAACTGAAGTAGAGTACTTTTCTGGCATGGCCCCTATCTAGTACCCTCACTGCCCAGTCAAAGAAAGCTATCAGGTTAGTTTGAACAGACCATCCTGCCACAAACCCTTGCTGTTTACTATCCTGGAGACCATTGCTCTCCAGGAAGTCCACAAGGTCCTCTTTGACCAGTGACTCCGTCAGATTCCTTATTACAGAAATAAGACTGACAGGTCTATAATTCACTGCTTCTTCCTTCCCCTCCCCTTATGGAGCATAACTACATCTGCCACTCTCCAGTTCATCAGGACTGCCCCCATCTGTAATGATCTGTTGAATAGTCCTACAGGGGGTTCAACCATCTCCACTGCCAGTTCCCTGAGCACACTCAGATGCATTCCATCCAGTCCCAGGGCCATATCTATATTTAGGGCTGCTAACTCTTTCCATATCCATTTAAATGTGAATACTTACTGTCTCATTTCCAGGATCCCTGGTTTATTGCTGCTTTGATGCTACTGTCTGGCAAGGTGAACAACAAGCAAAAATAATTCTTAAGGATGGCAGCCTTTTGCATATCCTCCTCTACCACATTACCTGCCTCAGATAGCCTAACAACTCCTCCTCCTTTCTTCCTTTTTATCCCTAATATATTGGAACAATTGTTTTTTTTCTTCAGTCTTGACCTCCTCTGCAGTACATAGTTCAGTGTCTCCTTTTGTCTCCCTAACTCCCCTTTTACCCCCTTATTTCACAATATGTATTCTGCCAATTGTTTCTCTACTTGCTTTTATTTGTACCTACAGAACTCCTTTGTTTTGCCCTCCCTGCTTCCCTGCCCCTTACCTAGAGAACCATAATGGTCTCATGTACTTGTTACTTTTGATTACTGTTCTCATGTATAACTTAGATACCTTGAAAGTGGCCCTGTTCATTGCCCCCCATCTCTCTTCCACATGTCTTATGCTGACTACCACAACTAACTTGTTCTGGACCATTTCCTTCAACCTGCTAAAGTACACCATTCTGAATCAAATGGACCTCAGCTCTCAACTGGGGTTTTCTCATCTAAAAGGCCAGTTCAAAGCAAATAAAGTTTTAATTGATGTTCCCTTGTGGCTCCCTTACTCTCACAGCTCCTTCCATCTCTGAGTTGGTGAGCATCACATCAAGAATGACAGCTTGCCTGGTGGGTTCCTTAACTAGCTATACCAGTAGACATTCCTGGAATGTATCCAGCAAGGCTTAACTTCTAGTGCTTCTGGCCACTGGAAGGTCCCAATCAATATCCATCAGGTTCAGATCACCCACTACCACTACTTCTCCCTTTGCCACTTCCCTTACTATTTATTCACCAAGTTCCCTGTCCCTGTCTTCCCCTTGCCCTGCTGATCAACAGATTTTCCTCAAATGTATTTTTCTGCCTGCGTCTACAGTGAGCTGCACCCCCAGCAGCTCTGTCTCACCATTACTACCCCATTGCAGCCATGTTCAACAACTTTTATGCCATTCTTGACATGAAAAGTTACACCGGCCCCTCTACCTTTCCCTATATCTCTTCTGAACACTGTGCACCAAGAGACTGTCAGGTATCAGTCATTATTTTCTGTTACTTTCCCTTAACTCTGTTTTTTGCCCCATGAGTCTGACAGATGAACTGGAGCTAAGAAATAAAACCTGGAGAAAAGGGAATCAAAAATGTGAGTAAGAGGGAGTTGAAAATCTAGGAGGCCCAAAAGTCTAGTTAAAAAGAAGAGAGCAGAAAAAGAAGTGAGAGAGAATGCCCTACTCTCTCTTGAGCAGCAGAGATATTAAATAGTCTGGATATCCCCTCAAGAGAGTCACCCAAGGTTCTTGTAAACTCTCTCCAGGTTCCCTGAAGGAGGAGGAGGAGAATGAACGCAGTCTTAGATCATATATATGTAACTATGGGGGAGATTAGGAGAAGTCTTCTGCCTGTCTTATTGATCCCTCTGTTCCAAGTTTAAAGGCCACGCATGCGAGCCCATCATGACTCATTAGGTATGTCTCCATACCTTATAAGGTCTCATAATCAGTTTGCCCCACAGTGCACTGGAGCCAAGAACAGATTGTGTGAAACTTGCAGAGAGTTTTCCTTCAAAGTTGGACTTCCCCTTTGGTGGGTATCCATCTGGCTCCCATCACTTTAGGGTGGGTCACTGCACTGAGGTAGCACCATCCCTGGCACTGGATGCTGCAGTTATAAACAACAGAGGGAAGGCATGTAAATAGTGTACAGATGGGACAGAGGTATACTTTATGTCCTATTTAACAGCTATGATATATAAAGAGGCTCCTGGTAATGTAAGGATACTCATAGTAACAACCCTGTGTGAAATGTCATGAGCTATAAATGTCTGTCCCATGTATGTTTTGATATGTGTATGTGGCTAAAAAGTAATTGCTATGCAAACTGTACATCGTTGTATGGGCAGTGGCCTAATAAAATCATGTTAGTGATTTCCTGTTATTTATTGCCTCTGCTAGGGACCCCTCTCAGCTTGACCGCAGTGCCTACACAACATATAAAAACCCTGGCTGGTACTTCAGCCAATAGATAGGATCCAAGTGATATTGATCTCTAGAGACCAGCTACACATGTCTTGAATGTCAAATGTCCTGATTCACAAAGTGCCCCATTGCTTTCCTTACCCATGTAGCCAAAGTGCATTGGACTTCTGTTGCTAAGCCAAAAGTCAGCTACGTTCCAGTACACAGTGCATTCTATATCTATGCAAAAGTGGATTGTGTACAACACATATTTACACTACATAACTACAGTGCACTGGATGGGTTGTTCCCGGACATATACACTAGTTGTGCATCAGACACTAACTGTAAGTGTGTGAGACAGGAATCTGCATGTGCAGATTGTAGAACAAGAAACTATACTAAAAGGTGAGCTGCAGTAGTGTTACTACTGTACATCCCTCTAGGCATAGTGCATAACACACCCCTTACCACCTGAACAACATATAAATTATAGTTTGATGTGCTTATGCAATTGAACGAGATAATATGAGATGCCTGTGTAACTTGATTTCCTTTGTGGCTTTCCACCTCTCTATCCATGGGATATACTACTCTATAGGAGTACAATGCAAGCAACCCTAGAAGAGGGTCCCCCCGATACAGGTTCCGGGAATGAATGCATTGGCTAAAGGTAGATTAGGAAGAAGCCAACAGAGAAGAGGGATGAGCCACTGAAGGAGGAGGTGTGGATGGTAGGCAACGAAAAAGAATCCTAGCAAAGCCCAGGATGATGTGAACTTTTAATCTTGATGGGGGGAGTGACGTTGTTGCTCCACCCATTGAACCTCAGGCTTAAAGCCCTCCCATTCAATGTGCAACTTGATTTGCTTTGTGGCTTTCTGCCTCTCTATCCATGGGATAAACAACCCTATGGGGTACAACACAAGGAACTCTAGAGGAGGGTTCCCCCTTACAGGTGCCAGGAATTAATGCATTGGGTAAAGGTAGGTTAGGAAGAAGACCAAAAAGAATATCCAAAGTTGTCAAGCCTCGAAGAGGCAAAGATGATGAATGAATTCTGTGAAGAAAAGGGCTAACTTCCTGAGGAGAGAGGGGAAAGCCGGGACCACCATCCATCTCCATCCAACAGCAGAACCTAACTAACTAACATTAAGAAAGTACTAACTCTAACTAATATTATGACCATTGGGATGGAGGAGAGGAAAAACTCCCTTTGAGGAGGAAACCTCTGGGGATCCAAGGCCAATGTCACCTTCCCTCCACACTGATAACGTTTGATTTGAGGACATATGTTGGTAAAGATAATGGTTCATAGATGAGGGATATAAGTAGGGAGGATGAAGATGGGATAGGGGAAAAACTCCAAAGAAGCACGGATTAAATAAGGAACATGAGGTAGGAGGGACCCAAGGAGGGTATGCTTGAATATTCAATGAGAGATAGTAGATCAGAGGAGCAAGGATGGGAAGGAGTAAATCCATGTATCCGTCAGAGGAGCAAGGGCATACAGATGTGCACACGAGGAGATTGCAGATGTGCTGATGAGGAGACTGATGATAATGCAGACTGGCTTGATTGAACGATGCACTTGATTGAGCGATGTGATTGAGCAGACACTGAGGTTGAAGAGGCATGCTTGATTATGCAATGTAAACAATTAAACTCTGAATGATTAAACCCTGAGGTTGTAATTGATGAGGTGGTATGGAATTCAATGATAGGAATGTTTAAGTAAGTACAGAGATAAACCTTGAGGTAATGCTGAGTGAATGATAACTGGATTTATGAACTCTATATGACTAGAGTTATGAACTCGAAACATGTGGCAATATGGCCATGGTTGATAGGTGGCCTAGGAGTTATGGTAGGTATGCTCAAAAAGAAATATCGATAGCAGGTCACGAGTTGAGTGAATCATTAAGAGCCGGTATGGAATTAGAAGAGGAGATGGGAATGAACATGAAAGAACTTGAACGAAGGTATCATGCTGTATGGAGCGATATGAACAACGATGCTCCTCCAAAGGAGGCAGACTCTGAGGCCAATAAGACAGGTCAGAAACCAGAGGGTATGCAAACCAGAGGGTAAGCTCAGGACGGCAATCAAGGGGAGTCAAATCGGATGATGAATGATGAGGAGGGAAGCCATGAGTGGAAAGAATCCATGATGGTCAGGATGAGAATAAGCGCTAGGCTGAGGAAGGTAACAGGAACGGATGAGGCACAAGGAGGGATGGATGCCAAAAAAAGCAGATACTGGAAAGTGAATTATGAAAGGACGAAGGACGGTAGGGAGGTCAATAGGGCAGCATAGGACCCAGCCGGTACGGGATGAGAACTGCATGCGGTGAGTTGAATTAGGTGGTATAAGATCCATGATAGGTATGCCTAAAGAATTACCGATAGCAGGCCAGACAGAGCAAGTGAATAATGCAGACTTGGCAGCAAACCATGCCAAGGCAGACTGAAAGAGGGATTGATTTAGATGAGCAGATTGAGGCTGGATATCATGTAGTTGAGGGGTCTATTGAGTCGAAGGAATCAGGAACCTGATACATACAATGTGAAGGCCACTGACTGATGATGCGGGCATAAGAGTAATGATAGTTATGCCCAAAAAGAAATATCAAAAGCAGGCCACAATGGGAAGTAGACCCTAATGGTAAGGTTGAAGAGGAAGCACAGGAGATTGTGGGACTGAGGAGGAAGACAGCAACAAGTGGAGTCGATTGGGTAGACATCCCTGATGAGGTGGAGAAAGGCAGTGAGAGGTGAAGAGATGAACTGTGAGGGAAGGCAAAGGAGTCAGGATGGGGATGGCCATCACTGGTGACTGATGCAGCATGCTGCTCATCTTCCGAGCTTCATGCACCCAGGCACAAGGGAAGCAAATCCCAGTACACATGAACCAGAAAACAAGGAATTCCACAGAAAAACCAGGGCGACCTACTGAAGCAAAGCAGGATATAGGTAAGGTTCCAGAATCAGTACAGAAAACAAGTGAAGCACAGGAGGTTAAGGATTTTTTTTTGTTGTTGTTTATTTCAATGGAAACTAAAATGGACATAATGTGAAACAGGGCTATCACTTTGGTGATCTGAAAGGCAAAACACACTACCAGCATAAAAATATGACTCAACGTGCTGTAGAGGTCCATAGTGGTGAGCCGCGGAACTGGTAGGGGGCACAGAACGACTTGCAGAGAGGAGTGTGGCTCCATTTGTAATTGAGGCTGAACACTTAGGTTTGAGCAGGTGGTAAATCGCATATGAATGGAGAATCTGAACAACCGGGAGAAAGTGAGGAGCTATGGAAATAAGGATGTGGGAGGCAGAACGAGTTCAAAGGAACCAGAAGCAAGGTGCCAGGAGCGGACAAAGAAGCAAACTGGAGAAACTGCACAGAGAAGTGGCGAGGGAGGAATGCCAAAACGGCAACAGAGTGGAGAAAAAAACAAATGACCCCATTTTTTTTTATTGTCTTGCAGTAAAGGAATAGAGCAGGTAAGCAGCACTGTTGAATACTGATGGTGAACATCGCAGGAGGGCAGCAGGTCGATAAGATAGCATAAGATCCCATGAGAGGTATGTCTGATGGAGCCAGGATAGTAAGGAGACACTGAGGCCAAAAAGTCATGATTATGCAATGTGAACGATGAGACCCTGATGTTGTAGTTGAAGAGGTAGCATAGGATTCAATGATAGGAATGCTTGAGTAAACAATGGAAGTAGATAAACCATGAGGCAAAGATGAGTGAATGATGACTGGAGAAATGAACTCTATACATGTGGGAGGATAGCCACGGGTTGATGATGATGGAGTGAAGACATGATTGGACTGAATCCTTGATGGCTGGTATGACAAAATTCAATGATAGGAATGGTCATAGAAGTGAGGAAGGAGGATCCCCGAAAGAGAGTAGACTCAGAGACAAAAAAAGCCACATCTGGACCCAGAGGGTATGCAAACCCAATGCAAACTGAAGATGATGATGATGGCCACAGGAGAGCAGCAGCAAAATATGATAAGACTGAGGGAGAGGACACAGGAAATGAACCTCAACGATGGCGGTGAGCAGACAGCCAAGCAGCGATAGGATGAGGCACCAGCCCGTATCAAAGGGCTATGAACAAGAAGGCATGGCCATGAATAGAGGTGGAGTTGAATTGAGGTGACTGACATTACAGGACAGAAGGAGGCAGCCAAGGTATACCTACGAAGTGATTGAAAGAGATGAGCAGGTCAAGGCGAGATATCGTGGAATGCTAGCAAATCGGACGACGAAGAGTGAAACTATGACTGGAGAGAATCCTTGACAGCTGATGATGGAATGCAGCCAAGAATGGAGGCTCAATGAGATAAGAAAGAGCAATAAGGACCAGAGTCAGGAATGAGCACCGGAGTCAGGAACCCGATATATGCAACGGGGGTCACGGATCGATGAGGTGGCACATGAGGTGTGATCGGTATGCCCAAAAGAAACATCCACTTTTGGGCTGACTAAGTCGGTAGGGGTGAGAAAAGGTGCTAGGACGAGGAAGGGAAAACTGGAAGGTACAAAGATGGATTGAAGCAATGGAGGCTGGAACTGGAAAGTGAGGTATAAAAGGAAGAATGAAGGTATTGAGGGCAATGGGTAGCATTGGACCCAGCTGTCACATGGATATCGAGTCGAGAAGAGGTAGCAGAGACAGGAGTGGAGGAATGAGAGGCAGACTCACAGAAGAAGGTATGCATTGTTTGCAGAAGAACTCAACTGGAAGGCCACAGGTCAATGAGTGATGGCCATGGTTTGATGAGGTGACATAGGGCCATGATGGGCATACCCAAAAGAAATATCGAATGCAAGCCAGAAGTGGAGCAAATCCTGTTTAGAGTAGCAAGGAGGAGATCCCTATCAGACAATCAGTGTAAAAATGTGTATTGGGGGTTCTTAAGAACCATGACTGTGATTCAGTATCCCAGCTCCAGGATGCAGCAGATGTACTAGACAAGGTTAAGGGCATAGAATGGGATGGCACATATCTCTGGATGGGTAGCTATGTAGAATCCCAGGACAGCCAAAAACTGGCATGCAAGGATGGCAGCCAATTCTGGACTGCAACCCAAGCAGAGACATCTTCCCCATATCACGTCTGATAGAGGGTCTCAGATACGCACAGCAGAACTTGGTAGAATGTGACAACATTGTGATCAAGGCAAATGGCAGATTTGATTGATAGTTTGAGTAATAGAGGAGATATCCTGGTAGCACACAGAGCCAAAGGCCTAAGTTCAGGAGAAGCCAAGAGCTTCAAACAGCAGAATCATCATGAAACACCAAAACAAACTGCAGCAGGTTAGAGAAATCAGCAGCACTAGGGGAAAGGTGCATGCAAGTGAGGTGACGGTAAGCCGACACAGCTGACAGAATGAGCGATGGTGCAGGAGCACACTCGGTCCGCCATGGAAATCCAAACATGGACATGCTGCACTGAGCAACACACTAGTCGGAGTCCAAGTACAATATTCAGAGTTATTTTTCTGGCCCGGAGATGCTAGAGGAGAATTGGAGTTGATCCAGTCCCACAACACCGGCTACCAGCCTGCTCTCACCATGCTCCAGTAACCAGAGTCAGACCTGCTCTCAGCAGGTCGCAAGGTCCAGAAACAACATTAGAGAGTCACATAGAGGGGAGGAAGAAAGCATAATATGTGCTCATTCACTGCGCGTCAGTAACAGCCCAGTCAGAAAACGTGTTACCAGGTCAAGCCAAACTGACCTTCTAGATCTGAACACTCACCCCAGGCTCAAATTGCAACACACAGTGTAACTTGTGAAAAAAATGAGTTAGTTACTAGAAGCAAGCGGTATTGCTCCAACCGCTTGTGACCTGACCTCTCTCTGTTTACATGTATGAACTCCTTCACTGCTGCTAAAGAGCTGCAGCCTCCAGCATGTCCAGAAGATATCACCGCAGACTGCACAGTCCACCACATATTGCCCAGATTTACCACAATGCTCACCTCTTGGGGAAGTGAGGAGAAAAGGTTCCAGTTCACCTCTTTTTTTTTTTTTCCCATCCAAAAAAGGCTGGAAACCCAAAGGCGAGCAGCAGAAGGAACGGCAGTAGGTAGGCAGACAGGTAGGCTAGGAATGCTGCAAGGGAGCAGGAGTGAGAGCCCCGAGCTACAGCGAGATTGGGAAACAGCCGCCAATGAGGACTCGGTGGCTGCAAGCATGCGACAGCGGAAAGAGAAGAAAAAGGAGGTATGAGGACAGCCAGGGATGGGGGGGGGAGAGAGGGGACAGCAGAAAGCAACAGGGCCCCAGGCATGAGCTCACAGAACTGAAAAGAAGCAGGAGGGCAGGCAAGACAAGTAAGCAAGGAGGGAAGAGGTCGACGGGGCATGGGAGGGGGGACAGAAACAAACCAGCAGCCAGAGGCAGCTGCCGAAACAAGGGGAAATGGTGAAGGAAGCAGGAATCCAGAGAGAGGGTAGGAGAGCAACAATGAAAAAGAATCCTGGCAAAGCCCAGGATGATGTGAACTTTAAACTCGATGGGAAGTGACGTTGTTGCTCCGCCCATTGGACCTCGGGCTTAAAGCCTTCCCAATACACACACACACACGCACAATTGTAGGGACAGGATGCAGCACGCACTGATATGATATACACAAGATACACATCAGAGTAGGGACCCCCAAGTACCCAAGCATAGTCATATCCACCCCCACATACAGTGCATCTGAACTATACATAATACACATGCCTGCAGAAACATGATACAGCATGTCAGTATGGACAAAACGTTTATTTGTTTTTCATCTGTGAGAATAAATGCACAACAGGTAAATTGATTTTTTTCCCAGCCACCAGGATCCCTTACACTAGGGCTCAGTCTGAAATGAAACTGAGTGGCAATGTCAAGGGTCTTGGTGTTAGTTCTAGTGACAATGATGTGTCATACCATGAGCCCATGTCACCCACAAGAATCCCAGGACATGGCAGCCAAGTTAACTGCATCTGACAGAGTTTATGATTTCCTAGTAGATGATAATCTTTCTGGTGGCTGGAGCTGGGGACTGGCCCAGAAGACACAGCAATCCTCTATTATTGGCAATATGTGGGCCATATGTCACTTTGCTTAAACAGATCATATCATTGGTCACCCCTGGTCACCTGTCTATAGCTCCTGCAGCAGTTTTACCACAGCTATAGCTATTCACTCACTCATCTCAATAGGCCACCCTGAGTGAAGCTATTGTCACTGTTGCACAGTAATTGTTATGCATGGGACAGACATAAGTCAATTCTAGTGGGGGGGGGGCGTAGGAGGAAATAGGCTGTTGGTTAACAAGGATCTGCAGCCTATCCATTAGGTAGGGAAATGGGCAGGCTGGGAGGGCCAAGTGGTTCTTATCTGACATCAAATTCTATGTTTCTATGTTTCTGTGTTTTTATGGACTGCAAAAAGCTGTATGGATTGTTTATATGATCATGGCAGCTGGCAAATGTTCACACCCAATTTTTAGGTTACAATTTATGTGTCTTGACCCCTCACCCATAGTGGACAAATAGTGTGACAGATGTTTTGCTTGGTCAGAGCATATTGGATTCTGGAAGCTGTGGTGCATTTTCCAGCAGCAAGACACTTATTTCTGGCCTACTATGGACCTCATAAGTGTTGGTTATATGGGGCCACCCCTCCCACTAACTGGAGAAAAATCTTCTACACAAAAATTAGCACTCACTTTTGGAATATTAAATTAAGTTAGTATTGATCAGATGTAGTGTCATTAACAGTCCTTGTTATATACACTGTTCTTTACTAACAGTGAAAGGCATGGCCTGATGCTACGACTAAGAGCGGTGCTTAGGGGTAGCCAGGACATGGCAGGACACAACCAACCCACTCTTGCTTACCATTGTGTTGGATAAGAGGGCTATTGAGACCCCTATCATAACCTATTGACCATCATGGGATCAATTGTAAGACTCCCATTGCTTTTTCTGGTGATATGTGTGTGTTACTAAGGTGTCATATCTCGGCAAGTGTATGAAGAGGCTTGTACAATCTTACATTTGTTGTATCCATTTGTGTTTTCCATTTGTATAGAATGTGGATCCTAACCCAGAATTAGTAGTAGTAGGAGAAGTGACCCCTTAAAGGCTTTTGATCTTCTTCTCTTGTAACTGTTCCATTCCCACTGTTTGAGCACCACTCTTTTGATCTTTCGATCTCCCTATTATATTAGACATCATTGCTTTGTGTATGTGCCTTCTGATTGTCTATCTCCTGTCTCTTATACAGTGTGCAGTGCAGTGACATAGAGGTTTGTGTATGAGCAATCATATACAACCAGGACATTCTTCAATCAAGTGGTTTCCATGGCAACAGGAGACCTCAAGAGCACAGCTCAAGAGGTCCCATTACCAGGGAAACCACAAAATCGAAAATGGCCTTGTTTGTGTATGGTTGCTCATACACAATCTTTTATAGCATGTGGGCAACCATTTTTCAGCTCCTGTTTAAAAATAAACAACACCCCAGTAATCAAAAGTGCCTTTCTCTCTCTCCAGTGACAGTTACTTGTTAACGCTCACTGCTGCAGCCTGCTTCATTGAGCATGTGCGACAATGATCAATCTTGTGCTGCATTAATGACATACTGAGTATAGCACAACAAGATCTTGATGAACCTAGTACAGCAGAACAATGCTGTTCCAGGCATGGATTTCCATGCAGAACAGTGTTCTACCATACACTATACTCTCTTTCTGTCTTTGTGGGTGGGTCCTGGAGTGTCCTGTTCTGTATGGGGGGTTGTACCAGCTGGCATGTTTTGGGTGCTCTGTTTGGTACTTTTCAGTGGCACATATGCTGGGTTGCAGAGTAGCTGGAATGGATTTCTGTGCTTGTGATTTGAAGTGTATCAGTAGATGGAGCAATATATCTCATGAAAAGGACAGGAAGGTAATCTGTTCACATATTGAATATTGCTCAGGATATAGTGCACTACAGTGGTGCCTATTATCACAGCTGTCCATCCCTTAATGAACACAATCCATGGACTTTAGTCTGTAAGTTTCTGCCATAGTCTTCTCCACTGTATTGGCAAGGGGTCATTCCACTTGTGCGTGTTTGCTGTGCTAGTGTGGGGGAGTATTACTGACAGATGCACTGTACTTTGTTTCCCAAATAAAAACATTTTCTTCAGTGCTGGTTTCCATCCATAGCACAAATCCTGTTCAACACTGCACTGATGTAGCTCATATAGCTTTCATCCCTGCAATGGCCATTGGTGTCCAGAGCCATTAGTATTACAGCCACACCCCATGAGACCAACCCACCTGCACTCACGCTGGTAACACTTGTGCTAATACTGGCATACATTCAGTGGAATACTCTGCTGCAGAGGTAGAGGTCAATCTCCCACTACTATTATTGTGTTATTCCACAAGGGACATTCCTCCCCATGGCCATGATTCATTATAGTGTGGACTGCCTATGCACCACATATCTGATGTACATAGGCAACTCTAAGTGAGAATGCCATGTAGTGGTCTCCCAGAGGCAGTCACAAATGGCATGCATACCAGATGTGCACTGGAACCCCTAGCTGCTCAAGCAGTTATGCATCATGGGTGGTCCGGGGGTGTGTCAGGAGGTGCCCACACTCCATGCTATGCACAAAGATGTGTGTGCAGTGTGGAGTGCTGTGTCAGTGTACATGACTGGGAACCTGTCCTAGGTGTTCTGCACCTCATCAATGGATACAAGCTGGTGGCAGTGCCCAGAATCCTTCCACAATGCTACCACAGCCTACTGGGATGACAGGGAGGGCTGGAGGCAGCCATTTGGGTGAGTGCACATCTGTGCACAAATGTCAGATCCATGCCTTCTCACACTCCCATCCTCCAGCAGTGCAAAGGATCTACCCAGGGACACTGGATGGGCATCCAATTGGATGCCCGCCAAGGTCCATAGCTCTGGACCCATCGACCTCCAGAAAACCTGCATGGGGGGGTGGGGCCATGGACAGATGGCCAGTGATAGTGAATACTGACTGGCGCACACATATCCATGGGTGTGGAACTGCTTGGGTGGGTTACACACGTTTCTCATGTGATACCAACCATTTTCTGAATCACGGCCTGTACTGTATGTAGTGTGTTTAAGGGGCATTCTGTGGGTCTATTCTCTCATACATTAACACAGCCCCTGCTCATGTGCACCTAAAAGTCCAACCAATTTTATTTGCTGATCAGGCATTGTGTGTACTAGTTACACAGCACAGCTGTTTATCCCTGTCATGTACTTTTTTTGTATAGCTCAGCCACCTTTGGGAATTGGGTTCTAAATCTCTCAATCTCCCAGATCTGATTTTAAATCCAGCAGATCCTTCACCTTAGAGAACAGTGATGCTCCAGTTTTCTACAGTTGGTGTAAACGGCTGATATTCCCTGGGATGGTTCCATACTTTGGAAATAGGCTAAGGAGATTTTTTTAAGGTGCCACCAGAATATTGTCTCATCTTTTTTTTTGAAATTATATTTCTTCATTATTTTATATAAAGGTAATATACCTGAGAGTACAGTACAGGGATTACACATTATGACCAATGACATAAACTGTATAGCAGCTGTAGAGTGACAATATACAACATTTTACAGAAATCCCTGAATCTGGAAAAACAATTGGAAATACCCCCCTACCCCCCTCACCCAGATCCCCAGGCCCCCATACCCCCTTCCCCAGGATGTGCCTTCTATAAAGGAGAAAGAAAAAAGAAAGAAAAAAGAGGAGAAAATGGAAAAAAGGGAGCTGATCCTGATACATATGAGATGCATAAAGGTATATCAGCTGCCAAGGTAGCTAGAGGTGTATCCGACAGGACATTAATTCAAATGAAGAGCATATAATTTGCCCCATTTCTGCTCAAATGAAACCAGACAATTCCAAGAACTTGCTATTAGCCTTTCAGTCCGAAAGCAGAGAGAAATTTTGCTGAACCATTCTGCATACAAGATAACCAATTGGCCCATCCAATGCCTAAGGACCAATCTTTTGGCGCCCATCGAGATTAAAGCCATGTGGAATCTACACTCCATCACTTGTATATTGGAAAGCATCCCTAGGATACAAACTTCTATAGTGAATAAATCATCAAGGCCCAAAACAGGGTCTAAGTTAGATTGGATGGACTGCCATAAGAGAGCCACTTTCTCACAATACCAGAAAATGTGTACCAGGTTCCCTTCCACTGTGCCACACCTTGTGCATAGAGTTGAAGATAATCTATTTAATTTAACCAGTTTAACTGGGGTATAATACATGTTGTTCAATATATGGTATTGAGTGAGTCTTTGTCTGTCTTGAGAGAGATACCGATATGTATCTACCCAAATTTGTTCCCAATCTAGAAGGGTGTCTGGCAGAAGGGAAGATCAGCATTTGGAACCAGTCAGGGAGTCCGGGAATTTAGTGTCCAGTAGGAAAGAATAAAGCTTAGAAATGCTATGGGCCTTAGTTGCCTGTTCCTGTATTTGGTTTAAGAAGGGTTTAATTTGAGACGGTGTTGGATTGGAGATGAAACTGGAAGCCACTAGGTGTCGTAACTGAAAAACTTTAAAGATGTGCTTCTGAGGAATATTATACTTGGTCAGAACCTCCCCAGAGGGTAGAAGAGAGTTATTCAGGAATAAATCATCGACACAGCAATCTCTCAGCTGAGGAAGCCAGTCTAGAGAAAGCGGGAGACCCCTGATCCTAATATTTAAATTAAGGGTAAGAGGTTGGGGAGTGTCTTTCCTGAGAGAGAGGTTGAAAAAATGCCAGCATTGATTCATCACCTTGATAGAAGTACCAGTGACGCTCCCTTGTAAAAGTGGAGGCAAAGTGGATAGGTTATAATAGAGGAGTCTGGATGGGGGAAGGCCAAACTCGGTTAGAATCTTTTTCTCAAGCTGTACCCATATTGGTAGAAACTCATCCACCCTCTGGTCATACCACCTCCCAATTTTCGCCATGCGGCTTGCCCAGTAATAGAGCATAAACTTGGGAAGACAGAGCCCTCCCTTCTCTTTGGGTAAATTAAGTTTTAATAAGGCTTTCCTGGGCTGTTTACCCTGCCAAATAAACTTGGAATATTGTCTCATCTTAAACTTGTTTAATATGGTCTAATCATCTGTGTTATGGAAATAGTGTTTTTAATTATGTACTGTATGTATGTATTTTATTTATTTTTCATAACTAATACAAAGGTACCAGCTATTCGGTAATCACACAAACTTAAAAAAATTACAACTTCCATTGATTCCCATTTATGTACCGCAGCATCTGCAGTATTACCGTGGCAAAAACCAAATCCTGTTCATAAAATTGACTTAATCTTAGAGATCTTTATTGTAGCTAATTTCACCTACAACTTAATCTTCTGCTGTTTACTTAGTAATATTACAACTTAATCTTCTGCTGTTTACTTAGCATTATATTCTTTAAAGTGCATTACTGATTCAATTTTCTGTTTGTAAATAACTTCAAGATTTTTACTTGCTGTAGTTCCAACAGACCTTTGAGGAAGAAAGAAAGATGTTATATCAATTAGGGCTGTGACAGTGAGCAAAATAATAAATATTTAAATAAAATATTTAACAGATATGGCCCCCTCAGTATCGTAACCTTTTTTGACCTTGTACACTATCCTGACCACTGCAATTCATGCAGAAGATGATGCTTTACTTCCTAAAATAATTATGATAGAGACTTGTGGGTAACTGAGCTTTTTAGGTACTGTCACTGCTCCCAGAATGTCCTTCTTGTAGTGAATTTCAGTGATCTCTCTCTTTTTCTCCTCTGCATTGTCTTGAAATAAAATGGAAACATCTGTGTTTGCAATAGCATTAATACAATTGTGTGATCAGCTTTATCACTTCAGTTGCTTTAGGTTTTATTGTTGAAATGTTAATTGTTTTGAACTTTGGAAATGGATTTTAGAATCAGGGGGAGATATTAAAAGGGGTTGTGCCTGGTACAACAGAGTTGCACCAGCACAACCCCTCAATACGCCCCGCTGTGATATTCAAAAGGGGGGACCTGCGCAGCGCAAGTCCTGATGCACTGGGGTTCACTGCTAATGTATGCGGCACATCTTCAGGGGGTGTGCCTGTGCATATGTGGCACATCCCTATATTCAGCCCGAGATGTGCGGCGCATCTGATGGCACCACCCCCAGATACGTTGCATAGCGGGACACAAAGTTGAGCCAGAAAATCCTGTCTCAAATGCTGGCCACCCACATGTGGGCTGCCATATTGCATGGCACAATACAGCAGCCACCAGCTATGGGCAGCCAGCCACCAGGCAAGAACACCATCCACAAGCACCCATCTCATTCCAGGTAGTCCAGCGGTACCCCCCTCCCACCTGATAGCCTGATCCCATCCATTTGTATTGAACTGCTATGCCCTGGTAGTCTAATGGCCTCCTCCCTGAGACTCAAGCCCCATAAATGTCAGAATATAAAGAACCCTGGTAGTGTAGTGGACCCCTCTCCCATCCTTGAGCACTGATCCCCAAAACTGTCAGAATGAGAGAAGCCCTGGTGGTCCAGTGGTCTGCCCTGCCATCCATGAGTCCCGATCCTTGTAAACATAATCGCTCAATACTCCCTGGTAGTCCGATGGTCCCCCTATCCCCATTCCTGAGTCTGATACTAGTAAATGATGATATAAGAACACCTGGTGGTCCAGTGGCACCCCCACTCTCGCAGGCACCCCTGTCCACCCAGATCTCCCCCATCATCGGTGGGCGGCATCAACCTGTCCGCATACCGCCCTGCCACCTTCTGAATGACAGCATACAACAGCAGCTGTAAGCCTATTCATCCACACTGTGGACCAATGGGCCTGCAGTGCATACTGTAATTAGTCATTCACATTGAATGACTAGTACAGTATGCACTGCAGGCCCATTGGTTCACAGTATGGACCAATAGGCTTATAGCTGCTGCTGTATGCTGTCATTCAGAGGGTGGCAGGGTGGTATGCGGGCAGGTTGATGCCACCCACCAATGATGTGAGGAGAGCTGGGAGGGCAGGGGTGCCTGTGAGGGTGAGGGAAGCCACTGGACCACCAGATGTTCTTATATCATCATTTATGAGGATCGGACTTGGGGATGGGGGTTGGGGGACCATCAGACTACCAGGGATTATTGTGCAATTACATTTACAAGGATTGGGAATCATGGATGGGAGGGTGGACCACTAGACTACCAGGGATCATTATGTTCTGACATTTATGGGGATTGAGTCTCGGGGAGGGCGGCCGCTAGCCTACCAGGACATATTGTTTTTACACAACTGAACGTGACTGGGCTACCAGGAGGGATGGGGGTTACCACTGGATCACCAGGGATTTAATACATGTTGAGGGTGGCTACACAAGAGTGCCAGGCGCATTTCGCCAGGCTGCTCTGTGTCATGCATGCAAATAGGGCCATAATGATATGCAAATGGTTCCATTTGCACCTTGCATATATTATGGCCCTATTTGCATGCCCAAGTCTGAATATCGTGGGTGTTGCCCCCAACACAACCACACATGTGCTGGAGCATTCTCAGTCCTCCCTGTCTGGGGAATGCAACAGTGCATTTTACTTGTGACATGCACATTCTGTGTCATATTCAACAGTGATGAGCCATGGCTCATAACCATTAGATATCACCCTGTCCTAGCCCTGGCGCATCTCAGATGCACTGCACCTCCACTTGCGCCATTGCCTGGTGCAGTCTGAATATCTCCCCCTCAGTGTTTTCCTTGCTTATAAAATATTAGTGAAGAATAAATGTTTAGACATAACCAATCTCAATTGTTGGATGTGTTACTTCTAAAAAGTAATCAGTTACAGTTACTAGTTACTTTTAAATAAATGTAATCAGATACAGTTACTTATTACATTTATATAAAAAGTAATTAGTAACTGCAACTGTAATGCATGTTACTTTTCATATTATTTTATATTACTTTTGATACCATGGTTGTATTTACTCACTGGACATAGCTATGTGCTCATAAAACCCCAAGAAGTGTATAAAAAAAGTACAACAGATTCTAAAGACAATGAATTGTTAATTTATAACACAGTGCCAATCGGACTTTGCCAGATGCAACAATCCCTTTACATTTCCATAAATAAGAGCTCTATTACAAACACTCTAACACAGACCTTGCATCTACTGCTGCCCTCCACAATCTTTCCCCCCACAGCTGAATACTGACTGTGTCAGCCATTATTGTCCCTGACCTTTTCAATTTCCATAACACCCACACTCACCCTCCAACACACACACACACTGCATCTATTGCTAGTCCCCTTGGCAATCTTTCCCACACAGCTGTATATCCTGACAATGTCAGCCAGAACTACCCCTTTACATCCCACCCTTACCCAGTGCCACACACACCCTGCTGCATCTTCTGCACTTGGCAATTTTTCAGACATCTAGCCTGTATTCTCCTCCTGACTATGCAAGGGCCACAACTACCCCTTTACATTTCCATAAGAAAATCCCACCCTCACATAGCTCCCTCCTATACCTACACCTTACCCCAGTGCCACACAAACCCTGAATCATCTTCTGCACTTGGTAATTTTTCCAACATCTAGTCTGCATTCTCCTCTTGACCATGCAAGAACCACAACTACCCCTTCACATTTCCATAATAAAATCCCACCCTCACATAGCTCCCTTCTACACTATACACATGCACCCTGCAGATCTACTGCCCTTCCTTGCCTTTTTGATCTTTTCTCATTTCCCCAGAGAAGCATGAATCCTAACTTTGCTATTGCCAGCCACAGATCCACCCCACATCACATGAAATAAATTCCACCAGCTAGCACACACCTGCTTACCCCAACACACAATTTAAACTATCTTTCCCACAACTGAACCTTGACTTGCCACTGCCACCAAGACACAATTATAATTGCAACAAATTCTGCCATGACTATTATGCCACTGAAGTCAGACACTGTCACTTACAATCAAATTATCACATAACACAATACACTTGTTGCATTCCAGTATGCAACTCTTTTATGAGGATTTTATTTGAGATGGATCGGGTGATGGTGATAGACCTGGCAGGTGGGTCGGTAGACAGATTATCAAGCAGCCTGCTGTGGCAGTTTGATACATATGGTGTTGGTGCAAATAGGTCCTAAGCCCTGCCTGCAGACAAACTACTTGCCTTTTTTCCCTACAACAGCTATGTTAGCCCCGATGCCCTCAGCGTTCACAATGGCTACTGTAGAGGGGCATGACTGATGACATGCAGGGGTGTAGCTGGCTATCTATAAATTGTACATCAACTGGCCAATATGTTGCCCCCTCAAACAAATTGCATTCATTTCTATAGTGATTCTTAGCTGTTGCATACTGAAAAATAGAGAACTGAGGTAGAATCAATGTTTCAACCTCAGGTCTTCTTCAGGAATTATCTAAAAAGAGAAAAAAGCAGGTAAGGAAAATAAGAGAAAGATATGTGAAGAAATAAAATATGGGGAGGCCGTAGAAGAAAAAGTGATAATAGGTATGATAAGAATAGAATCTGGAAAATAAAAAGGTGATGATAGGTATGAAAAGACATAGTAGAAGTGAATCAGCCAAGGAATCCTTAAGTGGAGACTAATTAACAGGACCTAGTAAGAGGGCAGAAAGGTGACGGCTATGTGTGCACAGTCATTTTCATTTTCTGCAGATCAAAGAAATATGCAAACTGGAGGGGCCAGTGATTTACACCGGATCTGTGAAAACTGGTACAAGGACACCCAGCACAACAACACCTCACCAGAGATGTTCAGCCTAACAACATTTTCTGTAATGAGACAACTGGCAAAAAACAGCCCTGACACCCGCTGGCAGTGGGACTATAACTATGTAGAGAGCAGTGGTAGGATAAATTAGGCTACCTAGTAGTCCAAGCCACCATCTTAGAGCAAAGATCTCATAAGGCAAACCAGTATTAGGTCAAAATTCCTAGGCTAAATGTCACAAGACTGCATGTCTTTGCTCCAGTTGTCATGCCGTGGGTTTACACCACCTGGTAGCTCTGGCAGTTCATAATACCTAGACACTGTGATTATGCAAACCTGAAAAACAGCAAGGCTACAAAAAATGGCACATCACATTTATGAAATGTTGCGTAAACTTTTTATTGTGAAAAAAGGCAAAAAATGGTAGGCTACTTGCATCCAATGTGCAAGGTGAAAATGCTGGGTGCTCACACAGTGTTGTTAGAAGGCAGTTTTTTAGCCTGATGTTATGCTAAATCGAGCATGCAGTCAGCTGAGCAACCTATGCTTACACCGAAACCTGAATATCAAAAGACACCTGGAAAATATCTGGATTCTTGTTGTGATGTCATAAACCTCTTGAGTTTTGATCTTAAAGTTTATGAAGTCACAGGAACCCCTTGATGGATTACAGCAACCATAACAGATGGATGTCTATCTGTTATTCTAGTTACTATATTATAGTAACTAGTTACTTTTAAGGAAAATAATATCAATACAGTTACTTATTACTTTATTTAAAAAGTAATCCATTACTATTACTAGTTACGGTACCTAGAAAAGTAATCAGATTACAGTTACTAGTTACAAGTAACTAGTTACTACCCAACACTGCCAATCTCAAACTACATGAGGACATTTGTACTGATGTCAGTAAAACTGCTGAAAGTTTTAATAGTTTCTTTTGTAAAAAGTCACACTGTGCCCCAACCCAGGCTCCTACTAAACAAGTTAGTAAGTACCAAAATTTGATATGGAGGGATGTTAACAAATTCAAATTTTATTCTAAAATTCTTTTTTTTATCCTTTAAATCTCTGTTTAGTTATTCCAAATTTCTAACTGAACACAAAGTGGTAAAATACTTAAAGAAATTCAACCTGAGTCCCTGGGTTGGCAATGATGGCATAGATGTCTCTGTCGTTAAAGTGATTGCAGACTGTGTTGCTGTACCGTTATGTAAGCTTTTCATGCTTTCCCTGCCCATACATATTATTCCATCTACCTTGAAACAGCTAATGTCTCCCCAGTTTTCAACTCTGTAACTCTCTCCAATGTAAACAACTATCGGCCAATTCACTTGTTATGTCTACTGGCAAAAGTATTGGTAATGATTATTTTTGATCAGTTGTTTTGGTTTCTTGATTGAGAGAATACTTTAAGTGATGTTCAGCTTGGGTTTGCACCCAAACACAATATGACAACAACCTTGGTGAGGTTCACACAATAAGTGAAGAATACACTACATGCTGGAAATGTTGCATTTTTGTATATTTATAAAATATTGTGTGGTATTGATTGTGAAGCACTCCGAGTCCTCGGAAAGGAGCGCTATATAAATAGAGTATCTATCTATCTATCTTTCTATCTATCTATCTATCTATCTATCTATCTATCTATCATAGAAACAGCCTTTGTGGACCTTGCAAAGGCATTTAATCTAGTCCACCACATCTTATTATTGGAAGTTTTAAAGGGACTTGGTATTTCTGTAGATGCATGTGGGTGGTTTAAAAATCATCTTGGCTCTAGTTATTCCAAATTTCTTTTGAATATATTGTGTGCACACCACTGATCAATCTTGAAGCCACAGTTAGTCTGTTTTTTAAACTCACCACCTGAAGCTTCTGAACCTATAGTACCAACATGTTCTTATATGCAGATGAAGTGGTCTTACATTGTATATTAAAGGATCTTCTTTAGTTAAAACTTTAGCTGCAAACAAGCTTTGATAACCTCCAGATCTGATTCATTGACCATTGCCTGACATTAAATGCCAAATAAATAAATACATAAAACTAAGAACCATGTTATTTGTTTTAGAAATGCATAGAAAATAGATCATTCAGAGGATTTTAAGATTGTTACTTAGGATGGAAGTAGTTAGGAAATGGTGGAGATGCTTTCTTATCTTGGAGTAGTTTTGAATTTTTTTTCATTATCATATGAACCTTATGCAGAGCAGTTAACAAAAACTATTCATATCTAACTGATTTTATTATAGATGGTAAAACATGTCTTCTTCCAGAAATATGTATGTTCCTACAGTAGATCACAGTTTTCTGTTATGGCTCATAGATTATGGCCTACTTGCTATGGCTCTGCCTCAAGGACAACAATAGGTAAAATGGATATGCTTTTAAATAAAATTGTATGATTTATTACATAACTCCCAAGAAGAACATATCACTATGAATTAATAAAAATTGAGCAGTCTTTATCTGTGAGGTCCAGACATACAGTAGCTATCAGATAGCATGTCTCACATATAAAATGCACTCCGATTTTCTGCCTGTGAATGCTGATATCCTTTATTCTATTACTCTACTAGCAGTGGCTACGCATTCATCCAAAAAAATGCTGTCTCATATTCCGTACATGCATGCTAATCAACATCAAAGATCCTTAGGTTTCTTAGCTCACTCTACCTTCAATGCATTGCCTGAGGATTTGTTTGCCTATACATCATTCAATTGATTAATGAATTGTCTTAAGTGTTATTTTTTTGGCCCATGAAATATCTTTCTGTCTTGTCTAAATAATGTGCACATATATATTTTTTGTATTCTAAAATGTTGTAATCTGCATTTTTTACATTTTTGTATTTTCATCCATCGTTATTCATGAAAACAGGCAGGCTATTTCTCATGGGCTAACCAGGTCTAGTGGTGTAGGTAAAAACAGCAGGGAGCTTCAAGCATTCATGCAATAAACATAGGGATACATTAGAAAATAGGCAGAGAAGAGAGAAGGTATCTGTGGACCAGTTAGAGTTTTCAGAGACAGATTAGACAGAGAATATGTGGGCAGTCAGGGTGGGCAAATCAATTATTTTCTGCTGCCAAATTATATGTTTCTATGTTGCAATGTCTATCAATAAAAAATGAAATGACATAAGTATGAAAATGTATTTGATAACTAACAGCATCTTGACATTTACATGGAATAATCCACTTATCCACCATTTCTAACAGTCCTGAAAATGTCCAGCATTACAAAAACACATTTTATGCATTAGTTAAAAAAGTTTAAATGATATTATTTTAGTATGATTTAATTGGAACAATGGTAAATGCCACAATTAATGCTGTATACATGACTTTTACAGTGGAAACAGTAGACATGAGTAACAAAATTCGACGGTTAATGTTATATAATATTGTGCCATATCATACCAGGTCACGCGTCTTCAGAATAAAGTAGGAGATACCAGGGTTAAGTGCTGGCATAGCTAAGAGCTCTCTATGTAATCCCAAGGAAGTCAAATCACTGAGTAACAGTCCTCTCAGCTGCTGTATAACATTCAGTAAACACAGAGCTACAACAATTTGTTTCATCTCATCTGGGCTTTTTGAACACATTAATAAGAAAACAATTGAGTGCTTTCTTGTTTTTCCATGGAGATTTCCCAAAGCACAACATAATTTAATAAAAACACAGCATTAACAAAAAAGGTTTGGAAGCTACAAGGCCTAAGATCCCTCATAAAACATTAACATAAAAAATGTATTTGATAGTTTCTGAGAGGGTATTCTATAATTTAGGTGAAAAAACTGAACATAGTAAAATATGATGGAGGTTAGCTTGTGATACAAGTCCTTCAATAGGCTTGAAATTCAGAAATGAAGAAATTTGATGGTAGATATTATTTAATAAGTTCAATAACATAATGAACCCTCTTTTTGGAAGCCTTCAATGTCTGCAACAGGACATGATTTTCACACAATTTACTGTGTTTCTAGAACAAAATAACTTCAGAATAGTAAGCATGTGATCCCTTCTGTTATGTCAATGATTTCCATAGCGACATTTTATAATGACTGTAACAATTTCAGAGACTTTTTTGAGAAACCCAATTACAGTACCTGGGAGGGTATTTTACTAAATCAGAAAAAAATGAAAACAGTGTGCACAGTGGCAGGCAGACTGGGTGCTAATCTGTAGCCACCCTGCTCTGGATAAAAACAAGTGGATGAAGGAAAGCTTAGCTCTTTAAGTAGAAATAAAGTCCATGCAAAACTACACTCATAGAAACAGCAGGATCTGAAAAAATAATGAGTTGAAAAAAACAGACTTCAATACAGCAAGCTCCTGTCTTCCCAAAGCAAGCCCTGGTGCTTCAAACGTAATCTTCATCAGGGAGCAGATTACAGTTGAAGCAGTGGGGCTTGCTTTGGTAAATTAGGAGCTTCCAGTATTGAAATCCATGTTTTTTTCCAACTCAGTAAATATTTTTACTGATACTGCTGTTTCAATGAGTTTAATGTTGAATATATTTTCTTCTTTCTCAAGTGCTAAGCTTTTCTGCATCCATTTATTTTGCAAAAAGTATGAAATAACCTAGTAACACTATGCACTTGACTGTCCTCACCTGCAGAATTTTACTCCTCTCTCCCTGTAACATGTAAATCCCCTCAATGTTGCTTGTATGGTTACAAGTTTTGCATTTGGCCTATGCAATGGCTGTACTCTGAATGTATTTCTGCCTTTAACTAATTTCAGGCCTCTCTAAAAATGGGAATTCTAGTTCCAGTGGGCTTACCATTTAGCAAAAGCAAAAAGAGGAATTATTTATTTATTTATTTAGTTTTTGTTGACCGGGTAAATGCACTAGACAAATCCTGCATATTTTCAGGCATGACCCGGGGGAAGGGGTTACAGATGAATGCCAACTGACCTTGAACCAGATTAAGCTGTTGGTGGTATTTTTAGTGAATGACGGAAATTTGGCCAGGACACCAGGGAAACTCCCCTACTCTTTTTCAATAAGTGCCATGGGATCTTTAACATCCACCTGAACTACCACCAATTCAGGCAGATGGGACCTCAGTTTTTAACATCTCATCCGAAAGACGGCACCTCAGAAGTGCAGCACCCCTCTCATGCTGCACTACAGTGTCAGTACTGGGATATTAACCCAAGTGCCAGATGTGGGAACTGAACCCATAGCCCTCTGATCTCCCAGCCTCAGAGGTGAGTGTGCTATCTACTGAGCCACTGACACTAAACATTAACTGACATTAAATAAATAAATGAAAACTTGGTGAAGGATAGTTTTCCATAAAGAGGCGATATTGAATAGTGGAATCAGATTAAAGTGTTTAATGGAAAAAAGCAAATGAGGAATGGTTAGTGATACAACATTGGACAGATGCAGTTTTCTGAATCACAGAGACATAGACTGAGTTAAAAAATTCAATGAAGCTTGATTTTTGATAGATGTAAAAGACAGAGGAATACAATTGCATACATACTGTATCAAACTTACCATGTAAATCTTTAACACAAAGATTTGGCATAACAACCAGCCTACTGTTGCTGTTATTTTGAGCTATTACCAAGTGGACCCCAAAATACAGGCTTTCGAGATGCTCATACACAGTTTCTCTACACAATTCCTCTAAAAATCAGAGCACTAAATCATGAGAAGGACAGTTATCTAAACTTATAAGGAACTGAATAGCAGAATAGTTACAACTATATATTCGCTATATGAATTAGGTGGAGAAGGATGAAGTGGACAAGAAAGCAAAATATAATAAATAATGACACCCCTGAACTTAAAGCCCCAACACATGGTGATAGCCCAACAGTGTAGAAATTATAGTACAAAGCAATTGAGACTAACTATTGAAATTGGCAGGCAAGGTCACAGTAAGAAAGAGAGTTAAACAACACAGCAGACACACAGCAGGATTAGAAGAATGACTTTGCTGATCCTTTGAGCCATGTCTCCCTGTGTCTGAAATAGAGCTATGAATTTAGTAATTGTGCTCAAGTCCAAAGAAAATGTTAGGATATGATGACATCTGATGCTAAGATTTCAATGTAGAGAGAAGCCATCCCCCTTCATTTAAGAATCTACCAGTGATAAAAGCCCATTGTACTGCATCAACGACAACAAGATTGCAGACTAATGGAAAGAAAGTATAGAACATTGGAACATGCAATATAGCTCATGATCTGCATGACAGTCCAGCATCTGAAGGCCATCCAATCCTTCAGCGTCAACAGAAAAACACAGCAATAATCATTAAGGCCCAGAATGTGTAACTGTCATTGACACCAACCTCATGTTCCAAGGCTGTCCATACAAAAACAAGCCTCATATACAAATCTCCCTTTCTGAGATTGCTGATTATAAGATTTTTTGTATACAACCACTCACTCAGCATTCAGTTATGGGAATGTCACATTTCTCATCTATTATCAGCCCACCACCAAAACACTGCAGCCATATTTCTCTACTTGGCAAACAAAACTGAAGGATTTGCAGGCTCACTAACGGTAAAGTGAGATAGTCTACTGCTTAGAGGACCAAACTATAAACCAGCAGATGTCAGGTTTGAATTCCTATACAGTCATTAATTTATTACTGTTTTTTTCTTTGCACAAGCTGGTCCAGCAGGGATACTTATTGCTCCACATTTGTATGAGCAGACTGATTGCTCCATGTGCAAATTAGTGATTGGAGGAATCTGCTGGTATCAACATACTTGAAGCTCTCAGCATGCACTAGTGGAATAGTCCAATGTCCTATATCATCCCATCTGAGCCAGGTATGATCCTAATTGCGCACATAAAACACAACCCCCTACTGGCCACATGAAGAATGTGACCAACAGTGAACTATGGGGCTTGCAGGAGAAAATGGGCTGTTAAGATATGTAACTGGTAATTGCTCTTATGCAATCACTATACAGTGATCCCATAGCACCAGTAAGGTGCTATGGGTAATTTGCATTCAGTTAAAACCTCATTACATGCCTGGTGCAAATGTTGTCTGTGTCATCCCCCTGTAATCATCTGTGCTGCCAGTATATGGTCCCTGATGGCTAGTGATCCCCGCAACTCCTCAATCACCTGTTCAAAATGTATTTATAATTTTTCTGATATCCAGAGATCCCTCATCATTTTGATTGTCTGCCTGACAAATATTTATAAGTTGCCTGGCATTCACTGACCCCCCCCCCATGGTCACCACCTGGATTCAATAAATGATATGCTCTGGTGTCTAGTGTCCATCATCCTCAATCATCTGCTTCATATCAATTCAGTATATTATATGCCATGGTGTCTAGTGGTTCTCCATTGCTCCAATCACATGAAAGACCCTCCTCCCTGAGGTAACATGAGTACCTGAACAGAATGGCTGCCTAAGCTCAGAGCTCCTGGCTTCTACTGAGAAATGTGTCTCTATCTACTGATTAACCAATAGCTGACAAACTCAAATCTATATCAGGAATACAACTTACAGTATTCTATTAGACTGGGCTTCTATTTCTGAGCCTTCCACACCACAAAATAGAAAATAAAGAGCTGCTTACCTTTTCTCTTTCTAGCTACCTCCCAGAAGCAAAAATGGCCATCTCTTGAGACTACTCTGCAAGCTGATTCTGTGCTGCAGACCACCCTACCTGAACAAATTGCCACCTCTGTGGAAATAATTTGTCAGACAGTGATAGAGACACAAACTAGTATCTCTGTGCTGACAAGGTGACTGAGTGAGTGAGTGAGTGAGTGAGTGAGCCCAAAATGAAGATAGAGACACTATAGATGAGTAGATCACCCACAGTTCTTTGGTTATAAGCCACAGAAGCCCAGGTAGACTGACTAACAGCCAAGAAGGAAGACCAGGAGGGTTTACTACTGAGGAAAAACCTTAGGATCATTAGACTTGCAGAGGACTTGGAGGGGAAAATATCCCTTACGATGTCAAAGAGACAACCTCTCAGCCTGGTAGCAGTTGAAATTCAAAATGGACCATGCTCACAGGATATGGAGAACACAAAACTCTAAAGCCAGCACTTCTACAGTATGCCTAGACCCCTGATATATAAAGGGAAACATCCACCTGTAATTGGGTCCCAATCCAGTGTGGGACTGGGCATGATTAGCATTTTCGGAAACTGTTTTAATGTTTTTACTCATGGTGCACCCACAACCTCCCACAGCCATCCAAAGAATGACACATGAGCCAGAGAGCAGTTGCAGAAGTGTGCATAGGGGTCCTGTATAGTCAGAGGTATTAATAGTTCCAGTTTTCAGTTTCCATGCCTCAGTGCCATACAGAGACCAGTTATAGACAGGTGGTCAACTGCCAGTCTATACCTGGTCCTGGTATAGCACAGTGACATGTAAATTGCAAACCAGAGCTATTAATAGCTCAGACTATACAGGACTCCTATGCATGGTCCAGCATCTGCTGCCTGGCTCATATGTCATTCTTGGGACTGCGGCAGGAGGTTGTGGTGCTCTGCTAGGGGCACTTCATTTCAAAATGTGGGCAGGATCAACCAGATAAAATCTTAATTACTAAACGCACAGTTAGTAAAAAAATGAAAACAATTTGCAAAAATGGTAATTGACCTGCCTCAGACTGAGGTGGATATTTCCCTTTAAACTGCATAGGTATCAGGACAAAGAACTGATAATCAGGAGGACATGGGAGATAAAGGACATTGTGGTGGAGAGTAATCGCTTCTCCTTTTACCTTGACTATGCATAAACTTTCTTAGATAGAAGGCAGGCATTTGATAAGATTAAGCAGGGCCTTCTTAACAGGGGAATCATATACGTCCTACTTTTTCCAGTTACACTGGCCATTTATCTACAGGGCAATGTCCTCCACTTTCAGACACCTGAGAAAGTGGATCAGTATCTTCAAGTGCACCTGGGCCAGTGCACTCCTCCCACCCTGCACACTAAAACAGATGAGCTGCAAGATGCTCCAAAGGATACTCAGTCACAGTGAGCAACAGCCAAAGTACCCTGAACTGTGTGTACAAGGGTCGGGATGGCTATCTAATCTTTCTGCCAGACTACTTCATTAACTGCACTTTTCAGTCTGAATTTTCTTTCCTGAGCAAACTATGTTGGTCTCCACTGTGATAATTTAATTTGGGGGCTCAGCTGTGTTACTAAGGTTAATTGGAGCTATTGTCCTTCACCCTCTGCCACCTCAAACTCTGCCAGTTTGCATTATGCTTTTGCAGATCTGCGTTGGACACCAGAACAGGGCAGAAGGACATTTTATTGTCCCGTGGTGGCTTATATTGACCCAGATTGTTCTTGCATGTTGACTGTTCAGAGGCTCTTGTTTTAAAGAGCTAAAGGTATCCTTTTTAATTAATAACATTTGTAAGATATGGTGAGGGGGCAAGCATGCGATACCTGCACACTCACAGGATTTTTCTTGACCCTTTCTAGTCTTAGAAACATAGAATTTGACAGCAGATAAAGACCACTCGGCCCACCTAGTTTGCCCATTTCCCTACCTAATGGCTAAGCTGCAGATCCAAGTTAACCAACACCCTACTTCCTCCTACTCCCCACTAGAATTGCCTTATGTCTGTCCCATGCATTCTTGAATCCCCCATTTTTGACTCCAAAACCTCCTCAGGAAGGCCATTCCATGTATCCACAACCCTATATGTGAAAAAAAACTTCCTCACATTACCTCAGAGCTGCCCCCCGTCTATCTTCAAATTGTACCCCCTTGTTCTTGTACATCTCTTTTTCTGAAAGATGCTACTCTCTTGGACTTTATTGATTCCCTTGAGGTACTTGAAAGTTTCTCTCATGTCCACCCTCTCCCTCCTTTCCTCGAGGGCATACATATTAAGCTCCTTTAGTCTCTTTTTGTATGGCTTCAGGTGCAGACCCTGCACCATTTTAGCTGCCCTCCTCTGGACAGCCTCTATCCTGTCTATGTCCTTGCAGAAATGGGGTCGCCAGAACTGCATGTAATACTCCAGATGGGGTCTCATCAACTGTCTGTACAGAGGAATAACAATTTCCTATTTCCTACTGGTGATGCCTCTCCCTATGCATCCCAGTATCACCCCAGCCCTCCTTACTGCCTTCTCACATTGCTTGCCCACCTTTATGTCATCTGATATGTCTAGCCCCAGGTCCCTTTCCATTTTTGTTGCTGTTAGTATCTCATCCCACAATGTGTACTCTTCCCCTGGGCTTTTGTTTCCCAGGTGCATTACTTTGCACTTCTTTGTGTTGAAACTAAGCTGCCGTACATTTGACCATTCCTCCAACCTTGCCAAGTCCATTCTCATCCTTTCCACCCTACTTTGTGTATCAACCCTGTTGCAGATCTTTGTGTCATCTGCAAAGAGATATAATTTTCCTTCCAGTCCCTCCACAATGTCACTTATAAAGACATTAAAGAGGACTGGTCCCAGTACTGAACCCTGCGGTACCCTTCTAGTAACCTCCCTTTCTTCAGAGTGGACTCCATTTAATATTACCCTCTGTGTCCTGTTGTCCAGCCAATTTTTTACCCAGGCTACCAATTTGGGACCCACTCCAAGGATGGCTAACTTGTATATTAATCTTTTGTGTGGGACTATGTCAAATGCTTTGCTAAAGTCTAAGCAGGCCATGTCCACAGCCCCTCCCTGGTCTACTACTTTGGTCACCCAGTCAAAGAAATCTATTTGGTTCACCTGACAGGACCTTCCTGCTGTGAACCCATGCTGCCTTGGGTCCTGTGCCCCTCTGCCTTCTAGGTACTCAATAATTCTTTCCTTCAGAAGTGATTCCATCTTTTTCCCTACCACTGAGGTCAAACTAACAGGTCTGTAGTTTTCTGCATCTGCCATGCTCCACTTTTGAGAAGTGGAATCACATCTGCTCTCCTCCAGTCCTCAGGTACCACCCCATCCTCCCATGATTTGATAAAGAGGGTAGTCAGTGGTGTCACTAGTTCTACCCCCAGTTCTTTTAGAATTCTTGGGTGAATCCCAGTAGGCTGCATTGCTTTGTCCAACTTCAGTTTTAAGAGATCTTTCAGAATCCTTTCTTCTAGGAATGGACTGGTATCGTCCCCCCTATCCTGAGTGTTTCTATTGTTTGATTTAGGTACCTCCCCATCTCTTCTTTTTTGAATACTGAGCAGAAGTATTTGTTCCTTATTCTTTCTTTTTCACTGTCACTCTCTACCCACATTCCCTCCCCTTTATTAAGCCTCAATATCCCTCTCTTGGTCTTTCTTCTCTCCCTAATGTACCTATAAAAGGTTACATCCCCTTTCTTAACAGAGTCAGCTATCTTTTCCTCAGTTTGGGCCTTTGCTATTCTGACTGACTTCCCTGCCTCCTTCTGCTTTAACTAATATAGTTCTCTGTCCTGCTTCTTCTGTGTTTCCTTATATTTCCTGAATGCTATCCTTTTCTCCTTAACCTTCCCTGCCACCTCTTTTGAGAACCATACTATTTTTTTCCTTCATTTTGTTTTGTTGATTTGCTTTACAAAAAAGGCTTGTTGCCTCTGTGATAGCAGTTTTGATTTTTCCCCATTGTTCTTCCACCCCTCCTTCTTACCTCTTTGCTAGTGCTCTTCTGAGGCACTCTCCCATTTTTCCAAATTCAGCCCTCCTGAAGTCCAACACCCTTGTTTTTGTATGGCTTGACTCTATAGCTGTGTTTATTGTGAACCACACTGTTTGGTGGTCGCTTGTTCAAAGATAGCTACCCACTTCTAATTCTGAGACCCTCTCTCCATTCCCATTTGAGAGTACCAGGTCTAAGATTGCTCCCTCCCAAGTGGGTTCCAACAATAGCTGTCTGAGGCATGCCCCCTTTAGGTAATTGAAAATGACCCTGCTCTTTGATCTGGCTGCAGTAAAGGTGCTTCAGTTAACATCTGGCATATTCAGGTCCCCCATCAACAATATCTCTCCTTTTTCTGCCACTCTAAGAATTTGTTCCATCATTTCCTTGTCCATTGCCTCCCCCTGAGAAGGGGGTCTGTCAACAAGCCCTGTGAAGATTGTGGTACCATTTCCTGTCTCCAGGGTGACCCATAGTGCCTCCTCCCCTCCCTGTTTACTCATCAGTTCTGTTGCTTTGATTCCTTCCCTTATGTAGAGAGCTACTCCTCCTCCTCCTCCTTTACCCTCCCTGTCCCTCCTGTAGATTCTGTACCCTGGTACGTTGACATCCCAGTCATGGTTCTCTGTGTACCATGTTTCTGTGACTGCCACGATATCCAGGCTTCCCTCTTCCATCAAGACCACTAGTTCAGGGAGCTTGTTACCCAGACTATAGGCATTGGTGCTCATCACCCTCAATTTTTTGATGGCCTTAACCCTTTTAGGCCCATCTCTGTCCTTACTACCTTTGCCTTTTTCTGGATTTACCCCTGTCCTGCTCCCTATCGACTTCTCTACCTTTGTGCCTACTTCGCTAACTACCCTGTTTTGTAGGGGTGGGGGCAGGAATTTCCCTGCTTCTCTTCAGTGCCTTCCCCTTGGCTAGTTTAAATGCTTGCCAATGAAGCATTTAAACCTATCACCTAGGATCCCAGTTTCCTGCCTGGACAGATGCAGACCATCATGCCAGTATAGGCCTGTATCCCTCCAGGTAGACTCCCCATCCCCAATGAAGCCAAATCCCTGAGCTCCACACCACTTTTTCAACCAGTCATTGAATCCCATGGTGCAGGGTACCCTAGCCTCACCAATGCCATAGACAGGTAGCACTTCCAAGAAAATTACATGTGTGCCACTTGTCTAAGCCCCTTCCCCAACTCAATAAAACTTCTGCTGCACTGCTCTGATCCCATTCCCAGCCAGGTCATTTGTCCCTAGGTGGACAATGATATTCTGCTCCCTCCCCCATGCAGCTATTCCCACAATCCTGAGGATTTGCATCCTGTACCTCCAAGACATGGCACCTGGCAGGCACCTTACCTCCCTCTCCCTTCCCTTCCCAGTTCTACCCTCCTAATGATTGAGTCCTCCACTAGGAGTTGTTTCCTTCTCCTGTGGGGTCCCATAGTCTCACTTGTACAGCAGATACACCTTAGTTCTTCCACCAAATGCTCTCAAACTACATTCCTATAACTTGATACTTATACCATGGATTACAAAGTGGAATAATAGAGCTGTCTTCTTGTATTTTACTCCAGACTGCAACAGGGAGAGTCCAAGGAGTGGAGACAGTTCTGCTGGAAGTAACCGCGAAGGCATAACACCTCCACTATCAGCAGAGAAATGATAGATAAGGCAGAAACCATAAACGGAGATAGCTTTTAACCATCCCTTAGTTAACAACCCTCTTTCTTTGCCTCTCACTTACTGGTGGAACCTGAGAAGGAAAGAAAATTGGATAATCAGTAGAGATACTTCTCTTGGTAGGTCACATGTATCCTTTACAACACAGTGGTAACATAGGCAGTGCCTCCCTAAACCGTGAGCTCTAATTTTCTCCCCCACTTCTTTCTCCATCACATTTTGACTGAACTTCATGGACAATATGCCATCACAGTAGGGAGGTGGGCTAAAGGGGTGGCTGGACTCTTTAGTTAGAGCACCTGCTTCAGATTCATTGTGAGGGATGACGAAATCACCACCCATCACTACCGTTAGTGGATATTGTCTAGTGTGTCTCAGCTAATTGGGATCACTCTGTTTATCTAGTACTTATACTTTCAGTTTTCAAGGTTTTTGCCACCTATCACACATTGTCAATCCTTGGTTTCTCCATGGGGACCCTCAGGTACCAACTGACTTCAAGTTACCTGGGAATATTAATTCTGAATTACAACATATGTATAGAATGTTAGTAGGATTGCTCATGTTGCTGCTTCTGGGGCAAGTGGTGAATGGGGTGGTGTGGAAGGGGCAGACATTTTGTCACACTGTCTGATACAGATGCCACTTTGTAATATGGGCTGGCAGTACAGCCTAGAGGTTAAAGCAATGACCTGTGAAGGAGCGTGGTACATCCAGCAGACCAGACCTTGGTTTGATTCTCACAACCTCCACTTGCACACTCTGTGACTCTGAGCAAGTCACTTAACCACCCAGTGTTCCCAGGTCACTCCTGAAAACAGGCACTTGTACCTAGTGGGCCTTACCAGTCTACCAAAGACTAAAATAAAAATATTATGACTTCACAGTATCTTTGGAAATTGATTTCCAGTAATGTAAGAGGACTAATCTATCTGATCAGGTGACAGAGAGTTCTTCAAAGCTTAAAAGATATGAACTGTGATATTGCAGTCATCCAGGAAACCCACATCCTGGACCTCCCATCTTTATGAATGTGATTGAGCTCCCATTATCACAATTCCTCTACCTCCAGAAAGTGTGGTGTAACACTTTTATGTAGGAAGGGCAGACCTTCAGTTGGGAATACATATGAGGAATCCAGGGATAAAAAGGCAGATACTTTTATTAGAAGGAACTTATCAAAGGGAACCCATTGTACTCCGCAGCATATATGCCCCTAGTATCCCTAATATTGCCTTTTTTAACACTGTTATCTCAGTAATTCCTGGTGGCCCTGCAAACATTGTGATAGGAGGCCTACATGTTGTGCCTGACCCCATCTCGATCGTACAAGTCCAGGTTCCCTAACTGAGAAAGTGGTCATCTCTTTGTAGTGAATACTTTTAGACAGAGTGGTCTACATGATGTCTGGAGAACATCTGACTCCTATGAAGCAGACTACATCTGTTATTCAGGGGGTCATGGCACTTACAGCTGCATAGACACTATTTTTGTGTCTCAATCTGTCCTCACCCAGATGTGAGGAGCAACTATTGATAACATACTTATCTCAGACCATTCTCCCATAGTGCTCACTATGGCCTGTTGGGGCCCAGAAATAAATGGAAATTTAATGCAGCTCTTCTCCAGCAAAAATTATTTATACCTTGCCTTTGGGAGAACTCCTTTACTATTATTAACTGAATGACATACCAAAAGTCTCCCACTCCACACAGTTGGAGGCAGTGAAATTAGTTATTAGAAGCAAGCTTATTATTCACTTGTCTAAGCTGCATAAAGAAATAAAATCAATACTCGGGTCCAAAGAATAAGATCTGAAGAGATTACAGAAGGACATAATGCTCATCCTGACAGGAGAGATGTTCTGTGCCCTTACATTTCAGCTCTAAGACCAGGCATAGAAGTTGTATTGCACCACAAAACAGAATATGCCCTCTTCCACTTCAAGCAGACTTACTAGGAGACTGGGGAGCTACTGGGCATAGAAACATAGAAGTTGTCAGCAGATAAGGAACTCATGGCCACCTAGTCTGCCCTATTTTCCCTCCTACCTATAGTGGCACCACAGACCCTACTCAGTCTCAGGTCTTTACCCCCCTCCTTTTTTCTAAGATCCCTTTGTGTCTATCCCATGCATTTTTGAACCCTGTAACCATTCCAATCTCCACCACCTCCATCGGGAGACTGGTCCATGTGTCCACCACCCTGTCCATGAAAAGTATTAACTCACATTTCCTCTGAGCCTCCCACTTCCATCCTCATAGTGTGACCTCTTGTCCTTGTGCATCTTTTTCTTTGGAAAATGCTACCTTTTTATATCTTGTTTTTATCTGTGAGGTATTTGAATGTTTCCATCATATTACCCCCTTTCCCTCATTTCCTCCAGTGAGTACATATTTAATTCCTTAAGTCTTTCCTCGAAGGGTTTTTTTATGCAGGCCATGTACAATTTTTGTTTTCCTCCTTTGTACCGCCTCCACCCTATCTATGTCCTTGCAGAGATGGGTCCTCCTGAACTGTACACAGTACTTGAAGTGTGGTCTCACTCATGATCTATTCAGAAGTATTATTATCTCCCTTTTTCTGGTGAGATTCCCCTACCTATGTATCCCAGCATCTCACTTGTCTATCCCACTGCCTTATCACACTGTTTAGCAACCTTCAGGTCATCAGAAATTATTTCTGAAATGACAAATGGCAAAAGGCTGATGTCCCAACTACAAGCCGCAGAGGGAGACAGGTATATCCCAGTGATCCAGGCTGAAATCAGAGAAAAGCTTTCATCCCCAGTGGACATAAACAGAGCTTTCATGGATTTGTATTCCTGTTTATACTCCTCTGATGTGTTCCCCTCAACACAGCAATATGACAAGTTCTGTGAGGACATATCATTACCACAGATCCTGCCTTGTCACTGTAATAGATTGACCGTTCTGATTACCTCTGAGGAAGTGGAGGACAACATCCACTCAAGGTCTAAAGGGAAATTGCCTGGGCCTGATGGCTATCTGTCTGATTTCTATGTGATTTCCATGCTGACCTTAGCACCCAGATTAGGAGTAGTATTCAATAAGGGGGATCCCTCTTTCTGTCATTTCACAAACATGCACCATGCTTATTCAAAAAAAAAGACAGCATGTTGTGCTTACAGTTTCACCTATTCTAGCAATAAATGTTGTTGCCAAGGTCTTCACAAAACTCTTGGCAGAGTGGATGACAGATGTAATGAAATCCCTGATCCACCCAGAGCAGGTCAGTTTTGTCCAGGGGTGCCAGGGATCAGACAAAATCTATTGTACTAGGGACCTGATCTGAGAGGCCAGAGTTTCCACATCTGCCACTGCAACCCTGTCCCAAGATACAGAAAAGGCATTTGAAAAGGTAGAGTTTGATTACCTGTTTGATGCTATGGACAGATTTTGATTCCCAGGAGAGGTTCATCACTCTAGTCCATCTCATTTACACTACAGCTGGGTGAACGTACCAAATTTCGCTTTCACAGAACTTTCATGAAATTTCATAAATTTCACAAAATTTTCTGAATTTCTGCCATTGGCAAGATCAGAATCATCTGAATTTGTTAAGCATTATTTTTACCCTGTTCCACAGTACGTTTTGGCTGAACTGCAGAATAATGCATGTAAACTGCAGAATGACAATTCTGGGGAATTTTATGCTGCAGTTTAATGAAAGACATGTAATTATTCTGCAGTTCAGCTATCAGTTTTGTGGCATTTCTTTCTACAGTATAATTCATTTAAGGTGAAATGATAAAAAAATCACTCTTTTGGGGAGACAAGGTTAAATAAGGTAACATAGAAACATAGAGAGTGATGGCAGAAAAAGACCACTGGTCCATCCAGTCTGCCAATAAACCCTAACAAATCCAGGATCTGGTGTTCATACAGGGTTCCACCAGCTGACCTTCTTAATGAATTAGACACTGAATTCAAACCTTTTCAGAAAGAAAGGAAATGCTTGCAAGAGGCTGAGAAAATAAAAACAAAAGTGCTTAGTTTCTCATCCACAGATGTTATGAATCCGGGAAAACATAGTAAATCTGGCTCTAAGTACAGGCTCCTGTTTGAAAGCCCACTGGAAGGCTCCAAGGGTACACAACTCATTGAGGGCAAGTAGTTCTGGCCTATGCCCCTGGTAATTCTTCTGCAAGACTTACAAGTCCATTGGGCACCCCATTTCAGACTTCCATGCCTGAAAAGACTGAAAGCTCATGATTGACGTTAGCAGCAGGGGCAAAAAAGTTGTTGGTTAAACACTGGATCATTCTACCGATATATCAGCAGCACAAATTTTCAAAAAGCTTGATAATCATGTTACTGTTCATGAGAATGCTCAGAAAAGTATTCCTGTTAATAAGCCATGTGAAGCATCTGGATTTGTGGTAACAGCTGTATTGAAATAAGCTACATTAAATGTTCCATTACTACAAAAAATGTACTCCTTTGATGGGGTTAATCATAGTTTCAGTGTTCTTGTAACTATGCTGCAAACATTGATGTCAAACTTGACAATACATTTTCTCAGATAAAAAAGCATGTGAAGGTGAACACAGCACAAATTTCAAGTAATATTAAAGCTACGGAATAGTTACAGAAAAAATTTAAGAACAAAAACAGAAAGATCAATCAGTCCCGGCAGTATCAGAATCCCTTTTAAGGAACTCAATCATGATCAACAGAAAACTTGAAAATATGGAGAATAACATGTGGATAAATAATTTACATTCCATGGGGTTCCTGTGTTCCAAACTGACCTTCACTTCTTGGGACATTATTAAAGACTTTACAGACAGTGAGAGTGTGCGGAAAGGTACTGAAAGAACATTGTGACGGTATTCCGTGTACATTAAAGAGTTCCTGAAGTCCCGCCTCCAAATAAAACAATTAAGCCTCCTACAAGTTTGCCACCTTTTCATCCATTCCCAACCATCAATTGATCCTAAAGAGGGCTGAGTTAAGGAAGCCTACAACTACAAGGACATCAAGTTGTGGCTACATAAACACAGCAGCACCAGAGTTTTCTATAATTTTGCAGTGATATTACTGAACTGGGTGTTCAAATCTTAATATTGTATCCCTGTAAAACAAAGGTGATCCTGCATGGCCAACACTGAATCTTTAGGCCAGCTGCAGGACTTTATTTTAAAAACAAAATCAATATGGAACCAAAGCTGCAACAAGTACAGAACATGCATCAGACGTGGATGAAATAAGCAAGCAGCATATGGAGACTCTAAGTTCAGATGCTGGCCATCATGAAACATTATTTAAAATGGTTTCTGTTAATGCTGTCATACCACAAATGTGAGTTTCTATGGTCAACTTACCACCCAAGAATACTTCTCAGGTGACTCAACACCCCAAGCTGCTGCTCCAGCCATCATGCAAAATGTGCCTGCTGCTGACACCTAGACAGTCATATATGTGGACCTACTAAAACTAAAAACTGGAGGGGGATACTCTCATCTCCCACTATGAGGGGTCCTAGTTGAAACTTATCTAGTTGATCCACTTCAGAGCACCACTCCACTCCGGCCGCACATTTCTTTATTTTACATTCTTTTATAGATAGGACTCTGAAATATTGTTATATGTATTTTTTTTATTTCTGAATTAAATGTAATGTTATTGTATTCAGAATGGAAGTTAAGTTAACTAAATGCTATAAATTTGATTTAGCAGGTAATCTGGAATGCAGGAATGAGCAGTTCTGGAGTATAATGTTTACTACACTTTAGCAAAGTACCCAGACTTGCACTAATCCTTGAAGTGTTTAATTTTTCACTTTAGAACTGTTGAAGGCATTAGCATGACCCAGCGACACAAAGGATAATTTAGAACCTTTGTATCTTCTGTCTTCTATATTAATTGAACTCTTACTGTATACACCTTGTCACAGTCTCGCTTGAAGTTGTGAAGCAGGAGAGACACTTGCTGTCATATTACTATCATCTTGCCATTGACAGTGTTTTGCCACAAACAGGTGTAGTGACCTGTGTGATAATGTGAACATAGCTCTGCACTTTGCTGAAATTGTGATTTTATTGGGTAAAACGCTATGCATTACACTTGCTTTATATCAATTTAGATAGTTATTTATAGTAAAAACAGACATATTATGCTCCCTAAGCCAAAACAAATCTGTTTTAACAACACATAACTTCACTAATTTATACATTTATTCTGAAGTTAAGTGACTCACTGAGGTGTGGAATGAATGTATGAATTGGGGGTTAATGTATTAAACTGCATTAAAAAATTCTCAGAACAGGCCACTGACAGTGATTGGTTCTGAAGATTTTTTTTTTCTCACAGATTAATGCAATAATCTGCAATTCATATATTTATTCTGCCATTCTAAGTCAGAATTTCCATGAAAGTTGACAAACTGCATTCCAAACTTTTGCAAAAGCAAAATTCCAACTTTCGCCAAAATTTCACCGGCAGAAGTTTGAGTTTGCACAGCTCTAATCTACACTTCAACATCTGCTTATGTGCTCACCAATACAGAGGTAGCACCTTGCTTTCACCTCTACCGGGGTATGAGGTAGGGATGCCTACTGTCCCCATTTCCTTTTCTATTACCGGTGAAGCCACTGGCAGAAAAAATTAGATCATCACAGGCTTTTGCAGGTATTTCAGTGACAGAAAACCCTGTATGATTTCACTTTTTGCTGACAACATCAACTTGCTTCTTGAAGACATCCCTAATTCACTTACTTGCATTCAATCCCTCTTCCTGGCATACTCAAGGCTGCTCCAATACAAATTGAATGGGTCCAAATCACAGTGGATGCCTTTTAAATACTATATGTACTGTTACATTATTTATGGGTTACCCCTATTAATGATTCCTGGGTGGCATTACCTGCTTGGGGATTAAAATCAAACCAGCAATAACAGCAACAGTTGCAGGCAATGTCCAAATTATGTTAGAAAACTGGATTCTGACATCAATCAATGGGATAACACATCCTTTCCCTCTGTGGTAAGGTACAGCAAATGCCCTGAAGCTGGTGTCCCTTCCAAAAAACTCCATTACCTCCTTGCTAACCATCCCATTCAGATCCAGGCATCCTGCTTCCGGGCATTATTTACTAAACAAAACTCCTTCATCTCATCAGGTAAAGTCCCAAATGTTAAAATTAAGACACTACAGAATGCTGGAGAAAGGGAGATTTCATTGTACCTGATCTTAGACTATATCATGAATAAGTTGTGCTCAGAAAAGCAGTCACAGTATGTGTATTTTCCAAGCCCTCTGTAACCTAAATCCTAAATGGCTGAAAATGAAACTGGTGCAGGTTAAGTTGCCAACTCTTCCAGAACTCATACTTCCAGATTGGTCTCTCAGGACCAATATCTCTATGTGTGCTAAATATACCAATATCTGTGAAAAGCAGGCTGGCCAACTGGAGTGGAACCCCAACACTGCCACTAATAGACCCTGTGGCACAGCTCTCAACTAATCATAGACAATAAACCCATTAATTGGGAAGTATGCCAAAAATGTGGTATCAGAATGCTGGGAGACTTACATAAACTGACTACCAGGATGTTGAGATCTTTTGAAGAACTACAAAGACCGTATCTGATCCTGCAACCCCATTTTTGGTGCTACTTATAAGTAAAGGATCTACTGCAACACAAGGTGTCCCGAGATCATACCCTCCTCCAGCCAGGGCCTCTGGAAAATGTATGAACTTTCTCTATCCTCGATGCAACACCTTGCAAGTACATTTAAGGCCCACAGAGTAAGTATCCTTCACATAGAATATTCCACTGGCCCTAGAGAAAAATGAGAAAGGGAGCTGGACCTTTCCCTCATGTAGCCTGGCTGGGGCATAGTCTGAGTCAAAGCCAACCAAGAGCTGCAGGCTAACACATTACAATTTAAAATCCTACACAGAGGATACTGGACCCTTCAGTGGCTGTGTAGAGCTGATCTGCTGGGACAATGTGACTGCTGGAGATGTGCTTCTCCTAAGGCATCACTCATTCACATCCTATGGACCCTACTCCTTCTGGACCACTACTGGACTGGGGTGTGTAACATGTGCGCAGTCCTGGCCTGCAGCCTGAGACTCTGTACTTGATCTGTTGGGCTTACCCCTGCAGTAAGATCAGCTCACTTATCATTAGCGTAATTGGACCATTGGAGACCTGGCAACAGCAAGAGCATGATTCTCCACCATTGGCATGATCCCTCTCCACCAGTGCTACAGGAATGGACAAACCTTCTTTCCCTCACTTCATGATATGAGAACACAGCCCATGCAGCTATTGGCAATATGCAAACATACTACAAAGTATGAGGACGATACTTGGCAACATACCCAGCCATAACCTACTGCTGTGTGAAAAAAGTCTTCCACTGGTAAAATTTGCTGGAAAATTAGACTTTCTTTTCTGCAAAAGTTCAGAAATCATTTTACCAACTTTAGCAGACATTCTGACTTAGCATAGCGAGCAATTCTTAAATTCATTCTGCAGCTCAGTGAGTAACTGAACTGTGGAATGAATGTATGAATTGAATTCAATGTCCCTTCCGTAATTCCCAGGTGTTTAGCAGCCCTCCACCCTATCCTCAATAGAGATGCAGTGAATTTAATTTCCACCAGTGAAGTGGCAGTGAAGTAATCAATTTTACCGCATGGAGTAATTCGCAAAATTTTCCACATTAGGTGGAATTTCTCCTATGCAAAATTTCACCACAGAAGGCAGAATTTCACCGCGGAAAGCAAACTTCACCATTCCACCTGGTGAAACTTTGCATTTCACTCCACAAATTGGGCAAAATTTCATGGATTACTCTGTGAAGCGAATTTTGCTCACTTCGCCCACCACTAATCCTCGATCGGTGATATAGTCATAAAATCAAAAATCTTTTTATTCCCTGGTGTCTAGTGCCCCCCATCTCTGACAGTGCCCATATATTAATTTCCTGGTGTCTAGTAGATCCCACCTTCCTATCCTTGAGAGTGCCCATATATAAATTTCCCTGGCGTCTATTGGAACCCTCTTCCCTATCTCACATGCTTCATTAAATCAAATAGGCTTTTCCTGGTGTCTAGTGGATCTTCTGCACCCTCACCCTAGCAGGTAGTACCCCACCCAACTCCCCATCCCCATCCCCATCCATGAGCTGCCAATTGGCACAGCCCTCTGCTGTCCATCACAGCCGGCCACCAGATTGAGCTCTGCCATTGAATGAGCACATATTTGTAAAAATGTGCACTCATTCCTTGATGTGATAACTTTGTCTGCAGGCTGTTCTGGTCACTGGCAAGGAATCAGAATGGGGAGATAGTGTGGTTGGCCAGTGGCTGTGCCAGGTGCTGGCTCATGATGGGGAGGGGGATTGCTGCGGTGGGGTGCTACCTGGGGTGAGGGGGTCCACTAGCCACCAGGGAAAGCATATTTGATTTTAATGGGGGCACCTGGGGATAGGGAGGAATATTCATGTCTGCCCAAGAAACTGAAGATCTTGTTAATCAAGAGGATGTAGTAGTAGAGGGAAGATCTGTGGTCTGGCATACTGCACCAGTCGCATGATCAGATACTGACATATCCCCAGTGCATAGACTACAGAGGCTTTACCCTGGCACACCTTAATATCTTCACCACATAGCGGTGTCTTGAGATCCATGGTACATACAGTTGTCCCTCTTGGTCTTGACCCAGCCCACTCTGTTGATTTTCTGACACCTCCACCTTCTCTCTCTCTCTCTCTCTCTCTCTCTCTCTATATATATATATATATATATATATATATCTGCAAGAACCCATTAGATTCCTCATGATGCAGGATCTGTTTACCTAATATGTTGCAAGGGCCATTTCTATTGCATTTAAAAGCACAACATGGATTATGTGAAATCCATGGCCCATGACACTAATATTCCTGCCGGCAGATCAAGGGAGTCTGGGGGTGCCCATTTGTATTTCTATTTTGATTAATTTCTCAGGCCATGTGGGACTGTTGATTTGACAAGTAGGTCACATCAGGGGAGTGAGCCATGTCACAGTCAATTTATTTCCAGCTTTCCTAGGAGTCCAGCTTTGCCACAGCCCTTCTTCCTGATGTGACCACCAACAAAGGAATTATGCCCTTGTGAGATTCAACCTTGGCTCTGCAATGATCTTCCTCTGACTGCACAGGATTGTCAGAAAGGTGGATGTGGGTACAAGCAAAGGGATGCATGTTTACCTACAGATATCTTAGTTCCACTGAACAAGCAATCAGGACAGCACCAAGGAGGACCTTATGCCCCTAAAGACAGTAAGCGAAGCGTTACTTAAAATCTGTGATTATTCAGAAGCTGTTTATATTTTTTATTATTATTATAGGTATTCAGCCTCAGTAGACTGTCTCTGATGACAACTTGTGTCAAATTTTATGGCACATCAATTCTGTAAACTACAACTGCAGTTTAAAGTGCTGAAGCTTACTTGAGCAGTGAATTTCATACCACGGGGTGTGTCTAGACCGAGTTTAGCTTTTGAGTGTGTAATGATGTGGTTGGAGAAGCCATCACTTGTTCTCTATGTGGCCAATGGGAATGGAGGGAGTCATTCAACTGCTGTTCCACAGTTTTGGTGCCAATTTAAGCTCTCTGGGGTAGAACATACCTGCTTCCTCTGGTAGGAGTGCCCCAGTCATCCTACTTATTGCCCCAGTGGTTAATCAGCCCTGCCCTCCCTTGACTTCTAAGGGGCTGATTTGAGGTGCCTCTATGGTGCAAGTGGTGGTGGGGTTGGTGCAGCATGTTTCTGGGTGGGGGGATGACAGTCATAGGCTGAGTTCCACTAGAGATGGTGGAGAAGGGGTGCCACAGGAGCACACTCGCAGCTCTGGGGCATGAACAGCTCAATATCATAAGTGTCCTGGGATTCTCTAGCACAGGATTGTGCCACACACATGTGGAAGAGAGGTGGGGGGGGATCTAGGATAACCCTTAATGAACAGTTCTGAATGGTACAGCATATTGAGAGTGTTAAAGGTCCTGCAGTGCTTGCCAGGGTGGTTAATAAGCTTCCTCCTCATCTGATTTTACCACTCTTTAAATATGCACTAGTAGGTATTCACTTCGGACGTTGGTCAGTCTGGGGGTGGGCATAGAGTAGTGGAGCTCAGAACTTGTGTGTTTGGGTCTCCTGGGAAACGTGGGGGTGGTACAGGGGAATCTAAGCCTCCACTTTACAACTACAGTCTTGATGTACATAAATAAGATATTTGTTATTAGTTCTCCTTGTGACATAGTTATTCCTTGTAAAATCTGATATTTAGCTGTGATAAGAAATGTTAGTTCATTTAAACAACTTGAAGCAGATGCCAAATATGATGCTATGGCTCCTGGCCAAATAGGAGTTGGTGAGTTACTTATCTCTAGTGGAACATCATATCCCACCACGCTGTTCCCCCCCCCATGCTGACCCCATGCCGGTGACTGGAACAGCCCACAGACAGAGCTGTCATATCAATGAACAAGCACATACTTGTACAAGTATGTGCTCATTCATTGACTGAGCTCCATTTGGTGGCTGGCTGTGGTGGGAATTGGAGGGCTATGCCAGTTGCTGGCTTGGGGATGGGGGGAGCGGGGTGGTGTGCTACCTGTCAGGGTGGGGGAGGGTTGGGACTGCTAGACACCAGAGAAAGCCTATTTGATTTTAATGGGGGTGCTCAGGGATAGGGAAGGGGGGCCTGTTAGACACCAGGGAAATGAATATATGGGTGCTTTTGGGGATAGAGTGGTGCATCCACTAGACACCAGAGAAATTAACATACTAGTTATAAACTGAAGGTGATTTCCATATCTAAGGGAAGATGTTTAAATGTAGCACACTACATGACTTTCTCAAAACCCACAACTTGTGTTTTATAAGTTTTTTTCAATATAATCTTTTACATTAATAATGCAGCAAGTTTATTAATTCATCTGACAATGTAGAGCTGGGAAAAATACTGCAAGTTCCACTTTTGCAGGTGCCACTAGACATTCAGAAGATCTCCAGTTTTGCCAAAGGTGGAAGTTTGGAAATTTCTACAAAAGTTGTGAAATTTGATGAAGTTCCGCTAAAGCAGAATTTGTAACTTTAGCCCAACTCTACAGGTTTATAATCCTGATGGTTGAGAGACAACTAGGTAACAGCTTCTTATGGCCCAGTGCATTGCTGTCAACTTGCTTAATCTCTGACTCCTAGCCAGTGTTGAAATAATGCTACTGCTCGCTTCTGATTGAAAAAATCAATATGCAGCCTCCTAGCCTGTCCGCTGAACTACTTTCTCCCCACTCTTAACCCCTTATCCTTCCCTTCTCCCCTTCTCCCCTTCCCTCCTTGCCCTTCTGCCCCCACCTTATCTTCCGGTGTCCTCAGTTTCTGTTAGAGAAGCAAAATACACTCTCCCATTTGCTGGTACATGTCTATATTATCCCATGACATAGTAAAGGTATAGTGTATGTACCAAAGTGTTGTGACTTCCGCATATTATTATAAGGATGGTACCTCAGTATCAACCAAAGTGTAACCTCAGGCTGTCATGCATTATACTAAAAAAGCATGTTACCTCCTGATGCATCAATGCTGTTATTAGACCTTAAGCTGGGTAGGTTCTAGTTGTAATTTGAACATGTACCCGACATTGTGTATGGCAATTTTGTCAAATACTGTTGCATTTTCTTATATATAAAAAAAAAACCAAAAACCTCAAGAAACATCTTTATGGAATGATCCTCCTCCCTGTCTCACCCACTCAGGTCCCCACTGTACCCCAAATCTTCAGTTACCCTGGTAGGTAGTGTCACCCCCCCACCACTGGCAGAGATGATGACTGATACAGCCTCTCCACTCACCACTTCTGCAAGCAATTATCTGAAAAAATAGGGAGTGACTGTTCCCCTACTGTAGAAACAGTTGATTCTACTGTAGGTGTATGCTGACTTCCTGTCATTCAGATGGCAGCCAAAAGGGGTGAGCTGAGGGTGGGCACTGCCTACCAGGGTAAGTGAGGGGCTAGGATGGAGGGACCTGATTAAGCAGGATGGGGAGGGGGTCTACAATGTAATTGGTGGGGAGGCCACTAGACACCATGGCATATTATTTATTGATACAAGGTATGCAATCAGTGGTGTGTGTGGGGGGAACCACTAAATGCCAGGGAAATTATAAAAATATATCTGGTCAGCAACTGGGGAGGTGGAGGAATACTAGACACCAGGGAATATAGGTTATTGATACCACTTAGGTACTCCGAGGGAATAGGTTGGCAAGGTACAAAGTCTTAAGACCTGGTTCAGGCAGCTGTAATAGCAAGGAACATACAGTTATTTACCATCTCTCTAAACCTTTGAACATGCCAGTACACCTATATGCAACAGCTTTGCATAGGTATACTAATATGGCCTCCACAAACTGGTTAATACATCACTATCTGTGCCCTCCAATATGATGAATTTCATGAATCCCTGCTTATGGGGCACTCAGCAGTGTTAGTGAGGTGATAACTCATTTTACATGTCCTAATAGGGGTTGAATATCCCCACCTTGATCTCCTTGTATTGTAATCTACCAGATGCAAAATTTGTAACTAAAAACAGTAGCTCACTGCAAATGGGATATTGCACATCAGTTGTTCCATCTTGGGTGAGTACACAAGAAAATAAAAAAAAACGTATTTATTTGAAAATTGATAAACAGAGAGGTACACAGAGCCACTGCTCATTTTCAAAACCCTGGGGAAGAAGGAACAGGAGTTGCAAAAATAAAAGCATAATATTATTAATTGGTACAAAATAATGTAAAATCAGAGTACAATTTAGCATAATAAAACAGTTAAGAACAATCAGTGCAAGGGGACTGCTCGCTTAAGGGTGGGGCTGATCCTAATGTTCACTTTTTGTGCAAAATATTTCAGATTACTTAGTGTTTTATTGTAGTTTAGTAGATTGTATCAGATTAATTTTGCTTAGCTCAAGGCTGACATCTTCTATTACTACAAATCCCAGAATCCCCTGCAGCTGATATCATAGGAGCAGGCAGCAGTGAAAGATTCATTTCATTTCACTTCATTCTCAATAGCCTGCAGTGCATGTTAGAACTATCATGATCTCCAATCTGATGTTTTCTGGGTCTGCTTTTCTCCAGGGGGCTAAGTACAATCCTCTGTGACTGTATGTATCCCAGGGAGGACAGTGAGACCAGCAAATAAAAGGTCAGAACTTACGTAAACTCTGACATGCACCGTAGGCTACTGGATCTCCCACTGCTGCCTACTGCTCTGATGTAAGCTGCAGGAGATTCTGGTATTTGTAATAACAGAACATGTCAGCCTAGAACAATGCCAATTTAGTCTGATACACTCTACTATACTACAGTAAACAGTAAGTAACAGTGTTTTTGCACACACAGTGCACTTTACGACCAGACCCATACTCGAGTGTGGGGCCCTTGCTGCCGACTGTTCCCTTTTAAATAGGACCAACAAACAGTTTATCTTGGTAAAACAGGGAGTAATAACACAATGCACTGAATTATCTATGTTGCACACACATTACTACACATTCTTTGCAAATTTGGGATTTGGTTCCTAAGAGGATTTCGGGCATGAAACATCATTTTAATTTGCAGTGCGTTCCTCAGTTTTCAACCATAGTTTAGTTGAAAAGAGACTGCCATCCTGTGTTCTGCTGGGGATACCACCAGAATATATAGTATTTGCAAATCATGTCCCAGCAGTCTCCAAGAAGGCATTGCCCCACAAATAATCAGTACTATAAAATATGACTGTCTCAATTGAAAATGACATGCAAGTCTGGATACTGTTAGAAAATTGGGCCCATAATATAGATTTAATGCAAAAAAATCATAAACCTGCTAAATATGTGAAACTAAGACCCTTGAGAGAAATAATTTCACAAAGTGTAATGAAGTGAAATAATTTACAGAAAGCACAGTTTTTTGTGAAATCTGTTTCTAAGATATTTTCTTTGAACATTCACTATTGCAAAGCATGCAGCAGGGATATTAAACAGAACAGCACATTCCTTGTATGCAACTAATTATGGATTACTACAGCTAAGAATTTGGTAAGACATGCCACACCCTTCTGTTATCATTTTAGATTTGTGTGCTTATAACCTATGCTGCAGCATTTGTTTATTGTCCCCAGGATACCTACCTAGGGCCTTAAAAGTTTCATACCGAATATGAAAAAAAAACAATAAACAAAAAACCCAAACAAAAAGAAATACAGGAAGAACTGTTTTGAGACTATAACTTAAATATGAACTGTCTCTTCTTTCTGATCCAAAATGTTATATATATATATATATATATATATATGTGTATATATATATATATATATGGGATATGCAGCGGTTCAGTGTGTGATAATGCATTTATCTTGTACAGTTTCCAGTGACCTCAAGTAACCTCACGAGTGCTGAATCACCTTCCTCCCTGCCCAGAGGAGTGGAGCAGCTTAAGCAGTATTGAATGTCAGGACAGGAAGAATGTAACAAATGAGGGAAAAATGGGGAAAAAATGAAGTAACAAAATTTAAAAACAAGATTCATAACACTTGAGAGGGAATGTTGTGTGGTCAGTATATGGGTCATGTCTGAAGATGATTGTGTTATCCTTAGATGACATTGTATGGCTTGTTCATTCATTATATTCTATGTAAGCATTAAAAATATTTACTTTAATATTTGCATGTAAAAACTGAGTTGATCAATAAGGTGACTGGCACATAGGTTGGAAATATATTTACATGGTATTCATCAAAACAGGAACACTGGAAGACTTCCTGTGTGGAGAGCCATTAGATGGCAGCCTAAGGAATGAGCTCATTCTGCCACCAGTGTTCTTTTAACAGGAGATTTATTCAGGATGCCCAGTTTTGGGCTAATGTGGCTGTTGACTTGTAAACCAAACCCCAGGCTACTAAAAGGAGAGACTTTGACACCCGGCTTTACTATTCTCCCAATTACCTGCTATACTGCATCACCCAGCTTGCTCTGCTCCCAGGCTCCAGCATCATGGATCCCTTGGAGGCATCTGTGATCATCAACAAGGAGGATATTTCTGGTATCCATGCTATGCTTTACCAGCTTGTCAAGGCTATCCCATCTTTGAAGGCTTCAGTCGCACAACAGGGAGAAGGGGTTGAGATGGCAGAGGAACGGATTGCTACCACTGAGTTGTTTTGCATGTAGGTAGACTCTGCTGCAGCCTGACAGCAAAATAAAATTGTGGCCTTGGAACAGCAGGTATGATCCTTAACTCTGACATGGAAGACCTCAAAAACTGTGGCTGTAAGAACAATCTCTGGATTGTTAGTCTCCCAGAGGGGACTGAGTGGGACAATATGTATAACTTCTAGCAGTCCTTATTCCCACAGCTTTTATGCTTTAATTGGGACCATCCTTTGTAAATAGAACAAGCTCACCATTTGTTGGGTCCCACCTGCCAAGGGGTTCTCCACCACAACCCATAATCGCATATTTCCTACATGTTTCAGTAAAAGAAATGGCTTTACACCTACCATTCTATACCTGGTGAGACAATGAGGTCCGCTGAAGTGGAATGGGCACTCCATCCCTATATTTCAAGATTTTTCTACATCTACGGTGGATCAAAGAAAGGCTTTTGTGGCTGTGAAAAAAGACCTGGCCACTTGGATAATAAAATTCAATATGAAGTACCTCACAGTTTTAAATGTGTGGTGGGAGGAACATTGGATCCATGTTGTGTCCTCCCAAGATGCCCAGTCCTTTGTCTAGACCATGAGCAACACTTCAGGACAGAAATCAGTCAACCCTAATCCTGCTTTAAACCAGGATTAGTCAGATAGAAGTAAGACTATATTTGACCACCGCTCTGGGTCTCAATTGTCAGGGGACACCCTTTCACCCACTTCTCAGTCCCAACAGGGGCTCAAGAACAAGATTGCAGAGGTAACCTCAGGATGGAAGCAAATTAAGAGACACAGGGAGCTGAGGAAGAACTCTGTTGCATACTCTTAGTGCTTGGGGGCTGCACAAGTCTCCCTGGCTTCCCCTTCCTGCTCCTGTGATACTTTAACTGCTATGGAGCTCTCCCTGACTCCAGACCCTAAGCATCCTTAGTTGTCCCCTGCACTCCAAGATTCTCTGTCGGGTCACAGGGAGGTGCAGAAGGTGGATTATGGCAAGGAGGATTTGTTAGATGCCTGCCAACTTGTATTGCTGGCGGATTCTGCTTCAAACCACAACCAGTCTACAAAGTCTAATGCTTTACTGGAGGCTAGTCTGAATGAGGATTCCATGGTGCCAACTGATGTTTGTTGACAGGTAGCCCAGGAGAAGATCACTATTACCTGAGGATGGGCTGAATTTTTCTCTTCAAGTGTGATTTTTGGACTGTAGCTTAGAGGGGATTTGACTGTGAGAGTGGATCTCTATCCTGTGTATGGTTCTCTGTCAGACTGGAGTGTCTGATCGGTTGGACTACCTGCTGTTCATGGACTGTGTTATGAATATTTACCATTTACTAGCTTCATCGGGGTTGCTTATTTGGGTCTTCTTATTGCTGTTATGGGGGTGTTATGCTGCAGATCCTTATAGTTTGAGTTGGTGGGTATATCCTCAGTGAACAACTTTAATGGGGCACTTATTTTTGGGCACTGCAGGGGGAGGGAGGTTGTTTTATGTGTTGTTGGGAGATTCATTGGGGTTTGGATATTCTTATGGGGTTAGCAGATGTGGGTAGTTATTGTAGTGGGCTGTGTTGGTGGCAGGAGAAGAGTGACTGCCGGAATGGTACCCAGATAAGGGCATCTATAACTTCCTCCGCACCAGCTAAGAAGTGGGAGGGCACTGGTGGAGTGAGACTGCTGGCCCTTTTCTTCTCACTCCTCTAGCTTGATGGGGAATTTTTTTATGAAGGGGTTGCAATTGACCTTCATGCATTTAAATTTGTTCATCTGGGTCTGGTATGAGAAGGGGTTTGGGCAGTTTTCATTAGGCAGAGTGGGTTTTTTTTTGCATATAGGTGAGTGATTACTCTACTTTTGGTATGTGGGATCCTTGATATGGGATGCCTTTTGGGGGGGAATAAGTCATGGGTTTGTTCATAGCACAGGGGTTCTATTTGTTCTAAATGTTACTGGGGGTCTGACTTTGTTATGGGTGTTCATGTTTCAAAGGGGGGGTGCACTGGTTGTTGGGGGTTTTGTGAAACATCTACCTTCCACCCTAGAAATGCTTTTTGGGTACATGGAATTCATGTGTGTTTTTCCTGACTTATTTATTAAGAGATCTTATGCTACTGGAGGTCTAACAAGAACAGGGGAGACACAATTTGAAGATAGAAAGGGATGGCTCAGAGGCAATGCGAGGAAGTGTTTTTACACAGAGAGTGTGTTGGATGCATTGAACAGCCTTCCAGAGGAGGTTGTGAGGTCAAAAATAATGGAGGAATTCAAGAATGCATGGGACAGACATAAGGCAATTCTGGTGGGGGGTTGGAAGAAGTAGGCTATTGGTTAAATAGGATCTGCAGCTTATTCAAACGTAGGGAAATGGGCAGACTAAATGGACCAAGTGGTCCTTATCTGCAATCAAAGTTTATGTTTCTATGTGTCTATGTTTCTGTGAGTATTGTGTTAGCAGATACATGGCATAAATTTTGTTTTTAACTTTGAATGTTCAAGGTTTAAATAACCCCATAAAAAAGAAACAAGTGCTTTCCTTTCTGAGTTCTAATAACTATGATATCATGTTTTTACAAGAAACCCATTTGCTGAAACAGGACATGGGTACTTTGGCCCATGGGTGGATTGGTAGAGCCTACTTCAGTACATTTACTGTGGTTCTAAAAAGAGGAGTGTCTTGATACTCATCAGAAGGGGCTTCCCTTTTACTGGAGAAAGGTGGGCCACAGACAAGGGGGGGGGGTGATGGGTTAAAGTTATACTTCCGGTCTTGATATATGCACCCAACGAAGACTCCCCTGACTTTTTTTTCCTTATTAGCTCAATCTATTTCTGAGTGGTATTCCCACCCTATGATTTTATTTTTGGGAAATGATTTTAATTTGGCCCTTGACCCTGTTATTGACATGGCTCCAATTGAGTCAGGTATCCCTTCCCACCACAGTTCAAGGGGCATTATGAGCCATTTATGCAAGGAATTCAAGCTAATAGATTGTTGGAGGTACTTTACCCCACAGTGCGTGATTTTACTTTTAGATCCTCGAAGTTTAAGTCTTTCAGCAAGCTGGATTATTTTTTATGTAGCACTTCCATTGTATCTGATCTGCTAGAGGTATGCCATGAGCTTATCTCACTGTCTGAATATCCTCCTTTAAGTTTGGTGTGGAGACCTCAGCAGGGGGTTGTTAGAACCCCACATTAGAGGTTCAATCCAGCCTTACTTGGTATGGAGGATTTTAAATGTTGGCTGAGGGGAGAAATTGATTTTTACTTTCAATCTAATATGTCTCCCTTGATTCCATCATTTATCTTATGAGATGCTTTTAAGTCCTTTTTCTGGGGTTGTATCATCTCATATGCCTCCCATGTAAATAAGCAGAGGGAAGTGGAAGTGGATTCTCTCTCTTCCCAAGTCAGAAACCTGGAAGAGGACATATATGTATCTTCACTCGATTAGGAAGAGAAGATTCAAGAGCTTATAGAGTGCAAAAAGCATCTGTATGCTATCTACCATTAGAAGTCTGTAAGGGCTTTTTTTCACTAGACAAGCATATTGGGAGTCAGGGGAGAATGCAGGAAGACTCCTCTCTTATATGTTAAAAAAGAAGGCAATGGAGGCTCAAGTACCATTTTTAAAAGGGGAAGGGGCACCATGGTCTCTGATGCGGAAAGGATCACTGGGAAGTTAGAGAGTTTTACTTGAAGTTATACTCTTCCTTGGTCTCCCCCTCTATTGCTGAGTTTGAATCTTTTTTCTCTAAATGTATCCTACCCAGTCTAATGGATGAGGCTGCTGCTCCCCTTGAGTCTGATATTATGTTACTGGAGGTTCAACAAGCTATTAGAGACCTGACACTGGGGAAGGCACCTGGCCCACATGGGCTTAGCTCTAAATTTTGTCAGGAGTTCAAATCCAAACTTTTGGGGCAATTATTGGTGGGTGTTGGGTGATATTGGTGACTCTGGTACTTGATTGCTACCATGAGGGAAGCTACAGTCACTGTCCTGCCTAAACTGGGGAAGGCCTCAGCTTTGTGTGCAAGCTATCACCTGATTTCTTTGTTAAATGTTGATTGTAAAATCTTTGTTAAAATACTGGCCAGGAGATTAGAGCAGGTTCTTCCCCTCTTGATTAGTAAATCTCAATTGGGCTTAGTGCAGTGACAACCTCTGAGCAGTTATTGACCTCATCCAGGTGGCAGTGAATGGCCCAGAATCTGTGGCACTTGCAGGGTTGGACGCTGAGAAAGCGTTCGACTCTGCAGAGTGGCAATACCTGCAGTTTGTCTTGTCCAGGTTTCGGTTTGGCTCTACGTTCCGTTATTGGGTTGAGTGTCTTTACTCTAATCCTCAGGCACAAGTTTTAGTTAACAAATTCCTGTCTGATCACTTCTCCCTATCCTGGGCTACCAGGCAGGGTTGCCCATTAAGCCCCCTGTTATTTTTTTCTGGCCACAGAACCATAGAATTTAGCCATATATCAACATCCGGATATTTGTGGTATAGCTGTAGGGGAGAAGTTTTATACTACTTTACTATACATGAATGATTCACTTTTGTTATTGACAAATGTGGAATCTTCTCTTCCTAAAGGTTGGGAGATTCCAGCCTGGTGGCACTGAGGGATGAGGTGCTGGATGCCTTACCTCACACTAGGCTGGTGACCCATGTTTGGGAATGAGCACGGGCCATCAGGGGTTAGCAATGGAGGAGAAGGATTGAGCATCCAAGGGACTGCTCTCCTTCTCCAGTGAGGGTGGTCATCAGCTGTCAGTGCTTGACCGGTCCCTAGCGGTGGCTGGAGAACAGCGCACCAACATTTCTGAAAGGGGAGAAGAGGAAGCAGAAGCTTGGAGGAGTGCATGTGGATGCATGTGTGCTCTCTCCATAGTGCATCATTGTACGCCTCCTCTCCTATGGGGAGAAAAATGGAGGAGAAAAGTGTCCTGGGCACGACAGGATGAGCGCAGATCCCAACAGGCCCAGCTTTTGCAAATGGCAGCAACCTCTGCACAAGATCTGTTCCAGCAGGTTAAGAGGTCCCTGCCACCCCACCATGGGGAGAAAGCTGTGGAGGAAGCAGCAGGTAAGCTGAGATTGAGGGATGGGGCTGGGGGATCAGGCTGGATGATGTGCCACCTTGGAGGATAAAAGAAACTAACTGCAAAAAAGAAAAGCTTGGGAGGTATAAACTCCTATATCGCTATTTTGGGTTTACAGGTTAGCTGGAGGAAATAGAAGAGTCTTTCCCTTTTCCATGTGGATTGGGCATGGGCATGTATGGGTCCCCATACCATGAATTGGTCGATGGAAGGGATGAAGTACCTAGGTATGGTTATTTTGGGAAATCTTCAAGAAATGTGTTCTAAAAATATACTAGAAGTCCTGGAGGAGATTAAGCTGGATATTCAGAGGTAGAAACATCTGGGCCTGTCTCTCTTGGTCAAAAGTGCCACAATCCAGATGATGGTGTCTCCCTGACTTTTTTACAGGTTAAGTAATTTACCTTTCCAAATTTCTCTGAGTACCTGGGCTAAGATTGATATGCTTTTGTCAGATTTTATATGGAAAGGGCATCCCCCTCAGATTTAGTAGGAAGATTCTCTGGGCTCCTGGTGTAGTAGGGGGTTGGAATCTTCCTGGGTTGCGTGGCTACCATTTGTATCTAGGTGTCAAGCAGACTCTTAATTGGATATCTTCCACTTTCTCAGGATCTCCCTTATGGGTTGAGGTCGAGCAGCAGATTGCGGGAGACATGCCATTGAGTGTTCAATTGGCAGGCCCTGCTGTGTCTTGTAAGATTATAACATTCTCAATGGTCTTCTCCCAGTGGGCGTTGTGGTGTTTTTTTTTTTAAGCTTTTAGGATGGGACTCTTCTTTCCTCTGTATTTATGAACCATTGTGGAATAACCCTGCAAATATTGGTAGGAGGGTGCCCAGTTGCCTGGAGTAGCTGGGAATAGAGGGGTATCTGGGTAATTAGGGATCTGACTTGAATGAAAATGAGGCCTCTTGTTGTCTTTAAAGGAGTTGCAGGATAGTTATCAGATTCCTTCTCATCATATCTGGAGTTTTTTTCAGTTGTCATATGCCCAGTCTTCTTCTTCTAGGGTTTTCATGTCTCATTCTGTTACGCAGTCCCAGTTGACGACTCACTTACAGAATTGGTTTCTAGCCTCTAAATGTCATATCAGTCTGTTGTACAAAGAGTTACAAATGATTTTTCTAGGAAACTGGGCCTACTATGGGTTGAAGTGGGGGAGGACTTCGGTATGGAGCTGGATTCTGAGTTACGACTGCGATGCTGGTCAGAAGCTCGTAAGGCTTCTCCTGACCCCAAACTTCAGCTATTACAGAAGAAAGTGTGGGAGTAGATGGAATTGCACTCTGGTTCATTTAGTAAAATTGGGGCTTTTAGGCTCAGACTTAAGATGGCAGTGCCTGCAGGGCTCCGGTACAATTTTGGGACTGTGTCTTGCTGAGGGTTGGTGGGATGCTATCATTAGGTTTTTAGATGAAACTCTGCAACTCCCCATTCCTAGTTCCCCCTATTTTGGATTTTGGTGGACCCTATAAATTTGGATACATGGGTTCTGGTTTATAAAGGGTTGCTTTTTGCTGCTGCTTTGAAGGCTTAGAGACTCCTGCATTTGAAATGGAGGTCTACTGAGGTGCCACCTGTCTTTCAATGGAAACAACTGCTATCCAAAGCAGCATCCTTTTATTGCATTATTTACTGGAGGAGGAATTCCCTCTTGTGGTTTCATAAGATATGGGATAAGTGGCTGATCTCAGTGGGAATTCAGAGTGGGGATTTGGCATAGTGTACTTAAGTTTCAGCTTCAACTTAATTAATTACTAAGTTGCATCTAGCTAGGAGGTAAAGGTAGATGTTTCTAGTAGAATATTGAATGTTTCACTTGTTGGTTTATATGCAAGATGGTCTTTTTTACTTGTAGATGAGTACTGCATGTTTTGTTTGTTATTCATGCAGGTTTACTGTGTTTAACTTTTTTCTTATGTGGGACACCCCATTGAAGACTGTGTTTGGTTATATAGTTATTAAGGATTTTGTTTCTGTGATTTTCTTTTCCTATATAGGACCCCTGTGTCATGTACTTATACTAATTCTCAATAAAATGTTTATATACAAAAAAACAGGAACACTGAAGTCTCAATAAATCAAACAAACACTTACTTCATACCAATATTTGTTGATTGTCACTGTCAACAAACTCCTCAAAGTCTGTGAATGGTCAACCTATCGGTAATCAAAATTCTTCATGGCCTCACTACAAACTATCTCTCAGAAATCATCCATGGCCTTTTCTGTCACTTGCCTCCTGTCTTTCTCCAGCTTTTTTCTGCTTTCTATCCCTTCTATCCTCCATCCTACTACTGGGGCCACATATTTAAGTCACATTTCTATGAACCAGCCTTCCCCAGAACTCTGATCAATTCTCCCAGCCTCTTTACAGTTTGCAAAACATTTCTCTTTGCCCTTTTCCATGACATGCAGCTGTTACATACAGACATACAGGAACTTAAACTTTACCAGAGAAGATTTGGAAAAAGTAAAAAAATTTGCAGAGTTTTCCTGTCTTGGACCAGCTTCACTAAAACATCGTGAAGTGTATTAGCCTGTAAAGTGCATAAGATTTTTGTAGCAAATCAAGTACCACACAGTCACTGGTAGTATAAGCTTTATGATTGCAATGGCAGACCTGCACCTTCTGTTCTTCAGGGCACCAACACCCAGGGGAGAAGGCAGAAGAGAAGGTGGTGGTGGCAGTCCACAACAGTGGAGGAAAAGGTATGAGGAAGACACTTGTTTACCTCCCATAAAATATGCTAACATTTGTTGCTGAAATGTGTCCCACCTAGCCATGTATTTGATCTTAAGATGCGTGTGCTTCCTATCTGTGACAATACAAGACTCTCTCTTGTCACAGCTTACTTGTGCCTCGCAAAGCTGACTTACTGACCGCGAAAAATTTTGTAGGTCAATAATGAAAATATCTCACACAAGACATTTTTCATGCCTCACAACAATTATGGGACATGGCAGTTGTGATCACCAGATCCTGTGGTTGTGGGGCAGTTCAGTTATGAGTTTCATCCAACTCATTTTGTGGCAGCATAAAACATTGTTTACACTTCTCTACCGCCATCTCTTTCCCTTTTAGATCTGCTGTTTAGTATTTTTTTTAGGATCCCAGACAGGAGGAGTGACAATGTCATCCTTACATTTGTCCACCTTTTCCTCCTCCTCATCCTTTCCCATATCCTCCTTTACTTCTACTTCTTTTCTCAAGACTGCACTCAAATTCCTCCACAGCATGCTCCTCAGACTTAGGTATGGGTACGTCAACCATTGTGGGGTATAATTGTGTAGTTTTTGCAAAACATCTGATTTACTCACCAGTGCTGGCTGGATGGATACATTTGTCGAGAGGTCTTGCTTAAGCTTCCAACTGTTTCATAGAAGAATAGCAAAATCAGTTGCTATAAGCTGCTTAACAGGATGCACTAGTAAGTCCTGCTACATTATAGGTCTCTGAAATGCTACAACCAGATTGGCTGCCAGCATTCCAAGACCCTTACATTAATCTCTTTTACACTGTCATGTACAGCCTGATCTCCATGGCTCATGGCGGTGTGGCTGCTATGTACATGAACTCTAGGATGAGAATTTGAGGCCTACAATATAAAACTACCAGAATACACTAGGCAAATTATGGAAATATGTTTCAATTTTTATATTCTCTGTCAGGTGTGTGATCAGTCTTGGTGGTGGAGGAGAGTTTAAATAAATGTGGTAAAATGTAGTTTTGACACTTAGGGTAAGTAAAGGCTGTTAAGGTTTTCAACTTTACAAAACAGCTGCCAGAAATATATATATTTTTTTTGAGTTCTGGAAGGCATAGATATCTAGGTGCACTGCATCCTGATTGATGAAAAAGTTCCCACACAGATATCTGTTACCGGATAAAGACCTGGGTTCTGAACCCTTCTGGCCAGTCAGGATGCATGACGTATACTTCCCATTTTATCATAGAGAATTAATGCATGCTCAGGATGAATTGGAAGACCAACAGTCAAGTGCCTTTCAAAGCACCCAAGAAGTACATTAATTCTAAGGAAACCTACAGTATCCCTGAAGTTTGTTACTAGCTTATAAAATAGAAAAAGTTTATTTTTATAATAAAAACAGTTTTTTTTCTGTAGACATCCTGTTGCTAGGTGGAATATATGAGTTTGGTAATGAAGACTAAGTGCCTTTAAATGATTCTGGAAAGTGAAATTATTTTGAATAAACCTATGCCCCATTGTGGCTTAATTTATTTAAAAAGTGGTAAAAAGTTTGGAGGCTGGTCCCAATTTTCAGTTTGTGTGCAAAAACTTTTATTTTTTACTTTCTGTTTACTGCAATATAATAGATTGTATCACAAGCTGACATTTGCTTTAGCCAGAAATCCCACAATACCCCACAGTTGACACCAGAGGAGGGCTACAGCGGTGGTAGCTACAGTAGCTTGTACTGCATGTTAATGATTTTATAAGATCAGATGTTTCCCAGTCCTGCTGTTCTCTGAGATGTAAGCACAGTCCTCCGTGACTGTACTTAATTATTTATTAGCTTTTGTTTACCGGGTAAGTGCATAGGCATGAAAGCTTGCCTATTTTCAGGCATGACCCGGGATAGTACAAGATACAGAGATTACAAACAGGTGCAAGAAATATACAATTCATACAGCAACATCAGTTATCCCCAAGGGAGAAATAGTACACAGCTAGTAACAATCCATGCAGGGATGTTTAACTAAATGACAAAACTATTCACAGTTGTACAGGAGTGCTTCGACATGACAGGCGAGAAACAATGATGAACACAGCAAAAGAAATGAAGGGCAATCACATGCCCCAGGTGCATAAAGGTGAGAGAACAGTGCATTCTTGAAGAAGGAGCTAGATAAGGAGTCTTTTAGTGGGGAAATAGGGAATTCCAGAATTTGGGAGCAAAGTGTGAGAAGGCCTGCTCACCCATCCTAGTAGTGTAGAGCCGGACTGATAGTTGGGGAATGACTGAAGACCTGAGGGAGTGGGAGTGAGTTACAGGGTTGAGCATAGCCCCTAAAGAGTCAGGGCCAGGATTTCTGGTTAAGGAGTCCCCAGGAAGATAGCAGAATGAGCAAACAAAAAATCAGAGCTTATGAAAACTCTAACATGCACTGCAAGTGATTGACTCTCCCAATGATGCAGCCTTCTCTAATGTCAGTTGCAGGACATTCTGGGATTTTAGATTACAGCAAATGGCAGTCTGGAAGACAGCAAAATCAGCCTAATACAGTCAACTATATAACCGTTAATAGAAGATAAAAAAAATGTTTTTGCACTCAAAATGCAAAGTGGGACTAGCAACACACGTGGTGTTTGGCTACTAGAGCTGACAGTTCTGCTTTAATGGAAAAGGGGTTATTTGTGCTTAATTAGTCTGTTGCTAGGTGGATTAGGGTATGTTAGTTATGAACTGTGTGGTTTCTAGGAAATTTACCAATCGTCACATGATATGTTTTGACCCATGACAGTTTTCAAATTTAATCACTTTCTTAAATGACATTTTATAAATAAATGTATTGCTGCTCATGCTTTAGAGGCAAAAAACATCCAAATATAATGTAAATCACCATCATGCTCCAGTATATTTAAAGTAGTATACCTTGCTGCTCCATGTTTGTATATTTTATTTCCTTTTTTATTAGATCAGCTCATTAGAGGCAGACATATGCTTCAGTATCCAAATTTGATTTTCATACTTGGGGAATCAAAGCATCCACTGGTTCACCTATACAGTGAAAACTACACAGCTTTCACCACAAGACACTGTGACAGCATATATTCTTTCCACATTCAGCAGCAATAAATAATATTACATGTGGGAAAGAAGGGAGACATTTACAGTATAGTTGTAGATATAGCTAAGCTAGCTACCTGCACATCTCTGACAGTCAATAATACCAAGTCTAAAAATAAAAAAAAAAGAATAACACACATTTTGTCCCCACACACCTTGGTATTAATATATAGAAAACAAATAAATACTACCAAATAATCATACACAATACATATGCTGCGGGATATTCAAAGGTTGCATGGCCCAACAGGGTTGCACCAAGTGCAACCCACTGATAACCCTGGTGTGATATTCAAAGGGTCTGGCTGTGCTGCACAACCCCTGATGCACCAGGGTGCACCAGTAATATATGCTGTGTAAGTGCAGGGGGTGTGCCCATGCATATGCGGCAAATGCCGATATTTAACCTGGGATGTGCGGCGCATATGCAGGCACAAACCTGCCTTGCACCTCATGGGGGGGTGCAATTTTGAGCCCCTCAAATCCAGGAACATGTTGAGGACACCCACAGGTGGGCTGCTGCATTGCTGGGTGCAACATGACAGTCGCCTTCTGTGGGTGGCCACCTGACCGCCCGGGATACAGTCCAGGAGCCCCCTGCCCAGGGGGCGTCTTGCCCCCCCACCTGATTGCAGGCACAATGTAAATATATCCCTGGTGATCCAGTGAACTGTACCCCATCACCTGATCATGGGCACAATGTAAATAAATCCCTGGTGGTCGAGTGGACCCTACCTCATTGCCTGATCACTGGCATGATGTACATAAATCCCTAGTGGTACAGGGGACCCTACCCCATCATCCGATCATGGGCTTAATGTACATAAATCCCTGGTGGTCCAGTGGACCCTACCCAATCACCCAATCACAGGCATGTAATACATATATCCCTGGTGGTCTAGTGGACCGATCTCCATCACCCGCTTGTGGGTGGTAGTCAAGCACCCTGTGGTCCAACGGTACCCCCCTCCTTTCCAGCCCAAGTAGACCCCCACCATCCTGCACCTCCCCAGTCAGTAGCGCGTGGAAGTTCCCCACCGACAGGCCACCTGGCTGCCTGCGGACTGGCAGCATACAGTATGGCTGTATGCCTATTGGTCCACTGCGTGGACCAATGGCCATGCAGACCATACTGTACTACACAGTCCCGAAATGTGAATGAATTCACATTTCGGGACTGTGTAGTACAGTACAGTCTGCATGCCAACTGGCCCACGAGTGGGACCAATAGGGCATACATCTTACTGTATGCTGACAGTACTGGGCCAGGCAGCCGGGTGGCTTGCAGGAGTGGAGCTGCCACCCTCACTGACTGGGGAGTGCAGGGTGGTGGGGGCTCCATGGGTGGGTGGGGTACCATTGGACCACAGGGTGATTGACTACTTCCCGTGAACAGGTGATGGAGATCGGTCCTCTGGACCACCAGGGATATATGTATTACATGCCCATGATTGGGCAATGGGGTAGGGTCATTTGGACCACCAGGGAGTTGTTTATTACATGCCCATGACTGGGCTATGGGGCGCAGTGCCCACCGAGGGGCAGGGGGGTGTCGGTCCCCGATGGCTGCAGCCTGGCAGGACACCAGGTGCAAGTCACCAGGGATCAGTGCATCACATGTAAATGGGGTCATAATGACATGCAAATGGCTCTATTTTTGCCTTGCATGCATAATGGCCTCATTTGCATGCCCAGCACTGAATATCATGGTTGTTGCGCCTAGCACACCTGCACTTGCGCTGGTGCATCCACCTGCTCCCCACCTGCCACTTGTGCTGGTGCACTGCCACCGCACCATGCACAGTGTGGGTGCCCCCAGTGCCATATTCAACAGTGCTGAGCCATGGTGCAGCACCACTGAATATCGCCTGGACTATGCCCTAGCTCAACCCTGGTGCTCTATGCCCAGGCTTGTGCCCCTGCCTGGCGCAGTCTGAATATCTAGCCCATGAAGTTAGCACAGGTCACACAATTCAAATGTACTGTAGTTATTAAGTAAAGCAGATTATTCAATTAAGATCTGAGTAGCTGAGGTTGCTTTTTTAGTAAAACCTAACACAGACTTAAAGGAAAATAAACAAACATGTCTCCATAACCATAAGGGATTATATAATACTAGACAGATTAAATATGATTAACTCAATGATTTTAACTAAAACGTCATGGTGTATGATGAAAAGGGTAATTTGTACAGCAAATGGATATCAATCATATTTTTACTTGATGTCATGCAGATTTCTCTGGACTTCATGAAAACATAATAGCATATGAACAAAGCAAGTTCATCATTTGTCATGTGCTTAAGAGACAGGTTTGAACTGATTTCCATGATAACATATTTAATCTGCCAAGTTCCTTTTGAAACATTTGCTAAACACTTGCCATCTGGTATTGTTTCCATGTTTAACATAACAGACTGTGGAGTCTGTTTTTGTGAACTAACACAGGACAGCATATTGCTATCTCATATTAAATATCAAAACAGGTTATGTTACATTGATAATTTCATACCTAAACATTTTCCATTTTAAACTGTTCTTTTTCCAGTCTCATAAGTTGCCTTTATTCACATTTTGAGTCTGCTTTTGATATGTTGGAGATTTAATATAATTAATGGGGAGCACCATAAAATATGACTTCTTCAGCATCATTTTTCTTGTGACTAAGATAGTGTAGACCAGCTTGCAGCAAACACTTTTCCCTGACCTAATAAGAAGTTTCAACCATCAAGACTAACTGTAGTGTCCAAAACATAAGATATTTTTATAGCAAACATAAAATGTATCTATGTATTTAAATGGTTTACCAGGAAAAGCACAATGAGTAGAGAATGCTCTTTTTCAGATGTGTCCTGGGGGAGGGGGTACAGGGATAATAGTGAGGATACAAGCAGGTACAATAGCAAAATTAATGCAGTAGTAAAAACACATACAGTATTAAATAACATAGCATAAACTGGATGATGAAAACTACAGTAACAACTGAACAAAATTAAACAATAACAGAACAGAAATGGTATACTAATCAAACAAAACAAAACATAAAAAATAGCATAAAGTAGCATGGGACATTTATAAGTGATAACCTGTTTATTTTGACCTATTGGCAAAATAAAATAAGGTCAATAGGGAGTTAAGCACAGTTGCATGTAGCGGAGAAAAGGTTTCTTAGTAGAATGGTTTGGACCTTTAGGGAGGTAGCGTGCCAGACAAGGTGGGGGAGGGAGTTCCATATTTTTGGGAAGTGGTAGGAGAAAACTTACTGGCCTGCTCTGGAGGACCTGCAGGGAAGGTTAAAGGTGTAGGAGTCATGGTTTCTAAGGGGATGAGTGAGAGGTGGTTTGAGGGAAACCAAGAAGGAGAGATATGAAGGGAGAGTATGAAACCAGAATTTAGCTAGAAAGGAGGTGCAGTGGATATGATGCCTGTCTCCTAGGGAAGGAAGGGAAAGAGCAAGGTAAAGGTTGCAGTGATGGGTGCAGGAAGGATAGTCCAGAGCAAAACAGCAGAAGGAATGGAAGAGAGAGTCAAGCTTGGTTAGGGAAGATTTGGGAGTGACACTGTAGACTACAGCTTCATAGTCAAATATAGGGAGGATCATTTTTTTGGATCAGTGCACAACTAGTCAGAAATGGGATGCATCAATGATTTCTGTATAGAGCACCCAGTATGGGTAGTAGCTGTTTGTGGATGGAATCGATGTTGTCCAGAGAAGTTGAGGTTCTGGTCAAGCTCGACCTCAAGATATCTAAATGAGGAAGTGTCCTCGAGCAAGGTCCCATCAAGGGTGTGGAAGGAAGGAAGAGATGAGAGCTGAGAGCAGTCTCTACCTTGTGCAGAAGGTCATGGAGCCATGCACTCATATGCATTTTAGGAGGGCATAATGGTCCCAGATAGAGAGGAGTTTAGTTTGGAAGTATGGCAGAGCTGAGTCAACTGAGGAAGTCAGGTGTATGTGAGACCAATCACAGTTTGATATATCATTTAAAATTTGAGCCAGATTTAAGGATTTGTAAAAGTGAAGCATTAGGGTTTTAGGTGGGGCTTTAGGGTTGTGTATTTTATGGACTCTGGGGGTTAGTGTCTCCAAATGTTTAGGGATTTCTAATACCATGACAAGAATGGACCCCATTATTTAGCCTGGAGAGGAGGGGCTGGCCCAGGGTTAAATTATATATAACCTGATAGTAGTAGCAACAGGGCTATAAGGATTTTTGTAGAGAGTGTACTATACTTCTTGGATAAAGGTGGGTGGAGTGAGTTAGTTGGGGGTTTTAATGTGAAAGTGAGAAGGTTTTCATAGAAGATAGGAGGAAGGATTAATGTACCAGGTGGCCAAGGGTTATGGGTTGTGGGTGTGGAAGTGTGGAAAGAGGTAGAGGAGGGAATAGGTGACAGAGTGTGCAGTGGAATGTGTTAATGTAAGTGGAGGATAGAAGGGGTGGAGTACGGGGAAGGAACGATAAGTAGATGAGGGGGGAGGATGTAGAAGGTTTTAAAGAGCATGACTTGGAGTGTAGAAGCTTAGATAAAACAGGTAGATGAGAATGCAACAAATAATGGAATAGAGAAACAAATAGGTTTAGGCAATGTCAGTAGAAGAAGAAGAAGAAGAATCAGCATTTATATAGTGCTTTTCATACACAGTATCCCAAAGCGCTTTACAAGCAATGCTAGACTGGTAGTGAAGTGACTGAATGTGTGGTGGCAGCCATATCACACATCATCACCCACACACAGCATGGATAATTGCATGAACTGGTTTATGGGAAGGGGAATATGGGCCAGGACACCAGTAGAGACACTGTTGTACAGAGGAGTGTGAAAAAGAGTTTGCAGTTGAAGTTGGAGTGGGGTATCAATAGAGCTGTAGAGTATAATTGTTTTTAGGGATTATTGTAGCTTTGATATTTCTTTAAGTTGTGTGATGTTGCAACATTGATTAGGTGTAAGGAATGGTGTGTAATGTTGGGTGCTGTTTATTTCTGATGCAGCAAGATGTAGTGTCATTAATTAGCACAGGTTATAGGTATGTAGTGGTACTGGAGATGGGGTTTAGTTGCAGGAAAAGAGTGACAAGCTACAGTAAGTAAGTGGCATAAGGTACCCTATACATTTGATATAGAAACTAAAATAAAGAGAAGAGGTCAAGATCAAGGGTGTATAGGCATGCATAACAAGTAGTATAGCAGAAATTATTTAACATGAACTGCTGTGTTTAGTCATTTTAACATTGCAGTTCAGGAAACACACAAGTTAATGCTGTGTCCACTTCAAGACTAATCCCAATCTCTTAAAACAACAAATTTAGGTTAAAAAGGAATGGATTGGTTCACTGGAGTAATAGTATTTCCTCCATGAAGCACAGAGGAAAGTACTCTACCAATTCAAAACAAAGGCACTTCACTCTATAGAAGTCATACTCTGCAGCAACTTGGAGGTAACACAATGGTGCTGTGGCTACCAGTGGTATCACAGATGTGTTCCTAAATGAAACATTTTTAGTGGACTATTAAGAGCAGACAATAGGATATTGTATTTGAAGTCAATGCCATTGTAACTTCCCCCTTGACTGATAGGACCAATGTAATGCAAAACATTTTCTTCCTGCCAAGAGGGCATACCAGCAACTGCCTTCATGGAAAGTAATAATGTTTCTCCAAAGCTAGCAAGTAGAAGGTACTTGAATACCAAGTTGCCCACCCTCCCCAAGAAACTAAGTGCTTCTCCTACACAAGGTATTCATCTCCAGTCAGCCACAAAAGAAGGAAATGTGGTTAGGGAACATTTACTCATCAATATATTTGCATGCTATAAAATGGGTTTGAAATCGCCTGCTTTCTGTTTGACTAAATAACTTACAAGATTATGCAGTGTGTTAATCACTTACAAATGCACAGGTTGGAACATGTTCAGGCAGTGGGATTTGGAACGGTGCAAATCACATACAGAATTCACGAGAAACATCACACATCAATGATTGCCTTAAGAAAGATGGCTGCCACCTTTACTCACAGAAAAATCTTCATTAAGCCCCAAAAAACAACACTCCCTCAAATAAATAAATAAATAAAATGTTCTTCCATTTTATTATCATTTCCTCTTATTACCTCCTCCTTAAAGATATAATCACATAAACAAAAATTAAGTCCTAGTCATAGCTTTAATTTCTGGTGTTTCTTGTTGACCATGACAAATCCACCCGCAATCCTTTCCAGCTTGCCCTGGAATTCTGTGTTGCTTGCCCTTCCATATATAAAATCATGGTTATGGCTCCATATGAGTCTTTCTGTTATATGTGTGGGGTGTACATTCCACCAGTGGAATTGAACAGAATATTGGATTATTCAATTTCATGACTTCCATAACTTCTATTTATAGTCTACATAACAGAATGTTAGAGGGGCTACTTTCTCTATGATATAGGAACCCATTTTATAATTACAATACACAAAATTCTTTTAACTGTTTATGTATTTATTTTTATTTATTTAAATATTGCATAACAACACCTTTGAGCAATAAACTCTTTTACAGAGGTTCCAAGTCAGTAGATGTAAGCACAGATATCATAGGGAGCCAACAGAATAGAACGTTTTAACAAAATATTTCATGGACAGAAAATATTACAGAATGGGATTGTACAATGAGTGCCAGTTATACATCAATTAAATTTTACCTTTTACCTATTAAGACCCATTTTTATAGTAACACTATATATAATAATATATGGCAAACCATACACAACAAGGCTTTGTTTCCATTTAGGGGTTGAGATCACACTGCAAGGACCTCATGAATGAAGCTAGAGAGGTCCTTGGTCATTTCATCCATGAGATGGAAACACACATTGAATTGGGTATGATTGCCTATGTTTTATTTAATATATTGTATGTTTATTTAAAGTGTTTGTTTCACAAGTACTTTGTCCACCCTGAAAAGAAATGTCACTTTTTGTAAGTTGTTATAATGCAGTAACCCACTCTTAAACCTAGATTCAAACTAACTACCCAATTGCTACACAATGAGTGTGAAAATAAACACTTCTAATTTGTTTTACCTTGTGAAGTGCAGTAGCAATCTCTGACAGGTTCTTAGAATGTTTTTTTTTTGTTTGTTTGACTACTTGTTACCATTACTTTTAATCCTCATTCAATCAGGAAAAGTCTGAAAATAAAATTATATCTATTTTGACTGTTACTAAAATGACTGGGTGGGACATACTCACCATCCCCCCCGCACTAATCATTTAAAGGATAATGAGGTTGGCAGCATATTGTAGAAGTTAGAGTAACAAGCTGTGAATGAGCTTGGTGCATCCAGCAGACCAGGATTTCATTCCCACAAGATCCACTTGCATACTGTGTGACTCTGAGCAAGTCATTTAACCTCCCTGTGCTCCCGGGTCACCCCTGAGAACAGACCCTTGTTCCTAGTGGGCCTTACCAGGTTACCAAAAAACAATCCAATGCTGGATGACTGTTAAGAACCTCCCCCCTCTTTAGCACTGGCCACCATCAACTAAGGTAAACACCCTGCAAAAATCTTTAGTCCTGAAATGCAGTCATTGAGCATGTGCTGGAACTTAGCTTTTTCAGTGTTTTCTCCTTTTCTCATAACATTGCCATTTTTGGCCATTTTGTGATCAAACGTTCAAGATTACCAGGTCACAGCCTACTCACAGCCACATAATTGGCACCTTCCACACACAGAACCACTTGGAGCTATGGTGCAGGTGCAAACAGTTTAAACAGAGAAACCAGAAAACCAGACACACACATTCACACCAGCAGAAGTAGTAAGCTGCTACAATGATGCAATCATGAGGACAAGTCTGTTGTGCTATGGCAAAAGTTATGTTTATTCAAAAAAACAAAAATGAATATAGCAACAGTTTGGAGTGCAGTTAAATTCCCCCCCCCATATTCTGTGATTACTCACTATGTCAAGAGGTAACCATGGTGACTGTCAATTTGTCTTTTATAGTACAGGATATAAAAGGGACAGTCTTTGGATAGAGTGCAGCGTGTATTTGCATGATTATCATTTAAAGTGCAAAATAAAAGTGCAATTGTAATACAGTAACAATAGAAGTTGATACATGACTACTATTATTACATGCAGCATATATGTTGCAACATATCTGCCTCAACAATACAAAACTGATACACATATTGACAAAAAAAGAAGTCACTCTGTGACCATTACACTCCCCAAAATAATGTAACCCCCCCACATATTTTTACAGCTGCAGGACGGAGCTCTGCAGATGACTTGCTATCATAGAAAAGCAGCTCACCTCACCGGATTGCCAAGGAATAACACAACATGTTGGAGTTGAAGCACAATCACTCCGCTAGTTGACGCATTCTGCTGTCTCCTTTCAGTAGACCAGTGTGTTTACTTCTTCTCCTCCTCCCCCTTCCCCACTGCACTATTTGTCGCTGTCTCATTATAATGGTTTCTGCATTTTACTGGTGCATAAGTGTGATTGGAATTCCTGAAGGGGCAAGGGGGATCATGCTGTTTAGTTTCTCAGAGACTGGCTAGGTGAGCAAATAAATCTGCAGAATGACCCTGCTGAAATCCATATAATTAATGCATATCACATAAAACCATAGAGCTGACAGGCAGAGGAAACTCCTAGAATTCTTGTGGGAATCCCGGACAGTGTGAGCACCAGGGACAAACTTTTGAGACTAGCAAAGTGCCACAGACCCTTGCTGCTGGATGGGGAAACAATCATACTATTCCCTAATATTTGTCACACCACCCACCAATACTCCACTCACCTCCATGGCTAGCAGCCTGACTAAGTTTTCTTAATGAATGAGCACATGTATGCATATGCTCATTCATTGACAGAGCTCAATTGGGCTGCCAGCTATGGAGGTGAGTGGACGGCTATGCTAGTGGCCCACTTTGGATCAGTATGGGGGGGCAAGGAGGTGGGGCACTCCCTAATGGGGTGGGGGTGGCAGGTCATCTAGACTCCAGGGATTTAATTTAAAAAAAAATTACATATATATTTCAAGAGTGTGGCCAACTAGCCGGCGATTGGTGGAGCTGGGGTGGGACCACAGTAGACATTAGGAATTTAATTAAATATATATATATTTTTTTAATGCTCTGGCTGGCGATTGGCTGGGGTGGGGAACCACTAGACACCAAGAATTTAATTAAAAATATATATATTATTGTGGATGGTATTACACGAGGTCCCTGCACCCTAATTGGTACCCTCAGAGGTACAGCATAGACAGCTAATGCTTAAGCATAGGTTATACTAATATATAGGGCTAAAGGCATCTACCGTATAAGAGTAGATGTCAGGATATGAATGCATATTGTTGCAATCCACTTTGCTTGCTAATGCAAATATATTTTACCATGTATTTTCTGTCTATTTCTTACTTGTCAGATGCCAAGACACCTGTCCTTGAATTAATTATAATATGTAAGACAGCATTGCCATCTTTTGGTGATTTGTACCACTACACTTAGTTATGTAAGACTCTGTATAAGAACTCTTTTGTTCTCAAACTGATGACTTTACAGAAATCGTATAATGTTATCCTGGACCGTGGAGCCACCTCTAATTTAGCCAATAGGGCTTATCTCTGTAACTAGAAATGTTTCTATCTTTTGGTAACCATAGTAATTACCATAGGTATATAATGTAATGCACAAGCTTTACACCTCGGAGACCCGAGAGACCCCAAGAGACTACAGAGAAACCTCAAGGTGTAGGAAATGCTTAGCACTGGCTCCCGGTTCGTATCGGTAAGAACTGCTTAGGGCAACTGTGATTTATCCCTTTGGTAGTAATAAACTCGTTTATTACTCTAATGCAACGTGTTTGTGATTACTTGCATTTCCCATATTGTCAAGAATCTGAAAGTGAGGTTTAGACTTCTCAGCAAATTGGCGACCGCGTGCAGGTGATATTTGGTGTTTGTAAGTTTTCACTTGTTGCTTAAACCTTTTCTCTTTCCCACGGGGACAGTAGGTGTACACTTCTGTAACATCTCTCCCATTTTAAAACCAGTTTGTAGTCACTTGCAAAGTCTGGCTGACTTTTTGGGTGTGGTCGATGCCGTCTCGACCCACTCCATAGTAGCTTTGAATTGCAAGCCTGCAACTCATACAGTAGCCCGGCTGTGTTTAAAGTACTCGTGCTGTGGATCGATACGCAGCATGCTGTCTTTTTCACAGTTTGAATTTTCATTCCTTCCCACATAATGGCCACAGTATGAGATATCTGCGCAGAACTGAGACTCGATGTCTCGAACTTCCTTGCCTCCCATGGAGGATGGGCTGACTGCGCACGGGACACAAGTCAATCCGGTAACCCTGTACTGGGGATTTCAACCCAGTACACAGAGATGAGACAATCAACCAATAAGTGACACGCTAAAGGGTTGATGGTCGTGGCTCTCTATGCTGCTTTGGAAGCCTCCGAAGCGAGGTTTCGAACCCTTGATCTGCAGATTTCATCTCTTAAGCAAGAGATGGGTCTGCAGGAAACAGAATGCATCAGATTGCAGCAGAACTTGGAGTCAGAACTCCAAACTCTGTGGAATGAAAAGGATTCACTATTGCATCATTCAGGACAGGCTGGTGAACAGGAACTATGTATGTTGAAGCAGGAGTGTGAAAGTTTGAGACAGGACAAGAATCAGGTTGTGCAAATGAATGATTTGCTGAGTGCTGTGAATGCTCAGTTGAGTGATGAAATGGGTGAGCTTCAGGACGAGATCAACCAGGTACGTAATGACTTAGAAGTAGCTTACAGGGACAATCGTGAAATGAGCGCTGCGTATCAAGTTTTGCAAAAGCAAAAGCAAGAACAGGTTGATATGGATGTTGCAAGTGTGAATCACAATGAATGTAGAACTAAGATGGTGACACTGCACCATCAGCGAGAGGTTCTGGCTGGACATGTTAAGGCAATGGGAGGCATAGCCCCTGCCTTTCATTCGTCATCAGATGGGGAGTTATCTGATGATGACTTTTCACAGTACAATGCCCAGTCATGCCCCTACTATGGCCCAGACTTCCCACCCAGCCATCCACAGCATGGCGGGTCCCCACCCCCAACTCCCCAGGTCACACGTCCACGATGTCGTGATGCTCATCATCGGAAAAGCCAATATGGTGGCGCCCATGATAGGGGGGAGCAGGCTCAAGCTTGGTCCTGACGGCGCCTCCGGTAGCTGTTATTAATGTGGAAGACAGGCAAGAGATAGAAACTATGATTGATAGAGCGATAGGCAATGTTCCTCTTTCTGAAAGAAGCATGAAGGCTATTAAAAGCCAGATTAGATGGCTTTTTCAAGAAGCTGGCACTCAGGAAGGTATTGTCCACACCGGGGCTGAAGCTGCAGCTCATGCAGCCTTGGACGGTACTCGAGACACTCTACCTTTGCCTGATTGACCCACTAATCCCCTGCAAATGGCCTACTCTGTTCAGCAAATTGCTGACAGTATCGGTCGGATGAGCCCATCCGACAACCTTAGCTGTCACTTGGAAAAGGTACATTCTAAATGCGAGATGCTCAGCCTCGCTGCAGAATATCAGGTCCAAATACTAAGCCAGACCATCGATCCTGGTTTGTGGGCCAAACTCCCTGAAGCTGTTCACCAGGATGGGAACGCTACCTTTGACGAGGTTGCAGCTGAGCTCATTTCTGCTCACAGTCCAGGTGTAGTAGGAGCGATGCTTGCATATCCTGTGAAGCAGAATGCGAAAGAAAGTCCAGCGACTTACCACCAGAGACTCTGAATGGCCTACCAAGCAGGAAAGCACCTGGCACAAGAAGCTGTGGATGTAGATCTTATTGAATATAAGACCCTGTTCCTTAGGAACATGATTCCAGCAGTAAGAGAAAAGGTAGAGCCAACCACTTGCCCAAATACGGATAGGTTTGCTGATATTCTTAAGAAAACCGAGAGGGTGTATCAACTGTATATCCGTGATTTGGGCTCCGGTTCCAAGAAGGTAGCTGCCGTGGAACCCGCTTCGGGGACCACGACACACTACACAGTGGAAGGGCAGGCTCAACGCCAACAGGCTCAACATCCGCCAGCCCCTCCAGCTGGTAATCAACACCCCCAACAGGCCCGACAACAACAACCGCATCAACAACAGCAATGGGGTGGGAAACGGAATTGGCACAAGAACAGGAAGCATAAGGGTAGAGGTAAACCACAACAGAGAATGGGTCCTTCATATAGGGAGATAGCCGAAGAAAATCAAAAGTTTCGAGAGCTCCTGGGACAGGTGCACTCTGTGGCGGATGCTGTTCCCGCTCAGACCCTTGCGGCAGTACAACCGGAAGCCCAGGCCACAACCGGCCATGGAGACACCAGAGGTACAGGCCCTCATGCCCACACAGGCCTGAACCCAGAAGCTCCTCCCTATATAGCATCTGTACAGCATGGTGAAGTCATTCACGCAAGTCAGGCCCAACCTCTGCATGCTTCTGGCAATACGGATTGACAATTACAGGCCCCAGTCCATATTGCAAACAAGCTGGTCTTGGATACAAACAGAAGGCCCTGCACCGAGGCCGAGGTTGGGGGCCACCAACTAGTCGTTTTGCTAGATACAGGTGCAGCTGTATCTGTGCTACATCATGAACACCCGGATACATCCCCTTGGTCTACCGGACGGAAGACCAATATGTCAGGAGTCGATGGTACTAGGCTGCCTGCATACCGTTCTCTGCCCTTACCGGTAGAGTTAGGCCACTTAAAGGCCTCACACATTTTCCAAATGATGGTATTGCATGATCATCCTAGTATTATAGGAATTGACTTCCTTGCACCACACGGCTGTGTGGTGGACCTAGCTAACATGCTACTGATACAGATTCAAGGTCAATACCATACTATTTTGATTCCTGACTCACACGTTGTGGCAACGATATCTGCCAATGACAAAGAGTATGACATCATAGATTTGTTGAAGAATCATGAACTTTTTCCAAAACTCCTACCTATTCTGCAATGACTTTTGGAAGCGTTTGCAGTTAACAAACATGACTGTGGTAGAATGCACACTGTCATTGAGGTGCCAGGCCCGGCACATGAGAGGCAAAGGCAGTATCCTTTCCAAACTGAGGCCTTGCCTTCCCTTAGAGAAACAATTAAGTCACTCCTCAAGCAAGGAGTAATCAGAACTTGTGTTTCCACTGCCAACTCCCCAGTATGGCCCGTGAAGAAACCCACAGGTGCCTGGAGACTTACTATTGACTACAAGAAACTGAATCAGGTCACTCCCAGTTGTTCCCCAACTGTGGCATCAGCACCAGATGTGCTACGACTTCTAACCCCTGACCTGAAATGGTTCAGTGCCCTGGATATCTCCAATGGTTTTTGGTCATTGCCATTGGCCCTTAAGCGTCAATATATATTTTCCTTCACCTTTGAAGGAAGACAGTACACGTGGACATGCTTGCCATAGGGATTCCATAACAGTCCATCCCTCTTCCATCTCCATATGATGGATGCCCTCGAGAGTTTCTCTACCCCCCAATGTCTCCTACAATATGTGGATGACCTGTTGCTGGCCACAGCCATACAGAAACAACATCTGGATCACTTGGACGAACTATTGACTATCATTCAGAAAGCAGGCCTGAAATGTAACCCAGCAAAAGCACAATTGTGTCAGAAAGAAGTACTCTTTCTGGGTCTAAAAATAACTGACCAAGGTCGAAGCCCTACCTGGACGAAGGTACAAGGATTGCAAGACTTGCCATTGCCTACCAGTGTGGCAACTCTTCGAAGGTTTCTAGGTATGGTAAACTATTCGAGAGATTTCATTTGTGATTTTGCTCAGAAGGCTGCTCCTCTGTATGAATTACTCAAAAAGGATGTACCATGGACTTGGGGCCCTATTCACACCCAGGCTATGACGTCACTGAAGCAGGCCTTGGCCTCCGCCCCAGCACTGGTAAACCCCAACCCAGCACTACCCTTCCATCTGGAGTGTACCACCTCTGACATTGCCATGTCAGCAGTGTTGGCCAGAAGGTGCATGGCACCTTGAGACCCATTGCATATGCCTCACAGCTCTTGACTCCAGTGGAACAGAAGTACGGCCTTTGAGAAAGGAACCTTCTGGCCACCTACTGGGCTGTCAAGCACTTCCTGTATGTCATTGGGTACTCACCACTGATCATTAACACTAACCATACACCAACTACCATTTTTCTCTCAGACAGAGTGAAATATGGGTCAGTCTCTAACACCAGGCTGACACACTGGTCACTTCTTCTCCAGAACAGGGACATACAGGTCCACCCAACTAAAGTTCCATCTATGCTAGCTCATGGCCTCCTTTTCCAGGGAGAACCCCATGACTGTACACTACAGTCACCTGATCTTCCAGATCCAGGTCCTTTCTTCCCTGCCACGCCACAAGTACTTGAGAGTACCTCTTTGTGCCGTATCTTTACTGATGGTTCAGCATCCTACTATCAGGGAGAACAGATTGCAGGGATGGGTATTTTGGTGATCTACCCTTATGGGAACACTGTCAAGATATCTAAATGCTGTACTGTAGCTTCATCACAGTACGCAGAGATGGCAGCGGTGGCCTGTGCCCTTGAGTTAATCCAACATGGAACCCATGATACCATCATTTTTACAGACTCTAACTGGGTTTGTTGTTCCCTTACAGAATTTCTTCCCTTCTGGCAGAAGAACTCCTTCCTCTCTTCTGAAGGCAGTCCAGTGAAGTACAAAGAATTGGTAATATACTTACATGGACTGGCACAGAAATTTGCACGCAAACTTTATGTACACAAGGTTAAAGCCCAATCTCTCCATGACCCCTATCATGCCTTCAATGACACAGCAGACACCCTTGATAAGGAAGGGGCCTGAGGGGGGGATGTCTGGATGATGGAACATCCAGAGGCTAATGCAGCTGTACACATTGCAGCACTCAAGAAGAAATCTGAATCTTTTTCTCCCTTGGACCTCTCCACAGCCCAACAGCTGGACATGAACTCAAAGAAGTGTTCAGATTCCTTGACAAAGGTACTGAAGAAAAACTTCATACACATAACCCTTATTGGAGACATGAAGGTAAGTTACGCTTGTCACCAGATGACAAGCTCATTTGGTTTCAACCAGATGACTCTCCCAACAAGTTGTGGGTTGTCCCCAGACACCTAAGATCTGAATTCTTGCACCAAGTGCATGACACTCCTACTGGTGGACACCAGGGAGCAGAAAATACCCTCCAGCAACTCAAGACCACTGCCTGGTGGCCTGGTATCACCAAAGATGTTAAACAATACATAGACAACTGCCTTGTCTGTGCACAAAACAACCCCATCCCAACCAAACGAGATGCCAGACTTTTATCACAAAGACATTCAGCCCCTGGCATGCCATCCAAATTGATTTCATTGGCCCTCTGACCAATACCAGCAGAAATAATAAGTATGATTTTGTGGTAAATGACCTCTTCTCAAAGTGGGTGGAGGCTTTCCCCACTAAGACATGTACAGTGAAGACTACTGCCAAAATCCTGGTGGAACAGATTTTCTCCAGGTGGGGTCTACCCCTCAAGGTAGACTCTGACAAAGGAACCAGTTTTACAGGTGAGTTGATGAAAGAATCCCTTGAACTCCTCGGAGTTCAGCAGAAGTTCCACATACCTTACCATCCTCAATCTTCAGGTCAAGTAGAAAGAGCCAACAGATGGATTAAGCAAATGCTTTCCAAATTTATTGAGGACAATCCCAAAACCTGGGATTCCCTATTGCCTTTACTCCTTATGACAATCAGGGCCACACCCTCAACCACCACCCAGCTCATGCCCTTTGAGGTGATGACTGGTAGACAGATGAGATTACCTGAACACCTGTTGTTTGACCTGCGCACCCCTACGGCAGACTCTGTGTCTGTGGATCAGTATGTGGAAAAACTCAGAAAAGACCTCATACACACACACTTGTAAGCTGCAAATTGCATGGGCAAAGCCCAGCAACAATCCAAAATACAATTTGACAAACATGCACAAGAAGTGGATTGTCAAGTTGGAGATCAGGTAATGGTACTTCGATTTGCACATCCCACCCACTCCTTCTCCAATAAGTGGGAAGGCCAGTACCCCATTGTCAACAAGCTCAGTCTGGCAGTCTATCAGGTTAGACTCATTCACAACAACAAATTGACTGACAAATGGTTACATGCAAACCAGCTGAAACTGTATAATGGAGCTTAACTTACTTTTCCTCAACCCATTGGGCGGAATTGTACTAACATACTAATCTTTGATCTTCCTTTTCAGATACACTGAAAAGATGGCTATCTTGTTCCTTTATTTCCTCCTCTCAGGAGTGATCCCCTGCATCCAGGGCATGGTACCAGACCTCCTATGACACCTTGACCCTCCAGCACCTCCTCCAGAGGGAGTATCCATCAATATACCAGATAGCATGATCACTGTCCAGGAAGGTTCTGATGCTTACCTCATTGCCTCAGTTGTTGCTCCTGATAAATCTACCCTTCAAATTGAGTGGCAAACCACATCACAAGGACAAATTCTCCCTGTGGTCAAACTCTCCAAAGGAACTTTCCAGGGTTGGCCCAATGCTAAATTATCCTCAAATGGTTCACTGTCCTTGTTACAAACTGCATTAAGACAGTCTGGTTTGTACAATATAACTGCCTTAATAGATCCTTCTTACTGTAATTCTTTGTCCAAAGATTCCGCTCGCAGATTTTGTGTTAAACACTCACATGGCTTCTGCAGTTATGTACTTCTGTGTTACCTACTGATAAACAGCTTTTGAATGTCCAGCATAACCCTGGTCCCCTGTAGTGGTCTCACAGCCACTGCCTTCCCAGGTTCTTTTATTAACAACTTACAGTTTATGCATATACCTGTTTTGTTTAATCTTACTTACTGGAATATGAAAGAGTTTGGTATGTGTCCCAATACTAACATATCAGCATTTTATAGTACATTATTGCTTGATAGTTTAGCTGCATTTCAGATTCATACTCAGGATCCTTTTGCTGGGGTCTATTCTACTGAACATAGAGGCAACTTCAGGAGGAAGCCCTCTTCTGATAATCTGAATCATAAACATAACAAACGTGAAGTTGACAGTTCTGATGTCACAGGTGCCACAGGTACTGTCACAGGTCTTTTTGGTACTGCTACGTCTATTTGGAATAAAGCAGACATTGCTGCTATCAAAAATCATTCTGCTAAGTTCTCCACTGGCTAGGTTAATAATGTTTTACCTCCATTATTGCATGGTGTGGATGACCTTAGTCAGGAAGAAAGATACACTGTATACAACATGCACGACATTGCTAAGGCATTTACTGATTCTAAAGACAAGATCAACGCACTCATACAACAGAACAATAGAGAAGCAGATAAACAATACATTGCTAGGGAGATACTCTGCTCTGCTTATGGCTCATACTTTATCACTACCATCAACAACCTCTTCTGTGACCTAGAATCTGGCAGAATCCCTGACATCATACATGATAAACGCATTTCCAAATGGTATTGTCCAAGGTGTAAAACCACAAGCTGTGTTTCCATGTGTATGCAACAGACTTTGACTATTCCTCTCTCCACAGCTAGGACTTTGGGGTTTGTGACCAGACACCCTAATACTGGTCTTTGTTTTACTGCTAAGAAATGTTCCATAACAGATACCATGTTTGTTTCTTTTACTGTCTCCTTACCATGTTTTGATCCTACTACTGCTTTGTTCAACAAGCTTGCACTGGTACACTCCATAGGGCATTTGGACGAAGACATCTTCAGAGGACGCCTGGATCTACCACCTCTACTGGTCTACCATTCTTTCCTGGATGCCTGGGTGGCTCTGCACACAGACTGCTGTGCAAAAAAGCAATATATCTATCTATCTGTGCCACTGTGATGTGTTTGATGTAATACTGCCTGTTTGAGGCTACTCTCCAGACAGCATTGATTGGACTTTCACTATGGATGATGACATCACTGAGAATGGCATCAACTCTTTTGACTCAACTTTGGCTCCAGATCAGCTTTACCAATCCTTTCATGAGGAGGTTCATCGCCTGTCAACAAGGATTTCAAAGATGACCTACACCTGCCCTGTCCAGTTGCAAAAGTGGAGACTGCCTACTGTGTGCTCACAGTACAATTCTGATGGAGAATATTGTGTTGTCACCAATCATAAGACTTACACATATGGTTCTGTTACTTGTGCTATTAATTACCCCAATTTCTGTTTTGTTCCCCACCAAAAGACTGTTATTGGACATACTGTTATAACCCCCATCCCCCTCATGGATGCAGACATTATTGATGGTAACCCAGATTATCTACTCACACTATCAGAATACTTGCCATACTTTAATGTACACATAGACCCACTTACACTTACACTGAAATCACTTTTAGACAGGAAAGATACACACCTTATCCACAACAGCAATAATATTACCAAAGCCAATGAAGCTGTTCTTGACCTGATTAATGATGGAGATCTGAATAACGCATTAAATAACACCTGGTTAGAAATTACTTTTAAAGGTTTTGTTATTATACAAGCATTTTTGATTTTTACTTTGATTATTATGCTTTGCTGCCTATGACGTACACTAAGCCAACACCGTGAGCAGCTCGAGTTCCTTTACAAGGCCGTGCATCGGGATTGTAAATGACCACTGCTCCTGTCCTTTCCCTACTTATTTGCCTGTGGTGCCCTTACAGGCAACAAGAGGGGGAATTGTTACGCGAGGTCCCTGCACCCTAATTGGTACCCTCAGAGGTACAGCGTAGACAACTGATGCTTAAGCATAGGTTATACTAATATATAGGGCTAAGGGCATCTACTGTATAAGAGTAGATGTCAGGATATGAATGCATATTGTTGTAATCCACTTTGCTTGCTAATACACATATATTTTACCATGTATTTTCTGTCTATTTCTTACTTGTCAGATGCCAAGACACCTGTCCTTGAAGTAATTATAATATGTAAGACAGCATTGCCATCTTTTGGTGATTTGTACCACTGCACTTAGTTATGTAAGACTCTGTATAAGAACTCTTTCATTCTCAAACTGATGACTTTACAGAAATCGTATAATGTTATCTTGGACCGTGGAGCCACCTCTAATTTAGCCAATAGGGCTCATCTCTGTAACTAGAAATGTTTCTATCTTTTGGTAACCATAGTAATTATCATAGGTATATAATGTAATGCACAAGCTTTATACCTCGGAGACCTGAGAGACCCCAAGAGACTACGGAGAAACCTCGAGGTGTAGGGAACGCTTAGCACTGGCTCCCGGTTCGTATTGGTAAGAACTTCTTAGGGCAACTGTGATTTATCCCTTTGGTAGTAATAAACTTGTTTATTACTCTAATGCAATGTGTTTGTGATTACTTGCATTCCCAATATCGTCAAGAATCTGAAAGTGAGGTTTAGACCTCTCAACAATGGTGATCAGCAAGGAGAGGACCACTAGACACTAGGGATTTATATATTTTTTTTTACAATGTGACCAAAGTTTGTGGGTGATGTGTGGAATTTCACCCACGAAATTCCACATTTTGTGTTCGAGCTGAAAGCTCTACAAATTGGCACATTTTGCAAATTAAGCGGAATTCATGAAATATTTTGTGGATTAAAGTTTGCTGACTTCTCACAACACTGCTTGTCCCATGTCAGTGCCAGCCCAGCCCTCCTGCTCATTTCGAGGCAGACACCAGTGCCTTTCCCCCAGCCTGCTCTAAGGGCCATGTGTGCACTGGGCACTGCAATCCCATCCTCCTGAGGAGGAGATCAGTCCTCTGGACATTTGATCCACAGACCGCTGGCTGGCCTTCTGACACCACAAACTTTTTACTGACCTCGGGTTGCCAGCATCATGAGCAGTACCTCTTCTGCTATACTGACAGTGTGGCTCACAGTCTGTCAATGTATTATTTATGTTAACATTTCATAAAATATTTCAATCCTTAGAACTCAGTCACCTTTGGAGCAAGATAATTGAAAATTCATGTGCACATTTTCTTGGAAGAGTCATTGAAACTGCTAAATAGAGAGGTACCTAGTTGTGTAAACTGTAAGTTACAGGAGTTAAAAATTTCACAATTTAATAATAATTTGTTAATTTATGTTAAACTATTGAAACTATTTAGATGTTTATAGCTCCACTGATGTTGTGTGTGTACACTTAAGATTTGGCATGCATACCAGAGTGGACTTGGTAACTTGTTAAATTATTATGTGAGACAAGAGTAGACTATTGCCCATTGAGTCTGTCTTCCCATTCCTTATGCAGTTTGGATTGCATTTTCCTTTTTAAGATATATAAACCTAGCTTTTTAAACAAAAAAAACTGGTTGAATGACTCCACTTCTATACTATCTTATAGAAGCCCATTCCATTATCTAAGACATCTTATTGTAAAGTATTTTCTTCAACTATTTTTCTTGATGAACCTACTTTCATTTGTCTGTTGTGAGATCTTAGTGAGAACTCCCTTTCTTTGTGTTCTAGTCCAAGATCATTCATTAGTTCTTCACATTGTGTTACTTAATAAAGTTGTAGTAAATAATCTCTGACCCTACTTTCTTCCAGTGTGCAATCAATCCAATCTACTTTCATATGGCTTATTTGATAATCTAGGTATTAACTAGGCTTATCTATCTACACTGGACCCTCACCAACATATTTATATCCTGTCTTAGATATGGGTTTCAAAAAGGTGTACAATTGTTCAGCTGGGACTGTACTTAAATTCTGTATAGTGGCATTAGATTGTTCTCAGTTTCATTAATAAGCAACCTAATAACTCTATTTCAAGTTTGTGCCACTTTTTGTGCATTGATGTTCATGTGAAAGTATATTATTTATCACTACACCTAAATCCCTTTCTCTATCCATCTTTTTAATGCTTTTACACCTAGTGAGTAATTATACATGATGTTGTTACAACTTAGATGAAGTGATATGCTCTTTTCTATATTAGATATGACCTGGTCTCAAATTAAGGTGGATACATTTGGTTTAGTAGCTTAAACGTTCTTGAGGATACCTTAGAAGTTACTAATTGGACTTTGTTCTTGGTATCATTGTGTTCAAATAGTGCAAAACTACACATTGTTGTCTACAGGGTTATTAAAGAGTCAGCAGGTGGTACTGTACAGAAACAATGCTGCTCATGCACGTGCTTCCACAAGTCATTAAGTCAGTGAGATCTAGTGGTCTTTGACCAGCTAGTTCATCAGACTTTTTACCCCACAATCCCTGAGACCTCCATTCTGTGATGAGTGATACTGTGAATCAGATAAGTTGACATGATGAGATCCTTAAATGTGTTGAGATGAAATTATGAACTCCCTTGGTAATTGAAAAGCAAGTATAAAAACAAATATTTTAAGTACACTATTTGTAATTCAACAGAAATATGATATCTGATGGTCTTTAGCTTAGCCTATCAAAGTAACAGGCACAGTCCTGTCCATGGCTGTTGTGACCTCCATCCCTAACTATCTACCAAGAAAAAGTAGCAGAGTTGAAGCCCACACGGTTTAATTACAGTTCTGGAGTTCTGGGGCTCTATCTTCAAAAGCCAAAGTTTGCTTCAAGGTGAATGTGCCAAATGACTTTCACACAAATGGCACCTTGCTTCAAAGTTTGATACAATCCCAGTTTTTGAACACAGGCTTCATAAAAATCAGTACAAGCAGTATAGCGCCAGTAGCTTAAGTCTCTGAGCTGCAAATCTGGTGACATCCAGCAGACCAGACCAGGGTTTGAATTCCACAGCTTCCACTTGCATACTGTGTGACCCTGAGCAAGTCACTTAACTTCCCTGTGCTCCCAGGTCGCTCCTGTAAAAACACTTTCAGCTTAGTGTGCTACTCCTGGTTAAACAACTAAATAAAAAATCAGGATGTCTTCCTCCAAAGCCACCCTTTGCCAACCTTGCTGCTGAAGCGCCTTTGTGCCAAGTTGCAAGGGGGCCTTTGCCACAGCAGGGCTACACCATCCCTTGTTTTTGAATTTTAGAAGCCCTGCCATGGTTGCAACAGGTGGCTGAGTTTAGTCCAGCTAGGAGCTGGTCTTAGGGCCATGCTCCACTGCTGAGCAGGGAGGTGAATTGAGGGGCGCCAGAAAAGTGGGGAAGGGACAGAGGGAGGGTGGGGTGCCTTAGGGGATAACAGGGGCATGGTGGCAGTGTGAGGATATTGAAGAGGCACCCAGCAGTGTTGCCATGTCCCAAGAGACACAGTTAATCAGCACAGGTAGAGGTGGGTGGGCAGAGACAGACCAAGATCCCAACCCCAGGTAGCATAGTCCAGGCACCTGCACTGGAGGATCCACAGACCCCCATACGCAGTGAGAGACAGTGGGTTGCAGGGTGCAATTGGTTGACAGGTACATTCTCTGGGCACTGCAACATTCCCCTAGTACACATCCCCCTGAATGGCAGACGGCAGATGCCTGACTACACTGCTGAGGTCTTTGGGTCCTCTGGGGAAGGTGCCAGGGCTGTGTCCACCTGGCTCTTGGTCATAGTCCACCCTTCCCACCCCCTCTATCCAGACCAGTTTCAGCATGTTGGTGCAGTGACCCTCACTTTTATTAAATATAACACAGGGTTCATGATGCCCCTGGAGTTTGCCATGGCTGTAGATCAGTGAAAATTGTGTCTAAGTGCCAACTGACAATTGATCCCCTGGAATCAACTTACAAATCAGTCTCTCTCCCCTTTCACCACTTCTCCAGTAGCAAATTAAATCAGCTTTCACTCTATAGTGTATTTATCCCCATGGGGCCTGGCCCTTTCACTGAATCTTATATGCTCTGCCAGAGGGACACCAACTTATCAAACTCTCCTGGGTATTGCATGGCAGCATCGCCATGTGAGTGGAAACCACCACCTGAGCTGTGGGAATTGGTTAGTACAGGCTCTCTGCAGTTATTTCTTTCAGGGGTAACCACATAGGCTCCATATACTGATGCTCCTATTCATGGTGCCAACTGATGTCCAGCTGCCTCCAATGCTGGCCTTCCTGTGCTTCTTTCTTGTAGGCTGGTCAATATTCCTTTGGAAGAAATGTTAATCTTCCACTTCTTTCTATCAACCTACACTTGTTTCCCTGCCTATAGTATTGCCACAGATCCTATGTGATCTCTGGCCCATTCACCCACCTCCCTTCTTTTTCCATAAGATTCCCTTATGCCTATCCCAATCATTCTTGAACCCCACCACTGATTTTGCCCCCACCACCTCCACTGGAAACTGTTCTAGGAACCTACCACTCATTCTGTGAAGAAGTACTTCCTCACATTTCTCCTGAATCTTCCCACCTCCAGCTTCTTATCATGCTGCTTGTCTTTGAGCACCTTTTTTTTCTGAAAAAATACTTTCTTCCTGTACCCTGGTTACCCCTTTGAGGTAATTAGAGGTCTCTATCATATCCCCACTCTCCCTCTTCTCTTTCAGGGTGTACACATTTAGGTCCTTAAGACTCTCCTCATAAGGCTTCTGATGCATATCCTGCACTATTTCAGTTGCCCTCCTCTGGACTACCTCCACGCTGTCTATGTCTTTCCAAAGATGTGGTCCTTAGAACTGGACACAGTACACTAGGAGGGGTTTTCTGGTGATCCATACAGAGACAATACCACCTCCTACTTTCTGCTGCTGATACCTCTCCCTGTGCACCCGAGTATCCCACTATCCTTCCCAACTGCATTGTTGCACTGCCTGGCCACCTTTAGGTCATCAGAAAAGATTACCCCAAAGTCCCTATCCTGCTTATGGTTGTCAGTACCACTCCTCCCATTTTGTTCTCTGCTCCTGGTTTCTGTGCCCCAAGTGAAATATTTAGCACTTTTTCATATTGAATCCCAGCTGCCATACCGTTGACCACTCCTTGAGTTTTCTCAGGTCTGCGCTCATCCTTTCCACCTACCCCCACCCACAGAGTGTCCATCCTATTGCAGATTCTGGTGTCATCCACAAAAAGGCAAACATTCCCTTACAGCTCCTGTGCAATGTCACTTATTTATGTAATTATAGAGACATTAAAGAGGCCCAGTCACAGCACTGATCCCTGAAATACCCCCGGTCACTATCCTTTCCTTGGAGTGAACGCCATTTACTACCAGCTAAAATTTATGGGGAAGCCATTCATTTGTCTCTCAGAGCCATGTTACATGCATAGTCCTGCATGTCTGAGGTTCACAGAGTTCCAGTTTCCCAGAATACACAGTCAAGAGACTATAACCTCATTCCAGGCAGTCTTGTTGGGTCAAATGGCTTCTGGCTGCATGTTGGCTGTCATTTTTTAAATATATATTACAGTTGTCATGTTTAGTAACTTTGGATACTTTGCATGGTGCATGGAGAATTACTGGGATTCATGTCCTTACCCCACAACCAGTTCTGGGCTAAAGCAGGGTTCAGCATGATGGGCAGACTTGTTGGTGCCCAATATCATGAACTCTCTTCTGCTCTGTGTCACTGACATCCTGGAATCAGGAAACACACTCCAAGTGGCTTGCAGGCCACAAAAGTAGGGAAAGCCTCCTATGCTGAAGCATTGTTGCTGCATATGCTCTTCCTCCTTCTGATCCTGTTACTGCAGTTCAATAGACTGGTAGATGCCAAAAAAACAGCCAGTAGAGGTGCTAAGGCCCCAAGGAGTCCATAAAAGTAGGCCCCCATTTTGGGGAGAAGGGAATAGATAGATAGACAGACAGATAGCTAGATAGATAGATAGATAGATAGATAGATAGATAGATAGATAGATACTTAGAATTGATTTATTTCACTGTTAAAAAAAAGTCGTACTATGTTCGCTTTAGAAAGAGACCAGCTAAATTAATTGAACAGCTAAGTTAGTTATCTATGTCAAACACATTATAAGGAAGCATAGGACAGTGAAATTTAACTGCAGCTAACAAGTCACATAGCCTCAGACCACTAAATTAAATGAACGTGCTAACTTTCAATTCTACAGTAGATAGATAGATAGATAGATAGATAGATAGATAGATAGATAGATAGACAGTCAGACAGAAACAAATTACATATTTCTTTTTCACTTTATTTACCAATGGTAGCCTATGCAAAATTTCACATTTATTGATTTAGTTAGTTAGCAGATAAGTAAGTTAGTTAATAAGTTAATTTTTGACACTAAGGTAAGTACATTGGGCAATATATGCCTATTTTCAGATATAGCTTGGGTAATACAGAATGCACAATGCATAGTACAAGAGAAAAGGAAACAGGCACTTTTCAGGCATGAGTTACAGTAGAAGGTACAAAACATGTCACATGCAGTTCAATTATTAGCGATTTTGAAGTTCCACTCAATATTATACAGGGATTTGATGCACATTGAGGAAGAATAGCTTATTAATGATTACTAAATAAACTGGTAGCAATGATGAGTTTTAAACCTACTTCATAATGCTATGCCCTAACTGCTAAATCACTCTTCCTTTCCTATAATTAATGGTTTCTTTGGAGAGAATAAAGAAGTCCTTGAGACAGATGCTTTACAAAGGCATACAAAGGAAAAGCAGGTACATATTCCATATGTCATATTATATGGCATTTGAAATAACTATTTAGCCTGGGGCAGAGTGGGTAGGGTGAAAATAATTGACCTAGTAGTTACTGCCTAATTTGGATAGTAGTTATCCTGTCCCAACATTGGAAAACATAATACAGGCAAGAAAAGATATGGAGAATTTCAATACATGGTGCAGATAACTTGCTAAGACTGTATCCTTCTACACCAGGAGGATTTCTTTTTAACTCCATTCCTCTCTACTCTGCTTGAGTTGCTTTTGTCCTGGGCACTCGCTGGAATTCATCAGCAGCTCAACGATAATTAGGGGGAGGGATAGCAGGAATAATGCAGAGTATTGCCACAGTTATTGATGCATGCAGGAAACTATTTTCAATTTAATAATCAGCTTTTATGAAATAAGTAACCCAATGAACAGCATTGTCAACCTCTGCTTCATTCCATGATCATTTCTGTTTTAACCCTTGCTGTGCCGTGGACTGATATATCAGTTCAAAATTCCTATATATTCCAATTCTGTCGACAGCCTAAGGGTTAAACAAAAACAATAGCAGTGGCATAGCCCCCTATAATTTGCAGTAAGCATTTGACATTCACAAGATTCTAGATCCTAAATACTTTAATTGTGTACCTTTCATTAAGTTTATCAATACAATTCTTTTAGAGGAAAGTAACTGCTAATCTGCATTTACATTCCAGGCAAGCACATAGCAACCATAGTATAGCTGAGGCTGAGAAAATAAATTACCTCTCCAACTCAACTGGGCTGTCATTTATATTAATGGTGCAGAATACTAAGTTGCTCTGTGCATAAGTAAACTCTATTAAGAAAGTCACATCCCTTGGCGAGGCTGGATCCTTAGTAAATTTTACCAACTAAGCACTGAGCTCCATGTCATAGTAATTACACCTTTTATCCACAGTGAGCTCTCTCTTAGCTTCTTCACAGTCTTTAATTTCCCACTCCAACTCATTTAGCAGTAAAATCTCAGAGGTTTCGAAAGGTTAGCTACTCAGTAACTGATGCATGAATGTTCTGCTATGCTCCATGCAGTGAAGTCACATCATGTGAAGGAAGAAATTCATTAAAGGACAATTAAATAGAGATAGATCATTGACAATAGACATATAGTTGAGCACTAAAATTAATTTCCTCTCTTAATCTCATAAACTGTGTATCTCTTCATTAGTACGATAAGCATCCACTGCTGCTTTTCTGTAGTGTTGGTAAGAAATAGGACAATTCCCAAGCAAGGGCAGTGTGTCACTAGATAAGTGTCCATATTTTCTGACTGGGTTATGGAACCATCCCTGTAGACACCAGTTGTATAGGAAATGTGATTAATATTGACAGTATCCTGATTTCTTCATTTCCTAATCTGGAAATCCAGGCCCATTCTTGGAGCACAGAGAATTAAAATGATTTGCTCATGGGTACACAGTATGCAATTAGTAGTCAGTGATTTTCAATCCCAGGTCTACTTTGTCTCCATTTTCACATCTTGGGTCCTAGACCTTTAGCTCTACTGCCTTCTACTGCAAATCTATGTTACCAACCATGTAAGAAAGGCTAGCAACCCTCATTTTGCATGGTACAATGTGTTTTCAAAGTTAGGACTGTCACAAATGAGTCTTGTGACCATGTTGTACCAGCCCATAAAGACTGACAACCTAGTTTTTTACCCTTGAAGGCCTCTCATAATTTTACTGCCCTTTCCCTATTTGCTTTGCATGTCATTGTTCTTCATCTAGTATTTCAATGCCCCTCATGTATTTATGTATTTGCCTTCTCTTTGAAGAATCCTTCCTTCTTCTCTTTGAATTCTGCACCCTTCAGCGTTCTTTAGTAGTGTTTACCCAGCCAGATAACATTTTATTTATCTTTTTATGGGTCATTGGTTCACTGCATTTTTCAATCAATGAGCAACATAATGATAGCACATAACAGTGACAAGAATTATGTAATGTTATTATAGGATAACATTAGAATGTACAATGCGGTATGTGAGTTTAGATTTTTTTTTAGTCAAGCCTGCCAAGTTTAGATGCACTGGAATTGTTTCCAGAACTGTTTATTTAGCCCTAGTTTCCCTATCTAGAAGAACTGGCAGGACACAGATGACACTTACAACCTGTTAATCTGACATGCTTGACTATGCTAATCTATTGTTTAGGAAAGGAATTGATAGCAAAGAAACCAAATTATATTTTCCCATTTGTTCTGTGTATAATGCACTGCTTAAGTTTTGCTGACACATTTCAGGGTTGATGCAATAGTGTAAGTGGCATAATTTCAACAACCCCAAAATGTATTTAGCTAGTTATTTATCTCAAGCATTTTACCAGGAAGATATACAGAGCTGGAACAGCTTATTTCCAGAAGTGTCCTGGTGGGTGGCGGAGGGAGTGTAGACAATAAAATAATGTGCAAAAAGTACAATAAAGTAACAGTAGTGCAAGCAGCAAATATTCACTACAGAGTAATACAGTGTAACAAGGTGCTTATAGTAGATACAGTTTGCAATACATCAGGAGCAGAGAACAATTCCATGAATGGGGGAGTGGGGAGCATCAACTGTGAAAAGCTGGGCTAGAAAAAGTGAGCTGAGGCTGGAGGAGGTGGGCAGCCATTTAAGTGATAGAGGCAGGAACAGATGCAGGAATGGGTTATGAAGTCATGAAGGATACACTTAAGTGAGAAAATGGAAGAGGTACAGAGGATGAATAGGGAAGAGAGGACCAAAGCTTAGGGGAAATGATAGGAAAAGGCAGCTTGGCCAGCAGTAGATTTCCTGTGGTGGATGGGGAGAGGGAATGAACATCTGCGTTGTAAAATGGGTATGATGAAGCAGGGAGGAATGAAAGGAGAAAGGTAATGTAGGGAGGGAGGGAAGGACCCAATCTATAATTTGCATATGAAAGAGACACAGTAGGCAAAACGTCTGGCACCAAGGGAGAGGAGGGAGAGGGAGGAGTATAGGAAGCAGTGGTGGGAGTGAGAAGGACAGTCTAAATAAATATGGTAGAAGGAGTAAAAAAGAAGGCTCAGTGTGGCAATGGTGGATTTCTGAGTGGCACTGTAAATGATGTTGCCATAGTCAAAGATAGGGAGGGTCATCTTTGAGATGATCTTACAGCATGCAGGAAGTGAGATAGTTGCATAACTCAGGTAGAGAGTGTCAAGTTTCACGTGGAACATATCATGGATGGCATCCACATTTTCTGAGAAATCAAGATGATGGTGCAGATAAGATTGAGATCATAGAAGAATAGAAAATGGGTGTGATCTCCTGCTATGGACCACAAAAACAACAGAGATTTTCACATAATTAATGTGCTTAGTGAGTATAAAATGTTAGTAATGTGATGGCCTGTGCATTATAAGACAAGAGGCACAGTTTGTCTTTGATTGTGGAGATTTGTGTGGAATTGGAATAGTTCTATGAAAATCACGGAGACTGACTGGAAATAACAAGACTTGGAAGATACAGCAGCTAGATAGATAGATAGACTGACAAACACACACAGACTCAGACAGCTAGATCGATATTTCAGTTTCTATATTCTTGTCTTCAGAGCGTGTTATGGAATTATTTTCTGTAATCTTTTTAAATTGTACCTTTTGTCCTTTTAGCTGTTAAGCTGGAATTTCTAACTGCAGGAATTATGTTTCTTATGTTGTATATTGGTTGACGTCTTTTTATGGGGCCTATCTGAATCTGGGTGTCGCCTGCCTTTTTACTTCCATGTCAAAATGTGTGATAATGTTTATTTGGCATCCATATAATTCACTGCAATTTATTTATTTATATACTGTATATGTATGTTTATTATTTTGTTAACCTGATAAGTAAACTAAGCACAGTGCCCATTTTCAGGAAAATACAGGCTATAAAGTAGAACATTTAGTGTAACAGGTGAGATTTGACCATACAGGATAACAGGATATCGATATTTCGCAACCATCCATTCAAGCTATTTGAATGTGGGTATGAGGCATTTATCAGAAACACATGCAAGCAAGTTTTTCTTTTATGTAACTCTGTTAGTTTGTCTTAAACATAAGGTGATGGGGGACATTGTGTACGGACTCTGGTATGTAGTTCTGAAATGTGCTGGCAACATTTCAAAAGGTATTTTGGCCTAGGCCTTTATGAGCTTTGGCTGCTGTTAGCAGTTGATTATCATTTGATATCAAGCACCATTGATTGTCTTTTAGTAATATTAAGACATATGGAGTAATTTAGTTTGGACTCTTAGGGACATATCGACCAACAGCCTATTGAATAATATCTTAGTTGCCGAGGAGGGATCCAAACCAAACTGCCATACAATATGTACTGATGGACCTCTCATTAAGCTACAATGGCAAACTAGCAGTTTCTGTTATATACTGCATCGAGCTGTTGTAATTCTAAGGTCAAGGCTGTAAAGTACATTTTTCGAATCACAGTTCACACTAATAAATATTTATTTTGCTGCATTTAACCTAATTTCTTTCATAAGGCGATGTTTCAGATTGTGCACCACATGGAATCAAGATATAGTACAGTGTGCATGCGCAATTTATTTTGATCTTCTGAATAATTTAGTCATTATGGTTCTTTGTTAGGTGGATTTGCTTTCTATTTTGGTAATCCTCTTTTTGACTTTTTTTCAGTTGCTATTGCTGGTTTTTAAAATAGGTATTATATGTAACAGGCAAATATACACTAACTTTAGGACATACCATCAGCAAACAAGACTCCAGCAATAGCAACGAGTATACAATCTGAGATACAAATCAAGGAGGCTTTCCACACTGGTATAATGTAACAAAGTATACTGCATAAAAAATAAATACAGGCTTTTTAAAGAACACTTGATCTTACTGAAAATGCATACAGCCATTTCTGTTGATCAAAATTTCTTAAAATACATAAATCAAAACAAGCATGGCATAACACACTGATACAAATTGGATATAAAAATGTATCTTTCCACAGTCCTAATGCAGTCCTCTGCCCTTCATAACTTACTGTTCCATATCTGTACCTGCTATGCACAGTCTGAATGCAACCTCTCTCCTCCTAGCACTTAGCCCCTCTTCTGGGCATAAATATAATTATATAATTGCACTGTCACAGAAAATCACTGCACTTTAACTTGTGTAACTATTTCCTCATCACCGGTTGTAAACTGTTATTACTTATATTTGCTGTGGTTGTCATAGATGTAGTGTATTCGGAACTGTCTGTTTTGTACTTCAAAGTGTATTTTATATATACCTGTATGTAGTCTCCCTTCCCCCTTCCCCCTTCCCCCAGGTAGCACCGGGAGACAAGCAACTTGTTCAGAGTGCCTTCCTAGTGAAACATTTCAATCAATCAATAAATAAAATAACATTTTCATAGTTTGTTTATCATCAGCATGTTTTTTGCAGTGTCTCTTTTTTTCTTGTGAAATTATTTTTCTTACTATTAAGGATAAGATAGAGGACAGTGACTAGGTTTCCATTAATAACCACACTGTAATCACCTCAAGTGGTTGCCTGGACAACATAGTAAAGTTTGAGAGTGCAGCTTGAGAGGTTTATTCTTGTCCTACCAACCACGAGAGGCGATTTCAGCTTGGTTATTAACCAAAACCTAAATTATATTTTTTATAGTGTATGGGCAAAAAACAGTAAAATCTCTACTTTCACAGGGATGTTACAGAGTCAGATGGCAGCATTGTAAAGAAACAATAATGCATGTTCATATGCTGCCACAGATCATTAAGCCAGTGAGCTCTAGTGGTTAGCTAGTATATTGCAAGAAGATAGGCTAGTGCACAGTGATGTCTACGACTATCCTTCATGGTTTGTCATTCAAGATAGTGATCTAACACTTGGCACCACTATACATTTACTATGCAGCCTCCTATGAATACTACCTTACTGTTTTTTTTTAACCCATCCTTTACCTTCCTCTACAGTGACAATTCAAGTGCATGACTGTGCAAAATGTATGGACATGGCTTCTACAAAATTATCACAGATTTTCACAATTTCATGAAAGGTCAGGAAATTCAACTTTAATTACTGATGTTATTTTGGAATCTATAACTGCTTATAACTTGGACAGCCTTTGAGCAAGAGATTATAGAGTTGACACACAACCTCTTTTTTCCATGTTTGTTTTCTCCAAGCCAGCAGCTCGTCTCTCAGTGATAGATCCTGTTTAAATGGATATACCCTGATCAGGGTGACCCCAACCATCATTCATTTGGCTATTGTTTTTTTCTCCCATATTTTTTTAATTCTCACCTCCACTGGTGGAGGCAATGCCTGTGTCAGCCTCTCACAGCCACAGCTTGCCCTGTGGCAAGAGGAAGGGGGTTACCATGTGGGTGGATCCTACTACCAACCTTCCCTGACTGAGATGCGCTGCTGAGCAACAACTGTTTTGGCCATGGCCTGCCTCCCAACATGACTTTCAGGGCTTGTTTCCCATTCCATGATGCTCTGTTAAGGGGCCATGAGGGTGGCTTCAAAGCCTAGTATTTAGGGTTAATGAACCTAACAAAATTTATAATATTCAGTTCTCTAGTTATAACGTTATTGGGGCTTAAAGTTCTGCAGTTTACACAATTGTGAAATGAAATTTTAAAAACTTCTGAAAGCTTGGAGGCTTACAACTCAGTCATCTTTTAAGGCAGACGTGTAATGTGGTACACGTCTTAATGGACTTTAGTAGAGTCATCATACCAATTGTGGTGCAGTTTGGATAAATACATTTAACATTAGATGGAATAATTAAAAAAACAATTTTGGCACCATTTCACAAAATTTTTGCTGAAATTTATGCAAATGTTCACAGAAGCAAAACCAGAATTTCACTTGCAGAAGATAACTTTTACACAGCCCTATATCAAGGTTAATAAATTACCTTGGGCTGCTTGAGGGCTGCCAGGTGATGAAGGATTAAGTGTCCCAGAACTAGCTCTCCTTCCTCAGAGAAAGGGTGAGCAAAAGTTAAAAATGGAAACTTTGGTTTGGCTTTGATTTGGACCCCTTCTCTTTTGCTCAGTTTTGACACTTTGGCCAAAGTCACTGCAAATTCTTGGTATTTTGGCTCAGCTTGCTACATATATGGGTAAATGGTGCCCATAACACCACTAGCCCCCTCCAGTCAAATCCCAACTTCATTTAACTTCCCCAGTTATTCATGAAGGATTAAAAAACTCAACACTGACACAGTGTCAGGAGTCACAAACATTTGAATTCTGTAAAATAAGCTAAGGGAGGAGAAGGGTGGAAAACAACCACAGCGGGTGAAGAGGTGACCACAGAACTAATCCAAGACACCTAGAAGAGAATTTCTTTTTTAAATTATCTAACTAAATATTAAAATGATCATAAAGTGGCCCACACATTTGTCTGGGCTGAATTAAAGGAAAAAGTGTCAGATTTCTGCATAATCACCAAATAGAAATTTTCCACTGGTTCACACTTACCTCATAGCAGGGAGTTTCTGCATCTCATTGCTTGACTGCCAGCTGGTCAAGACCAGGTAGTAGCACACTAAGTGCATGCTGCAGGGGAAGAGACTGCCTCTTGATACCATGCATGCATGTGTGCCACCACGCACATGCATGTGTGTCATTGCAACCTGGACAACATGGGAGGAAATAGCCTTTATCCGTCCAAGGGTCAGTGCTGGCACCACTCACAGGCCAACGCATGACCAATATTGCAGGCCACTCAACATCACAACAGTCCTGAGTAAGTGGTAGATAAATGATAAATCCATGAGAGGGTCACTGACAGGTCTGGGGTGCCTCGGGGGGGGGGGGGGTGGACTGGGGACCAAAGAAACAGCAGCAATTAATAGAAACATGCTCAAACACAGCATACAATAAATCTGGTTATAATAATGAAGTCTATTGTGTAAGTACTACATGACAAGTTTTCCATATCCATCTATATGAACCCGATTTTATAAAAGCAGTACTACACACTAGGGATGCTGAATATACACAATGTTTTAGTTGTCTAAGGTAATCTGCTTCCTAACCTTTTTTACAACACACTAAGGTATGAGTATGTCCCATGACATTCCACATCTTATAATACATTCCTGATTTACTAGCTAGCCATAAAGACATTATGTTTGGCCCATTCAGTGAGAGAACCTAGTCCTAAATCACATGTCATGATGCAACAGAATCAGAGCAGTTATTTAGATTTGAAAGCATAGGCCTGAATGTTGAAACTCTCCTCATTCAGCTAAAGGAGCAATTTCCATTGGCTGATTTGGAGGACTGAATTATGTATTTTTGATTACTTCAGGTTTTCATGAATAGAGGTTCCTGGGTGCTGCACATGACTTTCATTTACTTCTTTTACACAATGGGCTCTATGCACCATAAGGATAGGGGTACATGAAAACTGCACGTACCCTGCCCACGTAACTGCACAACCACAGACAGGTGTGCCCTAGCCGGTAGTCACTACCGGCCATCACCTGTCCATGGCCCCACCCCCCCAATGTGCAGGACTCCTCAGGGCAAGTGGGGGTGGAGTTGCGGACCCAGTCAGGCATCCAATTGGATGCCTGGACCAAGACCCACAGTGGATCCCATACACAGCAGGGCGCACGTTGGCAGTGCACTCCATGGATTTCCAAGAGCTGGCAGCTGTGGTGGTGTGCAGAGGGCAATGCCTCTGGTCCTCTGAAGGCACTGGAGAGGTGCACAGGGATGGGATGGAGGGATGGTAGTTGACAGTGCAGGGGGAAGGCACTTTACCCTGCCTTTAGCAGGGGGTGGGCAGGCAGTGCTATTTGGAGGGGCAGGGGCAGCATCCAAGTCCTGTGCCCCTGTGTGGGGAGGTCCAGGTGGGTCCAACATGTACTGGGGTGGGTGGGAGGCACTAGGAAGCTGTATGCAGTGGCCCCAGTGTGTGGGTCACCTACATGCCCTGTTGTTGGGCGTCTCTCACTGTGTTCATGGGGAGCATAGGGGGCTTAAGGCATGGTTCTCCAAGACATAACCTGCACTGCCTGCACACCCCCACAGCCGGCACTATGCTCCTTGCTGCATGGCATGTGATGCTGACATGCCCCTTGCCCACCCCTGGTGCATTGCTGTTTGCACAGCGAGGGGATTGGGCATGTAGGTGTTGTGTGCACCCCTTAGTGCATCTCACATGAGGGGCACATAGGGTGAAGAGTGTCTGTGCACCCCAGATATGCATGTGTTGCCACTCCACCCCAATACTGCACAGGGCCCAATGTGTTTAAAGAAAAAATGTAACTTCATGAGTAAGCAAAAATGACATGCAGTCATTTGGGAATATATGTATCCTTTTGGGTATGGCAGGCATTAGGCAAAACCAAGTGTCTTTAAACTAGGGCTGTGCATGGGTCAAATTGTATTTTCCAACTACTGTACCATGAATAGCAGGCTTCCTGAATATTCAGATGCATTTCCCTAATAGTTCACTGTTCAGCCACTATTCAAGAACAACTATTCTGTAAGATTTCTAAGTCTCACAGAGCTTCACTGGCCAATCAAAAGCCATTTCTGGAGCTCATAGGCAAGCACACCATGTGACTTCCTGACTCTGACTTGATAGAAGACAGGAGACAGTGGTTTCTGAGAGCTAGCTCTGCAGTACTTCTTAGACCTTAAACCTGCCAAAAAAGAAAAAAAAATTTTGCTCCACTGACTTTTTTGGGTCAGTATAATTTGTTTGATTAATGACAGAAAAGCTAGGTTTGGCTTTCTGACAGGCACTTTTGTCCTTATTGCTGCACTCAGTTATGGGGACCAGGAGGCTATCTGCTAACACCCCTTCTTTGCTGCTCTCTGACAGAGCTCCAGTGTGATTTTTTTTTGTGAAGCAAACTTTATTTAGTTTTTTTCCCCTGGTTCCAGGCTTGATTCCCTTCATGACTGAAGGGATATCTTCTAATTCCCCCTTCTATAATTCACTGTACATGATTTGCCTATATGTGCGTAATATTTGATTTTGTGAGACTTTGCACTGCATGTGCATGCTTAACATATTTTTTCATGAGACTGGGCCCCACGTGTGCACAGCTGTGTGCACACAGTTTTTGAAATAAAAATCTGCAGTTCTATGTCAGTCAGGTGTGACTCACTGAATTATTATTCTTAGTCATCTGGTTCTGGACTTGGATGACTGTATAACTGAGGAGTTTGTTGGCTTACTCCTCACCTTTCGCAGCTCACTATGTCCAATTAACCTGTGCATGCGAAATATAATTTTTCTTGAGTCTGTGCCTTGTGTGTGCACTGCTGTACTTTTTTGTTGTTGTTTTTTTCTTTTGTTTTGTTAATTAAAATGTTGTAGTTAGTGGGGAAGGCTTGACTTATTGAGTTGAGTGTGTGTCATCTGTCAGTTCTTTGCTTGGTTCCATGTTTGACTAAATAGGTTGCCCTCTTCTTCCTTCTTTTTAGTAGCAGTGTTTTTTTTTTATTTGCTGCTGCTTTTTTGTGGTACAGTGTAACTGCTAGGGTTGGCATGAGTATTAATGTAGTTTCACAAGCACTAAGTAAAGCATCACAAACATGGGCACTACCAAGTAATAGTTTCTGTTTTACACAGTAACCACTAGTGCCTTTATCCATCATGTCTTTAGCAACCTTGCAAACATGCTTGGTACAGCCCAAGTAAAGCATCTACACCACTGGCCCCAAGTTGTGAGGGACAGGATGTTAGACCAACCAATGTACAGCACATTCAGGAGATTACTGCTGTTGCCATCCCTGGGATGCCAAACCCCAAAACAATCTATGCAGAACAAAGGAAGCACTTGTGGGGGGCAGTAACAAAACACAGTTAAGAGCAGCAGAGTGTAAAGTCGCCAGTACATTTATTTGTGCTGAGGCTGTTGGATGCCAATAAAGCCCCAGTGCTTTGATCAGAACCTGGTCTTTGTCAGGGGTCATGTCAGCAACATACAAACACAATATGAATATACAGTCCTTAAAGAAACACACATCATAAATAAGTGAAGTTATAATAAATGAGACTGAGATGCCCATCTAACAAAACAATCCAAAAGTAACAAGCCCAAGGATGACACACTGCATCAAGATTACAAAACATCACAAAATTAGTTTATACAGCAACACCTGACAGTATGCAATGCAGTATCTTGCAAAATTACTGTAAAATGCTGCAGTATGCTGCAAGGAACAGTGTAATTCAATGGCAATGAAGCCATATTGTCATCCAATATTTTGTGGCATGTCATTTACTGAAAACTATTGAATTGTATCCTGTCTTGCTACACTGTATATTATTAATACACAATATAATTTCAGAGTAGGAGGTGAGATAGACTACACAGAAAATGACAGACTGGTGTCTCTCTGTATTCGTCGGGCTCAAATTTTTTCTCCTCGAGTGAACCTTTTAGTTCTGGTAGCAATGGGAATAGTATTACTATTAATCCCACCTGTAGTACTACTACTACTACTAGTGTCACCACCTGTTCCATCTGTACGTTCACTGTCACATCCTTCTATGCAACAGTAGAAGGGCATTAGCACTTACATGCTTTGTGCAGGAAGCAGCAGACACCAACACCACCAGTGTTTCCACTGCCACCACTATGGCTGCTACATCCACAGCCAGTGTGCTTCCAACTGTGTGTGGTGCCATTCTTGCAGCCGCTACTGTTTCAACTGTCACCAGTACTGCAGCCACTGTTAGCATTATTCCTATGTGCATGGCCACAGCACTTTCAACCCCATGATTGTTACCATGAACATCCTACAGCGTTGACCCAATGCAGTACTTGACATCATTTTCACAGTGCAGTGTGTCTGATGTAGTGGATAGAGTGTGCCACATATGTAGCTTGTGGTGCATTAGTGAGAGCTCTATGTTGGTCATTGAAGTTTTGTTGAGGTGTATATGATACACCAGGTTCGAAGGACAATTAATTATGTTGTTGAAGTGCTTTTTAAGCTATCATTAAAAAAACACCTTCCCTGGCCAAATACTGAATAATGAATACCTAATACCTGGGACCCAAATACCAAATATTTGGCTGAATATTTCAGGAAAAGGTATTCTCACAACCCTACTTTAAATACACAGATAAGTGCATAGATTTCAACAATGATACACACCCTGGGGAGTGTTGCCCCTTATAAAATTACTCCATGTGAAAACAAAACAATTAAAAGATCATTTTTAATTGAAAGCATAAAACTAAATGTAGTATGTCAAATTATGTTTTAAAGCTGTTCCTTAAAAGTGTAAAGTTTTCATCATCGCGGTATGGCAAGGGGTTAGGTGAAATCAGTCTAACCATAGGTGGGGCCATGAGACACAACAGTTAGTTGCAGATCTTATGCTTCTAGGGTTACATTAACATTGTTAACCCAACTTTGACAGGTTGTGTCTGAAAATAGGCATTGTCCTGCCTAGTGTACTTACCTTGTGAGCAAAAACAAATAAATAAATCCCTGAATTGCCTTACTTGTATTATTAAACTAAACTAAGAAATGGGTACAAAAATTCCAGAAACCTGATTGTACAAGGAGCTTGTAAAACAGTGCAGTTATCCTGGCACTGAAGTACTAGAAGAAGATCTGTCACCTAACCACTTTGACCACAGAATAATTACACTAGCATAACCTGAGCTCAAAATGCTTACAACAAGCATAGCTGAACTGGCATCAATTCACTAACTATATTTAAAATAAAATGTACCATAAATGTAAATCTTAGTGCCACTCAAACAGACTTAACTTCAGTTAAACCCTCAGACTGCAAAGCCAGCTGTGAATATTTTAGTTACAGCTCCTTCCTCACAGTCTCCTTTCTATTTTGCTCATGTATCTCAGCCATCCTGCTCATAGCAGCAATCGACCGCTAAGAACTTGTGCTCATGATGTCCTTTTCTCGCTCCTTTTTTATTTTCCACTTTACAGTCACTATGGAAACTAATTAAATTGCCACAAACTGGGACTCCTGTCACAAGCTCCCAAACAAGCCTCCATAACAAGCAATCGATTAATGTATTTTGGAAAATCCTAGAGTGGCCATTCAGACAAAAGGCGCTTTTTACACACAGGTTTATGTAACGGAATAACTGTTACGGAAACAGTATTCCATTACATCCCTTGTGTGTAAATTGCATCTGTTTCGTTCCCTAGGCGAACGTTCGTCCAAACCGCAATCTCTGCTTTTTGCGGTTTGCGCCGTTGTGTTCCGTTTTGTCGTGTTGTGTAAAATAGCCATTCTGGTACAAAGGCAGAAAACAACATTTGTAGAGCAGCAAACTCTGGGGAGCCAAAACAAATGGAGACAGGGTTGCCGGAATACTCGCAGTGTGTAGAAAGGAACCTGAATGCAACAGAGTACAATGGCGCCACACAGGTGATGCTGATTCCGTTTTTAAAAACCTGTGTGTAAAAGCTCCTAAAGAGTGTCTTCTTCCTAATACAGTAAACTCTTGATAAATGCTGCTACAAACTGTGGATTCTCCTGACTCCTGCAAACTACAGCTGAATGCAACAACTCACAGCTCCTCAAAGCAGGGAACGTGGATGCCAGCATTGTCAAAGTGCCACCAAACAGAGCTACTCATGGGTACTTAAAGGGAGACTGTCAACCCCATTAGGTTTCAAATTGTCCCTAGTTTAATAAAACACATTTTAATGATTGCCAGCATTCTGAGAAGATTGCTGATGTAGCTGGAAGTTTGATTCTGACTCTATTTTTCTTTAAAAAAGTGAAAAACAGACTGCCCACCATACTGGTGTTACCACACAAACACAGGTTTGTTTACATTCCTTGATCAGCTCCAGCTGCATCTTTCCTGGACTTAGGAACACCCACAATACAGTCTAGCCCAGCATGATGCAGTGGGAGTTTAGGAGGCTACTGATTCATGAGTGACTGCACTGTTTTGGTGTCTTTGTAATACTCAGGAAGTATGTAGTAAGGACAGATCCAGGATTGTAAACAAACTGTGGTTGTTTATAAATATACATTGGCATGCATTTCAGTTCTACTAAACAATTAGACAGACAAAACAAACAGCAACATCAATGGATTTTAGAGAAGGTAAGCAATCATAAAATGTCAGTTTTTAATTAGAAATAATATGATGAAAAACAGGTTGACAGTGTCCCTTTAAACTGGGAAACATGGCTCTTACTAAGTTACAGTACATGTGATCCAAACTAATTCCATGCTCTAAAGCAAAGCTAACTCCTGCCCTCAGTATTGCCACTTTGTCAGTAGTTACATTACAAAACATACAGCTGCCTGTATGCATTGTTGGCATCCCCCACTGGGCAAGTAGCAACTTGTTAATATCCAAATAGGATTTTGTTTATATATTCAACTTATGTTTATATTTTATTAAACATTTTGTATACTAATTAAAATTATACAATGAAAAAACGTATTGACTCACAGGAATGGTCCAATTTCCTAATTGCAGTAAGACACTCCAGGGATTTGCTTTGTATTGGGATAACAGCACTTCTTGGGTGGTGTAATTTATTGGCCTTTGTTCATGTGCTATAGTCTATAGCCCACCTGAGGCAAGCTTTTATCCCAGCACAAAGCAGACACTGTCATGCCTTATTACTTAAATTATTATTTTTTAATTAATGTTTTAACAGTCAAAATTCTAATTTTCCTATTGTCTAAGAGAGTTTCCAGCCCTTAAAAAGCTAGTGTACTGCTTAAAACTAATCTTAGTTTTTAAAAGCAGTCAGCTATTACCTTTTATATATGAGGAACTTTTTTTTCTTTTCTTTTTGGGTAATTAGAATATTTTTTTGCCTGCTGATAGTAGGTGTGATGTGCGAAATGGCACTCTGCATGGCAGCTGACATATCTAGCTCTTTCCCTCCCATTACATTATTAGCCTTGTGAACCTACTGACTATAACATCATAGCTACTTAGAAAAAGCCACTCAGCAGCTGCCAGATCAGTCGTCTGTGATGTCACAGTCAGTGAGGTCACAGTGCTGATGATATCATGGGAGAAACAGAATTAGTTGTGTCAGCTATGACATGATACAGCTATGACATGATATGACAGATATGACAGACAGTCTGAGTACTATTCTACACTTCCTGCATAATATTATCACACAGAAATATTTCTAATGAGCAAAAGAAAAAAAAATACTTCAGATATAACAAGCTACACTTGCTTATTTTCCTACCTGCTATTTTTTGGTTCTAGTAGCTCTTTAAGCTAACCCTTTCAGAATGCCATCAGAAAATGCTCCATTTCCAATTATCACTTTATAATCATATTTGGTCAATAAGAGCAATTGGAGTGCATGCCTTTTTATAGTATATCTATTGTTACTGGAGCATGGCGATATAAGTCATGTATTGTGGTTCAAGTTGATGAGACAAGTTATAATTGTGCAGTACAGAAACATTTCCACACATCTATTAACCAAATGGATTATTGGATTTTTACTAGCCATTTTATGAAGCCAGATAGATGCACCATGGCTAAAGCAAAACATTTTATACTACTGACCTATTCAGTTATAGTTACCATTTTGCAAACTTCACTATCAGTACAAATAAAAGAATCAGGCTTACCGTGGTTGTCTTTATTCGCCCACCTGGCTGTGTACAAGTCCATCCTGATTTATTGATTAACAAACTACATCCTTCACCTTCTAAACATGGAAGCATTTCACACCATTGCTTTGTCTTTATAATTCGTGCTGTAGAAGAGGAAAAGAGCAGCTTTAAGGGCATTGAACAGATTTGTCTACACTACAAAGATCCTGTCTTATGATCAATATTTAATTAGTAGATTCTGACCATGGATGATGACAGAAATTGAAACCACTAAATAATAAAGAGCTTTTTGGTTAAACTGGACAAACATTTTGACAGCAGGGAAGATGAAACTCTATTCTGATATCATTCGTTCCAGCCCAAAGCACAATTAACTACAATAATAGCTGCTTATAAGGAAAACAATAGTCCCTACAAAAGACACATAAATATGATTTTTCTATTCTAATACCATTTCAGAAAGATAATGTATACTGAAACATAATGGTGACCAATGACTGAGCATTGGTAATAAGTCTCTAACTATTCCCCTCAGCTGCTCCTGTCCTAGCCTCTATTGTTTGGGAATCAGAAAGGCAGTAGCATCTAGGAGACTAAAGATTTATTTATTTTAAAATTTTGGAGAATGCCTTTGACCACAAGTGCTCTTTTGCAAAAGTTTCACATCAGAGAGAAATATTACAAGGTAACACAAATATTATAAACAATTCCCAGCAGAATGAAATCAGACAGTACAAAACAGTCAATCAATTATGCAGTAATAGGCTAAATCAATTGTACAGAATTGTACAATAAGGCAGGTAAACAGAAACAGTGAAAAACAAGCATGGTAATGACACATGGCCTCAGAGCCAGAGTCTGACATAGTTCAAAGTGTATACCAGGAGTGACTTATTTAGGATAATTAGTGGTTACAGTTGCATTGAACTGTTAAGGTTGCCTGTAGTGCTCTCTTAAACTGGTCAAATATAAGTAGATTAGGCAAGGAATTAGGCAGCTCATTTGACTAGCCAACAGCAAATGGACGCTTGTCCAGCTGAGTATGATGAAAAGGCAGTTCAGGGCATTCCAAGCCATACTCCTGGCATTGTAGAGATTGGTGACAGGGTGTAAGCAGTGAGTTAGGGCTGGGGGGAGGGGGGAGCCCGGCAGTGCCTTCTTGGCTAGAAAACTTGTCTGGAACTTAATTCTGCTAAGTAGGTATAATCAGTTTGTTTGGGTGTAGACAGTGCAGCTATGAGTGCACTTGTCTGCACCAAACACAACACAACAAGCCTCATTACAAATTAAATTTATTTTGCCAAGAATTGAGTCACAGACAGTTGTATAAGCAGGGAGGCCATAGTCAACTTGTGGCAGTACTGAGCTTGCCACTATGAGATTTCTAGTGTCAGCAGTGAGGCTGACTCAGTTATGGTACACAGCTCCCAATCTTCTATTTACTGTGAACATAAGGTAATCAATGTGGACAGTGAAAAATAAGGTATCATCCAGGACTACCTCAAGGTATTTAAAGATTTCCACCTGTTCAAATATCTGTCCAAGGTCACTGCAGATGAAAGGGGGTACCAGAGATGGAACATACACTGTGTGAAAATATGGTGCAAGTCAAGAAATCAAATGAGTCTTACTTGCCTCAATTTCAGAATATCAGTTTATTTCTTCAGCACTTGCATATGAAAGCAGATGCATCACTATAATGTTATTGTATAGTTATGTGGTACAAAACATTTGTACATATTTTATACTAATTTAATGGATTACTCATGATCTGCTTTGCCTACTTAAAGAATTGACAAATAGATTTAACTATTTTATTATTCAACAATATAACAACTATTGTAATACAAACATATATGTTAACTGAGTTTAATTTATCCCTGATCACAGATTACGGGCACATTGTAATTTTTGTTCCCCATAAAATTCTGTATATCTAGCTCACCTTTGCTGGGATACCCTGAGTAAAGACTATATAAAGAAGGGAAAAATAGAATTCCACTGAGATATTGCATGTCCTGTGGGATATCCACAGTAAATATAGATCAAAAGGGGGTAAAAGAAAAACTCCACTAAAAATAATATGTTGCATCTCATGTGGGCAGTGCAATTCAGGTAACTGTAAATAAAATGTAAAAGTAGATGAATGGCAGCCAGCTAGCACAACAGTAGTGCTACTGTTTGTTATCTATACAGCATATTCCATACCCAAAGCCAAGAGTGCCTGATGTGGAGTGGTGAGGCAAGGTTCTGGTGTTCATCTAGGCCACCTCCTACCTCAGAGAAGGAGACACTCCCTTCTGTTGCATGATAGCCATCACTTATGGCATGTCATGACTGATGGAATATGTGGACCGTGTGGAGCAGCCTTACATCAGAACACACCTAATTGCCTGATAAGCAATGTGGAGGTGTCAGATGCCCAAAACTGACCCAGTAGAAGAGATTCACTGGTAGGGTTAGTCTCACCCTCTCTTTCTATGTCCCTGATAGATGCTGTGCTTAATTGCTGCTAAGGATCATGCCCCAGGGAAGGATAATGGAGGGCTTAAGTGGGATAAAATATTCTAGCAGCTCCTCGCAGATGAAGCCAACCTATCCGACACACCATGGTAGGGCCCCACCATCTCCTCTCACATCTTGTCAGCTCCAGAGAGGTTTTTTGAGTTGGAGGCTGTTCTTGGACTGTATTCTAGGTAGGTTCCTACTGCAGGCATAATTGCTTTGGAAGATGGAAAAATGATCTGGAATCTGGTGAGAAGAAATGGTGGCCTTAACAGAAAGTATAACAAATGGAGGAAGGAGGACCCAACTGAAAATGAGATGTTGCATTTCACCTGTGGTATATTAGGTGAGCACACTGAAAGTGTTTGTAAAATCCAGGCCACTAACACAAGATATGTGATATTACATCACAGCTGAGCTAGATTCTTGGTAAATACAGTGCAAAAACTAGTAACAGCAGGGCCCTGATTGATAATGAGTTGCTGAAGTCCCTTTGAGCTTGGCATGGCCATCCTCAGGAAATACAGTGTACATTGCATAAAAGCAGGACCCCTCTGACGATTAGATATTGCAGTTCACCTGGGTTATTTGATATAGCTACAATGTAAAAAGCAGGTAATGGGAGGGCCACACCGAAAACAAGGTATGACATCTCGGCTTAGATACTCTGAAAAAATGCTGTGTAGAAGGGGTGAAAGGAGGACTCCAGTGAAAACAACATGTGGCATATCAACTGTGTTGTCCTGGTAAATAAATTAGAAAAATGTGAAAACAAGGCCACACTAAATATGACATAGTGCTTCAGATCTGGGCGGGGCTATCCTGATTAAATATAATATTTAAATAGATAAAAGTAGGTCACCATTAAAAACTGATTGTGTATCTCTGCTGGGCTATCCATGGTAAACACAGTATACAAATGTGTGCAAGCAGAAATGCACTAAATGTAAAATATTGCAACTTATTTGCGGTATGCTGAATTAATACAGCATAATAATTAGTAAAAGCAGGATCCCATTGAAAATCACTTATTGCATATTATCTGGACCCTGTGAAAATACATTGCAAAATGGGTGAAACAAGAACCCTACTGAAAATGAGCTGTTACAACTGAGCTTGGCTATCATGCAAGAATACATTTTTAAAGCTGTATAAAAGCAGGACTTCACTGAAAACAAGAGAATTTAAAGCAGCTATTGTTGGGTGCTGTCAACGATTGTTATAACTGTAAGGGTCCTATTAGGACCAACATTCATATTTAAACCTGTCTACTACTATCCCTTCCTAAAACCAACCACAATTTTAAGAGATTTCCCAGTTTTCAACCAAAAAATGCACAGTTGGCATCAGGATAATTCAGTTACATGAAATTCCCTCATAATTTCGATTTCAGGATCCTGCATTCTTTTTCACTGAAGAAATTTTCATTTCAACAATGTATTTTACTTATTAAGTACTCATGTTTACATTGCTTATACTGTAGTTGCTGTGAAGTCAAAAATATTCTGTTCTTGACATCACAACTTGTTGCCATGGACATGATTCTGATCTCACAAGCAGAGAAATATAAATTCAGCAAAGGAAAAACAGAAAACACGATGGGCACAAATGAAGTCTCAAGGGCAAAGAGTATGTTTTCAAAATGTCTTCAGTAATAAAGATTGTAATGTCCATGAATTTGAATGCTTTGGAAATCGTATGAGTTTTGAGTCCCGATGATGCCAGCCATGATTTTTTACAGAAAACCTGGAAAATCACTTGCTTTAGATTTTTTGGTCAAGGAATTCAAAACTTCATTTTGTCATTTGATAAACTGGTACATGTATAAGATTTGTAACTTTGTTTTCATAGAATGCAACCTACTTTCAAAATATAGAGGACATTAACATGTTTCCTGTTTGGAAAAAATTTTTTGGGAAGAATGAGGAGGGGAATTTTACATTTTGCAATTTCAAGTCTATTCCACTGTGTTTAACATAGTCTGATTTGCTTTCAAATTTTAGAACCAAACAGAGACATGTTAGCTCATTATTTTCTCAAACTACTGTAGCTTATCCACTTTTATTTAGTTATTTTTTTAACTTTACAGGTTTGGGTCAGGAAAGATATACTAAGCTGAGGAATCTGGCCAGGTGTTTCCTGCAAGTATTGGAAAGTTACACGACTTGCTTATAGTCGCACAGTATGGAAGTGGTGGCTGTATGATTCAAACCCCATTCTTCAGGTCTGCAGATCAGTGTTCTTAATCACTACAATATGTTACACTGCATCCCAGTTATTATGTCATGACCTTTTATGATTACATTGTGAAGATTTGTGGTTAATCTAGGATAAGTGAGAATATCAGCATACATAATACTCTAGGTCCTAAAACAATCCAGAATCACTTTAATTTCATATTGATACCATTATTTTTGTCTCACTCCAAACCAAAAATAAAGTAGTAAACCAAATCTATTTTTAAAACTTTGTAAAGATTACATAAACATAGTTTATTTATTTTTATTTAGCATAGACATGGTTTCTCTATCACCAATAACATTTGCCAGCATGAAAGTACTTTTCCTTGGTTAGCCTGCCAATGCAGCTCTAGTGCTACCACTTGCGGTGTTGACAATCTATGTTCGGGCATGAGCATGTGATGTCAGAGGGTCAGCAAGGTGGTGGTGGGATAAGCATCCCTTGTACAGTTCTCCTCCATCAGGGGGTGGGTTTTGATTTCCACAGCATCAAGCAGCACACAGCAGAGGCTGGGTGTGCAGCAGCTGGGGCCACTCAGCAGCTGAGAGGCAAGGGTGGATGTCTGTGACACAGGTGTGGGAGCAGGCCCACCCCGCACTGTTGTCATTGCATGTCTGCACCTTCTGAGGACATGCAAAGGGAAAATTCGCTCTGGGCCAAGCACTGTGATGCCCGTGGACCTCCGTCTGAATGAAGTCCCAGGCTGTAGCCATGACTGAGGTTTCTAGTGGATCTCGGTCTTTCCTGGGCCCCCCTGGCTCCACCACTTCTGTGTCCGCCCATCCCTCCAAACCCTGCCCATCCCCTGCTCCACTACATCTGCCCCCCCAAACGTACTCCCAAAAATATTACAACCTGCCACCCTATGGTTAGAGCCTTAGTCATCCTACTACTCCTTTCTGGTAATATCCACCCTAATCCAGGCCCTGCCCCCACCACTACACCTACCAGACCCTCTGGACTCTGCATTGCCTCCCTGAATATACACAGCCTGCCAAAGAAATCTGCAACGCTTCAATGCTAGGCCACCCTTCACCAACCAGACTTCATTGCCCTAGTGGAGACCTGGCTCTCCAAATCTACTCCCGATGCCTTTGTCTCACTCCCCGGGTTCACCCTATATCAGGAAGACAGGGTAGGAAAGTGTGGGGGCAGCTGTGCATGCTACATCAATAATAACATTATTTTTCACATGTTCCCACCCCCCAAACTCTCAAATGGAGCACAAGCCCTCACCCTTAAAAATCACCCCTGACCCCTCCAGGGGCCCACTATACCTCACAGTCACCTACATACCCCCTAAGAACCAAAAGCCTGCTATCTCATCGCTCACCGAATACCTCTCTACCCTACCACACAATGCAGAGCAGACACTAGTAGGGGACCTCAATATCAACTGGCTTGGCCCCTTGGCCATGTCAACAAAGGACTTGTTCTCAGCCCTTGACATGGTTCAATTAGTTACCCAACCCACTAGACTTCACCCATCTACTGGTACCCACACCCTCCTGGATATTATTATCTCTAACCGCCCCAAAAAATTCCAGGATATAAAAGTATTTCCCGACTCCCTAAGTGACCACTCGCCCATCCTATTTCAATGGACCTCTTCCACACCCAAACCCATAACCCAAACAACCTTCCGAAGGAGTCTCCACCCAGGAGGGTTAATAAAACTTAAACAGCTGCTCACCCAAATAGATTGATCCCCCATTAATATAGCTCCCCGCGTTGACATTGCACTCAACCTGTTTACACAGGCCTTCACCAAGGCCTGTGACCTCTATGCTCCACTCACCAAACTCCGCACCAAAAGGCAACATGCTCCTTGGATAACCCCCTCCCTACTCCAAATGTTGAGAGACAGGAATAATCTCTGGCACAAAGCCACAGAATCTGGCAGGATAACAGACAGACAATCCTATAATGCCGCTCGTAATAGAAGCATTCGAGCCATCCATAAGACCAAAGCAGACCACTACCAATCCACTCTCACAACCACTTGGGGGTCTGTGAAAACCTTCTGGAGTAATATCAAAGAACTCATTGGGAAATCACGCTCCCCACCTCCCTCCCAACTCACCATAAATGATGCTACCTCCACAGACACACTCACCATAGCAAACTGTCTAAACACCACCTTCTTGGATCTCAGCAGTGTTCTCCCTAGTTGTTTCTTCGACCCTGTGCCCCAATCCCAACACCCAACCCTGCAGCATCCTTGTTTCCTTCTGTGCAAAATATCCACCCATGAAGCTTGTCTTTACCTACAAAAAGCGCTAAGCAGCAATAACCCTATAAATGACCCCCAAGATGCCAGGCTCCTTCGATTAGTCCTCAACCAGGTCCTAGTCCCCCTAATGGACCTGCTTAACAAATCTTTATGTCTAGAGCAATTCCCTAGTGCCTGGAAAACAGCTGTCATTACCCCCATCCATAAAAGTGGTGATAAAGCCCCCCCAAATAACTATCAGCTGATCTCCATTCCCCCCAAAGCATTAGAAAAAGTGGTTGCCACCCAACTTACGGAATACCTAGCCAAGTATGACATTCTGTGCCCAGAGCAGCATGGCTTCCATTTGGCCCATAGCACCACCACAGCCCTCCTAGAATTCAGCAACTTCCTGCACTCCTCCCTAGGTGCATGTAACATTGCAAGAGCTGTGTTCATAGACCTATCCAAGGCCTTCGACAAGGTCTGCCACCCCCTCCGTCTCGACTCTCTCCACCAACTTGGTTTCTCCACAGGCCCCATAGCCTGGTGCTCCAGTTACCTTTCTGCCCGGTCCCAATACGTGAAAATCCTATCCGACACACTACCCGTCCACTCCGGGGTGCCCCAGGGCTCTATCCTGGGGCCACTTCTTTTCTCCCTCTACCTAAACTCCTTACCAAAGGCCTGCTCCACAAAAATCTTACTATATGCAGATGATGTAGTGCTCTTCGCTTCGCATCATAAACCTACGCCCCTTCATGACTCCCTCCAACATGCCTTCTCCCATGACGAAACATGGTTAAAGGACTGTAGACTGGTCATAAACCTAAAAAGACTAAATCAATGATCTTCTCTTGCCGCCAAAACAAAGCAAAAAGTGCACCTCTCCGCTTCCTCCCCAGCACCCAGCACCCCTTGAACAGGTATCCAACTACAAATATCTTGGACTTACCCTTGACTCGGCCCTTGCTTTCCATGACCACATCAACAGCCTTGCTGTCACAACAAACACCTGGATTGGACTCCTTTACTGACACAGGGACTGCCTCCCCTCCACACCCTTAGGCTGGCCATCACCTCATCAGTACTGTCCCTAGTGGACTATGGACTCCCTGTATATGGGGCAGCAGATAACTCTGCACTCCAGAAAATACAGGTCTCCCTAAACAAGGCCTGCTGGTTCCTAACTGGCGCATTGAGGCTCACTAACACCTGCTCCCTCTATACCTCTGCCAATCTTCTCAACCTCGATGAAAGTCTCTGCTACCAGACCTGCATACTGTCCAAGAAAATACTGCTTGGACTCTCTCTCCCTGGGGTCTCTGACTCTCTTCATCCTGCAACCCCCACTATCTCCAGCTGCAACTCAGAGAAAGCACCACTGGTTGTGCCCAGGGTAAAAACCTCCCTTGCCCAGAGATCTTTCCACTCCAAGGCCCCCACATGGTTTAATGCACTCCCAAACACCATCATGAATGCACCCAAGATCGCCCACTTCAAAACCACTCTTCACAACCACCTCTTCAATATCCGCTCCTGTAACTGCACCTAACATTTCACTCTCCTACCCTCTCTGATCCAAATTCTCTGACAAAGTCCATTATGGATTGCAACCTACGTCAATAATACCAAACCCATGAATAGGAATGACTACCCTATTTAGGTGCTTTCTCAAGCTAATAATGTCTCTTTGATGTATTGATGATGTAAATATCATCATCCAAATATTCCAAATATTGTAAATAAAGTCTGAAAATATCTACGTACTGTACTTACTGTAAATACTGTAAATAATGTCAGTGACAAATGTCTGTAGCACATGCACTATGTAACTGTTGTTATACTATGTCTGTATTAGCTTCTGTCTTACATGTGACGAGGTACCTTTGGAAATGAGCTTCTGGCTCAAAGGATGTAAACTGAGATATCAAATAAATAAATAAATAAACACATCAACATACTGTAGTTAATCTGCTACTGTTGCACCCCTAACATTTGCATACTGTAGATTGTCTAGCATTGTTGAACTTTTCCCTGATTTCAGCACAGTTTTTTCTTACAGTCCAACACTGAAATACTTTCCCTAACATCAACATACTCTGTCTAATGTCAATATATTTCCTTAAAAAATTGTTTCAATACCACCTTGCTTCTTCTGATGTCAGTGAAGTTTGTTCAAGGTTGTTATACTTTCTCTTACGTGAATAAAGTTTGACTAAAATCAACAGATGTTATCCAGTGGTGAAGAAGCCTCTCTAAAGTAGGCATACATTCTCTAATGATGTTGTACTTGTACTATTAATTTTATTTTTTATATAATGTAGCTTTTTTAACCCTCCTTTTGCTAGCACCTCCTCAGATTAGCTATATCCCAGATTCATTTCAACTAGCCTTACAGATAGGTTCCTCCATCACTAATTCCTTTTGTGGAATCTGTGGGAATCACCTTATTCTCCCCCGAGGAGTGCATCTGGATGCTGCATGATATAGAACCTGAGAGTACTGGGTAGAGACCCATGAAATTCTTTTTATTTATTATAATTTTTCTGTTTATTTTTCTGGAATTTCTTGTTATTTCTTTTTATTCATTGACAATTTAGTTTTGTGTCTCATTATCACATTCACATTCATAAACACCCACAAAATGACCTTATACACTAGAGATCACATTCCTAGGACACTACATTGTATTATGCAGGATTATGCTATGGTCTTGAAAGGGTTTATGAATTAAACCATTCTGCTGCTGTTTTCTTGTGGACCTTCTCTGTGGTAACAACAGAGCCTAAACAATAACTGCTGCAAGCATTTTTTTTAATTTTTGCCCCCCAAAAAGCAAATTTTTCACCTTATTCATGTGTTTGTTTTCATTTTATATGTTGAATTTCTTGTAATTTCTCTTTATACCTTGAATTTCATATTATTTGTTCTTATGCCTTGACTTTCTTGTTATTTCTTTTTATACCTTGAATTTCTTATTATTTCTTATTTAAGAAAAAAACACGGGTCTCTAGTAATGGGCCATCATCCCTCAAATGCCAGGGCTTTTTGTTCACTGTATGTGTTTCTATCCTCCACCATCTTTCCATGACCAAGGACATTGATTTTCAGTTTTTGCCAGAAATTCTGATACAATTCCAGAATATGATCTTTCTATACATCTCTAAAAGTATAGCATTTCATGGAATTTGCCATTTTTACCGGATCAGTGAATCTCGACCTTGACATCCTGGTGAATTACCATCCAATCTCCAACCTGCCATTTTTAGGCAGTGTTGTTGAGAAAGTAGTGGCACAACAGCTGAAAGAACACCTTGTGTCCTTTGATATCTATGAGCCAAGGTGCATAATGACCTCCTCAGGTCAGAGATAGAGGAGACAGGTTAATTCATGTTCTCCTAGATCTCTCATCAGCTTTTGATACCATGGATCACATTGTGCTTCTTGATCACCTTTGAGAGTATTGTGGACTCGCTGGTACTGTCATCATCTGGTTTGATTCCTATCTCTATAGCAGGGAGCAGCGGGTAAAGATGGGGAATTATTCCTCCACCCTGAAGCCCCTGTTAAGTGGAGAACCTCAGGGCTCAATCTTGTTACAGATGTTATTTGCAGTATACATGCTGCCCACTGGGAGAACTCATTCAGCATTACAGTTTGGGGTTTCACTGCAGATGATACCCAGCTGTATTCGTCCTTTGCCTCTGAAGCACATAATGCCATGGAAGTGATTAACAACTGTCTGGCTGTTATCAATGCCTGGATGTCCTCCATCTGGTTGTAACTGAACCTGGACAAGACAGAGGTACTGGCGATAGAGCCAGATCACAGGCATGATGGGAGTGCTTCCAGAGTGGGTACAGGAATGTTTCTGGGATCTGATCCATTGATGGCCTTCTCTAGGGTGTGGGATCTAGGCATTACTCTTGACAGCAGATTGACACTTAAAGCTCAGGTGTCATCTGTTGTCAAAAGTGTTTTTTACCACTTAAGAAATATCACCAGGATTAAGCCCCTAATTCTGCCCAAAGACCTGCCATCAGTGGTGCATGTAACTGTGATTTTGAGGTTTGACTACTGCAATTCTCTATACTTTGGGGTCACTGGTGGGACCCTCCGACGGCTGCAGCTGGTGCAAAACACAGTGGCTCAGTTGCTAATGGGCCTGTCAAGGTCCAGTCATGTGACCCTGATCCTGTGGGCTCTGTACTTGCTGCCAGTCAGGAGGAGGGTCCTCTTCAAGGTGGGCTTGCTCACCTGCAAGACCCTATATTGGCTGGGCCAGGGCTATCTGACTGATCTTCTTACACCTATCTCCTTGGTCCATTCCCTCTGCTCCTCTACTCTGGGCCTCCTTGATGTTCCCAAGGTCAGGCTTAAAACATCTGGTGACCGTGCCTTCAGTGTCACCAGGCTGACCCTGTGGAACCCATTGCCAGCTGCTGTCAGGGAGACCCCAACAGTCGAGCTGTTCAAAAAGGAGCTAAAGGCTCATTTATTTCATATGACTTTTCCCAATGAAGACAACTGACCTGCACTAACTTCAGGAAGATATTTTTAATATGCTGAGAATTGTTTAATGTTTTACACTTTTTATGCATGTTATGTTGTACTGACCTTACCTTTTAATGGAAGGTGCCCAGAGCCGCAGGGCTTGGGCGCCAGATAAATAAAATTTGCCTTGCCTTGCCATCTTCAGAAATTGTATTTTTATACAAATTCTTTCCTGTACTATTTTCATTTTTCTTTATTTACTTTGATGTACACCTAACCTTCTTTTATTCTGAATATTTATTCACATACCAAAATGGTACATGGATAGAACACCAGTAAAAACTGATGTTGGCATTGCAGGCATCAGTGACCATTTTTTCCCATCTGCAACATGGAATTTTCACTTTATCAATCACAGTACACCAGTGTCCCTGTCCATGACATTATGCACAGCCACATGTGTGCCTTACCCATCATAGCGTTAGTGTCAGTGCCTACTACTTTTGAGAGACCTGACCCCATGCAGCTGCAATTGAAACAACCATCAGTGTCAAGGCATACTCCTCTTGGGAGACCAGACTCCCTGCACCACTGTGAGGGATGCAGTCACATGTAGGCCTCACTAATCACAACATCAATGTCAGAGCCTACTCCTCCTTAGAGATCTGTCTCCCCGGACCACTGTTAGTGAAAAATCCATATTTGAGCCTCATCCATCCCAGCATCAATATCAGAGCCTACACTTTCTGAGGGTTCAGATTTCCCAAACCACTGTGATGGGCACAGCCGCATGTGGGCCTCACCCATCACAGCATCACTGTCAACACATAATCCACCTGAGGGAATCAGATTCCTCATACCACTATAAGGATTTGCTGGAGTGGCATATGTTGGTCTCTCCCTTGCCATGCTGGGATATGCTGCCAGTGGCATGTGGACCACACTAATTACAAACAGTGTCAGAGATTACTCCTCCTAATGGGATCAGACTCCCCATACAACTCTGAGCAGTTGCTGCAGTGCAGATGTTGGTTTCTCCCCACTCCTAAGTGGAACATGTTAACAGAGGAACCATTCTTCCCAGCCCTTAACACCCAGCTTGCAGCAACCCTAACTGCATGAATGGGATCATGACATGCTCATGTTATCATTATTTTACTGTAAATGTGCACTCAGTAACTTTGATAGTTCTTAATTTTATCATAATCCATTTTTAACAAAGATTTTAAAAATACAATGACACATGTTTTTCACAAAACAACTATACTGATGTATCATATAATGTTATGTACTATGACTTGCTAGAGTTGCATACATCTCATAAAACACATTTTGTGAATCATCTGAATTATGGGGTGATTGTGGATAAACTTGGCTTTATTTTAATTTCTAAATTCTGTGTCACCCCTAAAAAACTGATTCTTGTTCCAATGAAATAGCCCAGTTACCAAAATACAATAAATAAATAAATGAATACATTTTCACCACTTAAGGGCTTCTTATGTTGTGGTGTTCTGCTTAGAAAATGTAAGTTACTTTTTGGGTCAAAAGTTTCAACATAGTGGAGGACAAAGTTGATAGTGAAAATAGCCAATTAGGAAAATGGTGGGAGTTTTGAGTTGTAGAGAGAAAGATTATGTGAGTGAGGATAACTGGCTCTAAGAAAGTGTCTGTGGAACATGGATATGCTTGCTCTATGTTTATTAAAATTGACTATTCTATACTAATAATAATGGGATGATAGATTTCAAATGGATCCTCTGAAAGCCACCTGCCAGTATTTCTAAAATAGAAATAAGTACCAACTAGTACTCTATCAATTAAATGGTTTAACGGTGTCCAAATTTCATTTCTGAAACAAAAAATGTATTTGAGGAATAAAGAATGGTGCAAATTTAATTTATTATTGCAAATCATGAGTTTTTGTTTACAACTAGATGCTTCTTTTGCAAACAGCAGCAGAACTGTTCAGATACATTCAGGCAGATGCAAACCGAGGCACAGAATGCATCTGCATCTGCATTCAACCCTTTTGAAAATATGGCCCTATGTTTGAAACAAATCAAACTAAAAGGAAGGACATCAGTATTAAAGCATCTAGAAAATAAACTGAACACTAGCAGACATAGAAGGAGACATTCTACACTAGGTCAGAAGATACTGGTTCACTTTCTAAAGGAATATAACCTTTTCTTTTTTTTACTGCTGTCACTGGTGTTTGATCAGATATGTTATTACTTGGCAAATGTGTGTTACAAATTTAGCACATATTCATTATTCATTCAGTGTCCAAACAATACATTCTTTGGGTAAATCTTCCAGCTGGAATGGGTTTTCCCTGTGTGACATTCAAAATGAGAGATCAAGCCTCATTTAACAGCCATAAATATTTAAACCATATCCCATGTTAAGAATGTGTACAAGTAGCAGAAACACTGTAGTGTTCAGTATATTCCCGGCACAATGATGTGGATTCAATTAGATCTCCATTGCATTGAAATTAACTTGTTTTTCATAGAACATGTCAACATGGAAGAAGCAATTTAACAACAATTTTTATCATTTCATTATCTGTCTATCTATGTCTGTCTGTCTCTGTCTATCTATCTATCTGTCTGTCTGTCTGTCTGTCTGTCTGTAAAACTGATGCTGCATAAGAGTGTAGGCTACAAAATAAGAACTATCATATATGCTTCCTGACTCTAGAAAATAAAGTTAGAATTTATGTGCTGGCCATTAGGTTTTCTACACTAATGATCTATAAAGAAAATTGTTAGTATGCTGTATTTCATCTAATGAGTTTTGTTTTATAATTTTAAAGTATGTTCATATTTAGCCTTGTGTTATTTATATGGACAATGAGTGAGGTGATGCATGAGTGACATTACCAATTATTGCTGTTATTAGAATGCTTCAAAACACCTGTTCTTAGCTTACAAAATAACACCACTCAATTACATTAATATTTCAAATCATTGTTATTGTAACCGTGTTCAAATTTAAACATTCTAAATATTCGTAAAGACTTCAAATTACAAAAACATGAGACAAATGTCACAACATCTGCACAAACTGCAATCAAGGATTACATAAGTAATAATACCCAACAAGGTCAGCGGTACTGGGGAATACCGGACCGGTAGCCCCTGTAAGGTCTGGTGTTCCCCAATACCATCCACCCTGGAAAGTATTATTGCACTTAGAAAATGGCAAATGGTATTATATATCTTTTAAAACAAAATAATATTCATGTTAAAAAGTTTAAACTCTTAATTGTTTTATGTATTTTGTAATAAAATAGTTCCTCCACCTGCATTAATATACTTTTTATTTTTGAGCGTTGGACTTTTGACCTATTTGAGCCCCCACCCCCACACACACACACGCACACAGTCACAACCTACAGGGCTTAAAATTGGTAAAACAGTTTTGTTTTAGAGGTTTTATTTATTTATTTATTTATTTATTTATTTATTCATGTCTTATAATGATATTTTCAGGCACAATACACAGAAATGCACTATGGAGCTAGTGAGGGACGGAAGGAGGTTGACAAGATCAAAAGTAAACTTTTGTGAAAAACTGGTAAATTTCTATATTTTACTTTGGGTTTCTTGTGCAATTTGTAAGCTGGAGTACTTAGCAGAGATCATATTTTGAGACTTGAGTGACTGGGGTGAGGAGCGGTGGCTGGAGTTTCCACCATGCTGGCAGGAAAACAGGTTGATTTTTGTAAGTGACTGCAGTTTTGCTGTGGACCTTTGAACAGGGGAGTATTTATCAGGGCTAGTATTTTAATTTTTAAATGGGGACAATCAGACCTAGAAGCGGTGGTGGCACATTGTTAACTTTGGCACCCCAGACATGAAGATGGTTGCTGGCTTGACTGAACTACAACATCCATCATCTTTTCAGGGAGCGGGAGCTGTGGGAGCACCCCTCTCTCTTTATGTGCCGTGGCTGAAAAGGTTTTTTTTTAATTTTAGGAGAGTGTTTCTCTCCTGTAATGTGTTGATCTGCTTGTACAGGGTGTGTGAGACGACTCTTGTTTGGCAGGGGTGGGCATCCACTTAGTGGGTGGAAAAAGCTGGTGGCTGCTTGATTTTGAAGTTACATTTGGCACCGCAGACTACAGATGTCTGAGCAGTGGAGCAGGCTTAGTACACAGTACTGGGGGTCATTGGAAATGGAAGTTTTTTTGTTTTGTTTTTAAATATTCTCTGTATCAGAAGCAGAGGTGTTGATCACTGTGGTGTGGTGCAGTTCAGCTCAATTACTGATTATTTTTTAAAGACAAGCTGCTGTTTCATTTTAGGAGAGTGAGTGAGCGGGAACCAGCAGGAGCAAGGAGCGAGAGTGAGGTTCACTCTCTGATACTATTGCATAAAAAAATAATGGGGCATGGGTTAACAGGAAATTGTGACTAAAGAAAGAAATAAAGAAAAAAATATATATGCAAGTATGATGTGCAGTTATGTAGAAACAGAATCTGATGGCAGAAAAGGACCGCTTGGCCCACCTACTCTGCCCATTTTCCTACTTAACAGATAAGCTGCAGATCCTAGTTAACCAACAACTTACTTCCTCCTACCCCCCACTAGGACTGCCTTATGTCTGTCCCATGTATTCTTGAATTCCCCCACTGTTCTTGACTCCACAACCTCCTCAGAGAGGCTGTTCCATGCATCCACAGCTCTCTCCATGAATAAATACTTCCTCACATTACCTCTGAGCCGTACCCCATCTATCTTCAAATTGTGCCCACTTGTTCTTGCACATTTGTTTTTCTGAAAGATGCTACCCTCTTGGACTTTGTTGATTTCCTTGAAGTACTTGAAAGTTTCTATCATGTCCCCTCTCTCCCTTCTTTCCTCAAGGGTATACATATTAAGCTCCTTTAGTCTTTCTTCATATGTTTTCTGGTGCAGACCCTGCACCATTTTGGTTGCCCTCCTCTGGACAGCCTCCACTCTGTCTATGTCTTTGCGGAGATGGGGTCTTCAGAACTGCACACCATACTCCAGATGGGGTCTCACCAACTGTCTGTACAGAGGGATAACAACTTTCTGTTTTCTACTATTGATGCCTCTCCCAGTGCATCCCAGTATCCCCCCAGCCTTCCTTACTGTCTTCTCACATATTTTTCCCACCTTTAGGTCACCTGATATAATTACCCCAGGTCCCTTTCCATTTTTGTTGTTGTCAGTATCTCACCCCCATTGTGTACACTTCCCCTGGGTTTTTGCTTCCCAGGTGCATTACCTTGCACTTCTTTGCACTGAATCTGAGCTGCCATACATTTGACCATTCCTCCAACCTTGACAAGTCCCTTGTCATCCTTTCCACTCCATCTTGTGTATCAACCCTGTTGCAGATCTTTGTGTCATCTGCAAAGAGACATATTTTTCCTTCCAGTTCCTCTGCAATGTCACTTATAAAGACATTAAAAAGGAATGGTCCCAGTACTGAACCCTGCAGTACCCCACTAGTAACCCTCCTTTCTTCACTGTGGACTCCGTTTACTACTACCCTTTGTATCCTGTTGTCTAGCCAATTTTTTATCCAGGCTATCACCTTGGGACCCACTCCAAGGCTGGTTAATTTGTGCATTAATCTTTTGTATGGGACTGTATCAAATGCCTTGCTAAAATCTAGGTAGGCCATGTCCACAGCCCCTTCATGGTCTACTGCTTTGGTCACCCAGTCAAAGAAATCTATTAGATTCATCTGACATGACCTTCCCATTCTGAATCCATGCTGCCTTGGGTCCTGTGCCCCACTGGTCTCTAGGTACTTATCAAGTCTTTCCTTCAGAAGTGATTACATCATTTTCCATACCACTGAGGTCAAACTAACTGGTCTGTAGTTTCCTGCCTCTGTCCTGCTCCCACTTTTGTGAAGAGGATTCACATCCACCCTCTTCCAGTCCTCAGGTACCACCCTATCCTCCCATGATTTGTTAAAGAGAGTAGTCAGCTGTGTCACTAGTTCTACCCTTAGTTCTTTTAGAATTCTTGGGTGAATCCCATCAGGCCCCATTGCTTTGTCCACCTTTAATTTTATTAGTTATTTCAGAACCCTTTCTTCTGTAAATGGACTGGTATCGACCCCTGTCTTCAGAGTGTTCCTCTTGTTTGGTTTAGGTACCTCTCCCTCCTCTTCCTTTGTGAATACTGAGCTAAAATATTCATTCAGTATCCCTGCTTTTTCACTGTCAACCTCTGCCCACATTCCCTCCTCTTTATTAAGCATCAGTATCTCTCTTTTGGTCTTTCTTCATTCCCTAATGTACCTATAAAAGGTCTCATCCCCCTTCTTAACAGAGCTGGACATCATTTCCTCGGTTTGGGCAGTTAATTACAGAGCATTGGGGAACACTATGTCTGGCTTAGCAAGACAAACAAATGGTGGAGATTTGAAATCAGGTGGGGTTTTGGCCCATTAGGAAGCAAGGTGGGTAGTATCTTGGATCCTAGTGATGGGGCAGGCTGGGCTTGTACTTTTAATACTTGGGCTCTGTTTTCTTATAGATGCTCACCTTGGCAGGAGTACCAGTCAATCACTTGGTATCTTCTACAAACCCCCAAGTACTAATAGGGAAAAATATCATTATATAAGGCAAAAGATAGAAAATATGGCGGTTAGTGATATAATTATTACAGGGGATTTGAATTATCCTGGTATAAAGTGGGAAATAAAGAAATATAAACAAGCAAATGAGAGGGAATTTCTGGAAATACTGGATATGGAAGCTTGAGTCAACTGGTTTATAAGCCTAATAGAGGATAGAAGATCTTGGATTTAATAATAACAAATAGGGAAGACCTTATTAAAAGAGTACAGGTAGGAGAACACTTTAAATAATAGTGATCATAATATTATAGAATTCAATATACAGAAGCAATATGTAAATATAAAAGGGTCAAAAACAGTAAAAAATTACAATAAAGCCAATTTAAAAAAAAAAATTAAATGAACTAATGAAATGGAATTGGAAAAAACACTTAGAAGGTAAAGATGTAGAGAACATGTGGGACATTTTAAAGCAGAAATTGATACAATTAGCAGATATACACATACCAAATAAAAAGACAGATGAGAAAAGGGGTAAAAGACCATTGTGGTGCACTAATAAAGTATTAAAATTATGTGCACGGAAAAAGAAAACTTTATGTAAAATGAAAGAGGCTGAGACACAAGATGTCCAACAAGATTACGAGGCCCTACGTAAGAAATTAAAGAAAACAATAAGAAGTGAAAGAAAACAGTTAGAAATGAACTTGGCATACAGGAAAGATAATGATAAGAGTTTCTATACATGTATAAATCAACAAATAAAATGGAAACCAAATAGGGCCATTAATTGTTCAGAATGAAGAAATTAAGGATGCTAAAGGAAGGGCAAATGCCTTCAATAATTATTTCAGGTCAGTATATGATACAAATGTAAATAGCCAAATTAGTATAGATATTAACAGAAATCAAAAAGTGAACCTATAGACAACACTGGTCAAGGCAGAATAATATTTAAATCAAATTAAAATTCATAAATCTGCAGGTCCACACAAATTGAGTCCAGCATATTTGAAAGCAATAAGAAATTATATCTTTGTACCTCTAGCTATGATTTATATCATGTAATTTCTTAAAGGAGAAGTATCAAATGATTGGAGACAGGCAATATCATATACCATGCTTGGGCCTATTACAAATTATCCTGCTCCCCCTCTGACCACATCATTTATAGGGCTCTGAGGAATAGTTGCACTAAGGCTGTCTAGTCAGCTAACATACAATATTTCCATGCCAACCTCCAGTCAAAGCTAAATTCCATCTAAATTTTGGAAAGATATACACTCCCATTTTGATGCCCCTGCCCAGTCAGCCCCCACCCCCCTTTCTTGTGGAAAATAGTTTACCTGTGTCTGACCATTTTTCTGTTGTGGCTTTCTTTAACAAGTTCTTCACAACCTGTGCCCTTCCATACTCCTCCACTACAAAATCCCCCACACTCCTCTCCTCCCACATACGCCTCCAGGTTACCACTTCCCTTGTCACCGTCCATGAAACCCTACTTGCCCTTTCCTCCCTCAACCAATCAAAGTCTAGCCCTGATAATCTTGAACCCTAATTACTACACCTCTCAGCTCCCGCTATTGCAGCTTCCCTTAATCACCTGCTTAACCTTTCCTTCACTCTCTGCACTGTTCCGCAGTCTTGGAAGATGACCAGAGTTATTCCTCTTCATAAATGGGGCGACCCATCTTCTCCTGTTAACTATCATCCCGCCTCCCTCCTCCACTCCCTCTCCTAACTGTAAGAGATACTAGTCCACACCAGACTCCTCAATTTCTTCTCATCTATTAATTCCTATCACCTTTCCAGTCTGACTTCCGGAAGTACCATTCCACAATCTGCTGGCTTCTGCATGTCACTGATGCCATCTTCTCAGGGATGGACCAGGGGTTCATTATAGCACATATTTGTCAATCTGGCCAAAACCTTTAACTCTGTCCTGTTGTCCATGGGTCCCATACTCCTTGTACCCTCATGCACATGCCAGTGACAAGATATTTTATTATTACTGTGATATTGCTGTATTGCAATAACATGTAGTAATGGGTATCCACTGTGCAAGCATGGGTGCTAGGGATCATGCTTGTTAATTGTATACACTATAAAATATACATTCATTTTACAGCATTATTTCTTAGTTTTCTGTTATATGTAAAGTTCATTTTGCTTATAGTTTACTGTTATGCATTTGCTTATATGAGGCATACATACTTTGGGCCTAACCATATCTTTTTATCAAAGTATTTTTTTAACATGCATTTTTGCTGACACTGCTTTTGCACCATAATGACCTTGCACCTGCTGGAGTACTTCTGTATCTCCTTTGTTCTAAATAATATTACTTCTTCTGTATAACATAATGCTTGTCTTTCTGCTGACTCTATACTTCCTATCCAGCAATGTAGTGGTACCACTTGCTTTAGCCAATAAGAACTGTTGTACCTTTTGCCTTATCTCACTATAAGAAGCACTAGTCTAGAAAGGGTTGCTGAGAATTGCTGCATCTAGAGGTAGAGGAATTTGTTTCTCTCAGTATTTTGAACTGCATAGGTTGCAAGACTGTGTTTTTGTAATAAATGTATTTATTACACAATTTGCCACTGTCTGTCGTTCCTTACACTTGTTTATCTCTAACAAGAACCTGATGCTGGAATCCTTTCACTGCCTACATTTTGGTGATTAGGAAAAGAAAGAAATTAAACAAGGAAAGCATCACATTCAATTCATTTTGTATACCAAGCAGTGTAGCGCAATCTTCATTTTGCCTACTTCGACCTGCTCATACTTGCAGTGGTACCAGGTGTGGCAGACCCACACCGCCTTTGTTCTCATCCATGGCAGACCCACATTGAGTCACAGTGAACCTCCCATGATAACTGATCACCTACCGGGGACCAGAAGGCGGTAAGTGACAGCTCCAGGCTAATTTTCAGGTTTCCCACATGTGCTTACTTTTATGTTGTTTGTCAGTATGTCTACTCCCTACAGATGTTTAATCAGACTGTGGTACACACAAGGTCAATAGGAAATTCTGTACTCTGCATTTCTGCCCAGTGCTCTACCTATGCTGCTCTATCAGCATTACAGGTAAGTCAGCATTTTCTTGCCTGCAAAGATCCTTTCTAACAAAAAGCTTGGACTTGCAGGCACTGGGGATGCCTCACAGTGAGTGTGAAATGCTAACAGACCTCTACTCATGCTGCACAAGCAGAATCTTTGTGCTAGCTATTCAGACACCTGAGATATTGCAATCAGACATTCTGCCTGTTGTTCAATTTGTGGCCAAACAATTGGAGATTTTGGAATGGAAAACTGTCCCATTTCATCCTGGAGGGCAAGTAGCAATTTCTTCTCAACTTGATATCTGGTAAGTGTTCTTACAGTTCACTCCCTATTTTTGTCTCCGACCTTTTTTTTATGGTTCAAGTACTACTGCTTACCTTGGGTAAATGTTTAAAGCTGTTCTAACGTCTTCTGCAACAGTCTGGGTGTGATATATATGTGTTTATTCAATTGTTATTGCTATTCACTTTAAGATACATTCAGACTCAATGGTATATACTACGGTTGTTTTGTGCTCTGTGCGTAATTTCTCTAGTCCCATGTTTCAGGGTCATTGCTAGCCTGTTGTTTTCACAATATGTGATATAGGGGTTTCTTGTACAATATTTTTGTTATGGTTAGGATACTCTTGTTTTAGCTGATTCCACAGGAGTAGGTTTTAAGTCAGGTAAGGCTTGTGTTCATTGTTCATGTAGATGAAGATGGATGGTGCTTGAGAAAGACATGATGGAGAATCCTTTGTTTAGCATGATTACTGAAGTTGAATAAAAGTTTGCTAGAATGTGTACTGCACTGTGTCTCAAGCATGTTTATTATAACTGGTCAATGTTTTAGTTTGGAATCAGCGGACAATGGCTATTTAAACATTTTATTTCAACAAATATCTCTCATACTGAAATTTTCCTTGCAAAGAAAAAATGTTGCTCACACACCCACATGTGTCCTACAACTCATGCCAGCTGCTGTGGGCTGACAGCCAAATTACTTAACCCTGTTTGTGACTGGATTCAGACTTCTGCAATCACAGCTTGTGAGCCATAAACACATGTATATTCATTTTTCCTTGCACCTGGTGTCATGGTGATGTCATCATTGTACTGTGTTTCATGGAACAGATAATTTATATCACCCATTTCAAGAGTGAGCCATTTTATAATGCACTGCATTTAATGGCCACTTATTCCACGTTACAGTACTATAACTGTGCTAATTCACATCTTATGTATTAATTTTGTTCTCTCACAAAATATATATACCTTAGTGCAGCTTGGTGCTTGACTGCACTACTGTTTTAAACCTAAATGGTTGTGTTTGATTCCCAGTGTCCACCATTTTCATACTTTGTGACCTTTATCAAGTAAATTGACCGTCTTATGTTTCAAAATTCTATGCCACTACTAGTTCAAACTTGATGTGTGTCCCTACTTAAAGCACCCATTTTGAAACTAAATGTATGTTTTCATGAAAACATGCCAAGGGTGAACCATGCAATTTTACTTTCTTTTACAGTACTTGCACTCTGTCCAAGGAAAACAGATTTTTTTTCTGGGTTTGAAGCCAGCACCATCAAGCCCAATGTCTTCCTTTACAAAGGTTTAGTTATAACACAGCTTCTTTGTTCCTGAACAATATCACGTGATTCCCATACTGCATAAGGTGCTCGGGGGTACTCCCCACCCTCAGTAATTGTTTTTTTTTTTGTATATACAGTATACTGTTAAAAAGAAATATTACAGCTATTTTTGAGAGAGTTTACCATCTACGGTTAAAAAAAAATATATATATATATTTTTGAGAATGCATTCTAAGATATACATATGTATGGTATTACCATCAATCCAGATCGTTTATGAACTCAGCTGACATTTTATAATGTTTAGGATACGGGAACCCAAGGATGCTTGGCTTCTTCTGTCCTATCAAAATAATTGTATTTTATTTTCAGGTTGTGTAGTTTGTGTTCTTTTGTTTGTTTTTCTTTCTCCTAGGAAAAAGAAAGCCCCCCATCTTCTGGTAACATATGAAGCCACCTTTCCTAAAATAATTACAATATAAATTTGGAAAGTATATTTATTGGGTATGGCAAGAGGGTCACCCCATTATCATCTATCCAGTGTACACCTTGCTACAGTGCTTGAGCTGTATATTTTACCACAGTAGGAGCTCGGGGGGGGCATACACGTCCTTCTAGTGCAATGCTCATAGAGGTTGCAAGGTACATCACTGTCTCACTATAGGGATAAATAAAAGAACATGTGTATTTGCTAATAATAATTTGTTGTTTACAGGTTTGGAAAAGACCCAATGTATTCTAACAGTATAATCCAACTCAGTCCCTCTGCTCTTTCTATTGCAAACAGCTAAACTGCACAAAACGTATCATTGGTGCACGGGCTACTGCGCTCAACAAGTAATCATCCAAGCTGGAGAGGGGGAGATTATGTATGTATTTACACACATACATATCTTTTGATTGTCTTTTCAGCTTTCTTATCCAGTCAGACATATACAAAACAACTTTCCATTGCCTTACAGCAATGAATGCAATCATCTGCCTTCTATAAGCACAAACAAGTTTCTATCATTTTAAAGTTCTAAAGCATTCCATATCCTGAAAAAGCCTTACAAGTTTTAAGTGCCATGCCTGGCAAACAAAGCAATAGCTAGGGCTTATTTGCAAGTTAACAAAAAAAAGAGTGGTGTATTGCTCAAATAATTCTTTCAACTAAAACTAAGTAATTTTGTCCCGTCCTTGCTGAGATAGTCTGGAGGTCTTTGGAGAGGGGGATTTTTCCAAATCCTCTAAAGGAGGCTGTGCTTCAGCCCCTTCTTAAGAAGTCCTCCTTGGACCCGGACTGTCTGGCAAACTACAGGCCTGTCTCTAACTTACCCTTTGTGGGTAAAGTTATTGAGAAGTTGGTCGCATCGCAGTTGGATGATCATTTGACCAGCCACAATGTCTATGATTCTCTCCAGTCCGGATTTAGGAAAAGACATAGTACCGAGACAGCTCTGGTCTGGGTACTAAATGACCTCCTAATAGTGAGAGATCAAAGGACTCATTCCATCTTGGTCCTTCTTGATCTCTCTGCAGCATTTGACACTGTGGACCATGGTATGCTATCGGAACACTTGCGGTCTATCTGTGGGCTGTCTGGTACAGTTTTCAGATAGTTTCGATCCTACCTCAAGGGTAGGACTCAGAGGGTGGTGTCCGGTATTTTTTCCTCGGCATCATTCTCCCCATCCTGTGGGGTACCGCAGGGTTCCATTTTGGAGCCCATGTTGTTTGCAGTGTACATGCTGCCATTAGGAGCAATTATTAGGGGGTACAGTCTGGGTTTTCACTGCTATGCAGATGATACTCAGCTGTACATGTCCTTTGTGACCGGCCAAGATGCTGCCTTTTCGGTCTTTAATAACTGTCTTGCCGAAATCCAGGACTGGATGAATGTGAGTTGGCTGTGGTTGAACCCAGACAAAACTGAGGTGTTGGATGTGGACCAGGGTCGCTGGGAGGCAGGTTCTTTGGTTGGATCACCCTCGGGTCTATGACTTGGGGGTGTCCAGCTATTTACCTCAGACTGGGTGCAGAACCTAGGCGTTGTGTTTGATGACTGTTTGACATTTAAATCTCAGGTGTCAGAAGTTGTCAAAACTTCTTTTTACCATCTGAGGAACATCACCCTGGTGAAGCACCTGGTTCCTCCAGACGATGTCCCTACTTTGGTACACGCTTTCATTACCTCCCGCCTTGACTACTGCAATGCCCTTTACCTTGGGCTACCGGGGGTTGAGATTCGCCACCTGCAGCTAGTGCAGAATGTGGCAGCCAGGCTGTTGACTGGTTCTTCTAGGTCCAATCATATAACGCCTGTGCTCTGCGGACTGCACTGGCTGCCAGTTTGCTGGTGAATCACCTTCAAGGTCAGTCTGCTGACCTATAAGGCCCTACATGATCAGGGACCTGCTTACCTGAAAGATCTCCTTTGTCCCTACTGTGCCCCCCACCCTCTCCGATCCACTGATGAGGGATTGCTAGAGATTCCCAGGGTTCGTTTAAAAACTTCAGGAGCCAGATCTTTTAGTTTCATGGCCCCAACCCTGTGGAATTCTCTACCTTGTCAGGTGCGAGACTGCCCAACTGTCCAAAGTTTTAAAGGAGCTTTAAAAACCCATCTTTTTAGTAAAGCTTATAGTGATTTTTGAATATTGTTGTTTAATTTAATTTTAATGTTGTTTTAACTATTTATTGTTTTATCTTGTATTGTACAGGTGCCTTGGTTTCAGAAAGGTGCCTTATATAAATAAAGATTGAATTGAACTGAATTTTTACCAAGAACTGCAACTCACAAATGTAAACTGTACCCCACTCTCTGCAACTTATTCCATGGTTGTGCTGAACACAACTGGATTCACAATGCTCTAAGATTCCTGGACTCTGAACTAAACTTGCAGTCTATATTTGTTCTGTTGTTTAAAATGTATTTTATACATTATGCTCAATACTGACATGGTTCTATTGCAAAAATATATATATATATATATATGTTTTACATTTTTGCTAATATCATTTATTATACATCTTGCTACACTTTATCAAGTGTGTATTCAGAAAACTGTTCCACATTTATGAATGTTTTTAATGCCTATAACCAAATCTAGATACTGGGGCCAGCACTGCAGACCCACCCCTACACTATGTTCCAAGCAAAACTCCAGACCAATTAATGCTCTGTTTGTCTCATCACTCCCAGGTACCCCTGGAAAATAAAGTGCACTCTATGCATGACCTGTGATTTTAAATCGTAATGATTATAATATGGCAGAATTTAGATTCAGTTCAAGAACCTATGTTTCAAGGTTCCATAGTAGACCCTTCCTCACTCAGTACTTTGGAGTATTTCACTATGCAATGTAAAGAAGGTAGACCCTTTCACTTGTCACAGGTTCAATAGGCACTATCATCAGTTGGTATAGGCCAACAACATATTTGTCCCACTATTGCATAGTGTAATGGGCATATTGCCATAATCTATATGTTTGAAGTGTGATAACATTACAAGATTTTATAACACAGGCTTCAGTTAAGCCTGTCAGCAACAAACAGACAGGGAAATCATGTTAATCACTGTCATAGCTTCTTCTGCAATCTGAAAGCAGGGTTTAAACATGACATTGTCCCTCGATCCCCTGCCAGAATTAAATCTCTCCACACTTGCTTTATGTTGGATGCCTTCTGGCAGTATTTATTAAGGCACACCAATTACATTTTACATTCCCAACTTCATATTTCAACAGTATAAAGTACAGTTCAGTACAACCAAGATTCATTTTGCTTCTTCCTCCCAACTTGATCTTCTTCTTCTTGCTTGTATTGCTTCAGGATCTGGACACACTGGATCCGGCCCCCCCTCATCATCACCAGTACCAGGTACCCCCACCAGGTACCACCAGAACCAGGTACCCTCAATCGGTACCACCATTTTACCTGGGCCACACCCGCATGAGGTCAGGTCCCAATCCACACCCTACTAGGCCCAGAAATGTGATCCGACCCCTAGTTTCTATCCCCTACCAATCCCCCACTTACTTCCACACCTGGGTTCCTCTGCTCCCAGCACATGCTGCCTACCCCCTTCCCATCTCCTGGCCCTCTTTTTTCCCTTCTGCTCCACCCTCTCCACCCCCTTTTCTTTATTCCTGATTTTTCTTCTCATGGGCAACTTCCTGTCCCCCTCCCAGTAGGGCTCCTTCCCACCCCAGGACCATTTGCTGCCTTTTGCAGCTCCCCTGATCCCCTACCGGGGCATACCAGGGTCCATGCTTTATACCTGCCAATTTCTTGTCCATGCCAGCCAGCACTGAATCATCCTACCAAGTTCAGGGTGGATGGGTGTGGAATCTTTTCCCAGTAAAAAGAGGAAGTCCAGGGAGTTGCAAGCCTTTACGTATCCCCCCAGTCCCTGCCCAGCCCCCCTTAGCCCCTGCCAGCCAATTGAGCTCTGTCGTACCCTGGTCATTTAACCCTCTCTGATGTCACCTGTCTCCTCCCTTTCCTATCCCCCTCCCCTCCTCTTTACCTCTTTCTGGCAGGGGCCATTAAACAACATGGCCTGCCTTTTAATGGCAAGCCTCATTGTCCCTTGATCCCCTGCCAGAAATAAATCTCTCCACACTTGCTTTATGTTGGATGCTCACTGGCAATATTTACTAAGGCACACCAATTACATTTTACATTCCCAATTTCATAGTTCAACAATATAAAGCACAGTTCAGTACAACCAAGATTCATTCCTCTTCTTCCTTCCAACTTGATCTTCTTCTTGCTTGTAATGCTTTGGGGTCCAGACACACTGAATCTGGCCCCCCCTCATCATCACCAGTACCAGGTATGCCCACCAGGTACCATCAGAACCAGGTACCCTCACTCGGTACCACCATTTTACCCCAGCCGCACCCACATGGGGTAAGTTCCTGGTCCACACCCCACTAGGCCCGGACATGTGATCCAACCTCTAGTTTCTATCTCCTCCCCCTCCCACACTTACTTCCATGCCTGTGTTCATCTGCCCCAGCCCGTGCTGCCTACCTCTCCCCCCTATCCTCCCCCTTTTTCCCTTCTGCTTCTCCATCTCCTCTTGTGAAGAATGATGGGGCTCCCCCTTGTGGGCTAGACACAAACCTGGGTCCATCCAATCACCTTAGAACCCCCCCATAACTCCAAACCAGCCTCCATAGGGGTGGCTACCTCTGGCATATCTGCCTCATCTGCCCTGTATGCATCCTCTCTGGTGCATGCAATGCCCTTGAGATGAGCCTGGACTACATCTTTTCCCCTGGCCTCCCCCACCACTGCCCAGGCCATTGCAGCCTGGCAAGCACCCCCCCGGGCTTAAAGCCCCCTTGGCGCCCCCTGTGCAGCTGCTGGAGCCTGCCCCCCATTCTTTCCCCTTGCTTCCAAAACAATCCCCTTCCTCTTGTCATCTCCCTTTTTGGCTAATACACCCCAGTGGGACTCCACCTAGCCCCCTGGACACCATCCACCCATCTGTGGCTCTACCTGACCCATGCCGGGCCCCATTAGAGATCACTTCCATCTTTGAGCCTCTCCACAGTAATGCATATTCCAGGCCCTTGTTGTCCCCAGCATACCACAAGATGAGTTGCATACCACCATTTTCATTGGGCACACTTTGCCCCCCCGGTTGGGTTTCCCTAGTCCCCAGCCCACAGCTGCCTCTTCACAGCTCCATGTGCATTGCCTCCCGCCCCCTGACCAGGGTCTCATGGTCACCAGACTTTTCTTTGCCTATCCCCTTATGTACCAAACCTCGCCCCCCAAACCTCTTCTTCACAGGGTGGATGGGTGCTCCAACCTGCCCAGTCTACCTCATTTCATGAACCTTCCTGACCCATACCTTGTCAGCTCCACCTAAGTCCAGTGCCACGGGCCAGGTCCTTTGTTTTCCTTTTCACTACTTGGGATCCCATGTGCCTGCACACTCCTCCACCTCTCCCTGAGGCTTCCCAATAGCCCCCACAGTATAACTCGAAACAGTCTGCAATGCTTCGGCTTCCTTGATTGCTCCTGCCATCATGATCGGTAACTTCTTGCTAGGGCCTCCATTTCCAGAATGCATCCCAGGTTTTTGCCCCTGCAGTTATACAGCATGGGGTTTTGGAGTGGCACACCTTTGCTATACCCAGCTGTCAGCGCTCATCCCACACTGCTTTGAGAGGGACACCACCCGGTGTAGGAGATCGATCCACCACCCTGTATTGCCGTGGCCAGCTAGTTTCCCCAAGGGCAACACCCTTCATCATCCTGCTGTTCACTGCCTTCTTGACCCACCTCCAATAGTCCCCCAGGTCTGCCAACTGCTGATCAGCTGGTCTACCCCCACTAAATCTCCATTCCCAGCTCCTCCAGGCTCTCCCTCTCCTCCTGCCTGTCTGAGCTGCCCTCTCCTTCCTCCTGTGCATAGAACCCCCTTGTTCATCCCCCCCTTTCCTGGAGGAATCCCATTTGTTCCAAAACCCTTCTGGATCACCTCACTCCATGTTTCAAAATCTTAACCCCCTTGCAGAGCTGGGTACCAGCCCCCCAGCTCATTCCAAGACCAGTGGCCTCGGGTGAGGTCCCTTCCCAGAGGTATGATGAGCACCCACCAGGCATGCCCTTCCCTGGACCTGGGCCCACTTTGTATCAACCTGTCCTTGTCCTCCCTTGAGTGACCTGCCACATCCCCTGAGCCTAAGTGGGCCCACCGTGGTCCAGGAAATCCCAACTGTTGGTACCATTGTACCATTAACCGGCTGTCCTACCCTTGGCATGCTATTCCCTGCCCTTGTAACTTCTGCAGGGGACCTGAACCACCAACCTTTAGGTTAAAACCATAATGCACTACTCAGTTGTGCCACAGAGACAGCATTCTGGCCACCTGGGATCCTAGGGCCCTCTTTCTCGCTTGCTACCCCTTCCTTTCTGACTGAGAACCTGCCATGGGGTGCCTGGGTGAGTATCTCCACTAAGGGCCTTGCCCGTCAGGCACGCTGATGCCAGTGGGAACCATGTGAGACCCACGTCCAAGACTCCCGGTCTTGTAGCCCAGGTTCCCCAAGACCTCTTTGCCCTATTGCCCCCCAAAGTAATTACTGAGACTGTATTACCTCTTGCCAGTCAATCCTTACTGGATTAAAACCTTCAAATCATCTGCCTGTGTTCCACTCCCACATCCTTTCTCGGGATCCATCAGCACCTTGCTGGGGTGACTGGCTTCCAGGTACCCTGGAGCATGCCTACCCATGCAATGTACTGCTTCTCCCCTCCCTGGACCAAGGCTGACCCAAGTTAACCCCCCATCTCTGGCAATCCTTGTGGCCAAAAACATCTTGCCCTACCTACCCCCATACCCCTTACATGCTACCTGTATCATGGCAACCTTATGAGCCCGTGGCCTGACAGTGGCCACTGGTACATTCCCTTGATCCCACCCTATGCATGCTGCAGGCCATGCCCACCTTGGTGTTCAGGAGGTGCTTGATCGCAGTGTGTATACCTCTCCTAATGTTCTGCCTGGTGCCTAATGGCATATCCCTTCCATATTGGGTAGGGGAATGACTCACTCCACTGCTGCTAGCTGGCAATGCCCCTTGATTTAACAACGTAACAAAGCTGCACTCCCCAAGGCCACCTCATTCCGTCACTGGTGTGGAACAGACTCCCACCCCCACTCCCCACTGCTCTATCTGAAAAAAAAAATGCCTTGACACGTCCCAGAGCTGCATTCACAAAGGCCACCTCCTTCCATCTCTGGCTGGTCTCCAACAGGGTTTTAGTTTTTTTTTTTTTTAATAAGGGCATGCCCATCCCTTTTGCTGCATGCACTACCTAGAACAAATCACATCCATATTTGTACTGGGACAGGTCCCCCCACCTCCATGCTCTGTTTCTCCCTTTCCTTTTTTTTTCTTTTTTTTCCTTTTTTTTTTGAAACTGGCTGGATACCTCTTAACAACTAATCAACAAATTAACCCGACCCCAACCTAGGAAGGTCATTCCTTGTGCTTGGGTAGGCCTGTTCTCCCTTAACTGTGCCTATATTTGAGACACCCCCTTTGCAACCCCACCCTGGGGTTATTATGTATGAAGCAGGGCCCTCCATGGAAACCCCTTCACTGGCTAGAAGCAGCACTCCTTACTTAACTCTATACCACCCAGCCCTGGATGTCCAGAGTTAACTCCCCCCAGGTTCCGCCTGCCGCTTTGTTTCAAAAGCAAAAACATTCCCTTGCACTGCATGCACACCCGTTATAGTTGAGTCCCTTGAGCTTTTTCAAACCATCAAATATCCTGTCTGCTTCCTGCATGAATCTCCCGGGACCCTTTTTGAGAGCAAATGCCCCCTTCCCCATTACAGCCCTGTTAGTGACTCCAACTCTCAAGTCCACCACACCTGGTGAAGTAAAGGAAAAAATCTCTGAGCAGTTGTATCCCAATGCACCCGCTTTAAATCACCCTCAGGCATTATGCAACATGCCATACCTCACCTGACTGTCCTGTCTGCCTCTCTGTGACTGGGACCCCCCCACTATAAAAACCCTGTATGCCCCATCTGGTGATGAACCAACATGCTATTGTCTCATGTTCTGGTGCCCTAGGCCCCATGGTTGCTGCTCAGTCCCGGTCTGCAGCCCATGTGGCCCCCGCCAACATACCATCTGCCCCAACTGGCCCCGATCTCCAAACTGCACTGACACCTCAAATGGCCTCTATCTCATAGAGGCCCTCACTCTCTTCAGCAGAACAACCCATCAAGCTCTCTTAGCTGCCCGGGCTGGCTGCGATCCCCAACGCTTCTCAGGGGCCACTCTTCCCTCAGTACTGTCCACTTACATACCAGATGTGCTCCACCACTACCTTCATTCATCTCACTACATCTGCACCAGTTTAGTCCCTGTGATGCTATCAATGATAATTCCACAACAGTCAATCTCAAAGTACCGACTACCTAATCCTGGGCTTATGTTACCCCCCACCCTTATTTAATGCCATCATGACCAAGACCCAAAAACTGTGTAATAGAATAAATTCAACATTCAAGGTAAAATCAATCCATATCTCCCCACCGTCCTGATTGTTCTCTAAGAAAATAATGGCATGCTTGACTGCCTTTATCATGTTTAATAGATGTGTACAATTAATTCATATCTACTGTGAGGCAGACAAGCTCCTTGTGCCAAACAAATCATCCCATTTCTTAATAACATAAGCTGTATCTTTGCTGAAAGATTCTATACTAGGAACGCCGTGCTGGAGAAGGAAATCCAAACTGCCCCAATCTCTCTGTTACAGCACCTACCCTTGAAAACAATTGATCTCCTTGGGGAGTTTTGTAAATGTTTATGGCTTTCGGTAAGTCTACAAAATCCAGCTATTCCAGGATAGTCGGGTCTAAGCAATTACTTTCCCTTTCCATGCTCTCACCCTCCCTAATCACCCCCTGTAGCAGTTTTTGGAGTTGTTTTTTTTTTTTTTTTAACAAGTTACTAGTAAGCCTCATACACCCATGAGACTCAGTTAGTCACTCCACCACAATGTTCTGGGATTTCTCCAGATCTCACATTACAATATATCCCCCGTATCTGCCTGCTTTATTACCACATCCTTTAGAACTTACAGCTTTAACAGGGCATCACATTCATGCTCCATTAAATCTGAACTCCCCCTTCCCCATTGCATGATTTTGGAAGTTTGTACCAAACCCCAAGCTAGTGAAAATACAGTGCCAGATGTCTGATACCTATCTGGCTTGCCTCATGCTGGCCCCCTATCAGGACACGCTGGCTGCCAGATGGCTCCTACCCACCACCAGCCCCTTCCCAAAACATGCCTGGAGCCGGTGCCATGGAAATTCCCCTCCACTTGGACACACTCCCTCCCCCAACTGCTATCCCAAGATGCACTCCATGCTGTCCTCTGCCAAGAGGATGGGTGACTGGCTTGCCCAGGCAGGCCCGCCGTTTAGGTCCCACTACCTCCGATTGGTCCCATACCCTGTACCTGCTCACTGCTCTTAGGCCCTCTTCCTTTGCCATGATACCTTCCCCCTTTCCATGATGCGCACCCGACTCCGGCCAAATGAAATGCTACCACTTATGCTACCAGGTAAGCGGCAGTGTAACACCACTGGATAACCTGCTGTGGCTCCCATTACCTTTCTGCCCCTCCCAAGGAAAAACCCTGCCTGCCCCCCGGGTTGGAGGCCTGTGGCCATGGCCCCCCACAGACACGCATATACACACCGGGAGGTGCCTGAGACCCATCGAGCCTACTCAAGCTATTGCTTCCTCACTCTCTTTTTAATTTTTATTTATTTATTTTTTTTTACTGAGCAGACTGTTGCCTCATCCCCACCTACTTTTCTACTCCTGCCAGTCCTCTGCAGCGATTCACGTGGCCCAAGGCTCCACTGGATGCCCAGGCTGTTGCCTAGCCCACAGCCCACATGGCACATGCTGCCCATGGTCACCCCAGCAGCCACGAGCCCCAAAAATGGCACCAGTCCCACAAAGGCCCACTTGCCAGGGTCCTTCCAGCTAACCACTGCACACCACCAACATGTCCTCCCATAGAGGGTACCTCTCAAGCCATGTGGCACCCACCTTCCAGGATTGCCCCAGTGGCTGTGGCAAAAGTGGCGCTGGCCTGAACAAGGTGCTTACCCAATCAACCACAGCAAACAGCCAACATGCCCCCACTCTCTTTCTAATTACCGACTTCCAAAATGCCCATTCATCTCAACCTACTGCCCATTCATGGGCTCCATGATAGCACTCTAGCTACCTCCCTGAAGTAAATGACAAACGGGGCTACCACAAAAGCAACCCAGACTTATGAGCACAAGGCTTGCATCTGTTCCTGCACCACCATACTTGGTGCCCCAAATGGGTTTGCTGCAACTGTATCTGATTGCAGTAGGTTGTAAGCAGTTATGACAGTATACCAGACTTTTTGAAGCTTGCATCAAATATTTAGCACAAGCACCATACAAAGGCTTGACAGGATTGCCACAACTTTGAGCATAAACAGTTGGTCTAACTGGAGGCAACTGGTGAACAGGATGTAAAACCTTGTAAAATCTGGCCCCAGTGTCCCACTACTGTATGTTTTAAAACATGAAACAGTCCACTGATTCCAAGGACCAGTCCTCTGTTTATTTATTTATGTCCAGTTCTGGAGGCCACACATCAGAAAGGATATAGTATTTGTTTCTGGAGAGAACAGTTCAGAGGAGGCAAATAAGATGATGCAGAACTGCATCAAAAGCCCTACAAAGAGAGAGAGACAGAAGGATCTCAACATGTGCACTCTAGAAGAGAGGAAAGGGAGATGGGACATGCTAGAGTCCTACAATTACCTCACAAGGGTGAATAGGGTGAAGGAGGGGAGTCCCTTTTAAATGAGAAAGAGAACTGGAACCAGAGGGCATATGATGAAGCTGGAGGGGAACGTATAGGAGGGATGTGAGGAAGTACTACTTCACTTAAAGAGTGATGGATACCTGGAATAAACTGCCAGCAGAAGTAGTGAAGGAGAAAACAGTGGGAGGATTCAAGCATGCATAGAATAGGCATATAGGAATATTAGTAAATAGGCAGGGAGGAGAAATTCAATTAGTAAATAGGAAGAGAAGGGGAAGTGTCCCAGGAGACCAGGCAGGATCTGCAGAGACAGACTAGGCAGGGACCATCTGGACAGACTTGATGGACAAAGCAGTCCTTTTCTGCAGACAATTCCTATGTTTCTGTTAACATTTCAGTTTCTGTAGTTTACATACTTTGACTCCATAAACTACACATATCATAAACATTATTATTTTTGTTTGACTACAGTTATTTCATTTAATTTTGTTGTTAAAATCTAAAAAGTTTTTATTGATTCTGTGCGTCTAGCAGTCTGGGCCTGATGTCATATTCTGAGTCTGTTTCACTGTGAGCACGGTATGATCTTAATGAGCTTAAGCACATTAGCAATTTAAATAACCTGTCTACACATTTTTTTGTGAATGAATTTAAGTAATGTTAGTCACATATAGCATTTAATGGGCACTTATAATTTGACTCTACCCAACCCCCTTCCCCAATGAAGCTTCATAGGGAGGTGCTAAATAGAGGAGATCAACTGCTAATCTTCAGCCACCCACAGTACAACAAAGTCAAACAGACAGAATTGTGGGTGTGCTGCCCTTTCTTTGTATTAGATTCTGAGACCACAACATCTGCAGCTAAAAGACACAAAAGTGACTTGATGGTGGATACCAAAGCAGTGAAAAGATGTAAAAGTTGTTTTCATTACTGTCCTCAGTTAAATTAGTTTGGGCTGATATTGCTGACAAATTTACTTTATTCGAAAAAAGTATGTCTTAGCTGTCATTGAGAGTTAGCTGGGGATGTGGAAGTCTGTAACTTTAGTTTACAGAGAAGAACAGAAATTATGAAAAAAAAAATAGCCGGTCTAGAAGACATCCTTCCATATTTCAGAGATACAGAGAGACTGAGTGTGTGTGGTGTCTGGGATGTGAGTGTATGTATGTGCATATGTGAGAGAGAAGAAAGAGTAGAGAAGAGAGGAGAGGAGAGGAGAGAAGAGAAGAGAAGAGAAGAGAAGAGAAGAGAAGAGAAGAGAAGAGAAGAGAAGAGAGATGAGCAGATATAAGCCTATTTAGGGGATATAGAAACTCACAACATAGTACTTTAGTAGCCACTGGTAACTTACATTTGTAAAACAAAGAGAGAGAGAAAGACTCCAAGTGGTCTCAGTTGGATTTCGAGTAAAATACTATCTCTTCTCATCCTATGGTGCCATCTTAAAGTGGAGCTGCTGGTCACACTTCCCCAAGTCCTGAGAGTCAATGAAAGTGTCTTCAAGCAGCAATCTCACTAGCCTCAGATCTAGCCAGGAAAAGGAGATGTCAGAAGAATTTGACTGGAGTACTACTTTGTCTGTCTGTCTGTTTTGCTATCTGTCTCAATCATGCCAAAGCCAGAAAAGTGGGATCAGGATGAAGGAGGGCTAGGGAGATGTGTTCTTTAATGATATTGTTTACAGATGAATTGGAGACCACCAGCCTCCTGAGAGAAAAAGAGACAGCAAGAGCAGTAGCCACCACTTTCCACATGCAGATGGCAGGCAGAGAAATCACAGGGATGGAGTGAGGGGAGGGCAATTAGAACCATGTTTGCTTCTTATTTAGACCTCTCCTCCAGTATTAATGCATTAACTCCTCTCTCTGCACTTCTGATGAGAATCTTGTGAAAGAACTGTGGCAGCAGTAACTGTATTGATAAACTCCTCCAAATGGGGCTTGCTACTTGCAAATGTGATGTGTCCTGCCCTTTAAGGGCACTTCAGATCTTATAGAGTGGCAGGTTGAGAATAAGTAGCTGAGAAGAACCACCCAGAACAGATCAAGGAAGAAAAGGGCTACTGTACTTCAAAAGCTGTTACTTTAGTGTTTGCAATGCAGGATAAGGGGGTAGAAGGGAAACATAATTCACTCTCCATCTCTAAAGAAGCTGAAATGCAGGATTCCACAAGGGATGTCTCTGTGGATTTGTTGTAGACTGATGGACAGGGTCTGCTGCAGATTGGATTGCAAGGGTACTCCGCACTTCTACAGGCTAAGATGGAGCTTTGCTGAATGAGTTGCTCCAGCTGCCACAAATCAGAGGTAATGCAAAAAGAAAGGGGGGGAGCATGAGGTGCCATTTTTTTCCCATGAGCTCAGCATACTTCCTTCCCCTGGTATGGAACTCCAGAACTAGTCAAGATCCTGAGCCCTAGCCACTTCCCATCATACCCTTTTAATACACATGTTTAGCAATTACTGGCCAAAGTGGAGTGAAGGGGTAGATTTAGTTACATGATTTTAAAGGAGTTCATCTTCCATTCCCCACTTTGGGAATGCCAGGCTAGTCAGGCAAGTCCAACCGACCCTTCTCTGTCAAATCATATACCATTACAATAGTCACAGGTGTAGCTGCTGATCAGTGTGGGCTTGGGGGTGGTGGTGAGCAGCAGCTGTTTTTCCCCAGGTTTACTTTACATTCCCTTCCTTTCTTTGGGAAACCAGGACTGGGCAAGCACTTCAGTACTTGCTCCCCCTCCATACCCTCGGCTAACTCAAAGTGGGGATGAAGGACTATGGAAGAACATACAGTATTTTCCCTGCACATTTTGCTTTACTAAGATAATTCAGTGGACTATAGCTCTAAACTACTGGAAGGTTCGCTCTAGCTGGAGAATCACATTCACTATTTATTTGTGTTGGATGGGGGTAAGGTTCTCATCTTGTGGGACAGAGAGATATTTCCATGTTAAACATTGGAATGCTAATAGTTGGCATATAAAGCAAAACAGCACTTTTTCTTTCTCCTTGATGAATTTACAGCACATCTTCTAAAAAATATATCCTCATTCCATTGCCTGGTAGGCTTATGGAATATACTTAGTAAAATAAGTTGCTATCTGATATTCCTACTTACTGGAATCTTGTTTTTTATGTCTCATTTACTGGAAAATGACCCATCTTTTTCTCTGTATGTTTCCCATATTACTTATAGCAGTACAATAAATTTGCTTTATTAAAACTTAATCTCCCATTCGCCTTACCAGTTCCAATCTACTTCAAGCCTGTTCTTTTCAGTTTAGATATTCTGTTCTTCTGTTGGGTCATATTAAAATAATTAAAACACACTAATAGATTTTAATTACTGAAGGGTAACAATGTGTTGTATATAGCAACCATCATGATAGGATTTTCAATATGACCACATATAAAGTAAAAGTCAGATTTGTATGGTGATTTGTTTCATTTTCTAAATTGGCCCACTCCTCCATCTTGTTTGCCCCCAAAACCAAAGCAGTTCTATTCCCCATGCACCATTATGGCAAATGATGGAAGCTGTTGAACCTAAATGATGTGATACAGTCAGCGGGGGCAGGGGAACTCGAATGTAGCTCTTCCAAGGGGTTATACTTCCTCTGATGCAGTCAGCATTGGCACTGGAGAGTTGCTCTACTCCATCAAAATTCTTACCCTTTTGAAAAGTGGATAGCAGGGTTCACTGGAAAAATACAGGTCAAACTCAAATCCCTCTCTAATGCTGTAAGCAGCCCTCAGTAAAGCAGTCAGCAGAGGACACTGCCTTATGAACACACACACACACCAGCTCTACTAGTGCATCGATTGAAAATATTTGGGCTCAATTTTCAATCAGCATTTAGATCAAGGCAATGTGCACTGATCTATGGCTGCAGCAAACTCCAGGTGCATCATGGACCCCTGCACCAGGTAGAGAGGGTGGGCAGGAGCAACCCCTGACCCAGACTGCCGGTGGAAGGAGGCTTGAGGGACTAAGTACCATTGGAATGTCATGGAGCAGAGGGGATGTACACATCCACTGCCAGCACCCTGCAACCTGATGCCACTTCCACCCATCACATGTAAGAGTCTGTGGGTCCTCTGGGGTAGGTGACAGGGTTGTGTCCACCTGGATTCTGGGTCATGGTCTGTCCATGCCCACCCCCTCTACCCAGGATGATTGGCTCTGTCTCATGTTGCATGGCACCTCCACTGGGTGCCTTCCCAGTACTCTCACACTTCAGCTGCATCCCATCACCTCCTATGGCACTCTCATTGCTCCGTCTACCCCCATTACCCACCTTCCTGGCTCCCCTGTCATCTCACTGACAGGCAGTTGTACAGGGCCTTCAGACTAGCTTCTGGCTGGCCTAAACTTATCCGTCTGTTGTGAACACAGTGTGGCTTCTACAATTCCCAAAAAGTGGATGGTGCAGCCTCATTTGGTGCAAGCCTCCTTTTGACTTGACACAAGGGTGCTTCTGTTGCAAGAGTGGTGAAACATAGCTTTGGCACATGGCATCCCAATTTTAATGCAGCCTGCATTAAAAAAATTGAGATTGAAACAAGCTTTGACACAAGATGCCACTTGCGTCAAAGCCTTTTGGTGCAGGCAACTTGCACCAAAGTTTTTTTTTTTTAAATTAGACACTTTTGTGTTTTTCAGCCTAGGTTTTACTTATTGTTATCTTTAATTTCTATTCCATTTCTCTCTGTAGTGATCCCCTGAAGGTAAAGTTAGCATGCCCTGTTCTTACACACAAATACCTGCCAATGATCTACTTCCAGCAAAGAGAAATTATTTATATCAGGAGGACAGGGAGAAAGAAGACAGAAAGGAGAAGAAATTACCTTTGCATGGCCAGCCCACAGGAGAAGCCAAGAGAAGACAGGAAGTAGAGAAGGACAGCAGTGTTACAGTAAATATGTTTTTATTTAATTATTATTTTTTTTTTATTATGTTAGTCTTTGGTAACTGGGTTAGGCCCACAAGGCACAAGTGCCTGTTTTCAGAGGTGACCTTGGAGCACTGGGCGGTTAAGTGACTTGCTCAGAGTCACACAGTATGCAAGTGGAGGTTGTGAAAATCAAACCAAGGTCTGGTCTGCTGGATGTACCAATCTCATTCACAGCTCATTACTCTAACCTCTAGGCTATACTGCCATCCCACATTACTTCTATTTCTTTTATTTTATAGGATGTACGCATTCTGGAACCATGAAGGGGAGCCTTGCATGTCAGTGCCATTGTAACACTAATCCCTTTTAATTTCATGGAGATGGGCCTAGCACCTGTCACCTAACCAAGTCCTGGCTGAGTCTGCTGGAGAACTCATGTATCCTGCATACTGCTGGCAAGAGTATGGGAGGCTTGTAAGAGACATGAAAACCAGACTTTAACCAAGAATGTTGGCAGCACTTAAACAACAAATGTGCAAAATATTATGATAACAAAAACAGAAATGAAATGCCTTATTGGAGACCTAAATGTCATTGTCCACCTAGGGACAAATGTCCTGGCTAGTAAAGGGATCAGAGCTGTGCAAGAAGCAGTTGTGGAAAGGGGGTGGGGCCCTAGACAAATAGCACGCAAGGTAACCTTCTCGGAGGTACTGCCTGTCTATGGCACAGGTGAAGCTAGGGTGCTCCACACCATGGGATTCAATCAGTGGTTGAAAAACTGGTGCAGAGGTCAGGGATTTGGCTTCATTGGGGACTGGGGGTCCACCTGGAAGGATGCAGGCCTATACTGGCATGATGGTCTGCATCTGTCCAGGAGGGGAGCCAGAATCCTAGGTGATAGGTTTAAATGTTTCATTGGCAAGCATTTAAACTAGCTAAGGGGGAGGCACTGGAGAGGAGCAGGGAAATCCTAGCCCCCCAAAAAAGTCAGGGTACTAAGTGAGGTAGACACCAACATAGAGATGTCAATAGGGAGACATGCCGGGGTAAATGGAGAAAGTGACAAACTCAATAAGGACAGGGATGTGGGAAAAAGGAGTAAGGCCATCAAGAAATGGAGGGTAATGAGTACCAACACCCGCAGTCTGGGTAACAAGCTCCCTGAACTGGTGGCCTTGATGGAAGAGGGATGCCTGGATATTGTAGCATTCACAGAAACATGGTACACAGAGAACCATGACTGGGATGTTAACAAACCAGGGTGCACAACCTACAGGAGAGACAGGGAGGGGAGAAGAGGGGGCGGAGTAGCTCTCTATGTAAGGGAAGGGATAAAAGCAACTGAACAAATGAGTTAACAGGGAGGAGAGAAAGCATTGTGGGTCACCTTAAAGACTGGAAATGGCACCACAATCTGCACAGGGGTTGTATACAGACCCCCATGTCACGGGGAGGAAATGGACTAGGATATGATAGAAGGCATACTTAGAATTTTTTATTTATTTATTTAGTTTTTGTTGACCGGGTAAGTGCACTAGACAAATCCTGGCTATTTTCAAGCATGACCCGGGGGAGGGGTATACAGATGAATGCCAACTGACTTTGAACCAGATTAAGCTGTTGGATGGCAGAGAAAGGGGAGATACTGTTGATGGGGGACCTTAATATGCCAGACATTAACTGGAGCACCTTTGCTGTAGCCACATCCAAAAGCAGTGCCATTCTCAATACCCTTAAAGTGGCATGCCTCAGACAGCTAATTTTGGAACCTATTCGTGAGGGAGCAATCTTGGACCTCATATTCTCAAATGGGGATAGTTAGAGGATCTGAGATGTAGAAGTGGGTAGCCATTTGGGAACAAGTGGCTACCACACAGTGTGGTTCACGATAAACTCAGCTACAGAGTCAAGCCACACAAAAGTGAGGGTTCAGGACTTCAGGAGGGCTGCCTTTGGCAAGATGGGAGAGTGCCTTAGAAAAGCACTAGCAAACAGGCTAGAAGGAGGGGTGAAGCAACAATGGGGAAATATCAAAACTGCCATCACAGAGACAACAAGCCTTTGTGTGAAGCAAATAAACAAATCAAAATGAAAGAAAAAGCAACTATGGTTCTCAAAAAAGGTGGCGGTGAATGTTAGGGAGAAAAAGACAGCATTTATGAAGTATAAGGAATCACAGCAGAAGCAAGATAGAGAACTATACCAGTTAAGGCAGAAGGAAGCAGGGAGGGTAATCAGAATAGCAAAGGCCTAAATTGAGGAAAAGATAGCCAACTCGGTTAAGAAGGGGGATAAAATAATTTATAGGTATATCAGGGAGTGTAGAAAGACAAAGGGAGGGATAGTGAGGCTGAAAAGAATGGACAGTGGATGGGCAGAGAGGGACAGTGAAAAAGCAGGGATACTGAATGAATATTTCTGTTCAGTATTCACAAAAAAGGAGGTGGAGGAGGTGCCAAATCCAATTACCAGAAGAACTCTGGATAGGAGGGGTTGATCCCAGTCCTTTCACAGAAGAAAGGGTTCTGAAAGAACTCCTAAAACTGAAGGTGGAGAGAGCAATTGGGCCAGATGGAATTCACTCCAGAATTCTAAAATAATTAAGCAGAGAACTAGTGACACCACTGACTACCCTTTTTAACAAATCATGTGAGGATGGTCTGGTACCTGAGGACTGGAGGAAGGCAGATGTGATTCCCCTTCACAGAAGTGGGACCAAGACAGATACAGGAAACTACAGACCTGTCAGTTTGACATCTGTGGTAAGGAAAGTGATGGAATCATTTCTGAGGAAAGAACTGTTGAGTACCTAGAGGCCAGTGGGGCACAGGACCCAAGGCAGCATGGGTTCACAGTGGGAAAGTCATGTCAAATGAATGTAATTGATTTCTTTGACTGGGTGACCAAAGTAGTAGACCAGGGAGGGGCTGTGGACATGGCCTACCTAGACTTTGAGCAAGGCATTTGACACAGTCCCACAAAAGATTAATAGTCAAATTAACCAGTCTGGGAGTGGGTCCCAGGGTGGTAGCCTGGGGTAAAACATTGGCTGGACAACAGGACAGAGAATGTACTAGTAAATGGAGTCCACTCTGAAGAAAGAGGGGTTACTAGTGGGGTACCGCAGGGTTCAGTACTGGGTCCAGTCCTTTTTAATGTCTTTTTAAGTGACATTGCAGAGGGACTGGAAGGAAAAATATGCCTCTTTGCAGACGACACAAAGATCTGCAACAGGGTTGATACACAAGGAGGCATGGAAAGGATGAGAAGGGACTTGGCAAGCTTGGAGAAATGGTCAGAAGTATGGCAGTTTGGATTCATTGCAAAGAAGTGCAAAATAATGCACCTGGGAAACAAAAATACAGGAGAAGATTACACAATGGGGGGGGGTTAGTAACAACAGCAAAAATGGAAAGGGACCTGGGGATAATCATATCAGATGACCTTAAGGTTAGCAAGAAATGTGAAAACTAGATAGGGAGGGCTGGGGGGATACTGGGATGTATAGGGAGAGGCATCACCAGTAGAAAACAGGAAGTTGTTATCCCCCCTGTACAGACAGTTGGTGATACCCCATCTGGAGTACTGCGTCCAGTTCTGCAGACCCCATCTCTGCAAGGACATAGACAGGATGGAGGCAGTTCAGAGGAGGGCAACTAAAATGGTGCAGGCTCTGCAAGAGAAGCCATAAGGGGAGAGACTAAAGGAGCTTAATATGTATACCCTTGAGGAAAGGAGGGTGAGGGGGAACATGATAGAAACATTTAAGTACCTCAGTAGAATCAACAAAGTCCAAGAGGGTAGCATCTTTCAGAAAAAGAGATGTGCAAGAACAAGGGGACACAATTTGAAGATAGAGGACGGATGGATCAGGGGCAATGTGAGGAATTATTTCTTCACAGAGAGGGTGGTGGATGCATGGGACAGCCTCCCTGAGGAGGTTGTGGGGTCTAAAACTGTGGGAGAATTCAAGAATGCATGGGACAGACATAGGGCAATTTGTGTTGGGGGTAGGAAGAAATAGGATTTTGGTTGAATAGGATCTGCAGCTTATCCTCTAGGTAGGGAAATCAGCAGACTAGTTGGGCCAAGCAGTCCTTATCTGCCATCAAAGTTTATGATTCTATGTAAATGAATTGAACAAGAGGGTCATAAGGACAATGTCACTCAGTGGTGTTTCTGGATGAAAATAAAGACAAAAGATTGAATTCATTGCTACCAGTATAGTTCTAAGGTAAATGGCCCACTCCACCTGTTTTTAATTGTACAACATTTTTATTGTAAATATTATTGCCATGCTACTGTTCCTGCACTATTGTCTGTTTTTCCACTCACTGTACGTTTCTTCTGCCCTGTCTTATTCTGTGTATGACGATGAGCCTTTGTAAATGAGTATTTGACTCAAAGGGTTGCAATTTTGATACTGTAATGAATAAATAAATAAAATATATGGTGCAGGTCATAGACTTGTTTTAGAGTAATAAGGCACATATTCAGGTTTTATGAGCAATTGTTTGTAAGGTATGTTTGTTTTTAAATATTTCATGAAAAAAAACCTCACACCTAATGAGTATTCCTTAAAAAAAATATATAGGAACAGAGAAGATAGTTCTTACTGGATATGTTGAAAGGAACAGACACAAGGAGGAAATTTACTGAGTTTATATTGTTACCCTAATTCCTAACAGAAAATGCAGCTAAGCAAGGAGGGATGAATCAAAGTTTCTTGTAAACATGTTTTTATTGTTCTTTTCAAGATTGTGTAAAAGACAGAATTTAGTATTTTGTCAATTTAGAAAAGAAAAATGAGGCATGTGTGTATCTGTGGTTGCAGAAGTACTGTTTCTATCAGTGACTTCAGAGGCCTGTACTTCTGCCGACAGATGTGACTGTGTATGTCTTGCAGTGTTAATGTTTTTCTGTGTCTGCAGTACCGCTGGCCCCACAGGCACCAGCACTTCTGCAGCTAGAAGGAATGTTTCTCGAACAGGACAGTACACTTATGAGAGGAAAATAAAAGATCAGAACACTAAAGTAGCAATCAATAAACACATTATTGCAGGCTTCCAAAATCAAGTCTGCAATAAAGTGAGTTTACAGGGCCCTATGCAAGAGAGTGTAAAAACTGCATGCAAATATGATACAATGCAGGTGCACAGCTGTGCACCACAGCCAGAGGAAAAAACATGATACATTCACAATGGCACATGCAGTGGGAGCAGAGGCAGAGGCATGGCCAATGGATGTGTGCAGTGCCATGATCAGAGACAGCTGTGTGGTCCACACATGCATATCCCCTCCTCCTGACCCCACCATATATGTGCATGTGCACTGCCCCAGGTGGACACAAGGATGTGAATACCATGTTGGAAGAACTGGAGGTGCTGCACTGGTGCTACATATACCTCTGCAAGTGACAGCACACCCAGGCTTGGGATTAGTCAAGGGCTGTGGAGGGCACATGTTGCATGGTACCACCAAGTCCTGTTCTAGCAGTTTCATAGGTGGCCAGGTGGCAGCCATGGTAGTGGACATCCATGACAACTATGAGGTGCTGTATGGTGCAGAGTCTTTGAAGAATCTGATGGAGATTAAGGCCAGTACATATGACTTGGAATCCAGGATGCTGTCAATCTACTCAGTCTGAAGGCATGGACACTTATGGCAATCAAGCACAAGTGGTACACCATCCTGTTAGCCATGAAGCAAAAGCTGGCCACCATGGAATGGGCATAGTATGGCAAAGGCAGGGACCACCCCCCCAAGTGTCAATGCTGTCTCCCATCAAGAGGATAGTGGCTGCCACCCTCTCTGAGGTCAGTGTACAGGCGGAGATGGAGGGCATTGACACCTTGCAAGGTATAGGGCACAGTGCAGGGGACACAGGGCAGGGATTATGTGACAGAACAGCATAACCAACAGTTTTATCTCACACCCTGCCAAGCAGCAGACTGCAGCCAGCACCCATGCACCACCAGCAACCTTCGTAGAGGAGGAAACACAGGGGGTCCCAGACACAGATGGTGCCAGTATGTGGTCCACATCATGGCTGGTTGAATATATGCCAATGTCTGCTAATGCACCAGTAAGTAACCAGCTAATGTACTTTTGCTCACAGGTGCAGTGCAGGGGACACAGGACACAGTGGAGGAGATGGGCACTTGGAGGACACTGACACTGAGACCGTGCTGGAGATGCCAGAGGCTGAACAGAGCCTAGACACCTGACAGGAGCCAGAAATCACCCCCATCCATCCTGAACCATCCCAAAGCCACCAAACAGCCAGCCACCCAGTGCTGTGGGTCTGGGCCTCAAGGAGCAGCTGGCACCACCCTTCACACACAGGAATGCAGTACAGCCTCCCATCTCACACACATGGCTCCAGGATGTAGGGAGCCACCATGCCACCCCACAAAGGCATGCAGAGAGTGGGCATGAGGAGCCCTCAGCATGCCTGACAGACAGGATGACACCAAAGTCTGTCATACAGACCTATTATCTTGAACATTGCCAGCTGGAATGTGACCACCTGCAGGCCCAGCAGGAAAACACCAATGCCATGAGGGACATGAATCCAGAGGTGCATTGGCTGCAGCATGCCCAAAAATGGGTATGGGGCATCCTCTAGTGGATAACAAACCATCTTCTGTCTGGGGCCAGTACAGCCAGCCAGCCTGTGCAGCCAGGATGCCAGGACGTGGCATCCCAGATGTCATCAGGTACACACACACAGGTCCTAGGGCACAGCAGCATGCCCCAACCCTGCTGACACCCATGCATATCCAGGTTGCTATGAACCAGAGTACAGTTCTCAACCAGCAGCCATCTGCCAGCCCCACAGACCCAGTGACCCAAGTGCAGGATATTGACACAGAGGCATCTGCCAGCCCACCAGAGACACAGGAGGAAGGGGCATGCTATGCATCCCAGGGGACAGAAGCCACCTGCACACCAGGAAGATCTGGGGACACACAGTGGAAGCAAGGCACGGGGCCATCCAGAGACCATAGGCTATGCGGAGGGGGCAAGGTGAAAGAAGAGCCATGCCACCTAGGCACATGATCCTCTGCACATCTTGTGATACAGCAGCCAGGAGGCTATAAGGCAGTCCACACACACATTGTAAAGTGGAACCTACATACCTGCAACTGCCCCTGACAAAGCCCAACCACACAGCTCTACATACACACACACACACACACACACACACACACACACACACATATACAAAATCCTGACCCACATCCCAGGATTGCACTGCTCATCATTGAACATTGTGTTTTTTTTTTCCTCTCATGAGTGTGTTGTTGTGTTTGAGTTACTGTCTTGGGGAGTGCAGATCACTTTCTGTTTTTTTTTCAGAAGTACTGTTTTTATCTGTGTTTCTGCAATCAACAGTGACTGTGTATTTCTTCCACTGTGAATATGTATATGTGGCAGTGGGGCCAACACTTCTGTAGACAGAGATACTGTTGTACTTTCAATTTATTGACTTTCTTAAAAAGAAAGGAAATTCATTGCAGAAAAAACTGCATTAATGTACAATTTAGTGTTCAGGGTAACACCACAAAAGTAGGGAAGTGTGGCATTAGGATTTCCAACCCTAACACCCCACTATCCCCGCAGGCAGCAAAAGGATTAGAGCACACAAGCAATCCAGACAGCCATCATCAGGTAAGACAAACAATGTACAACTGTTTCCAGGAACACAAAATACAACCATCTCCAAGGTCCAGTACTTCTGCAGCTATAGATACAGATGCACACTTCAACACATACACACTTACGTCTGGCTGCAGAAGTGCAGACCCCAGTCAGAAGTGCATGTGGATATGTTTCACTGTGCAAGTGTATCTGTGGCTGCAGAAGTGTTGGCCCTGAAGGCAGAAGTAGCATTGTTATTTGAGTATCATGGATTTTGATTTGCAGCCAGAAGTGGATGTGCATATGTAGAAATGAGAGTGTGTATCCATGACTGCAGAAGTGCTGGACCCAATCAATCAATCAAAATCTTTATTTATCCAGGTGAACACCATTGAGCAGTGCTCATTTGCAATATGGACCTGGTTATAACAAGTCAAAGTACAATACATTTATAAACAATCAACCACATCAAAGTAAAATACATTTATATACAATCAAACAAGAGCTTACAATGAATATCATTCCAAGGTAACTAGAAACAGCGACACAGATAGTCTAACAGCAGTTAGAAGCATTCATAATATATAGTCAATGTGTACTCAATAATATCTGGGTGAAATTAGAGAGACACAAGGTTACCTAATATAGTGAATAGCAGACACATATAACACGTTAAGTGCCTGGTCCAGGCCATAGCACAAAGCTAATTAGGGCAGGAAAGGGGATACCAAAGGGGCTGTAGGGATGACAGAGGGCAGGAAATATGGAGGTGGGAGGGAAAGTAAGACAGGTAAGGGTGAAAGGTGGATGGGAACCAAGTAGCCATGGCATGATGTGAGGAGTCAGTAAGGACTGATAAACACCTCAGGTGCAGAATTTGGCTAGATGTGTGGGAAGCAGTCACAGGGTTCCCTAACAGAATGGTCATATAGTGTCTTGAAGGCATCCAAGCTGACAGAGATGCTCAGTTTCAGTGTCTTTTGTAGTTTATTCCACAGGGAGGATAGCACAAAGTTTATAGAAACGATGATGTATGTCTTTTTTGTTATCTGGAAACAGCTGTAGGTTGTTTGCTTTAACTGATGAGTGTGGGCTTGTCCTTTTGTTGCTTGGAGGAGTGGAGAGTTAGACTTGGAAACCCTAATGCCACATTCCCCTACTTTCGTGGCCTTAAGTTGAATCCTAACTAGAGATGCAGTGAATTTAAATTCCACCAGCAAAGTCAATGCGAAGTGGGCACTTCGCATTGTCACTCTGCTACACAGAGTAGCCAATACAAAAGGCTCACTTCAGCTTGTAGTTATTACTTTGCGTTGTCATTCTGCCAGAATTAATGTGCATCCCCAGAATGCTACTGTATTGTGTCCAGAAAATTACACAGTGCTGACGAAGTGAAACGAGAGCATAACAAAAAATGCAAAGTCTCCCAGAATTAATGGTGCACTCAGTCATGCACGCAGTGGTCACACACAGTCACCAGAAATTTATTTGCATCCCCAAAATGCTACTGTCTTGTGTCCAGAAAATTCCCCAGTGCTGATGAAGTGAAACGAGAGGATAAAAAAAAATGCAAAGTCTCCCAGAATTGATGGTGCACTCCACATGCGTGTAGTGGTCACACACAGTCACCAGAATTAATGTGCACCCCCAAAATGCTACTATCTTGTGTCCAGAAAACTCCCCAGTGCTGACAAAGTGAGATGAAAAGGTAACAAAAAATGCAAAGTCTCCCAGAATTAATGGTGTACTGCAAATGCGCAGACAGATTAAGATTGTGCTGCCCACTCAAGAGATGCAGACGTAAAGGCACAATACCTAACCAGTGCTCACAAGTCACAAATACACATCTGGAAAAGAATACATTTTGCTGGTTGGGGGGGGGGTTAGTGCATGGCAGTAACAGTCCACTACCAGTAAAGATACAGCAAAGCAGTATAAAAAATTCAGGCAGGTGCAGTGGCTAGCAGGTTCACACTGCTGCAATTACTCTGTGGCACAGTAAAAGGTGTCTGATTTAATGGCACACATTGCACACACACTCACACACACAATACAAGTAATGCATAGCAAATTGAAAGCCTTTAGTAATATAACCAAATGTTTTAAACAAACTGAAGTTATACACTGCTGCACCACAACAATCAGCAACAAAATGTCAAGAATTACTGAAAATATTACTCTGTGTACATTAACACATTTATACAAGAAAAATAAAACCAAAACAGAAAGACTGCCTTTTTCTCCTAGTTAATCTACCTACACCACAGATACGCCCCTCCCCCTAAGCACTCTTCACAGTACACAAACTGACTGTCCTAAATTAACATTCAAAATCCAGACACAAACAATAAACACTCGATGATATGAGCACAGGAGGGTTTTCTACAATCAATGTACTAAATGTTGAGCAAACAAATGGCTCAAAAAGGCTTTTTTAACAGCTTTTAGAGGATTTGAATCACAGTGCTCAGTGAAGAAACTGTCTCCATCTTCCACTACACACACACTACACAGAACTGAGGCTGTGCAGAACAATCTAGAGCCCAAATGACCTGCAATCCCATGAAGAACTGCAAAATTCACCTTGGAGCTCAATAACAAGGCGAAGTGCTGCGAAGTACATTGATGTCAATGCACTTCACCTTTAAATTGGTAGAGAAGTGGTTTGAGGAAGGCAAAGTCATTGGTTTTAATGGATTTCTCATTCCTCGTTATGATGCAAAGTACTCTGTTCTGCATTGCAGAGCACTTTGCGGATTCCGCATTACACCACAAACCACTTCGTGGAGTGAATTTTGGCCACTTTGCACACCACTAATCCCAACTGGTGAGTTAATGCAGTTTTTGTGCAATTAATTTACTGTACATATACTGTGTGCATGTTGGAATGTTGCCATCTAGACAACACTCAAAAAATATTTATCTGGAAAGTAAGATGTCTTTGACTTGCTAATGGTTTCATATACACTACCAGATTGCCAGTGCCAGTTTACTGAGAACTCATCTTACTTTACAGCACCTGGGATAGATGGAAGTTCTGATTAAGTAAGCACTGATAGTATTTGTGTGCCCAGTTGGAGGTTGCATGAATATACTCTTTGCTGGGGAGTCCTTACTCAGTGTCATGAAGAACATGATGCAAAGTGCCTTTGCCTGCTGAGAATGCATGTATTGTCTGTGCTTCAGTTAAAAACAATCACTCTAGAGGTCTGTGATAAGTTTTTAGATATAGCTTTCTATTATATGAACCTTGAGACAAGTACTTGTGAATGATTATACAATGGCAAGAAAAAATCCTGGACTCTAATTGGTCAGTCTTGGACTGGACCCGTGATGTTATCCCAGTACAACATCACAGGTCTAGTCTCAGCCTCACTGTGAACCTCTAGTTGATTTTTTGTTTTTGCTAGACTTGCTTTGCTTGATTGTTTCCATTGTCTCTTAAAAAACAAAAATATTTTTCCACACAAAAACATATTTAAAATGATTTTTTTTATTCTGCATAACAACGAGCCATTGTATAATAGCAATAATGCCCTCCAGGGTGTGTGTCATTTGGGATAATGTCATGCCTCAGTTATTGGATGCACTTGGCCTGTGGCCTCATGCCCAACCACCTGAGGCGTGACGTTATCCCAGCATGACACACACCCTGTCAGGCATTATTGCTTAAATAAAACATAGAAGGTTTAGTGCAACATGAATATTTAACATTTAATTCCACATTTATGAAAGATTTCTACTACAAGTTAAACCTTATCAGTGGAAATATAGAAAATGCTGGTAAATAAAGGCCTATTGACCCATGTAATCTACCCAATCATGCACAGTTATGGGACTGTGCCCTTGTCAACAAACAAACTTGTTATATTTTAACTCAGCACAACTACTTCCCTGAAAGTACCCTTGTGTGGAATCCATATTTTTCCTTCTTATCATCTCAAGCACTGATGTCATTTAGGAATATTTTATGATGTATTGTTCAGGATAAACAAGTGTCATGGAGGATTACTAAATAGCTTTTGAGTACAAGACTATGTATATATCAGCTTTCCTTATCATAATAGCATGTTCTTCATGTAGTGAAGTTTCTGGACTTTGCACACAACCTCAGATCCCTGGCATCCCGATCAAAGTTCTACACTAAGAAACTAGAATCTAATGCAAGTGTACTGAATTTTTGAATGAGACTGTGTTTGTAATGGCAGTAGTATTTGTCTCCGTACAGTCTCACTCATTTCTCTGCAAATGACTTAAATAAAATTAAGTAATGGAAAGAAACGTGTTACATATGACAACAAATCTTATTCTGTTTTGTGCCATGTAACTTCTAGCTGTGCATTAAGACCTACACTATAACCATATTTACTTGCTTTGGTATGTTTCATAGAAACATAGAAGTTGAAGGCAGATAAAGCCCACGAGGCCCATCCAGTCTGCCCATTTTCTTTTCTACCTTATGAATGTGCCATTGGCTTTTGCTCTGTCAATGGCCTATCTATTCATACTCATCTGTATTTCTCTCTTATGCCTATCCCATGCCTGTTTGAAGCCCTGCACTGTATTCATATCCGCTTTTTCCTAAGGTAGGCCATTCCATGCATCCACCACCCTGTCTGTGAAAAAGAACTTCCTCACATTACCCCATAATCGGCCTCCCTCTAATCTCATGCTGTGTCCTCTTGTCCTGCTATTTTTCTTATATTGAAACATGTTAGACACTTTCACCTTGTTAATGCCTTTAAGGTGTTTGAATGTTTCAATCATATCACCTCTCTCCCTCCTTGCTCTTGGGTATACATATTGAGCTCAGTTAATCTGTCCTTATATTTTCTGATTCAGTCCCTGCACCATTTTGGTTGCCCTTCTCTTGATTGCCTCAATTTGGTTAGTGTCCTTGTGAAGGTGTGGCCTCCAGTACTGCACACAGTACTCCAGATGGGGCCTAACCAGTGTATTGTAAAGAGGGAATATTATCTCCCTCTTTTGAATTGTGGTACCCCTACTAATACACCCCAACATCCCTCTAGCATTACCTACTGCTTTAGTGGTCTGCTTGGATGATTTCAGGTCATCGGTGATGATGACGACAAAGTCTCTTTCTTCCCTTGTGACTGCCAGCAACTCCCCTCCCAGCCTATAGGTGGCTTCAGGGTTTCTCATCCCTATGTGCATGATCTTGCACTTCTTTGCATTAAACCCCAGTTGCCACTCTTTTGACCATTTTGCTAGTTTATCCAGATCTCTTCTAATTCTGCCCACCCCATCTGGATCATCTACTCTGTTGCAGATCTTGGTGTCATCTGCAAACAGACAAACCTTACCCTCCAGTCCATCTGCAATGTCACTGATAAAGAAATTGAAGAGGACTGGCCCCAGGACTGCTCCCAGAGGTACCCCACTTGTGACTTGCATCTCATCTGACTGTATACCGTTTACCACCACTCTCTGTTTTCTGCCTGTCAACCAGTTTGCCACCCAGTTGACCAAAGTCTGACCCACTGCGAGCCTACCCAGCTTATTAATCAGTCTTCTATGTGGAACAGTATTGAAAGCTTTTCGAAGTCAAGGAAGCGACATCAATCTGCCCCTTGGTCCACCACTATTACCCAGTCAAAGAAATCTATGAGATTACTTTGACAGGACCTTCCTTTTGTAAACCCATGCTGTCTTCGATCCTGTGTTGCTATGGATTCCAGGTGTTCACTATCCTTCCCTTAAGGAGTGTCTCCATAATCTTGCCCACTACTGAGGTAAGACTGACTGGTCTGTAGTTCCCTGCATCCTCCCTGCTACCACTTTTGTGGAGCGGTATCACATAAGCCCTTCTCCAGTCTTCTGAGACCTCTCCTGTGCTCAAAGACTCACTAAACAGTTCTGATAATGGCTCTGCTAGTTCCACCCTTAGATCCTTTAGTATCCTGGGATGTATGCCATCAGGTCCCATTGCCTTGTCCACCCTGAGCTTATCGAGCTCTTGTAGGACCCTTTTTTTTGTGAAGGGACTAGTGCACACCTCCCTCCGCCTGAGTCCATTGCGCTAAGTTGTGGGCCCTGCCCTACCTTCTCTTCAGTAAATACTGAACAGAAGTATCTATTTAGGATAAATGCTTTTACATGGTCCTCCTCCTCAGATGCCTCCTTATTCCTTTTGATCTTAGCAATACCCCTTCTGGATTTTCTCCTTTCACTAATGCATCTATAGAAAGTCTTGACACCTTCTTTTACTGTTTGTGCTAGTGTTTCCTAAGTTTGGGCCTTTGCCTGCCTTACAGCCTTCCCTGCTTCCCTTAGGGAACTTTGGTATGCCTCCATGTCTTCATCCTGCTGCATTCCCTTATGTTTCATGAAGGCCAGCATTTTGGCTCTAACCTTTTCTGCTACTGTGTTTGAGAACCAAAGTGGTTTCTTTCTTCTTTTGCACTTCCTTTTCTCACTAGCACAATAGGATGTTGCTTTAAGTATTGTATCTTTAATGCTTGCCCACTTTGCCTGTACCCCCTCACGTGTATTTCTTTTTGCCAGGTATAGCTTAACTCTGTTGCCCATCTTATCAAAGTCAGCTCCTCTGAAGTCCAATATTTTTGCCTTTGAATGGGATAATTTTGTTCTGGTGGCCAAATTGTACCATACCATGCAATGGTCACTGGCACACAGGTAACCTTCTACCTGGAGATCTGTGATCCTTTCCCTGTTAGGCAGTACTAGATCTAGGAAAGCCCTGTCTCTTGTGGATTGTTGTACCAGTTGTTTGAGGCCCTCCCCTGCAGGGAATCTACCATGTGTCTAGTTCTGGCAGATGTCCCTGATGGTACTGACCAATCTGTATCTGGCATGTTGAAGTCTCCCATTATCAGAAACTCCCCTTTAGCTGTCATGTTTTGTAAATCTTCTAACAGTAACATGTCTATGTCCTCCCCCTGGCTTGGAGGCCTGTACACAACCCCAGTTCGAATGGCTGTCCCATTTCCTATTTCCAGGGTGACCCACAGTTCTTCTGGATCCTTATGTGTATTCTGAATTTCTGTAGCTTTGATATTTTCATTGACATAAAGGGCCACCCTACCCCCCTTTTTGGACCTCGGTCTCTTCTGAACAGTACATAGCCAGGTACTGAATTTTCCCAAGTGTGGTTACTGGTAAACCACGTCTCGCTAAAGGCTTCTATGTCCAGCTTAGCCTCTGTCATTATTGCCTGCAGGTCTGGGATCTTATTTCTTATTTGGTATGTTAGTTGTTGGGCGAGGTCTGGCGTTTCCCCTGTGCATCGTATGGGGAGCCAGACCTTTTTCTTTACCTGGTGATGCAAATGAACTACAAACATGCTGAACTCCTGTTTGATCACTAGCTGAAGGGGGATTGGTGTTCTTCCCATTCGACGTATGAGGTGCTGCACCCCTCTCCCCATTTGCTAGTTTAAATATTCTGTGAAGACATCAAAATTCTGCCCCAATGCACTGACTCCCTCCTTAGTCAGATGCAGTCCATCAAATTTAAATAACTTTCACTCCCCAAACTGTTGCCAGTTCCCTACAAATGTGTGTCCTTTTTCCTGGCACCAACCCTTGAGCCACATGTTTTGCTGCCCTATCTCCCCTTCTCTGACCTTCTGTCCATTTGTCCCCCTCTCCCAGACTGGAAGGATCTCAGAGAAGGAGATGCTGGACAAAATGGATGATAGTTTGTCACCCAGCCTGGTCAGGTGTTCCTTGGTCTCCATAACAGACCGGCTGGTGAGTTAATTAGTCCCTATGTGTACCAGGACATCAATGTTTTCTCCTGCTTCCCAAACAATTTTAGCAATGCAGTCAGTGTCTCTCCAAGCTGATGTACCTGGGAGACATCTGACCATTACCCCTGGCTGGAGATACATATCAACTCCTGGAATCATGGAGTCTCCTATGATCAGAAGTTTTTTGGATTTCCTTTTTTGCTTTTTTTTGTTTTGGTTCTTGTTTTGGGCAAGTTTGGTTGTGCTAGCTCCTGTGCTGCAGTGTTCTGCCCTGCAGTGTCCTCTGCCCCTCTGTTTGATTTTGACAACAGAGGCAGATATCTGTTTGTAGTTTTTATATGGTTTATGGAGGTGATATGTTGGAGAGCACCGAGTGATGGGGCACCCGATTTGCCCCTCCTAACCACCTGCCAACCTTCTGGACCAACTACCCTCTGCAGTCGAGGTGCTTCTGTTGGGTGTTGGGAAATGGCAGGCAATTCTTATAATATATTTCCTCTTGAATATGCAATTTGAAGTATGCAATCTCTGCCCATGCTGCCTGGAGCTGAGCCCTTAGATCTACAATGGCCCAGCATGTAGGACAGTGTCAAATCCTGTAAAACTGCCCTTCTGAAAAGTGTTTTGCAGTACCTGCAGTTAATTATATCCATTCCAGATAAGTTGCTGGGTTTATAATCTGGTCAGAGTAATTAGAAGGAAGAAAATGAAAGCAAAAGTTTGATTTTGTGTTTTGTTTGTTTGTTTGTGTATAACTTGTTATAGCAAGGTAAATTACTAGTGCCCCTGTAAATGAGGTCACTGTGCGGATACCTCCTCTGATCTGCCCCTTCCTGCTTTGCTACAGGAGATGTCACAATTGTGCTACCCTATAAAAGGAGTGTAGTGTGGGATGGCCGGGGATGGGAGTGGGTGGCTGGGCCTTTCCCCTGCCAAAAAAGAAGAACCAAAGATGAAAGAAACAAGGCGGTAAGGGCAGAAACAATCAGCCAGCAACAAATGCAGTAGTCCTGAAAGCTTATCCTAATGATAGATTAAACTGTAAAACCTGTAACGCACCACCTGTAATAATTTCACAGAAGATATACCCTGTAAGAAACACTTGGCTACAGAGAAAAATAAAGCAGTAACAGAAGATATAACTTGCAAAAGACAATTTGAATCAGAAGATACAGCAGTAATCTGTAAGCACACACCTGCAGGCACACCCTGTAATAATGCAGCAGAAGGTATACCCAGCAACAACAATTTGAATCAGAGAAAAATAAAGCACTAAAATGTTAGCAACAAATAGTAACAATCCCTGTGGGTACAAAATAAAAATAACAACACACAGTAAATCTGCCTAACCAATAGAAGCCTTAATCCTTATTCTTTCTATGGTAAGGTTCTTTGCTCTGTCCTTTCAAGCAACCTAGAAGAAAATAGCTCAGGTGAAGCTAGGTGCCTTGGCCAGCAAACCTAGTTTTCCTTTCAAGTGTAATTTTCTAACATAGAAAGGCTCATGGCTTGATTTAAGCGCTAATGATTCTTGTTGTCACTGGGGGACATCTTGTCATAGGAGAGGCAATAGCATAACACAATGTACTTCATTAGTATGCAGTTATTATACATACTTATTTTTCTTTTACTACTTTATTAAGAAAGCAAAACAAAGAAGGTGGTGGGTTTCTATCCATACTCTCCATGCCCAGGTGTTTTGCGAGGTATAAAGTGCTTGTGTCAGGTGTCTCTAACAAACTGGAAGTGTCTTTATCAAAAGAAACCAGCACCATGAAGTGTCTTATTTCACTCATGAAATTGGTATCCTCTAAAATAAATAAAAATTAAAAAAACTAATTAAAAAATAAGAAAATGACATTTCCTTGTTTTCTAACCTAACCTAAAAATAAAAATTATTTCCCCACTATGTGTCTACCAATAGGTGGCACTCTCTGTCCCCTTGTTAATTGTTGCTTGGACCAGCTATTGTTCTCTAGCATGCCTATATTTTGGCTCCATATTTTGAAGTTTGAACCAGCCTTTTTTGTTTTTTTGTTACTGACCAGTGCTGTCGCTTCGTGTCGTCTGGAGACTATCAAGTTCTTCAGCCATTGATTCCAGTGAGTGGCTCCTGTGCCAAATCTGACACTGGTTCTTGACATATACTGTTGTGTTCTATAATGAGGATAATGCTTCAGGCAGATGGCAGAAGAAGGGGGTGGATACAGTGCTATAGTGAAAACTGGGAACATAATGAGTACAGAAATACACAGTGAGGGGGTTTATGACCTTCACAAACAAGGTGATAAAAATGGGTTAACAGAGATATGATTCATTGTTTAAATGTGTGATTTTTATTTTCAGCTATTGGTGAACTGGGGATGGAGGGAGTCTAAAATAAATGTGCCATGAACTGGCCCAGTGGCATCAAGGGCTGAGGCACTAGGTGTGTGCCTTACCTCCTGCTACACTGGCAACCCAAGTTTGGGAACAAGATCAGGTTGCCAGGGGTCAGACAGGCAGGAGAGGATCAAGCATTCAATGGACTGCTCTCCTCTCTCTTTGGGAGGAGTGGTTTGCTAGCCCAGCCTTTTGCTGCTGCAAGGTGGAGGCCTGGTGGCAATGCAACTGTGAGTAACATGAAGGGAAGGGACATTATGACATGTTGCTTGCATGTCTCCACAAGCATGCGAGCACATGCATCAGCAGGGGTCAAGAAAGAAAATGCAGAAAATGGGAGTCAGGCAGCCTTCTGAGGTCCTACCTACTTCTCTCAACCTGTGCTGCTTGATGGTCAATAGGCATATCTGGATTATGTACTGGGGAGAGTATGACCTGCCCCCTCCAGCCCTGCCATGGGGGGGAGATCCATGGAAGACATAAGCCTGCAGGACTAGAGAGGTATGGGATGGCCAAGAGGAGTGTGGACAAGGCTGTGAGACATCATGTCTGTTCCCACAAGGAACAAAACGTTATAGAAAAAAATGCCCTGTGATGTTGTTTTGTAAAAGAAAAAAAGCTACCATTGACTTACCATTACAAATGTGACAGACACAAATGTTTTCTAAAATTTTCTGAGAGGCTCTGATATTCTGAATGTGCTGCTTCCTGGTTGCCAGAAGACATTCAAAGCCTTAGGATTCTCTTCCTAAACTACATAGCTTGAAAGCTTTCTTAACAAATCAAGATGCAAGATTTTCCCAACCAAGTTTATATATAAGGCACCGTTGGACTGAGGAAAGTCTTGTCACTGTATCATAAAATCTTCAAATTACTCATCAAATTATGGTCCACCCAAGCAGAAGAATATGGATAGAAATGGAGTGGGATGATTGAGCAGCCCCAAGGACTAATACTGCTGCTGCTTAAATTAAACATCATAAAGATGTCTCTTGCAATATTGCATATAAAATGATGTGTATATGGGATAGAACACAAGACATGAAGCTGGGATCTGCTGGATAAGGAGCTCCAAGCCTATGCTCACTGTGGGCTTCCAAATCCCTTAAGATAGCTTTGGATAGGGTAATGCATTTGTATTGATCTACTGACCCAACTTTCATTTTTCCACAGTGCCGAATAATATGTACACAAATCACAACATAAAATTCCTTCCATATAATGTTTTCTGTTTCCATATTACAAAGCAGTGTTCCTGCACTCTAATGTTTTCAGGTATCAAGAATTTTAACTGCAGTTGACATTTGAAATTGTATCATGAGTCCATAGCATTGCAATGCATCATGCACCATTGTATGAAACTGTGGTTAATTAGTTGATGGCCACCTGATATTTAAACCAATTAAGTAGAAGAAGCAGAAGCAAAGGAGTTTGCATAACAGTGAAGGCACTTACCTTTTGCAAACAGAACATTGGGTTTAAATATCAACTTGTGCCATAGTTTAAATGAAATGAGTGAGCATGGAGGACTCTCCATGTCAGTACAAAGATGTAGTTGTAGAAACAGAGGGAGGCCTATGTGCAAAAACTTGTACTTTGACTATTACTCAGAGGATCTTAAGAAGGTCACAGTATCTAGAACATTCTGTTCCTCACCTTTCACAATCAATAAATTCATCACAGCAAAAATGTTGAAAAAGCATACTTATGATATACTGAGCCTACTAATTGGCCACGACAGCAGAGCAACTGAAAAGACCATAATCAATTACAAGATTTCAAACCCAATCAGTAGTTGCTAACATTGGCCCTTTCATCAACTGTTTCATAAAAATATACTTCCAATTACTCACATAGTATGTTCATTAATGAAGACAGCTTTATGAAAAGTTTCAGTACAAGTCTTCTGGAGTAATCCAATTTCAGTGCAGTGATATTTCTTCATGTTCCCTGTGTTCAAATGAAGCATGGGATGCTAAATGCCCTTCATGAACCATAATAGCGGCATAGGTAGGCTTATGTACAGCAAATGCAGTGGATCCACAAAATAGTCAAACATTACACAACCTGAATTTATGCAGTAAATTACTACACACAGGATCACCAGATGGGACTGACTAGTGGAATAGCAAGGGCAAATACTGTATGTTTAGTAAGTATAGGAATCCTCAAACAAGCCACAGAACATAAAGAAAGGGTTTGTGAAAATTAGTGAACAAAAATTCTGTAAGGAAATTTGCATCTGGAAGTGCAACTGTCAGCAGAGACACTGGCACGAAGTCACAGACCTAATGTTTCATGCTCATGTGTGGCACTTCTTCAGAGGTTCAGAGCATTAATAGTATTGTGCAAAATTGAAAAATTTCACCACACAAAATATTTCTTGGGTGCGAAATGTGAAATCCAATGGGTGACGTGGAATTTCGCCAGAGAAATGCAGAATTTCGCCACCCATGGGCTAAATTCTGCGTTTGTTGGCCAGAGTATGATACATATATATTTAAAAACAATAATAAAAAAGTGTTTCCCCCCTCCTGACTGAGACCTCCTGGCCAGCAACATTGCCCCTGGTGTCTAGTGGTCCCATCCCACTGGCCAATATGAAGACACCCTCAGCAGAAATTCACCCCTGCCCACATCCAGAACTGTGAAAAATAACAATAGTGTGAAATGTCACTGGTGTCTAGTGGCCCACCACCAGGCCACTTGCAAGCCCAATATTTAGAATGCCCCCCCCCCCGTGATTGACATCCCGTCCCCCATCCTCTATTTCTGCTGCCATGCTCGCCAACATAAATAACTTAATGTAAAAAAAATATATATATCTGGAGATTAGTGGACCCCCACCCCACCCTGTCAGGTAGTGACCCTACCCTGCATCCCAATATCTGAGGACCCCATCAGGCCACTGGCACAGCTCTCCACTGACCTGCCTCCATGGTTGGCAGCCCAACTGACCATTTTCACCAATGAGCGCAACTGAGCTCTTTCAATGAATAAGCACATTACATGCTCATTCATTGAAAGGGCTCAGTCTGGCTATTTGGAGAAAATGGTCAGTTGGGCTGTCAGATATGGAGGTGGGTAGAGGGCTGCACCAGTGGCGTGCTGGGGTCATGGATGGCAAGGGTGCAGGGTGGGGTCACTACCAGAGAGGATGGGGGGTCCACTAGACACCAAGGAAAGTTTATGTATTTATTTTATTATTATATTAAAGTATTGATGTTGGCGGGCCAGGCAGCTGAAATAGAGGGCATGTGATGGGGTGTCAATCTTGGGGTGGGGTTATTCTTAAAATCGGGCTGGCGATCAGCCGGAGGTGGGACCGTTAGGCACCAGAGACATTTAACATAATTATTAATATTTACAATTCTGAATGGGGGACGGGAATAAATCTTAGTGAGGGGAGGGGATTCTTTATTTTTTTAATTTTTAAATAGATTGCACCCGAGAAATATTCCGTGAAATGCACAAATTTCACTACATATTTCACAGGGTGAAATTTCCGATTTCACAGGAATTTCACAGGTGAAATTTAATTTTGCTGCATCACTAGGCATGAAACATTAGAACTGTGATGTCATTCTAGCATCTCTGTTGACAGTTGTACCTCACATTGTAAACCTCCTTATACTGTTATTGTTCATTCACTTTTTTCTCAAAAAAGGAATGTTGTTTAGGAACCAAATGGTTTATGTGTGATTTCTGTGAATGTGCTTTGGGTAGTTAAGTCTAATCTCTTTTTTATGGACTACTGAATATGTCCCAGGAGTCACCACCATTCCATACTCTGGCAAAATTAGCATTCTTTTATGTAGGAAAACTATAGCAACACCCTCTTTTGAATAGCAAGAAAAAAATATTTTTAAAGAAAATTTTATAGGTCATGCAATGCCTTTTTAAGGCTATATTCTTAATTATGATTAAAAATAATTATTCATGAGGCCAACACATGCTGTTTTTGTTTGCTGTATCGGGCATTATTCTCTTAGAAATACTCCTTAAAATTCAAAGCAGCATGTTCCGAACTTCTGTATACTTTTTTTTAATTCTGTTTTCCCCTTTGTAACATGATTACTGCACTTCCATCAGCTTAATGCCATAGTCCCTCAGTTGTGCCTTGGACCATCAATAATTCCCAGGCATTGGAATTAATCCATTGGAAATGTCCAGTTGTTTGGGCATTATTGCTTAAATAGGGAAATGATTTAAACAAAGTGTTCTACCCAGAATATGGAAGCTCTTCTTCTCTGCTATATTCCCTATTACATGACACATACATTGTGTACACCTGTTTGAAAGAAAAGAGTCATAGTCTGTTTTCACAAAACACAAACATTTTATTACTTTCGTAAGTCAGTAGAACTATTTACTGAGAAACATGGGTGCTGCTTAAATCAATCTAACAAATACACACACACTGGCCCAGATATTCATAAGGGTTGCGCATGGCACAACAGTATTGACCATGTGCAACCCACTGATGCACCCCAGCACGATATTCAAATGGGAATTGCGCCTGGCACAAATCCCGATGCGCCGGAGCACATCATAATGTGCTGGCGAGGTAGGGGTGTGTCCATGCATACTCTGCACAGCCTGATATTTCAGCCCGGATGTGCTGGAGCCATGCAAGCTAACCCTACTTGTGCCGCATAAAGTTGATCCAAAGAAAAGGAGCAATGGCTGGCCACCCACAGGTAAGCTGCTGTATTGCAGGGTGCAACAAGGCAGCTGCCACCTGTGGGTGGCCACCCAAGCTCCGGCTGCAACTCCATGGTGGTGCCCCCCATGCCCGATCGTGGGCATCAGTTAAAATGAATAAGGTCCAATATCTCTGGTGATCCAGTGGACTGCTGTCTGCCCAATTGCTGGCATTAGCAAAATAAAAAAGAGTCCGATATCCCTGGTGGTCCATATCTGGAATGTGTAGTACAGTACGGGCTGCATGCCTATTGGCTCATGCTGTGGATCAATGGGCGTACAGCCCTACTGGCGGTGTCATTCGGGCGGGCAGCGGGGCAGCAGGCTGGTGGGATGTTGCCACCCACTGCTGCCTGGGGGAGCAGGCAGTGGGGAGCAGTGGGTGGGGAGGGGGGTCCACTGGACCACCAGCAATATAGAAGTCTTTTATTTCTTTACTTAAGCCCGTGATTGGGCAGACAGTGGTCCACTGGACCACCAGGGATATAAGAGTCTTTTATTTCTTTACATAAGCCCATGATCGGGCAGACAGTGGTCCACTGGACCACCAGGGATATAGGATTCTTTTATTTCTTTACTAATGCCCCGATTGGGCTGACAGCAGTCCACTGGACCACCAGGGATATTGGACTCTTTTTTATTTTACCAATGACCGCGATCGGGCTGACAGCAGTCCACTGGACCACCAGGGATATAGGATTCTTATTTTATTTTTCCAATGCCCACGATTGGGCTGACAGCAGTCCACTGGACCACCAAGGATATTGGACTCTTTTATATTTAACTAATGCCCGCGATCGGGCTGTGGGGCACATTGCCACACTGCAGGGGGCGTCAGTCCCCGATGGCTGCTACCGCCTGGCAGGCGCCATCGCGCCAGTCATCGAGGATCAGCGCACCTGCCTGCAAATGGGGCCATAATGACATGCAAATGGCCCCATGTGCACCTTGCATACATTATGGCCCCATTTGCATGTCAGCTTTTGAATATCATGGTTGCTGTGCCTTGTGCAATGGAACTTGTGCTAGCGCATCCCCCTGCTTCACTCTGGCCACTTGCGCTGGTGCAGTGCCACTGCGCGATGTGCACTGCAGGTGGCCAGGGTGCGATATTCAACGATGCTGAGCCATGGCGCAGCTTCATTCAATATCACCCAAACAATGCCCCTGAGCAGCCAAGTTGCACTGCACCCAGGCTTGCACCACAACCTGGTGCAGTTTCAATATCTGGGCCACTATGTCCATTTAGAGTGCACAGGATGAGCATGCTGGAGAGGTAGTTTGCAGGGAAACCAGTAATGCAGGATCAATAATATGGTGCTAGGAGGGAAACAATATGCAAAATATTGTTTTTTTTTAATCTTTCAAGCCTCATTCCCAGGGCAAGGCATCATGTGTATTCAGATCACTGTTCAAGTCAGATTATAGCACACTGAGAAGCCCCAAAGATGATGAAACGTATATTTGTAAGTTCCCATTATCTGCCTATTCTGGCTCAAATGTAAACAGCTGTTCAAAAGGCTATGCCTGGTCACCCTGGCCTAACTTGCACAAGAATTTGTATACAAATAATGGCTTGTTTTAGGAGTATGTACATATTGTAGCTTGGATAGCTGCTCAAAAACCAAACAAGTTATACACACATACATACACTGCCATTTATTGGCAGTAAGCATGCATGTTCAGGTAGCTGCATGGGATATGAAATATGCAAATTCTGTCAAAACACAATAAGGGAACATTATGATTAGTACCTCAAAGACATTTTACCACCTCAAATATCAGACATAAAAAACACAATCATTGTATTAAGAGACTCCACACTGGCTTGACTTGAATGCCGCCCCTTTTCTCTGTTGCACTGTGAGGATCATGTCAGAGACATAACAGGATTTTGGAATAAGATGAATGCATAATTATGGATGAGGCATGTATAAGGGGTTGTTGGTAGCTTCCAGAAGGCTCCATGTGGTTAGGTTTGACATGCATTCAGGGGACATAAAAGTGACAGAGGCAGTGGTATGGCAGTAGATTTATAAAGGTTGGAGGGTGCACAAAGATGAGTGAAATGAGATCCTCATGGAGCCTTATGAGGTTTGCCAGCTTTGTCTTTCACTGGCCTGGGAATCTTTTCAAATGGGTCTTACATATGAGGTACAACAAAAGTCTACCATCAGGTCTAGATGCTTGGGATGCTGACCTGCAATCACTTCAAATATGACAACGGATGGACATTAAAAGGCTGTAGGAGATCCCATCTCCTCAAGAGGTTCATCTGAATGGCTACACCATTTGTTGCCCTCCTGATTCTACAACATTAAATGTCTGCAGTTCCAGTTTAGTTTTTGTAACCTGGTGGGGATTAAGAAATAAGAGCTCTCAGGAGTTGAATTCTGGATATAAATCAGCCAGCCAGATGTTTACATATCTATAATTGTAGCAGTAGTCTGTAGTCAAATGGGTAAGCGTAGGAACAGCCAATCTTGAGGTAAAACTCAAAAATATTCCTAAATATTTAAAATGAAAGAGAAGAAAAAAATGTTGGCATAAGCACCATATATAATTAATTAATGATCAGCCTCCACAAGGAGGTGTTGTCAGCATTCATATATTGTTATATGCGGCAACTGGCAGTGGAGGGTTCAAACCTCCTGCTATGAGGTCACAGTATCATCAATAGTGAATTTGCAAATGGGGCAGGTGTAATATTTATGTTCAGTGAGGTATTTAATGCCTAATGGAATTCCAGTTCTCTGTAATGAAGAGTGGCATGGGGAGTCGGCCACTAAAGGGAGTTAGCTTGAAAGGAGAGATGTGACAGAGTTATCACTTAGTAATTAATTAGACAAACATTTTTTGAGGTTCAGCAATCCAATAGCCAACTGTGTTTAAAAGTGGGAGCTTACGCCTCTCATCCATCAATATGGAGAAAAGGAAGCTTGCATACAGTTAGGTAGCATCAAGAAATGGTTTGTTACAGAGGTGAAGCCCGGGGTCCACCACATCATCCCTCCCTGCCATTCTGACCCTTGCCAGTGACCAGGATAGTCCTCCACCTTGTGTGCACCCCCCGACAGAGCTGTCACACTGATGAGCAGGAACTGATCAACTAGAGCAGCATTGTTCCTTCTCGGCAACACTGCTCTTAAAGAAATGGTCTTCCCTGTCAGAGCTAATCCAACAAAGCCTTTGACCTTATTAAATAATGAATCAACTGTGATTTACATTGTTGTCCAGAAGAAGGGGCAATTATCTTTTGTTTTGTTACTATAAAGATCATATTAACTTGAATTAGTAATCTATCAATATACTAACGCTCAAGTATAACCTGACAACATTATTGTTTTTCTCCTCCCACTTGTAGCCGCAAACTGATTGCACCAATAAACATAACAAATTAAATGTAATACATTCCCCACAATAGTTACAGAAATAAAGACTGTTGGAAAACTATTGAAGCACCTCACTGTATTATAATATTCATGTTTTGTAATCATTATTTTCAAACAGGGCTGATTATGTCTATGTTCTCATGAACTGCAGAAAATATATATTTTTTCTAATTTGCAGTTAATAATTTTTATTAATAAAAAGCAAACATTACAACATCTGTACATCAGGCAAGACCGTTGACAGTGAAAACAATTTAGTAACATGTATCAGATGGCATTTTCTTCTGTTTTGCATTTTTTTCTTTCTCCTCACAAATGGAAATGCAATGACCAGGATTTCCTTGTTTCATTTAAGGCATGGTGTATTCTTGGATCTTTCTTATCTTGCAGGGAAAAAAACTATAAGAATAAAAATTTACTGTTTCATTGTATTATTTTATTGTAATTCCCATGTTTATCTTGCAAGACTGCTGGCATGTTGCATCTTGAACTACTTAATTATGTACCATTACTTTGTGTGTGTGTGTGTGTGTGTGTTGGGGGGGTGTTATCAAAGAAAGATTAAGTTCTTTATTGAGTCAATTTAGCTTGATATAGGTCATGTCTATTTCAAATGTACCACTTCAGCACTATATAGTGATGTGTCGAGAGAGAGAGAGAGAGAGAGAGGTAGAGAGACAGAGAGATTGCCCTTGCTGCATGGAACCAGCTTTTATAATCCAAAACTTTATTTTATAATCCTTATCTCCCTTAACAGTGTGCAATAGAGCAGAACAATTTAAATCAGGTGATGAAATGCCCTATAGGCACAGAAAGTAGGAATTAATAAAAGGAATTAATTATGGGTGTGTTCAGCAACATAACACAAAGGCAATCAATTAGCACTTGGAGGAGGAAAGTGGATAACAATAACCGAAGAACAAAGAGCTGAGTTGCAGTAGTTTCTATCTCCTTGTCACAGATTGCATTTGCCATCATATGCATACTTATTCTTTCTTGGAAGTGCTACCTGTCTATGGCATGGATGAGGCTAGGGTACTCTGCACCATGGGATTCAATGACTGGCTAAGAAACTGGTGCAGAGCTCAGGAATTTGGTTTTATTGGGGACTGGGGCTCCACCTGGAGGGATTCAGGCCTATACAGGTGTGATGATCTACATCTATCCAGGAGAGGAACCAGAATCCTAGGTGATAGGTTTAAACACTTCGTTGGCAAGCATTTAAACTAGCCAAGGGGGGAGGCACTGAAAAGGAGAATGGAAATCTTAGCCTCCCCAAAAAACTAGGGTACTTAGTGAGGTAAACACCAATGTACAGCAGTTATAATATAATAATAATAAGTTTTATTTATAATGCGCCTTTCAAAGTCAAGGCGCAGTACATAGTTAAAATAATTTCACAATAAAACATCATTATAAAACAGCCGGACAATTACAGTCAATCCACAGCAACACCATTCCCATATGCCTTATCCCATAAATATGTTTTCAATGCTTGTTTAAAACCCCCCACAGTCATGCACTCCCTGATCCAAAGGGGTAGAGAATTCCAGAGGGTTGGTGCCACGAACATGAAAGCCCGGGCCCCAGAAGATTTTAAAACCACCCTCAGAATCTCCAGCAACCCCTCATTGGCCGAGCAGAGCGGTCGCTCTGGGAGGTAAGGGACCAGGAGCTCTTTCAGGTAGTCAGGGCCCAGTCCATGTATGGCTTTATAAGTCAGTAATCTGACTTTAAAGGTGATCCGCCACTGAACAGGCAGCCAGTGCAGTTCCTGCAGCACCGGTGTAATGTGTGAAGAACGAGGAATCCCCATCAGCAACCGGGCTGCGGAGTTCTGCACCAGCTGCAAGTGGTGGATATCAACCCCTGGAAGCCCAAGTAAAGGGAGTTAGGGATAGGGAGAAGGGCAGGAGTAAATGGAGAAAAAGGCAAAGACAGCAAGGACAGGGATGGGGCAAAAAGAAATAAAGCCATAAAAAAATGGAGGGTAATGAGTACCAGTGCCAGTAGTCTAGGTAAAAAGCTCCCGAAAATGGTGGCCTTGATGGAAGAGGGATGCCTGGATATCGTGGCAGTCACAGAAACATGGTACACAGAGAACCATGACTGGGATGTCAACATACCAGAGCACACAATCTACAGGAGGGACAAGGAGGGAAGAAGAGGAGGAGGAGTAGCGCTCTATGTAAGGGAAGGGATCAAAGCAACAAAACTAAAGGGTAAACAGGGAGGAGAGGAGGCACTGTTGGTCACCCTGGAGACTGGAAATAGCACCACAATCCACACAGGGGTTGTATATAGACCCCAGTCTCAGCGGGAGGAAATGGACAAGGAAATGATAGAAGGCATCCTCAGGATGGCACAGAAAGGGGAGATATTGCTGATGGGGGACCTGAGTATGCCAGATGTTAACTGGAGCACCTTTTCTGTGGCCACATCCAAGAGCAGGGTCTTTCTCAATGCCCTACAGGGGCATGCCTCAGACAGCTAGTTTTGGAACCCACTCTGGAGGGAACAATCTTAGACCTGGTACACTCAAATGGGGACAGAGAGAGGATCTCTGATCTTGAAGTGGGTAGCCACCTGGGAACAAGTGACCACCAAACAGTGTGGTTCATGATAAACTTAGCTGTAGAGTCAAGCCATACAAGCCTACAGGGGGACCTGGAGGCTCTGGAAAGATGGTCTAGAAAGTGGAAGCTGAGGTTCAATGCAGGGAAATGCAAGGTACTCCACCTGGAGGCCAGAAACCCAGGCCAAGTGTACACCCTGGGGGAAATGCTACAAGTCTCGATGACTGAGAGGGACCTGGGGGTGGTGGTGGATGTCAAGATGAACAACTCTGAGACTTGTAGGAGGGCAGCAGCCAAGGCCAACAGGAGGCTGGGATGCATCGCTAGGGGGATCACCTCCAGAAGGAGGGAAGTGATACTCCCTCTGTATAACTGCTTGGTGAGGCCGCACCTGAGTACTGCGTGCAGTTTTGGAGGCCACACTTAAAGAGGGACATTAACCTCCTGGAGAGGGTCCAGAGGAGGGCAACCAAAATGATTTGGGGCTTGGGGACAGGACCTATGAGGAGAAGCTCAAGAGCTAAATATGTACACATTGGAAGAGAGAAGGACCGGGGGACATCATGCAGAGGTCTTCAGGCATACATGAAGAGGGTAACAGGGGAGGAACAGTCAGGGTGCTCTGAAGGAAGGAGGAAGGGCCACTAGAGGGCATGGGTGGAAGCTGGAGGGGAAGATTCAGGGAGAAAGGAGGAGGTGCTACTTCACTGAGAGGGTGGTGGAGCCATGGAATGCACTGCCTAGGGGCTGGTGGAGGCAATGACAGTGGAGGGGTTCACGAGGGGGTGGGACAGGTACAGGGGAAGGGTTCTGGAAGCAAAATCCAATGCAGCAAGAATATCCGGGACTGGGAAGGGAGAAGCCAGAGAAGGCGAGGGGGACAGCAAGGTCAGCACCCAGGGTGGGGGCTGACCAAATGAGCAGACATGAAAGACCATTAGGCCTATTCTGCTGGCATTTTAGTATGATAGTATGTTAGTACTGGACTTCAGGAAAGCTGATTTTGTCAAAATGGGAGAGTGCCTCAGAAAAGCACTAGCAAACGGGCAAGACGGTGGGATGGAGCAACAATGGTGAAACATCAAAACTGCCATCACAGAGGCAACAAGCCTTTATGTGAAGCAAATAAATCAAAACAAAAGAAAAAAACACTATGGTTCTCAAAAGAAGTGGTGGGGAAGGTAAGGGAGAAAACGATAGCATTCAGGAAGCATAAGGAAACGCAGAAGGAGCAGGACAGAGAACTGTACCAGTTAAAGCAGAAGGAAGTGGGGAAGACAATCAGAATAGCAAAGGCCCAAACTGAGGAAAAGCTAGCCAACTTGGTTAAGAAGGGAGATAAAACATTTTATAGGTATATTAGGGAGCAAAGAATGTCTAAGGCAGGGATACTGAGGCGGAATAAAGATGAAGGTGGTTAGGCAGAGAGTGACAGTGAAGAAGCAGGGATACTGAACAAATACTTCTGCTCAGTATTCACATTGGAAAAGCAGGGGGAGGTACCTAATCCAGTCAATAGAAGCACACTGGATAGGGGAGCTGATATTAGTCCTTTCACAGAAGAAAGGGTTCTATAAAAACCCTTAAAACTGAAGGTGGATAAGGCAATGGGGCCTTATGGGATTCACCCAAGAATTCTAAAATAACTAAGGGAAGAACTAGTAACACCACTGACTACCTTTTTTAATAAATCATGGGAGGAAGCTGTGGTACCCGAGGACTGGAGAAGGGTGGGTGTGATTCCCCTTCACAAAAGTGGGAGCAAGACAGAGGCAGGAAACTACAATCAGTTTGACCTCAGTGGTAGGGGAAAATGATGGAATCACTTCTGAAGGAAAGAACTGTTGAGTACATAGAGGCCAGTGGGACACAGGACACAAGGCAGCATGGATTCACAGCAGGAAGATCATGTCAGACAAATCTAATTGATTTCTTTGACTGGGTGACCAAAGTAGTAGACCAGTGAGGGGCTGTGGACATGGCCTACCAAGACTTTAGCAAGGCATTTGACACAGTCCCGCACAAACGATTAATAAACAAATTAGCCAGCCTGGGAGTGGGTCCCAGGGTGGTAGCATGGGTAAAACACTGGCTGGACAACAGGACACAGTGGGTAATAGTAAATGGAGTCCACAGTGAAGAAAGGGGGGTTACTAGTGGGGTACCACGGGGCTCATTACTGGGGATGGTCCTTTTTAATGTCTATATAAGTGACATCGCAGAGGGACTGGAAGGGAAAGTATGTCTCTTTGCAGATGACACAAAGATCTGCAACAGGGTTGTTATGCAAGGTGGGGTAGAAAGGATGAAAATGGACTTGGCAATTTTGGAGGACTGATCAAATGTATGGCAGCTTAGATTCAAGGCAAAGAAGTGCAAAGTAATGCACCTGGGAAACAAAAACCCAGGGGAAGAGTACACAGTGGAGGATGAGATACTGGCAACAACAAAAATGGAATAGGACCTGGGGGTAGTCATATCAGATGACCTAAAGGTGGGCCAGCAATGTGAAAAGGCAGTAAGGAGGGCTGGGGGGATACTGGGATGCATAGGGAGAGGCATCACCAGTAGAAAACACGAAGTTGTTGGATCTCTGTACAGACAGTTGGCAAGACCACATCTGGAGTACTGTGTACAGTTCAGGAGACCCCATCTCCACAAAGACATAGACAGAGTGGAGGCTGTCCAGAGGAGGGCAACCAAAATGGTGCAGGGTCTGCACCAGAAGACTTATGGAGAAAAACTAAAGGAGCTTAAGATGTATAACCTCGAGGAAAGGAGGGAGAGGGGGGACATGATAGAAACTTTCAAATACCTCAAAGAAATAAACAAAGTCAAAGAGGGTATCATCTTTCAGAAAAGAGATGTGCAAGAACAAGGGGGCACAATTTGAAGATAGAGGGGGGATGGCTCTGAGGTAATGTGAGGACATATTTCTTGATGGAGAGGGTTGTATACGCATGGAATGGCCTTCCTGAGGATGTCGTAGAGTCATAAACAGTGGGGGAATTCAAGAATGCATGGGACAGACATAAGGCAATTCTAGTGGGGGGTAGGAGGAAGTAGGCTGTTGGTTAACAAGGATCTGCAGCTTATCTGTTAGGTAAGGAAATGGGCAGACAAGGTCCTTATCTGCCATCAGATTCTATGTTTCTGTGTTTCTATGGGCATTGCCTTTAAAGTATTGAAAATCTGCATTTTGCTTACAAGTAAAGCTACAGATACATATACACAATACACAGACCACACATTGCTAAAGTAGCTGAGAACTGGTTTATGATTATGTTTTAGATGATAAACAAATACTGTATGTGCTCACACAAACTTAGTAATATAGGTAGAAGTCAGTAAACCTTTGAAAATATAGAGTTATCAAATATCAGTGGCAGCTTTCTGCCTGCCAATATCCATCCAGTGTCATCTTTGTAGGTTTTGTAGTGAAGTAGTTAGGCTGTTCCAATGATCTGAGGCAGTTGCAGAGTGTCTCATCCATGTAGTAACTTCTGGGCACTGTAATAATAGTCTTCAGAAGGATCAGAGGCCTCAGTGGCAGAACTTTGGCCTGAATATGGAGGAAAAGGGTGGCAGCTCTTTTTCCCCTCATGGACTGGTCAATTCTGCAGCCTTGGAGGTAATCTGTATGGACATGAACGGGGAGCCAGCCAAGTTCCTGGTGAGGGAACCGTGATGCATGGAGTAAGGGCCTATTAGGGTAAACCTACAGATGCTGTTGTAGGTTTTGTTTAGTTTAGACAGGCGGGAGGATGAGTTTTGCATGTAAATAGGTGAACAGTAGTCCAGGAGAGGATTTAAGGTGCATTGGGCCATGGTGAACCTTACTTAAATGGTCATAAAATCCTTGAGCTGGAAGCCAACTCCTAGTCTTTGGTTCATACCCCAGACCATGAGTCTGATGTGGTCAAAGAATATCAGGGAGGGGTTGTGGGTGAATCACAGATATTTGAATGTGTTCACTAATTCAAGTGGTAAACCATCAGGGGACAAGATGTGAAGAGGGGCACTATCACCTGCTCAACTAGGTTGTCTGGGTTCAAGCTGAACAGCATGACTTTGGTCTCCTGGGCACTGATCAAGAGTCTGTTGATAAGGAACCATTTTTGGGTGGCACCAACATTTTCCATGAGAGTAAATGATAGTTCAGTCAGTGTCTTTGTGTTGTGTTATGGTATAGGATAAGGTCATCAGCATATAGCAGTGAGTTGCATGTAATGCTATCCTTGGGGAGGAAGTTGATAAAGAGGGAGAACAAGATGGGTCTAAGAATAGATCCTTGCAGGACCAGGATTTGGACCACTTGGGTGCTGGAAATGGCCCCCTCTGTGCAGACCATATGGGTGTGGCCTGAAAGAGAGTCTTGAAACCATGCTGTGGTCACAGAGGAGCACACAATGCTGCTCAGCTAACCTAGCAAGATGTTATGGTCCACCAGGTCGAAGGCATTGGTGAGGTCCACAAAGATGGTGCCAATCAGTTTGCCATCATCCCTGCCTCTTAAGACATGGTTGGTGAAGCAGGCCAGTGCAGTGGTGGTGCAATGACCTTCCCTTGAATCATGTTGCTGGGGGCAGAAGAGGTTGATCTGAGATTTGCTCTAAAACAATCTTTTTGAAGCATTTGCTCAGGTGGGAGATAGGTGCTCCTGGGTGGGGTGTATCACTAGTCACTAGTCTATACATAAGAATTTAGGGGACAGGCAGGAGAGATCCTAAGACAAATTTCAGTTTATGATACCAAGGGTAAAAAAAAAAAAAAAAAAATACTATGGCCAGAAATCATTCTCATTTTGAGCTATTATATTTTTTAATTTCTATCCTCACTTCCATCAGCATTTGTCTCACACTTACCATTTTCAAAACTAGATTAAAAATATGGTTGGAAAGTCTGACCTCCTGTTCTTGTTCAAGCAGCACTTCTAGGAATTAATATTTATGATTGTTGTTTTTACTTTGTAACTGTCCTATATTGTGTATTTTGTGTCAATTGATTTAATGTTGTTTTTGTTTTATGTACCACTTGCCACTTGTGAAAACGGGAAGTTAAGCTCATCAACTTGCCAAGTATAAAAAAAAAAAATGTGTGGTTGGAGGTGCCACTAGACTTCAGGTACTGTTGTGCAGTCAATGGCATGGGTGATCAGAGGGTGTTGTGAGCCTCTGGACACCAGGGACATGAGACATGGGATATGAGACTTTGTACAGGACAGAGAATCAGAGTGTTGGGGTGCCACTACACACTAGGGACTACAATGCAAGCACCGGGATGGGTGCTCAGAAGAAGAGGGTTTTCATAAGACACCAGGGACATCTTGTCATCATCAGAGGGTGTGCAGGGGGGTCATTGGACAACAGGTATTACAGTAAGATCACCAAGATGGGTGTCAGGACTGGGGATGCCACTAGACACTAGGGACTATAGTGTAGGTGCTGGCATAGATGATTGGAGGGTAGAGGGTGCCACTAAACTCCAGGGATACTGGACTGTGTATAGGATGGGGAATTGGAGGGTGGGGGGGGTGCCATTATACACTAGGTACTATAATGCAGGCACTATGATAGGTATTCAGAGCAAGGAGAGTGCTACTAGACACTAGGGATATCTTGCCATCATCAGGACATGTATTCAGTGGGTGGGGGAGCCACTAAACACCTGGGACTATAGCGAGATCATTGGGATGGGTGTTGGGGGTGGAGGGGTACCACTAAACATCACGGCAACATTGACAAGGATCAGGATGGGGGTTTGGAGAGTGGGGGGGGGCTCCCACTAGACACCAGAGAGGATGTGTAGAGTACTGGGGAGGGGGAGTTGGATGGTGGGGAGTTCCAATAGACACCAGGGCAACCTTTGGTTCACCAGGATATGGAGTCAGAGGATGAGGGCAGGTGGATCCAGTTCAACTGTCCTGCCACCAGAGCTTTGTGCCTAGTTAAGACTACATTTTAAAAGGTGGGAAATAGCACCCCTGTGAGTGTCATTTTCCACTGAAGCACACTTCTGAAATTGCCGCTGCACACATATTCAGAGATGATCCCTCATTTGCATAAGCACAGTGTTAGTGCTCAGGTGCTAATGGGTTTTGCCCATCCTACAGGGCTCTCTGAATATAGACCCTACCCACAAACTGGGCACAAAGCCTGGGTACTGTGGGCAAACACCCTTTAGAGCTAGTGGTAACTTTTGAATATCTGGCCCCAGATATCTTAATCAGTAATAGTCTTAAAGAAGAGAAATGTATTTAGGAACTGCACTGTCCAATGAAAAGGCAGAACATGTCACTCAATAGTGTGATCCTGCTCCTATGTAAAACTTCCCAATAAATTTAAGGATTTTGTTTTGCTCTGATGCATGACTCAGCAGAACTGTGCACTCTGTGACAGGAAGATCCTGCTACTCTTTAACACTGACCTTTTCTTAAATTTTTTGCACCAGTTCTTCTATTTCTTAGCCAAATCTATCCTTTACAATTTCTAGTTCATAAGGTTGGCCACCTATGGGCACCCCCTTCCCTTTCTTGACTATGCTATAATGTCCTCTTCAATTTTCCTTTTCCCTCTCAGGTCCTCGTACAGGGAGGTTATTGTGGTGACCTCTGAGCTGATTTAAAACAACAGGCTGTGTTCCTCATTGTTGGATTTAGTATGCAATAGCACTATGTCATAAAATACCTTGATGAATGTGCCTTATGTGTATATAACCTGTAAATGTTTAAAATACAATGGCACTAGGTGTTTTTGATAAGGATAAAAAGTTACTATGGGACTGTACTATAAAAAATAAGTTACCAGGGTAGAGATATCAGAAAACCCCCACTGTGTTATTTAAATGCTTGTAAATTACAAATTGTTTGAGAGGCCCTTTAGCACCATGAATTCCTGCTTTAAGCAGAACCGCCCTCAAATTTCATGGTGATTTGCATATATATATATCCCACAATGTTTTGCACTATGGGGTATGTGTGATGTTATATCTCTTTGAAACTTGGCTTTATTTTTAATACCCTTTGCTGTAACCATTGCTTCAGTGCTTCTGCACTGCTGTTCTTTGTCTTTAGCTTGTTTTGTTTTGTTTTTCTTTTGTTTTGAGCTTACCATCACCCCAACAAGCAAGACCAACATAGGAGATAGTTCATTTCCACAGGAACGTTAGATCAGTGGATTAGTAGGTGCTGACCAAGTGAAGAGGAAGGGCATGCATAGTCTGTTGCTGCAAGATGATGTATTGAAGAAGGGCTATATAATTGCTTAAGGTAATTCCCGGTGGTCACTGTGGAAAGTGAGCTACCTGCAATTCTGAAAATAATTTTGTTTTATTTATTTTGGAGGTAATTATTTTATCCTGACTTTTAAGGAAACTAAAACCACACTGCGGTGTGTTGCACCAATCTGCTGTTGTCTGTTTTATCCTTCACCCTCACCCGACTACACACTCTAATTAGGAACAAAACACTAGCTTGAAATAGAGCTGATATTCAATTAAACTTGTCTTCAAAGGTAATAAGAAATTGTCCACATTCTGTGGCAAAGGACCCCTGTTGCACACAGTATAAGAATTTGTATTTGGAGGCTCTACTCTGTGGTTCAAAACATATGGACAAACTCTCAAGTTGGATGCAATCACCGGAGATGTGTGAAGTGGAGCAAATGTGCTTAGCAAAGATATCAAAGAACTGGCACAATTTCTACTTGAAGTGCTCACTTTGAGGAGAAATAGTTATTAAATGTGTACTTTCAGGGGAAATGAGATGCAAACTATCACAGGAAATGCCAAGGAATTAGAACTCTGAGGAGGGCTGTTCGATGTAGAACAGGCTAGCTGACATCCTTTTAATTTCAACTGTTCACCACAAACGGGGATACAGCAAAACTGCAAGCCCTACCTGAAGGAGGGTGACTTTTGACCCACTCTGCAGAAGCAGAAACAGACAGACCAACTCCACACACTTAGCATAGATACAGAGGAGTTTTTCTACACCACAGGGGTGTTATTGTGTAGTTTTAACTTCACAATACAACCCCTAAAGTGCACAAAAAGATACCTGTAAGGCAAAAGTGCACCAGAAGTCTGTAGAGTCCAGCTTCTGATCTGAGCTACATTTAAAAGGCACCTCTCTGAGTTGCATTATTGAGGAGGCTGTTGGATGTAGAAAGGCCTAGCTGAAATCCTTTTAAACATTAATTTTAACACTACACAGAAAACAGGGACACAGCATAGCTGCAAGCAGTAACTGAAGGAGGGTGACCTTTGACCCACTCTGCAGAATCAGAAATGAATGGACCAACACCACACACCTAGCCTGAGCAAGAAGAGGTTTTTTTACACCGTAGGGCCAGTATTGCGTAATTTTAACTGCACAATACAATCCCTAACATGCACAAATAAAAAAAAATAACTTATAGGAGCAAAGTGCATCGAAGTCAGAAGAGAACAATTTCTGATCTGAACTGTATTTAAACAGTGCCTCTGTGAGCAGAGGCAATGCACAGGCAGAGGTAAGCATGTCTGCCTGCATCTGCCGAAGTAGCCAAGGTAGTGGCCAAACTCTATAGTCCAGGCTAGCAGAGTAAGGAACAATTCACTCTTAATTCTTTCTGAAGTATTTTTAGAGGCCTAGCTAACAAATACAAATAAAAATGGATGTACAGTAGCAGGCTACTTTTTAGAGTTACTATGCAAGGAGGGCTGGCTCAATAAATGCAGTTACTGCAACATTTACTCCCGTTTAACTAACTCAAAGCAAATATTTAACATTGTGAGAACCAAATGCATAGAACTGTCTGACCTGAAAAACAAACTTGACACAACTAGAAATGATTTAATAAGAGCTGAGGAGATTTATCAGATTGACTCACAAATGACCTGTCATTCAAAAGGAATACAATTGAATAGGTTAAAAATGTAAAAAAAAATAGTAGGTCGTATACTACACTATATTAAAAGTAGAAGGAGTGAAGTCATAGTTCCTCTTTATACAAACTTGGTTCGCCCTCCCTTGGAGTGTGATGTGCAGTTTTGTGCTCCACAGACGATTATGTTACAGAAATTAAAAAAGGGAGTGCAAAGAAAGGTTACCAAAAAAATATATATTATTAAGAACCTCGACTATAACAATGACTCATTAAACTAAAACTATATTCCTTGGAGTATAGGCAATTAAAAGGGGACATGTGTTTAATTTTTAAAATCATTCACGATTAATACATGTTGGAAACACAGGGAATAAGAAGACACGAGGGTACAAAACAATTTAGATCACATCCATATAAAATAATTTATGAAAACAACTTAACGATAAAAAGAAGCAGATTCTATACACAAAGGCCCAAATATTCAAAGGGGTTGCGCATGGCACAACAGAGGTGTGGTGGCGTAACCCCGCATTGCGCCCTGGTGGGATAGTGAAAAGGTCACCTGGCGTAGTGCAAATCCCAAAGCCCAGCTGCGAAGCACCCAAGCTTGCTCCACTGCCAGGCACAGTCTGAATATCCGTGCCCAAAGAGGAATAACAAACTGGAATACATTACCCAAGTCTGTAGTTTGTAGCAATAACATATCCCTGTTTAAACACAGACTAGATCTTTATATGGGAGACAGAAAATTAGGCCTCAACCCTTGAACTGGGTGGCGAGCTCATTAAAGGGCCTTCACCTTCTGAACTCATACAAATACTATGAAACTATATAAAGAATACTGCAGCTGAAAATGGGAACATTACATCTGAAGCTAACAAGGATAAGAAATCCACTAGGAAGTTAGCAAATCCATTACTAGTCTACTAATGTAATGAAAGCATCACTTAAAGGATCGAGTAGAACATGCTTCACCCCCTGGTCCAGAAACTAGAACGCATGATGAAGGCAGGAGAAAAGACTTAGCCAGGGGCTGGACATCTCACAAAAGAGACAGGGAGCACTTAAACACTTAAAAGGATGACTGGTGTCTAGTTCACAATAATGTGAGAAGAAAAAGAAGGAATGTCTTATCTCCTAGGTCCATGCTCATTCCTCTTCCTAGAAGCAATAGATCTTCAGTACTTCAATGCATTACTGATGAGCCTCAACCCACCACAAGTAACATCTTACCAGATCACAACTACTGGAAATCTCATAGTTGGTGACACCATAATAAGATGTATGGGCAACTATCTTTGTGAAAATAATAAAGAGAACAGTATGGTGATCTGCCTACTAGGGGCCAAAATACTTGGCATGTACCAACAACTTGGTAAACTGATCAGCACGCAGCATAGAAACACAAACATTGTGTTCCATGTGGGTACAAAGGCACAGGGTCATAATGTCACAAGACATTCTACCGCAGCAATATACCACACAGTCACTACAGTGTGATATATTGCCAATGGCAGATGTCTGTGTTTTGTGGGGGGCTCCACCCACTACATACCCCATTATGGGGGGATGCACCCACCAAACCCCCCCAACTAAAATAACCAACTCTGGGGGGGGGAGTTGGACACTTAATTCACATAAAGTGTGAAAAAAAGAAAGATTCCATGCACCAGGGACCGGGATTCAATACCCGGTCTGCAGACACTCCACCTCCATTGCTGCCCATGACTCATCCTGTTGATCCATGGCTGCTGCTCAGCAGACCCTTCTCCACACAGAGAACTTATCCTCTGCTAGGGAACAGTGACAGAGTGCACAACCGTGCATAGACCTTTTAGCGGTTTTGCAGCCTGTTGCTGTTCCCACCCACACTGTCCATGCTGCACGGTTTTAGCATTCACAGCCTTGCATATGGTGAACTGACTGGTAGGGGTACAAATGATGAGGTCTAGTCACATGAAAAAGACATTTGCCATGACATCATAGGATTGGGTAAGGTATGGAACTAGAAGGTAAGGGGTGTGAAGCAGCTGTGTCAGAGATACTTCTAGTGCCCAGGGCCTGCAAAGAAAAACCTGGTGAGGCCTGGTGGTTATCTGAAAACTTTTGGAGAAAGGAGATTCCAGGATTTCAAATATTTCATAAAAAACATTGTAACAGAAGGAGGAGGGACAGCACTCCATTTCAAATAAGGAATTCACTGCACAGACATATCTAACAAAATTAAGTCCACTAACTCAGAGAGTGAAACAATATACAGTAGTATTTCAAGTAAAATTACAAGAAACTTAAATATAGGTGTGTGATACAGACCCCCCATATACCACTTGGGATGCTACCCTCCAAATACTGGCAGAACTTGAGAAAGCATGTGACATAGCTGACAAGATCATAGTAGGTGATATTAAACTGGACAACTAACCAGGCCACCACATTTACAAGTGGGAACTTCCTTTACCAGATCGAACAATTAAGACTAACTCAATATGCCTCAGTCCCAACTAGAGGCAACAAAACTCTAGACCTGATACTGGAAAATAAGGGTATCAGTATTGAAAATATCTGTACGGAACCTCCTATTGGACACAGTGATAATAACATCTTACTCTTTAGCACCTTAACAGAGCACTCCTTTGAACATGGGCTCACTAAAAATTTATCAAGAGAGCAGAGCTAAAATTAAGGAGATAAATGAGTATCTGGGCAAAATGGAATAGGACCCAATTTACGAATAAAACAAATGAAGAAAAATGTCAAGTGAAGTCTTAAAATATAATACACTATTAGCTAGTGACAAGTTCATTCCAAAAAACAAGACTTATACCTATACAGGAATTAGACCAAAATGGCTTTCCACAAAAATCAAAAGACTGATAAAAAAAAGACCTACGCACACTACACTAAAAACAAAACAGAAAGCAATTGGTCTACATACTAAAAAGTGAGTGCAACTGTAAAAAAAAAAAACTATTAAGAAGACACAGATGCACATAGAAATCAATATTCCTAAGAGCATAAACAAACATAATTGTAAGCTATTTTATGGATACTTAGACTCCTTAAAACAAAAAGGAAACACCACAGGACAAATTGTGGAAAACAATAATATCACTGCAGACCTTATTGGAATGGCAAACTGTTTCAATAACTATTTCAGATATGTATATGCACCCAAAACCAAGGATCCATTACTATCCACAACTAGCACATTTGTTACCTCCCCCACCAATAGTTCTGGAAACAGTTATAAAAAAATTCTCAACTTAAAACCCTGTCCTCAATGGATCCAGACAATATTTCTGAAAATATGTTAAAAATCATGAACCAATATATTAGCAAGCCCATCTGTCATATTTTCCAAAACTCACTAAAAGCAGGAGATATCCCTTTAAACTGAAAACTAAAACAAATTACCCTGATTCATAAAAATGGGAGCAAGCAATTTATTAGAAATTACAGACCTATAAGCCATTTGTCTGAACCAGGGAAGATCCTGGGGCATATCATAAAAGAACTAGTCAACACTCAAATACATGATCTTGATACTGTATAGCATAGATTCAAAACAGATCATGTAACACCAACTTACTTTTCTTTTATGAAAACATAGGTGCTTCACTAGATGTTAGACTACCATGCAACATCATATTTCTGGACTTTAGCAAGGCATTCAATCTTTACCACCAATCGGCTATTATTTTTAAAAATGGCTGAGGCTAATATCAAACCTTGCCTAGCAAGATGAATCATGAATTGGCTGCAGAAAAGAACACAATCAGTAAAAATTAAGGGATATACTGTAAGTCAGATAGCAGCAATGTTACTAGTGGAGGGCCACAGGGCTCTGTTTTGAGCCCATTAATTTTTAACATATTTATAGCTAATTTAACTAGAAATTTAAATAGCTGGGCCTGCAAATTCACCAATGACTCCAAAATTGGTGGTCCTTGTGGAACATGAGCACAATCACACCATATCCAAACTGACCTAGATGACATACAACTGGAACAATAGATAGGAAATTAAATTTAACAGCTATAAGTGCCAAGCCATGCATTTGATCCATGACAACCACAAGTTCTTTCATATAATTTGGGACCATTACAGTTAACAGAGAGCTATGTGAAAGAGATCTGGGAGTAGTCATTACATCTGACTATGACTCACAAAATCAGTGTAATGAGGTTATAGCAAGAGCCAATAGAGTACTCCGATTAATCAAAAGGAATATGTCCTCACAACATAAAGATGTAATCTTTCCCCTTTATGTCAGACCACAATTGGACTTTGCTACTCCCTTCTGGTGTCCATATAAGGTAGAACAAATAAGGCAGCATGAGCGAGTATAGCGTATAGCAACCAAATTGATACATAACATATGGGAGAAATCATACAAACAATGGCTAAGCTCATTACAGCTTGTGACTCTATCGTTAAGAAGATTGAGGAAGGGATTTGTTGATATTCTACACAATAATGTCAGATCCAATCTTATTGAGTATATATCAATATTGACTTTAAATATTTTATAACTGAAAGAAGGGACCACCCACTCCAAAACCCAGAGAAGCATTTTAATGCCATAAAAAGGAAATACTTTTTTAGTAACAGAATAGTAAATATTTGGGACTTGCTACTCTTGGATATAACAATCAGTAAAATTGAAAGCACTTAACCAATGTTGAGACGAAGTACTACTAGTACAATGGAACTAATAGGGCACTTGTTGCCTCCTATAGACCTTACTATGAACCTTAGTGCTATGAACTTTCTGAAGTCTTTGTGAGATATTTTGCAATACAGAGACTTAAGGAAAATCTCTGCAAAGTATGATTTTTGCAATTCACTGGAATATTGCAGGTGAATTTATAGTGTGCAACACCTCTAGCAATCACCTCCAAAGAAATGTCCAACTTTGGCATTTTACAAAGAAATAATTTCTCTGATAAGTAGGGATGCCCTGGTAGGGTGTAACAGCATAGAGACACACCATGGTATGAGAAGACACAGTATTACTATTTTATGAGATTTCCAATACCTCGAGATTAGTTGAATGGTATACCATGGCTTCTCTGGACTACTACTCCTAAGTCCTTCTGTCAACATGCAGTGTCAAGAGTTGCTCTGGCACTAGTCCAGTCCCAACTGTCAGATGATCAGTGTTCTAGTAAATATTGTATCTGCATAGATGAATGCAGAATTCAATTGCTCCAACACAATATCACACAATAGTTTTTTTTATTTCCCCAGCCCCGTTCTATCATACGAGTAGTTTGTGGATTCCCTTATTTCTCCATGATGAATGCATATCTTCCTTGCTATGAATTTTCCCTTCTATCCTTCTTAGTTACAAATGTCATCTTCTTAATCTGATACATGCAGATGATCTGCACATTATGTGGAATGTGGCTGCTAAATACAGATGTATGTTTCCTGCAATATGTGTCTGTCACAACATTGTGGTATTCGTGCATACAATGAAACCAGGTTGCATGAATGCTATGGTGGTTAACCCTGCCTTATAGGCACAACAAAGTCAAGTGGTGGGGGTCCTTTCAACTCCTTACTGGGAGGGGGGGTTGTATTGATAGTTAGAATAAATTGTGCAGTGCCATCATGCAGGAAATGTTAACGTGGGCGTGGCATAAGCATGGTACAAGTCTTTAGGATGCACAACCTCCAACAGTTGGTGCCAACATCAAGCCAAACTTAGTGAAAAATAATGAAAAGAAGATGATGCACACACAGGTGTGTGTGCCCAAATCTTTTCTTTATTATTTTTTTATACTAGCTCCTTGGCATGCAGTATCTCTCCACCTCCCCAAAGAGTCACCCCACTGGTGAAAAATGCAATGTAATCATAGTACCACAAAGCATGCAACCTATCACTTTAAAACTAATACCAGAATGTGCTTTGACAAAGATTTTCAAAAAAGAACAGGATCTATATTCAGGGAAAGCATCAAGCCCTAAATAGAAGAATAATGGGTTACCAGCAATGAGGTAGTTTTCGTAGTCTAACTGGCTCATCCATGTCCTTTCAAGCTCAGCTCAAGTAATGTTTCCTAGTCTGTGGTTTACTTGAATCCCTAGGCTCGGCCTAATAATAGCAGACCACCCCAAACTACACATTCACAGTACAGTCATATTTTCTGACCACCTGTGCCTATGCTACACCCATAAGAACAAAGAAAAAGATCCTCTCCCATGCTATTTTTCTTTCAAGCTAAGTTGCTCAAAACATCCATCTGGCCAACTCTGGAGACCTATGACCCAGGAAAGCTTGGTTTACTCTCCTCATTTTTTCACATAAGTCATAAACTTATATGTATGTCATGTTTTGAGCTTATTCTGTACAAAAACTCAAAGTTCTTATAAATGTGACAATTTGGTATTGAATTAGACACCTACAACTTGCCCTCTATTGCTAACAATTTTGTGTGGAGAGGTCTGTCTACAGTCTGTGGGTAGGCCACCCACATTTATTTGAGTTCAATAAGATCTGCTCCCTTTTTAGAAAAAGGAAGTTAGATTATTTGGGAATTGTTGGAATTTGACAGTGAAACTCCCACAAATGTTTTAGCAGTATCATTTGATACAGAACACCCACTACCTCAATTCTTTAACACATTTAACATAAAACAACCTTTGCAGAATTTTCTTTTTTTACATCAGGTTTTTATTTTTTTTTATTTGTTTAACCAGGAGTAGCACACTAAGCTGAAAGTTTTTTTACAGGTGTGACCTGGAAGCACAGGGAAGTTAAGTGACTTGCTCAAGGTCACACAGTATGCAAGTGGAAGCTGTGGGATTCAAACCCAGGTCTGGTCTGCTGGATGTCACCAGATTTGCAGTTCAGGTTGATTGCAACCTCCTCAGTTAATATGTTTAAGCATGAAAGCCTTTGATGAGCTATCTAACCCCTTCTTCACTATAACCTTATAAATAACATTGGGCCTTCTTTTTCTCTAGGAGAACTATGGATATTCAAGGCATAGCTCTATTTTCTATCTGATACGTAAAACATAAAATAGATGTGACTGGCCTAACTACTGAATGTTTGCGGAGTTTGCTTAATTCTGCAGAGAAAGGTTTTAAAACTTCTAGGTATACCTGTATATTTAAGAGGCTGCCTGTAGTAGACATTTGTTAGCAATGAAAGTATCTACAGAGACATTTCAGCTAAGAGCATTAGCGGGTTAACTGCTTAAAAGTCATTTACAAATGTTCTGGTTGCTTTCATACAAAACATTTTATTGAAATTCTGAATGGTATTTCTGTATCAGATTATTTAAAATCTTGTGTGAAAATTACACAGAAAAAAAAAATCCCACGAAAGGGTATCTGTAATTAACAACAGCAAGATGTAGATACTGTATGAATAATGCTGTCCCAAGCCAACCCACTCAATAAAACAGAACTATGTGTTCATGTCATTCAGTGTATCTGAGGACATACTTAAAAGAGGTCTGTCTTACATTTGATCTTCAGTTATACAATCTCTGGGTGCTCATGCGAAGCCACAGAGCACAATTCTCTTTATAGTTGAAGTTAAAGCAGTCATTATATCTTAAAGCCTGAAATATGCAACTTCTGATTCTCAGCAGAAGCATACCAGCAGCCACAGCTCTATATACTGTATACACTGATGTGGCTGATCTTGGTTTTGCACTTACCTCTATCAAATTAAACTGTAGTCCATGGACTCCATTTACAGTGGTTTCCAGTGTTAGGTTTACTCATATCCAACAGAGCTGTAGTGAGGACTTTTTGTGCCTGGGGCAAGTCACACACATTTTGCACCCTCCCATTCCTGCACACAGAAAAAAACTTTTCTTGCATCTTACATGCAAGAAATAGGTAGGGATGCATCTGTTCAAAGCATTGCCAACCTTTTATGCTAGCAGCAGCTGATGTGATGACAGCAGTACAGACCCCGTACCTATCCCCAGACTTGCCAGCCACATCACATACCTTTTTAATTATGTGTCCAGCAAGTTGGGGAGAGGTTCAGCCTGTCTATATTCCTGTTGTTACTTCACCCACTATCAGCATGAGGTCTGAAATGCTCCAAACAGCAAGAATTGGGAGACAAATGCATTTTAGTCAAACACGAGCTGAGAGGACCAACGTGCTTTGTCATTGGTCGAGACGAGTAGTGAGCACAACATACAAGGAGTGCAGCAAATAAGGATTGGATGGCCACGGGGGTGGGACATTGAGTCACAGATGCCTGGCAGTACCCAAAAGAGGTGGCTAATACCCTTTGTGTCACAACTCTATTTATGTCAAGAAGAGCAAGAGCACTGCTTAAAAATTGCTTACAATATGAGTACTCCACACCTTTTTTATTTTCTTCACAGTTGTCTTGATAAAATAATTACAGCACAATCCACTAGTCTTCACTGCACAGTCCTGTAAGTGTCAGGCTTTTGGTTTCTCCCTCACACTGTCTCCTACAGGAGTGTGGGATGTGGCCAGCCAATACATTTCTCTGATGGGCAGAGCTTCAGGGACACATTAAGCAATGAGGTGAAAGTGACTTCCATTTTGCCAAGGTTGACAGCAGCACTGCAGCCAGCATATGTCACTGAGAGATCTCAACCATGAGAGGGGAAAAAAAACACTCTCAGAGGCAGTGTAAAATGGATCTCATTTTTTGGCGATCCGTCTAGAAGAGTGATTTCTGTGACCAGTCAAGTTACATCATAAAGTGTGATGCAATACTGGCTATTTAATACCCTGCAATAGTATTATCTTTGTTATTTGGGATTTGGCACTATTTTTCATGTGCAAGAGGCTTGCACCCGGGGTGGCTTCCCCTCTTGCCCTGCCCTTCCTACAGTTCTGATGTCTAGTCAGGTCAATCAGTACCTTGAGGAAAGATCCAGCAAAATAGTCATGGCCATCACTTTGCACATACCTGCTGTTCGAAACTGGGCTTTTGGAGGCACATTCACGTGTAACACTGTTTTTGTACAGTGCCACATGCTGACTCTTTAACAACAATGCAGATGACAGTGAATATCTGTCTATAGCATTTAAAACAGCAACACCATGCATTAAAAATAGTTGTGACTGAAGACATTGTGAAAGTAGTATCAGGGTATCTCCTGTCATTGCAAAACCAGACACTGGGCACCACTGTTGTGTATCAACTTTAATTTCTAGTTTGAAAAAGAAAGGGGTGGAAACAAGTTGAACAAATAAGAATGACTGTTGTTTAGTCATTGAGTAATCCAGTCTCAGGATGGATGAATTAGTCCTTCAATATACTGCAGATCTGCTTGTAACAGCTTACAAAGAATGAGGATGACTCTTTGGCATGTACTGATTGAAGTTAAAATTAGACAATTATAGTACTCTGAAAATAATGTCATTATGCTCCCATGAAAATAAGAAACAAAGCTGGGAGGGGAAGGGTGCACAATCTGCACAGAACTACCTGACACATGATATGAAGAAACCTCTCAGCTGTTATGAATTTCACATTTATCCTTGCTCCACAAAGGTTTACCAATGTGCTTCATGATGTTAGATCAATTTCTGGAAAAATAAACTAATAAAAAATTGAATTACCTTGATAGAAATATTTGTTAACACTAAACATATAGGTCTACTATTCACAGATGTATGAAAGTGCTATGCATTCTGGACACTTGATCTGAATTCAGAATGTCAGTGCTATGCATTTTAAAATTGAGAGGTATAAGTATGGAAGAAAGTACACAGACAATGACATATATGCACAGTACTACAAATAAGGCATTATTTATTGATGGGGTGTGTGTAACATTCAGCCATGGAAAAACAAACTCATGAACTGTACATGCATTAATGTGCAGGGCATCTGTGACAAAATAGGTAAACTTCTGGCAAACAAGCAGCACAAAACATGCCAATCTGCACTCAGAAAGACATGGGACACTCAGAGACAGTGTTCAGACCTAAATGTCCAGGACAGAGCAGTAGTCAGAATGGATGGAAAGACAGCCAAAGGGGGAGGAGTGGCTAGCAACATACAGTGAGTCCCACCAGAATGGAATGCAGTTCAAGAACTTCATGTATGACAAAATGAATCAACTGCCTTTGAAATTGTCTTGTTTCCTGCAATAACTCTGTTGTAGAATTCTGCAGTACAGAGTTGCATCCTGGCGGGCTCCACTGTAGTTAAAAGTGGATATAAAAGTAATAGAAGAAAATGAGTCACTGAAGGTGAGGGCTGGGGGGGTAGAGTCCCTTTGATCACTACTAACAGGTGGTGGGGCAGGAAGTTCAGAAATGGAGTGTTCTGTAGTCCACCCAACCAGGAAAAGGTTAGGAATGAAGTGATTGGCTAAGAAATGTGTAAGTCAACAGGCCAGGCCAGGCTAGCGCAGTGATCATGGATCTCATTTATCTCTAAGACCTACTGCAGACCAGCAAAATAGTTTAGCGAGCAAACTAAAATCCTATAGATTTATTGAAGCAGTACAAGATGGTTTCTCCCAGTGAGTGCACAGTCCAACTAGAGGTCAGGTAATATGTGACCTACTCTTATGTAATTAAGACACAAACTAAAACATTAAAAATTAAACACCAATAGGACAAAGTGGCCACAAGTCCACTAAATGTTGAATAATGCTAGAAAATAAACTGAAAATTAATACCATGGTACCAGACAAAAGAAGTTGCAAAAGAAAGTAAGAGCAAACAGGGTAGCATTCAGAAGGTATAAGGGGACTCTGAAGGAGGAGGAGGATAGGGAAGTGTATCAGGAGAAATGGAGGAAAGTAGGGAGAGCAGTAAGAAGCACAAAGGTGTAAACAGAAGAGAAAATTGCCCAGGTGATAACAAAACGGGACAAGATCATTTTTTTTGGTATGTACAGTAAATGAAAAGAGGAATACCAGGGGTAGGATCATAAGGTTGAAAAAGGAAGGGGAACTGTGCAGAGTAGGACCAGGAAAAGGCAGACATCTTGAACAAATACTTTGTTCAGTGTTTACAGAGGAAGGAGAAGTATAATAAAATCATTTGCAGGAGGGAGGTGGACTCTAGTCTGTTATCTGAGGAGTGAGTCCTGAAGGGACTCGCTAATCTGAAAGTGAAGAAAGTGGAGAAAGTGGTGGGGCCAGATGAGGTGTATCCAAGGGTACTGAGGGAGCTCAGGGAGGTAGTGGCTGCATCTCTGAGGATCCTATTTAACAGCTGAATGGAAACTGGAGTAGTTCCAGAGGCCCAGTGGAGGGTGGATGTAGTCCCACTTCACAACAAAAAGGTAGCAGGAAAGAGACTAGCAATTATATGTCAGATACCCTGACATCCGTTGTGGGAAAGTTAATGGAATCACTGCTAAAGGAAAGATTTGTGGAATACCTTGAATACAGTGAGTTACAGGACATGAGGCAGCATGGATTCATGGATGGGGGGAGGGTCATGTTAAATGGATCTGATAGATTTCTTTGACTTGGTGAACAGGTAACTAGATCAGGGTGGAGCAGTGGATGTAGCCTACCTAGATTTCAGTAAGGCTTTCAACACCATTCTCCATAAGAGACTCACAAGCAAGTTGGGTAGATTGGGGTGGGATGAAAGATGGTTAACTGGGTAAGAAATTGATTAGGGGATGGGAGGCAGAGGGTGGTGGTAAATAGACTTCACTCCGAGGAAGGAAGGATAACCAGCAGGCTGCATCAGGGATCAGTGCTGTGTCTGGTCCATTTTAATGTCTCTATAAGTGACCTTGCAGAGGAGCTGGAAGGGAAGGTCTGCCTCTTTGTGGATGACTCCAAATCTGCAATATGGTAGGCACTCTGTTGGGGGGGGGGGATGAGTAGTAACCTGAGAGAATGTGACCAATGGTCAAAATTATGGCAGAACAAATTTTCAATGCAAACAAAGTGCAAAATGCATTTGGGGCATGGAAACCCTGTGGTGCAGTACAAAATGGGTGAGATAGTACTGGTGATCACCAAACAGGAAATATATCTTGGATATTTATATCAGACAACCTAAAGGCAGACAGACAGTGTGACAAGGCTGTTGGGAGGACTAGCGGGATGCTGGGGTATATAGGGAGGGGTATCACCAGCAGAAAGAGGGAGGTGGTGTTTCTTCTGTATAAATCACTGATAAGACACTCTGTGTCCAGTTCTGGAGACCACATGTCCAGAAGAACATAGACAGAGTGAATGTCGTCTAGAGGAAGGCAACTAAAATGGTGCAGGGTCTGCATCAGAAGCCCTATGAGGAGAGAGAATTATGGACCTGAGTATGTGCACACTGGAGGAGGGTGGGGGGGTGATATGATAAAGACATCTAAATATCAAGAGGGGATAGATAAGGTGCAGGAGGGAAGTATGTTTCTGAAAAAAGGTACTCAGTAACAAGGGGTCATGCTATGAAGCTGAAGAAGGTACATTCAGAAGAGATGTGAGGAAGTACTTCTTCACGGAAAGAGTGATGAATTCCTAGAATAACTTTCCAGTGGATGTGGTGGGGGTGAACATATTGGTGGGATTCAAGAATGCATGGGATAGGCACAAGGGAATCTTGGGTTAAGAGAGAGGATGAGGGCAAACAGATGGAAGGATCAAGTAGGATCTGAAGCGATACTGTAGGCAGGAAAAATGGTCAGACTAGGTGGGACAAGCGGCCCTTATCTGCCAACAAATTCTATGTTTCTGTGTTTGAAAGCAAACCCACAAGGCTGGCCTAGTGCTGTGGAGGGCTGAGGCACTGGTGCCTTACCTCCTGCCACACTGCCGACACATGTTCGGTGGCAGGTGTGGGTTGCTGGGAGTTGGCTAGGGAGGGAAAGGACTGAGTGCCCAATGGCTGCTCTCCTTTCCTGGGAGGGGAAGGCGGACCATCCTGCTCTACTAAGTGACTACCACCTGGTGGAGCCAAGGTGGTAGTGTGGGGTTTAGGAGGGCAGTAATGGGGAGGGCTGCAGAACTCTGGGGCATGCACATGCATCCACGTGCATGCGTCTATGTGCATGCCCCAGTGCAGGGAATGGGGAGAGCATTGGGAAAAAGCATATGTCTTCCTGTCACCATATCAAAGGGCCCTCGCAGGACTCCTGGGTCATGCTTCCATGTGAATCTCTGCTGGTGCGATATTGGGGGGAGTAGCTGATGGGACTGGGGACCCTCGATACAGGACCCAGTGACAGGAGTAGGTGACAGCAGGCAGGCAAAAAACTACTAAAAAAAAGCAAACCACAATCGTAGGCTCTAATGAATCTTATGAGACAGAAAGGAAAACCGCACAAGAAAGGTTTGAAGAAAGAGGTTGTGAAAGGGCTACCTTAAAGGGAGCCATGAGTGTAGCAACGTCAATAAGTAGGCAGCAGGCCTTATAACAAAAACAGAAAACCAGCAAAGAGAACTGAATAATTTTCAGCACTCAATAGACCACACAGCTAGGGAAGATTAGAAACATCCTGAATTCCCAATGATGCATTCTAAAGTCTTGTGGTGATCATGTTATTAAATTTGACCAGAAACCACTGGTACCTAATAGGAAGAATTTGACACTTAAAGACAAGATTAGCCATACCATCCACAACTTATCAAACACAGGAAAAAAGAATACCTGCTAGGACCTTTAAGACCCAGCAGTGTATCCTGCAGAAGATGCTCGGTTTGTTCCCACAATACCAGAAAAATGGAATTCAGGTATCCCTAAATAAAGAAAAATTCTCCATTGGATCCAACATTAGCTGCATCACCACACACATAGTATATATGTTAATGTACCCACTTGATAAACTTTAGATGGGAAATATTTCTGAAACCATTGAAAACGGATAAGGGAGTACAAGCGCTACATTTGCAGATAAGATCTAAAGCCCACTGTAGTGAAGTACTTCAACAAAGGTTGACATAATGCCTCCATACATCAAGTCTGGGGTCTATAATAACTATCTGAGCCCCTCATAGAGATTGATTAGGCACTACAGCTCTGAAAAAGGGAGATTTAGTGGACCCACAGAATGGGCATGACGAAAACATATTGTGGCATAAAAAAGAAGGTAATTATTCTGTTCTTATAAATTTTTGTTCTTTCATCCTCTTTATGGACAAAAATAGAAAGTACCATTGTCAAATATTTCACCTGATGATCTAAAAAAACTCACATAAGTAAATCCCACCCCCTTCAAACTCCAATAGAGCAGATTGCCAAAAACATAACTCCCACCTCAGAATACACTCCTAACATGGTCCTACTTTATGCCATGTGCTAATCATTTGCCTCTCAGAACCACCAGGTGACATAATAGAATATAATATTGTTTATGTCTGCAGCCCTACCAGGATAAACAAATTAAGGTCAGAGAGGAAACATAAGAAATCACGTTCAGTCATAGTGGATATATATGGCATATATTTTAAATATAACAAAGTAAACATATTTCAAAGTAAAATATTAAACAGCATTTTCACATATGGACCCCTAGAATTCCAAAGAAATAGTACTAGAAACAACTGTTTGAAAAGTATTCACGAAGAATGGGAAATTGGCAACAATATTCAGAGGATGGAATCTGTTTGTCTAGAACCTACCATATGACCCCTGCCAGTTGGATATAGCTCCATATTTTTCTGTTTGCCATGATTCCATGGCACAGAAATGGAGCATGGTCAGTGCAGTAGCTCACTCAGTCTATGAAATCAACACTTCAAGCCATGATCCTCTGCACAGACAGTACAAATGAAGGCAACCTAAATGGGCCAGCTCACTGTCTCAAGCAATAGAGAAGGCATATGGCCATGGACAAGTTATCCAGCATAAAAGTGGTGTGTAGAATCCAAGCCAGAAAATAAGTTTGTAACTTAGAAAAAATGGCAGCACTTTCCTGAAAATATATTTTAAAAGTAGTGATGTGTGGAATGTGGAATTCGGTATACACTGCCAAAAGTGACATTTCGACAGTAACCATCACTACCGCAACTACAGGGCCAGGTCACTGTAGTGTCAGTGCTAGACCCAGATAGTGTATTCTGGGGGTCTTGTACCCCCTCCTCTAATCAGCTCTGACTCAGAGTTGATTATAGTTAGTTGGGGGGTGGGGGGCACTGCCCCCCCATGCGGAGTTTGGGGACAAAAGCCCCTGAAGAAAAACAAGTGTCCCAGTGAGAAACCATATGCCGAACACAAATGGGGTCGACAGGACAGTTTCGATGTACGGTCATTCGACAAAACCTTTGTCGACGACCAGTCATTAATCCATGGAATTCTGCCAGTGAAATTAATGTGGAGTGACCATTCTGTTGGCATAATTTCCATTGGAATTGTACTTTCTGTGGAATTCTGCCTGTTGTGATCTGTGGAATTGTATTCCATGGAACAGCATGTTTCTGTGGAAAGTCATTCCACAACTATTTCTGTGGAAAATATTGAGATTTGTGAAACTTAATTCAGCAGAAATGTAGTGGGGAATCCATTTAGCATCATTCTGATGCAGAATTCCACTCTTCTGCATCTGATGAAATTCAGCACAATTTGGGTGGAATGTTGAAAATTCCATGGAATTCCTGTCCAGAATTTGAAAATTCCACATACCACTATCGAAACACCCTCCAGGACATTAATAAGGCAAGGCAAGGTAAGGCAATTTTTATTTTTATGGCGCCCAATCCTGGAGGATCTGGGCGACTAACAAAGAATTACAGATAAAACAAGTAAAATTCAATAAATAATAACTAAATAAAATCAGAGTTCCAATAATAAAATTCTCTAATAGCCCTGATTATTCTGTATAGGCCAGACTGAAGAGGTGTGCTTTTAACGTCTGTTTGAAAGCAACAATCGAAGGGGCCTCTCTGACTACAGCTGGAAACATGTTACACAGGATTGGCCCAGAGATACTGAAAGCCTGTCACCAGACTTCTTGAGCCAGACCCTGGGAACATCCAGGAGGACCCTTGAGGAGGACCAGAGATCACAGCTGTCAGGAGCTCTGACAGGTAGCCAGGACCCAGCCCATGTAGGGTCTTATAGGTGAGCAAGCCCACCTTGAAAAGGACCCTCCACCTGTCCGGCAGCCAGTGCAGAGCATCCAGGAGTGGGGTCACATGACAGGACCTTGACAGACCCATCAGCAACCAGGCTGCTGTGTTCTGTACCAGCGGCAGCCTGTGGAGGGACCCTCCCATGACCCTGAAGTAAAGAGCATTACAGTAGTCCAGCCTAGAGGTAACAAAGGCATGTACCAGAGCCGGCAGATCCTAGGGCAGAATAAGGGGCTTGATCCTGGTGCTGTTCTGCAAGTGGTAAAAACCACTCTTGACCACAGATGACACCTGATCTTCAAAGGTCAGCCTGCTAGCCAGAGTCACACCTACATTTTAACCCTCGGGGATGCAACCAATGGAAAAGACACCAGGAAAAGTCCTGTGTCCACTCCAGGGTGCAACCCATCACACCCACGACCTGGCTCAATCATTAGCACCTCTGTCTTACCTAGGTTTAGTCTCAGCCAGCCTGAAGTCATCCAGTCATTGATTTTAGCCAGACAGGTGTTAAGCACATCGACAGCATCAGATGTTCTGAGTGCAAATGACAAATACAGATGGGTGTCATCTGCATAGCAGCGAAACGCCATGCTGTATTGTCGAATAATCTCACCCTGGGGCAGCATGTACACCCTGAAAGGCATCGGCGAAAAGATTAAGCCCTGTGGAACTCCATACAATAGGGGCATTGAGGAGGAGGAGAAATTCCCCATCACCACATCAGAGAGAGATAGGACTCAAACCATCTGATGACAACTCCAATGAGTCCACAAAACTCACAGCCGATGAAGAAGCACAACGTGGTCCACAGTGTCAAATGCTAATGAGAGATTGAGGAGCGCAAAAACTGACCAGTATTCTTTATCTCTGGCCCTGAGCAGATCATTATGCACTCAAACTAGAGCTGTTTCTGTACTGTGTCTGGTACAAAAACTGGACTGAAATGGCTTATAGATGTCGAAGGACACGAGGCGATCCTCGAGCTGTTGTGCCACTAATTTCTCCACAACCTTGCTCAAGAAAGGTAGGTTGGAGATTGGGCAGTAATTCACCAGGATATCTGGGTCGAGACAAGACTTCTTAAGAAGGGGTCTCACCAGCGTTTCTTTCAAATACCCCCTCCACCATTCAGCACCTGGCAATCCTGGTGAACACTGGGCCAACAGCCTCGGCACATCCCATTAAGAAATGTGTCAGGGCTAGGTCCAGTTCACAAAATGTGTGCTTCAGCTCTAAGATCACCTCAGTCACCTCAGACTCCTCCACTGGCCTAAACTCCACCCAGACAGGCAGAGTGCCTCTGCTCCTACTTTTCTAACCAATATGAGGCACAAGCCTCTCGGAATTCCTGGCCAGATAGATGACAATCTGTCAGAGAAGAACAGAGCGAACTCTTCACACAATGTGGATGAAAAAATCTTCTTAGGCTGTAGACAGGCAGGATGGAGAAGCCTATCCACAGTCCAAAAAAGCTGAGAAGGTCTGTTTCTCCCTGCTGCAATCTCTCTAGATAGGAATTCTGCCTTCTTATGGGAAATTGCCTTCTGGTACTCACCGTAGCGAGCATGCAGGACCAGTCTGTTGGCCTCCAGTCGGGTCTTCTGCCAGTTACGCTCCAAATTCTGACCCTTGATCTTTATCTCCTTGAGATCACCATCAAACCAGGGGGATCTCAATTGAGAGGATCTGGGTTATACACAGACCAGTGCTATGGCATCCAGTGCCTTGGCCATCACCCTATTACAGGTAGCCACCACCTCACTGGTGCAAATTGCACAGGCTGCTTCAACTCTAGATTGATCAGCCAGTGCCAAAAGTTCTTCTGGGTGCTGGCCTCTTAAAGGGAGGTAGCTCACCATCTCCGCAGGGAAAAAACTTTGGGGGGGCCCTAAACATAAACACCATGGCGCAATGATCGGACAAAAAGACCCAATTAATATTGAGGTTATCAACCCCCAAGACCCAGATTGATGACCATATTGAGTGTATAGCAATGCCGATGGGTCGCAGAAGCAACTGCAAGTGCCTGGCCCAGTGAATACATCAAATGGAGGAGGTCATAACCAAATTGTGAGGATTCATCGAAACCTGGGGGACTCCATCACCTAGTCGACAACAAAATCCACTACCTCCTGCAGGAATTCTCCTCCTGACCCTGGAGGACAGTAAATGAGGAGAATACTGCAACCTGCACCTGGACTCCCACATATGGTGATGCACTCATAAGACCTGGTATTACCAACTGGATGTGCTGAGAAGCCCAGGTTGGCAATAAAAAGGATGGCCACCCCACACACCCCCATGATCCTTCCTCAGGCAGTGCTCCATGGAGTACCCAGCAGGAATGGCAGGCTCTAAAACAGGACCAGCATTGTCACCCAACCAGGTATCCATAATAACATGCAATATTAGTACTATATCGCTGATGGCCACGATGTGTAACAAAAGCAATAGGCTACTTAAAGAATGGTAGAGGCCAGGATTTACTCTTACAAGATTACTGAATAAATCACACATGTAGTCTGCCTAATACAACTAAAATACACCCACAACTAAATGCTGTTACAGTTTAATATTTCACACTATAGCATGAGTGTTGCAAAGCAAATGAGGTGAGCCATGCAGGAATGCTGAGGATAATACCAAGGTATTGTGTCTTTCGTTTTCCGATACAGAAACTGAATTGTGCAAAATGAAAAAGTTCTTATTTTTCTATGTAGAACAATGTTCTGAACAGGAATATATTCAAGGACTTTATACAATGTGATGAAAGTGCTATTATTTGGTTTCATTTACTGAACATAAGTACTACAAAAGAAAGTACTAATGTGTCAGGAAGACTGATTGCATGAGTACAATTATAGATTCTGAATTGTATATACCAATGCTGGGTCTGTAATTAGCAGCATTTGTTAGCGTAAATATGTTATGATATAGTTTTTCTTAAATAATAACTTATTATGGCCCGAGTGGGCAGGTAATTGAGGGCTGGATGCCACCTTTTGTCCATTTCGGGAAGTGTTGTGCATTGCTAGATCTTCCACCCCCCATCCCCACCCCATCAACAGCACAACTAACCAAATTGCAAATGTTAGACTTTTCAAATTAATAAATTTTAACATAGAAACATAGAAGTTGTCAATAGATAAGGACAACTTGGCCCTCCTAGTCTGCCCTAAATTCCCTGCCTACACTGCCACAGGAGACCCTACTTGGACTCCAACTTTTGCTTCTAAGATTTTCTTGTGTATATCCCATGCATTCTTATATCCTGTGACCATTCTAGCCCCCACCACATCCTCAGGGAGGCTGTTCCTAGCATCCACCACCCTCTCCTTGAAGAAGTACTTCCTCAAGCTTCCTCTCAGCTTCCTCCCTCCAGCTTCATATTGTGACCATTTGTCCTTGAGCATCTTTTCCCTTGGAAAATGCTCCCTTCTAGTACCTTGTTTATTCCTGTGAAGTACCTGAATGTCTCTACCATATCTTCCCATTCCCTCCTGTCTTCTAGTACATATTTAAATCCTTAAACCTTTCTTTGTAGGGCTTCTGATGCAAACCTTGAACCATTTTGATTGCCCTCCTTTAAACCGTCTTGACCATATCTATGTCCTTTTGGTGATGGGGCCTCCAGTACTGTACACAGTACTTGTGGTGGGGTCTCACCAGTGTCTATACAAGGGTAATATTACCTACCTCTTTCAGCTCCTGATACCCATCCCTATGCATCTGAGCATTCCAACTAGCCTTTCCCAGTACCTTGTCACGCTGTTTAGCTACCTTCAGGTCATCAGAAATTATAACCCCTAGATCTCTTTCCTGTTTTGTGGCTGCTAGTAGTCCCCCAACCCCCCACCTGCCCCGAGTTGGTATGCTGCCTCTGGGTTTTTGTGCCCTAAGTGCATGATTTTGCACTTTTTTTGCATAGCATCTCACCTGCCAAACACATGACCATGCTTCTAAATTATTTAGATCCTCCCTCATTCTTTCAACCTGCCCTGGTGTGTCTACTATTTTGCAAGTTGTTTTTGTGTCATCCATGAATAGGCATACCTTTACCACCAGTCCTTCAGCCATTTTCCTAATAAAGACATTGACTGGATCGAATACTGACTCCTGCAGCACTTTACCTCCCCAATATGTACCCCATTTACCACAACTCTTTGGCTCCTATCACTAAGCCAACTCTCCACACATTTTACTATTTTAGGATCTACTCCTAGGCTACTCAGTTTATTTACCAGCCTTCTGTTTGGAACAGTGTCAAAGGCCTTGATGAAATCCAGATAGGCCACATCAAACCCCCTCCCTGGTCCATTTCCTTTGTTACCCAGTCAAAAGCTTGATCAGTTTGACTGGCAGGACCTCCCCCCAGTGAATCCATGTTGCCCCTAATATTGTAGACCTCTGGTAACAAAGTATTCTCCAACCCTTTCCTTTAGTAGTGATTCCATTATTTTACCCACTACCGATGGCAGGCTGACTGGCCTGTAATTTCCCACCTCCTCCCTATTTCCACTTTTGTGGAGTGGGACTACATATGCCCTCCTCCGGTCCTCTGGTACCTCCCCTGTTTCTAGTGACCAGTTGAACAGGGCTGACAGAGGTGCAGCCAGCTTCTCTGTGAGCTCCCTCAGCAAGCTGGGGTTCGGTGCATCTGGACACATTGCCATGTCTACCTTTAACTTTGACTTCTCTCTTAGGACTCTTTCCACTGTGAAAGGGCTAGTGTCCACCTCCCAACCGTTTATGCTCTTGTCTTGTAACAAAGGCCTGTTTCCTACCCCTCATCTGTGAATACTGAACAGAAGTATTTGTTAAATATGTCTGCTTTTTGGTGGCCCTTTTCTAGAGAAACCACTCCTTCCCCTTTCAGTCTTACTATCCTTCTCCTTTTTTACTGATTTGCCTGTATTTTTCTCTGTTTTTGCTTCTGCGCTCCTAATTACCTTCGCTGCCTCCGTTTGTTTCTCCTGGTAACTCCCTAGCCTCCTCCTTCTGTGTTTTTTTGTAGTTTCTGAAGGTTGGTTTTTTTGCTCTTACTTTTTCCCCTGCCTCTCTATAGAATCATAGTGGTTTCTTTTTTCTCTTGTCCTTGCTGTCCTGCCGGACACTGAGTTTAGCATCTTATTCAATTCCCTCTCTTATTGTAGACCACTGTTCTTCTACCTTCCCTAGTTTCCCTATCCCTGCCAAGGCATCCTTGAGGCATTCTCCCATTTTCTTAAAATCAGCCATCCTGAAGTTCAGCACCCTCATCCTCATGTGGTTTGATTCTGGCCCTGTTCTTATGTTAAACATCACCATCCCATGAACACTGGTCCCCAGGTGGTCCCCCACTGTGATGTCAGCAATGCTGTCCCTGTTTGTCTGTAGTAGGTCCAGCAATGCCCCCTTTTAAATGGGTTCCTTAACCAGTTGCCTGAGGAACACTCCCTGAAGGGAGTCCAAGATGTTCCTACTCCTGTTCGTTGCTGCAGCGGGGAGGCTCCAATCCACATCTGGCAGATTGAATTCCCCAACTAGTAACACCTCTCTCTTGTGAGCCATTTCGTGGATTGCTTTGAATAACCCACAGCACTTCTATACCTTTCTTCCCCTTCTGTATTTATGTAGCCTTTATGTTATTTCTTACATAAAGAGCCACTCCTCCCCCTTTTCTTTATATCCTGTCTTTCCTAAACAGATTATATCCTGGTATAGCCACATTACAGTTCTGGTTTTCATCAAACCAGGTTTCTGTAATTGCAACTAAGTACAGGTCAGCTTCTGCCATGGTGGCCTATAAGTCTGCAATTTTGCTGCCCAAACTGCGAGCATTGGTGCACTTAGCTCTCCAGATGGTGTTATCACTTTCTCTCCTTTTGCCCCTTGCCCTCCTTTATCATCCCACCCCCCTTTTTTCTCAGCTTTAAACTTTTCTTCTACTTCTTGATTACATTTTTTTATTTGATTCCTTCTGGAGTTCCACTCCCTTCAGAATTCCATAGTTAGCCACTGGAATTTGTGTGTCTGGGGGGGGCAGTTTCTGCCAATTTTGTTTTTTATTACCCCCATCCCTGCAAAGTCACAGTGTTACACACTCACTCCCTGGACTAACTACTTCTGATTGATTTTCCATTTTGTTTTCGGTAATTTAGTATCTATTCTGAGGTGGGTGAAATGAACATGGCTTGGTAACAATGGGATTTACTCACCTGGTAAAGGTGATTGTATGAATACCCTTTATAGTACTCTGCAGTCAAAAACCTGTGGGTATTCCTCATCCATCCTATAGGTTGATGCATGATCCAATCAAATCAAAGTGGGTGAGGACATACCTCTGTGCTCACTTGAATATCTCCAGTGTGATTCTTCCCTAGCCGTACTGTGGGAAAAAACATAGACATACAAGCCGGAAGAGGATAAACAGTGAACAAACTGTCATGAGACAGATCATCTCTTTCTTGAATGGTGTCCTCTCTAGCTAGTGCCTGGTAGCCCTTACTATGAAGTAGGAGGGAATATGAGCCTATTCAGGAGTTGATCAGTACTCACACAGTTTTTGCAGCAATGCTGTATTGCATCACAATGGACTGCCATCGTTTCTTGTTATAACCTGAATTTCATAAGCTGCATGACATAGGCTTAAGCACCTAACAGTTGCTATACTTCACTGACATGATCTGAGACTGCAGGTGATGTGACATTAGCGCCCTTTATTAACCCAGTTCCTGGAGTAATCTGCCATGCCGGGCGGGGCTGTGGAGTACTATAAAGGGTGCTCATACAGTCACCTTTACCAGGTGAGTAAATCCCATTATATTTCATACCCTTTATAGTACTTCACAATCAAAAACCTGTGGGACCTTAGTAGCAGTGTGTATACAGAATAATGATTACTCTTGGGTGGGATAAGAGAAGGCAGATTATTATGCTGTGATATGGACTGAGCTCCTATCCTCATTACCATTTTAGCCAAAATGCTGCCCTTTCAGCATACACTACATCTAGATGATAATGTCTGGTGAATGATTGTATTGGTGACCAGGTGGCTGCTGAGCAAATGTCTGGTATTGACACATTCCCTCTCTCCCCCAGTTGATGACTCACATCTAACAGGTGAAGGTATGACTTGTCTGTGGTGTAGTCTATCTCTATGTAGGTCCATAGTACATCCTGGCCCCTGTGATATGTGGTTATCACCTTTGGTAGTAAGGAAGAGCCAGTTCTAAGAGTGGCCCTGTTAGTATGAAAAGTTATGATGGGGATCCCTACATGAGTAAGCCTGTAGCTTGCCAATCCTCCTAGCAGAGCAGATTGCTACCAAGGGGTTGTTTTGATTGTACACCAGTGAAGGAGGTCTTAATGGGGAGAGAGAGAGAGAGAGAGAGAGAGAGAGAGAGAGAGAGAGAGAGAGAGATTGTAGGGCATCCAGTATTGTATTAAGCTGTCTCTGTGGATGTCTTTGTTTTATCCTTGGTGTCGCTACTGTTATGGCTTTAATCAAGAAGGTATCTGGATGTGGGCCACTGTGGCCTACCCCTGGGAGGAGACCTATTGTGGAGAAGGTTGCCAATGTCTGGGCTCTGGGTGATGCGGGGCTTATGCCCTTAGTTGCCCCTTCTTCTAAACAAATCCAGGATTTGTGGTAATCCTGCCTCAGATGGTGAGGTTCCCCTTTACTCTCACTGTTTGTGAAATAGTTGTCATTGTCTGTGGCAAGTGTTGTTAGTCGATTGTCTCCAGGATGGTAACAGTTGTTTTATCGCTCTTGTCTGATAGCCCAGATTCCACAGTCTATCCCTTTCAGCAGCCAGGATGTCAGATCCAGGCTGGGTGGGTTTGGGTGGAGGGTTTTGTCTTGAGGCATGAGGACCTGTCTCCAGGCTGAGGCCTGGAAACCATTTTCTCCATTGCGGGATATGTGCTACCCTCATACTGATGCCCCAGCTCGACAAATTGTGCGAATGGCATTGGATAGCATTGGAAGAGGTGAGAACACCTAGGCTCGTCTGAGGGTCCATGGGGCTGACAGGATGTCTGCCATGTTAGGTTGTTGGATCCCACTAGAATTTCCTGATTGGTGATCAGGGTGTGAAGGAGAACTCCAGTGAGAGCAGCACTGCTGTGTCTCAGGAGGGTTGATTCCCTTGGGTGTCGTAAATTTGTGGTACGTGGCTGTACTACTTCCTCCCACATCCTGTTAGACTGACATCCCTGATGGTCTCCATTGCTTGGTTGGGACAGTGTTCACCCTTGTTGTACGTTTGCTTCCTATGACCACCAATATGAACTATTGAGGAACTTGGTGGGTGGACTGATATTGGATTAGAAGTTGAGAGATGTTTATTCATGTGTGTCTCTCAGGCATCTCTGCAGTGCATCACTTGAGTAGTCTGTTTCTTGGGGACTATGTCCCATGTTGCCACCCTGAGCCCCAGGGTCTGCAGATGGTCCCACACAGCTCTGCGGGTCACTGGTGAGTTTGGTTGTCATTGTACCTATGCTGTGCACCTTATCTTCTGTAAAGCTAACTCAATATTTTAGCATCTGTATGGATGCCCTTATGTGACGATGGGCTGTGTTGGTGAAAGTTGGTTCTTCCTCCAGATTATAGGCCAACCATGATCCTGTAGGTCTTGATGTGCCAGGTTTGTATTTTGCTGTGTTTAATGTAATGTTTAAGGTCGGAGAAGTCAGTCATCTGGGTGAGGATGAGATGTATGCCTTTCTGTGTAGGAATGCTGCTAGGCCAGCTAGGGTCTTGGTGAAAACCGGTGGAGCTGAGCAAGTCTGAGAGAGTAGTCAAGTGAATAGTTAGTGTTCACCCATTATGGTGAATCAGGGGTTGTAGTTTCCTAGTTGCATGACTAGTATGATGGAGCATAGTGCCTCCCTCTTGAACTTTTGTGAACTACCAACCTATTTTGGTATTTGAGTCCAGCACAGCGCGAATTCCCTCTGTCTTCAGTGGGGGTATGGAGAATGTGGAGTAGACCCCAGTGTTTCTCTCATCCTGCGAGCCTAAAGAAATATCCCTGTTTTTAGTTAGGTCTGCCATTGTGAGATGAATGGCTCACTTTATTATTGAAGTCAGTAGTCCTGGGTAGGGGAAGCAATGCTTCGGGAAGATATTGATTCTCAGTGTAGTTCTATAGTGTAACCTAACAAGATGACATCCTCCACCTGTTGGTTGGGGGCTGTGTGACCAATATTGAAGCAAATCGCTATATCCTGCCTACAACTGGGTGGATTTGTCTGAGCCCCATGATCTCATTATTTTTTTGTTATTTGCCTCAAGTTGTGTTCGTAGTTCTCACTGACTTAAGATGTATTGGATTTTTTTTTTATGATCCCATGTGACTTGAGTGGGAACTTGGGTGTTAAGCATAATTTGATACCTGAGATAATTAACATTTCCTTTCCCATGGAGTTCTGCTTCTACCCATTTCAACAGCTGGGTGGATAGGAGTACTGAAATGTCATGTGATTTGCCCAAGGTCACGGAGCACACAGTGAGTGTCTGGTTTTAGTTGGATTTGAACAGCAATCTCCTGGTTCCCAAGCCAGGTTCTAACCAGTAGACCATACTCGTATATATGTTTAAGTGAGGTAAGACCTTGGTCAAACAGTGTTCCTTTTATAAAGGGTACTGAGACGGTGATCTATGGTTTGATGGCTGTCTGGCTCTATTTGCCAGGCTGTTATTGTAGGACTGAATCTCAGTATGTCAGAAGGTACGTCAGTGATATATCATATTGCCCTTCGGTACGCATTCTGCTGCGCCTGCTTCTGGTGAAGCTTCTGGAATGGAGTCAGTGTAGACTCTGTCCATCTTAGTAATGCTCTTCTGATGGTCATATGGCCACATCTGTTGAGCATGCCAACCCTGATGCCTCATGTATCTACTTAGATGTTCCTCTATAGTTTTGACTATTGTTCCTTCATAACTATCATTCTCTCCAGCCTTCTGGTGGTGCCAAGAGTGACTAAGTCTTTATTGAGGACATTGTCAATTTGCCTGACAAGTTGTAAAGTGTGTTGTCTGGTCGGTTGACTCATCAGCGGTAGTGGATCTAAGATGTCATGTGGTTCTTTCACTGTTCAGAGGTCCCTCTTGCTATGTTAGTTCTTGTATACTTACTCCATTGCATTATCTCCTGGGGTTGTGCAGCCCTCTGTCTTGGGCTCAGTTGGGAGCCCAGCAGGTGGGGGGAGGGCAGGGTTCGTCCATTGCTGAGTCATTAGTGAAAATTCTGGTTGAGGCAGGAATTCCAGTTTTCAGATTCCCAGGGAGTTGGAGTAGTATCTGCACTTACCAGCATCTAGGACTGGTGGGACTGCTCATGGTGGAGAGCTGCTAGTTCAGAGTATGGCTCCTTTATGCTTTAGCAGTCCTTACTCTGTGATAATTGGGACTGTATAAGTGTGTTTTTTTTTGTAATCTTTGGTAACCGGGTAAGGTCAACTAGGCACAAGCACCTGTTTCAAGGGGAGACCTGGGAGCTCTGGGCGGTTAAGTGACTTGCTCAGAGTCACACAGTATGCAAGTGGAGATTGTGAGAACCAAACTCGGGTATGGTCTGCTGGATGTATCAAGCTTGTTCACACCTCGTTCCTATAACCTGTAGGCTATACTGCCAGCCCACTATTCTGTCAGTCAGTGGTGTCCTCCTTGTCCACTTCTGGGGATATGGCACCCCATTCCTTGTATTTCACATTTTATATCTTTCTGGGTGCTAAGCTAATTCCAGCTCAGATGTACTGGCATGTGCATGTTTAGTTTGACCTAATCATTTAGAACATGAAGAAACATCTCCAGCCAGGTTGACCTTTAAGGTCAAAAGGTAGAGGAAGTGGTGGCAGGAGTAGCTAACCCCAATGCTACAGCTGCTGCAATAATCTTCTGTGGGAGTTGCAGTGAGTTTCCCTTTGCTTTCGTCCATTCCAAAGTGCTGCATGAATGCATGCGCTGATTTTCCCAGGTAAAATGGCTGCTGGATTATCTTCCCTTCCCTCCCCATAGTGGGGAGTGGTTTGGGGCTGCCCTATTTCCTACATCGTGAGGTCTCAGCCGAGATGGATGACGGAGTGTTGCTGGACTTTCCAATGAGATTTGCAAGCCTTGCATTAGCTGTAACGCAGCTGAGTGTCATGAGGGCTTGCAGGACTTCTGGGAGTGCCAGCATGGGATTTAAATATCCAAGATGGCATGGATTGCTTCAGTGGGCGGTGAAGTGCTCTCCAGCATTAGCAAGGGAATAATGGTTCCTGAGGCAAGTGTAGACTAGTAGTATTGCCAGGGGGTGTGTCCCACCAGAAAATGGCCGCTGATTGCCTCGGTGGGCAGAAAAGTCATTCTCCAATAGCTGCTGTATCAAGGGATGAACAACTGTTAAGAATCTGACCCAAACTGGTGCCTTAGGTAAAAGAGGGTTATATGATGCTTATAGCATGTCATCTAGGTTGTGGGAGCTACGGAAGTCCCCAGCCTTGCGACTCTGTTTCTGGTGTTGAATCATGTTCAGGTGGAAACTCTGTAAAAGCTACTGGAGGAGCCCACAAGTAGTTTGTTTAGCTTTGTATATCTGGCAAATGGCATGCATGGTGGGGGGCTGGGATGCTACTGGAGGGGCCCCTGCCAATCTGTTTTCTGCCTTTAGCAAAACTGAATCATGGGGACGTCAGGAGAGTCCCAAATTAGTGAGAATCAGTGCATGAAAATTCAGTGTGTAGCAGGGGATATTTTGTTGTTTTTCTGCTCTCATACTGCCAGGTACAACATAGAGCTGTTGTGGTGCCCCAGATATTGGATAAGCTGCTTGCTGCCACACTTAGAATGCTTCCAGTGCCTTGTGGTTGGGTGAGAGGCTCCAGGGGGCCCTCTTACCTCATTCCTTTCTCTTTGATACAGATTCTGGTTGTCGGGCAAATACATGAAGAGGTCGCTGCTGGAGAGGCCTCTCCAAGTGGTGTGTTTGGAATGTTCAGTGGGAAAAAGAGTCACTACAGGAGGGACCCCCGTCCTAAGTAGTAAAAATGGGAGCTGCCAAATGCTGTGGGTTCAGGGCTCGCTACAGGAGGGGGTCCCCGTCCCCTGCAGAGCGCTGCATAGGAAATTACATAGAATCTGTTAGTCTAGCTGCTTCTGTCTAACTCTGAAGTTCTTAAAACTGAAGATTACCCAAAGCAAAAATAGACGTTGCTTATAGTGGACTGCATGCAGTTAGCAGTAATTTGAGCTATGCTGGCTACCAGACTGCTTGAGTTATTTGTAAATAAAAAGAACTGTTCCTGTAATGATGTGAGAAAGTTGAAGTTGAAAGTATGTTGGGAGCAAAGAGATGTGACCAACCTCTCTTTACGCAGGAAGTAAACTAGAGATATTTGAATGAGCACAGAGGTATGTCCTCACCCACTTTGATTTGATTGGATCGCACATCAGCCTATAGGATGGATGAGGAATACCACAGGTTTTGACTGTGGACTACTATAAAGGTACAAAATATAATTATTTTAAATGCCCTCATTGATTTATTTCTTAGATTTACTATAGCTAGGCAGCTAGCTTAATTCTTTTCTGTGCAGTGCATAGACATGGGTGAAGTGAATCACAGAGACACTGGAAATCATTGAACCATCAGGAACTGTGTAGCCTGGAGTAAAATGCTTGAATGTCTGATCTTTTAAGAAAGCAAAATTTGCATGTATGTCACTGAATTTACTCTAGTAGTTTCTTAAAGCACACAACTAGAGTGATTTAGTGCATGCTGACAGTGTGTTGTAGTTGTCTTAATTATACAGAGGTTAGATAGTAATGAAGCTCTCTGCGAATTATAGGAAACTACTGATTCAAAAAAGAATTGTGATTAACAGAGCTTACAGCATGTGAAGCGCTCTGCTGTATACAACGGTCATCACATGCTGCAACATCTCCCTTTTCTTTAATCAGTCACTTTGAGGTGGCCATTTTGTAACAAGGTTAAGCAATGGAATGTTTGGAATTCTGAAAATGCAATTGAAGAAAATAGATTTTAAAGATAAAGAATAAATGATTTATAAAACAAAATTGAAGGAGCATTTATTTTGCTATGGATATCCCTTGTTTTTTTCAGTGTGTCTTTAAACACCCAATGTTGGTTATGGTCAAGCAACAGTGTTTACTACATGCTAGTTCATCTTAGTTGCAAGAAATGTGAAATTAAGAAATGGGTGTCCAACTAGAGCTAATGAAAACTCAGTGATGACTACAGTAAAAGAAGTGGCTCTTTTAATTTTTTTTTTTGTTAATTCTAAAAAACTGCTAAAGCAGACTAAAAATATGGAGGTATCAGCCAGTTTGCTGGCACGGCAGTAGAGCTACTACCTGTGGTGCGGACGACCTGTGTTCAGGGGTGAGTGCAGGGCATCAGAGTGCTGGCTGGGGGGAGGTAGGATGAATGTCCCATGGAGAGCTCTCCTCTTCCTCCAGAGGTGGGAGGGTTGTGGTTTCCTGGCAAGTCAGTGACACCAAGTGGAGGGTGGGTGTGCAACAGCCAGAGCCACCCTGTGGTGGGGAGGTGATGGCGGATGTCTGTGGAGTGGGTGCTGGGTGCACCCGATCTACATTGACATCATTCAATGTCTGAGCCTTGGGGGTACACAATGAAAAACCCTAGGCTGGCAGCACAGTGATGCCCCCAGACCTCTGCTCCAATGATGCCCTGGCTAACCTTGGCTGGCGCCTCTGTTATAACTCAGTCTCTTCTTCCCTCCCTGGAGAAGACCCACCACAGAAGCTGCATGTCTACCCAGTCCAAGGCGGCCTGGGTAGATGCTGGGTGTGATGTTCAGACACTGAAAGGGGGTAAATCCCCACATGTACCTGGGAGCAAAACTGAATAAAAGAAATATATGGAGGTTTCTCATTATTTTAAAATTACCACATACACAGGCAGAAGTCAAGAGAAATGTCAAACTTCACTGACTTTAAGAGAAAATAAGGGTGGTGAGTGGGGCTGTAGAGGTTGGTGAAAGTGGGGTTTTCCGCCACGGCAGAACTTCCATGAAAATCAGGTAACTTTCACGGATGTTTCCGAACTTCCACCTGTGGCGGAGTGGAAAACGTCTGTGAATGTTACGGGAGAAATTCCACCCAGTTACAGTATTAAAAGCCCTGGTGGCTAGTGATCCCTGCTCCCACCTGCCCCACAAGTATATAAACTATCCATGATGGACAGGGGTCAGTCCTCCCACAGGATCACCTGCGCTGGACCTAAAAATAAAAATACCCCACCCCAATGTCTGCATTCCTTCTCCATCCCATCCCTGATGCACAAATACCCTGGTGGCTAGTGGTCCCTCCACCCTCACCGAAGTGTCCTGTAGTCACCCCTACTCATCCCCATCTCTGTAAAAATTCCTTGGTGGTTTAGTGATTTAAGTTTGTTCAAGAAAGACAACCCCCTCCCCATCCCAGATATGACCCCAGTACCTGAATAAAATTTTTTTCCCTGGTGGTCTAGTGCCCCCCACGCCAGCAGGTATACCACCATCCCACTCCCATCCCCATCCTGAACCCCAGCAGGCAGACCGGCATTGCCCTCCTCTCTCCACTACAGCTGGCCCACCCACTGAGCTGTCAATGAATAAGCGCGTACATGCGCTCATTCACTGATAGCTCAGAGGACAGGAAAATGGATTTCAGACCTTCCATGAAATCAAAAGTCAGATTTTCACTTGAATTTCACCAGCAGAATTTATTTTATACATGCTTATAGGGTTGGATGATTTTTTTTTGTGGGGAACAATCATGTGATAATACATTTTGCATGATTGGTTTTATCCTGAACATTGGAAGGATCTGGTTCTTTTCATGGAGTTGTCAAATTATATGAACATTTCCTTTTCCTTTTCTTTTTTGTGAATTCACAGCGTTTGTGACAGAATGTACCAATCTGTGTACCTCAACAGGTGTTTTCTTCCAGAATCTGGTGATTCACACTTGCTATTTCTTCCTATGTTGTCACCAAAGCAATGATTTCTCTTAAGCATTGTCAGTTTTCATTTCCTTTTTTCTCTTTTCATGACAATATAGCAATAATTATGAAATAGTGGCATTCCGTGAGGCAATTTTAGTAAAACACATGAATCAGTTTTGCTCAGCCATTAATTACCCACTCACAAACAAAAAAAATGTGATTCTTTCAGGGAAGAGTGGAGAATCATTGGCAAAATAATGTCTAGAAAAGAGCTCTATACCCACGTGCCCTTTACTTAGTCTGATTATACAGAAACAATATCACACTGACAATTGATTATCTGCCACACTTTTCAACAGAAGTCACAAAGAAAGAGAAAGAAAAAGCAACACAGGCAAAATGGTTAGGTCCAATAATGAAAATAGGATCCCCTCTGTACATTAAACATATACTGTATTACATGTATGCCATAAAATTAGAGTTTGCAAGGTCTAGTGGCTAAAGCATTGGCTTGAAAACCAGGAGACCCAGATTCAAATCATACCAAGGATACATAAATGCTGTGGGACACTGAGCAACTTGCTTAACCTCTTAGAGTCCTAATCCAAAGGCACTCACCTGTAAAACTGGGTTAAAAAAACAAACTCAACTGAAAATGAAGTATATCTCTTAGTAGGGTTATCCTGAGTAAATAATCTGTTAAAAATTATTAGTAGCATGGTATGTGCACTATGATGGTATGTATGGCCTACTATTATGTGTATAAAGAAAACAGTTTGACATGTTTTGGCCATGTGGATCAAGGGTTATGACACAGGACTGTAACCTAGGAGATGATAGGACTGAATCCTATGATGGCCACTAATGTACTGGGTGACCTTGAACAATCCTTTGTTTATTTGCTTTTGTTAGCAGGTACTGTAAGTACACTAGATAAATAAATGTATATTTTCAGGCACATTAACCCTCTGTTCTTTAGCATTTCCATCTATAAATTGTATAGAAACAGGACTACAATGTTGTGATGTTGCATCTCAGCAGGCCTAGGCTGGGAAAATACAATTTAAAGTCAAAATGTATTAAACTGTAACAGGCTTGATGCAGGAAAGGAAGAATAAAAAGACTGCAGTACTCTCAGTAAATCCTGGTGCTTCTCAGAACGTTTACCACAGTTCACACCAAAGAAGAAAAAGTGATCTCGGACCAAAACTGCATTTAATTTTTTATTTAAACCACTCCTCATGATTTTTATGAGCACCTTTCCTAGTTCTCACATTAACAACTGGTTAGAACCTTTACAGTCCCCAAAGTTGGATGATGCCAAAATTAGATTTTTCCATGTCCTCTATTTTGGAAGTGAAGGGATCATAATTTGGCTCTGTGGAGCTGAGCCACCAGTCCCTTTCCACTTCCTAGTACTGTGATCTGCCCGTTTTTCTTATGTCACTATTTGGAGTGCGTGGGGACGGGCTCCATAGACATCAATGGGGTGTTTTTTTAAACTCAATTTTACATATCTTAGATGGCCTCTGCAAACAAATCAAGGGCACAGCTCAACTAGAATGGACATTGGTAGTTGAGCAGTGCATTGATTTGTTCATGGTGACCATCTAAAATATGTAAAACTGAGTTAAAAAAAACACCCCATTCATGTTTATGGAGCATGTCCCCACGCACTCCATATAGTGACATAAGAAAAACAGGTGGATCACAATCCTAGGAACTGTAAAGGATAAGCAGCTTGGCTCCACGGAGCCAAATTATGATACCCTTCCATTCCAAATTAGGGGACATGAAAAAATCTAATTTGCTATGAAACTACTTTGGTGAATGTAAGGGTCCTTCCTAGTTTTTGTGGAGGCAATGCTACAAAAAGTGGGAAAGGTGCTTTTTAACCAGCCTTTTCATCAGGTTTCCCTGACAAAGAGGCCAGTTAAGCCTCGAAGTGCTGGGGTTATAGTACAGATCTACTTGCCTCCACAGAAAATCATGTGGAGAGTTTAAATAGATGAATTAAATGCAGTTTTGGTCTGAGAGTGCTTTTTAGGGCTGCAGTGGGCATAGCCCTGCAGACCTCTTGCTATGAGAAAAATATTTGGCACATTCCTTCCAACCAAACAACATGTTGGAGTTGCACCACGGTTGCCTCAGCATTCATGAAACACTCCTCTTGTGGTCTCCATTGGAAGTAGCATTGCACTATTTTTACTGTGCCAGCATCCATAGCAGAACATGACACACTGTTGTCCAAGATGGCCAGCAAACTGTATTGTGAATGTGCGACTACTAGCGCTTGTGCAGTACAGTGTGGTGACCATCTTGGACACAGCAGAGTGTGCCAATGATATTTTTTTAATTAAAGATATCCCCCACCTGACGTTCCTTCTCAGCACCCACCACTCCCCCTCCCCAGAAACATATGAGTGATACTGGGGGTGCCAAATCCCTCAGTGTTGGGATCTGGAATCCTCAGGCTTTTTTTGTTTTGTTGTTTTTTAACCCAGTAAAAGAAAACTGTCAACCAATGTCTTTGCGGCCATTCCTTCCCCCCACCTGACCCTCCCTCTCAGCACCCTTACACCCCATACTCCCCAATCCCTTACCAACCCATTGGGGGCCAATGATGTAATCCCTATGTGGACCACAGGCACATCTTCACTTTCAAAGCTGGACCATGAACAGAAGAAACAGGTATATGATTCAGTGTAATTCAATGGTGTTTTGAACTTAGTGGCATAACTTGGGGGAATTTTACATATTTTGGCCCGCATTTTCAACATGCCTTTTTGGGTCCTGCTCGTGAACACTTGCACTGACATTAGGCAAGTCTATCCTGAAAGGTGATTTTATGTCCCCCATTGAAATCACATTTCAGGCAGGAGATGAAAAATTCTCTGCTCTGTTCATGACGCGGTTATAAGAATGCTAATGTTGAAAATCGATGTACAAATATTAAAAAACACAAAGTTATGTGCCTACACTGAATTTTGTGAATGCAGGCTTGTAACTTTGGTAATTTTCAATATTTTTACCACAAATTTATAACATAGCTATATCTTTACAGCACTTCATGAATATGACACCTGTCATTTTTCAAATCCTAGCCACATTTTTTTTTATATCCTGAAAAGTGATGTTTATGGTTGCTGCACAAAATCACCTTTAGGTCAGGAGTTGAACAGTTTCTCTGCCCTTTTTCATGAGGCAGGATCATAACAAGTCTATGTCTAATATTTGGTGTACAAATATTACAAAACAACACATTTATGAGCCTATGTTACATTTTTGCTAATGCAGGCTCATAATTTTAGTAATTTTCAATATTTTTACCACAAATTCCTTGGATGTAGCCCTATTAGCTCTGGCAAGGGTTTGTTCTTCTATGGTGTGGTTTATGCAGGAAAAGCTTGCAGTATCTGGCAGACTGTGGTAGTTCTACTGCATTATGCTAATGAGATAAATTACTTCTTACACAGGATAATACTGGGGAGGTTAGCTGGAGTTCAGGGGTGTGGCCCAGTGGTGACCAAAGGATGCTGTGGAGCATGACTGCTCCTTCAACTGTAAAGTTCCATGCCATAATGATTGAACTTGGGACTACAAGGGCTGAAATAAACTTGTTGGGGCAAAAGCAAGGTGGGCATTTAGACTTCATGCTCCAAAGCCACAGAGGGTGTCATGGTCCAGAAAAGGTGGTTGGACAGTAGTGGGGGAGAGGAAGGAAAAAGGGGAAATACCAATATGGAAGGGTGTGCAAACCTGCTCCAACAGGTTCTTGCCTGTGATTGTGCAAGTTATGCCAGTGTCCCTCAATTAGTCAGCCAGAACTGGCACACCAGTGGAGTGGCCATTGTCCACTATGCCTTGAGCCAAGGAGTGTGGGGGTTCTAGAAGAGGGAAGTAAGAAAGTCCTAATGATCACACACGTGGGACACATGGAGGTGGACTGCACTGCTCCTCTTGGTCAACAACAGGCAGACTCCGAACCAAGGTATTGGAACTCATCACAAAGGAGAGGAAGACTAGACATGGTGGTGCATGTAGGCATGCATAAACTAGGCAGGATGAGCATGGATAAAATAAAAGAGAGCTTCCACACTACAGGAAGGACACAAATGGAAAGAGAAGGGTTGGTAATCTTCTTGGAGATTCCACTGAGGTCACAAGACTATGAACAAAAAAAAAAGCTCAGGGTTTATCAATGCATGACTGAATAGATGGTAGATGGGTGAGGGGGTTCATGTCCTGTGAGACTGGAGTCCCAGGTAGAGCTGGTGACTGTTTAGCAGTTATGGTCTGTGTCCAAATGAGAAGGGCCCAAGGATGTTAGGACAGAGGTTCACAAATAACATCATGGCAAATTTAAGCTAGGTAGTTGAGGATAGGTACACCTACACAACTGTGGAAGGGCAGATAGGCCTCCCACTGACACTATTCTGGGTAGAAGGCAACAGACAGGACACAAGCAGAAGGGTGGAGGGAGACCCACTTGGAAATGAAAAGAGGCAGAGGCAATAATATTGGAGCAAAATGTACAGTAGAGCAGGCAGAAACTCAAGAAAGACATTGCAGTACATTGGGTATAGAGTCATAGCAACATAGTGAGGGAAGGGACTGAAAAAAAACTAAGGGCAGACTGAAAAGCGTGAAAGAAAAATAAAGGAACACAAGAAAGAATATCCAGAAATTCTAGAGGGTGGATTACATGAAAGACAATAGCCTAGGGAATATTAGTGACCAGCAGGCACTGATGGCAGAGGCCCATTTAGACTTGGAGGCTATGATGGAGACATGGGCTAGACAGCACCATGACTATGAACTATCCACATCAGGATACACAGTTTCAGGAGGGATACAAACCAGGGGAAAAGGGGAAGTGGTGGACATGTACACGAAAGACAGCATCAGAGCTACAGGGCATAAAGACATCCTCACAAATAAGGACAGCATTGGACAGTTCACAATAAGGAATCCCCTGGAAACCAGCGATCACCTGTTGTGTAGTTTGACATAAAACTACAGACAGAAAGCAAGCACTCATAAAATAAGGTTTTAGACTTTAGAAATGCTGATTTGAGTTCAATAAAGAAATTGGTTAGGGAGACATTGGCAGGGGTGTGGGCAGCAGATGGGTTGGATAGTAAATGGGAATTGATTTAAAATGGGATGTTTGAAGCAGTGAGTCTCTGTTTTAGGGGGCAACACAATACAGTAGAGGAAGAAAGCAAATCTGGTACCAAAAGGAGGTGGAAGAGGCAGTCTAAAAGAAAAGAAAGACCTTCAGAAAATATAATTCCAACCAGATGAAAACAGGGAGGTGTACCTGAACAAGATATGAAACACAAACAAAAGGGTTAGGAAGTCAAAGCTAGAAGCAGAAGTGAAGATAGTAGAAGGATAAGGTGTTCTGCTAAATTGGGGAGAAAAGCAAATGCAAGGATGGGGGCATAAACAGACTCAAGAAGAAGGAAAGGGTTGGTAGGAGGATGAGATGGTGAATGGAGGAGGATAAAGTTAATGCAAAAATACAAACTGAGTATTTTTCCTCAGCATTCACAGTAGAGGACAAGGGGACACTAGCTGAATGTGGAATCAAAACAATAGGGCAATAGGAAGATCAAATTTAACTTGGAGCCAGTCAATTACTAGGAGAGGGTGCCAAAGTGGTACTCTGAAGTTTAACTAATCAGTGGGCACAGATGTGTTGTAAAACTAGAGTGCTAAAAGAAACATGGCAGGATATGACAGAACTATTCAGATGTTCACTGGAAACAGGGTAGAGGCCAGTGGTTTGCAGGGCAGCTGATGTTGTACAGTGGTGCCAGCTAGGATGCAATGCAGTAATGCTGCAGTATATCACAAAATACAGCAGTATGCTACAGGGAACAGTGTAATTCAATACAATTAAGCCCTTTTTACTGCAGCATTTCTTGACATGTTAATTACTGCAAGTTACTGCATCGCATCTTGGCGGGCACTGCTGTACCCCTGCCCAAGACCAGGAGTAGGGCTGCACCTGCTAATTACAGTCTAACTAGTCTGGTGTCTGTAGTGGCAAGTTACCTGAAGACATTATGAAGGAGAAGATCATTAGGTTTCTGGATAAAAATGGATTCCAGGACAAAAATAAAAAGATAGATTAACAAGGGGGATGTTATGTCAGATGCATTTAAATGACTTATTTGAGTCAGAAAGACTGCAGACAAAGGACAGGCAGTGAAAGTAATGTATATGGACTTTAGCAAAATGTTTGCCTCAATCCCAGATCGGAAAAGGGTTAAGAAGTTAAAAGACCTGGGGTGGGGGAACAAGATGAACAAATGGGTCAGAACTGATTGGATGGGAGAACACAAACAGTCTTAAATAGGAAATTGTCAGAAATAAGAGAAGTCACCAGTGGGGTTCCCCAGTGATTAGTCTTATGTCCAATAATTTTCAACATCTCTATGTGTGACTTTAGAGAAGGGGTCCAAGGGAGGATGTGCCTATTTGCAAATGACAAGAACATCTGTGGTAGAGTGCACTGTGATATATAGGGTCAGGTCACTGAGGGAAGAGCTGAAGAGACAGGAGAAATGGTCAAGGGTCTGGCAACTAAAATTAAATGCAAAAAGTTCAAAGTTATGCACATAGAACACAAAGACAGAATACAGAATGTGAGATGTAGTCTTAGAAAAAAAAAAACAGAGGTAACCCTCCCGCCTATGGTTGTACACAGTTTGTCTTAGTATGTTACACTCCTCCCCCTTACCCATAGGCAGGTGCACCAGGAATAGGCATTCATCCTGTAACAGTGGTATTCACCAAACCCCCCAATATGTACCTTTTTCTCTCTACTTCTACATCCTATGCTAAAGCTGATGACCTGGGATCATTTGTGTCTATCGACATGAAACAGTGTCTTCATTGCAGGCTTTTCTGTTTTTATAGAGGCTTTCTAGTAAACTTAGATAGCTATAACTGATATCCAGTTGTTAAACTTGAAACAGCACTGGATAGTAACAAATGTTGTAACCTGACATATTACTATTAGAGTGATGTAATGTTTTAGTTAACCTTAATATAAAGTTGAGGAATATACTATAGTAAGCCGGTTGTTGGAATTTTATCCTGTATGGTATTGGATAATCCTGTAATGTATTTTGTCTGTCATTTAATAAAAAATATTCTATGATAAAAAAAAAACAAAAAAAAACACAAAGGAGAAGGATCTTAGGGTCCTCATACCAGGCAATTAATGCATTCAGTGCAACATGGCAGTTGGGGAGGTTAATAGGATGCTGATGTTCATGGGCAGGATGATCAGCAGGAAAAGGAAGTAGGTCATCCTCCTCCTCCTGTGCAGATCCCTGGTGTGGCCACATTTGAAAGACTGAATGCAGTTCTGGTGTTCATGCTCAACAAAGACAGGGCTAGGGTTAAGAAGGTGTAGAGGAGGGCAGTAAAATTATTCAGGTACAGCAAGAGACGTCCTAATTGGAGAGACTTGATAACCTGAACATGTGTATACCAGACACCAGGAAGAGGGGGCATGACTGAAACTTTAAAGTTTCTCTATGTGATAAACTAGGTAGACACCAAGGAACTATTCACAATGAGCAGAAACACAAGCACAATGAGGAATACAAAAACGGAAGTATGAGGAAGGTTCAGTAAGGATGTCAGAAATTATTTATTTACAGAGAAGTGGTGCATAAATGTAACAGGTTGCCAAAGGGGCCGGTCTCTGCCAAACCATCTGAGGAATTTAAGAGAGGGTGGGACAAACAGATGGAGCTGGAAAAGATAGGAAGAATTACATGTGGAGGCAAGGAGGAGGAAGTGGCTACCGGGTCATTAGCATCTAACTATATGTATGACAAGCAAAAGTAGATGGACCAATGGCTTTTTATGCAACAGTCTCTTTGTTTGATGTTTCTATGCTGGAAAGACTGAGGAGTCAGTATAGAGCCATCACTGCCTCCCATGCCACAGTGTGCAGCATAAAGCACTGGGAGCAGTGGTAGTGCCAGGACATTTCCAGTGGGTCCTTACTGAGGACATTAGCAGTAGCTGCGCAATGGAGCATCATGCATGAGGGCCAAGACACATGTGGAATAAATGGCATGGTGTAAACAATGAAACACTGCAATAAGCAACTACAAGTCCCCCTGCATCCATCCTCTCTTGGCTCCAATACTCTTACTACCAACAAGTGGCCCCAGGGCTTGTCATGGGTTTCAAAATTTGCACTAGTAAATGAGCCATCCACTATTGCCATTTCAGAACTGTGTTAGTAGGTAAGACTGGCCACCCACTAGTACACTATACATTCTTTGATGCCACTTCGGTTCGCCTCTGATTTCTTGATAACTTAATTCATTAATACCATGATGATGCCCCTGAAAGTGCAGAGTAAAACAATGTATACTCATCAGCGTAGGCTCAATTGATTAATAGTCTATTTCTGTCCTTAACCCTCTATGTATCTACATATTTCTGTGTTGGAAAGGGGTGCACCTGCATGGGACTACAGGCAATGCTGCCCAGGAGTTACACCATATGTACTATGACATCTATCCAGTGGGTTAGCGCTGGCAACTAATCAGCACCTAGAAGCTGTCAAAACAGACAGTCCATAGTGCTAGAACCTAACACTACATTAAAGCAGCAGTGCAATGAAAACTATTTTCCATAAAGCTAGTTTTAGCTGCAATTAATAAAAAATTGGGCATACAGTACCTGTCAAATTTACTGTTCTAGGTACCTCCTATGCTGTACACTTTGAGGTTTTTTTTTTATTTTCTTGATCCTAAATCTTGCCAGGTTTACATTGTCATTTCTAAACCAAATGTGGCAGCCATCTTTTCTCTTAAGAAAAACTCAACTAAAACATTTATAAAATACACAAATTTTGGCAAAGATTGAAAATAAAAGTGGGAGATGCCTGGAATCTCATATAGGGAAAAAAAATGGCAGTATCAGATTGTTGACCAATTTCATTCTGCTGCTGATTTAAGTCATGCAGTAGGCATGATGTATAGATGTATAGAGCCCAATATGGCATCACTATGAAAAACCAACTCCCTTTACCTGACTCATGGTTGCCTGAGCCCATAATCACGAACCACAAAATCCCGACAGTGGGATTTTGCCCTCCTCCCCCCAGAGTTTGTTATAGTAATTCCCGGGGGGGGGGGGAGTATGGCAGTCAGAGTCCCCCTCATTGGTGGTGCAGGGGGCAAGGCCCTCCAAAACATGGAAAAATACAAAATCCCACTGTCAAGATTTTGTGTTTGAGTTCTAGGCTCAGGCAACCGTTGGTCAGGGAAAGAAGTTTTGTTTTTTTGTAGTAGATCAGCCCAATATATTACTTAACTATTAAGATGATTGCAAAATAAGCAAACAACATTAATATTTATTTATTTTTAGATCATTTTCACCAGAAAAGACATACTGAGCTAAAAACATCTTGTTTTCAGATGTGTCTTGGAGGATGGGGAGGGAATTATATAATAACAAAGGTGCAGAGTAAAAAAAATAGTAAGTACAGTAAGGTGCAAGTGTAATACAAATACAATACAGTAGGGCAGATGAGATAATCAGGAAGATAAGCCAGCATAAAACAGTATTAATGGTGCAAGGTCAGTACAATAGAAGAAGTGCTATTTATAACCAGGTACAAACATGGATTAGGAGCAGAATTAAAAAAGAACCCAGCATGAGCGAATGTAAAAGAGAGAACGATGAAAGTACAATTTAATAAGGTACAGATGCAAAAGTTCCCGGTATGAACAGTTATGAACACACTGTCACACAGACTGGGGACTTAGGGTGGTCAACAACACCATGGCCATTTCTGTAGTGCTATCAAACAACTGTTTGAATATATGCTACAGATTCTGCTCTGTTAGAATACTGTAGTTGCATAATCTTTGCCTTAGCAATTACCTGTTCTAGTGGGATTCATTGTTATAGGTTGCACCATGTGCACCTGAAATATTACGTTTTCATTGGTCAAGATGCATTTCTGGCCATGGGTAAATCTGCCCACAATCCATGCATCAAGTGCCAGCAGACCCATTCACAAAATGGGAAATCATTAAACTTTTTTTTAACTTTTGAAAACTCTCTTTTGTCTGCCATCTTTGTTTTTTAAGAAACTCTCCCCAAAAGACTTAATTTACAAAATACCAGTTAACTTGTGACTGTTACAATGCTTTTCCCCAGTAATAAGACATAACACACTTCCCCAAGATTGGAAAAGAGCAATAGTGGTTCCCATGCACAAGAGTGGTAGCAGTGAGGAGACAGCAAACTACTGTCTGGTCAGCCTCACCTCGATGGTGGGTAACATGATGGAGTCACTACTCAAAGAAATGATACTAGCATTCCAGGAGGAATCTGGACAACTCTATGCCAAGAGCATGGCTTCACAATGGGAAGGTCCTGGCAGATTAACCTGATCTAGTTCTTTTACTCAGTTACAAGGACTGTGGACTGGGGGGAGCCGTTGATGTTATCTACCTTGAATTTAGCAAGGCCTTCGACACTATACTAAACAGAAGGCTGCTAAACAAACTCAACCATACAGGAGTGGGGCAGGAAGTGGTAGCATGGGTGAGTAGCTGGCTTGTACAGATGACACAAAGCTCTGCAGCAGGGTGGACACTGCACACGGGGTAGAGCAAATGAAAAGTGACCTACTCGGGCTGGAACATTGGTCCAACTTGCGGCAGTTAAAATTCAATGTGAAAAAGTGCAAACTTATGCATCTTGGCTGAAGCAACCCAGAGACAGACTACTGTCTAGTAGGGGGGAAACTAGCAACCACCGATCAGGAGGGGGATCTAGGGGTTATCATATCAGACAATTTGAAGATAGGTGGACAATTCGAAAAGGCAGCAAAGAAGGCCAGCAGGATGCGATGCTGGGATGCATAGGAAGGGGCATCTCAAGTGGAAAAAAGGAGGTGATCCTGCCACTGTACAGGTCCCTGGTGAGACCCCACCCTGAGTACTGCATCCTCTTCTGAAGACCTTATCTCAGGAAGGACATAGATAGATTGGAGACAGTTCAGAGGAGGGCAACAAAAATGATGCACAGTCTCCATAAGTTGCCATATGAAAGCAGGTTAAAGGAACTCAACATGTACTCCCTGGAACAATGCAATGATAGAGGGGACATGATTGAGGCATTAATGTTTCTGAAGGGTATAAACAGTTTCTTCACCCAGGAGCTCTTTATGGTTAATGGCACCAGTAGGACAAGAGGACATGAGATGAAACTGAGGTGAGGAAGAGTCAGGGACAACATGCGAAGGTTTCCTCACGGAAAGGGTGGTTGACCCATGGAATGGTCTCCCGGATGAAGACATTGACTCCAAAACAGTAGGGGAATTTAAAGCAGCTTGGGACAGACACAGGGGGAATGTCTCACAGAAATCCTAAGGGGGCGGTATGGCTCAGGGCAAACTAGACGGATCTTTGGCCCCCATCTGCTGTCAAATTCTATGTTTCTATGTATAAATGCCATTCAATCATTCTGTACCACACACTTCACAAAAATAAAACAGACTAAACAGCTGGCTCTGAGACCATTGAAATGGCTCCCACTTTGCATATCTCTGTCCCCACTCTCACCCGCATTAATCTTAATCACAGCCTCACTTCACAGATCTCTAACCTAAACTGTCATACAGTATTCTACCTGCATTAAAAAAATCACTTATACAAACATTTCCTCCCAGATCCAAATATTATGCAGTAAGTTCTATCTCCTGCTTGCAACACCTCTTACACTTGTCAGTTTGCACCATGCACAGCCTTACTCTGCTACTTACCCTTACCATTCTCTCTCTTGGTTGCAGCTCCCAATAGTACATTCACCTAACTAAAACAAAATAAACACCAGCCTTATCTGCATCAGACTATTATGGGGAGGGGAGTAGCAAAAAGAAGCTGAGCAGTATTGTCTGCAACATGGTGCTGTTCAAGACAAATGAACAACAGAAGCTACTACTCTACTTCCTGACAGAGGTGCGCACTCCCACTTGGAGTGGAGCATTAACAGTAACAGAAACAGGCTACTCTCACTCTCTACATTCTTCACACTCACGATCGTTAAATAAAAAAACTGTAACAGCTGAATGGGGAATGGGAAGAAAGATCTTAGAAAAAAAAAATCTCTATCCTTTTTGAGCTGGATACTACGAGCACAACAGAGGAAGGATATTTCCATAAAATCAATAGAAAAGTATTGAAAAATTACACATTTACCATTTTTAATACATTTTTGAAATTGTTTTCTAAGATATTATGTATAGTTACAATAATGCACTAAAGGGTGTGGGTTGTTGTGGAATTATCCACTTCTGGTATGGTCAAGGTCAATTAACCTGGGGCCTTGTGACACACCGCATCCAGTGTGGGTAAATCCACAAACAACACACATCATGCTCTGCATTATTGCTAAATGCCCATCAGGCCACAATAATGTAATATCTAGTGACACTGTCTGATGCTCAAAGCCCACTGGATAAGGGGCTTAAAAAGATTTAAAGTGGCAGACCCAATGAAAAAAGCAATAGGAGTCATTTAAAACATGCAGAAAAATAATAAAAAAAAGTGAACAAAATGGTTACTTCCTTGCATTCGATGTTTTATGAGCAGTGGTGTTTTTCACAATTTGTCGATACTGCTCTCAAATTTACTGGGGCACATTCTCATGTTTATATCTCTGAAAATCCTCAAAAGAATTTCACTCAGAGTAATTTTTGACTGCCCGTTACCTGCAGCAGCAATATTTCTTGTATTTTCCTCATGGGTTTAGCTTTGTGTCACAGTACACTACTGTAACACTTCAACCCAATTGAAAGCATTTATATTAACATTCAGTGCCACTTAAGCTTTAAGGTAAATCCTTCATTTAACAACCTAAGGTTAAACAAAGTTTCCTAAACTAATGATCAAAGTGCTGCTACTATACATGTCATAGCATACAAAGGATGCAGAATTTTCATTACAGCAATGTACCTAAGGTCTTTGAAAAATAACTAGAGTTCGAACCTACCAAACAGGCACTGCAGATAAAAAAATTGCTTTTCTGTTAGCTAGACTGGCAGCTCTCTTTAAAGTACGAAGGTTACTCTTTAACACTGTTAAGGTCATCAGATGGACTGGGTTTTTTAGTGTAATCTGGTTACGTTTCAAGGACTGCTTTACCTATCTAGAATTAGCCTGAGGAAGTTGATACTCACTCCTTGCTGTAGTCTACTTCAGAAAATCCATTAGTGCCTAAACTGGCTTAGAGCTGACAAACAAGATCACTGGGTGGCACTTCAGTTTTGGAATATTTATAGACCACAAAATGAATGATTATTGTATAGTCTACTACTAACAGTGGTTGTAAATGATTTATCAGGGACAGTCCAACCTGTTGTGTTGCATTTTCAGAGAAGCTCTGCTGCTAAACAACTTTATAGCTGGAATATCTTCCACACAGGAAGGTCCAATAGTTTTCTTAGGGTGTCACAATGAGTGAATGGATCTTTTGGGATTCAAAGCTGAGACTTGGTCTACTCTTTGTGTTCCAATTCATTGACCCTGATGCCCATGCCAAGCAGTCCATGGAGTCCAGTGGCACTTCTCCTCACCTCACACCAGTGCCAAGCAGTTTCTGACATTCAGTGGAACCATCCCTTTACACCCCTTCCCCATGCCAATTAGATACTGGTGTCAAATGACGTCCCTTTTCAAACCTTGTCCCATGGTAATTAGTCCTTGGCATCCAGTGGCACCATCCTCAGATACCCTTTCCAAGGCCAGTGTGCCCCTGGTGTAGAGTTTCACCACCACTCACAAACTTGCCTACACCAATATTCCTTGGTGTCCAGTGGCACCCCCTCCAATAGACTGTCCAATGCCATTTTGTCCCTGGCATCCTAGTGCATCCCCTGCCACACCCTGTCCAATGTTATTGTATCCCCTGGCATCCTATGACCATCAAAGGTCAGATGGAAAAAACTTCTTCTCAGTTCCATCTCTAGCTGGCATCAAAAATTGATAGCTATTTAACAAATACATGCTTACTGTTTGTTTCCTAAACTACCCAGCTAGAGAGATATGTTACCAAAATCTTGGGAGAGGGATGCCATTTTTTAATTATCAGATAAGCCATAACTGAGGATGGTCTGCCAGTGTTAGAATGGGGTGGGGGGGGTAGTCCAAAATATTACCAGGAATGGGTGCACAATGGCTGCACTTCCTTTCAAGAGGACAATGGACAGGAAATGGACTTCCAGTGTTGTAAAACAAGTCACATAAACTCGCATCAGATTTGTTTTTCTATGCTGGAACTGGATGGAGAGGGTATGTCAGACTATTGATACACCTCCTGGGAATGGCTCACTGTGGTAGGGCATGATTCTTTGGGTGTGTGGCTGAGTCTTTTAACACCAGAGATGGATTACTGATGTACCAAAAAAGTAAAATAAACTACCAACACTGGGTATGGACTCTCAATGCCAGCTAAAAAATAAAAGAGTAAATCAACTGGTAAAGGGCATCTGCAATGAGCATTCAGTGCTACTGTTAACAGCACAGGGTGGAAGGGGCATACCAAAATGCCAGCTTCATAGTTTTCTCAATCCTGAGTTTGCTGGAGTTTGTTTAGAGACAAGTGAAAACACCATTAAAAAACCCTAAAAATTGATCTGCACATGCAGTGGCATTTTGGGAAATGACTATATTACTGTGTTCATTTCACTGTTCCCAGTTTCATATCACTGGAGAACAGCACTGTTTCTAAACTGAAGTAAAGCAGTATATTAATGCAGAGTACAAACACTCATTTATCAACAAAATTATGATACTGTATACTGTACTGTATTATTTTTGCTTACTTTAGTCTTTGTTTTAATTTATACATTTTTCTAAGTAACTGGTAGGCCAGGATCTCATTTAGACAGTACACAAGTCCTAGTTCACTCATCCAGTAGAGTAGCCAGCACTGGCTTCCACTTACCCACTGCCTGTCATATACATACTCTGTCTCACAACATTCCCTCTAGGCTGATGCAACCAGCTGGATGCAATGCCAGCTGGAACTCTTCTCACCAGGTGAGTGGTTGAGCAGAGATATGCAGAGACTCAGAGATCCAGGTGTGGCAAATGAGTTTGAAAGTGTGAGGTGCTAATGCCTAGTTGAGTACAATAGTTTCCAGCTGCTTTTGTCGATGCTATTTACACCAACCCAGTGGTAGGGAGCTTGACATGTCAGAATTTCCAGGCTGTATGATGTGGGATGGAAACATGGCCATTATCACGTACTTGTAATGTACTTGCTGACACTGCATGATTGGATATACTGTATGAGTCCACTGCATTCTATAGTTTGTCAGCATACTGTGTCATGCAGGAGCCCCCCCCCCCCCAATCTGGAAAACAGATATTCCTACCCATAAAATTCACTCCACCCAGTCTTCTGAGGAACATTTATATAACAGCAGGGTACACCACCCACCTTCTTGGATGGACACCAACATAGCTCATCTTCTGGTTATTTTGATCATTACATGAATTGTAGTAGCATGGACCTGCACCTTTGCTTTACCTTGACAGAAAAGATGGACTTTTATTCCATTAGTTAATGAACTGCAGTGTAGGACTATATGTATAGATAGATAGATAGGTAGATAGATAGACAGACAGACAGACAGACAGACAGACAGACAGACAGATAGATAGATAGATAGATAGATAGATAGATAGATAGATAGATAGACAGACAGAGTCCTAGTGGAGCTCACAAAACCAAGGGTGGACAAGGCACTGGGACCAGATGGCATTCATCCCAGGATACTAAAGGAACTATGGATGAAGCTAATAGCACCACTGGCAGCCATATTCAGTGAGTCATTCAATACAGGACTAGTTTCAGATGACTGGAGGAGGGCGCATGTACTCCTCTTCATAAAAATGGAAGCAGTGAGGAGGTGAAAACCTTAGGCTGGTAAGCCTCACCTCAGTAGTGGGTAAGATTATGGAGGCACTATTAAGGAACAGATTGTAGAACACCCAGAATCCAATAAAGTACAGGATCCAAGGAAACATGGATTAACAGCAGGAAGGTCATGTCAAACAAAGCTGATAGGTTTTTGACTGGGTGACAAAGGAGGGGATCAAGGGAGTGGTAGATGTCGCCTGCCTCAATTTTAGCAAGCTCTCCAATGCCATTCCACATAAAAGACAGGTAAATAAGTTTGGAAGCCTGGATGTGGGCCATAAAGTGGTGAACTGGGTTAGAAACTGGCTGGGGGACAAGAAGCAGAGGGTGGTGGTAAATGGGTTCCAAGCCAAGGAAAAAGGAATGACCAATGGGATATCTCAAGGAACAGTCCTGTGGCCAGACAATTTAAAGTCTTTAATAGTGACATTGCTGAAGGGTTGGACGGGAAAGTTTGCCTGTTTGCAGATGACAAAAAAATCTGCAAAGGGTAGACATTCCAGATGGTGTGGAAAAAATGAGGAGGGACCTAGGAAAGTTTGAAAAATGATCCAAAGTGTGTCAACTGAAGTTTAATGTGAAGAAGTGCAGTCATGCACCTGGGATGCAGAAACCCTGTGGAGAGCTACAAGATGAGAGAGGGAAGTTGTTGACAGTTACCAGGGAGGAAACAGATTTGAGGATTATCATCTCAGATGACCTTAAGGTGGAAAAGCAGAGTATAAAGGCAGTAAGGAGGGTCAGTGGCATATTGGGGTGCATAGGAAGGGGTATCATCAGCAGAAGGAGGGAGGTGGTGATACCACTATACAAAACACTTGTGAGGCCTCATCTGGAGTATTGTGTGCTGTTCTGGAGGCCACATCTTTGTAAGGACATAGGGTTGATGTGGTTCAGAGAAGGGCGACTAAGATAGTACAGGGTTTGCAACAGAAGACTTATGAGGAGAGATTTAAAATACCTCAATATGTATGCACTGGAAAAGAGGAGGGAATGGGGAGATATGATAGAAACCTTCAAGTATCTTAAGGGCTTAAAAAAGGTAAAAGTGGAAGACATCTTTCGGTACAGGAGGGGTACAAGAACAAGGGGCAAGATATGAGATTGGACGGGAACAGGATAAGGGGTAATGTGGGAAGTTCTTTTTCACAGAAAGGGTGGTAAATGCATTGAATAGCCTGCCCAGGAGGTGGTAGGAGTGACAGCATGGTGGATTCAAACATGCATGGAAAGGCATAAGGGAACCCTGGAAGTGGAAGGAGAAGCTAAAGCCAATAACCAGGTAGGGTCAGCGGCACAGATACAGGTAGGGTATACTGGCAGACTGGATGGGCCTAGCAGTCCTTATTTAATATCAACTTCTGTGTTTCTAAGTTTCATGCAGGTTCACTTTGCAACAACACCAGTTTTGGTCATATATAAAGTGCTCCACCGTTGCTGGGTAGGAGACAGCTCAGTCCTAAGTTGCAATTCAAATGGTACTGCCAGATGCTACTGTGCACAAGTGGGGTTTTCAAACACTAAAATCCTAACTTATGACACTCAGAGTACTGTGCATTATATGGTACAAGTTGCATAGCTCTGAGCCATGAGCAACAATCTCTTGTAGACTGGTGCTACCACACAACTGCTAGACTCTAATCATTAGGCCAACTTGCTGGTCAGCATGTGGTAAATGTCTTTGGATTCCTTTGTCCTACCTGGTAGTACAGTAACCCCATACATTGTCCCCATTCTCTAATGCCTCTGTGGTAACCATTGAAATCCCACTTTTAACTTTTTTCCCCACACATATGTCCATTGTAACAAAGTAACATAGCAAGATAGTAGCTGATGTCAGATAAGAACCGCTAGGCCCACCTACTCTGACCATATTCCCTGCCTGCATCAGCAGCTGCTGACCCTATTTGGTCACTGACTTTTGCCTTTCTTCCCCACATCTAGGGTTCTTTTATGTCTATCCCATGCATGTTTGAATTGGTTCCATGTCATAACAGCAAACATTCTTGGGCGACTCACAAAACAGAGAGTACACCCTGTCGAAAACAAATTCAGCACATAACAATAAACACCAAAGACCAACTCAGTGCAAATTTAAAATAGTGTTTAATGTGGGGGGCTATGCCCCCTGTACCCCCCCACATATTTAAATACTGTAATCATCTCCGGGGGGGGGGCACTGGAAGAAAGAAGAGGGACTGACGATGGCAATAACTTCCAAAAACAAAAACATAAACACCTGCTAAAGAAAAACAGTCTGTACCTGTATGCAGTCCTGAACCCAGTACAACCAGCACTGCAGACAGTGTCCCTATCGGCAACGCTATGTGGGTAGCTTGGTGGCATCATGGTCTACGTCCCCATTTAGTACATCCCTCTTCCTCCCCTCCATAGCTGTTCCCTCCTCTTACCATTCTTCCCATCCTCCCTCACTATTCCTCCCTCTTCATTCTTCATCACTGATCCTAAAAGTGACCAAATTGAAGTGCTTATTTCTGAGTCACTCAATTTGGTTCCTCTAATAATGTGCTACCTTGAATCCCTCCACTGTGTTAGCCCCACCACTTAATGGGGTAGTTTTCCAAACATCTGCCACCCTCTCTGTGATGAAAAGCATCCTCACATTTCCCCTTATCGTGTCCCTTCCAATCTCATATCGTGCTCCCTTGTCTATGTACAACTCTTGTACTGAATGATGTCACCCCCCTGCACTTTGTTCAAGTCTTTAAGATACTTGAAGGACTCTATCATATCACTCTGTTCCCTCCTCTCTCAAAGTGTATACAGATTGAGGTATTTTAATCTGTCCTCATATGTTTTCTGATGCAAGCGCTGCACCATCTTGGTCACCTTTCTCTGGATCACCTCCACCCTGTCTATGTCTTTGCAAACATACAGCCTCCAGAACTGAACACATTATTCTAGATGAGGCCTCATGAGTGTTTTGTACATTTGCATCTCCACCTCCATTCTTCTGATAGTGATACCCCTTCCTATGCACCCCAACATCCCACTGGCCCTCCCCACAGCCTTATTACACAGTTTGGCCAATCTTAGGTCATCTGAGAGGATTATTCCTAAATCCCTCTCTTCCCTGGTAACTCTCAACAATTCCACCTCCCCATTATGTAGTTCTCTGCAGGGCTTTTCACCCCAGGTGCTTGATTTTGCACTTTTTTGCATTACATTTCAACTGCCACACCTTTGACCATTTTCCCAGCTTTTCCAGAACCCTCCTCATTCTTTCAACCTCCTCTGCAGTGTCTACTCTGCTGCAGATCTTGGTATCATATGCAGATAAGCACACCTTCCCCTTCAGCCCTTCAGCAATATCACTGATGAAGACAGTGAAAAGGACTGACCCCAGTACTAATACCAGAGGCACCCCAATGGTCACCCTCTTTTCCTCAGATTTGATCTCATTTACCACTATTCTCTGCTTCTTGTCCCTCCACAAGTTTCTAACCCAGTTTTCCACTGTGTGGCCCAACTCAGGCTCCCTAGCTTGTTCACCAGTATTCTGTGGGGTACAATTCAAAGGCCTTACTGAAATTGAGGTAGAGCGATGTCACCGCTCTTTTCTGATCCATCTTCTTCATCACCCAGTCAAAACAGTCAATGGGAAGAGCATGGTGAAACAATAAATATAGTTACTGTACAATTCTTGAATATCCTTTGTAAACATGTACCCTCACCTAGAATCAAACCTCTGATCCTTTGCTTGTAAAGCCACAATACATCAGTGTGCCACCTCAAGAGAATAAATCATTCCTAGCTATTGTCATGAGAATATCAGCATCACCAACAACAATGTATCCTTTATCTTCATTCCCAGTTGCAATATAGTGGCACCCCACCACCTACCTATAATACTTTTCATGGTAGGTGATGTTGCTGAAGTTTACAGCTGGGATTGTGTTCTACATTGGTCTGTGAGCAATTTTCAAGGTGACTTCCCTATACCTTGTCACAAACTGTTGCAATATGTTTGGCACTTACATGGGGAATTATTTGGACTTTTGTGGTACATAACACAGGGGAGTCCAAGACAAAAGGCAGTCATTAAGTATTCACTGCAACCACTTAGAACACATCTCTTTCAACAATTTCTTTTTTTTTTTTTTTATTTAGCTTTTGTTAACCAGGTAAGGACACTAGACAGAAAATGCCTATTTTCTGGTATGACCCAGGAGGCTACAAAGATAAACACAGAAAAAACATGGGTGCACAACAATAACTGGCTAAACTGAGGTACATAACATAATAACAAAGGTGACAGTACAACAAAATGCATGGTACATAGGATGGAGGAGATGAGCATTTAGGTGAGTCAAAATATAGTGGAAATTTTATATACAATGGAGTTCTATAAGTGCATGAGTGTAACAAAAATGTAGCACATCATACATTACCCAGATAAAAAGTACAAGAAAGGAGATGAAGCAGAGGCATGACACTGGTACACTAGGGGCAGTGATTGTCAGAGGCAGATTGCAGGTGAGACCATAGGGATCTCTTAAAAGAGAGATGGGAAGGGGAACAACTGGTGAGCACTGGGAGGGAGTTCCAGAAAGTAGGGGCACAGACTGCAAAAGTATGTTCCCCAAGCAGAGTGTGTGACTTAGGGACAAGAAAGGAATACTCGTTGGTGGACCTGAGGGGGTAGAATGACTGGACAGGTGAAATTAGGCTGGACTGACTGGAGGCAGTGGCAGTGTGGACAGTTTTGTCAATGAAGCAGCCAAGAGCAAAGGAACAGTAGTTGCACGGGGACAGCCATTGAAGTTTGCCATACAGTTCACCATGATGGGTAAGGTGGGGGGCAGCAAGGGCAAAGCGGTGACATTACTATAGGTCACATCCCACTTGGCAAGGCTAGCTTTTGCAGCAAGGAGGAAGGTTGTGAGTTCATAGCTAAGATTAGGAAGAAAAACTACTCTACCAAGGGCAAGCTGCACGCAGCAGCTAGGTTCCTTCTGGCCAGTAGCAAGGCACATTTGATATTTGTAGCCCTGCAGACATGTTGAATGTGCAAGGAGAGTTCCAACTGGGTCTAGCATATCACCCAGTATTTGAAGAAGAAGTAACAGCAATAAAGGAGCCATCAGAGTTTATAATCATCAGAGGAGAGAGTTTTCATAAGCTTAGTGGTGGATCCAAATAGCATGGCCTGAATTTTCTTAAAATTAAGTAGAAACTTATTAGTAGGCACCAGGATTGAAGCTTAAGGAAGTCAGCTTGAAGATGATGGGTAATGGTACTAATGTCATACGAGCTGGGCAGAAGGACCTAGTCATCTGCACAGAGGGTGGGACTACAATGGGTAGGGGCCAGTGGGGATTTATAAATAGGAGAATAAGATGGGGCCTAGGATGGACCCATGAGGGACACCAACCTTAAAAAGAAATTGGCTCAGAAAGGACTTGACTATATTTCACTAGCTGTTTCTACCGGCAAGGTAATTTGAGAACTGGGCTAGTGCTGGGTCAGACATGCCAAGCATGTGAAGTTTCACACACAAGAGGGGTGATCATCTAAATCAAAGGCCTTGGAGGGTCAATGAAGATCATGCCTGTAAGCATGCCATGGTCGGTTGAAGTCTGATTTTAGATGTGACCTTAGCAAGGGCTGTTCCAATGCTATGACCCTTTCTGAAACCATGCTGCTCAGGGTCAGTAAGTTATGTTTGAGGAGGAACTCAGATAGTTATGCCTCAACAACTTTCTCCAACAACTTGCCGACAGCCAACAAAATTGCTATAGGCTGGTAGTTTTCAGTGCACTTGCGTCACCCTGCTTGAAAACAGGTACGACCCTGGAAAACTTCCAGATTGATGGGATAACGCCATGGTAATTGACAGATAGATAATATGGGTGAGAGGTGCAAGTTTTGGGGTCAAAAGTTTTACGAGTTTGGATTCAAGATTATCATGACCAGGACTAGAGAAATGAGAGCGCCAGTGAGGAGTTTGCTTAACTCCTTACAGAGACCAATTATGGATAGAAGGGGGTAGAGGAAAGGTGTCTCAACTGTGGGAAGCCATGAGGAAGCAGATTTGGGTGTCAGCTTTAGCAAAAAGGGTGGTGAAGGCAGACAAATCCAAGAATTGATTATTAAAGACATTTGCAATGGTAATTGCATTATTACAGATTTTACCTCCAATAATCATGTCAGTAGTATCACATCCACCAAAGCCACCTACTATGGTTTTAATAGTGCACTAGAAATTCCGCAAATCACTGGTGGAAGACAACATGGCGGTTGTACAATATTCCCTCTTGGCCACACGTATGGCTTTTCTGCATATATTTCAGAACTGATGATATTCTTGATAGTTGGACTGCTCATTTGTGGTCTTGAAAGTCCAGCAGAGTTTGTCTCTGGCTTTCATGAGAAACAGCAGATCACCATACCACCATTTAGTAACTTGTCTCTCTAACTCTCTTAATGATAAAGGGGACATGGGAGTACTGTAAAGGGAGAAAGATGCTCAAGAAATTATCAAGAGCAGCTGAGGGCTCAAAGGCAGACACTACTGGGGACCAATCAGTGGTTTCCAGATCCAGAAGTAAAAGTTTAGAATTGAAGTGGGAGAAATCTGCACTTGGATAACTTGTGAGGGACTTTGAGGGAAGAGGATTTCAAACACAGAACATAGAAGATATCGACAGTGAGAGGAATTATGCTTTGTGTATAAAGCTATAAAGCTATAAGAAAGGCTTATTATAGAATCTGTGGGTTATATTTGAGTTATGCTGGAAGGAAAGAGTTGGCATGCCAATAAGAGGGCACTCAAAGCAACTGAAAGGAGCAAAATATAACACCACTAGGAGAGAGAGGTGGTTCAGCCAAAGGGTGGTGAACAGCTAGAATGTGCTCTCTTGTGAGGTTGTGGGTGTGGACAGTTTGGCAGCTTTAAAGACTGCACTGGATAGATATATGGGAGAACAAAAATGGGAATTTATCCACTGACCAGTGGTAGGACCATACGTGGCCCTAGCAGCTACTGGACCTGACATCCACACCTATGAACCTATAAGTTGGGTGAGTGGTCAGATATAGCATCAGGTAACATCCCAGAAGCCAAGATTTTATCAGCGTGATTTGTCATGACCCAGTCAAGGAGCAAGCTTTTGCCCGGGCGGGTGGGGGAGTTGTGTAGGTTTGTTAATAAGTTGGGTAAGGCAAACAGCAGCTAACAAGAGTTCATACTGTTTGGCATTAACCCAAATTTAGATTGGTGAGACCTTAGGACCCTAACATAGAAACATAGAATTTGATGGCAGATAAAGACCGCTCGGCCCACCTAATCTGCCCATTTCCCTACCTAACGGATAAGCTGCAGATCCTAGTTAACCAACAGCCTACTTCCTCCTACCCCCCCCACTAGAATGACCTTATGTCTGACCCATGCATTCATTCTTGAATTCCACCACTGTTTTTGACTCTATGACCTCCTCAGGAAGGCCATTCCATTCATCTACAACCCTCTCTGTGAAGAAATACTTCCTCACATTACCTCTGAGCAGTCCCCCCTCTATCTTCAAATTGTGCCCCCTTGTTCTTGCACATCTCTTTTTCTGAAAGATGTTACCCTCTTGGACTTTGTTGATTCCCTTGAGGTATTTGAAATTTTCTATTATGTCCCCCCTCTCCCTTCTTTCCTCGAGGCTATACATCTTAAGCTCCTTTAGTCTTTTTTCATATGTCTTCTGGTGCAGACCATGCACCGATTTGGTTGCCCTCCTCTGGACTGCCTCCACCCTGTCTATGTCTTTGCGGAGATGGGGTCTCCAGAACTGTACACAGTACTCTAGATGTGGTCTTACCAACTGTCTGTACAGAGGGCCAACAACTTCCTGTTTTCTATTGGTGATGCTGCTCCCTATGCATCCCAGTATCCCTCCAGCCCTCCTTACTGCCTTCTCACATTGCTGGCCCACCTTTAGGTCATCTGATACTACCCTCAGGTCCCTTTCAATTTTTGTTGTTGTCAGTATCTCACCCCCCATTGTGGACTCTTCACCTGGGTTTTTGTTTCCCAGATGCATTACTTTACACTTCTTTGCGTTGAATCTAAGCTGCCATACATTTGACCATTCCTCCAACCTTGGCAAGTCCCTTTTCATCCTTTCCACCCACCTTGTGTATCAACCCTGTTGCAGATCTTTGTGACATCTGCAAAGAGACATACTTTCCCTTCCAGTCCCCCTGCAATGTCACTTATAAAGACATTAAAAAGGACTGGCCCCAGTACTGGACCCTATGGTACCCCACTAGTAAACTCCCTTTCTTCACTGTGGACTCCATTTACTATTACCCACTCTGTCCTGTTTTCAGCCAATGTTTTACCTAGGCTACCACCCTGGGACCCACTCCCAGGCTGGCTAATTGGTTTATTAATCTTTTGTGTGGGACTGTGTCAAATGCCTTGCTAAAGTCTAAGTAGGCCATGTCCACAGCCCCTCCCTGGTCTACTACTTTGGTCACTCAGTCAAAGAAATCAATTAGATTTGTCTGACATGACCTTTCTGCTGTGAATCCATGCTGCCTTGGGTTCAGTGCCCCACTGGCCTCTAGGTACTCAACAATTCTTTCCTTCAGAAGTGATTCCATCATTTTCCCTACCACTGAGGTCCAACTGACAGGTCTGTAGTTTCTTGCCTTTGTCTTGCTCCCACTTTTGTGAAGGAGAATCACATCTGCCCTCCTCCAGTCCTCAGGTACCTCACCATCCTCCCATGATTTATTAAAAAGGGTAGTCAGTGGAGTTACTAGTTCTTCCCTCAGTTCTTTTAATAGGTAGTAGAGGCCTTTTCGACCCTGTTTAGGAGGGTTCTAGATGCAAAGTATATGGATGTTTTTGGCATTATCTAGGAGCAGTAGTCCATGGAGGAGCTCACAAGATACTGGGGGTCATGTGGAACAGGTAACAGGTTAAGATTAATTTTATAAAATATCAATACACCTGCATCATGTTTCAGACCAGTACAGTCATGGTGGAGCAGGCTATAATTAGGGAGTGTGCAGGCTGAGTCAGGAATGGTAGGTTTGAACCACGTCTCCATAAGGCACAAGACATTAAAGGATACCTAAACAACATTTTGACAATAAGCTATTCAAAAATATGACTTCATAGGTGACTAAAGGAAAAGCTGCTGTATTCATTAATGCTATAACTACATTTATATAATGAACCTAAATGTGGTTCCAGAGCATTTGAAACTTTTAAAAACAGCCTTCCAATTTAAAAAAAAAACTGTCTTACCTGCTTCCTAACATGGCTGCTGCCAAAGGTGTTATGTGATGACATCATTGGAGCCAAAGTCAGAGAGATATATGACTTTCTATAGTGCTAACTAGTTCCTTTTCCCCTTTGTATAGAATTGTTTCACCCAAATGGTCAAAACCATGTTCATTATTTTGTATATGGTCCTGTTCATTTTGTCTACTTTAACATGCTGAAAATGTGTTTTGATCCAACTGACTTTCTCTGTGGCAAACCACAGTGCAGTACAAATCTTGAATAACCTGGTGGTCTAATGGTTATGGTTGATCCAGGATGCTACACTTGGGGTGCTGAGGTGGTGTGCACACATAATATGCACTTTTAAATTTTTATTAAACATTTATATTTTCTGCTATTATTCATTTCTAGTGCATTTTTGACAGAAACTACAAATGTAATCCATAGTTTGAATGTAAACATTTGTACAATCAATAAATCAGACTTCATCAACAAAGCAAAATGCAGCAAATACGTTACTATTTGGGGGGAAGGGGTTGCAGCCACCCCTTTCACCACCCCCTAGAGCCACCACTTTTTTGTAGCAATGTTTTTGCGCAGTCCAATGTTACAGTTCATACTTTCTTGAAACTCAAATATATGCTTGTCTTGTCTTCCTTTTTCATAGCAAATAATAATAATAAGAAAAAGAAGAATCAGCATTTATATGGTGGTTTTCATACACATTATATCCCAAAGTGCTTTACAAGCAATACTAGACTGGTAGTGAAGTGACTGAATGTGAACTGGCAGCCATTTCATGCATTAATATCACACACAGCCTTGGACAATTGCATGAACTCGGTTTATAGGAATGGGAATGTTGGCCAGGACAACGGGGTCAGGTAGTGATCAAGGTGCTTGCAGCCCACATCTTATTTCTCAAAAGCCAATCTGCTCATCACTTCTCTCCTTCTGTCTTCCCTTATTCCTGAATATAGCAGTACCTTGCAAGAGTGACCTTCTTAGTCCATCTCTGGTATTCATTCTTCACTATTCTCTCTCACACCGAAACAGGTGAGCTCATCACCCTTCTGCATCATGAATGCAAGTAGTACAGTCCCCATCTTATTTTGACATATCAAATATAAACATATCTTTCCAGTAAGTCAGGTTCATAGCAGCAGGGAACAAGAGGAATGATGGTCTTTCCTATCCTTAAATGATCTAGGCTACCTTTGATTAGGCACTATTAAATGATAGGTGTGCACATCATTATGCATGTCATTTAATAGTGCGTAATCATAGGTGGCTTAGATCTTATATGGGTAGGAAAGCATATTTTTCCACATGTGCAATGCTGCTATCAGCCTGGCTTACCAGAAAGTCATGTTTATTATTAATATATAAATATAACACAGGAGACTGTACTAACCACATCCATGATGTGGAAGTGTAGTGAACTCACAGTTTTGGTATGGGGAGCAGGTGAGAAGAATGAATTCCAGAGAGGGACTGAAGAGACCATTCCAGAAGGGTACAACTATATTCAGGTTAGTTGAAGATATGAAGGAGGACGCTGAGCAGATCGCTGTGAGATCAGAAATGTGGGGTTGCCAGCATCTTGATCACTACCTGACTGTGGATGAGAGCAGCCAGTGATGACAAATACTCAGAATGGCAGGGCTGCACCTAAACTGTTACTTGAATTCAGTGTAGGGAGGTAACCCTGGGTGGGGGGCGGTTGATGTTTGTTATGACAGTATTGATGGAGTTGTGTATAGCTCATTCAAGATTTGGAAGGGTGGAATCCAGCCAATTCACATTGTGGAGTAGAGCACAGAAAAGTACTGGAGAAGAATTGCTGGTAACTGTCCTGTGGGGTTCTGCAGATCACAGGTAAAGGAGTAGACTGACACTAGAAGTCAGGTGGATTCGCTCAAGGTATTAGTATTCCTCTCCTCCTAATAATATTGTTATCCATTATAAGTGCATCCCTTATGAGGGCATGAACAGCAGTTTTTCTGGTAGCTCATGATGCTTACTGCTTGGCCCTCCAGGAAGACCTAGTTGTTGGTTAATGAGGTGGGAAAAAAACACAACATGGAACTGTACATACTACCTTCACTGTGTAGAAGGGTGGTTACTGTGGGAGCAGAAGTCAAACACTGAGAATGTGCACTGGAGAGTGATTTGGAAGGCATTTGTTAAGAGTGCCAGCTGATGATGCATATTAGTATAGTGTGCACAACTCTCTGAGATACAAGATTACAATCTGAGGTATGATAATTCTCTTCATGAGACATAAGCTCATATGTGGCCCTAGGCAGTACTAAGAACAGGGTATGGATGGTGTGGTGTTCAACAGAAGGCAGGCTTGGTGCAGGAGGTTCACATGGAAAAAAGCCTTATTTGTGGATTAACGAGAGAGCATGAGCTTTGGAACTGAACAAGACCGGTACTTTGCGTGACCCAGAGCAAGTCATTAAACTTCCTTGTGCTCCCAGGCCACACCTGTAAACAAGCTTTCAGCTTAGTGTGTCTCTCCTGGTTAACAAAAAACAAAATTCAGTGCATCATAGAACCATTAGATCATCAGGTATTTGAAGTGTTGTACTGTAATGCAGTTTGCCAAAGAAAAAGTCGGCTGGATTGCAAAACATTTTCCGCAAGTTAAAGTAAACAAAATTAACAAAATCATAGCCTAACATGTGTACTGATCAAAATAATCCACGAGGTAATGCATGGTGTTGATCATTCTGGTACAACAATTCAAAATAAAGAGGGAAAGAAGAACTAACTAGCTATGAAAATATATGTTGATCTCTGTCTCTGGCTCCATGATGTCATCATGACTCATCACTTAACACAGTTGGCAGACATCTTAGGGAGAAACCAAGGCTGTTTTTGAAGTGAAAGGCTGATGTTTACATTTTCAAAAGCTATGAAACAGCATTTATATTATTTGCATAAATGCTGTTTTAGCATAAATGTAAACAGCAGCCTTTACTTTACTTCAAGCGATGAAGCCAGTTTTGAATTTTCAGTTTTAAAAAACTGCTTGTTTAGTACCCTTTAAGGCTTCAGATATTTAGATGTGGAAATTTGACACCCTTTTGGAAGGGCAAGGAGGGGAATTTAAGGACAATGCAGTTTTAGGTACTGGATTTTGCTTAATGTCTCCCTCAAGTAATAGGAGCAAGAGAAAAGGAGTAGGAGCTGCAACCAGACTTTCTTTTGATAGGCTTTGAATGGCAAAGGCTTGCATATTAGCAATCAATGGACCAATCTCAATGGCTTACAGGGGAGGCACCATATTGGACAGAGATAAAACTGCTATGTAGCAATATAATTGGAGTAGGTAAAGTCATAACAAGACTGCAACTCCAGGGAACCAATAGATCTAGGGAGGTGGACAGATGTGAGGTGCAAGATTAGGAGAGAGAGGGCAAGACCAACAAGGACATGCATTTTTGGACTAGGTCCAGAATAGGGGGTAAATGAAGAGGAGAGAGAAGAATGGACAAAATAATTGGGGACAAGGAAAAGGGGCAAAGTGGCACAAGAGGGCAGCAGAGAGATAAAAAGGTGAAACACAGGGAGTAAACAGAATTGGAGGGTTAGGGTGACATCTAGTGATTTGGTCTGGTACGGAGTGAATGGTGAAATGAGGAGAATGGAATTTTTTACCCTCAACCCTCATGTGAATTTGAGACAATCACCCTCATCCTCACATGACTATGAGACAATATAAAAGAATGGCTAGCCAATTGAGGGAGGGTGGGGTGGGTGGGGTTTTGGCTTGCTCAGGCACCATGTAAGTCTGGGGATCAGCACATACCTGTGGGTTAAGCTGGTGGGTGGCAGGTGGGCTCAAGCACCAATGGCTGCCGAGCAGGAGTGCCCCGGTGATGGCTCCAAGTAGGAGGAATCTGTGGGCAAATAGGCAGGGAACCAGGTTTAAGTAGGAGCTGAAGACAGCAATCAGATAGAAAATATCATGAACAAGAAATAAGGTACAGATGTAGTGAAATTTGTACAGCCAGAGCTACACTCTACAAGCCTTATAGAGTGTAGCTCTGGCAGTAATAAATTTCATTGCATTTGCACATTATATGTTGTTGGTGATCCTTTCTACCCAAGTGATGTCTCCCTTTCCTGTCTCCCTTCCCTGTATCACAATTGTTGGGCTGGCTGCCGACTGACAGGACTGACATCCGAGTAGCTGCTTAGCTTGCCTTCTTGGAACTGTGGTTAAGTAGGAGCTGTCAGGGGAGGGGAGAAGAGTGCAAGGAGGGTGCACTTAAAGGAAAGGAAGAGACAGGAGAGACAATTTCTATCTATTACAATAACTTAAACTGCTAAATACATTTCTAGCAGATAGAAAAGCACATAAAATGTGTACTAAATGAATTAAACTTCAAAGAAATTTGAGCTGTAAATGATTACAACAAGCCTGTACTTAACTACAAGGTTTTAAGCTGGGGTAGACTGCAGCAAATTTGTACTTAATTAACCTCAAAGATTGTGCTGTAAACTCACAGATTTGCAGAAGATCATACAGCTGAAATTAATTCCAGAGGAAAAGAAAAACTGTAAAAGCTGATACAGCCTATCACTGTAAATATTTTTTTTTCCTCAAAATACTAAGTTCCTACTCAGGTAAGCGGAGGCAGTTACCACAACCATAATAAAGGTGGCAAGTTCAAGAGATAATTTCAGTCCTATGGCAGTGGCAGTTACAGACAGGAAAAATGGTCAAAGAAATCCAAGTTTAAATCTCTTGCTTAGGCACCATATAAGTCTGAGGAATCAGCATGTACCTGAGGGTTATGCTGATGGGTGGGTTCCAAGTGGCAATGGTAACTGAGCAGGAATGCTCCGAGGATGGCTCTGAGGAGGGAGAATCTGTGGGTTGTGCTGGTGGGCAGTGGCGGTGGCAGGCTTGAAGCAGCAATAGCCACTGAGCAGGAGAGCCTTCCATGTAGTTCCCTACAATTCTCCCAATCTATAGTATATATCAAAAATTCAGATGAATTACTTTACCAGTGGTTGCTTCCACTATTGTCCAACACTATTACTTTAAATATTGTGTATCCAGCTCCTGATGGATTAATTAATGGCACTGTATTCTGTGCAGTTAAACTGCACTGATCTAATACACACACACACACACACACGTTCATTTTGAAGGTACATATTTTGTAGGTAATCTAACCAATTCTTAACCCCTTGCAAAAGCCAACATTAATGACAAACCTCTGCCTGTGTAGGCTATGTACAACTGAGCTCTGTAGTCATCAGTAAAGCAGAGTATGTGAGTGAGTTCATCGCCATCCTAGCCCTTCTGCATTATGCTGTATAATAATCAGACACACAAAGCTATCATTGCAGTCCTATAAATATTCAACACCTTTGTACCCTCCTGCAGCATACTGCCAGGCAGGTGCAAGAGTAGCTTTGTACTACTGATTTTAGCATAAAATGTTTAGCATTGAAGTGCTTTTATATTGCAGAATATTGCCATGCAAATGTAAATTAGGCTAGAAACACACTGGGAATATACAAATACAGTGTACAATAAATGGATACAAACATTATTTTAATTGCCAACTAGTGTTTAAAGTACATATAATTTAATAAGTATTAACATTTAGAAAGTTTCAGTTAATATATCTATTCTGTATTAATTTCCTTGATATCTGCATGTTCTTCTGAGAAGTAATGTTACTGATGGTACTTCAAAAAAGTCTAGTTTTCCATTCAGTCCACAAAGAAAAATCTTCTGTCTTTGCAAGAGTGACAAATAAGCATAAAACTGAGCAATTTGTGTAAAATTTTTGTCTCCCACATATCTGGCAGGAATGCCAAGAACACTGACAGTGAACTAGTAATACTGGGGAATAAGGAGTAGGATAATTTGAAAAATATAATTTATTCTTCTAGATGGTCCAGAAACATGAATACTAAACATGTATTACAATTCAGGGCAAATTATCAGATTTTTCTCAAAATCAGGGCAATTCACTATTTCCCAAGATGATGGGGCCAATTCATCTACTGTTGTTGGGCTGTTTTACTCAATGGATTCTGAAGTAATTATCTCAAACATGAGAGTGCATCAGTGTGCAGTGATGTGAGCAATTATTATTGAGCGGCTCAATTTGAGTGACTCAGTAATACCACTTCTACTGAGACCGAGTAGGAAGGAACACCGATCAGGAGGTTAGAGTGAGTGTAGCAGTGAGCTGCATTCACTGAAATAGGTTATGGGCATTTATTTGACCAAGCCCTGCTGAGCTGGCCATGGGGCACAGTGGCTAGTGCCACTGTCGCTTGAGCTACTGGATCCAGGTTTGAGTCTCAGGTCTGGCTGCAGGAGATGTGTTTGTCTTTTTTTTTTATATATAATTCCCCTAAGTCTGCTCCCCTAGAGTAGGTAATGTGCAATTTGTGAGGTGCGGGAGGCTTGCAACCCCTCATGAAAAGCATTTTCTTTTTGCACCAGGAGGAAAAGTAGGCGACTGTCACTGTTTGTGGTGGTGGTTGCTATCCTGCTAACCCTTTTGACATTGGGCGCGCTTTGTGTTGCAGTTTCTGATTGGCGATATTAAAGAATCACCCTTATCACATAAAATTAAATGCATCCAGTGATACCAGTCTGCAAGGCAGTGAAATTATCTGATTGTAGAAATCCACAGACTGTGATCATTTACCTGTCCAGTTACAGAGTCTTCTGGGAGGCAGTGTTTATTGGGCTATGATTACTGAAAGACTGGAAACTGCAGTCTTTTGCATTCTAAATAAATATGTCCACAAAATATTTTACAATAATTTAGAAAAGAAGATCAGTGGAGCCCTCATAGACATATGCATGATTCTGAAGGGATGGGAGAAGATCACAGACATATGAATAATTCTGAAGAGATAGGAGAAGAAAAATGAAAGAAGAATGTTTGCATTAGTATCAAAATATAAGGCACAGGAATTTGATTTTATTTAGGCCCTTTCATTTACTCCTAAAGCAGTTTGCAATCCATTAACAGCTGTAGCCAGATATTCATATGTTTGCCCAGTGCATGAAGTGATTGAGCTGTGTTTGCCCACGGTTTGTGCCTGTGTGCAATATTCAAGGTGGGATTTTGCATGTACTAAGGAGGTTAGCACATGCAAAAAATAAATGTATGCAGTGGGGAAAGGGAGGGGTGTGAACAGGAATACTATTGCAGCACAGTATTCAGTGTATTTATGCTGTGCAAAAGGTTTAGTGCAGACCAATTTGCACAGCGCCAATACCACTGGAAGAAGCCTGACTTACTCTGGTAACCCCAGTGGCCATGCAACTGCAGCCAACACCCACATTGACAGCGGGAAGCACTCTAGCTCACTGGTCTCCTATGGCCCCCACCTCTGATCACTGCCCCAGTAGACAAAAATAACTACCCATGTGTCTAGTGGATCCCACACCTCCCATCTCTGTTACTAGTATACAAAATTATTCTGTGGTGTCAAGTGGTTCCCCAACCATCTGATTGCTGGTCATTGTATAGAAAATAATTTAATGGTGTCCAGTCATCTCCCCTACCTTCCAGTCACCAGTACCAGTAAAGAAAATAATCCCTGGTGTCCAGTGGTCCCCCCATCACTATCCACATTATTAAATAATAAATCCCTAGTGCCTTCCAGTCACCAACCACATTATGAATATATACATTCCCTGGAGACTAGTGGTTTCCCCACCCTCCAATTGCCAGCCTTGATATGTGACTATACAATCCCTGGTGTCCATATGATATAGACATGGCTGTTGATTATTTCGCAAATACTTTAACTGAGATTCAGGATAAACTGTTACCAATAAAAACTCAACAGTTGAGGGGGGCTCTTAATAATTGGATTACTCCTGAGTTCTTTTTTTTTAATGAACCAAAGAGATCAAAGTTGGAAATCCATTAAAGCTTCTAATAGTTTACCGGAATGAAATAAATATTGTCAGTTAAGAAACTTACGTAAGTCTAAAATTTGTTGGTGTAAATCTGATTATCTTCATAATAAGCAATGTGAGTCTTTAGGAAACCCTAAAAATGTTGATCTCCCATGAAATCTCTTATCAAACCCTTAAATAACAGTTCAACTGATGTTGTTTATATACTAATGGTGTGAAAATGCTAGTCTTCTGAAATATGTGAAGCTTTATGGATAATGTTTTGGAATTAACTAAATATATGAAAGATATTGGTGACACAACTGATAAAAATTAGTGCCTAGGCACCTTCATCTTAAAGTATTCTACCTTTCAATTTCACAGAATCAAGCCAGTGCTGCTATTAAAATGTTGAAACAAATGCCAATAAATAAAAATGCAGATCCAGATGGCTTGGAACCAGGATTTCTAAAACTTGTATCCACAGCTATTTATTTTCTTTTCACTACCATTTTTAATTTGTCTTTGATTGCTTGGGAATTTCTTCAGTTATGGAAATATACTGAAATAAAGCCTATTCTAATAAAGGATTCTTAACTAATTTGGCCAGCTATTGCCCAATTTCTATATAATCACCATTAAGTAAGATGTTGGAAAATGTGTTCATAATCAACTGGTTGATTCTCTTCAGCACATGTTTCGGTCTCCTAAGCAGCATATTTTTGCAAACATCATATAGTACTGGTACGGCCTTTGGCCAGGTTCACTGACCTTGTCAGTAAAGCTATGGACAATGGTATATTCACCATGGCAGATTTTGTGGACCTGTCTAAGGCCTTTGATTTTTTTGATCACCCATTGTTGCTCGGGAGAATGAGGAGTATTGGTCTGGCAGACCCACCATGTGCTTGATTTCAAAGCTATCTTACTGCTCATCCCCTTAAAGTGAATTCTGATGGATTTCAATCTAATACTCAGGTTTTGGAACAAGGAGTGCCCCAGGGTTCTGTTCAGGGGCCTCTATTGTTTTCAATGCTTATTGATTCCATTCCTTCTATCATAGCTTACACAACATAATTTCTTTATGTAGATGATACTCTTCTTTATTTTAGCGCTTCTTCTACTGAAGAAATAAATTCAGCATTCAATACTGATTTTGCTACATTAAATGTTTGACTGTTGCAACATTGTCTTTCATTAAATAGAAAACTAAATGCATGCTTTTTGGATCTAAACCCAAGTTATCCAAATGTTAACCTATGCTGATGTCCATCTCCATTGGAACTCTTTTAGAGTAGTTTCTAAATTTAAATATCTGGGGTGGTTTTGAACTCGAATTTAACCTTTTCATCTCATACAAAAGCAATTAGTAGACAAGCTCATCAAAATTAGAGTGCTGTTTAAATGTAATAGTTGTTTAACATTGGAAGCTGGACACATTATTGCTAAAAGTATATTGTTACTGTACCTATATTAAATTATAACTCTTTCATGTTTGAAAATTTGTCTGCTACTGATTTGTTCTATTAACTAGGGCATTTAAAGGGATTTGATGTTTTGCATTAAATATGCTATACAGTACACAGCATTGTGTGCTGTATGCAAATACTGACTGGTTACCACAAAGGCTCACTAGGTTGTATAATTTATTCTGCATTGTGGATAAAACTTTGAGAATAGCATCTGGTGCCCATTATATACTCTTTTAGATTTTAGAAAAGAATGTAGAAAACAAAGATCATCTGGAAAATATGTATTACCTAATCCAATTTCTTCTACTGCAATGGGTAAATGTGTATTTTCTTATGCTTATACTGCTAAATGTTGAAATAATTTACCAATTGTTCTCCACAATGCTGAAAGGCATACTGTTTTTAAAAATCAAATAAGGCTTCACTTGTCAAATCAATTAGACTGTGTTTGTTTTAATTGAATGCATCTATTTAATGTTGCTGTACTTAAGTGTTACTCCTGCATATTGCATGATATAGTCTTGTTAAGTGGTTGCATTTAATGTAACATATTGTTTCATCTTGTCACTGCATTGTAACTGCAGGTCCAGGTCATTCCTGAAAAAGGGCCTTTGGCTCATTGTGATTACCTGGTAAACAAAGTAAGTAAGCAAGTAAATAAATAAATTCATACATAAATGTAATATTGGGGCTAGTGATCAGAAGGTGGGTGGGGATTGCTAGGTAGCAGGGAATAATTGCTTCTGATGGGACTGGGCAATCGGGGTGGAGGCTGAGTTGGTTGCAGGAGCAGATGCCTGCCACTGCTTCCCATGCAAATGTGCCTATAATGGACATGCAAATGGCCCCTTAGCACTTTTCATGGCCAATGGACTAATTTGTACGGGACCATCTCTATATCGTTCCAGGAGCTACCAGTACACATATGTCTGGGGGTTCTGTTCCCTGAACTGCCAGGATCCATGTCAGGGCAGTGCAGCTCAGCTTAGTGCTGTGCTGACATGCCCCTATATTCAGTCGGATGGCACTAGTGTGCTGTCTGACTGAATATGGCATCCTCTGGGACACGGTTGAGTGGGCAAGTGCAGTGCAAACCCTTTCACTCTGCTTTGCCCATTTTTGAATATCAGGTCATCATCTAAGGAGGGGGAGATGGAGGAGGGAGAAAGAAAGAAAGAAAGAAAGAAAGAAAGAAAGAAGAAAGAAAGAAAGAAAGAAAGAAAGAAAGAAAGAAAGGAGGAGCATGAGAGCAAGATTAGCATTGGGAGGTTAAGGGAGTTGCTCAGGGTCATGTTGTAACTATTTGATTGTGCTGGGATTCAAACTTGGGTCTCTGAGTTCATAGCTCTACTATACTCTCTAGACTAGACCAAATGGGGCGCACACATGCAAAAAAATATTGTGAATCTCAAGGATATAGAAAAAGTCATTTATAAAAAGGGAGAGGAACGCCTGCATTTTCATTGGTTGTTACCTGTACATCAAATCCGTTCAATGCACAGGTAATAATAAGTGGTCAAATTCAGGAAGCAGAACAGAAATCACTGGGCCACTCGAATACTGACAATTGAAAATGCTGCCATTTTTTTCCCACCTGTCACAGCTCATCGCTGAGTTCCCAGCTGATCTGGAAAACTGTTGTGCCGGTTGCTGTTCAGCTCTTTAACCTATCAGTTGAAAAAAGTCAAAAGTAAACAAAAGACTGCTCTGCACTTATATTTGAATAACTCCCTCTTACCGGACCAATGTCTGCCCACATTTCCATCATCTGTGCTCCTCCAGCCATTCTTTGTATTTCTTTCCCCGATCCCATACCGAGGAAAATGGAAATGCCAGTAGCCATCCACAGCACGATAAAAAAAAATTACAATGTGCAAAATGGTAAAACATTTCTACTAATCTTTTTATTTATTTTGAAATGTATTTTCCTGTGTGCTGAACTATGTTCTCCATTCTCCCACTTCCCCTGCTGTCCCATGTTGCTGTTCCTCATTACTCACTTGCTCAAACAGTAGCCTCCCTGTTTGTTTTACTGGAATCACTACAGAAACAAGAAAAAAGCAAAAAAAGATTTCTGGGGATTTTTAATTCATACTGGACACATCCTTTAAGTTCAGAATCTCTTTCAAATGCCATCCTCTGTACCCTGCATGCACACTTTTTCCAACTATAGCAGCAGTTATAAAGTTCTGCTGTCTGGAGGATAGAACTGGTCCTTCCTGCTGAAGTTCTCACCCACTCAGTGCTGTCCTCAATTGCGGCTTAATTTTAAAAAAAAAGACACAGTATCCTCTCTCTTTGCTCCCTTGTGTGTGTTCCAGACAAATGAAAAAAAAATGCAGTCTGAAGGACAGAATCATTCCTTCCTGCTGTAGTCCTCACCTGCTCGGTGCTGCCATGGGTTGCAACTCATATTAAAAAAAAAAACACAGTTCTCGCCCTTTCTCTTTCCTGTTCTGTGTATCCCAGACAAATAAAAAAATGCACACCAACTTTGTGCCTGTGTGTGTCTGTGTGTGTGTGTGTATGTGCGTGTGTATGTGTGAGCATCTGTGTTTGTTAAGGCATGGTTGAGACAATACTGATGCTACTTAAGGAAAAACTGGGCAGCACATGATAAGTGACATCATTATTTAATAGGCGGAAGGAATATTTGATCATAAATTCACAGTAGCAAATCTGTTTACTTTACATAAAAACATGATTTTGCAGATTGTAAAAAGTAAACAAAAAAGTATCTCATTTTATAAGTACAATAAGACACTCCGGGGGATTTGCATGGAACAGATATTACAGCACATCCAGGGGCTGAAAGCACTTTGCATGTCACCTCATGCCTCACTTTCCCCTGGACATGTGGTAATATCTGTTCCCTGCATATCCCATTGTGTCTTATTGCTTACTTAATACACGTGTAAATTAGTACCATAGTACTGTGGTAGTGGAAGAGATTTAGGATCTACCTTTCCTGCTACTAGGCAATGACTATACCTGAATTTATATACCAACAGACATCCAGATTTATCTGCCAGAATTCTACCTCCTACTCAGGCAATGTGAATTGGTCTGGTCCTTCTGTGAAAGCCTGAATGATACCTCCTTCCATTAACACATTTGGAAGGATACTCCTAAGCTGATCATCTTTTGTGTTTTAATCTCCACATTGTGGACCTGCATACTCTCACACTACTAAACACTGGCACTCAAATGTACATCTCCATGCTGTGTTTTTAATCATTAGATGTGCAATAACCCTACCAGATAAAGGAATTCATTCCAGGCGGGCATAAGTATTGTAAAACTTCCACCACATCTTGATGAGACTAAGTTGGCCAGGATGGTGGACTCACTTGTGGTGAAGGGGAAACCTCATGAGGACTTGATCAAACTGAGTGATTGGTCAGACTCCAGGAGTCTTTGATTTGATGTGCCTCAGTGCAAGGTTCTGTTAAACAGATTTAGGACACATACACTGTAGGAGGCTCCTCTTGCTGCACTGGAAGAGGACATGGACATAAGGGTCATGATAGATGGGCTAAAGTATGAAAGACATTGCGTGAACACTGTCATGAGGGCAGGCAGGATGGGGGATGTACCAAAGTGGTAACCAGTAGGGCAGGGGAACTCACCCTACCTCTTTTCAAGACCCTGGTCAGACCTCACCTGGAGGACTGCAGGCAGTTCTGAGCTTCTCAAAATAAAAATCACTTTGAGTAAGGTCCCAAAAATGATCATAAGCATGGGGCATAGTCTATGAGGAGGCTTTTGGCCCTCATCATGTCTACCATAGAGTGAAGGAAGCAGTGAGTCGGAAAGACTTCAGTCTCCTACATATTCAGTAGTAGTGATGAGATCAAGCACATAGAGATGCTTGATCTGGTGTCCTTCAGAAGGACACAGGAACACATCCTAAAGATCAGAGAGGATACATACTAGGATAAATACTGAAAGGGTACCCAGGGTAGTAGAGTGTGTACTATAGGTAGCCCAATTAAATTATTACATTTTACATCATATTTATTAACTAACCCCTGCTGATGAAGCTGTCATGCAATGGGGCATGATGGCTAGAATCCATATTGACCATAAATTAATATGTACCGTAACTATTATTTTCCCATCTCATTTCCTAATTTATTGATCCTTGATCTGAAAGATCCATTATTAGGAGGCTGTTTGTTCTAGTATTTTGAGCACTGGCAAAGAAACCAGGAGAACACAAGTTCAAACCACACTAGAGTCAAATACTGTGTAACTGTGGGCAAGCCACTTAACCTCTTAGTGTGCCAGTCCACCCAGTTGCCCAACTGTGAAAATGACCAAATCAGAATCCTATTAAAAATATAATATGTTGCATCTCAGCTGGGCTAAGCTGGGTAACAAAACTAACAAAAAAAAGCTAGCATTAATGCAGCATTAGCTACTGCAAAGCATATGAAAAACATACTTTATGATGAAAAAAAAATAATGTAACCTAAATGAGGATTTCAATCTATGCCTCTTGAATACTACTCCAGTTGTTTACTGGCTGAGTTGTCAGGCCAGCCACTTAGCCTTATCTTCCTACAGTATTTTTCAAAATCTGCAAACTATGCACTTTGAAACTATTTTGGTATCAAGGAATTACTGGAGCACTGGTTGCTAAGCATGTTGATACAGAAACTGTACGGAGTAAGAAATAATGTGACTTGAGTGTGAATTGGACACAGGCTCCAAAAATACAAGCCTTTATCTCAGCCTGACGAGCTGTCAGGCTGACTTGATGAACACAAGCCTATTTAAATATATAAATATTCTAAAGCTGCAAATTTGATAGTTGGGGCCAATATAGATGGCAAGGAGTAATACATGTAATATTAGCCACTGCTAAGCATTTGATGCACAAACTGTAATGAGAAAGAAATAAGTTTGGATCAACAATTAAGGTCACTTTCAGTACATGTACAAGTAAGTACTGCTCCAGTTCCAGTAAGGGTGTCCACTTGTAGTCAGTGGTGTCCACGTGTGGTTGGCTGATTATTTTTACAACATGGTTCTACCAGTACTTAACCCCTTCAAGCTTTCCATAACTGACCACAATCACTCTAAACTGCTCAGTGAAAAGTTAAGGCTGCTACTGAAGGTTCATCAGTATACAGTACTGAAGGCTTTTGGAAAAGTAACAATATGTGGAAAAGGTGCTATATTACAACAACATTGTTCTCCTTTTCTAACAGTTACATCTAAATCCTGTTCTACATAGTCACTAAACATAACTGGCTAATAACACCAGAGCTAAGCCTTGAACTGAGAACTTAGTGAGCCAAAGGATGAGCTTAAGGAAGCCCTATTACAACATATTAAGTCATGTCAACAATGAGTTTCCAATCCCAGCTTAACAATTCACCCTGAGCTCCATCCATGACAACATTAGGAATATGACAGTGGCAGTAGGTTCAGGGCAAAACACAGGTTGCAACAGTAATTGTGTATGTGTTAAAGACTATCGAAAGAAAATGCTATATTCTGTAACCTGATGTCCAAGTATGTCTATTGAATAACAAGAGTACTGTCACTTGAATCTATAGATGTATGAAATTATAGTGTGTACACACACACACACACACACACACACACACACACACATATGCACAACGCACACACACCACCATACTATTCTTACAAGCACTGTACTGTAGTCATAAACTGAGTGATCAGACATAGCAATGTGGGCCTTCAACTACAGTATCTTGAATACTATTTTAAAAAGTATGCAGGTTATGCAGTATTTCCACCCTTTCTTGCAAACAGTTTCAAATGTGGGAATTTTCATGGTTGTATTGTTTCTAGGTGACTACAGTGGCACAGTCATATGAAATACTGATCCAGGAGGTAATGTAACACTGCTAAATTATTAATAGTGAAAGGCAGGATGCATTTTGTATGCAGGCTATGTTTTCCTCTTATTTCTCAAGTCAGCTACTGAATTCTCCTACCATCTACCCCATGCACTTATCTCACCTGAGGAGCCCCTAGGGATCCACCTCCTATCCAGCTTTTGCTGCACATGCCGTGCCCAACTCTAAAGTAATCCAAAGCTTATGTCCCATGGGCAGAACCCCAGTAACCTCCCCAAAGGAAATAAAATGTGACTGGTAGTAAAAGGTGGGTGGGACTGGCCTCCTACTTTTCTTCCTTGATGACCATTATCAGGATACATAAAGTCTTTAAGTCCTCCTTTAGGCAAGAAAAAAACACCAGCTTGAAGCTTCCAACTAAACCACATAATCATCTCCACATGATTCCCCTCCCCATGGACCAACAGGCAACTGCCATGTAAAAGAAAAAGCAGCTCTACCTCCCTAGACACGAGACATCCAAACAGACACCTACCCTGCCTCTGTCGAGTCAGCTCCTTATGTTACAGGTCTGGAGCATGTACTTGGTTTTCTGGCATGTACTGCTGTGCAAAAATAAAAATCCACTGACAGAACTGCTGTAAAATTCAAATTTCACTTTCATGAAATCTTAGAGTGGACACTGGAAACTTTCACAAAAGTCAGACAAAGAATATATATATATATATATACATATATATATATATATACACTATACACACACATATATATATATATATATATATATATATATATATATATATTGACTAATGTATTTAACTGCAGAATGGAATTCCACAGAACAGGTCACTCTGTCCTCTACAGAACTTCAGACTGACTGCATGTATTGTGGATTGATGTATTAAATGATGTCAGTTCCTGTGTATTATTCTGCAACTCAGCCAGAAGATTTTCTGGAACATGACAAAAAATTATAGAACACTTTCAGGGAGTCAGATTTTGTCAAAGTTGGAATTTCAGAAAATATTTTCAAAATCTGAGAAATTTTGTAGTCTTTTCATGAAATCAAATGTGCATGCTTTGTTCGACATTATCTAGTATGGTAAGTGGCTGGGCAGCTTCTGTGCTATATAACCAGTTAGAAGAGGTCAGTATAAAGATGGCCTCATAGCTCCAAAGCCTCTCAAAATTGAATTCTAACACAGAATAGAGGACTCTCAGGTTCACTGTATAGTGAATTTTAATTATCACATTATGCTCAAAAAGTAGTGGGACTGATTGAACATGAAGTTTCAATTTCTGTCTTCTCTTGAGAGAAGTGGAGACAGTACAAGGAAGTGGCATTGTAGCTGATTTATAAATACTGTAAGCAGAAAGCTTTGTTCACATGTGCTGTAATTCATTCAGGTCTTAGAAGCAAATTAATCACATGGATTTTAAATCAATAATTAAAATAAAACTAAACACATATCGGCACTTTGTTAAGAATATGATATGATTATACATATTAACATGATACATTTTGCTACATCAGTTTAAATATTGTGATTTGTTTTCCCTTTTGTTTTTTTGTTATTCTACATTGTGTATAGTATATAGGTATACATACAAACAGGTATATTTTATATATATATATATATGTGTGAGTGTGTGACAAAAATGTGGAAATGCCATGTCAAGTTCCCTCCACCCCACCCCCATGCCCCATCCTCAAACCCTAACTCCACAGACCCCCACCCCACCCCTCCCACACTCAAATGCAAGCAGAGGATGAGCCAATGCAACATAACCAATCAGAGACAACCAGCATCACAGAACAGAAGTAACACAGACCTCTCTAAACATAGTATAAGACACATCCATCATCATGGTCCAGCAACTATATGAGTTCTTCTGCCATCAGAGTGCTTTGGGGGGTACATACACATGCTGGGCAACCATGGGAGATGGTCCACAGTAAGCATTTTTCTGTTACAAACATCAATAACAAGATTTAAGCAGAGACGTATATTTCAACTCTTAAGAAATGATGAAAAATACAGTAGGTTATGGATAGCTATACTGGAAATAAGAGTTTGAGTAAATGTATTAATAGTCATTGGATGGTTGCATATTTTCTTTCTGATTGAGTGAGTCAGTCATAATAACAAATGGTTGTAATAATAAAAGTAATGTATTGTAGCATAGTTTACAAGCAGCATGTGACAGCAACAGTTGTAACATCCAAAGCTAAGCATAACATGCTGCTAAGGAGTATTTCCAGGTACACGAGGAGTATAGCAACTTGTGATGGTGCTGGTTTCATATCTGAGCAGTATCTGAAAATGAGTATGTTTGTGTCAGCTCTATCTTTCCTTCTACACATGCCTATGTGGTAGTAGCTATACCTGCATGTAGCGAGCCAATTGTTAAAGTGACACAAAAATCAATATTTAGAAAATTTGTACAGACAAAATTTCATTGTGTTAAAAGTTATTCCAGCTATAATGTTTAATCATACTGTGCTGGCAGTATAGAGTTGATCATACTGTATTTGTTTTGTCATTACATAGTGTCATGTGAAATAAGTACAGTGTAGTGATTATTGTGCTTACAGAAGTGACTGACTTGTATAGTGTCTTACAATCTTGGATGTGTCTTGCATATGTGTGTGGGGGGCTGAGGGGATGTGGAGTTAGTGTTTTGAGGATGGGGCATGGGGGTGGGGTGGGGGGAACCCTAATACTGCATTTTCATACTTTTGTAGCTGTGGAAACAACCCTAACTGATGCATTAACAGAGTTTTTTGCAATGACTGTCCCTTCTTTTTGAAAAACTGTAATATAAGTAGCAAATTATATGAGTTGGTGGGGTGCCACTAGACTACCAGGGAGGGTTTAAATATTTATTTTACAGTGATCGGTGCATCAAGAGGGATGGGGGTGCCACTAGATCACCAAGGAAGATATGAGTGCTTCTGCACAGTGTACAGGGTGGGCAGGTGGCCACCCACAACTGGCGACTGCTGTGTTGCTCCTTGTAGTGCAGCAGCTCACCTGTGGGTGGGCACCATTTCAGCCTTTTTTTGCAGGCTCAACTTTGAGCCCAGATATAAGAGCACATCCCAGGGTTGTGCAGGCATATGCACCTCACATCCTGGGCTGAATATCGGGATGTGCAGCATATGCATGGGCAAGCCCCTGGGGATGCACTGTATGCATTATCTTTCCACCCTGCACATCAGGACTTGCACTGTGTAAGTCTGTCCTTTGTATATTGCTCTGGGGCACATTTCTGGGGTGGCACTGGTGGACCTCAGTTGTGCCAGGTGTAACCCTTTGAATATCTGGCCCAATATATATATATATATATATATATATATATATATATATATATATATATATATATATATAGTGATGGACTTATTGAGCATCCCTGCCTCATGCCTGTCTTTATTAGTACAGTGTTCCTTTTCAGCCATTGATTCCTAGAGTCACTGTTGCCATATGATAGAAACATTTGATCCAGTTTATGAATTGATTGGAGATGCCAAAAGATTGTAAGGTTAAAACATATATTCATGTGTGATAGAATCAAAGGCTTTCTGCTGGTCAAGGCTCAGCAGAAATCCTTCTTCTCCTTCTGTTTGACAATTGGTTAAACGTTCTCTTAAAATAATCAAATTGTCATGTATTCCTTGTTTGAACTGAACAAGTCTGGGCAGTACTAATCAGCGTGTCAGAGACTAAAGCCAATCTTTTGCTAGGATTTTACCAAAGAATTTTAAATTGGTATTCAGCAAATTAATTGGCCATCAGTTTATAAGGAGGTTTTATTACCTTTTAATATAGAAATCTTATATCAGCTGTTGCCATTGAACTGGGTATTTATTGGAAACTAAGATTTCATTACATAGACAGATGAGCTCAGTAAGTAGTTCTGCCAGGTACTGTTTGTAAAATTTGGAGTGAGTCCATCACTTCCTGGGGCTGTACCCTTTTTAAGGATGAGATCATCATTTAACTTCATCTTCTGAAACTGGTTTCACTAAATTATACTGTTATTGAAGCATTAAGTGAGGACCTGTTAGTTGATTTAGGTAATGTTTGGAATTATGAATTTCTGGGGGTGTACAGAAGGTGTTGGATGCATATTGATTCACTACCCTCAATATTTCATCCTTTGTCTTCTGTAGCTTCTCATTATCATCTTTGAGTTGTAATATCAGTTTTTTGGCAGTCTTTTTCTGGTTATCTTTATAGGGGTCAAAGGTCTGTTTTTAGCATCAGTTCCAAACCTAAGTTCTTGTTGGAGGTTTTAGCTCTATCATATTGTAATTTATACATTTCTTTTTAGATTCATTATTTGTTTACTGTAATCAATTTTAAGGTTCTCAGTTTTAGATATTAATATGTGTAGTTGTTTACATAAATTCAAAATAGCTCGGAACGTGTCTAGTTTGTCTGTTTGCCAATTTTGGAATAAAGATCTGAAGTTCAATTTTGAGTCTTCACACCATTCCATGTATGTATCATACATGCAAAGCACAGAACTTCTGTGGAGTCCACAACTGCTTCCATTGTACATTAATATATTTTGTTACCATTTAATTTGCAATTTATCTCCAGGGTCTTTTACAGCAAGGTGGTATATTTTCCCATTTCACTTCTATCTCTAGGGATCTATAATCTGAAAAGGCTATATCATGCACTTTTCCTTTGATACCTCTAAAGTATTAGAGATAAAAAGTCTATCCTAGTACAGTGTTGGCCCCTAATGTATGTATACCCTCCCTGAGTCTATACCGTTCTGTATGAGTCCTTCAGATTTGTTGTTAAAATAATATCATTTAAAGCATTAGTGTCACAGAATAATTTGTTCATTTGGAACCCTCTGTCTATTTGATGCAGGCCTCAATTAAAGCCTCACCCCAAATAACTAACTTGGCTGTGTGTAAATATGGCTGAACTTTTTTAAAGAATTCAATTCTGGCTGTTTTACTTTGTGGTGTATAAATAGTAATCAATCTGAATCTAACAGTTCCATACTGAATATCTAAAATAAGTACCCTCCCTGGTTCTAGATCAGTTAATCTTGTCACTTTTAAATTTGAATTCAAAAACAATATTCCTAGCCCATCACATAAATATGGGCCTTGTGACCAATAAGTAACTCGTTTAGTTCATAATGTTGTAACTTGTGTTACTTCAGAGAGTGTTTTGATTCTTGTGTCTTGCAAGCAAATAATGTCCACTTTATATTATAAATGTTCTATAAGGACTGTCAGTCATCTTTTACTGTTCTTGATGCTGATCACATTTAAGGTAAATCTGCTGAGAGACACCATGCACATTATATTGAGAAGCAGAGAAGAAAAAAATTACTCACCTTAGTAATTGTGTTTCTTCTAATGCAGTCTTGCTGTATTCTGACAATTTGCAGTTAACTCCAGCTCTTGAAATGCCGGAGAGTGAAGGTTAAATTCTATGCCAGACATAGAGCGTTGGGCTCGAGTTCAGTTGAAAACTCTGTCTGTGTCCTTTTGAAACCAAACTGTAGATTCTTATGAGATAAAACTCACTGACTAAATAATGTGGAAATGTAAAAACGCCTAGTAGCCAACTGGCAACATAGACTTTGGATTCCTCAAAAGACTCAAGTCAGGAAAAACAAAGAACCAAAACCAGGTAATAAGAACTAAAAACTCTTAATTAAATAAATACAAAGCACCCAAAACAAAAGGAGTGGGGTAAAGACACCCCTGGGGTGCAATACTGCACCTGCCCACCCACTTCTGAAAAACAGGTTCTGAAAGGGGAGGCAGGGAGGGAGGTCAGAATACAGCAAGACTCCATTAGAAGAAACACAATTACTAAGGTGAGCAATTTTTTCTTCAAACAACATGAAGTCTTTTGCTGTATTCTGACAATTTGGAGACTACCAAGCAATACCTATAAGGAGGAGGGACAAAACCTACTTTGGGAATAGGCTCTGAAGTACTACTGTGCCAAACCTAGCATCACTCCTAGCCTGGATATCAAGAGAGTAATTCTTGGTGAAGGTATGAACTGTTTTCCAGGTGGCTGCTTGACAGATTTCTAACAAGGGGATATCCCTAGCTGCACCCAGAAATGCAGCTGTACCTTTAGTGGAATAAGCCCTCAGGCCTAAGGGTACAGTTTTTCCCAGTTTTTCCTAGCATAATTGAATACAGGACACAATCCACCTGGCAATGGTTCTTTTGGTGGCAGGTTTTCCCTTACCTACTTCCCCATAAGTGAGGAATAACTGGAGGGAGTCAAACCTTTGACCCTTTGTACATTCTATGTAGTAACTAAGGGCCCTTTTAACATCTAAATTGTGTAGCTTCTGTTCCCCTGAGGAGGTGTGACCAGTGAAGAACACAGGAAGAGACACAGATTGGTTTAAGTGGAACTCAGAAACCACTTTAGGTAGGAACCTTCTATTGGTTCTAAGGACCACCTTATCTCTATGGAAAGAGATGAAGTCAAGCTCCACTGACAGGGCTTGCAATTCACTGATACATCTGGCAGAAGTAACAGCAACCAAAAACACAGTTTTCCAAGTCAAGTACTTGAGCTCTGCTGAGGACATAGGCTCGAAGGAGGGGGTTACATCAGCTGAGCAATACAAATATTCAAATCCCAGGCAAGAAAGATCCTAACAGGGATTGGTATAAGCAATCCTTTGAAAAATGTACAGAATACAGGGTGAGATGACAGAGAGAGATTTTCCCACTGACAGGAAAGCAGAAATAGTTGACAAATGATTTTTGAGAGTAGTAGGTTTGAGGCCTAGGCCATTAAGGTAAACCATGTAATCCAGAACTGTAGACAAGTCAAGTGCCTGGGAAAACGTGCTTCTTGGAACACCAAATACTGAACCTTTTCCATTTGGAGTTGTAGGTTTTTTGAGAAGCCTTGAGGATCTCCAGAACCACTTGGGACAGATGGAAATCAACATACTCTAAGTCTTCAAGAGCCATGCCTTGAGATTGAGTGACTGGAGATTGGGGTAACAAATCCTCCCCTGAGAGGAGATTAGCAGATTGCAATTCATGGGAAGAGACAGGGGAAGATGGATCGCTAAGGACAGCAACAGGGGTACCAAGGCTGCCTGGCCTAGTCTGGAGCAATCAGAATCACTTTGCATGGTTGTGACCTTACCTTAACTAGAACCTTGAACAATAGAGGAAAAGGAGGGAAGGCATAAAGAAACTTCCCTTCCCATTTCAAACTCAGAGTATCCAGAGGACTGAACCAAGACTACAGGTCTGCAACAAAACAGAGAAAGCTGGTGATTTTCTAGGGCTGCAAAGAGATCTATCTCCAGGTGCCCCACCTTAAGAAAGATCACCTTCAACACCAAAGGATCCAGAGACCGTTAAGTGATAGCCCTGGGAAATCCTGCTCAATGCATTTACTATCACATTGTCCTTTCCTGGGAGGTGGACCGCTACTAGAGAGGTCTACAGGGAATAAGCCAGGCACCATACTTTCATGGTCTCCATGTACAAGGCTGTGGACCGAGTGCCTCCCTGCTTGTTGATATACCACATGGTGGTAGTGTTGTCCGTCCTGACCTGAACCACCTTATCCTGTATTGACTGAGAGAAAGCTTGTAGGGCAAGAAGTACTGCCCTGAGCTCCGGAAGGTTGATGTGAAGAAGGGATTCCTGAAGGGACCACAGTCCCTGGGCCGTTAGAGCCCCCAGATGGGCTCCCCACCCCAAAAGGGAAGCATCTGTGATAAGAACAACAGATTGAGTCTGAGGGACAAACAGAACACCTTGCCTCAGATTGTCCAGGTTCTACCACCACTGAAGGGCCTGAATTAAGGTCTGAGTAACAGAAACTAACTTGGTAAGAGGATCTTTCCTTTGGGACCAAAAGGTTCTCAGATGGAACTGAATGTCCCTCATCTGAAACCTGGCCCCTTGGACCACTGCTGTGGAAGCTGCCGTGTGGCCCAGAAGCTGCAGAAAATGCCTTTCTGGTTGAGAAACCAGAGGGAGAAAGGAAGAGGCCAGTCGATAGATGGCTTTTGCCCTTTCCAAAGGAAGGAGGGCTCTTGGCTTGAGGGTGTCCAGCTCTGCTCCTATAAAAGTGAGGAGCTGTACTGGTTCGAGAACTGACTTGGGAAGATTGAGAAGGAACCCCAGAGAATTGAGAACTTTCTGGGTAACCTGCAGATCTGAGTTGACTTGGTCTGAAGCCTGGCCACAGAAGCCAGTCATCCAGATATGGAAAAATAGAGATCCTTTTCATTCTTAAAAGGCCACCACTACTGCTAGGCACTTTGTAACACCCTTGGAGCTGAGGTTATACCAAAGGGCATTGCTCTGAACTGATAATGGCCTGAGGGCAATTCGAACCTGAGGTACATTCTGTGGGACCACCTGATGGGAATGTGAAAATAGGCATCCTTGAGGTCTAAGGAGGCTAGCCAGTCTCCTGGCCTCAGAGAGGGAAGAACTGTTCCCAGAGTCACCATCTTGAATTTTGGCTTTACTAGGTGCTTGCTTAGGTATCTTAGATCTAGGATGGGTCACCACTCCCCTGTCTTTTTCGGGGTAAGGAAGTACCTGGAGTACAGACCTTTTCCCCTGTATGGAATAGGAACTCTCTCTATGGCCTTTAAAGCCAGTAGAGACAAAACCTCTGCCTCTAGAGCAAGGGTTTCTGAAGTATTTGCAGGTGGAAAGGATCTGGGTCTCAGTTTCGGAAAACTTTTGAAACTGAGAACCAGTCCTGGCTTACAACTTCCAGGACCCACTTGTCTGAGGTAACAGACATCCAGTCCTGGACAAAGTAAGCTAGCCTGCCTCCTACTGGAATAGGGGAGTTGACCCCAGCTGACACATCGGGGTGTCTGCTTGGCAGGAGCCTTAGACTGAGGGGTGGATGCAGCCCTTCTCATCCCCCTTCTGCCTCTCCTTCTGAGAAAAGGAAGACGAGGCCTGTGCCTGATAGAAAGGCCTGTGAAAAGGCCTGCCCCTGCCCCTAGCTTGCTGCCTCTGAGGTTGCCTGCCTCTCCTTGGCCTGGGAACTCCTACAGTGGTCCTGTACTCATCCATTTTCTTCATGTAATTCTCTGTCTGCTCCCCAAACAGAGAATTATCCACCTAAGGAAATCCATGGCATTAGCATGGGTGTCCTGCAAAACGCTAGTACATCTGAGCCAGGCCATTCTCTGAAGAGCCACAGATGTAGCCATGACTCTTGATGACACATCATTGGAGTCCACAGCAGCATGAAATTGCACCTTTGATGCCTCAATCCCATCAGCAGCCACCCCCTCCAGCTCCATGACTAGCTGGGGGGAGGCCTGTTTAGCCAGTGCCAGTACAGTGTCCCACCTGGACTTCTGCTACCTGGCTGTATAGGCCATATGATTAGCCTGCCTGAGTCCCAAAGATGATGCCAAATACTGATTCTTTGCCATGACATCTATCTTCCTGGAATCTTTGTCTGGGGTGTGTGAAGCCAAGGGGATGTTTGCCTTGTCATAGGCAGCAGCCTGCACTACCCCAACATGGCTGCATTGTTGGTAAAGAAATTCTGTATCCGAGCCTGACAAGGTGTACCTCTTGTCCATTCTCTTGTCAACAGGAGGTACAGAGTTTGGAGACCTAAGAATTGTTTGTGTCCATTTCCCAAATTACCTATGAAGGGGAATAGACAGTCTCTTAGACTCTGAGATGTCCATCATCTCTATGAAGTCAGGCTCCTCTTGATCCTCTACAGCCTCCTCAATAGTAAGCTGGAGGGTTTGAGCCACTTTTCTGTAGAACAGAAAATGGAGAGGGGACTCAGAAAGCCTAGGACAGGAAACACAGAAGTTTGTCTGGGAGAAGTCCAGTTCCACAAGCACATCCAGACTTTCACCGTCGTAATCATCCTCTTCAAAATCCCCGTCCCGTCAAACTCTGGTTCGTAAAAATCTTCAGGGAATAATCCTGAACCAGGAGAACCAAATGAACCGAACCCTGCTAGAAGGCTGGATCGGTCGGAACGGACAAAATGATTCCACAATCCGAATCACTTTGGCCATTTCTTTGATGGTCAGAACATGCAGCTGTGGATCCGAACCGGCCTATTTATCCTTTCATTTTCTTTTGTAGAAACAATCCCTCAGGATGGGCTATCCTCTTGCCCGAAGTATTGCCCTGGTCAGAGGCACTCCTTCTGGTTTGGTAGGAACCGAGCAGGATTTGTCTTCCTGGTCAGCAGATATCTTGGCCTACTTGTCCTAAGTCTACCTAACCTTTTCTCCAGGGTAGACTTAGGAAAGTCTTAAATTTGGCAGTCTGAATCAGGGGTGGTCAACCCCAGACAGTAAACACAGGTGTGTGGGGATAGGCCTTAGCAAAGACCTCCCACACACACTGCAGTGTTGAAACTCAGTGGGCCCATTTTTTTTGGGGGTCTCAGACATGGCCAACCTAACCAACTTACCTTTATATAGCAACCGCAGGCAAGACTCTCTATTGGTTTCTCACCATGTCACAGGTGATGAAAAAACGCTAAAATTAATTTTTTTAAAACTGATATGGACCGGTAACCACTTACTAACGTTTTTTCAAGATCTCACTACAAGATCGGTTCAGCCAACCCAATCAGAAAAATTTCACAATTTCCACACAACAGCTACTAATCTAAGTACTTATGGTACCACAGACAGAGTCTCAAACCGAAAACGGAATGAAAATCGGACTAAAACGAAACTTTAACTGCGATAGAACTGAGCAGAAGGAGGAATCTCTGGAGCGACTGTTCAGTGAGGCTGAGTAAAGAATCTGGTGGTTTGGTTTCAAAAGGACACAGACAGAGTTTTCAACTGAGCTCGAGCCCAACGTTCTATGCCTGGCATAGAATTTAACCCTCACTCTCCTGGGCAGTACAAGAGCTGGAGCTAACTGCAAATTGTCAGAATATAGCAAGACTTCATGTTGTTTAAGCATCAATCTGCCTTTATTGCTGAGATCTCATGATCCATTTCTTTTTACTTTATCACCTTGGCCTGAATCCTCTAGACCTGAGAATGGTCCTTAGTTGAGGAAGCTATTAAGAGGAATCTGAATCCATGTCTTCTCCCTCAGAGTTGCCTCTGTCAGATCTGCTTGTAATGCTTTATATTGGTTTGCAGTTGTTCATTTATGTTTTGTTTAGTAATTTTTCTTTATCCTTCAGATTCAGCCTTTTTATTAGCCTTAGTTTGGGGTCTTTTTGTAAGAGACAGTTTGAAAGGAGGTTCAGCTAATGAGGGAGAAAGAGAGAGAGAGAGAGAGAGAGAGAGAGAGAGAGAGAGAGAGAGATTGTGGGCATCCAGTATTGTATTAAGCTGTCTCTGTGGATGTCTTTGTTTTATCCTTGTGTCCTACTGTTATGGCTTTAATCAAGAAGGTATCTGGATGTGGGCCACTGTGGCCTACCCTGGGAGGAGACCTATTGTGAGAAGGTTGCCAATGTCTGGCTCTGGGTGATGGGGCTTATGCCCTTAGTTGCCCTTCTTCTAAACAAAACCAGGATTTGTGGTAATCCTGCCTCAGATGGTGAGGTTCCCTTACTCTCACTGTTTGTGAAATAGTTGTCATTGTCTGTGGCAAGTGTTGTTGAGTCGATTGTCTCAGGATGGTAACAGTTGTTTATCGCTCTTGTCTGATGGCCCAGATTCCACAGTCTATCCCTTTCAGCAGCCAGGATGTCAGATCCAGGCTGGGTGGGTTTGGGTGGAGGGTTTTGTCTTGAGGCATGAGGACCTGTCTCAGGCTGAGGCCTGGAAACCATTTCTCCATTCGGGATATGTGCTACCCTCATACTGATGCCCCAGCTCGACAAATTGTGCGAATGGCATTGGATAGCATTGGAAGAGGTGAGAACACCTAGGCTCGTCTGAGGGTCCATGGGGCTGACAGGATGTCTGCCATGTTAAGGTTGTTGGATCCACTAGAATTTCCTGATTGGTGATCAGGGTGTGAAGGAGAACTCAGTGAGAGCAGCACTGCTGTGTCTCAGGAGGGTTGATTCCCTTGGGTGTCGTAAATTTGTGGTACGTGGCTGTACTACTTCCTCCCACATCCTGTTAGACTGACATCCCTGATGGTCTCCATTGCTTGGTTGGGACAGTGTTCACCCTTGTTGTACGTTTGCTTCCTATGACCACCAATATGAACTATTGAGGAACTTGGTGGGTGGACTGATATTGGATTAGAAGTTGAGAGATGTTTATTCATGTGTGTCTCTCAGGCATCTCTGCAGTGCATCACTTGAGTAGTCTGTTTCTTGGGGACTATGTCCCATGTTGCCACCCTGAGCCCCAGGGTCTGCAGATGGTCCCACACAGCTCTGCCGGGTCACTGAGTGAGTTTGGTTGTCATTGTACCTATGCTGTGCACCTTATCTTCTGTAAAGCTAACTCAATATTTTAGCATCTGTATGGATGCCCTTATGTGGACGATGGGCTGTGTTGGTGAAAGTTGGTTCTTCCTCCAGATTATAGGCCAACCATGATCCTGTAGGTCTTGATGTGCCAGGTTTGTATTTTGCTGTGTTTAATGTAATGTTTAAGGTCGGAGAAGTCAGTCATCTGGGTAGGGATGAGATGTATGCCCTTTCTGTGTAGGAATGCTGCTAGGCCAGCTAGGGTCTTGGTGAAAACCGGTGGAGCTGAGGCAAGTCTGAGAGAGTAGTCAAGTGAATAGTTAGTGTTCACCCATTATGGTGAATCAGGGGTTGTAGTTTCCTAGTTGCATGACTAGTATGATGGAGCATAGTGCCTCCCTCTTGAACTTTTGAACTACCAACCTATTTTGGTATTTGAGTCCAGCATGTGAATTCCCTCTGTCTTCAGTGGGGTATGGAGAATGTGGAGTAGACCCAGTGTTTCTCTCATCCTGCGAGCCTAAAGAAATATCCCTGTTTTTAGTTAGGTCTGCCATTGTGAGATGAATGGCTCACTTTATTATTGAAGTCAGTAGTCCTGGGTAGGGGAAGCAATGCTTCGGGAAGATATTGATTCTCAGTGTAGTTCTATAGTGTAACCTAACAAGATGACATCCCTCACCTGTTGGTTGGGGGCTGTGTGACCAATATTGAAGCAAATCGCTATATCCTGCCTACAACTGGGGGTGGATTTGTCTGGGCCCCCATGATCTCATTATTTTTTTGTTATTTGCCTCAAGTTGTGTTCGTAGTTCTCACTGACTTAAGATGTATTGGATTTTTTTTTTATGATCCCATGTGACTTGAGTGGGAACTTGGGTGTTAAGCATAATTTGATACCTGAGATAATTAACATTTCCTTTCCCATGGAGTTCTGCTTCTACCCATTTCAACAGCTGGGTGGATAGGAGTACTGAAATGTCATGTGATTTGCCCAAGGTCACGGAGCACACAGTGAGTGTCTGGTTTTAGTTGGATTTGAACCAGCAATCTCCTGGTTCCCAAGCCCAGGTTCTAACCAGTAGACCATACTGCGTATATATGTTTAAGTGGGGTAAGACCTTGGTCAAACAGTGTTCCTTTTATAAAGGGTACTGAGACGGTGATCTATGGTTTGATGGCTGTCTGGCTCTATTTGCCAGGCTGTTATTGTAGGACTGAATCTCAGTATGTCAGAAGGTACGTCAGTGATATATCATATTGCCCTTCGGTACGCATTCTGCTGCGCCTGCTTCTGGTGAAGCTTCTGGAATGGAGTCAGTGTAGACTCTGTCCATCTTAGTAATGCTCTTCTGATGGTCATATGGCCACATCTGTTGAGCATGCCAACCCTGATGCCTCATGTATCTACTTAGATGTTCCTCTATAGTTTTGACTATTGTTCCTTCATAACTATCATTCTCTCCAGCCTTCTGGTGGTGCCAAGAGTGACTAAGTCTTTATTGAGGACATTGTCAATTTGCCTGACAAGTTGTAAAGTGTGTTGTCTGGTCGGTTGACTCATCAGCGGTAGTGGATCTAAGATGTCATGTGGTTCTTTCACTGTTCAGAGAGTCCCTCTTGCTATGTTAGTTCTTGTATACTTACTCCATTGCATTATCTCCTGGGGTTGTGCAGCCCCTCTGTCTTGGGCTCAGTTGGGAGCCCAGCAGGGTGGGGAAGGGCAGGGTTCGTCCATTGCTGAGTCATTAGTGAAAATTCCTGGTTGAGGGCAAGGAATTCCAGTTTTCAGATTCCCAGGGAGTTGGAGTAGTATCTGCACTTCACCAGCATCTAGGACTGGTGGGACTGCTCATGGTGGAGAGCTGCTAGTTCAGAGTATGGCTCCTTTATGCTTTAGCAGTCCTTACTCTGTGATAATTGGGACTGTATAAGTGTGTTTTTTTTTGTAATCTTTGGTAACCGGGTAAGGTCAACTAGGCACAAGCACCTGTTTCAAGGGGAGACCTGGGAGCTCTGGCGGTTAAGTGACTTGCTCAGAGTCACACAGTATGCAAGTGGAGATTGTGAGAACCAAACTCGGGTATGGTCTGCTGGATGTATCAAGCTTGTTCACACCTCGTTCCTATAACCTGTAGGCTATACTGCCAGCCCACTATTCTGTCAGTCAGTGGTGTCCTCCTTGTCCACTTCTGGGGATATGGCACCCCATTCCTTGTATTTCACATTTTATATCTTTCTGGGTCGCTAAGCTAATTCCAGCTCAGATGTACTGGCATGTGCATGTTTAGTTTGACCTAATCATTTAGAACATGAAGAAACATCTCCGGCCAGGTTGACCTTTAAGGTCAAAAGGTAGAGGAAGTGGTGGCAGGAGTAGCTAACCCCAATGCTACAGCTGCTGCAATAATCTTCTGTGGGAGTTGCAGTGAGTTTCCTTTGCTTTCGTCCATTCCAAGTGCTGCATGAATGCATGGTTGATTTTCCCAGGTAAAATGGCTGCTGGATTATCTTCCTTCCCCTCCCCATAGTGGGGAGTGGTTTGGGGCTGCCCTATTTCCTACATCGTGAGGTCTCAGCCGAGATGGATGACCGAGTGTTGCTGGACTTTCCAATGAGATTTGCAAGCCTTGCATTAGCTGTAACGCAGCTGGAGTGTCGCGGGGCTTGCAGGACTTCTGGGAGTGCCAGCATGGGATTTAAATATCCAAGATGGCATGGATTGCTTCAGTGGGCGGTGAAGTGCTCTCCAGCATTAGCAAGGGAATAATGGTTCCTGAGGCAAGTGTAGACTAGTAGTATTGCCAGGGGGTGTGCGCACCCACCAGAAAATGGCCGCTGATTGCCTCGGTGGGCAGAAAAGTCATTCTCCAATAGCTGCTGTATCAAGGGATGAACAACTGTTAAGAATCTGACCCAAACTGGTGCCTTAGGTAAAAAGAGGGGGTTATATGATGCTTATAGCATGTCATCTAGGTTGTGGGAGCTACGGGAAGTCCCCAGCCTTGCGACTCTGTTTCTGGTGTTGAATCATGTTCAGGTGGAAACTCTGTGAAAAGCTACTGGAGGGAGCCCACAAGTAGTTTGTTTAGCTTTGTATATCTGGCAAATGGCATGCATGGTGGGGGGCTGGGATGCTACTGGAGGGGCCCCTGCCAATCTGTTTTCTGCCTTTAGCCAAAACTGAATCATGGGGACGTCAGGGAGAGTCCCAAATTAGTGAGAATCAGTGCATGAAAATTCAGTGTGTAGCGGGGGGATATTTTGTTGTTTTTCTGCTCTCATACTGCCAGGTACAACATAGAGCTGTTGTGGTGCCCCAGATATTGGATAAGCTGCTTGCTGCCACACTTAGAATGCTTCCAGTGCCTTGTGGTTGGGTGAGAGGCTCCAGGGGGCCCTCTTACCTCATTCCTTTCTCTTTGATACAGATTCTGGTTGTCGGGCAAATACATGAAGAGTGTCGCTGCTGGAGGCCTCTCCAAGTGGTGTGTTTGGAATGTTCAGTGGGAAAAAGAGTCACTACAGGAGGGACCCCGTCCTAAGTAGTAAAATGGGAGCTGCCAAATGCTGTGGGTTCAGGGCTCGCTACAGGAGGGGTCCTCGTCCCTGCAGAGCGCTGCATAGGAAATTACATAGAATCTGTTAGTCTAGCTGCTTCTGTCTAACTCTGAAGTTCTTAAAACTGAAGATTACCCAAAGCAAAAATAGACGTTGCTTATAGTGGACTGCATGCAGTTAGCAGTAATTTGAGCTATGCTGGCTACCAGACTGCTTGAGTTATTTGTAAATAAAAAGAACTGTTCCTGTAATGATGTGAGAAAGTTGTTGAAGTTGAAAGTATGTTGGGAGCAGTTAGGATGTGACCAACCTCTCTTTACGCAGGAAGTAAACTAGAGATATTTGAATGAGCACAGAGGTATGTCCTCACCCACTTTGATTTGATTGGATCGCACATCAGCCTATAGGATGGATGAGGAATACCCACAGGTTTTTGACTGTGGACTACTATAAAGGGTACAAAATATAATTATTTTTAAATGCCCTCATTGATTTATTTCTTAGATTTACTATAGCTAGGCAGCTAGCTTAATTCTTTTCTGTGCAGTGCATAGACATGGGTGAAGTGAATCACAGAGACACTGAAATCATTGAACCATCAGGAACTGTGTAGCCTGGAGTAAAATGCTTGAATGTCTGATCTTTTAAGAAAGCAAAATTTGCATGTATGTCACTGAATTTACTCTAGTAGTTTCTTAAAGCACACAACTAGAGTGATTTAGTGCATGCTGACAGTGTGTTGTAGTTGTCTTAATTATACAGAGGTTAGATAGTAATGAAGCTCTCTGCGAATTATAGGAAACTACTGATTCAAAAGAATGTGATTAACAGAGCTTACAGCATGTGAAGCGCCTGCTGTATACAACGGTCATCACATGCTGCAACATCTCCTTTTCTTTAATCAGTCACTTTGAGGGCCATTTTGTAACAAGGTTAGCAATGGAATGTTTGGAATTCTGAAAATGCAATTGAAGAAAATAGATTTTAAAGATAAAGAATAAATGATTTATAAAACAAAATTGAAGGAGCATTTATTTTGCTATGGATATCCCTTTGTTTTTTCAGTGTGTCTTTAAACACCCAATGTTGGTTATGGTCAAGCAACAGTGTTTACTACATGCTAGTTCATCTTAGTTGCAAGAAATGTGAAATTAAGAAATGGGTGTCCAACTAGAGCTAATGAAAACTCAGTGATGACTACAGTAAAAGAAGTGGCTCTTTTAATTTTTTTTTTTGTTAATTCTAAAAAACTGCTAAAGCAGACTAAAAATATGGAGGTATCAGCCAGTTTGCTGGCACGGCAGTAGAGCTACTACCTGTGGTGCGGACGACCTGTGTTCAGGGGTGAGTGCAGGGCATCAGAGTGCTGGCTGGGGGGAGGTAGGATGAATGTCCCATGGAGAGCTCTCCTCTTCCTCCAGAGGTGGGAGGGTTGTGGTTTCCTGGCAAGTCAGTGACACCAAGTGGAGGGTGGGTGTGCAACAGCCAGAGCCACCCTGTGGTGGGGAGGTGATGGCGGATGTCTGTGGAGTGGGTGCTGGAGTGCACCCGATCTACATTGACATCATTCAATGTCTGAGCCTTCGGGGGTACACAATGAAAAAACCCTAGGCTGGCAGCACAGTGATGCCCCCAGACCTCTGCTCCAATGATGCCCCTGGCGCTAACCTTGGCTGGCGCCTCTGTTATAACTCAGTCTCTTCTTCCCTCCCCCTGGAGGAAGACCCACCACAGGGGGAAAGCTGCATGTCTACCCAGTCCAAGACGGCCTGGGTAGATGCTGGGTGTGATGTTCAGACACTGAAAGGGAGGTAAATCCCCCCACATGTACCTGGGAGCAAAACTGAATAAAAAAAGAAATATATGGAGGTTTCTCATTATTTTAAAATTACCACATACACAGGCAGAAGTCAAGAGAAATGTCAAACTTCACTGACTTTAAGAGAAAATAAGGGTGGTGAGTGGGGCTGTAGAGGTTGGTGAAAGTGGGGTTTTCCGCCACGGCAGAACTTCCATGAAAATCAGGTAACTTTCACGGATGTTTCCGAACTTCCACCTGTGGCGGAGTGGAAAACGTCTGTGAATGTTACGGGAGAAATTCCACCCAGTTACAGTATTAAAAGCCCTGGTGGCTAGTGATCCCTGCTCCCACCTGCCCCACAAGTATATAAACTATCCATGATGGACAGGGGTCAGTCCTCCCACAGGATCACCTGCCGCTGGACCTAAAAATAAAAATACCCCACCCCAATGTCTGCATTCCTTCTCTCCATCCCATCCCTGATGCACAAATACCCTGGTGGCTAGTGGTCCCTCCCCTCCACCTCACCGAAAGTGTCCTGTAGTCACCCCTACTCATCCCCATCTCTGTAAAAAATTCCTTGGTGGTTTAGTGATTTAAGTTTGTTCAAGAAAGACAACCCCCTCCCCATCCCAGATATGACCCCAGTACCTGAATAAAATTTTTTTCCCTGGTGGTCTAGTGCCCCCCACGCCAGCAGGTATACCACCATCCCACTCCCATCCCCATCCTGAACCCCAGCAGGCAGACCGGCATTGCCCTCCTCTCTCCACTACAGCTGGCCCACCCACTGAGCTGTCAATGAATAAGCGCGTACATGCGCTCATTCACTGATAGCTCAGAGGACAGGAAAATGGATTTCAGACCTTCCATGAAATCAAAAGTCAGATTTTCACTTGAATTTCACCAGCAGAATTTATTTTATACATGCTTATAGGGTTGGATGATTTTTTTTTTTTGTGGGGAACAATCATGTGATAATACATTTTTGCATGATTGGTTTTATCCTGAACATTGGAAGGATCTGGTTCTTTTCATGGAGTTGTCAAATTATATGAACATTTCCTTTTCCTTTTCTTTTTTGTGAATTCACAGCGTTTGTGACAGAATGTACCAATCTGTGTACCTCAACAGGTGTTTTCTTCCAGAATCTGGTGATTCACACTTGCTATTTCTTCCTATGTTGTCACCAAAGCAATGATTTCTCTTAAGCATTGTCAGTTTTCATTTCCTTTTTTCTCTTTTCATGACAATATAGCAATAATTATGAAATAGTGGCATTCCGTGAGGCAATTTTAGTAAAACACATGAATCAGTTTTGCTCAGCCATTAATTACCCACTCACAAACAAAAAAAATGTGATTCTTTCAGGGAAGAGTGGAGAATCATTGGCAAAATAATGTCTAGAAAGAGCTCTATACCCACGTGCTCTTTACTTAGTCTGATTATACAGAAACAATATCACACTGACAATTGATTATCTGCCACACTTTTCAACAGAAGTCACAAAGAAAGAGAAAGAAAAAGCAACACAGGCAAAATGGTTAGGTCCAATAATGAAAATAGGATCCCCTCTGTACATTAAACATATACTGTATTACATGTATGCCATAAAATTAGAGTTTGCAAGGTCTAGTGGCTAAAGCATTGGCTTGAAAACCAGGAGACCCAGATTCAAATCATACCAAGGATACATAAATGCTGTGGGACACTGAGCAACTTGCTTAACCTCTTAGAGTCCTAATCCAAAGGCACTCACCTGTAAAACTGGGTTAAAAACAAACTCAACTGAAAATGAAGTATATCTCTTAGTAGGGTTATCCTGAGTAAATAATCTGTTAAAAATTATTAGTAGCATGGTATGTGCACTATGATGGTATGTATGGCCTACTATTATGTGTATAAAGAAAACAGTTTGACATGTTTTGGCCATGTGGATCAAGGGTTATGACACAGGACTGTAACCTAGGAGATGATAGGACTGAATCCTATGATGGCCACTAATGTACTGGGTGACCTTGAACAATCCTTTGTTTATTTGCTTTTGTTCGGCAGGTACTGTAAGTACACTAGATAAATAAATGTATATTTTCAGGCACATTAACCCTCTGTTCTTTAGCATTTCCATCTATAAATTGTATAGAAACAGGACTACAATGTTGTGATGTTGCATCTCAGCAGGCCTAGGCTGGGAAAATACAATTTAAAGTCAAAATGTATTAAACTGTAACAGGCTTGATGCAGGAAAAGGGAAGAATAAAAAAGACTGCAGTACTCTCAGTAAATCCTGGTGCTTCTCAGAACGTTTACCACAGTTCACACCAAAGAAGAAAAAGTGATCTCGGACCAAAACTGCATTTAATTTTTTTATTTAAACCACTCCTCATGATTTTTTGTGAGCACCTTTCCTAGTTCTCACATTAACAACTGGTAAGAACCTTTACAGTCCCCAAAGTTGGATGATGCCAAAATTAGATTTTTCCATGTCCTCTATTTTGGAAGTGAAGGGATCATAATTTGGCTCTGTGGAGCTGAGCCACCAGTCCCTTTCCACTTCCTAGTACTGTGATCTGCCCGTTTTTCTTATGTAACATTATTTGGAGTGCGTGGGGACGGCCCATAGACATCAATTGGGTGTTTTTTAAACTAATTTATAAATCTTAGATGGTTTTCTGCAAACAAATCAAGGGCACAGCTCAACTAGAATGGACATTGGTAGTTGAGCAGTGCATTGATTTGTCTATGTATGATCATCTAAAATATGTAAACTGAGTTAAAAACACCCATTCATGTTTATGAGCATGTCCCCACGCACTCCATATAGTGACATAAGAAAACAGGTGGATCACAATCCTAGAACTGTAAAGGATACAGCTTGGCTCCACGGAGCCAAATTATGATACCCTTCCATTCCAAATTAGGGGACATGAAAAAATCTAATTTGCTATGAAACTACTTTGGTGAATGTAAGGGTCCTTCCTAGTTTTTGTGTCGGCAATGCTACAAAAAGTGGGAAAGGTGCTTTTTAACCAGCCTTTTCATCAGGTTTCCTGACAAAGAGGCCAGTTAAGCCTCTCGAAGTGCTGGGGTTATAGTACAGGATCTACTTGCCCACAGAAAATCATGTGGAGAGTTTAAATAGATGAATTAAATGCAGTTTTGGTCTGAGAGTGCTTTTAGGGCTGCAGTGGGCATAGCTCTGCAGACCTCTTGCTTATGAGAAAAATATTTGCACATTCCTTCCAACCAAACAACATGTTGGAGTTGCACCACGGTTGCCTCAGCATTCATGAAACACTCCTCTTGTGGTCTCCATTGGAAGTAGCATTGCACTATTTTTACTGTGCCAGCATCCATAGCAGAACATGACACACTGTTGTCCAAGATGGCCAGCAAACTGTATTGTGAATGTGCGACTACTAGCGCTAGCAGTACAGTGTGGTGACCATCTTGGACACAGCAGAGTGTGTGCCAATGATATTTTTTTAATTAAAGATATCCCCCACCTGACGTTCCTTCTCAGCACCCACCACTCCCCCTCCCCAGAAACATATGAGTGATACTGGGGGTGCCAAATCCCTCAGTGTTGGGATCTGGAATCCTCAGGCTTTTTTTTGTTTTGTTGTTTTTTTAACCCAGTAAAAAGAAAACTGTCAACCAATGTCTTTGCGGCCATTCCTTCCCCCCACCTGACCCTCCCTCTCAGCACCCTACACCCCATACTCCCCCAATCCCTTACCAACCCATTGGGGGGGCCAATGATGTAATCCTATGTGGACCACAGGCACATCTTCACTTTTCAAAGCTGGACCATGAACAGAAGAAACAGGTATATGATTCAGTGTAATTCAATGGTGTTTTGAACTTAGTGGCATAACTTGGGGGAATTTTTACATATTTTTGGCCCGCATTTTCAACATGCCTTTTTTGGGTCCCTGCCTCGTGAACACTTGCACTGACATTAGGCAAGTCTATCCTGAAAGGTGATTTTGCGGTCCCTGCGTGAAATCACATTTCAGGCAGGAGATGAAAAATTTCTCTGCTCTTGTTCATGACGTGGGGTTATAAGAATGCTAATGTTGAAAATTCGATGTACAAATATTAAAAAAAAAACACAAAGTTATGTGCCTACACTGAATTTTGTGAATGCAGGCTTGTAACTTTGGTAATTTTCAATATTTTTACCACAAATTTATAACATAGCTATATCTTTACAGCACTTCATGAATATGACACCTGTCATTTTTCAAATCCTAGCCACATTTTTTTTTATATCCTGAAAAGTGATGTTTATGGTTGCTGCACAAAATCACCTTTAGGTCAGGAGTTGAACAGTTTCTCTGCCCTTTTTCATGAGGCAGGATCATAACAAGTCTATGTCTAATATTTGGTGTACAAATATTACAAAACAACACATTTATGAGCCTATGTTACATTTTTGCTAATGCAGGCTCATAATTTTAGTAATTTTCAATATTTTTACCACAAATTCCTTGGATGTAGCCCTATTAGCTCTGGCAAGGGTTTGTTCTTCTATGGTGTGGTTTATGCAGGAAAAGCTTGCAGTATCTGGCAGACTGTGGTAGTTCTACTGCATTATGCTAATGAGATAAATTACTTCTTACACAGGATAATACTGGGGAGGTTAGCTGGAGTTCAGGGGGTGTGGCCCAGTGGTGACCCAAAGGATGCTGTGGGAGCATGACTGCTCCTTCAACTGTAAGAAGTTCCATGCCATAATGATTGAACTTGGGACTACAAGGGCTGAAATAAGCTTGTTGGGGGCAAAGCAAGGTGGGCATTTAGACTTCTACATGCTCCAAAGCCACAGAGGGTGTCATGGTCCAGAAAAGGTGGTTGGACAGTAGTGGGGGAGAGGAAGGAAAAAGGGGAAATACCAATATGGAAGGGTGTGCAAACCTGCTCCAACAGGTTCTTGCCTGTGATTGTGCAAGTTATGCCAGTGTCCCTCAATTAGTCAGCCAGAACTGGCACACCAGTGGAGTGGCCATTGTCCACTATGCCTTGAGCCAAGGAGTGTGGGGGTTCTAGAAGAGGGAAGTAAGAAAGTCCTAATGATCACACGTGGGACACATGGAGGTGGACTGCACTGCTCCTCTTGGTCAACAACAGGCAGACTCCGAACCAAGGTATTGGAACTCATCACAAAGGAGAGGAAGACTAGACATGGTGGTGCATGTAGGCATGCATAAACTAGGCAGGATGAGCATGGATAAAATAAAAGAGAGCTCACACTACAGGAAGGACACAAATGGAAAGAGAAGGGTTGGTAATCTTCTTGGAGATTCCACTGAGGTCACAAGACTATGAACAAAAAAAAAAGCTCAGGGTTTATCAATGCATGACTGAATAGATGGTAGATGGGTGAGGGGGTTCATGTCCTATGAGACTGGAGTCCCAGGTAGAGCTGGTGACTGTTTAGCAGTTATGGTCTGTGTCCAAATGAGAAGGGCCCAAGGATGTTAGGACAGAGGTTCACAACTAACATCATGGCAAATTTAAGCTAGGTAGTTGAGGATAGGTACATCTACACAACTGTGGAAGGGCAGATAGGCCTCCCACTGACACTATTCTGGGTAGAAGGCAACAGACAGGACACAAGCAGAAGGGTGGAGGGGGAACCCTTACATGGAAAGTAAGAAAGAGGCAGAGGCAATAATATTGGAGCAAAATGTACAGTAGAGCAGGCAGAAACTCAAGAAAGACATTGCAGTACATTGGGTATAGAGTCATAGCAACATAGTGAGGGAAGGGACTGAAAAAAAAACTAAGGGCAGACTAAATAAGCGTGAAAGAAAAAAATAAAGGAACACAAGAAAGAATATCCAGAAATTCTAGAGGGTGGATTACATGAAAGACAATAGCCTAGGGAATATTAGTGACCAGCAGGCACTGATGGCAGAGGCCCATTTAGACTTGGAGGCTATGATGGAGACATGGGCTAGACAGCACCATGACTATGAACTATCCACATCAGGATACACAGTTTCAGGAGGGATACAAACCAGGGGAAAAGGGGAAGTGGTGGACATGTACGCGAAAGACAGCATCAGAGCTACAGGGCATAAAGACATCCTCACAAATAAGGACAGCATTGGACAGTTCACAATAAGGAATCCCTTGGAAACCAGCGATCACCTGTTGTGTAGTTTGACATAAAACTACAGACAGAAAGCAAGCACTCATAAATAAGGTTTTAGACTTTAGAAATGCTGATTTGAGTTCAATAAAGAAATTGGTTAGGGAGACATTGGCAGGGGTGTGGGCAGCAGATGGGTTGGATAGTAAATGGGAATTGATTTAAAATGGGATGTTTGAAGCAGTGAGTCTCTGTTTTAGGGGGCAACACAATACAGTAGAGGAAGAAAGCAAATCTGGTACCAAAAGGAGGTGGAAGAGGCAGTCTAAAAGAAAAGAAAGACCTTCAGAAAATATAATTCCAACCAGATGAAAACAGGGAGGTGTACCTGAACAAGATATGAAACACAAACAAAAGGGTTAGGAAGTCAAAGCTAGAAGCAGAAGTGAAGATAGTAGAAGGATAAGGTGTTCTGCTAAATTGGGGAGAAAAGCAAATGCAAGGATGGGGGCATAAACAGACTCAAGAAGAAGGAAAGGGTTGGTAGGAGGATGAGATGGTGAATGGAGGAGGATAAAGTTAATGCAAAAATACAAACTGAGTATTTTTCCTCAGCATTCACAGTAGAGGACAAGGGGACACTAGCTGAATGTGGAATCAAAAACAATAGGGCAATAGGAAGATCAAATTTAACTTGGAGCCAGTCAATTACTGCAGGAGAGGGTGCCAAAGTGGTACTCTGAAGTTTAACTAATCAGTGGGCACAGATGTGTTGTACTCTAGAGTGCTAAAAGAAACATGGCAGGATATGACAGAACTATTCAGATGTTCACTGGAAACAGGAGTGAGGCCAGTGGTTTGCAGGGCAGCTGATGTTGTACAGTGGTGCCAGCTAGGATGCAATGCAGTAATGCTGCAGTATATCACAAAATACAGCAGTATGCTACAGGGAACAGTGTAATTCAATACAATTAAGCCCTTTTTACTGCAGCATTTCTTGACATGTTAATTACTGATGTTACTGCATCGCACCTGCATGGCACTGCTGTACCCCTGCCCAAGACCAGGAGGAAGGCACTCACAATTACAGTCTAACTAGTCTGGTGTCTGTAGTGGCAAGTTACCTGAAGACATTATGAAGGAGAAGATCATTAGGTTTCTGGATAAAATGGATTCCAGGACAAAATTAAAAAGATAGATTAACAAGGGGGATGTTATGTCAGATGCATTTAAATGACTTATTTGAGTCAGAAAGACTGCAGACAAAGGACAGGCAGTGAAAGTAATGTATATGGACTTTAGCAAAATGTTTGCCTCAATCCCAGATCGGAAAAGGGTTAAGAAGTTAAAAGACCTGGGGTGGGGGAACAAGATGAACAAATGGGTCAGAACTGATTGGATGGGAGAACACAAACAGTCTTAAATAGGAAATTGTCAGAAATAAGAGAAGTCACCAGTGGGGTTCCCAGTGATTAGTCTTATGTCCAATAATTTCAACATCTCTATGTGTGACTTTAGAGAAGGTCCAAGGGAGGATGTGCCTATTTGCAAATGACAAGAACATCTGTAGAGTGCACTGTGATATATGGTCAGGTCACTGAGGAAGAGCTGAAGAGACAGGAAAGGCAAGGTCTGGCAACTAAAATTAAATGCAAAAAGTTCAAAGTTATGCACATAGAACACAAAGACAGAATACAGAATGTGAGATGTAGTCTAGAAAAAAACAGAGGTAACCTCCCGCCTATGGTTGTACTTAATAGTTTTGTTCTGTGTTACACTCCTCCCCTCACCCATAGGCAGGTGCACCAGGAATAGGCATTCATCTCTGTAACAGTGGTATTCACCAAACCCCCAATATGTACCTTTTCTCTACTTCTACATCCTATGCTAAAGCTGATGACCTGGGATCATTTGTGTTCATCGACATGAAACAGTGTCTTCATTGCAGGCTTTTCTGTTTTTATAGAGGCTTTAGTAAACTTAGATAGCTATAACTGATATCCAGTTGTTAAACTTGAAACAGCACTGGATAGTAACAAATGTTGTAACCTGACATATTACTATTAGAGTGATGTAATGTTTTAGTTAACCTTAATATAAAGTTGAGGAATATACTATAGTAAGCCGGTTGTTGGAATTTTATCCTGTATGGTATTGATAATCCTGTAATGTATTTTGTCTGTCATTTAATAAAAATATTCTATGATAAAAAAACAAAAAAAAACACAAAGGAGAAGGATCTTAGGGTCCTCATACCAGGCAATTAATGCATTCAGTGCAACATGGCAGTTGGGGAGGTTAATAGGATGCTGATGTTCATGGGCAGGATGATCAGCAGGAAAAGGAAGTAGGTCATCCTCCCTCCTGTGCAGATCCCTGGTGGCCACATTTGAAAGACTGAATGCAGTTCTGGTGTTCATGCTCAACAAAGACAGGGCTAGGGTTAAGAAGGTGTAGAGGAGGGCAGTAAAATTATTCAGGTACAGCAAGAGACGTCCTAATTGGAGAGACTTGATAACCTGAACATGTGTATACCAGACACCAGGAAGAGGGGGCATGACTGAAACTTTAAAGTTTCTCTATGTGATAAACTAGGTAGACACCAAGGAACTATTCACAATGAGCAGAAACACAAGCACAATGAGGAATACAAAAACGGAAGTATGAGGAAGGTTCAGTAAGGATGTCAGAAATTATTTATTTACAGAGAAGTGGTGCATAAATGTAACAGGTTGCCAAAGGGGCCGGTCTCTGCCAAACCATCTGAGGAATTTAAGAGAGGGTGGGACAAACAGATGGAGCTGGAAAAGATAGGAAGAATTACATGTGGAGGCAAGGAGGAGGAAGTGGCTACCGGGTCATTAGCATCTAACTATATGTATGACAAGCAAAAGTAGATGGACCAATTGGCTTTTTTATGCAACAGTCTCTTTGTTTGGATGTTTCTATGCTGGAAAGACTGAGGGAGTCAGTATAGAGCCATCACTGCCTCCCATGCCACAGTGTGCAGCATAAAGCACTGGGAGCAGTGGTAGTGCCAGGACATTTCCAGTGGGTCCTTACTGAGGACATTAGCAGTAGCTGCGCAATGGAGCATCATGCATGAGGGCCAAGACACATGTGGAATAAATGGCATGGTGTAAACAATGAAACACTGCAATAAGCAACTACAAGTCCCCCCTGCATCCATCCTCTCTTGGCTCAATACTCTTGCTACCAGCAAGTGGCCCCAGGGCTTGTCATGGGTTTCAAAATTTGCACTGTAAATGATAGCCATCCACTATTGCCATTTCAGAACTGTGTTAGTAGGTAAGACTGGCCACCCACTAGTACACTATACATTCTTTGATGCCACTTCGGTTCGCCTCTGATTTCTTGATAACTTAATTCATTAATACCATGATGATGCCCCTGAAAGTGCAGAGTAAAACAATGTATACTCATCAGCGTAGGCTCAATTGATTAATAGTCTATTTCTGTCCTTAACCCTCTATGTATCTACATATTTCTGTGTTGGAAAGGGTGCACCTGCATGGGACTACAGGCAATGCTGCCCAGGAGTTACACCATATGTACTATGACATCTATCCAGTGGGTTAGCGCTGGCAACTAATCAGCACCTAGAAGCTGTCAAAACAGACAGTCCATAGTGCTAGAACCTAACACTACATTAAAGCAGCAGTGCAATGAAAACTATTTTCCATAAAGCTAGTTTTAGCTGCAATTAATAAAAAATTGGGCATACAGTACCTGTCAAATTTACTGTTCTAGGTACCTCCTATGCTGTACACTTTGAGGTTTTTTTTTTTTATTTTCTTGATCCTAAATCTTGCCAGGTTTACATTGTCATTTCTAAACCAAATGTGGCAGCCATCTTTTCTCTTAAGAAAAACTCAACTAAAACATTTATAAAATACACAAATTTTGGCAAAGATTGAAAATAAAAGTGGAGATGCCTGGAATCTCATATATAGGAAAAAATGGCAGTATCAGATTGTTGACCAATTTCATTCTGCTGTGATTTAAGTCATGCAGTAGGCATGATGTATAGATGTATAGAGCCCAATATGGCATCACTATAAAACCAACTCCCTTTACCTGACTCATGGTTGCCTGAGCCCATAATCACGAACCACAAAATCCCGACAGTGGATTTTGCCCTCCTCCCCCCAGAGTTTGTTATAGTAATTCCCGGGGGGGGGGGGAGTATGGCAGTCAGAGTCCCCCTCATTGGTGGTGCAGGGGGCAAGGCCCTCCAAAACATGGAAAAATACAAAATCCCACTGTCAAGATTTTGTGTTTGAGTTTACAGGCTCAGGCAACCGTTGGTCAGGGAAAGAAGTTTTGTTTTTTTGTAGTAGATCAGCCCAATATATTACTTAACTATTAAGATGATTGCAAAATAAGCAAACAACATTAATATTTATTTATTTTTAGATCATTTTCACCAGAAAAGACATACTGAGCTAAAAACATCTTGTTTTCAGATGTGTCTTGGAGGATGGGGAGGGAATTATATAATAACAAAGGTGCAGAGTAAAAAAAATAGTAAGTACAGTAAGGTGCAAGTGTAATACAAATACAATACAGTAGGGCAGATGAGATAATCAGGAAGATAAGCCAGCATAAAACAGTATTAATGGTGCAAGGTCAGTACAATAGAAGAAGTGCTATTTATAACCAGGTGCAAACATGGATTAGGAGCAGAATTAAAAAGAACCCAGCATGAGCGAATGTAAAAGAGAGAACGATGAAAGTACAATTTAATAAGGTACAGATGCAAAAAAGTTCCCGGTATGAACAGTTATGAACACACTGTCACACAGACTGGGGACTTAGGGTGGTCAACAACACCATGGCCATTTTCTGTAGTGCTATCAAACAACTGTTTGAATATATGCTACAGAGATTCTGCTCTGTTAGAATACTGTAGTTGCATAATCTTTGCCTTAGCAATTACCTGTTCTAGTGGGATTCATTGTTATAGGTTGCACCATGTGCACCTGAAATATTACGTTTTCATTGGTCAAGATGCATTTCTGGCCATGGGTAAATCTGCCCACAATCCATGCATCAAGTGCCAGCAGACCCATTCACAAAATGGGAAATCATTAAACTTTTTTTTAACTTTTGAAAACTCTCTTTTGTCTGCCATCTTTGTTTTTTAAGAAACTCTCCCCAAAAGACTTAATTTACAAAATACCAGTTAACTTGTGACTGTTACAATGCTTTTCCCAGTAATAAGACATAACACACTTCCCCAAGATTGAAAAGAGCAATAGTGGTTCCTATGCACAAGAGTGGTAGCAGTGAGGAGACAGCAAACTACTGTCTGGTCAGCCTCACCTCGATGGTGGGTAACATGATGGAGTCACTACTCAAAGAAATGATACTAGCATTCCAGGAGGAATCTGGACAACTCTATGCCAAGAGCATGGCTTCACAATGGGAAGGTCCTGGCAGATTAACCTGATCTAGTTCTTTTACTCAGTTACAAGGACTGTGGACTGGGGAGCCGTTGATGTTATCTACCTTGAATTTAGCAAGGCCTTCGACACTATACTAAACAGAAGGCTGCTAAACAAACTCAACCATACAGGAGTGGGGCAGGAAGTGGTAGCATGGGTGAGTAGCTGGCTGTACAGATGACACAAAGCTCTGCAGCAGGGTGGACACTGCACACGGGGTAGAGCAAATGAAAAGTGACCTACTCGGCTGGAACATTGGTCCAACTTGCGGCAGTTAAAATTCAATGTGAAAAGTGCAAACTTATGCATCTTGTCTGAAGCAACCCAGAGACAGACTACTGTCTAGTAGGGGGGAAACTAGCAACCACCGATCAGGAGGGGGATCTAGGGGTTATCATATCAGACAATTTGAAGATAGGTGGACAATTCGAAAAGGCAGCAAAGAAGGCCAGCAGGATGCGATGCTGGGATGCATAGGAAGGGGCATCTCAAGTGGAAAAAAGGAGGTGATCCTGCCACTGTACAGGTCCCTGGTGAGACCCCACCCTGAGTACTGCATCCTCTTCTGAAGACCTTATCTCAGGAAGGACATAGATAGATTGGAGACAGTTCAGAGGAGGGCAACAAAAATGATGCACAGTCTCCATAGTTGCCATATGAAAGCAGGTTAAAGAACTCAACATGTACTCCCTGGAACAATGCAATGATAGAGGGACATGATTGAGGCATTAAGTTGTTTGAAGGTATAAACAGTTTCTTCACCCAGGAGCTCTTTATGGTTAATGGCACCAGTAGGACAAGAGGACATGAGATGAAACTGAGGTGAGGAAGAGTCAGGGACAACATGCGAAGGTTTCCTCACGGAAAGGGTGGTTGACCCATGGAATGGTCTCCGGATGAAGACATTGACTCCAAAACAGTAGGGGAATTTAAAGCAGCTTGGGACAGACACAGGGGGAATGTCTCACAGAAATCCTAAGGGGGCGGTATGGCTCAGGGCAAACTAGACGGATCTTTGGCCCCCATCTGCTGTCAAATTCTATGTTTCTATGTATAAATGCCATTCAATCATTCTGTACCACACACTTCACAAAAATAAAACAGACTAAACAGCTGGCTCTGAGACCATTGAAATGGCTCCCACTTTGCATATCTCTGTCCCCACTCTCACCCGCATTAATCTTAATCACAGCCTCACTTCACAGATCTCTAACCTAAACTGTCATACAGTATTCTACCTGCATTAAAAAAATCACTTATACAAACATTTCCTCCCAGATCCAAATATTATGCAGTAAGTTCTATCTCTGCTTGCAACACCTCTTACACTTGTCAGTTTGCACCATGCACAGCCTTACTCTGCTACTTACCCTTACCATTCTCTCTCTTGGTTGCAGCTCCCAATAGTACATTCACCTAACTAAAACAAAATAAAACACCAGCCTTATCTGCATCAGACTATTATGGGGGAAGGGGAGTAGCAAAAAGAAGCTGAGCAGTATTGTCTGCAACATGGTGCTGTTCAAGACAAATGAACAACAGAAGCTACTACTCTACTTCCTGACAGAGGTGCGCACTCCCACTTGGAGTGGAGCATTAACAGTAACAGAAACAGGCTACTCTCACTCTCTACATTCTTCACACTCACGATCGTTAAATAAAAAAACTGTAACAGCTGAATGGGGAATGGGAAGAAAGATCTTAGAAAAAAAAAATCTCTATCCTTTTTGAGCTGGATACTACGAGCACAACAGAGGAAGGATATTTCCATAAAATCAATAGAAAAGTATTGAAAAATTACACATTTACCATTTTTAATACATTTTTGAAATTGTTTTCTAAGATATTATTGTATAGTTACAATAATGCACTAAAGGGTGTGGGTTGTTGTGGAATTATCCACTTCTGGTATGGTCAAGGTCAATTAACCTGGGGCCTTGTGACACACCGCATCCAGTGTGGGTAAATCCACAAACAACACACATCATGCTCTGCATTATTGCTTAAATGCCCATCAGGCCACAATAATGTAATATCTAGTGACACTGTCTGATGCTCAAAGCCCACTGGATAAGGGGCTTAAAAAAGATTTAAAGTGGCAACGACCCAATGAAAAAAGCAATAGGAGTCATTTAAAACATGCAGAAAAATAATAAAAAAAAGTGAACAAAATGGTTACTTCCTTGCATTCGATGTTTTATGAGCAGTGGTGTTTTTCACAATTTGTCGATACTGCTCTCAAATTTACTGGGGCACATTCTCATGTTTATATCTCTGAAAATCCTCAAAAGAATTTCACTCAGAGTAATTTTTGACTGCCCGTTACCTGCAGCAGCAATATTTCTTGTATTTTCCTCATGGGTTTAGCTTTGTGTCACAGTACACTACTGTGTAACACTTCAACCCAATTGAAAGCATTTATATTAACATTCAGTGCCACTTAAGCTTTAAGGTAAATCCTTCATTTAACAACCTAAGGTTAAACAAAGTTTCTAAACTAATGATCAAAGTGCTGCTACTATACATGTCATAGCATACAAAGGATGCAGAATTTTCATTACAGCAATGTACCTAAGGTCTTTGAAAAATAACTAGAGTTCGAACCTACCAAACAGGCACTGCAGATAAAAATTGCTTTTCTGTTAGCTAGACTGGCAGCCTCTTTAAAGTACTGAGGTTACTCTTTAACACTGTTAAGGTCATCAGATGGACTGGGTTTTAGTGTAATCTGTTACGTTTCAGGACTGCTTTACCTATCTAGAATTAGCCTGAGGAAGTTGATACTCACTCCTTGCTGTAGTCTACTTCAGAAAATCCATTAGTGCCTAAACTGGCTTAGAGCTGACAAACAAGATCACTGGGTGGCACTTCAGTTTTGGAATATTTATAGACCACAAAATGAATGATTATTGTATAGTCTACTACTAACAGTGGTTGTAAATGATTTATCAGGGACAGTCCAACCTGTTGTGTTGCATTTTCAGAGAAGCTCTGCTGCTAAACAACTTTATAGCTGGAATATCTTCCACACAGGAAGGTCCAATAGTTTTCTTAGGGTGTCACAATGAGTGAATGGATCTTTTGGGATTCAAAGCTGAGAGCTCTTGGTCTACTCTTTGTGTTCCAATTCATTGACCCTGATGCCCATGCCAAGCAGTCCATGGAGTCCAGTGGCACTTCTCCCTCACCTCACACCAGTGCCAAGCAGTTTCTGACATTCAGTGGAACCATCCCTTTACACCCTTCCCCATGCCAATTAGATACTGGTGTCAAATGACGTCCCTTTTCAAACCTTGTCCCATGGTAATTAGTCCTTGGCATCCAGTGGCACCATCCTCAGATACCCTTTCCAAGGCCAGTGTGCCCCTGGTGTAGAGTTTCACCACCACTCACAAACTTGCCTACACCAATATTCCTTGGTGTCCAGTGGCACCCCCTCCAATAGACTGTCCAATGCCATTTTGTCCCTGGCATCCTAGTGCATCCCCTGCCACACCCTGTCCAATGTTATTGTATCCCCTGGCATCCTATGACCATCAAAGGTCAGATGGAAAAAACTTCTTCTCAGTTCCATCTCTAGCTGGCATCAAAAAATTGATAGCTATTTAACAAATACATGCTTACTGTTTGTTTCCTAAACTACCCAGCTAGAGAGAGAGATATGTGTTACCAAAATCTTGGGAGAGGGATGCCATTTTTTTTAATTATCAGATAAGCCATAACTGAGGATGGTCTGCCAGTGTTAGAATGGGGTGGGGGGGGTAGTCCAAAATATTACCAGGAATGGGTGCACAATGGCTGCACTTCCTTTCAAGAGGACAATGGACAGGAAATGGACTTCCAGTGTTGTAAAACAAGTCACATAAACTCGCATCAGATTTGTTTTTCTATGCTGGAACTGGATGGAGGGTATTCAGACTATTGATACATCCTGGAATGGCTCACTGTGGTAGGGCATGATTCTTTGGGTGTGTGGCTGAGTCTTTTAACACCAGAGATGGATTACTGATGTACCAAAAAAGTAAAATAAACTACCAACACTGGGTATGGACTCTCAATGCCAGCTAAAAAATAAAAGAGTAAATCAACTGGTAAAGGGCATCTGCAATGAGCATTCAGTGCTACTGTTAACAGCACAGGGTGGAAGGGGCATACCAAAATGCCAGCTTCATAGGTTTTCACAATCCTGAGTTTGCTGGAGTTTGTTTAGAGGCAAGTGAAAACACCATTAAAAAAAACCCTTAAAAATTGATCTGCACATGCAGTGGGCATTTTTGGGGGGAAATGACTATATTACTGTGTTCATTTCACTGTTCCCAGTTTCATATCACTGGAGAACAGCACTGTTTTTCCTAAACTGAGTAAAGCAGTATATTAATAGCAGAGTACAAACACTCATTTATCAACAAGAATTATGATACTGTATACTGTACTGTATTATTTTTGCTTACTTTAGTCTTTTGTTTTAATTTATACATTTTTTCTAAGTAACTGGTAGGCCAGGATCTCATTTAGACAGTACACAAGTCCTAGTTCACTCATCCAGTAGAGTAGCCAGCACTGGCTTCCACTTACCCACTGCCTGTCATATACATACTCTGTCTCACAACATTCCCTCTAGGCTGATGCAACCAGCTGGATGCAATGCCAGCTGGAACTCTTCTCACCAGGTGAGTGGTTGAGCAGAGATATGCAGAGACTCAGAGATCCAGGTGTGGCAAATGAGTTTGAAAGTGTGAGGTGCTAATGCCTAGTTGAGTACAATAGTTTCCAGCTGCTTTTGTCGATGCTATTTACACCAACCCAGTGGTAGGGAGCTTGACATGTCAGAATTTCCAGGCTGTATGATGTGGGATGGAAACATGGCCATTATCACGCATTTCTGTAATGTACTTGCTGACACTGCATGATTGATATACTGTATGAGTCCACTGTATTCTATAGTTTGTCAGCATACTGTGTCATGCAGGAGCCCCCAATCTGGAAAACAGATATTCCTACCCATAAAATTCACTCCACCCAGTCTTCTGGGAACATTTATATAACAGCAGGGTACACCACCCACCTTCTTGGATGGACACCCAGCATAGCTCATCTTCTGGTTATTTTGATCATTACATGAATTGTAGTAGCATGGACCTGCACCTTTGCTTTACCTTGACAGAAAAGATGGACTTTTATTCCATTAGTTAATGAACTGCAGTGTAGGACTATATGTATAGATAGATAGATAGGTAGATAGATAGATAGACAGACAGACAGACAGACAGACAGACAGACAGACAGACAGACAGACAGATAGATAGATAGATAGATAGATAGATAGATAGATAGATAGATAGACAGACAGAGTCCTAGTGGAGCTCACAAAACCAAGGGTGGACAAGGCACTGGGACCAGATGGCATTCATCCCAGGATACTAAAGGAACTATGGATGAAGCTAATAGCACCACTGGCAGCCATATTCAGTGAGTCATTCAATACAGGACTAGTTTCAGATGACTGGAGGAGGGCGCATGTACTCCCTCTTCATAAAAATGGAAGCAGTGAGGAGGTAGAAAACCTTAGGCTGGTAAGCCTCACCTCAGTAGTGGGTAAGATTATGGAGGCACTGCTTAAGGAACAGATTGTAGAACACCTAGAATCCAATAAAGTACAGGATCCAAGGAAACATGGATTAACAGCAGGAAGGTCATGTCAAACAAAGCTGATAGGTTTTTTGACTGGGTGACAAAGGAGGTGGATCAAGGGGAGTGGTAGATGTCGCCTGCCTCAATTTTAGCAAGCTCTCCAATGCCATTCCACATAAAAGACAGGTAAATAAGTTTGGAAGCCTGGATGTGGGCCATAAAGTGGTGAACTGGGTTAGAAACTGGCTGGGGGACAAGAAGCAGAGGGTGGTGGTAAATGGGTTCCAAGCCAAGGAAAAAGGAATGACCAATGGGATATCTCAAGGAACAGTCCTGTGGCCAGACAATTTAAAGTCTTTAATAGTGACATTGCTGAAGGGTTGGACGGGAAAGTTTGCCTGTTTGCAGATGACAAAAAAATCTGCAAAGGGTAGACATTCCAGATGGTGTGGAAAAAATGAGGAGGGACCTAGGAAAGTTTGAAAAATGATCCAAAGTGTGTCAACTGAAGTTTAATGTGAAGAAGTGCAGTCATGCACCTGGGATGCAGAAACCCTGTGGAGAGCTACAAGATGAGAGAGGGAAGTTGTTGACAGTTACCAGGGAGGAAACAGATTTGAGGATTATCATCTCAGATGACCTTAAGGTGGAAAAGCAGAGTATAAAGGCAGTAAGGAGGGTCAGTGGCATATTGGGGTGCATAGGAAGGGGTATCATCAGCAGAAGGAGGGAGGTGGTATACCACTATACAAAACACTTGTGAGGCCTCATCTGGAGTATTGTGTGCTGTTCTGAGGCCACATCTTGTAAGGACATAGGGTTGATGTGGTTCAGAGAAGGCGACTAAGATAGTACAGGGTTTGCAACAGAAGACTTATGAGGAGAGATTTAAATACCTCAATATGTATGCACTGGAAAAGAGGAGGAATGGGGAGATATGATAGAAACCTTCAAGTATCTTAAGGGCTTAAAAAAGGTAAAAGTGGAAGACATCTTCCGGTACAGGAGGGGTACAAGAACAAGGGGCAAGATATGAGATTGGACGGGAACAGGATAAGGGGTAATGTGAGGAAGTTCTTTTTCACAGAAAGGGTGGTAAATGCATTGAATAGCCTGCCCCAGGAGGTGGTAGGAGTGAGCAGCATGGTGGGATTCAAACATGCATGGGAAAGGCATAAGGGAACCCTGGAAGTGGGAAGGAGAAGCTAAAGCCAATAACCAGGTAGGGTCAGCGGCCACAGATACAGGTAGGGTATACTGGCAGACTGGATGGGCCTAGCAGTCCTTATTTAATATCAACTTCTGTGTTTCTAAGTTTCATGCAGGTTCACTTTTGCAACAACACCAGTTTTGGTCATATATAAAAGTGCTCCACCGTTGCTGGGTAGGAGACAGCTCAGTCCTAAGTTGCAATTCAAATGGTACTGCCAGATGCTACTGTGCACAAGTGGGGTTTTCAAACACTAAAATCCTAACTTATGACACTCAGAGTACTGTGCATTATATGGTACAAGTTGCATAGCTCTGAGCCATGAGCAACAATCTTGTAGACTGGTGCTACCACACAACTGCTAGACTCTAATCATTAGGCCAACTTGCTGGTCAGCATGTGGTAAATGTCTTTTGGATTCCTTTGTCCTACCTGGTAGTACAGTAACCCCATACATTGTCCCCATTCTCTAATGCCTCTGTGGTAACCATTGAAATCCCACTTTTAACTTTTTTCCCCACACATATGTCCATTGTAACAAAGTAACATAGCAAGATAGTAGCTGATGTCAGATAAGAACCGCTAGGCCCACCTACTCTGACCATATTCCCTGCCTGCATCAGCAGCTGCTGACCCTATTTGGTCACTGACTTTTGCCTTTCCCCACATCTAGGGTTCTTTTATGTCTATCCCATGCATGTTTGAATTGGTTCCATGTCATAACAGCAAACATTCTTGGGCGACTCACAAAACAGAGAGTACACCCTGTCGAAAACAAATTCAGCACATAACAATAAACACCAAAGACCAACTCAGTGCAAATTTAAAATAGTGTTTAATGTGGGGGGCTATGCCCCCTGTACCCCCCCACATATTTAAATACTGTAATCATCTCCGGGGGGGGGGCACTGGAAGAAAGAAGAGGGACTGACGATGGCAATAACTTCAAAAAACAAAAACATAAACACCTGCTAAAGAAAAACAGTCTGTACCTGTATGCAGTCCTGAACCCAGTACAACCAGCACTGCAGACAGTGTCCCTATCGGCAACGCTATGTGGGTAGCTTGGTGGCATCATGGTCTACGTCCCCATTTAGTACATCCCTCTTCCTCCCCCCTCCATAGCTGTTCCCTCCTCTTACCATTCTTCCCATCCTCCCTCACTATTCCCTCCCCTCGCTATTCATTCTTCATCACTGATCCTAAAAGTGACCAAATTGAAGTGCTTATTTCTGAGTCACTCAATTTGGTTCACTTTAATAATGTGCTACCTTTGAATCCCTCCACTGTGTTAGCACCCACCACTTAATGGGGTAGGTTTTTCCAAACATCTGCCACCCTCTCTGTGATGAAAAGCATCCTCACATTTCCCCTTATCGTGTCCCTTCCAATCTCATATCGTGCTCCCTTGTCTATGTACAACTCTTGTACTGAATGATGTCACCCCCCTGCACTTTGTTCAAGTCTTTAAGATACTTGAAGGACTCTATCATATCACTCTGTTCCTTCCTCTCTCAAAGTGTATACAGATTGAGGTATTTTAATCTGTCCTCATATGTTTTCTGATGCAAGCGCTGCACCATCTTGGTCACCTTTCTCTGGATCACCTCCACCCTGTCTATGTCTTTGCAAACATACAGCCTCCAGAACTGAACACATTATTCTAGATGAGGCCTCATGAGTGTTTTGTACATTTGCATCTCCACCTCCATTCTTCTGATAGTGATACCCCTTCCTATGCACCCCAACATCCCACTGGCCCTCCCACAGCCTTATTACACAGTTTGGCCAATCTTAGGTCATCTGAGAGGATTATTCCAAATCCCTCTTCCTGGTAACTCTCAACAATTCCACCTCCCATTATGTAGTTCTCTGCAGGGCTTTTCACCCCAGGTGCTTGATTTTGCACTTTTTGCATTACATTTCAACTGCCACACCTTTGACCATTTTCCCAGCTTTTCCAGAACCTCCTCATTCTTTCAACCTCCTCTGCAGTGTCTACTCTGCTGCAGATCTTGGTATCATATGCAGATAAGCACACCTTCCCCTCCAGCCCTTCAGCAATATCACTGATGAAGACAGTGAAAAGGACTGACCCCAGTACTAATACCAGAGGCACCCCAATGGTCACCCTCTTTTCCTCAGATTTGATCTCATTTACCACTATTCTCTGCTTCTTGTCCCTCCACAAGTTTCTAACCCAGTTTTCCACTGTGTGGCCCAACTCCAGGCTCCCTAGCTTGTTCACCAGTATTCTGTGGGGTACAATTCAAAGGCCTTACTGAAATTGAGGTAGACGATGTCCACCGCTCTTTTCTGATCCATCTTCTTCATCACCCAGTCAAAACAGTCAATGGGAAGAGCATGGTGAAACAATAAATATAGTTACTGTACAATTCTTGAATATCCTTTGTAAACATGTACCCTCACCTAGAATCAAACCTCTGATCCTTTGCTTGTAAAGCCACAATACATCCAGTGTGCCACCTCAAGAGAATAAATCATTCCTAGCTATTGTCATGAGAATATCAGCATCACCAACAACAATGTATCCTTTATCTTCATTCCCAGTTGCAATATAGTGGCACCCCACCACCTACCTATAATACTTTTCATGGTAGGTGATGTTGCTGAAGTTTACAGCTGGGATTGTGTTCTACATTGGTCTGTGAGCAATTTTCAAGGTGACTTCCCTATACCTTGTCACAAACTGTTGCAATATGTTTGGCACTTACATGGGGAATTATTTGGACTTTTGTGGTACATAACACAGGGGAGTCCAAGACAAAAGGCAGTCATTAAGTATTCACTGCAACCACTTAGAACACATCTCTTTCAACAATTTCTTTTTTTTTTTTTATTTAGCTTTTGTTAACCAGGTAAGGACACTAGACAGAAAATGCCTATTTTCTGGTATGACCCAGGAGGCTACAAAGATAAACACAGAAAAAACATGGGTGCACAACAATAACTGGCTAAACTGAGGTACATAACATAATAACAAAGGTGACAGTACAACAAAATGCATGGTACATAGGATGGAGGAGATGAGCATTTAGGGTGAGTCAAAATATAGTGGAAATTTTTATATACAATGGAGTTCTATAAGTGCATGAGTGTAACAAAAATGTAGCACATCATACATTACCCAGATAAAAAGTACAAGAAAGGAGATGAAGCAGAGGCATGACACTGGTACACTAGGGGCAGTGATTGTCAGAGGCAGATTGCAGGTGAGACCATAGGGATCTCTTAAAGAGAGATGGGAAGGGAGCAACTGGTGAGCACTGGGAGGGAGTTCCAGAAAGTAGGGGCACAGACTGCAAAAGTATGTTCCCCAAGCAGAGTGTGTGACTTAGGGACAAGAAAGGAATACTCGTTGGTGGACCTGAGGGGTAGAATGACTGGACAGGTGAAATTAGGCTGGACTGACTGGAGGCAGTGGCAGTGTGGACAGTTTGTCAATGAAGCAGCCAAAGCAAAGGAACAGTAGTTGCACGGGGACAGCCATTGAAGTTTGCCATACAGTTCACCATGATGGGTAAGGTGGGGGGCAGCAAGGGCAAAGCGGCTGACATTACTATAGGTCACATCCCACTTGGCAAGGCTAGCTTTTGCAGCAAGGAGGAAGGTTGTGAGTTCATAGCTAAGATTAGGAAGAAAAACTACTCTACCAAGGGCAAGGTACACAGCAGCAGCTAGGTTCCTTCTGGCCCGGTAGCAAGGCACATTTTGATATTTGTAGCCCTGCAGACATGTTGAATGTGCAAGGAGAGTTCCAACTGGGGGTCTAGCATATCACCCGAGTATTTGAAGGAAGAGGTAACAGCAATAAGGGAGCCATCAGAGTTTATAATCATCAGAGGAGAGGAGTTTTCCATAAGCTTAGTGGTGGATCCAAATAGCATGGCCTGAATTTTCTTAAAATTAAGTAGAAACTTATTAGTAGGCACCAGGATTGAAGCTTAAGGAAGTCAGCTTGAAGATGATGGGTAATGGTACTAATGTCATGCGAGCTGGGCAGAAGGACCTAGTCATCTGCACAGAGGGTGGGACTACAATGGGTAGGGGCCAGTGGGGATTTATAAATAGGGAGAATAAGATGGGGCCTAGGATGGACCCATGAGGGACACCAACCTTAAAAGAAATTGGCTCAGAAAGGACTTGACTATATTTCACTAGCTGTTTTCTACCGGCAAGGTAATTTGAGAACTGGGCTAGTGCTGGGTCAGACATGCCAAGCATGTGAAGTTTCACACACAAGAGGGGGTGATCATCTAAATCAAAGGCCTTGGAGGGGTCAATGAAGATCATGCCTGTAAGCATGCCATGGTCGGTTGAAGTCTGATTTTTAGATGTGACCTTAGCAAGGGCTGTTCCAATGCTATGACCCTTTCTGAAACCATGCTGCTCAGGGTCAGTAAGTTATGTTTGAGGAGGAACTCAGATAGTTATGCCTCAACAACTTTCTCCAGCAACTTGCCGACAGCCAACAAAATTGCTATAGGCTGGTAGTTTTCAGTGCACTTGCGGTCACCCTGCTTGAAAACAGGTACGACCCTGGAAAACTTCCAGATTGATGGGATAACGCCCATGGTAATTGACAGATAGATAATATGGGTGAGAGGCAGTGCAAGTTTTGGGGTCAAAAGTTTTACGAGTTTGGATTCAAGATTATCATGACCAGGACTAGAGAAATGAGAGACGCCAGTGAGGAGTTTGCTTAACTCCCTTACAGAGACCAATTATGGATAGAAGGGGGGGTAGAGGAAAGGTGTCTCAACTGTGGGGAAGCCATGAGGAAGCAGATTTGGGTGTCAGCTTTAGCAAAAAGGGTGGTGAAGGCAGACAAATCCAAGAATTGATTATTAAAGACATTTGCAATGGTAATTGCATTATTACAGATTTTACCTCCAATAATCATGTCAGTAGTATCACATCCACCAAAGCCACCTACTATGGTTTTAATAGTGCACTAGAAATTCATAAATCACTGGTGGAAGACAACATGGCGGTTGTACAATATTCTCTTGGCCACACGTATGGCTTTTCTGCATATATTTCAGAACTGATGATATTCTTGATAGTTGGACTGCTCATTTGTGGTCTTGAAAGTCCAGCAGAGTTTGTCTCTGGCTTTCATGAGAAACAGCAGATCACCATACCACCATTTTAGTAACTTGTCTCTTCTAACTCTCTTAATGATAAAGGGACATGGGAGTACTGTAAAGGGAGAAAGATGCTCAAGAAATTATCAAGAGCAGCTGAGGGCTCAAAGGCAGACACTACTGGGGACCAATCAGTGGTTTCCAGATCCAGAAGTAAAAGTTTAGAATTGAAGTGGGAGAAATCTCGCACTTGGATAACTTTGTGAGGGACTTTGAGGGAAGAGGATTTCCAAACACAGAACATAGAAGATATCGACGAGTGAGAGGGGAATTATGCTTTGTGTATAAAGCTATAAAGCTATAAAGAAAGGCTTATTATGGGAATCTGTGGGTTATGTTGAGTTATGCTGGAAGGAAAGAGTTGGCATGCCAATAAGAGGGCACTCAAAGCAACTGAAAGGAGCAAAATATAACACCACTAGGAGAGAGAGGTGGTTCAGCCAAAGGGTGGTGAACAGCTAGAATGTGCTCTCTTGTGAGGTTGTGGGTGTGGACAGTTTGGCAGCTTTAAAGACTGCACTGGATAGATATATGGGAGAACAAAAATGGGAATTTATCCACTGACCAGTGGTAGGACCATACGTGGCCCTAGCAGCTACTGGACCTGACATCCACACCTATGAACCTATAAGTTGGGTGAGTGGTCAGATATAGCATCAGGTAACATCCCAGAAGCCAAGATTTTATCAGCGTGATTTGTCATGACCCAGTCAAGGAGCAAGCTTTTGCCCGGGGCGGGTGGGGGAGTTGTGTAGGTTTGTTAATAAGTTGGGTAAGGCAAACAGCAGCTAACAAGAGTTCATACTGTTTGGCATTAACCCCAACCCAATTTAGATTGGTGAGACCTTAGGACCTAACATAGAAACATAGAATTTGATGGCAGATAAAGACCGCTCGGCCCACCTAATCTGCCCATTTCCCTACCTAACGGATAAGCTGCAGATCCTAGTTAACCAACAGCCTACTTCCTCCTACCCCCCCCACTAGAATGACCTTATGTCTGACCCATGCATTCATTCTTGAATTCCACCACTGTTTTGACTCTATGACCTCCTCAGGAAGGCCATTCCATTCATCTACAACCTCTCTGTGAAGAAATACTTCCTCACATTACCTCTGAGCATGCCCCTCTCTATCTTCAAATTGTGCCCCCTTGTTCTGCACATCTCTTTTCTGAAAGATGTTACCTCTTGACTTTGTTGATTCCCTTGAGGTATTTGAAATTTTCTATTATGTCCCCCCTCTCCCTTCTTTCCTCGAGGCTATACATCTTAAGCTCCTTTAGTCTTTTTTCATATGTCTTCTGGTGCAGACCATGCACCGATTTGGTTGCCCTCCTCTGGACTGCCTCCACCCTGTCTATGTCTTTGCGGAGATGGGGTCTCCAGAACTGTACACAGTACTCTAGATGTGGTCTTACCAACTGTCTGTACAGAGGGCCAACAACTTCCTGTTTTCTATTGGTGATGCTGCTCCCTATGCATCCCAGTATCCCTCCAGCCCTCCTTACTGCCTTCTCACATTGCTGGCCCACCTTTAGGTCATCTGATACTACCCTCAGGTCCCTTTCAATTTTTGTTGTTGTCAGTATCTCACCCCCCATTGTGGACTCTTCACCTGGGTTTTTGTTTCCCAGATGCATTACTTTACACTTCTTTGCGTTGAATCTAAGCTGCCATACATTTGACCATTCCTCCAACCTTGGCAAGTCCCTTTTCATCCTTTCCACCCACCTTGTGTATCAACCCTGTTGCAGATCTTTGTGACATCTGCAAAGAGACATACTTTCCCTTCCAGTCCCCCTGCAATGTCACTTATAAAGACATTAAAAAGGACTGGCCCCAGTACTGGACCCTATGGTACCCCACTAGTAAACTCCCTTTCTTCACTGTGGACTCCATTTACTATTACCCACTCTGTCCTGTTTTCTAGCCAATGTTTTACCCAGGCTACCACCCTGGGACCCACTCCCAGGCTGGCTAATTGGTTTATTAATCTTTTGTGTGGGACTGTGTCAAATGCCTTGCTAAAGTCTAAGTAGGCCATGTCCACAGCCCCTCCCTGGTCTACTACTTTGGTCACTCAGTCAAAGAAATCAATTAGATTTGTCTGACATGACCTTTCTGCTGTGAATCCATGCTGCCTTGGGTTCAGTGCCCCACTGGCCTCTAGGTACTCAACAATTCTTTCCTTCAGAAGTGATTCCATCATTTTCCCTACCACTGAGGTCCAACTGACAGGTCTGTAGTTTCTTGCCTTTGTCTTGCTCCCACTTTTGTGAAGGAGAATCACATCTGCCCTCCTCCAGTCCTCAGGTACCTCACCATCCTCCCATGATTTATTAAAAAGGGTAGTCAGTGGAGTTACTAGTTCTTCCCTCAGTTCTTTTAATAGGTAGTAGAGGCCTTTTCGACCCTGTTTAGGAGGGTTCTAGATGCAAAGTATATGGATGTTTTTGGCATTATCTAGGAGCAGTAGTCCATGGAGGAGCTCACAAGATACTGGGGGGTCATGTGGAACAGGTAACAGGTTAAGATTAATTTTATAAAATATCAATACACCTGCATCATGTTTCAGACCAGTACAGTCATGGTGGAGCAGGCTATAATTAGGAGTGTGCAGGCTGAGTCAGGAATGGTAGGTTTGAACCACGCTCCATAAGGCACAAGACATTAAAGGATACCTAAACAACATTTTGACAATAAGCTATTCAAAAATATGACTTCATAGGTGACTAAAGGAAAAGCTGTTGTATTCATTAATGCTATAACTACATTTATATAATGAACCTAAATGTGGTTCCAGAGCATTTGAAACTTTTAAAACAGCCTTCAATTTAAAAAAAACTGTCTTACCTGCTTCCTAACATGGTTGCTGCCAAAGGTGTTATGTGATGACATCATTGGAGCCAAAGTCAGAGAGATATATGACTTTCTATAGTGCTAACTAGTTCCTTTTCCCTTTGTATAGAATTGTTTCACCCAAATGGTCAAAACCATGTTCATTATTTTGTATATGGTCCTGTTCATTTTGTCTACTTTAACATGCTGAAAATGTGTTTTGATCCAACTGACTTTCTCTGTGGCAAACCACAGTGCAGTACAAATCTTGAATAACCTGGTGGTCTAATGGTTATGGTTGATCCAGGATGCTACACTTGGGTGTTGAGGTGGTGTGACACATAATATGCACTTTTAAATTTTTATTAAACATTTATATTTTCTGCTATTATTCATTTCTAGTGCATTTTGACAGAAACTACAAATGTAATCCATAGTTTGAATGTAAACATTTGTACAATCAATAAATCAGACTTCATCAACAAAAGCAAAATGCAGCAAATACGTTACTATTTGGGGAAGGTTGCAGCCACCCTTTCACCACCCCCAGAGCCACCACTTTTTTGTAGCAATGTTTTGCTTGAGTCCAATGTTACAGTTCATACTTTCTTGAAACTCAAATATATGCTTGTCTTGTCTTCCTTTTTCATAGCAAATAATAATAATAAGAAAAAGAAGAATCAGCATTTATATGGTGGTTTTCATACACATTATATCCCAAAGTGCTTTACAAGCAATACTAGACTGGTAGTGAAGTGACTGAATGTGAACTGGCAGCCATTTCATGCATTAATATCCACACACAGCCTTGGACAATTGCATGAACTCGGTTTATGGGAATGGGAATGTTGGCCAGGACAACGGGGTCAGGTAGTGATCAAGGTGCTTGCAGCCCCACATCTTATTTCTCAAAGTAATCTGCTCATACTTCTCTCCTTCTGTCTTCCCCATTCCCTGAATATAGCAGTACCTTGCAAGAGTGACCTTCTTAGTCCATCTCTGGTATTCATTCTTCACTATTCTCTCTCACACCGAAACAGGTGAGCTCATCACCCTTCTGCATCATGAATGCAAGTAGTACAGTCCCCATCTTATTTTGACATATCAAATATAAACATATCTTTCCAGTAAGTCAGGTTCATAGCAGCAGGAACAAGAGGAATGATGGTCTTTCCTATCCTTAAATGATCTAGGCTACCTTTTGATTAGGCACTATTAAATGATAGGTGTGCACATCATTATGCATGTCATTTAATAGTGCGTAATCATAGGTGGCTTAGATCTTATATGGGTAGGAAAGCATATTTTTCCACATGTGCAATGCTGCTATCAGCCTGGCTTACCAGAAAGTCATGTTTATTATTAATATATAAATATAACACAGGAGACTGTACTAACCACATCCATGATGTGGAAGTGTAGTGAACTCACCAGTTTTTGGTATGGGGAGCAGGTGAGAAGAATGAATTCCAGAGAGGGACTGAAGAGACCATTCCAGAAGGGTACAACTATATTCAGGTTAGTTGAAGATATGAAGGAGGACGCTGAGCAGATCGCTGTGAGATCAGAAATGTGGGGTTGCCAGCATCTTGATCACTACCTGACTGTGGATGAGAGCAGCCAGTGATGACAAATACTCAGAATGGCAGGGCTGCACCTAAACTGTTACTTGAATTCAGTGTAGGGAGGTAACCCTCGGTTGGGGGGGGCGTGTTGATGTTTGTTATGACAGTATTGATGGAGTTGTGTATAGCTCATTCAAGATTTGGAAGGGTGGAATCCAGCCAATTCACATTGTGGAGTAGAGCACAGAAAAGTACTGGAGAAGAATTGCTGGTAACTGTCCTGTGGGGTTCTGCAGATCACAGGTAAAGGAGTAGACTGACACTAGAAGTCAGGTGGATTCGCTCAAGGTATTAGTATTCCTCTCCTCCTAATAATATTGTTATCCATTATAAGTGCATCCCTTATGAGGGCATGAACAGCAGTTTTTCTGGTAGCTCATGATGCTTACTGCTTGGCCCTCCAGGAAGACCTAGTTGTTGGTTAATGAGGTGGGAAAAAAACACAACATGGAACTGTACATACTACCTTCACTGTGTAGAAGGGTGGTTACTGTGGGAGCAGAAGTCAAACACTGAGAATGTGCACTGGAGAGTGATTTGGAAGGCATTTGTTAAGAGTGCCAGCTGATGATGCATATTAGTATAGGTGTGCACAACTCTCTGAGATACAAGATTACAATCTGAGGTATGATAATTCTCTTCATGAGACCGCAAGCTCATATGTGGCCCTAGGCAGTACTAAGAACAGGGTATGGATGGTGTGGTGTTCAACAGAAGGCAGGCTTGGTGCAGGAGGTTCACATGGAAAAGAAAGCCTTATTTGTGGATTAACGAGAGAGCATGAGCTTTGGAACTGAACAAGACCGGTACTTTGCTGCGTGACCCAGAGCAAGTCATTAAACTTCCTTGTGCTCCCAGGCCACACCTGTAAACAAGCTTTCAGCTTAGTGTGTCTCTCCTGGTTAACAAAAAACAAAATTCAGTGCATCATAGAACCATTAGATCATCAGGTATTTGAAGTGTTGTACTGTAATGCAGTTTGCCAAAGAAAAAGTCGGCTGGATTGCAAAACATTTTCCTCAAGTTAAAGTAAACAAAATTAACAAAATCATAGCCTAACATGTGTACTGATCAAAATAATCCACGAGGTAATGCATGGTGTTGATCATTCTGGTACAACAATTCAAAATAAAGAGGGAAAGAAGAACTAACTAGCACTATGAAAATATATGTTGATCTCTGTCTCTGGCTCCGATGATGTCATCATGACTCATCACTTAACACAGTTGGCAGACATCTTAGGGAGAAACCAAGGCTGTTTTTTGAAAGTGAAAGGCTGATGTTTACATTTTTCAAAAGCTATGAAACAGCATTTATATTATTTGCATAAATGCTGTTTTAGCATAAATGTAAACAGCAGCCTTTACTTTACTTCGCGATGAAGCCAGTTTTTGGAATTTTCAGTTTTAAAAAAACTGCTTGTTTAGGTACCCTTTAAGGCTTCAGATATTTAGATGTGGAAATTTGACACCCTTTTGGAAGGGCAAGGAGGGGGAATTTAAGGACAATGCAGTTTTAGGTACTGGATTTTGCTTAATGTCTCCCTCAAGAAGTAATAGGAGCAAGAGAAAAAGGAGTAGGAGCTGCAACCAGACTTTCTTTTGATAGGCTTTGAATGGCAAAGGCTTGCATATTAGCAATCAATGGACCAATCTCAATGGCTTACAGGGGAGGCACCATATTGGACAGAGATAAAACTGCTATGTAGCAATATAATTGGAGTAGGTAAAGTCATAACACGACTGCAACTCCAGGGAACCAATAGATCTAGGGAGGTGGACAGATGTGAGGTGCAAGATTAGGAGAGAGAGGGCAAGACCAACAAGGACATGCATTTTTGGACTAGGTCCAGAATAGGGGGTAAATGAAGAGGAGAGAGAAGAATGGACAAAATAATTGGGGACAAGGAAAAGGGGCAAAGTGGCACAAGAGGGCAGCAGAGAGATAAAAAGGTGAAACACAGGGAGTAAACAGAATTGGAGGGTTAGGGTGACATCTAGTGATTTGGTCTGGTACGGAGTGAATGGTGAAATGAGGAGAATGGAATTTTTTACCCTCAACCCTCATGTGAATTTGAGACAATCACCTCATCCTCACATGACTATGAGACAATATAAAAGAATGGCTAGCCAATTGAGGGAGGGTGGGGGTGGGGGGTTTTGGCTTGCTCAGGCACCATGTAAGTCTGGGGGATCAGCACATACCTGTGGGTTAAGCTGGTGGGTGGCAGGTGGGCTCCAAGCACCAATGGCTGCCGAGCAGGAGTGCCCCGGTGATGGCTCCAAGTAGGGAGAATCTGTGGGCAAATAGGCAGGGAACCAGGTTTAAGTAGGAGCTGAAGACAGCAATCAGATAGAAAATATCATGAACAAGAAATAAGGTACAGATGTAGTGAAATTTATTACAGCCAGAGCTACACTCTACAAGCCTTATAGAGTGTAGCTCTGGCAGTAATAAATTTCATTGCATTTGCACATTATATGTTGTTGGTGATCCTTTCTACCCAAGTGATGTCTCCCTTTCCTGTCTCCCTTCCCTGTATCACAATTGTTGGGCTGGCTGCCGACTGACAGGACTGACATCCGAGTAGCTGCTTAGCTTGCCTTCTTGGAACTGTGGTTAAGTAGGAGCTGTCAGGGGGAGGGGAGAAGAGTGCAAGGAGGGTGCACTTAAAGGAAAGGAAGAGACAGGAGAGACAATTTCTATCTATTACAATAAACTTAAACTGCTAAATACATTTCTAGCAGATAGAAAAGCACATAAAATGTGTACTAAATGAATTAAACTTCAAAGAAATTTGAGCTGTAAATGATTACAACAAGCCTGTACTTAACTACAAGGTTTTAAGCTGGGGTAGACTGCAGCAAATTTGTACTTAATTAACCTCAAGATTGTGCTGTAAACTCACAGATTTGCAGAAGATCATACAGCTGAAATTAATTCCAGAGGAAAAGAAAAACTGTAAAAGCTGATACAGCCTATCACTGTAAATATTTTTTTTTCCTCAAAATACTAAGTTCCTACTCAGGTAAGCGGAGGCAGTTACCACAACCATAATAAAGGTGGCAAGTTCAAGAGATAATTTCAGTCCTATGGCAGTGGCAGTTACAGACAGGAAAAATGGTCAAAGAAATCCAAGTTTAAATCTCTTGCTTAGGCACCATATAAGTCTGAGGAATCAGCATGTACCTGAGGGTTATGCTGATGGGTGGGTTCCAAGTGGCAATGGTAACTGAGCAGGAATGCTCCGAGGATGGCTCTGAGGAGGGAGAATCTGTGGGTTGTGCTGGTGGGCAGTGGGCGGTGGGCAGGCTTGAAGCAGCAATAGCCACTGAGCAGGAGAGCCTTCCATGTAGTTCCCTACAATTCTCCCAATCTATAGTATATATCAAAAATTCAGATGAATTACTTTACCAGTGGTTGCTTCCACTATTGTCCAACACTATTACTTTAAATATTGTGTATCCAGCTCCTGATGGATTAATTAATGGCACTGTATTCTGTGCAGTTAAACTGCACTGATCTAATACACACACACACACACACGTTCATTTTGAAGGTACATATTTTGTAGGTAATCTAACCAATTCTTAACCCCTTGCAAAAGCCAACATTAATGACAAACCTCTCTGCCTGTGTAGGCTATGTACAACTGAGCTCTGGTAGTCATCAGTAAAGCAGAGTATGTGTGAGTAAGTTCATCGCCATCCTAGCCCTTCTGCATTATGCTGTATAATAATCAGACACACAAAGCTATCATTGCAGTCCTATAAATATTCAACACCTTTGTACCCTCCTGCAGCATACTGCCAGGCAGGGTGCAAGAGTAGCTTTGTACTACTGATTTTAGCATAAAAATGTTTAGCATTGAAGTGCTTTTATATTGCAGAATATTGCCATGCAAATGTAAAAATTAGGCTAGGAAACACACTGGGAATATACAAATACAGTGTACAATAAATGGATACAAACATTATTTTAATTGCCAACTAGTGTTTAAAGTACATATAATTTAATAAGTATTAACATTTAGAAAGTTTCAGTTAATATATCTATTCTGTATTAATTTCCTTGATATCTGCATGTTCTTCTGAGAAGTAATGTTACTGATGGTACTTCAAAAAAGTCTAGTTTTCCATTCAGTCCACAAAGAAAAATCTTCTGTCTTTGCAAGAGTGACAAATAAGCATAAAACTGAGCAATTTGTGTAAAATTTTTGTCTCCCACATATCTGGCAGGAATGCCAAGAACACTGACAGTGAACTAGTAATACTGGGGAATAAGGAGTAGGATAATTTGAAAAATATAATTTATTCTTCTAGATGGTCCAGAAACATGAATACTAAACATGTATTACAATTCAGGGCAAATTATCAGATTTTTCTCAAAATCAGGGCAATTCACTATTTCCCAAGATGATGGGGCCAATTCATCTACTGTTGTTGGGCTGTTTTACTCAATGGATTCTGAAGTAATTATCTCAAACATGAGAGTGCATCAGTGTGCAGTGATGTGAGCAATTATTATTGAGCGGCTCAATTTGAGTGACTCAGTAATACCACTTCTACTGAGACCGGAGTAGGAAGGAACACCGATCAGGAGGTTAGAGGAGTGTAGCAGTGAGCTGCATTCACTGAAATAGGTTATGGGCATTTATTTGACCAAGCCCTGCTGAGCTGGCTATGGGGCACAGTGGCTAGTGCCACTGTCGCTTGAGCTACTGGATCCAGGTTTGAGTCTCAGGTCTGGCTGCAGGAGATGTGTTTGTCTTTTTTTATATATAATTCCCTAAGTCTGCTCCCCTAGAGTAGGTAATGTGCAATTTGTGAGGTGCGGAGGCTTGCAACCCTCATGAAAAGCATTTTCTTTTGCACCAGGAGGAAAAGTAGGCGACTGTCACTGTTTGTGGTGGTGGTTGCTATCCTGCTAACCCTTTTGACATTGGGCTGCCACAGGTTGCAGTTTCTGATTGGCTATTAAAGAATCACCCTTATCACATAAAATTAAATGCATCCAGTGATACCAGTCTGCAAGGCAGTGAAATTATCTGATTGTAGAAATCCACAGACTGTGATCATTTACCTGTCCAGTTACAGAGTCTTCTGGGAGGCAGTGTTTATTGACTATGATTACTGAAAGACTGAAACTGCAGTCTTTTGCATTCTAAATAAATATGTCCACAAAATATTTTACAATAATTTAGAAAAGAAGATCAGTGGAGCCCTCATAGACATATGCATGATTCTGAAGGGATGGGAGAAGATCACAGACATATGAATAATTCTGAAGAGATAGGAGAAGAAAATGAAAGAAGAATGTTTGCATTAGTATCAAAATATAAGGCACAGAATTTGATTTTATTTAGGCCCTTTCATTTACTCCTAAAGCAGTTTGCAATCCATTAACAGCTGTAGCCAGATATTCATATGTTTGCCCAGTGCATGAAGTGATTGAGCTGTGTTTGCCCACGGTTTGTGCCTGTGTGCAATATTCAAGGTGGGATTTTGCATGTACTAAGGAGGTTAGCACATGCAAAAAATAAATGTATGCAGTGGGGAAAGGAAGGGGTGTGAACAGGAATACTATTGCAGCACAGTATTCAGTGTATTTATGCTGTGCAAAAGGTTTAGTGCAGACCAATTTGCACAGCGCCAATACCACTGGGAAGAAGCCTGACTTACTCTGGGTAACCCCAGTGGCCGCATAAGCAACTGCAGCCAACACCCACATTGACAGCGGGGAAGCACTCTAGCTCACTGGTCTCCTATGGCCCCCAACCCTCTGATCACTGGCCCCAGTAGACAAAAATAACTACCCATGTGTCTAGTGGATCCCACACCCTCCCATCTCTGTTACTAGTATACAAAATTATTCTGTGGTGTCAAGTGGTTCCCCAACCATCTGATTGCTGGTCATTGTATAGAAAATAATTTAATGGTGTCCAGTCATCTCCCCTACCTTCCAGTCACCAGTACCAGTAAAGAAAATAATCCCCTGGTGTCCAGTGGTCCCCCCATCACTATCCACATTATTAAATAATAAATCCCTAGTGCCTTCCAGTCACCAACCACATTATGAATATATACATTCCCTGGAGACTAGTGGTTTCCCCACCCTCCAATTGCCAGCCTTGATATGTGACTATACAATCCCTGGTGTCCATATGATATAGACATGGCTGTTGATTATTTCTAAATACTTTAACTGAGATTCAGGATAAACTGTTACCAATAAAACTCAACAGTTGAGGGGCTCTTAATAATTGGATTACTCCTGAGTTCTTTTTTAATGAACCAAAGAGATCAAAGTTGGAAATCCATTAAAGCTTCTAATAGTTTACCGGAATGAAATAAATATTGTCAGTTAAGAAACTTACGTAAGTCTAAAATTTGTTGGTGTAAATCTGATTATCTTCATAATAAGCAATGTGAGTCTTTAGGAAACCCTAAAAAATGTTGATCTCCCATGAAATCTCTTATCAAACCCTTAAATAACAGTTCAACTGATGTTGTTTATACTAATGGTGTTGAAAATGCTAGTCTTCTGAAATATGTGAAGCTTTTATGGATAATGTTTTGGAATTAACTAAATATATGAAAGATATTGGTGACACAACTGATAAAAATTAGTGCCTAGGCACCTTCATCTTAAAGTATTCTACCTTTCAATTTTCACAGAATCAAGCCAGTGCTGCTATTAAAATGTTGAAACAAATGCCAATAAATAAAAATGCAGATCCAGATGGCTTGGAACCAGGATTTCTAAAACTTGTATCCACAGCTATTTATTTTCTTTTCACTACCATTTTTAATTTGTCTTTGATTGCTTGGGAATTTCTTCAGTTATGGAAATATACTGAAATAAAGCCTATTCCTAAATCGGGATTCTTAACTAATTTGGCCAGCTATTGCCCAATTTCTATATAATCACCATTAAGTAAGATGTTGGAAAATGTGTTCATAATCAACTGGTTGATTCTCTTCAGGCACATGTTTCCGGTCTCCTGAGCAGCATATTTTTTGCAAACATCATAGTACTGGTACGGCCTTGGCCAGGTTCACTGACCTTGTCAGTAAAGCTATGGACAATGGTATATTCACCATGGCAGATTTTGTGGACCTGTCTAAGGCCTTTGATTTTTTTGATCACCCATTGTTGCTCGGGAGAATGAGGAGTATTGGTCTGGCAGACCCACCATGTGCTTGATTTCAAAGCTATCTTACTGCTCATCCCCTTAAAGTGAATTCTGATGGATTTCAATCTAATACTCAGGTTTTGGAACAAGGAGTGCCCCAGGGTTCTGTCTCAGGGGCCTCTATTGTTTTCAATGCTTATTGATTCCATTCCTTCTATCATAGCTTACACAACATAATTTCTTTATGTAGATGATACTCTTCTTTATTTTAGCGCTTCTTCTACTGAAGAAATAAATTCAGCATTCAATACTGATTTTGCTACATTAAATGTTTGACTGTTGCAACATTGTCTTTCATTAAATAGAAAACTAAATGCATGCTTTTTGGATCTAAACCCAAGTTATCCAAATGTTAACCTATGCTGATCTCCATCTCCATTGGAACTCTTTTAGAGTAGGTTTCTAAATTTAAATATCTGGGGGTGGTTTTGAACTCGAATTTAACCTTTTCATCTCATACAAAAGCAATTAGTAGACAAGCTCATCAAAAATTAGGAGTGCTGTTTAAATGTAATAGTTGTTTAACATTGGAAGCTGGACACATTATTGCTAAAAGTATATTGTTACTGTACCTATATTAAATTATAACTCTTTCATGTTTGAAAATTTGTCTGCTACTGATTTGTTCTATTAACTAGGGCATTTAAAGGGATTTGATGTTTTGCATTAAATATGCTATACAGTACACAGCATTGTGTGCTGTGTGCAATACTGACTGGTTACCACAAAGGCTCACTAGGTTGTATAATTTATTCTGCATTGTGGATAAAACTTTGAGAATAGCATCTGGTGCCCATTATATACTCTTTTAGATTTTAGAAAAGAATGTAGAAAACAAAGATCATCTGGAAAATATGTATTACCTAATCCAATTTCTTCTACTGCAATGGGTAAATGTGTATTTTCTTATGCTTATACTGCTAAATGTTGAAATAATTTACCCAATTGTCTCCACAATGCTGAAAGGCATACTGTTTTTAAAAATCAAATAAGGCTTCACTTGTCAAATCAATTAGACTGTGTTTGTTTTAATTGAATGCATCTATTTAATGTTGCTGTACTTAAGTGTTACTCCTGCATATTGCATGATATAGTCTTGTTAAGTGGTTGCATTTAATGTAACATATTGTTTCATCTTGTCACTGCATTGTAACTGCAGGTCCAGGTCATTCCTGAAAAGGGCCTTTGGCTCATTGTGATTACCTGGTAAACAAAGTAAGTAAGCAAGTAAATAAATAAATTCATACATAAATGTAATATTGGGGCTAGTGATCAGAAGGTGGGTGGGGATTGCTAGGTAGCAGGGAATAATTGCTTCTGATGGGACTGGGCAATCGGGGTGGAGGCTGAGTTGGTTGCAGGAGCAGATGCCTGCCACTGCTTCCCATGCAAATGTGCCTATAATGGACATGCAAATGGCCCCTTAGCACTTTTCATGGCCAATGGACTAATTTGTACGGGACCATCTCTATATCGCTCCAGGAGCTACCAGTACACATATGTCTGGGGTTCTGTTCCCTGAACTGCCAGGATCCATGTCAGGGCAGTGCAGCTCAGCTTAGTGCTGTGCTGACATGCCCCTATATTCAGTCGGATGGCACTAGTGTGCTGTCTGACTGAATATGGCATCCTCTGGGACACGGTTAGTGGGCAAGTGCAGTGCAAACCCTTTCACTCTGCTTTGCCCATTTTTGAATATCAGGTCATCATCTAAGGAGGGGGAGAGATGGAGGGAGGTATGGAGGAAAGAAAGAAAGAAAGAAAGAAAGAAAGAAAGAAAGAAAGAAAGAAAGAAAGAAAGAAAGAAAGAAAGAAAGAAAGGAGGGAGCATGAGAGCAAGATTAGCATTGGGAGGTTAAGGGAGTTGCTCAGGGTCATGTTGTAACTATTTGATTGTGCTGGGATTCAAACTTGGGTCTCTGAGTTCATAGCTCTACTATACTCTCTAGACTAGACCAAATGGGGCGCACACATGCAAAAAAATATTGTGAATCTCAAGGATATAGAAAAAGTCATTTATAAAAAGGGAGAGGAACGCCTGCATTTTCATTGGTTGTTACCTGTACATCAAATCCGTTCAATGCACAGGTAATAATAAGTGGTCAAATTCAGGAAGCAGAACAGAAATCACTGGGCCATTCAATACTGACAATTGAAAATGCTGCCATTTTTTCCCACCTGTCACAGCTCATCGCTGAGTTCCCAGCTGATCTGGAAAACTGTTGTGCCGGTTGCTGTTCAGCTCTTTAACCTATCAGTTGAAAAAGTCAAAAGTAAACAAAAGACTGCTCTGCACTTATATTTGAATAACTCCCTCTTACCGACCAATGTCTGCCCACATTTCCATCATCTGTGCTCCTCCAGCCATTCTTTGTATTTCTTTCCCGATCCCATACCGAGGAAAATGGAAATGCCAGTAGCCATCCACAGCACGATAAAAAAATTACAATGTGCAAAATGGTAAAACATTTCTACTAATCTTTTATTTATTTTGAAATGTATTTTCCTGTGTGCTGAACTATGTTCTCCATTCTCCCACTTCCCTGCTGTCCCATGTTGCTGTTCCTCATTACTCACTTGCTCAAACAGTAGCCTCCCTGTTTGTTTTACTGGAATCACTACAGAAACAAGAAAAAGCAAAAAAGATTTCTGGGGATTTTTAATTCATACTGGACACATCCTTTAAGTTCAGAATCTCTTTCAAATGCCATCCTCTGTACCCTGCATGCACACTTTTTCCAACTATAGCAGCAGTTATAAAGTTCTGCTGTCTGGAGGATAGAACTGGTCCTTCCTGCTGAAGTTCTCACCCACTCAGTGCTGTCCTCAATTGCGGCTTAATTTTAAAAAAAAAGACACAGTATCCTCTCTCTTTGCTCCCTTGTGTGTGTTCCAGACAAATGAAAAAAAAATGCAGTCTGAAGGACAGAATCATTCCTTCCTGCTGTAGTCCTCACCTGCTCGGTGCTGCCATGGGTTGCAACTCATATTAAAAAAAAAAACACAGTTCTCGCCCTTTCTCTTTCCTGTTCTGTGTATCCCAGACAAATAAAAAAAATGCACACCAACTTTGTGCCTGTGTGTGTCTGTGTGTGTGTGTGTATGTGCGTGTGTATGTGTGTGTGAGCATCTGTGTTTGTTAAGGCATGGTTGAGACAATACTGATGCTACTTAAGGAAAAACTGGGCAGCACATGATAAGTGACATCATTATTTAATAGGCGGAAGGAATATTTGATCATAAATTCACAGTAGCAAATCTGTTTACTTTACATAAAAACATGATTTTGCAGATTGTAAAAAGTAAACAAAAAAGTATCTCATTTTATAAGTACAATAAGACACTCCGGGGGATTTGCATGGAACAGATATTACAGCACATCCAGGGGCTGAAAGCACTTTGCATGTCACCTCATGCCTCACTTTCCCCTGGACATGTGGTAATATCTGTTCCCTGCATATCCCATTGTGTCTTATTGCTTACTTAATACACGTGTAAATTAGTACCATAGTACTGTGGTAGTGGAAGAGATTTAGGATCTACCTTTCCTGCTACTAGGCAATGACTATACCTGAATTTATATACCAACAGACATCCAGATTTATCTGCCAGAATTCTACCTCCTACTCAGGCAATGTGAATTGGTCTGGTCCTTCTGTGAAAGCCTGAATGCTACCTCCTTCCATTAACACATTTGGAAGGATACTCCACAAGCTGATCATCTTTTGTGTTTTAATCTCCACATTGTGGACCTGCATACTCTCTCACACTACTAAACACTGGCACTCAAATGTACATCTCCATGCTGTGTTTTTAATCATTAGATGTGCAATAACCCTACCAGATAAAGGAATTCATTCCAGGCGGGCATAAGTATTGTAAAACTTCCACCACATCTTGATGAGACTAAGTTGGCCAGGATGGTGGACTCACTTGTGGTGAAGGGGAAACCTCATGAGGACTTGATCAAACTGAGTGATTGGTCAGACTCCAGGAGTCTTTGATTTGATGTGCCTCAGTGCAAGGTTCTGTTAAACAGATTTAGGACACATACACTGTATGAGGCTCCTCTTGCTGCACTGGAAGAGGACATGGACATAAGGGTCATGATAGATGGGCTAAAGTATGAAAGACATTGCGTGAACACTGTCATGAGGGCAGGCAGGATGGGGGGATGTACCAAAAGTGGTAACCAGTAGGGCAGGGGAACTCACCCTACCTCTTTTCAAGACCCTGGTCAGACCTCACCTGGAGGACTGCAGGCAGTTCTGGGCTTCTCAAAATAAAAATCACTTTGAGTAAGGTCCCCAAAAATGATCATAAGCATGGGGGCATAGTCTATGAGGAGAGGCTTTTGGCCCTCATCATGTCTACCATAGAGTGAAGGAAGCAGTGAGTCGGAAAGACTTCAGTCTCCTACATATTCAGTAGTAGTGATGAGATCAAGCACATAGAGATGCTTGATCTGGTGTCCTTCAGAAGGACACAGGAACACATCCTAAAGATCAGAGAGGATACATACTAGGATAAATACTGAAAGGGTACCCAGGGTAGTAGAGTGTGTACTATAGGTAGCCCAATTAAATTATTACATTTTTTACACATCATATTTATTAACTAACCCCTGCTGATGAAGCTGTCATGCAATGGGGCATGATGGCTAGAATCCATATTGACCATAAATTAATATGTACCGTAACTATTATTTTCCCATCTCATTTCCTAATTTATTGATCCTTGATCTGAAAGATCCATTATTAGGAGGCTGTTTGTTCTAGTATTTTGAGCACTGGCAAAGAAACCAGGAGAACACAAGTTCAAACCACACTAGAGTCAAATACTGTGTAACTGTGGGCAAGCCACTTAACCTCTTAGTGTGCCAGTCCACCCAGTTGCCCAACTGTGAAAATGACCAAATCAGAATCCTATTAAAATATAATATGTTGCATCTCAGCTGGGCTAAGCTGGGTAACAAAACTAACAAAAAAAAGCTAGCATTAATGCAGCATTAGCTACTGCAAAGCATATGAAAAACATACTTTATGATGAAAAAAAAATAATGTAACCTAAATGAGGATTTCAATCTATGCCTCTTGAATACTACTCCAGTTGTTTACCGGCTGAGTTGTCAGGCCAGCCACTTAGCCTTATCTTCCTACAGTATTTTTCAAAATCTGCAAACTATGCACTTTGAAACTATTTTGGTATCAAGGAATTACTGGAGCACTGGTTGCTAAGCATGTTGATACAGAAACTGTACGGAGTAAGAAATAATGTGACTTGAGTGTGAATTGGACACAGGCTCCAAAAATACAAGTTTTATCTCAGCCTGACGAGCTGTCAGGCTGACTTGATGAACACAAGCCTATTTAAATATATAAATATTCTAAAGCTGCAAATTTGATAGTTGGGGCCAATATAGATGGCAAGGAGTAATACATGTAATATTAGCCACTGCTAAGCATTTGATGCACAAACTGTAATGAGAAAGAAATAAGTTTGGATCAACAATTAAGGTCACTTTCAGTACATGTACAAGTAAGTACTGCTCCAGTTCCAGTAAGGGTGTCCACTTGTAGTCAGTGGTGTCCACGTGTGGTTGGCTGATTATTTTTACAACATGGTTCTACACACTTAACCCCTCCAAGCTTTCCATAACTGACCACAATCACTCTAAACTGCTCAGTGAAAAGTTAAGGCTGCTACTGAAGGTTCATCAGTATACAGTACTGAAGGCTTTTGGAAAAGTAACAATATGTGGAAAAGGTGCTATATTACAACAACATTGTTCTCCTTTTCTAACAGTTACATCTAAATCCTGTTCTACATAGTCACTAAACATAACTGGCTAATAACACCAGAGCTAAGCCTTGAACTGAGAACTTAGTGAGCCAAAGGATGAGCTTAAGGAAGCCCTATTACAACATATTAAGTCATGTCAACAATGAGTTTCCAATCCCAGCTTAACAATTCACCCCTGAGCTCCATCCATGACAACATTAGGAATATGACAGTGGCAGTAGGTTCAGGGCAAAAACACAGGTTGCAACAGTAATTGTGTATGTGTTAAAGACTATCGCAAAGAAAATGCTATATTCTGTAACCTGATGTCCAAGTATGTCTATTGAATAACAAGAGTACTGTCACTTGAATCTATAGATGTATGAAATTATAGTGTGTACACACACACACACACACACACACACACACACACACACACACACATATGCACACACGCACACACACACCACCATACTATTCTTACAAGCACTGTACTGTAGTCATAAACTGAGTGATCAGACATAGCAATGTGGGCCTTCAACTACAGTATCTTGAATACTATTTTAAAAAGTATGCAGGTTATGCAGTATTTCCACCCTTTCTTGCAAACAGTTTCAAATGTGGGAATTTTCATGGTTGTATTGTTTCTAGGTGACTACAGTGGCACAGTCATATGAAATACTGATCCAGGAGGTAATGTAACACTGCTAAATTATTAATAGTGAAAGGCAGGATGCATTTTGTATGCAGGCTATGTTTTCCTCTTATTTCTCAAGTCAGCTACTGAATTCTCCCTACCATCTACCCCATGCACTTATCTCACCTGAGGAGCCCCTAGGGATCCACCTCCTATCCAGCTTTTGCTGCACATGCCGTGCCCAACTCTAAAGTAATCCAAAGCTTATGTCCCATGGGCAGAACCCCAGTAACCTCCCCAAAGGAAATAAAATGTGACTGGTAGTAAAAGGTGGGTGGGACTGGCCTCCTACTTTTCTTCCTTGATGACCATTATCAGGATACATAAAGTCTTTAAGTCCTCCTTTAGGCAAGAAAAAAACACCAGCTTGAAGCTTCCAACTAAACCACATAATCATCTCCACATGATTCCCCTCCCCATGGACCAACAGGCAACTGCCATGTAAAAGAAAAAGCAGCTCTACCTCCCCTAGACACGAGACATCCGAAACAGACACCTACCCTGCCTCTGTCGAGTCAGCTCCTTATGTTACAGGTCTGGAGCATGTACTTGGTTTTCTGGCATGTACTGCTGTGCAAAAATAAAAATCCACTGACAGAACTGCTGTAAAATTCAGAATTTCACTTTCATGAAATCTTAGAGTGGACACTGGAAACTTTCACAAAAGTCAGACAAAGAATATATATATATATATATATATACACAGTATATATATATATATATACACATACACACATATATATATATATATATATATATATATATATATGCTGACTAATGTATTTAACTGCAGAATGGAATTCCACAGAACAGGTCACTCTGTCCTCTACAGAACTTCAGACTGACTGCATGTATTGTGGATTGATGTATTAAATGATGTCAGTTCCTGTGTATTATTCTGCAACTCAGCCAGAAGATTTTCTGGAACATGACAAAAAAATTATAGAACACTTTCAGGGAGTCAGATTTTGTCAAAGTTGGAATTTCAGAAAATATTTTCAAAATCTGAGAAATTTTGTAGTCTTTTCATGAAATCAAATGTGCATGCTTTGTTCGACACTATCTAGTATGGTAAGTGGCTGGGCAGCTTCTGTGCTATATAACCGGTTAGAAGAGGTCAGTATAAAGATGGCCTCATAGCTCCAAAGCCTCTCAAAATTGAATTCTAACACAGAATAGAGGACTCTCAGGTTCACTGTATAGTGAATTTTAATTATCACATTATGCTCAAAAAAAGTAGTGGGACTGATTGAACATGAAGTTTCAATTTCTGTCTTCTCTTGAGAGAGGTGGAGACAGTACAAGGAAGTGGCATTGTAGCTGATTTATAAATACTGTAAGCAGAAAGCTTTGTTCACATGTGCTGTAATTCATTCAGGTCTTAGAAGCAAATTAATCACATGGATTTTAAATCAATAATTAAAATAAAACTAAACACATATCGGCACTTTGTTAAGAATATGATATGATTATACATATTAACATGATACATTTTGCTACATCAGTTTAAATATTGTGATTTGTTTTCCTTTTGTTTTTGTTATTCTACATTGTGTATAGTATATAGGTATACATACAAACAGGTATATTTTATATATATATATATGTGTGTGAGTGTGTGACAAAAATGTGGAAATGCCATGTCAGAGTTACCCCTCCACCCCACCCCCATGCCCCCATCCTCAAAACCCTAACTCCACAGACCCCCACCCCACCCCACTCCCACACTCAAATGCAAGCAGAGGATGAGCCAATGCAACATAACCAATCAGAGACAACCAGCATCACAGAACAGAAGTAACACAGACCTCTCTAAACATAGTATAAGACACATCCATCATCATGGTCCAGCAACTATATGAGTTCTTCTGCCATCAGAGTGCTTTGGGGGGTACATACACATGCTGGGCAACCATGGGAGATGGTCCACAGTAAGCATTTTTCTGTTACAAACATCAATAACAAGATTTAAGCAGAGACGTATATTTCAACTCTTAAGAAATGATGAAAAATACAGTAGGTTATGGATAGCTATACTGGAAATAAGAGTTTGAGTAAATGTATTAATAGTCATTGGATGGTTGCATATTTTCTTTCTGATTGAGTGAGTCAGTCATAATAACAAATGGTTGTAATAATAAAAAGTAATGTATTGTAGCATAGTTTACAAGCAGCATGTGACAGCAACAGTTGTAACATCCAAAGCTAAGCATAACATGCTGCTAAGGAGTATTTCCAGGTAACGCAGGAGTATAGCAACTTGTGATGGTGCTGGTTTCATATCTGAGCAGTATCTGAAAATGAGTATGTTTGTGTCAGCTCTATCTTTCCTTCTACACATGCCTATGTGGTAGTAGCTATACCTGCATGTAGCGAGCCAATTGTTAAAGTGACACAAAAAATCAATATTTAGAAAATTTGTACAGACAAAATTTCATTGTGTTAAAAAGTTATTCCAGCTATAATGTTTAATCATACTGTGCTGGCAGTATAGAGTTGATCATACTGTATTTGTTTTGTCATTACATAGTGTCATGTGAAATAAGTACAGTGTAGTGATTATTGTGCTTACAGAAGTGACTGACTTGTATAGTGTCTTACAATCTTGGATGTGTCTTGCATATGTGTGTGGGGGGCTGAGGGGATGTGGAGTTAGTGTTTTGAGGATGGGGCATGGGGTGGGGTGGGGGAACCTAATACTGCATTTTCATACTTTTGTAGCTGTGGAAACAACCCTAACTGATGCATTAACAGAGTTTTTGCAATGACTGTCCCTTCTTTTTGAAAAACTGTAATATAAGTAGCAAATTATATGAGTTGGTGGGGTGCCACTAGACTACCAGGAGGGTTTAAATATTTATTTTACAGTGATCGGTGCATCAAGAGGGATGGGGGTGCCACTAGATCACCAAGGAAGATATGAGTGCTTCTGCACAGTGTACAGGGTGGGCAGGTGGCCACCCACAACTGGCGACTGCTGTGTTGCTCCTTGTAGTGCAGCAGCTCACCTGTGGGTGGGCACCATTTCAGCCTTTTTTTGCAGGCTCAACTTTGAGCCCAGATATAAGGCACATCCCAGGGTTGTGCAGGCATATGCACCTCACATCCTGGGCTGAATATCGGGATGTGCAGCATATGCATGGGCAAGCCCCCTGGGGATGCACTGTATGCATTATCTTTCCACCCCTGCACATCAGGACTTGCACTGTGTAAGTCTGTCCTTTGTATATTGCTCTGGGGCACATTTCTGGGGTGGCACTGGTGGACCTCAGTTGTGCCAGGTGTAACCCCTTTGAATATCTGGCCCAATATATATATATATATATATATATATATATATATATATATATATATATATATATATATATATATATATAGTGATGGACTTATTGAGCATCCCTGCCTCATGCCTGTCTTTATTAGTACAGTGTTCCCTTTTCAGCCATTGATTCTAGGAGTCACTGTTGCCATATGATAGAAACATTTGATCCAGTTTATGAATTGATTGGAGATGCCAAAAGATTGTAAGGTTAAAAACATATATTCATGTGTGATAGAATCAAAGGCTTTCTGCTGGTCAAGGCTCAGCAGAAATCCTTCTTCTCCTTCTGTTTGACAATTGGTTAAACGTTCTCTTAAAATAATCAAATTGTCATGTATTCCTTGTTTCGGAACTGAACAAGTCTGGGCAGTACTAATCAGCGTGTCAGAGACTAAAGCCAATCTTTTTGCTAGGATTTTACCAAGAATTTTTAAATTGGTATTCAGCAAATTAATTGGCCATCAGTTTATAAGGAGGTTTTTATTACCTTTTTAATATAGAAATCTTATATCAGCTGTTGCCATTGAACTGGGTATTTTATTGGAAACTAAGATTTCATTACATAGACAGATGAGCTCAGTAAGTAGTTCTGCCAGGTACTGTTTGTAAAATTTTGGAGTGAGTCCATCACTTCCTGGGGCTGTACCACTTTTTAAGGATGAGATCATCATTTTAACTTCATCTTCTGAAACTGGTTTCACTAAATTATACTGTTATTGAAGCATTAAGTGAGGACCTGTTAGTTGATTTAGGTAATGTTTGGAATTATGAATTTCTGGGGGTGTACAGAAGGTGTTGGATGCATATTGATTCACTACCCTCAATATTTCATCCTTTGTCTTCTGTAGCTTCTCATTATCATCTTTGAGTTGTAATATCAGTTTTTTGGCAGTCTTTTTCTGGTTATCTTTATAGGGGTCAAAGGTCTGTTTTTTAGCATCAGTTCCAAACCTAAGTTCTTGTTGGAGGGTTTTAGCTCTATCATATTGTAATTTATACATTTCTTTTTTTAGATTCATTATTTGTTTACTGTAATCAATTTTAAGGTTCTCAGTTTTAGATATTAATATGTGTAGTTGTTTACATAAATTCAAAATAGCTCAGGAACGTGTCTAGTTTGTCTGTTTGCCAATTTTTGGAATAAAGATCTGAAGTTCAATTTTGAGTCTTCACACCATTCCATGTATGTATCATACATGCAAAGCACAGACTTCTGTGGAGTCCACAACTGCTTCCATTGTACATTAATATATTTTGTTACCATTTAATTTGCAATTTATCTCCAGGGTCTTTTACAGCAAGGTGGTATATTTTCCCATTTCACTTCTATCTCTAGGGATCTATAATCTGAAAAGGCTATATCATGCACTTTTCCTTTTGATACCTCTAAAGTATTAGAGATAAAAAAAGTCTATCCTAGTACAGTGTTGGCCCCTAATGTATGTATACCCTCCCTGAGTCTATACCGTTCTGTATGAGTCCTTCAGATTTGTTGTTAAAATAATATCATTTAAAGCATTAGTGTCACAGAATAATTTGTTCATTTGGAACCCTCTGTCTATTTGATGCAGGCCTCAATTAAAGCCTCCACCCCAAATAACTAACTTGGCTGTGTGTAAATATGGCTGAACTTTTTTAAAGAATTCAATTCTGGCTGTTTTACTTTGTGGTGTATAAATAGTAATCAATCTGAATCTAACAGTTCCATACTGAATATCTAAAATAAGTACCCTCCCTGGTTCTAGATCAGTTAATCTTGTCACTTTTAAATTTGAATTCAAAAACAATATTCCTAGCCCATCACATAAATATGGGCCTTGTGACCAATAAGTAACTCGTTTAGTTCATAATGTTGTAACTTGTGTTACTTCAGAGAGTTTTGATTCTTGTGTCTTGCAAGCAAATAATGTCCACTTTATATTATAAATGTTCTATAAGGACTGTCAGTCATCTTTTACTGTTCTTGATGCTGATCACATTTAAGGTAAATCTGCTGAGAGACACCATGCACATTATATTGAGAAGCAGAGAAGAAAAAAATTACTCACCTTAGTAATTGTGTTTCTTCTAATGCAGTCTTGCTGTATTCTGACAATTTGCAGTTAACTCCAGCTCTTGAAATGCCCCGGAGAGTGAAGGGTTAAATTCTATGCCAGACATAGAACGTTGGGCTCGAGTTCAGTTGAAAACTCTGTCTGTGTCCTTTTGAAACCAAACTGTCAGATTCTTATGAGATAAAACTCACTGACTAAATAATGTGGAAATTGTAAAAAACGCCTAGTAGCCAACTGGCAACATAGACTTTGGATTCCTCAAAAGACTCAAGTCAGGAAAAACAAAGAACCAAAACCAGGTAATAAGAACTAAAAACTCTTAATTAAATAAATACAAAGCACCCAAAACAAAAGGTGGGGTAAAGACACCCTGGGGTGCAATACTGCACCTGCCACCACTTCTGAAAAACAGGTTCTGAAAGGGAGGGGAGGAGGTCAGAATACAGCAAGACTCCATTAGAAGAAACACAATTACTAAGGTGAGCAATTTTTTCTTCAAACAACATGAAGTCTTTTGCTGTATTCTGACAATTTACAGACTACCAAGCAATACCTATAAGGAGGAGGGACAAAACCTACTTTGGGAATAGGCTCTGAAGTACTACTGTGCCAAACCTAGCATCACTCCTAGCCTGGATATCAAGAGAGTAATTCTTGGTGAAGGTATGAACTGTTTTCCAGGTGGCTGCTTGACAGATTTCTAACAAGGGGATATCCCTAGCTGCACCCAGAAATGCAGCTGTACCTTTAGTGGAATAAGCCCTCAGGCCTAAAGGTGCAGTTTTCCCAGTTTTCCTAGCATAATTGAATACAGGACACAATCCACCTGGCAATGGTTCTTTTGGTGGCAGGTTTTCCCTTACCTACTTCCCCATAAGTGAGGAATAACTGGAGGGAGTCAAACCTTTGACCCTTTGTACATTCTATGTAGTAACTAAGGGCCCTTTTAACATCTAAATTGTGTAGCTTCTGTTCCCCTGAGGAGGTGTGACCAGTGAAGAACACAGGAAGAGACACAGATTGGTTTAAGTGGAACTCAGAAACCACTTTAGGTAGGAACCTTCTATTGGTTCTAAGGACCACCTTATCTCTATGGAAAGAGATGAAGTCAAGCTCCACTGACAGGGCTTGCAATTCACTGATACATCTGGCAGAAGTAACAGCAACCAAAAACACAGTTTTCCAAGTCAAGTACTTGAGCTCTGCTGAGGACATAGGCTCGAAGGAGGGGGGGGGTTACATCAGCTGAGCAATACAAATATTCAAATCCCAGGCAAGAGAAAGATCCCTAACAGGGGAATTGGTATGAAGCAATCCTTTGAAAAATGTACAGAATACAGGGTGAGATGACAGAGAGGAAGATTTTCCCACTGACAGGAAAGCAGAAATAGTTGACAAATGATTTTTGAGAGTAGTAGGTTTGAGGCCTAGGCCATTAAGGTAAACCATGTAATCCAGAACTGTAGACAAGTCAGAAGTGCCTGGGAAAACGTGCTTCTTGGAACACCAAATACTGAACCTTTTCCATTTGGAGTTGTAGGTTTTTTGAGAAGCCTTGAGGATCTCCAGAACCACTTGGGACAGATGGAAATCAACATACTCTAAGTCTTCAAGAGCCATGCCTTGAGATTGAGTGACTGGAGATTGGGGTAACAAATCCTCCCTGAGGAGAGATTAGCAGATTGCAATTCATGGGAAGAGACAGGGAAGATGGATCGCTAAGGACAGCAACAGGGGTACCAAGGCTGCCTGGCCTAGTCTGGAGCAATCAGAATCACTTTGCATGGTTGTGACCTTACCTTAACTAGAACCTTGAACAATAGAGGAAAAGGAGGGAAGGCATAAAGAAACTTCCCTTCCCATTTCAAACTCAGAGTATCCAGAGGGACTGAACCAAGACTACAGGTCTGCAACAAAACAGAGAAAGCTGGTGATTTTCTAGGGCTGCAAAGAGATCTATCTCCGGAGTGCCCCACCTTAAGAAGATCACCTTCAACACCAAAGGATCCAGAGACCGTTCATGATAGCCCTGGGAAATCCTGCTCAATGCATTTACTATCACATTGTCCTTTCCTGGGAGGTGGACCGCTACTAGAGAGGTCTACAGGGAATAAGCCAGGCACCATACTTTCATGGTCTCCATGTACAAGGCTGTGGACCGAGTGCCTCCCTGCTTGTTGATATACCACATGGTGGTAGTGTTGTCCGTCCTGACCTGAACCACCTTATCCTGTATTGACTGAGAGAAAGCTTGTAGGGCAAGAAGTACTGCCCTGAGCTCCGGAAGGTTGATGTGAAGAAGGGATTCCTGAAGGGACCACAGTCCCTGGGCCGTTAGAGCCCCCAGATGGGCTCCCCACCCCAAAAGGGAAGCATCTGTGATAAGAACAACAGATTGAGTCTGAGGGACAAACAGAACACCTTGCCTCAGATTGTCCAGGTTCTACCACCACTGAAGGGCCTGAATTAAGGTCTGAGTAACAGAAACTAACTTGGTAAGAGGATCTTTCCTTTGGGACCAAAAGGTTCTCAGATGGAACTGAATGTCCCTCATCTGAAACCTGGCCCCTTGGACCACTGCTGTGGAAGCTGCCGTGTGGCCCAGAAGCTGCAGAAAATGCCTTTCTGGTTGAGAAACCAGAGGGAGAAAGGAAGAGGCCAGTCGATAGATGGCTTTTGCCCTTTCCAAAGGAAGGAGGGCTCTTGGCTTGAGGGTGTCCAGCTCTGCTCCTATAAAAGTGAGGAGCTGTACTGGTTCGAGAACTGACTTGGGAAGATTGAGAAGGAACCCCAGAGAATTGAGAACTTTCTGGGTAACCTGCAGATCTGAGTTGACTTGGTCTGAAGCCTGGCCCACCAGAAGCCAGTCATCCAGATATGGAAAAATAGAGATCCTTTTCATTCTTAAAAAGGCCACCACTACTGCTAGGCACTTTGTAAACACCCTTGGAGCTGAGGTTATACCAAAGGGCATTGCTCTGAACTGATAATGGCCTGAGGGCAATTCGAACCTGAGGTACATTCTGTGGGACCACCTGATGGGAATGTGAAAATAGGCATCCTTGAGGTCTAAGGAGGCTAGCCAGTCTCCTGGCCTCAGAGAGGGAAGAACTGTTCCCAGAGTCACCATCTTGAATTTTGGCTTTACTAGGTGCTTGCTTAGGTATCTTAGATCTAGGATGGGTCACCACTCCCCTGTCTTTTTCGGGGTAAGGAAGTACCTGGAGTACAGACCTTTTCCCCTGTATGGAATAGGAACTCTCTCTATGGCCTTTAAAGCCAGTAGAGACAAAACCTCTGCCTCTAGAGCAAGGGTTTCTGAAGTATTTGCAGGTGGAAAGGATCTGGGTCTCAGTTTCGGAAAACTTTTGAAACTGAGAACCAGTCCTGGCTTACAACTTCCAGGACCCACTTGTCTGAGGTAACAGACATCCAGTCCTGGACAAAGTAAGCTAGCCTGCCTCCTACTGGAATAGGGGAGTTGACCCCAGCTGACACATCGGGGTGTCTGCTTGGCAGGAGCCTTAGACTGAGGGGTGGATGCAGCCCTTCTCATCCCCCTTCTGCCTCTCCTTCTGAGAAAAGGAAGACGAGGCCTGTGCCTGATAGAAAGGCCTGTGAAAAGGCCTGCCCCTGCCCCTAGCTTGCTGCCTCTGAGGAGTTGCCTGCCTCTCCTTGGCCTGGGAACTCCTACAAGTGGTCCTGTACTCATCCATTTTCTTCATGTAATTCTCTGTCTGCTCCCCAAACAGAGAATTATCCACTACAGGGAAATCCATGGCATTAGCATGGGTGTCCTGCAAAACGCTAGTACATCTGAGCCAGGCCATTCTCTGAAGAGCCACAGATGTAGCCATGACTCTTGATGACACATCATTGGAGTCCACAGCAGCATGAAATTGCACCTTTGATGCCTCAATCCCATCAGCAGCCACCCCCTCCAGCTCCATGACTAGCTGGGGGGAGGCCTGTTTAGCCAGTGCCAGTACAGTGTCCCACCTGGACTTCTGCTACCTGGCTGTATAGGCCATATGATTAGCCTGCCTGAGTCCCAAAGATGATGCCAAATACTGATTCTTTGCCATGACATCTATCTTCCTGGAATCTTTGTCTGGGGGTGTGTGAAGCCAAGGGGATGTTTGCCTTGTCATAGGCAGCAGCCTGCACTACCCCAACATGGCTGCATTGTTGGTAAAGAAATTCTGTATCCGAGCCTGACAAGGTGTACCTCTTGTCCATTCTCTTGTCAACAGGAGGTACAGAGTTTGGAGACCTAAGAATTGTTTGTGTCCATTTCCCAAATTACCTATGAAGGGGAATAGACAGTCTCTTAGACTCTGAGATGTCCATCATCTCTATGAAGTCAGGCTCCTCTTGATCCTCTACAGCCTCCTCAATAGTAAGCTGGAGGGTTTGAGCCACTTTTCTGTAGAACAGAAAATGGAGAGGGGACTCAGAAAGCCTAGGACAGGAAACACCAGAAGTTTGTCTGGGGAGAAGTCCGGTTCCACAGGCACATCCAGACTTTCACCGTCGTAATCATCCTCTTCAAAATCCCCCGTCCCGTCAAACTCTGGTTCGTAAAAATCTTCAGGGGAATAATCCTGAACCAGGAGAACCAAATGAACCGAACCCCTGCTAGAAGGCGCTGGATCGGTCGGAACCGGACAAAATGATTCCACAATCCGAATCACTTTGGCCATTTCTTTGGTGGTCAGAACATGCAGCTGTGGATCCGAACCGGCCTATTTATCCTTTCATTTTCTTTTTGTAGGAAACAATCCCTCAGGATGGGCTATCCTCTTGCCCGAAGAAGTATTGCCCTGGTCAGAGGGCACTCCTTCTGGTTTGGTAGGAACCGAACGGGATTTGTCTTCCTGGTCAGCAGATATCTTGGCCTACTTATCCCTAAGTCTACCTAACCTTTTCTCCAGGGTAGACTTAGGGAAAGTCTTACAAATTTGGCAGTCTGAATCGAGGTGGTCAAACCCCAGACAGTAAACACAGGTGTGTGGGGATAGGCCTTAGCAAAGACCTCCCCACACACACTGCAGTGTTGAAACTCAGTGGGCCCATTTTTTTTGGGGGGGGGGGTCTCAGACATGGCCAACCTAACCAACTTACCCTTTATATAGCAACCGCCAGGCAAGACTCCTCTATTGGTTTCTCACCATGTCACAGGTGATGGAAAAAAACGCTAAAATTAATTTTTTTTTAAAACTGATATGGACCGGTAACCACTTACTAACGTTTTCTTTTTCAAGATCTCACTACAAGATCGGTTCAGCCAACCCAATCAGAAAAATTTCACAATTTCCACACAACAGCTACTAATCTAAGTACTTATGGTACCACAGACAGAGTCTCAAACCGAAAAACGGAATGAAAATCGGACTAAAACCGAAACTTTAACTGCGATAGAACTGAGCAGAAGGAGGAATCTCTGGAGCGACTGTTCAGTGAGGCTGAGTAAAGAATCTGGTGGTTTGGTTTCAAAAGGACACAGACAGGTTTTCAACTGAGCTCGAGCCCAACGTTCTATGCCTGGCATAGAATTTAACCCTTCACTCTCCTGGGCAGTACAAGAGCTGGAGCTAACTGCAAATTGTCAGAATATAGCAAGACTTCATGTTGTTTGAAAGCATCAATCTGCCTTTATTGCTGAGATCTCATGATCCATTTCTTTTTTACTTTATCACCTTGGCCTGAATCCTCTAGACCTGAGGAATGGTCCTTAGTTGAGGAAGCTATTAAAGAGGAATCTGAATCCATGTCTTCTCCCTCAGAGTTGCCTCTGTCAGATCTGCTTGTAATGCTTTATATTGGTTTGCAGTTGTTCATTTATGTTTTTGTTTAGTAATTTTTCTCTTTATCCCTTCAGATTCAGCCTTTTTATTAGCCTTAGTTTGGGGTCTTTTTTGTAAGAGACAGTTTGAAAGGGAGGTTCAGCAACCGGTGTGGGGGCATAGATTCTGGGTCTGTAGAATGTCCTGCCTCTATATGCATTATAGAAGGGTCTCTACCATCCATAGATTCCATCTCCCATTCTGTATTATTAAGCTCAGTGTTATTTGTTTCACATACATTATTAGTGAGATCCACTAATGGTGGTTCTGTGTCTTGCACCATGTTAGCTGCATTCTTGTTTGTGTCCTGACTGATGTTTTCTGTATCTAGTACCTCATGTCTTATGCCATCCACCTAGTTCTGCAATTTGTATTTCTCTTTCTCTTTTTCTTTATGGATTTCCTACATTCATTTTTCAGAAGCTATTGCACATCTCTTTGTGCTTGAGTGATTATTGTTTCATGAGAAGAGCTGTCATTTCCATTATGTGAGGCCCCAGGGCATCTAACATATGAGTGGCCATTTTCCACACACAAATTGCAATGGAACAAGTTCACACAGGAAGCAGCTAAATGGCCAGTGTCCAGATAGTGTGTATATCTAGGAGTATCACATGCATTACTGAGGTGAAGTCTGGATCTGCATATGTGTCATGATTTCTGCTGACCAAGACAGAATAGGGACCCTCTGTCTCTACCTAAGTAAAAACAGCCTGGTAAATGCACAGTCCCATTGTTGGACATAAATAACTTGCCTTTACCCTTCCAAATTCCTATCCAGATCTGCTGTGAATCAATGATGGGGGAATGGGTGTTCCAAAATGTTATACCTTTTTTCAGCCAAAATGAAATGTCTGCCACATTTACACTCTCATTTTTAAAAATGATAGTTATTGTTCTTACCGCTGGCTTGGTGATTGGTATGGCTAGAAAGGGGGTCCACACAGGAGAATTGTTCAACGCACTGTATTTGACCCAAAATCTGTCCAGTGCTTCAACTATCTTAAAGCTGATGTCATAATTACAGTATATTTGTTAGTATGGATCAGCACAAAGACTTCTGAGGCATAGAATTTCATAGAGTTTTTTAATAAGGTTCTCCCCACATACACTCAATCTGGAGGGGTATCTAGACCAGCCTTGTACAATAGATGAATTGCATTTTTACGTGGTGCTGATTCACTTTTGCTTTTAAATAAATCTGCCATCCTAAGCAGAGGTTTGTAAAACTGTCTTTTGCTGGGGTCTTGCAGGTTTTGAACCCCCTAACGCCACTGGCATAATGTCTTCTGACTTCAGTAATTCTGGTGCAGATACATGTTGTGGAATTACATTTTCAGTGTTATTATCAGGCACGCCTTGTTGGTGGTTTGCAGTAACTGGTAAAACATGTACAATAAGTTCCTTTTGCAGAATTTTAACAACAGTTTTTTCAGAATTAGGAACAGTTTGATTACTGGGCTCTTGTGAGGTAGGCCAATGCAGTTTATTTGTAACTACCATATTTATGGGTTGTTCATTTAGTAAATCAGGTTGTGCCTTAGTATCTGGTGGTATCTCACAGCATTTAGGAGAAGCAATGAGTTTACCTGTATGCATAATGTCCACATTCACGAATTGTGCCACATCTAAGTCTGATGGATAATGTTTCCAGGAACCATCAGTATCCTCCACCCAGCCTGTGTTTTTCAGGGCATCAGTCGCTGACCAAACTTGTGCACTTTGATCTTTACTGTTAGAAACTTCATTCGGTACCTTTTTCCTTGACATCCCCAGTGTTTCTCTTGACGGCAAAGTGTTGTTAGGTAGAGCTTCTGCAAAGGTTGTCATCTTGTAACTTGATTCTTTGGACTATGCCCTGTGCCATTTCAGCACTGGAAGCCAAACAAGGTGTGTCAGCTGTCCGTAGCTGCCGTGTGGCTGTCAGGTACTTCTCCTATTCTTCTACAATTTGTCACAAGAGTTGGGCTTTCTTTTGTTCAAGAACTTGTTTTAGCAATTTTTCTGCCTCCAGAACATAACTTTCAGGTCCGTCGTGTGTCCTGTCTTGGTCATTGGAAATTTTGATGTCCACAATGTCGGCAAATTTCTGATCCATCCGGAGGTTGTCTTCAGAGACAAGTACATGTGATGTAGCAATTTCAACTTCCATTTGGATCTCTGGTCCATGATGTACAGAGTCTTGGCTACCGCAATCGATGTAGGGGAAAAAGTAATCCTATCATTCTAAGAGCTCGCTAAGTTTATAGAGATGGGGGAGGAGACCTACTCCCCTGCCTCCCACACATCCTCACTCTCCAATGCCCGACGTGAAGTGGCCATCTCTCCAGATGGCCAGAGGTACCTCTACTGGTGAGTAGGGGAATTTTCCAGGTGTCCGGGCCAAATTTCCTCCATTAACTAAAAATAGTACTAACAGCTTAGACTGGTTCAATTTCAGTTGTTTTACCATCTATATCGCCCCCCTTCCCCTAGATGAGGCTGAAAATAGACATAACTTTCCAGCTCACCTTTCCTGGTCAACAAAATACTAAAGTAACAAACAAATATATATATATATATATATATTATAGCTGCATGGTAGTGCAGCTATAGTTAATGTTGAGTAGGCTCTTTAATGTTAAAGCCTCAAATCTTGCACTTTAATAACTTTGCAACTGTTCATCCAATTTGCCTGAAACTTTGCATATGTTGTCTCCTACCACGGGTCTCTGGATCTGACAAGTTGCATCAGATGTGCAGTTGTGGCTCTGGGGAGTGCCAAAGTGCAAAGATTTTATGGGCCATTTTTGGCAAAATCTTTGCTCATGTCTACAGCGAGAATGGTTTATCCATCTGGTCTGAATTTTTCAGGGTATATGGAGATTAGGTTTAAAGGTGCGGTGAAAAAATATGAATCCATTCAAAAGTCATTAAAGTTTAAAGTTTCCCATTATACCATATGGAAAAACAATTATGTTCTGAAAGTGAAAGCAGATAAACAGCCCTCAAAACCAGTTTCTTTGTCACTTCATAGCAAAAAAACAGTTAGGACATTTGGGCTGAAATATGCAGTGTGACAAGCCCTTGCCTCACAGATGTGCCCATTGCTGGTTTGGTGAAGAAATTGACCCAGGTTCCATAGTTACAGCACTCCGAAGTTGTGAATTTTCCCATAGGATATCATTGTGGCAGTTGCAGCACCTTTTGGCAGCTGTATCTCGAAAATGGTTCGAGATACAGTACAGATTGTTTTTCTAAGCGTAGCTTGGTAGGTGTACTAAGCATACATGGAGGTGGCCAGGCCATGAATACAACTGAAAAGGAATTTTTTCCAAAGTTCCTACAGTTCCTGAGGTATTGCAACTTTTGCCGCACAAAGGTTACATGGAATGGCTCTAGGCGTGCGCTACGTCTCTATACTTATGGGTACGTGGGCCCTGAGCTCCTACATTTGGATCTCATTATGCAATAATGGGAGTGCAGGGCCCTATATTATGTAGTAGTGGGAGCGCACAGAGATGTGATATTAAAATATCAGTACGCTTACATATAGATGGGACAGCAGGGCCCTCCAGGCCCTTTGCCCCCACATAAAAATCACTGACAATTACAAAATGTATGCATGATGGGAGCACAGGGCCTTCCCACAACCACATAAGGGTAACATTACACTTTCTCAAAAAGAAGGGAAATTCATTGCAAAAAACTTCGTTACTGCATCAGTTAGGGTTATCATTACATTGACAAAAGTTTGGAAATTCGATGTTAGGGTCACCAACCCAATCTCCTACCCCAACCCCACTCTCCACATGCCTTGTGGTCGTAGGGCCTAATTCTTGCCTCATTTTCCTATACTATGCCACTTAGCTTCCTTATAAATGGAATGGGGTGAAAGTTAGAGTCACAAAGATTCATTAAGAAATTAGGAGTAATAAAAAGGCAGAGGCCCATGAAGTAGCTCCTTTATGACATGGTAAAGTAATTCATTGTACCCACATTACTTATATAATTATCTAAATTTCTTTTAAAGCTATCTTTGTTATTGCTTATGATCACATTTTCAGGTAATCTGTTCCATATGTTAGCTGATCTGATTGTGTAAAAGTTTTTCCTTCTGTACAATTTATACTTTTTAGATTTTACCTTTAGGGGGTGCCCTCTTTCTTCAAATCTATCAGGTTTATACTGTATGTTTAATTCTGTAACTAACTCAGGATCATACATTAGTTCAAAGTAATCTACACAATTCTAAACTGTGTAAACCCAGAGAATCTAGTCATTCTTCATAAGATTTTTCTTTTAAATAATTAATGGATTTAGTAAACTGTCATTGAACGTTCTCAATTCTGTTTATTTTCCCTTTCTTTTACGGATTCCACAGTTGGTCTCTATAGTCCAGGTCTGGCCTAACATGTGATAGGTATAGTGGTAGTAATACTATATTAGTCCTATTTTTAATGTTTTTATTTAGTGCTCTGATCATTCTATTTGCTCTGGAGATACAGTAGAATTTGTGTATTGTTGTTTGAACTCAAACGTGTCCTCTATTAATATGCCCAAATCCTTCTCAAATAGTTTATTCTGTATGTTGTTGTTATTTAATATATACTTGTGTTTTTGATTCTTCTTACCCAATATGTAGCACACAACATTTATCAATGTTTAACTGTACCCACCATTGTGCTATCCATGAAGCGATAGTGGTTATATAATTTTGTATGGATGAAATCACTTGTTCTGTATCTCACGTTCCCCTTAGTTTAGTGTTGTCAGCATATCTAATGATTTTGTTGCTAACCTCTTCATCCAGGTCCGCAATAAAAATGTGAAAAATTATGGGACCCAGAACTGATCCCTGCGGGACATCACTTGTTACCACACCCTCCCTGGACAGATGACCTCTAACTGACACTCCTTGTTTTCTATTGGCCAACCAATTATTTATCCAGAAAATAATGCCCTTATCAATATCATATTTAAGTAATTTTTCATTAATAGCCCAGTGAGGGACCATATCAAAGGCTTTACTAAAATCAAACATTATTATAACCATAGATATATTATTGTCCAGTTTTCACTTATGTTTTCATAGAAACTGATTAGATTTGTGGTGCTAAGCTGCAGCCTGTCAGGCCCCCAGATGCCAGTGGATATGGAAGGTTCGTTCTCCAGGGTCATAACAGTGGCCACAGGTTCACTGCTGCTGCTGGTGCCCAATCCTTTGCATGTAGGCATGCTGGTGCTGCATGAGAAGAAAGGTGTGTCAGTGATGCAATGCCCACATGTGCCTCCCTGTACACTGCCGCTGCATGTGTCCTGCAGCAGGGCATGCGGGTGGGTGAACACATATGTACATGACATGCATGATAGCTGCATGCATGCCAGCATGCCCGTGTACACACCCTCCGGGCCCCAGCTGTTTGTGTTTGACATACATACCATGCATTGATGGGCTGCCACCCATCTGGAAGCCTCCTCCAGGCTCACCCTCCACTGTTGTGTGGTGCAGGGTGGCTGCCACCAATGCCTCTGTTGGCATCAGAGTGGGTGCATCCACTGGCCCTCCCCCACTGGCATTACGGGATGCTCTGATGGTAGCCACCTTCTCCTTAGTCCACCACCTGACAGTCCTAACCTTTTTGCGGCACTCCTGTGCCAACCACTGGTGGCTGCCGTGCTGGTTCACTTAGGTCACCACCCCAACCCATGCAGTAGCCCTGGCCAGTGGTGTGCCCATGGCACCACTCAACAGGGCCTTCCTGTCGAGGTAGGCCTCAAACAGGGCATCTGTCTCAGCTTTAGTGAAGTTGGGTCAGCACTTCCATGCAGGGCCTCACTCCTCGCTCTCCTCATGTTCTGACATGTTGTCTCCTATGGTCATGGACAGCACAGTGCTTCAGTGGCAGCATCTCCATTGTCCATCCCACCCTGCAGTGCTGTCTGCTCCCAGTGTGCTGCAGTGGCATCCACCATGTACCTGTCAAGGTTGCAATACTGGTACATGGCCTGTGCTGTTCAGTGGTGCTTATGAGGCGCAATGCAAATGAAGTTGAGCACAACGGTAATCACATGCTAATGCACCCCACTGTGCCACGCATTGACTGATGAGCTCATTTGCATGCAACATCTGAATATCGAGATATTACACCATGCGCAATGGTATTGTGCCGGAACAAGTGGCTGCGCACTGCCTATGCATATGTGGTGCTCGGGCCTGCAGTGCCCGTGTATACTGTGATACCATGGTGTAAATTGCACATGATGCGTGAGCAGCATGATGCATCGGCACTGCGCAAGCTGCACATGGCCAGCAACATGCACACCATGCAAGATGGCATGTTCCTTATTGTACTCATGTGCACTGTGCGCTAACCACTAACCTCTGAACCCTGGGTCCTCTCCAGGACCCTGTGACCCTACCAGACATGCCCACTGCACATGTCAAGCACTGTGCAATGGGCGGGTACTGTGTAGCCTCCCACGCATCGCGCATCTGTGACCTGTACCAAACACTTGCGCCTAATGCCACCATTTTTGCCACCAAACCTGCTACAGATCAATGGTGCAGGCTAGACGGAGATGTGCCCTGAACTGGTCCTAGGCTGAACTGGCCAACCTTGTGGTCTGTGTGGAGCCCCACACCCCACAGCTGTTTGGGTAGGTGCCCTTGCAGCAGACCAGGGTCACTGTGTGGCAGGGGATTGCTGCCAGCCTGAAGCACAGGACTGGGGTGCCTAGAACAGGGGAACAATGCAGCCACCAGTATGATGATCTCATCAGACAGGGCCCTGACCGGCTGAGGAGGCTTCAGGCACTCACCAGGCTTTGGGCTATGCCACAGCCAAGTAAGTCATCCCATGTTGCATGTCTGCCCTGGTGTTGTACTGTGATGTTGCCTTGGCTGCATGGCATGCCCTGCAGAGGAGTACACTGTTATTGTCCTCATCACGGAGTGGCATTGCCAACTTCTGCTTGCATTGTGATACAGCCGTGCAGGCATGTGGGACATGTCGGGCAGGGGCACACGCTGTGCACAGGGGTCGGGGGGAAGCTGCTGTGGTCAGTTACTGATGTGCACCTGTCTTCTTTTCATTCTCAGGACTGGAGGACTGCAGGTGGGCAAGGGCTGTGGCAGAATAGGACTGAGCGGTGCACCATGATGGCAGAAGACCAGCACCAGCAGAGTTGCAGGGGGCAGGTAAGCACTGTCATGGTCCTTTGCACTGTACATGGGGGGTGGCAGGGGAGAGTGGGTGCAGGCATGGCCGCCTGTGCCATGTGCCATGACAGCTGTGTGTGTCACACTGTGCATGGTGCATGCCACTGTGGCATGTCCGATGGACACATGTGCCAGCTGTTGGTGGGGTGGGCCGAGCCTGGCTGCCACCATTGTTGCTTTGGTGCTGCCAGTGCACTGTGCCATGTGACTGTCATTGTACAGTTGTGTGGCCATTGTGCAGCAGGGACCACCTCTGTGCAATGTTGTGGTGTGCCATGTTGCTGGCTGACATTGGCCCACCCCCCTGTGGGTGGCCATTGCGGGACCTCCAGGGGTGTGTGATCTTGCTGACAATTGTACAATGTGAGTGGACATGGTTCCTTGGGCCATTGCACTGATCACCTGCCCTGTCCCTTACTATAGGTGTCCCACAACCAGTGCAAAGACCACAGCACCAGATGTTGAGCTGGCTGATGCACCAGACCTTGCTTGTGGTGTCGTCCATCCTAGAGGTGGTGATGGTGGCCATGAGCCGAATGATGGCGGCGGAGAGGAGGGAGAGGCAGAATGCCAGGGAGGCCAAACAGGGCTGTCACTGAAGATAAACCAGTTTTCCCCTGTCTGCCCTGTTGAACCTTCCCCTACAATCCCCCCTACCACTGTACAGTCCCTGTGCCCTGTCCCCTTCCCTCGCTATGCCTACCCTTTCCCAGCCCCTGTTTTTCTCTACATAGTTTTCATAAATATAAATATATATATATATATATATATATAGATATATTCTGACATACCTGCCTGTGTCTGTGTCTGCTTTGCTGGTGGCATGAGGAGCCATGCTGCAGTGGCTCAGTATCTGTCCATGTCGTGTGCATGAGAGGGGGCGCATGTTGTACTTCTACGGTTTCCTGCTGTGTGTTGTGGTGTGTCCCACCATGGTGGTATCTATCCTGTGGGCTGGTGGCTGTGCCTTGGGGTGCCCATGGGGCAGCTGTCAGGGGCATGTAGTGGGTGTGTGCATCATGGTGATGCATGGCCATAGTCATTGGTCGGGTACTGCCTGCACACTGTGTTGGGGTCCTCTGCTTGGTGTTGTGCAGCCTGTCCCATGTGGTCTGCCACACTGCCTCCATCCCCACCCCTTCAGTGCCCACTGTGAGGGCTTCCTGTGTGCCTGTGTGGCATGTGTGTGCTTGGCTGCATGGTCCTGGGTCTGGCCTGCTATGGTCTGGGAGGGGGCACATGGCCAGCGGCTTGTGGGGGGGCTCCCTTGGTGGCCCTCCATCAGTCACTGGCACCTCCTGTCACCTGCTATCTGTGCCACTGTTGTGTTCTGAGGTCCTGTGTCTGGGTGCCTGTGTGTGCCCTGCTGTGCCCTGCTGGTGGCAACCTCCTGTGGCCTGTCACTGTGCTTCCATGTCTCTGTCCCTGGGTCTGTTCTCTGTGCCCTGCCTCCCTCTGTTGCTGAGCTGCTTTGCTCCATGGTTGCACTGGAGCATCTCTGTTTGCGCCATGGCACAACTCTGTTTGCACCATGGTGCAACTCTGCCATATTCAGGCAGGTTGTGCTGGCACAGTTTGGCCTGTGTAGCCTCTGAATATGGCTCCAGTTGCAACCTGGTGCATCAGATTTGCGCTGTGCTGGACTTGTGCTGGACTTTGGCACATTTCTGAAAATCCCGGCCCACGTTGCTTCCATGTTATATATTTTATGTAATCCATAAGCCTTATTTTTCTTTTTCATTATCTTTTGAATATTTTTTGTAAACCATTTTGGTGATTTTCTGTTGTTATTATATTTTTTTACCTTTTTTTATTTATTTATTTCATTTTTGTTAACCGGGTAGGTGCAGTAAGTCGGGAATGCCCATTTTCAGAGATGACCCAGGAGGTTACATCAAAGCAAGGAGCAATACAAAACAGATAACAGCAACAGGAATAGAAGCAAATACAGCAGTGGAAAGGTGACAAATTAATCAATCATTGAAAAAACATGCAAAGTATGATGAGATAAGTAAGCATAAAACCAGTAAAACATATCAAATAATGAGACAGAAATTACGAAGTATGATGAGATACATAAGCAGTGTGGAACAACAAATTCTTGCTAAAATGGCAACATGTAAGAAATAACAGAGTACAAAATTCAGCAATTGGATCAAAGTTGATCCTAGGAACAGTAGACTCTAGCGGATCCCAGTTAACAATAGACTTATTAATATAAGTGCTAGTCAAAAGTGAGATACAGTGAATACAATAGTTTAAGTGCCAAACCTCCACAAATAGTAAAGATAGAGTGGGTTTAAATGAAAACATGGGAGGTGAAAGTAGGGAAGGGGGCAGAGGTAGAATAGTAAGGTGGTAACAGCAAAAGTAGCAAAGGAGTCAGAGAGAGGATGGGACAGGGAGAGAAGGTGCAGAGGACAGGGTGTGAAAAGAGAGAAAGGAGGTGCAGGGGTGAGGCAGAGTGAGTCAACAGCAGATATGGCATTAGGGGTAGGTATGAAGACTGAGAGGTAGATGGAGGAGAGGACTAAGGTGGATTGAATCACATAAAAGTAGTGGGTTTATTTAGGAGCACTCTGTGTTCCTTTTGAAAAGAGCATGAGTAGGTACACTCCAGATTGCAAGGGGAAGGGAGTTCCAGTAGTTAGGGGCAGCGTAGGACAAGGCACACATACCTTTAAACGTATAGCAGTGAGGGATATGGAGCAGGGTTTGATCGGAAGACCTAAGGCCATAGGAAGAGGGTTGAGGGGTCAGTAGGGAGGCCAGGGACACTGGTGTGCTGGACCTGATGATACAATCAGTCAGGAAGCCAAGGACAAACAGATGGTGAGAGAGCGGAGAGGGCAGGATCAGATCAGCATAAAGTTTACAATGATGTTTGAATCCTGAAGATGCAGAGACATACTGGCAAATATTATTATAGGTTGTGTCCCATTTCTTAAGAGCAGATTTAGAAGCCCTGACATATCTAACAGCAGCATAAGTGAGTGATGGCAACAAAATGTCATGGGCTATGGCCAGCCAAGCATAGGGACTTAAAAAATAACTAGTTTTATACACAATCCCTATTTTAGTATTAACTGATTTGCAGGTGGCTAGGATATGCTGGTCAAAGTCAAGGGATCCATCAAGTAGTACCCCAAGATATTTGAAAGTTTGCGTGGTTTCAAGATGAGATCCGTCCAAGCAAGAGATAAGAATCTGATTATGATTAGATCTGAGCTTACGTGCAGAGCCAATAACATGGCTTGAGTTTTTTTATGTTTAGCACAAGCTTATGCTTGGTAAGCCAAGGCAGGATCTGGGAGAAGACAGACAAGAGAGAAAAGTTAGTATCAGACATGGATTTAGAGCTAGTATAGAGGACAAGATCATCCCCATAGTGGAGGAAAGAGCACAGAGGAATAGCAAAGGTAATATTATTGATGAACACAGAAAAAAGGAGGTGGCCCAGAATGAAGCCTTGAGGAACTCCTAGGTCAGCAGTTGTTTGGTCAGACAAAGCATGTCTATTCATAATATTATGTATTGTAGATTTGATGTATTCCCAACAGTCATTCACTGGTTTGTTTTCCAGGATTTGTTGGCAATTAATAGCAGATCATTCATTATTAATTGCTGTAGTGTTGGCCATTTTATATAAATATATTTAGGTACATCATTTAATGTAAGCTGAAGTGTTTTCCAAAGTAAATACAACAGTAGCATGATCACTGTTTCTGATGGAAGCCTGCACCTCTCAATTTTTGATATTGATGTTTTCATTGGTTTGTACTAGGTCCAATAAATTATTTTGTCCTTTTGAACAGTGTACATGTTGAATTACATTATTTTCCTGACACAGGTCTAGAAACTGTCTGTGAGGTTTTGATTGACAAATACTGTTTTTCCGATCAATATCTGGGAAGTTAAAATCTTCTACTAATATTAAATTGCCCATGTCTGTAGCTTTTTGTATTTCTTGAAATAATTCATCATTTACTTTTCTTGTTGACTCAGGAGACCTGTAACATATACCCAATATATATTCATTAGATTGACTAGAATTAATTTTGAGCCAGGGGGTCTCAGTTTTATTGGGTTGCATTTTTCTTTGTGACATAATATCACTATGTTTGATGTTACTGGTTAAATAGATTGTTATTCCACCCACTTTTTTGTTTGTGCAAGTCGGACCTAATCATGTGATAACCTGAGATATCTTTGTTCCATGTATCTTTACTATCAAGCCATGTTTCTGTTATCAGAGTGATATCTATGCTATATGTTTTTAATGTCACTTGAATTTCTGAGAATTTATTGTTCAAACTTTGTACATTACTTAAAAGGCATTTGAGTGTTTGATTTTTATTTTCTTTCCTAACCAATTCTGGTACTATATCATTTTGTTTTATGTTCCCTCCTCCTTCATTATCAGTTTAAATGAACTTCTTTCATTCTTTCTTTACAGTCCATAAAGATTTTGCTTCCTCTGCAATGAGATGTAAGCTGTCATGACTATATAGGGCAGTTACATAGAAACATAGAAACATAAAAGTTGATGGCAGATGATGACTGCAAGGCCCATCCAGTATGCCCATTTTTCTGCCTTATGAATGTGCCATTGGCCTTTGCTCTGTCAATGGCCTATCTATTCATGCTCATCTGTATTTGCTCCCTTATGACTAACCCATGCCTGTTTGAAGCCCTGCACTGTATTCCTATCCACCACTTCCTGAGGTAGGCCGTTCCATGCATCCACCACCCTTTCTGTGAAAAAGAACTTCCTCACATTACCCCTTAATCGGCCTCCCTCTAATCTCATGCTGTGTCCTCTTGTCCTGCTATTTTTATGTTTGCTTGCACGCATGTGCAAGAAACATAGTGCCATCATCTGAGTTTTTCAGAGGTGTGTCAGCATCTTCCAATTCAGTCAGTGTGTTTGCAGGCGTGGTCACAGTTCTCAATCACTGCTGAGCTGTCTATGACAGCAGTTGAAATGCAGTGGCATACAGTTGGAAAGAGGAGCTACGCTTCAGTGAGCAGCTCCTCCCCCACACACACACACAGATCAACTGTGTCTGTTGCCTGATAGGATGGTGCAGTCTTGTCTAGCTTAGAGAGACAAGCCACACATCATTACTTTAATAAACTGTTCCTGCCAAAGCAGGACCACCAAAATGTGTGGGTGCCTAACTGTCCTTACACATGCCAGCTCTCAAAGCACACCTTCATGGACTCCATGGGTTCTAATCCTCCAGAAAAAAATACCTCAGCATTTGATATGAAAACTCAGACTTCGTTGTATGTGTAATTCCAGTGTTTTCTCTTACTAGACTCTGTCAATGTGAACTCCCGCTGCTAAAACCTATGCAAATGAACTTAGCTGCATTGTACTACCTGCAGCTGAAGCAAAGAACTGCCAGAGTGCACAAAGGAGAACATACTGCTATGCATTTCAGCAGCAGCCAGTGGGGGAGGTTTTCATGACTGAAGCACTTTAATGCGCTTTTTAGTGCTGTCACATACACACCCCAGTGTGGTAATTCACTAAGCTGCACACACAGTCTGGTAATGCAGCTTCAAAATATTTTTTTTTTCTCTGAATTGCCGTGAGCTGGCATTTAGATAAAATCACACAGCTGTTTCTCAAATCAGATGCTCAATGAAGTCACATCACCTTGTGACCCTAAACATTAGGGTTGGACATGTGCCCTAACAAAATAGTGAAAAGTAGGTATAGAAAAAGAAAACACAAATTCAACCATAGCTCACAATCAAATCCACCCTTTTCTCCAGTGAATCTGAAGCCGCCTAACAGCCCACCCCTGGGTGCTCATGCACTCCCTGCACCCGCACAACATATGGCCGATGGGGGTGCTGTTGCATTTTATTTCATAATTTCCTGATCCCGTTACTGCCACCATACTGATATAGTAATACTTTTTATGGCTCGAAAACTGCTTGACATTAGCTGAATTATAAATGGCATCCCTGTTTGACGCTGTGGTGCGGAATATGGTGGTGCTCAAATTTTAAGCCAAGTATTACATGCAGATATGTTGTTATTGACTCATGTCACTTACCATTTTATAAATCTATTGATTTTTTCAATTCGCTTTTGCTGACAAATGTTGATCGCAGGGATTCTGGTGTCACAATTCAGTTCAGCAACGTGTAACATCTTAGTGCAGATGCTAAATAACTGTTTTAAAATGCTGAAAAAGTTAACAGCGATGAAAGTGCATGAACTTCTTTCTTCCGTGTCTGGAGCTGTAGTGGTGTTATTGGCAAGTGCATGTCCCTTTGCTCCAGATCTATCAGTGAGATGTCTATTCTGTGCAATGGACAGTGGCTGAATGTTATCAGCTGAAAGTTTTCATTTCATTATCAACGGATAAATATTCAGGGCTTTGCAAATGCAACTTTGCTGGTAGCACAGTTTCATGCCCCCAAGTGTCTCATCAGTTAGTGGTTATATCTTAACCGATGATCACAAAAAGTATGAAAAAAATTTGCCGCTGAGTAATGTAAATGCCAATCCACCAAAGCACCTTTAGGCTGCAAACATAATTTGAACATATAGGGATTCTGGACCGGTGTATCACTCCGTGGCACAGCAACGGTTAATAAGTTTAAGCACATTCTCAGGACATTGTTTCACTTGCCCCCTCTCCCCACTCACGATCCTGGTCACCTGAAATAAACCTGACATTTTAGTATCTGTTTTACATCTTGGCTCAGTTAGGCAATCAGCTCTGTAAGAACATAAATGGACATATAAATGGGGACTATAAGAACATGCCGTGGGTGCTTGTGCCTTAGTCCAGCGGTGCAACATCAGCCTGAAGCTCAGGTAGAGCTTACTGTCTACCACTTTTTTCACCCCCCCCATGTACCTGTACCATTTCACATCCTCCCTTGCCTTAGTCCAGCTGTGCTACATCAGCCTGAAGCTCTGGTAGGGCTTACTGTCTACCACTTTGTTCACCCCCCTCCATGTATCGCTGTGCTACATCAGCCTGAAGCTCTGGTAGGGCTTACTGTCTACCACTTTGTTCACCCCCCCCATGTACCTGCACCATTTCACATCCTCCCTTGATCTACAGTGTGGATCCCTCATTCATACGTCACATATGCACGCACAAAAAAAAAAAGGTCTTCAAAAATTAAGATACATTTTTTATGTTTGTTATGTTTGCTTGCATGCATGTGCAAGAAACATAGTGCCATCATCCGAGATTTCGGAGGTGTGTCACCCGCTCTTCCAATTCAGTCACTGTGTTTGCAGGTGCGGCCCCTGTAAGCCAATGCATGATGGAGCTGTCTATGACAAGCTCCAAAATGCAGTGGCATACAGTTCAAAGGGGGAGCTACGCTTCAGTGAGCAGCGATAAGATATCACTTGCTCATGTGCAGCTCCCCCCACACACACACACGCGCGCGTGCGCACCCCCCCGGACGCACGCACACACTGTATAGCCGATGGGGGTGCCCAATCCTCCGTCATCTGTGCTGCGCTCCCTCTGCCCCTAAAGCCTTCCAAATGCCACACTGGGTGCCCACCCCAGCGTGGCAACTCATGATATAGCTGGAGGGTGCCCAATCCCTCGTCGGCTCCACTGTCCTCCACCCCGAGTACTGGGTGTCATGCTGGGAGCCCACCCCAGTGTGGCAATCAATGCTTTGAGCAACGGGGGTGCCCAATCACCCATTGGCTGAATGCTCCTCCAACTGTCCTTGTGCCACGCTGACAGCTCACTCCAGCATGGCAAATGTCCCGCGTCATCATTGGAAACAAAAAGAACACCTGTAAAGAAAAAACAGTCCCACATAGTCTCCCTGGCCCCTCCCACAACCCGTACCCCACCCACTGCGCACCTGCCTCCCCACACCCCCACCCATACTTAACTCCGGACCTCAGCGCAATGATCTTCGGTGGACCGGGAACACGTCTGCACTCTTCAAAGCCGACCGCGAACTGAGGAAATGCCGGTAAGCTGTATAATGGGCTAGATAGGGGGGTTTCAACTTTGTGGCATGTCTCAGGCATTTTTTGGAATTTTTGCACCAAATTTTCAACATGGGGTTTTTGGGACCCCTTCTCATGAGTGATGTCACTGTCATGACGTTATTCGGGCCCGAAGGGTGATTTCTGATCACTCTAGAAATCACCTCTCGGACCGATTAACAAATTACACTGCCAGTGTTCATAAGGTGGGCTCTCAAGAAGCCTATTTTGAAAATTTGGTGGAAAATTTCAAAAAACGACTGTTTTACGAGCGTGCATTGCGCAGTTCCTACACACGCTCGTAAGTTCACAAATTTTCAATATTTTCACTCCAGATTTTCAGCATTGCCATTTTACCACACCTTCTTATAAGCAGTACAGCTGTCATTTTTCACATCTCACCCAAAACGTGTTTCCGCCCATGAAGCGCACAATGGCGCAGTCGGTGTGCTAAATCAATGTACGGGACAAATTAAGAAAATCACAGTGACACTGTTCATGAGCAGATGTCTTACAATGGCCATGTTGAAAATTTGGTGAAAAAATTCCAAAAAATGACTTTTACAAGCGTGCATTGTGCAGATCCTACGTATGCTCGTAAGTTCGCGAATTTTCAATATTTACACTCCAGATTTTCAACATTGCCATTTTACCACACCTCCTTATGAGCAGTATAGCTGTCATTTTTCACATCTTGCCCAAAATGTGTTTCCGCCCATGTAGCGCACAATGGCGCAGTCGATGTGCGAAATCAAGGTATGGGACACATTAAGAAAATCACAGTGACACTGTTCATGAGCAGAGGTCTTAAAATGGCTATGTTGAAAATTTGGTGAAAACATTCCTAAAAATGACTGTTTTACGAGTATGCTTTGCAGTTCCTATGCATGCTCATAAGTTTGCAAATTTAATATTTTCACTCAAGATTTTCAACATTGCCATTTTATTACACTTCCTTATGAACAGTACAGCTGCCATTTTTCATATGCCACCCAAAATGTGTTTTCGCACATGTAGCGCACAATGGTGCTGTTAGTGTGTGAAAGCAATGTTTGGGACAGATTAAGAAAATCACAGTTACACTGTTCATGAGCAGAGGTCTTAAAATGGTTATGTTGAAAATTTGGTGACAAAAGTCCATAAAATGACTGTGTTACGAGTGAGCATTGCACAGTTTCCACGCACTCTCGTAAGTTCATGACTTTGTAATATTTTATGTCCAGATTTTCACCAGTGGCATTTTTCCACACTGCCTTATTTACAGTACAGCTGTCATTTTTCACAACATGGCCGAAGTGTGTTTTCACACTTTCAGCGCAGAGATGCGTGGTCGCTGTGGGAAATCATTGTTCAGGACAGTTGAAGAAAATCACAGTGACACTGTTCATGATTGGAGGCACCAAAATGCCTGAGTTGACAATCTGCTATAAAAAAATCCCCAACCTAATTATATTACGGGTGTGCGTTGCACAGTTTCTATGTACGCTCATGACTTCACCATTTTTAAAAATATTTTTACTGCAGATTTACAACATTGCCATTTTTTACACCTCCCCATGAGCAGTACAGCTGTCATTTTTTACATCCTGTTTGGAATGTTTTGCACCTGTGGTGCTAAATGCCTGAGTCTCTGTGCATAAGCAGCTGGCTAAGAAACTGATATGCCCTGTTCATGAGGTGGGGTCACAAAAAAACCATGTTGAACATTTGGAGTGAAAATACCAACGAATGCCTGAGGTATTAGGGTTTCCAACCATAATGCCCAACCCTGTAGAGAATGACAGGCATCAGGAGTGTGACTTGGGATTCTTGCCTGTAATGCTCATACCATTCCAAACCCTGCAGCCAGTGAGAAGCATTGAGGTATGCCTTGGACTCTTCGGCCCCAAAGTTCACCCCATTCTCCTATATCACACTCATCCCACTGTATTTCCTAATGGAATGGGGTGCATGAGGACCAAAGACCCCAAGGAACACCGTGGCACTTGCCAGTGTCTGCAGGGTGGGGTATACTGAAATGGCGTGGCCGTTATGCCTGATGACTCAAAGGCACACCCCAATGCCTGTCACTCTCTGCAGGGTGGTGGTGGGGTTGGCTTCAGTTCAATACTTCACTGCCATTCCTATTACGCAGCTCTGTAACTTCTACACTACCACTGCCAATGACAGCAAGCAAACATTCGGCATTGACAAATGCTAGTTCTTATATTGAAACATGTTAGACTATTTCACCTTGTTAATGCCCTTAAGGTGTTTGACTGATTCGATCATATCACCTCTCTCCCTCCTTTGCTCTAGGGTATACATATTGAGCTCTGTTAATATGTTTTCTGATGCAGTCCCTGCACCATTTTGGTTGCCCTTCTCTTGACTGCCTCAGTTTGGTTAATGTCCTTGTGAAGGTGCGGCCTCCGGTACTGCATGCAGTACTCCAGTTGGAGCCTAACCAGTGTCTTGTAAAGAGGGATCATTACCTCCCTCTTCCAGCTTGTGATACCCCCACTAATACACCCCAACATCCCCCTAGCCTTACCTATTGCTTTAGTGGTCTGCTTGGATGATTTCAGGTCATCAGTGATGATGATGCCCAAGTCTCTTTCTTCCCTTGTGACTTCCAGCAACTCCCCTCCCAGTCTATAGGTGGCTTCAGGGTTTCTCCTCCCTATGTGCATGGTCTTGCACTTCATTGCATTAAACCTCAGTTGCCACTCTTCTGACTATTTTGCTAGTTTATCCAGATCTCTTCTTATTCTGCCCACCCCATCTGGATCATCTACTCTGTTGCAAATCTTGGTGTCATCTGCAAACAGACAACCCTTAACCTCAAGTCCATCTGCAATGCCACTGATGAATATACTGAAGAGGACTGACCCCAGGACTGATCCCTGAGGTACCCCACTTGTGGTTTACATCTCTTCTGAATGTATATCGTTTACCACCACTCTCTGTTTTATGCCCGTCACCCAGTCAGCCACCCAGCTGACCAATTCTGACCCATCCTGAGCCTACCCAGCTTATTAATCAATCTTCTATGTGGAACAATATTGAAAGCTTTGCTGAAGTCAAGGTAGGCGACATCAACTTCTCCCCCATGGTCCAAACCTCTGGTTACCCAGTTAAAGAAATCTATGAGATTAGTTTGACAGGACCTTCCTATTGTAAACCCATGCTGTCTTGGATTCTGTGCTCCTAATGACTCCAGGTGTTGCACTATTATTTCCTTAAGGAGTTCCTCCATAATCTTGCCCACTACTGAGGTAAGACTGACTGGTCTGTAGTGCCCTGCCTCTTCCCTGCTACCACTCTTGTGGAGAGGGATCACATGAGCCCTTCTCCAGTCTTCTGGGACCTCTCCTCTGCTCAGAGATTCACTAAACAGTTCTGATAATGGCTTTGCTAGTTCCACCCTTAACTCCTTTAGTACTCTGAGATGTATGCCATCAGGAACCTTTCTTTTATGAAGGGACTAATGCACACCTAAGTTTTACCATAAAAATGATTCCAGAAATCAAAAAATTTAATTTTTCTACTGACACACCAGTTTTGCAGTCTCGCATGTATTCTCTGTATTGTAAGTTTTTTTCTGTGTACTGCATTTTGAATAGGTAGAGATATGGAAATGATGACGTGAGCACCTTTGTCCTTCAGATTATTAGTAGTCTCAATCCTGGCCAGTTTTCAGTGATACACCATGTGAGGTTGGATCATAGGGGAGGTAGGGGTGTATCAATCTGTTTTAAATTGGAATTGAACCTTGTGGATGTGCCAGTTGAGGGAATCATATCCTCCGAGTGTGTCACGGTCGCAGGTGTGGGATGCAGAATCATTCTCATTTACTGTCCACCCAGATCGCAGAAGTTGTTCCTGCAGGAAGTCGCAAACTTTGTCATTGATATGGTATTAGAGTCCCCCAGACTGATAGTGCTGGGTGACTTAAATGCCTGTGTTGATGATAAACTCTTGCTATTTGGTCAAGACTTCATTCATCTTATGCTTTCACTATGCTTCACACAGATAGTTGCCTCTGTGACTCACATTAAAGGCTACTCACTGGATCTTATTTTCCTCCTGGGGATGGAAACCTCCTACATGGTGGTGGAACCGGTCAGTTGGTCAAATCACCATTCCATAAGGATCAATTTCCTTACTTCACCTCATAGACCTGCCCCTGTGGAGATGGTACAATATCGCCCCTTGTGGGGTGTGACCCCAGATGGCCTTTTGGTGAAATTGGACCTATTTGGGATTACCGGGTACAAGTGAGGGTCCTGAGAACCTTCTTCAAGCCTATAATTGGGCTGCAGCAGGGGCTCTAGATGCCTTGGCTCCTGTCCAGGTTTGCCCTCTCACCCCTCCACCCTCGATACTCTTGGTTTGATGGGGCCTTGAGGGAGTTGAGGCAAGAAGGGGGAAGGTTAAAACATAGCTGGTGGAGAAGTAACCTGGATGCCGACAGACTTAGAATGATGGGACATTTTAGAGACTATAAGTCAGCAAATCTCCCATAAGAAGGCATAATTCTTGTCCAGGGAGATTCCTGCAGTTCAGATTCTACCAGCTCAGCTCTTTCAAACTCTGGACAGACTGTGCAATCCAGCCTGTCTGCAAGTTTGGAGAGCATTGTGTCACAAAAAGTGTGAGGAGTTTGCTCAGTTCTTTGCTGATAAAGTTGCTGACATCAGGTCAGAGATCCGTTTGGCTCATTCTTTGCGGGGGATGGTGGTTGGTGGAATGTCACAAACCTCGGTTTTTCTGGACAGAGTTTGATTGGCTGGGGACCAAGGATGTCATGCGGATTCTCAGGAATATGAGCCCGACCACTTGTAGTTTGGATCCGAGACCTACTCGCCTTTTACTAGGCTGTATTGATGTCATTGGCCCAGTCCTTGTGGAGATAGTCTGGTGTTCACTGGAGATGGGTGAGTTTCCTTGCTCCCTGAAGGAAGCAGTGGTGACTCCCCTTCTCAAGAAATCTTCACTTGATCCAGACTGCCCCACTAACTACTGACCAATCTCTAATCTTCCCATTGCAGCAGAGGTTATTGAGATGGTCGTGACACTACAGTTGGAGAACCATCTTACCATCCATGACATCTACGATCCTCTCCAGTCCAGATTTTGTAAAAGACATAGTACTGAGTCCGCTCTGGTTTGAGGGCTCAATGATCTCCTGATTGCAAGAGACCAGAGATCCCGCACTATCTTGGTATTTCTTGATCTTTCTTCAGCTTTTGACACTGTGGACCAAGGGGTGCTGCTGGATCACCTGCATGCCATCTGTGGTCTGTCTGGTACAGTTCTCAGATGGTTCCATTCATTCCTCACTGGCAGATCACAGAGGGTGGTCTCAGGGGTTTATTCCTCTGATTCATTCTGTCTACATTGTGAGGTACCACAGGGTTCCATGCAGTCCCCCATGTTGTTCGCATTGTATATGCTGCCATTAGGAGACACTGTGAGATAGTATGGGCTGAGGTTTCACTGTTATGCAGAGGATGCACAACTTTACCTGTCTTTTACACCTGACCAGGATAGTGCTCTCTTGGACTTTAATAACTGCCTCACAGAAATCCAGGATTGAATGAATACCAGCTGGTCGAAACTTAACTCTGACAAGGCTGAGGTGTTGGTGGTGGATCCTGGTCACCAGATAGAAGGGTCGGGGATGGGGCGTACCTCAGGACTTTGGCTTGGGGGGTCCCAGTTACTGACCTCTGAATGTGTGCAAACTGTGGGGATAATTCTTGATGACAGTTTGACACTTCGTTCTCAGGTTTTGGCCGTGGTTAAGTCCTTAAGTTTTCATCTGAGGAATATCACCTGTATTAAGCACCTTGTTCTGTCTGACAATTTTCCAACTTTGATTCACGATTTTGTGACTTCACACCTTGATTGCTGTAACTCCCTTTACCTAAGGCTTCCAGGGGTTGATATCCGCTGCTTGTAGTTGATGCAGAATGCTGCAGCCAGGCTGTTGTCTGGATCATCTCAATCTAGTCATATCATGCCTGCACTGTACAAACTGCACTGGCTGCCAGTTCAGTGGTGGATCACCTTCAAGGTATGCTTACTGGTCTATAAAGTCCTACATGGATAAGGACCGAGCTACCTGCAAGAGCTCCTGCACTCTTATTGCCCTCTCCGACTGCTCCGCTCAACTGACAAGGGATTGTTGGAGATTCCCAGGGTACGATTAAAAACATCTGGATTGAGGACATTTTCATTTGCATACCCAACCCTGTGGAATTCTCTGCCATGTCGGGTATGGGACTGCCTGATAGTGGCGAGCTTCAGGACTGCGTTAAATACTTATTTGTTTCAGTTGGCATTTGGTGCTGCTTTGTAATGTATTGTTATTATTGAATTGTGATTACTGAATTACTGAATTGTATTTTAATATTTTATGGTTTTAATTGTTGTTTGCTGTGCAGAGCTCTGATACTTTGTGAAGAGTGCTATATAAATAAAGGTTATTATTATTATTACTTTGTAACAGATGTCTTTCTCATGATTTATTCTGACATCATTTATTCACACAAAAATTATTATGATGTGTTTCTTGCAAGTTTAAAGACCTTGGGTATCTGATTTTGAAGATCAGTTACTTTTGTCCCTGGATAACACAATACCATCCTATTCTTCTTATCCCCTGGCAGATTGTACTATCACATTTCCTTATGATTGAATCTCCCATAACTATGAATTATTTTTCAGGAGTAGGCCCAATATCACAAGATGTAAGGGCCCTTCTACCTTTTTTAAATTTACTTCCAATACTAACATTGTACTACTCATTACTGCTCTCTGTTTCAGTATGTTTTGATTTTATGGGGGTCTGCAAACCACATGATGTCCCTGGCAATTCATATTCCAAGCTTTGCTCCTCCCTAGTTCTTTTCCTAGTGGGCAATGGCTGGGGGAGATTTATTTCAGGATGCTTGGGTGATGTAATAAGCACAGTATTGTGTAAGCCACACTCATGTTGAATGTTCATTATTTCTTTAAGATTCTTCAGTTGCATTGTAAGATTTTTACATTTGTGTTGCATATTAAAGACATTTGTCACATTCGAAAGAGCTGTCAGTATGTGTTGGTGCCACAATAAACATCAAGCATTTTGAAAATTTTAGCAATTTGCCAGCCTCACAAACATTTTCAAGCATTTTGAAGACATTGTCCATTTTTGTCTAGTCTACACTTTTACCTATAGGGCTGAAGTACCAACTTAGTGATTCTCTACCACAGGCCTCTCTCCCTGAAACCAGTTTGGCTGCAGGTGCTGCAGATATTTATTTTATTCTCTGATGGTTGAATAAACTTTAGATCATTTTCCAGCTGCCTTGTTAGTTTTACTTACAATCTAACGTATTCAGGGTTTACTAACTGTACGACGGATTTCTGGCCTTTACCCTTTTTCCCCACTTGACATGTTAGACACATGCTAAGACATGTGTGTCTCTGCACACGAGCCTCACATGCACTCACCCCACTCACTTGGGCGAGTGTTTAAATAGTCACAAGACCCAGAAGTGGGTACCAGGTCATGTGACCAGACTCCCTGCTCAGTAAATAGTTATTTAATTTAAAATATAAAGGCCCTAGCTGTACAATAGAGGGCAAAGGGATGGAAATTTACAAAGTAGCTGAAAACAAAATTGGAGGGTATGAGCTAGTGAGACTTATTCGCCTTGCTCATTTTCTAGTACTCTGAGGTACTGCCCAACTGCCTACAGTCCCCAGAGTGCTATGCCCTTAGCACTCATTGCCCCATACAACCAGAAAAGCTAAATATAATGTTAATCATAAAAGTTATATCTTGTTCTACTCAGGGTTTTTTACCCATTCTTTTTTTGTATGAAGGCATACTTTTTCATGTGGATTTTTGTGCTCATACAAAAATAGAATGCCATCATACTAAAAAATATTTCAGACTTTGTTTTTCCACACATTTGAACTTCAACAAGCCATAACTCCCTCACTGTTTGGACTTAAGGGACAATCTATTCATTGAAACAAGGGTCTTTATGAGTACTGCAAGAATAATGCATAATCCCCCAATAACATTTAGGACCCACATAAAACAAAATAACAATTAAAAAATGAAAATTCTCATAGGATAATATTCGAACTTTCATAAGCTACAACTCCCTCAATATTTGGACTTAAGCGACATCCACTATATATATATATTTATATTTATTCTATGCAAAAAACTTCATTGATGCATCAGTTAGGGTTCTTCTACAGCAAAAGAAAGTGAGGAAATTCGATTTTAGAGTTCCAACCCCTTGCAACCTACCCCAAGCCCGCCCCACCAACAGGCATCGGGGTGTACATTGGGGTCATTGGCCCTAACTCTCACCCCATCCCATGTGTAAACAAGCTGAGGTGGTGCAGTGTAGGAGAATGGGGTGAGGTTAGGGCCAATGACTCCAACGCACACCCCGATCCGATGCCTGTTGGTGGGGGAAGGCTGGGGATGGGGTGCAAGGGGTGGGAACCTTAAAATTGAATTTCCTCCCTTTTTCTGCTGTAGAAGAACCCTAACTGATGCATTAACAAAGTTTTTTGCATAGAATTTCCTTACTTTTAAGAAAGAATAGAAAAGTATAAAGTTACGCTCCCACCAACTTGTAAGTACCAAGCCACATTACACATCCAATGACTAAAAAGTATATTCAAAACAGCAAGGGAAGACACCAAACAAATGCTAATCTAGTAGAACAATAGAAAATGATGTCCACCAAATGTAACTGCACCACACAATATCTCCGCAAACAATATATTGTCCAACACGTAAGCACCTCTAGTAACATCTACAGAACATGCCGTCAACACCCTCCAAACTTCAAGTAAAAAGACCAAGCCATGTCCAAGATATGACATGTCAAAATTAAACATTTTCATTCATCAGACTGGCACAGTCCCGCACCTGTTGACATTTAACACACACAATGACTGAAAACTACATCCATGACACTAAGGCTATGTATCCTATCAATTTCAAGCCACCACCACAAGCAAAATGCTGTCCACAGAATGAAAACTGCACCACACAATATCTCCACCCAAAAAATATTTTCTGACATGGAAACACTGCAATTTACATCCACAGGACATGCCATCAACACCCAACAAATTTCAAGTTAAAAGACCAAACCGTGTCCGAGGTATAACATTTTAACATATGAGATTTTCATTCATCAGACTGGCACAGTTCCACACCTGTTGACATTTAACACACACAATGACTGAAAACTACATCCATGATACTAAGGCTAGGTATTCTATCAATTTCAAGCCACCATCACAAGCAAAACACTGTCCGCAACATGTAAAGTGTGTCATGCAATATCTCCGCAAAAAATTTTTCTCTGACATGTAGCACCATAATTCACATCTAAGGAACATGCTGTAAACACCCTCCAAATTTCAAGTAAAAAGAGCAAACCATTTCCAAGATATTCAATGTTAAATATTGGTAAAATTTTCCTATCTATTCCATTATAAAAAATCTGGCCATCTTGTCCTCCTCTTGCGATCAAATATGATGATCAAAGATTCTCACTGATCAAAGAATTTGCAGGCTAATGAACAAAGAAATAAAAATCTTATAAATAAAGAAAATGATGGAACTGTGGTATTCCACCACCATGGTTCAACAGAACGAAGCCCCTTGAGTAAAACCCACCCTCATTTGACTTACTAGGACACCCCTGGGCTGAGAAAATTGATTTTTAAATTGGGCCTTCTCATTCCTCACTCACGATGCATGATTGTGATAAAAGAATCTCACGTTCAAAGAATTTGCAGGCTTGTGATCAAAGAATTTGCAGGCAGGCTCACGATCAAAGATTGTTAGCGAGCCACGAATTACGATTTTAAAAGCTTGTAACTCTATTTTTTTACCAATTTGAATGAAACCAAAGGCATGGCTCCATGGATTGGAGCCCCCTGAGTAAAACCCATCCAAGTTTTACTTCAGAAGTGACTCCTGAGCAGAGATATTTGTGTTTTTCCAATCAGAAAATAAAAAACAAAATGGCGGACCTCGAGATGAAAGAATTTTTAAAATTCTCGAGGACAAAGATTCTTGAACTGTGAGGCTGCAAATTCTTTGATCGTCAGGTGGGACCAGATGGCCAGAACCCCATTCTTTGTTCTCAAAATAGACATATAAATTTTCCCTTTGACTTATAATGGGAACTTAAAAGTGGCATTACTTTTGAATGCCTTAATATTTTTTCACCAAATGAAAAGCGGCATGTGCAGCCACCAAAGCTCTTTAAAATGGGCCATCTCACAGAGCAGCATGTTACACGATGGTCATGCAAGGCCACATCCAATATCCCAAAAGCTGCTTCCAAAAATGAATCATTTTGCATTTTTCAGCACTTTTGTACGCAAAGACCATAAGTCTGACTAATATGCAATTTGGCAAATCAAATGATCTACCATTCCCCACCAAACATACCAAATTTTAGGCAAATCCATTGAACACGTCCAAAGTTATTAACGCCCAAACTTTTGACTTTAGTATGTAAGTGACTGCTGAACCATAACTATAGTGGCACGACCGCACCACTATAATATATTATATATATATATATATATATTTATTTATTTATGCAATAAGGGTGGAGACAAACAGAGTGTGATAAATCCATTTATCTGAGTAACTCTGTACATAAATTTCATTTTTGTACACAGTGCTTATGTCATCAGCCGTTTATCCACACAGTACTTATGTCATCAGCCATTTATCTATATAGTGCTTATGTCATTTAGACTGTTCAGCCTCAGTAGCAGTATTAACTATATTTAAATAAAAATAACTTTAAAACAAAAAATGATAGAATGGCACTGTGAGCATGAAAGTTGTTCAGCACAGAAATATCTACAAAATGAGTGGTGTTTTATTCATTGATACCTTTTAGATTTTTTGATAATTAGCAAAAAAACAGCAGAAAATTCATTTTGTTGCCATTTTGTCAGCAAACAAATGTAAATAACTTTAAAATGAAAAATGATAGCATGGTAATGTGAGCACAAAGTTAATTCAGCACAGAAATATCTACAAAATGAGTGGTCTTTCATTTCTAGATACATTTTAGTTTTTTCATAATTAGTGAAAAACTGCAGAAAATTCAATTTTTGTGCACTTTTTCATCAAACAAATGCAAATAACTTAAAAACAAAAAATGATAGTATGGTACTTTCAGCACAAAAGTTGTTCATCATAAAAATACTACAAAATGAGTGGTGTTTCATTTCTAGATTCCTTTTAGATTTTCTATAATCAGCAAAAAATGGCAGAAAATTCATTTTTATTCACTTTTTTTTACTAACAAATGCCCTCTCCAAAAGCAAAAACAAAAGAATTACATAAATGGAATATGAAATGGAAAACTTACGTAATAAATGATTTAACTGCACTCAAGCAGTTTGATCTCAGACACCTCACTCATGGCTTATGCCACTTGTGAGGTTACCTGAGGTCAAACTGCTCTTGTGCAGATAAATCATTTACTACACTTGTTTGCATTGCATATCCCATATAGATACACACACACACACACACACACACACACAAAGGTCTCAATGAGTACCAGATGAATAACATATACACCTCCTAAACATTTATAGGCAATATAAAAAAAAATCTAATTTAAATTCCTATAGGATAACATTTGAAATTCCACAATCCATAACTTCCACCAAGAATACTCCCTTCCCCCCATTAACATTTAGGGTTAATATACAAAAATCATAACAAATAATAAAATGCAAATTCCCATATGATAACATAGGAAGTTTAACAAGCTATATAATGAAGAAAATAAAAATTGCTGTTTTTGCAGAAATGGAACTGCGCTTTCACAGCAACATACATGTATGCCTCTATTGAGGGATGGATGTTCAGGGCCTGGAAGGCCCTGTGCTCCCACAGACAAATCAGTATATGATGATTCTATCTTAGAAAGTAAGCAAACTACAAATAAAAAAAAAAACACTTTAATGCACTAGTTAGGGTTAAACCAACAAAGGTATGGAAATGTGGTGTTAGGGTTCCCATCCCTAAAGCACCACCCCTACCCTGCGGGCAGCAACAGGAAAAAACATTACTATTTGACAATTCTGACATCTCTGCAAGTCAGACATAGGGTGTACCTTGGGGCTGTTAGCTGTAACACTCACCTGATTTCATCAGTAAATAAGCTGAGATGTTTGTTTGTTTTATTTGTTTAAACTGGAAAGTGTACCATATATGAGCATGGTGTAAGCATTAGGGTTGACAGCCACAAGCCACACCCCATACCTGATTTATTTAGATGCAGGAGTGGTCAAATAGTAATGTTTTTTTCCTGTTGCTGCCTGCAGGGTAGGGGTGGTGATTTAGGGTTGGGAACCCTAACACCAGATTTCCCTACTTTTGCCTTTTTACAGGCAGACAAGGTGGGCCTAGTGGGCCTTATCTGCCATCAACTACTATGTTACTATGAAGTGCATTAATGAAGTTTTTTGCAATAAATCAATAGATGGCTAGATAGACAGGCAGAGATAGATAGATAGATAGATAGATAGATAGATAGATAGATAGATAGATAGATAGATAGATACTGTGACCCAACAGCTGTTTGGTCCTAATGTCATTCTTATATGAATGAAATGGAAAAGAATTCAAACTGTCTATTTCTACGTCATCATACAATCCTAAACAATATCATCTTATGATTTTTCACAGGGATAGATGCAGTCACACTCTTCAGTACAAGATACTGGTGCTCCACAACCAAATTATGTCATAGTAAGCATTTAGAACTTGGGATTTGGTGAAAAAAAATATTCAGATGCTCACATGCAAAACAGTGGTTTCCATACAAAGGAGATTGTGTCCCAACTTCATCACTTAACGTTTTGCATGGTGTCACACTTTTTCAAACTTCTTCTGCTGATGACTGCTAATTGTTATTTTTTATTTTTGTTTGTTTTTTAACCAGACACCCACATCCATGAAAGTGAATTCTTCCCCAGCATGCAATGCATTTAAGACTCTTCTGCAAATATGTTAAAATCAAGTAACAGCACATCAGGTGTGTGTGTTGTTGGGGGGGGGTGGTGTTATTGGGAGATGCCAGGAAACCAAGTTGCAGAAAAAAGATTTCATATCAGAAAAGCAGAGGCAGCCAAACCAATTCCTATTGCTACCTGACACAAAGTGAAGAATATATTGACATTCTGATTCTCCTTACCTTTGGAGTACTTTCATTCTGAGCTGAAAGTGACCTAGATCAGTCCCACCACAGTACATCAAATAATCCATTATTTAACAAATCAGTGAAGCACCTCCACAGAATGAAAGTTACCCATAGCTATAATATTGCTTCGATTAACTTCCTCCCTCGCAGAAACCAGCCCTAATTTATATCAATTTGGAGTAATCTGTACAAGAAAATGCAACTTCACTCACACATGCTGTTTGACAGCAAAATGAATTTCTCACGCATGTGGGTGCCCTATGATGACTCTTAATAAAAATTGCCCTGGGTAACAATGAGGCAGGCTGGACAATTGCTGTATGCGTAAGTGGGCTTGCTGGTTAGATGGATAATGAGGGCTAATGATGTATGTTCTGATTTGCTCAACTAACATATGCACGCATCAGTCTGATTACTGAAAGAACCTCAAGGACACTTGCTGATGCAATCTGTAATTTCTCTTAGCTTTATACTTACATTCTCATACTGTTTCTGGGGCTCACATGAATGTTTGCTCACATATTTCATACCATTGCCTTTTTAAAGATAAGGTAACTTTGTGAGAGAAGTCATTAGATATCTGCTTTTATGTAACATTCTAATCATTGAGTGCTCTGCTAAGTACAGTACACTGCACTGTTTTGCAATTTCAATGAAGTTATGTTCTCTAACACATTGCACAAGGACATCTCAGGGACTATACTAAAATCAGCCACTAAATGTGTCCTTTTAAAAGTTGAAAGTGTCAGAACACACTTACAGTACTACACACTCTGTAGTCTAGAAGCAGAGCAAACAAGTACAATGAAGCTTTAGTCTGTTGTGTAAAACAAATTATTTACTGTAATCTTAATAACCAATGCACGCAAGCTGTACTGGGCAGTTAGAGAGCATAACGATACATCCTTGACTTATGCAATGGCAACAGAAAGATGTTTTACAAAGGCTTCTATGTTCTCCCATGACACCACAAGGAGTACCAAGGGAATGAGAGGGTAAGGGACTTCAACTTTGCTTACCACCCCTCCTCCCTCAACAATGATGTTTACAACATCAGAGACAAAGCAACAACCTGTTTTCTTTGCTGGGAGACCCCAGCCAATTGTAAGCCAGCATAAGTAAATGGGCTGAGCTAAAAGCAGCCCACACTTTTAGATTTAAATTTTCCTACTCCCAGACTCTTTTCCCACAATGGATGAACTCTGCCAGTAGCACCATGGGAAGGGGTCAAGAGGGTAAGATTCAACAACCTTCCCCCACCCCCATGTTTGCCTCTACACCAAAGATTGAGCAGCATCCTGTTTTCATTGTTGGAAGACCCCAGCAAATTGGAAACCAGTGTGAGTGGGTAGATGGAGCTAGAATCAGCCCATGATTTCAGTTAAAAATTTGCTGACTCTTGGACCCTCCTCCCAAAAAGGACAGATGCTGACAGGAGGACCAAATGGTCAACATGGTAAGAGTATAACACATTTCTTACCCTCTTCCCCATTGATTAACTCTACAACCTCAGAGACTGGGCCACAGGCAGTTTCCCCAGCCAATCTGAAGCTAGCATGAGAAGATGGGTGGGTCTAGAAGCAGCCCATGCTTTTAGTTTTCAATTTGCCAACTCCTGGGACCTACTTCCACAAAAGGCAGAGGCCACCAGAAGTGCCAAAGCATCGAGGGGTGTGAATCTACAACCTTTCTTACCCTCCCCCAAATATTCACCTCTATAACCCCAGAATCTGAGAGGCAGCCTGTTTCTTTGTTGGGAAATGCCAGCCAATCAGAAGCCAATGTTAATGGTTGCACCCAGCAGAGCTAGAATACGCTTCATAAGCATTTTCTATTCGGCAGTCTTCCATGCTGTAGTCTGAAGTGCAAAGGAGTGCAGTGCAAAATACAACATTGCTGGTATCTACTGTGAGTGTGAGCCATGGAAGGCAGCTGATGCCCATTGACTATACAGTTGCAGCCATAGATATGTTCAGATATTTCCACACATTTCGAGATATAACTAAAGAGATACTCTCTGGTGGCTTATAGTGGTACTGCAGGCAGGCAGGGAATTTTTCCAGAGATATTACATACATTTTAGGAAATTTTATTTATTTATTGGTATTTTAGTCTTCTGTAACCGAGTAAGGCCCACTAGGCACAAGCGCCTGTTTTCAGGGGCGACCTGGGAGCACTGGGCGGTTAAGTGACTTGCTCAGAGTCACACAGTATGCAAGTGGAGGTTGTGAGATTCAAACTCAGGTCTGGTCTTCTGGATGTATCAAGCTCATTCACACCTCATTCCTCTAACCTCTAGGCTATACTGCCAGCCAAATATCTGACCATATCTACAGCTGCAACTGTACATCTTTACAACCTTTGCAAGAACTGAGTCTGTGATATCTATAGTCTTTAAGTTCTCTGAATGCTATTGCTATGCTGTGAAAGGCTGGGTATGCTGTCTAAATCTCTTAAAGTTTTATTTGTAATGTATTGTTGTGTTGATATGACTCTTCTAATGCATGCATAGCAAACTTTGTATGCTCATTCATTGGAATGGTTGTACAACATACCTTGCCTTGTCACTCCCTATCTGGAAATACAAAAAAACTGTGATTTCCAATAGTAGTTTATACTGACACATGCAAATTAGTATTTCCTGGGATAATACAGTGACTTTGGGCACTGTCTATCTGGGTGGCCTTCATATTGTGGTTTCTTTGTAAGTATATAATAGAGTCTTTTTATCTTGTCAGTAGTCTTACTCTAGATCAGGGTTTCTCAAATGGTGAGGCCAGCCTCCTTGGAGAGGCTCCAACCTGTTCCAGGGGAGGCTCAAGCAAGTCTGAAAAAGTATTATTTGAATTTTGAGTTCAAGATATTTTGTGTGAAGGGATGAGGCAAACTGAAAGAGGATAACAGGGCAATTTCTGTATTTATTTACATATTGATCGGGAAAGATACACTGAGCTAAGGCTTATTGCAGATGAACCTGGGGAAGGGTAGCAAGTGAATACAGTTCCAAAGGTAACTGCAGAGCACTCAAGCAGTACAAAATGAACAATAGTGCAAACAAATAGGAACCATGATCAAACAGTGAGAGGCAACAATTGACCAGCTAGACTTGTGGCAGAACAGTCCAGTATAACAGCCCATATACAAGGCCATAACAGAGAGGTACTAGGCTCAAGAGCAGGACAAAGCAAAAGGATCCCTGAGGAGTTGCTTAAGAACAGAATAAGGGGGGGAGAGGAGGAGGTGGGTAGGAAGGTTATTCCAGAAGGAAGGTAAACAGAATAAGAAAGCAGTCTGACCATGAAGGTATTTCAACAAGGGGTAACAGCAGTTTGAGAATCCAAATAACAGAGCAAGTAGGTTTATTTGGGGGGGTCAATAAGCTGAATAAAAGAGAACCAGCTACTCAAAGGAGTTTCACTTTATTCCTGATGAACTGTGCAAAGTACGCCATTTTCTATGGGGAGGCCCAAGATTATTTCAATATTTGGGGGAGGCTCAAGATCTTTTCCACGGCTTGGGGGAGGCTCACTATGGCAAAGACTGAGAACTACTGCTCTAGATAGTCTAGTTACTCCCTATCAGGATGAGTAGTCTAAAGCTTAATCCACAGTATAGTAAATGATAGTGCTCCCGAGTCCCTATTCATGTGGCCTAGTATTAAATACTCTAACCTGACTAAGCTGATCCCTGTTATTACCCTACTAAGTTACTTGCTCCTTGTTTTAGGCCTTTACTGCCATAATGGATCTGTTGGCATGGTCCTTTTCTTGTACTGTGCATTTGGGTTGTGTACTGCAGCTTACTGATTCCCTGCTTCTTCTGAACCCTTACAGTACTAGGCCTACTAAGTCACTGGATTTTTCAATGTCATACATACAAATTCATGGACAGTGTGTTGTGTCCATCCATTACTTCCTCCTCTCCTTTTTTAAATTTAGTATACTTTTTACCCCACCAGCCAGCCAGCCATGGTCCAACGCTAGCCTTCCAACAATCCCCTAGGACTTACCACGGACCCCCACACTTCCCCCTGGCTTACCCCCCAGTGTGAGGTTGCTGTGGAGGCCTCCTTACTCCCCAACAAACATCTGAACTTGATTGGGGGGATGAGCACCTCAGAAAGCTGCATGATGTATGGTTGAGCAGACATCTTCCATTGCTACAGCCAAGTGGGTTGTTTTTCATGGTTTCTCCCTTGGGGAGGCATAGCATGCAATGACAAATGCAACATGCATGTATAAAATCTGGCATGCTTCTCAGCTAGTGACAGTCCTAACAGTCAGATCCTGGCCTCTGCAAGGTGTCAGTACCATGCTGGTGACTTTCCCACCCTCCTCCCTGCAGAAGGTGAGCAGTCCATGGAATGCTCAGTCATACTCCCTCCGCTCAGCCCTCTGACTCATGAGATCACTTCTGATCCTGGGTCATTGGCATCACAAGAAGTAGGGCTACTGCTGCACCAGCTGGCCAGCTCAATTACTTTCTTCTCTCTTATTGCATTTTAAAGATAGATCTGTTCCTAAGGAGACTTCAGTGGGACCACAACATCATTACTGTGTATCTGAGATACTGCCCATTATTCTACCTTGTCCTGATCTACCTTCTGTCTGCTGGTTGGAATAAATCTAGGCCATACTATATGCCAGCTTATTAACCTTTATGCCATTCCCCCCTCCTTGGCAATACATCAAGAGCCTAAAAATAGCACATGTAAATACTGCATTAAAAGTCTGATTCCTAAGCTAGATGAACTGGCAGGCTGGGTCAATCATTATCAACCTGATGTACTAGGGATAACTGAAACTTGACTGAAACTGGTTATTACTGTCAAGCTCTGTGCCCTTCTATATTACGATCTTATTCATTGTGATTGTATGACTACAAAAAAAGGGGGGTTGGCACACTGACCTACTACAGAGCACACCTTAATGTTGCAATTTTAAGCCACCCTATCTCCCTGACCCTCGACCTGAATGTTGTCATTGTGTGCTAACTTTGGGAAATTAGGAAAAATTGAATCTCATCTGCATCTGGCTTCCCCCTATAACCTCTCATTCTCACTAGTGGCCACCTCAACTGAGTGGAAGCTCTCCACTGTCATCCCTCTACTGAAAGGAGGTGACCATTCTAACCCTGGAAACTACTGCACAATTTCCTGCCTACCTATCCTGGCTAAAATCCAAGATTCTGCCAGATGTACTGTTAAACTGTTGCTCTGTACAATTGAATCTCAGTTAAACTGAATAGCTGAGACTATTTTATTTGATGAAACATTAATTGTGTGAAATTCTATTTGTACACTAACTGTACTTGCTACCGTGAGGCTGTGGAGCCTTAGCTAATAGTAAGAAGAGGAGGGTAGTTTCTCGAGTTTCACTCGTGAACTACTACTCAAGATTCTGGGGATGTTGTGTTCCTTTGCATAGTGGGAGTGATTATTAAATGAGTTAAGCCACATTCTGAGGTTATTTTTACTTTTATCTTCATTTTAGCAGTGTTTTAACACTCTGTGACCCCTAACAGTACTTCTTGGGTCACCTGTGAGTTTAAAAGGAAGCCCTGCAGTGAGCTCATTTTATTTATTTATTTATTTTCCAATTGTTTAACCAGTAGTAGCACACTAAGCTGAAAGCTTGTTTACAAGTGTGACCTGGGAGCACAGGGAAGTTAAGTGACTTGCTCAGGGTCACACAGTATGCAAGTGGGGGTTGTGGGATTCAAACGCAGGTCTCCAGATTTGCAGCCTTGACTGTGCCAGATGTACTGTTAAACTGTTGCTCTGTACAATTGAATCTCAGTTAAACTGAATAGCTCAGACTATTTTATTTGATAAAACATTAATTGTGTGAAATTCTATTTATACACTAACTGTACTCACAACTGTGAGGCTGTGGAGCCCTAGCTAATACTAGAAAGAGGAGGGTAGTTTCTCAAGTTTCACTCATGAACTACTATTCAAGATTCTGGGGATTTTGTGTTCCTTTGCACAGTAGGAGTGATTATTAAATGAGTTAAGCCACATTCTGTGGTTATTTTAACTTTTATCTTCATTTTAGCATAGTTTTAACACTCCGTGACCCCTACAAGTACTCCCTGGGTCACCTGTGACTTTAAAAGGAAGCCCTGTAGTGAGCTAATGTTTAGATTGTGCCAGGTGTACTGTTAAACTGTTGCTCTGTAGAATTGAATCTTAGTTAAACTGAATAGCTGAGACTATTTTATTTGATGAAACATTAATTTTGTGAAATTCTATTTGTACACTAACTGTACTCTACCACCGCGAGGCTGTGGAGCCCTGGCTAATACTAGGAAGAAGAGGGTAGTTTCTCGAGTTTCACTTGAGAACTACTACTCAAGATTCTGGGGATTTTGTGTTCCTTTGCACAGTGGGAGTGATTATTAAATGAGTTAAGCCACATTCTGTGGTTATTTTAACTTTTATCTTCATTTTAGCAGTGTTTTAACACTCCGTGACCCCTAAGAGTACTTCCTGGGTCACCTGAGACTTTAAAAGGAAGCCCTGTGATAAGCAGGGTGAGCCCGAGCAGTGTGAGCACACACTTGCGTGCGCGAAGACATGCACAAAGACACACGCATCGTGTGTCACGTGTGTCAAAAGTGCAAGAGGGTGAGAGGGGTTTATGTATTGTCAGAACCTCTTGTAAGTATAGTCGATATATTGTACAATTACACTTGTTAATTTCCAAGAATGAGTGACCTAATTACCTTAGTTACTACACCTAGTCCCAGTACCAATACTATGAACACAAAAATAACTGTTAGGAGAGATGTCATAATGACGCTCGATGGGGGAATGGGCTTAAAGTGCAATACCTGCCAGATGTATACCCTGTTTGACTCCCTCTCTAAAAATCCCTTCTATGTTTGTGTAAAGTGTGTCAGTAATAGTGTATTACAAGAAGACATTGACACTTTCTACAAGCGTCTGACAGTTATTGAACAACAGTAAGCTTTAAGTCAAAATGCAGGTAGTTCATCATTCAGTAAGGTTACTTTGGATAACTCTCACAACAATGAGGGGTCAGTAATTCATAATCCCCAGAGCATCACCACCCAAAAGGAAAAAAGGAAAAGACTCGAGTTTGAGAAGAATTGTAGTATCCTTGACTCCGAATATTGGATCAAAGTTGTTGTGGGAAATAAATCCAAATCAAGACACAGGGCATTGAGCAGCAACATTATATCAAGTAATAGGTATGATATGTTAATAGATTTGGACTCTGGTGACAATATGGAGAATGATCTACAAGGGAGAAATCTAGGGGGAAGCAATAAAGAATTGAATATTACTGAATACACTGAACTTGATAAAGGCACAACTCCATGCTCTGAACCAATAGGTAGTATAGAACCAACACCAGAAATAAGAGATTCTACTAGTATCCCAGTCACTACAACCAATAACAAGGGAGGTAAACACGAAAATAAAACTAAACACTTAGAGTTGGTTGGAAATTAAGCATCTCAACAAGGCACAACGGAATGTCAATTAGGCAAAACAGTGGAAACATTACCTATGGAAATACAATCAAAAAATGAGTTACATAGGCAATATTTTGTATTAGGAGACTTGATAGTTAAATATACTGATAAAATTGTATGTAGGAAGGACAAACATAACATTACTTGTTCATCATTCAGAGGGGCAGGAATTAAGGATATACAGACTGGCCGAGATATTCAAACTGCACCAGGCTGTGGCACAAGCTTGGGCGTAGCTCAACTTGGCTGTGCAGGGGTGTGGACTGGGCGATATTCAACGGAGCTGTGCCATGGTTCAGCAGCATTGAATATTGCACCCTGGCCACCTGCAGTGTGCATGGCGCAGTGGCGCTGTGCCAGCGCAAGTGGCCAGAGTGGAGCATGGGGATGCACTACCGCAAGTTCCATTGCGCCATGCACAGCAACCACAATATTCAAAGTTGACATGCAAATGGGGCCATAATGTATGCAAGGTGCACATGGGGCCATTTGCATGTCATGATGGCCCCATTTGCATGCAGGTGCACCAATCCCTGACGACTTGCACCTGGCGCCCTGCCAGGCAGCAGCCGTTGAGGACTGATGCCCCCTGCAGCCGGCAATGTGCTCCACTGCCCGATCGTGGGCTGCAGTAAACAAAGGAACATCATAAATCCCTGGTGGTCCAGTGGACCGCTGTCTGCCCGATTGTGGGCATCTGTAAAAAACAGTACAATTCCATCCTATATCCCTGGTGGTCCAGTGGACCGCTGTCTGCCCAATTGCGGGCATCTGTATTAAAGAAATTAAAAATTCCAATATCCCTGGTGGTCCAGTGGACTGCTGTCTGCCCGATCGTGGGCATCTGTATAAAAAATTAGAATTCCGTCCCATATCCCTGGTGGTCCAGTGGACTGCTGTCTGCTCGATCGTGGGCATATGTCTAAAAAAATTAAAAGTTCCAATATCCCTGGTGGTCCAGTGGACCACTGTCTGCCTGATCGCAGGCATATGTATAAAGAAAAAATAATTCCAATATCCCTGGCAGTCTACCGGTACCCCCCTCCCCACCTGCCCACTGAGCCCTGCCACCCTGAACCCCCACGGTCAGAAGGTGGGTGGCAGCACCCCACCCACCTGCCACCCCGCCGCCCGCTGACTGACACATCTGGAATGTGTAGTACGGTAAGGGCTGCATGCCTATTGGCTCACGCTGTGGACCAATGGGTGTACATCTCTACTGATGGTGTCAGTTGGCGGGCAGCGGGGCAGCAGGTAAATGGGGTGCTGCCACCCACCGGCTGACTGGGGAGAGTGGGGCAGTGGGGCTCAGTGGGCAGGTGGGGAGGGGGGTACCGCTAGACCACCAGGGATATTGGAATGATTTTTTTCTTTATACATATGCCCGTGATCGGGGAGACAGTGGTCCACTGGACCACCAGGGATATTGGAATGGAATTCTACTGTTTTATACAGATGCCCACGATCGGGCAGACAGTGGTCCACTAGACCACCAGGGATATGGGACAGAATTCTAATTTTTTATACAGATGCCCATGATCGGGCATGGTGGGGCTGCCAGGTGCAGCAGGAGCTCGGGTGGCCACCCACAGGTGGCAGCTGCCGTGTTGCGCCCTGCAATATGGCAGCTCACCTTTGGGTGGCCATCAGCTGTTCCTTTTTTGGATCAACTTTGTGCTGGCCCAGGTAGGGGTTGCGCATGCATGGCTCTGCACATCCAGGGCTGAATATCGGGCTGTGCAGGGTATGCATGGGCACGCCCCCACCTGCACCTGCATACATTACTGATGTGCTCCGCCCATCAGGATTTGTGCTGCACACTTTTTCCTTTAAATATCACGCCATTTATTAAGATGGTAAACACTGCTGTACCATGCGTGACCCTTTTGAATATCTGGACCCTTATGTGTATCAACATCTTACACAACTCAGGTCCAAACCCCCTTGTTATAATACATGAAGGAACCAATGATTTAAAAAAACTATTGATGAAATCAAAGAAGAATTTATAAGCCTGGTGAATACACTAAAAGAACTAAATTGTGATAAATATTTCTCTGAAATACTGCCAGTACCCAGAGCAAATTATCTAACAATAAACAAAATTAAATGTTTAAATGAATGGCTAAGGAAGTGGACACTAAAAGAAGGATATTCATCTATTTCTCATTGGGAAGCGTTTTGTGATAATCCTGCACTGTATTGTTGGGATGGGTTACACTTGAGTAAGCAAGGAGATTATAAACTAGGAAGGACCTTTGAGAATATTATTATAAAATCTTTAAACTAATTGTAGGTGGGGAAGGGGGAACCCTGAAAAGTATGACCCACAACAATAAAAAAAATCAAGTAACCTTAATATTTGGAGTATTAATGCCAGGAGTCTTAACAATATTAAACTTACTGAATTAAAAATACTCACCCAAATACATAATATAGATATTGTTTGTATAACCGAAACTTGGTGGGATGAGAATAGTAAATGGTCGAATGGCATTCCATGGTATCAACTTTTTATTAAGAATTGTATTGACAGAAAAGGAGGAGGCATATGTTGCTATGTTCTGATCACATTGAATGTCAAGAAATAGAAATATCGAGTACCTCTGGAAGAGTAACAGAAACATTATGGATAAATATAATCTTTTCCCACTTGCCCAAAATTGTATTAGGAATATGCTATAGACCACCAAATAGTAATAATGACTATAACTACAATTTAATTGATGAAATTAATAAAGCTTGTAGTTTAGGTGATGCTTTACTACTAGGAGATTTTAATGCACCAGGTATTACTTGGGATAAAATGACTGGCATTACAGCCTTTGAGAAAGCATTGGTTGATATGCTAGCATCCCATGGTTGCTATCAAATGGTGGAATCTCCCACTAGTGGAAAAAATATTTTGGACTTAGTGATCATAAACTGTAAGGAGAGAATTAATAATATAGAAGTTACCCCCCACCTAGGGTTTAGTGACCATAAAACTTTAGAATGCACCCTTAGTATTGGGATGCCAAAAATGAATGGTTGTTGTCTATCATTTGATTATGAAAAAGCTAATTGGCCAGCAATTATTGAAGCATTTAACAGCATTGACTGGGAGACAACATTTTGTGATATATGGGTCAACCAAATGTGGGATAAATTAATATTTAAAATTCAAGAGATAATAGATTACTACATCCCAAGGCACAAAAAATCAAATAACAAAGGCAAAATTCCTTTATGGTTTAGCAAGGCTATTAAGTTGCAGATAATAAAGAAAAATGAAGTTTTTAGAAAATACAAGTCTAACCCATCACAATCTAATCTAAGTAGGTACAGAATTCAACAGAGATTGTTGAAAACATTAATAAAAAAAGAAAAAATTAAATTGGAAAATAAATTGGCAACTAATAAAAATCATAAGGCCTTCTACGCATACATTAATAATAAGAAGAATACAAATAATAGTGTGAATTCTGTAACAGTCAATGATGAAATAAAGAATAACAGCAAGGAGATTGCAAATAGCTTTAATAATCATTTTTCTTCAATTTATCAGACAAACAAATCTGTTGTGACTACTCCTGGTGTAGATAGATCAGAGGTATTTAGTATCAATCATGATATGGTACTTAAAGAATTATATAAGATACGTATAACCTCTTCCCCTGGACCAGATAACATTGATTCAGTAATTTGGAAACAGTTGGCTGATGTGGTTGCAACACCACTGACTACTTTATTTAACAAATCTATTTTGACTGGTGACATTTGATTAGATTGGCGAAATGCAATAGTTGTACCAATCCACAGAAAGGGTAATAAATCTAATGTAGCCAACTATGGACCAATAAGTCTCACTTCTATCTGCTGCAAGATCTTGGAGCGCTTGATCAAAAGTAAAATTGAGACCAAAATGGTTGCATTGGGAATACAAGACATCTCTCAACATGGTTTTAAAAAAGGACTTTCATGTAATACCAACCTGATATCTTTTTATAATTTTGTTAGCTGCAAGTTAGATAATGGTATACCCATTGATGTAATTCTTTTGGATCTAGGGAAGGCATTTGATACTGTACCATACAATAAACTTCTACAAAAAATATGTGACTTGGGTATAAACAAATTTATAGGGAGATGGATAGGGAATTGGTTAACTAATTGAAAACAAAAAGTAAGAATAAATTCAGTTCTTTCGGATGAAGGATATGTTTGCAGTGGGGTCCCACAGAGTTCAGTGTTGGGGCCAACACTGTTTGATATATATATAAGTGACATGGCTAAGGGCCTAGACTCAGTCATCACAACTTTCGCTGATGATACAAAAATAGGTGGGGAGGTTTCATCCTTCTCAAAGCATAAACAATTAAGTGATAACCTAAAGAAAATTGAACAATGGGGTGAGATTAACAGCATGAAATTTAATGAAACCAAATGTGTAGTAATACATTTTAGTAAAAAAAAAAATTGCAAATACCAATACTGCCTCAATGGTAAAATTATAAAAAATAGTAAGTGTGAAAAAGACCTTGGAGTATGGGTAAATTCACAGTTATCATCAGATTCGCACATAACAAAGACAATAGGGAAATGTAATAGTATTATTCATTCTATTAAGAAAGCTTTTATTTCAAGGAACAAAGTATGTGTTGTGAAACTTAATAAGACCTATGTGTTACCACATTTGGATTATGGATCCCCAATTTGGAGCACTTATCTTAAAAAGGACATTATCCAGGTAGAGAGAGTTCAAAGAAGAATGACCAAATCCATTAAAGAATTAAAAACATTACAGTATGGAGAAAGACTAAAAAAATTGAATCTGTTCTCTCTGGAGACCAGAAGAATTAAGGTGTATGTTATTAATGTACCGAATTTTGAATGATCAGACACTAATGGGGCAATGTAATATAAAAAGTTTACAAAAAAAAGTATATCTAAGATTGCACGATAAACAAATTACGATTACTAGAGTGCAAACTGTTAGACATCAAAACTTTTATATTACACGAACCTCTAAACTTTGGAATAATCTACCTGGGAATATAGTGGAGACAACAGCAATAGATATATTCTAAAAAAGGTTAGATGAATACCTAACTTGCAAATATTTTTAATTATTAAACCCACTATGAGTGGGAGAAAATGTAATGGGCTTTTTGGCCTACTTTGTCTATATCAACCAAGTTAAAGCAAGTTAAACACCTTGTCCTCATACAACTCTCCGCATATCTTGACTCCATTTCTTTTTTCTCATCCTACCATTCAGAGTTTAGGAAATCCCACTCCACACCACCTCCCTTCTAAGACTCACCAACTCCATCCTCACTGGTATGGATAGGGGCCACATCACCTCGGCCATTTTTGTCGATCTGGCTAAAGCCTTCGACACTGTCTCCCACTCCCTTCTTCATTTTAAGGACTCCCAACCAGGGCTGTCAAGCGGGGCCAACAGTTGGTTTCACTCATACATGTCAGGCAGATCTTAATCTGTCAGAACTGGTAATACCATCTCTGCCTCCCTCCCTGTTACCTCGAGTGTACCCCAAGGCTCTGTCCTTGGCCTGCTTCTGTTTTCCATCTTCCTAAATGACCTGCCCTCTGTCTGCCACACATCCATTCACATGTACGCAGATGGTACAGTGCTGTACACATCTGGCCCCTTGACCTCTGTTGTAGCAACCAGAGTCCAACAGGACTTTGATGCAGTTCAGCACTGGTTCAGCTCAAATCAGTTCTTTCTCAGTGCCAAGAAAACATTCTCCATGACCTTCGGCACAAGGCAGAGACTTTCTAGGCTATCCTCCTCCCCCTCCTTCCACACCCTTGATGGGACTACTCTTGAAGCTTGCACCTCCTGCTAATATCTTGGGATCTGGCTGGACCAGCAGTTTGATTTCTCCGTGCACACCAATGCCATCCACAAAATGCTCCATCCCAAGTTGGGTACATTGTACCATAACCGAGGATGCATCCCTCTGCTGACTCACTGGAAAATTGTACTGAATATGATCCTTCCTATCTTTGACTACAGTGATGTAGTCTGCAGTGCCACCGCTAAGTCCACCCTAGCCAGACTGGACACCCTTTTCCACTCCTTCTGTCATTTCACCCTTCTGTCCTCCAACTACTCATTACTGTGTCTTATACAGAAACCTAAACCTCCTCTCCCTGCAGGACCAGCAGCTCTCACACTGTGCCAGTATCATGGCCAAATATTAGACACTGTCCCTACCTCCTTATCTTGCCTCCACCCTCTCAGCTCATACCAATCCGGGTTACACACTTTGGAAAAATGACTCATGTCTTCTGTCCATTCCACCCATGACCACCTTGGCTGGCCAGTCAGCTTTCTCTTATCACATGCCTAAACTTTGGAACTCACTCCCCCCTGATATCCGGCACACCTCCCCCAGTCAGTGCCTCATCTTCCTTCTCAAAACTCACTTCTCTTTCTTCTGCACTTGCTCTAATGTTAGCCCTTGACTATCGATTTCTGGATAGCCAACAGTTAGGGTCATTTCAATCTTATGTAATGGTACCCCACCCCATTGTCATATGTCATATGCCTCAACTGTAATCTATACCACATTTGTACAGCCTAATTAATTGTTCTCTCTGTATGCTGTACTGCTCTTACACCTTGTATGGTTGCCTTTTAAAATTGCCAGAATTATGTTTTATGTTGTACTCCCTTTACCCTACCCCAAGGGAGCATCTGAAATCAAGCAGTAGTCTGCATAGCATGCCTCTCTGGTAAAACCCTTCAATAAATAAATAAATACATTCATATTCCTCCAGTTGGTAGTATAAATCAACTTTCTTCACTAGTGAAGTATGAAGGCTCCTGGTCAAAAATAATGAATTCATCCCATATGGTGACTGCAACATAATCTGGCTAAGTGGTATTAACAAAAGTGTGCAATTAACCCATAGTAAACTCCATCTGTCACAAATTATTGCTGAACCCACCAAATACTCAAATAATGGGAATATACAAATCTTGATCGACTGGATAATTGCTCCAAGAATTGACAGAATTAGATGCTCTGGAGTACTTTCAGATGCTATAAATTACCAGTCAGCTTTATTTTGTGTGTGGTGGGCCAAGCTACAAAAATCCCTTCCTAGAACTACTCGGTTTAGAGCTTTCTTACTTTGATCCTGAACACTAGTAGAAGGTGTGCAGTACTTATTGGTCCTCTTTGAAAAAGGTCACTGAAGTTGATTTAGCTGTGATCTTTTTTAACTCTGTTTATAGGCCTATAGGATAAATTTAACCCTTTTACTAGTAGAAGGGTACGTGACCCTGTCACAAAATGGCCGGATTATTCTCTCCTAACCATGATTAAAGCAAGAGACAAATGATGGCTGGAGTTCAAGGCTTCCTCTTCTGACTAGACTGATTACAGGGAACTCAGAAATGAGTTTAACAGAACAAGCAGGTATAATGAGTCAGCACTTTAAGCAGCTGCTTGGCTCTACAGTCCTAAATCCTAGACTTTTTTGGAAGTATGTTAAGGAGATACTGGGTCTTAAAGGTTATAATTCCCCTAATGGACTTGAATGGTGTCAATTGCAATAATAGTTCCACATAACAATTTCTTTCAAATGCTATTTCTCAGATATTACTTCTTTTAGCAAGGCTTTTTCTGTCTTGCTCTGTCCCTATCTAGTGGGAAGTCCTTGCTTGGGGCCTCCTCTCCTACCATGCACCCCATTGTTATATCAAATGTGCTCAGATCTCTGAGGTTCATTGACTTGTCAAGCAAGAACCAGAATCTAAATCTGCTGGCTCAGATGATATCGAGACAAGTTCTCAGGATTACTGCCCATGAGTTTGCCTCCCAATTACCAGAATCTTTAATCAGTCCCTATTTATGGGTGTTGTGCCAGAACTATGGAAATCATCTCATATTGTCCCTGTGTTTAAGAAAGGAAATCACAAACTTATTAGTGGCATAGGGTCATAATGTTGTGCACAAAAACAGCATAGCAATGTAATGTGCTGTCAGTACAGAGGGTAAATTGCTAGTGGTCGCACATCATAGCGACTACAACAATTGGATAAAAACACACAACTTCTTCATGTTTTGGAGTGCTCCACTCCAGCACCCCTCATTATGAGGGGCTGTGCCCCAATCCACCTTTTAATATAATCAACTCTGGGGGTACATAACATGGGGATGGGAAGAAACAGGGAGATGGGGAAAACAACTGGTTGCACAAGTTAAAAAAAAATACAGAAAAATCAGTAGTAGTCTGGGACTGGGATTCAAGGCCTGGTCTACAGAAGTTGAGCTTCTCTTCACTGCCGGCGGCTCATACCACTGAGCCATGGAAGCTGCTCAGTGGACCACCCTTCCCCCAGCAGCGGTCTTATCCACTGCATCACTGCATTCTAGCCATTAGCTACAGAGTACAAAACCGCACTTGCACCATTTCGTCCTTGCAGTGTTTTGTAACATGTTGCTATATTCCCCTACCCTTAGCATGTTGCATGGTTTTGACTGCTCTCTAAATGGAATTACATATTAACCCAGTACCTTTATCAGTAAATATAGGTCCACCACCATCATTTCTACATTGAACAAAGTATTCAAAAAGTCTGCTTATTCTCAGCTTACCAGTTATCTCTCATTTTATGACCTTCTACCCCATGCATCATGGTTTCTGAAAAGAACATAGTACTACCACTGCTCTCCTCACACTTATAGTGTCATATCTGCCATGGATAGGGCCAGCTTCACTGGTGCTGTAATTATAGACTTAACAAAGGCCTTTGACTGGTGGATTACTTGCTGCTATGCTCCAAACATGCAAGTCTGGGTATTTTGTACAGCACATCTGCATGGTTCAGTAACTACCTCACTAAAGATCTCAGAGGGTCAAATTTGGATCTTCCCTTGCTTCCCCCTATTCATGTGGGTGTTCCTTGAGGGTTCATATTGGGTTGTCTTCTGTTTGCCCTGCATGTGAGCTCAATTAACCAATTAGAGATGGGAGAAGTTGGTAAAATTCACTCCACAAATTAATCCATGAATTTAGAGCAATTTGTGGAGCGTGGCTCAATCAGTGAAGTGCAGTGTTTTTGCCATGAAGTGCAGAGATTTGTCAACAAAGTGTGGAATTTTATCCACAAATGGTAGGAGCTAGAAGACTTGGTTTGCTGGCCAAGGCACCTAGCTTCACCTGAGCTCTTTCTTTCTAAGATTGCTTGAAAGGACAGAGCAGAGAACCTTACCAGAGCAAGGGAAATGGATTAAGACTTCTTTTGGCTAAGCAGATTTACTGTGTGTTGTTATTTTTATTTTGTACTCACAAGGATTGCTGCTGTTTGTTGCTAATATTTAATTGCTTTATTTTTCTCTGATTCAAATTCTTGTTGCTTGTATACCTTCTTCTGCATTATTACAAGGTGTGCCTACAGGTGTGTACTAACAGATTATTGCTGTAATCTTCTGATTCAAATTGTCTTTTGCAAGGTATAGCTTCTGTTACTGCTTTATTTTTCTCTGCAGCAAAGTGTTTCTTACAGGGTATATCTTCTTTGAAATTATTACAGGTGGTGCTTTACAGGTTTTACAGTTTTATCTAACATTAGAATAAGCTTTCAGGGTTACTGCATTTGTTGTTGACTTATTGTTTCTGCTCTTACCTCCTTGTTCTTTCATTCATGGTTCTTCTTTTTCAGCAGGGGAAGGGGCCCAGCCACCCACCCCCATCCCCAACCACCCCACACTACACTCCTTTTATAGGGTACCACAGTTGTGACATTTCCTGTGGCAAAGCAGGAAGGGGCGGATCAGTGGGGCATCCACAAGATGAGCTCATTTACAGGGGCACTAGTAATTTTCCTTGTTATAACAAGTTATACGAAAACAAAACACAGAATCAAACTATTACTTGCATTTTCTTCCTTCTAATTACTCTGACCAGGTTATAATCCCAGCAATTTATCTGGAATGGATATCATTAACTGCAGGTACTGTGGAACACTTTTCAGAATGACAGTCTTATAGGATTTAGGACACTGTCCTACATGCTGGGCAACTGGAGATCTTAGGGCTCAGTTCCAGGCAGCATGGGCAGAGATTGTGCACCTCAAATTTCATATTCAAGAGGAAATACATTATAAGAACCACCTGCCATTTCCCCAAAATCAATCAGAAGAACCTCGATCGCAGAGGGTAGTTGGTCCAGGAGGTTGGCAGGTGGTTAGGAGGGGCAAATCGGTTGCCCCATCACTCTGTGCTCTCCAACATATTACCTCCAAAAAACATATAAACACTACAAATAGGTATCTGCCTCTATCTTCAAAATCAAACAAAGGGGCAGAGGACACTGCAGAGCAGGACACTGCAGCACAACAAAACTCACCCAAATCAGGAACCAAACAAAAAAAGCAAAAAGGAAATCCAAAATACTTCTGATCATAGGAGACTCCATGATTCGAGGAGTTGATATCCATCTCCAGCCAGGTGTAATGGTCAGATGTCTCCCAGGTACATCAGCATGGAGAGACACTGACCGCATTGCTAAAATTGTTCACAAAGCAGGAGAAAACATTGATGTCCTGGTACACATAGGGACTAATGATCTCACCAGCCAGTCAGTTGTGGAGACCAAGGAACACCTGGCCAGGCTAGGTGACAAAATATCATCCATTTCATCTGACATCTCCTTCTCTGAGATCCTGCCAGTCTGGGAGAGGGGGGCAGATAGACAGAAGGTCAGAGAAGGGGAGATAGGGGAGATAAACATGTGGCTCAATGGCTGGTGCTAGGAAAAAGGACACAGATTTATAGGGAACTGGCAACAGTTCTGGGAGCAACAGTTCTTTAAATTTGATGGACTGCATCTGACTAAGAAGGGAGTCAGTGCATTGGGGCAGAAGTTTGACATCTTTGCAGAATATTTAAACTAGCAAATGGGGAGAGGGGTGAAGCACCACATAAGTCAAATGAGAAGAAACCCTATCCCCCTCAGCTAGTGGTCAAACTGGGATTCAGCATGTTTGCAGTTCATTTGCAACACCAGGTAAGAAAAAAGGTCCATCTCCCCATACGACGCACAGGGAAAATGCCAAACTTCACCCAACAACTAACACATTGAAATCTGGCCAATGGAAAATCATATACACAAATGCTCACAGCCTGGGAAATAAGATCCCAGACCTGCAGGCAAAAATGTCAGAGGATAAACTGGACATAGTAGCAATTAGTGAGACGTGGTTTACCAGTAACCACACTTGGGAGACTTCAGTACCTGGCTATGTACTGTTCAGAAGAGACCGAGGTGCAAAAAGGGGGGGGTGGAGTGGCCCTGTATGTCAATGAAAATGTCAAAGCAATTCAGAATACACATAAGGAGCCAGAAGAACTGTGGGTCACCTTGGAAACAGAAATTGGGACAGCCATAATTACTGGGGTTGTCTACAGGCCCCCAGACCAGGGGGAGGACATAGCCACATTACTGTTAGAAGATATACAAAACATGACAGCTAAAGGGGAGGTTCTGATAATGGGAGACTTCAACATGCCGGATACAGATTGGTCAGTACCAACAGGAACATCTGCCAGAACTAGGCACATGGCAGATTCCCTGCAGGGGGAGGGCCTCAAACAACTGGTACAACAACCCACATGAGACAGAGCTATCCTAGATCTAGTACTGACTAACAGGGAAGGGATCACAGATTTCCAGGTAGAAGGTCACCTGGGGGCCAGTGACCATCACATGGTATGGCTCAATTTGGCCACTACATCTAAATCATCCCATTCCAAGGCAAAAATATGAGACTTAAGAGGAGCTGACTTTGATAAGATGGCCAACAGAGTTAAGCTAGCCCTGCAAAAAGAAACACAGGTGAGGGGGTACAGGCAAAGTGGACAAGCATTAAGGATGCAATACTTGAGCAACATCCCATTGTGTTAGACAGAAAAGAAAGTGTAAAAGAAGAAGGAAACCACTTTGTTTCTCAAATACAGTAGCAGAAAAGGTCAGAGCCAAAAGGCTGGCCATCAAGAAATATAAGGGGACACAGCGTGATGAAGATAGGGAGGCATACCAAACTGCCCTAAGGGAAGCAGGGAAGGCAGTAAGGCAGGCAAAGTCCCAAACTGAGGAAACTCTAGCACGAACAGTAAAAGAAGGTGACAAGACTTTGTATAGATACATTAGTGAAAGGAGAACATCCAGAGGGGGTATTGCTAAGCTCAAAGGAGAAAAGAGGGCATGTGAGGAGGAGAACCGTGTAAAAGCATCTATCCTAAAATAAATAATTTTGCTCAGTATTTACTGAAGAGAAGGTAGGCAGGGCCCACAGCTCAGCACCGTGGACACAGGGGGAGGGAGGTGAGCACTACTCCCTTCACAAAAGGAAGGGTCCTGCAAGAGCTCGCTAAGCTCAGGGTGGACAAGGCAATGGGACCTGATGGCATACATCCCAGGGTACTTAAGGAGCTAAGAATGGAACTAGCAGAGCCATTAGCCTTACTGTTTAGTGAGTCTCTGAACACAGGAGAGGTCACCAAAGACTGGAGAAAGGCTCATGTGATCCCACTCCACAACAGTGGTAGCAGGGAGGAGGCAGAGAACTACAGACCAGTCAGTCTTACCTGAGTAGTGGGCAAGATTATGGAGGCACTCCTTAAGGAAAGGATAGTGCAACACCTGGAATCCATAGGGGCACAGGATCCAAGACATCATGGGTTTACAAAAGGAAGGTCCTGTCAAAATAATCTCATAGATTTCTTTGACTGGGTAACCACAGTGGTGGACCAAAGGGGAGAAGTTGATGTTGCCTACCTTGACTTTAGCAAAGCTTTCGATACTGTTCCATATAGAAGATTGATAAATAAGCTGGGTAGGCTCAAGGTGGATCAGAAGTTGGTCAAGTGGGTGGCAAACTGGTTGACGGGCAGAAAACAGAGAGTGGTGATAAATGGCATACAGTCAGAAGAGATGCAAGTCACAAGTGGGGTACCTCAGGGATCAGTCCTGGGGCCAGTCCTCTTCAATATCTTCATTAGTGACATTGCAGATGGGCTATAGGGTAAGGCTTGTCTGTTTGCAGATGACACCAAGATCTGCAACAGAGTAGATGATCCAGATGGGGTGGACAGAATGAGAAGAGATCTGGATAAACTAGCAAAATGGTCAGAAGAGTGGCAACTGGGATTTAATGCAAAGAAGTGCAAGATCATGCACATAGGGAAGAGAAACCCTGAAGCCACCTATAGACTGGGAGTGGAGTTGCTGGAAGTCACAAGGGGGGAAAGAGACTCGGGCATCATCATCACCGATGACCTGAAATCATCCAAGCAGACCTCTAAAGCAGTAGGTAAGGATAGGGGGATGTTAGGGTGTATTAGTAGGGGTATCACAAGTCATAAGAGGGAGGTAATAATCCCTCTTTACAAGACACTGGTTAGGCCTCCTCTGGAATACTGTGTGCAGTACTGGAGGCCACATCTTCACAAGGACATTAACCAAATTGAGGCAGTCCAGAGAAGGGCAACCAAAATGATGCAGGGACTACATCAGAAGACAAATGAGGACAGATTAATGGAACTCAATATGTATACCCTTGAGCAAAGTAGGGAGAGAGGTCATATGATAGAAACATTCAAACACCTTAAGGGCATTAACAAGGTAAAAGAGTCTAACATTTAAATATAAGAAAAATAGCAGGACAAGAGGACAGCATGAGATTAGAGGGAGGCCAATTAAGGGGGAATGTGAGGAAATTATTTTTCACAGAAAGAGTGGTGGATGCCTGGAACGGCCTACCTCAGGGAGTGGTGGCTATGAATACAGTGCAGTTCTTCAAACAGGCATGGGAAAGGCATAAGGGAGCAATACAGATGAGTATGAATAGATAGGCCACTGACAGAGCAAAGGCCGATGGCACATTTATAAGGTAGAAAAAGAAATGGGCAGACTGGATGGGCCTTGCAGTCCTTATCTGCTATCAACCTCTATGTTTCTATGTTGCTATGAATATTGGAATTTCACCATTTGTGGGCAAACTTATGCCATTTGCAGATGAAATTCTGCACTTCACAGGTGAAATATCACCATTCTTGGGTGAAATTTCACACTTTGTGATGAAGACTTCATGATTCAGGCATAGTCAAAGTTGCTGAGTGCAGGAAAAACTTTGTGAAACTCCACAAATACAAATTTTAGACACTTTGCAGAAACTTCACCAGTGTATTCAAACTTCGCCACATCTCTGCAACCAATGTCTGTCCAATTGCTCCTCCATTATTTGAGCAGAGGATATGGTTCTTTTCACAAGCGCCAGCAATATTGAAATTATCAATCAGCATTTGTCCAAGGACCTACAATCTGTTCATAACAGGCTGACTGAAAATAAATTGTTTTGAGAAAATGGGTTGAGATTTCTAGCTCTCTGATTGGCTCATAGCCATGCCAAGCTGGAACATTAAGTACCAGTAAAGACCTGCTAAGAGCAAGTGCCATCCTGCCCTGCCTCACTACCAAAGTTGTATCACAGTGCCAAGTGATTTCCAAAAGTTATTTGCCACCATTTTTTCCACTTGTTTAGCGAGGGACTGCCCCTTCCCCCATGCTCAATTCTCTCAACTGAGCATCTCAACACATGGAAAAGTACAAATAAATGTAACAACCAAATGCAACCACCAGCTTCAAATTTTCAAAGTCACATCAGAGAAATATGATTTTAGGTTGCTTACTGATCATTTCCTGCTGCTGGTCCTGCTACCGCTCCATGCTTTAGTCCCGCTGCACCTCCATTCTCTCAAAGTAAAAAATAAACAATGGGACTGGGAATAAAAACGAAGCATTACAAAAACCTTACCGAAACAGTAGATATTTCTCCTTAGAAAATGGCCTTACTTTGCTATCATCCTGAAATATATTGTCTGGTATACATGATGTCAATCTAGTGTTGCACTGCAACTGATGATTACAATGCAGTCTGACACTCCTTCCTGAAGGACATAAATAAAAATGGAGCACCGGAATTGGAGGAGGAGTTACTCAAACTTAACAAATGAAAAGAGAGTGGGAATGGGGATTAAGCTTTCCAACCAAGGAAGTGTTAAACAATGCAGTACCCTCTGCTGGCAACTATACAAATAGAGTGACTACTATGCCAAAAATAAAGTTTGATTATAGTACTAATTTTTATATATGTGTTTTTATTTTTAACTGTTACATAAAAATGCCACATGTAACCCATTTTCTAAGTGCAGTAATGCCCTCCAGGGTGGTGGTATGGGAAATACCATACCATCCAGGGGCTATAAAGCCCTTTGTCTGTGGCATCAGGCTTCATTACACCTCTGGGTGGTCTGGTATTGCCTAATACTGTCCACCATGTTGAATATTATTGATTGCTTGAACATAATATAAACACAATCCCTGCTGTTCTGGAACATCCTGTAGATTAAAGCTTTGCCCACCTACCTTTCTACTGCATATCATGATAAAGCTTTTTCCCAAAAGACTCCTTATTCAACTACCTTGGTGTCATCATTCACCCCTCAGCAACTTCTCATCCCATGTGATGGATGTCTACATAGCTATAAATTCCATGCTGGATGCCTCATACAAAATCAGTCATAACTTTACTTCTCAAGCTCTTCAAGCCATTGCCAGTAGGATGCTACCCCTAAACTTCTTTATGGGGCCCCAGTATTCTCAGCTGCTTCTAAATCCACACTTCACAGGTGGGCTGTCGCTTATAATAATATTTGCTGATTTGCATTTTTATCCCCACTAACTTACCTATCACTGCTCCCTGTATAACAGGCTTGGTTGGCTTCCACCATCCTCTTTATGTATCTATATCTTTGATGGTTGAATTTACAGTATTTGGCACAATAGTATACCCTCTTCACTATCCTTGCTTCTCAAATCAGCTCACAGTACATACCCACTAAGGTCTGGTGAGCATGCTCTCTTGGTTATCCCAAAACTTTATACAAAGATTTTTGAAACTTTATTTTTTATGCTGCCTCAATGTTATGGAACCCAGTCTCCTCTGTTCCTCATCAGTGCTGCTCTGTTGCCTCAGATGCAGCTGGTATTGTGAACATCTACTTAATGTTGTAACCTGCTCTTGCCCTTAGGACTTGTTAACACCGTAATGCAGTTAACTGTTGTAATAAGGTATACCTCTACATCTACGCCGCATTCATTCATTGTGAAATGTATTTATTTTGAAATGTTTTATGTATTTTCTGATATTGTGTTTGCAACTGTTATATTGCCTTGTACTAACTGCACTCATCTCTTTGTATTTATTGTATAATTTGCAATGATTTGTTGTCATATGTTTATCTACCAGGTCATGCCTGAAAACAGGCATTTGATTGTGTAGTACACATACTTAGTAAAATAAAAAACTAAACAAATAATATTTCTCAAGACATTAACTCCAACCCTGGTTCCAATGCATGCTTTTAAGAACTACAGAATACTTAAGTAGCTATTCGTTTCATAAAAATTTAACTGTGTTTCCTCACCATCCCCCCTTTCATTTAGATTATTGTCTCATTTCCTCAACTTTATGATTTTTCTCCTTCTTTTCTCATATTGTATAGACTGAATATTTTCTATGGAAAACAAGAATCTCAATTTTATGTGTCAGGGTAAAAGGCACATATTTACCTGGTACCCAGATAAGAATTGGTGTGGTAGTTTTCATGGTCATCATAATGGAACACTGAGTAGTACTTCATTTATAATGTGTGAATGTTTATAAGTAAGTAATGATGAGGAGAAACTTTTTATTTTATTTAAATTAGAGAGTTTTTTGGGACCTACAGCAGTTGACAATTTTAGTGTGTAAAGGGGGAATCCACGTGCATAAGGCACAGAGCTACAACCAAGGCTGTCTCCAAGGCATACTATTTCCTCTAAGACAATACTTTACTGATGCACTTTTTCTTTCTCATAGCCAAGTCTCTTGTTCTATATTTTTGTTTAATTTATTTACCTTCTTTCATACTCTGTCTTCAACTGTGGTCAAACAGAAAACAGCAAACAATATATTATTAAAAACGTAATCAGATTTAAGGACAGTTACATACTGTAAGCTGGTAAAATTTAAAAACAGTATACTTTGGGAGTTTTCAGTCTTTCTGTTGTCATTCTTATTATGAATCTGTAGTGTAGCTGAGCATTAGGGTACTAGAGATATGGAGTATATATTGTTGAACCATGGTAGTGACATAGCTACTGACGTACATAAGCATTCTGACATCACTACGGTAATGCAATGGTACCTGGACATCTATGGATTTTTATATATAATGACACTGAACTATATACTATATTTATAGTTCATCTTGTTGCCACCATAGATCACTACTCAGATAAACATTCACAAATAAATTGCTTTTAAAATAACTAAAGTTCCTCCATTGAATTGAACTATGACCTCTAGCAAAAATACAAAAATGTAAAGGTCCCTTTCTGGATCTGAACACCTGTAGCCTGCCTGATACTGGAATATGGGCAAAAACAGTTGGCTAAGGCTTGCACTGCCCTTGCCCATGTCCATGACTCTGAGGATGCCCTACTCAGTTGAATAGAGCACTGGCACTATTCAAATGAATATAGAGTCATGTTGGCTCAGTACTAAGTCAAGTAGTGCTGCCCTGAAATGTTTCTCGGAAGTGCAGGGAAAAGTGCCCCCAGACCCGATAGCAGCCCAGAGCCCTAATGCAATATTCAGCTGGCACCATGCAAATGAGCCCAGTTGAGGTGGTGAGAGGAGGGCAGCACCAGTCACCATATCAGATCTGTGGCACCAGCAACAGAGGTAAGCAGGATTTTGTAGGGTGGTATGTTCAGTGTCAGTGGTGCCAGGGGGTGGCTGCTAGATGCCAGGACTACATACACTTGTACAGGGATGGAGATCAGAGTGTGAGGAGTGCCACTGGACATCAGGGAATATTCAACTTTAAGGGGGATGTGGAATGGAAGGTGGGGGTGCCACTAGACACACAAGGAACTATCAATTGGAGTACATGGATGGGGATCAGAGGGTGGGGGGCCTCTAGACTCCAAAGAATACTAAAATATTTTCAGAGACAGGGATTTGTGAGTGGGGGTATCACTACATACCAGGGAGTAACACATAATATATGGGAAGGGGGGTCAGAGGTGCAGGTGCCACTGGACACCAAGTTGAGCATAGGTGCAATAGGCTAGAGTAGGGGTGAGGGGGTGGCTGACTGCAGTGCCTTTCTCTATAACTAGAGCCTTGTGCCCCATTAAGTCAGAGTTTGCAAAGGAAGTAATTTACACCTGTACAGGTGGCAGTTATTACCTGTGCAAACCTCTGAATATGCCACTGTGCCCATATGGAGGGGACAACCCCCTCATTTACATGGGCATAGTAGTAACTTAGCACTCAAGCACTAAAGTGTTTTGCCTGCATTGGGGAGGGGGGTTCTGAATTTAGACCTCACCAAAATCTGGTTAATGTGGGCAAATATCCTTTTGTGCCAGGGCTAAGTTTTGAATATCTGGCCGCTGGTGTTTTGCTTGCTAGTAAAATGGCACATTCTCTGCATCACCAGGCTGCATGGAAGGGAAGGGCAGATCTTTTATGTGATACTGAGGTTCTGCCACAGACCAAGGAAGCAGGCAACCCAAGCTATGTGTGTTCAAAGCCAGGGCAGTTACTTTAAGATAAAATATAAAAAGCAACCCACTTGCCTCTGAGCTTAAATATTCATGCCATTGACCAGCCATGGTTGAGGTAGCAGATTAGTTCTTCGGTGTAGGATAACTGATTTGTTAATTGTGATGTGTCTAACAAGTCCAAAGGTGTGTAATGATGGTAAGGTAATTTCACAACTTGCCGTATGTTAGCAAATCTGGCTGCTTCATTTTTCTTACCCATTTTATAAAATACATGTGTGTATATATATATATATATATATATATATATATATATATATATATATATATATATATATTCAATAACTGCTCAAATAAGTTATCTAGACCTTTTTAAATATTTATTTGACCACCAGTATGAATGTGACCTCAGGCTGGTAAAAAACAAAAACTGTCATTGCATAATGGCCATTCAATACCTTACATGACATGAGTTGTCATACATGTAGTTTCAATTCATTTCAAAATACAAAGCTGTCCTTTGTCACAAATATTACCATGAAGAAGAACTTGCATTGGTACCCTTATTGACATCTTCACATGATAGGTCATGAAACAAGGCAAAGCTACCCTTCAAACACCAACGTTGATCTCTTCAAAGCAGAGCTCATGTAAATTGATGAGTCAGTGTGGGCAAGCTTGAACAGTGGCTCTCCATGTTGTACCTTTCTTAAAAAGAGATGATGTTCATCCCCCATGCTGGCAATCTGGTACATTTACCAAGCACTATAAATTTAGTACACAAAAGATTAAAAAAGCTGTCATATTGCCAGTTTGTACTGAATGCATTATTGTTGGAATACAGATTTTAACATTACAGAGTTTCAAAATGTGTACAGTAAATGGAAATATTCTAATTTTGTTTAACTGGGATCAAACTGTTATCTATGGTTTCAAAGTTGAATTTGAAAAACACAAGACTTTGTATGGTGTATATGGTGACTAAATGTTGTCTCACAGGTGAGAGTTTTCCAGTTTTACCACTGATATGGTAATTTTTTGACTTGCACTAAGGCAGTGACAGCCCTGATAGAAGAGTGAACCAAGGACTTCACAAATTGAAGACACCTGCAGTAAGCGTTACATCACTGAGTAATGTCTTCTGGATATAAATGAAACAACCTGGAATGTTGTAGCATGCATTATCTGTGACTTCAGAACAGTAGTGTGATGCATACCTGCTTGGAATAGGTAATGAGGTTATAAAGTATGAAGATACACAATGTGGTTTTTTAAATGCAAAGACAAGGCAAGGAGCCAGTGTACTGTAAAATAGGATGTGATCTGAAAGCAAGCTGTCTGCTGTTTGGGGGCATACATACTGATAGCTAGGGCAGGGAAATATGTCATTCCTCTCCAAGCATGGAATTCACTTAAAAAAGAATTCCAGAAAAAAAAAAAACTACAGTAGCCTTTATGAAGTCAATCCAGGTTTGCAGCAGTGAGCCTGAGCTAAGAAGCCAAACTAATCACTGTTGCTTTTGTTGTCAAGGAGAATGCCTCTTCTCTTAGTGCAACTCCATGGCCTGCCAACTGCAGTGTAACAGCAAAGCTGAAATAGCAACAGATCATCCCAAGCTACTTGGAGGAAAAAAGTAGGCAATTTACAAGCTGATTCATGTGCTAAGTGAAAACAAACAGCATGTGAGAAAGCCTCAGATGAGGTTCATTATGGTTATGCACACCTACTATACCTTTAATTTATTTATTTTTTTCCAATTAGAGAAAGCAACCTGCACAGCGTCCTAATGAGTATAATAAGCAATCATGTAAATTGAATTGTTGCTTGGTAAAGCTGCAATGCAAACCGCAGGCAGTCTATTAGATGCAAGCATTCGTAATACTGTAATTATAACTTTTTTATAAAAGGAAGCTCATTTGGAAAGAACAAAAACCACACAAACAAGCATTTGTCAATGCTGAATGTTGTCTTGTTGACATTGGCATTGGTAGTGCAGGAGTTAGAGATGCATAATAGGAATGGCAGTGAAGAATGGAACTGATGCCAACCCCACTCCCACTATGCAGAGACTAACAGGCACCAAAGTGTGCCTTTGGGGTGTCAGCTATAACACTCATGCCATTTTACCTCACCCTACCCTGTAGACACTGACAAGTGTCATGGTGTGCTTTGGGGTCTTTGGGCCTTATACTTACCCCATTCCATAAGGAAATATGCTGAAACTGGTGCAATATAGAAGAATGGGGTGAACGTTAGGGCCAAGGCACACCTCAATGACTGTCACTGGCTGCAGAGTGGGGGTGGAATGGCATGAGCATTACAGCCACTGATCCCAAGTCACACCCCTGGTGCCTGGCAGTCTCTATAGAGTGGGGTGTTACAGTTGGAAACCCTAACAGTGTAGGCATTTATTAGTATTTTTACTCCAAATTTTTAACATAGGCTTTTTGTGACCCCACCTTGTGAAGAGCGACACAATCAATTTGTTAGCTGAAAGATGGCTTTGCACAGCAGCTATGCCACTTAGTGACACAAGGACAAAAACACATTTTGAGCAGGATGTGGAAAATGACAACTGTATTGTTCATGAGGAGGTGTAAAAAAATGGCAACATGAAAATCTGAAGTGAAAATCTGAAAAATCGGTGAAGTCATGAGCATGAATAGAAACTTCGCAACACACATCCATAACCCAATTATTTTTGGGAGTTTTTTAGCCACATTTTCAACATACGCATTTTGGGACCTCCCCTCATAAACAGTGCTGCTGTAGTTTTGTTAATCTGTTCCAAAAGTTGATTTCCCACAGTGACCATGCCATTGTGCGCCAAAGGTGTGGAAACATATTTTGGGCAGGCTGTGAAAAATGACAACTGTACTGTTGATAAGGAGGTGTGGCAAAATGCCAGTGTTGAAAATCTGGCATGAAAATATTGCAGATTTGTGAAGTTACAAGGGTACGTGGAAACTGTGCAATGCACACTTGTAACACAGTCATTTTACAGACTTTCAGCACCAAATTTTCAACAAAGGCATTTTAGGACCTCTGCTCATGAACATTGTCACTGTCATTTTCTCAAACTGTCTCGAAAACTGATTTCGCACAGCGACCAGTCTATTCTGCGCTGGACATGTGAAAACACATTTTGGCCAGGATATGTAAAATGACAGTTGTACTGTTCATAAGGAGGTGTAGAAAAATGCCAATTTTGAAAATATGGAGTGAAAATATTATAAATTCACAAAGTTATGAGCATGCGTGGAAACAGCCATTTTTTGAATTTTTTTTCACCAAATTTGCAAAATAGGCTTTTTGAGAGCCCCCCTCATGAACGGTGGCACTGTCGTTTGGTTACTCGGTCCTGAAAGGTGATTCCATGCAGTGACCGTGAAATCAAGAAATCACCTTTTGGGACTGAATAACACCATGACAGTGATTGAATTCATGAGGAGGGGTCCCAATAACCCCATGTTGAAAATTTGGTGCAAAAATTCAAAAAAATGCCCGAGATATGCACCAAAGTTGAAAAACCCTGTTTATGCCATTATACAGCTTACTGGCATTTCTTCTGTTCGGAGTCGGCTTTGAAGAGTGCAGACATGTTCCCGGTCCACCGAAGATTGTCATGCCAGACACACAAGGTAAGTATGGGGTGAGGGGGGTGTGGGGAGGCAGGGTGTGCAGAGTATAGGCACGGTTTGTGGGATGGGGCAGGGAGACCGTGAGGGACCATTTTCTTCTTTCACAGGGTTAAAAAAAAAACATGTTGCAGGATGGTTTTTCTTTTCAGGGGATTTGGCATGCTAGGATGGGCTCCCAGTGTGCCACCTAAGTGTTTTGGGGGGATGCTGTAGCTGACAGGGGATTTGGCACCCCATCTCACATTCCGAAGGGGGGACAAGAGCCGAGGGGGACTGGGCACCCCTTGGCACATAACAAATGGGGAGGTGAAATATGCTGATGGGGATGGCTCCCCCATTGGCACATACATTGGGTCAGGGCATGCTGACAGGGGGATTGGGCACCCACGAAGTCAGCATTGTGGCAGGCAGTGTGCCACAATGTTTCATGCTATTTTTCACCAGGGAAAGCATGTCGGGAGGTGCCGCTGCATATGAACAGCTTTGCTCGCATTGCAGCAGACCTTTCCTTAGATGTGCTCACCACATTATGTATTCGTGGTGTGGCGCCGGCATGCAGACTTATTGGGGAATGAGGGACACATCTACTGATGCATGCCCAGCAGTGACCATGCTTCCAAATCTGGTACTAATGCCATATGTTGGCTGGTGCTCTAATAGTTCACTAATCAGCCTGCTTTAAAAAACAAAATTAAAACAATAAATACTTCTTGATAATGATTTTCCTGTGTCACAAGCCCATAGGCTACAGTACATTCCTATAAATATTGCAACAGTCACTTCTGAGCAGTAACTCCAAGTGCAATTGAATCCAGTCCAACATTATTTATACAACGCTCATGCAAAAAGCTCTAAGCACTGTACAGAATGAAATCATTAAACAAATACTCAAACATATAAATAATCACTCAGTAAAAATTACACACATACTTTATAGCATTAAAAATGCAATGCAGAAACGTCCTAATCAATACAGTTCAAGAGACAATTTGATTAAAAAAATGTTTGGATACATTGCATTCAGGTGGTTTAAAACACTTATACAAACATTAATGCTTTTAAAGCAGACTTAAAGCCACCTAACAAATCAATTAGTCCAAGCACACGAGGAAGGGCATTCCTTAAAATGGGGCCCTAACAGAAAATTTCATACATCCTACAGTTTTTAGAAGGCATTTGGGAATGACTAGCAGCTTCAAATTAACAGACCTAAGAGATCTTGCTGGAAAGCATTTAATTAATAAGTCTGAGTGTAGGGTTACCACCTTTTAAGGAGCCCAAAGTGGGATATTTCTTACTGAAACATGATTTTTCGCAGGACAGTACGTAACCTCGACCAATGCAACAGACTTGTTTTCTCTATATAATCAGAATTAAGGCTAAGTATTATAGTTTCTTAGTTGCTTCTATTGTTTCTTATCGTTTTATGGTATTTTAGTTAAGGTATTGTAGTTTGCTGCAACATTCAGCGGAAAGTTGGAAAATATTTTTTTTTTACTATAAAATCAGGACATATAGTATTTTTCATGTTTTTTTGCAGGACAAAGCTGCCCAAATCAAGACTGTCCTGCAAAAATTAGGATAGGTGGTAACCATATCTGAGAGGTATTTAGAACCTCAATCATAAAGACATGTATGCATCAACAGAAGCACCTTAAAATCAGTTTGGGATGAGACTAGCAACAAATGAAGGTCTCTAAAAATACAGACATATGACCCTGAACAGAAGAATCAGAAAGTGAAACCAACCTGGCATGCCACATTTAAAATATACTGTACTTTGATTAGGTTTGTCTTTGAACTGCCTGAATGAAGCACACTGGAGTACTCAAATGAATTTAAGGCTCTGTGTATAGTAGTGCTGAATGGGGTAACTGTCTACTGGTTGTGGAAGAGTCTCCTACTGTCCAAATGTGGATACACAGAGTCCTCAAAATGAGCAGCGTGGAAAGAATCAGATTGACCCAAACACTCTCACTACAGAATTAGCATACTATCTCAGGCAGATAGGAGAATAGATGGAGTGCTCCTACTGAGGGATGACGGGGTGACGCAGGGGGGAGGGGCAAGTGGATTACAGTAGCAAGGAGAAAGCTATAATGCCTGGTTGGAACTTAATATAGATCCATACCCATCCTGCCCAGGAATTGGCATGCAGCATTAACTCCACTGCACCCAAACTCATTGGAGTTACTAAGACAGTAATTTTTTTGTTGTTGTTGTTGTTGATTATGTTACAGGTTTAACACTGGCCATGGAGCATGAAAAGCAAAGCCAGATCTTTATTCATCATTGGGCTGTGGGCAGCTGAATTCTAATAACAATACAAACTGGAAGTTGTGCTATAGGAAGAGGATACTGCTCTAATTAACATGCTTGTGGCTTAACAATGTACATTTATTTCTTACATGACTCACTGAAATGTCAAAAGCTACATGTACGTGCTATAATTTCCTCTTTTTGCTTGAATAAAGCTGAGTTTTAAAAAACAAAGAATCCTAGAAATAATGAAAACATTTACCAACCTTTTTAACTAAACTCATCTGAAACCATTTTTTACCTTGGAGATCTTTCTAAAATAAAAATATGTAGCTCTCCCTATAGAACTGTTGAGGACATCATATAGCAAAGTAGAATCCAAAGTTGCCTCTAGTTTTTTTTACAACTGGGGCTACTTAAAGGCTATAGCCTGAATAATGAACTACAATCTGATCAGAATAAAAACTAACTGGACAGGATGGAGGCAGTCCAGAGGAAGGCGACTAAAATGGTGCAGGGTCTGCAACAGAAGTCATAAAAAGAGAGACTAAAGGAGCTTAATATGTATACCTTTGAGGAAAGGGGTTGGTATGATATAAACTTTCAAGAACCTCAAGGGAATCAACAAAGTCCAAGAGGGTAGCATCTTTCAGAAAAAGAGATATGCAGGAATAAGGAGACACAATTTGAAGATAGAGCAGGGGATGGCTCAGTGGCAATTTGAGGAAGTATTTTTTCACAGAGAGGGTAGTGGACACATAAAACTGCCTTCCTGAGGAGGTTGTGGGATCTAAAATTGTAGGAGAATTCAAGATTGCATGGGACAGACATAAGGCAATTTTTGTGGGGGGTAGGAAGAAATAGTCTGCTGGTTAAATAGGATCTGCAGCTTATCCAGTAGGTAGGGAAATGGGCAGACTCGGTGGGCCAAGGAATCCTTATCTGCCAATCAAAGTCTATGTTTCTATGTAATAAGCTGATGATTTATTTTTTGCGCCAGTATAAATAGTAGCAGTTTTCTATGTTCAACTGTAGGAAATTTTTAGCTGACCAGGAGTTTAATTCACAGAGACAAGCTTCTAAATTTGCTTAGTTTTCACTTGACCAAGGTTTTGACAGAAAAAGAAAGTTGGCTATCAGCAGATAAATGTAAATTGGATCCAAAATATAATTTTTCATTTGTTAAAATGTGAAAATTATATAGAATGTGTCCTAATACAGACAGTTTTGTTTGAAGTGTAGTTTAAGTTTAGCTTTGTCAATGGGACTTCTGAGCCAGAAGGTTGTTGGTGCAAACTGGAAAATGCCCAGTGCTTGCACTGCCATGCAATATAAGAGAAGTACTACAATAGTGGAGGTTACACCCTATGGATGGGATAGTAATCTGCAGTCCCTTCTACCCATCTCTGGTGCTTGTCAAGATGAAAATACAGGCTTTCCATTGCACTTTAGAAGATGAGATGGGGATTATCCTAGGCTTAAGGTCAAAATGACCTCAAGTCACAAAACAATTTTTAATTTAATACACTAAAGCTATACAAAAAGTAAAGGAGTAAAAGAAGGCAGTTTGCCCTTATAGGGTCTAGTCATTCACCCATAATACTGTATATTAAGACCTTCAATAATGTATTTATGTAAATTAGATTGAAATTCAGCTTTGCTTTTACTGATCTTAATTAATTTCTCCTAGTAATTTATTCCAGGGGTTAATTATATGCTGAGTATAGAAACTTTTTCTTTTTGTACTGTTATATTTTTGTGGTTTCAATTGTAATGGATGACACCTAATGCCTGGTTTATTGATTTCAGAACTGCATGTTTAACTCAATGATTAGGTAGAGGCCCTTCTTGATGTCATATCACATCAGTACTGTAGGTCACCCCTTTTCCTTCTGGTTTTGAGAGACATTAGATTAAGATGTCTAAACTGGTTAATATAATAATCATGCCTTATATTATAAATTATCTTAGTTGCTCGGTGATGGATCTTCTCTATTCTATCTATTTTTCTTCTAACTAGTGCACCCCATGCCTGACTAGCATAATCTGAACCCTTACGGTTCCACCATGTCAGTGCGATAACATTTTTGTTGACACTGACATGAGTGGAAGGAATCTGATGCCTGCTTTTACAATGCCAGGCAGTGTGGCTCCTGGACGGCAGAGAGACAAATCACTCAGCAAGGAAAACAGTTTTTTTGGAGGGGTGCTATGATCCCCATGCCCTCCATTTGGGGGGTGCAGCCCCTTGTACCCCTATGACTTTATATAACAAACTCCGGGGGGGGGGGGTGCATGTCAGAGAAAAGAGGAAAACCTGTTGGGGGGCAAAAGTTGACCTGACAGTGAGTGATGAGAAATCAAGATTGCCCCTGTCAGTGTAAGCAAAAGTGAGTCACTGTAAATGCCGTGACATAGTCAATGTTATTTATTGATCAACCAGGATGTATCAAAACATCTCGGTTATTACAATCAGTAAAAACTTGAATTAAAACACAAAAATACATCAAAGATCAAGAAGTATCATGCAATTAAGTTGCAATAGATCAAAATTTCGTCTGAGCACCATACAAAGCATGTCTTCTTACAATAAGGGCTTATTCAAGCTAATTTTCTTCTTATATGTTGATTTTTTCCTTTAAATTAATGATGTGAAAAATGCAATATGTTGTTCTGCATCCTTTACTGTAAAAGGGTGCAGGTGAATGAATAGTATATCATAATTGGTATTATTATAGCATTCCAAAATGTCCCTTAGAAATTTCATGCAAAGATCCAAATATAAAGGACATGAGAAAACTAGATGTAGTCATGATTCAGGTACAGTTTGATTACACTGACACATTAGAACTTGGGGTATTATATTGTCACCCTTTTTTTGTTAAAATATGAATATTTAGAATTGATCAAACTGAACTTTGCCCATGTCAGAGCTTTCCTTTTAGATAGTTCCATTGGGAATAGGAAATAATTTTCCAGGGGAGGGTCAGTTTTGTTTGTTTTAAACCAAGGTGCACATTTTCGGGCCCTGATTAGTTCCATGTCCCTGTCTTGTGACTTAAGGAATATTTTTTTTAATGAGTTTCTTGTATTGTAGAGAAATAGTAATATTTTTCTGTGAATCTGTCCATACGTGCATAAGGTTAATCAAGTCAAGATGTTTGAGTATATCTGATAACCATTTAGATCTTAGGCACATTTAGGACCATTTTATTTTCTCCTGTAAGCATGACATATGCAAGGTATTAGGTTTATTATTTATAATTTTCAGCCAGTAATATAGACATCTGCATCAGTTAACTGTATACATTGGTATTCTCCCAAGTTCTGCTCTGACCTTTGCAGAAGCTGTGGACAGGGGAACCATAAGTAAAGATCTGTAATAATAAAGGAGGGGTGATTCAAGATGATTTTTTTGATCAGAAGGAATAACTTCTGCCCCATAAGTTAATAATGGGTTGATTTTTGCATCAGCTGCTATTAAGATAGATCTTATATCAAGACCTCCAATCTTAAAATGGAATTTTAATAATGCTTTGGCACATACTTTTTCTTTACTAATTTGAGACTTACGGTGATATGACTCCAAGATATGCATAGGTCTTGACATTTTCAATTCGATGATGATTTAAGTAAAAACTAGCTTTGTTATTACTAGAACCAAATATTAAGACTTTTGTTTTTGAAATGTTAATTTTAAGTTCAAAATACTTGCATTTTTCTTGAATAGTCTTTATTTTCATTTGAAGGATTTTTTTTTTTGTTAGTGACAGCAACAAAAGATTGTCCGAGTAAGCAAATGCATGACATTGTAAGCCATTAATTTTTGGAGGGTCATATTGTATAAAATCCTCAAAATTCAATAGTTCATTAATGTAAAAATTAAATAATGCAGGGGTCAGTAAACACCACTGCTTTACCCCTCTGAAAGAGGGGAAAGTTTCTGTTGTAGTACCTTAAATATCATACCTAATCTTAGTACAAGTATCTGTATTTAACAACTGGATTGGCTGTAATAATGATTCACTTATGCCATAGTTCCATAAAATATCCCACAGAATGCCAAAATTAATAGAATCAAATGCTGAAATAAAATCGATGAATAATGTGTACGTAGAATTTCATTTTTTTTAAATGTATGTATTTTTCAAAAAGATGTGACAAATAATACAGATTATCTATGGTAGAAAAGTTGAATCTGAAACCTGCCTGAAAAGGAGATATGATTGAAATTTTATCAGACCATCCTGTTACTCTATTTAATAATAGTCTTGAGAAAATTTTTGAGATTGAATCCAATAAGCTGATTGGATGATAATTTGAAGGATCGGGTAAAGATAAATTTTAGTTAAAGATGATACGTACTATAAGTTACTTTTATTTTCGACCTCTTTATAGATGTAATTTCCAAGTTTATAAATGTTTTCAATGGACTGCTTGCCTAAATGTAATACATTACAATTGATCAATATTAGACTTCATGCACCAAGTGCTTGCGCTGCTTATAAATATTTTCTAGGTCTGCTTGAATTGATTATTCATTGTCTGTAGTGCTGACTTTGCCTGATTACAAAGCTTACAGAATAATGAGCGTGGCATCACACATTCTGATTGGTTCATAAGCAGTTCCTATCCTTCCAGTAATGAACGGCTAGTACACTACAAACCATTTAGTTGGTGTATAGCTAAATTGGATGTCCATTTCAATAAGATATTCCAACAAGAACTGATGTAGTAACAATTCATTCCAAAGAAGTCTCAGATCACTTAAAAGGGATGGGTATATTAGTTTACAGAGATACCTAGTTCCATTCCCCACAGCTTTCCCTTACCTTTCTGCATTCTCTCTTCCACTCAAGTTACTGGTCTCTCCATACTTTCAGCTTCTAAACCATTTAGCTACTGTACCTCTATCCTTGACAAAGCTGCTTATTTAAATTTTGCAGTCTGTGCCAGTGCCCAAATGAACACCTTGGCACTGCAGTGCAGTGACTATGAAGTCTATTGCTGCGTCAAAGCAGGGAAGGCAAAGTTATCTTCTCTAAGGTGCAGTGGGAAGGCAAAGATGGATACTGAACATGTCAGAAGGAAGATAACATGTGCAAGTGTGAATGCATGCTCAGCAGTACCTTGGATGTATGTCATCTAATAATCAGGACATATGCTTAATGGGGGAAAACAAAATAAATCCATGCAGCAGTCCCTGTTAAGAACATTACACTGTATAAACAAAATGTTGGGAGTAAACATAGCTCTATGACTGTTTTTAAATTAAAAACATGCTTTTATTGGTATTATGTTATTCTAAAACTCTGCTGAAATGTTTATAATAACAATAAAGGCCTCCAGATTGGTCTTTTATAAGATAATACAAACTGGTGAGTTATTAGTGCCCTCCTCCTTGCCTTTGTCACTAAGTATCTAGATACTTATTTGCTGGGTAGTGGGTACAAAAATTGGACCTGCTAACATGGGAGACAGATTACATGAGCAATATGTCTTCTTCTGTCTTAACATCCAAGTATTGTACCATGTATTCTATCCTACCTGGCCCTTATTCTATATGCTGATATGGGTATGTACAGTTCTCGCATCTCTTGTGCCTATAGGAGGGTCTTCTTGTGTTCTTGGGTGGGAGACTGCAAAGCAAAGCTGTGTAGTTCAGGAATACAAATGACTTAGGATGGCATTCTTATAACCTTCAGAGATGCCAGAACTGTAAATACAAACATATTATAAATCATGCTAATGGCTTTTGTTTTAATAATTAGAAATTAAATTTAAAACCAGAATGTTTTACTGTGTAGAAAATAAGGGACACTCCTTTGTTCGAAGTTGGCTATGCCAACTGAACTTAGAATTTTAGGTTTTGAGAACTGTTTGCATGAGTAACCAGCTTGTGTGTATCATATTGTCTGGAATGTCAAAATCAAAGTTCTTTATTTGGTCAGTCAGCAAGGCTTTTGTAATGAAAACCATGTGTACTAGTACATATAAACTATAATACTGTACAACAGAAAAAAAAAATGTCTGCTGCAGTATGTCAGTCCTTACAGCTTACATTCTCTACATAAAACAAGTTCTAATGTCACTGGACCTAATTGGACTTGAGATGTCTTTAACCCAAAATTTCTATTACGTTCATCTCCAAAACTGTTACAATACAGTACTACCAGTTATCTACCAATTCTTCTTAATTGGCTTTGAATTATAACATGCATGAAAAGCACTGTATGCGTTTATACTCTAAGCTATTCTAACCTTTATTTCTATTTCCTTATTTGTAGTAACATTCAAATTCATTTTGGGGGGTGAACAGAAATCCATCAAATTCTACACTCCCTTCTGAGAAAGTTACTTGAAGTAGTTCATTTGAAGAGCCAAACTTGCAAAGAAAAATTAAGCTGAGAGTGCATTAGTCTTATTTAAGTACTACTTCAATGTTTTATTGTAAGCAACATAATTATATATTATAAAATACTGTAGCTACATAAAAGACTATGACATGCTTGACGAAGTAGTGCCATTATGCACAGCTATCTAGCTAAGTAGCACAGCTGCTATGAACAATGACTTATTTTTGGCTAAACCCCAATAGTAGTTTATTTTTAAACATTTCAGGTGTCACATTTAGACCCACTAAGCTTCAAAAAGAAGAGGGGGCTTTTCTTAGCAATGTCTCTTTAACTAGACGTAATCAAATGTGTTTCATGGTTTTACTGTACCTTCAGTCTTTAGCTTTTATAATTTGAGAATAATGAAAGAAAATGTCAGGTGCTATTAACTAGTCGAATAAGCCAGCACTGCAAAAAAGAGTATAAATTCAACAAATACTAAATGTCATTTTGTTTCAAACAGCTTTTACAATGTGCTGCTTACCTTCATTTATTGATGAATGTTTTGCACTACATTGTTTGAGGAAGCCCATTGTGCTTTGTAACCCTTTTACTGACCACTACATTATTTTATTGTATATGTTATTCTTTTTTCTAACTTGAGCACCTTTGATAACATTATACATTGTTCTCTGACTCCTTTCCTTAGGATGCACATGGAAACAAGCTATAGTCAGCTCAATTTGATTTACTGGCCAGATACTGTAAATAAATAAGTAAATAATTTATTAAGTTAATGAATTAAAATGTAATGAATGAAAATGTCAAAACATGTAGGATTCTCTAGCTATTTTCATGGCAAGTCTTATTCATTGGAGCTATACCAATTTTCCTGAAACTGGAGAGTTGCTCAGAAATGCCAGCAATACAGGTACTTGAATTGAGCCTGGACTACTGTGCTATTGGAAGGTGGGGTCATCAGGAGGCTGCTTAAATTTGCACATGACACTAAGCTGGCCAAGGTGGTAGACTCCTTTAAAATCATCAACTCTGTACTAAAACAAAAAACATGTATTCTTGTACATTCTAACAGCTGAAACATATTGGAACAATTTCAGAAAGACTAGAACAAGATGGGCGATAGAGTCTCAGACACAATGATGATAAATGCGGGGTTTAACACCTAGAAGGAAATCAGAGGTAGGACTTACACACTGTGTGTGGCTTCTTTGTATGGTGGAGGAAGAAAAGTGTTGTAGGAGCAGAATAAATAAGGGACTGAAGCATTATAAACAGTATACACAGCTCCCAAGAGGACAAAAAGAATGCTGGGATGCTTTCCAAGGGCAAACCAGCAAAGCATGCAGAGGAATCCTTTAACTTTACAAGGCCTTGTTCATGCCTCACATGAAGTACTGTGTGTTAGTATGAGCTCATCACTACAACAAGTAAATTGAGGCAATCATAAAGGTCTAATGCATCATCACCAAAATGATGAGGGTTATAGAGGACAAAAACTTTGAGGAGAGACTGGGGGTCCTTATCATATTCACCTTAGAAAGAAGGAAGCTGAGTACATGATCTTCATGTTCTGCATACACAAGGGCAATGTCAATATTTGTCAGATAGAGATGTGTGAAGTTGGCAAGCTAATTAATCTGCAAAGTTTGTCACATTTCTGAAGTGCTAACTTCACAAAGCATTTGCATGTGAAGTTGCTCTTTTTCAAACAAAGTCATGGAGATTCACTGGCGAAGTTACAACTTTACCACGAATTCATCTCATATTGCTTGAGAAAGTGCCATTCCTCAAAAAAACTCATTGCAATGTGGGGAAGTGGGAAATTCGTGAGGTTATTCACGAGGGCAAATTTTGCATTCTGACTGGAACATCACCTAAGTAAAACTTCACAATATCTCTATTATTATGGAGATGTTTCAGCTGGTATTTTCTAGCAGGTTATGGAGACATGTCCTGAAGCTCAGAGGTGATAAATTCAGGTGTAACAATTTGCTGAGATGCTGAGAAGCCTATGGAATAGCCTACCAGCAAATGCAGCAGGTGTGAATAATGTAGAGGCCGTTAAGGTAAAGCAAGACAAATTTCTGCTTCCAAAAGAAGCACATGGTAACTTGGGTAGGACATCCTTATAAATTAGAATATGTTTGCTGAGTAGTCTGTTCTTATTTACTACTGCTAATAGATTGGGAGAAGGGCAGATTAGTTGGACTTAGTGTTCCTTTCGAACATAAATAACTGTACTATTTTAATTTTACAGCACAGTTGCAGGGAAGTATTTTTCCCTCTTATGGGTAAGAGTGGTGAGGAAGTTTGCTGCACCACTGATTTCTGGTATACCTGAAGGAGCAGTGCTTTTGGATGTCATACAGGATATGTTTGGATGGTTAGATAGAGATCGGTGTGTCCATGGAGTAAGAGTGTGGAATAAACAGAGAAAATTAGATGAGGTTATTTAAAAAGGGGTGTCCTGTGGTGCATGTTTAATAATAGTAAAAAGAAATCCACTTAAATCTGAAAGCAGCTATAAACAGAAACACATGGGGAGCTGAATAGGAAACTGTGGATATACTGTAGCTGGTTCTCCTTGTCCATTGTCTCCCAAATACTGAAGAACTGTAGCTATTTGCACGTCTGTGTAGTTCTGAAAAATGATCAGGTGGTGTGAGTGACTGAAACAGAGGGATAGGCATAGGGGAACATTAGTGATAGGACAAGGGGGGTTAAGCCTGAAATCAAGTAGGGTGTGCAGTGATACAGTGGGTAGGGAAAAATGGTCAGATTAGTTGGACCAAGTGGTCCATATGTGCAGTCAAATTCTATGTTTCTCTGTTAAGAGGAACATGAAGGGGGCATGGTCTGGCCACCGAAGAAATTGCTGCCTAATTTGGAGCTCCTCTAAGTCCGGTCTCAATCCGTGGCCAGCTAGCTTAACCCCCGGGTGCATTTCTTATAAAAAGTACACGTTAATGTTTGGGTAAACAACCCCTATCGTCCAGTGTGACCATTTTGCAGTAATACGAAGGTTTTGTTTAGTATCGGCACTGTCTTCAGCAAGTCGCCTGTTCAACTCGGCCGCAAAGGTCATGGCCTTGCCTCTGCAGTATCTCACCCATCCTGAACATGGTGCTATCTGCTCTGAGATTAAGCGCTTTGTACTATCTTCTTTGCCTCCTCCTCAGTTATAATGGCAACCAGCCCATTTCTGCAGATAAATTATCAGCACTGACAGTAAACGCGCATGCTGGATCAGTGGGGGACTCTCTAAATTATATCACCTGCATATTAGAAACAGTGCTTTCCATGGTGGACAACATAAATACTACCTTGACAGGCACCACGGCTGATGTCCATATACTTCAAGATCACCTAAATGTGGTGGAACAATGAGCGGAGTCCCTTGAAATACAACAAGCCAATCTACAACAAAAAGTTATGTTACAAGCAGAGAAACTGGAGATTTTGACTGCAAGGGTGGAGGACCAGAAGAACCATGGGCGCTGCAATAACTTACATATTATTGAGATCCCAGAAGGCATAGAGGGTACTTCAATGGAGACATTTTTAAATGAGATGATACCTGTGATGTTGGGAGTCCACTGGAGGGGACCAGTGGAGATTGACAGACCCCACTGAAGTAATGGGAGGAAAGACAAGCCAGTACATCAGCCAGACCAGTAGTGGCCTACCGGTGAGATACTCCACCAAGGAGCGTATACTATGGGCTGCTCAAGACTTGGGAGAAGTTACATGGCAAGGGGCAACAATATCTATTTACAGGGACTTTACACAAGAAACTGTCAGCAAATGCCATACATACGGGCCCCTGAAAAAATTTCTTGCTGCACATAATTTTCAGTACTGGTTTAAGGGACTTACCCATCTTCTGGTGTTCAAGGAAGGAAGGGAAATCATGGCAGATGGCCCTGCAGAAGTGGAACGATGGATCGCTAAACTCTGGCCTAATCTACCCCTTCACACTACATCTCCCCAAAGGCTTTGGGCTCCAGTTGACTCGAAAGTGCCAAGGAACTCTTCTCTTGCCAAACAAGCTTCAGGGAACCGATATGCATATGGACCAGTGTCCTCTTCTAATGATTACCCCAGGGCTAAGGGCTCATTTCATATAACCCTGCCAGCCTACTTGAGCCCTATCCCCACAGCTGATCAATCAGTTCTTCATCTCAGACATGGGGGAGTATATGCTCACTCCAGACAATGATCAAAAAGTGGTCAGGTCCTTCTAGCAGATCAATTAGGTCTCAGCCCTGCTGCTAAGATCCCCTGAGATGATAATCCTTAGGTCTGTATGGATGACTACTCGTCTGGGTCAGAACCACATAAGAAACCCCCTATGGACTGGGCGGACATTCCAGGTTCATCCTCGGTGGAAGCAGTGAATCCCTCTGGGAAGCTAAAATCAGATGAAAAGACATATGCATCTGCCATTTTCTCATCTCTGGATCCTGTAATAGTTTCCCTAAACACCCAACGTGCTGCTGAACCCTCCTCATTATGCAACAAGGGACCTCCTGGGTGAACTTAACAATTTGCTCTCTTAAGTTTATGGTATATTATGTTGTTCTATCTTAATGCAACTATATTTTGTATTTACTATATGCCTTGGGATGGCTTCTTTGCTATTGGCTAAATAGCCCTACTCTTGGGTTGATCGAGATTACCATATTTCTTTATGCAGTATTATCTGCACAGATAACAGCAGATGGGCTGGTTCAACTTGGGCCTGATCCAACCTGCTTCTTCCCAATAATTTTGGAGCCTAAATACTCCAAGACCTCAACAGAATTGCTTTCATGGTGAATGATAGGGGTGAGTTGCCCATCTCCCCCCAACTTGTTTATCCTCCCTTCTGTTCCTTACCTCCCCCCAATTCCTTCCCTCCTTGTTTCCCCCTCTCCTGGGGGTTATCCTGGCATCCCAGGATTAGTTACCAGATGAGGAGAGGCGCATTTCTGTTGGGTGCCTTTCTCCTCTTCTGTCCTTGAGCGTGGATGCTTGCATAGCGGTGGGTACCCCATTTTTTAGGTACCCTCATTTGCTGAAACTTCCACTGCTGTTAGCATTTAAATGATTGTTGTTTTTGTTTAAATATCTTTACTCAGATAGTTGCTTCTATTCTAGGTTGACTTATAGGATTCCACAGGTGCCTGATATTACTAATTGTAACTATCTATAACTAGAACCTCTAGGACCCCACTGACTGTTTTTCTTCATCCAGTACTATACCCCTGAACTTAAGGGTAATATAAAGCTCAAGTGATTGTGCTTGTTATTGTATTCTTTATATTATTCTGTGAAAGATTACAGGAATTAGTACCTGGTTGTTGTCCTTTTGAGCATTTCTTATTGTCCCCTGGATATAACCTATTTCCTCTCCCATCTAACACCACCCCCAGATGGTCATTATGGATGGTAAACTCTCGGGCCTGTGATTAGTGTCATGGAATGTGAAAGGCCTAAATCACCCAATAAAACACACCAAAGTATTACAACATCTCCAGTCTCTACATACGGATGTGGCCCTGCTACAAGAGACCCACCTCCTTAGCAGGTTCGCCTCCTGGCTTAAAAAATCTTGGGTGGGTGCTATGCATGCCAGCTCTGCCACCTCAAAAACAAAGGGAGTGGCAATTGTCCACAGGTACTCTAGTGCATGGGCTGTAGAAGAGTCTAAATTTGATAATCAGGGGTGGTGGATACTGGTTAGACTAGCCTCCCTGGCCAGAAAGCTGATTTTGGGTAATGTGTATATCTCCAATACCGACCAGGCCAAATTTTTTCCCAGCTTGAGCTATGCAATTTCTTCTATGGAACAACATGGTGCCTCTACCCTTCTTATACTGGGAGGGGATTTTAATCTGGTGCCTGACATATTTCTGGATAAATCCAAGCCTACTCACCAGACACACCCTAAGTCCCATGCTGCCCTCCAAGAACTACAGGTTGAGTGGGGGCTGATAGATGTTTGGAGGCGTGACAATCCCTCAGGTTGGGATTACTCATATTTCTCGGCATCTCATGGGGTTCACAGTCAGATCGACTTCTGGCTTGCCAATATGGCTGCATCTAGTGCATTGACTCAGAATACTATAGGCAGTATTATTATCTCTGATCATGCACCTGTGGCCACCACTTACATCCCCTCAGGGCTCTGCCCTACAGGCACAAGATGGAGGTGCATCCCCATCTTGGTTAAGGTCCGAGAGTTTCAGTGAACCAAGCAGAAGGTGGCCCAGGTCTACTTTGCCCTTAACTTGGACTGTGGGGTTTCAGTGGGTATAGTATGGGAGGCCTTCAAGGCCACGCTCAGGGGCCACATTATTTCCTTTGCAGCCCATAGAAACAAGTCCAGAAAAAAAGAGCTGGATAGGCTGCAAACTGAACTTGTTGCCTTAGAGGCATGCTTTAAGGCCTCCCCCACTTACACTAGGGATGTATCTCTGATTCACAACATTGCAGGTCTTAAGTATCAAATTAATGCCTTGCTCCATAAGAGGGCAGAATGGCTCCTCACATGATTGAAACATTCCTACTGGGAAGGGGGAGATAAAGGAGAGAAACTATTAGCCTACCAAGCAGCAGGCCTTGACAAGAATTCATGCCCTTCGATTGCCTTCTGGCTCGGCAATTACCAACCCTGCTGGTGTCAATAGAACTATGTTGGCATTCTACCAATCTTTGCATGAATTCCAGTCCGATTTGACACCCTCCCAGATTTCTGCAGGTCTCTCACAATTTTGTTAGAAATTTAGCATCCCTACTTTATCCCCAGATCAAGCGGGATCATTGGAGGCCCCAATCATGGCCCTAGAACTACATCAGGCACTGACTCATATGGCCAAAGGTAAAGCTCTGGGCCCTGACAGAATGACTGTTAAACTTTACCAAGCCCTGGAACAAGAAATTACTAGCTGACTGTTGCAAGTTCTACAGACTGCTCAGTCTTTGGGTTCCCTTCCACCCTCAATGAATGAAGCCATGATCACCCTCTTACCCAAGAAATCTGAGGACCCCCTTAATTGTGCTAACTTTCACCCCATTTCATTAATCCCTGTGGATACAAAAATTTTGAACAAAATGCTGGCTACCAGGTTGCACAATATTCTGTCATCCCTTATACATCCTTCACAGGTGGAGTTTCTACCAGGGAAGGTGGGTTTGGACAATATGAGGCTACTACTGAATTTAAAGAGGATAGCAACTAAATCCAATATCCCCATGGCTGCTTTGGCTCTTGACTTCACTAAAGCATTTAATTCCATTGAATGGAATTATTCACATGAAGTCCTCTTACAATATGGGTTTGGTCCCCAATTTTGCCTATGGGTGGTGACTCTCTATAACTCTCCCAGAGCACAAATTTTAATAAACTCGGAAATTTTTCCCTCCTTCCTACTGCATAGGGGCACCCGACAAGGCTGCCCCATCCGCTCTTCTTTTTCTGATTGTCCTAGACCCCCTAATTGGAGCTTTACACCATGCTGAATGCCTTAAGGGCATTACTGTACATGATATCCCCTATGTGGTGGCTGCATATGCCGATGACTTATTGCTCACCTTATCCCATCCCCACCAATCACTTCTGATAGCGCTTACAGTTCTTCAAGAGTTTGCCTTACTTTCTGGGTTATGAGTAAACCAGAAGAAAACTATTTTGGCTCCCCTTAACCCATTTTTTACTCAGGTGTGTCTGTCAGGTACTGAATTAAGTTGGGCTGCCCAGGGGTTTACCTACCTGGGGGTATTTATTTCCACTAGATGGATGGATCTTGAGTCCTCCAATTTTGCCCCTCTCCTGAAACAGCTAACCACAGAAGTAGATCATTGGCATAAGCTACATCTCTCCCTGCCAGGAAGGGTGGCAGCTGTAAGCATGCTTCTCCTTCCCAGAGTTACCTATTTGTTTAATAATCTTCCAATCCATCTCTCACAAACACTCTTTTCATCACTTGAGAAGCTAGTAGCTTCTCTGCTATGGGAAGGGAAACCACATAGATGGGGGAAGCACAAGCTTCAGGCACACCAGGCCAAGGAAGGTCTTGGAGTCCCTTGGTTTCAAGGTTACCATCTGACGAGTGTAGCGGAGCAGACCACAAAATGGTTTACCCCTATGGAATCACCTCCTCCCCTATGGATTGCACTAGAATCCAGTATGGTATCACCAACCCCACTTAGAGTCCCTGCTAGCTCTGGGCTCACCCTTTGATTCCAAGCTTTCTCCATTCATTGGTGAATCTCGACATGCTTGGCGCTGATGTATGACTATATCGCGCACTCCCAAAGCAGCCTGGAGCCCCCCCCAAAATATGCGGCCTTGTGGCACAATAACTTTATCACCATTGGAGGGGAACCTATTAAGTGGCCGATGTGGGAAGCCAAAGGAATTTGATATGTGCAGGACCTTCTACTTCCGGACTTGGACACCATGCTATTCTTTAACCAGCTGCAACAGAAATTTCACCTCCCTACTACTGACTTCTGGAAATATCTCCAAATACATAGTACGGTTACCTCTCTCACCTCCCAGAATAAATCCGAGAAGAAATGGCATTGTCTGGCTTCCCTACATACCTCCACTTCTTTTAAAGGTCACTTAAGTACTTTTTATGCCGTGCTTCGAGACTCCCACAATGACCCTACTGAATTATCTAAAACCAAATGGGAATCTGACCTGGGTATGACTATCTCACCTACAGTATGGTCCCAGTGTCTCAGGGATGCACATACAATATACTGTATAAGAACTCCAAGAGCAGTTTTTTGCAGCTTAAAATACTCTTACGCTGGTACAGAACCCTGGCCTTTCACCATGCAGTAGGAATTTTCCCTCATTCAAAATGCAGGAGATGTCAACAGCCTGATGCACACTTGTTCCACATTCTGTGGACCTGCCCTGCAATATCAGCTTATTGGATAGCTATTACCCATGAATGTTCACAAATTTTGGGCAACTCGATCTCCCCCCGGATGCTAAATTGCTTTTGGGTGACTTAACCAGCTTAGCCTTTTTACCTTGAGCACATAGGGAATGGCTCATGCTAGAATTTCTAGAAGCCAAAAGGCTCCTGCTAATGCACTGGCGGCAGAGCAACATTCCAAGCATGAGTCAATGGCATACTGCCTTGGCCCGTCTAGCTTTGATGGAAAGATTGACTTACTCACATTGGGGTCAGAATGACTATTTCCATAAGAAATGGGGAGCTTACTTGCATTCCTTACTATGCAAAATCCCCCCATCCCAGAAACCCTCCCAGTCAGTGAGCCTAGAGGATAAGACACACTTGTTTTATGTTTATCTAATGTCGGTGGTTGATGTAAATACTGTTATGTTGCTCTAGATGTTTGTATTACCATATAGATGAAACCTGGGTACCTGTGTACTATCTGATGAATTATTCTTATGGCTCATCGTAATGTACCTATGTAACTACTGCCTTGTATGTACTTCCTATTTGTTGCAAGCATGCAAAAAAAAATGGAAAATCACAATAAAATCTTCTATGATAAAAAAAGAGGAACATGAAGTTGGAGCATGTTGAACTTGAAATGATCCCTTTACTCTGGCACTGGACACTGGGTAAAGTCAATCTTGTATGTGCAGCCCACTAGGGGAATAAGTGACTAAGGGGTCAGCTGCCCGACTGTGCTTAGAGTGATCAGATGGAAAAGAGATTCCTATTTTGAAACATAGAATATGTCAACTGGAGCCCTGGAAATAAAATCCCCTTGAATGAACGATGAATGGATGAATGGAAGCTGTGACTACACCCAGGGGTGATACACATGAGAATACTACCTATCAAAGAAATTCTGACCAGTTGAAGTTCTAACTTATGTAGGCATTAGATTGAACTGGAGAAGCTGGAATATGGAGAACAAGGAACCAAGAACTAACAGTCCAGGTTATATAAGGGCTGTTATGGATCAATTTTCCATTTCCATAAGTTTAGGAATAAATGAAAACACAGTATGCTTACTCTTTTGGAACTAGTGCTTCTGCAGTTAGTGAGTGATAACATTTGATAAACTGTGGATTAAACTGTGGTCTAATAGCCAATATGACTTTTCACTGGCCGTTGGTGTAACAGTGACTAAACAGAACTCTCTAGGGAGTCTAATCTGGTCTGTATTATGTTTGCATAGTTACCTAAAACATGGCAACTGGTACATATTAATGAACTATAAACTATTAAGTGGCTGAAGTCATCAAACTATTAAAAATGTCGGCTATCCGAGCCCAGGACAGTAAAAGGTATACATTTGTATTGCTATTTGTACATTTTGTATTTAAATCTTAATTTATGTGTCATGTAATTTGAAACATCTAATGACTGTCCTGTTTAAAACTAGTCACCATACATTTAGGATTGTCTGATATTCAGACAGATTTATAAGATTATTAACTCATAGGAACACCTTTCTCTATAACACAAAATTTTAATGGCAAAATGAGTTATTATTAAGGCTGACTTTGGCTACTCGGATGGTATACTTTTGTAAAGATCTTTATAATGGGCCAAGTGCAGCCAGCCTGCCAGCACAGCAGTAGGGCTTCTGCCGATGATGCCCACATCCCAGGGTTGGGAACAGATCTGGAAGTGAAAGGGCTGGCTAGAAGGAGAAGGATGGAGTGTTCAGATAACAGCTCTCCTCCCTCACTGGGTGGGAAATGGGAGTGAACTGCATAATACTGCTCCTTGGTGGAGGCTGGGAATTGATGACTGCAGGTGCAGGTTCTATGGGGAGGTGTGACAGATGTTGCACTATGAGCGCCCATGTCATTGCATGTCACACCTACCAGGGGTCATCAAAGAAAAATTAGAGATTCCTCCTCTGCTAGATGACGTCCACCCCACAGAGCATACCTCACACTGCCACTTGGGATCCTGGTGCCAAGCCACTCACCCATCTCTGTTGGAAGGGATAAGGGGACATCCAAGTGGTCCCATTCATGGGAAGCAAATCAGGGGTAATTGGGAGCCAGCAGCTGAGGTGGAGGTGCAGCGTGTGGAGTGAGGTGGGAGGCTAACAGATAGGTGCAGGTGCAGAGTCCTAGCAAAATGAAAAATTAAAAAAAATTAAGGGCCAAGTGCAGTACGCTCTGAAGGACTTGAAAGGTTGTCCTGAGGGGTTTAATTTTTGGTTGGGAGTCACCATATCTTTACTGATGTAAATAAGGGGATACTGATAGGTGTTTGGATAAGTAGTAGTGTATTGTGGTTATGCTGGACAATAGGTTTATTTATGTAGGACAAAATGAACCAACATTCAGTGTAGGCATAGTTTCTAGGACCCTATATTTAATACAACAAGGGGTCGTTGGAAGGAACTACCTGCTGAGGAGTTGACGACAACGGCACAAAGCAGCATGCACTGCATGGTACCCTTGGGAGCTTCCCTATGTTGGCAGGTTCCATCTGACCACACAGGTTGGCTTATTCTGGATCTAAAGGACATAGTCTTGCTATTTCTGTCCCAGAAACAGTACTTCTGTGTGTTAACCTCAAATGTCTGATTTTATGGCTCCAAAGTCACTGCTCAGTTTCATCTCTCTGTGATATACCAATGCCCTGTTGTAAAGAATGAAGTGAGAATTGAGAATGGAGGTCCAGTAAGGAAATCTTATATAGTCATTTTCCAGATGGGTAGCATTTTTATTGGTATTTTGCACCTGAATTTGTTTTTGAATCTTTCTTTTTTTTTGGTGGGCCACTATGTTTACCTTGATATGCTAAGAGGCCATTAAAACCTGTTACTAATTAATAGTGCTATAAACATTACATGGCATAGGTGATGAAAACATGGATTTATTAAAATTAAATATTCAGGAAAGTGTGGAATATAAGGTTACATATTGCTAACTAAACATAAGAAGGTAAATGATTAACTAAGTTTATCTGTATGCTTGAGCTAGATACTGAACGGATTATGCATAGGCTATATCCCAGTGCAATGTCTTTTTCTTAATTTAACCCATGATTCATTTCCCTGTCTCCTGCTCTTTTAAGTTCTTATATGTACAAATTTTATTGTAATGGGGCCAGATTTTCAAAGGGCCCTTAGATCCATGCAAGCTGCATCAAACAAGCAACTTGAGTCATATCTAGGTGCACCAAATACTGTGCACTGTATTTTGCAAGAAAAGTGTTCTCTGAGACAAAGTCCTCCAGACTGACGCAAGCGGTCCACTGTGTCAACAAAATTGCATAAGGCATGAGAATGACACAAACTGCAACAGAATAAATGGTGTAAGTTGAGTCACAAAAATGACTCAAGAAACAAAAACAATGCAAACTGAGTAAAAAATGGTGCAAACTGAGTAAAGAAATGGTGCAAGCTGAGTCACAAAAATGGTGCAAGTTGAGTAAAAAATTACACAAAGGATGAGAATTATGCAAGCTAAGTAAAATAAAACAGCAGATGAAATGGTGAAGACTAAACCCCCAAAATGTTCTGAACTAGTTCTGCAGGAGCATACTGGTCTTTAATAGTAGCATAGTCAGGTGTGACCACCTGCAGTGGATCTCTTTATATGCTCTAGTGTCCCTTTGACCAACTCTGACTGGTCAAACAGCAACAAGCATCTTAGGCACTAGGACAGGACTGACATTCATTGAAAATCCCAAATAAAGGGATGCGCATCATTTTGGTGATGCAGGCATACCTTCTGACATGGCACAGGCATTTATTTGGTGCAAGCATGGGGCAAGCCACTCTGGAGCATGCAGACCTGTTTTTGATGCAAGCACGATTTGAAAATCAGCATTGGTGCAAGATTTGATGCATCCTGCTACTTGCATTAGTTGTTTTTGATACAAGCACCCCGTGTCATTCCCTGGCCTTTGACAATCTGGCCCATGGTTTCTAAGTATGTATTTTTGTAAGGCGAATGTGTGTAATGGTTTTAAAAACTGAACAAACAATAGACAAGCACTACTACTAATATAAATTATGCTAATGCTTTCTGCTGTTATCTGTTAATTTGCCATAAAACTGCATGTGGAATATATTTCAAATTATGTACAGACCCTGGATAGAACTGATTGCTGCCTGCAAGCCTGAAAAAAGATAAAAGACCAGGAGAAGGGTTTCAAAACATTTTCAACTGCAAGTTAGTTGATCCTATAAATTTTGAAACACTTTTCTGGGTAGTAATTTACCTGACTGGATACTAGAGGTGCCACATGAGCTGCACTGTATAAAAGAAAGATCAAATCCAGCTTTGAGTATTGTTTGGCTTCGAAAATAAAGAGTGGAGCCTTATTTCACCTCACTGCAGTAGGATATTTTAAAAAGCAGCAGAGGAGGTGACTGATTGGGATGTATTCAGTTTCACACTTCAGCCTGAAATCTGGAAACTAAAAATCTCCCATTTAAACTGGTATAAGAACAAACTGAAAAAAGTTTTAAATGAAAAGAAGGCTCATTTTGGGCAATAGTGATTTGATAAGTGTTGAATTTTGAAGTTATGGATCAGCCAATTTGTGAGCACCCTTATCAAAATGTAAATAAAATAAAATACTAGCATTTGATGGGCTCTGGTTTGACCATGTTTCATGTTCAGCAGTTTACCAGCACAAACATTTCAAGAACATATATTACTATCTAGAAGTTAGACAGTGTTGATATCCTTCAGAATTATGGGTGGGCAATTTTCCACCCAAAAAGTGTTTTGAAGTTCTCTGGAAGAACCGGTTTGGATATGCAAATGTTTTGACCATCTAGCCCCTTGTCTCTACCTTTATGTCGCAGATCTTGGCATTGGTAGCAGTGGTCTGCATTTTGCTTAGTGATCTTCATTACAATACTCTGTTAGAGATGGCAGAACACCTGAGACTTGCTTCCATTAAATGCCTCAGATAGAGTTGCCTTGTCTAATGGGCCCTGTTATATCTGATGCCTATCTGCAAGTAGTAGGCATGATTTTAGTCCAGATGCCACACTATAATGGGGTTTTCAGCAGCAAATTTCTAAAACTGGGTGCAATTGCAAGTTCTGGACTAACTCAGCTTGACCATCTTCAGGGTGGAATGGATTTCTGTGACACTAGAAGTGCTGGTTTGCCAATATGATATACAGCAGTAAAGGCCAGCATTGTCTCTCAACATAGTAATGGGCAACACCAACTGCAATATGTGGTAGAGAAAGGCAGACAGGCATATACATCATGCAGATAGTGTCAGAAAATAGTTCTAAAAATACTAGAACTAATTTAGAACTCAAGGGTCCAAATTATAATTTAGAACTAGAATAACCTTGGATTAAAAGTATAAAATGTAAACTCAAACAAAATGTTTCTTGTTCTGAGCTCTTAAAAATAGGAAGTGCCTTCCTGAGTGCTGAGACAGGAGTAAAAGGTAATATGAAAGGAAAGTCAAGTTGTATAAAGCAAGTAATAGGTGATCGTGTTAAAATTCTGAAATGATTTGCCATTTTGAGAATTTGTTCAAAAATGAAGCTCCTGTTTAAGAAAAGCCTTCATGTATCCTCAGATTTGTGAATTATATTTTGAAATGTTTTATGGAGTGGCACACAGTTGAAACTGCTACTTATTTGTGTATAAATGCAGCTGTACCAAACTAAAAAATATTACGGATCCTATCGTTTGGACTGTGTACAGTGTTTCTTTCCCTTTTTGGTGGGCAATAAACCATAATAGCATACTGCAGCTGTACTTGTAATACAGATCCCGAGTAGCTTTTTTTCCCCTCCAGTTTCTCACAGTAGTGCTTTTCCCCAACCCAGTAAACAACATTTCAGGTCTCAATATGAGTACATCTTCAGAACCATTTGAAAAATTATATGCAAGAACCAAAACCCAGAAGTTCTGTGGGCTGTCATAGCCTCATATGCTGTAATTTCTAGGTTGTGCCCACTGGCTAAGTATGGCCCAGGCACGGGAGACTCTCATCTCATGCACACCATGTCATGGAGCATGTCAACAGTAAGAGACACAGCAGCCTTGCTCAGTTTTGTATTACTGGACAAGATGAGTTGAGTGAGCTGATGGTGAAAGGCTACATTTGGTTCAATACTGCAGCACAGTGTGGGAGGGAAAGTGTAAGAGGCAGCGGTAACATGGCTGCATCTACCAGCCTATGCTGATTAATATGGAGGCAGCCAACACTGTTCATGGCTTATGCTCCTACATTTCTAAATTAATGTCTGGGTGTAGCAGGGCAGTTGCAACCCCTTGAAATATTGCTCAGGGCATTAGAAAGCCACAGGATTTTATTAAACTGTCACCTGGCTCCATGTTTCCTCCACCTCAACCAGATTGCTGGTTCTCTCCAATCCAAAGGGCAATAGAAACCCCTCAGGGAGCATATATTCTTTGATAGTTTTAGAGGAGATATGTGTACCAAAAACTGTTGGTAACTGAGTCTGGACCATCCATATTATTGAGGGGAGAACCATATGAGAGAATGAAAGTGATCTGTGGTTCATAAGTCTAAAGGAGAAACAGAATCGCCATCCCAAATAAAATTACATGTTAGTGAATATAATGTAAGCTTTTCCATATTATACTCACCACACCCTTATCTTACACCAAAAGGACCATCTATTTTATTGCAGCGATAGAAATGCAGTACATACGCTCTATTGGTGTAGAGTCTCTTTTGAATGATTATTGTCAATTGTATCAAATATATGCTAGTTTATGTGGCTATTTTTTTTTTGAGTGTTTGTTCAGCGGAAACTGACCTACTACACCATAAGCTTCTCAGGCTGATGTAAATGTGCCCTGAACTAGAATTTAATTCCACTGTGTAAACCAGAAACCATCAGGTTGTCAGCATAGCTCAGCTCATAACACATCTGCCCCTGGGCCTGAAGTTTGTGAGTTTTAGTCATGGTGACACCCCAAACACTGGCACTCCAGTGCAGTACTAGGAGGTTCAGCACTGTCTGGATGTGCCTTCATAGGGATTAGATGTTAAAGTGAAGTACCAACACCCAGCTCAGGTAATGTTCTGATGCATATTGAGGTGACAGTGAAAGAACCTATGTCACTCATCAACAGAGTAGGTGATTTTCCCCAGTGACCTGGCCAGCATTCCCCTTCCCATAAAACTATTTTAATGAATTGTTCATGGATGGGTGTGGGTGTTGATGAGCAGAATATCTGCCACTACATGTTTTCAGTCACCTCACTATTAGTGGCTCTCATTATGTTTAAACTCCTTTGAAATACAATGTGTGAGTATAAAGTTCTATAAAAACACAAATTCTTCTTCATCGCATGCAGATTCCAGTTTTCATGAGAATATAAGATGCTTTTTTCACTCATAAAAGTTTTTGTCTCTCCAGGGCTGACTGTGAGGCTATTACTCCCTGTCACCAGGTGGCATCAGTCATACTTGTGCCTCTCTCCTTCAGAGGAGGTTCCCTTTGTGTCCCATGGCAGTGTGGGGAGAATGCCCCCCCCCAGTTTCATCCAGAAGTCTCCCATTCCATTGGAATGGCAGGGTGGGCCATAACATCTCAAAAAGGGATTTATGTAGCAAAATTCCCCCCATTTTCCACACTTTTTTTTCCCATTTAGCTGGTCTGGCACAGAAGCACATCCATATGGAAGTTTGCATGCGCTCTAGAACAGTGGCCTCCTTTAACCCACCTAGACATCTGTATGGCCCTTGAGCATCGGTGCAACCATCAAGCCTCCACCTGGTGTTAGCCAAGATCCATAAATATGAACCACCCTTGCTGAGGAGAGGAGAACCATCTGTCGGTCTCTAATTCCTTCTCCCAGCCCTCCCCACATGCCAGACACTGGCAACTTGAGTTGGGTTCTGAACTTGAGTTTCCAGCATGGCTCAGGGTAAGGTGGTTTGCAGCCCGCCAGTCCTCTGCATCACTGTGCTCACCTGAAACAATCCTTTTTTTTAAGATATCTGTAATTAGATGCTGTAGGCAGCTCATGTGATCCCACTCCACAAGAGTGGTAGCAGGGAACTACAGACCAGTCAGTGTTACCTCAGTTTTGGGTAAGATTATAGAGGGACACCTTAAGGAAAGGATAGTGCAACACCTGGAATCCATAGGAGCACAGGATCCAAGACAGCATGAGCTTACAAAAGGAAGGTCCTGTCAAACTAATCTCAGATTTCTTTGACTGGGTAATCAGAGTGGTGGACCAAGGGGGAGCAGTTGATGTCACCTACTACCTTGACTTCAGCAAAGCTTTCAATACTGTTCCACATAGAAGATTGATGAATAATCTGGGTAGGCTCGGGGTGGGTCAGAAGTTGGTTGACTGGGTGGAAAACTGGTTGATGGGCTGAAAACAGAGAGTGGTGGTAAATGGTATACAGTCAGAAGAGATGGAAGTCACAAGTGGGGTACCTCAGGGATCAGTCCTAGGGCCAGTCGTCTTCAATATCTTCATCAGTGACACTGCAGATGGACTGGGGGGGGTAAGGTTTGTCTGTTTGCAGATGACTTCAAGATCTGTAACAGAGTAGATGATCCAGATGGGGTGGGCAGCATGAGAAGAGATCTGGATAATCTAGCAAAATGGTCAGAAGAGTGGCAACTGGGGTTTAATGCAAAGAAGTGCAAGATCATGCACATAGGGAAGAGAAACCATGAAGCCACCTATAAGTTGGGAGGGAAGTTGCTGGCAGTCAAGGGAAGAAAGAGATTTGGGCATAATCATCATCACCACCGATGACCTGAAATCATCAAGCAGACCATTAAAGCAGTAGGTAAGGCTATGGGGATGTTGGAGTGTATTAGTAGGGGTATCACAACTCAGAAGAGGGAGGTAATAATCCCTCTTTATAAGACACTGGTTAGGCCCCATCTGGAGTATTGCATGCAGTACTGGAGGTCACACCTTCACAGGACATTAACAAAATTGAGGCAGTTCAGAGAAGGGCAACCAAAGTGGTGCAGGGACTGCATCCGAAAACATATGAGGACAGATTAACTGAGCTCAATATGCATACGCTAGAGCAAAGGAGGGAGAGAGGTAATATGATCAGAACATTCAAACACCTTAATGGTATTAACAAGGTGAAAGAGTCTAACATATTTCAATATAAGAAAGATAGCAGGACAAGAGGACACAGCATGAGATTAGAGGGAGGCTGATTAAGGGTTAATGTGAGGAAGTTCTTTTTCACAGAAAGGGTGCTTGAAGCATAGAACAGCCTACATCAGGAAGTGGTGGATATGAATACAGTGCAGTGTTTCAGATAGGCATGGGATATGCATAAGGGAGCAATACAGATGAGTATGAATAGATAGGCCATTGACAGAGTAAAGGCCGATGGCACATTCATAAAGTATAAAAAGAAATGGGCAGACTGGATGGGCCTTGTGGTCCTTATCTGCCATCAACTTCTGTGTTTCTATGTTTCTATAAGGGTCTTGTGGCCCATCCAGTCTGCCCTACCCCTCTTTCTAATGCGTAAGGTACCCTAGATGCTATAAGCTACCCCTCTCCCCTAGCGTGATAATTCCCATGTGCCTATCCCATGCATTCTTAAATCCGTGAACCGTGGCCACCCCCACCACTTCCTGAGGGAGACTGTTCCATCTCTTCACCACCCTTTCAGTGAAGTAGAATTTCCTCAAGTTCCCCCTAAGTTTTCCACCTTATAGTCTCATGCTGTGCCCCCTTGCTCTGCTATTTCCCTTCATGTGAAAGATGCTTCCCTCTGGTACCCTGTTGATCCCCTTTAGATATCTGAAGGTCTCTATCATGTCCCCCTCTCTCTCCTTTCCTCCAGGGAGTACATATTTAGAGCTCTGAGTCTCTCCTCATATGACTTATGATGCATTCCTGTCACCATTTGTGTCACCCTTCTCTGTACCATCTCCATCCTGTCTTTTTGGAGATTGGGCCTCTAGAATTGAACACACTACTCCAGATGAGGCCTTACTAGGGAGTTGTACAATGGTACAACCACTTCCCCCCTTCTACTTGTTATACCCCCCCATGCACCCTAGCATTCCGTTAGTCTCTCCAACTGCTTTGTTACACTGTTTAGCCACTCTGAGGTTGTCTTGTATGACTATCCCTAGGGCCCTTTCCTCTGTGGTGGCCTCCAGTGTTACCCCGTCTAGTTCATACTCAGCCCTAGGATTCCATCTCCCTTGGTGCATAATCTTGCACTTTTTTACAATGAAATTATCCATTCATTTTTTATTTATCTTTGCATTTTTTATCCTCTGAGCTCCTGACCAGCCCCCTTTGCTATTCACCACTGCCCAGATCATCCATTCATGGTTAGTTGTGGTATGCAGTACTCAGCTTCCCCTCTGAAGAATTTATTGGTCAGCTGGCAATGTCCAACTGACCTTCCTGAACCTTGAGTTTTACTTGAATTTCCTAAGAAAATATTTGAGCTTAAGGAGCACCTATCCCGGTATTTTTCAAATGCAAAATGATTAAAGATGGAGCTCCCTTTCCTCATGGGAAGCTCATCTATGCTAGTTGCACTTTTTTAATACAGCCCCCAAAGGAAGGGAAGGGGAGTACTGTGTGCAGTTCTGGAGACCCAGTCTCCACAAAGACATAGACAGGATGGAAGCTGTCCAGAGGAGGGCAACTAAAATGGTGCAGGGTCTGCACCGGAAGACATATGAAGAGTGACGAAAGGAGCTTAATATGTATAGCCTCGAGGAAAGGAGGGAGAGGGGGGACATGATAGAAACGTTCAAGTACCTCAAGGGAATCAACAAAGTCCAAGAGGTAGCATCTTTCAAAAAGAGTGTGCAAGAACAAGAGGGCACAATTTGAAGATAGAGGGGGCAGCTCAGAGGTAATTTAAGGAAGTATTTTTTCACAGAGGGTTGTGGATGCATGGAACGGCCTTCCAGAGGAGGTTGTGGAGTCAAAATCAGTGGTGGAATTCAAGCATGCATGGGACAGTCATAAGGCAATTCTAGGGGGTGGGAGTAGGAAGAAGTGGGCTGCTGGTTAACTAGGCTCTGCAGCTTATCCTGTAGGTAGGGAAATGGGCAGACTGGGTGGGCCAAGCGGTCCTTATCTGCTGTCAAATTCTATGTTTCTATGTTTCTAACTGTAACTTGCTCCCAAGGATCTGGCTGCACAATCCTTCTCCACTTCTTTACTCACCAATCCACCCCATGCTCTGACATTTTGTGATGTCACTATAGATCAAGCGAAGGCATGCACTCCATCTTTCTCAAATGTAATGTCCCAATTGTAAATCGGGTTTTGGTGCCTATTGATGCCAGGGATCAACTAACAACAGCCTTGTTAGTTGAACTCTGGCATCAATAGGTACCAAAACTAAATTTTTAATTGGGAAATTACATTTAAAAATATGCTCCATTCAAGTGAATGGAGTGTGTCCCTGTGCTCGACCTTTAATGACATCACAAAACATCGGAGCGGGGGGGGGATCGAAGAGTCAGGAAATAGAGAGTGAACATGCGGCCAGCTCCTTGGCAGCAAATGACGATCCCTCCCCTTCCTTTGGGGACTGTATTAAAAAAAATGAAAACAGTCTGGAGGAGCTCCCCGTGAAGTAAGGGAGCTCCCTGTTAAATCTTTTTGAAAATGAAAAAGGTGCTTTTTAAGGACATGTTAGGATTTATTAATAATTACTTCATGGTGATTGGACAGGGCTATAATGCTTTTCCAAATTACACTACTTTTGCATATGAAGGACTGAAATTCTTTAAGCTGCAAGGCATTGTTTACTGTTGGTAATTAATTATTGTGTTCCACTGTGATGCTTATTGCTTATTGATTTAATAACTATCTTGAAAAACATAGATATGACATGTGTCTGCACCTCTTAAAACTGTTGCCAATGTAATTAGCATCACAGTGTTGTTTTAAAGAAACATATGCCAAACAACCATAATGAATATTAGCACGAATGTTTAACCTCCCATAAGGCTTTTCTTATTTTTTTTTAACTGAAACATGTATTAAGGTAAAAGTCTTATTATAGCAGCTTCAGGGCTGGCATCAGGCACCCTCAATTGTAGCAGTCACTGGGGGCCCCTAACTCATTGCGGTTCCCAGACAGAAGCTGTGCAGATTGTTAGTCTTTAAAATGTAATGTTTGTTTTAATTTAGGTATTTAATTCACTATGCACTAATTACAGATTACACAAGGGACATCACTGGGGTAGGGTGGAACATTCCAACTATGCATCATATTGCCAAAAAAATGATTATAAAGGTACATTCAAAGACACTCAATGACTAGCCCTGGTGGCGCCTCCAGAAACAAGGCCTGCTCTAAGCATCTCCCTAAGTTTGATAGCTCACTCCTCCCTGTTGCTGTCAGATCTGTTAAAATGTTTCAGCTGATTATGCCGATGATGTGTTGGTTTATCTAGCAATCCCGGGTACTTCCCTACCAGCTTTATCTGAACAACTACAGTTTTTTTCAGCCATATCAGGTTATACACTAAACAAGCAAAAAATTGAGGTTTTGGTCTTTAACTATGATGTCCCTTAACATTGTTGTCAGGCATATCCTATCCAGTGGGACCTGCCATATCTAAAATATCTGGGTATACAGAAAGCAATTAACCTCACACAACTTTTTCTTTAAATTATAGCCCTTTCATTGCCCAACTAAAACTTGATATGAGACAATGGCATCTTCTTCCTTTGACGTTATATCATAGAGTTCAAGCTTTGGAAATGAATGCTCTCCCGAGACTTCTTTACCTATTTTAATGTGTGCCCTGTTAGGTGCCTGTAAAGGAGTTGTTGAATTGGCAATCTGCCATCCTCTCCTTCATGTGGCAGTATAAGCACCCCCGCCTAAAACAACAACTCCTAATTCTCCTTAAAAAGTTTGGAGAGTTGGCTGTTCCTCACCTACCTAGCTATTGGGCTGTGGCCCAAATGAAATTGGCCCTACTCTGGGGAAACTCTAATTACAAAGTTCATTGGAATGTGATGGACCTTTCGAGAACTTTGTCACTTCCCCTACCTGCTTTACTATTTAATCTCCCTCAAATGAGGCAAGTGGAAAAAACTTCTCCCTCCAAGACCTGGTTATCATTGAGGCTAGAGAAGGGACACTTCTGGTAGAGCCTTTAAAACCCACCTCTGGAGATATAGATGGTGGACTGAGAACCCTCACTTTCCTCCTTCTCAGATGGACCCCTGGTATGGCCTACAAGCTGCCAAGGAATTTTTTCTCCCTGGCAGATTATGCAAAATAAAGTTATTTCCTTTGAACAAACACAGCACCAATTTGGGTGGGGAATCACAGCTCGACTAAGATTTTTTCAAATTAGACATTTCATTTATAAACAGCTTCGAGTTTTAGAACTGCACTCGCAGAAGCAGGAGGAGAAACTCCCTTTTATTAACATCTGGACTTCACAGGGGGTCAAGAAAGCTATATCCTTAATATACCAGGCTTTACTGTCAGGACAGGCCCACCAAGCAGACCCCCTTAAGCTAAGGTGGGAAAAAGAGCTTAATTTGTCTTTGAATGAAAGGCAGTGGCAGAAAGTATGGAAGGGATTCTGGAACACCACTTCATCTCCCATTTGAAGATAATTTTCATGGAAGATTAGAACCAGCTTTGTTCTGGTCCCTGTTTTTCTTTCAAAATGGTCCCCAAGAACATCCTCTGCTTGTTGGAGGATTTGTGACTCTAAGGAAGCCACCCCAACTCAAATCTTTGTATTCTGTCCTAAGCTGAAACGTTTTTGGAAAGAGGTTTCCACATATATAAGCAATATATTTGGATTGACAGAACCATTAATATATGAAAATTTAATATTAGAACTTCCACCTTTGCAACTAAAAGGATGAGAGGCATTATATCTCTGGTCGATTATTTTGATTGCAGCCTTTAAATCAATAGTAAAGAGATGGCTCCAGCCTGATCCACCAACAATAATGAAATTGATTTATATAATTCAACAAATTCAGGGATTTGAACAGCTCACATTTGATTTACAACAAAGAACCCCAGCATATATAAATAGATAGGTAAGGTGGGAGCTGTATCAGAGTTCCATATGCTAAACCTCTCAACCTCCTACTTCTATGTTTCTACGCATACAATATTATTAAATTCATTATTTATGCAACATTATTTATTCATTTATTATCTCTGTTTATAATTAAGGGATTTTTCTGGTAGGTTCCTGTTTGGATGACTTTTACTATTATTCAATTTTAAAACTATGATATCTTACTTTTTATTATCTTATACCCCTGTCAATATATTTAATGTGCCAATTTTGACAAAACTATAGACTCAATGGAAATGGACTTATTGATGCACTTTAGTTAACTGAAATCTATAAAAGTTTTATTTGGTGATCCTTTAATATATATTTGGATAACATCTAGCTTTCCTTATATAGTAAGATAGTTAGCCCTTATAGTTGATAGTTTTTTCTGTTTTCCGTTTCTATTATATTATTTATTTACATGCTAAGTTAATGTTGTGACAACAAAATGTAATGAGATGTTCTGCACAATTGTAGTTCATTGATGAATCATTCAATACAATGAGTATAAAACAATGTTTCAGCTGGTATTCAGAGAAATTGACAGACTAGTTTGGGGATGGGTGCAGATGGCTTTTCTTTACCAGAGGTTATGCCTTCTTATAGAAATTAAAAATAGCAGGTACATTAACATAGCAATACCCCCCCCCATTGCATTGCCTTATTCCACTTTTAAAATGTTTATTTATATTACTTTTTTAAAAGTATAATAGTGTTGTAATTTGGTGCTGTATCTTTAAATGATTACCTTTAGAACATTAGCATAATTAGATATGTGGCAAGAATTTGATTGCATCTGGTACATTAAACTAGTTAAGTACACTTGCATTGTAAGGGAATGGGTTATTGTGTTACATTGAATAATTATTCCTGAAGTTTAAATTTCTGTACTTCCCAGGTGATCTGTGAGGCTATGCTGGACGTTGGACTCTGCTTCCTGTTCTGTCCATGTGATCTGTGTGAGATCTAGTAGCCTAGACTATTGATTGGATGTCATTTGACCTGATTCAGGTGCACTGCTTGGCAGCTGAGATTATGAAGGAGCCTGCAAGATATTGCAAAAGGCAAGGCTTTGATTGGGGGCAGGGCCTGAGACACCTGAACAGTAGGGACCCAGGTAGGACCACCCAGAAGGGGGCTGGGGACATGGGGGGATAGGGTTCCCAAGCAGAGAGAGCTTGCAGCCAGGGACAGGGAGGAGCCAGGCCCCTTAAGAGGGGCTGCACAGGAGGAATTCTTCCTCATTCATCCTTGTCCCTGGTGTAAGCCCCTCCAGCAGCTCAGCTGGAAGAGAGGCAAATATTTGTTGTGAGGTATTTGAAAGTCAAAAGAATTTAACATTTACATACAGCACTAATATTTGTGATCATTACACATACCTCTGCTGAAAACTACAGAAGGTTAAAAAAAAGTCTCCACCTATGTTAAAAATTGTGATTCTCTGTTAAAAGCTATGGACACAGTTTACTCTGGCTGATGAAGAAGGTTAATACTAGTATCAAATGCTTTCTGTTGTTTTGATGCATATAACAGAAAGAACTCCCAGTGGGTAAAGTACGTAATTTAGCAGATTAGTCATTCCTGCTATCCTCTGTAGTATTCATAAATAGAGTTACCACCTTTTCAGAAGCCCAAAGTAAGCAGAATTAAGACTATGAGTTGCAGTTTCCTTTTTTAGCTGTTTCTAATGTTTTCTTATCAATTTAAGGTAATTTAGTTAAGGTATTTTATTGTTTTGCAGCATTTAGAGGAAAGTCAGAAAATGTTTTTCACTGTAAGGTCAGGACATGGAGCATTTCTCATATTTGTGGGCTTGGTTGGGCCTGTGGGCCACATGGCATGGCTTGTAGCTTAGGTCTGAGTTACCTTGCGGGTCCCTCCCAGCTGCTTAGCTAGGGGAAAAGGAAGTACATTTTTAATGGGCAATGCTTAGTTTTCTTATAATTGAAATGATAAAAAAAAAAATTGCTTTGCTTAGAAAGGACATAGGCTGCTTCAATTCTGGGAGTTGTAGGCAGTGTAGTGCATGGGGTTGAGGCTCGGAGCTGCAGATAAGCACGCGTGCGCTAAAATTAAATTAAAAAAAGAAAAAAGAAAAAACAAATAAAATGGGAAAGAGAAAGGTGGGGGTGAACCTTCATAACTTTGGGATATCAGTTACTCAGTAAGGTTTTAAGGTAGTTCCTGAATGCCAGCAGGGTAATAACATCCCACTCTAACAAATAAAGCAAGGGGTTGCAATGGGTCAGAATTTACAACCTGTAAGTGTTTATTACACCTAACAGATTGCTCAGTAAGTTTAGTGTGTTTAGAAACATTATGTTGATATGGGTTTACATTGGGCATTGTGAGTCTGATGGTTTGCTAAGATTAAAGTTAATTGAATGTTTTTTAGCAGGCCCTTCAGGCATAATGCATGGGCCTGAGTAGCTAACTTTATTATGGGGCTCCTGGGTTTCCAGGAGCAAGTACTAGCTACTAGCCGGGCAGTAATGTAAAAAAAAAAAGGTGTTAAAATGTCCCATGGTCAATGACCCATGTTGGTGGCAGCAGTGTCAGCTTAAGCACAAACAAGGGGAGAGTGGCCATGATTTGTTTGTTGCAAGCATGTCGTGAAGATGAACGGAGACCTCGAACAGCAGCTGGCTGCCCTCGTCTGAGGCAAGGGTAAGGCATGGTGGGAGGTGCTGATCAGGGAGCTGGGAGAAGATTGGGGGAGCAGGACCTTCAGGGCTGCTGCCCCCACCAGAACCCAAGAATCAAGAGGAGGCCAACCTGGGGAAGCAGCCGGAGAACCTGGCACTGCTGACCCTGCCTGCTGAACCTGTGTCTTTGGCGGGGGAGCCGGGCACATCCAGGCAAGAGCCAGAGATGCTGAAGCCCAGTTCAGATGAGATTCTGGTGCTCCCTCTTCCTCCTCAGAAAAAAAGCACAAAGGAAGAGGGACGATCAAGGAGCAGCTGCAGCGGACCAAGTAGCGGGTATGCCAGAGTTGGATCAGCTCTCATTTGAGGAGTCAAGGGCTCTACTTAGGAGTGGTGGTGCCCCCAACAGGAACAGGGGGCACAAGCTGAAATGGGGTAGAGAGTGGGAGGCCATGGAAAAAGTGCTGGTAGGGCACAGGAAGGAAGCAGAGGCATTGGCACCCATAACTCTGGGTTGCTGGGTGGCCTTTCAGTGGGCCAGCCAGTACCACCGCAGGTGAGCTTGCAGACTCATGAGCAATTGGGGCAGGGTCAACCTGTCCTGCCACAAGCAAACTCCACAGCTGGGAGTACCAGGCCATGGGTCCCACAGCAGACAGCCCTCAGGGGTTGGGTCAGCCAACTGGTGGGAGTGTTCAGGGGAGTGGCCATGGTGATACCCCAAGGGTGGGGGGAGCCTAGCATGTGGCCTGTGGTGGGAAACCCGGGTCAATCAGGTGAAGAGCAGAAGCTTGACCGGTTGCTGGAATTACTGGCAGACTGGATTAGGGCTCAGCCAGGAGTGGTCCAGGAAGTCCCGGCTATAGCAGGAACTGGGGACACAGGAGCAGGAGTGGCATCTGCGCCACCACCAATCCCAGAGCAGCAAGGGTCAGTGAGCTTTCTATCCCTGGTGGAGCCCATTGGGTTGCACTTGCCAGACAAGGTGAGGCAACAGATAATCAATGGAGAATACGTTGACATCTTTGTTCTTCTGAACCAGCCAAAAGAGCCAGAAAAAGAGACAAAAGACAAGGAGGGGGACGATGGGGTTGAACACAAATGGAAAGCAACTGTGCAGTTGATGTGGGAGAACTGGGCCACAGGGTTCTCAAGTTATGCAGGGATCCTTATCCAGGGAAACCCGGGGAAAGTTGATGGTTTGTGGGTCTACTTTAATAGAATAATGACCATGCACACTAGTAAGCCAGGTGAGGGGGTGGTTAGAATATGATGAAGAGTATCAGAGGAGAAAATAGATGGACACAGCACAATTGTGAGCAGTCTTGGACCTCCCGCTGCTGTGGACGATCGATTTATGGGGAAGGGGTTCAACAAACAGACAATGGTTTCCTGGTGAGGCACCCCCCGTCACTGAAAAAAGGTTATCAATGGGATAATGGGGAAAAGGGGGGGCAGGAAAGGGCATTGTTTCAGCTACAAACAGGGGTCATGCAAGACTGACTGTTGTAGATACAAGCACCAGTGTATGTCGTGTGGGAAACCACACTCACTTCAACAGTGTGGGAAGGTGACAGAGGCAGGGGCAGAGAAGGCAAACCATTTTCATCCCTTTCAGAAAGGACAGAAAAAGGCTGCCAGCACCGATCAAGGCCAAAAATATTGAAGGGTGGTTGGTCAACAACCCAGACAGGGTGGCCACTTGCTCTTTGGCAGATGGTTTCAGGGAGGTGTTCCATATACCTTACCAAAGCCCACGGAAGGCATACAAGGCTGACAACCTGTGTTCTGCTAAGGAGTGACTGGAGGTCATGCGGGGCAAGCTACAGAAAGAGCTGGCCACGGGTTGGATTAGCAGCCCCTTCTCCTCTCCACCTTGCCCATGGTTCAGGGTGTCATCCATTGGCCTAGTCACCAAGAAGGTGCCAGGTGAGTTCCAAATGATAAACCACTTGTCGTACCCGGAAGGGGAGTCTGTCAATGCCTACACTGACCCAGTCAACACTGCGGTGTATTACACATCATTCGGGGGCAGTGGAGGTGGTGTGTCAGATGGACCAGGGTGCTTTGCTGGAAAAGTTGATATAGAATCAGCATTCTGGCTGTTGCCGGTGTTCCCAGCAGATAGGGAGCTACTGGGCATGAAATTTGATGGGTACTACTATATGGACAACTGCATGCCCATGGGGTGTGCGGTGGCATGTGTGGTTTTTGAGCAATTCAGCACATTTCTGCACTGGTCCATAGCACAGAAAGCCAAAGTCAACCACATGGTTCATTATTTGGATGACTTTCTGTTTGTGGGGAGGGCTGGCTTGGGGCAATGCACACACATTAGGGTGGCATTCCACGAGGTGTGCACCGATCTGGGTGTACCATTAGCCCAGGACAAAATGGAAGGGCCATGCACAAGGCTTTCCTTCCTGGGGATCGAGATTGACACAAGGGAGCAGGTGTTCCGGCTCCCCCCAAGACAAGCTGGCAGCCTTGCGCACCCGGCTGGATGCTGTGATAAGGGCGTGAAAAGTCACATTACAAGAGCTCCAGCAACTAGTGGGCCATCTCAACTTCACTTGCCAGGTAATGCCCATGGGCAGGACATTCATGAGGTGCCTGGCTGGTGTTGGGGCAGATTGTACAAAACTGCACCATAGAATCTGGATCACAGCAGCAATGTGGGTGGACCTAGGCATTTGGCAGACATTTCTGCAATGCTTCAGTGGGGTGTTGATGTGCCTGGTGTCGATGTCCAGTGAAGAATTAGAACTCTTCACAGATGCCTCAGTGGGCTTGGGCTTTGGGGCTTACTTGCAAGGAAAATGGTGTGCGGGGCAGTGGCCTTCAGAGTGGATCAGATGAGGCATCACAAGGCAGATAATGGTGATGGAATCTTTCCTCATTGTCATGGCATTGGTCGTCTGGGGGGATGTGCTACAGGACAAGCACATCACATTCAGGTCAGATAACACCAGAGTGGTGTATGACATCAACAAACAGTTGGGGGGGGGGCAAGGGCTCAATGGGCAACCTCATGTGGGTGTTTGTCCTCAAGCGTCTGATGTTGAATATTACCTTTGGGGCAGTGCATGTACCAGGTATTGAAAATGGCATCACTGATGCTCTTTTTTCTTTTACAGTGGCAGAGGTTCCGAGAATTGGCACCAGCAGCAGACCAACAGCCCAGGGAAGTCACACCGTTCCTATGGGAGTTGCTAACTCAGAGGTCTGGGAGTAGATTGAGAAGGCTTTTGCACCTAGGACACATATAGGGTACCAGAGGGGGGTCAACTGTTTTCTGGAGGTCCAACATGCTCAAGGTTGGGCAACGACATGGCCAATCCCAGTTGCACAGCTGTGTGAATATGTGCTGATCAAAAAAACGTGCGGGGGTCACCAGGACAACAGTCGAACAGCACATTGCTGGCATTGCCTCATTCCAGAAAGTCAGGGGCTTCTCTGACTCTACAAGGGGCATTTGCTCTTAGGAAGATGCAGGGAGGTTGAGCACAGGCAACACTGAGGGGTGCAGACAACAGATGACCTATCAGCCCTGCCATGTTCAAACAGATCTGGGATGAGTTGCCTAAGGTATGCTCATCCCTTGATGAGACAAGGCTGTTCTGGACAGCATACTTGGTAGTGTTTTGTGGAGAATGCTGGGTGTTGGAGCTTGTGCAGCCTAGCAAGGCTACCAGGAGACCAGAAGCACAGGCAGAGGAGGACGTGGAGGTCAAAATGTCTGGAGTCTTTGTCTGCATCAAGAAAAGCAAGACTGATCAGCTTGCCCATGGGTGGTGCTGCCGGCTAGGGGCACCCCATGGCCTCCAGTGGGATGCGGGGGCATGGGTACATGATTATATAACTCAGCTCCCGGCAATGGGGAGGGCCTTCCTCCAACATGGAGGGGGTGGCCCCCTAACAGTGTACCAGTTTAGGCTTGTGTTGCAAAAGACCTTGCGACAGCTGGGCATCCCAGCAAAACACTACAACACGCACTCCTTTAGGAATGGAGCAACATCACATGCCATGGCGGTGGGTGGGCTTAGCAGATGGGGCAATACAAGCACTGGGTAGATGGAAGTCACAGACTTTTGAAAGATACATAAAGCCACACATGTTTTAACTCTCTTTCACTTTGTTTGGACAGGTGTTGTGGCCCGAGTGGAGCAGATCTGGATTTGTGGCCACTCATACATCCATTGGGTGGTCTGCAGGGTGAGGCAGTATCCTGGAGGAGAGAACCTCTTCCTGGCAACGGAGAGGGCAGTTGTGCATTGGTTGGGGAGGTGCAGGATGCGATGGAATGAGTTAATCACAACACTGCAAGTAAAAGCCCAAGAGAGGTGGCAGCCAGATGTTTTAGTCCTTCATTTAGGGGGAAATGATATGGAGGTTATGTATGCGAGGGACCTTAAGGAGATGGTCAGGCAGGACCTGGCAAGAGTGAAGCAATGGTGGCCCCAGGTGCATATAATTTGGTCAGATATGGTGCAGTGGCAACAGTGGCAGCATGCCCAGAATATTAAGGCAACAGAGAAGGTGTGCCGGCTGCAGAATGCAGCCATGAGACCAATTATGGCCTCCATGGGGGTCCATAGCAGTGCACCTGGGAGTGTCTGTGAAAGAGCCTGATATGTATAGCAGAGATGGAGTACATCTATCAGAGAAAGGATTAGACTTGTTTTTGAATGACATACAATGGGCAGTGGTGAAAGTATTGATGTGAGGTGCTTGTGAGTGGTGAAACTCACCTTGTGGTGGCTTGGTAGTCTTGGAACACTGTGGAGGGGGTAACAGGGGAGCACGTGTCTTGACCAGCCAGATCTCCCTGAGGCTGACGGGGGGGGCCTGACAGATGGCGTCCAGAGGGCACCCTCTTCGGGCAGGGTCCCGTGGCATAGCAGATCCTCTGATGGGAGTGGAGCTAGCCGCAGCCAGTCACAGAGTCATCCCTTATGTCCCGGAGGCTGTTGTCCCTCACAGGGTCTGGGTTGATGGTAAAGGTGGCCCTCTCCTGAGTGGGAGAGTCGACCATCAATGATCTAGTGCTACATGGGAAGTTAGATTCCTTCCAAGGCTACCGAGCTGCACACAGCATGCTAGCAATTGTATATATGGACAATTGGCTTTATCAATAAACACATGGCTGTGGGCGTTTCTCCAAAGCCCCATTGTTGTGTCTGCCTGTTCAGGTGAAGAAGGCATATGTCCTCAAAAGACAAAAACAGGCAGAGAGTTTGAGCTCTCCTTTGTTCGAAATATGTAGATACTGTATACGCTTTTAGAGCAATGTTTACAAAAGTTTCTCTTATGGTGTAGTAGTGTATGTATTTATGTTGCAATCATGTGAATTTGTGTTTTATTAGGTGTTTAAATGTGTGCATGTGTGTGTGTGTGTGTGTGTGTGGATGGATTTCTTGAGTTTGGATTTGTGAGTAGGCTGCACTGTATGTTTCTTCAAAGTTGTTGGATAGATTTTCCTTTACAGTTTGTGATTTTTGAGCTACTGTATGTTACTGTGTATGTGGGGCGGTAATGTGTTTTTTTCTTAATTTGCATGATTAGTTTTTAATCTTCCTTGGTTGTTTGATTTGCATTGTGTACTTTTTGACCCTGAGTATAGATCATTAGCATATTGACATTTTTGACTCCAACTGGTTGTGCTCTTGATTAATGCACCCCATGTCTTCTGAGCAGGAGTATATGCTATGTTATCACAGTGCCATATGACGGGCTCCTGAACAATGAGAAATCAGAATTGAATATTTACCATTTTATAACATGGAATTACTAGTGATGAGCATTTTTAATGCTCAGATATCCGGGTTGAAAGTTTGCATTACTTCTTGGCACTTGCAACCACCACCTGACAATCAAGCTTTATCTAGTAACAGTATATGTAGCAGTTCCACAGCTGCTGCCTGTTTAAGCAAAGAAGTTAAAAAAAGAATTTTGTTTTTGATATTTTTGTCTATATTCATGAGTTCAACTAAAAAAAAAAGTTTAAAGCAGGATTTTTCTTGTTTTTATTTTGTTCCACTCTAAACTCCTAAACTGATCATTTATTAAAAAAGTTGATCATATATTATTAACAGAAAAAAAGACATGGGGTGGCTGTAACAAAGAATTTTACACACACTCATTGAGTGGGATGATTTTATAAATCCTGATAGCAAAGCTTTCAGGGTCTGTGTAACATCCCACAGCTTGGGTGTGTTTGAGATCTGGTTACACACACCCACACATGTATTATTCTGTATGTAATAGACTGGTGTTATACAGAGCTGGTTTTAAACACTAGGAGAGCTGGTTTTAAGGACTAGGGAGACAGAAAGCAAAAGATAAAACAGAGGTGGACTAAAACAAAAACAAGGGGATAAGCAAATATGACATAGTAATTATTTATTTTATTTTATTTATTAGATTTCAGATTTACACCATTGAGTCCGAGGCTGTTTTAAAAAGGTTACATGTCAGGTTACATAGATAGGTAGGACAAACTTGATAAAACTAGCAAGGCAAGTAGTTCAGGAATCCATTCTCAGTAAAGGGTAACATAATCAAATTGGACAGATAAAATGACAAAACACAAAGTAAGTATAAAATTAATGGATCACACAGACATAATTTATACAGAATTATAATGCAGCCAGTACATCATTGTCAATAAAAAAATGGAAGAAACAGTTGCCTACAAACTTAGTTTGATTATACCATGGCAGGCTAGACCTGAGGGAGGAGTAAGTGGAGGTGAGGGAGAGGTCAGCAAGAGTAGGGAGAGGAGGTAACCAGCCAGTAACAAGAAGTAGTGGGGAAAAAGAGGGATGAATTGGAGGGAAGGGAGGTACCAAGGAAGGAACAGGAGAGGGTATAGGGATGAAAGAGAAAAAAGAGGGGAAGGGAGACAAAGTTCTGGAGACACAGCAGTACATGGGTGAGTGGACAGAATGAGTGGGAAGAAGGGGAGGTGATAGTGGGTATGGAAGAGTGGGTAGGGACCAGGCTAGGAAGGAAAGGGAAGGGGGATGTAAAGAAAGTGTGTGGGGGAAGGTGAGTGGGGAAAGTAGAGGGGAGATAATAGAGAGATGAAAGGAAAATGGAATGGCCACCATGGGAATTAAGAGAAACAGTCACACATGGCCCTGGATTCAAGTGCCTGATGAAGTTTGTGTTTGAATGGGCCCGAGGGTGGTTAAATAAGTGATTTCACAGCACAGGGAGTTAAACAACTTAGGGGTTCTACCTGCAAATGACCATTGGCCTTGTTAGGTGTGGCAGCGGGGAACAGATAATATGGCATTATCTGAGCTTCTGGTGTTACAAATGCAGTTGGCTGGGCTGAGGAGATTCTGGACCCAAGGGGGCATGAGACCAAGATATGCCTTTTTCACTACTAGGCAGGTTTGGTATGTGATTCTTTCCTGCAGTTGTAGCCAGCTTGCCTTCTCATAGAGGTCACAGGTGTGCGTGCAGTGAGCAGCTCCAGTAAGAAGTCGGCAAGCCTTTTTCAGCACTATAGAAATTCACTGTAATGCTATGGCTGTGGCCCCCCTCCATAGATAGGAAGCTCATAATCTCTGATGGAGACAGTAGAGCTATGTATTGCTAGATTAAGGGCTTCAGGAGTCAGGCAGTGCTTATGTTTGTAGAGAACACCAATGCAGATATTCTCAGATTTGGCAACCATGTCAATATGACTGGAGAATGACAGAGTACTGTCCAAGGTCACACCAAGGTACCTGAGCAGTTTCTGACTGTCAGCTGTTTGTTTTTATATTTGTTATGTGTGCCATAGAATAACATAATCTTAGTTTTTTTTTTTGTAGTTAAGCACTAGCTTCTGTGAGATGAATCAGGCCTCCACTTCCATGAAACTATTCTGCAGCTGATGCTCCAAGAGAGAGGGATCAGAGTTCATAGAGAAAATCACCACATAATCAGCATACAGGAGGATGAATTCATGACAAGAGGCAGGGAGTTTGTCCAAGAAAATGTTGAAAAGTAGGGGCCCCAATATTGACCATTGGGGGACACCAGATTGGGCAGGTTGTTTGGAAGAGAGGGTGTCATTAATCTTAACTTGTTGTGAGCACTCTGAGAGATAACCATTAAACCATTTTAGGGTATCATATGACAGCCCTAGTTCTCCAAAGTGTTCAAGTAGTAACAGATGGTTAACCATATGAAAAGCCTTTGATAGGTCGATAAAGGTGGTGCCAGCAAGTTGTCCTTGGTCAAGTGCATGGTGAATGTGGCCTGAAAATTGAAGGAGAGCAGTGGTGGTACTATGGCCTTTCTGAAAGCCAAGTTGCTGTGGACATTGCAGATTGTATTTCTCCAGGTACTCCACCAGTTGGTCTATGACATTTTTTTCAAGTACTTTGGATACTGGAGGTAGGATAGAAATAGGCCTATGATTTCTGTCTATTGCCCTGTCCCCAGACTTGTGTATTGGAGTCACCATGGCAGACTTCCACTTGAGCGATAACTGGGAGAACGTAAGGGAGCGGTTGATAATCTTGGTAAGGGGGGGGCAGGGCTACATCTCGGGTGAGGATGATAAGCTTCAAGTCAAGTGTGTCCCCACTTATTCTGGTTCTTCTAAGCACCTTGAGAAGGTATTTTTTGGCATCCATTTTAGTAACTGCCTTGAAATAGAATTGCAGATGACTTAGGTCCTTATCCGGTTGAACCCAGGAAGCCTTGGTGGAGTTAGTGTCAAAGAAGTTAGAGGGAAGCACTTGGCTAATGTCATTGAATGCACAAATTGAAGGTATTGTCAATTGTGAAGTGGTCCAGGGTGAAGGTGCCATCTACGTTTAGCATGATAGGTGTTACTTTGGACTCTTTTCCTATGACTTCTGATAAGTTGTTCCAGAATTTCCTTCCATTTGTCCAGGAATTGGATAAGGCAATCCTATAGTAGCTGGCTTTTTCTGAGAGCATAGCTCTGGTACAAGCATTCCTAGCTGCCCTGTAGGGCTGAATATCTGCTTGACAGCCAGAAGCTCTTGCCCGAGCCCATAGGCGGTCCCGTGTTTTCATTTGCTCTAGGAGATTACCCATAATCCATAGATTGTCAATGCCCTTAATTTTACATTTCTTATAGGGGGAATGGATATCACATGCTTCATTGAACTGGGAGACAAAGTATTCTAGTGAGTATCTACATCTGGGGCAGTATCAATTAGGGACCAGTCTTGTTGTCACAGAAGTGACCTAAGTGGCTTGATGTGTCCCCCAATAAGTAGCCTATTGTTGACAGTTTTCACTGGGGGTTAGTGAATTTATAAGACCACAGCTACTGGACTGGAGAATGGTCACTTATGGAGTCAAGAAGGACTTTTTTATGGCTGACATGATTGGGGCGGTTTAAGAGTACCTACTCCAAAAAGGTGCTGGTCCCAGTTCTATAGTTGAACCTTGTAGGTGAGGTAACAAGTTAGGTGAAGTTTGCTGCAGACAAGGTGTCCTTGTAATTACTTGCACTAGGGGTGAGCCAATTTACATTGAAGTCCCCAAGCAATATAACTTCTGAGTTATGCTTTAAGCATTATGCAGTGCTTCCTTCCCCTTTGAAAGGTAAAAGAAGATTGAGGTACCACTGGTCATCTGAGTAAGAGCCAGGGGTAGGGTAAAACTTGACAACATTTGATAGACTGAAATAATAGATGTAATTTTTTTAGACAGTTGTCTGATCTTCATGGTCCTAAGTCTCAGTTTCTGAGTTATTTATGGCTAGGTAAATAGAAACTCGTGGTGTTACAATTTGACTGCAGACGACAAAGTTCAGATTTTGTAAATTTAAAAAAAAAAATAACTTTTTTCGAGCTCACAGTAGAGCAGGGTAATGCACAGTCTGCAGCATAGCATCTACTTATTTTCTATCAGATTGGACAGTGCTTTATTTACAACTATAGCAATGCCATATGAATAGCTAGCCTTTGTTGATGTTTTTTTGTTTTGACACAGAAAGGCACATTAAGCTATGATACCTCATTTCCTGATGAAACCTGATGGTGAGTAGCTCAGCAGGTAGCACACTCACCTCTGAGGCCAGAAGATCAGAAGGCTGTGGGTTCTATCCCCACACCAGGCACTTGGGTTATATCCTAACACTGACACTGTTTTGGAGTACTTGGAATGTAAGCTGCCATTGTTTTAATCTTAGAAAGTACATCTGATGTACTCTGGAATCTCTATCAATTTCTTAAGTGTTTTCAATGTAGTGGAGTTCCAAAGCTGTACCCAATGATGGCACTAGTCATACAGTAAGGCTCCCCATCCTCGAGTCTGCTGTTCAACCATAGGTCTGATGTTCATAAAAAGAAAAAAGCTGTTAAAAAATAGTATTGGATTTACCATATTACGTCCACCTTATTTTAATGGTAAATATAAAATGTTTCTTTTTATTGGGCTCAGGCTGCTATTCCAGCAGGCCTGAAAAAAGATGCTCAGGAGTTCAGTTTCCCTATTTTTTTTTTGGGGGGGGGATATAACTTGTGTACAGGAAAATTGGAACTAGGAAAGTTTTAATTAATTATATTCTCTTTTTTTGTGCTCATTTTTCATTTGATACATTATTGTACTTTGTTCTTACCAATTTCTAGCTTCTCACTCCATTTCAGGTCATCCAGCTCTCCTTGACCAAAGAGAATTCCTAATATACATGGAATCTGGAGTAATAGATATTCCTGCTACCATACCATTATAATTCAATAAATAATTAAGTCTTTGCCCATGACATTTCCCTAAATTAAGTGAAGCCCCAGAGAGTCATCCAAACTTATTACAGGAATGTATAACAGTGGCAAGTGATTGTTCATCTTTCACCATGACCATCATGTCATCAGCATAAGATATACATTTTGGTGGAGAAAGTTGTCTTGTGGTATGAATTGAACTGATTTGCTGATTTGTATTTATATATCTTAGTAAAGGATCAATAAAAAAATCATATAGTATAGGACTGAGCCTTTCCTCACCCCTCTTCTAAGATGCAACAGGGGTCCTTTCCAACCTTGTACTACCGGGATGACGGTGGCAGTAGAATAAATGCATCTAAACCAGTCTATCATGATGTCCGGCACATGATAAGTGTGTAATATTGATCATAAAAAATTGTGACTAATTTTATCAAATGCTTTTTCCTGGTCTAAAGAGAGCAGAACACCATCTATTGCACCCATTTTTCCCAATTCTATTATTTCCCTAATTAGCATGATGTGGTCTTGTACTTTTCACCCAGTTAAAGCATATGTTTGTGCTGGTGATATTAATAATTTTGCAATTTTAACAAGCCTGTTTGCCAAGATTTTCATTAGTAATTTAAAATCTGAATTTAATAAGCATAAAGGTCTCCAGTTTTGTAGTACGGACTTGTCACCTTTCTTAGAAATGTAAATAAGAATACGCATATTCATGTATAATGGTATTTCTTTGGAATATTGAATGTAGTTAAATACCTGAATAAGTTCTCACACAGAATCTTTCCCTATAAGCTTTAGTATCTCATCTGGTAGACCGTCAGGCCCTGGAGATTTACCACCTGCCATCATAGACAATGCATCCAGTGTCTCATTAATCTGTATTGGCTGAGATATTTCCCTTAAAATTTGATTATTTGTCATAGGAATCCCCAAGTTCTGTAAATATAATTGTACTGAGCTGTGCTGTATAATCACCTAGTATTTTTAAAATATCTCTTGGTTTATTATATTCCATCCCAGACTGGTCATTCAAAGCAGTTATTTCCTTCATTTGTGACTTCGCAGTGTACATTTCATTAGGGCAGATAATATCTGTTTTCCCTGAGATTCCAAATTGTTGCTGGTATTCTAATGTATTAACTTTTTGTGCATGAAAGTCCCTCATTTTTGTTTGACCTCATTAATTCATGTAGTCAAGATTTGCCCTGTGTCACTGGTTAGGGATAGTAATTGCTATAGTTATCGCCTATCTTGTTTTACTTTTCACATTGCTAGCTTGTTTACATACAGTAGATGATGTAGATCTTTTTTTGTATCTTCCCACCATTGATAGGGATTGTCAATCAACAAAAATACAGATTTTCTGGCTGTAATAAAATGCTCCAGTGTTAGAAAAATGTTTGTTTCTTCTAATAAAGAGATATTCATTTTCCAAAATCCTCTTCCCCTTTTAAAATTGGTAGTGGTTCGAATTTTTACTGGGACTACTTCAGCTGAAAAAAATATTAGCATGTTTCAAAATAAATATATAATCAATACATGAAGTTAATGCTCCCTTTGGAAAGCAGATACAGTAGTTTTCCTGTATGAGAAATAAGAGTCTGTTAGTTCTGCTTTATGTACATTCTGAGCTAACATATTTGAATCACAGTATTGTTGCTGTCAGTGAACAATTGAAATCACCTGCAAAAATCATTGTATGTGACGAATATAAGTAAGGCTGTATTTGTGTAAGTATTTCACATCTAGCCGTCTTGGTTTGCGGGGCATATACATTCAATAACCTAAACAATAAGCCTTGTAATAACACATTCAGAATTAATACCTTCCTGGAATTAAGTTATATAATTTCAATAATTTCACCAAGAGTAAGTTTCCATCCCTATTGATCAATAGGAGGTGACATGAAACCATCCTATAGAGGCCATTTGTTTCTCTCTCAAATTGTGAAAATGCACATCCTGTAAAAAATAAATACCAAATGAGAGAGAAGTAAGAAAAGAAAAAAAACAAGCTTTCATTTGCTATCCCTCTTTATACTATTTGCATTCAGAGTATAGCATGAAAAGAGAATTGCCATTTATGCAGTGTTCATTTATACTTTTCCCTCCTAGTGTTTTGGATCTTTAGTTTTGCCTTCCTCTTTTGAAGACTTTTCATATTTTCCTGCTTTTCTGTAGCTGTCATTATTTCAGGTATAGAGGATGCTATTGAGGATGCATCTGAATCCTTATCATATTATCCTGTTTTAGTACATCAAATTGGTTTGTAACAGGTAACGGGGAAGATTTAGTAGATATCTTAGTCGCAGAAACATGTGCCCTATATCTTAGTGTATCCTTTACTTCAGTTTGTGCAGGTGGGGGTGGGGGGGCATTAGTCTGGTCTTATTGTGTTCTGTCAATGCTGAAGTTTCTTCTTCTACCTGACTTGATAAGGGGCCTATAACATCCTTCAGCGGTGCTACCTGTTGGAATTGAACAACCTGCTGCCTCTGTTCAGTAACTACCTGCATGTGTTTACCCTCTGTGTGTGTCAAAGCAGTATCAATGCCTGGTGGGGCTTGTGGAGTGCTTTCTGTAAATGTCTGTGTTTTTTGCATACCTAATTTGTTTTATTTTGTGTCAAAGTGATTAATAATCTCTGTTCCTCTCCATCTGCATGTTCTGGGAGGTTATGTGTGGCCCTCTGACAATTTTAGAATGTGTGCCCGACATCTTCACAAAGTTATTTTTGCACTCGTCTGTGCATTGTCAGCCTGAATGCCCCAGTTCCCCACGGACATGACATCATAAAGTGTCACAAATTTTACTTAAATGTGCACTTGAACCATACTTATAGCAGGATTTAGGCTGCCCTGGATAAAAAAGTATTCCACTATTACTTCCTAAAAAAGGAGGTAGGCAAGTGTGTTACTCCCAGATCAGTAGATTTTAACATAGCTTTAAATTTCCACCCCTCCCCATCCAAATATTTTCAGTGTCCAGTATGGCTTCTGGTTCTCCAATTATAGTGCATCTCTGTTGTAGTCAGTTAGTCAAATCATGAACTTTCACTCCCTCATGTCAGAATAGTACTGTCACAGTTTTATGTGCCGGCTTTGTTAGAGGGATAGCAAGAAATGGCACCCATAATTTGGTTTTCTTCAGAGAATTATATCTGGTCTAAAACCTTTCCAATCCCCTGAAAGTTTTGAAGCTGACATCAAATGTGGTTTCACCAGTGATATGAATTAAAGCATATATTCCCCTTGCAAAGAATTTAATTGAATCCTTAAGTAGTGTTTTTGCAACAGAAATCCTATCTGGAGGTTCAGGCTTTCCCCCAGTATAGGACAACCTTACTGCATTATGTCTTTTTGCAGGTAATATAGGCAATTTAAAGAGTGAAGCAAATTATTTTGGTGCATCTTTATTAATAAGATTAAGAGACCTCTGTGGTGATTGAACAGTATCTGTAGGGCATCCCCCATTCTGTTGGGAATCAGAAATTACAGTCTTTTCAGGAAAATTTAACACAGGGTGCTGTGTGAGTTCCAAATCTGAAGGCACCTCAAGATTAAAATCACTGCCTTGCACAGATTTATTTTTCATGTACTTAGCATCTGTATTGGGAATTTAACCAAAAACCACTGACCTGTATTATCATCTTTTTCCCATCCATAGTCTCTGAGCGCTTGCTCTACTGACCAGGGTTGTTCTTTGGTTTGTGTCTTTCCTGCAGCACATCTTAAGCCAGGTTCTGCAGTATCTGATAGTGCCATTCCCAATGCAATAGCTTCAGGGTGTTTCTCCAACTCGTTCTCAGCATTCTCGACAGCCTCCACCCATTTTGTGTCTAAATACTTTGATGATTGTGCGTCATCTACTCTTAGCTGTTTTTCTCTGACAGGCTGACAGGCTGAACACCCTTGTCAGTTCGTATGTCCCTCAATTTCTTTCTGAGCTGCATTTTTTTAAGCAACTGGAGTTTTTCCTCCGATTCTAGCTGTTTTAACACTTCTGTTTCTGCTGGCTGTACATCATCTGAAATCTCAACATTATTGGGTTGAGTTTCACTCATTTCACTTACTTCTGAGGAATTTTCTGCTGGTAGCTCTGAAAATAAGGTGTCCGTTAAAGGTGTTTGCAGAATAATATTTGGGTCAGCAAAAGGTTTCTGTGAGGTCAGATTCGTACTTTCTGTTTCCATTTCAACTTCAGTCTTTTTCTTTTCCTTGCAATTCTTGTGCAGTTCCAGTTTGTGCTATCAGAGCTGCTTCCTCTCCTGCAGCAATTTGATCTGCCATCTTGTCTGACATCCAGAGAGACAGCACTACCCCCTACTGTTCAGTATGGGAATTTCCCCAGTGCCCTGGCCAAATTTCAGCCCATTCACTAGAAATACCACCAACAGCTTACTCTGGATTAAGGTCAGTTGGAATTCATCTGTATCCCCCTCCCCAGGTCATGCCTGAAAATAGGCAGGATTTGTCTAGTGCACTTACCAGGTCAATAAAAAATAAATAAATAAATACATTATATGAACCTATTTTATTGACTGAATAATGAGTAGAACACCATCAAAAATCACCTACTCTCACAGTAAGTGTAATGGGATTTTCAACTTCCACCTGTGCAGTTGCCAGAGCTGGGTAGAACTGACCAGGGTTTAACATATTATTCAAAGGATGACACTTCAAAATGCAGCCAAAATCATGTTCTACATTACTACAGTACATCAGCATTGAGTATTAGCCCAAGTTCCTGATGTAGGATTAGAACAAATAACCTTATGACCTTCCAGCCTCAGAGTGAAGTGTACAATCTACCATATCACTGATAGTGTATGCCAGTTTTAAGCATAACAAATCAAGGTACACAGATGAAGGATGACATTGAACATAAACATTCAACTTCATTTTGGAGTGTGGGCATGGTGGAAAGTGAGAATTCATCCTGGTCTAGATTTTCATACGTTGAGGTTTTGACCTACCTAACTGCATTTTGAATAGCAGCTTTAGACTTGCTCCCTTTTTTTCAGGGGACCTTTGTGTCCACATGTGCTTGAATTTTTGCTTTATCAAAACATCACATTGTTAGGCTGTTTTTAAAACAAATCATAAATCAAAACTCAAGAAGACACACTGTACACTTTACCAGTACTAGTAGTCATAGTGTTTTGCAATCAAACCTCATTTTCTAACACCAAATATTTTCTGAAGGCATATGCAGAGTCTATACATCTTCAAAGAAGGGAGGGGAGTTATAATTTAAAACACAGTGCTTCTCTCAATGACAGAAATTAGATGGATAATTTGCTGCCACAAAAATGTCCCTTTTGCAACATTACTGGTTTTACAGTTAGCAGTCTTATTTACATCACAGTCAGAAAAACAGAATCAGCTTGAAAACATCACAACCTGTGAAAATTACGCCCTACTTATACAGCATCATTGTTGATAAAAAAAATAAGGTTCCTTGCATTACACGCTTCGAAAATCAAACACCATATCTGTTATAGTTCTGAGTTTCTGATAATTTATGAATTCATTACTGTCACAGTCCAAAGAATATGAGTACAGCAGAAGCTAATTAGGACACCTTGTGGTAAAAAAAAAATGCTCTTTTCATCTAGCTTTCTCAGTTAACCAGAATCTGATGACATTAATTTGTTTCTATATATTTAGTCATTTAGTTTGTTAGTTACAAGAACTGATCTAAGAAAATGTACTGATCAGATGAATGCGCTCATTTCCAAGCATGTTATATGTGCAGGTGCACAAACACCAGCTGTGGGTAGTAATATTGTAAGCTTGCATATGAATACAGCTTTCAAGTAGCCGTACGAATACTGCTTGCAGACAAGACAGAAACAATATTGTATATCACTAACATGATTTCAGCCAACCAGAACACAAAGCCACTGTGCCTATTATTCCGCATACACAATACTGGTCCCTCATTCAGGAATGTTAGAGGTGATCTACTCCCCTTCAGATGTGGGGGAGGACAGACTTAATTCATGGAAAAAGGACTTGAAACATAAATCACTCTGTCTAACTGAAGATATCTATACTGTATAGTGGAACATCATTGTGTATGAACATCCATACACTGTAAAAAGTCATTCTGCTATAGTAGTGACATAGCCACTAACATAGAATGACTTTTTATTCTGCATTAGTGGCTATGTCACAATGCAACTGCCCCCATCAGTGCTGTTCATTGGACAGAGGGCTGCTGAAGCATAGCCTGTGTGAGCTGGTCAGCAGGCTGATGACTGAGGAATGCAGGCCTGGGACAACAGAGACTGGCTGCCTTAAAAAGAACAAAGTAAGTGATTGTATTTTTTGGTACCATACACTATATAGAATAATGTGTGGTAGCCCAAATATACAACATCACTATTCTTAAACCTCATGGTTACTATGACATCAGAGACACCTCTCAAGCTTCGATCCTGAAGTCCATGATGTCATAGTAACCACTCATTATAACAATAGCTTTGTTGTGTATGGGCACAATACACTATCCTATATATAATAAGCTATGAATATCTCTGCTGGCTGTCTCTTATTGTATACAAGATTCCTCTTGTGTGTTTTGGGCAGCCAGAACAGCTTAGCCATGATCTGCTGTCCTTGACCAAACTACATGTTCAGAGTCTCTTGTACCACAAGTGACACCCAGCATATGCTTTAATAACTTATAGCAGAGGGCTGCACAGTTGTCCAACATGTTGACATGCCATTGTACTACATTTGGGAGCTGGCCCAGGATGTTGGCAATCAGGTAGCCGGCTGGAAAAGGTGCTGCTTTTGGCAACACATTCCATCTTGGGGAGGGGCAGTGGAACATTTCTCCCTCTGCAAAGACCCATGAAGGTGGTCTAGGGAGCTATGTCCTCTTTCCAGGGCAGAATGCATGCAAGACAAACAATAGACTATGCATTCTGGTACAGGGGAGGAATAAAGGACAGAAAGCAAGAAAGAGAGACAGATATTGCTATGAAGTTCACTGGAACTAACAAGTCCCATGCCACAAAAACTCCACTCAGGTATCAGTTGATGGGGGTGAGAGGTCACCTGATGACAGAGTGAGTGTCTGGAAAAAGAGAACAAAACTTGACAAAAAAGAAAATCAACAGTAGCAGTATAACAAGAAGCAGTTTATTCATGCTTCTTTTCATTGACCAGAAAAGGTGATCTGAGCTGTTACACCTCATTTCTAGGTGTGTTTCTGGTAGGAGGGTTACATTGATTGATTTCACTGACATGGCAAATGTTGATGAGAACAGCAGGTAAATCCTCTACTGTTATCATAAGGGCCAGAGGATCTTTAACGTCCACCTGGAGAGGCACAAGAAATTCAGAGATGGCAACATTTTATTTAACATCTCATCTGAAGGCTAGTATATCAGCAGTGCAACATTTCCCTTTTGCTGTACTATAATGTAAGTTAGTCAATATTGGGTATTATCCCATGTTCCTAATGTGGGCTCAGAACCAATGACTTTTCGATCTTCCGTCCCTAGAGGTTTGAGTACAACCTATTGAGCAACAGACTAAACAACACAGAAATGTTGTTCATGAAAAGTGATTATACTGCTGTGACATTTATTTAAAGTTCACAGTGCTCAAATGTAAACCAACAAACAAACAAAAAAAAAACCTTACCAGTAATAGTGGTGCAAACCTAAACTGTTACCAAGAAATCATTGGAATAGTGGTCGCTATTATTTCTTGCTCCAATAACATGTCTTTAGGTGGAATGAGGAAATGCTAGTGGAGCTCAAAACATTGGGGACTGCCTACTGGTGCTTTCTAGGTCACAGTTTTTTTGATTGCACCACACCTTACTGTTAAGTTTGCATGTTTTATGTTTGAGCACTGTGCAGTTTAAATAGATGACACTGCAATTTAATCACTTTTCAAGTGCATGATTTTGATGATGTTTGGTCTCATGCGTGGATCTATCCTGCTTGGAGGCACTGGGTTTACAGAACACAGCACTTACCTTTGGGGTTCTTCACTACTGAGCCTTTGACATTGCTCATAATACAGTAAGAAAGGGCTATTGAGGAGGAAATTTAGGAGCTGAAAGATAACTGGTTGCTCTTATTACCACTGATCCCATTAAAGGGATTCATCTGTCTACTATTTCATCTTCCTAAAGACTTAAGAAGCTTAAGATGTATAGCCTCGAGGAAAGGAGAGAGAGGGGGGACATGATAGAAACTTTCAAATACCTCAAGGGAATCAACAAAGTCCAAGAGCATAGAATCTTTCAGAAAAAGAGATGTGCAAGAACAAGGGGGCACAATTTGAAGACAGAGGGGGGATGGCTCAGAAGTAATGTGAGGAAGTATTTTTTCACAGAAATGCATGGAATGGCCTTCCTGAGGAGGTAATAGAGTCAAAAACAGTGGGGGAATTCAAGAATGCATGGGACAGACATAAAGCAATTCTAGTGGGGGGTTAGGAGGAAGTAGGCTGATGGTTAACTAGGATCTGCAGCTTATCCATTTATAAGGAAATGGGCTGACTAGGTGGGCCAAGCGGTTCTTATCTGCCATCAAATTCTATGTTTCTGCTCTTTGTTTCCTTTGAATCATCTTAATCTGGTTCAATTTCAGTTGGTTACTATCTGTATCCTCCCCCCCCATCACCCCTGAAAAAGGGACTTCTAGTCTCAGTGGGCCTACCAGGCCAACAAAATTCAATAAATAAATAAATAAAATAAATGAATCCAGTGTCTTAAAAACTACAGCGATTTCAATCTCGTTTTCACTACTGTACACTGAGATTACAGCTGTCACAGCATTCTCTACACACAGAGCAGATCTCTTATGGAAATTCTGCACTAATGTTAAAATATTACTGCTATTCTTTTCTCTGATATGGTGTCCAGTGGTTAAATACAGAAATGTGCAATAGGGTATCAGCTGGTCTCATGTTTGAATACCACCATGGGCATTTTCTTATGGTTGTACCCTGAGTATATCATATATGCTGTCACTGCACCTGTGATCACTGCTGAAAAATTCAAGCAGAACCCCTTTAGATAGCTAATGTTACATCTCAGCTTAACTGCAATGGGTACAGTCACATTATATAAAACATTGCATTAAAACAGTGTCCAGATTTTCTAGACTCTGAACAAATGTTCAGTAACACCAAGTTCCATTAAATAACATTTTCATAGTTCTGACACACAGAACTTGTGTATTATGTGGTGTCTACATGTTTAATGCTGAATGACTACTATTAGTGTAGCACAGTATTCTAGTGATGTTTATCTGTTCATAAAATCTCATGGACATTGGTAGTCGATACCTATTCATTCCAAGAGAACAGTACTTCTGGATAGCTCATCCATCCTGCTGTGAGTAAATTCATTGTGATGTTGTACTGGATCACACTGGGTTTTAAATCAAAACCTTTCATCAGTGTTACCATAGTGAAACATAGGTATAAACACGTCCTCATGCATTACATATTTTATGGTTCAGCAGTTCTATTGATTGTTTTGAGTATGAAACACCATAAAATACCTGATCCAAAATGAAAGCAAAGGTACAAAAGCATATCATCATTTAGCCAGATTACGCCTTAAAAGTACAAGCTTGCTATACTTTATGTCATGAAACAATGTAGTTTAATGAGAAAGACACAGATAATTGTATTCACTAAGAACATAGTAGAAAAAAATGTAATACATTCCTAGAAGAACTTTAGACATCATGATTATGTTGATTCATGGACTGCCTAAAACACTAGCTTGAGTGCTAGGCTGTCAAAAATTATGCACAGCATTCATGATTACTATGCTGCAAGGCAACCATGGGAGATTTGTGCCATCAAGCTACAATTAAAAAACAATAGTGTGTTACATGCTACCTGTCCTATAATTCTTTGGGGATTTTGGATGACATGCAAGATATTGAAAAAGTAACCCAAAATGAAGCTTTCACATTCCTTTCTTCCACAGTAAAAAAAGAGTGGTGATAAGCAGGAATTCTTTCTAGATATTTAAAGGAAAAGTATGACTTACTTCTAAGGAAACAAACAAAAAATAAATAGATTGCTGTTGTTTGGGCAAGAGGGGTACAACAAAAAACGGAAAATAAAATTAACCTAATGTATAGAAATATAATCTCAAAATTAAATTAAATGCATTAAATTCAGTATGAAAAACTAGAATTGTATGGGGGAGAATGTCTGCTCAACCCCCTGGGAGACTTTCTGTCATGAAATTATAGGTTTCTCTTCAAAATATTGCATCATGATTTTCTTTATTTCTACCTTTGGCTTTCCCTGGGATTCAAGACATTACACATTATGTACAGTTTTGTTCTGTTTATTAACAGTTGCTGTATATATGATATGTAATATTGCACTATGTCATTTGTATACATTCCCTATGTTTCTTGTGCTTAATCATGTCTTCTCATTTAAATAGATACATTGTATTATTTGTTATTACTTCTGTATCTCCTTTTGATCATCCCTCCCTTGGGACACATCCAAACTGGAGCCTTGGCTATGTGTGCCTATTACAACTATCACTTTTCAAATAAGTGAATAAATCAATAAATAACTAAATACTTCATCTTATATCCCTTATCTGAGTGCAACAGTCAAGCACACATAAAGGTACTAGTAAGTTGTCAGAATGATCTTGTGTTCTTAAAGTGGGTGTTCAGCCACCAGCATGAAAATAATACATAAATTATGTTGACATCAGTAGCACTGAGTTGGCTGATATTAAAGAGACATTTGAATTTCAAGCCATTTCATTATTCACTAAAAAGTGTGTATTTTTGTGGAAAAAAGAACTTTGCCCTTGAAATTCATGTACATCTGAGACTTGGTCAGTTGTTAATGTCACAATATGTTGCTTTTCACCTCATATAATGGGCTATATTCATAAAATAGTTTATCCTATTCTGTGCCTACAGCAAAAATCTTTTGTGAATAGGGGCCACAGTAATTTCCACAGCTACTAATTGATTTAATAAGTAGGAGGTTATGACTTTAGCTCCATAATGAGCCTCTGGTCTAAAAGGCTTGGAATTCCTATATTTTGAGATTTTCCATAATGAATTCTTAGAATGCCAATTGTGAATTTGTGTTGTTGTTTTTGCTGGTGATCTGGTGCCCTCTTTAGATTTGCATTTGTTAAAATTGGATATCATTGTGCAGTTCATTAATTAATATCCTGGTCTTTTTCATCACTGTTCATCACTGTTAAATTGATGTTCTTGATGGAGTATCAGCAAAGCTGAGCATTTGAAACACAAATTCTTATGAGAATGAATCGATGTGACTTTGTTGGAAATTTAACCCAAGACCCAGAATTCTGTTCCACGACTCTACCAGTGTGCTGTCAGTCTCAGCTTGCTAGCCTGAGCTCCTGCAGAAACTTCCTTTATCAGGCTGCAAACACTGCAGGTGGGAACAATTGAGATACCATAGTAAGATACTGCTGCAGTTTTAGCCACAGCTACACAGCTTGTAATAATGCATAAATAATGTGACAGAACTGGGAATTTGCCCTCGGCCCTAGAAAAAATTGTCTCAGTGCTCTACCAGTGAGCAGAGATGTGAATTTTTAACTTGCCGGTGAAGTTGTTGTGAATGTGCATCATTCATAATTCATGAATAATCTGTGAATTCCACAGCAGAATTGTCAACTTTACAGGCTGTTTTTTTTCTAAACAAGACTTGCCCACCCACTGTGGTTTGAAGCCACTCCCTGTCACCCAGAAACATAGAAATCATCATGATAACCCCCCTCCCACACTTCCAGATGGTTCTTTCTCCATCCTCCCCTGCTGCCCTGGCAAAAGTCATGCTGCCATGGCTGCCCGTGGCCATTACAAAGATTAATTCTTTCCCCCCACCTACATGCCAAAAACACTCTGCCTACCTCCCCCTGAGTCATTCTACCTTTAATATGTACACCTAGTCCTTCATCCAACCCCCTCTGGTCACCGCCACCCTCCTCCCCCTTCAGCACCCTCAAAATTAACTTGCAAATAAAGAACATACTGCTGAGCCCCTATCTAATGGTGACCATAATATGGTTAGGTCCCATATTACTGAAGTCAAAAGAAAGATTAATGGTAGTATCAGAATCAAAATGTTTTGAGAGAGCTGATTTCAACAAAATTAAATATGAAGTGGATAAATGGGACCAGAAATCTGAATTTATGGGCCTGGATCAGAAAGAAATGTAGGTTCTATTAACTTGGAAAGTATCTAGCCTGACTAAAATGTAAGTCCCTTTGAAGATCAATATTAATAAGCTGGTAGGATCACTGGTTGATTTGACAGGAGGATCAGCAGGTGTAGTAAGAAAAAAACAGAAAACATACCAAAGGGATAGATTATCTAATTCACCTGCAACATGGTTATACTATAATAAGATAGTAAGGGCCTGCAAAAATGAAATAAAAATTGCTAAAAGCAACTTTGAAGAGAGGCTGACAACCAGGGTTAGAGATAATTAAAAAGCCTTTTAAAATTATATCAGAACTATGCAGGGAATATGCAAGTGGAAACACCTGTGAATGGGGAAGGAACACTTGTCATAAATGGGAAGGGCCTGGCACAATTACTGAACAATTATTTTACATCGGTATTTCACAATCAAACAGCTAGCTTGTCTTTAGTGACATTGGACATGGAGAGAATGCCAGCTGTAATCACAGAGCTTGTAAGCAAGCAATGGCATGAACAATTAAATCCATATAAGGCACCAGAACGGGATGTGATCCACCCAAGATTTATTAAGGAACTGGTTGGGGAGTTGGCAATTTCAATCACTAAGCTATTTCAGACATCTCTTAATAATGGATGTGTAATTAGCAGATGAAGAGAGGCAACAGTGGTGCCCATCTATATGAAGGGAAACAGGAAGGAATCTGAGGACTATTGTCCGAGTAGTCATACATCAGCATTAGGCAAGATGTTGGAGTGCATTATTAAAACATTTATCAAGGAATTTATGAGGAATTCCAGTCAGATGTATCATACCCAGCATGAATTCACAACAGGAATATCTTGCCAAACCAATCTGCTACAGTTTTATGAAAAAGTAAGCAAGTCACAAGATAGAGGGTACTCAGCTGATGTTATATTTCTGGAGTGCAAGAAGGCTTTTTATACTGTCCCTCATAGAGAGTTAATATAGGCCCTAGTTGAGTTAGGATTACATACCAGAGTGGTGGTATTGATAAGATCTTGGCTGTACGGTAGAAAGCAGAGTGTCCAGATTCAGGGAACATCTTTGGATGGCATACAGACAACCAGTAGGGTGCTGCAGAGGTCTGTGCTGTGACCTATTTTATTTAATATATATGTCTCCTCAATGAGTTTTGCTGAGGGAGTGTGGATAGCCAAATTTGTGGACATCACATAAATTGGATCTTTAGCCCACAATAACCAGGAGGCCAAAGGAATACAGAATGAGTTAAATAACATAGAAGCTTGGGTGGTTAAACATAAACTCAGGTTAAACCTCAATAAATGTGCTGTCATGCATCTGGGAAGATACAGTTTGGGGACACAGTATGTATAAAATGGATGGACTCTTTTAACAGAAGAAAGAGATTTGGACATAGTGATAACAAATTACTTTAAATTTAAACAATGCCCACAAAGTGCCAAAAAGGCTAATACAATCTTGAGCTGTATATGGAGGCACATTAGAAGTAGGGACAGAGGTGATACTAGGCCTGTGTATGTGGTAAGGCCACAATCTGGAGTACTGCTCTCAATTTTGATCCCCAAATATATGGTTGGAGATCAAGACTTTGGAGAGGGTACAAAAAAGTGCCACCAATATGGTCTCAGACACAGACAACCTTAGCTATAAGGACAGATTGCCTAGATTGGATCTGAACTGGATCTATATTCAGTGGAATACTGAAGGCTGTGATAGGATTTGTGCTTATTGTTTTGTCCACTATCCAGTGATGACCTGTGGGAGTGAGTGGGTTTTGAACTTTGTGAGCAAACTCATAATACAAGAGTGCATGCTCTGCAGTTCAAAGGGGAAATATGTTTGACTAAGAACAGCTGGCTGGTTTAGTCAGAGTGTAGTCAGCATCAGGAATGGGCTGCCTATGGATGTTATAGTAAGTGGCTGTATGGCTTTGTTCAAAACCAGATTGTATAATGACTTCATGAGGGAAATCTCAGCTATCCTTTTGTGTAAAGAGTGGCTTTCTAATAAGTTTATGGTTTGGAACAAAACCTATGAAAACAGTCTCCAAGTGTAGAGCTCTTGCTCTGTTCATTCCTGATTCCTGATCTCATAAATGGTGCAAATGAATGAATGGTGATGTCTTTGCTCCTAGTAAACCTAACTGGTTGAATTTTCAACCTATCAGGTTTTAGTAGGAGCAAAGGCATCACCATTCATTCATTACAGGCATTACAACATGGTAATCACTATGCACTGGGAGACCATTTTCTTCATTTGCAGGTTGATTTTGTGGGCTCTGGAGGTGGAAGGAGGGTAGTAGGAACCAGAAGGTGATTGTGTGGTGGGACTGGGTGTACATATTTAAGAAACTGGGACTTGAGGGAGGTGGGTGTACAGTATTTGGCATACAGGTTGTGAGAAGGGGATTACATTTTGTAACAGCCATAGGATGCTGCAGCAACATGATGTTTGCTGGGGCAGGGGTGGAAGAACAAGAAGAAGGAGAGTTCCAGCAGGGGTAGGAAGGGGTTATCATGATTTCCAACTAATTTGCATTGGGATTAGAGATGTGCAATGTCTGCAAAATTTGCTTTGTGATTTAATTAGTGGAGGTTGGGAAATTCACAAAACAAATTTCACCGCGAAGCACAAAATTTCACTTGTGAATTTCATGCTTCTCACGTAGATTTCATGCCTCATTGTTAAGGATGCTGAATTTCACCTAAAACTTAAAAAATAAAATGCACAAAGTGAATTAAGAACTCCACAAAGAGTGCATTTTTGACATTTCATGCTGTATTTGCTGGCAAAGTGTAACTTCACAGCATCTCTAATTGGGATTTGCCTGCAAACTGATGATTCACCAGATGAATTTGGTCAATTCACCTGGTGAATAAAAACATGAATTGCACTCCCCAGTTCCACAAATTTAATGAAATTCACAAGTCTCTTTGCAGCATGAATTTCAGCAGCTTTGCACACCTCTGTCAGTGAGCTATCAGACTCAGTTGGGTAGTCTACACTTCCTGCAGTAACGTCCTCTGTCAGACTGCAAACATTTCAAATAGAAACAATTGAGATAATAATAAGGTACTACTGCAATTTTAGCCACTTCTGATTATTTGAAGCACAACTTTTATTGACAAATGAATCATGTGACAGAACTGTGAATTTAACCCAGGCACTAGAAATACTGTCCCAGTACCCTGCCACTGAGATATCAAGCTCACTCAGACAGGTTGAGCTTCCCACAGTTACTTTTTTTCTCCTGCTGCACTGTTACATTAAAACAATTTCACTTCTGCTGCAATAATTTAATTAGAAACATAGTAATGTAGACAATGACAGCAGAAAAAGATGAAGGGTCCATCTAGTCTGCCTGCTGTTTCCTATCTGCCCTGAGACCTGTTTTCCATACTCAATTCTATCCCTTCCTGTCCATGCCCCTGCTCCCCTCCCTACTGTTACTAACCTGCATAATGACCAAACCCTTCACTTTGTCCCAATCATGCTTAAAACCCTTTATGGTCTTGGTGCCCGCCACATCCACTGGCAAACTGTTCCATAGCTCCACCTCCCATTCCACTAAATATAATTTCTTCACATCCCACTTAAACCTTCCCCTGCCAGTTTCCACTCATGACCTCAAGGTCTTAAGTATTTACTCCTGCCAAATTGTTATCTGCAGATCACCTTGACCAGGGCTCACCATGACCCAAACCCATAAGACCAACTTATGGCTAGTTCATTTCCCCAGGGCTATCATACAGACAAGGCATACTGACGAATCCACAGTAGGATGAAAAATGTGTCTGTGTCTTCTGTTTGCACCTTTTACAGATTGTATGAGAGATCTTATGACACCATGCATTCCTGCTTAAAGCTGAACCAACCTAAAATGTCATGGTGATCTGCATATACAAACCATGATGTTTTGCATTATGAGGGTATGTGTGATTTTATATTTCCTTGCAGTTCACCTTGTTTATTCCTTTTAGAAACGTCAAGGCCTTTATCTTATTTCCCCTTTCTCACCTTGTCTCCAGTGAGTGTGTGTTCATTTCCTTAAGACAATCTTCGTAAGACCTGCCCTGTTGGAATGAATCATTTTGGTCACCTTATGTTGCACCATTTCTAGCTTGTCTCTGTCCTTCCTTTGGTGAGGACTCTAGAACTGAGCACAATATTCTAGGTGCAGCTTTACCAGTGAGCTCTATAGAGGTAGTAATACCTCCTATTCACTGATGTTGATACCCCTTCCAATATACCCCATCATTCTATTAACATTAATATAGGCCTTGTTACATTGGCTTGTTTTTTTGAGGGAGTCACTAATAGTGACTCCTAGATCCCTTTCTTCTGCTATAGTGCTTGCCCCACCCATCCAGTACTTGTTACACTGGCTTGAATGAGGGACTCAGTAAAGACGACTCATACATCCTTTTCTTCTGCCAGAATGCTTACCTCTCCCATTCAGTACTCTGTCTTGTGTTTTTTTCCCTAGGTGTATAATCTTGAACTTTCTGGCATTGAATTTCAATAGCCAAACTTTAGGCCATCTCTATTGCATTTGCAGATCAATATCCCTTATCCCTTCATTGTTATCTACCCCACCACAGAGCTTCGTGTCATCTGCAAAAAGACGTAACATGCACCAGATGTCCTTTCCAATGTTGCTGGTGAACATATTGAAAAGGACATGATTCATGACAGATACCTGTGGCAGCCCAGTCATCACCACCCTCTCTTTTGATGTGCTTTGTTTACTAACACCTTCTGCTGTCTCTCCTTCAAACAGATTTCTACACATCAAACTATGTCCCTAGCTGCACCCAGGTCCTCCAGCTTCTTCAACAATCTTCTGTGCAGTACCAAGCTGAAAGCCTTGCTGGAATCAAAGTGCAGTAAATCCACAGTGTGGCCCTTATCTACCATGTTTTTTACCTAGTCAAAGAAAACTATTTGATTTGTCTGACAAGACCAACCTGCCACAAACCCATGCTGTTTTCTAGCATGTAGACTGTAGACTATTGCCTTCTAGGTAGTCCACAAGGTATCTTTGACTGGTTACTATTAGTTAACACACTACAGAGGTAAGGCTGACAGATCTGTAGTTCTCTGGTTGTTCCTTGACACCCCCCCACTTGTGTAGTGGGACTAAGTCAACTACCATCCAATGTTTTGGAACTACCCCTGTCTGAACTGAGCTATTGAATAGCCCTATGATGGGTTCAGCCAAGTCTGCTCCTAATTCCTTGAACACCCTTGTGTGCATTAAAATCAGGTAATGGTAATAAAGCTTCTGAAAAACAACACCTGCATTTCTCTATCCAGCAAAAATGGAATCTTTTACAGATGAGAAGCATCTTAATCTACAACTGGAAATTATCCATGGACAAAGAAAACTAGCCCTGCTGCTATTTCTGCACTGTCTGGTTTAACTGGACTCATGAATCTTAGTGTGCTGTGTTAGACAACAAAAAGCATAAAAAAAAAAACAATGAACATTTTCAGTTTGCAAGAGGTGATAGTAGGCTATCTAATAGCAGTTTAGGTATCCTGTCTTCTGAGATCACTAAAGTCTCTTTCGCATATATATTTTCACACTCAAAGGTGAAATGCCTTTTATGGGATTTTGTAATAAAGAAATTACCGATATTATGCTTGTACTGTAAAGACCAAAAGACTATTTTACAGATGTACAATAGTAGTCAGTGACAAGATACGCACTATTCTGTATCTAAATATGTAAGGAAATATCACGGAGTACAACTAAAATTAATGGGGTAATTTCTTGTGATACATTGGGATATATCTGGATTTTGTGCATCATGTCGCTGGCTACCATTGTGAGTACTGGACTTGCTTAGAGCAAACAAAACTCAGGGATATTATAAAAGTTTGAAAACATAGATGGTGTTCAGATGGCATTAGCAGAAATGATCAGCGAGAGGCTGTAGTTGACTGACTATGATCTATTTGCATATTGTCCACTGTGGAGTTTCACATCTATATTACAGCATTCTCCTTAACAGGTTTTTTTTTTGGTTTTGTTTCTGAATATATTGATTAAAGCTGGTGGGTTTTTAGTTGCAGAAATAACATCTGTATGATGCTCTTTCACAAATTAAGCAATTCCTGAATGCCACTGGGGTGGATAATGTCATGGTCTTAGAAATCCCAGTCTAATTTACATGAATGTAAAAGAGAACAAACTGGAGTCAATGCACTTTTATAAAGACAAGCAATCCTGGCTAAACCCTTGGACAACCAATGTAAAGTTACGGTGATGCAGTAGAATCCCCAAAGTGTTTATGGTTAGGACAGTCATGTACTTAAAATATTAGTTAGCAACACTGTAAAATGGGACTGTTTTGACCTTGCTTTGTGATGAAATGACCATATAATCTTATAGGGATTGAAATCCCTGTACATGAAGAATATCCTTTTTTTCTTGTCCTTTTAAAAATGTCAGTTTTAAATGAATATGTGTTAGTCAAACCAAGCTTGCATTAAAAAAAGCATTAGTCTGGATGCTCAGAGCTGCTGTGTTTATAGCAGCACATTAGTTGCAGTTCAAGAATGAACTGTTATCAGCCATAAACCAATATTGTACAAAATGAGAAATACAAGTTTTAATCAACATGTTCATTTTAAATTCTCTTACAAATGAAATGCCAAAAATATTCTTTCTGTAATGGGGATTGACGTGCTTAGCATAGAAATAATACCATTTGAGGCCTAAAGGGAGCATGGCATTGGACTTTAGCACTATTGGAGAGCAAAGTAGAAATGGCATTTCAGTAAAACTTCTTGTTATCCCATTAGAGAGAATAATGAATAAGAAAGAACCACTCTATATCACACTATAATGATTTTGAGGATGGAAATAGTTGGGTTAGTTCAGTGGTTCACTGCTCTAAATTGGAATCCAATTTTACAGAACCAGATGATGCACTTATATAACTTAAGCTAAATAACATTTCCTAATCAGTCTCAAATATTTGTGTCACTGCTTCTAATGATAGATTCTGCTAACATGCAAGGTCTGACCTTATTGGATCGAAGGAGCTAAAAGTGGAACCAGATTAGACTGTCAAATCTGTACATTCATAACCATTTGCGTACAACATTTTATAATTATGTTTCATTGGTTTAAATATTTATACACCATAACCCAATGATGTATAGCATGACTGATATACCTCTAAAAAGCAAAGCTGATGGGAATGGCTAGGTACATGAAGAGTTGGGTTTAGTATTGGACAGTTTCAGCCTGAGAGTACATCGGTCTAATTCCAAATCTATTTCTAGAATCCCTATTGATAGTGAACATGTTTGTGTAGTGTGTTAGCCAGTAAAATACTGATTATGCAAGAAGCCTTTTGTGGCAAACAGAAAATCACCCACACGATAGTGTTTACCATTAGTTGGAAAGTGTGGAGTTGACATTTAAACAGAATGGGGTGGTCTCAAAAGAGTTGGACACAGATACAAATCCATGCTGCAACTGTGTTTTCACCCATCTTCTTGTGTTCAGGAAGCATTCCTGCTATTTTCAGATGTGTAGGACAAAAAAGTTCCAATTGTAGGCACTAAAATAGGCACAGTTGTGCATTGGGTCCAGTTTGGATGCACTCACATCTATTTCTGGATCCAAACTTTGGATGCTGAAAATAAGGCATCTAATAGGTGGTCTAGCAGATCAGGACACATTTTAGTTTTGAAAATAGTGGTGGACACATCTTAGATGGATCATTTTTTAGATCTTGCTCAATGAGGACAAATATTTATCTCATGTCTCTTCCACTGCAGTCTGAAACAACTTAAACCTATTAGACTGAAACCATCCAAATTCCCACCTCCTCAGTGAAAGGTACTCAATTATTACCTTTTCTGTCCCATTAATAAGACTTCCTAGGCAAACATTAAGCCAAAATCATACTATTATTGCATCATAACTGCAGAGGTTTTCCTTACTGCACCATGATACCACCATCCAATGCTCAACTGTCTAAAGACTGGAAGAAGTATCAATCTTTAGTTTGAAGCAGCCAGGGAACCTAGATTTACCAATGAGCAATATGAATATTTTTCATTAAACTATGAAACACTGTATGTGTTTAAGTGAGCAGAATCCTCTAGTATTTTCCAAGGGACATGAAAACAGATTGCCTGCATAGTTAGCCTATTTTATTTTTTTTTGGTTTATTTGTTTAAGGTAACCCTTACAATACAATGCTGTTGCATGCAGTACTTTAGCCTTTAGAAACCTCACTCACACAAAATTGTAACACCTGCAAAACACTAAGGTCTCTACATAATGATCAGAAACACTTGAATGAAATAAATTATGAAAATTGTGGTAAGCAAACATAGATCTGGATGTCTATAAACCTAGACAAAAATATTTTTAATACAATTTCAAGTAAAAATAAACTCCCTGCAATAAAAATAGAATGATTAAGGCATACAGCACAATAATTCAGGCACATGGTTTCTGCCTTTGTATGAGTTGAAAACCAGATAATAAATCACACACACTGGACTATGACCCCAGCCTATCCACTTTTTATGGCTGCATTGGCCAGAGCATGCAGCCGTCTTGCTGTAGCTCTGAAAATGGGATACTGAAGCACAAATCTGGAGTTTCAGAAAATGGTTCCACAAATCCAAATCACTCTACCCCCCTCCCCCCACCCATTGCAAAATAAAGTACTTGTCTTGCTCTGGGAAGAGTTCTGTTTTAGCCAGCACAAAGAGGAAAGAGCTGAACTCAGGCTGTAAAGTGATTAGTGTAGTGCTTTCTCAGATTTTAAAGCTGCACTGTTGCTTCTATCAGCTTAGCTCATTGTATGGGGAAAAATAAAACCTTTAGGTTTATGCTTTTCTAATTAACTCAGTCAGTGTATGGTAATTCAAACAGTGATTGTATCCACCGATGTCAAATGAAACATGAACATTCTTTCTAGTAACTTATGCTGTAAACAGATGGTGATCCTATCTAGATGACAACCCTTTCAGGACCAGTCTATGTCTTACTGGATGGAATGATAAACACAACTTCAACTGCACTTCTCAAGCAGTCGTGTGTGTGTGTGTGTGTGTGTGTGTGTGTGTGTGTGTGTTCTGGAGGGTTTCTTTATGTAAGCACTTTCAAAATCTAAAGATGACAAACATGATAACCTAGCTGACTTTTTTTTGTCAGCTTAAATTTTTCAATCAATCAATTAATCAATCAAATTTTATTTATAAAAGGCGCCTTTCCAAAACCAAGGCGCCTTTACATATCATAATAAAAATCAATAAATAATAATACAATATTAAAAATATACAAGGCTGCAGCATTAAAAATTGTTATATGCTTGTCTTAAAAGGAATGTTTTTAACCCCCCCTTAAAACTTTGGACAGTTGGGCAGTCTTGCACCTGATGAGGCAGAGAATTCCACTGGGTTGGGGCCATAAAACTAAAAGATCTGGCCCTGGCTGTCTTTAAATGAACCCTGGGAATCTCCAGCAATCCCTCATCAGTGGATTGGAGAGAGTGGGAGGGACAGTAGGGACAAAGGAGATCTTTCAGGTAGCCAGGTTCCTGATCATGTAGGGCCTTACAGGTCAGCAAGCCAACCTTGAAGGTGATTCGCCAGCACACTGGCAACCAGTACAGTCCACGGAGTACAGGTGTTATATTACTGGCCCTAGAAGAGCCAGTCAATAACCTGGCTGCCACATTCTGCACTAGCGGCAGGCGGTGAATATCAACCCCCGGTAGCCCAAGATAAAGGACATTGCAGTAGTCAAGGCGGGAGGTAATGAAAGCATGGACCAAAGTAGGAAGATCGTCAGGAGAAACCAGATGCTTCACCCGGGTGATGTTCCTCAGATGGTAAAAGAGGCTTTGACAACTGCCAACACTTGAAATTTAAGTGTCAAACAGTCATCAAACACAACGCCAAGGTTCCGTACCCAGTCTGAGGTAGTTATCTGAACACCCCCAAGCCATAGACCCGAGGGTGATCCTGCCAACAAACCCACCTCCCAGTGACCTGGGTCCACCACCAACACCTCAGTTTTCTCTGAATTCAACCACAGCCAACTCACATTCATCCAGTCCTGGATTTCGGCCAGACAGTTGTTAAAGACCAAAATCACAGCATCTTGGCCAGGCACAAAGGACATGTACAGTTAAGTATCATCTGCAAAGCAGTGAAAACTCAAACTGTACCACCTAATAATGGCTCCCAATGGCAGTATATGCATCGCAAACAACATGGGCACCAAAATGGAGCCCTGTGGCACCCCACAGGATAGGGGGAATGATGTCTAGGAAAAAAATCCCAGACACCACCCTCTGAGTCCTACCCTCAAGGAAAGATCGAAACCGACTGAGGACTATACCAGACAGCCCACAGATAAGCCGCAAATGCTCCAATAGCACACCATGGTCCATGGTATCAAATGCTGCAGCGAGATCAAGAAGGACCAGGATGGAGCGGGTCTTTCAATCTCTCGCTATTAGGAGGTCATTTAGTACCCGGCAAGAGCTGTCTCGGTACTATGTCTCTTCCTAAATCAGGACTGGAGAGAATCATAGACATTGTGGCTGGTCAAATGATCATCCAGCTGCAAAGCGACCACCTTCTCAATAACCTTACCCACAAAAGGCAGGTTAGAGACAGGCCTGTAATTAGCCAGACAGTACAGGTCCAAGGAGGACTTCTTAAGAAGGGACTGAACCACAGCCTCCTTCAAAGGATTTGGAAAAATCCCCCTCTCCAAGGACCTCCAGACTATCTCAGCAAGGACCGGGCTGATTTTATCCATACAGCCCACTAAGAGACGTGTGGGGCCTGGATCCAAACCACAGTTGGTCGGACACAACGACTGGATGATCATCACAATGTCACTGATTGGGGGAAGGCTGAAGTCAGACCACACAAATTGGGTGTCCAACATCTCCTGTTGACCATCACAGCTCCTAGTAGGGAGGGTCAAGCTGATGTCAGTCCTAATTGTGGCAACCTTATTTGAAAAGAATTGAGCAAACTCGTCACACCATTCTTGAGAAAAGGCTCTTCTGGGCTGAAGACAGATTGGATTGCACAATCTGTCCACAGTCCGGAAAAGCTGAGCTGGTCGATTCTGTGCAGCAGCAATCTCTCTGGACAGGAATTCTGCCTTCTTACGAGAGATTACTGACTGATAGACCACATAATGGTCCATCAAACTAAGTTTGTCACAATCTAGGCCCGATTTCCACCAGCACCTCTCTAACCTTCTTCCGACTCTCCTCAACTCCTTCAGAGTCTCATCAAACCAAGGAGACCTGGGGTGAAGAGTGAAGGGATGAACACAAACAGAAGCAATGGAATCCAGGGCCCCTACTACCGCCTTATTATAGGTGAGTACCAAGTCCCCTGGATCCATGTAGTCACTCAGTAAACCCAATAGGTCCAGTACCGCCATCAAGCCATCTGGGGAGACACCACTCAGAGGGCAGTACCGGACCATCTCCATAGGGGCTGGCCTACTAGGGATGGCCTCAAAACTGAACCCAATGGTGTGATGGTCAGACCACCTGACTGGTTCCACCACCAAGTCGGATATCTCCATCCCCAGAAGGAACACCAAGTCCAATGAATGACCACCAATATGGGTCGAGGAGGAAATAACCTGTGTGAAGCCCAGTGAAATCATTAACTTGCAGAAGTCCTGACCAAACTGCGAGAGTTCATCGTCGACCCAACATTAAAATCCGCCAGAACCAACCATCTGGGGGATCCCAATGTCAGGTCGACGATGAAGTCTGTGACTTCCTGCAGGAAAGCATTCCTGTCACCTGGTGGACAGTATACGAGAAGTATCCTGCACCCCACACCATCGCCCATGATACATTCAAAGTAGTTGGTAGTTCCCACTGGTACCTCCACTAGGCCCAGTTCCGATTTAAAACAGATAGCAACACCCTTGCCCCTATGATCCACCCCATGGTGGTGTATCACCAAGCACCCGGCCGGAATTGCTGATGCCAAAACTGGGCCAGCATTCTCATCCAGCCAGGTCTCAGTGATGCACGCCAGATCAGATGATCCAACAAAATCCGCTATAATAGTGGCTTTGTTTATAATAGACATGGCGTTGCATAACACCACCCAAGTAGGATGAGAATCCGAGGATGACCGTGCTACCTGCCGACTACAAGCAGAACCCTTGGGTATGGGAACCAGACAGGCGAGCCCCTTTCCTGGACCCATTTCACCCCAGGGCATCTCCCTGTCCCAACTATCCCTATCTGCTCACTTCTTTCCATTCCCTCTCCAGGCCCAAACCTCATCCTCCTCCTCTTTCTAACAATCTCAGAGCCCTACACCATCTATACACCTCTGGTGGTAGGGCAGGACAGGAAAAAGGACAGAGGTCCCTGAGCCTGGAGGGGTAATAATACCTGACCATACTTATACCTTCCCAACACATATTTACTGCACTAAACAAATACCAATAAAAAAAAATCAACCCCAAAATACAGATTTAACCCACACCCAAATGATACTCAAATATTCTAACAAATGCCCACAAAAATAATCAAATACAACACCCAATATAACAATTTAACAGCAGAGCATAACAGAGAATCCCTCACAGATCCAAATCACAGAGAGAGCCACAAGTTAGTCAATGCATAAAGTCAGCCAGAAGGTAATTCACCCCTCTCATGGGTGAAAACCAAATCAGCAGATATTAAATGACAGGCCTCTTTACTAGTCATGGAATATATCCTGGAACTCTTACTTCCAGAGGAAGGTAGCACTGTTCAAACTCCTTCATGGGCTCTCACTTCCACTTGAGAGTCAGCCAGGCCCCAAGCAATGATCAGAATCCTGGAAAAAGTACACAGAATTTGCAGCTAAAAGCAAAAACTCACTGTGAGATCCAAGTCAGAGAACAGGGAAAACTCATAAGGATGCCAAGGAATCACAGTCCAACTTCACCATTCACCGGATTCCTAATCTCAGCTGATAGCGGGGCTTCAGGTATGCCAAGGAAATAAGGCAGCTCAAAACACAAAAAGCCCACAAGTTTTCCTTTCAGGATAAGGGAAGAAGGTCAACAAACACGGCAATCACCATTTTGATCATCGCAGAGCAGCCAGGCAGCCTCGTGGAAGAATCCTCCATCTTGAACACAGCATCAAAACAACAAGAAAGGAAGTGAACCTTGACCCCCTTGCTGTCTGCCACCTTGTTACAGTCAAGTTTTGAATTACTTCCCAGCCTTTTTAAATGTTAACATTTTCTGCAGTGTGGCTTTCAGTTTGATGCAATATATAGCATACTGTAGTCTAAGAATACAGTTGATAAATTGAAACTATTTACAAGGTGGAACTCTCATGACTTTATTCTCTGCATTTTTGTTGGGGGTGCTGACCCAGACCCTGCAACATGAAGTGTAGACCTTTCTTTTTATTTTAAAAAGGATATATTAAATTGTCCTTCAGCACTGAATGGGATCTGCTTTTTTGATTCTCAGAATGATGAACTCAGGTACTCTGACTACACTCATGGATAAAACTATCCAGAATGGGGGCATCCACTTCAGGGGACACATCACCTCGATCCTCCCCCTCAGTAATTTATAGGAATACTATCAACATTAAGGTCTGAAGCCACTCTTTGCTTAACTTCTTCTCATCACTCAAAAATGCAGCTCAAATTGTTCTTGCAAGTTTGTTGTCTATACATTTCTTTATTATTTACCACATTGCAAATGATTTTCCCAAAATGAATAAAGTGGTAAACAAGAAAATAAACAAACAAATAAAAATAAACAAGGTTGCAAATTATAAGAAACATATTTGGCTATGTTTCATTACTGTGTAGACAATTTATGGATTATTAAAAAAAATAAATAAAATCCCTCTAAAATGCCATATTGTAGCTAAGTCAGCATTGGTATACAGCTGGGTACCATCATAATACAGTAACTTTATACAGTATGTACGTATCATGGTGCCACAACTCTGTGGGTAGTATATTGCTCCATACGTGTTTCCCTTGAATTTTTCTGCCTTGCTCAGTGCATACCTGCATATTATTGCCCATTTGATTATTGTGTCTGTGTAGCAAAGTACAACATAAATTATGTGTGCCACACAGTTTACAGTATCAACATTGCACATATTAATAATTTTACAGAGCATTTGTTTGAATCACATAACATGTCATACATAGAAACATAGAAATTGATGGCAGATAACGACCGTTTGGCCCATCTAGTCTGCCAATTCTTAATTATGATCACTTTTGCTGCAGGCACAACTTGCCATAGAGCTCTCTCTTTTCCACCCCCCTTTCTTCCTCCTAGGATTCCATTGTGCCTGTCCCAGGAATTTTTGAAACCTACCAATGATTATACCCCCACTGCCTCCCATGGAAGACTGTTCCAGGAATCCACCACTCTTTCTATGAAGACATGCTTCCTCACATCTTTCCTGAATCTACCTCCTTTCAGCTTCATATCATGACTTCTTGTTCTATTGTGCCTTTTTCTCTGAAACATATCTCCCTCCTATACCTTATTAACCCCCGTTAAATGTCTCCATTATATCCTCTCTCCTCTCATCTTAGCTCCTGTCTTCCAGGGTGTACACATTATACTCTTTCAATCTTTCCTCCTAGGGCTTCTGATGCAGACCTTGCACCACTTTGACATCCCTCAGCTCTCTTCATGTCATTTTCTCTCTTTTTTCCAGTTGTTCCCCTTTCCCCATTTTTTTTCTTTGGCAGTCCCCCCCTTTTTCTTTTCCTAACCCCCTGTTTCTTTGAATAACTTGCATTTTGGTGGGACTCTCTCCCCTTGACATCTCCTTACTCTCCTTTTCAACCTATGGTGGTCCCCTTTATGCATCCCCTATTTCTTCCATCATCTCTCTCACCTACTTTAAATGCCCATTGAAGTAACATTTAGACCATCCATTGAGGACTATGGTTCCCTCTTGGATGGAAGCAGGCCATTACCTTAGTATAGGCTGTTATCCTTCCAAGTTGTCCCACATTCTACAATGTAGCCATACCTCTCTTGTCTGCAACATTACCTCCACCATTACTTGAAGGCCTTGGAGCAGAGCTCCTTCTCCTGCCCTTATAGTACAAGAGACACTCGCTGCTCGCATTTTAAACACTTGGGAAACACAGGATTAACCAGATAAATGGTATAACTTTACCAAACATGAAATTTACACATGGAACTGGCCACAGCAATTCATATTTATATTTAAGCACATGAAACATCCTTATTGAGTTAACGCATTAGCAGCTGTAGTGGCTCTGACCAGAGTTTGTTATGACAAGTGAGTGCTGCACATTGCCTGTCTTAAAATATGTGATATCGAGAAGATGTTATGGGGTGGTAATATAAATGTTTAGAATGCATAGTGAAAATAATTAGATTCATTTTTGGATAACAGCCTTATTAGCAATATGTTTTACCTCTCAGACTGGGTAGTTTTGAAAGCAAATGTTCAAATGAAATCAGACACTGTGAACCCTGGATATGGAGCTAAAACAATTACTGATATGTCAGCAACTGTTTTATGAGTGTATTGACACACATAATGGCAAAATAGCTAATCCCTTTATCACTGAGCAAATCTGAAAGATCAGCTAGGTACACTGAAAACCAGATAGCATGGTCAAAAACTGAACTGGTGGCAACCTTACTCTGTTATCCTCTCTAACAAAGAAAATGTACAAATCAATAAATTCAGCTCTACTAATTTATTCCAAACTTAAGTCATGGTAAACCAAATTTAGTCCACTCAAGAAAACACGCATGCACCCACACACAAGCATGCTAAAACAAAAAACTCAGCACTATCACTTGTAACAAACAGAATGAAAAAATAAATATGTGGGCAGGGTTTTAAAAATGGTTTTATCTTGGACCAATCAGACTTATTTTCAAAACAGATGTACAGCATTCCCATACAGTTGGACCATGTATTAGATTAATTTCAGTCTCTAACAGCATCCATCATTCTGCTGTAATTGTGTTCAAGAATCTCCCGTTTGCATCAAAAAATGATGCGGACCTCAAGCTGTGACATTTTACAATGCAAACTGACAAAAGTCATGACCTTCTGTCCCAATTGCTTGTAGCCATTTGAAATTAGGCTGGGTGACATGGGGTGTAAAATGTCAGATGTAGATGTGGCAGATTATGCTCCATATATGAATTCAGCCATTCATAAAATCCTGGAATTTGCCTTCCAAAAAACAGATAGTCCTAACTACTATATATGTAAGTTTTAAGAAGAACAACCAGCTAAACACTACTCAATCCATGATTTCAAACCAGGAAGAAAAAGTAACATATGGCAGAACTATTTAAAGAGATATTATATCACTCTGAAACAACCCAACTTTTTAGTTTCTTTTTTTCCTACTTGCACTATCATTTTTCAAGCAAACACTATTTTTTACTACTAAGACATTTGTAAATAAACACAGGACAGATTGTTTAGCTATTGGGGGATTGTGTTGTGCTGAGGAGTACTTATAGCCAGGCATGCTAAGGGTGCATCAGCATTGAAGATGATTGTGACCTCCTCACCTCAAATTGCTTGGTAGGAGATTATTGCCCATCTGTCATTTTTGAGCAAAATCCCTTTCCCCTACTAAAATTTCATTTCCATGTAAAATGCAAGCAGCAACAATTTTGCTAGTATAACAATGAACTTTTTGAGCAGACCACTCATAAAACTCCTCAAATGCAAATGTTTGATATGCTGCATACAGTACAGGATTACACCTGATCCAAAAAAACTGCTTTGTTTGCTACATCACTACAAATTTAACAATCTCTTCTGCCAGGATGTACTGTAGATAATATTGCTGATAATTACTAAAGTGACACATGATTTCTGCATTTTCTTACTAAATATAGATATTAACCTGCCTAACTAGCAGAGTCACCACACAAGTCAAATGCTTCCTTTTATGCAGACAGTATGCAGTCTGGGTCTAACTGACTTGCTTACTATATAACCACTTACAGTATTTATGTTAGTTTTTTTTTATTAAGGGCAGTTTTTATTTATCCATTTATGCAGTATGACTAGATATAACATATCAAGTCACATTTGTAAATGGAGTACAGTGCCACACTATTCATGTGTATGCCTAGTAATGCAGCTATCCTCTCTTACAGAATAAAATAGAACACTAGTAAAAAGGTTCAGATTCCATGCGCCACTGCCATGTGTACAAAAATACAATAGAATGCATCAGCATCTTGACCTTCACATTACAGAGATATCACAGTAATTCCTTGAAGATGTAAGACCCTGCAAAACAGGTCTGCATGATGCATATATTTCTATTTTCCACTAAAGGATGAATGCACTCTTTGTCATTGTTGCTCTCTATTGCACTGTAGTACTGTGCCTCTTGATTATGAAAGAGCCATAGTATGAACAGCAGAAAATTAATGTGAAAAGGAGTGGAGTGCAATTTGTGTCAACCTGCATTATTACGTAGCAATAGACTTCTGAAAGAAAACTGAATTGTGCAAGTATCCATTGTGTAATGAGTCACATGAATCCATAAAGCAGGTGAATGTACTGTAATGGTGCTGCCTATGTAGCAGTTACTGTCTGCAGATTGGTGAAAAAAAGGTACATGGCTTTGAATTGACCATACAGTCCTTTGGCTCTTTTCTTGATTTTGTGAAGGTGTTTGTTGCAGCCAAAGATGAAAGCACATATCTTTGATTCTTACTGAATTTTCTGAGGCTTTTGCTGGCACATGCCTTCAAAATTAAGAAAGATGTGGGATTACTAAACAGGAAACTGGTAACAGAAGTAGGAGGTTGTTTAGGAAAGAGGTTTGGTTTATATTCTGTTTTAATTGAAATGTCTGAATAGTTTTGTACTTGAAATTAGTTCTGTGTGTTAAAAATTACTACTTTGAGTTAGAACTGTTACTTGGGCTGTGATATTGTAACTATTGGGGCTTGTGTGAACACTTGTTTGGCAGTGATAATTAGAGTGAAATTTAATGTGATGTTTATCTGGCGTTAGGGGGAGGGGTAATTCCAAAAATCATCTTGTCTTTCATTGTCCACCTGGGAACAGAAGTAGGATGTTGTTTAGGAAACAGGTTTGGTTTATATTCTGTCTTAACTGACATATTTGAATAGTTTTGTACTTGAAATTAGTTTTGTGTGTCAAAAATTACTACTTTGAGTTAGAGCTGTTATTTGGGCTGTGATATTGTAAGTACTGAGGCTTGTGTGAACACTTGTTTTGCAGTGATAATTAGAGTGAAATTTAATGTGATGTTTGCCTGATGGTGGTACAGCCCTCCCACTCACCCTGTTTTGTAGGCTTTCTTAAATACTGAAAAGCCACTGGGGGTTAGGATTGAAGGGCTGTGCATTTCTGTTTGTGACTGAAATTTGAAGCAACAGGAACTGGTGGGCCTGTGACATCATACGGTACCTGATGTCTGCATACACACACTGTTAGCAGGACTGGACATGCACTGGACTGTATGTGTTTGTAAGACTTGGAAACATTATTGATGGGGTTGAAATAGGGTTTGTAAATAACTGCAGTCAGTATAGAGAGAGAGAGAGATGGTATTCCAGGGGGAAGGGACTGAGAAAAGGGGTATGTGTCATTATGAACAGAGAGGAACAAACAGGGTGGCCACATTCCACCATGGCAGGCATCTTCAGAAGGGTTGTAGGCTGTACAGGCTATGGGGTGGCAATAATTGTCAATTGGGCCTGGAGAGAAAGAGGGAGGCTGCCACTCTGTAGACAACTATCTCATATCAGGATTGAAGTATATTGGTTAAGGAGTAAGCTAGGGGAGTTGGGAGGTGTGTCCAAGGATAAGGGGTGTGGATATGGGTGGCAGAAGGGTGGGGCTGAGAGGGTGCTGAGGCAACGCTTAGAAATTATAGGACATTATGTTACACAAAGCAGGAGTGGGGTATTAGGGACAGAGGACCCTTAGATAGGGAGGTTGACGCTTAGGGGAAAACTTATGGGGTAAAGATTGTGAATATAAAGAGGGTGGAGGGGGAAGAGTCAGGAGGGGCTGTTGAGGGGAAGCCTAAAAGAGCAGAGAGTGAGAAGAAAGAGGCTGTTATGGGGAAGCCTAAAAGAGTAGACTGTGGGAAGGGAGCTCCTAAGGAGAACAGGGCAAGAGGGGAGGAAGAGGGGCAGTTTAGAGGGGCAGTTGGGGGAAACTCAGGTTACTTGATGGAGGCTAGCATAGCGTGTTACAATAAATTTGAGCTACAAAGCAAGCTAGAGGGGGAGGAAGGGGTTAGTGGAAATGAAGAAACTAATACAGAGTCTGGGGGGAGGGAGTCTGATACCCATAGGGCATCATAGACCAGCAATGGAAAGGATAGAAATAGTCCCAGAGGGAGAAGGGGAAACATAAATGTTAAGCAGATGGGGGAGATGCAACATATTGCAGACATGAGGAAGGAGAGCACGACTGGAGAGAAACTGGGACACAAGGAGGCATGGGAGGTGCCCCACTTCAGGAGGGGGTCTGTACCAAGGATGGGGCCCTAGGTAAAGGGGACCCACAGAGAGCCTCTGGAGGCAGGGGTACTATTACAAGGGAGGAGGATGGTGGTGTGGGGGAAGGGGAAACCATCAGGGCTAGGATAAATGGTTCTGATAAGAGAGGGTTATGGGGGACACTTATTGGGGGTCTGATAAGGGAGGGGCTGACTTGAAGCCTTCTCTTCCAGATGAGGGGAGTAGGCTTCAAACCCAAGGGGGAGAGGGGGGAAACAGACTGGGGGAGGAGGTTTCAGGATGAACAGAGGGTGGAGGGAAGTATAAGGAACCTGGGTGGGGTTCGACAAAGGGGATCAGGGATAAGGGGGAGTGGTGTTAGTAAATGCCAGGAGCTTGGGAAACAAGTTTCCAGAGTTCCAGGCCATGCTGTTCAATGGGGGGGTGGATGTGGTGGCGGTCACGGAAACATGGGCCAATAAAAACCATGACTGGGACCGGTGGTCGCAAGGGCTCGGTCACTGCCTTCCCCCAGCAAGCCCGCAGGACTGAAACTCGGAAAGCACCAGTGGTCCCGATGGTCGCGAGGGCTCCGTCACTGCCCTCCCCCAGCAAACCTGCAGGACTGAAATTCGGAAAGCGCCAGCTGATTTGAACACGGATTCTGCCTTCTCAGCAGCAAAGCAGCCCCTGGACTTGCTCCCTCCCCCCGGTGGCATGGTGGCCTCGGCACCAAATTTAAACTGTATAGGGGAGTCTCCGGGAGGGAATTCGGAGCTCGGAGCTTAGACTGAGCCGAACCTCTGCCCCTTACCTTTCCCGCTTGACTCTTACTTTATGCCTGCATTTTATTACTGCATTTAATAACTGTATTTCCAAGCAGTTTTACAAGCTTTGAATATTGTAAATGGAATGTGTCTCTGGCTACCTGCTCTTTTCTAACCTGCATGCACTGCCTCCTCCTGCCTGAAACGCAGCGGCCCCCCCGCCCCCCAAGCTGTACCCCCACCACTTTCTCCTTTGTTCCTGCAACCCCCCCTCCCTGTGTTTCACCCTACTTAATGTACCTTTGCTCTCCTTGTCTCTGCAGTGGTCCCGGTGGTCGCGAGAGCTCGGTCACTGCCCTCCCCCAGCAAGCCCACAGGACTGAAACCAGGAAAGTGCCAAGTAATTTGAACATGGATTCTGCCTTCTCAGCAGCAAAGCAGCCCCTGGACTTGCTCCCTCCCCCCGGTGGTGCAGCGGCCTCGGCACCAAATTTAAACTGTATGGGGAGTCTCCGTGAGGAATTTGGACTCTATAGCCCTGCGAGCACTGCAGCGTTGCCTCTCCCACTGCCCCCACCACCACCCTTAGTCAGCTCTCTGTTATATAGGCTGTGGTGAGCCACGTGGGGTAGGCTATAACCTATCAGCCCTGTTTGCCATCTGCAGGTTATATCCTATCACCACTAGTGGCCGCAATTACTCAGCCTAGCTAACTATCTCTCACTTACTATCCTCCCTAAGCTATCTCACACTACTTTTTTCTTTTCCCCTGTTCTACCTAACCACTCTTTTGCTCTGCTTTCTGCTCTCCCAGCACCGTCTGGGCGAGGTTAGCACCGATACATAGTTGCTGAATCCCTTTTGGTCTTATTCCCCAAATAACCTCCTGCCCCTCTTTTTCTGCTCTCTTTCACCCCACACTGGTCCACAGGAACTGTCCTATTCCCCTGCCTAAACTCCCCTGCTGCTCCCTGGACCCTCCCTGGGGCTATAGCCCACCCTCCGCATCCGCTACCCCCCCTCTGCTCCCCACCCCTCTCCCTGGCTCTCCTTGAAAGGGCTCAAGATCACCCACCTGAATGTGCGGAGCCTTTTACGCAACCAAAATGAGCTCACCGCCTGGGTTGCCCTCCACAAACCTGACATTCTGGCCCTTTCTGAAACCTGGCTCAAACCCCATATACCTGATGCCCAGTGCTCCCTACCGGGGTACAACCACATCCGACATGACAGGCCAGGTAAGAAGAAGGGTGGTGGGGTGCTTCTCTATTACCTGGCACACCTCAACCTGTCCCTCATTGACCACCCTCCTACTGACCTGCCTGCATGTGAGTTCCTCCATGCTCTCCTCCTGCTGGGTCATTCTAAGAAGATCCACTTGATATGTGCCTACAACCCACCTAAGAATGGTCTGCCGGGACTCTCCTCCCTGCTCGACTGTATCAGCAATAAAGTAGGACTCAACGAAACTCTCGTGCTAGGTGACTTCAACCTCAACTGGTTGGGGGCATATCGCAAGTTGTACGAACCTCTGCTTTTGGGCCTTACACTTAGCCAAGTCATTACCGAACCCACCCGGCTCCCCCTAGGGGGAACTCGGGAACCCTTATAGATTGGCTCCTGTTGAACAGGCCTGCCAATATCTTATCCTCAGGCACCCTCCCTGATGTCATCTCTGATCACTTCCCTATCTACTGTGTCTGGGGCATCTCCCCACCTAAGATCCCTAACAAAATCATCGAACTGAGGGACTATTCCAAATTTAATCCCCATGACTTCCTGGATGACCTTCTAGCTGTCGACTGGACTGGTGTCACCAGCTCCACCGACCTCTCACAAGCTTTGGATCTATTTCTAGCCAAGCTAATCCCCCTTCAGAACAAACATGCCCCCTTTACTAGGAGAAGAGTGAGGGGCACCATCACAAAATGGCTAAATGGAGACCTACTCTCCCTTATGAAAGCCAGGGATAAATGCTGGGCATCCTACAAGGCCTCCCTTAACAATCATGACCTGATGGCTTATAGACACCTCAGAAACACCTGTAAAAGAGCCATCCGCTCTGCTAAAAGCAATTTCTGCAAAACTGAATTACTCTTCTCCAGCAGTAACCCGAGGAGCTTCTGGCAACATATTAAAAATGCCATTGGGGGATCGGCAAAAGCACAGGTCACTGACCTGCTCATCGGTGGGATCAGCTGTAATAGCTCCCACACCATTGCTAATGCCTTCAACTCCCTCTTCTCTGAACTTCCCTCCTCCCCCTCCCTGCCCCCTCTCGCCTGCTCCCAGGCACCCCCGGCTCCCCACCCTGGCCCCCTTCCAACTGAGGCCAGTAACTCCCAAAGAGACCCATAAGCTGCTCTCTGGCCTCTCCCCCATAGCGGAGCAGGTCATGACACTCTCGAGCCAAAACTCCTTAGGCTGGGTGCCCACCTCCTTGCCAGACCCATCTCGCACCTATTCAACTCCTGCATTAACTCAGGGATCATTCCCGACCTGTGGAAAGTGGCCAAAGTTGTTCCTATCTTAAAACAGGGGAATCCTAAGGACCCTCAGAACTACCACCCCATCGCCATTCTGTCCGCCTCCAGTAAACTGCTCGAGAAAGCCATTGCCTCCCAGCTCTCCCAATACATCCTGGACTACAATATACTCTCTCCTGCCCAGCACGGCTTCAGGAAAGGGTACAGCATGTCCACCGCCCTTGCCACTGTCACCTCCCTGATCAGGGCAGGCACTGACCTAGGCAATCTCACTGGGGCCATTTTCGTCGACCTGTCCAAAGCCTTCGACAGAGTTAACCACCCTTCCTCGGCTCACACTTCTATCCCTCGGGTTCTCCCTTCTGCCCATGCCTGGTTCCAAAACTACCTTTCCAACCAACAGCAATACACCTACTTCAACCGGACATCCTCCAACCTTTCCCCTGTCCTCTGTGGTGTACCTCAAGGGTCTGTCCTTGGTCCGACCCTATTCTCACTATTTATCAACGACCTATCTTCCGTCCCTACCCATGCCCACTCCACCCTTTACGCAGATGATCTCGTCCTCCTGGCCAGCTCGCAGGACATCTCATCTATTAACTCCCAGCTTAACTCCGACTTTGAACGCATACATACTTGGCTGGGTGACCACAGGCTCACCCTCAATCTCAAAAAAACTCAAGCCATGTTGTTTGGGTCCTCGAACAAAATAAAATCCTGCCCTGCTCCCCTGCGTATCCTTGGGGTCAGATGGCTCTCCCTCGAGACGGTTACCTCCACCAAGTACCTAGGTGTCACCTCGACCAGCAGCTGGACCTCACCCTGCACATCCGTAACATCTGCAACACCTCTAATTGCAAACTTGGCCTAGCTTATCATGCCAATAGCTGCCTCACCCCTGCTGCCCACCTAGCCCTCGCCCGGGGGCTCCTCCTCCCCTCTTTCTGCTATGGCCTCGTCACTTTCGCCCCAGTCCCTAAAACCAGCCTATCAAAATGGGACTCAGCCTACAACAATGTTTGCCACTTCACGCTTTCCGCCCCTCCCCTCACCCACCGGTGTGATCTCTACAACCGCCTAGAGTGGCTCACCCCGGAGAAACACCGGTCCTTTGTTATAGGTAACTTCATCGACAACATTGTCCACTCTGGTTCACCCTCCGCCTTTGCCCTTCCCCTTAACCCTAGGGCCCCATCCTACCACCTCAGGCCCAGGACAACCCAAGAACGTCTCATTCCTAGGACCCGCACCCTCGCAGGTGATCGGTCCTTCCACATTTATGCCCCCAAACTTTGGAACTTGCTCCCAGAACTAGTCAGGGCCTCTTCCTCCCATCCAAGCTTTAAAGCCTCCCTCTGGAATTTCCTGAAACCTTCTCCCCCGGCCCCTGTACCTCATAATCCTACTCCGTTGCCCCCTCCCTCCCTCACCCTGGTTGGGTGGGGCCTCCCTCCTCCTCACTTCCCCGCCTCTGCCCTACTCGCACTTCTCCCCTAGCTCTGGCCCAGCAACCTGGTCCATCCCCCCGGCCTTTGGCACCCCCCTGCTTGCACTTACCATTGTCACCGTTACTGTTTACGCATAGTGTTTACTTTGTCCTAGAGCTAGCCTTGTAATGCCTGTTGTGCTAGGTTACCTTCTTGTCTCCTCAAACTGACTAATTATGTACTCTACCTATCTGCATTTTTGAGTTATTTCCTATGTTATTACCTGTATTCCTCCCATGTATTTTCACAATTTACTGAGCCACCTTTGTAATGCCTGGCTCTCCTATGGATTTTTCCCCTACTCTGTAATCTGTTAATTGTATGATGTCTGACTCCGGTAACTCTCCCGGGTCGCACCCTTTCTGTAACTGTTGATGTACACCGTATGATACCTGTAACCCTCCCGGGTTGCACCTGAAAATAGGCACATGGCTGTCTAGTGTGCTTACCCGGTTAACAAAAGCAAATAAATAAATAAATAAACATGCAGTGGTACACTATGCTTAGGAAGGATAGAAAGGAGGGCAGAGGGGGTGGAGTGGCTATGATCATTAGAGATGACATAGAAATTGCTATGGTAGAAGAGGCAGAGGGAAAAGTGGAGACCTTATGGGTCACCTTACGAACACTGGCAGGAGGTAAGGTCAAGCTGGGTGTAGTATATAGGCCCCACAGGATGGGTGATGTTCTGGAGGATGGTTTGCTGGACAACATCATTGCCCAGTGTGGACCAAAAGGAGAGGGAGTGGTATTGATGGGGGACCTTAATATGCCAGGTATAAACTGGGGAACCATGTCCTCTAAGGTGGCCAAGGAGCAAAGACTGCTGGATGGCTTCCAGGATGTGTTCTTAACGTAGAATGTGATGGAGCCCATAAGGGTGGGGCATGTCCTGGACGTGGTTCTTGGCAGATAGGGATCTGGTAAGGGACCTGGTTGTAGAGGATCCCCTGACTGGGAGCAACCACAATACTGTCTGGTTTCAAATAAGCATGGCGGGAGTGGGGAGAGATCTAGGACACTGACAGTGGACTTCAGGGGGGCAGACTTTGTGGGCATGGGAAATATTCTCAAGGATCACTTGAAGGGGATTACAACAAAGACAAATGTGGAAAAAAGATGGGCGGTCATAAAACGGGGACTTCATGAGGCAGTCAGGACCTGTGCTAAGGTGAAGCGTAAGGGAGCAAGGTCACATAAACCATGCTGGTGGTCCAGTGAGGTTCAGGTAGCGGGGAGGAGAATAGAAGGCTGCCTACAAAAAATGTAAAACAATGAGAGGGGATAAGGAAAAGGAAGTGTACCATCTTGAGCTAGAAAAGTCACCTAGATGGTGCGGGGGGAAAAGTCCAGTAAAGAGCAATGGCTGTCACAGGGGATATGGGGAGGGGAGAAGGGGTTCTTCTGGTACATTGGGGAGTGGAGAAAAACTAAGGGCCATCTCGGCAGGTTGAGATCAGAAGGAGGGTGCGTGGAAGAGGCAAGGGACCAGACAGAGGTATTAAATGAGTACTTTGCCTCTGTGTTCACTAGGGAGGGGGATGGGATATCTACAAAGCAAGGCACGATGGGGATAGAAGCGGTGGTGAGTAGGATCAGGGGAGCATCGGAAATGGAGCAAGAGGGAGGGAGGGAGAGGTATCCCAGGGGTCTCACATCAGAATAAGGATAAAAAGGCCAGTAAGGCGGAGGGGATGGATGATGCTATCTCCACCGAAAGGGTGTGGTTAGCCCTTAAGGGCCTAAAGCAAGATAAATCTCCTGGGCTGGATGGTATTCATCCAAGAGTACTATGGGAATTTACAGACGTACTGGCTGCACCCCTGGTGGAGCTCTTCAACAGGTCACTTGAGACAAGGAGGGTTCCTATCGATTGGCGAGAAGCACATGTGGTGCCAATCCATAAAGGGGGTCAAGGGAAGTACCAGGTAACTATAGACCCATCAGTTTGACCTCGGTGGTGGGAAAATGAATGGAGAGTATAGTAGAGAAATGATTGGGGGTGTACTTGGAGGAGGTGGGAAGTCTGGATAGTCGGCATCATGGGTTTATGCCAGGTAGATCGTGTCAAAACAATCTTGTGGAGTTCTACGAATGGGTAACATCAGAATTGGACAGGGGAAAGCCTGTGGATGTATTATTCTTGGACTTCAACAAGGAGTTCAACTCTGCCCCCACAATGGTCTGGTGGAGAAACTGACGGGGTTGGGAGTAGGCCCTTTGATGGTCAGATGGATTGAAAACTGGCTAGCTGGGTACACTCAGAGAGTAGTGGTAAGTGAGGAGCTCTTGAACCCTAGAGAGGTCAGTAGTGGGGTACCGCAGGGCTCGGTCCTGGGTCCAATCCTGTTTAATGCATACATTTCGGACATCAGGGAGGGTATAGGGTGTGAAATGAGTCTCTTTGCTGATGACTCCAAGATGGGAGCAGTAGTTGAGGGGGAAGAGGGGAGGTTGGCCCTGCAATGGGACCTGGACACCATGGAAAGGTGGGCTCACACATGGAAATGAAATTTCAATATCACCAAGTGCAAGGTGTTACATCTTGGGTGGGGAAACCCTAAACACAGGTACACCCTGAGAGGGGAGGTGCTGGAGGCCTCAACAGGGGAAAAAGACCTAGGGGTCATGGAGGATGCATGTATGAATAACTCTGAGCAGTGCAGGAGACCGGCTAGCAAAGCAAACAGAATGTCAGGATGCATCATAAGGGAGATCACCTCTAGGAGCAGGGAACTGATTCTGCCCCTGTACAATGGATTAGTTAGATCACACCTTGAGTACTGTGTACAGTACTGGAGACCACACTTGAAGAAGGACATGCAGCTCCTGGAGAGGGTACAGAGGAGGGCAACTAAGATGATATGAGGACTAGGAGATTTGACGTATGAGGACAGACTTGAGGAGCTCTGCCTGTTTTCATTGGAGGGGAGGAGAGGAGAGACAGGGGGACGTGATTGAGATCTTCAAGTACCTCAAGGGAATAAATAAGGTGAACACGGAGGGGATCTTTATACTAAAGCAGGAAGGTATCACCAGAGGGCATGGTTTGAAGTTGGAAGGTAGAAGGGTGAGGGGGGGAAGAGGAGGAGGTTTTTCACTGAGAGGGTGGTGGATCCTTGGAATGTGCTACCTGGAAAGCTGGTTTAGACATCCACAGTGGAGGGCTTCAAGAGAGGGTGGGACAGATGCAGAAAGTGGATGTATCAGATGATGGCCTGGCCCAGGGGGTGGGGATGGATGATAGGGGTTTCTGGAACACAAGGTGGGGGGCCTCGGTACCCAACTAGGGATTTGAGGTTTGAGCTGACTCGATAGACCGTAAGGCCTAATCTGCTGGCAATTAGTATGTTAGTATGAAATGCTGATTTTTATTTTCTTCATCACATGCTTTTAGTCTTTTCTGAATGGGGTATGTGTAAAACAAGAGACTGAAAGTTATTTATTTTATCTGAAAGTGATCCAAATTTCTGAAATGTTTAAAAGATAGGTTGTCTATTTTCATCAATAGCTTAATGTTTTACAAATAACAGTAACGGGGAACATCTGGATTGATATCTACTGATTTTTATTGATGCATTTAAACAGGACTACAGGATTAAACCATGTCAACTCAACTCCAAGCTTTCATTGAAAAAATAAATTATATTTCTGGCCTAAACTATTATAATTTTATCCCTTTCTAAAATGAGCTGTCATTAGAATTCAAAATGCAGCTACCATTAGAATGGGAAAACATTTGGACTATTATGGCTAGAAACTTTTTTTTTCTTTTCTTCTATATTCCTTTTCTTCCAGTCTTGTACAGCAGCCTCCTTCCTCCTCAGTCGCAAGTCTCTGTTACCCACCATTCCAGGGACTTATCAGGAGGAGGCCCCCCTGAATATACTCCCCATGGTGAGGTCAAAGGAGGGAGGGCCATCCTCCCCCCAAAGCACTATACAGATTCCTTCAGGGCATTGTAAGTGGTCCAGGGGCTGAGGTGAAGTGGTCATCATTCTGTGGCTGCTACAGGTGTTTCCTTTTTCTGCTCCCTTAACCCCTCCACCCCCTGATGTCAGGCCATGTCCCAAAAGATCTTGCATGCTCCAGCATGCTGCCGCAGGAAAGGCAAGCTCTCTGGCTCACTGCAGGCATCACTAGAGTGGTAGAATCCAGTGTCAACCAAACAAACTGGGAGCACTGCCATGTGGTAGTATCTCCCCAGCCCTTGGGGCTGCCCAACCAGCTTCCTTGACTCTCTTTCAATCCCAGGAAGCAGACATGGGAGCATGTACAGCTATCTTCCGGACAATCGGTTGGCTCTGGAAATGTTATTATTTCAATGAAAGCTTTTCATTAGAGCAACATGGCTGAGTCATTTAGATACACTGTTGGTGTAGTTATACATATTGAAATACTACAATCAATCAATCAAGATTATTTTATACTGAAAAGAGAGTGAGCAAACATGCCCATTTTCACAGTCATCTAGGTTACAGAGTATTACAACATATACTGCAAAAGAAAGATACAAGAGCAGAAATAACCAGATTTACAACAAATTTATATAAAAATTAAGACAGCCATAAATATCAGTGAGGATGAGGGAGGTAGACAGTGGAAGGGGGAGATATAGATGAGACAGTAAACACAAAGCTGGGGGGGAAGAGGCTGGATGACTGTGGATAGAGAAAAAGGAGGTGACGTAAGGGATTCCCTTAAGGGAGAGAAGCGGAACCTTACAATTGCTATATGAAACTTTCTACAGGGGGCACTTCCAAAAGCAACTCTCCAGGAGCAAATTTTTTGAGGTGGCAATAAATAAGCAGATGGAGCCACAGGACTGGGAGGCAGGAAGTAGGTTGTTGTAAAGTTTCACACCCTGATAGCAGATGGAGTTTTGTGCGGGTGTGGTATGAAAGAAAGGAACTTCAAAAATTTGGCTGATACTCCTTCCAGTGCTATGCTTGGGGACAGATTTTGGGAAAAGGTCCAAAACACTTGGTAGCAATAGGTTAAGATTAACCTTAAGCAGAAAAAGAAGTATTTTTAGTTGAAACCTTCCTTCCGGTGGTAGCCATGAGAGAGGAGGGTAGAGAGAATAGTGATAGGTTGATCAGGGGAGGCCAGTGACAAAACGTGCAGTGTTGTTGTAAGAGGTTCTCAGTTTGGAGGAAAGAACAGATGGGAGGGGGTGAGAGTGGGCTGCAGAGCCATATTCAAGAAGGGGAAGGAGCAAGAAGCAGGCAAGGTGAGAGCTCAAGGCTGTAAGAAGGCATTTTCTGATCCAGAATAGCAGTCCTAACATCATGTTTATTTTCTTGATAAGATTAGTAAAGTGTCCTTGGGAAAGTGAGGTGTGGGTCAAGAAACAAGCCCAGATTTTCAATATCTTCAACTTTATCAATACTGTTTCCATGAAGATCAGAGAGGATGAGTTTTAATTCTACATTTTTTCTGGGGCCTGCAAAGATCATGTACTTTAATTTTTTAGAGTTAAGAAATAGGTTTCTGTGAAGGAACCAAGAGTGGAGCCTTAGGAGGTTTGTTTGCAGGTTACAGAACATTGTGTCGGGGGTTTTATCACAGCATTATAGAGCTGCATCATCTCCATAGAGAACTATTTTGATGTTCTGACACATTTTTGGGAGATTATTAATGAAGAGAGAGAGAAAAGTGGGGGGCCTAAAATAGCATCCTACAGGATGCCACAATTAATTTGGCAGACGTTTGAGTGTACCCCCTTTTATGGTTGTCCTGTGAAATCTATTTGAGAGGTAGCTGTCTACCCAGTAAACTATATCCCGGGATATATGAAGGCAGGAAAGAGAGTCTAGGAGGAGGCTGTGGTCTGCCAAATCGAAACCTTTGGTCAGATCAACTAATTCTGACCCTGACTACTGACCATTGTCCCTTGCTTTAGTAATATCACTGGTGAATCTGACTAAAGCCATTTCCATGCTGTGGCAAGCTCTGAAGCAATGCTGTGCTTCAGTGAACAGATTATGTTCTTGAAGTCAAGAGGTTAGTTGTGAGTGAACAACCTTCTTGATGATCTTGGAAAGAGGTGACAGAAGTGAGATAGGGTGATCGTTCCCTACATCACTCCTGGACGCCGATTTGTAAGGAGGTTTGATTGTAGCTGTTTTCCAGATGCTAGGGAAGGTGCTAGAACAGAGGGAGTGGTTGAGGATGTTAATCAGGGATCTGGCCAGCAGCAAAATACAGAGTTTCAGAATTTTATAAGCAATGCCATCACCACCGATGCAGGGCTTAGGATTGCTGCTTCTGATGAGGTAGATGATATCCAATGGCTTTAGGGCACAGAAGTAAAATTTAGGTCAGTTTTTGGGGTCATTGCATGGATGGTTAAGGCAGGCAGGGGAGTTGAGAGACAGGGGTCATGGGTGGAAGGTTTAAACTTATTGAGGTCACCAAAGAAAGAATTAAACATTTTGGCCACTTTGCTGGGGTCATTTGTGAGCCTATCCCCTTGAAGCAGGGTAATGGGTTCCAAAGTCTTTGTTTTTCCTGGAAGAGAGTTTAATATCCCCCAGAGCTTTTTGGGGTTGTTAGATTCATCAAGTTGTTTGTTATGGAAATGGTCAATTTTAACCTTTCTGATGGCAGATTTGCACTTGTTTTTTAGTTCTTTATAAGTAACAAGGAGGGAAAAGTCACAGTATTTGTTGTAGCATGACCAAGCTTTGTCCCGGGCCCTGATGAGTCTAATAATGTCAGAAGAGACTCAATTATTTCTATGCCCTCTGACCCTGCTTTTCTTTAAGGGGGCACTTTTGTCACAGATACCAAGGAAGATGTTTGTGAAAGTGGTGTAAATGGTGTCAAAGTTGTATGGACCATTTCTAAAGGCCCAGTCACCTGATAGAAGGCACTTGTTAGCCTTTCAATGATGTCCTCAGTTAGACGCCTGGAAGAGATGGAATTAGGGGGAGGTTTGGGGGGATTTAAAAGACCAGAGGCAGGAGATGGCGCAGTGGACACTGAGGCAGTCAAACAGAGTATCAACCTGAGATACATGGGCTGGGTTTGTGACAAATATCCAGTGAATCAGGGATTGTGTACTGGTTTGTAGTTTGTCCTTGTGGGGGTTGTGATTACTTGATGGAGGCTGAGGCCCGAGAAACATGCCTTATCTGTGTCAGATTTACTTGAGGCCAAGTTATGGTTAAGATCACCGAGAAATATCCATTCCCTCTTTTTGGGGGTTCTTTGAGGTTAAAAGAAACTGAAGATCCAAGCAAGAGGTGCTGGGGGGAAGGTAAGTAATGGTGAGGGAAAGTATTTTGCTCTTACCTAGGAGAAGGTTGATGAAGAGAGCGTCCAGTCTTTGAAAAGCCACTTCCAAGGAGTAATCAGTAAAGGAGAACCTATTTCAGACATAAAACAGGCACCGCCTCTCCTTTTGTGTCCCAGTCTGTCCTTACAGACAGCGGTGTAACCTGGGAGGTCAATCTCCCTGGTAGAAATTGAGTCAGTGAGCCATGTTTTGGAGAATGCAAGACGTCAAAATTATTATGGTCGGTCCAAGCCTGAAATGTATCAAAATTGGCTGTGAGGCTTTGTATACTAAGGTGTACAATAGAAATACCATTTTTGTGGCAGACTGAGTTGAGGGAGGAGAGGGGGGAGAAGGGCCAGAGTTGAGGTGGGCTACACGTCTTTATACTTTTAATATAAAAAGTAATACAGATAAAATTATACTGGTGTATTTTAGTATTTATTAACTCACAGAATGGGGCCTATGCACAAAAAGTGTAAAGCGTATGCATTGCATATCCATGGCATGTGCACTTCACTATGTTTGTTACATAGACCCCAGGAGTACTCACAGAAGGGGTGTGCACCTCTTCAGCACTGGATCCCCTGTCTGTCCAAACAGCTATGTGTGTGACTGGACTGGGGGAGTGACATGGGGCTGTGCCCACATTCTGTGCCATTCACTAAGGTGTGGCATGCTGGATGATGGGGAGTAAAGGCTATGCTGGCAGGGTCCCTGCTGTAGCTTCTGCATGCCCCCCCACACAAAAAAAAACAAACACCCGCAGCAGCAGGACTGAAAACCCCCACTGCCATACTGCCCTAGCCCTCCAGTCTGGCAGGGAGTGCTGGGGCAGCCACTGGTGAAATTGCCCTTTTTAAAACATTTGAGGGATGCACAGTGTCCTGAAATCCCTTACTCATGTGGAGGAGGGGATTAACTTTTGGACCTGGACAGGTATCCAATTGGATGCTTGCTTGTGTCCACTAATTAACCCTGGTGCACAAGCACACCAGGGGGTGCAGCCATGAATAGGCACCTGCAGTGGACAGCAGTTGTAGATGCCATGCCACATGTGCCTGTCCATGAGTGCAGACATGTGCAGGCTGTGTATGTGTCTATCACCTAATCTAGCCCACTGTTATGCATAGGGACCAATGTGTATCAGTATGACTTGACCATGTTGATCATATCCTAAGCTATTAATTAAACAAATTCAGTTTTCAGCCCTAATAGCTCTAAAGGTTCAGGATCCCCATCATAAGAAGTATATGGTGCTTTGGAGAGTACTAGTTATTTCAGCAAAGGAGAATCATAACCCGCTTTCTAGTTTACCGTAAAGTTATATATTTACTGTATCAATGAACACATGGTTTTGATCAACTAACTCTGTTTTTTGGGGGTGGGTACTTTTATTTTGAAATTTATGTTGCCAAGATAGACCAGTTAAGATAGTTAGGTGGGGATGATGCAGGAACTGCATATTAATTTAAGTAATTTGATGCCTTTCAATTAATTAATGACATTTTATATCAAATCGTAGATCAAACAAGTAAGAAATCAAGGTTTTATTTATTAAGCACCCTTCTCCAGAGGCTCAGAGCACTGTACAGAGCACAGGCAGGTGAGAAACAAGCATAGAGCACAGTAAATAACAGCAACAGAATGAATAATTAAAACTATATATTGAAATCCAAAAGCTTATCTAAAAAGGCACACCTACAGACCCCATTTGAAGACTTCCACCGAGGAGGACTCTCTTAGAAATCTGGATAGCGAATTCCACAGAACCAATGCTACCACAGGCAGTGGAGCCAGGGGTCAGGGGAGTCTGCTGACCCCTCACTTTCAAAAGAAGGAGTGAGAATGCACATTTTGACCCCCACTTCTGATAACAGGATTTGCTATTTTAAGTCTGTTGGACACGCATCATTCACTCAGGGAGAGGTCAGAGCTATGGAATTAAAAGCTGATGCCTGAAGTTCTGACTCTGGGAAGGGAGATGTCTTGCTTATTTAATAAAATACAGGGACTCTTTAGTTTTGCAGACAGCCTTTATTCATGTAGTTCTCTTACAGTCCAAGATCAATCTGTATCCTCACTGACCTTGGAGCAACTCTATGTCTGGTTACAGCTTCTCAAACTCAAATCACAACAATCAAGGGGTTTAATGCACAATGCTCTGTTTTTTTGGGAGAAAGAGTACCTTTATACGGCCATCTCAGGACTTTATTTCAGTTTCTGCCAGGTGTGCTGGGCATTAGTTCAACAAATAAAGAGCTTTTCTCAGCAGCTTCTGACTTTGCAGGTGAGCAAACACTGATGACAAAAAATTGTTCGTGAACCAATTATGAAAATGATTGTAGTCATCTATGCATTGTTGCTGTGATCATACTGTACAGACAAGGAAAACATGTTCATGTTGTGGAAGCAGCAAGAATGCCTGAGGCGGCCAGTGCAGATTGGTGTCAGTTTGTGCAAGCCAATACAGTGCAAGCAGAACAGAAAAGTTACTCTATCCTTTACCACTTTGAAGCCTTTATGGGCATTTTCTCTGTTCTTCACTGCCAAAGTGACATTGAAGAACCATTGCCAGAACAGACCTGTTTCTTGTGCATTATAGACCTGTTCTAGCAAGTACCTTCCCTCAGCGAGAATGTCTTTCAGTTTGGGAAGTAACACTGCTGCTGCCAGGTCATCACAAGACTGCTGTTCCCCTGCGACTGATACCTTGTGGATGCCATGATGGTGCTGGAATAGCCACTGCCTCCGGGAGGACATTTTCAAATGATTATCCTCCAATACAGCCCCTTCATAAAATTCTGTGACTTCTCCCATACACTGCTACCTGACACCAGTATCCCATTGGCCATTTGCTGGCAGAGCCACAATGATGTGACATGATCAATTTTGTCCTCATCTGCTCATCTTAGTTTTCTTCTCTGCAACCCCTCAAACATTACATATTCTGTTACAAAGTCTCTAAGTGCCCTTCCTGCTCGCACCAAGTGCAGATTGTTGATTTGGAAAGTCCAGTCTCACTGGCAATCTTTGTGAGTGTCTCCCCTGTTTTCAGCCAATCTAAGACAGTTGACTTAGTCTTCACTGACTATCTCTGCTTCATAATGGTGGCTGCAGCCAGCAGACTGTAGCGGGAGCACTGAGAACAGAAAATGGCAGCCATGCACAGGTCACCTCAAGCTGAGGGGAGTGGATAAAATCAAGAGGGTAGAGTAGAACTGAAGAGTTAAAGGAGCCATTCTACAGGCAATCTAGAGGCAACTAAGTCATGTCTGAGAATGGTTATCATCAGTAACAGGCAGAACAGGCCAATCTGGATCTGGAGGAAGGTCAGGGAGGCAGTAAAGGGGAAAAAGAGCCCTAATTAGATACAAGGAGAAATGGGGGCAACAGATGGAGTGATTACCAGTTAAGTGTGAGGCAGACCAAGAAGGCAGTCAGGTACCCAAAAGCAGAAGCAGAACTGCATATTGTGGAGGGGGCCAAGTTGGGAGCAGTTCTTTAGCTACATTACTATAGGTATGGTAAAATGGCAGACTAGGTGGGCCAAGCAGTTCTTATCTGATGGCAAATTATATGTTTCTATTAGAGAAAAGGAAGAGAAGAATGGGAAATTATTAATCTGATTGCAGGGGACAGGGTAATAAAGGAGGATGAACAGAAGGCAGCCATGTTAATGATTACTTTTGCTCTGTATTTACAGTGGAAAACAGTAGGTCATTGCCTTAAATTTGCTTAAAGTCTGGTGTAACAGAGATCAAAGAATAGGAAAAAGTGGTAATTACTGCAGAAAGGATCAGAAAAGGATTAGCATACATGAAAAAGATAAGGCTCCAAGACCAGATGGGAATCACCTGAGGGTGCTCAGGGAACTGGCATTGAAACTGGCTGTGCCCATGGCAGAGCAATTTAGTAGATCTCTTAAATCAGTGGTGGTTCCCAAAGATTGGAGGGTAGTGGGACATAGTAGCTGCCTACAAGGGAGGAGGCTGAGAAACCAGTAAATTATGGCACCAATTATTTTACTTCCTTTGCAAGTAAACAATTGAAGACTCTTGTTAAAGAGGACTTAGTGCAGTACCCGGAGAGAAATGGGCTCCATGGCAGTAAGCAGCATAGGTCCGTGGCAGGGAGGTCTTCTTAACCCAACCTAATAGTGATCTTTGATTGACTTATTATGACAGCAGATACGATATAATCAAGAGATTTGCAGTCCTACTTCAGCAAGGTTTTTCAAAGTTGTGTCACATAGAAGGCTGCTGAAGAAACTAGAGGATCTGGGAACAGCAAATGATCTAGTTAGATAGGTTGGAATCTCACTGAGGACGGGGAGCAGAGGGCAGTGGTAAATGAGATCAAGGCAGGGGAGAGGGAAGTCACAAGTGGGGTGCCATAAGGTTCAGTCATGGGACAGGTCCTTTTCGATATGTTCATCAGTAATATAGGAGAAAGAATTCCAGGCAAGATGTATCCTTTCTCAGAAGATACTATGCTCAGGGCCCCTGGTGTTCTGCGGCAGAATTTTCTGATTTCTGCAGAATGATTTATTTATTTCTCTGGCAGAATGCAGTCCTGTAATTGGCTAACTATGATGTGATGTCATCAAAGACATCATATGTTGAGCATAGAGGAGGGGCTTCAGGATAAATGAGGTGGGAAAGAAAGCCTGACACTATGGAAAAACAGTATATTTATATGAAAATTCACCAAAAACAATGAATTCTGCAGCACTATATATATTCTGCGGCATGATACAAATTCTGCAGCAACTTCCGCAACTGCAGAGCCGTAGAATTCCAGGGGCCTTGACTATGCTCAACGGCAGAGCAGAGAGTGAGGAATGGGTTAGGGAGCTGTTGAGGGACCAGCAAAGATTAGAGAGGTGGTTCAAAGTTTGCCAGTTTGTCAGCTGAAATTTAATGCCAAGAAGTGCAAAGTAATGCACGTAGGGAACAAGAACACCAGGGTGAAATACTGGAGGGGAGGAGTTGTGTTGGACACTACCTCAGAGTCATCATAGAACTCCCTAACACAATATAGTCATTGTAACAAGGCCTATATCAAGATGACTAGTATGCTGGGGTGCATTGGGAGGGGGTTTGACAGCAGGAGTAAGGAGATGATACTGCCTGTTTATATATATCACTTGTGAGCTGCAGCTGATATACTTTGCACTGTTCTGGAGCCTTGACCTAAGAAAAAACAAAGAAAGGCTAGAGACAGTATAGAGTAGGGTAACCAGAATGATTCAGGGTCAGCAGAGCAGATGCTATAAGGACTTGCCTATGGAGAACAGAAGAGAGAGTGGCTCTATGACAGAGACCTTTAAGTTCCTGAAAGGAATAAACAAGGTAGTCTATGAGAAAAGGGATTCAGAAGAAAGTTTTATTTTACAGAGTGCATGTTTGATCTGAGGAACAGCCTACTGACTGATGTGGAGAGTGCAGGAACCATGACTGGGACGAGAAAAAGGATTAATGGTAACCCAGAGGGAAAACAGTAGGGCAGGATTCAAGGGGAGAGGTGAGGATAATAACCCTGACTTTCCTCGTATAAAAATACAAAATTTATAATCATAATAATCATCATACTAAGGTGGCTGGGATGAGATTTAAAAAGAAAAAAATATGTGGACATATAGATAGATAGATAGATAGATAGATAGATAGATAGATAGATAGATAGATAGATAGATAGATATATATCAGTCCAGAATTCCTATATGTTCTAATTCTGTTGGAAGCCGAAGGGTTAACTTGGTACCAAATAGACAGGAAGCAAGATACAGTCCCAACATAGTCAAAAACCAGAATATCAACCCCTGATAATTAGGGCATAAAGGTAGTGCACAGTCCATTAGTAACAATCATGAGAATGGACAATTCTGTTTCAGTCTTTAATTTAAAAACAGTTGAAATTGAGTTATGGAACTACAATGGCATGTGGCACCTATGTCTACAACATTTGCCATATGTAAGTGTAAAGCACATTTTTAACATATTTTGCACATATCAGGTTCCACATCTTGATCAGAACACTTGTAAAAGTTTTCTTTTAAAATCCTCAATAAAACATATGGCAATATATTAAAATGTTAATGTTTTACTAGCTGCACAAATGAAGACCTTTAATCCTCTATTACTGAGCAGTCAGTCAACCATAGTGACTACATAATGGTCCAGACCAACCCCTCCCTCCACCAGTTCACCAACATGTGATTTAAAATAACTGGAACCAAAATGGCATTGCTGCTTCCATGTAAATTGTATGAATTTTGTTAATGATTTACTGAGTGAAGAATATGCTCTTGCTTTCATTCCCAGGACCTGTCTGCTACTACCGGCTCTTGAATCACACACATGCATTCTACATGACTCAACCCAGACAAGACAGAGGTACTTGAGACAAGACAGAGACAAGACAAGACAGAGGTACAGGAGGAAGAAACAGATAGGGAGCTGATGCTAGCCATCCAGAGGATGGCAGACAAGGGTGAGGTAGTACTGGTTGGAGACTTCAATATTCCAGACGTGGACTGGAGCATCCCAGCAGCAGCATCAACTAGGAGCAGATTTATCCTGGACTCCCTTCAGGGTGCCTTCCTCAAGCAACTGGTCATGGAACCAACTCAGCAGAAGGCAATACTGGACCTTGTGCTCACAAACAGGGACAGTGTGATGGGGTAAGAGTGGGGAGCACCTGGGAACAGTGACCACCAGTCACTGTGGTTTGAAATCACAGAAAGAGGAGAACCTAACCAGCAAAAACACGATCCTGGATTTTAGGGGGCAAACTTTGGGAAAATGGGGAGATACTTGAAAGAGGCATTAAGGGGAATGGGGCAGAATCTGGGGTTGAGGAACAGGGAAGTATTTAAAATAGGGGATTACAAGAGCAATAGAATTATGTATTAAGCAGGTTAGCAAGAGGAAAAGGAAGAGGAGACCATTATGGTTTTCCAAAGAGGTAGCAAAGAAAGTGAAAGCCAAAAGATTGCATTCAGCAATACAAAAGAACACAGGCAGAAGGGATAGGAGAAGTACCAGGAGAAGCAAAGGGAGGCAGGGAGGTCAGTAAGGGAAGCCAAAGCTCAGACAGAAGAACACATTGCAAAATCAGTGGGTAGAGGGGACAAAACTTTTTACAGGTACATAAGTGAAAAAAGAAAGGCAAAAGAATGGATAGTGAGACTGAAGGGGGAGGATGGGGGCTGTGTGGAGGATGACAACAGTAAAGCTGACATATTGAACAGGTATTTCTGCTCAGTCTTTACTAAGGAAGAGGAGGGTAATGGGTCTGAATGGAGTACAAGGGTGAGAATGGTGCAGAAATGTACACAAGTCCCTTTACAGAAAGGTCCTGAAGGAACTGGAAGTAATAAGAGTTGATAAAGCAATGGGGCCAGATGGGGTGCACCAGGGTCCTTAAAGAACTAAGAGGTGGTGGCTGGAACTCTTGCTATCCTGTTTAGCCGATCACTAGAAACAGGGGAGGTACCCAAAGACTGGAGGATAGCAGATGTAGTCCCCTTATACAAAAGTGGGAACAAAGATGAAGCTGGGAACTACAGACCAGTCAGCCTCACCTCGGTAGTGGGGACGATCATGAAAGCACTACTGAAGGAGAGATTGGTGGAACATCTGGTTGTCAATGGACTACAAGACCCAAGGCAGCATGGTTTCACCAGGGGAAGGTCATGTCAGACCAACCTCATTGAATTTTTTGACTGGATGACTAGGGAGGTGGATCAGGGGAGGGCAGTGGACATGGCCTATCTGGACTTCAGCAAGGCCTTTGAAACTGTGCCACATAGAAGACTATTGCACAAACTGGAGAATATGGGTGTGGGCAGGACAGTAGTGCGGTGGGTAGGTAACTGGCTGGGCAGCAGGACACAGAGGGTGGTGGTAAATGGCTGTCACTCCACAGAGGGAAGAGTGACCAGTGGGGTACCACAGAGATCAGTGCTGGGACTGGTACTATTCAATATCTTCATCAGTGATATTGCACAGGACCTAGAAGGCAGAATTTCACTGTTCGCTGATGACACAAAGCTCAGTAACAGAGTAGACACACCAGAGGGTGTAGACAGAATGAGAAGGGACCTGCAGAAACTTTAAGAATGGTCAGGGTTTGGCAGTTGAAATTCAATGCAAGGAAGTGCAAGATAATGCATATGGGGCACAAAAACCCTGGCACAATATATCAGTTGGGGGGTGAGGATATAGCATGCACCAAGCAGGAAAGGGATCTTGGAGTTATCATCTCTGATGACCTCAAGGCAGGGAAACAGTGTGACAAGGCAGCAGGTAAAGCAAATAGGATGCTGGGATGCATAGGCAGGGGCATCACCAGCAGGAAAAGGGACGTCATAGTTCCACTATACAAGACACTAGTGAGGCAGCACCTGGAGTACACTGTGCAGTTCTGGAGACCTTACCTACGTAAGGACATAGACAGGGTAGAGAAGGTTCAGAGGAGGGCAACAAAGATGGTGCATGGATTGCATCACAAGTCCTATGAGGACAGGTTGAAGGCACTGAACATGTACTCCCTGGAGGAGAGGAGGGAGAGAGGGGATATGATAGAGACATACAAGTATCTTACAGGGAGGAACAGGGTGCAGGAATGCACTATTTTTAAGCGAAAAAGATGTTCCAGGACTAGAGGGCATGGGATGAAGTTGGAGGGAGGACGATTCAGAGGAAACGTGAGGAAGAATTTCTTCACAGAACGGGTGGTAGACAAGTGGAACACCCAGCCAGAGGAAGTGGTGGGGGCTGAAACAATCACGGCATTTAAGAATGCATGGGATAGACATAAAGGAATTCTGGAGGTCAGGGGTAAGGGGGCAACAGACTTCCTGGAAAGCATAAACTGAACTTACAAACTTAAATGGGCAGACTGGGTGGGCCATAGGCCCTTATCTGCTGACACTGTCTATGTATCTATGTATCTATGTACTTGTTGTGGATCCAGTTTGTTGAGGTGGAGGGTATTGTGAATGGTTACCACCTGATCTTGCATTGGGGATGTTCCCCATAACTCCATCTAGACAGGTGAAGGATTTGGGCGTGATCCTGAACTATGGTTTGACGCTTGATGCTCAGGTGTTGGCCATCATCAGGAGTGGATTTTATCATCTAAGGAACATTGCATGAATCTGAGCCCTGATCCCATCGGAGGATCTGACCACACTTGTGCATGCTTTTGTCACTTTCAGGCTGGACTATTGTTATGCCCTGTACCTAGGGTTATCTGTGGGCAACCTCCGCAGGCTGCCGCTGGTGCAGAATGCAGCAGCAAGATTATTGACTGGGGCGAGATGGAGTGATCATATCACCCCAGTCCTCCAAGGACTGCACTGGCTGCCAGTCAGGTGGAGGATTGTCTTCAAGACAGGGCTCCTGACCTATAAATCCTGACACAAAGGGAGACCTGTCGATCTGCAAGATCTTCTTGCCCCCTATCGTCGACCCCGGGCAAGCCGTTCTGCTGGGGGAGGCCTCCTTGGAGTTCCCATAGTGAGGCTGTGGCATTCTGGGGATGTGGTGTTCTTGGTCGTGGCAACCACTCTGTGGAACTCCTTTCCTGGTTATTTAAGGGATGCCCACTCGGTAGAAGCTTTAAGAAAGCACTAACAATGTGTCTGTTCAAGCAGGCTTTTAATGATTGACTTTGGTTTTAATGGGATGGACAGAATTTTAAGTTTGTATTGAGCTGATGTTTATATGTATTTTGCTATTGAACTGTTTTGTACAGTGCCCAGTCTATGGAAATGGTAGCTTTATAAATTACATATCTATCTATCTATCTATCTATCTATCTATCTATCTATCTATCTATCTACATAATGAATGCCAAAACAGAACTTCTCATGTCTCTAACAAGCATAAACAACATTGTGACACACTTTAAAACCAAAATAAAATAAAAAAAATATGTGGTTAACATCAGTCCTCTTTGTACCCATAAAGATGTGTATCAATGGATGGATATTGCAAAGTGATGTTATGCATATGCAAAGTTTGAGCTGCACCAGCACACCACAGAAGCAAACAAAAAAAAACAACATTACAGCTACATAAAAATGGCACCATCTAGTGGAAGACAGTTAAACACTACATAGTTGTACACACATAAACAGAGCAGTAACGCTTGGGGGAGAGGATTTTTGCCACGGCTGCATTGGTGGCAGACAAAGGAGCGAGGGACAAGGTTTTTGGTCGCATTCGGCGGCAGTCCAGGACTGTAGTGGGCAGAGAAGGATCCCTCCCGTAGGAGGCAGACGAGCAGGAGGGTCCGGCCTCATTGGCAGCAATGCAAGCCAGTTAGCGCCAGGGGCATGAAACTTGAAACTCAGCAGCTGGGCTTAAAAGCAGGTGTCGAGCTGCACACAAGACCAGAGGAGCAGTACCGCTTGGTGCAGAGGATTTTTGCCACAGCCGCGTCGGCGGCAGACAAAGGAGCAACAGACAAGGTTTTCGGCTGCATTTGGCAGCAGTCCAGGACTGTAGGGGGCAGAGTAGGCTCCCTCCTGTAGGAGGCAGATAAGCAGGAGGGTCCGGCCGCATTGGAAGCAGAATAAGCCAATGAGTGCAAGGGCCACCAAACATAGAACTCAGCGGCTGGGCTTAAAAGCAGGCTCCCAGCTGCGCACAAGACCAGAGGAGTGGTAGTGCTTGAGGCGGAGGATTTTTCTCCTGTGCACCCACCCTGCACCACCTTCATGTTAAATAGACTTGGGTGAGCCAGTAAGGGGTGGGACAACCTTGGAGTGGATGGACAGGCTTGATGGAGTGGTTGCTGGACTGCATTTTAATTTTTTTGCCGGACTGCATATTAAAGGACTGGCAAGGGGAGAAGGGTCATTGGCTGCTGCTGCTGTTAGGACACATAGACATTTGAACTTCCAAGGGGAGGACCCTGAAGGGGGTGTATTACAGTCTGTCTAAGTGTTAGCTTTGTTATAGGTGAGGTTATGTGCTGAGTTAATACAGTATTATAGTACTACTTAAGTGGTAGCTTTGTTTTATGTGGAGACTAAGTGCTGTATTTTATACTCTATAGGGTACCTTTTACATTACATGCTTTGATAAGTTTTGGTCTTCACTCTGAACTGGGGTTAGAGAGCTTGGGTGGGGGGGAATAGTGCAAAGCCTGTAACTGAACTTGCTGTGTAACTAAACTTGCTGTGGGGACCTTCAAAGGATGGGGGCAATGGCAGTGCAGGGGCTGCATGCCACTAGGGCTGGCATATTTGGTAGAGTGGTGGGGTGCACAGTGTATGGATCTGCCATGATACTGGACTGGGCTTGGAGGATGGGGGTTGTACAGTCTGCTGCCAGCTGACTGAATTTCAGGGGGAGTTTTTAAGGCTAAGGTTGTACTCAGTGGGGAAAGGAGGGAGGACAGAGGCAGTCCAGAATGGGGGAGGGAAGGGAGCTGGGGGAGTGAAGAATCTTGTCCGGTAGGTCCTAAGACTGCTCCCGGGTTCATGGTCAGAAAGGGGAGGAGGGGACAACAGGGTTTTCATGGTAGGGGAGGTAGGGAAAGGGGCCTGGGGGGGCGGAAGTGGTAGGCCATTGTGGGCCTGTGGTCACCCCCAGGGTCAGTGACTCGGGTTGCACAAAGGATAGGGTGGTTGGACATCTAGGAGCCCTGGAGGGCACTGGGAGGCATGGGGCTATAGGTAAAAAGAGTATCAGCAGTTGAAGGATGGGTGGGAGAAAAGGAGCAGCAGTTGTGGAATAAGGAGTTAAAGGGCAGGGTGTACCTTCAGGGGATAGGAAGGATTTAGGCATAAAGCTTAGAAACAGATTCAAACACTTCTTTCAGGAAGGGACAAGGAGGAGGAAGTAACTGGGCTGGAGGTGGATAAGATGGAGATGTGGGGGCTGGAAGATGGTATTGGCAAAGTTAGTGCAGAGGTCAAGTAGGTAGGGGCAGCAGGATGCACTCCGTGGAAAGTGGAGTCAGTGGGGAACCCGACTTGCTGAGGGGGGAGTGCAGGGGACACCTTAGTTAGGACCTGACCTAAGGAGAGCACAGGGGGTTGGGGAGTGCAAGAAAGTGGAGGACGAAGGAGAGTCACCCAAGGGATACCAGCTGGCACTGCAGTGGGGACAGGACATGACAACGGGCAAAATGCAGCTGGTACCCGTGACGGCCCTAGAAATGGTGCCAGGTGCTGACAGGGGGCAAGCAGAGCTTATGGTCAAGGAAGGTGCTGGGACCACAGTGTCCGAGGCAGAGGGTCTGGATGGCAACCATCTGGGGGGGGGTCTTACTGAGGGGGCCAATTGGAGTGGCCCAGTGGTTAGAAAGAAGGTTTCTCTGACTGAGAAAGTGGGTCATAAGAAGGGGGAGGAGACAGAGGGCAAGGCAGGAGTTGGAGCAAATGAAGGCAAGGTAGAGGATAGGATCATGTTGGAGGGGGAAGCAGGGGTAGAGGGAGGTAGTGGTGCTGGGGCAAGCAAGACTGAGGATAAGGTCATGCTTGTAGGGGACTCCATGGTTAGGGGCATCACCTGGGGAGGGAAGCAAGGTATTGGTCAGTTGCTTGCTGGGAATGACATCTGCAGAGGTCATTCACTACATCCCATCATAGGGGAAGCAGAAGGATAAGAGAACCCACCTGGTGTTCCACTTGGGAACGAACGACCTAGCTGGGCACAGCCTGATGGAAGTGCAAGCAAGGTTTGAGGCCTTATTGCGGTTCTGTAATAACCTGTGCTTTCAGTCAGTGGCATTCTCAGAGGTGCTTCCAGTCCCAAGTGCTAGCATGGATAGGCAGCAGAGGATAGTGGGGTTCAACGGCTGGATCTCAGAATGTGTGCACAGAAGGGCTATGGGTTTGAGGGCCAGTGGGGGACGATGTGGCAGGATGACAGCCTTTATGCCCTGGATAGGCTGCACCTTAATATACAGGACAAGGAGGTACTCAAGGGTAAAACTGAGGAGTTCTATAGTGTACAATACGATTTAAACTGAAATGGGGGGGAGCTGCAAGTGACACCGAAAAGTGCACTCAGCAAGGGGGACAGCTGTCCCCCTCACAAAGGACAAGCAAACTGGCAGGGGCTAGATTAGCTAGTACACATGGAGCAAAGACCTTTAGGACAGGGAATGTGGGGGCTAGGGAAAGCGAGTACTGGAGTGCCATGTGCAATATCGCCAGAAGCCTGGGCAACAAGGTCCCTGCCCTGGCAGCAATTACGACAGAGGAGGAGTTGGACCTGGTGTGAATTACAGAGACCTGGTTCCCTGACAGACAGGAATGGGACCTGAACATCCCAGGTTATACGCTGTTCAGGAAGGGCAAGGGTGATAGGAGAGGAGGTGGCGTAGTGCTCTACATGAAGGAGAGGATCCAGGCATCAGAGACATAGGGCAGGTGGGGGGACACTGAGTCCCTTTGGATCTCACTGGCCACAGGGATGGGTGAGTTGGTGCACACCGGAATCATTTATTGGCCACCAGGGCAAACAATTGTGGTGGATAACCAGAAGGTCAAGAAGATACTAAAGATGGCATCCAAGGGAGAGGTGGTGGTGATGATGGGAAAACTGAATCTACCAGATGTGGAGTGGCAATCCCTTTCTGCAACCTTATCCAGAAGCAGATCAATTGTGGACTCAATACAGATAGCCCACCTAAACCAGCTGGTCAAGGACCCAACCAAGGAGGGAGAAGTGCTGGATTTGGTGCTCACAAATGGCGACAGGGTGGGTGAGGTAACGGTAGAGGGCAACCTAGGTAGTTGTGACAACGAAACAGTGTGGTTCATGGTACACGCATTAGCCTTGCACCGCCAGACCAAGGTGAGGGTGCTGGATTTTCGACCGGCGGATTTTGGAAAGATGAGGGAGTATACCCATTGGGGGAGTGGTGAAATGCAGGGGAGTGGAAGATATATGGGCCATGATTAACGGGGCAATTGTGGGGGCCACAGACCACTGCTCTAAGAAGGTAAGTAAGAGCAGTAGGATAAGAAGACCACTATGGTTCAGTAGAGAGGTGGAGGAAAGCAACAGAGACAAGAAACAAGCATTCACTCAATACAAAACCACACAGAGCAAGCGAGACTCTTAGGTATACCAGGATAAGCAATGGAAAGCCGCGAGAGTGGTCAGACAGGCTAAAGCAAGAATGGAAGACAGTATATCCAAGGCAGTCAAGATGGGGGAAATTATATTTTTTAGGTATATAAGGGAATGGAGGTAGGGTGAGACTGGGGTACCTGGCCTGCTAGCTAAGTCAGGGGAAAAGGTGGAGGGGGACTGGGAGAAGGCTGAATTACTGAGCAGTTACTTCAATGCAGTATTCATGAGGGAAGAGGAATGGTGTTAGTGGTCCAGGAGGAAGTGATGGGGTAGGGGTGGATGTGGTACCATTCCGGGAAGAAGAAATCTCAAAAGAGCTTAGGGGCCTTAGGGTGGACAAGGCCATGGGGCCAGATGGGATTCACCTTAAGGTGTTGAGAGAGCATGGGGAGGTGCTAATGGCTCCCTTGACCCACCTGTTCAATGAGTCCTTATGCAGCAGGGTAGTCCCAAAGGACTGGAAGTGTTCGGATGTGCTACCCCTGCATAAGGGATGGGGGAGGCGGGAGTTGAGTAATTACAGGCCATTGAGTCTGACATCAGTGGTCGGTAAGCTCATGGAAAAACTGCTCAAGGGCAGAATCACCAACTACCTGGAGGCAGGCAGCCTGCTTGAGCCAAGACAGCATGACTTTAGCAAGGACAGATCTTGTCAGACAAATCTGGTTGGGTTTTTTGACAGGGTTACTAGGGCGGTGGATCGGGGTGGGGGGCAGTGGATGTGGCCTACCTGGATTTCAGGAGGGCCTTTGATATGTTACCACACAGTGGGCTGGTGCACAAAATTGAGAGCCTGGGGCTAGGGAAGGTGGTTATAGGGTAGGTGTGAAGCTGGTTGGTGGGCAGAATGCAGAGGGAGTTAGTTAACGGGGTCCCCTTGGGTGAGTCAGTGGTCACGAGCGACGTGCCCCAAGGGTCGGTGCTGGGGCCCCTGCTTTTCAACATCTATATAAGTGACATATTGGAGGGTAGAGTGAGCCTGTTTGCAGATGATGTCAAAATCTGCAATAGAGTGGACATACAGGATAGATTGGGAAGGATGCAGAGGGACCTAGGGAAATTGGAGGATTGGGCCAGGAAGTGGAGATTATCCCTCAATATGGCAAAATGCAAAGTCATGCACCTGGGTGGAAAAAATGGGAGAATGGAATACAGGCTGGGGAGCAAGCCACTAGCGGTTACCATGGAGGAGAGGGAGCTAGGCATCATAATCTCTCAGGACTTGAACATGGCCTAGCAGTGTGGCAGGGCGGTGGCAAAAGCCAGCAGAATGTTGGCTTGTATTGGGATGGGGATCACCAGCAGGAAGAGAGAGGTCCTGATTCCCCTGTGTACCCAGCTGGTCAGGCCTCCTCTGGAATATGGGCTCCAGTTATGAAGGCCTCACCAGAAGAAGGATGTGGAGAGGGTGGAGCGGGTACAGAGGATGGCAACCAAGATGGCAAAGGGGCTTAGTCACCTGCCATATGAGGAGAGGATGGGAGCCCTGGACATGTACCCTGTGGAGTTGAGTAGGGAAAGGGGGGGGCATGATAGAGACCTTCAAGTACCTCAAAGGGATAAACAAGGTGACTACTGAGAACCCCTTCCAGTTAAAGAAATGTCGCAGAAAAAGGGGCCATGATCTCCAGCTAGAGGGGGGCAGGTTTAGGGGCAACATCAGGAAGAACTTTTTCACTGACAGGGTGGTGGACACCTGGAAGGGAAGTGATGGGCGAGAATTCAGTGATAGGGTTCAAGAGGGTGTGGGACAGGCACAGGGGGCTGTTGAAAGGAGGGGGGAAATCAGAGTCAAGCCTAGGGGGTGCTAGGCAAATGGGCAGACTAGGTGGGCCTGGAGATCCTTTTCTGCTAATACTTTCCTATGTTCCTATAAAATAAACTACTTTTTTTTCATTAAGAAACAGAAAATATTTTTTATCATTTTCAACGGGTGACTCATTTTATAAGAAAAATAAGACACTTCAGGGTGTGGGTTTCTGTTCAAAAACCACACTTCCAGGTACTTGAATGCACTCAGCACAATCACCTATTGCCTCATAACACATGTGGTATATTAACAGAAACCCACAGGCTTTCATGTTGTATTGCTTACAGATCATATAATTGTCTGTGCAACTGCTTTTCTTTGGATTGCTGTACAGCCCCATATTCAGAACAGTCATTTATACCATTTATCCTATTATAAACAAAAGCATTATTTCTATAATAAATCATATTCCAAACAAGGATGCTGACAGATCTATTTTTGACTGTTTAGAGCGTGCACTCAGCATGATACAAAAGCATATATTCCCATGTTACTGCACCGTGGAGTAAAACAAATCCCCCAAAATAAACATTTTTTTTTCTGCACAGAAAAATATTTAAAAATATCTCAAAGCCTTCAATTTATGGCATAAGAGAAAATATCTACTCTCTGATAAATGAGACATAAAGCCATACCTCACTGATGAATCCCTAATCACAATCATAAATTATCCATGCACACAATCCTACAATTTATCCAATTGAATTCTAACAGATACAAGGTCAGTGATCCCAGTACTAACTCATGTTATGGTCTCTCTCATTAGCCAACCATGTCAAATATACCAAAAGGGCACCCCCATCATATGGGACTATGTTATGCTCCCTGGATGTTTACTTAGAATTATTTTGCCAGGAAATGTATACTGAGCTGAAGTTCATTTCCAGGTGAATTCCAGGACTACTGACAGACAAAGTGACTTGCTCAGGATCGCACAATATGCATGTGGTAGTCATGTCTCAGAGCGTCAGAGCTTTGTGCTTTAATTAACCCTCTAGGTTATGTCTTGGCCCATTCAACTAGTTCTGTTCTGTATGTTTGCTTGCAATGCTGCTTCATTATCTATTCTAGCCTCTAGTCACAGGTCGCTTATGAAAAAGACTTTACCCATGAGTTGTCACAGGGGGGAGGGGGAGGAGCCCCCTACGGAAAGACACTTTATAAAACTAAACTTACTTCTCTCTGAATACATTCAATAGGAACCTTTCATCAACATAAATGTCATTTGCATTTTTAGTCACTGCACAAACATCTGAAGCATTATGTAACCTGGCACTGTATTTTACAGAGAAAGGAAATCATACAGTAGTATTTTCCTCTGGCAATTGGAAACAGGATTGATACTCATAAGTTTCCAACAGAATCATTTCGGAAAAAAAAATGACTCCAGAAGGGCCTGTGACTGCATGTAACTGCAGCCCCCCATCACTCGTTTATAATGGCTCTGAGTGCAAATGCAATCAAGATCTGATATACTAAAAAAACTGCCAATATATTGCAACAGACATCCCTTTGTTTGTATTTCTCCCCTATAACTTGTACTCAGGCAGGTAGGGTTCCTCCCCCAGGGTTGTGGACAAACCCTGGCACCACCCCCGTAGGAGGAACCACAAGGACTGACAGCAGGGTGGTGGCCATCTGGAGAGGATGGAGAGAGATCGGTTATACATTACTGAAGCTAGCAGTTCCCCCTATCATCTGTCTCCCTCAGAATCAGTGCAGACTGCTTAAAATGGGGCTGATGCAAGCTTAACAGATGCAGATGTTGCATTGACCCCAGAAGGGGCTTTCATACTGCTGCAGTGAAGCAAAACAAAATGGGAGGGTATTGGCTGCTTGCGTGAAGGCCCTGGTCAGGTCAGCTTGGGACATCCAGTCTTTCAAGGCCACAAACATGGACTTCTGTCTGGCAAAGGGTGAGGCCTTCCTGTGGCATACGAACAGCAAAGCCCATGACAACACGTCAGTTTAGGCATATACTGGAATTTGCAGTCTCCCATGCAGGACTGAACACCTGGAAGAACATCATCCATTCCTTCAGGATCAGCGTTGCAATGACTGCCAGAAGGCGAGGGCTGTTGGATAATGAGATCTAGTCCATGGAGGGGTGAAATTCCCAAGTGTTTTTATGCTATTTCCATATACATTTGCTTTAATGATCTTGACTTGCTCTATTTAAGGTTCCCTTGATTGCACCAAGCTCATATCCATCTGGGGCATTCCTTCATTTAGTGGGTTGCAGAGAAGGTGGCCTGCCTAATGATTCCATGACAGAAGACACAGATTCACTGGATGAGCAGGAGATGGATGCACTGGGGGAACTTCTCTCCAGGCTGGTGGTGAAAGCCCAAACAGGATGTGTACCAGATATCCTCGTGGTTCATCTAGGTGGGAATGACCTGGAGGTCTGGTAGTCAATTGATCTGCTCCGTATAATGAAGGATGACCTGCAGTCTATAATGGAATGGTGGCCTAAGACCATGATCAGTTGGTCTCACCTAATTTAACAAATGCACTGGCAGCATGCAGTGGACTCTAAAGCTATGGACTTGGCATGCATTCACATCAGTAGGGAAACGTGATCATTCATAGTCTATTGGGGTACTGTGGTTTGGTACAAGGACATTAACACCTCCTGCTATGGCAAGGATAATATGAATTTGTGGTATGAAGGATGGTATTTGTTCTTTAACTACTTCTATCAGATGTTGTTAGGACAATTGGTGTGAGTTGCTTAGGGCGTCTGACTGCATCTATTCTGTGGTGACATTGGAGCATCGCAAACCAATGGTACCAGAGGAAAAGGGGGATGAGTTGAATTCTCATGAAGGGCTCATCACCTGATCACCACAAGGCCTGGAGAAGGTAGCCCATGAAGACAGTGAACAAACATCAGCAAACTGTCACAACGGTGACAGAACCACAGTGCTGAGAACTTTGCAGGAACTTGGTCCCCCCCCCCATCCCTGAGTTGTGCCCCATGGAGTTGGAATCCATAATAAGGGGTGTGAGGGGCAAAGTCCCCACAAGAAAAGACTTTAAAAATAGTTTTTGCTCTGCGGGTGCAGGGCCGTTGTGACAGTTCGCCATTTTTCATTCGCTCTTCTGACATGGAACCCTGGAGAATGCAAGACCTGGATTCCAGCTGGGGGGTCATAGCCCAACTTCATCAGGCTTGCCTGAAAGTATGGTGGTACCAGGTGATGGTGGTCACTTGCCACTCTACCTCATTACCTCCCCACTCTTGGTTTATTACCCAGAATGTACATATATTGCTCCGCCCACACAAAAGTTTGCCCTTCACTGGAAGAGGGCGCTGTAGTCAAAGGTGTGTGCTGAGATCTCCTAGCTGTGCATGCCACTTCAATACTGTAATATATTTAAATAGGCATACAATTGCAGATACTTCTCCAAGACCTTAAGTGTCTGTGTGTTTAGTCAGGAAAGAGGTATGGGGACTCTTAAGGCAATAAAAAAATCTTCAAAAGTATTGCAGCAAATGTCTCTTTGTTTGTGTCCACTCCCCATAACATGTGCTCAGGCAGGTAGGGTTGCTGCCCCAGGGGCGGTGGACAAACACTGGCAGCACCTTCAGAGGAGGAACCGCAGGGGCTGCCCACAGAACAGTGGCCTTCTGGAGGGGATAGATACAGAAAGGGATTAAAAAGAGCTGAACCCAACAGTTCACCCTCTCCTCTGCCTTCCTCTTCACATCACTCACTCAACTTGCCCTTGAAAAAGTAGAAGAGGGTTGGCCAGGATAGACAGGGAACCCATTGACCCAACAGGGGGTGACTGCACTAGGGGCTGGGGAGGGAGTTTTCTCAGTTTTCCCATCTGAGGGTTGTTTTTTCTAGGATTTTTACCTCTTCCAAGGGATAAAAGAGTTAGGGTGGTATAGAAATCACCTGTCAGTCATGTAACATAGTGGCTTAGGAGTATTGCAGATTAATGGTACAGGGGGGAGAAAGGGGGATGAGTTAAATTCTCCTAAAGGGCTCATTTCTTCTGGTAAGCATGAGAACTGGAGGACTACAAGATCTGGACTCTGGTTGGGGGGTTGCATTCCAACCTCAGCAGGCTTGCCTGTGAGTGCGGTGGTACCAGACAGGGGCAGTCACTTACCATTCCACCACATGACCTTCCCACTCTTGTGGTTGGATACAGACCCAGAAGGCAGACTATTTCCTTGGTCCACACAAAGTTTGGCTCTTCAGTGGTGTGGGGGGACTAGAGCCAGAGGTGACTGCTGAGATATTCGAGCTACACATGCCATTACAATATTGTAATAGGGTAATTCCATTAAATGGGAGTACCAATATGCCAAATACTTTGTACATTAATTAAAAAAAAAATAACAACAACCACTGCAGTTATGATAAGTGAAATTAAAAGGTAGCCACAAGTACAGATACATTTCATAGTTTGAGAAACCCAGGTACACCCATTTTATTTTTATTCAATGTCCAGCTATAAAATGTCACAGATTTTTTCAAGCACATTGTGACATGTAAAACCACAGTACATTCCATTGCTTCTATGCAGACTTTTTTTTTGTTGCACTTCAGTAAAGTTATGTTGAAAACTGCCTCTGGTGTTGTCTTTTGTTAATTAAGACATTTTCACCCTAATTTTTCTTTTTTTTTTTCCACTAGTAATTTTTTCATTTTTTTGTCTTTGTTTTCTCCCCAGAATTGAGACCCCAGCACATGTGTGTGCATGCGTGGAGGCACATGTGCACACCGGGTACTGGCTTGATTTTTCCACCCCACCCCTTGCTATCGGTGCTGCCCCCTCCCACTTACGCTTCCCACCGGACCTTAACTCAGTGGAAGCAGAACTGCGGGGGGGGGGGCGGACAACCACCCCAGGAGGGGAGAGCTGCCCAGCAGCTGCTCAATCCCACCCTCCACACGCTGGCTCCCCAACGTCCAGAGGTCATTCCCAAACCTGGATCAATGGCATAGCATGAGGAAAGGCATCCAGCGCCTGAGCCCTCAGTGCCACAAGGCTGGCCCCACCCTAATTTTTCAATACATATAAAATTTCTGGTTCACTCAAAGTTTTGCATGGCACGTGCAGCATTGGTGTCCAAGTAGATTGCATTTTTTACATGTTCCACAAAATTTCAGCTAAAGTATTCAGCTTCTTTTGTGTGGTGATTTTCTTTTGGGATAGGGTCTTAAAAATACTGCAAGACTTTCATGAAAAAGGGGTGCAGGCAATGCTTTTTTAACTTAAACAGTTGTGTGGTGTCCACTGTTGCATGCACAACGTCTGGTGTCCACTGTTGCATGCGCAACATTCAAGGTGCTTTTTTCTCAAGTATGATTTGGAGTTATCCCACAATATAGTCCCTTTTTTCACTCCTTGGTCATAGTGTATTGAAATGCTAAGTAAAATTAAGTTAAGAAAAGTAAAGTTTTTTTTTTTTAAGTTAAAGACCTGTCATGTCCACCATTGCATGTGCAATGTTTGGTGTCCACCGTTGGATGTACAACACTAAAGGTGATTTTTCTCAAATCTCTGCTGGAGACTTATCTCACAATCTGGTCCCTTTTTCACTCATGGGTCACAGTGTCTTGACAAGCTTAATAAAACTCATCTATTGTGGATTTGAAAAATTGACCCTCATGTCACACTTTAGAAACATAAATTGTCAGCAGTTAAGGACCGCTAGGCCCATCCAGTCCACCCATAGGCCCTATACATTGTATGTGGCCACTGACCCGATGTGATCAATGGCTTTTCATCACACCTTCCCTCTTAAGCTTCCCTTGAACCTGTCTCAGGCATGCTTAAACTCCTTCGCTGTGCTTGCCCCAACTACTTCCTGTGGCAGAATATTCTGAGCACCAACTACCCTTTCTGTGCAGAAAAACTTCCTCACATTACCTCTTCCTCTGCCCCTTCCAATGTCATATTGTGCCCCCTTGTTCTAGTACTTTTTCTACATTGAAAAATATCCCCCATTTGCACCTTGTTTATGCCCCTGAGGTACTTGAAAGTTTCAATCATGTCACCCCGCTGTCTCCTCTCCTCCAGTGAGCACAAACTGAGGTCCCTTAGTCTCTCCTCACATGTTTTGTGGTGCAAGCCCTGTACCATTTTTTTTACCTTCTCTGGATAGTCTCCACCTTATCTATGCCCTTGCGCAGGTGTGGCATCCAGAACTGCATGCAATACTCCATGTGAGGCCTTACCAATGTTTTACACAATGGCAACACCACCTCCCGCCTCCTGCTACCCCTGCTTATGCACCCCAGCATGCCATTGGCCCTTCCTGCTGCTTTTGTGCACTGCTTTGATATCTTAAGGTCATCAGAGGTGATAACCCCTAGGACCCTTTCCTCTTTGGTGACAGTCAGCTCTCCCACAACCTGTGGCTCTCCCCAGGTTTCCCTATAATCAGGTGCATTATTTTGCACTTATTTGTACTGAACCTTAGTTGCCACATTTCTGATCATCTTTGAAGCTTCTCCAGGTCCCTCTTCATTTTTTACACCCCTTCTGGAGTACCTACCCTGTTGCAGATCTTAGTGTCATTTGCAAACAGGAAGACCTTTCCCTCTAGCCCCTCTGAAATGTTACTAATGAAGAAATTGATCAATCAATCAATCAAAATCTTTATTTATCCAGGTGGGCACTATTGAGCAAGGCTCATTTGCAAGGTGGACCAGGTCATGAATATATCAAAGTACAGTACAGAAGCAGGTATAGAAAATGCAATAATATACAAAGAAGAAAAAAGTATATACATTGTATACAGTACAGTACAAGGTTGAAATAAATAAAAACAGCATTATTTTACAATTGAAGAACTCAGCAGATGTACAATCAACCATAGGCATGCATACAGGGGTTATAAGCAGAGATCTTTTGAGTGAGGCACCCAGCAACTACATATATTGGGGAAAGAGGCCATGTATGGGGTGGCAGGTTAGAGAGGTAAAGAAGAGGAGGGATATATTACCGACGACTGGGGGAAAAATTGGGCTAAAACCACAGAAAGTGATTATGGCTGTCATGTACTTGTTTATTATGATAATGATGGAGGAGGGGTAGATAATTGGGACACTACTATGGAAGGGTTGGGGTGGGAACAGGACTGGTCCTAGTACTGATCCCTGTGGTACCCCACTGGTCACCCCCCCCAGATTGTACACCATTTACCACCACCCTCTGTCTCCTGTCTATTAACCAGTTCCTAACCCAGTTCACCACCTTGTCTCCCATGCCTAGACTACCACAATCCACACAGGGGTTGTATACAGACCTCAATGTCAGGACAAGGGAATGGACAAGGATAGGATAGAAGGCATTCTTACGATGGCAGAGAAAGGGTAGATACTGTTGATGGGAGACCCGAATATGCCAGATGTTAACTGGAGCACATTTGCTGCAGCTACATCCAAGAGCAGGGTCATTCTTGATGCTTTACAGGTGGCATGCCTAGACAGCTAGTTTTGGAACCCACTCATGAGGGAGCAATCTTAGACCTCGTACTCTCAAATGGTGACAGTGAGAGGATCACAGATCTAGAAGTGGGTAGCCATCTGGGAACAAGTGACTATCAAACAGTGTGGTTCACGATAAACTCAGCTACAGAGTCAAGTCATACAAAGTGAGGGTACTGGACTTCAGGAGGGCCGACTTTGGCAAGATGGGAGAGTGCCTTAGAAAAGCACTAGCAAACAGGCTAGAAGGAGGGGTGGAACAACAATGGGGAAAACATCAGATCTGCCATCACAGAGACAACAAGCCTTTGTGTGAAGTAAATAAACAAATCAAAACAAAAGAAAAAGCCACTGTGGTTCTCAAAAGAGGTTGCAGGGAAGGTCAGGGAGAAAAAGGTAGTATTCAGAAAGTTTAAGGAAACACAGAAGGAGCAGGACAGAGAGCTGTACCAGCTAAGGCAGAAGGAAGCAGAGAGAGAAGTCAGAATAGCAAAGGCCCAAACTGAGGAAAAAATAGCCAACTCAGTTAAGAAGGGGGATAAAACCTTTTATAAGTACATCAGGGAGAGTAGAAAGACAAAGGGAGGGACAGTGAGGCTGAATAGAATGGATGGTATGTGGGCAGAGAGGGACAATGAAAAAGCAGGGATACTGAATGAATATTTCTGCTCAGTATTCACAAAAGAGGAGGAGATGCCTAATCCAAGTAACAGAAGCACTCTGGATAGGGGGGTCGATCCCAGTCCTATCACAGAAGAAAGGGTTCTGGAAGAACTCCTAAAACTGAAGGTGGACAAAGCAATGGGGCCTGATGCAATTCACCCCAGAATTCTAAAAGAATTAACGGGAGAACTAGTGAAACCACTGAGTACCCTTTTTAGCAAATCATGGGAGGATGGTGTGGTACCTTAGGACTGGAGGAAGGCAGATGTGATTCCCCTTCACAAAAGTGGGACCAAGACAGAGGCAGAAAACTACAGACCTGTCAGTCTGAGCTCTGTGGTAGGGAAAGTGATGGAATTACTTCTGAAGGAAAGCACTGTTGAGTACCTAGAGGCCAGTGGGGCATAGGACCCAAGGTAGCATGGGTTCACAGTGAAAAGATCATGTCAGATGAATCTAATTGATTTCTTTGACTGGGTGACCAAAGTAGGAGACCAGGGAGGGGCTGTGGACATGCCCTACCTAGACTTTAGCAAGGCATTTGACACAGTCACACACAAAAGATTAATAGTCAAATTAACCAGCCTGGGAGTGGGTCTCAGGGTGGTAGCCTGGGTAAAACATTGGCTGGACAACAGGACACAGAAGGTAATTGTAAATGGAGTCCACTTTGAAGAAAGAGGGGTTACTAGTGGGGTACTGCAGGGTTCGGTACTGGGTCCAGTCCTTTTTAATGTCTTTATAAGTGACATTGCAGAGGGACTGGAAGGAAAAGTATGCCTCTTTACAGATGACACAAAGATCTGCAACAGGGTTGATACAGAAGGAGGTGTGGAAAGGATGAGAAAGGACTTGGCAAGGTTGGAGGAATGGTCAGAAGTATGGCAGCTTGGATTCAATGCAAAGAAGTGCAAAATAATACACCTTGGAAAGAAAAACCCAGGGGAAGATTACACAATGGGGGAGGAGGTAGTAACAATAACATAAATGGAAAGGGACCTGGGGGTAATCATATCAGATGACCTTAAGGTTTGCAAGCAATGTGAGAGGAAGTAGAGAGGGCTGGGGGGATATCGGGATGTATAGGGAGAGGCATCACCAGCAGAAAACAGGAAGTTGTTATCCCTCTGTATAGACAGTTGGTGAGACCCCATCTGGAGTACTGCGTGCAGTTCTGGAGACCCCATCTCTGCAAGGACATAGACAGGATAGAGACAGTCCAGAGGAGGGCAACTAAAATGGTGCAGGGTCTGCAAGACAAACCATACGAGGAGAGACTAAAGGAGCTTAATATGTATACCCTTGAGGAAAGAAGGGAGAGGGGGGACATGTTAGAAACTTTTAAGTACCTCAGTGGAATCAACAAAGTCCAAGAGGGTAGCATCTTTCAGAAAAAGAGATGTGCAAGAACAAGGGGACACAATTTAAAGATGAGGGGGCAGCTCAGGGGCAATGTGAGGAAGTATTTATTCACAGAAAGGGTGATGGACACATGGAACAGCCTTCCTGAGGAGGTTGTGGGGGCTAAAACTGTGGGAGAATTTAAGAATACATGGGACAGACATAAGGCAATTTTTGTGGGGGGTAGGAAGAAATACGCTGTTGGTTAACCAGGATCTGCAGCTAATCCTGTAGGTAGGGAAATTGGCAGTCTAGGTGGGCTGAACGGTCCTTATCTGCCATCAAAATCTATGTTTCTATGTTTCTAACCAGCCTTCTATGTGGGACAGTGTCAAAAGCATTGCAAAAATCAAGGTAGGTGACATCTGCCGCCTCGCCCTGATATATTTCCCTAGTCACCCAATCAAAAAAATCTATTAGATTCATTTGACATGACCTTCCTGCTGTGAATCTGTATTGCCTCAGATCCTGAATGCCACTGAATTCCAGATGTGTCACTATCCTTTCTTTCAGCAGTGCCTCCATGATCTTTCCTACTACTGAGGTGAGGCTGACTGACCTGTAGTTCCCCACCTCCTCCCTACTTCCGCTTTTGTGCAGTGGGACTACATGTGCCCTCCTGCAGTCCTCTGAAATGTCACCAATGTTGAGTGACACTGTGAACAGGGCCACCAGAGGCACTGCTACTTCCCTGCACAGCTCCATTAATATCTTCGAGTGGATGCTGTCTGGCCCCATGGCCTTATCCACCTTCAGCTTTGTGAGTTCTTCCAGAAATCCCTCCACTTTGGTAACCCCTTTTCATGGAGTTACCCTATATCTTTGAATAAACATACAGCTGTGGCCGTTTCTCCAAGGCCTATAGTGTGTGTGTGCTTATTCAGGGGAAAGGGTATCGGGACTACTGAGACAATATTTCGGAACTGCAGAACAGCAAGCACAGTGTCTCCTATTTGGGTTTGTCAGTGCACCAGAATGACATTTATAATGCAGTGCTATATCCTTTAAGCATAGCTGCAAATAAGGAAAGTAAACATTGAAAATTCATTAAGTCAAAATTGGATATTGAAAAGTTTAAACACAAAATAAAACAAGAAACACATCCTCGTACATTTGATGAGAAACTTGCTTTAGCTCACTTATGTTATTTGGCCAAATGAACAAAATACCACATTCAAAGCTGAGGGACAGTGTGAAATATTTGCACTCCTATATACTGCATAAAAAAATAATCATAATGAAATTATTTCTTCACCCATTTAAAAATTGTGACATACAATTTCCTGAGGTAATGTATGCACAATTCTGCACTACAGCTGCATGTATTTACAGCCCTTTCCCTTCATAAATATCAACTGACACAATGATTTCTTCATTAACAAACAGTACCAACGTGAGTCTCAGAGGACAGAAGTACATTAAGATGACTTTGCAATACATCACTCCAACCTACTAAGTAATTAAGTTAGACATTGCAGTGTAATTGCATAAATATGGATTAGTGCAAATATCAATACCAGAATTAACTGACAAGTGCAAAATATGTAAACAAGTCAATAAAATAAAATATAATTTTGTGACGATACAGTGATCTGCAGTGTCATGAAATGAACTGTTTGACAACAAAATGAAGAAGTTTACAGCATGAAGGAAAACCCACCGTTCTGAACGAACAAAAGATTTATAATTCTGTTATATGGCTATTAATAGAGAAAAGTTCTCTGCTGAAAACTGGTTCTTTAAAGAACATCTTCATATTCTTTTTCTATTTATTTTGTGTTAGAGATGGTCATAGCAAATACAAGGAATGCATTATGATTTCACTTTGTTCATGCTTTCCATGTGATCACTTAGTTGCCTTTCCTACATTTAAGATTTGTTTTCACTATTTAATTAAATAACCCCCTGAGATGCAAGCTCTTGTTTTCAGTGGGCCCTGCTCTAACACACTGTACAGATGGGGGAATGAGGCACAGGGATGTCATGTGACTTATTAAAGGTTATGCAGTGAGCACAGGCTGAAACAGGGCAAGCACACAGCATCTACAGTTCCATTGATCAGAGTTCTAACCACTAAAGTAAATCTTCCCCACTTCAGACTTAAACCTCTGTGGCCTCATTTTCAAAAAGCCATTTCTGTGTTGGATGTAATGAGGTCATTACCTGCATTTACACCATTTGGCACTGATGGTGGTTTGTTACCATTTAGGGTGGCATAATGTTCTAAGAAGTACCCAAAGGATGTTGTTGGGTCCACTGGTCCTTAACATATTTATTAATGACATTAATGTCCTGCTTGGGAGGGGGGATCAGCAGTATGCCATGGATGTTTGCTGTACACACAGCATGGGAAAAACTATGGGGGGGGGGGCAAAACGTTAGGACTTAGATAAGACTTAATGTGGGGGCTGCAAATTATTACATTCAGAGGTAAGGAACCTGTAGCACACATATTCCTTATGTGGTTCAATAGTGAATATCACATTCAATAAATAATAACAACAACAACAAAATATCTGGGAGAAACAGTAATAGTGCTTTTCGTACTTTAGTTCCTATGAATCCTTTAGCATAACATTTAGATTTTAATATCTCAAATAGAAAATGTTATTTCTTATATCTAATCAGAAAAAGAAACACAACCTACAGAGGTAGCTAGTGATGCAGAATATCCAGATACATCACAAAACACTGTATCTCAGGAAATCAATCATCTTCATCTCACTTGGATGTCTGCAATGTTTTCTGTTATATCCAGATTTATAATGCATCTCATCACTGATGATCACTGTATAGTACAGTAGCAGAAACTGATATCAATACGAGTCACGTGATGCGGGACGCGGAGTAGCTGGTCTTCCGAGTAGCTCCATCTCGCGCCCGATTATTTTGCTCAATTTCTCCGTTTTTACTGTTGGACTCTGAAAACTAGTGGCAGATTATTAGAGAAGAAGCAGTGCTCTGGCTACTTATGGAGGCTGAGATGAGAAAGCCACCTCCGAAGCACACCCCTCCTGCAACCCCTGAAAAGGCTGCCAAAAAATCGAAGGCCTCGGCGTCGGCTTTGGTGCAAGGGGCAAGCGAGAGCGGTACTCCGGAAGACCCTCTAACGCTATCGCGGTTCCTAGAAGAGATCAGACCCCTTAAGACCACAATGGTTGAGATGGCTGGGGAACTTAAAAATATTAAAACCACGATCGAAGATCTTACCTGAAGGGCCTCAGATATCGAAGCTCGAGTCAAGTCACTAGAGGGAAGCAAGGAGAGAACGGATGCGGTCGATCGTTAAAATTTCACAGAAAATCCAGAAATTGGAATTAAAGGTGGAAGATCTGGAAGGCCGGAGTTGGGGCAACAATGTTGTTCTGATCGGGTTGCCTGAAAAAGCTGAAGCTCAGGATCCGATCCTATTTGCCCAGAAATTAACGGAAAAGATTGCAGGGCCCTTGCGTTTGGGCCTAAGTATATTGTGGAAAGGGCTCATCGTGCGCTACGTCCATTACCACCACCCGATCACCCTCCTCGGCCTTTCATTATAAAATTTTTGAATTACCAGGAAAGGCAGCTATTGGTTGGAAAAGCCAGAGAAGATAAAGAAATTTTTTTGGGAAGGGTCACGGGTTAGACTGGTGCAAGATCTCCCGTTGTCGGTGAGGCAGAAACGAGCTACCTTTCATCCACTTGTTAAAAGGTTGATCGCCGCTGGATTAAAATTTAGAATGGGATATCCTGCAAGATTCCAAGTGCTCATGGGCAATGTCTGGAAATCTTTTGATTCCTCGGATTCGGCTTCTCTGGCCCTGCGTGGGGCCTATCCAGATTTGTTTAAAGAGGCTGGATGAAGATGTAGGATGTTGTTTCTCACTCGATTGCCATTACCATGCCATATAAATGTGTGGTCTTATGCTGTGCATTCTAAACCGGATGGACTGAATCTTTTATTTACAGGAACTCTGTTATAGGTTTAGAGCGGGTAGTTTTGAGTTCATTGTGCGGGCATTCAGTCTGGTTGGGTTGTTTTTCCAGGGCTGGGGATTCTACCATAGCCAGTGTCTGGGAATACGGACTCACTCGAATTTATTTTGGACATGGACACCTTTTTTTACCTTAATATGCCCGTGAGAAGGACCTTTTATGTGACTGAAATTCTTTTTTTGGAAGGCTCAAACTTGACAATGTTTGAATGTTGGGGAGCATGTTTACTTTCCTTTACCCTGCTTGGGGCCAGTTAATGTAGACTCCTCTCATTTTCTATTGATGTTACATTATGGGATTTACCAGATTGAATCGTTAATGAGGGGGTTTTACCTTATGATATTCTGCACCTAAATAGTTCTGTTTGATGTGAATATATTTATAGTTCATGACTTAGATAGATAACTGGAAGGAAATGGTTCTTTTTTGAATTTGTAAGGGCGCGAGAGAGAGGGAGTGGGGAAGGGAGAGTTAGGCATCCTGGTGTCATGGGCAGTAGAAAGACTTGGAGGTGTTTGGGTGGGCAGGAGGGTGGTTTTGGGTTGGATAGGTAAAGAGGGTTTCACTCTGTGTTATGGGGACATGGGTACTAGGGGAGCATTGGATTTGTGGTTAATAGGGAGGGTTTTTGGGAGGGGAGGGGCGCATAACGCTTGCAGCGAAAGTGAGAAACATGGGTGCACCTATCAGACATGTCAGCTATATTTTGAACATGGGAACTGATACCTTAATCAAATTTTGCACATGGAATGTCAAAGGGCTAGACATAAGGTAAAGCAATACAAAATTTTGAAATATTTGGAGGTTGCGAGGTCAAAGTCGTTTTGCAAGAGACCCACTTGCTTCAGGAAGAGGCTAAGTGTTTGAGAAGAATGCAATTTGGGAAGTATTTTCTCTCAGGGAGTTCAAAGAGTAGAGGAGTGCTGATCCTACTGCATAGATTGGTTCCCTTTGCCATACCAAAATTATTCCAGATAAAGAAGGAAGATTTCTTAGTGAAGGGAAACTATATAATATGGAAATTTTACTAGGGTTGTTTACGGCCTAACTCTGATAGTCAGGATTTCCTGATTAAGTTAATAGAGGTGTTGCTGCCATTTAGCCAGCTTCCCATGATTATTGGGGGATTTTAATCTGGTTCTCGACTACCGGATGGATAGGTCCGTGAGATCACAGACGTATACTACGCCGGCTACTCTGGCTTTCAATGATCTACTGGTCCGTCTGGGTCTAGCGGATGTCTGGAGGGTGCTTCATCTGCAAATGAGAGACTACACCTTTTATTCACCGGTGCACAAATCGGGTTCGAGGATTGATTTTATATTCCTTTCCGCTCTCTACTGAGAGGTGTTATTGGGGCTGAGATAGTGGCTGCTCCTCTGTCTGATCACTCTGCAGTGGAAGCTATGATCTCTTTCCTTCCGTTATTGGCAAAGGAGTAGATGGAAAGTTAATAATCAGCTTCTGAGGGTTCCCAAGATAGTTGATAATCTGACGTCCCAAATTGAGGAATTTGTTCTGTTCAATGATATGGAAGGTGCACGCCCAGACATTTTGTGGTCTGCACTTAAGGCATACATGAGGGGTCTACTGATAAGTCAGGCTACTAGGGCTAAGAAGGAAAGAAATGCCACTATGTTAGACTTGTTAACCCAAATCAAGGGTCTGCAAATGGCACTGGTTTCTAATCCGCAGGAGGAGATCGAGGTTAAACTAATCAAAGACAGAGATGCATACCTCAAAATGCTGGGTGATCAGGCAGAATTAGCCATTATTAAAGCTAGGGCAAAGTATGCCGATCAAGGGGAGAAGCCTGGAAAGCTTCTGGCCCGGCGTATTGCGCAGCTAGAAGCATCCCGATTAATAGAAGGGATTTGGTAGGAACAAGATAAGTGTATTAAGACAACTCTGGAAGAGATAGCCCTTGTTTTTCGGAACTATTATGAATCTCTATACGGAGAAATGCGGTCTCCACCTGTCCAATCTGAGATCCAGTCCTATTTGGATCAGTTGCCACTGCCCAATCTAGAGGAGGTTGACCATAGGCTTCTTATTGCTGATATTACCTACAGTGAAATAGAATCGGCTATTAAAAGCTTGCCTACTGATAAGACTCCCGGTCCCGATGGGTTCTCGTCAAATTTTTATAACATTTTTTCTTCCCAGCTGATTCCCTTACTGTCCAGATTATATCAGCACATTCTCTCGGGAAAGGACACGGATAAATGCTTGTTTGAGGCACTTATAGTACTTATACCAAAGCCAAATAAACCACTTGAGAATCCAGGTAGTTATCGGCCCATCTCCCTGTTAAATTATGATATAAAGATTTTATCTAAAATTTTGGCAGAGAGAATTAGCAAGTCGTTGCCTTCTTTAATTGGCCCAGAACAGGCGGGTTTTATGAAGGGCAGAACCTCGGCAGATCATTTTAGAACATTGTCCCATGTCTTCTCGGCGTCGGAAGAGGCGGGCCTCCTGTTGGTGCTGGTCTCTTTGGGCCTTGAGAAGGCTTTCGGCGAGGTCCATTGGGCTTTTCTGTTTCGGGTTATGGAAAGGGTGGGTTTCAGATAAGTTTGTTAGTTGGGTTAAAGCTTTATACTCAAATCCCACGGCAAGAGTGGCATGTAACGGTGTGATATCGCTCATCCTTCAACTTACATGTAGGACGAGACAAGGGTGTCCTTTATCTCCCTATTGATTAACCTGTATTTGGAACCCTTGATTAGGCAGATTGTATTATCTAACAGGATTAAGGGATAAAAGTCAGAATCAGGTTGTAAAGGTTACTGCATTTGATGGATGATTTATTAATTTATGTGGCCAACCCTGCTACCTCCGTCCCAGCCCTACTTGATGTGTTACATGAGTTTAGTACTTTATCCAATTATAAACTAAACCAGGAAAAGACAGTGGTATATCCCCTAAATAACAGAGTTCTCAAAAGTGACATTACGAGGTTGGGATTGGAATGGAGTCCCAAATCCCTCAAATATTTAGGCCTTAATTTGGCGAATAGCCCAGAGCACCTGCGTCACCTAAATTTAGATCCCTTAGTCCGTAGCTTAGAGTTGGACATGAGAAGGTGGGCACAGCTCCCTCTGTCATTATGGGGCAGAATAAGCATTGTAAAATGAATATTTTCCCCAGGCTTTTCTACCCTCTGTCCATGCTTAATATCTGGATCCCTTTGGCATGGTTTAACAGAATACATAAGTTAATCGCTGATTTCATTTGGAATTACAAGAAGGCAAGAATGTCTTATGCTAAGCTTGTGGTGCCCAAGGGACATGGGGGGCTGAAACTACCCCATTTCGCTCTCTATTACTGGGCGGCGCATATAAATAAATATGGCAGGTGGGCCCTTTCGCACATCTCTCCCCACACTAAGGACTATGTTCCACTCTGGGTCAACCTAGAAGTTAGTTTTATTAAGACCCTGGGTTTTAACCCAGAAGCTTTGTATTACAGTACCTCTAGTGTGCTTCCTTCCTTGAAAGACTCACCCATTGAGTCTCTTTAAGGATACATAGTCAACTCTGTAATTTCTTAAAATATGAACATGTTAAAGATAGTTCTCAACCAATCGTGGGTAATCCACATTTGTTGATTGGGCTCCAAACTATTAGACATAGTTGGTTACCTAAGCTTGAGTACTGTATGTTGAGGGATTTCCTAGATGTGGATGGTAAACTAATATCTACACCCCAAATATTAAATAAGCTCAATCTACCTGTAAGAGACTGTTTCAGGATTTATCAATTGCGGCATTTGCTTATCCAGAGAATAGGGTCAAGTGGGCTAACCCCGTCCCGTATGACATTCTGGGATACTGTACGACCCTTGATAGGAACGTCCCACGCCATCTCAAAGCTATACCAGGTGCTGCTTCATTGGGCGTTCTCTGAAAGATCGGCGTCGTCGTCATATTGGGCCAGGGTCTTTCCTGAGGCGAGGTTGGATTGGTCACAGATATGGATTAACTGCCACAGGTTTCTTAAACAAGATTGTCTTAAGTTGACTCAGTTTAAAATTTTGCATAATATTTACTACTCCCCTCTAAAACTATCAGATTAAAGGGTCTTGCCAGACTCTAGGTGTTCTAGATGTGGTTCAGGGGTGGGTGATCTGCTCCACATTTTCTGGGATTGCACAAGAATTGCACCGCTGTGGATGGAGATTAGAGATAAGGCTAGTCCATTATTGGGTTTAGAGGAGATGTTCACCCCAGAGGTATGTGTACTCGGAGTTATGTCGGACTTCCCGGTTAAACTGAGGAAATATCATATGTTTTTGATTTCAATTATAGTGAAAAGAGTAGTTCTTAAACATTGGAAGGATTCCATAATTATTCCTTATTCGGAATGGTTGTCTGAGCTCCTAGCAAGTCTTAGGGTTGAAAAGAATGATAGCCATTCTTACGTAACCAATTGCCTCTTTTGAGAAAATATGGTCCCGTTAATAGTTTCTTATTAAGTAACTAATTATCGTTACCTCTTCAGGTCAGGTGTAGCATAGCACTGGCGCCTTGCCGGGGGTTTAGGGAGGGGGTATAGGGGGAGGGAGGGGAGATTACAGAGACCTATGAACCCGGTGGTAATCTTTTGGGCTCTGTCGAATTGTAATAATTTGTACACCAGGTATTGTACTCTCTTTTACCATCTCTGTATTAATTTGTAAAAGTTAATAAAGAGTGAATGGCAAAAAAAAAGAAACTGATATCAATGCACCATAACCCAATCAGTTACTATATTTTGCAGTTGTACTACCAAGACGTTTTCTATGGGATCTCAGATAGATAAGTAAAGGCCCAAGTGTTAAACAAGTAAATAATGAGCCTTTTAGTAGTATGTGATAAGGTACACCATAATCAGGAATACAAACTTTGACATGTAAGAAATCATACAATGACAGAACAGTAGACACAACAGGCTTGATTTTCGAAGGGGACTGAGATAACTGCAAGCTGCAGCAAACAGCAGCTTGTACTAATGCCCAGAGTGCCAGGGACCCTGCACCCGATTCTCTAACTTGCGGGGGTCCAGAGGCAAAGTCCCTAGGCTTGCAGCAGCCCTGGCCTTATGCAAAACAAACAGTGCAGTAGGAGGGCTTTCCGCAAGCTGTGGGGCAGCTGTACACCTGTCCAGCAGTGCCCCCCCCCACCCACACCACACATTGCAGAGATGCACATTATTGTGAATTTAATATTTATGTTACCCTGGTGATCTAGTGGTCCCTCTCCTGGCCCAAATATGCCCATTGTTGTGATTTCAATATTTTACCCTGGTGGTCTAGTGGTTACTCACAATGCCCGGATATGGCTGTTGTGATTTCAATATTTATTGTATCCTGGTAGCCTAAAGGTCCCTATCCCTGCCCCGATATGCCTGATGTTGTGATTTTAATATCTATTGCACCATGGTGATCTAGCAGTCTTGCCCCCCACCCTGGCATGTAGTGCCCACCACCCCAACCCACTTCCTCCAATCCAAACACTGAACTGGCAACCTGCATACCGCTCCTCATACCACATCAGCCTGAGCCAACTGAAGGGTCACTGAGTGAATACTATATGACACAGTACATGCTCTGTGACCTTTCAGTCAGCGCCTGTTGAGATGACACAAGGAGGGGTGTGCCAGTTGCCAGTTCGGGTTCCGGTTGGGGGGAGCTGGGTGGTGGGCACTCTATGCCAGGGGGGAGGGACCACTAGACCACCAAGTTAACAATAATTATTAAAATCACAACAACAGGCATATTGGGATGGGGAGGTACCACTGGACCACCAGGGCAAAAAATTAAAATCACAACAATGGGCATATTGGGGCGTGGGGGGACAGCTAGACCACCAGAGCAAAATATTAAAATCACAATAATGACCATATCAGGGCAAGGGAAGGGAGTGCTAGACCACCAAGGGGAATGTGTAGTATTATTATTTTCCTTTATCTTTAACCTACAGCACATTAATTCCCAGGGGAACATGGTATGTTGGTGCATCTTGCTAAACTTCTCCAGAGGACATTGTTCTAAGTACCCTTAGACCAGCCCTGGCTGGTCTATGGGTACTTAGGAATTCATCCTCAAGAGGTTGGAGGAGTTTAGAGAATCCCATTTTGGGGAACGCGTCAGCTTGCATCTGCCACATGCTGCCCAGTGCCATGCCACAGCCAAGTTTTGGGCACACGGGCGGCAAAACTCTGGTGCAGGCAGCCTGTGGTTGATGCAGGATGCCATTGAGCATTGCTCCTGGTGCATCATTTGGTGCAAGGGGCACTTTGTGCCATTCTTTGTGATGCAAGCCCCTTGCTCTGCACTGGGGGCTTTGAGAATCAAGCCATATATATACACGAATGCTACAAATCCAAACTTCTTCATTAGCATTGCTGATCATTGAATTACAATTAACTGTATATATATATATAAATTTTTTTTTTTTTTGAGGAGTGGTGCAACAATCAAGAATATCAATCCTTTATGCTGAACCACTGTACAGTAGTAAGCTACATGTTTTCTAACACATACAGTAGTAGCCACAGACATGGTCAGATATTTCCAGATATTTTGCAAAGTTTCTAAAGAGATTCTCTCTGCTGCCTCTACTGTGGAAATGCAGAAAGTAAGAGATTTCTCTAGAAATATCACAGAAACTTCAGGAAATATCTGACCATGTCTTTAGTTGTGACTGCACTGTAGTTACTTATATTTCTAAACTCTGTAATAAAAAAAAGCATAGCCATCAAGAAACAATGGCATTGCTAGCTACATTGAATACAAAAGAGTTTTAACTATATAACAATAGAGGCAAAACTAAGAATAATGAAGTGTCCACAGTCATTTTTTTTTCAATTAAGATTATCTTTTGCTGTGCAAGTATGGAAAGAGACTTATTCAATAATGAACTGCAGTCCAAACATAGCTGTATGCAGGGCCTCAGATAAATAGATTTTGAGTGTATTTTACATCCAGAAATGAGTGTAAAATGTCCAAAAATGGACTCATTGGAGTCATTTACGTCTTTGTGTAAGAACTTTGTTAAGGGCTGACATCTGTATATTTTCTGCTGTAGATGACTTTTTTTTATTTTTTTTAACTTAACCCCTCACAAAGAGACACTTTTGAAACTCACTTTGCATTGACTTCAATATAATTCAGGGGTGACCTGAAGGGGTTAAATTGAACCAACATTATTTGCAACCGTTCTAATCAGCTTTAGCATGTAGGAGTATATTCTCTCTATGTTCTGTGATAGTCTTTGACTCAGACAGCTAAAAGATTTATAGCCAGCCTTGGCATGACTCTGTGTTAGTGGACCAGTGTGTGATTAAGTTTATTTCTACAAAGAAGAGAAATGAGGAGTCTGTTGTTTTGTGTGTAATTAGAATGGACGAATGAAAGCATGTTGGAAAATACAAGAATGTCCATAAAATGACATTCAGGCTGCTCAGCTTGAACTGAAGTGTCAGAGAGGATGATAACACAATTTTCAAAACTTAGAGAAGAGTAGCTAAATACTCTAATAAGCAACAATAAGTGTAGGTTGTGCCCATATTCTAAAACAGAATCACTTTTGAATGCCATTGCCAATCTAACTGACCCACAGTCTTTAATAGACTCTAATACAGTTACAATTCAGAATAGTATAAATTATTTGTGAAAAATTCAGCTCACACTCTCAATACAACAGTGATCAGAAAGAGCATGATGCCAATAGTCCTGAATGTGAGCCTTTACTAAATGAAAATGGTCTTAGGTCAGACTGGCCAAAAGCAAAGGCAATGATGCTGGGATGCTATTGGAACCTTATCCACGAAAGGTTTATGAGACTGGTCATTTCAAAGTACTCTGATATCATGCTAGCATATTCTAAAGTATGTAATACTGCTTTATGCATTCTGCTTGCATTTATAGAAAGTGAGTGTGGTTTCAGTGTGCAGAATAGGATAAAGACTAAATTTCATTGTTCACTCACTGAAGACAGCATAGAGCTGCTAAAGAAACCAAACATGGGGCCTGACTTCTGAGATTTTGATGCTGATAAATCTGTGCAGTACTGGAAAAAAGACAAACAAAGGCAGTAGATGTCTTTGTGCAAAACATCAGAAAAAAAAAAAGGAAACTGGAGAAGCCAAAGTCCCAGACAGAAAACGTAATGTTGTTTAATGATTCCAATACTAGTAGCAGCAGCAATAGTGCCAGCTGTGCCATGCCCAGAGGTACCAGTCACACATCAAATAATGCTGGTATGTCACCATGTACCAGCAGCTGTAGTACCTTTGTCACTGCCAGTGATGGAAGTAGTACCATAAATACAGGGAAAAGTCATGCTATGGTGGGGAGGGGATACTGAAGACAGAGAATTAGCCAATGAGGATTTTCTTGAAATAATTGAGGATGTCAGTGAATAATTTCATAACTGTTCTGATTTGACTCATTTAATCCATGCTCTGCATTTTTGCATAATACCAAAGTCAGACATACTGCAGAAATATTTTTCTGAAAACAAGTAGTTGAGATTGAGAATCAAATGATTATTCTTATTATTCCCCAAATTTATGCAACATGCTTTGTAGGGACACTGTAGCTGCCTGCTGCAGCCTGCTACAACACATAGTGGGGAGGCTGGTGTGGCTGGGAGTTGAAGTGCAGTGGAATTTTGAAATAAAGAACATTTTTTTGGATTAACATATTCACACACCGTCTTCTCAGTTTCTTACTACTAAAGGAAGACAAGAAAAGTAATATTGTCACCCATGGCCATGGTGACAGAAGTTCTCAACCTGTTGTCTCACACTGCTGCAAGTTCTGGCTGCAACACTTTACCTAACAAGAAATAGTTATCAAACATTTATGCATATACCAGTGTCAGAGAGTGAACGGAAGTACAGTGCTACTTCTTATCTGCATTACTTCTCATTCTCCCTCAAACCAAATAAATAAATTTGGTTTGCATAGCCATTAGCCAGCATCTTTAACAAATTTGAGTTCTAGGACTTAGATGCCTTGCCTTGGTAAGGATCAAGCATGTCAGCAGTCAGTCATTCACTGCCCACCCAGTGCCTACCCTTTTGGTTCCCATACCCAATTTCATTATGTTTTTTTATGTTTTAAAGTCTCAGACTTAGCTTACAATGTGAATATGGTCATTCAGCACTTTTTCCAAAGGATAAACTGAGTGCCATTCCTTGTACTGAGAGCATTTAAGAATTATGCACCCAGGCTGCTACCTTGATGTTGGACTTGGAGATATATTGCCCTTTCCCAATTTGCCCCTGATATGCAGACCAAGTGAATAGCTTACCCCAAGTGACCCACCTTTCTCTGCTCTTGGCTGAAGTGTCTGTGTCTGTCATCACTCACATTACACCAGTCTGTCTCTAAATCTCTTTTAGACAAATTGCCTTTGTGCCTATGTTTCTTTGTACACTCAAACCCACTTAAATGCATAGCCATGGGACTTTGAAACGTATGAGATTAAGCGGGTTATGCCTTTATACGATCTTGGTGTTGTGACACCTCGCAGTGCCCGGTAAAACACCTTACATGTTATCTCTGATGTTTCCATCAATTCTATACTGCGACGATGGTTTGCAGCTTCTTTTAACCTGCCTTCCAATCCTAACACCACCCAATGCTTCCCTTCCCCTGCCTGAGTGTATCTCTGTGGTCTGTGTCCAGCACTTCAAAAGTATGGCTACTGCTACAGATGTTTTTTAGCTGCTTTACTGCTTGCCACAATTACAGTAACTCACTTCCAATAGCAAAGCTAGTCACATGCTCCCATGGCCTCTGTGGCAACTCCATAGCAGCACCATAGCAACACTAGTCATATGCTCCCATGGTCCATGTGGCAACTCTAACAGCATCATAGCAACTAGTGTCACATGGTCTTATGTTTTTGGGAAATGATATTCGGGGAAATTCAGGGAAAGTGAGTTGGATTTTGTGATGAACTGGTGCTTGAAATGTAACTTGATATAGGGAGTGAGTTTCACTTCATTTTGATAGGCAAACAGCAATGAGATGATGTGAAGAAACTTAAAAAATACAAACTTTATTGGTCATTGCTAAAAGGTTTAAAATGTCCAGTCACCTTTGTCTGATGTGTTTGCTCTTTCAGAGCTCTGTTGCAAACATTCTCTTTTCTCTTCTTGGGTGTTTCAGCCATCACAAAGAATATAGAAAGACAGGATTATCTGAATGCTTTAACTGTGACTGCTGTTTTATAAGCCGCTAATTACACAATTAATAGCTTGCCATAACTAGCGTTATATTTAGCATGCTGATAATAACTTGGTAATGACAGCTGCTCTGGAACTGGGTGTTGTGATCACTTGAAAATTATGCGATTATACTGGTGAGCTCAATGCCTTTAACCTAGCCTATTATAATGTCAGAGATAGGAAAGGAATCAGGGAATGCGATTTTTATTTGTTAAAGCTGGATTTATGATTAAGTGGTATGTGTTTACGTGGGCTCCACTGCACTACCTGTACAATACCTTCAGTTAATCACAGCAGGTTGTGGTTATTATTTGCCCCCTACCCCTGTCATCTCTAGTGGTAAAGTAACCTACCTGAGTGAATGATGGAGTACTACTCAAGTACTGTCTTATAATGGGTTGGTCTCTTGTTAACCCTTTTCCCTTTTCATCCAACTTGAGGCTTCTTAACATTTCCCCTCAGGTTCATGCCTTTCCTTCCTTTACCAGAGCCCCTGTTGTGCTGCTCAGAGAGGGACAGTTGGAGGAGGGAGTAGACAAAAAACTTATATTGTTTAAATTGTCACATACTAATTTTATTTACTTCTCTTAAGTTGTATGGTTGTAGCCCCCAGGCGTAGGCTGATCTTTTCTACTACAAATCCCAGACTCACACAGGTCAGACTACAGGCAGCTGACCAGCTGACCTGACATAATGCACTGAACTACCCACTCACTGAGTGTACATAGCACATGAAGAAAATGGGAAGCATAACTGGAAAACATCTGATAAGTGATAATCATCAGAAAGCTGTGTAATATCATCGACTTTAGGCAGGCCAGGTAATTCAATGTCCTAAACAGTGTAGCTGCCTAGTGCAGCTGGCTAGGCAGCACTGCAGTGTGGGAGATTCATATGAATTGCCTGCCTGCAATGCATGTTACACAACTTTTATGATCCTCACAGGATCTGATTTTCCAGTTATGTTTTTTTCCGGGTGCCTTTAAGTGCACTCATTGACTGACTCTACTTAGCAGCACATGCAGGAGTGGACCAGGCAGCAAACCAAATATTAAATTCAGAGGCTGACCACTTCACCAGATATATCAATCTGATAAAATGTAAACTGCACACTGTCTGGCAGGCTATTGACTCTTCTCCATTCCTGATTCCTGGCTTTCTCGGGCTGCACTTTATCAGCTGCCTGCAGACAACACCAACACTGTGCCTCTGAGGGGTTTGTAACAGAACACAGACCAAGATGTCTGCCTGTCATCCAACAACAAGTAAGCAAAAGTAGTCTAATACAATAACTCTGCTTTCTACTGCAACTAAGTAAATCAAATATTTTTGCACACTGTGGACCAGCAGCACCATCTTGAGTCAAGTCAGGTGATCTATAGGGCCCTTTTGCAGTGAATTTCCCATTTAAGTGGGTGGCAATAATCCACAACATGCTGTTAATTAAGCATGAGCAACAAACAAAAACAAAACTGTTGCAAGTCTGTCTGACTTGATGTGTATGTTGCATAATTGCATTCATGCATTGTATCGTGCTTGCCATCAGCAATGTATAATAATACAACAAATGAGGTCTGATATTAAAGCATATGTCAGCTTTAATAGGAAGGTGATATATGTATGCTAGTGTTAGTGTATGATCACCAGACTTTGAATGTAGCAGGTATCTGACTGTAAGCAACTTAACACAAGATTGATGGAGGTTAGTTGGAACTGCAGGAACAATTCATGAAACCCATATTGTAAGTAATTGATTTTCTGTGCATATTTTCCTTTCCTAGACTCATTCAGAAACGTTTTTATGTGGATGTGCCATGGATGAGGTTACAGTGATTTATTTAGAAGGCCTATGACTTCAAAAACTATAGGAATTTAAGTATTTCGACTTCCAAAATGTGTGGACTGGAATTATTTTGACTTCTAAAAATTAACAGCTTAAAGTATTTTGATGCCACTAAAACTGAAATGACTTATACATTTCAACCCATGGGAGCATTTGACTTCCACCCAAAAAAAGTTTCTGAAGCCCTGGCTGCATGAACATTCTAATCCTCACTGAGTACAATTTATATAGTTAACCAAGGCATTTGATACAGTTTATGAGACAAAACAGTTTGCCAAATGCTGCAGATAACCAAAAATACCCAATATTAATCTAGGTTGGAGTTAATTATCTTCATTTTTACTAATATCTGACAACATTTTACCACTGTTATACAGATCAGATCTAAGGGTATATCTAATTGTTATTGAAAACAAAATAAATCTCGGTACACACCCACCAAAAATAAAGACTGTTCACCATTATAAAGTACTGAAGGTTTATTAGGTGCAAATGTACAAGATGCAGCCTGCATCTTGCACATTTGCATGTATAAACCTTCAGCACTTTATACTGGTGAGCAGTCTTTATTTTTGGTTGGTGTGTGCCGAGATTTCATTTGTTTTCACTGACTTAGGCCTTATCTCTGGCACCACTGTCCCTATGCAGCCTGTTCCTGTTCCTTGCTTATATCTAATTGTTTTTGTCATTGGGATTTCCTTAGTAGAAGATGACTCACATTCTATGCTTTGGGTGCTCATTTGGCTCTTATTTATTTATAATTTAACTTTTATATATTCTGTTATTAACATTAATCATGCCAAACAATCATTGTAAAACTCTACATTTCTAATTCATTTACATCAACCAAACTTTACAAATAGTCCCGTGTCTGTACATTATTAATTTCAAATCTTGACTCATGGTTTTGTCCTCTTCATGGACTTGGTGTTGTAACCAGAGCCCTTCTTGGTCTGTTCTCCGATCTTTCTGATCTTCATCTTGGGCTTGGGTGTCTAACCCAATGCCTACCTCTAGCCGCTGAGGTGATAACCTCATGATGTATGTGCCCGACACCACCGGACATTGACCCAACCCATGCCTAGCGTTGTCTCCCTTGTCCCCCTTGTGCCCCCCTCCTCCCCTCTCAGCACTTATTTCCATTAACACATTTTCCACTCTGTGACAGATGTGCTTCAGCCCAAAATTCCCTCCTCCCTTTTCTTCCATTCCTCTATTGCCTCAGCCAATTTATTTGTGATTAATGTCATACCTACTTCAGAAAGATGTACCCTGTTCGGTCTGTACTCCCTGTGACTGTCATATGCAATGCTATGTGCTATTTATACCCTCTCTGTCTCCCTCATGAATGCAGCCATTCTCCTATTCAACCACTTCCTAGCTTTTTCAATAGCCTTAATGTTAATCACCTGTCAACAGACCCTTCTAGGGATAACCTCAGACCATACCACCATCACTTCGGGCATACCATGCCCAGATAATCCCTATATCCTTTCTGATTTTTAATAGTAACTCCACCCATGGCTGCTCCCCCAAATTGTTACCCCCCCAGATGTAATATGATTGTCTGACTTTGGTAATCTGGATTTTTGTTGTTCCAGTTGTGGCAAAAGTTATTCCCATTGCATCCCCCTTAACCCTTTCCAGTGCAGTCTGACCAGACTTGGCCAACCTCTGTAGCTGTGTCCCACAAGGCATCCTTGCTACTCACCTTTCTGCCCAATATATCGAGTGTCCCACAATCCAAACCATCAGCTGGTGCCCCACATCAGGAAAAGACAAACCAGGTCAATACTCTATTTAAAATATATCTTTATAACAAGCTGATCTCCACCTCCCAGCTCTTTAATTTTCTCCATTGACCCCCATGCTGCTGCCTCTGAAGCTGCTCCTTTCCAAAGGAAGTGTAAGGAAAATCTTGTGGCATCCTCGGCTATGAACGACATCCCTTTCCTCACCACTGCTGTGACTTGGTATGCTGAAACTAAAGATTCATTTCCATGCCTAAGGATGATGCTGGCCAATGCAGATAGCACCTTCCTGTACTCCTCTATAGCCTGGACTGCACAATGGCCCCTGTTCTGGGCTTGTGCCAGTCTGACCATGTTCCCTAACCTGGCCTGGTATACCTTCGACCGCCTTAGTTTAAGTACTACCTCTGTAGCCCCCATTGTATATCCTCCCATCTCGGTCCCCCAAAATCATCTTTCCAGTTGTGGGCAACCAGCTCAATAACCCTGCATGCTCCTCATTACATCACTAAAAATACTGCTCTAAACAAGTATGCCTGATAGGCTGAGCTCCATATATTCCTTAAACTCTGTAATAATTTCCCCAACAATTCCCCTTCTATAGGCCTCCTGTGATCTACTGGTTTACCATTTATCCTCTGTTATCCCTGCATCATTCTCTGGTGCCACTGTTGGGTTCCCACCACCCCTGTACTTTACACACCACACCTATGCCTGCCAAATAAATTCTCATAGTGGAATGTGCCATATCTTCGTCCCACTTCTGCACTAAAAGTCTCATGATCTGACTTTCTGAGACCATCCCTCTTACCTCCATGCCAGACTCTTGGAGCATCCTCCACACCCCCTCATATGCCTTCAGCATGTTCTCAGAACAAGAGCTCTGATACAACAACTGGGCTCTCTCCATCCAATTTCCCACAAGTGAGGTGGGACTGCTGTTCTGCTGTCCACTGCCTTGAGCACCAATGCCCTGAACCTGTGTAATTGAAGACTGGAAAGGATGTCAGCCACCTCATTGAGAATGCCCTCTATATGCCTGACTTTGAATGAAAGTTTCAGCCACAGCCCTGCTAACACAAGCTGCTTTACCACCCTTTTGACTGTGTCTGTGGAACCCCTTTGCCTGTTCAATATTTCCACTACTGCCCTGTTATCACATCATAATGTTATTTTTTGGTCCCTAAAGTATTCTCTCCAGACTGTGATTGCCACCCAAATGGGGGACGGTCACCAAGAATGTGATGTATTTTAGCAGCCCCTTATCTGCCCAGGCCATCAGCCATCTCTGTGACATCCATTCTCACCTAAAATATGCTTCCATCTCCAGGGCCACTGGTGCATCTGTGTACAGGTCCAAATCTGTATTGAATAACCAGTCATCTTGTCAAAACATGACTCCATTATATTCTTTTAAAAACCGCTCCCATACCTTTAAGTCCTGTCTCAACCGTTTGTGATGTCCAGCCAGTGGTGTGGCAGTCTGGCCTTTCTTGTGGTCCTGGAATGTCTCCTTGTAAAAACCCTAACTGAGGACACAGCCCTGCATGCAAAATTCAGGTGACCTAGCAGCTGCTGTATCAGTGACAGCCATTCCCTCCTGTTACCCTTTGCTAGGGCTATGAGCTCTTTCAGCTTCCTAGTCTTATCCAGAGGCACGCATAATAATCCTGCCTCCGTGTCCACCTCTAGCCCAAAAATTCTAATTTCCATGTGGGACCTTCCATCTTCTGGTCAGCTAATGTTACCCCTAGGGTGTGGCACATTGTCCAGAAATCATTAAGCAATGCTTCTGTCTCCACCCTTCACTGACCCACCAACAGGAAGTCATCCAGGTACTGCACTACTGCCTTGTGCCCATACCTGTCCATGAAGGCCCATTTTAGTCAGGTGCTGAAAGTCACAAAAGCGAAGCATGCCACTGAACACCCTATGGGCATTGCTTTGTCAAAGTAATATTTTCAATCAAATTTGAAACCCAATAAATCCCAGTCTTCTGCTCTCACTGGCAGTTTTCGGAAAGGGCGCTCTATGTCTGTCTTTGCTAGCCATGCCCCCTCCCTTGATATGTTCAGCTCTACTGCTTGATCCAATATGGTGTACAACACCATCCTGCCCTTGTCAGGAATTTCGTCATTCACTGACGCCCTTCTGGATAGGACTGCTGGTGGATCAGCCTAAACTCTCGTGGCTTTTTACATACAAACATATGAACATATAAAATTGCCAGCAGATAAGGCCTTATGGTCTATCATGTCTGTGCGATTGTGCAGCTAGCATCCCTTATACTGCAGCTCCCCCTCCCTCCCTTCTCCCCCCTTCCATGACCCTCCCACTTACCTTGCCGCACTCCCTTTTGAAGCATCCCATTGTTCTACCGGATACCACTTCCTCTGGCAATGTGTTCCACCCAGACACCAGCCTCGCCATAAAAAGTATCTCCTGATTTCCCTCCTGAATCTTCCCCCCCTCCAATCTCAGATCATGCCCTCAAGTGTGCCTCTCCACACTTAATTTGAAAATCCCCTCTGCGCCTGTCTTATTTATCCCTTTCATGTACTTGAAGGTTTCAATCATGTCCCCCCATCCCTCCTCTCCTTCAGGGAGTACATGTTCAACTCCCTCAGTCTGCTCTTGAAGGATAAGTCCCCTAACCCCTGGATCATCTCTGTTGCCCTGCACTGCACCCCTCCTGGCACCAGCCCCAGAGGGGACTCCTGAAGCTCCTGCTGGTGGGGTCATGAAGGGTGCCGCCATTCTCCCTGCTGTTATCTCTTTTGCAATCCTCTCCATACCACCCCCTTCTAACCCTTTACAGATCTTGGATTATTAGCCCACATGGCATTTCTCACCCTCTCATAATGTAGCCTAACCTCCTAAGCAAAGCCTGATCATAACCTTTCTTTGGCTGAGGTATCTGAGTATCCCTCAGTCCATGCTCACAGGGCCTACAGCATAATAGGGGAGTGAGCTAGGTCAAAATCCAGTCCTCCCCTCAGGCACCTGACCTGCTTGTGTCACTGTTCACTTGACATGACCCAAAGGACCCCCTACCCCCAAACCCCCTCCTTCTTCCCCTTGGCTCCCCAACCTGCCTTTCATTCCCAAGAAGCCCCCCCAAAGGGCTGCCCTGAACACTACTGAAAACCTGTCCTGTCCCCCATGCTCCCGCACCTGGACACAGGGTGTTGCCCTGCACACTTGGAACAGATGTGCTTGAACTTGCAATTTTCCCAGCTGCATGTGGCCTTGCTGTAGCCCCAGCATGTTTTCACCAAGGACTCAATCCCCCCCTTTGTCCCTTCAAACAAACTACTACTATAGCTGGTCAGTGTCCGTAACCAAAGGTCCGAATGAGTGGCATTCCATTGAACATCACCATGTGCCGCCATCCAATGCCAGAACCTTTCATCATACAACAACAACCCATATCCCCACTTTGCCTTATATCCATCCTTGATGGTTACTAAGTATGTCAGCAATGGAATGGCCAGTTCCTGCTGCTTCTGTAGCAGGAGTGCACTGAAATGCACAAATCCCACCATACCTCAAATGATTTTCCCCTATAGCACTTGTCCTTTGTGGTCTTGCCCAATAAGGCCAATGCCATTGCCATTTCTGACCTCCCCACTGACTCCCCCTCGCATATCTTTTTGTGGACTCCTTGTCAGTCAAAGCAAGCATGTCCATGTACTCCCGTTTCCCAAATTTTTTCTTTAATAGCTTGTGGGATGTGATCCCCTAGCATCATCCTTGGAAAACCTTCACCATTGCTTACCCTTGCCCCCTTCCTATAATGCCCCTAGCCCTTGCCCAATGGTTCCTTTCCCTTTCAATTCTAACAATGCATTCTCCATTTCTTCCCCCCTCCCCCCCTTCTATTATCCCAGACAGGTAGTCTTTCTGACTCCCATCCACTGTCATGTCTATACACGGTTCCTTATCCTTGGAATTATCAGGTTTATTGTTCACTTCCTTCTTTGGGTGCTTTCCTCCTTTCCCCTTGCTGCCTTTGTCTTCAGTTTCCTTCCTATTTCCTTTCTTCCTCTCTTCATTTTCCATCTTCCATGCTTCATCTATGATGGATTGGATCTGCCTCATGAGGTCCACCACCTGTTTTGCCAGTTTCTCACTGGTGCTCTCCTCCTTAATGTTTTTTTCCTACATAATCCCCCCACTGTGCTTGCCCACCCACCTCCAGTGGTACTTGGGCCTTCATTCCTATCACCTCATCATCCCTTGCAGTTGGCGCTCACCATTCATGCCTTGATACCTCTACTGGCAGAAATGCCGCCATTTCTCTCCCAGCAGTGCTCCTCAGACACAATCTGTTGTTTTCCCCACCATCCTGTACTTTTGACCTCCCTCCCATGCTCCTATCATCCCTGCATGCTCTTAAGATCTGTGGGAGGAGGGGGGGACTGAAAAATTCTTTCCTGCTGAGGAGTGCTATGTGGGATCCCAACTCCCTCCCCCCAATAATGTCCCCACTTCTGTACTGCTGCCTGTTCTATCTATATTTTATTATTTTACTAAATATCTTTCCCAAATGTGCCTGTCCTACCCTCCCGAACCCCTCACCTCCCCAACCCCCAAGTCCCATATTCCATACTCTGATCCTTAGGCCACAAAATGCAGGCAGGCCGTGACATCAGACTCCCAATTAGCATGGTTTTAACCATGGACAGGCACCTGACGCTGCTTGGCCGAACTTTCTCTTTAATCTGTTCCTCCCAAGGTCCCCCTGACCCCATACTCAATATATACCTTCCTGAGCCCTTGTTCCATGGGGTCCTTCTTCTTTACTTTCTTTTAAAACAATGAACCACCTTGTTTCTTCTCCTGCAGACCCCGTCACCCTTACTAGGCCCTCTATTACTACATCCAGTTCCTTCACTACTGCTCATCCAGTATTGCATTTTTACTCCCCGAGTTCCTGTCTTTGCTGCACACCTCCACAGCCTGCCTTCCTCTCATACTCCTTTCTTCCAACTGTGGTCTGTGTTTTAAGATGCAAGTGCACCTATCTGCCCGACTAGCAAGCATCGCAACCTCCCTTCATGTCCCAGGAAACCCAGGCCCTTACAATTCACTCCCCTGCCCTCGCTGAATATAGCAAGCTCTATCACAGCTCTGTCACAGCTTCTTATTATACATTCTAACTGCCACAGCTATACAAACATGCATTGTAATTCACATCACCCAATGGCCTCCTCGGTCTGCTTTTCCCACCCACAAGCATCAGTTCTCTCCCTCCTGCACTAGATTTTACAAAATACTTCTCTATACACTTTACCTTGTACCTCCCAATACTTTTCCTCCACCTTTCCTGATCATATAAAGACATTGTACCCTCCACAATCCCTGGAAAAACAAATATCCAGCCAATTGATGTGCTGAAAATTTGATCTTCTCAAATCTCCAGTAGAAAGTGAGGGGAGCTCCCTACTGCATCCCCATGTGTATCCCCCTTAGCCGCTCCCCTGCCTTACCATCTAACCAATCAATTCACCCCCTTGCCTCTGAGTCACCACCTTGTTATCTGGCCCCCCTCCCCTCTCCTTGTCCTCCCTCCCTTGCTCTACCTTCTGCATTCTCTCTCTCTCCCTTTCTCCCCCCCACTCCCCTGCATTCCACATCAGGAAACCCCTGACAATTATGATTACCTTTAGAATGTGTAACCCCTTTTATAAACAATTACTTGCTGCTATACATAAAAGACAGGTTGCTAGCAAGGACTCAGAAAATGAACATTGTCAAGGCAAGTATTCACCTCAAAAACATTATAGATGTGGCTGGAGATGGTCCATCAGTGCAGTGGTTGGATTTATGCTTGCGACGCCGGTGACCTGGGTTTGGGAGTAGACCCATGTCTTTGGAGGGCCAGCTGGGGGGAGAAGGATGGATGGAGCGTCCCAAGGACTGCTCTCCTTCTCCAGGGGGAGGGTGGAGAGAATGTCTGGTACTTGATGGACCCCAGGTAAAGGCTGGGGGTACTGCAGCAACTGGCATCAGAGCTCTTCAGGGGGTGGGACAGATGCAGGACATCATTGCACATCTCTACCCACAAGAAAAAACAGAAAAATCACTTCTCTGCTGGCCTTCTCTTGCTGAAGCATGCCTTGGCTTTGATTAGCCTCCAGGCCAGCCCTCTGACCTAGTCCCTCATTGTGGCACTGTTGGGGAGTTGGTGCTGCAACCCTACCCTTGGGGGCAAGCCAGGGGGTATCAGAGTGTCATGGTCCATTGTGGAGGTGGAAGCCGAGGGCCATGACTGGGCTTATGTGCCGGGAGGCTAGCAGTAGAGGGCAAAAAGTATAATAAATTAAAAAAAAAAAAATATTACAGACAGGGCTTACAATAAAACTGCCAGAGTAAAGGCATCCTATTTCAAAGCTATACTAGAAAAAGAAAGATGTGAGATTCAGTGAATAATGAAATACAAATTGATGTAAATAATAAGTCACCTCCTTTTTATTTCAGGATTTGTGTCCTTCATTGGTTACTAAATATTTTCAGAAAATAAACCCAAAACCGTGTATTGGCTCAGATCTAATTGTTTCTTGATTGATAAACATGGCTTGTCTTTCTGTCTCTGTTCCACTAACTTGTTTAATGAATTATTCCTTATGTTATCAGATAATACCCAAGAGTTGGTAATTCACTATTATTAAACATATTCATAAATCTGGACCCATTAATACTATTTCAACTTATACTCCTATTTTGTTACTTCCACCGCTGTCTAAATTATTTGACAAGATTGTTTTTGACCAAGCTAATGAACATTTGTTCAAATGCAGTCTCCTTACTGGGACACAGCATAGCTTCTGATCCATGCATGACACAGAGATGGCACTGGTAGGGTTCACAGATTATGTGCATGGAGCACTTGATAAGGGGCTCCATGTGGCATCAGTCACTGTGGATCTCACCAAGGCCTTCAACCTAGTAGACCATGAAATTTTGTTGTGCACTCCGGCTAGACAAGGTTTCTCAGAGGGTACTGTGTCTTGGTTTGAAAGGTATCTTCAAGGGAGAACACACTCTACAGTTATTGAATGTACATGCTCTAAGAATATAGAGATTAAATGCTGTGTACCCAAGGGGTCAACTTTATGCACCTTTTTGTTTTCTTTGTTTCTAAACACAATGCCTATGGTGTGTTCTCCCACAAAGCTAATTTTATATGCAGATGACACAGTCATCTTTGGTTCTGATAAGGACGAACTGAAACTTTAAAAACACTCAAAATGATTTTTTACAATAGGCATAATTGGTTTCAGTCGCAATAACTTCTTTTATATTAACAAAACAAAACAAACAAAAACTATGTGTTTTTTCTTGTTTGAAGTGATCTATTTCTTTGGATTTTCACATTTTTATTTACTATGCAAATTAAATTAAATTAAAGGGTTGAACTTTTTTTTTATTCTGGTATTCGTTTAGACTTTTTTTACATTTGATATACTGTATAAACCAGCTAACTAAAGCATTACACTTCATTTTTTTGTTTTCCCACCTGCAGCGACATTTAGCCAGCGATGTCCCCCACAGAGACTACAGCACCTAGACACAGTGGGAGACCCACTGGAACCCGGTACTGTCTGTCAGGAGTCCTGCACCCAATCAGCTCCGAAAGGGACAGAACTTCCTATAGGTGCGGGGGCACAGCACCTACTGGGGGTTCGGGTGTGAAGCCCCCCGAAGAAAACAAAGACAGCAATAGTGAACTGGCAACTGACTGCAGAATGCGGTTGATCTGCTGGTGTCACTGATGGGGCATTCAACAGAATTTATGTCGGACTCTTGTCATGGATCCATTACACTTGAGGCTTGGTATGTTACTAATGTATTGTTATCTACATTTGTTATGGAAGTATTATTATTATTTTGTTATTATTAGTGAGTGAAACATTTTAGTAAATTAAACAAGTTATATGATTCAATTTGTAGATCTGAAACCAGAATGGGTAGATTGGTTCAACATTGTGCTCGGTACAAGGGATTAGGCTGTCTGTCCCTCAAGGATCCTTTCACCTATAAAGCATAATTTTTTTTCCATATAAGATAGTGCTAGATTAAACACCAAATTGAGTATTTGTAATGTTTTAAAAGAACTAACAATTTTTCACCAGAATGCAAAAAAAAAAAAAAAAAGGTTTGTTTTCTCCATTCCACTGTGTATATCCTATTTTGGACACATTACATTTACGCGCAAGACTGTTAGCTGTTATAATAACTTGCCAGAACCTGTTTAGGGTTGAAAACTCTACAACCAGGTTGCATATAGTTGAAGATTAACAAGACTGTATCATACTGTAGTTGAACTGACTAAGCTTAAAATTATAAAACTGAAATCCAGATGTTCTGGACAATTACATACATGCAGTTACAGCCTGAGTTATTTCAAACACTATTACAAGAATAACACACCTCACTCACCTCAACTGTAGTTCCCAGTCATAAAATTGCCCACATTACCACAGTATTCAAGGTGGGACTTAAGGACTAGGCAGGTACCTACTTGCCAATACAAATACAATCTAGTGTATCATAAAATGTTAAAAAAGCTACCCACACTCAGATGCTTCAGTGCTTACAGTACTCATCAGGGTGCTAAATTACTTGTGTTTCACCAGAGACAGTTTTTATTCTTCTTGATCTCATGTTAGCTTTTGACAGTGCAGACCATAGAGTTTTAACTGTTGACTGAGGCACTTTGGATGACTTAGATGCACTGTGTTGAAGTGGTTTTAGTCCATCTTTTCTGGGAGTGTGCAGTTGATGGTGCTGGGAAATTGTACGTTATGTCCTGTTGCCCTTCACTGTGGCGTGCCTCAGGCTTCAGTCTTGCCCCTATGCTGTTTGCAGTGTATATGTTTCCCCTGGGAAAGGTCATTTAAAAATAAAATCTGAATTTTTATTGCTATGTTCATAATCAGAGCTGTGTAAAGTTGGTAAAGTTCCCTTTGCAAATTAATTTGAGAAACTTGCCTAATTTGTGATGTGCTGACTTCACAAAGTTTTCGGCAGGTGAAGTGGCACTTTTTTCAAGCGAAGTTATGCACATTCACTGGCAAAGTTGCAACTTCAACATGACTGCACCTGAATTTCCCTGAAAAAAATGAAAATTTGGCAGGAAAACTCATTGTGAAGTGGCAAAGTGGTGAAGTTTTTTTTAAAGCAAATTTCAAAACGTTGCCGAAACATTGTCAGTGAAGAAAAACTTCCCCAAATCTCTACTAATAATACTAAGCTATATCTGTTGTTTGTCTCTGGAGAGATACATGCTGTCAATGTGCTAAAAAGATGCCTATTTGACATCAGTGACTGTATGATGTACAGCAGATTGATGCTGAATCCAGACTAGACAGATGTGTTGCTAGTCAAATCAAGTTCTCAGAGATTGGTAGAGGTGGAAGGGAAATTCTCAGCTTACAACTTGAAGCTATCCTTTTCATTGCCAGCGATAGGATGAATAACATGGGCATCATCATGGCCCACAGACTGGCACTGGAACATCAGGTATCAGCAGTGGTTCATGGTGGCTTTTTCCACCTTAGGAACATTGCCTAGATGAAACCGTTTCTGAGTTCTGAGGACCTGAACACACTAGTACATGATTTTGTTACATCAAGGTTGGATTGCTAAATTGCTCTGAACCTTAGATTACTAGAAGGGTTGACAAATAGCTTGTGGTTGGTGCATAATGCCACCTCCAGGTTGATTACTGGGATTTCTTGCTCTGAGCATATCTTCCTAGTGTTGCAGATGTTGTACTGGTTGGCAATAAGATGGCATATCATCTTCATGATAGATTTGTTAATCAAAGCCCTACACGATATGGACCTGGGTTACCTGAAGGTGTGTCTTTGTCAATATGCTCCTAGCCACCCTCTTTGCTCTTTTGAAGTGGGCCTCTTGTCAGTCCACAAATTCAGGCAGAAGCAATCTGGGGCTAGGGTATTTGTGGTCACAGTGTCCATGATCTGGAATGCACTGCCTCATCATCTGAGAAAGGTCCCATAAGAGGACGGCTTTAAGCAGGGCTACCATGGATAGCAATTAACATTATTATTACATTTTGATGAGGTTTGGGAAGGGAGTATGCCATTAGTCTACCAGTGACTGACAGTTCCTGTTATCAATTTTGTTACTTGAGCAGGAGGGTGAGGCTTTCACAATTCCTCTGTACACTGTAAATGACAGCAATGTGTAGAACCACTATGGGTCACATCGTGACATACAAATATCCCCTTAGCACCTTGCAGACCATATGTTGGCATTAGCATACTATCTGTTGACTATGGCTCCAGAAGCAAAATTGTTATTCTGTTTGGGATGCCCTTTCTCACTTTGCGCCTGGAAGTCTGTTGCCAGCATGATGTAATGTTACTACCAATCATTTTCACTTTACATGGTGGTTGCACAGACTCATATTCATACAGGCAGTGCACACCAGATAGGATGTGCTGCTTGTATGAGTTTGCACCATGAAACACAGAAACACAGAATGTGATGGCATATAAGGGTATCAGACACACCCAGTCTGCCTGTTTTATCTTTTTTTTTACTTTATTTTATATTGCTGTAGACCTAACTAGATCTATGGCACCCTCACTTCCATTAACCTTCCCCTCCATTCCTCACCCCTGTGGTTCACCCTCTCTTTCTTACCTCTACAATTCCCTTATGTCTGTCCCAGGCATTTTTTAATCCCTCCACTGTTTTTGCCTCCACTACCTGAACCGGAAGACTGTTCTAGGGATCCACCACCCATTCTGTGAAGAAGTACTTCCTCACATCTCTGCTGAAAGTACCCCTCTCTAGCTTCATAGCATGCCCCTTGCTCAAGAACACCATTTTCTCTGAAAAATACTCTGCTCCTCCTCTCCTGAACCTTATTAACCTCTGTTGCAGATCTTTGTGTCATTGGCAAAGAGACTGTTCTTTCCTTTCAGTTCTTCTGCTATGTCACTTAAGATGACACCAAGGTCTGCAATAGGGTTACACTCAAGGGGGTGGAGAAAATGAGGAAAGACTTAGGCAAGTTGTAGGAGTGGTCAATAGTTTGGCAGCTTTGATACAATGGCATGAAGTGCAAAATCATGCACTTGGGGAGCAAAAACACAGAGGAAGAATACACAATGGGAGAAGAAGTACTAACAACTAAGAAAGAAAGAGACCTGGGAGTAATTAAAACAGATTATCTGAACAAAGCCAAACAATGTGAGAAGGCAGTGAGGAAAGCCAGCGGAATGCTGGGATGCATAAGAGAGTTATTCCCAGTAGAAAACAGGAGGTGGTGATGCCGATGCACAGGCAGTTGGTAAGGCCTCATCTAGAGTACTACGTGCAGTTCTGGAGATCTCATCTCTGAGAGGACAGGGTGGAGACAGTCCAGAGAAGGGCAATGGAAATGGTGCAGAGGCTACACAAAGAACCATATAAAGAGAGACTGAGAAAACTCAGTATGTATACTCTGGAGGACAGGAGTGAGTGGAGGGATATGATAGCAACATTCACATACCTCAGTGGGCTCAACAGAGTTCAAGAGGGCAATATTTTTCAGAAGAAGAGATGGACAAGAACAAGGAGTCATATTATGAGGCTGGTGGGGGGGAGTCAGGGGCAACTTGAGGAAATATTTTTTCATAGAAAGTGTGGTGAATGCATGGAACAGCCTCCCAGATGAAGTTATGGGGGCAAAAATGACTGGCAAATTCAGGAATTCATGGGACAGGCAGAAGTCAACACAAGAGGTAGGCTGCAGATCAATAGGGTTTGGAGTTTATACAGTAGGTAGGGAAATGAGCAGAATAGGTAAGGCAGGTGGTCCTTATGTCCCGACAAATTCTATGTTTCTATGTTTATTTTATTTTTTATTTTAGACTTCGGTAATGGGGTAAGGCCCACAAGTGCTTGTTTTAGGGGTGACCTGTGAGCACTGGGCAGTTAAGTGACTTGCTCAGAGTCACACCGTATTCAAGTGTAGGTTGTGAGAATCAAACCCAGGTCTGGTCTGCTGGATGTATCAAGATCATTCACAACTTATTACTCTAACCTCTAGGCTATACGGCCAGACCCTTAATGTTAAGACATGAAAGAAGTCTGGAACCAGCACTGATTCTTGAGGTGCTCTGCTGTTCACCCTCCTTTCCTCAGAGCAAATTCTGTTTATCACTGCCCTTTGTGTCCTGTCTACTAATCATTTTTTTATCCAGCTTACTACCTAACTACCCATCCCTATGCCCTCCAACCTGCATATCAGTCTTCTATGTTTTCCATGTCCTGCTGTCCCAGAGCTTTACCAGAATCAATTATTCCCTTGCACTTACCTTTTATTTTGTACAGTGTTGATAATGTCACATTTAAGGGGCACTATTTCAGTCTTTACTTTGTCTACGCCGCTGTAATTGTGTTCTTTTGTCTTAATTCCATTCTTGACTTATTGCTGCATTTTCTAGTTACCTGACTAATGATTTTTGTTAATGTGTACTGCTGTTGCCATGCAATTTATTCTTTGTATTCACTGTTGTTACCCACCCCATTGTATGCAACCTCTTGGGTCGTGCCTGGAAATAGGCAGCTTTGCTGTCTAGCACTCCTACCCAGTTAACAAAAACTAAATAAATATGTGGAATGGTGTTGAAAGCCTTGCTGAAGTCCAAGTGGGCCACATCCACTGCCCCTCACTGATCCAACAACTTGGTCACTGAGTCAAAGAAATCTATCAGATTTGTTTGTCATGACCTTCCCTCCATGAATCCAGGCTGCCTTATATCCTGTAACCCATTGTATGCAAGATAGTCCACTGTCCATTCCTTGAGTAATGTTTCCATCAACTTACTCACCACTGATGCCAGGCTGAAAGATTTATAATTGCCCACCTCCTCCTTGATACCACTTTTGCGAAGTGGGGCTACCTACACACCTCCCTAGTCCCCTGAAACCACTTTGGTCTCTAGTGATCTGTTAAATAGGTTTGTCAGAGGAGTAGTCAGTACCTTCCTGAGCTTCCTCAGCACCCATGGATGGACTCCCTCTGGCCCTATAGTCTTGTCTACCTTAGGTTAGACAGCGATTTTTGGACTTTCTCCTCAGAAAATGGACTGGTGTCCACTTCTCACCCCTCAATGTCCTTGGTGCCTTTTTGAGGTCCCTCCCCCTCCTCTTCTACTGTGAATACTGAGCAGAAGTATTTATTCAAGATGTCTGCCTTTTCTTGATCCCCCTCATTACAATCACCCGTTCACTCTTTAACCTCACAATTCCTCCCTGTCTTCCTTTTCTCACTCATGTATCAGAAGATTGTCTTCCCCTCTTTTGATATTCACTGAGCTATTCTTTCATCAATCAGTACCTTTGTGCTCCTTACAGATTTGCTTGCCTCCCTTTGACCCTGACAGTCATGCGCTCTCTCTCATTCATCACAGTTGTTTGCATGGTGCTAACAGACGGCTGTAAAAATGGGACTCCTTTGACTGTATGATACACATTGGTAAATATAAAAAAATATAAATTAGTGAATTTTGGTTCCCAATGAAAGACACAAGCTAAATAAAACTCTCTTGTTTTGCATGCAGTGTGGTACATCAAACCTGCAGTTTTTATAAAAAGATTTATGCAGTTTTCCAGCATAAAATTAACCTAGAAATGGCCTGTAATAATTTTAGTCATAAAAGGCCAATTGATTTAGCTCATGTCACAAATCAGTGTGCTTCTTTTCCATAATATATCTTATTACAATAAAGGTTTACTAAATGGATCTGTGAAGAAATGGAATTTAGAGCAAAGGTAATGTATCCAGAAGCAGGCCAATGATACGTACTGAAGAGTTAAAAAGTAGTCTCCAGATTTGAGAGATTGTATCATTCAGTGAAACTTATTTTTTGAAATATGTATCAAGTTTTTAGTTTCACTGCAATGTACAGCAGACAAGTACAATACAGACAAATAAAGTGGCATGTAGAGTAAATGGGACCCTACCACCATAGCTGACTGGATACAAGGCACTATCATCATAAACATTAAACTCATATTACTATGTATATTAATAGGTAGTAGGGGCAAGACACTTAAGACTTTATATTTTACTTTATAGTGGGGATCATTCACTGAAATCCCAAGCTCCTTATGAATGTTTCTTCTTTTCACAGCACAGGAAAAAATACCTTATACTAGATACCTACAAAATAACAATTCTCACACTACAGTACCATGCTGTCATAGTCATTGTAATTGAAAGTTGACCATGAAAAAGAAAACAGTTTTCATTATAAAAGTCTTTATTCTGCTGAACTTTAATGGCATTTCCAAAGCAAAAGGGGAAACAAGGGTGGATTGGTACATGGAGTGGTTAAAAAAAAATTAAGAACCAGGTAGATAACTGTTGTGGTTGAATTGTCAGAAAGAAGTGAAGAATGAAAACTATTGGTTAAAGCATAGGCTTGGAAATCAGGAAACAAGGTTCAAATCCCAGCAAGGTATTTTTACTTACTGTGTGGCCTTGAGAAAGTTTTTAACTATCCTGATCTTCAGTCTACCCAGTTGTCCACGTGGGTAGATTCAGGATATCACTGTGAAACAAACTGCACCTCAGTTTTGCTACCCTATGAGGTTACAAGTGTAAGGGGGCTTTCTTTGTCCATGTGTGATCACAGTATGAAGCTGTTAAAAATAGATATTTGAATCTAAAAAACTGTTCTTGATTCAGTCAAGTCAGCGGAGTTGTAGTGCTTCTTACCTCTGTTTGTCTCTATGTTGATATAAATGTAATGAAAATATTGTAGCCTGACTACCTTTACAGCATAGCAGCATATCACTGAAGAAACATTGCTACTTCACATTGTGGTAACATTTTCAGCTACCTATCAATGCAGGCCCAGGTTGTTGTTATGTTACATTGCTGCTATGTATGTATAATTTAAATACTGTAGTTGCCCCCCATTACTCCTGACCTTCATTCCTAGGACACACAGTATGTATACAACCTTCTACTAGTTCGCATATAATTCTATGTGGCACTTTGCTGGTTCACTCTCTGTGTGCATTTGCAATATTTATCTTCTTGAAGACTGTCATCATATTCCATGGCATCTACTGCACCACACATATATTCTATACTATATACACATTTCATTACTTTGCTTTTGACTGCTGGTTCTGTAGCAATCATTTAAGACAGCATAGTGTTTATATAGCATTACTTTGCACTCTATACAATTTTTGTATCATTGTTATGAAGTCCTGAGAAAGATGTTTGCTAGATCCCTTTATATTTGCCTCAGTTGTGATTCATAATGGGAAGATGTGAAAAGGATTTATCCAACTTCAGATAAATGGGTTGTATTGCTCCATTTGCGGCTTTGACACTCCTAACTTTCCAGATTTGTCTGATCAGTTGTAAGGTAAAAACATAACATGCCTTACCACTCCACCTCTGTTATGTACAATATCTACCTCTGTTTGCTTACACTTCAGTCCATGAGCTCATAAGTGTATGCAGCTCCCTACTGTAATGCCCCTGCATCTGGGAGATGCTTAGTTGCCATTACTGTATCATAATAGATTTGCATTTTCTCTCAGAGTTTTGGAAGGGGGTACTTAATTTTGTGTTCTTCTCTAAGCATATCCAAAACACATTTTGGAACTGTATAGAAGCAGTGCTATTTTTTACTACTTAGTTTGTATAAGACTTTCTAACATGGTCACTGAAAGGTAACCAATAAAATAAAATATATGGGTTAAGTAATAATAACTGGCAAACTGCACTGAAGCTTTTTTTTCCAGAATGCATGAGTAAGTGTTTCATGTTTTAAGTTTTAAACTGGTTTGCATGTTGAGCAAGAAAAACACATGATCTTAAAAATGAGTCAGGCACAGGTCAGAATAAATAAATGACTGAACACACTTAAACGTATCTTCATCAAGATGGTGATTTGGAAAAAAAATGCTAGTGGAAATTCCTTCAGTGTAATGAAGAGCATGCTCCAAATGTCTGTGGGCTCCTTCATAGGCAATATTTAGAATACATTAATAAACCAGAACAAGAAAGCTTAGAAGCTCTGTTTTGTAGTTCATGTGAATAGATATGTTTTTTTTCTTAGTAACACCAAATAAATTGTCATTAATGCTGACCAAAAACAACAGTCATGGGCCTTTATTCAGGAACATTACCTCCAGCATTAACATCACCATTTTTTGACTCTGCTAACCTGATTCAACAGTGTACCACATAGTTAATTGTTTATTACTGAAGCAGGTTAGTAAAAGCAAAGTAAAGTGGTGATAACATTAGAGGTAATTTCTATCAGTATAGAACATTTTGCATACACACCAAGTTCATTGTTTTAGCATTTAAGGAGCTTGAGAATCCCAGTGCCACTTCACAAAGCCACAATGATAACAGTGTTCGCCTGGAAGAAGTGACTTTAATGTACCAACACAAACACATTAAAATACAATGAGAGTCTTCCAGCGGCAGTGACTTTTCAACTAAAGTGTTGCATTTTACTTCACAAATAATTAATGAGGAACATGCACAACATAAAGAGGTCTTGGGGTTAGATACTGTATTACACAAAGCCATATCTCCCATAAGGAACACATTCAGTATTGGACTTTTGCATAACATGTTCATAAATATAATTTTATTTATGTTAATTAGTCACAAAGTACTCTATGGCAAAACGGCTGAATTGCCTTGGAATTATATTATTCCCTGCAATATCCTGCAGCAGTTTGCAGTTATAATTTAAGATAGTGTTAGTAGTAGAAGTAGTACATTTTATTTTTATCTGGCACCCTTCTACAGAACTTCAGAGTGCCATTACAAAACATTATACATAAAAGGTAGATCAGGTATAATATATAACAATCCTGTAAAGGAACAGAACACAAAGTGTAAGAGATACAACCGGTAACAAATTACTGAGAAAAAATAATAAATCCAGTGTCACGTTCCACATCAACTCAACAAGTATGACACAGGAGCTGGTGCAAAGAAAATCTTCAATTATTCGATAGATAGTGATGAATCATGGCAAACAGATGCATGCAGAAAGGTGCACAGAGTGATTCTGAGACTCTCTTTTTCATCATAATATACAACCAGAGAGACCATCATAAAACAGTAAATGAAATGAATAGTTTAAGCCTAGAATAGGAGCCTACACTATATAAAATATGTAGTTCTATCAATGAATAAATGAAATAAATAAATATAGGATCAATAAATAAATAATTACAGAGTTAGCAGACAGTAAGTACTGCATTGTGTACTGGCTGGCACTGCCGTACTTTCATAAAAATAATGTTTCAGCTGAATTCAATTACTAGAGAATATTGTATTTGAATGATGATTTTTCCTTTCTGAAGTTTGTAAAACATTCACAGTAAGTAACATATCCATTACATTTGAGTGTCACCTTGGCTTCATAGTGTGTTTATTTTTCTTTTTTTCTTTATTCTTAACATTACAGTGATGTTCACAGAAACAGAATGTTACAAACTCAGTTACTGTGAGGTCAGTTTGGGAAAGCCATGGTCAAGGCAGTGGAATTTTATTTGTATGGTGCCATTTCTCTGGTGCTTGGGAGCTTAATGGTTCCATGTCAAAACAGCAATCGCAGAATAGCAATTGCCAATACGTCAAGTACACATCACCAAAAAAAAAGATTATGTGCACTCGCAGTGAAGAAACAGTTGTGAAACTGAAGAGGTTGTTATGCGGAGGGCTTCACCCCTACACCCACCACACAGGGAGCTGTGCCCTACCCTCTCCCCCTGACTTAATGATTACCAGCTCTAGAGGGGTGCATGTCGGGAAGGGGGAGAACTTTGCAAAAAATATGTGCTTATGGAGCACGAGTGGAAATAAAAATCTGTATCCCTTCCTGGCCCCAAACTCTGTACCCTTGCCACTGTAGCCTGCCACCCTTACCACTCCCCCATGGCACCAGCTCAGTAGCCTCCCACCGTACAACCTCCTACATACCCTCCCTCCTCTTCCAGTATCCCTCCCATTCCTCCTGTTACCTTCCCCTTCTTCCTGTCACCCTGATTGCTAACCTTGCATGGTAGCCCACATAACAAGTGCTGAAATTGAGTTGCTCATATTCAATTCACTCAATTTCAGTCACCATTATGATGGTATACCAGCTTCATTCTTAACATCAGAGTGCTGTTCACAGAAACAGACTGTTATAAACTCAATCATCGTGAGGTCAGTTTTGGAAAGTCAGAGGTAAGGCACAGGAATTTTATTTGTACAGCACCACTTCTCTGGGTGTGGGGGCTTAGAAGATAAATGGGCAACAGCTGATCAGTTATAATCAATACTTTGTGAAATATTTATTATTTAGGTACTGCATAATCTGAAATATTAAGACAACAAATAACAGGAGAAAGGAAAAAAAAATAATCTGCAGTGTATGGGTATCACGTCAATACAGTGCATCAATTTGAGCGTGAGCATTTTCAGCACTGCAGTATGCGTGTAATCAGGGTCAGTGTATATGTTACTTTAGCGCATACCGCAACAGTGCATAGCTAGAAAATCTTGCAATCCAATGTGTATTTTTCCACCCTCTATGGTGTGCTCTCTCCAAATTAAGATATAGCAAAACACTGGATTGGAGGTGGACATTCACTCTGGGGGTGGAATGGATTGAGCAGCTGACTTTTTAAATCCAGAAGCCAAGGATTTTCTTTTTTAAATGGAAAGCACCTGTATTCCTTCACCACAATTAAAAATTACATCACTTTTAACTACCGGACTCACACTCTCTCTCTCCCTGTGGTACGGCAGCTACATGGGGTTTAGGGCATTTCCCTGAGTGAGCATAATTGACGCTTTTAGTTTACAGACCTGGGCAGTGTCTGATGATGCTACCTCACACAGAAGTTTGTTCCATGAATATTTAGTGTCCTAACTAGTGTTGTAACCCCTACCACCAACACCCCTAGTGTTTTCTGAATTTCACCTCCTCCTCACCATGTCCCAGTATGGTGGGACAAAAAAATGAATGGAAAGATGGTGATTGGGGGAGTTAGTGAAGCATGGTTCTTTTGAAATGAATATGTGCTTAGTTTGCTGAGAGGCATTCTGTTTTATGGCCTGGAACAAGAGTGCTGTGGGAAGACATGATCTTTTAGAAATGGCAAATTAAGTAAATGTTATCAGCGCTGCAGGGGACACTGAAGCCAGCTGCTAAGTTGTGATGGGTGAAGCCAATCATGGCAGTGACTGCTTCTTCTTTCATATTAATGGTGGGAGGCAGGGGTATTTGTTTTATAGCTATAATTACATTAAAGAGGGGTGACTATAATACCTGTGGGCAAATGAAGTTGCACAGTTGCAGGGACAATGCAGTGGGTATCAATATTTCCTCTGATCACTTCTGATTAGAAGTAAGCAACGCACTGGAATGCTGAGCACTGAAATGCTGATGAGCACTAAATGCAAACGGCGATTTGACCACGCTTGAAACTACTGCAATGGTTTTGCTTGCACAGAATTGACATGGAACCCAGCGTATATAATGGTGACAATTTTGAGCATATACTGTTTTATTCTTTGTTAAAAAAAACAGTTTTCTTTTGTCTTGTAAATGTTTCTCTATTTTGAATTTTCTTTGGCAGTTGTATCTCACGTATGGTGCTAACTGGCTAAATTTGTGAAAATTTTATTTTGTGTGAAGTGATTAGTACCAAATGTTGTGCAAAGAGGTTAGCACCTAATTCATTCTTCATGACAAAGGCACAATTTCATTGTAATGTTATGGTATTTTATTTAATAAAGTACCCAATTCCAGAGCCTCAAGGTGCATTACATAAAAGTACAGTAACAGACAGTGAAGCATATAAGTTACATAAATTCACCATTCATTAAGCACCATGTAAAAATCATGCAACCATGAAAATTTTACAGGGGAAGTTAGCCATTTTTATGGTACTGTTTTATTGCTTTTAATTGTAGTTGATAACAGCTCAAATAGTGTTCAATTTATGAGCAGACAAAGCATTGGTGGGGAGGAGCAGATTGTCATAGGGGCATAGGTCAGGAAGCACAGGCAAACCAGGAGAAGTTACAGTATAAAAGCCACAAGTGCATTTTATTATCAATAGTAATAAAATAAAAAAATTAAATAAAAATTGTACAGGATAGCTCATGATGCAGGCAGTTCAAACAAAGTCCTACCTCTGACAGCATCTCTAAATCTGAATCTGCAAAACCAAAACATTGCTCTATTTATAAGATGGTGTTGCCTGACAGTTTAAATTCTGCATCCTGTTCTTGTACATAAACTTTCTGGGGGGGGGCATGGTTTGGACATGATTAAATATGGCCACTTGCTTATCTATCTCTGCTCCTGACTCAGATTAATTGTAAAAATCCTGCAGAGCCAGTAGTCAGAAACAATCCCCAAAGTCACCAGAAGGCTCTGCCAATCTGTCAATTCAGTACAAGCTAAAATTTAGACTTTTACTTGGCTGATGGAGTAAGCAGTACAGCAGAACTAAAAGACAGCCCTGTCATTATGGGGCCACTAGAGAAGTTGGACACTATCCTGACTGCAATACAATGGGCAGATGGGAGTGGGAGAATTGAGACCAGTAAAGTTAAAAACAACTGTCAAGAAGGCAATTGCTGCAGAAGAGCTGTAATCACATAATCATCCCATTTGCAGAAGGTGCACATGACCAAAAATATGGATGCACACATAAACTTATCAACTAGTGTTTAATAAGCTATCATGGACTTTTGGACAGGAAGATCTTATACACAGTAGTACAGATATGGCAGCTCAGACAGCTCAATCAGATAATGGGTAAGTAGACCACCAACTAGGATATATAACAAGAATGTTAGAGGTTCTCCTGGTGGACATGGCAGATATTAAAATGTCCATGGCTGGCAAAATGGAGGATGTCAGCAGGGGGAGAGAGAGTACTGAGCATCCAGAGGACAAGTAAGGATACAGTTCAGATCTCCTGTACCAGTGAGTGATTTGCTTCTGAGATGAGGGAACCAGGACCATTGCAGCAACCTGAGAATAGAGGCAAGAACCTTAGGAGGTAAGTGGCATGAGGGTAAAAGTACTTTGGTATGGCATCCAAGGGCATAGAGAGGGTGAAATGTACTAAAGTCCTATAACATCTCATATTTCTGAAGGCTGATGTGGCTATAGTGCAGGAGACCCACCTCATGGTCAGGATAGTTCAATGGCTCAGGAAGGCATTGGTGGGTAAGAGATTGTACAGCTCTGCCACATCCAAATCCAGGGGTGGCAATACTTATACACAGAGCATGTCAATGGACAGAAGAATTGGTAAAAATGGACAAACAAGGCCACTGGATGATAGTCCATTTTGCCTTCCCCGGAGGTAAAGTCATAATGGCCAATGTGTATGCTCCGAATCATGATGAGCCTGACTTCTTCCAACAAGTCAGCCAAGCCCTGGCTAAGGCCAAAGACTATGAACAAGATATGCCTTTAATAGCAGGGTTCAACTTCAGTCTGATACAGGACATTTTCCTGGACAAGTCACAGTCTTCCCCAGATTCATGCAGTAAATCCAAGGAAGCCCTGACATCTTAGCAGGAGGAATGCGGAATGGTAGACCCTTGGCAGAGTGATAATCCAATGGGTAGGGATTACACATGGGACACACAGCAGGACTGACTACTGGCTGACAAACAGGGAAGCATCATAGGGACTCCAGGAGGTGGCTATAGAACCAATGGCCATATCAGACCATGCACCAGTCAGCCTGATCTTCACACCCCCTGGGACTCAACCTGTATCCACAAGATGGAGATGCAACCCACTCCTGCTAAAAGACCTGGAATTTGCCAAATGGCTAAAAATACAGGCTAAGACATACTTTGAAATTAATGCCAATGGGGAGGTAGGGCAGGTACAGTGTGGGAGGCATTCAAGGCCTGCTTAAGAGGCTGCATAATCTCGTACATGGCAGCCCAGAAAAGGAAAAGAAGGGAGGAACTGGAAAAGCTGCAAAAGAACCTGTCAGTGCTTGAGGCTCAGTTTAGAGCAACTCCATCACCCCCTAGAGAGTTGATAGCCTCAATCATGGGGCTAAAGTATAAAATAAATATAATAATGTAGCTGAAGGTGGACTTTCAACTCCTCAGATCCAAGCATAGATTCTGGGAGGCTGGTGATAAGGAACTGCTGGCTTTTCATCTGTAGAAACAAAAGGTCATCTCCCCAATACATGCCGTAAGAGACCAGAATGGGGACATAGTCACCAAACCCAGGGATCTAAATTGAGTAAAAGCTCCAGCAAGGATGCTCAAGGGTTCAGGACTAGATCATGCAAAGCAGGCTGTGGGCAGCATTAAAAGACCAGGGGGAACTGAGTGGGGAAGAGAGGTGTGGTCCATGCTGGTGGAGAAGACTGGAGAGGGGTAAGGGGGTTGGGTGAAGAACGGTCCTGATTAGTGCCAGGAGCATAGGCAATAACATGCCAAAGCTCCAGGCAATGCTAGTTGAGGGTGCAGCAGATGTGGCTGCAATTATTGAGACTTGGGCCACCCAGAGGCATGATTGGGACCTAACTTTAGAGTGCTACACAATGTTTAGGAAGGATAGAGTTGTGGGTAGGGGGTGGCATTGATAGTCAAAAATCACATCATGGTTGGTGGAATTGAGGAGGCAGGGAGAGATGTGGAGGCAATCTGAGTAACCCTACAAATGAGGGGGGTAAAAGATAGGTGTGGTGTACAGACCCCCTGCAATGGAGATGGAACTGGAGGACGATCTGGCTGAGAACATCAGGGGTATCAGGGGTCACTGTGGCCTCATAAAAGGGCAGGGTGGTGGTCATGGGTGACCTGAACATGCTGGGGGCAGACTGGCACACTATGACATCCTCGGTGGCCAGGGAGCAGAGGTTGATGGATGTCTTCCAGGATGCCTTCCTAGTCCAGCATGTGGAGGACCCTACTAGGCAGAACAGGATCCTGGACATTTTCCCAGAAGATAATAACCAAATAAGGGGCCTGGAGGTGAACAGCCCATTGGCAGGCAGTGACCATGCCACGGTCTGGTTTCTTATGTTCTTAGGGGAAAAGGAAATTTGCACAAACACAGCAGTAATGTATTTCGGGGGGCAGACTTTGAGGGCATGGGAAGGATTCTTTGAGGGTGCTTGGATGAGATAAGGCCAGACATGTAGCTGGTAGCTTGTGGGAGACCATTTAGAAAGAGGTGCAGGAGGCTATGAGGGTCTGCGCAAAGGTAAGGTGAAAGCAATGTAGGGCCAGTAATTCATATTGGTGAACCCAGGAGGTGCAGGAGGTGGTGAGGGATAAAAAGGCTGCTTACATGCACTTAAAGTGCTCAAGGGAGGTTAGGGAGAGGGGAGAGCATGAGTCCCTGATTAGGAGTGTCACCAGAGTGGTGAGGGAGGGCAAGGTGAAGAAGGAACTTAACCTGGCTAGGGATATCCACAGGGAAGGAAAGGGGTTCTACAGATACATAGGGGAGAAAAGAAAAGCGAAGGCACAGATCAGGAGAATTAGGACTAGGAAGGGATGGGTGCAGGAAGCTGGGGAACAAGCAGAGGTGCTAAATGAGTTCTTTGCCTCTGTCTTTACTGGAAGAGGTGGGGGATCCTTCCAACCCAATGGGAGGGAAGGGGAGCCCACTGAATCAGATCAGTTGGAGACTGAAGGACTGGATGAGGCTAAAGCAGGGGATGGGTTGTATATAGAAGGGGAGAAGTGGATGCATGAGGAGGTGGGATGGGAGGGTAAAATCACAGCAGATACGGTGAGAGAGGCCCTCCGGTCGCTAAAGAATGAGAAGGCGCCGGGGCCATATGGGCTGCATCCAAGGGCACTGAAGGAACTGCCAGATGTGCTGGCAGCTCCACTGGCCTCACTGTTCAACATCTCTCTGATGACAGAGTGGGTGCCTCAAGATTGGAAGGTGACTCATGTGGTACCTATCCACAAGGGGAGGTCTAGAGAGGAGATGGGGAATTATAGGCCTGTTAGCCTAACATCAGTGGTAAGTAAGGTTATGGAGGGCATTATCAAGGAGAGGCTGGGGGAGCAGCTGGAAAGGTTGGGGCACCTGGATGACAAGTAGTATGGTTTTGTTCCAGGGAGGTCATGCCAGAGCAATCTGGTGGAGTTTTATGACTGGGTGATGGGTGCCAAGGACCAACAAAGGCTGGTGGATGTCTTCTATCTGGATTTCAATAAGGTGTTCGATTCTGTACCCCATAATGGCCTACTAGCAAAGCTGGAGGGGGCTGGGGGGGAGTTGCTCAGATAGACAGAAAATTGGCTGATGGGGTGAATACAGAGAGTGGTGATTGGAGGGACAGTTTCCTCCACCAGGAGGGTCATCAAGGGGTTCCCCCCAGGGTTCAGTCCTGGGGCCACTCTTGTTCAATTCCTATGTCTCAGACATAGGAAGGGGTGTTAGGAGTCGGCTGTCTCTCTTTGTGGATGACTAGAAACTGGGAGAACTGGCAGATGGGCAGGAGGGGAGAGAGGCCCTCCAGGAGGATCTGGATACCCTGGGAGGGTGGGCAAGGAAGTGGGGATTGAAGTTCAATGCAGTGAAATGTAGGGTGCTGCATCTGAGGGTCAGAAACCCGGGCCATGCATACACCCTGGGGGGGGTCACGCTGCAAATCACATCGGGAGAGAGGGACCTAGGGGTAGTGGTGGACAGCAAAATGAATAACACTGAGAATTGTCAAAGAGCTGCAACAAAAGCAAACAGGATACTGGGCTGCATAACCAGGGGGATTACCTCCAGGAGGAAGGAGTTGATCCTCCCTCTGTATAATGCCCTGGTTAGGCTGTATCTTGAGTACTGTGTGCAGTTCTGGAGACCCCATATTAAGAGGGACATGGCACTGCTGAAGAGGGTCCAGAGGAGGATGACCAGGATGATTCAGGGCATGGAGGGTTGGTCCTATGAGGAGAGACTGGAAGAACTCAATTTGTAAGCATTGAAGGAGAGGAGGGATGGGAGGACATGATAGAGATTTTCAAGTATGTAAAGGAGATAAATAAGGGCAGAGCCAGGAAGTGTTCAGGCTTAAGAAGGGGGGAACTATCAGGGGGCACAAGTGGAAGCTGGAAGGGGGAATTACAGGGGGGGGCGGCAGGAGGCACTTCTTCACTGAGAGGGTGGTGGGACCATGGAATGCACTGCCCAGGAGTCTGGTGGAAGAGAACACAGTGGAAGGATTCAAGAAGGGTGGGACTGGTACAGGAGGATACTGAAGCCCACGAAGACCACCTCTGGGGCTGGGAGGGTGGAGGAGTGAGCTCCCAGTATGGGGTTAGATTCCAAGCAGACACACTAGACCATGTGGCCTATTCTGCTGGCTTTTACTATGATATGATAGTATGATAATGCAGCAATACCATCATTCCTCGTATGCAAAACCACAATGAATGGAGAGTCTGATGCAAAGACAGTGGCTTTTCTGGACTCTAATACAGGAGGATGCTCAGGGTATGACTAAGCTGATATTGGAGGAAGAGGTACGATGGGTGCTAAATAGTCTGGCAAAAGGGAAAGCCCCAAGCCCTGATGGTATGTCAGAGAACCTGTACCAACAGATATCAGAAGACATCACGCCTATGCTTTGGGCGGCATTACAAGGGGCAAGGAGGGGGAGCATATTTCTACCCACAATGAGAGGGGCCATCATTACACTTTTTCCCAAGAAATCAGCAGACTCACCGGACTACGCAAATTTTTGGCTCATCTCTTTCATTTCCGTAGATTTAAATGTGCTGGCCAAAGTACTGACGATCAGACTGGAGGCAGTCCTACATTCCATCATTCACCCCTCGCAGGCTGGGTTCAGTAAGGGAAAGACAGGTGCAGAAAACATCTGTACTGTCCTCAACCTCAAGTGGTTGGCAATGAAGTCCCCTATGCCCATGGCAGCACTGGCAGTTGATTTCTGCAAAGCTTTCAATTCAGTGGAATGGGAGTATCTACATACCACACTGAAGGCTTAGGGAGAGACAGTACTTCTTGAACTAGATCACCATGTTGTACAACACCCCAATGGTGGCTATCCTAACCAATCAAAATATCTTCCAACAATTTCCGTTGCAATAAGGAACCAGGCAGGGATGTCTGCTGTCCCCCCCCACACTTTTCCTCTTTGCCATACCTTTCTTGGCTAGGAAGCTAGTTGGCACAGAGGAAGTGAGAGGCATAGAAGAAAAAGAGAAGCAATATCTGCTTAACTCATCTGTGGATGATCTCCTCCTGACAATAGAGAACCCAAAGACATCTCTAACCCCCATTCTCCAGATACTACAAGATTACACGGACATCTCAGAGCTAAAGGTGAATAAGAAAATGACTACCGTGTCCCCTCTCAATCTTCCCTTTACAAGAACTAGGCTTCAATTCATCCCAGTGGTATGGGCTCTGAGTGGGTTCACATACCTAGGGGTTAAGATAACAGCCAACTGGAAATACCTAATAAAGAGGAAAACTTCAATTCAGTGCTTTACAGTAACTGGTAATTGATATTTTTCTTTTAAACTTAGATTGTGGGCTTTTAGTGACACTATAATTTCTTTGCTGTCTTTATTTAGAATTGTTTTTGGGCTATTGAAAATTTAAAATGTAGTGGTGGTGTATTTCTTTGCTGTCTTTAATTGCTGCAAATTTTGCCCTCCCTCCCCTTCCCCCAACTCTTAATTATATGCCCTGTTAAATCTGATTGACAGGAGCTAAACACAGGGGATAGTAAGGGGTGTGGAGTAGGAGGGGCATAAGGGGGAAGAAGCCCACCCTCAGCACGACAAGTGTTTTGACTCATTTATTTATTTATTGGTTTATTTTCTTTTTTTTTTTAAAGAAAAGTATCTGAGGATCAGTGGCAGGATTTTCAGGACAGTAAATTAATAAAAAGGGAACTAGGAGAGCTGCAGTAGCAGACAAGTAGTAGAATAGCAGTATAATTGCAGTATAATGTGGGGAGTGGTGCAATGCAGTGGCTGTGGGGCAGCCATATTCAGGCAGACCTTCTGGACACTGAGGTGCTGCCCTATCTGCATGCATCTCTCTGGACTGCAGGATGTGGTAACCAGACTCAGAGCGGAAGTAAACTGGGTTAGGAGTACCATCACCCCTATCCAGGGACCACCCACTCCAATGCAACTGCCTCAAAGGATGCCGAGAACGAGGAGAACTTGGATGACAGTGGGCTCAGGGAGGGTTAGAGTGGTCAGGCAGAGGCACATCCCAGATCCTATTCCACTCAAGAACTCATATGCCACACTGGCAAACAGGGACAACCAAACAGATGTACCCAGAGAAGTAGAAGGAAAGAATGTGGAGGTTAACAAAGGAGGTGACCTCAGCAGGGAACGCAGTGGACCCCAGAGGAGGAGGAAGCGAATCCTGCTGGGGGACTCCATCATAAGAGGGATCCAGCTAGGAACACAGGAGGGGGGAGGACAGGGAGGTGAGGTTCCTACCAGGTGCCACGGCATGTAGGGATGGAAGGGAGATCCTGGGGATCATTGGGAAGGCAAGACGGGAGGGTGAGCTGGATGTCATTATCCACCTAGATACTAATGACCTGGCAAAAGGGGAGCCAAAGGAAGTTCAAGAATAGTTTAGGAAATTGGGGATGGGTCTCAAGCAAGTAGCTACTTCTGTCACTTTCTCAGAAGTACTACCTGAGAGAGGCAAAGGAGAGCATGGGGTGCATGCACCAGGAACTTTAAATCATGGTTGAAGAACTGGTGCTGTGAGGAAGGGTTTGGATTCATTGGTGACTGGGGACCCACCTGAAGGGATGGAGGTTTGTTCAAGCCTGCTGGCCTGCATCCATCCTGGAAGGGAATCCAAGCAGTCAGTGATAAGTTTAAATGCTACATTGACAAGCATTTAAACTAGCAAAGGGGGGTGGCAGGCCAGCAAGGACGGTACCTACTTGCTCAGCTCCCACAGCTAGCAGTGGAATCAGTGAACTGGAGGAGTGGCTATCTCTACAAAGCAGTGTGCAAAAGATGGAGATTAGCACCCAAGAGGTGGATAGGCAGAAAAGGGGCAAAATTCAGCAGAAGGGCAGACAGCATGGAGAACCAGGGATAAAGGGCAACCAAGGAAGGGGCTGAAGTAGAACAGCAAAACAGTCTAGGGAGGTAAAATCATAGAAAGCCATGTGTGCCAATGCCAGGAGCCTTACCAACAAGATGGAAGATCTGGAGGCTGTCATGGTGCAGTCAGACATGGACATTGTGGCCATCACTGAAACCTGGTATAATGATAACCACGACTGGGAGATGGCCATACCTGGCTACAACATATTCAGAAGAGATAGGGCAGGTAGGAAGGGAGGAGGAGTGGCACTGTATGTGAAAAATGACATAAGGGCCACAGAGATCCAGGAGGAACAAAATGGGGGAGAGATTCTGTGGGTTAAGCTGGAAAGGAAAATGGGGCCAGCCATCCACACAGGTGTGGTCTATAGACCACCAGCCTAGGAGGAAGAAACAGATAGGAAGCTGATGCTAGCCATCCAAAGGATGGCAGACAAGGGTGAGGTAGTACTGGTTGGAGACTTCAGTATTCCAGACGTAGACTGGAGCATCCCAGCAGCAGCATCAACTAGGAGCAGATTTATTCTGGACTCCCTTCAGGGTGCCTTCCTCAAGCAACTGGTCATGGAACCAACTCAGCAGAGGGCAATACTGGACCTTGTGCTCACAAATAGGGACAGTGTGATGGGGGTAACAGTGGAGGAGCACCTGAGGAACAGTGACTACCAGTCATTGTGGTTTGAAATCACAGAAAGAGCAGAACCAAACCACACAAAAACACATATCCTGGATTTTAGGGGGGCAGACTTTGGGAAAATGGTGAGATACTTGAAAGAGGCATTAAGAAGAATGGGGCAGGAATCAGGGGTTGAGGAACAGTGGGCAGAATTTAAAATGGGGATTACAAGAGCAACATAATCATGCATTAAGCAAGTTATCAAGAGGAAAAGGAAGAGGAGACCATAATGGTTTTCCAAAGAGGTAGCAAAGAAAGTGAAAGCCAAAAAGATTGCATTCGGGCAATACAAAAAGACACAGGCAGAAGGGGGATAGGGAGAAGTACCAGGAGAAGCAAAGGGAGGCAGAGAGGTCAGTAAGGGAAGCCAAAGCTCAGACAGAACACATTGTAAAATCAGTGGGTAGAGGGGATAAAACCTTTTACAGGTACATACAGTGGCGTGAAAAAGTATTTGCCCCCTTCCTGATTTTCTCTATTATTGCATATTTGTCACACTGGATGTTTTCAGGTCTTTAGACAAAATATAATATTAGATAAAGGGAACCTGAGTGGACAAATAACACTTTTTTTTTTTTACTTATTTCATTTATTTAATGAAAAAGTTAACCAACACCAACTGGCACTGTGTGAAAAGTAATTGCCCCTATTTAAATCAGCCCAATTAAAGGGATAATTAGAGTCAGCTGATTGAACACAGCCAGGCTTGATTACAGTCAGCCCTGCTCAATATAAACCTCACTTATTTTGGCCCTTACCATCAGAGTCACATTGCCAGCACAAAGATTCAACAAGCACATTATGCCATGATCAAAGGAAGTTCCTGAAAAGATCAGAAAACATTTTGTTGCCCTCTATCAGTCTGGAAAGGGTTACAAAGCTATTTCTAAGGCTCTGGGACTCCATCGAACCACAGTGAGAGCCATAATTCCAAATGGAGAACACTTGGAACAGTAGTGACCCTTCCCAGAGTGGGCGGCCTGCCAAAATTACTCCAAGGGCGAGTGTAAAATCATCCAAGAAGTCTCAAAGGATCCTAAAACAACATCCAAAGAACTGCAGGCTTCTCTTGCCTCAGCTAAGGTCAGTGTTCATGACTCCACAATCAGAAAGAGACTGGGCAAAATGGGCTTCATGTGAGAGTAGCAAGCTGGAAACCACTGCTAACCAAGAAGAACATAAATGCTCATCTCTCATTTGCCAAGAAGCACCTGGATGATCCACAAGCCTTTGGGAAAAATGTTCTATGGACAGATGAGTCCAAAGTGGAACTTTTGGACAACATGGATCCTATAATGTCTCGTAAAGCAAACACAGCATTCCACAGTAAGAACACCATACCAACAGTCAAACATGGTGGTGGTAGTGTGATGGTGTGGGATGCTTTGCTGCCTAAGGACCTGGATGACTTGCCATAATTAAAGGAACCATGAATTCTGCTCTGTACCAGAAAATTCTAAAGAGAATGTCCAGTCATCCTTCCGTCAGCTGAAGCTGAAGCGTAGTCAGCAGCAAGACAATGATCCAAAACACAAAAGCAAGTCCACATCAGAATGGCTAAAAGAAGTAAAATTAAAGTTTTAGAGTGGCCTAGTCAAAGTCCAGACTTAAACCCAATAGAGATGCTGTGGCAGGACCTGAAACGAGCAGTTCATGCTCGAAAACCTACCAAATGTTACTGAATTAAAGCAGTTCTACGAGGAAGAGGGTTAAAATTCTCCACAGCGATGTGAAAGACTGATATTGAATTATAGGAAGTGTTTGGTTGCAGTCATTGCAGCTAAATGTGGTGTAACCAGTTATTAAGTGTAAGGGGGCAATTACTTTTTCACACAGTGCCAATTGGTGTTGGTTAACTTTTTTTCTTTAAATAAGTGAAATAAAAAAAAAAACAAGTGTTATTTGTTCACTCAGGTTCCCTTTATCTAATATTACATTCTGTCTAAAGACCTGAAAACATCCAGTGTGACAAATATGCAATAATAGAGAAAATCAGGAAGGGGGCAAATACTTTTTCACGCCACTGTAAGTGAAAAAAGAAAAGCAAAGGGAGGGATAGTGAGACTGAAGGGGGAGGATGGGAGCCGTGTGGAGGATGACAACAGTAAAGCTGACATATTGAACAGGCATTTCTGCTCAGTCTTTACTGAGAAAGAGGAGGGTAATGGGTCTGAATCAAGTACAAGGGGTGAGAATGGTGCAGAAATGGATACAAGTCCCTTTACATGAGAATGGGTCCTGAAGGAACTGAAAGTAATAAGAGTTGATAAAGCAGTGGGGCCAGATGGAGTGTACCCCAGGGTCCTTAAAGGACTAAGAGAGGTGGTGGCTGAACCTCTGGCTATCCTGTTTAGATGATCACTGGAAACAGGGGTGGTACCCAAAGACTGGAGGACAGCAGATGTAGTCCCCTTATACAAAAGTGGGAACAAAGAGGAAGCGGGGAACTACAGACCAGTCAGCCTCACCTCAGTAGTGGGAAAGATCATGGAAGCACTACTGAAGGAGAGATTGGTGGAACATCTGGTTGTCAATGGACCACAGGACCCAACGCAGCATGGTTTCATCAGGGGAGGTCATGTCAGATCAACCTCCTGAATTTTTTGACTGGGTGACTAGGAGGTGGATCAGGGAGGGCAGTGGACATGGTCATCTGGACTTCAGCAAGGCCTTTGACACTGTGCCACATTGAAGACTATTACACAGACTGGGGAATATGGGTGTGGGCAGGACAGTAGTGTGGTGGGTAGGTAACTGGCTGGGCGGCAGGACACAGAGGGTGGTGGTAAATGGCTGCCACTCTACACAGGGAAGAGTGACCAGTGGGGTACCACAGGGATCAGTGCTGGGACCAGTCCTATTCAACATCTTCATCAGTGACATTGCGCAGGACCTAGAAGGCAGAATTTCACTGTTCGCTGATGACACAAAGCTCTGTAACAGAGTAGACACACCAGAGGGTGTAGACAGAATGAGAAGGGACCTGCAGAAACTTGAAGAATGGTCAGGGGTTTGGCAGTTGAAATTCAATGCAAAGAAGTGCAAGATAATGCATATGGGGCACAAAAACCCTGGCACAATATATCAGTTGGGGGATGAGGATATAGCATGCACCAAGCAAGAAAGGGATCTTGAGGTTATCATCTCTGACAAACTCAAGGTAGGGAAACAGTGTGGCAAGGCAGCAGGTAAAGCAAATAGGATGCTGGGATGCATAGGCAGGGGCATCATCAGCAGGAAAGGGGAGGTCATAATTCCACTATACAAGATACTAGTGAGGCCCCACCTGGAGTACAGTGTACTGTTCTGGAGACCTTACCTACGTAAGAACATAGGGTAGAGAAGGTTCAGAGGAGGGCAACAAAGATGGCACATGGATTGCATTACAAGTCCTATGAGGACAGGTTGAAGGAACTGAACATGTAGTCCCTGGAGGAGAGGAGGGAGAGAAGGGATATGATAGAGACATACAAGTATCTTACAGGGAGGAACAGGGTGCAGGAATACACTATTTTTAAGTGAAAAAGATGTTCCAGGACTAGAGAGCATGGGATGAAGTTGGAGGGAGGATGATTCAGAGGAAATGTGAGGAAGAATTTCTTCACAGAACTGGTGGTGGACAAGTGGAACACCCTGCCAGAGGAAGTGGTGGGGGCTGAAACAATTACGGGATTTAAGAATGCATGGGATAGACATAAAGGAATTCTGGAGGTCTGGGGTAAGGGGCAACAGACTTCTAGGAAAACATAAACTGAACTTACAAGCTGAAATGGGCAGACTGGGTGGGCCATAGGCCCTTATCTGCCGACACTGTCTATGTATCTATGTAACTATGGCCCAGTCCTGAGCATAATCAAAGCTGATACACAAAGGTGCCTAAAAGTGAGACTCTCTCTCTTAAAGGCAAAATAGAGACTTTGTGCATGTTCATTCTACCAAAGGTAGTATAGCTGTTCTGCATTTTACCTGTGGAAATCCCACCCAAGATATTTTGTATGCTGAAAAGCATGGTGGTGAGCCTGCTGTGGGAAGGTAAGGCCCCCAGGTTCAGTAGAACAAAGCTGAAGGCTCACTAGTCAAAGTGAGGACTAGGCCTACCATGGTTCCAGGGATACCTAATAGTGTACAGGGTTGCACAAGCCACAAGATGGTTCTTGCTAGCAAAAGGCACAGTCCCAGCCTAGCTGCAACTGGAGAGGGACTTAGCAGCTTGCCAATAGCAAGATGCCATGTTGGGGGTAAATGTCATCTGGAGGTCATGGCATCTCCAGTACTGTGGGAAAACCAGAAGACATGGAACAGGGGAATGGCTTTGACAAATGTCCCAGTGAAGGGCTGGGGTCTGCCTCTGAGGTACCTATGGAACAACTCTGGCATAAAGATAGAAGTCCACACTATTCGATGGATTTCATGGATAGTGAAGGGGTACATAAAGTCACTGACCTCTGGGAAAGGAACGTGGAGGTCATGATGATCATTCAACAACTGCAAGACAGGTACCAGCTTCCCTGGTCTGACTTCTGGAAATGTCTCCAGATCAGAGAGACAGTTAGAGCCTACATACAATCCAACAGCCCTGAGCAGGGATGGGAAAGGATGGTGAAGATTCATAGGCAGGGGAAGCATAAAGAAGTGGCTGGGAAGGTGAATAAGGTGCTAAGAGATGCACAACCTAACCCAACAGGAAAGTGTAGGTCAAAATGGGAACAGGACCAGCAGGCAAGCATCACACAAGATGTGTGTGACAAATGTGTGAGGAACACTCACCTGATGTACACAGATGCAAGAAGCCAAGTCATACAACTCAAATTGGTGCTACGATGGTACCTCACACCAGCGGCACTGCAAAGCATGAGACATCTCCCACATTCCAGATGCTGTAGGTGCAGTGCACCAAATGCTACCTTGCTGCATATCCTTTGGTAGTGTCCATCTCTAACCACCTTTTGGAAAGGAGTGTTGGAGGACTGCTCAAAGGTATTGGGAGAGCCCATCCTGGGCATACTGGCACTAACAATATTAGGAGACATCACAACTTTGCAGGCTAACCAATCACAAGCAAAACGGTGGCTGCTTGCAGTGCTCCTAGAGGTTAAAAGAGCAACTTTAATTAAACAGCAACAGGTAACTCTCCCCTCGCTCCTAGTATGGCATATGGCAGTGGCCAGGCTGGCAGTCTTTGAAAGGTTATCTTACTCTAGCAGAAATCAGATGAGAGCATGCGACAGGTAATGGGACCCATATTTAAACTCTGACATACTTTCAGTACCCATGCCCTCACCTAGCAACCCTCCACTGTGAATAAAACTATACCTGTGTTCCACTATCATACGCCCCTCACATATGTGACATGCTTGGCTCATAACCAGCAAGACACATTTAATGATAAGAGAGCCAGTAATAACCAATTGAAATAAGTAAGTGTGGAAGGTTGAATGATATGTTATATAACAGTGTGACATGCTTATCACTATCAACTCTATTCATAGATAATCATTAATCATTTTTCTGTACTCAATATGATGATTAGAAAGACAATGTATTAGCAGGACACAGTGAGGTACATCCTAATGGATGGAGTGTATGTTGTTAAAACAAAACTAAAATCAATAAAATCTTTCATGATGAAAAAAAAAAACTTTCCTTGGTCAGCACGAAGAGTACAATTAAAAGGTGCAACAAAGTAAAACATTCTGCCCGAGGGCTGGTTTCTTGACAAAAATTCTGTTAACAAGCTTGTGGTAACCCCTTTGTTTTTAAACTAGTATCTTTTCTAATACACACAAAGAGTTTTTTTGCAATCATTTCAACAATATATTCATATACATTGTAAAATAGGGGATCCCAGTTTCACATAAATATTCATATATTTTTTTAATGGTACCTAAACAAGCAGTTTCTTAAAACTGCAAACTTCAAAATCTGGCTTCATAGCAAGATAAAGTAAAGGCTGCTGTTTACATTTTTGCTAACAACTGCATTTATGTAAATTACATAAATGCAGTTTCATAACTTTGGAAAAATGTGAACATCAGCATTTCACTTACAAAAAACAGCCTTACTTTCACCCTAAGATGTCTGCCACATGTGTTAAGTGATGGAGCTAGAGGCAGAGACCCACATAGCTCCCTATAGTGCTGATTAGTTCTTCTTTACCTCTTTGTTTTGAATTGTTTTACTAAAATGATCAAAACTGTGTGTTAACACATGGATAATTTTGATCAGTACACGTTAGGCTATGATTTTGTTCATTTTATTTACTTTAACTTGCTGAAAATGTTTCACAATCCAGCTGACTTTCTCTTTGACAAACCTCTGTACAGTAAAACACTTCAGATACCTGACAATCTAGTGTTTATGTGATGCCCTGAATTTTTTTAATTTTTTTTTAACCAGGAGAGACACACTAAGCTGAATGTATGTTCACAGGTGGGGCCTGGTAGTGCAAGGAAGTTAAGTGACTTGCTCAGGGTCACACAGTGAAGTACTGGTCTGGTCCAATTCCACAGCTCATGCTTTCTTGTTAATCCACAAATAAGCTTTTCTTGAATTATTTTTCCATGTGAATGCCCAGCACCTGGCCTGCTTCTGGTAAACACCCCACCATCCATACCCTGTTCTTAGTATTGCCTGGAGCAGTATATGAGCTTGTGGTCTCATGAAGAGAATTTTCACATCTCAGATTGTAATCTTGTACCTCAGAGAGTTGTGCACACCTGCACCGATACACTTCATCAGCTGCCACTGTTAAAAAAATGCCTCCCAAATCACTCTCCAATCCACTTTCTCAATGTCTGACTTCTGCTCCCACAGTAAACATTGAATGGATCACCACCCTTCTGCACAATGAAGGCAGTATGTACAGTTCCCCTGGTGTGTTTTTTCCCACCTCATTAACCAACAACTAGGTATCCCTGGAGGGCCAAGCAATAAGCATCAGGACCCACAAGAAAAACTGATGTTCATGCCCTCATAAGGGCTGCACTTACTATGGATATCAATATTATAAGCAGGAGAGGCATATTAATGCTTTGTGTGAATCCACCTGACTTCCAGTGTTAGTCTACTCCTTTACCTATAATCTGCATAACCCCACAGGAAAGTTCCCAGCAATTCTTCTCCAGTACTTTTCTGTGCCCTACTCTACAATGTGAGTTGCCTGGCTACCACCCTTCCAAATCCTGAATGAGCTATACACAGCTCCCTCAATAGTGTCCAAAAAATGTCAACATCCCCCTAACACAAGGATAATCTCCTTACACTGAATTCAGGTAAAAGTGTAGGAGCAGCCCTACCACTCTGAGTATTTGTCATCACTGGCTGCTCTCATCCACAGCCAGGTAGTGATCATGGTGCTGGCAGCCCCATATTTCAGATCTCACAATGATCTGCTCAATGCCCCCCTTCCTGTCTTCCCCTAACCATGATTATAGCTGTCCCCTGCTGAAATTGACTCTTCAGTCCCTGTCTGGCAGCCATTCTTCTCACCTGTTCCCCACACCAAAAACTGGTGAGCTCACTATCCTTCCGCATCATGAATGTGGTTAGTACAGTCTCCCTATCCATATAAGATCTTAGCTCCCTATGATTAGGCACTATTAAATGATGTGCATAAGGATGCACATACCCGTCATTTAATAGTGCCTAATCAAAGGTAGCCTTGATGCCTTGATCTTTTAAGGAGAAGAAAAACTATCATTCTCCTTGTTCCATGCTGCTAGCAGTCTGACTTACTGGAAAGATTTGTTTATTTCTGATATGTCAAAAAGCCCTGGGACTGTACTACCTGCATTCATGATGCAGAAGGGTGATGAGCTCACCAGTTTTTGGTGTGAGGAGGAGTAGTGAAGAATGAATACCAGAGGGGGACTGAGAAGGCCACTCCTGCAAGGTACTGCTATATGTAGGGAAGAGGAAGACAGAAGGGGAGAAATATGAGCAGATCACTGTGAGAAATAAGATGTGGTGCTGCCAGCACCGTGATCACTATCTGACTCCATTGTCCTGGCCAACATTCCACTTCCCATAAAACCAGTTCATGCAAATGCCCAAGGCTGTGTGTGGGTATTAATGTGTGAAATGGCTGCCACTACATGTTCAATCACTTCACTACCAGTCTAGCATTGCTTGAAAGGCACTTTGGGATACAATGTGTATGAAAAGTACTCTATAAATGCTAATTCTTATTATTATTACTATTATTATTTCCCATGGAAAAAAAAAGACAAGAAAAGCATAATTTTGATTTCCGAGAAAGTACGAACTCTGTCATTGAACTACACAAGAACTTTGCTACAATCAAGTGGTGGCTCGAGTGGATGGTGAAGGGTGCGGCTGCAACCTCTCCCCATTGTAACGTACTTGCTTGCTGCTGCTTCATTTCACTTTGTTGAAAAAGTCTGATTTATTAATTGTACAAATGTTTACATTCAAAACTATGAATTATATTTGTAGGTTTTGTCAAAAATATGCTAGAAAAGAAAAATAGCAGAAAATATAAAGGTTTAATAAAAATGTTAAAAAGTGCATATCAAGTATGCACACCACCCCAGCATCCCCCATTGTAGCATCCTGGATCCACCATAATCACTAGACCACTAGGTAATTCAAGATTTGTACTGCACTGTGGTTTACCAAAGAGAAAGTCGGTTGGATTAAAACACAATTTCAGCATGTTAAAGTAAACAAAATGAACAGAACCATAGCCTAAAATGTGTATTGATCTAAATAATGCACATGGTTTGACCATTTTGGTGAAACAATTCTCTACAAAGGGAAAAAAGAACTAGTTAGCACTATAGAGATCGATCTAGCTCTATGACTTTGGCTCCAATGATGTCATCTGTTAACACATTTGGAAGCCATTTTAGGAAACAGGTAAGGCAGTTTTTATGAACTTGGAAGGCTGATTTTACATTTTTCAAATGCTTTGGAACTGCATTTAGGTAAATTATATAAATGTGGATTTAGCATTAAAGAATACAGCAGCCTTTCCTTTAGTCCCCCATGAAGTCAGATTTATGAATAGCTTGTTGTCAAAATGTTGTCATGATATCCTTAAGCACAGAGAAGCAAGGGGAGAAAGAAAGAACAGAAAGAACAAGTGAAGGGAGGGAGTTAATGGTGAAATTGTGGGACCTCCGGAGTGGCCAATTTGTAGATGCCACAAGGAACACTTGATTGTGCAAACAGACAGATAAGTGGCAGATAGGAGAGGACAGGACATATCCTTGATTTTAACTCACTCTGCATAACAAGTGAGGCAATGTCTTAATCCAACATTGTCACAGTCCCCCTGCCTTAAGAGGAAACCTTTAAAAAAAATTCCAGAACCTTCCTTTAATTGTATTTTAACATTACCATATCATATTTAGTTCTTTGCATGTGCTGTATCCCTCTCCTTAGCACCTTTTACTGCAAACAGTTTAGTTAAGTGTACAGATTTTTTTTCAGCCTTCTGAATTCTCAGTTCCTGAACCGTAACTTGACAGAAAATCAATATTGACATTTTCTATTCTGGCATTGTGCATCACATAAGCAATAAGACATGGCAGGTTATGCAAGAAACTAATTTTACCACATGCTGAGGGGCATTGTGAGGTAGAGTCTGCAGGTTGAGTGCTTTAATTAAGAGGCAGTATAGCACAGTGGGTTAAGGCTCTGAGCTGCAGATCTGGGGAACTGGGTTTGAATCCCACAGCTGTGTTATCCTGAGCAAGTCACTTAACTTCCTTGTGCTCCCAGGTCACATCTAGAAACAAGTTTCAGCTTAGGGTTCTAATCCTGGTTAAACAATGTTACCTTTCCTGTTCCATCTGCCACTGGAAGTGCAGTACAATCTGTTCCATGAACATCCCCTAAGTGTCTAACTGCATTTATAAAATAGGCTACTTTTTGTTGAAATTTTCTACAGTTAGAAAAAACAACATTTTTCTATATAGAAAAAAGATTTGTTTATGTGAATTTATGATAAAATAGTCCTTCCGCCTATCACAATATGATGTCATTGCTTATGTGCTTGAGAAGGTTTGTTGACATCAGTAGCACTACACTGGGCCCCCATGTAGTGTTGTGTTGTTTTTTTTCCTGAATTGGAAGGAGCTCTGGATTCCAGTATGGGACAGTAGAGAAAGAGAGAGAGACAAGAATTTGTTTTTCCTTTTTTGTTTTGGTGACCTCAACCTATGGCAGAACTGCAGGAGCAGATGGGAAAGTGGTAGAGAACACACACACACACACAATATGGGAGGTTGCATCTTTAAAGCCTTTTCCACCCCAACAGGTAAAGAAACTGATTTTTTTTTTATTACAGCTTATGGGAACCAGGACAGTGTCTTTGGTAAGGGAGATATTTGGAGTTGGCAAAAAAAAAATAAAAAAAACCCAGATATTTTGTTGTTGTTACAACCAGCAGGGACTGGGAGAGTGCCACAGATAAGGGAGACATTGGGAGTGGGCAAAAAACAAGGAAACTGATTTTTTTTTTGGTACAACCTGTGGGGACTGGGAGAGTGCCACTGATACGAGAGACATCAAGAGCTGAGATAGCTTGAGACTGGACCACTCGGTGAGAAAATACTTTTTTGTACTGAAAATTAATGAAATGGAATGGAAACAAACTAAATAACTAGCAGTACCAGAAATTTGAGATAAGTCATTGATGACCTGCATTATCGAAAGGAAAACAATGATGGAATTTGAAAAGGAGTGTTCTAACCGCTCACTGATTTTTTTTTCTAATGCACTCCCGCTTTTAGGAACTTGTTATTACCTGTGCATGGAACATATTTCATGTACAGGTAATAGCCAATCAAAACACCAATTTACTGTCACTATTTTAGAATTTTTGAATTTAAATAGTTGTAATGTTAGGTACCACCTTTTGATTCTGGTATTATTGTTATTACGTATTTGATTAACAAAACGGAGAGGATTGTGATCTGTATCAGTACAAAGTCAGTTCTTAGCAAATAAAATGTAAGGTACTCCATTGCCCATTTTGCAGTAATGCATTTTTTTTCAATAGTGGAGTAATTATTCTCTCTGTTGTGCAATTTCCTACTGATATATGGAATGGGATGTTCTTTCTCATCTATATTCTGACTCAAGACTGCACCTAGGCCTACCTTTGATACATCTGTCTGTAAAAGAAATTGTTTCTCAAAGTCTGGACTTCTTTAAACCAGGGTAGCACATAGTGCCTCATCACACTCTGGGAACAATTTCACATTATCAGGATACCATTTTTTCATGAGGGGAGTAGCTAACTGGGCATAATGGGAAGAAATCTCCAGTAGTAACCAGTTAGACCTAAAATGTATTTGTTTTAGGGACAGGAATGTTAGCTACCACTTCTGTCTTGGTAATCTGTGGCTTTATTTCTTTATTTCCCAAAATATAAACCAAATATCCTGTTTCCTGCATGCCCATTGTGCGCTTAGCCAGATTAATGGTCAGACCCAAATTTTTGATTGACTGGGTAATTGCTTGTAGTTGTTCCAGGTAGCTTTTCCAGTCTTGAGTGTACACCATGACAGCATAAAGGTAAGCAGCCCAATAACCATTGTGAGAAGCGAGAACTACATCTATGTACCACTGGAATATAGCAGGTGCACCATGTAAATCAAAAGAGCATGGTTGTTAACTTATAGAATCCAAGTGCAGTGGCAAATGTAGTTTTGTCTCTGGATTCTTTAACTAGGAGAATTTCCCAAAAACCCTTTGTGAGACTGAGGATATTAATGTACTTGTCACTTTCCATCTGTCCACCAAATCATCTATACTAGGCATAGGATAGCTGTCAAATTTGGACACTTGATTTCTTAAATTCAAGGTAGATTTGTACACCCCTTTTCTTTTTTATTTAGTCATCACTGGTGATGACAGAGCACTTCTTGATTCTTCAGTGATGCCCAATTCATTATTTTTTTTTTGTATTTCCTTAACCACATCTGTTCTTAACCACTCTGGTAATCTGCATGACATTTGTCTGATAGGGTAAGCATTTCCTGTCACCATTACATGCTTGACCCATTTTGTTTGACCTGGCACTGTGGTAAAAGTACTTTGAAATGTCTGTACCAAGGCACAAATTTCTGCAGTTTGTTCTGTATTTAAGGAAACATTCACCTTTACAGCATCAGAAGTTAGCCTGTTCTTGTCTGTCATAAGCTGCATCAATATTTTCTTTAGCAGTTCCTGGTAATACTAACAAAGCAACTTTTGATGTTTTTCTGGACCATTTCTTCAGAAGGTTACCATGCTACATCTTGATAGGATGTTTTACTATCAGGGGTCTCCCTCTCTTAGATAATTGTGCCAGTATGTCTAACCACTTTAAACGGCCCTTGCCCTTCATTAGAGTTTGTTTTCTGTAGCGTGTAACAGTAGCAGAACCTTTTCATCTGACTCAAAAACTTTTTCTTTTTTATCCCTTAGTCATAATAAACCTTCTGCTGTTTTGGGGCTTCTTCCTGATTACTGTTGGCAATTTCAACATATTTTGTCAGTTTCATTCTCAGTGCACATATATAACATGTAATAGATTTTTTTTTTCTGAGTGGGGTTAGCTTCTCATGTATCCTTTATTACATCTAGTGGACTTCTAGGTTGTCTACCATACAGCATTTCAAAATGTGAACAAACTATTGATGTTTGTGGTACTTCTGTGTAATCAGAAAGCAGATAAAGTAAGTATTGGTCCCAATCTTTCCCTTCACCTCTGACAAACCTTTTTAAAATGTGTTTTAGGGTTTGATTAAAACACTCAGCAAGACTTTCTGTCTGAGGGTGATCAGGGGAGGTTCTCATGGCAGTGATACCTAGTAGTTTGTGGTTCCTTTACCAATGCAGCACCGAAATTATTACCCTGATCAGTAATAATTCCTTCAGGTATGCCGACCCCACTGAAAATGTTGGTAAGCTCTGCTGCTACTTTTGGGGCTGTGACAGTATAATTTGAAATTGCCTCTGTGTATGGAGTAGCATAGTCACATACTACCAATAATGAATCTATTACTATTTAATTTTGTGTAAAGGATCAACCACATCCATTGCAATTCTGTCAAAGGCCACATCTATCAAGGTTCAAGGCACTAGGGGTTTGTTGTTTTTTTAGTCACCGGGGTTACTTTCTGACATTCGGCACAAAAGCCACAATACAGTAGGTAGGAACATCTTCATGAATCCCAGGCAAGTAAAATCTGTACAACAATCAGACGTGTGTGGTCTCTCCCTGAGTGAACAGCTATAGGACAATTATGTGCTATCTGTAACAACTTAGTTCTATATTTCTTGGGTATGACTAGTTGTTTTATCTGTTCCTGCATCTGAGGATTAACTCTAGCACTGCACAGTAGCCCATTACATTTTTAAATATTGGTTCACCCTGTTTTTTGTCTCACCCTTAGCTGCTAAAAATAGCTTTGGAGAGAAACATTGTTACTTTGCTCAGAAACAAAATCACGATCGGTTATCAGATTAGTTTCAGCATTTTCATATATCAACCTCTTATGTCTGTCAGTCCTTTTCTGCCACTGTTTTCTTTGGATGTCTTCTTTCTTTCCTGGACTTCTGGATCTTAAAGCTGGGCTCAAACAAGTCTGAAATGAAGTCTGCAAAAAGGAAAAGAGTCCTGGCATCTGGGATTTACTTTGCTTGTGCTCTTGTTATCATAGCTGCACACAAAGGATTTACTTACTCTGTAATTAATTTAGCAAATGCTGGAAAGTCATTTCCAATAATCACAGGTACAGGTAACTTTGGTACTGCCCCTACATTCATTTAGTGCAACACCCTTTCAATGCTCATAGTCACTAGGGTGGTGAGGTAGTATCATGTGTCCTCATGGATGCAGATAACCACAGTATATGGTCCTTTGCACAGTCTTTCCCAGAATATCAATATCCACCAGGTTCTGTTTGCTACCCAAATCTATATGTCCATTCACAATCATAACTCCCACCTTGACATCTATTAAATACTTCCCCCATTTACTAAGGCCAAATTTTCTCCAATGTTTCATTTCATTCTTATTGTTTACTCTGGAGAACACATTGAGCAACATTGCCTTTTTCAAGTGTGACCAGCATTTACAAACATCATGAAAAACAGAGAATAAAAAAAAAGAAGTGCCACCATATGTTACAATAGGATGTAAGCAGGAGAATCTAGAAAACAGACAGGTCTTTCGAAGACAGCAAAAAATGAGGAGGCAAGAAGCCTAAAGACACAGCAAAATGGAGAAATCTGGGAAGGAAGGAAGGAAGGAAGGAAGGAAGGAAGGAAGGAAGGAATAGTAACATAAGTCAAGGGATCAGAGACAGAGAATTAACAAATGTTGGGATGAGCTAGTAACTATAAAAAGTCAGTGGCAGTTGCAAACATACCTACTCTCCTTATTTTTATAGTGGTTTCTTTCAATATGGCCTGGCTTATTACAGTTATAGCAAAAAAAGTCTTTGGACACAGATTTATTACCCCATCAAAGTTCTTTTCTGATATGGAGTTAAATCAGGAAAAAGAGGGTCCTACCATTGTTTGTCTGTTACTTCACTGCTGCAGTGTCTGTCTGACCATCTGATTGTCCTTAGAGGAAGAAATGGCCATTTCCCTACTTTAAGGTCAGTGTTCTTTTACCAAAACCTAAATGCCTGTAGGAAAGATGTTGGTGAATTGCTCCATTGCAAATATGTTAATAATCTAAGGGACTATTTTGCCTTCTGGTTGAAGCCATTTAATGAGAAGTTCTTTGAGTCATGTGAGGGCTTCTTGAGGACTGTTAACTGAGTCATACTTCAGGGACTATAATCTCTACCTGGAGGTGTCTCCGGAGATATCATCTCTTTTTAGGATTTGTCTTTTCACAATGTCATAGTTTTCTGAATGTGCAGTGTCCATATTGCTGTTGACAAGTTGGGCTTTACCTGTCAGATAAGGTACCAGCCTGATTGCCCACTGCGGTTTTGACCATTGGCAGGTTCTGGCTACCTTTTCAAAAGTTGTCATGTATGCTTTGACACATGACACAGCTTTGTCTTTTAAGTTGTTTCCATTTTGTTTTTCTCTGGTCCTGTACCAAATCTTCCAGCTTTGATAGCTTGCATGGCATCCATCCATCATTGTTTCTATTGCTGCATCTCTTCTCTTCTCTGTTTCTCAATCTTGCTTTGTTGTATAGCCCCCCATTTGAAGAAGGCAGACAGAATTTCAGGATCTTTCCTTGTCAGATATTTTTCTTCCATCTCTGGTGCTAGCTGTACAACATCAATTTGGATTTTTATTTCTGCTTTTACTTTGGGTCCCATTCTTCTGATGATTACTACTGGGCTTGCTGTTGCAGTACCATACCTTTCTTCTATGTTTCCCTGGTACCAGGTCTAGTAGCCATATACAAAACTATTGGCTTAGCGTATACATGGCCTAAATCCTACTCCTAACACCAGATGTCATACAGGTATAGAATAGGAAGTATAGGCAAACCAGGATACATTATAAAATTTGCAAGTAGCATTTTATTATTACCAATAACAATAACATAAAAAAATAAAAATTGTTCAGGATAGCTCTTGGTACAGGCAGTTCAAACAAAGTCCTACATCTAAGAGTATCTCTAAATTTAAATGTGGAAAACCAAAACATTGTTCACTTTATAAGATGGCTTTAAATTCTGCATCCTGTTCTTATAAACTACCTTTCTGAGGTCATGTTGAAGAGTGGCAATAGTATCTTTAGTTATATATGCTCCCTTTCCTGGAGGACCAGGGCACCAGTACAAAGGAGGAAATAGCACAACCTTAAATATAGAACTAAATAAACAATTATAAAACATAAACAACAGAGGTTTAAATTACAACCACAAACCCAAAATAAATAACCAACAGCCAAATTGTGCTACAATAAATAATTCTAATTGTTTCACAAAAAAAAAACTTCATACACCAAAATCCTGATCAAACAGATGTATTTAGCCCCTTTTTAAAGACTTCCACCAATGCGGCTTCCCTCAAAGCCCTCAGCAGCAAGTTCCATAATACCGGCACAGCTACTTCAAAGGACCTGTCCCCATCATTTTGAGTCTGGCCCTGGGAACAACCAGGAGTACCTCCTCAGTGGAATGGAATGGATGCATAGGCAGGTATGGATGAAAGAGATCATGCACGTAGCCCGCACCCAGACTATGTAGGGCCTTGTAGATTAGCAATCCAACCTTAGAAGAGATACGTCACTTGACCAACAGCCAGTCCATTTCCTGCAGTGCTGGAGCAATATGACTCATCTTTGAAAGGCTGGTCAACTGCCTTGAAATCATATTCTGCATGAACTGCAGGTGCCACAATGTACCTCCACTGACCCAAAGGTAGAAGGCATTACAGTAATTGAGCCATGAGGTCACAAAAGAGTGTACTAGAGAGGGCAAGACCTCAGAGGGGATAAGGGAATGAATCCAGCTAATGTTCCTCAGATGGTAGAAGCCATTCTGGGTAATTGCTGACACCTGAGCCTCAGATGTCAGCCCTTCATCCAGGATGACATCTAGATTCTTCACCTTTTCAACAGCATCAAGTCTGAAGGTAGTGATGTATAATGCAGTTTCCCTCCCAGACACAGTCACTCCACCCCACCTGGCTCTATCACTAGTGCTTCAGTTTTGTATAGGTTGAGTCTCAGCTAGCCTGATGCCATCTAGCTCTGGATCTCTGCCAAGCACTGGTCCAGCACATTCACTGTTCCGTGATCCTGAAGTGCAAAAGACAGAAAGAGCTGAGTATCATCTGCATGGCAGTGAAACCTAACTTCAAACTGCCTAATAATCCTATCCAGGGGTAGCACATACATCAAAAACAACATGTGCATAAGAACTGACCCTTGGAGTACACCACAGTGCAGGTCCATTGGTTGTGATGAAAAACTACCCATCACAACCCTCTGTGACCTGCCACTGAGGTAGGACTCAAACCAGCTAATCATTTTGCTGGTTAGTCCACACATACTCATTGAGTTGATCCAATAAAAGTCTATGAACAATGGTATCAAACGCTGAGGACAAATCAAAGAGAACAAGAACTGGCTGCTCTCCTCTATCCCTTGCACTGAACAGGTCTGGATTTCATCGGCTGTGGAGTGCTGTGTGGGTGGATGTTTCTGTTTGTCTGTGTCTGTAGGTTAGTTTTTGTGGATTTACATGTTTTTCTGCTTGGAGTAACTTCGCCATTCTTACACACAACGTCTGTGAATGTCTCCTGGACTGAATTTCTGCAAAATATCTTCACCAGGTATCAGCTTTTTCATTTTAAATCAACTTTTTGGAAGCCACCCCAAGGAAAAATAACTCTAGCAACTAAGTCTGACAAACTCGGTGACGCTGGGCCCTGCGATTGAATCAACATTTTCGTCTGACCTGCTCCAAAAGGAATTTTACTTGGGTTATTCAACAACCATTTTTAAGAACAAAGGAAACATACAGACAAAAGGATTTCACATCCTGCATATACCCAGGGCACAGTTTATCACCTTTCAGGAATTTTAACACATTCTGTGACCCTGGGTTTCAGCAGTTCATCGTTTCCACTGGATGAAATTTACTACCAGGTAACAGCATTTTCATTTTAAATCAACTTTAAATGTACTTGTCTCTAAAGGGCTGCTCTACAACCACTTTGAAAACAAAGAAACAGACAGACAAAGGTTTTACATCCTGCATATGCCCAGGCCAAAGTTCATCACATTGAAGGAATTTAACACTTTCTGTGACTCTGGTCCTCTTCAGTTCATCATTTCCACTGGATCTATCTTTTATTTCATTTGCTGCTTTCTCCTTGGAGGATCCCTGAGCGATGCTCCATTGCCATACAAGCCCTCCAGGCTCCCTCCTAACTGTGCCTCTGCCAGCAGCCCGACTGGCACCTCCAAACCGGAGACCACAAAGCCTGCAAGCAACCACAGCCTCCAAGACCTTTTAGCGGGCTAACGGCACCTTCAAAGCCACCACCCATGCCACCCTCTCCAGCCAGCAACAATGACAGGTACGGTGACTTTTGACCAGCCGAAAGCAGTGCTTACTTCTGCAACCTGATTGGTTGGTCTCCTGACTGTGTGCTCCTATTGGCCAGTTTCTTTTGAAATGCCGTGGTTCTACAGTACTAACTTCTCTCATTCAAAATTCTACTGCTTAATTCTGGAAAATCTTAATATTAGCAAATAAGATTGTTCATAACTGTTTTAAAGCATTAGAGCATTAATTGCCATTTAGTTTTCAGTGTGTGTATATAAGCAGGGCCACCTCAGCACTCTCAAAATGTCATTACTACAGCTTTTGTTAAATAATTTATTCTGTTATTGACTGTTAAGCAGTATCCTGAAACTATTATTTAACCAAATTGTACTGTCACTGCTAAGTGTCTTTGGACCTCCAGATAGTGCTAGTTTATCATCACACCAGGTCTGTAGCCACACCACTGGTGCTCGTTATCACTCCTGGTTAGTAGCCTTACCCCTGGAGCTTGCTCGGCTCCTGCATGACCCTGCTCTCTGTCACCTCACTGCTCCCAGGTCCCCTACAGTATATCCCCTGTTCTATACAAGATCGGCCTCTCAGCATGATCTCTGTTAAAGAATTCTGTTCCCCCCCTCCACTTCATTCTCCTGACTACCCTTATCCTGAGACTCATTCCCTTCCTCTTGGACACTGACCCTGTACAGGACAGTGGCAGTGGCAGGTCCATCCACCACTGCTCTGTGACCGATTTTACATTCTCAAACCTTATGGCCAATGCCGTTGGTCCCTGCTATCCTCCTAGCGGACTGCTGTCTAGACTCGTCCTGCCCCAAATCAACATTAAGCGACGTCGTGTCTGGAGGCCAGAAATCAAAAGGCCCCCCCGAGAGGACCCCTTCTGTGGCTAATCTTACTGTCCATTGCCCTATCTGGTGACATTGTAGTCAATCCTGGCCCCACCACCCTTGACTCTCCTCAGAAATGGTGGAGGGAAAAGGGCCTGAAAGTTGCTCACATCAACATTCGGAGTTTTCTTTCCAACCTTGACGATCTCACTGCATGGGTCACTCTCTACAAGCCTGACATCCTGGGGATAACCGAGACCTGGCTTAAACCCCAGATTCCCAACTCGGTCTGCAGGCTCCCTGGCTATGAGCTAAAATGGCAGGACAGAATAGGGAGCAAAAGGGGAGGAGGTATCCTGATTTACTACAGGGCCCACCTCAACGTATCCCTTATAAACCACACTCCGCTGCCGGCCAACCTGTGAGCTCCTCCACACCATGCTGCTGCTTGGCAACACCAAGAAACTGCACGTGGTATGCTCCTACAACCCACCTAAGGGCGGGCTGCAGGGCGTCTCCCATCCCATCTCCTGGATACTGTCTGTCCCAGTACCGGGGTAAATGAACTCCTTATCTTGGGGGACATTAACCTAAACTGGGATGGGGAAAACATCAAGCAGTTTGAGGCCCTGCTTGCCACCAAATCCCTAACACAACTGGTAAGGGAGCCCACCCGTCGAAAGGCAAATGGCACTTCCTGCTCCCTCTTGGACTGGATTATGTCAAACCGTCCCGAGCGGATCTCCTCAGTAGGGGCCCTACCCGACGCCATATTGGACCACTCTCCGGTTCTGTGTATATGGAATATCCCTCCCTAAGGTTCCCCACAAAATCATCCAGGTTCAAAACTTTGCCAGATTAAATCCTGACCTGTTCTTGGAGGAACTCATGCTTACGGACTGGCTAACAGTCTACAGAGCACTGGATCCCTCATCAGCCGTCACCGTGTTCCACAACATCTTTGTGGATCTACAAGATAGGCATGCCCCTATCACTAGGCGTAGGGTCCATGGGACAGCCACCCAGTGGCTGAAAGGGGGTCTCCTCTCCCACATGCGAGCGAGAGACAAATGCTGGCATCAGATAAAATGCTCACATGACAGTGCCCTGTTGCAGCAATACAGAAAACTCAGAAATGAGTGCAAGAAAATGATCAGGGGCGCAAAAAGCGACTTCTGCAAGGCCGCCCTTCTCAGCTCTGCTAAAGACCCCAGACGGTTCTGGAGAACCATCCAATCACTGGTTGGCGGTCGCTCCTACTCCGGGGTCACTGACATGCTCATCGAAGGAGTCTCCTGCAACAATCCTCACGTGATTGCTAATGCTCTAAACTCTCATTTCACAGACCTCCCTTCTGCTCTTCCGCTAGGGTCCTCAGCCCAAAACTCAAACTGCCCTGCCTCCCCGTCCCAATGGGAGTCTGGTCTGACCCGCCCTCCATTTTACCTAAGGGCGGTATCGGTAAGCGAGGTGCGGTCTCTCCTTCTTGATCTCTCCCAGAATGCTAGCCCTGGTCCTGATGATCTGGAACCAAAGCTTCTCAAACTAGGTGCTCCCCTTATAGCCTCCCCGGTGGCCCACATTTTCAACCTATCCCTTACCCAGGGACTGATCCCGGATATCTGAAAGGTTGCCAAGGTCATCCCTGTCCCTAAGCAGGGTGACCCCAAAATCCTGGACAACTACCGTCCCATAGCTATCCTTTCTGCTGTCAGCAAGCTCCTGGAAAAGGTGGTCGCCAAACAAATCTCGGAGTATATCCACTCCCATGGTCTGCTGACCCCGGCCCAACACGGCTTTCGTAAAGTGCACAGCACTTCCACGGCTCTCATCTCAGTCTCTTCCAGCATCAGAGCTGCTATGGATCAGGGAAAACTCTCAGGTGTGGTATCTATTGACTTATCCAAGGCGTTTGACCTCGTTGACCACGACCTGCTTGCCCTGCAGATGAGGTCCCTTGGTTTGTCCCCCACCACCCTAAACTGGGTCTCTGACTACCTATATGGCAGAAAACAACTAACTAAATTCAATAAAGTCCTCTCTGCCCCCTGGCCTGTCACCTCTGGTGTCCCTCAGGGCTCCATGCTGGGTCCCCTACTCTTTTCCCTGTTCATCAACAATCTCCCTGATGTGGTCTCCAGCTGCTGTATCATCATGTATGCAGATGACCTGGTTCTCCTGGCCCACTCCTGTGATACAGCCACACTAAACTGTCACTTATCTGAAGACCTCTGGAACATCCAGGCATGGCTCTCCAACCATAAATTGGTCCTAAATCAAAACAAAACCCAGGCTATGCTCTTCGGTTCCTCTGCAAAAATACGAGCCTCTTCAACTCCCCTACATATCAACTACGAAGATGGCTCCCCTCTCCCTACCGTGACCTCCTTCAAATATCTTGGAGTGATGCTTGATCCCCAATTGGACCTTGGTAGTCATATCCATAATGCCTGCAGTGGGGTAAACCGCAAACTGGGGATGGCCTACAGGGCTCGGTACAACCTCACTCCAGCGGCTCGCTTAGCTCTTGCCAGGGGACTACTACTTCCCTCCCTCAGCTACGGCTCCCTCATATTTGCTCATACTTCTAAGACCCTCCTAAGCAAGTGGAGCACAATGTACAACAACATCTGTTGTTTTGCCCTGGCCTCCCCCTGCCTCACCCATCACTGTGAGCTCTACGAGAAGCTTGGCTGGTTATCCCACTCAATCACCTTAACTTTAGCACTGGGTGCCTCGTGAGTAAAAGTTACTCTAGCTTCTCCCCTCCGAGAAACTGGCCCCAGTTTCTTGCTCCTGCTGACCTCTCCCCCTACCTGCTTAGATCCCAAAGGCCCGGCCTACTAAATGTACCCTACTTCCCAACCAACACGGGACCGGAGTTTTGCTGTCCATGGCCCCAGGCTCTGAACTCTTTCCTGAAAGAGTTCGTGACTGCCTCCCTCTCACAAGAGTTTCGGACCTCCCTGTGGGATCATCTTAAGGTGGCTTCTCGCTGTGAATGTCCTAAGCCTCCTTAGCCTCCCGGTGTCCACTGGTGCCGGCTTCTTCTCTCCTGCTCTGGCGTCACCACTCTTGCGCTATGTCCTCGTCCAAATCCCCCCCCTCCCTTGCTTGACCGACGCTATGATGTTACTATGCTCATAATCCTCACCAGCCCTGTTGGTCATTGAATTTATCTCTAACTTATACCTTGCCCCAGCACTGTATCTGGGTGTACCTTCCACGTAAATGTAAAAACTGTAAAAATTGTCTTTTCTCCTGTTTTTGTACCTGAATGTATTCGTCTGAACCAATTACTGTATCAATGTACCTGTTGTACCCTTTTGTACTCTCCCGGGTCGTTCCTGAAAATAGGCATAAAACTTGTCTAGTGTACTTACCCGGTAAACAAAAACTAAATAAATAAATAAAATGCACCCTGACCAAACCAGTCTTAGTGCTGAACCTTGACCTAAACTCTGATTGAAGAGGCTCATATGTTACCAAGTATGTGTCCAGCTGCAATGCAACAACTGTCTCAATAACATTCATAGAAAAGGCAGGATAGAGCTAGGCTGGTAGTTCACCAGGACATTTGGATCCAAGGTTGTTTTATAGAAGGGGTCTTACCGGTGGTGGACCTTTCAGTGCCAAAGAGAAACTTTTTTCTGACAAGGAACACAGAATAGTCCCAGTGAACACAGGCCTACATGCCCAATACAGCTCACCAAGAGTTGTGTTGGGCCTGGGTCCAGCTCACAATACATTGGTCATAGCACCTAGGTTCATTACAGTATATGCAGGGAACCCTTTAAATGTATGCACATGTAGTAGTGGTATTTGTTTTGTGAGATCTCTCGAGTTCTGCATCTGTTTACTTTTATGCACACACTGTCTGTTAATTTTGCTTTTTGCAGGTTTTCTTGTGATGCAATGGGAACCTCTTTTTTGTATGTTAAGCTATAACACCAAATAACCTGTCAGCATCATGGTACTTTGTGTATGCCTGTATCATTGCTTATCTAGGTCTGTGTTATTTACATGCTTATTTTTATGCCAATTATGCCAATTGTAGGTTTGCAAACCTTTCTGATATAACAGGAGCTTTGTTGTTCGAACAATACATTATTACACCAATCAGCATCATTGTTTCATCTAGAAATGTCCGGTCAACAAAAGCTAAAATAAAAAAAAATAAATAAATAAATGCAGTGACTGATAAGTTACATGACTGACATGCATTGAACTGTTAAGTACTATTTTAATAATTCTCACCTGTCTTATTTAAATCACTTTGGGCCCCATATTCAAAAGTGGCTGGCCGCAATGCACAGGTCCATGTTCTGAGCATCTTAGATATGCTGGTGCAAAACATTAGTATATTCAGACAATGCAGCATAGAATACAATCGCAGAAGTCTGGCTGAATATCCTGAACATGCGCGATCACACAGTGGGAGATGCACAGCACTGCAGGTGTCCTGAGACCTGTGTGGGGCATACAGAACTGCACAATGGGTGGCCAGTTGCACAGTGTGCAGAACTGCAATATTCAGCCAGGATATGCAAATAGCATCACTGCACAGTCCAAGCCCAGTCCCCACATTTGCATCTCATTCCTAGAATGTTTTTTGGGCATTTGCATATCTGTGGCATGTGGAGATTCAGCATTGCAGGGCAGTCCCACCACTCCACAAAGGTGAACAGGAGGTACTGCTGCTCAGCAGGTTGGTGTGAAGGCATATTTGTGTGGGTGGACTGCAGTGGCCTCCATACAGTGCTGTCACCCATGGCCATGTACAGGGTCTGACTGGGGTACAGAGGGCTCACATGGACAGTGGCCAGAGGAGCCCACCAGGATGAGCAGTAGGGAAGGGCCCAGGGTGCCACACTCCAACCAGTATGCCACATGGATGTGAAACACTAGCCCTGTATGCAACTTATATTCACCTACAGTGCCCCACATACCCCAGTATAATGGATAAGGGATGAGAAAGACAAGGGTTGTCAGGATTTAGAGAGTAACCGGGTACCAGAGTGAGTGGGAACTACCTCAAACTGACCTGGTAACCTGGGTGGCCACCCTGACACTGGCCATGTACATGCCCATGGTGGCCACATGTCCAACACTGGAAGCTTCCAGTATCTGTAAGGCATGCACATGCCACCTCCATGCCACAAGTGGGTCCACCCCTGCCCTGTGCTGCCCACAGTTGTGCAATGTCCACCACTGGAACACCACACCAACCTTACAGCAGTGCCCCGTGACATTGTTTCACAGCATGGTTGGCATCAGTGTCATGTCTGTGGCTCCAGGTGCTGTGGGCCTGGCACAGGCATGCAGTGTGCACCTATGGTGTACCTCCATGGGTGTGTGCCACTTGTCAGACCCTGGACCATGCCATGCTGCCACCAGTACCATCAGGCCACATGGGTACCATTGCCCCAAAGGTCACCATCGGTGCATGCCACCACTGGGTGGTTCTCTGAAGGCCACATGGGTGCAGGCCATGGCCCCGGTACATGTGCTGCATTATGGCTGTCTGCATCACTGGTGTGACAGGGGTGCACCTGACAGCACCTGCATGTGGCAGCTGGGAAGCTATATTCGTGATGTGGTATGGGGAAAGTGGCCATCTGGGTGGTGCCAGGGGCATCACAGCACTGTGGATCTGGGTATTACCATCCTGGTATGACTGCTGTGTGTGGGTGCCTGGTACACATCCTGGTGCACCTCCAAAGGCTGTCTCAGGAGTGTCTGTCTGCAGTTCTATGGCCTGCCTGTGAGTGGCTGGCCAATTTAGGCCATCTTTTTGTCATCCTATCTTTGCATGGCACATCATTGAGATGCACGGCACATGCACGGCACATTTTGGCTGAATATTCCCATGCGTGGCACATTAATGTCCCCACCCCCTGTTTCTGCACTGCATACATTAACTTTGCACAATCGTGCATTCAGACATGCATGACGCATCTCTGCCATCTGAATATTGTGCTTTTGCACATTTCCCAGGATGCGTGGCACATCTCCATTTTGTGCCACGCATCTCTTTTGAATGTGTGGGCCTTTGAACATAAAAAGTGATAACAGGTGAGCTCCCTTATCTTCTTCACAAGGTGCACTTGCATGAAATGTTGAGTTTTTGTAGCTGGGTCAGCTGTCTGTTACTCCATCTGCACAATAAAATATTTTGATCACCTGTAAACAGGCTTCTAGTGTGGTTTTCTTTCATTTTTCTTGAATTGGTGTTGAAACAACACACTGTAGTTCTTGGAGCTGCCCTTTTTGGTTTGTATCATTACAGTACATTTAACAGGCAGGTTTCCTGATGGCAATTCTGTTAAAAAGCTTGTGAAGGTCAAAATACATCCTCCAGTGTTTCAGACTGATATTGTTTCTAAAAAACATTTCTGCATGTATTTCAACAATATAATCATATACATTGGCAAACCAAGGATTCCAAGTTTCACATAAAGATTTACATATACTAGAAACATAGACTTTGATGGCAGATAAGGACCGTTTGGCCCAACCAGTCTGCCCATTTCCCAACCTATTGGATAAGCTGCAGATCCTAGCTAACCAACAGACTACTTCTTCCTACCCCCCAAGAGAATTGCCTTATGTCTGTCCCATGCATTTTTCAATTTACCCACTGTTTTTGACCCTGTGATCTCCTCAGGAAGGCTGTTCCATGTGTCCTCCAATCTCTGTATGAAAAAATACTTCCTCACCTTACCCTTCAGCTGTTCCACCTCTATCTTCAAATTGTGCCCCCTTGTTCTTTCACATCTCTTTTTCTGAAAGATGATACTCTCCTGGACTGTTGATTCCCTTGAGGTACTTGAAAGTTTCTATCATGTCCCCCATCTCCCTCAATTCCTCGAGGGTATATATATATATATATATATATATATATATATATATATCTGTCTTTCGGATGAGACATTAAACCTAAGTCCCATCTGCCTGGATTGGTGGTAGTTCAGGTGGATGTTAAAGATCCCATGGCACTTATCGAAAAGAGTAGGGGAATTTCCCTGGAGTCCTGGCCAAATTTCCCTCACTCACTAAAAAATACCACAACAGCTTAATCTGGTTCAAGATCAGTTGGCATTCATCTGTATCCCTCTCCCTCGGGTCGTGCCTGAAAATAGGCAGGATTTGTCTAGTGCGCTTACCTGGTCAACAAAAACTAACTAAAACTATATATCTATATCTATATATATATATATTATATATATATATATATATATTATTTTTTAATCACAGCAAAACAAGGGGAGAAAGAAAGAAAATAAACAGCAAGTGAAGGAACGGAGACAATAGTATAGCGAGGGAAACATTAGAGTGGCCAATTCCTGGGTGCCACAAGGAAAGACAAGGTACAAACAAGTGGTAGACAGGAGAGGATACAATAGATCCTTGATTCTAACTATCTCTGTATAACAGATGGGACAGGATCAGCCCGGTGGCACTGAGGGCTGAGGCACTGGACACCACACCTCGCACCATGTAGGTGACCTGTGTTCTGGAGCAAGCATGGGCCAATGGAGGTTGGCAGGGGTGGAGATGGATCAACCATCCCAGGGACAACTCTCCTTCTCTGGGGAGGGGGAGTCACCGGACATGGGTGCATGCCTGGCCCCTAGCGGTTGCTGGGGCTGGTAAGTCGACGTTGCATCTAGAAGGGTAGAGGTGGAGCAGATGTCTGATGGGATGCATATACAGGAGTGTGTGTGGTGCTGTTGCTGGCATCATTGCATACTTTGCCTCTGAGGACCACAAGAACAAGGAATAGGGCTCCTGGTCGGACAGCATGAGCTTCCGACATCCACAGCCTGATCCTAAATGGTTCTTTACCAGATCTGGATCCATTTCACAGTGAGTTGAGCTTGTGGGACTCCTCACCACCCCTGCCATGGAATGCAAGTCATAGGGGATGTGTGGGAAGTCGGCCTGATATTGGGGTGTGGGCCGCGAGGACAGTAGGGATGCATAGCCAAACAGGAGACATGGGAGAAAAATCATTGCAAAAAAAAAAAATGGGATAGGGTCTTAACCCAACCCTGTCATACAGATGAAAAGCTTTTCACTGCCTTCTGAACCACAAAATTGTATTGTCTCCTTGTAAAATGTCAATGGATAACAATGGGTATGCTTGAAATGTTTAAGTGTCATTGTTATTTTGGCTGTTCACTCTCTATATCAAGACTGAAGCAACCACCCTCATGAAGGTGTCAGAGAGCTTTGTAAAGTGACTGTGGTAAGCTATTGACAGTATAGCAGCTGTACAGGTGCTAAAGGGACCTATCTCATATAGTAAAAGGAACCAGAAGCTATGTTTACACTCCCTAAGCTGTGTGTAATCAGTGTCTATCTGTTGGCAATCTAGATAGGGAGTGGTGTACACCACTTTAATATTGAGAGTTGATAATAGTTTGGACACAGAAATTCATTCTCTGTTTATTGTTTAGTAATTAATTTTTTATTTTGTTTCATTAAAATGAAGAAATACAGTAAAATCTGAATGCCATAATAGTCTGCTACCACTCAAATATAGTGTATGAAAAAGCACTGTATAAATGATTCTTCTTCTTCTTTTCCCTATAAGTTTTATTACACCTGCTTCCAATATTTAAAAATTCTTTTGCATATCAAAAATACATGAACTGTTTTTTTCTGAAAAACAGACATAAAATCCAATTTTGTGTAAATAGCACTATCATGTTTTAGCTAATGAAAACTCCCTGTGAAGTAGCCACTGAAATGTAAAATGGTGTTTGAGTTACAAGCACTAGAAACATAGAAACATGGAAGTTGACGTCAGATATGGACCACACGGCCCATCCAGTCTGCCCATTTCTTTTTCTCTACCTTATGAATATGCCTTCGGCCTTTGCTCTCAGTGGCCTATCTATTCATATTCATCTGTACTGCTCTCTTATGCCGATCCCATACCAGTTTGAAGCCCTGCACTGTATTCATATGCACACCACTTCCTGTGGTAGGCCATTCTATGAATCCACCACCCTTTCCGTGAAAAAGAACTTCCTCATATTACCCCATAATCAGCTTCCCTCTAATCTCATGCTGTGTCCTCTTGTCCTGCTATTTTTCTTATATTGAAACATGTTAGACCTTTTCACCTTGTTAATGCCCTAAGGTGTTTGAATGTTTTGATCATATCAACCTCTCTCCCTCCTTTGCTCTAGGGTATACGTATTGAGCTCTGTTAATTTGTCCTCACGTGTTTTCTGATGTAGTCCTTGCACCATTTTGGTTGCCCTTCTCTGGACTGCTTCAATTTGGTTAATGTCCTTCTAAAGGTGTGGCCTCCAGTACTGCATGCAGTACTCCAGATGGAGCCTAACCAGTGTCTTGTAAAGAGGGATTATTACCTCCCACTTAAGACTTGTGATACCACCACAAATACACCCCAACATCCCGCTACCCTTATGTACTGCTTTAGTGGTATGCTTGGATGATTTCAGGTCATCTGTAGGACCCTTTCTTTTGTGAAGGGGCTAGTGCACACCTCCCTCCCCCCTGTATCCATGGTGCTAAGCTGTGGGCCCTGCCATACCTTCCATTCAGTAAATACTGAGCAGAAGTATCTATTTAGGATAGATGCTTTTACATGGCCCTCCTCCTCCTCCTCCTCACACGCCCCCTAATCCCCTTTGATCTTAGCAATACCCCCTCTGGACTTTCTCCTTTTACTAATGCATCTGTAGAAAGTCTTGCCGCTATCTTTTACTGTTTGTGCTAGTGTTTCTTTGGTTGGGCCTTTGCCTGCCTTACTGCCTTCCCAGCTTCCCTTAAGGAAGTTTGGTATGCCTCCCTATCTTCATCTCTCTGCTTTCCCTTATATTTACTGAAGGTCAGCCTTTTGGCTCTGACCTTTTCTGCTACTGTTTTTGAAAACCAAAGTGGTTTCCTTCTTCTTTTGCACTTCCTTTTCTCTCTAACACAATGGGATATTGCTTCAAGTATTGCATCCTTAAAGTTTGCCCACTTTGTCTGTACCCCCTCACCTGTATTTCTTTTTGCCAGGGCTTAAATAGCTTAACTCTGCTGGCCATCTGATCAAAGTCAGCTCCTCTGAAGTCCCATAATTTTGCTTTTGGAATGGGATGATTTAGTTCTAGTGGCCAAACTGAGCCGTACCATGTGATGGTCACTGGTCCCCAGGGTGACCTTCTACCTGGAGATCTGTGATCCTTTCCCTGTTAGTCAATACTAGATCTAGGATAGCTCTGTCTCTTGTGGGTTGTTATACCAGTTGCTTGAGGCCCTCCCCTGCAAGGAATCCACTATATGTCTAGTTCTGGCAGATGTTCCTGCTGGTATTGACCAATCTGTATCTGACATGTTGAAGTCTCCCATTATCAGAACCTCCCCTTTCGCTGTCATGTTTTGTATATCTTCTAACAGTAATGTGTCTATGTCCTCCCCCCTGATCTGGAGGCCTGTAGACAACCCCAGTTCATATGGCTGTCCCATTTCCTGTTTCTAGGGTGACCCGCAGTTCTTCTAGCTCCTTATGTGTATTCTGAATTTCTGGAGCTTTGACTAAGCACTGTATTGCATTTGTTATTCAAAATAAAGCCCAAAACACTGAAGGCTAATACAGGAGCACAAACAAACTCAATGTTTTGTGGCAGAGCAATGTTAGATGACATTTTGTGCTAGCTAGTCTGAATAATTAACACAATAAATAAAAATAGAATAGTGTGGGTGTAGGTTCAGCTAAAATTCAGACTTCAGAATAAGAAGAAAATTCTAGTTTCTGTAGTGTCTGAAAAATGTAATTAATGTGATTCTGCCCAATCTTTAACTTGTTCACACCACTAGAGAAAATGCCTTGGAAATAGAATAGAATCAGTCCTAATTATGTAATAGAAGCAAGCATCATGAACAGATATTGTATTAAACTAACAAAGCAAAAAAAAAAAGGTATTTAGAGGCAGCATTGAAAACTATAGTTCAGCTAACAGCCAGTTAAAATATATTACTCAGAACAGAGCAGCTATAAAGGAGTTTGAAACTCACACTAACCTTCCCTAGCTCAACAAAGAATTGTCTATTGGCCTAGAAGTAATGAGATGCTAATAATATTTCCTTTCCCACAATTATTCCCCCATTATGATTTCCATCTTAAAGTGTAAATCATGTGCTGTATTCACATGTTATACTGTGTCCCATTTCTTTGGTTATTCATTTATTCATGTCTTAATATTCTTCAGATTTGCAGTATCACATATTCACCCTGACAAGATCTATTATGTTTTGTAACCTGTGAATGCCTGGAGAATTTGCTGTGAATGTATCTCTTGGAGAGCATTCACAGGCGGTATCCTCCAGGGTTATATTATTAGAGATACATGCCCTTCCCCAGGGCTACTGGGCGGAAGATCTCCAGGGATTAAAGAAAGAGAGTTAATACAACTGATCTGCTCTTAAACTAGTATTACCCTTTTGTAAGTAGGGAAACCTACTTGGAACTATGATTCCCTACTGTTTCTCTGTTGTAGTCTAGTCACTTTAACACGGCTGAGCACAAAAGAGCTGCTCTCAAGTGACTGATTTTATCTCGCCACCTGCCAGAAAAATACACCATTCCAGTGAACAAAGCTCTATAGTGTCACACACTGACAAATCAAGGAGTACTGAAAATGTGTCATACCATACATAAAATAACAAACATCTGTCTACTGAGTGCATGCCCAACTTGAAAAATTGATGGTGAAGATGATTGGTGTCCCAATGAGTCAGTAACATGTAGCACAGGATTATGACATATAAGACAACAGCTCATGCCTGCTGCTTTGTCTATAATCTGCAGTTCTTGATTTGAATTACTGAATTAGATGTTTTTTTTCAGGGTTGATGCCACATTAAGGGCTTTATTCTTACACTGTTCAATTCTTCAGGGATCTCTGGTGCAGAAAATGCATGCAGTTTTATTCTGCTCTTCTGCACCACTCCCAAAGTCAATATTGAAAGAGTACTGCAGTTAATCAAGGCCTTGGAAGCCTGTTCTTCAAATACTGTAGATCACCAAAATGATAAGAAAATGATGTGTGGTCTGATATGCAATACTAGTTGAATGCAGGGGACAGTTTCTGTGCTGCTGTATGTTATGCAGACTATAATTTTTATTTTCTTATTTAATTTCATACACCAGTGGAGATGCAAATAAGAGGATAAAAATAGATATCTTACACCCACCTTACAAGATATTATGCTATCATGTGAGTTGATGTGTCACAGATGATATCTTGCTATGTTGGATACATCACAACAAATACTGAACCAATCAGAGAACAACTTTTGCATGATGATAATATCACAACAGATGAGCAACATGGTCACCAGTCATATGAGTGACTGCAAATGAGTGACTCTGTTTGGAGTGACTCATGTACAGCACCTGATATGTAGGCTACAGGTGGAGGATGGCAAGGGTGGGTTACAGCAACAGCAGAGGTAAAAATAGTGAGGGAGTAGTAGAGTGACCAGAAAAGGGAGCGATAGGAAGTGGGTATAAGAGTCACAACTTCTGATGGGTTTTGCAGCTGGCCGTCTGGTACAGTGGGGAGGGTGCTTACCTGGAGTCAGGAAGGTACTGGATTTGGGTCTGACCAGGCATGGTAAGTTTTTATTGCTTTTGGGACTTAGGATTTTATTTTATATTTTTTGTTGTTCCCAGGTCTCCTGGTTTCATGTCCTCCAACAATTAACCCAGTGTCAGGCCTGCCCTGGAGTTTGTTATAAAAAGCTCAGGTGGTGCATGGGGCAGGGCTCCCCACATGGGGTGTGTTGGGATGTATAGCCCCCTCCATAAAACATTAAGTATACTAGTGTACCCTGTTTTGATACTGCAGACCCTCGCTAATTGAAGGTTCACTTTTTGTACATTCGCCAATGCTGTTTTTGGTGATGTACACTCACTGATTAGAAAATCGCCATTGCTCTTTCACCTTTATGACATGGAACCATGCAACACTGATGCTAGCAGTTGAAATCAAAGAGAAACAATAAAATCATCATATAAGTAGCATATTTAAAAGCTAAAAACTAGTGAACTGGAGTTGTATAAATCACTGGTCTGTTGAAAATATGTAGGCCCCCATATTCAGAGCCAAACATTACTGCTGCATAGATAGTAATGCTGCATGGCAAATAGCCCTTGGCAAGCCCTGTGCAATATTCAGGCATTTGGGATGCTCTGACTGGCGGGTGCTAACTGTATGAATATGGGGCAATGCCAGCGCAGTGCATAGTGACTAAGTGCTGCACTGATACTGCCACAGCTATATATGTCTCACAAGGAATCCCACTGGAGATAACTCTGCCCATACAGGATAGCACCAGGGATTGTGGGCCATATTTGGCCTTAGCATGCTAATTAGCCCATTGGGCATGCGGGGTGATAAGGGACCACTAGCATGTCACACAGGCCTAGAATGCCCATCTTGTATCATCAGGCTGGTTCCCTGGGTCATGATTTTCAAAGGGGGACTCAGTGCTTGTGTCAAATCCTACATCAACCCTATTGTTTGGCACAGCTGCGCTAAATTCCATTAATGCAACTGCACCTGATTTTACTAAGTTTGGTACAGCTGAAACATTTTCCGCAGTGCAAGCCATGTAAAAGCAGTTCCCCAAATGGTACATGTTAGACCAGGGAAAAGCTGGTCTAACTTGTGCCATTTGGCACTTGGGATTGAAAATCACGATCACTGGCTGGTAGAATTCAGCAAGCCCCATCAGATAAATGATCGGCACATCAGGGGCTTGCTGCATACTCAGGACTCTGAAAATCGAGCCCCTAGAGCTCGATTTTCAAAGGGGATGCAGAGCGTGCATCAAGCCCCACATCAACCCCATCGTTTGGTGCTGCTACATCAAACTTCTTTGATACAACTGCACACAATTTTAGTACATCGGGTGCAGCTGTGACACTTTCCACACATTACAACAGCTTGTGCCAAATATTTTGTGCAAGCCTCATAAAAAGTGTCCCCCAGATGGTGCACCTTAGACCAGGGAAAAGCTGGTGTAAACTGTGGCACCTGGACCTCAGGATTGAAAATCCCAGTTGCCAACTGGGAGAATGCTGCAAGCTCCATGCACCAAACAATCGACACACCAGGGGCTTGCTGCATTCTCAGGCTCTGAAAATCGAGCCCCAGGTGTCTAATGGTCCCCAGCCCCCAATCACCATCCACATTATTCTGTAAAACATTAACATCAGCATCCCTGACTGTAGTGGTCCAACACCCTCTGATCAACAGCCATGTTCCTCTGTATAATGTTAAAATCAGCATGCCTGGCTCTAGTAGTCCCCCCACCCCCCCCAATCACCAATTTGTAATGTAGTATCCATCTTCCTAGTAGTCTAGTGGTTCCCCCACTCCCTTACATCTCCCCCTACTCATCCTGGTGCATTTGGTCCACCGCCCCACCGCCATATACCATGCATCCCAGACACCAGTTAGTATCATTAATGATAGTGACTGATACAGTCCTGCACTCACCTCCACAGTGTGCTGCATTCTGATGGTTGTCAATCACTTGAGAGATGCACTTACTACATGAGGGATCCCTCATTTGCATAGGTTCAGGGGTATATTCTGCTCAGTCATGCTATCAGTTAATGAGCTGCAGCAGGGGCCTCTGAATATGGCCTCCGCCCTGACAGTCACTGCTATTCACGGTTAACAGGACACTAACCCAGTTAGCGCTGTGCTAACCATTTGACTACGGGGTTGCAGTTTGTTATCACTTGTAAGGGTGTAGGACTTTCACAATTCACACAAGGCCTCACAACTCATGTGTTATGGTTCTTCTTCCTCAGGCATGGAGAAAACTTGTATATTTTGAATCAGCCTATTACATATCCAGTATTTCTCCACTTTCTTTCATTTCCTCTTAAAGGGAACATTAAACTTTTTGTTGCATTTGTTTTACAGTTTAGGTAGGTGTGAAAAGTGCTTAATACTGTCAGTGCATAGTTTTGTTCGTCTTGAAACAATTCTGTTTTTTTTTTTTTTTTTATTTAAGGTCCCTTGTCAGTGCTGTCTTTTCACCATCCCAGATTCATGTTTTAATTTCATCTGCTTCTGGAACACAGTGACATCAGTTGAGTGGAAGCCCTGCAAAGCAAGCTTTATTCTAGGCTTCTGCTAAACTGGTGTCACTGTGTTTCAGAACAGATATGTAATTAAAAAACTGAAGTTGTATGGACATGGTTCAGGACCTCATAAGCATTTAAGAAATCAGTAATGGGTGGGAAAAAGCAGCAATGGCAATGGACCCTAGATGTGGAAAAACTGGGCTATTTTAAAACCATCATGCAAAACAATAAATGCCCACATTTCTTATTATATTAAGATTAAAAGAAAAACACAAGGTGTACATTCTCTTTAAGTTAACTATTTCCTTCTGTTCCTCTCTTCATCCTTCATCATGCCTCATGATTCCTGTTGTCTTCAAGTGGTATGTCCCAAAGACCTTGTGAGCCACCACCTCTCCTGACTGCAACATGCTCACTAATACTAATACTAATACTAATACTAATACTAATACTAATACTAATACTAATACTAATACTAATACGTCAGTGTCATACAATGCCCCACTCCAGGTAAGGGATAGGGGCACATAGAGTTTCATCCTACAAAGGAGGGAAGCACCATCAAATGCATTGTAGACCCCTAGTGTACAATGGAATGATGCTGAAAGCATCCGGAAGGGTGAAGAGAAGCTCTTTAGACTTCCTGATACATCCCACTGGGCCACCAGAGTGCTATTGTGCCCTTCCCAAGAATGAGGGTTCCTTCTACCTCTCACTAGCCTGACTTAGACTTTAGCTTCAAAGAAAACCAAAATCCACCCTCACAGTGAGTGAGTCTTCAACCACTGGGCCACAGGCTGGCCCACCAACTTAATATTTTATTTACAATTTCAGGAGACATCCAGCAGCCCAGAAAGGACATGTTTAAAAGACATTTCAAAAGGAAAATACCTAAAAGTGCTATTCAGAATGGTTGCAGCTCCACCCATTTTATCTACCATGGAGCTTATACAGCATTTAAAAATGTGCAAGCTGCTGTATAACAACAACTAAGCCACACACCATCTCCCTTTCACCTGCAGCAGTGCTTATAAAAACGTTTCCCATAGATGAGCATAACAAATGTTGTTTAATTGTTTTTATGCATTATGACTAGCAATTTTCTCACAAACATCATTTTTATAATGCTACCTATCCCTATTATACATGCTTTTATAAAGGAAAAAGATAGACACTGAATGAACTGGAGTGAAAAATGTGATTGGCAGGAACAGTGAGACAGTTATCAGGTGTTAGATATCATGTTAGATATCAAAATGTTAGTGTGGACACTATTGGGTGTTTGCTCATGCTTACCATGTTTTGTGCCTGGTTCTTGGGTGGGGTCTACAAGTGGAGACCCTTATAGCATGGGTAAAACCCGTCAGTGCCTGAGAGTTAACATAACACTGCACTCATGCAAATGGTGGAGCCCTTCCTGCAAACAAGCCGAGCATTAGATTCTGAGGGGTGCTATTTACCACCTTTTCAAACCTAGTCTTAATTGTGCACAAAGCTGTGGTGGCAAGGGGGGAACTGTTGAGCAGTCTTGCAGAACAGACATACTTTATCTCGGCTCCACTGTATGACCTCTTCTAAATCCAGATCTCACTATTTTTTTTTATCTGATTAGCTAAAAACCAATATCTTTGAATAGAGCTGTTCATTGGGATCATATCCATGTCAAAAAAGCTATGGGATGACAAAATAAAGGTGGAGGAGTTGGAGGGAAGAATCTGCAACCACATGGCAATCAAGAGAGGGCTTCGGCACCAGAATCTTCAACATAGGAGGCTCCCCCATGGAAAGCGTTGGAGAAGTCCATGAAAGCCATTGATATAAAAGTAGAAACTATATTAAAATCCATGGTGGAACAAGACATTAAAATTGAAGCCATTAAAAAAACGGCAACTACAGCTGAGGCTCATGCTACAAAAGCATTATCTGCAGCAGGCAAATTGGTTCAGGAGAACTCCCAGCTTCGATACCACTTGTAGGCCATAGAAAACATAAACAGAGCTATGAATATCTGATTGATTGGCCTTCCAGAGGGAACTGACGGTAGCGAGCTCCTGCGCTTTTTTAAAAATTGGCTTCCAGATGCTCTAGCCATGAATATAGAAACCACAGCTCCACAACTGGTGACAGTGTACAGAATCTCATCCAGATTGGCCATCGGACATGAAGACTTCCCGGGGACTGTGCTCTGCATCACCTCGGGAGTAGTAGCAAGAGATGCTATGCTGCAGGCAGCAAGAAATACAGTGGGCCTTAATTATGATGGCTACACACTACACCTGTTCCCCAGCTTATCCTTTTTCACCCGGTCGAGGCTGAAAAAATTTTATGCTGTTCGGCCTCGCTTTAAAAGCCTAGGTATTGCTCACTCCTTACTTATGCCAGCCCGACTCAGAATTCAGTATGGAGGCTGTACGTTCCAATTTATGGATCCCATGGAAGTGGGGAAGAGAGCTGAAAAAATGGAGAAGGAATTTAACGCCACAGAGAGAAACGCTGCGATGGCTGATGAGTCAGAGGACAGTTCTTGAACCCGGTTACCTGGGACTGGGGTTTGTCATCATATGGGTACATGGAGGGAAATTTTTTGGGGGAGGGCTAGCTCATTAATAAAAGGTCTGTTTCTTTTATGCTTTTAACAGTCCAGGCGATATGGAGCTATTAATAGATTATCCTCGGGTCATTCGTTCAATGCTTACGAAGGACTATCGGCAGGAAAATAACTATGAGATTTTTGTTTATTATTTCTTCTCTACACTGCTGTCCTTATGTTTGTCTAAAAATGGCAGACTTCAGCTGGAGACACTGTGCAATGAAAACGCATATCACGAATGGTGTAGGGATGTATATGCATTAGCCTTTTATGTGGGAGCACTCCCGCCGTTTGAATTTAAATAGCTGATATTATAAAGTTTATACTTGTTATCACTAGAGATTTGGAAGTGGGGAGAATAATTAATAATATTCTGGGTTTAACTTTGAAAAATGTTTAAATCTTTTCTCCTTGGAGGAGTTCATGAGGGGAGGGAGGTTAAGTACTATGCATTTTTGGAATTTAAAATGTTTGTGAGGTGATCATATCAACTTTTTAAGGTAACATTTTAGTACAGTATAATAGTATGATCACCATATTCTTGCAAGCTATAGCTTATTTAGGAAACATCTGGAATGTAAAATTTAAAATCTTATATTAAGGAACTTATGTAGCTATACCCCCAACTCCTTAAACCTAACTGACCAGACTGATACATGTACATGTTCCATTGGATGGTTCCTTAAGCAGTATTCTGTATTTTCTGGCAGGAGTATATGCTATATTGCTGTTGTTTTTATCTGAAAACAATAAAATATAAGTACAAAAAAATAAACAAAATGCTGTGGTGGCGAGATGGCTGTACAGCAACCGTCCACCCACCACCCTCGGAGCCCCCATCCCATCAAATGAATGGATGCCTTGGTGTCTAGTGGCACCCCCACACTGTGATCCCCCATCCCAATCCCTAACAATGTTGCCCTGGTGCTTAGTGGAACCCCCTACCCTCTTATCACCCATCCCGGTCAGTGACAAACTTGCCCTGGTCTATAGTGGCAACCCCTACACACCAATCCCCTGTCCCAGTCTATGACAATATTACCCTTGTGTTTAGTGGCACCCCCCCATGACATATATCATGGTGATTGTCCTACAGTCCCTTGAGTCCAGTAACCACATACTCACCCATTCCACTGATGGCCAGGAGGTCACTGGTTTCCAGTGGCACCTCCCACTCTCTAACACCCTTCCCAGTTCCTGCATTATAGTCCCTGGTATCTAGTGTACCCCATCCCCTGAATGCCCATACTCAAGCTGCCTACATAGTTATCTGAAAGTTAACTACCTCAAGGTACCACAAGGTACCTCGGAGTAATGCCTCGAGGTAATGGTAGTTATCTACAGGTTGATACCTTGAGGTACCTCGAGGTACTGGAAAACTTTTGTATAACTACCACTGTATGTATGCCCTGTTGTCTAGTGATACCCCCACCCACTGAGCACCCAATCTGGTGCTACTGTTGAGTCCTTGCTGGTTAGTGGACACCCCACTCTAATCTCCCAGGCCATTTTTAATTTTAATTTAGTTTTTATTGACCGGGTAAGTGCGCTAGACAAATCCTGCCTATTTTCAGACATGACCCGGGGAAGGGGGATACAGATGAATGCCAACTGACCTTGAACCAAATTAAGCTGTTGGTGTTATTTTTAGTGAATGAGGGAAATTTGGCAACGACACCGGGGAAATTCCCCTACTCTGCTGGCACTCTATGGCCAGTAGAGGGCTGAGACGTCTCTGCATCATGGCAGAAGCTCTGCACTCCTGCGAGCAGATGGACACTAGTGAGGACGCACCCATTAGCAATGCTTTCGTTTGTTCTTTGGATACTGTTGCGACTATGAGTACTATTGATACGGACCTGGAGAAGCCATCTACTGCCCCGGAGGTGATCGGTTCGCTGCCGATTCGGGAGATTTTTCACACCGCATCTGATGACCCTGTGTGCATTGCATCTGCCTTGAGGCCTTTGGATTCTGCACTCCCTGTTTCCACTACGGATGTTTTTCAACAACGTATGCTTCCAGTTCCACCAGCAGACAGTCCGACGGTACTGAAGTCCCATGCTGCACCCAAGAGAATACCTACTACATCGCAAGCTCTGAAACGCCAATTTGGTTTACAAACTCAGGACTCTCTTAATTTCAAAGACTGGTCGGAGGAAGATTCCTTACTTAATGCTGGCTGGACACAAAACACTTCAGGAACTTGGGTGCCTGACCCTACTTGTAAGCCTGTTTCATATACTTCACCTAAGCATGCCACCTCCCTGAGCTCAGGTATTGACATTACTCCTACTGTTGTTTCTAATGTTGTTGGTGTGCACCCATTATTAAAGGACACTAAGGCTACTAGTAGCCCCAGTTTGTCTGTGGGGGGGAGGGAGACTCATGGTTCCTGCTGCAGCAAATGATGGGTTTGGCTCCTGCAAGGGCTCTGACAACCCTCCTCGCGTTCCTATGGCAGACCTGTTCAAACACAAACTTGAACAGGATCCCAGGAGGAACGCTGTTCGACTGAGATATAGAGGGGGTTTAAATACTCATCCAGATAGATATTATATTGCTAACACTTTGCTTAGGGGTTCTATGTCTTTTCTACCTTCAGACCTCTTTGCACTTATTCATGTTTCAGGGGAGGATTCCTTTGATGTAAGTTTCAGACTTAATCATAGTCTGGAAAAATTTTGGGAAAAGTACTCTGCTCTTAAAACTACCCCTTTATGGCTTCCTTTTTTAGCCATCCCTCTTACTAGGCCACAAATTAGGTATATTACTGTTATGTTCAGAAATGAAGGGTTGAATGTCAGTGATATTTACCATTGGCTGCAGAAGCGTTGTGATATCCTTGGCTCTCCTGAAGCCTTATTAGATTTAGAGGGTATTTGGACTGGGAGCTGGAAATTTAAAGTTAAATTGTTTCAAGTGAACTCTGATATACTACATCTCCCCAATAGTTTTTTTCTTGGAAAGGACAGGGGGTGTGTGCTTTTATAACAGTCAGCCCCGAGCTTGCTATAAATGCGGTTCATGCACTCACATTAGTAGTTCTTGTGACATGATGAAATGTTCACTTTGTGGGAGTTATGGACATTCGATGGACCTATGTCAGGACATTTTCCAGTGTAACTTGTGTGATGAAAAGGGGCATGCTTTTCATCAATGCCCCTGGGCTAAGCGAAATAGAACCGAGGGATGGGATCATGATGATTTAGTACTCCAAGCTCAGGATAAATTACATGATCCTGATCCTTCTGTATCAACTGCACCAACATCTGTACCATTGGTGGCTACCTCTGGCCTTCCTTCTACTATGCTCCAAGCCTCTGAGCCAGGAAATGTACCTGACAGGCCTACAATGCCCCCCCCACCTTTGAGACTGTGAAAGGCTGGAGATTTACCAGATCTTCCCTGAAATTACCCACTCCCTGCCCTCTTCCGACTTCTAATATTTTTTTACCCCTACAAGAAGATTTGGGAGATTCAGACTTAGAATCTGATACATCCCATAGATCTGAGATAGTTATAGAAGATGAGGACAGTAGATCTACAGAATTAGCGAAGGAAAGGAAAGGAAAGAAAGGTAAAAAGAGGAAAGCAAGCAATAGTTTGAAAGGGGGACTTGGCTGAACAATGACACCTTATGGCCACTCTGCGACTCCTATCTTTCAATGTCTGCAGTTTAAAATCATATAGGAAACAAATTTCTGTATTGGCCAATTTTGCAACTCTTCCTGTGGATATTATTTTTATTCAAGAAAGTCGTCTTTCCTCACTAGCTGAGGTAGATGATATTAAAAGGCGATGGCACTGGGGTCCTTCTTTTTGGTCCTTTGGACTGGAACCTGTAGATGGAATTGGAATTCTTTTTAAATCCACCAATATTCATATTTTTCGGTTAATAGATGTTTGTCCTGGTAGGGCCTTGATTTTGGATGGCTCTATAGGAGACTTTTCTTTCTGTCTTATTAACCTTTATGCCCCACAAATGAAATCTGCCAGGGTTGCATTATTTGGAGATATTAAGTCATTTCTTTTCACCAGAATGCATGTTGTTTGTGGAGGGGATTTTAATTGTACATTAGATACCCCTTTGTCCGGAGCTACCCAGAAGAAAATGTATTGTGATTCTAATGCCCTGAAACAAATCCTTGTTGACTCTTGTATGCAGGATGCCTTCCGTAAATTACACCCCAAGGGACTTGGTGCTACTTATCATAGGTTTATTTACACCACAAGGATTGATATGTTTTTCTTCTCCCAACACTTACATCACATTTCTTGCCAATCTCAGCATTCAGAGTTTTCTGATCATAATACACTTTTTTGTTCTTTTAGTTTACATTCTTTCCCACCCAAAATCTTCTCCAAATATAATCGATGGAGATTGAATATGTCCCTTTTTGATACTCCTTCTTTCTATTCTCAGACTGATCTTTTTTTTGCATACAGGGAATCTGTTTTCTGTGCATACTCAGATTCTTTAAACTGGTGGATGGACACGAAACAGGAATTGAAAAAACTTTTACTTTCATTTGGAAAGGCTAGAGCTAATTCTAAATATATACAGTATTTGCTTGCCCGTAATCAAGTATACAAATTTATGTCCTTCCCTTTTGAATGTTCCCATGATCTGCTTCCTCAAATTAAGATTCTGAAAGAACAGATGAAATCCTATCAATATGAAAGAGCAAAGTCCCTAGACCTAGAGTTTAAATTTGGAACTAAGACCACACCAGCTTCTGACCCCTTTATGGCATGTAAACACAGGTTAGAGGCCACCCTTATGACTCAGCTAGTTACGCCTACTGGTCTTTTGCTTACCAAAGATGTGGATAAGTTGACTCTAGTTCAACAACATGTTGTAGCCTCTTTTCAGGATAGATCTACCCCTACTTTGCCTGATCTTTCTAGTTTCACTGCTCCTATTCCTCACCTGTCTACCTCTCAAATGATTCCACTAATACAACCTATTTCTTCCCAGGAAGTAGAACAGGCTATATCACAATTAAGTAAGGGTACTTCACCAGGGTGGGATGGTATCCCTAATAAATTTTACAGACTTTTTTTACCTCACATGATTTACTTTTTGCCTAAGGTGTTTAATTTTTTATTATTTTCCTCTGCGGATTCTTCTGGGTTTAATACTTCGCTACTTTTTTTTCTATATAAATCAGAGGATAAGACCCTACTATCTAATTGGAGACCTTTGAGTTTGTTAAATTGTGACTACAAAATCCTCACCAAAATTCTTAATAATAGATTATTACTGGTAGCCGGGTCTCTTATTCACCCAGCCCAAACATGTGCCATTCCTCATCGGCGCATTCAGCATAATTTATATTTTTTAAGAGATCTATTCAAACTTTGTAATAGAGGTCATATTCCTGGATATACTGTTGCTTTGGATCAAGCCAAAGCTTTTGATAGAGTTAGACATAATTATTTATTTTCCATACTTTTACGTTATGGCATTCCTCCACCATTTATTAACTGGATTTCCATTCTATATGAGAGCGCTCGTTGTGTTCCCATGGTTAATGGATGTTTTGGCACAGAGTTACCTATATCGATTGGGGTATGGCAGGGTTGACCATTAAGCCCACTTTTGTATTCTTTTGTTTTGGACCCTGTTGTTAGACAGATTGTCTGGGATACAATATTATTGGATTATCACCTTCTCTACTTTACCAGTGGAAAAATAATCATGCATGAATGATATCACTTTATTACTTAAGATATTCCTTCTTTACTAAATGCATTGCACATTTTTCTGTTTTTGAGGCACTGTCCGGAGCCCAGATTAACATGCATAAGAACTTTATTTTATACTACAGTCTACACATCTAGACCCTTCTGAAATTGCAGGTATTCCGGTAGCTTCTTCTCCTCATAAGATTCTGGGCATTTGGTTTGGAGCAGGAGATTTAGCTACCTATATTTGGGAAAAGCAACTATACATTAGAGAATTTAAAATCCACCGATGGAAAGGGTGGAAATTTGGAAAGAAAAAAAGGGTTGCAATTATTAAAAAATTTGTGTTACCTGTGTTTTTATATTTAAGTTATGTGTTTCCACCTCCTCTTCACCTGGAGACTAGACTATTAAGTATATTTTTCCAGATGTTATGGGGTTATAGACTGAACCCAGTGTGCAGAGATATTACTTATCTTCCCATTAATAGGGGTGGATTGGACATGATCAACCCCATTGTTTTTTATCACTCTTTTTTCTTGTTTGATCCTTTTCTTATCTTTGGTCTTCTACCACTATGTCTTGGCAAATTTGGTCCAATTTTTTGTGGTCTACATATTTAAATAAATGGTCACTATTACCCCCTAAAATATTATTGTCAGATTTCTTGCCTTCTTATGGTATTGCTACTTTTAAGAAACTACAGCAATGGAAGATATCGTTTCCACATTTGCTCACTCTCTCTAGGAAAACCTTTTATAAGTTTGTTGTGTTTGAAGTGCAGAAATGTGTTCCTCTTTTCCCAGAATGTGTACCTTCTAAAATGTTTTTTTCTTTCAGGAAACTGACGGATTTTAGGATCCCCCACATATTTGGGATGTTGTATGGCTCTCTATACAGGGAAGGTTGGGGGTTCGTGGTAACTTGAAATACAAACCCACTATGGAAAGATGTTGCTTACGGCCCACCTGTATTAATTGCAAAGAAACTATGGTTCATTTTTTTCTTTCATGCCCTTTTGGTCAAACATTTTGGCAGGATGCTGCTGTACATTGGAACCTCCCCTTTTTAATCACCATTACATATCAGACCATAGTTTTGGGTAATTATACTGGGATATGGTGCCAATACCATAGAAGTACCTTGAATGTGTTTTTTGCTTTTATACAATATTATCTTTGGCAAGCTCGTTGCCAATTTATTTTTCAGCAACAAACTGTTTTATCTCACACCTTGTTTGTACAAATTGAGAATGGCTTAACTTCTGTTAAAGCTAAAGATTTGGATAAATTCTCCAAATCTAAAGTTGATCTCTTTTGGTGAAATTTTATACTTGTATAATGAGTTGTTATGATGTGTTTCTTTTGGATGTCCTTCTTCTTTTTCTGAATTGCTTTTGCTTTTGTTATACAATATGGTATTTTGTCTATACTTGTAATTTCCTTTTGTAATGTTATGTTTTTCTTTAATAAAACTACCCCTACTCGTTTTGATAAGTGCCATGGCATCTTTAACATCCACCTGAACTACCACCAATCCAGGCAGATGGGACCTCGGTTTAATGTCTCATCCGAAAGACAGCACCTCAGAAGTGCAGCACCCCTCTCATGCTGCACTACAATGTCAGTACTGTGATATTAACCCAAGTGCCAGATGTAGGAACTGAACCCACAGCCGTCTGATCTCCCAGCCTCAGAGGCGAGTGAGCTACCTACTGAGCCACTGACACTGACACTGACACCATAGAGTGCCATACCCCATAGCAGGTGTCTAGTGACATCCTTCTATCTCCACACCCATGTTTCCGAGTCCATCCCTGGCATCCAGTTGTACCTCCAGACCACTGGATGCCACATGGAGCACCATACAGTGGTGACAGCCCCCCAACTACACTGTTTGCACCCAGCACAGCACCCATCTAACCCCCCCTTAACAGGCATTTTGGGACTATGCAGCATGGCCCTCTACAGCAACCAGCATAGCCCTCCTCTCACTTCCTTGGCTGGCCACTGTATGAGCTGCAGTGGGTCCCCATACTGGAATATTCCATACAGAGGACAGAGAGAAATGGAATGTGGATAGTAGTACCTGTCATGCCAACTGCATCATAATGCACCTTATAATCCAGAACAGGGATGAGACACTGCTGCCGCCATGTCAGGTACACAAGAGCAATTTCAACAGTACAGTGAAAGAGTAGTGAAACATTAAAGAGCTGACACACAGAGAGGTTTCAGAATGTGCCTGAGGCAACACAGTGTGTTAATGGGCAGTGCTGGGATTAAAAGCTGGGTCTGTGGTGCAACTTACCCCAATCTAACCCAGCTCAGTGATCTGGCACAGCCATACCCCCAGGTACACCTACTGTAGCCCAGACCTGGGGTCAAGACACTGTTCATCTAGCCCCTTAAACTCAGTGTAACGTATATTTCATGACATACAGTAGTACACCTTAACTGCAGGCTGCCCTGGCTGGTCGCAATTTAGCCTGCAGACAATATAATGAGAGATGCATTACTTCTCACCATCCTGACGAAACTTCCACTTTGCCTCTGTTGCAGCTAGACACCACGCTCTGCTAGATGTTCCACTTCTGAAACTGCTGCTTACATGAGTGTGCCTTCAATGTAGTTTTATATCAATTGTGCTTCAACATGACATAACATGTTAGTTGACTAGTTGCTGCTGTCACCACCGCCAGGTTCTGGGATATCCTATCTGAGAATTTTGGGTAGCTATGGGATGATGGATCTGCCATCCTCCTCGGCCTTCTTGGAAACTGCAGAGGTGGCTCAGCTAAAGTTGATTATCCTGTTTTGCAGAACTGGGAGGGTTTGGTGGGGGGGAAGGGGCTGCAGAGCCATCATCCACATAGAAACAAAAAATTCTGCAGTATGATATCCCTGTTCTTGGGGGATTTACAGCAAAGTAAATAGAAAGCATGTCATATCACATTGACACACCATTGATGTAAAGTTACAATGAAGGCTTACCCATGTACGTGGCAGTTTTAAAAGAGCAGATCTGGCAGAGCATGGTGACTAGCTACCAAACAGGCAGACTGGGGATGTTAACCAGGATTATGAGGAGCAGGAGTAAATCTATCAGTATAGTGTCTGCTAGCTATACTGTGATCAGCAAGGGCAGCCTACAGTGAAGGTGTAATTCTGTACATCAAAGATATATATGACTCTGAGGTTGGAGGTACATGAACAGTGTCTTCACCCCAGCTTGGGGACTACGGTAGGTGTACATGGTGGAAGGTATGCACCAGGTCACTGAATTGAGTTGGATTAGAGGCAGAAGTGTGGCTCTGGGCACACTCAGGTTTAAATCCCACCACTGTCCAATTACACAGTGTGTTGCCCTGAGCACATCCTGTGACCTCACTGTTTTTCATCTCTCTTTAATATCCCTCTAAACCATTGCTGTGCTGTTGGGATTGCACTGTGTGTCTGACATGGCAGTGGCATCCTCTCATCCCTATTCTAGATTGCAAACTGCCTTAAGATACAGTTGGCATGACAGGAACTAATAACCATGTTCCATTTCTCTCCTTCCTCTGTATGTGCTATTCCAATATGCATGCTTACTGTAATTCATATGACTGCCGACCGTTGAGTGACAGGAGGGCTGTGCTGGTCACCATAGAGGGATGCACCACATGGTCCCTTCCTGCCTGGTGGGGGATCAGGGTGGTACTGTGCTGGGAGCAAGCAGAGAGTGGCAGAACTGCCCATGTTTTCTGGTCTTTGTGGTGACTAGAGGTCAGGGGGGATATCACTGGATGTCACGAATGGCACATGTACATTGGCCAGGAGAGACCACTGGACACCAGCAGACCAGGGACCTATATGGGACAGAAAGTCAGAGCAGGGGGTCTGCTAACCACCAGGGAATCAGAAGTTACATTGGGATATGTGCTCAGCATGTGGAGGGTACCACTAGGTACCAGGGCATGCATCCGCATATCAGGGTCAGGCCATCAAGGGGGTGGAGCACATCACTAGGCACCAGGGCATGCCTACGCGTGTAGGGGATGGGCATTCAGGGGGTAATGCTAGCCCCCAGGCACTGGGATGTGTTGTCAGAGGGTGAGGGTGCCACTAGCTACCATGGCAACATTGGAGTAGTCCAAGATGAGTGTTTGGGGGTGAGAAATGCCGCTAACCACCGGGGATAACGTCAGGTCAGGCACAACAACACTGTCACTTGCAGTGCAAATGAGTGCATAATGGGCATTCTAATGACCCCTTAGTACCTTGCAAGCACAGTGGGCTTGTTTACATTTTGTGGCTGAATGTCACACCATGGTTTCTGGCACTATCTGATCTGGGGTGCAGTTCCCTATTGGCTGAATACAGTCCAGGTCCAAGTCAGGGCAGTACAACTGGACTTAGCACTGCACTGACACATGCTGATATTTAGTCGAGTAGTGCTGGTGCAGTATCCAACTGAACAGAATAACCTTCGGGTCAGGAGCAAGCACAGCACACACACGTTTGTGCTCCACTTTTGCTCCTTTCTCATAAAATTGTAAAATTCCAAGATAGTTACAACTGTATAAAACTTTTTTTTGTTTAATTCTGCTTAACATACATTGGGTTGCCTTAATGTGTTGAGATATGCTGACACCTTTGGCAATTGAGCATACGAACATACGAACATACAAAGAAGCCAGCAGAAGAAGTCAATTTGGTCTATCAAGTCTGCTCGTATTGCGGGGTCCACAGCTTGAGCTACTGTCCTTGCCCTCCCTCCCCACTCCTCCTATCTTCCCTACCCATGATCCTTACTTTCCCTCCATGCCTATCCCAGCCTCTCTTAAAGCTACCCACTGTCTTCAACGAGATCACCTCTTCTGGCAGCGCACTCCAAGTGTCCACCATCTTATCTGTGAAGAAGTGCTTTTTCTGACCTCCCTCATAAACCTCCCACCCTCCAGTTTAAGACTATGCCCCCTCATGTTATGGTTGCCACTCAACTTAAATGGAATCTTCTTATCCACCTTATTTATCCCTTTCAGGTACTTGAAGGTCCCAATCACTCACTCACCCATGCATCATACATGTATAATATTATATACTGTATTGTTGAAACATTTTTTACATGACTTTACAATGTTTGACTTGCTAGTACAGTACTGTGGTAATGGAAGGGGAATTATATCCAATCTTATCAGATCCTTCTGCAATACTACAGTGACTATATCCTGTTTTTGAATGGATACACATTCAAGTGTTTTAACTAAAATACAATCCCTACACATGCTGTGTAACCCTCAGTGCAGTTCTCCTTCAGAAATGGATATTGTCTCAATTTGAAAACTTCAATAGTGCTCACATTCACTGCTCCTTAACAGATTGTGATTTTACATGCTACACGTTAACAACCCACTGTGTAATGTAATGCATTCTAAAGATTTCTATCATCTAGCCCCGCCACCCCACCCCCCAATTTGGGGACATGACCTCTAGGTCTGCATGCACTCACCTGCTCAAACAACTATGCATATGACACCCTATCTATCTCCGTCTACTATTCAGAACCACACACTCACATTCCCTCTTAGTCTTCTCAGCTCTTTGCTAAATAATTTGAATGCAAGAAATCTCTCCTCATAGCTCATGCACTCTATGCCACGACTAAGCATGGCAGTACTGTATCTGTTCTATAGTAACATATTAATTTGAGGACAGAAGGGATTTTAATTTTATCTGGTCTTTCCTGTAGTTCATTAGTAGAGAATGTTTACTGTGCAAACATTCAGTAATTATAGTGATACATTACCCCCTTTTAGATCCCATTATCCTGTAAATCCCTTGAAATTCAAAAGTTTATTCAGGCTGATCTTGAAGCCCTGTACTCTCTTCATACCTACTGTTTCTCCCGGTAAGCTGTTCCATAGGTTCACTGCCATATGGGAAAAGAAGTGCATCCTAATGTTACCCTTAGTATTTACTGTCTCTAAACTGTCTCTATTCCACCCCCATAACTGAATCAGAGTCTTATTGTATTAAGGAATACATAACTGCACACAGTACTTAATGAGAGGTCTGACCAGGGCCTTGAAAAGATGCAGCCCTACTTCTTCTTTCCTACTGGTTATCCCCTTTTTCCATGCCCCTGCATTCTGACAGCCCTTTTGACATTAGCGACACACTGCTTGACATGCATCAGCTCCTTGTCTATTATGACTGACAGGTCCTATTAATCTTTCAGTGCAGAAAGAGGAGACTCACATTATGTAGCTCAAATCTTTGTTTTCCCTTGCCAAATGCAGCACCTTGCACTTGGCCACATAGAGTTTGAGACTTCGAGTGTCTACCCATTAGCTCAGCTTGTTCTGATCCACATATGCTTTGTTCCCATCCTCAAAGAAGTCCACCACCTTGACCGACATTATGTCATCAGTGACTTAAAGACTCAACTTGTGATCACAACTGCCAGATTTTTTATGAAACTATTAAACAGTTGTGATCCTAGCATAAATGATCAAAGTGGTGACCATACATCAAAATCCTCTGCTTCCATCACCCATGCCAGTTAACTATCAACCTTGTGAAGGCCTCATGTGTACTGCACTGGTGGTGTACTTTACCCAGAAACATCTTCAGTAACCTTTCTTTACTGTGGTGAGCAGACCTGGACACAATACTCCAGGTGTGGTTTAATCAAGGCACCACACTGCACATATTTCCTGCCTATCTTCAGCTTACTGTCCACAATAGCCCATAGTTCATTTCTGTTGTGTTAGCAACTGTTGCAAAGCACAGGATTTATATGTGACCTAGATTTCTCACCCTCCCAGAAGTAGTACATTAAACTTCACATGTAAAATCTAAACTCCATTGCTTGGCCCATGCCACTACTGTGTGCAATTCTCCCGGTACTACATTTCCCTTCTCTCAAATAAACTCATCAAACCAGAATTGTATTGTCTGCAAACTTCCCTCACCTACTGGTTATTAACAAATTCTGTACTGTGTTTTTTTCTTCACCCACAAAGCACTTGTGAAGTGTCCAACTTTACATGATTTCAGTGAAGTGGGCATTTTGCACTATCTGCACTTCACAGAAAAAAAGGCGGTGCAAAAGAAATAAAAACGAGCAATTGCCAATGCCGAATGTTTGCTTGCTGGTATTAGCATTGGAAATGTAGGAGTTGGACAGATGCAGAATTGGAATGGCAGTGAAGTATTGAACTTCACTCCAACCCCACTTCCACCCTGCAGAGATGGACAGGTATTGGGGTATGTGTTTGGGTTGTTGCCCATAACATTCATGACATTTCACCTCACCCTATCCTGCAGATACCGACACGTGTTGTGGTGTGCCTTGGGGTGTTCAGCTTTACAGTCACCCCACTCCATAAGGACATATGCTGAAATGGGTGCAATATAGGAGAATGGGGTGAGCTCTGAGGCTGAAGAGTCCAAGGCACACCTCGATGCATGTCACTGGCTGCAGGGTGGGGGTGTGTGGGTGGAATGGTATGAGCATTACAGTCAGCAATGCAAAGGCTCGCCCCTGATACCTGCCAGTCTGTACATGGTGGAACGTTATGTTTAGAAACCCCAACGCCATGCGTGTTTGTTTGTATTTGCACTACAAATTTTCAACATGGCCTTTTTGTGACCTCCACCTCATGAAAGCATTTGTGACCTCTTCTCATGAACAGTGGCACTGTGATTTTGTTAATAGGTCCTGAAATTTGAGTTCCCACAGCGACCGTGCCATTGTGCACCAGATGTATGAAAACACAGATCGGGCAGAATGTGAAGAATGACAGCTGTACCATTCATAGAAAGATGTGAAGAGATGGTAATGTTGAAAAAACGTAGTGAAAATATTAAAACTACATGAACTTCTGAGCATACGTGGAAACTGCACAATGCATGTGCGTAACACAATCATTTAGTGGAATTATTTCACCAGATTTTCAACATAGGCATTTTGTGACCTCTGCTCATGAACACTGTCACTATGATTTTCTTAATCTGTCTCGAACATTGATTTCCCACAGCAACCGAGTTATTCTGTGCCAGATGTGTAAATGCATATTTTGAGCAGGATTTGAAAAATGACAGGTGTACTGTTCATAAGGAGGTATGAAAAAATGCCAATGTTGAAAATCTGGAGTGAAACTATTACAAATGCACAAAATTATGAGGATGCGTGGAAACTGCACAACGTGCTCTTTTTACACAGTCATCTTATGGACTTTTGTCACTAAATTTCAGCATAGGCATTTAAGCTCCTCTACTCATGAACAGTGTCACAGTGAATTTCTTAATCTGTCCCAAACACTGACTTCCCACAGCGACTGCACTATTGTGTGCCAGAAGTGTGAAAACACATTTTGGCCAGGATGTGAAAAATGCCAGTTATACTGTTCATAAGAAGGTCTGAAAAAATGCCAGTGTTGAAAATCTGGAGTGAAAATACTACAAATTTGTGACGTTATGAGGGTGCTTGGAAATTATACAAGGCACGCTCGTAACACAGTCATTTTATGGACGTTTGTTACCAAATTTTCAACATACTGTAAGCATTTTAGGACCTCTGCTCATGAACAGAGTCACTGTGATTTTCTTAATCTGTCCTAAACACTGATTTCCCACAGCGACCATGCTATTCTGCACTGGAAGTGCAAAAAGATATATCGGTCAAGATGTGAAAAATGACAGCTGTACTGTTCATAAGGAGGTGAGAAAAAATAGCCATGTTGAAAATCTGGCATGAAAATATTATAAATTTGCGAAGTTACAAGGGTGTGTGGAAACTGCACAATGCACGCTCATAACACAGTCATTTTATGGACTTTTGTCACCAAATTTTCAACATAGGCATTTTAGGACCTCTGCTCATGAACAGTGTCACTGTGATTTTCTTATTCTGTCCCAAACACTGATTTCCTACAGCAACGGAAATGCGAAAACACATTTTGGTCAGGATGTGTAAAATGACAGTTGTACTGTTCGTAAGAAGGTGTGGAAAAATGCCAATGTTGAAAATCTGGAGTAAAATATTACAAATTCATGAAGTTATGAGTGTACGTGGAAACTGCTCAACGCACACTCCTAAAACAGCCATTTATTAGATTTTTTTCACCAAATTTGCATCACAGGCTTTTTGAGAGACCACCTCATGAACAGGGACAGTGGCATTTCTTTAATTGGTCCCAAAAGGTTATTCTGCACAGTGACTGGGAAGTCAACTTCCAGGACTGAATAACACCATGACAGTGACTGAATTCATGAGGAGGGGTCCCAATAACCCCATTATGAAAATTTAGTGCCAAAATTCCCAAAAATGCCTGAGATATGCACCAAAGTTGAAAAAACCCTATTTATGCCATTATATAGCTTACAAGCATTTCTTCAGTTCATGGTCAGCTTTGAAGAGTGCAGACGTGTTCCCAGTCCACCGAAGATCATTGAGATGGACTCCAGGACTCCAGAGGTAAGTATGGGATGAGGGGGGTGTGGGTTGGTGGGGTATGCAGATGATGGGTGTTGGTTGGGGGAGGGGCACCAGACACTTCGAGGGACCGTTTTCTCATTTTACAGGCTGAAAAAAAATACAGACAATGCAGGTCAATTTTCTACTTTTGCAGGTGTGTTTGGTACACTGGGGTGGATTCCCACTGTGCCACCAGCATTTGTGGGGAGGGGGACTGAAGCCAGCTGGGATTGGCCACCCATTCGGCACAGAAACTAGTGTGGAGAATGCATGATGCCGAGGGGGATTGGGCACCTCCTCAGCACAGGCATGAAATCACTGGGGGGCCATTATGCTGATGGGGAGTAGGCTCCCCAGTCAGCAACTGGAGCTGGGAAGGAGGGACTGAACCCAATGAGGATTGGGCCCTTTGCGCACAGAAATGTGTGGGGTAGCATGAGGGGATTGGGCACCCCTCAGCACACAACTGAACTTGGGGGGACATTATGATGACGGGGAGTGAGCTCCCCCATCAGCAAATGACCTGGGTCAGAGGCATGCTGACAGGGGGATTGGGCACCCCCATTGGCTTTCATGGGGCTCTGAGGTGGCAGCATAGAGCTGCCATGTTCCTGGAAATGTTACACCAGGCATAGTAATGTCTTGCAATGATGGGTCACTCAGTGATTGCAGCAAAGAAATCGTTACAAGTTGGTGGCACTTCTGCAGAACCAGTGTCGTCAGGACACCTAGCCTGCATTGGTTGAGCACCGCCAAGCCCAAAAATGCTGTGCCAGCACTGGCCACCACAGTGCCGCACCTCCACATCCTGCTTCTCTCCTAAGCTGCCACATAATGTTTCTTGCACATGCGCTCAAGCAAACATAAAAAAGAAGTGAAATTTTCCTTGACATTTCACACTTTGTGGATTTTTTTCTTTGTGGAAAATTTTTTCATGAAGTATGGACTTTGGGAATGTAAAATCTCTGTCACCCTACACTGCAGACTGTAAAAAGAGTAGTGGTTACACTTCACCACTCACCCTGGTAAGTGTGCTAGAAGTAATCAACACAAAAGTTTCTCCTGGGGAACCCCACCCAAAAACTCTTGGTCTACCATTAGAACAGAGACTGAATTTTGTCACCACAATTAGGGCACTACAATAAGGGTGATAATGACAGGGGCAATCTTGAATTTAGATTGCCCCTCAGTCATGCTGCCCTTTGTGTTCACATAATTTCTACCCCCTCCAGGACATGCCTTCCCCAGAGGAGGTTATATTTAGTTGTGGGGGTGCAGGGGTGAAGCTCCCCTTAAAACATGACTATTTCACTTGATGGAACTTTGGTGCTCTCCATCCCGGGAGCCGCAATGCCTAGTGCAGAAATACCAGGCAGCATATTGCCTGCACCAGTATCAGTGCTGACAAAATGACTGTCTCACCGATGCAGGTGAAACAAAACTCTTCGTTCCTTGAATGGTGATCATGTACAATACAGAAAAAAAATAGTCTAGAGTTATGAACAGAACCAAGCATGGCCAACTAAAAGTATCATAAATCATCATGTTCTTTGAAAAATTATATGTGCTCACAAAATTATGTAGTGTTCCAATTTAAATTATGTGTAAATCATAAAATGTGACTGTATATAGTATTTGCTTGTCAACAGTACAATTAACATAAGGAAATGTTTATAGGGTAGCAGGCTGCTCAAATCAAAGGAGAACATTTAGCCTATGTCGTACTAAATCCATTCACATGCAGACTATTCTGGGCATGCTTTCCTGAATAAATCTGATCAAAGCCTGATGTTTAAGGTGAAATTCAGATAAGATCACTTTGTTCATCAAAATACAGTTTACAATGTAATTTATTAAAGTTACAGTTCTGTCTTGTATTATTTTGCAATTGGATTTGTTTTTCTTATCATGCATGAATCTGCTAAGACCTCAGTTTCTCTCATTGTATTACGCATTGCTGGTGTCTGTCAAAACTCTCTGTTTTATACTAGAAGACATAAAACTAAGATGAAATCCAATTAAATGAATGGCAAATGTTTATTACTGTACCGTGACTGTTGAACTGAATCAATATTTAGGAGCATGCTCTGTGGTTAAGTATATAAATGTGCTGTAGTAAGTATACAATTAAACGACAGTGCATATATTAGTGCAGTGGTGATTGTATACATTTGCAGTACTATGCCAAAACAAATAAAATCACACATTTGTCAAGACTGCAGTTTTGTTCTTTCGATTATATCTAATCTGATCAGGCAATTTTAACCATGTACAGTACATAATGTGAACTCCTAAAGCTCAGAAAAAGGTCACTTTTACTGTACCATAAAACTAATCCATTCTGAATGTATAATAAAATGTCAGATACAGTTTATCTATATTTAATAAAAAAGTGGTTACTGGGAAACGTACACTGAACTGAGGTTTGTTTCCAGGCCACTCAGAGGGAAGGGTACCAGAGGTAAAATACAAACTGCCAATAACAGTGGAGACAATAAAATAGTACAAACCAGGTGTAATATAATATAGTGCTGGTAATAAGCAGTGCAACACTGTAAAAACAAAATATATATCTTGAATAAAACATTGAATATATTTAAAGGAATGCAACATAGGCAAATTGATTTCAAATGAGCGCTATAATATACATTGATTTGGAATGCTGGTAGGGTAAAAAATGCCCTAGTTGAAATAAAATGGGTACACCTCAACTACTGATGCAGTGCTTAAATATAACTACTGAGCCATAATTGAACCACACTAAGTCAAGGGTCCTGGACTTCAGGATGTCTGACTTTACAAATATGGGGGAATGCCTCAGGGATGCCCTGTCAGGGGTGGAGTGGTAGAACAGTGTGCAAAACTGAAACAGGCCATAGGGAAGACAACAAACCTCTCCATCAGGCAAGTACTCAAAACCAAGAGGAAAAAGAGACTGTTATGGTTCTCAAAAGAAGTGGCTCGGAAATTGAGGGCAAAAAGTTAGCATTCTGGAGGTACTAGGAGATTGCAGACGAAGGAGGATAGGGAAGTGTACAATGAGAAGCAGAGGGAGGCAGGGAAAGCAGTCAGGAGCACAATGATGGAAGCAGATGAGAAAACAGGCCAATCCATAAAGAAAGGAGACAAGACATTTTACAGGTATGTAAGTGAAAGGAGAAAGAGCAGTGGAGGGATTGTAAGGCTAAGTAGGGAAAGGGGAGAGTGTGTTGAGGGGGACAGAGAAAAAGAAGACATCCTGAAGAAATATTTTTGCTCAGTGTTAGTGGAAGAAGGGGAAGGCAAGGGATCACAGGTAAGAGACAGGAGCATTGAAGGAAGGGATGTGGACACTCGTCCATTTAAAGAGGGGAAGAGTCCTAAATTAACTCACAAATCTGAAAGAGGACAAGGCAATGGGGCCAGATGTGATACATCCAAAGAATATTGACAGAGCTTGCAGAGGTGCTGGCTGCACCTCTGACAGTCCTGTTCAATCTCTCACTGGAGATGGGAGTGGTCATGGAGGACTGGAGGAGAACAGATCAATTCCCACTTCACAACAGTGGTAGAAGTGAGGAAGCTTGCAATTACAGGCCAGTCAGATTGAATTTGGTGGTGGGGAAAGTAATGGAATCACTACTGAAGGAAAGGATAGTGGAATATCTTGTAACCAGCCTCTTACAGAATCCGAGCCAGCATGGTTTCAATGGGGGAGGTCATGTCAAACAAATTTGATTGATTTCTTTGACTGGGTGACCAGGGAGTTAGAACAGGTAGAGTGATGGATGTGGCCTACCTAGATTTCAGTAAGGCCTTTGACACTGTTCCACATAGAAGATTCTTAAACAAGCTGGACAGAATGGGGGTGGCTCCCAAAGTGGTGAACTGGGTAGGCAATTGGTTGTGGGATGGGCAACAGAAGTTGGTGGTAAATGGAGTTCACTCAGAGGAAGGAAGACCAGTGGGGTGCCACAAGTATCAGTATCAGGACCAGTCTTCTTTAATGTCTTTATAAGTGACATTGCAGAGGGGCAAGAAGGAAAGGTATCCCTTTTTACAAATGACACTAAAATCTGCATTAGGGTAGATACTCCAGGTGGAAAAAAAATGAATAGAGACCTAAGAAAGTCTGAAGAATGGTCAAGAGTGCGGCAGCTAAGTTTCACTGTGAAGAAGTGCAAAATCATGCACTTGGGGAACATAAACCCAGGGGTAGAATACAGGATGGGGGGGGAGTGGTACAAACAATCACCAAACAGGAAAGAGACCTGGGGGTAACCATATCTGGTGAGCTAAAAGTGGCCAAACAGTGTTACAAGGCAGTGGGAAGAGCCAGTGGGATGCTAGGATGCACAGAAAGGGGTATGACCAGCAGAAATAGGGAAGTGGTGATATTGCTGCATAAATCATTGGCGAGACCTCATCTAGAGTACTGTGTCCAGTTCTGGAGAACACGGGCCTGATTTTCAAAGGTTGACATAAGGCTTGCAACAAGTCCTGCATCAACCCTGATGTTTGGCAAAACTGTGTTAAACTTCTTTGATGCAACTGTGCCCAATTTGAGTACATTGGCCACAATTGTGACAGTTTCCACACTTTATGGCAGCTTGTGCCAAACGTTTGGTGCAGGACACATAAAAAGGGTCCACCAAATAGAACAAGTTAGACCAGGTGAGAGCTGATCTAACTTGTGCTATTTGGCATGATCAGAACTGAGGGAATGCTGCAAGCCCCCTGCAGCATATATGGCACACCAGGGGCTTGTGGCAGATACATAAAATTTGAAAACTGGGCATCACTTCTCTGGAAGGACATAGACTGGGTAGAGGTGGCCCAGAGGAGGTCAACTAAAAAGATGCAGGGTCAGCACCAGAGAACATTTGAGAAGAGGCATAAGGACCTCAATATGTACACACTAGGAGAAAGGAGGGAAAGAGGTGATATATTAGTGACTTTCAAATACCTCATGGATATAAAAAATGTACAGGAGGGAGCATTTTTCAGAAAAAAGATGCTCAAGAGCAAGGGGGCATGAGATAAAGCTGGAGGGGGTGGATTCAGGGTAAATATGTGGAAAGACTTCTTCACAGATAAAGTAGTGTATGGCTGAACAGCCTTCCAGCAGAGGTGGTGGGGGCAAAAACTGTAATGGGATTCAAGAAAGTACGGGATATGCAAAAGGGAACCTTAGTGGTTAGGGAAAGGAGGATATATGGGAGATCAAGTAGAGTCTGGGGTATTACAGGGAAAATGGACAGACTAGGTGTGCCAAGTGATCCTTATCTGCCGTGAATTTCTATGTTTCTATGTTTTTATTTAAGGCAGGAATGCTAAAAGTTCTAAATAGATTTGGAGCAGGAACAGATGGGAGCAAAGTGAAGTAAGCAATTAGTTGTGATGGGGCATTGCTTGTGCTTTATTTTACCACATGCTCAGGGACAGAGAGAAGGACAAGGACACAGGCCATATTACACATATAAAATGGGCCCATGCACCACTTTTAAAAAACTAACACTCTCAAAGTTTTAAAAGCCACACATTTATAATACAATATTGCTAAAACATTTAAATAGTCCCTCCACAGACGGTTTTCACCTGTTAGTCATCTGTCTTTCTACACATTCAATACACTGTGTGATTGATTACCATGGAACACAAGAATTCAAAACTATGCCGTATTTTACCTTTGTATATTGCACATAGCTGTAAATTCTATGTAACTTACTTTTTACTGTAACTAATGTTTTTCTAACGCACTTGTTATTTTGCACCCAGGTCACACCTGGAAATGAGCTTCAGCTCAGCGTGCCGTTCCCAGTCACCAAATTTAAATAAATAAATATATAAATAATAATTCTGGTAGCTGAATGCTCCTTTCTCCAACCCCCACACCTGAATTTGAAATTCTACAGAGTCCCACTGGCATACACACCAAGACACACACACACACACCCAGAGACACACACACACACACACCTCAAGTGGAGCCAGAACCTCCATTTCATCTGTTGCAAGGTAAGGGGCAAGGAGTTCTTTGGCAAACAGGTGAGGATAGGAGGGGGATTTTTCATGGTCATCAAGGAAACCCCAGCAAAGAAAACCCTGAAAATGTCTTGATTTTGTTTTTTAAATCTGTTTAAAAATTTAAGGTGAGGAGACCCTTTTTCATCAAGAGGGTGATGCCCTAGTAGAATGAGCTTCCAAAAGAAGAGGTATTTCTAAAAACGGTAGACAGCTTCAAGGGGAGATGGGACAGGGTGAAGGGGAAAGTTGCAGGTAGGAAGCAGGTGAGTGGGGGAGAGGGATAAGTTGAGGGAGGTCAAAAGCAAAATGGGAATAGAAACATAGAAACATAGAAGTTGACGGCAGATAAGGACCGCAAGGCCCATCCAGTCTGCCCATTTCTTTTTCTATCTTATAAATGTGCCATTGGCCTTTGCTCTGTCAGTGGCCTATCTATTCATAGTCATTTGTATTGCTCCCTTATGCCTATCCCATGCCTGTTTGAAGCCCTGCACTGCATTCATAGCCACCACTTCTTGTGGTAAGCCATTCCATGCATCCACCACCCTTTCTGTGAAAAAGAATTTCCTCACATTCCCCTTAATCGGCCTCCTCTAATCTCATGCTGTGTCCTCTTGTCCTGCTATTTTTCTTATATTTAAACATGTTAGACTCTTTCATCTTGTTTATGCCCTTAAGGTGTTTGAATGCCTCGATCATATCACCTCTCTCCTCCTTTGCTCAGGGTATACATATTGAGCTCCATTAATCTGTCCTCATATGTCTTCTGATGCAGTCCCTGCACCATTTTGGTTGCCCTTCTCTGGACTGCCTCAATTTGGTTAATGTCCTTGTGAAGGTGTGGCCTCAATACTGCATGCAGTACTCAGATGGGGCTAACTAGTGTCTTGTACAGAGGATTATTACCTCCTCTTACGACTTGTGATACCCCTACTAATACACCCTAACACCCCCTAGCCTTACCTACTGCTTTAGAGGTCTGCTTGATGATTTTAGGTCATCAGTGATGATGATGCCCAAGTCTCTTTCTTCCTTTGTGACTGCTAGCAACTCCCCTCCCAGCCTATAGGTGGCTTCAGGGTTTCTCTTCCCTATGTGCATGATTTTGCACTTCTTTGCATTAAATCCCAGTTGCCACTCTTCTGACCATTCTGCTAGTTTATCCAGATCTCTTCTCATTTTGCCCATCCCATCTGGATCATCTACTCTGTTGCAGATCTTGGTATCATCTGCAAACAGACAAGCCTTACCCTCTAGTCCATCTGCAAGGTCACTAATGAAGATGTTGAAGAGGACTGGCCCCAGGACTGATCCCTGAGGTACCCACTTGTGACTTGCATCTCTTCTGACTGATACCATTTACCACCACTCTCTGTTTTCTGCCCGTCAACCGTTTGCTTACACCCAGTTGACCAACTTCGACCCACCCCAAGCCTACCCAGCTTATTTATCAATCTTCTATGTGGAACAGTGTCAAAAGTTTTGCTGAAGTCAAGGTAGGCGACATCAACTGCTCCCCCTTGGTCCACCACTCTGGTTACCCAGTCAAAGAAATCTATGAGATTAGTTTGACAGGACCTTCCTTTTGTAAACCCATGCTGTCTTGGATCCTGTTGCCCTATGGATTCCAGGTGTTTACTATCCTTTCCTTAAGGGTGCCTCCATAATCTTGCCCACTACTGAGGTAAGACCCCGGCGGTCAGAAGTTCCCTGCCTGCTCCCTGCTACCACTCTTGTGAGCGGGATCACATGAGCCCTTCACCAGTCTTCTGGGACCTCCTCTGTGCTCAGAGACTCACTACAATTCTGCTAATGGCTCTGCTAGTTCCTCCTTTAGCTCCTCTAAGTACCCTGGGATGTATGCCATCAGGTCCCATTGCCTTATCCACCTGAGCTTAGCAAGCTCTTGTAGGACCTTTCTTTTGTGAAGGGAGTAGTGCTCACCTCCCTTCCCCTGTGTCCATGATGCTGAGCTGTGGGCCCTGCCCTACCTTCTCTTCAGTAAATACTGAGCAAAAGTATCTATTTAGGATAGATGCCTTTACAGGGTCCTCCTCCTCACATGCTCCCTTTCTCCATTAAGCTTAGCAATATCCCTCTGGACTTTCTCCTTTCACTAATGTATCTATAGAAAGTCTTGTCACCTTTCTTTACTGTTCGTGCTAGTGTTTCCTCAGTTTGGGACTTTGCCTGCCTTACTGCCTTACCTGCTTCCCTTAGGGCAGTTTGGCATGCCTCCCTATCTCATCCCGCTGTGTTCCCTTATATTTCCTGAAGGCCAGCCTTTTGGCTCTGACCTTTTCTGCTACTGTATTTGAGAACCAAAGTGGTTTCCTTCTTCTTTTGTACTTCCTTTTCTGTCTAACACAATGGGATGTTGCTTCAAGTATTGCATCCTTAATGCTTGCCCACTTTGCCTGTACCCCCTCACCTGTGTTTCTTTTGCCAGGGCTAGCTTAACTCTGTTGGCCATCTTATCAAAGTCAGCTCCTCTGAAGTCCCATATTTTTGCCTTGGAATGGGATGATTTAGATGTAGTAGCCAATTGAACCAAACCATGTGATGGTCACTGGCCCACAGGTGACCTTCTACCTGGAGATCTGTGATCCTTCTTTGTTAGTCAGTACTAGATCTAGGATAGCCCTGTCTCTTGTGGGTTGCTGTACCAGTTGTTTGAGGCCCTCCCCCTGCAGGGAATCCACTATGAGTCTAGTTCTGGCAGATGTTCCTGCTGGTATTGACCAATCTGTATCCAGCATGTTGAAGTCTCTCATTATCAGAACCTCCCTTTAGCTGTCATGTTTTGTATATCTTCTAACAGTAATGTGTCTGTGTCCTCCCTCTGGTCTGGGGGCCTGTAGACAACCCCAGTTCTTATGGCTGTCCCATTTCTTGTTTCCAGGGTGACCCACAGTTCTTCTGGCTCCTTATGTGTATTCTATGGGGCAGTTCCCTCTTAAGACACATTGGGAACTGCACACATGAGCAGACTAGAGAGAAAACCATAAGGCTTTTATGTTTTGGCAAGTTCATATGTCTGTATGTGTGTAGGGAGTGGCTCATGAGTGTAAAGAACATTTAATAATTTACTTATTTTGTTTAATTTATCAGAATTCTATTTTAGGACTTATTTGAAGGTCTCTATATATGAGTAAAGGTGTCAGCTATGTTTGTGATTGAAATCAGGAATGAATGAATTGGCTCATGAAGTCTGTATTTGAGTTATCCAAATTACAAATACTACAGCCTGAATTTGTCCAGACCTGCACAGTTGCGGAGAATGAAGGTATGGGTCTCAGAAGTTGTTTAGCCTAACAGGAAACAAGAAATTCCTAACCCATGTTATATCCTTTAATAGATGATTAATGGAGAGGTTAGAAAAGGATATATTGAGCTGGGGAAACAGGTTGTTTCAGAGAGAGTAGAGAAGGAAGAAGGCAGTTTGCATAGTGGACTTTTTGCAATGGGGCAGAGCAAGGAAATAGGATTCAGTGGTATGGAGTAAGTAGAGGAAGATGCAGAGGGGAGGAGGGAGAGAGGAGAACCAGTATTTAGTGAGAAAGCAAGCACAATGTGAGAGACAACAGTAAGCAAGAGGGGGGTTGGAGAGGTTGAGGTAGATGGAGCATTGATGTGTGATGGGGGAGTTGGAAGCTAAGCAACATAGATACAGTACATATATATATACATATACATACAGTACCTGCTATACTGAACTTTATGGCTGAAAAGATGCATGTGCTGTATAGTCTGCCTGTATATCTACCTGATAAATAATAAGGAACTTAGGGTGATTTAATAAAACATACAATGTATATTCATTGGCTGCAGCACAATGTTGTCAACCTCTTTGTTGTTTGGGAATGCCTGCTGCAGACCATCCTTTTCAAAATTAAAGACTGGTTCTACTGCAGCACCTATTTGTGATGAAATGCTTTTTCATTTCCTCGTTAGACTTTTAGCTAGAAAACACCCTGTTCTTTGACACTGATAAGCCATCTATAGATATCAGGTATTAGTTTTGTAAGCTGACACCATCTAGCTAACAAAAAGCCCACAAGAGACATTGTTGCAGGGGCAAGGCTCACTCTTTTATTTAGTTTTTAATCTGAGTGATGAATTCCATGACACTGAAAGATAAAGGATTGTTTTTCTTGAATACTTTAATCCTGTGTTTATCTGTAACACAGTTGTGGCATCGGTGGGCCCAGTTCCATTTGTCTTCATCTCAGTGTTCCATCAGTGTACTTTTTGTTATTATAGATTTCTAGGTGCAGTGAGAAACCTATACTTATGTTCAAGCCTAAAATTGGAGGCATCCTTTAAGTACAGTACAAGCTGTCAAAAAGCATCAGCAATTTTGGCATAACACTCATAAAATAAAATCATATAACAGGTACAGAATTCAAAGAACCACAAACAAAGAACTGCAATCCATAATTAGCCTTGATCAGGATAAAACAATTGCCAAAAAGAAAACTGTAATAATAATAATACACCAAAAGTTGTCATCAGTGACATCTACAGGTGGTTTCATTTATATGGAGATGCAATTTATCACTTCTAAAGAAAAACATATTTTATTATATAAAGTTATAAAGATGATTATTATTATTATTGTTTTATTTTTGAGAGGATAGTCAAGCCTTTATGCTCAATCAGTCCTCTCTCCACAGAAGAGGAGAGCAGTCCACCGGACATTCAATCCTCTCCCTCTTGGATCACTCCTGATCCTGGGTCACCAGGGTTGTGGGCAGTAGACCTACTGCAATGCCACTGGACTGGCCTGTAGTGCTCAGTTTAACCCCTCCCATAAAGTATTGTGTACTGGTTGTGCCCCCTAACTGCATAACCTTGCATTTTCTGATATTCAGTTTCAACTGCCAAACCTTAGACCACCTCTCTACCCTCTGAATATCCCTCTGGAACTCTCTAATCCCTTCTTGCTATTTTCCCTATTGCAGAGCTTCCTGCCATTTGTGAAGAGAGCCAATTTGCCTGGGATGCTGTCTCCAATGTCACTGATGAACTTGTTGAAGAGGACAGGACCCATCCCTGAGACACCCCACTTGTGACCTACCTGACTTCCAATTTGACCCCATTTAAAAACACCCTCTGATGTCTCTCTTTCAACCACTTTCCTACTGATGTAACTATGTCCCTAGCTGTGCCCATGTCCTCCAGCTTCTTTTGTAATCCTCTGTGTGACACCAAGTTGAAAGCCTTGCCATAACTGTAGTAGAGTAAATCCACAGAGTGGCCTTATCTAATACCTATGTTACAGAGTGAAAGATAACTATCAGTGTGATCTGACAAGACCTCCCTGACACAAACCCCTGCTTTTATACTTTCCTGTAGACAATTACTCTCTAGGTAGTCATAAAGGTTCACTGATCAGAGACTCCATCAGTTTACCCACTACAGAGGTAAGGCAGAGAGGTCTGTAATTCCCCGGTTGCTCCTTGTCCCCTTCCCCCTTGTGTAGCAGGACTACATCCGCTACCCTTCAGAGTTTCAGAACAGAGTTTAAGAAATGCTACTAGCATCACACTGTCATGAAAATCTGTAGTCAGTGGTTGTGATGGGCTGCTTTGAAGTCATAACTACATGCAACTGCAACACGACCAACACATTCCTTTAATTTGTGATCTGTGCTATGACTGAGTTAAAGACTTCCAGCAGTAAAAAGGTTGTCCCTTTCCCATTAAGGCACCCAGCTTTCGTTCATCCCTTATTTGCAATTTTTGCAATAGGTAGCAGAAAATAAAAAATAAAATAATGGTAATAATAATCTTTTCATTAGATGTGATACATTTATATTGCTATCTATGGCTTTCCATTAATGAAGAAAGTATTGTGCCAGATTTTCAGAAAGTGGTCTACAGTCTGTATTACTTTTCTAGCACAATTGCACCATGTCAATAAATTTCTGTTTTGTGTTAAATTCTATTATCAGCTATTGTATTTATGTGCAAGCATAATCTTGTATCTGGACAGCTTGGCTAAATAGAGCTCCACAATCCTACAGTTCTATCCTGTGGACAAATAAAGTTTTAACTTATCTTTAAAGAGTTTATGCAGATTCTATCTTTCAGGTGCAGTCACTGGAATTTGTGGTACTTTGGCTCTAATTGCATCCCAGATGTGAATTGCATATCATTTTTGTTTTCACATAAAGTAGGCACAAGTGTTACAAAGGTGCTGACACATTTAACCACATTTATTTTTATGCAGGCAAAACTCAAAATTATGAATTGAGCCTGTTTCAAGAACTTTGAATACCCTAGTGCCATTAGCTCTACCTGACAAACTCTTGGGATTTTTTGCTGTCTACCACTGTAGTTGCCAATAGTCCTACAAAATAAAGTTAGAGATATTAAGGAGCAGTTTTATTTTTGAGAATATATTTTTCTCCTTTCCAGATCCCATCTTGGACATTCTTCCACCTACCTCACTCTCTTCTGTCCAGATGCACCTCTAGAGGAACCATTACTAGTGTGCTATAGATATCATCTATAGTAATGAACCTCCTGGCTAATCATTACTGAAACTCTTACTAGCTGTATTAGTGGACCTGCTCCTTTAACATTTTAGTAAATTTCAGGTCTCATACTGTACCTTACAACACTGTAGGTGGGGACTGAATCTAGCTATTGACTACTTATTTTGAAATGGTTTTCATATGCAATTTGCTGACAAGCTTACAGATGACAGCAGTCAGTGTTAGTTTTAATGAACTTGGCATGTGTCAGCATGGCTCAGTTGGTAGCACATCAGCCTCTGGACCAGAAGGTCATGGGTTTTCGTTCCACACCGGGATTGGACTTGCACCTAAAAATTGCTGGCATCCGAGTGCAGTATTGGGGGAGGTGCTGTACTGCTGGGGTGTGCCATCCTTCGGATGAGATGTTAAACCGAGGTCCCTTCTGCCCATCCTGGGAGGTGTCCAGGTGGAAGTAAAAAGAACCCAGGGCACTCTTCGCAAAGAGTAGGGAACATTCCCAGTGTCCTGGCCAACATTCCCCTTCCCATAAACTGGTTCAAGCAATTACTCAGGCTGTGTGTGGGTGATGATGTGCAATATGGATGCCACCACACATTCAGTCACTTCACTACCAGTCTAGCATTGCTTGTAAAGCACTTTGTATGTATGAAAAGCACTATATAAATGCTGATTATTCTTCTTCTTCTTCGAGATACATATATATATATATATATTACATAACTAAAGTCAATAACCCACATTCCACGAGGCACAGAAACACAGACAATAACAGCAGAAAAATTCCAGTGGTTCATTTAATCTGTCCATAACACACTATCATATACCAAGGTTTTTGGCAACACAGAGCCCTTATCACACTGTCCACCCACTTGCACACTGTTTTACTACAAGCCCCCTCAGTAACTACTAAGCCCTTAACTCTATCCCAACCAGGTTTGCAACCATTAATGGTTTTAATGCCCACTACCTCCACTGACAGACTGTTCTATAGCTCAGCCTCTCTCTCTCTGTAAAATACAACTTTCTCAAATCCCTCCAGCATCCCGCACCGACTTCTACTTGTGACCTTGTGTTCTAGATTCAGTACACTTGTTGAATCATTCCTCAAAGTTCACCTTATTCATTCCTTTCAGGAACCTGAATGTCTGTATCATATCGCCCTTCCCTGCCATCTGGCCTCAAGCCAATACATGTTCGGTGCCTTAAGTTGATCCTCATCGGATATGCCCTGCTGGCCCTAAATCATTTTGGTTACCCTATGCTGTATCTTTTCTAGCCTGTCCTTGTCATTTCTTAGGTGAGGACTCTAGAACCAGGGACAGTGCTCTAGGTGTTGTCTCACTAGTGATTTATACAGAGGTGGTGGTAGTAGTAGTATTAGTAGTAAAACATGAATAAGGCAAATTCCCATTGAGCATAAGCTCATTTACTTGGGATACCCATTTTGCTTAGTCCTGATTACAAAGGACAAAAAAAGTAACATTTTAATATAAAAAAATATTTTCTATAAAATAACAAGCAAACAATTATGCCTACATCAATAAAGTTGCACAGTAGTATGTACCATATGCATAAAATAGAATTATATGAGATAGTGCATTTATACCTTATAAAGGTAATCAAAATACAAGCATTCTCAACAATGTATGAAACTCAACCAATTCCACCAGTGGTACAGCAAGATTGTGGTAATGTGGCTTGTTGAACAAACCATTATTTTAATTGTTTTCCCCACAATATCATAATATTCTGTAATCTCAAATTGTTAGGTAGTGTGTTCCAAATTTGAAGACCCAAATGGTAAAAGGAAGATTGTCCTACATTTGTAATTTTTAAGTGGATATCAAATGTAATGCAGTTTTCTGATCACAGACCAACCTTTGCAATTTTTATGAAAATGTTCTTACATTTATAATCAGGATTTTCTTTTTATGGCATTGAAACATAAATCCCGGTATGTGTAACTGTTTTCATAGCTCCAAATGTAGTCATGAAGCCAATTTAGCTCTTCATATAAAAAAGAATGATGAGTATGTTGAGGGGAGTTGAGGAGAAATCTGTCAAAGTGGTTGTCCATCACATCTACTTTAGCAAGATCATTCCTTGAGCCCCCCCTTAGTAATACCACTTTCCTCCTCTAGTTAAAACCCCTTCCAGTACACTCCAGCATCCTGTTTGCCTTACTGCTGGCCTTATTACTGTGGTGTTTTGGTATTTGGTCTGCCACTAAGGCCCTCTTACATCCTGGTGTTCTGCTTCTCCATCTGGTGTTTCTGCTGCAAGAGTCACTAGGTACCGAACGAACTGAGTGAGACGCATAAAATAATGAACAAGATAAGGTTTATTTAGAAGCTTAGGAAGGCACATCTCATTAGTACAGGGAACATCCTAGACTGAACAGAGGACCAAGAAATGTGCCCTTCCCTGGCCCCAGCTAATTAGCATGACATGTAACCATAGGTGGCTGCCCATTACCGTTCCTAGTTAAAGGGGCAGCAGCTAATCGTTAGCCCCATGCTCAACTCTGTACTCCACATTACACTGGCTACATTATTTACAGGCATCAGTTATGATGACTTCTAGTCTCCTTTCCTCAGAAATGGTGTGCAGCTTAACCCCTCCATTCTAGCATTCCATTCTAGGGTTCTTGTTCACTATGTGTATTGCCTTTCAAACAAGTGCTTTCTAAACAAGATAGTCCACTGTATTTGATTGGCAGGTTGTGACAACCCATGTGTAACTGTGGCTTATTGCTGACAATCAAAAAACATGGATTATCATAAGCTGTCAATCAAAGTTTCCTGAAGTTCATTTTGGGGCACAACACAACTCATTATCTTTCAGCCTCCCACCTTCCCATCCAAACCAAAAGTAAGTGGCTTAGCTCACTCTCTCTCTCTCCACTACCCATCAGTCCATATGGCCTGTTCTGCCACTCCCTTGGTTCTCTCACTTCCTCCCACCCGCCAACCCAGTGTGCAAACACACCGGCTCAGCAACTAGCAGTGCTTCTGTTGCTTGTCATCCATCACTGGCCCACCCAATCACTCACCTACCTGCTTGAACCACCTGCTTGTCATCTGCCTGCTTGAACTAGAACCACTTATCAAGAAACTGGTAGTATGATTTTTTTTCTGTGAAAATCTTGATGGATCAGGCATATAATAAGAAATATGAAAGACAGCCAAACTTTGAGTTTCAAGGGGATAATTTGATTTTGAGGTTTTATGGAACATCACAATCAAGTTAACCTTTGGCTTTGTGGAGTATTATATTCCATTATACCCTTGATTGAATTATCATCGTGTCACTCATATTGCCAATTATTCTATATATAATGTACTACACAATACAGTAGTTCATATTTTATTTTTAAATTCTGCACACTTGGAAGGACTAATTTAGATATAATATGTAATTTACAAGTGGGTCACATGGGGACAGTTACAGCAGCAGAGTTATTTAGATCTTCAAGAAATTGCTGTAGTCAAAGGTGCAAAATGCACAGTATGTTCAATACTTCAACGTATGTTTAAACTTAAGCATATACAAAACAGACGACAAATGTAAATCACAACTTTTATTAAACTTGTTACTGTATATGGTTTAACACTAGAGTATGAGTAGCATCTGAATGGGTACAGAGTCAGATCATCCTTGGAACAGGGCACCAAGCTCAAGGACAATATACCCTGTTGTGGGGAGGCATGTAATAAACCCTTATCATAACTCAAATCTTTACTAATCATCTTAGAGGAACTGCTCTTCTGTCTAATAGGTCTAGTCTTTGCCTTTCATACTTTTCGGCCTTTCATGCATGGACCGAATCTTGTTTCAGTGCCCTCAGTTTTCTGCAGAACTTAAGCCACAAGTTCGGTGACAGGGTTGGTTGACTACTGTGGTATGCTTGTTTCATTCTGTGGTAAGAATTGCTTACTTGGGGGTCAGGGAGGAGATATGGGAGGTGTCTACATAGAATAACTATGTGTGCTGGTATTGGTATTGGTTGCATTGGGGATGGGGTGATAATTGGATGTAACCATACATCTTTGGTATTTATTCATACCTTTTTGTCTGTGATAGGGGTAGGGGAAATGTTTGTTTAGTTCCAGTTTTCTGTTAATCTTATTTTGTTTTGGTCAAAACACCCTACATGTGTATGAGTTGTATGGTGATTGTTTCTACACTATGTACATTTTTCAATAAAGTATATTTAATAAAAAAAAAAGAACTGTTTACTTCAGTGGTAGTTTTTTTTTATTTGGACAATGGCTAACATACAAGGTGATGTACTTGATTACATCTTATACTGATCATGGGGGTGGGCTTCATGACAGATGAAGAGAGGAAACAAACCTGGAATTGTGGACAACTAGTGCTTTTAATTGTAAATTCACAACAGGATGATGATTCCTGCATTATCTCTTAGGTTCTGAGGTAGGTGCACATATTTCCAACCATTACTATAGCCACAGACCTGCAAAATTCTGAGGGCCTTGAGACAGGGGTAAGTACTGTATATAATATGAAAGGCATTACATGTGCAGTTTAGTGTTATGCTTACAAATGCCAGCAGTAAGTATTACTTTGTATAGTCTTGCCATGTAAGGTCAAATACATTATCCACATAGGGAAACCTCCAGGATCATCCATCAGAGCACTACTGTACCTCTTAAAGAGCTGTCAAGACTGTATGTCTACATCCACTAGATGGCCTGGACAGCTTCATCTGCTAGTACAGGACTTCCTTATTAGATAAACACCTCTAATCCTCACCACTGAGAATTCATAGGACTGCACATGCATCTTGATAAAAGCCCCTAGAATTCTGCAGCCGCAGAATTTTGTGCAGAACTTGCAATCTACTGCAGAACTTCTGCGGTGCTGCAGAATTCACTCTTCTTGGTGATTTTTTATTACTGTTTCTGTTTATACATAGAATCTGGTTCCCTTCCCCTCTTTTTATATCCAAAATCCCCCTATATGTTCAGAATGTTATGTTATCATTGCTATAACATCATACATTAGCTAATGAAATGGCTGCATTGTGCAACAGAAATGAACAGTCACTTATCTACCACAGCTCCCACTGCCAGAGACGGTGGCACATCACATCATGCACGGTGATATTTGCTCAACCTGCACTACAGCCTAATACAATTTTCAGTCTTACATTGTAGCACTAGGGCCAACTTAAACAAAACCTTGTCAATAGCACAGACCTGTTAAGTCCATACCTCACTTTGTACAAACCTATTTGTGCCTTTAAGGTATTGAGACGCTATCTGAAATGAATAACTGGTAAAATGAATTTAACTGTCTAAATTTTTAAGAAAAATGAAGTAATTATGCCCAGAAAAGTGAAATATAATAATGTGTAGAACTGTTGAAAGAACAGATCTGTTAAATAAATAATTGCACCATACAAATTTTTGCCAGGGTTATTGATTGCATATTGTCATTGGTTGATAGAATCACCTAAAAGTTATTGAGAAATGTTGTGTGCAGGGACAGCTGTTGGGCCAGAGGGTAGCATGCTGTGTTTCCATGCTGGCAACGCAGGTTCAGAGATTAGCTCTGGGAGCTGGCTGGGCAGCACAAGAATTGGTGGAACATATCACTGCTCAGAGCCTGGGAAGGTATGGTGCAGTGTTCTGTCACATGGTGAACACATTGTGATGGGCTGGAGAGCTCTATCTCACAATTGGTTCACATGCATGTCATGGCCTGATGGTGTTACGCAGTGTGTCAGGGAAAGCAGGTTGACATGAAAAATGAGTTTTTCAATAACTCCTCTATTCCATTTCCAATGGAACCTGTATGAATGAGGATGCAAGTTCATGGAAATAAAAAAAAATACACACATACACACACACATACACACACACACACACAAACACACACACACAGTATCTCTCTCACCACACACACACACGCACACACACACACGCATATTTGTAAGTATGTTACAGATTGCAGATAAATATATAAGTGATATACAGTGGGAACCTCATGAGTGGTGTAGAAAGCACATACAAATATATAAGTGATAGACAGGGGAAACCTCATTAGTGGGATAGATAGCATGCATATAGAAATACCTTATTTATCACATAAGATCCCCTCTGCATATGTCATTTATGCAACAGGCTAGGACTTTAAGGGAGAGACATTTGTTTTGCTTTTTTAGGCATAAAATTATTTTTTTAAGTGTTATTTCTTGAACTAGTGTTACTGTGCTTTCCACCATCCTGATTGCTATAACTACTGCCATGAAAGTGAAGTCAGGATGACAAGCTGACACTGTGATGTGGTAGTTTGTTAGTGCCGCAGAACTTCCGCAGAAATTACAAACCACCGCCACAGCAGTTCTGCAGCAAATGGTAGTCTTACCGCAGAACTTGGCCCCACTGTGCCACAGAAAAGTAGGGGCCCTGATCTTGATGTACCACAAAAGTGTACCGTCCCATGGTTGCTATGATTGCTACCATGGGCTCAATTTCCAAAGAGCTCTTAGGGCAACACAAATTGCACTGCTCTATAGCTATGGCAAACTCTGGATGCACCAGGGACCCTGTGCTCAGTTTAATAACAGGGGGGTCTGTGCACTAAAAAAACAGGAGTTGCAGCAGCCACAGGCTAGCACCAAACATATGGTGCACCTGCAGGAATTGCCACAGGGATCCACCGCCCCACCTGGTGCAACACTAGAGGGTCTGTGATGGTTGGGGGGGTGGTGAAGCAGCTTGCCAGGTGGCAGCTGGGGAATAAGAGGCATGGGGTGCCATAGGAGGGTCAGAGGAACTGTGGGCATAGTAAGTTGTGATGTGGAACACAGTGGGGATGCTGTTTGCTGAACCATACTGGCACAGAATTGAAATGCTTGGGGGGGTTCAGGGACAAACATTGACATGGCATCAGGTAGGCACAGCCCTGGCAGCTGCCCCGTAGGTAGCCAGCTTGCATAAGTCTGTAGGCAGGAGGCAGCCTACCACAACATGATGGAGTGGGTACAAGGGGACTGTGGTAGTGCCCGGAAACAATACCCCCACAACTAGCATTCCTCACTCTACTCCTCCAGCTTACCGTTTACAGGCATATGCAAGCTGACTACCTATGGATCAGCTGCCAGGGCTGTACCCACCTTGGGCCATGTGCTGCTGCCTGTGTCCTATTCTTGTTGCCCCAAAACTGTTTTGCCCACCCGACCCTCCCTCTCAGCACCCACCACCATACATCCCTCCTGACAATCATAACACTGACACTGGGGATGCCCAATCCCTCATTGTCAAGACCTGAAATAAAGAAACTTTCCCTTGTGGGTTTTTTCTTTCTTTACTAAACCCTGTAAAAAGAAAATTGTCCATCAATGTCTGTTGCAGCTGCTACTGCCCCCCCAACCAATCTTCCCATTCAGGACTTACCACACCACCACCCTCAAGTCCTTACTTACCAAGTTGGGGTCCAGCACTGTAATCTTCTGTGGACCGCAGACACATCTTCACTGTTTAAAGCTAGGCCACAAATTGAGGAACAGGTATGCGGTTCGATGTATTTCAATAGGTTTTGAACGTAGTAGCATAACTTGGCCATTTGTTCTTGTTTTTGCACAAAATTTTCATCATGTCTTCTTTGGGACCCTATTACATGAACAATTGCACTGACATTAGGCAAATCTGTCCTGAAAGGTGATTTGGGGTCCCTGCATTAAATCACCTTTCGGGCATTATTTGAAATTTTTCTCTGCACTAGGGGTGGGCAAAAGTGCAGTTTTCCGCCCTGCAGAACTTCCACGGAAATTAATTAACTTTTGTGGAAGTTTCTGAACTTCCACTTGTGGCAGAGTGGAACACTTCCACAAATGTTATGGGCGAAATTTCACTCTAGGGGCAGAAAACCACATTTCTGCAATCCATCCCTGCCCCTGGTGGCTAGTGGTCCCTCCCTCACCCGCTTCAGGAATACTTATAGCCTGTCCATGGTGGCTAGTGGTCCCTCCCCCATCAGATCACCCACCAGTCACCGCCGGCTTGACTTTATTTATTTATTTATTTATTAGCTTTTTTTTTTTTATTGACTTTAAAAAAAATACCCCATCCTGCCAGGTTGAAATCCCTCTCCCACCCCATCCCTGCACAACAAAATATGCCCTGGTGGCTAGTAGTCCATCCCCTCCACCTGCCAGCTGCTGCTGAAATTGTACAGTAACCCCTCCCCCTCTCCATATTGTATTCTTTCCAAATCCCTGGTGGTCTAGTGGTAATTGACAACAAGTAAAAGTAACTCCTTGTCCCGACCCCTTCCCATCCCTGATCCCCAGTCCCATAGCTATCCATGGTGTTCTAGTGTCCCCCACTCCCCACCCCAGCAGGTGCCTCCCCACAACCTGGTTCCCACCACCATCATAAACCCCCCCACTTAGAGCGGGTGGACCTGGACAGCCCTCTTCTTCCTCCACGGCCAGCCTGCCAACTAAGCTTAATGAATGAATGCGTTCCTATAAGGTACATGTTCATTCATTAAGCTCAGTTGGTGGGCCGGCTGTGGAGGAAGAGGAGGGCTGTGCTGGTCTGTCCATTATGGGGGGGGTTACGATGGTGGTGGCAGCTGGGTGGTGAGCACCTGCTGGAGTATGGGGCACAAGACCACCAGGGAAAGCAATGGGACTGGGGATTGGGGATAGGGAGAGGTTGGAACAAGGGGTTACTTTCACTAGTTGTCAATTACCACTAGGCCACCAGTGATTTGGAAAGAATACGGTATGGAGGGGGAGTTACTGTACAATTTTGGCAGCAGCTGGCTGGTGGAGGAGAGGGACCATTAGCCACCAGGGATACTTTTTTACATGTGGGGTGAGTGTGAGGAGGGAGTATTAGCCACCAGGGGCTTAAGGACGATCGCGCCCACTGGCAGAAGTTCTGTGGAAGTTCGGGAATCAATTTTCGAACTTCCGCGGAAGTGAAAGTCAGACTTTCACTTGAATTCCACTCAAGGAATTTAATTTTTGCACACTTCTACTCTGCACTTGTTCATGAGGCAGGGTCATAAGAAGGCTATCTTTAACATTTAGTGTAAAAATATTAAAAAACATAAAAATTATGAATCTATATTGAAGTTTGCGAACACAGGCTCATAACTTTGGTAATTTGCATATTTTCCCTGAAATTTACAGCATAGTGACTTCCTTATAGCACTTGACTAATGTGACAGCTGTAATTATTTAAATCCTTGCTTAAATGTGTTTTTACATCCCAATTTTTTGTGCAGGAGTTCAGAATTGTATCTGCCCTTGTTCATGAGGGAGGGTCATAAGAAGGCTATGTTGAAAATTTGGTGTAAAAATGTTTAAAAACACTATAAATTAATGAGCCTACATTGCATTTTGCAAACACAAGTTCATATGTTTGGTAATTTTCAATATTTTTACCCTAAATTTTCAACATAGCCATTTCTTTACAATACCTCATGAATGTGACAGTGGTCATTTATAGCACTCTACTGCAGCCTTCATGGCTTCAGCCAGAACTTGCTTTACCTTAATTGCTGTGGCCATACATTGCACCCATTGGCACTCTGCCTGACCGTTACCTGATTTGCAACTGAAAAAAGAAGAAAAAAAACAAAGAAAAAGAATAGCATGCTGTGACTGCAGTCTACTTTCCTCCTGTTCATCAATGCAATCGTGCTAGTACTTGTGCACTTGTAGTTTAAACGGACAAGGTGACTCACTCATTTCTCTGTAAATCTACATGCAGCAGTGGTTTCTAAAATAACTTACTATTTTCATTTTATGTTATTCAGTTTGTAACATGACACAGATATACCTATGTATTCAGATTACCACAGGACTAAACATCACTTCCACATGACAGCAAGTCTCAGACTCGCTAATGAGGTCAGCTCTAGTCCGCTTTCTTTGTTTTGCTCCCATGTAGATTGTCATTGTAAAGACCGCTAAAAATGTAAACAAAGTCAAAATAACATATTCTCCCAGTCCCAATGTAGGTGGTGGGACCAGGTAAATTAAATTCTGAGGGAGGAAGGAGCTACTAATACCCTGAGATTGGGGAAGGGGGAGGAAACACAAGATAGCAAGCCACACAATAACAGCTTCACCTAGAGGAGAAAAAGGAAAAGGCACTCTTTTAAAATATTTTTCCACACCAATCAATTTGATAAAAAAAAATGGATTTATTTTCATTCTGTATATAAATAAGCCACTGCAAAATAGCAAAAAATGCACACCAGAATGTGTGTCATGGGAATAACTTCTCTTCTTGGATGGTGAAAACACTTTACCTCAGGTCTTGAGCTTCAACTCATCCAAGGCATGACATTATTCCACAATGACACATATCCTGTTGTTCATTACTGCTTAATCAATGCACATCCCAGGTGCTGAAAGGGGCATTCCACCTCACAACAAACCTGGGGCATGAAGCAATACTGTATATTTTAACAATGCACAACATGTCACATGTTGCTGCTGACTAATTGCACGGTACAGTACGATGCACCAATAAATGTAGCCTATGCACCTGACTTGTCATACTTTTAAAAATGTTTTGTTTATTATTCTTTAAATTTACAATTTCTAACTCCTTAGATATAATATACACTGAAAATGAGAGCTTACTAGTCAAAATACATGTGCAGTACCATTTATAAGGAATACCAACAGACTTCAGGAGAATAACTTACAGTATTTAACTTAATAGGAACTCATATATAATAAATGCATATTTCTAAATTCTCCTATGAGGCTACTCAAATGATTTCATAGGCATAACATATGTAACCAAGTATTAGCTAATATAGTATGTACTGCATTGAATATGCAAATATGGAATTCCTACTACTTTATACAAAGTGTGACAAGTTAATCCACAAGAACCACACAACACAACCAAAATGACTTCTCAGTATGATGTACTTCCAGCTGTTAAAAATTTAGATTTGAAAAAAAAAATCAAATGTTGAATACAAGATTAAAATAAAAATATTCTTCTTGTTTGTTAACACTGCAGTAATTTGGTTTAGTTATCTCATCATGGCTCTACTCCTGTTGTGACTTGCTGCTTAACTACAGTTTGAAAGTGACTTGCTTTTTTCTCACCATGCTATATCCAGCCACACCTTCACTCTTTGGAATACTAAACTGATTTTGTATGTATTTATTGAACTTTGAATGTAATGTCTATGCAACTACTTATGACAAGAATTTGGGATGATACTGTCAGTGAGCTTTACCTCACTAAGCTATGTGACAGTCTCTGTTTATTTTTAGACACACAGACATTGTTATTAATCCAGTGGTTTCACCAGTATTTATTTATTCATTTGGTAACAAGGTTGGGGCACTGATCCGAAGACCTTTTTCAGTCACGGCACAGGCCAGAAACTGGCATATACAATATAAAAATACAGTGAAAGAGCAGCATGTATCATACAGGGAACATAACAATGGCAGTCAAGCAAACAGAGAAAATATAAGGTAAACAGTACCAGGTACATCAGCAATTGAGCAAACAAGGCTTATAACATTTAGGTAAACAGGGTAAGTATTGAATCATATTGGAAATTGCTATGCACCATTTAGTTTCCAAAATTGAAGGTCTTCTTTCAAGTGCTTGATTACTTGCTGTATATATTTTTAAAATCTGTATTTACAATTATATTGTGTATCAGAAAATTGCTGTGGGTTTTGGATTGTTTCCTAGCAAATCAAAAATTTGATTAGGAACACTGGTAATTTAAGTAGGGTTTCAAACACACTCAAATGCTAATATACAATTTTGTTTTTGCTCTCACTTTCCAATCTGAGCTTTAAACGTTTGTCAAATAGAGCCTCAAGTTTTAAATATTGTGGCATTTAAACAGACAATTACTTAATCATAAAATCATCACTTGCCACCCTTTTACTCAAATGTTTCAAACTACCTCTGTTTGCTCAGTCTGCATTTTACTGATGCCCGAATCTGATCTGTCTATCCTGTCTTGAGAAATCAAAGATTGTTTATTAATTGAGAACTGAATATGTGTGAACGGATATAGATTCTGGACGTATATATACGTCCACAGTCTTCTAAGGGTTAACACTTTTGTCATGTACTGGTATCCCATTTCTCGCTATATGTATTTTTTCTCTTATCACGTATATCGATTATGTAATGTCTGATTGTTATATGACATTAATTCCTGTTTGCCCCGGAAAAAGGGACTCATATGTTTCAGTGGGCATACCAGGTTAACAAAATTAATAAATACATTTCTGTATCAATGCAACTTATTTTCTAATACCCACACAGTGTTTCATGCTACTTAAAAAAAAACTTTTCCCTGGTGGTTCAGTGGTTGCATAGGGGAGACACAGCTATTGTCCTTTTGCAATCATATCCTCACACTCAGCTCTCTCCAGAAACAGTCACTTGTTCAAACAGTCTGTACCAGCAGGTAAATAGGGTACCTTACCATTTGTCAAGTAAAAAAGGCCATGTGCAAGCAGGATGTATTGCCCAAACACAGTAAATTTACATAGTTCTGAATATGGTCATTGCAAGCAAGCATTATTTTTACATGTCTGACAAATATATGGTTTATGCAATTAACTCACATTAAGAACATATAACATTCATATAGAAGAAGGATGGTTTATCCATGTTGCTCATCTCCACTGATTATGGTTATGAACATGTATTTTCAGTAACCTCATGAGATTATCCAAATAACTCTTAAAAGTGCCCAAGGTAGAGAATTGGTCCATGGCTTCAGTCAAACTGTTTCAGGCATCTACTGCCCTTTGAGTGAAAACTGTCACATTTATTTGGTCCTAAATTTTTCTTCCTTCAGTTGTATAAAATGCCACCTTGTTTTATTGTACATAATTCTGGTCTTAACTGCACTTTTTCTAGTAAAGCTCCATCCTTAGCTTCTTTTCGACCAAAATCATGTCACCCTTTACCCTTCTACTCTCTTTTGTAAAATGTTTAATTCAGAAAGTCTCCCCTTGTATTTGTTTACCATATGCACTTGATCATCTGTGTAGCCCTCCTCTGAAGCCTCTCAAGCCTATTTCTTTCAGCTATGCAGAAAGGTGCTCATAACTGCCCATAGTAATCCAAGGGTGATTTCACTAGTGAATGACAGATTAGTGTTATTACTTTTCTAATGCAAGCATAGCATCTTTGATTTTTTTGTGTTGCCACATCACATTGGGCATTGTGTTTGAAATACATCATCAAGTGGGCTAGGAGGGCTAAGCCAAAAACAGAGGTGGGGATAGCAGAGGTGGAGAAAAATGGTGATAAGGCATTTTTCCTCTACATTTTGGGAGAAGTGGAAATTCAAGGAGGGATAGTTAGACTGATGAAGAGGGATTTATTTTTATTTATGTTATCATTTTTGGCCAATAAAGGCACACTAAGCCAAGACTTGTTTCCAGGTGCATTCTGGAAGCACAGAGAAGTCAAGTGACTTGTTCACAGTCATACAGTATGCAGGTGATGGCTGTGGGAAGGGATGGTGGATGGAGGAGGAGGATGGGGTGAAGTGGAAATAGTACATGAGTATACCTGCTTGGTATTTATTGTGGAGGACAAGAGGACACAACTTGAATTATGTCATATACAAAAGGGAAAGGGGGTCAAACTAAGTATTGAACCAATTACTGCAGAAGGGGTCCTGATTTGACATAAAGCAGCACTGACCTGTACTATTTTATTCTATTTTCAACTGCCTCTTGCCTGCATTCTTATATAATATCCTTTTATATGATTTTTGTTATGATTTTGAGTTTGCTTTAGTACTTTTTCCACATTTGAAATAAAAAGGGAACACTCCTTTTCATAGGCTCAGACCAGGTTTCATCAGTATTCTTTGTTGTTTCTGTGCACTTCTAGGAAAATCTCTAAGTAAAGAAATTTCAAAATGTTTAAACTAGATGGACTGGGGCAAGTGGGTCCCCAAGGCACAGACCTTTAAAATCTCAAACATGGCCTAAGAATTATGGTGACAAATGCTAGGAGTCTGAATGTATGTAAGCTCACAGAGCTAATGGCAACTATAGAACAGAAAAACCTAGACATTATTGCAGTTAATGAAACTTGTTGGGTTGATTCTGCCAAATGGCTTAATAATTGCCCTGGGTTTACACAGTATAGTAAAAATAGATGGGAAAACAAAGGTGAGGGGGAGGTCTGTATTTATGTGAAGGAAACAATTAAATCTTTGGAAATTTCTCTTCAGGATGTTGCACAAAATATTGAGGGCTTGTGTATTCAAATAGAGAAAAAGATGGAAAACTCATATTCAGAAACTTCTATCAACCCCCTTCAGCGAGCAGTGAATATGATCTGAAGTTAAAAGAGATTATTCTACATTTGGCACAAAATAAAGACACCATTATAGTCCGGGACGTGAACCTGCCAGGAATAAGTTGGGAACAGCGTACCACAAGTTCAAGTACTGAAACACTTTATCTAGACACAATTTAAAAAAAATGGACTAGAACAGAGAGTTCTTGAAGCTACTAGGGGGAAATATCCTCAATTTAAGTATATTTTATATTCCTGAGCAAATTACTATGGTAGAAACAACATCTCTGTTAGGTAATAGTGACCATTTTTCCTTGATGTTCACAATAGGCAAGAAAAATAACATCCAAGGTTGTGCAGCATATAGATATAACTATGCAAACAGAAATTACAGTAAAATTAGAGAAATACTGCAGGTGTTCAACTGGGATTACATGCTTAATGGGATGACGCTGAATTAAAGTTGGGAACTGTTCAAATCATTAATTAAGAAGCTAGAAAATTTATATATCCACCTTAAACAAATGCAAAATCATAAAGGAAAGATGCCACAATGGCTGACTAATAAAGTTAAAAAACAGAATAAAAGGAGTAATTTCCTTCAGGAAATTAAAAAAAAAAACTGCAGTACTGAGATTAATAGAATAGAATATAAAAAGCAACTACAACATCAAAAGATCTAATGAAGTGGAAAGAACTAAATTGGCATTCAAATTATCAGTTGTAAAGGATAACAAAAAAGTATTCTGTTCCTATATTAATAATAATAGAAAGCAAAAATCACATAATAAGTAGTGCCATTGATAAGGTAATTTGATTGACAGGGAAGAACAAGTAGCTAATCCCTTTAAAACATACTTTGGCTTCTCGGCAAATACTGGACCTGAATTAGTTCCAATATTCATTACTCAATATGAAGAAATTACAATGGAGGAGGTATTTACATCTCTCAGTACCCTAAATAAAATGCTGGCTCCAGGCGCAGATGATATAAACTCCTATTTTCTAAGAGAAACGGCAAACTGTATTAAAAAAAAAACTATACTATTTAATCAATCACTGAGGGAAGCAACACTGCAAAATGATTGGAGACTAGCTACAGTAGCCCCAATCTACAAAAAAAGGAAATATGAATGATACAAGTAGTTATAGTATAATTAGTCTGAGCTCAACGGTATCTAAAACTCTAGAGAAGATACTTAAAAACAAATTAAAAAAATAACTTACTAAAAAGGGATTGAAAGTCTTAACTCAGCATGGATTTACCTCAGGAAGATCATGTATAACCAACCCTATCTGTTTTTATGAAAGTATAAGTTAAAGCATGGATGGGGTATCCCATTGGTCATTACCTATTTGGATTTTAAGAAGGCTTTCAACCTTGTTGTGCACAGTATGTTAACAGAAAAAATGAATAAACTATCACTAAATTCATACATTATTACATGGGTGGAGGAATGGCTATCAGCTAGCACACAGGTAGTTAAAATGGGGAGCAAGGTATCTAGGGAAATAACTGTGATGAGTGGTGTCCCCAGAGATCTGCTTTGGGTCACTTGTTGTTTGGCATTTATATTAGTGATCTGCATTGTAATGTTAAAAATCATTTTAATAAGTTTGCTGATGACACCAAAATCAGTTCAGAAGTTGAAACTCTAGTAAAGATTAACTCCCTAGTAACTGATTTAAGACAAATTGAAAAATGGGCAGCTAGTATCAACATATCCTTTAATGCAGTTAAATGTGCAATTATTCACCTAGGACATAGTAATATTTATCATACATACTAGCTTTATGAAAAACCACTTAAAACTGTAGCAAATGAGAAGGACCTAGGAATAACAATAAATAATATGCTGTCTTCAGGGGATCACTGTAGGCAAGTGGCATTGATTACAAAAAAAAACTCCTAAGAGTCATTAATAAATCTTTTACAACTAGAAATGAAAATTGTATAATTCCACTATATCAGGCCTTCATTAGATCACATCTAGATTACACGGCATCCTTCTGGGCTCCTTATTCAGTTAAGCACAGGAAGTTGTTTGACACTGTGCAGAGAAGGATGACTAAAATGATACCAAGACTTAGAAATATGGTCTATACAGGCAGAGTAGATGAATTTAATTTATATGACTAAGAAGAGATAGAGGAGACCTTCTAATGCTTTTTCATATTCTACAGGATAAACAGCTAGTATCAGACTGTAATCTATCCTATGCATCAAAACAGGACAATCTATGCTGTCACAATAAGCAATTATACATACCAAGAACTTGTACTGATAAAATAATCCACTACTTTACTATAAGAGCATGCAGGTTATGGAATACTCTTCCACAATATGTAGTGGACATTAATGATTTTTATCAGTTTAAAAGAGAAAAAGATAGGTTGTTAATGAGTTGGAAGGATTGATTTGCCCCACTGGTATGGAGAGGGAAGTCTCGATGGGCTCATGGCCTGCTTCTGCCTTCATAAAACTGAGTAAACCCATTGTTTACCATCACTTTTCTTATGACTAAGATGAAGTAACATGCAGTCGACAATGCTCTCTGACCATATGGAACAACAAATGTGCAAACACAGTTGGTTATACTGTTAAAACCCTGGTATTAGTCATATATCAGACTCTGGTCAGAGCCAGCATGGCTGCTATACTGCTGTAAAGGGACAGTGTCCACTGAAAAGTACCAATGGTATGAGTGTGTGTTGAAAAATTTAAATGTACACTCATAACTGTGTTGATTTGTAAAATGTTCACCCCAAATTTTCAACATAGCCATCTTATAGACCCACTTCATGAACAAGGGTAGGGACAATTTTCAAAACCTGACCAAAAGGGGATCTTGCACAGTGACAATGTCATTCTTTGCTACAGGTGTGAAAACACATTTTGGTCAGGATCTGAAAAATGACAGCTGCCTTGTTCATGAAGTGATGTGAAAAAAATTGTTATGTAGAAAATGTAGGGTCAAAATAGTGAAAACTACCAAAGTTATGAGTATGCATTGCAAAATGTCAGTGTATGGTCATAACTTTGCCATTTTTAAATATTTTGACTCCAAATTTTCAACACAGCCTTCTTATGATCCCATGTCATGAGCAAGCATGGAAATAATTTTCAAAACATGCCTAAAAGGTGATTTCACACAGCAAAAATGTCATTACATGCCACAGGTGTGAAAACTCATTTTGGCCTGGATTTGAAAAATGACAGTTGTCACATTCATAAGGTGAAGTGAACAAATGGCTATGTTGAAATTTTGGGATCAAAACTGTCAAAATTACTGAAGTTATGAGGGTTTGTTGCAAAATGTCAATGTACACTAATAACTTCGCAATTTTTACATATTTTGACCCCAAATTTTAAAGATAGCCATCTTATGACCCCACCTAATGAAGAAGGTTAGTGATGATTTTGAAATTAACATAATATGTGAATTCTGTATTTATAATGCATATTCTGAAGTATGTTATGTGTAAATGTTATGTTTATTTTATGTTAACAACTGTTTTGTAATTGTATTGTAAATGCCATGGGTCACCATTTTAAATACGTTTGCTCAATGGTCTAACCCCTTAATTAAAAAATGAAATATGACAAACAAATTCTGCCTGAAAGGTGATTTCACTAAGCGACTGCAAAAATGCCTTTTGAGCCTGATTTGCATAATTCTACTTGCCATTGGTCATGAGATGGGGTCCCACAAAGGTCATATTGAAAATCAGAAGTGGAAATATGCAAAAATGCCAAAGTTATGCAGCAAATTCTAAAATCCCATTGAAATACATTGACCCACACTTACCTTAGTTTTGAGATCACAGTTGCCAGTACCAGCAGCAAGATGTGTCTTCTATCACAATGTAGATCCTCCTCCTGGGATCTTTTCAGGTGAGTGAGGGTGTTTGTGTGGTGTACTGGGGGTGTGGGGTGGTGAGTGCTGAGTGGGAGGTGGAGGTGGGAAGGGTCAGATCAGTGATGGACCATTTTCTTTTTTACAGGTTTATAAAAAAAAACTGAGGGATGGTTTTTCTGTTTTGTATCTGTGGGATGGCAATTGGAGGGTGGGAGGCACCACTAGACACCAACAAAAATTATGGGAATAAGGGGACAGGATTGGAGGTTAGGGGTGCTCTTTTTAACAGCAATGCAACAGCAATAGATGAGTGGGGGGGTGCCATTAGAGACCAATATCAAAACATAGCTCACTTGGAAAAAAAAGAAAGCAAACATCTTGCAAATATAAAATCAAATTAAAAACAAGCACATGGAATCATCCAAGCGTCACAGGTACATACGTGAGGGCTTGAAAATGAAAACTGCATACAGTTCATCTTATAGCTTATGTTACTCTAGATGACTCTCCATTGCATCAAAGCTTTCACTGTCAAACCCCAAGATTTTTTAAAAATATGCATCAATGGTGATTGCCAGTAAAGCAGTCTGTCTTGTATACAATCATGACAACTTCATAAATATTGCCTTGTTTCCAATAAGATGGCACCATACTAATACAAAATAATAACTTAGTATTTCTTAATATTTGACATTTTAATTAGGTTTTATCCTACTTTAAAAGTGATCACTCTTAATGTGAGGGGCATGAAAGACAAACTTCACTATTGAAAGATTGATCTTAGTGGTTATGATCTGCATCGGGAAAGGCACTAAAGTGTGTGTTTATTTTATTATTACCACCACACATCTATTAGAATGAATGAATGAATGAAATCTTTATTTGTAAAAGCACCTTTCTAAAACCACAGTGCTGTACATAAAGCAAACAAAATAATTTAAAAAATGCACATAACAGTCAGAATATTAAAATCCATAAAACTACAGTACCATAAATATCAGCTTCAATAAAATATGAGCATGCCAGGCTAAATATTCAGTTCAGGAATTATCTGGGTATGCTAGGTTGAATAAGTATGTCTTTAGTGCCATCTTCAAACTCTGGACAATCAGGCAATCTCTTACCCAATAAGGTAGGGCTAGGGCTGCAAAAACAAAAGATTGGGCCCCCAATGTCTTTAAGTGAACAATGAGAATCTCTAGCAATCCTTTGTTGGTGGATCAGAGAGGACAGAGGTGGTGTTAAGGGCAAAGGAGATCTTGCAGGTAATGGGGTCCCTGGTCATGTAGGGCTTTATAGGTCAGTAGCCCAACCTTGAAGGTGATCTGCCACTGTATTGGCAGCCAGTGCAGTCCACAGAGCACAAGTGTTCTATGACATTTCCTAGAAGTACCAGTCAATAACCTGGCTTCAGCATTCTGCACTAGCTGCAAGCAGCCGATATCATCCACCAGTAGCCCTAGGTAAAGGGCATTGCAGTAGTCAAGGCAGGAGGTTACGAAGCATGGATCAACACTGGAAGATCATCAGGAGGAACCAGAATCTTCACTCGGGTGATATTCCTCAGATGGTAAAAAGATGATATGATGATGGCCACATCTGAGATTTAAGGGTCAGGCCATCATCAAAAATAACACCCAGGTTCCGCACCTGATCTGAGGTAGTCAGCTGAATGCCCCCGAGCCAAAGCCCAAAGGTTGTTCTGCCAACAAACCCACCTCCTGAAGATCTGAGTCCACAACCAACAGCTCAGTTTAATCTGGGTTCAACCATAGCCAGCTGGCAACACATCCAGTTCTGGATCTTAGACAGACAGTTGTTAAATACCGAGAGGTTCACATTTAGTCCAGGCACAAAGGACATGTACAGCTAAGTACTATCTGCATAGCAGTGAAAACTCAGACCGTACCACCTAATGATCTCTCCCAATGGCCGCATATACACTGTGAACAGCATGGGTGACAAGATGGAGCCCTGAGGTACCCCGCAGGATAGGAAGCGAGGGGCTGAAGAATGAATTCCAGACACCACTCTCTGAGTTCTACCCTCAAGGAAAGATCGAAACCTTCTGAGGATCATTCCAGATGGTCCACAGATGAACTGCAGGTGCTTCAGCAGCACACCATGGTCCACAGTGTGAAATGCTGCAGAGAGATCACAGAGGACCAAGGTGGAAAAAGTCATCCACTCTCTCGCTGTTAGATCATTTAGCACCCGAACAAGGGCCATCTCGGTATTATGCCTCTTTCTAAATCCCGACTGGAGAGAATCATAGATATTGTGGTTGGACAGGTGATCATCCAGCTGCAGCGCAATCATCTTCTCAATAACCTTACCCAAAAAGGGTAGGTTAGAGACAAGTCTGTAGTTAGCCAGACAGTCCGGGTCAATGAAGGGCTTTTTAAGAAGGAGTCAAACAACCACCTCCTTTAGGGAATCCTGAAAGACCCCCCCTTCCAATGACCTTCACACTAACTTGGCTAGGACTGGGACAATTTCATTTATGCATCCTACAAGAAGACACATAGTGCCTGGGTCCAAACTAAAGTTGGCTGACCACAAAGTCTGGATGACCCTCATGATATCCATGATTTCTGGCCAACAGAAGTCACACCAGGAAAGCTGGGCACTCACCACCTCCTGCAGACCTCTGCAATACTCACTAGAGGGGGCAGGACAGATCCAAGACCTGATGTTGGCAACCTTATCTGTGAAGAACTGCACAAACTCATCACACTTCTCTTGTTAAAAAGCTCTGCCAGACTGAAGACAAATTGGATTGCACATTCTGTCCATGGTCCATAACAGCTGAGCTGGTCGGTTCTGTGCAGATGCAATCTCCCTGGAGAGGAACACTGCCTTCTTACAGGTGATTATTGATTGATAGACCACATAATGGTCCATCAATTTAAGTCTGTCACATTCCAGGCCCAATATCTGACAGCCACTCGCTAGCCTTCATCCCACCCTCCTCATCTCCGTTAAGGTCCCAACAAACCATGGGGACCTTGGGTGAAGAGTGAGTAGGCAAATACGAACAGGAGCTATGGAATCCAGAGCCTCTGTCACCACCTTGTTATAAGTGAGTACTAGATTTTCTGGATCCATGCATTCACTTGGTGTACTCAATAGGTCCAGCACTGCCATCAGGCCATCCAGGGTCACACCGCTCAAAGGGCAACAATGCACCAAAGTGTGTGTATCTATTATTATTACCACCACATGTCTATTAGAAGATCAACCATGTACTATGTATGGACTATAACCGTAGAACCTCCAATGCTCCTACAGAGACCTTCTCAACCATTAATTTAGAATTTGTGGCACTCTGGGCACACTATCTGTGCTCTCATATTCCAATTTAGCCCACAACCTACAACCTTCATCATGCATCCTACCACCCCATAAGTATGCATAGGGGGTCACTTATTCATGAAATACTCTGCATGAACCACTCCATGACCTAATGGAAAAATGTACCCCTTCATCCTCAGAGGCCAAAGAGAAAGAGATTAGAAATGTATGATTGTAGAGAATTCCACAGTGCTTTAAAGGACCAATAATTTCAGTTTCTGAGCCTTCTTATTTTTAGGGAAGCCCATCCCACTTCTTTGTATAGGAGGCAGTGATGGGTTTTGACCTGTAGGTCAGAAATGAACTGGAGCACTCTATGGTAGAGCACATATAATTTGGCCAAATTAGAGGTGGTGGCACTTCTGTATATAATAATATCGCCATAGTCTAGCAGGGGAAGAAATGTTGCCTGGATGAGTCTTTTCTTAACTTCAGGGTAGAAGCAGAATTTATTTCTGTAATAAAATCCTAGGATGGGATTTTCAAAGCATGGTGCAGAGCTTGTGTCCAGCCCTGCAACATGGCACTTAGGTTCTGGTGCTGTACCAAACCCTTCACCTCAACTGCACCTGATTTGAGGATCTCGGGTGTAGTTGCAACAGTTTCCATTAATTATGGCAACTTACACTAAATGTCTGTCTCAATCTCAAAAAAAACAGCCTCCAGGGTTGCCACAAGATAGACCAGAAAAAGTTGGCATAACTTGCAGTAGTTGCCGCAAGGGATAGAAAATCCTATTGGATCCCGGCAAGCCCCATGCCCCATACTGTTGGTTCACCGGGGCTTGCAGCAATCAAAGACTTTTGAAAATCCTGCCCTAGTCTCTGGTGCAGCGTTTTGCAGAAGTTTTAGATATGCATGGTGACAGATAACTTATCCAACCACATACCATGGTGCTTATAGGAATCTACTTTTTCAAGCATTTCACAAGCTAGGTTTATTATTCCTTATGTGGGGGAGGACAGATTTTGGAGCAAAAACCATATACTTAGTTTTGGCAGCATTTAGGAATAGCTTAGCGGTGCATATGTTAACTTGCAGTTGATTAAATGCCTCTTGTACCAGTGTTGGAATTAAACTTTAGAGCTGGGGGTAGAGCTATAAGGGTTATATTTTTAAATTAAATTCTCTTTTCCATTATAAGTCTCTGGTGGTTATGTGTGAGCTACCAGGGCTCAGTTCAGAGCTGAGGGGGCCAATCCCTGTCAAGACCCCCCCTCCGTAATTCACAAACTGATTATACACTCCCTTATTTTCCCCTAGGTCCTTCCCTTGCAAGGCAAGAGGTTTATTTCTTACAATAGGCTAATTGAAAAATTCACAATACACAGAGTAATGCTTATCAGCATAAATTTAGAGTAACATGTAAAAAGAAAGGGAAGAACATGTGAGCAGGGTTCATATTCATTTCCTTTGAGTTTATACTAAATAACCAATTGCTTGGCAACTTCCAGGATGAAATGAATTCAGTAATTGCAGAATTTGCTACAGTGGGAGTCAGAAGTAAGTCCCAGTAAATCTCAAAATATTACTAGATATAACACACAAAATCTGATTGAAATGAATCGGGATTTTTGGTGATATGTCCTGTGACTTCTGTCTGGCTACAACTGTACTTACAATAAAGGGGAAGACAAGGCATGGAAGTCTTCAGGTACTGTTTGGTGGGTCCTAGCTGCCAACCATGATCTACAAAGCAAAGAAACGGTGAGAGGTAATACTAACCAATGCAGGTGAGTGAAGGGCAGAAGAAACATATAAAGAATCCTCCCAAAAGTAAAAAGACAGACAAGAAGCACAGAGGACAGCAACAACAGTCCCCAGCTGAACTGCACCAAGTACAGTGGGCATCTGTAGCATGTTGGAGCATGCTGTTCAAATGACGTTCAGAGGGCGGTGGAGTGAACAGCCCACTTCCCCACTGAACTATGGCCAAAGTTCTTTAAGCAATCAGCAAGGATTCAGAGTTAAGATTAAATGCATCACTTCTGATTGGTGAAATGAGCCTAATGGAGTTTAACATGAATCAGTTTGGTGACTCATTTCATTCAGTTTGTATACTGTCATAGCCAGTGAGAAGATAAACTATACAGTATATCTGGATATACAGGAATAGGAAATATCACAGGAAATCCAATTGAAATGAATGGTGTTTCCTGTTATATACTAGGATATATCTGAAAATTCTGCATCATACCACTGGCTACCACTCTATTATTCACTATAGGGGGAGGATTAGATGGGTGGATTGAAAGATTGGATGGTACTGTAGTGAAACAGGAAAAGGTGGAACAATTGCAGAATTATGTGGTCAGTTTGAAAGAATAGTCCCAGACAGTGAAAAATGAAATTCAATGCAGATAAATGTTCAGTGATTCATGTGGGTAAAAAGAGAGCAGAATACTGTTTACATGGAGTAAAAACAAATCATATATTGGAAAAGGAAATAAATCTGCAGTTACTTGTCATGAATAATCGGTTGCATGGTAAGTAGAGTACAAAACTGACAAAAAGTGTACATTGCCAACTAAAAGGTTCAGGTACATTTTATAATAAGTATTAGCAACAAAAAAAATAAAACAATGTTTTGAGATGCAGTTAATACATTGTACTGTGTAACAAAAGGAGGTAACCAACCATAAGTACAATGGAAAATGGTGAAAGGGTAACAGATTCACTGGTGTTAGCCTGAGCATCTAATAACTATTTCACCAGCATCAATTCTATACTTCAACAGAAAAGCATGAAAGGATAATACTAGTTTAAAACAGCAACATGAATACAAACCAGTTATATTCTCTAATTGGCACAGTGAAACTAAAAAATATTTTCATGACTGTGAATAAACCTGATGTCCCAGACCAATTGTTAACACTGGATATAGACAAAAAGGGGATACCAGATGGATTGGACCCCATACTGTCTGTTTATGTAAATATTAACTGAAAATAGGAAGACCAATGACGTAGCTTAACTATAATCAGAGCATTCATTTTATATGCTTAGTTTTAGCTTTAAGTTTTGGTCTGTAATACTGTCTTGGTTTAGTTAACAGTGTTATGCAACAGTACAGGTGATCTTCCTCATTGAATTCAGATATAGTTTTGCTATGAAAGTTCAAATTATAGTAAAAATGGCAACAGAAAGATCAATAAGTATTTGAATCACAGTACTTAAATGTCCTGATATTAAATTCATTATCGTTAATGGACATTAATTATGATGGGAGTAACACCACTCATGGTAAAGTATTACTAGTTAACCCTATATATGGAAAAGTTATTAACCCTTTCAATGTTTGAGTCAAACATCTAGAATGAGGCCTCAAATATGCATGCAACTTTCCATGATACTGATAATAAAGTAGTTAGATTACTGTGTAAGGGGAGGAGTGAATACCAATGCATCTGCCTCAGGACGACATAAGCATTCATATTCTACTTTTGACCTTTGTGAATAAGCACGTAGTGCCATTACATATCAACAGTAGTGCCTCTTGTTTCTGTTTCATTTATATCCTTTCATTGTGATATGCAGAATTAGTGCTTGCAGCCTGTGCACCAAACAGCTGGATACCACTCACATACATAGTCAGAGAGGTCCTCAGTTTACATATATGAAGCCAAGAAATGCAGTCCCTCAGAGTACTGTTGATTAGTTCAGGTTTGCTTTCAGGTTCATTGAGAGAGAAAAGCACAGGGTGGTAAATGAAGTGCAGTACAGAATAAGAATAGCTACTGTAATTTATTTACAGCTTAACAGACTCAGTGAAAATGAAATGTTATTACACAATACCAAATTGGGGGCAGTGGTGGATGATATAGCAGGTTGGCAGGGGCTACAGGATGACCTAACCAAACTGGTGGAATGGTCAGAAGCATGGCAGTCAGGGTTCAATGCAAAAAAGTGCAAAGTCCTGCACTTTGGAGCAAAGATTCAGTGAGTGGTTACCAGCTGGGAGGGGTGCAGCTTGGTTCCACAGAGGAGGAGAAGGATCTAGTGGTGGTTGCAATGGGTAAGATGAACAATATAGAGCAGTGTAGGAGGGTAGCAGCAAAAGCCAACAGGATGCTGGATTGTATCGCAAGAGGGATCTCCTCCTGGAGCATGGAGGTGATTCTGCCTCTCTACAGGGCACTGGTCAGACTGCACCTGGAGTACTGTGTGCAATTCTGGTACTCATATCTGAAGAAGGATGTGAAATTACTGGAAGTACTGGAAGGGGTACATCACAGGACAACAGGGATGATCCAGGGATTGGAGGACAGACCATACGAGGAGTGGCTGAGAGAGCTGAACATGTACTCCTTGGAGGAGAGAAGGGACCAGGGGATATGAATGAGACTTTTAAGTACATAAATGGAATAAACAAGACAGCCACTGAAGGGATACTCAGGCTGAGGAGGGGGAGGGACTTGAGAAGGCTCAGCCTTAGATTGGAGTGGGGAAGATTTAGGATAGAAATGAGGAGACAATTTTTTATGGAGATGGTCATAGCAGAATGGAATGCTCTACTGCAGGAGGTGGCAGCCTGCAAGACAGTGGGTAGTTTTAAAAGGGGATGTGACAAGGTGAGAGCAGGAGTAACTGAGAAGGGGAGGGGGTGGGAAAGTTTCAACGTGAGGGTGCTAGCTGCACATTCGAGCAGACTTAATAGACCAGGTGGCCTATTTCTGCTGGCAAATCTGTATGTTCATAATAGAGTGTTATACAGAAATACATTATAATATGTGGTGTTTTTATCATACTTTTACATTTGCACTGGATTTTGTGAAGCTGTAAATAAATCAGCTGTTTGCATCACTTTGTTGCTTGGAGAGCATTTCATCTGTGTTTTTTTTTCACATAACTGAAACCTTCTGTATTTGCCTTAAGTTTGTATAACCAGGCCAGCCCAGTGGTGCTGAGGATTGAGGAGCTGGACACCACACCTCGTGCTATGCTAGCGACCCTGGTCTGGGAATGACCTCGGGTCACTGGGGTGCCGGCACAGGGGGAGGGTGGAAGCAGGATTGAGCTTTGGCTCCCCTCTCCTGGGTAAGACATGAGGTTGCCCACCTGTAGTCCTTCTGTCATCAAATGGAGGTTTGGTGCCGGAGCAGGTGGTCAGCGGTCTGACTGGAAGGAAGGGGTGTCCCAAACAGTGTGTGCACGCATGCCTCCACATGCATGCATGATGTCGGGGATGTGTGGGTGTAGGGGTCGGGAGAAAACCAGCAAAAAAAAATACAGAAATTACTTATGAAAAAAAAAGATTGCATAACCAGGATACTGGACAGAATCCTATAGGAGGAGTCAACCAGGATATAGCACAGTACCTTGCAGCAGTATTTCTATGGAGTGCTGCAGTATGCTGCAGGGAATAGTGCAATTCAGTGGAAAATAATCCCTTTCATGATGCAGGAATTTGTGAGAAGTCATTTACTGAACTGCTTCATGTCTCACTCTGCTGTATATCTGACCAGTTTAAATAAAGAAAATAAATACAAGTAATATTACACAGTCATTATAGCAATACTACATTTATAACGACTAAGGATGCAATCCAGAAGTTTGGCTTCTGGTCTTCTACTGCAGGACTTAGGTTTTACAATGAATACTGTAGCAGAGCACAGCTATGGAAATGTGAGTGAGTAGTATTTAGCATAAAAGACAGCTGGCTTACAGAAAAAGTAGGTGTTACTAGTGTTACACATCATGACACCACTTCTGAATCTCCAGCACTGCTATATAATGTAGGAATGACAGGAGAGTGTGGAGTGTGACTCATGCATACTCCAGATGTACAGTTTGTATCCTGTTTTAGAAATGCCCCAGACCAGTTTTCTTTTGCCTTTTCTTGCCATTTGATTTGACCTTTCTTTCCTTTTAGTACATACTGTGCTCCTAATTTCAATGATTTAAGTGTTCTGTCTCGTAAAAGGGATATGGCAAACTGCACATTAAATCATTACCCTCAAGATATCCATGCAACATGGATGGGTGGAATAAGCAGCATACACTGTTCAACATAAGACATTCAGTTAAGACAGCACACAGCCAGCTAGACCTATGTTCCACTCTTAACGCTGCCATAATATGTGTGCTACCTTCTGTGACCATGCTAACAAGTGGAAATAGTTGCAGGAGTCTGTAGGAGTTATAACCTGTGTACAGGCAAATGAGTAATTTTTGTATGTGACCAGATTAAAACTAAATCATCCTTAATCAACATGCAACCACCTCCCTGACCTAATTGTATTTTTCTTGACTCAATCCACAGGGATGGAGCCTATGACAATAATTACTTGACATCCCAGGCATGTGGTGACCTCCTGAGTACGTGAACATCTTGTTGGCTGCTAAGTGCTGTGAATCAACTGGTTAGCAGCAGTACTTTGGAATTAGTAATTTAATGTCCACATCATTAGTAAAGTCCATCAGAATCCATTTTAATAGGAGTAAACACTCAAGAGTATATTATTATATTGGGGAAATTATGTGTCCCAGCTAGGAAGGTTTCAGGTAGAGTACTTCATTTCATGCAGAAATGAACAGTATTTTAGGAATGTCAACATCCTACTCTGGAGGTTATGTTGTCAGAACACAGGCCCTTTAATAGGCACCTTCATTTCATGGGGGCTGCACATAACCCTGAGGCACTAGAAAATTGTCTGCAGCTGTGGATTTCATACCCAAGTAACTTGAGAAAACACAGCATGGGCTAATTCTACATGGAAGCTATGTGTGTGGGTGTTTAGTTATGAAACAGCACAGACAATGGGATAGAGCATACAAACGTATAACACATGCAGCACAGCCCGGGGCTTCCTTCCATAAGTGCTTTCCAAATCCTACACCTGGGGTACTCCTTCACCACTGCCACTAAGAGAAGGTCTACAGTAGCCTGTAATAGGTTTTCATATGTCTTCTACTTGGTGGAATTATATAGCCAACTTAGGGTTCCTCAGGCATATAGTACTCCACCATAGTCTGGCTTTGGTCCCAGCTAGCCCATGATCTGTGTGGCTCACCATCCATTTTAGAAGGATTCAGATGGACACTTTTCACTGAGGGACTGCACCTTCTGCAAATTCTGCCACCTCACCCCCTACTCCGGCAGCACCCATGGAGCAAATGACCCCTGGAGGAATCTAGAACACTTCGTTACAGGGCTTTTCCTGCCACCCAGTAGGATAGAAGTTTCAAAGTGACTGAAACATAATACAGACAGTCCAAAACAATTACATTTTTACCAGAGAGGCTGACATTTAGCTTTGTATTAAAAAATATCTTCTCTTGAGAATCTGCATACTGTGGGGTGTCCAACCCAAAGCAAATAAATAAATAAATAAATGTCTACCACCAGCATACCCCTCAACCTCTTACCTCATGAATCAGGGCAAGGCCTAAAAAAATCAGGGACAACAACCCCAAATCAGGGACATATCTTAAAAACTGGTACTATTCACTCAGAAATCTGACAGAATAAAGGAATTTATGTTAAGATGCATTTTCTGAAGAACAACACGTCTGTAACTTTAATGTTTTACATCATTTTGTGTTATTTATCCCCACTGTTCTGTCACAGAAACAAAATTTTATGAGGGACAGATGAAAATTTTGAGGCCAAATCAGGGACGTCCCTGAAAATCAGGGACAGCTGAGTGGTATGACCACCAGAATCCCAAGGCGTGGGTGGTTTCCACTTGCAGCAAGACTATCAGCTCCTTCAACTGCAGAGTACAGCTCTTCTCTGCTCCTCTGCTTGAACTAAAATGAGTAAAAAACCACACCCGATGACTTACCAGTCACCAACAGCTGACCACACCGTATGAAAACTTCTACATAATCCAGCCACTAGGGAGATTCCAGGCTGGCTAGAGTTAACCCTTTGAGGTCTGTGACCCTAGTGTTTGGCTGAAGCTAACCAAGAGTTACAAACAAATAAAACATTTGCTAAACTTGTATAGCTGTCATGCTTCCCACAAGAAACATTTTATTATTGATCTATGTTTATAGTATTTTACTTACAACACTACAGAGAAAATAAATTCTTCCAAATAAAAGGTACTATTCATAAAAATATAGATGATGATGGCAGAAAAAGACTGATGGTCTACCCAGTCTACCACTATTACTCTGTCATGCCCCAGGTTGTATTGTCTCTATGGGGTCTTCACTATTCCCCTTTCTGTTTTCTGCCCTACACTTCCCACTGAGTAGCTAATATCTCTTAACTCTCTCCCAGCCCTGTTTGCAGGCATTCTTGACTTTGGCACCCACCTTCTCTGACAATAGACTGTTCCATGGCTGAACAACTCTATTTCAAATAAATACTCAGATAAGGGGCATCTCGAATGCTGCCAACTACTGTCACCTGTTAACTAAGATAAAGCTAAGACTGCATTACCCTGTACTGTTACACTAAAACTGTTTGTATATGTTCGTTTCTGTAAATGTATACCCTCCACCCTCTGTAACTGACGCGGAGCCTTTGCAAAAGAGTCTGTGACTCAAAGGATTGTAATTCTGATTATATTCAATAAATAAAAAATTAAAAAAATAAATGTGCAACCTGAGGAAACTGAGTTGTATGGCACAGACTGGAGGATACTAAAAAGTAATCTCTTCATACTTCAGATGGAATGATGACTTTTTCTGTAGTTTGCCAAAGAAGGTAAAATTACTGAATAGTAGCTGAAGGTCAACCACTAACATGCCTTACTGCTATTATGATATGTTATACATGTTTCATTTAAATAGAATCACTTTGAAAAGAGAAAGCCTCCAACCCCATGTGTGCCTGCTTCTGACAATAGCACAATGTGCAGTTTATTCATATTGTTATCATGTGTTCTCCCTAACGAATGAAAAAAAATACACATAATGTTTTCTTGGTGGGGAGGTTCTAGTATATTTTGTATAGAGTTGTATGCTTTTCACAAGAGACATGAATGATGTTTGTAACTTTGACACCATTACTTTCCCTAATGTTTTCCTTTTGTTGTGTCTCTATTATTCCGGTAGTGTCTTTATTGAATTTTATACCACTCTCCAGTTACTGTCACATTTTACATACCCCAGTATGGGAACAATTTTTTATCTTTTATTTCTTCACATTTATCCCTTCCACCTCCTACAGTCATCTCTTTTCCTGGATAATTGCCTCTTCCCCCTTATCCCTACATCTGTTTCACCCATCTCTCCCTTATCTTTCTTCCCTGACCCTCCCCATCCTCTGTCTTTGATTGTTAGGGGGTAAGAGATATATGAGGTTTCTACATCGGATGTATTTCTCCAGGTTTTCATGCTTACTAAAGTGTAAACTTCATTTAGAAATAGTTTTTTTCTAGACTATAATTTTTTTTTCCCTTGAACCACAAGGTTATTTGCAACCTCCAAACAAAAAAACAAAAGAAACAAAACAAAAGTAACCTCTCTCCACTGTACTCCTGATTAGCGTCAAAGAAACTGGTCAAAAAATAAACTAATAGTATTTGTTAAAAAAAGATGATTTATTGAACTCAGTGTAAAGTTTTGCCAAGTTACAGAACTTTTAAATTTGTTGAGCAGCTGAAGGAAGCCTTGTTGTTTCCTGCATCTAAATGAACAGTTTTAAAAAAGCACTGGATATGCACATGGTGCCTAATACTGTATATGTAGGTATCACCACTAATTAAGCGGCGAGTCGTAATAGGTCAAAACAGATATCACAACTCGTAATACACCTATGAAACCTATTATTTCATGAACAGATATAATTTGTATCACACTTGGACAATTCAGAGTGTTAACAGCAGCACATATTCACATTTCAGTATGAACAGTTCAGTCAGTTAATTGTATATATGAAGCAGGTTATACCGTACATTTTTTTTTTTTTGCAAGAAGGTCACAAAAAGGTATTGCTGGTTTCATCCAAGACAAAGCTGCATCATCTTTTGTTAAATGCTTGAGAAAGTTCAGATGCTACTGCGTACATGCAGAATATATCAAGCCATATACTGTATACAGAGCAGTACAACAGTACATTAAGGTGCAAAGGTGTTTCAAAGATACTGCACAAAAATTAAAGTGTCAAAGTGCTTTTTAAAGAGATACATATAAAAGTATAAAGATTTGACTCAAACCACAGAGCAATGGTTCACACTGAAAAAAAATCTGCTTGCAGTTCTTAGGCTATAGCTAGAGACCAACTGAATGAAACAAATGGGGCCATATTAGTAATTTACATAGCCACACAACTTGTTTTATACTTATTTTTTTTATCACCGGGGATGTATCTCCCAATGCCTGTTAATAACAGGGAACCCCTTTTGTGGATGCAGTACAGACATCCAGGCTGGACTACTGTAATGCACTCTATCTCGGGGTCTCTGGGGATACCCTGCCCCAACTGCAGCTGGTACAGAATGAGGCAGTGAGGCTGCTTACAGGACAGTCTAAGTACTGTCACATCACCCCGGTGCTGCGTCAACTGCACTGGCTGCCAGTTAGGTGGAAGGTCCTCTTTAAGATATGTTTACTCACCTTTAAGGCCCTACATGGCCTGGGCCCTGGTTACCTGAAGAATCTTCTCATTCCTGCTGTCTCAACCTGCTCCCTCTGCTCCTCCTCTAGGGGCCTTCTTGCAATTCCCAGGTGAGGTTAAGAACAGCAGGTGACAAAGCAATTAGTGTCACAGCTCCCGCCCTGTGGAATTCACTTACTCCAGCTGTTAGGGAGGCCCCTTCTGTGGCGGTATTTAAGGCCTGCCTCAAGGTCTTCTTGTGTAATCAGGCCTTCCCAGACTGAACTGTATAGTACCTGCTTCTTTTTACAATCTTTGTTTAGGTCAGCTCTTGCTTTTTTAATATTTGTTGTCATTGTTTAAATTAATGTTTATATAAATTTTGTTTGTTTTGTAGATTCTTTTTGTTTTGTTTGAGATATTGTTATATATTATATTCTGTTGTGTATAATATTGATCTTTGATTGTTCGGTGCCCAGAGCCTCTGGGATGTGCGTCTTTTAAATAAAATTTGCCTTGCCTTGCCTTGCCATTACAGTCTACAATTCAGGTAGTGGTGACTGCAGGATAGCCCCTAATATAAAATGGTTACAGCACTATAACAGCTAATATGCTGATTTACATATAGTGACAAGTAAATCTGTGTAGATTATAAAGTTAACTTAAATTTTCCTTACTGAGCAGTGCAGTTTCCTATTTTGGTAGTGGTGAATGCATGATAGCTCTAAAACTGCCACTAACTGTAGCATCCAGCAAACCACTGTACTTCCCACCAACATGGACATTGCCGCCAACTGCGGCATATATAAACTATTGTGCTCTCTCTCTCTACAAGAAATTGCCATCACGCCGATCCACATAAAGCAACGGATGCTCACTCAATGGCTCCTTTCAGCCAAACATCAGCCCGGTACTAAAACAAATAAATTGCAACCTCACCATTCAAAGACATCATCCATTAAAGGAGGGATTCAGCACATAATCGCACAGCCCAGGTCCATTTAAAAACAATTGTCCCTCTCCCTGCAACCTCCAACCACTACTACTGGCCATCTCCACCATCAACCACAAACAGTACCACCTTCTAGCCATACCAAATAATAAAGGAGCTTTTTTTAAAAAAGTACACCTACACCCCTAAAAAATAATTATAATTACCAAAACCTTTTGCTTTTAAAAATCTTTTTCTTTTTTTTTTTTAGCTTAGTAAGTGGATCCAGTTCATAATGGCAATAATGCATGAAAGGGTATGGTATATCATACAATATAGTCACATCTTGGGTGCATGAGACACTCGGCCTGTGGTCCCATGCCTCACAATGGACCTGAGATGTGACTACATCCCATGATATACCACACCCTGTTGTGTATTATTGCTTAATTGTATATTATCGCATATTATAGTATCTTTTCATATATCATATCGGATTATACTAAAAAATCGCTATTATGTCTTATTTTCATTTATATTACCTGCTTATATATCATAGGAGATTTTGTCATATTATATATTACATTTTTCATTACATGTTATAAAATATTTTAACAGACTACATTAATTTACAGTATATATCATATATTATATCATAGTCTGTTCTTACATAATATTAGTACTTATCAGATTATCTTAGTTTTCTAGATGTAGCAAATTATATCAGATTATGTTATCATATAGCATACATATTGTTAGATTATACTGTCTGTTTTAATATTGTATATGATAGCCTTGCCACTCCCTTCTGCAGACATGTCCTTGCACAGCATCTGAAAAAAAGTGAATTCTCTCACAATCTTTGCCCTTGCACCCATTTCCTCTCTGGAAGTTTCCCAGCCCATACCACCACCACTAGTCCACTGCACATAACAATAACAAGATTATTTGCATTGTGGGACTATTTTATAGATGACACCCCAAACCCACTCAAATCACATTTTCTTGACATAAGAGTAAAGAAAATATTTATGAATGCTACCACTAATAATAATTGCATTAGACTAAAAACAAAACTATAGAAGGCCACTGACTTTAGAAAATAAGACATGTTCATCATCATCATCATCATCATCATCATCCTCCCTCCATCATAAATCATGCTTTCATCATGCATTGCTGAGGTGTATGGGTGATGCCACCTTCTTCCCTGCCTGTACATTTCACAGAAATGGTACAGTAAAATTTGTGTTCTGTACTGTATGTAACCTTCTCAGGGTTCATGAAAATGCACCACTCATCTTTACATAACAAGAATGTATCATATTCAAACCTTATGGGTACCTTATCATCTCCATGACTCATCATGTCTTTGTAATTAATAACATACACTAGCTGCTACTGCCAGTGCCATAATCAAGTGTGTGCTGTGGACATGGACAATTGTCTGTTTGCCTTGAGCCACTTTACAGAGTGCTATTTATTACCATCTTCAAGACTTGTCATGTGTTTATACAGAAATCATGTTTTTTGGTCTTAAAAATAAAAGAATGCATTTAAAGTATTGAAAACAATTGCATTTCCATCATCTACTCAAATAAATGTATTGTCATGTCAAACATGCCATGAGGCCATGCTCTGCCGCACTTGCAGACTTATAAAAAAAAAAGTGTCCTGACACTCATTTCACAAGTCATTGTGAAGTGATTATGGGTCTTGATTTAAAAAGCCATTTTCTCTTTGAAGACTCTGTCATGAATAACTGATGCACAAACAAAGAATTCTATCTATTAAGGCATGCCAGGCTCAGGCAGTATATCTGTGACCTTACTGGGGGCAGGTCTAGCCATCTTAAAATCTGATGTTATCCCTTGGGTCATATATTACCACTAAAGGTAGTGTTGCTTTCTGAATTTAATACTGATATTTTTGTTATACTGTGCTTGAATTAAGCTTGGTAGTTCTCACTGTGAGGATTAGATAGTGACTACCCATATTCAGATAGGTCCATTAAAGTAAGAGGGGTTTTCTACCGTTAGTAGTGCTATTAAATAATTTAATTTTCATTTGTCTACTTTATATCTTATTAACTTACTCATGGGAAAAAAGGTTTATCAAATTAGTATTTTTTTTTCTAATATTGTGTATTGCTGTTTAATAATTTTAATAATGTTATCTTATCTTTATATGGGGCAGGTCTGCCATGACATGCCTGTTATAGTAATTTGAGAGTTTAATTGTTAGTGTAGCAGGAATTTTCACCTCACTGGTCTAGCTAGTTTTCTGTATTGAGGAGGGTCCCAATATGTTTTACCTTGGTTAAAAACAGTCTTTTTAATATTTCATATCATTACTGGCTTGTTTTTTTGCTATGAAGTTTGGGGTGGGGTGCAACTGCTGATTTGTATGTCCAGCATTATTGTACCTGGCAACAATCAGTGTAGAGGTGAATTGATTGAAGTCTATCCAGAGGGTGGCAGGCTCTGTGTTAGAGATGGGTGAAGTGGCCCCAATTCACTCCGTAAAGTGATTCATGGAGTGAAAGTGAATTTGCAGAGTGCTCTGCAACGCAAAGCGGAGGACTTTGTGTTATAATGGATAACGTGAAGTCCATTATAAATAATGACTTTGCATTACCCTGCCTTCCCAAACCACTACTTCACCAATTATTAATACGAAGTACATTGAAAATAATGTACTTCACCTCACTTTGCCTTGTTTTTAAGCTCCAAAGGCAAATTTTTCAGTGATTCATGGGATTTCAGGTCACATGGGATGCAGATTGTTCTGCACAGCCTCAGTTTGGGGTAGTGTGTGTAGGAAACTGTAGGAGACAATCTGCTCTGAGAGTTCTCTGCAATTCAAACCTTCTAAAACCTGTCTGTTAAAAAAGGCTTTTTGATCATTTGTTTTGCTGAAACTTTAGTTCACTGATTATAGGAAGTCCTCCTGTGCTCATATCATTGAGCATTTATTGTTTGTGTGTGGATTTTTAATGTTAATGTACAACATTTAGTCTGTGTACTGAGAGACAATGGAAGTGTGCTTTGGGAAAGGGGTGTATCTTTGGTGTAGGTAGATTAACTTGGAAAAAATACAGTGCTTTCTGTTTTGGTGATATTTGTCTGGTATAACTGTATTAATGTACACACAGTAATATTTTCAATAATTCTTGCCATGTTTTTGCTGATTGTTGTGGTGCAGCAGTGCATCATTTTAGTTTGTTTAAAATATGTGGTTATATTACTGAAGTTTTCAATTTGCTATGCATTACTTAGTGTGTGTGTGTGAGTATGTGTGTGATGCATGTTATCAAATCAGACACCTTTTATTGTGCCACATAATAATTTCAGCAATGTGAACCTGCTGTCCACTGCAGCTGTATGAGTTTTGTACTTCTTTGTGGTATCTTTACTGGTACTAGTACTAGTGACTGTTACTGCAACAGTGTAGTACACTGCCTCCCCCCACCCCAACCGGCAAAGGTATCCTTTTCCAGATTTGAATTTCTAATGGTGAGCAGTGGTTAGATGTTGTGCCTTTGCATCTGCATCTCTTCAGTGAGCAGCGCGATCTTAGTCTGTCTGTGCATTTGCATCTTTTTAGGGCCCAATCTCCATCTGTAACTTAAGTCACAGTTGTTTCTTTGGCTTCCCTTCAGAGTACTGGACAGGAGTGGTGCATAATTCTGCATGAACATTTGTAATCATTACTATGTGTTTTTAAGTCAGGACCATCATCACGAGTCACTCCTGATACAAATCACGTTCTTCATCATCACGGTCACAAATGCATTCACAAAGCACTATTCACAGTCAAGTCATGAATCTCAGCATTAATGTTTTTACTATTTACTTGGATGTATTGTAAGCCTTTTTTGTAGTATCTCTCCAGGCTTCACCACTCCGCCATTGTACTCATTAATGAGCATTTTTAAGTCAGGGAGCTTGTGCTACAGCTCATCGGGGAAGTACAGCCATAGGCATTCATGTTCCCAATATAGTTTCATATTGGTTATCTCACACCATTGACACCGAATCACATTCTTCATCATCACGGTCACAAATGCAGTCACAAATCACGATTCACGATCACGTCATGAATCACATTCATTTTTTTACTAGTTACTTGGATGTATTGTAAGCATGTTTTGTAGTATCTCTCCAGGCTTTATCACTCCACCATTATATTCATTAATAAGCATTTTTAAGTCTGGGAGTTTTGTGCTATAGCCCATCAGGGAAGTACAGCCACAGGCATTCACATTCCTTCCTGTACAGCATGTGAGTTACAGTACTGTAAGTAGTGGTGGGCAAAGTGGCCCCAATTTGCTCCGTGAAGTGATTCACTGAGTAATGTGGAATCCACAGAGAACTCCACAATGTGAAGTGGAGCACTTTGCTTCATAATGAGGAACGTGATATCCATTGAAACCAGTGACTTTGCGTTATTCTGCCTTCCCCAAACAACTTCACCAATTTTAAGGCAAAGTACATTGAAATCAATGTACTTCACCTCACTTCACCCTGTAATTGAGCTCCAAATGAAATTCTGCAGTTATTCGTGGGATTTCAGGTCACATGGGCTCTATATTGTTCAGCACAGCCTCAGTTCTGGCCTGGGTAGTGTGTGCAGTGGTAGCTGGAGACAGTTTGCTCTCAGAGCTCTGTGATTCAAACCTCTAAAAGCTGTTTAAAATGCCTTTTTGAGTAACATTTTTTTGCTCAGAATGTAGTAGATCAACTGCAGGAAACCCTTTTGTGCTCATATCATTGAGTGTTTATTGTTGTGTGTGGATTTTGAATGTTAATTTAGAACAGTCAGTCTGTGTACTGTGACGTGTGCTTTGGGGGAGAGGCGTATTTGTGGTGTAGGTAGATTAACTGGGAGAAAAAGGCAGTCTTTCAGTTTTGGTTATATCTTTCTTGTATGACTGTATTAATGTACACACAGTAATATTTTCAGTAATTCTTCACATTTTTTTGCCGATTGTTGTGGTGCAGCAGTGTACAATGTGTCTGTTTAAAACATTTGGTTATATTACTAAAGGTTTTCAATTTGCTACCCATTACGTGAGTGTGCATCTGAGTGTATGTGCAATGCATGCCATTAAATCAGACAGCTTTCATTGTGTTACAGAGTAACTGCAGGAGTGTGAACCTGCTATCCACTGCACCTACATGAATTTTGTATACTGCTTTGTGGTATCTTTACTGGTAGTGGATTGTTACTGCCGTGCACTAATCCCCCAACTGGCAAAATGTATTCCTTTCCAGATTTGGATTTGTGACTTGTGAGCACTGGTTAGATGTTGTTGCGCCTTTTCATATGCATCCCTTTAGTGTGCAGCGCAATCTTAATCTGTCTGTGCATTTGCATGGCACCATTAATTCTGGGAGACTGCATTTCTTGTTACACTCTCATTTTACTTCGTCAGCACTGGGGAATTTTCTGGACACAAGACAGTAGCATTTTGGGGATGCACATTAATTCTGGTGACTGTGTGTGACCTGACCACTGAGCGCATGACTGAGTGCGCCACTAATTCTGGGAGACTTTGCATTTCTTGTTACACTCTCATTTCACTTCATCAGCACTGGGGAGCTTTCTGGACACAAGACAGTAGCACTTTGGGGATGCACATTCATTCAAGTGACTCTGTGGGTGGGATGCTGCCAGTATTGTTGTCAATCCACCTAACTTCATGTTTAAGGTGGAATGACAATGCAAAGTAATAATAACAAAACGAAGTAAGTCTTTCCTATGGGTCACTGCGTGTAGCAAAGTGCCAACGTGAAGTGGCCACTGCGCATTCACTTTGCCAGTGGATTTTAAATTTGCTGCATCACTACTCTGTGTCAGTCCCCCTTTAAACAAGACTTTTCAGGTCTGATTTACTATATTGCCTCATACTAGCTTATAATCATTGCTGCTGCTCCTTTTACATAACACTGTTGCTAATAGTAATAATAAAACACTGTTGATGAGAGTGTGTGTGTGTGTGTATGTGCGTTTGTGTTTCTCCCCAATATTGACTTTGTTAGCACTCTGAGAAGCTTACCATTTCAATGCCACTGCTTTTGTCATTTTGGTTTGCCTGCCCTGTTTAATCATGGTGGTTGCAGCGCAGTGAAAGGGAAGATTCTGCTGGTTTATATCTCAACATAATTTAGACATGGTCATGTCTAGGCTAGGTGCAGTTATTGGAGTTGAACCAAAGGGTGGCCAGCTCTTTGTTCTACTCTGATAGCCAAGGGGGTACTCTATCCTTAAAGCATCAGCCCTAAGGATTAAAAAAACATATTTTTATTAGTGTATGCATGTGTGTGAGTGTGTGAGTACCCCCTGGAACTGACTTTCTCCCCATTAAGATTGAGGTCTGGTAATACTAGCTGTTCTCACTGTTTGTACATACCTGGGGTTTTCCACTGGAAGTTAAAAAAAATGAACATTGCACTGGTATTATGCATATTGATACTACTGGATGAATCACATACAATAATAATAGAATTGACCAATATTTACAGGGCACTGTGCATCCAGTCAACAATTGTAGGTGGAGAGATCTGGTTAACATTACTTATAATGTAGGGAGACTAGAGGTTAGTCAGCATTGTTGTGTGGATGGTAAAATTGTTCAAAGTTTAAATAGTTGGACCAGCAAAGTTACCAATTTTTAACAGAATGATTTTATTAATGTAACCCTCTTGTTACCAGGGGGTTACTAGAATCCCAGTAAGACCTAGTGGTAGGCAAGGAAGGCAGATTGTGAAACTCCAGTTAAATGGATTTCACACTGTCTCACTCTGTTTTCAGTCTCAGCTGAGACTGAGAGATGACATCACCATAGAACTGTCGCAGCTGCATGAGCCACAATGGAATCTGCAGCAGGGAGTTGGAATAGAATGTTGGGAGGTTTGAACAGTAGTCTGAGGGCAGTTGGAGTTTGGAGCTTGCTGAGAGAGCAGCACAGCAGCTCTGGTTAGGCTCTTGGAGCCTCAGCCCTGACATAGGGCTACATTTAGTAAAAAAGGTGTGTGTGTCCACCAAAGGAGAGACACAGAAGATAGTTTTTAAAGTGGTGGAGACTGCTGATTCGGGTCTCAGTGCCCCATCCCTTATGGTATGGGGCAGGGATGGGTTTCCTGCATATTCCAGGGTCAACCCTCTGGTTTTTCTACTAGTGGAGAAGCTACCTTATTTGTTCAAGAGTTTTTGAGAAACAAGAAGATTTTGTGAATCGCCTGTGGGGCACCTGCAACCGGAGGGTGAGTTTCTGCTCTTTCTAAAGGGTCCATGTTTTCACCCTGGGACTTGTGTGATAGTGGGGATTGGACTACTGAAGTAGTGGGAGGCCTAGAGTAATAGGCTTAGCCAAAAGTAAAAGTATGTTCAAGTCCAGCACTTATGGGAAGTCAAGACATGTAGAGGAGATGTGACATACGTCTACCCAGTAATCTACATTACCAAGCTTTCAGAAAAGAGTTGTTTAGTTTCCAGAGAAATGGCCGGGTATGGATTGTGGGAGCTGGAGGTGGGGAACCCCCCATCTTTAGTGACCAGGTCCACCTCTATGGATTTGCTCTGTGGATTTCTACTTTGCCTCATGCACTTGGCCAGTGATGAAGGAAGTACCCAGACATGGGATTGGAAGGAAAATTCCCTCTAGGAGTCGAAGGCTCTAAGGTGGTTTGGTGAGCCACAACAGGAAAACTGGTTCATTTCCCAAAAGGGACTGCGGATCAAGTGGCCGGCGGAGGAGCCGGGCCAGTGGGGAAAACCCAAGTAGTGTACAAGTCAGGCTGTGCACCCAAAACTGCATGCAAGTCTGGGCTGTGTGTCTGGTGTGTTCAGAGCCTGAGGGCTGGAAATAGTGATAAAGTGTTCTGTTGTCTCTAATCTGCATTACCAGGAATGTAGCCCCATGGAGGTCTATCTATGCTTTGTTTGTTCAGCTTGGATGTGAATAAAAGCCACACTGTAGAATCCCATTCCTGGTTCTGGACATTACAGTTTTTGCTTCCTGTCTTCGGATTTACTTGGGTGCCCCTGTGCAGAGTAGCCAAACCTAGGTCCCCTGTGCTGAGTAACCTCATCCTCCCCGAACCCAGTCCCCACCAGGTACTGCTGTCAGCTTCAACAGCATGCCACCTGTCATTTTTGCAAAAAGGCAGGGGTGAGGGGTTACATTAACAAATACTTTAACATTTTATACATTGATTTAAAACTTGTTTCTTACGTTTGAGATACTTAACTTTAGCTATGCCCTAGGTTTACTTAAGAAGACTCCCCACCCAAAGTTGGTAATAAATAAATCAAATAGGACATTCTACTGTAAAATCCAGCAATTTAGGCAAACAACTATTTTTTATATTATTAACAGGAAATGTCCATCCTCATCCTGGCCCCACTTATTCAACTGACAAATGTTCTGGTTCTCCCAAGACTGATACTAGGTTGAACTTGGTTTATCTGAACATTAGGAGCATACTACAGAATCTAAAAAAGCTGAATTAGACACTTGGACCACAGAAAATAAATTTGACATGATAGCTCTGTCTGAGACATGGTTAAATAGTTCAATCTCTAATAGTGAATTCTCCCTTCAAGGATACAGGATATATAGAAAGGACAGATGTGGTCAAAAAGGTGGTGATGGGGTGCAAGTTTTATATATCAGATAAACTTACAAAAGCTGAACATCCAACAGATGATTATTGAGGTCCTTGCAATTTTCTGTCTTTAAATATCACCTGCGGAATAATAATATTATCACTGTTAGTGTTATCTATATTCCCCCAGTGTATACAGAAACTGCCAAGGAACTTATTTTAAACTTTAGAAATCTACTCCCCAAGGTTTGTGAGTTTATCATTTAGGTTAATTTTAATGCAAATTGGAAAGACAGATCATCTGATATGTTTTGAGAATGATTTCTTTCACTTCTTCTACACCAGATTATTGAAGTTGCCACCAGATGTAACTACAAAACAGGTTATAAATCAACATTGGACTGAACTGTTGTAATACACCTGCTTAAAATTAAAGAATTTGTTGTGTTGCGGCCTCATGGGTTGAGTGACCATAGCCCAATCTATTGTAATTGGTTGGTAAAATTAAGTAGAGTTAAACCAATAAACATCACCTGTAAAAAATATAGGAAATTGAATGTCAGCAAGCTAAATGCAACTATTTTGGCTATTGACTGGTCATTTTTAGATTCTATTCATGATTTAGATATTAACTATTAACATGTCTGTAATATTCTTAATGATATTTGTGATGTATTGGTTCCTTCAAAAATTATTTATGTTAGGGGATGTAGAAGTGACTGGATTTCTCATGACTTGCTATACTGCTTCAGGAAGCATAATGAGAAATGGTCCCATTACAGGAAAACCTTAGACCCCTCTGCATGAATGGCTTATACATAGGCCAGAAATAATTGTAAAAATCTTATTCGTAAGGCAAAAATGGAATATGATAAGGCACATCGGATTACTTTTGATCATGATTCTCATAATTTGTGGTGGACAATTACAGATCTCACTGGTCGTGTAAGAAAGGAGGAACCTTTTTCTAGTTCTTCAGATAGTATGATTATAAGTGATGCTGTTATTGTAGCTGGAAACTAAATTAATTTTTTTATGATTTGTCTTTATAAAAGGCATTGGTAGTGAACCTGATTACAATACTAATAGTTTCTGGATCTATCTTCCCTTCTTAAATTTCACTTTAAAATACTGACTATGGAATTGATTATAAGTTATTTGGATACCCTGAGTCCACAACCATCTAAAGGAATTGATGGTTTAGATTTCAAGATTATTAAAAAGGCAAAGGATAGCATTGTCTGCCAACTCACTAAGTTGTTGAATTTGTCATTATGTCAAGGACTGTATCCTACAAAATGGAAAGAAGTCACTATATGTCCCATCCATAAATCAGATTCTAAGCAGATGGTCTCTAACTATAGACCCATTTCTTTTATGGTTTCCATGTTAAAACATTGTGTATGAATTGTTGTGGATCAAATGGGTGAATTTTTTTCCAAGTATGATTTGTTAACCCACATGAAAAGGGGTAGGGTTTATAGGCAGACTAGATGGGTCTAGCAGTCCAAATATGATTTGTTAACCCATGCTAAACAAGGTAGGGTTTATGGGCAGACTAGATGGGCCTAGTGGTCCTTATCTGCCATCAATTTTTATGTTTCTATGTTTCCACCTACAGCATAGCTTTCAAACATTACATAATATTGAGACTGCATTGGTGAGGTTCATGAACCATGTTCATCATGACACAGATGCCAGAAATATGGTGGCCTCTATGTTCGTGGACCTCACCAAGGCTTTGACCTCATTGATCATAGCTTGCTACTTTCAGTCATTGTCATGTTGTTATCTTTCTGATGAAGTTATCAGTTGGTTTGGGGACTATCTCTCAGGCCATGAGCATAGAACTATTAATCAGAAGAATTGTTCTAGTTTTCCTAAAGTTAGTTGTGGTGTTCCATTTTGGGACCCATACTTTTTTCCCATTTCTTAAATGATCTTCAGTCAGCCTGTCCTTCATTGCAAATTCTCTTATACACAGACAATGTGGTCATTTTTTAAAGTGGAAATAATGTGGGGCATTAAATGACATCCTTTAAAATAGTTCACTAATTTACAGCATTGGTTTAATTCCTGAAGATGGCCTTACACATTAAGAAAAAAACAGCAGGATTTTCAGTAGAACCAAAAAGTTTGGGAATAGTGAATTTTTCTTAACAGCTGCCAGTGGTGAAGTTTTTGAACAGTCAGGCTACACTGGACGGTGCCTTAACATTTGAAACACATGTAGACTTTTGGTAAAAAGAGTATAGCAACACCTGGGCTCTTCATATAGAGCGCAAAATAATCGTCTACCCGAAACACACACCCTTATGGTGAAGAGCCTATTGCTGTTAGTTTTAGATTATGGTCTGATAATTTATTCAGGTGATGGGAGTGGGTGCTAAATAGATTAAAAGTAGTTTATAATGCAATTTGTCACTTCATAACAGGTCTTCTATTTAAAATCCATCACTGTCCACTTTGCCAGGCTGCATGACTATCCTCACTGGATGACAGAGTAAAGTTAAAAAGTTTTGTCTTATTTCATTAGGTCATCCTGGGTAAGGTCCAATATTCTATAGTGGAGTTTTTTTTTTCCTTTACAGCATAAATTGAATTGTTCTAGATCATAGGATTTAACTTGGTTCAAGTTCTATTTTTCTAAAGACTTGTTTTGGGCAAACAGCTGTTGATTATATGGGTTAAAGTACTTGCAACCACCAACCACAATTAATTATGTCTATTAGATCTATATCTGTTTTTAAGAAACATTTGTTAAATGTTTTTGATGAAAAGTCCACATGTAGTTGTAAATAACATCTGTATTTGTATCGTATTGTATGTATTGTATGTTGTGTTGTACTATGCCAGTCACACTTGAAAAAGGGGAGTGTTGTGCTTTTCTAGGGTAAACAGTAAAATAAAATCTGGTGGTATATAATGCAAAAACTTATTCTACTTCTGCAGCAATATGAATTGACTTCTGAAGTGCAAAATAAGCAACTCTTATTTATTTATTTGAAAAGTTTCGCCAAGGAAGACATCATGAGCTTCAAAGAGCTCATTTCCAGAAGTGACTTGGGGGAAGAGGTGAATGGGATACATTGTACATAGCAGGGGCAGAATAACATGAATTTAAGTAGTGTATCAATATTGCATAAGATACAGTTGAACAACAAAAGGGTATAATAATACTAAATATAAATTAAACTATGCAATAAGCCAGAATGAACACAACACATATATACTTACAAATATCCATCTAAATATGTGTGTGTATATATATATATATATATATATATATATATATATATATATATGTGTGTGTGTGTGTGTTTAAAGTACATACACATTCACAAATGTAATAAAGAACACATTGCACACACATAAACATGTACAGCCAATGAGGAGGGTAGGGAGATTAAAAATAAGGGAAGGAGGCAAGATAGGTAAGAAAATTAGGAAGAGGAGCAAGAAAAAGGGACAATGTATGGAAGGAAGGAAGGGGAGGTGAAAGGAGGGAAGGGGAATGAAAATGCAGGAAGGAGGCAGGTTAGAGAAGAGAAACAGGATGGAGAACAAGAAAAGGGGATAAAGTATTGAAGGAGGTATGGGTCAGGAGCATTTGCAGAGAGGGAAAATATATTTGCAGAGAAGACAAGACAAGACAATGAACTAGTGGATATATCACAGCAGCTATCTAAGGGGAGCAAGGTGCAGAGATTGGGAAAATGATAGGAGAAAGCAGCCCTACCAGAATAGGAATTTCAGGCAGGGAGGGCTAAAGTCCTGTGGGTGGAACTGCAGAGGGACTAGGATATAGAAAAGGGAGTTGAAAGGAGTGTTTTTAGATAGGATAGAAGGAAGCCAAGCCAGAACTTACCAACTAGTGAGGCATAATGAGCAAGGCATCTGGCCTTGAGAGGTGGAAATGAAAGAGCAGTGTAGTGGATTCAATGGGGAGTACAAGGCAGACAATTAAGGGCAAAGTGGCAGAAGGAGTTGAAAAGGGTGTCCAGTCTGGCATGGGTGGAATTACGGGTGACACTATAGACTGAGTCTCCAAAGTCAAAAATCAGGAGAATCCACTTCTGGATGATTTCTCAACGGGTGGGGGGGGGGTGTACATCCACAGTGTCTGTAAAAAGCACCAAGTTTGGGATGAAGCTTTTTTTGAATAGCATCCACATGCCCAGAGAAGTCAAGGTTCCTATTGAGCCAGAGCCAGAGGTATTTAAAAGAGGAGACTTCTTCCAATAGGGACCTGTCAAGAGTGTGGAAAGTGGGGTAGCTGTAAGCCTGGTGAGCATCTTACAATGGTCTCTCTCATTGTTATTTCAAATCAATGTAGCCCATACTGTTAGTTTATTGTTTTCTACAGCAACCTCATGAAACATTCTATTATACTATCAGAAAGCTATATTTTCTTGGTATATCAATAATGATTAATGGTAATGGTTCGTCTGTTGACTCTAACTGTTCCTGCTCATTTTCATGAGTTCTTTATAACATGTGCCAGCAGTCATTCTCCCCCTGCTAGTTCTTCTCCTTCCTCCCCTCCCTGCATTTTCTCATCCCATCTGTCTCCATCCAGGAAACCCTGCTTGCCATCATCTTAATCATCCCTGCTATGTCCAGCCTGACTGCCTGGATCCCTCCCAAGCTCCTCCGTCTCTCTGCTCCTGCCATTGTAGCACCTCTCACTCAGTTACACAACTTCTACTTCTCCATCTGCACTTTTCCTTAATCTTCGAAGTTGGCCAAAGTTATTCCATTTCACAGAAGGGGGACTCCCTTTTTTCCTAGTAACTTCCAACACATTGCCCTCCTACCCTCCCTATCTAAGCTGCAAGAGAAACTGGTACACTCAAGGCTCCTCATATTCATTTCATCGTTCAACTTCCTCTCACCCTTCAAGTCTGGTACATTGATGCACCAAAGAGAAGACACATCCCCTCCCTACTGCATACCACTGATTCTAGTTTCTCTAGGATAAATCAGGGGCGCATAACAACCTCAACTTTTTAATGATCTGACCAAAGCCTTCAATTTGGTATTCCATCAACTCATCCTGGACAAGTAAAACAATGCACCGGTTACAGCCAAGAATTCTGTGGTATCCTTTACATAAAATCATAAGGCCTGAATTAAAGGCCTTATATAATGGTCAATGAATTGAGAAAGAAGCCATGTAAGGGAGCCTATGGATGCATTGATTGGTCTGCCTGGGGGTGATTAAGGGACTTATAAATTTTAGGGAGGTGTAGATTGTAGGTCTAATGAAATGAGGTATTGATAAGAATTGATAGGAGTCACTATCAATGATATAATCATTCAATGCTTGTGCCATGAAGGAGTCAATCCTGTTTTTATGGAGGAGCATGGGTTGCAGGACAAATGATGATAACATTTAGTACTGTCCAATTGCCTTTCTACCTCTGTCACATAAGCACCAGTGTCCTGGACCACCATGCTATCACCATTATCTGCAGGATTAATTCTAAAATTGAAAGAAAGAATAGGGAGCACATGAGGGCTAGCTAAAATGGGAATTGGAGTATGCCCTGGTGGAGCACATTTTGGGGTTGAATAATCCAAGTACCAACTCTGTTTTATTTATAGGCATTGAAAAACTATTTATAGGAACAAGGATAGGGGAAATGGACTTGTTATTATTACATAGGAAGAACTACTGGATTTTCAAGTTCAGGTTCAAGTTTATTATTACAGGAATTACTCCATTGAGCAAGCTCATTCACAAGGATGTCCTGGAGATTTTAAACAATACAATGACATACATGATCTTGTACAAAACAGATTTGGATAGCACGAGTAAACAGCAATGGCAATGATAAGGTACAACTTGGATCATTGCTAATAATGGATACATTACATACAAAAAACTATCTGCACTAATGTGCACATAGATGACATACATAGAGTGAGAGAAGTCTTCTCTGGGGCAGAAGGAAAATGAAAAATAGGAAAAAGTGAAAACACGGGGCTGTAGATGACATCACAGAGGAGGGTGGTATGTTCAGAGGGACAGGAATATTGTGCACTGAAATGGGGGTACAGGCAGGGGGTCTAGGGGAGGGTGGTGACTGGGATGGGGTAGGAGGGCGTAGGGAGACAGGGAGGTGTGGGAAGGGGAGGCTGGTAGGTTCAAATGGACAGGAATATTGTGCACAGAGATGGGGTAAAGGAAGGGGGTTATAGGGGATGGCGGTAACTGGGGAAAGGGAAGAGGGGTTAGCGAGACAGGGAGATGGAAGAAGGGAAGAAGTGCTAGGAGGCAGAATAGGTAAAGGGGTTGGGTAGGAATAAGGGGTGGGTGGGGCAGATGGGTGAGAGGTTTGGCTGGGTGGTTGGTGGGGAGACAGGGATAGGGTAACAAGCAGAAGGGAAGGTGAGGATTCATATACTAGCTTAATGTGAAGAGCAGCGGCAGACCACTTCAAATGCTTTCTTGGCTAGGACTTGAAGCAATTTAACGTGACTATCTCAGTTAGCATCATGATTTTTTGCAGCTGGTTCCATATAGATGGGAGGATGAAACTAATGACACCTCTGCCCTGATTAGTACATGTCCTGGGAATGTCAAGAAGCACAAAGTCTGAGGTGCGCAGTGCATACACGTTATGGGACTTGTGCACTAGAGTGCATATGTGCTCAGGTAACTTGACAGTCAGCAGTTTTAGAGTCCACTGCCCAATATAGAACATAAGCCTGGTTGATAGTGAGGTCCAGTTCAAAGGATAATAGAGGGTACATTGGTGTGTCCTGGCTGGAGCATTTAATATGAAACATAATGCACGATGGTACAGGACATCGAGTTTGCGAGTGTGAGTTGGTGCACTGCAATTATAAATGACAGTCAAGGAGTGGTAGGAATGTGGCCTGGACCAGTCTTCTTCTGCAGTCGAGTGTAAATAGGGATCTGTTCCTGAAGAACCCCAACCTGGCTTTTAGCTTGTTGACAAGGCAGTTGATATGGACACTAAAAGTTAGTTTTCTGTCTAGCCATATTCCAAGATACTTGAATTGCTCCACAACCTCGAGGGTGTTCCTAGATATAGTAATGATGGGCGGTGAGGTACTTTGAGGTACTCTGAGTACTGAGAGTAGAGGGCATATAGTTTGATGAAAAAAAATCACCTTTGTCTTCTTTGCATTTAGAAGTTTTGAACAGGGCAGGTTGAACTGTAGCTGATTGAAGCTATGGGAAATCACCTGAATCCATCTACTCCACCCTTACTTGAAATTATGGCTCTGCCCATCAATGGTTCCTCTCCAGCAAACTCATGGTCAACAAAAACAGTCAAAATCTATGTGCTTTGGCTCCAAACCATTCCTTGCCAAGGTCGCCAAAACCAACTCCTCCCTCCTTGTACTCACTCAAGCAGCCCCCGAAAATGTCCCCTCTTTCAAATACCTCGGTGTTACCCTCGATCCCTTCCTTCCTTTCTCTGAGCATATTAACAACACTGTGTGGAGAATCCACCAGAAGTTAGGCACTGTCTACTGACTCAGACATCTTCTGTCTGCTCAAGCGCACTTTGCCATCATGCAAGGTAACCTGATGCCTCTCCTTGACTACTGCTCCCCTGTCTACTCCCTCATGTCCTCTACACTACACTCATGACTAAACACAACATACAATTACATCTGTCACTCTGTCCTTCAAGCTCCCTCCTCCACCCATCACTGCGCACTCTACCAGTCCCTAGGGTGGCTCCCACTACAAGGTCATTTTGACTATGCCATGGGCTGCTTGGTGGACAGTTCTCTCAGGAACAACCACTTGTTCCCTTACTCATCCCTTCTAACAAACAGGGTGACTTAAAGGAACCTCAGGGTATCCTCCATCCCTCTGCTGGAAGTACCACACATCTCCACTGCCATGGGTAGTATAGTGTTCTCCGTCTCTGCCCACTCCCTATGGAACAGGCTCCCATCGTACATTCACTCGTCCCCTGCCAACCTGTCTTTCAGAAAAAAACCTAAAAGACTGGATCCTAACTCTAGCCACTTGTTACTGCTCTCCACAACAACAATAGGGCCTACTAACTGCCCATGCTGTATGATGCGACTGTTCGCTGCTTGCCGCTACCTCCCTGCCCCTCCCTTTCTCACCTGTTTTCTTATGTTCTAAGCTACCTAGTATCTTATTGCACTTTTGCACACCTGCTGTCTGGTCCTGCTTTGAGCTCAAAGCAGTCCATGAAAGTTTGATTGTCTGAGTCTGCACAGCCCTTTTTTGGTTGGGTACCTGATGTTAACTTGAAAATGCCTTGTATAATCACATGTAGCTACTGTCTGTTACATGTACTATTGCTTTTGTTCTAATCACTTGTAGCTACTGTTTTTATACTTCTCCTAGTGCTATTAGTGTTTGTATAACCAGCTACTACTATACATTCTTGTTTCATCAGTTCATGTTGAGATGTGTTTATCCCATGCTCCTGTAAGTACTGTTTTTGACTCATTTTATTGCCACCTTGTGGTCCAGGTCATGACTGAAAATGGTCCTTCAGATCAGCTCACTTACCCAGTTACCAAAGACATAAATAAATAAATCTACAGTTTTAATGACCGTATTTAATTGACTTTATTTCTTTAAGGTTGGCAGTAATAATTAATGAGTCAGGGAGCTACTGTTATATATTAACATATCGTATGTATCTATTTTTTTAATCTCTTTTAGATATCATTGGAGGGTATCCTTCCTCTGCATTCCTAAAATTCCTTGATCTGTGCAATACTGATCTTTTTGTTGTATCTTACATTCAATCTGATAGACGTGATGATTTTAATCATTTTATTACTTATAGCTACATAGACAGTGTAGGCAGATAAGGGCCTGTGGCCCACCCAGTCTGCCCATTTGAGCTTGTAAGTTCAGTTTATGTTTTCCTAGAAGTCTGTTGCCCCTTACCCCTGACCTCCAGAATTCCTTTAAGTCTATCCCATGCATTCTTAAATCCTGTGATTGTTTCAGCCCCCACCACTTCCTCTGCCAGGGTGTTCCACTTGTCCACCACCCGTTCTGTGAAGAAATTCTTCCTCACGTTTCCTCTGAATCGTCCTCCCTCCAACTTCATCCCATGCCCTCTAGTCCTGGAACATCTTTTTTGCTTAAAAATACTGTATTCCTGCACCCTGTTCCTCCCTGTAAGATACTTGTATGTCTCTATCATATCCCCTCTCTCCCTCCTCTCCTCCAGGGAGTACATGTTCAGTGCCTTCAACCTGTCCTCATAGGACTTGTGATGCAATCCATGCACCGTCTTTGTTGCTCTCCTCTGAACCTTCTCTACCCTGTCTATGTCCTTATGTAGGTAAGGTCTCCAGAACTGTACACTGTACTCCAGGTGGGGCCTCACTAGTGTCTTGTATAGTGGAATTATGACCTCCTTTTCCTGCTGGTGATGCCCCTGCCTATGCATCCCAGCATCCTATTTGCTTTATCTGCTGCCTTGTCACACTGTTTCCATACCTTGAGGTCATCAGAGATGATAACCTAAGATCCCTTTCCTGCTTGGTGCATGCTATATCCTCACCCCCACACTGATATATTGTGCCAGGGTTTAGTTCCGATATGCATTATCCTGCACTTTTGCATTGAATTTCAACTGCCAAACCCCGGACCATTCTTCAAGTTTCTGCAGGTCCTTCTCATTCTGTCTACACCCTCTGGTGTGTCTTCTCTGTTACAGAGCTTTGTGTCATCAGTGAACAGTGAAATTCTGCCTTCTAGGTCCTCTTGTAATGTCACTGATGAAGATGTTGAATAGGACCGGTCCCAGCACTGATCCCTGTGGTACCCCACTGGTCACTCTTCCCTCTGTGGAGTGACAGCCATTTACCACCACCCTCTGTGTCCTGCCACCCAGCCAGTTACCTACCCACCACACTACTGTCCTGCCCACACCCATATTCCCCATACTGTAATTGTTTTTATATTTTTGTATATTTAAAGTGAGCACTGACAAATCAACAGCATGTAACAGAAGCATAATGGCTGCACCTTTAAGTGCACAACATTTAATGTGCACTATAGGTGATGCCCAATACTCCTGAGGAAGAATTATTGTGAAATGTTCAGTGCTTTCTAGGTGTGTACCCTCATCTTAATAAAAATAAATTGGCACAGATTGTGTTTGTGTCTGCCTTTTCTCTTTTTTTATGAATTCCAGTGTGTGCCTGTTTTTTTTTTTTTTCTTTACTTCAAAAGTTTACTGGTGGCAACTGTGTCCCAATGCTGTTTTTTTTTTGTTATCCTCCTGGACAACCTGAGATCTGCTGGTCTCTTAGCTCCAGTTGCTGATTGGTTCTCTTCCTACCTCATGAGCCACAACACATTTATAGGAGGCTTCATGTCACCCCCCACCTATCAAGGTGGGGTCCCACAGGGCATCGTCCTGGGTTCCATCCTCTTTTGGAATTTGCTGAATGACCTCCACTCTGCCTATGCAACTCATATATTCACATGTATGCTGATGACACTGTCATCTTCACCTCCGGTCCCTCCGCTGCAGCTGTGGAAGGGCTGCTCCACTAGGACTTCAACAGCATTCTGCATTGGTTCAGACCCAACCACATCCTGGTAAACACTAAAAAACTGCTGCCCATGTCCTTTAGTACCAGTTGGAAATGGGTCAGACTAACAGCCCCCCTTTGTTCACCACACTGGATGACACCCCTTTGAAGCAGTTTAATCTTTCAAGCACCTCGGTGTGTGGCTCATTAGTAAGCTCAACTTCTTAGCCCACATTTATGCCATCCACACTAATCTCCATCCCAGGCTCACTGCCCACTTCTGGAACAAAGATTGCTTATCTTTGCAGGCCTGCAGGTAGTCTGTTACCAAAATGGTGCTCTCTGTCTTTGACTATGGCACTGCCCCTTCCACTTCCCTTGCCAGACTGAAAACCCTCTGTAACTTCTTCTGCCATTTTGCCACAAACTCTCCTTCTCACGCCTACCACTGCTGACTTTATTCCTTCCTGTTCATTCTGCCTTTGTTCTCATATCACCATGTTCACTGTACCTCCTTCATATCCAAATTCTAGTTTGATATTCTTCCTTCTTACATCTCCTCTCCAAACTCAACTGCATCCTGTTCCCTCCATTCTGGAGATCATCATACATTAGCCCCTCAACACCTCTGCAATTCTGTGGGGCAGTCTGCCTTCTCCTATCAACTTCCCTCACTCTAGAAGTAACTCCCATTCTCCATCTGCCTATCTCCATATCCTGGCTCCCTCAGGCACCAGTTGAAACTTCAAGCCCTCCACATGCTCATGCTACAGTTCTGCCTGACCCCCTCCCATGACCTGAGCTCCTTAGTCCTTTGTAAGGTACCTGGCTGGGTCCCCATTTGGTCTTCTGGTTACACTGCCTCTTACCTCTTTTCTTTTCTACTCCATGAGACCTGGCATAAACCCATCCTGCAGGCCCCTTGAAATTTATGAAAGATAAAAGAGACCACAATGCCAGAATCTAAAATATTTTGTTGGCCCATAGATGAGATGCTGTTTTGCACAGGTATCAACCCAATTTCATCTGAGATATAAAGTAGACCACTTTTACTTGCTATCCCTTTTTGATTGGATATAAATATGAGACATAAAAATGAATATCCAAAGGCAAACAGTTCAGGCAACATTCTTAGTTGTTATTGATACATTCATAGCATTGAAATCTTTAAGCACAACAAGTTTCTAAATGTCTACTTCTGATATCGGCTAATGAAATGAGTGAGTTGCCTGCAACAAGTGGAAGTGAACAAGTCATGAAAACTTTGAGCCCGATTCTCAAAAATAGGTGCAAGCCATGCTAAATGCATCTTGTACTGATTGCCAGTGTGCCAGGGACCCTGCCCCCAATTCTCTAGCAGGTAGGCTCCTGGGGGCAAAGTCCCACAGCACGTGGCAAACCTGGCCCTGCACCAAACAGTATGCAACAGCAGCATGGACAGGTGCCTGATTGCCAGCCTTCCCCCGCCCAGTTCCGATCATAGAAAAAGCTGTAGTCTAGTGCTTCCCAGGCCCTGATCATCCATCATGTGTACAAATTACCTGCTATCCCTGGTTCTCTAGTACCTCCCAAGCCCCAGTCACCTGATATGTTTACAAATTCCCTTATGGTCTAGTGGCACTGCCCCAAGCTCCAATCTCCCATTTCCCCATTAAGTAACAGTCCTCAATTCTTGGTGGTCTTATGGACCCCTACCCTGCAGTGGCCTGTGACCCCACTCCTCCCCAGTCCCCTATCTGAGCCAGCACCTGGCACAGCCCACTGATCACCACCATGGCCAGCCACTGACTGAGCTCTGAATCAGCATGTACTGTATATAGTACATGCTCACAATTCCTGGGCATGTACTATATATAGGGAACACTCATTTTGAGCTCAGTTGGTAGCTGGTCATGGTGGTGAGTGGTGGGCTGTGCCAGTCATTGGCTTGGTTAGGGGATGGGGGAGCAGGGTGGTAGGGCACTGTGGGCTGGGGGGTTCACTAGCTCGCCAGAAATTGGGGACTGTCACTGAATTGGGGATGGGGGCTGGAGCAGTCCAGTAGATTACCAGGGATATTTTAATTTTTTATAATGGGTAATTGGGGCTTAGGGGGCACTAGACTACCACCCTTTGTTCCAGAAATGGGCAGTGAGCCTGGGATGGAGATTAATGTGGATGACATAAATGTGAGCTGAGAAGTTGAGCTTACTAATGAGCCACACACTGAGGTGCTTGAAAGATTAAACTGCTTCAAAGGGGTGTCATCCAGTGTGGTGAACAAAGGGGGGCTGTTAGTCTAACCAGAGATACCAGGGAGTTTGTAAATATGATGTGTGATTGGGGCTTGGGTGGCACTAGACAACCGGGGATTCCATGGAGTTTGCAAAAATGATGGATGATTGGGGCTGGGGGGGGCTCTAGACTACCAGGGATAACTGAGAGTTTATACAAATAATGATGATCAACCAGGGATTGGGGGAAACTAGATTACAATGGAGTTTGTAAACATAATAATTTGAGATAGGGGCTTGTGGGGGGCAGCATGTTGGTGCACCCTTTAGAGGACATCTGAGTACCATTAGACTAGCCCTAGGCTGGTTTAATGGTACTTTGACCTATGCCCATTGGGAAAATCAAAAAAATCAAAAAGAAATTCCAAAAAACTTCTGATCATAGGAGACTCCATGATTCCTGGAGTGGATACGTATCTCCAGCCAGGGGTAATGGTCAGATGTCTACCAGGTACATCAACATGAAGAGAAACTGACGGCATTGCTAAAATTTTTCAGAAAGCAGGAGAAAACATTGACATCCTGGTACACATAGGGACTAGCAATCTTGCCAGCTGGTCAGTTGTGGAGACCAAGGAAAACCTGACCAGGCTGGGTGACAAATTATCGTCCATTTCATCCAGCATCTCCTTCTCTGAGATCCTGCCAGTCTGGGGGGGGGCAGATGGACAGAAGGTCAGAGATGTGAAGATAGGGGAGCTAAACATGTTGCTCAAGGACTGGTGCCAGGAAAAAGAACACAAATTTGTAGGGAACTGGCAACAGTTTTGGGAGCAAAACTTATTTAAATTTGATGGACTGCATCTGACTAAGGAGGGAGTCAGTGCATTGGGGCAGAAGTCAGTGTGCTAGATGAAATGAATGATAATTTGTCAGTTTCAGTGGCTCAGTAGGTAGCACACTCGCCTCTGAGGCCGGGAGATCAGAGGGCTGTGGGTTCAGTTCCCACATCTGGCACTTGGGTTAATATCCCAGTACTGACACTGTGGTGCAGCATGAGAGGGGTGCTGCACTTCTGAGGTGCCATCTTTTGGATGAGATTTTAAACCGAGGTCCCATCTGCCTGGATTGGTGGTAGTTCAGGTGGATGTTAAAGATCCCATGGCACTTATAGAAAAGAGTAGGGGAATTTCCCCGTGTCCTGGCCAAATTTCCCTCATTCACTAAAAATACCACCAACAGCTTAATCTGGTTCAAGGTCAGTTGGCATTCATCTGTATCCCCCTCCCCGGTCGTGCCTGAAAATAGGCAAGACTTGTCTAGTGCACTTACTTGGTCAAAAAACTAAACTAAGTTTGGCATCTTGCAGAATATTTAAACTAGCAATGGGAGAGGGTGCAGCACCCCATACGTCAAATGGGAAGAACACCCGTCCCCCCTCAGCAAGTGGTCAAACAGGAGTTCAGCATGTTTTTAGTTCATTTGCATCACCAGGTAAGGAAAAAGGTCCAGCTCCCGATATGATGCACAGGGGAAATGCCAGACCTCGCCCAACAACTAACACACCAAAATCTGGGCAATGGGAAATCATGTACTCAAATGCTTACAGTCTGGGAAACAAGATCCCAGACCTGCAGGCAATAATGACAGAAGCTAAACTGGACATAGTAGCCATTAGCAAGCCATGGTTTTCCAGTAACCACACTTGGGAGACTTCAGTACCTGGTTATGTACTGTTCAGAAGAGACCAATGTGCAAAAGGGGGGGGGTGGAGTTGCCCATTATGTCAATGAAAATATCAAAGCTACAGAAATTCAGAATACACATAAGGAGCCAGAAGAACTGTGGATCACTCCGGAAACAGGAAATGGGACAGCCATACAAACTGGGGTTGTCTACAGGCCTCCAGACCAAGGGGAGGACATAGACACATTACTGTTAGAATATATACAAAACATGACAGCTAAAGGGGAGGTTCTGATAATGGGAGAATTCAACATGCCAGAAATAGATTGGTCAATACCAGCAGGAATATCTGCCAGAACTAGACACATGGTGGATTCCCTGCATGGGGAGGGCCTCAAACAACTGGTACAACAACCCACAAGAGACAGGGCTATCCTAGATCTAGTACTGACTAACAGGGAAAGGATCACAGTTCTCCAGGGAGAGGGTCACCTGAGGGCCAGTGACCATCAAATGGTATGGTTCAATTTGGCCACTAGAACTAAATCATCTCATTCCAAGGCAAAAATATGGGACTTCAGAGGAGCTGACTTTGATAAGATGGCCAACAGAGTTAAGCTAGCCCTGGCAAAAGAAATACAGGTGAGAGGGTACAGGCAAAGTGGGCAAGCATTAAGGATGCAATACTTGAAGCAACATCCCATTGTGTTAGAGAGAAAAGGAAGTGCAAAAGAAGAAGGAAACCACTTTGGTTCTCAAAAAACAGTAGCAGAAATTGTCAGAGCCAAAAGGCTGGCCTTCAGGAAATATAAGGGAATGCAGCAGGATGAAGATAGGGAGGCATACCAAACTTCCCTAAGGGAAGCAGGGAAGGCAGTATGGCAGGCAAGGCCCAAACAGAGGAAACACTAGCACAAACAGTAAAAGAAGGTGACAAGACTTTCTATAGATACATTAATGAAAGGAGAAAGTCCAGAGGGGGTATTGCTAAGATCAAAGGGGATAAGGGAGCATGTGAGGAAGAGGACCATGTAAAGGCATCTATCCTAAATAAATACTTCTGCTCAGTATTTACTGAAGAGAAGGTAGGACAGGGCCCACAGCTCAGCACCATGGACACGGGGGGAAGGAGGTGTGCACTAGTCCCTTCACAAAAGAAAGGGTCCTACAAGAGCTCAATAAGCTCAGGGTGGACAAGGCAATGGGACCTGATGGCATACATCCCAGAGTACTAAATGAGCTAAGGGTGGAACTAGCAGAGCCACTATCAGAACTGTTTGGTGAGTCTCTGAGCACAATAGAGGTCCCAGAAGACTGGAGAAGGGATCATGTGATCCCACTCCACAAGAGTAGCAGGGAGGAGACAGGGAACTACAGACCAGTCAGTTTTACCTCAGTAGTGAGCAAGATTATGGAGGAACTCCTTAAGGAAAGGATAGTGTAACACCGGGAATTCATAGGAGCACAGGATCCAAGACAGCATGGGTTTACAAAAGGAAGGTCCTGTCAAACTAATCTCATAGATTTCTTTGACTGGGCAACCAGAGTGGTGGACCAAGGGGGAGCAGTTGATGTCACCTACCTTGACTTCAGCAAAGCTTTTGATACTGTTCCACATAGAAGATTAATTAACAAGCTGGGTAGGCTCAGGGTGGGTCAGAAGCTGGTCAACTGGGTGGCAAACTAGTTGATGGGAAGAAAACAGAGAGTGGTGGTAAATGGTATACAGTCAGAAGAGATGCACGTCACAAGTGGGGTACCTCAGGGATCAGTGCTGGGGCCAGTCCTCTTCAATATCTTCATCAGTGACATTGCAGATAGACTGGAGGGTAAAGTTTGTCTGTTTGCAGATGACACCAAGATCTGCAGCAGAGGAGGTGATCCAGATGGGGTGGGCAGAATGAGAAGAGATATGGATAAACTAGCAAAATGGTCTGAAGAGTGGCAACTGAGGTTAAAAGCAAAGAAGTGTAAGATCATGCATATAGGGAAAAAAAACCCTGAAGCCACCTATAGGATGGGAGGGGAGTTGCTGTCAGTCACAATAGACGAAAGAGACTTGGGCATCATCATCACCCATGACCTGGAATCATCCAAGCAGACCACTAAAGCAGTAGGTAAGACTAGAAAATGTTGGGGTCTATTAGTAGGGGTATCACAAGTTGGAAGAGGGAGGTAATAATCCCTCTTTAGAAGACACTGGTTAGGCATCATCTGGAGTACTGGAAGCCACACCTTCTCAAGAACATTAACCAAATTGAGGCAGTCCAGAGAAGGACAACCAAAATGGTGCAGGGACTGCATCAGAAAATATACGAGGACAGATTAACGGAGCTCAATATGTATACCCTAGAGCAAAGGAGGGAGAGAGGTGATATGATTGAAACAAACACCTTAAGGGCATTAACAAGGTGAAAGAGTCTAACATGTTTCAATATAAGAAAAATAGCAGGACAAGAGGACACAGCATGAGATTAGAGGGAGGCCGATTAAGGGGTAATGTGAGGAAGTTCTTTTTCACAGAAAGGGTGGTGGAAGCATGGGATGGCCTACCTCAGGAAGTGGTGGATATTAATATAGTGCAGGACTTCAAACAGGCATGGGGTAGGCATAAGAGAGTAATACAGATGAGTATGAATAGATAGGCCATTGACAGAGGAAAGGCTGATGGCACATTCATAAGGTAGAAAAAGAAATGGGCAGACTGGATGGGCCTTGCAGTCCTTATCTGCTGTCATCTTTTATGTTTCTATGTTTTGAGAATAGCAACTTAGGGAATATAGCAGCCTGCATCTCCTGCAAGCCCCAAACCTCCAATTTGCAGCCTATTTTGTGGTGCAAGACTGGTGCATGCCCCCTTTGGAGCAAGAAGCCTGCGTTTGATACAGGCTACTTTTGAGAATAGCTCAGGGTGCAATTTTTGATGCAAGGTGCCACTTGCATTATTTATGTTTGATGGATGCACCTTGCATTGATCTAAGGGATTTGAGAACTGGGCCCTTTATTTCCTTTGTATTTCAGCTCTAAACGTCTCACATGTGCTGATAACAAAAATATGTTGTGACTCAGGAACCATAATGCGTAAGTCAAAGTACCTAAGCAATACAGCATGAAGCAAGAGACCATTAGAATCAAAGGCTTGATAATTAATAAGGTAAAAAAGGTTGTATAATTGATGCTAATCAAGGATCTAATGAATATGTAGACTAGCTTTACTTTTGTTCACTGCAAAAATACTGTATTATGCTCTCCTGTCTTAACAGCATAACAAGAAACATTCCTTATCACCACATTCAATGGTTACTGGTGCCATAGTTACAGTACCATCTTTCTTTGCATCTTTCTGATCTGTTAAAGTAACTCTCAGGTTTCAGATAATGTATTTACTGCATCCAAAGGATTACTAAGACTTCAGCAATGAAGGATTGTTTTACAATAGAATAAAGTACTAATTCTGCACTCTAGTTTTAAATTGCACAAATGGCGCAATCTGTGTAAGAGATTTTTGTTCAATTGTTTATGCAGTGCATTAGGCTTTGGTCTTAGAAAAGGGAAAGATATAATTTTGTGTTCCACAGCTAACAATATTATGTGATGAAATCTGTTAAAATTTAACTTCATGGCATTTTCTACTTAAATACACTCATGTGCAATGTTTGCAACACTTCCGTGAATTTCATACAATTTTCTAATTTTGTTGAGAAAATATATCTTGGGGAAAAATATATACAGAAGGTTTCTTCAGCTTTGATTATGATAAGCCAAGATGTGTATCTGAAATACAACCCAAAAGTAGAAAAACAGAACAAAAATATTGGAACCAAAATATTTCTTCACAGATACCATGTAATGAAAATGTACTGTTTTGTAGTAATTAAGTTTAATTAATATTATAGATTAACTGGATAAAATGCATCTACTGAGGCTAATGATATCTGTTGTACTTTGTGGCCTTTCTGGCTCTGCTCTACTTAGCTTGGAGTGCTCAAGGAAATTGGGGTTCTTTTGGACTCCATATAAAATGGGTCTCCCCCAAGAACTGTGTGAGGGGAGCAGTTTATCAAGAAGGAATACTTTTTCTCATAATTGGAATAAGTTCTGCAGAGCCAGATACATAGGACTACTGAGTACTTATCGGATATAAAATAAACTCAAGGGAGAGTATACATTATACGTAGTATTATTAATTCTGGGTGGGGATGTAGAACTGAATCCAGGGCCTGCAGATGATATAAATGGTAGTTTAAAAATTGTTCATGATAATGCCCGGATTCTGGTTCCAAAAATGGATCTACTAACATCAATGGTGCAGGAGCAGAGTCCTGATATCATCGTGTTTTCTGAGACCTGGCTATCTGATAGGGTGCAGGATAGTGAAATTTCAGTATTAGATTTCCAAATAGTTAAGTCAGACAGGGAAAGTATAGGGGGAGGAGTGGTGGCCTTGTACTTATAGCACTCATTGGGATCAGTTGAAATTCTAACTAAAGGTAGTTTATACAGTATAGAGTATTTAGCGGTTTGCATGCACAATATAAAAATGGCCATAGTCATTATTTATTCTACACCCAGCATGAAGATGGATAGGATTGAGCATGTGCTAAATAATGTCTATGATAGTCTGGGGAACAAGCCTGTAATTCTAATGGGGGATTTTAATTGCGATTGGTATAAATCAAGAGGGAAAAAACTAAAAGAATTGGTAGTGCCTTTGGGGGTTAAACAATGTATTAAAACATCTACCCATTTCACAAGTACAATGTCTGAGTGGGCAACCTTGGATCTGTTGTTTGCTTCTCCTCAGATATTTGTGCAAAGTGCTGGGACTACATCACTGATTTTAGGAGATAATTTAATTCTGGCAAATGTATTATGTAAACAAAAGGGACACTCTAGGCCTAATATGGCATGGTAAGAAATATGAGATATTTTCAGCAGAAAAGCTTAAACTGGATATGCAAAAAGAATGTTAGGAAAGATGCCACTTGATTCCTGACATTGACACAACAGTTCAATGCTTTACAGACACTTTTCATTCAATTTGTAATACACATGCACAATTTCATAAAGTACAGAATTGAGGAGCTGGAATGCCTTGGGTTGTGGATAAACTGTTAAATGAAATCAGGATTAAAAATAGGTTGTGGAAACTAGACAGAAAAACAAAACTTGAATAAAGATTGGTAAAACTTTAAGAGGAAAACAAGGGCTTGATTAAGAAAGCAAAATCCAGTTATTTTGAAAAGTGGAGGAAAATAATAATTCCAAACACTTTTGGAAAATAGTGAAGAGCATAATTAGTCCAGGCAAAAAAGAGCAGCAACAAATCAAGCAAATGGTTCATGAGGGCTGGCAAACTGAGGACCCTTATGATATCTCTAATATTTTGAATAATGATTTTGTAGACCTACCATGATTAGGCATTGATGATAGAGTGAACAATGACAGGGAGGAGGAATCATTATGTTGCGGATCTGTTCTACCATTTAGGTAGAGAAGCTTGAGTATATCTGAAGTTAAGAAGCGCCTAAAAAATATCAAATTAAATAAATCACCAGGACTAGATGGGCTTGAGGGAAGGTTTTTACAAATGGCAGCTGATTATATTGCACCTACTATAGCAGATATATTTAATTAGAGTTTATGTTTAGGTTTTTTTCCCTTAGAATGGAAGCAAATTGAGGTCATTCCTATCTATAAAGGGGGAGGTCAAAATGAACCAGTGAATTACCACTCAATTGCCTGTTGTCAATTTTATCATAGTGTCTAGAGAAACGTATACATTCAGATAATGGAATATTTAGAAAAACATAACTAATTGGCACCCTTTCAGTCGGGTTTTAGGAGAGGACACTGTTTTAACACTGCCTTAGTAGAATTGAACAATCTGGTGTCTACCTCATTGGACACAGAGCTAGAGACTGCCATTCTATTTGTAGATCTGTTGAAGGCTTTTGACCTGGTGAACCACTCCCTACTGCTAAAAAGGATAAGGTGTTGGGAATAATGACTGGGCCCTGGGATTGAGTTAAGTCATACTTGGAAGATAGGTCCCAGAGGGTATATGTGTCCCAAATCCTGTCCTCTAGCAAAGGGGTAAATCAAGGGGTCCCACAGGGATAAATTTTTGGGTCAATGCTTTTCCTGATGTTTATAAACGATCTCCCATTGAAAGCACAGCATTCCCAAATAAGATTATATGCCAATGATACAGCACTGATTACTACAGGGGTAGTAAGGTCTGAACTTCAGGATAAGTTACAGAGGGATTTTAATGGCACTGGGGAGTGGTTCACCAGGTAGAGACTTCTAATTAATACTAAAAAAAAGTACTCCATTTTGGAGCAAACAAAAGCTCTGAGTTGACTATACTATGAACAAAATAAAACTGAAACAAGTGACAGAATATCTTTACTTAGGAATAACTTATGATGCAGAGTTAAATTTTACCCAACACATTACAAATACACTTAAAAACATAAATGGGAAGTTAGGAGCACTTAGGAATACTTCCAAGTGCTTGGACTTAAAAAACTCGAAAGACCTTGGTGGAGCAAATAGTTTTAACTGCTATGGAATATGGAAAAAATATTTATAAGACAGTGAAAAATGGATGCTACTAAAGTTAGATATAGTTCAGTATAGACTAACTAGATTTATTCTAGGATGTAGTTTTCATACACATCATTGCAACATGTTAAACACACTGGGTGGTACACCTTGGACTCAAGAAATAACATGACCTGGTTAAAGTTACTCCACAAGTTTTTTGAAAAATTCTCTCTCACATTACATTTCAGTAACAGCTCTGGGAAAGAGTGAAACATCAACTCGAGTACTAACCATGACAGTTCATGAAAATAAGATACCAGTTATCTTGTGTAAGACTAAGTATGGGACAAAAACCTTGCAATATCAAGCTTCTGCTCTTTGGAATAAGCATACCACCACTTCATGTAGCATGTTTAATTCCATGTTAGGATCTATTTTTTCTCTGGTATGTAGATGCTAGTATATCTTACGCAGTTTGTCTATACATTTGTACTTTGTGTAGTTTGATTTGTGTATTTATTTATTTATTTATTATTTTTTATGCACTGGAGAATACCTAAACAGGACTGTCTTGGAAACAGGGTATTTTACCCTTATAACATGTATTTATGCTGTACAAAAATTAACACTTTTTTATCTATCTTATCTCATCTTACTCATATCTAATTGGCTATGTATAAGTTCTGTTATGCATGTATTCCTTTAGAAAAGGCCAAATGGTCAAATCTTGTTTCTTACATGCTTTCTATCATTACATGTTTCTGTTTTTATAAAAAGACATTTTGGATTTCATTTTAACATAACGAATTGATACAGTGCCTCATGTTTTTGTTTTCATTAACTATACTTTATTGATTTTCAATAATACAGATGACAAAACATCCAAACAAAGAATAACCAATAAAAATAAAACATCAACATAAAAAACTCCCAGAAAAATAGCCACCCTTCCTTCCCAAAAATTGCTGCCCTCAGAAACCCGACAAACCCAAAGAAAGAAAAATGGTTAATAACAATGATTACCTACACACCCACCAAGAACCAAAGAAAAGACCATAAATTAGCATGGCCTGAACATTCCATAAACCTGAGTTGCAATATAAGTAGCCAAGCATATAAAAGCCTCATGTTTCTAACTGTGTGATAAATTTGTTGCTACTGTTCAGTGTAATGCATCTTCATCTTAAGACTTTTGTATAGATTGCATTAAATCTTTATATTTCTGCCTTTATCATCTGCTGTGTTTCCTCCTTGTTATTTTGGTCAGATGTAAGCTACCCCTACATGCAATAAGGGAAAATTAGGGATCCTAGATGTAAATATAGACAGATGAATCTAACACATTGATTTTAGTAGAAATGGTCTGAAATAATGCTAAGTATCAGACACTCTCTATTATGCTTGAATACTTACTTTCTGACACTTGGATCAAGTTGGGACCTGAGAAAAAGAGAAAAAGAGCATTTCATAGATGTATCTCATCTGTGATATTTTTCTTCATATGCAGTCCTTGTAAAGGGCCCTAATCACAAAAGAGTTCCTCTCATTCAGTACTTTGGCGAAAGTGTTTTGGGAATAGGGCCTGTAGTAGTAGTGTGTAACTGCAAGATCTCTTATAGTCATTGTGTGTATTTCATACACCTTATCTGTGAGTATTTGTATTAAGAGCTGCACATTTTACACGGCTGAGAAAGATATACAGGTTTAGATTAATTGAATTTTAGTAACATGATATGGGTGGGAGGCTGATCAATAATTTCATTATGCAAGTTAAAATAATTTTATTGGGGGGCCTGTTAAGCCCTAAGACTGATTTTTAATGTGATACTGAAGGCTGGGTTATGCTAGGATCTCCAAACTGGCTACTTATTCTGTATGTTGTGTTCACCAGGAGCAGATACAGTGTCAAAATAAATCACAGTTTCCTGCATAACAACTGCCTCTGAATTGAACTGTTTCTAGTAAAGTTCTGCAAACTTCTGCAGAATTCTGCAGGAACGGGCTTCAGATTCTGAAAAGAGCCACTGTATAGTATATGCACGTAAACAGTAAAATATAAATTCAGGTTGCTTATAAAGTTAGAAACTTGGTAAATTCAACTTACAGTATATAAAAATGAGGTACTTAAGCAATAAGGCATGACAAGGTGTGTGTTATCATGTAATAACGTCACTCCTGGGGTGGATTAAAGCATGAGGTGAAGCCGAGTGCTTCCACAACCCCAGGAGTGAAATTATTACACAATAACACACACACTGGAGTGGCTTATTGCTATTATACAATGGCTTGTTGTTATACAAAATAAAAAAAACATAAAAAATGTTACTAGAAAAATGTTTTTAGTAGATTTTTAGTGTAGCAGTATATCTTTGTTTCTTAAGAAAAGATATGCAAAAGTATATCCTCATCCATACAGTGATGTTATTGTGTAATAACATCACTGTCTCAGGCATACACTGACCAATCAGAGTCCAGGATTCTTTCTTGCCATTGTATAATGAATAATAAATGCAGGGGTCACTGTATGTGCTTCAGGAGCAAATTAATTAAAACAAGGATGTGACATCTTTGAGGTGACAACCTCCAAGAACAGTAGGGGCAAAAGAAAAGCATTTAAGGAACAGAAGGAGAAATATATCATGGTCAGTATGGCAGATACATATAGGCACTAAAAAATTCTAAAAGCAATCAGGCTGGCACAGGGGGAAAATTGGGAATTACATGGTAACAGACATTAAAAATAATAATACAAAATATATTTAGTTATATGTAAGATTAAACAGTACAGTTATGGAAATGTGCAACCACTTAGGAGATAATCTGGAAAGGGAACTACATCAGATGAAAACTGGCAGCAAAAGGGTACATTAGTGTTTCTCCTCAGTATTTACTAGTGAGGAGTTATGAGACATGTCATATCTTGATGAGGCATTCAAGAAGGAAGTTGTAATGTTGCCGTACAGCAAGGTATGCTTAAGGTACATAAAACATCTGCACATATTCTAACTTTTAAAGAAAAAAATATTGGTTAATTAAGGGGGAGATTGTCTGACATCTGGGCATTTTTTGAGAGAGTTACACAGTAGCAAGATGGGTGAAGGGCACTTGAAGGGAGGCAGTATAGTGCAGTGGTTTAAGACTCTGAGCTGCAAATCTGGAGACCTGGGTTTGAATCCCACAGCCCCCACTTGCATATACTGAGTGACCCTGAGCAAGTCACTTAACTTCCCTATGCTCCCAGGATGCACCTGTAAAAAAGCTTTCAGCTTAGTTATGTCTCGCCTGGTTAAACAATCGAAAAAAAAAAAAGTAATTTTACATGGTTCCTCATGAGAGGTTGGGTCTGATACTGAGAAAATTGGCATTGTGGGGAATACAGCACAATGGATAGAAAGCTTACTAATCAATATTATTCATTGAGTAGGAGATAGAGGCAAAGTTAGAGTTGAAGGATGTCACCAGTGTTCTTCTCCAAGGGACATAACTGGGACACTTGCAATACTATTCAATATGTGTATACATATCCTGGAGTTAGGGATCTCAATTGTGATAATTACATTATTGCATGGCACCTACCTAAGAGGTTGGTAGTTAGTAGGGAATAGGAAAACACACTCTGCACAGGGACTTATATGTACTGGGAGATAGTAATGTGTGAATAAAAAAAGTACAATTTGCAGAGTTCATTGCAAATTGCAACAATTCATGCTACACAATATGCTACAACTAAACAAATGTTTCTATGTGAATTGACTCAATCGCTGGTGAATTGTTGCTGCACTTTGTATCATAAATTGACTGTAATGTGTGAATTGCATCACTTTGTATGGTAAAATCCATGCAGTTGTCGTAAATAGCACATTGCCCACTACATGATACTCTGTTAGTGAGTCGTGTGCAAATTCTTTTCAGTTCATGTGCAGATTTTAAATTCACAACACACCTACTGGGAGAGTAAGCAAGTAAGTGGCAAGTTAAATTAAATGTGAATATCTTTAAGGTCTTCAACCTACAGTAGGCCCAAAGACATCAAGTTTGAGGTACTAGTTTAATAAAAATCAACTAGTAGTAATGGACCCTGAAGAATACATTCTGTTCATCACTTCTGGTAAACTGACGTCAAAGCAATGTACAGTAGCAGTAAGTAATGCTAATATAACTGGTGACCCCCTTTGTCACATTGATTATCAGTGTGATTAAACACCTTATTATCTGGGTATGACATCATACCCATTTCTTACAACATTTGGAGTGCTCATGCTCCACTTTCTCTTTCTACAGTTCAACAGAAGGAAATTTGACTAGTTTGGATCTTCCTGGTTGACTTTTTTATGTATATGTCCCTGCACCAGTTATTATCAAAAATAAAACATAAGTGACTAAGTGCTTATGAAGTTTGTTTATACATCTTTGTTATGTGATGTTCACATAAACCTCTCAAGCTCTGATCTCAAGCTATATGGGAAATTACACATCTCGTGTGTGTAAAAAATCTTCATAACACACAGTTATCTGTGGATTATGAAGGCATAACATACCATGAAAGTAATGTGATTCTTTTTTTTTTTTGTAATTTACATTTTGTTGAGTATAAGCAAGTAAAATGCAAGGTTTGAGTACAATTCAATATCCTACCCAGGCTGAACCCCATGGAGTTACAACTCAAAACAGATAACTACAGACCAGTCAGCCACACCTCGGTAGTGGGGAAGATCATGGAAGCACTACTGAAGGAGAGATCGGTGGAACATCTGGTTGTCAATGGACTACAAGACCCAAGGCAGCATGGTTTCACCAGGGGGAGGTCATGTCAGACCAACCTCGTTGAATTTTTTGACTGGGTGACTAGGGAGGTGGATCAGGGAGGGCAGTGGACATGGCCTATCTGGACTTCAGCAAGGCCTTTGACACTGTGCCACATAGAAGACTATTACACAAACTGGGGAATATGGGTGTGGGCAGGACAGTAGTGTGGTGGGTAGGTAACTGGCTGGGTGGCAGGACACAGAGGGTGGTGGTAAATGGCTGTCATTCCACAGGGAAGAGTGACCAGTGGGGTACCACAGGGATCAGTGCTGGGACCGGTCCTATTCAACATCTTCATCAGTGACATTGCGCAGGACCTAGAAGGCAGAATTTCACTGTTCACGGATGACACAAAGCTCTGTAACGGAGTAGACACACCAGAGGGTGTAGACAGAATGAGAAGGGACCTGCATAAACTTGAAGAATGGTCAGGGGTTTGGCAGTTGAAATTCAATGCAAAGAAGTGCAAGATAATGCATATGGGGCACAAAAACCCTGGCACAATATATCAGTTGGGCGTTGAGGATATAGCATGCACCAAGCAGGAAAGGGATCTTGAGGTTATCATCTCTGATGACCTCAAGGTAGGGAAACAGTGTGACAAGGCAGCAGGTAAAGCAAATAGGATGCTGGGATGCATAGGCAGGGGCATCACCAGCAGGAAAAGGGAGGTCATAATTCCACTATACAAGACACTAGTGAGGCCCCACCTGGATTACAGTGTACAGTTCTGGGGACCTTACCTACGTAAGGACATAGACAGGGTAGAGAAGGTTCAGAGGAGGGCAACAAAGATGGTACATGGATTGCATCACAAGTCCTATGAGGACAGGTTGAAGGAACTGAATATGTACTCCCTGGAGGAGAGGAGGGAGAGAGGGGATATGATAGAGACATACAAGTATCTTACAGGGAGGAACAAGGTGCAGGAATACACTATTTTTAAGCGAAAAAGATGTTCCAGGACTAGAGGGCATGGGATGAAGTTGGAGGGGGGACAATTAAGAGGAAACATGAGGAAGAATTTCTTCACAGAATGGGTGGTGGACAAGTGGAACACCCTGCCAGAGGAAGTGGTGGGGGCTGAAACAATCATGTGGTTTAAGAATGCATGGGATAAACATAAAGGAATTCTGGAGGTCAGGGGTAAGGGGGCAACAGACTTCTAGGAAAACATAAACTGAACTTACAAGCTCAAATGGGCAGACTGGGTGGGCCATAGGCCCTTATCTGCCGACACTATCTATGTATCTATGTATCTATGATACATAGTGTTTAGCAAATCCAGTTCCTTACATTTAATACTATTACAGAAAATCTTAACAATTTAGAACAATTAAAGAACTCACTACATACTATGGAACATATTCAAATACAGAGTATGACACTATAATGTCCAGCCAATTAAGAACTTGTCCATGTTATGTTGGCTACTGAGCATATTTAAGTTTTTATTTCTTATTACCAACCAGTTGCATTTAATTACCTTTACCAAGGAGCTGCTGTCCTGAATACCTGGGATTGATGAAGGGACTAACATGTGTGCCAGGAGGTGTTGGACATGAGCTTCTCTGTTGAGGGTTTTTGTTTGCAGAAAGACTTGTAAGGGAAGAAACAGCCATCAGGTATTTTGCAGTATGCAGAATTGAGGTAAGCCCCCTTATATCTGCATATGCCGACATTCTGTTTTGAATGATAAACATTACTCTTTCATAGCTCACTGTTTATACATTTCAGCTAACCATTTTTGTACAAGTGGGGAGGGGAGCCCATTTCTTCCAGTATCTGAGACAGATCCTTTTTGCAGCTGTTAGAGGACATACTGTAATGTGACCATTTCCTCCTATTGTGATAATCATCAACTTCAGTTTGATGCATCTTCGAGAGTCCAAGCAGCACTAGTGGGGCATAAGGGTCATCTTGTAAGACAAAATTTCACTACAGATATGCTGAACATTCTTCCAAAAGTCATGCAAGTTGGGGCAGGACCATAATGTATGTGTGAGAGGGCCTGCCTGTGTATTTCACCTACAGGAGGATCTGGACGGAAGGAGGCCTCATTCTTGCAGTTTAAGTGGGATTCTGTGCCATTCATGCATAATCTTAAACTGTGTAAACCTATGAGTTTTTAATAGAGTTCTGTAAAGTGATCCAGCAATTGCTTCTTAATTTTGGTGTAATTTCCAAGCCTAGTTCCTCTGTCCACCATTGCCTTACCCTTATAGTAATGTCCTGGAAAGCTCTAGGAGGTTCTGGTATATTTCTTTGCTCCACACTATTCCTCATTCCAAAAGCCTCAGGACTTTGCCTAGATGATTAGGTTCTGGGCCTGTAAGGCCCAAACCTAGGAGCATTCCAAGAGCATGACTTTGCTGGGAGATACTTCCAATGGTGCTGTTTGGGGAGACTAAATTCCTGTTGTAGTTGAGCAAAGGATTTCAGAGTATGGAGGGTTTACCCCTATGCATAACCATGGGTTACCCTAGAGGGGAGAGTGCTTTGTCTTTATCACTGCCCGTCTGCTAAGTTTCAAGTTTTTCTTCCATACTTGGAGATAGTGTGAGAGAGTGGCATGTGAAAGAGCATTTTTCAGTGTGGGATCAAACTGGATAACTTTGGCCAGTAGTACTCCCGTTACTGACCTGGGCTGATATTTTTGTATGTTCCAAGGTGCCGTCTGCGCTAGCTAGAGAAAGGGAATGAGCCATGATTCTTAACTGGAAGTCTGGCAGCTTGAGTCCACCATCTCTGAAATGCAGCTTCAGTTTGGGCCGGATCAGGCACCTTGGGCATGTGCCCCAGAAGATCCTTCACAACTTGGAATGTATTGTGTTGATGAGTTTGGGATCTGCACATATTAGGAGATTATTCAAAATGTACTGCATTTTTGGAGCAGCCATGATTCTGAAGACTTGCACGTTCCCCCAAATGAGAGATGTGTAGCATCTCCCATCTTCTAAAATCCTTGTCCAGCTCCTCTACTAGTGGAGTCAGGTTGTTTCACCCCAGCTGAGTGAGGTTACAGTGGAACTGTATTCCCAGGTAATCCACATGGTGCGGGACACAAAGAAGTCCTCAGTGGTATTGTGGCAGGTTTTGTGACATCTTCAGAAGAAAATGCCAAGAACTGTGACTTGGATACATTTAATTTATAACCTAATACTCAGTTGTATTGACTGATCAAGGTCAGAAGGCATGGTATAGACTGACTGGAGTAAGTAAGGGTCATCATGATATTATCTGCATATGCCAATATCTTGTTCTCCCCTCCCATTTCAACCCTCTTAATCTCTGCAATCTGGTGGATGGCCTGCAAAAGGGGTTCAATTACCATTACAAACAGTAAGGTGGCAGTGGGCAGCCATGTCTGTTGCCACTGCCCAACAGAAATGAGGGGGAGGTTCTGCCATTGATAATGACCTACACAGATGCTCCGTTATATAGAACAGACACCCAATTTCTAAAATTGGGGCCTATATTGAACTTCAAAAGGGCCTTGAATAGGTATCACTACTCCACCCTGTCGAAAGCCTTTTCAGCATTCATGGAGAGATAATAACATAATGGAGAGATTTTGACTTCCACAGCAAGTTGAGCAGGCATCTGGTGTTATCAGTGCCTCTGAGTCCCAGTATGAAACCTACTTGGTCTCTATCAATTAAGTAGGAATTACCTCCTTAAGCCTGGTAGGCATGATCTTAGCAAAGGCCTCAGAATCGGCTGAAATCAGTGAGTTCAGTCTGTAGCTGCTGCAGAGTGTCGTATCTTTCCCAGGCTTTGGTAATACAGAGATCTGTGTTGTTCTCATAGAGGCTGGTAGAATGCCTGTGGTCCATACTTCAGTTAGAGTGGACCAGAATTGCATCCATGAAGGCCTTCAGGAATTCTACAGGGAGACCATCACTTCCAATGGAACCTGCCTTTCTTGAAGGAATGGTCTGCAGGGCAGCCATGAGCTCTGCTTGTTCAAGGAGCCTGTCTGACTGTGCCTGCATATCTGGGTCTAGTTCAGGCAGCTGCAAGCAATTAAGGAAGCCCTCCATTTGTTGTTCAGTGGGTTAAACTTCACTGACATATTGAGAACTGTAGAAGGCCCAAATACTTCATTAACAGACAGAACACCAGGAGGAAGGAGCTACGGGTTTAACTAAAACTTCTCTACTGGGACTGAGAACAAGAACTCTTGCACTGGGACCTTCAATTTAGGGTAGAAAAAAAAAGGAGTCAGTGTGTTTGTCAGAGGTAGTTGAAGTAAATTGTTATCTGTTATCTGTGTTATCTGTGTACTTATCTAGGTGCTTGTCACAGGTGTCAGAAGGGAATTTTTATCTGTGAAATGAACTAAGTGTAGAAAGATTTGCAAAGTAGGGGGAGTGGCTTAGCTAGAAGGAGCCAGGTTAAGACCAGATATAAACACTGCCCTAGATAGCTTCTGCCAGAGAACAGACAGAACACCAGGAGGAAGGAGCTACTTGTATAACTAAAACTTCTCTACTGGGACTATATTGCCCTCCTTCCTTCCCCTCCACCCTAAACCAGTTCTACTTTTATAGGCACAGGATTTAACTAACAACAGAAATCTCCTGTCTGGGAGCAGGAAGTGAGTGATCACAAAGCCACTAAAGACTCACCATCCTAGAAGGGCAAGAGTAGCTCTCCGCACCCCCCTATCTTCTGGAGGTCTGATTCTGAGCAAGTAAGGAGACTACTGAGAAATATAGGAACTTCTTTTCTCAGAACAGGAAGATCAGGCTCTAAAAGAGTGCAGAGGCAGTAAGTAGGGAGAGAAGAAAAAAAAGAAATAAACAAACAGAGGAAACAGTAAGTATTCCAAATAACAGTTAGGGGGCCAGAAAAAAAGACATGATGGGAGTGGTGCAGTGCAGTGGCTGTGGAGCAGCAGTCTTCTGGGAGATGTTCTGGAGGATGCAGTGCTGTCCTATCTGCAGGCACCTCTATGGGCTGAGGGAGGAGGTTGCTGAACTCCAGGCTGAGTTGGCCAGGATTTGTGGGATCTCCTCTCCCACGCAGGGACCACCAGGGTCACTGCCATTGCCTCAGAGGTTGCCAAGAAAGAGGAGTGGTTGAACCACAGTGGGCTCAGGGAGGGTGAGGGTGGTGGAACAGAGGTGCATCCCTCCAGTTGTACCTCTTCACAATTTCTATGCCGTTCTGGAAAAGTGTGGTTCCTCTATGGAGGCACCCACAGTTGAGACCAAGGAGGATGCTGGGAACCTCCAAAAAGGATACCCACAGGAGGGTGTCATGGGACCCTACAGGGGAAGGAAACAACTCCTGGTGGGGGACTCCATTGTTAGGAAGGTAGAACTGGGGGGGAAGGGAAGGGGGAGGTAAGGTTCCTGCCTGGTGCCATGGCTTGGAGGAACAGGGAGCGAATCTTTAGGATGCACAGGAGCAGCTGCACAGGGAGGAGCTGGATGTCATTGTCCACCTAGGGACAAATGACTTGGCTAAGGAAGGGATCAGAGCAGTGTAGGAAGCATTTGTGGAGATGGGGAGGGACCTGAGACAAATAACACACGGTAACCTTCTCAGAGGTGCTGCCTGTCTATGGCATGGGTGAGGCTGGGGTGCTCCACACCATGGGATTAAGTCAGTGGTTGAAAAACTGGTGCAGAGCTCAGGAATGTGGCTTTATTGGGGACTGGGGGTCCACCTGGAGGGGATGCAGGCCTATACTGGCATGATGGTCTGCATCTGTCCAGGAGGGGAACCAGGATCCTAGGTGATAGGTTTAAATAATTCATTGACAAGCATTTAAACTAGCCAAGGGGGGAGGCACTGGAAAGGAGCAGGGAAATCCTAGCCCCCCAAAAAATATCAGGGTACTAAGTGAGATAGACACCAACATAGAGATGTTGATAGGGAGAAGTGCGGGGGTAAATGGAGAAAGTGGCAAATGCAATAAGGACAGGGGTGGGGCAAAAAGGGGTAAGGCCATCAAGAAATGGAGGGTAATGAGTACCAATGCCTGTAGTCTGGGCAACAAGCTCCCTGAACTGGTGGCCTTGATGGAAGAGGAATGCCTGGATAGTGTAGCAGTCACAGAAACATGGTACACAGAGAACCATAATTGGGATGTTAACATACCAGGGTACACAATCTACAGGAGAGACAGGGAGGGCAGAAGGGGGGGAGTAGCTCTCTATGTAAGGGAAGGGATAAAAGCAACTGAACAAAAGAGAAAACAGGGAGGAGAGGAGGCACTGTGGGTCACCTTAGAGACTGGAAATACCACCACAATCTGCACAGGGATTGTGTATAGACCCCCATGTCGGGGGAGGGAATGGACAAGGATATGATAGAAGGCATACTTAGGATGGCAGAGAAAGGGGAGATAATGTCGATGGGGGGACCTTAATATGCCAGATGTTAACTGGAACACCTTTGTGGCAGCCACATCCAAAAGCAAGGCCATTCTTGATGCCCTTCAGGTGGCATGCCTCAGACAGCTAGTTTTGGAACCTACTCATGAGGGAGCAATCTTAGACCTCCTACTCTCAAATGGGGACAGTGAGAGGATCTCAGATCTAGAATTGGGTAGTCATTTGGGAACAAGTGACCACCAAACTGTGGTTCACAATAAACTCAGCTACAGAGTCAGGCCATAAAAATGTGAGGGTTCTGAACTTCAGGAGGGCTGACTTTGGCAAGATGGGAGAGTGCCTTAGAAAAGCACTAGCAAACAGGCTAGAAGGAGGGGGTGGAACAACAATGGGGAAATATCAAAACTGCCATCACAGAGGCAACAAGCCTTTGTGTGAAGCAAATAAACAAATCAAAATGAAAGAAAAAGCCACTATGGTTCTCAAAAGAGGTGGTGGTGAAGGTTTTGGAGAAAAAGATAGCATTTAGGAATTATAAGGAAACACAGAAGGAGCAGGAGAGAGAACTGTACCAGCTAAGGCAGAAGGAAGCAGGGAAGGTAGTCAGAATAGCAAAGGCACTAACTGAGGAAAAGATAGCTAACTCGGTTAAGAAGGGGGATAAAACCTTTTATAGGTATATCAGGGAGCATAGAAAGACAAAGGGAGGGATAGTGAGGCTGAATTGATGGTGGGTGGGCAGAGAGTGACAGTGAAAAAGCAGGGATACTGAATGAATACTTCTGTTCAGTATTCACAAAAGAGGAAGTGGGGGAGGTGCCTAATCCAATTAACAGAAGCACTCTGGAGAGAGGGGTCGATCCCAGTCCTTTCACAGAAGAAAGCGTTCTGAAAGAACTCCTAAAACTGAAGGTGGACAAAGCAATGGTGCCAGATGGAATTCACCCCAGAATTCAAAACAAATTAAGGAGAGAACTAGTGACACCACTGCCTACCCTTTTTAACAAATCATGGGAGGATGGTGTAGTACTTGAGGACTGGAAGAAGGTGGATGGGATTCCCCTTCACAAAAGTGGGACCAAGACAGAGGCAGAAAACTACAGACCTGTCAGTTTGACCTCTGTAGTAGGGAAAGTGATGGAATCACTTCTGAAGGAAAGAATTGTTGAATACCTAGAGGCCAGTGGGGCACAGGACCCAAGGCAGCATGAGTTCACAGCAGGAAGGTCATGTCAGATGAATCTAATAGATTTCTTTGACTGGGTGACCAAAGTAGTAGACCAGGGAGGGGCTGTGGACATGGCCTACCTAGACTTTAACAAGGCATCTGACACAGTCCCACACAAAAGATTAGTAGTCAAATTAACCAGCCTGGGAGTGGGTCCCAGGGTGGTAGCCGGGGTAAAACATTGGCTGAACAACAGAACACCGAAGATAATTGTAAATGGAGTCCACTCTGAAGAAAGAGGGGTTACTAGTGGGGTAAAGCAAGGTTCAGTACTGGGTCCAGTCCTTTTCAATGTCTTTATAAGTGACACTGCAGAGGGACAGGAAGGAAAATATGCCTCTTTGCAGATGACACAAAGATCTGCAACAGGGTTGATACACAAGGAGGTGTGGTAAGGATGAGAAAGGACTTGGCAAGGTTGGAGGAATGGTCAGAAGTATGGCAGCTTGGATTCAGAGCAAAGAAGTGCAAAGTAATGCACCTGGGAAACAAAAACCCAGAGGAAGATTACACAATTGGGGGGAGGTAGTAACAACAACAAAAATGGAAAGGGACCTGGGGGTAATCATATCAGATGACCTTAAGGTTGGCGAGCAATGTGAGAAGGCAGTAGGGAGGGCTGGGGGGATACTGGGATGTATAGGGAGAGGTATCACCAGCAGAAAACAGGAAGGTGTTATCCACCTGTGCAGACAGTTGGTGAGACCCCATCTGGAGTACTGCATCCAGTTCTGGAGACCCAATCTCTGCAAGGACATAGACAGAATGGAGGCAGTTCAGAGAATGTCAACTAAAATGGTGCAGGGTCTGCAAGAGAAGCCATATGAGGAGAGACTAAAGGAGCTTAATATGTATACCCTTGAGCAAAGGAGGGAGAAGGGGGGACATGATAGAAACATTTACGTACCTCAGTGGAATCAACAAAGTCCAAGAGGGTAGCATCTTTCAGAAAAAAGAGATGTGCAAGAACAAGGGGACACAATTTGAAGATAGGGAGGGGGGTGGCTCAGGGGCAATGTGAGGAAGTATTTTTTTTCACAGAGAGGGTGGTGGATGCATGGAACAGCCTTCCTGAGGAGGTTGTGGGGTCTAAAACTGTGGGAGAATTCAAGAATGCATGGGACAGACATAAGGCAGTTTTTATGGGGGGGGTAGGAAGAAATAGGCTGTTGGTTAAGTAGGATCTGCAGCTTATCCTCTAGGTAAGAAAATGGGCAGACTACGTGGGCTGAGCAGTCCTTATCTGCCGTCAAAGTCTATGTTTCTATTAATGATTGCTTCATCTCTAGTAAGTCCCACATCTTTCTTTTTGATTATGACAGTTCTGGAACATTCTTGTTTCTTTTTTAAACTGTAAGATAGGGTGCGTCCTATTTTTTGGCCAGACTCCTAGATTGCTTGCCAAAAATGAAATAGCACACACTCTGCTTTTTGTTGCAGGTACATGTTTATTTTGTATCTAAGACCTATGATTTCTGTGAGGAGGGGCCCTGTGGCAGATGGGTTATCTCAAAACTTCTGTTCAAGTTCCTTCAACTGCTGTTGCTGTTCTGCCATGTCCTGTGCTTTAGCCTTCCTCAGGTAGGTGATATTGCTGATGCACCTGCCTCTGATATAAGCCTTGAATGCGCTTAGTGACTGCCTGCTGAGGTGTTCTCAGGTTTGTTTGTGAGTAGGAGGTTTTTAATATCATGCCTGATGCTGGCACATAATTTGGTCTCTTTGAGAGTGGATATCTTAAAGCACCACCTACCCCTAGTTCCTTCATCTGTGATAGGGGGAAGCCAGGTAAAGGAAATTAGGGCATTGTCTGATATAACTGTGGCTCCTATCTGAGCATCTGCTATGTTCATAGTCCAGGCTCCTGGGTTGACCCATAGGTCTATCCAAGGAAAGGACTGATGAGGGATAGAGAAGAAGAAGTAGTCCCCCCTGAAAGCAATTTGATTCTCAACAATTATTGGGCAATGGTAAATCTTCACTTGGAGTACTTTGTGCAGATGTGGTATGGCAGCTGAAGTAGAAACTGAATATTGTAGCACTTGAGAGGGTACCACACAGATTAACTAAAATTAATCAGGGAATGGTGAGTTTAAGCTATGGAGAAATTATAGATAGGATAAGAAATGTATGCTTTTTTCAGGGGGGAAAGGAAGCTTAGGGAAGATAAGATTTGCTTTTTAAAAAGGAATTGATTAAATAAGGTCGATGAAGGAAAGTTTCTTCATCATAAGGTGAATAGTGTTAGAGAACAGTACAGCCATGAACCAAGCTCCAACATTAATGTGTAAGTTGGGGGGGGGGCATTCTGGAAGGGAGTTGGATCCATTTGTTTCAGATTTTTTACACAATACTGAATGATGTTACTGCCTGGAGGCAGAAGACAAAAAAGTGGACATTTTGTTAATTTTTCCAGTATGTAACTGATATTTTGTATCCTTATCCTATATTGCATCTGTATTAAGTGCTAACTGAAAAATGAATTGGCAATGAATTATACAGAGCACAGCAGACTTTAAAATAAAGTATGGTTTTCCACAGTTACAATAGTTTTAATAAGGCCTGTTTGGATATGGCAGTTAAGGATCTGCAAATCAGATAATCTTGTAATTTAGTCCATTAGTGATATCATTCAAAATATCTTAATGGCTATCTCGTCAGATAGTGGATTATCTGATCTGTTTTACTGGATTATTCATGCTATCTAAAAGTGCAGATAACAATCACAGTAGCATAATTTGTATCTAGCAAAAATGCTGTTTTCAGTCAACACTGACTCTATTGATGTTTTGTCAGCCTGCCACAATCAAGGAGTTCCATACTGATACCCAAACTGATTTACACTTGGTTGAAGGCTGCAGAATGTATGCTAGTGGTGGGTTTGGGCATCCCCACCAGTTTAATACAACTCTGATGGGAAGGAAATCAATCAATCAATCACTTTATTTAACCAGGCATAAACACCATTGAGCAAGCTCATTTTCAAGGTGGTCCTGGGCATAAATACAATACAGTACACTTCATAAGATTACAATTACAGTGGACAATGGTGCAAAAAAAAAAAAGGAAAAACATTGTGAAGGTGCCACTCAATATGGGCCTATACATACCGGTCAACATAATTAACATGCAAAGGTACATAATGATAAGCTTTACTGAAATGAGAAGAGACAACAATCCCATATAGTCTCCGCTGAGTAAGAACTCATACTTAAATGATAAAAAATAAGGAGGTATTAAGGAATAGGGTAGAAATTGGGGTGAAAGAGTAGGCAGCCAAAAGGGAAGCCAGAATAGGTAAAAGGTAGAGAATAGGCAGGGTCATCTTGGATTAAGTGAACTAGGCTTGTAGGTCCTAGGTTTCTGTTGTTAGGAATGTGGGGTGGATGGACTCCTAATCACCAGATAAATTTGGGAGGGTCAAGTGTTGGGGAAGGAATGGGTTCCTTACCACCATCAAACTACAAACAGTGAGGGTCATTTTTATGCCTGGACAAAAACTGTAGTTTGGAATCATGAAAATGCCCCTACCTCACAAAATCTACTTACTGTACATTGGTTTCTCAGAAATCCAGTCATCTTGAGAACACTGAAAAAAATGTTCTGTAATTGAATGAAAATTGCAGTTTATTTTCTAAATAATTTAATAACCTGTCTACACATTTTCCAGTAAAACCACCGATCAAAACATTTTCCATAGCCAACCCAGTGGTGCTGAGGGTTTAAGTGCTGTACGCCACACCTTGTGTCATACAGGTGACCCAGGTTCAGGAATGAGCCTGGGCTGCCGGGGGTTGGCAGGGGAGAGAGAGAGAGAGAGGATCGAGTGTCTGGAGGACTGCTCTCCTCTCTTTGGGGGATTCAGGCTCCTGCCCAGCACTGCAGTGGCGCCTGGTGGCAACCAGAGGCACCGTAATGCACAGGGCTTGCTAGAGTGGAGGCGGAGCTGCAGCGGACATGCCTGGTGTCATTGCACAACCAAGCTCTGCCTGGGGGGGATAAAGGGGAGGGACACAATGAAGCCAAGAAAATCCCTTTTCCCAGAGATAGGTGACCACACTCCACTAGCCGGGCCCACGCCCAGCTCCTGAATTACAAGATAGAGCACCTTGGGTGGATAGGGCAGCCCCACCTTTGGAGGGCTCAGAAGCGAGGGGATAGCTGGTCTGGAGCCAGGAGCTGGAGGGTTCAGGCATGGAGATAGAGCCAAGGGTGTGCAGATGTCCAAGAGAGTTCAGGGCCAAGCAGAGCCAGAAAAAGAATGTAAAAAAATATATATATATTAGGTCAATCAATACTAAACCAGAAAGTCTCAGGTTTCAATTGCCAGTCATTTTGTGCTAAGAAAAGAAAATGGTCTTCTTTTCCATATTAGTATATGGTTTCAAACTTCTAGAACATTTAAACTGCTGAACTGACCATTACTAAACTTACAGGCCTGTGAACCCTGGCACCAACTTTGCATATGCCAAATTAGTGGCTGCTCCATCCAAGGACTAATAAATTATTAAGGTACATAAACTGGAGATTAACAATAAACTGCCTACTCAACCCTAATATAGAGGCGCGCTAACGTACACCTATAATTATAGAAAAATGGAAACATAGAAGTTGATGGCAGATAAGGACTGCAAGGCCAATTCAGTCTGCCCATGATTATTATGTGATATTATTATCTGTTCTATTATTTTTATGTTTTATATATTAGATACTTTATAACGCTATGATTATGACATTAAATAATATAAAAATATTTGTTATTTTTATGTAATGATTTATGTATTTGATAACATGAATTAATGTTTCATGTTTTGAAGAATTAGATTTTATTTATATACTGAGAAAAAATAGTTGCCTGTGGTATAATACTATGCTTCATTGGGTTGCTGTAGAAGATTGTAAATAATGGCATGTGTGGCATTCAGGTGAACTCACCACTGGAAGGACTATGTAAAGGATTGCCTATTGTACATTTTGGAGTCTTATTCATATTGTGACAGATGCAGAATAAGCCTTTTCAGCGTATATCAACACATACACTGTCTGACCCTGACATGCCTAGGTAATGCGGAAGCATGATGGAATGTTGCATTTGTGCTTCAGTTCATCATGCACTAGTCTTCTGAATCCACCTTCTTCTATAACAGGGAACTAGCTGAAGATTAAGAGCCATTACTGTTCTCAAATGAGCTTTATGGTGGTAGTGACAAAGGACCACAGCAGAATGACCCATTGACATGAGTGCCATGAAAAGTAAATGTATTGGCATGGATGCTTGTAATATCTTTAAATATATTTTATGTGTATGACAAGAAAACATGATTTCTTAATGAACATGTAGTGAGTTATGAAGATGATAATAAATAATACTATGTATAGTGCTTCAAAGCAGAAAGGCAGTTGTCTATGCCTACGGTGCGCAGGTGGCTGTGGTTGCACTCACACTGACAGCTGTTTCTTTGCTGTTCATATATACACAATGATTCCTGATGATAATAAATGACACTATCTACAGAGCCTCAAGGCAGACAGGCAATGGCCTGTTCCCCCAGCACAGAGTACCACCTCCTGCAATGATGAATACCAGTCCAATTGTACCTTGTGTGCAGTCTGCAGGTTGGGAAGAAGGTGATGTTACCCTCAAATTAAAGGGCTGCATGATGAGGAAAACATGTTTCATGCTGGAAGGAAAAGGAGAATGATGAAGAACATGTGCTGTTTTCTGTACAATTTAATTTCTATGTTTTAGTGAAGCTATTATTATTATTAACATTTATTATTATTACATATTTCTTTATTTATATGTCAAGAAAATATGCTTTAAGTTGCTCTGTGGTGCAGATGATTTTTATGTTCAATTGTCTGGTGGTGGTGGAGGGGGCCAGAGGTATTTCAGGAGAGAGGCCCTTAATTAGTGATAACAAAGAAATTACTTTTCTAGCCACTGTAGAATTATATGCCTTGTGATGGCATTGGACATGGCAGCAGATTTAATGCATGAGCAGATAATATACTGTAATTTGATATAATTTGACATGAGCAAAACATTTTATCAACTGCAATATGATATATGATCAGATCTTGTAATCTGATATTATATAATATGCTATATATGCAGATAATATAGTCTTATATTACATGATATGTGAACATATAACATAATCTGATATAGTATGACAAAAGTATATAAATATAGAAATTTGCTGGCAGAAAAGACATGGACTTTGTTGACTTTGCTCTGTTCTACCTTTGGAATATCAATTAATGCCAATCACTGAGTGCCTTAAACAGAGTCTCCAGATTTGAGCATTGTCCATCTTGCATTATAACCCCTTCAGTCATTCAGTTACCATGCTCCTGTACCTGTCCCATTCCAATTTAAACATCTGGATATGATATACTGTATGATATTTAAAAAAAATATATATAAGCTGATGTAAAATTATACGATATATGAGCAGATAATTTATTCTGATATAATTTGATATGATTTATCAGCAGGTCAAAGAATACAATATAACATGATATGATTTATGAGAAGATAACATATCATGATATGATATGAAATTATATGATATGATATGATATGACACGATACGATACGATACGATACGATATGATATGATATGATATGATATGATATGATACAGGTATGTGGAAGTAATGTATGGTTGATGATACCATAATCTGATTTAAGGTAAAAAATAATTTGATATACAGTATGGTAACATAGTATGATCTAATGTGATATACAATGATATAATACAATTTAATTTATGATCATTTTTATTATAAAATGGGTAGGGAGAGGAATTAGTTGAATCCTGATTGGCCGATATGGTTTGGAGCACAGTGCCTTAAGGGATGATAGCCACTAGATCGGAAACCCTTTCAGTAACTAGGATACAGTGCACACAGCTATCCATGCCTGCCAAAAAAAGAAAATGTTTTTGGAAGATATTTCTCATAGCTATGTTTGTATAGTCAAAACTCCTAACAAACTTGCCATGCCATAACTTAAAAAAATACATTTGAACAGGTTTAAAATGTCCGTGCCCCCTACATAGTGTAAAATAAACACAAGATGGTAAAACAAGACAATGAAACTCATATAGTCACCATGTGTTTGCTCTATTCTGGCAGTTACTTTACAACAGTCCTCTAACCCCCAACGTAGAGTTAATGTGACATACTGTGATGTGCCACAGAGCTGTTTAATAGGCACCTTCAAGAAAGTAATAGCAATAATGTTCACCCCACAAAAGACAGAACAATGATAGAGTACTGTATTTCATGCGTCTCCCCACCCACTAACATCATGAAGTTAACCAGTTACGTAAATAGCCATTTTTAGTAAAACATGCCTCCTTCTGTCTGTGGCCCACAGTGGTAGCTATCACCCATGAAGATGTGATTTGAGAATTGGCTGTGTTATTGTTCTGGTTCAGCATTGTCCTCCTCTTTATGAATGACTGCAGACTGTCATTGTTTTATGAAAAGTGAAAAAAAAGAAAAGAAAAGAATGATTGCTCAACATTTCCTGCACTACAATAGAATCCTTATTAATCTAGTGAGGGGAAAGGATGGAGAACACTGACGGACCGATCGAAAAAGTGGCCAGGCTGCATGTTAAACAAGACTGGTCACTTCTCATATTTGTGAAGGCTGCACGAATGTGTAAGGTGTCTGACTTTCAGGAATGTGCTGCAAATGCATTTGCAAGTGTGGGTAGTGGACCACATCACCATACTTCTCAACCTTTTGTCACAGAAATGAGGGACATGGGCACTCAAAATGAGGGACAATGAGAGACACTGACCCATTTAATGAGGGATACATCTTCAAACATGGAGATACAAATTCAATGCATTTTGGAAACCATTGTCTTTACTTATTTATTTTTGTTTTAACATCTTAGAATATTATGATTTTTTTGTTTTAATGTCTGAATTTACAGCACATTGTATGTGTGGTCAGCACCTTTTCTATGAGGGACACTTGAAGGACTGAACAATTTTGAGGAATAAAATGAAGAACGTTCCTCATAATCAGGGTCAATTGAGAGGTGTGCACATCACTGTTAAGGGAATAATAAATAAAACAGCCTAAAGCATAATGAGTCACAGCAAGAGCACGTTTACGGTTCATGTCCGTCCTCTGTCAGGTATATTCCCACTGCATTCATGCATCAGTTGATCTGCTAGACAGTGCTGCAGTCATTTACTAGCTCTCCCCGACTCGCTGCCTATATGCAGCCCAACTGCCAGCCCACCACCACCACCCATCCTGTCACATAGCACATCACAACCATTTGTTATTTTTTTTTTTATCTTTTCAAATTCAGTATACTTTATTAATAATTTGTTATTTTGTTTTTGCTCTTTTTCCACTACAGTTTAAAATATTTAAAATTTAAATACTTTAATAACTTTGTTGTGCCACTCAGGACCAGCACTACTCAATGTTCTGAACACTGAGTTATTTCATGCTGTTACCATGGTGGCACCACACCACTTCCATTCAGTTGCAATATTTCTCTCGTACACTCAATCTCATTGGACCTGAGAATGAGGGGCATCAGTTATCACTATAATTAAATAAAGCACTGATTTACCTATGGCCAACTGATAATTTTATCCAATTCTATGAAAACAAAAAAAATGGTTCTAAACTAAAAAAAAAGGCATTAAGGTATAAATCAATAAATAAAGGCATCAATGCAAACAGTTTCAGTACAGCTCCACATAGTGGCAAAACACTGCAATAGGGCCTTTTTTTAATTGAAACATTGGAGAGGTGGCAGTCATGGTTGCTGACATATGGGAGCACTATGGCATCTTATTCAGGGCAGAGTTCCTGAAGGTGCTAGTTGAAACAAAAGCCAGGTCGTGGCTTGACATTCAGGCCAATGTCAATGCTGCTGGACCAGAGGCATGCACACTGGCAGTGATCGATAACAATTTCTGTGACCTCTAGTCCACTGTGCAGTGTAAGCTAGCAGCAGTCAAGCAGCCACATACCACCACGAGCAGCGGCATGCCCACACAGCAGCATGGCCTGTCCCCTACAGAGAGGATGGTGGCAGAGACACTCACTGAAGTATCTCTGCATGGTGAGGAGGAGGGCATGGATAGACTTCGAGGTATGTAGTACACCACAGGGACCAGCCAGTAGAGGGGCTCAGACAGTACGGCCATGCTAACCATCGTGTTGCACCCTACAGACCCTGTGATGGGGAAGATCCCCAATGAGGAGGCTGCAACACCAATGGAGGTGGGTACATGCCTGGAGATAGGTGCTAACTGCCAGAGTCAGGAGAATGCTTCAGGTAGGTGGTATCTATGGGGACTGGCAACCATCAGTGCATCTATACCTATGCCACAGTCCATTACACCTGGCTTGTCCCCCCCAGTACACCACAGAAGCCCATGGTCATGTCAGACGAGGAAAGGGTACGAGAGGACACTGGCATGGGCCAGTTCTGGGAACCTCAGGGGGAAGAGGAGAATCTTGATACCTCACCACAGACTGCCGCCCCCACACCCACCTGCAGTCATGATTCCCAGCAACTGTTGCTCCCTTGACAGCCAGCCCAGGCTGGCCTAGAGGGCACTGTGTAACCCTGCATACATACATATTTGGTGGTCCTGCAGCAATGGTCCTCCAGCACTGTTGGGCAGACACCAGAGGCAGTCTGTCTGCACCATACCAGTGGAATACAAAGGAGCAACCAGAGAACACACAGTACTCGTATAACAGTGGGCATGAGGGCCTCTTCAGCTGCTCCACGCACCGGACAAGGAGGCTGGACAGCAGGGGTATACTGCACATCTACTACCAGAGGTGAGGCAGTTGGAATGTGACTGACTCCATGCACAGCAAAATAACACAAGACAATGAAGTAGCTGACCACCGAGGTGAGATTCATGCACCGGAGAATTGTTTACATAGGGGATTTACTGGAGAGGCTGATGCAGCACTTGCTAACAAGGTCCAGCACAGGCACATGAAGCAGCACTGGAGGCCACCATGCACTGCACACCTGCCTATCCCAATTATCATGAAGGGTAGAAGGACAGCCAACCACCACTGACATCAGGTACACGCCTAGACATCTGGGCCTATGTAGGAGGACAGGCCACAGACAAGACATGGCATCTAATCACAAAAGCATCTGTATGCAAAGGGCAGCAACTGAGGAAGAAAAAAATTATATCTGCCACCCAGCAACACAAGCAATGATGGGGAGCTCTCTAGCTCATTCACTGCAATTATGCTTGTCACTCCAATCATCACCTTTTTGTTTTCTAGATTCTATCTTTATCTTTCCATTTAACACTTCTTCTCTTAGACTCCCCCTTTTTTTCTTTCCCCACATATATATTCCTTATTTTGCCTCTCCTCTACACTAACTTTGCTTTTTCTTTTTTAGATATTTCCGGAAGAAGACCTATGGTCGAAGCATCCATTTTTAACTCTATTTTCTATTTTCAGCATGCATTTAATATAATCATATGTTTTGTTTTCAGACCACATGCTGACGCAGCACCTTGTTTTTTTTTACAAGCAACAAGTTCCATATAAGTATATACTGTACATACATCACCAACACATATATCCTCCATTGCATATAATTCTCCAACATCTATAACCCCCACTACACATTACCCCACCACACATATCCACAACCACATATTACCCACCACCACATATAACACCCATCACATATAACCCCCAAGCAAAGAAAATGATCCTTCCCATACTGTGGACAGTGCTTCTCTGAGGGCAGAGCATCATCACAGTGCCACATAGACACCCCATGGTAGAATATCCCCTGTATGGGTCCATGCCATGCCACCCATCCAGACAATGACTTTGTTCCTTGCCCCTGGAAGGCTTCTTCTTCTGTTACCCAGTGGTAGCTCCCCCTATACATCCTTCAGCATAAGTAGCCAAAGCGGCACAGATATATTGTGCATCATGGCACACACTGTGAACGTTCTGCATGTCTTCCCTGGGGCAAGCATCACTGTGCCACCTATCAGACCCATGCACCTTAACCACATCTTCAGCAGCACTATTGTCTTCTCAGTCACTGACTGTGTCTTCCTGTGTGCCTCACTGTATGCCTCTTCTGCTGCTCCATGAGCATCCAAGTATGGAGTTATCAGGTATGGCCATAGTGGATATCTGCTGTTGCCTTTGCAGTGGGTAAATGACAGTGTCTGTACCATGCAGCTGCCAGGCATCCACCAGCAAATTACATGTGCAGAGTATGGATACTCACTTATCACCCATCTATTCCAGCCCCCCACATGCACCAAGGAGTGAACTCAGCCTGGAGCCATCTAAGATATAGGCATCATAGCTAGAACCTTATTTTTTGGAACACACATTAGCGATGCTGGCCATGGAATCATAGACTATCTGACAGTTGATTCTGTGAAACCCATTTCAGTTATAGTAGGCATTCTCATCCACAGAGGGTCACCCACAATAGGGTGAAAACAAAGTGACCATGAAAAACCGGAGCATAGGAACATGAGCAAGAGCAACCCGCATGACAGGCAATTGTGTCATCCCCATCGGAGATCACACACTGGCTGTTGACCCCATTGCAGGGGGCTTTGTCCCTCTGTTCCCCCCCTGAAATATATATGAACACTCTCCATCCTGCTCACATTCATGGAAGAGGACCACAGTAGGATCCTATGGTCATAACACCCAGAATCACTGCTGCACAGAAATTCTGGCTGCTGAGAAGACATTAACCCTAATTGTGACACCAACATTCTGACACCCTCTTTCTCTCACCCATTAGATGGAATATCATCTGCAGATGATGCTGATATTGTCACATGCATACAGTTATTGACACAAATTAGTTTAGGCATGCCATGCATGGCAAAGAATGCTTAAACTTGTGATCCATATGTTTCCCAGTGTGGTGGAAAATGTCAGGTGCTTATTCCCACACAGGAGCAGGATGTTGGTTACCTGCTGCAGTGCCCAGGACATGGAGGACTGATTTACATCCATGACAACCCCTGCCACCCTCTAGAACACCCCTGTGGCATAGTATGCCAATGCACATACAACCTTTCTCTAGACCAACATTGCCTTTGACCAACAGGTACATGGGGTCACATGGGCATGGACTACATCACACAGTCATTTAATTGTGGTGTGTTGTGAATGAACTGACTCAGAACAGTGTGTCTCCCACAGGGCATTGTTATTCAGCCATTGCCAGAATACACATTGTCATGGATGTGCCCCTAATGTCTGCTCATGTTCCCTCTAACTGTTCAGCAAGAGGACATTTAATAGTAGCCGTCTGCACATCCTGTGTACCCCTGTGGAATGGCCCTGGAATGTCTACTAGATGGTGCATGTTACACACCTGTCTGTGCTTCCTCTGCATGTGCTTCTGAGAGAGATGCTGCACAAATATCCGTTGTGCACATGAGCACCTCTAAAGGGGCATGTACCCCTGCACAGCTGCAGGATGATGCAATGTGCATGTACTTCACCACCAGGTCAATGCTGTACAGACAGTGGAAACAATGTCTACCTCTACAGTTGTAAGAGCAAGCACCATAGGGAGAGTGGGGAGTACCCTCAAAAGCTCTGGCATATGGCCAAAACTACACACCAGGATTTGGAGAATGGTGGAGTGATATGGGATGTGATGGAGCCGAGAGAGGTAGGTATCCAACTGGCAAGGGGTGATATGGCATGCATGTCACGTAGTAGTAGTAAAAATCTTTACTTTTATATGGGAACCAATGTTGGTACAATGTACACCATTAGATCCAAACTCCTATTTTCAATGTGGTCCTGTTTAAAAATCAGTTTCAATTATACAATAAAAGAACATAAAAGTAAAACATGCAGACAAGCGTACTTACAGTTCACAGACATACATTACTAAGTGGACAGTTACACTTAAATCACAATCAGTACATTAACTATCAAAAAATTGAAAGTGCAAAAAACCATTTATGACTTTAGCTATTATATGTATATTTTGTAAACGTGAGCTAAAGAAATTTTAGTGTTTCACCTGTTAGCGGATGGACAATTCCTACCCGGATGTTTTGTCTGTGCTGTGTCATAGGCATTGTTCTTTTATTTGTTTCCTCAGGACTTCTGTGGAAAGCCAAGGAGGATTATTCTGGAGCAACAGGAACGGACCAATGGGGCTGTGGTGGTGGTGGTGGTGGTGGCCTGTGGTGGTGGCCCAGTGTGCGGTAGGTGCTGCAGCTGCTGGACTGGATTTCCGGGTGGGTCAGAAGCCAGGATGCTTATTATAAAGATGCTGATGGGGAGCTCTGAGCACTGGCAGCACTGCCAATGGTTACTGATGTAGGGGGGCACTAAGTGTCAGCTGCATTCTGCTGCGGCCCTGCATGTGTATCCTGCTCAGAACAGACACATAGCAAAAGAAGTGAAAAAGGAGGACAAGACTTTCTATAGGTATGTTAGTGAGAGGAGAAAAAATAAGGTGGGATTATAGGAATAAAACAGGAGAAAGTTGATGGCATGGAAGGGGGACCAAGAAAAAGCATCAATCCTGAACAGATATTTCTGTTCAGTTTTCACAGAAGAAGAGAAAGGGGAGGGACCACATCAAAGATACAGGATTGGAGGGAAGGTAGACACAAGTCCTTTACAGAGAAGAGAGACCTTAAGGAAATCATAAAATTGAAGGTGGACAAAGCAATTGGATCAGATAGGAGACAAACTAGAATATTAAAAGAGTTAAGGGAAGTGCTGGTGGAACCACTGGCAGCCCTATTCAATGAGTCACTGGATACTGGTTTGGTTCCAGAGAACTGGAAAAGTGCAGGTGTAGTGCCTCTCCATGAAAGTGGGAGCAGAGAGGAAGCAGGAAACTATAGACCTGTAAGCCTGACCTCAGTGATGGGGGAAAATGATGGAAGCACTGCTAACAGAAATCATAGTAGAGCATCTGGAAGCCAGCGGAGCACAAGATTCAAGGCAGCACAAATTCACGTCAGGAAAGTCATGTGAAATTAATCTGATAGATTTCTTTGACTGGGTGACCAGAGAAGTGGATTGGGGGGAGCAGTGGATGTAGCCTACCTGGACTTCAGTAAGGTGTTTGACACCGTTCTACATAGAAGGTTTGTGAGCAAGCTGGGTAGCCAGGAATTGGATCGTGAGGTGGTGAACTGGGTTGGAAATTGGTTACGGGATAGAAGACAAAGGGTGGTGGTAAACTGAGCAAGATCAGAGGAGGGGAGAGTGACCAGTGAAGGGCCACATGGATCAGTTCCTGGACCCATCATGTTTAATATCTTCATTAGTTTCATTGCAGAGGTGCTGGAGGGGAAGGTATGCCTCTTTGCAGATGACACTAAGATCTGCAATATGGTGGATACTCCAGAAGGGATGGAAAAAATAAGGAAGGACCTAGCTAAACTGGAACAATGGTCCAGAGTGTGGCAGCTGCAATCCAATGTGAAGAAGTGCAAAATCATACACTTGGGATGCAGGATCCCAGGGGAGGATTACAGCTGGGTGGGTAGTTGTTATCGGCCACCAAGCAGGATAGAGATCTGGGAGATAATCATATCTAATGACCTAGATGTGGCCAAACAATGTGCTAAGTCTATGGGGAAAGCCAGAAGGATGCTGGGGTGCATAGGGAGAGGTATCACCAGCAGAAGAAAAGTGGTAGTAATGTTACTGTACAGGTCACTGGTGAGACCTCATTTGGATTACTATGTCCAGTTCTGGAGACCACATCTCTGAAAGGACATAGACAGGGTGGAGACAGTTCAGAGAAGGGTGACAAAAATGATGCAAGACCTGTTCCATAGTTCATAGGAGAGACTGGAGGCAATCAATATGTATACCCTAAAGGAGCTGGGAGAGAGGGGCGACATGACAGAGACCTTCAAATACCTTAAGGGAATAAATAAGGTACAGGAGGGTAGTATCTTTCAAAAAAGAAGTTACCCTGTAATAAAAGGGCATCATATGAGATTGGAAGGGGGAAAACTAAGTGGTAACGTGAGAAAATACTTTGTCCCAGTAAGGGTGGAGGAAGCATGAAACAGCCTCCCTGCAGAGGTGGTGGGAGCAAAGATTGTGAAAGAATTCAAAACTGCATGGGATAGTCATTGGAGAACCCTATCAGTGCAAAAAGAGAGGAAAATCCAGATATAAAGTAGGATCTATAGCTTGTCAGTAGGTAGGGAAGGGGCAGAATGGATGGGCCTGTCTGTCCTTATCTGCTGTCAAATTCTATGTTTCGATGTCTGTTCTCTGTATTCCTCTCACTGTTGGGGTATTGTGGAATGCTTCACTTAATGGTGTTTGTGGAGAGGGTGTATACCCCATCCATGCTGAAGAAGTCCATCAATGATTTACAGGAGGAGGAGGTGGAGTACTTGCCAGAAACATAGCACTCCCACAGAGCTGTGACAAGGGATGTGTGGGGTTGTTATGCTGTTTATGTTCCTGTCCACAGACACAAACATAGTTGCTGCTCGTTATGTAATATACAACCTTGTCATACTCATGGACAGCCATTCCCACTATAGTAAAGCATATTTTGTACACATCTCATGTCTGGTTTATTTTATTTATTTATTTATTTATTTAAGTATTCGTAAATAACCTTTGAGCATAAGCTCATTTACAAAGGTTCCATGTCAGGAGACACAAAACAATGTACAGAAATAATTGAAATATTGCAGAGGGTAAATAACAGCAGCTTACAAGGACATTTAGAATAACACACAAAGTAAATTATAGCAGGCTGTAATAATGTTGGGATCTATTGCTTTAGGTACAACAATAACACACGGTTCAGCTAGAATGAGCAGGCTAAGTTGAATACTGCTGCAGCACGGGGAAAGGAGTAAAGTACCAACCGTGTTTCTGGATGGCAGCAAATCAAGTGGGGTGAGAAGAAGTGGCAGGTAAGAGTACGCAGCCTCAAATACCAGGCCTTGTCCTCAGAGTAGAAAAGGTGGGTGGGCAGATATGGGCAGCAAGCTAGGGTGGGGGGCCAGCATCCTGGATGGAATGGGCAGGTTGGCAGGTGTTTTCTTCTGGTCAGTGGTGGCATGCCGCTAGACACTATTGTCAAACCCATGGTGGGTTTGGTGTGTTCTAAGGGCCACTGGCCATGGGTCTTATTGCAGGTCAAGTGGCTGTGTGTAGGGGGGCACAGTAGGGCACTCTTTGTGCTCACTGCCCATGTACTATGTTGTGGGTGGCAGGAGCTCATGTGCTATGGGGCAGGACTGCTCATTTGTTCCTTGTTGTTCTACAGTATCTTCATGTGGTGCTTGTTTTGTGGATTTTTATTTCACTATTTACATACTATGACATTAAGATATTCAAACCTCTGTAACACTACATGTCTTCCTCAGTGCAGGTCCATCTAGTCCTGCATCTTATGTCCAGGGTCCTTACAGTTCCAGTGGTCTGTCCTGCCTATATGCTGGCCTCTGCTTACCATACGTACATACTGCACAGCCAAGAATTGTGCATTTGGGTGTTGTTTGCCCTTTCATGTGGGAGTCATGTGCCTTGCAGGGACTGCCTGGCATTATGGCATAGACACCCAAATGAGCCCCTTCCTGTTGCAGGTTCTTTGTGTGTGTGTGTGTGTGTGTGTGTGTGTGTGTGTGTGTGTGTGTGTGTGTGTGTGTGTGTGTGTGTGTGTGTGCGTCGTGCGCTCTCGTGTGTGTGTGTGTCTATCTCTTCCCGCCTTAGCCTATCTTTCCCTCCCCATCCCACTACACAAAGGGAGGACCACAGAAAAGGTCAGGGAGGTCCAATGTGCCTGCAGTCTCTCTCCCAGCATCTGAAAGCTCTGCGTCTCTTGCTCCACAGGATGGTTTGCCAGATTGTTGGTACCAAAAAAATTAGAAAAAGTACCAGGAGCAGGGGACATGTGATGAAGGCCAAACAGAGGAAGTTCAAGAGGGATGTGTGAAATATTTCTTTACTGAAATGGTGGTAGATGCCTAGAACAGAGTGCCAGTGGAAGCAGTGGAGGCTAGAATTGTGGAGGGCTTCAAACATGCATGGAATAAAGACAGGGGTGTATTAGAAAAAAGTCAGGGAGGCTGGAGGATTTCCAGAGAAGAAATAGTGTCTGCAGAGGCAGAACTGGCAGGGAAAACTTGGGCTGACTAGATGGGCTAAGCAGTCTTTTTCTGCCAACACATTCTCTTTCTATGTTTATAACTCCCCAGAAACTGCTTGAGCCTAATGTCCTGGTGAGATTGAGGACTCCCTAGTGACTGCTGGAACGCAAAGTCCAACAAAAAACAAGAAGTCTTCAGAGGCTGCTCAAACCCAAAGTTCCACTGGGAGTGAGGACTCCCAAGCAAGATGCCTGTTCCACAGTTCCACCAGGACCAAGGACTTTCCAGTGGCTGACTCTAGTCCATATTTCCAATGGGAGCGAGAGCTTTTGAGCAGCTGTCTGTGCCAAATCTTTCACTGGGAGCATGGCAACCCTTGGACCAGTCTGAAATCAAAATTCCTATTGGCTGCCCAAGCCAAGATTTCCTTCAGGACTGAGAACACCATGGGTTCTGCCTAAGCTCAAAGTCCATCCAGAATAAGGACTCTCTTGCAGCTGCCTATGCCCAAAGTAGCATAAAAAGTGAGCATTCTCCAGTAGCTAACCAAGCTCAGAGCCACACTGGGAGCAGGGACTCCACAGCAGATGCCCATATTCACTTGTGGTTTGACCTAGATTTTTCCTGTAAACTAGTTTTTTTTTTTATCCCCCCTTTTTTAATCATATATTATCTATAATTATGATGAATAAGAAACCATTCATTCTTTGACTATCATAAAAATTAAGGCAAGCGCAGGAGAGAAATTAGGGTATTAAAAAGATGTATTCAATAACAAGGTTCTATCAGATAAGTAAGAGGATTAAGTTAAGGGTGACTCCTGATGTATTTTTGGCAGCAGTAATGCAAAATTTCAGTGGGGTGCGTTAAAAAAAAAAAAAAATAATAATTAAAGGTGTTGTAGAGGAAGGGGGACCACTAGCATAAGAAATTTCACTAAAAGAAAGTAGGTGTATTGCTTCTGTCCCTAATAAGGTGATATGTTTATTGAGCTTTGACAATTTTAGAGAGCAAGGCCTGGATTTTTCAAATGGCCTAGGGACTAAGTCCCATGCCACAGTCCGCTGGTGCAGAAAAAATCTCTGCACCAGCAAATTGTCATATTTTCATCCCATACTCTACACAGGTAGGAGGTACAACTGCAGGTGATGTTACCGCTCATCTAACCAGGTGTAACATTTGGTGCAGTTTCACCAAAAAATGGTAACAAGCTGCCTTAAATCATGGAAATGGCCTTAAAACAGCTCCTTCTTTGAAAATCCAGTGCATGCAGGAACAACTGTGTCTCCACAAGTGAAGAACCCATTTGCTCAAGTTTTTCCTGCACGTCAACCAGTTCCTGGGGATTTTGAGGATCCAGCCCCCAGAATGCAACTACGTCCTTTTGAATGCCCACCTTTAACATCCGACATCTATTTTAGATGTCATGCATTGGGCATCTTGAAGCATGGACAAAAATGGAGAGTTGGGCCTAGTGGGGGACTGGAAAGGGGAGGACGGATTGGGGTTTTGGGGTCCAGGAGATGCCCTGGGGTGAAATGGGGTCAAGATAGAGGTTACTCTTGTCTTGTACCCATACCCAAGGGCTCCAAAATAATTGGACAGGTGCCGAGGTCTTCCCCGACAGCTCATCCCGCCTTGGCGGTGTTATGCAATGCCAGATCAATTAAGAACAAGACAGCTAGTATTGCTGATCTTGTTGGATCATCTGATCTGACTTGCATCACCGAGACCTGGCTGGATGAAAATCCAGGCCCTGTATTGGCCTTGGCAACTCCAGCCGGGTTCTCAGTGATACACCGTCCAAGGCTGGATCATAGGGGCGGGGGTGTGGCCATTATGTTTAAATCTGAGCTGGGCCTTGTGGATGTGCCATGTGGATATGCCATGTGGAAATACCAGTTCCTTTGAATATATCCTGGGAGAGGGTGCAGGCTGCGGGATTCTCCTTGTCTACCGTCCACCAGGTGACGCTGGAGCATTCCTGCAGGAGATTGCAGACTTCATCGTCGACCTGGTGCTGAGGTTTCCCAGACTCATACTTCTGGGTGACTTCAATGCCTGGGTCGATGATGAACTCTCTCATTTTGGTCAAAATCTCCTCCAGCTGATGAACATGCTGGGCCTGACACAGGTTGTTACCTCCTCTACCCATATGGGGTCATTCATTGGATCTGATTTTTCTCATGGGTATGGAGATCTCTGATTTGGGGGTGGAACCAGTCAGTTGGTCTGACCATTACACCATAAGGTTCTGCTTCAGGGCCCACTCTAATAGGTCTGCTCTTACGGAGATGGTTCAATACCGCCCTTTAAGGAGTGTTAACCCCAATGACCTAATGGCGGTATTGGATCTATCGAGCTTGTCGGTTGAAAGCATGAGTCCAGAAGATCTTGTACTGGCCTATAATAAGGCTGTGGGAGATGCTCTGGACAAAATTGCTCCTGTTAGTGTTCGGCCTCTCACCCTTAGGTCCAAGGGCCCGTGGTTTGATGGCTCCTTGAGGGGATTAAGGCGAGTTGGCTGAAGGCTGGAGAGAGTTTGGCGGAAATCGGGCCTTGATGCCGACAGGCTTAGATTGATGGCACATTATGATCGCTATCAATAAGAAATCACTCATAAGAAGGCAGAATTCCTGTCCAGAGAGATTTCTGCTGCACAAAATCGACCTGTTCAGCTTTTCCGGACTGTGGACAGAGTGTGCAATCCAGTCTGTCTTCAACCCAGAGAAGCATTTTCTCAGCTAAGATGCGAGGAGTTTGCTCATTTTTTTGTGGATAAGGTTGCCGACCTCAGGTCCGGTATCGGCCCGACCTCTCCTATGGGGGATTGCGGTGGTCGACTAAAGGTGGCTCTTCCTCGGTCTGTATGGCTAGACTTTCACAGGCCAGAATTTGTTGACATTGTGAAGATCATCCAAACAATGCGACCAACTACTTGTTGTTTGAATCCGGGTCCTACACCACTTTTAGTAAGTTGTGTAGAAGCCATCTACCCAATCCTTGCAGACATTGTCTGGAAATCTTTGGAGAGGGTTTTTTTTCCTGACCCCTTTAAGGAGGCAGTAGTTTGACCACTCCTAAAAAAATCCTCCTTAGATCCTGACTGTCTAGCTAACTACCGGCCTATCTCTAACCTTCCATTTGTTGGTAAGGTTATGGAAAAGGCAGTTGCGCTGCAATTGGATGATCACCTTATATCTCACAATGTCTATGATACTCTCCAGTCTGGCTTCAGGAAAAGGCATAGTACAGAGACTGCCCTTGTCCGGGTATTAAGTGACCTCCTTATGGCCCGAGATTGAAAGGCACGTACCATTCTGGTCCTTCTCGATCTATCTACTGCATTCGACACTGTAGACCATAGAGTGCTATTGGAGCACCTTCGAGTCTTCTGTGGACTGTCTGCACAGTCCTCGAATGGTATCGTTCTTACCTCACAGGCAGATTTCAGAGAGTTGTCACTGGAATTTATTCCTCTGATGCTCACTCTCTGTCTTGTGGGGTACCACAGGGCTCCATTCTAGCTCCCATGTTGTTTGCAGTCTACATGTTTCCATTGGGAGAAATCATCAGGCAATACAGTTTGGGTTTTCACTGCTATGCAGATGATAGTCAGCTGTATCTGTCCTTTCTCCCCAGTCAGGGTGATGCACTCTCTATACTTAACAACTGCCTTGATGACATCAGACTTTGGATGAGTTCGAGCTGGCTGAGACTCAATCCCGGACAAGACCGAGGCATTGGTGGTGGATCCAGGTCATCCGGGGATGGGTGTGGGAGCTGGACAGCCATCAGATTTATTACTTGGTGGTGTACCGCTCTCTCCCTCTGAACAGGTGCGAAATCTGGGTGTTATCTTTGATGATGGTTTGACCCTGAAATCTCAGGTGTCAGCTGTTGTCAAATCCTCTTTTTACCAACTGTGGAATATCGCCCGGGTGAAACATCTGATCTCCCCAGGCAACCTTCCAACATTGATCCACGCCTTTGTCACTACTTGTCTTGACTACTGCAATTCCCTTTACCTAGAGCTACCAGGGGTTGATATCCGCCACCTCCAGCTAGTGCAGAATGTGGCAGCCAGGCTTTTGACTGGTACTTTGAGGACCAGTCACATTACGCCTGTGCTCTGTGAACTGCACTGGCTGTCTGCATGGTGGAAGATCACCTTTAAGGTTGGTTTACTAACCTTTAAAGCTCTACATGATCAGGAACCCGGTTACCTGAAAGATCTCCTGATTCCCTACTGCCCCCTCCGTCCTCTCCGTTCTGCCAACGAGGGATTGCTGGAGATTCCCAGGGTATGATTGAAGTCATCAGGATCTCGTGCATTTGCTTTTTCGGCACCAACCCTGTGGAATTCTCTACCTCGTTGGTTGAAAGATTGCCCAACCGTTGCTAATTTTAAGGTTGCCTTAAAAACATATTTATTTGAATTAGCATACTCCTGTTAGTTCTTGGTTAACTTTTAAATGCTTTTAAAGATCTGGATTTTATTGATTAATGTCTGTACAGTGCTTTGAATTTGAAAAGCGCTTTATAAATAAAATTGAATTGAATTGAAAAGTTTTATTTGTTGTTTACAAGTGGATATGCCAGTTGAGAAACTGGAAGAAGTGGAGCCGATTAAGATTCAAAACAGGTTGGCTCTGGAACCATCTACAAAGATCATGAGAGGTTATAATCCCTTGGCATGTGGCAAAGATGAAAAAATTCATAGAATGGCTGAGTGGAGAAGTCCTACATAGGCACCCGAAGTACTGACTGGGATGGATATGGGGGTCCTCCATAGTGGAGACCCCAAGGGGCATGGTAGTGGACCCCAGAGGAGGAGGAAATTAATCCTGGGGGGAATCTCTGTAGTGAGGGGATATAGCTGAGGGAAGGTAAGGATTAGGAGATAGTTATTTCCTTCCTGGCACCATAACTCGCAGAGATAGAAAGAGGATTAAAATGGTTGCTGGGGCAGCAGGAAAGGAGGGGCAGCTGGGCATCATTATCCATCTGAGGACAATAGTTCAGGAGGAGTTTAAGGAACTGGGGAGGGGTCTTAGGCAACTAGCACAATCTGTGACTTTCTCAGAGGTGCTACCTATCTATAACAGGGAGGATGATAGGATTCTCCACACCAGTATCTTCAATGCATGGTTGAAGGAATGTTGCAGAGAGGAGGGTTTTGGATTCATTATGGACTGGGGCACCACCTCGAGGGATAAGTGCCTGTACTGGGGTGATGGCCTGCATCCATCCAGGAGTAGAAACATGGGCCTCAGTAAGTAGTTTAAATGTTACATTGCAGAGCATTTAAACTAGCTGAGGAGGGAGGTGGACTAAGGCAGGGAAACATAAACTGTCCTCCCTCCTCCTGCCCCCCACACCACGCAGGCCCACGAGGTCAGCAATGTGAATTCTGAGGGAGTGAAATCCCTAATGGAAACAAATAACAAAGGAATCTAATGGGTAAAATGAAAGAGAGATACTAAAAAAAACATAGTGAAGGAAATAAGAAGGGCAAATTGGAAATGAGGTGGGGAGTAGCAGGGCAATCTGGATAGCCATATGTGCAAATGCTCATAGTCTGAGCAATAAGATTGCAGACCTAGAGGCCACCACTGCTGATGTGGACCTGGACATAGTAGTAATTACTGAGTCTTGGTGTAATGAAAATCAGGACTGGCATGTAGCCACACCATAGTATACTCAGGTCAGAAAAGACAGGGTAGGTCAAAAAGGAGGAAGAGTGGCTCTTTATGTCAGGGACAACATAAAAACTACAGAAATATAGGAAGAGCAGGGAGGAGCTAAGGTACAGTGTACCACCCTGGAGACACAGACGGGGGCCGCTATTCATACAGGAGTGATCTACAGACCTCCAGCACGGGGGTCGGGGGTGGGGTGTGGAAAAGATATGATGGAACCAATCCACAGGATGGCATGCAAAGGGGAGCTGTTACTGGTAGGGGACATCAATCTACTGGACTTGGAATTGAAACCTACCAGCTGTGACAAGTCAGAAGTAGGTGCAAAAAAAAAAAAAAAGAAGTCAATGTCCACTCTGAGGTTCTTGATGAACTGAAATGCTTTACAGTTCAGTGTTCCAAGATAATCTTGTATTACCATTCAAAAGAACTGGGCTGGATAATTTCTTTAAAATCAAATAAATTTATTCACTTGTTTCAAAGTTCTCCATTCTGTTACATGCCACTAAACAGATATAGGCAGACAATGTTTCAAGGCACAAAAGTTGTCTCTGCATTAGGGATTGTGAATAGTAAAGTAATTCAAAAATGATAAATTAATAACTGTATAACATTAAACATTCACTATAGATAAACAGTATTTCTTTCAAAGAAGTGATTTAATAGGAGTAATTTCAGTTACCTCAATTATAAAGTTGTTATACAAACTTATTTCTTCATCTCAGTTCTAATATTCCTTAGGCTGTACAAATGCATAAAATAAAAACATTTAAATAAAATACAAATACATTTTAATTTTACATTTTAAATATTTGTTAAAAATGATTTATATTTTTCATTTTGTGCATTTGTACAGACGAAAGAATTTAGAATTGAAATAAAGAAACAAGTTTCTATAGAAACTTTATTACTAAGGTATTAGGAATGACTCTTACTAAATCACTTTTTTGAAATAAATGCTGTTTATCTATAATGATCATTTAATTTTATAAAGTTATTAATTGATCATTTTTGAATTACTTTATTAGCCACAATCTCTGATGAAGAGACCAGTTCTGACTCTTGAAACATTGGCTATAAATATTTGTTTAGTGGAAAGTGAAAGAATGAAGAACTTTGAATCAAGTGAATAAAATGATTTGGTCTTGAAGAAATTGTCCAGTCCAGTTCCTTTTGAATGGAAGTCAGAAGTAGGGACATCTTGGACTCCCTGCAAGGGGTGCTCCTCAGACAACTAGTTAAGGAATGCACTCATGGGTGGGGGGGCAATACTGGACCTGCTACTAACAAACAGGGCCAATGTTGCTGACATTACAGTGGGTGCCCACCTGGGGACCAGTGCTCACTGAATGGTGTGACTCAATATAAGAAATGGGTCAGAATAGAGACACACTAAAAAGAGGGTCCTAGACTTCAGGAGGGCCAATTAAAAAAAATGGGAGAATGCCTAAGGGACACCCTAGCAGGGAAAGGAAAACTGGGGAAGTTGAGGAACAATTCGAAAAATAAAGGGGGGGGGCACTGAAAAGGCAAAAAATGTCTGTGTCTGGCAGGTTGACAAGTGCAAGAGAAAAAGAGACTGCTATGGTTCTCTAGATAAGTAGTGGATGATGTAAGGGCAAAAAAACTATCATTTAGAGGGTACAAGAGGACAGAGATGGAGGGGTATAGGGAGAGTTACCAAAAGAAACAGAGTGGCAGGGAGAGCAATTAGGAGCACAAAGGCACAAATGAAAGAGAACATTGCCTAATCAGTATAAAAAAGGGAATAAAACATCTGTTAGATATTTAAGTGAAAAGAGAAAGACCAAAAAAGGGATAGTAAAGACTAAAAAGGGAAGGGTGGGGTGGGGTGGAAGAAGAGGACCGAAAAAAAGTGGAAATGTTGAACAATTACTTTTGTTCAGTATTTACAGAGGAAGGAGTAGGTGACAGCCCTAAGATAAGGGACAACAGCATTAAAGGAAGGGAGGTGGACACTTGTCCTTTTACAGAGTAGATAGTCCTCAAGGAACTAGCGCAATTAAAAGTAGACAAGTCAATGGGACCAGACAGGATGCACCCCAGGATACTGAGGGAGCTCAAAGAGGTGTTGGCTGCACCTCTGACAGCTCTGTTCAACTTATCACTAGAAACAGGGGAGGTTCTGGGGGACTGGAGGAGGGCAGATGTGGTCCCACTACACAAAAGTGGAAATAGGGAGGAAGCAAGAAATTACAGACTGTGAGTCTGACTTTGGTAGTAGGTAAAGTAATGGAATCACTACTGAAGGAAAGCATTGAGGAATAACTTGCAACCAGTGGATTGCAGGATCCAAGGTAGAATGGGTTCATGGTGGGGGGGGCAGACAATCCTGATCAGGTTCTTTGACTGGGTGACCAGGGAAGTGGATCAGAAAGGAGCAATAGCTGTGGCTTACCTGGATTTCAGTAAGGCCTTCAACACTATTCCACATAGAAGACTGGTGAGCAAGCTGGCCAACCTATGAGTAGATCCAAAAGCAGTAAAAGGGGTAAGAAGTTTGGGTTAACCACTAGCAGTCAGAGGTGGTGATAAGTGGGTTCCACTCTGAAGAACACAAGGTGACAAGCGGGGTGCCATAGGGGTCAGTACTAAGCCCAGTCTTCTTTAATGTCTTTAATAGCAATATTGAAGAAGGGCTGGAGGGGAAAGTATGCCTGTTCACAGATGACACAAAAATCTGCAAGACTGGACACACCAGGGAAGTGTAAAGAATAAGGAACAATCTGAAAGAGCTGGAAGATTGGTGAAGGGAATGGCAGCTGGGTTTCAATGCAAATAAGTGCAAAATCATGCACTTGGGGCAAAGAAACCCAGGGGTAATGTACCAATTGAGTGGGGAGATATTAGCAGCCATGAAACAGGAAAGGTACCTAGGGATGATCACTTCTGATGACCTGAAAGTAGCCAAGCAGTGTAATAAGCAATGGGGAAGACTATCAGGACAATCGGGTGCATAGGGATGGGCATCACCAGCAGAAGGAGGGAGGTAGTAATACTTCTGCATAAATCCCTGGTAAAATCCCACCTTGAATACTGTGTCCAGTTCTGGAGGCCCCACCTCTGGAAGGACATAGATAGGGTGGAGGTGGTGCAAAAAGGAGGGCTACCAGAATGGTGCAGGGCCTACATCAAAAGTCTTAGGAGGAAAGTTCCAATGAACTAAATATATAATCTCTAGAGGAAAGGAAGGGAAAGGGGGATGTGAAAGAAACATTCCTATAACTCACAGGTATTAATAGGTTACATTAAGGTAGCATTTTCCATAGAACAAATTGCTCCAAGACAAGGGGTCATGCTATGAAGCTTGAGGTGGGAGAGGCTAAGAGAAGATCTGGGGAAATACTTCTTCACTGAGAGGGTGGTGAAAACCTGGAACAGCTTCCCAAGCACAGGTGATGGGTGCTGAAATGGGAACAGGATTCAAGCATGCAATGCATTGGATAGACACAAGGGAACATTAGAAGTAAGGCAATAGGCGGAGAAGACCAGAAATCGAGTAGGGTCTGTGGTGGCACAGTAGGTAGGGAATATAGGGCAAATTTGGTGTGCCAAGAAGTCCTTATCTGCTGACAACTTCTATGTTTCTATGAAAAAGTAAATTTCACCATAGGCACATTTAAAATAAGGTGTTCATTTTCTGGAATAGTGTCAGTAGTATAATTGTATCATCTTATGATTTAATACAACTAGATGATCAACAAACTACAAATTATTTTTGTTGGATTTTTATGTTAACTAATATGTATAAGTAATACAGTGCATCCCACATTACTGCACATCAGATAAGTGCACATTTTGGATAAATGCACACTTTTTCTATTTCCCATTTTTTTCCTGTCTTTGCAATTTTAAATTTCATGGTTAAGTGCACGCTGTTTAAGTGGACATTTTGTTAAGTGCATGCATGTCTTCACAGTTCGCAGATGCATCTATTAGCATGACCTGGTAAGTGCAGAACCTGTTTTCAGCTGGTGTGAAAAAAAATATTTTAATGAGCATCCTGTCTGTAATGTCTTTTTAATACTGAATTAAAGAGACACTGTCAACCCCCTGAGGCCTCAAAGTGTCCCTAGTTAAAAAAAAACACATTTTATGATTGTTCACATTCTATAAGGACTGTTAATGCAGTTGGTAGTTTGATTCAGATCCCTTTTATCTTTTAAAAAGTGAAAAACTGATTGCCCACCATACTGGTGTTACCACACCAAAACATATTTGTTTACATTTCTTGACCAGCTCCTACTGCATCTTTCCTGGAGTCAGGAACACCCCCAACACAATCTAGCTACTCATTATGCAGTGGGAGTATCTTCATAGGTATCATAGGCAGTAACAAGCAAAAGACTTCTGTCCACTCTGCTTGCCCATCCCTCAGTGTTTAGAACTTAGTAGTTCTGTCCCTACAAGAAATGTCCAACCTAAGCTTGAAAGTTTCCATAGTTGAACTATCCACTGCACTAGAAGGGAGGCTGTTCCAGAAGGAAATGACCCTCTGCGTAAACCAGTATCTTCTTAAAGTGGTATTCCACCTAGGTAAAAACAGTTGCTTGCTGTGTCTCCTCCCACTGCACCAATTTGTCTGAAGTATAAGATCCAAATCCTCACGCAGATTGATGTCCCCCATTATTCTAAAAAGCATACACATATCACCTCGATGCCTCCTGTAGTGCAATGAATAAAAGTTTAAATGCCCTAATCTATCTGAGTATGACAAGATTTTAAACCCAGTAACAGATTCCGTGGCCTTTCTCTGCACCCCCTCTATTCTAAGAATGTCCTGCCTTTTATATGGAGACCACACTTGTGCACAGTACTCCAGATGTGGCCTCACCACGGCCCCATACAATGGCACCAAATCCCTCTTATCCCTACTGGCAATGTGCCTTAAGATACAATTGAGATTTTGATTGGCTATTTTGACAAGATCTTTACAGTGGGAACTAAATTTAAGATCATTCCCAAATCCCTTTCTTCCAAGGTGACATTAAGGCTGATTTTTCCACGTTTATACACATAATTATTATTATGAGTACCCAAATCAATGACCTTACACTTAGCTGTATTCGGCTCTAGTTTATTAATTCCGGTCCACTGTAAGATTTCATCTATAGCCTCCTGTAAAGATTGAGCTTCACTTGCATCATTCACTATTCTACCCACCCGGCAGTCATCTGCAAACTTAGCTAACCAAGTGTTCGGGTCCTTTAATTAAAGAGTAAAGATGTAGATGTTAAAGAGGCAAGGCCCCAGCACTGATCCCTGAGGTACCCTGCTAGAAACTGGTGCCCAATATGACAAGGTCCCCTTAACTCTTTGTTTTCTCCCCTTCAACTGTTTAGAAATCCAGTTTAGGGGGTCATGTGATGGTAACCTGATGAACAGAAGCAAGTTTCCATTGCTCTGACCTCTCCCGCTGATCCCTACAGCTAATGCATCAAATTGGAAAAATATCCTGATAAATAGTTAGCAAGTGAGTACAGGAAGACCTTCTGGTGAAGATAACTACCTTGAAAATGGAGGTTTACATGAAAAAAGCACCTCCTCAGCATTCTCCTCCCCAACACCCAAAAAGGACAAGGCCCTGAAGTGGCTTAAACAGCAAACCGCTAGCAGTGCTAAAACCTTGCCTGGGACCATGGCTCTCTCAGAAGATTTATTGAAATCATTCAACTGATGCAGGAATCGATTGCTAATATCTCGGATGAGCTGTATCAGATCAGATTCTCAGTGGAGAGCTAAACAACTAGAGTGGGGGATTCAGAAGCAAGATTGATCTCCCTTGAAAAAAAGCAAAATAAAGCTGAGCTGGAGAGTACGAATGTCTCACTGAGGATTAAAAAGTTGGAGGAAAAGCTAGAAGACTTAGAGGGGAGAAGCAGATGGAATAATCTTCTAATTATTGGGATCTCAGAAAAGGAGAAAGGTAGCTCCCCCATACTTTTTCTGCAAACGTTTTGTGAAAAAATAGTGGGGCCCTCCCCAAATGGCACCACATATGTGATAGAAAGAGTGCACAGGGTGCTTAGCCCACCCAGCTCGCCACCTCGGTTTATCATATTTAAACTGCTTAATTTTCTTGATAAGCAGCATATTTTAGTGAAAGTCAAAGCTTTACAGGAGGTGCAATGGGAAGGCCAAACAGTATGTATAACGCAGGATTTGCCCCAGTCTGTTCAAGTGAAGGGGCACGAGTTGCATCCACTCATCTCGAAGTTAATTGCTGCTGGGAAACAGTTTAGAGTTAAATATCTGGCAGTGCTTCAGATTAAGCAAGGGAACAAATGGCTAACTTTTGAAATGCAGGAACAGGCTTCCCAAGAGCTCAACGTGCTTCTCCCTGACCTTTTCAAGTGAATCTGACAGGGTGGTAAGATGGTGCTAAGTATGGATAATCCATGAGTCTAGATATAGAATCCTCAGCTCCACACATGCATGCCACCTTGCACAGTAGTCAAAATGTAGTTGAAGTAAGTAGCAAAGGCACCACAGGTATATTCAAAATTCCATTTAATCCATTTAATCAGTGCATAGGAATTGCACAGCTGCCTAGCAGTACAGGGAACAAAACCTCTACTTGTTTCACACGCCATGAGTACAGGGCTACTTTGGATTTGTTTAACTGACTACTTTCTGGCTTCCATTTGGAACCTAATGATTTGTGAAAGGAGGAGGTCTGAGAACACTATAGGTCCTGCGACTGTTTCTAGGATTAGCTTGGTTTCTCGCCTTTCTCACTCTGCATAGAACTGCATAGGAGTTACTTGAATATGGGACTGAATGAAAACCTCTGATGGGAACCGAACACTAACAAGCCCACATTTGTCACAGCAAGAGGGAAGTTGTTATTGTGTTTGATATAATTGGAGGTGACTTTCCTTTAATGAATACCTGCTGCAGATAAACCTTTTATATGTGTTTGATACTTTCTTATCTTTATATTGGGGACATCACTGTGATTTTAACAGAGATTTTTATTCCCAACTGATACTAGCCTCTGAGACAGTTCTTAACCTTAGGACATGTTCAAGGACTTGACTTCTTTGATACCAGACCATAAAGGCACATAACTTCCTCAGAGATGCAACTCTCCACTAATGCATGTAGACAGTATTGAAAATGTATTTTGTTCTTGGATTTTGTTATAACCTCCATAAGGGTCTACTGTTTGAGGACACTGGACAATAGAAGGTGGGATACCTATATGTGGGGAGTGGGAGTTGGGGGGTTCTGATTGCAGATCTGCTTTATAACATCATCTGGCGGTATATCTCTGCCAGCACAGTTAGTTGAACTAGGGCTGGTTATTGTAAGTAATGAGTGAGTTTCATGTTTTGTTAGCTCTGGAGGGTGGGGGGACTATTGGGATGGGATTACTGTTACATGTTGTGATTGTTTTGGAGTTTGTGGGATAGGGGTGCCAAATGTTTATGTTCTCAGATCTCCAGTGGGGGATGGAGAAAAAATTGGACAGACTCTTTATATGCTTATACCTTGATTTCAGGTTCTCACTACCAGTCTGTAAATGGCTGGAACATATAACATATTGAGCTGGAATGTAAAGGGGGCCCATGACAGATGCAAGCTGCAAGTGATTCTGAAACATCTTTTGCATCTCAAGGCAAGAATTGCCTGTTTGCAAGAAACACACCATCGGAGGAAGGACACCTCTTTATTTTGCAAAGGTTGGGTAGGGGAGGCTTTCAATATGGGTATCTCCACGAGTAGAGTTGGGGTGGTTATTTTGATTGGTAAGAATGTTCCCTTTAAATTGGAGCACAACATCTGGGATATCAATGGGCAATATATATTGATCCATGGAGTATTAGACTCTCACCAAATCTTATTGGGCTCAATATATGGTCCAAATGCGGACTTGCCCAATTTTTTACCCATCTTTTGGGACTTTTGGCTGCTCACCCACACAAGACCACATTGTTAGGTGGTGATTGGAATCTTACTCCTCAGCTACAACTCGATAGATCAGACTCCAGGTGATGTGGCCTGTCCTCAGCTCAAAGAGCATTGAAAGACCTCATGCTTGGGGCAAGCCTAGTTGATATCTGGAGAGTCCTGAATCCAGCTGAGAGGCAATACACTTTTTTCTCTTCCCCACACTGAACTTGCTCTAGAATTGATTACTTTTTAGTGAGCTCTTTTGCTATCTCAGGAGTTCTAGATGCGATCATTCATGTACGTTCATATTGGATCACTCCCCTATCTCTGTTACCTATTTGCTAGGTCCAGGAGTTAGAAGATACTCCCTGTGGTACATGAATAGTCAGCTACTTCAAATTCTGGTCACCCTGGAACTTGTCGAGGACTTTGTCTCGCATTTCCTAGAAAATAATATAGGGTCTGTCCCTAAAATAGACATGGTCTGGGCATCTTTAAAATGTACATTAAGGGGGGAGTGTATACATCTGTCCACTACCAGAACTCACCAATTTCAGGACCAAATGAAGGACTTGCTTGGTTCAATTAAAGCGGTTAAGAGGGATATTAGTTCTTACTCATTGGAACAAGACTAGGTTAAACAACATAACCTGCAAGCCCAATTCTCAGACCTTATGTCTCGGAAAGCTGAGCTTTCTCTTAAAAGAATTAAGCTTAAATATCTTGAGACTGGAGGAAGAGATGGAAAGCTCCTGGCTAACAGGATTAAGCAAATGGAGACTGCTTGGTTTATCCCTTGCCTATGTTTTACTGAAAATGGCCCTGTTATTACAGATTCTACTGGAATTGCTGCAAGACTACAGAAATATTATCAAAGTCTCTATGCAGTGCAAGAGGAAGAGATACCCTCAGAGGAAGAAACTCGGAATTATATTGATTTCACTGAGCTACCCTGTTTGTCTCCCCCTGAGACTGTCTCTTTGGGCTCCCGCATTCAACTCTGGGAACTCGAGCATGCCATTAGGCAGCTCCCCTTAGATAAGACTCAGGGGCTGGATGGCTTTCCAAGTAACTTATACAAATGTTGTGTGTCAGAGTTTGCTTCTCTACTGACAGATGTGTTTAACTTCTTGTATGAAAATGGGCCATCTGAACATAGATTTTTAGAGGCCCTTGTTACAGTCATCCCTAAACAGGGTAAGGATCTGCATTACCCAGAGAATTACCACCCCACCTTCCTGCTCAATACGGATGTCAAAATATTAGCTAAAGTGTTGGCTAATAGGTTGGGACCCATTATGGGAAGACTCATTAGTAGTGAGCAGGTTGGTTTTATGACAGGTATGTCTTCTAGTGACCATATGCATAGAGTGCTACATCTCCTCCCACTGGTCAGGAACTTGGACATTCTGGCTGTATTAATATCCTTAGATGCCAAGAAGGCCTTTGACTGAGTTTCCTGGGATTTCCTTTTTGCTTCCCTAGAGCATTTTAGCCTACAGGAGGAGTTCATTAAGTGGGACGGGGTGTTATATACTTCCCTCTTGGCCCATGTCTGGTGAAATGGTGTCCTCTTGGATCACTTCCCATTATGTCATGGCACCAGGCAGGGCTATCCACTATCCCCACTCCTTTTTAACATATATCTAGAACCCCTTATTTGAAGATTAGTCTCCACTCCACATCTCAGAGGTATTGAGGTTGAGGCCCAGTGACATCTGTTATTGGCATACGCCGATGACCTACTATTACATCTAGAAGAACCTGTGATTGGCATCCCAGCTTTATTGGAGGAAATTGACCTCTTCTCCAAAGTTCCTTTCTATAAACTTAACCTCTCAAATACCAGAGTCTACCCAATGAACAGCAGGATCACACAAAGTGAAATAAAGGAATTTGGTCTGATGTGGGAGTTAAAGTTCTTGATATATTTGGGTATCAAAGTAGCTAGAGAAGTGTCTATAATGTTAAAAGAGAATTTTGCAAAGTTAATAGCCACAGTGAAAACAAACCTTGACTGGTGGGGAGCTCTTTCTATTTCACTTTGTGGGAGGATTAGCACAGTTAAGATGAATGTGCTCCCTAGAATCCTTTATCCCATGGGTATGCTAGGGCTCTTCCTTCCTAAATCCTGGTTTGTTAACTACAAAAACTGTTATACTCCTACATATGGAAAGGGAAAGGAGTTAGACGAGCATACCTGAAGCTCACGGCATCAAAGTTACAAGGTGGCTTCTCCCTCCCCTCATTCTTTGCTTACTATAGTGTACACCACATTAGTAAGTTGAGATACTGGGTCCACACGCCAGACTCATTAGGTCCAGGATCATATTCACTTCACTGGTTGGGTATAGAGGATTACCTGGCTTCTAAGAACTTTTGTACTCTACTGTCTTTGGTTTATTCCTCCCCAAAATCCCTCCCCAAGTCCCTAAAGGATAGCCCAATGGGATGGTCTATCAAGGCTCTCCATCAGGTGCAGAAACATCTAACCCTTGATTGGCATAAATCCATTGAGCAACCGATTGTGGGCAATCCTCACTTTAAAATTGGGAGCAGGCCTATTTCTTCTTCATACTGGGTTCCTCTAAATGAAGCCAAACTCCAGGACATAGCCCCTAGTGGGGTAATTCTTCCCTTCCCTCAATTTCACAGAGATTTCATATTCATGAGAGACACTTCTTTAAGTATTGGCAAGTCAAGCAGACTCTGGCTTCCTTCATGGGGAATTTGTCAGGGTCTACTCCACCGAAAATTGAACTTTCCTCCTTTATTCAGGTGGCAAAGCAGCCACATTCAGTCTCTATGGTATATAAAGTACTGCAGTCCATGGATTCCCATTTGCCCCAAGGTATATGCTATTAATGGACCCAAAAGTTATCCATTGCAACAGATCCTAGCATCTGGAAACAGGTCTGGTGTAACACCTATAGACTCATTAAGCAGGACAGGCTTCATTTAATACAATTTAATGTCATGCATAGTTTATATTTTACCCCTGAGAGTCATACTAGGAGTATGTACAGAAGGCTATTAGCCCATTTATGCACATCTCCTACAATGTAGGCATAAGTTCCCTCAACCCAAGTTCATTACATATCTATCGAGTCTAGTCTTAAAAACATCAAAGGAATCAACTTTTATGATGTCCCTAGGAAGGGTATTCCACATAGGAATGATGCGCTGTGTAAAAAATTTCTTCTTAGTTAGCTTTTAGGGTTAGTAAGCCTAAGTTGTTGTTTATGACTTGTTAATAAGAAGTCCCTTTGGATATAAATCAATCCCAATTCCGAAAATAAGGTTTGATCCCCTATAATTTTAATCATTAATAACATATCTCCTCTATATCTCCTCATCTCCAATGAATAAAGGTATAATGAATTTAATCTGGAGCTATAATCAGTCCCTTGAAATCCCCAAACCATCCTTGTAATTCTCCTCTGAACCCCTTCAACTTTTTTAACTTCCTTACATAAGAAAGGGCTCCATAAGGGAGAGCAATAGTCAAAATAGGACGTAAATATGCCTTATATATAGGGATTAAACAAGCCCTGTCCCTAGAGCTCACAGAACTTCTAATACAGCCAATTCATCTATTTGCCTTTTTTGACAATTCTATACAATGAGAGCTAAATTTCAAATCACTAGAGACTAATACACCCAAATCCCTTTCATTTTCCACAGATTGTAGCTGTTTAGCAGATAAAGTATCGTTATAACATGGGTTATTATTTTCCAAATGTATAACTACACTTTTATCAAGGTTATACACCATACCATTTCTATCTGCCCATTTCTCCATTTTCAAGAGGTAACTAAAAATATTTATATATCCATCCTCAGTGCTCACATCTGTAGTGATTTTTGTATCATCAGCAAATTTTACTGTATATGCATTTAAGTCCCTATCTGTATCTGAAACAAAGATAGAGAACAACAAGGTGCCCAGGACAGACCCCTGAGGCACTCCACTAGTCACCTTGCCCATACTGGATAGATAACCTTTTATTTTGACAACCTGTTCTCTATTCATCCACCATGCATTCACCCATCTAATAATAAAACTGTTTAACTCAAGATTTATCATTTTATTTACAAGAGTTGCATGGGGGACTTTATCAAATGCTTTGCAAAGGTCGAAGAATATGATGTAAATTGTTTTTTTATCCTCTAGTAATTTGCTAACAGCTTCATAAAAACAAAGATGTGCAGTAAGACATGATCTTTGAGACTTAAAACCATGCTGTGAATTGTCAACAAAGCATTTTGATTCAAGATCAGAGGAAAGTGTATCTTTAATGATGGATTCCATTACTTTACCCAAGATGCTAGTCAAACTAATCGGTCCATAATTGGCTGTACAACTATGGTCTCCTTTTTTATATATAGGGATGACAACTGCCTGTCTCCAATCACCAGGCAATTCACCAGTAGTCAAGGATTTATTAAAAAGCAGATGTAATTGCTCAACCAACCATGATTCAATAGCTCTTAGAATGCCTGGATGGAGCTGATCAGGACCAGGAGCAGTATTTATTTTTATATCTTTTAATTTATGAAGTATTTCTTCCTTAGTTATATTTAGAATCTCTGTGGAACTTATATCAAAAACAGATGTAATTGTGTTATTATTATTTGAGAACACAGAGCAAAAGTAGTCATTAAATACATTAACCATATCAGATGGTTCTTTGATGATATTATTGGAAACTTTAATTGGACCAATTGTATTGGAAGTAGATTTTTTATTATTAATATAGGAGTAAAACGATTCCCCCCCATCTTTCATATGAGTCAGTCTAAATTCTATTTTCCATTTTTCATTTTTTATGATAGATTTGCAACCTCTTAAAGCCTCCTTGTATTTAGATTTGTTATAGTTTGTATTATCATGTTTGACTACCTTATAAGCTCTTTTCTTTACTGAAATTGCTTTACGAACTTTATTTGTATACCACATAGGAAATTTTCCTCTTTTATTATACAATGTACGGTTGGGAAAATATTTGTCGCACAACTCAAGGATTTTATTCCTTAGGTTATTCCATAAGCTATTAACTGATTCATCTTCGACATTCCATGTCCAATTGTAAAGTTAATTTATAATTGCTCCAAAATTTGCCCTTCTAAAGTCCTTGACTACAGTAATACCAGTTGGTTTAATAAATTTGCTATTGATTGAGAAAGTAATAGTGCTATGGTCACTATTAAACAAAGGATGAGAAATATTCAAGTCTAGGATTTTATCTTGAATGTTAGATAAATCAAAATCCAGTATATTTTTGCCTCTTGTAGGAAAATCCACAGCTTGTGGCAAACCATTGTTGATACAAAAATCTAATAAAGCTTACTCCTGAATGGTAAGGGCAGAATAATTATTTCAATTTATGCCAGGAGAATTAAAGTCACCTAATAACAATATATCCTTATGCTGACATTTACTTGAAAGATCATTGAGTAACAACTGATTATCAGTTAGCTTAATGTCAGGAGGCCTATAGCACATACCCACCAATACATTTTTATTATTTTTTATTTCTAATTCAACCCATAGAGTTTCATAGGAGTCATTTAAGGTACTATCTAGTTATCTAAAGATAATGTTATTTTTTATGTAAAATGCCACCCCACCTTCCCTTCTATTTTTTTATCCTTGTGAACAAGGTTATATCCAGGAATTGATTCATATTCTAGGTAGATGACTCGTCCCACAAGGTTTCTGAGATAGCCGGAATATCAATGTTTTTATTAACTAACAAGAGCTCGAGTTCATCTTTTTTTATAATGGAGACTTCTTGCATTGGTAAGTAACACATTTAGATTTAATTTAATAAGACTGGTGGACGAATTACCAATTTTCTCAACAGAAACAGTACCAGTACCTTTTTGCCCCTTGTCCATCAGTTTTTTGGTGATCCATTTACACAATTGATAGCTTGATGGAATATATTACCCAGAAGTTTAGCACCAAGTTTATTCAAGCAGAGAACATCTGGACAGTATAAATGATCTTTAGTAGAAAAGATTTCCCAAGTCATTAAACATTTAAACTTGTTTTCCAAACACCACCTACAGAGCCAGTTATTAAAGGCTTTAATTTTTTGATATCTACTTTTGGATGTTCTGGGTACTGGTAAGATCTCAGAGATAAAAAAAAATCTGCCCCTAAGCTTTTCAAGATTGCTACTGCTTCCATCATCTCACTAATAATCTCCTCTGTTTTAGAATTATTTATGCTATTTGTTCTTGCATGTAGGATCACAGTTTTATGTTCTTTAACTGTACTCAAGATGCCTGGCAACATATCCGATATACTTTTTATTGTTGCTCCCCATAGCTACAGCTGGTCACATTTTGTTTATTTCCTCTTGTTGAAAATCGATCGGCTTACTTTATAATTGAGTTCCCCAAAATATAGAATTGGTTATTCAAAACATTGTCAGAGGTTGCATAAAATGGGGATGCTCCCCTACACTCAATGCCAGCAATGTCTAGAACCAGATGGAGACCTATATCACATGCTATGGTCATGTCCGAAAGTCTGCACATTCTGGCAAGCTGTCAAAAGATCCTTAGATCCAATGCTGGGACTTGAATCATAATTTTTACCTGAGATCTGCCTGCTTAATAGTTATTCCCCTAGAACTGATAAAACATGAAAGGCACATATGGCCTTGATATCTGCTGTAGCCAAGTTAATAATTATGAGTCATTGGAAGGAGGAATCCCTACTATCTGTGCTGGAAAGGCATAGGGAAGTTCTGTTGGCTCTCCAATTGCAATGACATATTGCATTGATGCCCAATAGGCTACAAGCTTATCAAAACAAGTGGAGACCCTTGGATGCTTTGCTTACTACCTGGAAACCCTAGGGATCCAGTCTGCCCACTTACCAACTATGTTATGTTTGGCATATTGGGAAACTATATTTGGTACAAGGGTGCATTTGGGAGGGGGGATTAATGGGATTGCTGTATAGGTTGGTGTTAAACGATTGATTTTCCTTTTTATTCGTGTTTTAAAAAAATCTGATGAAAACAGTCTCATTATTATGTATAATAACCTTACAATGTAACCTCAACTGTTTCCTCTGTGGTTCCTAATGTTTAAATAATTTTGAGTAAAATATATTGAATAAAAAAAAAATCCAGTTTAGGATATAAGAATCCACCCCAAGCTTAACCAAAGTATTCATTAACTCCAAATGGGGAATTTTGTCAAACGCTTTAGCAAAGTCCATAAAGGCCACATCCATTGCATTTCCCCATCCAATTCACAATTAACTTTTTCATAGAAAGTAGGTAGATTAGTCTAAAAGACCTAGACCTAGTAAAGCCATGCTGAAGGGGATCAAACAAACTTTGTTTGTCTAAAAACTCCTGTATCTTTTCCTTCAAAATGCCCTCCAACATCTTCCCCATCAGTGAGGTCAAGCTCACTGGTCTAAAGTTTGCCAGCTCAGATTTAGGCCCTTTTTTATGCAATGGCACCACAATCACAACTTTCCAGTCCTGAGGAACTTCACCTCTGTCAAGGGAAGCCTGGAATATTTTAGTAAGAGGTAGTGGCAGCAAATCTGCCAATTCATGCAACACTCTAGGATGAATATCATCTGGACCAGGAGATTTATTGATGTCTAGCTTGTGCAACCTGTCCCTAACATCATTAGGATCAATAGCAGTTTACCCAGGTGATGATGGAGACTTTAAAGTGGGCATGGATTAAACCCCACCATTAAAAACTGAACAGAGATATTTGTTTTGTATATCAGCTGTCTCCTTTTCTGAAGCCAATCAAGCCGTTGCTATTTCTAAAGGGTCCTATAATATTAGAACTACTTTTTGTACTGTTGATATAGGAATTGAAGGATTTCTTGTAATCAGTCACCCTGGCAGCTAAATTGACATCCTGTTGGGCTTTGGCCTTTTTAATTAGTTATTTCACCTTCCTTGTAAGTTCTCTAAATTTATGGAAATTGTACTAATTTTTGTCCTTAGAATATTTGGTAAACATCCTATTTTTTCTATTAATCATTCTTTTAATGGATGGATTCATCCAAGCTGGGCTGTTTTTTTTCTTATTATTTTTAGGTTTATGCAGACTTGGAATATATTTTCTGATTAGTATGTTCAATTTAGCAAGCAGTATACTCCACATCCCATCAGTCGAACATCCTTGAAAGTTCTTAGCCCAATCTCATATGGAGAATTCACCTATAAACTTCACAAAATCTGCCTTGGAAAAGTTCAACTTATTAGTTAAACCTAGCATCCTAATTGAGTATGTGTCCTTGATGCTGAATAATACCATCGAGTGGTCACTATTACCAAGTGGGGAACCTACCCTAACATTATCCATCAAATCGCCCATATTAGTGAGGAGACTATTGTATCATGAGTGGCTGTACTGTTTGGAGGTATTTCTAATGTTCAGAAAGTGTGCATTAAGAGTAGTTCAATGATCTGAATCAAAACAAAGCTAGGCACTGGGCATAGCTATGTATTACCATGCATTTTTGTTTTAATAAGCACGGAGGCAGACAAAACAACCAGCCACATCAATGAATTTTAGATAAAGTAAACAGTCATAAAATGTGGGTTTTTACCTAATAATATGATTCAGAAAAGGTTGACAGTGCCCCTTTAAAGTGTGCAAATAAATAGACTAACACAATTATTATAATAACATTAATGCATTTTAATTAATATTATACTTGTGTTATGCTTTTCTGATTACAGAAATAAAGAAAATAGATCAGAGGCTCAGCCTTTCCCATTACAAGCATGTCAGTCTGGTCAAGTGCACAGTCTACTTAAAAGCACATTTGTTTTCTGTGTGAAAAAGGTGTGCATTTAAGCTGGCTGCACTGTACTGTACTGTATACCCATGGTTTCAGAATGAGAGGGATTATGAGACTATAATGCAGTGATATGAGAAACTTTGCTGCACAACACAGAAAACTTCCTCAAATACCATTATTGTTTTCTTCTTTATTTATATTGGTAATGCAAACTCAATGTTTATTTATTCATAAGATGTAAGGAAATAAGTAAGTAATTTATTTTTTGTTAGGTTCCCTACCTTGGAGGCTCTGGGTGCCATACAGTAAAAAAAAAAGTTTTGACATAGCAGTTAAAACTATCCAATTGCATAAAGAATTACCATATCACAAATAAATAATTAAAATTGTATATGCAAGTTAAAAAAACATCCGCAAGAAATGCTAGACTAAAAAGGTGAGTCTTTAGGCCCCTCCTGAATGCCTCCACCATAGGGGCCTCCCTCAAAGATCTAGGCAGTCAGTTCCAGAGGACCAGGCCAGCCACCCCGAATGAGCAATCAACCGGGTTTTCAGTTTGGTCCTAGGATCTGTGAGGAGGCCTTTGGTGGAGGAATAAAGGGAGCAAGATGTAATGGCAGGAGTAAGGAGGTCTGACAGGTAACCAGGGCCTGATCCATATAGGGCATTATAGGTGAGCAAGCCCACTTTGAAGAGAACTCTCCACCTGTCCGGCAGTCACTGCAGACCCACAGGACCAAGGTCACATGACAGGACCTTGATAGTCCTGTCAGCAACCTGGCCACTGCATTCTGCACTAGCTGCAGCTGGCAGAAGTTCCATCCACTGACCCGAGATAAAGAGCATTACAGTAGTCAAGACTGGATGTTACAAAAGCATGTAACATTGACGGCAGATCTTGGGACAGTATTAGGGGTTTAATTTGGACGATGTTCCTCAAATGGTAAAAGCCACATTTGATGACAGCTGACACCTGAGCTGAGTTAATGGTAGGGAGGCAGTATAGCGCAGTGGTTTAAGGCTCTGAGCTGTAAATCTGGTGAAAACCAGCAGACCAGACCTGGGTTTGAATCCCACAGCTTCCACATGCATACTGTGTGACCCTGAGCAAGTCACTTAAATTCCCTGTGCTCCCAGGTCACTCTTGTAAAAAAAGCTTTCAGCTTAGTGTGCTACTCCTGGTTAAACAACTAAAAAAAAATATATATGTCAGCTTGTCGTTGAGGACAATGCCCATATTTCTCACCCTAGAGGACACCATCAATGGGATCGACCCAGGACCATGCCTGTTGCTATCCTGGAAGCATCTCTATCACACCCATGACCTGGCTTAATCACCAGTATCTCCATCTTGTCTGGGTTAAGTCTCAGCCAGTTAGAGTTCAGCCAAAAAAAAGACATATCAATTCTTGAACAGGTTCAAAGGAGAGTAACTAGAATGATTCCAAGATTAACAAATTTGGATTATCAGAGCAGATTAAAAGCTACTGGTCTCTTCTCTCTTCAAACTAGAAGATTAAGAGGTGATATGCTTATGGTTTTTAATTTAATAAACTCACCAGATATAATGGAAAAATGTGGTCTAACACTCTCCAAAAGGAGACATGTTCAGAGACTGCATAATAAACAGTTTGAAGTAAAAACTTATAAAACAAGCAAAAGGGGAAACTTTTTTCCAGTAAGAACATCCATTGTATGGCATACCTTGCCACAAGAATTGGTAGAGGCAACTAGTGCCACTGTCTTTAAAAACAAATTAGATGTTTGGTTGAGGGATAATAGATAAATAATGTCCCACATAGTGTGGGGAACAGTCTCGATGGGATCTGGCCTTCTTCTGTTCTTTCATACCAAGTAATACCAAGTAATAAAAGTAATAATCCTGTACCTTGACAAGGCATTTGTTCAGTACATCAATGGCACCAATTGTCCCTGGTGCAAAAGACATGTAAAGCTGAGTATCATCTGCATAACAGTGAAAGATCATGCTGTACCATCTAATGAGCCTGCCCAGAGCTAGCATATGCAACACGAATAACATCGGTGACTGGACTGAACCCTGAGGAACCCCACAGGTCAGAGGCATCGGGGAGGAGGAGATATTCCCCATCACTACCCTCTGACTCCTGACTGAGAGAAAAGACTCAAACCAGTTGATTACAGTACCAGCAAGTCCACAATACTCTCTAAGGCAATCCAACAATACAATGTGGTCCACAGTGTCAAATGCTGGTGACAGATTGAGGAGAATGAGAATTGACCGTTTCCCTCAATCTGTAGCCCTGAGTAGGTCATTATGCAACCGGACTAGTGCCATCTCTGTGCTGTGCCTCACCCTAAACCTGGGCTGCAATGGCTTGTAGATGTCAGAAGTCTCCAGGTGCTCCTCAAGCTGCAGAACCACTATCATCTCAACAATTTTCCTTAAAAAAGGAAGGTTGGAGATGGGTCTATAATTCATCAGGACATTGGAGTCAAGAGATGTTTTTTTCAGAAGTAACTTCACCAGTGCCTCCTTCAAGACATCAGGGAAGATCCCCTGTGAAAGCAAGCACTCAACTATCCTGGTGAATACTGGACTGATAGCCTCAATGCAGCCTACTAGGAGACTCATCAGACTAGGGTCCAGTTCACAAGTGGGCTGCAGCTTAAAAATCACCTTGGAGACCTTGGCCATACCTCCACTGGCTGAAACTCAGCTCAGACAATAGGATTGCTTCTGCTCTACCCATTCCACACCCAGCAGGACTGATCTAAACCACTGGCAAGATCCTGGCCCAAAAATTGAGGATACCCTGTCAGAGAAGAACAGAACAAACTCTTCACAAAGTGCTTCTGATAAGGTTATTTTTGGCTGTAGACAGACTGGGTAAAGTAGTCTGTCCACAGTCCGAAAGAGCTGAGCAGGTCTGTTCTTTCCTGTGGCAATCTCCTTGGAAAGGAACTCTGCCTTCTCCTGGTCAATTGCCCTTTGATAATCAGCATAATGATTCCTCAAAGCTAGTCTATCCTCCTCTGACCTACCCCGAGTCCTCCACCAGCAATGTTCCAATCTTCAATCCTGTGTATAAAAGAAAATGTATTTCAGTTCTAAATTTAATATATAGTACTATATATTTGCCAAGTTGTTTTAATAATTGAAAATATTAACATATTTTTATATATAATTGCTTTTCATCTTTCTCAAATTCTCCTTATACATTTTCATTCCAAACCATACACAGTGCTATATGCTGATATCTGAAACTTTGTCAATGTTAATGTGGCCCAATACAGGAGCTAGGAAAAGAACTATCACAATCCAAGATAAACAGGTAGTAGAAGATTAATTTAAAATAATTCTTGTCAATGCAATAGCTCAAGATTGTAGAGTTAATGTAAAGGAACAGTGGGACCTCTCTGGAGCTAAGAATATAATAAAGACAGAGTACACTTAGGGAAGGGCAAAATCCAGCATTCAAATTGTATTTAAAAAAAAATAACACTGAGGTTGGGAAAACGTTAAGAAAGAAATACTGTGCTATCAATGTAAAGCAACTATTGATTACAGATTCAAGAAAATAGCTGCATGGGTGCAATCCTTTTCAGGCCAATTTGTGTTTGTACTGTAAATGGCTTAGTGTTAATATTAGGACCAATGAATCTAAAACTCAAATATTAAAAGTGAATTGCTTTAACAATTACCTCCATCACCCTTTTTAAATAAATGGTGTGGAAATTTACAGTATATTGTAGAGCAAACAAAACTTCTTGGCATAGTATTGCCCTCTAAACAGAAACAGAGCCATTGTGTTGGTTGTTTGATATGTATGCCAGTAAGAAAATGTATTTCCTGAGTGCATAGATAAAAGCAGAATTAGCCCGAAAGAGCTTGCATTTGTGTATAAATCAGCAGCTTGTCTGTTTCTAGAGTACGGATGTCTAATCTGGCACTCTGGAGTTGAGTTAATGATGCCCAGAGACTAAAGCCACTTTTACACTGTGCCTACCTGAAACGCTATAGTCAGTTAGCATTTGGCATCACTCCCCGTGATGTGCTCTCTGGCAGCTTTACATGGTGACCCCTGCATTGGCTCTGTTGGCCCTTCCTGTGTATTAGCCATGTTTTTGGTTAGCCAGAGAGCCCGATTTGCTGAAATTTACATTTTCAACCTAAGTTCAGGAAAGTAGAAAGAACACTGAACTTGGGCAACTAGGTCATGTTCAGTAATGGGGGCTAAAAAGCACTTAAAAACCACTCCAGAAGTGGAGCCATGATACTGGGTATGCATTGATGCATATTCATAGCCCAAAGGGCTGTGAATATGCATCAATGCATGCCTAGTATCATGGCTCCACCACGGAGCCCTTTTAAGCAATTTTATGCCAGTTACAGAAAATGACCTAGTTGCCTGAGTTCAGCGTTCTTTCTATTAACTTAAGATATCATTTACTGAACTTGGGTTGAAGGTCCCACACATGAGCTTTGGGATGGTTGTGGTCATGTGTACCCTGGGAAAGCACTAGGAACCAATCCCAGGTGATTACAGTGCCACTGGATGCAGTGCAGAATGATAACACTGAAACGGTGAACACAGAAAAACAGGGAATGCCATTTCATTGAATGATCACTTTGGATGTGTTACGGGGAGCCTCCACACAATGATAGAGGTAATGCTCCAGTTGCCCTACACCGATAAATGCAGAACATAGCCTGTCATGTAAAAGGGGCTTAAAAGTATAATTATGTTATTGCAAATGGGGCCTTGTACTCCTGGGACAAAGTTGTGACCAGTTATGTGAGAAACATTGTACATCCACGATTCTGTAAAAATTGATAGTAAACCAAAAGTTTGATTTAGGAGAAAAAACATATTCAGTTTGATCTGCATCACTATAAAGGTTCGATTGCAAAACCTCAGCTTTGTCCCATTGAAAATAAATGGTTGCAATACCTCTCCAGAAAGAAATTCATTGGCCTCTGTGACTGTAATAATATAAACAATATTTACTGGAGCAGCCAGTTCCTATGTAAGTCACAGTGAATGACCATCCTGATGAAGGGGAGTTACCAGTCCTTGTAACTTTGGTGATTTAGGGTGACTTTCTAAAAGTACAGTATGCACAATTCATTAAAAATTGATTAACTGTACACATTCAGTGAGTGGTATGTCTTTCTTATGCCTTTTACAAGTTTTGCATACCTTCTGACAGATCAGACTTCTAGCAGTTTACTAAAGTACATGAATTGTCCCTTTAATGACACTAGTTAAGAACATAGTTATATAATGTTGCACCATATTCAGGGTTCATTAATGTTTCTCTGATTTGCATTGAAGAGTTATACATGTAAAAAATAACCTTGCACTGTTCATATGTTAAATCCAGTTGAAGTTTCATGTTAGTGCTCTCTCGGCAGTTCTTTCACTGTTTTCATTGTTATCTGCACTTAATGGTACAATCTACACTAAGAACTACAGTATATTTTAACACTTATTGATTCTGTGGCACTGTTTCCCCTCTAAAGTTCTCCTTGTCTGTCGCAATAATTACATCATTTTGGAAGATAGCCGCTCACTCCATTTCTTTCAGATGTACCCTTCAGAATAGTCTGTATAGCTGTCTTGGTGTCCCAGTCATTTCATTCCTCCACAAAATTTTTGTGAGTAACACTAAGTGTTGGCCTTCAGACTAAATCAGGCACTCAAGCTCGCCCATTTTTTGGAGGATGCTTCACATATTGACTTTCATGCAAGTTAGGAGATTTGCCCTCTATGTTTCCTCTCTGTACTGACTCGAGTGCCTTCTCTTCAGGTGCTTCCTGCTGTGCTGGGATTTCCTCAGTGATTCCCATAGTCTACTTATTGCATTTTGTGATCCCCTGTATCAGCCCCCTACCCTATCTAATTTAAACCCTCACAGATTGCTTTATCCATTCTACCGACTATTAGCACAACTCCCACCTGGTGCAGCTGCATCCCATCCAAGGAATATATGTATCTCTTTCCACAGAGGCCCCTCTAGATGGCAATAAAAAGTTCTATCTTGCATCAGACCCTTAGCTAAGCATTAGCCTGTCTGTAGTATGCTGTTTTTCCTTGGTAGCTCCCAAGACTGGTAAGAGCTTAAAAATGGTCACCCTGGATAACATTCCCTAACAAGATGCATAGTTCTGTGAATGACCTCCTAATATCCACTGCACTAATGATCATTACATCATTCTTTCCAGCACAGAACATGGTCTTCTCCCCACAGGAATGGTGCTTGTGCTCAGATATCACTCAAGCAACCTGAGTTCTAGGCAGGCAAAGCACCTCTCCTGAGATGCCATCCTTGTCCAGCAATAACCTTTACCTCACCCACTGTCCTAAAGTCCTAATGTCCAATGACTGCTGCTTTCCTGGCCCTCTTGTCAAGATTGTTTCTTTCCTCCACATTAACTGGTAAGGCATGCCAATGTCCGGACAGTCCCCACTATCCTCAGTTGGCTGTTGACTCCCCTAATTCAGACCAGCCAGGTTCTGATACCACTTGCTGCTGTCTACTGGTGATGGTGATCTCTTTTTTATTAAGCTTGCTACCTCCTTACTCCACTTGAATCCATACTGCATCCCTACCACTAGATATTACTGTTCCTGCCACACCTCTCCTTACTCTTCTTGTCCTGCCAGGCTAAATCACTTTCTTTAGCTTCATCTACCCAACCTCCTTAGCTGCCTGCTCACAAACATGCACCTCTGTGGTTCTCCCAACTGTAACTTGTACCTGACAAAGTGCCTCTTTAGAGCACTGGCCACCCTGAATTTGCTAAAGATATATCCTCCTTACCTTTAATAGGTAGGATGATGTACCTCATGCAGTTATTGTAGTGCATCAGGTGTACATCCCTTTCAGTGTCCTGCATACTACCTTCATTGTTCTACCCCAGCCCCCCATACAGTCCAAAAACCCAGTTGCCAGCCCGTTCCCCTTACCACTCCAGGCACATCTAGCTGACATTCCAGACTGTCAACAGACCTCACTAGAGCAGCAACCAGCTCTCAGTAGCTTCAGATATACCCCCATCACTTTGCAGACTGGATGGTGTATATCGCACAGTCCTGGCAGTGCTCCAGCCTGTATCTATGTTCCCTGGTAAGCTACAGTGTTAGAAATAATTGTTGATCTCCTGTTCCACTTCCAGTCAGCACAACTTCATTTAGCCCAGTTTGCTTACCTCATGTTCATTCATCACAGGGACTGTCAACTGCTGGCTACACACTGTGTTTGATTTATAAGACATTGGTGCCCAATATCCCTGATCTCAGCGTACTGCTTTATTCCTACCTATGTGCACACACTTGACCCAATTGCCCTTAGAGTAAATTTACATTTACCACAGAACATAGCCTCCTGCTAAATGGTCAGTTAAATATCCTAGCACATGCTGGACTGCATTAAGCAGACTTCACCTTCACATATAGCAACCACTCAGCTCCCAATAGGTTGTATCATTCTAACCAGAAAGTTTCCTCAAATTGACATCTAAAATAAAGAACCGTCCCAAGACACTGTAAAGAAATTGTTTACCTAACCTCACTGCTGCATTAAAGATCTAGTATATCACATAAAATTATGAACATTAAACAATAGTGACTTATTTCAGTGCAACTGCTGGATTTCCACATGCGACACCGGTGACCCGGGTTCAGGAGTGGACTTGGGTCACTGAAGGGCCTCCTGGGGAAGAATGGCTGGAACATCCCACAGCAGCTCACTTTTTCTTGGGGGGAAGGGGGGCAGATGCCCAAAACTTGCCTGACCCCTAGTGGAGGCTCAAGGTACTGCAAGCCCTACAGGGGAAGGGTGGCCAGACTATGCATTGCACCATGATGTCAGGACTGACACTGCATAGACAGGGAGAACAAGAGGAAATGCCTTCCAGCACTGGGAAGATGGGCTGCCCAGAGCATGCCTCTGATGTACCCCCACTCACCCAGCCACCTCCAGACTGACACCACAATAGTAGCATGGGGTGTTGTGCCCCACCTTGTCCCCACTTTGGGGGAAATCTGAAGCTCAATGGGGCCTGGAGGTAGGTGTGGGTAGAGTGGAAGGCAAGAAGATGACTCCTTGGTAGTCCTTAAGGGTCATAGCTGGCAGGACAGAGGGGAGGAATTAACTGCAATTTCCAAAAAAAAAAAATTGTCACTTATTCCTTATTAATGTGAAATGTTTTCTTTTTTTCCCTTTCCTAATTGGAGGAGATTCTACCTGTCAATACTATGGAGTAATGTTTGGAATAGCAGTTTTCCTGGAGGCTGACATATCTGGTTCTACTGATTACTTGTGACGCATAATCCAGTGAGGTCACTTTGCCTATGAGGTATAAAAGTGAATAGAACTAAATATTAGCTACAAGGTAAAGCAATGCCATACACATCACACCCAATAATATCAGGAAGAAAAGTCTTTAAATTGGTAAAATGACAAAGTAAAATATTTCTGAAAGAAAAAAATAACAACCGGTAGCTTTTAAAAATTTTAATTAACTGATTTAATTGATGGTTTTCTCTTTTTTGCACTGCTAGTGCTTTAAGAATTAAATCATTCTTCTCTGTAGGCTCTGTGCTTTTTGGATGGTCTTTGGAACAGTACAGAAAGGAATACAGAATTCAGGCAGCAGAATTTGTCTAGTTCTGCTTTTGAACTATAGTTCATAATGTATTTTTTTTAAATTCTGCTGAATTTCAAAAAGCATTTAAAAGTAAATTATGGAATAATATTTCATCATGACTCATGCTATTCACTACATAGTATTCCACAGTTTGCAGAAAATGAATCCATGCTTTACATAAAGTGCAGTTACATTTTTCTGTTAGGACTTCAGAATTCTGCTTGTGTTACATAGGTTACATACAGTAGGCTGGTTAAGAGCTAGTTTGGCTGTTAGTCCATTCTAACCTCACCTCTTACACAAGGGAATATCCTGATATACCCTTGTTTATACAATAATTATCCAACCTGACTTTGAACTTGCACATGGTCTTACTGCACCTCTAGTAGTAGAACATTACATACTCCCACCCCTCTTTGGTTGTACCAGAAAGCTCTTCACCAGGTTGCACATGTCTCCCCTTTTATCTGTATATTATATGATCTAGTTTTGTACTGATCTCTGATCTCAAAACTCAAGCAGTCCCAAATATCATTGTTCATTAGTGATCCATAGAGCAGACAGAGATCCCCCCACACTTTTTATATTCTAAAGTGTCACCACTTGATGTCATATATTGCCAACATTTATTTTGACAATGCACTGATAAACGTCTAGAGAAAATGCAGTTTATCATGGTAAAAGGATGGATGTACCATTAATGTTAAGAGTGTATAACAACCTCCGATCACCATTCTACTCCTTGATGTATTACAATGTAATCAATTGATAGTAACTACCAGCCATGAAGATCTTTATAGTTTATTTAACCATATACCACTTGAACCCTTTTAATAGCCATAGAATGACTATTCTAACAGACATAAAATAGAAATGTTTCTTGTAGAACAACATAGTATATAATCTGTAATTGGCCTTGGTCTTCTTTACAGCTACTGTTCATATTATTTCCTATACATAACACTTTTTAAACATATATAGAAGCAGTCTGTAATCATTTTGTAAATTTTCAGACTTTAGGGAAGATTGACAGACATTGCCATAGTGTTCAACAAATGCTTGTAGCTTTGAAAACTGCATTATTAGGCATATTCACATGTAAAGAGTGAAAGCTATAACTGCTACCAGAATACTGACTGGGACTCAATGCTAGCATTATACTGTGATAGCCTGACAGCTTCTCGGAGTGTCTAATTTCTAAACTCTAGGAGTTCCCAAAAAAGTACGCCTTTTAGCAGGGCTTATAAGACATATATCTAATTAACCTTTGAAGTTGTAAAGTTTCTGAGTAAACTTTAGTTTCATTAATGAACTTTGACTGTTAGATATGCTATCATGCTGATAATCCAGCAGGCTATCATAGAGAGTAAAGGTTACTTCATAAAATTACTTTAAAAGCTTGTTTTCTAATTATGTACCATGGCAGATACTGCAAAGTTGTTTTTTCTCCACAAGTGGAAATTTAAGGTTGCTTAGAACTTAACCAGAAAAACCTGTGAGCAACTATTGCCCAAATATATACTGTAGTACTGTATGTCCTATATAGTCCCTCTATGTATAAACAAATACCTCTTTTAACACCTTTCAGAGATGTTTTCATACTAGATCAAATCACTCTACTCATTTTCTTTGATTCCTGTTTTGAAACCACTTAGCCTTTTTGGTCTATGTCTACCCTATCCATACTTAAAGAAAATGGATTCACACTGAAATCATTTTGGAGAAATCACTACTACTTAAAAAAAAAAAAACATGTACCATAGACCTGTACTAAGTGCTGGTAGCTTGTGATATTGGTATTAGCACAAGTTATTCAGAATGAAAGGGAGTCATCAGGCAATATATTGCACTATTAAAATATTCAAATGAATTATTACCCTCAACACCAGCCTCCATGAAAGTACAACTTTCATTGACCTTACCAAGGACTTAGACACAGTGTACCATGGCATCTTTCTCACAAAATTGAAACAATTGGGCATTTTGCAGGGTGTAGAGTACTATCATGCCACCACTAAGACCTCATCTACAGGTCACACATAGTAAATAGATTTTACCTCACAATTACACTACCAATATACTATACCAATATACAGTCATATATAGTTATCTACACTTTTTGTCCCTCCATTACAGTCATGGAAGGTCTACACCAGCAAGACTTCCTCAATGTCCTGAGATGGTTCCAATAAAACCAATTCCAGGTTAGCACACACACACAGACACACAGACACACACACACACACACACACACACACACAAACAAAATGTGTCCATGACCTTTGGCACCAGCCAAAAATTGGCCAAATTCTAATCTGTGCCCATCTTCTCCACCTTGGATGCCTCCCAACTAGAAGTGGTTCCTTCCTTCAAATGTGGCTTTATAGCAAGCTTGTCTTCACTGCTCCCATTGATGTTATCCATGCCAAGCTTCAGCCTAAACTTGGTGCCTTGTAGCACAGTAAAAACTGTCTGGCTCTGCAGGTTTGCCTGGAGCTTATCTCCAAAATAGTGCTCTTGGTCTTTGACAGACAATGTGGGTGTGATCTGTGGCTCCAGCCCCTCCACTTCCCTGGCCAGAGTGGATACCCTCTGAAACTCCTTTTGTAACTTTGCCACAAACTCCCTATCTGGCACTCATTATTGCTCATCTTACACATCATTATCCATTCTCCCTCTATTTTCACATTGCCAGATGCACTGTGCCTCCTTCATATCCAAATACTGGTTTGAGTTCCTTCCATCCTACCACTCATCACTCTTCTCCCCTTTGCCTCCTGCTCCTTCCGCTCCATGGATCCTCAGATCTTTGCTGTGCCACATCCCTATACCTCTGCTGGATAATCAGCCTTCACCAATTATTTTCCCACATGCTCAAACCAGCTCCTCATTCCCTCTACTTCACTACCTCCCTTGGCTCCCTCTGGCATCAGCTAAGACTGCTTTCCTCCCCCCTTGATCCTGTTTTCCCAACCCTGAAAAGTTCCCACTTATTTGCTTGAAATGCTCAACTTGTTGCTTCTGCCTTGTTTGCTCATTGTTAGAGATGCAGCAAAGTTTAATTTCACAGGCAAAATTGATGCAAAGTGTGCAATTTTGCATCCATGCATCATTTCGCGTGATTGTGCCTCTGAACCCGTAATTCGCCATGTTGACTTTGTGTTATAATTTTGCCTTATGTCTACACCATTAATTTTGTGTTGTGTATTCTTGGTGGAATTAGCCAAAACTAGGTCTTATTATCACATGTCTGCCTTTCATCAGGTCCCATGATGGGCAGGAAGTAACTGATTGAGACAGGAATTGAGTGTCTCACTTTCGGTTTCACAGCAGCAGAGAAAGCATTGTACGTGTCTTTGGCTGTGTGAGTGTCTGTGAGGCAATACAAAAAACAACTCTTATCCTTTGTCTTTATATAGTTTCTTTGTTCACCATAACTGAACTTTTGTCATACACTTTGAAGGTGTACTTTGAGAACCTAATTTCTTTGTATGGTTTATCTTTGTTTGATTCCCTCATGTTCATTTTGTAACTCTTGTTACACTTTTTTTTCTTAGTTTTAATTTTCTTTCCTGTCCCTTAAATTTTTAATAGTTAAACTTTAGTTGAAATGCAGAGTAAGAGAGGTAAGAGCTTTGGGCAGCGAAGACCAAGGACGCAGGACGGAAGAACCATAAGGCTCAACCGCTGTCTTTTTTTGTCTGGTCATGCACCAGAAATGGCATCAGCAGCAGTGGATGACCAGTGGCAGCAGTGGCAGCTGCAGCACCAGTGCTGGCAGAAGTAGATTCAGCAGCTGTGGCAGCAGCAGTGGTAGAAACAGAAGGTACTACAGCAGTGGCAGTCAATTTTGCCTGTTAGTGGCACTGCAACACAAGTAGTTCATGGAGACCCCCAGCAGCCAGAGCAATCAGAACAGCAGCAGCAGCAGCCTGTTGTGCCTGGCCCTCCTCCTGTTTGCTCTGCCACCAGAGCTAGCACCCAGGCCCCACCTGCAGATCAGCCCATTACCATCACACCTGGTGCCCCCCTTCCTGTTCCCAGTCCAGCAAGGAGCTCTGTAGTTTGGGAATATTTCAAGATACCTAGCAATGATCCCAGTGTGGTGCAATCCAGTATTTGTGATATTCATGTCTGACATGGAAAAAAGGGAAGTCACTTTGGCATGGGTGAGCAGAGAAGCCACCTTATTAATCATCACCATGCAGAGTGGGAGGCCAGGCTGCAAGAGGGAAAAAGAAATCCTGTTCCTGCAGCAGTGGATGTAGCAGAATAAGACAGTGCAGGATCAATCTGCATCATCATCTTCACAATCCACCTCATCTTCCTGGCCTCAGTGCACACCAGGAGGACCTGTGACTCAAGCTTACCTGGCCATTGTTTGGTTTGAAACAGATGATCTCCACAAGGAGATCATAGCACAATATGCAGACACCCAAAGGGTACTGGGGAACCAGAAGACAATAATGAGTCTCTTGAGAGAGATCCATGACTGTCTTTGGTTTTTCTTCAGTTTCTTTACATATGTCACATTATGTTATTTTGATTGTTTTTGGTGTAATTGTACTGTACACTATAATTTTTTTTTATTCTCACTTCTCTTCCTTCCCCCCTGTCCTAACACCACAAAATAAAAACAGCAAAAGAAATAAATAAAATAAAAACGTTGAAAAAAGAAAAACAAAACTTTTTTGGCCTTACACACATTTACTTCTTGAACTTCTTTTCATTTCTAAAGTAATTCCTATCGTTATCAATCAATCAAGCAATCAAAATTGTATTTCTCAGTGCAATTCCATTAGATCAAAGCACTTCACATCTTAAAACAATTTAAACTTTTTTTTTAATTCTTATTTTATCCCCCGTCAACCGGCCCCCTTCCACTGGCCTCCATCACTGCCAATGGGCTACTTACTGGTCATTGCCTCTCATCAATTTGAGGCACAAATTGACCTGGTGCAGCAGGGGAAACCAGCTTCATCCTGCCGGTCAGCTTCTTTTCACCTCCAATTTATCCTGCCCCCTGAGCACGGAGCAAAGGCATGCAATGATGCCAATGGCTGAGCTGCACACGCTTCTGTACGTGGCATGCTGGGCATCTAGCTCAGCTCCACCCCCCTTTGTGTGGGTTCATTGTACTGGCCCCCAGCCACAGCTAGGGGCCAGTCAAGCAGCGGACTCCATTCCCACCAAACCCCGGGAGAGGAGAGTTGTCCTTTGGATGCTCGATCCTCTCACTCCCCAGATGAACTGCTCGTACCACAAACACAGATCACTGGCGTGGCAGGAGATAGGGCAATGCTGCCTCAACCCTCCATACCACTGGGCCAGCTCAAAACAATTTAAAATTAATACAAACATCTATAGATCAAAATATAATCTGAAGACAATCTTAATAAATATAAAACCAGAAAGTGGTACAAGTAGGCCTAACTCCCATCGGAAAATGCCCTGCTGAACAGGTATGTTTTAATTCAGACTTAAAGCTGTCAGTAGTCAGGCACCCTCTAATCTGATGAGGTAGAGCATTCCACAGAGTAGGGGAAGCAAATGCAAAAGTGCACACCAAAAAAGTCTTTAACCGAACCCTGGGAACTGCTAGCAATCCCTCATCGGCTGAGCAGAGTGAGTGGAGGGGGTGGTAGGGGCACAGAAGATCTTTCAAGTAGCCAGTTCCCTGTCCATGTAGAATCATATAGATCCAAAAACTAACCTTGAAGGTGATCCGCCAATGTACCAGCAGCCAGTGCAGGCTACGGAGCATAGGAGTGATATGGCAAGATCTTGATAAATTAGTCAGCAACCTGGCTGCCACATTCTGCACTAGGTGCCATCAGCAGATATCAACCCCCAGTAACCCTAGGTATAGGGCATTGCATTAATCAAGGTGCAAGGTTGCAAAGGCATGAACCAGAGTTGGCATGTCATTAGGCGGAATCAGGTGCTTAATCTGGGTGATGTTACTCAGATGGTAAAATGAGATCTATACGGCTGCTGACACCTGAAATTGTAATATTAGGCTGCTGTGGAACACAACGCCCAGATTTTGTGCCTGATTTGAGGTAAGCAATTAATCACCTCTGAGCCAAAGCCCAGATGATTGACTGGCTTTCAGCCCCAGGGCTTGGTGACCTGGATCCACTACCAACACCTCAGTCTTGTCAGAGTTCAACCTCAACCAACTGGCACTCATCCAACCCTGAATCGTGGATATCCAATTGTTAAAATTCGAGACCATTCAACCTTGCCAGGTCATAAAGGACATGTAACATAGAAACATAGAATTTAATGGCAGTTAAGGACCACTTGGCCCACCTAGTCTGCCCTTTTCCCTACCTACAGGATAAGCTGCAGATCCTAGTTAACCAACAGCTTATTTCTTCTTACCCCCCACAAGAATTGCCTTATGTCTGTCCCATGTATTCTCGAATTCTCACACAGTTTTAGACCCTACAACCTCCTCAGGAAGGCTGTTCCATGCATCCACCACCCTCTATGTGAAAACATACTTCCTCACATTTCCCCATAACCGCCCCCCCATCTTTAAATTGTGTCCCCTTGTTCTTGCACATCTCTTTTTCTAAAAGATGCTACCCTCTTGGACTTTGTTGATTCCGCTAAGGTACTTAAAGTTTATATTATGTCCCCCCCCCTCCTTTCCTCAACGGTATACATATTAAGCTCCTTTAGTCTCTCCTCATATGACTTCTATTGCAGACCCTGCACCATTTTAGTTGCCCTCCTCTGGACTGCCTCTATCCTGTCTATGTCCTTGCAGAGATGGGGTCTCCAGAACTGGACCCAGTACTCCACATGGGGTCTCACCAACTGTCTGTACAGGGGGACAACAACTTCCTGTTTTCTGCTGGTGATGCCTCTCACTATACATCCCAGTATACCCCAGCCCTCCCTACTGCCTTCTCACAATGCTTGCAAGCCTTAAGGTCATCTGATATGATTACCCCCAGGTCCCTTTCCATTTTTGTTGTTGTTACTACCTCCTCCTCCATTGTGTAATCTTCCCCTGGGTTTTTGTTTCCCAGGTGCATTATTTTGCACTTCTTTGCATTGAATCCAAGCTGCCATACTTCTGACCATTTCTCCAACCTTGCCAAGTCCCTTCTCATCCTTTCCGCACCTCCTTGTGTATCAGCCCTGTTGCAGATCTTTGTGTCTTCTGCAAAGAGGCATACTTTTCCTTCCAGTCCCTCTGCAATGTCACTTATAAAGACATTGAAAAGGACTGGACCCAGTACTGAACCTTGCGGTACCCCACTAGTAACCCCTCTTTTTTCAGAGTGGAGTCCATTTACAATTACCTTCTGTGTCCTGTTGTTTAGCCAATGTTTCACCCAGGCTACCACCCTGGGACCCATTCCCAGGGTGGTTAATTTGACTATTAATATTTTGTGTGGGACTGTGTCAAATGCCTTGCTAAAGTCTAGGTAGGCCATAGTCTCTCCCTGGTCTACTACTTTGGTCGCCCAGTCAAAGAAATCAATTAGATTCATCTGACATGACCTTCTCTCTGTGAACCAAGGCTGCCTTGGGTCCTGTGCCCCACTAGCCTCTAGGTACTCAACAATTCTTTCCTTCAGAAGTGATTCCATCACTTTCCCTACCACAGAGGTCAAACTGACAGGTCTGCAGTTTTCTGCCTCTGTCGTGGTCCCACTTTTGTGAAGGGAAATCACATCCGCCTTCTTCCAGTCCTCAGGCACCACACAATCCTCCCATGATTTGTTAAAAAGGGTAGCCAGTTGTTTCACTAGTTCTCCCCTTAATTCTTTTAGAATTCTGGAGTGAATTCCATCAGGACCCATTGCTTTGTCCACCTTCAGTTTTAGGAGTTCTTTCAGAGCCCTTTCTTCTATGAAAGGACTGGGATCGACCCCCCTATCAAAAGTGCTTCTGTTAATTGGATTAGGCACCTCCCCTCCTCCTCTTTTGTGAATACAGAGCAGAAATATTCTTTCTGTATCCCTGCTTTTTCACTGTCCCTCTCTGCCCATCCACAGTCCATTCTATTCAGCCTCACTATCCCTCCCTTTGTCTTTCTGCGCTCCCTGATGTACCTATAAGAGGTTTTATCCCCTTTCTTAACCGAGTTGGGTATCTTTTCCTCAGTCTGGGCCTTTGCTATTCTAACTTCCCTCCATGCTTCCCTCTGCCTTAACTGGTACTGCTCTCTGTCCTGTTCCTTCTGTGTTTCCTTATGTGAATTATGTGAAGACATGCAGGCTATATAAAGCAACAAGGTACCTTTGTTTGCTTTCAAGATATATGTAGACATACTATTCCACATACTGTAACTTTCCCTAAATGAACCTGTTTTAATCAGATTATGTATAAATTAATAAAGTTTATTGTCATCACAACATCATGGATCATGTACCTGGTGTTTACTGGAGAACCACCTGCTTTACATTTCTCTACAACTGACTCATACATCAAAACTCCAAAAGATTAATTCTTCTGCATGTAAACATTGCTACCAGAAATTGTGCGGATTCTCACAGACTTGGTAGGTAAATTGTTGAACTAGTACTTGTTAACATCTCATTCCAAAGGGGTACTGTAAATCTATGCTATTTGGCTGTTATGAAGGCAAGTGTTCTACCATAAGTTAGATTAGAAAATGGGTATGAGAAATACTGACCTTTGATTAGCATTCTGTACCCATGTTTATCAGGCAACACCACTCAGCCCCCCCCAAAGAAAAGAAAAAGAAAAAAAAAAGAGCTGGTATGAGGCTCACAGTTTGATGATCCCAGGCTGCCCAGAAATTCCTTTGCTCTGCTTACCATGTGCAGCATTTCTCCCAGAACACCCAGATCTTACTGTGCTTAGAAATTGAGTTGTGCTGGGCCAACACAGGCTACTTTCTAAATGCAATATGACCCTTAAGGTTGTGGGCTGTTGGAGGACACTCACCTTCCAGGGTCTGTAAGGTCCATTCACCTACAGCATTGGACCTCACTACACCCTGGGTAGGAAAGAATCCTTTAATACCCCACACCTGCTCTGGTCTTATCACTTATATAAAACAACACCTACAACATTCTGCAAGCTTTAATGATAGCTTTTATTTGTACAGTACTGTTTTTTTTTGTTTGTTTGGTCAGTTGCCCAGAACTTTAAAGGTACATTGCTAAGGTCTCCAGTAAAAAGACATTGATGAAATATTTTGCACAGTACATATTAAAAATTATAAAAAGGATCTGAGAAATAGAGGTTTTTGATTGGCTATAAGTACTGACCCACCGTTGTGAGCTATATGAGAAACTCTGCTGGCTCTCACCAGTTAGATACTTTGATTTTGGTTTGGGATGCCTCTCTGGGAAAGTGATCAGAACTAGCACCCCCAGGGGCTGGCCCGGCTTCTGTCTAAACTGAATCCCACCCCCTACCAACTTAGGTATCTCACATCAGGGATGCTCAAAGTCCCTCCTACCCAGACCCTCATGGGGGATCGGGACTTTGCCACAAGTGCACCCAGACTCTGGAATTCGCTGCCTGTGGATATCCGAGCTGCCCACTCCTATCTGAGTTTTCAAAATTCCCTGTGGGGTTTCCTAAAACTAGCATCAGAGTGTGACTGCCCCAAACCTCCCTAGAGTAAAGTGTCAAATTGTTTTGTCTGAACCTCCCAGGGTGTCTCCATTGAATCCCTGGAGATATTTTCCCCACTGTATCAATGACTTCTGACTACTCCTGCCTAAAAAGCCTTGGGCATTTTTACACCCATTATTGCTCCCCGGTCATAGGCTAACCATGACATATTGCACCTTGGTCACTTGGTAGAAACTTGTACTACCAAGTGTTTCTGTTTCTGTCTAACATGTGCATATTTAGAAAAATGTGATGAGCTGTATATACCTGTCCGTGATCCAACTGGCCTAGGGGGTGTATACAACAATGTTATAAGTTATATTATGACCAATCCAGTCCTTGAGCTATGCTCCACTCCTATGTATGATGACCTGTATATATCTGTCAGTTGAACTAGCTAATCTAGAGTGTATAATCTGAAATGTGCTTACTACATGTTTCCCCAGTGTCAAATGATGTATTTCCCACATGTTTGTTTGCTGTGACAAAAAACTGTACTCTCTTTGCCAAGTCTCCTTGAATGTTGTTCCTTATGTTGTATTCTCCTGGGTTGTTCCTGAAAATAGGCATAATACTTGTCTAGTGTACTTACCCGGTAAACAAAAGCTAAATAAATAAATAAATTGTATCCTATTAGTCTTAGAGTCATTATTTGTTAACATACTGTACACGTAGCCCCTAATCATATTTTGTGGAAGATGCAACACTATTTAAAAAAAATGTAGTGTAAGGTAAACTGCTGTTCTACACTACAATCTATTACTGGAATATCTTTGATATGCTGCTATAGTGACAGTTACTGTAAATTCTCTTGTGCTTCAGTGAAGATATCACTACTAAAGTACAACTTAGAATGCCACCATGCAGTTATCTAACTAATGCTGTGGCTCAGATCACTGGTGTGGGCTGTGTACTCATTTAAAAAAGTGTTGGCGACTGAGGAAAAAGACACCTTTTTTTTTTCATTTTGACAGGTAGAATAAGAAACTCTGCCCCCCTCTCTCATCCTCTTTTGCTGACATTCAACTTCCAACGGGGAGCATCTAGAAATAGAATAGGAGAGTAGCTCATGTGGAAAAATAGAGGCACGTGTGGTCACTCAGCATGGCTCATCAATTCAGCAATGAATGATTATGCCCCCAAACTGGCATCTCCCTCCCTGTGACAGTGACAGTGACAGTGACTGCCATAACATTCACTTTAGGGGGTTGGGGTCACTAGGCTACCATGGATTTCATTAAATAATATGGACAAGTGATCAAGGGGGTGGGGAAACTACAAGATGTCAAGGATTCTTTTACTATACAACCTAGAGGGAATCTAAATGACAACTGGGGGGTGTGGGAAACTACACACAATAATACCATTATACAACTAACTTGGACTACCAAGGATTTCATTCAATAGTATGGATGAGTGATCAAGGAGGTGGGGGAAGCACAAGATGTCAAGGATTCTGTTAGTATACAACATAGGGGGAATCTAAATGGCAGTTGAGGGGGGACCACTAGCTATAGTAATACTATTATACAACTTTCTTATAGGGCGTCTGAATAGTGATTTGGGGTGGGTGGATCACTAGACTCCAATGATACTATTATAATGCAAATTAGAAGTCATCTGAATTATGATAGGGTTTGGGGGTAGTAACTCACAATGCTGTGGGATGAGATAAAGATAAGATTTTGGATGCTGTAAACAGTGCAGTCATTTTAGTTGTTTGGCACTATCAAAACATCTGTATATACTGCTGTGCCTTATATGCAGGAGAGGATCCTTCATTTGCATGTGTGAATATGTATATATGGGCATACCTCCTATTAGGCTAGTCCTGTGCACCAGGAGCTGTTAGATCCAACACCATCCCATACAAGTTTTATTTTTTCTCTGTCAGTTTATCATATATTTTCTGCCTGTATAGCCTGAAGTGATATCTGTCACCCATGATGAATCAGTTAGGGAACTTGTGAGGGTTTAAAGATTTATTGTAGCCATATTTGTGGATTAAATTTGAATGTAGCAGTTACGATTATTTTTCCTTAGTGTTCATTACACATTATGGATGCCATTATTTGCTTTAGATTCTCCACACTACTTTGGCCTTTAAATTACTTCATTTAAAGTTCTTCAACTCACCCCTCCACTCTAGAAATAATTTCTTCTCTCTGTGCCTTTACTCCCCTAATTGCCTTACTTGCTTCTTTCTGCAGTACTCTGTACACATCACTGTCCTCCTCCATCTGCGTTTCTTTATATCTCTGGAATGCTTTGTACTTCTTGAATGGCACCCTTTTGTACCTCTTTCATGCAGAAGTTTGTTGCCTTAATAGTGTTCTTCTTTATTTTTGCCCAGTGTGCCTCTACTCCTTCCTGGTGACCAATCCCTTTCAAGGCAATTTCTGAGGCAGAGTCCCATTTCTTTAAAATCTACGCCACTGGAGTCTAGGACTTTCATCCTCATGTAACTTGCATCTGGTCCTTTCCATATATTGAATCCCACTCTGGTAATTAGTGGTACCTAGGGGACTGCCCACTATGAAGTCTGCAATGTTGTCTCTATTTGTTAGCACCAGGTTCAATACTGCCCCATTCCTTGTAGGTTCTTTAACTAGCTGCCTGAGAAAAGCCCATTGTAGGGAGTCAAGGATGGCCCTGCTACTTGCTGAAGCTGCAGCTGGAAAGTCTCACTCCACATCCAGAAGACTGAATTCTCCAAATAGCAGTACTTCCACCTTATTTGCTATCCTGATGATGGCCTCCACTAATACTCTGTTAATCTCCTCTACTTGTGTTTGAAGTCTGTAAACTACCCCAGTATGGATGGTGGTTCTAGAGCCTTCCTCCAGGATGAACCACAGCACTTCCAGATCCTTCTTGCCTTGGTTAACCTGTGACTCTGCAGCCTTGTTTTCCCACTGCAAATATAATGCCACCCCTCCTTCCCACCATGTCTCTCCCAAATTGAGCATAACCCTGTATGCCATGTCTAATTCATGGTGCTCAGTGCTACATGATTCCATTATGGTCACTAGATTCAGGTTAGCCTCATCTATAATAACCTCAAAGTTTGGGATTTTGTTTCCAAGGCTCTTAGGATTAGCAAACATGGCTCTCCATATCTTTCTTCTCCCATGCCTAATGCCCTGCCTCTTCCTCACTTTCCTACCTTTGTTGTTACCTAAAAACTCCTTTGACTCACCTCTTCCCATTTTTTTCTCCATTCCTCATCCCATATGATCACCCTCCCCCCCATCCAATATATATAATAAAACACACTACCAGCATATCTATTTTACATGGGTTACCAGTGGCAGACTATGACTGTTTACTACCAGTTATGGAAGCAAAATGAGAGGGCCATTTTAATGACTTGAAAGGGCATGGAAAGAGCAATTTCAAATCATGCAATATCCCCCCAACAAAACTGACATACTGGACATTACTGTTGCAAAAACCCAGTTATTAAAAGAATGATGAAAAACATTCTGAACATGCATCAAAACTGCAATTTGTTTTTTAATTTTTCTTTTTAAGTAAAACCACCTACCAAAGAATCATCTTTGTACAAAACACTGACAGGCCTGATAATTTCTGGTTTCAACTCTCAGCAATGTTTGTAATATTGGTGAGCAAAAAGATAGTCTTAATTTCAATATATTATGTATTTTCATCCTTTAAAATGGTTATGCTGCTGAACTAGTGATTATTTATTTTTTATTTATTTGTCAGTAAATCAAAAATACCTTTGAGCTAAGTGCTCATTTGCAAAGGTTCCACATCAAAGTAGAAACACACAAATTTATATGCAGGAAGTAAAATAACCATTTGTGAAAAAATACATTACTTTGGTTACAGGTAGCTCAGATGAGCATTTATCAGAGCAATAATAGAAAACATGCACAATACATGGTTGCAGCAAATCAGATCAGTGGATTACATTATAATAAATTACTACATTTACAGCATCCAATAGTTCTGTCACTGACTCTGCACATAACAAATTTCAAGGTATTCCATTCAGAGATAGACATGTTGTCAATGATAATATACAGTACAGTATATTGAAAGTTACTGTTTTGGGGGTTTTTTTTTACTCTTTTATGGAAGTGAAGCATTTAGTAGCCGGGCACAGGTCAGGTGGCTTAGCTACCATCATTAAAACAGGAATCTTTTCTGGCTCAGAAATTGTAGTTCTGGAAAATGACTTTATTGGCATTAGATAAGTTTATTCTGCTGCTATGTTCATTCTGTTTAATTGTTATATCCCTTCCCCCTTGTAAATCATTGTCTGTAGCAATCTGTGGGAGAAATTGAGAGATTCTTTCATGTAGGCCCAGTTAAAGTCTCCTAGTGGTTATCTATTATTAGCAGGTGACATTATCACAATTATTGGAATGTATGATGGCCTCAGTGACAACTTTATATTGGGACTTATGTATCCTTCTGCAGTTAGGTCTAAAAGATCAACCAGTGATGACAGATCTGCACACTGAAAGCTTTAACAGACCATAACAGCATACTGTAACACCTGAATCTCACCTAAACATCAACATAATTTAACAAATCAAATCAAGAATTAAAACCAAAACAAAACAAACAAAAAAGCTAATACATGTTTCTTTCTGTTTGATTCCTCATCTCAAATTCAAATCACAGAAAGAATATCTGTAGCTTGAAGTGAGGTTTCATTACAATCAGGAATAAAAGGACTTCTTAAGCATGGACATAAAATTAAACATCTTTGTTAAAAGCTATAAATGAACAATAGGAAACATAAAGATAATACAAAAGCATACGGCCATACAAGCTTAAATATATTCATTGGAAGAGATACACTGCAAACAGGAATAGAAACATGATTGCAGATGGCTCTCTAGGGTACTCCTACAGTCTTATCTCTCATTCCCCTATGGTATGTGTGTTCTTTTAAATTATACCATGAGCCTCTGTGCTAGGTAAACACACTTTAACATGAATACAATATTTAGATTGCAACTTCAGAGACGTGTGTCAAAAATTGCAAATAACAAAATCCTATAGTTTCTTCTGGATTACTCCAGGGATTAGTATAGTTTCAATAGAATCACATCAATACAATATTTGAATAATATTTCTCAAATAAAAAAAACACTAAGAACATATATGTATTTCTAGTTATGATTTTTTCTGCTTCCTTGTACTTTTGGGGTATCCTGCCTCCCTCCCTGGCCAGGAAAATGGATCATTTCTCAGGGGCTGTCATAAATTTGGTGAAAACTGGTCAAGGTCAAGGTAAAGCTTACTGAGTTCGCATATAAGAAAAATATGCGTTACATACTGTTTATTCTAGTTATTATTTTGTGACAACCAGGTAAGGCCTACTAGAAACAAATGCCTGTACTCCTTGGTATACTTGCACATCTCAGAAATACAGAATATACTAACTAGAGCAAGATAATCCACTTTTTCAAGGTAGTGTTATAATGTCTTATGTTTGTTGCATGGACTTCATTGTGTATTTTAATGCTGTACAGCACCCAATGCCCCCAGGAACGGGTGCTATAAAAAATAAAGATTTATTTACTTAATTACTAAAGTGAATGCTAATGAAATTCTCATTCATCTATATACAATAAGTACAGAGTGTAATGTGCAAAACAACATGATATTGTTAGGTATCATTTCAATATCAGTAATGCAGTGATAGACTAACAGTCCTAGTGCAAAGAGTTGTGCCTTTCATTCTGAAAACAATGTACAGTATTTTGAGCTATTTCCTTTATCTATTGCCCCATCATTTCCAGAATGAAAGGAGACAGCCATTTATCTATTTCCTTCACCAGAAGTGGACAATCTAGCAATATATGAGAAATTGTTAGTTGTACATCTGTGTTGCACCTACATGCCATATGCAGCTCATGTTCTATGTTATGTTTTTCAGCATTTTCCAAATGTTTCTGTCCCATTTTACATATTACTTTTCAATGCTTTACATTCTCACAGTGTGTAAGATACATTTCAGTACCACATGCATTTTCATCCCTCATGTATAATGCCCATGAATCATGAATGTTGCTAATATCAGATTGTACTTTATGGTCTCTAATTCTTTGTTTTGCCTTGCTGACATAATTTACATGCATTTTCCTATCTTCTATCCTAAAGAAAACAGCTCTTCCCAGTCCAAGTCTAGATAAACACTGATCTAGTTTCCCAAACCAGTTATTAGTGTTACATCATTGATTAGTATCCAACCAACATTTACAGGGAAATCTGCACTGGGTCATATTTATGTTTTGCAAACAGAAATGTCCAACACTTAGTAATACCCTAGGTTTCATGGTGAACAGTGACTTTGCAAAAGTGCCTCACTTGCAATACCCTCAAATGATGTTCAGAGGTGGTCAGGGGTCTTCCACACCAGTGCGCAGCATTGGGCACTGGGGAATGAAAGAGGGTCAAGGTGGTACATAAATATTACACTGCACCATTCACATCACCACCTATGGCTGGTGTACCTAATGCAGCAATTTAGTGATGGCCACTAACTACAACCAGAAAATCCTGGACTGTGATCTGGGTGCATTAGAACATTGAAGGACTATGATTGGTATGAGACTAGATCATTGAGAGACTACATTGCAAACACATGACTAAGATGGGGGTGCAAATGGATTATCTGTAAAGGACTTGGTGAGTAGAACATGTTTGGGGTCCACTAGACAACCAGAAACAAAGCTGGAGGGCTGAGAGTGTACTATCAGACAAGGGCCAGAAGCAACCCAGAGGTATAGCTTGGGAAGTGGGGAGGCAACATTTATATGAAGATTGCCACACATGCATGTGCATTGCACTGCTGCATGTGCACATGTGTCTGTGGTGCTGTTTGACTCTGCTACTGTGTGCAAATTATGTTAATGCAGTGACATTTGGGTGCCTTCATTTAAAAATTATGACCTGTGTCATGAGATTTTTACACTCAGTGCAGACTGGGGATTCTCACCATAGCAATTTTTGGGCTAGACACACAATTTTCTAGTGCATACAACTATGACTGAGAATTGGTCTTCATTTTGCTTATATCCAGGTTTATCAGTACACAGTCAAAATAGTAACCCTACCACTGCATCTGAGCCTTCACTGGTTTTTCCCTCCTCTGAGTTGTGGTTTGTCTACTTAACCTCAATCTGACAACTAGAGAAAGATTTGCAGCAGGATGTCACTACCCACCAGCCCTGGTGGAGGAGAGCATATATCATTTACCAAATATTATTTAAAAATATCAATTTTAGCTAACATGTATTCTTTGTGAAACCATGTAGCTTACTATCTAGATGCAGAACACTGAACCTGGAGACTCAGGTCAATACCCTTTAATCACTCAGTGACCCATGATAGCACACTTAATTACTACATGATTACTGTATATTTGGTTCCAACAAGCTGCATCGAGAACCAAGTTGTCAAAATGCGGCACAGTGACACAAGCAATGTCAACAGGCAAAATTTCACCTATCCAACAATGAGTGTTGTTTTTGCTGGGGGCTTTGTCCCCTGCTTCCCCTGGCTTCCCCTGATTTAAAAATAACAAACTCCATTTTGTTCAAAGATAGAGAGACACACTCAAAAATGGTGAAACATAGCCATCGGGTCCATTACAGTGACAACCTCGAAATAGTCTCTGTAATGGATTTTAATGTAAAAATTTTGACATTGTAACGGTATACAGTATTTTTTATACTTAAACACACACACACACACACACACACACACATATATATGCACACACACACATCTCCTTTTGTCTTCCTAGTCTTTTCTTAACCCTCTTCATTCAACTTCCTCTACTTTCCCAATGCCTCATGCAATTGTGAATCACTTGCAAACAGCTTTGGTGTATAGTGTGAACAAATGAAAAGTGCTACTGTATATCAACCAAATTATTTAAATTTTTTATGAAAAAATAAATTTACAGTTCTGAAAACAATGACACATCATTACTAGATACTGTCAACAGTGCCACGCAGGATATGATAACTGTGGCATATGAGTACATATACATACACACGCATACATATACAGCAGCGCTAAATCTCTTGATATTTGTGTGTGTGTGTATATATATATATTCATTACAAAAAGTCTTTGTGAATGCATCAGTTAGGGTTCTTACTAAAGAGACAAAAGCATGAAAATAAGGTGTTAAGGTTTCCAACCCTAACACCCCACCTACCCCACCCTGCAGACACTGACAGATATTGGGCTTTGCCTTAGGATTGGCAGACCTAATGCTCACCTCATTCCATAAGTAAATAAGCTGAGATGGGTACAGTATAGGAGCATGGGGTGAGGGTTAGGGCTGCTGATCCCAAGGTACCCCCTTGATGTGTGTCAGTGTCTGCAGGATGGAGTGTTAGGGTTGGAAACCCAAACACCACATTTCCCTTATTTTGTCACTTTAGTAAGAACCCTGACTGATGCATCAACACTTTTTTTTGCAATTAAGTTCCTTACTTTTTCAGAAATTATGCTATCTTTATTTGTCTGTTGGGGGCCCTGTGCTCCCAACCCTCTGGAGAAGCATATATGAATGTAGCTGTGGAAGCACAGTGCCCTACGGGCCCTTCACTTCCACTTATAGGACAACAGTGACCAAATTGTCAGCATAGCAATCTGATTACCCAATATCGTGAACCTGATACAGAACATTGTTGAATTCCCGCCAAAATGTTATTCTGCACAACTGCAACACCATTCCACGCCGCTGGTATGAAAACACATTTTGGGCAGGATTTGAAAAATGACAATTTGACATACATGAGGTGGGGTAACAAGAAGGCTGTGTTAAAAATCAGGGGTGAAAATATTTAATATGTCCAAAGTTACGAGCATGCAACCCAAAATTGCAATGAATAGTCAAAACATTTCCATTTTTCATATTTTGACCCCAACTTTTCAACATACTATTCTTATGACCCCACCTCATAAACCACTTAGGTGAAAATTTTAAAATCAATGCTGAAACGCCATTCTGCGCTGCAGGTGTGAAAACATGTTTTGGGCAGGATATGAAAAATGACAGCCATATGGTTCATGAGGTGATGTGAAAAAATGGCTATGTCAAAAATGTGGTGGCAAGATACTGAACATTACCAAAGTTATGCCCGTGTGAAAAAAAATTGCAATGAACGCACATAAATCAAGCATTTTTAGGAATGTTTTCACCAAATTTTCAACATGGCCTTTTTGAAACCCCACCTCATTAAAAGTACTGCTATTTTAATATCTGCTATTATCTGTTTTTATGAGTATGGTTCTGCTGATTGTTGTTTTATGATTTTATGTACAATGCTATGGTCTTACTGGAATAGTGTTCCACAAATAAAGATTGTTTGTTTCCTTGCTTGCATTAACACTGGTGGTGAAATTTCATTATTCAGGCCTGAAACGTGATTTTGTGCAGCAACTGTGAAATCACCTTCTGGGCCCATTTAACAAAATTATAGCCACAGTATTCATGAGGTGGGGTCCCCAAAAGGCCATGTTGAAAATTTGGTGCAAAAAGTCCAAAAAATAGCAAAGTGATCAGCATAAGTTCACAGTGCCATGGAAATATATTGTACGGCACTTACCTTGATTCCTCAGTTCATGGTTCAGCTTTGAGGGGAAGGCAAGGCAAGGTTTATTTATTAGGTGCCCATTCCTGGTGGTTCTGGGCATCTTACATAAAATTATAAAGAAAAAAGAAACATACAAAGATACACTTAAAAACACAATAAAAGCTAAAACAGCTGTAAAATCATTAGTTCAGCAGTCTCTGTATCAAATTTCTATGTCTTAGAATGCAAGTGAGAAGAGGTGGGTCTTTAGGCAGCACTTAAACACCTTGACTGAAGGAGCCTCCCTGATGGCTGGAGGAAGTGATTTCCACAGAATGGGGCCAGCGACAATAAAGACCCTGTCACTGGCAGTTTTAAATCTCATCCTGGGAATCACCAGGAGGCTGTTAGAGTAGGAGTGGAGGGAGCAGACTGGGGCAGCAGGTGTAAGGAGATAAGACAGATAGCCATGGCCAAGTCTATATAGGGCCTTGAAGGCGAGTAATCCCACTCTGAAGATAATCCTCCACCTGAAAGGCAACCAGTGCAGTTCACACAGCACCACAGTTACATGACAGAACCTAAAAAGGCCCATCAACAACCTGGCAGCTGCATTCTGCACCAGCTGAAACTGGTGGAGGGTACCTCCCAAGACCCTGAAGTAAAGTGTGTTGTAGGAGTCAAGCCTGGAGGTCAGAAAGGCGTGGACTAGAGTAGGTAGGTCCTCTGGCAGAACTAGGAGTTTGATCCTGGTGACATTCCTCAAGTAGTAAAAACCACTTTGGATAGCCGATGGCACCTGAGATTCAAATTTTAATCCATCATCTAGTAACACTCCATGATCTCGCACCCTAAGGAAAACATCAACAGTGCTGGCCCCATGAAAATACCAGTTGCCACACCAGATGCATTCCTATCACACCTACGTCCCGATCCCACTACCAGAACATCCATCTTATCAGGGTTCAGTCACAACCAACTGAAAGACATCTAATCATAGATCTCAGCCAGGCAGGTGTTTAGAACTTCCACAGCATCAGATGTTCCACAGGCAAAGGACAAATACAATTGGGTATTATCTGCATAGCAGTGAAAACCCACATTGCACTTCTTAATGTGCTCATCCAGGGGCAGCATGTACACAGCAAACAACATTGGCTACAAGGTAGATCCCTGATGTACTCTGCATGACAGGAGTGTTGGGGAGAAGGAGAAATTCCCCATCACTACCTGTTGCTTCCTGTCAGTGAGGTAGGACTCAAAAAAGTAGATGACAGTGCCGGAAAGTCCACAGTACTCTCTGAGATGTTCTAGTAGCATAAAATGATCAACAGTGTCAAAAGCTGAGGAGAGATTGAGGAGAATGAGAACTGACCCATCTCCTCTATCCCTTGCACTAAAGAGGTCATTGTGCACCTGAACTAATGCTGTTTCTGTGCTATGTCTAGCTCAGAAACCTGACTGGAATGGCTCATAGATATCAAAGGTCACAAGATGCTCCTCAAGTTGTTAAGCCACAATCTTCTCAACAATCTTTCCCAAAAATGGAAGATTGAAGATAGGATGGTTATTTGCCAAGATGTCAGGGTCGAGAGATGGTCTCTTCAGAAGAGGCTTCACTAGAGCCTCTTTCAAGGAAACTGGGAAAACTCCCTCCAACAGTGAACAGTGGACAATCAGGGTGAACACTGGGCCCATGGAGTTAATACATCCCATTAAGAAATGTGTTGGCACCAGGTCCAGTTCAGTTTCAGTTTTGAAGCAACCTCAATGACCTCAGCCACCTCCACCTGTCTAAACTCCCCCCAGGCAGGCAGAGTACCTCTGCTACTTCCAAGGTGATCACTGCAAGTCATGGAATGCCTCACTGGTGGGATTCCCTGCCAGTTAGAGGAAACTCTGTCAGTGAAGAACTGAGGAAACTCATCACACAAAGTGACAGAAAAAAAACTTTTACAGCTGCAGACAGAAAGGATGTAATAGCCTCTCTACAGTCCAAAAAAGTACCACTGGTCAGTTCTTCCCAACAGCAAACTCCCTGGACAGAAACTCTGCCTTCTTATGGTTGATTGTCCCCTGGTACTCATTGTAGTGAGTATGCAGTGCCAGCTTGTCCTCCTACAGCCTGCTCCTCCACCAGCAACACTCTGACTTCCAACCCCTAATATTCATCGCCTTGAGCTCTCCATCAAACAAGGGAAACCTCAAGTGATCGGACTGGGGATCAGGTCCACTGGACCACCAGGGAAATTAATTTCTTCATCTGCCCATGAACGGGCTGGGGATCGGGTCCACTGGACCACCTGGGAAATTAATGTCTTCATCTGCCCACGATCATGCTGGGGATCAGGTCCACTGGACCACCAGGGATATTAATTTCTTCTTCTGCCCACAATAGGGCAGGGGAGCAGGTCCACTGGATCACTAGGGATAATATAATTATATTCCAGCGATCAGGTGGGGGCAACATCATATGGACTGTATCTCTGGAGCTCAGGTGGCCACCCACTGCTGACGGCTGCTGTGTTGTGCCCTGCAATATGGCAGCTCACCTGTGGGGGCCAGGCCTTGCTCCTGCTTTTTACGGGCAGATCATTGTGCCCCCCCATGCGGTGCAAGGTGGGTTTGTGCCTGCATGGGCACCTCACATCCTGGGCTGAATGTCCAGATGTGCAGCATATGCATGGGCACGCCCCCCGCACTTGCGATGCATACATTACTGGTGTGCCCCTGCATATCGGGAATTGTGCATCGCAACATCCCCTTTTGAACATCGCACCAGGGCACATCAGTGGGTTGTGCATGGTGCAATGCTGTTGCGCCATGTGCAACCCCTTTGAATATCCTACCCATAATGTACAGTGAAGCTGCCAGGATGAAGCATAGAGTCACAGGTTTCCTGCATGACAAAAGGGATTAACTCCCATTGAAATTTCATTGTTTGCTGCAGTAACTCTACTGCAGAATTCTACAGAGTTGGACTTCATCCTGGTGTGCTCCACTGTATATGGTATCAGTGACTGATGATGTAAAGAAAGTTGGTGATGTGATTATGGAATAAAATATGTCAACTTAGCACCCAACAAAGTCATGTGTTTTGTGGTTAATTATGGTAAGGGAATCCCATGATAAGTTGAAATAGAGAATACTTGATGAGCAATCATCCTGAACCAGCATGTTCAGCCACAGAGTGGTTTATGATTCCATTCAGCCTTGACAGCAGAGCTCAAAAGGTCCAATGGAATCATAAACCCTGAGGTGGCTGAACTCACTGGTTCAGCGAGATTGCGAATACAGTATTTTATATAGTGTATGGGGGAAAACAAAAACACAGACCTACACAATTATGAGCATTCATCAATAAACATTTAATGTAGACTCACACCAGTTTCAGCAAATAGTAATTGAACTGAAATGAGTTGTGTGGTTGCTAGGGACTGGTCATCCTACGTTAGCAGTGCACACTCCCATTGGTTGCTGCTCTACTGTGGGAGGGATTAACGAAAAAAAAAACATGGTGGATGGATGTCTCACTTAGCGAGTGAAGAAAAGGACCAAGGCAGAAACTTGTAGGTGAAGGAATCATATCTGGTTGATTTTACATTTTTTGTTGATGATAATGAACTGATCCCGTATCTGAAAACCATTGAGCCCATTTTCAGTGCTGTTTCAAATAATATTTGAATGCGGTGGTTTTCTGTTGATGCTTTCAAATCGAGCCTCAAGCTTTCACACTAAATGAATGGAACACTGTTCTGCACCTTCAGTCAGTAAAGCATTCCATTAATTTTTGTGTGTGTGAGTGTTTGTGTGTGTGTGTGTGTGTGTGGATGAACATCATTTCAGTAAGGTGGAATTTCGAGTTAGAATAGCATTCCACCATACACTAAATATTTGTTCTCTCTTAGGTTAGTTTTCAATCCTTTCTTAGCATGGTATACCCGGATCATTTCCTTAATACTCATTTATGTTATCTGTGCATCACATTGCTTGTGGGCATGGGTGGTGGATGCTTTTTTACCTATGTTTCAATTACAATGTTGTTGCCATAACTTTTTCCTTTCCCAACCATTCCCTCCATAAACTAATGTATTCACACTCTTTATTGCATGCCAATAATACAGTGTAAAGTTTTGCCATTTTTAGCTGCTAAGCAATCTAAATCCTGAATATGTCTTGTTTTCTACAGAAAGCTGATTTGCATAATTTGTGAGCAAATAATTAATGCAATTGTGGAAATATTTTCCAGAATGCAGTGAAAGTCGATGTAAAAGCAGTAAAAATTCACTGCATATCATATCTTTTTGAAACTTGCAATGATAAATGCAGTTGTAAGAATGATTTATAGTATGATTAATAAACTAAAGGCAAATGTGAGACAAAACAGTCATTTACACTATTTTGTGTTCAAAAATAAAGACACCATCAGTTCAGATTTTCCTTATGAACCCCAGTTGTTATTACATTTTTTTTGCAATACAAATGTATTGAAGAAATGTTTGTCATTTAGCAGCATTACAATACAGGGCATTACACATAACATTTACCAGCACCACTGCTTTACCCTGTTACTCTGTTCTTATCTATGGGTCTGTCTGGTACTAGCATAAGCCATCCATATTTCATGTACTGTATACAGCACATCTTCTTTTAATGGGTCAGGACTTCTATTTGATCTAGAACAATATGACCAGTTCTGGTTTCTATAAAATGCATAAGAGGTAGCCACCATGTATTGTGTCTATCCTGTTTCTGATGCAACTGGATATTAATTCTTCCATACCATGAATTTGTCTGCAGATTTCAACCATCCCTCCAGTGTAGGGGATGTCTCTTGAAGTCACTATTAACATGCTATGGCTTTTGCTGCTGCACTAATAAGAATTTGAAAAAGAAAAGCAATATGCTTATTTTTAAGGCTGTGAAGTGCAAGTCTAGTAGAAAGCTTTGCAATGTTTGTGGTATAGGTTTCTGAAAGACTTGTCCCAACACGCCAAGGTTCTATCCCAGAATGAGACTAAATTGGAGTATGTCCAAAAGATTTGTGCGTAATGTGCTCTCTAGCCACAAGCACGCCAACATTTGTCAGTCAGGGTGGTAACAAAGTGTTTCATAATTAGTGTCACCCAAAGAAAAGCAAGAGACCACCTTCCATCTGTGTCCCCTCCAGTCATAGGACAAGGAAACTATGGATATAGTTTTCCAGATTGTGGCCCATTGTTTGTCTGACCAGTGTTGGCATGCCTCCTCTTCACATCTAACCTGAGTAGTCTATCTGCTTGCTGGTTCTTTCTGGGTGAAACTTTTATACTGGAAAGAGACCCAGTGATCTTGATCCAGAGACTTCTGATACAGCTTCATGGTCTGCTGCAAGGAGTCCAGGGATTTTAGCAATTGTTCTCTTTTGAGTGCAGCCTGCAAAAATCTCCTCATCTGAAGGAAGCATTAAAAATCTTTTCCTGGGAGAAGAACATCCTGTTGCATTTCTTGGAAAGATTTACCTTTGCCTTGTTCTAGGAATTGCCACAGTCATTTAAATCTCCTCTGTTCCCACCTGACAGAGGTAAGGTTTATCCTGCCCTGTCTAAACAAGCTGTAATTGGAGTTAGCACAGAAACAGCTTTATTACCTTTTAGTAAGTCTGCCCCAGTGTTCCAAGCCTTGACTGTCATCTTAGGGCAAGAACGTATGATTTTTCTGAGCATACCTTTGTCTACTTTAAGTCTGTACCCAATGTGGACTAGTTCCTTCTAATGTATGCACCTGCATGGGATGCAGCTGACATGCTAAGTAATATGTATGAAAATCTGTGACCCATAGACCCCCTTCATAGCTGGGCAATTGAAGAAATTAAGTCCTAATCTGGATTTTTTCTCTGACCAGCAAACTGCTGTGTCACTTTGTTACTGCAAAAATTATATGTCAGTTTGTGTTAAGTATAATTAAGCAGAAATAGTTTTTTGTCAGCTTACAATGATTTCATCCTAACTTTTTTCAATCTATTTCAGCCAGAAACAAACATGTGCCATTTCCCTAAGTTGACTGAATAGTCAGTTACAGTGACTTCTGTTCACATGCCTTTGCAGGTTGTGCTCCTTGGATGGGTTTGTACCATACAAATGTCAACACCAACATTTATTAACAGACCACTCACAATTCAAAATAATTGGAAAAATTAATAAGAAAATTTGCAGCACTTGTTTTAAACCCACCACAGAATGTAAGTACTAATTGACTTATTAGCTTTACATATTAGCAGCAATGCCAGAAATAATCAGAACTGGCAACATACTGTACACTGATATGTTTTAATAATATATGAAGGCTTTTTAAGACATTTCTATACATATTTTATGCAGTACTGAGAATCACTTTTCTTCTGTATTTTCAAAATGATCCTTTGGTTGCATAGTTAATTGTAGAGATTTCAGAAAAAAAAATATGATATACACAGAAAAAGTAATGTTTACAATATAGAGGCCTTAATGGTGTGCAGATAGTTTGTCATTTTGCTTTAAGGAAATACCAATGGAGAAATATAAATCTGTGGAATCTGTTTTCTATCCAACCACTGTATAGAGAAATGGGAGAGTTGAAGTGCAAGGGGTCATGTGACTTGCTCAAAGTTAAACAGAGGACAGTGGTAGCTATGAAAGAATTCTGACCTGGGTCTATGGTTCATAAATCACTGCTATATTATACTACAATTCCTACATAAGATTTTTTGATGGCAAATTTGGACATCATTTTAAGATAGTTCATCATCTTGTGAGAAAGGGAAGGTACCAGCCAATCAGAAACATGTATTTTATTTAAAATAAACAGTTTCACATGGGCATAGAGGCAGCAAGTTTACAATATAGTTATCTAGTTAAGCCAGTTAATGTTAGAAATGGCAGTGCCTCCCCTCCTTGTCATTGTAAACCCTTTGTATGTATGGTACTTCAACAGCATAAAAAAGAATCATTACTTTTTATTCTTCTGCTCGTAAGCATCATCGATGAGTGACTGTGATTTGACACTTACCTGTGCTGTTAAGGCTTGGGGCACATCATGCATTAAACCCTTTCTGTGATAAAGCTTACAGGTAGAGATGTTGCGAAATTATATTTCACAGGTGAAATTGCTGCGAAATCAGCAATTTCACAATGCAAAATATTTCAAGAAATCTTCCCATTAAACAAAATATTTAATGGGGTGTGAAATGCAGAATTTTGTCTGTGAAATGCTAAATTTCACCAGAAAAGCAGCAAAATGTCACCGGCAAAAGGCAAATTTCTCCATTTCGCAAGCAAAATTTCACCTTCCGCAGGAGAAATTTCACATTTTCAGGGTGAAATTCTGAATTTCGCTTCCATGAAAAATTGCTCAAAACAGGCACATTTTGCAAAAATATTTTGTGTAACAAAATGTGCCAATTTTGCACATCTCTACTTACAGACAATGTGCTATGGGAAGGAAAATTCTGCTTGATCTTACATAAGAAAATAGTCAAGCAGTGTAACCCCTTCCTCTACCAAATTGAATCTGGTGTCCTCAAATCTGAAAGATGTTTTGAAATGGTAAGTCATGTGAGTTTTCATTCTTGGTGATGGTCTTTTATTAAAATTTTTTGAAACAGAAACATAAACTTGAACAAATTATAATCACTGGCAATGAAATATTACAAAAGAAATGTAATTTCATTTCATTTTTAAGTGCAGGTAAGTGCACTGGAATAAAAAAAATCCATTTTCAGGCATGACCTGAAGTCAGCAGATATGAAATACAAACATAAACTGACAGAAAAAAAATTACACATAGCTTAACAATGTATTCTTAGCCTCATATCCAAGACAGTGCAGTAGCGTTGTTGTAAGATACAGTTTGAGTCAAAGAAAAAACTCTTAAGTCCTCTTTAAAACTCTATGCCTTGCAACAGACATGGAAATGTTAAAAATTTTGCTGTGACTTGGAAGACAGACAAACTTAATGATACTTCTTGAGTTTTTATTTGCCAAGAGGAAGACCTAGTTGTTTTGTTTACAACATTCTCTGTCTTTGGAAAATTAGCAGCAGGACCGACACCTAAAGAAGTTTTTCCAATGAAAGACAGAGAAGTGGCAAAATGTAGCTGAAAGCAGATGCTCAGCCAGGAGCTGGGTGCAGGAATAAGTACTATTTTTTGAAAACCTAAGAATGGAACCACCATAAGAGCAAGCTTAAGTGCTAAGCAGGAGTCAGAGGCATATGTCTGGTGTCCTTGTTGAACTTACAGGACCACCAGTGAAGAATGCATGAATGGTGTATGAGTGAGAAAAAGATACAAATAAATAGCCACACAGACAGATTACCACATACTCATCTTTTGTAGAGGCTTTAGGAGAGCTTGCAAGGTGTCAAAGTCACCCTTTATTTTCAGTTCATCAATAATTGTGTGTGTACAAAGTGAGATATTCAGAGTATCAGATCATTATCCAAGACTAGTTTGACTCAACCTCAAGACATGCTTCACTTTCTTTGTATGTAGAGATTTTTCAGTGACCCAAGGATGGCATCAGTGACCTGTAGAAAATGCGACCCACAGTAAAGTGAAAGAACCATGATTGTACACATCTGGAACCTGGGCCACTGGTGTCATAGCATGAAAAACAGAGAAAAATATTCCAAGCCTGCAGGATAATACCTTGTACCCTAAGGTCCTGCTCAGCCTCCTGTGTTTTCTACTTTACAGTGCTCTGGGGGGATTACTCAGCCTTCAGTCCTACCGTGGACATTAAGCTGGGGGTATAAATGGGGCTACAAGCCTAGGGGCAGGGCTGGGTGGTTGCAAGATGCAGCTGGGATTTTAGACAAATGAATACAAAGAAAAAATTAAAAAGTGGAGCCATGTTTGGGGAACATTAACATTTATCAAAACTTAGTCTAAAATTTAAAGCTACCAGTAAGTGCCAACTATGCACAATGATATACAATATGAGTCTGCAATCAATATCTCAATTAGAAATCTGTGAAATGGAACCCAAGAAAGATCTTTTCCAAGACTTAAAGGTTCTCAGCCAATAACAGCTGTACACCAATAATTTCAAACCTTAGGGAGAAACAAAAGCCAGGTGATCTAGTATAAAATATGTGGGATTATGTGTTATATTAGCTTTTCTAATGGTTTGAGTCAGTGATGAAAATTGCTGTTTGAATCCATTGTGCTTCAGATAAATACACTGCACTACTTCTGTTTGCATTTGCAATTTACTCTACATAAAAGTACATGGGCCTGACTATGACTTTGTCCAATCATAAATGTTACCTTTCGTATGTGTAAGTTGCTTGTTCTATTATTTGTGTTCAGATGAAAGTCTGCACAAAGGACTAATGCTACTGGCATATACAGCAATCCATCTGTCAACAAACATGGACTCAGATTTAGTTGAAGTTTTGAACAGAAAAAATGGACTCAAATAAAGAGTAATAGATCTGACTGTGCAAAGCACCAATGCACTAATAAATACTACAGTACCTGATTTGGAACTTCTGCAATGGCGTGAGCATGTCTGACTACAATGTTACATTGTTTACTTGACTATTATCATTGCCCTGTGGTTTATTTGGGGAGGACCAACAGACAACTCAATACCCGAATTCAGCAGAAGATTAGTAGAGTTAAACATCATCTATTGGTAAATTACTTTGGTGCCCATTTAGCAGAGAAGCATCACAATGATCCTCCACCTTTACATTCTCATTGAGTGCATTTGCCGTTGAGACAGAGGAAGGGACCATCTGTCACATTGACTAAACCAGGAAACTTGGAGGATTCACTTTGTAAATATCCTTTCATTAAATGATTTAGTGGCAGTTTGTTCTTGATCTGTTTTAAATATGAGTTCACATTATTATGAATTCTTCAATAAATGTACTTGGTGGTGCACTGTGAATTATTGTCATTTATAGCCAATGTTTTTATTATTATTCTAAGAAACAGAATCCTTCTGTAATTGCTCAATTTTCTTTTCTTTTTCTGGCTCACTGATGAGGATTTGGGGAAAGAAAGCAGGGACTACAAAAGATATGTATGTACTCATGTGCCCCATGGATTATTTATATGGCATGTATCACTTTCTGACATTAATCCATTGAATTTCTAGTAATCCTTGCTGCTAGGTATTTCATATATATAACATTAAAGAGCCATTGATGCTAAAAGTGCTACATTGCAAAATCCAAATAAGCATGCTCCCAGTAAATCTCATACCAAAAACTAGATTTTTATGTTACTTTATTTTGCAGTTATTAGCCATTTTGTAACCCTGATTGCACTACTTGCACAATAAAAGCAGGTGTCAGTGAAGAGCTGCTGCTGATGTCATCTAAGGACTTCACAGTCTAGTATTCCCTGTCAGCAAGCTTATAGGACCTGTTTCTTCAAAGTTTGTAAAGATCATGTGCAATGGTTTTCACAAGTAAAACAGGCAGCACCAGTCAATAAACATTGCTATACTAACTATATGTGTTTCAGGTTTGTAACAAAATTGACAAACATGTATTTAATATTCTTTTGGTGTGGTACATTTCTACAGGGTTGCTGGATGCTGAGTCATCATGCCTCCAGGCTGCTGAAGCCATTTGGAGAGCTACTTTGCTGTGCCTGTTAAGAAGCCTGCTAGCAGTATAATGATTATAACTTCACTGCTGTTTGTAAGCATCTGCTTTACAATAGGTTTTAATAGGGGCATCATATGTGTTCATTCCTACTAGGGGAGGAAGTGTTAGCTCTGGTAAAATTATCATTGTAATGCAGAGTAGAACATAGATGAGTCTGCCCCACCCCCATTGACAAGGAGATGGAAAATTGTTTTAAAGTGCCATTCCTAGAAATCACTTCAAGTGAATGGTAGGTGTGAATGATCTTAACCTTTCACCACATCAGAAATGTATTCAGTCTGCAAGCCTCACAATAGTGTGCAATGTCCCAGCATTCAGCAACACAGGAAAAAAGGACCACAAGAAAAATGCACCCATACAAAATATTGTCGGCTTTGTTACCTGAAACACACAAAGTTTTTAAAGCAATGTTTACTGACTCATGCTGCCTGTTTTACTTGTGAATACTACTCCACATGATGATTACAAGTTTAGATAAACAGGTCCTATAAGCTTACTGACAGGGAATTCTAGACTGCGATGTCCCTAGATGACATCAGCAGTAACTCTTCACTGGAACAGGATTTCTTGAACATGTAGTGAAATCAGGGTTACAAAATGTCTAATAACTTTAAAATGAAGTAACATAGAAATCTACTTTTTGATAATTTTTCTAATTCTACAATGTAGCACTTTTGGCCAGATGGTGTCAGTTGCTCTTTAAACTATGTATGTCTTTATTTGGAGACACTGTATGCTGCTGTTAAGTAATAATAATAAACTATTGGCATTTCCATTGCTCATATCTCCAGTACCTTTTCTAGCATAAATGTGTAGGTGTAAGTTTTAAATCTGCACTTTAATGTTTTCTCTCACAGTGTATTAGCATTCTTTTATAGGTAGTTTACTATGTAAAATGATAAAGTTGAATGGGATTTACTATTATACATTACACATAGAGAAACTGTACATTTACCAAAATAACTGCATAAGTGAACATGGATGAAACCAACACCAACCCCAAATAAGAGCAAGATCATCATGATGCATAGTGGTATTGGTTAGTTCACCATCAGCTTTAATCCTAGCTTGGTGTTTCATCTTATTTTTTAACTTTGCACATAAAAAGAGCACCATAATTTTAGTGTGTGTGTGTGTGCCTGTCTGTCTGTGTATGTGTCTGTGTGTGTGCAGTGCTTAACTAAGTTATTTAAAAATACCGGATAGTTTCTTTCCTAACTGAATATGTATGTAGTATGCTTATTCTTATTCTATTTCTAGGGTTCTTAATAAATAAATTGTTTGACTGGGGCATTGTTCCTGAAACTTTTCTTGTGATCCTTGTGGCACTTAAAAAAGGACATATTTTCATAAAGGGTACATGCATGATATTATCTCTAACAGCACAGATTAAGAAAAAAGTATGCAGATTAAACTATTGTGTTCTGGATGATTTTTCATTAAAGAAGCATCCTTGGTAATGGATGTTGAGGTTGATGATTCACCCTTACACCATCTGGCATGCAAGCAAATGTATTAACCAGGCAAAGGCCTTGACATGACCATTGAAATATGACTGTCCAGGAGGAGCTGGGAGACCAAGAGGTTAAGATGTCTAGACATGCAAAAAACAAAAACCCAGAAAACCACAGCATACTGGTAAAATGAATTTGTGTAAAATTATATTTTAATAACATTCTCAGAATGTAGTAACTATCATGAAGCTTTGATTCATATTCTCATTAGCCAGAAACCATTAATATAGCATCAGGGTCAAAGATCCAGCAAAGGAATTACAATCACTTTTCATGGTACTACATTAAATAATAAAGGCTGACCTTAACTGCATTCAAATGCTCTGTGGGATTTGCAACTTTACGAAAAGGTAAAATGAAAACTAGAAGTGCAGGCTCAATGTAGTGAAACTTTGTTGAATTTAAATAGGATCTGTCTTAGTTCTCTGGATCAGGGCATTTAGCAATGATAATGATAATGACATATTACTAAACAGAGTCTTGACCAATTTCCATGTTCAATAATCTCTACTTCTACCACCATATCAATGTAGCAAAATTGTTCAATGTATTGTCAATCAGTATCAATATTAGTTATCTGATTGACTTTTGATCGTTACATAAAGTAATAAAAGTTTAACAAACACCTAAAAATGTTTATATTGCACGCTATAGATAGTTGTTACAGTACACAAGACAACAATAGACAACAGTATACAATAAGTGATTAGCAGCAATCTTGTGCCTGTGTCTTCACACAGCCTTAATGCATTGGGTCAACATTTTTGCTTCCCATAAATACACAGGTTTAAGTAAGATCAATCCATAAGTGTACTATCATACATATTAGTGAAATCTGACAAGTATTTTACATGTCATTTCTGATACAAAGGACAAATAAATACAATGTTGTACCAATTGTCTTCATGAATGTTTTTACAGAAACATTCAAAATCATTATTTATACGTTTCCCATATTGTACTTCCAATCTTTTAAACAGGAGTAATTCATATCTTGCTAGACTGATAATACTAAGGCACTTCTGATCTTGTGTAAAAGTAAAATAAGGCTCTAAACCACAATGTAACTTACAGAGAGAGCACCAATGAGCTAGTTTGTGAGAAGCAATACACTGCCTATCTTCCTATATACAGTATAAGGAACCATCATCCCCTGCCAATGTGATATCCATACTGTATGTAACTTCAGTCAATTGATCACCATACTGACAAGTGGGAGGCAGCAAAAAGTCACAGTTTAAGTGTTGACCCTAGGGAGTCACTGATCACAGTTAATGCTGCTTTTTGAATTGCAGCTTCAAGTGCCCAAGTAAGCAGCCGCAAGCAAACAACTACAATCCATTACAAGACTTAAAATATATTTCTGTTAAAAGTGATGGGAATGAAATACCTCTAAATCAGTACATGTTTGAACAGAATATGCTCTACATCCCTGCTTATGAAGCAGGGATTATGGATATGATGGACCTATTTTTCCTCCCCACTAAATTATTATTTTACTAAAGTATGCTACCATGTGTGTATCCATATCAAGAAAAAAAAACAAATTATTATGAAAGTATATGCAAAGCTTCCAAGACACATTAGAAATATAGAAAAAAATTACTAATGTAATACACAAAAGAATTCATGTCTTCTGAATAACTCAAAAAACTTAAAGTTCCCCTGAAAACCCTCATAAAAGTAAGGCAGAACTGTTACATGACACCCAGTAATTTCATCATAAGCACAAAGATCAGCTCTTCCAGCTGGCTATTCATTATATTCATTCTCTTAACATTGTTTTATAAGTGTAATAACAACCTCCCAGGTGTGTGGTGATACAGAAATCTATTGCCCTTGTGAGTGTTATAAGACCCTCATTATATACTCACAGCCCTCCTTAATTTCAGTGCAACCTGACACCTCATTGGATGTTCTTGCTTACACACTATATGTTCTACAAAAAGCTATCATGTTGTAGTGTTAGCATTCATGGAGTATGTAAAAAAATCAATTCAGTTCAAATAAGGGTCCAGTAAAGTATGATCCACTTTCACACCGCTGTGTACCAACCTAACAGCCTGCCTCATGAACAAGATATGCCCATCTCCAAGAATGGGGTAATATGAAATGTAGGGGTTTACTAGTGAATCCTGAGATCCAAGAAGGGAGCACATAATGCTGCAGTAATAATACTCGATCGACTCATAATCAGTTTTAAACACACCAGCACCTGTTTGCTATAAAGAATTGCTGGTTCTTCACTGATAAAGTAGTGTTGTGACAAGCAATGCATTAAACAAGTGTTTTTGTGGTAACTGTGAAATCCCACACTGGAGGTGCCCTGCATTTGTGCACTTCCTGCTGACATACCATGGGGTGACACTACCATCAAGTGTGAAAGCAATTACAGTACTCACATTCCTTCTTGACTGGTAGAAATGGGTTTCTGCTGATGATCCTAACATGGGGTGGGGGACAGTAGGATCCACAATGAGGATACTATGTGGGAAAAGCATCACCCTTCCCCAAACACCTGAAGCTTATACTGTGACCCATATCCTCCCCTACATTCCCTATAACAAACAGTATCTGTTTGATCCAGCACCCAATACAAACTAATTAATAAACCCCTTTCCTCGAATCTTGTAGCACACATTTTCACATAAGTCTCCAGCTCCAAGGAATGTATCTGGTTGATTTCGTAGTGTTTAATACTTTCCTTTCTTGCTAGATCTGTAATACCTAATACACCAATCTTTCCTTCCACTGTCATGGGATTGAGTGAAACCCCTCCACTTACCCAGAACTGGCCTTTCTAAGACACACTTCTATGTCCATTTCTCATATTTGAATAAGTGAGTAACACAGCAGTGCTGGAATATACTGAGTTTTTGCCTGCCTTCTTAAACAGTTTGGACATGGCTGGGGTGGTCTATTTTTACATAACAAAAGCATTTGATCTAGTATGTAATACCTTGTTGATACAAAGACTGAACATGGATTTATCATTAAATATTTGCAGGTGGTTTTAAAGTTTAATGTTGAGAAGTATGAAAAACATAAAGTTATTCAGTGTAACATCTAGTCTGAGGCCTGTCAATATTGGTGTCCCACAGGGATCCATTCTTGGACTGCTATTAGAAAGTTAGTTTTTGAATAATCTCCCTCTGATTGCCAGAAGTGCAAATTAGTTCTTTATTCTGATTATGAGGTTATGGCAACCAGACCAAGTTCTGTACCTCTTCTGTCAGATCCTTTGTATAAAGTTTTTGCCAGAGTTCAGAAGTGGTTTACAGACAGTAGGCTTATTATGAACATACAAAAAAAAAAGAAAACCTATGTTGATATTTGGTACATCAAAAAGCATTGACATGAATGTAAAATGAATACAAGTAACTACATTGAATGGTGATATTCTGAAACAGGTAGATTGTTTCAAGTACCTGAGTGTATATCTGGATAACACACTGCCTTAAGCAAAGCATGCTGATTGTATTGAAAAAAAATGTCAATGTAAGGATGGGTTTGTTGAAAAGATATGGCAATGTATAAATTGGCTGTTCAAAGTTTAATTTTAACATTTGTTGATTATGATGGGTTGACAGTTTATGCTTTGGCATCAGGCATTGTTCCATCCAGATTAAATAGAGCACTAATTTGTACAGGCAGATTTGTGTTGGATGGAAATAGGAATATCCATCAATGTGAACTATATGATAAGGTTGACTGGATTCCTGTGTATAGATGTATTAAGTTTTATTATCTTTATTGGTGTTGGAAATGGGTAAATTGTCAGAGAACAGCAAAGTTAAATAATATGATCTTATCTTGTTCTAATCTTTATAATAAAAAGTCCACTATGAATTCTAAATTGGAGTTGTCATTTTGTAAAATCTCACTTGGGCAGAAGTTTAAATATAGGACTATCAAGTTGTGGAATTCATGTCTGCAAGGCATTGTGGAAAGTTAATCATTGGGAAGGTCTAAGATATGTATTATGCCTTTCCTGAAGGATCTTAATGTGTGTAGTCATTTTAAATAATGACATGCTCTAGACCTTTTATTGTATTTCATATTGAGGATATATCATATACAAATAATGATTGCTAATGTTATTATGTTTGTATTGTAACATTGTTATGTTTGGAAGAATGACTAATTGACCTTTGGAAAAAAAAATAGTTCCCTAAAGGTTCTTCCTAATAAAATAAAATCAATAAACAAACAAAATAAATAAGGGTCCTGGATCTCCTTAAACACGTGTCGACCAAACAAAGATTTTGCCTGACATACTCCCGGGGAACATTGAGCTGGATTCAGGAACCCATCATTAGCACTTTAATATAGAGCAATCATAGCACTGCTGCAGTATCATCAGGTACAGGGACTTGACATCTAATGGTATAGTAGCATGCAGCCCTTGGAAAAGAATGTGTCTAACTGAGGGGTGGCTCATTCATATCTATAAGCCCATCTATAGCCTTACAGATCCACAAATGATAATGATCCATTGTTATGGTGGATACAGGGCATCAGGGAAATTTGCAACACCCCTAACTGCATGATGGATGCCAAACCCTAGTAGGAGAGGTAAAATAAATATCATAGAAACATAGAAACATAGAATTTGATGGCTGATAAGGACAGCTTGGCCCACCTAGTCTGCCCATTTCCCTACCTGATGGATAAGCTCCAGATTCTAGTTAATCAACAGCTTACTTCCTCCTACCCCCACTTGAATTGCCTTATGCCTGTCCCATTCATTCTTGAATTCTCCCACTGTTCCTGACTCCACAACCTCCTCAGAAAGGTTGTTCCATGCATCCACAACCCTCTCTGTGAAAAAATAAATTCTAACATTACCTCTGAGCCATCCCCATCATCAAATTTTGCCCCCTTGTTCTTGCACATCTCTTTTCTGAAAGATACTACCCTCTTGTACTTTGTTAATTCCCTTGAGATACTTGAAAGTTTCTATCATGTCCCCCCTCTCCCTCCTTTCCTCAACGGTACACATATTAAGCTGCTTTAGTCTCTCTGTGTATGTCTTCTGGTGCAGACCCTACATCATTTTGGTTGCCCTTCTCTGGACAGCCTCCATTCTATGTCTTTGCAGAGATGGGGTCTCTAGAATTGCATGCAGTACTCCAGATGGGATCTCACTAACTGTCTGTACAGAGGGATAACAACTTCTTGTTTTCTACTGTTGATGTCTCTCCCTATACATCCCATTATCCCCCAGCCCACCTTACTGCCTTCTCACATTGCTTACCCACCTTTAGGTCATCTGATATAATTATTTCTAGTTCTCTTTCGATTTTTGTTGTTGTTATTAAATCACCCCCCATTGTGTACTCTTCCCCTGGGTTTTTGTTTCCCAGATGCATTACCTTGTACTTCTTTGTACTGAATCTGAGCTGCCACATATGTGACCATTCCTCCAACCTTGCCAAGACCCTTTCCATTTTTTCCACCCCACCTTGTGTATCAACCCTGTTGCAGATCTTTTTGTCATCTGCAAAGAGACATACCTTCCCTTCCAGGTGCTCTCCTAACTATCCTAACATATTAGATGCCTGTGGTGCTCTTTCCCATATCAAAAGGATTGTTGTGATTAGATTCAATGTGCAGTGGTTGTGGGGGTCCAAAGGTGCTTAACAGGTACATTAGGTGGAAGTGAAAATCTAAGCGGGAACAATTTCATTTTTATATACCATCTTCCTTGCTGCCACCTTCCCAGTGTGTGTTATGTATGCTAATGAGGACAGTTCCTTCTGAAGCAGTGCTTTCACACTGACACTGTTTACTGACAGCCACTTCCTGTTTGTGGTCCTTTTCTCACGCAGGGTCACTGGACCATTCCTATATTATTCAGAGATAACTGACTGATGGGAAGCTGGCATTCTTGTCAGATCACTATCAGTAAATATCTTGAATGAAGCCCATTGCCTTTGTAAGCATTAATCACTGCCAGAGGAGGGCTCTGCAGGTGGATTAATGCCCGCTGGGGTTGGTGCCGGGGCACAGCCGAGGGGTCAACAAGCCCAGCGAACGATAATCTGGCAGATCCCGATGCTGAAAGGTGATTATGTGCTTGTAACATAGGCTAGCCGTGGCGACGACGAGCCTATGTTACCGAGATCACCTCCGGCAGGCAGCATCGAGACTGTTTGTGTACGATTCAGCTGAGTGTTGTATCCCTAACTCCAAATACAGGAAGGGCTGGTCACATACAGCAGTCCTGCAAGGACTGCCATAGCAAATACAGAATCGCAAAATTCAGGTTGCTACCTTCCTGGTGATCCGGTCCCCGAGCGCCATCATCCAGATTCTGAAATGTAGATTTTTAGTGCCATGCCGAAGTGACTGAAAATGCTGAGAAATCAGTACCACCGCTACTGTTTGTGAAGCCATCATTGTTTCCCATGCTGGCTTGGCATTTTGTGTTTCAAATACTTCCGGTGGTGGTGTGCTGTGGTCCGCTGACACCCCCCTCCCTGCTCAGAGTGACGCTAGTGCTGATAACTGTGAAATCCTTACTGACCCTATGGTTCTTGGTTTGGCAGGGATCGTGGAGGCTTGCCACTGCTGGCACACAAAGGACGGAGGATCTCAAGTGCTGGAAACTGACTGCTGGCTGGTCATGCCCCCTCCACCCCCAGCCGCAATAGCACATCAGTTCTAACTGGCACAGCATGCAGGTAATGGCATGAATAACTTCAGGAGACACACTTAAAGGGCAGCTGCAAAAACTATGTAGGCAGACATCACAAATGCTACCCCAGGTAAAAATTAAATGTACACACTAGCATACACTGCGTATGCCTGCCGACGTCGGTGCTCCGGAGGTAGGCTCTGCTGCTATGTGACGTGGGTCGGGGGGCACAGGGTCTGCAGCGCCGCTGCTGGCGCCGCGCGGTGGTGCCTCAGCGGGTGGGTGCCCTCTGGTGTCTCCATGGCCACAGCTGGTACTGACCGAGTGGGCATTATGTGTGGCTTAATACCCACTCGGTTTCAGTCACCTGTGGCCATTCGGCGAATCCTGGTGCTGCATTTGCGGACGCGAGACCGAGCCGTGTTACAAATAACAATAGTCTCTGAAAGCTATTCATGTAAAAAAAACTCTGGAGAAAAAGGCATATTGGGTAATCATGGATGATTAATTGAACAATCATCTAAATAGTTTATGATCTGTTTCACTGGATAATCTGCAAGTACTCCATATATTCACTAAATATCGATTTACTATACTACTCATTTTTTGTACTGATATTATTGTAAAATAAAGGGAGTTTTTTAACATTTTAAGCTTATCTTTTTATTAGGCTGAGCACTCCAGTCAGGAGTGTGTTCCAGGAGAGAATCCAAAGTATGCTGCAGGTTACAACATATCAATGAAAGCACAGACTAAGACATTCCAAGAAAATATCTGAAGAGGTACACAGTAGGTCATCAATCATCAATATAGGGCTTTCTAGGAGAGTACTGGAAAGGTGTTTTATATGACACAGCAAGTCATCATCAGCAAAGGGCATTCCTTGAAATTATTAGAAAATGCATACTGCAAATTATCATAGACAGGAATGGGGAATATGTTCCTATAGACATTTTCAAGCAGCATTTGTTAGTAAACTTGAGCAGTTCAGGCAAACAAAAACAACTGTGGGACAAAATCTAAGAGATATACTTCATGAATGAAAGTAAGGCAGTAAAGATTCAAGAAAGGATTATTTAAAGCTACACTCATGAGTGCAAAACTTGAACTCCGTTCTCATCTTCATCCCAGAAAAAAAAAATGTTTATTGCTGCTTGCAGGTCACATGACATACCCCATATTTTTACTAAGTGCCCACTTTCCCATTTGCAGCTTATACACTCTGACCACTAGGGGTTGCTGCACTATCATCACTGGCACCATTCCAACCGCTCCCCCCTTAACAACTAATTCAACCCCTGTCCACTAGAAGTCACTAGAGTTCTCTCCTAACCCTTTCTGTGACCTTTTTTTCTCTAATCTCTACTCCCTCCTTTCCATCTCCCTGCCCATAGTTCCCTTGTAAGTCTCAAACCCTATACACCTGACTCCAAAGTCTGTAGCCCATACATTAAGCCATCAAACCAGGCCAATATCTACCTCTATTTCATAGTCTTTAACCCTTCCTTTCTCTCTATTTAGGTACAATACTTATCTTCTGTAACTCTCAAACACTGTACCTTTGCTGTCAGAGTCAGCAGCTCTGCCACTTACCCATCATATCTGGCTATTTTAGCCTTACTTTCTAAGGCTCTCATAGTTTCTGACCCCCATAGTCTGCTAAAATAATATTTTTGGTACCACTACAAGCTTCAAAGCCTGCACCCATGCTACCAAAGTCAACAGCTTTACTACTCAGCCATCACATCAGACTATTATTAGCTATAGTTTTTAAGGCTCTCAAAGCTTCTACCCCCATAATCTGCTAAAATAATAGCCTTGGTACCACTGCAGGCTTCAAACCATGCATCCTTGCTACCAGAATCAGCAGCCCTACCACACAGCCATCCTCTCTACCTATTTTTTGCCCCCAGTTTCAAGGCTCTCAAAGCCTCTGCCCCCCATAGACTGCTAAAATAAAATTTCTGGTATTCACTGCAGGTTACGAACCCTGTAACCCTCCCCGCAGCATCCTCAGCTCTACCACTGAGAAAACCAAAGCAGGCTAACTCATGCTTAGTTTCTAAAGCTCTCAAAGCCTCTATCATTATAGTCTGCCTAAAATAAATCTCTCCTCTGTTCCACCGAAGGTCTCAAACCCTGTGCCTTTGCCACCATAGTCAGCAGCTCTGCCACTGAGCCTACAAGTCAAACTACTGTATTGTAGCATATCTCAAAGCTCTTACAGCTTTTCTGGCCCCCCCACAACCTCTTTGTTCTTCCCCCAAAGCTATCTAGGCACCATGTCTGTTCACTTCCACCTTATGTGCCTCATCCTCATAACCACCCTGGGGTTCACCTCCCACCAGCCAGACCTCACCCTGTGCTTTTTGTGGACTGCACCATTGCATCTCTCCAGAATTGGCCACCCCCCCACCTTGTCATCACACACTGGACCCTTGCATCCACCTCCCACTGGCAGCCCCAACTCCAGCACCCACCAGGGCCCCCCTGGCTCCACCCCTTCTGCATCCGCCCATCCCTCCAAACCCTGCCCATCCCCTGCTCCGCTACATACTCCCCCCTCTAAACATACTCCCAAAAATATAACAACCTGCCACCCTATGGTTAGAGCCTTCTTCATCCTACTACTCCTCTCTGGTAATATCCGCCAAAATCCAGGCCCTGCCCCCACCACTCCACCTACCAGACCCTCTGGACTCCACATTGTCTCTCTGAATGTATGCAGCCTGCCAAAGAAATCTGCAGCGCTTCAATGCTGGACCACCCTTCACCAACCAGACATCATTGCCCTAGTGGAGACCTGGCTCTCCAAATCTACTCCTGATGCCTTTGTCTCACTCCCCGGATACACCCTATATTGGGAAGACAGAGTATCAAAGTGTGAGGGTGGCTGTGCATTCTACATCAATAATAACATTATTGGTCACATGCTCCCACCCCCCAAACTCACAAGTGGAGCACAAGCCCTCACCATAAAAATCACCCCGACCCCTCCAGGGGCCCACTATACCTCACAGTTGCCTACATACCCCCTAAGAACCAAAAGCCTGCTGTCACATCCCTCACTGAATACCTCTCTACCCTACCACACAATGCAGAGCAGACACTAGTAGGGGACCTCAATATCAACTGGCTTGGCCCCTCAGCCATGCCAACAAAAGACTCATTCTCAGCCCTTGACATGGTCCAATTAGTTATCCACCCCACTAGATGTTGCCCATCTACTGGTACCCACACCCTCCTGGATATCATTATCTCTAACCATCCCAACAAAATCCAGGATATAAAAGTACTTCCTGACTCCCTAAGTGACCACTCATCCCTCCTATTCTAATGGACCTCTTCCACACCCAAACCCATAACCCAAACAACCTTCCAAAGGTGTCTCCACCCAGGAGGGTTAATAAAACTTAATCAGCTGCTCACCCAAATAGATTGGTCCCCCATTAATATAGCCCCCAGCGTTGACATTGCACTCAACCTGTTTACACAGGCCTTCGCCAAGGCCTGTGACCTCTATGCTCCACTCACCAAACTCTGCACCAAAAGGCTACATGCTCCTTGGATAACCCTCTCCCTACTCCAAATGTTGAGAGACAGGGATAATCTCTGGCACAAAGCCACATAATCTGGCAGGATGGCGGACAGACAATCCTATAATGCCTCTCACAATAGATGCACTCAAGCCATCCGTAAGGCCAAAGCAGACCACTATCAATTCACTCTCACACCCATGTGGGGGTCTGCGAAAACCTTCTGGAGTAATATCAAAGAACTCAATGGGAAATCACACTCCCCACCTCCCTCCTAGCTCACCATAAATGGCACTACCTCCACAGACACACTCACCATAACAAACTGTCTAAACACCACCTTCTCGGATCTCAGCAGTGTTCTTCCTAGTAGTTTCTTTGACCCAGTGCTCCAATACCAACCCCCAACCCTGCAGCATCCTTGTTTCCTGCTGCACAAACTATCCACTCATGAAGCTCATCCTTACCTACAAAAAAGTGCTAAGCAGCAATACCACTATAATGACCCCCTAGATGCCAGGCTCCTTCAATTAGTCCTCGACGAGGTCCTAGTCCCCCTAACAGATCTGCTCAACAAATCCTTATGCCTAGGGCAATTCCCTAGTGCCTGGAAAACAGCTGTCATTACCCCCATCCATAAAAGTGGTGACAAAGCCTCCCCAAATAACTATCGACCCATCTCCATTCTTCCCCCCCTCTCTAAAGCGTTAGAAAAAGTGGTTGCCACCCAACTTACCGAATACCTAGCCAAGTAAAACATTCTATGCCCAGAGCAGCATGGCTTCTGTTTGGCCCATAGCACCACCGCAGCCCTCCTAGAATTTATCAACTTCCTGCACTCCTCCCTAGACGCTGGTAACACTGCAGGAGCTGTGTTCATAGACCTATCCAAGGCCTTCGACACAGTCTGCCACCCTCTCCTTCTCGACTCTCTCCACCAACTTGGTTTCTCCACAGGCTCCCTAGCCTGGTGCTCCAGTTATCTTTTCGCCAGTCCCAATGCATCAAAATTAATGGAACCCTATCTGACACACTACCCGTCTGCTCTGGGGTGCCGCAGGGCTCTATCCTGGGGCCACCTCTTTTCTCCCTCTATCTAAACTCCTTACCAAAGGCCTGCTACACAAAAATCTTACTATATGCAGATGATTCAGTGCTGTTTTCTTCACATCATAAACCCACACCCCTTCAGGACTCCCTCCAACATGCCTTCTCCCAGGCTGAAACATGGTTTAAGGACCATAGACTGGTCATAAACTTAAAAAAGACTAAATCAGTGATCTTCTCTCACCACCAAAACAAAGCAAAAAGTACACCTCTCCGCATCCCCCCCAGCACCCAGCACCCCCTTGAACAGGTATCCAACTGCAAATATCTTGGACTTACCCTCGACTCGGCCCTTACCTTCCATGACCACATAAACACCCTTGCTGCCTCAAAAAACACCCAGATTGGACTCCTTTACCGACACAGGGACAGCCTCCTTCCCCCACGTCCTTAGGCTTGCCATCACCTCATCAATACTGTCCCTAGTGGACTATGGGCTCCCTGTATACAGGGTAGCAGATAACTCTGCACTCCAGAAAATCCAGGTCTCCCTAAACAAGGCCTGCAGGCTCCTAACTGGTGCACCTAGGCTCCCCCTATACCTCTGCCAATCTTCTCAACCTCGATGAAAGACTCTGCTACCAGACCTGCATACTGTCCACGAAAATACTGCTTGGACTCTTTCCCCCTGGGGTCTCCACCTCTCTTCATCCTGCCACCCCCACTATCTCCACCTGCAACTCAGAGAAAGCACCACTGGTTGTGCCCAGGGTAAAAACCTCCCTTGTCCAGAGATCTTTCCACTACAGGGTCCCCACATGGTTTAATGCTTTTCCAAACACTATCATTAGTGCACCCAAGATCGCCTGCTTCAAAACCAGTCTTCGTAACCACCTCTTCAATATCCACTCCTGTAACTGCAACTAACATTTCACTCTCTCACCCTCTCTGATCCAAATTCTCTGACAAAGTCCATTATGGATTGCAACCTCCGTCAATAATACCAAACCCATGAATAGGACTGACTACTCTATTTAGATGCTTTCTCAAGCTAATAATGTCTCTCTGCTGTGATGATGTAAATTACATCATCCAAATATTGTAAATAATGTCTGAAAATATCTACATCCTGTACTTACTGTAAATACTGTAAATAATGTCAGTGACAAATGTCAGTAGCACATGCTTTATGTAACTGTTGTTATACCCTGTCTGTATTAGCTTCTGTCTTACATGTGATGAGTTACCTTTGGAAATGAGCCTCTGGCTCAAAGGTTGTAAACCGATATATCAAATAACTAAATAAATGTTAAGAGTGCTGGGGAGGAGGAGAAGAGAAAAAAGGGGTAGAAGAAATAAAAGGGGAGGGGAGCTAGATGTCAGGGGTAGGACCACAAGCTGGGGCAAGGAGCCCAGGCGTGAATTAAAAGAGGAAGGGGGAACAGGTCTGGGTGCCAGATACAGAGTGTCTGGGCCTGGAAGGGGAGGCATGGGTTCAACAGGGAACCTGCCTGGTTCTGTTGATGGAGGATGGGGCTGGATTCAGAGTCCAGACCCTGAAGAATGGAAGAAAAAGAACAACCAGTAGGAAGATGAGGCCAAGAGGAGAAGAATGTTGAAGACTAAGTTATGTTATGATAAATGTATCTGATTGGACATGACACTTGAACTGTAGATGGATCAATTGTGCCAATAGAATTAATAAATATGTTTGCCAAAGATCATCCAAAGATTTCAAAATGGTGTCATTGTGGTTCATTTCTTGGAGGGGTGAGGCTCAAGGGACAATAACATCCATGCAGAAGGAAACTGAATCCAAAGGGATGACCAAGCTTCAACTTCAAATTTGGTTATCTAGTTTCTGTATATCCATATAGAGTCCTTGTCTGGAAGTTGAAATCTAAACAGCTATAACAGATAAGGGAGGAAAAGAGACACTGCTAACAAGGCACTTGAACACAGAACACCTTATTTTCTAATTTTACTTTGATTGATAGTTGTGGATTCTATTCTGTCATTCAGACATGACCTGAGTAGCCCACCCAATTGGATGAGCCACAGTGCCTCTCTTTCAAGGGCAAGGTAATTCAAATTACTGCCCCTCCTTCCCAACTTAACCTTTTCAACCCCACAAAATGCAAAAGCATGGGAACCACTTGTCTTTGAACAAATATATTGAGCTAAAGCATTAATACAGCCCTTTTTGTCTATTTTGTGTAAACGTTCAACCATGCATATCAATAAAACTGTGGGAGGTCTTGCCCACATAAATAGCTGAACATAAGCACGTAGCCAAATAAACAATATTTTCAGTGTCACAATTTATAAAAGATCAAATGTCCAAACTTTTTGTGGCATTTGCACTAGTAAAAAAAGATGATTTTGTTATATAATAACACCACTTGCTCCTCTCGCACCCGAAAGTACCCCTGGAAGGGGTGGCAGCTACGAAGAAACAGTAGTATCAGGAATCTACATAGGTTGAAGGCTGTGCACAAGTCTGTCCCCTAGGTTCCTTCCCCTCTTGTAAACCATATGAGGTGCATTCTCAGTGTAGTGTCTCAAAATTGGGTCAGACCTGATGACAGAGCAATTCTTCTGAATAATGTATCTCACCTTACTGCTCTGGCTACAATATGAAGAAATGAAGTTAAACTGATGTGACTGATTAGCAGTCAAACTTTCTACTGGCTGCAGTAGAGACAGTCTATCTGTTCTCCTGGCATGTTCAAGTGCCCTGTAAAGTACATCTGTCTTTTACCCACATTGCTGAAATCAGTCATAAAGATCCTTACTTTTAAGATCAAAGTCAATGGCATCACTGCAGTTACATCTCACCCTGAGAAACTGGGACATAGGGGTGTTGTTTATGGTGTGCCTTGGGTGACAGTTGGATGAGTGGAGCAACGTATTTCAATCTGTCTCATTCCTGAATAAATTTGTCCTCAGTGTACCATCTAGATTTTTTGTGATCACTAATTCCAGAAATGTGACAGATGTATGACTTGCCTGATGAAAGAATTGTAAATGTTGGTTACCCTCTTCCAAATAATGTACAAAACTCATCCCAGTCACGCCTCCACCCCAAAAGTATGTCATCTATATAGCACCTCCATATGTCAACCCTATCATAAAAATGGTTGACATCGGGGGTCATTGACATTTTCTCTCTCCCATTTTTCCAGAAAGAGGTTAGTATAGTTGGTCACAACAGTTGTGCCCATTGATGTCCCTTAACATGTAGCCAGAAATCATTATGAAAAAGAAAAATATTGCAGTTAAGGACATATCGAGCACATAGAATCAGGAAATCCTGGAACATTTCATCAAAGTCTGTATTATTTTGTAAATAAAATTGAAGAGCCTCCAATCCCTCAAAGTGAGGAATGTTGTTGTGAAGAGATTCTACATCTTATGACACAAACCACCATGACTGTTCAATCTGCATCTCTTCGCAGGATTGTTAAAACCTGTCTTGTATCCTGAATAAAAGAGGGAAGAATAAACACCAAATCTTTTACTTTTTTTTTCAATTTAAAGTTTATTCACCACTTTTTCCACATTACAGGAGGCAGTAATGAACATTTTGACATGAGATTTGTAAGACAAGTCATACTACCCCCAACCCTTCCCTCCCTCCCTCCCCAGCACAGCAGTCCATTCTAATACTGTTATCACCCACTAACTACCTTTACCAAGGATAAATAGGTTGGTAACCTCGACCACACATTATTTCATAGCCACCATAATTAGAGTGTAAAGGGGATCTCAGATAACCTTGTACCTATGTACTCTGTTTTGAATACTGGCAATAGCCTTCTCTGTATGTATATTTGCTAAAATCTCATTGATCCACTCCTGATATGTTGGACAGGTCCCTTCTTTCCAATGCCTAAGAATGATTTTTTTGACCGAAAGCACAACCATGGATAGATGAAATCTCCAGATTTTAGCCTTTATGGAAGACAAATCCCCCAGCAGGCAAATATCCGGTGTAAAATAGTCCTGTAAACCTAATAAAGGATCCAGGTTGGCTTTTATAAGGTTCCATAACAAAGCTATCCGAGGACATGACCAAAATAGATGAAAAAGTGACCCTGTGTCCTGGGAACACTTATTGCACCAATCGGTATCGAGAAGGCCCCATTTCACCAGTTTAGTTGGGGTATAATACAAATTATGTAGGATGTGAATTTGCATGAGAAATAATCTATCTTGGGATACATATTTATGGCAATACATCCAGAGGACGGGCCAGTTAAAAGTATATTGGGGAAAAAATGAAACCCAAATGTTAGAGGGGTCACTATCGCATCCAAACCACCATCGGAACAACACCTGATAAATCTTAGAGATCACACCTGAGGGGACGAGAAAAGGAGAGAGTTCAGATACCAATGCAAAGGCCGCTGGATGGGGTGGAGTGGCCCCAAGAACCGTGGTTAACAAGTGCCTCAATTGAAACACTTTAAAGACCTGAGACTCCGGAATTTTAAACTTCAAATGAACTCAGGGAATGAAAGCCAATCTCCAGCCTCATCCAAAAATGAGGATACTATCCCTTCTCCTAAATGAGGCAAGCATAAATGGGAAATTTTCTGTTTGTTTATGGTGAAAGCCGGGGAGTTCCAAATGGATTGAGCGAGATCTTTACTTTGATTATAATGCAGAAAAGAGTACAATTGCGAGTGTACTCTTAGTGAGGTCATGATAGTGGAACATTTATTAATATTTTGCAAATGAGAAATTTTTAGATAAAGCATGGTCAAAGGGTCCATGTTCATAGATTGGATAAAGTCTAATTCAATCTTGAGCCAAGCCGGGCTCTTGTTATCCAGGCCCAGTCTTACCCATCTCTGGTATTTAGCCAAATGACTAGCCCAGTAGTAGATGGGAAAGTAAGGAATCCTCAGCCCCCCTCTTTTTTGGGTGCAGCTAGCTTGTGATATGCCAACATAGAGGTCTTATTAGACCATATAAACTTGGTAAAAATGTTTATGCATTTTCTGAAACCAAACTAAGGGGACAAATGAATTAAGATGTGACAGAGGATAAAATAAATGGGGAAATACATTCATCTTGATTATATTAATATGACCCCATAAAGATAATGGGAGTTTGTCCCATCTCTCTACATCTTGAGTGATCCCCTGCAAGAAAGGGTTCAGATTTTCTTTAAACCACAAGGAAGGATTACGCATTAGTTTTATACCTAAATACTTAATAGCCCGGGGTGACCAGCATAATCCCAGAGAGATAATGTCAGTCTTGAAAACTTTATGGTCAAGAGGGAAAAAGGATGTCTTATTGAGATTTAACTTATAATTTGAGAAACTACTGAATCTGTTAACCTCCCTTAACATGTTCGGGATAGATATTACCAGGTTCGCCAGATGTAAAAGGAGGTCATCAGCGTACGCTGTTCTTTTCACTACCTCATTCCTAATGGGAATACCTTGTATTCCTTCATTGTTGAGAATATGTTGAATAAGGGGTTCCAGATAAAGATTGAAAAGTAGTGGAGAGAGGGGGCATCCCTGCCTTGTACCTGACCGCAATGTGAAAGACTTGGAGAAGGTCCCATTCCCTGAAATCCTCGCTGTAGGAGACCAATAAATTGCCCTGATCCAATCTATGAACATGAATGGGAATCCATATGCCTTAAGGGCTTGAAATAGAAAGTCCAATTAACCTAATCAAATGCTTTCTCAGCATCCAGGGAGACCAACCCCGCAGGATATATGGCATCCATGACTCCGAGAACACGTGTGAGAGGGTACGCAGGTGGTCTGAAGATGCACATCCTCTCATAAATCTCACTTGAGACATACTCACCAGATTTGGGAGGACCAGGGTTAGTCTATCTGCCAATATCTTCTAGAGAATTTTGACATCTTGATTCAGCAAAGATATTGCCCTATAGCTCCGAACCAATTCTGGTCCTTGTCCAGTTTAGGTAACAAAACTATCAATGCTTCAAACAAATGTGCATCTGCCGTCTCTCCAGATAAAATGTGCAAATAGAGACAATGCAGCACAGGTAGTAATTGATCCCTGAAGACTTTGTAAAATAAGGCAGAAAACCCATCTGGACCCGGGATTTTACCCACAGGCAAGTCCATTATAAGCGCCGCTATTTCTTCCTGTGATAAAGGGGAAGATATAAATTTATTTTGAGAGTTAGATAGTAATGGAAGATGTGCTTCCCTGAGATACTCATCCAGTTTTTCAATGGGTGGAGGACTATCCATATCCCTATATAGTTGCTCATAAAAAGTAGCAAACTCCTGAACTATATCTGAGGGGGATACCTTCAGGGTCCCGTCTGACTGTGACCTTATTGGGGGTATAAATCTTGCTGACTCTTGTTGCTTTAAACGTAAAGCTAGCAGGCGCCCCGCTTTTTCTCCTTGATCTGTAAAACTGGCCTTTATGCAGATAATAGCCAGTTCTGCCTTTTCTCTTAATATTCCCAAGTATTTATCCTTATGTATTAATAGCTTCTGTGACTCCTCTTGAGAAATTTTATCTGGCTGTATATTTTCTAATGCCAGTATCTGGGACAGTAAGGACAATAACTCTGTTTCCTGTGCCCTCTTCCTCTTTGTAGCTAGACTAATGAGAATGTCCCTTATATAAGCCTTAAAGGCTCCCCATAAAATATCTGGCCTTGTACTGTCTATTGGGTTGGTGGAAAAGAAAAAGTCTATCTGCTCTTTCACCAATCCCTGATACTTTTCATCTTTTAGTAATTGTTTATTTAATTTCCATCTGTTCTCTCTTTTGGGAATGTTAATGAAAGCCAGATTACCCAGCACTAAGGAATGATCCGATATTGGACCCGGTTGGATCGAAGTGGACAATATCCCCAGCAAGAGCTCATGAGAGACTAACAGGTAGTCATTGCGAAATTGCGTGCCATGTACTGGCGAACAATAAGTATATTCCCTGATATTAGGATGTGTAACTTGCCAGATATCGCACAACCCATGCTGATCCATCATTTCCTTAAAGACCCTATGCCCAGGGGACAGTCCCCTTGACCCAATGCTCATTCTGTCAAGAGTAGGATCAGAGACCAAGTTAAAGTCTACCCCTAAGATAATTGGAGTAAGGAGCATAGGAAGGATCGTAGAGATCAGTTTCATGAAAAAAGAGGGATCATCTGTGTTTGGTCCATAAATGTTACCTAGGACTAATGGTATGGCCCAGACAGTACACTGAACTAAGACATATCTGCCATCTGCATCCTTAAACACCTGAGAAGGGACAAATGGAATGTCTCTATTAATCAGTATCATGACCCCGAAACTATTGGTTTCCCCTGAAGCATAAAAAATCTGACCTATCTGTTGTCTCCAAAGTTGTAATACTTCAGAATCCATTAAGTGAGATTCTTGTAAAAATGATATCTGGGCATGCAACAGACTCAGGTGTTTAAGTACCTGGTGTTGTTTCAGTTTTTTCCTAATCCCCTCCACATTCCACGTAGCAATATTAATATTCTGAGCCATCTATAATGTCAGGTATAAATCCAGATAAGACATCTATCGTGATACTGCAACCATGAACCAGGTGATTCTATTCCCTGAACCTGCTGTGCCAATCTCCGCCCCCAACCCTCCCTTACTAAGCCCCTATCCTCCCTACCCACCCAAGTATCCCTCGAACAATCCACAACTTCAGTAACCCCAGAACATTGTCCAAGAAACCACCCACCCAAACCCCCCTCTTATCGCTACAACATTCAGCAATACTCCATTTTCTACTCTTTCCCCAGCCCCCCAAAAAACCATCCCCAACTCTACATTAATTATAATTCAATCTCCCTTTTTGGAATATTAACAACAAGGAAGGAGAGAGGACTCAACATTATTGCAGTACAGGCCATTGTATCCCTCGCCTATCCCCTAATGAAAGCCATTGAAAGCAAGCCTGCATAGGTAAGGTGTCTCCACCAGAAACATCACAGCTTGCTAAGGTATGTGCCTTGCTAGATATGAAAAGGCACCGCGTGGTGTGAGGTCAGGAAGCCAACCACAGCAATACATAAAATTCACCATGCGGGCCGTTATCTCAATAAGCTCTCCAGCCCCATAGAGACAGGCCCCCATACCTCTCCTTCAAATTGTTGTGCCCTTGCACCAGTAAACCCCCACTATTCTCCGGCCTTAGCAACCGTTAATACTTAATGCATGAAACACAAGCTCCCTCCTGTGTTGCAACTGCATAACTGCACACTGGTGCTCTACAAGGGAAAGGACATCACAGATCTTGTAATTAAATTCCCCCAAAAGCCATGAACTTTTACCAGGCCCAATCTTACCAAACTCTTACAGGGGGAGGGGAGACTAAAAATTACTGGGTTGGCTTCGTTTCCTCCGAACATGAAAACTAACGAGAAATCTCTTAATTACATGAAACCCCAGACCTAGACAAAACAAACAAGAATATGTATCCATAATTGGATCACTATGATAACAAAAGGGTCCCTTCTGCCCCTTAATCGGGCTTAGATGAGAGTCCAAGAATGTTTAACCACGTTCTTTCTGGAAGATTCCTTTATATGATCGCCCAGCCTTCTCACATCGATTCTCATCTTGTCAGGAAAGTCCAGAGGCCTTTCATGTGTCCCTAAAGATATCTGGCAGGGATACTTTTAAGCCAGCAAACACTGCCTCTGGATCTTCATAGGTAGCCCAGGAACCAGCCACCTGTACCTGTAGTCTGGCCGGGTATCCCATTCGAAATTTAAGTCCAGCAGCAAAGACTTTTGAGACAACCTGATGAAATGCCGCACATTTCAAATGGACTGAACCAGGAATATCTTGCACTATTCTAAGCTTAGCTTGCTCCCAACGAATGTCTTGGAGTTCTCTTACTTTGTACAGAAAGTGTTATCACTGTAAAAAACTTAAGAAACGACAAATTATAGGTCAGGGCATTGCTCCAGGAGGGGGCTTCAGTCTCAATGACCTGTGGGCTCTCTCTATAATATATTTAGCCCCAAATGGGGAAGGGCCAGCAATCTTCTCCACCAACTTCTGGGCAAAAGCAATGGTATTCTGGCCCTCTTCTCCCTCCAGTAGCCCAAGGATCACTACATTATTTCTCCGGCTGCGACCTTCAAGGTCTTCAAGCTTAGCCTCAAATCTGGACAATCTCTGGCACATAGCTGCCATCTCAGGCTCAAGCCTTTCTACTTGCTTCTCTAAAGAGAAGATCCTGGTCATGTTGTCTGAGGTAGCAAGAGTAATCTCTTCTATTTTTCTCGTGAGCGACTTCATTTCTGATGCCATCTCCTTAATCTCATCTCAAAATGGTTTGAATTCTTCCAGAAATTTAGACAATGTGAGAGGCTCCTGATCCGCACCTTGATTCAAAGCGTCTCCCTTCTCCACTTCATTCGAGGCCCAGGAATTTTTGGGGGCTTTTTCTGGTGTAACTGGCGGGGTGTGTTTCTGCTGTTGCTTTTTCATGTAGATGTCCATTCTCTCTCAAAATCGCCCTGCAAGGGCACGGAGTTATAGGGAACCAGAATAGCACAAATTAGTAGGTTTAGAGATTGAGAAAATATACCAGATAACAATTAGAAAGAGACGGGAGGCTGGACCTGTACAGAGGAGTGACTATCCAGTAGCTTGCATCACGTGGTCTCCACACCAAATCTTTTATGTGACCATCCACAACTTGGACAAAGGTTCTGTTAATGAACCTTTCCCTGAGACGATAGGACACCCGGGTGGTCTCTGCAGATTTTTGTGGACTTTAGGAAGAAGGTAGATAGTAGCTTGGACCAGATGGTCCACAGTTAAATAATCAAATTCATTATCTGAAATAATACCCTTTCCCCTGTTCTGCAAAAGACATTGGTCCATATCCCCTTTAAAATCCAAGGTGGGGTCTAATGGCAGTCTACAGTAAAACTGATTCTTCTGTAATTGTCTCATTAGTTCCTCAATGTAATATTTAGTAAACATGACTACCACTGAGCCCCCCTTGTCTGTAGATTTTATTGTTACAGACTTATCATTTTCCGATTCCCTGAGTGCTTTAAATTTATTACTGCTCATATTAACATAACTAGCACTATTCCTTTCAGAAATGAATACCCTAAAATCCTGTTCACACATTCTTTCAAACACTGCAACAGTTTGGTTATAAGGTAGATTAAAGTTAAATACAGATTTAAATGTGGAAAGTCTGGACTGCAATACCATAGATTCAAGACTGACAGTGTTACCATCGTTATCTGTAAGATTTAAAGTGACAGTTCCAGGGTCAGGTATAGTTAGTTCTGTACTGTTTGAAATGCTTTAAGGTTTAGAGTCCTTGTGAAGCAGTAAATATCTAAAAATAGTTCAGAAGGTTGTACTTCCTGGATGGGTATAAAACTTAATTCATGCTTTAACAAGGAAATCTCATTGTTACTCAGAGTTCTAGAGGAAATAATTGCATTCACTTCTTGTCTGGTAGTACCTTCTTGCTGTTGCTCTGTTTCTTTTCTGTGTTGACCTGAGTAGCTGGAGTGGCTATGGCCCCTTCCCCCATACCTGGTCTGCTTCCTTCTTCCTGAAACATTATCGATCACGGGCTCCTGCGTGGTAGCCTCTGATCTTCCTGAGAACATCTCTCTAAAACAACATTCTCACTGTCAGAATCACTGGTGGAATAATATCTGGTAGAGGGAGAGCCAGAATTATTATTTTTCAGGATGGACTTCCTCCTATTTCTATTCCTGTTACAGCCTTGTGACTCCTTGTTATTCCAGGTAAATATTATGCCTTTTTCGTAACCCCCTCTATCTGTATCTCTATCTCTCTCTCTCTCCCTCCCTCTCTCAAATTTCCAAAGTTTGGTTGCCTAAATTTTTTTCTCCTGCCTTTCAATTGCAGCCTTTAATCATTTTTGAAAAGCCTCAGAGTTATTGTGTTCTTTAAATTTGTCAACAGCATGCTGCTTTTCCTTTAGCTGGTCTTGAAGGTCCGGCTCTTGTTGGACGCAGTCTCAAACCACAACATGCACCAGTTCTAATGATGCTCTGTACATTGTCCCAGTCCAGTCTTGGTAGAACAGCTCTCTATCTTGTCTATATATTGGCTGTTTTGTTCAACACAGATCCCTAGGCACTCTGATAACAGAAATGTAGGCTTCTAATGAAGTTTTATTCCAAAAGTGGTGTCACACTCTCAAAGCAATGCATTTCACATCTGATCTGATGTTAATTGAAGGTAATTGAGCACTATCACTTTAATTGGATAGACTATTTAAGTATTGCAGCTGGCTGACATACCTTTTCTGAGGAAGTCTTATGGCAAAACTAGTCAGAGGTGCATTTCCTCCTTTCCTGCTTCTGTGTTGCTGCTGCTATACAATGGTTTTGTGAGTACTTTTCTGATTTCTGGTGCCCAGCTTTTTTGCCTTGCAAAATTTTAAGTGATGCAGCCACAGCACGAAATTTGGAACTCTGTATCATCACTGAAAATCCAGCCCAATTGGCCCACTCTGCTTATCTCTGCTATTCAGGAAGAAGCAGGATTCAATATTATGTTATATACAATGGTGCAATATACAAAAGGAATGGATGCAGATAAAAATGTGTGCTTCTCCTACAGCTGTATCAATCCAATTGTGTCCAGGCAGCCCTGCTGCTATTTTCAGAAGTGGTGCCTGTTTACAACAAAAGTCACAACTTGTGGCAGAAAATGGACCCAATTACGACAAAGAGGACACAACTCATAACTGTGTCCATTTTGGATGCAATTGCATCCTTTCTTTGTTAGACCATCTAAACGAAGGTCTAGCAGGTCTGGATGTATTTCTGCATTAAAAATATTATCATACACATCTTGGGTTGATATTTTTTTTAAATCTACTTTCCAGTATCTGTAGCCCTTGTTAAATATTAAGAGCTACCATTAAATGTTATTAACTATAGCATGTTGAAAAGAAATAACACCAGTGAGAAAATCCTGGGAACATGAGGCCAAGCATTCCTATGGGTCTTCCTCAGCAGACATATACTGCCTGAGGTATGCTCTTTGTGACCCTCCTCTCCCTGATGAATTATGTGTGATATGCAGCAAGATAATTCTATGTTTTAATTGATCCAACTTATGTTTAACTAATTATGCATTCTCCAGCTGCATCAGTTTCACCACTTGCACTACTTTCTTTGGGAGCTTGTTCTATAGGTTACCCCTGTATGAGTAAAACAATGCTTCCTCACATTATCCCCAATTCTATCCTGCCTAAAAGGTAATGTACAGCCCCTAGTTCTGCTTTTCATAGGTTTTCCTATTAACCCTATCCAATCACTTTAAAATTTAAAAATTGAAATCCTAACTACTCTTAGTCTTCTTTTTTCCAGGGAAACTAGACATCACCGATTGCTCAACTCCTCCATTCCCTTAATTGTATTTGGCTGTGGAAACCAGAAATATACACAGAATTCCAAGTGTGTCTTTACTAGTGCCATATAAAGGGTCTGAATCCCATTGCATTTAATACATTGTATGACCATTTTATTCAGTCAACAACTGAATTTACTTTACTCACTCACTGCACATTTGTGTAATAGCTTCAGCATCTCATCACTGTTGCCCACTAGGCCTTTTCCATGGTTTATTGCAACAGTTTGTATACTATTTAAATACAGCCATTGACTTGAATTTTTGGGGGATAAGTAAAACAATTAAACTTATCCACATTTAATTTTACTTGCCACTTGTTGCAAAATAGAGATGCAGCAACTAAAACTTTGCTGGTGAAATGGCCAACGTCACGCTTCATGATGCTTCACGAAGATTTCAGCCACATGCCAAACCTTGGGAAGTACCTCTTTGTTTATAAAGAGACACTTCACTAGTAAAGTGCAACCTTGCAGATTGCTTTTTAAAAAGAGAAACTATTTCCCCACCCATAGAGCACCCCATCCCATCCTGCTCCTGCCATCCCAGCATCCACACAAAGCAATATTACCCCTTTCGTCCAGCTCACTCACCTTTCACCATCCTCTACCTATAATCTACACAACTCAGATAAAGATAAAATACCCTTCCTCCATCCTATTCAGCACTCATTCTCCTCCTCCACCTGTCACTCACACACACACACACACACACACACAGCCATAGTTATCAAATAAATTGAACATTTAAAAAAGGAAAAAAAAGAAAAGACAGTGACCAGCCCAACTTCTTTGCCTACCACATGGACAGATGCTATCTGAATGAATGATATAAACTCACAAAGTGATCAGATAAGTTTACCTCTTCCAGTACACATCTCATTGATTCATTTATTTGGACAGTGGTCAGCACAAGTGTTGTTTAGAGGATATAACCAGGTCACAATCATTTTTTTTCATTGATTTATTTACCTAAAATGGTGTGAGGTCTGCATCAAAAGCCATATGAGGAGGGGCTAAAGGAACTCAATATGCACACCCCATAAGAGAGAAAGGGGGGATATGATTAAGACCTTTAAATACTTCACAGGTTTAAAGAAGGTACATGAGGAAAGTACTTTCAGAAACAAGGAGCTCAAGAACAAGCACACATGCAATGAAATTGGAAGGGGTAGATTCAGGAGAGATATGAGAAAGTACTTATACACAGAAAGAATAGTGGATTCCTTGAATGGTCTACCAGCTGAGGTGGTGGGGGTGAAAAGAGTGGAGGGGTTCAGGAATTACTAGAATAGGCATAAGGGAATCTTAGTGGAAAGGAGGGAGGGAGAAGGAGCTGGAGATCAAGTAAGGTCTGTGATGATACTGTAAATAAGGAAAAATGGGCAGACTGGGTGGGCCAAGTGGTCCATATCTGCTGACAAATTCTGTTTCTATGTATAATTATCATAGAATCATAGAATCATGCTGTTAGAAAAAGATCATTCAGCCCATCAAGTCTGCCCGAGTCAGCCCCATACCTCCCTTTTACCTCCCACCCCTCTGCCCTCTCTCCCCTCACTTTCCTAGTCCCATATAGTTAACCCATGCTATTTTGAATTTCTCCACTGCGTCCACCTCCACCACCCACTCCGGCAACCTGTTTCACAGTTGGACAACCCTCTCGGAGAAATAATTCCCCCTCATATCCCCCTTAAATCTGTCCCCCTCCAGCTTATATGCATGCCCTCTGGTGGTTTTGTTTTCACTCAGTCTGAAAATGCTATCCCCCCTAATCTTATTTATTCCCTTCATATACTTGAAGGTTTCCACCATGTTCTCCCTCTCCCATCTCATTTCCAGTGTATAAAGACCATGTTCTTCCAGCCTCTCTCAATATGGTCTCCCCAGTATCCCCTGAATCAGCTTGGTCATCCTTCTTTGTACCCTTTCTAGCCTATCCTTGTCCCTTTGTAAATGGGGCATCCAGAATTGAACTCCATACTCCAGCTGTGGTCTGACCAGTGTTTTATATAATATCATGATCACCTCCCTCTTCCTACAAGTGAAGCCTCTCCCAGTGCGTGCCAGCACTCTTGCTGTTTTTCCAGCTGCTCGTTCACACTGACTCCTAACCTTTAATGTGTCTGTGATCCAAATCCAAAGGTCCTTTTCCTGTTCTATGACCTGCAGTGATTCCCCCCAGGCAGTAAGTGACTCTTGGGTTATTCTGTCCTATGTGCATAATGCTGCACTCTTTTGCATTGAATTGCAATTGCCACTTCTCTGTCTACTCCTCCAGCCTGGCTAGATCCTGCCTCATCCTCCCCCATGACTGTGTGAGTGACAGGGGTAGGAGACTAGGATTTAAAAAAATATTCCTAAGCATCCACAGGTTATTCAGCTGAGGTGCTGATTTCTAGAGCAGATTCTTATTCATTGGGATATTTTTTTTGTAATTCCAAATATATACAACTTCTGAACAAATGTTTAAATTAATGACCATGTAAAATATTTAAATGAAAAGCATGCCTATTATTGAACATCAACTGCCTTTTCCTGTCTAGACTTTTTTGATATCTTGCCTCAAAGAAGACAAGCATGTTAAACAGGCATGACCTCCTCATTGTAATCCCATAATGACTATCCTTTAACAGCTGGAAGTTGTCCACATGCACTTTCATTTGTTGCTTGTTAATGGCCACAAGTATGTTCCCCACAATGAAGGTTATTCTTACTCACCTGTAGTTCTTCCTTCAACAGAAAAATCATATTTTCCTTCCCCCAGTTTCCATGCACCTCAGAAGTATCCAGTACCTGCAGACCCTTTAATTCCTTTAGTAACCTTGGAGGCAACGCATCTTGTCCTTGTGATTTATTCACCTTCACTTTAGCCAGTTATACAGCAACTATGCTAGTGCTATTATTTAATGTGTTGCACACTTCCTCTGCCAAGCCCTTTAATGTCTTATCTTGATCTGGCAAGTTTCCCAACACCTCTATAGTAAATACTGAGGTGAAATCTTAATTGAGACTTTTTGCAGTCATGGCAACATCTGATATTGCCCTCTCCTTAGATTCTGTGCTTAGCAGCCCCACTCTGTCCTTAGCTGTCATCCATCCTAACTTAGATTTATCCTTGATGATGCAACATGCCAGTCTTTATTTATTTTTTTGTGTAATGTTCATTTTACCTTTGATAAGTGTTTCTGCACATCTGGCCCTATTACATGTATCTAAGGTGTACTCCTTCTGAGTCCTAAATGCTTTTATTCCCCTTAACAGTGCTGTGATAGTTCTATCCATGCAGGCAGGCTGCTTTTTCTCTCTGATGTGAGTCCAACTGTCCTTACTGAAAAAATGAAGGTTTACAACCGAGGTTGTATGATTTGCAAAGTAACATAAGAAAATGTACTTAGTGTCAAAATCACTGTAAGTTCTTTGCGTTACTGTGCAATGAATTTTATCAGATACACAGACAGTCATTTTTATTGCAGTACACACACAGTTTTTGCACAATCACAATATACAAGTTTTTATACATTTGAAAGTTTAAAATCAAGTGTGGTACAAAATAACTAAACTTGCATTTTCTTGAATACTGTAAGCGCAAGATTTGTTTTGCACTATTTTGCATGTTTGTAAGAATAGTAGAAGGAAACAAATCCTGTACTTACACTAGATCTGAAACATGCCAATATAAAATATACTGTTTCAGAATTAATTAAATATTGTAAAAGGTGTACCAGGAAGATTGCTGTACTCCATATACACACAGTTAAGAATGCATGTCTTTTTATTGCTGATTCAAATCTTTAGGTACAATCTAAGCTGTAAAATTCTGCAATCAGCTCAATAAAAACTTTTTAAAAATGTATTATTTAGGTAGTATTCAGTTAAAATTCATATATCTTTCTTAGCATTCTCCTTTCTGTCATACTGAGAAAATTTGTACAGTATAAAAAGGGCTTTATTACCTTACAGTTTATCTACCCTTACTTATTATTGCCCACTTGAATTCATATCCCTCAGTAGCTTTTGTATAATTAGTTATGATAACGACTGCAATGCCACAACAGAGTACAGACTTATGACCTCAGGTGTTTGCTAATTCTGATATAGAGACCACTGTGAGAGTTGTAACAGTGTTTTTTTGTGCATGACTAAAAAAACAAAAATGTAAAATCCCAACACCCACCAGACCGAGACTGACATCCTAATGTGGCACTTACCCAACACATTAACATCCTGACAATGGAAAGCGCAACAGTGAAGTTTGCCAGGACTCGGAGATGGTTCCAATAAATTGGGGAGGTGCAGGGGGCATAGCCCTCCACCAGATGACAAACCCAGTATAGGTCCACTGTCAGGCTTTCTGTCATTGGGTTGTTAATGTGTCAGGTGAGTGCCAAGTCAGGATGTTGGTCTCGGGTTAGTGGGTGTCATAATTTTACATTTCGGGTTTTCGTAGTATATCCATTTTGTGCATTCAAATCAAAAATATTGGGAGCAGAATGAAGACATTTCTTTTTAAAAATGCAAGAAACAAGACTTTATCAAGATTATTGCTTGTGTATCTGTTTATATGCTTTTTTACAAGATACTGGTATGGCATGTGTCAGTGGCTCAGTTAATTTCATGCCATCCTCTAGAGTCATAAGGTTGTAGGTGCTAGCCCCTCCTCAGGATATAAAAATAGTACAGTGCAGTAACCCCACATGCAGTTTCCCTTGTATCTCGTATCATTGGTGAGGAATTTTTCTTGCATGAATCAATGAGTTTTTCAAGCATGAATTTTTCATTCAAGGAAAAGGTCACAATCTGTACATATTCCTTGCATATAATTCATACATAAAACATACATCAACCTAAATTAAAAAAGTACATGTAGCTTGCACATGCCAGCATATATCTCTGCATGTTTTACCATCCAAAATGCTTACAATGTTCTTGCCTTTCTTTTGGAAAGGATGCTTATTGGTACAAAGGAATGTATTGAATTTTTTACTGTCTTCTTGAAGAATTTCCACATTTCCTCAGCACCCTTTTTTATGTATGTATTTATTTTATTATTTATCATTCTGAAAATATTCTTCAGCATGAGTACTCATTTACAAACTTTCTACGTCTGAGTCAGGCAGTACAGTAACACAAAATTTCTACAATAATTCTAGAGGAATATAGTCAGGACAGGCAACACAATACATAGCTACACAAATGGAATTTTGCAATTACAGTTTCAATGACAATGACATCTTACAGTGCAAGTTGGGACAACAGTTAGGTTGGTATACAGATTAGATACAAGAGGTACAATCAGAACTAGAGGCGAGGGCTACTTCGTTTAATGTAGACAGGGTCTCCCAAACCCATAGGTGAGAGCTACATTTTTTTTTAATACAGACTGCTTCTCCCAAAGCCATCTCCTCTATTTATATATATATTACTATAGTAGGACTAGACTAGTTTAATGCATGTTAATTATACAACATGTGAGTATGCTGTTGTAGTTTTCCTGAATTGAAGTACTTATGTTTTAAACAATATGCTCGCAGACTAGTTTAATATTGATAATATAGCAGTATTGTACCACAGTAACACTCATTCAATTATGGTACAGAAACGTTTGATTGTGAAAGATTTAAGGAACCATAGTTTTCCTAATTTGTGTGTCACCACCACTTAGAATTAGATCAATCAGATCACAATACCTCTCTAGTGTCCTGTGCTCTTTCACATATTATTATATAAAGCATCCTCCATTGTATTTAATACTTTCTGTCCAACCTTTCGTTTAGAAGAGCCACTACCCATAGTATAAATGAATCCCAGAGCAAATGCCCTGGGGCATGGGTTATCCTGGTGGATATTGGCCATACAGCCAAATTTTAAAGAAAACTCAAATTGCACATACACCAATAATGCAAAGCATCATGGGAATCATATGCAAATGCCCATGAATTAATTTGGACTGGCTCAACTTTAAACAGAATTGCATGGTGCCAAAAGGCCTCACAATGCAATCAGCAAAGGCTGAGAACAGCAGCCACACAGTGTGCCACATCTGTATCTCAGCCCAGGGAGAGGGAGCCAGACACCCTATAGGGGATCTTATTTGCTGGGTCATGGGCAGCCCACATGATGTCAGGTAAAAGAAAATCTCTCATAGCAACTATCAAAGAGGCTACTGTTCATAACTCAGTCCCTTATTTGTGATTATTGTCTCCTGTCTTATCAGGATTCTAAAGCGTACAGTGCAGTCGAGCAGGGTTACATACTCTGTTAAACTGATGACAACTTTTCCCATGGGATAAACTGTATTAATGGCCATTGGACATTATTGTGTTTTTTAAGGATCCTGCATGATATTACTGGCATAAACTGTGATGAGTGTTTCTTTTTTGCAGACTGCACTGTACTCCCAGCATGTGCTTATGTTCCATTCAGTTAACTCCACCCAAAAAGATGTTATATTCATATCCCTGTATGTGCTACCAGAGAAGTCCTGTGTTTGACCTTTCTCCCCAACTCCTTTAAGTATGATTAGTGTACTGTAACTTAGGCCTATATTTGTTCATACAGTGTGGAGGACCTCTACTGATTCCCAAACCCCACCTGCGGAAATCAATGCATCTGGGCATATCCTGAACCCTTCTACATGGGGGGCAACAGAGCATCCAGTTCTTAAGGTTTCAGTTACATTGAACCCTATCTGTAAATCTAATAATAGAAACCCCGGCCACCACAGTATGTCCTGTATTCTCACTTCCCCTTCCAACAAGTTGTTGGACTAGCCCAAAGTATCTCCTACCACTGACAACCATAGCCAGTCCCTGTACCATCACATCACTGTCCACTAGAGAGTATGCGCTCTACAGGACAATGAATGGCTATCTCTGAAACTCTACCTGACCATGACTTCTAAACCATTTTTTTTAAACTGAGTAAACTTTATTGAAAAATTTGAAGAAAACATCATCAATAAGATCAATCAAACTACATAAATAAATTATAACATAAACACCCAAGCCAGAACGATAACAATCATAGGATTAAGGGGGGTGTGGACAAAATGTGACAACCCATAAAACTACAAAAGAAAATAGTGCCCTCGCTAATTCTCTAGGACAACTAAAAAACAAAAAATGTTAATATAGGAACACAAATAACTTGATCAACAAAAGGCTGGGAATTACAAAAATACATCAATACGTATATCCAGAAATCAGGAGATCTGCTCCAAGTGAGGGAAAAAAACACTGTCAATAAGAGGACTGGAACAGAAGCAGCTGCATGTATAAAGATTGCCATCGGGCACAGTAAACATGAGTAAGATGGTGCATATTAGCTTGCAGCTGCTTCATGCATAAAGCCTCCAAACAGCTGCCAGACATTCCCCATAAGACAGGGCTAAGTCATCAGCCCAATGATGAGCAGTAATAATTTTCTGGTCTGTGGCAGGAGAAGAGCAATATGATATCTTTGATGCCAAGTGAGCCTCTCCAGCCTAAGGCCGGTTAATCAAAGAACAGGTGTAAAGGCTTCATTCAGACCCGGTAAGGGGTCCAGCCACTGCTGAATAGCATGCCATAGTGACAGCACTCTGTTACAGTCCTCAAAGTATGTTTTAAAGTCCCTCTCCTTGTCTTACATTTACAGCACAAATCAGAGTCCGAATAACGTAAGCGAGCTGCTTCTGTGTTGTGTAGTAAAGATCATACAACAACTTATAGTGCACTAACTTAAGACAACTATTATTAATAATAGACCCATCCCCAGCTCAAACTAATGAGCATTCTCTTCCTGTTTCTTGCTCTGTATCCCCTACTGTTTCCAAGAATGGTCCATTCTAACATAGTCCTAGTACAGCTTTCCCTTTCACAGTACCTCTGGGCAGGTCTAGCTGCTCCTTAAGGACCAAAACTTCAGCCATAAGTGTAGCAACCAGCATTCAATTGTCAAAGATGAATTTTTGTTACACATGGGCCAGGAAGGCAAAAATCTTACATCATCAGAAATTTGTGTGTTATTTCATCTTTTATAAATGAATCTCTACTTTCTGCTTTATTATGGATTTATTTATTTGGTATTGTTGCCTTCCTCCCTCTTGTTACTGAACTTCACTGAATTGCCTAATGTAATAGCTCAAGCAATTCATGCTTTTGAAATTGCTCACCATTGCTGTTCAGAAACCTACCTTATATACAGTACTTCCCCTTCCTTTCAATGTCTCATAGATGAATGCAGTAATCCATGGTAACCTCTCTGCTAATTAAGTACCTGCTTTTCAAATGAGTGCAACTCATCCTGGAGCAGTACAGCTTTCAGTTTTGTAAACGAGGCTTTAGATTCAGACACCACACTCTAGTCTCCAAAGTGTCTTAAAAGGCATCTACATTTATATATGCATGTCCACATCTGCCACAATGCTCTTGAGTCTGAAATCATGTTGTTAAATTATTGGTTTTAATAAGTATCAGTATGATGCACCTGGAACAGATTCTGCTGTGAAGAAGAAACTATTTCATGGAAAAAGTATTATTTGTAAGGGTGTATGTTTACCCTATAGAGTATATCAGTCATCTGACTGCATCTGCAAGAGAATTAACTGTTGAAATGAACTATTACTCATATATTTTTCTTGAGTAAATTTAAGTTAGGGAGTTATTTTCATGGAAAGCTCTGTCAAACAGTTAAGAAGTGAAACATGGTGTAAGCATTACTTTCTGTATTCCTGAACCAGATACTTAGTTACACTAGTTAACTTTTCAGGATCATGCTGCATTTTTCTTTAAAATTGTGCCTTCCTTTGTAATGAAAATACATGTTTCTATGAAGAAAACATCAGCACTGTAAGTGATTAATTGTACTGCTGAGATGGTAGAACTTGAGGTTTATAATCTGTGCATTTTCATATGTGTACACCTAGTCATCATCAGGAAATGGCACAGGTTGTGGGGGGAAGAGATGACGTAATGTACCACTGTCTTAAAGAGAACAAGCTGGGCATAATGTAGCATTGAGTAATGAGTGTCACTAGAGACAAGTACCATGAAGAGATGCAGACATAAAAAGAGTATTAAAATAAGACAGTAAACTTTAGTGTTCTAGGTAATGATAAATGTTAGCTGTGTTTTATATGAACATACATTGCCACATACTTTATTAGTATAATCTTGCTATGTTTTCTCAGTCAAAGTTTAAGAAAACAAGAAAGATGTGTGACAATATCAGAGGGTGGACTAAGATGCATATGACTCAATTTGTATGACAGTTGAAATTTCTCAACACTGGTACTCGATTTGAGGCACCCGTTTGGTCCAGTACTGGTGAATCACCCACACCTCAGGAGAACTGCTCCTGTGGTTCAGGGAACAGACTTTGGCCACTTGCCTGGCTCCTCTGGAAGCTGCATGGGCACATGGTTCACACAGCATGGGTGCCTCACCCATGCCTGAGGAGAACTGCTCCAGCGGTTCAGGGACTGAACTCTACCTGCTTGCCTGACTCCCCTGGAAGCCGCATTGATACTTGGTTTGCTCAGCATGGATGCCTCACCCTCACGTCAGGAGAACTGCTCCTGTGGTTCAGGGACCGAACTCCCCCCACTTGCCTGACTCCCCTGAAAGTCGCATAGGCACTTGGTTTGCCCAGCATGGGCGTGTCACCCACACCTCAGGAGGACCGCTCTGGTAGTTCAGGGACCAAACTCTGCCCACTTGCCCAACTCCCCTGGAAGCCGCATAGGCATTTGGTTTGCTGAGCACGGGTGCCTCACCTATGCCTCAGGAGAACCACTCCGGCAGTCCAGGGACCAAATTCTGCCCACTTGCCTGCTATTACCCCACCAACCCCTCTCCCACCCATCCTATATGGTGCTCTATATTTATAATCCTTTGAGATCATGTGAAAGCCTTCACTCGGTTGGCTGATTTTTCTAAGTACCTAGTTTTTTGTTAGTTCTTTATATTGTTTAACCACTAGAAGGATGGCAATTTATATTTTACTCCATTTCTCCCTTGGCCACTTTCTCTTCTCTGGCCAAAATACTAAGCCTTCTTAAACCTGCCCTCAAATTCTCTTGCTGATCTAATGCTTTAGTGTGCATTCTTAGTCACTAGTGTAATCCTTTCAAACTTGGCCATGCCATCTTTCCATGTCAAATTTCTAAGTCTTCTTAAATCTTCCCTCAACCCTTCTCTGTTTCAGCGCTGTTCTGATAATCCTAATCATTAGTGTATACCACCAACTCTTGGAGAAACTTATCATAAATCAGGACCAAAATTAACCTGAAGTTTTATAACGTGCAGCCTAATATGCAGTTTCCTTTTTCAAGGCTTAATCCACCCTACTTACGAGCCCCTTACCATTAAGGCTGACCCTACCCCAAATACATGTTTCTTACCTATCGTGCAGTACTCTCATCTCCCCAGCACTGATTTTCCCCAGCACTGATCTCCCCAGCACTGATTTTCAGGGAAGTGGGCTTCCTTCAAAAGCCCAACCCCATCTAACTATAATCCTACACCCTTGGCCCTCTCTGCAAGGGTGGCAATCTATGCCTCAACAATCTTTCATTATACCAACTCCTGTACATCCCCTGCTTTCCCTTCTCTCTCCAAAAGGGGATGGATGCTGCTTCTTAAAGTATTAGCCAATGCCCTCAAGAAATTATTCCTTTTATGTTACTCTGTTCAGGGAACGTAAAATTAAATCCTGGCCCTCTGTTGATTATTACAACCCCCTCTGACCTAGTGCACCTAAAAGGGATGAGTTTTCTTCAAATAAATGCCTGCAGTCTTCTAAGAAAACAGGATGCTGTCCAGGCTTGGGTCTGTCATACTAAGGCTGACGTATTAGTGATATCAGAAACCTGGCTAAAAGGTGCCATCCCTGACCACAATATTAACATTACATCATACAATGTGTTTAGAGCTGATAAACTAACCAGGGGGTGGGGGTCGAATATATGTCCTTGACAAATTCTTGTTCTCGATTACTGATTCCACCTCAGTATTCAGAGTTTGAAACCTCACCCTAAAAGTCTCATTATTGTCTTCCGAGCCTATATATATATATATATATATATATATATATATATATATATATATATATATATATATATATATATATATATATATCACTAGCTGCTATAGACTGTCAATGGTGGGTCTTGCATAACTGCAACACCTCTGCAAATTGATGGAGGTTCAGACCTCAGAAGTGGCCATTATGGGATATTTTAGCCTTGGCTGGCACTCTCTTTACTCCATAACCCCAAAAAGATTTATGTGACATATATGGACTGTCCAAGCTCATTACAGAGACTACTCACCCAAATTCCAATAATCCCACCAACGGCACTCTCCTTGACTTAATTCTCATTAACAAACCCCACAATATCGCTTACACCAGAGTATTCTTTAATGACATAAGTGATCATAGTTCCATAGCTTGTGTGAGGACCTTACCAAAGCCTATTTCCACTTCTAGTTACAAATTCAAAATAAGTCATCGTAATTTTAATTGTACCGATTTCCTGATGGACCTAAAAGAAATTAGATGGCAAGACTTTTATCTTGCACCCACAGTGTCAGAGGCCTTCACCCTGTTCCAAAACCTTGTTCTAAAGGTAATTGACAAACACACACCCCTAGTTAAAATCAGAACTAGGAAAAGGTCATGCCCCAGTTTACTGACACAATGAAAACAGCCCTAGAGCACAGAGATGCCCTATGGAAAGGGGCTGTCAAAATCAAACATCCTGCAGATTGGGTGAATTTTAGAGCTTCAAGGAATCTATGCACTGAACTTATAAGGGCTGAAAATGCAAAATATTTTCAATCTGCACTTGATTCTTATAATAATAATTCTGCTAAATTCTGGCAAATTTTGAGGGAAGTAGCAGGGCATAGTTCCTCTACATCTCTTCCTACTAAGATCATTATTGGAGATAATACAACCACAAGCAAGCAATGCATCCTTGAGCTGCTAAACAATCACTTTGAAATGGCTGGATTAGCCTTGGATGCCTCCCCTACAAGTAAATTACTCACTCACTCTGCAACACCAACACAGCATGTCCCTTTATAAAGGCTCCTAACCATGCAGCCAAATTCAGCTTCAGTCCAATTTCCTTAAAGCAGGTTGAAGACCTTTTATTGGCTCTGGATACCAAAAAAAAAATGCCAGAGCCAACCATCTCAAACCCTTTTTCTTAAAACTAGGTTATCATGTGCTGACTGTGCCCATTACCCACTTTTTTAACATGTATTTGGCACATGGGGCTTTCTCCCTGCGTAGAAAATAGTTCATGTAATCCCGCTTTAAAGTCAGGTGACCCGAGCGACCTCATCAACTATTGGCCTATGTCATTACTATCTACTGTCTCAAAACTTCTCAAAAAGATAGTCAATTCACAATTAAGAGAACACCTAGAAACCCAGAACATGCTCAACCCTTTGTAGTCTGGTTTTAGACCTAAATACAACATAGTTACTGCCTTGGGCAAGGTGACAAATGACTGGCAAATGGTACTCAACTCCAAAAAGCATGTAAGCACTTTATTTCTTGATCTGAGAAAGGCAATTGATACAGTAGACCATGAACACCTATTGCTCATGTTGCAGAATATTGGCCTTGATGACATTGCTCCACAATTGTTCACAAGCTACCTTATAGGCAGACAGCAGCAGGTCAAAGCACAAGGCAATATCTCTCCTCTTAAATCTCTGCAGAGAGGAGTCCCGTAGGGGTCGATCATAGGGTCTTTATCATTTGCAATCTATATTAATGACATCAACTCTAGAATTAGTAAAGCAAATGTCCGTCTCTTTACAGATGATATCATACTATATATTGCAAGGCCTTCCCTTGAACTTGCCTGCTCGGAGTTGCATGATAATTCAACCTGTTGCAACAAAATCTTCTGTACCTCAAACTGTTGCTTAATGCAAAAAAAAACCCCCAAAAAACTAAAGTTATGTTACTGTCTCCACAAGTCAATTCAGTAAACTTATATCCTAAGGACGCAAGCCCCAGGTCATGACCCTTCCGGGGGAACCACCAGAGATAGTGGAAAAATTCATTTACTTGGGATATTGGATTGACTGCAAGCTTTCCTTCATTATACACATAGAGGAACTAACAAAAAAGCTAAAACAAAGATTAGGGCATTTCTTTCTAATTAAATACCTACTTATCTATGAGGCTAAAATAAAGCTGGTTCAACCCTTATTTCTCCGTCTCCTAGACTATGTTGACCTTCTTTACTGTATAATCACTGCCTTATTGCCACTTTAGCCAGACTGGACACACAGTACCATAGAGCAATAAGATTTATTACTTGGGCCCCTTATAATACTCACTACTATTCCCTCTATGCACAGCTTGGCTGGCAGTCATTAAAAACTAGGAGAATGACAAATGAGGTCATTTGAGCCTACAGAGCCCTCACCAATAAACTTCTCCAATATATATCTGGGCTGCAAACTTGCACCACTGGGACTTACTCTCTCAGGAGATATTTCTACATCTTATTTGATATCCCTAGAATCAGAACACATTATGGGGCATCCTCCCTAAGTCATGCTCTCCCTACTTTCTGGAACAATCTCCAAAAATCCTTAAAACTTTCTCAAATTGTCAACATGGCTACCTTTAAAACATTACTTAGACACCTGCTGAAGGATACTTGTGACTGCTATTCTTAAACCTATATTTTAAGTCAGAGGATCTATGAACTTCTGCACTAGTTTATAGCACTTATCGCATGCACCTTATTAGCCACTGTCATTAATGAACTGTACAATGGTACTGTTGTGATACCCAACCCATCCCCATTCTTCTATGCATACCCTCCTTTCCTCTCTCTTCTCCCACATTCCTTGCTACCATAGTTGAGTTCTTCACTTTGTACTTGTTTTCATTCTATATGTCTTATTGGACTTGAATTGTAATTCATGTATTTTGTATTGGTCATGATTGGTAATTCATGTATTTTGTATTGGTCTTAAAAACGTAATTCATATTATGATGATCTGTACAGTCTGCCTGTTATCATAATGTCTTGTATTGTAACTGTAACAATTGTAATTGAGTATCTGTGTTTCATCTCATGTATTGTACTCCCAGGACCATTTTGTAAATGAATACTCTCAATAGTGTTTCTCCTGGTAACATAAAGATTGATTGATTGATATAGAGCCTGCTTACAGTTCATAAACTATGGAAAAAGAATAACACAGACACTGTAAATAAAACTTAAAAAAGTACAGAATAAGTTATGCTGAGTTTGAAAAAAAATTCCTTTGCCATCACTTCATTTGATTAGTGGTACTGTATAATGTTACAATCACTTAGGCACATACATCTCAGTCATTCATGCATTCACTTATTGTTTATTTAATTAGTCTGTCTTAATCTGTACTTCAGAAATAACAACAATGGGATGCTAAACTTGCTGGGGAGTGCAACAACTGAACTTACTTACAGTAGCATAGAATATTGAACATGAGTGAGACTGGTGTGTAGCTCATTATCCTACCAGCATGACACAGTTAAAAGCACTTTACCTACTCAGGTATGTGCACAATTAGTCGGCTAAGTATATCTGCAATAGATATGTTGATATTGTTTGCCATGGCAACAAGATATGATGATGATCACATGTCTCTCACTCTACAACTGTTACTTCATATTTTTAAACTTTCTTTCAAGTGTCATCAATACTGTCCCCAGTCCTTTTACCTTTGCAATGGTAGTTTAACTATCTTTGCAGTGTAATTTTCCCCTCCAATTTTTAAAACTTTATAATGTGCAACATCAAGTACAATCTGCAAAGCTACTAACAGGGCAGAGAGAGAGAGAGAGAGAGAGAGACAGGCAGACAGAGAGAGAGAAAGAGAGAATAAAAACTGAGAGCTGCACGATTCTTGACAATTCAATAATTTATTAACTAGATGAATCTGGAAGAAATATATTGTCTAGCTACCATTGCAGTGCTAATAATACGTATAATAAATAATAATCCAATAACTACTGTAAGGAAGAGTTAATAACAATAAATCTACCGTATTGTTATATTATAGGGGTGCAGTCACAACTCAATAGTTAGGGTCGAGTAGCCTGTTCAACGTTAAACTCCATTTTTTGCACCTTAATAACGTTGGCATTAGTTGATAGACTTTTTTTCCATTTGTTGGTGCTCTGTATCTCAAAAACCATACAGGATGCCATCACAAAACTTCTCATGTCTTGAGACTCTGACAGCCTGATTGTGCATGGCAAATTTTAGGAAAGGGTTGACAACCAACAAGGAAAACCCCACCACTGATTTGCCAAGACACCAGAGACCCCAATCCCTATTGTTTTTTTTCCTTTTGCTGCTTTGGGGGGGGTAGGGGGTATTAGGGTCAGAAAACCTACCACCACATTTCCCAACTTTTGTGTCGTTAAGTTACCTTAACTAGTGCATTAACAAAGATTTTGCAAATAATATATATATATATATATGTGTGTAGTATAGATATATATATATATATATATATATATATATATATATATATATATATATATATATAATAGTGGTGTGGTAGTACAATTATAGTTAAGTTTGAGTAGCCACTTTAATGCAAAAACCTCAAATTGTGCACCTTAATAACTTTGCCATCATATGACGGATTTGCCTGGAATTTTGCATGTGTGGTCTGGCACCAGAGATCTCTGGGTGTAGCAAGTTGCGTTATGGTCAGGTGTATGGTTGTGGAGCTACAGAATGCAAAATAACACAAAACATTGACTTTTTGAGTGTTTCTTTGCTCTCGCCCACAGCCCACATGGTTTGTCTTTTCAGTCTGAGAACTTCAGGAAAGATGCAGACTTGGTCACCGATGTGCATTTTGAAGATTTAGTGAAAAAATATTAAACTGTTCAAAAGTTATTCAAAAAACAAATTTCCCATTATAGTCAAAGGGAAAAGATAACAAAAATCACAAAACTTTGGTGAGAGGCTCCTTTTATTGTCACAAATGGCCCTTTTACTTTTGTGAGTTAGCCATCTTGGCCCAGATATTCAAAAGAGTTGAGCTATGCGCAATAGGGTTACTCCTGCGCAAGTCCAAAATTGCGCCATTCAACGATATTCAGCAGGAGGCAGTTGCACCCCTGAAATCATGCTGAGCAACAGCACAATGATAATGAAGGCATGAGCAACCAAAGGGGGAAGAATCATGCATAAATGGCGCAGTGCGATATTCAATGACATAGGGGAGCAAGCGGAAGTTGCGCCATAGCAGGAAAATGAGCCAAAATAAAAAGGAGCAAGGGAGAGGCACAAGAACGCTACAGGAAAGCCACATGAGGCAGAACTCTAGGCAGGCAGACAGAGCAGGAGAGCAGGCCAGGGAAAGGGCACTCTGAACACCCAGGCACAGGGAAGGTGTGGGGCGCCACAGCTACTGCAGAAGGGGGAAGTAACACACAGCACAGATGCCACCACAGGCAGGTGTTCCCGGTGCAGGAGAAGTAGCAGGGAGGACAGCGGGGGGAATACCGTAACAGCTGCCAGGGGGGGTGAACACAAGCCTGGGACATGGCCAGTGCCACCTTCCAGATGGAGGCCGTTATGAGATGGGTGAGAAGGTGTGCTGCAGGGGGGCGTGGCCGTGGAAGGGCCCGTCGGCGGTATGCCCCCAACAGGCAGTACCGAGCCTGCACCAGCTTTGAGCTGTACACTGATACTGAGATTGTGGGCCGGTACTGCCTGAATAGGGCAATTCTGAGGTGGCTCTGTCAGCTGTGCAGTGATGTGATGCAGGCACCCACACGACGGAGCCATGCCCTGTCAGTGGAGACTAAAATAACAGCCTACATGTGCTTGCTCACCACGGGTACCTTCCAGAGACCAACTGGGGACACCACAGGCATAACCCAGTTGGCCATGTCACACTACCTCACCCAATTCCTCAGTGCACTGCTGCCACATGCTGTGGAGTGCATCCATTTCCCCAGCACAGCAGCGGAACGCACAGCAAACCTACAGGAGTTCCACAGGGTAGCATGTATGCCTGGTGTACTAGGGGCAATAGACTGCACCCATGTGGCCATACACACACCACCTGGCCCCGAGGGAGCCGCATACATCAATCGCAAGGGCTATGCCAGCATCAACTGCCAGGTGGTGTGCGATGCCACGGGGCTCATAATCAATGTCTGTGCCACACACCATGGGGAAGCACATGATTCTTTCATCTGGCACCAGTCAGCACTGTCCCACAGATTCAAGAGTGGGGACATCCCCACTGAACACCTAGTGGGTGAGTATGCAAACCACATGGACAATCATAGGGCCTGGGGGGGCATGGCCAGAGGTGACGTGGGTAGTGGCCTACATGGCCTGGGGTAGGGCGATGCTGCTCACCAAACTAACCTCTGCCCTCTACACACAGGTGACAGTGGATACCCACTCCATCCCTGGCTGCTCACACCCTACTGGCGGCCCGCGACCCCATTGCAGCAACGCTACAATGAGGCACACGCCACCACATGTAATGTCATCGAGTGGGTGTTCGGGATGCTGAAGGCACGTTTCCATTGCCTGGACACCTCTGGCGGTGTCCTACAGTACAGCCCCTCAAAGGCCTACAGGCTATCCTTGCCCTGTTGCATCCTGCACAACATGGCCAACGAATGTGGGATTGCCGTACTGGTCGAATAGGGGGATAGCGATGGGGACTATGAGGACGCCGGTGATGATGGTGATGGGCAGCCCCCCCCCCTTGGCTGATGGGACCCCCAACTGATCCAGCTGGCACAGCTTCATCGGGACACCATCATGGAGGAGCACTTCAGCCAACCCAGGTAAGTCATGGGGCCATGTGCAACCACCAGTGGCTAAGGCACAACCCACAAACGCGCATGGACACACACCAGGGGTGCATGCCATCAAGGGAAGTGGCAGGGCACAGAAGCACACACACAACCAGGGATGAGTGAGGATTAACATGCCACGCAGATGGACACACACACACACGCACACACACTATGCACCAAATGTGCACAGAGGGCAGTAGGCATAGTGACCCAGTACGCCAACCCTAGCAACACACATGTCCACAGGCCACCACGCCCACTGTCTGTCCATGTGCGTGTGTCAGATGCTGAGCACCATTGCACATTGGTGTACAGTGCAATGCAGCCATCATCATGCACATACAACTGCGGACAGCAGCTGGGTGGGTGTGCAGGTGGACTGTGTGTCTGCGTGCAGGGCCGGGTACCCACCCGTGCACTGCCCACTGAAACACACAATGCACACAGGGCAGCACCAGACAGTAGCCGCGCTGGGAGACAGTTAAGTCACGCGACACAGTGCCCCAGCCACCATGGATGCCTGGGAAGCCCCGCTGAGACCCGCCAGCACTGACAGGCTGACCACTGGCCTCATGGGGTGGCACCGATGGTCCCCAAGGGGTTCCACTGCATGAACGTGACCGTGCTCACGCAGGGGTCTGCAGCACACTGAACATGTCTGCGCCAGGAGTGTCCGGATGCCCACAGCTGAACCCGGTGTTGACAGGGTGGGAGTGACACGATGCCAGGAATAGGGGGTGGACAGTGCACTGCATGGTGTCCACGATGCATGGGCACCTGACTGTGTGTCCATTGTGGCCATGATAGCAGTGAATGCCTGTGCATGCCTGTCAATGGCAGCGGTCACATCCTCCCACAGACCTTCCATCCTTGCCAGGATCAGAGCGGTGTCCTTGCTGCGACGCTGCTCTGCCCACTCCAGAGCCACACACAGTGCATCCACGGACATCGCAAGCCGCATCTGCTGCTGGACTGATGCTTGCAGTAGGCTGGTGTGCTCGTCCAAGAGGTCATCTGCCTCCTTGGCATCCTGTCCCTCAGGGTGTGCACGGCCCTGATGATCAGCACCCCTTGAGGGTGGGTGCTGCGCACCAGGACCAGGACTGGGCATGTCCATAGGCGGTGCACAGATGCCACCACTGAACCCTGTACCCCCAAGCCCATTGGCTGACTGCTGATGCTGCCCCTCCATCTGCTGCTCCCCAGGGCTCATTGGTGCTGCCGCAGTGGCTGCAACAGTCCCACTGTCCTGAACAGACACCAGTGCTACCCCACTGGTGCTGACAGGCACAGGCTGGGACTGTACTGACACGCAGGCCTCCACGGCAGCACCACCCTCAGCCATGGGCGCGAATTCCCTGCTGTGTGGCCATCCCGTGGCACACACGTGTCACTGCCCATGATGTTAGCATCATCGTCACCAGTGACGGACTCTGCACCGGCCACAGTCACAGCATGCCAGCATCCATGGATGCCGGCATGCTGGGACACAGGCAGGGCTTCCTCCATACCTGTTACAATGACATCATTGTGGACAGCCAGGCGGCCCCACTGTCACAATGATCCACGTATACCTGTGGAGGTGGATGGGCCCTCCTCCAACTCCAGCTGACTGTCCTCAGTGGACAGGCCCACCACTGCTGACCCATGCAGACACTCAGGATCTGTAAGGGAAAGCAAAGTCGCGTTACTGCATGTGACCTACCCTGCCCCCCCATAGACAGACCTTGACTTACCATGCAGTGATGGGTCACCACCCGTCTGGAAGCCACCACCAGGAACACCCTCAATGGCAATGCACTGCATGCTTCCAGCAAGCCTCTCCTCCTGTGGGGTCAGCTGTACCACCTCTGGCTGTCCCCCACCTGTTGCAGCATGTGCTGCCCTGATGGCAGCCACCTTCTCCTTTATCCACCTCCTGTCCATGCCCATATTTTTCTTACACTCCTGCACGGAGCGCTGCTGGCTGCCATGCAGGTTCACAGCATGTGCCACCTCCTCCCATGCAGCAGCACGGGCTTGAGGTGTTCCCGGCCGTCCACTGAGAAGTGGCTCCTGATCCAGGTAGGCCTCAAACAGGGCTTCGGTTTCGGCCTTGGTAAAGTTAGGCCTCCTTCTCCTCCCGCCACTGTGTTCCTCCTCTCCAACAACCTGCTCAGTCATTATGTAGCCTGTAAGAATGGCAGCTGTTACCTGTGACTGTGCAGTCCCATGCATGTCCCTAAATCCACAGTCCACACTCCCAAACAGCATGCAACTCGCCAATAGACTGCAGTAACTGACTATGGCTGCTGCAGCACAATGTTGCACTTTTATAGTGCAACCCATGCAACTGAGGTGAGGAGCAACTATAAGTAGATGCAAATTGCAGTGCTGCGCCATTGAATGGCTGATTAGATGATTTGCATATGACGGCTGAATATCATGCCGTTGCGCTTTGTGCAATTGTGTTGAACGTGCTGAGCCAATGGCACAGTTCTGTGACATGCGTAGTACACACCTCACTGCACATGCCCGGGTTGCTGACACAGGCGTCTGCCACACTGATGATGTGCTGTGCACGGTAGGCAATGCAGGGCACGGCCACCGTTGTGCCAGTGGTGCTATAGCGATGGACACTACATGGCGCTGTGGCACTGGGCCATCATAGGCACAATGGGCCAACTGTGCGGTAGGCCGCTATGGTGCTGGCACACAGGCAGCCAATCACACTACACGCATTGTGTTCCAATGGCACTGTGCTTGTCCATGTGCCAGAGACCCTTGACCCTGTGCCTGACCTTTGCCCCCTAGGCACCATGCATCAGGCATGGGTGCACCTCTATTGCACTGTTCAGGGACAGTGCAATAGGGAATGGCAGCGCTGTACCACGCAGCATCTGCACGTGGGGAGCCGTGCTGCAGAGCACCATATTGCCAACTACAGAACCGAGAATGGCATGCAGAAGGGCAGCCCAGTGGTTTTCTATCGAACTGGCCAACCTAGTGGCCATTGTGGAGCCACACCATGGGCCTCTGTTTGGGGAGGTGCCCATGGACAGGTCCAGGACCCAGGTGTGGCAGGAGGTGGCCACTGCCCTTGAGGAGGCCACTGGACAGGGGAGGAGTGCTGAGAAGTGCAGGCACAGATACAGGGACCTGCAGCGGAGGGAGCAGGGAGCTACTGGTATGCCTGCAGGCATGTGCCAGGAGGGGCACAGTGCCATGGCCAGGTAGGGGTTACGTCAACACACTTTTATCTTCCATATGGGTAACAGTGTTGTATGTTTCCAGCACATAAGGGAGTGACCATCCGGGGTTGGCTGTGGTGGTGTTCACAGGGTGTGGGGTGGGTGGGTCTGGCTGGGTGGAAGGGCACACACCTGGGGGCAGGTGGACTTTGCTATGGGATTGTACTGAAGTTCCTCTCTCCATGTTTGCCCCACAGGCCCGGAGGAATGCCACCATGCATGTGAAGAGCGGCAGCGGGAAGAGCATGGGGCAGCCAGGTGGGGCGAGGGCCCTCACCGCCCACTTGACCGGCCCGATGAAGGTGAGTGCCATACATCCATGATTACTATTGCTGCATGCTGTGTGACAGGGTGGGCAGTGGGGCATGGCCACCATCCATCGTCACCACTGCCATGCACGCGACTTGTTACAGTCAACACTGTCCAGTGGCAATGCATGTCTGGGAGTGCTTTAATGGTGGTCCATGCGTGCACCAGGTACATGGTTGTGCCACTGTCTTTGCACCACATAGCCATGTCACTAAACGGCCATGGTGGTGCTGTGCGTAACTTGGCCGGTGGGTGTGTTCAGCATTCCACATGGCTGTATGTGCCTGGGTGGGCAGGTCCTGTGGACGTGATCACTGCGGGTAGTCACACACCATCACAGAGGTATGTCCCACGGCCGTATGCCATGCACGGTGGGCGGGTTGTATGGGGTTGTGCATTCCCACCAATTGACTGTGCTTCCTTGTCCTAGGTACCCGCCAGCTATGTGAAATCCAGGAGGCACTGAGGGAGATATTACTGGTGGTGAGGGCATTGCTGGGCATCCTAAGACACATTGACGAGACCGGGGTCCTGAGGAGGCACAGGGCCCGGAGGAGTCAGAGCGGGGAGAGGTGCTCCCACTAGGGATACATTGGTCCCAGTATTCCCCTACCCCCCTTGACCCACCCTCACACCCTTCCTTTCCTGTCCCATTTGTCCCCCCTTGCCCTCTACCCACCCCCACCGTGTTTGTGGGCCCACCCCAACCTTGTATATAGTTCATGTAATATTGTATATAGTTGGATGTTATATATTTTTTCAATACATTTAATTTTGATATGAATACTGTGGTGGTCTCTGATTTTCCGCGGGCTATAGGTGCTCAGCTGCAGTGGTGTGCATGGCATCAGGGTTGGTGCGGTCATGGGTATGTGTGTGTGTCCATGTGGAGGTGACTATGGTGTGGAGGTAGCTATCAGTCAGTGTCTGTGGTGTGTGTGTTGTGCCCTGTGCACTGGATGATTGTGTGCAGTGGTCCATGGTGCATGCTCTGTGTCCATGGCACACCCATCGGCCCATCCATGGCCTGTGCAGCTGACACACATGCATGTCTGTGACCTGCACGGTCCGCTGGCATGTCAGTGGTGGCAGTCCCTGCAGGGCAGCCACTGTACCCATCACATTGCTGGGTTGCCTCCTGTCACTGGTGTGGTGCATGTCTGTATCAGGTGGCACTGTGGGCACCACAGTTGTTGTCCCACTTCCATGCTGTGCCTTGTGTGTGTTGCAGGGGATGTGCCCCACTGTCTGTGACTTGTGCTCCGGGCAAATGATGGTGGTGTATGGGTCCACAGTGCCTGCGCAGGGTGGCTGGCACACCAGTGCCATGTAGGACTGCAGTTTGCGTGTACACAGTTTACATGGGCCCACACTGGGGGCTTGGTTGCCCCACCACTGTGTCCCTGTGTTGTTGTGCCCTTGGGTATGGGTGGGTGTCTGTCCATACACTGTGTGGCATCCGGTGTGGTGCATGCTTCCACGCACCACTGTGGGTGTCTGTGCTGGCTGTTGTGGCCAGTGGTGGGTCAGGGTGTGTCATTGGACTACTGTGCAGGGTGCTGTACCACTGGTGGTGGTGTCAAGGGCACGCCCTGTCCCGTGTGGGGTACATTATGTGCCAACACATGGTTGGTCTCTCAGCCATACCTTGGGGGGGACTGTGCATGGTGGCACTGTGTCTGCCGTTGTTCCATTGCTGTGTGCTGCCACCCACTGATGGGTGCTCATGGTGGGGCTGGCTTGCATGGTTCTGTGGTGCACAGGGTTGCAGTGTCAAAGTGGGGGTGGTGGCATGCATGGGGTTTCCTGCAGTGGTGGTCACTGCTCATGGAGGGGTGTCTGGGGGTCACGGTGCAGGGTGTGCTCTGCACTGGGGGGGATGGTGTGGCATGGGGTGGTCAGCCCTCCTTGGGAGACCCCATCTGGAGTACTGCATGCAGTTCTGGAGACCCAATCTCCGCAAAGACATAGACAGGATGGAAGCTGTCCAGAGGAGGGCAACTAAAATGGTGCAGGGTCTGCACTGGAAGACATATGAAGAGAGACTTAAGGAGCTTAATACGTATAGCCTCGAGGAAAGGAGGGAGGGGGGACATGATAGAAACTTTCAAGTACCTCAAGGGAATCAACAAAGTCCAAGAGGGTAGCATCTTTCAAAAAAAGAGGTGTGCAAGAACAAGGAGGCACAATTTGAAGATAGAAGGGGGGCAGCTCAGAGGTAATTTAAGGAAGTATTTTTTCACAGAGAGGGTGGTGGATGTAGGGAACGGCCTTCCAGAGGAGGTTGTGGAGTCACAAACAGTGGTGGAATTCAAGCATGCATGGGACAGTCATAAGGCAATTCTAGGGGGTGGGGGTAGGAAGAAGTAGGCTGCTGGTTAACTAGGATCTGCAGCTTATCCATCAGGTAGGGAAATGGGCAGACTGGGTGGGCCAAGCGGTCCTTATCTGCTGTCAAATTCCATGTTTCTATGTTTCTATGTGTGCCAGTCAAAGGTTGCCAGTAGGTGTGATGGGGTACCATGGCCCGGCTGTGGGTTGTTTGCTTGTCTCCATGGACTAGTGGTTATTCCAGCCCTCCTCCAGTTGTGCAGTGCATGGGGTGTGGGGGGACGATGTCTGTTCTGCTGTGTGTTCCTGTGCCCATCTATGGCATGGGTGGTGGGTCCCTACCTCCCTGGTTGTGCAGTTACATTGCTCTGCTGCTGGGGGGCATCCCTGGTTGCGCTATGGCGCCTCTGGACTGCTCAGCTGAACATCTCTTGTTGCGCTATGGTGCATCGGATCTGCTCAGCTTCCCCTCCCTAATTGCGCTATGGAGCAGGTGGTGTTATATTCAGTCGTCGACTGTAGGCGCAGTTTGGCCTGCTCCATTTTTGAATATCGCTTCGCTTGCCCATGGGCGCAATAGACTTGCGCTTGCTCCTGCTATTGCACACTTTTTGGGCACAGTTTGAATATCTGGGCCCTTGTTTACAGTTAGTGACACAGAAAAATGTCTGGCGTTTAAAATCGGGACCCTGTAGGTTAACACTGATTATTGTGTTTACCTAGTCAGGTCCTGAGGATGCTAGCCATATCTTTTTTGAAGGGTTAAAACCCCCATAAATACATTTTTAAACTTTTTCCAAAAATTACTTTTGCAAATGCAAAAGTTTTGTGATTTATTTTGCAAAACATTCATGATTTGCAAAAGTATTTTGTGATACTGTGCTCAAAATAACTGCAAATCTTTGCCAGCCTCCTGCAACAAAACAGTTTATTTGTCTGAAATTTGCAGGGTGGCAAGCCGTGGTCCCACAGATGTGCCTTTTGTGGTTTGGTTCCAAAACATTACAGGGGCCCAAAGTTACAGCATTCTGAAGTTCAGGAATTTTCCCGTAATATAACATTGCGGTATCCATGACACCTTTTGAGGCCCATATCTTGAAATCAGTTCGAGATACAGACTTTTCTTTGCAAAAATTCTTAGTCAATCCTAAGCTCAGAACTAGGTTGTCGGGTCCTGAAAACCATGACATTTTAATGTTTTTTCTGCCTTGTGTGGTTATTGAGATATGTGTGATTTACTGTTTCAATTGCTCATTTTCATATCCAAGGACCACTATTAAACCCACAGACTTTATATTCACAATGCTTTTTGCTGCCCCTATCTTGGACACAGTGCGTGATATGGATTTGGTCGACTTAATGTTGTGGCGACTAGTCACTCTCATGATTACAACCACACTTAAATTTTTGCACTAGCTGCTATGGATCCCAAAAATCTGGGCACATTAATGTTACAAGGCTTCCTTGACCTACAGAGCTGCTGTCTGGCTCCTTGCTTATGAGTAAGTGGGAGGCCTGGAGGGCCCGCGCTCCCACAAAGACATATTACACAGAAATGGACAGCTTGGAGGGAGCGTGGGGCCAAAAGGTCCCCACGCACCCACCAACACATACCATTTACTATTTATATTACACTTTGTCAAAAAGAGGGACATTCACTGCAAAAAACTCTGTTAATACATCAGTTAGGGTTGTTTCCACAGTGACAAAAGTGTGGAAATGTGATGTTAGGGTTACGACCCCACCACCCTACCCCCACGCCCCAATCCTCAAACCCCTAACTCTGCATTCCCCACCACCTCCCCACCACACTCACACAGATGGAAGACATATGCAAGATTGTAAGACACTATACCAGTCTGTCACATCAATAAGCACAATAGAAACATAGAAACATACACTTTGATGGCAGATAAGGACCGCTTGGCCCACCTAGTCTGCCCATTTCCCTACCTACAGGATAAGCTGCAGATCCTAGTTAACCAACAGCCTATTTCTTCTTACCACCACAAGAATTGCCTTATGTCTGTCCCATGTATTCTTGACTTCTCCCACAGTTTTAGGCCCTACAACCTCCGCAGGAAGGCTGTTCCTTGCAATCACCACATTCTCTGTGAAAAAAATACTTCCTCACATTGCCCCTGAACCACCCCCCATCTTTAAATTGTGTCCCCTTGTTCTTGCACATCTCTTTTTCTGAGAGATGCTACCCTCTTGGAATTTGTTGACTCCACTGAGGTAGTAAAAAGTTTCTATCATGTCCCCCCTCTCCCTCCTTTCCTCAAAGGTATACATATTAAGCTCCTTTAGTCTCTCCTTGTATGGCTTCTCTTGCAGACCCTGCACCATTTTAGTTGCCCTCCTCTGGACTGCCTCCATTCTGTCTATGTCCTTGTGGAGATGGGGTCTCTAGAACTGGATGCAGTACTCCAGATGGGGTCTCACCAACTGTCTGTACAGAGGGATTACAACTTCCTGTTTTCAACTGGTGATGCCTCTCCCTGTACATCCCAGTATACCCCCAGCCCTCTCTACTGCCTTCTGACATTTCTTGCTAAACTTAAGGTCATCTGATATGATTACCCCCAGGTCCCTTTCCATTTTTGTTGTTGTTACTACCTCCCCCCATTGTGTAATCTTCCTCTTGATTTTTGTTTCCCAGGGGCATTATTTTGCACTTCTTTGCATTGAATCCAAGTGGTCATACTTCTGACCTTTCCTCCAACCTTGCCAAGTCCCTTCTCATCCTTTCAATGCCTCCTTGTGTATCAACCCTGTTGCAGATCTTTGTGTCATCTGCCGAGAGGCATACTTTTCCTTCCAGTACCTCTGCAATGTCACTTATAAAGACATTAAAAAGGACTGGACCCAATACTGAACCCTGCGGTACCTCACTAGTAACCCCTATTTCTTCAGAGTGGACTCCATTTACAATTACCTTCTGTGTCCTGTCATCCAGCCAATGTTTTACCCAGGCTATCACCCTGTGACCCACTCTCAGGCTGGTTAATTTGACAATTAATCTTTTGTGTGGGACTGTGTCAAATGCCTTGCTAATGTCTAGGTAGGCCATGTCCACAGCCCTTCCCTGGTCTACTACTTTGGTCACCCAGTCAAAGAAATCAATTAAATTCATCTGACATGACCTTCCTGCTGTGAACCTATGCTGCCTTGGGTCCTGTGCCCCACTGGCCTCTAGGCACACAACAATTCTTTCCTTCAGAAGTGATTCCATCACTTTAACTATCACAGAGGTCAAACTGACAGGTCTGTAGTTTCCTGCCTCTGTCTTGGTCCCACTTTCGTGAAGGGGAATCACATCCACCTTCCTCCAGTCCTCAGGTACCACACCATCCTCCCATGATTTGTTAAAAAGGGTAGTCTGTGGTTTCACTAGTTCTCCCCTTAATTCTTTTAGAATTCTGGAGTGAATTCCATCAGGCTCCATTGCTTTGGCCACCTTCAGATTTAGGAGTTCTTTCAAAACCCTTTCTTCTGTTAAAGGACTGGGATCGACCCCCCTATCAAGACTGCTTCTGTTAATTGGATTAGGCACCTCCCCCTCCTCCTCTTTTGTGAATAATGAGCAGAAATATTTGTTCAGTATCCCTGATTTTTCACTGTCCCTCTCTGCCCACCCACCTTCCATTCTATTCAGACTCACTATCCCTCCCTTTTGTCTTTCTACGCTCCCTGTTGTACCTATAAAAGTGTTATCCCCTTCTTAACTGAGTTGGCTATCTTTTTCTCAGTTTGGGCCTTTGCTATTCTGACTTCTCTCCCTGCTTCCTTCTGCCTTAACTGGTACAGCTGTCAGTCCTGCTCTTTCTGTGTTTCCTTATACTTTCTGAATGCTATATTTTTCTCCCTGACTTTCCCCGCCACCTCTTTTGAGAACCATAGTGTTTCTTTCTTTTGTTTTGATTTATTTGCTTCACACAAAGGCTTGTTGCCTCTGTGATGGCAGTTTTGATGTTTCCCCATTGTTGCTTCACCCCTCCTTCTAGCCTGTTTGCTAGTGCTTTTCTAAGGCACTCTCCCATCTTGCCAAAGTCAGCCCTTCTAAAGACCAGTACCTTCACTTTTGTATGGCTTGACTCTGTAGCTGAGTTTATCGTGAACCACACTGTTTGATGGTCACTTGTTCCCAGATGGCAACCCACTTCTAGATCTGAGATCCTTTCACTGTCCCCATTTGAGAGTATGAGTTCTAAGATTGCTCCCTCATGAATGGGTTCCAAAACTAGCTGTCTGAGGCATGCCACCTGTAGGGCATCGAGAATGGCCCTGCTCTTGGATGTGGCTGCAGCAAATGTGCTCCAGTTAATATCTGGCATATTCAGGTCTCCCATCAACAGTATCTCCCCTTTCTCTGCCATCCTAAGAATGCCATCTATCATATCCTTGTCCATTCCCTCCCTCTGACATGGAGGTCTGTATACAACCCCAGTGTGGATTGTGGTGCCATTTCCAGTCTCTAAGGTGACCCACAGTGCCTCCTCTCCTCCCTGTTTACTCTTTTGCTCAGTTGCTTTTATCCCTTCCTTTACATAGAGAGCTACTCCTCTCCCTCTTCTCCCCTCCCTGTCTCTCTGTACCACTTTTACATAACAGTATGTTATGAAACACAAATACAGTATGACAGTCTCTATACTGCCAGCACTGTATGATGACATATTATAGATGGCATATCTTTCTCATAAAGTGAAACTTAGTCTGCACAAACTTTCTAAATATTGATTTTTAAGTGTCATAATTCAATGATTGGCTCACTGCAGGTATTGCTGCTACCACATAGGCATGTGGTAGAAGGACAGACACAGCTGACACATACATAGTACTTTTCACATACTGCTCAGGTATGACACTAGCACCATCACATGTTGTAATACTGCTGCGTTTCCTGAAAATACTCATTAGCACCATGTTATGGTTAGCTTTAGATGTTACAACTGTTGCTATCACATGTTGATTGTAAAGTATACTACAAAACATTACTTTTATTATTATTACCATTTCTTATTAGGACTGATTCACTCTATCAGAAAAACATATGCAAACATCCACTGCCTGTTGCTAGGGTTATCCAAACTCTTCTTTCCAATACAGCTATCTATAGATAACATACTGTGTGTTTCATCATTTCTTAACAATTGAATACAGGCCATCTGCTAAAATCTTTGTCATTGATGTTTGTAACAAAACAATGCTTACTGTGGAGCCATTTCCCATGGTTTCCCAGAATGCATGTGTACCCACAAGGCATTCTGATGGCAGCAGAACTCAGACATTTGCTGGACCATGATGATGGATGTGTCTTGTACTGCTTGCATGTGTGTATGTGTGGGGGGGTCCGGGGGTGGGGTGATAACCTTAACATCGCATCTCCACATTTTTGTCACTGTGGCAACAACCCTAACTGATGCAATAACAGACTTTTTCCAATGAATATATATACATATGTATGTGTGTATATATATATATATATATATATATATATATATATATACACATTATAGTGGCACGGTAGTGCCACTATAGTTAGGGTTGAGGAGCCATTTACATGTCAAACCCAAAATTTTGCACTTTAATAACTTTGCATCCACTTGAAGAATTTGCCTGAAATTTGGAATACATGATCAAGACCCATATACCTTGGGATTTGTCAAGTTTTGTACTGGTTGCTTATATGGCTGTGGAGTTATTAAGCATGATCTGCATGCACGTTTACTCTGTTCTGGAATTTTACTGTCGTCTCTACAGGTTGCACGGTTTGAGTGACTGGTCCAAAATCTTTAGGGAACTTGTGGCCAGGGTCCCCAATTTGCCTTTTGAAGATTTCGTGAAAAAATATTGAACGGTTCAAAAGTTATTCAAAAAACAAGTTCCCATTATAAGTCAATGGGAAAAGTTAAAAAGTTTGACAGTGTCGCAAATGCAGTTTTTACTTTCGCAAATGGCTTTTTTACTGTCATAAATCCACCATTTTGTTTTCAGTTAGTGATCAGAAAAATGCTTGCCATTTAAAATTGGGACCTTCTAGCAACCTAATTATTTTTGTATTCACCTAGTCGGACCCTGAGGATGCTAGCCATTGTCTTTATTTTGGGGTAAAACACCCCAAAAATATGTTTTTCAAATTTCTGGAAAAGTACTTTTGCAAAGTACTGTTGCACTTGCAACACTGTCAAATGAATTTGTGAAAGCTTTCGCAAACTTCGACAGTACTTTTCTAGGTTGTGGGAAAATGACAGCAATTCTTTGGCACTCTGCTGCAAAAGAACGGTTTGGTGTTTTGGCATGACATTTGGAGAGAACACAGCTGACATCTCACAGATGTGCTTTTCAGTGTTTTGTTGAAAAAGCATTACATGGCGGCAAAGTTACGGCACTCCAAATTTGACGCTTTTTCCCATAGGATAACATTACGGCGTCCGAAACATTAATGGAATCCTTTGGTGCCCTGCTGCAAAATAATGGTTTGGTCTTTTGGACTGAAATTGGGAGGGAACATAGCCAACATCCCACAGATGTGCCTTTTTGTGGTTTGGTGAAAAAATATTACAGGGAGCCAAAGTTATGGCAATCCAAACTTCTCTTTTTTTCCCATAGGATAACATTACGGCGTTCGCCGTGCCTTTCAGGGCCCATATCTCGGAAACGGTGTGAGATACAGACTTTTCATCAGAAAACTGCTTAGCCCCCTAACAGGAGCTAAGCACAAAACTAGCCAGGAAAGTCATAAATCATATGACTTTTAAGTTTTTTTTCTACGTTGTACAGTTCCTGAGAGATAAACAATTTAGTATTCCAACTCATTTTCTGCTCCGAGAACCATTATTATGCATACATTCTTTGTACTTACTGTCTTTCTTTATGCAACTTTTGGGGAAAACCATCCTGTGTGCTTACATTACTGTTACCGTTACCATTTTCGCTTGTGGTTCTGTTCCCGTTTCACTTATCGTTCACGTCTACACCACCATGTGCGTTACCCTTTGCATTTTCATTTACGCTTGCTTTTGTGGTTTTTTTAACATTTCTGTCTACACTACTGTTTCTCTTTCTGTTTTGCTTTGTGTCACCATGTGCATTACTATTTGTGTTTGTGGGCACAATGTTACTATGTGACAAGACATCATGTGGCGGGAGCACAGGGCGGCATTACATTCATTATTTCTTATTATCATTCTCAAAAAGAAGGGAAATTAGAGGCAAAAAGTCCTACACCTCTGCTTCTTTACACATGTGATGGGGTGAGAGTTATGGCCGACAACCCTAATACTTTTATTGCAGTTTAGGGTGTGGGCAGGGGAGCCAAGGGTGCTTTCAACCCTAACACCGAATTTCTTCATTTTTGCCAGTGTGGAACAACCCTAACTAATGCATTAAATGGAGTTTTTTGCCTCTAATATATATATATACATACACATATACACACACATGAGTAAAACCAGTAAAAATTCTGTCTTCTGATTGAACGAAACTCACCATGTGACCATGCATTATCCCAGAATGACCACACACCTACACTCTCATTGTATTTTTTACCTCCTGCATAAAAATATTTTGGCCATTTTATATGAGCGATAATCATCTACAGAGTGTGCAGTTGTGATCTGTTATAGGTATGTTTTGGGAAGTTGAATGCACTCAGCCTACAGCCTTGTGCCTCACAATACACACCAAAAGAAATGTGTATATCAGTGAATGACCATACATCCTGTAGTGGATTATCTGTTGCATATATAAATTCTTTGCCAAAAAAAAAAGCTGTATTATTGCACCAGTTAGGGTTCAACTTAGCATCACAAAAGTAGGCAAATGTGGTGTTAGGGTTTCCAACCCTTACTCTCCACACTCTCAAGCAGCAAAAGGACAAGACCACAGAAGCAAGTATGGACAGCCATTATCGGGTACAAGAAACAACATAAAACTGCTTCCAATTGACACAAATAGAGTAGCACTGATGTGCCACCATCTTTAATCTGTAGCTGCAGCATGCACACTGAAAGACATACACATTCACTTCTCATTGCAGATAGAAATCCATGACACTCAAATCACAACACAATTTTTTTCTGCAGAGACACAGGCCTCTGCAGTCACAGATACAAATCCACAATAGTCCAATTACACAAGTTATTTTATCTGCAGAAGAGCAGACCCCCATGGGATCAGTGTTTCTGTAACCATGGGTACTCATGCACACTGTATGGCATACATGCAATTCTGGTTGGAGAAGCACAGGTCTCTGAGGGGCCTGTGCTTCTGCAGCTGTAGGTGTAAGACATATACACTGATCTCTGGCTACAGAAGTGTAGGCACCATGAAATCCATGATATCAAAATTATGACAGTACTTCTGTCTGTAGAAGCATAGGCCCCTGAGTGGATGCTCCTCTTCAGCCACAGGCGTAAGATATACAAACCAACTTCTGGCTGTAGAAGTGCAGGCCTCTATGCAGCTGCATATAGAAAACCATGCAGTAGCAGATTCAGCTTTGTAGTGAGGTAGAACTGGCTACCCCCTTAGGCTAGCAAAAATGAACTGTTATAACCTATTCTGAGCTAAAAAAGGTAACATTTTACCTTTTTCATTGGGACAGTGCTACCACCTTAATAAAACTGCTACCCTCCCCCAAAAAATTCTTGATCCATCGCCTAAACAATAATAGCCACATTGCAACACTACTTCTGTCTGAAGAAGTGTAGCCACTTGTTCCATAATCCTGCACTGTTGCAGCCATACTGTAGGTGCTCATGCATGCTGTACAACATACACACACAGGTGTGGCTGCAAAAGCCGCAACAGATACAAATCCACAATGATGGCCCATCAGTGCTGCTGCATTTGTATAATCTGGAAACAGCTGAATATTGTTTGTCTTAACTGATGATAGCTATTTGTTCTTGCTTGTATGGTCTTGTCCTTTTGCTGCTTTGCGGGTGGGAGTTAGGATTGGAAACCCTAATATTGCACATCCCTACTTTTGTGGCATTATGTTGAATCATAACTGGTACATTAACTCAATTTGTTTTTTACAGAAAAATTCCTTTCTTTTTGAGATAATTGAATGTTTTCCTTATCCACACAGGTTCCAAAGTGACCTGCATGAAAAGATACAGGCACGCAGGGCTCTCTGGGTCCTGCAACAATAGAAGACTTTGTCTGCCCATGGAAATGTGGGGTTCTCTGTGCCCTTCACTTCCATGTGGTGATAGATATTAAGAGTTTGTGGGGCTGTGTGGTTGGCTGCAGAAGCAAAGGGCCCTCTGGACCCTGTGCTTTCATTTGGCTACAGATACAGACACACAGGGAAAACAGTCCATCTGTCACCTGAAGTGCAGGGCACTCTGGCAGCTACAGTTGCAGAGGGGAAGGCCATATGCCAAGAAAAGGTGTCTCTTCAATATATGGTATTAGGGTCCATGCAGGCAAGCCAGCACTTTCCCTTCCCATGTTGGGTGGTGGTATCACATGACAGCAATGTCCTCTCAGTCTCAGGACATCAAGCTGGCTCAATCAACAAATTCACAAGCTCAGCTGACTGGTACAGGATCACAAAGCACTACTCTTTTTTTTTTTTAATATTGTAATCCACATATTTTTAGGATTGCCATTTTATAACTCCTCCTTATATATATGCCGTGTGGCATTTACAGAATAGCGTCCGAAACATCACTTTGGACCACAAGTGTGAAAGAACATTTTGCTAAGGAATTGAAAATTACACGTGTCACATTTATGAGGTGGTGTGAACAAATGCCCATGTTGAATGTATGGAGACAAAACATTAATAATTACCAATGTTATGAGTGAGCATGGAAAAATTGTAATGTATATTTCCAACTTTGCAGTTTTTTTTAACATTGTAACCCGAAATTTTTTTTTTTAAATTTTCTCTTTATCTGGCAGGACCCCGTATACATCACCCCTGGTCATGGCCCCCAGAGACCTCCACCACCGCCTAAGGCTGCCGGGGACCCTCAGTCACCCCTGGCTTACCCCCGGAGGGTGGGGCCATGGCCACCTTCGTGACCATGGGACTAGTGTCTGGTCGGGGTCCCGCAGCGGCGGGTGATGAGGTGAGGTCCTCTGGGGAGGGCTTCATACTCATGGTGGTCCTGCCTGCCTCCATTTTTTCCTTTTTTCTCCCTACGGAGGCGGGGACGTGCAATGACATCAGCGTCCACCCCGCCTCCCCAGATACTGAGTGTCAGCAGCGAGAGATCTCCCGGCCTCCACCAGGAGTCCTCAGCACTCCGAGTGCTTCCCACGCCCTCCCCCAGAGAAGGAGAGCCATCCATAGGATGCTCCATCCTTCTCCCCCCGGCCGGCCCTCCGACGACCCGGGTCTATTCCCGAACCCAGGTCGCCGGCGTCGCAAGCGGAAAACCCACCACTGCGCCAACGGGCCGGCTGTAACCCCAAATTTTGAACATGGTCTTCTTATGATCCCATGTCATGAACCCAACATGATTTCACATAGTGAATGTAAAATCACCCTTTGGCCCTTACAGAAATAATTATATGAAATGTTTTCATGCTGTGCACATAAAACTACCCATGTGATATGTGTGCTGCAAACATGATTTAAATGGTAAATTGGAACTGCTTGCATGGATGTGGGATGTGTGCAGCAAGAAAGTGTGGAAAGCATGTTTTTTTATGTTAAATTGCAACAGACTGCATGCATGTGGCATGTGTGTAGAAAACAAGTGGTTACTGATAACTGCACACATATAAGTTAAGTGACTTGCTCAGGATCACACAGTATACAAGTAGGGGTTGATGAGATTCAAACCCAGGTCTTCAGGTCTCCTGGTTTGAAGTTCACTGGCTTTAACCACTAAGCTATACTGTCTGCATTCACATGGGTCACTTGTACTTCAATACAAATCTGCATACATCTGCAAGCATGTGGCATGCTTATAACCAGTGATATACTTTTTAGTTTTCTTCTCCTCCTCATCTCAGCTGCACAGCTGAACTGTAGCACTCATACCAATGGAAAAACATGAGATTTGTCCCACCCCAATACACACACTTTTCCCACAAAACTACTTAATTACTTCTGTCTGGCCTGTAAGCTTACTATTTTCTATCCATAGTTTTGAATGCTTCCACACACACAGACTTTAAAGGGCAAACACAAAAGTAGCAATAACTCAACACCCCACCCACATGGCCAGTCCTCCCCCCATGCACACACACTGTAGTGGGTGCAGCCACCCTTCTGCAGACAACTCACCAAGTATAAGTTGAGAGTATCTTACCTGAGAACTAGGGAGCCAGAAGTAGGAGTCTTTAAGAGATGATGTCCATGGGTCAGAGTAATGAGCATACCCCTTAAAATGAATTGAGTTATTTTGTTATTACTATTTTATACAGTTTGATGGTGAGTTGGAGAATAATAAAGGCAACTGTTCAATAAAAAGGCCCTTGTTAGTCTAGTGGTGACCTTCATTAATCTCCAACTCACCATTATAATGTATCCCATGTGTCCCCACACCAGACACTTGGGTTAAATTCCAATACTGACACTGTAGTGCAGCATGAGGTGAGTGCTGCACTCCTGAGGTGCCATCTTTCAAATGAGACATGAAACAGAGGTCCCATCTGCCTGTTCTGGTGGTAGTTCAAGAGAATGTTAAAGATCCCATGGCACTTATCGAAAAGTGTAAGGGAATTTCCCCTGTGTCCTGGCCAAATTTCCTTCCATTCACCAAAAATACCACCAACAGCTTAAAGAAATCTAGTACAGTTTCAGCTGGCATCCATCTGTATCCCCTTCCCCCACGACAAGGCTCAAAATAGGCAAAACATTGTCTAGTCCACCTTCCCGGTTAACAAAACCTAAATAAAATAAAATAAATAAAGTAATAATAAAGATATACCCCTATTCATTTCAATGGGGCATGCCTCTGCACCCTCCCTTGCCCTGTGTCATAATGTGCCTGATCACAGGAATGTGGAGATCAACTTCACTGGGGGTGGGGTGGAGTGGGGGGTATGCCTGACTGTAGTGGACTTCCAATAGTTTGTGCATACCTTAACACTCAACTGTGCCTGGATGCAAGGAATAGCCCTCATTTTACCCCTGAAAAAAGCTGCTCTGCCTCTCATCCATCCCTCATGAAAAACATGCTGCTCACAGAGAGGATATCCTGTAAATTTTGACTTTATGTCAGGGGCACCATTTCATATTTCAGTAGGGTGGAGCCACCAACCAGTGGAATCCAGGTGCTAGTTAGCTCCTAGGCGGCAATATCTGGAATGTCTGGAACATCTCTAAAAGGTAAAACTTATTTGTTGTGACTGAAAAGTGATATGCAAATCAGGAAAAATTTTAATGTATAAGATTCATTTGTCTATACCCCATAGCAATGTATCAAATTTGGGCTTAAACCTACCCAGTTACTAAAATTTCTTTTTCCTGGTTGATGTACTGAACCCCCCCAAAAATAAGGTTGTCCCAATTTCTCTCCCCAACCCAGTTCTATTCATTACCTATCACATATGGGTCATGAAGCCACCCAAAGGTGCAGAAACATGAAAAACACATCACTCAACAGAGATAAGGGATAGGTGGTAATGAAGGAAGTATGTCCTGACTTGGAAACCAAGGGCCTGATTCCAAGTCAGGTTACACATGTCACAAGGTGACTTGCACCAATCCCAGTGGTGCAAGTCACACCTTGTGACATGAGTTACACCAACTGGGATTCCAGGAGGTGGCCTGCACCACAGCATGAGTGACTTGCACCCAAGAGGACATCTGCTGGCCACAGCCCCTATGGTACAGTGGAACGGGGTTTATGGCAGCAACTGTGCCCTATTGAGAGGGCAGCTGCCATAACCCAGTTACGCTATTCTGAGACACACTGCAGCACTGTGGGGTTAGACCAACTGTTAGCTGGTCTAAGGGGCATCTGTCCTGGCCAAATGGCAGTTGCCCCCCAGCAGTGCCACAGCCTGCACACAGCTGTGCACCACAGACCCCCAACGCACTGAGAACCCCCACAATACTGGGGCTGCGACCCGGCGACTGCAGGTCCTTGGTGTGGTTCCCACCTTGTACCTGTGCCACCTGCCAACCCCCCATGACCTCAGGAGTGAGGGATTGTTATGGGACTGGGGGTTGGGAGGCTGTTCCCTGTGGTTAGCAGCTTGTGGCACCCAGGTCCATTGTGCCATTCCCATGGTGCAACCCTGCAGCTGCCACAAGATACAGGATATAAGTGCCAGGGACCCTGCCTGTTCTGGAATAGGGTTCAGGGTCCCCCAGTGTAGCATTGAATGTCACAGCTTGCATACACCTGCGAGTTGCGACATTCATCTTGGAGTTGGGTCCCAAATGTCATTGGTCTTTCTCTTCCAGGAGAATCGAGGCACTAGGAAGGAATTTCTACAGAGATATCTACCCCACCTCTTCACCAGGGCTCAAAAAGGTTGCACTAAACTAAAACACATATTGGATTCATTATACAAACACAATTTTATTTATTTATTTATTTTTTTTACATAAATTGCTTGGGATCCACATACTAAAGGCACAAAACAGTGACACCCATGCCATTAGAGAGTTCCTTTTGTGGAGTTCTATAAAAAATGAAATAACTGATAGTAAAGTTATGTTAATTACTAGAAACCTTTATTTACTATAAAGTAATTTGAATGTTAAATACAAACATATATTTGCAATGCAAAAAAAAAGTGTATCTTAAAAATTAGCATTTAGGCACTTTCTGTGTTGGAATACTTCACATAATGTGACCTAGGGCAGAAGGCACTCGGTTTTGCCTCACACCTGATGAGCTCTCCTTCCCCCTAGGGTTTAGAAGGCACTTAGTTTTGTCTTGTGCCTCATGACTCAACCCTGGTTACCTGAGTGTTAGATTATCTTACAGTAACTCCAAACCCTGGTTGTGTCTTCATGCTTGATAAATTCTAGTGCTGGCCCAGGAATCTCTGGACAACTGTTTTTCTCTCCTCAGCCAAGGCTTAGGATGCCAGTACAATAAAACATAGGTAGCAACTAAAAGTACTACATAACATACAACATAACATTAAAACATCTCCTAATAGATGACCAGACACTGGTTCTCAAGCTTGAGCTAAAACTCTGAGCCCTTATCCTACCCCTGTCAAGTTGCTTTACTCTTTTTCCACTTCACCCCTCCCTTCGCCCCTCCCTCCCTCTCTCTTCTCCAATCATACCTTCACCTCTCCCCCTCCCTTTACACCCATCTCTCCATTCCCTCTCCCTATCTCCTGTTCTCCTCCCCTTCCCTATCTCTTCACCTACCTCAGCATTCCTTCCTCCACTTCCCCTGTCACTGATTTCCAGTTTGCTGGTTTCCTGTAATTGACCTCTAATCTCCTATTGAGTTTATTTCTCCTATGTACTGTACCCTCTCCCATCCTTCTTCCACTCCCCCCTGAAAATGTTTTCCAGCGTTGCTGGTTTCCAGCTATTTCAACCTCTAATCAGCATTCCTATAGAGCTTCTTTCCCTCTATGCTATACTATACCATCTCCTATTTTATATGATTATTAACAGTACCTGCTTTGTGTTCTTATTATTGTCTACTTATTTCAAATGTATTATAAATATGAAACTCCTATTATTGTACTTGTACTGTCTTTGATGTGGAACCTCTATAAATGAGCTTTTAGCTGAAAAGTTGTAATCCGAGACATCAATAAATAAAATAAAATAAATAAATAAATAATATTTCGGTCCTTCCTCCTTTACTAACCCCCCCTTTAAGTTGTATTTTTTTTACTTTTACTTACCCAGCAATCTGTCCAGAACCTGTGGGCTAGCCCAGTGTGCCTCCAGCCCAATTTTCAGTTCACTTCTCCTCTCTCCTTCTGCCAGAAGCTGGATGCTCCATACAGAATGACAAAGGGAAAGTAAGTGAGCCATAGCAGATATGGAAAAACACATTTGTAGCACTAAATATGCATAATTTGCATGGCCCAAAACAAAAAGGTCTGGCTTCACAACACAGAGGCCCCTCTTCACACATCTGGAATGGGAAATGTTGGCTGAGTATATCCTGGGCATTTAATGCAGTAAGCAAACAATATTTTACAAATTAATGACAATTTAATGACAAAAATCAAAAGCCATTAAACAACTTGCAAAAGGATCATAAAAAATGCATTTATCTAAATTTAATGGGAAATCAATTAAAAATGTATTTTAATGGCTCTAATTGCTAACAGTAGCATGATAAATAGAAATTGATGTGTTTTTTTAGATGAGATTTGCACCAGCTTAATTGCTGCACACATGGCAAGTGTACAACATGGAACCTGATGTGATTTTTAAATGATGTCCACACCAGCATAACTGCTACACTTATGTCAAGTGTGCAACACATGAACCTGATGTGATTTTAGTAGGTGTTAGCACCAGCTTACCTGCTGCACACATGTCAAATCTGCAGCATGCAAACTTGATGTACTTTTTTGACCTGGTTCAAATAGGTTCACTTTGTGAAGGAAACTGCATTCAAACATTGCACAATTAAGCATGTGGCATGTATTCTGCATGTACGCAGCACACTTATATTTCTTTAAGGGAGGACAGATTTGAAAAATGGCACTTACCATGTTCATGATGTTGGTTCCCAAAAATTCCATGTTGAACGTTTGGTGAAAAAATATTGAAAATTAGTAAAGTTGTGAGTGGATATTGAAATATTTCAATGTTCACTCATAACTTGGCATTTTTACAATATTTTTCCACTAATTTTTAGCATAGTCTTCTTATGACCCCCCATGAAACTGGTACTGTAGATGAACATTCTCCAATCCTCCCTGAAAGGTGATTTTATGAAGCAACTACAAAATCACCTTTTTAGGACAGATTAGAAAAAAGAAATCACCTACCTAGTCTATGAGGTAGTGTTCCAAAAAATGATGTGTTCAAAATTTGGTGGAAAAATATTTAAAAATGACAAAGTTATTAGTAAGAGTCCAAATGCATTGAAATACATTAACTGAATTTGTCTTATCATAAGTATCATAGGTTAATACAAAACTATTTAGACTTTTGTTGATAGTGCTCACCATGTTAACCAAAGGCTCCCTGTTTGGTATAACCTATCCAGTTTAAGTTTAAAAATCTCCACTGATGGACTACCAGCCACTTTCTTGGGTAGCATATTCCATTTGGATACCACTATTTCATTGAACCACATTTTGTGCTTTCATGTTTTACAATTTTCCCTCCTCAACTGCAATAGATGAGCTCTGGTATTAAACATTTGGTGTCTAAATTGTAGCCCCAGTTTCTCCCACAGGTCATGATCAGTTAGTGCTTTGAACAGCAAGCATGTCACCTCTCCATCTCCTGTATTCTAGAGGAAACAATTTCAGTTCTCCCAACCTAGTAATATGATTCTTGTCTGCTAATCCCCCTATAGAATGTGAAGCTCTCCTTTGTACCCTTTCAACCATACAAATCTCATTTTGGTAGTATGGTGACCACAACTGAGTTTTGCATTTAAGAATAGGCCTTACCAGAGAGCTATACAAGGGGACTACAACCTCTTTGTTTCTACTTGCTGTGTGTCTTAAAATTGAAATATTTTCTCATCTCACATTTGGAGTTCCAGTAGGAGAACTTATTTCTAATCAGAGAGTGGATCTATGACATGGGACCATTGTAGGTGAGTGTGGTTGTATGGGGGGGGTGAGAGGTGGTGGGTGCTGAGTGGGGGGTCAGGGTGGGGGAACTCAAATCTGCAAGGGACCATTTTCTTCTTTGTAGGTTAACAAAATCGCTGAGAGACCATTATGTTTTTCGGCACAGGTTTAAATTAAATTTATAAAAACTGAGACAGATTTCTTTTTTTGTAAGGACAGAACCTGACACTGGTGATTCGGCACCTCAGTGTCAGCAGTTATTGTCAGGGACAAAGTGACCTGCATGATTATTTGATAAATATATTTCAGCATTTTGTAAAACATTAACGTTACACAATATAATATACTAAATGTGGCCTTAATAATAAAACTGACACAATGTCAGAAATATGGCTTAGTCAAGCTGAATGCTATACAGTATGAAGATATGGAAAGTATAATACTGTAGTTATTTTGATAACTATGACATAAAGCAGTGCAAGCCATGCTGCATTACTGACACAATAAACCCAAAAGAAATTGGCCATGTTGCCTGCAGTGTGATGTTTAGGAATTTTTAAACATTGCTGAACATTTACAAAGACTGAAACTGGATAAAACACAGAATGGAATTACAGCCTATTAAGTACAGTGTCCCAACAGTGATGTGCAGCAATGATACATATACTTGTATTATATGTGTCATTCAAATGTGCAGTCTTTTTTTTTTATCAGATTTGCTAATTCTTTACAATAATTCACTACTTGACTCAGACAATAGTCTAGGTGCACAAGCTGTACATCTTTCTTTTCTGCCTATCTCTTTATTGCTCTCCCTGCTTCTCTCCCTAATAATGCTTATCCAAACTGTTCCGATCAGTAAAGCATCACCATACAGCAATGTAATATAGTAAAGGGACAAGTGACATCGTCACATCTCTGAAGGGATAATCATGTAGTAAGAAGTCAGTAGTAAATAAATGAGTATCTAAGAAAAAGAATGCACATACATTTATTGATTAAAAGTGACATTTCAGACTTGATACTGAACATTGGCAGTGGGCCTGACACTTAACGGCAGTGAGGTAAGACTAAGTCTGCAGAGAGATGATCATACTAAATGAGGGATCCCCAATTATGTACTTAATATAATTCCTTGAAAGAATAATTGGATATTGGAAATGATGGTCTTATCACCCTGAGGCTAAAAAAAAAAAAAAAAAAAAAAAATCAACAGATGTAATAAAAATGATTTACAAAGTTTGTATGTCCTATAAAATGTAAATAAATTCTTTTATATATGACCAGTGATTTTTGTTGCATATTTTATGATGTTCTTATTGTTGTGATAACTGAAAAGTTGAACGAGTGCACTTTGAAATGAATTGATTTGAAGTAATTTAATTGAATACTAAAAGAGTGAGAATCAGGACCCAAGACATACACATAAATTGCATCTGAGAAAGAGATGACATTTCAATGCTGACATATCATGCTGAGGGGGGGAGTGCACAATGGCAAAAGAATAAGAGTAAAATAAATGAAGTCCTTTATAAATTTGAGTATCTAATCATCTGTCTCTTACTGGATACATTGTTGTATCACATTAGCGGAGTTTTAAAAAGATGAGTATATATATTTTTTCTGTCCATCAATTCTAACAATAGAGACTTTGCTGATATTATAAGTAACTCTGACAATAGTGACAATTGTTGCACAAAATGTCTTTTTTGCTCTCTTCCTCCTGTCCATCTCCTGATCTCTCAGTCAGCTTTACTCTCTAGTCCCTGCTGCTATTTATGCACCTATTTGATAACAAGAACATCAGCTAGCAGCATTAAAATAAAGTAACAGCAGAAATAATCATGTTGGTAAATGACTGAATCTGCAGTGATACTGACATAATAATTCAGGGGCCATAGACATGTACATAAATTGCATGTGAGAAAGATACATCATCTTAACACTTACACTCCATGTAGGTATGGGAGTATGATCAGTGACAAATACAAAAAAAGTGAAGTCACTTCAAAGTTTGAGTATCACATCATCTGTCTCTTAGTTTTAGAAAACACAAGTATATGTTTTTTTATTAATTCTGAGAATAGAGGATCTGCTGATGTGCTAAGTAACCCTGACAATAGTCACAACTCATGCACAAAATGTGTCTCCCTCTCCCTCTCCCTCTCTCTCTTTTTCTTGCCATGCTTCCGATATCTCTCACAACTATGATCAGTACAGCATCAGCTAGGAGCATTGTAATACTATGAAGTAAGATTAGAAATCTTCACAATGAAAAAGGGCTAAATCTATAAGGCAACCATAGTAAACAAGAGAGAATCAGACCCAGAGACATGTACAGAAATTGCAGGTGAGAAAGATGATCTTTCAACACTGGCACTCGATGTTGGTACAGTGAGGGGGTACACAGCACTTAGTGGCAAAAAGTAAAACCAAAAAAAGATCTCCATTATGAATTTGTTATTCTTTTAACTCTCTATTACTGGATGTGTTAGTGTTTTAAAATGTTTTTCCTTTCACAACACAGAGAAGCAAGCAAACCAATTACAGCTCAGGCACCATATATGTTAATCCAGTGAGGATACTTTAATTTTTATATTCACATAAATATAATCAAAATATACAATTCAAACACTAAAATTATACTTTCGCTCACAGAATAGCACTTTGCAAATATCTATCCACATTTACATACAGCAACATCTTTTGTCACCTGTTACCAGAATCAAACTAATGCTAATGAGTCAAATCAAATCTGATCATTACCAGCTAAGAAGCTGGACACCAATGATTTTGCAGTGCCTACCAAAGGTATTTCTGGCCAAATAAAAAAAATAGCTAGGTTCAAGTGTTTTTTTTTTTTTATAGTTTGTTTCTTAACACAGCATTTTTAGGTATTTTCCATGTTTTTTTAGTTTGAAAGAAAAAAAAGAGGGTGGCTGTCACATCCCGGGAAACTGTTTTTCAGGACACGACAACTATGTGGTACAAACACAAAACGGTCTTGCACACCAGAAATGTTGGGGCATATCAGAAGAGTATCTAAAAATCCCTACTGAGCACGTTCAGGTACCCCAAAAAAACATTCAGTTCATGTTCAGAAAAGAAAAAAATAACTTTTACATCCTTATACTGTAACTCTGGGACCGATTAACAATTCTTCATGAAATCTTCAAAAGATATTGCCTAGGCATAGTGGATAAGTCGACTTCTACCCTAAAAGCTTCAGGGGAAAACAATCATGTCATCTAGGCTGTATGTGATAGCAAAAAGGCATAATGAGTATATGAGAAAGCACTACACTTCATTAAAAATCAATATTCCATATCTTGGAAGCTGCATAAGTTGCTGTGATGATACTTTTCACATCTTGAGAACATAACTCTGAGACAATGCAAGTCAAATGTCAAGTTTCACCAAATGCCACCAAACGTACATTGAAAAATTGGGGTTTAACATCAAACATCTTACCTAATCCTAACTAAACTGGTGCTACTGAGCGAGTACAATATATATAGTGCCACATTTTGCGAAATACTGCAGCATTACTGCATTGCTTCCTGGCTGGTGCCAGTATGTGTGTGTGTATATCTATCTATCTATCTATATATAGATATAGATAGATATATATGTATATATATATATATATATATATATATATATATATATATATATATATATATATATGGTGTGGTAGTGCCACTATAGTTATGGTTGAGCAGGGCTTTCTATGCTAAACCCCAAATTTTGCACTTTAATATCATGGCAACTGTTTAACAGATGTGCACAACATTTAGCATGCATGGTCTTGTCATGTAGAGCTCTTGATGTACTAAGTTTTGTTTTAGTTAGATGTGTAGATTCTGAGATGCAGACAGCATAGAAATATATAAAATTGCTGTTTTTTGTGTTGTTTCTCTCATCGTGCTGCATCCAGATGGTTTGGAATTTCTGTCTGAAATTTTAAGGGTAGAAAAGGCTTGGCCTACCAATCAGCACTTCACTTGTTTGGTCAAAACAATATTAATCCATTCTAAAGTTATTATATTTTAAAATGTTAGTTATTGTCAAAGGGCAGTACTGTCTCTTGAATAGCTGCTTGGAGCTAAAAAGAATTTGGCCTGAGTGAAAAAAAAGATCCTTTTTCTTTCAGGTTAATCCTTTTTTGTGAGGAAAAAAATCCCTTTTCATTTGCTGCATTCTTTTTGTTTTTTTCATAGAGCTTTTTGCTCCCCATTCTCACCTCCCGCCTGGTTCAGCAATTGGGAGACATCTGCATTGTCTTGGTTTTCTCCCTCCTATTCCTGAAACCCCATAACATGCTTGTGCATGCCAATGAAGGCAAGCATGCACACTGTGAATCTGGCGATGGCCCCTTCCCACCACCCAGCCTAATGCCAAGTCTCTCACTATGCTTGGCACTACCACCAAGCCTCCACTTTGTGGCAGCCAAGTGCCTGGAAGACTCCATATCCCTCCCCATGAGACGAGAGGAAATCCTCCTGTAAGTAGCTTAATCCAACTCCTCCCCTTCCCCCCAGCCACCCACTGCAACCTGAGCTCACTTCTGAACTCCAGCTGATGGTGTGGCATGAAGTGTGACACCGAGTGCCTCAATGCCCAGTTCCACCAGTCTGAGCTCATTTGCTTCTTTCTTGTTTTCCATTTAAAAAAATTGAAAACCCACAAAAAAGATACTCTGCAGAGAGACCAACACATGTATCTTGCTCACTGAGACTCTGTTAGGTGGATTCTACAGTTATCTGGTGGAAAAATTACCCTGTAATTTTTTTTTAACATTTAAAATCCTTTTTATGTGATTCGCTAATGCTTTCATCGTGAGTCCTTTTTCACTCAAACAAAAAAAGATTCCTTCTCACAAAAAAAGGATTTTGGACTTAGTTTTTTTCAAGCTTTTTTCATTTATTCCTTTCAATTCAAATGAAAATTACAATTTATGAGTGCAAATGGTTATTTACCATTCAAACAGAAAAGTCTGAACAGTAAATAACAAATTGCAGTGTAATTACTTAGCGAGTGTCCAGAGACTAAGGAAGAGGGGGGTAATGGGTCTGAAGGGAGTACAAGGGGTGAGAATGGTGCAGAAATGGACACAAGTCCCTTTACACGAGAAAGGGTCCTGAAGGAACTGGAAGTAATAAGAGCTGATAAAGCAATGGGGCCAGATGGGGTGCACCCCAGGGTCCTTAAAGAACTAAGAGAGGTGGTGGCTGAACCTCTGGCTATCCTGTTCAGCTAATCACTGGAAACAGGGAGGTACCCAAAGACTGGAGGACAGCAGATGTAGTCCCTTATACAAAAGTGGGAACAAAGAGGAAGCAGGGAACTACAGACCAGTCAGCCTCACCTCAGTAGTGGGAAAGATCATGGAAGCACTACTAGGAGAGATTAGTGGAACATCTGGTTGTCAATGGACTACAGGACCCAAGGCAGCATGGTTTCACCAGGGGAGGTCATGTCAGACCAACCTCATTGAATTTTTGACTGGGTGACTAGGAGGTGGATCAGGGAGGGCAGAGGACATGGCCTATCTGGACTTCAGCAAGGCCTTTGACACTGTGCCACATAGAAGACTATTACACAAACTGGGGAATATGGGTGTGGGCAGGACAGTAGTGTGGTGGGTGGGTAACTGGCTGGGTGGCAGGACACAGAGGGTGGTGGTAAATGGCTGTCACTCCACAGAGGGAAGAGTGACCAGTGGGGTACCACAGGGATCAGTGCTGGGACCGGTCCTATTCAACATCTTAATCAGTGACATTGCACAGGATATAGAAGGCAGAATTTCACTGTTCGCTGATGACACAAAGCTCTGTAACAGAGTAGACACACCAGAGGGTGTAGACAGAATGAGAAGGGACCTGCAGAAACTTGAAGAATGGTCAAGGGTTTGGCAGTTGAAATTCAATGCAAAGAAGTGCAAGATAATGCATATGGGGCACAAAACCTGGCACAATATATCAGTTGGGGTGAGGATATAGCATGCACCAAGCAGGAAAGGGATCTTGGGGTTGTCATCTCTGATGACCTCAAGGTAGGAAACAGTGTGACAAGGCATCAGGTAAAAGCAAATAGGATGCTGGGATGTATAGGCAGGGGCATCACCAGCAGGAAAGGGAAGTCATAATTCCGCTATACAAGACACTAGTGAGGCCCCACCTGGAGTACAGTGTACAGTTCTGGAGACCATACCTCACGAAGGACATAGACAGGGTAGAGAAGGTTCAGAGGAGGGCAACAAAGATGGTGCATGGGTTGCATCACAAGTCCTATGAAGACAGGTTGAAGGAACTGAACATGTACTCCCTGGAGGAGAGGAGGGAGAGAGGAGGATATGATAGAGACATACAAGTATCTTACAGGGAGGAACAGGGTGCAGGAAAACACTATTTTTAGCGAAAAAGATGTTTCAGGACTAGAGGCATGGGATGAAGTTGGAGGAGGATGATTCAGAGGAAACATGAGAAAGAATTTCTTCACAGAGCGGGTGGTGGACAAGTGGAACACCCTGCCAGAGGAAGTGGTGGGGACTGAAACAATCACGGGATTTAAGAATGCATGGGATAGACATAAAGGAATTCTAGAGGTCAGGGGTAAGGGGAAATAGACTTCTAGGAAAACAAACTGAACTTACAAGCTCAAATGGGCAGACTAGGTGGGCCATAGGCCCTTATCTGCCGACACTGTCTATGTATCTATGTATCTATGACATGATATTCAGTGAATAAAACACACATTTGCCATGGAGATATACTAATTTTAAGACAAGCATGGCACCAAGCATATCACTGAGACCTAAGTACAGGTGTTCCACTATCCTTAACATACAGTAGTGCTACAAAGCACTGTTTTGTAAATTGCTAGAAAAACAAGATCACTGACATCATGGACTGTACTTTCTCTGAGAATGACCAGTAAATTTACAATTTGAACAGTAAATTTACAGTTCAAACAGTTTCCATTTATCTGCCTATCTTTCAGCTATCCCAAAAATTATTATAATTCAAAAATGGTAAAATATGTTTGCACCCAGCCATCAAAAGGCACACCCTTGGTATACACTCTATCATCCATAAAAGTTATAGAAGAACATTTTATTCCATGTGGGCTGTAGATGATGGAAAAAATCCCATGTTAACCTAGGGGAACAATGGTTTATTTTCTGTTTTTCACCTCTTTATATCTCAAAAATCATACAAGATTATGTCACAAAACTTTCCAAATCTTGTGACACTGGCAGATTGATGGTGCATGCAAAAGTTTGGGCTATTTTGTCAAAAATTCTCAAAGTTATTAAGGTGCAAACATTAAGATTTATCAGTGAAGTACTCTACCAACCCTAACTACAGGGGTGCAACTGCACCCCTATAATATATCTCTACATTAATAATATAGGGGTGCAGTCAGTCCCCTATAGTTAGGGTTAAAATGTCAAATCTATGTTACACTCAAAATTATGTACTTTAATAGCTTTGCAACCATTCAACCAATTTGCATGAAATTCTGCATGAACCATCAGGGACCAAAGATCTCTTGATGAGTTAAGTGTCATTCTGGTTAGATGTGTTGGTACATACATACGGCGTGTCAAAATGAGAAAATTACCATTTTTTGTAAAAGTCTTTGTCACACCATTGTACAAAAATGTCTTGGAATTTAGGTCTGAAATTTTCATGGTAGAAAGAATGTGGGACACAGATGTGCATTTTGAAGATTCGGTGAAAAAATATTAGTCCATTCAAAAGTTGTTAAATTTTAAAATTTCCCATTATTTTCAATGTGAAAAGTTAGATATGAGCCTCAAAACAGGACTCCATGTTGCAAATGGGCAATCCTGTATCATAAATGGGTAATATTGTGTCACAAATGGGGAATCTTTTTCCATGCTGTTTTTCAGTTAGCAAGGAAACCAATTTAAATAAGTCAACAACATGATTTCTTTGGTGGAAACCACAATATGCAGCTTGATGATGGGGACCCACTCAGCTCCATTCTACACTTATGTGTTACTGCAATGCCCTTGAATTCTTTTTTTCAAATTATAAATCTTTTTTCATGACTTGTGATACAGAAAATGATTATTTTTTCATATTATGAGTCAAGAAAAATGATAATTTTTTGTGATGAAAATCCTTTCCCTGGTGTCTAGTGGCACCTCCCCACTCTCCAATCACTGTCCCCATTGTTTCCCTACTGTACTTGCAACCCCCCCAATCTCTGATTTCTGTTTACATAGTTTCCCTGGTATCTAGCGGCACCCACACCCTCTAATCACTATTCCCATTATTTATTATCATCCCTGGTGTCTAGAGCCACCCCAACCCTCTGATTGCAATCTTGCAATCCTGATGTGGATTGATATTAGCCATGGTGTCTAGTGGCACCCCCCACCCTACAATCACTATCCCCATTATTCATTTTACAGACCCAATGTAGTAAACATATCTTCCTAGTTGTGTGCCTGTCTGGTACCACTTTGATCAATAATCCTGTACAAGATAATGGTGGACTCAATTTCATACCCTTTGCTGCTGATGTGTACATGAACTATACTCCCCCAAAGAAGAGGAACAGTATCAGATTATGACACCAGTGTAAGAGTAAATGGTATTTCTCACTGTTCAGGTTTCTTCTCCCCCAGCCAATTGCATTACAATCAGTGAGGGAATGTGCATCCCCCAGATCAGTTGATACCGACGGCCAGGGCAGACTAAAGAAAAGAAGGAAGCATTACTATTGTCTTCAAATTTTCCTTCAGTGGGGACAGGATCAATCACACTAGGACTGCATCAAGTATCCTAGGACTGAAGACCTTACAGCTTACCTCATAGCTCCACACACTCATCCACTCATACAGGTCAAACTGCCTCCTTGCCCCCAGACCTTTGTATACCTGTACTAGTCACCAAAAAGGGAGAGGTTCCCTGGCCCTCAACTCCATAAACTACAATCCAGCTTCTGATTTCCATCTCCATGCCTCCCACCAGACAGGAATTAGGCAGTCTGCTAGGTAGGCTTCCACACTAATTTGGTCTTCTAGAGCCCAACCCACCCACTCCATCCTCCTGGAAATATGCTATGAATGCATCCATCTGTTTAGCAGAACCAGCCTAAGGAAGAACATCCCAACCATCATTGGTATTAAATATTGGGTTCTGTGCTGATTGGGGCATCTGGAGGAACATCACCATAACACCACCATGTCTCTAAACCTCCTGCAACATGCTTCTCCTGTATCTGACTGTTGCACAAGATCACCACCTTGGGCTGTTTTGTTGGTTCCCTTGCCATTTTCTGGCCTATGGTACTCCTCACCCTCTGATCACTGTTCAAATTATTTATTATCCCTGGAGTCTAGTTGCACCCCCAGCCCTCTGATCACCCTCCCAGTATGGCTTGTTATTAGCCCTGATGTCTAGTGACACCCCCTACCCTCCGCGTACATCCCCATTATTTGTTTTATGATCCCCGGTGTCAAGTGACACAGCACCCACCCTCCAATTTCTCTCCCAATTTTGAAATAAAGAAAATGGGCCCTTAATGTTTTTTTCATGACTCTAAAGAAAAAAGTATCCCTCACTGATCTGACCCCCCATCCCCACTTCCCACTCAGCACCCACCACCCACACCCTCCACACCCTGCACACACCCTCACTTATCTGAACTAGTCCCAGCATGAAGATCCACGCTCTGCTGGAAGACACATCTTGCTGCTGGAACTGACAAATGCATTATGAGAAACTAAGGTAAATGCAGTTCAATATATTGTATTAGTGTTTTAATCTTTGATGCATAACTTCACCATTTTTTTAATATTCTGACCCCAAATTTTCAGAATGGCCTTTTGGGGACCCCATCTCATGGACAATGTCACTGGAATTTCACAAATCTGACCGGAATAGCAAATTTTGTGGTTGGTTGGTGAAATAACCATTTATGTGTGATTTGAACATTTCCACTGACTTTATTCTAGAGGTGGGGTCAGAGGGAGGCTATGTTGAAAATGTGGAGTCAAATTATGTAAAAATGGCAATGTCATGTGCATGAGTTTCAGTTTAACTATGCTGTCTCGTAACTTCAATAATTTTAAATATTTTCCCTCCAAATTTTCAGATTAGCCATTTTTTTACATCACCTCATGATCGTGACATCTGTCACTTTACAAATCCGGGCCAAAGTGTATTTTTTCACTTGTGGTGTGGAGTGACACTGCAACGGTGCAGAACTATGTTTTGGCAAAGATCTGAAAATTCTCAGCTCAGCAGTAATGAGTTGGGGTAATAATAATGCTATGCTGACAATTTCGTTGCTGTTTTGACTGAAATGCTCACACAGGCAAATGAAAGAATGATTATACTATCTCAAAAAGTAAGCAAATTCATTGCAAAAAACTTCATTAATGCATTAGTTAGGGTTGGCTACAACAAAAGAAGGGAAATGTGGCATTAGGGTTTTCAACTGTAACACCCCACCACCATGGAAGCAAAATGAGGTGGGGTGTGCCTTGGGGTTCTCAACCCTAAGTCTCAACCCATTCTCATATACTGTACCCATCTCATCTAATTTACTTATGGAATGGGGTGAGTGGGAGGGTTGAGAATCCCAAGGCACAACCTATCCCTGTTGCTGCTGCAAGTATGGGAGTGTGGTATTAGGGTTGAAAACCCTAACGCCACATTTTCCTACTTTTGTCATAACCAACCATAACTAATGCATTAAGGAAAATGTTTGCAAAGAATAGATAGAAAGATAGATAGACAGACAGAGATAGATAGATAGATAGATAGATAGATAGATAGATAGATAGATAGATAGATGGATGGGCCATTGTCCACATTGAAAACACCATCATTTATTTTTCCATGTATGATACTAGTAAATTAGCCAATAAGCATATATATGACATCAGCACCATCTGTAACTGATGCTAATTAACAGTAAGTAATTACAACATGCTGTAACATTGTAAATAGCGTTCTATGACAAATGTGGACAAAATGTATACATGTTAAGTAATTGCAACATTCTATAACAGTGTAATTAACACTCTATTACAAATGAGGACAAAATATATACAGTACATGTTATTACATAACTATTAACATATGCAACAATCACCTGAATAACAATTGTAACTACAACCTACCAGCCACCCATGCTACAGCCCTAACAGTCTCTCCAACTACAGATGCTGCAAAAAACAGCCCCCCCCAAAAAAAAACACATGCTGTGCTGCATTTCCCTAAATGTGTAAAACAGGCCAACAGAAAAACTCAACAAACATTTCACATGCTGTGGTGTATTTCCCTAAATGTGTAAAACAAGCCTACAGAAAAACTCACCAAACATTTCTCATGCTGTGCTGTATTTGCCTGAATTTGTGAAATAGGACTGCAGAGAAACTCACCAAACATTTCACATGTTTCCATCCATGCCGTAGTCTTCAATCACACTAAAGAAGAAAACAGTTGAACCAGCTATCCTTTTATAAGCCACTGCATTATGGTAATGTGAAAGGGATCAAAATATGGAGAACTTCAAATGCCTTACAATACAGTACAATACTACCATCAAACACAAAGGGAACACCAGAGAACTATGAAAGCACTCTAACTTAAGCAAGCTACACAACAACCAGTATACTTTCTCTTAAAGCAAAACCTACCAGCCTTATGCATTATATGAAATAAAAGATGACAAAACACAGCATACTCTTGAAATAATATCATCTCAGGCTTGAACAAGCTCATAAAGGCTACTCGCCCTTTGGGCTCATGGCTTTATGGCTTGTTCAACCCCTTGATGGCATTATTTCCTCATTTACCACGTTTCCATAATTTATTCTTTATATATTCATTACAAAAAACTTTATTAGGTTTAAACTGACAAAAGTAAGGAAATATGGTGTTAGGGTTTCCAACCCCATCCCCCCACAAGAAGCAAATGGAAAATTCATTTTCTTTGCCCTCTCCTGCATCTTCATAAATCAGGTGTGGGGTGGGTCGCGGGGTTGTTGACCTTAACACTCACCCCATTCAGTTATTAAAGAAACTGAGATGTGTAGAGTATCTGAGAATAGGGTAAGCATTAGGGTTGACAACCTCGAGGCCTACCCCACACTTGATTTGTGAAGATGCAGGACATGGCAAACCATAACAGTTTCTTCTGTTACTACCTGCAGAGTGGGGATGGAGTGTTAGGGTTGGACACTGTAACACCACATTTCCTTGCCTTTGTTGGTTTAACCCTAAGTGGTGCATTAACAAAGTTTTTTGTAATGAATATATAATATATGTATGGGATATCAATGGCCCAACTCAGAATTTTCCATTTATCCAGTAGAGTGAGAGACAAAGTCAAAGGTGAGTTATGAAGGTCTTGCACCCTCTCAAATGAAAAAGAAGAATCAGCATTTATATAGCACTTTTCATACACAGTGTATCCCAAAGCACTTTACAAGCAATGCTAGACTGGTAGTGAAGTGACTGAATGTGTGGTGGTGGCCATATCGCACATCATCACCCACACACAGCCTGGATAATTGCATGAACCGGTTTATAGGAAGGGGAATGTTGGCCAGGACACTAGGAATGTTCTCTACTCTTTGCGAAGAGTGCCCTGGGTTCTTTTACTTCCACCTGGACACCCACCAGGATGGGCAGAAGGGACCTCAGTTTAACATCTCATCCAAAGGACGGCACACCCCAGCAGTACTGCACCCCCCAATACTGCACTTGGATGCCAGCGATTTTTTGGTGCAAATCCAGTCCTGGTGTGGGACGAGAACCCACGACCTTCTGGTCCAGAGGCAGATGTGCTACCAACTGAGCCACGCTGACACCTCTGAAGGTAAATGGCATATTTTGAGTCAGGCCATTGTGTATCCTGTTTATACCATACATTTGCAAATGCAAACCTTTCAACTATCTCTTTTGTGATGTTGCAACTACTTGTTCAGCTTCATTACTCTAATTAGAATGCTACACAGCTCCACCTTGATATCATCAAGCATTGTTTCAGCTGCTCTCCCAACAGTTAGGGTCAAAATTTTGATGATGTAGCTAACCTATGATACCTTGTTTCTGATATATCTCCTGTGAAGTAAAATTCTAAGTGGTACCTTACAATTCAGACTTAAAATGTGTTTTGGGAGTAAGTCACCACCTCATCTCATACCACAGAAGTGAAATTTTATAAATCTGACCCAAAACATATTTCTGATAAACAAAACAAAAAACATATTTCAGGATAGATGTTTCAAGGTGCCACTGATGTAGTCATAGGATGGTGTGGCAACTTGCCCACCCTGAAAATGTGGGGCCAAAATGCCAACAGTTTACCAAGTTATGATAAAAATAAAATAATAGTGGCAAAAAAAGGCCAGCCACATGTTCAGAATGGGCATTTGTGGTCTTAGCTTATTTTTTAGTTATTTTACTTTTACTTGTAAGTTTACTTTTGTGTTATACCTCTGTACAGACAGTTGGTGAGACCCCATCTGGAGTACAGTGTCCAGTTCTGGAGACCCCATATCTGCAAGGACATAGACAGGATGGAGGCAGTCCAGAGGAGGACAACTAAAATGGTGCAGGGTCTGCAAGAGAAGCCATATGAATACAGACTAAAGGAGATTAATATGTATACCTTTGAGGAAAGGAGTGGGGGCAGACATGATAGAAACTTTTAAGTACCTCAGTGGAATCAACAAAGTCCAAGAGGGTAGTATCTTTCAGAAAAAGAGATGTGCAAGAACAAGGGGACACAATTTAAAGATGGGGGGTGGTTCAGGGGCAATGTGATGAAGTATTTTTTCACAGAGAGAGTGGTGGACGCATGGAACAGCCTTCCTGAGGAGGTTGTGGGGTCTAAAACTGTGGGAGAATTCAAGAATGCATGGGACAGACATAAGGCAATTATTGTGCTAGGTGGGAAGAAATAGGCTGTTGATTAACTAGGATCGGCAGCTTATCCTGTAGGTAGGGAGATGGGCAGAATAGGTGGGCCAAGCAGTCCTTATCTGCTATCAAAGCTGTTCTATGACAAAGTTTATGTTTCTATGTACGCATTTTGTTCCCATATTTTCAGTGTGGGCAAATAGCCACCCCATCCAATGACAACATAAATAGCACTTTTTTTATCCAACCTGGAATGTGTTTATTTATATTTTTTTATGATGCAAACTCAAAAATACATTTTAGGTGGACTTAAAAGGTGCCACTTATTCAGTGGTAACAACACAAGTTTCCCATTGCCATGAAATGTTGCAGTAAATTAGTTGAATATACTGCTGCAACTCCATTGTCTTCAATGGTAGTTTTATTCAATTACCTTAAGGTACACAGCAGTGAAAAACAACTACGTTTTAATTACTGCCACTGTACAATCTTGAGGTGAGGTGGAAATGAGGCCACCCTGTATATATCAGCCCAAAATTACATAAAATAACCAAGTTAGGCAAAATTTAAAAAAAAGAAATAAAAAAGTTGATGTGCATTGCAGAATGTGCATTGTAGTACTTAGTTTATTTTCTCCTTGAATCGAGGGACATTGAGGAATTACTGTTGCCACTGAAGGAAAAAAAGGCTTCACAATGAGGGACAAAAGATGGGTGCCAGTGGAGAAGAGGGTGGCATGGGTGATAATGGATGGGTGAGAGTGGAATGTAATTCATTCATTGATGGTAGAGTGGGACAGTGATACCATTAGTGTGATTGGGTGAAAACTACTGGTGTAAAATACAGACCATTTGAATAATCACGGGGGTGGGGTTAGGCCAGGCCGAGCATCCATCATCAGTCAATTGAATTCCATAGTTGGGTGGTTGAAAGGGAGGTGGCAGGATGGGGCACCCACCACCAGTGGAAATTCACAGAGTCTGGTGATCAGTAGGGAACTGGCAGTGCTGTCGAGCATCCAACTGCTACTGAACAATCATAAAATAATGGCAAAATTGAGAAGGAGGGGTGCCTGCAGTGGGAGTTAGCAACCACCACCAATAAACTATTAAATCAGTTGGGTTGGGCAGGAGGAAGGATACTGGCAGCAGAATGTGGTACCCATTGCTAGTAACATATTAAATTAGCTTGGTCAGATGCTCCATAGGTGTCTTATGTAGGGCCATACCGAAAGAAGCACTGACCCAAACCTGTAGCTTACTTTGTAGGTTTGAGAAAGCAGACCCTTAGTATAAGGTGCCAAACAAGTGGACCATATACAGAGCAACAGGCTTGTAGAGAATAGATCTGGATGTTTATCTTGTTTTATGCAGGCCCGTATGGCCCTATGTGAAGCAACACACTCATAGGGCACTGCTCAAGGGTTCTTAAATATTCTGCTTTATTTTTAATTCAGACAAGAAGGTGGGGAGGGAAAAACTACTATATTATGTCATTATATAAAACATTTATTGCTTTCCGATGCATAAAAAACTATATATTGGAGGCTAATAGACACATATGTGCTGCCACAGATAAGAATGTGTGCCACTGTAGGTCTCAAACACTCTAGAAACAATTACTAGCTGATAACCTCTAAAATAGCAAGCATATTTATTATTCATATAGTATCACAAAATGTACTGTTGGAATCTTTGATCTACTGTGGTTTACATACAGTACTTATTAAATTTAATCTCTTTACATGTGCTGCCAAAACACCTGCCTAAAGGTATTTCCAATTCCTCAATAAATAAACAAATAAATAAATAAACTATGATCTTCTCCTTTGCTGTTTCACTGCAGAGTGAGAAATAAACATAATGTCATCATAATGTAGAAAGAAATTACCACAGACAGTGCATCTAAAACTCCATCCTGTATCTTAATGAAATTGGCAAAATAAAAGTATACCCCACAATGAATCTGGGGCATGTAATGAGGAAAATAAATCTCATACACAATGTACTTTGCTTTGAGTACTCTAAATGGAAACAGAGGGTCCTCTCCAGTGACACATTTCCAGCACACTTCTTCTATCATAGAAAAAAATAGAGTTACACATGCATACATCTCGCATCTGCACCGCTGGATAGAACTTGTTCAGCTGGTCCTTTGGTGCAATAATAGGGCTACTGCATGTGATGCTTGTGACTTGGATTCAAGAATGAGTACAGGAGCCAGCCCGATGGTATGGAGTATTGAGATGCTAGATGCTACACCCGCTGCCACACTAGTGACCTGTGTTGAAGAGTATACTTAAGTTGCCAGGGTTTGGCTGGGGGGAGAGGATTCAGCATCTGGGCATGGAGGGGAGATTTAGCACCCTGCTGTTCACTGTCTCTGAGTACAGGGTCAGTGGTAGTACAAGTGTCACTCACCATAGAAGGGAGGGTGCCATTGGTTTAACGAAGGAAGTGTGTGCCTCCACACAGCACATTGTGTCATCCATGCCAAGGCAGGGATCAGAAATCCAGAGAAAAGTGGCTCAGGGTATAGGAATCCCCTGCCCAGCTTCCCCTGATCCATGCCACCACCATACCACTGTCGTCCTGTCCAGATGTGTTTCTCTAGGGAAGGGATGATGGCCCCTCCTCCCTCAGCTCTGCCATGGGAAGGGACAGAAGTTCTCAGGGAGGTGATTATCTGTCTGGGGATGTGGGAATGGGGCTGATAGTCTCCCTGTGTCACACCTACAAGAAACAGCTTTATAGGAGAAAAAAGAATTATGGGTGTTTGCCATAATAAAGCAGGAATGAGCATCACAGCAGATGTTCTCCTCTTCTAGGGAGGACAACAAATGAACTCTAAAGCACTCCCCCCACTTGGGTGTCCTCATGTGGTGGTAAAGCAGAAGTCACTTAGAAGGAAAGGGAGTAATCACCAACCATTGGCACATAAGTTCAGATTTCATGTGCACACAGTAGTGGCCTCAATGTAGTATCCCAGGGAATGACAGGAAACTGAAGAGAAAAGAAAATGTGAAGAGGATGATGGTCATGAACCACAGATCAGGCAACCTCTTTAACTGGACTGAGATCATTGGAGAGGTATTGACAAAGCACAATGACAAAGCACAAAGCCCAATTGCCCTGTCACTGGTGGCAAGGCATGGGAAATCACTCTGATAGGGGTACATATCTTCAGAAGGTATGTGAAAGAGACAGAGGGACTGGCTAAAAGGGGGCACATTAGAGACTGGAGAATAAAAATCAGTTCAATGTGAATATGTAGTGCTTTTGCATACTTATGAACTTCTGTCCTTTCTCTGTTCCCACCCTTGATAGATTTAAGCTGGGTAGCTGTAGGGAATAAAGGGTCCAGCATCAAAGGTGAGCAGAGTGCAAGAGGAGGAGGAGGACAGGGAGGATGGTGGGTGTTTCTGAATTTGCTAAACATGGGCTTCTGGGAGGCAACTTTTTGAATGGAATGTTGGAGAAGCTATATCCCACATTGAACCTTGGGCGTAAGCCCTCCCATTCAGTGTTTGGTGAATATGTAGTGCTTTTGTGTACTTATGAACTTTTGGCCTTTCTGTATTCCCACCATTGGTAGATTTAAGCTGGGTAGCTGTAGGGAATGGGGGCCCAAAAAAGATAATCTCCTCCAACTCACACAGAGTATGACCAGAAGCACTTAGGAGAGGGAAAAAAACCCTTGTGGGAAAACCTCTGAGGACCCATGGCTACTGATCTGCCCATCCTCTTGGCAAACTTTGAGGAGATAATCAAAATCGATTGTCTGAGTTCTGTATCTGGGTAAGGGATGTAGGATTTGAAGGCTGATGACTTCCATCTTCTGAGTCTCTTGATGATGTGAACTGGAATATTATTTCTTGATGCTGAAGTATCTGCTCCAATCCAGAATGAGTGTCCTAAATATGAATATGGATTAAGTCTGAGCCTTTGGAGAAGAGTTCTTATATGCTCTACAAACCATTTTATAGTCATGGGTGATTAACTATCTGAAGTTAACAAGGGAAATGGTGGATTTGAGTTTGCATGGATGAGCATAAGCTGTTCTAGTTAAGCAACTGGGCACCAAGCATTCAATGAAGGGTAAAAGGTTATAACACCCTTATGTAATCTGTCAGTTTATGAGGAAGGTAATGCCAGCATATAATGGTCAGCCTTTTTCTGTAGATTGTTGATCCTTAGAAAGTTGGTAGAGTGAGATGATGGCAGGGAGAATTCTCCAGGATGGAGGAATCTGTAGAACGCTAAACAAATAGTGGATGAAAACATAAGGATGGAGGTAGATTTGAATATCCCTAAGTCTAGTAAATCCAACCTACATCTCATTATGGATCTATCTATGGAAAGACGATGAACATACAAACATACAACATTTTCCAGCAGATAAAGGCCTAGAAGTCTATCAAGTCTGCTCAAATGTGCAGCTAGCACTCCTTATTATGCAGCTGAGGCATATATGAAATGGACATTCTTTGAAAACCCAGTTGAAGAAGTTTGACTGATGGATTGGAAAATAGAGCTAACCAGGATGTAGCAAACTGTGAGGAAAAGAACTGTATATCAGATAGTTTTTGCTTAATAGTTCCATAGAATAAGTGCAGCGCTTGATGGCAAAAATTTCGGAAATACTAAAACAAGGTCCACAGAAATGGAAGTAGAATGGGAGGATTGCACAGCACAAAATTACTAATACTTTTTCCATGCCATTGTATAAGTAGCTCTTGTGGACAAAGCTAGAGAAGCACACATGATGGAGGTAGCTTGCTGGTGATAATGCTCTATATCATTATTAAGTCATTGAAGGAAGGCACTGGAGTCATTACTGGGTCTGCTGAGGGATAGAGCTGATGAAAGGTCTAAAAATGAAACAGAGATAATGCATCAGCTGCTTCATTTGTGAAACCCGGAATGTGAAAACATTTAAATGTGAAATTATGAATAAGTGATAGCCAGGTTAGCCTCTGCATGAACAGCATAGTGAAATGGGATGAGGATTGTTCTTTGGTGATGATAGCCATGGTAGTTTGGCTATTGGCAAAGATGGATACTGATTGAAGGGACCAATGGTGACCCCGGAGGAATGTGGCTGCCACAATTGAGTATATCTTGAATAGAGGAGACATAGAGGAAAAGTGACTGAGTGATGAAATATCTGGAGGCCATGGAGCAGCAATCCAGGATTGCTGAAATATAGTGGCACAGCCATGAGTCAGGGACAGATCAGTGTATATTCTGTGATACAAGTCTGGGGAAGGGTCCTTGTGGAACATTGAACAGCCATTCCATCTAGCTAGAAATGGGGACCACATGGCTAGTTTAGATTTTGCTGCAACTGTGATTTAGACATGATGATGATATTGATGAACCTTGGGCCAAGAGGTAAGAAATGAAGGATCAACCTTGTGGAATTATTCTCATAGCAAAATTGAGCTATCCCTGGAGAGAAAGAAGTTCACACTTTGTGCAGAAGGATCTAGTCGAAAAGGACTTCACTAATGTGTGAATCCTAGACAGCTTGTTGAGAGGTAAATGGGCTTCCGTATAGTCAGTGTCCAAGATTATGCCCAGAAACTCGAGGGATGTTGCTGGTCCTACTGTTTTCTCTGCAGCCAAAGGAACTAATAGTTCATGGAAAAGCTGGACAAGAGCAGAAATACCAGCTGCAGGTGGGGCATTGGGTGGCTTGATCAAGAGAAAGTCATCGAGCAATTGGACAACTGCTGGTCAGTGACAAATGTTAAGTAATGCCCAACGGAGTACTCCGGCAAACATGAGGAAGAGTTTGGGGCTGCTGTGGCAGCTGAATGTGAGACAGACAGTAAAGTAATAACAGTTGACCCAAAACATGACATACAAGTACCAGAGGGATGGGTGAATGGAAAATAGTTTAAAGATGTCCATTATATTGACTTTCAAGAGCCAGGAGCCAGAACTGAAGCATTTTATAACTGTGATACCATCATCAATTTGGACATATGGAGAATACTCATCGGCAAGAATCAGTGAATTAATACTAGGCATGGAGGAGTATCAAAGAGCAGATGAGTCAATGATGAGGTGCGTCTTAGCAAAGAATTTTCTGGTTGTGATGCCCACAGGATTGATGTGATAGGTAAGAAATGGTAGGTATAGAAGTGGCCCCAGGATGAAGTATTTTTGAAGTTCCTTCTGCAGTAACAGGAGAAATGGAGGGGGAAGGGGAAATTGTTTAACCAGGAAAGGTAGCCGAATGACATCAGGTTCTTTAATGCTGGATTGATGATTACCACAATAGAAGGTGGTGGAGGGTAGCATGAAATACCAGTGTGAAAACCATGGGTGAACCCAAGCAGAAGTTGCTGCACAAATGAACAAGAAAGATGGGAAACCAGGAGCTTAGCCAGGGCAGGTACTTTGACTGAAGTTGAAGGATGAATTATCTGTCACTGGGTTGGTTTTGGAGCTTTCAGGTAGATATAGTGAGCATGGGCATCACCACAGAAACTGCAGACATGCACAAATAATCATCTGTAAGTGAAGCAATCCCTTTCATTGAAGTTATTGCTAATGGATGTGCTCCCAGCAGTCTTAATGGGATGTCCATGCATATCCAGGTGAGGACAAGGGTTGGAGATCATGAGAGTTAATCCAGAGAAGGAAGGAGAAGGCGAGCTTCATGTCCGAGTTATCCTGGTTGGACAGGTGGAGGAAGAGGAAGGAGTCACTGCTAGTGGGCAAAGGGGAGCAAAATGGCTGAATGAGTCACAGAGGAAACAGGAGTAGGTATGTAGTCCAGCTAAGTTATGACAAAGGAGTTCATTGTCTAGGATTGCCCAGTTCAATTTAGTATTATAGTGGGCCAGTGCAGCTGCAGCCTTCTCTGAAAAATATCTATGATAGTCATAGGAATGAGTTCCACCATAGCGCATGCTTAAGTTGACTAAAAGGTATAATTAAGTGCCCAATTCTTCATGTCATGCCAAAAATGCTGAACAAATGATGTTGCAGAAGAAGCTAAAAGCCAAGACAAATTCGGATACTGTCAGCTTGGAAGGAGGCAGGGATGTTTAGATTTCAATATTACTGAAACATTGCCAGAAGAAACAATTCTATTTTCCATGATGTCATGAGAACAGATAAGAAAAGAGACTGTGTTGATGTCCTTTCCTTGAAGAATGACCTTGTGGAGGTGTGAGCCAGAACAAGGTGAATGGGAGAAATGATTGGAGGAGATAAGGAAGACAATGTAACTGAGGTAAGGAAAGGTGGTGGCATCGAAACAGGTGGTATATCGATGGGAGAAACAATATCCTGAGAAAGAGTAAGAGTAGGAGAGATACTTGTAGATGGGATAACATCTGGAATTGATGGGTTGGAGGGTGGAAGAAGCTGGAACTCAGGCCTTGAGTGAAGTAATGTGTGACTGCAGATCCAAAACTGATGACACAAGCTGAGCCACAACATCTCATATTTCAGATATCGGAGAAGATTCTAGTTGAGAACCAGGTTGGCTGGGACCAGAGTTCCACACCCAGGTGAGACAATGAGGCTAGAAATGAGTAATATATTTCTTGTATGTGAGCAGAAGCTGGGTAGTGGACACCTTGTTTAGAAAGTTTGGCTGCCAGGCCAGGCACAGTTCAGTCTTTAATAGAAAAGTTGGTCTTGAACATTCGCTTAACTGGAGAAAGAGGTCGAGGAGATTGAGGAGAATTAACCTTGAGCTGAGGAGGTATGACGTTGGGTGCAGTAGGAGAAGCCATGTTGGTCAGCAGATCCTACAGAACCGATATGATAAAATTAGGAGAGAAAAGGAACTAAAAGAAAACAGTATGATGAAAACTCTCCAATCCCAGATGGACTTGGCAAGTGCAAGGCAATGATACTTTAATATAGATTAGAGGCAGATTGATAATGGGTACAATGGTTGACAGAAATCAGACAGAACTCCTATACCTGGTAGCTATGGAAAGTCTACCAACACTCAATACCATTGGAGGTATGATGTAGGAAAGGAGATGGTCAAACTCTGGGATAGTTTGAAATTGATTATTAGCAGGAGGAATGGATGAAACAGAACTCGCATCCCTGCTGGATGAAGCAAATCCACATACACTCGAATACTGCCGAGGTATGAGTTATGGACAAAGACTGTTGATTCAAAGGAAATAGGTTTAATTGAATGACTCAGGCTACCATCCTCTGCAGACAGGGCAAGTCTGCCTTCACTCAATACCTATAAGTAGAATTTAGGATGGAGACAGACAAAATGATAATATGGTTGGATACTGATAGAACAGGACTCCCATCCCCAGTGGACAGGGCAAGCCAACCTGCACTTGATACCTGCTAGGTAGAGTTAGGGATGGAAGCTGTGAGGTTGTTGGTGTGTGCTGAGCAAAACAGAGCAGCACAAGCTGCAGCACTGAAATTAGAGATACTAAGGAGTATGAACATTGGAGAGTATAGGAATATGTGAAAGGATTTGATGAGAAAGGCAAACATCTTAATTGAACGGAAAACACAAATGATGAGGTGCTAGAAATAATAAACAGGCAGAAATGTATAAATGAGATAGGAACAATGATCAGGACATAAATTAGTAGGATTGAAGGGATATGAAAACAGAAGAGGCTCACCATGCTGTGAAATTTACAAGATTTATATATCTGTTACAAAGTTCCCAATGTTTAGAGAATCTGTGGTGCCTATCTCTTTTAGAGGTCCAAGAACACTCGCAACCTGAAAGAGTTGTATTTTGATGAGGGAGATCCATTGAGCCCTCCAATAAGTATACCAAGGTTCCTGTAGCCATGAAAAATAACCAAAAGATAAATGGAAATGGTGGAGAAAGTATGAGGAAACAATGGAGTACTAGTGGAAGAAGAAAAAGTGGTGGATGTACCAGTGGTAGGAGTTGGCAAGATAAGGAAGGCCAGTGTGGTGCTTGGTGGTAGATTTGAAATACAGGCATGCTGAGAGCCCCAAAAAAGAAAAAAAACAAAGAATGCAAGGAAAATGGAGGCAAAGACAGGTTGAAGGGAGCACAAACAAATAGGGAGAACATGGGAGGGGGGCCATGAAGAGACAAAGTCAGGAGGCAGATGGGGAAGTAAGCAACACAACAAGGGGGAACGATAGAGCAGAAGCAGAAAAATTTGCACCAATGGAGAAAGAGCAAACAAAGGCACATGCCACACCAGAGCACAGAGAGAGAAACACTGGGATTCCAAATGTCTCCAATCATGCTGAGTGTGGGCTGCAAGGAGAGGCAGCTTTTTGAATGGAATGTGGGGAGGAGCTATTCCCCCAAATTGAACCTTGGTCCCTCACAAATGAAGCAAGTATCTGCATTAGAGGATGAGAAGAACCTGGGCACTAGTGACCTGAAGCACTCCATGCAGTGCAAAAAAAGCATCAGCAAAGGCAAACAAGATGCTGGGATGCGTAGCTAGGGGGATCAATAGTAGGAGAGAGGAGGTTATACTGCCCTTGTACAGGTCACTGGTAAGGCCACATCTAGAGTATGGAGTTCAGTACTGGTGTTGACACCTCAAAAAGGACATTAACCTGCTGGAGAAGGTGCAGAGTAGGGCTACAAAGATGATAGCCAGTCAGCAGGGCAAGGCATATGAGGAGAGGGTGAGGGCAGTGAACATATACTCCCTGGAAGATAGGAGAGAGAGAGAGGGGACGTGATTGGAACATTCAAGTACTTGAAAGGGATAAATAAGGTTGATAAGGAGAGTCTCTTTAAGCTGAGTGGCAACCATATCACAAGGGTTCACAGTTTTAAGCTGGAGGGTGGAAGGTTTAGGAGGGAGGTCAGGAAGCACTTCTTCACAGAGAGGGTGGTGGACACTTGGAATGTGCTGCCGGAAGAGGTCATCTCATTGAAGATGGTGGGCAGCTTTAAGAAAGGCTGGGATTGGCATAGGGGAAAGGTAAGAATCGTGGGTAGGGAGGATGAGTAGTGGGGAGGGAGGAGGGCAGGGACATTAGCTCAAGCTGTGGACCCTGCAATATGAGCAGACTTGATAGACCAAATGGCCTTCTTCTGCTGGTTTCTTCATATGTAAATTTGTACCCATTTTGCTATCTTTGGACCCACTCCCATGCTGCCTAACTTGATTACCAGTCTTCTGTGTGGAACAGTGTCAAAGGCATTATTGAAATTCAGGTAGGCCACATCCACCACTCCTCCTTTATAGACCTCCCTAGTAGCCCAGTAAAGATCTCTGTAAGGTTTGTTTGGCAATATCTAAGCCCTGCGAACCCATGTTGCCTCAGATCCTGCAATCCTGGTGTTAAGGTATTTCCCCAATCCTTTCTTTAAGTAGTTTCCATAAACGTGCCCACCTCTAAAGTCAGGTTAGTAGTTTTCTGCATCCTCCCTATTCCCACTTTTGTGTAGTGGTACCTCATCTGCCATTCTCCAGTCCCCAGAACTTCCACCATATCCAGTGATAGATTGAACAGGGCCATCAGAGGCACAGAAAGTTCCTCCTTTAGTTCATTCAGTATCCTAGCGTGAACTGCATCCGGCTCAATAGCCTTTCTTTTTTTAGTTTTTCTAGTTTCCTGAGGACAACCTACTCAGTAAAATGGCTAGTCTCCACCTCCTTTCTCTTAATGTCTTTCTCCACTATCTGTGGCCCGTCACCTACCCCTTCTTTTGTGACTATGAACAAAAGTACTTATTCAGCGTGTTAGCTTTCTTCTGGTCCCATTCCACACTCTCCTCCCCTTCCCCTTTTGTCTTACTTATCCCTGCCTTGCTTTTCTTCTTTTCATTTATGTACCTGAAGAAACATAGAAGTTGACAGCAGATAAGGACCACAAGGCCCATCCAGTCTGCCAATTTTTTTTATATTATGAATGTGCCATAGGCCTGTACTCTGTCAATGGCCTATCTATTCATACTCATCTGAATTGCTCCCTTATGCCTATCCCATACATGTTTAAAGCCCTGCATTGTATTCATATCCATCACTTCCTGAAGTAGGCCATTCCATGCATCTACCACTCTTTCTGTGAAAAAGAACTTCCTCACATGACCCCTTAATCGGACTCCCTCTAATCGCATGTTGTGTCCTCTTGTCCTGCTATTTTTTTTATATTGAAACATGTTAGACTCTTTCAACTTGTTAATGCTCTTAAGATGTTTGAATGTTTTGATCATATCACCTCTCTCCCTCCTTTGCTCTAGGGTATACATATTGCGCTCCATTAATCTGTCCTTATATGTCTTCTGATGCAGTAGCTGCACCATTTTGGTTGCCCTTCTCTGGACTGCCTCCATTTTGTTAATGTCTTTGCATAGGTGTGGCCTTCAGTAGTGCACGCAGTACTCCAAATGGGACCTAACCAGTGTCTTGTAAAGAGGGAAGAGCCCTCCCTCTTACGACTTGCGATACCCCTACTAATACATCCCAACATCCTTCTAGCCTTACCTACTGCTTTAGTGGTCTGCTTGGATGATTTCAGGTCATCTGTGATAATGATGCCAAGTTTCTTTCTTCCCTTTGATTGCCAACAACTCCCCTCCCAACCTATAGGTGGCTTTAAGGTTTTTCTTCCATATGTCCATGATCTTGCACTTCTTTGCATTAATCCCCATTTGCCACTCTTCCAACCACTTTATCAGTTTATCCAGATCTCTTCTCATTCTGCCAACCCCATCTGGATCATGTACTCTGCTGCGGATATTGGTGTCATCTGCGAACAGACAAACCTTACCCTCCAGTCCATCTGCAATGTCACTGTTGAAGATATTGGAGAGGACCAGCCCCAGGATTGATCCCTGAGGTACCCCACTTGAGACTTGCATCTCTTCTGACTGTATAGCATTTACCATCATTCTCTCTTTTCTTCCCGCCAACCAGTTTGCCACCCAGTTGATCAACTTCTGTCCCACCCCGAGCCTACCCAGCTTATTAATCAATCTTCTATGTGGAACAGTATTGAAAGCTTTGCTGAAGTCAGTGTAGGCAACATCATCTGCTCCCCCTTTGTCCACCACTCTGGTTACCCAGTCAAAGAAATCTATGAGATTAGTTTGACAGGACCTTCCTGTTGTAAACCAATGCTGTCTTGGATTCTGTGCTCCTACGGATTCCAGGTGTTGCACTATCCTTTCCTTAAGGAGTGCCTCCATAATCTTGCCCACTACTCAGGTAAGACTGACTGGTCTGTAGTTCCCTGCCTCCTCCCTGCTACCATTCTTGTGGAGCGGGATCACATAAGCCCTTCTCCAGTCTTCTGGGACCTCTCCTATGCTCAGAGACTCACTAAACAGCTCTGATAATGGCTCTGCTAGTTCCACCCTTAGCTCTTTCAATGCTCTGGGATGTATGCCATCAGGTCCCATTGCCTTATCCACCCTGAGCTTAGCGAGTTCTTGTAGGACCCTTTCTTTTGTGAAAGGACTAGTGTACACCTCCATCCCCCCTGTGTTCATGGTGCTGAGCTGGACCCTGCCCTACCTTCTCCTCAGTAAATACTGAGCAGAAGTATTTTTTTAGGATAGATGCTTTTCCTTGGTCCTCCCCCACACACTCCCCTTTATCCCCTTTAATTTTAGCAATACCCCGTCTGGACTTTCTCCTTTCATGAATGTATCTATAGAACGTCTTATCACCTTCTTTTATTGTTTGTGCTAGTGTCTCCTCGGTTTGGGCCTTTGCTTGCCTTACTACCTTCCCTGCTTTCCTTAGGGAAGTTTGGTATGCCTCCCTATCTTCATCTGGCTTCATTCCCTTATATTTCCTGAAGGTCAGCCTTTTGGCTCTGATCTTTTCTGCTACTGTTTTTGAGAACCAAAGTGGTTTCCTCTTTTTTTTGCTCTTGCTTTTCCCTCTAACACAGTGGGATGTTGCATCAAGTATTGCATCCTTAATGCTTGCCCACTTTGCCTGTACCCACTCACCTGTATTTCTGCTTGCCAGGGGTAGCTTAACTCTGTTGGCCATCTTATCAAAGTCAGCTCCTCTGAAGTCCCATATTTTTGCCTTGTACTGGGATGATTTAGTTCTAGTGGCCTAATTGAACCACACCATGTGATGGTTACTGGCCCCCAGGTGATCCTCTACCTGGAGATCTGTGATCCTTTCCCCGTTAGTTAGTACTAGATCTGGGATAGCCTTGTCTCTTGTGGGTTTTTCTACCAGCTGTTTGAGGCCCTCCCCTGCAGGGAATCCACTAAGTGCCTAGTTCTGGCAGATGTTCCTGCTAGTATTGACCAATCTGTATCTAGCATGTTGAAGTCTCCCATTATCAGAATCTCTCCTTTAGCTGTCATGTTTTGTACATCTTCTAACAGTAATGTGTCTATGTCTTCCCCCTGGTGTGGAGGCCTTTAGACGACCCCAGTTCATATGGCTGTCCCATTTCCTGTTTCCAGGGTGACCCACTGTGCTTCTGGACCCTTATGTGTATTCTGAATTTCTGTAGCTTTGATATTTTCATTGATATAAAGGCCCCCCCCCTTTTTGCACCTCGGTCTCTTCTGAACAGTACATAGCCAGGTACTGAAGTCTCCCAAGTGTGGTTACAGGTAAACCATGTCTCACTAATGGCTACTATGTCTAGTTTAGCCTCTGTCATTGTAGACTGCAGGTCTGGGATCTTGTTTCCCAGACTGCGGGCATTTGTGTACATGATTTTCCATTGGCCAGATTTCAGTGTGTTAGTTGTTGGGCGAGGTCCAGTGATACAAATGAACTACAAACATGCTCAACTCCTGTTTGATCACTAGTTGAGGGGTGAGGGGTACTCTTCTCATTCGATGTATCGCGTGCTGGACCCCTCTCCCCATTTGTTAGTTTAAATATTCTGTAAGACGTCAAACTTCTGCCTCAATGCACTGAGTCCCTCCTTAGTCAGATTCAGTCCATCAAATTTAATGAACTTTGGCTCCCAAAACTGTTGCCAGTTACCTACAAATGTGTGTCCTTTTTCCTGGCGCGAGGCCTTGAGCCATATGTTTAGCTCTCCTATCTCCCCTTCTCTGACCTTTCGTTCATCTGCTCCCCTCTCCCAGACAAGCAGGATCTCAGAGAAGGAGATGCCAGGTGAAATGGATAACAGTTTGTCTCCCAGCCTGGTCAGGTGTTCCTTGGTCTCCACAACTGACCTGCTGGCAAGAGCGTTACTCCCTATGTGTACCAGGATGTCGATGTTTCAATGTTTTGTCCTGCTTCCTGCACAATTTTAGCAATGTCTCTCCATGCTGATGTACGTGGAAGACATCTTACCATTGCCCCCCCGGCCGGAGGTAGGTATCAACTCCCTGAATCATGGAGTCTCCAATGATCAGAAGTGTTTTGGATTTCCTTTTTATGTTTTTTTATTTTGGTCCCTGTTTTGTGTGAGTTTTGTTGTGCTAGCTCCTGTGCTGCAGTGTCCTGCTCTGCAGTGTCCTCTGCCCTTTGTTTGATTTCAGAGATAGAGGCAGATACCTGTTTGTAGTTTTTATATGGTTTTTGGAGGTGATATGATGGAGAGCACTGAGTGATGGGGCACCTGATTTACTCCTCCTAACCACCTGCCAACCTCTCAGAGCAACAACCCTCTGCGGTCAAGGTGCTTCAGTTGGATGTTGGGGAAATGGCAGGCAGTTCTTATATTTCCTCCTGAATATGTGATTGGAGGCATACAATCTCTGCCCATGATGCCTGTAGCTGAGCACTTGGATCTCCAATGGTCCAGCATGTAGGACAGCATCCTAAGTCCTGTATAATGGTCCTTTTGAAAAGTGTCCTGCAGTACCTTCAGTTAATAATATCCATTCCTGGTGAGTTGTTGGGTTTAAAAGCTGGTCTGAGTAATTAGAAGGAGGAAAATGAAAGCAAAAGTTAAATTTTTTGTTTTGTTTGTTTGTTTTTTGTATTACTTGTTATAACATGATAATTACTTGTGCTCCTGTACGTGAGGTCACTGTGTGGATATCCCTCTGATCCTCCCCTTCCTGCTTTGCTACAGGAAATGTCATGACTCTGCTACCCTATAAAATGAGTGTAGCATGGGGTGGTTGGGGATGGCAGTGGGTGGCTTGGCCCTTCCCCTGCCGAAAAAGAAGAACCACGGATGAAAGAAATAAGGAGGTAAGAGCAGAAACAATCAACCAAAAAACAAATTCAGTAGCCCTGAAAGCTTAGCCTAATGATACATAAAACTGTAAAACCTGTAAAGCACCACCTGTAATAATTTCACAGAAGATATACCCTGTAAAAAAAACATTTTGTTACAGACAAAAATAAAGCAGTAACAGAAGATATACCTTGCAAAAAACTATTTGAATCAGAGAACATTACAGCAGTAATATGAAAGTACAAAACAGTAACAAACCTGTATGGACACCTTGTAATAATGCAGCAGAAAGCATACCCTGCAACAGCAATTTGAATCAGAGAACAATAAAGCAGTAAAATGTTAGCAAAAGACAGTAACAAACCCTGTGAGTACAAAAGAAAATAATAACACACAGTAAATCTGCATAGGCAAAAGAAGCCTTAATCTTTTTTCTTGCTCTGATAATGTTCCTTGCTCTGTCCTTATAGGAACTCCTAGAAGAAACAAGCTCAAGTGAAGCTAGGTGCCTTTGCCAGCAAACCTGGTCTTCCAAGAAGGTTGAATCCCCCTTTTTTGCTGATTTGGCAATGTTTTCTGCCATTTGTGCTCTAGCTCTCCTAATTGAATTCCCTGCCTCCCTTAATTTCTCCTGATAACTTTCCCTATCCTCTTCCTTCTGTGTCATCTTGTACCTTTTGAATGTCTGCTTCTTTTTATTTAGCTTCTCTACTACTTCCTCAGAGATCCATAGTGATCTCTTTCTTCTCTTGCTCTTAGTAACCTGCATGACACAGAGGTCTGTTGCCTTCTCAGTGGCTTGCTTTATTCTTACCCACTTTTCCTCTACTCCACTCCTATTCCCCTATTCCTGCTAGGTTTCCATGAGGCACTCTTCCTTTTTCTTGACATCAGCTCTCCTTAAGACCAGGACCCTCATTTTAGTGTGGCTAGACTCTGGCCTTGTCCTTATGCTAAATCACACTGTACGATGATCACTGGTCCCCAGGTGGCTTCCCACTGTGACATCAGCAACACTGTCTCTGTTTGACAGTACTAGGTTAAGTAACACCCCCTCACAAGTGGGTTTTTTAACTAGATGCCTGATGAATGACCCCTGTAGGAAGTGAGGATTTTCTTATTTCTAACTGAACTGCAGCAGGTAGGCTGCAACCATCATCTGGTAGATTAAAGTCCCCCACTTGCAGTACTTTGACCTTGTTAGCTATCTCTTGTATTTCATCTATCATATCCTTATCTCCTTCAACATCCTGTGCTGGAGATCTATAGATCACGCCATCCTAATAGTGCCCCCCAGTCTCCAGCATGACCCACAGTACCTCCACTTTACTGTGACCCCCTTGTATTTCTGTGTTTTCATTGCACCAGACCTCTGTAATTGCTGCTATGTCCAGGTCTCCTGCTGCCAGAGTGGTCTATAGATCCACCATCTTGTTGTTCAGACTTCAAGCAGTGCCCTGTACCCATAAGTGCTGACTTCCTCCGCACTTTTCTTTGTCCTGTCCCCATAGGTAATATAAACCCCTCCAACTGGAGCACCACTGTGAAGGATCCATCCATGTAAAACAATGTCTGGCCACCCATGACCCCATATCCCAGCACTCCAGCCTGCTCATTGGTGAACAGTGACCCCCCACCACCAATGGCACAAACACCACCCCCGTCCTGTACCTTCATGCCATGCCACAGCTATGGATGGCAAGTGACGTATCCTTCCACACACCTCTTTGGCCACCGGCCATCCAACTGATGCTGGGAGCATGCTGCTTCCAGCTACAATTGGATGGCCGGAGGCTGAGGAGGGATGTGGAGGGATGTGCCACTGGCCATCCAAAGTCGAGGCACCGACATGGAGGTGCAGGGGCAGGCAGTGCTGTGCCATTGGGGTGAAACTGTCCGCAATGGGGGCATGGCTAGCTCTGGGTTCCATGGCTAATCCAAACTAGTAGAATCCAGCTCAATATATTAATGAACTGAACTATACGTTAACTACCAGACCTCTTTTGCAGATGACATTCCTTTATATTTGGCCACTTCTTGGCCTGCCTGTCTTCCAAGACTGTGATCCTATCTCCAGTCACTGGATTAACTGCACAAAGTGTGAGTGGCTCCCACTAGGAGGAGGAGGACTACTTCAGCATTGCAGGTTGCTCGTGCCACTTTGGTACCACATGTCAAATGAAATACTTAGGGATAATCTTTCAGAAAAGCCTTTATCTACCGGGAAACTCAACTATCAGCCCCTTCTCCAAAACCTAAAATAATACTGTAACAGATACAAATCCTTCCTACTCACACTAATTGGAAGAGTCAATGCAGTTAAAATGTTTCTCCTCCCTTGGTATCTGTTTATTTTTCAGGTGCTTCCGGTACAGGTCCAACTTAAGTTTCTAAAATACATCAAAGTGCACTTGATCTATTTCCTATAGAATGTCAAACATAACAGGGTGAGGCAGGAGATGCTACAGAGATATACGAAGGAAGGGGGTTAGGCTTGCTCAACTTCTATTATCATTATGTAGCAGCCCACCAACAGTGGTACCCCTCATAGACTGCTAGGGAAAGGAAGCAGACAGACTGGCATGGCTAATAGTGGGTGACTCAGCTTTTCCTGGGCAGCTACTACTGATTCTCCCATCACTAGCTATGAGGGTGGGGCTATAAAGCAGATTCAAAGGGGATCATAGATCATCATAGTGATCATAGAATTGTTTTGAGTCAAGTGTGGCGTGTGCCCATTATACAGCTTGCCCTTTTCTCAAAGGGTATATCCTTTTATTAAATTCATGAAACAGTAATTGTCCAAATTGGTTTAGATTCATAAGCCCTTTATGAGATCATTGGCTACAGCATGGCTCACCTCAAATAAAATATTAGGACAACTGTTTGGGGGTATCACCGGAAGTGGATATAAAACTAGGCCTATGGAGATATATGTAAGTACCAACCCCCACAATATCTGTCTTACATAGGTGGGGGAAGGGGGATGATTGTCTCAAAAAGGCAAACTATGCAAGTAGGGTCATGTGCTCCTTCCAATAACCTTCTCATCAGTATGAACTAACATCCTCATATTTTCCACCTATCTGCAGGTCAGACAAAAGCTGAATTCTCATTAACATGCAGTGGACAACATAACCACAATGATGTCCTGTAGAGGACATACTATTGAGACAGTGTCAAACTTTTAAGCCTATCAAGCTGTTCTACTCTTTGCTTATGGGACTAGCACAGCAGTCACTCAGCATATACAATGCAGGTGGGCAGCAGACTGGGGATACTAGTCCTTTCCATAGGAGTTGCTAGAAAATTTGGCCCATGTACTGATCAAGTGTTCCACTAACAATAAGCTCAGGCAAGTGCACTTTTCCTTTATGCACTGTACCTACTTAGCCCCTGCTGCCATAGCACTTAAATTTAACTACATTTGCTGAGAGACATGCCTAAAAAGCCTAACTGAAGTGAAACATTTTATATATGGCATGATTATACCTTAGAATTTCTATGTTTCAGAGCAAAGTAGTCAGCATCTTATTTCAAATACTTTGACATGACTGTGGCAGAAGTTGAAAAGGTACTACTGGGAATCTTGGGAGAGGGCAGAAGCAGATTATTTTACCACCAACAAACCTCTCTTGATGATAGGGCTCACCATAGGGAAAAGAGTGATAACTCAGAACTGGATGTCAGATAACGCCCTTCTGTGTCCCAATGGGGAAATACACTGTTATAGTGCATTATATTGGAGAGGACACAGTACAATGTCATGAATATCTATCATAATTATGAAAACCCTACTGGAACCCTGGAAAAAGCACTTCACTCAGATTGGTTTCCCCACACTTAAAATGTAGGATGTGTAAATATGATCTGAATCACTTAATGAAGTGATAGAGACATATGAGGGAATATGTATCCAGACTGGGGACAACTGTTTAAAATACTTCTCTGGGAACATTATATGCATATTAATGAAAATATATTGTATGCCACCTGCGTGAGCTGTTTTTGCCTCTTGTACCTTCCATGCCCAGACGACCTGATGCTGTGAGTCACTGATCTACTGTTTAGTCGCTAATAAATTTGAAATTTGACAAAAAACGATGGATGTTACTTCACTTCCTCAGTGACTGAAATCACCGTACACCTGGGGCGTGTGATAAGATCTGTCTTACCACATATGCTGTTGTGGGTTTTACTTATTGTACTGCAGAGCCAGCCATTATGCAATGCAGTAATTTGCAGTAAATTACATCATAAAATACTGTAGTTAAAAAAAGGGCTTAATTGCCATTAAATTACACTCTTTCCTACAGCATACTGCAGCATTTTGTGATATACTATAGCATTACTGCATTGCATCCTGTACGGTGCCACTGTATATACTAGGGTACTTTCAAAACTATCCATGGAGCTTGCATGATACGAGTTGCACATGAAAGATTGGCAATGTAAAAGGCTGCCTGACATCTATGCCGAGTCTTCATAAGCTACACCATTTTAGGACACAATTGCATTGAACAAGTGACATATGCATCACTGTAAACTGAGGTAAACTGCTGTAAAGTAGTAAAACTTTCACAAATGTGTTGCAATGTTTGCAAATACACAGATGTTTTGGTGCATTTCAGATGGCATTCTTTCCAGATGACACAGTCACTACTCAATGAGTGGTGGCTGTATCATCACCTTTGAAAGTCCAGTCAGCTGCAGTTAAAGATTAGCATATAGCATCGTGAGATGTACTATGTGAACTATATACCTAGAGACTAACTTCAGAGGCTCAGTATTATGTATTATAAAACAATGCAGCACTATTTTAAACTTTGCTTGGATGTGGAAGGAGGGTGCTAGCAACTACAGGTGAGTTAGTCTCACTTTAGTGGTGGAGACACTAATAAAGGAGAGGTTTTTGATGCACCTGGAGGAAAAAGGGCTGCAGGTAATGGGGGATCATGTGAAACTAATCTCATATAATTTTTTGACTGGGTAACCAGTTCGGTGGAGGATCAAGTGATAGAGGTGGACATGGCCTATCTGGACTTCAGCAAAGCTTTTGACTCTGTGCTGCACAGGATGCTAGTTAAGGAACTAAGCAACTTGGGAGTGGGATAAGTGACAAGATGGATGCAAAACTGGTTAATGGATAGGAGGCAAAGAATGGTGGTAAACAATAGTCACTCAGGAAGCAGGAGAGTGAGTAGTGGGATACCACAGGGTTCAGTGCAGGGACCAGTCCTCTTCAATGTCTTCATATATGACATTGCAGAGGAGCTTGATGTTAAAGTGTGTCTCTCTGTGAATGATATAAAAGTCTGCAACAGGGCTGACACTTAGGAAGAGGTGAAGAGAATGCAAAGGGATCTGAGAATACTAGGAGAATGTTCTAGGGGGTAGCCACTATGTTTTAATTCCAAAAAGTGCAAGTTATGCACTTAGGGCTGTGGAACACGGGTACTGTGTATACGATGTGGTAGTGGAGCTTACAGTCACCAAGGAAGGAAGAAAGAGACCTAGGAGTCATCATTTCTGATGATCTAAAGGTAGCTAGATCATGTGGCAAAAAAGTGGAAATGGCTAGCAGGATGGCAGGGTGCATGAAAAGAGGAATTTCTAGCAGAAGGAGGAGGAAGGTTATACTGCCATTGTATCACTCACTAGTGAGGGCCAACCTGGAGGACTGGGTCCAGTTCTGGAATCTGCACCTCCATGAGGACATTGAAAGGGTGATGGTGGTATGGAAGAAGGCAAATTAAATGGTGAGTGGGTTGCAAAGAAGCCATATGAAGAAAAGGCTGATGGAACTCAACTTTTACTCCCTGGAAGAGAGGAGAGCAAGAGGAGACATGATAGAAAATCTACAAGTATGCCACAGTAGTAGACAAAGTGCAAGTGGAGGGTCTATTTCAGAGAACAAGGGGGCATGCAATTAAGCTAAGAGTGGCAAGTTTAGGAGAGATGTGCAGAAATATTTCTTTACAGAAAGGGTGGAGGATGACTGGAATAGCCTGTCAGAAAAGGTAGTGGTGGCAAAGACTGTGGGGAGCTTCGAGCATGTGTGGGATAGGTACAGGGGCATATTAGGTAGAGAAGTGGGTGAGTAAGTGATACCTATGACCAGCTAAGGTCAGCAGTGACAGAATAGACTAGGACAAGGGACAGAGTGAATGGGCCTAATGGCCTTTTTCTTCCAACACAATCTGTTTCTATGAACCATCACAAGCTGCTACTAAATCCGCAAATATATATTTTTTGCTTCTGTTCTTAATATTGTCTTGTGTTTCAAATTTTAAAAATAAGTTCAAAACACCGCCTCTCCTTCCTGTCACCTTGGTAAATATGAGAACTGCAGAATTCTTTAATTGCCCACAGGTTACTGTCTCAGAGTTTGACTTATTTGTTGCTCGTATTCCTACTGACAATGTCACTGTCATGATTCATTTCAGTGCTACTGTTGGTGGAACAGATTCAAAAAGCCTTTTTGTGGGTATCTCTCACTAGTCACACTGATGTTTAGAAGCTCGAATGTATGCATCAGACTAAATGGAACTTAAGTGATTACTAATTAAATAAAATGCAAGCTTTTAGCAAATGAATATGGGACTGACAGTCCCTCCTGCTGCATTCAACTACTGCATGCCTCTTACAAAAAGTCTTTTCTTTTCTATCTCTCACTTTAAAACAAAATTAATAATAAAAAAAATATATGTTTAGACTTTGTAAGTGTCCGCTGTTGGTATTGCATGTTCTGAAAAACATTTTCAAGCACTCTGAATATGGTGATTCACAGTATGAGAGAAAAGGTGGAAGGACTGAGTAGGTAAAATGTTCTAGTAGTACTGAATGTATAGCTGTTGTACTGTATAGACATAGGATAATGCATGTGCAGGTATGTATTACAGTATGTTATTTCACACACCTGACAAGTAACGATGAAATTGAAAAAGGTACCAGCTAGCTGTACCAAAGGCTAGCAGTTTTGGTGTCCAAATAATCAAACAGTAAGACACCAAACTAAATAAAGATCTCTACTACCGCAAAAATGCTTGTCTAGCTAATTACCTCACTGGAATTCCCTGTCTAACTATCTATGACTACCTTGCTATACAATGAAAACAAAAGAAAAGAAATAAAAAGAAAAATAAACAATAAAATGCTAAAACACTAAATGCTAAACGTTAAACATGCTGAGGGCTGAGCTAAAATCCAGGCAGCTCACTCACGGCTACAGAGGTGCTTCCTCTTGTCTTACTTCAGACAAGTGAGACCAGCTTCTCAGCTCATCTGCCTGTGCATGGTTTTGGGGGGTTTATATAGCTCTACCACTTAATTTTAAGCCCACCCACAAAAGACAATTAAACAGTTTGTCTCTCTAGAGGCTCACAACTAGCCTGATACAAAAAGAAATAGTTGTTTCTAAACCTGGATTATAGAGTGCTTTCCAACCATATAAACTAATATAAATAACCATTTCTCTGGCCAGTGTTATTACCATTTTAAACATAAGGGTCCATTATATAAGTAAACCCCCCCACAGGTCAGCATGATTATGCAACAATTCATTATAGATATAAGCCATTAGGGGCCTCTATCTTCCTATCTACATGTCTGGACCTGTTGTTTCATGTCTGAACATGTTGTTTCAGGGGACTTCCTGGTTTAGTCATTATTTTATCAATTTTAGCCTTTTTTATTTTATACTGGGGGCTAAACCAAGTTTATACAGTACTGTATAAAATAGGAATATTCCTGTCCCTTTAATTTGTTTCATTGTACAGCAGAGCAGCAGTGTTCAAAAGCTCATTATCTGCTGCTTCTGCTGTGGGATCTTTACAGGCTTCTGGTAAGCCTTTCTTATAAGGGCTGTCCCACTGAATAACTGCAACACAATCATTTTTAATAAGAAGTGCATCCAAGTGCTTAAGGTAATATCCCCTCATTCATTTATTTGTGTATTTCAATTAATTCATCTCAGCACTATAGCACTTCTTAATTCTGCACACCTAATGCACTACATGAATTTTATTTATTTAGCCCAAGAACATTTGAAATGCAAATATGCACTTTATATTGTTCTAATTGCACGTTTGTTCATTCATAGACATTTTATGCCCTACAAGCACCTTAATAATTTTGTTGCCAGCTGGCATGCTGGACTTGAATGTGGTGCTACATGGGAATGGTGTTGAGGGATGGATAAATTGAAAAGGAAAAATAAAGTAGTAGTAAAAAGGCATAGAGAGAAAAAAAAAAGACTGACTTAGATGGCCAGCCTACATCAGGGTTAGAAAAACGCAAAGGATAGAATACAGAAGTACTGTTGCACAACAGATTTATAGTAGGAAGAAAAATATGATAGAATAGACATCCCTCCAGTGAGGTACAAGGCCTGGCAGAATGCAATTCTGCCACACAGATAAGTGTAACTTTTAAAAAATTACCCATGTTATGACTTTTGAAAATCAAACCAGAAGTAACTTAGAATTGCATACATTTTATGGCTTTTAAAAATCTCATCCTACAATACTGTACTAAAAAGAAAAAAAATTCTAGTGTTACTGCACTGTAAATGGCAAGTTTAAATAAAACACTAGAATGTTTCTGTTTCCCAAAGGAAATATTGCTTCTCAATTACTTCTCTTGATTAAAACAGTGAAATGATGGGGGTGGCAGCTATGTTATAGTGCGTCAAGTGTGTGCATGTCTAGGTGCTGTGAGTGTAGTTTGTTTATTGCATTGAATGCCAAAACAACAGTCAGTATATGTATGCTAGCAATCCACCATAACATTTATTTTCCTTCACAGTCCAGTCTCCACTATGATATAATTTCCTTGTGTCATTCAAGGCATTCTGGTCTACATAGTTCACAGGGAATATCAGTCTGCAGTACGACACAATAACCCCTGCTTTACTGTACAGTAGACATTCTTATAAGAAATAATATGTAATGCTTCTCTCCCAACAATTTGACAGCACTAAAGTATGTCCAATTAATAAATGTTCTTTCTTTTCAGTATTGTAGGATGGGCTTTTCAAAGGTCATATATTGGGGTACAAATATGAAAAAAAGTTCAAAATGCACTGGAAATACATTAACTGCACTTATCTTATATAATCAGTTCACCAATCACACTTCCATTAGGATGTCTTTCAGCTTGGAGACTGGATCCACGTTAGTGGACCAGTTTTAGGTGATTGAGGCACAGTGGGTGTTGAGTGGGTGGTTGGGTTGTGGGGGGGTCTGAGCAAAAAAAATCGACAAATTTTTTTTTTGGTTTGTTTGTTTCAAGTAGAGATGTTAAATTGATTACCCTTCTGCCAGTCTGTGGTCAGTGTACAGGTGGAAGTAAAAAGATCCCATTCCACTTATAAAAGAAGAGTAGAGGAGTTACCCTGGTGCTATGGCCAACATTCACCCTGTCATAAAGGATGCATCTGGAAATAAGCTATCAATCTTAGTGTGCCTTTCCAGGTCAAAATTTACACATAAATAAATAAACTGCAGGCATACTTTCTTGCTCTTTGGTGACACTAGGGGTGGGCACTCTAGTGTTGCTACAAATGGGGGGAGACTGACAGACATGGAGATGGAGTCAAGTATGGTGACACCAGGAATTGGCACCCCAGTGCCACTCAATTTGGAGGGGAGATGGGAAAATTATAGGCTAGCACTGGGGGTTTGGCACTTCAGTGTCAGAAACACATCTATGAATATGGTGGGAGGATTGGATTACAACTTCTGTAAACAGTGTTGGGAGGTTGGGTGGCTGCCAGCTGGTGGGATTGGTTTATACAAAGGCATGGGTTAAAAGGAAGGGTATACCAGTCAATGAGATTGGGCACCCTCTGCCATTTAAATCCATTTAAATTTAAATGTGAGGAGGGAGAGATGGGTAATTAGGGCAGCTAGGTTTTTGTGTAGGCAGGTTGAGGATCAGTGATTTCTTTGTCCCTGCTTACAAGATCCCAAATCACTGAAGACCAGTGGCTCATATTAGCAGTAACAACAAACTCACTAATGATCAAACCACTAATGTAAAAGTCCTGCTACCCTTACAACAGTCATTTTTTGAACTGAGCATGCTCAGAAAATTGCATAGTTTTTAACTTAGATTTTAAAAACTATATACGTTAAAAACGTCAAACTTGTAAAAAGCACACCCCTTGGGTCAGACTCTGTCAAACTTGAAAGTTTCAAGTTAAAAACAAGTGTTTTACTTACAGGTGAGCAAAAATAAAAACCTCTTAATTTGGGTGAATTAGAGCATTTTTGCCCTTTTGTAACTCTGCCCCCCTGAGCAAATTGATTGACACAAAGGGCTCAATTTTAAAAACAAAGATTTTGACATAAGGTGCCTGAGCCAAATGGGTATGATGTAAGTGGCACCTTATGTCAAAGTTTGTGGCTATCCCAATTTTAAAATGCTAGTACATTGGCATTGGGACGCAATGTGCCACATTCACTCTGCACCTCCCTTTCGGCTGAAGCACCTGTGCACCAGATAGCAAGGGTGGTTGAGCTATGGTAAGACAGCACCATCCCCATTTTTGTAATTCCAGAAACCAGACCATGGTGGCAATAGGGGGCTGAATTTAGATCAGCCAGAAGGTGGTCTAAGGGCCATGTGCCACAGTCAGTCAGGGTGGTGAGTGAGGGGGACATGCAAGGTAAAGACTGAGGGTTCCTCTAGGGAGCTTAGGGGTAACAGAAGCAATGTCAGGGTGCCAAGGTGGCACCAGGTAGGGGTGCCATGCACACTGGTGTGCCATGCACACTTCCAGTGAGATTTTGGCCACGGTAGAGCTAATCAGTTGGAGTAGAGGGGGGTTGATAGGGAGGGACCGTGACTTGGCCCCAGCTGGACACAGCCCTGTCACCTGCCATGTAGGAGCACCAGTCCCCAACACTATTAATGGGAAGGATTGGCCACAGGCTTTGGGGTGCAGGCAGTGAAGGGAAACATTCCCTGGGCATGGCAGGAGTCCCCTGATACTACGGCTCCCACATGGAGGCAAGCAGATTCCTGCCTACAGTGCTGAGGACTTATACACCTGTGGGGCAGGTGTCAGGGCTGTGTCCAGCTGGGGCCATGTCATGGTCCATCCCTGTCAACCCCTCTCTACCCCAACTGATTAGCTCAAGTGTGCATGGCACCCCCACCGGTTGGCACCTCAGCACCCTGACACTGCTCCTGTGCTCCCCATGCACCTCCTGCTCCCAGTCCCCTATTTGCTGGCATATTCCCCCCTCCCACTTGTGTGGCTTCTCTGACGTTGCACCAGGTGGGGAGATGGATCCCTCCATCAAACACCACTGGTGCGCCATATGTTTGGTGCAACCCTGCGGCAAGTCTTAGGTCTTTAGTGTAGCGACCCATTTTTATAAAATAAGATACATGGTTCCTGACACACTCAGAGATTGCTGCAGCCATAGATTGAAGCAAATTGGAATCTTAGAGCCCTCTTAAAATTGAGCCCAACATGTTAATGATCCAGAGACCCTGGTCCTGACTCCATGGTTACCAGATGTTGTCCCCACAGCTGCCCTTGTGACTCAAGCTTATTACAGAATTAGGGTCACTGACACCATGTGGAATAGCCTTACCACTTCACTGATGGGCATAGTGGGCTAGTTTTAATGTTGGGTAGACAGAATACAAAATGTGAGAGATTTACAGTAAACAGAAATAGACCAAGAGGTTAAAAAAAAAAACGTTAATTGAGGATGTTGTAATTCTTTCTATCCCCTTTTTACTGACACAAACTGCTTTGTTCTCTGCATTGTTTTTCATCATATCACAATTTTTTTTCCCCAGCTGCTTAGCCCCCATCAGACTGACCCTCCCAGCCCCATCCCCTGGAATTACCGGCTTTTACCTGTCCGGCCCAGGAGCGGCCCCTGCGGGGGGTTGGTCTTCACTCTGCTGACCGGCATTTTCCACTGATTTTTATCCCAGAGCCCCCAGGAGTCAGTACACATGTGTGTGGAAGTGCACATGCACTGAATAGCCCTGGTCATGGCCTCCTTCCCCCACCCCTGGCCTACTGCCTAGGCCCCCTCCGGCCCGAGCTTCCTCCAGCCTCCACTGGGGGTGGCCCATCAACTGAGGGATGCTGCACTTCCTCCCAGGAGAGGAGAACTTGCCTATCAGCAGCTCAATCCAGCTCTACCCCCCCGTGCTGACCTCTGACACCCCTGGCTTGTTCCTGAACCTGGGTCGACGGCATGTGTTGAGGTGAGGCACCAGCACCTTAGCCCTCTACACAACCTGGCCAGCCTGTTTTCTGCATTGTAATGCAATCCAGAAGGTTCTCTGGGTGAAAACATAATTTAGTCACCATTCTCACATGTTCACAGTTCCTTATAAGAGAAGGAATGAAAATAAAAAAGAAAAAGAAAGGAATCTGTATTAGCAGTGGAGCTAGCCAGGATGCAATGCAGAATACTGTGGAGTGATACAGAGTGACTGTAGGAAACAGCACAGGTTACTGCTTTTGTCATGCAGAAATATATCACATTGCCTTGCACCCTGATGGCTCAACTGTATTTTTGAAGCTTGCATACACATACAAAAGTGAGTTTGCAAGCAATGAACAATTGCAGCTGCCATTAAGCAATGCTTAGGGAGGTTAACAAAGAAGAAGACGGAGGAGCTTGGGAATAGGGAAGTTAAGCATAATTCAAACACAAGAACAAAGGTAATGAGGTGTTACAGAGAGAGAGAAGGAGAAAGAGTGAGAGAGAAAGAGAAAGCAAGCAAGAGAGAGAGAGAGGGCTGTTCCCAATTTTGGTATGCGGCTAGCTTCAGATCAGATATTGAGTCTACAGTGGTGGCATTCACTCCGGGTTTTGCAATTTGCAGCTCTGCACTAGACAACCACTAGACTACATTACCACCAAATGTAGTCCAAACAAACATCAAGCCAAGTGCATGTAAAAGGCTGCAAAATATGTTTCTTATAACTCCTGCTTGTATTAAAATGGAATCCAACAATTTCTCCAGGTGAAAACATTACTTTGGATCCATCCATAAGCAAAAAGGCTTGCTAATCTGAAGGTGGACAAAGCAATGGGACCAGATGGGGTGCATCCAAGGGTATGGCGAGAGCTCAGAGAAATACTGGCTGAATCACTGACAGTTTTATTTAACAGCTTACTGAAAACAGGAGTGGTTCTGGGGGACTGGATGAGGGTGGATGTAGTCCCACTATGCAAAACTGATAGCAGGGAGGAGGCTGGCAATTATAAGCCAGTCAGCCTCACATCAGTGGTGGGAAAGTTAATGGAATCAATTCAGAAGGAAATTATTGTGGAATATCTTGAATCCAGTGGGTTACAAGACCTGAGGCAGCATGGTTTCATGGGGAGGGATCATGTCAAATGAATCTGATAGATTTCGTTGATTGGGTGACAAAGGATTTAGATCATGGTGGAGCAGTGAACAGCTTATCTAGATTTCAGTAAGGCTTTCGACACCGTTCCACATAGGAGACTATTGAGCAAGCTGGGTAGCATAGGAGTGGGTCCAAAGGTGGTAAACTGGATAAAAAATTGGTTAGGAGATAGGTCACAGAGGGTGGTGGTAAACTGAATCAAATCTGAGGAAGGAAAGGTGACCAGCTAGGTGCATCCAGAATCAGTGCTGGGACCAGTCTTCTTAAATGTCTTTAGAAGTTACATTTCACAGGAGCTGGAAGGGAAGACCTGCCTCTTTCCAAGTGACACCAAAATCTGCAGTAGCATGAACACTCTGGGGAGGTGGGAGTGGAAAGGATGTGCAGAGATCTGAGAAAACAGGAGGAGTGGCTGAGTTTCAATGCAAAACAGTGCAAAATAATGCACTTAGGGCACAGCAATCCAGTGAGCAATCCAGGGGCAGAGTATGAAATGGGTGGCGTGGTATTGACAACCATCTAGAAGGAAAGAAACTTGGGGGTAATCATAGTGGATGACCTAAGAGTGGCCAAGCAGTGCAAAAAGGCACTAGAGATGGTTAGTGGGATGCAGGGGTGCATAGGGAGGGACATCAACAGCTGAAGGTGGGAGGTGGTGTTGCCTTGGTATAGATTGCTGGTAAGACCCCACTTTATTTATTTATTTGCTTTTGTTAACTGGGTGAGCACACTAGACAACCAAGTACCTATTTTCAGGTGCGACCCTGGAGATTACAATTGTACGTTCTTGGACAGGCAAAATGAGTAAGGTTACATTTAAAGTGCAACATACAACAAGGTCAGTACAGAAAGACAGCAGGATTTTAACAATGCAGATAGCAGGTAGTATAACATTAGGGTAGTCTCAGGATAGGCAGGGGCCACCATGTCAGGCAGCAACTCAATAAAAACTAGTAGATAGGAAGAGAAGAAACAATCTAGGGTGGAGGAGGTCCAATGCTTACTCCAGAAGTGGGACACTAACTATGCACACACTGATTGAGCAGTTGGGCCTAAAGTGGATTAATCTAACTAATTGGTTTCTCGCTTGGTAGTGGAATAATGGTGTGGCGGACCACTGCCATAGCCAGATAAGTTTGGTGGCGACTCAGCTAGTCGGAGCAACAGAGGCCGGGTGGGATCGTCTGGTGCATAGGCAGGTGGAGGCTGATTTCAGAAAGCCCCAGAGGGGGCCTTTAAAGCCACAGTGGGAGGGGGAGGAGCGTTTGCTTGAGGGGAGGGTGTTCCACAACCTGGATGTGTACGCAGCGAAGGCCCAGTCACCCATTTGGGTGAGAGTCTTGGGCACCAGGAGGGCCTGAGAGTCGCTGGATCTCAGAAGGTAGCTGGGGTTTGCCAGAACTAGAGATTCAGTGAGGGCTAAGGGGGTGGCAGACCTGACAACATTATCTATTAAATTGCCCAAGACATAGGAATGGTACTTTTCTGGTGGGAGCCACTCAAGCCAGGAGTAGAGCTCACAGCAGTGGATAAGGTGGGGAGCTGAGAGCACAAAGTGGCATACGTTGTTATACGCAGTGTCCCATTTTGCGAGACTAGTTTTAGCAACGTAGGCGAAGGTGACAAGCCCATAGCAGAGCGTGGGTAGGAGGACTCCCCTGGCTAAGGCGAGTCGGGCAGCAGGGGTGAGGCAGTTTTTTGCTCTGTATGCGAGGCCCAACTTGCAATTTGAGGCCTTGCATGCTTTCCTTATGTGCAAATTCAGATCCAGTTGAGGGGCAAGTGTCACCCTCAGGTACTTGACAGAATCTGTAACTTTCAGTGAGGACCCATCAGCACCTAAGATCTTAAGCAGGCCTGGGACAGCTTTTGTCTTGGCTCTTGAGCCGAAGAGCATGACATGCGTGTTCTGCAGGTTAATCGTGAGCTTGTGGGCCTTTAGCCAGATTTGGATTCTGTCAAAGTTGTAGTTTAGCTCAGTGTTGATGGTAGAGATGTCCCAGGAGCTAGTCATGATGACTAGATCATCTGCATACAGAGTGGTGAGCCCATGTGCCGGGGAGAACAGGAGTGGCTCCAGGACAGAGTCCTGGGGGAACCCGCAGCTAATCAGAGCTGGCTCAGACAGGGTCTTGTTGAACTTTGTGTACTGCTGCCTGCCCTAGAGGCAATTATTAAACCAGGCAAGGGCAGGGGGGTAGAAGACAAGGGACAGAGAGAGGAGCATAGTAGAGCATGGTCAACCCAGTCAAAGGCTTTCAAGAGGTCCACAAAGATGGCCCCAGTCAGTTTGCCTTGGTCAGCAGCAGTCCTGATAGTGAACGTAACAGCTGCTAGGGCAGTGGAGGTGCTGTGCCATTTTCTAAACCTGTGCTGAGCTGGAGAGAGTAGATTGTGGGTCTGTAGGTAGAGGTTGAGCTGAGAGGTGACAGCCTTTTCCAGGAGTTTGCTGATCGCTGACAGGATCGCTATAGGGTGGAAATTCATTGTGTCTTTTGGGTCACCTTGTTTGGGGACCGGAATGACTTTGGCCATCTTCCAGATGTCCTGGCCTGTGCCCAAGGTAGGTGATGCACTGAAGACGTGGGTGATGGGTCGGGCTAGGTAGAACGCCCCTAGCCTAAGTAATCTGGGCTCAAGGCAGTCATGCCCAGTGCCAGTATGGGGGGAGAGGTCGGCAAGGAGCTTCTGCATCTCCATGACAGAGATGACCCTGAGGTAGAAGGGGGGGTGGGGGGCTACTCCCCTGGGAGGGGGGGCGTGATTCTTAGGGTCATATGTCTGGTTGGAGAGAGCTGGCAGATTAGAGAACATGAGGTTATACTCATTGGCAATTGTATGGGGGTTGTTGCAGTTTACCCTGCCAATGTACATATCAGTAACCTGAGCTCTGGTGGACCCCCCAACCATGTTCTTGATGTTCTGCCAGAAACTCCTTGGGTTTCTGGCCATGGAGAGTAGGGCAAATTGACAGAACTCGCTTTTTGCAGATTGGTTGGCTCTTTTGCATGAGTTTCTCAGCTGCCTGTACACAAGAAGGTCTGTACTGGAGAGGGAGTTCTTGTATCTCGCCCAGCATTTATTCCTTTGTTTCATTAGACAAAAAAGGCCTCCATGGAGCCACTTTGTGACAATGCCCCTCACCTTCCTTTTTGTGAGAGGAGCATGTTTGTCTTGCAGTGGAGTGAAGACAGTCAGTAAGTTGTCAAGGGCCCTTGAGGGGTCATTTTTGGCAGTGACCTGGGACCAGTCAGCGTGTAGCAGGTCAGCAAGGTAGTGCCCAATGTTGAGTTTGGAGAAGTCCCTCATTTGGATCACCTTGCCAGGGATCTTAGGAGGGGAGATGCCCCATATGCAGTAGGTGGGAGAGTGATCCGATATAGCATCTGAGAGAATGCCAGAGGAGACAATTTTCTCTGGTCTGTTGCTCAGCACCCAGTCAATGAGGGAACCCCTGTCTCCAAGGGGGAGGGCCTAGTGGGTTCAGAGATGAGTTGGCTGAGGGCAAGACCAGCCAGCAGGGGCTCGTATTGCTGGACGTTGTGGCCTATCCAGTTGAGGTTGAAGTCACCTAGGACTAGAAACTCATTCAAGCCAACCATAGGGCTAAGGCTGTCAAGGAGGGAGGAGAACCCTGGCACACCACCCTTTGGAGGGTTGCATGCACAGACCAGGTGCACCTTCTTGGTGTTGCCTAGCAGGAGGAGGGCATACAGGAACTTACAAGAATGGGATGGGGGTGGCACATGTCCTATCACAGATACATTCAGGTGCATCTTATAGTATAGGAGTACCCAACCCCCTCTCTTGTTCCCTGCCCTGTCTTGCCTATTGAGATTGTAGCCCGGGAGGGCACAGACAGAGGCTGGACTATGTGGCTTCAGCCAGGTTTCTGTGACTCCCATAATGTCAGGGTTATAAAGTGCCACCCTAGCTGTAAGCTCTTTGAGGTTGGGCAGCAGGCTGCATATATTTAGGTGCACCAATCTCAAGCCTTTGGAAGATCTCCAGTTGGGGGAAGGGAGTTTTGGAGATGGTTTGGCAACCAGCAGACAGTGATTTGGGGCTGGGGTCCCAGCCAAACTGTGAAGCACGGAGCAACTACTCAGAGGCGGCATCCTGTCAGACCTCGGGGGGGTAAAGGCCGGAGGAGGGGTGAGGTAAGCGCCCTTGGGCAGTTACTTCAGGGCTGAAGTAACGGGATCTAGCTCCTCTGGCAGGGTTATCCTAGTGGATGGGAGGAGAGAGTATTCAGGGATAGGGGGCCCTGGAGTATTGACCTATTTCAGGCTATATAGAATGTGGGCTGGTTGTAGCTTCAGTCTACCTGGGATTGCGGCACATGCCCATACAAAGTTATTAACTCAGAGTTATGGTATCCCAAATAGCAATGGCTCCTGGTTCAAGAAAATTGTGAGTCATGCACTGGTCACACGGAAATTGCTAATCATACACTGGTTACGCAGACAGTGACATTGGTTATTATCTATCACCAATGATTATGTGTATGCTAGCATGAAACCTGAGTATCCTAACTTATTTACATATCTGGCCCAGCAATCACCCAAGGCAACATCCTAGGGAGATACAGACAGTCAGGGTACATGCTAGCATGAAACCTGGAGAACACTACTGCAACAGTACAGGGTAACTTTAAAGAATAGATAGGAGTATTCAAAAATCAACTGGTACAGGAAAATGTAAGCAGCTTGAGGGAACAAAACTCCAAGCAATGAGAAATATCATTAGCTAGTGAAAAAGACAAAGACAAAAGCTGTTTTCATTTTTTTTGCCACACCCTATCTGCTAATAGGGTTCCTGAACAACTAAGGAGGGCTTACAAGCATTTAAGGGGAGGAGTGAACGTGGTGGGTGGGCGGGTGGACTTAGCCACAGTAGTAAGTCCTTGTCCCAAGTGGAGAAGGAGGGGGTCCCAGCGAAGACCAGTCCACACCACCAACCCCGATGCTGAAAACCAACTGCTGCAACCGGGGCTGAAGCCCAAACCTGGTGCCTTTTTTTTTTTTCAGAATCTCTCGCTCTCCGCGGTCTGACTCCATTTTGAAGGAGCCCCATGAGAGAATTAGCCACAGTAGTAAGTCCTTGTCCCAAATGGGGAAGGAGGGGGTCCCAGCGAGGACCAGTCCACACATTCAACCCCCGACGCCGAAAACCACTTAGAGTACTGTGTCCAGTTCTGGAGACCATGGGCTTGATTCTCAAAGGTGGTGCAAGCTAAGCCAATGGTAGCTTGTGCACATAACCAGTGCAGCAGAGACCCTGCCATGATTCTTTATTTGCTAAGGTCCTGGCAGCAAAGTTCTGCAGCTTATGACAAAGGTGGCAGTTTGCCAAAGAGACAGCACACCCGAGAGGTGTGCCACAAGCTGAAGGTGCAGTTGGGTGGCAGCTGCACCCATGGACAGTGACCAGAACAATGTAATATCCAAGCACAGCACAATACATTCCTTCCCTGGTGTCTAGCGGTTCCCATCCGATCCTGATGTCTCCTGTATGTTCATAACAGAACACCCTGATGGCCAGTGGTCCCCCTTCCCCATCACCAATCTGCCCCTACAACATAACAAAATAACTTTCACTGGTGGTCTAGCAGACCCCCCATAATCTCCTCCTTCATAAAACATATTTCTTTCCCTGGTGGTGAAGTGGATCCCCTTCCCTATCCCCAAATTGCCCCTATACTGTTCCATATACACTTCTCTGGTGGTCTAATGGACCCGCCCCCACCCTGGCAGGTAGTGTCCCACCACCCCACTTCCCCCACACCATCCCTAAGCTGGTGACTGGCACAGCCCTCATATGCTACACCTCAGGATTTATGTGATAAAGGTGACTGTTTCTAGTGCCAACCAAAAAGAGTGAATAAAACTTTGCCCAGTGTCAAAAGGGTGACCAGTATTACTGCAACCACCTCAAACAGCGAAGGTCAATTACTTTCCCAACAGAGGTAACAAAAGAAACATTTCTATGAAGGGGGATATGCCCCCTGCTCCACCCAAAATTATTATAATCAACTCCGGGGGGGGGGGTGCAGACACAGAGGAAAAGAAGAAACACGAAAAAAATAATGTCCACTTCAGCCAGACCTGAACCTGGGTCTGCCAGCTCCGGGGTGGTGGCTGAAGCCACTAGCCACTATACCAAACAGTCGGCTCAGCAGAGCTTGGCCAAACATATCCCCATATCCTGCTCCAGTGAGTGTAGCTCTCTAAAGCCATACTGCTGCCCATTTTGTGCCACAAGAATGACGCAAGTCCACTTTGGCACATGCAGCCTCTGATCACTGTAGGCTGTGTTTGAGAATTGTTCCCAGTGCATCTTTTGGCACAAGCCACACCTTGCACTATTCCTTGTGGTGCAATCCCTAGAACCATTCAGGGAGCTTTGAGACTAGGGCCACACATGTCTGGAAAGGCATAGACAGAGTGGGTGTGGTTCAGAAGAGGGCAAATAAAAATGGTGCAGAGTTTGAATCAACAGCCATACAAGGAGAGACTAAAGGATTTTAGTATGTCAACCTGGAATGGAGGAGGGAGAGGGAGATATAAAAGAGACCTTTAAATACCTCATGGAGTTGAATAAAGTACAGGAGGGAAGTAATTTTTCAAAGAAGAGGTGCTCAAGAATAAGGGGTATGCTGAGATGTGAGGGAGTACTTCTTCACAGAAAGAGTGGTGGATTCCTTGAACAGCCTTGCAGCAGAGCTGGTGGGGGTGGAAACAGTGGTGGAGTTCAAGAGTGCATGGTAAAAGCACAAGGGAATCATAGTGGAAAGGAAGAGGGATCAGGAGAAAGAGCTGTAGATTGGGCACCATCTGTGATAATAGTGTATGTAGCGAGAAATGGGCAGACTGGATGGGCCTTGCAGTCCTAATCTGCCAAAACATTTTTATGTTTCTATGTTTCATAGTGTTGTAGCAGCAGGACATATTCACTTGCATCTATGGAAGTAAAATTCTAGCTAGAAAAATGTAAAAGTTGTTCTTCCACTGTGTTCAGAAGCAAAAAAAAAGGTAATATTAACTGCTAATGCGCAAGAACTGTAAATTTATGTTAACGCTGGCCAAGGTTTAACATTAGTTTTGTGTGTGTGTTTGTGTGTGTGTGTGTGTGTGTGTGTGTGTGTGTGTGTGCACTTGCACATCTTTATGTGGGTATATGTGGAAACCTACTAGGTCAATATGTCATATACAGAACCGCACGTGGAATACCGTGTAGAACATATAGCACGGTATACTAGCGCGACAGGGTACAAAATCCCACAAAGCACAAATGTTGCATGCAGTTTTGTACCCTGTCATGCATGGATGGGGAGGAGGAGTGACACAGAGGTCAATACCTCTGATAGGGAGATGGTCCCCTGAGCTGCCACCATGGCTCAGTGGGATTAGCCATGGCAGCACAGCAGCACTATACGTCTGTGGACCGGGGCTCAAATCCCAGTTCCAGACTTTTGCGAAAAGCATTTTGCAGTTTCTTTTTTTTCTCCCCCTGCAGTATTTCTCCCCGTCCCCATGTAGAACTCCCCCCCAGAGTCGAATATATTAATAGGGGGGTTCTGGGGCACAGCCCCCTGTAATGAGAGGTGTGGGGGTGGAGTCCCCCGCAGCAAACAAAGATGCCACTAGCTTCTTTAGCCAAAATGTGTTTCAGCAGTATGTCTCAGCAGCAGCAATGTATCTGCTGTATTTACAGCATAGTACATTGCTGCACTGTTATGTCATACGATATTATGAGCCTGTGCCATGTGAAAATTGCAGTGGTATTAATTTTCTCCTAACAAGAATTTGATACCTCATGATTTCATTAGCAAAGACTGATATATCATTGTTTGTCAGGTAATGAAAGGCTATGCAGAGCAGGAGCTATAAAACAAGATTTCAAAGAACTGTTTATCTTCTCCAGGTAAGTTTGAGTACCTACAAATACCAAGCAATGTAATGTTTTATCTGATTTTCCCATTATCTTCAGTCAAAAACACATAGCTGGAGTTAGAACAGTTAAGTATTAAACATGTTAGTCTATTTCTGAGCATTAGTTTTAATTTTTAGAACAGTGAAATAGTTACCTCACTGTGGTAAAATATATGAAAAGGACCATAAATGTTAGTAAAGAATATTTATCATTTTGTAATAGAGGTATATCTAGGAAAATTACATTGCATTTGCAAAAGCCTAAACTCAGTAATACTGTATGCTGATGTGTTTCACAGGTCACAGAAATTCTTATACGGTTCTTCTTTTAGAAGCCAAGACTTGTACATTGCAACATGTGAGGGTACTGTACCCATAATATTTTATCTTTCCTGAGGAATAGTAAATGTACCCCAATTCCAAAGATAATGGGCCAGATTTTAGAAGGTCAGAGAATGAATCATGGTGCTTGAATAGAAAAAAGAAAAATGACGCAATGATCAAGCTGCAAAAAAACTTGAGCCAGCTCTAATTTCTAATGGTGCTTGCATCAAAAATAGGTTTGCACGCACCAGACTGGCTTGCATCATGTTTCTACCAAAACAATGGCTGTGCTATGTCAGAAAGGGGGCCTGCATCCAAAGAATGATGTACCATCCTCTTATTTGGGATTTTTAAAGCATGAAGATCCTGACAGTATTAGACTAGCTAGAGCTAGTTTAAGTGACAGTAGTGCATATAAAGTGGCCCACAGCAGGTTAGCAGACCTGACTATGGTACTAAGAATGGCTTTTTGCTGCAAGACTGTATACATCGCAATGCTGTTTTACATACCATAGCTTGTAAAATATTGCTTCCAGAGACATGCCCATGTAGTACCCATCAGTATTGTCACATGAGTGCTATGATTGGAAAGTAGAGTATATATTTTGTAAAGGTTTGGTTATAGAGCCAATAACCTCCTGTGGGACAAGTTTAGAGTATTTGGGGGCATTAAAATGCCATTGTCTGGGCCATTCCTTCAACCATTTCTTTTGACACAGCTTTAGTCATTCTCACCTGATTACTCATATGTTTGACAAAGCTTCTGCCATTCTTGTCCCATGTGTCATATGTTCCATGCAGCAGACCTCTTGCATCATTTTAGGGTACTTTACCACAGTGAAAATTTTTCTTGCAAAATACAGTTCATAATATTTGACATACCTGCACTTGATGCAAGCTGGATGTTTGTCACACCTTGCATCAGTCTAAGGGTCCTTTCAGAATCTGGCCCAATGAGTTCTTTATAAAGCATTAAGCCTCTAAGCAAAGTAATTAAAGGTTAATACATCAAGCTATCCTCAGCAGGCATTTCCCACAATCTACTATATATGATGGTCACTACTAAAAACAGGCAGATACATGTTACCTGTCTCATAAATTCCTACAGTACAATATGTGTACTTATTGTCATCATCCCTTGTTTATTCACCTTCTGTTGACTTTATAAAGTGGGTGAATCTCCATTCCCCTCAATCTAACTGATCATGGACTGCAGGATTCACAACCTACCAAATGTACATGTACTACAAGTGAGACCCCCTTTAAACATAACAAATTAACAAGTCACTTAGTGGAATTACTGTACATACTATTACAGTCCTATACTACAGGATCTCATGATGCTGTCTCTGTGCATCTAAGCTGGTTGTACTATCACAGATGCCAGACAGGGCATCAGAGTTAATTAAACGTAAAAATACTCAAGATGATTCTAAATCTAAATTAAATTCTAGACTGACTTTACAAACTTACTGGAAGGTCAAATGTTGTCCTTATGCATTTGTTTTCTATATAATGTAATTTGGTAGTACACACATTATTTTGAACTCACTGATACCTGCATCCCGTATACTGCCAACATTTATAGTTTCCTCATGTTCTTTTACTGGCAGACATGCACTCCCTGGATCTTAGAACCATACTGGCTTATTTACTACCACACTGTCTTATTTACTCTTGTGTATGCTTTGCATCATGCTATACCGCTGTTGAACACAAGTAACAGCATCACTTCACTACCTCATGCTGTAACTTCAAACCTTGAGTGGTACTGAGAAAGCCCCCAATTGAACAAATTTAAATCTGTATGCTGTGTGGAAGGACACTTAACTCTTTTCATGTACACTATTTCTGGAACAAAGACTAAGTCCCTCCTGGGACAAGGTTTGCTGCCAAGTTTCAGTCAACTAACAACTTAAATATTAAATCATCCTATAAGAATGGTTTCCATCAAGATTACCAGAGGCCCTACACAGACATCAAAGAACATTCCACTCATTTGTATAATTGCTTGTAGGATGACCTATTTGTGATAATTCAGATGAGGTAGTAGGCCCTATTTTATGCCATAGAGATCAACTTTGCTACAATATCTCTCTAAAATGTAAAGTCCAATAGCCTCAAGGGTGTGGACTCAGTACACTTAAGTTGATGTTTTTTTCCATTTTTTAACCAAATTTCCTATATATAACTGTATATTCATTTAATATATTTACATTCACAGCCCTTAGGTGAATTTCACTACATTGTAAAATAAATCATGCAGCATTTATTTTTTCCAAACAATTATCTGTTTTGCATGACTATGCCAGAGTGTAATTATAGAACTTGAAAACTTGTAATAATATTCACAAATTCAACATACAAAGACATGTACATTCTTTCAAGGTAACAAATTATGCAACAGGAAACTTCTTTTACTTCATAATGCACAGTACATAACAAGTTGTACCCTCATTTAAGATTTGAAAGCCCGGTCTTGCAACTGCCATGCCAATGTTATACTTAATTTTTCTACTGTGGACAGACCAATGGACATTAAACATCTCACACAGAGCAGGATTGTACTTATAACCCAGTTTTACTGCTGGGAGAGGTTAAGCATCAATAAGTCAAGAGATGTTAGTGATTCAACAAAAAAAATATGATTTCTATATTGTGAAATGACAGAACCAGAACCTCATGTTTACAGTCCTAAAAATGAGATGTAACGCATCAGGATTCTGTTACTTGCTGCAGTTCTGTTACTGAGCCAAAATTTGTGGTAGAAGGCAGGATTTATGTCTACTTGTAGAAGCATTTTTCCATAAGCTGCCATAGTTTTTACAGATGTAGTATTGCATCTTCTGATGCTAAAGAGTTGACATGTAATTTGATGCTTAAGCAGTTCATTGGAAATCTGTTGTTCAGCAATTTATACAAGTGCAACACTTTATTGGGAGGGAGGCTTTTTTAAATGTTGTCTTAGCTCTAGCTGTTAGACCCATTTCCTAAGAGCTGTAAACTTAGAGAGCCCTAGTAATGTTAGTTATTTCCTGACCCTGTAGTAACCCACACAGAGAGTGCCCAATAAATGACCACTTAATATTTGAGTAAACCCAAGAAATCAGAAATTACTTTAAGATCTCACATTACTGACTAGATAGATTTTGTCACTTACCATCCACACAGGCTGGCTTTGCTCTCGTTGTGCCGGCAATCTGTCCTTTTTTACATGCGCATCGAGCTGTTTGCCGAGCTATAGTCCTTCGGGGCTGACTGCTGTCTTTGTCCAGAGTGACAATCTCACAAGTACCTGCAGCCAGTTGACCTGAAAAAAGAGCCCACAACAGGTACCAATGTCACTGTATGTGCTACAAGCAAACAATTACAACTGAACAGAGTCATGGCCTAATGTCACAGCAGACATTGTGTGACAAATGGAAAACAAAGCTGATGGATGTATAAAAATGAAATGGAACTGCCATTTTGTTTTCTGTGGACCTGTCACAACAACAACAAACTAGCAATGTCACAAACACTTATTGTCTTAGATAATGTAAGCTATATTTAGACTGGGAATTATCGTGTCAAAAAAAGGCAGAAAGAATTTGAGAAGTCAGTATTTTAAATCCTTAATATTTACATTTTCATACAGTTTATCAGTTTTAGAACATAGTTAAGTATTTAGTTGGATGTACATGGCTAAATAATATAAGGTTCCTGATTTTGTTATATATGTTTACTTATATAATATTCCGAAGATCATCTTGTGGTTCTCAGTTGATAACATTCAAATATCTTTAGATAAAATTTAGATTAATAATATGTTTCAATTATAATTTATTCTTCCTAAAATAATAATGAAATATCTTGGTAGAAGAACACATCTATGGCTTAAATCAATAGGTGGCTACCACTCCAAGAAAATCATTAAAAGGTTGTATCTTTATATTGATGCACTGCAACTTCATACTAAATTTGGTGGTTACTTCTTTCATATTAATACATTTCCTTTTACACTATTTTAATGATAAACATAATATTTTTGTTGGTTGGCTGTAGAAGTTTAAGAGTTAATCAAATTATCGTATAAAATCATTCATAAATTGTATACAGTAATTAATCACACTGATTTTTTTCCAATTTCATGTGGCATGATTTGAGACTAGGGTGGTGCAAATAGTTATTACTAGCCAGACCACAACTCACTGGCAAGTATAAATATTCAATTGTAATAATTTGAAGCTTCAGTGAACTGTAAAGTGTCAGTGGCTCAGTAGGTAGCATGCTCACCTATGGGGCTAGAAGATCGGAAGGTCACAGGTGCTAACCCCACATCACGTGCTTGACACTGTAGTGCAGTACGGGGGGGGGTACTGCACTATGGAGATGCAGTCCCTCAGAAGAGTTTTTAAACTGAGCTCCCTTCTGCCAATGTCTGGTAACTGTCCATGTGGAAGTAAAGGATCATATGGCACTTATTAAAGAAGAGTCGCTGAGGTTCCTTAATGCATGGCCGACATTCCCCCTGTCAAAAACACCAAACCATGCAACCCATCCCTCAGGAAAGACCTGAAAATAAGCTATTATAGCTTAGAGTGCCTTTCCTAGTCAAAAATTAAAAATAAGTTGGAGGCAGTATAGTGTTGTGGCTAAATGCACTGAGCTGCAAACCTGGAGAAATTGGTTTGAATCCCACAGCCATAACTTGCATTCTGTGTGACCAAGAAGAAGTAATCTAATATCCCAGTGCTTCCAGGATGCACCTGAAAACAAGCAACAGCTTAGTGTGTCTTTTTTGCCAAAAATTAAACAATAAATAATAACAAATATTAAAGAAATCATTAATCACAATAAAGCATAAGCAGCACTGCTTCACGTAGCCATTCTGTTCTTTGTCACTGTCAGCTGTCCCAGTCTTATTTCATTTTTTTTCTTTAGAAATGGTTAGGAAGGGGGGAAGGGAAGGGAGGGAAGGGAAGAAAAAACAAGTAAATGGAATGAAAGGGAAGGGACAGCTCTGGAAGACAAAGTGGAAGATGAATTTACATTAATACAGCACTTTTCAGACATACATTCATATTGTATCCAAAAGCACGTCACAAACAATGAGAACAAATAATAATAAAAAGACTGTCTCACATTCACACACATCCATAGACAATTTCTTGAACTAATATTATGAGATGGGGAATGTTAGCCAAGACACCAGGGAAAACATTTACTCTTATGAGAGTTGCCTTTGGTTCTTTTACTGTACTTCCACCTGGACACAGCAAGGACAGCACCAGAGATTGGCAGACAGGACTATAGTTTTATGTCTATTGGAAGGATGACACACCTGGCAATACATTAACACCAACATACTGCATTGGAGTTCCAGAGTCCAGGGTACAGTATGAGCCCAAGTACTGGTGCTGGACTGGAACTCATGACCTTTTGGCCCAAAGAAGATATACTAACATTTTAAACCCACACAAACAAAGTTACTTTGATACACTGCACATGTTATTGTTCTCACTTGGTGGTTGATGAATATGTAGCAATTACAGAGTAGAGTTTGATAAGAAAATCAACATGATAAAAATCAAACCCCACACCTGTTTCAAAATTCTGAGAACAAAACAGCTGCAAGATCTCTCCTGCCACCACCATCACAACCACTGGCTGTCAATATCCAATGGATGATTTCAGTTTAGCAAATGCTCTTGACCCAAAATGGTTTAAAACTAACTGCTTCAGTTCACCAAGGGAAAATTGTGCACTTTATCCAAGAGGAATATAACCTTCCCTAAGAAGCACAGAGAAAGTCAGTGAACAAGCCACCTCTGTACATGAATCAGAATTCTATTCTAAGCCCAACATGGCAAACAATAAATTGTGCTCAGAACCAAAGGATGAGTGCACTAGTGCAGTGAGCTAGTGATTGTAGTTCTGACAGACTCAAACACTTCAAGACAGGGACCATAATTGATCTGAGACATGTCCTTCCAAGTTACATTTTACAGTAGATGACACGCCCACATGACAAACCTTCCTGTGACTTCCTGGTACCCATCTAACCCACTGTTTCCCCTAAGGCCTTAGAAACAAAGAGAGAAACATTGATCTCCATTCTGCACAACATCCAACTGAGATCATCCTGTTTCTTGTAAGATCAAAACAATTTGCAGTGCCTCTAACTTTGGCATAAAGGGTGAATCTTAATTTTATATTAGTAAGTCACTAAGTGTAATTTCATCAGAAAAAAAAACTAACTCATATATCCTAACACACAGGAGGTTTAAATTTGAATCTGCTATAGACAATACTCAACAGAAATCAGCAGGGGTATGTGCTGGGTGACAGACCCTTGTTTGCAGTTCTTACTTCTTTTTCTGGCCTTCCAGGATAACAAGGCTTTTATTTGGCATCTCCAGCTTCACAATTAAAATGAAGCTGAACTGTGTGTAAAATGTAACAGGTAGGAGTTTGAAAGCTACTGATTCTAGAGTTCCTCACTGATCCATTACTGAAGCAATTAAAAATCACTGGCATTTGGTCCTATAGCACTCTTCTGTTTTCTGCCTTCCATGAACTGAAAAGGCCACATTTCTTTGTCATGAGAAAATATTAAAGAAGAGATTCCATGAAAATTAATTCAAGTAAATGATTATGAAGAAATGTTGAGTAATTCCTTTGTGCTGCCACTTTTCAAGAATCAGAATTAAAATATATATAAAATTCTGGATAAGTGATTAATCAGATAAATAAAGAATTCTGGTAAGAATTCTGGTATTTAGTGTTTGTGTTATGAAAGCATGTTTTCTGTTGCAGTTTATGGGAGCAACTTTCATATCACTGCAGGCATATATCTTAATACATTATATAGCATCCATGATTAATATGCATATTCTGCCTTTGCTGTTGCTTGCTTTGATAATTTAATATAACTCCAGTGTACAAGTTGGACATTCCTTAAATTATATTGGGCTCCTACCCAGTCTTTAGTATCTAAAATACAAGTAGAAAATGGAAATAACATTCCAACTGTGATAATTCTGTATACTGATTACAAACTGATTTGAAAAGCATCACTTGTTTTAAAAACATTTACAGAGAAGCTTATCACAGTAAACATTTGTCACATAAGACTTAAGTTTGAAAAGAGTATATCCCTTCATGTGCCTGTGCATACATGTTTGCTAATAGGGCACACAATGAGCTAGGGAAAGCCCTCAAATACTATCAACAATTGGCTTAATCAGCTTGTACTAGGATGAAATAATTTCCAAATAATCAAATTGTCAATAGTGTCAACCAGTTAATGACTTTACTTAGGAAATCCAGAAAGTAATAGTGTACTCACAAATTGTAGATGACAAAAAGTTGCACACTTACTAGATTTTTCAATGTTTGATTAACATTTTTAAGGGCCTTGTTTGCAGTATGGGTGTCAATCAGCAGGCCAGCAGCATATTCTGATTTTCATGTTACTACTATAACCTTGTATCCACATACAGAAAGAGATGGATGAACTAATCAATTGAGAACAGATAAAATTGATTTAATCTTTTTCTAGAGTTTAACGCTTAGCAGAGGATTTTCAAAAAGATCCTTCTGTGATGCATCCACCACAAATTTTAAGATGTTAATGAATTCAAACAGTTCACATTCAAAAAAGACAAAACAAATCATCAAAAATAAAACAAACTGCATTTGTCATATTTTTTACCACAAATTATGACTTTTTTATCACAACAAGTTGTATATTTTGAAACCAGGGCTGTTCAGACACAACCAGGCAGATAAGGATACGTGTGCAACATCCATTTTCATCTGCATACAACCTTTTTGAATGTCTAGCCCTTAATGTTTGGATAACATCTTAGAAACATCTACAGAGTTATTCATTGTAACAGTGGTACGAATATTGCTGTTTTGTATGACTGGAAAGTTCATGCCCAATCTCACAAATGAAACTTTTTTGAATGATTGCATGTTTGAGATGCTCTGAAAATGGAATCCCACATAGTTTCTTTGGAGCTGCAGGACATGATTTTTAGACCAGAACTGTCACAGATAATTTAGTTTTATTTTCAAAGCTGACTTATGTTTGTATGTTTAGGCAATCTGTAAGATAGTCTACAACTTCCACCATTTGTGTACCACTCAACTATCCCACATTATGAAATATATCCCTAACTTGACTTCTCAGAACTACTCTGTAACACATCTGTCCCACAATGAAAGCATTCTGCCAACACAGACAATATACTACAAACTCAGACCTCAAGGCAGATATTAATAACATTGTATACTGGTAAAGCAAAGTTAGACTTGCAACAAATGCAAGCACTAGCTTCTGCATTGTGTTGAGTTTGTATCTTCATGTTCAACGATGTGTCTCAGCAGTGGGACCAATGTCACACATTATGATGAAAAAAAGTAAAGTTTTGTTTTATGGGTACAGTAGTAGCCCTGAATGGCAGTGTTTTCATCAAAAACCGGCTTGAACTTTGCTTTTCATCATTTCTGATGCATATTGCAGAAAATAATAATATTCCAATTCCTTTAAAAAAGGTGGGTGGGACTGGAGCTGACAGATCATGCAGCTATGTCCACATCTGACCCTTTTGAAAATTTACTATGTTTTTGCTCCAACCACTGAACAGAAAACAATTCCTTCATGTCCATTCTTGCCTGAGTTGCTTCCAGATGTTGCTGTAATTTTCCTTTATAATTTGAAAAGTTATTAGTAACTTCCTCAAAGCTTAGACAGATTCTTTGCCAACATCTAGTCATTTTTTTCTTTTTATTTCTAGTTTTCATCACATCCCTGTTATGTACTTAATGTTATTGTTGTTTCTTCTTCATTGGTAAACTAAGAAAGTGCCATTTATTGGAATCAAATCTGGGATGCTGAGCCCATAATGGACGTTGTGTTTGTGGACTTCTCCAAGGCCTTTGATAGAGTACCAAATGGGGAGCTAATTGTGGTTCTACAAAGTGGGATTCCACAGGGCTCAGTGTTGGGACCATGCCTATTTACCCTCAATGTAACATCAGTGCACTGTGGAGAAGGTGATTGGGTGGCAAAATTTGCTGATGATTCAAAAATCAGTTCAGTAGTGTAGAGTAGGGAAGATATGGAAATATTACAAGGAAAATTGACCAAATTGGGTGACTGGGCAAACACATATACAGTAAGTTGGACTTTAACCTGAACAAATGCTCTGTTATGCATTTGAGGAGAGGAAATCAGACAGAAAAATTTACTATTAATGGACATACACTTAGATCAACAAGCAAGGAAAGAGACTTGGGGTGGTTATAATGGATGACCTAAATCAAAAAGAAATTTCCAGATAATTACAAAGAGGGCCAGGAAAGTGTTGTGGTGTACAGTATTATGAGACATATTGAGAACAGGGAGATTGGTATGATAGATACATAGATAGATACATAGATACTGTCAGCAGATAAGAGCTGCCAGATCCATCCAGTCTAACCATTTATGTTACCTGATGAAGTGGCCAGTGACCCTATCTGGTCACTGGCTTTTGCTTCTCATCTCTAATATTCCTTTATACTTGTCCCATGCGTGTTTGAAGTCTGCCACCATATGGGTGTCCACCACTTCCTGGGGTAGGCTATTCCATGCATCCATATAAGTCCCATATAAGTCCCTTGTGAGGCCTTTTATTGGAGTACTGACCAAAATTTGTTTCGTACTGTCTTGAGCTCAAAATTAGACATGGTCATAATCAAGGGTGCATAGAGGAGGGCCACCAGCATGATTAAGTTGATTAGGCATTTGAATTATGCCAAGACATTGGATTCACAAGGACTTTACTCCTTGGAGCACAGTAGAACAAGGGGGTACATTTGCCTGGTTTAAGGAGCATTTGAAAACAGTGATTTATGGGTGGGTGTTGGCCTTTAATTAAGTGAGCGGAATCATAATGTGAGATTCCATTTATTGCAGCTAAGAAGGGAATTATACCATATAAAGAAAAGAGCAGTTTGGTTTAACCAGAGGGCAGTGGACAGATGAAATGGAATACTACCATTGGAGGTGGTGGGCAGCAGGAATATGAAGGAATTCAAGACCAAATTAGATGAGTACTGTTTAAGGAATAAAATATGTGACTATATCTTAGAAAGCAAGATCTGACCATAACTGATAGGGATACACCAAATTTTCAACATAGCCTTATTATGACCCTGCCTTATGAAGAATGGCAGAGAAAGTCTCAACTCCTGGCCTTACAGTGATTTTGCACAGGGACTGCAAAATCCACTTTCAGGATGCAAAAAGACATTTTGGGCAGGAGTTGAAAAATGACAGCTATCATATTCATGAGATGCTGTAAAGAAATGGCTGTGTTGTAAATTTGAGGTAAAAATATTGAAAAGTACCAAAGTACCAAAAGTGTCTGTGTTTGCAAAATTCAATGTAGGCTAATAACTTTATTTTTTTAATATTTTTGCACCACATTTTGAACATAGCCTTCTTATGACCCCATCTCATGAACAAGGGCAGAGGGAGAGAGAGAATTTTCAACTCCCACTTGAAAGGTGATTTCACGCAGGGACAATGAAATCACCTTCCGGGATGTAAAAAAAACATCTTGGTCAGGATGTGAAGAATGATAGCTGTCACATTCATGAGGTGCTCTAAAGATATGGCTATGTTTTAATTTTGTGGTAAAAATATTGAAAATTACCAAAGCTATATGCATACATTCAAAAATTCAATGCAGGTTCATAACTTTACTGTTTTTTTAATATTTTTTACACCAAATGTTCAACATAGCCTTCTTATGACCCCACTTCATGAACAAGGGCAAAGAAAATTTTTAACTCCTGCCGGAAAGGTGATTTCACACAGGGACCATGAAATCACCTTTTGGGACAGATTTTCCTAATGTGTGTGTAATTGTTCATAAGATGAGGTCCCAAAAAAGGCATCTTAAAAATTTGGGCCCAAAAAATTAAACATGCCCAGGTTATGCCACTAAGTTCAAAACCACATTGACCTGCATACCTGCTTCTTCAGTTCACAGTCCAGATTTGAAAAGTGAAGATGTGTCTGTGATCCAGAGATGATTACAGCATTAGATGCCCAATGTGTAAGACAGGTTTGGGGTGTGTGGGTTGGTGGGTGGTGAGTGGATGGGCTAGGTGGGGATAAGGAATGACCATAAAAGACATCAATGGGCAGTTGTATTTTTACAGTTAAAAAAAAAAAAGAAGGATTCCCAAGCACAACACTGGGGGATGGGGCACCCCAGTGTCACTGTTGTGTTTAGGTGGGGGTTCTGAGAGGGAGAGTCGGGGTGAGAAAAACATACTTTTATACAAAAAAAAATCTGCATGCATGACTGAGGGATTGGGCACCCCCAGTTTCACTGTTATGTATCTGAAGGGGTGTGGGGTGGTGGGTGCTGAGAGAGTGAGTCATCTGGGGGGATAAAAATAAATATATAAAACAAAAGGTCCAATAGTCAATGTTGGATTAAGCACCCCAGTGTCACTGTTATGTTATGATCACAACACTGGGGGATTGGGCACCTTCCAGTATCATTTTTACATTTCTGGGGGGTGCTGAGAGGGAATGTTGGGTAAAGGGGATATGTTTACTTTAAAAAAAAAAAGAAATCAGCTGGCATGGTGGAACACAGCACAGTCCTTCATGACTAAAATGGCCACTGCAGCATACTACACATGTGCTAGCAGTCACGAATACGCAATACTGTCTGGTGACCATCTTGGACATGGCGGAGTATACCGTGTGCTGCTGTGACCACTGACAGACTACAAAATAGTGCAGTGACACTGCCAATGCAGACAGCAAGTGGAGGGCTTCACAGACAAAGCAGTGTCTGTGTTGCAACTCCACCATGTTGTTTGGTCGGAATGAATGTGCTACCTGTTATTTTGAAAACACATGGGCTGCAGGGATATGCCCACTGCAGCCCTAAAAAGGGCTAGCTGTCAAATGGTGTATGCCTAATTTGGTTTATATTAATTTTTAAAATCTATGAAATGCTGCAGCTCTGTCTGCTCATTTAAGCTGAAGTTCCAATAAGGTGCTTGATAAGACAGTTATGGCAATGTCTTATTATTCAGATTCACACAAAGAAAACTGCTGATGATAAATTTCCTCAGCATTGTAGGGCTGCCTCATTGCATCATCTCAAATCACAACTAGATGGTGTTACTCACAGATTGCTTTGTGTATTAATTGTTTTCCACATATAAAACAAACAGCAAGCATTGATCAATATCAAAGAAGCCTTATTTGGCAAAGAGTTTATTGATTAAAGTCATTATTTGTTTTTAAAGAGCAGGTTTCTAGTTTGCAAAGTTCCCCTCCAACATATAGGGTAGCTTACCTTCCAGTTTATACATTATTCCAAAAATGAACATTTTTCTCAGTCTGTATTTTTCAGAAAAATACTCATAAACCAGTTCTGTGGACATGGTTTCCAAAACATTTTCTTTTCCTTAGTTGGAGCCGTGCACCCACTCTTTCCCATTTTGTGATGTCAGTACAAGAATGGTCCTGGGGCGCAGCTCACTTCTGGGCACATGGGTGGCACAAGCCCTGTTTGGGGCAGGCATCCTGGGGTTGCCAAAGGCTACCATTGAGGATTGCTCCTGGCTCATTGTTTGGTGTAAAGGGCATTTTGCGATACACATTGTGGTGCAAGCCCCTTGCTCTGCACCAGTAGCTTTCAGAATCAAGCCCTGTCTCTTTAACTCTCTCTCTCTCTCTCTCTCTTGCTCTCAATGCTGACTGACATGTGGGGGTACTGATTACAAGGAGCAGATAGCTCTAGTTGAGGAAGACTCTTGTAAAATTTACTGGCATTTTATTTTTCCTTGTTGGGGGCACCGGTGAATATAGTGAAAATAAAAAGGCAGTGAATATAACCTGCTATACAATAAATTGTCTATTGCCATAATGAAAATTATTTTTAACATTTTGCAATGTTTCTTATAAATACATAAGGTAATGAGTATGAACCTGTATCTCTTTAACTAGCACTATCAAATTGGTGTCAAAATGTAGTAAAAACAAAATTGAAAAAAAAATGGGGATTCCAAATGTAGCACTTTGGAGGGTATGACAGCCTGTTTTGCTAATCCTGGAGTTTGGTGGACATTAGGCCACCAGATCAAAATATTTGAATACCAAAGCACCTGTAATGGTGGCTTGTTCATGCATTTATACAGAGTAGCCATCCAAAAGCATCATTTGTAGTGGTCTCTTATGTATTTTAGTGTACATGCCCTCCTGAACAGTAGATATTTTACAGCCTGTGCCAAAGCTACCCAGATGGTCAGACCGTGACAAATGTAGAATAACAAATTTATTTTAATTTTTTATTTATTCATTTAATTTTATATTTATTTATTTATTGCTGAGCTGTGTGTACAAGTCTGTGTATATTTGTATTATTCCACTGTAATGGATCAGGGACACTAATAAAAATGAAATTGAACATGTTATGAGGCTATTTTGGGAGGCAAACCCAATAATAATTAATTAATTGAACAAATAAGATGTCTGGGTGTAGTTGCTGACAAAGTATAGAAATGTGTCAACTCATCTATGACCAACAAAAATCTAAATCAAGGATTAGATATTAAAAGCTAGTATAAAGTTATCGGTTGTGAAAAAAAAAACTCCACCTCATCCTTTACTTTTTTATTCTCTGGTAGTCCAGTGATTCCTCCCCCTCACCCATTCTCCAATTGCTGTCCCTGTGTAAATTGTTTATTCCCTGGTAGTCTAGTGGTCCCTCCCCATTCTCCGATCACCATCCCCTTGTGAAATTTATATTCCCTGGTAGTCCAATGGTTTCTCCCCACTCCCCCATTCCCCGATCACTGTTCCTGTGTAAATATTTTATTCTTTGGTAGTCCAGTGGTCCCTCCCTACTCTCCCATTCATCAATCACCATCCCCAAAGTTTTTTCTTTTAAATTCTACTAAAAAAAAGTCCCTCGCTGCCCTGATCCCCCACCCACCTCCCATTCAGCACCCACCTATGCATCTGCCCATCATGTTAGCACATCCTTAGACCCCTCAACAAATAGTTTTTTAGTCTGTTGTCATTGACAGAGTTTGTAGGAATCCAAGAGGTGGAGATTTTGACAATCTCATGCTCATTAGAGAAAATTTTGGGATTATGACCCTCAATGCCACTAAAAATCCAGGACTGAACATGCAATTGGATGTACGTCCATATATGAAAAATAAAAGGAAATAATGTTCTCATTCTGTAATACTGCTTTGAGAGGGCTGATTTAACTTTGTATTCCATAGCCAATATTAATTTTGAATACATATTTACTTTAGGCTATGGTTTGCAATTCTAGGCAAAGCCATATTATTTTATTCCTCATAAGGTACAGGGTATAGACTCGGGTTTTGGAAGTCCCCCCTTCTTTTCACTTGCTACCTGAACTTTAACCTTGTAATAAGAATGCTCTAGTTTGCACCCAGGGCCTTTTATCCTGTAGTGAAGTTTAACTAGGATTTATACTGTTTATAATTTCTATAATCTTTCCCCTTTTCATATATTTTATTTTTGTCCTGGCCCTGACCCCCAACTCCCCCTCCACCTCCTCTTTTTCTTTTTCCCTTTTCTTTCCCCCCTCCTCTCCATGCCATTTTGTTTTTCCTTTTCTTCTTTTATCAGCATCTGTGGCCTTCTGTATTACATATATCTTCTTGGAAATGCCTTGATGTGTGTTTTTAATATATCATTAGTTTGCACAGTGTGGCACCTTTATTATTTAATATTTTGAATAAAGTTGTATATATTCACTGTTTTTATCTATTCACAAACTTTAGCATCATAGGGGTGTCACCAGATCACATGCTCTGTCTTAACCATATATAAGTGTTGTAACTATCCTATTCAGCCTTTGAGAAAGGACCCTATCTGAAACATGTCAGGCTAGAGCCTTTGCTGTGTCTGATTAAATGTTTTTCTAAAGAAGACCTTGTCTGGCATCCCTCTTTCCAGGTTAGTGTGTGCAGGAAACATTTTTTTAATTGCCCCAGGGTGACGATCCACTCTGCTACAGGAGACACGTCTTGCTGCTGGAACATCAACTGACCTATAAGACAGTAAGGTAAGTACTAATCAATGTATTTCAATGGGGTTTTCAATTTTAGTGCCAAACCTTGCCATTTTAGCATATTTTGACACCAAATTTTCAATAAACCCTTTTTGAAACTCCACCTCATGAACAATGTCAGTGGAATTTTGGAAATCTTGCATGAAAGACAATTTCACTGACAGTTGGTGAAATCCACTTTTAGATGAGATTTGAAAATTGACTCCAACCTTGTTCATGATGTGGGGTCATAAGAAGGGTGTTGAAAATGTGTGGTCAAAATATGTTAATATGATGAAGTTATGCACATCCATTGAAATTTGCCGATGCTCCCTTGTGACTTTTGTAATTTTAGATATTTTCACCTAACATTGTTAATATAGCCATTTCTTTACAACACCACATGAATGTGAAATCTGGCCCAAAAATGTATTTGAGTTACTCTGGCATGGAATTACATTGCAGTCACACAGAATGACATTTCAATATGGACTTCACAATTTTTAGCACCAAGTTCATGAGGTGGGGTAATAAGAAGACTATGCTGTCAATTTTGTTGCTGTTGTCTTACAAATAGAAGTACAGGTCCCTCTGAGACCTGCTCTTTTACATCTACATACATATATGCATGTATGGAGGGATGGGAGCCCAGTGCTCTTTCTAAATGTTGGCCGACATGTGGGATACTGATTACAATGAGCAGCTAGCTCTGGTTGGGGAAGTTTCTTGTAAAATTCACTGGCATTTTATTTTTGCTCATTGGGGGCACCTGTGAATATAGTGAAAATAAAATGCCAATGAATATAACCTGCTATACAGTAAATTGTCTATTGACATAATGAAAATAATTTTAAATGTTTTGCAATGTTTCCTACAAATGTGTAAGATGATGAGAATGAGCCTGCATCTCTTTATCTAGCAATGTCAAATTGGTACCAATGTGGAGTAAAAAACAAAATGGGAATTTCAAATACAGCACGTTGGAGGGTGTGAGAGCCTATTTTGCTAATACTGGAGTTTGGTGGACATGTGGCCACTAAATCAAAATATTAAGGCACCAAATTCCCTGTAATGGTGGTTTGTTCATGCATTTATACAGAGTAGCCATCCAAAAGTGTAATTTCTGGTGGTCACTAATATATTTTAATTGCAATGCACACCTGACCACTAGGTATTTTATAGCCTGAGCCCAAGCTACCCAGATAGTTAGACCTGAACAGATGTAGTAATAACAAATATAATTACATTTATTTTATTTGTTCATTTGTATAGCTATATATATATATATATATACACCATGCCCATCAGGATGAAGCTCAACTCTGCAGAATTCTGCAGTAGAGTTCATGCAGCAAGTAATGCAATTTCAATGGGAGTTAATCCATTTTGTTATGCAGGAAACCTGCAACACTGTGCTTCATCCTGTTGGGGGTATATATATATATATATATATATATATATATATATATATATATAGCTGAGCTTTATCTACAAGTCTTCACATATTTGTATTATTCCACTTTAATGGATCAAGGACCCTAATGAAAATGAGATTTACCATGTCATGAGGATATTCTGGGAAGCAAACCCAATAATTAATTAATTAATTAATTAATTAAACAGATAGGATGTCCATATATAGTTACTGGATAAAGCACAGAAATCTGTTGTCTCATCCTTGACTAACACAAAATCTAAATGAAGGAGTAGACATTAAAAACTAGTATAATCTTAATGGTTGTGAAACAAAAACTCCACCTCATGTTTTTCTTAAAAAAAAAATTGTCATGACAGATTTCCACCACACAAGAATCTTTAATGGGCCATGATCTAAAAAAGTTGTGTCCTGTCCCATGTCTAATATAATGCTTATTTAATAACATTTCAACCAATTTTAAACTTGATTACATATATTGCCATAAAAATAAACAATGACAGGATTTTTAACAATATCTTTCAACTGCTGTGCATCTTCCTAATGGTGTCATAGTGGCACAATAATGAATTTCCAAGCTATTTTACTTAAACTGGTCTGACAACAGATCACTCGGTCAGCCAGTAGGTAAGTAAGTAAGGCAGGAAAAACAATCTGAGGGCAAATGAAGGGGTCTCTGGGTCTGCACCTCCAATACACAACTTGGCTCTGCAGGACACTGGCCAAATCACAATTTTCTTACAGTCACATCTGTGAAGAGGTGAGATCCCCCAGTGTCAGAGTGAGACATGGCATTAAATATTCCTTAACATTTTGTAAAAAACAAACAGAAAAAGAAACTTTGCAAAATAGAACCACGTATATGCACAACAGTTTGTAATTAATTAGCCATTAAAGACTGGCATCATTGCATCTTGTAAATGTTTACAAGGTGCTGCTAAGAAGCTGATTTCCAGCTTGCTTCACTGTCGCACTGGGGACACTGTTGTCTGATCACATTTCATAGATTTTAGTATATTTCAAAAATGTAAAGACAGACACTTAAATCCAGATTCTCCTAAACATAACATTATAAATAATGTATGCTTATACAGTGCTTGTTTTGGCAGAACCTGTCATTTGACTCGTCTGTATTTTTTAACTTAGGCTAAAATATGTAATCATGCATTTTTTTTAAATATCAGATTTTGAATGTGTTTATTGTCAAGAAGTGGAGAAAGCGAGAGAGGAACCAATAGATCGAGCTATATATTAACAGCTTTTGTGGTTCACAGTTCAATGGCCATCCTGCTGTTTTGACATCCAGTAGTTCAAACATCATTAGAGCAAATAACTTAGACAGTGAGAATAAACGAGGAAAAGTCTGTGGGCCTGATTCTCAATGAGGGTATAGGATGGTGTAAGCTGCAGCATACAGCTGCTTGCACTAAAGTCCTATGTGCTAGGGATCCTGTACCAGATTCTGGTACAGGAAGGGTCCTTACATGTAAGTCCTCACACCAGCAGCAACCTCTCCCATGCGTCAAGCATATGGTGCAACATTGCCATTTTTTCACACCTCCTCATGTACAGTATAGCTGTCATTTCTCACATCCTGCCTGAAATGTTTTTGCACCTCTGCCACAGAATGTTTTGTCGCTGTGTAAAATCAACTTTTGGGATGGATTAACAAAATAACAGTGCCAATGTTCATGAGGGGATTTCCCAAAAAGCTCATGTTGAAAATTTGGTTAAAAATTTCACAAAAATGGTCACGTTCTGAGTGTGTGTTGTGCAGTTTCTACCTGCTCTCATAACTTCACCAGTTTTTAATATTTTCCCTCCTTATTTTCAACATTACCCTTTTCCACAACTCCTCATAAACAGTATACAGCTGTCATTTTTCACATCCTGCCCAAAACATGATTTTGCACCTGTGGTGCAGAATGGTGGGTTTGCCGAATGAACTCAACTTTCAGGACAGATTAATGAAAATGACAGTTACATTGTTCACGAGGTCAGGTCACCAAAATGCCATTTTGAAAATTGGGTGGAAAAATCCTAAAAATGCCCAAGTTACATGCTTCCATTGATTTGTGGCACCCGTATCTTGAAAACTATTCGAGATACAGATTTTTCACTCTCCACAGCTTAGGACTAAGCACCTGAGGAGGTTTTGACATCATGATTACAACTGCAGTGGAATTTATTTCATAGTTGCTACAGTTACTGAGATATTGCCAGATTAGTATTACAAGGGTTACTTTTCATGACTATAGGGCTGTGCTATGTCCGTACTTATGTGTAAGTGGGAGCGCAGGGCCCAGATGGTCCATGCTCCCACTTATGCATATCATTATGCAACAATGGATAGTGAAAGAGGAGCACAGGGCCTGGAGGGTCCTGCTTCCACAACCACATACCAGTTACATTACACTTTCTCCAAAAGAAGGCAATTCATTGCAAAAAAACTACACTAATGCATCAGTTAGGGTTTTTATTAAAGCATAGAAAGGTGGGACATTTGACATTAGGGTTACCAACCTTACCACTCCACCCCACCCTCCACACACAAACAGGCATTGGGGTGTGCCTTGGCATTGTTGGGCCTAACTCTCACCCCATTCTCCTATACTGAACCATCTCATCTTCTTTAAACATGGAATGAGGTGAGAGTTGGGGCAGATGACTCCAAGGCACATCCAGGGCCTATTGGTTTGTAGAAGGTGGAGGTTGGGAGTGGGGTGGTAGGGGTGATAACCCTAAAATCAAATTTCCCAGCTTTTTACACTTTAATAAAAACTGTAATTGATGTATTAAGGTAGTTTTATCATAATATATATATATATACAGTATATATATATATATATATATATATATGTATGTATATATATATATATATATATATATATATATATATAATATTCTTATTTGACATACATATATATATATATATATATAGAGAGAGAGAGACAGTGTAATTTGACATACATTTTAATGTACATTGACTATTAAGCATGTTTTTTAAAAAAAGCATAGCAATTAATGATTTAAAAGAATGTTTAGACATCAGTTAGGATTGAAGCAGGAAGGTACAAAAAGAGGTAAATGTGATAACTGGCAAAAAGTCCATTAATCCTTCCTTTGTGAGAGAGAGTGAAGGAGTGATTTATTTGGTATTTATAGGTTTATTCTTGTTTATTCTTGTGTGTTTTTTCTTTTCTTTTTGTAGTAATGTTAAAATGTGTTGGGGAGGTTTTACGACGGTTGGGTGTTATTCCCCCACCAGGCTCAGGGAATTACGTCCTTTTGAATGCCCTCCATTGCCATCTGACATCTATTCTAGTTGTCGTGAGTTGGGCATTCTTAGAAAAAATAGGTGAAGGTGGAGAGCTGGGCCTGTTGGGGGACTGGAAAGGGGTTGGCGGATTGGGGTTTTGGGGTCCAGGAGATGCCCAGTGGCGAAATGGGGTCAGGATAGGGGTTACTCCTGTCTTGTTCCTATACCCAAGGGTTCCGATGTTGATGGACAGGTGCTGAGGTCTTCCTTGACAACTCATCCTGCCTTGGCGGTGTTGTGCAATGCCAGATCTATAGAAAACAAGACAGCTATTATAGCTGATCTTGGTGGGTCATCTGATCTGGCTTGCATCACTGAGACCTGGCTGGATGAAAATCCAGGCCCTATACTGGCCTTGGCAGTTCCAGTCAGGTTCTCGGTGATACACCATCCAAGATTGGATCCTAGGGCCGGGGGTGTGGCCATTATGTTTAAGACTGAGCTGGGCCTTGTGGATGTGCCATTAGGAATTACCAGATCCTTTGAATATATCCTGGGAGAGGGTGTAGGCTGCGGGATTCTCCTTGTTTACCATCCACCAGGTGACGGTGGTGATTTCTTGCAGGAGATAGCTGACTTCATCTTCGACCTAGTTTTGAGGTTCCCAGACTGATTGGGTCGACAATGAACTCTCGCATTTTGGTCAAAATCTCCTCCAGCTAATGGTAATGCTGGGCCTAACACAGGTGGTTACCTGCTCGACCCATGTAGGGGGTCATTCATTGGATCTGATATTTCTTTTGGGTATGGAGATCACTGATTTGGGGGGTGGAACCAGTCAGTTGGTCTGACCATCACACCATAAGGTTCAGCTTCAGGGCCCCCCCGATTAGGTCTGCCCCTACTGAGATGGTTCAGTACCACCCTTTAAGGGGTGTTAACCCCAGTGACCTAATGGTGGTACTGGATCTATCAGGTTTGTCAGGTGAATGCATGAGTCCTGATGATCTCGTACAAGCTTATAATAAGGCTGTGGGAGATGCTCTGGACAAAATTGCTCCTGTTCGTGTTTGGCCTCTCACCCTCCGTCCAAGGAGCCCCTGGTTTGATGGCTCCTTGAAGGAGTTGAGGCGAGTTGGCCGAAGGTTGAAGATAGTTTGGCTGAAGTCCAGCAATGATGCTGACAGGCTTAGGTTGATGGCACATTATGATTGCTATCAATCAGAAATCACCCATAAGAAGGCAGAATTCCTGTCCAGGGAGATTTCTGCTACACAGAACTGACCAGCTCAGCTTTTTCAGACTGTTGACGGTCTGTGCAATGAAGTCTGTCTCCAACCTAAAGAGCTTTTTCTTAGCTAAGATGCAAGGAGTTTGCTCGGTTCTTTGCAGATAAGGTTGCCAGCATCAGATCTGGCATTGGTCTAACCATTTCTTTGGGGGATTGCGGTGATCGGCGGGAAGTGGCATGTGCTCAGTCTGTCTGGTCAGACTTTTGCCGACTGGGGTTCAGTGACATTGTAAAGATCACCCAGACATTACGCCCAACTAATTGTAGTTTGGATCAGGGCCCTACACCCCTTTTAGTAGGATTTTAGAAGCTATCTGCCCAATCCTTGCTGACATTGTCTGGAAGTCCTTGGAGAGGGGGGTCTTTCCTGACACCCTCAAGGAGGTGGTCGTTCGACCACCCCTTAAAATATCTTCCTTGGATCCAGATTGTCTAGCTAACTGCTGGCCTATCTCTAACCTGCCATTTGTTGGTAAGGTTATTGAAAAGGCAGTTGCGCTGCAACTGGATGATCATCTTATGACTCACAATGTCTATGATACTCTCCAGTCTGGTTTTTGGAAGAAGCATAGCACGGAGACTGCCCTTGTCCGGGTATTGAGCGAGCTCCTAATGGCTAGAGATCGAAAGGCATGTACCATTCTGGTCCTTCTTGATCTCTCTGCTGCATTTGACACTGTAGACCATGGTGTGCTATTGGACCGCCTGCGGGTTTACTGTTGACTGTCTGGTACAGTCCTCAAGTGGTTTCATTCTTACCCCACAGGCAGATCTCTGAGAGTTGCCACTGGAATATATTCCTCTTGCGCTCACTCCCTGCCTTGTGGGGTACCGCAGGGTTCCATTTTGGCTCCCATGCTGTTTGCAGTGTATATGCTACTATTGGGAGAAATCATTAGGTGATACAATCTGGGTTTTCACTGCTATGCAGATGATACCCAGTTGTATCTGTCCTTTCTCCCCGGCCAGGGTGTTGCACTCTCCGTGCTAAACAACTGCCTTGCTGAGATCAGACTTTGGATGAGTTCCAGCTGGCTAAGACTGAATCTGGATAAGACTGAGGTACTGGTAGTGGACCCAAGTCACCCGGGGGCGGGTTTGGGAGATGGACAACCCTCAGGTTTGTTACTTGGTGGTATTCCGCTCCCTTCCTCTGATCAGGTGCGTAATCTGGGCATTATTTTTGATGAGGGATTGACCTTAAAATCTCAGGTATCAGCTGTCATCAAAACCTCTTTTTTCCATCTGAGGAAAATCACGCGGGTGAAACACCTGGTTCTGTCAGACGATCTTCCAACATTGATCCATGCCTTTGTCACTACCTGCCTTGACTACTGCAATTCCCTTTACCTAGGGCTACCTGGGGTTGATATCCACCGCCTGCAGCTAGTGCAGAACGTGGCGGCCAGGCTTTTGACTGGGACATCAAGGACCAGTTATATTACACCTGTGCTCCGCGAACTGCACTGGCTGCCTGTTAGGTGGCGGATCACCTTTAAGGTTGGTTTACTAACCTTTAAAGCCCTACACAACCAGGGTCCTGGCTACCTGAAAGATCTCCTGATTCCCTACTGCCCCCTCCGCCCTCTCCATTCTGCCAATGAGGGATTGCTGGAGATTCCCAGGGTTCGAATGAAAACATCAGGATCACATGCTTTTGCTTTCTCAGCACCAACCCTGTGGAATTCTCTACCTTGTTGGTTGACAGAATGCCCAACTGTCGATAGTTTTAAAGCTGGTTTAAAAACATATTTATTTAACTTAGCTTTTATTTAAATACAGTTGATGCACTATGATGCTGTTTTAATCTATTTATGTCTATGTTTTATGTACAGCACCTTGTTTGTGAAAGGCGCTATATAAATAAAGCTGATTTGATTTGATTTGATTTATTTATTGTGAGTGTGGTGTTCTTTTGTGTTTCATCGATTGTATGAAGCAGCATTGCGTTAACCTAACACTCTCTACAGTGACTTCATTCACTGAAAGCATTGGGGTGTTAGTATATGTTCACATCTTGAAATACAGTTTTTATGTGTAAATAACAGCTATGCTGTTTTGAGCAGTCACTCAAACTCATAGAATGAAAATTCAGAGAGCTTTGTATCCCACTAATGCATTTCCTTACTTTTTTGGCTTTGTGCCTAAACCCTAACTAATGCTACAACACAGTTTCTTACAATTCACAATTATAAAGAGCTGTTGTAAACACCTCACACACAAAAACACAGATTAGCTGAAAACAATATACCTCTCAATGGCTGTGTATTTCACATACTGCTATATATTTTACACTCTAATTGTGGTTACACCCTGAAAACGCAATTCATGTGGGCTTTAAAAGTTGTTACTTCTTGTATGTGGTCATGAGGCAGGGTGCTAACTTTCAGATTTGTAAACATTTGGTGAAAACATATTTACAAAAGCAAAGTTATCAGTGAAAGAAAATGAAGGTGGGAGAATAATTATGTATTTTCCAAAAGAAAAACAGATGTGAAAAACAATGTTCAAAAAAATGTGAATTACACATGCACACAGACTTAGGCTACTGTAGCTACATTACTTTTCTTTTACTCATATCTTAGCTATTGTTTAGAATGTGTTTTCATGAAATGTTCACTAGTCTGTAAACTATAACCTTCAGTCATGATCACATAAAGCCAGCTTTTAAATCCCACCCAAACTTTGCTTTCAAGGTTGTGTCTGAAAACACATTTGCAGTATGATTTAAAATGTGTCACCTACGTGGTTGCAAAGCACCGTGGTAACGTGCTGATTAAGTCTTAGTGAAAAAACAATTATGAGCAAAAGAAAACTGAGGTAGAAAAAAAACTAAGTCAGTGTGAATGTGTGCAGTTTATGTTTTTTTATTTAGTTTTTTGTGTGTCTTTTTGAAGAAAAAAGAGATGTGACAAAAAAAACATAGATCCCAAAAGTAAAAAAAAAAAACCTGCACATGCACATAGCCGTAGTTTTTTTTTGTTTGGTTGTTTTTTTCACCTCTGTCTAATGTACAGTAAGCTACAGGTATGGGGCAGTGATAGACAGAACAGTTGCTACACATAGTTGCAGGGCAAGGTGTTAAGTAAACCACAGGACTGAGGCAGTACCACAGAGGATAAAGTGCCTGCCATCCACAAAGCTAGATTTAAGCATTGTGTACTACAACATATCTCAAAAAGATTGAAAAAGCATTGCAAAACAAAACTACATTAATTTTAAGTTAGGGCTGCAGTACAAAGTATATTGTAAAGGTAAGAGAATGCAGATCAAACCTATGCAGACTAAAAAGAAACCACTAACAAGAGTGACTGTGTTACTAAATGTCACTATTGCCATATTCAAGGGTAAGAAGAACAACTCTTGGAACAGAAAATTCAGAATAAAAGGTAATGGTTCACCCTACAGAATTCCATATATTTTATCCATTTAAAACCCACTTATAAACAAACTATTATTTCAGCTTTATTGCAAACATACTGTATCTGCTGGGCTTACACACTGTAAGTGAAAACTTTCATCTACATTTATAATGTACTTGTGGATACACCACACAAGTTAGCACTACACAATCGCACCCGACCATCTGATCTTACTTTATGATGTTTACTGTATCTGTTATCAGCATACTGTATGTATTTTCTTTATTCATGTTCTCAGAAATATTTTGTAAAATAAATTTTTATTGAACTTTCAATCATGAAAAAATTAGGTGCAGACATGGTATTATAAGGAAAGAGATGACATCTTCAAAACTCTAAGGGCTCTAGATGGTCCATACAAATGAGTGTATTTTCATAACATACTTATTCATCTCTGTTTGAAAAGCAGGAATGTGGACATGATGGGCCTGGTATCCAATCTGCCTTTAAATGATTATGTTACAGAATTATGATATAATGTATGGTAGAATGCTGTAATGTGGCAAAAAATCATCTTTTTACAGCGTTGTTACACTATCGATGTGACATCACGCTCCTGGTACAGTATTGTGGCTACATCGCATCGGTAGTGTAACATCATCGAACACAAAGGATTGTTGTTGCTAGGATACTGTAGACGCCCAACGAAAACCAGTTTAAATGCAAAAAGAAAACAATGCTTTTTAAAAAATAAATTGTCCTGGCTGTGAAAACATGAACACATGCGTGATCCTTCACCACAATGTAATAACAGCATTTCATATATTGGCATTTTTTTACATCTTCTCTGCTGACCATACATTTCACCATACACTATAAAAGACAACGTATGGTCAGCGGTGTGTAACAACGCTAGGTTAGTCTTCTCGTGGTTCCCTTGGCCACACTGGTAAACCTCTCGAGCTTCGCTCTCGAGGTTTAACAGAGTCACCAAGGGAACCACTCGAAGGCAAACCTAGCATTGTTACACACTGCTGACCATACATTATCCTATATGTTATGTATAATTGGCTTGGGCTCCCTCCATTTCAAAATGTACTTTTTTGTCAGTTTCCATTTTCTTTTATGTTTTCTAATATCTGTTATTCAATCTAAAATCCCCCATGCTGAAGTAGTACACTTATACTACATGCAATACATCTACAGCATGTGTGATATAAATGTTTTGAAGATATCCAAACAGCATGGATACCAATGTAATTGCTGCTCAAGAGTTATCTATTCCTATGTGTAAGTTAACTAATCTCTCTTCTTTTTGTACTCAGTCCATCCCTAGTATCTGGGAACAAGCCTCAGTTATTGCTATATATAAAGAAGGAGGAGCCTCATGAAGCACCAATTTTATTTATTTATTTATTTAGTTTTTGTTAACCGGGTAAGTGCGCTAGTCAGCAAGTGACTGTTTTCAGGCACGACCCGGGAGGTACAATTACAATACACAAAGAGTACAGCCAGATTATTAAGACAACGAGTACAAAAAATGCAGAGAGAAATACATATGGCAATGTAACATACATTAGTAAACAAAATATACTTTAGCACTTGATCATGGAACATACTCAAAAATGTGAATAGTAGAAGGCAGAAAATAAGAGAGGATAGGCATCAGTAGAAAAGACACAAGGAAGGGAAAACTGGCAAAAGGATGGGAGGGAGAGATTAAGTGGAAAGGAGGTGCTGTCAGCTACGGCAACAGCGGGGTGAGGTACCAACCTGCGGCCGGGCCTATGGAGCCGAAAGACGTCAGGTGAAGAAAGGGTGGTAGGGGGGAGTGGCAGTAGATGGCAACAGCGGTAGGAGGTAGGAAAATACAGCTGGTCTGGTGGAACCGATAGACGGCAGGGTGAGAGTGAGGATGCCGGTGAGAGGGGTATAGAGGCGGAAGAGTTACAGCAATAGCGGCAAAAGTGTCAAAGTCAAGCCGAGCCAGTGGAACCAAGAGATGGCAGGGCAGGGAAGGGGGGTCGGTAGACGGTGGGAGTAGGCGGTAGTAGGTGGAGAGAGGTGACTAAGCACAGCCAGGAGGGTGGGGACTAAGGAGGGGCATGGATGAGGTAGGAACAGGTAAAGGTGAGTTTGGTGGGGAGTGGCAAAAAGGGGGGAAGAGGATATAACAGAAGAAGGGGGAAGAGAGCAGCAGTGGGGTTAAGTGAGGAGAGGCTGTGAAGTGAAGATAAGAATGTCATGGAGTAGAATAGCGACTTACAATTGTCAACAGCTAACATTAGGCTTATAAAGAAACAGGTTAAGGCAACATTAATTGCAAGGCACAAAATAAAACATTAATTACAAGGCACAGTATGGAACACCAATTTGGACAGGCAAAAGCTAGCAATGAGGAAACAGTACAAATGCAGCGGATCAGGTAGGGTCAAAGCAAACACATTTGTCCATAGTAGTGAGGAAAGTCCTGAGTTTGCTCTTAAAAGTCACATGAGTGGAGACATCTCTTAGATCCTGAGGTAGTAGATTCCATAGGTGGGGGGCAGCATGATGGAAGGAGCCCATGCCCTTTTTAGTCCAACAAAAGGGGATGGATAGTAAGGTCTGATCAGCCGATCTAAGATTCCTTGTGGGAATGGCCGGCCTGAGGAGATCAGACAGGATAGCAGGCTTGGACGTCCTTGGGATGGAATCAACTAAATTGTACAAGTAGTACTGCCTGGTAGAGGAAGGAGAGAGCCAACCAAGGTCCTGATATAAGAGACAATGATGCTGCAGCCGAGGTGCTTTGGTTGCATACCTGCACACATTATTGAAGGTAGTATCCCATAGTTGCAGTGAGATTTGGTGGCCAAGGACAGGATGGGACACCCATATGTAAGGTTGGCAATAGAATGCCTCTGGCTATCGCCAATTTAGCAGCAGGGGTGAGCAGGTATTTGGTTCTATAGGCAGCCCCAAATTTGCAGTTAATTGACTTGCAGGTTTCCTGTATATGTGCTTCAGGTCCAAGGTTTGATCCAGGTGGATGCCAAGGTAATGAAAGGAAGTGACAGTTTCTATAGGGTCCCCATCGATATCAGAGACAGAGATGGTCAGAGGACAGGATCTAAGCTTGTGATTGGAGCCAAACATCATAACTTTTGTTTTATTTGTATTTGTATTTGTATTTGCACTAAGGATGTCAAAGTCTACCCACCAGAGTCAGCCCAGTTAGGCAGCTGGTGGACAGACACTCTGCAGCTCAACAGGCAGGCAGGGGAACAATGAATAGGTAAGGAAGGAGGAAGCAGGACACCGGGACATTGTACCTCACATCAATGGTAAGCATCCTTTTTAAACTATTGTAACTGCATACACTTTGCAAGGGACTGAGGTTGGAGAGGGACACATAATAATTAGGGTACAAGTGAATCTTCCTATCTAGGGTTGGAGTAAAAAATGGCTAAAGAAAAATAAAAAAAAAAAAAAAAAAAAAAACATGCAGGGTAGTGGTGAGTTAAGATCTAGGAAATGTTTGGGTATAGGTGAGACACCCTATCAAGGGTAGTAGTAATTAAGGGTTTAAAGACAGAAAAAACAAAAACAGGGAGTTTAGGGGCAAGTTAGAGTCAAGCAATAGTTTGGGTACAGGTAAAAAACCTTATCAAGGGAAGAGGTAAAAAAGAGTCTAAAGGAAAGCAAAAGAGAAAAATGGGCAGGGTAGAACACAGGTACGCTGGGAGTGGTGCAGTGCAGTTGCTGTGGGGGCGGCAGTCTTCAGGAAGACTTTCTGGAGACTGCAGTGCTGCCCCATCTGCATGCACCTCTCTGAGCTAGGGGGGAGGTTGTTAGCCTCCAGGATGACTTGGCTAGGATTTGGGGTACCTCCTCCCTCACCAAGGGACTGCCAAGCCTGCAACCTTGGCCTCAAAGGATGCCAAGGAGGAAGAGTGGCTGGAATATGGTGGGCTTGGGAAGGGTAAAGGTGATGGGTCAAAGCACCATCTCCCACATGGCACTACTACACAATTCCTATGCTGCTGTAGCAGGATGGGACAGTCTCACGGAGGAACCCGCAGTAGTGACCAGGGAGCATGATGTGGTCCTCCATAGTGGAGACCACAAAGAGGGTGGAAGAGGACCCCAGAGGAGAAGGAGGAAGCAACTCCTGGTGGGGGACTCAATTGCTGAGGGGGATAGATTTGGGGACAGAAGGGAAGAGTAAAGGGAGGTTAGGTGCCTACTCTGTGCCACTGCTTGGAGGGATGAGAAGCAGATCCTGAGGATTGCTAGGGCAACAGAATGGGAGGGAGAGCTGGATATCATTGTCCACCTAGGGACCAATCACCTGGCTAGGGACAAGGTTAGAAGAATGCATGATGAGTTCAGAGTTGGGGATGAGTTTTAGGCAGGTAGCATGCTCAGTGGCCTTTTGTGAGGTACAACCTGCATATGACAGAGGGAAGGATAGGGTATTCTGTACCTGGAGCTTCAACACATCGTTGAAGAAATGGTACAGAGAGGAGGTATTCAGCTACATTGGGGACAGGGGTCTTACCTGGTGGGACAGAAGCCTATACAGGTGAGATGGCCTAAATCCATCTGGGAGGGGAACCATAGTCCTCAGTGAATGGTTTAAATGTTGAGATGGAAATGAGAGAAGAAAGGGTAAGGAGAGAATGCAAAAGGGGACAGAGGAGGTTGACAAACAGGATGTTAGAAGATTCTGGAAGGCCATGTGTGCAAATGCTCAAAGTCTGGAAAATGAAATCCAGGAGCTAGAAGCCATCATAGCAGAGGCTGACCTGGACATTGCTGCCATTACTGAGTCATGGTGCACTGAGAACCATGACTGGGATATAGCCATACCAGGCTACACTCTATTCAGAAAGAACCATGTGGTAAACAATGAGGGAGGAGTGGCTTTTTATGTGAGGGATAACATATTACAGGTATGTCCAACCTTTTCAGGGTCATGTGCCACATTTAGATTTCTGAATAAGATGTGAGTCACAACAACTTGTGGCCCATACCATACTCAACGTGTGGTCCTTATTATATTCATATTTACCCATATTTAGGAGTTAAAATAATAACATAGTCATAGTAAATAGTCAATAATCATATTTTATTAAGTAACAGTATTTTTTAAAAAACAGTTGTAATTTTAAAATAATTATTCAGAGCAGCTCTTGAGCTTTAGATTTGTTTGCAGGCTTAGTAAAGTAGCTTGTTGAGCACTCAGGGCACTTTTCAGCTCCTGCACTTTGACTGTTCTGAAATTTAAACCACTGTGATGTGTACTTGACACATAATTGACAAACTTGTCGAGAGCCACATCAAACTGCTTCAAGAGCAATATGTGGCTCATGAGCTACGGTTGGCCACCCTGGCATAAAAGCTACTGAGATACAGGGAAATTAGGGAGGGTCAGAGGTACTGTGGACCACCCAAAAAAACAGGGAAGGGAGGCTCTCTTTGCACTGGCATGATCTACAGACCTCCAGCATGGGATGGTGGGGGTTGGGTAAGGTTCTGGTGGAAGTCATCCAAAAGATGGCAAGCAAGGGAAAGGTGCTACTGGTTGGGGACTTCAGTCTGCTTGATATAGATTGGAGCATCCCAGCTGCAGCTTCAGCTACAAGCAGGGACATCCTGGACTCCCTGTAGGTGGCATTTCTCAGGCAACTAGGAAAGGAGCCCACTCATGATGGGGCAATACTGGACCTTGTTCTCACTAACAGGGACAGTGTTGAAGACGTCATAGTGGGTGGCCACCTAGGGTTCAGTGATCACTGTATGGTGTGGTTCAGTATAAGTACTGTGGTAGAATCAAACCACACAAAGGTGAAGGTCCTGGACTTCAGGAGAGCCGATATTAAAAAGATGGGGGAATGCCTCAGGGATGCTCTGGCAGGGAAGAGGATATGGGGGAAGTGGAGGAAAAGTGGGTGCATCTCAAAGGAGGGATAAAGAAGGCAAACAACTTCTGCATCAGACGAGTAAGCAAAAGCAGGAGGAAAAAGAGACTGCTGTGGTTCTCAAAAGAGGTGGCTGGGAATGTAAGGGCAAAAAAGGTTAGCATTCAAGAAATATAAGCAGACACACAGAGAGGATAGAGAGGTATATCAGGAGAAACAGAGGGAGGCAGGGAATGCAATGAGGAGTGTAAGGGCAAAAATGGAGAGGACAATAGCCCAGGCAGTACAGAGAGGGGACAAGGTATTTTTCAGGTATGTAAGTGAAAAATAAATGATCAGGGGAGGGATAGTAAGGCGTAGAAGGGAAGGAGGGGACTGCATGGAGAGGGACCAGGAAAATTCAGACATCTTGAACAAATACTTTTGTTCAGTGTTCACTGAGGAAGGGAATGTGAGGGACCACAGATCCAGGCCAGCAGCATTAAGGATATGGAAACAGACACTGGTCCATTTACAAAGGAGAAGGTCATGAAGGAACTCACAAATCTGAAAGTAGACAAGGCAATGGGTGCAGATGGGGTGCATCCTAGGATATTGAGGGAACTCAGGAAAGAGCTGGGTGCTCCTCTGACAGTCCTGTTGTACCTCTCACTGGAGGCCAGAGTGGATTCAGAAGGCTGGAGGAGGGCAGATGTAGTCCCCACTTCAAAAAGTAGGAGCAAAGAGGAGACTGGCAATTACAGGCCAGTCTACCTGACATCAGTGGTGGGGAAATTAATGGAATCACTACTTAAGGCGAGGATTGTGAAATATCTTGAATCCAGTGGCCTTCAAGAGCATGAACTCACTAAGGAGAGGTCATGTCAAACAAATCTGATAGACTTAATTGACTCAATGACCAGGGAATTAGATCAGGGTGGAGAAGTGGATGTGGTCCACATATATTTCAGTAAGGCCTTTAACATCCTTCCACATAGGAGACTTGTAAACAAGCTAGGAAGTGTAGGAGTGTGTCCAAAGGTGGTAAACTGGCTAAAACATTGGTTGGGGGACAGAAGACAGAGGTTCATGGTAAATGGAATTTACTCCAAGGAAGGGAGGGTGACCAGCTGTGTACCACATGGATCAATACTGGGACCTTTATTAGTGACATGTCAGAGGGGCTAGAAGAAAAGGTATGCCTCATTGCAGATTACACTAAAATCTGAAATAGGGTCGACAGTCCAGGTGGTGTAAAAAATTAATAGAGATCTAAAAAAGCTAAAGGAGTGGTCAAGGCTATGGCAGCTAACATTCAGTGCATGGAAGTGCAAAATCATGCACTTGAGGCACAGAAACCAAGGGGCAGAGTACAAAATTGGGGGTGGTATTAACAACCACCAAACAGGAAAGGGACCTGTGGGTAATCATATCTAATGACAAAAAGGTAGCCAGACAGTATGACAAGACAGTGGGAGGAGCTAGTGGGATGCTAGGGTACATAGGAAGGGGTTTCATCACCAATAGAAAGAGAGAGGTGGTGTTACTGCTGTATAGAACACTGGTAAGACCTCACCTAGAGTACTGTATCCAGTTCTGGAGATCTCATCTCTGGAAAGACATAGGCAGGTTAGAGGCAGCCCAGAGGAGGGCAACTAAAATGGTGCAGGGTCTGCATTCCAAGCCCTATGAGGAGACACTGATGGACCTCAATATGTGTACCCTGGAGGAAAGGAGACAGAGAGGGAGAATATGATAGAAACATTCAAATACCTCATGGGTATAAATAAGGTTCGTGAGTGAAGCTTTTTTCAAAAAAAATATGTTCAAAAACAAGAGGACATGCTTTGAAGCTGGAGTGGGGGTAGACTTAGGGGATATGTGAGAAAGTACTTATTCAGTGAAAGAGTTGTGGATGCCTGGAACAGCCTCCCAGCAGAGGTGGTGGTGGGCACCCCCATGGTACAGAGTTTCAAGAATGTGTGGGATAGGCATAAAGGAATCTTAGATGGGGAAAAGGGGGTAAAGCCGGAGATGAAGGAAGGTCTGAGGTGATACAGAACTTAAGGAAAATGGGCAGACTAGGTGGGCAAAGTTATCCTTATCTGCTGTCAATATCAGCGTTTCTATGTTTTTCTGTAGGGAATAATTTTTGACCAGTTTCCATCCTGTCCATACTTCCAAAGCTGAGAGAGAGAGAGAGAGAGAGAGATAGAGAGGAGGGGGTTAGCATGAACTTTTAGTTTATCTACCAAGTAGGAAATGTTAAACATGGTTCAGCATGGATTTCAACAGAACAAAATCTCAATTTCTGCACTTGTAGGTTGTACAGAAAACTTATATGGGGCATTAGATGCTTATGACTATGCAGGGTGTTATTCATGGACTTAAAAATTTTTGACCTTGTTAGACACAGACTGTTGTTTATAAAACTATATGCCCATAGAATGTCTGAAAAACTAATTGGTTGGTTTGCTGACTAGTTCACTAAGAAGGTACAGATGGTTAAGCCAAAACATGTTGTCTGCTTCACATAATCAATTCATATTGGTGTTACCAAGGGTTCAATGTTAGGGTCCCTTTTGTTTAGTTTTCTTTTACATGAGATCCCTTTATTTTATAAGCATAATAATAAACTACTATATTCCAACAATGGGGTGCTACTGTATATTTTACTAACAAATTAGTATCTGATTTACCTTTTTTGCTGCAGAAAGATTCCAATGAGATACAAAAATGGTTCCTGAATAATATGATAGTTTTGAACATCTAAACGTATAAATCTGTGCTCTTTACCAGCAGTAACAAGCAAGGCAGTTTTAATTCATCTTCGGACCTAACTTTTCCAGACAACACATCAGTGGAGACTTTACTTAATTTTAATATATTTGATGTAGACTCTTTTTTTTTGGTTTCTTTATTTGCTTCTGGCTATGCAGCTCGCCACTCCATTTTGTCTCTATTCTATACGTTCACCATCTTCCTAAATCCAGTCCCTTTCTAGCCTGAACAGACTCATCCAATCCTGGCTGGGCCAGACTCTTTGGACAACTGGGATTTTTCATCAATGGTTGGGTACCTCCTTCTCGCCTTTCAGCACAGCCACAGCTAATTGACAGAGGGGAATGTCTGTTCCAAAGTGATGGTGCTAGGAAATTGTCTGGCCTTTCCAAATATCATGGGGTCTCAATTAGTGATAGGCTGATCTTCATGTTGCTATCAACCATATGGCATCACTGCCCCTATTAGAGCCTTCCTCTCTATCAACTGATTGTGATTGTTGACTGCAATTGTAAGTGGGGGGTATCAGGCAGTGTGTGGCCACTTATGCCTCCAATGGCACCTTTACAGGACTACCATTAGGACTTACAATGAAGGCAGCACATTGATTCTACTTTAACCCATCCAGTAGAGCATCACATGGATGGTCTGAGCCGCCATCCCTTCAGGCCTCTTTCCTGATATTCTGGGCTTGGGGCACAAAGCCAGGTTATCAGCATTGCCAGCGTGGTCCCCTACCACTCAATGCCACAGAGCCATCCTCTTGTTGACACATTGTCCTACCCTGACCATAAACTATGCTGAATCTCTGGTTAAATGACTTAATATTCATAAGGTTCAATGAGCAGAAATCATATTAATTTCACTTGTTAATCAAGAAATGTTCCAGTTTCAAATATAATTCTTCCACTACTAGACTATGGTGAAATAGTATGTTCATCTGTGTCATACAGTGCCCTGTCAAGGGTGAAAGCACTAATAAATGAGTCATGTCATTTTCTGGTTGGTGCTAGCATACTACTCACCATAGCTAACTATATTCACAACTTGATTATCTACATTTTGATTAAAAGGCACTAAAAGCACACAATTATCTTTACTAGTAGCAAGCTGAAGATTACAATCTTAAATGGCAGTACACTTCAAATTGTGGATGTTGTGTCACTCTGGACTTCAATCTGACATTTGAAGGTCAGGAGTCAGCTGAAGCTTGTAGTAACATTTTCCATCTATGTAATATTGCATGGATCAAACAGTATGTTGTACTGGGGAACCTTGTGACAAGTACATGGCTTGTGTCACTGCAAGACAGGATTACTAAAATGCTCTATACTTAGGGTCATCTTGAGGTCTGATGTTCTGTCCTGCAGTTGGTCCAAAATGTTGCAAACTGGCTTGTGGCTGGAACCTCTCATAACAGGGACAAAATGATGGCCCTACCCAATCTGCACTGGATACCAATTTGCTGGCATATCAACAACAAGATTTACTTGATTACACACAAGCCAAAGTCTGGGCCAAGTCTTGGTCTGGTGCAGCTCCCTGACTCTTTTTGCAATTATTGTACTTAGTCATAGCACAGACTTACCCAGGCTGGAATCTTTTCCATGCCTTTTACAGTATTATATACAAGGCCCTACATGATCTATGTGGTGACTACCTGAAACATTTCCTGCTTCCTCATACTCCTGGGCACCTTTTCTGGTCTACTGATGCTGGACTCCCAGCAGTTACTCACTCTCAGATGAAGCTCCTGGGAGATAGTCCCTTTGCAGTAACTGCATAGGTTGTCTGGCATTCTCTACCACCTGGAGTTCAATTGGCATTCAGAGTAGATGCTGTTAAAGGAGACTTAAAAAAACATACTGTTTTGAACTCACTTTTCTTAGCTCTGTTACTTATGAATGTACTTAGTGTTTATTAATTTACAATAGTTTGTTGATGCTGCCCCTATATGGTGCTCTAAGACATTTGAGAAGGGTGTAGAACAAATAAAAGTTGCATTGGCCTTATATGTAGGTAAGATACTTCTATTCTACTGTATTAGATATACTCCTTCTGTCAATTACTACAGTACTAGCACAGGAGCTAGCACAACAAAACCTGCCCAAAACAGGAACCAAAGCAAAAAAAGCAAAAAAGAAATCCAAAAAACTTCTGATCATAGGAGACTCCATGATTCAGGGAGTTGATACGTATCTCCAGCAAGGGGTAATGGTCAGATGTCTCCCAGGTACATCAGCATGGAGAGACACTGACCACATTGCTAAAATTGTTAGGGAAGCAGGAGAAAACATTGATGTCCTGGTGCACATAGGGACTAACGATCTCACCAGCCAGTCAGTTGTGGAGACCAAGGAACACCTGACCAGGCTGGGTGACAAGCTATCATCCATTTTGTCCAACATCTCCTTCTCTGAGATCCTGCTAGTCTGGGAGAGGGGGACAAATGGATGGAAGGTCAGAGAAGGTGAGATAGGGGACCTAAACATGTGGCTCAAAGGCTGGTGCCAGGAAAAAGGACACAAATTTGTGGGGAACTGGCAACAGTTTTGGGAGCAAAAGTTCTTTAAATTTGATGGACTGCATCTGACTAAGGAGGGAGTAAGTGCATTGGGGCAGAAGTTTGATGCCTTTGCAGAATATTTAAACTAGCAAATGGGGAGAGGGGTGCAGCACCTGAAACATCGAAGGGGAGGAACACCCCTCCCCCCTCAGCTAGTGGTCAAACAGGAGTTCAGCATGTTTGTAGTTCATTTGCATCACCAGTTAAAGAAAAAGGTCCGGCTCCCCAAATGATGCACAGGGGGAAATGCCAGACCTCACCCAACAACTAACACACTGAAATATGACCAATGGAAAATCATGTACACAAATGCTCGCAGTCTGGGAAACAAGAACCCAGACCTGCAGGCAATAATGACAGAGGCTAAACTGGACATAGTAGCCAAAGACATGGTTTACCAGTAACCACAATTGGGAGACTTCAGTACCTGGCTATGTACTGTTCAGAAGAGACTGAGGTGCAAAGAGAGGGGGTGGAGTGACCCTTTATGTCAAAGAAAATATCAACGCTACAGAAATCCAGAATACACATAAGGAGCCAGAAGAACTGTGGGTCACCTGGAAACAGGAAATGGGACATCCATACGAACTGTGGTTGTGTACAGGCCTCCAGACCAGGAGGAGGACATATACACATTACTGTTAGAAGATATACAAAACATGACAGCTAAAGGGGAGGTTCTGATAATGTGAGACTTCAACATGCCAGATACAAATTGGTCAATACCAGCAGGGACATCTGCCAGAATTAGACACATGGTGGATTCCCTGCAGGGGGAGGGCCTCAAACAACTGGTACAACAACCCACTAGAGACATGGCTATCCTAGATCTAGTACTGACTAACAGGAAAAGGATCACAATTCTCCTGGTAGAAGGTCATCTGGGAGCCAGTGACCATCACATGGTATGGTTCAATTTGGCCATTAGAATGAAATCATCCCACTCCAAGGCAAAAATATGGGACTTCAGAGGAGCTGACTTTGATAAGATGGTCAACAGAGTTAAGCTAGCCCTGGCAAAAAGAAATACAGGTGAGGGGGTACAGGCAAAGTGGGCAAGCATTAAAGATGCAATACTTGAAGCAACATCCCATTGTGTTAGTGAGAAAAGAAAGTGCAAAAGAAGAAGGAAACCACTTTGGTTCTCAAACACAGTAGCAGAGAAGGTCAGAGCCAAAAGGCTGGCCTTCAGGAAATATAAGGGAATGCAGCAGGATGAAGCTAGGGAGGCATACCAAACTTCCCTAAGGGAAGCAGGGAAGGCAGTAAGGCAGGCAAAGGCCCAAACTGAGGAAACACTAGCACAAACAGTAAAAGAAGGTGACAAGACTTTCTATAGATACATTAGTGAAAGAAGAACGTCCAGAGGGGGTATTGCTAAGATCAAAGGGGATAAGGGTGTGTGTGAGGAGTAGGACCACATAAAAGCATACAGTATATCCTAAATAGATACTTCTGCTCAGTATTTATTGAAGAGAATGTAGGGCAGGGCCCACAGCTCTGCACCATGGACACGGGGGAAGGATGCGTGCACCAGTCTCTTCACAAAAGAAAGGGTCCTACAAGAGCTCGATAAGCTCAGACTGGACAAGGCACTGGGAACTGATGGCATACATCCCAGGGTACTAAAGGAGTTAAGGGTGGAACTAGTTTAGTGAGTCTCTGACAACAGGAGACATCCCAGAAGACTGGAGAAGGGCTCATGTGATCTCGCTCCACAAGAGAGGTAGCAGGGAGGAGGCAGGGAACTACAGACCAGTCAGTCTTACCTCAGTAGTGGGCAAGATTATGGAGACACTCCTTAAGGAAATGATAGTGCAACAACTGGAATCCATAGGACCACAGGATCCAAGACAGCATGGGTTTACAAAAGGAAGATCCTGTCAAACTAATCTCATATATTTCTTTGACTAGGTAACCAGAGTGGTGGACCAAGGGGGAGCAGTTGATGTTGCCTACCTTGACTTCAGCAAAGCTTTCAATACTGTTCCACATAGAAGATTGATTAATAAGCTTGGTAGGCTTGGGGTGGGTCAGAAGTTGGTCGACTGGGTGGCAAACTGGTTGATGGGCAGAAAACAGAGAGTGGTGGTAAATGGTATACAGCCAGAACAGATGCAAGTCACAAGTGGCGTACCTCAGGGATCAGTCCTGGGGCCAGTACTCTTCAATATCTTCATCAGTGACATTGCAGATGGACTGGAGGGTAAGGTTTGTCTGTTTGCTGATGACACCAAGATCTGCAATATAGTAGATGATCTAGATGGTGTGGGCAGAATGAGAAGAGACCCGGATAAACTAGCAAAATGGTCGGAAGAGTGGCAACTGGGGTTTAACGCAAAGAAGTGCAAGATCATGCACATAGGGAAAAGAAACCCTGAAGCCACCTATAGGCTGGGAGGGGAGTTGCTGGCAGTCACAAGGGAAGAAAGAGACTTGGGCGTCATCATCACCGATGACCCAAAATCATCCAAGCAGACCTCTAAAACAGTAGATAAGGCTAGAGGGATGTTGAGGTGTATTGGTAGGGGTATCACAAGTCAGAAGAAGGAGGTAATAATCCCTCTTTACAAGACACTGGTTAGGCCCCATCTGGAGAATGGCGTGCAATAGTGGAGGCCACATCTTCACAAGGACATTAACTGAATTGAGGCAGTCCAGAAGGGCAACCAAAATGGTGCAGGGACTGCATCAGAAAACATATGAGGACAGATTAACTGAACTCAATATGTATGCCCTAGGGAAAAGGAGGGAGAGAGGTGATATAATTGAAACATTCAAACACCTTAAGGGCATTAACAAGGTGAAAGAGTCTCACATGTTTCAATATAAGAAAAATAGCAGGACAAGAGGACACAGCATGAGATTAGAGGGAGGCCGATTAAGGGATAATATGAGTAATTTCTTTTTCACAGAAAGGGTGGTGGATGCATGGAACAGCCTACCTCAGGAAGTGGTGGATCTGAATACCATGTAGGGCTTCAAACAGGCATGGGTTAGGCATAAGGGAGCAATACAGATGAATATGAATAGATAGGCCATTGACAGAGCAATGGCCTATGGCACATTCATAAGGTAGAAAAAGAAATGAGCAGACTGGATGGGCCTTGCAGTCCTTATCTACCATCAACTTCTATGTTTCTATGTTACTTATAGTGCAAGTTTGGCTGTGTCAGACAAAATGCCTTACTCTTTCTTTGACGAAAACTAACATGGGCAGCTAAAAATTGTAACTCATTTCCCATTGGCCATCAAGTACTGTCTGCATGAGCATGACTGGTTTTAAGTCTGTTAAAATATTCAGATAGGTTAACTATAATTGTCACTGATAGTGCTGTAGAAACATGGTCCCATTTTATTCTGCACTGTGTTGTAATTCTTGAGTGTATTATTCTTTAATATTTCAATATTGTGGTTCTTATTCTTTTATAATTGTATCTGATCTGGTTTGCCACTGAAAAAAGATATACTTTATGGTTAAGGTTTTACCCAAATTACATATTTGAATAAATAAATAACAAATACAGTGGGATAATGCAGCTTGTAACAAACTGTGTACTATACTATCTAAGCAGTTCTAATGTGCACCATATATTTCATTTTTTCTCTTGTTGCTAATGGCTGTAAAACATTAAACACCTGAAGTTTCTGTACAATACAGAGACACAAGGAGAGGACTACAATTAAATATGCTATCCATGGATTGACGTTTGGGTGCCAAAGAAAGATTTTGGTATAGAAGGAGTGGAGGTAGCTTTCCAATCTCTAGAACATGAGTTTATTGGGGGAAGGGGGTACTGATTTATTTATAGTACATGTTTTGAGAGCCTGAAAGGTTTAATAAACTGAGCAAAGGTCTGAGACTTAGATGTGCAATGAAGCCCACCAGGATGAAGTGCAGCATTAAAGAATTCTGCAGTAGAGTTACGCAGCAAACAATGCAGTTTCAGTGTGAGTTAATCCCTTTTGTCATGCAGTAAACCTGTGACACTGCACTTCATTGTGATGTGCTTTACTGTATCTACAAGGCTTAATCCCTGTTAGATCATTCACTTAAGGTGTGCTCATGGGCAGGTCACTTACCATCCATGCATATCCATGCACGTCCTTCTATGAAATATAAAACATTAGAAGAAAAGAAAAGCACTGAAAATAACCTCCTATTTGGTGATTCAGAGGGAAGAGAATTTAACATACTAAGTAATAAAATGAAAATGTTGAGTCTTTCAAAGATACAACAAGTTGCAAGAAAGAAAAAAAACTGAGGCCTAAACATTTTCATTGTACCTGGAAAATAGTTATACAAAATGCACAGGTGCATGTCTAGTAATGAGGTGAGAATTTGTTTGGCTGACTCTTGGCAATCTTCTGGCATAATTCCAAGACTTATTGGACTAGTGATGTACATAGAACACAGGAGGTCATGGACTCCAAGTCAGTTAAGGAGTTCAACATATCTGGGGACAGACATAGCAGAATATTGAAATAAGGGAATTTACTTCAGGGGAGTAGGTCAATAACTGAATGGATCAAGTGTTACCCATCTTCTGTCATGTTCTTATGTTCTTATATCAACAATTATAAAGTGCAACATTTTACATGATTATAATCATTTAACATCAATGTTAAGGAATATTGATGGAATGTGCACAGACACTTTCAACTCTATTAGAATTTAATGTTTATACAGAATTTTAATGTTTGTGGCAAGACAACTGCTACCATTTGTGCTTTCTAAATTTTAGTTCTAGTCTAATCAACTAACACAGTCTTGTGCAACAAACACGACCTAACAAAAATTATTCATCTCCTTGTCTGCTACTCAGCCTAGCTACAGGTATTCACAGTTCTGTATCAATCAGTTCAATAGTAGTTATGCTTGCTTTCTGTCTGTCTGTGATGGTGCTTCACTGTTAGTGGCACTTCCCATGTAATGAAGCAATCATAAAAACATTGGTTGACCTTAAACTTCTTTTACACCTATCAGCTGGACAAGCTGACTAAAAACTGCACTAGCCAAAAGATGATGGCACTAGTCCACAATTATAAGGAGAAAGCATTGATTTTAAAATGCTCTGCCCCAACATTATCAGCATTTAAAAAAAAATGTCATTATTCCAAGGAAAGCATGCAGCTCCACCTCCTCTATTTCTATTAAGGAGGATCTATGCACACCAGAAATGCAAATGCATGTTTTAGCCTTTCAACTAATCTACTTTATTAGGGGTCATTTACGTGCCATTTATAAACCAAAGAATAGTTTCTAGGTTGAAGGGACATGTTGGGTGGGATAAGGGTGGGAGTGTATAGATAGCATTGACTGGTGTGGTGCATTGTGAAGAGTTGGGGATCCCTCCACCTGCCAATAACAACTACTATGTGACTATGGATGGTCATTCCAGGGTCTTCCTCAGTGAGCAGCCTGCAGCAGTGTCTGGGTAAAATACAGAGTTGGGTGACTGGATAAGGAGAGGGGTCAACACTGGGGAGGACTGAATAAAACCCACCACCTAACTATGGTAAGAAGACCTAGATACAGGATAGAATTCAAAACTGTGCATAGTAAGGATAGTAAATTATTATACTTCTACATAAACTCTAACAGCAAAACATCAGCCAGGAGCATTGGCCCAATAACAGTTAATGATGAAGTTGTAGCAGACACATTTAGTACCTATTTCTGCTCAGTGTTTTCTCCCAAGGTTACAGCAGTAACAGGTTTTGATAATAATCAAGTAAATGAATACCATTTTACAACAGAAGAAGTTTTCTCTGACTTAAGGAATATTACGAGTTCTACCAGTCCAAGCCCCGATGGTATAAACCCATGGTTCTTGAAGGACATGGCCAAGTACCTAGCATTCCCTCTATCTGTTATTTTTAACAAGTCCTTAGACCAGGGGTTGGTACCAAAGGATTGGTGCATAGCAACAGTGGCTCCCATATTTAAAAAAGGTGATAGAAGTAAAATAGAGAATTACAGGCCAATAATCCTGACTGCCCTCTGCTGTAAAATAATGGAGATATTAATTAAACTAAGGCTGGAAGCTGAATTGGTTGAACGAGGACTATGTGAGAAAAGCCAACATGGCTTCAAGCGAGGGACTTCTACAGTATTTTAGTCACTTTTTATAATCAAGGGAGTTGAAGTCTCAAAAGGGGTATTTCAAAAGATGTGATTTTTTCGGATTTTGCCAATGTATTTGACAAAGTTCCCCATAATGTCTTGATCACCAAATTTGTGAATTTTGGTATTAGTACAAGTCTGGTCAAATGGATTAACAACTGGTTGCAAGGCAGGGTCCAACATGTACAAATACATGGCTAATTGTGAAATGAGGGAGCTGTTGGTAGTGGGATTCCCCAGGGCTCTATTTTAGGCCCGACACTATTTGAAATTTCCACCAGTGATATGAACATCAACATGGAAAATAAAATAAAATTTGCAGATGACACAAAGTTGGAGGTGAGGTGACTACTTTAAATAAGCATTTATCTCACCTTAATGACCTTGGTAAAATAGAGGTTTGGGCAGCTAAAATGGAATGACATTTAACATCAGTAAATGTGCTGTTAAACATTAAGGTAGAAATAACCCCCAACTACACCCACACCTTGAATAACTAAGTCATTAAAGCTTCCCTGTTAGAACAAAACCCTGGAATTTTAATAAATAGTAAACCTTCCTATATTGACCACTGTAAGTCAGTGACAAGAAAATCACAGAAAATGATTAAAAAAATTAAACAAACATTCATCTGTAAAACAGAACAATGTATCATCCCTTTATACAGAAGCTATGTTAGACCCCTTCTTGATTACGGGCCCCCTGCCTGGTCACCTTACTTAATCAGGGACATTGAGCAATTAGAGGGAGTACAAAGATCGGTCACTAAATTGATTCCCAGATTAAGGGGTGAGACATACCATGACATGTTACATGAAGCAGGCCTATTTCCCTTACAGTACAGATGCCAGAGGGGTGACCTATTATTACTATACACAATACTGAAATCTCCCAAGTTAAGTTCCCAGTGTGGTCTGCAGTTCTGTACCATACCTCTCAACCTCCTGCCTCATAAATCAGGGACAAGGCTTAAAAGAATCAGAGACAAAGGACCAAAATCAGGGACACATCTTCAAAATTGGTGATATCCACTCAGGAAGCTGGTAGAACAAATGGCTTAGTGTAAAATGCATTTTCTAAGGAACAACAAGTTTGCAACTTTAATGTTTGACATTATTTTGTGCTTATAACTACCACTGTTTTGTCACAGAAACACAATTTTTAGGAGAGACAGAGTAAAATTTTAAGGCAAAATCAGGGACGTCCCTGAAAATCAGGAACAGTTGAGAGATATGTTCTGTACCAACATTTATAATCTTAGATCCAACAATAAGAAGCTCATGATTACAAGGGCCAGAACAAAAGAGACAATTATTTTACAGTAAGAGCAGTCAAGGCATAGAATAGACTGCCACTGGAGGCGGCAGATCTTAGTAATGTTTCCAACTTTAAGAATGCACTAGATGAACTATACTACTCAAAACAAGGAATGGTATAAATTGACCCAGACGTGGGGGACAATCTAGATGGGCAAAATGCCTCCTTTTGTCCTACTAACCTAGTAAACCTAGTAACCTAGTATACCTAGTAAACCTGCTGGGCAGATCCTTTATGCCTCTTAACATTTTGTGACTTAGATGCTGAACACTGATAGCCAAAATGTAGGTAAATGATGGGCTCTGACCTTAATAATGTGGGAGGCTTCATCACACACGTAGGGAATGTGAAAGAAGAACACTACACCAGGAAATGCTGCAGTGTAAATATGCAAGTGAATTCAGTGTGGAGAAACAATATCATACCCACAGAGACAAACTCAAAACACTTGAAGCTAGTGACTTAACATCATTCCACCCCTGATCAAAGCCTGGACATTAGCTGCAAGCCATAGCAATGCGGTGATAATGACTCACACAGAGCACTGACAGGTAATTGCAACCCTTAAAGAGCTATAAATCACACTAGTCCATCTGAAGCACTGATAGATATTAAAATGAAGACTAGAGCCTCCTTAAGTAGGGGATTTGTTAACTTCATGGAGATCTGTGGAAGACCTTTAGTAGGCAACGCAGACATGTAGAGGGTTAACTTAAAATAGATCCCTGCATAAAAGGTATCTATACCAAATTGTGTTACTTGTCACAAATACAAGGGTTACATTATTCAATTATATATGACTTCTACATTCACTAATACACCTTTAAAAATTCTCTGAGCCCATGTGCCATCCCCTGCCAGTGCTGCACCAGCTTGCAACATTATGGCGGAAGTGTAAAGTACAAATACTCAAATTAACTGTGTGTTGCTAGTGAAACAGGATGGTAAAGGACTTTGATTATCAAAGAATATTTGACATCACTCATCTGTTTGGTAATATAAATAGAAGTGATAGAACAATATAATAATTTTAGAGATGATTACTTGAATATTAACTCTATTGATGTGTTACTAATTTCAATTATTTAATAGAAATGACTACCAGGTAATATTTTTATGGATTAATTTAAATCTTTTACTGCTGAAACATTAACAACTCTATATTGGAATCATGCATTCATTTTAAATGCAGTCTGCATTACTTTGAGACTCATTTCCCATTTCAAAATATTTTATTCTGTAATGGCAAAGCTACAAGTCAGGCAATACACACCAATGATTTATGAATTTAAAGGTATAGCATTTCATCTTTTGTATGCTGAGTTTCCAACACTACTCTGGTAATGTGGTACAAGCAAGGATTCATAATTGTTTCCCTTGCTCCAGATATTAAAGCCATAAAAATAGGGAACCCTGAATCTTTATCAGTTTCTGTGACAGACGTAGGTACCAGATGCACATTGTGCTGTTTCCAAACAGATAGCCTAGTAGCTATGCTATGAAGAAGATATTGCTGCCTAGCTAGACTTTGCCATGGTAACCATGAGAAAATGCCCAGAAACAAACAATAAGGCTACAAAAAACATTACAATAAATTAGCATATAAAACTGTAAATCAATAAAAAATGTGTGCAGATGATTTTTGGCTCTATATTCAGCTGTATAAAACCACCCGTCATGGTCAGCTAATAGAACAATATGAGAGTGGAATGCTGAAACATGTCCTGGATGTTAGTTTTGTCAATAAGTACTTTATTGTCAAGTTATTTAAGCCACTTCACATAAGATATGGGGTGATGGTATTTGATATTAATTGGATACTAAAAGATAAGGAGTACTAGAAGTCAACTGTTAGGAAAGTTAAGAGAGTATAATATCTAATGTTTGGACTAGTCTAGAGTGGATAGGCATCAATCAAGCAATCAATCAATCAATCAATCAAAATCCTTTTTTATCCAGGTGAACATCATTGAGCAGAGCTCATTTGCAAGATGGACCTGGTTATGATAAAATCTCAGACAAAATACAAAAGATCAGGGATACATATCTAATGGCAATGGGACATTTTGATACATATAGGTCATAGCATACAAGACATCAGCCAATAGCATAGAACAAACAAAGTTGCAGCAGTATTATCTGCAGGTGACAAATTGTGGATATCTCAGATTTAATTGACAGTATGCTAATTTGGGTTAGGAAGGTAATAGTATTGGGGGGACTAGGGTAGACCTAGAAGTAAGAAGCCAAGTGGTAGAAGAATGTATCATCATAAGGCATAGCCAGAATAAAATATAATTATTAATAGGTAGCTTAGATGGAGATAGGATAAGTAAATCAACAGAGGACAAGCAGCAGACAGAGGACAGAGCATAAGAAGAGGAAGGATTAATGGAAATGTATGTAAAAGAGGACAGTTAAAGACAGCCAGTATGGTGATTGTGTGGTCATTGGTTCTGATTAATGGTGAGAAAAGCACTTGCACAATTCCTTATTAAGACGAGAATACAAGTTCTTGAATGAACTGATGCTGATGAATGTTTTCAATTTTACGTTTTTCTGTAAATTGTTCCACAGGGAGGGCAGTGCAAAGCTGATAGCTGTTCTGCCTTGGCGAGAGTAGACTTTGGGAATTTTTATTGAGATGTAAGAGTGACTTCTCAAGGCATAGGTGCTTATTGAGCTTAGTGGGAGGCAGTCCGAGATGTATTGTGTAAGTATTTTTGAGATAGCTTTCTCATTATCCAGTTTTACTCATCTCTTTAATTACCATTAAAAGTAACTATTTGGGTCAAATATCTAAATTATCTGGAGTGACTGAAGACTACAGTGGAGCCCACCAGGATGCAATGCAACATTACAGAATTCTGAAGCAAAGTTACTGCAGGAAACAATCAATTTGAAGTCACTTTAGTCAGGCAAGGCAAGGCAAATTTTATTTTTCTAGGCTCCCAATCCTGGAGGCTCTGGGCACTGTACAATAAAATAATCTAGCAATATAAATACATATATACTAAAAACACACACAAATAATAAAACAGCATAGAATCAATTTGGTCTGTGGTAACACAGAACCCTAAATACAGAATACATGTTTAAGAAGAGTGAGGACACCTTGGAAGGACTAGAAGACATTGTCACAGAATACTGCATCCTGGCTGGTTCCTCTATATCTAGATGAAGTAACTGATTATAGAGGTTTTCAGATTGTAATAGGTAGAATGTAAGTTTTATAATCTTTCAAACAGTTATTTTGAAAATTAGGTCCAATGCAGTATTATCTACATAAAATTCCCAGTTAATATCATGACTGACATACTGAGAAAGAAGGACATTTACTGTACATCAGGAATTATCAACTATAAGAAGTAATATCCCCTTTCCACTAGATGAAGAACTGTGTTGGCAGCATAAATGGAGGCATGCTGAACAATCACCGTGGGCTGTTTCAAAATCATTGACCCTCTTACTTTCTTATAGTCTCTTGTATGTGACCTCCTGAGGGATAATCCTTGAAAATGTATACATGGCCCACAGGTGGGCTTAAAGGTATGGTGGGGTGGATGGGAGAACACATGAGGTGGTAGTGCTTATTCCCACTGAACTGTGTTGATGGTGCAGCCCCATATGCCTGCTGCTGTGCCATCAATAGACATCCATAGGTATTGCATCTCAGGAGCTATTGGTAGCAAACCACATTTTCAACCTCTAACATCTTGCTACCTTCATTTGCATTGCAACTTAATAACAGTAGGTACTCCTTTCCTGCCAACTAAGCCAATACCGTGTAAATTGTTGGCAGGTGTGCAGTCGCAATGGGGTGCTTGACACACCCTGCTTGTGGCTTCATACCCAACAACTAGGCATTGGGCTCATACTGTAGATTCTTCCAGCTGTTCTCTGGGAGAGACGTGTAAGATTACACAGCAGCTGACAAAGCAAACTAATTACAATACATCAGCAGGAAGGAGAGATTTCCTGGATATAAAACTGCAGTTTTGTATAACAGAAAAAGAATGGTATAGAGCACCTGGATCTGTGCAGGAGAAATGTGAGGTTTCTCTTTTTCTATTCTGGAAGATAGCTATCAGGAGCAACTACAAAGTTATTTAGGGTAGCTAAAAACTATAGTGTTAAAGTTCCCTGATACCATGGGTTTCATTATTGTAGTCTGATAGTTTCAACAAAAGATAACGTTCCCATCTGATTATTTTTAACAGACTGAAAACACAACAATCAAGGATAACACTCAGGTAATAGAACTGCCAGCAAATGTCTTAAGAAGTGAGCAATCTGCTTTTCACCCATAGCAAATGCAGACAGCAAATTGTATAACTAAATGACAATCACTCTTTACTAGAGACTTGTAGAAGTTTTAGATGGTAACACATGACAGTGGATGGGTTGCCACCACGAGGAAAACACCCCCCTGTGTGCCAAATAGTATAAGCCATATGCAAGTGCAATCCACTGCTGGGGTGGAATAACCAGTTAGTAACACACACCCAAAGTGTCTTACCACAACTATAAAATGCACTAAGGCAGTAAGACTTTTTGCATTTTTTTTTTATTTTTAATTTGTTGGGTCTTAACACTGCATGTGTCTTTAGCTGCAGGTCCTGCTCATTATTGACTCACCTACCCCCTAAGCATGAGCATGCTCTTGTGGGATACCAGGCAATGTGTGATCACCCACACTACTAAGGGCATCTCTCTCAAGCCTTCACCAAGTAATGCTCAGTGAGATGTGCTGTGCTGAGCCCTCCACCCAAGGGATATTGTCAGAAAAAGACAGAAAGCCTGTTGGCTTTGTGGTTTAATTTAACTGTATGACTTCAGGTTTCTCAATAACATTTTTCATGTTAAAAAAAAAACTCTGAATTCTTGCTAATGGTCTCTGCTCCTGATGGTATGGGTTTTTGGGCATGAGCCCAGGTAACCAGCATTCTAGAGTGGTCACCTACTGCTGAATGCCACAGAGCCAGCTTTATTTATTTATTTACTGTAAGTTAACCAGATTTTTCAGTTTTCTGCAAAACACAAACATTTTATACCAACAGGACTCAAATCTCAAAATGTTCCCAAAAAGATTTGATTTCAAGGCAATACATGCTTTATTACTACTGTATAGGCATTTGCAAAAAAAAAAAAAAACAGGTGGATTTCCCATTAGACTTCATCTCTCATTGCTACTTCTCCTGTTTTGAAGATATAATTCTCTGCTTATACATTATACCCTGTTGCTATGGAAATTATTCTTACTTCACAGGCAGAAGACTGTGACTTCAGAACAGGAAAAGAAATGGAAACAAAGTTTAAAGGGCAGCATATTTGTTTTCATGCAAATGTCCTTTAGTAACAAAAGTATGGCACAACCAGAAATTCAGGTTCTCTGGGAATTTGTTGTAACTGAACTTAGCTTATGCCTAATAAGATTTGTTTTGCAGGAAACCAGAACATTGCTTTATGATAAAAACTAATGCAAAACTAGAGATGCAGTGAATTTAAATTCTGCTGGTGAAGTGAACGCGAAGTGGGCACTTCGCGTTGCCACTCCGCTACATGGAGTGGGCAATGCAAAGGGCTCACTCCACCTTGTCATTACCACTTCACGTTAAGGCAGAATGGCAATGTGAAGTAAGGTGAAGTCATTGTTTTTAATGGACTTTGTGTTCCTCATTATGATTCTAAGTGATCCACTTGGTGTTTCAGATTTGGCAGCCCCCACACACACATCACATGGCTTACAGTACTGTAAGTCACATGCTCTTTAGCTAGGCAGGAAGAAAGTGAATCATACAAGCAGACACTTTTACTTTCTCCTGTGCAGATGGAGAGAGAGAGGAATGTGTTTTGTGACTGCGGATACTTTGAGATCAGAACAAGGAGGAGATTTAAACTTTGATTTAGACCCAACAGCTTTTTTAAAAGCTACATTTTTTTGGTCTTTTCTGTCTGTTATCATTTTTACTTAATTTGTTCTTTCTGTAAATTTTATTTTTCTTACATAGAGGGTCATCAGTTGCAAATTATGTCCATGCTGGAAATGCTGCTGGATCACCATGGGATCCCACATTAGCTCTTTTCCTCACACCATGTGCCCCCCACACCTTCCTTGCTGTGTTATAAAATGTATTCCTCCACCATCCCTGACTCTTGTATGTAATTATGCCCTTGTTGTATGTATTCTGAGCAGTGAAAGTATACAGTGCTAAACTGCATGGGTGCAGTTTTCTTTCCAGTCTGTGTATGTACTGCAGACACTGTCCAACTCCCTGACTTAAAAACACTTATTAAAGAGTACAATGGTGTGGTGGTGAAGCCTGGAGAGATACTACAAAACAGGCTTACAATACATCCAAGTAACTAGTAAAAATATTAATGTTGTGATTCATGACGTAATCGTAAACCATGATTTGTGACTGCATTTGTGACCGTGATGATAAAGAAACGTAAATGCCTATGGCTGTACTTTCCCGGGCCCCGTTGAGGTGTGGCACAAAACTCCCTATCTTAAAAACACTCATTAATGAGTACAATGGTGGGGTGGTGAAACATGGAGAGATACTACAAAACAGGCTTACAATCAAGGCCCCTGGAATTCTGCGATTCTGCGGTTGTGGAATTTTCCGCAGAATTTGCATCATGCCGCAGAATTCATATAATGCCACAGAATTCACTGTTGTTGGTGAACTTTCATTCAGAAATACAGTTTCTGATAGTGCTAGGCTCCCTTACCAATCTTGTTTATCCTGAATCCCCTCCTCTGTGTTTGGCACGTGATGTCATCAGTGACATCACATCATATTTTAGCCAATGGCAGGACAGCATTCTGCCATATAAATGAATAAATCATGCCGCAGAAATTAGAAAATGCTGCCGCAGAATCCTAGAAGCCCTGCCTCAGAAATCAAAAAATGCTGCCGCAGAGCACTAGTGGCCCTGCTTACAATACATCCAAGTAACTAGTAAAAAAAATTACTGTTGTGATTCATGAAGTGATCGTAAATCATAATTTGTGACTGCATTTGTGACCATGATGATGAAGAAAATGATTTGTATCACGAGTGACTCCTGATGATGGTCCTGACTTAAAAATGCATATTAATGAGTACAATGTTCATGCTGAATTATACACCGCACCTGTCCAGTACTCTGAAGGGAAGCCAAAGAAACAACTGTGACTTAAGTTAGAGATGGAGATTGGGCCCTAAAGATATGCAAATGTACAGACAGATTAAGATTGTGCTGAACACTGAAGAGATGCAGATGCAAAGGCACAACACCTAACCAGTGCTCACCATCAGAAATTTAAATCTGGAAAAGAATACCTTTGCTGGTTGGGTCGGGCTGCAGAGGAGGGGGGGCAGTGTACTGCACTGCTGCAGTAAGAGTCACTAGTACGAGTACCAATAAACATACCACAAAGAAGTACAAAAATTACACAGCTGCAGTGGATAGCAGGTTCACATTACTGAAATTATGTGGCACAATAAAAGGTGTCTGATTTGATGACATGCGTTACACACATACTCACACACACACTAAGTAATGCGTAGCAAATTGAAAGCTTCAGTAACATAACCACATATTTTAAACAAAATAAAATTATGCACTGCTGCACCACAACAATCAGCAAAAAAATTGGCAAAAATTATTGAAAATATTACTGTGTGTACATTAACACAGTTATACAAGAAAAATATCACCAAAACAGAAAGCACTGTCTTTTTCTCCAAGTTAATCTACCTACACCACAGATATGCCCCTCCCCCAAAGCACACTTCCACTGTCTCTCAGTACTCAGACCGAATGTTGTACATTAACATTTAAAATACACACACAAACAATAAACACTCGATGATATAAGCAGGGGAGGGTTTCCTATAATCGATGAACTAAAGTTTCAGCAAAATAAAAATGACTCAAAAAGGCTTTTTTAACAGCTTTTAGAAAGTTTGAATCACAGAGAGCTCTCAAAGCAGATTGTCTCCTACAGCTTCCTACACACACTACCCCAAACTGAGGCTGTGCAGAACAATCTAGAACCCATGTGACCTGAAATCCCATGAATCACTGCAAAATTCTCCTTTGGAGCTTAAAAACAAGGTGAAGTGAGGCGAAGTACATTGTTTTCAATGTATTTCACCTTAAGAATTAGTGGAGTAGTGGTTTGGGAAGGTGGAGTAACGCTAAGTTATTGTTTTCAATGGTCTTCACATTTCCCATTAATAGCGTGAAGTACTCCGCTTCGCGTTGCAGAGCACTCTGCGAATTTGCTTTCACTCCACGTTCCACTTTGCGGAGCGAATTGGTGCCACTTCACCCATCTCTATGCAAAACTCACCAGTGCTTCCCTGTGCATGCCCCACTTTACACAACTGCAGGGTGCATTTATGACTACCATTTGTTAGTCACTCATATCCCATCCAATTAGAAGGATGGATTACCATCATCAAACAAGGGGGCATGATATGAGGCCTAAGGGTAGAAGACTCATGGGTTAATGTTAGGAAGAGCTTTTTCAGTGAAAGGGTGATGGAGCCATGGAACAGCCTTCCAGCAGAAGTGGTAGGGGAAAAAACAATATGTGGGTTCAAGAGTGCATGGGATAAACATAAGGGTACCCTGGAGATGTCAGTGTCAGAACAGAGTCCACACAAGTTATTGGTGTGCCAGGATACCAATAAAGTCAATGAACAAAAGGACAGTCCCGCACTCACCACCCAAAACATAAAACATTGCTCACTGGTATTAGGTATCAAATAAAGTGAATATTTTTTTGCAAAAGTGCCAGTGCAAAGCCCATTCCTAAGAATGTGCTTTGCACTGGCACTTCTGAAAAAAAAAAATGCACTTTATTTGACACCTGTTACCATTGTGCAGCATTTTATGTTTTGAGTGGTGCATGTGGCATTGTGTTTTTTTTCATTAACCTGGAGATGTGCAGAGCAGGAAAGCCACAAAACAAATTGAATCTGGGGCTACGGCAGTGAGTAAGAAAATGGGCAGACTAGGTGGGTTGCATGGTCCTTTTCTACAGACAGATTCTATGTTTCTGTGTTTCTAATTTTACAATGTTTGTTGGGCAGAGGTATGTTAGACTATGAATACAAGCAGACATAACATGTGAAACTGTGATCATTGCCCTGCTACAGTAATATTTCATTTTAGTTCATAAGAAACAGAAAGTAAAGTATAACTCACCCTGGCAGGTGGGTACCATGGGGCCCTCCACATTGAAAGGAGTCAGAGTTTAGGACTGCTAAAAATCCAATGAAAAGCTAACGGTGACCCTTTGATGAAATAAATTGCAATGTCTGATACTAGCAAGCAAACTCTGAAGTACAGAAATGGTTCTAGCATCCCAGCAGGCACTAGGCAAATGTTGCTCTGCCTATCTATGAGCACATCACATTCAGTTTTATAATTCAAGAACAACAGAGCCCAACACCCTCACTTAGTATGAATAATGGCAATCCCAATAATAGATATGTTTCTAAAGATGATTCAAATTACAGTTACATTGTTGGCCTTGAAACTATATTGCTTTCATGAAGTCTGGAGGTTTAATATACAGCTCAGTCTTAGTCCAGTTTTATTAACCCTGTCTGGCTTATATTCTCTCATAAACAGTACGTCATATCTACTCACTTGTGAAAAATAACAATGTTTATTACTGATTATGTCTGTGTCTGAATCTTTATGAAGTCTCTCTCCATAAAAGTGGAAGTAGGGAGGAGGCTGGAAATTGCAGGCTAGTCAGCCTGACCTTGGTGCTGGGGGATGTTAATGTAATCACTGCCAAAGGAAAGTATTGTGGTTTATCTTGAACCCAGTGGATCACAGGATCCTAGGTAGCATAGATTCACAGTGAGAAGGTAATGTCAAACAAATCTGATAGATTTACTTGACTGGGTGACAGGGAAATTAGGTCATGGATGGGCAGTGAATGTGTCCTACCTGGATTTCAGCAAGGCCTTCAACACTGTTCCACATAAGAGGCTTGCAAACAAGCTAGATAGCCTGAGAGTGGGTCCCAAGGTGGTGAACTGGGTCAGAAATTGGTTAAGGGATAGAACGCAGAGGATGGTGGTAAACACAGTTCATTCTGAGGAGAGGAGGGTGACTAGATGTGTGCCTCAAGGATCATTTCTGGGGCCAGTCCTCTTTAATGTCTTCATAAATGACATTACAGAAGGGTTAGAAGGGAAGGTATGCCTCTTTCAGGCAACAGTAAGATGTGCAACAGAACAGGGTTAACACTCTGGGAGAAGGTGAATAAAATGAGGTGGGACCTAAGCAGACTTGACGAGTGTTCAAGAGTGTGGCAGCAAAGAGTCAATGCAAAGAAGTATAAAATCATGCATTTAGGTCCCAGAGGAGGATTACATGATGGGAGGGGGGAGGTACTGACAACCACCAAACAGGAAATGGACCCGAGGGGTAATCATATCTGTTGACCTAAAGGCATCTAATCATTGTGGGAAGGCTGTGGGGAGAGCCAGTGGGATGCTGGGGTGCATAGGGAGAGGTAGCATCAGCAGAAAAAAGAGGTGGTGATACCACTCTACAACTCATTGTTCTAACCCCATCTGGAGTACTGTGTCCAGTTCTGGAGGCCATATCTCTGGAAGGACATCGACAGAGTAGAGGCAGCTCAAAGAAGGACAAAACAAATTGTGCAGGGTGCGCACTGAATGTCATATAAGGAGAGACTACAGTACCTCAATATGTTTACCTTGGAAGAGAGGAGGGAGAGAGAGAGGGGGAATATGGCAGAGACATTTAAATATCTAGAGGGCATAAATAAGGTAAAAGAGGGTAGCATCTTTCTGAATAAAAGATGTTTAAGAAAATGGGTAATGATATTAAGCTGAAGAAGGGCAGACTCAAGGGTATTGTGAGGAAGTATTTTTTTTTTCCAGAAAGGGTGGTGGATGCATGGAACAGCCTCTCAGTGAAGGAGGTGAGAGCAGAAACTGTAGTTGAATTCAAGAATGCATGGGATAGGCACAAGGAAACCCTAGCAATAGGGAAGAGAGAGAGTAAAAGCTGGAGATCAAGTAGGATCTGCATTATTGCAGCAGGTAGGTAAAATGGGCAGACTAGGTTGGCCAAGCGGTCCTTATCTGCCATTAATTTCTATGTTTCTATGTTTTATGTTATACACTGAAAATTATGTTATTTTTATTTTTTACTTTTTCTTGGTGTTCTCCTTTTCCAAAGGTACTATGGACATTATTTCCAGAAGGAACTTATAAGCAGGGGTCAATCTTAACATTGTTTTACTAGCCTGAACACTAGTGCAAATTGACCAGGGCTAGTGCAGATAACTCTTTACTTGTCCGTCTTGACTAGTGCAGATTTTCATGCCTGTTAATGAAGTTAAAAAAGTCTCTATTTTAGCAGGTTCTTGTCCTCATGCTAATCTCTCTCAATGTTCCAGATGGCCTGGTGTCATTAACAGCTCATTAAGAGCTGCAATTATCTGGAAGGTCAAAAGGAGGGTCCCACAAAAGACTCAATGTGAGTCATTATCACTCCATTGTTAGGACTTTCAGCTAGTGTCCAGGGTGTGATCAAGGGTAGAGTGCAGTTAATTTACTAGCTTCCAGTTTTCTGAATGTGTCTCTAACAGTTTGCCCCATATTATTAACACCAGTGCCCCTCATTGCTCTACATTTTGAGTGTCAGTATCCAACATTTCAGTGACAAAATATGAGGAGATATACAGGGTCAGCCCTGCAGGTGGTGGGTTTTATCCCAGCCTCACCACAACTTTGCTCTCCCCTCCAAATCTCTTAACTCTGTTCTTGGATAGGACTGTAGACCAGACTCTGAAATAACCATTCACAGACCCACAACTGCAATTACTGGCAAGTGTAGGTGGTCCCCAGCTCTTCTAAATGGACCATACCAGCCATCACTATCTATACAGTCCCACCCTTATCCCACCCAGCATGCCCTTTCATCCTAAAAACAAAGTTTTGGATCATGTATGGTACAAAAATAAACCTTAATAAAATGCATAATTTGAAAGCTTAAAATAGGCATTCTTGGGGTACAGAGATCATCCAATATAGAAATAGTATAGCATTATGTCTGTGTACTGTTTTCCCTGGGCTGGTGAAAGGACAGTGTTAAAGAAAAATCTGTTATTGTTGGGGCACAGCAAATTAAAATCAGTGCTTTTAAAAATAAAAATGTCATAGTTTTCTATTTCCTCAAGCCCCTTAGGTTTGTGTAGTTCCCACCCCAAAGAAATTGTAGATGTACTCCTGGCTCACTTGAGACTGTACAAAAACTTCCAGAAGTGCAGGTCTTCATTTGACTATAGGGCGGGGGCTGAGAGTGTCTTCCTCTGCCTGACTCTGTTCATTGCCCTGTGGGTGGTGGTGACAGTGTGGTGAGGTGCATGATCATGTCAGCTATTGTGTGTGCAGAACTAGGACTGCTTGATTGAATATTTGCTGCTGTGATGTCCTCTTGTTTGGTGGAGGTGGTGGTGTGAGGGGGAGTGGGCAGAAAGAGGGAGAGGAGGCCATTGTACAAAATAATGGGGGGGCTCACTGTGTGTGATGGCATTGCAGACTTTTTTTTTTTGCTGTGGAGCTTGAAGCAGTGTGGGAGGAGAATAAATGTGCAATAATCAGAGTATTTCTTGGCTTGCATTGTTTCCTATACAAGTGATCAAAATTTACCATTATAATTGAGGGCTAGTGCAACTATATGTGGGCTAGTGCAATTTTGAATCAACTTGCTCTGCTGGCTAGTACAAAAAAAGGTTAATGTTGACCCCTTCTTATAAGCCTCAATGGGCAGCAGTTCTCACTTTCATTGTATTTCTTTTCACCTTATTTATCCAGAATAGTTCATGTGGTAAATTCAGGACAGGTGGTAGCCTTATCTATTGTGTAAAGTAGGACTGTGTGAAATTAAACTTGCACTGGTGGAATTTTGGCAAAAGTCAGAATTTCACTTATACAAAATTTCAGAATGCACTTTTGCAACTTTCATGGAAATTCTGACTTACAAGAGTGGAATAAAAGTATGAATTGTGGATTATTGTAGTAAACTGAGGAAAAAATTCTGCAGACATGCTCACTGTCAGTGGTCAGTTCTGCAGAACCTTTTCCTGCAGTTTAATGCATTAATCTGCAATTCATACATTCATTCCACAGTTCAGTGAGTCACTGAACCGCAGAATGAATGTATGAATTGAGGATTAAAGATCAATGGCAATGTTGCATTTCTTAAAAAAAAATGCTTTATTATTAGATTGCATAATAAAAAATTCTCGAATAATATATTTCCTATGTGTGTCTTGTGTGATTTCTTTCTTTTAGTAACACTTTTCAGAGTTTTATATGTACTGTCACTACTGAATCAGTGTGCCATTTTTTTTCTACTGCAGAAAGAAATTCCACAGAACTGATCACTGAACTGCGGAATGATTACATGTATTGCAGAATTATCTATTAAACTGCAGAATAAAATTCCTCAGAACTGCAATACCACAGTTCATGTGTATCATTCCGCATTTCAGTCAAAACATTCAATGGAACAGGGCAAAAATCTGCCAAACGTATTAGGAAGGTTCTAATCCTGCCAATGATGGAAGTTCAGAAAATTTTGCAAAATTTTTCAAAATTTCTTGAAAGTTCCACAAAAGCAGAATTCACAAATTTTGCCCAGCTCTAGTGTAAAGCTTTAATTTTCCAATTGCAGGTGCATCATGTCCTACATGATGGCTTATGTCTTAACCATAGACTTATTTGAGATGATTCTTGAGATGGTTTAACAGAACTTGTAATTTTTTTTGGGGGGCAGGAGGGATTCAGTGTAGTTAAGTGAAAAAGAACACATCTGTAAATATGACCACTGACTGAGTTCTTCCAAAACTACTTGCTTACTGTTTAACATTAGTCTTGGCATGTGCTGTCTTTAAACTTCAATCCATCTAACTGGAAACTTTGGTAGAAGCAGGGACCTACTGGCAACTGGATGTTCCTCCTCAGCTGAACAACTACAGGATTGTGACATGAACTTCAGACACCATACGAGGGGCATGTGATGTGGTGTCTGAAGTCTGTTTCACACACCTGCAGTTGATTGCACATTTTTTGTGTAGATCTACACTACAGCCTGACCTGTTTAGTGTAATAAACGCTTGACTCATAGGTTTATGCCTTTGCCTCTTCATCAACTGCAGGGTACCTAGCAATCTTTGAGTGTGGGCCCTTTGGTCTGTACCCGGACTTCTGCAAGACCTTCAACTCTGTTCCTCACAGGAGATTGGTCAGGAAGCCAGCAGGCCTACGGGTGGGGGTTAAACTTTTTGGGTGGGTCAGAAGTTGGCTACAGGACAGAAACTAAAAGGGAGAAGTTTGGTGTATTTCATTGCTGCAGTGATGGGAAAACAGTGAAGATCATCACAGCACCAGTATTGACTGTTTGCTGTGATGGTCCACTGGTTTCTCTACTCTGCTGTCTCTATGGAGTTCACACCCTCCCCAAACTAACTCCAACTCAGAGTGGATAAACTACAGTGTGGGCGGAGGGGGGAAGCCCCCACAAAAAAAATGTTATACAGTGATGGCACAATGCCAATTATTGGCATTTTTCCATTGCCATCGCTCTAATGATGTTCATCAAATTTCCTTTTGCTACAATGACATGGAACCATAGTTGGGGGGGATTCTTAGAAGCTATACCTGTGACCAGGGCTCTGGGCTTAGTCTGGTGTTCTTTGACACATTCATAAGCGACATTGTGAATGGGATCAGTGTAAGATATGCCTGTTTGAGGATGACACAAATCTCTGTGGGAAGGTGAACATGAAGGAGGGGGGACAGGAACTTAGGGAAGATCAGGTAAGGCTAGAGATGTGGTCTGACATTGGGCAACTGGGGTTCAATACTAAGAAGTGTAAAGGTATACAATTGGGGGGGGGGGCAGGTTGAAAAACCCAGGGACCAAATACTGGCTGAGTGGCATGTAAGTAGCCAGTTCAGAGAGGGAAAAGGACCCGGATGAAATTATCAAGAGAGACCTGAAACAGTCGGTTCAATGCAGAAAGACTGCAGCCAAAGCAAATCAGATGCTGAGCTGCACAGCTAGGGATATTTCCAGCAGGAAGGTGGAAGTCATTCTGCCACTGCACAGGTCACTAGTGAGACCATGCCTAGAGTACAGATTGCACTATTTGTTCTCTTTTCTATGGAAGGATATCAACTTGCTGGAAATAGTCCAGAGAAGGGCATACAAGATGATCCAAGGCCAGGAAGCAACACCTATGAGGAGAGGCTCAGGGAGCACATCATGTACTCTCTTGAGGACAGAAGGGGGGGACAAGACTGAGATCTTCAAGTACCTTAAAGGTATAAGCAGGGTGTGCACCGAGGGCCTCTTCAGCCTTAGTGGAAACAAGACCATTAGGGGTAACAGCCTAAATCTGGTGGGGGGAAGGTTCATGAGGGAGATGAGGAGGCACTTTTTAACTAAGATGGTGGTGACTAAGTAGAACGAGTTGCTGGAGTAGGTGGTGTCCCTAAATATGGTGGGCAGCTTCAAGAGAAAGAGGGAGGTCATAATGCCCTTGTACAGGAAGCTTGTCAGGCCACATCTTGAGTATGGGGTCCAGTTCTGGAGGCCATACCTCAAGAAGGATGTGGATAGAGTAAATCACATCCAGAGGAGGGTGACAAAAATGATGAAGGGCCTTGGTCAATTGTTATATGAGGAAAGGCTGAAAGATCTAAACATGTACTCCCTGGAGCAGAGAGGGGAGAGGGGAGACATGATTGAGACCTTCAGATATATCAAGGACATTAACAGGGTGCCAGTAGGAGATATTTTCCAGCTAAAGGAGCAATCAAAAACTAGGGGGCATAATTTGCAGATAGTAGGGGAGAGGTTCAGAGGAAACATTAGAAAATTCTATTTCATGGAAAGGGTGGTAGATAACTGGAGCAGACTCCCAGAGGAGGTGGTGAGAACAGGTACTGTGGAGGGATTCAAGAGAGCATGGGATAGACACAAGGATCTTTTAGATCTGGTGAGGGGGGACAGTAAGAAATAGCAAAGTCCTAGTAGATAGCCAGGCATAATGGGCAGCCTGGGTAGGCCTGGTGGTCCTTTTCTGCCATCACTTTCTATGTTTCTATGTAAGAGAGGTTGAGACAGATTAAGGGGGAAGCTGCAGGTGAGGGATGAGAGTGGTGGGGTATTTGACAGGGATCAAGGGGAAGATGGTGAGATGGGCAGTTCCCTCTGTAAATGCAGTGGGAGTTGAACTTTCAAGCAGACTAGATAGACTGTGATGCCTTTCTCTGCTGGCACATTCTTCTGTGTGTATGTTCTTATGTGCTACTTTCAGAGGGAAAGCCTGCGAACACAAGGAAGATTAGGGGTTGATAGAAGGAAGAGTACACTTTGCAAGGTGATTAAACATTTAGAAGTGGTCAAATGGGGCAGTTAACTATGAAATAGGCTGAAACATAATGACATTCCAGAGAACATTCAAAAATATTTGTGAAAATAATGTTTTCTTTTTTTTTCTCAAAACCACATTGCAATTGTATGTATCTAAAGAAGTTGTAACAACATAATGGGACAGATTTAAGAAGGTTGATGCAAGGCTTGCAGCAAGCCTTGCCACTAACCCTAGCACCAATACAGCTTCAGAATTAATAATTGCCACAACTGTAACCATATTTATAATCTCAGGCGCAGTTGCAACGATTGAACCAATATATGGCAGCTTGTGCCAAACCTCAGATGCAAGCACTGCATGTAAAGGGTCCCAGGTTGGGATGCAATCTAGACCACCAAAGGATGGTCTAGTGAGCATGGAATTATGTGATAACAGTGACTCCTAATGAGCGCCAACCACAAGTAGCGAGAAAAAAACACCCAACATAGACAGGGTGACGAACATTAGGGTGATCATCTCAAATAAAGATGATTGCTTACTGCATCAAAAGAAAGAACACCATATGTATTTTTTTGTGGGGGGACTATGCCCCCTGCACCCCCCATGTGGGGGTCAAGCCCTATATGCCCCGCAAAATAAATATAATCAACTCCACGGGGGGCACGGACGCAGAAGAAAATGGAAAGAAAAAACAAAATCTTTATTTTGTCTGCCACTACACCAGAACCCAGGTCACTGGCTCCATGGGCGGTAGCATACACTGTTATGCTACACAGCCAGCTTGGCAGTGCTATGCCAAGCATCATCCCATATTCTGCTGTACTGAGTGTAGCTCCCTGCTACACTCGCTCTATTGGATATAGCAACTTTTTACACCAGTAGCTCTACTTCTAAGTGCTATTATTGAGTCGCTAAATAATAGGCACTCTTAAGGTGCTACCAGTGAGTAGCACTTTGATGGAAGGAATAGAAAATCCCATTTGCTTGCTGTAAGCCTAGTGCACCATATCACTGGTACTCCCTGGGTAAAGAAAATTTTGATTGTTGTAAAATCCAGACTGATGTATGAACATAAAATGATCATAGCTAACTACAAGCAGTCATTTAAAAAAGTTCAATCCCTTGTCCTAACAGTTTCAACGTTAACACTTTTCAAAGAAAGTATCTTTAGAATGGCTTACTTTTGAATTGTTAGGGCTAGAAAATAAAAAAAGGCTAGGGAGCAGTTAGCTAAGAATAAATAATATTACTGCAGTTTTCATGTGTCAATACATAGAGAATAAATGATAGGCAACTGTGTGGTAAAAGGAAATACACCATCAAGGGGAGCTCATGAGATAATTAGAATGAGCGTGGACATTGAGGGGCAGTAATCACCATATGAGCTCCCCTAAAGGTAAATTTCACAAGTATACTACAGTTCCCCTTTTGTTTATTTAATGTAATTAAATGTGCATGGTTACTGTTCATTTCAATGGAAATTTTGAATTCAGTGAGGGGCATGCAGGAAAACAACTGCTTACCACTTCTATTGTGAACATATTCTTTTTGTGTATTATATTAGTCAATATATACAATATCAATACACTATTTAAAGAGTAATTACATGTAGCAAAATACATGGTATATTGACAAATATCAACACATGAAAACAGATAAAAAAATATTTCACTGTACCCAATTGGCTTATGTGGTTGTGTAACATGAGGTGCAGTGTCCAACATTTCATAATGACCAGTTGAGAGTAATTCACTCACGTTTACTGTAAGCATCCCCTCTCATCTGTAAGCAAACATAGTACTACATTACCATCTATCTCCTTCTCACACCAACTACCCTCCTCAACCAGTCTTTCGTGTGCCCCCCCATGCTCACTAATGTATGCCTTATAAAGGACAAATTCCTACATCTGTCCCAGTGCTCAGAGTCTTCTTCCCATCTTATACCCACTGGATCAGCTAGGGCAGTTGTACCCAAGCAGTGCTTTGTGGATTTCTAGTACAAATCACTACTGTGACAAAGGCAGAACCATTTGGTCCAAGCAGTTGTAGGATTTTGTACTGTGTGGCACTGATATGTGGCTACTGTTCTCTTTTAGGTATAATTAGGTTAGGCAGCATGTATTGTAAAAGGTGTGGGGTGTGCCTTGGGCTTCTCATGCCTAATGCTTACCCCCATTCCATCTATAAATAAGGTAAGATGTGAAGAATGGGGTGAGTGTTAGGCTTGAGAAGCCCAGAGCATACACCACTCCTACTCTCCTGCCAGGTTTGGGAAGGTGGGGTGTTAGGGCTGGAAACCCTAATGCCTCATTTCTTAAATTGTGTTGCTTTTACTCTGACTGGAACAATAACAAAGTTGTATGCAACTTATTTCCTTACTTTTTGAGATAGTATAATAGTATCTCTATTTTACTATGGCAGCTCCCCATCCCACTGTAGATGCATATATATATATATATATATATACATCTACGGAGGGATAGGACACTCCCACACAGTAAAATAGAGATACTATTATACTATCTCAAAAAGTAAGGAAATAAGTGTTGTGTGTATATATATATATATATATATATATATATATAAAACAAAGAACCTCTGTGTGCAAGCACTGAGGCAATGGTTACCCCAAAGGGCATTTGGCTGGGAAGCCAAGTTTCAAAGAAATACAGAATCACACATGCCCCCACAATGCAAAGCATCACGGGCTGCATATGCAAATCACCACAGAATATTATGCTGGTTCAACTTTAAGCAGAAATGCATGGTGCCGAAATGCCTCTCATACACAGTTTGCAAAGGGTGCCAACAGAAGACATAGACACGTGTTTCATTCTACCAGGACTCATCAGTATGCCTTATCTGTTTGACACCCCAGTGGGATGAACCAGCTACCCTAAGATGGTCTTTTTGGGTTATGTTGTGGTGAACCCAATTAAAACAAAAATCAATTTAAAAGATGAAGAACCTCGGTGTGCAAGTGCTGAGGCAATGGTTACCTCAAAGGGCACTTGGCCAGGAAGCCAAGTTTCAAAGAAATAGAAAATCACACATGCTCTGCAATGAAGCATCATGGGTTGCAAGAATCACACAGAATATTAGCTGGTTCAACTTTATAGAACATGCATGTTACAAGGCCTCTCACACAGTTAGAAGGGTGCCAACAGAAGACATAGACACGTGTTTCGTCCTAGCAGGACTCATCATTATGCCTCATCTGTTTGACACTCCAGTAAAATGAACCTGCTACCCTAAGACCATCTTAGGGTAGCTGGTTCATTCCACTGGGGTGTCAAAAAGATGAGGCATACTGATGAGTCCTGGTAGGATGAAACACGTGTCTATCAATTCTGTTGGCACCCTTTGCAAACTGTGTGAGAGGCATTTTGGCACCATGCATTTCTGCTTAAAGTTGAACCAGCTTAATATTCTGTGGTGATTTGCGTATGTAGCCCATGATGCTTTGCATTGTGGGGGCATGTGATTATATATATATATATATATATATATATATATGAATACATATATAAATATATATGTAACCATGGAAACAGGGGGCCATCCAGGCCCTGCGCTTCCATTTATAGGACAACAGTGACAACATTGTCAGCATAGCCATCTTATTATCCCACCTCATGTACCCATTACAGAAAAGTTCTGAATCCCCACCAAAACATAATTCATTGCAACTGCAACACCATTCAATGCCACAGGTGCAAAAACATATTTTGGGCAGGATTTGAAAAATGACAGCTGTGACATACATGAGGTGCAGTAATAAGAAATTTATGAGGAAAACCTGGGGTCAAAATATTGAAAATGTCCAAAGTTACAAGCGTTCATAGTGAAATTGCAATGAATGTCATAACTTTGGCATTGTTTCATATTTTGACAAAAAATTTTCAACAGTCTTCTTATGACCCCCACCTAAGGAGAACATTTTCAAATATGTGCCAAAATACCATTCTGTGCCACAGGTGCGAAAATACATTTCAGACAGGATGTGAACAATTGCAGTTTTACTGTGTGAAAAAATGGCTATGTTGAAAATTTGTATTAAAAATATTGCAAATTATCAACGTTATGCATATGCATAGAAAAATGTAAATGAAATCATGTAGCACTGCCATGTCTAGGAATTTTTTCATCAAATTTTAAACATGGCCTTTTTGGGACCCCACATCATGAACACTGCTGGTAAAATTTTGTTATTCGGTTCCAAAAGGTGATTTCACAAAACAACCACAAAATCACCTTCTCAGCCTGACTAATGAAATGGCAGTTGCAGTGTTTATGAGGTGGGGTCCCAAAAAGGCCATGTTGAAAATTTGGTGAAAAAATTCCCCAAAATGGCAAAGTTATGAACATAAGTTCAAAACCCAATTGAAATACATTATACAGCACTTACTTTTATTCCTCAGTTCATGGATTGGCTTTGGAGAGTGCAGATATGCCTCAGTCCACAGAAGATGACAGAATTGGACAGCGGCTGGTAAGTACAGGATAAGGGGGGGGGTGTGGTGAGATCAGTGCTCAGTGGGAAGGTTGCAATAGGGAGGGGTCAGCGACAATGATGAGGGACTGTTTTTTTTGTTTCAGTTAAAGAAAAAAGACCCTGGGGGATGGTTCATCTATTGCAGGTAACAAGAAACATAATTGGACACTGGGGGTGGGTGCCTCTGTGTTCCAGACCACTGGGCTGGGGGGAGTCTCTTAATGCAGACACGGAATTGGGCCACCCCATGTCGACTACAGTTTAATAAAATTATGGACTACAGGAGGGTGCAATAAATGAGAATTATGGGGTGGCAATCAGAGGTTGTGGGTGCCATTAGACAACATGGATCATTACAGAAACAACAAGGATGGTGATCAGAGTGTAGGGGGTGCCACTGGACACATGGAATTATTATAAAAGTCATAGGGACAGCCATTGTTGGGAGTGCCACCAGACACTGGGGCTATTTTTTTTTTAACTGGGGACAGTGACCAGAGTGTGGGAGGTGCCACTAGACACCAGGGAAGATACTATTTTATGGGGACAGTTTGTGGTTTGTCCCATCAAACACCAGGGAAATGGTACGGTGGCTTACAGCTCACACTGTAGCTGGCAGCAGGAGTTCAGCTACAGCTGCAGCAGTCAAGAAAATCTAATGTTCTCGTACAGAGAACACGAGGGGAAGGCTCCTCTTGCTAATCTGACTATTGGGATTTTGGGTGCCAGACAAAGTATTTCTGGCCCTATTTTGAAAACCAAGCATCAGAATCTAGTTAAACAAGACCTGTTTAGCTAGGTTCTGGTGTTTGATGTTTTTGAAATGACAGCATTTTAGTGTATTTTTCATACTTTTTAGTTGCTGTAAAAATATGGTGGCTAACGAAAAAGGATTTTTCCCTCATGAAAAAGGAAATGATCTCACAAGAATTAATCCTTTTTTGTGAGACCATATCCTTTGTCTAACTTTTTTCCTCTATCCCAAAAAAATGAACTTCCCACAGGAAATAATGGGAACTTAAAAACTGAATAACTTTGCAACAGGTTTATATTTTTGCACCAACAAACACTGGCAGTTCTGCTACTCAAGTTCTTTCTACCATAAAAAAAAATAACAAAATTCCACACCATCTGGACATAAGGTGATGACGACAAAACTGCAAAAAATGGTAAACTTTAACGTTTTTACACTACCTGGGTCTCAGAATTCACACATTCAACCAGAACAAAATTGTCATGGCAAGAAATCTATGCCACAGGACAGTGCATGCAAAATATTGTGCAAATCTGTTCAACCGTTGCAAAGTTATTAAAGTACAAATGTTGAGGTTTAACATTAAACAGGCTAATCAGCCCTAACTATAGGGGCATGGTTGTGCCCCTAAAATAGATAGATCGTTAGATAGATAGATAGATAGATAGATAGATAGATAGATAGATAGATAGATAGATAGATTGAGTCCATGCAAAAAACCTTTGTTAATGCACTAGGTAGGGTTGAAGCAAGAAAAGCAGGGAAATGTGGTGTTAGGGGTTCCTACCCTAATACCCCACCCCCACCTTGAAGGCAGCAACAGGTGTGGGGTATGCCTTGGGGTTGTCAATCCTAATTCTCACCCCATTCCATGAGTAAATAATCTGAGATGGGTACAGTATATGAGAATGGGGTGAGTGTTAAGGTTGACAGCCCCAAGGCACACCCCACAGCTGTTGTGAAACAGGATCCTTTTTCAAGTTTCTTTTTCCACAATTTGCAAAAAAAGATCAACAGCAAATGTATGTTACGTGATACCTTCAGACAGTGATGTAAATGCACCTATGACTTGAAACTATTCATGTGTAATAGAGTCAGTGAGTTTGAGCTACATTTTCTTGCCATTACACATGGGTTTTAACTTAAAACACACTCGATCCTTGAAAGCGGAAACCGAACGGTTGCCTCAGTCGCTGTCTTGAGCTGGAACATGCTCTTTCCTCATGAATAAATTGCAGTATCCATTAATGTTACCCTTTACAGTGAAGTGCTCCAATGGGAGTGTAAAAGATAGAGAGTCAGATTTTTAAAACTGGGGTAGCACCACCACCCCCAGTCGTGACCCCATTGTATACAAATTAATCACATCCCTGGTGGATAACATCTCCTCTCCAGCCCATATCTCACATATAAATATAAAGCCCATCCCTGGTGGTCTAGTGGTCCCACTCCCTCCACCTGATCTGCCTGTATTTATTTATATGGTCCCTGGTGGTCTTGCAGACTCCCTTCCTATACCCAATATGCTACATTTTAATAGAAGAAGAGTAAATTCTATATTGATTAACACTGATATGATGGATGAATTTGGTTAATGATCATATTGTATATGTATTTGTGTATGTTCTTTGTATTTTAATATTTGTATTTTTTTTTTCTCTGATTGTAACAGGAATGATCTATTGCATTATGGTGTCCCTTGTAAATGAGTGCTTTGTGCTCAATGGGAATTTCCTATCATGTTCATTTTAAAATGAATAAAATCATTACTACTACTACTTCCCAATCTGCCTATAGGATTTTAAATATACATGTCCCTGATGGTCATACGGACCCACCTCCCTATCACTATTCTGCCCATTTTAATATAAAAATCTCTTTACCTGGTGGTGTAGTGGTACCCTGACACCCCCTTCTCCTTCACCCCAACATGCAGAAGACCAGCAATCCCCCAACCCATCCCAAAGCCAGCAACCAGCACAGCCAGGGACCAGAGGGAATGTATCTGATGGTGCTCACGGAACTGGCAGCTGAACTAAATAAATCCCTAACAGGGCTATCCAATAGCTAATTTAGACTGGGATAGTTACAAAGGACTGGATGTTAGCGGACATAGTCCCTCTCCATAAGGTGAGACAAGGAGCAACCGGGTAACTCCAAACCTGTATGTCTTGCCTCTATTGTGGGTAAACTGATGGAGAAACTAGTCAAAGAGGACCTCATGGACTACTTGGAGAACAATGGACTCCAAGATAGTAAACAGCATGGGTTTATGGCTGGGAGGTCTTGTCAGACCAACCTGATATTATTCTTTTGACTGGTTAATAAGGGTAGTAGATAAGGTTCATACTGTGGATTCACTCTTCTTCAATTTCAGTATGGTTTTTTGACTTGTGTCCTCACAGAAGGCTGCTGAAGAAGCTAGAGGATCTTGTTGCAGCAAAGGACATCATTACATGTGTGAGAAACTGGTTGGAAAGGAAACAGCAGAAAGTTCTAGTTAACAATGTCAAATCAGAAGAGATGGAGGTCATCAGTGGGGTACCACAAAAATCAATCCTGTTTCCAGTTCATTCCAACATGTTCATCAGCAACATGGGAGAAGGAATCCAGAGCAAGATGTATCATTTCACCAGTGACACTAAGTTCTGTGGGAGTAGACAGTAAAAGGGGGTTAGGGAGATACAAACAGGTTTGCAAAGGCTAGAGTGGTGGTCAAAGGTTCGGCAGTTGAAATTCAGTGCCAAAAAGTGCAAGTTATTATGTATAGGGAACAAGAACCCCAGGACAGAGTTCTGGATGGTGGGGGGGTAAAGGTGGGCACAACCCTTGAGGATAGAGACCTAGGAGTCATCATCAGTGACTCTGTAAAAGTGTATGCTGACCAAACATAGACACCTCTACCACAAACAACAGTACAGCGGCCCAGCGACGGGTCACTGTACTGTCACCGTGGGACCCTGGCACTGCTTTCTTGGGGTCTTGCATCCCCTCCCCAAATCAACTCTGATTTGGAGTTGATTATCATAAGTGTAGGGGGGGTTTGGAGGGCAAAGCCCCCCATAGAAAACACAGTGTTCTCGGACGGATTTATGCCGCCCACAATTGTGGTCAACATAAATCCATTGCTATAACTTAAGTTGACAAAATATTTGTTGAACCAGCATCATAGAGCTCTGCAAAACAATCAGTCCAGTGTAACAAATGCCTACACTAAGTCAAACATGATGCTGGGGTTTAAAGGAAGGGGAATTGACAACAAAAGGAAAGAGGTAGTTCTGCCTCTCTATACATAAATTGTGAGACCCCACCTGGAGTATTGTGTCCAGTACTGGAGTCCTCACCTAAGACAGGATAAGGACAGTCTGTAGACAGTGCAACATAGTCTGATCAAAATGATTCAGGGCCAATAGGCAAATCATAGGAGGATTGGCTCTCAATGCACTGAATGTGTACTTGCTGGAGGGCAGATGAGAAAGGAGAAATTTGATAGAGACATTCAAGTTCCTGAAAGGAATGAACAAGGTCAATTTTGAGGAACTATTTAGCATAAGTAGTGGATCAAGAACACAGGGGCATGAGTGGAAACTGATGGGGAGGTTCAAGGGGAAGTGAGAAAGCTTTATGTAACAGAAAATGTGGTGTAGCCGTGGAACAATTTGCCAGCTGATGTGGTAGGTGCCAAAAGTATTAATAGTTTCAGACATGGCTGGGAAAGAATGAAGGACTTAGTGGTTGTTCAAGATGCTAGCAGTACAACAGGGAGCATGGGGGGTAGATGGTGTGGGTTAGAACCCTGTATGGACAACAGCTCTGAAGTTTGTAAGGATTTTATTATTAGACAACATGAAAGAATGGTCTTTGTCTGCCCTCATTTTCTATGTTTCTAGGTTACAATTTTTTACCAGGAAAGACACAATAAGCCAAGGCTTGTTTCCAGATGCATCCTGGGAGCACAAGAAAGTTAAGCGACTTGCTTATGGTCACACAGCATGCAAGTGGTGCCTGTGGGATTCAAGTCCAGTTCTCCAGATTTGCAGCTCAGTGCTCTTAACCACTTCACTATACTGCCTTCTATATATATTTGTATAATTATATATATATATACACACACACACACACACACACACACACACACCACACACCCTACCATCACCCACACACACACACACACATACACACACACACACACACACACACGCACCTACACACCTACTGGACTACCCATAAATGCATGCACACAAACCTACCCACCTATGAATGCACAAACACATACACAGCTCTACCCAACAAAGTGTGCACACATACACCGCTAGCTACATTTACCACAAATATCTCCAGTAGTGGGGAGGTCCACTATAGCCACTTTGTTCATGACATTGCAGTCTTCAGAGCTACCACTAGAGGGAAGAACCCCTCTACAGCACATCACATTAAACTGTTTCTCTAATGAGTTGCTGTAGCAGTTCCGACTGAGTTGCATAAGTGCTGCAGGATCCAGCACAAAGCCTTGCACAAACTGTTTCTTAAGAGTTAAAATGCAGCTTTGCATTGCACTGTGACTGGACTGCAGATGCATTCCAAATGAGTTGCAAACACATTCTATAAATATTGCTTTTCAGCTGGTTAAGCACTGAAAAATAATGCAATATGAGTTGGCAATGCATTGCCAACTCAAAAAAAAATGCTTATCCAACTCATTGATGGAACAGTTTAATGTGACTTGCACTGTAGCTCTCAACTAGGTAGCAATCACACATACTCCCCACTTGTAGGAGAATAATGCAGTTATATAGCAGGTGAACCTCCAGGACCATGCTTTATGGAGGAAAATACCACCTGACTATTTCAAATGATATACAACATCTCATTTTTAATGGTGCTCTTTCTAAACAAATATTACATCTGGAAGGACTGATGTTCCTGGACACAAATGATCACACAGTTAATACGTGGTTCTGATGGGATTCAACCAGACAGTGCAAATGTGTTGCATTTCAGCTGGGCTACCCTGTGTGAATAAACTGTAAAAAAAAAATCATGATTTGATTGCCTATGTTATTTATCAGTGTCTACCATATTTAGCCAAGGACATTACAAGAATGGAAAGAGTCCAAAGGAGGGCCACTAAGATAATACCTCATCTTTCTCGTTACAACTATGAAACTAGGCTCCATAAAACAAAGTTGTATTCACTTGAATTTAGAAGACTAAGGGGAGATCTCCTTCAGCTATTTAAAATTTTACAATCAGCTACATTAATGAGTTCATGCGGATTATCTTTTGCATCTAGAAAAATGGTAGCTAGAATACACAACAAACAAATTGAAATCAAGAAAACAAGAACAAACAAAAGACAACAGTTTTTTACTGTTAGAGCCCCAAAAATCTGGAATTTTCTACCACAGGAAATTGTTGACTGCCAGAATATTACCACATTTAAACTCAAACTTGATAACTGGCTTCTCGACAGAACATAATCTACGAATGATCCACACTGTGTGGAAGACATCCTTGATTTGCTTCGGCCTTCTTTTGTCCAAACTACCAAGTACCAAGTACCAATAATTATAACCACTACAGTCTGGCATACTAATGCAACCAAGTTTTAAGAAATCACACATGAAGTAATTAATTTTCTTATGTGTATGTTCCATGATCAGCTTGCACTTAAGTACCAATTGCCAAGAAACTGAATATACTGTACAGAGAAAGCAATGAATAACAAAAAGCCATCATACAGACATCTCTAAACATCTCAAGCTGGCAGCGCTATGAAACAACTTACAGTACAGCGGTATATCAGTGAGGTACAAATAATAGCTTTAGTAGCGTGCATATTTTTTCTTTAAATGCTTGTTAGCTAACTCCTTCATAGTGAAATAAAACTATTATTTTGCCAGGAATCCATTTAAAATTATGTCATGCTAATGAATGTCATGGCACATTATACAGTATATTTCCCAATGCTTGGAACAATAAAACAAAGCACACGAGTGGGAAAGAGTAAATAGTTAAAAAGGAAAAGAAAGCAGCTAAGATGCAATGAAAGATTTAGAATACAGCAAGTATTAATATCCAAAATCTACTTAAGATCTGTGATTGCTTCAACGGATAAGATAAAGTTCAAGAGGATTGCCTTTCAAACACCTTACTAAAAGGGCACATCAAATATAGCATGCACAAGCAGCACATTTCACATTTGAAGAAACCCAAGTAGAATAAGACCTCACTAACAGGAACTTCAGTATTCGCACATTAATTTGCAACCCCAGAAGTTATTAGTGATTGACAATAAGGGGACTGGTTTTTCACAGGTGAAAGTTTGTGTTCAGCTCTGCTGACTTAATGGCTGCAGGGGTTCTCCTGACCCTTGGCCAAACATGCACATTGTCTTAACCAGCTGTGCGCATATGAAAAACATTTTAGATGAGCACCTAAAGTCATATTGCACCCCCCCATCCACAGCAGCAGGCCATTTATCCCAACAGGGTAGCTTTTAAAGTCCATGATTTGGGCCCTGCAGGCCTTACATGATCCCTTGTCTATGTGATATCACAGAATGGGGCTAGCACAAGCTAATTCTGAGCCTGCAGAGCCTAACACAGCTATCTCTGAAAGGAAAATGTCCACTTTTCCCCAATTCATCCCGCTTTCTCTGATATATTTGTTTGCCACAGTTTGTTTGTATTTCTCCCTTCTATCTGCTTTCCAGTTAAACATTTCATTCCCTTTTGATCCACTTGTTTGGAGCGAGGGTGTGTGAGAATGAAATGCAATTTTATTTGATCTAACGGTCCTTCTGAGAGGCACATAAACAAAGCTGCACTCCACAGAAACAAGTAGATGATACAATAAATTAGCAAAGGGTGTGTTAATTCTTTAATGGAGCAACCACTAGTATCTTCCAGCTATGAAGTTTAAATGCAGTATGTAAATTCCTAAATATTATCAATAGATCTTTTTATATACTTTCTCAACTATATGTTACTTTTGTATTTTTGCAGGCTTTATCTGTTACATTGCTGGAAGATAAACAGTATTGGAACAGTAAATAAATGTAGAAAACTGGTAAGGAATTTCCTGTGTCTGGAATGGTTAAGATGGTTCTGAAGCCATGTGGTTCAGGAAAAGAAAACTATAGCTTCACGCTTCCTCTGGCAACCAGAACACAGCACATAATACCAATTCTTGTCAAAACCCTTCAAGAAAATCTTTTAGCTGTCTTAGTTAAGCATAAAGTCTAGCACTTCTTATTTGCCATAGTAGATGAAAGCACCCTGCAGTATATCTAGAGTACCACAACTGCATCTGATTAGGGAAGCCGATCTGTTTAAAGTTTTGTAGTCCCTTTCTTGGTAACTTATTCCTGAGCTTGGTCAGATTGACTCAGTGGGACTCTTGTCCCCCTGATACCCTCTTTTTTCTTCACACTGGCATCCTCCCTTAAAAACAGAGATATCTATTATTTTTCCTAATGTGTCTGCATAGCTGGAATTCCTTTTTCTTGGTGCCCCTATCATTTTGCCCCACAAGATTCATAGATACCAGACATCCAAGTGTATCAGGTGCTGAAGCAAGTACATTTTGCTGGGTGTGATTCTCATATGACCGGCCTGTGACCTGCCTTCAAGTAAAAAATATTGTGCTCCTAGCTGTCTTGCTCAAAGGGGGTCAGAAAAACTTTTCTTCCCCCTGTACGCTGCCCCCCCATCATTTAGTTTGAATTCCTCTGACCGCCCTGTTCATTGACATGTCCAGTGCTCCCTTACTCTTAGAGCAACCACAGCCCATCTTAAGTATGCAGGCATTTATTGCCACAGAATAGCCAGAATAAAAAGACAAAATAGACACTAGAACTTTCAAATATATAAATTCAGCTCCATCATAGGAGAGCAAAGAGACTTGATGCACTACCACAAAAAATCATGTAAACCTACAAGTAAACTAAACATGTGCAATAAGACATGATAGGGTGGGCATGAAGCTAAAATAACTGCATGACCAGGGATGCATTGATGCCGGATGTCACAAGCAGAGGGCCTCACAGTCCCTGGAAGGATAGTTATATCAGCCATAACTCATCTATAGCATGTCTAATTTTGCTTACAAAATGTATTTTTTGGTAAACAAATGCACCCAGATAATAGAATTGCAGTTACTTCAATTTCTTTTAGGTGTAAAGTTACTCTTTAATTGTAGAAATAGTCCAAAAGCTGTGAAAGTGAAAATGCACAGGTGTGCTCAATAATGTTTGGTAAGTGGGTAAACAAGAAGACTGGCTTGTGTAATTTTCTACCTTGACTTAGGCTGACGTAAAGTACAAATACCATCCCATGTCAGTCAATTAACAGCATGCATCTTTGTAACTATGTTATAGTAAACATTTTCAGGATAGGCAGTTAAATAAAGAACAAACCACACAACACCATCTAAAGATTCATGAAACACCACATAGAAGTGTGCAGAAAAACAAATTATATTTCACTTTTAAGATTAACAACCTTTAAAATTGTTTTTATTGTTTCTTAAATATTTAATATGTTTCTAATTTTTTAGATGATCCAGGGTGTTGGTTTCTTCTCATAAACCACATTTTCAGGTGGTTGAAAGCACTCAGCACCAGAACACCGTACTTCACACCTGGCCATAAGGTTTATGAATACACTGGAGAGTCTTACTGTTTACAAGTATGCAGCAACATGGATAAAATCAGTATTATAGGAAATCCAGCTGTGAAAGGTGAATTTTCTATCCATTTTTAAACTGATCAGCAGAGGGCCTATGCCTTGAGGGGGAAAAGGTTGGGAAAAAATTATCCATGCATAGAGATGGAGTTGATAATCTTTTAGGGGGGCACAGGGGCACAGCCCCCCGAGAGAAACACTTCAATGTCAGACAGGCGAAATTTAGCCTGTCATCATTGGAGCTCTCATTATACTGAACTTTGACAATGGTGTTGTCGATTCAGCATAAGTAGACCCCAGAAAAGCACTGTCCCAGGGTGTGGGTGTAAAAGATAGACACTGATTCAGTTTGTATAAGGTACAACATGCTTACTGCATGGTTTTATTACAACAAAGTTTCAAAAATAAACAAAAAAAACCCAGCAGAAAGTAAAAAAAAATAAATCATTACATGACAATTGTCAGGCTGCAACAGTCAGGATCACATGACATCTCTGGGATCCTTTTCTGATTTGTACTTCAGATTGCTTTAAGGACATGAAGACTGCATGCCCTTCCCTCTCCCAGGCACTAGGCAGAATGAAAATCCAAGACTCCTTGCAACTGTTTTCAGGGAGTTTATATAATCCTCCCAGAGATCATGTCATCCACCTACTTTCTTATAAAATTAATTTCTGTACTTATACAATGCATATGTAAAGAAAAAGACTTACTGTATTTTTGGACCAACCACTTATCAAGAGTCCATTCATTTAACTCTCTCTTGATTTATAAGAATCCTTATAAAAATAAATACAATGTTTATGAAATTGGTCATAATGATTTTACTGTAGCTCCACCCATTTTCCTGTGGTATTAACTCGGGACAACACTATAAACAGCTATTCAGAATGGTTGCTGACTCCTAAATGAGTTCATAAATTCATACTTCTTTTAAGGCTGTAATCCATTTTTATACATTTATCTCTCAAACAGGGTTATTTATTTTAAATAAATGCATTTTTACAGGGAAAGGCAGGATATCTACAGGGGAACTTATTTCCCCTTATCCTATTATGCATTTTCGTCTTTGGTTCTGTGACACAGCACACTGAGGGATAGAGAGAGAGCGAGAGAGAAAGAACACTTTTTCACAGCATTTGCATGTGGTTCTCTCACTTACTCTCTTCTCTCCTCTCATTGTAACACCACAGTGAATATTTTAAAGCACTTTATTTAGCAACTTAGTTTTAGAGATTATAAGCCCAAAAGGAGAGTGAGCAGTCAGAATGTGAACTGTAAATATGAGCTTCAATATGTTGCAACTGCTTGCTATCCAAAATCAGCTGTTTAGTAAGATGTTCCATTTCGGGAAAGCATTTCAATATAGAGAGCCAACAGGCTCATTTTGGGCTTTATATATCAGATACCATTATGAATTTAAAATAAAGCAAATAGATTCCCCTTAAAAGGAGAAGGAAAAACATCAATTTTCTTAATCAGCAGCTGGAAAAAAATGGTGTTTTAAATCATTTTGCAGTCTTTTCCCTTTTGAGGGAAACTTCATTTATACTAAATCTGGCTTTCCCAGACACCAAACCACTACTTTGTATATAACATTTTCAATGTACTTAGGCAATCAAACATTTTATAATATATGCGTTGTATAACAGCAGTGCAGCAAACAATGGCTCATATTTATTTATAACACAGGTTGAAGAAAATGTGCTGTGCAATCAGTTGAGTGGCTTTGAATGTCTGTGGATTAAGTTAGCATTAATCCACGGTTACACAGAGCGACTCTTGAGATCCGCTGCTGGATCTTGTTCTGTTCTGTGCAGTGCAAAGCAAAGTCTACTGGTAGCCATATAAAATCTACCTTTTGCCTCTATTAACTGCCACTAGTAGATGAGACACACACCATTTGCTGGACACCGTGTGCAGGTCTGCATCATATCAGATGCCAGTGCCCACCCCCACATCCCACAACAATCTTTCGGCAGTGTCACACAGACAGAAGCTGCCAGAGTGAGAAACACACACATACACATGTTCCTCACTCAGTATGGAGCCCAGCAGCTGGCGTGACATGACACATGACACAAAGGAGAGAGACTGTGAAATACAAGGAATCCCAAAAAGCACATTTTAAAAGGTATTGTCTCAATCTGTTGAGGTTATCGTGAGCTGTTTTCAGAACCATTCATCTTCTGTAAACCAAGTGACCATGATTCAGCAATGTCCAGCCACCCCTGGGCCCCCTGACAATGACCAAGTCTTTGTACATGGGAATTAAGTTTTGCACCATAAGTGACCACAGGAGTAACAACCACATCAGATGCCAGTCCCTGTTCCCCCCACAACAGTCTTTCAGCAGTGTCAAACAGGGAGAAACTGCTAGAGTGAGAGAGACACACACAAACATATGCACATGTTCCTCACTCAGTATGGACTCCAGCAGCTGTTGTGACAGCATGCACAGCACAGAGGTGAGAGACTGGGAAGTACAAACATACCAGTGTGAGTAGACCTGCCATGACAGTGTGTGGTGCAGAACTGCACAGCAGTGTACAGTGAGGTGTAATAGGAAAGCAAGGTGTGGTAAAAGTGCAGTTGTCAGATGTGCTCCGAGGAACGTTGGTGGTGGGGGGAGAGAGTTGGGAATTGAGGGGAGCTTTATTTTTCTAAAACATAAATACTCTTATTTTTTTTCTTTCTTGTCTGACTAATGTTTTTCTGTTGGACTCCCTTGTATCCCATAAGGGTTATTTCAGCTGTGGGAGAGAAAGAGAGAAGGACGCATTACAGCGGCTGGAGAGGTGGTGTACCTGCATTTCTTTTTTTCAAGAGTATCATGTAGAGAGAGAGATAGAGAGAGAGAGAGGTACAGGGCGTGAGCAAGAAAACACAACTCCTTCTGTCTGTGTTCTCAGCTAATGGATAATGCAAGACACTATTGCTTGTGTCTCTGTCTCTCATATATTGGAACATGCAAGACACAACTGCTTGTGTCTCTGTCTGTGAATGTCTTTGTGGTCAGTGGGGTGGTGTAAACTACACATAGTAGGCAAAGTAAGAGACCATGTTAAGCACAGGAAATGTCACAAATAATCTCGGTAGTGTATGTGTTACATTTCTATGTGCATAACATCAATACAGTATGGATTATTTGTTAGGAACTATTTTGCAAGGTGGTAGGATACAGTACCTTTCTTGCTACTTAAACAGAAAAAAACAAAACTTTCTGGATATTTTTTTGTTGATTAAACATAACCCATGTTAGAAGTACAATAACCCACTCCAGGGTATGGGGTTATTGGGGATTAATCAACACCCTGTGTGCTGTGAGGACACTTGACCTGCAGCCTCATGCCTCACAAAGCACCTGGGGTTTTGGTTAATCCTCAGTAACCCCATACCCTGCCGTGGGTTATTGCTTATTTATTTAAAATTTGGTAATTATGAAAAGCACACTGAGTTGAGCCTCATTTCCAGGCGTGATCCTTGGAGGGGAAAGCAAATATACAAAAAGAAAGTTACATAATAACAATAGGCAAGTGCCATTTACAGATTAAATTGACTTTCATATACAATCACAATAAACAAGTGCTGTTTACAGATTAAACAGACTTTCATACTGGCTATGTGAGCATTGACTTATTTGTAAATATTTTAAATGTCCAAATATTTAACAATGAGTATCTGTATTTATATTGGCAAATGAAACTGTGCTAGCTAGCTATTATATTGTTTGGTCACTTTGAGCCATTCTGGATGCACTTATCTGGCTGATGCTTACATTTTTAGACTGTTTCACTTGTAATCACTTTCATTTCCAGCATTCAGTGTACTGTCTCAAAGGTATAAAATCAGAAAAGTTTTCTCGAAAACAATGTACGTTGTGTGGGCTGCTTAAGGTCAGTTTATGGAATTTTGTATAAAACAAGGCACCGAGTGTAGAGCAAGTGAGTCAACAGCTTCAGAAGACTAGATGCAACCCTGAGCAATTGATAGAAACACTTGATCAGGCTTGTCTCTAGTCCTTTGAGGCCACTGATTCACTCGCTTTCCTCACTCTACACCGGGCAGCTTCTTTTATATAAAACTAAGTAAACTGACCCTAAACAGCCCACAGTTTACATCGTTTTCAAGAAAGATTTTCTGATTTTAAACTTTTGCCAGCATTTTCCTTAGCACAATCAATACTGTATGGTCACACTACACTGAATGCTGAAAGTGAAAGACATCACAAGTAAAACAGTCTAAAAATAGCACAATCAACCAGACAAGCTTTTGTATAACTTTGTAGCTGTGAAAATGATGTCAGGATCAACCAGATCACCTAAATAAAACTAATGGATACGTTTTCTCTCCCCCCCCCAAAAAAAAACAAATTGTCTAGCCATTTTATAAGATAGATAATCCACTACAGGGCATGCAGTCATGCTCTAGTATACTGTATGCATGCCTTGGATGGTAGAATGCACACAAAGGCAAGCATATATCAGAGCACAACTGCACACCCTGTAGTGGATTATCTATGTAATATATCTATATCTATATACAATCTATACACATGCATTTATAAATATATATATATATATATATATATATATATATATATATAGTTCTGCTTGTATTTTATCTGCAAAAGCACAGTACAGTTGATTAGTACAGTATCTCACTGTCTATCCATATATATGTGTATATTATATATATTTATTGTATATATATAGTTATTTCCTACTTATACTCGCCCTTCCTTTTTCTGTTTCCATCTTAATAGCTGGTGTTTAGTTTTGTCCAGGTATTTCCTCTGCTTTAATTACTGAGCTTCTTTCACCTATCTAGTCTAATTCATCCATTTGTGAGCTTTATATTCTTGGTGACTTTAGTATAAATTGTCTATCCCCTAATACAAATATAATTGTTCAAAATGTAAAGTCACTACTATTGACTCAGTTGATCTCTGACCTCACCTGCCTAAACATTAAATCACTCTCTGTTTGACTGGGTCCTCTCATCTCATCCCAACTGTACTTCGGACGCAGGAATCCTTCCTGATTCCCTCAGTGACCATAATATGATTTACTGTGTATGGAAGATACATCATCCTAAGCCCCCCCTCCATAAATTTATTCATCTCAAGTCTTTCAGGTCAATGGAATTGTCCACTCTCCTAGCTGAGCTAGGGGCAACTGATTGGTCCCTGATCTCAACAGCCAATAATATAAATTTGGCCCTGCTATACTTTCAGTCCAAATTTATGGTTGCATTAGGACATCATACTCCCCAGAGAAAAAAAAAAAAACTATGGGGCTGTCATATTCCCTGAATTACACCCCAAGTAATTACTTCCCACCATACTAGAGACACTCCTTGCATTCTTGACAGATTACTGGCTCCCCAGCTGCTTTAGCAAACTATTGTCACCTTTGTAACTCCTGTACCAAACCATAAGACTTGTAAAATCTGAAGATTTTGCATCCATACTCCAGAACAGCATTCATCATCCATGTTCTGGAAGGTTATTCATTCTCTGCTCTGCCCTCCAACCCAGTCTCCCTAACCTGTTCTCAGGGTTGATGACTCCCTCATCTCTGACCTTTCTATTGTTGCCTCTTCCTTTAACTCCTGATTTACTACCTATGCCCTATCTCTCATTCCTTCTTCCTTCTCTCCCTTCTTCCCTCTCTCTGCCTTCTCCATTAAATCTCCCTTTTTCCTTCTCTTCTACCACTACTTCTGCTTTCCTTAAGTTCTTGCTTGCTATTAATCCCCACAAATGTGGTAACCCTGATGGCCTTGATCTCAAAATGTCTACATCTCTCAGCCACTGCCATGGTACTGCAGATTACCCTGCTTCTCAACCATTCTTTTGTCCTTTGCTACTATTCCTGATGCCTGGAAGCAGGCTACTGCCATCCTTATCCCAACAGGTGGTGATCTTTCTTCTCTTGGTAACTACCATCCTATTGTTCTACTTTCAACCCTAGCTAAGTTACCAGAATACAGTGTACTATTACAGCTGTCTTCCTTCTTTGACTCTTCCTCCTTCTTCACACTCCTTCAGTCTGGTTTTAGGAAATCCCACTCCATTTCCACTTCCTTCATTCAGTTCACTGACTCAGTCCTCACAGGTGTGGATGAGAGTATGTTCACATCCACCATTTCTGTTTATCTTGCTAAAGCTTTTGACACAGTGACACATATCCTCCTTCTAGACAAGCATAAAGCAGCACGTCTTCTGGACTATGTGGTCAGCTGGTTTCATTCTTACCTTGAGGGAAGATCTAAAACTGTCCATATAGGTTGTTCCATTTCATAACCACTCCCCATCTGCTCAGGTGTCCCTCAAGGGTCTGTCCTGGGTCATGTTCTCTTTTCCATATTCTTGAATAACCTCCCAACTGTCTGCTGCTCTGTGTCCATTCATATGTACGCTGATGATACAGTTATGTTTGCATCTGGCTTCTCTCCTCATAATCTTATCTCACAGCTGTAGCTGATTTCATCACTATTCAGTGCTGGTTCCAATCAAACCAACTATTCCTTAATGACCAAAAAAAAATTATTTCCATGACTTTTGGGACCCATCAGAGACTTTCCAGACTTACCCATATCATTTCATTTCACACCCTTGATGGTGTTATTATTGAGAATGTATCCACTTTTAAGTACCTCAGGGTCTGGCCTGACCATCATCTTGCTTTCTGAGTTCATATCTGTGCCATATCCCAAAAGCCCCACCTCAAGATTGGTGTATTATATAGGAATAAAGTGAATATCCTGCTTCCTGTCCACCGAGAGAATGTTTAAAAATAATTCTCCTGATTTTTGATTATGTTGACATAGTCTATAGTGGCACTGCCAAATCCTCTCTTGCCAGACTGGACCCCCATCTTCCACTCTTTTTTCACTTTACGTTGTTCCACTCGTACACAGCTTTGCTCATTCTACTTTGCACTTTCACTCACTTCTCTTGATGCTGTGCACCTTTCCCATTGTGCCTCCTTTATATCTAAATTCAGGTTTGGTTCCCTTCCCTCCCTCCTATGTTGCATCCCTCTTATCCTCTCCCTCAGCTTCCTACTATCCTCTACACAATAATATTTCCTGTTCCCTTACTGTCCCTGGGACCATTCAAAACTACAGATGTGCCCGTAATGACTGCACTATATCAATCCATCTTCACAGAAGTAATTACTACAAAGAAGCCCTCACCAACACATGGGGTAATGGGAAAGCCTTCTGGAATAATGTCAAGGAAGTTACTGGGAAACAACCTAACCTCTTCCCACCATGCTTGTCATTGATGGGACAACCATCCTTGACTCTACTACTATCACCAATACCTTCAACTCTGAATTAACTGACCTCAGAAGTGTTCTCCCCCCTGACTTTTTTGATGAAGATGTCACCACAGCCCACCATCCCAGCTCCCTGCCTTCGTCCACCTACCCACCTTTCTACTTTAAAGCCCTCCATATGCATGGAACCCACAAATACATTAAGAAAGCAATTGCCAACTCCAGAAGTAGTGCTGATTCACTGGACCTCAAAAATACTGTCCCTCACCCTTGACGATGTGATTGGACCACTCACTATGATATTCAACCTCTACCTCAGTCTTGGTCAGTTCCCTGCCATTTGGAAATTTGCAACAGTGACCCCTGTCCACAAAATTTGAGATAAGTCCCTCCATGAAAATTATCTTCTGATCTCCATTTTACCTCCACTCTCCAAGGCTATTGAACATATAGTAGCTGACCAGCTTACTGATTACCTGGATAAGCATACTATACTATGCTCACAACAACATGGTTTCAGAAAAGGGCATAGCACTACCTCTGCCCTCCTTGAATTCACGGGGCAACCCACAGGTCATTGCACAATGGTCTCCTTGCTGGATTGGTATTTATCAAACTTACAAAAATCCTTTGACATTGTCCACCATGGTCTTCTACTAGAGCAGCTTTGGACAACTGGCCTCTCCTCTGACTCTACAGATTGGTTTAAAAGTTACCTGGAAAACCACTCCCAAAGAGTCAAAATTGCTGATGTCCTCTCTGACTCAAGATCTGTCCACTCAGGAGTACTGCAGGGTTTCATTCTGGGGCCCCTTCTTTTCAGCTTTTTTTTTGAACAGCCTTCCACAATCCTGCCCAGAACAAATCATCCTCTATGGTGATGACGCCATCACCCTTGCCACTCATAAAGATCTTCAACCCCTGCAAAACATCCTTCAGAAAGGCTTTATCTCAGTAGAAAGCTAGTTTAGTAAACATAAACTGGTCCTAAATTATAAAAAGACTAAGTCTATGCTTCTCTGCAGCACACACAACAAATACAAGCTACAATCTTTAACTACTGCAAACTGTCATGGAGCTGCCCTTGAGCAGGTGCACTCCTTTAAATATCTTGGGATTTCTTTGGACAGTCACCTCTCCTATGGAACCCACATTGACAGTGTTTTCAAAGCTGCAAACACCTGCCTTGGTCTTCTCTATAGATATAGGCAGCACCTTACCTCAGAAGCCTTAAGGGTCGCTGTACAGAGCTCTGTTATCTCAATTATTGATTATGGCCTGATCAACTACAGCTCTGCCTTGCAAACAGCTCTTTAATGCATATCCACGATGCTCAACAAAGCCTGCCAGTTCATCACTGGCTCCCACCATCTCACTCATACATGTGACCTATATGCTCAGTCTGGCTGGCTTCAACTCTCAAACTGCATAAAATACCAGACATGTATAATGGAAAAGAAAATCACTATGGGCCTTGCACCCCCTAGAGTACAGGCTCTCCTTTGCCCTAACAGCAAGCCTGGACCCACCAGGGGCTCTGCAACTCAGCTCCTTCAGGTTCCTCACTGCCGTACTTTTTAAGGCCAAAGATCCTTTGCCTTCAGGACCCCCAGCTGGTTGCACATGCTCAACAGTGACCTCTCATCTGTGCCAATTCTTGGATCGTTCAAATCCAAACTCTGCGTACACCTCACTGCCTCAAGCACTTGTGATTGCCCTACTTAATGACCTACCTCACCCATACTTACTGTTGCCTCTCTAGTCCCCTATATGCACTTCCTCTATCCACTACTACCCCCACCCACCACCCCTTTGTTTTTTTTTTCTTTTGCTTTCTCTTCTACTCCTTCACTTCTATCTGATATATGATAATGTCTCTGGCTTGACCTTCATTTAGTTCCCCTCCCTTGTTCTGCTCTCTAACTCAGCTGTTCCATGCTCTAGTGCTAATTTTAGCCCTAATGTACTTAATCACATACATGTATTTGGTGTTATGCTGTTTACCATGCCTATGTAACTGAATGTCTTGTCTACTCTGTATTGTACCTCCTTTGGCATGGAACCTTTGTAAAAGAGCCATGGCTCAAAGGTATTTGTAATCCTAAATCAAATAAATAATAAAAAAATCTACTGTTGGTCCATCTAATTTCTTCCAAGGCGGCAGTATAGTGTAATGGACTGAGCTGCAGACCAGGAGATCTGGGTTTGAATCCCACAGCCCCCACTTGCATACTGTGTGACACTGAGCAAGTCACTTAACTTCCTTGTGCTCTCTGGTTGCACCTTGAAGCAAGCTTCAACTTATTGTGCCTTTCCTGGTTAAATAATTCCTTTCTTTTCCTTTCTGATACGGCTTTGCTAAACTCTGGGTCTCCCTTTTCTTGTCAATTCACTCTGCATCTTCTGCAGTTTCCTTAAAGGCTCTCCTTCATGACTATTTTTTCCCTCCTGCAAATGTCCATGACTCCCCAGTTTTGCCTTGGCAATCTGTTACCTTCATTACCAGGTCACTGTTCTGCAAAAGTAGTTCCATCATCTAAATTATCTCAATATGTTTTTCTGTTACATGTATCTGTTATACTGATTTGTCTTCAATTTTTGATTATGCTCCTTGCTGTATTGGATTTTCTTTAGGTGATCTTCCACGTCTCCTATCCCCATGATGCATCTGGAAATGAGCCAATAGAAGCTCAGTATGTCTTTCTTTGAACAACTTTTTAAATAAATAAATAAATATGTATGCTTTGGAGTGTTGTATTTAGCAATTCTGCTAGAACTTTAGTTTATATAATCTCTAATGCAACAGTGATGCTACTGAGGCACAGTAAAATCGATGGGAGACAGAGATGCTGTCCTAGTTGGAATGCTATGACTGACTTGCAGAAATCAGCTTGGAACATAAACTGTTGCCAAAGGCAAAGAAGATTAAATAATCATGGAAACAACCAGAACAAGAAGAAAACATAACCTTATAATCAGAATATAAGAAGAAGAATCCCTGGGGCCGTTCACAGTGATCAGCAGTCTCTGATTATGGTTTGATACATACCCCTTTTGATCAACATGTAGAAGACCATGTTGTTCATGCAACAATACTTCAAACATTAGGGGATTTTTTTCAGAAAATGAAAATCTTTCAACCTCAAAATAAGTAAATTCCTTTTGTCTTAGTCATGGTTTCCTCCCTGTGAATATTCAGACATAATCAATAGATCAGCTAGTATCACTGCTGCACAACACAAACTACTAATCCACTGAAAAAAGCCTGTCTAAATAGGCATGTCTTCAGTTTTGATTCAAACTTTTAACCAAAGAGGCAGAACTGACAGATTTTGGGACAGTATTCCAGAGCCTCAAAGCAGCACCAGAAAACCCTCAGTCCCTAGTACATTTCAGTCACACTGTTGGGACTATTAAAAGTCACTGGGTTTCCAAGCTGAGAACTTTGTTGCCCCAAGAATCCATCTTGTGTGTTGTCTGCAGCTCATGAATATTGAGGAGGCACAGGACATTTATGGCCTTCTAAGCCAGCAGAATGTTTTAAAACTCAGAACACCATCTTAACAGCTGCCAGTGCAACTGTCACAGAGCGGGAATAATATTATCAGATCTAGATGTTCCAACCAACATACTAGCTGCCAAGTTCTAAAGCAACTGAGGTCAGCAAAGCAAGGTAGCTGTCAGACTATAATACAGTGTATTGCATTAATCAATTATTTTATTTATTTATTTCTTGAATGTTGTTGACCCGATAAGCCCACTGGGCATAGAAGTCCCTTTTTCAGGGGTGACCGGGGGGGGGAGGAGGGATACAAATGGCAAGCAACTGAAACTGAACCAGAGTAAGCTGTTGTTAGTGAGGTAATGAAAGCTTGTACTAGTGTGTGCAGATCACATTGATCAATGAAGGACACAATCTGGCTACACTTGTTAAGTGGTATAAGCCCCTTCTAATGTCAGCAGAAATTTGAGAAATCAAGGTCAAATGGCTATTAACAGTCACCCCCAGATTGTGACCCTTCTCCCTTATCTGCAGTTCTGCCTATCAAAAACAGGGAGATATATATATACTGTATTTTCCCTTGCTGCAGAACCCAAATTATCTGAGCCAATATGAAGCAACTCAGTTTTGCTAGGGTTGAGTCTTAGCCAGCTCTCACTCACCAAGTCCCTGATCACCAACTATAGCCTTCTCTCCCACAAGCATTAGATTACCATGTCCAGGTCTTAAGCAAAGGTAAAGATGAGTATCATATGCTTAACAGTGCAAACTCAAGCCATACCTTTGGATCATTTCCTCCAGTGGAAACATGTAAACTACAAATATCAAAGGTAGGCGTATAGAGCCCTGAGGATCCCATATATAACAAGGGAGGAACCAGGTTGCCAGTTTCAATAAAACACAGCCTGGCAATATTTTATATTAGGAAAGATCCAAATCAGTTCACAACTATGCAGCAGAAACACCTCTGTCATAGAATGATGCTTCACTGTGACTACTATAAGTAAGCAACAACACACAAAAGGGTGCACATTTTGCTGCTCTAATAACACACAAAAGAGGTGTTTGGGAACCACAAGGCAAACGTCAGTGGTTTCGACAACCTGTAACTGAATTCAGAGGAACAAAACCCACACACCTGTGAGTGTGTTATTGTGCTCATAAAATGTGAATACTGTTCATGGACTTATTTTTTACTGGTATTTTCTCTCCCCCTGGTCTGGGTTGGCCCTTGCTCCGGCCACCCAGGCACATCCCTTGACCATCAGGCACCTACCTTGAACTCCTATGGGTTACCCTCCATGGCAGGGTGGTGGGAAGCCCCCAACTTGACACATCAGGACCAGATCCAGTGTCAGGACGTGCCTTCTCAGGGTCGGTGCCTATCATGGACAGCCATCATGTAACTCAACCTGGACCACTGTTTTTTCCACTTTTCTGTGGAGAGGACAATGTAAACTGACAATGGCTGAGCAGCATGCACATCCAGAAGGAGCACACTGGTCAGTTGCTCTTCCGCTCTGCCTCCATGCCCCACTGTACAGGACCAGGCATGCCAACATCTAGCCTCCGCTAGGTGTCAGGCATGTGCCAGTCTCTGTTCCCCACCCACCCCAGCAGAGGAGAGCTGCACTCCAGATGCTCAATCCTCTCCCATCCGGTCAACTCCCGGTGAACTGTTCACACCACGAACATGAGTCATCAGTATGGCAGGATGTAAGGCATCACTGCCTCAACCCTGTACTCCACTGGGCCTGCTGTTCATGGACTTTTTTAATAAGATAAAAATAAAGTGCAGGGGCCAGATTTTCAAAGGGCTGGAGATATCCTAAGGACTAAGTCCCATGCCACAATCTGCCAGCACAGAGGAAAAAAAAGCTATGCACCAGTGGATATGCTGTTTTCAGCCTATGGTGCACAGGAGTCGCAGGCACAGCTATGGGGGCTCCTGCTAGCCAATGTCAGAGCTCTGTGTGAAATACATAAGATTTAGACTCATAGCATGTACTGGAGTGCTTACCCAGTAGTGGAGTGGTCAGAGAGTGGGGTTGGCAGCACCTGCAGAAGGGCACTTTGTTCCTGTGTGATCTTGTGGGGGATGTTGTGCTTGGTACTACCAGGGATAGCATTTTGGTATAGCTGCACATAAAAATGGGTGGAAGCTGCCATAAATTGTTGAGATGACTGCAGTACATTGCTTATGTAAAAACATGTGGGTGTGAAAGCACGCCCCAGCTGTGCAATGTTTTTACCACTAATGTACAGATTTTGAATTCTTTAAAAATCATTTTCAGACACTGGCCTGCTGATGCAGCAGTTGGATTTCCACTTGTGGTGCCGGCAACCTGGGTTTGGGAATGGACTCGGGTTGCTGGAGGGCTGGCTGGGGAAAGAAGGATGGAGCGTCCCATGGACTGCTCTTCTTCCCTGGGGGGAGGTTGGGAACACTGTCTGGTGCTTGATCGACCCCTGGAAGAGGTCAGGGGTTCTGCAGCTATCGGCACTAAACAGAGTTCAGGGGGTGGGCTGGATGCAGGATGTCATTGCACATCCCTGCCTCCTCCTGGGGGGGACAAAAGGAGAAGAAAAACACCCTGTTTCTGCCACCTTAATGGTGCCCACTCCAGCTGAATTGACTGTCAGGCCAACTCATGCCTCTCCTATGTTTGTGGCACCCTTGGCCAAAGCACTGTGATCCCACCCTGGGGGGTAAGCCAGGGGGTCTAGGGAGGATGGCTAAATTGGAGTACCCATAGCCAGAATCCATGAATGGGCAGATGGTCCTGGCAGTGATTGGAAGCAGGGGGCAAAAATATAGAACTGAAAAAGAAAAACATTTTCAGGAGTTGATCTCTAATAAATAGACAGATGACAATTTTGTTCAATGTGTTTTGATGTACTAGTAGTTATTTTCAACTTTTATAATAAAGTGTTTGTGTGGTGACACAAGTGGGGTTTCACCTTTGCTTTTTTTGCACACTCAGTAAAAAGAATTTAATAAGATTTCTGGTATTGTGATGTCAAATACAGCCAACTTTGTAGAAGCCCAATGTATTTCAATGAAAACCTGAAGACATTTTTTCAATCTTTTTCAAAAGAAAAATACTTCTTTCAACAACCAACTGTATTTTATATGATTGCAATATTGCTGTCCATCTGTCTGATTTTACAGTTTTCTTTTTAAATCGTAATCGGCTCTTTTTTTTTTTCTTCTTCCAAAGTAAAATCTTGTTAGGAAGAAAATATCACCTGCTAATTCATAATGAAACATCATAGGTTATGAAAAATTAAACATGTTTATTAAATCTATAATATTTTATTGGCAGAAAGTTTTACATCTACAGGAAAATCTGAAAACAGATTTGCAGTTCCCCATTAAAATGCACTGTCAGCTTTGCCAGTAAAGCTTTTCTGACATACGATTCCATTGAATTCTTGTTTTACTAGTTATTGGCAAAATAAAAATAAAAATAATGGAAAGGTAAGTCAATCAATCAATCAATCAAAATATTTATTTATCCAGGTGGGCACCATTGAGCAAGGCTCATTTGCAAGGTGGACCTGGTCATGAAAACATTAAAGCATAGTACAGAAGCAGGTATACAAAAAGCAATAATATACAAAGAAGAAAAAGTATATACAGTGTATACAGTACAGTAAAAGGTTGAAATAAATAGAAAAACAGCATTATTTTACAATTGAAGAAGTCAGCAGATGTACAATCAACAATAGGCATACAGGGGTTATAAGCAGAGATCTTTTGAGTGAGGCAGCTGGCAACTACACATATAGGGGAAAGAGGCCATGTATGGAGTGGCAGGTTAGAGAGGTAAAGAAGAGGAGGGATATATTACTGATGACGGGGGGAAAATTGGGCTAAAACCACAGAAAGTGACGATGGCTGTCATGTACTTGTTTATTATGATAATGATGGGGGGTAGATAATTGGGACACTACTATGGATGGGGTGGGACTTTAGCCATGCTGTAGCAGACAGGGAAGGGTGGGTGCAGCAGGAAGAGTTAATAGGGAAAGAGTGAGAGCCAGGGGTAGAAACATAGTGAGCATCAGGATGGAAAGGGGGAGTTGTGGAATTAGTGGGCTAGCGGTGAGGAGAACATTTACAAGGTTCTTTCATGTAGTGATCGTAGAGTGCCTAGAAGATATTCAGACTAACAGGGCAGCTCAGCTTCAAGTTCCTTTGTAAACCATTCCACAATGTGGGTAAAGAGAAGCTTAGAGCAGCTTTGCTGAAATGAGTGTTGACCCTTGGAACTTGGAGAGCAATTAGGGAATAGCTCCTTAGAGCATAGGTGCTTAACACACTTCGGGGAATACAATCGGAGAAATATGAAGGGAGCTTGTTGGTCACCGCTCTGAAGGCCCATAGGGCAGCATTTCTATTTCTCCTATAGTGAAGGGAAGTCCAGCCTAACAATGAATACAGGGAGCAGTGGTGTGTGGAAAGTGGAAGGCCAGGAATGAACCTGATAGCTCTGTGGTAGAGGGTGTCCAACTTAACCAGTGCAGAGGCAATGCAGTGGCTCTAGAACAGGTCTGCATAATCTATTAAAGATAGGAAGGCAGCTTGAACCAGTTGAATCTTGGCCTCCTTTGTGAGCAGGTGATTAATTCTGTAGAATAATCCTAATCTTTGACTTAGTTTCTTCTGTAGTTCTTTGAGATGGTCAGCATAGGAAAGTTTATGATTGAGCCAAACTCCTAGATATTTGAATTTAGCTACATACGCTAGTGTTTCTCCAAGAACAGTGGTAATTTGTTGGATAGCCCCCCCCCAGCAGGACTGCCACATGCTAGGAGGGGGAGAAGAGCATGACTTTTGTCTTTTTCACATTGAGCTAAAGCTTTTTGTTTATGAGCTGGTATTGTAGAAGGTTAAATTCAGCTTGGTGGTCTTCACAGGCTGCTTCCGGTGTGGGATGACTCAAGTACAGTACGGTGTCATCCGCAAATAAGTGGATGTTGACTTTTTTGATGGGGTCATTGATGCTGTTAATGTAGACTGCAAAAAGGAAGGGACCAAGGATAGACCCCTGGGGCACGCCCCTCAGCATAGGTTTTAACGGAGAAAGATAACCTTCAGCTTTAACCTGCTGTTTTCATTCTCTGAGGTAGTCTGCAAACCAGCACATAGATTTATAGTCCAGGCCTAAGGTGCTTAGGGAGGAAAGAAGCAGGCTGTGATCGACTGTGCCGAATGCCTTACTAAGATCCAAAAAAATGGCACAGACATGCTTCTTGTAAAAGAAACAAAAGCAAACAAAATGATTACCAAGTAATTTCAAGGCCGTCAACCTGTCAGCAATAAGAGCCATGCACCCAAGTATGGTGCTGATCCCAGTTTTCACTTCATGAGCAAAAACATTTTGTTTACTTACTGTTTACTGCAGTATAGTAGATTGTATCACACTGATTCTGTTGACCTGCAAACTGACATTTGCTGTAACTACAACTCCCAGAATCCCCTGCAGCTGACATCAGGGGAGGGCTGTAGCAGTTAGAGATTTAATAGCCCGCAGTATATTTTAGAGCTTTTATAAGTTCAGATCATATGTTTTCTAGTTCAGCTGTTCTCCCATGGCTAAGCACAGCTATAACCATCTGTGACTGTACTTAGCCCAAGAAGGATAGGAGGAACAGCAAGCAAAATATCAGAGCTTATAAATTCATAACACAAACTGCAGACTATTGACTCTCCCACTGCTGCAGCCCTCCTCTGATGTCAGCAGCAAGGGATTGTGGGAGTTTTGCTACAGAAAATGTCAGCTTGCAAGTCAACAGAATTAGATACAAACTGTTATACTCAGTAAACAGTAATATGTTTTTACACACAAAGTGTATGTTATGAGCAGCCTCACACTTGGGTGTAGGGCTCTTAGTGCTGACAGTTCCCATTTAAGATACATACTTTTACTAAGCACATGCTCTTTACATAAACATTTAATTCCTAATAGGTGTTGAAATAGAGATCAATTGTGGGTTATTTTGTTTTTTTCCCTGTAGTCAGGATGTGTGTTTTGCAATCAGAGTAAAGAATGTTTGCCATTTATTTAATGGAAAAAAAGAGTTGGAATATTCCCATTATGGAAAAAGATATTTACTGTAGTTATACAGATGGCAAAGAACATAAAAAAATAACGATTCATTGAAGTCTGCCCCACTTTTCCTAAGTAGAATTACCATCTTTAAATAATCTCACAGCATTTTGAAATCTGAAATAGTCCTAGCATTAATCACATTGATATGAAAGATGTTCAAAATATACACCACACTCTCAGTGAAGACATATGTTCTTGCATACATCTTTAATTCCCCCCCCCACTAGATTAAAGTTATGCCTCATGATTGCTCTGTTGTACTTCAGCTAAAGGTGCCAATAGGGTCAAAATTAGCAGGTACTGCATGACATTTCAATGACTTTTAAAAGCAGACCCTTATTTTTTAATTTCTGAAGTGTTTTTTCTTTTCCAACTACAGGAATCCCTCACTTCTAATTTCCTCTACACATCAGTTCCCATAGAGGCAGATGCTCCAGAGAAAAAACTATTTTCTATGAATGGAACTTAGAATTTAGAATGTGGGTTTGAAAAATTCTGCATCCTCCTTCCACTCAGGCGATTGTCAGATTTGTTTCACTGCCTACAGAGAAATGCCCACTGAGAATAGCTTCTGGTGCAGGTGGCTCTCCAGTCTTTTTATTTTAACAATTTAATTAGTAAATTGCTTATTGTACTTTTACTACTACTCTGTATTAGAGTATTTGTGTGTAAGACACATGTACCTGCAGCTCCTGTTTCGATTCCAGGGAACTGCAGACCTTTTTTTGGCTATATCCTTTACGTTTTTATTATTTTTAACAGTTACCTTATTTTTCTTTTTTTTTCTTGAGTAAGGGGTTTGTTTTTGCTGAGCTGAGCTGCTTAGAAATGGAAACACTTTTACCATCCATTTCACTCTGTGACCCTTTACCTTAATTAATCATCACCCATAAAGGAAGTCACAATTTCAAAGTAGAAGATGTTCTTACTACAATGCTCTGACTTTTAAGCTGTTTTTTTATTTATTTTTCATTTATTACTAGAGTTTCTCTAAACTGGCATAAGAGAGAGTAATACTACATTCACAGGCTAAAATTATTTTAAAAAGTTTTTTTTTCGGTTCTTAACAAAGGCAAACAACCAAGAGCAGAATTCAAATTACCTGTGACCAGATCACAACTTAATTTTTTGTGAATTATTCTTTCTTTTGCCTCCAAACCACTAACTAATAGGGCAAATAATTTAGAAGTCATGGCACTGCAGTCTTCCTCATTGTCACCAAAAAATAATAAAAACAGCCTGTGCAAGTTCCCAATAATGGTGGAAAGTATGCATCAGAAAGCCCTGTCACCTCATGTACAATAGCAGCATTAAAACATTTAAAGTGTGAAAAGAAAGAAAAAGATAAAGCAGTTCAGCCATCTGAACAGCATAAAAATTATGGATCAGGTATCAGGATGCCTGAAAAGGGGAAAACCAGAATGGTGAAAATATAAACAAAAAGAGCCGCTGAGCATACACTGGAAACAGTGCCCACTAAAAATAAATGTAAAGAAATAATATCACTGCTCCTCCTGAATAGAGAAAGGGGCAGGTAGAGGACAAATAAAAATGCCTTCATCAGAGAACGTATCAAAAACTTGACAATTTTTCCAAGCCATCCAGCCTATGGGAACATTTAATAATATCACTGCCACCCCTCCCAGCTCAGGTTCTAGCCTATCTGCCTGTAAAGGAGGAGGAGCAGGAAGAGGAGTACTATCTACAAGAGGAGGAAAATGACGCAATGGAATCAGAGGGTGCACCAGAGCAAGATTTGGGCTCCCATCCAGGCATGAGAACTATACTTAATTTTCTTACCTTTCAAGCATAGTAGCTCCCTTTCAATGAGGCAGTCTGCCTCGAGTTGCTAGGAGTATTTGTTCCATTTGTGCATCACTAATATTTTTTTTTACTTAGATTTATAATACCCTCTGCTTTGTGCTGGTTCTTTTTTGACTTTGCTGTATTACCAGCTCTAATATATTGGAAGTCAGTGAGCACAACAGCATTTGGTGAAGACATAATGATGACTACATTTCATTTTCCTAATTTGTCAAGCATATGGTTGATACTCTAAACATCCACCCTCAGGAAACTGAGGAGAATGAAGAAGATGCTCGATTTGTGAATATAATGAGTATGGCTTCCTCAAAGTGGTTGCTAGTTTCCATACACAAGTCCCCATAGAAGGCAATTGCAAAAATCATAGCTGTACCAACTTTAGCTGCAGCCATTGACAAAAAGATTATTAGACAGTACCAGATGGATAGACAGGATGTATAATTCTTGTATTCTCACCCTGCTCACCAAGGTGTAGTCCAGGCTGCTTCTTGGTGGAGAACAAAAGTTACACTGTCTGCACAACTGCCAGAAAAGAACTCCCAGAAACCCTTAATGCTATGGCCAAAAATTTAATCCTACAGCTTCTCTGCTTGTTAGGCAGGCAGCTTACTCAGAATTTAGAAAATGGGCATTTTATTTCCTTGGCTCTGATTGGCTGGTACCCATTCCAGAGGGATACATTAACTTTTAGTAGATGTCCAGGAAATAAAAAGTTCCTGTGTACCATGCTTCAGTGCCAAACTGTTATCCTTGTGCCAACTTGGAAATGAAAATTCAGTAGCCACAATTTTTTTTCTGCTTGGTAAACAGATAACTGAGTGAGCTGCCACCCCACCCCCTGCAACTCAATTACGCTGCCCATATCAAATGAGTAATCCAAAAATGTGAAACAGGCACACAAACTGGCAATACAACGAACACACATTTTTTTTTCTTTCAAGTAAACCACCACCACAGTCACAGCCATTCCAGATACCACCAGTCTTGTGCCCTTCCCCCATTTAACATGGCTGTTTTCCCAGCTATTGATAAAACACATTTTAAATTAAAACCTTTTCCCACTTTAATTTCCTCTTGCAACAAGATGGAAGACAGATGAGAAGGAGAGACATTCCCTGTTTTTTTAATGACAGCCAGGTTTCAAGTACCAAAATAAGAGCACGACAGGCAAATTTGGCAACACTCATTTTCATATTTAGCGAACCACCAGTTTCACACCATTCCCCTGTTTTCCCTGCCTTTTTCCCCAGCTGAAAAAAGAGTGCTTCAACATTTAAACATTTAACATGTACACCGAAAAAAGTAACCTGCTACTTTCCCGGTTATCTTGCAAGACCACATGCAGACACCCTTCCAGATACCATTACTCTCATTCTCCGTAGTTCACAGTTATACAAACAAAGTGGGTAGTGGAAGGTAACAGAGCTCCATTACTAATGAGAAAAAGGGGGGACATGAAAGTCTCTGCAGGGAACCAGGAAAAGCAACATATCTGCATCTGTGTGTTTGTTGGGGAGGTAGGAACCTCTACCCTAGGGACCAATTATCAATTTGGTTGCCCCTAAAATGGTTTCAAGACCTTCATGCCCTGGTTTCCACGTTTGTTTGGAAGAGATGCTGACCTGGGATTTGATATATCAAATTGGCCTCTCCCAAATTTGATGGAGGGTTGAGGGGCCCTGATTATTTTACTTGCTACCACGCTGCCCAAGGTGCCAAATATTTTCAGTGGGCATCCCAGTCACATATGCATTCTTCTTCCTATATTCTGCAATGGTAGATCACTGAGTACGATCTCTGTTGCCAACAGGGTACAAGCCTCTAGGTTCTCCTCTATATCACTTATGCTTCTTTACCTCTGCTCCTCAAGAACACCTGATAGGTACTTCTGTTCTTATCTACAGCCAGTTCAAATGACTTTCCAAGGTTTTGTTGAGTCACTCATTAGTTCAACATTTGTGAGTGAATCCAAACATGACAATTTTGGGCAAGTGTCTTCATAAGGATGCCTGGCAAAATAAGGGCATAGACCAAGTGTAACATCTATGGTAGGGACAAAATTGGATTTCTTTTACCACTCTTCAGAGGACATATGGCTTAGATAGTGTGGATTAATTTGTTACCATCATCTTCTCCACCTGCTACAGGAGACAGTAGGGGGAGTGCCACCCCAGATCACTCTGGTCTTACCCTGGCCAAGCTGAGGCTGCTTAGTGCTGCTTGACATGCTATATCTATGATTTATCAAGCTCTCTAGCAGAACTGGCTTTATTGATACAGCTTACCTGCTAAATATTGGTCTGAGTTCCTGGCTTGGGGACCAGATCAGCAGCAGTGGTATTAGGTCTGGCTCAATACTCATCGATATCTCAAATATGATGGTTTTCAGTTTATCCTGTATAAAATTTCTCATGGTATTTACAATACTCCTGTGAATCTATATAAGTGGGGGATGCATGCCTTGCCATTGTGCACTAAGTGCAATGGTGCAGAGGGCACCCTTGTCTACATTGTTCAGGATTTTCAAAAATACTCAACCTTTCTGGCAATGCATTAAAGAAGCACTGGATCCAACCTTGGGTTTAGCAGAGTCTTTTATGGTACAGCACTGTATTTTGGGGTGGGCATCCAGGTGCTACATGGTACCAGGTGCTATCACTTCACTTTAATTACTATGACCATAAACAAAAATTATACTCCAACACTGGATGGACCAAACTACTCCATCTGTTATTGAATGCATAAGGAAATGCTGGACATGTTATGAGTGGAACGCACATTAGGCTCCATAAGACATTGCTTCCCAGCATATCTCCATCACTGGGCCCCCCGGAGGCCTTTTTCTTCTGCCCTAGGGTGTTAACCCCATCCCCATTGAATGTCTCTGTTGTTTCTGTTGTTTTCTTTCTCTGTTACCTGCAGTATGTATCTTCCCCTTCCTGTCGTACAGCCTGGTATATGTGTGTGTGTGTGGAGGGGGGGTGTGATGGTTTCCATTGCTTCAGAATACTTTATTTCACACCGTTATTGTAATATGTCATCTGTTTTTTTTCTTGAAATTTCAATAACATTTATTTAATTAAAAAAAAGAAAGAGAAATTCAAAGCAATCACATTGAGAACAGTGATACCATCTCTGCAGCCAGGACACTGGCTGGAATCACTATATTTGAAAGATGTCTATTTTCTTATCCCAGTAAGGTCATCACACAGAAAATAGCTCCGGTTCAAGCTAGAAAATTGCCAGTACCAGTAGACAGCTCTTCCCTGCGGCCTCTCCTCAGCACCAAGGGCATTAAGTGACTTTTAAAAGCAGACCATTTTTACTTTTTATTTATTTATGAAGTGTTTTCCTTTTTTTTCCTTTTTTTTTTATGCTCCACCACATGGAACTTCCCCTTCCATCCACTCCATCGCAGTTCCTAGGCTTCCAGCACCCACTGAACCATCTGCAGCCACCTCCTCAGGGACCCAACGTATCGCTTTGCCAGAAGGGTGCCTCTCTTAACAGAGGGAAGAGCCTTACCAGCTAATGGCATATTCTGGGGTGCTGCAGAGTCAGCTGGACTGTCTCCAAGGCCTGTGGCAGTGGGGGTCTGGCGCTCATCATCTGGCTTGGTGCAGAGACTCTTTTTACAATTTTCTGCCCCACCCACAGCAGTTCTAGGCCATGTGTGAGCCTGGCAATCCATGGGCAGGAACATGCAGGGGGCGTGTTCAAGGCATCAGGTCCACACACACATCACCCAATCCACCCATGGGTGCCAAGGCCTGACCCACCCCCCAGGAGGGAAACATCCAATGGATGCTCTGGAACTCCTCCCTGCCAGTCTCTTCTCCTGATACCTGGGCTTGGGGCATGAACCTGAGCCGCCAGTATGCTGAGTGAACCCCCTTCACTCAGCACCATGGAGCCAGCATTTTTCTTTTTCAACGTTCTCATTAGATGTTTTATTTACCAAGTGGTAGTGGGTGTGATGTGAACAGCAGTGCTTTACCTGGATGCAGATATACAGTATCTAGCTCTGATTCTTCTACTACATTATCAGCATGTGATCTCAGTCATTGTTACATTACAAGCCTTGCTGCCTTACTAGAAACATATGTCATATATTACCAGTCACACAGTAGGAGAGTCTTGTTTACTAGTGATGTCACAGACAGAAAGGTCACAATGCTGGGAGAAACAGAACTGACTATTCCAGCCCCCAAGTAATTAGCTGTGCCACACATCACACATAGCATTGTCAGGTATACAATCTTCTAATTATCAAAACTGAAAAGAAAAAAGTACTTCTGATATAGCTGTATGAAGTGATGGGTGACTACAGTACTTCTGAAAGTCACTATTAATTTCAGGCAGCACATCAGCTCATTAAATAACCATGAAAAATCCAGCCTGTTATTTTCCTGCATGTACTGGAATGTTTCTATGATGCCCTTTGTTACCTCCTTTCTTCTAATAAGTACATGCTAAAACTGCCTAAACATTTTGGGTTGATTTTGCTTGCCACCACAGGATTATTTTTGTTGCTCTGCACTGGATAGTCAGAAACTGAAGAAATTAACTTCTTTGGGTGTTTGGGCATTTTTAAATGTTCATGCTGTGATTATCCAGACTATGTTTTTCAATACATTAACAGATCTCATTTTATCCAACAACTATTTTCCTAACTGAAGAAGTTGTGTCATACTCTGAAAGTAATCAATTCCACTAATTAAATTAAAAATATTTATTGTATGAAATACAAATCAGTTTGGCTCATGTACAGGATAGCATAAGATGCCTTTTTGGTCTGTAGCTGTTGAATATACTTATGTACAATTGTCTAAATATACTGTATATTGTACTGTACTTGCAGTCAAATCATGTAGTGTTAGTGAAAGTGAGATTGGTAATATTTAATATCTGCACAACTCACTTATGTTTAAGTATTTTAATGTATTTCATTAAATATATTTATTTTTTGTAAGTAACACTAACTGCTGAGTCCCAATTTTCAATGGGCCATATTTAATAAAGGCATAATCTGTATGTCTTTTTTACCCATAGCTATACCTTAGCCAAAGTTTGGATCTTGAAAAATGCTTGATGGTAGATGACTCTATTGTATACTAGCTGCACTACTTTTCAAAAATGTAAAGTGGTTTGAATAATCATGATTGGCAATGTCCTATTTGAATCATCTTTGTGAAAGCAAATATTTTCATATAGATCTTACACTCAGTTATTATCCCCTTAGAGAGATTTTCTGGGACTTGCCACCTGTTGAAAAATTTCACCCATGCTATACGCACCTGACACACTTGTAAAGTAGCTATGGCACATAAAAGAGGCTATCCTGATTTGGGAAATGTTACATGGCTCCATACATTTATATATATATATATATATATATATATATATATATATCATCAAGAAATCCAACATTGCCTGCAGCATGTAAGATTATTTTAACAGCTGTGTACCTGAGAGCAATAGATACCAGGCATTGTATCTTCTCTAAGAGGTGATGTGTTGAACAATGATGTGTGACAGGAACAACTGAAAATCATGCTTTGCTGACTGAACCTCACCATCTTTCCTCACAGTATTTGAGTTTGCTGACATCAAACCTTAATGCAAGAACCCATGAGCTTACCAGTCCTGAACCCATCTCAATGTTTGCACATCCCTCTTGCTCTGTTTGTCATTCTTGTTTTGCCATTTCGTGAAGCATAAGCATCATGTGCATGACACCTTATATGACACCTTGTATCAAAATCTAAATGACGTTTGTTCCTGTGGATTCTGCACTCAACATAGCTGTAATGAGACTGACTAGTACTCTACTAGATTACCAGTGCTGTGCAAAAAACAAGTGTTATTTAAAGCAAGAATATCTCTTTGCTGCCAATTGCTGGCTTTCAGGCAATAACTGTGAAGTAAATGTGACATGTTTATTACAAGTTTTGCTGTCCCATGGTATTTTTTTTTCCTGAAACACATCATCAAACTAGGTGTAAAATGCACAAATTCTTTAATAAACAATTTTGCTGTTTAGCTGTAACAATATACAAGTGATCACTGTGTTTTTTCCCTGCTGCTGTAATCTCAGGTAGAGAGCTTTTGTTTCTGTTGCTTCCTTCCTTCCTACATTAATATTGACTTGCCATAGTGGAACTGATTGTTGGTACTGGATAAGCTCATTGCAATCCCCTTCCATTAATACCTGAACTCTAAAATATTTTGCCAGATGAGGTTGGCTGCTGCTGCAACTGCAATACAAATGCAAATGTGGGACTCCAAGTTCCAACACATTTTAATAAAAAAAGCACAAAACATATCTGTGAAGATTTGTTTTCCATAGTAGTAATAATACTGAAGATATAGCATGCAAACAACAATGAAGTGCACCAAAAAGGTAAAATGAGACAATTTGCCTTCTTTTTCATACTGTATATACTAGTTATGAAAAATGAGTGATTGCACTCAGTACTGTATTTATTAGACAAGCATGTGCTCAGTACTACCCTGACTTTGATCCCTCATCAGATTTTGGTTGAGAAGTGCTGATTTTACAGACTAAGGATTAGTTTTAGTGTTTACAAAAAAAAAAAAACACCCACTGTCAAAACATTTGCACTTAGAAGGCTGGTCCTCCAGAAAACGATAACACACTTTCTATGGGATCAATATTGCTGCCCCAAATCTCCAGCCAAATCATCAGGGTTTGTAAACCCTGTACATTATGGAGGTAGCTCCCTCTGAAACTCTGGGCAAGTGTTTTCTACCAAAGAATTTGCAGAACTAACTGATTGCATGTGCAAATGTTGTTAATATCTGACCCCCTTGGGACTGAAAAGGCTTCAGAAGATTATACAATATAATGCAATGAAAGTGAGACAAGACAATCTGTTTTACAGGTTAAGTAAGTCTGTAACGGTTATAAAACACAACATGCCTTTAAGCATAGGAAATCCCAACTCTCTTAAAAGTTTCCTCTTTGAAGACCAAATGCTAAAAATAATCATCATTTTACCTTTCCATTTTTTCTAATGGAAAAAAAAGTGTCAGTTTACATTCAGCACACAAATTCTGAATATAAGTAATTAAAGAGTCAGAGCAAGTATCTGGCACTGGTAGAATATTCACATATTATCTTCTTTAAGAATAAATGAATTAATAAATAATAATGAGAGTAAACACTCACATCATTGGTGCTCAGTGCTTTAAAAACATAACAACATTTACAAGGCCAAAAATACAAAATGCCTCCCCAGCACTGATGCTCCCTGTGCTCCTTTGCTAACTATGGTGCAATCCAGGATGAGCGTGGCAGTGTGTCCTCTCTAAAATACTTGGTTGGAGACCATGAAAAGAAGAAAAGAAATTGATTTTGGATCAAGAAATCAATGAATCATTTTAAGCACTGTGTTTTGAAAGAAATCTCACTGTGCCAGTCATGATCATTTTGAATTCAAGTACGCATAATGTGGGGGCACTGCTGAGCAGCCTAAAAGGAAGCAGCACTGAATTTGAGCTCCTAGGAGATAATTACATTTTAAACTTTAAAAGTGCTTTTTCTGCATCCAAATCCAAAAGGTGAAAGCCCTGAGGATAGAAGAACGTTATCTTGTATAGAAAACAAAAAAAGGGGAAGAAAAAGGGAACAGCGGCTGCAGCAGACAACTTTTTCACTCCCAAATGACAGATTACAGAGGAGAGGCTAGGACAACATGGCACTACTACGGACTCCGCTCCTGAACCAATGGAAGTGACATCTCTCACCACAATTCAATGTACTCTGCACCAACTAGATAGAACAGCACAGGACCCGGATAAAAAATTTGACAACTTAACCCTATGAGTGACCATGTTGGAGATGAGGATGGAGCATTGTGAGGGCACAGTACAGAAGGTGGAACCCTCAGCACTTAAATCCATGGGTACGACAACAAAGCTGGTCAAGGAGAACTCTCTCCACCGCCAGCATCTTGAAACTGTTGAAAACCAGGCCAGGGAGAGAAATCTAAGAATACTCAGCTTGTCAGAAGGAGCAGAAGGGGATGACCCTGTGTTTCTTACCAGATTCCTACTCCCTGCCATTTTGAGCATTGAAGAATCAGATTCCCCACTGTCTTATCCCCACTGCCTGTGGTTTTTATGTGGACTGTCTGGTACAGTCCTAAACTGGTTCCACTCATACCTCACAGGCAGGTCTCAGAGAGTGACCACTGGAATTTATTCCTCTGGTTCCTGCCTTGTGGGGTGCCGCAGGGCTCTATTTTAGCCCCCAGGTTGTTTGCAGTGTATATGCTGCCACTGGGAGACATCATCAGGTGATACGGTCTGAGTTTTCACTGCTATGCAGATGATACTCAGCTGTATATGTCCTTTCTGCCCAGACAGAATGATGCAGTCTCCATGCTAAATAGTTGCCTTGCCAAGATCAGATCTTGGATGAGTTCCAGCTGGTTGAGACTGAATCCAGACAAGACTGAACTGTTGGTTGTGGACCTGGGTCACCCAAGGGCAGGTTTTGGGGTTGGACAACCATCAGGTTTATTACTTGGTGGTGTACCACTCACTACCTCAGACCAGGTGCATAACCTGGGTGTTTTTTTTGATGATGGCTTGACCTTAAAATCTCAGGTGTCAGCTGTCATCAAATCCTCTTTTTATCATCTGAGGAATATTGCCCGGGTGAAACATCTGATTCCCTCGAATGATCTTCCAACATTGGTTCACACCTTTGTTACGACCCATCTTGACTACTGCAACTCCCTCTACCTAGGGCTTCCAGGGGTTGATATCCGCCACTTGCAGCTGGTGCAGAACGCAGCAGCAAGGCTTTTGACTGGGACATATAGGACCAGTCATATTACACCTGTGCTTCATGGGCTGCACTGGCTGCCCATTCAGTGGCGGATCACCTTTAAGGTTGGCTTGCTAACCTTCAAAGCTCTACAGGATCAGGGACCTGGCTACCTTAAAGATCTCTTGGTATCCTACAGCTCCCTCCGCCCTCTCCATTCTGCTGATGAGGGATCACTAGAGATTCCCAGGGTACGATTAAAGATGTCTGGTTCTTGTGCTTTTGCTTTTTCAGCGCCGACCCTGTGGATTTCTCTACCTTGTCGGTTGAGAGAATGCCCAACTGTCAGTAGATTTAAAACTGAGTTTAAAGTTCATTTATTTGACCTGGCTTTCCCTAGTGATTTATAATGGCATTTTTATGTTTTAATGTTATTTATATTGGTTGTTTGTTTTTATGTTAAGCGCCTTGGTTTTGAAAGGTGCTATAAAAATAAAGTTGAATTGAATTGAATTGAATTATCGAGAAGGCCTACTGGATTATTCCACAGTGGGCCGCGGCAGATCCGACTACACCAAGGACATCCCTAATCATTTGTACTGGCATCGGCGAATGAGACAGAGCTTTGTCAATTGCCAGGTGATGCAGAGCCCTTAAATATATAGAGGACTCCCTTGTGATGTTTCCATACTTGACGTACAGCACCTGCCAAAGACATAAAGCCTTTGATAGTCTCCGGGGCAGTTGTGGCTGTTAAAAATATCCCATCAGTTACTACTGCTGGCCAAGCTAAAAATCAATTGGAATGGACAGCAATACCTCTATAATGAAGACCGGGAAGCAGAGAAGTTGATCTTTCATATTGAGTCTGAATTGGCTACAGTCAACAAGGGCTTCTCCTTGGATGAAGACTATCACAGCAGACAGTGCCTGATATTGTACTGTGAGGTCCCGATGGACATAGGAAGCCACTGAGGTTCTGTTTGTACTGCATATTGACTAATTGAGAGTGCCAAAACATTTTCTTTGGACATCAGTAAACATATATATTTTTACAGTTATTAATGTGTCTCTCTTTAAGAATTTATAAGAGCTTATGATTTCAGGGTATGCTAAGGTAACTTTAAGCAGGCCTTCACTTAGTGTGATGGTTCACTGACTTGCACACTCACGATACTTGTAACACTGTTGTCCCCTTGATTTTTCTTTTCTCCCCCTGATATAGGTTGAATTCCAATCAAAGTTATGGGACTCTCCTTACAGATAATTAAGGGGCATGATAACTATTGTTACCTCTTTAACTGAGAAGAGGATGCCTTTTTTAATACTGTTTTGTTTAGTGCATGAAGTTTAGTTTTCCTCCTGGGAGCTTGGGAATATCATTTTTCCTTTAAAACGATCTGTTAATATTATTGGGGGAATCATTTTGACATTGGTTAACATGATAATAAGGTATATGGGAAACTACTAACCTTTGATTGATTCCCCTTTGGCCTTAGTAGCTATATGCTCAGTTCCACAACTGTTTTAATGTTAAATGCTTGGGTATTTCCCCTCATGATGTAAAACTGGAGGGGGTGTCCTACACTAGAGCTTTATCAGTGAAATGTATAATGCTGAAAATGAAATGTTTATCCTCCTGTGTACAATTGTGCTGTAAGTTTATGCTTACAAAATCAATAAATAAAAATTTCAAAAAAAAGTATGCAAGCCCTCTGCAATGTTCACCTAAAAAAGCTCTATTTGCTTGGATTTCCATACTGTCCCTCCCTTACCAGGCCATTGCCCTTCCCATCACCCACATCCTCTCTCTCTCATTACCCTTGCCTCAGCACATGATCTGTGGAAGTAGACCACTGTCATTCCCCTATCCAATATGGTATACTCCTCCCTCTCCAATAACTGCTGTCCCATCTCCCTCCTTCCTTCCCTGGCTAAACTTCAGGAACACCTACTAGAAAAACAAGGTGCTGCATCAGTGTGTGTGATCTGAATACAAAACAAAATGGTAATATTAAATGCAAGCTGAAAATAGGAAATATAGTAAGAATCAATGTTTTGACCATAGGTCTTCTTCAGGAATTATCTAAAATAGAAAAAAAAAACTTTGCTTTTTTCTTGTTTTCATTCCTTATCTATTTTCTATTTTCAGTGTGCAGTAATACCTGATGCTTTCCAAACTCTCCCCTTTCATTGATGGCTTGTTCTTCTTCATTCTCTTCCAGCCTTGCTTCAGGATTCTCACTCCAACATCACCTCAGTCCTTAGGCTCACTGACTTCATCCTTTCTAGGATGGACCAGGGGCTGATCATCTCCACCATTTTTGTTGATCTGGCCAAAGCCTTTCAGATTGTTGTCCACCCTATTCACATGTGCATGTTAAAAGTGACTTGTCTCTCCTCCTCCTGCTCTGCTGAGTTGTTTCACTCATAACTGGAGGACAGGACCCAAGCTGTTTATATTGGTGACACCATCTCCCCTCCTCTCCCTACCTGCACTAACATTCCTCATGTATCAATCCTTGGCCCCATCATATTCTTCATTTTCCTAAATAACCTTCCCTTCATCTGCTTCTTTGCATTCAATGATTTTTACATAGATAACACCATTCTTGGTGCATCTGATTCCTCAGCCTCTGACCTCACAGCCCATCTCCATCTAGATTTCAATAACATTCAGCACTAGTTTTGGACCAACCAGCTGTCCCTTCAATGTAAAAAAATGGTCACCATGGCCTTTGGCCCTAGGCAGAAACCTACCAAGCTCTTCCTTCCCTCCTCCTTCCAGACACTTGATGGTGTTGAGATTGAGGGTGTCTCCTCCTCAAATGCGTCAGGGTATGGCTGGATTGTCATCTGGTCTTCTTTGCTCATGTACACACCATCCAAAGAAAGGTACACTCTAAAGTCGTGGCACATTACAGGCACAACGCAAGCATCACAACTCCTGCTTGCAGAGAGATTATCAATGATGATTATAATTATCTTTGATTATAATGACATTGAAAATATTGCTGCTCCCATGTACACCTTTTCTAGGATGGATCCCTTCTTTGACTCCTTCTGTCACTTTGCCATGGATTGCTGAAACAGAATGCATAACTGTTCCATGTATTTCTCCCTCTCCTTGTCCTCCCTTGATGACACGCACCTAGCTCATTGTGCCACCTTCATCTCTAAATTCTGGAAGGGCTCCCTCCACCTACTTTTTGTTCCCCCTCTCCTCCCTTCTTTACATCTTCTGCTCCCTTAACAAATCTAACATCCACTATCTCACTCAACACCCTATAAAATTCTCTCCTGGTCAAGTTGAATCCTCTGCTGATCAAGCTGCTTTCTCCTTTCACTTCCCCAAATGTTGAAGTACTCTCCCTGTTGCTATTTGCAATGCTCGCTCTTCACTATCACTAAAATCTCTTCTACATGTCTTCACTACACTCTCCTGTAGTTGCTGCTGATCCTAGGCTGTTGTCACTGCCCTTCCCTCCATATTGCTCCCTCCTGCTACCACCCTGGTTTATTTGTCCACTTCTCCCTCTGATTGGTTCCTTGTACTCTTAATCTCCCTTCCCTGCTTAATTTTAATGCCTGTTGCACTTTGCTGAACTGTTGCTCTTGATATGCTATTGTTATGCTATGGTTTGCGCAACTTCATTTGTGCTTCCCCTCAGTTGTCTACTACATATGTTTTGCTTTTTATAATTATTATTGTGTTGTCATTGTAATATTGCTGATGTAACATATTTATGCACTCTCCACATCTACTTCCCTAAGGACATATATGGAAATGAGCTTTCAGCTCAGTATACTTTTGCTTGTTAAACTCTTAAAGTAAATAAGTAACTAAATAAATACACACACACACACACACACACAAACACACATTCTACACACAAAAATCAGATACCCACAAAGTGTGTGACCATGCAGATTAAAAGAAGCTAAAGAATGATGCTCTATCTGTGGATTCTCAGGACTGATACTTTCTGGGTTAATGTGGCATAGTATTACGATCCCCACCTCAGTGCTTCAACTATGGCATTCAAGCTCAATCAAGAGACCATGTCAATTTTATATGAAAATTATACTTTATTATTTTTATCTCCAGACAACAAAATTGATTAATAAGGCCCAATGCATACTGTATGCAACTTAATAATGCAGCATTATCACTCTGCTTAAAAGTATAAAGATGGTATGTAACATACACCAAAGGAAGCAGTAAACAGTTTGAATCTAGGATAGTCCAATACCCTTATGTGTGGATTGGATTGAAGCAGAGTAACTGAAAACAGGCTAATGCAGAATACTACTTACTATGCAACACAAGCATAAGTAAAAATCCATCAGTATATTAGGCTGAGATATTGTATTACAGTAAAAGCAATGCCCTTTAGTTATAAAATATTTTCTCAAAACCAAAAAAGGTTCCACGGAATTCAATCTGGAGCCTCGTCAGCCTTACTCAGCAGGATGTCTGTGGTTCTGCACTGTTGAAGACATGCTATTTCTTTTCTCCAGCAAACCAAAGCTCTAAAATTAGCGTGACACTATCATATCATGAATGTTAAGGTCATTCTGAGAAAATCTCTAGTTTTAACAATAATAATTTATTAATATTTAATTGCAAACAATTTACATGCACACATGCTCATACTCATACAATTATAATTTATATATACAGTATATATCTATATATATCTATCTCTCTCTCTCTCTCTCTCTCTATATATATATATATATATATATATACACTGTATATTACTTTTTAAATTTATGTTTACAAAATGTTGCTACGTAGCATACTAAACTGAAGCTCATTTCTAGATACATCCCAAGAGAACAGGGAGGTTAAGTGACCTGCTCAGAATTACACAGTATACAAGAGGATGTTGTGGAAATCAATCCCAGGTCTACTACATACACCAAGCTCATTCATAGCTCATTGCTCTAACCTATAGGCTATAGTGCCAGCCTGTATTCATATGTGTGTGTGTGTGTGTGTGTGTGTGTGTATATATATTTATATCAAAAAACTTCATTAATGTGTAAGTTAGTAATAAAGTGACAGAAATGGGGAAATGAGATGTTATGGTTGAGCCCCTAACCCCCTTCCATCCCAGCCCCCATCCTCCACACACTGACAGATGCTGGGGTGTGCCATGGGGTCATCAGGCCCAACTCTAACCCCATTCCATGTGTAAACAGGTTGACATGCTACAGTAAAGGAGAATGGAGCGAGAGTTAGGCCTCCTGACTCCATGGAACACCCCAGTGTCTGTCAGTGCGTGGAGGATGGGAGGATGGTGTGATTGGGGGGGTAGGGGCTCAAACCTAAGATCTAATTTCCCCACTTTTGTCACTTTAACCCTAACTGATGCTTTAACAAGGTTTGTCTGCAATGAATTTCCTTACTTTTTGAGAAAGTGTAATGTAACTGGTAAATGGTATGTGTTGTTGGGCGGGCAGGGCCCTTTGGGCCCCACACTCCCACCAAGCTGAACATTTCTACATAATGATATGCATCTGTGGTAGTGTGGGACCTCTGGTTCCTGCGCTCCCACTTACACATAACAATGGAGCCATACAGTAACCCTATAGGCTTGAAAAGGAACCCTTGTAACACTAATTTGCCAATATCTCAGTAACCGTACAACCGATAAAAAACATTTCACTGCAGTTGCAATCATGACTTTGAAACCTCCACATGTGCTAAGCTGCAGGTAGTGAAAAATCTGTATCTCACATTGTTTCCAAGATACGGGCACTGAAAGTCACTTTGGGTGCCACAATGTTATCCTAAGGGAAAATTCTCAACTTTAAACCAATGGGGATTTTTACTGTTTTTCTCTGCATTATCTAGCTGTTATAAGTATTGTATTTTCTAAACAACTGCCATGAGCTTCTGAAGAAGGACTGGTTGGTCCAAAAGCTAGAGCACTTTGTTCTTGTTGTTACATCTATGTTGGTCCATTAAAAGGTATCAAATCATTTGCTCCTGGATCAACTTTGTGAGGGCATACCTTTGTAAACATTTAACTTTTTTACACCTACATAGCATAATTCATATCTCTGGCACATCCCCTTTATACCCTGGATATTTCAAGCGAAAAGACCAAACTGTTTATTTACAGTGCAGTGGCAAAGTTTTTAAAATCCTAGTTCATGACTTGTCAATATCCGCATTATGGAGGTCAATCCCAATTCACAAACTATCAAAATCCCTGTTCACGAATAATCCTTGATTGTCAGATTTTGGCCATCTGGTCTTGAAGTCATGGAAGAGGATTTTGTCAGCTTGTGAAATGGGTTGGCTCACGAACAGGGATTTTGACAGCTCATGAATAAGGATTTTGACAGCTCTCGAATGAGAAATTAAAACAAATTCCCCTTTCGCAAGCTGACAAAATCCCCATTTGCGAGCTGATCCCCTTTCGCAAGGTGTCAAAATCCCTATTTGAGAGACAATCTTCATTCATGAGAATGACCATCTGGTCGTGAAATTAATACCCAGGATTTTGTCAGCTTATAAAAGAGGATCTGCCCATGAACAGGGATTTTGACACCTCACAAAAGGGGATTTTGTCAGTTTATGAAAGGGGATTCAAAAACCCAATCCCCTTTCACAAGCTGACAAAATCCCTTTTCGCAAACTGATCCCATTTTGTGAGCCATCAAAATACCCATTCCTGAAGCCAATCCCTGTTCATAAGATAGGGCCATCTGGTCTCTGAGTCACGATTAGTGGTGGGCGATATGGCCAAAATCCACTACCAAAAGCAATTCACAAATAAAGCTGCAATCCGTGGAGTAATCCGCAAAGTGAAGTGGATTACTGCATGTTATAATGAGGAACATGAAGTCCATTGGAAATAACGACTTCATGTTACTTTGCCTTTCACCAACCACTTCTGCACCAATTTTAATGCAAAGTACATTGAAATCAATGTACTTTGCATCACTTCATCATGTTGGTGAGCTCCAAAGGTGAATTTTGCAGTGATTCATTGGATTGCAGGTCACATGGGCTTTAAATTGTTCTGCACAGCCTCAGTTCTGTGTAGTGTGAATGTAGTGGAAGCTGGAGTCAGTTTGCACTCAGAGCTCTGAGATTTAAATCCTCTAAAAGATGTTCAAAAAGCCTTTTTGAGCCATTTTTTTTGCTCATAATTTAGTACTTCGATTGTTGGAAACTCTCCTGTGCTGATATCATCAAGTGTTCATTGTTTGTGTGTGGATTTTGAATGTTAATTTAGAACATTCAGTTTGTGTAGTGACAGACACTTGAAGTGGCTTGGGGGAAGGGTGTATCTGTGGTAAAGGGAGTTAGATAAACTGGGAGAAAGGCAGTCATTCAGTTTTGGTAATATTTTTCTTGTACAACTGTGTTAATGTACACATAGTAATATTTTTAGTAATTTTGACATTTTTGTGGTGATTGTTATGGTGCAGCAGTGCATAATTTCAGTTTATTTGAAAGATTTGGTTATATTACTGAAGTTTTCAATTTGCTGTGCATTACCTGTAGTGTGTGTGAGTGTGTGTGTGATGCATGCCATCCAATCAGACACATTTTATTGTGCCACACAATAAGTGCAGCACTGTGAACCTGCTATCCACCACACCTGTGTTATTTTGTACTGCTTTGTGGTACCTTGGTAGTGGACTGTTACTGCAGTTCACTGCCCCCCCCAACCGGCAAAAGGTATTCTTTTCCAGATTTGGATTTGTGACTTGTGAGCACTGGTTATAGTGTTGGTGTGCCTTTTCATCTGCATCTCTTGAGTGTGAAGCACAATCTTAATCTTTCTGTGCATTTGCATCTCTTTAGGGATCACTCTCCATCTGTAACTTAAGTCACAGTTGATTGTTTGGCTCCCTTCAGAGTACCGTGTGGTGCATATCTCAGCATGAACATTGTACTCATTAATATGCATTTTTTAATCAGGGTGATCATCACAAGTCACTCATGATACAAATCGCGTTCTTCTTCATGGTCATGATGATTCGCAAATTATAAAACTAATTTTTGGGGTTGTAAGTTGCATGTAACCCTGTTTTGTAGTACCTCAGCTTGACCATTGTACTCATTAATATCTGTTTTCAAGTCAGTGTGTTTGGGATGATACAGGTCAGGGAAGTACAGCCGTTGGTATTAGGAAACAGTTCATTAGTCATGTCTCACCAGTCACTCTTATCACGTTCTTCACGAATCACAGCAGTTACATTTTTTTTCAGTTCTGATGAGACGCTGATTGGGGATCGGAGAAAAAGAAAGCCAAGATTGCTGTGTCTGGGTCTGTAGGTGTTAAATCCTCCCCTCCTCAAAAAAGTTGTGATGTAGTGGTTCCTGTTGATGACGATGATGATTATGATAATAATAACCCGGGGGGATGATAGAAAATATCAAGTACCGAAAGGGAATCAACAATGTACAAGAGTGTAGCAACATCCAGAAAAGGAACATGAGGAAGGGCCCACAATTTGAAGATAGAGGGGGGACAGATCAGGAGCAACATCAGGAACTATTTTTTTACATAGAGGGTAGTGGGCGCAAAGGTAAAATAAAACTAATGATCAACATTCTGGTGGAACAGCAGCAGTTGAAGCATCCCCATAATTTGTAGCTCGTGCCCCTCAATTTGCTCCAACTGCTGCTCAGTGTTGTCAAAACATTGGTTAAAAGCCTTCAACTCACTCCACATCAGGCCCAAATCGGCCTGTGTGGCAGGTAAATGGACAGGGTTGCCACCGTCACCTGTCTCAGGTTGTAGTGCTGGAGTAGCCACTTGATCCATGGCCCTTCCCCACTTCGCACCATCACACGCAAGTGGACACCATGCTGTTCCCTCTTCCCAAGCAGGGCCAGCAGGTGCATTACTGCCCTATTCTGCAACCTTGGCCTACCACTGTACACAGTGGTGGTTGTACAGGTGGGTGTGCTGACCTCCTGTACCAAGGTGAGTTCCTTTGGGGCCATGGCACACCTCAACACCACACAGATTACATTTCACTACACTGCTGTCCCCAGGCAGTGTAATAAAGAACTCCCACACTAATGATGTATGGGGAGGACCAGGCACAGGAGGAGGAGCCAGATGTTGATGGAGCCAGGGTCTGGTGCTGCAGTGAAACTCAAGCACAATTCACTTCCTGCCTGCATGAAGCATGTGACCTAGACTGTGTTAGCCATGTGATGTGTGTGGGATGCCTGTAAATTCTCAGACAGCCCTTAAAGGCAGAGTGAGGAATGCAAAGTCATTATCAACATCATCACAAGTAGTACTTTCAATGGGCACCTCACATAGCCTTAAAGTAAAACAAAGGGGTCTACTTCACGTCTACTTCACTGGCGGAATTTAACTTCACTGCATCTCTACACACACAAGCTCTTTTTCCTACTACAAGGCGAAAGTGAAACTCTCATTCAAGCATGAGTCACTGCCTGCCTGCCTGTCTGAAGCATGTGGTCTACACTGTATAAGCTATGTGATGTGTGTGGGTTGCCTATGAATTCTCACTCTGCCTTAAAGTGAAGTAAGGCGGAGTGAGCAATGCAAAGTCATAACTACAATTTGAAGTAACGAAGTGAGGGTTTGAAATGGGCACTTCATGTAGCAGAATGGTAACACGAAGTGGGCTACTTTAACTTTGCTGCATCTCTAGTCATGATCAAGCATTTTGCTACCTTGTGAAAAAGTATCGGCTCGCTAATGGGGATTTTGTCACCTTGCGAATGAGTATCGGAAGTGAGTCGCGAACAAAGAATTTTAAAATCTAAAATAGCCATTTTGGGGCCAAAATGAAGGAAACCAAAGGTATAGATTTATAGAGGGTGTCACCCTAAACAAAACTCATGCCTTATCTGTGCAAGAAGTCACCCATGGGGCAAGCTACTGTACAACATTTTGTTTGGGGGACAAAATATGAAAACAAAATGGCGGATCACAAGCGAATAATTTTTTCTCACGAATTAGGATTTTATAAATCCCTGTTCATGAGCTGACAAAATCCTTTATCGTGAGCCCAGTCCCTTTTTGTAAAACATACATATAAATCTTGGAGTGAACTGAGTGTGCTCAGTGCTCAGGACCTGAAACTTCAAAATTAAATAACTATGGAACAGCTTAATATTTTTTCACCAAACTAATGCTGGTTTGTTCTTTTCCCAAACCTCATTCTACCCTGAAAATGTCAGATCAGAATATCAAATGGTGTGGCCACAGTGTGCTGGGCAAAAAACAGAAAAAAATGCCAAAAAAAAGCACAGAAATACGTATTAAGCATTTTGCTGCACAAAAACCACGAGTTCGACCAAAACACAACTTGGCAAATTAAGAGATCTGCCATATGAAACCTCACATTCCTAATTTTGTGCAAATCCATTGAATGGTTGCAAAGTTAGTCTTTAAAAATTATTCATTCATGAGATAGCAAAATCCTGGGCCACCAGATCAATTCTAGTCCACGAGCTAGCAAAATTCTAGTCCATACGGGGACATCTGGTCATGCTGTCAGATCCATCTGGTTATCCCCAGGGACATCTGATCTCATCCAGGGGCATCTGGTCATGAAATTCTGGCTATCTGGTCATCTCCGATGGACAAAGCTCGCAGACCAGGATTTTGCAGGCTTGCGGACTAGGATAGTTAGCGAGTCATGAAAGAAGAATTTTCTAATTTTTAAAAAGCTATTTTTTGACAAAAATGAACCAAATCAGAGGCATGGCTTTGTAGAGGGGGTCACCCTAAACAAAACTCATGCATCATTTGGCCCAAAAGTCACTCATAGACAAAGTTACGACATTTTGTTTGGCTGAAAAACCGAAAACGATATGGTGGCTTACGGACAAGGAATTTTTCACATGGACTAGGATTTTCTTTCACTAGGTAGCAAAATCCTTGACCATGAGTCAATTCTTAGGTCGCACAATATACATATACATTTTTGAGTGAACTGAACATGCTCAGAACTCCAAAGTTAAAAATTTAATAACTTTTGAATGGATTAATATTTTTTTTACCAAACTAATGCTGGATTGTTCTTTGAACCAAACTCTTTCTATGTTCCAAATTTCAGACCAAAAGACCACACAGTGTGGTCGCAGCACCATGGGCAAAAAACACATCAAAACTGGTGAAAAGTGCATTTTTTGGCATTTTGCTGTTTAAAAAAATGTATGTCCGACCAAAACACAACTTGGTAACTTAAGAAAGCTACCATACCAGAATGTGCATTCCAAATTTCGTGCAAATCCGTTGAACAGTTGCAAAGTTATTAACATGCAGAATTTGAGGTTTAACATTAATGTGCCTACTCAATCCTAACAATCGGGGTGCAATCATGCCTACATACACATATATATATATATATATATATATATATATATGTATGTAGATACATATATATGTATAGAATAGTAGCACGGTAGTGCCACTATAGTTAGGGCTGAGTACCCCATTTAAGGTTAAATCTGAAATTTGGCAGCTTAATGTCTTTGCCACCGTATGACGTATTTGCCTGAAATTTGGCATGCACAGTCTGGTATCATAGATATCTGTATCTGTCAAGTTTTGTTATGGTTGGAAGTACACTTGTGGAGCTACAGAGCACTGAAAAATGCACAAATTATGCAGTTTTGTGCATCCTTTGCTCATGCCTGTGGGTTGCAGAGTTTGCACAACCAGTCCAAAGCCTTCAGGGAACATGCAGCCAGGATCCCTGATGTGCCTTTTGTAAAACATAGTGTTGCAAAGTAGTGTCGCATATGCAACACTTTTGTTATTTTATTTGAGAAAGTGTCGTGATTTGAGAAACTAGTTTGTGACACTATGGCCAAAACAATAGGGAATCTTTGTCACCCTGCTACAAAAGAATGATTTGGTCTTTTGGGCTGTAATTTGGAGGGAAGAAAGCCAAGATCCCACAGATGTGCCTTTTGGTGGTTTGGTGACAAAATATTAGAGGACTACAAAGTTACAGCACTCCAAATTTGATGATTTTTCCCATAGGCTAAAATTTTGGGGCCCATATCTTGAAAACAGTTTGAGATACAGGCTTTTCGTCAGAAGAATGCTTAGTTCCCCATTAGGGGAATAAGTGCAAAACTAGCCTGAAAAGTCATAAATAAAATGAGATTTAAAATGTTTTTCTACGGCATATGGTTCCTGAGATACAAGGAATTTAGTATTCCAAGCGCTGATTTTCTGCTCCGAGGGCCATTATTATGCATACATTCTTTGTATTCACTGTGCTTTTGAATATACCTTTTTGGGAAAAGGGAGGATGTGCATTTGCATTACTGCTACCATTAGCATTTCCGCTTGTGTTTCCATTGCCGTTTGTGTTACCATTCCTGTTTATGTCACTGTGTGTGTTAGCCATTGAGTGTCCATTTGCGCTTGTGTTTGCATTACTGTTCCATTTGCATTTCCATTACCATTTTATTTTGTGTTTACTTTTGCATCACCATGTACGTTACCCTTTGCATTTGCATTTGTGCTTCCGTTTGCATTACTGTTACCATTTGTGTTTCTGTAACCGTTTGCGTTAGCGTTTCCATTTACATTACCGTGTGCATTATCCTTTGCATTTGTGTTTGCATTACTGTTATTATTTGCATTTCCGTTACTGTTTTTTGATTGCATTTACTTTTGAGTCACCTTGTGTGTTACCATTTGCGCTTGCGTATGCACTTGCATTTGCTTTTCCGTTTGTGTTTCTGTTTACTTTGGTGTCATCATTGGTGTTACCATAAGCATTTGTGTTTCCAATTGCATTACCATGACCATGTGCATTACCATTTGGGTTTGCGTACGTGCTTGCATTTGCATTTGTGTTTCCTTTGTCATCATCATTGGTGATACTGTAACTGTTTATGTTTCCAATTGCGTTACCATTACCGGTTGCATGTTCATTACTGTTTGCGTTTGCATTAGCCTTAGCGTTTGTGTTTTCAGTAGCGTTTCCATTGTTGAGTGTGTTATTGTTTCCTTCTGCATTGCCGTTGCCATTACCATTTGCATTTCTGTTTGAGTTTGTGTTAACGTTTGCATTTTCATTACTGTTTGCATTTGCATTTCCATTGTCGATAGCATTCGCATTACCGTTTTCATTACTGTTCGTGTTTCTGTTGCCGTTAGCATTTGCATTACTGTTTGTGTTACCATTTCTGTTTTCATTTATGTTTACACTTGTGTTTCTCTTACCATTTACATAGAAACATAGAAACATAGAAGTTGACGGCAGATAAGGACCGCAAGGCCCATCCAGTCTGCCCATTTCTTTTTCTACCGTATAAATGTGCCATCGGCCTTTGCTCTGTCAGTGGCCTATCTATTCATAGTCATTTGTATTGCTCCCTTATGCCTATCCCATGCCTGTTTGAAGCCCTGCACTGTATTCATAGCCACCACTTCTGTGTAAGCCATTCCATGCATCCACCACCCTTTCTGTGAAAAAGAATTCTCACATTCCCTTAATCGCCCCTCTAATCTCATGCTGTGTCTTCTTGTCCTGCTATTTTTCTTATATTTAAACATGTTAGACTATTTCACCTTGTTAATGCCCTTAAGGTGTTTGAATGCCTCGATCATATCACCTCTCTCCTCCTTTGCTCAAGGGTATACATATTGAGCTCTGTTAATCTGTCCTCATATGTCTTCTGATGCAGTCCCTGCAACATTTTGGTTGCCCTTCTCTGGACTGCCTCAATTTGGTTAATGTCCTTGTGAAGGTGTGGCCTCCAATACTGCACGCAGTACTCCAGATGGGGCCTAACCAGTGTCTTGTAAAGAGGGATTATTACCTCCCTCTTATGACTTGTGATACCCCTACTAATACACCATAACACCCCCCTAGCCTTACCTACTGCTTTAGAGGTCTGCTTGGATGATTTCAGGTCATCAGTGATGATGATGCCCAAGTCTCTTTCTTCCTTTGTGACTGCTAGCAACTCCCCTCCCAGCCTATAGGTGGCTTCAGGGTTTCTCTTCCCTATGTGCATGATCTTGCACTTCTTTGCATTAAATCCCAGCTGCCACTCTTCTGACCATTTTGCTAGTTTATCCAGATCTCTTCTCATTCTGCCCACTCCATCTGAATCATCTACTCTGTTGCAGATCTTGGTGTCATCTGCAAACAGATAAGCCTTACCTCTAGTCCATCTGCAAGGTCACTAATGAAGATGTTGAAGAGGACTGGCCCCAGGACTGATCCCTGAAGTACCCCACTTGTGACTTGCATCTCTTCTGACTGTATACCATTTACCACCACTCTCTGTTTTCCACCTGTCAACCAGTTTGCCACCCAGTTGACCAACTTCTGACCCACCCCAAGCCTACCCAGCTTATTTATCAATCTTCTATGTGGAACAGAGTCAAAAGCTTTGCTGAAGTCAAGGTAGGCGACATCAACTGCTCCCCTGGTCCACCACTCTGGTTACCCAGTCAAAGAAATCTATGAGATTAGTTTGACAGGACCTTCCTTTGTAAACCCATGCTGTCTTGGATCCTGAGCCCTAATGGATTCCAGGTGTTGCACTATCCTTTCCTTAAGGAGTGCCTCCATAATCTTGCCCACTACTGAGGTAAGACTGACTGGTCTGTAGTTCCCTGCCTCCTCCCTGCTACCACTCTTGTGGAGCGGGATCACATGAGCCCTTCTCCAGTCTTCTGGGACCTCTTCTGTGCTCAGAGACTCACTAAACAGTTCTGCTAATGGCTCTGCTAGTTCCACCTTCAGCTCCTTAGTACCCTGGGATGTATGCCATCAGGTCCCATTGCCTTATCCACCCTGAGCTTAGCAAGCTCTTGTAGGACCCTTTCTTTGTGAAGGGAGTAGTGCTCACCTCCTCCTCCTTGTGTCCATGATGCTGAGCTGTGGGCCCTGCCCTACCTTCTTCAGTAAATACTGAGCAAAAGTATCTATTTAGGATAGATGCCTTTACAGGGTCCTCCTCCTCACATGCTCCCTTTCTCCATTAAGCTTAGCAATAACCTCTGGACTTTCTCCTTTCACTAATATATCTATAGAAAGTCTTGTCACCTTCTTTTACTGTTTGTGCTAGTGTTTCCTCAGTTTGGGACTTTGCCTGCCTTACTGCCTTCCCTGCTTCCCTTAGGGCAGTTTGGTATGCCTCCCTATCTTCATCCCGCTGTGTTCCCTTATATTTCCTGAAGGCCAGCCTTTTGGCTCTGACCTTTTCTGCTACTGTATTTGAGAACCAAAGTGGTTTCCTTCTTCTTTTGCACTTCCTTTTCTGTATAACACAATGGGATGTTGCTTCAAGTATTGCATCCTTAATGCTTGCCCACTTTGCCTGTACCCCCTCACCTGTGTTTCTTTTTGTCAGGGCTAGCTTAACTCTGTTGGCCATCTTATCAAAGTCAGCTCCTCTGAAGTCCCATATTTTTGCCTTGGAATGGGATGATTTAGAAGTAGTAGCCAAATTGAACCATACCATGTGATGGTCACTGGCCCCCAGGTGACCTTCTACCTGGAGATATGTGATCTCTTCCATGTTAGTCAGTACTAGATCTAGGATAGCCCTGTCTCTTGTGGGTTGCTGTACCAGTTGTTTGAGGCCCTCCCCCTGCAGGGAATCCACTGTGTGTCTAGTTCTGGCAGATGTTCCTGCTGCTGTTGACCAATCTGTATCCGGCATGTTGAAGTCTCCCATTATCAGAACCTCCCCTTTAGCTGTAATGTTTTGTATATCTTCTAACAGTAATGTGTCTATGTCCTCCCCCTGGTCTGGGGGCCTGTAGACAACCCCAGTTCTTATGGCTGTCCCATTTCCTGTTTCCAGGGTGACCCACAGTTCTTCTGGCTCCTTATGTGTATTCTGAATTTCTGTAGCTTTGATATTTTGATTGACATACAGGGCCACTCCACCACCCCCTTTTTGCACCTCGGTCTCTTCATTATCATTATCATTATCATTTCCATTTGCATCACCATGTGCATTACCATTTGTGCTTGCATTTGCTGTACCGTTAGCATTACTATTGTCTTTTACCTGTTTCCATCACCGTTTGCATTAACATTACCATTTGTGTTTTTGCGTTTACATAGTGCAGTGCAAAACATTATGTTTTTGCTATTTTTCTGCATTCTCTTCCGTGACACGTAGAGCAGCCAGTGTGTGGTTGATTGGTCAGAAGCTTGGCATGTAGAAAGACCTTTGTTCAAGGAACATGCCAGTTTTTGTTTGGTGAAAACATTTTGTTCCAGTCCAGAGCTAGTGCCACTTGAAGTTGGCCAGCTTCACAGTTACTGATTTTCTGGCTGGCAGGTCTGCCATTTTAGTGCATTTTCAGTCGTGATTTCTGCCATTTTGTGGTGGGTGACTTCTTAAAGGTACAGAAATATAAAAATTGAATATCTCTGGAATAGTTTGATCTTTTCACATGACATTTGGAGGGTGTTGAGTGGCTGTCCAGGCGATGTGAATAATGCTGTTTACATGTTGGAAAAATTATTCACTGCAGAGATACTGCATGACGCAGTTACCATTTTGCATATAGCATTCTGCATGGTGATACTGGCTTAAAATATATACCATGGGTGGCCCTAGTGGTACAGATTTGTGCCTTGCAGTGGTTTGGTGTGTTAAACATTAACAGGTGTGGAATTATGCCACATCGACAAATGAAAATTTGGTTCATTCTGCTTCAATAACTTTTGAACAGTGTCTGATTTGTATGGTATTTGGAATACAGAAAGATTTATAACACATGTTTGACTGTGACAATTTTCAGGTTGCTGGCTCTCAATGTTGCTGAATTGTGCCTGCACAGTTGTTTGCTCGTGGCGCTGTGTGACCGTTAAACAGATGTTCCCACAATTCTAGACATAGGGTGTACTATGGTACATGTCTTCATTTACCAAGGTTCTTTTCAGTCAGTCATACAGTTTTTGCACAGCGAAGTGACAACAATTGACATGGTGGGGGCCCTGCGCTCCCACCACCACATTCCATTCACTATTTAAAGTGCACATTCTGAAAAAGAAGGGAAATTCATGGCAAAAAACTCTGTTTAATGCATCAGTTAGGGTTGTTCCACAGTGACAAAAGTGAGGAAATTCAGTGTTGGGGTTGCCACTCCTTGCACCCCATGCCCCCCCAGACCCCCACCAACAGCCATCAGGGTATGGATGGGGTCATGAGTCCTAACTCTCACCCCATTCTCCTATAGTGCATCACCTCAGCTTGTTTACACATGGAATGGGGTGAGAGTTAGGGCCAATGATCCCAGCACACACCCTGATGCCTGTTGGTGGGGGGTGGGGTGAGCGTGGGTTGCAAGGGGTGGCAACCCTAACACCAAATTTCCTCACTTTTGTCACTGTGGAACAACCCTAAGTGATGCATTAAACAGATTTTTTTGCCATGAATATATATATAAGGGTGTGGCAGCACCCATACCTGAAACTTTTGCACTTTTGATAACTTCACTACCATTCAAACATTTTGCATGAAACTTCACATGTGCTATCAGGGAATACAGATCTCCTGATGTAACAAGATTCATTGCTGTTGTTTGTGTTGGTAAGGAGATACGGAGTGTCAAAAAACATGTAAATTGTCATTTTTGTCACATTCTTTGTCACACTGCAGCACAGAAATGGCTTGGAATTGTGGTCTGAAAAGTTAAGGGTAGAAAGGCATTGTGTCACAGATGTGTCTTTTGCAGATTTGGTGAAAAAAATATTAATCCATTCCATAGTTATTAAATGTCAAAGTTCCCCATATTTTCCCATGGGAAAAGATAGATATTCACCCAGAAAAAGTATTCTTTATTACAGATGTTGAATGCTTTTTCGCAAACATAGGATCTTTTGCTGCAAATGGGGAATCTTTTTTGATGCTGCTGCCATCTTGTTTTCAACTAGGGGTGAAAACAAAATTAAATTACTAAATAAATAGAGGACTTTAGTGAACACCAATAGTAGAATCAGATTCTGGGGTTACTTTATTGATTACTTACTTACTAGTGTGCTTTTGTACCATGCAAAAAATCATTTTTTTGCAGATCTTGGAGAAAGGTTCTGTGAAACAAGAATCTTTAATCCCAGTTTGTAAAGAAAGATTTCTTTTGCCACAAATTGTGAAAAAGGATTTGTGAAACAAGATCCTTTTTCCACTTTTAATGAAAAGGATATTCTTTTTCCCAATTTGCAAAAAAGGATTTTCTTTTTCCACAATTTGAGTAAAAGGAACCACAGAAAAGGATTCCCTTTAAGAAATTTGTGAAAAAAGAATATAGCTGATGTTTGTCACTTCACAGTAAACGGTTTGAAATTTTGGTTTGAAATATTCGGGGTACAAAGGGCTTGGTCCACAAATGTGCCTTTTGCCGGTTTGGAAAAAATATGTTACTTTGCTCTGGAGTTCTGTGGGGTTAACTATTGCCTCATTTCCCATAGGATATCATTGTAATGGGAAGTGTACACAGTCATTTCTTTATCACTCTTCTGTGAAGAAACTTTTGCAATTTTGTTCTGAAATCTTCCTGATACAAAGAGTTTGCCCCATCTAAGTGCCTTTTGCTGGTTTCATGAAAATATATTAGTTTGGTGTCCAGTTACACAGGTTTCACATTTTCCTGTTTTCTAGAGGATCACAGTGAAATGTCATGTGTTTCTTTGGATCTGCACACTATGAGATGGGCACACAGGACCCAGAGGCAAAGAAGGGTAGCACTATGCTATCTCAAAAATTATGTATGGATGGGAGCACTTCCACAAGCAAATAAGTCTATGATTATACTTTTTCAAAAAGGAAGGAAATTCTCTGCAAAAAACTTTGTTACTGCACCATTAGGGTTCCAGTGACAAAAGTTGGGAAATGTGGTCTTAGGGTTCCTAACCCTAACACCCCACACCCACCCTGCATGTAGGAACAGACATCAGGGGTATGCCTTGGGATTGTGAACCCTAATGCTCATCCCATTCTCCTATACTATACCCATCTTAGCTTACTTAATCATGAAATGTGGGGAATGTTAGTGTTCACAATGCCACAGCACAACCCTCACACCTATTCCTTCATGCAGGGTGTGGTATTAGGGTTGGGAAACCTAAGAACACATTTCCCAACTTTTGTCGCTGGATCCCTAATGGTGCATTAATGAAGTTTTTTGAAGAGAATTTTCTTACTTTTTGAGAAAGTATAATAGTAGGCTTATTTGCTTGTGGGAACTCTAAGACCGCTGTGTACCAGTTACAGGAACTTAATGCTACAAAAGTAGGGAAATATGGCATTTGGGTTTTCAACCCTAATGTCCCACCTCCACCCCCAAGCAACAAAAGGAAAAAAAAAACATTAGGTTTTTAAGTCTCCAGAGTCTTGGTGAATCAGTGATGGGGTCTTCCTTGAAGGTTGTCAACCCTAAGGACCACTCCATTGTGTGAGTAAACAATGTCATACATGAGCTCCTTTCTTCATGTAGGGCCCAAGGTACAATAAACTATGTTGATATTTTGTGGTGAGTAATACTTCTCTACCTTTGAAGAGTGTATCATTATGGGGCAGAAGCTTGGAGCTATACCTTGTGTTTCAGATTTGAGTCCACTAGCTTGGGGGATGATGGGCACTGGCATTAACTACTGTATAAGCTGGAAAACACTAATCAATGGTTTAAATAAGAAACCACAAATGCTTTCACATCAGCAGAATTCTGTGGAATTCTATTGGAGGCAAAACTTTAGAATTCTGCACAGTTCTAGTGCTGGCCTATTGGGCATCTATTTTTATAGAAAATGTATAGTTAGTATCATAAAGCCATTTCAATAGAGTAATATAAATCAGAATAAAGCACAACTATTTTAAGTGGTATCAGTAACTGATGAGAAAGTCACAGCCATGACATCAGTGCATGAAGGATGTGCTTTACCGATGATAATATCAGTAGATTGCTATCATCAATTCACTATCAATTCCAGGAGTTATTCATGTATTTATTTTTAATAAAGTATGTGCACTTGGAATATAGATGCCTACTGTCACAAATGATCTGGTAAAGGTACAGTGTGATACCTGCAGCAAACAACAAGTAGCGTGATTAGATAAGGTTAAAGGTTTCAGTAAATCTGCAATCTGATTGACAGACATCATTCAGACAGCTTTACATTAATGTCTGCTATACTGTCCTGTAAAGCCTGATCACCATAGCACACACATTCTTCCTACCAGCATTCCATCCTATAGCACTACTGAATGACTGGAATGAGGCATTCTGATTCAGAACTACCAGTAGTAGTAGTAGTCTTTATTTGTTTGTGATTCCTTTCCCCAAAGGCCCAGTGCACCATTACTGAATTAACAAAATGCATAACACCATAAATGCAATTAATCAACCACTTTAAAACCACAAGAATAAATAAAAAATAAATAACCATGTATAACTTATACGACACAATAAACAGAAACAGAGCAATAATGTAGGATGTCCTCAGGTAGAAGGTTAATAATGTTCCCCAAATGCACATCAAAATAGGCATGTTTTCAAGCCCCTCTTAAAGGCTTCCTCTGAAGGGGCCTCCCTTAAGTTTCTGGTTATAGAATTCCAAATGGTCAGGGCTGCGATCTCAAAATCCTGTCCCTCAGAAGTCTTTAATCTAATCTTGTCCTTGGAACCATCAGAATTCCATCCCTGGCAGAGCAGAACAGAGTGCAGCAGGCAAGCAGGGATGTGCAGATACCAGAGCTCAGCCAGGTAACCCATGCCCAGCCCTTGTATGGCTTTGTACATCAACAAACTCACTTTAAATGAGATGCGCTACTTCACTGGCAACCAGTATAGATCCCACAATGCCAGTGAAATATGGCACGATCTAGATAGGCCTGAAAGTAACCAGGCAGCTATGTTCTGCAGCAGCTGCAAGCACTACAGTGTACCCCAACTAACCCCAAGGTAGAGAGCATTACAGTAGTCTAACTTGGGGGTCAAAAACACAGGTACCAGTGCGGCCAGTTCACCAGGAGGGATAATGGATCTAATCTTGTGGATGTTCAACAGATGGAAAAATCCATTCTGGACTACAGCCAACACTTGAGCCTTCATTGTCAGGCCCTCATCCAGTATGACTCCTAGATTCTTCACCTTGGAAGTAGCTGAAAGCCAAAGGGACAAAGCCAAAGCCTGGTCTCTTTCCCAGCGTCTGCCACCACCCCATGGCCCAGCTCAATCACTAAGACTTCAGTTTTCTCAGGGTTAAGTCTTAGCCAACTTAATGACACTCAGTCTTGGATTTTGGCCAGACACTTATTAAGTATGTCAACAGCACTGGGTATCCCTGAAACAAGACATATAGAGCTGGGTGTCATCTGTGTAGTAATGAAACCCAAGCCAATAACATCTAATAACCTTGCCCAGGAGTAGCATGGGTGACAGAAGTGAGCCCTGGTGTATGCCACAGGACAGAACCTCTGAGTGCGAGGAAAATCTTCCTACCACTACCCTCTGGGTTCTGTCCTATAAATAGGATTTGAACCAGGTGAAGACTTTGTCAGTGAGTCCTGTGTATTCTGAGCCGATCCAAAAGCAACCAATGGTCCACAGTATCAAATACTGATAAGAGATCAATGACGATAAGAATTGACCATTCTCCTTTATCCCTCATCCTGAACAGGTCATTGTGCATGCTGACTAGTGCCATTTCCATGCTATACTTGTTTCTGATTCCAGACTGGAGAAGTTCAAAGATGTTAATGGCTGTGAGATGTGCCTCAAGCTGAAAGGTAACAACCTTCTCAATAACCTTTCCAAGAAAGTGAAGGTTAGAGACTAGGTGTTAATTCAGCAAGATGTCAAGATCCAATGATTTTTTTTTTCATAGGAGTCTTCACCAGTGTGCATTTAAGCACTACCATGAATAACCCCTCTGGTAAGGAGCACCACATTTTCTCAGTGAGCACCAGACCCAGATGCCCTACACAACTCACTAGTAGTCACATCAAGCCTTGGTCCAGGTTACAAAATGTTGGACTCAGCTCTGAAATCATCCCATGGGCCTCCTCCATTATCACTGGCTAAAACTCCTCCCAGGGCCACTGACTATGTCCCTGACCCATAGAAGACCCACTACTGGGCTTCTGAGGCTCAGTTTGTGTAATTCCAGCTCTGATGTTGGACATGCTATCTGAGAAGAAGCAAGCCAACTCCTTGCACTTTGCTGGTGCAACTGGGCTCATAGGCTGCAGACAGGCAGGGTGGATAAGCCTGTCTACTGTACGAAAGAGCTGAGCTGGTCAGTTCCTCCCAGCATGCAACTAGCATTCTCAGTCAGTTGATACACAAATAGTTTTATTAAAACTCTCCCTCTAAATGAAGAAAACATTTAAAAACTATACTCTAGCACTTTTCTTTTATATTTTTTATGCTGTAGCAATAAGGCATTCTCAGGAGTTAGATTAACAATGAATTGCCCCTTACTGGCAATATTACACTTGGCTGCACCTCATGCCATATTACACCCCAGGTGTTTATTAACAGACTGTTAATCTCGGTTTTCAAGGTCCATCTCAAAAATGATCTTGCTTAATGATGTTCACCTGGTTAAATAAAGATTTTGATTGACTGAATCTAACCCCTGGTTCATGCCTTATTGCTTACAGTAAGAAGCACACAAAGAGAAAACAAGTTATAGTAATTGGGAACTACATAGTCAGAGGGATGTGGTGGCTAGTGTTTCTTGATCCAGGAGGAGAGACACATGCTGTTTCTTCCAGGGGTCACCACAAACAGGATAATATCATGGTTACAGAGGCTGTCCAGTGCTGAGGTTGGCAAGCCAGTTGTTGTGGTGCATGTAGGTACAAACAACCTGGCTTATTGCAGTGTAGGAAAGGTTAAGGAAAGACTCAGGTCCATTTCCATTAAATATGTTTTCCTCATGTCACAGTCATGGATCTTTGTCACTTTCTCTAACAATTTTAAGATCCAGTTAGTGCTGCCCCAGCCGTGGAATCAGTGTTAACTTTGCACTAAGCTCAGCATATTGTGTGCTTTTACGAGCACAAACTACATTGTGCTCATTTTAAAATGGGCATGAAATCAAAATGTGGCAATTTCTACTGTATTATAATCCATCCCTGCCACTTTTGATTAAAAAAGGACATAATGTGAACTGTTTGACTTTTTTGTAAAAATAAATAGCAGCAAGCCTTAAGATAACATTTATCATTACATTCTTCCTGTAGTTCCAATCTTACTGGCAACCATAATATCACTTTATGGAAAACCATGTACTGCTGCCAATCATGACTAAGAGGGATGGATTAAATTCATTTTATAAATCTGATTTTAGTCAAAGCCAGGGGCTTAGCATACCTACAGTTACAGTTATCCAGTTAGGTCACTGCAATTCTAAGTCATATTTGCATTTGGTGGAACTACTTACTGTAAATCACAAAATGTAATTTAAACCAGGTCCACCCATTGTCATGTATTGCGAGTATAGCTATACTCCCTGTACAATCATGGTTGTCAGGGAGATCACTGCACAAGGGCATGGTGAGAGACATGCTGTCTAAGGGCTTCCTAATTCAATCTATAATTTTAGAAATGACTCAGATAATAAAAATACATTTTCAAAATCCAAAGTGCATGTGATTATTAACACATGGTAGGATGTGCTGCATTTTCTTTTGGAAAGAAGGGCTGTAAATCAGTCAGTCAGATATTAGTGGGTGCAATCTCTTTGAACCCACTAACCTTCTTTATTGTAACTGAAACATAGAAACATAGAATCACAAAGGAGGAGACTGAAGGTTAACTGAATCTGCCCTTACTGTCCCCACACCAGGTACTTACAGTAATACTTATAATTGACAGTTTAGTGCAGTACAAGGGAGGGGAGTACTGCACTGTTAAGGCACAGTCCTTTGAAAGAGACATTAAACTGAGGCCCCTTCTGCCCATCTCTGGTCACTGTCCAGGCAGAAGTTAAAGATCTCACAGAACTCATTGAAGAAGAGAAGGGTTGTTTTTATGTTGCTTGCACGCATGTACAAGAAACATAGTGCCGTCATCCGAGTTTTCGGAGGTGTGGTAGCCCTCTTCCACTTCGGTCAGTGTGTTTGCAGGCGTGGCCCCAGTTCTCCAATGCCTGCTGGAGCTGTCTATGACAGCTCCTAAATGCAGTGGAGTACAGTTGAAAGGGGGAGCTATGCTTCATTGAGCAGTGATAAGCTATCACTTGCTCATGCGCGCTCCCCCTACACACACACACACACTGCTGTGCTCGCCCCCCCCCACACTGTATAGCCGACGGGGGTGCCCAATCCCCCGTCAGCTGTGCTGTGCTCTCCCCCAAACAGAGTTGCACATGCCATGCTGGGTGCCCACCCCAGGATGGCAACTCATCGTATAGCCAATGGGGGTGCCTAATCCCCCATCGGCTCCACTGTGCCCCCCCCCCAGTACATGGTGCCACGCTGGGAGCCCACCCCAGTGTGGCAAAGCTTGTTATGGCCGATGGGGGTGCCCAATCTCCCGTCGGCTCCAGCCCCCCAAACAGCTTTTCCAGCTGCCATGCTGGGAGCCCACCCCAGCATGGCAAACTTCCTGCGTTGTCTTTTAAAACCAAAAAAAACCCTGTAAAGAAAAAAACGGTCCCTCGCAGTCTCCCTGCCCCCCCACAACCCACACCCACCCACTGCGACCCTGCCTCCCCACACCCCACCCCATACTTACCTCTGGAGTCTGATGCGACGATCTTCGTGGACCGGGAACATGTCTGCACTCTTCAAAGCTGACCTCGAACTGAGGAAATGCCGGTAAGCTGTATAAAGGGATAGATAGGGTTTTTTCAACTTTGTTGCATATCTCAGGCATTTTTTGGAATTTTTGCACCAAATTTTCAACATGGGATTTTTGGGACCCCTACTCATGAATTCTTGTACTGTCATGGTGTTACTCGGGCCCGAAGGGTGATTTCGCAGTCACTGTGCAAAATCACCTTTCTGCATCGATTAATGAAATGACACTGCCAGTATTCATAAGGTGGGCTCTCAAAAAGCCTATGTTGAAAATTTGGTGGAAAAATTCCTAAAAATGACTGTTTTATGAGCGTGCATTGCGCAGTTCCTACTCATGCTCGTAAGTTTGTGAATTTTCAATATTTTCACTCCAGATTTTCAACATTGTCATTTTACCACACCTCCTTATGAGCAGTACAGCTGTCATTTTTCACATCTCGCCCAAAACATGTTTCCACCCATGTAGCATGCAATGGCGCAGTCGGTGTGCGAAATCACTGTATGGGACACATTAAGAAAATCACAGTGACACTGTTCATGAGCAGAGGTCTTTAAATGACTATGTTGAAAATTTGGTGGAAAAATTCCTAAAAATGACTGTTTTACGAGCCTGCAATGCGCGCTTCCTATGCACACTCATAAGTTTGCGAATTTTCAATATTTTCACTCCAGATTTGCAACATTGTCTTTATACCACACCTCCTTATGAGCAGTACAGCTGTCATTTTTCACATCATGCCCAAAATGTGTTTCCACCCAAGTAGCACACAATGGCGCAGACGGTGTGCGAAATCACTGTATGGGACACATTAAGAAAATCACAGTGACACTGTTCATGAGCAGAGGTCTTAAAATGGCTATGTTGAAAATTTGGTGACAAAATTCCTAAAAATGACTGTTTTATGAGCCTGGATTTCCCACTTCCTACGCACGCTCATAAGTTCGCGACTTTTCAATATTTTCACTCCAGATTTTCAACATTGTCATTTTACCACACCTCCTTATGAGCAGTACAGCTGTCATTTTTCACATCTCACCCAAAATGTGTTTCCGCCCATATAGCGCACAATGGCACGGTCGGTGTACGAAATCAATGTATGGGACACATTAAGAAAATCACAGTGACACTGTTCATGAGCAGAGGTCTTAAAATGAGTATGTTGAAAATTTGGTCACAAACTTCCTAAAAATGACTGTTTCACAAGTGTGTGTTGCGCAGTTCCTACGCACGCTCGTAAGTTTACAAAATTTCAATATTTGCTCTCCACTGACTTACAAATATCTACACAGCACATACAAGCAAGCAACATTCGGCATTGACAAATGTTTGTTGTTAATTAAATCTCAATGAAAAACAATGCTATGTAAAAAAAAGAAAGAAATCAAACAATATATCCAAATATGTATAAAAAAAAAACAATGAATATATCAAAAGAAAAGAAAATAAAACACTGGTATATAACTAAAATAAACATATCAGCATAGTTTAATCAGTTGTAACTTCTATAGTATATAAATTGATAATCAGTAAGAGAAATAAAAAAATACAGTAAGATCAGGGAAGAACAGAGGATGTCCCCTGGTGTCATGGCCAACATTATTCCTGTCAATAAAACAGGACCATATCCCCTCCCCCAGATGCTCCTGGAAGCAAGCTGTCATTGCTTACTGCGCCTTCCTGGTCAAAAATTACAAATAAATAAACTATATTACCTCACCAATCTACTGTACTGATGGACTGTTCCCGACCCCTCAAACCCATGTTGCCGTATGAGTCCCCTTGTTCTGTCAAATCTAAGTTTTAATATAATAAGGATAGCTGCCCCTGCTTCCACCAGCAGTCTGTTCCATGGTTATGCCACCCTCTCAGTAAAGCAGAACTTCCTCATATTCCTCTTGAACTTGCCCTGCACCAATCTCTAGTTATGCCACCTAGTGACTGGATCCCTATTTCTTTCATGATGCCTTGCTGTATGCATTGTCGCACTGACTTGTTTAACTGAGTCACTGATTATGAACCCCAGATCCTTCTTTTCTGTTGAAATTGCCAGTCTAACCCCTCCAATCCAGGATTATGCACATGAATTGTGTCTACCTAAGGTCATTAATTTGCACTTCTTTGGGCTGAATCTCCACTGCCAGACCTTAGACCATCTTTTTAGTTTTTCTAGGTCCTTCTGGAGCTTCTGCACCTTTCCTCATGTTCTTCCCTACAGCATATCTTTGTACTGTCAGCAAAAAGACACAACTTTTCCTGGATACATTCCCCTATGTCCCTTACTGTATGAACATATCAAAATAGGACAGGTCCCAGGTCGGATCCTTTTGGCCCTCTACTCATGACCACCTTGTTCCTTGAATTAGCCCTGTTCAATACTATCTTCTGTTTCTTCCCCCCAAACCAACTTCCTACCCACCTAACTAAATCCCAGTCTTTTCCCAGGTCCTCTAAGATCTTCAGCAGTAACTGTATGATACTGAATAGAAGGACTTACTGAAGTTGAAATTTAACCATTCTATCACCTGTCCTCTGTCAATCACATTGGTGACTCAATAAAAACAGAGTACTGGGTTACTTTGCATTATCTCCCTCAGTCAGACCTATACCGTTTGCTGTCCAGCAGTACATTGTCCTCTAAGTATCCCACCAATCTCTCCATGATCATGTTCTCCATCAGCTTGCCTATAATGGAGGAATGGCTGACAGTCCTGTAGTTTCCTGGATCCCCCCCTGCCCCAATGTGGAGTGGTACTGTATTACTGGATTACCAGATCACTAGAACCATTTTGTGCTTCAGTGAGTCATTAATAAGATGGAATAAGAGTACTGCCAATTATTTGGCCAGTTTCCTAACTACCCGAGGGGGGTAGACCATCCGAGTCTGATGCCTTGTCTACCCTGAGAGATTCTAGACCCTTTGTTTACCCTCTTCACTAAGATTTGCACTGTGCCCACTTCTGAACCACCCTCTAGTGGCCTTGTTACCAGACTCTGGCAGGGGACTATTGTCCACTTCCATGATTACTGAGCAAAAGTAATTGTTTAGTACATTTGCCTTCTGCTCATTGTCTTCCACTACACTCCCCCTCATCTAAACTAATGATCTCACATTGCTTTCCTTCTTTCCCCTATTTATCTAAAAAAATATTTCCTTGCCTTTTACTCCCTCAGTAATCTGCAGCTCTGTGTCTACCTGTGCCTTCTTGACCTCCACCATTGCCTGTTTGAGTTAAGCCTTATAATCCTGCCAGGCTTCCTCACACCTTGTTCTTCTTGAACTCAGAGAAGAACCTTATTTTCATCCTTACAGCCTCATTATGCAATGGCAAGGAAGAATGTTGGCTTCTGATTGGCCAGTTTGGGACTGGACCCGTGATGTTATCCCAGCATAACACCCCAGATCTAGTCCTAGTACACGCATGACCAAATTAGCTGTCAAGGGAATCACTCCACAAACTGTGATCAGCCTCACTTTCCACCTCTGGGCAGCCAGCTTCACTGTGCCCCACTTGCCGCTCCTTATGCAGTATCATCATTCATCCATCGGCCACCCTGTTACAGCTAAATACAAAAATACAAGTAAGTAAAGCCACTGTTCTCAGCTTCATGGTCTGCCATTTAATAAATTGAAAAGTACAAATAAATTAAAGCTGTTGTCCTCGGCTTCTCGGTCTGCTCAGACAGTGGGATAGGAAGAGAGCATACCGTTTGAAACAGCCATGCTCACAACTGACAGGCACACCGAAGAGACAGGCGTCTTTTTTTTTCTAAGTTAACTTTGCTGTAATGTTTTTACTGCTATAACTCAATACATTTTTTCTCAGACAACACAGCTGTCACCCCGATTGGCTTCACTGTTGGCAGTGTCCCACTTTGCCTCTTATATCTGTTCACAAGTGCATCTTACAGTGCTGTACTTGCTTATCGGCAATGGCAGATTCAGTCCTTTACTTTCAGATCTCTGACCTGAGCTGGTACAGACACTAAATGGAAAATGCACTATCCATATCACAAGAAACAGAGAACAGTTACTAACTGTGACCTTGGGTGAAAGCAGCTAGTATAGTTAAGTGGGAAGGGGGAAATGACTGACCGGAAAAATATGAAAATATAGAGATCTAATGCACCAACTCCATATGGGGGAGACAGACAGCTAAATATAGGCATACAGATAAAAGCTTGATAGTAGAAGGGGAGAGAGAGAACCAAATAAAAAAAGAACAAACTAAGGAAACAGGTGAGAAACTCTGCAGCATCACCCACTGGCCAAAGCAATAAACACTATATTTTTCCTAAGTATTCCTCCTCATTAAAAAACTATAGAAAGTGTGGCTTTAACTGTAGTTTTTATTATTTTAATTTTTTCTTCACAAATAAGTCATTGTATAATAGGAATAATGCACTCCAGGGTGTGTGTCATTCTGGGATAACGTCACTTCTGGAGTGATTAGTTGCACTCATCCCGTGGCCTCATGTCTAATCACCCCAGGCTTGATGTTATCCCAGCACAACACACAGCCTGTTGTGCATTATTCCATTATTCACCCCCTTTGAGAATCAGATTAGTGTTTTATATATGTGTCTTTTGATTACATTCCTTGCACAAGATTTGGTCACCTCCAGGAGTGCCCCCTTAATCCTACACCACTGATCCACCCCCTTGATCTGGTTTACACCTGTCAATCCTTCTCAGACTAGCTCCTGCATCTTTCACAACTCTACAGGTTTGAAGTCCAGAAACACTGTCTTTGAGGTGGTCCATTGTTCCCCCTGCCAGTTCAAACCACACAGTTTTGTGGTCACTGGACTCCAATAGTTTCCTGACAGTCACCGCCAACGGTTTCTAAAGTAGTGAGTACCACACAGAGTATGATGTCCTGCCATATGGGATTCTTGACCAACTGTATGATTGAACTGACCTGAAGTGTATCTAGCAGTACCTAACTCCTCATGCTATTTACTTCTGGGATACTCAAGCCTATATCCAGCAGGTTCAGGTTCACTGCTCACTTCAGATCTCCCCTTCTGACTTCTGCCCCCAACACTCTGTCATGCTCCTCGTTCTGCCACATTAAACTGTAGAAAACCCCTAATCTAACCCTCCTCCCATAAACTGATATTAGCTGCACACAGATTGAATCAACTTCCCTTCCCCTTCCTTTTTAACAGTTTAATTCTGTTGCTTCAGTAGAAGCTCAGGTTCAATAACTTCTCCAATTGTATAGGGTAACTTCCTCCTTTTATCCATGTCCTTGTCTCTCTTAAGTAAAGTATACCCCAGAACTGCTTGATCCCTGTCATTGTTACCAAAGGCTCAAATTATTTCTGCTATGTCAGATCAGCATTGGTTGATTATAGAATTATAGTGTATGGTGGAACGTCGTTCTCCACTGAAATCGATCGTTTTCGAAACCTTGTAGTCACACACTAGTGACGTTCGCAGTACAACAGAATGATGTTTTCTACTGTATTGCGAATGTCACACTGTGTCCTCGCGCAGCATTTGACAGTTAGGGCTCACTCCATAGACAGGACACATGGCGAAAGCAGCAATATCGGGGGCAGTATTAATGGTTAGTGTGAAGACGTTCACAATGTAAATTCTTTTTTCCTTCTAGTAACTGTTTTTTTCCCAAAAAACGACGTTCCACTATACACTATAAAAGAAAAGTGCATGGGAACAGTTGACATAGGGCATCTTTTGGCATATATTAGCGATTACCTCTCGCAGCTGCGCCTCGAGGTAATCCGTCGTCATAGTGCCAACTCGGTGAAAGAATAGCCCTGTTGTCAACCGTTCCCCATGCACTATCCTATTTGTTCTTTGGTCACAGACACTTGCCCTGCTATGATAAATATTTTGTGTAGTCAGCAGTATTCGACCAGCTCATGCATACCAATAAGGTGATGAGATGTCACTGTGGAAGCATGATGGCCACCAAGACTTATTTAGTCTCTGCCATCATTGCCTAAAATTCCCTAATCTTGTTTTTTAAACTTCTTGCATTTAGGCAAATCAACCTCCATGGATTCATCTTACCCACTCCCCTCTTTTCTGATTCACTTCTTGTGCCATCCACTGCCTCTCCATCCCATCCACTAGTCCCTCCAATACGTATACATTTGCTACACTGTCCCTTACACTCTACCTTTACTTATCTCTTGTCCCATCACTGCTGGCTTTCTCTGGCCCTTTTTCCATTTCTGGGGGGAGGCTATGCTGCACTCACCGTACAACTATCAGGTACAAGGTGGTTCCCAACATCAGCCAGCCTGCTGTTCAGTTTAAAAGTTTTCCTCTCCCTACAGTATAGCACAGTGGTTTAAGGCTATGAGCTGCAAATCTGGTGACATCAAGCAGACCAGACCTGGGTTTGAATCCCACAGCTTCCACTTGCATACTGTGTGACCCTGAGCAAGTCAGTTAACTTCCCTGTGCTCCCAGGTCACACCTGTAAAAAAGCTTTCAGCTTTGTGTACTACTCCTGGTTAAACAACTGAAAAAAAACAAAACACCCTCACCCCATCATTGATGCCAGGCACATAACCCAATGTGCTTCCTTTATCTTCAAATGTTGGTTTGGCTCTCTCCCCTCATATCTTGCCTCTCTCCTTTCCTTACTCCCTTTGTCCTCTTACTGTCTTTTCAATGCTTGCTGCCACTCATGCTCTCCTTTATATGAGATCTACTGATGGCCAAGCTGCCTTCTCATTTTGTTTCCCTAAACTGTGGGGTTCTCTTTCCCATTCTATCTGCTCTGCTCCTTCCATTCCTTCTCTTAAATCTCTGTTCTGTGAATTCTCCATTCACTTCTGCAGTTGCTTCTGATAATGGGTTGGACTTGGACTCCTTTCACCTGTAGCTCACTCGATCACTGATATCAGCACTTTTCCACTTCCCTAGCATCAGTAATTCCCTATTTTCCTTATTTTCTTATCTGGATTACTATTTAATGTTCTTTCTTTACTGCATGGTAACTTGCTGATTTATTCTTTAAGGATTCTTGTTTTGTTTATTTTGACATACTTACTTCCATTCTATGGATTTTATACATTGGGCCGGATATTCAAACTGCACTATTTTGTGGCGCAGGCACTTGCGCTGCACAAAATAGTTGCGCAGGGGTGTGGCCAGAGCGATATTCAAAGGAGTTGTGCTATTGAGCAACTCCTTTGAATATCACCCCCCCAGCCACCGCCACTGTGCATGGCGCAGTGGAACTTGCGCCACCGCAAGTGGTCAGAGTAGAGCATTCAACTTGTGGTGGTGCAAGTACCATTGTGCCTTGCACAAATTTCCGATATTCAAAAGGTGACATGCAAATAGGGCCATAATTCATGCAAGGCACAGGGGGGGCCATTTGTATCTGTTTATGGCCCATTTGCATGCCATTAGCATGCAGGTGCGCTGATCCCCGAGGACTTGTGCCTGGCGCCCTGCCAGGCAGCAGCCGTCGGAGACCGATGCCCCCTGCAGCCCAATCGCGGGTAAATGTGTATAAAGTCCCCCACCCCCGACTGGCCCGATCGCGGGCAAAAGCATCAAAATCCCTCCTCCGACTGACTCGATCGACGGCGCAAGCTTAAACACCCCCCACCAGCCTGATCGCAGGCAGAAAGTCCCCCTAACATATCCCTTGTGGTCCAGTGGACCACTAAGCCCGATCGCTGGCTGAAGAAGTGTAACCCCCGAACGTATCCCTGGTGGTCCAGTGGAAGCCCGATCGTTGGCTGAAGAAGTTAAACCCCTTTAATGTAACCCTTGGTGGTCCAGTGGGCCGCTAAGCCCGATCGTGGGCTGCATAACGTGGTGAAACCCCCGCCCTCAAGACCATATCCCTGGTGATCTAGTGTCCCCCCACACCACCCACCCACGAAGCCCCACCACCCGGCCTCCCACACCCGCAGCCGGCGGGTGGCAGCATCCCATTTCATTTTGCCACCCCGCCGCTTGCCACTTCGACTGCCCAGGCTGCACACAGCAGCCAATGGCGCAGTAGCTGTTATAGTTGTACAAGGCAGTCCAGATATCACATATCTGACCGCCTTGTATAGTTATGGGCTGCACGCCCATTGGCTCTTGCTCTGCACCATCGGGTGCAGCCCCACCGGCAGTCAGTCAGTGGGCGGGCAGCAGGTGGTGGATGCTGCCACCGCCGCCGCGGGGGCGGTGGTGGGGCTTTGGTGGGTGGGGTGGGACAGTAGATCACCAGGGATATGGTCTTGGGGCGAGGGGTTTTGCCACATTATGCAGCCCACGATCAGGCTTAGCAGTCCACTGGACCACCAGGGATACGTTCAGGGGGGTTTACATTTCTTCAGCCCACAATCGGGCTTCCACTGGACCACCAGGGATACGTTCAGGCGGGGTTTACACTTCTTCAGCCCGCGATCGGGCTTAGCGGTCCACTGACAACCAGGGATATGTTCGGGGACACTTGCTGCCCGCGATCAGGCTTGTGGGGGGTGTTTTAAGCTTGTGCCCACGACGCCAGTTGGGGAAGGGGGGACTTTTCTGCTTTTGCTCATGATCAGGCCAGTCGGGGGGAATTTTTTACACTTTTGCCCATGATCGGGATGCAGGGGGGGCACAGGGAGTAGGTTGAGGGCCAGCCACAGGTGGCAGCTGCTGTGTTGCGCCCTGCAATGCTGCAGCTCACCTGTGGGTGGCCCCCGACTTACTCCTTTTTTTTTGGCTCAAAGTTGTGCAGGCGCAGGTTGAGGTTGCACCTGCACAACTCTGCACAGCCCGGCTGAACATCGGGCTGTGCAGTTTATGCATGGTTCCTCCTCCTCAAGTTCAACATGCATTCATTTGCATTGCGCTGTTGCTCAGCATGTTTTTAGTGGCGCAACTGCCTCCTGCTGAATATCGCCGAATGGCTCAATTTCAGACTTGCGCAGGCGCAACCCTATTGTGCATGGTGCAACCCTCTTGAATATCTGGGCCATTGTATTTTGTATCTGTTCTCTTCTCCCCTCTTTCCTTCCCCCAGGACATACCTGGAAACAAGCCGATAAAGTCTCATTATGTCTTTCCTGGTAAAACCTTTGAAATAAATAAATAAATAAAAGGCTGTGCACATAGACGTCTCATTTCTGCCACAGTGCTCTAGACCATTCCCTTGTAAGATGAAGGCCAAATTAGAAAGCATGAGCATTCTTATAAAAAAACAGTAAAATTGATAATCAACTAATTTACAACTTATCAACCCTGGATAATCTATCTGAGACATATCTGTTTTGCACTTTATCCTACATCTACCCATTTCAACAGCTGGATGGAGTGGAGCAGTTAGAGGCTAGGTGCCTTGCTCAATGTCACACAGTGAGTATTTGGCTCTCATGGGGTTTGAACATGTGAACTCTTGGTTTCCAAACTAGTGCCATACCATCTAGCCACTAGCCCACACTGCCTTAGGCTTAGTTCAAGCTGCAAAATGGCACAGCCCCAAATACAGGGTCTTATCCCATGCTGCAAATCCATGTGATGGGTGATGCTCTGCAGAAGTCATCTCCCAATTTCATCTGTATGTTTTTCCTTTCTTTTTTTTTTCCTTTTTGCTAATCCACAATTGTTACTCCTGTCCTCTGGGCCTGTCTTTTGTAGTATAGTGGCCCCAAGCCAAAACCTGCATTGAATGAGTTCCCTGGTATCTAGTACAGCACCAGATTCTAGCCCTGTTCCCTATGCCTGCTGTTTGACAGCAATATGCAGTCAGCAAATCCATCCCCCATGGACTCCATGGCTCCTGGTGACAGCATTACAACATTCATACCACCTGCCAATAGCTGTTCTACAGGCATGGTTTATCTCAAAACTTTGCACCCATGTTAGTGTGGATGGCCATGTTTGTGCATGGCCATATGGCTCACTTGAATGCTGATTGAGACCCTTTCCTTGCATGGTCACAATGTATTTTGTGACTATGCAGAAAATGGCTGCAACCCCCAATGTGCACTGCACAAAGGGGTGAAAGGTTGTCAGAGTCATCAAGTGGTTATTGCAACCACTTAGGAACACTTACTTTTGACTAAGACTGGGGTCTAAGATGGTGCATCTTAGCAGGGCTATCCTGTATACATACAGTGTGAAAAAATAAAAATGAAAGAACACATGTCAGCAAATATGTTTTGTAACTAATTAATCAAAACTCTGTACCCTCACTGGCATTTAAAGTAAGGATCTTGAAGCCAACCCAGTAACACAGTGAGAGAGCTACCACCTGCTTTACCAGTGACCTGGATTTGTGTATTGATGAGTGTTGTTTAGGGGCTGGTCATTGGATTGAGCATCCCTTGAACAGCTCTCCTGCTTCATGAGGGAAGAACATGAGTCCTGCTTGTCAGCTGCCACCTACAGGAATCGGAGTAGCAGCACAGCAAGATAGCAAATGCCAGCAAGTGGTCTCAATGCCTTGATGATGGGGGTATTTCCATGGAAATTGATCACGTACATTGCTTCATTGCACATGCTTGGATCCTACTGAGAACATGGAGGAAAAACTCCCGCTGCCAAAATTGGGTGATGGCCAGGTCCCCTCCAGCCTCCACACCATTGTCTGGACCCTTCCAGATACAGTCCTTTGGTAGAGGATACACCTGTATTAGGTACATCCCAGAGAAGTTGGATGACAGGGATGGGGTAGTCCAGATAGGGCTGGTTGGGGATAAAGGAGATATATACAAGATTGAAATAAAAAGTAAGCATTTTGTAGTTTTAACATTTGTGGTTGGAAGTACTGATTTTTTCTTTCAAAAAGCCCTAAGCTAGGGTTTGATAAGGAGTGTATTTTGTGAAGAAGGGTGTATGAAATGATGTTTAGAATGTTTATGTTGGTGTTTACCCCATCATTTGTACTAAAGCAAAAGGAAGGATGTATCTTCACTGACAGATTAGCAGCTTTTCCTAGTTGTAAGGATGCCAACTGCTTGATTAAGAATATTCTAATATAACTTCATAAGCAAAAAAAAATTACTATAAGACAGACCATTAATTTGTAAATACATTTTTTTTCTTTGAACATTAAAAAACAATGTGTGTTAAACACTCAAGAGTCTTTTCTTTCACAGTTAACCTTTTTTCCTCCTAAGTAAAACATTTTAGACCAGTAGGCCCAAGGGAGAGAAGGCTAGGCCTTCTGTTGCTAAGCAAGGCTTTGCCATTTATCTCAAGCTTTAGCTGAGTACAAGCAATAATCACTACTGCCTGAAATATATTGGAATGAGAGTACATGGGACCATTCATGGCACTTCATCAGCATGCAGGAGGCAAACAGAGTGACTGCAATGATTGAATACAGGCTCAAACTACTGGCTTTAATCATCATCTCATTCATTCAGCCTTTACTTTTGGCACAGCTGTATGATAAACGTTCTGACACTCGTCCCTGTTCACTTCTCAATGCAATCCTATGACTGCTTGCTACTTACATATAAAAATAAACCTTTAAAGCTTCAGTGTTAATGGTTTCTGCATGTATACATACAGGTTTCTTTGCAGTCACTCATAATTTTCCTCATTTTGTCATGCGTTAAGCACATGAGTTTAAGATATTTTTTGTGGATGACTTCTACTAGCACAGATATGATTCATACCAATGCAGAAGTCTACATTGCATAACTTGTTCTAGAATAAGGGCTACCTCCACATTGAACTGAATTCCAGTTATGTAATAATCCTGATTTGTGGGGATGCCACTGATGTCATGGCTCATCTAACATTTCTTGATTAATTTCTATCCAGAAGGTGTAGCCTGCTCTACTGTATTAAACACATTGCAGCTCAAGCAGAGGGCATGGATTTACTAAGGACATTACATTCTAATAGCTGCACAATAACATTTTGTAAGACAGCCATTTACACTTTAGTGTAAAAATCTTACTGCCATAGCATTTACTGACCAAATGCATGAGACATTGTTACTGTGAGGTGGCTAGAATAAATATTATGTTATTAAGAAAAAGTTAATTAAATGATGATACGCTTGTGTGGGCTCTGGGCTGTTACAGTTACCAAACTATATATATTTTTTTATTTCAAAAATAGTCAGACCTCATAGGGGATATTGCTATTGAACTGCTGTATACCACAGTAACCATGGTGCAGTCATTGCAACACTTCCCTGCATAGCAAGCATTTACACTAACTGTAGGAGGAATGTCTGCTTGCTTCCCCACCAGTGCTGCCCCTTAAGCTCTTTGGGATCTCTGTGGTCATCCTCTAAGGCTGCAGTGTTTAATAAATGGCTCCGGCAAGGGAAGAGTGAGAAGCTCCACAGAATGGCAAGAATAATAAATAGGGACTTAAATCATTGGAGTTCTATGGTGGCTCTTAACAGCTTATTTTTTTCTGTCAGACACTCAAAAGCAATCTCTCCTTCATTCTCATGCTCCTTCTGCGAACAGACAAAGCCTCATTTACATGAATATTTTTGCAACATCATCACACTGGCATTACTTATTTTGTGTGTGCGGTGACCAGCTGGATTATAATTGGGCTTTATTGTGAATAGCAGAAGATTTTCCCATTACCATGAAATGTTACTAGCAGGTCATGCATGACAGAGGAAATTCAAGATTGAAGTCAAGGCCCTAATATTTAGATCCCTGTTTGGGTTCTGGTTCAGAAAAAGTTTGGTAAGGTTTCTATTTCATTTTCCAACTCCTCTTTAAATATTCCCTGCAGAGAGCTATTTATTCCAATTCTGTGTTTTGTTTGCTGAGTCTCAGCCCACATAGTCAAGTTCCACAGTGTGCCTCCCCTCCTCCTGCTGCTGAAAGTTTCCCAAAAGGCTGTTCTGTCCTTTAATGTACCTGGGGACTAGTCCTGCCTTAGCTCATGTCCTTAGTGAGCAGGCAGTAGTGAAGCACTTACAATCAGCAGCCGTACAGGAAGCTTTTTTCTGAGATGACAGCTGTTTGTACTTCTGCACAGTGTGTTTATTATGAATGGAGAATTTGTACCACCCCCATCTGAAAGAAAGGTCCACAACATAAAAATATATAAAAACATACATAAACTGGGTGCTTTAAATGTTCCTGTTGTTGATTTCTGAACAGCAGTAGTGGCTGGGAAATAACCAATGTAACAACAAAACCAAAAAAATTAAGATGGATGCCTTAAAAGACACTGTGGGCATGATATTCACAGCCTGGATTGCCCTCATTAAATGTTTGCTCCTGGAGTAAATTAGTGCCTGGAGCAAACCACACGTACTGTACTATACAACGGTAACCATCCTGATCTTCCACTTTACCACAGAAAAGTTTACCATATTAAGGTACAGATATACAGCATTTCCCCATTACAGCAATACTATTTGAAGTACCACATTAGCTGAAAAGTGCAGACTGAAGTCAGCAGCTACATGCCGAGAGGACGAGGTCACCATTTTGACCAGGGTTGACAGCTGCTGTTTGTGCTTCCCCAATTTTCAACTCACCAACTGTTGACAAAGCTCTGCTTTAGTTGAGGAGCAGGAGCTGCTTCACTTATTTGGACTAATCAACTCTCTGATTAAGTGCCATACACTCACTGGGGTAGGTCTTAACCTGCTCTCCTACTACTCGTCACTCCAGCCTGCAACAGCCCAGTCACCAGCTACAGTACATGCAGAGAGGATGAGGTTGCCAATTTAACAAGGGTTGAAAGCTATTGTTTGTCCTCCCCCTATTTTCCACTTGCCAGTCATCAACAAGACTACTTTAGTTAAGCAGCAGGAACTACTTCACTTCTCGGGACTAATCAGCTCTTCTATTGGAGCTCCGTGAACTCATTCAGGCTCCCACACTGTTTCATGCCTTCCTTTTTTTTCTCATGTGCTATTTTGCACCCTGCAGCCAACTGGCCCACATCAGTCCTGGCCCCCTCACTCAGCACCTTAACCTCCTTCTCTGGGACTTAATCCAGTTCCATTGCACCCTGGCTTGCTCCACCCATGGTGGAGTCAATGGGATCAGCCCTACTCCCCCAAAGGAGACTTTGTTGGTACAGTCATGTTGAGAGGCACTGCCAGCAGTGTGGGGCCTACAGTGAAGGATGGATGTCCTCCTGCAGCAGTTGTAGATTTTCTCTCTCTCTCTTTTCTGGTGTGCCATCCCTAGGATGCTGAGCTCTAGCACACATGCATGCAGTGTGTGCCTGTGAACTGGAGCAGAGCCTATGTCCTACCACTCAATTCCATGGTGCTGACTGCACAACCACCTGTGGTCACCCAACTGGAGATAGTGCATCAGCATTCATTCACCCTCTCTCCCCTGGGGATCAGGGTAGAGATCATTCTCTGGGATATTCTGTGCACTTCCCCTGGCTGGCCTTCTGACAACTCAGGATCATTCCTGAACACAGGTCATCAGTTTTGAGGGCGACAGTTCTATAGCCGTGTCACCAGACTAGCCCATTTCATGTCCTCTTAATTGTTGCTACACAAGTGGCTCCACATGAGTGGCCCAGCAAGAGTGGGAGTGCTCAAAGGGAATCATCAGAGGGAGAGGCTAGGATACCAGGAGACTGCCCTAATTCCACGCTGCAATGCTGTAAGTAAATATGCATTATCATGCATTGTATTGCTTAAACTACTAGACACAGACCTTCAACTAGCAGGCAAAATGGCATGTTTTATAATCTATACTGTGTCGCTACTTCTGCTAAGTAAAGAGCTGCAACTACCATTGTTTTCCTACTACTACTATTAACTGGGACATATTTGCTCACCTTTTCCTGCTCAACAAGAGCTACTGTGCATTATACTGTTGCTTCATACTATTATCAAGTACTGTAATCTACTAAGTCGTTACTGCTAATAGCCAGGATCTAGTTGTCCAGCATATACTGCTATTGCTTGCTATGCTTCCAACTGTTGTACTTATTGCCCTGTCTTATTTAGGTACTTCAGCCAGAATCCCTCTCACCAACTATTTGTACAACTAGCCTTCCACCCTATCTGGGTGTAGATCACTTCACCCCCTTTATTGTTCCTATGGGCACAAATCCTTATCTGGGTGAATCTCATATTACTGCTATACAGCTCATTTAGGCTCCCACCCTATCTGAGTGAAGCCCACATCCTCCCCTAATTTATTTGTGTAGACTTCTACCCTATCTAGATTTACTGTAGTGTGAATGCCCTCTGGCTGGTTTACCCAGACTTTCTCACTTTGGACTAATCCTCAAGACGTCCTTCTGAGTCAAGCCTCCATTTCCCCTAGACACCCATTGGGCTGACCAGCCCTCCTACTTTTCCCATGGTGTCTTCCTACTGCTTTACTCATTCCATCATGTTGCTACACATTCTATTCATCCTCCCCTTACTCATCTCATTATATTCCCTTCCTTCCTATACTGCCCCTTCCTTTCCACTCTCCTATACCCTGATCCCCAGTCTCTCTACCACCTACCTATGCATTTGGGATCTAATAACCCAGATTATATATATCAGTTAAATAATACAGACCTAGTTAGTTCTGTTGATGAAAAAGATCTGGGTGTCAGTATCTTGAATGATATGTTATATAATAAGCACATTCAAGAGATTATTAATGTCTAACAGAGTTATCTGGTCAATTTTGCACAATATCAGATCACGTAAAAGTGAGGTTCTTGTGCCTTTGTTTAGATCTTATGTAAGGCCCCATTTGGAATGTGCTGCCCAGTTATGGTCCCCCTATAAGAAAATGACTAGCGATTCCTTGGAAAATGTTCAAAGATGGTTTACTAAGAAAATTTCAGGATTAAAGAACAATACGTATAATGACAGGTTAAAAAAATTAAAATTAATGTCTTTATCAACTCGTTGGCTTAGAGGCGATTTGCTCCTTCTTTTTGATATAATTAAAGATCCTGTCATTATGACTGAAGTAAATCTTCAGTTTGAGGACAATGCTTATTATACTAGAGGTCATACATTACAATTAATTAGGAATAAATTTAGGCATTTAAACCACAATATTTTTTTACATTAAGAGTTGTGGGTCCCTGGAACAATTTGCCTAATAGTGTTGTTATAAGCGAAAATAAGAAAATATTTAAGTATAGATTGGATCAGTTAGTTTGTAGTGATTTCATTTTATCATATTACCCCTTGGTTTAGTATAAGAGCGTTATGGGCTAACTGCCCTCTTGCTCTTTACACAACCTTAGTATGAACCTCTTCCTTTCCCTTCCTTCTCTACTCCCCCTGATGCCCTGTGTGCTTCCTTTTATCTGCTCCTTGGTTCTACTCGGAAGCTGTCTTGTGCCTTACGCCCCCTCCCTCCAGATCCCCTTTGCTGTCCCCTCCACCTGCCTCCCTCTAAGCAGCTCCATGGATCCAATATGCTTCTTTTATTCTTGCTTCTCCTGGTGTCAGAGGATGTTGATTTTAATCCTATTCCTGCCACCTCCCTGAGAGTTCAGCCTCCTGCAGGTCTGTAGCCTGGTCCCAAAGCTGGATTTGTTGCAGTCCATCATGGTCAACCTCCAGCCAGATATTCTTGTTAGCTCTGAGTCTTGGTTCCCACACAAGATCCAATAATCTGCAGTGTCCATACCTGCTTATTCTTTAGTCGGGCATGATTGCCAAAGAGAGGAGGTGGTGCGGAAATCCACATTTCCTATGGCATACAATTTGTGCTGGTGCTATCTGTCTCTTCCCCATCTGTCACTGAGCTCCTCCTCCTCAAACTCTCCCTCCCGTACACAGTCACACTTTTCTTTGTGAGAGCGTAATGCTGCTCTGACATGTGCCCTGTATTGGTCACCAAACTCCTTTCATTTTTCTGCTTCCTCTCCTCATCTGGTGTGTTGCAGATATTTGGGGATTTTAATACTAATCTCCCCCAGTGCACAAACTTAGCCAGAATATTAAATCCCTCCAGCTATTAAAAATAATTTTGCATCCCATCTATCTCAATTATAAATTCTTAAACCACACTCTCCTGGACTGGGTGCTCCCCTATCACCCCTACTGTATTGTGGATGCAGGTATCCTCCCCAATGAACACAGTGGCCATAATATGGTCCACTGTGTGTGGAAGACTCATAACCCCCCCCCCCAACAAATCATCCTCCTGCAGTCTTTCAGGTCACTGGATTTATCCACACTCCAAACAGACCTGTCAGTCACTGACTGGTCTCACATCTGTACAGCCATTGACATCAACATGGCCCTTAACTCCTTCCATATCATATTTTTGACTATATGAGAGCATCATGCCACCTAAGGAAAAGTAGGGTCTGAGGTTCTGACCTTCCCTTGATCTCTGCTGAGCTGCTGGCCAGCCTTCAAGCTTGTGATTTGGCCTTGTAGTCCTATAAGACCACCAGTTTCCCTGTCACCTGTAAAATTATCAGTTCCTTTGCACTGGCTGCACCACAGCCACCAGGCTTACAAAATTGGATTTCTTCACTTATACTCTCCAGAACAACCTATTTCACCCCTCCAAGTTATGGAATGTTATTTATTCCCTTTGCTACCTGCCAACCCTATCATCCCCACAAGTCCTCAAGGTTGGCAACTCCCACATTTCTGACCCTGCTGTTTCACATTATTGACCATGCTGTTGTTGCTGCCTTTTTCAACTTCTTCTTCATCACTCTCTCCGAATCTCTCCTCCCCCTCCCCCTCCTCCCCCTACTTTCTCCTCTTCTCTTGCACTCCTTCTCATTCCCGCCTACCACTCATCAGTCCCTGTTAAGGCTATGAGCTCATATGGACTTGTTCCCCAGCTTCAATACATCTCTGTACATGTCATAGCCTTCCCTATTTCCCTCTTTCATTGCCTCTCCTTCTCCTCTACCTCTGTCCCCAAAGCCTTGAAGCTGGCTACTATCCTCCCCATCCCAAGGAGAAGTGATCCCTCCACTCCTAGAAACTATCACCCCATATCCCTCCTCCTTACACTGTCCAAGCTCCAGGAACATTTTGTCCTCTTACAGCTCAATATGTTTTTCAACTCCTTCTCCTTTTTAACTCTTTATCAATCTATTTTCAGGAAGTCCCACTCCAAATCTACCTCCCTCCTATGGTGCACTGTCTCCATCCAGTCTGGAATGGCCCAGGGCCAAATTACTTGTGCCATCTTTCTGAACCTGGCCAAAGCCTTCATCACTGCATTTCAATCCCCTTCCCCTGGACAACCTTAAGGCAGCATGGCTCTCTGCCTCCTGAATCAGCTGGTTTTAGTCCTACATAGAGGGTAAGTCACAAGCTATCCATATTGCAAATATGCTTTCCCTTCCACTCCCTATGTACTCAGGCATCACCCAAGACTCTGTCATGGGCTCCATACCCTTCTCCATATTCTAAAATGTCCTCCCCTCCATCAGTTCCTCTGCATCCATTCACATGTATGTATGTAGATCATACTGTGCAGTTTCCTTCTGGCTGTTCTACGCTGGCTTACTATCCATTTTCAGCAGAATTCTGACGATGTTCACCATTGGTTCCACTCAAACCTCTTCCAAAATGACAAGAAATGTAACTACATGACCTTTGGTCCCTGGCAAAGGCTTGCCAGATTATTTCCCCTCCCTTCCTCCACATCATTGATGAAACTATGCTTGCTGATGTACCTTCCTTTAAGTGTCTTGATGTCTGGCTGCAGTGGTACCCCAATTTTTTTGCACACATCAGTGCAATCCACCACAAGATTAACTTCAAATTTGGTGTGCCAAATTAAAAACAATCCAGTTCTCTCTCCCCACCCATAGGGAGCTAATCATGAATGTATTCCTTCCCATCTTTGACTATGCTGACATTGTCTACATCACTCCCCAGTCCACCCTTGTTAGACTGGACCCCCTCTTCCACTCTTCCTGCCATTTTGCCTTGAACTGCTCCTCTTGTACACACCACTGCTCCCCCGCTCCTCCCATTCCCTCCTTTCCCCTGATGCCAGACTCCTCATACGCTCTGACACCTTCACCTCTAAACTCTTGTTTGTCTTTCCCCACTATATTTCTGCTCTCCTTTCTCCCCCTCTTCTTCCCTACCCTCTTTGAAACAATGCTTCCCAATCCCACATCCTCCACCCACAAAAAACATCCATGGGCAAAGTAGCCTTCTCATGTCATTTTCCTGGACTCTGGTCCACCCTTCACTAATCTTTTTTCTCAGCCCCATCCTTCCTTCTTTGTAAACTTGCTCACCTCTCCTGCAACTGTCCCTGATTCCTGACACTTGTATTTACTATTCCCTTGTTGTTGACATCCCCCTTGCCCCTGTGGCTGTGAGCTATTTCTACACCCCCCAAGGTGAACTGTGCCTTAATTAGGTAATCACTGTAGTAATATTGTGCTCCTGAGTCTACCTCCTGCACTGACTTTGTTAGCTTACAACTTAGCAGTTCAGAGTAGTGTTAATACTGCTACTATTCTGGCACTGCTCCCTGTATGGAATAGCAGTTGTATCTCATAATAACTTGCATTTTATCCCATCATTATTTTTGTAGCCCTGAATAGTCTGTCTGTAAAATATGACTGTGAATAGTTATTTTTGTTACTGCATCTCATTGTATGCATTTTACTGTACGTATTTGTATTACTACAGCACTTTACATTATATATTTTCACTTGCACAGCATGTGCTATACTCCCCTTTTCCAATCCCTCCAGCTGGAAACAGAATGTTACAAGCTCAGTATATCTTTCCTGGTGAATATTTTGAAATAAATAAATACATGCATACTTATATAAAGAAGTGATTCAACTTATATTCATTTTTTATTTCAATTTTCCACTCCAGTTTAAATATTCCCTGAAGAGAACTTTTTTTTCCAGTTCCCTGTTTTGTTTTGCTCAGTCTCAGGCCACATGACCAAGTTCCACAGTGTGCCTCCCCTCCTTCTGCTGCTGACAGTTTCCCAAAGACTGTTCAGTCTTTTTAATGTACCTGGGGACTAGTTCTGCCTTGGCTCATGTCCTTAGTGAGCAGGCAGTAGTGAAGCACTTACAGTTTGCAGCCATGCAGGCTGCTCTTTTCTGAGCTGACAGCAGTTTGTACTTCTGTATGGTGTGTTTATTATGAAAGGAGATTTTTTAACCCCCTACCTGAAAGAAATATCCCCAACGTAAAAATAATGAAAAACACATACTATATATATTGGGTGCTTTACCTTTTCATGTTGTGCATTTCTGCACAGCAGTTGTGGCTGGGAAATAACCAGTGGTACAATAAAAACAAATGACTCAAACTGAATTTCATAAAAGACAATGTGACCAACAGCCTGACGGTGTGAAAAGGTCTGAGGCACTTCTTGTACCTTAACTTTTCCCACACCAGTGACGCAGTTTCAGAACAAGCTTAAGTTGCCAGGGTCAGGTGGGATGGGAGATGATCGAACGTTTAAAGGACTGCTTTCATCGCCTGGTAAGGGAAGGGATGCCAGCTTGGCCTATGACTGCCACCAAGTTGAGGCCTGGTGGTAGTGCAGCACACATATCATGAAGGGAGGGAGCTGAGGAATGTTCTGCGTGAGCACCTTCATTTACACACACTCACTTGACATCCTACAGCAGGTGTGGGGAGGAATAAAATGGAAAAGCATTTGGGGCTTGTTGAAGCCCTGCCCATTCTGCCTGGGCCCATGTTTCCACCCAGGAATGTGCCTTAGTCTGCCCTTGATACCTGTGCACTGGGGGAGGGTTGCCCTCCTCCCTCTGGCCCCACCAAAAAGGGACATTGGTGGGAGGATTCATGACTAGATAGGTCCTGGGGTAGATGGTGGCCAGTCTGGATGAACTGGATAAAGAGACACATCATGGAAAAAAAAGAACACTATGGACAGAACATTCAAAGAGAATAGATTGTGCCAACTAAAATTTGCTCCAGGAACAAATTAGTGCCTAGAGCAAACCACATGTACTGTGGTAGCAACCCTAATCCTAGGCTTTATCATAGGAAAATTTACCATATGAAGGTTCCTCAATACAGCATTTCTCCATTACCACAATATTATTCAAAGTACCACATTAAGTGAAGTGCAAAGCGCAACACGGTAATGCTTCAGCTTATGTTGTACCTTGAAAAAGTACTGCCATAAGGGGGAATTGCTGTATTGTGTTACCTTAACATGATAAATATTTTTTTTGGTAAAGTGGAATATTCAGATGGCTACCACTGTATACTGGAAAGTTCAAACACAAAAGAGAGGCTGCACAGCAGGAACAGAACAGCTTCATATAGCAGTGCTAATTTGTTCAGAGAATAAACAAGTCATGTAGCATTGAATTACTGCAGAATAACACATTTTAGAGAAAAGTCTTATTTTGGACATGAAGTGCCAAGGTTAGTGTCACTCTCTAACCACACAAGTTTTTAATTAAAAGTTGATATTGTTTGGTGATTTATTGCTACCTGATGTATTTATTTATAGGACAAATGGGTACTGCTATTTGAAGCTGTTCTTTTCCTGCTGCGCAGCTTCTCATTTCTGTCTGAACTCCCTCTTATCATTACCATGCATCCACCATTGCCTTAGAACATGTCATCCCTTTGTTGCTTTAGAGTGTATTGCAACATGCTGAAGCACATTGCAAGCAGAGGTATCTGAAGTTGCAAACATTTTCACCTCAAAATAATTAATGAACTTTGGCAATTTCTTTTTTTTGCTGATGACCACAATTCACATAGTTATTCATCTGGTGAATTGGTTACATTTGTTTATAAAATCTATATGAAGTTATGCAGTTTACCCATGAAAAAACAGACAAATAAAATTTCTAACTGTAACTTCAAAGAAATTAAAAAAACACCCCTTGTGAGCTAATCTGGGATAGTGCCTAGCTGGTATATTGAAACATGCCTGTAACACTTGCAGCTATGGCAGGTGGGTGGATGTATGCTGGAGGTTGCCAGTGCTGGGGAATGGGAGGGTGGGATGGGCTGAGAGATGTTAGCCTAGAGGGGTATGGAGGACCACGAAAGACAGGGAACAGGATTTAGTAATATCAGGCAGCTGCTTGTGGGGCATAGTTTTCACTGGATACCAGGGACAGGGTTAAGTAATATCAGGCAGCTGACTGGGGGGAGGTCTGCTGGACACCAGAAAAATGCTTTCATACAAATGTCCAGGAGATTGGGGGCTAAGGGATGCACATACCATAAGACCTGATTTGGGGAGGTGGCAATTAGTTAGATCATAATGGCTATCTCCAAACCTAACAGCATGCTGATGCACTTATTGTATATGCAAGCTGATATCAGCTTCTTTGCATAGGTAAAACAGCTCTGTGTTACTCCCCTGCTTTGCGGGAACAAAGTATTGTAAGTGAGCAACTAACCAGTTTAGTCATCACAACTGGCCATGGAATATCCCAGCTCAGAAGTTTCTGTTCTTGTCATTACAACAAAACATACTGTATGTATATATATATATTATAGTGGCACAGTAGTGCCACTATAGTTAGGGTTGAGGAGCCATTTCAATGTTAAACCCAAAAACTTTGCACCTTAATAACTTTGCAACCATTTTACAGATTTGGCTGACATTTGGAATACACGATCAAGAACCATAGGCCTTGAGATCCGCCAGGTTTCGGACTGGTCGGATATACGGCTGTGGAGTTTATTAAGCATGATCTGTGCGCACGTTTACGCTTTTTCTGGAATTCTATGGTCGTGCCTACAGGTCATACAGTTTGCGTGACTGGCCCAAAATCTTCAGGGAACATGCGGCCGGGGTCCCCGATGTGCCTTTCGAAGATTTCGTGAAAAAATATTAAACGGTTCAAAAGTTATTCAAAAAACAGTTTCCCATTATAAGTCAATGGGAAAAGTTAACAAAAAGTACAACACTTTCGCAAATGCATTTTTACTTTCGCAAATGGGCCTGTTACTTTCGCAAATCGGCCATTTTTTTTTCAGTTGGTGATCAGAAAAATGGTTGGCATTTAAATTTGGGACCCTCTAGCAACCTAATTCTTTTTGTATTCACCTAGTCGGACCCTGAGGATGCTTGCCATGTCTTTATTTTGTGATAAAAGACCCCAGAAACATGTTTTTCAAATTTCTGGAAAAAGTACTTTCACAAATTACTTTCATGCTCATGAAAGTGTTGAACTTTTTTGTGAAAGCTTTCGCAAATTGCGACAGTAGTTTTCCATCTGTGGGAAAATAACAGCGATTCTTTGGCACTGCGCTGCAAAAGAACCGTTGGGAGTTTTGGCCTAAAATTTGAAGGGAACGGAGCCGACATCATACAGATGTGCCTTTCAGTGTTGTATTGAAAAAATATTACATGGCAGCAACGTTATGGCACTCCAAAGTTGATGGTTTTTCCCATAGGATAACATTACGATGCCCAACGCATTACAGAAATCCTTTGGATCCCTGCTGCAAACTAACGGTTTGGTCTTTTTTCCTGAAATTTAGAGGGAAGACAGCCAACAACCCACAGATGTGCCTTTCAGTGGTTTGGTTAAAAAATATTACACGGTGGCAAAGTTACGGCACTCCAAAGTTGACATTTTTTCCCATAGGATAACATTACAGAGCCCGACGCATTACAGAATCCTTTGGATCCCTGCTGCAAAATAACGGTTTGGTCTTTTTTCCTGAAATTTGGAGGGAAGACAGCCAACAGCCCACAGATGTGCCTTTCAGTGGTTTGGTGAAAAAACATTACAGGGAGGGAAAGTTATGGCACTTCGAACTTTTATTTTTTTCCCACAGGATAACATTACGGCGTTCGCCGCGCCTTTCAGGGCACGTATCTCGGAAACGGTGCGAGATATGGACTTTTCATCAGAATAATTCTTAGCCCCCTAATGGGCTAAGTATCAAATTAGCCAGGACAGCTGTAAATAATATGACTTTTAAATTTTTTTTCTACGTCGTACGGTTCCTGAGATATAACGTATTTAGTATTCCAAGTTCTCATTTTCTGTGCCGATACTCATTATTATGCATACATTATTTGTATTCACTGTCTTTCTATGCAGGTTTTGGGGAAACCAGCATGTGCGCTTCATTACTGTTACTGTTGCCCTTTCCACTTGCGTTTCGCACTGCTTTACCTCTACTGCTGATGTCTGCGCGCCATGTGCTGTATCCTTTATGCTTTCATTTGCACTTGCATTTCTGTTATTTTTGCCATTTCTGTCTACAGTACTGTTTATCTTTCTGTTTCACTTTACATCACCATGCCCATTGACATTTCTGTTTGCAGGCACCATGTTACTATGTGACAACACATCACGTGGCAGACCATTCCTGCTCACGCCACCATGTGTGTTACCCTTTCTGTTCTCATTCACACTTGTGTTACCATGTGTGCCACTGTTAGCATTTCTGTTTCTGCTGTTGTCCCTGTTAGTATGCCACAAGACATCATGTGGCGGAGCGGGGCCCACTATTTCTCGTTATCATTCCCAAAAGAAGGGAAATTAGAGGTAAAAACTCATTTAATGCATTAGTTAGGGTTGTTCCACAGCGACAAAAGTGAGGAAATTGCTTAGTTGAAACCCTTGATCCCCCGCTAACCCCACCGGCTATTGGGGTGCATTGGGACTGTGGGTCCCAACTCTCACCCCATTCTCCTATACTTCTGCTGCTTTACACATGTCATGGGGTGAGAGTTAGGGCTGGTGATCCCAATCGCACCCCAATGCTGGTTGGGAGGTGGGCAGGATGGTCCAAGGGGGTTGTCAACCTAACAGTGAATTCCTCACTTTTGTCATACAACCTAATAATATAACAGAGTTTTCTTGCTCTAATATATATATATATATATATATATATTGCAAAAACGTTGTTAATGCATCATTTTGGGTTGAAGCGACAAAAGTATGGAAATGAGGTGTTAGGGTTGAGCCCCTAACATCCCCACCCTACCACCTTATAAAGATACTATCATACTGTCTCAAAAAGTGAGGAAATACCACCCCATCCTCCACATATCAAAAGGCATCAGGGTGTGCCATGGGGTCATTAGTTATACTAAGAACTCTTATTTCTGAAAACTGTCTATTTATTTTTTAAATGTGTTGTGTCACCCAAATCTAATTTGTTGCTTCATACTGTGGAACTGCAACAATAGTTTGCCATGTTCCAAGGTTCCGTAACAAGATAGAGAGTAGTTTAATTTACATGTTATGCCACATTTTCTATATTTAAATAACACTTCACATCAGAAGGATGAGAAGTTTCTACTCTCATGCATTGTCTGCTAAGTGAATTACTTCAACTGTGGTTTTACAAGTAGGAGATGTTCTGCCACCAAGGCTTGCAACATTTAAAATACAACATAGTTCCACTGTTGTACTCAGCAGGACCATTTCCAAAGTATTATTTGATTTATTTGGGGGTATCTAAATATGTGTTCATGTTCCTTCTTCCTATACTATTTAGAAATCCAGAAATGAAGAATATAATATATTAAAAAGTAAAGTGAAGTTCATCTGGGCTTCCACCTGATCTGCGTCAGTCTTTCTTCATTATTTATATTTTTAATTTAACATATTTTATTTAGTCCCACAGCATTTAATACTTTAAAAATACCTTTTCCTTGGCAGTCTAGTTAGTGTGCATGCCAGTTCTTGTACCTCGTGAATGACTACCAGCCCAACAGATCATACTGTCCTGATGAATGCTGTCTGCAACTAAGCACAGCACGTGTATGAGCATGTTGATGTAAGAAATGCCACACTCTAGTGTATCCTCAAACAAGCTCACACAAAGGGACATGTACTGTATTCACGTAAAAAAAAATTATGGGACTCTTCTTACAAAATGGGACTCATATTAGTTCAAGACTGTAGTTGGGTGTCACCCTATTTGGGGCCTGAATATCTTTTGTCTATTGGACGCTTAGTAATTGTTTACTTAGGCTTTTCCTGGCTACCAGCTCACCAAAAAAGAACCATTATTAATGAATATCATTATTTATCAACACACATAATATTGACATGGAATATCATTTAAAATATCTGAACTTATTAGGTTTGGTAAGTGAAGGAGAGAGAATTGTTGCTTATCAAACACCGTCATATTTCATCAATTCAACTTGTGTAGAACTAGCAGCACAGCATGTCTTTTCACTTGCTGCATGTTATTATATCAGGTTCTTGCTCTTATCTGCCTCCCTCCTAAAGAAATGTTCATTTATCTGCTAATTAGATTTAGAGTTTTTTTGATTCTTTAGTACACTTGGCAGAAAATGACTCATGCTTTCTAACAATATTATACATGGATTTGCATCTGTACACTGACACAGACTGATTGTATTTTAATGGATCTTGATATGTCCCTATACGTTTTCCTTGAGATAGAACTAATGATTTGAAACATAGATCTTCACATGTAACTTCAATGGTTACTTTGAAGTATTAATTGACACCCCCAAAGTTATTTATAGCCTCTGTAAACTCCAATTTAAATTCTCCACTGAAGATAATTTTATGATGATGTCCACAGACTATGTTCACTTTTGCAACTAAATTGAGACAACAAAGTGCAGCAATCAAATTCTTGTACTGTCAACCATGACAAATGATAACATATACTTCCTAGAAGGTGACATTATGCTCTCTTTTCATTTTTATTCATGATTATTTAAATTTTATTAATAGTTTCATAAAAAAATATTACTTAACACAGAAGCAGTACATTCTTGCCACTCACCACTAGAGAACTCACATATTGCACTGATATACGCTACTGTACTTCCAGTTTTGCACTTGATTACTTTCTGTGTGCCTAGTTTTGTAGTTTGCAAATGATCACATGCATAATCCATCTCCATATATGTGTAGAGCAGATTACAGAAAAAGATAATGCTATTCTGTATGTTAGAGATATGAATGAGAAGGAAGATGGAGGACAGCAAATTTGCTAATGACACCAATATATTACCTCTTATTTTTAGGGTCATCACCTTTGGATGAGGTTAAAACTGGATGCTAAACCACACCCCAAACTCCACCTCTGGCCCCACCCCCTTTTTATGACTGGCGAGTATATTGCTCCTCCTCCAAAGCCATTTGTATTGTTGGAAATAGACATTACTAGTGATAGGAAATCATTTTTATACTATTATTTATTTTATTTATTTATTCAGTTATTTATGTTTATTCTTTGGCAACCAGGTTAACTCCCATAGGCCACATAGCCCATTTTACAGGCGTGACCCAGGACCACAGAAAGGTTAAGTGACTTGCTCAGGGTCACACTGTATGTAAGTGGAGGCTGTGGGAATCAAACTCAGGTCTGCTGGATGTGCCAAGCTCATCCACAGCTTATTGCTCAGCCCTCTGTTAAATACTCTCCCATTTTCCTTTCCATGTCAGTCATGTATTCTGATGCTTTGACCAATTTTTGATAACTTAATTATTGGTGCTTGTGGTACCCTTAATACTGCACTATGTTCCCCTTTACCTCAGCAGCTACTGCTGTTTCTTTTCATATTTCCAAGACATTCTACAATTTCAGACACACCATTCCATGCTGCTAATCTGAATGACCTGTAAAAGTGTAGCTAATATCACAGAATGTTCAGGTAATACAAAAAATGAGAGCAAATGTAGTGATAAAGGCAATAAAAGCTAGAATATTACTTTAACAAAAATGGGTCTAAAACATACCACAATATAAGACAAACAAAAATAAAGACATGAGAGCACATAAAGGTGTAAAAGCTGTTTCCTGTCATAGCAGTAAAAGACCATACTTAAAATTCAGAGTGGAAAAGATTGGGTTAATTTACTGCTAATGATCTTAATGGCCATACTTTGCACCTCCCAGACAGACTGGCTTTAGAAACAAAGGCAGGTCTGAATGACTGTGCCATCAGAACTTCTTTGTAATCTGGACATGCAATGCAGCCAAAACACTGAATGATTTGCTACATCAGTTTTAAGAGTATATGAGCACTCAAAATGGCCCAAAAAACGGACTGCATTTAAACAAAACTGGATGACCGGATAAGGACCTTAAAAACAGGATTATCCGGTCAAAAACCGGATAGGTGGCAGCCCTACTTATTTTTGTGTTTTCTGTAAATTTTGCAATCAGACCTTCTACCTGTACTGAAGTAGTACAGTAGAAACTTAGAATCAAGTGGCTGCACTGTAGTGGAACTTAAATGGATTGACAGGGTTTGGATACAAAATAGAAAACAAAGCTTTATGTGGATAAGTATGCCATAATATCCTTGGGAAAAACAGAAGAGTTCTGATTCCCTCTGACCTCATGAGCAAAGCTCAAGTGGTCGAGAGAATCAGAACCATGAGGTGGCAGAAAACACTGGTTGAGCATAGATTTGTCCATCAAGTACTTTTTATAGAGTATGGTACCCCCCAAATACTTTTATACTATTTGATTACTTTTTTAATATAAAAAAGATAGAGTTCACTGCAACATTTTATTCCAGGGCTCAGGGCTGGTTGCTAAGCTCAGTGGTGTGGTTGTTAAGGACCATATATCTGCACATGTATTGCATGGTATTTCATTGGTTGTAAATTGCCTTTGAGAGGGATTTATAAAAGAAAGGTGACTGAACTTCTCACTTAGTGAGAAGATGGTTATTGGGAAGAAATACTTTTTTAATTTCTGAGTAGCTTTAAATATCAGGTTGAGCCAGCAGTTTTTTGTTTTTACGATCTGGTTGATCCTGCATCTGTGGGATTTCTTTGAGTGATCATGTCACCGCAATGAGTTTCTATCCAGTTGATCCTGCAGTTTCTGTTGCATCAGTTAAACTGTGGCTCATGTGCTTTCCAAATCAGCTGGATTGCTGTTGTACCACAGAAATGTACAATCATGTTCCATGACCTTTGAACTATGGTATAATAGTGTTTCAAGTGAGATGGAAATCAGGTTGGAATAACTTTACACCATAAACTACAATGGTTTACAGTGTACACATAAGCTGTGACCATCTGGAATAACCTTATTACCGTTGTCATATGTGTCACTAAAATTATTCAAGGCTAATGTAGATAAGTGTATGAATGAGGTAAACCTTCAGTGCTGTAAACAACTGAGATATGGGGGTAGAAGTCACAATTTGCTAAATGGCCGACTTCCATGATTCCTATGTTCCTAAGATCTATTTTACTGTTTCACACAACATGGCTTGCTACTTGTGGTCCTGTCATACTCCTTTTAACATGCATATCTTTAAAATGGCAGCGAAGTACTGCTATGATTAATAAAAGCACAGTAGTGTTGGCTCTTAAAGTTTCCAAACAGAATTATCAAGCTGTGAGGAACATGTAATTTTGTAATGCTGAAATGTCAGCAGTTTGTGGGCAATGGCTAATGCTCTGGATGATGATGGTGAGCATGTAGAAGGAAAGCAAAAGTTTTAGAATATCACAATGAAAACCGCACAAGCTTACATGGATATAATGGATATTATAATGAATGAGCATTGTTCCTGAGCATTTTTTGGCTTGTTGTGCTTTTGCATCTGTATGAGTAAACTAACTTGTGATTCTACATGAACTGTGGTAAAGCTAATTTATGGAGAGCTGACATTTACCAACATGGCGGAGTTTACTGCTATGATGAAATTATGACTCTCATCTCTGAAGAACACAAACAACAAATTAAACACACACCCCTGAAAAATAAAACAGTACTTCTGGAGAGAAATAGGTGGGAGGGAACAGAATGCTCTCATTAACACATTAATGACTGATAATAAGGGAATTTTCAAGTCCCAATCATGAGACTAGGAGACAAAACACAAAAGTTCAAACATGAGCAAAATTACTCAGATTAATTTCACAATTAATTCAGTAGATCCTAGTCTGAAGCAAAGATACACATTTTTTTTTTTATTTTCATTTATTGGAAATTACATAAGGCCCACTAAGTATTCAGCTCATTTGCATGACTTACCTGGAAGCACAGGGAAGTTACATGACTTGTTCAGTTTCACACAGTCACAAGTGGAGGTTATGTAGAGCTGACCCGGTGGTGCTAAGGGTTGAGGCTCTGGATGCCGCACCTCACACTATGCCAGCGACCTGGGTTCGGGAACGAGCCTGGACCACTGGGGGTCAGCAGGGGAGAGAGATAATTGAACATCCGCAAGACTGCTCTCTACTCTTGGGGAGGGATCCAGGGGTAGCCCGGTGCAGAAGTGGCCCCTGGTGGAGACCGGTGGCACTACTGTGCACATGGGCTCGCTAGCAAGGGGTAGACATCGGGCGGCTGCCTTCTTGACGTGGGTGGGAGCACCCACATCTCGGGCTGGGCGGCATTGCACATCCCACATCAGGGGCATAAACACTGAAAAACCCCTCTGGTCCAGATAGGCTATGGCCCTCCCGGAGCCATGCCACCACATGCCCAACACTGGAGCCCATCCACTGCCCCTTCGATTTCCTCAGGTCCTATGTCTCTCCAGGGGTTCAGGAAGAAAGTAACATCCTTGAGGATGGCGGGGCTCACAGTGGGTGGTCGAGCAACACTGGCTAGTGGAGAGGTCTGAGAGAGTTCCGGCTCCAGGGGCAACAAAGAGAGTTGAAAAAAAGTAGAGGTTGTGTAACTCAAACTCTGGACTGGCGGACTGAGAGACAGCTCTTTCATAGTTCATGTCTCTAAAATCTAAGCTAAGCCACCACTTTATAACACCAATAAAGGTTTTCAATCATTTTAGTTTGATCTTTGTGTTAGTCTACTTGTAATTCAGAGTTGAACTCTAACAATTCCTATGTAACTAAATTAAATTGCATCATTTGCAAAATCTCTCACAGCATTTCAGAAAATATTTATTTATTTATTTAGTGTTTGTTGACAGGGTAAGTGCACTAGACAAATTCTTACCTATTTTCAGGCACAACCCTGGAGCAGGGGGATACAGGTGAATATCAACTGACCTTGAACCAGATTAAGCTGTTGGTGTTATTTTTAGTAAATGGGGGAAATTTGGCCAGGGCAGTGGGGAAATTCCCCTACTCATGGGTACAGGGTGCTGTTGGCCCATTTCCAAGATGGTGGTTCCTTGTGAAGTAGAGGAGAAGGAGGTGCAGAACGCTGGGGAACAGTTGTACCTCCCAGCTGAGTCAAGCTGGGAGAACGCCACTGCGACTATTCACAGTGAAGCAACAAAAGTAATTAGCACGGATAGACTTACCTGTAATATGTATTCACAAGATTTGGATATTACAACTGAAGTGGCTGCTTTTGACAAAGATGATTCAAAGATGGACACTGCTTCTGAGGAATTCCAGGATGCGGTCATGATAACAGAGGATACAGATGCAAATATACAAGGACAAAGTGAGGTTATGAGGCCAGGTGCGCGATCCAGATGCCAGATGCAGAAAGCCTTCAAGGAGATTAGAAAAAAGAGAAGGAAGAACAAAGTATTACTAGAAGGACATGCTGCCCCTTCACTGACTAAAGCAGGCAAAATTACTGATAACCATTAGACACACAGAGAAAGATTGAAAGAAGCCTTTTCGATTTTTACTTCAGAAATGACGGAGGAGACATGGACACTGGAGCTGTCCCTGCAAAATGCTGGATGGCAGCAGGATGCTTTGGATAAGTAAGTCTCCAACCCAATTTTTGGTATTTCTAATAAACAAAGCGAGCCCCAGAATGAGCAACTCAGGGAAGAAGTTGGCACCCATCAGGGAGTGAGTAGCCAGAGGGATGTTGCACCCGAGGATGAACTGAATGTAGAGCTGAGCTCATCCAGGGGTGCACAAATGGAACATGACATTATCCCCATTAATAAGAACAAGAACAGTAACATTGACTTGGAAAATACTGCAAAAAGCAGTAAAATGGTGGACTAAGGGATAGACATGAGTAATGGGGCATAGATATCACAGGACAAACCTTTGACCGCACAGGGTTCTGGAGGAGGAACATCAGAGCAGCAAGCAGCAGACACAGAATCAGGGCCTTTAGGACATCACCTTTAGATTCAGAACCTGAAGATGGAAGGGTGGATTCAAACAATAGAAATGTCACTATGGAGTCTGATATGGTTTCGGACAGAGAAAGGCCTTAGGCTGATACAGGACATGGAGCAGAACACAAAGATGAATCAAGAGATGAACCAGGCAGTGCAACCAAGGGACCAGTGCTAGGAAGAACACTCAATCCCATCATGTTCGGCATGATTTTCTAACCTTTTTGATAAATCACCCCCTATACCGCACAGACATGTTGTGTGAATCAGATATAGAGGAGGGTTGGAGCTCTTCTTGCATAGGGAATATGTGGGGAAAAAGCTTCTTAAGGAATCCTTACACTTTGTCCCTGCTGATGTTCATGCCCTGATACATATATCAGGAGAGGAAAACTTTGATATAAGTTTTCATACTGCTCATGGACTGGACAAATTCTGGACCTTATATAATCAGAAAAAGTATTCCACCTTGTGGACACCATTCATGATCACCCCTCTGACAAAACCTAGGATGAAAACAATGACTATAATGTTCAGAACTGAAAGTATGAACATAGGAGGTAGTCATCACTGGCTTCAAAAGCACTGCAATGCCCTCAGTGCCCCTGAACCGATTATCAATTCAGAATCATTCTGGACAGGTGGATGGCACTTTAAAATCAAATTACGGCAAAATGATGCTTGCATTATTCATCTGCCTGATAGTTTTTTTTTATAGGTAGAGATCATGGAGTTTGTTATTACTCAGGCCAGTCGAAGGCCTGCCATAAATGTGTTGAACAGACTCATTTGGCCAGCTCATGTGATAAGCACATATGTATTCTCTGTGGCAAGTACAATCATATTAGCACAGAGTGCAGAAATGTGGCATGCTGTACACTAGGGGCCACGTGTTCCACAAATGCCCATGGGCAGCTCATAGCAGAACAGCCAGAGTTAACCAAGATATAATAATCAGATGAGCACAAAGAGAAGCAGAAGGACATCCTGAGGCCCCTAGCCAAGAACCCACAAGGACAGAAACTGAGAACAAAAGAAGGCCCTAAGATTTCAATGACTAACAAACATGGTCAGGAACAGATGAAGGAAGAACCATGACAGGATCAACCAGATCTCTAGCAGACCCACACTGATCAACAAACTTCTCCTGCCCCCCCCATTTCAAACACAGCATGCAGAAGTCAAACAGGAATCTACAGCACGTGTGGTCTCTGAAGATCAAAAAATGCAACTCCCACCCCCACCCCATCCCAGCAATCATGGACTAGCCTTGTGATACAAATGAGCACCAGTTTATGGACTTCTTCCTTTCCTGACGCTGTCCTTAGTAACAAATATGTGAAGAGATAAAAGGAAGAGACAAAGATATTTTGATAATAGGTGATTCTATCACCAGAGGCATTGACTCACTGGTATGTCAAGGAAGAAAACTGTACACAATTGTGAGTTCATGACCAGGGGTAAAAACAGTGGCTATATCAAATTTATTGGATGGATTAATGGAAGGATTTCAAAAACCACTGGTAATACTCCATGTAGGCATAAATGATGTGGGAAATAGTAATGCAGATTCCATCACACAAGATTACCAACATACAATAAAAATATCAGAGAGAAAGGAGGGGATATAATAATATCAGGCTTACTCCCAACACATGGTAACTCTGAATTCAAAAATGGAACGATTGAGAAGCTCAAAAGGTGGCTATGACTCTTCTACAAATAAAATTTTATTGATTTTATGGATAATTCAATTACATTCAGAAAAATATTCTCTTTAAATGGGATGGATTACATTTAAATAAAGCTGGTATTTGTATCCTGAGTAAAAAAAATGAATGATGTCATAGCCTTTCATTAAACTGGATAAACAGGGGAGGACAATTTTTAACCTATTACCAAAAGTCAAAGACCTACATAAAGGTTGGAGCGGAGTATTCATTAATGCAAGAAGTTTGATAAAAAAGTTTGATGAACTACAATATTTTCTGTATACAAAAAATATACAAATTGCACTCATAACTGAAACCTGGTGGACAAAGGAAGATAAATGGGACAAAAACATTAACAGCTATAAATTATTCTATTTATCAAGGGAACATAGGAAGGGAGGTGGGGTAGATATCTACATTGAAGAATCTATACAATGTGGGGAAATAAAATGGGATAGTAATGACTAGAACTTTTATGGATAAAATGTATACCTATAGGCGCACCTAAAATTTTATTAGGATTACTGTATAGACCACCTTCCATTACCCTTAAAAATGACTTAGTATTATTAAACAGCATAAGAAACTTAGATCCATCAAATAAAATAATTATTATGGAGGATTTTAACTTGCCAGATATTGACTGGGAAAAACAACAAGGTAAAACCAAAACAGATAAGCAGTTTCTGGATGCAATAAATCAAATAGGACTTGAACAAATTGTGTCAGGGAAAAACAGGGCACTAAACACTCTAAACTTGACCTTAACAAATTTGGGAACCTTAGTAAATGAGGTACAAATATGTAGTCCTTTAGGAAATAGTGACCATCAGACTGTCTTTTTTTTCAAATTAAGGAAGTAGAAAACAATAGTAGGGCAGGAAAGACTACAGTACCAAATTTTAATAAGGCAGACTTTCCCTCTATGAGAAAGGTTATGGAGCAGTGGGATTGGAAACACAAAATTGCAAATAAATCTGTAAATGAAATGTGGCAGTTGTTAGTAGTGAAACTTAAAACAACAATGCACACAAATATACCATATTATAAGAAGTACACAAATAAAAAATGTAGTCCTAATTGGTTAACCCCAAAAATAAAAAATAAATTATAAACAAAAAAATAGATGGTACCATAAAACAAAAAAAAATCATAAAAATACACAAGCTATAATGAAATATAGAAATCTAGTTAAAAGTCAAACATGATGTTCAAAAAAGCTAAGAAAGAATATGAATTTAAACTCACAGCACAAGTCAAGGATAACTATAATACCTTTAAACAATAAAAAGAAAAGTAGTGATATGGTAGGACCATTTAAATACATACAAGGTAATACGGTGAATAACAAAGAAACAGCACAAATTCAAAATACATTATTTGATTCAGGTTTAATCCAGGTACTACATCTAACACGGGACAAAATCAGTTCTGCACCTGGACTTATACGAATCAAAGAGAAAGACATACTTGATAAGCTAAAAAAAAACTATATATAAATAAATCACAGGGACCTGATGAGGTTCACCCAAGGGTAATTTATGAACTGGCTGAACAATCAGCTGCACCCTTGACTTATATTTTTCAAACTTCATTAGATAAAGGGATAGTCCCACAGGGATGAGAGAGGGATTAGTAATACCAATTTTTTAAAAAAGATTAAGAACAGACCAACAAAACTATAGACCAGTGAGCCTGACATCTGTTATGGGAAAGATAATGGAATCCATTTTAAAGGATTATATAATAGAACACCTAGAGAAAAGTGACTTGCAGGATCCGGTACAACATGGGTTTCATAAAAATAGATCATGCCAGACAAACCTGTTGGATTTTTATGAGAAAGTTGGAAAGGCATTAGATGAGGACAATAATGTGGTCATTGTCTTTTTGGACTTTTCAAAAGCTTTTGATAAACTCCCACACCAGGAATTAATAAATTCACCTAAAATATTCAAATTTGATATTAACATAACAAACTTCATAGGATCATGGCTCAGTGAAAGAAGACAGAGAGTGGTGGTACGCCGATATATGTCAGATGGGGGTAATGTGACTAGTGGGGTCCCTCAGGGCTTGGTGTTGGACCCTTGTCTCTTCAATTTTTATATAAAATCATTAAAAATATCAAATAAAGATTTCTGGGTGACCAAATTTGCAGACGACTGCAGAATTGGAGCACTAACAAACACCAAAAAATTCTGCTGCCTTACGAAACGCATTAAACACCATACACAATTGGATTAAAAACCGCAAGCTTGCATTGCATCAAACTCCCTCCCTCCAACTGAATGAAGAGAGGGCAGAAATAAGAAAAAGAAGAAGAAACACATAGGGGATACTTCGTCTCAGTTTTCACCAAGGAAAACGGGGGGCTACAGCATACATGAGAGGAGGCAGTGAAACTGAGGAGGAGGGACCCTTACCGATTGGTGGATCTGGGGAGGGGGGACATCACAGGCAGGTGGGAGGAAGGCAAAACAGGGGGACGAGGTAGCGGAGGAGGAAATCACAGAAGAGAGAGTGAGGGAAGCCCACAGGTCCCTTAAGATGGAGAAAGCACCAGGGCCAGATAAATTACATCGCAGAGTGCAGAAGGAACTGGCGGATGTCTTGGCAAAACCCCTGGGGGAGCTCTTCAGCATCTCTTTGAGGACAGGGTGGCTGCTCCAGGACTGGAAGGTGTCACATATAGTGCCTATCCACAAGGAGGGATCAAGGGAGGTGGCAGAGAACTACAGGCACATCAGCCTGACATCGGTGGTGGGCAAGGTGATGGAGGGTATTGTCAAGGAGAGACTGGGGGGACCTGAAAAAGTTGGGGTGCCTGGACGATAGACAGCATGGATTTATCCCAGGGAAATCATGTCAGACAAACCTTGTGGAGTTCTATGACTGGATGATGAGTGCCTTGGACCTGGGTAGACCAGTGTATGTCCTCTTTCTTGACTTCAGCAAGGCATTTGACTCTGTTCCTCACAGGAACCTGTTGGATAATCTTGGAGTAATGGGGGTGGGGAACCAGATGATCAGATCAATAGGCAATTGGCTCTAGAAATGGACCCAGAGGGTCATGGTTGGTGGGATAATCTCATCCCCAAGGAGGGTCATCAGTGGAGAAACTCAGGGATCAGTCCTTGGTCCCCTCCTGTTCAACGCCTACATCTCTGACATAAGGAAGGGTATCAGGGGTGAGATGAGTCTCTTTGCAGATGACTCAAAACTGGGGGCAGTGGTGGATGGAGAAGAGGGGATGGTGGCCCTACAGAGGGACCTGGAGGCTCTGGAAAGCTGGTCTAGAAAGCGGAAGCTGAGGTTCAATGCAAGGAAAAGCAAGGTACTCCACCTGGGAGCCAGAAACCCATGCCAAGTGTACACTCGGGGGGGGGGAATGCTACAAATCTCGATGTCAGAGAGAGACCTGGGGTGGTGGTGGATGTCAAGATGAATAACTCAGAGACTTGTAGGAGGGCAGCAAAGGCCAACAGGATGCTTGGATGCATTACTAGGGGCTCACCTCCAGAAGGAGGGAAGTGATACTCCCACTGTATAACACCTTGAGTACTGCATGCAGTTTTGGAGGCCACATTTAAAGAGGGACATTGAATTCCTGGAGAGGGTCCAGAGGAGGGCAACCAAAATAATTTGGGGCTTGGGGGATAGGACCTATGGAGAGAGACTTGAAGAGCTAAATATGTACACATTGGAAGAGGGAAGGGATCAGGGGGACATGATAGAGGTCTTCAGGTATATGAATTGGATAAATAGGGGAGGAGCAATCAGGGTGCTCTGAAGAAAGGAGAGGGGGCAACTAGAGGGCATGAGTGGAAGCTGGAGGGGGGAGATTCATGGGAGAAAGGAGGAGGTGCTACTTCACTGAGAGGGTAATGGAGCCATGGAATGCGCTGCTCATGGGGCTGGTGGAGGCAGAAATGGTGGAGGGGTTCAAGAGGGGGTGGGACAGGTACAGGGGAAGGTTTCTGGAAGCAAAAACCAGTGCAGCAAGAATATCCGGGACTTGGAAGGGAGAAGCCAGAGAGGGAGAGGGAGAGGGGAGCAGCAAGGTCAGCTCCCAGGGTGGGGGCTGACCAAACGAGCAGACACGAAAGACCTTTAGGCCTATTCTGTTGGCATTTTAGTATGTTAGTACAGTCAGGACTGATGCCTTTTTTACTTAAACTATCATCCCTAGAGGACCCTTAACTTTTGCTTCTATTAATGTTTGTTACATCCCAATGGGGGTAAAAGAAGAGCAGTCTTTTCTTTCCACCAGCAACAAGCTGATAATGTGATTTTGTTTTACAAGAAATCAGGCTGAATACTTCTGCCATGGTAAACCAATGTAAAACAAATTGGCTTTGGGGCCTGTCCTACTGGTCCTTTGGCCTAGATAGAGCTAATGGGGTGCAGATTCTCTTTAATGGAGTACATTTTACTTTACAAAAATTAATGGGTATTATACCTGGTCATTTACTTATTTTGGATGGCCTGCTAGAAGGAAAAGCATGTAGGTTCGCTGCAGATTGTGGTCCCCAAAATAAAGCAGACAGGCTAGAATTATTTAAAACATTACAAACTTTTTTGATGACTACCAGACAGGTTTTTGTAGGAGGAGATTTTAATTGCCCTCTAGACATCCCAGAATGGTCCCTAATTAGTAAAAAAGTGTGCTGTGACACTCATGCATTGCAGAGTTGTCTTAAAGTAGTTGGCATGAAAGACACAGACAAATTATTACATCTCCATAAAATAGATAAAACATATGTAAGAGGACAACTGGCAACCAGAATAGATTATTGGTTTCTCTCTTTAAATGTACAATTTGTAGACCTCCAAGTACTTCCTATGGAATTCTCAGATCACTCCATTTTACACTTTCAAGAGGCATTACATGCTCAAGAGGGTGGTTGGAAATTGAATATTACATTACTACAGGATAAAGTAGTCCAGAATCATATTAGAAGACTGTTAAGGGCTCATGGTACAGTATAATGTTTATATGATACCATTGGAGAATAGTGGGAGAACACAAAAAAGAAATACAAAAAATGTTTAATACAATATGGTAAGCAACAACAAAATAAAAGGTTCTTACACTATTTATCTTTACGTCAACAGCTACGGTACTTATATTCATTGATTAATACTACTACTCAAGATTACAGTTCTCAAATTACACAGGTTAAAAATAAAATGAAAGCTTAGCAATATAATAGGGCAGCAACACTTACAGTGGCATTACATTATGGTACTGCTAAGACCCCTTTAGGAGACTTCTGTGCAGCCTGTAAAACTAGAATAGAGAATTCCAGTAAAACAGCTTTGAAGGATACTGATGGGATGGTAAAAACTTCTCCACATGACTTGAAACACATTGTACATGATTATCTAGATTCTTTTAATAATTCACTTCTCCCTGAGTCTAGTACATGTATTTATAGTACATAAAACAATATAGTCCTCAGCTAAATTATATGACTTTGAAGCATCTGGATGCCCAATTTAGACATGATGAACTGATATTAGTTATTGAGGGGATGAGAAAAAATGTCTTTCCAGGGCAGGATGGGCTATCTTTAGAGTTTTATTTAACTTTGCAAGAAGAACTGTCAGAAATGTTACTATTAGTATATAATGAGATAATGAACCACACATAATAAGAGAAGATTTTGCACAAGGACTGACAAAATTAATTTTTAAATCTGGAGATAAGATATTTATACAAAATTGGCAACCCATCTGCTTATTAAATACAGATTGGAAATTATTAGGTAAACTGATCCATAAACATCTACAACCTCATTTATCATTTTTTTTTACACCAGGCACAGACTTGTGTGGTGCCTGGTCTTAAAACGGAGGATAATCTTCTGTTAATTAGAGATAGTTATGCATATTGTAAAGTAAATATTCTACAGGATCTGGCTTTTTGGTATCACTTGACCAAAGTAAGGCCTTTGATAGAGTATCGCACCCCTTTATGTTACAGGTTTTATGGCAATATGAAAAACCTGAGAGGATGGTACAGTGTATCCAAAATTTGTATAATAGGGCATCTGTGATTCCCCTGATAGGAGGAACTTTAGGGCTACCCTTAGCCTTGAGGGTGGGGCTACAGCAGGGATGCCCATTAAGTCCATTATTATACACCTTGGTGTTTGACACATGCATTAGACATATTGCAGAAATATATTTGATTTATGGACTTCAGTTAGCAGGACAGGACTCTGAAATTAAACTTGCTGCATATGCTGATGATCTTTGTCTTCTGGTCACATCTCGAGAGAGTATAAAACAAACCATTCAGGAACTATATCACTATGGAACAGTATCAGGAGTTCTCCTGACTATAGAGACAAATGTGGGTCTTACACTAGGTAAGCCAATAAGTGCCACTAGTGTAGCAGGGATTACAGTGCCCTCAAATCCTATTACAATTCTTGGTATCTATTTTGGAGTGAGATATGGCATACAAAAACTGGTCAGAAGTAATGCAGAATTGTGAACGGCGAGTTGAGAAATGGAATGGCTGGTTACTATCTAAACAAAAAAGGATATTTATCATGAAACAGTTTTTAGTTTCCTTTTATTATTTGTAGGGTGGATATACCACATTCCTTTCAGTTTAGAAACTAGGATTTATACTATTTTTTGGGGGGATGTTAAGGGGAAATAGGCTTAATTCCATTAAAAGGGAATTTACATATTTACCTAGACAATAAGGGGGAGTGGGAATGTTACATCCTTTAGTTTTTTTTCTCTTTTTTTTGGGGGGGGGGCATTAAAATGCTGTTATTACCATCAGATAATGGAGACAGACTAACACAACTAACCAACAACTAACACACCAAAATCTGGCCAATGGAAAATCATATACACAAATGCTCACAGCCTGGGAAATAAGATCCCAGACCTGCAGGCAATAATGTCAGAGGCTAAACTGGACATAGTAGCAATTAATGAGACGTGGTTTACCAGTAACCACACTTGGGAGACTTCAGTACCTGGCTATGTATTGTTCAGAAGAGACCAAGGTGCAAAAGGGGAGGAGTGGCCCTGTATGTTAATGAAAATATCAAAGCTACAGAAATTCAGAATACACATAAGGAGCCAGAAGAACTGTGGGTCACCCTGAAACAGGAAATGGGACAGCCATAAGAACTGGGGTTGTCTACAGGCCCCAGACCAGAGGAGGACATAGACACATTACTGTTAGAAGATATACAAAACATGACAGCTAAAGGAGGTTCTGATAATGGGAGACTTCAACATGCCGGATACAGATTGGTCAATACCAGCAGGAACATCTGCCAGAACTAGACTCATAGTGGATTCCTGCAGGAGGGCCTCAAACAACTGGTACAGCAACCCACAAGAGACAGGGCTATCCTAGATCTAGTACTGACTAACAAAGAAGGAATCACAGATCTCCAGGTAGAAGGTCACCTGGGGCCAGTGACCATCACATGGTATGGTTCAATTTGGCTACTACATCTAAATCATCCAATTCCAAGGCAAAAATATGGGACTTCAGAGGAGCTGACTTTGATAAGATGGCCAACAGAGTGAAGCTAGCCCTGGCAAAAGAAACACAGGTGAGGGGTACAGGTAAAGTGGGAAGCATTAAGGATGCAATACTTGAAGCAACACCCATTGTGTTAGACAGAAAAGGAAGTGCAAAGAAGAAGGAAACCACTTTGGTTCTCAAATACAGTAGCAGAAAAGGTCAGAGCCAAAAGGCTGGCCTTCAGGAAATATAAGGGAACACAGCGGATGAAGATAGGAGGCATACCAAACTGCCCTAAGGGAAGCAGGTAAGGCAGTAGGCAGGCAAAGTCCCAAACTGAGGAAACACTAGCACGAACAGTAAAAGAAGGGACAAGACTTTCTATAGATACATTAGTGAAAGTAGAAAGTTCAGAGGGGTATTGCTGTTTAATGGAGAAAAGGGAGCATGTGAGGAGGAGGACCCTGTAAAGGCATCTATCCTAAATAGATACTTTTGCTCAGTATTTACTGAAGAGAAGGTAGGGCAGGGCCCACAGCTCAGCATCATGGACACAGGGGGAGGGAGGTGAGCACTACTCCCTTCACAAAAGAAAGGGTCCTACAAGAGCTTGCTAAGCTCAGGGTGGATAAGGCAATGGGACCTGATGGCATACATCCCAGGGTACTTAAGGAGCTAAAGGAGGAACTAGCAGAGCCATTAGCAGAATTGTTTAGTGAGTCTCTGAGCACAGGAGAGGTCCCAGAAGACTGGAGAAGGGCTCATGTGATCCCGCCCACAAGAGTGGTAGCAGGAGGAGGCGGGGAACTACAGACCGGTCAGTCTCTACCTGAGTAGTGGGCAAGATTATGGAGGCACTCTTAAGGAAAGGATAGTGCAACACCTGGAATCCATAGGGGCACAGGATCCAAGACAGCATGGGTTTAAAAGGAAGGTCCTGTCAAACTAATCTCATAGATTTCTTTGACTGGGTAACCAGAGTGGTGGACCAAGGGGAGCAGTTGATGTCGCTCACCTTGACTTCAGCAAAGCTTTGACACTGTTCCACATAGAAGATTGATAAATAAGCTGGGTAGGCTCGGTGGGTCAGAAGTTGGTCAACTGGGTGGCAAACTGGTTGACAGGCAGAAAACAGAGAGTGGTGGTAAATGGTATACAGTCAGAAGAGATGCAAGTCACAAGTGGGGTACCTCAGGGATCAGTCCTGGGGCCAGTCCTCTTCAACATCTTCATTAGTGACCTTGCAGATGGACTAGAGGGTAAGGCTTGTCTGTTTGCAGATGACACCAAGATCTGCAACAGAGTAGATGATCCAGATGGGGTGGGCAGAATGAGAAGAGATCTGGATAAACTATCAAAATGGTCAGAAGAGTGGCAACTGGGATTTAATGCAAAGGAGTGCAAAATCATGCACATAGGGAAGAGAAATCCTGAAACCACCTATAGGCTGGGAGGGGAGTAGCTAGCAGTCACAAAGGAAGAAAGAGACTTGGGCATCATCATCACTGATGACCTAAAATCATCCAAGCAGACCTCTAAAGCAGTAGGTAAGGCTAGGGGGTGCTAGGGTGTGATAGTAGGGGTATCACAAGTCGTAAGAGGGAGGTAATAATCCCTCTGTACAAGACACTGGTTAGGCCCCATCTGGAGTACTGTGCAGTATTGGAGGCCACACCTTCACAAGGACATTAACCAAATTGAGGCAGTCCAGAGAAGGGCAACCAAAATGGTGCAGGGACTGCATCAGAAGACATATGAGGACAGATTAACGGAGCTCAATATGTATACCCTTGAGCAAAGGAGGAGAGAGGTGATATGATCGGGCATTCAAACACCTTAAGGGCATAAACAAGGTGAAAGAGTCTAACATGTTTAAATATAAGAAAATAGCAGGACAAGAGGACACAGCATGAGATTAGAGGAGGCCGATTAAGGGGAATGTGAGGAAATTATTTTTCACAGAAAGGGTGGTGGATGCATGGAATGGCTTACCACAAGAAGTGGTGGCTATGAATACAGTGCAGGGCTTCAAACAGGCATTGGATAGGCATAAGGGAGCAATACAATTGACTATGAATAGATAGGCCACTGACAGAGCAAAGGCCGATGGCACACTTATAAGGTAGAAAAAAGAAATGGGCAGACTGGATGGGCCTTGCGGTCCTTATCTGCCTTCAACTTCTATGTTTCTATGTTTTTACAGAGAGGAAGAGTGGTCTAAAGAGTTAATGAGAGGTTATCTGACTCACTGGCAGGAGGAACCAATGAAGCCACTACCTAAAATGAAAATGCCAGCTTTCATAAAGCCTACACTAAGGAAACTATGTATATGGCAGGGAACAAAATCACAAATACTGAATTCTACAGGGAAACAGCTACAGTCAGTTCCTGATATATGCACATGCTTGTGACACCCTGTTTTTGTGCATACATCCAAAATGACATACAACCAAAACTATATTGAAATCAATGGAGCCACTAAGTAAAACACCCTGTCTCACTTACTAGTCACTTTTTTACTTTTAGTAAATGAATCAAACTGATTGAAAACATGCCAAGTCATACAAAGTTGCATGCTATGAGCTATTTAAGCTGTTTATTTTCTTCTGAGCTCCTTGTTTTGACAAACAGGCTGAAACTGAGAAAAGCTTGCATGTCTTTAACAATTGGCATCACAGTTAGCACCTGTTTAACAGGTGTGATTAACAATATTAATGCCGTGAAGCCTGTGTTTCGAGGACAAGGTGTGCATACAACCAAAATTTGGTGTGCATACAAGCACATTTTCTATTATTAAGTGTATAGGGTTGGAATTGGAACATGCTATTTTTGTGCATACATCTGGACTGTGCATACATGCAAGTGGAGTCCACTGTATATGAAACAATTCTGGGAAAGACAGGTCCATCTACTCCTGAATTTAAGTCTTGTTCCCCATCCCATGTTTTTGGTGTGGTCTCCCAACTAAACAACTCAGGAATTCCAGTTAGAATGCTGGATAACCTATGGTTATGTAGATTGAACATCAAAGGAAATTTAAAACACAAGGCTATCGAGGAAAGAGGGTGTCCTTATACAGATTGCTTAGCTCCAGAAGAAACTATGGCACATTTTTGGTCTGAATGCTGTTTTTCTTCTCAACTTTGGTCTTTCTTAGCATATACAGTAGGTAGAAACTGACATGGTTAACTAGATTAATTTATGAGCAACTAGTCGTAGGACAATATAATGGTAGGTGTGCAATTTATAACAGAAGCATTCTAGATATTGTTTTTTGTGTCTAAAATTTTACTTGTGGCAGGCCAGAAGCCAATATGTGACACAGCAACAACGCCTGACTTACCTAGCAGTTAATAAACTAATTGAATCAGTATGTGTGGTAGTGTATAATAAGGATGTTTAGAAATGTTCTATGACAGTAATACATAATCTATGGGAAGGATTGATGCAGATGATATGTTAAGTTATATACAGTTGCATTACATTATTCTAATGCACAAGGAGTAATCAGTTAAGAACATTCCTGTCTAGAGATGTAGCAAAATAAAATTTTGCTGGCGAAATTGCCATGAAATGGACAATTTCACCACATGAAACATTTTGCAAAATTCCACCATTAAGCAAAATTTTTCACCAGGCGCATAATTGCAAAATGTTGCACGCAAAATGTGAAATTGCACTGCAAAATGTACAATTTTGTCAGATTTTGTCTGAATTTCACAATTTCATGGGCAAAAGTTTGTGTTTTGCCTGCAGAATTTCACATTTTGGACCCATGAAATATTTCATGAAATGTGCAAATTCCGCGATGTATTACACAGAAAGAAATTTTCTAATTTCACACATCTCTATTCCTGTCATTTTATAGACATGATATTATGAGATATTGGTTTATGGATTCCAGTGTGGAACTGCAGTATCTGTCCCCGTGAATGTATATATTGGTAAAAATTAAGTTTTCCTTTTGATTTATTTTAATTTTTTAACCTTTTTTTTTAAAAAAAGTATATCCTTTTTCCTTTTTTTCTGTTTTTTGTTTCTCTTTTATTATAAATATTGTTTATTTTTTTTTCCAGACTGAATAATTTGGTATACTTGGAGGTATGAGTGAATGCTGTTTTTTATATTATGGTTTTGTTTATGCTGCTTACATGAAGTTATGTTCTTTATGTTTTGTACTGAATTTTTCAATAAAAAATGCCTCTACTCTCTTCGAGAAGTGTCATGGGATCTTTAACATCCACCTGAACTACAACCAGAACAGGTAGATGAGACATCGGTATAAGGTCTCATCCAAATCTCAGATTATTGGTAGAGTGATGTTTTATTTGTTATATTTGTATTTATTGTAAGGCACCTTGAATTTGTGAAAGGCACGGTATAAATAAAGTTTTATTTATTATTATTATTAAAAGACAGCAGCTCAGGAGTGCAGCACCCCCCCCATGCTGCACTGCAGTGTCAGTATTGAGATATTAATCCAAGTGCCTGGGGTGGGGATAGAACCCATAGCCTTCTGAACTCCCCACCTCAGAGGCGCATGTGCTACCTGTTGAGCCACTCACACTGCAAATATATGGTATATTGCAGCATTTCAACCAAAACATATTTCTTTTTTGCCATTTGACACCCCTCCTCCCCACCCCATGGATGAGATTTCCCACAGTAGCACGCTTCTTTCAGTGGCAAGTAGGGTAGTGGACCAATTACTTTCACAGCCTGTAACAATGCTTTTCCTTAGTCAGCAGGCAGAGGTCTGCAAACACCAGGCAGTCCAAGCCCCTCCCCCATCTAGAGATGGCACCTCCCCTGCAAGTGCAGGCAAAAATAAATGAGCATTTATTTTACCATGGCGTACTACAGCATGTAATGCTATCAGGAACACATATTAAAAAGAAGATAAAACACATTATGTGGGTTATCATATTTTTAACAGTATGAACACTTTGATGCAAATGCTGTAATTTATGGAGACATGTTGATTACATTAACAAAATTATAAAATTTGTGTTTAAGCAAATATGCTAGTCTATGTATGCAGTCTTACTTTAATACTTATGTAATATTGTTTCTGAATTTTCAGTTCCTTTTTTTTTTGCTATATTATTTATTAAACCATTTTAATTGTGTTTTACTTAGGGTTTTGCATTTGACTTTTGTTATTATTTTTTTCTGAATCCTATGTACCCTTTACCTTTGGTAACATCTTTTTTCCAGCTCAACATGCATTTTCTGGTCAAACATATTCAATGTATACATATACAAATACGTACATAAATAAACCAAGATCATGAACCACTTCTAGGATTATTTAGTCTGCATCTGCTACCATTAAAAGCAACTATGCATACAGTATGTCAAAAGAGATAAAAAAATCAACAACACTGAAAGATTTTATTCCAACTTTTGTAACACATTTTTACTTCCACAACCATAAGCCTTTATATTGGAACAAAACAATAAGCACTGTGGCACAGCAGTAAATAGAATTTGTACCCTGAACAAATTATCATGTTTTGTGGATACCAGCATTTTTTCAGAAAATAAAAGTTCTTGTTGAAGCACAAATAATATCCTACTTTATATGGGGGCATGAAGAAACAGATGCAAACAACTCTTGAGACTCCCCTGAACCAAAGATCCAGCTGTCAGATTTTTATTTGCAGACCCATTTCATTGAGGTTCAGAAATACATAAAATTACTTCCTCCTGGGAAAAGGGAGAATGATCATCCTTAATACCCCAGAATGGCTAAAAAAATTTAATACCTGTAATAGTCTTGGTCTTGACAATTGCTGTTCACTGTTTTGTACGCACCAAGATATCCCAAACATAATCAGTAATTCTTATTGGGAGCCTTTTGATGGTGGCTACACAAATTACCTCTTAGTTCTATCTTGCTACCAATTATAGCTTTCATGGGATCAATCCCTCTGGTCACACCTATACTTATTTTTTACAAAACCGCTGTGTAAATCAATGTGTGTAGATCTGAGCCAAACTATTTCATACTCAACCAGTACATAGTCAAACAAACTAATACAGTTATGTGGAATTATTGGATTTTTTTTTCTGTCAGATCATAGTCATTCCCCAAACAATGACAACAGTAAAGTCTGTTTGTTGTGTAACCACCTCATAAAGATACTAAGGGGAGTGGCAGAAGTAATACAAAATCACTGGCTATAATAATAAAACCTTCCATCCAGGTTGTTAATTGTTGCCAGTGTGCTATTTTGTATGGTATAGTGTATAAAACAAACTTAAAAAAATTGCTGCTTTATTCTTCCTATGAAATATGTTGTTCTTTTGATATTTTTTTGTTTAAACACCTTCACCAGGACGCTGTAAACCCACCTGATAGGGGGTGGGTTTCTGTTTTTTTTTTTTTTTTGCTTGTTTGTTTAAATGCTAACACAGCATAAGATTTTGTGTTTGGGGTGCCTGTGTTCTATGTGTAACGGGAAAGTGAAAAATGAAAGTAAAATAGTAACTGGTATAAGTTTTCATTTTAGTTAAACATTGTGTTGTACAACTGAAGGGTTCAACACTGAATGATCTTTGAACTAGGGCACAACAGCTTTTTTATTAGGATGAATATCCATCCATAACAAGAGGTAGCCATTTAGTATAAAATATTAATAGCTGTTATTGAATTGGAATGGAAGCAGCATAACCTTAAATGCCTATCAAAAATGTCACAGGACAAAAGAAGGTTCAATTGTACTGTAGAGTAGCCCAATTTACAGTGACCTGAATGGAAGGCAATTAAGATGTAGCTTTAAGTCCTTGGGGTGGGGAGCACTCTCTTTTCACACTTTTTGAGATACAATGTTTATTAATTCCACAGCTTTGAAATTATCTATAATTGTTACAGATCTTGTAATGTATTTTAAAGTTACATCAAGCACTTTAAATAACTTTGCACATTCTGCATATTTTGAAAAAAAATCGAAAGAATTGATTCTCACCTGCAAGGTTGTGTGGAAATTTGAGGCAAATATTGCATTTTGCCTAAGCTAATTTACAGCCTTTAACAGGCCATCATGCTCAACAGGATCACAGACTCATTCTGAATGCCAGAATATTGTAAAACCCTAGCCTACTGATACAGCAGTAGCATTGCTCCATGTGACACTGATGGCCCAGGTTCGGGAGTGAATCTGGGTTGTTGGAAGGTTGGATGGGGGGAGAAAAGAAACGAGTGTCTGTAGGACTGCCCTCCTCCTCTGAGGGGAGGGTGGGCAGAGCTGCAGCTTGCTTGGATCCTGGCAGAACCTGGGGAGAAATGCAGCTTGGTGACAAGACAATCGCGGGATGTGGCAGACTTTGGTGCATGTCATGTTGGAGTGTGTGGTGTGCACCATGATGTCACTGCACATCATGTCTCTGGGGGAGAAAACAGGAGAAAAAACTACAGTAGCAGGATGATGAGGAGCACACACAGGCTCCACATCTGACCAGCTGGGCACCCACCAGAAACTGATCCATTCTTGGGTGGGGCTAGTGAAACTCCCACCAACCCTGACAGGGGGGCAAAATCTGGTGGAAAAAGGCAGCAGGTAAGGCCCAGCTGACATCGGGGTGACAGGTCTCAGGTGCTCCTTTGGAAAGAGGCTGACCGGGGAGGAGTGAAAAAAAAATGAATATTGCAAACTCCACAACCCAGGTCACAGTCTGCAAGGAATAGTTCAACTTCTCAAATCCTGTGAGGCAGGAGGGTGTTGCAGGACTGGGATGTAGGAGGAAGTAACCACTGAATGGCATTGATGATGCAGAAGATTTAAGGTATTCCATCGAAAAGCAGAGGACTGCAGTAGTAACTGAAGGGGCCTTGGATCAGCGCCAGGGGTGGACTTACATTTATATGTGGCAGACACAGCCACAGTGAAACTGTTTAAGGTCACCCAAGATAGGTTTCTTGTACAGAAAGATACCAACAGCTGTTCAGATTAATAATCAGGTAAGTAATACAAACTACAGTTCATCATGTCTGGGAAGTACAGGCAGATTTGTGGCCTTGGATTCCTTGAAGTTTCTGCTACTGTCATTTTTTTTCCAATAGACTGTGATAGGCAATCAGTAACATAAACCCTAAGGGCCGGATATTCAAAAGGGTTGCGCCTGCGCCAGTCCGAACTTGCCCCATTCTGCGATATTCAGCAGGAGGCAGTTGCACCACTGAAAACAGGCTGAGCAACAGTGCAATGCAAATGAATGCATGCTGAACTGGTGGGGGAGGTACCATGCATAAACTGCACAGCCCGATATTCAGCCGGGCTGTGAAGAGTTGTGCAGGCGCAACCCCCAACCTGCGCCTGCACAACTTTGAGCCAAAAAAAAAGGCTTAAGTCGAGGGTCACCCACAGTTGAGCTGCTGCATTGCAGGGCGCAACACAGCAGATGCCACCTGTGGCTGGCCCAAACCCACTCCCTGTGCCCCCCCTGCAGCCCGATCGTGGGCAGCTGACTGTAAATCCCCACCACCACCCCCCACTGGCCCGATCGCGGGCATAGTGTACTCGCCCCCCACCAGCCTGATCATGGGCAGCAATGTGGCCCCCAAACGTATCCCTGGTGGTCCAGTGGACCGAAATGCCTGATCGTGGGCAGTAAGTTTAATAAACCCCTCCTCCCGCAGTCATCCCTGGTGGTCCAGTGGACCAAATGCCTGATCGCAGCAGCACATTTCATAAACCCCACCCGAACATAGCCCTGGTGGCTTCGTGCCCCCACCCCACCCACCCACGAAGCCCTACCACCCCAATCCCTCGGCAGCCGGTGGGCGGCAGCATCCCACCCACCTGCCGCCCTGCCGCTTCGCCGACTGACTGCCCGGTAGGGCTGCACGCCGATTGGTGCATTCACAAACTGGACTGTCATGTACGGTATGGGCTGCACGCCCATTGGCTCTTGCTCTGCACCAATGGTGTGCAGCCCTACCGGCAGTCAGTCAGCAGGCGGCAGGGCGGCAGGCGGTGGGATGCTGCCACCGCCGCCGGGGAGCAGGGTGGTGGGGCTTCGTGGGTGGTGGGTGGGGGGATGCTAGCCACCAGGGATATGTTCAGGAGGGTTTATTAAACGTACCGCCCGTGATCGGGCATTCGGTCCACTGACCACCAGGGATACGCTGGGGAGCCACTACTGCTGCCCGCGACTTGGCTGGTGGGGAGTACACTATGCCCACGATCGGGCCACTCGGGGCTGGTGGTGGATTGTACACTGATTCCCGTGATCGGGCTGCAGGGGCGCCGGTCCTCGATGGCTGCTGCCTGGCAGGGTGCCAGGTGCAAGTCCCTGGGATCGGGCGCATCTACTGATGCTAATGGCATGCAAATGGGGCCATAATCAGATGCAAATGGCCCCCTGCACCTTGCATGAATTATAGCCCCATTTGCATGTCACCTTTTGAATATTGGGATTTTGCGTGTGGCGCAATGGTACTTGCGCCACCGCAAGTTGAATGCTCCACTCTGTCAACTTGCGGTGGCGCAAGTTCCACTGCGCCATGCACAGTGGCTGTGGCTGGGGGGTGATATTCAAAGGAGTTGCTCAATAGCACAACTCCTTTGAATATCGCCCTGGACACACCCCTGTGCAACTATTTTGCGCAGCGGAAAGGCTTGCACCTTTGAATGGTGCAGTTTGAATATCCATCCCATAGACTATAATCAAATGTGTATGCAGTCATCACCAGTAGGATAAGACCGGTGGACAAGCTGGACCAGAAACAGCAGTTAACACCTCTAAAAAACTTAAAGAAACATAATATCTAGACAAAATGGGCCGGATATTCAAAAGGGTTGCGCCATGCGCAATAGGGTTGCGCCTGCACAAGTCCGAACTTGCTCCATTCTGCGATATTCAGCAGGAGGCAGTTGCACCACTGAAAACAGGCTGAGCAACAGCGCAATGCAAATGAATGCATGCTGAACTGGTGGGGGAGGTACCATGCATAAACTGCACAGCTCGATAATCAGCCAGGCTGTGCAGAGTTGTGCAGGCGCAACCCCCAACCTGCGCCTGCCAACTTTGAGCCAAAAAAAAAGGCTTAAGTCGAGGGTCTCCCACAGGTGAGCTGCTGCATTGCAGGGCACAACACAGCAGCTGCCACCTGTGGCTGGCCCCCAACCCACTCCCTGTGCCCCCCTTGCAGCTCGATCGTGGGCAGCCGACTGTAAATCTCCACCACCACCCCCACTGGCCCGATCGCGGGCATAGTGTACTTCCCCCCACTAGCCCGATCGCGAGCAGCAATGTGGCCCCCCCAAACATATCCCTGGTGGTCCAGTGGACCGAAATGCCCAATCGGCAGTAAGTTTAATAAACCCCCCTCCTCCCGCAGTCATCCCTGGTGGTCCAGTGGACGAAATGCCTGATCGGCAGTAAGTTTAATAAACCCCCTAACATAGCCCTGGTGGCTAGCTTCCCCACCCCACCCACCACGGAAGCCCACCACCCGCCCCCGGCAGCCAGCGGGCGGCAGCATCCCTCCTGCCTGCCGCCCTGCCACCCGCCGACTGACTGCGGTAGGCACCGCCCATTGGTGCAGAGCAAGGCCAATGGGCGCGCAGCTTTACCGTACATGACAGTCCAGATTTGTGAATGAATTCATTCACAAATCTGGACTGTCATAGGGCGAGGCGGGCTGCACGCCCATTGGCTCTTGCTCGCACCACCGGGCGCATCTCACCGGCAGTCAGTCGAGTGCAACGGTGGCAGGCAGGATGCTGCCACCCGCTGGCTGCCGGGGAGCGGGTGTGGGGCTCGTGGGTGGGTGGGTGGGTGGGGACGCCAGCCACCAGGGCTATGTTCGGGGTTTATTAAACTTACCGCCAATCGGGCATTTCAGTCCACTGGACCACTAGGGATACGTTGGGGAGCCACATTGCTGCCCGTTCGGGCTGGTGGGGGGGAGTACACTGTGCCTGCGATTGGGCCACTGGGGGGTGGTGGTGGGGATTGTACACTGATTCCCCGTGATCAGGCTGCAGGGGCCGTCGGTCCCCGATGGCTGCTGCCTGGCAGGGCGCCAGGCACAAGTCCTCGGGGATCGGCGCACCTACGTGTTAATGGCATGCAAATGGGGCCATAATCATATGCAAATGGCCCCCCCGTGCCTTGCATGAATTATAGCCCCATTTGCATGTCACCTTTTGCATATCGGGATTTTGCGCATGGCGCAATGGTACTTGCACCACCGCAAGTTGAATGCTCCACTCTGTCAACTTGTGGTGGCGCCAGTTCCACTGCGCCATGCACAGTGGCTGTGGCTTGGGGGTGATATTCAAAGGAGTTGCTCAATAGCACAACTCCTTTGAATATCGCCCCAGACACACCCCTGCGCAACTATTTTGCGCAGTGCAAGGGCTTGCGCCTTTGAATGGCACAGTTTGAATATCCAGCCCAATAAGTTTAGAATATTAATATTTCCAACTTGAATCTGCCTATTTTTATTTTTATTTTTGATAGTCCTGCTGCTTATTTTCCCTTTGTCATCATCCTTTCACTGTCACATCACAATCTGTAAGTAAGGAGAGAATTATGTTATGAATTGGTGGGGAAAATCAGCCATAAACAACTAAGGGCCAGATATTCAAAACTTTACCCCGGGACTAAATTAGCACTGCCCAGTGGGCAAACTTAGCTGGGAGCAGAAAGCAAGCTATATTCAAAAGGAATAGCCAAACAAGCAAAACCAGCTGAACATACCAAGAAAAGGAAGCCGGGCAAACAGGGCCTGGAGTGCAGGGCAAAAATTGCCCGGGAATAAGACAGCACTGAATATAGCAACAGGGAAGTGCACACTGCGACTGCAGCTCATTAGATTCTCTAGCAAGTCAGTGTTGCAGGTGGAGAACATTGTGTTTGATTGCACAGAGATGTCTCACATCTACTGCAAACAACAATGTAAGCCACACGCTGCGGAACTGTGCTATGCTGAAGTGTTGTTGGCCCGAGGCTAACCCAATAGCACAATGCTAACACAATAGCCCAGTGCAAACTGGTTAGCCTGGGACAAACATGAGCTATATTCAAAGCTCTCATGCAAATGAGCCTAATTAGGTAATACATGGGCAAACAAGCACATTTGTATCTCATTATGTGCTGCTTAGCATACATTACCATGCAGCTTGCCCGGTGCTACTGCATGGAGCACATAGCTACACCTTTTGGTTGGAATGGAAGTACAGACTGGATGCTGCAGGCCAAGGCATGCCCACAGCATCCCCTTTTGGTCAGAATAGACTACAGAGCAACATAGTCATATATATACAGGTATATATACACACACACACACACACACACATATATATATATTATATATATATATATATATATATATATATATATATATATACACACACACACATGTATATGTGTGTATATATAGGTATATATTTATAGATATATATCTACACTGCCTGAGTCCAAACATGCCCTGGAGGACAGCTCCATACCTCTCCAGTGTCCCTCATTACAAGCGACAGCCCTCATTTGGCCTCTTAAAACTGCTCTGTCCCTCAGCCATGCCTCATGGAAAAGGTGCTACTCACACAGTGAATGTGCTGTACATCAGACCTTAAAACAGAAACACTGAAGTGTAAAATACTAAGTCCAAAATATATTCTGTACTGGGTAAACACTATGGTTTTCACAATGGTCTGGGCTTGTATCCCCATGTTTGAGGACATGTCCCTCAGGCAGAAGGTCTGTGTCCCTCGTTGTCCCTCAGCTTGAGTGTCCAAAAAGGTCCATGTCCCACATTTAAGTGACAAATGATTGAGAGGTATGACTCCTCCTCCAGCGCGATCCTCGACCCCAGGTAGCTGCTTCAAACAGTAAATTCCCTGGAAGTCTAGTGGTCCCCCAACCCCCCAACATGACCCCCAGTAGCCCGGAAAATCACATATATCCATGGTGGTTTAGTGGTTCTCCCACCCCACCAGCATGATCCCGACCCCCCGTAGCACCGAAAATCACTTAAAAACCTGGTGGTCTAGTGGTCCCCCTACCAGGAAATGCAATGCCCATTAGCCAGTAAAGTGCATATGTACAGAGCCGGTGACTGGATCAGTCCTTCTCTCGGCACCATGGCAGGCCGCCGACTGCGGTATGCATGAGTGCCACTGAATTCATTACTTGCAGCATGTCGCAGGCTACCTTTGTGAATCCCACTGGGATGCAATTCAGGATGCAAGTGCTACTTGCACCATTTTTTCTGAGCAAGTTGTCTTGTGTCCTGATTTGCCTTTTGCGAATCTGGCCCAATATAACCCTATACAAATGCAGTATCAACTACATTTTTGGATTATGGAAAGGTAACACAGAGTCCTTGAGGGAATTCTGTCACTACATTAAGAACTGCACACCATGTCTGATCATTACAATGAGCCATCATGAGTAAGAAATTAAATTTTTAGATCTAATGATATAGAAACAGAACAATAAACTGATCACAGCTCTTTTTAAAAAATCATCAGATAGAAACACTACATGTCAACATCTTTTGTACAAAGCAACCTAAGGAAAGTATTGCATTACAAGTGATGCTTGACTGGCAACCATTTAAACTTGTTTAGGGGTGTGGAAGAAGGAATCAGGGAGTAATAAACTGTCCCCTCCCCCACACAAGATGAAGTAATCAGTGGAGAGAACCCTATAGGACAGAAATCCCCAAGAGTTCATTACAACATGAAAAACAAAATGTTAGGGATAAAGAGGGATGAGAATGAAGGTGGAGGAAGAAAGAAAAGTGGAAAAGGAGGGGTGGACAGGTGGGGTGGTGGTAGAGTATGGACAGTCATATGTGCAAATGCTCACAGTCTTATAAATAAAATCAATGATCTAGGAGCCATTATAGCAGAGGCTGACCTGGACATTGTTGTCATTTCCAAGTCATGCTGCAACCATTCCAGGCTATACTCAGGAAAGACAGGGTGGGAAAGAAAAGGGAAGGAGTAGCTCTTTATTTGAGGTATAACATAAAGGCAACAGAGATACAGGGAATACAGGGAGGGGTGGAGGTACTGTGGGTCACCCTAGAAACAGGGACGGGAACTGCATGGGTGGGGGAATTGGGCAAGGTTCTATTGGAAGCCATCTAAAAGATGGCAAATCATGGGTAGGTGATGCTGGTAGGGAACTTCAATCTGCTGGATATAGATGAAGCATCCCAGCAGCAGCTTCATCTAAGAGCAGGGACATCCTGGACTTCCTGCAAGGGGATTTCCTCAGGCAACTAGTAAAAGAGCCCACTCATGAGGGGAAATATGGACCAGGTACTCACCAACAGGGACAGTGTTGTAGATGTCACAGTGGGTGGCCACTTGGGGAGCAGTGATCACTGTACAATGTGGTTTGATTTATAGCCTGTGGCAGAATCGAGCCACACAAAGGCAAGGATCCTGGACATCAGGAGGGCAAATTTTAAAAAGATGAGGGCATGCCTCAGGGAAGCCCTAGGAGGACGAGGGGAGAATATGGAAGGAGGAGCAGTGGGCAAAAACCTAAAGAGGGGATAGTGAAGGCAACAAACCTGTGCATCAGGCATGTAAGCAAAATCATGAGCAAGGTGACCATTACGGTTCTCAAAGGAGGTGGCTGGAAAGATACAGGCAGAAAATGTTAGCTTTCATGAGGTATAAGGAGAAACAGAGGAAGGAGGATAGAATGGAGTGTCAGGAAAAACAGAAGGAGGTAGAAATAGCAATGAGGAGCACAAAGGTACAAGTGGAGGAGAAAACAGACCAGGCAGTAAAGAAAGGGGACAAGACTTGTTTCAGATATGTAAGCAAAAAGTGAAAGACTAGGGGAGGGATAGTAAGGCTTAGGAGGGAAGGTGGGGAGTGTGTGGAGGGGGGCCAGGAAACAGCAGACATCCTGATTAAATACTTTTGTTCAGTGTTCACTAAGAAAGGGGACGGTGAGGGATCAAAGATAAATGCCACGATCACTGAAGGAAGTAAGGTACAGTAGACACTAGTCCATTTACAGAGAAGAGAGTTCTGAAGGAACTCACAAATCTGAAAGTGAATGAGGCAATGGGGCCAGACAGAGTACTTCCAAGGATATTGAAGGATCTCTGTTCATCCACTCACTGGAGATGGGAGTGGTTCCAGAGGATTGGAGGAGGGCAGACGTAGCCTCACTTCATAAAAGAAGGAATCAGGAAGAGGCTGATAATTACAGGCCGGTCAGCCTGACTTTGGTAGTTGGGGGAAATGAATGGAATCTCTCCTGAAGGAAAGGATTGTGCAGTATCTTGAATCCAGTAGCTTACAAGATCCGAGGCAGCATGGATTGACTGAAGAGGTTATGTCAAACAAATCTGATAGATTTTTTTGACTGCATGACCAGAAAAATTGATCAGGGTGGTACGGTGGATGTGGCCTTTCTAGATTTTAGTAAAGCCTTTGACAACGTTCGACATACGACACTCGTAAGCAAACTGGGCAGCCTAGGAGTGGGTACAAAGGTGGTAAACTAGGTAAGGAAATGGTTAGGGGACAGGTGACATAGAAACATAGAAGTTGACAGCAGAAGGAGGCCACCAGGTCCATCTAGTCTACCCAGTATTTTAGTCTCCTCCTACCCTTTTAGCTGCCCTTAGGTGAGATGGGTCCCCTATGACTACCCCATGCATTCTAAAATCCTACTACTGTGTTAGCCCCAGCCACCTCTGCAGGCAGGCTGTTCCAGGCATCCACCACTCTTTCCATGAAGAAAAACTTCCTGACACTGGTAGAGAATCTCCCTCATTGCAACCTTAGATCATGTCCCCTGGTTTTGCTGTTCTTCTTGAAATTAAAAAGTTCATTTGACCGTACCTTGATTATGCCTTTTATGTATTTGAACATTTTGATTGTGCCTCCTATCTCTTTTCTCTGTTCCAGGGAATACATGTTTAGTTCTCTCAGTCTATCCCCATAGAACACCCCCTGCAATCCTTGAATCATTTTTGTCACCCTTCTCTGCACCTTCTCTATTCGGTCAATGTCCTTTCTGAGATGGGGCCTCCAGAACTGGATGCCGTACTCCAGGTGAGGCATAACTATTGATCTGTGCAGTGGCAGGACCCCCCTCTCCTCCTGCTTGTGATTCCCCTCTCAATGCATCCCAGCATACCATTGGCCTTTAATGCTGTCTTCTCGAACTGTTTTCCCACTTTTAAAGTTGTCTGAGATAATGATACCCAGATTGTGCTCTTGGTTGAAGGCAGATAGTCTTTCATTTCCTAGGTAGTACTCCTTTTTCAGATTTCTTTTTCCTATCTGTATGACTTTGCACTTTTTGGCATTGAATCTCAGCTGCCATGCTGCAGACCATTCCTCAAGCTCCTTGAGGTCAGCTTTCATCTTGACCACTCCCTCTTGGGTGTTGACCCTGTTGCATATTTTGGTGTCATCTGCGAAGAGACACACCTTTCACTCTAGTCCATTAGCTATGTCTGATCTAAAAATATTGAAGAACAGAGGCTCTAGTACCAAGCCATGGGACACACTGCTGGTCACCCTACCTTCTGTTGAAAGTGCCCCATTTATCTACACCCTCTGGGTTCTGCCCCATAACCAACTTTGTACCCATCTAACTATTTCTGGTCCAACCCCTGTGTTGTCTAGCTTCTCTACCAGCCTTGTATGTGGAACTGAGTCAAAGGCCTTGCTAAAGTTCAGGTAGACCACATCCACTACCCTGCTGTTGTCCACAACCTTTGTAACACAATCAAAAATTTGAACAGGTTTGTCTGGCATGACCTACCTGCTGTGAAACTATGATGCTTGGGGTCCTGCTGGCAGCTAACTTCAGTGAATACTATGATCCTCTGTTTGAGTAGTGTTTCCATCAACTTCCCCAGTGCAGATGTGAGGCTTACTGGTCTGTAATTTCCAGAATCCTCCCGCTGCCTGATTTGTGGAGTGAGACCACTATTGTTTTTTTCCAGTCTTCTGGCACACTCCACTCCTCAGGGATTTGGTGAAGAGTTTTGCCAGTGGGGCAGCCAGTTCCTACCCCAGTTCTTTTAAGGTTCTGGAATGCATTTCACCCGGCCCCATGGCCTTGTCAACTTTTAGTTTATTAAGCGCATCCATTACTTCAGTCACTGTGAAAGGGCTAAAGTTGACCCCAGGTCCAGGTGTGTTGCATTTTGTCATTGCTGGGCCATTGCCTAGGTTCTCTTCACTAAATATCGATCAGAAGTACTTGTTAAGAATTTCTGCTTTCTCTGAGTTGTCCTCAATTGTCTTGCCTTCCTCACTAGCAATCTTGACTATATCCCTTTTTGCCTTCCTTCTTTCCAGGATGTATGTAAAGAAGGATTTGACTCCTCTCATCATCCTTTCTGCTATATTTGCTTCTGTCTGGGCTTTCACCTGTCTTACACTTTTGCTGGCTAGATGGCGGCAAAATGGTGGTGTAGTGTGAGCTGCTTGAGCCTCTGATTAGAGTCACTTGTTCGTTTTTTGTTCTTCATTTATTTTACTTTGCTATTTTAGTTATTTTAAGACTTTTAGAGTAGTTAGGGCTGTGAAGTGAGTCAGTTTTGTTCAGGGATAGTATTTTTATGGGGTTTTTGAAGCAGTCTGCCTATTTTGGTCTGCTTCCCTGTTTTCCATTAAACACTGACGACACGCCTAACTGTTGGCTGTGCATTTGCCTTCAGTTTAGTTTTTATTGTGAGAAGCTGTTCAGTTCATTTACTTCTGTTTTGCACTATCATTCATTGGTGCTCTGCATTACATGGTCATAATTTTTGATACCGTGCTTTTTGTTTTAACTTGCTGCCTGAACCGCTGAAGGGATTAGTGATTGTTTGTGAGTGCTTACCTCCTGAACTTGTGAAGTATCCAGGTGCTGTGGGTGAGGAGGGGAGTGCAGCTATGCAAAGAACTTGGCCCATGTTTGTGGTGATGGATGCTCTGGAGTGACCCTCTGTTGGTGTGGTGGGAGTATGCAGTAAGAGCTGGGCTTTGGATTAATTCCCCAATATCTTATTTTCTGTGACTGAAAGAGGATTGCCATTTGGCATGGTCCCGAGGATGAAGAGGACAGCAATTGGTAAACTGGTAGGCACTTAGCTGCAGGCTGTATGTGGGATGATGATGTTTAGTCTTCTGGTGGGTTGGCTCCCTTGGAGGACATTTAAGGTGGTGGGGGTGATTGCCATCAGAGGATGGCTGGGTCTCTGAGGCCCTCCTACTTAGGTGGCCCATTGGAGCAGGATGCCTTGTCAGTCCTCTGTTCCTGTGGTGGTGGTCTTTGAGTTACCTGGCCAGGAGGGACATTAGGAGGATGTTGGCCAGAAGGTAGCATGTCCGCTGAGGGTCCTTGGGTTTTTTTCCACAGGTGGGTGCGAATTTTGGCCTACAGCTGGAAGGACCCTGATTTTACTGGTTATGGACTCTGGACAACCAGCCCAAGGAGGTGTATTCTGGGTGTATTCTGGGTCTGGATGTTGTAGTGTGGGGAGATTAAGAGGACACCTGCTGTGGATGTTAAGATCTTGATGTTCATCTGTTGGTCAATGGACTGGTGGCGCTCTCTCTTCATCTGGACTGGGCAGCTGGTTCAAGGGTAGGTAGTGAAAGGACCTCAGTGGACTATTGTACTGTTATTATAATCTGTAGTTACTGGAGTGTAACACATGCAATTCAACTTTGTTGATATGGCTGGTGAGGGTGAGACCCTCACTGTTCCTGAGACTTTAACCGGAAAATTGGCATGCTCCTTTATTTTTTCAACAGTGAGTTTTATTGAGTATAATCTGGACTTGAATGGACCAAACTGGGCTGGGGGATTTTAAGGAGACTATTTATTTGCTGTTATTATTTGATGTTTGGGTATTATAACCTGTAGGGTGGTTTTGGGTGGTTGGATTATTAATTGATTTTGGGTATTATTATTCATAGGGTGGCTTTCTGGGTGATTGGAGACTATGTGTTGGCAGGGTCTCATGGTCAGGTGCTCCTCCCCCTTGGAACTCCAGGACCTCCACCCCTTTGACTGTCCCCCATTGCCTGCTGATGTATATGCTCATTGCTGAGCTTTAGGGAGTGTTGGTAGGAGGTATGGGAGGGTCCAGAACCTCAGGCGGGAGGGAGCTGGGTGGCTGGATAGGGGTAGTGGAGATGAGGAGAAACCTGTGGTGAAATGGAGACTAGAGAGGGGTCCTCCCTGTTTGGTCTCCATACCCAAGGGTTCCACTTTGAATGGGCAGGTAACCCAGTCAGCCTCGGAGTCTCATCCAACCCGGGCGGTGTTATGCAATGCCAGATCCATTAAAAACATGATGGCTGATTTTGTTGGATCATCAGATCTGGCATACATCACTGAGACATGGCTGGGCGATAATGCTGCCCCTATTCTTGAGTCAGCTGTTCCAGCCAGGTTCTCTGTGATACATTGCCCGAGGCTGGATCATAGCAGTGGGAGTGTAGCCATCTGTTTTAGAAGTGGAACTGTGCCTCACAGATGTGCTGATGGGGGAGAAAAGATCCTTTTAATGTATCTTGAGCACAGGTGTGGGGTGCAAGATTCTTCTCATCTACTGTCCACCCAGGGATGGGAAGCAGTTTTTGCAGGAAGTCATGGACTTTGTTGTCGATACGGTGTTGGGTTCCCCCAGAGTAATGGTGCTGGGCAACTTCAATGCCTGAATCAATGACAAACTCCTGCAGTTTGGTTAGGATGTCCTCCAACTTATGATATTGTTAGGCTTCACACAGGTGGTTACCTCTGTGACCCATAAATCAGGTCATTCCTTGGATCTGGTCTTAGTACTGGGAATGAAGACCTCCAATGTGGTGGTGGAACCTGTTGTTTGGTCTGACCATTACACTGTCAGTTTCAATTTCCAGGCTCCCCCTTATAGGCCAGCCCCATTGGAGTTGGTCCAGTATTGCCCTTTGAGGGATGTAACCCTAGAAGGCCTGATGGTGGTACTATATCTCAGGGCATCCAAATCCGAGTGGGGTCCAGATGCCTTAGTACAAGTCTATAATAAGGCTGTGGTAGAGGCTATGGACTCTATCGCTCCTGTCCGTATTTGCACCCTCACCCTTCACCCTCAGTCCCCATGGTTTGATGGGACCTTGAGGGAGATGAGGCAAGAAGGGCAAAGGATGGAACTTTGCTGGTGGAAAACTGGCCTTGATGCAGATAGATTTAGATTGATGGCCCATTACTCACACTATCAATCGGTTATCTCCCATAAGAAGGCAGAGTTCCTGTCCAGGTAGATTACTGTGGCATGGAACTGACCAGCTCAGTTCTTTCGAACTGTAGACAGACTGTGCAATCCAGCCTGTCTGCAGGTCTGAAGAGCCTTGTCACAAGATAAATGTGATGAGTTTGCTCACTTCTTTGCAGATAAGGTTGATAACATTAGATCAGAGATCCACGTAGCAGATTCCAATGGGCAGTGTGGTGATCAGTGGGAAGTCTCTGAGCCCTGATTTGGCTGGTTGGCTTTTGAACTGCCAGCAATTGTGGAGGTCTTGATGATCATCCAGAATATGCAGCCGACCTGCTGTAGTTTGGACCCTGGTCCAACCTGCCTCCTTATGGGGTGCCTTGAGGTCACCAGCCCAGTCCTTGCAGATACAGTCCAGTGCTCGTTAGAGACTGGTGAGTTCCCTGACTCCTTGAAGAAGGTGGTGGTGATTCCCTTACTTTAGAAATCTTCTCTCAACCTAAACTGTCTTGCTATCTAAAGACTAGTCTCTTAACTTGCCCTTTGTGGGTAAGGTTATTGAGAAGGTGGTCACGCTGCAGCTTGAGGAGCACCTTACCAACCATGATATCTATGATCCTCTCCAGTTGGGAATTATGAAGAGGCATAGCACTGAAACCAACGTGGTTCATGTGCACAATGATCTCCTGATAGCGAGAGATCAGAGGTCTCATTCCATCTTAGTTCTTCTTGATCTCTCTGCCGCATTTGACACTGTGGATCATGGCATGATATTTGAGTGCCTGTGTGTGATCTGTGCACTGTTGCATCGGGAATGTATTCCTCTGATGCTTTCTCCCTGCCACGTGGGGTTTCCCAGGGCTCTGTATTGTCACCTATGCTATTTGCAGTGCTCATGTTGCTGCTGGGAGACATTGTAAGGTGGTATGGACTGAGTTTTCACTGCTATGCAGACGATACTCAGTTATACATGTCTTTTACACTGGGTCAGGATGATGCAGTCTCTGTGTGTAATAGCTGCCTCTCCAAGATCCAGGAATGGATGAGTGCCAGCTGGTTGAAGCTGAATCCTGGCAAGACTGAGGTTTTGGTGGTGGACCCAGGCCATTAGGTAGAGGGATCTTCGGCTGGACAGGTCACTGGGCTTTCACTTGGTGGTTGCCAAATGACAACCTCTGAATGGGTGCAAAGCCTGAGCATTATTTCTAATGAGGGGTTGACTCTGAAATCTCAAGTGTCTTCCATCGTCAAGACCTCATTTTACCATCTGAGGAATATTGGCTGGATTAAGCACCTGGTTCTGCCCAGTGACCTTCCAACTTTGGTCCATGCCTTTGTGACCGCTCGCCTTTATTTCTACAATGCCCTGTACCTAGGGCTACCAGGGGTTGATATTCACCACTTGCAGCTGTTGCAGAACACTGTGGCCAGGTTGTTGACTGGGCTATCTCAATCTAGTTATGTCACACTTGTGCTGTGTGAACTGCACTGGCTGCCAGTTCAGTGGTGAATCAGCTTCAGGATCAGTTTGCTGACGTATAAAGCCCTACATGGACAGGGACCGAGCTACCTGCTAGATCTCCTGTGTCCCTACTGCCCCCTCTGGCTGCTCTGCTGCACTGATGAGGGATTGCTGGAGATTCCAAGGGTCCATTTGAAGACCTCTGGGGCTCAAGCTTTTGCATTCATGGACCCTTCCCTGTGGAATTCTCTACCTCATCAGGTTAGAAGGTCCCTAACTGAGGAGAGCTTTAAAGCAGCTCTAAAAACATATTTATTCTCGCTGGCCTTCTCAGATGATTACTATTTGGCTGTTTGTTGTCAAATTGAGGATTTTCAATTACTGATTTTATAGCTTTTAACCTTTGTAAAAGCACTTTGATACTTGCTGAATTCCGCTTTTTATAAATAAAGATTTATTATTATTATTATTATTATTATTATGTTTTCCTTGTACAAATCCCAGTCTTCTTATTTGTTGGTTTCCTGGTATAACTTATATGCCTTCTTTTTTCTTTTACTGTTTTAGCCACTTTCTTGACAAACCACATAGGTTTATGTCTTCTTTTCACCTTGCTGACCTTCCTGTCACAATGGTCTGTGGCTGACTTTAGTGCTCTCTTAAGTCTCCCCCACGTGACATCAACCTCCTCATCTTCTGTTTCAATTAAGTCATTTCTTTTACTGGTCCTCATTTTTTGGAAGTCTGCTTTTTTTAAATCTAGCACATTTATTTTTGAGTGGCAGGTGTCCTCTGTTATGTTTACCTTGAAGCTAACCACTCAGTGGTCGCTGTTTCCCTTATGGTACCCTACATCGATTTCCTTTATCCTCTCAGTATTTATGAGGACCAGGTCAAGAATGGCATTTCCCCTTGTTGGAGTTTTATCCAGTTGACCCAGACCTGCACACTGTAGTGACAATAAAAAGTCCCTGCTTCTAGTAGTTGCCGCCGTTGTGTGCTCCTCCAGTATCACTTCACCTCTCTTAGTCATTTTGTGTATTTCTTACCATTAGGTTTTTTCACCTTTCTCTCCTTGATTTGGGGGCCTGTAAACTACATCAATTTTGAAGGTTTTTCCCTTGCTTGTATCAAGTGTTAGCCACAGCAACTTGGTGTCCCCAGGATGACCCTGCACACCTGTGGCTTTAATTTCCTCCTGAATGTAAATGGCTACTCATCCCCTTTTTTTTACCCTGCCTGTCTTTCTTGAACAGGTCATATCCAGGTATAGCTGTGTCCCAACCATAGTGTTCTGTGAACCAAGTTTCTGTCACAGTCACTCAGTCCAAACATTCTACTTCCATGATGACTGTGAGTTTGGGTAGTTTGGTTGCTAAGCTCCTAGCATTTGTAACCACTGCCAACCAGGAACGTGCATCCCTTTTAGTATATGGTTGTACCCACTTCCTGAACTGTGCCAGTATGCTTTCCCACCTAAATGATTTTGGAGGTTGTTGGCTTTTTGGTGAATAGTAACCAATGATTCTGTGGTCGAGATGCATTTTTTTCTCCATTTCCCTTTCTGGGTATATAAGTATGTCTGTGGAGTTGTGGGGAGTGATGACAAGTTCACCAATGGTGGGGGTGTGAGCTGTCCCCATCTCCCCTTTTTTTTCACTTTAAATTAGCTGCATAGACATTACATTTTTGTCCTAGCACTTGCAAAACCTCCCTGTTTAGGTGCTGTCTATCATGTTAAAAAAATTCTTCTTTCCCAGAAGTTTTGCCAGTTACCTATAGAGTGGTATCCTTTGTTTTGGCACTATTCTCACAGCCATGTGTTGAAATCACTAACTTCAACCTCCCTGACTCACTTGGTGCCTGCTCCTTTATTCCATACTGGCAGCACTTCTGAGAAGGCTAGTTTGAATGGAAGGGAAGAAAGTTTGCTGGCCAGTTCCTCAAAGTGTTTTCTGGCCTCCTGTACTGTGTGATTGGCCAGATCATTTGTCCCAAGGTACGTTGTGACATTCGATATGTCCCCTGCTTCCTGTATAATTCTTTTTATGTGGTTTGTATGTCTCTTTGCAGAGGCTCCTGGAAGGCACCTAACCACGATTTTGCTTTCCTTCTTTGGAGTTTGACGGGGTTCCACTCTTCGGATCATTTAAACCCCAATTATGAGTAGTTTGTTTTTGTTTTTCTTGATATTGGTTTTATTGTGAGTCTTAGCATTTGTGTATTTGTTATCATTGGTATTGGTTTTACTGGGAGTATTTGCTTTTGCAGAATATTTGTTTTTGTCTTTGTGGTTTGCATTGTCAGAGGTTGGTTCCAGTGGTGCAACCTGTTCCTGGCAGGTACTGTTGAGGTGTGCTCCTGGTTAGAGACTTCCCTCCTTGTTCCTCTATGATATATATTTATAAAATGAGCAAATCCTCCAAATACAAATCCAGTGTTCTGATTGTATAAAACACATCATATGACTGTGTGTATATCAGAGCGCAACCGCACACCTGCACTTTTACCCACCCCAAAACAATTTTGACATTTTATAAGATAGATAAACCACTCTGAGGTGTGCAGTCATGCTCTGATATATGCATGCCTTGGGCGGTTGATGCACACCAAGGTGTGCGTATAGCAGAGTGTAACCACACAACTCAGAAAGATTTATCTATTACATACATACTGTATATATATATATATATATATATATATATATATATATATATATATATATACAGTGAAGTCCACCAGGATGAAGAGCAGTGTGATAGGTTTACTGCATGACAAAAGGGATTAACTCCCTTTGAAATTGCATTGTTTACTGCAGTAACTCTACTGCAGAATTCTGCAGTGCTGCGCTTCATCCTGGCAGGCTTTAACATACAAACATACAAGTTGACAGCAGATAAGGATTGCAAGGCACATCCAGTCTTCCCATTTATTTCTACTTTATGAATGTGCCATCGGCCTTTGCTCTGTCAATGGCCTATCTATTCATACTCATCTGTATTGCTCCCTTATGCCTATCTCATACCTGTTTGAAGCCCTGCACTGTATTTATATCCACCACTTCCTGAGGTAGGCCATTCCATGCATCCACCACCCTTTCTGTGAAAAAGAATTTCCTCACATTCCCCCTTAATTGGCCCCCCTCTAATCTCATGCTGTGTCCTCTTGTCCTGCTATTTTTCTTATATTGAAACATATTAGACTCTTTCACCTTGTTAATGCCCTTAAGGTGTTTGACTGTTTCGATCATATCACCTCTCTCCCTCCTTTGCTCTATGGTATATATACATATTGAGCTCCATTAATCTGTCCTCATATGTTTTCTGATGCAGTCCCTGTACCATTTTGGTTGCCCTTCTCTGGAATGCCTCCATTTTATTAATGTTCTTGTGAAGGTGAGGCCTCCAGTACTGTACAAAGTACTCCAGATGGGGCCTAACCAGTGTCTTGTAAAGAGGGATTATTACCTCCCTCTTATGACTTGTGATACCTCTACTAATACACCCCAACATCTCCCTAGCCTTACCTACTGCTTTAGTGTTCTGCTTGGATGATTTCAAGTCATCTATGATGATGATGCCCAAGTGTCTTTCTTCCCTTGTGATTGCCAGCAACTCCCCTCCCAACCTATAGGTGGCTTCAGGACTCTGCTTCCCTATGTGCATGATCTTGCACTTCTTTACGTTGAACCCCAGTTGCCACTCTTCTGACCATTTTGCCAGTTTATCCAGATCTCTTCTCATTCTGCCCACCTCATCTGAATCATCTTCCCTGTTGCAGATCTTGCTGTCATCTGCAAAGAGACAAACCTTACCCTCCAGTCCATCTGCAATGTCACTGATGAAAATATTGAAGAGGACTGGCCCCATGACTGATCCCTGTGGTACCCGACTTGTGATTTGCATCTCTTCTGACTGTATACCTTGTACTGCAACTCTCTGTTTTCTGCCCACCAACCAGTTTGCCACTCAGTTGACCAACTTCTGACCCAGCTCAAGGCTAACCAGCTTATTAATCAATCTTCTATGTGGAACAGTATCAAAAGCTTTGCTGAAGTCAAGGTAGGTGACATCAACTGCACCCCCTTGGTCCACCACACTGGTTACCCAGTCAAAGAAATCTATGAGATTAGTTTGACAGGATCTTCCTGTTGTAAACCCAGGCTGTCTTGGATCCTGTGCTCCTATGGATTCCAGGTGTTGCACTATCCTTTCCTTAAGGAGTGCCTCCATAATCTTGCCCACTACTGAGGTAAGACTGACTGGTCTGTAGTTCCCTGCCTCCTCCCTGCTACCACACTTGTGGAGCAGGATCACATGAGCCCTTCTCCAGTCTTCTGGGACCTCTCCTGAGCTCAGAGACTCACTAAACAGTTCTGATAATGGCTCTGCTAGTTCCACCCTTAGCTCCTTTAGTACCCTGGGATGTATGCCATCCAGTCCCATTGCCTTGTCCACCCTGAGCTTTGTGAGCTGTTGTAGGACCCTTTCTTTTGAGAAGGGACTTGTGCACACCTCCTTCCCCCCTTTGTCCATGGTGCTGAGCTGTGGGCCCTGCCCTACCTTCTCCTCAGTAGGTACTGAGCAGAAGTATCTATTTAGGATAGATGCTTTTCCTTGGTCCTCCTCCATTCACTCCCCCTTATCCCCTTTGATCTTAGCAATACCCCCTCTGGACTTTCTCCTTTCACCAAAGTATCTATAGAAAGTCTTGTCTCCTTCTTTTACTGTTCATGCTAGTGTTTCCTCAGTTTGTGCCATTGCCTGCCTTACTGCCTTCCCTTCTTCCCTTAGGGAAATTTGCTGTGCCTCCCTATCTTCATTTCACTGGTTCCCTGATATTTCCTGAAGGCCAGTCTTTTGGATCTGACCTTTTCTGCTACTGTTTTTGAGAACCAAAGTGGCTTCCTCCTTCTTTTGCTCTTGCTTTTCTCCCTAAAATAATGGGATGCTGCTTCAAGTATTGCATCCTTAATGCTTGCCCACTTTGCCTGTACCCTCTCACCTGTATACTGTATAGACTTTACTTATATATATATATATATATATATATATATATATTTTATTTTTTTATTTTTATTTTTATTTTTTGTTACCTCCCGCTGACAGGTGGTGGGCCATCTTGTGTGTAAATAAATTACGATGAACCAAGGGGTGGGTGGGTGAGATTTGGGGGAGAGAGGGAGGGAAGGAAGGCAGAACTGAAGCATTTCTCTGTGACCTGTAAAAAAACAATCAGGTGATCACACAAAACACAGTAAGGGATAAGGCTGTAAGTGAAAAGTTACTGAAATAAATGAGTTTAAACTCTCAGTGTGTTCTCAAAGCCTGAACTCACTTTGTGGCAAGTGCTGACTTACCAGCTTGAGCTCAGCAGCTTTGGGGAACTTATGGCTACATTTAGCTCCATGGAACCAGTGTAACTTCAGGCTCTATATCTGAGAGGCAGCAGACCATGTGTTCCTGCTCCCTGTGGAATTCAAGGGAGAGGGAGTAAGGAAGGGCTGCTGTCCCTATGCTGATGTGTCCCTAGAGTGTTCACAAATGGATCTAGAATGTCAGCAGAATCACCAACGAGATGGTAGCACAAAGTGACTTTCTGCTTCTGTGTCTGGTCTGGGGCGAGGCACAGTAGAGATCAGTGGCAGATCAGCAGGTGTGGAGAGTAGGAGATTATCTGATCTCCTTGCTCTAGCTCCTGCTAGTCAGTCTGCCACTGATGTGGGTTGAGGGGCTCTTTTAAAGCCATCTCTCTATTGTTTGAATTGGTGCCTTTTGTTTCTTTTACTCTACACTATGCCTGATTTGCTGGGTTCAGAGGCAGAGAGTATGTCACAATGTGATGTGTACTGCAATGCCCCTGAACCATAAATGCTGCAGTCAAAGCTTCTCCCTGTGAGCCATAGAACAAACAATTAGGTAATCACACAAAACACAGTAAGGGATAAGGCAATAAGTGAAAATTATAGAAATAAATGAGTTTAAACTCCCCATGTGTTCCCAAAGCATGAACCCACTTTGCGGCAAGTGCAGACTTACCCACCTGAGTTTCGCAGCTTTGGGGAATTTGTGGCTCTGTTTAGATCTGTGGAACCAGTGTAACTTCATGCTCAAAATTCAAGAGGCAGCAGTCCATGTGTCACTGCTCCCTCTGGAATTCAAGGGATAGGGAGTAAGGAAGGGCTGCTGTCCCAATGCCAGTGTGTCCCTAGAGTCCTTCCGAATGGATCCGGACCATCAGCAGAGCCACAGATGAGATGGCAGCACAATGCGGCTTTCTGCTTCTCTGTCTGGTCTGCAGCAAGGCAGAGTAGTGATCAGCAGCAGATCAGCAAGGTTTGAGAGTATGAGATTGTCTGATCTCCTTGCTCTAGCTCCTGCTAGTCAATCTGTCTGACAGAGGGTGGTGGTAAACGGAGTTCACTCTGAGAAAGAAAGAGTGACCAGCGGAGTGGCACAGGGACCAGGACCAGAACCAGTCCTCTTTAATGTCTTTATTAGCGATATTGCAGAGTGAAAAATAGAGATATCAGGAGGGAGAAAAAAGTTCCATCAGTTGCCAGATATTTTGCAAAGAACAAACAGCATGTGAATACTTTAAGATTCCTGGGAATCAAAAAGTTTAATAAACCAAAAGGAGGTGGAGATGGGTAAACGTTTCTCATGAAATAGAAACATAGAAACATAGAATTTGATGGCTGACAAGGACCGCTTGGCCCACCTAGTTTGCCCATTTCCCTGCCTAACAGATAAGCTGCAGAGCCTAGTTAACCAACAGCTTACTTCCTCCTACCCCCACTAGAATTGCTTTATGCCTGTCCTATGCATTCTTGAATTCCCCCACTGTTTTTGACTCTATGTCCTCCTCAGAAAGGCTGTTCCATGCATCTACAACCCTCTCTGTGAAGAAATACTTCCTCACATTACCTCTGAGCCATCCCCCCTCTATCTTTAAATTGTGTCCCCTTGTTCTTGCACATCTCCTTTTCTGAAAGATGCTACCCTCTTGGACTTTGTTGATTCCCTTGAGGTATTTGAAAGTTTCTATCACGTCCCCACTCTCCCTCCTTTCCTCGAAGCTATACATCTTAAGCTCCTTTAGCCTTTCTTCATATATCTTCTGGTGCAAACCCTGCACCATTTTGATTGCCTTCCTCTGGACAGTCTCCACTCTGTCTATGTCTTTAGGGAGATGGGTCTCCAGAACTGTGCACAGTACTCCAGATGTGGTCTTACCAACTGTCCGTACATAGGGCCAACAACTTCTTATTTTCTACTGGTGATGCCTCTCCCTATACATCCCAGTATTCCCCCATCCCTCCTTACTGCCTTCTCACATTGCTGCATACCTCTCAACTGTCCCTGATTTTCAGGGATGTCCCTGATTTTGCCTCAGAAATTTCTTCTGTCCCTCCTATATTTGGCACTTCTGTCACGGAAGAGTAGAGATTTGAATCACAAAATATTGCTAGCCATTGATGTTACAGTCTAGTTCTCAATCAGAAAATGCTATTCATACTAAGAAGAATATTGTACACAGCTTCTGGAAATAATATTACTACTTGTTCAGATGTATCCCTGATTTTGGTCATTTGTCCCTGATCATTTTAAGCCTTGTCCCTGATTTGTGATGAGGCAGGTTGAGAGGTATGCATTGCTGGCCCACATTTAGGTCATCTGATATGACTACACCCAGGTCCCTTTCCATTTTTGTTGTTGTCAGTATCTTACCCCCATTGTGTACTCTTGCCCTGGGTTTTTGTTTCCCAAGTGAATTACTTTGCACTTCTTTGCATTGAATCTAAGCTGCCATACATTTTGACCATTCCTCCAACATTGCCAAGTCCTTTTCAACCTTTTCATTCCACCTTGGATATCAACCCTGTTGCAGATCTTTGTGTCATCTGCAAAGAGACATACTTTCTCTTCCAGTCCCTCTGCAATGTCACTTACAAAGATATTGAAAAGCACTGGAACCAGTACTGAACCCTGCGGTACCCCACTAGTAACCTTTCTTCACTGTGGAGTACATTTACTACTACCCACTGTGTCCTGTTGTCCAGCCAGTGTTTTACCCAGTTTACCACCCTGGGACCCACTCCCATGCTGGCTAATTTGCTTATTAATCTTTTGTGCGGGACTGTGTTAAATGCCTTGCTAAAGTCTAGTACTTTGGTCACCCAGTCAAAGAAATCAATTAGATTTGTTTGACATGACCTTCCTGCTGTGAATCCATGCTGCCTTTGGTCCTATGCCCCACTGGCTTCTAGGTACTCAACAATTCTTTCCTTCAGAAGTGATTCCATCATTTTCCCTACCACTGAGGTAAAACTGACAGGCCTGTAGTTTCCTGCCTCTGTCTTGCTCCCACTTTTGTGAAGGGGAATCACATCCACCCCTCTCTATTCCTCAGGTACCACACCATCCTCCCATGATTTATTAAAAAGGGTAGTCAGTGGTGTTACTAGTTCTTCCCTTAGTTCTTTTAGAATTCTGGGGCAAATTCCATCAGGCCCCATTGCTTTACCCACCTTCAGTTTTAAGAGTTCTTTCAGAACCCTTTCTTCTGTGAAAGGACTAATAATAGGAAATAGGAAACATAGTGGATTTCCACATTACAGTTAATAAGAAATGAAAATCTAAACTGGACTTTGTTTTAGCCACATTAGTGTCTTGTTGTAAACATTTATAATATTGCTATACCATAATTACTAACTACACCATATTTGCAATGATGATAACATCAATTTCTAATCCTCCCAGTTCTTTGTCGCCTCACCTTCACTCTCCTCTACTGTATTATGCACCCGGTTTTATTAGGTTTATACTGGATCAATACTTTATGACTCTGGTGTTGTAGCATGGTAAGTTTAAGTTGTCTATATTAATTGTGGTTTTATAGAGAATTTTGTTTACATTTCCCTGTATACCTTTCAAAGTTACATGACTGATGCATGGAGCACCATGAAGTGTGTGCTCTAGTGCGGCCTCACCATGAGCACATTATGGTATCCACAGTGACTAGGCAGCCACTCAGGTCACTATATCTGTGCCGCCTAGGTACATACTGTGTGATCCTGAGCAAGTCACTTAACTTTCTTGTGCTCCCAGGTCACATCTGGAAACAAGCTTCGGCTTAGTGTGCTACTCCTGGTTAAACAATGTTCTCTTACAATTGTGCCAGTGAATGTTAAGTCCATCAGCATCACTCACCAGTGATGCAATCATGTTCCAGGCATGATAAGACTGCCATACCCCCTCTCCTTGGGACAGTAAAGCCAACCATGCTAATGAAGCATTCTGAGTCATGGTAGCATCATTCAGCTAACAGTTTAAATCTGGCCACACTTCTGGAGTGATCACAGACAATAGCATACACTGCCAGGGTTTAAATGAATACTGGCAAGGTAAGAAAATACCACAGATGTGTTCCATGTAAAAATGGAACATGACATGTATATTTGAAAGCAGTGATAGAATAATATCTCTGTTCAATGTTATAAACATTTTTCTCTCTAGTTCGACTAAGTTTTACAACCTCTATACAAAACACAAAGCATCTCATCTTGAGAAAGTTGTGAAATTCAATGGATTGATATTGATAGAGGTCCTAACACGTGGTATGTATCAGCTAAATCATACAATGAAATACTTTATGAAACATAGAAGAGATTTACTAAAAGTGTGCTTATTTACAGGGGTGTCCCAGCAAGGTATCTGTGATCACAACTACATAGGAGATTCTTAATAAATAAAATGCTTCAAAACATAAGCAAACTGATCAATTTTGTTCCCCATGTTTATACACCATACTAGTATTATTTACCCTTAAAAAAGCTAAATGAATCTTCATCCCTAGGGATTGTTGCACCCAGCTGGTAGAGGGACACTGAAGTAACCTGACTCCTCCAGCCCAGGTATGGCTATGCAATAGTAGGTCAGTATACAGTAGAACAAAACTGCTATTGTCAGACCTTTATATCTGATTCTGGTGCTGGCTTAGTGTTTATTATGGAGCTCTTGCTGAACAAATCTGCCAGGCCTCTTTCAGCAGAGACAGTCCCTAAGGATTCTACTTCATGAACTCCACAAGGGTGGAGTTCAGGGGTGGCTGTGTGACCTTCATTATTTACTATAGATTAATAGTTCTTAGACTTTGTCACAGTGAGCCTCCCCAAATCCATGAAAAAAGATTTTGAGCCTCCCCCAAAAACTGAAATAATCTTGGGTCTCCCCAAAGGAAAGTAACATACTCTACTTTGTGCAGCACACCATGAATAAATTGAAACCTCTTTGAGTACTTGGCTCACATTCAGTTCTTTGTCTTACACTGACATGGGACCTTTGAAAAAGAACTCCTGTGCTCAAATGTGTTGTCTGAATAAAAAAATAAATAAAATAAACAAATATTGTTATTCATCGTCTTGTAACCCCACCCCCCACACACACACACACACACACACACACACACACACACACACACACACACAGGCCAGCCTACTCGCTCCACTAATGTAATTCTTAAAGCATTGTTTCCCCTTGTTACAATACCTTCATGGGTCATACTACTTTCTCTTTTTCCTCTCTATATGAAATTACCTTCCTACATACTTTGCCTCTCCCCCTCCTTCCCTGCTCCTAAGCAACTTCTCTGGCATTACTGTGCTTCTTCCTGCTATTGCTCTTAGCACTTCTATGCTCAACCCTTGTATTTGGACTGTTCTGCCATCAGTCTACAGATTGATCAATTACTTCAACTCATTGTTTATTGTTCATAATTGTATGCACTATTGTTCATTGTGCATTTCTTGATTGTTTTGCAGTTACCTTTTGAAATGTATTCACTCCCTACCCATGGCTATACCTGAAATGAGTCTTGGCTCATTCACCTTCCCTTGTCACCTATTAGTAAATAAATACATACAAGTATCCTACTATTATTCTCTTTCAGATTGCTTCATCTCTATACACAAAATATATAAAACCCAAAATTGAAATGCAGTGCTTTGTCAGACTTGCTTGAGTCTCCCCTGGAACAGGTTGGGGCCTCCCCATTTGAGAACCCCTGTGATTAGATCAGAAATTTGCATTCTCTCCCATGGTCCAGCCTGGATACTTTGAATGGGTGGCCCTCCTACATTTATTTGGTCTGGCTGTAAAATGATCCTTTTGTATAACACTTCACAATGTTGGATGGACTTTCTGAGGACATTTCTGAGAGGTTGTCCATAATTACATTGAAATTGTTGAGGCACACTGTCCTCAGCAATTAAAACACATGGGTGAACAACAGCTCAGATAATTATTCAATCAAACTCATCTAGCTTATGGGCTCACTGTAGCAGACACAAAATGTCTACAGCCATGCAAAAGAAGGGTAACAAGCTGGACCAAGGGACAGCTGAGGGACACCACTCAGTCATTAATCTTCAGGAAATAACCTTCAGTGAGATTGTTATTGCTATTTTATGAAAAGGTTAATTGTAATACTGTGTCGAGATTAGCTGAGAGGATTTGAGATCCATGCTTTTACAGACAGACAACCATGAGGTTGGGAACCCTTTTGGCAACCAGAACACAGCACAACCACATATCGATGCCTGGTAGAAATGTTTTAGGGTAAAGCAGCACAAACAGCATTACTTGTCATACCTTCATAGAATTATTTTTAGGAGCATTTTAAAAACTCCCTATCCAGCAACCACCTAACTCTACCAAATAAAACAGTAAAACTAATCCTCCCGCCCTCGTACATACATACATACATAGATACATAGACAGTGTCGGCAGATAAGGGCCTATGGCCCACCCAGTGTGCCCATTTGAGCTTGTAAGTTCAGTTTATGTTTTTCTAGAAGTCTGTTGCCCCTTAGCCCTGACCTCCAGAATTCCTTTATGTCTATCACATGCATTCTTAAATCCCGTGATTGTTTCAGCCCCCACCACTTCCTCTGGCAGGGTGTTCCACTTGTCCATCACCTGTTCTGTGAAGAAATTCTTCCTCACGTTTCCTCTGAATCGTTCTCCCTCCAACTTCATCCCATGCCCTCTAGTCCTGGAACATCTTTTTCGCTTAAAAATAGTGTATTCCTGCACCCTGTTCCTCCCTGTAAGATACTTGTAGGTCTCTATCATATCCCCTCTCTCCATCCTCTCCTCCAGGGAGTACATGTTCAGTTCCTTCAACCTGCCCTCATAGGACTAGTGATGCAATCCATGTACCATCTTTGTTGCCCTCCTCTGAACCTTCTCTACCCGGTCTATGTCCTTACATAGGTAAGGTCTCCAGAACTGTACACTGTACTTCAGGTGGGGCCTCACTAGTGTCTTGTATAGTGGAATTATGACCTCCCTTTTCCTGCTGGTGATGTCCCTGCCTATGCAACCCAGCATCCTATTTGCTTTTCCTGCTGCCTTGTCACACTGTTTCCCTACATTGAGGTCATCAGAGATGATAACCCCAAGATCCCTTTCCTTCTTGGTGCATGCTATATCCTCATCCCCCAACTGATATATTGTGCCAGGGTTTTTGTGCTCCATATGCATTATCTTGCACTTCTTTGCACTGAATTTCAACTGCCAAACCCCTGACCATTTTTCAAGTTTCTGCAGGTCCCTTGTCATTCTGTCTACACCTTCTGGTGTGTCTACTCTGTTACAGAGCTTTGTGTCATCAGCGAACAATGAAATTCTGCCTTCTAGGTCCTGCGCAATGTCACTGATGAAGATGTAGAACAGGACCGGTCCCAGCACTGATCCCTGTGGTACTCCACTGGTTACTCTTCCCTCTGTGGAGTGACAGCCATTTACCACCACCCTCTGTGTCCTGCCACCCAGCCAGTTACCTACCCACCACACTACTGTCCTGCCAACACCCATATTCCCCAGTTTGTGTAATAGTCTTCTATCTGGCACAGTGTCAAAGGCCTTGCTGAAGTCCAGATAGGCCATGTCCACTGCCCTCCCCTGATCCACCTCCCTAGTCACCCAGTCAAAAAATTCAACGAGGTTGGTCTGACATGACCTCCCCCTGGTGAAACCATGCTGTCTTGGGTCCTGTAGTCCATTGACAACCAGATGTTCCACCAATCCTCCTTCAGTAGTGCTTCCATGATCTTCCCCACTACCGAGGTGAGGCTGACTGGTCTGTAGTTCCCGCTTCCTCTTTGTTCCCACTTTTGTATAAGGACTACATCTGCTGTCCTCCAGTCTTTGGGTACCTCCCTGTTTCCAGTGATCGGCTAAACAGGATAGCCAGAGGTTCAGCCACCACCTCTCTTAGTTCTTTAGGACCCTGGGTGCACCCTTCTGGCCCCATTGCTTTATCAACTCTTATTACTTCCAGTTCCTTCAGGACCCTTTCTCGTGTAAAAGGACTTGTGTCCATTTCTGCACCATTCTCACCCCTTGTACTCCCTTCTGACCCATTGCCCTCCTCTTCCTCAGTAAAGACTTAGCAGAAATACCTGTTCAATATGTCAGTTTTACTGTTGTCATCCTCCACGCAGCCCCCATCCTCCCCCTTCAGTTTCACTATCCCTCCCTTTACCTTTCTTTCTTCACTTATGTACCTGTAAAAGGTTTTGTCCTCTACCCACTGATTTTGCAAAGTGTTCTTCTGTCTGAGCTTTGGCTTCCCTTACTGACCTCCCTGCCTCCCTTTGCTTCTCCTGGTACTTCTCCCTATCCCCTTCTGCCTGTGTCTTTTTGTATTGCCTGAATGCAATCTTTTTGGCTTTCACTTTCTTTGCTACCTCTTTGGAAAACCATAATGGTCGCCTCTTCCTTTTCCTCTTGCTAACCTGCTTAATGCATAATTCTGTTGCTCTTGTAATCCCCATTTTAAATACTGCCCACTGTTCCTCTACCCCTGATTCCTGCCCCATTCTTCTTAATGCCTCTTTCAAGTATCTCCCCATTTTCCCAAAGTCTGCCCCCCTAAAATCCAGGATACGTGTTTTTGTGTGGTTTGGTTCTGCTCTTTCTGTGATTTCAAACCACAATGACTGGTGGTCACTGTTCCCCAGTGCTCCCCCACTATTACCCCATCACACTGTCCCTGTTTGTGAGCACAAGGTCCAGTATTGCCTTCTGCCGAGTTGGTTCCATGACCAGTTGCTTGAGGAAGGCACCCTGAATGGAGTCCAGGATAAATCTGCTCCTAGTTGATGCTGCTGCCGGGATGCTCCAGTCCACGTCTGAAATATTGAAGTCTCCAACCAGTACTACCTCACCCTTGTCTGCCATCCTTTGGATGGCTAGAATCAGCTCCCTATCTGTTTCTTCCTCCTGGGCTTGTGGTCTATAGACCACACCTGTGCGGATGGCTGGCCCCATTTTCCTTTCCAGCTTAACCCACAGTATCTCTCCCCCATTTTGTTCTTCCTGGATCTCTGTGGCCCTTATGTCATTTTTCACATACAGTGCCACTCCTCCTCCCTTCCTACCCGCCCTGTCTCTTTTGAATATGTTGTAGCCAGGTAAGGCCATCTCCCAGTCGTGGTTATCATTACACCAGGTTTCAGTGATGGCCACAATGTCCAGGTCTGACTGCACCATGACAGCCTCCAGATCTTCCATCTTGTTGTTATGGCTCCTGGCATTGGCACACATGGCTTTCCATAATTTGACCTCCCTAGACTGTTTAGCTGTTCTACTCCAGCCTCATTCCTTGGTTGTCCTTTATCCCTGGTTCTCCTTGATGTCTGCCCTTCTGCTGAATTTTGCCCTTTTCTGCCTATTCACCTCTTGGGTACTAATCTCCATCTTTTGCACACTGCTTTTTAGAGATAGCCACTCCTCTGGTTCACTCTTTCCACTGCTAGCTGTGGGGGGTGAGCAAGTAGGTACCCTCCTTGCTGGCCTGCCACCCCCCTTTGTTAGTTTAAATGCTTGTCATTGAAGCATTTAAACTTATCATTGAGTGCTTGATTCCCCTTGCCAGGATGGATGCAGGCTGTCAGGCTTGAACAACCTCCATCCTCCAGGTGGGTCCCCAGTCACCAATGAATCCAAACCTTCCTCACAGCACCAGTTCTTCAACCATGAGTTAAAGTTCCTGGTGTATCGTCCTATGCTCTCCCTTGCCTCTGGCAGGTAGTACTTGTGAGAAAGTGACAGAAGTAGCTTCTTGCTTGAGACCCTTCCCCAATTTCCTAAACTCTTCCTGAACTTCCTTTGGCTCCCCATTTTCCAGGTCATTAATACCTAGGTGGATAATGACATCCAGCTCACCCTCCCTGTCTTGCCTTCCCAGTGATCCCCAGGATCTTGCTTCCATCCCTCCATGCCATGGCACCTGGTAGGCACCTCACCTCCCTGTCCTCCCCCTCCTGTGTTCCTAGCTGGATCCCTCTTATGATGGAGTCCCCCACCTGGATTCGCTTCCTCCTCCTCCTCTGGGGTCCACTGCTCTCCCCGCCAAGGTCACCTCCTTGGCTAACCTCCATATCCTTTCCTTCCACTTCTCTGGGTACCTCTCTTTTTTCTGTTCTACACATTTCTTATTTATGCCTGAAACCCACAGTCTTGATTTTCTTGTCTGTGCCACATATACCCCCACCACCCATCCAAGTCATTAGATAACTGCATCTTGCCCACCCATCTAACTGCTGGCCTGCACTTACACTGAAAAAGTAGAAACCAGTTTCATGTCCTGAAAAGAAATTCAGAAATCTTTTTAATTAAGTTACTTGTGACAAGTGCAAACAGAAATCTGTTGCACAGCTGCCCTACGTACTCCCACTTGCGCAGAAACCTGATCATCCCCTGTCACTCAATTGCATTCTCATTGCCAATACATTTAGTTGTGGGCAACAGCAGTTGGGAGTTACTGAACCCATTGAACACACTGATACCAAAAGCACATCTGAAACCCCTACTAGCCAATCATTTTAGATACTTTACTTACCAAACTTCTAAACAAACTGTCACATTCTGCCTCTTTCTGTCTTTCCTTCCCCTGCTCAGCAATTGAATGGAAAGTCATGGTTTGTATCTCTCTCTCTCTCTTTCTCTCTCAATCTGTCACTTGTGCTCTCCCTGCTCTAAAGATGAGAAATGGCAGATCAGTCTCGGAAGTGCAAAATGGCAGATTTTTTTTTCTTGAAAACAAAAGCAACTATAAAATAGAAAAAGAGGAGAAGAAGGAACTTGAGTGAACTACTAGACAATGGGGCCACATAGTGTCAGTATGCTGAAAAGGCTAAGGCTGTAACATAATTTAAGCTGTGACAGAAACTGTAGCCCAAAATATATATTTTTTTTTATTTTAAGAAAAAACAGGTTAATAGTTTAGGTTTTAATATTTTTTTATATCTTTTTCTCATTTAAAATGTTTTATGTTTTTTTTATATGGGAACCATTTCATAAGCATAATAAACCACTCCAAGAGTGTTGGTTGTCTGTGGTTATTGCACTTCTGCATTTCCCCAGTCCTTCCTTTCAACAAAACGACCACTGCAAACAGCCATGAGGTGCGTACTGACAAGGGCAGCCAGCCCAGAACATGTTACCACAGATCCAAAAAGTCAGCACTCCACTCCCAGCAAAGAAAGCAGGTACAAACTTAAAAAATAATGCTGAATGGCTGCAGATTGCTTTATTAGTGACAGATCCAGAGCACAAGTGAAAAACACCAGCAACCCCAAAACATTTGCCCTTTGACTAAAAAAATAAAGAGAAATGGTAATGTTTTAACAGCTGAGGATGGCAGATTGCACTTCATCCTGACTAGACCGTGATGGAACTCTGATGTATTTTTATTTTATATAATTGCTGTGATCAGAAAATACTCCTCACCAATTATATAAAATAAAGCATGAGGTAGTGTGTAAAACTTGAATTTTACACACACCCTCAGTGTTGGACACTTCCGAACATACGAACATATGAAATTAGCCAGGAGATAAAGGCTTAGAGGTCTATCAAGTCTGCTCAAATGTGCAGCTAGCACCCCTTATTCTGCAGCTTCCCCTCCGTTCTACCCTTCCCCTCCATTGACCTTGCCCCTTGTCCTGTCCCATCCCTATTTGAAGCAGTCCACTGTTCTAGTGGATACCACTTCAGCAGGTTACGCATTCCACCTAGCTACCACCCTCTCTGTAAAAAAGTGTCTGCTCATCTCCCTCCTGAATCTTCCTCCCTCCAGTCTCATATCATGGCCCCTGGTGTGCCTCCCCTCCTTTACTTTGAACAGCCCCTCTGTACCTGTCTTGTTTATTCCTTTCATGTACTTAAGGGTTTCAATCATGTGCCCCCTGTCCCTCCTCTCCTGCAGCGAGTACATGTTTAACTCCCTCAGCCTCCTCTTGTATGATAAGTCCCCCCAGTTCATTTACTGATGCCTCTGTATTTTCCAACTGTATCTATTATCTTGTAATGTAATGCTGCATCTGTATTTGTTCTGTAATTTGTTCCTCCCTACATCCCCTTCCCTCTGTCACACCTGGAAACATGTCCCGGGTTCAGTGTGCCTTTCCCAGTTCCAAACTTTTAACTAAACAAATACATTTCTGTCAGCTGAGGCATCTGGTCTTACTTTCTCCTTTAATGCTGGCTTATACTTAGTTTCTCTAGCTCATTTTGGAGTAAATATGTAGGTCTTGGTGCTGGTTTGCTTCCAGGTGTGCAGTGGCTGAAGTTAAAGTTTGTGGTTTGTTTCATTTGGCAATGATTGCACTCCACTGCGAGCATGTGGGTATAAACAACTCAAGAAGCAGAGACTTGAGACAGTACTTCAGGTTAAACACACATTTACTTCATGTGTGTTGTTTATTGAAAACTCAAAACAAAATAAGTAAAAGGAAAAATAACACTGATTTGGATGAAAAAATTACAAATCAAAGCCTGGCTCACCAAGAGCATTTCAGCTACATCACAATAAAACTTACACCATAGAGTGGAAGTTGCAAAAAAGATCCCACTACATCTATGGTATTTCCCTGGAAGAGAAGAGATCTGCTCTCTCCCATCAAATCTATCTCAACTGAGCACAGAAGCCTCTTAAATATCTTTAAAGACAGGTAATAATGGACATGTGACTGGTCTGATCCGCCCCTAAATCTAAGAACAAAGAATTTCTATACTAATACAACATGTTGGCGGATCAGGCTGTCTAGATTCTATAGGCTACCATTTAAGTAAACTTAAAAAGCTTCTTTCCACTCAAGAAAATAAAATGCCAAGCAAGAAAACAAATATGCATAGATAATTGAAAGTTAAGGACCTGAGGCTCCACCCCAAGGGAGGTGTCATGCAACCTCTTGTCCTATAAATAGGCTTCATATTGGGACCCTGTTCCCCTAGTGGGAACCTATCCCTTTAAGGCACAGGACCAAGATTTAGGTAAGCAGCGAAATGATTTTGTTACATACATCACTTATTCTTACTTCTTAAAAGACCTAATAGTTTGCTTTAATTACCCTGATTAATGTGGCACAAATAAATGTAAATATAAAACGTGTTTTCTCCAGAGAAATTGTGAAATGCAGACTTTTGCTTGCTCTACAGCTGACTCCCCTTTTAAACCTAGAGAGAAGATGCAGGGAGAATGGCTGAAACTGTACAGCAGACTGGCTAGCTGACTGCTGCCACTGCCATTACCAAAGTGTGTTTGACTTCATTTAACAATTAAAAAGAAGGGGCAAGAGAAGAAGCGGGTCCTCTTGTTTTATGTATCAGGGTAAAGGCAGTTTCACTGTAAAGTGCAGGATTAACGTTTTCATTTTTCCCTTTACTGCACAACCTAGCACTTTCATCTGCAAAAGCTATATTTAGCCTACTAATACTACATATTTCAGCATAAGACTGCTTATTTGCTAAAGGGTGGGGTTTGAAAGGAACTTATTACTTTCTTTTATTGGGGCATTTTCAGATGAAGCTAAACAACATCTCCCCCCTATTTCTGAGGAAACTATATCCTGAGGCAGGAAAAGAAAAACAGCGGGGAAAGAACAGTAAGGAGCTATAATAGGAGGCCACCCTATTATAGTGGGAAAAGGGGAAGTATAATAGAAAAGAAAGACTGCTGCAGCAGATTTAATAAAGAATATAGGGCATAGAAAAGGGGGAATGCCTAGAGATACTGGGACAAAAAAAAACAAACAAAAAAAACAAAGACAAACCCATAATTTATAGGAGCAGAACTGCCACATCCACACTTTTCACTTTATAAATAACTATAATTTTTGTGCCTGGTTATGCTCATAATTTCTCAACTTTCATGTACAGCATTTGTCCAAAAAAAATTGTAGTGGATCTGGCTGAATGGTTGATGCACATTTCAGAAAGTTTTGCACTTTTTCTCAGTGTTTTCATTATGGATCTCAGACTGTTTTTTTTTTCCAACTGGAACATTGTCATATTATACTGGATATCAGTCAGCATCTTGAGTTTTCATTGCCTTTGGTTGTAGGTAGAAACAGCAAAGTGAAATTGGTATTTCTGACAAATATTTTTTAAGAGACTGAATTGGGCTCTGAGGAGAGTCTGGGATGGAGTACATTGCTCCTCAATACATGTGTTGCAAAGTTTCCAGAAGGTAATCATTTTTTGGTTTTTTTCATTAAATGCAAGTGTGACATATTGTCTGCATTCGTTGTCACTTTTTTTTTGAAAGCATCTGCTGGCAACTTTCTCTGCCTTTCATAATCTCTCCATGCAAAATATGTACACCTCAGAGCTGCAATTAAATAGAAACATAGAAACATAGACTTTGACGGCAGATAAGGACCGTTTGGCCCATCTAGTCTGCCCATTTCCCTACCTACAGGATAGGCCGCAGATCTTAATTAACCAACAGCCTATCTCTTCCTACCCCCCCACAAGAATTGCCTTATGTCTGTCCCATGCATTCTTGAACTCTCCCACAGTATTAGACCCCAACCTCCTCAGGAAGGCTGTTCCATTCATCCACTACCCTCTCGTGAAATAATACTTCCTCACATTGCCCCTGAACGCCCTCCTTCTATCTTTAAATTGTGTCCCTTGTTCTTGCAAGTCTCTTTTCTGAAAGATGCTGCCCTCTTGGACTTTGTTGATTCCACTGAGGTACTTAAAAGTTTCTATCATGTCCCCCCTCTCCCTTCTTTCCTCAAGGGTATACATATTAAGCTCCTTTAGTCTCTCCTCATACAGCTTCTCTTGCAGACCCTGCACCATTTTAGTTGCCCTCCTCTGGACTACCTCTGTCCTGTCTATGTCCTTGCACAGATGGGGTCTCCAGAACTGGATACAATACTCCAGATGGGGTCTCACCAACTGTCTGTACAGAGGGATAACAACTTCCTGTTTTCTGCTGCTGATGCCTTGCCCTATACATCCCAGTATACCCCCAGCCCTCCCTACTGCCTTCTCACATTGCTTGCTAACCTTAAGGTCATCTGATATGATTACCCCCAGGTCTCTTTCCTTTTTTGTTGTTGTTACTACCTCCCCACCCATTGTGTATTCTTCCCCTGGGTTCTTGTTTCCCAGGTGCATTATTTTGCACTTCTTTGCATTGAATCCTAGCTGACATACTTCTGACCATTCCTCCAACCTTGCCAAATCCCTTTTCATCCTTTCCATGCCTCCTTGTGTATCAACCCTGTTGCAGATCTTTGTGTCATCTGCAAAAGACATACTTTTCCTTCCAGTCCCTCTGCAATGTCACTGATGAAGACATTAAAAGGACTGGACCCAATCTGAACCCTCGGTACCCACTAGTAACCCCTCTTTCTTCAGAGTGGACTCCATTTACAATTACCTTCTGTGTCCTGTTGTGCAGCCAATGTTTTACCCAGGCTACCTCCCTGGGAGCCACTCCCAGGCTGGTTAATTTGACTATTAATCTTTTGTGTGGGACTGTGTCAAATGCCTTGCTAAAGTCTAGGTAGGCCATGTCCATAGCCCCTCCATGGTCTACTACTTTGGTCACACAGTCAAAAAAAAATCTATTAGATTCATCTGACATGACCTTCCTGCTATGAACCCATGCTGACTTGAGTCCTGTGCTCCACTGGCCTCTAGGTACTCAACTATTCTTTCCTTCAGAAGTGACTCCATCACTTTCCCTACCACAGAGGTCAGACTGACAGGTCTGTAGTTTCCTGCCTCTGTCTTGGTCCCACTTTTTGTGAAGGGGAATCACATCTGCCTTCCTCCAGTCCTCGGGTACCACACCATCCTCCCATGATTTATTAAAAAGAGTAGCCAGTGGTTTCACTAGTTCCTCCCTTAATTCTTTTAGAATTCTGGGGTGAATTCCATCAGGACCCATTGCTTTGTCCACCTTCAGTTTTAGGAGTTCTTGCAGAACCCTTTCTTCTGTGAAAGGACTGGGATCGACCCCCCTATCAAAAGTGCTTCTGTTAATTGGATTAGGTACTTCCCCTCCTCTTTTTGTGAATACTGAGCAGAAATATTAGCTCAGTATCCCTGCTTTTCACTGTCCCCTCTGCCCACCCACCCACCATTCATTCTATTCAGCCTCACTATCCCTCCCTTTGTCTTTCTACGCTGATGTACCTATAAAAGGTTTTATCCCCCTTCTTAACTGAGTTGGCTATCTTTTCCTCAGTTTGGGCCTTTGCTATTCTGACTTCCCTCGCTGCTTCCTTCTGCCTTAACTGGTACAGCTCTCTGTCCTGCTCTTTCTGTGTTTCCTTATACTTCCAGAATGTTATCTTTTTCTTCCTGACTTTCACAGCCACCTCTTTTGAGAACCATAGTGGCTTTTTCTTTCGTTTTGATTTGTTTATTTGCTTCACACAAAGGCTTGTTGCCTCTGTGATGGCAGTTTTGATGATTCCCCATTGTTGCACCACACTTCCTTCTAGCCTGTTTGCTAGTGCTTTTCTGAAGCACTCTCCCATCTTGCCAAAGTCAGCCCTCCTAAAGTCCAGTACCCTCACATTTGTATGGCTTGACTCTGTAGCTGAGTTTAACGTGAACCACACGGTTTGATGGTCATTGTCCCCAGATGGCAACCCACTTCTAGATCTGAGATCCTCTCACTGTCCCCGTTTGAGAGTACGAGGTCTAAGGACCTGAGTTTGAATCCCACAGCTTCCACTTGCATACTGTGTGACCCTGAGCAAGTCACTTAACCTCCTTGTGCTCCCAGGTCGCTCCTGTAAAAAAGCTTTCAACTTAGTGTGCTATACCTGGTTAAATAACTAACTAAAAAAAAAAAAAAAAAAAGATTGCTCCCTCATGAGTGGGTTCTGAAACTAGCTGTCTAAGGCCTGCCACCTGTAAGGCATCAAGAATGGCCCTGCTCTTGGATGTGGCTGCAGCAAATGTGTTCCAGTTAACATCTGGCATATTCAGGTCTCCCATCAACAGTATCTCCCCTTTCTCTGCCATTCTAAGAATGCCTTCTATCATATTCTTGTCCATTCCCTCCCCCGATATGGAGGTCTGTACACAACCCCTGTGCAGATTGTGGTGCCCTTTCCAGTCTCCAAGGTGACCCACAGTGCCTCCTCTCCTCCCTGTTTACTCTTTTGTTCAGTTGCTTTTATCCCTTCCCTTACATACAGAGCTACTCCTCCCCCACTTCTCCCCTGCCCTGCCTGTCTCTCCTGTAGGTTATGTACCCTGGTATGTTAACATCCCATTCATGGTTCTCTGTGTACCATGTTTCTGTGACTGCTACGATATCCAGGCATCCCTCTTCCATCAAGACCACCAGCTCAGGGAGCTTGTTGCCCAGACTATGGGCATTGGTACTCATTACCCTCCATTTCCTGATGGCCTTACTCCCTTTTGCCCCATCCCTGTCCTTCTTGCCTTTGTCACTTTCTCCATTTACCCCTGCCCTTCTCCCTATCGACACCTCTATGTTGGTGTTTGCCACACTTACTACCATGATTATTTGGGAGGGGGCTAGGATTTCCCTGCTCCTTTCCAGTGCCTCCCCTCTTGGTTAGTTTAAAAGCTTGCCAATGAAGCATTTAAACCTATCACCTAGGATTCTGGTTCCCCTCCCAGACAGATGCAGCCCATCATGCCAGTATAGGCTTGCATCACTCCAGGTGGACCCCCAGTCCCCAAAGAAACCAAATCCCTGAGCTCCACACCAGTTTTTCAACCACTGATTGAATCACATGGTGTGGAACACCCTGGCCTCTCCTATGCCATAGATGGGCAGCACCTCCGAGAAGGTTACCGTGCGTGCTACTTGACTAAGGCCCCTCCCCAATTCCACAAACTCTTCCTGCACTTCTCTAATCCCTTTCTTAGCCAGGTCATTTGTCCCTAGGTGGACAATGACATCCAGCTCCCTCCTGTGCAGCTGCTCTGGCAATCCTGAGGATTCGCTCCCTGTCCCTCAAGCCATGGCACCAGGCAGGCCTTACCTCCCTCTCCCTTCCTCCCCAGTTCTACCTTCCTAACAATGGAGTCCCCCACCAGGAGTTGTTTCCTTCCCTGCAGGGGTCCCCTGCCACCCTCCTGTGGGTCTCCTTTGTGGAGGTTCCCAGCATCCTCCTTGGTCTCCACTGTGGTGCCTCCATAGAGGAACCACACTTTGCCAGAATGGCATAGGAATTGTGGAGAGGTACAACTGAAGGGATGTGCCTCTGTTCCACCACCCTCACCCTCCCTGAGCCCACTGTGGTCCAACGCTCCTCTTTCTTGGCAACCTCTGAGGCAACAGCAGTGGCACTGGTGGTCCCTGGATGGAAGAGGAGGTCCCACAAATCCTGGCCAACTCAGCCTGGAGATAAGCAACCTCCTCCCTCAGCCCAGAGAGGTGCCTGCAGATGGGACAACACCGCATCCTCCAGAACGTCTCCCGGAAGACTGCTGCTCCACAGCCACTGTACTGCACCACTCCAATCATGTCTTATTTCTGGCCCCTTAACTGTTTGCAATCCTTACTCTTTCCTCTGTTTTTTTTCTCTCTCTCCTTACTTTCTGCCTGTGTGCCCTTTAAGCTTCTGATTGTCCTGTTCTGAGACAAGAATATCCTATATTTCTCAGTAGACCACTTACTTGCTCAGAGGCAGACTTCCAGCAGCTAGAAGGGGCTGGAGAGCTACTCTTGCCCTTCTAGGATGGTGGGTCTTCGGTGGTTCTATGATCACTCACTTCCTGCTCCCAAACAGGAAGTTCCTGTTGTCAGTCAAATCCTGTGCCTATAAAAATAGAACTAGCTTTGGGTGGGGGGTGGAGGGGAGGGAAGGAGGGCAATATAGTCCCAGTAGAGAAAGTTCAGTCCTTTTTCCCAGTGTCTTCTGCCAAGCTATTAGCAGAATCTTTCTAAGGCAGTCTTTAAATGTAGCTTCCTTCTAGCTAAGCCACTCCCCCTACTTACTAGATCTTTCTACAAGTAATTTAAACCTCACAGCTATTAAGTCCTTTCAATCACCTGAGATTTACACCTAGATAACGGTTCAGATACCCATTCAGTTCAGTTAACCCAGACAAACACACACTTTTTTTTTGTTTTGTTTGTTTGTTTTTTTACCCTAAATTAAAGGTCCAAATACAAAAGTTCTTCTTCTTTAGTCCCAGCAGAGAAGTCTAGTCACACAGCAGTCCTTTCTCCTGGTGTCTTCTGCCAAGCAATTAATCAGTTTAATTTATAGGTGGGTGAGCTACTGTTTTGTCCATTGTTATTTTTGTTTTAATTTTTTAAAGACTATTATGAATACATTATTAGATGATATAAATGCATGGTTTGCATGTATATTGAGATTTCTGGAATCAGTGTTGGTCCATTTAAGTGCACAAGATGGCAACCATGCTGGGTCTGCTGTCCTATCTAGCTTAAGCTTAGCTGCTCTAGTTTTTCTATATGAAGTTGTAACTGAGTTTAATTTTTATTTTTATTACTTCTGCTGATTCGTGATGGCTACAGTTCCTTTTATTTTTATGGTTGTTTTCTATTCGACCATTGCATCTGGATGTTTTGTCATTTTGCCATATTGTCGACTTTATTTAAGTGCCCTTTACTTTGGGCACACTTAGATACAGTCTGTGCAGGATTTGCTATATTCCTTTAAAAAAAAATAATTTCCTGCTGTTGCATTAATGGTGAATTACCTGTTTGGAGCACTCACTGCTGGTGACTGGGGTCGGCTGACTCTTGGCTACTGCTGGGATCTGCACCTGGATCTGGAACAGCTTTCAGACCACTCTTGACACCAGAACTGGTTGGAGGCTCTTACTAGCACCACTTTTGTTGGGATGTTCTAGCGGTGTGGTGACAGTTTGCAGCTCTTTGTTATTCCCCTTTTTGAGGATATTGCGGCAGCTTTTGATAACTTCGGGCAGACTGTCATTTGTGTTGCTGCCTGAACACCTGGCCTGGGAGAGTCTATGGATGAGCGTGGTACAAACTGCTGTGGAGCCTATAATCTTGGCTGAGTTGCAAGACATGAATGTGGATTGTGGATTGATCTGGCTGGCTATGGTGGTGGGTGCCTGGTCTTTAGGGCTCCCCTTGGGGATAGAGTATATCAGCTGGAGGGCTGATGGAAAACTCTTTCTCCTGTGCCATATTGCTGCCTACTAATTTCACTGGGTGGCATTGGTGGACTTAGTGAGGTGTCTCTTTTGCTGAAGACCCTATCCCTGAGCTGTGTTAGGGCCAGAAATATTCACATCCAACCTTTTGGTCTGACTCTCAACAAGTCTGCTGCTTTTTCCATTCTATTCTGAATTATACCATCAGCAGGTACTATAATCATTTTTGTTTTTGAGGCAGTGAGAGTGCCTCGGTGGAATCCAATTTGTCATAAATTCAATTCTTGTGGCAGTGAGAGGGCCATGTTTTCTGGACATTTTATCTTGACAAGGGTTAGGTGAGAGCTACCCTTGTTGTATCGATTTTAAAGGAATTGGCAAATCTGTTAAGCAGTTTTTATGTAAAGATATTTGACAATATATTTCTGGACAATAATAAGTGATTTAAATTTTAACATTGGCTGTCCTAATCTTTTAGATAGTTGTTTATGGGTTTAGTTTGGGGTGGGATCTGATTGGTTTGATTTTATTGATTTTGGTTATTTTTAATTAGGTTGTAAGAGTTTTGTTTTGTTTTGGGGCGGGTAGTTAGGTTTTAGAGTGCTGTGATTTTATCTTACTGATTCATATAAAATGTGTTGGGGAAGTTTAGTGATGGTCAGGCATTATTCCCCCACCAGGCTCAGGGAACTATGTCCCTTTGAATGTCACCCATTACCATCCAACACTTATTTTAGGTTTCATGCTTTGGGGATAATTAGAAAGCGTATAAGAAGGGGGAGAGCTGGGCCTGGTGGGGGAGAGGAAAGGGGAGAGCAGATTGCAGTTGTCAGGTCCAGGAGGTACCCTGGTGTGAAATGGAGCAAGGACAGAGGTCCTTCTTGTCTTGTCTCCATACCCAAGGGTTCCAAGGCTAGTGGGCAGTTGCCAAGGTCTTCCCTGACAGCTCAACCGACCAGGGAGGTGTTATGCAGTGCCAGATCTATTAAGAAAACAACAGCTATTATAGGTGATCTTGTTGAAACAACTGATCTGGCATGCATCACCGAGACCTGGCTGGATGAAAATGCAGGTCCTGTATTGGCCTTGGCAGTTCTGGACGGGTTCTCGGTGATACACCGTCCCAGGTTGGATCATAGGGGTGGGGGTGTGGCCATTATATTTAAGACTGAGTTGAGCCTTGTGGATGTGCCATTGAGAAGTACCAGATCCTTCAAGTATATCCTGGGAGATGGTGTAGGCTGCAGGATACTCTTCATCTACCGTCCACCAGGAAATGGTGAAAATTCCTGCAGGAGATAGCGGATTTCATCATCAACATGGTGTTGAGGTCCCCCAGATGGATAATTCTGGGGGACTTCAATGCCTGGGTCAATGATGAACTCTCGCATTTTGGTCAAAATCTCCTCCAGCTGATGACGATGCTATGCCTTACACAGGTGGTTACCTCCTCGACCCATGTAGGGGATCACTCATTGGATCTGATCTTTCTTTTGGGTACGGAGATAGCTGACTTGGAGGTGGAACCAGTCAGCTGGTCTGACCATCACACCATAAGGTTCAGCTTCAGGGCTACCCTAATAGATCTGCCCCTATGGAGATGGTTCAGTACCGCCCTTTAAGGGGAATTACCCCAAGTGATCTATTGGCAGTGCTGGACCTATCGGGTTTGTTGTGTGAATGCATGAGTCCAGATGATCTCGTATTAGCCTATAATAAGGCTGTGGGAGATGCTCTGGACAATATTGCTCCTGTTCATGTGAGGCCTCTCACCTTTCGCCCAAGGAGCCCTTGGTTTGAAGGTTCCTTGAAGAAGTTGAGGTGAGTTGGCCAAAGGATGGCTAGAGTTTGGCAGAGGTCCAGCCTTGATGCTGACAGGCTTAGGTTGATGGCACATTATGATAGCTATCAATCAGAAATCACCAGTAAGAAGGCAGAATTTCTGTCCAGGGAGATTTCTGCTGTCTGGAATCGACCAGCTCAGCTTTTCTGGACTGTTGACAGATTGTGCAATCCAATCTGTCTCCAGCCCAGAGAAGCCTTTTCTCAGTTTAGATGTGAGGAGTCTGCTCGATTCTTCTCAGATATGATTTCCAGCATCAGGTCTAGCATTGGCCTAGCCTCTCCTATGAGGGTTTGCAGAGATCGGCATGAAGAGGCATACACTCTGTCTGTCTGGTCAGATTTCTGCCTGCCAGAATTCATGGACATTGTGCCCAACCAGTTGTAGTTTGGATCTGGGCCACACACCCCTTTTAGTTGGATGTGTAGATGTTATCTGTCCGATCCTTGCTGAAATTGTCAGGAAGTCCTTGGAGAGGGGGGGTCTTTCCAGATACCCTTAAGGAGGTGGTTGTTTGACCACTCCTTAAGAAATCCTCCTTGAATCCAGATTGTCTAGCTAACTACTGGTCTATCTCTAACCTGCCATTTGTTGGTAAGGTTATTGAAAAGGTGGTTACGTTACAATTGGAAAATCATCTTACAACTCACAATGTCTATGATACTCTACTGTCTGGTTTTAAGAAGAAGCATAGCACAGAGACTGCACTTGTCCTGGTATTGAATGACCTCCTAATGGCAAGAGATTGAAAGGCATGCACCATTCTGGTCCTTCTTGATCTCTCTGCTGCATTTGACACTGTAGACCATGGTGTGCTGTTGGAGTGTGTGCGGCATCTTTGTGGGCTGTCTGGTACAGTCCTCAAATGGTTTCATTCATTCCTCGTGGGCAGGTCTCAAAGAGTTGTCACTGGAATTTATTCTTCTGGCGCCCACTCTCTGCCCTGCGGGGTGCCGCAGGGCTCCATTTTCGCTCCCATGTTGCTTGCAGTGTACATGCTGCCATTGGGAGATATCATCAGGTGATACAGTTTGAGTTTTCACTGCTATGCAGATGATACTCAGCTGTATATGTATTTTCTACCAGGACAGAATGATATAATCTCAATGCTAAATAATTGCCTTGCTGACATCAGAACTTGGACAAGTACCAGCTGGCTGAGACTGAGTCCAGATAAGACTGAAGTGTTGGTAGTGGACCCTGGTCACCCAGGGGCGGGTTTGGGGGCTGGACAGCCATCAGGTTTATTGCTTGATGCATACCGCTCACTACCTCAGACCGTATGCTTAACCTGGGTGTTATTTTTGATGATGGTTTGATACTAAAATCTCAGGTGTGGGCTGTCATCAAATCCTCTTTTTACCACCTGAGGAATATCACCTGGGTGAAACACCTTGTTCCCCCTGACGATCTTCCAACATTGGTCCATGCCTTTGTCACTACTAGCCTTGATTACTGCAATTCCCTCTACCTAGGGCTACCTGGGGTTGATATCTGCCACTTGCAGCTGGTGCAGAATGCGGAGGCCAGGCTTTTTACTGGGACCTCTAGGTCCAGTCATATTATGCCTGAGCTCCGCAAGCTGCACTGGCTACCTATTCAGTGGTGGATCACCTTTAAGGTTGGCTTCTTCAAGGCCCTACATGATCAGGGACCTGGCTACTTGCAAGATCTCCTGGTACCCTACTGCCCCCTCTGCCCTCTCCGATCTACAGACAAGGGATTGCTAGAGATTCCCAGGGTGCTATTGAAGACATCTGGTGCTCGTACTTTTTCTTTTTCAGCTCCAAACCTGTGGAATTCTCTACCTTGTTGGTTAACAGAATGCCTGACTGTTGCTAGGTTTATAATTCAGTTGAAAATGTATTTATTCATTTTGGCCTTCCCTAACTATGGTTAATTTGTTTTATTGTCTTTTTAATTCATATTTATATTTGTTGTATTTGATTTTATTTTCAGTGCCTTGGTTTTGAAAGGTGCTACAAAAATAAAGTTTTATGATTATGATGATGAAGTAATGTTTTTTCCAGATCTAACAGACACAAAACTTTGTATGACGTGCACCTGTCCCTGGGTATTGTGAATCATGGTGTAGGAGTAAGTTATTTTGTTTAGTATGACTTTTAGTAATGTTTCAAATGCTGCATCTCTGTTGTTTTTGGCAAGCCAGATTTTCAACAGTCTCATATCCCACTTGATCTGAATTTGTATGTTTTTTTCCCTTTCTTTCATTTTCTATTTGGTCAAGACCTAGTGAGGTTACAAAACAATGTCTTCTGTTATCTGTATCAGGTACCTGAGGTAATCTGGTTATTCTGTCATTGGTTGAAAGGAAGCTATCAGCCACTGGTGTTTCTGCTATATTCCTAGCCTTATCATTTGTGTCTTGATGAGGTGCTTGCTGTATGGCTCTATTTCTTTCAGTGTGAAGAGGTACTTCACTCTGTATTGCAGTCTGTTCTGTGGTTGGCATAGGTGGTTCTGCTTGCCTCTCATCTGCTACAGTTTAATTGTGTGGCTCACAGTTGGTAGTGATATTTAAAAGAGCTGTGTCACTATGAGCGTAAGTTGTAACAAGATTATGCTCTCTCCACTTCTTATACTACCTTCAGATTCTGGCATCATTTATCTTTATGTGACAGTTGTGAGATTTACAATACCTTCAGAGAACATTTGGCTTTCTGTGTCACTTCTGACATTGACTGCAGACTCAGTTACAATTTCTCTTTCTGTATAAGCTGTCATATTTAAATTAGCATTTCTTTGACTTTCCCTTTCTGCTTCACTTTGTATTACAGGAACAGCTTACATAGTACAGAAAACTAGTATTACTGATGGAGTCCCCCTCCTAGTATCTTGGGGTGTGATGATGGAAGTCTGTGGGGAGGAGGGTGTGTACAGAACAGAAAGGATTCACATATCTGATTGGCCTTGCTTACCAGACCTGATGAAACCAGGATGCCCTACTCTTCCAGGTGCAGAGCTGGCTGATTGGAGGGATGAAGAATGCTAGTCTTCACCTGCTTGGCCTTGCCATCTTCACCTCCAAGGCCTTTATAGACAGTCTTCACCAGGCAAGCCTCTTGCCGTCTTTTTTATTGGTCCTCTGGTTCTTGGTCTAGGGACAGCACAGGCATGGGTCCCACACCCCTATGTTGCACACCCTGAAACACACGCACTAGGAGCTGAGCTGAGCTGTGCAGGCAAAGCTCATGTTAGCAGCACAAAGCTCATCCCAACCAAAATGATGCAACACTCCAAACTGCAGGAAACAGGGGATCCCATTTAATGAACAATTAATTGAAACCGAAACAGGGACTCCATTTGGCACAAAAACACACAACAGGTTGCCCTTGTGGTCAAATCAGAAGCTTGACAGGTACTCTGGACCATGAAGGTCACATCAGAAGCTCGATATCAGGCAGCTACCTTACAGACTAGGCAGTCATAGTCCAACACAGGCAGCATAATCCATGGCCAAATTAGGCCTTAAACAGCAAGCAGCAACATTTCTTTCTCAATTACAGAAACTGAACAGTCTGTAGCTGGGGCCATGTGGAACCAGAGGGTTATTCCTGGACCCCCCCCCCGGAACCCACTGGAACCCCTATTCACAGTCTTTCCATAAACGGAGCCATATCAAACAGTCTTTCGGGACCAGGGGCTGTGTCAGGACCCCTGGATACCCTTACCTCTCAGGTGTCATTCTCTTTTCCCCTCATTCCTTCTCTGATGCCTGAAGGAGGACAGTGGCTTCTCCCTCTGATCTCTCCCAAGCAACTCTCTCGAAAGGGATCCTACTCAAAGTTGTTCTCTGAGTAAATGGTAACAAAGCCCACCCCATGTTGCTGGTCCCACAGACTTCTCTCCACTTCTGCCTATACCCAACTGTCCTCTCCTGTTTTCTTTTACCCAATTGACAGTTTCTGGGTCCAGCCCCAAATATGGTGCTCCAAATGCAATGGCAGCTGCCACATCCAGCTGCCTCCCTAGATCCACTTACTGCCACACAAAAAAGAATAAAACAAAAATTAAAAAAAGGATAGACTTGCAGACACACTAGAGTGCTCAGTTGCTCCTTGTTTCTTAGTTGTTCTTCCAGAGTTACCATTGTGGGAGGTGATGGCCAACCTAAACAAAGCACGGCAATGCAGGTGCTGCTGACCATTTTGTAATATGCCTCTGGCAGCACCTGCACCACAAAGTATTGCATAGGCTGGCCACCACCTCTCTCCCTCCCTCCCTCTCTCCTGGGTAACTCTGGGAGTACAGCTAAGAAACAAGTCAACCAAGTGCTAGTTAATATGGCAGTGGGGACTGGGGCCTGAGAGCAGTTCTTCTTTTTTGCTTCATAGCAATTTTAAAATGAGTTGTGGTCCTTGAGGAATAGTGTAGGCCACCGTGTTCTGGCTAGCCTACAACAAAGTGTTGTATATGTTGGGTGGGCTTGCTGCAAACAATTGAAATGATTGTGGGGGGGTCTTCAGAGTTACACTAGGGGGGGGTTGGAGGCTTAGGATATCACTAACAGAGCAGACCAGGGCTGGGGGTGCCAAATGTTCATGGGCCAATGGACAAGATTGGGACTTAAATGATCCTGAAGAAGAGAGTCACTTGCACCTAGTAGTGACTCTGGACTGCTGCCTCCACCACAGCTGCACGATCCAGTCCTCCTCCACAAGTCAGACCCCAGCAACAGTAGGTAAGGTGTTTGCCCCTGAATACTGAAAGTCTGAATTCCAAAAACAAAATACCTTGGAATACGAGGATTCCAAATATACAGTCCAAAACCTGATCACCCCTGCTTTACACCAGTGTTAAGATCTATAATAAGGTAATATTGTAATAGTAGTAGAAGTAGTACTTGTGGTAGAAGTAGTAATTTTATTTATACAACACCTATCTCCACAGACTCTGGGATCTTTACAAAAGAACAGGTACAGTGACAACAAATAACATAAAATAAACAACAAATATACAAATTAAATAACTGATCAGTAAATAAATACATACTATGCAACAGCATTAAAAATGTAAAGGTAGAAAACTCAGTAATCCAATCAATTTATTTATTTTTGATTTATTTTAATCTTTGGTAACTGGGTAAGGCCCATTAGGCACAAGTACCTGTTTTCAGGGTCAACCTGGGAGCACTGGGAAGATACGCTACTTTCTCAGAGTCACATAGTATGCAAGTGGAGGTTGAGAGAATCAAACTCAGGTCTGCTGAATGTCCCAAGCTCATTCACAGCTTGTTATGCTAACCTCTAGGCTATACTGCCAGCCAAATTCAAATACTTCAAAGTTTGAGCCAGATGAAATAAACTTCTTAACCTCAGTAGAAGATTAATTTCCAGTCCATTCCCACCTAGTTGCACTACTTCTGTTTGAAACTCCTTCTGGTTTAATGATGAGCTTCAACAGTTAAAAATACTGGATCAGCAGCTAGATGGAAGGTGGAGAAATTGCAGCTGGTACTGACAAACTAATTTGTTCAGCAAAGCAAAGGCTTCTGTATCTGGGACCAGATTTCCTCCTCCTCCTTCACTGTCTATGAATTTATATAGCATTTTTGATTAGGAAAGGCAAACTAAGCCAAGTGAGTCCAGGGGGTCAGTTACATCAACCTGTTTTACTGATATGGGTAATGGTGGCCAGAAAATTGACGAGAATTCCCTACTGTTATAATAATTGGTGAGGCATCTTGAACTTTCACTTGGACAGCCACAAGAGATTGGCATAGAAACATAGAAACTTAAAATTTGACTGCAGATAAGGACCGCTTGGTCCACACAGTCTGCCCATTTTCTCTTCCTACTGTAACACCATAGACCCTCCCTTCCCTAATGACTAAGGTTCCCTTACACCTATCCCATGTGTTCTTGAATCCTGCTACAGCTTTCACCCCCACAGCCTCTGCCGGAAGGCTGTTCCAGGCATCAAACACTCTCTGTCTGAAGAAGTACTTCCTTACATTCCTCCTGAGTCTACCCCCACCCCCCTCAGCTTCATAGCATGGACCTTTATTCTTATGCATCTTTTTTTTCTGAAAAATGCTTCCCTCTTGTACCTTATTTATACTCATGAGGTATTTGAAAGTCTCTATCTTATCCCCCCTTTCCCTTCTTTCCTCCATTTTCCAACTGGCTGGCATTGAGGCAGAGTAAAATGGAGCTGTTACACAAACAGAAGGGGCTTTGGATTAACATTTCATCTGAATGATAACTCCTCTAGTGCAGCACTGCCATAGCACTGTATAGCAGTGCTAGTATTGGGTATTAGCCAAAGATCCTGGAGTGGTACTAAATTAGAACCCATGACATTACAATCTTATGATTCCAAAGGAGAGTTTACAACCTTCTATGTTGCAGACACAGTAGTGTAATACAGCCAGATGGAAATCAGGGAGAAAGAGAAAACTCTAATGCTGTGGACTGGGTTCCACCAGTTGGATAAACAAAATGTGCTCCAGGTACCTTCTGGTATATTCTAAACCACTTTAATGCAGGAAAGCATGTACCTAGAAATTCACAACATCTTTGAGCCATTTTAATTTGTCTTCCAACACTATCACAGTACACCAACAGCCCTAGTCATTGTCTGTATTTATCTCCTGGCAAGAGATCAAGGAGAGATGTCTGTTTTCATCTTTCTTGATCTTTTATCAGCAATTATCAGCAATCAGCAGTGTCAGTGGCTCAGTAGGTAGCACACTTGCCTCTGAGGCCGGGAGATCAGAGGGCTGTGGGTTCAGTTCCCCACATCTGGCACTTGGGTTAATATCCCAGTACTGACACTGTAATGCAGCATGAGAGGGGTGCTGCATTTTCTGAGGTGCCGTCTTTCGGATGAGACGTTAAACCGAGGTTCCATCTGCCTGGATTGGTGGTAGTTCAGGTGGATGTTAAAGATCCCATGGCACTTATCGAAAAGAGTAGGGGAATTTCCCTGGTGTCCTGGCAAAATTTCCCTCATTCACTAAAAATACCACCAACAGCTTAATCTGGTTCAAGGTCAGTTGGCATTCATCTGTATCCCCTTCCCCCGGGTCGTGCCTGAAAATAGGCAGGATTTGTCTAGTGCACTTACCCTGTCAACAAAAGCTAAATAAATAAATAAATAATATAACTGACCATCAACTACAGTAATGGTAGATAGACTAGAGACGTATGTGAGATAGTCTGGCACCATGTTTGTATTGATCCAGTTGTTTTTCACAGATTAGAAACAGTCAGTCTTGTTTGAAATATTCTAGTCACAGCTGTTAAACCCTGGATTGTGTGCACCACAAGGGCTGATCTAAACATGAGCCGATGATGAATTTGCATTAGGTGAATGTGCTGAAATTCAGCACTATTATGTTTGTTTGGGTCTAGTTGAACTTGTGGGACACATTGGAATCACTTCACCCTTCAGCTGATTAATTACAAAATATACTTTTCCCCATTCCAAAAGGCCAGTGCTAGTACCATTACCCACTCTCACCCACCCAAGTCATTTCTCACCCTCCTCTGCCTTCTTCAGACATTTTCTTACTTTCAAAATAAATAAATAAATATTCCAGCTCCTGGCATTGTGTCAAGTGCTGACTGAGTTTTTTTTCTAAATCTGACTGGAAGACCAGGGGAAGTGGAAGAGTTTGAGATTGACTTTGGTGGGCAACTGGTGGTCATGGGGTTCCCATTATCCCTATTCATACACTGTTAACCCCAATATCAAGGTTAATATCGAGGACTTGAAGGAAGTGTCTTTGGCCATAGTTTTGAAACTAAACCAAAAACAGTGGGTACAAATGAAAGCCAAACTGAATTTGCCACTTTCCACATTTGCTTTCTCTTAGGTTGAACCTGAGCCCCATGTTGTTTGTAGTCTACAAGCTACCACTAGGAGAGATCATTAGGAGACACAGCCCTGAATGTTATTACTATACAGATAACAGCCAGCCATATCTGTCTTTTCTGCCTGACTGAACTTAGCTCAGCTACGCTACTGTTAGAACAATGCTTGTCACAGATTATTAACTGTATTCTTTCCAACTGGCAGGCATTGAGACAGAGAAAAGTGGAGCAATTACACAAACAGTGGCAGATCAAGTAGTCCCAATACTGAGGTACAGTATAACCTCATGTTGCCCACCCTCAGTTGAATTCAGCTTGAGGCAGTTAAGGTGTTATGCAGTGTGGGTGTAACTCTTGATGGCTAGTGATTGAGTCCCAGATGTCAGCAATAGTCTCAAGTGCTACTTCTGACAAATATTGCTTACTGTGCCTATTCTTGAACATGCAAATACAGACTCACATTTACTCTTATTTGGACTGCTGCAATGTGTTCTATGAGGACTTCCTACTGACCCTTTACAGTATGTTCTGGGGATAGTCACTTGCTACACAAGTCAAAGGCCACTGTGTGTTTCTCCCTTGCACCTGAAATCTGCAGGGGACTGTACCTTTTATGTCTCAGCCCTCGGAATATGAAATGCTCTACCAGAGACATATGTTTTGTAACTTCCCTTCCAACATTTAAATCCAATCTGTAGTGATATTTACTTAGCCAAGTGTTTCACAGTTAAATGCAATATGTTCTGAATTAATAAATAGCAAAGACAAATCTAGAAATGTAAGTGGCCAAGAGACATCACCTGACTTTCTCTAAAATGCTAGTGATGCAGAGTCAAGTGCATGATTTAATTTCCCTTCCCCAAAAACCTCATTACTAACACCAGCTGTGACATACAGTTAGAGATGGGTGAAGTTGGGAAACTTTGCTCTGCAAATTAATCTGCTAATTTAGTGCAACTCAGATATTAATTCGCTGACACGAAGATCCGCCCACAAAGTGAGGAATTTCTCACGCAAAGTGTGGAATGTCACCTGTCAATGGTACAATTTCAGTGCAAATGGTAGAATTTCACAGTTTGCAGGAAAAATTCTGCCATTCATGGGCAAAATTCAACACTTTGCAGCATAATTCTTCAAAAACAACCCCCCACCCTGGCAAAGTGACATAGGTGAATTTTTAGCCTAATAGGAAAAATTCACAGATTACTCCACAGAGGCGAATCTGCTGGTGAATTTCAACTTTGCAACATCTCCACATACAGTATCAATACACACCACATAAACTAGAAAAAGCCAGCTGATGCAATCTTTAAATTATTTCACTTTACTACTGAAATGTACCAAATACTTTGCTTCTCTGTTATGAATGTTCCCCAAGTAAAATGCAACTCACTTACAGTCTTTCATTACATTTCTCATTCTTCCCTACCAGCTACCTGATGTAGTTATCATTCAAAATACTGAAACTATGGTCTTTGGCCTGTATAACAAAAATCACTGTTTTCATACTTTGGCTGCTGGTATGTTAACACACATATACCACAACATGTGATTTTTAAAACCACTGAAAAGTGCATAAGAAAATGGCAATACTTTCTCCTCAGTCCCCATACAAAGACATCCCCACCCAAAACATATTATTTACACAATCACAGTCTTCTCTGCTTAAATGTCCAGTCAATATTATGAGCAGTGGCAGAGCTAGAGGGGGGGCTGGGGGGTGATCACCCCTCCTGGCTGCCCCGGTGTGAGTAGTGATGCCCCACTACCATCTTTATTCACTGTTTAGTGCCCATTGTGGAGCCTACGATTGACTAAATGCCCCCCCCCCCGGCTCCCAAATGTTTCCAAACCTGGCTCCACCACTGCTTATGGGGCATGCTGTTTAGAAATTAAACATTTGTGCAACAGCGTTGCAACAGTGCAGATGTTCTGGTAAATGTTTTCTGAAAGACTCTGCCTTCTGATACAATTTGGCTAATACACGACAATAAATAATCACCAGCAAGAAGCAGCAAACTAATAGCACACAACAACATTCTACAACACCTATGAAATAAACTGCTGTCAGAGCCTATATGGCTGCATAGTGTTATTGATGGTGGTTGCATCCTAGCTGTTATGTCTTTTGTAAACATTCATCTGTCTGTCTGTCTGTAAAGGTTCCATGGGCTGAATCTTTTAGTGGCACTCAGTTTAGGATGGGCTGCTGTCTTCTCTTTTAAATAAATCCTTCAGTATCTGCAGCACATTATTTTTTTTAAACTAAGTTACAAAGGATATAAAAGAAAGTATGCAACTGCCATCAGTAACATCACTTTGCAGCCATATTGCTTTTTGTACATACATCTGTGAACTATAAAAAAATTTTGACAGATATTTCATGATATATCCAAAGAGATTTTCTCTGGTGGCCCATACTGGTACTGCAGTGTGGAAATTTCTCCAGAGATATAACAGAAATTTCAGGAAATATCTGATCATGTTTATGGCTGCCACTTTAAATGGTTAAAATAGGTACTGTAATGTGGCTCACACGCAGCATAGATTCAGAACTGGAAGATCACGTGCAACCAATATGATTGCCTTTCATGTTGCTTTGAGGTGGCAGTAAAGTATAGTGGTCAAGGGCGCTAAGCTGCAAAAATGGAGACCTGGGTTTGAATCCCATCTGCTCCCACTTGCATACTGTGTTACCCTGTGCAAGTCACTTAACTTCCTTGTGCTCCCAGGATGCACCTGAAAACAAGCTTTAGCTTACTGTGCCTTTCCTGGTTAAATAATTTCCCCTTTCCTTTTTCTTTCCTTCTATGGACCTATTAGTGAGTGACATAAAGATGGGGTGCATGTACATGTAATATACCTGGATTTCTCCAAGATGTTTGATGTTGTCAACCATATCAAGGTGGTAGAAAAACTTAGTAACCTTAGGGTTCATAACAAACAGATCACCTGGATCATGGGCTAGCTAAGGAATAGCGGTCAGTCTGTAGTAATTAATGTATTCACTTAAAGTGAAGGGAGGGTGCTGAGTGGTGTACCGTAGGGGTTGATCCTGGGTACATGCCTTGCTGGTATCTATATAAGTGATATAAATATTTCATCTGCCAGTGCTCAAGTTCACAGAAAAAACTAAGCTGGGAATAAAAATACAGTACACACATGTGAAGATATATTGTGAAATTACAATCTAACTTGCAAAATATAGACACATGAGGCCAAGATTAGGACATGAAATTCAGTCTTGACAAGCACTCAGTTATGCACTTGGGATAAACTAACCCAAATGATATGCATCTTTTAGGAAGCAGGGTACTAAAATCGCTAAGGATGAAACTGACCTAAAGATGGTGATATCTAATTATTTAAAGAACAGAAGATACTCTTATACAGTATGTAGAAAGGCAAACTAGACACTTAAATATTGAAAATGCTTTGTTCGTGGAGCACCTGATGTGGCATTCAATCTTTAAAGAACATATATTAAGCCATATACAGACTTTAGTAGATTCAGCACTGAATTCAATAAAACAAAACTCATAAAATACTTGAAATAACAACCAAAATGATTACAGTCATGGGTGACAAAACCTATCAGCAGAGAGTGGTAATTTTTGAGCTTCACAGTTTGCAAAATCGGACAATATGGGGAGACCTATTAAAAATAGAATAATAGATAAGTGTCTATTACAAGACAGTAACACCATCGAGAGTTTCTGGGGACTAGGAACCTCGCAAGTGAAGCTCGAGTGGTTCCTAAAGTCCCCAAAACCTCAAGATGGTATTAATGCTTTGAAATAATCATTTATCTATATGTTGTTTTTTGTAATATATAGATCTGACGCAAGTATTCTCTTACTTTCGCTGTTTTGAGAAGTCGTACTCACAGTATTCTGTGATGTGCTGTAGAAATGTAACTTCAAAAAACAGAAACTGGAAGGCAAACACAACATGTTCTGGAAGGTCCATGAACAGAGCCAGTGACTGTGGCTACCATGAACATCCAATTTAAACACAGACCCAATGATTGCGGTTAGCAAAACAGCAAACAATTGTTTAGTTTACTTTTTTTTTTCCTTCAGGCTATTGCTGGTATCGAATATGCTTACTCTGACTCAGAGTCAGAGTAAATCACAAAGCAGCATCTCTTCATTGATAAAGGTGCCTGCTGTATGTTTATAGACAAATCACTGTAGAAACTGCAATGAAAACCAAAATATGTTTCCTGATGTTGCTCATCAATGTCACAGTCTTGGTTACTTGTGTTATGGTACAATCCGGGAGGGGGGGAACCAGTCTCATATCTCTGATGTTTACACCCATTCTTGTTTTCATTTGACATTCATGATACTCTAAATAGTCATTGCCTTGGCTGTCTTTCCCTAGAACAATGTTCCCCATCTCAACTGGTACTATTCACTAGTACATAATGTGAAATGTAAGCCAATATTAAAAAACAGCAGATGCAGAAGGGCAGTTGGAGAATGATATCCGAGTGTTCCTGACATGCACAACAGGTCAATGTCAGTTTCTGATAGTGCATCAGCCTGACGTGGATGGCTGCCCATCCCTAACTTCTTGAATTATTTCTGTATAGCAGTGAGAGTTTCTAGGTTCTGCCTGAAGATTATGGATGAGCCCTGGAAAATAGATGCAGGAACGTTATTTTTGCTCAGATATCTGTCTGTGCTGCTAAGGACACCTCTCACAGTACTTGGCTCATATTTTAAGTCATCTTTTTTTTTAACTGAAAGACATAGTCAGGTAAAATTGCATCTAGTTGCTTTGTGGAGATTGATTCTATTGGATGGACCTCACCATGTTTTGTGAGGTAGGTCTGCAGCAGCCTGAGGTCAAATGTGCTTTTTCTATTGTATTTAGCTTCTCCTGGTTTTCTACAAACCAGAGTCTTTATTCTGTGGTGTTCTTTTCTGTTGGGAAATCCATTTTCAGTTGTTTGCGGCCTGTTAGCGAGTGGTGAGTCAGTTTTCTGTGTAGGTGACAGTTAAAGTGAAAAGCCAGCTCCAGCTCAGGAGTTCAGTGCTCTTGTGCTTCAATGCTTGCATGGTAATACTATCATTCAGAGCTCAAATGATAGTATTATGAGCTCTAAATTATAGTATTATGGCAAGGAACAATATTATTATCAGTGGTGCAACGATAGCATTATCAAGTTGGAGGTGGAGTATTACAGTGATTTTTTTTTGTATGGGTTACTGATATATTAAAATGGCTAATACATATATTACAAATGTTTAAAACAATAGGTGGCCATGATCTACAGCTCTCCTTCATTCTTGACGGTATAAAAAAAAAAACAAGCATATGACACAAGAGGGCATAATTACCAACTGATAGAAAGAGTTATAACACTAATAAACGGAGGGCATGCATTATTCAGAGAATAATTAATCTTTGGGACAAGTTTATGTAAAGAACTAGTTGGAAGAAATAACCTAGACAGCTGTAAACATGCACTCAACAAACTTATGGATAAGGAAACATGTAACGAGTATTACCACTGAGCAGTGGGGGATCATTTTTATGGCCTTTGTCTTCCACTGTTTGAACCTTCAGGTATGAACTCCACTGTAAATTAAGTAAACTGAGCCCCTCAAATACTGAGAACAATTCAAATGAGTAGTACTACATCAATAAATATGGCACCATCTTACCCCTCCTAAGTTGCAATGCAACACAGTCGAGAGGTAACTGTACACTTACAAATTAGGCAGAATCTCCTGTCCTTCTGATGTCTCCCCTGCAGTTACTCTGTTCAAGGACTCCCACTCCTGCTTAAGCACTCATGCTGGGACCACTCATGTGGGACTACTTGATTAGCCAGGAACTTTGTAGTGTGTGACCCTGCCTCCACTACTGTGCACTGATCACTAACTGGGCAAAACAGGCAGTCTGGGTAAATCAGTTCAAACAGAAAGCAGCTCCTACTGCTTTAAAGGCTGATAATCAGGTGAATGAACTAAAGCCTAATCAGAACACTTTGATCAAGGTCTCTGACTCTGGATGGCATCCTGATGGCATCAGCACCTCGTAGCACTGTAGAGAACAAGCTTGCATTTGGGACTCCTCTGGGTGTGGTCTCAACTCCACTACAGTGCACCAAGTGCTAATTGGACTAAACAAGCAGTCTAGTTGAATCATTTAAAATAGAAAGCTGCTCCTACTACTTTATAGACCAAGGATTGGGTAAATGAATGGTGGGAACCCATTCAGAACACTTGGCTCAGGACCCCCAACTCTAGATGGCATATTGATGGTGTCTGTTCCTTGTGGTACTGTCGAGGACATGCTGAAAAGAGCAACATCAGCTTTGGACACAAAAAAGAAATTAAAAAAAAACAGTACTATTTTAAACTGAAAAAAAGACAAAATGCACTAGGGGGATTAAGAAGGGTACAAACATGTCCCGCTGTCCATTTATATCACACAAAGGTAGAGAAAGGTTAATGATCCTTTTTTAACAAAGAAATATAGTCCAACGCAGGATTTCACTGAAAAAGCTGGTTTCTGCAGAACTACAGGAGACACATACAAATACAATTTGTGGAGAAAAGGAAACACTTCATTGGGACTGTGTTCCTATTGTTGAGGACAGATTTTTGTTCAACTCAGATCTTGCTTTGGCTGTTTCACACCATATTGGCAACCAACCATGGTTCATAGGCTGGCAGTATAGCCTGGAGGTTAGGGTTAGGATCTGTGAATGATCTTGGTACATCCAGCAGACCTGGGATTGATTCCCACAACCTCCACCTGCATAATGTATGACTTTGAGCAAGTCACTTAACCACCCCAGTGCTCCCAGGTCACCCTGAAAACAGGCACTTTTGCCTACTGGGCCATACCAGGTTACCAAAGACTAAAAAAATGATTTGCTTATTCTTATCAGCATTACAATGTCCTATACTGGCTCGCACAAACACTCCTGTGTTATTTATTTTTTGCAATGCACTGTATTGTCTGTAATAGTACTGTACTTCTGTGTTTTTCTTTTCATTTAAGGCAGCAGAGCATAATAGCAATGAAAATCTTCACCTATACTTTTTAAATTCTATTTCAAATTGTCCCTTATCTCGTCACTTATATAATGCCCTTTATTCTCCAGTTTGAGTCTGCTTTAACAATATTACAGCAAGGTTGCAACACTATGCAGGGTAAACACAGTGCAGGGTATGAGTGTACAGTACAAATTAAATGTACAAGTGTGAATTGCAAGGAGAGTTACAAAAGCTGAGGTAGAGCCAGGTAAGATAAAGAATATGGGGATGCAGTAATGCAGCCCATACATCCAAGCTAGAGTACTACAAGGAGCTTAAGTATGGGGGAGCAATGGTGTAGGGAGGTTCAGAATTGGTGCAGAGTAAACCAGGTGAGGAGTAGCTGTTACAGAGCTGAGAAATGAGTTAGGTACAAGAACAGTTAGTGGTGAAATGTGTGGCTAGGAGACCATTTAGGTGCTGGGAGTAGAGATGCAGTGAATTTAAATTCTGCCTGTGAAGTGTGTGGGCACTTTACATTGGCACTTTGCTATGCAGAGTGCCCATGTAGGAAAGGCTCACTTCACCTTGTGATTATTACTTTGCGTTGTCATTCTGCCTTGATGAGAAGTAAGGTGGAGTGACAACAATATTGGCAGCACCCCACACACACACAGTCATCAGAATTAATGTGCAACCCCAAAGTGCTACTGTCTTGTGTCCAGAAAATTCCCCAGTGCTGACAAAGTGAAATGAGAGCATAACAAGAAATGCAGTCTCCCAGAATTAATGGTGCACTGCAAATGCACAGACAGATTAAGATTACTCTGTGCACTCAAGAGATGCATATGGAAAGGCACAACAAGACCTAACAAGTGCTCACAACAACCAAGTCACAAATCCAAATCTGGAAAATAATACCTTTTGCCGGTTGGGGGATTAATGCACAGCAGAAACAATTCACTACCAGTAAAGATACCACAAAGCAGTACAAAAATTTAATGCAGGTGCACTGCATAGCAGATTCACACTGCTGCAGTTACTCTGTGGCACAATAAAATGTGTCTGATTTAATGGCATGCATCACAGACACACTCACAGACACACTACATGTAATGCGTAACAAACTGAAAACCTTTAGTAATATAGCCAAATGTTTTAAACCAACAAATTATACACTACTGCACCACAACAATCAGCAAAAAAATGTCAAGAATTACTGAAAATATTACTGTGTGTACATTAACACAGTTATACAAGAAAAATTTAACCAAAACAGAAGGACTGCCTTTTTCTCCAAGTTAATGTACCTACACCACAAATACACCCTTCCCCCAAGGCACACTTCACAGTACACAGACTGACTGATCTAAATTAACATTCAAAATCCACACACAATAATAAGCACTCAAGGATATGAACACAGAATGGTTTCCAACAATCGATGTGCTAAATTTTGAGCAAAAAATAAATAAATGACTCAAAAATGCATTTTAAACAGCTTTTGGAGGTTTTGAATCCGCAGAGCTATATGAGCAAACTATCTCCAGCTACCACTACACACACATTACCCAGTCCAGAAATGAGGCTGTGCAGAACAATCTAGAGCCCATGTGACCTGCAATCCAATTAATCACTGCAGAATTTCATTTGGAGCTCAATTACAAGGCGAAGTGAGGTGAATTACATTAATTTCTATGTTCTTTGCCTTAAAATTGGTGGAGAAGTGGTTTGGGGAAGGCGGAATATCGCAAAGTCATTGGTTTCAATGGACTTCACATTCCTCATTATGAAGCAAAGTACTCCGCTTCACATTGCGAAGTATTCTATGGATTCCGCCTTACTCCGTGAATCACTTTGCGGAGCGAATTGGGGCCACTTCGCCCACCACTACTTATAGTACTGTAACTCACATGCTGTACAGGAAGGAATGCGAATACCTATTGTTGTACTTCCCCGATGAGCTGAGCCCGTATCATAAAACTCCTCAATTTAAAAACACTTATTAATGAGTACAGTGGTGGTGATTGGGTGAAGCCTGGAGAGATACTACAAAACAGGCTTACAATACATGCAAGTAACTAGTAAAAAAATTAATTTTGTGATTCATGATGTGATTGTGATTTGTGAATCATAATTTGTGACTGCATTTGTGACCGTGATGATGAAGAATGTGATTTGGTGTGAGATAACCAATACGAAACTGTATGGGAATGCGAATGCCTGTGGCTGTACTTCCCCGATGAGCTGTGGCACAAAACTCCCCAATTTAAAAACTCATCTTAATGAGTACAGGGGTGGGGTGGTGAAGCCTAGAGAGATACTACAAAACAGGATTACAATACATCCAAGTAACTAGTAAAAAAAAATAAATTTTGTGATTCGTGACGTGATTGTGAATCATAATTTGTGACTGCATTTATGACCGTGATGATGAAGAATGTGATTTGTATCACGAGTGACTCGTGATGATGGCCCTGACTTAAAAATGCATATTAATGAGTACAGTATTCATGCAGAGATATGCACCACACCAGTCCAGTACTCTGAAGGGAAGCCAAAGAAAAACTGTGAATTAAGTTACAGATGGAGATTGGGCCCTAAAGATATGCAAATGCACAGACAGATTAAGATTGCACTGCACACTGAAGAGATGCAGACGCAAAGGCACAACACCTAAGCAGTGCTCACCCTCAGAAATCCAAATCTGGAAAAGAATACTTTTGCTGGTTGGGGCGGGCTGCGGGTGGGAGGGCAGTGTACTACAGTAATAGTCACTAGTACTAGTACCAGTAAGGATACCACAAAGAAGTACAAAAATCACACAGCTGCAGTGGATAGCAGGTTCACTTGCTTAAATTACAGTACTATGTGACACAATAAAAGATGTCTGATTCAATGACATGCATCACACATACTCACATACATTAAGTAATGCGTAGCAAATTGAAAACTTCAGGAATATAACCACGTATTTTGAAACAAACTAAAATTATTCACTTCTGCACCACAACAAACAGCAAAAAAATTTTACGAATTATTGAAAATATTACTGTTTGTACATTAACACAGTTATACAAGAAAAATATCACCAAAACAGAAAGAACTGTCTTTTTCTTCAAGTTAATCTGCCTGTACCACAGATACACCTCTCCCCCAAAGCACACTTCCACTGTTTCTCAGTACACAGACTGAATGTTGTACATTAACATTCAAAATCCACAAACAAACAATGAACACTCGATGATATGAGCACAGGAGGGTTTCCTACAATCGATGAACTAAAGTTTCAGCAAAAAAATTACTCAAAAAGGCTTTTTTAACAGCTTTTAGAAAGTTTGAATCACAGAGAGCTCTCAAAGCAGACTGTCTCCTACAGCTTCCTACACACACTACCCTGAACTGAGACTGTGCAGAACAATCTAGAGCCCTTGTGACTTGAATCCCATGAATCACTGAAAAATTCATCTTTGGAGCTTAAAAACAAGGCAAAGTGATGCAAAGTGCATTGTTTTCAATGTACTTATGTACTTTGCCTTAAAGACTGGTGGAATAGTGGTTTGGGAAGGCGGAGTAATGCAAAGTCATTGTTTTCAATGGACTTCGCATTAACCATTATAATGTGAAGTACTCTGCTTTGCATTGTGGTGCACTCCGCAAATTCACCTTCACTCCACAAATCACTCTTCGGAGTGAATTGAGGCCACTTCTCCCATCTCTAACTGGGAGGGAGAGGAGTGATGGATATCAGGTGCAAGGGAGTTCCATAGCTTGGGCACGCGGTAGCTGAAAGCTGCCTGGCCTGATGCCGAGGACCTATGTGGGATATAAAGTAGTCTAGAGTCATTTGTCCTGAGAGCATATATTGGGGTTAGGTCAGTGGACAGGGCTGAGGAGAGGTAGGAGGGCAGAGAGTGGGCCCAGTATTTGGCCGTGAGACATGCACAGTATGCAGATCTGCAGTCCTTAAGGGATGGTAGCCCAAGTGAGTGGTAGAGGGTACAGTGATGGGTGGAGTAGGGACAGTCAAGAGCAAAATGACAAAAGGAGTGAAAAAGGGGTCTAGTACGGAGAGGAAGGTCTTGGGGGTGGCACTGTAAACTATGTCACCAAAGTCAAAAATTGTCAGTATCATTTTCTGCACTATGGCATGATGAGCAGGCAATGGGATAGAGCTGTGATTGCGGTAGAGGGCACCCAGCCTTAGATAGAGTTTTCTATGGATGTCCTCGATGTGTAAAGAAAAATCCAGGTGCTGGTCAAGCCAGAAACCCCCCCCCGGTATCTGAAGGAAGAGCAAGCCTCCAGCGTAGTCTCATTCAGGGTGTGGAAAGTTGGGGAGAAGGGAGCAGCGTGAGTCTCTGCCTTGTACTGAAGGTCATGGAGATCATCTTCTTGGCACTGAGGTGAAGCTGGTTTGAGCAAAACCAGTGCTAGACATTGTTGAAATCCTGCTGAAGTCTGGTCGCTACGTCCACAGCAGAAGGCTGGATGTATACAGCATGGTATCATTTGCATACATGTGGATGGAAGCATGTGGGCAGGCAGAGGGAAGATCATTTAGAAAGATAGAGAATAGGAGAGGCCACAGGACAGAGCCCTGTGGCACACTTGAGATAATGGAGAGGGGGTCAGAGGTGGAGTTGCCAATCCTGACTGACTGCATCCAGCCAACAAGGTAGGGGTGAATCCAGGTGATGGCCGAATGACAGAGACCTGCAATGGCAAGTTTAGTCAGGAGAAGGGAGTGGGAAACTGTGTTGAAGGCTTTGTTAGATCCACAAAGATAGCGTAGGTGATGTGTTCTTTATCCATGGCTGTGAGGATTGAATCCGTGAGCCATAGAAGGGAGGTGGTGGTGGTGTGCGATTTTCTGAATCCAGACTGGGACTGGAAAGTGGTGTAAAAGGAAGATGAATTGAGGAAGGCAGAGAGTTGAGAGAGAACACGTTTTCTTGGAGCTTAGCTAGAATAGATATGAGGGAAATGGATCTGTATTTTTCAGGGGTAGATGGGTCACCACCCTTTGGTAGAGGTATGACCATGGTGTGTTTCCACTCTGCTGGTATCGAGGCTTGCAAGAAGGACAGGTTGAAAATCACGGCTGGGGGGGCAATGGCAGGGGCCGATAGGTGCAATAACTTAGCGTTGAGGCCTGTGGGGCATCTGCCCTTGGACGGGTTGAGGACAAGGAGTGCATTGTATACCTCAGTTACTGAGTGGATAGAGAAGGATTGGGTAGGTGGGGTGTCTAGGGCAGGATCAAGTATGGGGAAGTGGGTGGTGGGGGCTGCGGGAGGGGGATAGCAAGGAGGTGGAGCAGTTAACGAAAAAGGAGTTGAAGTCTGTGGCTACAACAGGGGGGTCATTTATCAAGGATGAGCCTATGTTTAGGGATGGTGTTGGTGGCTGTGTAGGAGGATCAAGTAGAGATTTGAGGACCTTCCAGAAACCAGCAGAATTTTTTTGTTTATGTAGATCTAGGATTACAATTATCTTTGAGCCAAGGCTCTTTTACAAAGGTTCCAAGTCAGGAGAGTACATACATGTTAAACAAGGGCATACAATATTAAAGAGAGCATACAAACATATTCATTGGTTCATGTATGGCATCACGGTCAGTAGGATACATGAATAACACACACAAGGAATAATTTCAGAAAACTAAAAGAAATCAGGGAGGAAGGGTGAGAGGATAGGGGGGTGGCATCCGAAAAAGAGACTAGAGCAGCTCATGGCATTGTCAAAGAACATCAGAGGGGTTGATCTCAATGGGGAAGTGGGAAGTTAGGGGTGGCAATCACATGAGCTGGAGGCCATGAGATGATGATGGAGGCTTGATTTGAATATGCCCAGTGAGGAGGTGGAGGTGATGTGAGTGCTGAGGGCATTCATCCAGCTGGGTGCACGGTGTGCAAAGGGTCTTTGGACCAGAGTGGTGCAGCATCTGGGGACCTGTAGAAGCTGACATTCAGACCCTCTAGTGTTACAAGGATTAGTGTTTGGGCACAGGAGGGCTTGGACACTAGGTGGAGTAATGCCCAAAGTAGTTTTTTTTGCCATCAAGCAAGTAAGGTACGTTATGCTGTTAGCAAGTTGAAGCCATCCCATTTGGGTGTAAGCCTCACATGTATGTGTGAGCCAGTGGGATCCAGTAAGCAGGTGACAGGTCTTGTTTAGGGAGGTCGTTATGCGCCTGAAGGCTGTAGTAAAGGCAGATCCATAGATTATGAGGCCGTAGACAAGGACGGAGACCACAGAGCTCTGGATAGCTGGATAAGATGGTTTATGTTTGCGTGGAATGCAGAGTTAAAGTACTTAGCCTTGGCTTGTCGGATTAGCCTTGTGCAAGTGTTTTGTAGAGTTTGATACTTCTGCCGGTCTTGAGGCAAACCAGTCACTTTGGATGTTTTCCATGCCAGGTTGTGGTCTTTGAGGCTGTCGATGATGCCAGCAGAGATCCAGAGAAGGTGTGCACCATGTACCCTGGCTCATCTGATATAGGCAGTGTGGTTCCAGATTGTAAGGAACCTGGATCTGGATCTGAATCCCTCTAAAGGAGTGTCTGGGAAGATTGTTTGGGTGATGAAGGGCCAGTCAACATTGGCCAGGTCTTGTAGAAGGGAGGTAATGTTTAAAGCTTTGTAGGATCTGGTGCTGAGGATGAGTGGAGGAGGTGCCATAGGCCTGGAAATCTTCCTGATCATGTAAATTATGTGTTTGTCACTAAGGAAATCAGGGAGCAAGCCCACTTGAATGATTCAGTGAGGGTGGGAGGTTAAGGACCAGTCATGAAGGGAGTGGTTTAGGGATTTAAGATTTAAGCAGGTGGGCTCAGAGATCATTTGAGTGAGGTTTGGGGCAGTCACTTTGTTCTGGATTTTGGCATTGGTTTGGGAGAGCCAGTTTTGGTTGAAGTCCCCAAGGATGTGAAGCTCACTCCATGAGGCTATTGCTTTTATGATGCCAAGGTGGTCTATGATGGCAGGCAGGATTGCATCCTGTGCCCAGTATGAACCTGCAATAAATATTGGAGCATTTTTGAAGGAGGGCTACCTTGATTAGGAGCGAGTGGATAGATGATGTTTAGTGGGGCAGGGCAATTTTTGAGAACTGCATCCCGTTTGCAATGTACATGGCAACTCCACCTCGACTTTTGCCTCCTGGACAATCGAGGTAGATGACAGAGTAGCCAGGTATCATTACTTCAGAGTCCTTATTGTGTGGTTTAAGCAAGGATTCAAATGTGATCAGGACATCAGGGCGAAGTGAAAGCATTGTCGGTTGTAGCAGGGGCATTTTGAGTAGTAAGCTGCATATGTTCAGGTGCAGCAGTTTCAGGCCTCTGGTGAGCATGGATGGTTGGGTGGAGGGGTGGAATGGATGTGGGGGGAGGTCTAGGGTGTGGCTCTATGTTTCCAGATAGCAGGAGGAGATGCGGGATCACTAGCTTGATTAGGGTCCGTGCCCACAGGGTCTTGCCTGGCAGTGTGGTTGAAATTGTAGCATGAGTGAAAGGCTATATGTCTAGGGGAAAAAGTGGGTGGGAGGATGGTGTGGCCAACGTATGGTGTATGTAGAAGCGTTGCAGCGATTGTGACATTAAGAGAGGTGCCAGAGGAAGGGGGGGGTCCAGCAGGGGAGTAAAGGGCAGAGAAATGCTCCCCAGAGTAGAAGCTGTGGGAGATAAGAGAGGAGACAAAAGAAAGAAATACAGGTAAGAGGGTGGGACTGTCAAATGGGTGAGGGGGGGAAAATGAGTGCTGACTAATCGAGCTGGCTACTTGAGGAAATGGAGAGAAAACAAACTGCAGAAACAGAAATTAAATGGGTTTAAATTTAAACTCAAAGAAATAAAGCATTGCCAGCTGCAGAGACATGAGATTAATTGCTTCTCCCTGAGCCTAGTGCACAGGATCACAAACACCAGATTTCTACACCAATAGGAATTAATATTAACATTTTAAGCCCCCAGCTCAATTAAAGCACCTTCATGGACAGCAAGAAAAGGCTTTAGGATTTTTTTGCAATGCAGAGAAAAACCATCTGTACTGCTACGCTGACTTTTAGGACCTTTAAAGTTTAAAGTTTAAATTAGAAATGGCGCCAAAACCAGCTGTGCCAAATTTTTAAAGTTCTTAAAAGATTTGAGTTGGAAATGGCACCAAACCACCAGGTTGCTGCAAAATCAGACCTTCCTCATACCTGCTGGCAGAAACTTCCTGATGGCTGTTGGAGGTTGCCTGCGTTGTCGGGGAGGGCTGACCGGGAATGCCCTCATGACCCCCGGAGTAGGAGCTGCTGGCAGAAACGTCAAGACAGATGTTGTAGACTCCCTGCATTGCAGGGGAGGGCTGACAGAGAATGCCTTCATGACCCCCAGAGTAGGAGTGCTCCTTTCATTTATTTTTTTTAATCTGTAGTTTTTCTCCCTTCCTCTGAATCCACCCAACAGCACCCCCCCCACCAGCCCCCTCACTGACATTGCAACAGACATTGCAGCAGACTTACTGGTTATCCACCACTTGCTCAGAACATCAATGGGTGTCATGTCATGCAAAAGCCTGCAGGGGGTGCAGGCTAAGGCCAGCATTGTATCTTTTTCTTCCATTTTCTCCCTCTGGACTGGAGCATTGTGATGTGTGCACCAACACATCATGCTCCACCCCTGATCAACATTGACAACTTGCTGTCCTACACTCTCCATGTAGACAACACGGCTAAGGCAATCAACATGTTCAGAGGGCTGCTGTACCACCACAAGCATAGTCTGAACCCTGAAGCTCTAAAATTAGTGGTTCACAGCTCTTTGGGCTCCCTTGTAGACTACAGCCTGCCCGTTTATGGCTCTGCCACTGACACTGCCCTCCGGCACTTAAAAAATGCACTAAACAAAACTTGCCAGCTAAACTTCGGTGCGCACAGGCTGACTCATACCTGTGATCTCTATGCCGAAGCACACTGGCTCACGCTCAATGGCTGGTTAAAATACCAAACCTGCCTCCGGGCCAAAAAGATCTGCCTTGGTACACTCCCATCTGGGGTCCAACAACTCCTGGTGCCTTGCTTCAACCCGTGGCACACTAGTATCTCAGAGCACCAGTTCTTCATTACTCGGAAATGTTGAACTACTTAAGGTCAAAGGTCCTTTGCTCACCATGCCTCACTTTGGTTGAATTCCCTATGAGAAAATATTGCTCATCTGCCCTTGCTGGCCACCATCAAAGCCCACCTCAAGCGCCTAATACTATACGAATCCCATTGTGACTGTCATTGCTAGCTCCACCTCCCTGACCAACCTCATCACTTCTCCTCGCAACACCACTATTTCCACTTCCCCTCTTTCCCTAATCTCCCCTACCTCCCCTACCCTCCCTTCCATCAAACTCATCTTCTGATGCCTTCTTGCTCCCCTCCCCCTTCCCTCTGATTACCTTCAACACACTTTCATGTTCCCCTTGCACTTGGGGCTCCTCCCTCACCTCTGCCTATGCACTTAGTGTACTCTAAGCTTCCATGCTGCTGACAACTGATTGGTTTCACCAATCGGTACTTCTACATGATGTTAATTGTAGCCTACTCTCCCAGGTTCAAGACTTATATTGTTTTGTTGTTTCCTTTATAGTTTACTGTTGTATATCTTGTTATACTGTATTCCTCTGTTCTTACTCTCCTAACTGTTGTTTTGCAAATCCTGATGTGGAACCTATGTAAAGAGCTTTGAGCTCAAATGGTTAATCTGAGATTTCAAATAAAATGAAATAAAATAAATGTACTCCTGCTGTGTTGCCACCTGACCTGTACCAGGTGGCATGGCAGTCTCTGCAGTGAGAGCTGATGTACCCCCCTGAGGAAGAAGAGCTGCCATCATTCCTTAGATCATCCTTCACTGTGCCAGAACACTGAGTGACCCTCATTCATTCCCAAGGCTGGATAGCCGGCATGGGTGGAGAAAGCTCAACTGCTTCTCCGCTGGACTGGTGAGCACTCCTTTTATTATTTCAGCTGTCAAAAAAATGTGGGAAAGCAGACTCAAAATGTGGAAAAAAAGGGAATCAGACAAGTCAGGGCACTGCTCCTTTAAGCCCATGTACCTGTCCCTGAGGGCATAACTAGAAATGAGCTGTTTTCAGCTCAACATGTTATCTTGTGCACAAAATAAAAGAGGTGTACTTTACCACATACATATCTCTGCATGGATTACAGCAGTGACCCAAAGGACGTGTTTATTTTGTTGATATGACAAATTCTGTGCCATATCTCTCTTCTTTTTCAGGGCCATCATTCTAATGAGGAATTGGGGCTCATAACACTCCTCCAAAAGAAATACATAAATTAATCATAAACCTGCCATTGCATAAGGGTTGTGGTGGATGACGGTGTAAGAAAGTAGGTGAACCTTTGTTTATAGATTGCACATTCCCAGGGACTCAAGGTGCAGTACAAAGTTCAAACATTTCACAAACAAATGATCCAAAATAAAATAAGACTTATAATAATATTAGTCAGCTAACAGTCCAGGTTAAAATAATAAATTAAAGTCAAATAAATAGTAATGCAAGTTAATAAAATTCAGGATAAATGATCAGTGAGTCAGTAGCCATTACCTAGAATCCAAAGGCCAGATGTTTGCTTCTGCACTGCTGAGATTCTTCAGTAATCAGGAAAACATTTTACATAAAATATAGACGTAATTCAGCATATATTTTAATTAAAACTTCATTGACTCCTCCTGCTTTCCCTTCTGCTGATGTAAAAATCTTCAACATGCCACACTGTGATCTGTTCCTGATGAAATCATCTTAATGTCACAAACAGGTAGGCTATGACTTCAGCAGAAAAAAAAAAGAATTGGACCAGCTAAACTGTATGCACAAATATCCTACATTCTTTCAAATGTCTTCAGTAATAAAGAACTAAGTGATACACATTAAGAAAATATTTGATTGAAATCTAAATTGCATCTGAATATTGTGTTGTAGCGGTTTTCTGGCCAGAGGATGGCTTTAACCCATAGAAGACTCTGTGTGGTAGCTGGATTAGTCCTGAATGTGACACTGTTCCTATGCCATGTAGCAACTGCTACCAGAAATTATGGCACAAAGATGGCACAACATTTTAATGGAAGGCACTGCAGGAGACCCAGCAAGAAATGTAATTTCTTGGCATGTGTGCAAGATGCACATTGTTGACAGCAGCAGGTTAGTCATGCTGCCACAGTGATTTGAGGACCTAATGATTCTAGCTATTGATAATGAGCACATTCAAAATATTGCTAACAGGGCCAGTATTGTTATTCCTGGGACATGATATAGCACTACTAAAATAACCTGTGCAATTTTACTCATGATTGAACTTAGTCATACCAAAAATATCCCCCCCCCCCACCACCACCACAACCACCAATTTTGATTTCTATCACATCCCAAATTACAGCTGGGTGTAAGACTCTACTAGGAAACATTTTTCAACTTACTGTTTTATATAAACTAAGGACCTTTTTAGAGCTCCAGTGGATGGATCCCTGCAGACCTCTTGCTTTGAGAAAAGGACTCTGCATTCCTTGTGAGTGAACAACATGTTGGAGTAACAAAAAAGTTGCCTCTGTGTGTGAAGAACGCCCATGCTCACATTATTTTATTTTAATTTTAACAGTTCATGACTGCTGAAATACATAACCCCCACCCAACCCTACCTTTCTGCACTCCCCAGAGACATAATGGTGACACTGGGGTGCCCAATCCCAGTATCACAAAATACTGAAATTTCCTCCATCCACTACCGTGCATGCGTGTTTCTGCTTTTTGTTTTTTAACACACATTTTATAGTTTCCCACCTTCCTCCATCTCAGTTCCACCACCCCATTCCCCCACTGAAATAACATATAACTGGGGGTTCCTAATCCCCCAGTGCAGGAATGCTCATCCTCCCTCCACTACTGTACATGAGCGGTTATTTATTTATTTTTTAATTTTTACTTTCCTCCTCCTACCCTTCTCTCTCAGCACCCCCCCCCCCCAGAAACATAACAGTGACACTGGGGGTGCCCAGTCCCCCAATTTTGTGATCAGCATCTCGGTCCTGGATTTTTCTGATTGTTTTGTCATAACCTGCAACAAGAAAACCATCTATGATTATCTGATTATCGATGTTCTTTATCACATTCTAGTCCAACCATGAGTGTACTACTGTCTCCTTGGGCTCTTTTGGACTATCAGTGTCTGATTTAATGTTTTTAATTTTTCTCTTAGCACTTTTCACATTAATTTTGAATCTCATTACATGTTGTTTACATTAATTAAATACACATGTGTGGTCACTTTAAACGAGCACTAAAGTGGTACTTGCTGTAAGGATATTGTCTCTTGACTCTATTTTCTCTATTGGGGTAGGGAATTCAACAGGATGGGTTGTTGACTCTTGCCACCTTCCTTGTTACCTTTGCAGAATCGGCTGCCATTGCTTACAAAAATAAATCTTTCTAATGCAAAATCTCAGGAATGAAATAATTTCAATTCAATCATTAAGCCCAGTGAAAAAGTGAACCCTAGTTTAAATACCCCAAAAAATTTCCACTAGTCATGTAAAGTTTCACGATTCCTCCCCTAGGACCTAGTGTGACTTTTTCAACCTCAACAAACTTCTACTCATGGGTACCAGGTAGGGCATCTAAACAGTTTGCAGCAAGTGCAGAATCATAACTGCCATTCTGAATGACCCAAATTTGTTCCCCAGTGTGTTCTTTGAATTATGTTTGGTACGTCCTACATAATATGTCCATAGCTATAATCTGCCAGGTATACAATACATGCGGTATCACAGTTGATTATTTATTTTTAATATGATAGTGCTGATCAGTAACTAGATTGCTGACTGTGGTGGTAACAGTAACCACATATAGGGCGTATTAAGATGGTCAAACCAAATGCAAATTCAAAGAACACATTGGGGAGCCCATTCAGGCCATTCAAATGCTCAATCAGATATGCATAAGTGTAAATTCACTAGTGCTGAAAACATCACAGTAGGACCCAAAGGAGGAGACCATAAAATTGTACTTGCCTAGCGGGAATATGTTGAATATTTAAACTACGGGTAGTTTTTTCCCTCTGGGTTTAATGATCAAATTTAAATTGTTTCATTCTTGTGATTTTGCTTCAGAAACATGTATTTTTGTAAGTAATAGCTACACATATTAATCTTTTCACCTTGTCATTTCAGAGTCCCATCTGAGAATGCATACCATATGCATGAAAAAACAGTGGAAAGCTTATACTCTCTTCCAAAATTCTCAGCACCCTTTGGAGAAAGTTTGACATCTCAAATATTCTTCTAACTTTATCCAAACTGTTTTAACCATGTTTAGAGTTCCTTGGAGGCAAACTGGTACATCAGCCAAACTTACAATGCAAGAGCCACAAGTGCACTGCTGTCTCCTTGGCCTCTTTTGGACTATCAGCATCCTATGTAATGTTTTTAATTTTCAGTCTCTTTCCACTTTATTTGCATTATTTAAATATACATGTCACACATGTGGTCACTTTTTAGAGCACTAAAATGTTACTTGCGGTAAGGACATTATCTCTTGACAAAGTGCATGTGTTCAAAACATTAAGACGTCCTACTGCCATCTATGTGCTACTGATCCTGTTTTGCTTCCTACAGTATCTGCTGCAGTAAAGGAATTGTAATTAGCAAATTTAGTCTTCTTTTTTTTTTTAGTTTTTGTTGACCAGGTAAGTGCACTAGACAAATCCTGCCTAAAAATTTTCAGGCACGACCCAGGGAAGGGGGATACAGATAAATGCCAACTGACCTTGAACCAGATCAAGCTGTTGGTGGTATTTTTAGTGAATGAGGGAAATTTGGCCAGGACACCGGGGAAATTCCCCTACTCTGTGAAGGCAGAGGGCACTGTAGCACTGCAGGAGAGTGTAGAGAAGCTCAGTATGTCCCAGACCATGGATGAGGATGGTCAGGTTTTTGGAGCTCCAGAGGCGGCATGCACCAAGCCTGAAGAAAGCATTATTTCAGCACAGAATTCGCTACCTGAAGTAATACCGGAGACATGTATGGAGCAACGTCTTTTGTCTGATGCTGTTAGTGATTTGAATTCTGAAGAAATTAGACTCCAAAAAGAACTGGAGGTAAAGAAGTCTCAACTACTAGCTCTTATTTCTACTGCAGAACAGGAATATAATCAAAGTAAAACCAGGTTGGAGGAAGAAAGGAAAAGGTTGATAGCTAGTCCCCCATTAAGTACTAGCAAATGTTTATCTACCTGCACTGACGCTTTTCTTGAAAAAAATATGGATGGAAATAGTGTGGTTTTGGTAAATGAGACAGTGTTGTCTGTAGCGAATACTGAATGGTCTCCGGAGGGTGCTTTGCAAAAAGCAGGATGGTTCTATACTGAGAATCGTTGGGTTCCAGATCCTTTGGTTCCAATTCCAGGTTCTCTGGATTACTCTGGGAGAAGTCTTGGCAGCATTGTTGGTCAAAAGACTATGTCTTCAAAAAGTTCTACTGCATCTGCGCATTTTGATAAGGAGGCTTTGGATTTAGATGCTGCGACAGATGCGGTCACTCCTTTGTTGGACTGTCAAGCCTCTGCCATTCAGAATGGTTGTTCTTCATTACAGGACGTTCAAGGGAACTTTATAACCACTGCTAAGGAGAAGGTAAGAGATGAGAGTGAAGATTTATTGAAACTGACTGAACAGAAAACGGACTTTGGTATTACTAGAGAAGTGCTACCTACTATGCAAGATCGGGGCAGTTCCAAAACTTATGCTGGGCTTTTTTGTAAGCCCAAAGAAGCAGCTAAAAGGAGGTTTTTAGTTTGACTTTGATATGTTGGGAAGGCTCCAATTGTTCCCGATAGAGTCTGGGTGGGGAAAACCCTTATTAAAGATCGGATGGGTTTTACTCCATGGATGTATATGCATTTATTCATGCACCAGGGGATAGGAATTATGATGTCAGCTTTTGTTTGATGGTACTATTGGATAAGTTTTGGAAGTTATATTATGAACAAAAAGACTTAGAAGACTGGATAGATTTTTTGGCCAGCCCCATAACTAAACCAACTATTAAAGCTATTATGGTGTTGTTTAGTAATGAGGGGGTTGATGTTACCAATATTAAATTCTGGTTGGAAAAAAATGTACTATTTTTGAACATCCTAAACCTATAATGGATAAGAACGGATTTTGGAATGATGGATGGAACTTTCGGGTTCAATTAACACAAACTGATCAGGGGATTCAACATCTACCTAGCTCCTTTTTTGGGGGGCGGGACAGAGGTATATTGTTTTATGCAGGTCAACCAAAAAGCTGTTATAAATGTGGTGATTTAACTCATTTAAACAATGACTGTGATAGTATCAAATGTTTTCATTGTGGGGTACTAGGTCATTCTGCTGCCCAGTGCACCGCCCCCCCCACCTGTAACCTGTGTGGGGATGAAGCCCATGGTTTTCAGGAATGTCAATGGGCTGCCCACAATTTGGAGTCATTTTCTGACCATGAGTTAATTCTTTCTCAAGCTCGAAGGCCTCAGAGAAATGAGGCTGACCAGTTACTGGTACACCCTCCTCCGCTTCAGCGTAGAGGACGGGGTGGAAGTAGTGTTTCCTCCTCTAGAGGTAGTAAGGAGGCTTTGCATATGGGTAGACAAGGTATGATGATACCTACTTTACCTTCGAGTAATACTAAAGAAATGGAACCTTCCGGTATAGAGATAGTAGAAACTCCCTTTGCAACCCCTCAAGGTTCTCCTAAGTGGGTTTCGGCTCAGCTATCTATTCCCCTTCAAGACTACATGGAGGTAGTAGTTCAGCAGGAAGAGAGTCCACGAATCACCTCCACTACATTACAAAGGGTGGAAGTTTTAAACCCTGGGCATGTACAGTTACCCTTGTCACCTTTACCTCTTTCTAATAGATTTTCAGCTTTTGCCTCGTGGGGAGAGCAAGTGGATAAGGAAGATCCTTTGGAGGATGTTCCACAGAGTTCAAGTCAAGTTCTCTCGGATTCAGTTATTCAGTCCTCACAAGAAAGGGTGGTACAAAAACAGGTTACTAGGTCTAGTAAGAAAATTATAAATAAACCTCCTTGACTCACTAAATTTAAGAGTGGCATGTTTAAATGTCAACAGTATTAAGCCAGTCTATAAACGTAAAATAACTTTTGGTATTCTATGTAAGTTAAATTTTGATGTATTTGTGTTATAAGACACTAGACTTCATACTTTGTTTGAAACATCGCAAGCATCTAGGGATTGGTGGTGGGGTTCTTCATTTTGGTCGATAGGAATGGATACATGTTGTGGGGTGGGTTTCTGTTTTCGTTCTTCTAATGTCCAGGTTTTACGTTTAGTGGATATTGATCCTGGTAGGGCATTATTGTTAGATGTCATTATAAACTCCCTATCATGTAGATTAATTACGGTTTATGGTCCTCAATCAAAAGCGTTAAGAATAGACTTGTTAACCAAAATTCAGCCATACTTGTTTACTAGTAGACAGATCTTTTGGGGGGGTGATTTTAATATAAATTTTCAAGTTCAGGAAAATAGGGGTAAACAATATTGCGATAAGACCTTTTTGAAAAATTTGATATTTCAAGCAGGTTTGAAAGATTTTCAAAGGAATAAGTTTTGCTCTGCTAAAGCCACTTTTTTTAAAGGTAAGCTTTCCTCTCGTATTGATTTTTAATTTTTGAAACAAACATTAGATATTTCAGAAACCTTTGTTTTACCCATGGAATCTTCGGATCATATGTTGATCAGGGTTATATTGCAATTCCTCCGTAAGAGAACCTGGTTTAGGGTTTTGGAGATTAAATGTCTCCTTATTAGAAGATGTAGTAATCTTGTCCAGCTTTAAGGAATTAATAAATGATAAGGTCTCTATGATGTTTCTATATGAGGATGTAGGTTTATGGTGGGAAGATTTAAAAGTTCTTATTATTGAATTTTTAAGTTTCAGGGAAGTTTCAAGCTATATCAAGTATAAGGAATATTTAGTATTTAGACATACCTTAGATGAGTTGTTATCCAGGCAATGTGAGGAAGGGGTGGATCTCAGAGAAGAGATTATCTTAATTAAACAGAAGATGAGATAATACCAGTATGATCATTTATGTTCTCTCCAAAAAGAACAAACTTTTGGTACTCAAGGGAAAGCTGAAAGTGTTAATCCTTTTGTCAGTTGTCAAAAACGAAGGGAGAGGAAATTAATAACAGATCTAAAAACACCGCAAGCTACTTTGGCTACAGATAATGGTTCCATTATGAGAATTATTGTGCAGCATGTAAAAGAAATGTTCGGTTCCCCAGTTGAATGTTCTCAATACACTTCACAAATATTGCAGGTGGCACCTTTACCCAAACTTGCCGCTGAACTTTGTGATATTCTGATATCTCCCTTTTCAAATTTAGAAATGGACAGGGCGATTAAGAGTCTTCGCAAAGGGATTTCACTGGGTTCTGATGGGTTACCTACTGAAATATATCAATTATTATGGGAAATTATTCCAGTAGAAATGTTAGGGGTATATAGATTTTATCAGGAAGAATGTTATTTGCCTAACAAAATGTATGAGGGCTTATTATTTTTTTGTTTAAATCAGGAGATTCTACAGATTTGGCCAACTGGCGGCCACTTACTTTGTTAAATACTGATTTTAAAATATTTGCTAAACTGTTAGGGAATAGATTGGCACTGGTTATGGACGATCTAATTAGTCCATCTCAATTTTGTTCCATTCCCGGTCGTAGTATAACTGATGCTCTGTTATTACTTTGGGAAGTAGTAGAAGGGGATGGAAGGAATAGTATAGGGGATGATTCTGGGTCTTTAGTTAGCTTAGATCAGGCCAAAGCATTTGATAGGGTGTCTCATTCATTTTTATGGGAATGTTTACTGGCTTATGGGTTTCCAGTAGTGTTTGTGGACTGGTTAAAAGTTTGTTATGGGCTCGCTTATGTAGTCCCTTTTGACAACGGTATTATGGGTCCAAAAATTAAGGTGTTGAGAGGTGTATGTCAAGGTTGCCCCTTGAGCCCTCTCCTTTATGTATTTTTCATTGATCCCATTATGAGATTATTGCAAAACTCCCCTAAAATTCTAGGTTTATCCGGGGGGATTTTCATCAGTTGGTAAAGTACTTGCATATGCTGATGATATGTGTTTATTAATTCAGGATACTCAGTCTTTACTTATTGCTTTGAATTTAATTCAGGTGATGGGGAAAGCCTCAGGGGCTACTTTGAATCTGGGGAAAACGAAATGTATAGATTTAAAGGGTTTTTGGGAGGATCCAAGAGTAATTGGAGATTGTGAGGTGGCCACAAATCCTTGTAAAATTCTAAGAGTTTATTTTGGTGGTAAAGCAATGGCGGATTATAACTGATCTAGATTATTATCAGTGGGGAATGAGATGGTGAGTAGGTGGAATAGGTGGAAGGTTGGGAAAAAATAAAAGGGTTTTTCTGATTAAATCCTTTTTGGCCCTGATTTTTATATATATTAGTGCTATTTTTATGTTACCAAAAAAATTTGAAGTTTCCTTATCTAGAATGTTTTTTACTTGTTTTTGGGGTAGTCGTTTGAACCCTATTAAAAGGAATGTACTATACAAACAAGATAAAGATGGAGGGGTTAATATGTTGAACCCTATTTTATTTTTTTTTATGATATTTTTATATGCAAATATAGTTCCAGTAATAAAAGGTACTACTCAGTTATGGAGTAAGTGGGTTTTTTTCTATACTTAAAGGGATTTTGTTAGAATGGGAAAAGGGTATTTTTTTTCATAAAAATAAAAGATGTCCTCGGTTAGTAAAAAGATGGGAGGAGGTCTTTGATTGGGTTATTAAATGGGACATCAGATATACTATGGTACAAACTTTCTCTAGGAAGCTTTAATATGAAGAATTTTTGGCAGTTCAGTTTCAGGAACACCCTTTTTCCAGTTTTCCTAGTGCCCAACAAGAGTCAATATCTGTGTATGTTACAGACCCCTGAATCCCTGAACAGATGTGGGACACAGTGTGGTTGGGAGTGCATCATAAAATCAATGTTAAAGGAAATCAAAAACATAAAGCAGAGTATGAAAGGTATTGTCCAAGAGAGGGCTGTGTAGAAGTTATAGAAACGATTGATCATTTATACTATTCTTGTCCTTACATTACTCAATTTTGGGACATTGTTAAAAATAGGTGGAAAAATAGGCTACCAATACCTCCAGCTTCTACATTACTGTTTTTTGGGATTCCTGATTCTCGATTTACTCAGTTGCATATAGGTATGGTTAGGATTTTGTTTTCTCATTTTGTATATTGGATCTGGATTTGTAGATGTCGTTTAGTTTTGCAGCAACAATATAATTCTGCTTTAGATTTGTATTTTATTATAATACGGGAAATTAAAAAATGGAAGAGTGGTGAATTATTAAAGGGGAACTTGAAAGATTTGGTGGAGCAGTGGGCCTCTTTTGATTTTTTAAAAAAATCCCCTACTTTTATAGTGGGAAGGGGGAGGGGTGGGTTGAAACATTTTCCTTTTCAGTTTAAGATAAGTGTATGTATTCATACTAGTTTGTATTGTTTTTGTGTTTTGTTTTTCCTTTTTTTGGTTATGTATGACGTAATACTGATTTTTGTATATATAAAGGAGGCAGTATAGCGCAGTGGTCTAAGGCTCTGAGCTGCAAATTTGGTGACATCCAGCAGGCCAGACCTGGGTTTGAATCCCACAGCTTCCACTTGCATACTGTGTGACCCTGAGCAAGTCACTTAACCTCCTTGTGCTCCCAGGTCGCTCCTGTAAAAAAGCTTTCAGCTTAGTGTGCTACACCTGGTTAAACAACTAAATAAATTGTCATGATTTTGTTATGATTGCAATAAAAAATTCCCCTACTCCTATAGTGGGGAGTGGGGAGTGGGGAGTGGGGAGGGTGGGTTTATACTGTTTCTATTATGTTTTGGATATTTGTATGAATTAATACTTATTTATGTTTTTTTGTTTCTTTCCTTATTAAGCTAATGAATGATATAATATTGATTTGTATCATTTTGTTATGATTTGTTCAGATTTCAATAAAAATTCCCCTACTGCTTTGCTGGCAGTAGGGGGAGTTGTTGCCATTGGTCTGCATTTGGTCAGACTGTTTCTTACTAGCTATGGAGCTGGATGCTCTGTTGTGTTCTCTGGAGCACAGTATGGATATAGGAGATGTTTCAGAGGCTGGCTTACCTCAGGCTGTGGAAAAAAAAATGATTGTTCAGATGACTCAGGATGTTTGTTAGTCTTCGCATGAGCTTACTGGTACGACTCCAATATTTGAGACTGAAGCCTTTGCTCCCCCTGTTACAGTGACTGTCGGTTCTAAGGAACCTTTATTGCAGCAGCCGGTTTCTCTTCACTCAGACATGAGGAGCCCTCTTTCGGGTGACCCTGTAGTGGAAGAGCAGACAGAACTTCCAGGAGTTCAGTGAGAGGGGATGCAGGATGGAGTTTCTCCTGGCGTTTCAGCCATTAGTACCACCTCGCAAGTTGTACGGAGGCAATTTGGATTGATCCAGACTTCTGCAGACTTTCTCACCTCAGACTGGTCGGCAGACAATGCACTTAGTGATTCTGGATGGCTGCAGATCTCTACAGGACAATGGATTCCCGATCCAGACTGGCAAGGAGCTTCCTCGGGGAACAGGATCATCACAAAGCATGCCACCATTGATAAACTCCTGAGCTCAGGTACAGACTCGATTAATGGACAGGCTTCTCATGATAAAGCTGTGCAGCATCTAGGAGAGCATACCTCGGCCTTGTCTAGGCCGAGTACGTCCTCTACAGGGATGTGAATTTTGCCACTCAGCAGGCAGGTTCTGGAAGGGATAATTCTGATACTGGGGCTAATCAACATAAAACTCATGTACCTATGTCTGAACTATTCAAAAATAAGTTAGAACAGGCCCCAAGATGGAGTGCAGTTAGGCTGCGTTATAGAGGAGGGTTAACTGAACATCCTGATAGATATTACATTGCTAATCTCTTGTTGAAAGGATCCATGCATTTCCTCCCTGCAGATATTTTCACTTTAATTCACAACTCAGTTGAGGATTCTTTTGATATTAGCTTTAAATCCACGCATGGTTTAGAAAAAGTTTGGGATAAATATTCCACCTTAAAATCTACCCCACTTTGGACTCTGTTTTATGCAATCCCTCATACTAAACCACAGATTAGATATATTACCATCATGTTTAGAAATGAAGGGGTTAGTGTCAGTAATATCTATCATTGGTTACAGACCCGCTGTGATATTTTGGGTCCCCCTGACGCTATATTAGATTCGGAAGGAATATGGATGGGAAGTTGGCAGTTTAAGGTCAAATTGTTTCAGGTGAATAGTGACATCATTCATCTTCCCAATAGTTTCTTTTTGGGTAAAGACAGAGTGGTGTGCTTTTATGGGGATCAGCCTTGGGCCTGCTATAAATGTGGGGCTAAGACTCATATCAGCAGTTCATGTGATTTGTTGAAATGTTCTTTATGTGGAAGATATGGGCACTCTGTGGATTTGTGTGAAAATATATTTCAATGCAATCTTTGTGATGAGAAAGGGCATGCTTTTCATCAGTGCCCTTGGGCCAAACATAATTGGACAGGGGGGTAGGATCAGGATGATTTGGTGAACAAAGCACAAGAAAAAAGATGGGATATTAATCCTTCCACTTCTACAAACCCCCCAGAGGTGGAGGTACCTCAGGGGGAAGAGTTAGGGTCTGACCCTGATGTAGCAGATATATCTCTCTCAGTGAATGGTCCTGATCTTTCTTCTCAGCAAGATCATGATGCTCCCTCTACTGCTGTTTTTTCTGTGGAACAGAGGCATGTCATCACATCTATGCCTCCTCCTTTTCAAACTGTTAAAAAATGAAGGTTTAGCAGGGCCTCTCTCAAACAAACAGCACCTAGTCCTGTTCCAGTGGAGAATTTCTTTTCTCCTTTACAGGGTGAAGGTGGAGATTCAGATTTGGAATCTGACAATTCACATAGGTCTGACTTAGTTACTGAAGATGAGGAGAGTAGAACCACTGAATTAGCTAAAGAGAAAAAACGGAAAAAAAAAAGCCAGTTTTAGTCGGGGGGAGCTGACACTAACTTTTGATGGCTACTTTAAAGATAGTTTCCTATAATATCTGCAGTCTTAAAAAATTCAAGAAAAGGCTCTCTCTTTTTTCTTTTTTTGATACTCTTCAGCCAGATATTATTCTCCTTCAGGAAACTAGATTGTCTTCTGTTGCTGAAATAGATCAGGCAAAATGACGATGGGTCTGGGATCCTTCCTTTTGGACATTTGGCCCTGACTCTGCAGATGGGATTGGGATCTTGTTTAAGTCCACTTTTTTTAAAATCTCAAAACTGGTAGATATTAGTCCTGGACATGCTTTAGTGCTTGATTGTTCCCTTCAAGATTTTGATTTTCGAGTTATAAACATTTATGCTCCACAAGTCAAAACTGCTGGGATTGAGTTGTTTGAGGAAATCAAGCCTTTCTTCTATACTAGGAGGCATATCATTTGGGGGGGGGGGATTTCAATTGCGACATTGATTTAAAATTTATAGGAGAGGTACAGAAAAAAATGTACTGAGACTCTCGTGCTTTAAAACAGATAGCCATAGATGCAGGCCTCTCTGATGCTTACAGAGTTTTACATAGTAAAGGGGGTGCTACCTGTCATAGTCATATTTATGCCACATGTATAGATTTACTATTTGTTTCCAAATATGTTAAACCTTATTTGAGTATGATTAAGCCAACTGAATTTTCAGATCACCAGATCTTACTCTGTAATTTTAGTCTTGCTGGGGTTCCACCTAAGGTGTTTTCAACTATTCCACGATGGAGGCTAAACTTGTCTCTTCTGGAGTCCTTTGACTGTGTGTATGGCTTACAGGTGTTATTTGAAGCTAGGAATCCCACTATATGTTTTTATGATAACATGTATGACTGGTGGCAGGATACTAAAACTGAGGTTAGGTCTTTTCTGCTTACGATGGGGGAGGCAGAAAGCAAATTCTCATTATTTAAAATATTTACAATTTAGGAATCAATTATGTAAATTAATGTCCTTTCCTCCACGGGATAAACTACCATTTAAGTTGCAAATTTCTGAACTTAAAAAACAAATGTCTAAGCCGGCCCAGTGGCGCTGAGGGTTGAGGCGCTGGATGCCACACCTCACGCTACACCGGCAACCCAGGTGCGGGAATGGACTCGGGTCAATGTGGGTCAGCAGGGGGAGGGAGAATTGAGTGTCCCAATGGATGCTCTCCTCCCTCTGGGGAGGGTTATCAGGGGTGCCTTGTGCACCCGCATCCTGAGATAGCCAGTGGAAGCACGGGCGTGCCAGGGTTCTGGCAGCTCCGTTCACTGGAGTCGGGGAGGAGGGACACTGTCAGGTGCTTGGGAGAAGTTGTGCACCAGCACGTCACCTCTCTGGATGTATGTCCTCACACCGGTGCCCCGGGGGGGTCTGGGAACCACAGAAAAGCGGAAAAAAGCCTCAGTGAGCCTATATGATGGCCGCTCCAAACAGCCATCCAGGTCCAGAACCCATGGGCAGATCTCCGCTGTGCAGGTGCTCCACGAATAGGAGGAGGCGGTAAGGAGTAACCAGGCACTCTAGGGGACAGACTCAGTGGTAGCAGGACCTCAGAGAGACTTGAGCAATGCCTGAAGGAGTGGAGCACCGAGGGAGTATAGGAGGTATAAAAGGGGCAAGGTGTCCCAAAGTAAAAAAAAAAACAAAACAAATGTCTCTTTACCAGTATAATAGAGAAAAATCTTTGGATATGGAGTTTTGATATGAGTTAAAAATGCAGCCTGCTTCTGACCCATATAATGCTTGTAAGCAGAGATTGGATAAGACCCTTATGACTGGTTTAATGTATATTACTGGTAAAATTGTGTCCACAGATTTGGAGATGTTATCTGTTGTGCAGAGTTTTGTTACCGATTTATTTAGTGAGGATACCGGGCCTGCTGAGGTTTTGCCAGATGAGTTTACGGCATCACTTCCTTTAGTAGATAAATCACTTAGACAACTTCTAATGGTGCTCATTTCATCACAAGAAGTAGAAGAGGTGATAGAGGCTTTAAATGTAAAGACATCTCCCGGCTTAGATGGTATACCAAATGATTTTTATAAAAAATGTCTTCCCTATATGTGTCATTTTTTGCCCTTAGTTTTTAATTTTATGTTAACTTCAGATTTAGTATTTCCAGACTTTAGTACATCATTGCTTAAATTCATCCACAAAAAAGGTGATCCGACTTTATTGTCAAATTAGAGGCCTATTAGCTTACTTAACAGCGATTATAAAATTCTATCTAAAATTATTACTAACAGATTATTTCAGGTTTCGGATTTCCTTATTCATCCAGCACAGACCTATGCAATTCCTCATCGTAAGATTCAACACAATCTTTATCTTTTATGAGAATTATTTGAGGGTAGAAATTCAGGACATGGTTCTGGTTATGTAGTTGCCCTGGATCAAGTTAAAGCCTTTGATCTGGTTAGACATAACTATCTTTTTGATTTATTGCGCTATGGCATTCCTCACCCATTTGTGAAATGGATTGCTATGTTATATTCTGATGCTAAGTACTTTCTATGGTTAATGGTTTATTTGGGTCTGAGCTTAAGTTTGCTAAAGGGGTGAGGCAGGGATGTCCCTTAAGTCCTGTATTGTACACTTTTGTTTTAGACCCAGTAATTAGATGTATTCACAGGGATCAGCATATTGTGGGGATAGCCCCTGATCCTTCTTTGCCACCAGAAAACATCACAACATATGCTGATGATGTTACATTATTAGTGAAAGATGTGACTTCAGTTACAGCTGCTCTTGATATTTTTAAAGTTTGGGGTCAATTTTCTGGCACACAGATAAATATGGACAAGAGTTTTATTTTTTCCTTGGATCCTGACAGGGTTGAAAATTTAGAGATTATGGGCATTCCTCTGGTTACTACTCCTCAGAAAATGTTGGGTACTTGGTTAGTGCTTGGAGATTTGGCTAGTCTTAATTGGGAACAGCAGTTAAAAATAGGGGAAGTTAAAGTCAACATGTGGAAACACTGGAAATTGGGGGAAAAAACGTATTTTCATTATTAAGAAGTTTTTGTTGCCTGTTTTCCATTATTTGAGTTACCTTTACCCGCTTCCAGTTAATTTGGAAACTAAGTTGTATAGTATTTTTTTTTTCAAATAGTTTGGGGTAATAGACTGAATCCAGTTAGGAGGAATATTACCTATTTGCCTGTGAAACAAGGTGTGATAGCTATGATAAATCCAATTGTGTTTTATCACTCAATATTTTTATTTAACTCCTTTAGCTATTTATGGTGGACAGTTACTTTGCCATGGCAGGTATGGTCACATTTTGTTTGGGATCATTATTTTCAGAAATGGAACTTTTGGCCCCCTAAAATATTAGTTCAGCATTTCCAGGTTATGGGATTTCAGCTCAGAAAAAATGTCAACAGTGGAAGTTGCTATTTCTAAATTTTATTTCTAGCAATAGAAAATCATTTTATGCCTACATAGTTTTTGATGTACAAAGTGTTTTTCTACTTTTTCCAGAATGTGTTCTGTCAAAAATGACTCTGGCTCTTCACAAATTGATGGATTTTAGAATCCCTGCTTTTGTATGGGACACAGTGTGATGTCAGCTCAAGGAAGGTTAGGGGTTCGAGGAAATCTTAAATATAAACCTTTAGTGGATAGATATTGTCCAAGGATTTTGTGTACCAATGAGGAAGAAAGTTTATTACATTTCTTTATTACTTGTTCCTTTAGTAAGATTTTCTGGGGTGAGGCAGCCACTCACTGGAATATGCCCTTTCTTTCTTGTATTACATATAATACATTGATTCTAGGGGATTATTCAGGGGTTTGGAGTAGTTACCATAGCAGTACTTTGAATGTGTTATTTGCTTTTCTTCAATTTTACTTATGGCAAGCACGTTGTCAATTTATTTTTCAACAAGTATTGAATACTACTATATTCTCTCAGATAGAAGATGGATTATTAAACATTAAAGACAAAGAAAGTCAGAGGTTTACACAAGTTAAGTTTTTTTTCTCTTTGGAAAAAATTATTTTTGTAAAATATTTTTTTGTATGAAAACTCCAACTTTTTGTACTTAACTCCATTATCTCCTCCCCAAAAAATAAGGGTAGTTAGTAAGGTAAACACCAAGTTACAGCAGCTAATAGGGAGAAGGGCAGGGGTAAATGGAGAAAAAGACAAAGGCAGTAAGGACAGGGATGGGAGAAAAAGAAATAAAGCCGTAAAAAACTGGAGGGTAATGAGTACCAATGCCCACAGTCCTAGGGAAAAAGCTCCCCGACAAGGTGGCTTTGATGGAAGAGGGATGCCTGGATATTGTGGCAGTCACAGAAACATTGTACACAGAGAACCATGACTGTGATGTCAGCATACCAGGGTACACAATCTACAGGAGGGACAGGGAGGGAAGAAGAGGAGGAAGAGGAGGTAGCACTCTATGTAAGGGAAGGGATCAAAGCAGCAGAACTAAAGGGTAAACAAGCGGGAGAGGTGGCACTGTGGGTCACCCTGGAGACTGGAAATGGCATTACAATCCACATAGGGGTTGTATACAGACCCCCATCTCAGAGGGAGGAAATGGACAAGGAAATGATAGAAGGCATCCTTGAGATGGCAGAGAAAGGGGACATATTGCTAATGAGGGACCTGAATATGCCAGATATTAACTGGAGCACCTTTGCTGCAGCCACATCTAAGAACAGGGCCATTCTCAATGCTCTACAGGGGGGCATGCCTCAGACAGCTAATTTTGGAACCCACTCGGGAGGGAGCAATCTTAGACCTGGTACTCTCAAATGGGGACAGACAGAGGATCTCCTGTCTTGAAGTGGGTAGCCATCTGGAACAAGCAACAACCAAACAGTTTGGATCATGATAAACTTAGCTGTAGAGTCAAGCCATACAAAAGTGAAGGCACTGGAATTCAGGAAGGCTGATTTTGTCAAAATGGGAGAGTGCCTCAGAAAAGCACTAGCAAACAGGCAAGAAGGTGGGGTGGAGCAACAATGGGGAAACATCAAAACCACCATCAGAGGGGCAGCAAGCCTTTGTATGAAGCAAATAAACAAATCAAAATGAAAGAAAAAAAACACTATGGTTCTCAAAAGAAGTGGTGGGGAAGGTAAGGGAGAAAAAGGTAGCATTGAGGAGGTATAAGGAAACACAGAAGAAGCATGAAAGAGAACTGTAACAGTTAAAGCAGAAGGAAGTGGAGAAGGCAGTCAGAATAGCAAAGGCCCAAACCATAGAAAAGATAGCCAACTCACTTAAGAATGGGGATAAAACCTTTATAGGTACATTAGGGAGCAAAGAAAGACTAAAGCAGGGATGCTGAGGCTGAATAAAAAGGAAGGTGGTTGGGCAGAGAAAGACCAAGGGAGGGCTAGTGAGACTTAATAAGGGGGTGGGTGGACAGAGGGTGACAGTGAAAAAGCAGGGATACTGAATGAATACTGCTGCTCATTATTCACAATGGAAATACAGAGGGAGATACCTAATCCAGTCAATTGAAGCACTCTGGATAGAGGGTTGATATTAGTCCTTTCACAGTAGAAAGAGTTCTGAAAGAACTCTTAAAACTGAAGGTGGATAAAACAATGGGGCCTGATGGGATTCACCCCAGAATTCTAAAAGAACTAATGGAAGAACTAGTAACACCACTGACTACCCTTTTTATTAAATCATGGGAGGATGGTGTGGTACCTGAGAACTGGAGGAGGGCAGATGTGATTCCCCTTCACAAAAGTGGGAGCAAGACAGAGGCAGGAAACTACAGACCTGTCAGTTTGACCTCAGTGGTAGGGAAAATGATGGACTCACTTCTGAAGGAAAAATTGTTGAGAACCTAGAGACCAGTGGGGCACAGGACCCAAGGCAGCATGGATTCACAGCAGGAAGGTCAAGTCAAACAAATCTAATTGATTTCTTTGACTGGCTGACCATAGTAGTAGACCAGGGAAGGGCTATGGACATGGCCTACCTAGACTTCAGCAAGGGATTTGACACTGTCCCACACAAAAGATTAACAAACAAATTAGCCAGCCTGGAAGTGGGTTCCAGGGTGGTGGCCTGAGTAAAACACTGGCTGGACAACAGGACACAGTGGGTAATAGTAAATGCAGTCGACAGTGAAGAAAGAGGAGTTGCTGGTGCTGTACCGCAGGGTTCAGTACTGGGTCCAGTTCTTTTTAATATCTTTATAAGTGACACTGCAGAGGGACTGGAAGGGAAAGAATGTCTCTTTGCAGATGACACAAAGATCTGCAACAGGGTTGATATGCGAGGTGGGGTGGAAAGGATGAATAGGGACTTGGCAAGGTTAGAGGAATGGTCAAATGTATGGCAGCTTAAATTTAGTGGAAAGAAGTGCAAAGTAATGCACCTGGAAAACAAAAACCCAGGGGAAGAGTACACAATGGGGGGTGAGATACTGACAGCAACAAAAATGGAAAGGACCTGGAGGTAGTCATATCAGATGACCTAAAGGTGGGCCAGCAATGTGAGAAGGCAGTAAGGAGGGCTGGGGGGATACTGGGATGCATAGGGAGAGGCATCAAAAGTAGAAAACAGGAAGTTGTTGGCCCTCTGTAAAGACAGTTGGTAAGACCACATCTGGAGTACTGTGTACAGTTCTGGAGACCCCATCTTCACAAAAATATAGACAGGGTGGAGGCTGTCCAGAGGAGTGCAACCAAAATGGTGCAGGGTCTGCACCAGAAGACATAATAAGAAAGACTAAAGGAGCTTAATATGTATAGCCTCAAGGAAAGGAGGAAGAGGGGGGACATGATAGAAACTTTCAAATACCTCAAGAGAATCGACAAAGTCCAAGAGGGTAGCATCTTTCAGAAAAAGAGATGTGCAAGAACAAGAGGACACAATCTGACGATAGAGGAGGGACATCTCAGGGGCAATGTGAGGAAGTATTTTTTCACAGAAAGGGTGGTGGAAGCATGAAACAGCATTCCTGAGAAGGTTGTGGGATCTAAAACTGTGGGAGAATTCAAGAATGCATGGGACAGACATAAGGCAATTCTTGTGGGGGTAGGAAGAAATAGGCTGTTGGTTAACTTGGATCTGCAGCTTATCCTGTAGGTAGGAAAATGGGCAGACTAGGTGGGCCAAGCGGTCCTTATCTGCAGTCAAAGTCTATGTTTCTATGTCTCTATGTTTCTATATTTCTCACACACCTGCAATTTAAACTGGGCCGGTGCGCAGTGCACCCAAAGTAAAATAAACCACAGCTACAACTAAGCAGTGCTTCAAGTATTGCAATGCCTAAGGTGAATTTCAACACTAGTAACGGTGAATAATATCTTTAGTCTGCTTACTGTAATTGCAATGTGTGCATTTCCCATACTCATGGGTACCCACACGGTGTGTGTGTGTGTGTGTGTGTGTGTGTGTGTTAGTAAAATTTATCTTCCCTTACTGCAGATTTGTGTTATTGCTTATAACTGCAGGATGCAATCTATTGTTCAGCACCGAGGAAACATTTGTTTAGTTTCTGTTTCAGCTAAGTTGGAAGTGATCAGCGGTAGAGGTTTTACAAACATGTCCATCCTTTCCTCTTCCTCTGTATTTTAAGTGTTTGTTATTAATACAGATTTGGATGGAGGGAGAGAGAGAGAGAGAGAGATGAATGACTCAGCATCTTCAGGAACAATTCTCATTTGCCCTTTTCACACCCACCAAGTGGACTTACTAAAGCAATCTAAGAACAAGAAGCCACATTTATATGTTCAAGCAGGGTGAGACATTATAAACTGCAGGAAGTGAATGCTCTTTGTTTTTGATCCCCTAGATTTTGTTCTGAGTTGATAAACATTATGGTACTTACAGTGTGAAAGTGTCTCTCTCGTTTGGGAGAGACCTGACAGTGTTTAGTTTGAGGTACCTGCCTATTGCATATGTGTGAGGTCAGGCAGCATTCAGAGGCTGCAGGAGAGGCAATCAGAGAGCCGGGCCCACATGTTCACTCTTGCTCGCTCATAAACACAGAGAACGATGGATGTGTTCAACTAATGTCCATTGGAAATAAATTGTTTAAGTGGTCTGTTCATCGTTACATTGGTTTCTTAAGTAGATGACAGTGCTGGGCTATTAAAAGTGTTAGTATTTCAGTTTTCCATGATGATGGTTTTGGCCAGCTGTTCCAGAAACATTATGTTATTCTGAATATAGAGGAACAACATCAAATTTATTTACAGAAAGAAAATATATAAGGCTTTTCAGCTACATGCTAGGAAGCACTGTGCAGTGCAGTGCAAATTATTTTGTATTACTGTATCTCAATTTAGAAACTGTGAAGAGGATCAGAGTAATTTGGGGGAAGTTCTTTGGCATATAACATCAGCCACCATTAAAACTCTTCACACTGCAACATTTAACTGTACAAGATGTTGATAGATCATACTAGATTCTTGATATTAATCACACACTTGTAGGAAGATGACTTGCCTTCTATGCTCAGTGTTATAGCATCATGAACGACACACTTATAAACTTTAAACTGCATAAGGGGATGGCAACAGGGCAGACATGGATTTGTCATTTTTTGTTTATTTTCCACCGTACTTGGAACTGGAAGTGAATGGGATGTGATGGGCAGAAACAAAACAGTGCGACCAGTGTGGGGAGGGGCAGTGGGCAAACCAAGAAACAGCACTGACCACATGTGCTTCACCTCCACTGGTGGAAGGACACACTGTAGGTAGCAGGTCACGTGTTTCTACAGTCCTGCTCTCCTAAGTAATAGCACTATGTCATGCATAGATTTTTAGCTATGCAACCATAAAAAGAGCAGCCATTAGCATACTGTATTTTAGCATATTGCACTAATGGAACAATACCACCTACTGCATTAAACTATGCACTATTTAATATAAATATTGCCATTCCAATTTTTAACAACATTTAAACAGTTTAACTTTCTTTAAAAGGGTTTTTTTTTGAAAAGGGGTATTTTCTTTTGTTTTCTTTCCTTTATTATAGCGAAACCCTTTTATAATCACAATAAGTAGGGCTGTAATTTTTTCAAGGCAAAACTCAAATGATTTCATGGCATTTCACGGTCCAAGAAAATGATATTTATGAAAACAAAAAAACTGTGATGAAAAGAGCACCCGCCAACTTTGAAATATCCACAGTCTGGCTATTTAACTTAGGGACTGTTTCAGCCTCCCCATTCACTTGCCGCAGGAGCCAAAAAAGGAACCAGGGGTCTGAGGTCAGCCACAGAATAAGTCCAGCATGCAAGGACTACAATATCTGTGCTTTTGTGAATGAAAAACACATTGCGGGAACACAAATCAGATTTCAGCCACTAGTCACAGTTCCTGAGACTCATTATCGAACTTCAGCCACAAGTCTCAACTTGGGAGATGCATTCTTCTAACACTTGGAAAAGGTGCCAAGGGACTGTCTCAGCTGCTCCATTCACTCACTGCGAGATCCGAAAAAGGAACCAGGGGTCACAACTTGGACTTTTACTCTGATTCTCCAGTAAGGTTACATACAGATGGCAATAATAGCATACCATAAATAAATAAATGAATTAAAAAGTTGTCCATAGCCGTAATTAAGTGGAAATAAATTGAAAATACTAAACAGGATTAGGTAAGATTTTGAATTTGGTAATTTTCATGTGGGACTACTGATTTCACGGTAATCATGAAATCTGTGACCCCCATGAAATAATTACAGCCCTAACAATAAGCCATTCTAGGGTGTGTATTAAAGGATTTGTGTTTCACTTCACTTAGTTTTTATTAACCAGCTAGGGTGCACTAGACAATCATTGGCTTATTTTCAGAACAGTCTGGGAGAAGTACAAAAAAACACAATACAGCATATGAAAATGGCAAGTAAAAAACTTATAAGAATACTATTACAGTGAAATTAAACACAAATGAAAAATACAGATGTGTATTCATCATAGCAGATATTCAAAGTGACAAGTGCAAAAGTATTTATAAGCATGAGCAAACACAGTTTGTCAGAATTCAATGGCTAAAAGCAGGTACATACACTACAGTCACCTGTTGCACTTCATAGGGATGTAAGAACACTTGGCCTTCACACTTGTGCCTCGTTACACTATGTCTCTGTGGTATGCATTACAAATCATTTAATGTTCACCCTATAGTGGGTTAACATAGAAACATAGACTTTGATGGCAAATAAGGACTGCTTTGCCCACCAAGTCTGCCCATTTTCCTACCAACTGGATAAGCTGCCTATCTTAGTTAACCAACAGCCTACTTCCTCCTACCACCCCACTAGAATTGCCTTATGTCTGTCCCATGCATTCCTGAAATCCCCAACTGTTTTTGACCCCACAACCTCCTCAAGAAAGTCATTCCATGCATCCACCATCCTCTCCATGAAAAAATACTTCCTCACATTGCCCTTCAGCCATCTCCCCTCTATCTTCAAATTGTGCCCCCTTGTTCTTGCACATCTCTTTTTCTGAAATATGCTACCCTCTTGGACTTTGTTGATTCCCTTGAGGTACTTGAAAGTTTCTATCATGCCACTTCTCTCCCACTTTTCTTCGAGGGTATACATATTAAGCTCCTTTAGTCTCTCATCATATGGTTTCTGGTGCAGACCCTGCACCATTTTAGTTGGCCTCCTCTGGACTTACTCCATCCTGTCTATGTCCTTGAAGGGATGGGGTCTCCAGAACTACAAGCAGTACTCCAGATGGGGTCTCAACAACTGTCTGTACAGAGGGATAACAACTTCCTGTTTTCTGCTGGTGATGTCTTTCACTATGTATCCCCAGCATCCCCAGCCCTCCGTATTGCCTTCCCACACTGCTTGCCTATCTTTAGATCATCTGATATGACTACCCCAGGTACCTTTCCATTTTTGTTGTTGTTAGTACCCCCCCACCCCATTGTGTACTCTTCCCCTACGTTTTTGTTTCCCAAGTGCATTACTTTGCACTTCTTTGCATTGAATCTAAGCTGCCATACTTTTGACCATTCCTCCAACCTTGCCAAATCCCTTTTCATCCTTTCCACCCCCCATTTGTGTATCAATACTGTTGCAGATCTTTGTGTCATCTGCAAAGAGGCATACTTTTCTCTCCAGTCCCTCTGCAATGTCACTAATAAAGACATTAAAGAGGACCAGTCCCAGTACTGATCCCTGTGATACCCCACTAGTAAACCCCCTTTATTTGGGATGAACTCTGTTTACTATTACTCTCTGTGACCTGTTGTCTAAACAAAATTTTTATCCTGTCTACCACCAAGGAACCCCCTCCCAGGCTGGCTAACTTGTTCATTAATCTTTTGTGTGGGACTGTGTCAAATGCCTTGCTAAAGTCTAGGTATGAGATTCATCTGACATGACCTTCCCACTGTGAATCCATGATGCCTTGGGTCCTGTACCCCGCTGTCCTCTAGGTACTCAACTGTTCTTTCCTTTAGAAACAATTCCATCATTTTCCCTACCACTGAGGTCAAACTAACAGGTCTGTAGTTTCCTGCCTCTGCCTTGCTCCCACTTTTGTGAAGGGGAATCACATCCACCCTCCTCCAGTCCTCAGGTACCACACCATTCTCCCATGATTTGTTAAAAAGGGTAGTCAGTGGTGTCTCTAGTTCTCCACTTAGTTCTTTTAGAATTCTGGGGTGAATCCCATTAGGCCCCATTGCCTTGTCCACTTTCAGTTATACGACTTCTTTCATTACTCTTTCTTCTGTGAATGGCTGGTATCAACCCCCATTCAGAGTGCTTCTATTAATTGCTTTAGGTACTGATCCCTCCTCTTCTTTTGTGAATACTGAGCAGAAGTATTCATTAAGTATTCCTGCTTTTTCACTGTCACCCTCTGTCCACCCCCCTCCCCTTTATTAAGTCTCACTATCCCTCCCTTGGTCTTTCTTTGCTCCCTAATGTACCTATAAAAGGTTGCACCCCTCTTCTTAACTGAGTTGTCTATCTTTTCCTTGGTTTGGGGCTTTGCTATTCTGACTGCCTTCCACTTCCTTCTGCTTTAACTGGTACTGTTCTCTGTCCTGCTCCCTCTGTGTTTCCTTATACTTCCTGAATGCTATCTTTTTCTCCTTAACCTTCCCTGTCACCTCTTTTGAGAACCATAAAGTTTTTTTCCTTCATTTTATTTATTTAGTTGCTCACACAAAGGCTTGGTGCCTCTTTGATGGCATTTTTGATTTTTCCACATTGTTCCTTCACCCCTCCTTCTTGCTCCTTTGCTAGTGCTTTTCTGAGGCACGCTCCCATTTTGCCAAAGTCAGCCTTCCTAAAGTTCAGTACACTTGCTTTTGTATGACTTGACTCTATGGCTGTGTTTATCGTGAACCATACTGTTTGGTGGTCACTTGTTCCCAGATGGCTACACACTTCTAAATCTGAGATCCTCTCTCTGTCCCATTTGAGAGTACCCAGTCTAAGATTGATCCCTCCCAAGTGGATTCCAACACCAGCTGTCTGAGGCATGCCCTCTGTAGGGAATTGAGAATGACACTGCTCTTGGATGTGGTTGCAGCAAAGGTGCTCCACTTAACATCTGGCATATTCATGTCCCCCATCAACAATATCTCCTCTTTTTCTGCCATTCTAATGATGCCTTCTATCATTTTCTTGTCCATTTGCTTCCTCTAAGACTGGGGTCTGTATATAGCCCCTGTGCGGATTGTGGTACATTTTCTGTCTCCAGGATGACCCACAGTGTCTCCTCTCCTTCCTTTTTTACCCTTTAGTTATATTGTTTTGATCCCTTCCCTTATTTAGACTTATTTACTCCTCCTCCTCCTCTTTTACCCACCCTGTCCCTCCTGTAGATTGTGTACCCATATAAGTTGACATCCCAGTCATGGTTCTCTGTGTACTATATTTCTGTGACTGCCATGATATTCAAGCGTCCCTCTCCATCAAGGCCACTAGTTCAGGAAGCTTGTTACCCAGTCTATGGGCACTGGTACTCATCATCCTCCATTTTTTGATGTCCTAACCCCTTTTAGACCCCCTTCCCTAGCCTTTCTACCTTTTTCTCCATTTACCCCTGTCCTGCACCCTATCGATGTCTCTACCTCACTGACTACCCTGTTTTGGGGGTCTGGGATTCCACTGCTCCTTTTCAGTGCCTCCCCTCTTGGCTAGTTTAAATGCTTACCAATGAAGTATTCAGACCTATCATCTAGGATCCTGGTACCCCACCCGGACAGATGCAGACCATCATGCCAGTATAGGTCTGCATCCCTCTAGGTGGACCCCCAGTACCCAATAAAGCCAAAACCCTGAGCTCCACACCAGTTTTTCAAACATTCATTGAATCCTATGGTATGGAGTACCCTAGCCCCACCTATGCCATAGACAGGTAGCACCTCTAAAAAGGATACCATGTATGCTGCTTGTCTAAGGCCCCTCCCAACTCTGAAAGCTTCTCCTGTACTGCTCTGATCCCATTCCCAGCCAGGTCATTTATCCTGAGGTAGAAAATGACATCTGGCTCCCTCTCCCATGTAGCTGCTCCCACGATCCTGAGGATTCACTTCCTGTCCCTCCCAGCCATTGCACCAGGCTGGCACCTTGCCTCCTTCTTCTCTCCTTCCCCCAGTTCTACCCTTCTAATAACTGAGTCCCCCACCAGAAGTTGTTTCCTTCCCCTGTGGGGTCTCATGCTACCCTCCTCTGGGTCTCTTTTGTGGAGGTTCCCAGCATCCTCCTTGTACTCCACTGTGGGTGTCTCCATTGTAGAACCATGCTCCACCAGAATGGCATATGAATTGTGGAGAAGTACAACTGGAGGGATGTGCCTCTGATCCACCACCATCACCGTCCCTGAGAACACTATAGTCCAGCCGCTCCTCTTTCCTGGCAACCTCTGAGGCAGTGACAGTGGCTCTTGTGGTCCCTGGCTGGGAGAAGGTTTCTTGAATCCTCACCAGATCAGCCTGGAGATGTGCAACCTCCTCCCTCAGACCAGAGAGATGCCTGAAAATAGGGCAGTACTGCAGCCTCCAGAACATCTCCCAGAAGACTACCACCCCACAGCCAGTGCATTGCACCATTCCCACATGTGTTTCTCCCTTCCTGTTTTTTTTCTGTTAGTGTGTGAGAGTGTGTGCATATGTTTACCCCCTACACAGCATGTTGGGCTATTAAGATTATGACAGGTGTGTGTTCTTTGCCCTTATTGGGGAAGTGATGACAGAACCCATGGTATAAAAGAAATGATGCACTTGGGGTGGGTGGGGTGAGGGGCAGGGTTGGTGAGACCAAGCCTGTGCCCTCCAGAAACAATCAGCTACAGCTCTGACCCACCACCCTGGTGAGTGTGTTCCTTCCTTTCAGCAAGGCAACCTGCACAACAATTTAACAGAAAATATACCTTGCAATAAAATACTTTGGATCACAGAAAAATAAAGCAGTAATTTGTAAGCACAAAGCAGTATCAGCCTGTAACAATTTAGCAGAAAATATACCTTGCAAAAAATAATTTCCATCAGAGAAAAATAAAGCAGTAAACTGTAAAACCTGTAAGCATAACACAGTAACACAGTAACAAAAACCTTTAGGCACAACCTGTAGCAATTTAAGAGAAAATATACCCTAGAAAGAAACAATTTGAATCTGAGAAAATAAAGCAGTAATCTATAAGCACAAAACAGTAACAAACCTGTAGGCACACCCTGTAACCATTTAGCAGAAAAAACACCCTGCAAAAAATCAATTTGAATCAGAGAACAATAAAGCAGTAATCTGTAAGCAAAAAAGAGTAACAAAACCTATAAGCACAACATGTAAGCACAAAATAAAATAGTAACACAAGTAATCTGCTTAGCCAAAAGAAGCCTTAATATTTCTCCTTGCTCTGATAATGTTGCTCCTTGCTCTGCTTTTTCAAGCATAGCTAGAAGAATAGATCTCAGGTGAAGCTATGTGCTTTTTGCCAGCAAACCTATTATCCTACCTCCCCAGCAAACCTTTCTGCCAGCAAACCTTGTCTTCTACACCCCAGCATTTAGACTAATATTTATTCATACATAGTTTCAGGCTATATTTTCCTGTTATTGTGTATGTCTGTAATCACTGTATTTGTGCTATATTTGTCTCTGCACTCTGAGCTTAGGAAGGGAACTTAACAGATAGAATTGTTGAACTACTACTACTATTACCGCTACTTTTACTGTTAGAGCAGAACTACAACAACTACTGCAATTAGCACTTGTACTATTACTGCTACTACTATTACTACTACTAAAATGTCTGTGAGCACTTGAAACTAAGTAAGTGGTACTATTCACGTAAATCATTGATTTCATTGTACCACACTCAGGTGAGTAGAAACACAGAAACATAGAAACTGACAGCAGATAAGGACCACTAGGCCCATCTAGTCTGCCCATAACCCAATACTTAGTTATGTCCTCTGACCCTATCTGGTCAGTGGCTTTCCCTCCCTCTGCCCTACCTCCAGGATTCTCTTATGCCTGTCCCAGGCATGCTTAAATCCCCCCACAGTGCTCGATCCCACTACCTCCTGTGGCAGACTGTTCCATGTTTCCACCACCCTCTCCATGAAGAAAAACTTTCTCACATTCCATCTTAGCCTGCCACTTTCCAATTTCATATTGTGCCCCTTTCTGTACTACTCTTGTATTGGAAGATGTCTCCCCCATGCACCTTATTAATGTTGCTAAGGTACTTGAATGTTTCTATTATGTCCCCCTCTCCCTCCTCTCCTCCAGTGAGTACATATTGAGGTCCTTTAATCTCTCCTCATATGTTTTGTGATGTGATCCCTGTACCATCTTAGTCACCCTTCTTGGGACCCCCCCCTCACTGGCAATATCCTTACAAAGGTGTGGCCTCCAGAATTATACACAGAACTCTTGGTGTGGCCTGAATAGTGATTTATTCAATGGCATCACTACCTTCCACCTTCTACTAGTGATACCTCTGCTTATACAGCCCAGCATGCCACTGGCCCTCCCTGCAGCCCTGGTATTCTGCTTAGTCATCTTTAGGTCATCTGATATAATAACCTCCAGGTCTCTTTTGTCCTTGATGATTGTCAGCAACTCCCTTCCCATCCTGTAGCTCTCCACTGGGTTCCCATTTCCCAGGTGCATAATTTTACACTTCTTTGAATTAAAACTCAGTTGCACACCTCAGACCATTTCTCTAGGTCCCTCCTCATTGTCTTCAACCCATTTGGAATATTCACCCTGTTGCAGATCTTGCTGTCATCTGAAAACAGGAAGACCTTTCCCTCCAGCCCCTCTGCAATGTCACTAATGAATACATTGAACAGGATTGGGCCAGGGACTGATCCCTGGGGTACCCCATTGGTCAACCCCTCTCCCCGGATTGTGTCCCATTTATGACCACTCTCTGTCTCCTGTCTGTTAGCCAGTTCCAAACCCAGTCTACCATCTTATTCCCCATGCCCAGACTACCCATCTTGTTTAGCAGTCTGATATGTGAGACAGTGTCGAAGGCCTTGCTGAAATTCAGGTAAGTGACATTCACCATTCCCCCCTGATTTATTACCTTCATCTCCCATCAATTAAATCTATCATATTTGTCTGACATGACCTGTCCACTGTGAATCCATGTCGCCTTGGATCCTGGGCACTGATGGATTCTAGATGTCCCACTATTCTGTCTTTAAATAGCTTCTCCATGATCTTCCCCACTACTGAGGTGAGGCTGACTGGCCAATAGTTCTCTGCCTCCTTCCTACTGCCAAATTTGTGTTGAGGGACCATGTGTGCCCTCCTCCAGTCCTCTGGACCCACTCCTGTGTTGAGTGACTCTGGGAACAAGGCTGCCAGAGGCACTGCTAGCTCTTCTCACAGTTCCCTCAAAATCCTTGAGTGTCTGTCATCTGATCCCATTCTCTTGTTCACCTTCAGTTTTGTGAGCTCCTCCAGGACTCCCTCCAATGAGAATAGACTGATGTTCACCTCCCTCCCCCTTGCCATCTATTGCTCAGATGCTGTCCCTGACCCTCCCATCTTTGGTAAATACAGAATAGAAGTATTTATTCAGTATTTCTGCCTTTTACAGGTTTCTCTCCTTACATGCCCCCACTTCCTCTTAGAGTCTTACAATCACCACCAATTTTTCTTCTATCGATGATGTACCTATAGAATGTTTTGTTCCCTTTTTTTTACTGTCTACCTTAATCCTTCATCAGTCTGTGCTTTCCTTCTCCTAACCACCTTCCCTGCTTCCCTTAAACACTCTAGGTACACTTCCCTGTCTTCCTCCCTTTGGGTCTCCTTGTATCTCCTGAAACCCACCCTTTTCACCCTTACCTTGTTTGCCAGCTCCTTTGAGAACCATAGTGGCTTCCTCCTTCTCTTCACCTTGGACACCAAACTGATGCATTGATTCATCACTTCCACCATGGCTGCTTTTAGTTGTTCCCATTTCTCTTCAACTCCCCCTCTTGTGATCCCCTTCTCCAGGGCCACCCTGAGGCACCTCCCCATTTCAGCAAATTCAACCCTCTTGAAATCTAAAAACTTTGACCGTGTGTGACATGATTCAGTCTCTGTCCCCATGCTAAACCACACTATGTTGTGATCACTGGATCCCAGTTGTCATTCTACCTGGACATTTGTGATTCTGTCTCCATTGGTTAGTACTATACTAGGTCCAGAAATGCCATGTGTCTGGTGGGATCAAGCACAAGCTGCCTGAGTCCTACCCCCTGTAGAGATTCTAGGATATCTTGGCTCCTGGTTAAAGTAGCTGCTGGGGTAACCAGGTTTATGTCTGATATATTAAAACCTACCAGAAGCACAACCTCCCCCTTTGCTGCCATCATGTGTATGTCATCTAGCAGTTCCCTATCCTCTTCCTCCCTCAGTGCTGCTGGCCTGCAAATCAACCCTGTGTGGACTGCTGTCCCATTGCTTGGCTCGAGGGTGACCCACAGTTCCTCACCCTCCCCTGAGAACCCTGCACCTCTGAAGCCTTTATCCCTTCTCTGATGCACAGGTCCACTCCTCCCCATTGTGTTCCATCCCTGTCTCTCCTGAACAGTGCATAACCCAGTACATTAATGTCCCATCCATGATTTATGGTGTGCCAAGTCCCTGTTATTGCAGCTATGTCCAGGTCCCCCTCTACTAGCAAGGCTTCAGATATGGGATTTTATTTCCCAGGCTGTGGGCATTAGTTACCATGGCCTACCATGACTTGCTGCCTATGCTTCATTTACTTACGCTGTTTCTCCTCTGTCCCCCAAAATTGTGTTTTCCATATGTTCAAATTCTCTTTGTGGACCTCATTACCCTTCTTTCTGCCTTCTGGGGGTGGGCTGCTATGAGTTTCCCTCTCTTGGGTGCCCCCCACCTTGTTAAAATGCCCATCAACAAAGCATTAGAACTGTTCATTGAGGACTGCCTTCCTCTTCCTGGACCAATGCAGTCCATCACTGCTGTACAGGTCTGCATCATTTGAGGTGGGTCCCCAGTTCTCAGAGTAGCCATATCCCTCCGCACTGCACCAGCCTTTCAACCACTTGTTGAAGGGGCTGATACAGAGATTCCCCCACTGCTGTGGATCAGCAGCACCTCTGAAAATGTCACAGAGCTTGCTTACCTTCCCCATGCACCCCCCATCTCCCTGAAGTTCTTCTGTACCTGCTCTAGGCTTGCCTTGCTGTTCAATAAGTCATTTGTCCCCTGGTGGATAATGACCTCCTACCACCCTCTCCTTGCTACTGCCTCAGTGATCCTCTGGATTCACTCACCCTCCCTCTGAGCTGTACCTCCTAGAAGGCACTTGACCTCTTGTTTCTCCCAGTTATCCTTTTCCAGGTCAACTCCCCAGACAATCGAGTCCCCCACCAGGAGTAGCTTTCTACATGCTTTGTGGTGCTCTTCCTCCCACCTCTGGGGCTTCCCCCTGGTTTCCCCACACATCTTCCCTGGTCTCAGCCTTGGGTTCCCATGTGGGGCTCTCCTGCTCCTACAGAACAGTATAGTAGTTTCTTAGCTGGACCAGATAGAGGAAGGTGCCTCTGACCCACTCCCTGACCCTCCCTGAGCCCTCCATAGTCCATCCCTGCCTCTGCCTTGGCATTCATGGTGGCAGTAGCTGGGGACATGGTGGCATCTGGGTGTAGGCAAATGACTCCAGAACTCTTGCCAGCTCAGTCCAGAAGCTGTCCACCTCTGCTCTCAGCCCAGAGTGGTTCTTATAGATGGGTCAGCACCACAGTACCCAGAATGATCTTCTGAAGACTGCTGCTCCACACCCACTGCATTGCACCACTCCTTGCATCTTACTCTGTCTTAGTTCCTTCTCTCCTGACCCTGTTTTTATTTTTATCTTTTATTTTCCTCTTCTCTCACTTCCCATTGCTGCCCACTACTTGTTGTATTTTGACAGGTCCAAACCCCCTTACATACATTCCCTATACTAGTGAATTTGCCTGTTGTGCTGTTCCTTCAGCTACCTCCATGCCCTTAGGAAGGCTTGGCTAGTGGGTCAACTATTTGTTCCCCAGATGAATGAAAAACAATCAAAGAAGGAATCTGGCATCCTGGAGAGAACAAATACACACTGACTGCAAGCAAGATACACAAATAAAAACAACCGTGAATGCAGCAAAAACACAGTCCCAATGAATAGCCACAGATAATGCAATAAAGTAGCCAAGTCAAATTAGTAAAACCACAATGTAAGTCAGTTATTGTTTCCACTGGCTTGCCCATAAACTTTCCTACCCTACAATCCAAGTAGCTCCCTTTTTGGCTCTTCCCTAGCACTCCAGTCCCGGTCACTTTGCCTATCTGCTGCTGAGGTTTGCACAGTGCCCACTCATATCCACTCCATTGCAACTCATCTGTGATCCCTTTCAGCCACAGTTTGCAAAGGAATAACTCAACAGGTGGCCACTAACACTTTTAAAGATCCCCCATGCAGTCTGAATTTGGGTGCCCTTTTGCCGTGGCTTCCCTATTGGCTGCTGCCAAGCCCTTGTTCCCCAGATGGACAAAAACAATCAAAGAAGGAATCCGGTGACCTGAATAAAATAAATACAGACTAACTGCAAGCAGGCTACACAACTGAAAACAACTGTGAATGCAGCAAAAACACAGTCCCAATGAACAGCCCAAGTTAATGTAATAAAGCAGTCAAGTCAAATTAGTAAAACCATAATGTAACCCAGCTATTGTTTCCTCTGGCTGCTCATAACCTTTTCTGGCCCCACAACCCAAGTACCTCCCTTTGCCATTCTTTACTGGCACTCTGGCCCCAGTCTCTTTGCTGATGCTGTTCCTATCTGCTGCTGAGGTTTGCAAAGTGCCTGCTCAGATCCACTCTGGTGTGTCTCATCCATGCTCTCCTTCAGCAATGGTTTGCAATGGATTCTCTCCATGTGCTTCAAGACTGTGTGTGTGTGTAACACATCAGGATGGCAGTACAACTGAGCAAGCACAAAGTGTCTGTTTTGTGGAACCCCTGATATTAACTCAAAATCAAGCCACAAGTACATACTCTATGGGAATTTGCAAGATAGATTAACATTCATAGCAAGATCTACAGTATAAGTCCTCCTTAAGATATCATTGATTTTTTCTGATGATTGGTTGTTTATTTGCATCTATAAGTTTTGGTTCTTTTACCTGTCTTGACTCTTCTTTCAGTGAAAAGCAGCACACATCACAAAAAAGCAAAGAAAATGTTGCAGAAATGGAAGTGACAATTGCTCAAAAGAGGCTCCAGATTGAAAAAGCACACTAGCCATATTATCTTTTCACCCGGGAGAGATGTTTCCCCAGATCTGTATGGAAGTGGCTCAATGGAGTATGTGTGCCAGGGAGTCTGCAGTGCTCCTAGAATGTGGGTAAGTAGATGGCTTCAGGTTCCAGTGCCACCAAATTATCTTATTCAAAAACACTATATTTCCAGCAGGAAATTCATTACTCTGTTTTTTTTTCTTTCAGGCAAAAATTTACAGGCATAATAAAAAATATATGAGATTTGTGTAGGTTGAGATCAAACAACTTCCAGTGAGTGCACATTAAATCAAGAATCCCAAAACCTTGACTCCAGGTTAACACCAAATTCTCAAAACAAACACAAGTCAACAGCATAGAGAAATAAAAATTAATTAGAGTTTTATATTTCAGGGATTATTCTGTCCAAAGGGGTAATTTTCATGTAGAATGCATGTCCAAAGATCCATCAAAAGCAGTTTAGAATTTGCAGTATAGCTGCCTCAGTTTCTACAGCACTGCAGTGAAGTTAATTTGTTATGTATTTAACAGATGGATATTACTAGACAAAGTGAGGAGAAAGCCTCAGTTGGTCTATATAATGAGCACTTGAGGGCGAATAATGTCTAAACCTTTAAAATAATATGGCTCATCTGTTGCTTGACTATATTATGTAGATGTGATTATGTTATGAAAGTAAATAAATGAAAGCACTGGTGGAAATTAGCTGTAATAAAAACAAAATTGCTATTCTGTTTTTGATTTGTTGTAGCAGGACCTGTGGCTTCATCCCTCTATTATAATCATTGAATTACTACATATAGATAACACTTAATTGTAAGCTTGGTTGTATTTTTTTAATAATACCAGCAAAGTTAATGAAGCCTGAACAGTGGAAAACTAGGAAATTAAATCACATGACCATTTCATCCTTTTTTTATCCATCAAGGGATAACTTTCTATTTGATCTATCCTGTTGCATTCCTTTCCTTCTTCTGCTACATAGATATAATGTACATGTAGGCATAGGTGCAACTATGGCTTAAAAGTGGAGTAGAGAGGCATCATAGACTTCAGTAAAACGTTGGGGAAGGTATATGTGTGTGTGTGTGTATATATATATATATATACTATATATATATATATATATATATATATATATATATATATATATATATATATATATATATATATATATATATACTCTAGTTAGGATAAAGCCACAAAAGTAGGAAAATGTGGCATTAGGGTTGGGGGAGTACTTTGGGGTCATTGGCCCTAACACTCACCCCATTCCATAAGTAAATAAAATGAGATCAGTAAAGTATAGGATAATGGGATAAGTGTTATGGCCAATGATCCCAAGCATACCCCCGACATCTGTTGGTGTGTGCATGGTGGTTGTGGGGTGTTAGTTTTGAAAACCCTAATGCCACATTTTCCTACTTTTTGTGGCTTTATCCCTAACTAGAGCATTAACGCAGGTTATTTTTGCAATTTATTTCCTTATTTTTTTAGATACTATAATCACATCCTTATTTGCCGGTGGGAGCGCAGGACCTCTGGGCCCTGCACTCCCATCCCTCCATAGATGCTTATATGTATGTGGCTCTGAGTCCTGCATTTCCACTTATAAGACAACAGTGACCAAATTGTCAGCATACCCATCTTATTATCCCACCTCATTTACCCAGTACAGAAAATTTTCAAATCCCTGCCAAAATGTAATTCTACGCAACTGCAATGCCATTCTGCATGAAGGATGTAAATACATATTGTGCACAGGATTTGAAAAATAACAGCTTTGGCATAAATGAGGTGGGATAATAAGATGGTTATGTTGAAAATCTGGGGTGAAAATTTTGAACATTTCCAAAGTTACAAGTGTGCGTAGCAAAATTGCAGTAAATGGTCAAAACTTTGGAATGTTGATATATTTTGATCCCAAATTGTCAGCATAGATATCTTATTACCCCACCTCATGTACCCAGTACAGAAAATGTTTGAATCCCTGCCAAAACATAATTCTGTGATACTGCAACCCAATTATGAGCCACAGGTGTGAAAACACATTTTGAGCAGGATTTTAAAAATGACAGCTGTGACATACATGAGGTGGGGTAATAGGAAGGTTATGTTAAAAATACAGGGTTAAAACATTTAAAATTTCCAAAGTTATGAGCAGGTGTAGGGGAAATTGCAATGAATAGTAATAACTTTGGCATTTTTTCATATTTTGACCTCAGATTTTCAACATAGTCTTCTCATGACCTCACCTCAGATACCCCATAACTGACATTTTTTAAATCCATGCCAAAACACCATTCTAAACCACAAGTGCAAAAACATATTTCAGAGAAGATGTGAAAAATGAAAACTGTACTGTTCTTGAAGTGGTATGAAAAATTGGCAATGTTGAAAATTTGGAATAAAAATATTGAAAATTACCAAAGTTATGCACACGTGTAGAAAATTTTCAATAAGCATGTGTAATTTGGTCATTTTTAGGAATTGTTTCACAAAATTTTCAACATGGCCATTTTGGGACTGCACCTCATAAACCCTTGCAGTGAAATTTCATTATTCAGTCCTGACAGATGATTTCATACAGCAACCATGAAATCACCTTCCAGGCCCAAATAATAGAACAACAGTTGCAGAGTTCATAAGGTGGGGTCCCAAAAATGCCATGTTGAAAATTTGGTGCAAAAAAATCTAAGAAATGGCAAATATATCAACATAAGTTCAAAATGTAATTGAAATACATTATACAGCACTTACCTTGATTTCTCAGTTCGCTGTTTGGCTTTACAGAGTGAAGATGTGTCACAATCCACAGAAGATGACAGCATTTGACCTCTGATGGTAAGTATAGGGTAAAGTAGGGGTTGTGGTGTGGTGGGAGCTCCATGGGAGGGTTGGGATGGGGGAGGGATGGTGGGATGATGAGGGACCTTTTAATTTTTTTCATGTAAACAAAAAGACATCTGGGGACTGTTTTTTTTTTTAGGTGACAAATAATGTGACGGTATCTGTGGACACTGGGAGTGGGCTTCCTAATGTCCCACACTGTTGGGGGAGTAACCAAATAGTTTGAGTATTTGGGGACACTGAGAGTGAGCTCCCCAGTGTCCCACACTGCTGGGGGGGGGACTTGTGAATGCCAACATGGGGAATGGAATCTCCTGATGCTTGCAGTTATTATTAGAACAATGAGCAGGGGGGCAGGGAGGGGCATTTGACACTGTCGGTGGGCATCCCCATGTTGGATTATTATAAACAGAAAAAGATAAAGAAGGGGATAGTGATTGGTGGGTGGGAGGTGCCACTAGGCACTAGGAAAAAAGGTGGCTTATAGTGGAATCTACAACCAGCAGCACAAGTTCCAGCTATGGTTGCAGAAGTCAAGAAAATCCCACTGTTCTCATATAGAGAACAAAGGGAAGCACTCCTCTCACTAAGCTGGGCACCCAGGATTTTGGGTGCCCAGTAAACAAATATGTGGGCACAATATTTAACAACAAACATCAGAATCTAGCTAAACAGGTCCCATTTAGCTAGATTCTGATCTTTATTTATTAAAATAACAGCATTGTTGTGTTTTTTTTCATGTTTGACATTTTGTGGAAGAAATCAACAAGATGGTGGTTGGCACAACACCTAAAATTTTTCATGCCCTGCCAATTCAGTGGCTCAAAACCAAAAACCAGCATTTGCAGTATCAAATATTTACACAAAACGTTATCTCAAAACCCCTACTGTGCATGCGTAAGTCAGAAAACACTAAAATTTAAAGCCTTATAACTCTGAAACCCCTTGAAGTGTTTTCACCGGACCTGTCAAAGACACTATCTTGGGACATGGCAGATGTCCCCTGCAAGTTGGGGGCAACAATTCCTTTCCTTGTAGGTTGTAGGTGAGAGCCAAAAAAAAAAAACAATGTTAAGTATACAGAAGGAAAAATATTTGTTTTTTTCTATAAGTGACACATTTGTATTTCAGAGACCACACAAGCTGCTGTCACAAAAATGTCCACATATCCAGACCATGTCTCCTGTACAATACATACAAAATTTCAGCTCATTTCATCAAAGGGAGCCAAAGATATTAATGTGCAAAATTTGAGGTTTAACATTACACAGGCTACTCAAGCCTAAATATAGGAGCGCTATTGTGCCCATATAATATGGATGTGTGAACTGGTCAGTAGCTTAGAAACCTGGTTGTTCACTTCAAAATCAGAAACAACTGGATTTCTATGCAAAATCTGAACCCTGAACTAAAACATCTGTGTTTGACTGTCCTGCCCGTTTAGGCACTCTTTTGTATTGCACTTCTCTTGGGACCTCCTGTTTTAATTTGTATGAACTAGTGTCCACATCTCTGATTCTAGTCAACCAATTAAGGGCTTCAGATTGTAAATACTTTTATACATTCTATGTGTGGGTATCTGTCATAAAACCTAGCATCATTACTTTTAATTTGTCTGAACTAGGTTCCCACATCTCAGAAATCTTCAGACTGCTCTACATCTCAGAACTTATTACTCATTCCTACAGTAATTCATCTACATCTAAAACTATGTCCTTTGTAACCTTCTAAATGTTAAGAAAATTACCCCCCACACACACCACACTCTGAATACATGGCCTTCTAACACAGAGGTAGAACCATAAATAATGTGCATGAGATTATGGATGGACTCCTAACTCTAGTATCTTGGAATAAATATATGGGCCAGAATACAGCCTAAGTTACTCAAAGGATGGGTCCAGAAGCAAATGGTTTGATACCTTTTATTGGACCAATTTAGATGTTACAAAAAGAACAAAGTGCATTTTGTAATATCTAAGTTGGTCCAATAAAAGGTGTCAAACCATTTGTTCTGGATTTGTTCTTACAATGATCAATATGGCTATTAAACTAAATCTATTTGTCAAAGGATGGGCAAATTTCATTCATCAACATGATGTTTCATCAACTGTTCTTAAGCAGTATAGTGCAGAATGTTCTGCTACCTAGTTAAAAGTCTGAAGATATTATGTACCATTCTACATCCAGTCTGATGCTAAGGAATCTATACATTTATTACAATACACTGTATAGATATGTTCAGTCTTGTGGTCATATCATAAATCATTCTGAAGAACCAGTGTGCCAGTGCAGTATTAGCACTTCCACTCATGACACCAACTGCCTGGGTAAAGGAATGAGCCTGATTTATCAGAGGGCCAGCTGAGGGAGGTATGCTGAGCATCCCAGAGGAAGCTGTCCATCTCTGGTAGGGAGTTCAGACTCCAATGCATTTTCACCACCAGGGTGTGCACCTGTGGTAGTGCAGTTGGCACCAAGGATCAGAGTGAGAGGATGCTGCTGTGCTCCAATGTGAAATGCAAACAATAGTGTGTTCATCCATCAGGGGCTCATTTTGGCATTCTAGGGCTGGGACAACAGATAAAGAGGAAAACATGCTGATTCCTGCAAAAGGATGTTTTCCCCTTACAGCAGACCTCACACCACTGACCACAGCACTCCTACCAGTGTACCTAGGGTCCACTCTGGGGGTCAAGCCAGGGTGGAAATGGAGAGAGGTAAGTCCCAGAGAAGGCAGATGATGCAGCTGGGTGAGAGAGCTAGGGCTCTAGGGCCACTGGAGGGCTGCTTAGGAGACAAGGGGAAATAAAGCATACTAAATAAAAAAAAAAATATATATATATATATGTATTCTGTAATATATGGACCCCACATACTGAAGAAATCATGGTTTGATGCACAGTTGCTAGAGATTGTTGCTAAGTAGTCACCATGTGACTGAAGCTATGCTATATGCAGCAACTGTTGGTGTTGTATGGTTAGTACAATATGTTAGCAGTTGCATACTCCATGTGCCCAACAATATCTGGCAAACTTATTTAAATAGCAACATGGTGTTCAGGGGATTCCTCTTCCTGTCACTATGAACAACTTTTGTGTATAGCCTGAAAGTGAGGGGCACACGGGATAGTTGTTTGCTCCACATTTGACACCTCCACATATTGTGTCTGAACAGGGTCCCAGCACTGGGTGATTGTTCCTATAAATGCATCTATAGAAATTTACCAACAAATGTTCAGTTCTGTCCTATTGTGTTATAGTAAGGCAGAACTATAAACTTTACTCTGCTGGTTCTTTAGGAATTGTGGTTTCGGACAGTAAGAAGAACATTAACAAATGTGGTTTCTTAACACATGGATGGCTTAGGAAGCTGCTGGTAAACTAGAAAGATTTAAGATCCATTTAAGCATGGCCTGTTAGATCAATGAAGATCCAGGGTGGGAGTTGGTGATATTTAAAATAAGAAGGATGCATCTATACCCTTAAAATTCAGAATAGCAATGCTCTAGCTAGCATGTTGTGCTTAGCTAATATACAGGTTAGCTGAAGGACTTAACAGGCCAGAATGCTGATTTTCATCTAATTAAAAAAATTCAACGGTGCTATGCAAAAAAGGTGAGAAGCTGTTTCAGAAAAAATGCTTGACATCAAAAGTTTTGCATTCCCAGTCCTGTATACCTCAGGCAAAATGTAAAGTAAGAGAAGCATAAATCATGTCACAAGTCAAGTCCACAAAGCATACAGCTGAAGCAAAAGCCGTACAATAGCAACCAACATTACAAACCCATATATTTATTTATTTATTTCAAAAATTTCACCAGGAAAGATATACTGAGCTGGTAACAGCTCATTTCCAGATGTGTCCTGGGGGGAGAGGATAGAGGAGGATCATGGATAACAAATAGAACAGTACTTAAATAGCAAGTAGAAACATAAATAAACATCAAATAAGCATCATATAACAAGAAACAATGAAGGCATTTAAGCAAAACTTAATTAGCATGGATATAGCAGGATAGAATCAAAGGACAACAAGAGGATGCAAATTAAGTGCAAAGTGCAGATAATGCAGGCAGGTAGTAATGAAGTTAACCAGTAGATATTCAAGAAGAGTATATTTGAAGAGGGGGGAAATTATGGCTGAAAGCAGAAGCTAAGGTGAGGAGGTAGAGTTTAAGGGGGAAGGAAACAATGAGTAGGTGAGGTGGAGGGAAAGGAAGATGGGAAAGTGAGGTACAGAAGGGGGTCAGGTGCAGTTGCAGGAGTGAGAAGAGAAATTGAGGAGAAGAGAGTAGAGAAAGAGTAGGGAAGAGGCAGAGCAGATGGACAGGAGGAAAGAATTCCATAGTTTGGGGAAGCGGTAGGAGAAGGCAGCCTGGCCAGATAATGATGAACAAGTAAGGAGTGCTTGGGAGTGGAAGTCAAAGTTACAAAGGGTGTAATGGGGAGGACAGAGATGAGATAAGAGTGGAAGAGAGCCAAGCCAGAATGTAACAATAAAGAAGGTACAATGACAGAGGTGACTGGCTGTGAGGGGGAAGGGAAAGGGAAGTATAAAGGGAGCAATGGTGGCTGCGGGGTTGGCAGTCCAAAGCAAAGTGACAGAAGGAGTGGAAGGGGAATCCAGTCTGGTTAGGGTGGACTTAGGAACAGCACTGTAGACAATGTCTCCATAGTCAAGAATGGGAAGAATCATTTCCTGGACAATGGCTATACGAGCCATCAGGGGGGATGCAACCACAGTTCCTGTGTAACGCACCTAGTTTAGGGTAAATTTTTTTGTGGATTGCATCCACATGCCCTGAAAAGTCAACATGACAGTTGAGCCAGATTCTGAGGTACTTACAGGTGGGAATATCATCGATCCTGGTCCACTCAATGGAGTGGAAGGAGGGGAAGTCAGTAAGCCTAGAGAGATTCTGCCTAGTGCCAAAGGTCATGGGGACCTTTTTCTGGCATTAAGTGACAGTTGATTTGATTAGAACCAGTGCTGGATTTTGTCGAAGTCCAGCTGGGGCTTGGTCATCAGATCAGGAGGAAGTAACTAGAGGTGTTAAGAACTGTATCATCTGCATACATATGGATGGACACAGAGCTGCAGGCAGTGGGGAGGTTGCTCAGGAAAACTGAAAAGAGAATTGGGCCAAGGAAGGAACCTTGGAAGACGCCAGTGGTAATAGGGAATAAAGCAGATAAGAAATCAAATCTCCAGTTCTAACTGATTGAGTCCTACCACCAAGGTAGAAGTGGGACCAGTTAGTAGCAGATATATAAAGCCCTGCTGCTGTACATTTGTCAAGGAGAAGGTGGTATGCTACAGTGTTGGAGGCTTTGGAGATGTCAACAAAGATGGTGGACATGGTAAGGCCCTGATCCATACCTGAGAGATTAGAGTCAGTAAGCTAGATGAGGAAGGAGGAATTGGAGTGGAATTTACAGAAAACAGACGGGAAAGGGGTGAAGAAAGAGGACAAAACAAGAGGCAGAGCTGAGAAAGTGCTATGTGCTCTTGAAATTTTGCAAGAGTGGAGATCAAGAAGATAGGGTGGAAATTGCCAGGACTGTAATGGTTGCCTCTTTTGAGAAGGGGTGTGACAGTAGCTTGTTTCCATGCATGAAGGACAGAGGCAAGGGAGAAGGAGAGGTTTAGAAGGGAGGAGAATGTTAGAACAAAATTGGGGCAGAAAGATGGATGAATTGAGGGTTGAGCCCATCAGGGCTCCTGCCCTTGAGAGGGTTTAGGGCTAGGAACAACTTAAGAGTGTCAGCAGGAGATATAGAAGAGAAGGAGAAAAGGGGAGACAGGGAGGGTAGGTGGAGAGTGGAGAAGGGAAGGGCAGGGAGGAGGCACGGGGATGAAGAAAGCATTTAAATCAGAGGCAACAGAGAGGGGGTCAGAAATGGTGACATCACTTATTTTGAGGACTGGGGTAGAGGACTAGGTTAGGGGAGGAAGAGAACATGGATGACCTTCTGGAACTTGGAGGGGGTCATTATTGTTGGTCTACAATGTGGAGGCAAAGTATTCCACCTTGGCAAGCCTTGTGGCTTTGGTACAGGCATTGAATAGGACATGGTACTTGAGTAAATCAGCAGGGGAGTCAGACAACTTGTGGGCCTTCCAAGCAGGATCTGAGCATGCAGACAGACCAGCATTTTGGCAGTTATCCAAGGGAGGTGGGAACCATGGACCCTGTTTTTTTCTGAGGGGAGCATGCAGATCACAGCTAAGACTGAAATTTGAACTTAAAATAACTGAGTGCAGAATCATTGGAGAGGGCAGAAGAGATTGGTGAATAGTCAGTAGCTGCCAAGTCCACATGGAGAGAGGATAAGTCCATTGAATTGAAGGATCAGATCTAGAGGAGTTTGGGTGGGGCCTTGGGGTGGTGTAATTTGTGGACACAGTAGACCAGATGGTGGTCACTCAGGGCATCCAGAATGGTGATGGCATAATTAATACAGTGTTGGTGGGAGGCAAGAACCCAGTCCAGTTGGGTGTGATTGAGGGATTTATGGTTGTGGAGGGTAGAGTCAGAGATCAGTTAATAAGATTAAGGGACTTAATGTTTAGGCGGAAATTGGAATGAGAAGGGGAGAGCCAATTTAAATTGAAGTCCCAAGGATGAATAATTTTCCTGTTGAGGCATGGGTAGATATATTAGTGAGGAGGTCAGTGACAAAAGAAGGGGAGAGGCCTAGGCAGCAGTATACGTCAGCCACAAAGGTGGGGATAGAGAAAGGGATGGAGAGATTCAGCAGTAAAGGTTTGTAGGCAGATGGAGAAGAGATAGAGAGCATAGGGATGAACTGGATGGCAGAAGAGAGAAAAATGGCAACACCATTACCCCTACTGGAAGGATCCTGGCAGGTAATGGAGTACCCAGTTATTGAGACTGCAGTATCTAGAATCCTGGGGGAAAGCAAAGCTTCAGAGTTAATTAACACATCAGGGTGAAGGTTAACATGAGCGATTGTAGCAGATCTACCTTAGGGAGGAAGCTTCTGACATTGAGGCGTGCCACTCTCAACCCTTTGGGGAGGCAGGTGGGAGAGGAGAGAGTAGGTCCAGGATTGGGCTCAGTGTCTACTGCAACCAATAGAAGCAACTAACATACTAACATACTAACATACTATTTGCCAGAAGATTAGGCCTTATGGTCTATCGAGTCTGCTCGAACCTAGATCCTTAGTTGGGTGCCGAGACCCTCCCATCCCTTGTGCTCCAGAAATCCCTATCATCCATCCTCACCACCCCCGGGACAGGCCATCATCTGATACATCCCCTTTCTGTGTCTGTCCCACCCCTCTTAAAACCCTCCACTGTGGATCTCTGAACCAGCTCACCAGGCAGTGCATTCCAAGGGTCCACCACCCTCTCAGTGAAAAACCTCCTCCTCTTTTCCCCCCTCACCCTTCCACCTTCCAACTTCAAACCATGCCCTCTGGTGATGCCTTCCTGCTTTAGTCTAAAGATCCCCTCCATGTTTACCCTATTTATTCCCTTGAGGTACTTGAAGACCTCAATCATGTCCCCCTTCTCTCCTCCTCCTCCAATGAAAACAGGCAGAGCTCCTCAAGTCTGTCCTCATAAGTCAAATCCCTAGCCCTTGTATCATCTTTGTTGCCCTCCTCTGTACCCTCTCCAGAGCTGTATGTCCCTCTTCAAGTGTGGTCTCCAGTACTGTGCACAGTACTCAAGGTGTGTCTAACCAGTCCATTGTACAGCGGCAGAATCACTTCCTTGCTCCTAGAGGTGATCCCCTTTACGATGCATCCCAACATCCTGTTTGCCTTGCTAGCTGCTCTCCTGCACTGCTTAGAGTTATTCATACATGTATCCACCATGACCCCTAGGTCTTTTTCCCCTATTGAGGCTTCCAGCGCCTCCCCTCCCAGGGTGTACCTGTGTTTAGGATAAGAACTAGATAAGAAGCCTAACTGGGATGGAGTATCATTTTTGTGGCAGTTGGGAGGGAGAGTAGGGGTGAGTGGGGAAAGGTGGGCAGATGGAAAGATCTAAGATATTCAAGATTGAGGCAGGAGGAAGGGAGGAGTGAGGGACCATGGAGCTGGGGGAATGGAGGAGAGAGAGAAGGCTGGAGAAGGGGAGGGTATAAGAAGGGAAGGGGAGGATGGATATGGAGTGGGTTAAGAGTGAAAGCTTGTAGAAGGGAGGGAAGCAAAGTTAAACAGGATGGGAAGGAGAGAGGAGGTAATATAGAACATATTTGAGACAGAGACAGGAAGATGAGAGGAAAGGGGAAGTTGGTAGGAGGAGAGAGAGGTGAGAGAGCTTACGCAGCAGAGGGGCAGAGGAAATGCACTAAAGGAGGAGTAGTGATGGAGCAAGATGAGGGAGTAAGACTTCACTGGGAAGGGAAAGGAACAAGGAGAAGAGGATGAGGGTTAAGCCAAGAGAGGAGCAGGAGACAGATGTATTGCAGAAAGAGGAAGGAGGAGCTAGTGGAGGGACAGAGCCAGCCAGGCAAGGATAGGAGTCATAAGGTGAGCAGTACAGTGATACATGGGTAGGGGGGCCTTATATAGGGAGTTTGTGCTGTAGACAGCAAAGTAAGGGGAAGAGGGGGCAGAGTGAGAAAGCAGCGAGGAGGGAGGTGAATGGGTAGGAAGTGGAGGCAGCACAGAGATACAAAGAAAGGGGGACCCTAAACAGGAAGTTTGGGCACTAAACAGGAAATGGAGGAGGGTGAACGAGAGTGCTGAGGTCAGGAAAGAGAATTATGTGTAGGAAGTGGGGGCAGCATAGAAATGCAAAGATAGTGGGACTCTAAATATGGAGTTTTGCACTAGGCAGGAAATGGGGGGGGAAGCAACCAGAGGTAGGAGGGGAGAGAAAGAAAACATTGGATGGGGTAAGATAAAAGCAGGGCAGGAGAATGGAAGTAGGAGTAAGGAAGGATTATTACAGAGCAGGGTGGAAAGAAGAATAGTTGGTAATAGCACTAGAATAGGCAGATCATTCTTCTGGAGATACACAGTGCTGCAGGCTGAATGCTATATGCAATGATCACAAAACAACAGTAATTATGTGAGAAACTCCCCCATTGTGTACATCAGAACAGGCATATTCACCAAAAATAATTTTTTTTTTCTCAAAGATGATCAGGGCAAAGTCACAAAGATGTTTGGAATGCATGTAAAATTGACAATATAAATAGAATTACACATAGGTATCCATGTATTGCAAAACTATAATATGATTGAGAGGTTCTGAAGACATGTGAAACCCCAGAGTGAAGCTCAAGAGGTTCCTACATGTCACCAAGCTTGAGAGATTCCAACATGTCTCCAGAACCTTGAGATGGTATTATAGCTGAGAAATCATATCCCCTTATCTGTTCTGTTGTATGATATATGGAGCCAAGAAGGATTCAAGTGAGAGGCTTGTAGGGAGCAGGAACCTGCCAGTAATTTAAAGCTCTCAGTCAGGAGTGGGAGGTGGTAGGAGCTGTCAGAATGTAATGCCACTGCCATTACAGTGTCAGAAAGGGCGTTATACACAGATTGGGGGATGACGGCACTAGCAGCATTGCAGGAGTTGCTATGTAAAGCCGCACTGCAGCTAAAATGGAAGTGCCCAGCTGGACTTTAATATAAGCCTACAAGGTTCAGGCAGAGTGAGGTGCTCTGTGAGGGGTGCATTATGGGAAAGCCAGAATGCGGCTAAATATGAGAGTGCCAAGGAGTATGTATTTGAGAATCGCGGGTGTTTGTGTGAGAAGTGTGCAGCACAGGGCCTGGAGAATTGCCATCTTTGTGTATTAATTATCTGTGTTGCCTAGCCATTTTCAGAACACTGGTTCTGTCAGCTCCGACAGTCGGCTTTTACTGTAAATGACAGTTACAGTAAAAGCTGTCTCACAGACACCTATGAAGAGTGTGTGCACTGTACGAGGAAGGAGTGTTCTCATGCTACTATGAGAGAGAATAAGCATCAATAGTATTTTGGGATCTCATAATTATGGGATCCCGTAATACTGTCGATGAATACAGAACGATAGTATTATGGGATCTCTACAAGGCCACTGATTTACAGTGATTATAATAATGAAATTCCATTTTTTCTGACTTAAAATTCTGGGAATTTCATTGGTGATTGTAAACCTAATCTCAAGATTTCAGCAGGATTCTATTGTCATTCTTTTAGTATGTGTATAAATAATCAGAATAAAAGTAAGTTTATTATAATGAAATTAAATGAAACAAACTGAAAATAGTACAGGAAACAAGTATAAGAAAAATACAGGTTCTGCAGATTTACCGATCTGGTCTAAAGTGCCAAATTCCATGACGTTCTTTGTTTTTACCAGTGCGCAGGCAGCCTAACGTTCAGAATTGTACCAAGTTTCTGGTACAAAAATGAAAATCAGTGTCCTTGCTCATATTAGTATTGATGGATTAAATCTGTGGTATTATGGAGAAAAAATGTAAGACTTTTAACAGTATTATTTTTAATATCCATATATCACATCATAATTGCACCCCCCAACCATGCATTAATTCCTGGGAAATGCCTCCTGTCGAGGGGATTAATGCACTTATAACATGGCAAGTGCAATGACAGTATTGTTTTACTGCCGTTTAATGTATTATTAAAATAATATCTGCAGAAACAATTCTGTGATTTGTTAAAAGATGGTTCACTTGTAAAGTGTATGTGTTTGTTACATTGTGCATGCACATTGGAGAATGCACATGCATTAATATTGTGCCTATTAATTTATAATTTTTGAGAAGTGTGTATTTTGTGTGCACATATACATGATATACTGATTACACTTTATAAATTTTTTTTCTGTTCAGCTTGTTTAATGTTCTGTCTTTCATTCGTGCGTTGTTTTTCTGTATTTCACAACTGCATTTTGGGACATGTATCAGATTGTTGTGCTTCAGCAACATAGCTACGGCATTCTGACCAATAGGTGGCACACCACACAGATTGTATCAAAGCCTACCATCTCACTTTCTCTTACAACACATTGCTGTGCATCAACTACTGCTATTTTTAAGCGAATGGACTTCTGCAGTGATTACAACACTCTCAAACAGGTGGGTGGGTGGGAAACAACAGTATTTCACTATGACTGATGTGTGTCATGGTTACTACATTCAATTACTGGTGTCTTTCTACTGTCCACATATTCTGCTTTTTACACTATTCATATGGTCTTCCTACCCTTCCTAGGTTGCACACAATAACATTTTGCTGAGCTTTATGTCCAATGTACCAATTTCTTGTGATTATTATACCAGCCACACATTATTGCTCAATAGATGGTCACTGTATTAACTTCTCATACTTTTTTACCACTGACGGCTCACTCCACCTGTTGGTCAGCGTCCTTCACCTACTGCCACTACAACTTGCATGACTCGTAAATCGCAATATTTGCACAGCACCATCTATAGGTCAGAAACCCTGAGCACCCATTATAAGGAGAATTCAGCACTCCTTAACCATGTTTACCCAGTGCCACCTATAAGTCAGAAACAGTGAACACTTTTTACAAGCAGAATGGTGATTTTTTTTTCTCTTTTGTCTCTTACATACAGCACATTCCTGATCTCTATGCTATGCAGTTCAGGGTTGCTTTTCACAGCGCACAATATAGCCATGCATATCTAGGCAATTAATGCATGGCTATGTTTTGATCATTTGATGTGTTTCCTCCAATTACTTTTTCTGATTTCTTCTGTTCCATTACTGCCATGTTACAATAGCTATTGTATTAACACATATATTATGTTATACATATTATTAAGGTGTTTATCCTAATACATCTAAATCTATTTTCTTCTATATATCCTTGACGTTTATGTGCCAATAGCTGCCTCAGGTTTCATATCCTTCCTTACTGAAGATTTGTTAACTTATTTCATACATTCAACTAATACTAAGCCTCATGTTGATTATTTACAAGCATTTGTAACATGGCATTAATAGAACAGTAGAAATCAGAAAAAGTAATTGGAGTAAACACGTCGGATGATCAAAACATAGCCATGCATTAATTCCCTAGATATGCATGGCTACATTGTGGACTGTGAAAAGCAACCCTGACCTGTATAGTATAGAAATCGGGAACGTGCGGCATGTAAGAGACAAAGAGAAAAAAAATCACCATTCTGCTTGTAAAAACTGTTCACTGCTTCTGACCTATAGGTGGCACTGTGCACATGCTTACACTTCTCTATTATTTGTGTATGTGACTGCTTTGTGTGGTTCATTGTGGTACTGCTCAACCGTGCATATCTAAGGAATTAATGCATGGTTGAAAATGTGTCACCTGATGCATTTTGACTAATCATATTGCTTATTTCTACTCTTTTTATTAATGCCATGTTACAATTTCAATCAATACCTCTATTTCTCCCTATATATACTGTGTACAGTGGTGCCCAGCGGGATGAAGTGCAGCTGTGCAGAATTTTGCAGTAGAGTTACTGCAGCAAACAATGCAAGTTCAATGGGAGTTAATCCCTTTTGTCATGTAGTAAACCTGTGACACTGCACTTCATCCTGGTGGGCTTGACTGTATATACTGTGTATTATAGGGGCAAGATCATGCCCCTATAGTTAAGATTGAGTAGCCTGTTTAATGTTAAACCTCAAATGTTGCACTTTACGGCCCGGTGGTGCTGAGGGCTGAGGTGCTGGTCGCTACACCTCACGCCATGCCGGTGACCCATGTTCGGGAACAGGCATGGGTTGTCAGGGGTCGGCGGGGAGGAGATGGATTGAGCGTCCGGAGGACTGCTCTCCATCTCCAGGGCAGGGGGTTTCGGGCGGCCGGTGCTTGCCTGACCCCTAGCGGAGGCTGGGGATTGACAACACGCAGCCGCAAGCCGGGGGGGGGCAGGACATGGCAGACACTTGACTAGCATGCGCACGGGAGCGTGTGTGCACTCAGTCGCTGGCGTCATTGCACGCCATGCCTGCCGGGAGGAAAATCAAGAAAATGGGAGCCCGGCAGCATGACGTCATTCCCTGGCGCCATTCCTGGAGGGCGCCTCCCTTGGCATGGATCCGTTGGGGTGGGTTGAGTTGCTCCCACCACCCTGCCGTGAAGGTAAGTTGCGGGAGGTGCAGGAGGGGTCTCATGTCTGGGGATGGCGCGGGGGCAGCAGTCTTGGGGGGTTGTAGCCGGAGTTCCGAGGAGAAAATAACATCTATAAAAAATATAAAAAAAAAAATGTTGCACTTTAATAGCTTTGCAACCGATCAATGGATTTGCATGAATTGTGGTATGAGCTGTCCTATGGGGTTGATCTTTTGACATGGCAAGTTTTGTTTGGTTGGATATGCAGATTCTGAGATCTGGATCGTGAAAAAACCTTAAAAGGTTACCACTTTTTGCAGTATTTTTTTGATCACCTTCTGCCCAGATAGTGTGGAATTTTGCTGTGATTTTTTATGGTAGAAAGAACTTTGGTAACAGAACTGCCATGCTTTGTTTGGTGAAAAAATATCAATTTGTTGCAAAGTTATTCAGTTTTTAAGTTCACATTATTTTCAAAGGTAAGATCACTCTCCAGGATAGAGGTAAAAAGTTCAACAAAGGATTTGGCATCATGAAATACTTTTTCACCAGAAAAAAAGTTATTTTTCATCAGCTGCCATCTTATTTTATTCCCCCGAACTAAAAAGCATGAAAAATACATAAAAACATTGCCATTTTAAAAATCAACCACCAGAACCTAGCTAAACAGTGCCAGTTTAGTAAGATTCTAATGTTTGTTTTTGACAATTAGGGCCAGAAATACTTTGTCTGGACACCCAAAATCCTTGGCGCCCAGCTTAGCGAGAGGAGCGCTTCCCTGCATTCTCTGAGAACAGCAGGAATTTCTTGACTTCTGCAGCCGTAGTCAAACATGTGCTGCTGGCTGCAGTGTGAACTGTAAGCCCCCTTGGCCTGATGTCTAGTGGCACCCCTCACCCCCCCCAATCACTGTCCCCATAAATAAAACATTCATTCAGTGGTTTCTAGAGGCACTGCCCACCCTGAGATCGCAGACCCCATTGTATAATATTTCTTCCCTGGTGATCAGTGGCACCCCCACCCACCAATCACCATCCCTGTTACTTCATATTTCTTCTGTGGTGTCTAGTGGCACCTCTGTCCCACCGATCACCATCCCTGTTATGTATTACTTCTTCCCTAGTGTCTATAGGCACCCCTCCACCCACCACCCATCCCTGTGATTAAACATTTGTTCCCTAGTATCTAACGGCAGCCACCAACTTCCATTCACTATTCTTGTTTTGGGGGAGTTACTTCTTGGTGTCTAGTGGCACCCCCCACAATCCAATTTCAGACAAGACCCTGAAATAAAGAAAATGGTCCATCTTTTTTTTTCAAACCTGTCAAAAAAGAAAATGGTCCCTCGCTGACTGCCCCCCACCTTTACCTCCCACTCAACACCCACCACCCCACCCCCTAGTATACCCTCAATCACCTGAACTGGTTGCAGGTTCAAGATCCACTCTCCAATGAAAGGAACGTCTTGCTACTAGAATGGATGACTGCAATATGAGAAACTAAAGTAAATGCGGTTCAATGTATTTCATTTGGGGTTTCAACATTTATTCATAACTTTGACATTTTTTGAGATTTTGACCCCAAATTTTTAACATGACCTTTTGTGGAACCCACCTCATGAACAAGATGACTGTCATTACACAACTTGTGGTTGGTTGGTAAAATCACCTTTCGGGCAGGATTTGTGTAATGACAGTCAGTGGGGTACCCAAAAGGCCATGTTAAACATTTGTGGGTAAAATGATTAAAAATAGCAAAATTATACCATTCCTTCCAATTTCACTATGTACGCTTGTAAGTTGGGGAATTTTTTTACATTTTCACCCCATATTTTCAACATAGCCTTCTTATTACCCCAAATTATATATGTCACAGCTGTAATTTTCAAATCCTGGCCAAAATGTGTTTTTGCACCTGTGGCGTGGAATGGCATTTCAGTTGCATGGAATTATGTTTTGGTGGGGATTTGAAAGTTTTCTGTACTGGGTGAATGTGGTAGGGTAATAAGATGGCTATGCTGACAATTTGTCCACGCATCTACTGAAGGACCCATGGTAAAATAAAGATAGTATTATACTGCCTCGAAAAGTAAAGAAATAAGTTGCAAAAACATTGTTAATGCTCCAGTTAGGGTAAAAATGACAAAAGTTGGGAAATGGTGCATTAGAGTTTCCAACCCTAATACCACACCCTCCCAAACCAGGCAGGAGAGCAGCTGTAGGGTGTGGCATGGGCTTCTCAAGTCTAAAGCTTACCCCATTCTCATAAAGTCTGCACATCTGACCTCATGCACAGATGGAATGGGGTGAGCATTAGGCCTGAGAAGCCCAAGCTACACCCCACAACTGCTCTCCTGCTTGGTTTGGGAGGGTGTGGTGTTTGGGTTGGAAACCCTAACACCTCATTTCCCAACTTTTGTTACTTTGACCTAACTGGAGCATTAACAAAGTTTTTCAACATATATATATATATATATCCCTAACTGGAGCATTAACATAGTTTTTTGCAACATATATACATATATATATATATATATATATATATATATATATATATATATATCTGTGATATGACAAAGCCTGACTGAAGATATATTTACCGTCATGAGAGGCCAGTGATATTGCAATATTTCACGAGTGGCGTAGCCATGAACCACTTGTGAGGTATGATATCATTGGCCATGAATGACGATAACTATGGTGTCTTCAGACAGTACATTTCATGTTCATTTTATACAGACATATGTTTTAAGATAAACATGATTGGAAATGTGTAAAATGGTGCTTGAGACTTCAAAACTGTCACCTTCGTTTACTATTAGAGTACTTATTTTGGAGTGGTTCCCAAGATTTACTACTACTTCTGTTTAACTCAACGAGCCCTATAGTTTTAAGTTATGGCCAGGACATAATGAAATGCTTGATGTACAATTCTTTTGAAGTTGCTTTTTTGTGGCATTTGTTCATTGAAAAAGTGAAAAAAATTGAATTTTATGCAGTTTTTTGCTGATTATAAAAAAAAAAAAATAAAGGTATCTTAACCCTTGTCATGCCACCGACTAGTATACACATCCTAAAAATCTAAACATTTTAAATCTTCTGGCAGTATAATGGTTAAATGAAACACCATTCATTTTGTGTATATTTTTGTGCTGATTGGCTTTCATACTGACAGTACTGTGCTATCATTTTTCATTCCAAAGTTATTTGCATTTGTCTGTTGAAAAAGTGAAAAAATAAGAATTGTCTGCCATTTTTTGCTGGTTATAAAAAAGTCTAGAAGGTATCTATAAATGAAACATCAGTAATTGTAGACATTTTTTGTGCTGAACAACTTTCATGCTCACTGTACCATGCTATAATTTTTTGTTATAAAGTCACATGCATTTGTTCATTGAAACAGTGAAAAAAAAAATGTTCTGCCATTTTTTTTGCAGATTATAAAAAAAAAATCTAATAAGTATCTATAAATGAATCACTACTTATTTTGTAGACATTTTTGTACTGAACTAATTTCCTGCTTATAGTACCGTGCTTTAGTTTTTATGTTCACCATGTTGGTATGTGCAGTGAACATTTTGCTGTGAGACTGGCCTTTTAGGGGTGTGATGCTGTCAGTCCAATGCAGAGTGGCCTACAAGAGTCTTGTCAGTGTCACACCAAAATCAGCCAGGTTGGTCATGAAAGTGTTCGGTTCTGTCATAACGGTGACCGCGGAAAGGCGATCATTGTTAGGGGAGTGTACATCACTGAAAATCAATTTCAGCGATGTACACCCCTGGCACACACCAAAAGGGCACTGGGGACTTACAATTTTCAATTTTATGTGGGGGTTGTGGCCCCCGCACAAACACCCCATGGGGTATTTGCCTCCTACACCCTTTTACTATAGGATTCTCAACTTCAGGGGGGTGCATATCAGAGGGAGTGCAAACCCATAACAAAAAACACTTGGTCTCGGTGCAACAAAATGTACCTGTGCCTGGACCCAAACCCAGCAGCCTCAGAACCTCAGCCCACTACCCACCCACCCAGCACAGGGCCAGCTTGGCAGCTCACTGTGGCACCAGCCCTCACAAACCTCCTCCCTCCCCATCCACCCCTCACTCAATGTGCTTGCTCCTCCCCACTCCGTGTACATATAGTGACATCCTGTCACTATATGCATGAACCCCCCCCCATCTGGTCACCCTCCATGGTAGGTAGCCCTGTCAACATATGCCATAACTGAGAAGCCATTTTTGCAAAGGCCCAATTGTGGTAGCCTATGTCATAGGCTACCACAGTGTTCTGGCTTGCTGGGCAGAAGCTTTGTGTAGCTCAAAGCAGAAAGCCAGCCCAATAATAGGGTGGCTCTTTCCTTTGATCTACTTAACACCATCCAGCAAGAACAGCTCATGTGTCATGATCAGCCTGCTTTAAACTGTCCTTGGTATTTTTTTTTTATTACACCTTTAAATGAGAAAACTGTCCATCGATGTCTGTTGCTGCTGCTGTAACTGTCCCCCCAGGCCCAAATCATATTAATATTCTGACATTGGGGTGCCCAATCCCCCATACCAGCTGTTACTCTCCCACCCTGCCTGTTTTACTTTTGCAGAACTGGGAAGCCCACCCCATTGCTGCCAAACATAACACTGACACCGGGGATGCCCAATCCTCCAGTGTCTCCACCTGAAATAAATACAACCATCCCTCATAATTTGTTTTTTTTTATTACACCTGTAAAAGAGAAAAATGTCCATCAATGTCTGTTGCTGCTGCCACCCTAACTGCCCCCCCCAGCCCAAACCATATTAATATTCTGGCACAGGGGTGCCCAATCCTCCATATCAGCTGCTCACCCCCACCCTGCTCATTTTACTTTTTCAAGCACTGGGAAGCCCACCATCTGCACTGCCAAACAACACTGACACTGGGAGTGCCCAATCCCCCAGTGTCATCACCTGAAATAAAGGAAAATGTCCCTCATGTTTTTTTTAATACACCCTGCAAAAAAGAAAACCATCCATCCATGTCTGTTGCTGCCACCTATGTTACCATCCCCCAGCTGACTCTCCCACTCAGCACCCACCACACCACACCCCAAGCCCTTACATGCCCACTTGGAATCCAACATTGTAATCCTCCCTGGTATGGAGACATGTCTTCACTCTTTAACACCGGATCACGAACAGAGGAAATCAGACATCTAGTTCAGTGTATTTCAGTGGGGTTTTGAACTTACTGGCATAACTTGCTCATTTTGTAAATATTTTTGCCCAAAATTTTCAACATGCCTATTTGAGGACCCCACCTCATGAACAATGACAGTAAAATTAGACAAATCTGTCCCAAAAGATTGCTGCACAAAATCACCTTTCAGGCAGGAGCTGAACATTTTTGTACCCTTGTTCATGAGGTGGTGTCTTAAGAAGGCTCTGTTGAAAATGTGAGGTATAAATATTGAAAAACAAAAACGTTATGAGCCTACATTGAAATTTACAAATAAAAGCTTGCAACTTTAATAATTTTCCATATTTTGTCCCCAGATTTTCAACATAGCCATTTCTTCACAGCACCTCATACATCTGACAGCTGTCATTTTTCAAATCCTGGCCAAAATGTGTTTTCACACTTATGGCACAAAATAACCTCTTGGGTTGGATTTGAACATTTTCTCTGCCCTTGTTTATGAGGTGGGCTCATAAGAAGGCTATGTGGGTGATCACAGCCAGTTTAGGGTTGTGGGTCCTGAGTGGAGCCTGGGAGTATTTGTATGTATGTTTATTCTTGTCTGAAAAAGTTTAATAAAGAAGTTTAAAAAAAAAAAAGAAGGCTATGTGGGGTCATAAGAAGGCTATGTTGAAAATGTGGGTTACAAATATGTGAAAACAACAAAGTTAGGAGTCTCTGGTGCACTTTTTCAACGCACGCTCATAACTGTGGCAATTTTCCATATTTTTAACCCAACTTTTCAACATAGCCATTTTTTTCACAGCACGTCATAAACGTGACAGCTGTTATTCCTCATACCCTATCCAAAATGTGTTTTAACACTTGTGGCACAAAATGACATTGCAGCCATTGTTGTATGAATGACACTTGTCATGCCCATAAGAAGGATCAAAAAAAAGATTATGTTGAAAATGTGGTGTAAAATTATGAAAAAAACAACTAAGTCATGAAGAAACAGATTTTTACATTTACTCATAACTTTATTTTTTGCATATTTTGGCCCCTAATGTTGAACATATACCTTGTGTTACCCCACCTCCTGAACATGGCAGGTGTAATTGTTCAAATCCCTCTGAAACTTGTTTCCACAGCTGTATAGTTAAATCGTCTTTTGGATGGAATTTAAAACATTTCACCAGTCTTAATCATTATGTCAAGTCATAGAAAGACTGTTGGATGTTATAGGTCAAAATGTGGGAGCCCACTTAAACTGGATATTGTCTTTCAGCTGCCATATACTTGGTAATTATAATCTAACATTGTGTTAAAGCAGGACACCACTGAAAATGAGACATTGCATCTCATCTGCTTTATCCTGAGTAAATATATAGTAACAACATGTACAAACAAGATCCATTACAAAACAATAACAGTGCCGAACATTTGGCAATGACAAATGCTTGTTAGTTTTAAAGTTATTCGCATATGACAGTGGCACAGAGGGCAGAGGCACCCATGCCCCACCTGCCATCACGCCATTGTCCAGGTGTTGGGAATGACCCTAGTCCACATGGGGGTTGGCCAGGGGGTGGAGGATTAAGTGTTCTAGTGGATGCTTTCCTCTTCTGGGGAGGTAGGGCAGACTGTACCACCATAACACTGCCTCCTAGGTGAACATGGGAGGCAGTATAGCCAGTCAACAGTTCCAGTTGGGGGGATGCTCCCTGGAGGAAGATGTAAGCACACCCTCTAAAGTGCACACATCAAGCCACCATCTCCATGGAGCATCCGTAGGTTCAGGGGAGAACAACAGAAAAAACACTGTCTGCAGGATGTTGCACAGCAGAGCCCCACAGATGTCACGCCACCTACTTGCAACAGGGACCACAGATATGAACGCGGCACTGGAAGGGGGCATGGGAAACCCGCACAACAGCCCTGCCACATAGAGCAATCTATGGGGCTCTCATAGGCCCTAAGATAAGTCCAGGGATGGTGGCAGATGAAGTTGGGGGAGCTGTGAGGGCCAAAGGGGACACCAGCAGAAGAGAAAATAAAATAAAAGTTATTTGTATTTGAATATGGTCAGTAGTGCTACTGAGGCTGAACATTCTAAACCTATTGCATAGTAGTGCAAAGAAGGATATCACTATGACATACAGCATCATAAATAGATAAGATTATCTTTTCATATTCAGATAGATATCATATCTGGTCAGTTATCTCAAAACAAATGTAGATTAGATAGATAGATAGATAGATAGATAGATAGATAGATAGATAGATAGATAGATAGATAGATAGATAGATAGATAGATAGATTCTGTGCAATAAACTTTGTTAATACACTAGTGAGGGTTAAAGTGACAAAAGTAGGGAAATGTTAGGATTTCCGACCCTAACACCTCACCCCCACCCACCAGGCAGGAACAAGAAAAACCATGGGGTGTGCCTTTGGGTTGTGAGCCCTAACACTGACCACATTCAATCATGAAAGAAGTGGCAATCTGTAGAGTATATGAAAATGGGGTGAGTGTTAAGGCTGACAGCCTAATTAGCAAAGACCTCCTCACCACTGCCACAGCCCATAGTCCTCCGACAGGTGCTGGCTGTCACTGCAATGCAGAGCTTCTGACCCTTAGAGCCAGCAGCACTTGCACCACCTCAGCTTCCTACAGTGCAGTGGCATTCCTGCCACTGGCCCCACCGAGCTGGGTTCCCAGTTAGCCTAAGCTCTATGCACTGCCAGTGACTGAGCCTCCTGCTGCCACTCTTGGTCCTGATACCAGGGCTCCTTACAGCTGTTTCAATCCTGGTTTTAGGGGGATGGCAATCGGAGAGTGGGGCTGCCACTAGACACCAGGGAGCATACAAGAATGTGGCAGAATGCCCCCAAAATGTGTGTTTTTTTCTTTAGGTTTTACATCCTTTTTCATGACTAGTTATTTTTTTGTATTAACGACCACAACTTCTTTTTCATTTGGTGTCACATGGTTCTCTGTTTTTTGTTAAATTATGACACACCAAACAAGCAAAGGGCACATCTGTGGGCTAGCCCCTTCCAGCCCTGAAAATTTCAGACCAAAATTCAAAACTGTTCAGGCACAGATACTCCGATGCCACAGTGACACACATTATGTCAATGCCAATTATGGTGCAGGCAAAATGCCACGTGACATTTCAGTGCCAGGCATTTCATCTCCTTGGAGTGACAGCGCCAAAGCACCCTCCCAAGAAACAGTCAGCTTTTGCGGGGGGCAATATAACCTCCTTGGGGGGGCATGCCCCGGTGGGGGTAGAAACTCTGTGGGAGCAAAGGATGACATGAGTAAGGTGATATACATTCAAGATCGCCCCTTTCACTATCGCTTTGTTGCAGCACCGCAATTGCCGAGGCCAAAATCAGTCGGCATCTTGCCGAGATACACTGGATGCTAAAGATGTCAGGAAAAAAAGGATTAAAAACCTTAAATAAAACACATTTCAAGGTGATTCCTTCAAGAGTGAACTGCAGAAATCAATGAATAGAGTCCTGATGAGCAAGACAGATCTGTTGTTGTCACTCCAGGATGTGATTTTTGACGTTTTAAAACTTACATTTATAGCAAAAAAATGGAAAATAAGATGGCAGCAAATGAAAAAGGATTTTTCTCCTCAGGAAAAACGATGATGTCAAAATGAAAAATGATTCCTTTTTCATTTCATACAGCTATTTAGAAATGTTTACTGACTGTGCTCAGAACCAATTTATTAAAGTTTCAAAATTAAATAACTCTGACACAGATTCATGTTTGTTCACCAAAAAGGGCAAAAGGCACAGCTGTGAACCAGCCCCTTTCTATCCACAAAATGTCAGACCAAAATTCCAAACCGTCTAGGTGTTACCGGTGTCAGACGGAAAACCCTGCAAAACCAAAGGGAAAAAAATTTCTGAAAAATTCACTGTTTGCGCTATCCAGAATTCACAACCCACACATCTGACCTGAATGAAACTTGGTACATACAGAGATACACCACCCACCCACCAAGACCGTGCATGCAAAATTTCATGCAAATCTTTTTAACGGTTATGAAGATTTTAAAGTGCAAAAATTAAGGTTTAACATTAAACTGCCTACTGAACCCTAACTATAGTGATGTGGTGTTTTATATATACATATATATATATATATATATAAAATATATATCTCTATATATATATATATTCATGGCAAAAAACTTTGTTTACTGCATCAGTTAGGGCTGTTCCATAGTGTCAAAAGCGTGGAAATTTGGTCTTAGGGTTGAAAATCCTAACTGCACATTCCACACCCACCAACACACACACACAGACACACACACACATATGCAAGTAGGGGAAGCACCAAGGCAACACAACCCATCACACACATCCAGTAGGAGGTGTATATCTGTGTTACAGTAGGAAGTGGAGAAATCCGACTTCAGATATCATACATTATTTACAAAGTTGTTCTTCAAGGTTAGTTCACATAAAGGTGAACCACGCTGGCAGTAGCAAAAATGGTGCACCTCACTTCATTTTCAACATATCGGGGGCAAAATACATCATGGGAGCTGCAATGTTAGTCTATGGCAAATTGCTCAATTTTGGAACAGTGTAACTTTGTAATCCTCAAGTATTTTAGCACAATAGCAGGAAAAAGCACATCTCTGGGACCAGGTCTTGCCATCCTGCAAATTTCAGCCCAAAGGACCCAACCGTTTGCTTGCAGGATGATGGCAAAGATGTGCAGTCATTAGGAGCATACTTTCACAAAATACTTTTGCAAACACGGAAGTGCCATAGCACGACATTTTCACATATGCAAAAGTGATTTTCAAAAGTATTTCAGAGAATGTGCAAAATCCTGTTTTGGATCTTGCGAACCCCAAAATACCCTGGCCCAGATATTCAAAAGTGATGCGCCATGTGCAACAGAGATGCACCAGCGCAAGTACGAAAATGCACCATTGTGCGATATTCAGCAGGATGCAGCTGTGCCGCACAAGTTGCAATGTGCAAGACCACAATAGTAATGAATGCATGTGCAACCGAAGGGGGAGGAACCATAAATAAAATGTGCAGTGCGATATTCAAAAGCATGAGCCATGCACAATAGGGGAGCTAGCGGAAGTTGCGCAATAGCAGAAATGATCCAAAATAAAAAGGAACAAGAGAGAGGTGCAAGAATGCTATAGGGAAGACACAGGTGGGAGTGAGGTGACAGGAACAAGGCAGAGGGTAGGAGTGAGCAGAACTGGGCAGGAGCAGGACAGGGCATACCTGGAGTCAACCAGGAAGAGTAAAGGAGTGGGGAGCCTGTGCCACTGTGCAGGAGTGCTAGGGAGGTGCCACAGTGGACTGAGGGCAGTGGCAGTAGGCAGGACAGCCACAGCCAAAGGCTGGAGTTGTACCCGGTGCAGGGGGAGCATCACAAATGGACAGCAGGGGGAATGGGATAAGAGCTGCTGGGGGGGAACACCAGCCAGGGACATGGCCAGTGCCACCTTCCAGATGGAGGCGGTAATGAGGGGTGTGAGAAGGCAAGCAGCAGGGGGGCGCAGCTGTGGAAGGGCCCGTCAGTGTTACACCCCGAACAGGTGGTACTGAGCCTGCACCACCTTTGAACACTACTCTGACACAGAGATTGTGGGCTGGTACCGCCTGAACCGGGCGATCCTGAGGTGGCTCTGTGAGCTGTGCAGTGATGAGTTGCAGGCACCCACACTACAGAGCCATGCTCTGTCAGTGGAGACAAAGGTGACAGCTGTCATGTGCCTGCTCACCATGGGCACCTTCCAGAGACCAACAGGGGACACAACAGGCATAACCCAGTCAGCCGCATCACACCTACCTACACAATTCCTCAGCGCACTGCTGCCACATGCTGCGGAGTACATCCATTTCCCCAGCACACAGGTGGAGCGCATAGCACACATATAAGAGTTCCACAGTGTAGCATGTATGCTTGGCATGCTTGGGGCCATTGACTGCACCCATGTGGCCATCTGTATGCCACCTGGCCCAGATGGTGTGTCCTGCATGAACCGGAAGGGGTATGCCAGCATCAACTCAACTGCCAGGTGGTATGCAATGCCAGTGGGTGCATAACCGATGTCTGTGCCACACACCCTGGGGGAGCACATGATGTCTTCATCTGGCACCAGTCCACACTGTGCCACAGGTTCAAGATTGGGGACATCCCCACTGGCCACCTAGTGGGTGAGTATGCACATCATGCAGGACGACATGAGCAGATGTGGGGGGGTGCATAGTCAGAGGTGCCTTGGGTACCGGCCTTGACGGCCCATGGCAGAGTGACGCAGACCACCATACTAATGTTCACCCTCTACAAACAGGTGACAGTGGCTACCCACTCCGTCCCTGGCTGCTCACACCATACCAGTGCCCCGCGACCCCATCGCAACTATGGTACAATGAGGCACATGCCACAACACAGAATGTCATCGAGCAGGTGTTCAGGATGCTGAAGGCACGTTTCCAGTGCCTGGATACGTCTGGCAGTGCCCTACAGTGCAGCCCCTCAAAGGCCTGCAGGCTACTCCTTGCCTGCTGCATCCTGCACAACATAGCCAACGACTGTGGGATAGCCGTAGAGGTTGAAGAGGGGGACGGCAGTGGGGATGATGAGGATGCCAGTCCAGACAGTGATGGGCAGCCACCTCCTGGGCGAAGGGATCCCCGCTGGATCCGGATGTCACAGCTGTACAGGAACACCATCACAGAGGAGCACTTCAGTCAACACAGGTAGGTCACAGGGCCATGTGCAACCACCAATGTCAAGGGCACAACCCACAGACAGGCATGGATGAAACCCAGGGGTGGATGGTGGCAAGGGAGTGGGTCTGAGCATGGAACTGCACATGCCATCAGGGATAAGCAGGGCCTAACATGACACACGTTCACACACACACACACACACACACCACAAGACATGCACAAGGGGTAGGGGTAGAAGGCATGCCAACCCCGAATGCAACCCCTACCCACACACAGGTCCACACACGACCATGCCCAGTGGCTGTCACTGTGCATGTCTCAGACACTGGGCACCACTGCATACTGGTGGACAGCGCAATGCAGGCATCATCATGCACACGCCACAGTGGCCAGCAGCTGGGAGGGTGTGCATAGGGACCGTGTGTGTGCAGAGCCGGGTACCCCACCTGTGCATCACATGATACACAACACACTACACATAGGGCAGCGGCAAACAGTGGCCATGGTGGGAGACAGGTCAGTCACGCGGCACAGTGCCACGGATGCCACAGATGTGAAAGTGGCCCCGCCGAGACCTGCCAGCCATACCAGGCTGACTATTGGCCTCATGGGGTGGCACTGATGGTCCCCAAGGGGTGACGCTGCAGGAACATGACCACGTTCATGCAGGGGTCTGCAGCTCACTGAAAATGCTCACGCCAGGGGTGCTCAGTATTCCCACAGCCAAACCCGCTGTCAACAGGGAAGGTGTCAACGATGCTAGGAACGGGGAGTGGACATGACACTGCGCGGTGTCTGCGGCGCATGGGTAATGAACTGGGTGCCCAATGTGGCCATGACAGCTGTGAATGCATGTGTTTGCTGTCAATGGCAGCGGTCACATCCTCCCACTGCAGGGCCATCTCTGCCAGGAGCAGACTGTGGTCTCTGCTTCACTGCTTCTCTGCCTGGCATAGAACCGCACTGAGTGCATCCACCGCAGTCACAAACCGCAACTGCTGATCCACTGAAGCCTGGAGAAGGTGCCTGTGCTCATCAAAGAGGTCATCCGCTGGTTCAGCATGCTGTCCCTTGAGGTGTTCCTGGCCCTGCTGGGCAGCACCCCTTGATGATGGGCGCTGCATACCAGAGCCATGCCAGGGCACATCCACACTTGGTGCACTGTCGCCACCCCCTGACACTGTCCCCCCATCACCATTGGCTGACTGCTGGCACTGTCCCCCTGGCCGCTGATTACCAGGGCTCACTGGTGCTGCTGCAGTGGCTGCAACAGCCCCACCAGCCTGGATGCACACCAGTGCTGCCCCACTGGGGCATGCAGGCACAGGCTGGGGCTGTGGTGTCATGCAGGCCTCCACGGCGGCACCACCCACGGCTACACCCCATGCCATATCCTGCTGTGGGACCATCCTGCATCCCACATGTATCACTGTCCAGGACGTGTGATCCATCATCATCATCGGTGCCAGATCTGGCACCTGTCTGTGTCCCAGCATGCTGGAGTCTGTGGGCGCTGTCATGCTGGGACACAGGCAGGGCCTCTTCCGCACCAGCACCACCATCTTCGGTCCAGACAGACAGGCAGGTATGCAGTGGTCCTGTCCCTCAGACACCTGTGGAGGTGGATGGGTGCTCCTCCATGTCCAGGGCATCACCCTCAGTGGACACACCCACCACCGCTGACCCATGTAGACCCTCAGGAACTGTAAGGGAACATAGTAGCGTTAATGTCTCCGCCCTACCCTGTGGCATTCCCCCCACCTCCCACACAGTGACAGCACAGGACCTACCATGCAGTGACGGGCTGCCACCCGTCTGGAAGCCACCACCTGGAACAACCTGTATGGCACAATGCCACATGCTGCTGGCCACCCACTCCTCCTGTGGAGTCAGGCGTGGCACATCCGGCTCTCCACCACTGGTTGTAGCACGTGCTGCCCTGATTGCAGCCACCTTGTCCTTTATCCTCCTCTTGTCCATGCTGACCTTCTTTTTATACTCCTGCATGGACCGCTGGTAGCTGCCATGCTGGTTCATGGCACGTGCAACCTCACCTCATACCACAGCAAGGGCCTGTGGTGTTCCATGCTGTCCACTGAGCAGCGGTTCCCTGTCAAGCTAGGCCTCGAACAGGGCATCTGATTCCGCCCGGGTGAAGTTGGGCCTCCTCCTTTTCCCACATCCCTGTTCCTCCTTTTCCTCACGTTTGGTCATTATAGAGCCTGTGGGAATGACAGGTGTTACCTTTGAATGTGCAGTGCCATGCATCTCTCATACATCACAGTCAACACTTCCAAACAGCATGCAACCCACCACAATAGACTGCAATACCAAACTATGTCCTCTGCAGCCCCATGTCACATTTATATAATGCAAGGCATGCAAATGAGGCGAGACGCAACTTTAAGTGGATGTTGATGCAGTGGCTGCACCATGGAATTGCTGATGAGCTGATTTGCATATGCTGGCTGAATATTGCACTGTTGCACCTTGCGCAATGGTGTTGAGCATGCTCAGGCAATGGCGCAGCTCTGTGATGTGTGCAGTAGGCACTGCATGGCACATGCCCAGGGTGCTGACGCCAACGCCTGTCGCGCTGATGATGTGCTGAGCATGGGAAGCAGTGCAGGGCACGGCCACCACTGTGCCAGTGGCACTAGTGCGCTGTTCTCATGTGTGGCGCTCATGCCCTGGAGCACCATAGGCACCATGCAGGGCATCACACACAGGCACCCTACCACGCTACATGCAGGGAGTCCCAATCGCGCTGTGGCAGTCTGTGCATGACAGACCCTTGACTCTGCAGTCAACCTTTGCACCTAGGCACCATACATCCACATGGGTGCACTCCTATTGTGCTGTTCGGTGGCAGTGCAATGGGGAATGGCAGCGCTGTACCAAGCAGCATCTGCAAGTGGGGGACATGCACTACAGAGCCCCATTTTGTTATCTGGCCTGCATGGAAAATGGCATGCAGGAGAGCCCCACAGTGGAGCGATCTAGAGATAGCCAACCTTGTGGCTATTGTTGAGCCCCATGCTGGGGCCCTGTTTGGAGAGGACCCACTAGATAGACCATGTAGCGCCGTGTGGGAGGAGGTGGCAGAGGCCATGGAGGAGGCCACAGGGATTGCCCGTAGCACTCAGCAGTGTCACCACTGGTATGGGGCCCTCCGGTGGAGGGACCCAGATAGGCTGAGGCAACTACAGGCATGCACCAGGTGAGGTGCCGTGCCACAGCCAGGTAGGTGCTCCATCCATACATTGGTAGCATCTGTCTGTCTGGGTATCGTGGTGTGCATGTGTCCACCATCCAGGGAGGTGGGGGGCCATCCATTGTGGGTGGTGGTGGTGGAGGGGTTGCTGCATGGCTGAGCTGTGCAGGATCACACACACCGGGGAGGGGCTTTGCTACTGGTTTGTACTGATGTTCCCCTCTCCATGTTTGCACCCTAGGCCTGGAGGAGCAACGTTGAGCTAGGGAGGCCAGAGCTCAGTGGGAGAGGGCTGATATGTAGCAGCAGGGACATGGCGGAGGGGCCAGGGTCAGCAGCGCCCAGCTGTTATGGATGCAGGTGAGTGCCTTTTTTTCCAATCACATCTGTGCATGCTGTGTTGCAGGGTTGGTGGTGGGTCATGGCCACCAGCCCTTGACCTCACCACCATGCTCGCCACACAGTACACTCAGCACTGTCCTGTGGCACTGCATGTGTGGGTGAGCGTCGCTGGTGGTCCGTGCATGCACTGGGTACATGGCTGTGCCACTGCCTTTGCACCATATAGCCATGTCACTGTATAGCCACATGGTGCTGTGCAGGACTTGGGCGGTGGGTGTGTGCAGTGGTCCGCATCACTGTGGGTGCCTGGGTAGGCAGGTCTTGTGGACGCGGTCACTGTGGGTGGTCGCATGCCATCACAGGGGTGTGGCCCATGGCTGTATGCCATGCATAATGGGTGGGCTGCAGGCAAATGGACAGTCACACATATTGACTCTGCTCTCTTGTCCTATGTGGAAATCACTGGATGGCAATGGAACATGGAGTGGAGGAGAGCTTCTGCAGCTAGCGCAAGCATCTCTGGTGATTCTACAGTGGATGGAGTGGGATGGGATCTGGCACCACAGTGGTCAGAGGGGCCATAGGAGTGGAGACTGGGGCAGGCAATAGGCCCTCCATGCCCCCTGAGTTACCTAACCCCCTGGACCCACCCTCACACCCCTTCTTCCCTCTCCCATTTGTTCACCCCTGCCCCATGCCTGCCCCCACCTGGTTTGTGGCCCTTTCCCCCCACCCTTGTATATAATTGTATATATGTTTTATTGTTTATACTGTTCAATACACACATTTTGTTATGACAACAGTGGTGGTCTCTGATTTGCAGCAGGCTACAGGTGCTTGGCTGCAGTGGTGTGCATGGCATCAGGGGTAGCGCAGGCATGGGTGTGCGTGTGTGTCCAGCAGGGACCCGCCTATTGTGTGGGCGGGGGACTCAGTCACTGTCTGTGGTATGTGTGTTGTTCTCTGTGCACTGGACGCCTGTGTGCAGTGGTCCATGGTGCATACACTGTGTCCATGGCGACCCTGTCAGACTGTCCGTTGCTTGTGCAGCTGACACCCTTGCATGTCTGTGCTATGCACGGTCTGCTGGCATGTCAGTGGTGGCTGTTCATGCTGGTCACCCCCTGTACCCAGCGCAATGCTGGATTGCCTCCTGTCACCGGTATGGTGCATGTCTGCGTCGGGTGGCACTTCGGCCTCTGCTGTTGTTGTCCCCCCTTCATGCTGTTGCTTGTGTCTGTTGAAGGGAATGTGCTCCAATGTCTGTCACTTGTGCTCCAGCTGCATGCTGGTGGTGGACAGATTCATGGTGCATGCGCAGGGTGGCTGGTACACCTGTGCCATGGAGGGGTGCTGGCTGTGGGTACACAGCTGCTGTGGCCACATGCCAGTGGGTTTGTTGCTCCGCTATTGTGTCCCTGTGTTGGTGTGCCCTTGGATATGGGTGGGTGTTTGTCCGTGTACTGTGTTGCATGCTGTGTGGCACATGCTTCCGTGCACCACTGTGGGCATCTGTGCTGGCTGTTGGGACCAGTGCTGAGACAGGGTGTGTGCTTGAGTGGGTGTGCGGGGTGCTGTACCGCTGGTGGTGGTGGGGTCCGGGGAAGGCCTTGTCACATGCAGAGTACCTCGTGTGCTGACGCAGGGTCGATCTCTCAGCTGTGCCTCCGGGGGGGGCCATGTAAGGTGGCACTGTGTCTGCAGTTGTTGTGTCAGTGGCTGCTGCCACCCACTGCAGGCTGCTCATGGTGGAGCTGCCTTGCATGGCTCCATGGTGCACAGGGTTGCATTGTCACAGTGGGGGTGGTGGCATGCATAGGGTGACATGCACTGTTGGGTGCTGCGCCTGGGCAGGGTGTCTGGGGATCACTGTGCAGGGTGTGCTCTGCATTGGTGGGATGGTGTAGTACAGGGTAGCCTGACCTCCTTGTGTTCCAGTCACAGCTTGCCAGAGGGTGTGCTGGGGCACCATGCCCCGGCTGTGGAATTGTTGCTGGTGTCCATGGGCTGGTGGGTCTTCCAGCTCACCTGAGGTTGTGCGGTTCATGGGGTGTGGGGGGTGCTATCTGTTCTGCTGTGTGCTCCTATGCCCATGTCTTCCATGGGTGGTGAACACCCTGCATCCTGTCCCTGCGCATCCCTGGTTGTGCTGATGCATTGCTACCCTGCTCCTCTGTGCATCCCTGGTTGTGCTACTGCACATCGGACCTGCACCACTGCACATCCCTGGTTGTGCCATGGTGCAGTTGGTGTGATATTCAGTTGTGTTGAGCAGGCACATCTTGGCCTGTGCTGTGTTTGAATATTGCGCGTGTTGCGCATAGGTGCACTGCACTTGCACCTGCTCCTGCTATTGCACTACTTTGTGGCGGAGTTGGAATATCTGGGCCCATATGTGTAGTCTGTGTTATGTGTTGGTGGCAGTGTGTGGCCCAAGATGTCCAGTTGTCTGTAGTGATATGTGTTTAGTGGTGTGTGGAATGTCTGGGATGAGAGTTAGCAGTGATGACCCCATGCCACAGCCCGATGGGAGCATGGGTATGTGGTTTTGTGGTTTACATAGTTGTATATTCCTGTTACCCGCTGCTGGTTGTATGTGATTGGTTGTGTTGCCTTGCTCCTTCCCCTACTTGCATGTAAGTGTGTGTGTGGCAGTAGTGGGGGTGGGGGGAATGCGCAGTTAGGGTTGTCAACCCTAACACCGAATTTCCTCACTTTTGTCACTGTGGAACAACCCTAACTGATGCAGTAAATAGAGTTTTTTGCCATGAATTTCCCTTCTTTTTCAGAATGTGCACTATAAATAGTGAACGGAATGTGATGGTGGGAGCACGGGGCCCACCATGTGATTTTTTTGTCACTTCACTGTACAAAAACTGTAATGCAGACTGAAATGAAAATTGGTAAAGGCCGAAAATGCACTAAAATGGCAGACTGTGAAGCTGGCCAACTGCAAATGGCCATAACTCTGGAACAGAACATTTTTTCACCAAACAAAAACTGTTATGTTCCCTGAACAAATGTATTTCCACCTGACAACATTCAGACCAATCAAGCACACAGTAGCTGTGCTTTGTGTCATGGAAGACAAGGCAGAAAAATAGCTAAAACATAATATTTTGCACTACATTATGCAAATGCAAAACACAAACAGTAATGGTAATGCAAACGGTGATGGAAACAGCATGGTAAATTAAATAGTAAAGCTAACTGTATCGCAAACACAAGCACAAACAGTAACACACATGGCGATACAAACTTAAATGATAATACAAACTGAAAGCATAAATGCAAATGTTAATAAAGAACAAGAAGCAGTAGCATAAATGATCACATAAATGCTCACACAGCTAGAAAGCAAAAACTTTAATGAAACAATAGTCGAAATGCTAACAGAAGTCAAATGCAAATGGTAACAAAAATGCAAACTGTAACAAAAGTAAACAGAAGAAAGCAGTAGGGTAATAGCAACAGATGCAGGAGAAACTGGAGTAGTAGAATGCGACAGTGATGCTACCAAAAACACAAATGCTAAGGTCGACAGAAACACAAATGGTGACGAACACACAAGCAGTAACAGTAACGCAATTGGAAATGCAAATGGTTATGGTAACACCAATGATGACACCAAAGGGAACAGAAACACAAACAGAAATGCAAACGCAAGCTTGTACTCAAATGCAAATCAAACGAGCATGGTCATGGTAATGCAATTGGAAATGCAAACACTTATGGTAACACCAATGATGATGCCAAAGGGAAACTCAAACAGAAATGCAAACTGAAGCACGTATGCAAATGCAAATGGTAATGCACATGGTGACGCAAAAGGAAATACAAACAAAAACAGTAATGGAAATGCAAATGTTAACATTAATGCAAATGCAAACGCAAATGCAAACGCAAAGGATAACGCACACGGTGATGTAAACGGGAACACTAACGCAAATGGTTATGGAAACGCAAGTGGAAATGATAACTGTAACAGTAACGGTAACGCAAAACCTTTTTTCCACCAAAACATTCAGAAGCACAGAGAATACAAAGAATGTATGCATAATAATGGGCCTCAGAGCAGAAAATGAACACTTGGGAATATTACATTGCTTATTAATCAGGAACCGTACTACAAAGAAAAAAAAATTTAAATCTCATATTATTTATGACTTTCCTGGCTAGTTTTGTAATTACCCCCTAGTGGGGGGGCTAAGCATTTTTCCAACAAAAAGTCCATATCTCGAATTAGCCTATGGGAAAAATCGTCAGCTTTGGAGTGACGTAACTTTGCAGCCCTAATATTTTCACTAATCTACCAAACGGCACATCTGTGTCATCTTGGCTTCCTTCCCTCCAAATATCAGCCCAAATGACCAAACCATTCTTTTGCAGCAGGGTGGCAAAGATTTCCTATTGTTTTGAGCACAGTGTCACAAAGTAGTATCGTGATTTGCGACACTTTCACAAAACAAATCACAAAAGTGTAGAATGTGTGACGCTACTTTGCAACACTACTGTTCCCAAACATTTGAAAAACATATTTCTGGGGTGTTTAACCTGCCAAAAAAGACATGGCTAGCATCCTCAGGACTCGACTAGGTGAATGCAGCAAGAATTGTGTCCCTAGAGGGTCCCACATTTAAATGCTAAGCATTTCTGTGACCACCAACTGAAAACAAGAGGGTCATCTGCGACACTAAAAACTACATTTGCAACACTTTTGAACTTGTTAACTTTTCCCATTGACTGTAATGGGAAACTTGTTCTTTTGAATAACTTTTGAACCATTTCAATCTTTGAAAGGGACATCGGGACCCTGGCTGCATGTTCCCTGAAGGTTTCGGACTGGTCATGCAGGTCATGCAGACCATGCAACCTGTAGGCGCGAGCAAAGAATGCACAATAATGCATAATTTGTGCTTTTTTTTTGGTGCTCTGTAGCTCCACAACCGTATATCTGACAGGTACGAAACTTGGACAGTCCAGAGATTGATCATACCAAACTGTGCTTGCAAAATTTCAGACAAATCTATAATGCCGTGGCAAAGTTATTAAGCTGCCAAATTTCAGATTTAACCTTAAATGGTGTACTCAACCCTAACTATAGTGGTTGTACTGTACCACTAATATATATATATATATATATATATATATATATATATATATACGTGTGTATATATATATATAATATATATATATATATATATATATATATATATATACATATATATATATATATATATATATATATATTAGTGGTACTGCACAAATCCACTATAAGTATATATATATATATATATATATATATATATATATATATATATATATATATATATATATATATATATATATATATATATATACACACATATACAAATAGGGGTGAGGGATAAATGAGTAAGACAAAAGAGTGTATCATCTATTGCAGTGTGATATTTTTACTCTCTGTTCTACTGTTATGATATCAGCCATTTAAACACACAGGTCACTGATAGAAACATAGAAACATAGACTCTGATGGCAGATAAGGACCGCTTGGCCCACCTAGTCTGCCCATTTCCCTATCTACAGAGTAAGCTGTAGATCCTAGTTAACCAACAGCCTGTTTTTTCCTACCCCCCCACAAGAATTGCCTTATGTCTGTCCCATGCATTCTTGAATTCTCCCACAGTTTTAGACCCCACAACCTCCTCAGGAAGGCTGTTCCATGAGTCTGCAACCCTCTCTGTGAAAAAATACTTCCTCACATTGCCCCTGAGCTGTCCTCCCTCTATCTTCAAATTGTGTCCCCTTGTTCTTGCACATCTCTTTTTCTGAAAGATGCTACCATCTTGGACTTTGTTGATTCCACTAAGGTACTTAAAAGTTTCTATCATGTCCCCTGTCCCCCTCCTTTCCTCAAGGGTATACATATTAAGCTCCTTAAGTCTTTCCTGCACCATTTTAGTTGCCCTCCTCTGGAATGCCTCCATCCTGTCTATGTTCTTGCAGAGATGGGGTCTCATGATCGCATTTTGGAAGTATAACGAAACACAGAATGAGCAGGACAGAAACTGTACCAGTTAAGGCAGAAGGAAGCAGGGAGGGAAGTCAGAATAGCAAAGGCCCAAACTGAGGAAAAGATAGCCATCTCAGTTAAGAAGGGGGATAAAACCTTTAAGGGAGAGTAGAAAGACAAAGGGAGGGATAGTGAGGTTGAATAGAAAGGAGGGTGGGTGGGCAGAAAGGGACAGTGATAAAGTAGGGATACTGAGTGAATACTTCTTCTCAGTATTCACAAAAGAGGAGGAGGGGAAGGTGCCTAATCAAATTAACAGAAGCACCCTTGATAGGTCGATCCCAGTCCTTTCACAGAAGAAAGGGTTCTGCAAGAACTCCTAAAACTGAAGGTGGACAAAGCAATGGGGCCTGATGGAATTCACCCCAGAATTATAAAAGAATTAAGGGGGAGAACTAGTGACACTGCTGACTACCCTTTTTTATAAATCATGGGAGGATGGTGTGGTACCTGAGGACTGGAGGAAGGTGGATGTGATTCCCCTTCACAAAAGTGGGAGCAAGACAGAGGCAGGAAACTACAGACCTGTCAGTTTGACTTCTGTGGTAGTGAAATTGATAGAATCACTTCTGAAGGAAAGCATTGTTGAGTATCTAGAGGAAAGTGGGGCACAGGAACCAAGGCAGCATGGGTTCACAGCGGGAAGGTCATGTCAGATGAATCTAATTGATTTCTTTGACTGGGTGAAAAAAGTAGAAGACCAGGGAGGGGCTGTGGACATGACCTACCTAGACTTTAGCAAGGCATTTGACACAGTCCCACACAAAATATTAATAATTAAATTAACCAGCCTGTGAGTGGGTCCCAGGGAAGGTAGCCTGGGTAAAACACTGGCTGGACAACAGGACACAGAAGATAATTGTAAATGGAGTCCACTCTGAAGAAAGAAGGGTTACTAGTGAGGTACCGCAGGGTTCAGTACTGGGTCCAGTTCTTTTTATGTCATTATTAGTGACATTACAGAGGGACTGGAAGGAAAAGTATGCCTCTTTGCAGATGATACAAAGATCTGATACAGGGTTGATACACAAGGAGGCATGGAAAGGATGAAAAGGGACTTGGCAAGGTTGGAGGAATGGTCAGAAGTATGGCAGTTTGGATTCAATGCAAAGAAGTGCAAAATAATGCACCTGGGAAACAAAACTCCAGGGAAAGATTACACAATGGGTGGGGAGGTAGTAACAACAACAAAAAAGGAAAGGGACATGGGGTTAATCATATCAGATGACCTTAAGGTTAGCAAGCAATGTGAGAAGGCAGTAGGATGGGCTGCGGGTATACTGGGATATATAGGGAGAGGCATCAGCAGCAGAAAACAGGAAGTTGTTATCCCTCTGTACAGACAGTTGGTGAGACCCCATCTGGAGTACTGTGTCCAGTTCTGGAGACCCCATCTCCGCAAGGACATAGACAGGATAGAGGTAGTCCAGAGGAGGGCAACTAAAATGGTACAGGGTCTGCAAGAGAAGCCATATGAGGAGAGACTAAAGGAGCTTAATATGTATACCCTTGAGGAAAGAAGGGAGAGGGGGACATGATAGAAACTTTTAAGTACCTCAGTGGAATCAACAAAGTCCAAGAGGGTAGCATCTTTCAGAAAAAGAGACTTGCAAGAACAAGGGGACACAATTTAAAGATAGAAGGTGGTTCAGGGGAAATGTGAGGAAGTATTTCACAGAGAGGATAGTGGATGCATGGAACAGCCTTCCTGAGGAGGTTGTGGGGTCTAAAACTGTGGGAGAATTCACGAATGCATGGGACAGACATAAGGCAATTCTTGTGGGGGGTTGGAAGAAATAGGCTGTTGGTTAACTAGGATCTGTGGCCTATCCTGTAGGTAGGGAAATGGGCAGACTAGATGGGCCAAGCTGTCCTTATCTGCTGTCAAAGTCTATGTTTCTATGTTTCAGCCTGACTGTGCCAGAATTAACCTGTTATCTGCCACCGGGGGGCCTCAATCCCTGGTGGCAGGATATGTATATGTAAACAAGGGGGCACAATTTGAAGATAGAGGGGGGGAACAACTCAGAGGTAATGCAAGGAAGTATTTCTTCACAGAAAGGGTTGTGGATACATGGAACAGCCTTCCTGAGGAGGTTGTAGAGTCAAACATAGTGGGGGAATTCAAGAATGCATGGGACAGACATAAGGCAATTCTAGTGGAGGGTAGGAGGAAGTAGGCTGTTGGTTAACTAGGATCTGCAGCTTATCCATTAGGTAGGGAAATGGGCAAACTAGGTGGCCAAGTGGTCCTTATCTGCCGTCAAAGTCTATATTTCTATGTTCTATGTTTCTATGTATTTATTTTATTTATTTATGAATTATTGTGCCTGTATTGTTTTCCGACACTCGGACGCCCACCCCAGTGTTGAATACTTAGTCCCCCCCTTTTGTGCCCAAATGATTGATGCCACTGCTGACATCAGAGGGCCCAATCTCCATATCAGCATTCACCCCACCCTGCAAGTGTGGGACACTGGGGAGCACACCACCTGTGTCCCTAAATACTTTAGTTTCCCCTGGGGGAAAAAACATCCCTCAATATCTTTTTTTTTTTAGAACCTGCAAAAAAAAGAAATCCATCCCTCGTCATCCCTGCCATCACCCTTCCCTACCCTCCCACTGAGCACCCACCACCCCACACCCCCCCTTACCCTATACTTACCTCCAGAGGTCGGGTGATGCTATCTTCTGTGGACTGGGACATGGCTGCACTCTTCAAAGCTGAAATGCAAACTGAGGAATACAGGTAAATGATGTGTAATGTATTTCAATTGTGCTTTACACTTATGGTGATATCTTTTAATTTTTTTTGAGTTTTTCACCTAATTTTCAGCACAGGCTTTTTGAAACCCCACCTCATGAACACTCCCACTGTCATTTCATTAATCAGTCCCGAAATGTGATTCTGTGCAGTGACTGGAAAATCACCTTTCAGGACCAATTAATGAAATGACAGTGCAAGTGTTCATGAAGTGAGATCCCAAAAGGCCCATATTGAAAATCTGGTGAAACAAATCCAAACAATGACTATGTTACAAGGGTGCATTGTGTAGTTTCTACGCAGGCACATAACTTTGGTAATTTACAATATTTTGACTACAGATTTTCAACATGCCTATTTTTTCACACCACCTCACGAACAGTACAGCTGTCATTTCTCACATCCTGACCAAAATGTGTTTTCATACCTGTGGTACGGAATGGCGTGGTCACTGTGTGGAATCACCTTTCGAGATCAGTTAACAAAATGGTAGTGCCAGTGTTCATGAGGTGGAATCACAAAAGAAGATGTACTAGGTAATAGTTTTATAGGCAGTTTAATGTTAAAATAGACAAGAAAAGCTGAATTTTTGTGTTTGTGTCACTATTTGCAGCATGAAATGTACACATCCAATTGAAATGAAACTTGATATGTCAAGAGACTTACCCCACAGGACAGCGCATACCAAATTTTGTGCAAATCTGTTGACCGGTTGCAAACTTCTTAAAGTGCAAAATTTAAGGTCTACCATTAAGCTGTGTACTGAACTCTAACTATAGTGGCGCTACCACTATTTATAGTGGAGTGGTAGCACCACTATAGTTAATGTTCAGTAGTCAGGTATAACCCTTAGGTTCAAGTCACTCTCCTCAATCCTATCTAAATAATCTAGTTAATGTATTTTATATTACCCTAATGATATAAATAGTGCTAACTGCTGTGATCCTCTGTGGGACAGTCATAGTTCTATCATTTATTTTCTTTCCCTGTGACTACCCTGTCATGTTGCTATAACTTACTATAGCAGGATATACTGCTTACCATGTACTTGTTTCAATTGTTTTTGTAATGATCAATTAGGTAATGTATGAATGCAGTATGATTCCTCACGGTCCCTTGTGGTGAGCTGTCTGGCTGTTAGCCCTTATTTGTAGATATTATTCTGTTGTATGTATGTTGTTTTTTTTGTAATTCTATGCACATGCCAATGTCAGCACAAGGCACCTAGAGAAAAGACTGGATTTTTAAAAGGGTTTTGACCTTCTTCTGACCTGACATGCTAGCTGCTTGCAGGAATCTGACAAGTTCTTGTCAGAAAACTTGTGGATGCATGATCAAAGGGGTATTTCCTGAACTGACCAAGGGAAACAGAAGTGATAACATCACCTGTATAATCATAAAACTTCCAGGATCTTCCTTATAACTAATTAAATTAAGCCAGTTCAAAGCCCAGGATGTTTTAGTCAGGAAAGATCCCTCTAACAAGCGTGAGAGATGTGATAGAAAAAGAAACACATCCTTATAGCATACCTGTGTGAGCTTGTAAAACCTGTGTTAACTATAGGAATCTGTATATAGCCCTCATAATAACACTTACTGTATACAGTACATTACAATCCTCTAGACCAACTATGTACTTCTTGCACTTGTTTGTTCTGAATATCTCACTGTATTGTTTATATTTTGACCTGGTCCAACTATGTACTTCACTGATTCACTAAGTTGATTGTATTTCTGACATCATAACATTGTATCACCTATGTTATGTGCTGCATCACATTGTTGTTGTTCATTGTATTCAACTTGTATCCTCCTGGGTTGTGCCTGAAATTAGGCATCGTTATGCGTAGTGTACTCACCTGGTCACCAAAAGCAAATAAATAGGAATCTGACCCCTCAAAGAATCAAGAAAATAAGACTTTTGGGGAAAGCGCAAGAGTGACACCTGGTGGCCTAAAGTGGAAAGGCCAACCTTTATTCACTGACCGGGGGTCTTCTGTATAAACTCTCCTGCACAGATACTCAGATACTAAGAGCCATTTTGCACAGTTTGCTTGGATACTTTCTCCTGACCACAGAGAACACCTGTCAGCACACAGACTGCCTTAGGACCAAAGGCTACAGAAAGACTGCAATATTTTGCAAACCAGAGATTCTCTGGACTTTGAAATCTTCCTACCTTAGGTAGATTAGCTAACAGTCTGAGTGCATTTCATTGTACATTTTTTCCATTTTCTTTTCCTGTTTACTGTAACCCAAATTAATATTCTCTTTTTAGTTGTTCTGGTATTTATTTAAGTATTTTATTAAAACTTTTTTCCCTAAAAAAATTCTGATTGTGTGAGAGTTCTTATATTGTATGTGTGACTGTAGAAGAATTATTAATAATGTATGACAACTGTTAATTGCTTAGAGGGGCAACCACAAGCAACCAAATTGAGAAAATGGTCTGTAAAGGGACATCTGGGAGGATAGTGAGAATACAAGAGTCTACAAAGATTTTGAACCAGGCTGTTGCATGTCCTGTAGGGAGAAAGTCAAATCAGGGGTCACGCTGCTACCCCAAAGAGAGTGTGATGCATGGTTCTTCCTCCTTTGTGTAATAGCAAAGGAAAGGTTCATATTTGGCCACAAGACTCGCGACTGGTATTGTGCCCATATCCAGAGCTAGAGGGATGCCCAGGATCCTCGCAGCAGAGGTGCAGTTATGACCTCCGTGAGCATTCCAAAGGATGAGGAGGGTATCCCTGCCCCACCATCATTGATTGCACTTAAGGGTGGGCCATACCTCTCAACCTCCTGCCTCATAAATCAGGGACACGGCTTAAAAAAATCAGGGACAAAGGACCAAAATCAGGGACACATCTTCAAAATTGGTGGTATCCACTCAGGACGCAGTTAAAATAAAAGGCTTAATGTAAAATGCATTTTTTAGGGAAGAACAAGTCTGTAACTTTAATGTTTGACATTATTTTGTGCTTACAACCCCCACTGTTTGCTCATGGAAACTCAGTTTTTAGGAGGGACAGAGTAAAATTCTGAGGCAAAATCAGGGACGTCCCTGAAAATCAGGGACAGTTGAGAGGTATGGGGTGGGCACCGTGAGCTCAGTAGGCCTGATCCCAGGAGTGGTTTGTGACATCCCTTTTCTTCTCCTCTCCCCTGGGTCACAAATGAAAAGAAGCCCTGGGCTCTGTGTGGTTACACGGTAAAACATGTTTAAAATCAATCAATTAATCAAAGAAAGGAAAGTCATTGTAAAAACTAAATGTCTTAATGCACCAATTAGGATTCAACATAAGCCCACAAAAGTAGGAAAATGTGTCATTATGGTTTCTAACCCTAACTTCCTACCTCACTAAAGCAACAAAAGAACTATATCACATAAGCAACCATAGACAGCGATCTTCAGGTGCAACAAACAACATACAACTGTTTCTAGTTGACACAGGTGCAGTGGCTTAGTATCTGTGACTACAGAGGCACAGACCCCACAGCAGGTCACCGCTTTGCTTAGTGGACCCCTCCTTCAATTACCCATGTCACAATGTAATCCCACTTAGTTTGTAGTCTGGTAGACCCCTTCCACCCAATTGCTTTGGCTCCCACATACTATATATCTAAATCTAGTGGCTAGTGCTCCCCAAGTATGAACAGTCCCCCTCAGTGTGACTGACTGACCCACCCACCCCATGCACTCTCCCTTATCCTGATTAACACTCACCCTACAATCTATATAAGAACAGCAGCTGGCATAGCCCACCATTCACTTCTCTGGCTGTCTGCCATCTGACAGTCAAAGATCATGATCGTGAGTACTGTAGATAATCACAATTGTGCTCCATCACTTCCTAACCCTGCTCCAAACATGTAAGTCTCAGGCATTCAGTGGCATCCTTCTCCCTTACTCTACCAGAAATCCAAGTTGTCCTTGGCATCTAGTGGAACACTATCTCTCAAAATGCCCCAAAATATTACTCCCTTATGTCAATTCCCACCCCTTCCTCACTCTGGCCCCATGGGTCAAACAGTCCATGACATGTATTTGTTGTATATGATTTTCCATATCCTCCTACTCCCAGGACGCATCTGAAAATAAGCTGCTTGCAGATCAGTATGTCTTTCCTGGTGAAACTTTTGAAATAAATAAATAGCAAAATTTTGTGGGATCTCTACCCCTTCACCCTTATCCAAATATAATCTTCATTGGCATACAGTGACAACCACTTTCTCACCCTGCCCAAATTCAGAGATCACTGGCATCCTAAGGCAAACCCAGCCCACCCAGATTAGGTTATATTAATCTATTAATTCTCCATTAATTAATTCAAATCAAATATGACCCCTGACAGCCCATCCCTGGTGTCTTGGTTGTGCTCCCTAATCCTTTCTGATGTCAAGTTTCCATCCACTTTAAACAAATTTAGATTTTTTTGCTACCACCCGGATTTCATCCCCGGTGCCCTCATATGCACCTACCACCCCAACAAACAGTGTTTGGTGAATTTTAATGCCAACGTAAGCAACCCAACCCATATTCTTCCTCCTCCTACTACTGTTTCCTGCCAATCTATCATTACCCAGAGCATTCTGCATGTCCTGATACTCTGTGATTAAGTTCTTCAACCCCTGGAGCTGTCTACATGGTTTGAAAATGAGGTGCTCAGTGGAGTTATTCATTTTAATAATCAATTATGCATTAACTTACATTTTATGAATATTTAGAAAACTATTCAGATCCTTTTAAAGGCAAGGGACTCATAAATCATCATCCCCCCTTTCCTGGAACAGGATTCAGCAAGACCTGAAACCAACACTTTCATCTTGTTGAACAGCTTCAAAATCTTCACCATAAATGACCTACAGTAAGCAATCACTGCACATGCTTTTTATGATAACTGGTCTTGTGCAAGCAACATTTTGCTGTAGTAGCACATTTCCGAGGTGTTTCAGAGTTGTGGCCAGTGCAGGGGATGCTTTTGTGGGTACGTCCCTCAACTGCCAATCAGCGAGCAGGTATCCAGTGACATTAGTGCTGGGGAATGGGCACCTACAATAATGGCAACCTACTCCCCAGTGCATTTCAGGGATGGCTACAGGAGGGTAGGGCAGTCGGATGGTGAGGTGGGTGAATATAGTGCCAGGATGTCGCTATACCTATGCGTGGGAGGCATGCACAGTGACAGGCCGGAGGGTATGTGAGGGTGGTGCCATGGTGGGTTGCCAAGTCGACCCCATGGCATGGTGGGTGGGTTTGCAGTGTTGGTCACCAGGGTACTGGGTTTGGGTTAGGTTGCTGGTGCATTTTTGTTGCTCCTGGCCTAAACCTTTTTTTTAAATGTTTTCACCCCCTTGACATGCACCTCCCCCCCCCAGGAGCTGAGAATCCTTAAAACTAAGTCCCCAGTGCCCTTTTGCTGGGTTCTGGGGTGTCAGAGTGATGAAAATTTATTTCAGAACTCTTGACTTCTAGATAACGGCGATCGCCTTTAGGCTTTCACCATTATTACATAAAACCAGTGAACATGCTGGTGACGACAGCAGTATCAAAGAGAGCCAAAACCGTGAAAGTAATCTGCCTTTCCAATGAGGTGCAGTTTCTTCATTGCAGTGGCAGATGACAAGACTCCAGCCATGTGCATTACAGTGCACAGTATTGCGCATGGCCAGAATTACCAGTGGAGTTTCAGTGTGCCTTTCCTGGTGAAACATTTCAATAAGTAAAATAGCCATGGTACAGCTTTCTACAATGATAACTCCTGCCACCTGCCACACTCTCCCTGGAAAGCTGACATCGGGGTTCCCAATCCCTGTGTTGGCATGCCCCCCCATTATGTGGTACACTGGGATCCCACCCCAGTGTGATGAAACATTACAGCTCTTCAGTTCTTGCCGCACACCACACAGTCCCACAAAGCTGACATCAGGGGTGCCCAATACCCGTGTCGGCATGTATGCCCCCCCATTAATGTGGCACACCGGGAGCCCACACCAGTGTGCCAAAATAATTGTTTCTGACACCAGGATGCCCACTCCCGGTGTTGGATGTGCTGCCCCCCAGCCTGTCTATGTTCTTTGCCAACAACTGCGTGCCCAATCCCCATGTCAGCAAATGTATGCACTCCCCCACTATTGTGGCACACTGGGAGCCCACCCCAGTGTGCCTAAATGTGTTTTTTTGTTTTCCCCTTGTAAAATAGTAAAAACAACCCCCATAGTCTTTTTATTTTATTTAACCTGTAAAACAGAAAACAATCCCATGTGGTGTCCCCGTCCCCCTCCCCCAACCAGTACACCCACCTTCCTGCACCTCTCTCACCCCATACAAATGAGTGAATTTTGATAAATATTTTGCATAATGCAATTTTCAAATTTTGCACATCTCTACATGCTACTGGTGAGAGCATTTCCTTTAGAGTTGAAGTTTGCGATCACTTCAGAGGAACGTTGTGATACAGGGGCAATTTCTTTTCTACCTTTTTTTCATTTTAAGTGTGCATTTTTTTAACCATTATGGGAGATACAGAGAGTGAGAGCGGGACCCAAGAAAGAGGTGTGAATGATGGAGAGAAGACAGATCGGTTGTTAGTGTTATGCGAATTGGGAGCTGAGTTTTAAAAAAAATGTTTATGTTGTATCTGGGAAATGTGGACGTGAGCTGCATTTTTGTTTGTCATACAGATGGGAGCTGCATTCTGTGAATCGAGAACTGACTTAAAAAAAAAATTATGCTTGGTTTGGGAAATAAGGATGTGAGCTGCATTTTTTTCTCATACAAACGAGAGCAATACAGAGTGGCAAAGGCAGCGTGACAACAGTTTAATCAGTGTATCCACCTTTCTTTTCTTTCAGCACAGAGCGGTTGGGAAAGCATTTTTTTTTTTACACAAAATGAAACAGATGTCCCTACTCTCCCCAGTTATGTTTGGAAACAGGCTTTGTTTACCTGCTGCATGTAGCTGATTAGCAAAAAAAATAACCAAATTAATTTTTGGATACTTTCTGCACAGCCAAACTGGAGGGTCGACACAGCATCTCTCAGTAGCCCGCAGGGAGTGAAGAGAAAGCCACGGTCTTAGTTTGGCCCGTATTCCTTTGGGAGGTATGTTTCATTCTAGGCAGTTGAAGTGCTGTGCTACATCTATACTGTGATTGGAATTGAAATAACTTTCAGCTATTGTGTACCCATATATTCGAAAGTTGCGTGTTTGTTTTGTCCAGGTTTAGCGGGGGGGGGGCTAATATGGTGGCCACTTTATTTCATGTTTTGGCATCGGAGTGATATGTGTAAAGGGTGGGGGGGCTGGCTGGCTGGCACTTCTTCCTGTTGAATGATACTACAATTTACAACAGGTAAATTGTGTCAACGAGCTATTCAGTATCCAGGATTTTCAAAGCCATTGCATAATATGTTTTATTACTTGGATCACCAAGTCATTTTCAGTGCACAAGCTTTCAGGACAACACTTGATCAAAATAATTTCAAACCTAGCAAACCTAATTTAAAAGATGGCACTAGGGCCTTTGAGTCTTCTGCTCCTGCCTTGTGGAATCATTTCCCTCATTCTATAAGGAAGTGTCTGTCTCTGAATATTTTAAATAAAACCTGGGCAATTATCATTTGTCATGATCTAAATTTGGTGCTTTTATGCATGCACTAAGTGAAAATGTTAATGAGTAATGAGTTATGTGATGTATTGCCTTACTATACCTTAAGATTTTTTAACCCACTACCCAAGTGGAAATTAGGCCTTCACCCCAATGGGTTATATCCTGAATCCAGATCAATGATTGTTAAGAATAGATTAAATACAAACATACAAAAATAGCCAGCAGACAAAAAAAGGACCTTGTGGACTGTCTAGTCTGCTTGAGTTTGCAGACCACACAGTATCTACTGAGTGATCCACCCCCTCCCCACTATCCAAATCCTTCCTCCCCCTTGACATCCCCCTCTCCCCAACATTTTGTTTTGTCCATTTTCCAATTAGCAAGTTATACTGTATTGCCATTAGAGGAACATAATCTTTATGTAAGTGATCCCTGGCTGTTGTTCACATAGATACCTTTTTAAAATACAGCTCCCCCACCCCTTCATCTGACCAACCCCCTCCTCCACACTCCCTGCTTACAAATTCTTTCTCTTCCTAAATCAATTATTCACCAATTTCTCTGCCTTATTAACAATGCATCCCCTACTCTCCTCTTTCCCCTTGTTCTTTCATAGCCTTCTCTTTACTACATCCACTTGCTCTCTAATCACCTATTCCTTATAATTCTCCCAACCCCATCAGTTACTATCACCAGCCCCCTATCCACATCTATGCTATCACTCCCTCCCTGCCATTTGAAATATGGTCTCACTCTACCACTATTCCTCATGTGGCTTAGATAACGGTGTCCACTTTCATTGTGGTTCTCCATCTTTTTCTTCTTCCTCACTCATCCACTCCCTTCTCCTCAAAACTCCCAACCTCCTCAGCAGCCCCCTCAAAATCCTCTAATTTCCACTTTCTCGTACTGGCCCTCCTATTGCTCTTCACTGGGGATATCCACCCCAACTCAGACCCTACTACCCCTTGCTTGTCTGGTGCCTCCTCTGCTACCGCCCCCCGCTCCCTTCCCTCTGCCCTTCCAAAAGGCTTAAAAATCCTACATGTAAACAGCCGCAGCTTGTTGCAAAAAACAGACCAGATTCAGACCATGGTGTGCAGTCCAAAACCAGACATCCTAATCATCTCAGAAACTTGGCTAAAAAGCCATATCCCTGAACACTTGGTCTCCATTCCTGGCTACTCACTGCTAAGGCAAGACCGTGCTGGCAGGGATGGTGGTGTGGCCATTTATGTCCTAGCCTCCATCCAATATTCCATCATCTACTCATCCTCCAATCCTGAGACCCATGATGCCCTAGCTATCCATGTGACCCTCTCCTTCACTCTTCCAATCTTTGTAGCCAGCATATACTGCCGCCCAAATGTCCATCCTTTGATCATGCTAGACCTCCTAACTGCCATCACTTCCCTTGCTCGCTCTGGGGAATTATTCATCATAGGTGACTTTAATATAAATTGGTTATCACATAAAACTACCAAAACTAAAAGTGAAATCGGAGCCCTAAACCTCTTCCAACTGATCCCCGAACCCACCTCCCCAAACCACAAGACACAACAACATTCCCTACTCGACTAGGCCCTTACCTCCCACCCCCACCACCTCATCACCTCTGGCATCCTCCCCAGTGCTCTCAGTGACCATAACCCAATATTCATAGTTAGGAAAGTCCACAGAACTAAATTGTGACAGAAAACTATACAACTTTCAAGTGTCTTGATCTTGCACCTCTCTTGAGCGACCTTGCCAATTCTGACTGGTCTTCCCTAATCTCCTTCCCCTCAGTTGATAAGGCACTTGCCTACATCAACTCCACCTCCACCTTGCTAACTCTAGCTCCTGTGAATGCTACCTACAGTCTCCTCAGACCTCTCATTTTTGTTCCCTCCAACTATCACCTACCACATCTCCACCCCCTCCTTTTCCTATATGTTACTTTTTTATTTCTTCTTTCTTTTCACCACTCCTGACTCTCCCCCTTCACCCCCCCGCCTCTTCTGAGCTCTCAGTGATCTTTCCCTTTTTGTTGACTAGTTTCAGCCTGCTCCCAGTTGATGACCATGCCCTTTGGCTGCAATTCCTGCCCTCTCCAACTTTGCTTCTCACATTTATCTTCATCTTGTACCCTTCCTCCTACTTATCCCTCTGTTACTCTGTATTCCCATGTATACATTCTACTTATTATAGCTATTGTATTGATCTACTATTGTAACCTAATATGCTGACCTATTTATTGTTTTGTTCCTGTTTCTGTAACTTGCATTGTACTTGTTCTCTGACGCGGAACCTTTGTAAAAGAGCCTGGTTCAAAGGTACTTGTAATCCTAGTTGTAATAAAATAAAATAAAATAAAAAAAATTATTGTAAACTGGAACACCTTTGCCCCACTCAAACAAACCAGAGTCAGAGGTAGCCACTTACCTTGGATAACCCCTGAACTTCTGGCCTGCCTCAGGGCTAGAGATCGAGCCTGGAAGCGTCATAAAGCTACCCAGCATCCTAGTGACCTCGTGTACTTCTGCATGCTCAGAAATACTAGCACCAGGGCTACAAGGTCAGCCAAGTCCTAATATTTCAAATCTGCCTTCATCACCAACGTAAATTCCCCTTCAAAGTTCTGGAGGGTGGTCCACACCCTATTTACCCCCTCATCTCACCCACTGCCCCAGGTACTTAAAATAAATAGCTCACTAGTGTCTGACCCACCAGCTGTAGCTGTGGAATTTAACTCCTCCTATACCTCCTGTGCCACTGGACTACTGAAATCCCTCCCCTCCTACCCTTCCCCCTTCCCCACCCTCTACCAGTGTGCCCCCTCCACCACCCTCCCACTGTCCCTTCTCTTTCACTACTGTAACAACAAACAATGCCCTAAGTGCGCTCCTCACCATCATCCTCTCTAAGGGTGCTTCCCCTGATGGCCTTGCCCCAAAATTCCTCTCCCTCTCTGCTTCTGCCATTGCCTACCCCCATCTCAATAATCCTAAATCTCTCATTCTCTATTGCCCCAGTCCCCTCTTCATGGAAACATGCTGTGGTCTTCCCTCTACCCACAAGTCTGGCACTCATTCTCCACCTACTCTATTAGCTCTGCCCTCAATAATTACCCTGCACCTAGCTGCTTCTGCCATGTCCCTCCCTAATTCCTTCCTCTAAGTCCTGGATAAACCCTACCCCCCTACCCTCACCTTAATTTTACCCTGTGCACACCAACCCCCCAAATCTCCAGGCCTCCTCCCCTTCCGACTAATAGCTCCCCTGTACTGGCCTCTCTTAATCTCTCATAGAATGTAAAGGACACCGAATGCTCTCCATGGGTCTCTCTCTGACCCTCCAAGGGGCTTGTATCTCTCATCTACTCCCTTCCCCCACCATCTTAAAATGGTCTCTCTAGGACACTGCCTTGTCCCATTCTCTCTGGTTCCCCCAGTCTCCTTGCAGGGTTTCTTGCATCCTGAAGGAGTTTCCAGGGTCAAGACTCTTCCCCTTCCCCCCACCTCACCCCTCACCCCTCTCTCCCCTTTCCCCCTCTTCTTTCACGAAAGCACTTGTTTACTTATTAATCCGGCACTTATTATTGTCCACTCTTTCTACATGTTATGCACAACACTGTTGTAACACTGTTTGTAACACCTGCCTTACAACTGTATGTTAATGTTGATCTTGTAACTTGAATGTTTAATGTCTCATTCCAATTGTACCCCTTCCCCCAAGGTCGCACCGGGAGATGAGCGACTTGTTGTTCAGTGTACCTTCGTGATGAAATATTTCAATAAATAAAATAAATAAACTCCCCCCTCTCCATGTAATTTTACCATGTTCTGTCCCCTCTCAAAGCTATCTGCAGTCATCAGGGAGTACAGTTCCTCTGGCAACTCATTCCACTTTGCTACTGCCCTTTCAGTGAAAAAGTGTTTCCTTATTTCCTGTTGAAGCACCCCCCGAACAGTTTGAGGCAGTGCCCCCTAGTGGTCCTGTTCCCACTAAGGCTGATTAGACCCTCAGAGTTCACTATGTTCAAAGCCTTACAGTATTTAATGGTTTCAATCATGTCAACTCTCTCCCTTTATCCTAGAGGATGTACATGTTTAGATCTGTAATTCTCTCCTTATAGGACCTACGCTTTTGTCCCTGTATCATTTTGGTCACCCTTCTTTGTACTGTCACCAGGAAGCTGATGTCCTTCTTCGGGAAAGGGCTCCAGTGCTGTAAACTGAACTCCAGATGGAGCCAAACCAATGGCCTGTACAGTGGCAGGATGGCCTCTGCCTTCTTACTGGTTATACTCCTGGCTATAAATTCTAGCATCTTAATTGCTTTGGCAACTCTCTCTTGCACTGTGCCGACTGCTTCCTGTCACTCATGATGATAACACCCTAGTCTTTCTCCTCCACTGACTTGGAGACCTGCACACTCCCCAGTCAATATGTGGTCTCTGGGGTTTTCACCTCTAAGTACATTACCTTACATTTTTTTGGTGCTGAACCCTAGTTGCCAAATACCTGCTCATCTTTCTAATGTAGCCAGATTTTCCCTAATGTTCCACCTTCTGTCTTCTGTGCCCACCCTCCTACAATGCTTTGTGTCATTCACAATGGGGAAAATGTTGTCTTTTACCACATCCACAATATGCTGATAAAGATGCTGAATAACACTGGGTGAGCACTGAGCCCTGTGGAACCTTGTTAGTGACTGGCCTACCAATCAGGAGCTGCCCTTACCGACCAACACCTTCTGGTTTATATCCTGTAACCAGTGTTTTATCCACCTAGCCTGTTTTACCCCAAGCCATAAGCTCTCTGGCTTCCTAATCAATCTCCTGTGGGGAACATAGTCAAAGGCCTTACTGAAATCCAAATACAGTATGTCCACTACTTGGTCTTTGTCGACTGTCCTCGTTATCCAATTAAAGAAATCAGTTTTGTCTGGTAAGACCTCCTGACATGAACCAATGCTGCCTATCGTCATGGAGTCTATCATCAACCAGGACATTTACCAATTTTTCCTTCAGAATAGTCTCCATGAGCTTCTCCACTACCAAGGCCAGACTAATTACCAGAGTCATCCCTTGGTCCACTCTTATGTGATAGCACTACCTGTGCTGGTGTTCAGTCCAGGGGAAGTACTCTTTTTTTCATGAGAGGTGTTAAACAGGTGTGCTAAGGGGCCCAGCAGCACATACCCTAATTCTCTAGAAATCCGTCTGTGTATGTCATCCTGTCCAGGGGATTAGCTACCTTCAGGGCCTTTAAACTCTTTCTCAACCTATCAATGTCTATCTTCCCATCTGTGGCTCCTCCCCCTGTTAACCCCCTTACTTCCCTGAGGGACTGGTCCATCCTTCTATTTTGTGAAAACTATACAGAAGTACTCATTAATTACCTCTGCCATTTCTATGCTATCCTCAGCTCAATTCTTCTCCTTCCTCAACCCGACTTTCCAATCCTTGATAATCTGTTTCTCCCAAATGTGCTGGAAGAAGGCCTTTTCATTATTTTTACCTCCTAAGCCAGCTGTAGTTCCTTCTTAACCATGGCCAATTGTACTATCCTACTACTCTTTTGCTTTGCTACTATATTTCTCCTTGTTTTCATCCCTCCTGGTGCTTTTGTGCCTTTTGAAGGTAGACCATTTTGCTCTTATTCACCTTATCAACCTTCATGTTTAGCCAGCTGGGATTCCTGGCTCTGACTTTTTTGCGTTTCACTTTGGCACACACAATAGTGGATGCCAAAAGCCCCCCTTGATGAAGGCACATATCTGGTCCATCCACATTTCTTCCATGCCTCCAGCAAAATACTCTACCAGAATACCCACCCCATCTTTTCATAGTCTGCCCTACTGAAATCCAGTACTCTTCTCTTAAAAATGTTTTCACTTTGCACATGTCCAGGTGAAATCACAATGTGTTGTGGCCATTTCCTGCCAGTGGTGCTTCCACCCATGCCTCCAGGACATGTGCACCATTCTTCAGAACCAGGTCTAGTACAACCCTGTCCCTGGTGGGTTCCTGGACACAGTGTGACTGGAAGACACTCTGGAATGCTCAAACAGCACCTGAGATGTGGTGCAGCTTGTAGCAGTGATGATCCAATCCATCCCAGGTGGACTGAAGTTCTCCATGATCACTACCCCCCCTTGTTGGCCATCCTGTTAGAGTTCAGTACTTGTGCCCACTCCTCAAAAAGGACATTGACCTGCTGTAGAAGGTTCAGAAGAGGGCTACAATGATGACAGCAGGTCAGCAGGGTAAGGTATATGAGGAGAGGTTGAGGGCACTGAGCATGTACTCCCTGGAGGAAAGGAGAGAGACAGGGGACATGATTGAGACCTTCAAGTAATTGAAAGGGATAAATGAGGTGGATAAAAACATTTTTAAGCTGATTGGCAACAATAACATGAGGGGGCACAGTCTTGAGCTGGAGGGGGAGGTTTAGGAGGGAGGTCAGGAAGAACTTCTTCACAGAAAGGGTGGTGGATGCAGAGACTGCGCTGCCAGAAGAGGTGATCTCATTGAAGACAGTGGGCAGCTTCAAGAGAGGATGGGACAGGCATAGGGGTAAGGTAAGGATCATGGGTAGGGAGGATGGGAGGAGTGGGGAGGAGGAAGGGAAAGTAGCTCAAGATGTGGACCCTGTAATATGAGCAGATGAGAAAAACCTAATTGCTTTCTTCTGCTGGCTTCTTCATATGTGCATATGATCATATCTCCACAATTTTGAACCCCAGCTCCCTGTTCAATTCCTCCTGCTGGTTTGGCGGCCTATACACAACTCTATTTTGATGACTGCACCAGCACCCTGAGCAATCCCAGCTGTCCTACTGTCTCATCTTCCCTAGTGGAGGTGATAACTTCTGCTAAGTAAATAATAAATAAATAAACACACAAGGTCTTTGAAGTGCACCTGAAGAAAAACCCTGTCTAAGCCTGGAAGTTTATATAATGAAAATATTTGCTGGTCCAGTAAAAGGCATTAAATCACATACTTTGTCACTCTGTATTCCCTTTATAAATCCCAGAATGAACATAAAAAGAGACTGTGGATTGCTGGACCTGTGCTTCATTATTCCATTGTATGGAGATAGGCTGCACATGAGCCTGTATTTTTAAATGGCGTACTCCTTTTAGTGGTCCCTGGTGGAATTCGGAACTGTAGCACAAGCTCCGTGGCTGTGACTGCCAATGATCCTCCACTTCTCAGACTCATCCCTAGAAGGGGACTGCATTTTATTTAATTATCTATTTATTTAAAAGTTTCACCAAGGCATACTGAGCAGTGATTGCTTGTTTCCAGGTTTGTCCTGGGGGAAAGGGGATGGGCAACAGTAAGGATACTATCAAAAAAAGGAAATACAGTAAGCAAATTTGATAAGAAATACAATCAGCAAATATAGGAAGATAACTGGTAGCATTCATTACAAATTCCAGGAAAAGAAATCCAGAAAAAATTCCAGAAAAAATACTAGGTCGTTAAACTAAACAGTTGTGTGAGCAACATAGATAAGTGCTATCATGTGTTACAGAACAAGGGGGAAATAATGGTGGGAGTGGTAATTAACTACAGCTGCAGGGATGGGAGTAGAGATCTTTTACCAGGGAGGTAAAGACATGAGAGGAGGTGGTGTGACGGATGGGCATAGGAACTGATTTCCAAATTTTTGGGAAGCAGTGGGAGAAAGCTGCCCGGCCTGCCTGCCTGGTGAGTTAATAATTATGTTTCGGCACCTCTGGGTGCTTTGGAGGTCAGTGCTCACTCATTTGGTAATGAAGGGCGGACTGAGCTGAATATGAACAAAAACATGGCGGAGTGTGCCTTCTGCTGATGTGTGGCTGGCCATGGAAAAATGCAAAGAAGCAGCAGTTCCGAAAAGGGAGTGTTTGGTTATGGCCAATATTTAAATATACTATATCTCCAGCTCCAGGGCAGTCAGCGGAGTTGGTGATCATTGTCAGAATGCCTCCTGGCACAGGGGGAATGGGTTTCTGCCCTCAGAAGGGCATACTGATAAATAATAAGGGCTGGGTTGTGTGGGAAAAAATAAAAACAACAATGGTTGTCCCCAAAGTACTTCTGAAACAGGGGCAGCTGGGAAATGTCAAGGGGCATTCAACATGCCTGGAGACTGTGCAACCAATAAGAAAGGGAGCTGTAAGAAGCTATCAAAGGGGTGGCAGCCTGCCAAAAGGGGATTACTCAGTTGAATCAGTACAGGAGAGACTGCTGTGAGCTACCTAGCCCTAAGCAATGTTTGTGTTTCCAATGCCCTTGCTGGCCCCAAAGGCAAATAGAGGGGCAAAGAGCCCACATAAATTGTGACAGTAGGGAAGAGAATGGGACAGTGACTGATTTCCCCAAAACAAGATTTGAACCTGCTCCTGTGAGTAAGTAATTTGAAAGTTTGCAGCCTGAGTAGCATGAAATTGTAGTCTGGAGCAGAAGACTGCACTTTGCAGCCAATGAAGTGAAATATTGTGGCCAGAATAACAGAGACTGAGCCACTGTGTTTCCCCCAGGAGGGACTAGTGTTTTTGTAACTTGCTAAATCGCTGCTAGCCAGAGATGTTGTGAGATCTGGCCCCAGAGACTAAGCCAAAGCCTTACTGAAGGTGTACAATCTGAAGCTGTTTGCCAAGCCAAATGTCTTGGGGATGTCCAGCCTGCCTTGTCCCCTAGACCACCAGAGAGATGACTCGAACGGAAGAAGTTGAGAGGCTTGTCCAGTATACACCACATACAAAGGCCTCAGAGGGGAAGCTTTAAAAGACCTGACAGGTGAAGACCTGCATTCAAGGTGCCATTTGAAATAATTTGTTAGCTGAACTCCCTCCCTTACCAGACTGTAAGTCACTCTGGGCTACAGCTCTGAGGAGTCTTCTTCTTTAGATAGCTAGCTAGCTAGTTAGTAAAGGGGGTTAATTCATGGGCAGGACTGCACCAAGTTTAAAACTGCACCCAAGCAGTAAAGTTAGTTTGCATCTGTTTAAAAGTTATTGGGCCCCACTGAAAGCATTCTTTTCACCAGTTACAAGAATGTTTATCTCCACCACATCCCTGCCTTTGCAGCACCTCCAGCGAGGTACCCAACACAACCTACAGACTGCTTCTAAATGGCTGTTGGGGGGAAGCTGGGTACACTCACAAGTGGGAGGTGTGGGAGACACTGTGGGGTATAGTTGTTGTTACCATTTATTATTTTTTACTATTTTCTAGCCTGTTCATCTCCTCCCTATAATAAAATGGAAAGTTGGTTTATGGTACAATTTAGTATTGCTGGTTATTGGAAAGTGTATGCATTTACTGTGTGGGCAAGTTACTGTGGGGGCAGATACTATATTTTTCTGGGGTTGGTAACCCGGAATGTATCCCACAGGTATCTCATATCACTACCCCAGGTGGAGGCACCTCACCATTCTACTCCTATAAATCATTATCCACTTTTGATCCCAGGCTGGCCCCCTTAGAGGAGGGCAAAGTGCGGACCTGAGGGCTCCAAAACAGTCCAGTTGAGTCCAGGTAAGCTGCTACATGTAGCTCTTTGGAAAGGCTGGGTTTTAATTGAGGAGTATGGAAATCCAGGGAATGTGAATTCAATTGAGGCCTCTCTCCACCCAGCTACTCTAGGTGTCTCACAATTGTTAGCAAGAATATGCCCACGTGCTTGAGAAACAGAGACCCAGACTTGAAAAATTCACTTTCATGATGGATCAATCGCATAATTAAATATGCTTCAGCTAGAACAAAATATATCCATATATATATATATATATATATATATATATATATATATATATATGTATGTATATATATTTCACTTCATCTTAAAAGAGTTTTGCATTGCAAGTTAAAATTTAACATGTTGAATCCTAGCTGATCATCTGCTTACATTTTTGGGCTTCTCCGTAGGCTAACTTTTTGTTGTTTCTTTTTTTTTTCCCACCTCCCATGCTTCACTGGCCCCCACTCCTTCAGGATCCACAAGTTCCCCCGGCCCCACTGCCATTACCCAGCCCTCCTCTGGTCCTCAGATCGCAGCCAATCCCCGGGATATCCTGGTGTATCCCTTTGCCGGGCGGGTCCCCCTCCTCTGAGGAGGAAGAGCACCGGGGATGTCCCCAGCACACACTACTTAGGGCCTGGGGATGCTGCTGAGGAACAGGGGGCCCTGGGAAGGTACTGGAGGCACTCGGATAATGGAGAGCCATCATCCAGCGGCCAGCAAGCAATTTTCCGTTTTCTGTTGGGGGCAGCATAGTGACATCATGGCATATGCCGACATCCGCTCCTCCCCTAGTTAACTTTGGGCCGTGTGTCCTGTGATACTCCCAGCCTCCGCTAGGAGCCAGCAGGTGCCGGACCAGTCCCCTACCCTCCCCCCAGAGAAGGAGAGCTGTCTATAGGACGCTCGATCCTTCCCCACAGCCGGCCCTCCAGTGACCCTGGCTCATTCCCGAACCGGGTCACTGGCGTCACAAGTGGAACCTAACCGCCATGCTGGCGGGTCATGCTTATTGTTGTTCTTGTTTTTTGTTGTTGTTTTTTTTTTTTGCTTTTTGTTAAGTCTGATGTTAATGATTGGTCGTTTGTTTACAGCACTTGGAAATCACTGAAACTAGGTGCATACAAACTGTATAGTATATTTTACAAGAATTAATGGAGTGTAGAAGCTTGGACTAGTAACTTTGAAAACTTGAACAGTGTCCATAGAAATACATTGGTTGAAGTATTACTGCATTTATGTGGCTTACATCTTATCAGATTGTGGGAATATGCATATTACGGGAGCAATGTTCCCTGCTACATTGCAGATGTAATCTGAAATGCTTTCTTTTTTATAATTACACCTTTTGATTATTCTTTTGCGACCTCATGTTCATGAAAGTGGTCCCTGAAAATTATACCCAGTTTATTTCTGATGCAGTCAGGCAAATCCTGTTCTTTCAATGTGTAGTACATTTTAAAAATAGTTTTAAAGCATGTACCTCTTGTTTGCTTATTGTTATAAAAAGGAATCTTTGAGAATGTTCATATAATCCATTCTATAGAAGAAGTCTGTGGCCCCATTTTCAGTTACCCTTTGTGTTGCTACATGTTTGTTGCTGCCACTTAGTGACTTTGCTGACACCACGGGAGATCAGAAAGAACTTCTTCACTGAGATCGTGGTGAACACTTGGAATGCACTTCTGGAAGAGGTGGTCTCTTTGAAGACAGTGGCCATCTTCAAGAGAGGCTGGTATAGGCATAGGGGAAGGTAAAGATCATGGGTAGGGAGGATGGGAGGAGTGGGGAAGGGGGCAGGGACAGTAAACCAAACTATGGACCCTGCAATACAAGTAGACTGGATCAAATGGCCTTCTTCTGCTGTCTTCTTCATATGGAACTCTGCTCAAAAGGGATTACAACCCTTCCTCAGTGCTTGCAAATGTTTGTGTGAATAGTCAGGAAAGAGGGTGAAGCTGCTATGCAAATATAAAGCTGTGCAGTCCTTAAAAGGCTTTGTCACTATAGATGTGTAAGTGCTTTTTACAAATACTCAGTTATTATTAATATTCTGCACCACCAGATGCTCAGTGTTTGATAGGTGGTACTCAGTATACAGCCTTACTTTAGGGGAAAAAAAACAAAAACAACTGTACCACTCTCCTGGTGGCCAGAGCTAATCCAATGTCCACCATCTCCAAAACCTCAATCTTCTCTCACCCTCTCCCCTGCTCCATCTTCCAACAGACTGATTTTTTTAACACGCCTGGCTCTTGGCCTCTGTTAGGAGCCAAACCTGTCTTTTATAATAATGACCCCCCTGCCTACTCCTCCTTGCTTCAAAATGCCTTTTCTTAAGAGTGGGTTTCTTTCCTGACTCCTAAGCTAATACATGGTAATCTGGATCCTGGATACCTCCGCTGTTCCCCTTCTTTAACCAACTATGCACATTCCCCATGAAAGCAAATAGTCATCTGGCTTCTTAGTGTTCAGCATCCATGTCTGGCAGGGAGAATGGAGAAGAAGTGTACATCATTGATAATGCTAGAAAGACTCCATGCTGTTGCTCAGAAATGCAAACAGGATTTTTTTTATTTATTTTAATAGGTGTTGTGTATTAGGGAGAAGCATGGTCCATTCTAATCTGTATGATAATTGTATTACATTCATAAGTCAAAAGAACTATTTATGGAAACCTGTAGCTAAAGCCAAGGCTGCTTCTCTACATTACTCAGCACCAGACTACGTCTTGGCTCTCCGAGAAAAAAGGTCAAAACCCCAAATCTACAAAGGTGTCCAAACTCACTTAGCAAAAGGAGTACATTGTAATTAATCAACTTAAATATTATTAGGAAGCAAAACTCTAGTTAATACATGGATTTATCTGTAGAGTTTGTGTAATTCAACAAAATTCTGAAAAACCATACATTCATTAGACGTAAAGAACTAGCACCATCTAGAATCTCAATGGAAGTGGAAGTAAATATAACAGACCCCTGGTAACTTACAAATCTTTTTAACAATTATTTTGTTGAATCAAGTAAAGTGTTTGACGATTTCATAACTAAAACTGATGTAAATGGAATAATATACTTAAGTGTTAACAGTTATGTGAAGCTTCTGATTTCTATGGTTTTAATGATTACAATGCTAAACTATGTGAAATTGCTATGGTAACCCCAGACTCCCCATGGAAGCATGTCCTGATACTGGGAGCCAGAATGGATGAAGGTTCAATTCTCAGAATTGGTGTGGTACATCTTTGGTGGCATTTACACTAAAACATTTTCTGAAGTTTCAAATCACGGTCAAAACAGTACAATTTTTTTTTCACAGTATCATTACACATAAGAAAATGTTAGCAGTGACGGCCCATCAGTGCATTGGTAGCACTACTGCTTGTGATGTCAGTGATCCAGGTTCGGGAACTAGCCTAGATCACTGGAGGGTCAGATAAGGGGAAGAGGATTAAGTGTCCTAAATATGCTCTCCTCCTTCAGGGAGAGAGGAAAACTGCTCCCGCTGCAACACGGCCACCAGAATTCACATGGTTGGAGGTGCAGCTGGGGGCACCATGTGGGAGGGGAGGACATCAGCAGGGGTCCAGAGCAGCATCATGTCTCAGCATACACCTCCTCCTCAGACCCCACTGCATGCTGCCGTTTTAAGGAGGGGAGGAAAAAATGGACAAAAGAGTAACATAGCCCTGCTCTCTGCCCTTGCTGGGACACAGAGTGGCTCAATTCCAGGGTTGATTGGTGGGAAGGAACAAGCCTCCCTCTTCCCTGCCCAGGGGACCAAATCATGGCAGGAGAGGTTAGCTCCATTTGGGGCACCAGAGGCAGCAGATGGGGAGTAGAGATTAAAAAAAGGGGGCTTGAGCATCCAAAAAAAAAAGAAAATGTTAGCAGTATATAACCAGCTCCAGATCAGGCAGTTATTATTTCAAAAGGTCATGTGATCAGATAAAACATAAAGTACACATAGTTTTCCTGTATCCCAATGTTTAAATACAGCCCAAGGACTGGATCCTAAAACATGGATCCCTAGAAGAAACATATTGACCTTTCTTACGAATATATTTTAAATGCTCTACAGATGGTACCTTTGATATACCACATATACCTCGGCAGCTTAAAGCCCTTAAAGAACAACCCTCTGACCCTATAGAAGGTGCCTCACTATATACCTCTGACTTGCTGTTCTACAAAGGGCCTTTTATACAGTGGGTGGTCACATGGACTCAGACTCCCAGACTGGAGCCAGACAGATGGGCACCATTTGTGGATTCAGGTAGAGGTTCTTGACAGGCAGGTCTTTCCCTGCAACACAGAGGTGGGCAAATTAATGGAAATGTTACTAAAAGAAAGACTAATAGAGTATATTCAATGGGCTGCGATACCACAGGCAGCACAGATTAATAGGGGAAAGGTCATGCCAAATGAATCTGATAAATTTCTTTGACTGGATGACCAGAGAAATAGATCAGGTGAAGGGCAGTTAATGTGGCCTGTCTGGACATTTGCAAGGCCTTTGACACCATGTTGCACAGGAGACTGAATAACAGCCTTGGAGTGGGATCCAAAATGATGATTTGGGTTAGAAACTGGTTAATGGTTAAGAAATGGAGAGTGGTGGTTAATGGTGCTTGCTCTAATCATGGGAGAGTGACCAGCAAGCAGAGCTCAGTACTGGGGACAGTCTTCTTCAGTGTTTCATTTGGGACATTACAAAAAAACTGTGAGGGTACCCTTTTTGCAGATAATACCAAAATCTGCAATATGGTGGACACTCAGGAAGGAGTGGAGAGAATGTGTAGGGATCTCGAGAAACTGGAGGAGTGGTGTGACAACATGGCAATTGAGGTTCAGTCTCAAAAAGTGCAAAATCATGCTCCTAGGGCATAGGAGTCCAGGTGATGAGTATTGGATGGGGGGTCACTGACAGTCACTAGGCAGAAAAGGGATCTTGGTGCTATCACAGCTGAAGACCTCAAGATGGTAGGGCAGTGTGGCAAGGCAGTGGGTGTGGGCTAGTGGGATGATGGGGTGCATAGGGAAGGAATTCTCCTGCAGGAGGAGAGAGGTGTTTATGTGTCCAGTTTTTGAGGCTGCACCTCAAAAAGAACACAGACAGGGTGGAGGTGGTCCAGAGAAGAGCAATTAAAATGGTGCAGAATTTGCACAAGAAACCATATGAAGAGAGACTAAGGAATTTCAACATGTACACCCTAGAAAAGAGGAGAGATAGGTGACAAGCTACAGACCTACAAGTACCTCACAGAGGTAAATAGGATGTGGGCAGGGGATTGTATGTAGAGAAAATGAAACAGAATATAGAAATAAAATCCAGCATACTGTAAAGGCCTACTGTTCACAATACTCCTCCATGAAGAACTATGGAAATCCAGTTCTACTAACAAAATAATCTCCCTTGGAGACCCTCTCATATTTAAAGCCATGCGGCAAATACAATTTAAACCATATCCACAATATTAAGAGGAACAGTCAGTGACTACCTCACATAAAACAGGAGCATTAGATATTGAAATAAAACAGCCCCAACAGTAACAGTACTAGCCTAAAATTATCAAGATAATATAGACTCTGGAGATGTTCTCAACAGGAGCATGCTATGACTAATAATCAAAACACACTGATATCTGAAAAAGCCCTAATTAAAGATATACTAGTCATAGGAGATTCAATTATCAGAGGAGTGGATACTATGGTTTGTGAGGGTAGGAAAACCAGCACTACTGTTAGCACCCTTCCAGGAGCTAAAGCAAGTGATGTGTCAACCTTATTGGATGGGCTGATGGAGAATACAAAGAACCCTCTAGTTTTAGTACACATTGGTATTAATGATGTATATAAAACTAGCCAGAACGCATTTCAAAATAAAATGACTGATATAGCAACAAGGATCAAACAAAAAGGAGGAGATTTAATATTTTCTGGTATTTTACCAACATATGAGTACTCAAGTTATAAAAATATAGCAATTAAGTTAACTAATGATTGGTTAAGGACCTTTTGCATAAATAACAAACTGGGCTTTATGGATAATTCCACTACATTTTGTAATAAATCTTTATTTAAACCTGATGGCTTGTACCTTAGTCTAGCAGGTTCCAGGATTTTAGGCAGGAAACTGAATAAAGTGATTGATTTTCATTTAAACTGGTACAAGGGGGGGCAGTGCACGTCAGCAAAGCACCCAATCATGAACACACCACTAGATCATACCAAGATTATGGGATGGAAAACTTTACTTATAAATTCTAGAAGTCATATAAACAAATATGAAGAACTTAAAATTTTGTTGTTATCACATGATATACATATAGCGTGTATTACAGAAACGTGGTGGGAAAATAATGACTCCTGGGAGAAATCAATACCTGGTTACAACCTTTTCCATAAGTCTAGATCTTACAGAAAAGGCGGGGGCATTGCAATATGTGTACAACAATCCATCAAATGCATACAATTGCCTTATGGACAACCTTGAAGCTGAAACTATCTGGCTCAAGTTAATACCGTCTAGCGGCACCAAAGTCATAATTGGCCTTTATTATAGACCACCATCTAATACACATGATAAAGATGCTATTTTTCATGATTTGCTTGCTAACTTGAATCCAGAGGACAATCTAATAGTGTTGGGAGACTTCAATCTCCCTGGTATTGACTGGAAGTCAGTAAAGACGGGTAACAAAACTGAACAATTATATTTAGATGCATTTGAACAGCTGGGTTTAGAACAATTAGTACATGAAAATACCAGAGGAAATAATGTTCTGGACCTCATATTGACAAATGTGAGTGATCTGATTAACAAGGTACAGATTCTGCCTCCCCTGGGTAATAGCAACCATTCTAAAGTCCAGTGTATAATAGGAGCAGTGGAGCAGACTCATAATTCATGTTCCAAATCTGAAGGAGCAATTAAATTAAATTTAGCAAAAGCAAATTTAATTTGTATTAGGCAAGATCTGGCATTGTGGGATTGGTTTGAGGCTTTTGAAGGTAAAAACACTGAGGATATGTGGATTGTGCTCCTTAATAAGCTTAATCAGTTAATTACCAAGTATATTCCAACTATTAAATCTAAACAAATGAATGGTAAAAAAACTAATCCTAGATGGCTAAATAAACAAATCAAACGTTTAATCAATAATAAAGACAGATTGTTCAAGAAATACATGAAAGATAAAACATAGAAGAATTATTTAACATACAACAAACATGCTAAATTACTTAAGTCAACTATTAAAAAAGCAAAAGCTCAGCAAGAATTTACCTTGGCCAACAAAATTAAAGATAACAAAAAATCATTTTTTTCATATATTAATAGCAAAAAGACTCATCACTCAATACTGGGACCCTTTAAAGACAACAACGGTGGTATGCTTAATGAGCAAGAAACAGTTAATATACAAAATAAATATTTCTGCTCAGTTTTTAATCCTGGTAATACACCTCTTATTTTTGACACTTCAATTCCCTTAGTTGGAAATATTAAAATAACACATGCAGAGGTAAAGAACAGATTAAGTAAACTAGACATTAATAAATCTCCTGGCCCTGATAACATTCTCCCTAGAATTTTACAAGAACTTGCTGATCATCTGGCAGAACCACTGAGCTTTTTTATATCAAGCATCCTTAGATAGAAGTGAAGTCCCTCAAGCTTGGAGAAATGCCTTGGTTGTTCCTCTCCATAAAAAAGGACCAAGATCTGACCCAGCCAATTTTACGCCTATTAGCCTGACATCATTATTGGGTAAAGTTATGGAGGGTATTTTAAAGGATATCATAGTTGATTATATAACAACAAATAAATTATCTGATCCTGTATAACATAGCTTTATTAAATCTAGATCATGTCAAACTAATCTATTATCCTTTTATGGAAATGTTAATGTAGAATTGGATAACGGCAAACCGGTGGACATAGTTTTCATGGATTTTGCAAAGGTGTTCGACAAACTACCTCATGAGGAATTAATACAAACTCTGGTTAAAACAGGAATTAATAGTAATATTATAAAGTGGATAGCTAAATAGTTGACGGGCAGAAAGCAGAGAGTGGTGGTTGGGGGTGTGAAGTTGGAATGGTCTGAGGTCACTAGTTGGGTGCCGCAGGGTTCGATGTTGGGACCTTATCTCTTTAATGTCTATATTTCATTGTTGCAGCTCAGCAATCCTCACATATGGATTTCTAAGTTTGCTGATGATTGATGACTGGGATCAACTGTGACTTCAACAACAGAGGCACTTTCCCTTGCAACAGACCATAAACAAAATTTATGAGTGGACTAGAATTAGTAAATTGTAACTCAATATTTCTAAATGTAAAATCATGCATATGGGTCATAATAACAACAAACATATGTATTATATTGGGAATAATATCCTGGTAACAACAACTGAAGAGAGAGACTTGGGTATCAATATTACATCAGATTTAAAGTTTAGTTCACATTGTAAACAACAAGTTAAAAGGGCTAATCAGAGTTTAAACTGTATCTTGAGACATATTTCTAGCAGACATGAAAATGTGATCATTCCATTGTATGGAGCATTGGTGAGACCGCATCTGGGAGTACTGTGCACAGTTGTGGTCACTACAGTACAGAGAGGATATTGTGAGAATGGAGAGTGTTCAGCGCAGAGCGACAAGATCAGTGTTTGGCTTAAAAAATCTGTCTTACAAGGAGAGACTAACTAAACTTAATTTATATTCCTTATTTTATAGAAGATTAAGAGGAGACCTATGTATGATGTTTAGGATATCACAAGATGCTACATTAAGAGAAGATCTAAAAATGTTATATAGAATAGGCTGGTCTAGTGCTCCTAAGCATTGCATGCAATTAGAATTGCCTAAATGGAATACTAACCTAAGGAAGCACTGGTTCACTGCAAGGGTAGTATCTGCATGGAATTACTTGCAGATAAATGTGGTGGGGAGTTCTAGCATGGACATGTTCAAGTCTAGACTTGACAAACATCTATATGATAAGACTACTACATTTTAAAAACACCAAATGGCGAGCATTATGGATGAAAGTCCCAAAGTTTGACTTGACTTATGAAACTTATGAAACAAACTATTTACACAGATACACAGTCTAAGTGCTAAAACATGGGAACTGCAAGGACAATAAAAAAAAAGAACAGACACCAGTTCAGATATGCACTTTATTATTATTGCAGTCAATAATTAAAAAAAAATGTTCGACAGTCTTAATCATGGAGAAGTCCAAGAGGCAGCTAGCAAATAACTTCTAAGGCAGCAGAGGCACAGCAGAGTTTAAACTAAACACATTGTCAACATTTAAAAGTATTTGTATGATATGAAAAGTCCACAGATAAAAATCCAGTATCATAGCATAAGTCGTCTTCATGTCTACAGCCTGCCATTAGTGATGTAAAAATCAAAGGCAGCCAGCTCACCTCAAACAGGCCATCATGGAAAAGCCACCAACATATTCTGGATCAGAAATGTACGACTCTTCACCCTCTACATGGGCCATCTCTCTTTCTCTTGCAGAAGATGCTCTGCATCCCTAACCTGACTAAACAAGATTATTTTATATCTTTAGAAACATAGAAACATATGGTAGTACCTGATGGCAGACAAGGGCCACTTGGCCTAACCTGTCTTCCCATTTTGTTTACCTTCATTTTTGATGCAGGCCCTACTTGATCTACGGCACTTTCTCCTTCCCCCCTTCCTTACCTTTACTATTCCCCTGTGCCTATCCCAGGCATTTTGAACCCCACCACTGTTTTCACCCTATTATCTCTGTTGGAAGGCTCTCCAGGAATCCACCACTCTTTCTGTGAAGAAGTACTTCTCCGCATCTCTCGTGAATCTGCCTCTCCCCAGCTTCATAGCATGTTCCCTTGTTCTAGAACATTTTTTTTTCTTATAACTACTCCCCTCCTGTACGTTATTTATGCCAGTGAGGTATTTAAAGGTCTCTATTATATTCTCCACTTGCTCTTCTCTTCCAGGTTGTACATATTGAGCTCCTTTAGCCTGTCCTCATAAGGTTATTGATACAGATCCTGCACCATTTTGTATGCTCTTCTCTGAACCTTCTCCACTATATCTATGTCCTTCCAGAGATGTGGTCTCCAGAACCGGACACAGTACTCAAGGTGGGATCTTACCAGTGATCTATATAGGGGCAACACCACCTTCAACTTTTTGCTGGTGATACTCCTTCTTATGCATCTCAGTATCCCACTAGGCCTCCCACCTACCTTGTCACACTGCCTGGCCACCTTAGTTCTTCTGATATGATTACCTCTAGATCTCTTTCCTGCTTGGTCACTGTCAGTAACACTCCACCCATTTTGTACTCCTCCCATGGTTTTCTATGCCAACAGTGCATTATTTTGTCCTTCTTTGCATTAAAACCCACCTACCATTCCCTTAACCACTCTTCCAATTTTTTCAGATCTCTGCCCATCCATTCCACCCACATCTCCAGAGTGTCCACCCTGTTGCAGATCTTGGTGTCATCCACACTCAGGCAGACCTTCCCTTCCAGATCTTCTGCTATGTCACTTATATAGACATTAAAGAGGACTGTCCTACCACTGAACCTTGAGGTATCCCACTTCTCACACTGTCTTCCTTGGAGTAAACTCTGTTTACCACTAACCCTTGTCTCCTATCCTAACCAGTTTCTTAACTATATTACCATATTGTTGCCAACCCCCAATCTACCTAGCTTCCTTAAAAGTCTCCTATGGTGAGAGTCACGTGATGAGCCGGCTTGGGTAAGACGCGCCTCTCGCTCCTCCGAGCCCCAAGCATCTATATTAAGCTTAAAGTACCTGATTTTGGTGGCGTTTTGTGATCGTCTTTGATTTAGTGTTTGTCTGAAAGCACCGAGTGGTCTGTGGGGTGGTGCAAATTTCAGTTTGCAGAGCGGAGAGGAAATACATTGGCAAGCCTGTGAGGTGAGTCAGGGTAGGCCAGCCCGACCTCGGTGATTGATGGAGAACCAAGATCGTAGCTCCACTGACGGAGCGCCGCCTCAGCGTCTAAGAGGCTGAAGCACCACTCCCCGCCATCTAGAGCAGGGTGAAGTGCTCACTACAGAAGGAGGTTCGGAGTCAATACTGAGGACATCAAAGAAATTAAGTCCCTGCTGCAAGGTTTGGTAGTCGACTTTGCTAAGTGAAACCGGGCGCTACACTCACTGGCCCAAAGGATGAACAACGCGAGGCCAGGATTGCTTCACTAAGAAAGAAAAGTCACCACTTTAGACCTGAGATAGTGGTGCTTCGAGAAAGGTTAAAAACTAGAGGAAAGGCTGGAAGACCAAGAAGCAAGAAATCGCAGAAATAATTTAATATTAGCGGGCTACCAGAGAGATCAGAAGGTCCAGATTGTGTTGCTTTGTACAAGAGCTGCTTTTGAAAATGTTTGGCCCTTCACCATTTGGGGAAGGGTACAATCTGGAGCAGGCTCATCGCGCATTGAGGAGGACCCACACCAGAGGCTAGACTGAGAGGATAATTATGAGGTTCCTAAATTATAAGGAGAAGTCATATGTACTCAGATGTTTAGCAAAAGAAGCCATTGCAGTGGAATGGAGCCTCAGTTTGGTTCTTCCAGGATTTGGTTCCAGGGGTCAGAGAGAAGCAAAAAGAATATGGAGATATCAAGAAGAAGCTCTATCTGGCTGGTATAAAATTTCGGCTTCTGTATCTGGCTACGTTAATGGTGAAACTCTCCTCGGGGGAAAAGAAATTTTTAACAGCAAAAGACACATGGGATGGACTCTGTGCTGATCTTCCGGATCTCTTCAAAGGCTCAACCTGAGGATGTCCTCTGTGTGAGGGCAGGTCTCATTCGGACTTATTGGGAGGAAGCTCTTTGGCCATTTAAAGTGCTGGGTTGGATTAAGTAGGCCTCGGCCAGAAAAGGACGCATTTAAATAAAAACTGGGGGTTGTCTCTACGAGGGCCCCTGTGGTGGGAAGGGGGGAAGGGGGGTGGGTGGTTGGGTGGGGAGGCTGGGAGAGGTCAAGAGGATTCAGGGCTGTCTCAGGGGTAATATGTGGGTTATAAGGGAGCTGTTTTGGGTTGTAAAGGGCTGGGTTTACCTTAGGGTTTGACTAAATAGACTCACTGGGGGAAAGGGATGTAACAAAGAAAGTAGTGGGCTCAGAAATTATTAAGGGTGGGAGCTCCGAGGGAGAGCTATGGACTGCTGCTGGAAGCACTGCCTGAGATTGTTCGACTATTCAACCTGACTGGAAATTGGACTTGCTGTCTATTGCTAGTTTGTTTTTTTTTTTTTATGTTTTAGCCCTCTTTGGAGTAATGGAATTTCTCGGGGCAACTTTTTATTAAAGGCTACTGCTCAGATTCTTGGGTTCTGTCAGGGAGCTTGGGGGCCACATAGCCGGTTCTTATAAATTAAGTGGGGCTCTGGGGGAAGAGAAAGTGGTTCATCCATGACTCATTGAGTTATGGTGGGTCAGTCTTGGGACCGGGGGATGTGGGGGAGGTGGGGAGAGGTGAGAGAGAGTCCCAACCAGGGAAACTGTGGGAGGGATCCTGGCTAGTCTGCGTCCAGGTTTGGTTATCTAGTAGTGCACTAGTTACATGGCAATATATAACATTATTTCCTGGAATGTCAAAGGCCTAAGGGACCAAAATAAAAGATTGACAATCCTGAGGTACATTGAGCAGCAAGGATCTCACATTGCAGCTCTACAAGAAACACATTTATTGTCGGACGAGGTGGAGTGTTTAAAAAAGCGCTGGGTAGGCCAGGTTTATGGGGAGGGTCGAGAGAGAGCATCGGGGGGGTCGCAATTTTAATAAATAGGTCGTGTCCCCTTGAGGTTAATCAGGTGGTAACACGGCAGGATGGCAGGGGAGTTTTTGTAAGGGGTAACCTACATGGGAAGGAGGTTGTGGTGGCGTCTATTTATGGGTCAACTCCACTGGACCCTGAATTTTTTGCCTCTATAGAAGAAAATATTGCAATGTTCCCATCATTGTCACTGATATTAGCAGGTGATTGGAATCTCTGTTTCGACAACAAAAGAGACAGGAGACCTCCTGGTAAGGGCCCTGGATCTAGAGCCCAGGCAGCGCTGACCAGGTTTCTAGAAGTGGCAGGCTTGTGACCCAGCTAATTTGTTTGGGGATGGGAGTTCTAAGATGACATTTTATTCAGCGCCTCATAGGGTTCCACTAGGATAGATTTTTTTGGTCAACAGGGAGGCGCTAGGGGATCAGAGCCTTCTAGCTGAAGGTAGAATTCTCTCCGATCATTCCTTGATTCGGATTCAATGGGAACCAAAGTTGCTTCCTACAAGGCCTTTCAGGTGGAGGCTGCAAGATTGGCTATTAACATCAGAAGGGAGAAGGAAGAGCTTGAGGGAGCCCTGCAGTAATCATTGGGGTACAAATACCCACACTGACAAATAAGAAATTAGCTTGGCCCACATGTAAATTCCTGTATTCTATGGCTGCTAAAGTGTTTGCTGACAAAGTGAGAGTGATTAGAAAGGTGAAAGAGGAATTTTTTGAGGCTGCTATTAGTTCTCTATCACAACAAGAAGGGACCTCAGAAGAAATAGATATGGAGCCTAAAAGTTTAAGGAGGGATCTCTCGGAGATTCTGTATGGTAAGACTGAATTTTGGCTAAATAAGATTAAGGCTAAATACCTCCTTCAGGGGGATGTGCCAGGGCGCCTTTTAGCGGTGAGGATTAAAGAATGGGAAGCTTCCAGGACTATCAGTTCGATTTTTCATGAGGGGAGATTAAAGACGGATCCCCAGGATTTAGTGGAGACTTTTGCTTCTTTCTTTGAGGAAGTATATCAGGGAATCCCCTCGGGGGGGACAGGGAGATAAGAGAGTATCTAGAACGTATTCAACTTCCAACTTTGGACCCCACCCTGGCTAAGAACCTGGAGGCCCCAATAACTTCCTCTGAGATTATAGAGGTGGTCCAGTCTCTCCCTTCAGGGAAATCTCCGGGGCCCGACGGTTTAACGGCGAAATTTTATCAAACTCACATCCAGTCTATTCTCACAATTTTAAAGGAATTTTTTCATACTATTATGCGGGAGGGTATTAACCATCATCCCAAATACCAAGCATATGTTACATTAATACCTAAACCTGATAAGCCGAGGGATGCCATGGGAAGCTATAGGCCTATATCATTGATAAATCAAGATATCAAGATGCTTACAAAGATACTGGCCAACAGGATAATTAGGGTAGCTCCAAATTTAATCAGCCAGGAACAGGTTGGTTTTATGCCAGGGTGAGGGGCATTAGATGCACTTAGGAAACTACACCATATTGTGATTGGTTGGCATCCATGGCACTCCAGTCATTACCTCATGGGTTATAGCCCACCTGATAGGCTAGTGATGCACTTGACCCAGATCAAATTTGTAGCATATCCAGGTCCCAGGAACCCCTGCTCTCCAGTTTCGAATCGTGCATCTGATCAGGCAGGAAGCACACCAGGGATCCCTGTCTACTCCTACCAGGTAAGATCCTGTATGGGATATATTTATATAAACCAATATTCAACCTCGCAGGCATGTATGCAGTTACAGTAAAAAAAAAAACTCTCCTGGGAATTAACTGGGAGAAATATATGGGGCTAGCTCAGCCCCAGTGTTAGCTAGCCTTGTTTGCACCACGAATGCTATTAATCAGTACCCTAGCAGGCTTCTGCTTTCCTGTCTAGGGTACTGAGCTCAAGTAGTACATAAGTGAAATGCCTGTCTTTACAGTCATACAAAGTTGAAAATTTTATCCCTTACCAGCAGAAGATACAAATGGGACCGTTTATTTATTGCGCTAAGGGGGCAACGAGTTTTGGGTATCTGCCCTCATGTAATGCTGCAGGATTGGGCTCCTTAGCTTGGGAGAGGGGACCCTCATGCTGGCTCGCTTTAGCACGCTGGCGCCACTATTCCGCTCACTATTCGGCTTTTCACCTTTTCCTTGTTTCAACACAGCCTCATCGTAGCTCCTCTCACCGCGGCCGCCTCTCCTCTCTCGCTGAGCCCCTTCAGCCTCCCAGACCGCTGCTGGTCATGCCCACCCACCCACGCCGACTGCAGTGGTTCCCTTGCACCAGGGTCCCTGAAGGAGCAGGGGGGAGAGTCGGGCCATTCAGCTGAGCGCCCGTACCGCCAGCTCACGGTGGTCTAATCTGTCCTTCACGCCTGCGGCAACCGGGAAGCAGTTTTCTTCCCCCCCATTCGATCCCTCCTAGGCAGGTTAGGGAGGAGCGCCAGGCCGTCCAGTCGCCGCTCATGTTGTTTTGCCACGCAGAGGCGGCACAGCTCCGTGGTTTGAGCTCCGAGCCGGATACTGGTGTCCTGGTTCGACTCCGTCCTCAGAGGGGGCCTCAGAGGTTCCTGGCCCCATCCTCTCTGTCGCGACGCCTCCTCGCTCTCGCTGGCCTTCTAGTAAGTCACCGGCCGGGCCCTCACCCCCAGGCTTCCCGCTCAACCAATCTGCTCTGGTGGCTGGCGTCTCCCTCCGGCTAGGCCGCCACTCTGAGCGGGTGGGAGCAACGCCAGGGTGTTTCCTCTCCATGCGACCTGGCTACAGCGGGGGAGGGGTTCCCATGTCACAGAAAGGAAGAGAAGAATCCCTCTGTATAGGCCCAATTCAGCCTGTGTTCCCTCGCGCCTCGGCAGAATCACCAATGGCAAGGGGGGGCACCAGTGACGTCAGGGACTCGTTTTCTTCAGGGGAGACCTCGGCCTCCTGCAGACCCTCAAAAAAAAAAAAAAAAAGAAGAGGAGCCTGCAGGTTAGAGGATCAGGTGTGATCACCCATTTCTTCAGGTGCTCCAGCCCTGACCTCGAGGCTCGCCACCCCTCCCGGCAAGGAGGCAGTATGGCGAGTGGTATAGGCCTGCTGGTGACTTCCAGCAGCCCAGACCTGATCCTGAACCCCACTGCTCCCACTTGCATACTGTGTGACCCTGGGATCAGGGTGCGATCAAGCTCATCACATCAGGTGTTTCTGAGCAAGTCTCTTAACCTGCTTACGCTGGCAGGGGTGGTTATCTGGGCCATCAGCGGATACTTGGGGGTTCCTCCGCCATAGGGTCCCTCCCATAGCGTCCTTCCAGCGGGATTCCCCCCGCAACAGGTCTACCCACTCTGCTCCCCCCCCTCCTTTGTTCTCTCTATCTTGCCTCCTACCTCTTCGGTCCCTCCCAAAGCGACCCGAGAAGGTACTCTCTCTCCCCCGGTCGTCCCACGGCTCCCGCCCATAACGAGCCCTGGTTTCGAACCGTGGACCAAAAACCATCTCTCACCCTTGGCCCGGCTTGCGGGGGCCCTCTCATAGCTCCTCCACAACCTGCATTCAGTTTCTCTCCCCACACAACAGATCTATCAACTTTTTTTCCGGGAGCCTCCCCCTCTTCTTCTTCTTCTCTCTTTTGTCCCCTACCACTCCGGTCCCTCCCACAGCCACCCGTGAAGGTACTCTCTCTCCCGGTCGTCCCACGGCTCCCTCCCATAGCGAGCCCTGGTTTCGAACCGTGGACCAAAAACCATTTCTCTCCCTTGGCCCGGATTGCGGGGACCCTCTCATAGCTCCCCCACAACCTGCAGTCAGTCCCTCTCCCCACACAACAGATCTATCGATTCTTCTTCTTCTTCTTTCTCTTGTCCCCTACCTCTCTGGTCCCTTCCACAGTGACCCGAGAAGGTAGTCTCTCTCCCGTCATCCCATGGCTCCCTCCCATAGCGAGCCCAGGTTTCGAACCTGTGGAACCTTCCCTCTCCCTTTTGTCCTGTTTCTGGGCTCCCGCTAGCTTCTCCACAACCTGTATTCAGTCTTTTTCAGTACATATAAAAAAAAAAGGGAGAAAATTCTGAGGACAAGGTATTGCTGGGCTCTTACCGTTCGGCCCGTCCCCCTTCAGACAGGTCGGGGGGGCAGCCAGAAGAGTCCCCACTCTGAGGACTCGGTCCCACACGTCTCTTACGTCGCACGTACGAGGACATGGAGAAGTAGTCTGCCACTTCGCTCAACCTAGGGCCCACGAAGAGGTTAAGGCCTCTACGGCACTCTACCGCAAAAAAAAAAAAAAAATCAGACAGGTCGCCCGAGCCCGGGGGAGAACCCGACACCAGGCGCAGGGCACTCCCCCCCGGTTGGCCCCAGGCAGCAGCCCTTAGAAAGGATGGGGCTACCATGCGGTTCTTAGCACCATGATGGTGCCGTGGCTTAGTTGGTTAAAGCGCCTGCCGAGTAAACAGGAGATCCTGAGTTCAGATCTCAGCAGTGCCTTTTCATTAGTTCTCTAAAGTAGATTCTGGTGACTGACTTAAAGACATATCACAAAATTGGGAAATCCTTGCACTTTGGTACTCTTAAGCAAGAACGCTGCAGCTAGGCAGTCATCAGCCGACCCTTCGGCTCCAGCGAACCCACTAACCCTAGGACCCTCAGGAACTAGTCCCTTGAACCCAGGGAGGCGGAGCTGCGGGGATGTACCTAATACAGCCGAGTTTTCTTGGCCGACTTGGCGGTAGTCACCACGTGTCCACTTGCCAGGGCCACTGATGCCCCCCAGCACTATAGCCAAACCAGGGATGCGCCTCTCGTCAGCAGACAATGCTCCCGAGGCAGAGGATCCGATCCCACATACCATTCCCTCAGGGCCCTCAGCTCCCCTCCCCGGAGTCCGGGGGTTTCCAATCCCGAGGACGAGGTAGAACTACAGGGGGTAGCAGTGGCTACTCCCTGGTAACATCTCAGGTCAATCCAAACGCCGCACAGTTCAGGCATATGACTTGATGCCAAGGGGAGGAAGTGCCACGGGGTTGCGAACCCCACCTCCTCCTCTCGGCTCGGATAAGGGGGTTCAAGTCACGGTACCAAGGGATACCCCATAAACCGTTCAGCACCTAGTTTCTTTTCCGAGGGTTACCTCCCCTCCTGAACTAGGAGGAGGGCCCCTCCGCACTGTTTTTATTACAGAACAGACTCTTGGGGCGCTCTCTACCCTGGCCCTAATACCAAGAAGTTGGAGGGAGGCCCCTGACCTATCGCGGGCCCGTAGCTACCTACGCCACCACGTGGTGTCGCACCCTGTCAATGACGACCACCGGGCACATCATACGAGGCATTCGGTAGGCCTTCCTACCACCGATAGACCACATGGCCGCTCTCCCCCATATCGGGAGGCAGTATAGTACAGTGGTCAAAAGCTCTGACCTGCAAGCGTGGTGTCCTGGGTTTGATTCCCACAGCCTCCATGTGTGTACTGTGTGTCCCCGAGCAAATTACTTAGCTTTCTATCATCTTACGGTTACTCTGACAACTCCTACGACTTCAATGGCCTTACACTCACGAGCCTGGTAGTCCACGGCTGGATGGAAAACAGAAAAGAAAGCTCCCCCCCTCGCTCACAGGTCAAGCAAGGCGAACACCCACAATTCTACCCAGGAGGGGACACAATAACTAAAACCCGAGAGCCAACAGCAGGATTCCGGTAGGGCTCCATGCCTCAGGGGTTAGAGCACTGATCTGGTCAACCAGGGGTCGTGAGTTCAATCACACAGGGACCTGTCATGGCCCATGGAACGAAGGCCCACCCTGAGCCAGGCGGCCCATACGCTCTCTCCAACTCAAGGGGCACACAAGCAAATTCACAGGTTTGACCGGGGCAAAACGGACGGTGAAGACCAACTTGATATGGGGAATCCTCAGGAGACACCGCCCAACCGCCATTGCAGCGGACGTGACACTCCGCGGCGGGAGAGCTTGCCGGAAGACGCAACACCACAGGGCCGGTGACCACCAGCAGGGTCGGACTCTCTATCCGACTGGAGGCGAGAACCGTATCGCTCGCCATAACACCTACAAAAGTTGTATTCACCTGGTTAGGTGGTCGTGTCGGCTCCAGGCCCACGCTCGACCTGTCCTAGCCCGGTTGACAATCGAGCTATGGCCACTCAACAACTAGGGGGGGCACAACTCCAGCTGCCTAGGAACGGCTCACCTGGCAAGGGGGATCAGATCAGTGGTCACTATTCCTACGCCCCCACCGACTCCTCCGCCCCAACCAGGCATGGGAGTCACGGTGCCCAGCCAATAGTGGCACCATACCGGCCACGCAGGCCATGACTCGCAGCGGCCAGGCAGAAGGTCACTGTCAGCTTCAGGATCCCTCCCGAACAGACATACCTCTCAGGGGTCAGGGCTTCACCAACGCCACGGACCCTGAAGATCACGCCCGCTCCAGGGAGGAGGGGTCTGGGGCAGCAGGTTTATGATGACGCCATCAACACCCACCCCAGTCGGACGGTCTCGCCCCCCCCCCCGCCTAGGGGAGTCTTGGCCTGGTTCCAGCAGTGGTAACCGGAGCAGGGCATAGTCCTCGAGCAGGCCGACAGAGCTAACTTCATTTTGTTCCAACAACTGGGGGTATCTGGAACAAGGCAAGGCCCTCGAGCAGGCCGACAGGGCTAACACCCTTCTGCTCCACCAACTGGGAGTAGATGAGAGACTAGCATCCTCCGTCCTCAGGGTGCAGCCACCAGTTGTAGGGGAGACTACACCTCATCTTTGAGACCCTCCGATCGGGGACGCGACCGACAACGGATCAGTGGGTTCCTCTGGTCCTAGAGTCTCTTGACTGGGCTCCTCGCTAGAGAGTTCTCTAGTGTAGTGGTCATCACGCTTACCTCACACGCGAAGGCCTGGGTTCAGGCCCCCAGTGTAACCAAATTGGAACCCCACGTGGAACGGACCGGTCGGGGTTATCCTCAAGACTGGATCTGGGGACAATCGGCTCAGCTAGGAGTGCTGGGGGGCTTGGGGCCCTACCCGGCGCGGAACCTAGTCAGTGCTCATCCCATCAGGGGTCCGCCGGACATCGGTTCCAGTCTACCAGCCAGGGAATTCCCCGGTTGTCACAGAGGGCAACCAATTGAACTAACTGTTTCATGGAAGGGCCCCAACAGGGCCCCACTGCTGCCCCACGTTACCTGTATGTTGGTCCCACCCCCTCTGGACTCTGACCGGAACCCGAGCCTTCCACAAGACAGAGAGTCTGCCGCCACCTCGCAGGTCGGCGGCAGAGCAGAACCGCCTCCAAGTCCCATGGGGATGACTAAGGAGAATCGCCTGGCTAAGGAGAGTCGCCCAGAACGATGCGCCTGCTAGCCAATTGACTCCACCTCCCACAGGGGTTCAGGCTCATCCCTCCAGAGCGATCGCCACGCTTGGTGGGAACGAGCTATTGCAGCCTTGGGGGACCTAGGTAGGGCAGCTACGCGGAGTCCTTCCTCCACTCCACCAGGCACCTATTACTCTATTACTGGCCCACTTGCTGCCCAGACCCCCCACGGTGACACCCTCCGCCCTTCACTCTTAGACCACTCGGTTCCCACCCTTGGCTTCTTACTGCTTCTTATCTCCCATGAGTTAATGACTGGAGTGCCATGGATGCCAACCAATCACAATGGGTGTTTACTTACCTGGTAAAGGTGATTGTGTTGGTTGGCATCCATGGCACTCCAAGGCCCTCCCATCCAAGTGCTCAGAGTGACCAGGACTGATCAAGGGAGACCCCCCCATGTTGGGCCTCCGGACCGAGACTAGTCCGTACAGACTAGAGGAATAAGAGTTCAGCCGGCCCGTCCGTACCCCTCCGCAGCTCGCATTCTACTTGGCTCTTTGATCCTCTCTCTCTTTAATTTTTCAGATGATTGTGCCTGCACGGTATGTTCTTCTTTTACACTAACTAACCTTGATTTCAGCTATGGAAGATTTGAACTGGAGAGCAGGGGTTCCTGGGACCTGGATATGCTAGAAATTTGATCTGGGTCATGTGCATCACTAGCCTATCAGGTGGGCTATAACCCATGAGGTAATGACTGGAGTGCCATGGATGCCAACCAACACAATCACCTTTACCAGGTGAGTAAACACCCATTATAAATTTTGCCTCAGGCTCTGGGATTCCCTTGGCCCTGATCTCCCTAGATGCTGAAAAAGCTTTCGACCGAGTCCCCATTTTTTTTTGTTCAGAACAATAGAGAAATGTGGTTCCCAGAGGGCTTGATTAGGGGCATCAAGAACTTGTATGCAGCGCCCACGGCTAGAATATTATGTAATGGCTATCTTTCAAGAGAATTTCAGTTAAAAAAATGGTACTCGGCAAGGGTGCCCTTTATCACCGATTTTGTTCAACATCTATTTAGAGCCCCTATTAAGGTCGATCAGCAGGGAGGTCAGGGTCCAGGGAATTGGGATTGGCAACATGGAGCTTAACTTTTCTGTTTTTACAGATGACATTTTGCTCCACCTTCAAGATCCAGTTTCTTCTTTTAGTTCTGTTAGGGAACTTATAGAACAGTACGCTAGGATATCTAACTATAAACTAAACCTTGCTAAAACACAAATTCTACCCCTGACTCTGCATGTATTTAGGGCAGATTTTGCATCCATGGGGGTTCAGTGGAATAAGGATAAGTTAAAATACCTGGGTATTTGGATCACTGCAGATCAGACAATGGGTGCGGATACTAATATGGGGGGAATTATTTCGGAGATCTCAGGGGATGTCGTAAGGTGGAGCAAGCTGCCTCTGAACTTTGCAGCAAGATTAGGTATTATTAAGATGAACATTCTGCCGAGGTTGTTGTACCCGATCTACTTGGCTCCTTGTGTCAACCCGGCAAAGTGGTTTAAGGTTATTAGGAAATTGGTGTTGGGTTTTCTATGGGGTAATAAACCCACTAGGATTAAATATAGAGTCCTGTGTAGGTCCTTCGAAGAGGGTGGAATCAAATTGCCTGATCTTCAGGCTTACTATGTAGCAGGCCAGTTGGGTCTGATGGCTCAATGGGCAAGGGACCTGAAGGGGGGAGAATACCAACCGGTTTGGTTACAACTTGAAAGGAAGTGGTTGAGGATATAAATTATTCGCCTGAATCACTACTATATGCTGGGCCTAAAGCAGTGCAATGTAAGACCGAGGAAGGAACCCCTATTAGGAAGTCTCTGGAAGCTCAGGGCATTCCTTACCCTGGGCAAAGAAGCTCTTGGGTCAAATCTCGGGATCAGCCTATTCTAAGGAACCCCAGTTTGACTATTGGAGGCCAGGTGCTTGGCCAGAGGTGGGTCAGTTATTTGGAAGGTCTTGCTTTGAGAGATATGCAGCAGAATGGGAAAGTTTGGTTGCCACCACAGTGTGAGGCTCTGCCCTTTTTTCAAAGGTTTCAGCTCAAGCAAATGATTGTGGGGGTTTGAGGGGGAAAGGGGGAGTTCACAGATAGCTTTCTTTCGTGGGAGTGCCTGCAAGGGACTGTTAATAGAACTGGATTGCTCTCACGGGTATATAAGCTACTCTTGAACTCCCGTAGTAATAGTGATTTAATTTCTATTGCTTATTGGGATAAAACATTGACTCCTAGGCTTAACTGGAGTTCTATTTGGAAAGCTACTAAATATTTGGTCATCCCCAAGTATAGAATCACACAGACCTTGGTAGTTCATAATTCCTTTTATACACCTATTAAACTTGCTTCGCGGGGTCTGAGGCCGACTGATCTTTGTTTCAGATGTGAAAAAGTAATTGGGGACCTGCTACATATCTTATGGAGCTGTGAAAAAATTCATATGTTATGGGACGAGATTAGACAGGGACTTGACCCCAGCCTGGGATATTATGACTATGTTACACCTGAGATTTGTGTATTAGGGGACTACTCCCTTGTTGAGGGTACCGCCCCAAGGTTTCATTTAGCTTTAATGGGATCATTAGTTAAAGCGTTTATTTTAAGCCATTGGAAGGATGGCCAGATATATTTATATGAGCATTGGGTGAAGGATTTACTGAGGTCGCTGGCTAGGATCAAAAACCATCTTATGTCTGAAGGTAGACAGGAGGTGTATGTTAAAAGATGGGCTAGTTTAGAGTCAGCTTACCTATAGCCTGATTTGAGCCTCTGAATAGAGGCCTGTATGTGCTAGGGAAGCTGCTTGCCACATTTGGTGGAGTGGGATGTGGCATTAAGGGGTTGTCACACTGCTTATTGGGACTTTGTTTCTACTAATCGGTTCCCTATAGATCGGAGGTATTATTAGGTGGGATTGAGTAGGGGTTTTTATTTAACTGGAATGAAATGCAGATTCAGCGAGGAATGATAGTTGGGGGATGGTTAATCCTCTTGGTTTGGGACTCTCTCTCTCTCACAGGGGGTGCTCTGGATACCCGAAGGGATTGAGTAGGATTGACTTTAAACTGAGATGCTTGGTGTTCTTTTTTTTTCTTTGTTTTTTTCGAAAATGAGGGTGGGTATTTAGTGTAGTGAGATTTTGAGGTAAGTAGTGTATTATGTACCAGCAATTGCTATTTAGCTAGCTCCTCTGGGTCATTGCTTAACTGTGGGCAAAGTTTTAGGGTGGGTATCCAGTGGCTTTGTAAATAGGGGTTGTATATAGTTTGCACATTCAGTTTTTGGAGTGTGCACCCGGAATTCTGGGTTTATGTGTTTGTATGTCTCACTAATTTTGGAAAATAAATAAATCTTTCCTTTAAAAAAAAAAAAGTCTTCTATGGGGATTGGTGTTGAAAGCCTTAGTGAAATCCAGGTAGGTCACGTCCTCCACTACTCTCTGATCTAATTCCTTAGTCACCCAATTAAGTCAATCTATCAGATTTGTTTGGCATGACCTCCATCCTGTGATCCATGCTGTCTCAGATCCTGTAACCCACTGGATTTAAGATATTCTATAATCCTTTCCTTTCATAGTATACTCATTAACTTACCAACCACCGATGTCTGGCTGACAACCTGGCTTCTAGTTTTCATTTCTTACTGTATCAAAATGTCCCTCCTGAGTTCCTAGTCTCTTGACTTCTACTGCCTATAGGGCCACAGTCTGTACACAGCACACAACAATGATAATGACCACCACCAATTTCTTCTGAGCTCAGTACAGAAGATGAAGAAAAGTGACACCTAGTGTTACTGTTTAGTGGCTGTATTCTGCAGTTCAGCAATGTTATACTACTATGGCCTTGGAATTTAAATTGGTGATATTGACATGTTTTTTATTTATGTGAAGCACACAGGTACAATGGTGATGGAGAAAATAATGAGGTTATGGAATTGGGATGATGACTGATGAAACTTCTTTTATACTTAAGTAGGAAGGCTTAGAGTTGTCTACAGTTGCAGTAGTTCACTTTCAATAAATTAACAAAAATCAAAAACACCCTGTATGGCTTTTTGTTTCCTCCTTCCTTGCTTTAACAAAAAAAGAAAAATAGTCTGCTAAGTTAGGACAGGATACATATATAGTACATTACTCACTGTTGTCTCTATATCGCAATCTCTCACTCTCAGTCTCTCTCAAATTGCTTCCTTTTTTAATCACATTGACTGCCAAGTCTATTTTTTGCAGCCTGATTACAGGCACAGTAAAGGCATCACCGCACTTTTCCATGTTTTTTTTTGGGGGGGAGCCAGGCAATCAGCGAAACAGTGCTATCTGTTCCCCTTACACTCAGTCTCTCTCTGTTTTTCCTTATTTAATCCCATTTGTTGTGCTAGATCTGTTCTAGTTCTGTAGAGCACAGCAGTCAGTATCCCTTCTCTCTCTGGCTCCATACTTAGCAGCCAGAAGGCACTTTTATATAGGGGATTTTTTTTTTGTTGGTATAGTAACCCCTATTATCTATCTATTTATCTCTCTCTCTCTCTCTCTCTCTCACTTTCTCACTCTGTCTCTCTTCATCCTCAGCAGCCATAAGCCATTACTAAAGAGGAACTTTCATGATGGTCCAAAAAGTTACAGCTTATAGTCATTACATGCAGTACCAGACCTGAAAAGGTGTGTACGTTTGTTATTTTTGGCCAAGGTTTACTCTGCTTTCCATCATTTGGATTTGTTTGCGAGCCCTGCTGCACTTGCCTTTGCTGTTCAGCTACTGGGTTGCTAGCTCCTAATGACATCACTGTAGAGTAGAGGAGTGACTCACACTGTGCAGTACCATGCAATTGCAACAATGTTGCAAGGTTAACCTACTAGTATTCAGTGTACATACTGTGTTTCCTCTTCTCCAAGACACCCTGTTAGCAATGCATTATGCCAAAATCCAAATGCCATGTCAGTATGTTTTTTTTTTTTAAATTGACTCTGCCCTATAGTGTTGTCAGCAGTACAGCCCTGGGCTCACAGCAACACCAGGCATGCTATCGAAGTTCTGGTACACCCTGTGGTTTTTAGCAACTCCGAGTGCAAAAACGAACTGCAGCGGACAGTAATGAAATACGGTTCCAGAATCAATGCGAGAAGGGGTAATTTATGCATGAAAGTCAAAAGGACTGGAGAAGTTCCTCTTTAAGGGGTACTGTGTTTTTGTAAAATTGTAACTTTTCTTAGATCAAGGGGAATTTCATTTTGTGAAATTGTAACTGTTATTTAGCAGTTTGCATGCTTCCCCCAGCACAATCTCCTCTCTCTCTCTCTCTCCAACTCCATCTTCAGCATCCATAAGCCACTGTTAAGGGGTATTATTTATTTATTTATTTATTTATTAAAAAATGGTAACTTTCTTATGTTAGGGTTGTTTTTTTTTTGTAGAATGGTAACTTTTCTTTAAGTAGTAATTTTACGTGAGATCTTATCATTTGTTTTTCTTATGCTAAGAGTAATTTTTTTGGTGTGTTTAGCAGTTGCCTACTTTTTCTTTTTGCCTCTATTGCCCTCTTCCCCAGTCCAGTCTTCTCATCTGTCTGTCTCATTTTCTCTCCTGTTCCATTTTCAGAAGCCAGAAGATGCCCATTTTTAAACTGCAGCTTAGTAGTGTTTCTTTTTTTTAACCTTGGCTCTTCTGCCAGCTGCACTTTGTATCCTCTCTCTCTCTCTCTCTCTCTCTCTCTCTCTTTCTCTCTCTCTCCCCATTTCTTCCTCTCAGCACCCAGTCAAAACCCCCTTTCATTGTTGTTTTATTTATTTATTTTATTTAGTACGTTGTTTAATGTTTCTTTTAGTACATGTCTCTCCCTGCTGCTCACTCTCCATTGTTTGATTTCCTCTGTCTCTCCACTTGCTCTGCCCATGCTGCCATTCACTTCCATCCCTGTCTGACTCATTTGTGCAGTGCAGAGAGTGGTGTCACATGATCCATTTTGCCTGTCAGATACTGCTTTTGGCTGTAGCTATGGCAATTGCTAAAATGTCCATGGCCCATTGCATCACCCACTCCCCTCCTACCCACCCTCCAAGGCAGTGGAACTACATTCCTTCCCCTCCACACATTGCCCTGACTCACCCAGTCCCCTCCTTTCACCCAACAAAGAATGACTAGCTCACTGCATCCCATCTCAGTTTCTCCCCCTCCTTCCCAGCCAACAAGGCAGTGGCATCACATCTCCTCTCCTCCCCACATCATACTGACTCAACCAATACCCTTCTCCCACCAGCCAAGGGATTACACACTCTGCATCCCTTCTTGACTTCTCCCCATGTCATACTGTTGCACTAAGCTTTACTCATGGACACAGAACTGGACTCAGCTGACCGAGCCTATATTCATCAAAGTCCATGGCTAACAGCTGGATTCGGGGCCGGGGGGGTTGATTCACTAAGGAGCAGTCTATATAGCCTAACTACCAATATTAGTTCCTTATAGTTAGAGGAACAGTATCAATACTTTAAGGTTTGCATCAATTCTTTATTAAGTTACCAATTACAAATAAATCATAAGATCTTAAAAAGCAAAATTCAGTTTTAATCTATATAATGACAAAACATAGCAGCAAGTAATTTTAGATCAGCTAAGTGACAGTGTCATCAGATCCGCCTCTTTCACTTTATAGGCAGGGATGAATTAGTATGTTGTGCATCTATATACTAATTGATAAGGATACTCTACATTCTCTGCTAGCCAGAGTACACTGTGATTCCCTTGGTAGGCAGAACTTGTCAAGTCTTAATTTAAAAGCATGAATGTACTGTCTTCATATCTGCTGTGTCCACTAGTAGGGTACTCCACAGTTTCCCACCTGTCTCTTGAAAAAAACATGACGCCTAATGTATGTTATCCCTGAATTTACTGCTTCTGAGCTTCAGGGCATGTTCCGGTATCATAAAGCATGCTGTAGGGCACCAAATCAGACAATAATGTCTGTCTGAGTGTACCAATACCTTTAATGTGGATGTCTAAAATCATGTCCCCTCTCAGCCTCATTTTCACCAAGGTATACATGCTAGGGGCTGCCAGCCTCTCTTGATAAAGCAACATAACCCTAAACATTTATTGGCCATATATTGTACTTTATCGACTGCTTCAGTGCTGCTGGGTTTTTTTTGTATTATTGAGAATTTCATAACCGAACAAAACACTCTAGGTGTGGTCTAGTCAAGGCCTTGCAATGTTGAAGGTTAACTTCCCCTGCTGTGCTGGATAACTCTTTCCTATCCTCCCCAGCATTCTGCTGGCCGTTTTGATGGTAGCTGTGTCTGCTTTTCATGATTCAGCCCCTTGATTATTTTATGATACCTGGTCTTTTTCTTCATCGTCCATCTTCTTCCTCTTTCCATATGTACTAGAAGAAAGCTTTAGTGATACCTTCATCTGCTAGTTATAATCTGGATTCCAGCAACTCTTTGATTTCCTTAAAGAATCTCTGACATCACAGGAGAAACATTCAAAACGTAATTTCTGGATATAATTCAAATAATAATTTAGATATGTCCAGTATGTATTATCCCCTTAGTCTTTATTAGTGAACACATTCACATGAAATGAGGATTCTCTTATCACTTGGTTTTCATCTGGTTTTGCTTATTGTAAGAGAGTGGCATCACAATAATTTCTTCAGTGGCCAATTGTGATGACACAAACATAGGAATATAATGGACCTTAAGGAAAGCAGCCAATGCAGATGTGAATAAGTGCCAAACATTCTGTGTTTATGAAAATTCCATATAAAATACTGCATGGATTGGTGTGGGTGTAATGAGAGTTTTAAAAACACTAGCGGTGTGTAATGTTACATAAACCTTGAGACCAAAGCTTGAGGGGAGTATACAAGCAGTACACACTGAGGGTGTGTATACAATCTGAGTGCAAGTCACCACCCCATGTTTTATTTTATATAATTGCTGTGTTATTTTATTTTCGCACTTGAGGCATACAGGCTGTGGAAGAAATGAATCAGAGAAAGCAAGTGTGGTGAGAAACTGCATTTGAAAAGGTAAATCTGTTATGTACTTCAGAGAGGTTTTTAATAAGTATTTCATGTGGAAAATATGTGTGCTGTTTTTGTTAAGGAGAATTATTGCTGGGAAGGGAGTTTAAAGCAGTTATGTGGCATGTAAAAGTTGTTATAATCAGCTGGCTAGTACAGAAAATTGTGCACTTTTTTCCTATGGGGAAAATAATCACCCAGTCAATATATAACAATAAAGTACATTAAGAATTATAAACTAAATAGTACGTGCTTACTATAATTTTTTGCAAATTGTCCCTAGGGTGTCAAAGACTCTTTATCTCTAGTATTGCAGTCCCTGAGTACTGTACTTTATACCTCTCTAGACTGGAGGCAGCCCATCTCTTTCCTTTGCTCAAGGACATGTTCTGTCTCAGATGCCACATTTTCAAAAGGTCTTGGGGTATGATGGGGTGTTATGGGCAGACGGGATATAACAAGGATCATTTTCTTTGATCATGGTCTATGCTTCTTTGTTCAAGATCAATTGTGTTAGATCCATTTTAAGACAGGCTGCAACTTCCTGTCTATTTTGCCCTTATTGCTTACAGGGATGTTGGCTTCTGTGGTTGCTTTGAGCACCTTCTTCAATGGAAACATACTGTAGAAACATATAATTTGTCAGCAGAAAAGGACCACTTGGCCCACCCAGTCTGCCTAGAAAACTCACACGGGTGCTGTGCATTACCAGTCTTAAGCAGCAGCCCCAGATCCTTGGACTGCAGGTCCATCATCTTGGTGAAGTCTGCCTTTCACCTTGTAGCTGATGACTGGCTAGTCTTCCCTGTCACCAGAAAGAATGTTACCTGGTAGTTGTTATTATTTTCCACTAGTCCCTTGACATTTATACTGGAGATAACCAAAACCTCACTTCTGAGAACAATGCATAGGGTGGCCACAAACCTAGACACCAGCTGGACATGTTCTTCCAGGGAACAATCCTTCAATGTGGATAGTAACTTGGTCCCATGTCCTTTCAGAAACATAGAACTTGACAGCAGAAAAGGACTGCTTAGCCCACCTAGTCTGCCCAGATGTTCTCTACCTATTCTTACTCTGACAATCCTATCTGCTCTCCTTTAACCCTCCCTCCCTCCTCCCTACATCATATCTAATATACCCCTATGTCTATTCCATACTTGTTTGAAGCCCTTCTCCCCACTGCTATAGCCTCCACCACTTCCACTGGTAATCTATTTTAGACAACCACTTACCCTCACAGTAAAGAAACATTTCCTCACATCAATCTTCAAATCTCCCTTCCCTCAGCTTCATTGCATGCCCTCAGTCCTGGTGTTTGTTCTTATTAGAAAGGGCCTCCCCTCCTCAACCCTATTCACCCCTTTGAGGTACGTGTAGGTCTCTATCATATCCTCACTCTCTACATTCTTCCAGAGTATATATATCGACATCCTGCAATCTTTCTTCATAGGGCTTTTCATTAAAACCACGCAACATTTTCACTTTCCTCCACTGGACCTCCTCTTCTCTGTCTATGTCCTTTCTAAGATGTATTCTTTAAAACTGAACTAAGCACCCTATGTGTGGCCACAACAGTGAGCAATATAATGGCAACACCACCACCTCCTCATGCTGGACATACTTTCCCTATGCATCCCTTCATTCCACTAGTCTTACCCACTACCTTGTTACACTATCCTGCCACCCTAAAGTTCTCAGCTATGATAACTCTGAGTACTCTTTTCTGCCTAGTGACTGTTTATAACCCCCCATTCACATACTCAGCACTGAGGTTTCTACGTCCTAGGTGCATTATTTTTCACTTTTTGGTAATGAACTCCAACTACAATGTTTTTGTTGTATACTCGAGTTTCCCAAGATACTTGCACATTTTTTCCACCCTTTCTGGCGTATCCACCATATTGCAGATTTTGGTATGCCCTGCAAAAAGGTATACCTTCCCTTCTAGCTCTTTGGTGATTTCCCCTATAAAGATATTAAAGAGGACTGGTCCCAGTATCGAGCCCCATGGTACCCCACTTGACATACTCCCCCCTTTAGAATGAGTGCCATTAACCACCGCCCTCTGTCACCTATGCTTGAATCAATTTGTAATCCAGTTTACCACTATGGATCTCACTCCTAGGTTGGTCAACTTCCTAATCAGCCTTCTATGCATCACTATGTCAAAGGCCTTGCTAGAGTCTAAATAGACCATGTCCACTGTTCAACCCTGCTCAATTCCCCTGGTTATCCAGTCAAAGACATCTATTAGGTTGATTTGGCATGATCTCCCCCTCTATGAATCCATGTCATCTGTGGTCTTGCAGACCATTGGACTCAGTATCGCTATCATCTTTCTTTCAGCGTATGGGTCACTGATGTAAATAAACAATAGCATCGGCATTATGCGCAAAGCTCGGACCTGTGCGCTCTCAGGTTGGACCCCCAGGAGTTAGAATCTTTAGTGGGGTCCAGGGCACAGCCCTCCATATTGTGGTGGTGGAGCCCCCCACAGAACAAAAGAAAACAAGAAATTGTGCAACACGATTGTGCTGCATGGCATTCTGCTGTGTGACATATTGACCCGATGCCTTCTTTCAGTAGTGTTTCCCCACTAATGAAGTGAGACTGGCTGGACTATAGTTGCCAGCCTCCTCCATTCTACTGCTCTTATCTAGAGGGACATCAGCCCTACTCCATTCCTCTGGAATGACTCCTGATTCTAGTGAGTTGTTTAACAGGGGTTTCAGTGAGGCAGACAGAACCTCACAAAGCCCCTTTACTATGCTGGAGTGAATCTCAACTGATCCAATAGCCTTGTCCACCTTTAGGTCTGCAAGTAATTTTAGCACTCTCTCCTCTGAAAATAGACCAGTGTCCATCCCCTCGCTATCCTATCCCTTCTTCTCCCTAGTTGTCCAACCCCTGTACCCACAACTGTGAAGACTTCCACCCCCCACTGTGAAGACTAAGTGGATGAACCTGATTATAACGTCAGCTTCTGCTTGATTTCCTTCTGCACAGTGACCCTGTCTGCCCTTCTAATTCTTACTATCAAATACCCTTGTTTTCCACTTTTCACTTATGCACCACAACCCTTTTTGGCAATCCTTTCCACTGTCTTTGCCTTTTCACCCACCCCACCTGGCTTGCTTCCTTCTGCTTTTCTAGGTATACCTCCCTGTCCTCCTCACTCTGCCTTTCCTTATACCCTTGAAGGCAACCTTATTTTCTTTTCCCACCTTTGTTTTCCTTCTGTCTTTATCTACTTCCTTCATATGAACATATAAACATATGAAAACTGTCAGCAGAAATTAGGCCTCTAGGTCTATCTAGTCCGCTGGAGTGTGCAGCTAATACCCTACTTTGCAAATGCCCCGTTCCCTTCCTCCACCTTCCCAAATACCATGCAGAGGTTGGCTGTATTAGTTATGCCCTCCTTTATTCTCCCCATCTGTGCTTTATACCTCCCTGGTACTCCTCCACCCCTCTTATTTCCAGATGCAGTCAATAATTTTTTTTAAATCCATCCTCTTAAAGTCCATAACCCTCATCCTTATATGCTTTGCCTGTGCTCCCTTCTTTATGTTAAACTGCACTGTATGTTGATCATAGGCACCATCAGACTGCCCACTATGATGTGTTTAGTGCTGTCCCTGTTTGCAAGCACCATCACCAACACTGCCTCATCCTTAGTGGGTTAATCGACTAACTGCCTCAGAAAAGCCCCTTGCAGCTTATCAGGGATAGCCCTGCTCCTTGCTGAAGCTGCAGTTGGAAGGCTCCACTCCACTTCTGTCAGACTGAAGTCACCAACAAGACACACTTTCCTCTTACTTGCCATTCTGATTATGGCTTCCCAAAGTGCTTATCCATCTTCTAGCCCTGTTCTGGGGTCTGTACAGTACAGATAGTGTACCCAGAATCTGTCTCTAGGTGACCCATAGTAATTCCAGTCTTCTATTTTCCTTTTTGTGCCCCTGTACATCTGTGGCCTTGATATCCTCCTCCATATATAATATAACCCCTCCACCTTTCTTACCTTCTCTGTCTCTCCTGAACAGAGTGTAGCCAGGAAGGGAGTACAGCGTAGTGGTTAACAGCACAGAACTGCAAACCAGGAGCACTAGGTTTGAATCATGCAGCCACCACTTGTACTGTTTGACCATGAGCAAGTCACATTAGTTCCCTGTGCTGCCAGGATGCACCTGGAAACAAGCCTTGGCTTAGTGTGTCTTTCCTGTCCCAAAACTATAAAATAAAAAAAAGCTAATTTTCCATTTGTGATGCTCAGTACACCATGACTCCATTATAGCCACTAAATCCAGATTATCATCCTTCATGGTGATTTATGTGTCTGAAATTTTGTTACCAAGGCTCCCTGCATAAGTGCACATCACTTTCCAAATATTTTCCCATGTCTACTACCCTGATTCTCCCTCTCACGCCTGTGTGTTTTATTTCCTGGCTTACCCCTTAGGTCACCCCTTCCCTTTTTCTTTCACTGTATCTGGACCCCCTTTAATCCTACAGTATGTCCTCCCCTACCTGTGTTATTTTCCCATTTTCTGCTTTCTCCTGGCTGTACCATTCTTTTTTGTGCATCTGCTCTAGGGGAGTGTTTTTTACTATGATTTTCCCTCCCTAACACTTTACATCCACTTTGCCATCATGGACACCACTGCATCTCATTTAGCTCTCCTAATTTCCCTAGCCAGCTGGACATTATTTATTTATTTATTTACGAGATTCACCAGGAAGGCATACTGAGCAACAAAGGTAGATTCCAGATGTGACCTGCACTCTAAGGATCCTGTAGCATACTCACTGTGACCCACATTTCAACCCAAATGAACACTGTGGGTCTATTAGCCTCCCTGATGTCCTCCTTGTACGGCACAGTGACTACCTTCCTTATTAAGAGAGTCACCCCCATGCTTTTGTGTCAGATCTATCCCTTCAGAATAGAAACATAGATTTGTCAGCAGCAAAGGACCTTCAGGCTGATCCAGTCTGCCCCTTGTCCTTACCTATTCTGTCACCACTGACCCTAGATGGACATAGATTTCACTCCATCCCCGGCTCCTCTACCCAATATGCCCATGTGCCTATACCATGCATGCTTGACATTCCCCACAGTCTTTGCCCACACTATTTCCTCTGGCAGGCTGTTCCAGTCATCCATCACCCTTTCCATGAAGAAGTACTTCCAGCATCTCTACTAAAATTTACCTCCCCATCTTAGCTTCATTACATGCCCCCTTCTTCTAGTACCTACATGTCTCTGAAATAGACCCTCTACTTGGATCTTTTTTTACTCCTGTGACGTACTTGTAGGTTTCAGTCATGCCCCCTTGCTCTCCTCTCTACCAGGGAGTACATCTTGAGTTCCTGCAGCCTTTCCTCATATGGCTTCTTATAGAATCCCCTCACCATGTTCTTTCCCTTCTGTGTATTGCACATATCATTTCAATGGTCCTTCTGGAGGTTCAGCCTCAAGAACTGGGCGCAGTACTCCAGGTGGGGCCTCACCAGTGATCAATATATTTCCATATAGCACATTTGTTCCTGGATTCTGGTCTTCTAGACACTCACCCCTACCCAGGTCAAGTTTAAAGTCCGATGGCCTAAGCTGAAAACAGATGAGCCTCACTGCTCATCCCCAGGCTAAGTCTGGAGCTCAGATTCACTGAAGCTTCCTAGTCCCTGCATGCTATTGGCTGCTGGGGCTGTGGCATTCAAACCAATTGGAGCCTTGTTCTCCCAGCTCTGTAGCTGTCTTGGACTGGCTTTTCTCCTCTCTGCTGCTTTCCAAACTGTATAATTTATACATTTTTTCTTCTATATTAATATGTGAAATGCATAATTTGGGAAGATTGTCTTAAAGTGTTTAAATGCTGATGTAAATGCTTTGTTAAGAATCTGTGCCCTCTTGCTCCTTCCTGTGCCCTTTTGCACTCTCATTTCTTGACTTAGCCATCTCCTTCACTTGGATTTCTACTCTAACTTGTCCTTTCTTTAATTCTTTTTTTTCTGGTTATTTCCCTTGCAGCCTTCTGCAATGCTTGGATGTCAGATCGTTGGTGCCAGCCTCAGGACCCTCCATTTAGTTGCTATCTACCGCCCTCACCCTCCCATTAAATCTCTTTTATTCTTCCTCCACCCCTTGTTTAACACTATTCTTGTGCTTCTCTCAAGCCCCGACTTAACTTTTGTTTTTCCTTCTGTGCTGTTATTAATTCCTCCATCTTCTCTCTCTCTCTTCAGGTATCCCTCATCTGGCTAGCTGATAAACCTGAGGCAGCACTTGGATAAGTCTGCAAGGCCATGCTTCCCTTCCAGTCCGGCAGCCAAAGCTGAAAACAGGTGAGCCTCACTGCTCATCCCCTGGCTGAGTGTGGAGCTCAGATTCGCTGAAGCCTCCTAGTCCCTGCAGGCTATTGTCTGCTGGGGCTATGGCTTTTGATCCAATTTGACCCTTGCTCTCCCAGGTATGTAGCTGTCTCAGACTGGCTTATCTCCTCTGTGTTGCTTTTCAAACTGTATATTTTTCCTGCCCACCCATCTCCACCCCTTGTGCTCTTTAAATACACTTCTTTACCCTCATCTTCACTGGTACTAACACCCTATTGGCTTGTCTGTCTAGTGAACTTTCCTTAAAGTAACTAGTACTGAATTTCCTCCTGTTCCCTTGCATAGAGACTGCTTGAATACTGACACGTTTGCAGTGATGGACTGATCTAAATCTTTGGAGTTTGATTGGTTACTGATATAATCACTTGAGTTTTGTCCTACTGAATAAGGTTCCTAAAATGCAGTCCTTACTCCTTATCCTGTTGTGCTTAGTAGGCACATTCATCTGTTCTCTAGACAATTATTTTGAACCCTTATCTATAACCTCACCTAATAATGCATGCTTGTGCACACCCAGCCATTTTTCTCCTAAGACTATCTAATTTCTCCATTTGGAGACTATTACCCAACAATATGTGCATTGTGGTAATCAGAGTACTTACTGCTTGATCTACAGTTACCAAATCACATCCACTCTCCTCTTTGAGTATTTGTGTACCTTTGCTGCTAGGGTACTTTATATGCATCATTGGGTCCCTTTGGTTCTTGCTTATTGCAACCTTTGTCTGTTACCTCCTGCCCATACAAAAAGAAGTAGGACTTGCTTTCTTAGGCTCCTATTAAATGCCATTAAAAAACTTCTCCAGCTGCTGTTTATATGTGCAGGCAATTTTGAACTAAACCCAGGACCTGCTTTCCCTATTTCTGCACCCACTGACCTGCCTCTACTTAAGGGGATGTGTCTGCTACATATAAATGCCTGTAGTCTATTAAGAAAACTTGATGCAATTCAGACATGGATTTGTCACGCTAAGACAGATGCTCTGGTGCTTACAGAAACTTATCCTCTGCTCTGGACCATGAGATCAAAATTACTTCATATAATGTCTTTAGATCTGATAGACAATCTAGAGAGGGGAGTAGTAATTTACACTAGTGACACATTTACTGCCACCTTAGTTGATTCTACCATGGTACCCAAGGAATTTGAGAGTATTATCTTAAAGGTTCGACTCTCAGTCAGTCCCGCTCTACTTTACTGGATGCTACAGATGGTTTTATGTGATATGAGTGAGTCTATAAGACTGCCAATCACATAAAGTGAGACAACAACTGCCCAACGTAAAAGGGTGAGTCGCACAGCACCGACCATTGCAAATAGCAATGGTTGCCTACTCAATAACGAAAAAAAAAAAAAAAAGAAAATCAAGTTTTTAATGCAGGGGGCAAGTCCCCCACACCCACCAAAATAAATATTGTAAACTCCAGGGGGAGCGGACTTAGGAAAATAATGCAACTCCCCCCAGGAAGCAAAATAGCTTCCTGCACTGGGACCCAAACCCAGCACCATGGGCTCCAGGGGCAGTGGCTCAAGCCACAACACCACATTGCCAGCTCAGAAGGGCTTGGCCAAATTGCTGTAATCATCCCCTTCCTTGAGAGTGTAGTGCATATCCCTCAGTGCTACACTCGCTGTACTCATTCGGTGCTCTTTTTCTCCACTCGCTCTACATGGATATGGGATTATTAAGTCACTCATATTGAGCCGCTCAATAATACTTGCTCATATAGGGAGTTACCACTCTTGACCTCCCAATGCATGAACAAAGGTGTTGAAGCATTTGAGTGAAATTTTAGATTCACTGTCCACTGAGATTACTATAATGGGTGATTGTAACATGAACTGGTAATCCGCTACTTCCAAACCACTGAAAGAACTATGTGACTCATTTGGACTTACTCAACTTATAACAGAAATTACCCATCCCAATAGTAAAAACCCATTACATAGTATAATACTTGATCTAATTTTAGTGAACAAACCACACCTCTTTACCCATTCTGGTGTCTTCTTCAATGATCTCAGTGATCTTTGTGCTATCGCTTGTGTGAGGTCTGTCCCCAAAACTGTTTCCATCAACAAGTACATCCTCAAGAGAAGTCATCGAAACTTTGATCATAATGCCTTTCTTTCTTTCTGATCTCCAATACTCAAATTGGCAGGACTTCTACCTGGCCTCTATGGTGGTTGAAGCCTATGAGATATTTCAAAGCATTGTCCTCGGGGCTATAAATAGACATGCTCCTGTGGTCAAAATTCATACTAAGTAGAAATCCTGTCCATGGTTCACCATCAGTCTAAAGGTCATGCTGCTAAATAAGGAAACCCTTTGGAAAAGGGCAAGAAAAAACAAACATTCAGCTGATTTGGCAGCTTTTAGACCAGCCAGAAATCAGTGTACAAATTAGCAAGAGAAGAAAAAGCTAAATATTTCCGTACTGAGCTTGAATCCTCATCCAATAGTTCAGCACAATTTTGAAAAGTACTTAAAGATCTAGAGGGTCACAGCCCTGCTAGTTCACTCCCACCCAAAATCTCCTCTGGTGGCTCTTCCATTACTGATAAAAATATGATCCTGGATCTTCTCAACAACCATTTTGCCATGTCAGGGCTTGTGTTTGATTCCTTCCCGGTCAATAACCTTCAGGCACAGCTATGTAGCCAGGACACTGCTTGCCTAACTCTACCATCCATTCACAAACTTTCTTCTCCTTCCATCCTGTCACCTTGAAAGAAGAAAAGGACATACTTCTGGAGTTGGATACTATAAAGAGTGTAGGTGCCAATCACATTGAGCCATACTATTTAAAACTAAGCTATTATATCTTGTCTGCACCAATTACTCATCTTTTTAATATGCCTCATACCCTGGGTGCCCTCCCCTCAATCTGGAAGACTGCCCATGTCATTTCCCTGTTTAAGTCTGGAGATACTAGTGACCTAAATAACTACCATCCAATATCCATTCTTCCTATCCTGTCCAAATTACTTGAAAAGGTAGTCAATGCACAACTTCAGCAGCATCTGGAGTCCTTTGAACTGCTTAACATGGTATAGTTAGGCTTTAGACCATGCCATTGTACAATATCAGCACTTGTTAAGTCTCAAACAACTGGCAAAATGCACTGGATACTAAAAAATATGTGTGTGCTTTGTTTCTTGATCTGAGCAAAGCTTTTGGCACAGTAGAGCATGACCTGCTCCTGGCCATTCTAAGAACTATTGGGTTGGATCAATCGGCCTTGAAATGGTTCACCAATTACCTCACTGATTGCCACCAGCAGGTTAAGACAGATGTAACCTCTCCCAGCTGAAAACTTTAGTAAGAGGTGTACCTCAAGAATTTATTCTAGGCCAGCTACTTTTTGCTATCTACATCAACTATATTAACACAGGAATCAGGTCAGCAAACATTCACCTGTTTGCTGATGATACAGTTCTTTACATAGATAGGACTACCCTGAACTTGCTTGTAGGGAACTCCAATTCAAATTTATCATTCTACAGAAAAATCTCTTTCATTTAAAGCTCCTACTACTGTATATGCCAAAAAAAACAAAACAAAGGCTGTGCTCTCCACCCCTTCAGCTAATGCTTCTAAACCCTGCACACCTGGTATAGTTCCCCATGTCACCACTCTTCTAGGTGAGCCCCTGGAGTTCATGGTGAAATTCAAGTACCTGTGTTGCTGGACTGACTGTAAACTATCCTTTGCTGATCACATTGAGGAACTCTCAAAAAAATTAAAACAGATACTTTGACTATTCTTTTGGATTAAGCACTTGATTACTCAGGAAGCAAAAACCAGGATGGTTCACACTACCTTTATGCCTCTTTTGGACTATGCCGACTTCCTGTATGATCAAGGCCCAAGTGCTGCTTTGTCCAAACTTGACACGCTTTACCACTATGTGCTTAGATTCATCACTGGACTCCACCCTTTACTGCATACTTTATGATGAATTAGGCTTGAACTCACTTAGTTTCAGATGGGAAAAAAATCTAGTCTTCTTTATTTATAGAGCCATTACCAAAAAGCTCCCCAAGAATAATTTGGACTCCCTTCCTGTTTGCACCACTGGAGGCTATCCCTTTAGAAGTCTTTCCTATATCTCACTTCTCATCCCCAAGGTCAAAATGCTCTATGGTAGATCAGCATTAAACCATGCCCTTCCTCTGTTATGGAATAACATACAAAAACCTCTGAAGCTTGCAATCCCTGTGAAGTTGACCTTCTTTAAAACCCTGTACATGCGTTCCTTCAAGGAATCCTGTAATTGTTTTCACTGATGGCACTGAAATTATGTGCATTTGATTAACACTACTCTGTCTGTCCTCTTTTACTCTTCTATACACACCCAGATTCTCCTCAAGATTACTGTTATCCTTGCTTACCTCTCTACTCCATTACCTGCCCTCTGATCCCTGGGCTAACTTTCTGTTCTCTCCTTGTTGTTTAATCATTCTTCTCATGAATTTTTTTTATCTTGTATATATTGTAAATAGGTTTCTTGGATACAAATTCAGAATATTGTATATTTTATTATTATTCCCTTATTGCACTTGTACTATATGTGTTATTAAGTGTTATTATGAGTTATGTGATCACTGACTATACATTGCAATTGTCATTGTGCCTTTCCCAGGTCCACCTTGCAAATGTGTTCCCCTCAATGATGTTTTCATGGTAAAATAGACCTAAATGACCCCAACCCCCATTTAAGATATTTTGTGTAATTGATATAAAAATGCTTCTGGATAATTATATACTGGAAATACTGTAAAGTAAATTAGCATGGCTTGCTGTAATCTGTGACCCTCACAGTCATCATTAAACATTTTTTTCCATTAAAACAAGATTGTCCCCTTGGGACCATTGAAGATTTAATTGCCAGCATGTTTGCATAAACCCTTACTATTTATTTAATTAGGGCAGTGTCAGTGGATCACTAGGTAGCTCACCTAAGGTTCTGGAAGATCAGAAAGTACTGGGTTCTATCGTCACATCAGGTACGTACTCCATAGCTCACACTGTAGCGCAGTACTAGGGGTGTACTTCACTGGTTATGTGCCATCTTTCAGATGAGATGTTAAACCAGTGTCCCTTCTGTCCCTCTCTGGTCACTGACCAGATGGAAATAAAAGATCCCAGGGCACTTATCGATGAATAGTAGGGGATTTTTTATTAACAACAATATGGGCAAACTAGTTGGGCCAGGAGGTCCTTATTTGCTGACAGAATCGGTGAATCTATGAATCTGTAAGAATGACAAACAAGCAAAATAAAGAAATCAGCAAGGCTGTTTCATGATAATCAAGTAAGTATGACATAAACAATAATACAAAGTATGTTAGAAAAAAAGGAAATACAGAGAGGCACTGAATCAATAAAACACATGGGTAAAAAAAAAAAAGAAAAAAAAAGTACCAAAACAACAAACAGCTCCATCATCTGATGTAACATTTCAGACCAATATAATGTCACTCAATGGAAAAAAAAAAAAAGGGAAGGGTTAATGCAGCAAAAGTCCTGTTAGGGGATACCATCTAATAGCTAGACTATGTTTATTAAGACTCCTGCTATCTGACCAATAAATGGATGTCAATTCCTTCTCTATCAATTGTATTAAAGATTATGCTACAATATCTTTTTGCTGGAAAAGGTTCACACAATGGAATTCCCAGAGATAAAACATTATGGTGGTGATAACTAGCCAGAGGGTGTGTATTTCATATGACCTCTGAGATGGAGTGGTACCAAGAATTAAATTGCTCTAAGTAAGGTGGACCAGGAAGGATCACCCTAGTGGTGTGCCAAATTATTCCAAAAACAGCAGGAGTAAGGACAGTCTAACAGAAAGTGTTTAAAGTTTCAAGTATTGTTTCACATCTTAACAGGGGGCAATTGCATTCTGCCAGGCTCTTATGTTTGGCATTAGCATTTACACTAAGTCTTCTATGGCAGCTAAGCCACAATACATCTTACATCATTGGAGTTGTCTACCATCCTTCAAGTAAGAGTGTACCATAGAATAGTCCACCAGTGTGACTCCTGGATAGATTATGTGGTCTTAAAATTGTTGTCCATGATGGAAGTATAGATGTCCTTCCAAGAAGAGTGAGATAACAGTGGTAAAGCAACATTACATTATCTAAGCCTCTCTATCAGCATCAAACCAAATGAAGAGGTATTTTATGTCTTTTAGAGAGTGTAAACATTTGTTGACCAAGCTGAAGTTAATGGATTCAAACATCTTGCGGCCCAGGGATTCCAAAACTTGGTAACATGAGTGAGGAAACTAATTAAATTCCCTGTCAGAAACAAACTGAAATAAAACACAAGAGAGTTGAACAGACTGATACCACCCTGCCCAATGAGCAGATACAGAATTTTCCATTTGATGGAGTTCAGTTTGCTTGCTCAAACTAATTGTAAGAATAGGCTGAAAAGTCACATTTTCTAAATTTTAAGGGATAGGATAAATAATGCTTACATACATGAAAATAGGCAAGACAAAAGCTTTGAAAATTGCAGATCTTTTTTACTTTTCAGTCTGCTGCCAGTGTTTACAGATTTGAATCTTTGAGTTGCATAGTGTAAGCTTCTCTTCCCAATTCAACTCAAGAAGGTATTCTTAGGATGGCAGAGAAATGCGAGATACTGTTGATGGGAGACCTGAATATGCCAGATGTTAACTGGAGCACATTTGCTGCAGCCACATCCAAGAGCAGGGCCATTCTCAGTTCCCTACAGGTGGCATGCCTCAGACAGCTAGTTTCGGAACCCACTCATGAGGGAGCAATCGTAGACATCATACTCTCAAATGGGGACAGTGAGAGGATCTCAGATCTAGAAGGGGGTTGCCATTTGGGAACAAGTGACCATCAAACAGTGTGGTTCAGGATAAACTCAGCTACAGAGTCAAGCCATACAAAAGTAAGAGTACTTAACTTCAGGAGAGCTGACTTTGGCAAGATGGGGGAGTGCCTTAGAAAAGCACTAGCAAACAGGCTAGAAGGAGGGGTGGAACAACAATGGGGAAACATCAAAACTGCCATCACAGAGGCAACAAACCTTTGTGTGAAGCAAATAAACAAATCAAAATGAAAGAAAAAGCCACTATGGTTCTCAAAAGAGGTGGCAGGGAAAGTCAGGGAGAAAAAGATAGTATTCTGGAAGTATAAGGAAACACAGAAGGAGCAGGACAGAGATCTGTACAAGTTAAGGCAGAAGGATGCTGGGAGGGAAGCCAGAATAGCAAAGGCCCAAACTGAGGAAAAGATAGCCAACTCAGTTAAGAAGGGGGATAAAACCTTTTATAGGTACATCAGGGAGCATAGAAAGAGAAAGGGAGGGATAGTGAGGCTAAATAGAATGGACGGTGGGTGGGCAGAGAGGGACAGTGAAAATGCAGGGATACTGAATGAATATTTCTCCTCAGTATTCACAAAAGAGGAGGAGGAGGGGGAGGTGCCTAATCCAATTAACAGAAGCACTCTTGATAGGGGGGTCGATCCCAGCCCTTTCACAGAAGAAAGGGTTCTGAAAGAACTCCTAAAACTGAAGGTGGACAAAGCAATGGGGCCTGATGGAATTCACCCCATAATTCTAAAAGAATTAAGGGGAGAACTAGTGAAACCACTGACTACCCTTTTTACCAAATCAAGGGAGGATGGTGTGGTACTGGAGGACTGGAAAAGGGCAGATGTGATTCCCCTTCACAAAAGTGGGACCAAGACTGAGGTGGGAAACTACAGACCTGTCAGTTTGACCTCTGTGGTAGGGAAATTATGGAATCACTTCTGAAGTAAAGAACTGTAGAGTACCTAGAGGCCAGTGGGGCACAGGACCCAAGGCAGCATGGGTTCACTGTGGGAAGGTCATGTCAGATAAATCTAATTGATTTCTTTGACTGGGTGACCAAAGTAGTAGACCAGGGAGGGGCTGTGGACATGGCCTACTTAGACTTTAGCAAGGCATCTGACACAGTCCCACACAAAAGATTAATTATCAAATTAACCAGCCTGGGCGTGGGTCCCAGGGTGGTAGCTTGGGTATAACATTGGCTGGACAACAGGACACAGAAAGTAATTCAAATGGAGTCCACTCTGAAGAAAGAGGGGTTACTAGTGGGGTACCGCAGGGTTCAGTACTGGGTCCAATCCATTTTAATGTCTTTATAAGTGACATTGCAGAGGGACTAAAAGGAAAAGTATTCCTCTTTGTAGATGACACAAAGATCTGCAACAGGGTTGATACACAAGGAGGCATGGAAAGGATGAGAAGAGACTTGGCAAGGTTGGAGGAATGGCCAGAAGTATGGCAGCTTGGATTCAATGCAAAGAAGTGCAAAATAATGCACCTGGGAAACTAAAACCAGGGGAAGTTTACACAATGGGGGAGAGGTAGTAACAACAATAAAAATGGAAAGGGACCTGTGGGTAATCATATCAGATGACCTGAAGGTTAGCATGCAATGTGAGAAGGCAGTAGGGAGGGCTGGGGATATAATGGGATGTATAGGGAGAGGCATCACCAGCAGAAAACAGGAAATTGTTATCCCTCTGTACAGACAGCTGGTGAGACCCCATCTGGAGTACTGCGTCCAGTTTTGGAGACCCCATCTCCGCAAGGATATAGACAGGATGGAGGCAGTCCAGAGGAGGGCAACTAAAATGGTGCAGGGTCTGCAAGAGAAGCCATACGAGGAGAGACTAAAGGAGCTTAATATGTATACCTTTGAGGAAAGGAGGGAGAAGGGGGCCATGATAGAAACTTTTAAGTACGTCAGTGGACTCAACAAAGTACTAGAGGGTAGCATCTTTCAGAAAAAGAGATGTGCAAGAACAAGGCGACACAATTTAAAATAGATGGGGAGCAGTTCACGGGCAATGTGAGGAAGTATTTTTTCACAGAGAGGGTGGTGGATGCATGGAACAGCCTCCCTGAGGAGGCTGTGGGGTCTAAAACTGTGGGAGAATTCAAGAATACATGGGACAGACATAAGGCAATTCTTGTTGGGGGGTAAGAAGAGGTACGCTGTTGGTTAACTAGGATCTGCAGCTTACCCTGTAGGTAAGGAAATGGGCAGACTAGGTGGGCCAAGTAGTCTTTATCTGCCGTCAAAGTCTATGTTTCTATGTTAACTCAGACATATCCCCATTACCAAATGTAATTCCCAGAATTTTATTTGGTGAGGTAGTGATCGTAACCCCTCCAATGTTGACAATGGGGACAATTTATTTGGCAATAGCAATTCCCACACATTTGTGCAGGTTCAAGTCGGCTCCAGAAACCAGTGTAAAGGAGTGAAAAATCTCCAGTGCTAGAAGGACTAACTGAGGAACCTTAACAAATAGCGTTACATCATTTGCATAGGCTGCAATCTTAACACCGTGCTCACCATCAGGCATGCTAATGCCATGTATCAGCGGGTGTGAAACTATTTTACATGCAAATGGATCTATGCAAAAAGTGTATAACAATGGGCTGAGGGGACAGCCATGCCTCTCTCCTGTCAGGAGGGAGATACAGTGACCAATATGCCCATTCATGGTAGGAATGATTCTAGCCGACAAATACAACTTCTGTAACCAGGAACATAAAACCTTGGGGTGGCCATTATGATCCAAAACCTAAAATAGGTATTAATGTGACACTTTACCAAATGCCTTTCCTGGTCCAGCATTATAAGCTACCCTATGTCCTCACCTTGATCACCCATGTCCACAAGTTCCCTTATAAGTATCAGGTTATCAAAAATGCTTCTCCCATGTACCGAGGAGGTCTGAAATTCTGATATTGCATATCAAGGCATCAATGTCAATCTATCATTCAACATTTTTATCCAAATCTTGAAATCTTTATTAAGGAGGCACGATGGTCTCCAATTCTTCAAATCATACTTCTCCCCTTTCTTAAAAACGAGGACCTTAATGGCTTCCCCAAAGGGGTCTGAAATGTTACATACTAACATACTATTTGCCAGCAGATTAGGCCTTATGGTCTATCAAGTCTGCTCGAACCTAGATCCTTAGTTGGGTGCAGAGACCCTCCCATCCCTTGTGCTCCAGAAACCCCTATCATCCATCCCCACCCCACCGGGACAGGCCATCATCTGATACATCCACTTTCTGTGTCTGTCCCACCCTCTCTTAAAGCCCTCCACTGTGGATCTCTGAACCAGCTCACCAGGCAGAGCATTCCAAGGGTCCACCACCCTCTCGGTGAAAACCTCCTTCTTTCCCTCACCCTTCCACCTTCCAACTTCAAACCATGCCCTCTGGTGATGCCTCCTGCTTTAGTCTAAGATCCCTCCATGTTTACCCTATTTATTCCCTTGAGGTACTTGAAGACCTCAATCATGTCCCCCTGTCTCTCCCTCTCCTCCAATGAAAACAGGCAGAGCTCCTCAAGTCTGTCCTCGTAAGTCAAATCTCCTAGCCCTCGTATCATCTTTGTTGCCCTCCTCTGTACCCTCTCCAGGAGCTGTATGTCCCTCTTCAAGTGTGGTCTCCAGTACTGTACACAGTACTCAAGGTGTGGTCTAACCAGTCCATTGTACAGCCGGGCAGAATCACTTCCTTGCTCCTTGAGGTGATCCTCTTGCGATGCATCCCAACATCCTGTTTGCCTTGCTAGCTGCCTCCTGCACTGCTCAGAGTTATTCATACATGTATCCACCATGACCCTAGGTCTTTTCCCTGTTGAGGCTTCCAGCACCTCCTCCCAGGGTGTACCTGTGTTTAGGGTTTCCCCGACCAAGATGCAACACCTTGCACTTGGTGATATTGAAATTTAATTTCCATGTGTGAGCCCAGCTTTCCAGGGTGTCCAGGTCCCCTTGCAGGGCCAACCTCCCCTCTTCTCCCTCAACTACTGCTCCCATCTTGGAGTCATCCGCGAAGAGACTCATTTCACACCCTATACCATCCCTGATGTCTGATATGTATGCATTAAACAGGATTGGACCCAGGACCGAGCCCTGTGGTACCCCACTACCAACCTCTGTAGGGTTCGAGAGCTCCCCACAGACCACTACTCTCTGAGTGCATCCAGCTATCCAGTTTTCAATCCATCTGACCATCAAAGGGCCTACTCCTAACCCCATCAGTTTCTCCACCAGACCATTGTGGGGGACAGAGTCAAACGCCTTGCTGAAGTCCAAGAATAATACATCCACAGGCTTACCCTGTCCAGTTCTGATGTTACCCATTCATAGAACTCCACAAGGTTGGTTTGATATGATCTACCTGGCACAAACCCATGCTGCCGACTATCCAGACCTCCCACCTCCCCCAAGTAAACCCCAATCGTTCCTTTAGTATACTCTCCATTACTTTTCCCACCACCGAGGTTAAACTGATGGGTCTATAGTTTCCTGGTACTTCCTTGACCCCCTTTATGGATTGGTACACATGTGCCTCTCGCCAATCCCTAGGTACCTCCCTGTCTCAAGTGACTTGTTGAAAAGCTCCGCCAGGGGTGCAGCCAGTATGTCCGCCAATTCCCATAGTACTCTCGGATGAATGCCATCCGCCCAGGAGATTTGTCTTTCTTTAGGGCCTTGAGGGCAAACCACACCCTTTTGGTGGGGATGGCATCATCTGTCCCTCCACCTTACTGGTCTTTTATCCTTATCCAGATGTGACACCCTGGGTACCTTTCCTCCCTTTGCTCCATTTCTGTTGCCCCTGATCCCACCCCTGCCGCTTCTATCCCCTTTGTGCCTTGCTTGTAGATATCCCATCCTCCCTAGTGAACACAGAGGCAAATTACTCGTTAAATACCTCTGCCTGGTCCCTCGCCTCTTCCACCCACCCTTCTTCTGATCTCAATCTGCTGAGATGGCCTTTAGTTTTTCTCCACTCCCCAATGTCGGAAGAACCCCTTTCCCTCCATGTATCTCCTGTGCCAGCTGCTCTTTTACTGGACTTTGCTCCTCACCATATGGGTGACTTTTCTAGATGCAAGCTGGTACATTTCCTTATCCCTATCCCCTCTTTTTTTGTTTTATATTTTTTGTAAGCCACCTTCTTTTCTCTGACTGCTACCTGGACTTCACTGGACCACCAGCATGGTTTATGTGACCTTGCTCCCTTACGTTTCAACTTAGCGCAGGTCCTGACTGCCTCATGAAGTCCCCGTTTTATGACCTCCCATCTCCTTTCCACATTGTCGTTGAGGTAATCCCCTTCAAGTGATCCTTGAGAATATTTCCCATGCCCATAAAGTCTGCCCCCCTGAAGTCCACTGCCAGTGTCCCAGATCTCACCCCCACTCCCCCAATGCTTATTTGAAACCAGACAGTATTGTGGTCACTCCCAGTCAGGGGTCCTGTACAACCATGTCCCTTACCAGATCCCCATCTGCCAGAACCACATCCAGGACATGCCCTCTTGTGGGCTCCATCACATGCTGTGTTAAGAACACATCCTGGAAGTCATCCAGCAGCCTCTGCCCTTGGCCACCTTAGAGGACATGGTTCCCAGTTTGTACCTGGCATATTAAGGTCCCCATCAACACCACTCCTTCCCTTTTGGACCACACTGGGCAATGATGTTGTCCAGCAAACCATCCTCTAGAACATCACTCATCCCGGGGCCTGATATGCTACTCCCAGCTTGACCTTATCTCCTGCTGGGGATCGAAGGTGACCCATAAGACCTCCACGCTCTCTCTGCCTCTTCTACCATAGCAATTTCTATGTCATCTCTAATGAACATAGCCACTCCACCCTCTGCCCTCCTTTCTATCCTTCCTAAGCATAGTGTACCCCCTGCATATTTAGGTCCCAGTCATGGTTTTGTTGGCTCCACTTTCTGACTGCTGCCACATCCACCCCCGAACAGCATGGCCTGGAACCCTGGCAACTTGTTTCCAAGCTCCTGGCATTTACTAACACTAACCCCACCCCTTATCCCTGATCCTTTTGTCAAACCCCACCCAGATTCCTTATACTTCCATCCTCCCCTGCTCCTCCTGAACCTCCACCTCCAGTCTGTTTCCCTCCCCTTGGGCTTGAAGGCTACTCCTCATCTGGAGGGAGGGCTTCTGGTCAGCCCTCCTTATCCCTTCCTCCCTTACAAGTTTAAACCCCACCCTTCTTGTATGTAGTCAGCCATTCCCTGTTTAAGGACTTCCTTCCCTAATGGGGCAAGATGAAACCTGTCCTTGGCATATAGTCCCTTATCCTCCCAAACTCCATTCCAGTTCCTAACACCCCCAAACCCATTCTCTTCACCCCACTTCCTGAGCCATTTATTAACCTCTGTGAGCTTCATTTTTTTCTCCACTGAGGCCTTTGGTACTGGCAATATCTCCGAAAAGGAAATGTTGCATCCATTATCCCGACAGACTCTGGCAAGTTCTTGGAACCTTGCTTGGATTTCCATAATGCTATTTCCCTCTAGATCATTAGTTCCCAAATGCACCAGGAAATCCGGTTTCTCCACAATCCCCTAACCATTTCATACACCATGAACTTTGCTCTGTGCACTGTCAGCCCAGAGATACTCACTACCTTCACCTGGCTATGGCATCCATCCCCTGTCCCTCCCAATGGATACCCTTAATCATCGAGTCTCCCAGTAACAGAACCTAACACCGCCATCATCCTTATGGTTACCTCCACTATGCCCTCTCAGCCCCTCCCCACTTTATTCATGATCGCAATTTCATGGGAGTCTTCCTGCCTTATTAGAGACCCCTGTCACCCTCCCTTTCTGCCTCCCTTGCTATTTGCCCATTAACTCAAACCCCTTCTGAATAGGTGTCCCTTTAACCCTCTCTTATCTGAACCATTTATCCTGGCCCTGATGGTTCCTTCCCACACCCCATCCCCCTTGTAATAGTACCCCTGTCTCCAGAGGCTCTCTGTGGGTCCCTTTAGCTAGGCCCCATCCTTGGTACTGACCTTCCTGCTGAAGGGGCCCTCTCCACCTCCTTGTCTCCCAGTTTCTCCAATCTGCTCTCCTCCTCATGTCTGGAATATGTTGCATCTCCCTCATTTGCTTAACATATATGTTTCCTTCTCCCCTGGGACTATGTCTATCCTTTCCATAGCTGTTCTGTGATGCCCTATGGGTATCTGACTCCTCCCCCGGCCTCTGTATAAGTTTCCTCATTTCCACCAACCCTTCCTCCCCTCTAGGATGCTTAGTATCTCAAATTTATTGTGACACTCTATGTCAGCCTCCATCAAGCAACTCTGAGTTTCCCTGACTGCATCTCTAAACTGACCCTCTTCTTCCTCTCTTGCACTGTTCACCTTAGAGCTCCTTTCCCACAGTCTGCTGTTTTAGGCTTCCGTGACAACAGCCCTCCTGACTCTTCCCTCCAGTCTCCTTGAATTCAGAATTTTCACCCTGTACGCTTTCCCCTTAGCATCAACTTCCCTATCTAAGGGTCCTCTGTCCCTAATATCCCCTTCTGCTTGTTGCAGCATATCGTCCTGTAATTTCAGAGCTGTCTCTATCCCTCCCCTCAGCCCTGCACCCCTTCTGCTGCCCATATCCACACCCCTTATCCTTGGACACCCCCCCAGCTCCCCACAGCTTACTCCTTAACCAAAATACCTCACTCCTGATACAAGATAGCTGTCTACAGAGTGGGCAGCCTCCCTCTCTCCAGGCCCAATTTAGAATTATTGCCATCCCACAGCCTGTGCAGCCTACAACCCTTCCGAAGATGCCTGCCATGGTGGAATATGGCCACCCTGATTATCCCCCTCTGTTTATAATAGCACACCCCCTTTTCTCAGTCCCTTTCCCCTGGAGTACAGTTTCTCTCTATACTGACTGTAGTTATTTACAAACCCAATTTCAATCCCACCAACAAAGTTCCTAAGTCTCACAAACACATACAGTCCAGTATGTGTTCAGTCCCACTAACAGTGTGTGTAAGCAGACACCAGGTACCGTGATGATGTCACAGGCCCACCAACTCCTGTTGCTTCAAATTTCAGTCCCAAACAGAAATACTCAGCCCTTCAATCCCAACCCCAGTGGCTTTTTCAGTATTTAAGAAAGCCTACAAAACAGGGTGGGTGGGAGGGCTTTACCAAACACCAGGCAAACAACACATTTAAATTACCTTCTAATTTTCCCTGCCAAACATCTATCCCCAAACCTACAATATCACAGCCCAAGTATCAGTTCAAATTCAAGGTAATAATTTTTAACACATAGAACTAATTTCACTTACAACTATTCAAATATTTCAGTTGCCCTCAGTCAATATTCAATTATATATTATGGTCAGTATGTCTACCAAGAGAGTCTGTAATTGTTTATAAAATTCCAATGTGAGACCATTATGACTTAGGGTAGTGCCATTTTTCAACTGTCGAATAACAAAACTAACTGGTTCTGGCATTATGAAGTTTATCAGGGATAGTTTATCTGCCAGTGGAATCTGTGGAACATGTATTGAAGTCAGGAAATATCATGCAGAAGGGAGAGCCTCTTGAGTGACAAACATCCTGTGTAAATGTTGTACTACAGACAACATCTCATCCTTACTGGTAACTATGTCCTTGTGCTAGTTTTTTTTTTTATTTGTAGATTGGAAAGACCTTTGAGCTAAGTGCTGATTTGCAAAGATTCCACGTCAGATGTTCTAACAACACAGATTACAATACAGGTAATACACAAAAATGTGTTCACACATACATTGCATTAAATATAGGCAGCTCAGTTGAGCATAAGTCATAACAAATAATTGTCACAGTTACAAGGAATAGCAACTCAATAGATTTAGAAAGACTATAAAAATATATTTTAGGGTAAGGATGGAGAAGTATGGGAGGTAAAAGTAGGGAGACAAGGGAGGAAGGGAAATGAGGTGCAGTGGAGCTAAGGGGGAGAGAAACACTGATGGGCAAGACTGCTGAATGGAAGGCATTGGGTAGGGTTACGATAGGCATCTACATTTTGATTCTTGGGTGAGTCCCTTCTTTAGTTCTCTCTTAAACTGAGACATTTTTGGTAGCTCAGAAATGGAGGTGGGGAGGCTGTTTAGCCAGTGTGCATCTCAGGTGGCAAAAGCTCATTGACCCTGGTTGGTTCTACATTTTGGAACTATCAGTGTGTGCCTTGCCATACTCCTAGTGGTATACTGATTGTGAACAGGTTGGAAGAGTCTTTCCAAGATGGGGATAGAAAGGCCACTTATTGTCTTTTTGGCCAGTAGGACACTCTGGTACTTTATGCATTCCCGTAAGGGAAGCCAACCTGAGAGGGAATATAAAGTACAGCAGTGTGTCAGTCTATCAGAGCCTGTGACTAAATGGCAAGCTTTATTGAGTAGTACTCTCACCCTGTTTAAGGCTGTATTAGATGAGGCCACATATACTGTGAGCCCATAATCAATGAGAGGGAGGACAGAGCTTGTTACTGCTAAGGTCCTGACCTCATTTGTTAGATTCATATGCTGCCTGAATAGGGCCCCCCAGCTTTCTGTTGGCCATACCAACCATACTGTACATGTGCTCCATGAAGGTAAGAGACTCATCTGAAAGTGGACACATGCTCATGTGGGAGACCCTGAGCATTCAAGATCCTCATTGGAGAAACTTTGTTTTTGATGTGGGTACCAGCAAATAGCATGGTTTTTATTATTTTTTTGTAATTAAGGACCAACTTGTTTAACACTTGTTAGTTCTAATGCACCTAATGTTCCTATGTAATGCACCTAATGCACCCAATGCTCCTACATAACACCCTGTCTTTGCAGTTCTCATATACATTCCAGTTACTTTTTATTCCTTCTTACCACTTCTGTGTTTCAGAAAGAGGAATTGATTCCTATCATACTGCATAGACTGCATCTTGTCTTTAATCTGAGTGACCTGGGAACTGTAATCACCAGTTCCAAAAGTTATCAAGCTTAAAACCTTAGCTAGCCACATCTGTAGCTGAAAGTACTCAATGCAGTCAGATTTTTGATTTTTGAAAGATCACTAAGGGATGCATCTTGAAGCAACTTATTCAAGAAGTTGGTTTCACAAATTAATTTTGGTGTCCAGGCCCTTCTATCAGTAAGTGATAGACCACAATTAAAATTATCACCAAACAATAAATGCTGACACATGTAGAGCTGTGGCTGTATTTATTTCAACAGATCTATTCTCTCTCTCTCTTTTTATCTGGGGAGCACAGACTTTTACAAGCCTAAGTGGTATCCCTTGAAACTTGACGTTAATCATCATGGTTTTACCACGTTCAATGTTGATTAGTTTCAACAAAGTAAAAGAGGAGAATTCCCACCACATCACTGGTGTCCACACCATAGGACCAGAAGAAAGGCCCCCAATACCAGTATCTCTGTGCCTGAATCATATCTATAGTGCTTGTCATCCTAGTCTCCTGAATGGAATAAACATCACAAATCAGATCCTTCAAAACTGAAAAAAGAAGAGTATGTCTCACAGCATTCTTAATACTACTGGACTTAATGGTGGCTAGGCAACGAGAGGGAACCATGGAGAAAGTTAGATGAGTGAGGCATTAAAGTCAAGTCACACAATCCTGGCCACTGCTGCTTCTGGTGACCATCTTCAATTCCTTCCAGAGCTTCTTTGTAGCTTTGGTGGAAGTGGAATCTTCTTCAGTGTCCGTGTACCCTGGGTACACAACAGATTGAAGTGAATAGGGCTCTGATTCCTGGCTGCCATCGTAGTCCAGATGTTCAGTGTCCAAAATGTCAAACCTGTTCCCCAATGGTACTGGGGTGACATTTTAGTCAAACTTTGAAGTGGATATCTGAGCTCTCAGGGACCTCAGTGATCTTTTCCTGTTCACTAAGGAAAGATCTGGTTGAGGCATAACTTCATCTGTAGTGGGAAGGGGGGGGCAGAGGTATCCATAGCCTTGGCAGCCAAAGACTCATGAGGTGGAGGTGACCTAGCAGGTCTAGAACTGTCCTGATCTTGTGAAGCAGCAATCATAATGGTCAAAGTAAGGTATACCTGATCATGTGATGATGGTGTATGGACAGCATCAAGTGCTTGAACTGTCTCCTCTTGGTGCACAGTCTGTGTAGCAATGGCTTTATTTTTGCTGAAAGGTTTTCTAAGCCTTCTCCAGAATGGAATCCTGTGATTGCCTGTCATCTCTGTTGTGAGTATCCCACTGACATTGCCTGTATAAGTGTACAATTTCTTCACAAAGATTTCAATGGAAATCATTAGTCAAATAATAGCAATGTGTTTGACGTCCCCAGTCATCATAGTAAAAGAGGTGTGATGGTATGTAGCTATTGTGGCCCATAGTGCTGAAATTTATTATCAAGTACTTCAAGTTGTTATCTAGTGCTCTCATATACAAACTTTAAAACTATTTTGTATTATCTTTTAAGACCTGAATATCAATAAGAGAATAAGTATATGCTCCCCATTATGGTACAGAATAAGTGACCATAAGATTCAGATGTAGTTGTCAAAATCTTGCACCTGTTTTAATGAAATGATGTGACATTAGTTTGACTGAATAGTAACTGTCTTCTGTCACCATGCCAATATGGTTTAGGAAAGAAGGTTAACTGTTACAGTACCCCAAGTGTTCACGTCTTGGTTAAATAAATACAACAAATAAATAAAATCAATATGCAGTGTGACCTTTTTGAAACTTTTAAAAAAATGTCTCAGAGGTTTCTATTGAAGTCTACTCAAAATACAGTATAATGCAAGGATAGCCTAAATTATTTGTAGTTGGTTCATGGTTCTATCCAATGTTATAGTTGCAAGGAATGAAGCACAGTGGTTAAATAAATATATCAAACCAGGATCTCTAAGGTCATAGTTTCTAGCTCTAATCCATGATTCATACTGTCTACACTTCCAATAACAAAATATTAAGAACTATTTTCAGAAACAAAAGGTGCAAACCTTTGTATTGCAATATATCTTAGAAGACAGCTGATTACAACTATAAATTGCATAACGTGTAAACATCATGGTTGTCCAGGCAAAATGTCAGCATTTACAATTTAGTATACAACAAACAACTGTAGATACACTGCTCATGTTCCTATCTCATCGAGTCAAGTGCTTTAAACTAAATTGGGTGCTCCAAAATTGCATGTGAAAGTTCAAATAAACACACAACTCCTGACTTCTTGCTGGGAGTGTCCTTCCAGCAAATGTAAGGAATTCTTGCTGTCATCCACAAAACTCAGAATAAAGTGACACACCTTCACAAGCATATTATCTGTGAGAAAGTGGTAAAGACCAGTACAGCCACAATATCAAACCATGGATACTCAACAGTATCTACATTATTATCAGGAACTTCTCTTCTTTAGGATCATGCAGATACTGCCGGCACTCTTTGTGCTGGTACAGTACTAAGTTCAAATTTTGCTTTTAATACTCCCTCAAGGATTGAACTCTTCTCGAGAAACTCGTTTTCAGATCATTTCTATGGCTGGATGCTGGTTATGGAATTCCTTTAGTGCACCAGAAATGCACTCATAGCAAAAATAAGTGTATCAATCTTCATTTAAGAGAGGAAAAATTTAAAGGAAATGTGAGGAAAAACTACTTCACAGAACAAAGGTGGAAGTATGGAACAGATTTCCAGAGCAGGTGGCTAAACAATACTCAAAACAAGAGAATTACATCTTTTTGTTATACTCATACATAAAAAATTTAACATAAGCCTTAAAATGTTGCCAGTAAAAGATTAGTTGCACAATTAGAATATAACAGACAAAGTAATGGATAAGTGACAATCATGTCTCATGTTCAACTGGCTATGGCACCTAGACTGAAGGAACCTTCTTTCCTCCTTTTCATTCTAAACTTTCACAATGCTTACATGATTTTTTATTAGTATCAATGTCCACTTTCTGACTACTTAGTTATTTTGCTAATATCAATTCAACTCATAATTTGTTCATTTCTTTTTAACTAGTATTTAACTAAGCCCCAGGGTCAAGATACAAAAAGTAACTGCTAAGAAGTAAAACACTAACAGGTTTAGTTTGAGTGTTATACTAAAGACTATCTGGGGAGTTCATTATGAAAAGGTGGACTAAATAAGATTATGTGTGCAGATAATTACAGCAGTGCCTGCCAAGATGCAATATAATACTGCAGCATTTTGCATCAGACTTACTACAGAAAATAAAACAATTTCAATGGCAATTGATCTGGTTGGTCATGTAATAACCTCAACCACTGTATTGTATCCTGGTGGACTTCATGTGCAGTATACAGTATATTACAAAAACTGGTAATTTAATTTTAGTAAATCAAATTTTCCAAAGAAGAATTATTTGAATGTGTGCAGGTTACTTGTCAGAAGGGAAAAAAAAAGCTGAGACATGTGCCCATTTTCAGAGTGCATAGTTCAGTGGTCTTAGATTAGTTAACTATTGCAGCTAAAATGAAGCATACTAAAGTTGCAGTACATATGCCACTACAATTAGTGCTCTAGTGAGATAGTGTTGCATGTGCTAAACAAAAATCCCATTCATCTGATTATTATAACTAATTTGTATTTACAACTATAAAAGGGAATGTGCTGAAACTAAATTGACTTGTACTGTATGCCAATAAAAGCTGTAACAACCCCCCCTCAAAAAAAATGCTTTTCATCCTACTGCCACACAGCTCTGATTTAAAATAGACAACAATTGAATTATGTAAACAATAGTACCCTACAGGGTGGGTGGTATTGTGCAATACCAGACTGCCTAGGAGTGTAATGAGGCCCTATGCTGTAGGCAGAGGGCTTTACAGCCCCTGAAAAGTCTGGTATTGCACAATTCCGCCCACCCCAGACAGTATTATTGTGCTTAGAAAATGGCCCATAAGTTATGTTTTGTAGTAAATGAAAAAAGAGTTTTAAAGAAGTGTAATTAATGTTTGTTAAAAAATAATAAAATGCATTTATCTTGTAAAGTAGTCATTCTATTGTACTGTCCTTGCCAGAAGAGGGCATTTCTGTTCAGAAAATGCTGTTTGCCTGAGCTGAACAGCTGCCCCATGGTTTTATGGGACTTGTAGTCCTATATGAAAAATTGGGAAGGGATCGAAGGCTACAGTTGGGAGTACCAGCAGAAGAAGAACACTCTGGGACTGAGGAGAGGATTTATGAGTGATTTTTTGGATGGGACAAATCTGAAATGAGGCACTTGAGATGGATTCTCACTGCTGCAGTACTGGTGATTATGAGAGTGGGTGGGGAATCGATCATCTGGAGTGGTGGCAGGGACAGAGTCAGGCGCATTTTTTTTTAAATGAAGAAAAAAAGTGAAACAGGATGCAGCAGGTAAGAAAATGTACCAGACTAGTTTGTGGGTGGAACTGGCTGAGGTAAAAGCTAAATATGCCACTCATCTCCTTGACAAGGTATTGCATTCAACTACCCAATGGAAAGCCACTTTCATCGAGCAAGGAGAGAAGACAGGTAAATTGCTCACCAATAAGTTAAAACAACAGACTGCAACTCGATGGGTGACATTGGTTGATCTGGATTTGGGGTCATTTAACTTCAGACCATACTTAAATAGTCGAAATCTTTAAACACTTTCATCAATTTTTATACACTGCCCCATCAGTGAATGGGAATTATTCTGCCCTTTTGGAAGCATTTATACAGGATGTGGATTTGCCCACTTTTTCAGATCAACAGAAAGCAGCTTTACTAGGGTCTGTCACTGATAAGGAGATTTGTGAGGCTATAGACCGCCTGTCCCCAGACAAGGCTCTGGAGCCGGACAGTTTCGTACCCCTTTTATATAAAGCTTTTAAGATGTAAGTGACCCCCATTCTGTGTGTTCTTTTTAATTACCTTGTTTCCCATGATATTAAGGAAAAGGCATTGTTTGAAGCAAGGATTGTGGTTCTTCCAAAGCCAGGGTGGGATCCTACAAGATCAGAAAATTACAGGCTCATATCCCTTTTAAATGCTGATATTAAACTACTAGACAACATTTTAGCATTCAGGCTTAAAGTGGTATGGGCAGATCTGATTGGGCCGGAGCAAGTGGGCTTCATCCAGGGGCGACAATTCATTGACCATTTCAGAAAAATTCTATATCTCCTCTACGTGTCTGGGGAGGGGAGCGCTGGTGAGGTGCTCATCTTCCTAGATGTAGAGAAGCCATTTGATTGAGTGGCATGGCAATTTTTATTTGACCTCCTGCGTTGGTATGGATTACTGGTAGAGATGCAGTGAATTAAAATTTTGCCAGCGAAGTGACCGCGAAGTGGCCACTTCGCATTGTCACTCCGCTACGTGGAGTGGGCAATAGGAAAGGCTCACTTCGCCTTGTGATTATTACTTCACATTGTCATTCCACCTTAATGCAGAGTAAGACAGAGTGACAACAATATTGGTAGCCCCCCAGTGACCCCACACACACAGTCACCAGAATTAATGTGCATCCCCAAAATGCTACTGTCAAGTGCACAGAAAACTCCCCAGTGCTGACAAAGTGAAATGAGAGCACAACAAGAAATATAAAGTCTCCCAGAATTAATGGCACACTCAGTCATGCTTGCAGTGGACATGATCACATCACACACAGACAGCAGAATTAATGTGCATACCCAAAATGCTACTGTCTTGTGTCCAGAAAATTCCCCAGTGCTGATGAACTGAAATGAGAGCATAACAAGAAATGCAAGGTCTCCCAGAATTAATGGTGCACTCAGTCATGTGAACAGTGGCCACACACAGTCACCAGAATTAATGTGTATCCCCAAAATGCTACTGTCTTGTGTCCAGAAAATTCCCCAGTGTTGACGAAGTGAAATGAGAACATAACAAGAAATGCAAAGTCTCCCAGAATTAATGGTATACTGCAAATGCACAGACAGATTAAGATGGCGCTGCGCACTCAAGAGATGCAGAGTCAGATGCAAAGGCACAACACCACCTAACCAGTCCTCACAAGTCACAAATCCAAATCTGGAAAAGAATACCTTTTGCCGGTTGGGGGGGTAGTGCATGGCAGTAACAGTCCACTACCAGTAAAGATAGCACAAATCAGTATAAAAAATTCATGCAGGTGCTAAGGATAGCAGGTTCATACTGCTGCAATTACTCTGGCACAATAAAAGTTGTCTGATTTAATTGTATGCATCGCACACACACTCACACACACACTACAAGAATTGCATAGCAAATTGAAAACCTTTAGCAATATAACCAAATGTTTTAAACAAACTGAAATTATACACTGCTGCACCACTACAATCAGCAAAAAAATGTCAAGAATTTCTGAAAATATTACTGTGTGCACATTAACACAGTAATACAGAAAGTCTGCCTTTTTCTCCCAGTTAATCTACCTACACCACAGATATGCCCCTCCCCCAAAGCACACTTCACAGTACACAGACTGACTATTCTAAATTAACACTCAAAATCCACACACAAGCAATAAACACTCGATGATATGAGCACAAGAGGATTTCCTACAATTGATGTACTAAATTTTAAGCAAACAAATGGCTCAAAAAGGCTTTTTTTAACAACTTTTAGAGGATTTGAATCACAGAGCTCTGAGAAGAAATGCTCCACCTTCCACTATACACACACTACACAGAACTGAGGCTGTGCAGAACAATCTAGAGCCCATATGACCGGAATCCCATGAAGCACTGCAAATTCACCTTGGAGCTCAATAACAAGGCAAAGTGCTGCGAAGTATATTAATTTCAATGTACTTCACCTTAAAATTGGTGGAGAAGTGGTTTGGAGAAGGTGAAATAATGCAAAGTCATTGGTTTCAATAGACTTTGAGTTCCCCATTATAACACAAAGTACTCCACTTTGCATTTGCACTTCGTGGATTCCACGTTACTCCACGAATTACTTGGTGGAGTGAATTTCAGCCACTTCACCCACCACTATTTACTGGCTGAGTTTATACACTGAATCAAAATTCTGTATGTCTGCCCCTCTGCAAGGATATCCTCTAATAGGATGCAGTAGGAGCATTTCTTTTTGTTGAGAGGTACCCTTCAGGGATGCCCTCTTTCTCCCTTGTTGTTTAATTTATATATAGAGCCCTTGGCTAGGAAAATTAATGCATCATCTGGGATTAAAGGGATTGGGATAGGCCCACATGAATTTAAGTTATCAATGTTCGCCTATGATGTGCTTTTGCCTCTATCAGATTGGCAAACATCTCTCTCTTCAGTATTAGATATAATTTTGGATTATAGTGTTTTGCTGGGGTATAAATGAAATATTAATAAAACCACTGTTTTATCCCTATCCCCAGCCTGTACATGGGCAATGATCAAGGACTTGGGCCTTAAGTGGTCAACAAAATCCATTCCCTTTCTGGGGATTGAATTGACTAAGGACCTGCAAGCTTTAAGAAAACTGAATATAGACCCAGTGATTTCCCATTTGCAGCAAGATCTGAAGAGATGACAAAGTATGCTCTTGACTCTTGGGGGGAGAGCAAATCTTTTTAAACTGGTTGCCTTACCCCAATTAATGTATCCTCTTTCCATGCTGAACATTTACATCCCCAAACTCATGAGACTTCAAGCAATGTGGTCCAAATTATTATGGTTGGGGACATATCCCAGGAGAGCTTTTAAGAAGCTTTGCAGACTTAGAGAGCAGGGTGGTTTACAACTTCCCCATATATTTTTATACAATCTCACCTTTCATGGGGTGAAGTATTTTTTGTGGCCCAAGAGCTATGATCCCACTTACAAGACCCCAGATTGGCTAAACATTGAACAGCTTAGGGCTGACTTATATCATGTCTCCTTAGTTTCTTTGTTATATTCAGCCTGGGGGGGTGGGCTACCTGTTGCTCTGAAGGACTCGCCTATAGGATGTCATTGCGGGCCACCAGCAGTTGTGTCAATATTTTAAACTATCAGTTAGAAGGGATCTGAGGCAGCCATTCTTTGAAAACCTCAATATTTTGATTGCTGGTAAAAGTGTATTACTGATTTTTTTGGAATAAACTGAAGATATTTTCTTTGGTGGAATTTGTTAGGCAGGGTATATTTTTGAAAGTGAGCAGAATTTTGAGGGTTTTTTTGCCTCCCAGTTTTTCATTTTTTCCGATATGCTCAAATCAGTCATTGTGTGCTATGTTTCCTGGTGAAGCCTCCATGATTTTTCACAGCTGGAAAGGTTGTTCAGGTCTTCTCTGATTTGGTTGACCAGTCTAGACCAATATCCAAGTTATATAAAGAATTTGGGTTGCAAGACTGTAAGACTTGTTTACCTACAGCTTTTTATTGGCAGCAAGCAGTTCATTTGAATTATGATTCTTCTAGGTGGAAAAGTATTTGGTCTCATGTATATCAATTAATTAAACAAGATAGCTTAAGGTTAATTCAATTTAACGTGTTGCATAATCTTTACTATACCTCTAATACATTTTTTTTGAATGGGCAAGCTGGCTCAAGCTCAGTGCTTTAGGTGTTCCCAAGAGGATTGATTACTGCATCATTTGATTTGGACATGCCCTAGTGTGGTATCTTTTGGCAGTCCATCACACAGAAATTGTTCCTTATTTTTTGGGGCATAGCAATTATTTTAAACTGGGAATTTGTGTGATTGGTGACTATAATTTGATTAGTTCCAAAAAGGACAAGGTTTATATGGCCTTAATAGTGGCAGTCACCAAATTATTAATAATGAGTCATTGGTGCGATAAGATACTCCTGGGATTGAGGGAATGGGCCCATGAAATATTACAGGCTCTGAATGCAGAGACGTACACTGTAATTCAGAACCATAGGGCAGTGCAATTTTCAGATATGTGGGATCCATTCATCTCTTTTTTAGCAGGGAGGCGAAGTAACTAGTCTTTGTTTTGGGGTTGTGTTTCTCCGTCTCTCCTGGGTAAGTTTCTAACATTTTTCTTGTGTTGTATTGTTCCTGTAAATTTGAATATCTCTGGAATATGATGTCTTCTGTGGCATTTTCTTGGGGGGTTCTTGGCCTGTGTGGGAGGGATGGGCAAGGGTGGTGGGGAGGGAGGTAAGATGAGTTTTGTGGGGATAGACATGGGGGATGGGGGGTTAGTATAATCATGTTTACTTGGTATGAATGTGGGGGATGGGGAGGTGTAAGGTTTCATTTGCTGAAGTAATTTGTCTATGATCTGCCTGTACCATTTTGGAGTTTGTATTCTTGTTGTATTTTTACATTTCTTAATAAAGTATACTGAATTGCAGAAGAAAATGTACCTGACAGGGTGAGGGTTATCAGGGCTCTTATTTTAATATTTATGGGATTGAGACAATGGGACTGAGGAGCAGAAGCAGACTTTTTTTAATTTTGGCTCCCCTGGACATGCAGACTATTTGCTGGTTTGCACAAACAACTACAAGCACCTGCTTTAGATGAAGCAGGAGCTGCCAGTACCTATGTCCACTTATAAAACTCTGCAGTGGCTTAAAAACTTTCTTTATATTTTAAGGACCTGATTTCTATTCTATATTTATGATTTGGCTATATGGGGTGTGGGGATATGACTACTCCGTTAGGGGGAAGAGGGGCTGCTTGGGTCATTCATTCCTTTAGCAAGCAATAAAAAAAATGGCAGCTAGTTTGTTTTAATTTTTAATATGGCACAAGGATATCACTTTTGCCTTTGGGGCATTCAGTTGGCATTAGTTTTAATAGGACTCTACTGAAAAGTAAATGCCTACCTCTGGGATGTGGCAGCCAGTCAGCTGTCAGGAATGTTCTTTGACATGTTTTAAATATTGCTAATCTTACCAAAAGAAGTGATTCAGAAAGATCTAATGGTATTTCGGCCTGTTCTTAAACATGCCATTGAATTAATCTCCATGAGCATCCAAACTGTGTTTTTAGGTGATTGATGCTGGACATGCATTTTTCTTCCAGTTGAACTTGATGGGCAAATCAACAGGAAATTGATGGTCTGATATTTGAATCACTGTATCTGTATAAATCTTGTTTTTAAGTAAGAGATTAATGCCATTTTTCAAAAATGTACCAGTCAAACAATTATTTGATGTATTCCAGGAATGTTTTAAAAGGTAAAACATACATTAAGCATCTAATTTCGATTTCTACATGTTTTATTTTGATTATGCAATTTGTTTATGCATCTGTATTTCTAGTAACAGAAATGTGATGTTCTGCATTTTCAATCAATACAGCCTCTCCAGACATCAACTTTAAAAGAGGCTGCATACCAGATCAATTTATGTATCTGAAATTGATACATTTAATTAATAAAGACACATAATCCATTGCTTGTTTTTGACTCACAATTCTGCCATTATTCCAGTGAGATATAGTACCTAGGCAATGGGTAATGAATCTGATGTCAGCTAGAACACTTTAAAAAATAACTTTCCTTATTCCTTCTGCTCATCAAAATGATTGCGTCTTAAAATGATGAGATAAAGTTTTACTGTTCTTGTACTCTCATTTTTCACCCTATGGATACACCTGTTATTAACCATATTTTTAGGTTCTCTACAGTAGAACCCCCTTTCAGGAGGACAGATGAGTGGCTATAATTAAACACAATGTTAATATCTTACCACAATGTGTTTACAGTGGGTAAGGGAATGTGTAAGGCCTGTGCACTTCCACCCCAGAAGCTGAACACTTTATGTGTGCTACGAGCTTGGTGCCCAGCCAGATGCAGTATGGGATTCTGACACATATTAACATTTTAACAACCAGCAGTTTATATTTTTCTTATCTTCCTTATGGTGGAAATTAGAGAAAGGTCCCCATTTTAAAGCCACACTGATTAATATCACCTCTTATCAAGTAACTTGAAATGCTGCAAAACAAAATAGTTTAGGTGAGTAAAACAATTGTACTTCCTGCATCTCCTATATACAAATTGCAAGTATAAATAGCTCCTGGATAACACAATGGCTATGAGTTTGTGTTTTAATGCCACATTATTGCATAATTATTGCAAATATAACACAGCTCAGAATTTCATGAATGTATACAAAAATGAACATTCCATGGCCTTGCCAAGAAATGTTCAGACATTATCTAGGTATATGTAGATATTTCATTTTAGTTACCTGCTCAAAAAAGCTACACGCAGATATGTTCTACTATGGTCCTTTATGAATTAGGATGTAAGATAGACTATGGATAGGTCAAAGAGACCTGAGTCATAGCTTAATTTTGGTAACTACCTCTTGTGTATGCTAGTACTGATGCTACTGTATCTAACATACACCACAGGCTCTTGAAGACCTTTTTTGGCAGTTCTAGTGACAGATGATCTATGTATGGGACACATTACATCATAATATGCATTCCGTTGCCATAACAAGATCATACACATGTTATGGAGTGAAGTGATAACAGAAGGGGACTGAGTAGTCAGTGTAAAGTATATCAGTATATCTTACTACATTAGCTCATCAAGTGAAGCCGGTCTTTTTCCTTATTCATGGACACATGGGTTGAGAACCAGAATGCTGCAAGTTTAAATCCTAAGCTTCCCAGATGGCAAATATGAGGATGTTGCAGAATTGTTTTCAGGTGGTGATGAGAGTGACAAGACCCTTAAATTAGGCACCTGCCTGGGATCCTGAACCAGACTAAGCACAGAGGGTAGGTTAAATAAGTATAGGAAATATGTTTTTCTCTTGAGACAGAGGGCACATGATAGTAGTTGATGTATGTAAGGAGAGGGAAATAAGCAACCAGGCTTAAGGCTATAGTGATCCCCTACTGTATCGGCTAGGGGAGCTGCTCATTAATTTTAGTAGCAGAGCCTAGATTGGAAGATAGAAAACTATAAGTTCAAAAAAAAATTCCCACATTTGGGAATATGATACTGCAACATTATGCTACAATATTAATACAAGCTTAACAGGTGGTGGCAGTAGTGGCAAAACCATCACTACAATCATTTATACTTAATTGTTCCAGATAGATCATATCTGAAGAAGGTTTCTTACAGAAAGGTGTTTCAATGTTTTGTCTCTCTTTCCATCCAGTTACAATGATGCCCTTATCTAAGCCTACATATTTATGTGGGGCTCCTTTTTTACATTTCTCCTGATCTTCGTAGGTTCAGCATTTATATGACAGTGCCTCTTACTGAAATTCTGTGGGGTGCAGGACTAGAGATGGGTAAACCAGCAAGTTTCCATTCAGTTCAAAGTTTAGGCCTACATAGTTCCTCAGTTATGTATAAAACAATCATGTAGTGCTGTATTTTACAAAGAGAGAACCAGTTACCAATTTGGAAGTACAGTATGTATGGGACTGTTACCTGACCTCCCTCTTCTTCCTTACCTTCTTCTCTTCCTCCTCCCTTTCCCCTTTGATCACATGATTCACATTCCTTTGCTGTTATCATCTCCAAAACCTTGACTGCACAGTCTGCTTTCTCCTCCTGCCTTCCCCATCTCTGAAGTTACCTTCCTCCATCTCATTCTTCCATAGCCATGCTCTCTTTACTGTAAAGTCCTCCATCCTGACTTTTCAGTCTTTACTTTCTCCTGAAATTAATCCTCCTGCTGCTTCCTGTTTTCTTCCTTAACTATGATTTTTAGCTCATCCATTTTCATCATCTGCATTCTTCCTATTTTGTTCATTAGGGTTCCCCCTGTGGGTCAAGTGGTCTTCTACTCAGTGTGCAAACAACCTTGCCTCTTGCTTTGATGTGACTTCCTTTGTGACTAGAACCCTGCTTTCATAACACACCTACTAGTAGCTCTTAGTTTTCTTATAGCTATGAAAGGTTCCTTCCCATAAAACTTTTTTTATTCCATACCTGACTTACTTTGTACTAATGCACTGTTAATATTTTTCTTTTAATAATATTAATGTATATTTTATGTATTGTATTTCTTATCTGCACATTGTTCAGGATTGTTGCTGACTTGTTATATCTAAGGTACGTTGAGTTGATCTAGCCCAGAGGTAGTGCCCTTTTCTAGTTGTTTGTAATCTTTGTTGTATGCCATACTTTATTAACTCCCTTTCCCTTGAAGACTGCATTGGATCAGTGTTTCTTACCTATAAACTCCCTTTCCCTGGAAGCCTGCATTGGATCAGTGTACCTTTCCTATCAACTCCCTTTCCCTGGAAGACTGCATTGGATCAGTGTGCCTTTCCTATAAACTCCCTTTCCCTAGAAGACTGCATTGGATCAGTGTGCCTTTCCTTGTCAGCAATATGTAAATAAATATATTCAAATAGTTAACATAAAAGTTGGTCTGGTGGCACTGGGGGTTGAGGAGCTGGGTGCCACACTGCACACTACACTGGTGATCTGGGTTCAGGAGCGAGCTCAGTTCACTGAGGTTCACCAGGGAAGGGAAAGTATTGAGTGTCCCATGATGACTCTCTTCTCCCATGGGGGAGGAAATGTTGTCCTACTCCTCAACTGTCTCCTGGTGGAGGTCATGTGGCAGCAGCAGGAGTTAGGGAAGCAAAGAAAGTGGCTATTGGTGCTCGCATGCCTCCATGAATGCTCACTCACGCCCATGAAGGGGAGGGATGAAAAGTAGAAAAAAGGGCATCCCATAGGTTCCAAGAAGCCCTGCAAGCCACCAGCATCCCAGTCTGCCACCAGATTACCAGAAGTCCAGATCTGGATAGCAAGTTCTAGGTGGGGGGAGGACGGTTCTCCCCTACCCAACTGCCTGGGGGGGAATCTGTGGGGACGAGGGGCTCAGCAGTACCGGGGGGTGCTGTATGGTAACAAGTGGTAGCAAGGTGAAGTGACTGTCTGTGGGCACCCAGCAGGGAGAAGCAGCAAGTATATATGAAGAAAAAACAAAAGAAAAAAAACAGTTAACATAAATAACATTTATACCACTAAAAGCTGTTTTTTATCATTTTTAAGAAGTGCACAAATATTCTTATGTCATTCCACAAGCCTATCTGTGCATTTTATCTGTGTTGATGTCTGCTATCCAGCACAAATGTTGTCACTGATGATGTCTCCATGAAGGGAGAGGCTGGGTTGGGGAGATGAAAAGCAACAGAGGACTTCCGGTGACGTCACCCAGATGGTAGCAGCCTAGAGAAATGAGCTCCAATCTCCCCAGCTGTTTAAAACTCTTTTTATACCTCTTTTTGATGAAGAAAGTGCTGAAGATAATAATCGGAAGCTGTGTTAATGTCAGCTAAACAAAGTAAGTTGAAAAGGTCGAGGCAAGACCAAAAAAACAGTAAATTAAAGCAACTCATTCTCCACAAAGGCATAGAAGGCCTAGCGACTATGTCAAACATGTTGAGAGCACGGTCCCCCTTGGTGTCAACGATTGACTTTGAAGAGGAGGATTCTCAACCCGAAGTACTAATGGAAATAGCAGTAGCCAAAATTCTCAAGTCGGTGCAAAAAAATTGAAACATTGATAGCAGATCTTAAGATGGAAGTAAAAAACATAAATAAGAAGGTCGAAGGAGTAGAGCGGCGAGTAACCCAGACCACGGAGAGACAAGACGCAATGGATAGGCTGATTATACATCTCCTGCACAGGGAAAGGCAAATGCATGCTAGGATGGAAGACTCAGAAAATAGAGCAAGACGAAATAATTTTAGAATATATGGGATAAGAGAGGGGGAAGAAGAGGGTTATCCTACGGTGGCAGACTTTATCCAACATGTACTGAGATCGCTACTAACTATACCCTTGGACTTCTCCCTCACAATTGAAAGGGCCAATAGAGCTCTGGGGCCCAAGCCGACAGATGAAAAAGCCAGACCTCAGTCTTGGGTGGTGAGAATGCTGAATTTTTAAGAAAAAGATTACATATTAAAGGAAGCTTGGAGACTTAAAAACCATACATTTGCAGGGGGACAAGTATTTCTAGACCAAAATTTCTCGACAGAACTACAGTATCACCGAAACCAAATTAGAGCAGTCATTAAAGAATTAAAATATAAACACCAAATTAGAGCCCAGATTAACTACCCAGCAAAAGTGAAAGTATTTACGGGCTCTTCTTTCAAAATATATCCGACCTTGGTGGATGTGGTCCCATTCCTGAAGGAGAAAGAAACAGTGATCCCAAATTTGGACGGTGACCTGTTGGAGCAGAAACTAATCGAAGGAGCCTGGAGCCTGGTAAATTGAGGAAGGAAAAGGAGCCTAGCGTGGTCGTGGCCTAAATATTTAATGCCAGATCTCACGAGGATGCTCAATGCGATGGACAGTCAAGAATCAGAGAAACAAAAGGAAGGGTGAGAAGGACATTTGCGAAGGAGAAGAGATTCAAAAAGACTCGGAGAGGGAATCAGAAGAGACAGTCTGAAAAGTGGGGAAGGAGAAGCCGGACTGGAGAGCAACTTTTGGGGGGTTTAAATGAACATAGGTTTCCACATATGAGACTTCAGGTTTCTTTTTTTTTTCTTTAGTAAGAGACTGAATAATGGTATAAGGTAAATGCTGATTAGAAGATTGAAGTTTGCTGGGGTGCGGGGGCTGGGCTGCTGCTAACCCATTCTTGGCTGGTATATAGTATTAGCTGGGGGTGGTTACACTGGGTGACTGCTGCCGTTTCCCTAAACAACTAAAGCGAGTCCTGAGAAAGGGATAAGCAGGGCAGTGGCTAGTGGGCCCACCTGTATGAGATACTGGGAAATTGCTAACAGTAGTTGAAATGCACAGTCGCACCTAGGAAGCATAAGAAGGGAGATTGAATTAAGAAGGGAGACAAGCTCTGGGAAGCAGCTGCCATGATGTTGAAAAGTTTTGTAAAGTTGAGATATGTTAATCAATGTTTATTCAATGATTTAATAAGTTTGTGTGTAAAAGCATGATGTGGTTCCATGAGGGATTTACAATGGAGGTTGAAGATATGGAAAGGGATATTTCACAACGATGGTTAATCTTAAGATAATAACATACAATGTGAAAGGAATACACGCCCCTGTCAATCGAACGAAAACCTTAGCTGAATTGAAGTGATTGGGAGATGATGTGACTCTTATTCAAGAAACACACCTAAGGGAAGCAGAGGGTTTGAAACTGAGACGGACATGGGTGGGAGAAGTTTATGCCTCGCTGAGTAGAGATGGGAGGAAAGCGGGAGTGGCAATTCTGGTGAAAAGGGGGTGCCCCCTCATAGTTAACCAGATAGATACAGATAATGAGGGGAGATATGTCAGAATATCTGGCACTGTACTGGATGTCCCTTTTCATGTTGTCAACCTCTATGCTCCAAATATCAGAGGGGGTAATTTTTTTAAAGGAATCATTGAAAAACTGGTAAAATTGCCCCAAGGACGAATATTGATGGGGGGGGACTTTAACAGTGTGCTATGCCCATTTATGGATAGATCGTCAGGTTGTTCCCAGACAAGTAGGGAAGCGTCCAAATGGCATAAGTGGCTGATAAGAAGCCTAAATTTGGTAGATGTGTGGCGAGCCCGACTCCCCAGGACACAAGATTATACATATTATTCATTGGTTCAGAGGTCATATTCCAGGATTGATGTATTTCTCCTCCAAAAGACATGTATCTATATGGGCGCTGGAGCCCGAATTCACTTGATCACCAACTCGGACCATGCCCCGGTTGAGATGGTCCTTATGGTAGAAAAGGAAGAGAGACACCCGATTTGGAGACTGAATGTCTCCCTTTTGGTTGATAAATCCACAGTCAAGAGGATAGAGGATAGATTTAACTAAATCTTTTATGCAAAGGGAAATGAAGGTTGCCAACCTATAATTAGATGGGATACAGCGAAAGTTGTAGTCAGGGGAGAACTGATAAGTATTGCATCTAGAAACAAAAAACTGTTCAGTCTCACTCAGGAAAGACTTCTGAAAGAGGTTCATCAGAGGGAAAGAGAACATAAACAGGATCCAAAAGATGGGGAGAGATTAAAACAATTGGAATTAGCTAAAAAAGAATTAAATGAACATGAAGAAAAACAGGCAGAGAGATGGATAAGATGGCTGGGATACAAATACTCAGAGGTTGGGCACAGGGCAGCTCATGCATTGGCATTCAGGCTAAAGCAGCAGGAGTCGAACCGAATGATTAAAAGTATCATAATAGATGAGAAAACAGAGAGAGAAGGAGTAAACCGGTAGATATAGAGCAGGCCTTTAGGAACTTTTACCAGACATTATATACAGAGTCAATAGTTTCAGAGAACAGATGGAAGAGGAGATCGATTATTTTCTTAAAGATCTTGAGCTGCAAAAACTAAGCAGAGAAGATAAGATGGAGTTAGGAGCTAAAATTACTCAGACAGAAGTAGTCCAGGTAATTAAGGGACTGAAACAAGGGAAAGCACCCAGGCCAGATGGGTTTAGCAGTGAATTATACATGAAATGTTGTGGAACCATTGCCCCCATCCTGACAGAAGTCTTTAATAACTGTTTGGAAGAACAGGCCCTCCCCCCAACATGGTATTCAGCGATTATTACGGTCATTCCAAAAGAAGCAAAGCCAAGGGATAGGTGTGCCTCCTACAGACCCATCTCCCCTTCTTAATCAAGATTGCAAAATTCTGACGAAAGTCCTGGCTAATAGGTTACAAAAGGTAATCACTAAACTAATTCATACGGATCAAACGGGATTTATCCCAGGGAGACATCTAGCAGACAATATCCGGAGATTGTTGAATGTCATCACAGGGGCTAGAGAATTCAAAGACCAGGGATTAGCCATTTTTCTGGATGCTGAAAAGGCATTTGACCACCTGAACTGGCAGTTCCTGATTGCGGTCTTGAGGAGATGGGTCTGGGGATGAATTCTGAAATGGATAAAGTTATTGTATAGTAGACCCACGGCAAGGGTGAAGGTAAATGGGATAGTCTCTACGCAGATTCAGATACAAAGAGGGACTAGACAAGGGTGTCTCTTGTCTCCGTTATTATTCGCAATCAGTATTGAACCTTTGGCTCAAGCTATAAGGAGACATCCTAAAATAACGGGTATAACGGTAGAAGGGGTAGTAAATAAAATATCACTTTACGTGGATGATGCATTAGTTTATGTGTCAAACCCAAAACAGGCCATACCTCATCTTTTATCCCTGATACAGAAATTTGGTGAAATGTCAGGATATAAAATAAACCAAGAGAAAACAGAAATGAAAATAATCTCAGGAGAATGGGATCAGGATCTAAAAAAGAATATACAATTTAAATACACTAAAAAGCCAATAAGATATCTAGGAATTAAAATCCCACATGATATGAAGGATTTGTATAAAATAAACCATGGGAAATTAAAAACACAGATTCAGAAAGATTTTAGGAGGTGGAAACTATTACCATTGGGGCTTACTCAAAAAATAGACACTGTCAGGATGAACATCCTACCTTGCTGGTTGTTTCTCTTCAGTACCCTTCTGATAGACATACCCAGTAAAGATTGGAAGGACTTAGAGAAAGAATTAGCCAAGTTTATCTGGGCAGGGAAAAAGCCTCGAATTAGGCAACAATTGCTGTCAATACCTAGAAAAGAAGGGGGAGGGGGGATGCCACATTTACGGACTTACTTCTATGCAGCCCAAATGATGCCACTCCTGAAAATATTGATACAGGACGAATCCCCAGACTGGGTGGAAATGGAAAGGAAGGCCCATATAAGCCTGCCAGTGCAGGTTCTCCCATGGACTATAATTGACACAAACTTGACCAAGGTCAGGAACTGCTGGACGAGACAAACTCTTAGAGTATGGCTCCAGATCAGACAGAAGTGGAAAAAGCCAGCTCCGGTATGGCAGAAAATCCCGCTGGAATATATACCAGCTATAGTGGGTATGAAAGGTTTTATCTCCCTGGAGGGTTGGGTCGGGAACGGTATATTAACGCTGGCCCAGGTGGTGAAGGGGACAGGGGTGAAGTTTTTTCTGAGTTTACAGCAGGAATTCCAGTTGTCTCAGAAGGAATTATTCAGATATTTCCAATGTAGAAATATAATAATGGAGGAGATAGGAGTAGCAGAGGTGGCCCGCCCCCTAATGGAGGAGGTAGCTCTGATACAAAACAGAATGTTGTTAAAGGATACAAAAAGGATAGTAGCACAAATGTATGCTTTGTTATATCAAGGGGAGGGCAGGGAACACAGAAAAAATATACAAGCAAAATGGGAAAAGGAGATAGGATACGGGATTCAACCAGAAAGATGGGGGGGATCTGGAAGGGTATACAGAGAACAACCAGTCTACAAAACTGGAAAGAATTTAGATGGAAAGTAAGTGTTAGATTTTTCAGAGTTCCAACAATAACTAAACATTACGATAGACAGAATTCAGATAAATGCTGGAGAGGTTGTGGGGAGTAGGCTCACATTTCCATATTTTTTGGGGATGTCCAGTATTAACGAAGTACTGAGCAGACATAAAGGAAATTATAATGAGAATGTTTGATTTGCACCTTCTTCCTCAGTTTGAAAATCTGGTTTTGGGCCTTCCCCCCGTAGATCTGTCAAGGAAAGACTATAAATACTTGTTCTACATCTGTGTGGTGGCAGCAACAAAGGCAATTACACAGAGATGGCTTAGGCGGTCCTCACCATCAGCAGAGATTTGGAAACAAAATATGGAAAGGATTAAGCAATTAGAAAGTATAGGAGCAAAAGTTCAGTTAAGGACGGAAAGGTTTAATGCCAGATGGTTACTCTACTATAAATGTATCCAAGAAATCACACAAAGGATGGTATTAGACCAATACTTAACATAGAGAGGGAAGACAGGTGAAGAGAAATAGGGATAGGAAGATTTAGGATACTAAAATAGGAAGAAGATGAGTAAGAGGTGAATTGGAGGGGTGGAAGAGATGGGGGGGGTATTCCGAAGGTAGGTTGGAGAAAAATGAATCACCCGGGGACACATCCTGCATAATGTTATTAAAATAAAAGGTAAAAATTAGTATTTAGATAAAAGGGTATCTTTAATATATACAAGACGGAATATGAGAATTACAGACATGGTACAATAAAGGATAACTTCAAGGGACATAGAGATGAAATAGAGTGAGAGAAAGAGGGAAGCAATAAAGAAAGAATGCGGGGAAGATGATAGATTAAAGGAATGAGAATAAAATCTTGGAATCTAGGGACAATATAGAATCGAATAAGGAAGGAAACAGATAGGAAGATAGTAGATATAGTATTAGGGTTTGGAGAGGATATAAAAATTGTTATGATGATAAAGATGCTTTTTATATTTTGCTTCCCTATTGTCTTAAGAATGAGAGATGTACCTATCTGTAACTGATAAATTATGTACCATGTTTAAGATGCCTAAAAATAAAAAGACAAGTTAAAAGAAAAAGAAAAGCAACAGAGTAGACTGGCCTGGATAGATTGCTCAAAGATTACAACTATCATATGTTAAATAAGCAAATTGCAAACATAATAAAAAGAAATACTTATTTTTATTATATAATGGCAAGTCTCTGTATTATTCTTTTTTTCACTCCTTTGTTCTATTTATCACCTTGTCCACTACCCTGGAGATTAGAGTTGCTATGGTTACATCTTTTCTCTGGCCTGGTGGGCAAGTGAACAGCTGACTTTACAAGTGACACCAGTGCTGCTCCTTTGTCACTGGCATGTAGTATGTGAATCTTCAGTGGCATACTGTATGCCTGTCCTCCCCAGATATCAGGTGTCCCACATCCATGATAAGATTCAGCCAGCACAAGTGTTGGATTCAATGGATGACATGTAATCCCCTGTCTCTCAGGTAGCATCCTAGTGTGCTGTAGCTTTGACACTTCACCATCTATTAATGGGACATTTTAATTATGCTTGACTAAAAAGTCTAACTCTAAGCCAGCCCATCAGAACAGCGGTAGCACTACCACTCACGATGCCAGTGACCCAGGTTTGGAAGTGAGCCAGAGTCATTGGGGGAGGATCAAATGTCCCAGAGGATGCTTTCCTCAACTGGGTGGGAGGTCTGTGAGCTCCACTGCTTTATTGCCACCTGGCTGGCCACAGGTGATAGTGCAAGTGGAGTCATGATTGGTGAGTATGGTGCCTCCTGACTGGGATGTCTGCATGCTTGCATGCTGCTGTCCATCTGGTCCTAGCCCATGAAGGTGCACAGGGAAGGGAAGCAAAACAGGGGAAGAAAATCTCCAGATAGTAGCAGCATGATGACATCTCACTGTCCTCACAGGCTGCTTATTGGGCTGCTGACTGCAACCGAGCTAAACATCTTCGGGGCTCATGGAACCAAGGAAGGTCCGGGGGTAAGTCATGGGGCTCTACAATGTCAGAGGTAAGTCCAAGGGACAGCAGATGATGGAGGTGGAGGGGAGGCTGGCTGATTGACAACAGATCAGATGCAAAAATAATACTAAAAAACTCCAACTCTGTTCCTTCACTCAAAGATAAGTATAAGGTAGCACTGAATTTACTGTAGTTAGGACATGGCAGGCCTCAGGGACTGATGGTCTGGTGTTCAGCTTGGCCTCATATACAGTATTTTCAACTTCCTACTATCCCTGTTTGTCAGATATACCCCTTTCAATGACAAAGGTGCAAATGACTCAGACCCTTACATAGTAAGATATATAATGCCATTATATACTCTAATGAGCTTTACAAAATACTTGGGTATTATCTATTCCACTTAAACCCATGGCCAATTCATCCAACCCCACTATTCCTAATGATTAGCTCTCAAATCCCTGATATTTTAAATCATTAAGGGATTACAATGGAATTATTTATTTTGTTTTTTGTTCCAAAGTTAAGGTTAAATAGAGTGCATGCCATTGATAACTACATAAAGAAACATCAGATGCAGATTGCTTCTACCAGCACATACATAAGAACATTACTATAAACTTTCAGTAAATTACCAGCTAATGTACTCTCAATCCTGTCCTTCCTTATATCCTGAGAAACTGTAATAGTTATAAGATGCCACAGGCAGCTGCAGTGTTAGACTGAAACATTTAAGCAGCAATCATGCAATAAAATATAGATTATTTCCCTACAATATCAGGTGGTTTAGTAAACATTGCATCATTTAACTGATCCCCAGTAAAATACATTATATTTATTTATTTATTGAAATGTTTCACCAGGAAAAGTACACTGAACAACAAGTTGCTCGTCTCATGGAATGCCTTGAGGGAATGGGTACAGATAGGGAATATAGACATGTAAGCATACAATCAGTGACAGTTACAGCAATGAAACTTAAACAGACAAATTACAGGTATCCAAAGGCTATTAAAGGGGAACATAGTACAGTACAGCATAGCAAACATTGACAATTATAGCAATGAACTAGGACAGTCATGTATAGGTATTTATAGGTTATTTACAGCAAGTGTGATCTGACAGTACAAGTGCAGGTTGAATGCAAGTAGTCTATGCCATATTTATTATAGTAACATAACAACCTAAATAATTGAAAGATAAAACCACAACCACTGAGTCAAGAAAAGAAGACAGGGCAAAAGGAGGGGTGTGGCAGCTAGAGAGCTAGTATTCGGGGTGGAACTAGCAAGAGCAGTTAATAGATAGGTAGTTGTGTAGCGTGGCAGTCAGGGATAATGTGGAGGATGAATGACACATCTCGGGGGGGGTCCACAGCTTAGGATGGTGGCGGGAGAAGCCATTTTGTCCTGCTTTTGTATTGTAGTGAGGGATTGCAAGGGACCTTGTATTGCCTGATCTGAGGGAGTGAGGGGAGAGGTAGGAATAGATAGAGTGGTAGCTAGGTAGGGAGGGAGAGAACCAAGCCAAAATCTAGAGGTGAATTTTGCACAGTGATGGGTACACCTGTTAGTAAGTGAGGGAAAGGACAAGGTATGATAGAGCTCACAGTGGTGAGTGAAAGGGGGAGAGTCACGAGTGAAGTGACAGAAAGAGTTAAAGAGGGTGTCTAGTCTAGTTAGGGTGGACAATGGAGCAGCACTGTAGACTATGTCACAGTAGTCAAAAATAGGGAGGCTCATCTTCCGTGTAATCTCACGTCTTGCTGTAAGCAGGATGCACTTATCGTTTCTGTACAATGTACCTAGCTTGAGGCACAGTTGTTTTCAGAATGGCATCGATATGAACAGAGAAGCTGAGGTGTTGGTCCAGCCATTCCCCAAGGTATCTAAATGAGGAGGTGTCCTCAAGAATAGTCCCCTTAAAGGTGTGGAAGGTGGGTGTGACAATTAGCCTTGAGGGTCTCTGCCTAGTGCTAAAAGTCATGGAGACAATCTTCTTGGCATTCAGAAAAAGATGGTGTGATATTAACCAGAGCTGGATCTTATTGAAGTCTTGCTGGAGTCTGGTGGTGACATCACTAATAGATTTGCCAGATGTATATATGACAGCATCATCTACATACATATGTATGCATGTAGATGAGCAAACCTTTGGGAGGCTGTTCAGAAAAGGAGAGAAAAGGAGGGGTCCAGCACTGATCCCTGTGGGACTCCAGTGCTGATGGGGAGAGGAGGGAAGATGGAGTCAGCAATGTAAACTGATTGTGACCTTCCAGTCAGATAGGCCTTGAATCAATTAGTGGCAGTGGAAATGAGGCCAGCTGAGGATAGACTAATCGGCAGGAGGGTGTGGGAGACTGGGTTGAAAGCTTTCGCTAAGTCAACAAATATGGCAGATGTGACTTGGCCACTATCCATTTCAGAAGTAATGGAGTCAGTGAGCCTCAGTAGGGAGGTGGAAGTAGAGTGGTCTTTCCTAAAACCAGACTGGAAAGGAGTGAAAAAGTAGGAGTCAGCAAGAAAGGAGGAGAGTTGAGATAGGACAACATTTTCCTGCAACTTAGCCAGGGTTGGGAGAAGGAAATAGAATGACAGTTGTCTATGGAGGTAGAGTCACTACCCTTGGGTAGAGGGACAACAGTGGCATGCTTCCAGGTTGAAGGGACAGTAGCAGTCATGAAAGACAGATTTAAGAAGACAGACAGGGGATATGAAATATCAGGATCTGAGAGGTAGAGCAGCTTAGGATCATGGCCATCAGGAGAGCTGCCCTTGGAGGAGTTGTTAGCAAGAAGATCATTTAGGGTGTTAGCAGGAGTAATTGGAGAGAAGGAAAGGAGGAGGAAGAGGGGAAGGAGGAGGAGGAGGGAGGAGGATGGGGGTGGAGAAGGGACTGACATTGGATGAGGAAGGGGATCAGGGTGTAGTTGGAGGGATGTAAGCTAAAAGGTCAGAGGCACAAGTAGTAAATTGGGTGTTAAAGCATTCAGCTACTGGCATGTGGTCAGAGATAAGCATGTTATTTTGCTTGATCATTGGGGTAGGTGGGTGAGCTGAAGGAGAGAAGAGTGCATGTACCACCTTACAGAATTTCGAAGGGTTGTTTATATTGGTTTGAAAGTTGGTCCAGAAGTGCTTCGATTTGGAGAGGTGGATAGCCTTTGTGTATGCATTGTGAAGCATGCGGTAGTGTTGGTAGTCATGTGGGAGCTTAGTGGATTTGTTTTTATGACAGGCATGGTCACGTGCTCTTTGACAAGCCGAGAGTTCCAGGGTAACCCACGGCAGGTGAGGTGATTCCCTCTTACTCTGGTCTTCTGCAGTGGGGCATGGTGATTCCAAGAGTCAAGAAAGTGGATATTGAAGGAATTCATGGCTTTGTTTATATTGGTGGCTGAGGTAGTAGACGTCCAGTCTCTGTGCAAGAGTTCATGGAGCAGGAGGGTCAGGTCAAATGAATTATAGAAACGAGTAAGCAGAATGTCATGGAGTGCTTTTGGTCTATGGATCTTACGTAACAGGTAAATCAAATGGTGGTCACTTAGGGCATCTGGCAATAATCCAGACATAATAATTCTATGGGTGTGCATAGTGAGGACCAGGTCTAGAAGGGAGTGGTTGTTAGTTTTCATGTTCAAGTGCGTTGGTTCCTGTATCAGCTGAGTGAGTTTAAGGTCTGTTATATCAGAATGGGCTTTGTTATGGGTCACAGATAGCCAATTTAGATTAAAATCACTCATGATGTACAATTCACCAGAGTGAACATGGAAGACTAGCATGGAAATTAGGTCTGTAGCAGTTTTGGGTGGGAGTCCAGTATGACAGTAGGTGCCTGCTACATAAATAGGAGCTGTGAATGTCAGAGAGATGTTTATAATGATAGCCTCATAAGAGGAGAGGGTAATGAATAGCATGGTAGTAAATTGTAAGGAGGAGGAGACTTATATGGCCAGTCCACCTTCTCTACTGTCTCTATCCTGACGGGTTAGAGAATAACCAGGGATGGTAACTCCTGGTCCAATATACAATCGGTCAGCCAGGTTTCTGAGATAATAACTATGTCAGTGGGATAGGCGAATACCATGGTTTGAAGTAATGTAATTTTTGGTGCCAGACTATAGATGTTTAAATGAAATATTCTTAGCCCATTTGGTAGAGCAAAGGGAGCTTTAGCAGAAGGGGTGTGGGTGGGATCAGGAATGCTATGGATGTTAGATACAGAGGAACCCAGGTAGGGTTTATGTCTCCTGTGGATAGGAGGAGAAGAGCAATTATAAAGAAGTGGATTTTAGGGCATTTATGCTTGATGAGGGAGGTGTCTGGTGTAAGATGAGTAGTAGAGACAACATAGTAAGCAGAGGATAAGAATAAAAAATAGAGGGTAGCCCTTTGATCAGTGATAGCAGTTGGAGAGGGACATGGGAACAGTGAGAAATGCCTCCATCTGAATGTGGCTGGGAAGGGGGTAACAGCATGCAATAGACAAGAACTGCATAGTAGTGGTGTGGCAGGCATGGAATGGGATTCAGTATTTGAAGAACGGGGGCAAGGGGAAAAGAGGAGGGGGAGGAACAGAAGCAGGAGGTAATGAGCAACCGGTTGCATTGTAGTAAGTTAAATTACTGACTGGATGCCAGTAGTTTAGATTAGCACACCTAGTTTTCGCTTCCTATAAAGTGAAAATGGCAAAACTGACAGTTAATTACAGATCAATAACACTGATTAAAACTTTAAAGAGCCTGCAATTAATTGTAACTTTCAGATACAGTCAGCTGTCACTTCTTATATCTCAAGTATTTTTTCTTTTCTTTTTGCTAGTTAGAAGATTTTCCACCTGGGGCTGGGAGTACTGGGGTGATATGTGGAGCAGCGCTCTGGAGGGAAAAAAAAGTCAGTTCTGTTCCTCCCACTACATCAACACTGAGACCACACTGACTATGATATCACTAGTGATCACTGAGAACCATTTTGCACTGCCAGGTTTCATTTTCACATGAAGCAGCAGGGACTGGCTCTCCCTGGTTACTAGTGATGTCACCATTTCCTTCATTTTGATCGGTAGCTTGTGAAAGTCATTGCTCAGGCTGCTAGGACTGTGGTACCTCAAGATGTTTTGTCTCATTTCTGATGATGCAGTGGGAGGAACAGAACTGACTTTTTTTAACCTCCAGATAGAGTGCTGCTCCACACATCACCCCAGTACTGCCAGGTGGAAAATCTTTTAATTAGCAAACAGAAAACAAAAAAAATAATTCAGATATTAGAAGTGATAGCTAACTGCATCTGAAAATTACTATTAATTCCAAGCAGTACACTAGCTCTTCAAGTTTAAATCTTATAATTTAAAACAGTTCTAACAGGGCTGTGACCACTAAAGTAACACAGCAGGAGTACAGAAAGAATAGTGACTGAAAACCAGCCAATCAGCAGTTGTCCTAGGTTTGAAGTGACCAGTCAGAGGTTTCCTCCCTCTGGCATCAAAATTCTGAAAAAGGTAGGTAGTGCAACAGTTCAGGCTACTGTACCTGGGGTTCTAGGCATCAGATATAGAGCCTCCTGAAGTATCTAAAATGGTTGTCTAGAAAGCAAGTGAGGAGGGGCCTATAGCTGACATTGAAAGATCCTCTTATGTCAGTCACACTGCAAAAAAGAACTAATATCCCTCCTGCAGCAGATCTTTATAATATGCTAATAGAAAACTGAACAAAAAAAGGAATCAACAAACAGCTATCATATGACTGACAGCAAAAAATTAGCAACAGAAAGGAAATGCACAGACACAGTGTCTGGCTAGGCAGGTCTTTTCACACTACACAGTTAGCAAGTATTGGCAATGTAAAAAAGATCTAAACAGCAATTAACAACACTAGCACTATTTGCTAAAATAGCTCTACACAGTAACTACTACTTAGCCAGGAAGTAAAAGAATAAAATATTTCTTTTTTTTTGTTAACCTAGAGAAAAAGAAAAGCAAAATGTGGCATAGAACCACCAGTAGCTGCAGTTTCTAATGAGGCCAAAAGGACAGAGATAGCAGGGAGAAGTGACCAGTTAGGAGCAGGCAGTGTAAGGCGCAGAAATTCAGTCATCTGCTCAGTATGGTCATACCTTGCCTGGGTCCAAGGGATTCTTTGCTGGCTGGAGAGTATGTAAAGCAGCTTTAGCAGAGCCATCCACACCATGGAGGAGAAGAGAGCGAGGTGGGTCAGGCTGTGGAATGTGAGCCCAGTCAGAGGCCTCCACTTGCCTGGGTCCAAGGGAGTCTTTGCTGGCTGGAGAATATAGGCAGCAGTTTTAGCAGAGCCAGCTACACTGTGGAGGAGAAGAGAGGGAGGTGGGTCAGGCTGTGGAGTGTGCACCCAGTAAGGGGCCTCCTCTTGCCCGGGTTTGAGGGAGTCTTTGCCTGCTGGAGAGTATGGACAGTGGCTGTAGCAGAGCCAACCACACATCATAAAGGAGAAGAGAGTGAGGTGGGTCAGGCAGCAGAGTGTGCGCCCAGTTAGGGGCCTCCACTTGCCTGGGTCTGAGGCAGTCTTTACGGGCAGAAGAGTACAGGCAGCAGCTTTAGCATAGCTGGCCACACCACAGAGGAGAAAAGAGCAAGGTGGGTCAAGCTGTGGAGTGTGCACCCGGTCAGGAGCCTCCACTTACCTTTTTCTGAGGGAGTATTGGCTGGCTGGAGAGTATGGGCAGCAGCTTTAGCACAGCCAGCCACACTACGATGGAGAAGAGAGTGATGTGGGTAAGGCTGTGGAGTGTGTGCCATGTCAGGGGCCTCTGCTTGCCTGGACCTGAGGGAGTCTTTGCTGGCTGGATAGTACAGGCAGTGGCTTTAGCAGAGCTGGCCACACCATGGAGGAGAAGAGAGTTAGATGGATCAGGCTGTGGAGTGTGCGTCTGGTCAGAACTGAATGTGATCACCAACGTTGGGATTTCAGTGTTTTCTGGTGGTAGGAGTACTGAATTGTTAACCCAGTCAGTTCAGGACTGAATCCCACTACAGTTACTGGTTTACTGTGTGACAACGAACATGTCACTTAAAGTCTGTCCATCAGTCCTTCAGCTGTACAGTTAGACTGATGCAGGATGACACTGCAAAGAACATGTTGCATTTCCTGTTGGCTATATTGGGTAAATAGATAAAAATGGTTTTCTCATGATGCACCTTTGCATGCAGTTATCACATAACACAGAAGTACTCATACTGTCAATGCAAGGTGTTATGAGTAAAATATGGAAATTGTCCAGAAGGAATTTTGGCTGGCTATGCATCACACAGAGTCGTTGACTTCACACACACACACACACACACACATTAGGAAAGGTTGAAAATAGGCAAGTACAGGCATGCATTTCATCATTGTTAGGACTCAACAGTGTGTTATAATGTAGAAACTCTTCTCTTGGATTACAAATCGGGGTGAGGGGAGGGGGACAGACACACAAAATCTGAATCATACTGTACCTGTTAGGAAATGTGTGAAAAAATGAAGTTGGAGTTAAACAGACTTATTTTTTTTTACTTAAGTGAAGTTGAACAAATATATTAAGAAAATAAACAAAGTCATGGGAGTGGAGGGATAAATAAATGTTGGGAAAAATGGCTGCCATTGTGAAACTGAATGTTCTGAAGGCAGCAGAGCTATGTATGCCAGGTGATGCTTCCTGTTTGCTGAAATGAGTTTGAAACAGTTGGTTATTATGTTGTAAGCACATGGATTCAAAATTGTTTTTGTCAATTAGGAGGTAACCAAATTGCCAACACATTTGATAAATAGGTAAACATCCCTAAACAACACAGCGAGTAGCAGAGCTGGATTTTTGTCAGGATGATTTTCTGGGAAACATTGCCGAAAACATCAGTTAACTGTGATCAAATATATACAACATGGATTTGTTTCCAGTGGGCCCAAGATGCCTTCTGTCATCCATCCAGTAGTACCCTGTGCTTCTGTAACTTGACAAAATTCAGCTGCAAGCAAAGCAGATGGTTTGCAACCTAGGTGTGGCCCTTGAAGGCAGTTGACTGCATGCTGAGGGTATGGAAGTTATACAGACAGGCTCCTACCACCTAACAAAAATGACAGATTGCAGTTGTACCTTGAGCCGGGCAATTTGAGGAAATGTTTACAGACTTTCTCCACCTCACACCTTGACTACTCTACCACACTCTACAAGAGTATGCTGGCAAATCTCAACAACAGTCAGCAGCTAATGCAGAACATGGCAGTATGTCTCCTGTCCTCCACCTGGATATATGAGCTTATATTGCCTGTGCTTTGTGAGCAACACTGGCAACCAATGCAGTTGTGGTCTGATTATAAGGTTTTATACGGATATTTGTGGCTGTGAAGGCACTTGGCCCCATCTACATCCATAAATTACTGATCAATCACAAGAAGGCTCTTGTTGTTGGGAGCAGTCTGTAATTGAGTGCTCATGGGCTACTGAAGGTGCCCACATAGAAATGATTATCAGCTGTGGTCCATGTATTTGCTATTGACATCATTCAAATCTGGATCACACATGAGACCCATCTATGAAGCACCCTTTGTTGATTATTTTTAATTCATAATTGAAAAACATACATTTTAGTTAGGCCTCCCCAAGTTAATTTTATTGCCAAAGTCTATTAATTACGTTAGAGGATGCTGTGTATTTAATCTTTTTGAAACTGAATGTTTATTGTTTGTTTGCTTTTATATTGCATTTATTGTTTTTTTCTCAGATATTTTAACACTGTTTCGAGCCTTAAAACAATGATTTACAGTAGATATAAAGCTTGTGTCTGTCTATGTGTCTTTTCTATTGATCTATCAATCTTACCATCTAAACGTTTAACAAGGAACTGAACTACAAAGCATTTCATTAATTTCAGAAAAGTGGTTTAGTTTTGCTTAAAGGGGACAGTAAAGTTGTGCTACAGTAGTTGGTAGCAGTTGTTTGTTTGTTTGTTTGTTTATTGTTCTAGGAATTACTACCTTTGAGCCAGAGGATCTTTTACAAAGGTTCCACGTCAATTAGGTACAGTACACAAGGTTACATAGATAACACAACAATTTGTGTTGTGTCAAGAGCAAGAAAACATATACAAATACATATCAAATCACTTGTGCAAAAGGACATGAGATATCAATAATCACATTATTATTACAAGAAAGAGGTCATGCCAGATTAGGAGAAACAAATAGGGAAAAAGTCCAGAACAGAGAGGGTAAGTGAATGGTGTGGGGAGCAGACAATAGCAGGAGAAAAGGTTTCCCAAACATGTCTTTGTCAAATAACGGAACAGGGTGGGTAGTGAGAAAATAGGAGGTTTAATCAGGGCAGTCACAGGAGCTGGAGTTGTATTGGAGGAACTGTATTTGTGAGGCATTTAGGTGTATTGCAGGTACACATATGTTGGGTATGTAGAGGAAATGTTGCAAATGGTGGGATAATTATAGGTGCATCTCATTTCACATTCCGGATTGTAGGCACTGTAAAGGGGGAACATTTAGAGGAAAAACACAGTCTTAGTACTGAGCTGTATATGTTCAAACAAGCTGTTTGCAATTTATATTTAGGATGGTATATGTATAAAGAGTGAATTGCAAGTGTTGTGCTATGGACAGTGGAAGGGCATAGTAAGGGAGGGAGACCTGTTAACTACTATTACTACCTACCCACCCACTGCTCAAGAGCAGTGAGGCAGGTGATTAGCAGATTAGGATCTACAAGGAGGGGAGGCAGGATTGGGTAGCAGGACAGGGCAGGGTGTAAGGTATTGGGGAGCTTGGTAAACATGGAAATAAAGATAAAAGAAGGATTGGAGGGACACAGGTGGTGACATGGGCATCCTTCAACTGAAAATGATGGGGGACACTTGTGGGCTAATAGGGAGATGGATAGGGTGGTAGGCTGGAGCAGCTGCAGAGCTGCAAACTTTCTTAAAATTGTGTGGAGGGAGGGGGTTGTTTGGTGTGCAGGCAAACAATGCAGCTTAGGAACAAGATCAGCTGCTTACAACTAAATCTAAGGAGGAGGCTGTGGGCTGCAATGGAAAACAACACAATGGATTGGAACAGTAGGAGGGCAGCTGAGGGGGTAGGCAAATCAGATGGGATGGACAGAAGATGTGTGGGAAAAGGGTGATAGATGGGAAAGGAGATGGGGCAACGTGACAAGAGTAATCAAGGGCAGTAGATGGAAAGGATGGGAGAGGGGAGGAAATGGGTGAACTAACAGTCACAGAGTCAACAACAGGGGGTCTAGGAACAGGAAGGAGAGTATGGCACATGCTAGGGAAGGGATATCAACAAATCAGTTTGCAGTACTGGCAGGACTGGGGGATGGGGAGGGAGTGTGGTCAGTTAAGGAACTGAGGTTAAACTGGAGGAGAACAGAATCGGAGGAGAGGACAAGAGGAGGCAGATTATGGGAAGGGGATGGGTCAGGTAAAGGGGATGTGGGGAAGGTTGTAGCTGGGGAGGGGAAGTATGAGCTTAATGGAGCAGGGTTACATCAAGGGGAGGAGGTATGAGGCACTTTGTGGAGGCAGAAGGTAAATTCAGTAGGTAAGGGGGGGATGGAGAGTAGAATGGGGATAAAGACTGGAGACAAATCCATAGGGTGGAAGGGCTAACTACTGTGCAGGAGGAGGTTGAGTGAAGAAGAAAGGGATGGGATAAAGGAAGGTCAGTGAAAGCAGAACATGTAAATGAGGGTGGGATCTTAGTGCTGGGAGACTCAATACTAAAAGGGGTCTGATGGGGAAGAAAGGGAGAGGCATATTCACATATGGGTGGAGGACATGCCAGGAATGACAGCGGAAAGGGTAGATCAATCTGTTCTGAAATATTCTAGGAGGGGTAGGGAGAAACCTCACATAATCATGCATTTGGAAATGAATGACCTAACAGGAAATACAGTATATGTAGTTCAGGGGAAGTCTGAGGAGCTGGTGATGCCATGTGAGGAGGCAGGCAGATCAATAGCATTCTCGGAAGTTCTCCCAGTGCCCAAGACAAGCACTGCAAGGAAACTGAGAATAGTGGAATTTAGCCTGTGGATAAAGACTGGTGTCAATCCAAAGGGTTTGGGATTGTGGGGGAGTGGGGTAGGACCTGGGAGTACAGTGATCTCTACACCAGAGATAGGCTACACTTAAGTGAGGAGGGAAGTAAAGTACTGAAGCAGAGACTGAGGGAATACTTAGCAAATGAGGTGTATTTAAACTAGGAGAGCGGGGTAGCGAGTGGGCAGGAGTCAGGCAGGATCCACATTAAGGGAAGCCAATCGTGCTTACCCCCCATACTGGCAGCAAGGGACTCAGGGAGAGTTCAAGGGTGGATGCTAGAAAGGGAGGTCAATCAGGTACAGGGGGAAGGGAACCAGGTGGAAGGTGTTAATCTTAATGTTAGGAGCCTAGGGAACAAATCAGCTGAACTGCAGGTCCTCATGGCAGAAGGGAAGGTGGACATGACAACAATCACCGAAACATGGGCCAACCAATATCACAATTGGGACCTGGCCATACCAGGATATAGGATATTTCTCAAGGATATATGTGAGGGAAGGGATTAAGTGTATCCAGAAGGAAGGGGAGTGGGGCAGGATGAAGGCATTATGGATGCAGCTTCAAGATTCCAAAAACAGGATACCCAGGATGGGAGTGGTGTACAGGCCACCCTCTCAGACAGAGGAGTTAGACAGAAAACTAGTGGGACATATCAGTAGGACTTGTGGAAGGTTATAATGATGATTGTGGGTGACTTCAACCTGCTGGGAGTAGACTGGGGTACCCCAAGCACAAAGAATAAAAAAGAGCAGGTAATTTTGGATGCCTTCCAGGACAGCTTCCTATTGCAATTGATTGACAAGCCAACCAGGTTGGGGAACATCCTTGACCTCATGCTGGCAAATTGTGAGTTTGCAAGGGATTTGAGGGTGGAGGAACTGCTGGCAGGAAGTGACCACTAATCAGTGTGGTTCATGATATACATGGGCAGGATGGGGTAGGAATAATTACCAAGGTCTTAGACTTCAGGAGAGCCGACTTCAGGAGGATGGGGGTAATAGTACAGGAGCATCTGACCAGAATCCATCCAAATATGAATACTAACCAGAAGTGGGAGGTAATCAAATGGGGACTGTGGAGGCAAACAGAACATGCTCCAAGGTCCAGAGTAAGAAGGCTAGGGCCCAGAAACCTAGCTGGGTGAGCAGGCGGTCATGTAAAATGTCAGGAAAAAAAGAGCTGCCTTCAAGAGGTTCAAAAAGATAGGAAGAGGGGAGGACAAAGAGGACTACCTGAAGAAGTCGAAGGAAGTGACAAGGCAATTCAGGGCAGCCAAGGCATTAAGGGAGTGCAGACTGACACAGGGCATTTAGGAGGGGGAGAAGGACTTCTTCAGGTACATCAGGGAGAAAAAGGGTTGTAAGGACCTATTTGTAAGGATTAGGAGAGATGGAGGATGGTTGAAAACAGGTACAGAACAGGCATAATCACTAAATGAATACTTCTGCTCTGTATCTGTGAAGGAGAAAGGAGGAACTGTTCCCAAGGAGGTGGGAGGGTAGACATAGGGAGGAAGGAGGTGACAGATGGGGAAATCACAGTGGGTAGGGTACTGGAGAGTTTGAGGGCTCTGAGGGTGGACAAGGCACCAGGGCCTGATGGCGTACATTCCAGGGTGCTGAAGGAACTGGCATTAGTCCTGGCAGAGTCCTTGGAAGACCTGTTCAATGCCTCCCTGGACTCAGTGAGTGTACCTCAGGACTGAAGGATGGATCACATGGTACCTTTCCACAAGAGTGGCCCCAAGGATGAACCAGGGAACTACAGACCAGTAAGCCTCACATCCATCATGGGGAAGCTGATGGAGACAATCCTGAAAGAGAGGCTGGTCTCCTTTCTGGAGTCCAATGGGCTACAGGAGGGTAGGCAACATGGGTTTGTTTCTATTTGGTCCTGTCAGACCAAGCTGGTGGAGTCTTATGACTGGGTAACTAGGCATTTATACATGGGCCATGCAGTGGACATCCTGTAACTGGACTTCAGTAAGGCATTCAATTTGATGCCACATGGAAGGCTGGGAAGTAAGCTGGAGGGCACAGGGGTGGGGGCAAAGGTGGTGGAATGGGTAGTGAACTGGCTGCAAGGGAGACAACTCAGGGTGGTGGTGGGAAGGGAGATCTCAGCTTCAAAAGTGGTTACAAGTGGGGTACCACAGGGCTATGTTCTGGGGCTGGTTGTTCGGTATCTTCATAGCAGACATCTCAGTCAGAATCAAGAGTAAGATCAGCCTGTTTGTGGATGATACCAAGATGGGAGCAGTACTGGATGACTTAGGAAGGTGGCAGGGGTTGCAGGACAATCTGTCAAAGCTGGAGACCTGGTTGGACACTTGGCAGCTGGGGTTTAATGCCAAAAAAGTGAAAATGCTACACTTTGGAGCAAAGAATCCAAGGAAGAGCTATCAGATGGGGTGATTCAGTTAGCCATGACAGAGGAAGAGATGGATCAGGGAGTGATCATAACAGGGTCAATGAATAACTTCCAGGAAGGGGAAGGTGATCCTGACACTGTACAGATCACTGGTCAGGCCACACCTGGAGTACTGAGTGCATTACTGACATCCATACCTGAAGAAGGACATTAGGTTACTGGAGGGGTGCAGTGCAGGGCAACAAGGATGATCCAATGGCTAGGGGATATGCCCTACTAGAGCATGCTGAGAGAGCTGAACATGTACTCCATGGAGTAGAGGAGTGATAGCTGGGATATGACTGAAACTTTCAAATACTTGAAAGGTACAGTATAAACAAGACATGAAAAGTGGGGCTGTTCAAGTTAAGAGGGAGGAAGGACACTAGAGTGCACAATCTAAGAGTGGAGGAGGCTAGATTCAGGAAGGAAATAAGGAGACACTTTTTTATGGAGATGGTAGTGTTTGGGTGGAAAGCATTGCCTGAAGAAGCGGTGTCCTGAAGTACAGCGGGCTGCTTCAAAAGGGGATGGGACAGGGTAAGGAGGAGGGTCATGGATGGGGGAAGGAAAGGAGGTGCAGCTGCAGATTAAGGATTGCTAGCTGTGCAACAGAGCAGACTTGATAAATCAAAAGGTCTTTATCTGCTGGCAACTTTGTATGTTTGCATGTTCGTGTGTTTGATCCTATTTAAAGAAATGAAATTCATACCTCAAAAGGTTGCATACTGTATCCAAATACACACTAATGTAAAAACTGTGTTTTAATTGTTTCCTTTTTATGAACAACATTCTACAGTTTTCTGCCTAGAACTTGTATTTTGGACCTTTTGCTAAGTTATGGTATTATGTGTAGAGAATGCAAAGCAAACCCTGTTAACCTATCAAAATCATGCTTAGCATTCTGAACACAAGCTGTGACACAGTTGTAACTCCAGATCTCAGGTGCCATAAAGAGAATTGTAAAAGATTGCTGTTGATGAAAACAGCCAGCAGTATAGCCTAGAGGTTAGAGTAACGAGCTGTGAATGAGCTTGGTACATCCAGCAGTCAGATCTGGGTTTGATTCCCACACCCTCCATTTGCATTTGCAGGGCCAGCCTAGTGGCACTGGAAGTTGAGGCACTGGATGCCACACCTTGCATCACACTGGTGACCCAGGTTTGGGAACAGACATGGGTTAGCATTGGTCAGCTGGCGTTTGGAGGGGATTGAGCATCCGGTGGACTGCTCTCTACTCCTAGGGGAGGTGGGTCTTGTTCCCAGCCAGTGGACACCGGGGGAATGGTGTCAGGAGCCATAAAGTTTGGGTCAGGATGTGGCAGATGTCCAACGGGTGGTCATGGTAGTAAGAACGTGTACACCTAACATCATTGCACATATGTGTTCCTGGGGGAAACCTTAATGAGTAATAGCCCTGGTCCATGGGACAGGCAACAGCAGCATCCTGTGCCTCACAGCCACACACCCAGTGCCAGGCTCATCCCACTGGCTCTCCCAATCCCTCACCTTGCCCTGGATTTGGCACACTAGATTGTAGATAGAGCACCAGGGTTGAACAGTGGCCCCACCTTGGGGGTTTCAGAGATAGGGGGTCCAGCAGACCAGGGTGGGTGGGGAGTGTCTGTCCCCTATTTCTCTGAGGGTGAGCACCAGGCAGGTGGTAGAGCAATAATGGCAAGAGGGGTCTGCCTGAGAGAATTCCCAGGTCCAGTGCAGAAAGTTAAAAAAAAAAAAACTCACTTGCATACTGTGTTACTCTGAACAAGTCACTTAACTTCCCCAGTGCTCCTGGGTTGCCCCTTGAAACAGGCACTTGTGCCTAATGGGCCCTACCCAGTTGCCAAAGAATAATAAAATAATATAAGACCATGAGGTCCTGGACACCAGAGCCCATATTGTGTATTATCTTTGTGAAAGTTCAAGGTGTTTATTTCAGTTAAAAAAAAAATCTACCACTGGTCTGACAAGATGTTTTGTTTTTTTTTAAGCAACAAATGGTGCCTTGGCCTCATTGGTCTTGTAATAGTTAATGTAAATAGCATAATTAATTAATTGTCACAAGTTTATGAATCTTAGGTAATGTTACATACAATTCACTTTACATGGGACACATTTAAAAACAATACAATATTCATTCTTTTTCACAATGTATTTTTCCAGGACAAAGCAGCTAGGTGAGATGCAAAATCATTTTCAGTGGTGTTCTGCTTTTTTTTCCATTTTACAGCAACTTTCTCACCAAAAATATGTGATGTATGGCAGCTCAAATTCAATGCAAAGAAGTGCAAGGTAATGCACCTGGGAAACAAAAACCCAGTGGAAGAGTACACAATGGGGGCCGAGATACTGACAACAACAAAAATGGAAAGGGACCTGGGGGTAATTGTATCAGATGACCTAAAGGTGGGCAAGCAATGTGAGAAGGTGGTAAGGAAGGCTGGAGGGATACTGGGATGCATAGGGAGAGGCATAAATAGTAGAAAACAGGAAGTCGTTATCCCTCTGTACAGACAGTTGGTGAGACCCCATATGGAGTACTGTGTGCAGTTCTGGATACCCCATCTCCACAAAGACATAACCAGAGTGGAGGCTGTCCAGAGGAGGGCAACCAAAATGGTGCAGGGTCTGCACCAGAAGACATATGAAGAAAGACTAAAGGAGCTTAATATGTATATCCTTGAGGAAAGAAGGGAGAGAGGGGACATGATAGAAACATTCAAGTACCTCAAGGGAATCAACAAAGTCCAAGAGGGTAGCATCTTTCAGAAAAAGAGATGTCCAAGAACAAGGGGGCACAATTTGAAGATAGAGGGGGGATGGCTCAGAGGTAATGGGAGGAAGTATTTTTTCACAGAGAGGGTTGTGGATGCATGGAACTGCCTCCAAGAGGAGGTCATGGAGTCAAGAACAGTGAGGGAATTCAAGAATGCATGGGACAGACATAAGGCAGTCCTAGTGGGGGGTTGGGAGGAAGTAAGCTGTTGGTTAACTAGGATCTGCAGCTTATCTGTTAAAGTAGGAAAATGGGCAGAAAAGGTGGGCCAAGCTGTCCTTATTTGCCATCAAATTCAATGTTTCTATGTAAAAAGCAACCCATGCAAGAATAATACATTTTGCTAGCATTTCAGATGATCACATGCTAAGTTCATTCTTTTTGACTTTGGGGGTAGGGAGATGAAGAGGTGCATTCTTGTTGTATAATTACAAATAGATGCAGCTGAAGTTAAAAATATGCAACTTGCATAGCACACAGCACAGTGTGCAAATATGAGTAGTGAAATTTGTACAATTGCAATATGCAATTTGCCACACTGTGCATGCACTATGAACCTAGCAGTGGATTTTACAATGTGAATTGCAGCAGTCTGTGTCAAAAATTCACCATAAAGTTTTATTTGTAGCAATTTTTGTAGTAAAATTTGCTGTGAGTGTGGAGAATTGTGTAGTGTGCAATTTGCAAATACTACATGTTGTGTGTAGTGGCCAAATTCACCACAATTCATATGAAAATTTTTAATTCTCAGCACTACTAATTACAAAAAAAGACATGCCATTGTAGCAGGGTAAAAAGTGGCAGCAGCATACCTCATGGCAAGAGAATTACAGAGTACACAGTGCCTCAGTTTTAGTGAGGACAATTACAAATTGGTCAAAAGTGAACTAAAACAGTCCTATCAGAGTGCACACATTCTCCATGTAACCAGATTGCAAGATAATATACACTTGCACTGAAGATAGAATTGTAATAAAGAGAAAGAAGTACTGCACTTACATATTTCTGAACATATGTCATTGAATATTCAGAATATATGTAACTAAAATGTGTTTTCCATGTGGGCAAGCAGCTCGTTGAAACTGTTGCTGCCATTCTGCCTAACATTTATTTTTTTCAACAAAAATCTTCTCAGACAGCAGATATACAAAACTATATTTTTATGATTAAAAAGCTGTCTAACCAGCACATGACACTGAAAGATATTGCTGTTGTATCTGTGAAGAGCTTCAGTGCTGCTACATTCCTCTTTAGTTTAGTCTTTGCAGAGCTGCATAAAGAACAACTTTCTTTTTATTACTGGAATAGAGCTTGGGGTCACTGCTTGGCATTCTCTCACGGCAATCGTTTTCTTTTTTTTTCCTTCTGAAGAAAGAGAGCACTTCCATGGCAACAATAGCATTTGCTTTATTTCATTCCTCGTCTTCCTTTAAGCCTCTAGATCTCTGTTTTGCTCTGTAATGTTTTATTGGCACAATCATTAGGCTGGTCTATCAAGGGTTTAGACAGCCCCTTGCAACAGTGAAGGATGTGCCTGGTGTTCCGTATGTTTTGTGACATTTGACACTCCCTACTCCTGCATCTAATCAAAGAAACATGTTCCATGCTTTGTTCATAGTAATATTGTTCAAAAGAGGGATAGGAAAGCCTAAAGGTGGTGGTTTATTTTACTTGCCAGCGTACATGCTGCATATGTAAGGATTAAACAGTAACTCTTGAATAAGCAGTATGACATTTTGCACACATCCTTCAATTCATAAACTCTCATACTTATCTGCTACTGTAGATAGGATAGTTTAGCTAGGGTTCATCCACATCATCCTACTACTTTGGCAGTATATAGCATTTTTCTGGGTAGTTAACAAGCTGAAACACAATATAGGCAAATGCTAATGGACCAATTATAAACCACTCAAACCACTTCTTTCCAATTTGATGTTCAAGATTTACATTATAAGACTGAATACAAAAAAAATCATTCAAGGAAAATGTAAGCCTAGTAACAAAAACAAATCCAACAATAAATATTTCTAAGCCTATTATGCACTTTTGCAGAGTCTTGTAGTAGTCATTATTGATATTTATCCAGTTGTCAGTCAGATGCAGAATCTGATGGTTCCTACATTGCAAGATTACTTAAAGGTAAATCCATATGATGTGAGCAATTGAAGATTAAGATGGCATTTAAAGATAATATTTTCAGTATAGTGTCACATTTTTAAAAGATGATTAATTAATCTAAAGCTTGCATTAATGCCTTAACAATGACTGTTTCTAATGTAGTAAGAGCATAGCTGGGTTTTACATGATCTTTGAAGTAGAAGAAAATAGGGACTTGTGCCTTGCATGCATTTCAATGTAATTTAGTGGTAGTGTAATGCATGTGTGCACCTACTTCACCCACCAAATTAGAAGAGGATGTTAGCAAGTAGGAGAGGGAGCCTGTAATTAATGCAACAGGGCAAACAGTTGTTTTTGTCCAAAAGCTTGGTTCATCTGCGAGTAATACAAATATTGCCATGCTTGTCAAGTTTACTTTTTGGGGTATCTGCTATGCTGTACACCATATGTTTGTTTTATTTTCTCAATCCTTATCTACAGTTATTAATATGTAAATGTGGTGACCATCTTTTTTCCTTGAAAAAAACTGAATTAAAATATTGAAACACTTAGAAAAATACTTGAATTTTGGTGGGACTAGAACATCTTAATACCAAATACAAGTGGAAGATGCCTGGAATCTTTTATAGTGAAAAAAGGTAGGATAAAAGTCTTATATCAAATTGTGTTGCACTGCTGCTTTAATAAATCAAACACATCTTGTAAAACTTATTATTTAACAACTAAAACAATATTACAGTTAAAACTTGCATGGAATTACTCACATAAATTATATTGAGGACATGTGGTTTAGTAGTTTGAACACCAAATTGGTATCCAGGAGATCACAGGTTTAAACCCCAATAGGGCCAAATACTCACTGTATGACCCTGACTGAGTCACTTAACCTCTCAATGCTCCAGTCCAGCCAGCTGTGGAAATGGGTAACAGAATGTTCCCACTGAAAATGTGATTTTGCATCTGAAATAAACACTTATGTAAACAAACTGTACAATAAAAAATAGTGAAATCATTTAAATTTAAAAGTTTCTAATCTCTTACTAATCCACACAATAGCATATACTTCAGGAAGCAAAGACAGTCTATATAACAGCTAAACATATATGTACGTCCACCTCATACTTATCAGAACAGTGTGATACATGAAAACAACTTTTAAAACAGGTGACACATCACATGGCCTTCTTTTAAAGACCCTGTGATGCTATTGGGACAACTCTGAATAAAAAAAAATTATATTTAGATTCAGTTTGACTTATATTTCAAATTTATTTTTTAATTCTCAACATTATTTCTCCATTACTAATTACATTTGCACACTAAATATCCCTGCCCTACCTGCTCTAGTTGCTTGTCTACACCTGACATCACAATTCTGCTTATGACAACACAGTTGGTTTCTGTGGACATAATTATATTGCCATAAACATGATATTATGATGTCAGGCAATCTGGGGAAATAAAGGCCAGGTAACAGTAATCTTGTTTTCATATAGCGGTCCTCTATAATAATGAGAAATCAGTGACACATGACAGAAAACATATAAACTATAAATTGAGTTATGTCTAAATCTTAACACTTTTCAGTTTTCCCAATGGTATCAGGGGCTCTTGAGATCTCTATGTTGTTCTTACTCTTGACAGCCCCTGCACATATTATCCCCTGCTGTATGATCTGTGTAAGTACAAGTAGGAATGTGCACTAACCAAGCCTAGCCCCTTCATGTTCATATCAGAAATCAATGTCTCAAGCACTGTGCATGTGCCATGAGTAACCAAAATAAATGTTGCACTGTATTACCCAGTATAGGAAGTAAACATGTGTCGTCCATGTAAAACTCTATGCCACATAAACATGTATGTTGATTTCAAGTCTTGCAGCATCCAAAGCTTCCAACTGAATGACTTCCAGCATTCATTTTCCAAACCCATACAATTTAGAACCTCTAGTTTACCCTCATTAGGCCTTTGCCAGTATTTATCTATCCAGGTGGGAGGACTGGGTCATTAAAGACACGTTTTCAGCCATGCCTTGGGCAATGTTCCAGTAACAATCAGGTAATTTCATTTGTTACTAATTCACCTCTCCAACTTGCTAGACTGCAGCACTACTATCTTTCTGACCCTGTATAATGCAGCTAAGCAAAACTTCTACTTCTCTGGTATCATTACTTTGCCAATGTGCTAATGTTTTTTTCTATGCTATGCTATAATAATTTAAAAAGATGTTGATATCAGCAGTATTGCAAGTGCAGCCATCTGCTCCCTGAAGTCTATTACTTTTCTACTGCTCTTAAGCAGGACTGCACCTGGATATACATTACACTTGTCATTCAAACCTCTTGGCTTCTTTATTTAAATGACCCTATGCACATTCTGGAAGGCTCATCAATTCATCTCTACTAATGTTACTGTAACTCCTCTAGTTCCATCTCTAATATCAGGCAGCTAAATTAAACTTCTTACTTCACTTGTTATTGGACCACACTCTGCAGATATTTCTTTTCCTGATGCTTAACCAGAAGTACTGCAGTGTCTTTAGTGACATTTGGAATTTTATTTTCTGCAAGCTAGCAGTGGTGAATTGCAAACAGAAAATAATCTATATAATTTGCTTGGAGAAAATCTGATTCTAATTTTCCATTAAGCAAACATAGAGATAAATGGTAAGTTAAAAGACCAGATGTCCATTTATTTATTTATTATCCTTGTACATACATGTTTTTACTGTAGATGGGAAATAAAGGCATTTCACGCTCACTTCCTTCAGTTTTTATGGGGTTTATCGACTATCCGCTTGGTAAGGAAAATGACATGACTGGATCTGCATAACATTTATCAGTAGGAAAAATCACTCTGGCAACAACATTTATCCATATTTTCATAGGAAGTTCATGCAGAGGACTCAAGAACAGGACCTCTGTTTACTGCACAGGTATATCATACTGATCTAGTTCAAGAGATCTTTCCTACCAGCAAGTCTGCACATTTCTAATGTAGTTAAGTGCTATGGCAGAGTCAAAGAAAAATGTAATGCTATCTGGGATAATGTCAACTTTAATCCAGTGGGGATTAATTTTGATTGGCAATGAAAGTACTGTTGTGTTTTACCTCCTGGGAAATGTAGCTAAATGAATTGAATCACAAGAGGAATTAATTTATGTTTCAGAGATTAATTTATTTTGGAAATCAGGTGAAAACAGGGTTAGAGATACTGTATGTGCACAGCAATGCTCTGCTTTGTTTAAAACTTACAGTAAAATATACCTCAGGCTACTGCTTGTGCTCAATAAATGAATCATGTATTATTAAGGATTTGTATACACGTTCCATGTTTTTTTTTTCCACTCTCATATTGTTCTGGAAACACATTACAATACTTGTACCTAGCTGTCCACATTAAAACAAAGACCTGTTAACTTTATCTCAATGCTATAGCCAAACAATAAGACACAACATGACATGAGCTGTTGTGGGATAATGGCAGGCTTTCGGTTGGTTGTAGTGTGAGGCATATCTAAGTTATTCCATTACCCGAGAAGTGAGGTTATCATACACAGTGCACAAACTTAAATGTCTTTTTGTGATGATGAAAAGGCTCCCTGTGCTGTGGTGATAGTTAATCAAATGTTATGTTTTTTTGTTTATATCTGAATGATTATTTTTGTTATGATAGGTCATTTAAAAAAAGTTTGGCACTGTTCTTGTGCTCTTACAGTAGTGGCTGCTCACACTAGAAGTGAGTGGCTGTAGTTTAAAGATAAATGAAGGGCAAATGAGGTTCAGTGTGGTAGTTTTGTGGCATTAGTGTGTGTGTACATGTATGCATGTGTGTGTGAGGCCTTTACTTGACAATTGTAGCTACAGTGGGTTGACTGAAAAGGCAGGCAGAAGGAATAGCACTTTCAGTAGCAGTAGGAGAGATGGACAGGTGCCCAGTGGGTGCAGCAGTTTTAGCAGCAGTGGGACAGCTACAGAGAAGGCCATGTGTGTGGGTCTATTAATTATGAAGGGTGTGGACCATGGACTGGGTAAATCAATAGCAGCATTAGAAAAAACGTTACTGGTTTCATATAGAAGAGGCAAGAGTTTGCATGATACACTTGTTCAGAGCTACCAGTCAAAACAAAAGATTGTGGAGTTTTCTAGAAAACATGGATATAAACCCTCTGGCATGTCCCACATATGATATTTAATAAATCCTTTTTTAATTTTTGTAAAACCTTAAACTGGTAGAAAAGAAACTGTGGAGCAAAATTAATTGCAATTCTATGGCAGTGGTGTATCTCATCTTCCATTCGTGTGGCTGTTTTTATGTCGGACAAACCAAGAGAAAGTTGTGTTTCTGACTGTTTGCACATATCCAAGTCACTAACATAAAAACGTTGAATATGCTGTTGCTGCCCATATTCACAATTCTCCACCAGATGTGATACTTAAAATACAAGCATTTGGAATTGAGACAATTGCCTCTAATGTTAGAGGGGGGATCTAGACAATTTACTAAATAAGAAGGAGCAAGAATGAATTTTCTAGCTGGACTCATTGAAAAAGCCAGGACTAAATGGTAAATTAAAAATCAGACCATTGTTACTAAAAAATTAAGATCAGTTAGGATGATATCATGAACTATAAGCTCCTTATTCCCTGGCCCCCTCCTCTTTTTGGGAAACAGACACTTTGCTTACGTGTACATGACAGGCAAAATAATGTACCTGACTAACACATAGAAGCAGTCCTTCTGAAACATCTTGTCATTTTGAAGCAGTCTGTTACTATTGGTCACATCAATTTTTGTTTTCCTTTTTCAGGGTCTGAGTGCACTCAGTTTTTAAGGGATTGAATTTCTTTGAGAGAACCAAGAAGACAAACACAAGTGGACTGTTAAATTTATTGTTTGAATATCTTGTTAAATTATGATGCTATAAATGTGATGGCTAATAATTTCACTGCTGAATGATGTCATATTATATATGTTTTTGATTGGTAAAAAAACACTGTTTAAACTGCAACCTATCACACACCAATTTATCCACTGATGAAGCCCATGTGGATAGGGGCAAAACATAAGGAGGTGGTGGTTGGCCACTACCTTATGCTTCTGTTGGGTTGCTACACATGTGTTCATGGCTGCCGTGAGGAATAAAATGGAGTTATCCAGAGACCATTGCCTGCTTGGTTTCCTTACATGATGGGTGAGTGCTCTCTACCAAATCTTGTGACTAATATTTTCTGAGATGCACCACCACCCTGTGCTCATTTCTACTTTCCCTGCATTGAACATAATTTGTGAAGCATGGGTTGAATTTAAAAGCCTCTAAAAGGAATCATAACAGCCACTACTACCATTAAGATGGAGGATCATAACATGGGTGCTAGCAACACAGAAGATGCTATTGGGGGAAGGATTAATGCATCCCTTTTTGTTAACAACAACACTAAGAACCCCCTACTATGGCAACATCACAGATGGAGTCATTCCAGCAACAAATACTGCCAATTATGACTCTATTTAAAACTCGACTAGAGAGGCATTCTTTACACTTGAATAAAACTGTCCTCTAGAGCATGTAGCATGCACTGTTAGTGACTATCAATAGAAGCTTACATTAAAGTTCAAAGAGTGCTGCAGAGTCTATGAATCCTAAAAAGACCTACCTTAGGCCAGGACCAACCCCATTTCATTCAGAAATGGGACACCAATTTACATGAAGCTGCCATCAAATTAATGAACATGATAGTAAGTTATAATCTTGAGATTGAGTCTGAAATCAAAAAAGGCATTGACCAACAAGATGAAAAAGTAATGACTGTTCAAGAACATGCAGAGTTTGAGAAGTTCCAGGAAAAATTTACAGATTACCTGAAGTTTGATGATAATAAGATACAGGCTCAGATGAAAAATAAATTTACAAGGGACACAAATTATTATTTGAACAACCGAGTTTAATTAGAGAAAAAAACAAAACACTTGGTAACACTACACTGTCCCTTACACCTGCATTGACTGCATCCACTGACTCATCCAATATGCCATGATCCATTTTGAAGCACAGAGAGAATGCAGTGCATGAATACAGTACTGGTGATAGCACTTCAGAATTTAAGGTGAGCAAGAATGAATGACGACATGGGCCTTTTTAAGATGGAATCCTGCTGGGAGCAGCAGCTCCAGGAGGAGCAACCACTGCAAATTCTTAAGATTCACAGAAGAAAGAGCAGAAAACTGTGCAAAATGAGGAGGAGTACTAAGAAGGGGAAAAGGCAGAGGAAGAGGGTGTGGACATGGAACAATGACCAACAACCTTTTTTGGATGGTTGCCAACTTATTGGACAGAGAGTTTACTGACATAGAACTACAGGTACTTTCTAAGGGTTTGACTTTCATCCCTACACATAAACTGAGTGAATTTAGTGAATATGTAGATATACAAAAGTTTGCAAGAAAATTAAATCTGAAACTGTTTTTTGCAGATAAAATTCCATCAGGTAATCAAACCATTGAGAATGAGTGTGAGAATTTAAATCAATATGCTGCTAGCCTAACCCCAGAAAGTATTTATTCAGAATTCTTATAGTTAAAACCCCAGCAACGTTCTGTCCCCCATATATCCTAACATAGACACATTTCTCGAACGCTGAATTAGTGATTTAAATGAATTGTACGAAATATAGCCCTAAAATGCCTGCCTGCAATATAACTAATGAGGAACATCAGGCTTTGAATAACTTAAGCAATGATGTATTAATTGTAATCAAACCCACCAATAAAGGCCAAAGTATAGTGATTCAAAATACAGCTTGGTATACTAGGGAGGTTTATAGACAATTATCTGACCCTATATTCTACCAGCAACTCACCTATGGCAATTCTTCAGAAATAAAAAAAAGCAAATTGAGCTTATTATTTTATATGTATGTCAAGATATCATCAATACCACTGAGTTGTATTATTTGACAGTGCAGAGTCCTATGAAGCCTGCATTTTACACTCTACCAAAAATTCACAAGCACCCTACAGATCCCCCAGGCCAACTGATAGTATCTGGGATTGGGTGGGTGACCAAACCTCTGTCTAGATATGTAGACAGTTCTTTGAGACCTTTAGTATCCCAAATCAAATGTTACTTACAGTATGGGATACAATCATGTATTATCTATTTTAAAGGAAATACAGATGGATGACCAATGGCTATTAGTAACAATGGATGTAGACTCTATACACAAACATCCCATGTGAGGGTGGTTTACAAGCCACTGAGTGCCACTTATTGAAATACACAAACTTACCCCAATAAAAGACTGAAGTAATAACTAATTTAGCAGATTTAGTGCTTAAAAACAATGTTTGAAGACACCATTTTAAGCAGATCAAGGGAACTGCAATGGGTGCCACTTTGGCACCCAGTTTGGCCAATATGTACCTTGGGGAATGGGAGAACAAATATGTGTTTTGAGAAAAACAAAACCTTTATCTTGATAAAATTGCCCGATACAAATGATTTATTGATGATGTGATAATGATCTGGAAAGGGACTAGGGAAGAACTAATAAAATTTGTCATGTTTTTAGAGAAAACAAATCCGAACCTCAGGTTTAAAGTAATAGCCAACCCAGACTCTATACATTTTTTGGACCTTAACATTCAGAAAATGAGGGATGGTACTGTTATGACAAACCTATACAACAAAACAACTGATAGGAATAGTCTTCTCCTTGTGAAAAGCTGTCACCCAACACATGTTATTAAAGATTTACCTTAAGGCCAAATCATGCAAATAAGAAAAAAATTGTGTCAGTGATAAATGATATCAAACAGGAGCACAAGAACTCACATAGAGGCAGTTAGAGAGGGAATACCATGCAGTAGATTTTGAGAGGGCAGTAAAACAAGTGGACACAATGCAGAGAGAAACATTGTTCCTTCAGAAAAAGAAAATGAAAAAAGCAGATCCTGTATTGACTTTTGTGACAACTTTTGGGGATGGTACAAAGGAGGTTGTTGATATAGTGAAACACAATTTGACTGTACTGTGAGGTACACCACAGTTTAATCCACTATTAGAAAAACTGTTACTGGTTTCATATAGAAGAGGAATGAATTTACATGACACACTTGTTCAGAGCTACAAGCCAAAACAAAAGATTGTGAAGTTTTCTAGAAAACATGGATGTAAACCCTGTGGCATGTGCCACGTGTGTTATTTAATAAACACTTGCTCTGATTTTGTAAACCCTAAAACTGGTAGAAAAGAAACAATTCAGGGCAATATTAATTGCAATTCTATGACAGTGGTGTACATCATCTCCTGTTCTTGTGGCTGCTTTTATGTCAGACGAACCTAGAGAAAGTTGTGTTTCCGATTAAAAGAACATTTCCAAACTATTAAAAATCAAAACTTGAAATATACTGCTGCTGCCCATGTTCACAATTACACTCCAAATGTGACACATAAAATACAAGCATTGGGAATTGAGGCAATAGCCTCTAATGTTAGGGGGGATATAGACAATTTACTAAATAAGAAGGAGCAAGAATTGATTTTCCTGCAGGACGCATTGAAAAAGCCAGGACTAAATGGTAAGTTCTAAATCAGACCATTCTTACTAAAAAGGTAAGATCAGTTGGGATGATATCACAAGCCATAAGCTCCTTTTTCCCTGCTCCCCCTTCCCCTTTCAAGAAATAGACACTGTACTTATGTCTACATGACAGGCAAAACAATTTACCTGACTGAAAAAAATAGAAGCAATGCTTTTGAAACATCTTGGCATTGTGAAGCAGTCTATTGCTATTGCACACATCTCTCAATGTTTTGTTTTTCTTTTTAAGGATCTGAGTGTGCTAAATTTTTAAGGGATGGAATTTCTTTGTGAGAATCAAAAAGGTCAAACACGAGTGGACTGTTCAATTTATTGTTTGATTATCTTGTTAAATTATGATGCTATAGATGTGATGGTTAATGAGTTCACTGTTGAATGATGTCACATTATACACGTTTTTGAATGGTAAAAACACTGGTTAAATTGTATCCTATCACACACCAATTTATCCTCTGAATAGCCCCTGTGGATAGGGGTGAAACATAAGGAGTCAGTGGTCTTCCACTGCCTTATGCTTCGGTTGGGCTGCTACACATGTGTTCATGGCTGTTTTGTGCAATAAAGTAGAGTTATCCTGAGAACAATGCCTACTTGATGTCCTTACATGATGGGTGAGTGATCTCTGCCAATTCTTGTGTCTAATTAATATTTTCTGAGATGCACCACCACCCCTGTGCTCACTTTCTACTTACTCAGCAGTAAAATGTAATCAAGTTTATTAAAATTAGGAATCTGACCTAACATTACCCTTCCCCCCACCCACAAATGAAACATACTGCCCCTGCCTTCCCCAGCTGAGCACTACCATGTAAGTCACTACTCACTCATCATCATAAGCACCTCCACCCAAACCCTATCTGGTCCTCACCATTCTGCTCCCACCAGACTGAGAAAACAACCAGCTACAGTGCAAGCCTGTTATAATGGACACATTTGTACACACAACTTTTGCCCATTATATCTAAAAGAGGTGTAGCCTGTGTGTTAGGTGTGTCAATGTGTGTGAGCATGAGCTCAGAGAGAATGAGAACTTATTATAAAGCTTCACATATTACTCAAACCCTGCCTGGCATATGTTTCTGTATTCTGTGTGTTTATTTAAAGCTATTTATCTGTCAGGAAAAATTAATTATTTTAAGGAAGTTTATTGCAGAAGGTAAGAAGAACATAATAACTCCATTGGCTGGATGTTGGGGTTTTAGGACACAAAAAACAAAATGGACTGTAAGGGGTTTATTGAAATATAAAATAACTTACTTTAAATTGAGTTAATTTACTAATAAAAGTTTATGCAGCTTGTGTAGAATTATTTTTCTAGACATGTTAGCTCTGTAGCTTCTCCATCTTAATTTTATATTTACCAAATCTCCTCACCAGCTCTGCACTGAGCCCCTAAAAAAGCACTACAAGTGCCCATAAAATCTTCATAGAGTCCATTATAAGCAATGTTTTGGTCCATTATAACCATAGAAACATGCATTGAATTTAATATATTTGGTTTGGGAAATCAGTTTTTGTCTGCTATAACCAATTGCCCATTATAACAGCGTCTGTTATAAGTAGAGTGCACTGTATAAGGAAAACAGTCACAGTGTACAGCATCTGTTCTGTTCAGTGTCCATCTCATAATGGCAATGCACAAATGAGTGAATTGTAACATCTTTCCTCCTAGTAAACACTTTACTGTTCTTTCATTTGTGTTATGAGATGGGCACTGAACAGAGCATACACTCTGCACCAGGGGACAATTTTCTTTCTTACAGGTTGTTTTTCTGGGTGCTGGTGTGGAGACAAGTGTGATAAGGACCATAGGGGAGTTGGGTGGAGGTGCTTGTGATGATGAGTTTGTAGTAACTTTCTTGGTGAGACTCGGGTAGGGTTAGGGGAAGGTGGGGGATTCTATTTGTTGCATGGGTGGAGGAAGGGTACGGTTTTGTCAGACTTCTAATTTTATATGAACATATCAACATACAAAGACACCAGCAGAAAAAGGAAATTTGGTCTATCTAGTCTACTCATATTGCAGGGTCCACAGCTTGAGCTACTGTCCCTGATCCCCCTCCTCACTCCTCCCATCCTCCCTACCCATGATCCTTACCTTCCCCTATTCCCATCCCAGCCTGTCTTGAAGCTGCCCACTGTTTTCAATGAGACCACGTCTTCTGGCAGTGCATTCCAAGTTTCCACCACCCTCTCTGTGAAGAAGTGCTTACTGGTCTCCCTACAAAACCTCCCCCCTCCAGCCTAAGACTGTGCCCCCTTATGTTATGGTTGCCACTCAGCTTAAAGGGACCCTCCTTTTCCACCTTATTTATCACTTTCTTTTTTTTTCCAATTGTTTAACCAGGTGAGACACACTAAGTTGAAAGCTTTTTTACAGGTGCAACCTGGGAGCACAGGAAAGTTAAGTGACTTGCTCAGGGTCACACAGTATATGAAAGTGGGGACTGTGGGATTCAAACCCAGGTCTCCAGGTTTGCAGCTCAGAGCCTTAAACCACTGTGCTATACTACCTCCCTGTACTCCCTCCCTTTCTAGTACTTGAAAGTCACAATCATGTCCCCTCTCTCTCCCTCTCTCTGTCTCGCCTTTCCTCCAGGGAGTACATGTTCAGTGCCCTCAACCTCTCCTTGTATGCCTTACCCTGCTGATCTGCTGTCATTTTTGTAGCCCTCCTCAGGACCTTCTTCAGCAGGTTAATGTTCTTTTTGAGATGTGGACACTGTCACACATGGACAGCCGGTCCTGATCCCTGTATCATTTCTTTTTTTGAAAATATAAAAAAATGTATGATGGACTGTGGCAAGAGGAAATGCTGGCTTGCTGAAACTGACACTTCAACCCCCCCAGAGATAAGTTCAAAGGACAGGACATAGCTAAACTGCAGATATCTGGGTACAACTATCTTGTCAATTTGCTTTGATCCCAGGAAATAAAATTAGCCATTCATGATGTCCTCAGGGAAATCCTTTGATCTGCACTAGATGTCATGAGAAAAGGGACTCTGGCCAGTGTTATGAATAACCTCCCAGGAAGCCAGCTCATTTCATTAAATAGACCTTTGATGTGTAGATACCAAGCCCCAGATGGAATTATGGAGTCAAATACACTTTTGCTTTGAATGCAGTGACTTATATCAAAGATACTTTTAATGTGTGTGTGAAGCAAAGCACAGACTGGTTTAGACCAGTCAACATGAGAAGAGGAGATTTATTATGTCATCTCTTATTTTTTTAAGTAACTTAGTACACCATCATGTGTTATAAAATATAGATTTTGTTATACCAAGGCAGAGCTTGGTGACCTCAGAGAGAAGGCCAGCTCAGGACTGGTTTTAAACCCACTGAGCAAACCTTAAGACACACACTTTCATATCTCTGACCGAGAGAAGAGGAACATCAGAGCACTGAAAAGATTAAGAAGTAAGGACCTTAGACAAGATTAGTCTGAGTGTTATTATTTGTAGTAATCTGCACATTTAACCTGTTTGTTTTAAGGCTGTATGTGTTGGGATATTTTGTTCTGTAATATTGTCTGTTTTCCTATTTTAAAGTAAAGATATATATTTTAAAATGGAACCTTCCTGGAGTGCCTTGAAATTTCTTTTTATATAATTGGAGCTTTTAAAGGTTATATTTAACACTGTGTATGAGCTTACTGTTATACCAAACTGGGAAACAGAGTTTTCTAAGGTCTTGCATAGAGTTCTAAGGGTTCATTTTGAAGACTTGGTTAGGTGCCCGTAGGCAAAGTAGGCAAAGATATCTGGCCCCTCAAAGACAGAATTATCTGAGCCTGATAATTGGGTATGCTAACAAGAGGTTATTAGTTTGAATCCCTCCAGAACTTGAGACTAAGGTGATTCAATCCCACAACACAGACAAGAGGGTTACCTTGTACTGTTAACTGTCCACAAATCATAATCTCATAAGTTGGCACTTTGGGAGTAGAGGGCTGGCGGGTTGAGCAAATTTGTGACAGGCACCAGTACTGAACTCCATACTCTAGATGTGGCCTCACCAGTGGCCTGTACAATGATAGTATAACCTCCTCTCTCTTACTGCTGATCCCTCCAGCTATGCATCCCAGCATCTTGTATTCCCTTGCTGCTGCTTTCTTGCACTGCATGGAGTGCTTCAGGTCACTAGTAATCAACACTCCCAGATCCTTCTCCTTCTCCTCCTCTGATGCAGATACCTGGACTCCACCAAGGTAGGACTCTGTCCTGGGATTCTTGGCTCCAATAGGCATAACTTTGCATACCTTGGTATTGAAGCCAAGCAGCCAGACTATGGACAACCTTCACAGCTTTTCCAGATCATCCTGTAGGTTCTGTATCCCTTCAACTGTGTACACTCTCTCTCAGAGCTTGGTATCATCAGCAAATAGGCACATTTTGCCCTTAATGCCATCCCCAATCTCATTGTTGAAAACATTGAACAACAACAGCACTGGCACTGAGCCCTGTGGGACCACACAGGTGATCTCTCTGGTGCAAGATAACTCTCTTCCACACCCACCCTCTGGGTTCTGTCCCTCAGTCAGTTTTCCACCCAGCTGGACATCTTATCCCCAACTGCAAGATTCATGAACTTCCTGATTAACCTTTTGTGTGGCACAGAGTCAAAGGCCTTGCTGAAATCTAGATAGAAGATGTCTTCCCCTTGGCCCCTGTCTACTGTCTTAGTGACCCAGTCAAAGAAGTCATTCAGATTTATTTGACACAATCTCCCTCCATGAACCTGTGCTGCCTTGCATCCTTGAGACTACCAACCTTTCCTTAAGTATGGTCTCCATGAGCTTGCGCACAATTGAGGTCAGACTGACTGGTCTAAAATTCCCTGGGTCATCCTTGGGACCACTTTTGTGGAGGGGCACCACATGTGCTTGTCAACATCCAACTTAGAGAACATTTGGATTCACAAAAGTAGCCAAACCCAGCTCAGTCCGGCTTCAGAGCCAAACACAGTACAGTATCGGCTCTTGCCAAAGTAACTACAGACTGGCAAATGGCCTTGGACTCTAAGAAGCATGTATTTGCCCTCTTCCTTGATCTAAGTAAGGCCTTCGATACTGTGGATCATATCATCATGCTTACTGCACTAAGTAACATTGGACTTGATAGTTCTGCCATTAAATGGTTCACCAGCTACCTAACCAATAGGTTACAACAAGTCAAAGCCATAGGAGATCTGTCCCAACAAAAATCCTTGTTACGAGGAGTCCCACAAGGCTCCATCCTGGGCCCTATCCTCTTTGCAATATACATCAATAATCTGGACTCGCAGCTGGGCACAGCAAATGTGCACTTATACGCAAATGATACTGTACTCTATACTTCAAATTCATTCTTGGATCTGGCCCATGAGTACTTACAGAAAGAATTTGTCACCCTCCAATGCAACCTTCTCACTCACAAGCTCCTCCTCAACGCCAAAAAGACTAAAGCAATGATTCTCTCACCAAAGTCTACTACTGTATGTCCACATATCACACAGATCCGAACACTCTTAGATGAACACCTTGAAGTAGTTGATACCTTTAAATACCTAGGTGTCTGGCTAGATGACAAGCTTCAACTTTCTGTGCCACTTAAATGAAACCTCAAAGAAACTAAGACAGCGATTAGGTTTATTCTATCGCTTTAAACACCTACTCATGTTAGAAGCCAGAATGAGACTAGTACAAACTACATTCCTATCTATATGGACTACGCTGACTTCCTTTACAGTCATTGCACATCAACAATGCTAAACAAACTGGACACCCTTTACCACCGGGCTTTAAGATTTATCTTAAATCTACCCCATAGTACACATCACTGTCGTCTATACCAGGTTTCGGGATGGACCTTGCTCTCAACTAGAAGAAAAACGAATGCTCTCCTCTGGTTTTTCAGAGCATTATCTGATAACCTCCTTGCATACATCTTGAACATCTTCAAAAGGGCTGAAGGTTCCTATGGCCTGAGACGCTTCTCCTTAATCTGCTTCCAGATTCCTAGAGTGAAAACTACCCTTGGCTCAGCAGCAATCAACTTCTCACTTCCATCACTTTGGAACACTATGCAAGACTCATTAAAATTATCCTCACTTCTAAGCATTTTCACATTCAAAGCTCTATTAACAGATTATCTGAAGGGATCATGCAACTGTTTCAGATGCCGATGACCCCTAAGCCCCGGGTGCTACTCTCAAATCCTATGCCTAAGTATCTCATCAACCCCACATTCCTAACAACAGAAACCTAGGAGCTACAAGCCTAGTTCCCTTAATCCAAGATGGCCCTGCCTATTCTCTACCTTTTACCTATTCTGGACTCCCTTTTGGCTGCCTACTCTTTCACCCCAGTTTCTACCCTATTCCTTAATACCTCCTTTTTTTTATCATTTAGGTATGAGCTCTTACTTAGCGGAGACTATATGGGATTGTTGTCTCTTCTAATTTCAGTAAAGACTATCATCATGTACCTTTGCATGTTAATTATGTTGACCGGTATGTATAGGCCCATATTGACCGGCACCTTCACAATGTTTTTTCTTTTTTTTTTCCACCGTTGTCCACCGTAATTGTAATCTTATGAAGTGTACTGTATTGTATTAATGCCCAGGACCACCTTGAATATGAGCTTGCTCAATGGTGTTATGCCTGGTTAAATAAAGTGATTGATTGATTGATTGATGTGCTGTTCTCCAGTCCTGTGGTACCATGCCTGACTCTAGTGAAATATTAAATAAGCCTGTCAGTGGCCCTGCCAGTTCCTCAGCTAGTTCCCTTAGTACCATTGGATGTACTTTGTAAAGGCCTGATGATCCATCACCTTCAATGCTAGCAGATCCTCCCTCACTCTATCCACCTCTATTACTATATGTGTGTTCACCTCCCCCACCTCTTCTCCCTCCTGAAGGTACTGGTCTGTCCTTCTAACTGAAGATGGAACAGAAGTATTCATTTAGTATCTCTGCTTTTCCTCCATTACCCTACACAGACTCCTTCCCTTTCTTAAGCCTAACAATCCCGTCCTTCTTGTCCCTTTTCTCACTTACATAGCGAAAGAAAGCCTTCTCCCCTTCTTAATTCCTTCAGCTATCTGCAGCAACTTCTTTGTCATAGCTCACTGGACTTCCTTAATTGCCTCACTTGCAACCTTAGGTAATTATCCCTATCCACCTCTCTCTGGGTCTTCCTGAATTTTCTATAGACAAACCTCTTTTTCCTTACTGCCTTGGTGACCCCAGAACTGAACCAGCTGTGCACTTGGGCCCTTGTGTTCTTCCCCCGAGCCTGTTGCACTCCTCTGTGGCAGCCTGTATTCCTTCTTTAATGATGAATCACCTTTTGTCCACCCCCATATCTGCTCTGATGCCTGCCATGTGGCTCCTTAGCACTTCGACCATCTTCCTGAAGTACATCCTCCTAAAATCCAAGATTTTGGTCTTAGTCAGGATGCTTTCCCTGTTCATACCCAACTGGAATCACACTGTTGAATAGTCACTCCCACCCATGGGTTCCCTGACCATTTCTTCCTGTACATGCTCCTCATTTGTGAGCACCAGATTAGTTTAGTTTAGTTTATTGTTCTAGGAATTACTACCTTTGAGTCAGAGGCTCTTTTACAAAGGTTCCACGTCAATTAGGTACAGTACAAAAGGTTACATAGATAACACAACAATTTGTGTTGTGTCAAAACAGAAAACATATACAAATACATATCAAATCACTTGTGCAAAAGGACATGAGATATCAATAATCACATTATTATTACAAGAAAGAGGTCATGTCAGATTAGGAGAAACAAATAGAGAAAAAGTCCAGAACAGAGAGGGTAAGTGAAAGGTGTGGGGAGCAGACAATAGCAGGAGAAAAGGTTTCCCAAACATGTCTTTGTCAAATAACGGAACAGGGTGGGTAGTGAGAAAATAGGAGGTTTAATCAGGGCAGTCACAGGAGCTGGAGGTGGCAAGGTGAGAGAAAAGCCTTGATTTGAAAATACCTAGAGAGGTGGAGGCAGTAATATGAGTGCTGTGGGCATTTAGCCAGCTGGGGGCATGATAGGCAAATGATCTTTGTCCCTGAGAAGTCCGGCATCGGGGGACTTTGAGAGGCTGGTGTTCTGATCTTCTGGTAAAATGGGTGCTAGCGCTCGGGCATAACAGGTCTTGGATACAGGGTGGAGTGAGGCCCAGAGTGGATTTTTTTGCCATCAGGCAGGTAAGGTACTTTATCCGGTTTGAGAGTTGCAACCAACCCGAGTCAGCATAGAGTTCATGTGTGGAGTGCGTCGATGTGCACCAGTGAGCAGCCGACAGAGCCTTATTTAGGGATATTTGTAATGTGACTAAGTGCTGTAGTAGTGGCAGATCCGTATATAACTAAGCCATAGTCAACGACTGAGATGATAGAGGATTGGATGGCAATCCTCAGTGCAGAAATGGGTAAGAAGCTGTCGGTTCCGATACAGAATCCCAATTCACTGATTAATAGTTTTTGCTGTACTATCAATGTGAGTTGCAAAGGTTAGGCCTTGATCAAAGTTGATTCCAAGATATTTGAAAATTGGCACTTGTTCAAGGGTATTTCCCAGGTATGTATTAATGGTGAGTGGGACTTGCCGTTTCTTGTTTTGCGGGTTAGAGAAGAGCATGGATTTAGTTTTTTTGTGGTTTAGAACCAGCTTATGTTCAAGGAACCACATCTCAACTTTGGAAAAAGCATGCTGAAGGTTGAGGCGTAAGAGGTTCGGATCTTTATGAGTGGCAAGAATCACGGCATCGTCGGCATAGAGGATTATTTGTTCAGGGCAGGATTTGGGGAGGAGTTTAGGAAAAGGCTGAAAGGAGGGGCCCAGGATGGATCCTGGGGAACTCCTGAGCGAACCGGTTTTGAGTCTGAGAGAACTCCAGCTACTTTTACAGATTGGGCGCTGAGCAAGGTAATTTTACCCAGTCACCAGGACCCTCGCAGAGCCCTAGGGATAGTAGCTGTTTGATAAGTAGGCCATGGTGAACTGTATCAAATGCCTTGTTAAGTCAATATAGACTGCTCCAGTTAGGTTTCCTTTGTCCATGGCATTGTGGATTGCTCCTGAGAATTCAAGTAGGGCAGTCAATGAGGGGCCCAGGATGGATCCCTGGGAACTCCTGAGCGAACGGTTTGAGTCTGAGAGAACTCCAGCTACTTTTACAGATTGAGGCGCTGAGCAAGGTAATTTTACCCAGTCACCAGGACCCTCACGAGAGCCCTAGGGATAGTAGCTGTTTGATAAGTAGGCCATGGTGAACTGTATCAAATGCCTTGGTTAAGTCAATATAGACTGCTCCAGTTAGGTTTCCTTTGTCCATGGCATTGTGGATTGCTCCTGAGAATTCAAGTAGGGCAGTCAATGTGCTGTGCCCTTTCCTAAATCCATGCTGCTGAGTGCATAGGATGTTGTGCTTTTCCAGGTAGTCTGAAAGTTGGTCCGTCACCAAGCGTTCAAGGGCCTTAGAGAGAGGTGGTAGAATTGATATTGGGCGATAGTTACCAGGCAGTGACTTATCACCATTTTTGTGCACCGGAGTGACAACTGCAGCCTTCCATTTCCTAGGGAATTGGCTGTAGCAGAGGGAGAGATTGGAAATTTTTGTGAGGGGGAGCAGTACTTCTTCCAGAGTGAGGGACAGAAGTTTAAGGTCAATAGTGTCGCTGCTTGCTCAGGACTTAGAAATGGCCTTCTTTACATATTTATAGACTTCTTGTGCCTTTACTAGTTTGAAATGGAAGAATTGGTTTGGTTGGAGAGGCAGTAGTAGAAGTAGAAATTGGAGGGTCAGCATCAGTGAAGAAATCAGATGAGAGTACACCACTAAGGTCCGTGAAGGTATCATTTAGGGTGTTTGCAATGATCTCTGGGTCTAATGTAGTGGTTCCATCCACATTCATTATTGTAGGAGGATTTGGACTGCTGACCTATGATATTTCTTATGTTGTCCCAGAAGGATTTCCCTTCACCCCAGGAGTTGGAGAGGGCATTCTTGAAGTAGGAGCTCTTCATCAAGCGGATCTGTTTAGTACAGTGGTTGCGAGCCTATTTATGCTTTTGAATGTCCGACAGAGTGCCAGTAGCTCTTGCAGTGGCCCAGAGGTGATCCCTACTTTTAAGTTGTGCCAGTAGCTTTGCCGTGAGGCAGGGATTTGTGAGTGCTTTGATTCTGCGCTTTTTTACTGGTGCATAGGTGTCACAGGCAGTGTTGAAAGTAGTAATAAAGTAATCAAGGGCTAGGTCAACATCTTGAGTTTTGTAAATCAAGGACCAGTCTATCTGCCTAAGACAGGTCTTGAGATGAGTAAAGGTTGCCATAAGGTAGGACTCTGCTATAGATGGTTTTGAGGCTGCTGCGAAACTTATTTGTCCAGGTACATATTATTGGAGAGTGATCACTGAGCGGAGTCAGGAGAACACTTACATTGGTTATATGGGTGGGGTGGCTGGTAAGGATCCAGTCAATGAGGGTGCTGGTCCCTGATTTGTAGTTTTTCCTGGTAGGGAGTTTACCACTTGTGTTAAATTTGCTGCTAGGATAGCATCTTTGTTTGACCCTGCATCAGGAGCAAGCCAATTTATATTAAAGTCCCCAAGGAGAAGGAGTTCGATGTCAGAAGGTTGTGTACTTACGAACTCGAGGACAGCCTGTAGGCGGAATCAGGATCTTTTGGTGGGATATAGACAGCAGCAATCGTGAGGACTTTGTTTTGGGCACCAAGTAGTATCTTGATAGGGAGGTTGCACTGAGGTTTCTGTGGTGGGGTAAGAACCAGGGAGACAGGTGAGGTAGTCCTTTATATAGATTGCACATCCACACCTTTCGAGGTCCTATCCAGCCTGAATATCTTGTAACCTTGTATAGAGATGGCATGATCCGAGTATTAGGTGTCAGCCAAGTTTCGATGATGGCAAGGATATCTGGGTTGTGTTGGCTGGCAAAGATTTGAAGGGAGGCTAGTTTGGGAGGACTGCAGATGTTTAAGGTAGCAATTTTGAGCCCCCCTCCATTTTGGCAGGCTTTGTTGTACTGTAGGAGACAGGGCCAGGATTTGAGTGGACACTTCCTGATATCAAGAGGAGGAGGAGTAGGAGTTTAAGAGACAGTTGCTGTACTTTGTAGTCAATAGAATTACACTTCTGAGGCTTATGCGGCTTGGACCAATGCAGGAGTCTAGGGACCCAGAGCAAGGAGGTTGTTAGTAATAGAGGATGATATGCCCATTTATCCTTGTTGTAGCTTGTCAGTTGCACCTAGTCGCTTGCAGATAGGTACCTGGTGGTTAAGTCAAAAGCCAAAAGAATGATCAGCAGCTGAGGTCCAGAGTCACTGAAATGTTAAAATTCCTGAAGGTGATTAACTTTGCCTGCACATATGCAGGATGTGAAATCCCTTTGTCTGTATGCTTCTTTGTCATTCAAATAGGTTGCTGAAAAGCCCACATACAGATCATGAAGCAGGTCAGACGAAAATGTGGATTCCAGCAGTACCCAGAATCACCAAGTTTGTTAGATGTAGTTGCTTCACTTATGTTTTGCTTGGGATAGCTTCCAAAAAGTTGATTTTAAAATGAAAATAAAGATACCTGATGATGATTTTTTTGCAGAAATCCAGTCCAGGAGACTTTCACGGATGTAGTGAGCAAGAATGGTATAGTTACCACAAGCAGAAAAACATGTAAATCCACAAAAACTAAGCTACAGACACAGACAAACACAAGCAGCCACCACACAGACCCAGGATGCTCAGAGATTAAGAATTACCTCTGCTCTTGTTGGTTCTGTGATGCCCTAAGTCAGGAACTCATTTTGCAGTCCTTCCAGGATCACCTGACTCCTAGCACATGTTGTGGATATTATGCTTTAGTCCACCTTGGGCAAGATGAAGACGTCACAATTACCACACCTCCTTTCCCTCCAGCTTCCAATATTTGCAAGCTCAGTTCCCTGACCCTCTCCTCATCCTGGCTGGGTGATCTGTAAACCACCCTCAGTCTCACCTATTGGACTGTAACTGAACCAATAATGCCTCTACTTTCCCTTCCTCTGACTCCTCCCTCATGCAAATTATTCCCTCCCTGATATAAACTGCCAACCCTCCCAACTTCCTGACTACCCTGTCCTTCCTGTATAGTTTTTATCCAGGGATCGCAAGGTCTCAGTTATGGTGTGGTGTTGCCCAAGTCTCAGTTACTGCTGTTATGTCAACCCTCCTGTTTGCTACTAGTACATCCAGGTTGTTCACTTTTTTCCAGCAGTAAGCACATTCACAGACACCACCTTCCACCTACAATATGACCTTCCTTCCCTTCCCTCTTTTCTTCTCTTCACATTTCTCCCCTCTGTGTGCACCCCCTACCTATTCTTGTTATGTGTTCCTCACCCCCTCCATCCTGTGCTGTTTTCTCACCCATTCCATCTTCTGCCTCCAGACCTCTTCCATCCTTGTGAGGGAAGGGGTTATTGACCTTCTCTTCTCAGAGACTTTGAGTGTGCATGCCCACTGCCCCCGTTAGTAGTTTAAATTAAGTGTAGTGGTTATGTATTCCCCCAGTTTGTCCCTGAGAACCCTAGAACCCTCCCTACTGAGGTGTAGCCTGTCTGGTGAAAAGAATGCTTTATTTAATAGGTGGAGGTAAATTGAAGAAATATTTGAGGAAGTTTTACTTCATGGAATGGGTGGTAAAGTCTTGTAACAGATTACCGGTGGAGGTTGTGGGGGAAAGGACCAATTATGGGTTCAAAGATGGGTAGGACAGGACCAGGGGATATCACGTCCCAGTTAGGGGAATCAAGATGAGGGAAGAAGCAGAATAGAGGGAAGGCATAAAATACCACCAACATGTAGAGGACTTATCAACCTTCAAATATAATGTAACAAGGGCACAGGTCCTTTTGTGATTATAAAAAACTTCTATTAGCTAAAAAATGCAACAGCCTGATGTGTTTCGGATTACATCCTTTATCAAAGGCCTTTGATAAAGGATGTAATCTGTAATGTATCAGGCTGTGGCACTTTCTTAGCTAATTAAAGTTTTTTATAATCACAAAAGGACCTGTGCCCTTGTAATATTTGGAAGTGGGTGAGTACACTACATGTCGGTAGTAATTTGTGTTTTTTTAGTAAGTAGCACCTCTGTCCTAGTGCTAACTCATTTGTGCTTGGAAGGCATGAAATACCAACCCACTGTGACACTATTCCTGGGGGTAAGGTTGAATGATCTATGGGCAGAATTGATAGGCCATTGGTCTCCTTCTTCTGCCAAATTCTATTTTTTATATTGGTTGCGCATGCAAAACAATGTATTGTGGCAATACGGGATTTCAGGAGGGTGTCACTGCTGAGCCCATTGCAGTTCACAGAACCAGGGTCTCGGCAGTCTCCCCAATGACCACTAGGTGTGGTCCTGATGAAACGTTCTGCTGGGTGGGCTGAATGGTCATGCACTTCAAAGGACCAAAGCCCCTCTAATCTGAGAGGGCTTTCGCCCTTTGATTTGCATGACCATTTAGCCCACCCAGCAGTTTGGCTTCACATTCTTTGATGAACAAAACCCAAAATATGCAGCAACAGATAAGAGAGGAGCCAAAGAATGCACTTTACCTTGGGGAACAGCAGCCGGACAGGGATGGTAAGCTCCAGCAGTGAGGGAAAAGCATTCTCCTTGGCATTCATGGCTTTTTTTTATTGTTCTTCATGTCTTGTTCGCTATCCCATTCTGTCTGTGGTGCTGCTACAGGTCTGCTACAGGCAGCTCATTCCCTCGCTCACTCTACTCCCTCTGGCCATTATGGCGATGTGAAAGGATTTCATTTCAGCTGGTGGAGTTGATGGCATTTACATACCATGTCTGCTTTCCATCAGCCCACTTGACCACTCTGATTTGACCAGTTTTCTAGTGTTCTCATTTGTAAGAAGTAATTTAATGTTGGTTTATTCAGTAATATAGCTGTTCCATGGAATATGCAGTAGAGAGTCTAGACTCATTGTGGTGGTGAGATGGCAGCATTTCAGTTTCACTCCTAGTTTGCATTTGTAGTACTAAATATATTTTTAATACAGTGCTGTATACATGCTGTTTACAACAGTCTTGGTTGTTTAATACTTGTTTTTTAATGCATCACTGACTAAGTCTCAGTATGGGGAGGTCATTGTCTGACCGGTGCAGAGATGACACATATAGTGCAGAGACTAAATCGGAAAACACATTAAAAAAATGGTTTAACAGAAAATACAGGTTTGTAATTGCCAGTTGCTAGTGATTCATAGATGAACTGGAGAGTGTACTGAGATTTCTATATTATTTTTATACTGTTCCCCTTTTGATACTGACTGGCTGGCACCAAATGCTGTAATAAGGGACTGGTTATTATGGAATGCAACATGGTTATTACAGCCTTTGAAAGGGGTGCCAGTCGAGTCAAAAAACAGGCTCATGGGGGGCACTGCTGCTGAGCAGCTGAGAGGAAGCAGCAAACTCCTGAAGCTCACAGAGAAGAATTTTAAAAAACTATTAAAACTCAAACTTATTCTTTTCTTAAATACCAGAAACTGCTCTAGATTGCTTGGACTACCTGTAATTGACAAGATGGGTAAAACTAAAGGGGCTGGGGCTCCAGATGGCAACTTTTTTGCTCCTAAAAAGCAGAACAAGAAGGAGAGGCCTGATCAGCATGGAAAAGCAGGGAACTCGACTATAAGATACCAGAGGAGGCCTCACTAGCTTCCATACTTTCCACACTCCATCAGCTTGTGAAAACAGTGCAGGACTTAGATAAAAAGTTTGATACTCTCACTCTGAGAGTCTCTACTCTGGAAAACAAAATGGAGCAATGTGAAGCTATTGTTCAAAGCTCTGAATCTTCCATCCTAAAATCAACAGATGCCACTACTAAATTAATAAAAGAAAACTTGCACCTTTGTCAAAGGCTGGAAACTATAGAGAACCAGGCAAGAGAGTGCAATTTACAAGTTATCGGACTGTCAGAGAATGCTGAAGGGGAGGACAGCCTGATCTTTGCCAGAATGTTTTTGCCGACCATACTGGGGCTTGTCGGAGCTGAACATACTCTGTCCCTGGAAAAGGCTTACAGAATTATCCCAAGAAGAGCTGCAACAGACTCATTGACTCCAAGAACCTTCCTAATAGTGTGCACAGGAATTGGGGAGAGAGATCAGGCTCTTGCAATTGCCCGGCACCGTAGGGTCCTGAAATATGGCGAAAATTAAGTCATGCTGTTTCCGGACCTCTCGTTCAGCACCCGCCAACGTCATAAGGCCTTCGATGGGCTGAGGAGCTGGCTGCATCAACTTAAAGTGCAGCACCAGCTACTTCTCCTGGCTAAACTCCAGTTAATGTGGAATGGGCAACAGTATTTATTCAATGAACCACAGGACGCTGGCAAGATGGTCCGGAAAATTTAATTGGAGCTGGAGGGGGTAGAAGAAGAGGAAGGAATCTTGTATGATGGCGACTGATCTGGGGTATCCGGGTAAAGTAGACTTATGCTGTGGGGACTGGGTCTGTGGTAGTTAATGGCCCATCTCTGGAACTGAGAGCATCATGTATAGACTGTTTATTTTGGACTTTAATCCAGATCCCGCTTTGTGATAAATGCAACTGTTAAATTAATTTTTATTTATTTTACTACTTAACATGACAACATTGGTCTTCACTCCTATGGGGAAATATATGTGGGGCCGTTATTACAGTGGGTTAAGTTTAGTTCCACTTGCATTTGTAATACGTCATAAGAAAATGAGGGAGTTGTTATATCAAGTTCTTCTGTTGCCGTTCTTTTCATGTTGGGAGTAAAAGGGGCAACATGAGGGTTAAAACAAATATTCTACTTAACTCCTGTTCAATGCTGCTGGTGCTTTATAATGGCTTGGGATATGTCTGGTTAAGGGGAAATTAATATTTAATTTCTCTAGGACTTTTGGGTATAAGATTGATTTGAGTGCCAGCTTACATTTCACTGTGAGAATGACATTACTGCAAAAAAATTTCATTATCATGATCTAGAGGGCAGGCTGATAGACAGGTTATTTTGGTAGGAGGTGGTGATGATGGTTGGGGTGGGGTGTAGGGGCCATGTCTTGCAAAATATCACAGGCAACTGCTGGCATTGTGATTTAACTCTGATGGTCTGGCTAGTTCATAGTCAACATGAGCTACAAAATCTAAATTCTGTAAAGAAAGGGATGAGTCCTGTTCAATAGGAAGATGAGATGATAAAGTGCCATAACAAGCAAAATATTGGCAAAGACTTTCAACATTCAAAACTGTAGCAAAAGGGATCAAGCTAATGCATCCAATAATCCTGTCAGCTAAAACGAAAAAAGTGTAAATACAGCAATGACCACACTGTACCCCGTCATCTGACAGGAGAATGATCACACACTGCTATGGCCAATTACTTGCCTGCCAATTGCTTGCCAGCAATGTTAACAAGCCGATGATTGAAACATCACACCCCATCCAGTGTGCCCTACAAAATTACATGACTGTCATCCCATGACAGCCATGGCCTTGAAATGCCCTAACCATTTTCACATTGGTTGCACTTGCACAAATCAACGTATTGTGACAATACAGGATTTCAGGGGGTGTCACTGCTGAGCCCATTGCAATTCGCAGAATCAGGGGCTTGGCAGCCTATGCCAATGACCACTTTCTGCTGGGTGGGTTGAATGGTCATGCACTTCAAAGGACCGAGAGGGCTTCAGCCCATTGATTTGAATGACCATTCACCCACACAGCAGATTGACTTTCAACCACATTCTTTGATGAACAACACCCAAGACATGCAGTGACAAATAAGAGAAGAGCAGAAGATTGCACTTTACCTCAGAGAATGGCAGTCAGACAGGGACGGTTAGCCCTGGCAGTGTGGGGAAAAGGATTCTCCTTGGCATTTCCAACATTTTTATTATTCTCCTTATGTTGCTCGTTGCCCAATGCTGTTTGCATTGCTGCTGCAGCTCTGCCACAGCTGACTCATTCCCTTGCTCACTCTACACCTTCTGGCCATTATGGTGATGCAAACACTACAGACTGAGCCCTCTCTCAGCACCTCATACTCAGCTTTGCCTGCTTCCCTGTCTGCCATGGGCCATGTGCTACAAATAGCTCCCAGCTGTCTGCACCTTCCCAGCTGTGTGGCCAGCTACCATAATGTACCACTTACCATTGGCTGCTGCAGCTGGGACAGCCTGGTATCAACACTGATCCCCCACACACAAACAACCGAAGGTGGAGGAATTGCTAGGCAAGGGTTGGATACTGACTTCCTAAAATAACACTTCCAAGGCTAAGGGGGAGGAACACATTCAAATAAGGATAAAAGAAAAACAGCTTACTGCTTTATAGGTATGGATGCAACACAGTGGATATTTCTGAAAAGGGAGATTTCAGAATTGCAAAAAGAAAATGTTCAACAAGCAACCAACATCCAGCATTGACTAATGCTTGTTCTGTGTTTACATTTGGCTAGTTCCAAATCTGTAGAAAATAGGGGGACCATGCATGCTGTATGACACAGTTGAAGATTTAAGAGGAACTTTGCACTTTAGAATATACTTTCATAAATATGATGTTTCCACTATTAAAGTTTTCAGTGTTCCTTTCTAAGTTTTTTAAAGTACATGTTGATAATCTATTCATACAATCTCACAATGGTTTTGTTTATTACCTCATAGTGCTCACCATAACAATAGAATCTGATGATTTCACAAACAGCAAATGTGAAGTCAGCACAGGAGAGTCAGATAAAAGGGGTTTAGGTGGGGCTGGGGCAGCTGTAGTAATATGAATCTAAGAGCTGCACAATCGGGCAGACTTGATAGACCTGTGGGTCTTTTTCTTATGTTTGTATGTTCAAAGATACATTTCAAAAAACTTAGTAAAATAAGGACTGCATTATCTGCAATATTTAGTAAACCATATATATATATATATATATATATGTTCTTTGGCAAAAAAAAAAAAATAATGCAACATTTATGGCTCAGGCTAAAGCGACAAAAGTAGGGAAATGTGAAATCACCCATGAAAAGAATAGGAAAACAATCACCATTTGAAACCAACAGAAATATCAAGCCAAATGTTCTTTCTGTTGTATTGTTTTCCTGAGAAATTAGTATTTTAAGAGTTATTAAAATCTCTGCACTTGGGAAGTTGACTATGATGGCATCAAACAGGCCAAGAGTGTACTGTACTACTGTATGGAGTGTATCAGAAAAGTTTGTCAGCATCTTCCAGATGTTAGCACTAAGATACGACAGGGTGGGCATTGCTGGACTTTATGCACCTAACTGGGGGCATAGTGAGGTCCCATGCTACAACAGCAGTCCTTACTACCCCCAGAATGGTGTGCATAGTGCAACATTGCCCACCCTGTTGTTTATTATTGCAAACGTGTCTTGGAGGTGGTGCAGCTGGTAAAGGATCTCACATGACAAGATACCATACTTGACAAGGTATTCACCAATTTAGAGATGGTAAGGGGGTGACTATCAGAGAACCACTTAGGTACAGTGACACCAACACTGTGAGTTTCAAATTGACAGGGGGACAACATACCCCCCCCAAAGACAGTGTTTCTGTACTTCAAGCCAGTAGATTTGGGGAAGATGCAGCAACTAGTTAGGGAAAGACTGGCAGATATAGACCAGAGAGAGGGGGTGCACAAACAATGAAGCTTGATCAAGAAGGCAGTGCTGCAGGTGACCAAAGCTTGTGTAAAAATAGGTTCCCAAAAAGAGCAAGTGCAAAAAGCTGATCTTGCTCTTGAAGGGAGTAAGGGGAGTAGTGAAGACAAAAAGAAGGGCCTTCACTGAATGCAAGAGGAACAAGGAAGAAGAAACCTGTACAGGAGTAACAGGATAAACTCAAAGAGGCAATGATGGAAGTCAGAGGGGCAAAGACAGACCTGTGAATGTGGATTGTTAACAGAGTAAAAGGTGAGAAACAATAATTTTTCATGAGCAGAAGGGAAAAGAAAAAAAAAACAGAAGGGAGGATTGTTGGGTTAGCTGGGGAGGAGTCAGTGGAGGATAATGAGAAGAAAGCAAATCTACTACACAATTACTATACAATTACTTTGACCCAGTATTCATGGTAGAGGAAAAACGTCCTCTGCCAAAAAATGTTATCAAGACTGACACAAGGAGGGTTCAGGAAATGGGCAGAGTACATACTGTACTAGGCAGGATATAAAAATGACTTGAAGCTCTCATAGTAGACAATGCCCCAGGCCAATATGGACTGCACCCATGAGAGCTAACAGAAGTGGATGCAATATTGGCAATACCCTTAACATGCCTATTCAATGACTCATTGCAGTCCACAGCGGTGGGTGCCTGCAGATTGGAGATCCACAGACATAGTACCACTTCACCAGGGGGTTGGGACAAGTAGGATCCAGATAACTATAGGCCAGTCAGTCTTATCTCAGTCATGGGTAAGTTTTTTCTATATAGGTTTTTATCCTCCGTTGGCAGGTTTCAGCCCCATCCCCATCAGTTGCTTCCATTCTTACTCTCCTCTGGTGTACGGTACCATTATACCCCACAGATTGCTCCCTACAGTGGGACCAGGAAGGGAGCACCATCCTTCCTTTCTAGGAACATATATCCAGACTGTCCCACACCCAGAGAGATCGGGAGGGTCATGTCATGACAGGCAGGGCTTCATCAAGCCCAATTCCATTTTTCCTTATTTTCTCCCCAACGCTTCATGGATGTACAATGATCATGTTGTGCATGCTCTGCTTCTGTGGAGATGCCTCCATGGTGCTCTGAACATTGGCTGTCTCATCTTGCTGACTCACACATGCCACCACCTGGATTCTTCCAGGTGACAGGCAAGTGGCAAGCCATGGAATCCCCCCCTCCCTGAGGAAAGAAAGCAGTCCTACAAATGCTTAATCATCTCTCTATTGGATGTACCCTGAGTGACCAGCATCCATTATCAAACCCAGGTTACTGATGTGGAAAGAGGTTAGGTGCCCATGGCACCTCAGTCCTCTTCACCACTTGGCCGTCCATCATAGGTAAGTTGATGGACATCATGGTGAAGGAGATTTTGGTGGCTTACCTAGAGGATACCAGACTACAGGATGAAAGGCAGCATGGGTTTGTATTTGGGAGGTCTTGCCAGACCAACCTGATACTGCTTTTTGTCTGGGTCACCAAGGCAATGGACAAGATAGAGACAGTAGACCTGATGTACTTCAACTTCAGTAAAACCACTGATTTGATACCACATAGGAGGATGCTGAAGAAGCTGGAGGATGTAGGATTAAGGTAAGTATAGTTAGGTGGGTAGGTCACTGGCTAAGGTGGAGGCAACATAGAGTAGTGGTAAACATGGTTAAATCAGATGACAGGGGGCCATGAGCAGAGTGCTGCAGGGATCTTCCTGGGATCTGTCCTATTTAATATGTTCATAAGTGACATTGCAATGGGTATACAGGGAAAGCTGCATCTCTTTGCTGAGGACACAAAGCTATGCTGCAGGGTGGGTCATAGGGAAGGGGTGCAGCTGAAGTTCAATTCCAAGAACTGAAAATTAATGCACTAGTAGTGCCAGCCAGGATGCACTGCAGTTCATTGCAAAAATTACTGCAAAATACTGCAGTCGTCCACAGGGAACAGTGTAATTCAATAGCAATTAGGCTGTTTTTGCATGCAGAATTTTATGACATATAATTTACTGCAACTTACTGCATTGCATCCTAGCTGACTCTGTTGTCAGCAGAAGGAATCCATACATAGAACACTTAATTGAAGGAGTAACACTGGCCACTTCAAAAGAAGAGAGATTTGGCTCCATAATCAATGACTCCATCAAGAAAACAGGTAAATGCACAAACCATACATCAAGACATTAAGGATGCTGTGCTGTAATGGAAAGAGTTTTGACAGAAGCAGAAATTAGGTGATTCTGTCACTGTACACATCCATAAGTAGGCCTCATCTGAAGTACTACGCCCAGTTCTGAAGTCCTTAGCTGAGGAAGGACATTGATAGTCTTGAGTGGATAAAGCAAATGGTCACCCAGGTGATACAGGACCAGCAAAGCAGATCAAATGAGGAACAGCCCTAAACAATTATTTACTAGAAGCCATGCTGCAATCGGGGGCATGACTAAAACATGTATGTTTTTCATGAGTATAAACAAGATAACATGAAGAACCATCGTATTTGTAAGAAATAGGTGTACAGTCACTAGGAGGCATGACTGGAGATTGGTGGGGGTGAATTCAGGAGGAACATTAGGAAGGTTTACTTCACTTAGATAGTGGCAGAAAGATGGAACAGACTGCTAACAGACATAGTTGGGGCAGACAACCTAAGCAGGTATAAATGTGGTTGGAACTGGACAAGAGGACTCATAGCCCCCATGGGGTGCAGCAAGGAGGTGAGGTATTATAATAAAGGCAGATTCAATTGACCTTCTGTCTACTTCTGCATCAAATTCTAAGTTTTAGGAAGAAGAATATTAGAAACAGTTTGAGTCTTCCATCATTACAGTAGTGTTTATTTAAAAAAAAAGCTAATGACAAAAGAAACCATTTCAAATTGCTGAAGGAAATAAAAGTAAAAAACATGATCTGATGAAATATCATAGAATGTTAAATCAAGGATGGAAATGAGAACGGAAAGTATGGCCCAATGGGAATTGAACCTCAGACCCCTGTATGCCGTTCCAGTGCTCTAACCATTGAGCTATAGGTTCACAGTTAGCAGGCCTGAGTCTTTCCTTAAATCCACACAAATTCCTCTCTCAAGTGTTGCGCAATACTGAAGCTCAGTCTCTGCCAGGCATATTTTAAATCAAGGATGGAAGTGAGAATCATTTGAGGAGACTGTTTGTATTTCTGATATGTTCCTATGATGCAGTATTGTGCAACACTTGAGAGAGGAATTTGTGTGGCTTTAAGGAAATACTCAGGCCTGCTAACTATGTGAGCCTATACCTTAATGGTTAGAGCACTGGAAAGGCACACCAGGGGTCTGAGATTCAATTCCCAGTGGGCCACACTTTTCCTTGCTTATTTCCATCCTTGATTTAAAATATGCCTGGCAGAGGCTGAGCTGCACCGAGCAGTGGTATATTTGTATTTCATAGAATGTTAGAAATACTTTTCTAGTACATAGTAATCATGTGAGGTATTAGAGACAAATCAGAGGCAAGACACCTTTTACATCAGCTTCCATGTGAAACACAGCAACACAAACAAATCAAAGTTTAAGTTTAGAACATTTGATACAGATGATGATAATTAGGCAACATGTACTTTTTACTTTTTATGACGATATAACATTTTGGAGAGATGGGCCATCTGAAAACTGCTGGCAGCAGACAAAACAAACCATAGATTTCAGAGGAAGGGCAGGGTAGCACCTGAGCTGGGATGCCTAAGTCTGCTGATTATATGCCCACCATGTGAGTCTGTCCTGATTGCTGTGATGGAAATAAGCAATAAAATTAAGTAGATCTTGGAAAAGAGTGGGTTCCCAAGATCACAAAATCAAAGTTACTACCATTACTGCTAAGAGACTGTCTGACAAATTACTATGCCACACTCTGGGTCCTAACAAAGACAAAACACATGTCCTTAGCAGGCTTTTCTCAACATCTGCTGATTTTTTGGGCCTTTTGGCACCATCCAGTCCTTCTTTTAACTAAACCAGACACAGATCATTCATAGAGATGTAGTAAAATTAAATTCTGTGGGCAAAATTCCCACTAAATTGTCAATTTCACCACATGAAACATTTCACGGAATTCAGCCGTTCAACGAAAAATTTTGTGGGTGCAAAATTACAAAGTTCTGCCTGTGAAATTTCACCTGAAAATGGCAAGATTTCACCCGTGAGTGGTAAAATTTCATTTCGTGAGTGAAATCTCACATTCTGTAGGCAACATTTCTTACTCTGTGGGCGAAATTCTGCATTTTGCACAAATAAAAGATTATGCGAAATACTCAAATTTCATGAAATGTTTCACGGAACACAATTTGCTAGTTTCACTTATCTCTAATCATTCATGGTGGCTGCACAGTGGCCCCAAAGATGAACCAGGGAACTAAAGACCGGCGATTCCCATGTCCATCATGGGGAAGCTAATGGAAATTATCCTAAAGGAGAGGCTGGTGTCCCTGTTGGAGTTCAGTAGGCTGCAGGACAATAGACAGCATGGCTTTGTCACAGGCAGATCCTGCCAAACCAACCTGGCAGATTACTGTGACTGGGTAACTAGGAAGATGGAAAAAGGCCATGCAGTGGACATCCTGTACTTGGACTTCTGCAAGGCATTTGATTCAGTGTCACATTGGAGACTTGGAATAAAGCTTGAAGGCATAGGGGCAGGAGAAAAGATGGTGGGCTAGGTGACAAACTGGGTGCAGGGAAGGCAGCAGAGGGTGGTGATTGAAGGGGAACTCTCATCCCCAAGGGCAGTAATGAGCAGGGTTCCAAAGGGCTCAGTGCTGGTATCAGTGTTATTTGGGATATTTATTGAAGACATTTCCATGGGCATCAAGAGCAGGAGCAGCCTGTTTTCTGATGACACTAAGATAGGGGCAATGGTGAATGACATAGAGGGGTAGCAGAGTTTGAAGGAAGCTCTGAAAAAGCTGGAGACCTGGTCAAACACTTGGCAGCTGGGGTTCAATGCCAAAAAGTGTAAGGTACTGCATTTTGGGCAAAAAGTCAAAGGAGAAACTACCAACTGGAGGGAGTGCAGCTGGTGGAGACTGAGGAGGAGAAGGATCTAGGAGTGGTCATCACAGCACCAATGAACAGCTCAGCATGATGTAGGCAGGCAGCAGCAAGGGCCAACAAAATGCTGAGTTGCATCACAAAGGGAATAACATCAAGGAAGGGGGAGGTGATTCTGCCACTGTATAGATCATTTGTTAGACCTCATCTTGAATACTGTGTGCAGTACTGGCACCTGTACCTGAAAAAGGACATTAAATTACTGGAAGGGGTGCAGTGCAGAGCAACTAAGATGATCAAGGGACTGGGGGACTTACCATATGATAGTAGGCTAAAGGAGTTGAACATGTACTTGCTGGAGGAGAGGAGGGACAGAGGGGATATTATCAACACATTCAAGTACATGAGAGGGATTACCAAGACTGGTACAGAGGTACTATTCAGAGTAAGGATGGGGAGGGACACTCAAGGCCATGACATGAGATTGGATGAGGGAAGGTTAAAGAGGGAAATGAGAAGACACTTTTTTACAGCGTGGGTGGTGGCAGGGTGAAAAGCTTTACCAGCAGAGGTGATAGCCTGTAAAACAGTGGGCTGCTTCAAATGGGGCTGGGATAGGGCAAGAGGGAAGATACGGGGGTGAAGAGTGAGGGGCAGCTGCAGAATAGGGCTGCTAGCTGCAAAATAGAGCAGACTCAATAGACCAAATGTCCTTTTTCTGCTGGCAAATTTTGTATATGCCATTCTAGCAGAGCATTGTTCCTCTCTGGTGGCACCTGCAGTGGAGACCAAGGAGAATGCTGGGAACCTCCACAAAGGAGACCCACAGAAGGGTGGCATGGGATCCCACAGGTGAAGAAAACAACTCCTGGTGTGGAACTCAATTGTTAGGGGTGTAGAACTGGGGGAGGGAGGTGAGAGGGAGGAAAGGTGCCTGCCAGGCACCATGGCTTGGAAGGACAGGGTGTGAATCCTCAGTGTCATGGGTGCAGATGCAAGGGAAGGGAGTTGGACATCATTGACCACCTAGGGACAAATGACCTGGCTGGGAATGGACACAGAACAGTGCAGGGGGAGTTTATAGAGTTGGGCAGGGGCCATAGACAAGTAGCATGCACAGTAACCTTCTCAGACATGCTGCCTGTCTATTGCATGGGTGCTTTGCACCATGTGATACAATCAATGGTTGAAAAACTAGTGCAGAGCTGAGGGTTTTGGCTCCATAGGGGACTGGGGTCCACCTTGCGGGATACAGGCCTATACTGGTGCGATGGTCTATATCTGTCCAGGAGGGGAACAAGGATCCTAGATGATATGTTTAAATGCTTTACTGGTGAGCATTTAAACTAGCCAAGGGGGAAGACACTGAAAGGGAGCAGGAAAATTCCAGCCCCCCCCCCAAAAAAAAACAGGTTAGTTAGCGAGGTAAACACCAAAGTAGAGAAGTCAATAGGGAGAAGGGCAGGGGTAAATGGAGAAAAAGGTAAAGGCAGTAAGGACAGTGATGGGTCTTAAAGGGGTAAGGTCATCAAAAAATTGAGGGCAATGAGTACCAATGCCCATACTCTGGGTAACAAGCTCCCTAAACTAGTGGCCTAGATGGAAGAGGGAAGTCTGGATATTGTGGCAGTCACAGAAACACCATAGACAGAGAAACATTACTGGGATGTCAGCATACCAGGATACACAATCTACAGCAGGGACAGGGAGGATAGAGAGAGGAGGAGTAGATCTCTACATAAGGTAAGGGATCCAAGCAATGGAACTAAAGAGTAAACAGGGAGGAGAAGAGGCACTGTGGGTCACCCTGGAGACAGGAAATACCACCACAATCTGCACTGGGGTTGTACACAGACCCCCATCTCAGGGAGGAAATGGACAAGGAAATGATAGAAGGCATCCTTAGGATGGCAGAAAAAGGGGAGATATTGTTAATGGGGGACCTTAATATGCCAAATGTTAACTGGAGCAGTTTTGCTGCAGCCACATCCAAGAGCAGGTTCTTTCTTGATGCCCTACGGGGGCATGCCTCAGATAGCTAGTGTTAGATCCCACTCTGGAGGGAGCAATCTGGTACTCTCAAATGGGGATGGAGAGAGGATCTCAGATTTAGAAGTGGGTAGTCATCTGGGACCAAGTGATCACCAAACAGTGTGATTCATGATAAACACAGCTATAGAGTCAAGAAATACAAACAAGAGGGTACTAGACTTTAGGAGGCCTGACTTTGGCTAAATGGGGGAGTGCCTCAGAAAGCACTAGTAGACTGGCAAAAAGGAGGGGGTGGAGGAACAATGGAGAAACATCAAACTGTCATCACAGAGGAAACAAGCATTTGTGTGATGCAAATAAACAAATCAAAATGATGGAAAACTCCTCTATGGTTCTCAAAAGAGGTGGTGGGGAAGGTAGGGAAAAAAAAGATAGCATTCAGGAAGTATAAGGAAACACAGATGGAGTAGGACACAGAACTGTACTAGTTCAAGCAGAAGGAAGTGGGGAAGACAGTCAGAACAGCAAAGGTCCAAACTGAGGAAAAGATAGCCAACTCAGTTAAGAAGGGGGATAAAACCTTTTATAGATACATTAGGGAGTGAAGAATGACCAAGAGAGGAACAGTGAGGCTTAATAAAGGGGAGAGTGGGTGAGCAGAGGGTGACACTTAAAAAGCAGGGATACTGAATGTACGCTTCTTCTCAGTATTCACAAAAGAAGAGGAGGGGGAGGTATCTATTCCAATCAATAGAAGCACTCTTCATAAGGGGATCAGTACCAGTCCATTCACAGAAGTAAGGGTTCTGAAAGAACTCCTAAAACTGATGGTGGACAAAGCAATGGGACCTGATGGAATTCACCCCAGAATTCCAAAACAATGAAGGGGAGAATTAGAGACACCACTGACTATGCTCTTTAACAAATCATGAGGGGATGGTGTGGTATTTGAGGACTGAAGGAAGGTGGATATGATTCTCCTTCACAAAAGTGGGAGCAAAGTAGAGGCAGGAAACTACAGACCTATTAGTTTGACATCAGTGATTGGGAAAATGATGGACTCACTTCTGAAAGAAAGAATTGTTGAGTACGTAGAGGGCAGCAGGGCACAGGACTCAAGGCAGAATGGATTCACAGCAGGAAGGTCATGTCAGATGACTCTAATAGATTTCTTTGACTGGGTGACCAAAGTAGTAGACCAGGGAAGGGCTGTGGACATGGCCTACCTAGACTTTAGCAATGCAGTTGACACAATCCCATGCCAAAGATTAATAAACAAGTTAGCCAGCCAGGGAGTAGGTCCCAGGTAGTAGCTTGGGTAAACAATTGGCTGGACAACAGGAAACAAAGGGTAATAGTAAACAGAGTCCACTCTGAAGAAGGGGGGGGGTACTAGCAGTGTACCACAGGGTTCAGTACTGGGACCTGTTCTTTTTAATGTCTTTATAAGTGACATTGCAGAGGGACTGGAAGGAAATGTATGCCTCTTTGCAGATGACACAAAGATCTGCAACAAGGTTGATACACAAGGGGGGTGGAAAGGATGAGAAGGGACTTGGCAAGGTTGGAGGAAAGGTCAAAAGTATGGCAGCTTAATTTCAGTGTAAAGAAGTGCAAAGTAATGCACCTGGGAAACAAAAACCCAGGGAAGAGTACACAATGGGGGGAACTAACAACAACAAAAATGGAAAGATACCTGGGGGTAGTCATATCAGATGACCTAAAGGTAAGCAAGCAATGTGAGAAGGCAGTAAGGATGGCTGGGGGGATATTGGGATATATAAGGAGAGGCATCAACAGTAGAAAACAGGAAGTTGTTATGCCTCTGTACAGACAGTTGGTGAGATCCCATCTGGAATACTGCTTTCAGTTCTGAAGATCCCTTCTTTGCAGGGACATAGACAAGATGGAGGCAGTCCACAGGAGGGCAACCAAAATGGTGCAGGGTCTGCAGCAGAAGCCATATGAAGAGAGACTAAAGGAGCTTAATATGTATACCCTCAAGGAAAGGAGGGAGAGGAGGGACATGATAGAAACTTTCAAGTACCTCAAGGGACTCAAGTAAGTCCAAGGGGTAGCATCTTGCAGAAAAAGAGATGTGCAAGAACAAGGGGCACAATTTGGAGATGGGGGGACAGCTCAGGGGCAATGTGAGGAAGTATTTTTCACAGAGAGGGTGGTGGACACATGGAATGGCCTTCCTGAGGAGGTTGTGGCATCAAAAACAGTGAAGTCATTCTGGAATGAATGGGACAGACATAAGGCAATTATAGTGGGGGTTAGGAAGAAATAGGCCGTTGATTAACTAGGATCTGCAGCTTATCAAACAGGTAGGGAAATGAGCAGACTGGGTGGGCCAAGCGGTCTTTATCTGCCATCAAAGTCTATGTTTCTGTTTCTATATGCTACCATTACAAAACTGCATTAGGAGTATGTGTAATTTTGTATTTCTTTCTAATTAGTGTTCATGCAAAAGATATTTCAGGATAACCTTTATTCAACACTTTTGCACTGTGATCTTGTCTTTTAAATTACTTTCCTATTTTGATCTCACAACAAAAAAATCCTCTGATATTATTAAACCGGTTTCCTTCTTTTTACACTGATGCATAGCTACATCATGCTGATGAGTCTCAAGTATGAAAACAAGTCTTTTGTAGCAGTTTTAAGCCACTGCAGATTGTTTATGAGGCCTTTTGGTATTATTCTGCCCTGATTAATGCTTATGGAGCCATGTTTATGTCATAGGGATTTGCATATGCTATTCATGTCACATTGCATTAGAGTATATGTGTAATTTATTATTTCTTTACCATGAGCAACACTACCATATAACTATAAGAATACTTACTGGAAAAAGGAAATAAAAAATGGTGAATGCAGTTATTACCTCCTCTAACTCATTGACTATAACCATCTGATATGTTTCTCCAGCAGTGGTCTGGAGTAGCTTTTACATCTCAGAAATATCATCTGGATTAAGTCACTTATGGCACCTGAAGACCTGCCATCACTACTGAAAGCATTTGTGACATCCAGGCTTGATTACAGTAGTGGCCTTTACCTCAGGGCCAGCAAAAGTGTCCTGCTATGCCTGCAGCTAGTGCAAAATGCAGTGGCCAAGTTGCTGACTGGCCTTCCCAGGTCCTGCTATGTGACTCTGGCCCTGCGTGAGCTATGCTAGCTGCTCATGAAGTGGCATATCACCTTCAAAGCTAGTTTACTGATCAACATGGCCCTGTACCAATTGGGCCCTGGATATTTGGTTGAACTCTTGACTCCACATTGATCCTTCTGCTGCCTCTGCTGCTCTAGGGTGGGACTCCCTGCAGTTTCTATAGCACGGCTAAAATCATATTGGGACTAGGCCATCAGGGTAGCCAGTCCTGCCCTTTAAAATTAATTATAAGATTTTAAGGGAGGTGCCCTTGCTGGAGGCCTTCATGAGGGGTCATAAGATTTTTCTATTTCATGAGGCCTTTACTAATTCCTAAGGCCTTTGTTTTTACTTGTGTTGATGCCATTTGTTTCCATGTTAAGTAATTTAATTACGGGCATTGTGTTTGTTTTTTTATCAATCTGAATTGTATTGTATTATTTATTGTTCTATGTATATAATGTTCATTTAATAAGAGGTTCTGAGCCCTTGGAAAATGGTAAGATATAAAATAAGGTACTACTAATATTGCTAATGCAAATATTGGCATTTAATCTGATCTTAATAAAACGGCATTCTGTATGTGGTTTAAATTACTACTGTACATTAAACAGAAATCTAATCCACAGCTTCCTGTGAAATAATATCCCTGAGCATTCTATGTCCATCATTCTCCTTTATTTGCCCACTTACAGTATGTCCTCTAGTTCTCTCACTGAGTGATATTTTTTTGTAAAGTTAAATCAGATGACAAACCATTGGAAGATGCTTTCATATTTCCTCATGCATACCATAACAATGTCACTGGACAGCATGTGACACAAGGAAGCTGGCAGTCCCCTAGTGGAATTGTTTAAGTTGGCAATCTTTGCAACAGAGCTGTGTATATTCAAAACACTTGACATAAATGTTTTGCTTCATAACCCTTTGGAAATGTGCAGTATGTTTTATAGATCTTAATATTCTAACAAGGCAGCAGTACTATATAGTATGCAAAAAATGTCATCTAGCTTTTAAAGCAATGAATTACTGGTATTTGTAGGTTCTGCTATGATATATTTTAAATTAACTAAGCTATGTTAGGACAGTTTTCAATTACAAATGTTGTAATTTGTTTATAGCTATAAAAAATATGGAATTTCCCAGCACCAGTTAAAAATGTCCTCACCTGATGAGATCATCAATTAACCGCTTTCACTGTATTCTTTATGAAGCTTTATAAAAATGGAATTGAAGAAACAGAAATCTGAGAAAATTTAATTGCACTAAACATATCACCAAACCATGCATTTATTCCTGAGGAAAGCAACAGAAAATAAATAACGTAAACAGGTGTACCTAGAAACAACCTAATTATAAAGAAACATAACAGTTTTTTTTATTAAAATAAAAACATTGGGCAGGGTTTTCAAAAGTCTTAGATCACCACAAGCCCCAGTGTACCGACAAGACTTGTGGCGATCTAACAGGAGTTTCTATCCCGTGCAGTAACTTTTTCTGGTCTCACTTGTGGCAATCCTGGGAGCCTTTTTTTATGGAGATTATGCCAGATATTTGGCACAAGATGCTGAAAATTGTGAAAGCTGTTGCAACCTTGCCTGAGATTGTGGAATTGGGCACGGTTGTGGTGACAGGGTCGGCACACTGCCAAAACCTGCATGGGACTTAAAACCTTTTCTAAAAGAGAGATGAAATATTAAATGTTCCACTTTTGCTTTGCCCCTTTGTTGCTGGTTTGGAATAGCATTTGCATTTAGTGTTTGAATTGGTTCCTATTTCCCCAATCCCCTCCCCCACATATTCATTCAGGTTTTCTTTTCGGGTTTTCATTGCTGTACTGTGCACTGTTCTACCATCAAAACGGAATTGCATAAGAAGTAGCAGTGTTCATGTGGTTTCAAAATTCAATTAAATATCAATATTTAACAAACATGCCCAGTATTAAAACATATCATTAATGTTGTCAAATTTGGACAAATCAATAATTTTTTAGAGATGCTTTGTTGAAAGGCAATTTGCCATGTTTTGATTTGTGTCTCATTTGTATGGGGGGGTTCATTATTACAGATTGGCATGTGTTTACATTTTGATTGTTAAATCTCTTGCAGTGTGCATGCATGGTGATAATAAATCTAGGTTGGAATTATAAATATTTTTTTTGTGATGCTTCGATGAAAAGCAATAAGCCACTTTTTTATTTACATCTCAATCGCATGGGGTTTCATCACCATGTATTAGTAAAATTAATTTCTATTTAGTGTTGCAGCACCCTCTCAATTGAAGGGAGGTCTGATTAATAAAAAGTAATTAATTAAATACTACGTTGTACACAAAGATATTGATTTACATTTCTATTGTTAAAGGCACTTACATTATTTAAGTATATATGTGTATGGGTGGCATGTACATTAGTCAAGATATTGAGAAGTGCACCCATTGAAAAAGAAAGCTACACATAAATGGTCTACTTTTTCTGAATCTATTAATTGAACCTCTGTGATGTGGTTCCTTGTCACCTCACATGTGCGCTGCAGGAGAAAAGTTGCACCATATTTAGTGGGCTTAGCTATTTACATCATCATTCATTAATAATAATTCCCAGTATGAAAATTCACCATATTCATGGCATCAAATGAGATTTACAATAATTGTTTTAGAGATGCCTTGTAGAGCTGGGAGAAAGTTGTGAATTCCACTTTAACGGGTACCACTAGACATTCAGATGATTTCCAGTTTCGCAAAAGGGAAAAGTTTGGAAATTTTATGGAGGTTCTAAAATTTTGTGGAAATTACACTAAAGCAGAATTCACAACTTTTGCTGAGCTCTAGTTCTGATACTTGAGCTTCTACCAAACAGATGGCAGTAATCATTGATTTCTGGTGACATCCAAGACTGGCCACTAATGTGGGAGGGTACTCCTGAGGCTAGCTGCCCAGTGAGGTGGAGAGGGTAGAGGTCTAAGATATGAAGACAGAAGCTGGAAGAGTGCATCTACATGGAAAATAAATAACAACAAAATGTACCTTGCCAAAATCATCCAAGCTATAGAAATAGTCAAGAACATTCTGCAGAGCAATTTAAAATTACAACTTTCCATCCAATGAAAACCATTTAGTTTGTAGCTGGCACTTAACTGTTATGATTGTGATGTGCTAACTATCAATCACCTGAACTTAGCAAGCCAATTTAGATGCATCTGTTTGTTTTACATGACATCCAAACTACAGAAAGGCTCCTCTGTTAGTTCCTATCCAATATATTCTCTTCCTATTTTTTTTTCTTTGTTCCTCCTGTCCCTGGACACCTTACTCATTTAGGCTTTCCAGATGCTTTCTACCTGACATATTCACCTCTGTTGCTGAGTATCATGTTCAGGCACTCCAGGGTCCCTATCTCTGAGTTCAAGAGTATCTCTTCAGAGGGCCTTTTTTGTGATACTATCCATGGGAGGGGAAATGCTTTGATATGGGGGTTGCCATCTAGTGTCAAGGGGGGGGTCTTCCTATACCATCCATCAGTGATTGTCTTACTGGTCATGAACATTAGCACATCCTGAGGAGTGCTTGATGATACATGGTTACCATAGTAACCTATGGCACCTCCACTATACGACCACCAGGAGCCACTGAGTGGTGCACAGGTCAACCCAACCCTGGGATGAGATCAGTATCAGGCTGCTCTTTTGAACTCTGTAAATGTCTCAACTTCAACTTCTACTGTCTCAAGTTCAAGGCAAGAACTCTGTTCTACAGCATGCCATAGCAGTTCATCACATCTCAGTACTAGGGTTGTATCTCTGTTTTTCTTTCATCCTTTTTGCAGTTTATAATTTATTATGCTGCATCTCCCCAACCGCTTTTCAATCAAGCCACATGACCACTTTCCTCATGGCTCCAACACTAAATTTTCTTACAAACTCACAACTTGTCCCTCCTTCACAAATTTATAGTATTTATTTTCTTTATCCCTGTGATTGCTCGTACCTCTTTGCAGCACATCCTCCTGCCATTTTATACTTTTGAGTCTGCATGCACATCATTTTCTTTTTCTTTTTTCTTTATTCCCCTTACTGCCCAGCTGCAGCCCTCATCTGCTCAGCTACTACCCAACACCATCACAAACCAGACCACAAAAAGCACCCTTTAACTGCTCCATGGGGAACCCTCACAAGGTAGCACCTTTCAGGGGGTGAGCCTATCCCCCCAGATATTCATTGAATTAGTGTGCTGGGGAATTCCTTCATGCTGGGTGGGAAGATGGTAAGAGACACAATCATGTCAGTGTCACCCTGCCAAGTTTAGGAATTTTCTTGTTCTTCCACAACAAGATACTTGGCTGTGCATGTTTGTTTTGCTACACAATGGGTTTGTGAACCAAGAAGTCACTGCATCTCCCCCCCCACTACCATCCCTGTCTGACTTGTGCCTCCTGGGCACCCACATGTGATTCTTGTTCACAGGGGAATGGTCATCCACCCACCCTGAGGAGGAGAGCATTCCATGAAATGCTCTGTCTTCCTCCCCTTACCAGCCTTCCTGCAACAGGACCCATTCCCAAACCCAGGTTTTTGGCATCACAAGCCAAGGCCCTGCTGCTGTGCTGAATGAAACTACAGGACTGCAAGCAGCTCAGCATAGCTAAATGGATTCAGTGTTTAGAAGTGTTTTATGAAATTTAAATTCCATAATTGGAACTGTAGTGGCATGATCTATTTTGCGTACATCAATTTTTGATTACATTCTTACAATTAGTATTTTTTTTAAATTTCTACTGTAATTTTAAGCTGCTAAACATCATTAATCCAGCTTTATTAGATCCCAGGACCTATCTGCTTTGGTTATGCATGCCAAATGTGGGGTGTATACATGCAATAGCTGCAGAGCTACAAACATCTGACTATTTTACAAATTTCCATGCAGTTGAACAAAAATTGAAATTGTGAAATTATGAACTCCAGTAAATAATAATTTACATAACCAACTACCTCCATATTAATCAGTTTCTAAGGCTCTTCCAAGAAAGTATACATATAAATGTTTGGTTATCTAGCTCCACAATTTTCAGAAATGTTCACATAAATAGTAAAGTGCCAGAATCTGAGCCATTGTAAGTTACCTGACTCTCATCTAAATGTCAAACATCTATGAATACCTTTAGAGACCCTTGAAAAAGAAAGAATGCCAATTTTTAGGTCTCTAGCTATAAGAATGATAGAGTTACTGTATGACCAATTAAAGAATTACAAAATAATTTCACAGATTTTCACAAACTTAAATTTTGTGAAAATTCTATGAAAGTGTCATTTGCCAATTTCACTGGGGCATAGCTGTGTCTTGCATCCTCCTCTGATTATTATCAATTTCAATTCTACATAAGCCTTTACTTTTCCATTTGTTTCAGCGTTGACTATCAGTATCCCATGTGGTTGATTCTTGACCCATCAGCTCTTTTTTCTGCTTGTCTTTCCTTTCTGGATTAGATCAATAACATAGTGAAAGAACCAGAAGTTCAGTTGCAGTTATCCTTTCTTTAGCTGTGACTGTTCTGCCCCCTCACATGCAGCTGGCATTGGCACAAATGCAGAGATGTTGATGTTGCATTCACTGCTGCAAAGAATAGTTCCTCATGCTGTACTTCTCTGTCAGAGGGTAAGCTTTCTCACATTTCCTCTTCCTCTTGCATTTATTGAACTCTAGAAAAATACCTTACAAATTAACCCATTTTTTTTAATATTTATTTTATTTGTAATTTTCTACCAGGAAACCCACACCAAGCTATGATAGCTTGTTTCCAGGTGTGTTCTGTGGGGTGGTTTTCATGGACCTATGGAGAACAGAAAGATTGACCATTACATCATGAAACTCCACTGCTCATCTTCAATAAGTGCCATGGAATGTTTTACTTTTTCATGTACTGTGAACAGAGATGGGCAGACAGGATCTTGGTTTTAACATCTCAACTGAAATATGGCACCTCATAGTGCAGCATGCCCTCATACTGCACTACTGTGTCAGTTATGTGTGCTACCCCACAGGCCTCATATGGGGCTAGGACCACTACCATCTGATCTTCTGACCCCAGAAGTTAGAGTGCTACCTGTTGAGTCATTGACACTGCACTGTTTACATTGCATTTCATGATACAGCAATGACAGAAGGAAGCTATATCAACTGAGACTATACTTCTCTATGATCAGCATTCTCAGCAGTCATAGATTTGTCTGTCCCTTTGGTTCAAGCCCTCTGTTAACTCATCTATGCTCCCCAGTTGCAACACTTGCAGAGGCTGTGCAAACCAAACTCTCATCATCCCTATGATGATGAAATTTCAGTTTACTAGGATGCCTTCTTGTCTTACCATGTTCCTCACCCTCCCAGAACTGAGCTCTCTTAGGGACACTTTGATGAGGCATTAGAGACAAAATGTGTCTTAGACAATGGTCTCTCCATAAGCACTGTGTTGCCTTCTGGGTAAAGATGGTCAAAGAGCTAAAAAGATTGCTTTGCATGAACACTGCAAAGGAACCCTCACTATGTATTTGTTCATGAAATATTACTTCATAAAATGCTTTAATCAAGGAAGTGGCCACTTTATGCAGTGAACAGGCACTTCACTAGTGAAATGCCACTTCATGCAAAGGGACACTGTCAACCTCCTGATGCCTGAAGGTGTCTCTATTTTTAAAACACATGTCATGACTGATCACATTCTGTATAGCCTGCTGATGTAGCTACCTTTAGCAGTTTGATTCTGATTCTTATTTGCTTTTTAAAAGTAAAAAAAAAAAATAGACTGTCCACCATGCTGGTGTTACCACAAAGAAATGCTTGCTTACAGTCCTTGACCAACTCCCTCTTCATCTTTCTTGGACATGGGAACACCCTCCACACAGTCTAGCTACTTGTAATACAGCGTAAGGAAAGAAGAATATCAAATCATGAGGAGCTGTGTTGTTTGGGAATGTTCCTAATATTCAAGAAGAATGAATAAGTAGATCAAGGATTTTAAACAAACCAAGCTTGTGTCTGATTACACCATTAGCATGTATTTTGCTTCTACTAAGAACAGAGGTGGATAAAACAACCATCAACAAAAATGAGTTTTAGAGAAGATAATCATAAAATGTGGGGTTTCAATTAGAAATAATATATAAAAAAGACTGAGAGTGTCCCTGGACTATTTAAGAAAGAGCATCATTTCCTCCACATATTTAGCACCCTATCCAAATCATGAAAATAAATACACCATCCCACACCAACATAGTGATCCAAACTGCATCACTCTCCTCAATCCGTAACAGTTTAACTTTCTACCCCTCCCTTGCATCATTCTCCCCAATCCTTAACATTTTAGTATTCTTCCCTTCCCCCACCCTGATAAGCATCATTCCATGCTACCAAGAATGGATACAGTCTGCAGGCTCAAGAGATGGCACCAGCACATTCCCTTCTCTAACCACATTAGTCAACCTCCATTTAAATGAATAACAGCAAGTGTGAATAGTTACCATCTCTTCACATTCACTGCTCATGCATACTCTCATTCATGCAGATGGTGTCAAACTAAGAAGGTGGAAAAAAGGGACTGTACCAGTCACTATCTCTAGCCCTTGCAGAATTTCGATGACATGAGGAGAGGTGGACTGAGTGCCTATGAAGGTGGTAGGTGAGAATAAATGTGTTAAACTGGTCTAGTTCTATGGATCAAGGATGAGATTGGGTGGGATTGCTATGAGACTGAAAGTAAGTGTTGATCCATTTTCATGGCACTGTTGGAGTTTTGATGATTAACATTAGACTTTCTTTGATTTACTAGGGCTGAGGTGGAGTGTAGGACAGGGTGCTAGGATGGTGGGTGGAAGAGAGGTTATATCGGCGCTCAAGAGAAGTGTAGGAAATGGTGATGTGAGGATGGGGAAAGGTTTTCATTTTTTATTTTATTGTATAAAAAAAAGTGCAAGTGGAATGGCAGACCTAGGATAGTTTCACAAGGTGCAACTTTGTTAGCACAGTTTTAATTCATAACACCTTAACTCCTGGAAGTATAGGTTGTGTGAGATCCCCAAAATGCCACACTAGAACTGACAATGGGCTGGGCATGTCATGAAGGAGAGGAACTCCTGTGGAGGGATATCACAGGCTGTCCTACATTAGCACACCCCAGCAGGCTAAGCCAGTAGTGGCAGTAGCATGCATTTGGAAGACATCTGCTGGCTGATAGCTCTGGCTGAAGGATGTGTGCATCCATGTGGACCCTGATCATGATGGTGGGGGAAGACAGTTGTATCCAGAAGAAACTATGAGAAACATGGAGTACTAAAGAATAAGCACTTCATTCTCTGTACATCATCCAAGTATCTCTCATACAGAGGATTTTGAGGATAAACAATGAATCAGAAAAAGCTATATTGGCTCGGTAACTTTTCATGTAATATGAGAATGCTGCGCTTGATTTAAAAAAAGGTATGAACGAGAGGGTCTCCTTAAATATGTCTAACCAATCTATGCACATAATTCATATGTCAAAGTAGCTTGGTGATTTATATAGAAATTCTTCACTGGCATGGAATTCTGTCATAAATGTTAAATTAGCCATAGAAATATTGTCAAGAAGATGTTGTACATAATCTTTTATATTCAGCAGAGAACCAATAACAATGTAAGTCATAAGTACTGTATAATGTTAAACTGGGGCACTCAGCTACTGAAATTCAAAATGTGTTTTACAACTAAAAGCCTGGAAATCAAATGCCATTTATTCACCTGCACAATTTATTAGACATGCATGGCATCATGCAGACTTTTGTGCAAACCAAACCATACAGTATATAGAGGGCATACATCAATTCAACAAATGAACAATGTGATATTTAATGCATGACACATAGACAAAGGCTACTTGCCTATCCACAATTACCATTAGAGTGGAATAAACCTGCTCCACAGGATTGTATTGTACTATTGAAAAACAATGCCCTTTTTTATTTATTTCTTTAATTTTTGTTGACCGGGTAAGTGAACTAGACAAATCCTGCCTATTTTAAGGCACGACCCGGGGGAAGGGAATACAGATGAATGCCAACTGACCTTGAACCAGATTAAGCTGTTCCTTGTATTTTTAGTGAATGAGGGGAATTTGTCCAGGACACCAGGGAAATTTCCCTACTCTTTTTCTATAAGTGCCATGGGATCTTTAACATCCACCTGGACTACCACCAATCCAGGAAGATGGGACCTCGGTTTAACGTCTCATCTGAAAGACAGCACCTCAGAAGTGCAACACCCCTCTCATGCTGCACTACAGTGTCAGTACTGGGATTTTAACCCAAGTGCCAGATGTGGGAACTGAACCCACAGCCCTCTGATCTTCCAGCATCAGAGGCGAGTCTTCTACTTACTGAGCCACATCAGCCAGCGACATAATTATCAATAGCTGTTGAATGTTATAAGAAAGCATAAAGACTGTTAACATAAGAGATTTATAATTTATCTTAAATTGTACGTCCAGCCTATAACGCGAAAAGATATGAGGTAACTAAAACCTTTCAAAAAAGACCATTTATCTGATCCTGAAGTCTCCCTATGTTTTTTAGTTAAAAATGAATTTTATTACAGAGCACTGGAGGACAAGAGTCAGTGTTTTCTACACCTGAGCATCATTGCTGCTGCCTCCTGCTGCATAAAAGACACAGCATTCTTTACAAATTGTTGTTTTTTTGCCAGCACTAGATGGGGGAGCTGGCCACCAGGATATATTATCAGGGGGAAGGCCTTGTATGATTTAAAAGCCTGTGCTGTCCACGAAAGTGAGTGGTGCATGCACCACTCAGACAGAAAATTACAATAAATAAACTTAATTTACAGGTTTTTAATTTTTTTTTATTTCATTTCATTGTTCATTTTTTTACTTGAAAGCAAGATGAGCACAAGTGCTGATTTTCACAAGTGTCAAGTGTACAAAAAACATTTAGCTAGACAAATAATTCAACAGTATATATAACAAAACAATCCAATAAACAATCATTAAGGATTGCAGAAGCAGTGATATTTTGAGTCAAGATTTAAAAATACTAATAGTATTGCATTTCAATAGGTCACTTGGAATAGAATAAAAAAATGGGGAGCATGGAATAATAGAGATCATTGTCTAAAAGCTTTTTTACATAATGGGAGTTGAAAGACATATCTATTCTGATATCTAGTTGTACACAGAGCAGAAGCTTTAAGAAATAAATTAAGAAAAAAGAAGGAAGAAGACTCTTTTTTACTTTGAATAAGAGAGAGAGAGAGTCTAAACTAACTGTAACCCTATTTCTTAGAGAGGAACAAGCAGAAACCTTAAACAATAAACATATAAATATACTGCAGTTCTTTATTGCCTGACTTATTGTAAGTTTTTTAACTTTTAACTGCAAATAACTATAACTGTAGGTACTTTGTTGATTTGTAATCTGCCTATAGTAGTTGTTATTCAGCCTAATAGTATACTGCCTATAGTAGTTGCTATTCTTAGAAAATAAATCTTTACTTTGGTATACAAAATTGTAAGGTTGTGAACTGACAAGGGTAAATTAAATTGTAAAGTTGTGATCTAACAGAGTGAGATTATAGTCTAAATAGGGATTATTTTACCATATCCTACCTGTTGCACTCAGGACATAAGGATGTTTTTTTTCAGTATTTTATTGGCTGTTTGGGCCACCTGTTTTGTTTTCTTCCATTTTGGATGTACCCATATGAACAGGACACCCTTGACAGGACACATGCAAAACTGATGGGGGATACTTTGGTATTTTCCCATAGTTTTTCTGGTAAACATTAGAGTTGACCCAACAGTTAATTGGCCAGCCCCAAATTCCTATTATGTGCAAGCTATCAGCTTTATCACTTTCCAGTCCAATAAAATTTGGAAATATAATAAATTATAGGCAACATTTTAGCCTCATAATAATGAGACTATATCTGAGCAAGGTAGGTGAATGGTTACATTAAGAATCTTAATATTGCTTAGTTTTTTATTGTCAGGAGATCTCCACCTAAACCTAGGGTCAGACCAAGAAAACCATTATAAAGCAGACATTATGAAAGATAGCAAAATTAGTCTTATCCATTTTAATGCTAGAAGTGTATCTCCAAAATGTGGTGCTATTTGGGAGTTCATTCTAGAATACTGGCCAGATGTACTGATACAGTAATAAGTAAGACTTGGTTGTGTAGGAAAATATCAGACACTGATGTTCATATCCTTGGCTACCAGTTATGGAGGCACAACTGTGTGAAAAGGTGAGGGGGTTATGGCTTACAGAGCACTAGCCTTGGAAATTAAATTAATTAATTGTGATATAGATACACCAGGTATGGAAAGGCTTGCATTGGAAATAAAAGCTTCATATTGTAAACCTGTTATAATAATGGGTTGTTCACCCCGCCACACCCCCAAGGGGATGACCATTTTTTTTTGTCTCTGTATGATGTTTTTGTTTCCTTTTACATTTTGTAATGAGCTTATTTTATTAGGAGACCTAAATATAGATTGGGCAACAGTACCCCCTGCACAAGTAAATTACTAGAATTATCATCAAGTTTAGGAATGGATGTATTTCAATTAATTAAACTCCTTACTAGACTTAATCCAAAAGACCTGAGCCTCTCTACTATTTTAGATTTAATTTTTACTTCAGTCCCAGACAACTATTTTTTACATGGTGTGTTGTCAGATGCTTTTTGTGTTCACCAACTAACTTTTTGTATTAGACATACAATACAGACAAAAAAAAAAAACAGTTTATCTCAAGTTAAAACCTATGGAACTTTAAAAACCTTTAATTATATTAGTTTTATGGTAGATTTAGAAACCAGAACCTGGGACAGACTGGCATTAAATCCAGATGTAAACAATGCCTGGTAGTATTTTTAAAGTGAATTTTTATCCTTATGCAATGATCATGCCCTAACTTGACATACAAAGTTAAATATAATAATTCCCCTTGGTACACAAAGGAACTGAGAAAATATCATTAGGTGAGAGATGTGGCATCGACCAAGCTAAGAAAATAAAAATTAGAGATCATATTGGGATAGATATTCTCATGTCTGAAATATTTATACTAATAAAATAAGGAAGGCTAAGGCAGGTTACTTTTTATTAAATATCAGATTGGAAAATACAAAAAATCCTAGAGAATTCTGGAACATGGTTACAAAATTATAAGGTAAGAATCCTTGTGAACTACCTGGTTCCTTTTTGGTTGATGATGTTCCCCACACAATTTCTGGGAAGGTGACTGATATGTTTAATGAAAAGTATATAATCTGGGATCCTCCACAGATGGTAGCTTAGCTTCTTCTTTTTGTATGAAAACAGCCACTTGACCAGGATGGAAACAGCCACTTGATCAGGAGAAAAAAGATATAGTGATGCCTAGTTTTTCCTTTAAATATATAACTTCAAATCAGGAGCTTTAGGAATTGTTGAAATTAGATGGTATTCCTTCTTACCTACTTAAACTGCCTGAACCTGTGGTAGCTCCTTTATTGGCTGACATTTTTAACCTTTCCAAAAAATCCACTTCCTACCCTCAAGCCTGGAAACCTGATTGCTGTGCTTTCTCGCTCCCTGCAGCTCTGCTCCGCTCTGTCTGTTGTAACTTCTGTTGTAGCATTCAAAGTTTCTGCTTTCTTAGCACTTTGAGTCTCATTTTGTGGCAAATTGGTGAATGAAAACCTGTTTTAAAATATTCCAACTTGCTCTATTACCGACATTTGTTTTTATTTAGCTCCCAGACTGTGGGCCTAGGGAGGTAGGTCTGGTGCTAACGGATGGCATTTTTTCTTTGTGCTTTAATGTGTGGTAATCTAGCCGTAGCAGATGGTGGGATTAAACTGCTGTTTTTGAGTGCTTAATTACCTAAATCATTGTCCTGGGCTTTGTTGTATTGCTACTGAAGGAGTGGATGTGCCAGCCGTTCATTGCCCTTGGATATGTAGCATCCAGGCTTTTACCCTGATGATTCCCACTGAACTGTGAGGAGACCAGAGAGCAAAAATGGACATTTGCTTCAGACATAGTGGTATATATTGCTGATAAGCTTATCTAAATCTGTAACAGGTATGCCAATGTTGTGAGAGGGCCTGTATAAAGCACCGTCAAATTAAAAATGTTACTGCACTCAGAGGAGTATAACTTCTGTTTTTGTGTTTCTACAGGTCCACTGCAGAGGTGAGATGAGGTGAAGAAATTGGATTAAGTGATGGCAAAATGCCTGATACTTGTTACGCACAGGATTCAGTTTGCGTCTCCACCTATTTAGGTTATGAGTCAAAGAAAAGTAAATTGGTGTGCAAACTTCCAGAGAAGATGTGGGGAGATGGGAGATATTCAGAGTCAGCTAGAGGAACTTTTGGGACAGAGATTGAGAGCATGCCATGGACTCTCAGAGTAAAGAGATGGCCCTGCTCCTTGAAACTGTGAAGGACGGTTTGGTGGAGGTAACACTTTTAAATTGTGGCAAACAACTGGTAATGTTTCAAGAACTTCTGTAACAGGAGACTAAATTATCTGTGTAGTTAAAATCTGTGCCAAACAAGGGACTCCTATGATAAGAATGGAGCCCTTTAAATGTAGCACAGAGGCTCAAGGAACATTTCTTCTGAATGGAGTGCAATTGTCTGAGTTTTACCTGATTGTTTGTACTGAGTCCCTATAAAGCATTTCATAATGTGTGTTTGTCCTATGTGCTCCTATGGAATATACTTTAAATAATTGTCTGCAAGTATTGCTATGTTCCTACTAAAGTCTGTAGTAATGATTATTAATGACTGTGATCATCCATTATAAGTTATGATTGGAAACCTTTTCTTTTCCGGTAAGAAATGCTCATTTTACTGTTAGGATATTGTTTTTAAGGTAATCTAGGTACACTATTAACAAACAAAGGGCTATAGTATATTGAATATAGAATTTATTAATTAGGAGACTGATGCCAAAATTTAGATGAATATAATGAATGAACTAGACAGATTCTGATGGAGTCGCTTTGTGGTGAATTTGGGTCAGTTAGCCAGGTACAGCTATGGTAGCTTGACACAAAAAGTTGTTAATTTCTATAGTAAGAGGTTCCCACTGCAGTATAGCAGTGAGGTGATAATGGAGTTAAGACACTTGGGCCCACTTCTGAATACAGCTTCAGTATATGTGACTAACTGACTCAACATAAGTTATGGATCCGGATCCTTGTTCTGACATATGTAACACACATTGCAGACTGGCATAAGGTGCTCAGTTGGGTCCCATATAAGTGGGATATGGGGCAGCATGCGCTGCGGGTTACCGCCATTGTACCCTGGATGGGTACAAATCCAGAAGTACAGGTGGGTTTTATTCAAACCTTGTGACAGTGATCTTTTGACTTATATATGGATTAAAGAAGCTGCAAAGGCTGATAATAGTTTTTAGAGTAAGGCAAAGTGACTGACACAAATTCGTCTCTGGTTTGTTGCAGTGAGGGATCTTTGAACAAGGAAGGTAGAACTAGAAGAGTCAAGAAACTTTTAGGGATAACCTGGTGGGCTGTCAATTATAAGAAATAATAGTGGCCCTCAGACATATGGCCAAATTAAATAAGAAAAGTAAAGTGAAAGGCAAAAGTTCAAGTGAGACAATATTTATAAATAATGATAATATATGATTAACTGCCTAACAAAGTGGTTTTATGTAAGCAGAATAATGTTTAGTATTATACTGTTTATAGATTTTATGAATCTTAATGTATAAATGAATTTTTTGATAATTTTATGTTTAGTGAATGTTAAATGATTCTTTCTTGTAATGGTTTAAATAACCAATCAACAATAAAGTACTACTACTTATTCTTATGGTAGATTTGGAAACCAGAAACTGGGATAAACTGGCAATAATTCCTGATGTAAACAATGCCTGGTACTATTTTTAAAGTGAATTTTTATCCTTATGCAATGACCATGCCCCAACTTGACACAAAAAGTTAGATATAATAATTCACCTTGGTACACAAGGGAACTGAGAAAATATCATTAGGGAGAGATATGGCATGGACTAAGCTAAAGAAAATAAAAATTAGAGATCATATTGGGATATATATTGTCACGTCTGAAATCTTTATACTAATGAAATAAGGAAAGCTAAGACAGATTACTTTTTATTAAATATCAGATTGGAAAATACAAACACATCCTAGAGAATTCTGGAACATGGTTAAAAAATTACAAGATAATAACCCTTGTGAACTACCTGGTTCCTTTTTGGTTGATGATGTTCCCCACACAATTTCTGAGAAGGTGACTCATATGTTTAATGAAAAGTATATTAGTCTGGGATCCTCTACAGATGGTAGCTTAGCTTCTTCTTTTTTATGAAAACAGCCACTTGACCAGGATGGAAATAGCCACTTGATCAGGAAAAAAAAAAGCTATAGTGATGCCTAGTTTCTACTTTAAATGTATAACTTCAAACCAGGTGCTTAAGGAATTGTTGAAATTAGATAGTATTCCTTCCTACCTACTTAAACTGCCTGCACCTGTGGTAGCTCCTTTATTGGCGAGCATCTTTAACCTTTCCAAAAAATCCAGTTCCTACCCTCAAGCCTGGAAACAGGAACATTTGGTCCCAATTTACAAGAATGGGCCGACAGAGATATGGGAAATTATCTGCCCACATATTTGCTTCTTGTAATTTCTAATATCTTTGAAAAAAATTGTAGTGCATTAGTTGAAATGTTATTTAGAAGCCCCAAACCTGTACTAAACATATCAACCAGGTTTCAGGATGTGGCATAGCACCTCCACCACACTGGTTAAAGTAGTGTCAGACATTCAGATGGTCGTAGACAAAGGCCTTATGGTTGGTGCAGTATTTATAGATTTATATAAAGCATTCAACTCTTTGAATCGTGATATATTAATTAGTAAATTAAGATCTGTTGGCCTAAGTCAGGAGGCTTTAAAACGGTTCCATGGCTATCTGACTGGAAGACAACAGCGAGCAACACTAAATAACAATTTAAATTAAAGTTTTTGACCATCAAAACCGGGGTGCTCCAGGGTTCATGCTAGGGCCTGTGTAGTTTAATTTATATAGAAATAATATTAGACATTTATTGAGAGATGTCCAGCATCATTTGTATGCTAATGATACTGTGTTGTATAGTGAGGGCAGGTTTATTAGCCAGATTCAGAAAAAGCTGCAAGATGACTTTAGTAGCTTACAGAAGTATTTCCATGAGCATGGGCTGATATTAATCCCTACAAAGTCACAGGTTATTTTGTTGTGCAATGAACTGGGCACTAAAACAAATTTTGAACATAAAAACACAAGACAATTGCAGGTAAAACCATGTCGACTCTTACAAATATTTAGGAATCTGAGTTGATTCCCAATATAAATGGGATAGGCAAATAAACTCCGTAATGAGGAAGTTAAATAAGAAACTGGGAATTTTGTACAAACATGAAAACTCTATTCCATCATATACGAGGCTACAAATGGTAAATTCTATGGTGATTCCCATATTTTATTAGAGGGATGTGTGTATGAATGGTGTCCAGAGGTGTGCTGTGCAGACTGGATATAGTTTATAACAGGTTTGTGGGGTACATCCTGGGTGCACCTGTGGAGGAATTTCGTTTTATATATATATATACATCTTTCTTTTATCCCTACATATGAAGTGGATTCATGCATACATATAAAGTAAAGTGTGTTACAATATATAATGATTACAATGTAGAAGCTGCTAATGTAGTTGAATATAGCCAGGTCTGAGTAGAGGCTAAGGGTCATTATAAGTTTATAAGAAGTGCAAGGCAAGCAGAAAGCAATAGCTCGTGCTGGCTGAAACCAGTTCCTTAAAGTTGTGAAAATAGCAGTTTAGATAAAGCTGAGCAAAACTGGTGGTACCAGCCTGAATAGCAAGCTTGGGCAGGGTTGGACAAAAGCAAAGATAAGAACATGTAGATGCATTGACAATAAGCTGTACGGTACCATGGAGTGAGTGAAACTGATTGTTTCTATTAGGTCAGCTTGACCCAAGCATATGTATCAAGCAGTGATAAAATAAACCAGTAAAAAGTACCTAATGCATATCAGTCTGCTTTTCTGCTACATTGGAATCAACATGTTTTTCTAATTCATGATTGGTTAATACTGCAATGTTGGTCATTTTCAAGATAAGAATATGCCTAACAACGCCTTGATAATAAGTGTATAAAAGTGATTGACTAATGAAACTCAGGGAGCCTTGCATGATTTTTTGGAAGCAGACTCCCATATGCATATGTAATAAACCGTTCTTTCTACTATGCAGTGGTCCTGAGTATGATTTTAAACTAAAGTGTAAGAACATATATTTTTTTTTCCTCGACAATTTGGCATAGTCGGCAGGATCAGCACGCTCGGACCTCGGTCGGCTCGGTTGGGGACCGCTTCCCAGGTCTCTCGCTTGGAGGAGAAGTCCTGACACTGAGGGAGAAGCTGAAGGGAGATCCCACAGGTGGACAGCCAGGGGGAGATTGAAATGGGACGGCCCCGATCGTGACGGATTTTTCCTCTGGGCTCTAAGCGGCGCTGATCTGTAAGTATCCTTTGTTTTTTTGGACGCTGCATGTTATAAAGAATGAGTCACTGTAACTGAGGTCAAAATTGCTTGTATAAGTTGTAACTGATATCAGGATAGCTTGAGTCTGAAATAGTGACAAAAGTAGCTAGAAGTCTGAGCCTGAAATAGTGGCAAAAGGGACTAGGCGCCATAAGTAAACTGGTAAACAAGTGAATAGGGATGTTTGAGCCTGCTCTGACAGTGGGTGAGCACAAGACAGGCAAAGGGGGGGCAGCAACAGAACCTTTAAGTAGGTTGAGCACCCAGCAACAGAACCTTTAAGTGGGTTGAGCACCCCAGCAACAGAACCTTTAAGTGGGTTGAGCACCTTTAGGAAACTAGAGAAGAAAGGTGGAGGAGGCAGGCAACAGTAACTCCCGGTGGTTGTTTTCTATCTTTTCTTTTTTGATTTGCTCTTTGTGTGTGGGTTTCCTTTATTTGGAGTATGAGATTAGGAGTCATTGTTTAAAATGGGGAAGGGGTACAGTAAGCAGAAAACCAAGGGGCCCCCGTGGGTTGCCTCTGGCCCCGTGAAATGCATGGCTGAAAAATATGGAGAGGATACGGTTGCGGAGGTAGGGCATTGGCATACACTGACAAGAGGACTGTTCCCCTTAACGGGGACATTTAGCATTGATGTGCTAACAGAAGTAAGAATTACTTTAGAGGAAAAAGAAAAAACAAAGAATAAGCCAAAGATAGATTGGACCAAGTTTCGTAGATGGGAAAGAGAAGCTGAGCGTGAGACAGGAGAGTCAAGCTAGGGAATAATGATAAAGGAAGAGAGACAAAAAGTAAAATTTGCTCGACATGACACTCCGCCACCATACAGACCACCGCCGCGCCTCCACAGGATGGCGCCTTCAGTGGCACCTGAAGCCCCGCAGGGGGTGGAAGAGCCCCTTATTGATTTTTGGGGGCCACCTCGGGTGCCTCCTGCAGCTCCGGCACCACTACCACTGGTGCCTCCTACAGTTCCAACACCAGCGCCGACGCCTCCGGTTGCCCCGGCGCAGCCCCCTCCAATACAACCTAGCTCTGGGGATGGGGAAGGGGGGGATCTTTTCCTCCCAGTGACTCCAGCACCATACAGCCCACCAGAACAGACACCTCGGCGTGTCCAATTTGCAAACCCTCCTCAACAATACTCCCTGGAACCTCCGGTTCTAACCCCAAATCCTCCGGTAGTGACTGCACACCAGTGACATAGCCACCATCACCACGGGCTGGTTTTATCCTAGTATTGGTTCCTCCATGAACTAATCCCGAAGCACAGCAGGTACCGCCAGCACCTCCCAACACACCAGCCCACATACACCACAAGAAACCCCTAGGAGACCCCCACAAGAGGAGACGGGAGCGGTTCAGGTGGCCCTACAACCTGAGACCAAAAAGGTGGTAGCCCAGATGCCTTTAATACAGTATCCCAACCCCAATGTGGCTGATGCAGCAGAACCCTATATAGCGGTAAATCGGCCATGGAATCCAGATGAACTTATGAAGCCCTAAAGAAATCCCCAAGCCAAGAGATAATGTTGAGGAATATGAAAAGGAATTAGAAACCTGATTCATATGTATAAGTTGTCAACCACAGAGGTTAGAGAGTGTTTCGTACGTTGAAAGGGGTCTGGGAAGAAGTAAAGGAGATGGGACTCTGAGAAACCGAGAGGAAATGGAGGTCAGGTGAATGCAGTGTTTGTTACACTACGTGAAAAGTTTCAGAAGGTCACAGACTGGCCCGAATAAAAACACTAAGCAGGGACCCCATGAAACAGTGCATGAGTATAAAGAGACTTGAGACTGTATTTAAGCAATATTCAGGGCTGAGCCAGACAACCCCGCTTACAAACACCAGTTGGGGATGGTATTCTGCTCGAGTTGAAAGATCAGATACGGACAGGAGTTACGACTGTGTGCATAGGCTGGGAAATGAAGACTATGGCAGAACTCATGCCATTTGCTGAGCACGCTGAGAGGCAACAGCATGAAACTAAGGAAAAGATGAAAGAAAAGTTGGAGAAGGCACAATTGATGTATTTTGAAGGAGGAGGTCGAGGGGGTAGAGGTGGTAAAGGAGGAAGAGGAAAGGGACGGGGGCGAGGACTGCAGGGGTCCCCTCAGAAGGAAGGACCAGGACCGGGTCGAGGTGACTACACAAACTATATTTGCTACACATGTGGGGGACGGTCACATAACCGCACTTGCCTGAATAACCGGAAACAACAGCCCAACCATATCCACCACCACCACCACCCCAACCACAGGCTTGTGGTTATGGTTCCCAGCCAGATCCATCGACTTGGAGTTATAGCAGCTAGGAATTAGCGGGCCAGCACCAGATACTTGTAAACACCTCACAGCATTCTACAGATACACCAGAATTGACTTTGATCATAAAGGGCAAGAAACTCTCTTTTCTCATAGATACAGGCGCCTCAATGTCTGTAATCTGAGACACAGAACTAGAGCTACAACCAACAGGAAAGACTATTAAAACAGTTGGGGCATCTGGAATTGAGATAAAGGAAAAACTGACTGAACCGCTGGAGGTGAAGTGCAATGATGCAACTTTTCATCATACCTTTTTGTATAGTGGTGTCTGCCCTGTGAACCTCATAGGATGGGATTTACTGGCCAAGCTCAATGCCCACATAATTTGCACAAAAAGGGGGTTGGAATTTAGGTTCCAAGTAGCGGGTTTATATCCCTTGTGTGCCATGGGTAAGCACGATTGGTTATACTGCTGGATATTAACAGCAGAGGAGCAGATAAAGTGGCTGTTGAACTGGGCACAGACTGTTACATGCCACCTTCAAATACAAACTGAGCTACACTGTACTACTCATTATTCAATAGGGGAGAGAGATATGGAGTATGAATGTGGGGAATGGGGAAGACAGTCTGTAGAACAAACCTTGAATATTACTGAGATATTCGTGGCTGCAGATCGGTGTGCAGCCGCAGTGGACTACCCGTAGACAGTGGAAAGTGTTTCAAGTGTCTAATTCATACCCACATGTGTCACTAGCTAGGGACCCCTCAATCCCTGGAAAGATTTGGGGCCATGGGTTGAGTGTATGAGACAGAATGGATGACTGGGTGTGGAAGGCGATAGGTGGACATCAGCAAAAGGAAAATGTGCAAAGTACATAATCAAGCAAAAGGTAACAGTGCAAGTAAAAGAAAGAGAAGTGCAGGTGAACAAGGAGGTTAGTGTAGAGCAAGGGCAACTGCAGGGGCCAGATTGGCTGGAACAGATTCCCCCGCAGTTATGGGCAATGTCTAAGTATGATGTAGGATTAATAAAAAATGCACAGCCTTTGTCAGTGAAGCCAAAGTCCTCCTACCACCTAATAAACACCAGTACCCACTAGGGAAAGAGGCAGAAGAAGGCATAGCTCCAGTACATGCTGCACTAGTTGAAAAGGGGGTTATAATTCCGTGTCCACATGCAACTGTGAACACCCCAATTTTACCAGTTAAGAAAGCAAATGGTACATACAGGTTTGTACAAGACCTAAGGGAAGTCAATGAGACAGTTCATGTAAGAACCCCAGTAGTGCCAAATCCTATAACTGTTTTGTCCGCAGTACCCCATGACAGCTGTTATTTCTCTGTGATAGACTTAGCGAATGCGTTTTTTAGTATTCCCGTGGAACCTAACAGTCAGGAATGGTTTGCCTTCACCTACAAGGGAAAAAAGTGGACGTGGACACGCATGCCACAAGGATATGCGGAGTCACCAGCAGTGTTTCTGCTCAAATGGCGAAAACTTATCTGCTTTGTTGCCCCAGCAGGTAGTACCTTGTCCCGTCACGTGAATGATTTGCTACTGACATCCTCCAGTAAGGAAGTGTGCGAAGAAGGACACTAAGGCACTCTTAATTTTTCTGGCCAACAATGGACACAAAGTGTCCAGAGACAAGTTACAATTGTGTAAAGAGCAGGTCAAGTATTTAGGCCATGTACTGTCTAGTCAAGCAAGAAAATTAGCTCCAGAACGAATTGAGGCGGTGACAAAATTACCGCGACCCATCACTAAACAGCAAATGATGTCCTTTTTAGGCATGACCGGCTACTGCAGAGCCTGGATTATGGATTATGCCTCACTAGCACAGCCCCTCCATAAAGCCATTTACGGAAAGAAAATGCAAATGCATGAAGAAATCCAGTGGACAGAAGGACTGGAAGAGTCCTTCAACACCCTGAAAAGGGTGCTGGCCACAGCCCTCTGTTTAGGTTTGCCGGACTACAATAAACCATTTGACCTGTTTGTAAATGGGAAAAGTGGATACATGTCTGCAGTTCTAACCCAGAGACACGGGGATGCCCGTCGTCCAATAGCCTATTATTCTAAGCGCTTAGATTCTGTAGTGTGTGGAATGGTGTCGGTAGCTTGCAGTCTGTTGCAGCTGCCACAGAGCAGTATTAGCTTGCTTGGACTTAGTGGGTTTCTCTTCTCTTATTGTGTATGTGCCGCATGCTGTCCATTCTATCATTTTGCAGGCTCGTACAGCGCATTTAACACCTGCTCAGCTACTGCAATATCAAAATGTTTTACTAACCATGTCAAATGTGACTTTAAAGAGGTGTACCACATTAAATCCGGCAACCCTCATGCCCACGACTGACGAGGGGGAAGAACATGACTGTGGTCAGGTGATAGACCTAGATTGAAAACCCCGACCAGATATTACAGATGTACCCATAGTAAATGCTGATGTAGAATTTTTTGTAGATGGGTCAGCTCAGAGGAATGAGCAAGGAAACCTTTCGGCAGGGTACGCGGTGTGCACACAAAATGACTTCGTGGAAAGTGCGAAATTACCCCCAGGAACATCAGCCCAAGCTGCTGAATTAATTGCATTAACAAGGGCTTGCATGTTAGCAAAGGGGAAAACAGTCAACATCTATACTGACAGTCGTTATGCATTTGGGGTAGCCCATGACTTTGGTACACTGTGGAAGCATAGAGGTTTCTTAACAGCTGCTGGGAAACCTATAGCGCATGCGAATTTGGTAAAAGACCTGCTGGAAGCAGTACAAAAACCAAAACAAATTGCCATTGTTAAATGTCAAGCTCACACTTCTTTTACAGATCCTGTATCGCTTGGAAATGCACGAGCGGATGCGGCCGCAAAGGAAGCGGCCCTTTCTGGTGATGTCCCAGAGTTATTAATGTTGTCTGACACTACAGATGCTAACCAACTGAATTTATTTTCAGCTACAGATGTGATGACGTTGCAACAATCAGCCAGTCCTAAGGAAAAGCGAAACTGGCAAATACATTGTAAATATGATGGAAATGCAAAGGTATGGATAGGGTCTGATGGCAGACTCTGTCTGCCCTCAGCTGTATTTCCCTTTTTGGTGAAGCTGGCTCATGGAGCCGACCACGTCTCAAAAAGTGGAATGATAGACCTTGTAAATAAGTATTGGTATGTAGTTGGCTTTACTGTCTATGCTGATGAATATTGTAAAAATGTATTATCTGCATGCAAAACAATATTGCAGAGGACTGCAAGTAACCCCCTGCCCATCCTGCTCCAACAGGACCATTTGAACATCTAATGATGGATTTTATTGAATTAAACCCATGTGAAGGGTATAAATATTGCCTTGTAATTGTGGACATGTTTTCAAAATGGGTAGAGAGCTTTCCCTGTCAGAAGAACCACAGCCTGCACAGTGGCAAAGGCCTAATTCGGAAATTATACCCTGATGGGGATTCCCACTAGGCTATCTAGCGATAATGGGTCGCATTTCTGTATCGAAGTGATCAAAACCTTATGTGAGGCTTTACAGATAGACCTCAAATTGCACTGTGCTTATCACCCTCAATCAGGTGGCGCGGTAGAAAGAGCAAATCAGACCCTTAAAGTAAAACTAACAAAAATTATGACAGAAACTGGTCTTAGCTGGGTGAAAGCACTACCTCTGGCGCTTATGAATATGAGAGGCAGGCCCACGCACATGGGGTTATCACCTCATGAGATTTTAATGGGAAGGCCTCTCCGAATGACAAATACCCATTCCACAAAACAGAATCACCTTGTATGGGTGGATAATGAAATGATTGCATATTGTTTATCCCTTAATGCTGTTCTGAGGTCTCTCTATCCTAGGGTAAAGCTGCACTCCCAGTTTCCTTGGAAGGACCCCTGCATAGAATACAGCCAGGAGACTTCGTGGTCGTCAAGGACTTCCGAAGAAAGAAGTGGTGCGCCCCGAGGTGGCGAGGACCGTTTCAAGTGCTCCTGACTACCGCCACTGCTGTTAAGATTGCAGAAAGGGAGACATGGATTCACGCATCACATTGCCGGCTGGTGAGAGCGGACCTGTCCGAGACCGTACAAGCCGAAAGGGATTAATGCTTAGAGGACTTATCGTTCTTGCAGCCATTGTATTGGTGGGGTTTTTGCAACAGACTTTACGTACTCCTCTAATGAGAAGCATCAAGAGTGCAGAGCCCTGCATTGGGCAAATACATGGTGGACTTTAATGAAATTGCATGCCTTCAATACCAATATGTCTAACTGCTATTATGTGCATCCTCCCACTCTCTGCTGAGATAGGGCTGCATCTTGGCCTGTACCTCTGTCTTTTAATGATATGGTTGCCATTTGCTCTGCAATAGTGGGTACGCTCATGGAGAATTGGGGCAAATAAAACAAATTGGGCAGCAACACTCCTTAGTAACAAAAATGTGTCAGTGTATAAAGGGCACCATTTGCTACTTGGTATGGGCCCCTCCTACTAATGCACTCCAAATCCAGTGCACCTAGATTATCGAAGGCCTCAGGCCTCAGCATGTGTCTGTAATACTTCCGCACCAGCCTCTGTAGGTTTCTCCAACTGTAGTAAACAATGGGAAGTAGTATCAAATCTCACCACATACAATACTGACTGGTTGTATAATGGGTCAACCACCCTCATCTATACACAGACAAACAAGCCAAGTCCATTTGGTACCTTGACTGGCTTATATTGGGTATGCGGAGACAAGGCTTATGTGTTTTTACCCACAGGATGGACCGGGTGTTGCTACCTCGCCACCCTACACCCTGTGGTTCGTGCCTTTCATATTATCAACCCTAGTGTTAACCCCAGGGTTAAAAGATCCCTTACAAATAACGTTCCACCAGCATCCAAACGTGTCCCTTGGCATGAGAAATTTGGAGCCAGGGTATTCCCCTGGTGGGGAGTTGTGCAAGCCATGCACTATATTGATCAGCTTAATTAGAGATAGAGACCCTAATCAATGACACCATGCAGTCTACAGCACTCATTACAGCAGAAATAAAAGCAACAAGGCTAGTCGCCTTGCAAAACAGAGCTGCCTTAGATTATGTGTTAGCTGCCCAGGGTGGTGTTTGTGCAGTCATTGGTGACGAATGTTGTACTTACATACCTGACAACTCGCAAGCTCTTGAACATGTTCTGCAAGGCGTTCGAGACCTTCAGGCTCGAGTTTTGGGTGAACATGCACCTGTGGAACAAGGCTGGGACCCTTGGTCCTGGTTTTCTAGTATTTTGGTGATTAGGGAGCCACCCTGTTACACTGGATTGCGGTGGCTCTTCTTATTCTATTGGCCATTTGGCTTGTGGTCACCATTTTGAAAGCGTGCATTTTTACCTGTGTTCCTCAAACATGCCCGTCTCTGCCCAAATGCCCTGCTTGATTATCAAAGAATCTTTTCCCAGAAGAACCCCATTTCCTTTTGCCCACATAGATGACCTTACTAAGATTTAGTTGAGGCAGAGCCTCAAAGGGAGTGTGGAGGAATTTCGTTTATATATATATATACATCTTCTTTTATCCCTACATATGAAGTGGATTCATGCATACATATAAAGTAAAAGTGTGTTACAATATATAATGATTACAATGTAGAAGCTGCTAATGTAGTTGAATATAGCCAGGTCTGAGTAGAGGCTAAGGGTCATTATAAGTTTATAAGAAGTGCAAGGCAAGCAGAAAGCAATAGCTCGTGCTGGCTGAAACCAGTTCCTTAAAGTTGTGAAAAATAGCAGTTTAGATAAAGCTGAGCAAAAACTGGTGGTACCAGCCTGAATAGCAAGCTTGGGCAGGGTTGGACAAAAAGCAAAGATAAGAACATGTAGATGCATTGACAACAAGCTGTACGGTACCATGGAGTGAGTGAAACTGATTGTTTCTATTAGGTCAGCTTGACCCAAGCATATGTATCAAGCAGTGATAAAATAAACCAGTAAAAAGTACCTAATGCATATCAGTCTGCTTTTCTGCTACATTGGAATCAACATGTTTTTCTAATTCATGATTGGTTAATACTGCAATGTTGGTCATTTTCAAGATAAGAATATGCCTAACAACGCCTTGATAATAAGTGTATAAAAGTGATTGACTAATGAAACTCAGGGAGCCTTGCATGATTTTTTGGAAGCAGACTCCCATATGCATATGTAATAAACCGTTCTTTCTACTATGCAGTGGTCCTGAGTATGATTTTAAACTAAAGTGTAAGAACATATATTTTTTTTTCCACGACACACCACAGGGCATGAACCACTGTGCCCTCTACAAAGCCTTAAGTTGGACTGAATTAATAGAGCATCAGAATCGTCACATGTTCCATCTGATTTATACATGTTATCTTAACAAAATGCCAGTATATTTATTAGATTTGTTAAGGATAAGAAATGTGAAAAAAGGCTAACACACTGCAGGGGCTATTGAATTCATGGTACCAGCCATGAAAACAGTACAGGGTAACTCTAACTTCCTTTGTATGGGCCCAATTTGTAAAATAATTTACCATGCCATTTGAGAGGAGCTATATCCCACAGTTCCATAAAAACATGGATTACAAATGCTTCTGAGCTGCCAAAAACATGCTGTGAATAGGCTGTATGATATTAATTTATTGTGCCATTATTGTATTAATTGTGTACTGTTTTTATGTTTGTAATCAATATTATAAGATTTTAAACCACTCTTTGCACCTTGGGACCCCGTTGTAAATGAGCCTCTACTTAACTAGGCTATCCTTTTCTGGAACTGCAGAATAAGCTAATTTACTACTTAATACTACTAGTATATTACAGTATGCAGATGTGGGGCTCCTCATGCATCTACATAACAATACTAGCTCAATTCCTCTTCTGCTTGGAGCTAAATGACATCATTCTTGGTGGCTGCAAACTTTCTCATGGTGTTACAACCCTGACCGTGGTTGCCACTGAGATTGTGAGAGCAGCCGAACTGTTATCTTCCATTACTGAAAGAAAGTAGTTTCTCTGGCTACATGGTCCCATACTGTCTGTAGCTGGCACATCTGAATAGGACTTGGCCATATCTTCCACTGCCAGAATTCATGTTAGATGGATGAGCAGTCCTAAACTGCCTGAAAGAATAGAAACTATTTTTAATAATTTGCTTGTAGTATAATCATATGTGTGTTAATCCTTATAAATGTTGTTTTTCATTATGCTCAATGTACACCTATAATTGTATTCATGTACCTTTATTTCAAGATGGCATTAGTAGAAACATGTCTAATTTGAAGATCCCTCTTGCCTTGTCAGATTTTTCCAAAATTATTAAATTTTTGGTAGCCAAACTAACCTACCTTTTTTATCACCATAGGAGCTGATTTTGAGTGCTTTGAGGTCTGTGCACCCAAGTGAAATGTTCAACATCCTCTTTTGTTAACACTGAGCTCAGCTTGTTTGTTCAGATTAACCTCATCCTAGGAAAAACAAAAGTTGACTCCTACAGCATGTCAACCCCCTCCCATAGATAACTATCAAGACCTTACTAATAAGACATTTTCTAAGTGTGGATATTGGATTTCCACAGAAAACAGCTTTAGTCTCTGGAGTTTACAAAAGAGTTTACTTTAGCAAGGTGTTTTCTTTTTTTTTTTTCAGCAAGTGTATTATTGTTTTAGCCTGACTGATATTCATAGAATATACAAACATGCCTATTCCTGAAAACCACAAACATCTGCACCACTATAACCCTGTCCACACTTACAATTAAAATTTGTTAACGGTTTTTAAACCATTACGGGGCTTACCATGCTGCCACATCCACACTAGTTGGGACCGTGTCTTAACACAGTTCTGTGCCTGTCCACACCTCCCAAATAAAGTGTGTTTAACGTGCTGTCAGCTCACTTGCCAGTGCAGATCAAATGCTGCATCGTAGGCACCAGGAGGATCACTGCAGGGAACACGGATCGGATGCCTGTACACACTGGTAAGTGAAAAAGTTTCTCACTTAAACCATTTTCAAAACCGTGCTAAAACCCTGATTGTATCAGGGTTTAAACGCAGTTTTGAAATATGCTCCGGTAACATTACCAGTGGGGATGCAAACCATGTTCCTCGATTTTAAAACATTACAGGGCATCTGTAATGTTTTAAGATCCCCAGTATGGACAGGGCCTTTATGGACAAATAACATTTATTCTCATGATCTGGGGGAAGTATTTAGCTCCTTCTTAAAATTGCTCCCTACTGTTAAGTGTTAATCAGCTATGGTGTAATTTTTGAAATATCACAATTAACTTCCTAAATACTTCAGCCTCCTCAGTTGAATATCCTACAGCCGCCAACCCCCAGATTTGAGTTATCTCAGCCTTGAATTCATATTTTGCAAAGTGCCCACAAGCTCTGACTGATTCAAGTTTCTCTTGCTGACCTCTGCCAGATCCTCCACGCCTACATCCTCTTGCATACCCCCTGTTTTTCATCATGGCCTGATATTGAGTCTAAGATCATAAAGGAGCTCATTGCCCTCAATCCTCAAAAATAAGGTGGTTTAATACAAATGTGGAAATAGAGGGCACAGAAACTCAGTTCTGTGATCTAAATTAAAAGTCTGACTTAGTTTTGGGAGCAAAATAGGAAAGCACTGCTCTTATGTAACATCTACCCACCAGGCATAAAACTAAAGTGTAAAACTTCAAAATATCACCAAAGACATGTTCCTATACCACCTCCAGGATATGTTTGCTCTAACATCAAATTGGAGGGTTACCTGAACATTTTACATTTCCAATACTGGTTTAGAGGCTCTAAGCCTAGGTGCCAGTGCTGTTGCCACGTATATAACCCACATTTTAAAATGTTCAGTTATTACAAGTGTTATACCTAGTGCCAATCAACAGGTTTTGATAACCCCTCTGTAAAAGTATCAACCCCTGATGTGTACATAGGTAATTATTGTATTATCTTCCTCATGTCTATCTGTGTCAAAACAATTATTTTCTAGTTTATCAATAGGTGATAAATTATTTCACTAGTACTAGTTCTCTCCCCTTTCTGGCTCGATTAATCTCAGGTCACTCCAACACCACTTCTCTGCTTTGCCTCACAAACTACTGTACATCTAATACATTAGCCAGGCTATGGATGCTATATTTGTAATTTTGCTAAGACCATTAACGCAGTGTACTATACACATCTACATTATTAGCAGGAGGCCTCTGACATTACTAGTACCTCCCTCCATTGCTTTAAGTTCTGCATCACTTGCCATAGTCAACTTATGGTCAACAGCTTCATGTACTAAACATAACAAGTTTGTAGAGAACATGTATGACAAGTTAACAAAGTTGGTAGCTGAAAACCTGTCAACATTAAACTAAAAAATTGTATAATAGCATAAAACTTAATTCTACATTCATTTATCAGATTTGTTCTTTTGTATGAAATATTTATGTGGCACAATTTGCATTATTACATGCCATCTGTGGTAAATGATGAGGTGTTCATCTATGTTCATCCATCTACCCTCATGTTGATAGTCCCACTGTTCCTCCTTCATCTCCAAATACTGGTTGGAAGCCTGCCCTCTTACCTGTCCTCACTCGTCTTTCCTATTCCCTGTGCCTCATACTACCTCCACTCCAGAGATTCTCTCACCTTCTTCCTTCCCCACCCTCACTCTTCTGCTGGGCACTCAGCCTTCTCCTATCACCTTCCCTACCTCTGGTAGCTGCTCCCCTCATCTCTCTCTTTCATCCTCCCCTGTTTCCCTTAGGAAACAGATAAAACTCTCCCACCCACCTGCTACTGTCATCCCCCTCACTGATCCTGCCCTGTTGCAACTTCTAATATCCCTGATGTTGTACCTTCTCATGGGTTCTAACTGCCATTGATTCCACCTGCTTTGGTCTCTTTATGCGTACAGCATTTTCTCTTATTGTTCTTTTTCTTATCTTCATTTACTTTTTATTTTTACTTGTACTATGTTCAGCTGTACTTTGCACTTTACCTTGTAACAGTCATTGATACTGTATATGCGTCTTAATCTATTTACCATTTCCTCTCCCCCAGGTTGTACATGGAAATGAGCCTTTATTAGCTTTCAACTAACTAACTAACTAACATCCATAGCTGTTGCATTAAAAGGAATGTCATGGGGGCGTGGTTTGAGCCCAACCAAGATGGCTTAACTCAGAGCACACTGGACACCCTAGAGCCAGAATCCGCCATTACCAGCGATCGATCAGGGTGGTGAATCCAATTTAAAGTAACCAATACACTTTCCCAGTGGGTCAAGTTTTTGATCTATACTAATAGTGGTTCAAACCTACCAAATGGCGGTGAGATACGAAGCTCTACAACACCAGCAACTTTCACAAGAGAATGTGATTAGGCCAACAGTGGGCACAATGGACAGTTCGGCTATAAATCAAATGCTGGTCACAATACTGAACAGACTGGATAACATGATGATGGGCACCAACAATACCACTGCAGCACTTCACCAGTTGGATGCTCGGTTGGCTCAAATGGAGTGGGTTGTCACTACCAATGAAGCGGCGATTCAAGAGCTACAAAGTGTGGCTCAGGAGCAGGCTCACACAATCCAGACCACACACGAGAGGATGGAGGACTTGGAGAATAGGAGCCACCGGAACAATGTGCAGCTCCTAAGATTCCCTGAAGGTGCCAAGAAAGGGAACATGGCTGACTTTTTGAGAGCTGAGCTAAGCCAAATATTGAAACTTCTTTAGGGAGCCCAGTTTACCATTGAGCAGGCCCATCACACCCTGCAGCCCTGACCACAGCTGGGGGAAGACTGCAGCCTATGCTGGCCAGATTCCTAAACTTCACTAAAAAGGAGCACCTACAGAAATAGGCCAGGGAGTTGGGGGCCCTATCCTGGAATGGAAGCAGAATCCTCATGTTACAGGAGTACTCCAGGGAACTTGTGGCAAGGTGGAAAGAGTACACTGAGGCACGGAGGCTGCTTCATTATCTGAAGGTGCCCTTCTCACTGTGTTACCCCTCCACTATGTGCCTCATGCATCAAGGCACCCCCCCCTTGACTTTTGCTACCCCGGAGGCCCTTATGGAATACATCCATTGGACCTGGCCCCAGGAGCCGAAAGAACAGGCAAGGGAGCAATCCATAAATGACAGCAGTGTCTACAACCAATGCCAGAACCCCAGACGAAATCACCCAACAGACCACGACAGGCCGGAATCCCCGGTGCTCTCTCCTAATGACTCCCTGCCAGGGACAACACCACCCTGCAAGGAGATTCATGGTAGAGGACTTCCAGGGTAAAGAAAAGGCACCAGCAATGGAGGCATTCATGCCAGAAGCACTCCATGGACAGAACTGGCTCTGAGACAACAGCATGGAGGGGGAGTGCAGCTTCTAGAAGCCCAGAGCCAAAGTGAAGAGTCACTACTTCTTGGAGAATCAGTTCACAGTGCTGGCAGATGCGGACAACCCTGGTAAGGAAGAAATAAAGGAATCAAGCACTGAAACTGTATCCATGGACCCCCTAAGCCCAGCCATGGGCAGAAGAGGAGTTCCTGGAACCCACCGAAATAATCTTACCACCAACTCCGCATGAGGTGCACCAAGGAATCCCAGCAGAGCAGCCCACCAGACTGCAACAATCGAGGGTGCTTATCAAGCCACTTAATGACCTGCAGGACAATATGAGCTCCTCCCACCAGAGTTAGATAATTTCAGATAAGTGATGCCATTAACTTCTTGTAGTGGTCTGGTCAGTGGGGTGGGTAGGGGCTGGAAATGGGAGCAGCTGCTACGTGCTCCCTGGGAAGGCCAGATCACCGGGCTTGCTTAACCATCCATCCCACCAGCCACATGGGCTGATGTACTGTGTGTGCCCCGGGGAATAGATGTATGCAAGGACTGTAAGGCCTGCAGTGTACTGGTTACTGCATTTGATGCATAGTACACTCACTGTCTACTGTAGAGTGTAAGTTATAAAAGTTCTCCTTTTATTGTGTTCTTGGGTCTCACCACCCATCTATCATCATTCCAGTTGGGTAATGACATTTATTTGTTGGTCTGCCCAACTTATGCACCCGACACCCCACGGTGATTTAGTGAGTTAGTGTTTTAGTGATTTTGGCAGGGGGGGGAGAAATGAGTCAACAGAATGGTGACTGAGTTTTTTGAGACCCTTGCATTCTACTGACCTCCTGGCATACCAGAGATCCAGCAGATGCAGGACCCCCCGGCTACACTCCAGGCCGCATTGTACTTTAAATATCTATGTCACGGTGCTAATGTTTGGTTAACTTGCTAATGCCCATGGGCCTGAAGTCTATTCTACCTAAAGCATTGTCAATTGGCCAGCTGCCATGACCCATGAGGGAAACTGGGGGTGGAATGACAAAAAAGATGGGGAGCTCAGGGCAAAGTTCCCCAGTCTGTTAATATTTTCCCTGTTACTGCCACTGGTGGAGTGGTGAGGTGGGTCTCCTGCTGCATTTTACATTATCTCCACCCATCGGTGCCACTTACACTTGGACTACACAGGAGTCAGACACACTCCCCTGTCCCCCTCCTATTGTCCTGTACATTCACAGCATGCATGCCACTATGAGCAGACACCCCGTGCAGGTGCCAAGACCCTCCACAGGAGAAATGGATGCCATCTGGTTCTGTGGCACTACCGAGATTTTCACAGGTATAATTTCAGGGGAACTGGGAGAACTATAGCCACATGCATTGCATGCAACAGCTTGGGGATGCTGGAACTGATGGAGAGATATCCAGCTAAAGCACAGCTTGAATAAAACAGTGCCCCCCCACCTCTCTTCATGCACACTCAAGTTAGACCTGCATTAGGGGCCCAGGGTAGGCCTTTCCCTCAGACCAGGTACTACTGTGAATGGGAGGCTTCCCAGACCACCCCTTCACTCCTCCCTTCCCACCACATCACATCTCTCCCTCCCATCAAGGGTACCTCGATGCCCTATTCAATCTGCACTCACTTAAGATGGGGGAGTCAGTTAGGGCTGCAGGAGGTCTTCTTTGAAGCACTGGTACCCCTCCCTGTTGGAAATCCCCATCACTAAACCTCCCCCCTGTTAGTAAGCCCCCGTCACTAAGCCTAAGACAGAAGACTCTGAAGTGAAGGGACCAGAAGGCAGTAGAAAAGTCCACACTAAGTAGGACTGCAGGCCTAAAGATTGCTAAGGCAATCAAACTCCCAGGGAGGGTGAGGTTGGCCACAAGGCTCAGTCAGGAGCCAGCAATAACCTGGGCTCATACATCAAACTTTTGGTGGGTGAAGGAGTATGTAAATAGTTTTAAAAGATACATGATGTTTTTGATATTGTTGTTGCTGAAATGTTATATAATATATGGTATACAGTGTTCTGAAAGGATTGATCACAGTTCACGGCACAGACTGGTCGGTATAAGGCAACGTGTTGCAGTACAGGGGATGGGCTGCTCCCCCCTTGGAAGAGCAGACATTAAAGGCAGGGTCAGACATGATCCCTGGGTGGGTAGGTAAGCAGTCTTTGACTCCTTTACATTTGATAGTTCTATGGACTAGGTCGATTCCTCGACCAGTTGATTATGGCTGAGATTATTAGCCACACATGGAATGTAAGAGGGCTGAACACTCCCATCAAGAGGAAGAAGGTCCTCTCATATTTGAAATGGCACAAGTCACAGATAGCTTTCCTCCAAGAAACCAAGCTTACACAAAACGACCACAAATATATGGTGAAGGACTGGGTGGGGCAAGAGGTGCATGCGAGCTCCCAAACCAGGAAGTGTGGGGTGGCCATACTTCTGCATAAGGCCCTGCAGTGGCAGATAAAGTCACAGGTCACTAATCAAGTCGGCAGATAAGTCATGGGAATATGGAATACCCAACAGGGGGAAATTCTCCTATGTAACGTCAACGGCCTTAACCAGGACTGCCCAGCATTCTACCATGAAGTAGCCAGCACTCTGAACTCTCTAGCTCCCCAAGACAGTCCCATACTGCTAGGAGATGATTTGAACCTTACCCTGACACCAGAGATTGATAGGAGTGCCCTTAGTAAAGAAACATACGTATGAGGAGGTAAAGCTATTAGCCATCTCATGATCATGACAGACATGGGACTGACTGACATATAATGCACCTTCCACCCTAGAGAACAGGACTATACATTCCAACCAGGGGTGCACCACTCACTAAATAGGCTATATTACTGGCTTACCTACCTCAACCTGATGCAGGTGACTCTATCCTCCACTATCCTACTCATCATGATTTCTGACCATGCCCAGGTCCAGTTATACTTCACATGGGGGCCTAAGCCACAGGCTTCTTCTTACTGGAAGTTAAACTCCCTCATACTCACAGACCCAAACTTTGTCCTGTAAGCCCTGGAGCAAACATAAATATTTCTTCTGGAGAAGCCAGTAGAGGACAGCAGATCTGGGACTACCTGGGAAGCTTACAAGGCAACAATGCAAGGTAGGATAATGGGCTATGCCTCAAGACATAGAAAGGAGAGGGAGCAGCAGCTCACTGATCTAGAAGCTGCACTAAAGACTGCTGAGGACCAGTACAAGGCACAGCATCCCTGAAGCTGAACTTGACATTGGGAAGTCATGTTTTAGGTCTTAGACTAAAGGTCAACCAGCTGCTCAGCAGGAGAGCTGAAGTTGCCATCCTGAAGCTATGTGTTAAATACTGGGAGGGGTGCAATAAAGGTGACAAGTTCTTAGCCTATAAGATCAGGAAGTAACTGGCAGATAGGCACATCGTGAGTCTCCAAGGCCCCCATGGAATGGTTCACTCTAACCTGCAGGAAGTGAACATCATCATGAAGGAGTTTTATGCCTCACTTTATAAGACCACCCACCCACCGGCCCCGAGCACCATCTCAACCTTCTTGGAGGGACTCAACCTACCCAAAATCACCCCACAGAAGGCCAGCACTCTAGATGAGCACATTACTAGAGAGGAGGTCAGCATAGCATTGCTATTCATCAAAGGAGGCAAGGCCCCAGGGGAAGATGGGTTCCCTGTCGAGTATTTGTAAGCGCTATCCCCACAAGTCCACTCAGGTGTACAGGACGCAGACTGACTGGGTGTACTGCCCCCCCATGCAGCAAGAAATGGTCTTCATGGTGCTTACCAAGAAGGATAAGGACCCCTCAAATTCAGCTAGCTATTGGCCCATATCATTTACCAATGCTGACAGCAAAATGTACACTAAAGTGCTGGCCAGCAGATTAAGTCCCCTGTTGTTACCCTGATTAATCCAGCTCAGGTAGGGTTTATTCCAGGGAGAAAGAGCTCTGATCATATCAGGTCTCTGATAAACCTTATTCATTATTTGAAGAGAGCACAAACACCATTGGCCACCTTAGGGTTGGATTACGACAAAGCCTTCAACTCTCTGGAATGTGACAATCTGCACAGTATCCTGGTACAACAGGAATTTAAGGACAGGTTCAGGGTATATGTTAGGCCTATTTACCAAGCCCCCAAGGCTCGGGTGGCCACAAACAAGAACATATCAACGGCCTTCCCCTGGAAAGAGGCATTCATCAGGGGTGCCCCATTCACCGTTGCTTTTTCATTCTGGCAGTTGAACCACTGGCCCTAGCAATTCAGACCCAGCCCCAGATACATGGTATGCAGATAGGGCCCAGGACTTACAAAACTGATGTAAGCAGATGACCTTCTCATTCCAATGGTGGATGTCAGATTCTACCTCCTTGCCCATATCCCTCTCCACCTACCACAGAAATGGCAGCAAAAAATTGACCAGATAGTGGGCAACCTCTTTTGGGAAAGAAAGAAGTCCAAGTTCAGCCATACTAAGTTAAGGGCCCATTGGAGTCAAGGCGGGTGGAACCTCCCATGGTTTGAGGGCTACAAACTAGCCTACCATGTAGTCCAAACCTTACACTGGTTCAACAACTGCACAGATACATCCCCTCAATGGGTGCACATGGAGCAATATGTAGGGGGGTAGGGAATGCAGCTGCCCTGCTACACTTACATAACAGAAGGCCCCTATCTCTACATCCAGCCATAGCAGCTGCGGGCAGGAGCTGGTACAAGGTTCATTGTAGGCTCAGAACTAACCCCATCCCCTATGCCTATACCACCATATGGAGTAACCCGCAAATACGGATCAATCACCAGCCAGTCTACTGGGCACAATGGGCTGCTAGAGGTATAAATAACTTGAGAGATTTGCTAGCGGAAGACACAGGCAGACTAGCCACCTTTCAGATCCTGCACTGTAAATGGAACTTGCCTAAAAAGGATCACTGGAGGTACCTACAGCTGAGAGAGGCAAGCAAGCATCTTACAATACCTGGAGACCATGTCAACCAGCCAGATATGCTTGATAACTGGTTAAATTCCCCTAAAGGTTTGGCTGGCAAAATATACGGCCAGCTACGAGATGCCTTACCAAGCCAATCAGGGGACTCAAAGTAAAAGTGGGAGCAGTTTCTGAAATACAGGATCACTGATACACAATGGACCCAGGCCTGGCATACAGGCCACAGCCTCCTCAGGGATGCACGCAGTCGCCTTATTCAGAATAAAATAATGCACTCCTGGTACAGGACCTCAACTGTCCTACATGCTGCTGGTGTCCTGGACCACGATAGATGCTGGAGATGCCAATCCTCAGGAGGTGACCTGTATCATGTTCTATGGTCATGCCCAGGATTAGGTCCTTTTGGTGGCAGGTATGCAGGTTGGGCTCAGAGGTCATGCAGTCCACCATTTCCCTCTCCCCCTCATTGATGTTATTAGGTGTCAGACCCAAAGGGCTAACGCTCCCCTTTTTGGCCTTCAGGTGGCTAATAATACTAGCCCTGTAAGATAAGGGAGCAATTTTGTGCAACTGGAGATGTGCCACCACCCCAGGGATAGGAGTGATCCTTTCCCACTAACTGGCATAGCCCAACTGGACAGACTCTCCCACTTCCAGACAAACTGCTTGGAGAGATACACTAAATGCTGAGGACCCTACATGGTCTACGTCAGCCCTCAGACAGGGATAGGGCAGGACCCTGAGAATGCTGCCAGTATCTATGTGTAAATCCTACAGACTGTGCCCCCACACCTGGTTACAGTGAAGTAATATCATGTACTTGCCTACCTGTTCTTGTATACTCTGTGATCTCTTCTTTCTTTTTCAAACCCCGGTACTGCACTAGGTTATCATGACTGTATCCAGCCTCCTAACCACTGCGTGAAGACGTGATGAGCCTGGCCCTGACTGGATGGTGCAGACCCCATCTCAGACCACTTAGGATACCTGTAAGTAGACTGCCATCAATTGTATTAGACATGAGTAGTACTGGTCAACTTCGGCAGGTCTAAGCAGGGGTGCCCCGAGGCAGTTCTGCAGATCAACAGTTTAATGGGTGCTAGGGTAACACACACACACCTAGGTCAACCAGATGAGCCTTAATAATTCAACACCATCTAGGGCCCTGGGGCAAAAGGGACAAGGGATGAAGGAGCCAATTATTTCATGTCACGATGAGTTTCATTCTGGTTTTCCTTATGCATATACACCAAGTCAGTGGTTAATGTGATGTCTGTATGTACTTTGCAAACTGGCTCATTTTTTATATGCTTATGTAAGTTGTATGTAATATAAACCAATAAAAATCATTCATTAACAACAAAAAGAATGTCATGATGATTGGCAGCAACTGGAAATGATGAGTTTTGTTTGAAAGAATGGTGGTAATATGGGGGGGGGCTGACAATGCTAGACAGACATTTATTGTGCTTTATCCCAAAAATGTTATAAGTCATCACCATGTAATCATTATTTTATGTATGCTTACTTTCAAACCATGAAACTTGTTTATGTGCAAAACAATATGAGCACACTCAATTCACTTGGAGCAATGACTAAACAAGCATTTTTCAATGCCGAGTGTTGCTTGCTTATATGTGCTGTTTAGGTATTTGGAAGTGATAGTACCATGCCTAATAACTGTCATCTGCCCCCCTCAAGACATCCACTGAGTCTTTCTGTTCAGTATTCACAGAAAAGAGAGAGGGGCAAGGGCCACAGCACTACAGCAGTTGCAAAGGCGTGAAGAGGTGGACAATAGTCCATTCACAGGCAAAATAATCCTGCAGGTGGTGACTAAATTGAAGGTGGTCAAAGCAATGGGACAAGATGGCATATACCCAAGGATATTAAGAGAACTGTGAAGGGAGATTGCAGTACCTCTGGCAGCCATGTTCACTGAGTCATTCAACACAGGGGTGGTACCAGAGAGTTGGAGGAGGGCACATGTGGTCCCTCTACACAAATCCAGCAGTAGGGAGGATGGGGGGAATTACATGCCAGTCAGCCTCTCCTCAGTAGTGGGGAAGATCATGGAGACATTGCTTAAAGAAAGGATAGTGGAGCATCTAGAAGCCATCAGAGCCCAGCACCATTGGCAACATGGATTCACAGTGGCGAGGTCATGTCAGACAAATATGGTTGATCTATTTGACTGGGTGACAAATGAAGTAAATCAGGGTGGGGCAGTGTACAACACTTACCTTGATTTCAGCAAAGCCTTTGACACCTTCCCACATAGGATGCTGATAAACTAGCTGGGTAGGTTGGGCATGGAGGAAAGGGTGGAAAACTGGATTAGAAACTGGTTAACAGACAGGAGGCGGAGAGTGGTGGTAAATGGGGTACAGTCTGGGGAGAAGGGGTGACCAGTGGGGTGCTGCAGGGGCTGGTCCTGTTCAATGTCTTCATTAGTGACATTGCAGAAGGTCTGAAGGGAAAGGTCTGCCTGTTTGCAGATGACACCAAGATCTATAACACAGTGGATACTGCAGAGGGGGTGGAGAAAATGAGGTGGGACCTGGGGATGCTTGAAAAATAGTCTGAGGACTGGCAACTGAAGTTTAATTCAAAAATGCAAAATTAGTTACCTGGGACACAGAAACTCTGGGGAAAGCTACAGGATTGGGGGGATACTGACAGTCACAAAGAAGGAAAGGGACCTGGGGGTTCTTATTTCAGATGACCTGAAAATGTCAAAGTGGTAAGGCAGCTGGGAGGGCCAGTGACATGCTGGGGTGCATAGGCAGGGATATAACCAGCATAAGGAGAGAGGTAGTTATGCCATTATATAAAACCATGGTCAGGCCTCACATGGAGTACTTTGTGCAATTCTGGAGGTCACACCTTCGTAAGGATATTAACAGGCTGGAGATGGTCCAGAGAAGGGCGAATTAGATGGCACAGAGCTTGCAACACAAGACTTATGAGAAGAAATTAAGGGACCTAAATATGTACTCGCTGAAAGAGAGGAGGGAAAGAGGGGATATGATAGAAACATTCAAGTACCTCAAGGGTATAAATATAACTACTGAGAAGCAGGAGACAGCTGCTATAGGCACATGTGCCAGCTTCTGCGTGATATTCTTTTGTTCTTATAAATCTGTAATCTCCAGTATTTCAGTAACCACATGACCACACTGCCTTCTTTAGGCAGTTTTATGCTGGTTGATGCCTGGTGTCAGATGGCAGACAGAAGGCCCACCAGGTTGTGCTGATATTTGAAAAACTTCATAGAGTGTTCTTTTACTGGTAAGCATTTTGAAAAGCTGGTGAAGGTCTCAATTTCTATTATGATTTTATCTCCTTATGTCTGTCCCCTTTGGTCCCCCCAATCTCCACACCCGAACAGTCATCGGTGGCCACAGCTGCAGCCTTCTTCTTGCCAAGATGGTGGGTGAGCAGCTGCCTTCACAGTCTGTGAAGTCTGACGTCTTTCAGTGCTGTTTATTGGTCATCTTCCAACACAGACGAGGTGCTGCCAGGCCAAAACTAACTCAGGACAAGCAGCTTTCAAAGTGGGGAAGAAATGGAGTGAGCAAGAATCAAGTACTCATTCAAATGCAGCGTTGATTTTAAGATCAGCGTACTGGTGTGGACACTGCAAACAGAACGCTAGCTCTTTATGAAGAGTAAAGGCTTCTCGAAGCACTGGGATTCTGCTTATTGTACTGTAAGGGGGCTGCATCTAATCGGTAATTTACTGTACCTTACAACTGGATGTATGGTTATCCCAACTTTAAATAAACACTGCACCTGAATGAACACATGATGCCATAGAAACATAGAATGTGTCAGCAGAAAAGGACCGCTCAGCCCACCCAGTCTGCCCAAGTATTCTTTACCTACTTGAAACTCCTGCCTGTATATGTTACTATATGTCTTATTCTGCCTTTGTCCATCAGGACCTACTTGTGAATGAGCTTGCTCAATGGATTTTTCCTGCAATGAACTTGAACCTACTCCACCTCCACAGCCCTATTGATCTCCATTGACACCTTCCTTCCACTTTTTATAATATACCCTATATTTTATCCCATGCATGCTTCATGCCCCCTACCATTTTAGCTTGCACCACTTCTCCGGGCAGTCTGTTCAAAGGATCTACCACCCTTTCAGTAAAGAAATATTTCTTCACATCTATCCTGAACTCACCCCCCCCAGCTTCATTGTATGCCCCTTGGCTTGGGTGCTCTTGCTCATTTGAAGGAAACTCCCCAACTGTACCCTGTTTACCCCTGTGAGATACTTTGTAGGTCTTGATCATATCACCTCTCGCCCTCCTCTCTTCCAGAGTGTACATGTTGAGATTCTTCAGCCTTTCCTTGTAGGGATTCCTGTAAAATCCTGAACCATTTTAGTTGCCCTCCTCTGGAAAACCTCCACCCTATGTCTTTTCTGAAGTGTGGACCCTAAAACTGGACACAGTCCTCCAGCTGGGGGTATATCAGGGAGCGATACAATGGCAGCACAACATCCCTCCTCCTCCTACTGGAGATGCCACTCCTTATGCATCCCAGAATCCAATTTGCCCTTCCCATAGCCTTGTCTCACTGTACTGACACCTTGAGGTCCTCTAATGTAATAACCTCAAGGACCCTTTCATGTCTAGTGAGTATCAGTATCTCCCCACATCCTATACTCAGCATCGGGGTTCCTATGCCCTAGGTGCATGATTTTACACTTGTTGGCATTGAACCCCAACTAATTAAGAAAATGGAATTGATTTGAATGAATTGCAGGCTCTTAAACAGCTTTTTGGGGAGTGTGTATGTGTGTGTGTGGGGGGGGCTCTGCTACTATAACTTTTTGCTTTTGATTTTGGCCTCAAATCAGGTGCACTCCTGTAAACAGATAAAACACAATTAAGAAAGACTCATAAGAAATGTGATAAAGTCTTTGTACATTAGCCAGGGCTGAGCTTGCTGAACCCTTAACACTGCATTTCAGACAGGAGAGATGCAGCCTGTTCCTAATTAATGATCTTCCCACTGTTCACCTATGAGCCTCTTATGGGCCAGAGCTCACTACACAAGCATTTGTCAATGCTGAATGGTTGCTTGATGGCATTAGCAGTGGAAGTGCAGGAGTCAGAGAAGATGGTAACCGAATCTCAAAGCCCTGCATCGGACGCAAGGTGCCTGCACTGAGCAGATATGGTGCAAGGTGCACCTTGTGTCTATGACCACCCTCTGTGCGATTCACAAAGGTGGCCTGCGTTGACCACAGGCCGCCTGCCCCAAACAGGGCTTGCACCTGCCCTGCACCCTGCAATGCACTGTGGCATGGCAGTAGGGGGACTACGGCTGATGCAAGCTGCATCCTGAGATTCACAGACATCACCCAGCAGGACAAATTCTAAGTGCCCTTAGACCAGCCAGGGCAGGCGTAAGAGGACTTAGACATTGTCCCCTGGGTGACATGACTGTGTACAGCACACCATCGGTGACGGTCTACACACCATACACCCCTGAGTGTGGCCTCGTATGTGTGGCCCCCATCCTAGTGGTCCAATGGCACCCCTCACAGCTCCCCAGTGCCACCAATGTACCATGTCAGTACCCCCATCCTGATGTGACCCATACTGGCAGCAGTTCCCCCGATCCCCACCCCATTGGTGCTACTGTAGCACCAACTTATGGTGGTACAGTGCCCACCCATGCCCCAGCAGGTGGTGCCCACCCACATACACCAGTCCCAACTGCTCCCCAGTGCCCAGCACATCCCACCACTCACTTCCGTGGCCAGGCGCCAATTACACCAAACATGGTGGGGGAACACCAGCCCACCAGTTTGGATCCACATGCCCGTTACCTGGTAGGACCCTTCCCTCTGTCCTGTGTTAGTCCCTGGTGGCCTGCGGTGGACCCATGTGGTGCACCAGGTGTTTGCTGCAGGGTTCTGATTGGCGCAAGTGTGGGAACTTAGCCACTGGGACCTCTCCTCTACCTGAATCAGGTGCAGGGTCCCTGGTGCACCGGGCATTGGTGCAAGCTGCTATTTCCCACAGCTTGTGCCAGATGCAGGCTCCTATGTGAATTGGGCCCATGCCAAATAGGAATGGCAGTGAAGTATTAAACTGATGCCAACCCCACCCCCACCCTGCAGAGATGGGCAGGCATTGGGGTGTGCCTTTCAGTCATCGCCCATAACGGTCACGACAATTCACCTCACCCTACCCTGCAGACACTGACAAGTGTTGAGGTGTGTCTTGGCTGTTCAGGTTTGCTCACCTCATTCCATAAGGAAATATGCTGAAATAGGTGCAGTATAGGAGCATGGGGTAAACTCTGGGGCCAAAGAGTCCAAGGTGCACCTCAATGCCTGTCACTGACTGCAGGGTGGGGGTGGAATGGCATTGCACTACTGTCGACAACCCCAAGTCACACCCCTGATGCCTGTCAGTCCCTACAGGGTAGGGTGTTATGGTCAAAAACCCTAATGCCCTTGGCATTTCTTGGTATTTTTGCTCAAAGTTTTCAACATGGGTTTTGTGATCCCACCACATGAACAGTGACACTGTCAGTTCATTAGCCGAAAGGTGATTTTGCACAGCGACTGCACCATTTGGTGCCACAGGTGCGAAAACACATTTCGAACAGGATGTGAAAAATGACAGCTGTACTGTTCATGAGGAGGTGTTAAAAATGGCAATATTGAAAATCCAGAATGAAAATATAAAAAAACTGATGAAGTCAAGAGTGTATGTAGAAACTGCTCAATGCACACCCGTAATATAATTAGTTTGGGAATTTTTTTTAAGCAGATTTTCAACATAGGCATTTTGGGACCTCCGCTCATGAACAGTGTCACTGTGATTTTCTTAATCGATCCCGAACACTGATTTCCCACAGCAACCATGCTATTCTGCACCTGAAGTGCAAAAACACATTTCGGCCAGGGTGTGAAAAATGACAGCTGTACTGTTCATAAGGAGGTGTTGAAAAATGCCAATGTTGAAAATCTGGACTGAAAAGATTATGAATTTTTGAACTTACGAGGGTGCATGTAAATTGCACAATGCACCCTCGTAGTACAGTAATTTTATGGACTTTTGTCACCAAATTTTCAACATAGCTAGTTTAAGACCTCGGCTCATGAACAGTGTCACTGTGATTTTCCTAATCTGTCCCGAACATTGATTTCGCACACCGACCATGCCACTGTGCGCTACATGCGCAAAAACACATTTCAGGTGAGATGTGAAAAATGGCAGTTTTACTGTTTATAAGGAGGTGTGGTAAAATTGCAATGCTGAAAATCTGGAGTGAAAATATTAAAACTGCTCTAAGTTATGAGCGTGCATAGGAACTGCGCAATGCACACTTGTAAAACGTTCATTTTGGGGAATATTTTCACCAAATTTTTAACATATGATTTTTGGGGGCCTGCCACATGAACAGTGTCACTGTGATATTCTTAATCTGCCCTGAACATTGATTTCACAAACTGACCATGCCATTGTGCACTACATGTATGAAAACACATTTCAGGTGAGATGTGAAAAATGACAGTTGTACTGTAAATAAGGTGTGGTAAAATAGCAATGTTGAAAATCTGGAGTGAAAATATTAAAACTGCTCAAAGTTACGAGTGTGCGTAGGAACTGCACAATGCATGCTCATAAAACAGTCATTTTTGGGAATTTTTCACCAAATTTTCAGCATAGGGTTTTTGGGAGCCTACCTCATGAACTGTGGCATTGTCGTTTTGTTAATCAGTACTGAAAGGTGGTTCTGAACAGTGACAGCAAAATCACCTTTTGGAACTGAATAACAAAATGACAGTAACTGAGTTCATGAGGTGGGGTCCCAAGATCCCCATGTTGAAAATTTGGTGAAAAAATTCCCAAAAATGGCAGATATGCACCAAAGTTGGAAAAATAAAACATCTATGCCACTATACAGCTTACCGGCATTTCTTCAGTTCGCAGTCGGCTTTGAAGAGTGCAGACATGTTTCTGGTCCATTGAAGATCATCACGCTGGGCTTCATAGGTAAGTATGGGCTGGAGGGAGTGTGGGGAGGCAGGGTGCACAGAGGGTGGGTGTGGGTTGGGGAAGGGTCCAAGGACTCAACGAGGGACCATTTTCTGTTTTACAGGGTTAAAAAAAAACCTTGCAGGAAGGTTTTCTTTTTTGCAGGGGCATTTAATTTTGGCATGCTGGGGTGGGCTCCCAGCATGCCACCTAATCTTTAGAGGGGCTGATGGGGATTGAGCACTCCTGTTGGCATATACCAAGTGCCGGGGCAAGAGCCGAGGGGGACTGGATACCCCACTCAGCACACAAGAAATTGGGGGAGCATTATGCCGACAGGGAGTGCTCCCCATTGTCAAAATGACTAGGAAGGGGCATGCTGACAGGAGGTTGGGCACTCCTGTTGGCACATGTAAGGGTGCAGGGGGGTGCGTAAGAGCCAAGGGGATTGGGCACCCCCGGTCGGCTTTCTATTTATTGAAATGTTTCACCAAGAAGACCAAACAGCGGGTGGTGGCTTTCTGTTGGCTTTGTGGGGACTGTGAGAGGCCAACAGAGAAGCCATCACCATGGGAACACAGCACAATGGAGCTGTGTAATTGGCTGCTGCAGTCAGGGAGGCTCCGCTGTATGAATAGCTGAATCCGTAGTTACAGGGCGCTCCCCGAATGCAGCGGCTCAGTTACTTTGATCTAATGGCCTGCTCATTTACTGCCAGTGATTGACCACATGCTCCTTTATTGGCCGAGGCAGAGACCAGCCCCTGAATGGGCTGCCGCCACTTGGCACAACACTGCCACCACTCCACAACCTGCTTGTGGAGAAAACCTGACGCAATGTGTTTCTTGTACATGCGTGCAAGCAACACAAAAATTGCATCCTTCCTTTTTTAAAAAGTCCTTCTTTTTCTGAAAATCTAAAATGCATGTTTGAACTCTGTCTTACAGGGACAATAATTCTGTTTTACATAGAAAAGGCCAATTTTGAAACCTAACAGAGAACAGATAAGAATCAGTGTTTTTTAAACATGCATCTTGAACTACTTATACTTTCCACTAGATACACTTGCAAAACCTGTTTTTTTTATAATTAGTGATTATGCCCTTGTATCACCAGCTGGACCCCTTTCTATGACACACCCAGTCAATCACTCTCTTTCTTCAGGATGTACTAACCTCTAGTTCCAATGGTTTACCCCCAAGGATTAAACCATTTGGGGTGGCAAGCCCCCTTGGGAGTCTAAATTAAACTTTGCAAAGTGTCTAGTTGGTGGTATGGGCCTGCAGAGTGCCAAGATCATCCTACTCTACCAGGGTTTTTTGTCTTCTCTTACACTCTGAAGATTTTGGAAATGAGCTTCTACTGCTATGAGCCGCCACCTGGCATAAGTCAGCATCTCCCCTCCCCAAAGCATTCCTGCCTGCAGCTCCACCCATGGTTACCAAGGTGATGGTGCTATGGTAGTGTCACTCAACTGCCCTCCCCAGAGAAGGTGAGCATCTTTGTGCTGTGAGTGATAGCACTGCAATTGTGTATACCAGGTAGCGTATACATTTGCAAACATGATATTACAATTATATTTCTTAATTAAGGATCAGACATACTATGCAAAAGATTTTACAAATCTTGAACTTGCATGTAAATTAAATCCTCGAAATGCACATTTTTCAAAGGTTGCATTTATGGCTCACAACTTTCTTTTCGTCTGAGAAATTATGATAATTTTGGAATCATTTAGAGTGGAACCCACCAGGATGGAAAGCAATACTGCAACAAAGTTACTGCAGTATACTAGTCAGTTTCAATGGTTGTTATCCCTTTTGTCATTTAGTAATCTAAGTCACTATGTTGCATCCTGGCATGCACCACTGTAGTGAGAAATGTTCTTTTTTGTTCAGAATTAGAGATTATGCTTTTAATCAAAGAATGGCAGTAATTTCTTAATATATCCTCTGCCAGTGATTCATATATTGAAAATTTCAACTTTGCCATAATCTCAAGAACCAATAAGTGACAAATGAAGTATATTAGGCATACCTATGATCTCGTCATGCTTTATACCTGCACTTGATGGTTATGAGCCCAATTTTAACCAATTATAGAAACACTGAAACATAGACTTTGATGGCAGATAAGGACCACTTGGCCCATCCAGCCTGCCCATTGCCCTACCTATTGGATAAGCTGCAGCACCTAGTTAACTAGCAACCTACTTCTCCTACCCCCCACTATAATTGCCTTACGTCTGTCCCATACATTCTTAAATTCCCCCACTGTTTCTGACCCCGTGACCTCCTCAGGGAGGCTTTTCCACACATCCACCACCATCTCTGTGAAAAAATACTTCCTCACGTTGCCTCTGAGCTGTCCCCCATCCATCTTCAAATTATGCCCACCTGTTCTTGCACAACTCTTTTCCTGAAAGATGCTACTCTCTTGGACTTTGTTAATTCCCTTGAGGTACTTGAAAGTTTCTAGCATATCCCCCCTCTCCCTCCTTTCCTAGAGGGTACACATATTAAGCTTCTTTAATCTCTCTTCGTATGGTTTCTGGTGCAGAACCTGCACTATTTTAGCTGCCCTCCTCATGACTGCCTCAACCCTGTCTGTGTCCTTGCAGAGATGGGGTCTCCAGAACTGCATACAGTACTCCTGATGGAGTCTCACCAACTGTCTCTACAGAGGGATGACAACTTTCTGTTTTCTACTGGTGATGCCTTTCCTTATGCATCCCAGTATCCCCCAGTCCTCCTTACTGCCTTCTCACATTGCCTGTCTACCTTTAGGTCATCTGATAAGACTATCCAAAGGTTCCTTTCCATTTTTGTTGTCGTTAGTACCTCCCTCCCCCCCTTTATGTACTCTTCCCTTGGGTTTTTGTTTCCCAGGTGCATTACTCTGCACTTCTTTGCACTGAATCTAAGCTGCCACACTTTTGACCATTCATCCAACCTTGCCAAGTCCCTTATCGTTCTTTTCACACACACCCCGTGTATTAACCCTGTTGCAGATCTTTGCATCATCTTTACAGATGCATACTTTTCCTGCCAGTCCCTCTGCAATGTCACTTAAAAAGACATTAAAGAGGACAGGCCACAGTACTGAACCCTGTGGTACCCCGCTAGTAACCCCACTTTCTTTGGAGTGGACTCTGTTTACTATTACCCTGTGCATCCTGTAGTCCAGTCAATTTTTTACCCAGGCTACCACCACGGGACTCACTTCCAGGTGGGCTAACATGTTTATTAATCTTTTGTGTGGGGCTGTGTCAGATGCCTTGCTAAAGTCTAAGTAGGCCATGTCCGCAGCCCCTCCCTGGTCTACTACTTTAGTCGCCCAGTCAAAGAAATCTATTAGATTCATCTGACATAACCATCCCACTGTTAATCCATGCTGCCTTGGATCCTGTGCCCTGCTGGCCTCTAGGTACTCAACTATGCTTTCTTTTAGAAGTGACTCCATCATTTTCCATAACACTGAGGTCAAACTAACAGGTCTGTAGTTTCCTGCTTCTGCCTTGCTCCCACTTTTGTGAAGGGGAATCTCATCCACTTTCCTCCAGTCCTCAGGTACCACACCATCCTCCAATGATTTGTTAAAAATGGTAGCCAGTGGCATCTCTAGTTCTCCCCTTAGTTCTTTTAGAATTCAAGGGTGAATTCCATCAGGCCCCATTGCCTTGCTCACCTTGAGTTTTAGGAGTTATTTCAGGACCCTTTCTTCTATTAGTGGACTGGTTCGACCCCCCCCCCCATCTAGAGTGCTTCTATTGTTTGGTTTGAGTATGTCTCCCTCCTCTGCTTTTGTGAATACTGAACAAAAGTATTCATTCAGTATTCTGCTCTTTCACTGTCACCATCTGCCCACCCTCCCCCCTCACATTTATTAAGCCTCACTATCCCTATCTTGGTCTTTCTTCACTCACCAATGTATCTATAAAAGGCTTTAACCCCTTTCTTAACTGAGTTGGTTATCTTCTCCTCGGTTTGGGCGTTTACTATTCTGACTGCCTTCCCCACTTCCTTCTGCTTTAACTGGTACAGTTCTCTGTCCTGCTCCTTCTGTGATTCCTTATACTTTCCGAATGCTATCTTTTTCTCCCTAACCTTCCCCGCCACCTCTTTTGAGAACCATAGCGGTTTCCTTACAGAGATGCTACAGTTCAATCTTCTGCAAAAATGTAGATTTGAGTTCTGGAACCAAATTACCTCTTCCTTTCCTTTCTATACCACCTCTGCTTTCATCCTTTAATCCTTCACCTCACTTACTATTCCACTGTCCTTCCTGTTATTCCTTTTTATCTCTGGTCTTGGAATCTACTATTTTTATGTTATGGTTTAAGTTAGCATTATTCCACCAGTTTCATATAGTTTTTGTAAAGTTTGTTCTCCCCCAGTGTTCCCTATCCCCCAGGATTCATCCCAAAATGCAGTCAGCATGCTGTTCCTGGAGAAAAAGAAATAACATAGAATCATAAATGGTATGCTGGGTTGCTGTCTCAAATAAGCTGTCAAGGACTGGATGATCAGGATGTCTGAATGATACATTCACTGATTAAAGGTGGTCTGTGGTGTGCCAATCAATTCATATATACAGCTTTTCAAACATGTAGATAGGTAGATAGATAGATAGATAGATAGATAGATAGATAGATAGATAGACAGACAGACGGACAGACAGACATATACTTTATTTCTAAAGCACATAATTCCAAAGACTTTGGGCACTGTACAATATAAAACCGTACCATTTTATAAAATCACACAACATACACAAATACAGTTCAGCTGGGAGTATTCAAATAACCTATCAATCTCACTTAAAACAGGCTAATTATTTCTGAAAGTTAATCTATAAAAGCTTGCTGGAACAAATACATCTTCAGACCCTTTTAAAAGTCTTCTACCAAGGGAGCCCACTTTAAATAACCAGGCAAGGAGTTCCACAGGGTAGGCACAGCCACTGAGAATGCTATGTCCCCAGAATGTCACAACCTATCCCTGGGAACTCCAAAGAGTCCTTCCCCGGTAGAATGGAGTGCTTGGTGGGGTGGTAGGGGATAAGGAGATCTTGCAGATAGACCGGTCCCCTTTTATGCAAGGTCTTATAGGTCAGGAGCCCTATCTTGCAGACAATCCTCCACCGGACAGGCAGCCAGTGCAGTTTGCAGATGACTCGAGTGATATGCTCGCACCTTTTCACCCCCATCAAAAATCTTGCTGCCTTGTTCTACACCAGCTGCAGCAAGCAGAGGTTGCCTCCAGATAACCCAAGGTAGAGGGCATTATAGTATTCCTACCTGGAAGTGATGAAAGCATGCACCAGCATGGTCAGGTCTTCAGGCAGGATCAAGTCTCAGATTCGGGTGATATTCCTAAGATGGCAAAACCCACTTTTGACCACAGCAGAGACCTGAGCATCAAGTGTCAGGCCATCATCTAGGATCACACCCAAATCTTTCACCTATCGAGAGGGATCAAGGGGAACACCCCTAACACTAGATAAGGAGACAACCCCAAACACCCCCCTCAGCCCTGATGACCTGGATCCACAACCAGTACCTCAGTCTTGTCTGGGTTAAGCTTAAGCCAGTTGTGAGTCATCCACAACTGGAATTTATTGAGGTAGCCATTAAATACAGGGTCCAACACCTGGGTATCGGGTGCACAGGAGAAGTACTGCTGAGTATCATCTGCATAGCTGTGAAAACTCAGCCATACCACCTGATAATGTTCCCAAATGACAGCATGTAAACAGTGAACAGCAAGGTTGACAAGACTGAACCCTGTGGAATATCACAGCACAGAGGCTTTGGGTTAGATGAGACAAGACCCAAAGACCCATTGTCACCCTTTATACTCTGTCTGTCAGGTACGAGCTGAACCAGTTGATGACATTACCAGACAGGCCTCACCAGAACCACAAGCGGTCAAGTAACACCTCGTGGTCCTTGGTGTCAGATGCCACAGAGAGGTCCAGGAGGACGAAGATGGTATGGTCTCTTCTTTCCCTCGCTATCAGGAGGTCATTTAGAACCCTCACCAGGGCTGTCTCCATACTATGCTCCACACGGAACCCAGACTGGAAAGGCTCATAGGTGGAAGAGGAGGCAATATGTCTCTCAAGCTAAACAGCCACCACCTTTTCCATAACCTTCCCTAAATTTGCAAGGTTTGTGACCAGCATGTAATTATTAAGGCAGTCTGGGTCCAAATAGGGCTTCTTCAAAAGGGGTCTAATCAAGCCTCTTTCAAGGCCATTGAAAAGACCTCACACCTCAAGGAACTCCAGAAAACCTCAGCAACAACAGGTCCAATCAGGTCCAAACATCCACCCAAAAGGTGGGTCAGACCAGGGTCAAAATCACATTGTGTAGGCGCAACTTTGAGTTTATCCCCACTACCTCCTCCACCCCAACCAACTCAAACTCATCCCAGATAGGAGGAGTATTCTGGCATGAATTAGGCCAGACTCTGCATGTCAGGAAGCAAAATTAGTCTTACATACCAAAGCATGTTAGATATATGTTAAATTAAGTACTATATATTGTGAAATAAGTGTGGCACAGAATTAAATAAGTATAACACATACCAAATTAGTATAGCATGTACTGTTATGATACTGTAATTCGTACTGAAATGAGTACTGCACATACAACAATAGGTATAACACATACCAGAATAACTTTACAATACTGAAATGAGTATGTACTACATGGGAAGTTATGCTTTCAATTAAAGAAACAGTAATATCCAGAAATCCTAATACCATCAATGTGACATCAAAACCTCGAAGTACAGTATTATCAGTTATTACAGTTCAGAATCTGCACATGCATCAGTTAGTTTTAAATTCATGTTCATTTCATGATGCATGGAGGAAAATAGGTAACTTCTCCAGAGTGTGTTTTTTTCTCTCTCTTTGTTCCCCTCCCCAATTCCTAGTTCTCCTGCTTTAATAAGTAATGTTTTTTTTGTGTATTAAAATAAAATCCTCCAACCCCATTCACACCTTCCATCTCTCCTAAAGGATCATTTTAATATAAATTATACAACTTTCCTCTTCTGAGGCTATTCTGTGTCCCATAATGCCCTGCATTGTGTCAGTCACTAGTTACCTTTCAACTGTGACGTTGTGACTTTGCTGCTAAGAGGTTCCCAGTAACTAATACTAACTAGGTTATTACATTAAAGAGAACCATAAGTGACAATTTAAATGGCATTCATCAATAATAGATTTGTTGTAATAACAGGGCTTTTTGGCCTGCTATATAGTGACTTTGACACAGACCCAGTAAATCTAGCAGTACTTGGGTAGTTAAACAAGTAGCCCTAAAAAAGAAAGATTCCACACAACAAGAAACTGGCCCTCAGTAGTCAAAATAACATCAGTATGGCAGGAAAATGGTTCCACAAATGTTTACATTTTGAAATTTGGCTTGCCATCAGCATCATTTTCCTAATTAATGTTCCTAGTTATAAAACAACAAAAATGGTCATTACACTTTTTCTTTTTTATAGATAACAGTTTATGTTCTTATTTTTTTCTTCAACATGTTCATGTCAGATAGTTTATGGTTTATAGATTTCCAAATAAAAATGATACAATATCTTAAGTTATACCTCTTGGTTGCTATTGAAGAGAATATGGGAATAGATTCTGGATTTAAAGATTAACTTTATAAGCATTAAAGGTCACTTTTTCACAAAGCCTTTGTGTTAAGAAAGATAAACAGACTAACAACCTCAAGAGAAAGAGAGAAGACTTCCTTAACAAGTATGGGTATGAATACAGCTTTCAGAGGTGAGAAGTGCACTGAATGATTGCCTGTACCTCTACTTCCATCTGTTTCTCAAATGAACAAAATGTTAGATGCTTCTATCTGATGGTGTAGATGATTATAATACCCGAACTGCAAGAATTTTTCATAGTTGTTTTAATACAGACAAGAGGACGGTAGAAACAAAACAATACATTTTATGCTGTAGGCAGTCTCACATAGAAATGCTTACTCACATAAAAACGATCATATTAGCTAGATGAATCAGGTCCAAATGAAACTTCATACACTATTTTTCTAGCTTTATATCATATGTTATAAACCCAAATATTTTTATGTACTTTTCATTACCATAGTGATTTCAAAATGAAAGACAACAATGTATTGCTCTTTTTCATTGTAGAACTATAGTACTTCAGTTGAAAAACCTGGGTCTTTGAGGGACAAAAATGACAAGCGTTTACTGTAAGTAAATAGTTATAAATCTTATCAGATTTTGGCAACAGATCATTATAGTAGAAGCCCATGTGAGTGCAATGGTTGCTCAGAAAAATAAGTAAACAAGAAGTCTACAGTAAAATCAACGTCCCATTAATGTCATAATAATGTGACCCTTTCCAAAAATGATTGTTCTTGGATAAAACAATTTTATCAAACTTACAAATGTGCTTTCAGCCACAAAGTGCAGCTGTCTTATTGTCTATCAGTTCAATTTAAATGTGTTCATATCAACATTTATACATAGCTACCTATCTACCCCCAGTGCATCCTATTGGTGTCTTTCATTAGCAGGAAACTAACGTACCTGAACTGCACATAAAGAGCCATTACAGTAAGCAGGGGACAATGTAACCTGAAAACCATCCCATGAGTTTAAGTATGTTTGCAGTTATATCCATCCCAATAATGAGTTGGATTACTTTGTTCTGAACATGGAGAATATTTAGTATTAACTCTCCTTTGGTACTAATATAACCCTTTCCAAAATTATTGTTTTTAGATAAAATAACTTAATCAAGCTCACAAATACACCTAATCCACAAAGTGCTACTGTCTTATTGCCTATTAGTCCAATTTAAATGAGTCTTTATATGTAGCTAGCCATCTGTCCCCAGAGCATCATATTGTTGTATTTCATTAACAGGAAACCACTCTACCTGAACTGCACATAAACAGTCATTATAGTAAGAAGGGGACAGTGTTACCTGCAAAGCATCCCATAAGTTTAGGTATGCTTGCAGTTATATCCATGCCATTAATGAGTTGAATTACTTGGTTCAGAACATGTACAGTAGACTATTTAGTTTTAGCTCTCTTGTCATACTAATATGACCCCTTCCAAAATGATTGTTCTTGAATAAAATAACTTCACCAAGCTCACAAACGTACCTTCAGCAACAAAGTGCAAGTTTCTTATTATCTATTTGTCCAATTTGTATGTGTTCATATCAGCAAAAAATATATATGTACAGTAGCTAGCCATCTGTCACCAGTGTATCCTATTGCTGCATTTCATTAGCAGGAAGCTACTGTACCTGAACTACGCATAAAAAGTCTTTACAATAAGTAGTGGACAGTGTAACCTGTAAAATCATCTGAAGAGTTTAGATATGTTTGCTGTTATAACCATTTATTTATTTATTTACGAGTTTAACCAGGAAGGCATACTGAGCAGAGTTGCTGGATTCCAGATGCGACCTGGGGGTCAAGACCCAACAATGGTACAAACTTTCGGTGCAGAATTAACAACACAATAAATGTCCATCCGCCATATAGACAAGTGGCAATTAGTTACATACAGGCAGAAGATCGATACAGGAATAATTTTGTTGGTTGCAACTAAGTACAGAGACACAATATTTATACATAGTTTGACATTAGTTGTAACAAGAGCAGCAGGAGGAGAAATGGGAGGAGAGTAGGTGATTGTGATGGCTAGGGTTGGGAGAGTGTCTTATGTCAGCTGGCAGTGCGTTCCACAGCTGAGGGATGCAGAAGTTGAATGTGGCCTGGCCTTTGGTTGTGCGCATAAAGGGGACATGGAAAAGTCTGGGGTCAGGGCTTCTGAGGGAGTAAGCGGGGGGGGTTGTTGTGCTAGGGAAGATGCCAGGTGGGGGGGTAGGGAATGGGACCAAAATTTGGCAGCGAACCTAGCACTGTGAGTTTGTCTTCGGTCTTGGAGGGACGGCAGGGCTAGGGAGCTATATTAGGTGCAGTGATGGGTTGTTTGTGGGCAGTCAAGGATAAACCGACAAAAAGAATGGAATAGGGTGTCAAGGCTGGCCAGCATGGAGGAGGGAGTGGCAGTATAGACTATGTCACCGTAGTTGAGTACTGAGAGGATCATCTTTTGGACAATAGCGTTCCTGGCTGGTGAAGGGAGGCAGCTTTTGTTTCTGTATAGGGGCACCGAGTTTGGGGAGAAGTTTCTTATGTATGGAGTCAATATGTGTGGCAAAATCAAGGTGCAGGTCATGCCAGATGCCCAAATATCTGAAGCTGGTGGATTGCTCCAGGAAGGTCCCATCCCGGGTTTTGAAGGGGTAGCAGGGGGCTTGGTGGGAGAGTCTTTGCTGATAGCCAAAGGTTAGTGACATTGTTTTTTTAGGGTTTAGGAACAGTTGGTTTGACCTGAACCATTCCTGGATGGAGTAGAAATCCTGCTGAAGGAGGTTTGCTACAGTACTTGTGGAGGGGCCTGTGGCATACAGTACTGTGTCATCCGCATACATTTGTATGGATGTGAAGCAACAGGCTGATGGGAGGTCATTTAGGAATATGGAGAAGAGCAGTGGGCCCAGGATTGAACCTTGTGGGATGCCAGTGGTAACTGGGATGGGGGTAGAGATGTGTGAGGCGACTTTTCCAGCCTGATGTCTGCCCACCAGGTAGTCATGGAACCATGTGGTTGCTGGTTTGGAAAGCCTGGCCTCAGTTAGTTTGGAAAGGAGCAGGGAATGTGAGATGGTGTCGAAGGCCTTGGCTAAGTCTATAAAGATGGCAGATGTGATGTGGCCTTTGTCCATGCCTGTGAGTATGTCACCAGTGACTCGTAGCAGGTAGGTGATGGTCGAGTGAGATTTGCGAAAACCGGATTGGAAAGAAGTGAAGAAGGAGGTGGCGTCCAGATGGGGAGAGAGTTGGGTGAGGACCAGATGTTCCTGCATTTTTGCCAGGATTGGGAGTAGGGAGATGGGGCGGTAGTTGCTGGGGGAGGAGGGGTCACCCCCTTTCAGTAGGGGAATAATGGTAGCCTGTTTCAGACAGTGGGAAGCTTACCCAGCATGAAAGAGAGGTTAAATAGTGTGGCTAGAGGGGCGGCTATGGCTGGGGCGGACAGGTATAACATTTTGGCATCCAGGGACATGGGGCATTTGCATTTGTTGGGGTTCAGGGAGCATAGGGATTTGTAGACTTTGGCTTGGAGACATGGCAGAAGGAGAACTTTGAGGCAAGGGGGTGTGCTTGGCTGGGGAGGGGCCCTGGTGGGGTGGGCACTGGAGGGTTGATAGGAGCGAGTCAGTGCAACTGGAGAAGTAGGAGGTGAAGGCTTCGGCTACCTCGCAGGGATTTGTGATGTAGGTGCCCTGAACTGATAGTGTTGGAGGTGGTGGTTGGGTGGGAGGGGGGCAGAACAGGGATTTGAAAGATTTTCAGAAGTTGGTCGGGTGGTTTATGTTTGCACTAAAAGCCAAGAGAAAATAGCTATTTTTTGCCTGGTGAATGAGGTTAGTACCGGAGTTTTGGAGGGCTCTGTAGGCTTGGAGGGATGCTTGGGTGCCCAGTTTCTTGTGGGCTTTCCATGCATGATCCCTGGAGTGGCATTTGCTGATGATATCAGCTGTGATCCAGGGAAGGTGGGCACCTCTGACTCTTTTTGTATGCAGGGGAGCATGTTTGTCACAGACTTTAAGGAATTTGGCCTTGAAAGTATTGAACGCGGTATCAATAGATCAGGCCACTGGAATGAAGGACCAGTCAACTTGGCCTAGGTCAAGCATGAGTGACGCTAGGTCCAGGGATTTGTATGTTCTTGTGTGCAGCATCTTTGGTGGGGGAGCTGTGGGTCTGTGCACTTTCCTAATCAGGAAAATCATGTGGTGGTCACTCAGGGAGTCAGGGAGCAGGCCCGCACATAGGATCCTGTGGGGGTGGGAGGAGAGAGCCCAATCCAGTAGTGAATGATTGTGCATTTTGTGATTTAGCCTGGTGGGGTCTTGTATCAGTTGTGTGAGGTTTAGGGCCTTGATCTTGGTTTTGAGGTTGGCCTTATCTAAGGCAAGCCAATTGTGGTTATAGTCACCAATGGTGTGGAGCTCACCGCCCATAGATAAGGACTGCAGTGAGGCTAGGTGTGTAATGATGTCCGTTGGTGAGGTGCCGGGGGGACAGTAGCTGTCTGCAACATACACTGGGGAGGAAAATGGGAGCGATAGTTTTATTAGGATAGAGTCTATGTGGGGTGGAAGAGAGTGAATTTGTATGATTGTAAACTGCAGGCTAGTGGAGATGTACATGGCAGTTACACCTCCTTGCTTTTTCCCGATCCTGTCATGCCTAATTATTGTGTATCCTGGTATGGATACTTCAGCATCGGTATGCTGGGGTTTTAGCCACATTTCGGAGATGAAGAGAATATCAGGGCAGAGGGATAAGGTGATTGGTTGCAGCACAGAAATTTTGTTTATTAAGCTACAACTATTGAGGTGCAGGAGCCTGAGACATTTTGGGAAGGAAAATGGGGTCTGAGTGTTTGTGGTGGTGGGTCCAGGGTTAAGCTTAATGTCCCTGGCTAATAGGAGTAGCACTGAGATAAGCTGCTTGGTTTTAAGCCAGAGGTACTTAGTGCTGGTGGTATGTGTGTTACCTGAGGCTATATGTGGTGGGCAGTGGACGGTTGGGGTGACGAGGACAGAGTGACTACGAATGAAGGTTGTGGGCAGGATGGAAGTGCTAATGGGCCAGTTGTGTGTGTTTGCTAGGGTATGGGTAAGTTGGAGGTGATGGGAAGCATAGTAGGGGGGTCCAGGCGGCAAGAGAGGGGTTGGTTCCCTGCTTGGGAGGTGTGCTGAGGGTAGAGAGAACAGAGGGGCCAGTGAGAGAAGCAGCAGGGGTAGCAAGTGTAACATTCTTAGGCAATAGTAGTGCAGAGATGCTTTGTCTGGAGGATAGCGACCTCTGGTGTTGGCAGCTGATAAGCTCCAAATGGGAGAGTAAGCTGATAGGTTTTTGCGCTCATGTGGTCACTCTTAAAAAGGTAGGAGCTCACCAAGGGCAGTGGTGGGGGTGGCAGGGAGCTGGCGTGCAGCACTTGTGGGGCCAAAAGCACAGCTGAACAGGCTCTCTCGTGGCAGGGCAGAGCCCCTGCAAATAGCTATTGTTCAAATCTAAGGTGCCAAACCATGCTCCAATATCTGCGGTGTGTTACGTACCTGGTTCAGGGGGGAGGCTTCCTCGCAATGGCTGCTGGCTGGGGAGGGCTAACTGCACCCTAGAGCCCTTGCGACCCGAGTCACGACTGTTTTGGGGGGGCTTCCTTTCAGCGGCTGCACTGGCTGTGGAGGCTAACTGCACCCTAGAGCCCTCACGACCGGAGTCCCAACTGCTTCCCGGTGGGAGGCTTCCTCTCAATAGCTGCTGGCTGTGGAGGGCTAACTGCACCCTAGAGCCCTCGTGACCCAAGTCCTGACTGCTTCGGGGGGGGAGGCTTCCTCTCAACGGCTACTGGCTGGGGAGGGCTAACTGCACCCTAGAGCCCTTGCAACCCGAGTCCCCATCCCCTTAATGAGTTGGTTACTTTATTCTGAAAAAGAATAACCTTTAATTTATGTATCAAAGTGGGAAATTATTATATAAGCATTCACCCTTGCTAACTCTGGGACTAGTTTCTAGGAAAGTTAAAGCTTGAACAACTACTTTAGGCTGTTGTCCTAGTGAATGTTTTGTCATTACAGTATACTATTTGATTCCAGACTCCAACAATTACTGTTTTTATAAAGTCATCTTTTAAATTATGTCAAAAACATTTGCTTCTGATTTTAAAATCAATTTGTGTTTCATTATGCCTCCTTTGTCTACATCATATGAATTTATCTTACTCTTAATTTTGAGGTAGGGGTACTTAGAACAGGATCCTTCATCTTTGTACTACCCCTATGGTAAACTTTTTAACACATAGATACATGAATACCACAGATGGGTATGAGTAATGTTTTGAAAGTGATTTCTGTTCATGTGAAAATGCCAAATGGGCTATGTGAAGCGAAATACCAAATATAATTTCCAACACAAGTATGTTTTATATATATATATATGTGTGTGTGTGTGCGTGTGTGTGTGTGTGTGTGAACTTCTTGAAAGCAGAATGAAGCACAAACTACTAGTGCAAAATGTTATGCTTCCTAACTGACCAAATTGCAATTGCAAAAGGATAGGGAAAATAAATTTAAAGATGAAGATTGTATAATTGACCTTGACAAGTGGTTAATTTAGCCTCAAGTCAAAACCAGTGTAAAATAAATATTGTATGTTTTTATAAGGCAGTAGCCCACATGTCCTGAGGGAATGCAAATCCTATTTGTCCAAAGTTAGTCATGTGCACTAGCATTGTCTATTTAGTCTCACCTGCAAGTAAAGTTACTCAGTTGTCCCAGACTACTGAAAGCAGATATCCTGCTCCATCTCATCCTAATAGTGGTAAAAATGTACAGTAAAAGATTATAGGTAAAACATGCCTGATGCTCTGATTCTTTGTCTGTCTGTCTCCCCGTCTCTCTCCATCTCTATATATTTCTCAATGGTGCATGGGCTTAAAAATTAATTGTCCAATAACCTAAACTCATCAGTTTGAAAAGGCAGGTCATCACATCCGTAATACACTTGTAAAACATGATACTAATTAAATGAACTAAAGCATTGGCAGGGATATAGTCAAATGCCTATCAATATGCAACACACAGTGTTTTAACCTCAGACCTTAACATAGAAAAAAAGTGATATACATGGGATCACTTTTATTTATTTAATAATATATTCTAAATATTTCATCAGCACTTTCTGGAAATTCAAGAGGTTGGGGGTTATTGGAGGGGACAGTGAAATGTCAGCAACACAAACAAAGTGTGTCTGACATCACTGAAAGAAAGAGAAAACATGAAAAATATTATTCCGATACCACTCAGCTGATAATGCATACGCATTCCATAGTTTCTTCTTACCAGTTTATGTTTTATAAATCTCATGCAGTATGCAATTCCAGCCAATCAGCACTTAGAAAGAAAGGGAGTTTTATACTGCATACAGTGATCATCTTGTGAGAGAACATTAAATTTGAAAATACAATTTCACCTGTATTACATTTGGTTTAAAAAAAATATATAGACGTATAAATCAGTCTAGCTAAGTCAAATTATTTATATGCTTGTATGTATACTGAGGGGAGCTTCTTGCTAAATAAGATCTTCTCATGTGGTAGATGCTAACAGAACTGTTCAGCTGCACCTTGCACTCCTCTTCCTCAACCACTATGACAGATTATTCTTATTCAAGAAGAAACACACTGCAGTACAAGTATAAACATGTAACAAAAAAAGATGCATGAAAACAGGTTCTTCTTCACTTAAGATCTATCTACCCCTTCTCCATATTCCCCATTTGAAGTCACAATCATTTGGTTGTGACATCACAGTCTGTTGCTGTGGAAATCACTGTAATGTCTCAAAGTGGGAATTATAACCACAGGTAAGGACTATTCTGCTTATGAAGATCATCTCTGATGGACAAAGACCTTATTCTTACATGAATGTGTCCAACAGTAAGGAGAAGGGGAATAAAACTACAGACTACTATTGAAATGTATGCTGAATTGGGTCTAAATATTACATTTTTAAAGTTCTTCCAGGGATTTCAGCTGCTTTATAAAGGTAATAGATGAAGGTACAGAAAGTTAAAACTGCACAGATCATTAAATAATAGAATAACTGGAATAAAAATTCAAAATATTGTAAATTTTATTTTTTTTAAGTCTTACATTGTAACATATAAATATATGAAAGGTGTAAAAACATGATATATCAGTATAGAAGTGGTAGAATGTTTTTGTTATAGATAGAGAGCTAGCTAGAGAAACAGAGATATATTCATTACAAAAAAAACATTATTAATGCATCAGTTAGGTTTGAAGCTACAAAAGTGAGGAAATGAGGCAGTAGGTTTGACACCCTAACACCCCCACCCAACCTCCTCACCTCACCCCAACCCCACCCTCCCCAGACCAACAGATGATGGGGTGTGCCTTGGGTTGTCAGCCCTAACTCTCACCCCATTCCATGTGTAAGAATGCTGACATGGTACAGTACAGTATAATGGGGTAAGAGTTGGGCCCAATGACACCAAGGTATACCCCATCACCTGTTGATCTGTGGAGGGTAGGGGTGGGATGGTAAGTTGGGGGTGTTAGGGTGTCAACCCTTAAACTTCATTTTCCTACTTTTGTCACTTCAACCCTTACTGAAGAATTAAAAACATTTTTTACAATGAATTTCCTTACTTTTTGAGAAAGTGTAATCTTACCCATATATGGTTTTGGGAGTGCAGAGCCCTCCATGACTTGTGCTCCCATGGTATCAGCTTTAAGGAGTGCAGGGCCCTATGGGCCCTGTTCTCCCATCTATCCATAAATGCACAGACATTGTAATGAAATGACATCTCCCTAGGGCCCTGCATTCCAAATATTCCATAATGGATGGCCCGTCATCCTGATTACTGCATAATGGTATCAATATGTGGGAGCGCAGGGCCCTCTGGGCCCTTCACTTCCACCTACCTATAACTGTAGATATGCAGAGCAGCACTAGACACATTCAAAGAAAGCCTTTTGCTACAAATGGTGCAATATCTCAGTAACTATAGCAAATCTGGAAAAAATGCCACTGTAGTTGTAATGATGGACTGGTAACCTGCACACGTGCTTAGCTGTGCTTAGTGAAAATCTGTATCTCGGTTTTTGACATATAGGCACCAAAAGGCATTGCATTCACCACAATATTATCCTATGGGAAATTTCTCAACCTCTGAATGCCATAACTATGTAACTCACGCAAAGTTTTACACCAAACCAGCATAAGTCGCATTTCTAGGACTCCCTCTCCCTACCCTGTGAATTTCAAGCAGAAATTCCTAACTGTTTCTTTGTAGTGAAGTGGCATAGAAACTGCAGCCTTTAAAAATCCATGTTTGTGAACTGTCAAAATCCTTGTTCATGAGCCAAATCCCTGTTCATGAGGTGTCAATATCCCTGTTCATGAGCTAATCCCTGTTTGTGAGGTAGGTCCATCTGGTCATTCCCTCACAAAAAGGATTTTAACAGCTCACAAACAGGGATTGACTCATGAACAGGGATTTTGACTCCTCACAAACAGGGATTTTTAGGGCCATCTGGTCATCCCCTCATGAACAAGGATTTTGGCAGCTCATGAACAAGGATTTTTCATGAACGGGAATTTTGAGAGCTCATGAACAAGGATTTTTCATGAACAAGGATTTTGACAGCTCACTAACTGGGATTCTGACATCTCAGGAAAAGGGATTATTTTTTAGAATTCCTGTTCATGAGCTGAATCCCTATTCATGAGGTGTCAGAATCCCTCTTCATGAGCCAATCCCTGTTTGTGAGATAAGGCCATCTGGTTGACCCCATACAAACAAGGATTTTGACACCTCAGGAACAGGGATCAGAAGTGAGTCATGAACAAGGATTTTCAAATGTAAAAAAATGGCCATTTTTTGACTAAAGTAAATGAAAAAAGCAATGGGTTTGTAGAGGGTGTCACCCTGAACAAAACTCATACTTCACTGTGTACAGAAGATATCCCTCGGGCAAGTAACAAGGTTTTGTTTTGGAAGAAAATGGAAAACAAGATGGCAGCACATGCGCACAGATTTTTTTCATATGAAGGGATTTAATAAATCCCAGTCTGTGAGCTGTTAAAATCCCTGTTCGTGAACCCTAAATCCCTTTTCATACTGTGCAGCTATCCAAAAGAATGAACTCAACATGCACAGAACCCAGAATTTCAAAACTGAAAAACATTCGAATGGATTAATATTTTTTTACCAAACAAATGGCCACAATTCTGAAATGACGTGAATACAGCATAATGAGGAAAAATCAGCAATAATGGAAGAAAAAAGTGACTTTTACACTTTTTCACTATGTGCTGCACAAAATCCACATATCTAATCAAAACAAAACTTGGTATGTCAAGATGCCTGTCCCACAGGACCATGCATACCAAATGTTGTACAGATCCATTAAACAGTTGTAAAGTTATTAAAGTACAAAATTTGGTGGTTAACATTAAACTGTCTGCTCAACGCAAAGTATAATGGTGCTACCGCACCGCTATATTATATGTACTGTGTATATATATATATATATATATATATATATATATAAATAATATTATTGATATTGCTTATGAAACATTTTAAATTATGCTGTATGTCTTTATAATGATATTTTTAAAATCTATGAGGCAAAAAAACTTTAGTGGTTTATGAGATTTCTGGTCTGAAGATACTAGTGGATGTTTCATCAAAGAACAAGCAGAGCATTTTCTAGCTAACAATCTCTAACAGCCCTATAGGTTGCTTATTAAGATGCACTATGCCTTTTTTATCAGATTCCCAAAATGCATCTGTTTACAGAGAGGATGTTACAACATTTACACAGTAACAATAGTTATTGGGATATTATAGAGGCCATACATAAAGGAAAATAATCAGGCATTCAGAAGGTACATGATGACTTAGAAGGAAGAGGATAGGGAGAATTATCAAGAGAAGAGATGTGCGTAATCTGCAAAATTTGCTCCCTGGATTAATCTGTGAATTTTGAGCAATCTGCAGAGTGCAGTTCATGGAATTGGCACAATTTGTGGATCAGGAATAGCACAAAATTCACTACAAAGTATGAAATTTTGCCAGCAAATTTCATACTTTGTTGCAAAATTTGTGGTCCATGGTAAAATTCATGGTGAAATTCATGCCATTTACACAAAGCCAAAGTTTGTTAGAACAGGGGAAGAGTAGCGAACTCAGCAAAGTGTGAATTTCGGTAATTCTCGTGAACTTCAGTGGTGAATTTTTACTTCACAGCATCTCTAATCAGGAGAAGCAAAGGGCAGCATGTAAAGGAGATAGGAGATCTAAAGCATAAATGGAGGAAAACATTGCCTAATAAGCAAAAAAGGGGATAAACCTTTGTTCAGGTACATAAGCAAAAAGAAGAAAAACAAGGTAGGGTTACTAAGACTAAATGAGAAGTAGGGGGAGTGTAGAAGATGACCAGATGAAAGCTGACATACAGAATAAGAGCTTTAGTTCAGTATTCACAAAGAAAGGGGTAGGTTACAGTCCACAGATAGTGCAGAAGGGCATTAAGGGAAGCGAGATGAACACTAGCCCTTTTAGGAAGGAGAGAGTAATCAGGAAACACGCAATACTAAAAGTAGACAAGGCTGTGGGGCAAGATGGGATTCACCCTAGGATACTGAAAGAACTAAAGGAAGACCTGTCTGCATGTCTAATGGCTCTGTTCAATCTATCACAGGATATGGGGGAAGTTCCGTGGGACTGGTGATGGGAGGATGTGGTACCACTACACATCAGTGGGAATAGGGAGGAGGCAAGAAACTACTCATCTGTAAGCCAGACTTCAGTGGTGGGCAAGGTTATGGAAACTCTACTTAAATAAAGGATTGTGGAATACCTTAACACCACTGGACTGCAGGATCTGAAGCAGCATGGGTCCATGGGGAGGGGAGTGGATGGGGATAGATCTTGCCAAACAAACATGATAGAGTTTTGTGACTGGGTTACCAGGGAGGTGGATCAGGGAGGAGCAGTGGATGTGACCTACCTGAATTTCAGTAAGGCCTTCAACAACGTTCAACACAGAAGACTGGTAAACAAGCTAGGCAGCAAGGGAGTGGGTCCAAAGATGGGAAAATGCATACAGAGTTGGCTAAGTAACAGAATTCAGAGGGTGGTGGTAAACAGAATTCACTCAGAGGAAGGTAAGGTAACCAGCATGGTGTCATAGTGGTCAGTACTGGGACCAGTCCTCTTCAATGTCTTTATTAGCAACATCACACAGGGGCTGGAAGAAAAGGTATGCCTGTTTGCAGATATCACAAAAAATTTACAACAAAGTGTTCACATTGGTGAGACTGAAAAAAATGAAGGAAGACCAAAAAAAAAACTGGAAGACTGGTCAAGGGTTTGGCAACAGGGCTTCAACACAAAAAAATGAAAATGATGCACATGGGGCACAGAAACTTTAGGGCAAAGTATCATTTTGGGGGGAGGTGTTAACAACAACAACACATGAAACTGATCTGGGTGTCATCATATTTGATGACCTGAAGGTAGAAAAGCAGTGTGACAAGGCAGTAGGAGAGGCTTGTAGGATGCTGGGATGCATAGGAAGGGGTATCACCAGCAGAAAAGGAAATGTAGTGTTACCCCTATGTAGATCAATGTGATGAGCCCACACCTGATCTACTGTGTCCTGTTCTAGAGGCTCCAGGTCTCAGGAAGAACATAGGTACAGTACAGTGGAGGAAGTACAGAGAAGGGCAACCAAAATGGTGTATGGCCTGCATCAGAAGCCCTATGAGGAAAGACTCAGGGAATTAAATATGTACTCACTGGAGGAAAGGAGAAAAAGGAGAGACCTGTTAGAAACATTCAAATACCTAAAGGGTATAAATAAGGTACAGAAGGGTAGTATATTGCTTGAAAGAGATGCCAAGGATGAAGGGGCATAATATGATGTTGGCTGGATGGAGATTTAGAGGGGGTGTGAGGAAATATTTCTTTACAGAAAGGGTGGTGGTTGCTTGGAACAGCCTCCCTGCAGAGACTGTGGGTTCTGAAATGGTAACAGGTTTCAAACATGCATGGGAGAGACACGGGGGGCCTTAGTAACAGGGCTGGGGAGTTAAGACTGGTGATCAATTAGGATCTACAGTAGCACAGTAAATAGAGACCTTAGTGCTGACAAGCTGGGCTAAGAGATCCTTTTCTACCACCAGCTTCTATGTTTCTATGTGTCTATACATAAAAAATATATATGATTCAATACAATGAAATGTGATATGCATGTATACGGCTTAAAAGAAGTACTTGGGAGAGAAGTAAAATGAAGTCTGCAGAATGCATAGTATTTATTTCACTTTGATGGTGATCTTGAAATATTTATACAGCTGGGCAAGAGTTAGCATGTTCTAGTGGTAAAAGCACTAGCTTACAAACAAAAGGATCACAGGTTCAAACCCTGCTAGAGCTAAAAATCACTATGTGACATCGGTCAACCATGAATGAAGGATAACTCCAGTTCTGCAAGCTGTGGAAATGGTAAAGATAAGATCTCATTGAAAATGAGTTGTTGCTTTTATCATGGGTCAATAAATTATAAACAAAAGAAAGTAAATTATTAAAAAAAAAGTTCTTAAAGAACACTGGCTGATGGGGTTTTCTGAGGGGATTTGGTACTTTTTCCCAACTGGCTGATATTGTTCTAAAGCATTTCCATCTGGTGCATTACATATTAGAACTGGTTACATCCCAGATAGGTACTTTAGCCAGTCTGAAAGGGTATGGGCCATGTGCCTTTGAGAAAAGACATTTGAGATAGGTGGGGAAGGAGAATGGATATATTTGTGATGCAATGTAAGCCTACTTGCACACTACTGGACTATGTTGAGTGGAGCTGAACTGAGTTAATAACATTTGCTACCATTCTGCAGTAATTTCTACAACTGGCAATGTTTTATTCACTGAATGCTAATTTGGTCAAGACAGAGAGCTTCTACACTTCTGTATTTCACTCTAGCTTTGCTTAACAAAATCCACATAAATTATGTTACCCTATCTAACACCTGAGTCATTATCACTTGACTGCACTAATCAGTTTCGCATGTGAAATCTTATGCATTTCAATTATTCCATGAGTAACTAATTATGTAGTGACTTTTTAAGGTGCTATATGCCTTTTGGATTCCTCTGGGTACAGAACAAAATGCAAAAATTTAAATGCTTAAACAGCAGAAACCTTTAAGGGATACCGAACAATAGTACACTTTTGTATCATCATAAATCTCCACGGACTCAAAGCAGTAGTTAATGTTCATGTTTTCTTTATGTCCTTCTGTATGTATATATTTAATTTATTTGTTTGTTTGTTTGTAATTTGTGATGCGGAGAGGCACACTAAGCTGTGGTTGCTTGTTTCCAGGTGTGTTTTGAGGGCTGGGTTAAATTGACTTCTTACTGTACATTGATGGAGGAATATTGTCCATGCCACCAAGGAACCCTCCAGTTCTTGCTGAGAGGGCACTGCTGCTCTCACAAGTCAGATAGTGGACTTAGGAATAGACAGAGGTGTAGAAGCTAAAGTGAAGGAACTTATCAACCCCTCCCCCACCCTGTCCAGAACACTGAAAACCAGACGTTGCAACTAAAAGTAAATAAAATGCACACACAAGAAAGTGAGATTATTAGCACAGCTGCAAGAAAAAAAATAATAAACTGGAGCCTCTTTGGCAAGAAGAAGAGGCCCAGTACAAGGAGGAGAAACAGGACATGGAGGAGGAGAAATGTCAGCTTCTGCTTTTAATGCCAGCGGTGGATCAATTACCATCCATATCTCAAGCCTAAATCTGGAAAAAAATGATGAGACAGCACCATGCTCAAATGAGCCACAGATGTGATCTGCAGATGCCAGAAGCACCTTAGCTTAAAAAATGAAGAGTGAATCTATCATAAGGTAAAGTGGTGAGCACTACAAAAGAGAGAGGTGATGGTTTGTCACCAAAAAAAGCACTCTTGGCTGCTGGATGAATGAAATCACCTGATGGCAACCAATGGCTGCTGAATCGTCTAACAAACACACTTATAGTGTCAGAACATATTGTTAATGGGAAGACAGGTGGCGCACCAGCTGGTCATGTCAGGTCTAAGGAGGACATCACTGGGGAATAGCGTAAAACCAGTGAAAATGCACAAAACCTGTAACATGACAAAATGAATACCATGGCACAGCTGGGACTGGAGCATACAGGGAAAGGGTCTCAGCTGGATTTCAAAGCAGCCCAAGCACAGGCACAGCCAGCTGCAATCTTTTTGTTTAATTTTTCAAGTTTTTTCTCATTTACAAAGAAGGCAATCATTAAAATGTGCCCTCCGCATGATAAAACAGACTCAGGTAGAAGTCACCAGGAGGGTTATAAGAAACAGACAAAAACACTGCTGCAACAAATAACTGAAACAAAAGCTACAAACACTATAACAGTAGAGGTAAGGAGACAAAGGAGCAGGGGAATACTGCACAGAATAGATAGTGGGCACAACAGCAGAATGTAGAGAATTTAAATGGAAGACTTGTTCTCAACTCCTATTGAACCAGTAAGAAGGAAACATTCTGTGCATCTGAGATACAGATGAGGCATAGAACTACCTTAAATCATAAAATTTGTAAGTTGTACTTTCATAAACAACTTTATGAGGCTACTCCTCTGAAATATATGCCTTGATTCATACATGAAGGGACTGTATATTTGATGTGAGATTTAAAATGGTGTCTATATTGGATCCGTATTGGACTAAATAAAACAATACGAAATAATGAAAACAGTTTTATGGATCCTATTTTGAACCACCCCACTGACTAAGCCTGCCTTTCAGACAGTTACCATCTTATTTTAAAAGAAGTAAGTATGTTTGCTTAGATAGTGACTATCTCAAAGATGCAAGACACTGATCAGCTTTGGACAGGAGGCTGGAAAGTCAGTGTCAAACTACAACGGACAGATAAAGGAGTATGGCATTTAGCAAACTGCTTAACTCTAGAAAGGGACAAAGGACTGTGTTCCTATCAATGTCTGCCAAAAGCATGCTTTAAATTTGGCTCACAAGAACACCGGAGTAGTGCATGCAACCAGATAAGATGTGCTGGGGATCTCAACGTGCCAGGGGCTTATTGGGCAACTATGGTGTCCTCCTTGGCTAGGGAACAGATGCATTCCTTACTTGGCTTGCGGTGGACCCAACGGGGGATGGTTGAATCCTGGATGTGGTTCTATCAGATAGTGATCTGGTTAGGAACCTGGAGGCAGGGGATCCACTGGAGGGGAGTGATCAAGTCACAGTCTGGTTTTCCTTAGTTCTTGGGGGGTGGGGATGATCACACAAAAACAGAAGTAGTGGATTTTAGGGGTGCAGATTTCAAGGATATGGAGCGGATCCTTAAGGGGCAATTGGATGGGATGAGACCAGAAATGGATGCTGAGAGCAGGTGGGAAATCATTACAAGGGGGCTTCTGAAAGCTAGCAAGGCCTGTACAAAGGCCCAACAAAAGTGCGGTAGATCCAAAAAGCCGAGCTGGTGGACTAGGGAAGTCCAGGACAAGGTGAGGGAGAAAAAAGCTGCTTATAGTTGATACAACTGCTCACATGGGGTGATGGACAGAAGGGAGTATGATGTGATGTCTAGGAAGGTAACCAAGGTTGTGAGGTTGGCCAAGGCTAGGATAGAGCTGAGGTTGTCCCAGTGGATCAGGGAGGAGAAAAGGGATTCTTTAAGTATATCAGGGAGAGAGAAGGAAAATGAAGGGGCAGATTAGCAGACTACGATCTGGAAGCAGGTGGGCAAAGGAAGCCAAGGAGCAAGTGGAGGTACTGAACAACTACTTTGCAGTGCCGGCCCATTGGCACAGTGGTTGGATTTCTGCTTGCGATGTCGGTGACACGGGTTTGGGAATGAATTCAGGGTAGTGGTGGGCTGGCCAGGGGGAGAAGGAGAGAGGATCCTATGGACTGGTCTCCTTCTCTAGGGGAAGGAAGGGGAAGAATGTCTGGCACTTGACAGACCCTTGGCAGAGGCTGGGGGAACCACAGTGACCAGTGCATGCACATTCGGGGGGGTGGACACTGGATGTCATTGCATGTCCCCACCCCCAGTGCAGCAAAAACCAACAAAATGCTGGCCCCCAGCATGATGGCCCATTCTGCTCCACTGCACACTGCCTCCAACACCCACCTGGGGGGGCCTTGCTATTGTGGCCCTGACCCGGGGATAATCTGGGGCTTGCCCACAATGTCCATTAGGGAGTGAGAAGCCTGCTCAATGCCCCCACCCCGGGGTTAAGCCTGGGCATGGGGGTGGCAGATAGACAGGACCTGATGAGAGGTGAGGCTGGACCAAAAATAGGAAAAAAAAATAAACAGCTACTTTGCATCGGTCTTCACAAGGGTAGATGAGGGAGAACTTTGTACAAGGGGAGACAGGTTAAAAGGGCAGAAGGGGGGAAATCATGGATGTGGAAATTATTGTTGGTAAGATGAGGGAGGCCCTCGGGGTCCTAAAAACAGAGAATGCACCAGGTCCAGATAGTATCCATCACAGGGTGCTAAAGGAGATGGCACAGGTCCTTGCTGCACCTCTGGCAGACCTTGTTAACTCCTCCCTTAGAACCGGGTGTGTGCCTCATGATTGGAGGATGGCCCACATCATGCCTATTCACAAGGGTGGTTCAAGCAAGGAGCCGGGGAATTATAGGCCTTTAAGTCTGACATCCATGGTGAGCAAAATGATGGAGGCCATCTTGAAGGAGAAGCTGGAGGAGTTCCTGGGGATTTGGGGTTATCTGGATGATCTCCAGCATGGCTTTGTTCAGGGCAGATCATGTGGGATCAACCTTGTGGAGTTCTATTAATGTGTGACCAGGGAGCTGGACCAGGGCAGGCCAGTTGATGGATGTCCTCTTTCTAGACTTCAGCAAGGCATTCTATTCGGTGCCACATCTTGGGCTTCTAGCTAAACTGGGGGAATATGGGGGGTTGGGGAAAGGATGGTCAGGTGGATAAGAAACTGGTTAGCAGGGTGGGTTCAGAAGGTGGTAGTCTGGGGGTAGGTTTCGTTTACTAGGAGGGTCATCAGTGAGATCCCTCAAGGGTCAGTGCTGGGCCTGCTACTGTTCAATGCTTTATTTCAGACATCAGGGGTGGTATCAGGAGTGAGATGAGCCTCTTTGCAGATGACTCAAAACTGGTCATGATGGTGGAAGGGGAGGAGGGCAGAAAAGCACTACAGGGGGACCTTGAGACTCACTTGGAAACTGAAGTTTAACACTAAGAAATGCAGGGTTCTCCACCTAGGGCTTAGAAACCCTAGATATGAGTACCTATTTGGGGGGGAGGTAATACTGCAGATTTCAGATGAGGAGAAGGACCTTGGCATAGTTGTGGATACCAGAATGAACAACTCTGAACAGTGTAGAAGGGCTGCTGAAAGCAAGTAAAATACTGGTGTGCTTAGCCAGAAGAATAATCTCAAGAAGGAGGGAGGTGCTTCTCCCTCTGTATAACTGCCTGGTTAGGCCGCACCTTGAATAATGTGTGCAATTTTTGTGCCCATACTTAAAAAAGGACATTGTTTTTTCAAGAGAGGGTCCAGAGGAGGGCTACCAGGATGGTACAGGGGCTGGGGTAGAGGTCCTATACAGAGAGACAGGAGGAGCTGAACTTGTACTCCCTGGAGGAGAGGAGGGACAGGGGGATACGAGTGAGGTCTTCAAATAACTTAAAGGGGTGAATAGGGTTAGCCTGCATAGAGTGTTCAAGCTGAGGGAAGAGGGGGTCACCAGAGGGCATGCAATGAGGCTGGTGGGTGGGAGGCTAAGGGGAGAGACAAGGAAAAGATACTTTACTGAGAGAGTGGTGGAGCCTTGGAATTCATTGTCTGCAGAACTGGTGGCTGTAGATATGGTGGGGGGGTTTAAGAGGGGATGGGACAGGTATAGAGGAAAGGCGAAACTGAGTAACACCAAAATTAGAGGTGAAGATCAGTTGGGGGTGAGGAGATTATCGGGGGGAGGAGGGGAAGAGGTGGCAGTGCACTGTTCGGGTGCTGACCATCGAGCAGACTTGATAGACCGCATGGCCTACTCTGCTGGCATCTTAGTATGTTAGTAAGCTAATCTCTGCAAGGACAAGAGCCATGTCAGCATATACTATACAGATGATCACAAATGTATCCTATGGGTGGAGCAAGAACACTTGTATAGGTTATGAAAATATGAGATTTGCCAGCAGATAAAGGCCTAGAGATCTATCAAGTCTGCTCCAATGTGCAGCTAGCACCCCTTATTCTGCAGCTGCCCCTCCCTTCCACCCTTCCCCTTCATTAACCCTCCCCCTTGTCCTGTCCCATCCCCTTTTGAAGCAGTCCACTGTTCTACTGGATACCACTTCTGCAGATAACGCATTCCACCAAGCCACCACCCTCTCTGTAAAAAAGTGTCTCCTCATCTTCCTCCTGAACCTTCCTCCCTCCAGTCTCATATCATGGCCCCTGGTGTCCCTTCCCTCCATTACTTTGAACAGCCCCTCTGTACTAGTCTTGTTTATTCCTTTCATGTACTTAAAGGTTTCAATCATGTCCCCCCTGTCCCTCCTCTCCTCCAGTGAGTACATGTTCAACTCCCTCAACCTCCTCTAGTATGGTAAGTCCCCCAGCTCCTTGATCATCTTTGTCGCCCTGCGCTGCACCCCCTCCAGTAACTTAATGTTCCTCATCAGATACAGGTGCCAGTATTCCAGGTACAGTCTAACTAATGACCTATACAGAGGCAGAATCACCTCCTCCCTCCTCGAGGATATACCCGTTGTAATACAACCCAGCATTTTGTTGGCCTTTGCAGCTGCCTTCCTACATTGTGCCAAGTTGTTCATTGACCCTGTAATAAGCACCCCCAGATCCTTCTCCTCCTCTGTCTGGCCTAGCTGCACTCCCCCCAGCTGGTAACTCCTCCTTGGGTTCTTCATCCCAAAATGTAGCACCTTGCACTTTTTGGCATTAAACCCCAGTTGCCAGGTGTCTGACCAGGTTTCAAGCTTTGCCAGATTATCCTGCAACCCCTGCCATCCCCCTAGGTCATCCACCACTACTCCTACCTTGGTATCATCAACAAACAGACTGATCTTGCTCTTGATGTCCCATGATATGTCTGCAATGAATAACCCAAACAACAGTGGTCCCAACACCGAGCCCTGTGGAACACCGCTCATCACTACCCTTGGGTGTGAGAGCTCCCCACCCACCACCACCCTCTGTTGCCTTCCATGAAGCCAGTTTCCTTCCCATCTCACCAGCTTTGCACCCACCCCTGTGCCTACTAACTTACTTCCCAGCCTTCCATGCGGCACCGAGTCGAATGCCTTACTGAAATAGAACTCCACCAGGTTGGTTTGGCATTATCTGCCCTGTATGAAGCCATGCTGTCTGCTTTCCTGTAGTTCTTTGGCCTCTAGGAGGGCCACAAGCCTCTCCTTCAGGATAGTGTCCATTAGCTTACCCACGATGAATGTGAGGTTCACTGGTCTATAGTTTCCCGGTTCATCCTTGGGGCCACTCTTGTGGAGGAGCACCACATAAGCCATCCTCCAGTCCTGAGGTACACACCCTGAATGTAGTGAGGCATTAAATAAGTCTGACAAAGGTCCTGCAAGGACCTCTGCCAGCTCCTTCAGTACCCTGGGGTGGATGCCATCATGGGCCTGGCGACTTGTCCATCCTCAGTGCCTTCAAACCCTCCCAAACTCTGCCCCTCCATGATTTCCCCATCTGTCACCCCTTCCCCCCGGTTTCTGCCATTTCTACCCCCTTGGGTGTCACCTCCCCCTCTTCTCTTTAGTAAATACTGAGCAGAAGTACTCATTTAGTGCTTCTGCCTTATTGCAGCCTGCTTCCACCCAATCCCCCTCCTTCTTAATCCTTACTATGTGGTCCTTACAGCTCCTTTTCTCCCTCCTGTACCTAAAGAAGTCCTTCTCCCCCTTCTTAATGCCTTGTGCCACCCTGAGTTCCGTAGATGCTTTGGCTCCCCTTACTGCCCTTGTCACCTCCTTCGATTCTGTCAAGTACTCCTCCCTGTCCTCCCCCCCTCCCTGTTTTCTTGTACTTCCTAAAAGCAGCTCTTTTCCTCCTTACATTTCCATGACCTCCTTGCTCAATCAGCTCGGTTTCTTAGCCCTAGCCTTCTTGCTCTGGGCCTTGCAGCAGGTTTTGGTTGCCTCCACTATCCCCAGCTTTATGAGCTCCCACCTCTGGTTAGTGTCCATACTAGATTGAATTCTGGCCAGGTACCCTTTTACCACTTCCCCCAGCCTCCCAAAGTCAGCCCTCCTGAAGTCCAGCACTCTTGTGCCAGATTCCACTCCTTCCTTGCCCATATCCCATTCGAGCCATACTGAGTGGTGGTCACTTCCTGACAGCAGTTCCTCCACTGTAAGTTCTCTCACAAAGTCCCCATTTGACAGCACAAGGTAAAGGGTATTCCCTAACCTGGTTGGTTCACTGACCATTTGCAGCAGGAAGCTGTCCTGGAAGGCATCCAGCAGTACCTGCTCCCTTCTGTGGGCTTACCACAATAGAGAGGACAGAGCAGATCAAGACTTATCCCATCAAAAACTGGTGATACTGGTGAAATCAAGATGAGTCAGTGTGGCACTGAGTACTGATAGTGCCTTTTTATTGTCTTTGAATGGGACCAAACTGCAAACCTTGAATAGAGCGAGAAGTCTGGGCATCACTGCAAACTGTGGATAGAAGCAGGAACATCGAGTGTCATCAGTGGGCTGCAGTGGCTTTTGCCATCTCTGAGCACTATAACCAGATTAAAGCTTTTCTGATGCCTACCAACCTGTTAACTTTGGTTCTCACATTTGTTAGCTGAAGACTGGATTATTGCAATGCTGTTTGCCTAGGGCTAACTGGGTAGTTGGTACATTACTTGCACTTCAGTAGAATGCTGCATCCTGGCTTACTGCAGGGACTTCTCAGTCTGAACATATTATGCCAGTGTGGCATGAGCTACACTGGCTTCCAGTGTATGATGCATCTTCTTCGAGGTATTTTTGTTAATTTACAAAGCCCTGCCTAGAGGACATATAGTATGTATTTCAGAAATACACAAGTTACAAGAATCAATGTTATATTTTTATCAAAATCCAGTTTGCACAAAATGTAGAACTTGCCACACTGATAAATCAAACCATACATTGTTAAGATGCAAACTAGGAACAACAGATGCTTATCCACAAAAAAGGATTGGAGAGGTTAAACAATGAATTATTAGAGAATAAGGACACAAGGAAAGCACTGAGCAGTCTCGTCTATGCTAGGGAGTTATTTAAGAGCATGTAAGATGATGCAGCGACCTGAGGGTAAGATACAAAAAACACATAAAACAATTTCATCATTGTACGGCAAACGGATTGAAAATAACTAATTATACAAAGGCACTTTTAAAACAAGAACACTGATTGGCTAAATGGATCTTTTATCCATAAGTAAATCCCAGCATAACACATGAACAAAGACCCAGTCAGCTGCATCAGGGAAAAAATCCATCTGACCCCTTAAAACCACAACATTTAAGCCACCATATTGATTTCATGGTAATCCACAAACACAAACATGGGAGTTTAAAAAGGACTGCAGTATATAAGTGATACTGCAGCAGTCCCAAACCCACTAGCAGTGCCAAACAACACAAAACGGGAAGAAATCACTTGTAGTTGTTCATGCAACTGCTTTCAGCTAACACTTCAGAATGCATGCTGCAGTTAGACCGCAGCTCTCTTTCCAGTCCACCCTGCAAACTGGCAATCCCCCACCCACACTCTAGTCCTCTCAATTTTATTTTATTTATTTTATTTTAGTCTTTGGTAACCGGGTAAGGCCCACTAGGCACAAGTGCCTGTTTTCAGGGGCGAGCTTGGAGCACAGGGCTGTTAAGTGACTTGCTCAGAGTCACACAGTATGCAAGTGGAGGTTGTGAGAATCAAACTCTTGTCTGGTCTGCTGGATGTACCAAGCTTGTTCACACCTCATTCCTCTAACCTCTAGGCTATACTACCAGCCCCAACAAAGGCACAGCCATTCACGATGTGCCACTCACCTCAAGCTGCTCCCTGTACAAATCCTACACAAAAGGAATCTCCAAATTTCATTTTATGACCACAACCAAAAAAGAAGAAAAAACAAGGACACACAAGTCAGACTGTTGTTTCCTCTTTCCGCTCGCCGCTGTGCCGAACCCGGAACCACACTCTGCCGCACTCTGTCTGTGGGGAGAGAAGACTGTTATTACCTCCTTCACAAAACAAAAAAAAATGGTCTTGATCAAGCTGTGCAAATATCACTGTTTATCATGCTTCAGTGTGGCTTGCTAAAAGGTGGGGGGATGAGCTGCAGAAATACTGGAGTTCACTCACTCTCTGTCACCCTGTACTGTCATTTTATCACTCTTGTCACAGCCATTCATCTTGTCTGACACTATTTTCCTCTTAAAGAAATGAAACGAAATAATAAAATAACAGTGAAGTGAGGGGAAGGGGCTGCCATGTCCTACAGCAACACTCTACATAGCAACAGGGATCTATTTAACATACAGCAGAAGGCTATTACAAATAAAAAACAATTAAAAAACAATTTCTTCTCAAATAAAACAATTTTAGTCACTATTTAAAAAATCTTGAATTCCTATGCATTTTATAATCACAATAATCCACTCAAGGGTGTGGGTTATGCTGGGATTTACTCATTCCTGGTGCGGATTTTGTCACCAAACCACACTATGTGTGAGTAAATCCCAGCATAACCCACACCCTGTCATGGATTATTGCTTAAGTAACATAAATACCTGTGCCAGGATTCACATAACTTTGCTGGAGCAAACCTGGTTTTACATGAGCAAAACAGGTTTTGTGCCAAGTTGGCATTTACAAAAGCCCAGTTTGCATGCTCAAACTGGGTTTATGATGGGGCAAAGACTGGAGGGGGCCACAATGAAAATTAAGGGAAGGGGATGTGAATATTGGTGCAGTCTGATTCACAAAGCATTTGATCCACCCAAAGGCCTCCTGCATGGTCTCTTGTGTGGATCAAATAACACTGACTGAGACCTTGCTTTATCCCATGCGACCCTAGTGGTTGGCAGATGTACTGGAGTGCCCCCCACCGTTTGCTGGCCCAAGTATAAAAATATATACATTTCCCTGATGTCTAGTGTCCCCCCATGATCACTGATGGCCGTCTCAATTAAAAAACAAAACACAATCACCAATCATCAGTCCATATATGAAAAACTTTTCCCTGGTGTCAGTTTCCTTCCCACCACCTGCACCTGATGTACAAGTACTATTCCTTGGTGTCCAGTGGTCCCAGACCCCACCCAATTCCTCACACAACATTTCAGCCACTATTCTCCAGTGTCCAGGACCTGGCATCTAGATGACACCAGGGAAGGATTGTTTGGTTCTTTTACAGGGGATCAGGAATAGGGAGGGGGGTCCACAAGATGCCAAGCAATAGGTTTCATTTCTTTTACATAGTGCCTTGCATGCCCAATGAATTCATTCACATGGCTGCAATAGTGAACTGGAAATACTGCACCTGTGCTATTCATTCATACTCATGGCTGCATGTCATGGTGGTGCTAGTGGGGTAGCACTTGTGGTATTGATGGTTAGCGCTGACTCCACCTGGCCCTTTTCTCAGTCAGATAGCATGGTGTGCTACCCTACTGAGAATAGCAAGATTTGACACCTGGGCAAATACAAAGCACATTGCAAACTGTTGCGCTATGCTTTGTGATTTTTTGTGAATCTAGCCCCTGGACCACAGAGTGAAAATGTATTGATTACTAACTCAGTCATGACAATAAAGGGAGAAATGCTCATACAGATAAAGAAAATGAAAAAAAAAGGGGGAAGACACAATATAAGTGGGCCTCATCACTCCTGACTGAGGAAAGATTTGGAAACCAGGGGCATTTGCTGTATGCACTGTTGATATCTTTGAGATCTGTAGGACAAGGGGAAAGAAAAGTATAATGGAGAGCGCTTCATGGATCACTCAAAACTATGCAAATTTCACTAAATTTGTGGATTAATGTGCAGAGCGAAGTTTTCCAACTTCGTCCATCTCTAAATACAGCACAAAAACAATGAGACAGCCCTAGACTATGATGAGTTAACAGCAGAATTTTTTAAGGCATATACAAACTGCTTTCAAATATGTTGGTAGAAGCATTTAATTGCTAGTTAACTAAAGGGCAATTTCCAGGATCATTTGCGAATGCCATCAAGATTTTTTTTACAGTATAAAGGGCAAGCCACACAATTTAAAGAATTATCATCCCTTCTGCTTTCTAGAGACAGATTTTAAAATCCTGGCAAAAATAGTACAGTGTATTGTGAGGCTAGCAAAGAATCTTGAAAGCCCCTCTTAGACTTGCTCCATGGAATGTAGTAACATGCATGATAAACTGATGTAGTATAAGAAATTGTGAAAAGGGGTGAAAGAAGGCTGTTTGATGGCTTTATTATTTAAGTATAGCAAAATAAAGTGTTTGATAATATTTTTGACCAGTATTAGTTAACAGCCTGGAAAGATGGCATTCCATCAAAACTGATAAAATAAGCACACATGTGACATAATATTGCCTCTCTTACTCCAGATATGCCTGGGAAATAGTATTATTTATTTATTTATTTAGTTTCTGTTGACCAGGTAAGTGCACTAGACAAATCCTGCCTATTTTCAGGCATGACCCGGGGGAGGGAGATACAGATGAATGCCAACTGACCTTGAACCAGATTAAGCTGTTGGTGGTATTTTTAGTGAATGAGGGAAATTTGGCCAGGACACCAGGGAAATTCCCCTACTCTTTTCGATAAGTGCCATGGGATCTTTAACATCCACCTGAACTACCACCAATCCAGGAAGATGGGGCCTCAGTTTAACGTCTCATCTGAAAGACGGCACCTCAGAAGTGCAGCACCCCTCTCATGCTGCACTACAGTGTCAGTTCTGGGATACTAACCCAAGTGCCAGAAGAACCTCTAGTAACAGTTACATCATATACAGATTATACATCCTTTTACAGTATGTTAAAAATACAGATTATGGAAATAAAGTGGTGTACTATATATAGAAAATGTTAGTCCTGGTTTGGGGATGTCAGATAGATTTTGACAGCAGTTAGAGGATAAGTATTGGATCCAGGCAACTGGTTATTATTGCACTATTAAGAATACTCATCACAACTGATTCACTGAAATTATTGTGAGCATCATTTAGACCAGGAGATACGAAGGTTAAAAACTAGGAAGAAAACTTGACATATGGAAATCAAGGCAATGGAAATCATGGTAACAGTCAATGAAAAAACAGTGGCAACCACAAACTCTTTTCTCCTCCCAATCATCACACTATTAAGTGTAGTATACCTCTACCTATTTCTTAAGAGACACAATTGCTAAGCCTTATAGTTCAAATGGCATAGTTTAGCAGGCAGCATCATATAAAAAGAAACATTCTCCATTTGCAATCAATAAAGGGGGGTTAATTAGGATGAATCCAGTGGCCTTTTGCCATAGCTTTTTTTTTGAAAGGAAACCTTGGTTCCCATCTACAAATAACCAACGTGTGAGTGAAGTAAGGAAATCAGATGCAGTTCCAATAGTTACCAATTTAGTATTGGACAAATTAAGAAGGTGGAAGATACTTCCAAATCAGATAATCAATGGAACCTGAGAGAATCTTAATTCTGTCACACAGACAAACTGTTTTACATCTGTAGCTGAATACAAGTGAGTGGATTCAGTAAATCTCACTCTGCTAATGCACAGCTAGCAGATTACAGGATACCATCATATTAGTTGGATGTGACTTCACTCAACTGCCATGGAAAACTGGGCTTAATGAAAATTTCAAACACACAAATGTGGGAGAGAGTTTGCCATAGAAAATACAGAACAGCACCTTTTGAGTTCATGAAGCATTTATGTTAAGAATGCCCACATATTTACAGTAGGAATTCTGAAGGCAAGTGGCTCAAAAATAAAATGACTCATAGTGGGCAACTCATACTTACTGAATGAAAATATTGTTTTAGGAGTACAGATGCACAAAGTTTGCAAACTTTACTTCACAATCTAATTCAGGAAGTTCACCGATTTTGCTAAGTGCTAAGTACTGACTGCAAAGTTCTTGGCATCTGAAATTCCACCTTTTCAGACAAAGCGGTAAATCTTCCAGTGAAGCTGGAACTTTACCATGACCATGATCCCATGTGACTTCTGAAAATATTGCCATTTCCACAGGAAAATCTTTGCAAAGTGGCCAATTGAGCCATTTGTGACATTTTTTGCAAAGGCGAATTTCACAACTCTGACAGAACTTTGCTGGCAAAGTTAGACTTCGCAGCATCTCTAAATAGCAGCTTTCCAGTCATCCTTGGATAAATACAACACAAGAATTCTAATGGTCATTTGTTCATGTATTAGATTTGCTATCTGGCAGGTGCACTGTTGCTGAGAGAGAAATCAGTCAACACTCATTGTTAAAAAAAGCAGACCATAGTACAAGAGATATAAAACACATGGGGCAGGATTCATGAAGCTTTTGAATGACCCTCAGCTTTGGGTAAACCACTGCACAAGTGGGTTGCCACTTGCAGAGCCACAGGTTACCCGTAGCGGTGGGTATTCAGGAAGGTGGAGCCAGATTATGACTGGCTCCACGAGTTATGGCTGCTTGTGGGTGGTGTGACCAGGGTGATGTCAGCAGCCAAGGGAATGGACTATGGCTGGTGGAAGCAGCTGTAACACTCTCCACAACTTCTGTAGCTGTGAATCACTACCGCTGCAGCTGCAGATGATTCCAGTCCACAACAGTAGTTGTGGAGTGGAACTTAGAAAATACTGTGTCATGAATCCTGCCCATGGTGTATAGAAACATAGACAGTGATGGTGGAAAATGACCAAAGGCCTATCCAGTTTACCCAAGTTCTCTGTTAAGTCCTGGTGCCTACTGTTCCTACAGGGTGCTAGCTCTCCCCATGACCCTTCCAATCTCCTCTACAAGTCTGACACACTTAGCAACCACCATGCCCTTCATTCTCTCCCAGCCATGTTTAAAACCAATAATGGTTTTTGCACCCACCACCTCAGCTGGCAGACTGTTCCATGGCTCAACTCCCCTTTCTGTAAAACAGTATTTCCTCACATCCCTCCAGAACCTCCCTCCTGTTAGCATCCACTCATGACCACATGACTGTGAGCTGGTATTCAAGTAAAATAGTTCCGCCATAGTTTACCCTGTTAATTCCTTTTTTGAATTTGAAGGTCTCTATCATGTCTCCCCTTTCCCTACTAGTCTCCACTAAGTACATGTTCTGTGCCTTGAGGCAGTCCCCATAGGACATGCCCTGCTGGCCCTGAATCATTTTTTGTTACTCTGCTCTGCACTATCTCGAACCTACCCCTATCCTTCCTGAGGTGACGACCCCAGAACTTGGCACAGTACTCAAGGTGTAGCCTCACCAAGGATTTATAAAGGGGAAATATTACCTCACTTTTTTTCTCTTGATACATCCAAGCATCCTATTTGTCTTGCTATAGGCCTTATGGCACTTACTTGGCTGCTTTATGGAGTCACTGATGATAACTTCAAGGTTTTGTTCCTCGACCGTGGTACTGAGTCTCACCCCTCCAATCTAGTTCTCTGTCCCGGAGTTCTTGTTCCCTAGGTGCATCACCTTGCACTTTTTGGCATTGAATTTCAACTGCCAAATCCTGGGCCACCCCACCACTTTTTGCAAGTCTCTCTTATTCCCTCATCACTATCCACCCTCCCACAGAGCTTAGTGTCATCTGTGAAGAGACCCGGCCTGCCCTGGATCCCCTCACCAGTATTGCTGATTAACATGTTGAAGAGGACCAGATCCAGGACTGACCCCTGTGGAACCCCACTCATGATCACCTATAAGAAAACTCTGCATCATCTTTTTAAAGCCGATGTAAAAATATAATTTACATTCTGCAGAACACTGTTTTTGATTTATTTAAACTACTATTTATGGTGAAATATTACTGAATCATTTGGGACAAGTCAGAAAGATCCATCCCAAGTGATATGTTTTTCTTTCTGTAGCTTCTGTAAGTATATTATAATAACATCTTTGTGTTGAACCTCTGATGTTGTTGCTGTTGTCATTGTTTGTATGTAAGAATTTTTCTGTAAATAAAAACTTCATTAGTAAGTATTATGGGATCTTTAACTTCCACCTGGACCGTGACTGGATATGGGCTAAAAGGAATGTTCATTGTCCTATTTTGAATACAGTACCTCAGCATTACAGCACCCCTCACTGTGCAATACAGTGTCAGTTTTGGATACTACCCAAATTGTCTGGTGTGGGTTGAGAACCCACAACCTTCCATGAAAAAAGTGACCATAGCTTTTGAATACAGTTTTAGATTACAGACAGACTTCCAGTTTGGTTTACTTATATGACCCTCTATTTACATGGCCTGTATTCTATCAATTTTTAAACTGTTTTAGTAGTTCTTTTTTTGTTAAGAACTACATCTCCTCCCTGCATTGTTCATAGAAACATAGAAACATAGAAGTTGACGGCAGATAAGGACCACAAGGCCCATCCAGTCTGCCCATTTCTTTTTCTACCTTATAAATGTGCCATCGGCCTTTGCTCTGTCGGTGACCTATCTATTCATAGTCATTTGTATTGCTCCCTTATGCCTATCCCATGCCTGTTTGAAGCCCTGCACTGTATTCATAGCCACCACTTCTTGTGGTAAGCCATTCCATGCATCCACCACCCTTTCTGTGAAAAAGAATTTCCTCACATTCCCCTTAATCGGCCTCCTCTAATATCATGCTGTGTCCTCTTGTCCTGCTATTTTCTTATATTTAAACATGTTAGACTCTTTCACCTTGTTTATGCCCTAAAGGTGTTTGAATGCATGATCATATCACCTCTCTCCCTCCTTTGCTCAAGGGTATACATATTGAGCTCTGTTAATCTGTCCTCATATGTCTTCTGATGCAGTCCCTGCACCATTTTGGTTGCCCTTCTCTGGACTGCCTCAATTTGGTTAATGTCCTTGTGAAGGTGTGGCCTCCAATACTGCACACAGTACTCCAGATGGGGCCTAACCAATGTCTTGTACAGAGAGATTATTACCTCCCTCTTACTACTTATGATACCCCTACTAATACACCCTAACACCCCCCTAGCCTTACCTACTGCTTTAGAGGTCTGCTTGGATGATTTTAGGTCATCAGTGATGATGATGCCCAAGTCTCTTTCTTCCTTTGTGACTGCTAGCAACTCCCCTCCCAGCCTATAAGTGGCTTCAGGGTTTATCTTCCCTATGTGCATGATTTTACACTTCTTTGCATTAAATCCCAGTTGCCACTCTTCTGACCATTCTGCTAGTTTATCCAGATCTCATTCATTCTGCCCACCCCATCTGGATCATCTACTCTGTTGCAGATCTTGGTGTCATCTGCAAACAGACAAGCCTTACCTTCTAGTCCATCTGCAAGGTCACTAATGAAGATGTTGAATAGGACTGGCCCCAGGACTGATCCCTGAGGTACCCCACTTGTGACTTGCATCTCTTCTGACTGTATACCATTTACCACCACTCTCTGTTTTCTGCCAGTCAACCAGTTTGCCACCCAGTTGACCAACTTCTGACCCACCCCGAGCCTACCCAGCTTATTTATCAATCTTCTATGTGGAACAGTGTCAAAAGCTTTGCTGAAGTCAAGGTAGGCGACATCAACTGCTCCCCCTTGGTCCACCACTCTGGTTACCCAGTCAAAGAAATCTATGAGATTAGTTTGACAGGACCTTCCTTTGTAAACCCATGCTGTCTTGGATCCTGTGCCCCTATGGATTCCAGGTGTTGCACTATCCTTTCCTTAAGGAATGCCTCCATAATCTTGCCCACTACTGAGGTAAGACTGACCGGTCTGTAGTTCCCGCCTCCTCCCTGCTACCACTCTTGTGGAGCGGGATCACATGAGCCCTTCTCCAGTCTTCTGGGACCCCTCCTGTGCTCAGAGACTCACTAAACAATTCTGCTAATGGCTCTGCTAGTTCCTCCTTTAGCTCCTTAAGTACCCTGGGATGTATGCCATCAGGTCCCATTGCCTTATCCACCCTGAGCTTAGCAAGCTCTTGTAGGACCCTTTCTTTTGTGAAGGGAGTAGTGCTCACCTCCCTCCCCTGTGTCCATGATGCTGAGCTGTGGGCCCTGCCCTACCTTCTCTTCAGTAAATACTGAGCAAAAGTATCTATTTAGGATAGATGCCTTTACAGGTCCTCCTCCTCACATGCTCCCTTTTCTCCATTAAGCTTAGCAATACCCCCTCTGGACTTTCTCCTTTCACTAATGTATCTATAGAAAGTCTTGTCACCTTCTTTTACTGTTCGTGCTGGTGTTTCCTCAGTTTGGGACTTTGCCTGCCTTACTGCCTACCTGCTTCAGGGCAGTTGGTATGCCTCCTATCTTCATCCCGCTGTGTTCCCTTATATTTCCTGAAGGCCAGCCTTTTGGCTCTGACCTTTTCTGCTACTGTATTTGAGAACCAAAGTGGTTTCCTTCTTCTTTTGCACTTCCTTTTCTGTCTAACACAATGGGATGTTGCTTCAAGTATTGCATCCTTAATGCTTGCCCACTTTGCCTGTACCCCCTCACCTGTGTTTCTTTTTGCCAGGGCTAGCTTAACTCTGTTGGCCATCTTATCAAAGTCAGCTCCTCTGAAGTCCCATATTTTTGCCTTGTCATCTCACATTTCTGGCCATTCATTTGAGTGACATCAGCTGCAAGAGTATATAGTCCAAAAAGCATCCACATCAAGGCAGAGCTATTCAAATGTTAGCAATGCACGACCCTTATCAGTAAATAAATGCCAATGTGGGCAAAAAGGGGAAAGGATTATGAAATCAGAGGAAACAGTATAATGTGTGGTAGATGAAGCATCTAAAGGAAGATTTGTTCAAATTAAGAATAAGACTAGATTCTTACCAGTTTTAAATAGCATCTTGCTTTGTTTGATAATTATGTAAGTTGTACTGCTGCCTTAACTATTTATGTAATTCATGAAACATATACAGTAACAAGGATTTAATGCAAACAGTTCCTCTGTTCACATTGCTCATAATCAACAACAGCAATCAGAAATGTTCAATGTTGAAGGGAAAAAATGTGCATGCCTGCAGATTTTGACTTGCCCTTATTCTTCTTGTCATTGTGAAAACTGTTTAATAGTTAGACAAGGCCTTGTATGCAACTGGATGCACCAACTGCAGCATTTTCCAGCCACATCTTGTGTGCTGTGAAGTAGTAGCACAACATTAATACAGCATGAGCAGCAATTCATGTTTGGTAGATAGTGGTGACTAGGTTTAAGTGCTGGTCTATGGTCACATTGGCATCAGGAAATGGGAAAGCAATGCTAGACTGCATTCCTATGATGATACTGTCACTGTGTTGTGAAACTGAGTTGAATAGCTTTCTTCCTAGTCACTGCCACACTACATCAAAGGACTGAGTTAAACTGCCTAGTCAAGAGGCCATGTACACAGCTTAATAAGGCAAGATCAACAAAGGCTAGATTTAACCAGCCCATTTCTGCTATGGTAGTGCTACCACGCATAACACAGGTGACCTGAGTTTGGGAATGGTATACACTTCCGGCAGCAAAACTCCTACAGTGACATATGTTGTTGCCGACAATAGTGCCAAGTCGCTGTAGGGGATGCACTCAGGAACTGGCAACATTCTCCCCCATCTTGCACCCCCTCCCAAAACCAACTGCTACATGGAGTTTGTATCCGTAAGCACGGGGGGGTTGGGGGCAGAGCTCCCCATGGGGGGTTGGGGGGGCAAAGCCCCCAAAGAAAAAAACAGTCCATGCTGTGCACAGCTCCCTGCCAACTGAAACTCACAGTCAACAGGGAGCCTGGCGCTGCGATGCCAGTCGACAAGTTAGTTGTTGACTCTGCATCATACAGCCATTTGGGAATGATCACTAGTCATCCAGGCTGGTCTCTCCCCCTTCTGGGTTAGGAGGCAGGGATGTAATTCCCCAAGTTCTATACTACCACCTGGGTAACCACTGGTGACTGTGTAAGAGGAGTCAGCAGAGTGGGTAAGAGGATGTCGACCAGCCTCTGTGCAGTATGCTTGTGTATGTGTTCACTGTGCTCCATGGGAACTGATGTTCTGATGGCATGGGGATGTAGATAATTAGAAAATTTACTGGTAGATGGCCCAGAGTGATCAGTCCCCAGCTCCTGCTACTAGCCTGCCCACCTCCATAGGCCTTGACTGCCCCAAGTCCAAGACGTGCAAGCAATATTGCCAGGTTGTAGCTGGGTCCTGCAGCATGGAGGCGAGGCACTGGGCAAGGAGGGGTAAGTGCTAGGATACAGTAAGATGTGTACGAGCCTAACCTAGGTAAGGGGGTTAATTTTGTTCTGCTGGCTTTCTTACTAGATTGTCTAGTACTTTAGGACTTATTTGCTATCAGGACATGATTTAATTCCCTTTTCTTTTCATGTACTTTGTAACCTTTGATTATAATGTGGACACTTTCTGATGTGGTTTTGCCTTTGTACTTTTAAAATCCTGAATAAAGATTAAACTTAAAAAAAAAACCTAGGTAAGGAGGCTGCACCAGAGAGAAATGGGGCATAAAGATTAAATCAAAAACAAATTAATGTCAGAATTACCATTCCCTTCAGTTAAAACCATCTGTATACAGTATTACTGTACTTCAATCTTCTTTTTATGCGCACTATTTTTTTTATATGGCTTCTCTCCTATATATTCTTGCAATCTATCATGGAATTCTATAAATTATCTATTGCTAGCACATTAGGTGATTATTGACAGCTGCTTCCATTAACTGGCACAATCGAATATATAACCTTTTAGATTATTAAACAGTATGATTTGTTCTAATTAATGTTTTCTTATTGACATTAGATTTTTAAAAATGTTTTACATATAAGTATAGTTAAAAGCCACCATGAAATGTATGCAGTGTGGAAGAAACTGCACAAGAGAAACACTTACAAGTTCTGATTGAATGACTAACTGTAAATTTAGTTCTAAATTAATCTTCCATATGCCATCTTACAGTGTTTCCATGGTTACCTCATCTTAGCAATTTTTTTGCCCTGGTAGCAACTTTAGTAATAAGCACATATTTGATTGATTTTTTAAATTTTAATTCTGAGCTCTGCAAAGATCATTAAAGGGGCAGCAAATGTTATGAATTATAGAACCATTTGACAAAAAGGTAAACATGTTTTCTAAGCTAGATTACATTGCTGTCACATATACCAGTTATAGTGAATAAAGTTGAATTTATAACATGATTTATAAATGACAAAGGCAGGGAAAAAAACATAAGGCTTCTACACTTACAGTAGTGCCAGGCTAAAAGTTAATAGCAGATTTTTTGTTGGACTGGTTATTTCTTTCTGTTAAGAAATATGATTTTCTTAAAAATCTGATAGGATTTGCATGAAAACGCCTGTTGAACCATTTCATCATTTCCCTAGGTTAAGGTCTGAATGGCATGCACAAAAAGCATCAGTCTTCTGCCTTTTACAGCATTGTTTGGCCCTGATGAATTGGTATCTGGCAATCTACATAACTATGGAACTCTTATAGCGAGCATACTTCACGATCCAAATCAGATTGTTGCTTTTTTCCTTACATTTCAATAGCAAAATGATCACTGGGTGCATTAAAATGCAAATTAATTTTTGCTAGAAGACACAAGAATGACGCAGAGTATGCTGTCTAAAATACAAGGTAGCTTTATGTTGAAAAGAAAATGTTAGTAAGGTATTTTAGATAGAAGAAAACAAATTTAGTAATACTATACAGGACACTCTATATTCGTTTGAACTCTTTTGACTATACATATTTGTATACATGGTCAACCACATATGCCAGATGCTGATCCTGGCTATAAATATGTATTGAACAAGATATCCTTGACTTTTGTTTCTTTTCCCCAATAATATAAAGAAAAGTTCTATTATTCATGTGTGGTGAATAGGATTGAAGCTATCTTGTGTTTCCTGATATGCTATGATTTTTTATTTGTTCTTTTGAGCTAAACTACACATCATTATTTCTTGGTTGCTGCAAAGGAGTGACTGGTTTTCATACTAGCCATACATTTGTCAACATGTTTTTTTGCCTAGCAATTTCTATTTTTCTATTGTACTTTGTCTTCCATACTTGAGCAGACACTCTCACCCAGCCCCATCATCTGCTGTCTCTAGGACTTGCCTCTGACCTGATAATGCTCCACAGTTTGTACCCCCCATGGTGGACCCTCCCAAGTTCTCCAGAACCAAGAGGAGTTTAGCTCAGATGCTGGTAGGCAGCTCAGTGAGTGGTGTGGTGCCAACAAGGAGAGAGGCAATGTCATCCTGCATTCAACAGCTCCTTTTTCCATTTTCTCCCCCCCCAAGCATGCTGTGGGTAAGAATTGAAGTGGACATTACAAGCAAGCATGCTGATGTCTTCAGTTTGGTGGCACCCCCATTGTGGCTCTGCTTCTGCTGCCACCACTGGTCACTCAGGTGGCAGTACTGAAGCACAGTTCACAGACCCCCTCCTAAGAGAAGGAGAGTGTCCTCTGGGACACTTGGTCTTCTTACCCTTGGCCAGCCCCTGATGACTCATGGTTCCTTCCAAACTTGGGTCACCAGCGTTGCGAGTGGTACAGCTACTGCTGTGCTGATGGGTTGTTCCAGTGATCACTTTTTATACAGTAGCTGTATATTACTAAAATATTTTTTCATGAAATGTAACTGCAGTCTAGGGAATTGATAAGATTTTATACAGATTTGGGATTTATTTATATTCTTATCTTCTCCAAGATCAAAACAGTATTTTTTAATACAGGTTGACTTTAATTAGTGAAAATTAAAAACAATGTACTAAACTTTCAAACATAACTCCCTTACGGAATGCATAAATAGAAGCTAGAATTCCCAGCACATAAACTGTAGACCAGGATAGCAACAGTGTGCTTGAAATCAAATTCATATTGTTAGTTTCACATGCTCTTGAAACAGAATGATTGATTATTTTCCCAAACAAATACATTATCCAAAATTGTACAACAGCTTTCTTTTGTAAGTCAATTGGAACAGTAATGACTTTAATTTAATACCCTACAAATTACTACAGCCACATTTTAGACATGCCCACAGTAGGTCATTCACATTTTAGACACCCCTGCAGTAAGTTACTGCTTTTTAGACATACACACAGTAAGCTATATACATTGCAGTCATGCCCACAGCAGGATTTCCATATAGCAAACAGAAAAAAATGAGAAAAGGGCATGTTCTATTTTAACTTCCACATAACTTTTAAAATCCCGGTTGAAAATTCCTAGTCATATTAACATTCAGTTAGATGGATTACACCTGGAATAACCAGCTTTTACAATTCATTAAATGCCTTAGAATTTAATCACCCATATCACCTCATTATTCATTTGTATACTCGGGCTAACTGAAATTTATCACTTAAATAAAAGACAAACATTGCACTGTAATCTTAATCAACTGATTGAATCTATACTTTATATAGTATATTTCAGGCCACAAGGTGACTCCTATGATATATATATATATATATATATATATATATAGTAGAGCAAAAACTCTGTTTAATGCATTAGTTGGGTTGTTCCACAGCGACAAAAGTGAAATTAGCTGTTGGGTTGAAAACCTAACTCCGAATTCACCCCAGCACCACACACACACACACACACATTCAAGTATAGGGAGGACCAAGTCAACACAACCAATGACAGACATCCAGCAGCAGGTGACAGAAATAACAAACAATTGTCTAAATGTACTACGAGACATCCCCACCCACCTGACCAGGTATTGCATTCTCAGTGGAGATCAACAGCAAAACTGAGGCCATGTACACCAAACGTACACATCCCTGATTGCAGCTGCACACAACGTACCACACTTAGTAGTTACATGGCCTTACCTACAGATGCCCCACACCAGACCACACCACTTGTGGTGGGCCACCTGAACAACAGAGTTAAGCAAAACCAAGGAGTTGTACAGGTATACTATCTCTGATTATAACAAGGGTTTGAGAAATGCAGCTTTCTAATTGACTGTAAACATTGTAACAGCCTTATGTTTAGTTTTTATTAACATACATGTAGAGCCTAACCATATGATGAACATGGTTTAATGTTGTTTAAAAACAGTTTTATTATGATAGCAATAAGCCACTCCCAGGTATTATGTTAATGGTCAGTTTATCACTGTCTAGCGACATGTGGCACTCGGATATGCCTCATTCAACATTAAACCCCTACAGGGTGATTAACAGACCATTTAACATAACTGTTGGTCATGCCTTATTGCTTAATTGTCTTTATGAGTAGATACTCTTCCCTCTGCTAGGCACTGCAGCAGCTTTGCAACACAGTGTCCCACCCAGTTACACCATACACTGTCTAGTTGCTGGAGATGGCTGTGAATATGAACTCATGAAGATGAACAGTGTAACAGTCACTACAGTCATCAAACCCTAGTGTGATTATAACTGGCAGACTCAGTGATGAGGATAACCCCTGCTGTCCTAGTACATTTACCCCATTATGAGTTAAATCAATACTAAAAGACATTCTGTTTATATCTACACCATACCTACTTGATTCCTGTTGTAGCAGAATTAACATAGTTATCACTTTGATAGCATCAGTGACAGAAGTGTGCAACCCAAACAGTAGGCATACAGCCTGAGTATGAAACAACTGTTAAAAAAATCACACTGTGTCCATAAGTGGCATAGATCACTCATTGCAACAATAGCAAATGTATTACTATTCGAATAAGTTAGTCATCACAGATGCAATGAGATTGTCTTTATCAGGTACAACATACTCAGTAAGTGCCTACAGGAAAATCTATCCTATATACATGTCCGATACAGGTACATCATTGTTGGCTCAGTAGTGCTATGATATTTAGAAGTTACTTGGCCTGATCCATGCAATTACAATCTTTCTTACAAAGAATACTTACTGCATCTTTAATATTGAAACACACTGAAGGTCTATGTATGTACATCAGCAGTACACCTTCATCAGTAAGAATGCATGTGATACGGGCAGTACCAATTTCACAGCGTTGAACAGGCAATGCTTTTCCATACGTTTACATCAGCCTCTCTATGTTGAGTAAACCATTGCAGTAAATGTACTACTATGTAAATCACCTACTAAATGTATCACTACTTTTATCTTGAGCATGCTAGTGTCTTGTAGTTAATTTATGTGCTTCTCTTAATTAATGTATACTCAGTAGTGTTAAAACCTTTCTACAACTGTCATCATGCACCTTCAGCATTTATATTGAATAACGGCACAGTACCAGTTGTGGTGTGGTGTGGAGCATCGGTAGGTAAGGCCATGCAACTACTAAGTGTGGTACGTTGTGTGCAGCTGCAATCAGGGATGTGTACATTTGGTGTACATGGCCTCAGTTTTGCTGTTGATCTCCACTGAGCATGCAGTACCTGGTCAGGTGGGTGGGGATGTCTAGTAGTACATTTAGACAATTGTTTGTTATTTCTGTCACCTTCTGCTGTATGTCTGTCATTGGTTGTGTTGACTTGGTCCTCCCCATACTTGAATGTGTGTGTGTGTCTGTGTGTGTGTGTGGTGCTGGGGGGTGAATTGAGTTAGGTTTTCAACTAACAGTGAATTCCTCACTTTTGTCGCTGTGGAACAACCTAACTAATGCATTAAACAGAGTTTTTGCCTCTAATTTCCCTTCTTTTGAGAATGATATTGAGAAATAGTGATATAGCGGTGGCGGGAGCTGGGGCCCACATGATGTCTTGTGGCATAGTAACAGGAGCAGCAATGCAAACAGAAATGCTAACAGTGGCACACATGGTAACACAAGCACGATATGAGAACAGAAAGGGTAACGACATGGTGGCGAGACGGAACGTGTGCCACGTGACGTCTGGTCACATAGTAACATGGTGCCTGTAAATGGAAATGTCAATGGGCATGGTGACGCAAAGTGAAACAGAAAGAGAAACAGTGCGGTACACACAAATGGCAAAAAAGTAACAGAAACACAAGCGCAAATGAAAACGCAAGGATGATGCACGTGGTGGCATTGGGGTGTGCATTGGGATCATCAGCCCTAACTCTCACCTCATGACTTGTGCAAAGCAGCAGAAGTATAGGATAATGGGGTGAGAGTTAGACTCATGATCTCAATGCACACCCCAATGCCGGTTAAGTGGGTGGTGTGGGGTGCAAGGGGTTTTCAACCCTAACAGTGAATTTCCTCACTTTTGTCGCTGTGGAACAACTCTAACTAATGCATTAAACTGAGTTTTTGCCTCTAATTTTCCTTCTTTTGAGAATGATAACAAGAAATAGTGAATGTAATGCAGCAGGGAGCGCCGGGTGCCCTGGGCCTCTCGCGATCCCGCCTCACATGATGTCTTGTGGCATACCAACAGGGACAGCAACGCAAACAGAAATGCTAACAGTGGTGCACATGGTAACACAAGCACGAATGAGAACAGAAAGGGTAACGCACATGGTGGCATAGACGGGAACGGTCTGCCACGTGATGTGTTGTCACATAGTAACATGGTGCCTGCAAACAGAAATGTCAATGGGCATGGTGATGTAAAGTGAAACAGAAAGATAAACATACTGTAGACAGAAATGGCAAAAAATAACAAGCATAGCGCAATGAAAACGCAGCGATAAGCGACATGGTGGCGCAGGACGCTCAACGGTAAGTGAAACGGGTACGGAACCGCAAGTGGAAAGGGCAACAGTAACAGTAATGTAAGCACACAGGCTGGTTTTCCCCAAAACCTGCATTGAGAAAGACAGTGAGTACAAATAATGTATGCAAAATAATGAGTATCGGTGCAGAAAATGAGATCTTGGAATACTAAATACATTATATCTCAGGAACCGTATGACGTAGAAAAAAAATTTAAAAGTCATATTATTTACAACTGTCCTGGCTAAAGGGGCTAAGAAATTTTCTGACAAAAAGTCCGTATCTCGCACCGTTTCCGAGATACGGGCCCTGAAAGGCGTGGCGAACGCCGTAATGTTATCCTATGGGAAAAAAAGAAAAGTTCGGAGCACCATAACTTTGCCTCCCTGTAAAGTTTCTTCACCAAACCACTGAAAGGCACATCTGTGGGCTGTTGGCTGTCTTCCCTCCAAATTTCAGGAAAAAAGACCAAACCGTTATTTTGCAGCAGGGCTCCAAATGATTTCTGTTATGTGTCGGGCGCCGTAATGTTATCCTATGGGAAAAACTGTCAATTTTGGAGTGCTTTTGCCGTAACACGCAGCCATGTGATATTTTTCACCAAACTACTGAAAGGCACATCTGTGGACTGTTGGCTGTCCTCCTCAAATTTCAGGAAAAAGACCAAACTGTTATTTTGCAGCAGGTGTCAAGGATTCCTGTAATGCTTGAGCGCCATAATGTTATCCTATGGGAAAAACTGTCAACTTTGGAGTGCCATAACTTTGCCGCCGTGTAATATTTTTCAATACAACACTGAAAGGCACATCTGTGAGATGTCGGCTGTGTTCCCTCAAATTTCAGCCCAAAACTCCCAACGGTTATTTTGCAGTGCAGTGCCAAAAAATTGCTGTCATTTTCCACAGACTAGAAAATCACCTAATTTGGCGAAGCTTTCGAAAAAGTTCGACACTTTTTCGTGAGCACAAAAGTAATTTTATGAAGTAATTTTTCCAGAAATTTGAAAAACATATTTCTGGGGTGTTTTACCACAAAATAAAGACATGGCAAGCATCCTCAGGGCCCGACTAGGTGAATACAAAAAGAATTACGTTGCTAGAGGGCCTCAAATTTAAATGCCAACCATTTTTCTGATCACAAACTGAAAACAAAATGGCTGATTTGTGAAAGTAACAGGCCCATTTGCGAAAGTAAAAATGCATTTGCGACACTGTCGAACTTTTTGTTAACTTTTCCCATTGACTTATAATGGGAATCTGTTTTTTGAATAACTTTTGAACCGTTTAATATTTTTTCACCAAGTTTTCAAAAGGCACATTGGGGACCCTGGCCACATGTTCCCTGAAGATTTCAGGCCAGTCGCACAAACCGTACGACCTGTAGGCGTGACCATAGAATTCCAGAAAAGCGTAAACGCGCGCACAGATCACACTTAATAACTCCGTAACTGTATATCCGACCAGTACAAAACTTGGCAAATCCCAAGGCCTATAGTTCTTGATCATGTATTCCAAATTTCAGGCAAATCCATTAAACAGTTACAAAGTTATTAAGGTGCAAAGTTTGAGGTTTAACATAGAAATGGCTTCTCAACCCTAACTATGGTAGCACTACCGTGCTACCATAATATATATATATATATATATATATATATATATATATAAGCATCAGCTAGCACAGAAGACATGTGCCTTCAAACATAAAAAAAATTAAAGCAACTGTCTAGTAAGCATGATCCCCATTTTAAAATATAATATGTTGATAGAATTGAGCTGTTATTTAATTAATTTTCTATCTTTTTATTCAAAAACACTTGAAGAACCAGACTCAACACCACAGTTCATATTTTTATGAACTTATCTTCTACTGTATTTGCAAAAAATGTTTCATTGACTAACAAGTTCCTCAGGGTACAGTGGAAGTTTTGAAGTTAGACCATGTACCTCACTTAGTTTTTGGTTTTTTTTTGTTTTGTTTCCATAGAGCTTTTTTATTTCACAGGCATATCCTTGCCAAAAGGTTACACCCAGATTATACCTGCTGTGTTTGTTTCCCTATCTCATGTTCACTGGCATGGTCTGACATCCCCCACCACTTACCCCCTGTGGCACAGAATAAGAGGGAAGGGTCATCTCCTGACACAATCTTCATTCATGGGTTAGGATTTAGTGGTAGTCCCAGCATCTGTGACATGGGAGCTTCAAGGACCCTGATCAACATGAAGATGGTGTATGTTTTATTTTTTCTCCATCAATAGTCTCTGCATCCTCCCCTGGCATGGCTGGTGCTTGCTAGTGGTGAAAGTAAGCTCCTTTGGTCCATGGCAGAGGTTAAAGCAGCACAGCTTGCCCAACACCATCCCTCATGACCACAGTGCCCTACTGAGCAGCAGCTACTATGGTATGACCTGCATCCCAACAACGTTTTCCACTCTTCTTTCCAAACTCAGGTTGCCTGAGTAGCAATTCATCACATTGCCATTGGGTCATTGTGGCAGCATATAACTTAATTTTTATTATTTCTTTTCATTCCTTCATCCACATATAATCCTGAGTAATGGAGATTTCAAGCAAGTAGGGAACACTTCTCTAGATGGGGAATGATAAAAAACAATGGAGAATGAATAAATACACAGATATATAGAATCTGATGGCAGAAAGAGACCAACAGCCCACCTATTCTGCCCATACTAAAATTACCTCACCTCACTGATCTGTTGTCCTAGTGGGGGTTTTCTTTCATTTCTGCCAAACCATAACACAAACTCCTGTTACCTATATTTTGACATATTTGTCTCTTTGTCTTATCCCAACCATGCTTATAGACATTAATGGTTGATATCCTACCACGTCTGCTGGCAGAGTGTTTCAAGGTTCCTCTTCAATCTCTGAAAAGCAGAAGTTTCTTACATTTTTCTTAAATTTTCTACCCACCAGCCTCCAGTCATGTCTGCTCATGACTGCATCCTTATTTTATTCAAACATGGATACCCCTACTGTTTACCTCATTCATGTCCTTAAGAAATGCATATGTTTTGATTATATCCACTCTCTCTCATCTAGTCTCTTGGGACATTTTTAGGTCCTCCAACTTTTCCTCATAAGATATACCATGGTGCCCCTTTTTCATCTTGGTGACACTACAGTGCACACATTCCAGTCTATTATTACCCCTATCCCCCAGAAGAAGGTTCCAGAACTGGACATAGTACTCCATATGTGGTCTCACCAGGAATCTGTAAACCAGCAGAATTACGTCACTTCTTCTGCTATCAAAACCCCTCACTATACAACACAGCATCCTTGAAGCCTTGCTATGTGCTTTGTTATACTGACCTATTTGTTTAAGGGAGTCATTAATTATGACCCTTACATTTCTCTCTTCAGATTTCCTTGCCAGTTTAACTTCTTATATGCAGTATTCAGTGCAAAGATTATGCCTAAGTGCTTGACTTGGCATTTCATGGTGTTAAGCCTTAGCTGACATACCTTAGTCCATTTCTTCAGTATTTTCAGGTCTTTCTGGAGTCCTTCCCCACCATCATAATGTATCTTCCCACACAGTTTTGTGTCATCCACAAACAGAAACAGCTTTTCTTGTATACCCACTCCAATGTCACTAATATAAATATTAAACTGCATGGGTTCCAGGACTGATCGCTGTAGTACTCCACTTGTGACCCCTTTAACCCCAGATTTAGCCGCATTTAGGACTACTCTCTGTCTCATTTAGTTTATCTAGTTTCTAACCCAATTACCTAAACCCTGATCAGTTCTTTGACCAGTTCCCAAATCTTCTGTCTTCTTTGTCTTCTATAGCAGACTTCTGTGATGTTCTGAATCAAATACTTAATACAGTGAAAAAAAAAAAAAACTTATCTACTTCCTGGTCATGTCCATTGCTCTACTGACCCAATCAAAGAAATTTCATTTTCAGTTTTAATTTATTTTTTGTACCGGAAAAGCATGTGAGCAAAATTGCCCATTTTCACAAACGTCCAGTGAGGGCAGACAAAGAGGAACAGTAAAAAATATACAGAAGGTACAATTGCAATTGAAGCAGCATAACAAGAAACAAAATGCTATCATGTGTAAACACAATATTAAAAGTAAATAGCAAGAGCAAAAGTTCTTTCAAAGGGTGCAAATATACCAGTCAAACAGAAGAGGGATATTAGTCAGGGACAACATTCTCCTATGCAGTATTCAGTGCAATGATTATCCCTAAAAGCATGTTTTCACATTTCATGGTGTCAAGCTTCAGTTGACATACCTTAGTCCATTTCTCAAGTATTTTCAGGTCTTTTTGGAATCCTTCTCCACCATCATAATGTACCCTTCAACAACGTATTGTGTCATTCACAAATAGACACAGTTTTCCTTGTATATCCACTCCAATGTCATTAATATAACTATTAAATATTACCGGTTATCAGGTAAGTCTTACATGACCTCTATGACACAAAGCCATGCTGTTTTGCATCTTGGAGCCCAATTTTCTCCAGATAGGCCACCAAACTTTCCTACAATATGGTTTCAATAAGCTTATCTACTATGGGGTATGGCTGACAGGCCTATAGTTGCCCAATTCCTCTTTCCCCCCTCCTTTATGAAATGGCACTGCAATATACTGGATAAGGGTACTGCCAATACTGTTGCTAATTCCCTAAGCAATCTAGGATGCAAACCATCTGTGCTTCATTCCTTGTCTACTTTGAGAGCTTCTAGTCCTTTTTATACCCTGCCTACTGAAATATAAACTCCATCTGTATTGTATTCCCCCATTACTTAAGCCATTATGCTGCTCTCTGGCAGGGAACCATTATTATCCTCTACTGTATATACCAAAAGAAGAAAAATAATTTATAACAAACTATAAAATAATCACTTTTGAAAAGCGTAAAAAGAATTACGTAATGATACTTAGGAAAAAAGTTCTGGTTTCTGAGTATGTATTATTGGATTAAGTAATTAAAAAATCATGAGAACTAAGTGAGGTACATTGACTAAGTTTGAAACCTCCACTGTACCCAAAGTAAGTTATTATACAATGATGCATTGTTTTTTGTCTGTGTGGATGGTGGTGTTGTTTTAACAAAATGATCTGAATTTTGGAAAGTTAAGTCTGATTCTCTAAGAATTTTTCTTTTGGATTTACTTCCAGACCATGAAATAGTCTCCTCACAGTATGCTTGGTGTCTACTGTTCTGTGTTTATATCGTGTCTACTATTCTGTGTTTATATCCCTATTTCTTACTAAGGAAATGTGCATAAAATGGGATCTTTATGCCACAGACATTATCTTCAGTTTTCCTCCACTAAAAACCTACTGTAATATCCTGTTTTTGAGAACCTAATTATTTCTACAGTTACAGATTATGATGCTACAGAGAACAGTAACAGGTTATGATAAAGCAGAGAACAGTGACCATAGCAGAGGAAAAGAAAACAGGAGAATTACATGAAGTCTTAGGGACTGTGACACACTTTTCACACAAATACTTTCAGCAATAAAGAAAGGGGAAAAATAAAAACAGAAAATAAATAAAATGAACAGTAAGCTGAATTGTTTGTCAATATTGCATTGTGATATATACTCTAGATTGACACTGCAATATACTTAAAAGGCCATAGAACAATTATATTGCAATAAAATAGCTGTGATTTAGTGATACTTGTAACATTATCATAGGAATCTTGTAATACAATTGCTGCATAGGGAATACATGATGGAAAAGTATATTATTTCACAAGTATGCTGCACTTTTGTCACTTTTTATTTTATATTATGCATTACATTGAACACTGTGTGCTGTGTTATATGCATTTCAGTAATGTAGTATTATAAAAGTAGTGTTTTTTTCTGTAGTGTACAGCTTTTTTCATAGTGTACTTTTAGTGTAGTGCTAATTTTTTATGGTTTGGGCATTGAATCTTACTAATGACTTCCTGTTTTTTTACCTTTAGTGTTTCCACAGTGCAGGGCCTCCTATAAAAGGAGGCATGGCTCCTACAGTCTTTCCATATTGTCAGGAGGCATAGGGCATGACATGCAGTCAAACAGTCAGTAATAGCATGTTGCGTGATGGCTCAAGTAATTGTTCAAGAAAGGACCAGAGGAAGGAGTAACACTATGTCTGCAGTCAGGAATGAAGAAGAAGTTACAAGTCTGTGGTCAGAAACACTGTGTGAAAGGCTTGGAGAAAGGAAAGGAAAGGCATCAGCAGCAGCATGGATGGACTGCATGAGAGGCAGCAGATTTGAGGGATGATTGCTTGGTGAGTGAGGTTGGAGGGAGGCTGCTGAGTGCATTGTTAGTGTAGGTTAGGGTACATTTTTGTAGCTGTAGTTGTTGAGATTTTATGGTGGCTGTTGTAGAATTTAACAAGGTGGCTGTTTCATGTATTATTAAGGGGCTTGTTAGATGTGTTATTATTGTGGCTTGCTACATGTGTATTATTGTTGTATATTGTTATATGTGTTATTAAGGGGGTTTGGCTATTGATGTGTTATTATGATGTCAATAAACATTACTAGAGTGTAATTAGTTAATTGCTGTCAAAATACACTAATTTGATAGCATCACATATTGAGAAATATAGGATGGATTTTCTAAGTGAACAAGGGTACAACCATGCATTATAATATTCTACTACTATTGTTAAACCATCCCAATGACAGTAAAATGAAATAGAAAACTTTCTTCATGCTGCTTATTTCTTGTGGTGAGTCCAAGCTTGCTTTTACTGTAACTGTATGTAAGTAAGTAAGTAAACTTTATTTGTTAAATTCTACTCCACAGGTGACCACAGCGTTGTACATAAACCTTTAAAGACAGTGTCTAAAAACAATTCAAACTAAATATAAGTGGACAACTGCATAAATCACATAAATGCCAGGCTAAATAAATAAGTTTTCAAGGCAGATTTGAAGGCCTCGACAGTCGAGCACTCTCAAATCTGGCAGGGTAGAGAGTCCCTTAGGGCCGGTACTACAAATGAAAAGGATCTCACTCCAGACATTTTTAGACAAACCGTAGTAGAAACCTCTAGCAATCCCTCATCGGCAGAGTGGAGAGGGTGTAGGGGGCCTGAAGGCAAAGGATATCTTGCAAATACAGCCATCCCTGTCTGTGTAGGGCCTTATAGGTCAATAACTGTCAAGTACATCAAAAATATGCTAGTATCTCAAGTAAATGGCACTCTTTGTGTAATTTTTTTTTGTTATGTCACCCAGAACTAGTGGCAATGTTTTCTCAGGCTTGGAGAAAGATTAGGGGTGGCATGTTGACCATGGTCTCTCATGTGATTTTAATTCCAGAACAAACTGATGCCAATTGTCTCACTTTCAGCCCTGCTGCAATATCCCTGGGGGTAGGGGAATGTGAATTTCCAGGTGGCTCTCCAGTCACATTGCTGTGGTCACTACCAGCACCAGAAGGAATTGGACTGCTCTGTTGTGTTGCCAGCCCCAATTACCAGTATCTGTTAAAACCAGGAGAATGAGATCAAAGAGGCTGCTTCAGCCATAGGCCATAATTCCTATTTACACTAAAACATCTCAGATCCATATATTACAAAAATGAACTGTTAGAGAACTACTGTATGTTTCACTTGGGTATACCACCAACTTGAGATTCTATTGACAGGCAGATGTCTTGAGCTTTGCTTGCAAAGTCATCATGTCAAGAGAACCTCTTGATAGTATTATACCATCATAATTTGCAGCTTTTTATCTATTGCTTTATTTGTAACATATTATTCATCATTTTTCCTATTGGGAAACAGTGCAAAAATACAATAATATGTGATTTGTCACCTTTCCAGTAATATTATAGCTGTGACATCAGAACAGTACTAACTTGTGATCAACCATTTTATTTCATTTTTTTTATTTTGTTTGGAGGACTTTGAGCTCAAGAGCCCTTTTTCAGAGGTGTTCAAGTCAAGGCAGCCCAGCAGCAATCGTCTTTTCCCTGCTATGCTTAAACTTATATCACCTGCCATCTTAAAACCACTAAACTACCTCTTTAACCTGGCATTGACTACCTCCTCAGTGCCCAGCACTTGGAAGCATGCCAGGGTGGTCCTGATTCTTAAGACTGGTGACCCGCTATCCCCAGATAACTATTGACATATATTCTTGCTCCCCCATCTTAGTAAACTCCTGGAAAGGATTGTCCACCAACAACTGTCTGACTATACTGACACACACAATCTACTGTCCAGACAGCCACATGGCTTCCATAAACATCACTCCACCACATCTGCCCTAGCCCTGTTTACCAGTCATATTCTTAGGAACATGTACCTTGAAAGGGCAATGGGTGCCGTCTTTGTCAACCTGTCTAAAGCTTTCAACCTGGTTGACCACACCATGTTGCTCTCCTCCCTCTGCACCCTTGGCCGCTCTACTGTGATGACACGGTGGTTCCAAAGTTACCTTTCAGATAGATCTCGGTCAGTATGTGTAGTACCTTCCACCTCCCCTTCCCTTCCAGTCATTACCGGTGTACCCCAGGGCTCCATCCTTGGCCCACTATTATTCTCCATGTTTATAAGCTCTCTCCTATCTGACTGTCTCACTTGTGATGCCCTATTTAAAGCAAATCACCTTGTCCTCTTCACTAGTGACAAGGCTCTTGAGAATATATCCACAGCTTTATCTGATAATTACTTTGCGGTGCACACCTGGTTCCACTCACATTGCCTAATTGTTAATGCTAAAAAAACTAAATCAATTCTATTTGGATCTAAACCCTTCCTATGTATGGTCACCAAGGCTGGGTTCACTCTCTCAGCAGTCTCACCAGATGACATTGTACTTGAAAATGTACTAACTTTCAAATATCTGGGATTTATCCTGGGCCTGTCCCTCTCATTTTCTGATCATATCTCCCCTGTTATATGCTGTATTAACCAGAAACTTGGTGTGACTTATCAGATAAAGTCACTCTTGACCAAGGAAGTCTGTTTAGCCATTGCCCAAGGCAACATGCTACCCTTGACTGACTACTGCTCCATTTACTCACACACATCCTCAGCCTTGTGTGCGTACCTCTGCTCCACATACAATAACATATGTAATTTCACTCCCCTGGCACCATATTCCACTCACCACTGCCACCTCTACCAGACTCCTGGCTGGGTCCCAAAGCACTACAGATTTGATTGTGGTCTTGGCTGCCTCCTGGACAGTGCCATGAGGCATGTTGAAGCCTCCCCTTATACATCTCTCCTCAAGACCAGAACTCCCTCAAGGTGTCTGTGTGCATCCTCAGTCCCTCCCTGGATATCGCAAAAGTCTCCTCGACAATTGGTAGCAGAGTGTTATCTGTAGCTGCTCCCACACTGTGGAAGAGAAACCCCATGCCCATCCACTCTCTGGACTCCCATGCCACTTTCAAAACACATCTCAAATCCTGGCTGCTTAATGAGGCCACATGTCATTGCTAGCTTGGATAACTTCCCCCTACCTTTCTGACTTTTCCCTCTTGGGTTGCTTTGGCCTCCCCTGCCCTTTCTCATTTCTTTGGACTCCTGTCTTACATTCCTCACTACCTGCTTCTTAGGCTCTCCTACCTGGCTATTGTCTTATATGTTTTTATTTACATCAAGCATTATTTTGCACTGGCCACTTAGCCTTAGTAAATCATTGTATAATAATTGTTGCTTATCATGATGTACTGATTGTTTTTTTCAGCCTCTCAATTTTATTTTCCTATGTCACTTTGTTTGTTCACCAATGATGTCTGTATATCCACTTTGTTCACCAATGATGTTTGTATATATACACATGGCTTGCACTCATTGTATAGTTTGTCACTACCTCTGTAACTGCCACCTGTGTGGCCTGGGTTGTGTCTGAAATCAGTCCCCTAGATCAGTGTACTTACCTGGTTGTCAAAAACTTAAGGAAATTAAATAAATAAATAAATAAAGTCTATCAAGTTACTAATAACAGCAGAACAAGTTACATTCAACAGCAGATCAATATGATAGACAATAGACCACTACAATAACCAACACATATAACAAAGAAGTATGATATTGTATGGAGCAGTGAATTTAGAGCAGATTTCCAGAATTTCAGGAGGCATCAACAAGGGGCGCAGGCTAATGCAGCTAGGAGATATGGTCTACATTAGGTACACATGATGTGAATTTTGTAAACCCTTGTACCTAGCATGAGTCAAATTCCTATCATCTATGTAACAAAAATGGTAAAACAAAAAAGCAGCCAGCACCAGGAAAATGCTGTGGTGCTACTTATACTAGAAACAAACAGCAGACACCAGGGGAGTAGAGCACTCACATCAATAACACCACACATCAAATGGAATGGAAAATAATTCTTGTTGTTTATTTAGTAGGAAAATAAAGTGTAGTATACCATTCAAAATCAAGTGTGCGGAAACAACCCACAAACCAATGATGTCACTGCTGTACCAATGACAACTTATGTTTCCCTTGGGCACTCCCAAGATTCCTCAGAATTACCCCCAATCATCTGTAGCACCCCTTGTATACATCTTAGTATGCAAATCACCTATTAACTTTTAATGTTCTACCTGTCACTTTACATTTGCACACATGATAGCTGATTGGAATATTAAGATGTATATAGGGGGCACTACAGATGATCGGGGGTAACTCTGAGAAAGCTTGGGAGAGCCAAACTGAAACATCAGTTGTCAGCAGCATAGTGTGACATCACTGGTTCATGGGTTGTTTCTACACACATCTGGATTTGGATGGTTTATTGCATTTTGGTTTTCTACTAAATAAATGGTAAGAATTGTTTTCCATTCCTTTTGATATGTGGTGTTATTATTGTGGGTGTTCTCCTCCCCTGGTGTATGCATAATAAAAATGGTGACAGAGAAGGAGTTTTCTAACAATAAGAGGGAGATTAAAAAAAAAAACATTATGTTGCTAGGTTCCTTGAGCACTGCAACTTAACACACATGAGCATGATTTTTGAGAGAAGAACATAAGCCATGACTTAACCTAAACATAAATTCAGATGGGGTTTACAAACAAGCCTTGCTCCATATATTACATAAAATAACTAGCAATGAAGCTTGTAAACTCTGCAAGATAGTATATTGAGGCTCTGGTGGTATGGGGAAACCTCTCACATTTCACTCTTGAGGTTCAAATGTCAGAAGAACCTCTTGATAGCATTATTGCGCCATAATACATACTTCTCTCCTTGCTATTATATGTGTAAATGTTTTCCTAGAAGCTGACAAATAACTTAAAGGTTGTAATCCTTCAATCACACAAATGCAAATAGGACATCATTGTAATCACCTGCACTGAGCATGACTAGTAAATAATAAAAATGCCTTTATTTTCCATTGCTACTGATTCAATTTATGCTACCATGATTCAACTGCAAACATCTTCTCGTGTGTTGGCAGCCCTCAGTCTTAGCTGTCATCCTGGAAAGCCCCATAACCTGTTTGCTTTGTACACATTTTTACATTGATTTATTTTAGTTTCTCCTGAATTCATTAAGTGTACATTACTTTTGTTGCTCATGTACATGCACCCATTTGTATCACTGTATCTGCTATTGCTGTTTCATTCCTTTCTTTATACACTTCCTTGGGTAACACCTTAAAAGGAAACGTGGCTCAGTGTGCCTTTCTTGGGTCACCAAATTTAAAATAAATCAGTTGATATCTCTCTCTTCATTAGTACAAAATGTTTTATTTAAAAACATGTCATATTTGAAAGAAAGCATCCCATAACATGTCTTCTAAGATAGGAATACATTTGTAACTGGGTGTGGGTACTATCATTTCCAAATGTTGGTGGTTGGTTTTGAGGTTACCACACAGATGAGACCATAAGAAGTTTATAAAATTATCTAGACCTTAAAAACATTATCCAGATAAACTAGCTGACCAATGTAATATCCACAATGAACAACTGTGGATATTCTGTAAAACTTCTGTAAATTTCAATGTAATGGTCTTATCTTTGCTTCCAAGAATACTCTACTATCCAACTGTTTGGAAGGTATTATGCTTGGGTTCAAGTGTGCAAGTAAAATGCTCCTATAGCCTCACCCATTAGAGTGCAAGTATACTGTTAAAACTAGTATCTGTTTTAAAAGCAGTCCACTATTACCTTTTATAATGGAGGGACTTTTTCTTTTCCATTTGTTTAATTAGATTTGTTTTTACCTGAAGGAAGTACGTGTGATGTTTGGAGCAGCACTCTGTCTGGCAGCTGATACATTTACATCTGTTCCTCCCATTACATCATTAGGATTGTGACTTCACTGACTGTGACATCACAGTTGCTCAAGAAGAGCCATTCATTATCTACAAGGCCAGTCTCCTGTCATGTCACTGTCAGTGAGGTCTCAGTACTGATGCTGTAATGGGAGGAAGAGAACAGATATGTCAGCCATGTGGAAAAGTATCAGAATATGACTCCACAGTAAATCACACTGTAGCTTATATTTGGTACTTCTGTTGTGCAAGCTGCTATTTTGCTTTGTTGTACATAACTACCATATATAAAACTTGTTCATGAACAAAAGGAAAAAAAAAACACTTCATAGACATATTAGAACTACTTCTTAAAATGTGTAAATTTTTTCTGTCTGCTATTTTTGGTTCTATTAGCTTTTTAAGACAAAGCTGTACTTTTCTGTATAGTTGAATTCTGTTTAGTGTATGAGTAATCTTTCCTAAATTATGAAGATTGTGACACTTAACAGCTTTTTTTTATTACTAATGAATTGTAATATAATAAACAACTGCTGTAATGAAATCCAAATTGTGTATGAGTAACTACTTCAAAGTAACTAACTTATATCTATGGTTAGTGTGTTATTACACACATCATCACTACTGTTTGTACTAGAGTATATGATGAGCACTTTATAATGAAATTACTAAACATTATTCAAGGTTATATAATATCAAGGTATAGTAACCAATCATATAAGGCATGACTACTGGTCATCATAAATTATTTGAATTTAGAACACAGGACTGGCACTACCTTCTGTTACAACTTAGGAATGCAACAAAAGAATGTACATGTTATATTTCTCAGGCATCCTGGTATAAATCCCACTCAGAATGAAGTAGCAGAATATAGTTGCATTTCAATAGTGAAAGTGGGTGTAAATCAATGCTAGCAATGAAAGTCGTGGCACATATCCATCTATGCAGCAAAGCAAGAGTTAAAAGCAATATAAATTCTGATTCTGAAAGCATTGGGACATACTGTATTACCAAGAAATCAAGCTATGGATATGGTGGTTGGACCAAGCCCATAGATTACTTTCAAGAAGGGATAGAACATGAAAGATATGCTGGTGCATTCAGTGATTAGCCTTAACAGGCACAGGCTAGCTTTCAACATTAACAATGGGCAATTATGAATGTGACAACTGTATTCACTGTAGAAACACATTTACAGTAAATACTCCCAGAAAGACAAATTGTATTACATTACTGTATTTATTAATTGTTCCACTTGTGGTGTAGTTTACCTATTACAATGGCCTTGTGGAACCATCTATGTTAGACAGACAAAGTGTATCCTCTTCAAAAGAGTGCCCCTACAAACTCTTCTGGTACTCTAAGGTAAAAATACATTTATTTATATACTTACTTATTTTTCATTTGTTTAGTTATTTATTTCAAATGTTGTACCAGGAATGACATATTGAGCTGGCAACAGCTTATTCCCAGATGTGTTCTAGGGGAAGGGGGCTGGGGAAAACATAATACAAGAATATCATGGAGAAGATAAGAGTAATGCAGAACAACATAGCCAGACAATGCAGTACAATATAATGCAATATCAATACATTACAATAAAACTAAGTGTAAAATAAAATAGTAGCATAATACATATCAATTATTAATGTACTGGTGATAGTGTTAACACAAAGTAATGATACAAAACAATCTGTTAAGGTGCAAGTGGAAATAAAGTACTGGGAGCAATCCAGAAGTGAGCAGCATAATACCACCCATCATATGAAGGTGTGGAGTTAATAGTGCCAGTGCAGTCAGGAGGTAGGTACAGTGTGATTGCATTCAGAAAAGGTACAGGAACTAAGCATTTCTAAAACATGTCAGTTTAAAGGAGCAGGTCATGGCCACATAGATCAGGGGCCTAGGAGAGGAGAAGGATACTGCTCACAGTCATGGAGGGATCATAGAAGGTAGACCAAAAGTGGGTAGGGGAGGGAAACACAGGAGCAAGGGTCAGGAAGAGTTGCAGAGGAGGGTATTAAAGGAATGGAGAAGGGACCTGAAGGAGGAGAAGTATGAATATGAGGCTGAGTTGTGAGACAGAGAAAGGGACCAGAGCTTAGGAAAATGATACAAAAAGGCAGCTTGACCATCAGAGGTTTTTTCTGGTGGTGAGGGAGAGGGACAGAGAAGCATTATTTTGGAGAGTTTAGTAGTAATAGCAGTAGATTTTATTTGTTTATGGTACCCCTCCTTGGAGGCTCAGGGTACCAATACAATGAAAACCCAGATAGCAACACATCATAAAGTATTAAATACCAATGAAATAAAAATGTGTAAGTCTAGATAAATAACAGCTCCTTATACCAAAAGAATCATAACAATTTGCAATATTAAATATCTTAGATGTTCACATTTTGCCAATAGTAAGGATTCTCACTCCCCATAGCCCAAACCCACAATTGCACCTGATACCTGTCCCTGTTCCACTACTCACTACATGTTCCCCTCATTCCTCCTGATCTACACTTGACTATCCCCTTTTTTCACCACATATATCAACAAGTTATATTTCCTACTGTTATCCCCATTACCTCTGCACTTTGAATTGTACTTCCTTGAATCCTCTTCTTTGCATATATTGCACATTGCAATTTATTTGTATCTCATTGATACCATCTGAATTGCATTATCTTCCTTATCCTTGCATAAATTACACAAATTGCAAAGTTTGGTTATTGATTGTAGCTTTGTATATGATGCTTTAGCTTTTTTGTTAACCTGCTATCTAATTATTGTTTTGATTGTTATTCATTTCTCTCCTCTTCCTCCTTTCCCCAGGACACATCTAGAAATGAGCTGCTATTAGCTAAGTATTTCTTTCCTGGTGAAACTTTTGAAGTACATCAATAAATAAATAAATAAATAAATACATAAACACAAAAATAAATAAATATGAATGTGTAAATAAGTATATTTTAAGACCCTTTTTAATGGCATGGTGGTAGTAGGAGTGGATAGGATGGCAGAAAGGTAAGGAGAGTGAGTGCAAAACCAGAATTTGGAGGTGAAGGAGGTACAGTGGGTTAGATGTCTGGTACCATGGGTGGGGAAGGTGGGAGAAGAGTACAAAGAACAGTGGTGAGTGTGAAGAGGGCAGTCCAAACCCAAATTGCAGAATGAATATAAGTGGATGTCCATTCTGGACAGAGTGGACTTGGGGGCTGCACAGTAGACAATATCACCATGATAGATGATAGTGAGAATCATCTTCATAATTAGCTCCCGGTAGGCAGGGAGAGGAATGCTCACATTGTATCTAGAAAATGTGCCACCTTTGGGGTGGAGCTTGAGATGTATGGCATCAATATGCACCAAGAAGCCCAGGTGATGGTCTAACCAGTCTCCCAGGTACTTAAAGGAGGGGACATTCTCAAGTGCAATACCATCCAGGACTTAGAAGGAGTATAGAGAGCATTACAAACATCTAATGGGAGTCAAAGGTCATGGAGACCTTTCTTTTGGCATTGGGGAATAGACAGTTGGATCAGAAAAATTATGAGTACTGTTTAACTCGTGTTGGAGACAGATAACAAGGTCAGCAGCAGAGAAGTCAGAGGAAAACATCACAGTGTCATCTGGATACATGTGGATGGATGCTGAGTTATAGTTATAGGGAGGTCATTAAGGGAAATGAAGAAGGTTAAGGGGCCCAGAAGAAAACTTTGGGGAACTTCTGGGCAGATATGGAGTGGGGGGGTTGTCTCCAATATGGACAGATTATGAACTGTTCTCAAAGTAGGAACTGAACCAGTAAAATTAGTAGGCAGAAAGTCACACATATTTATTTATATTTTATATTTAGAAATACATCTTTTAAAATGAAAATCATTTAGATTTCCATTCAGTTTGGGGCACAAAGTTCCAGAAGTAGGGAAATGTGATTTTATGGAAAAAATGCCCCAAAAGTAGGAAAATTGGATTTTATAGGGGGAAAAATGGTATTATGAGTACTGATAAATGAGTAAGATGGTGTTTCATTGGTTCTGAATGATTGCTAGTTGCTAGATACAACATTGGGATTGTCCAAACTGTGGCACTGTCTTTTAAGCCATAAAGTATATAGTTACTGACTCAACAGTGCTTTGAGAGAAGACTGCTAAAGTTACAGCAGTACGAACACTGCATCCTGCAATCATTCAAAACCCTGAGAAACAGCACACCACACATTCATGGAGAATCAGGGTACATTTTACCTTAATGTTACATTTCCATTTTGTGTAACTTTGTACTTCAACCTTAACTGCTACCTACTGTAAACTTACAGTAGTTATGTGAAAATAATATGATACATTTTTGAATATGCAATTATTTTTGCAACTGGAGCCTGTTGTTATTTTTCAAATTGGGAAGGATACTAACATTCATTGGGAAGACTGGATAGTCACATGATGTGCTATATTTTCCTCTTTAATTTTTATAGGCTTTATTGTATAGTATAGGGAAAGGGGAAATCGTTTAGCCAAGAAAGACACACTAAGCCAGAGCTTATTTCCAGGAGTGACCTGGGAGCACAAGGAAGTTAAGTGACTTGCTCAGGGTCACAGAGTATGCAAGTGTGGGCTGATGGGATTCAGACTCAGGTCTCCAGTCTTGCAGCATAGTACCCTCAACCACTATGCTATACGGTCTCCTTAAAAGGGAAAAGGAAAGGCAAAGGGGAAAGTGACACTGTTAAACCCCTATGGGCTAAAAGTATCCCTAGTTTAGAAAATACAACTTATGACTGTTCACATTATGTAGACACTGCTGATGTAACTACTAGTTTGATTATCATTCTTTTTTTCTTTTGAATAGTGAAAAACAGACTGCCCACCATACTAATGTTACCACACCAAAACATGTTCGTTTATATTCCTTGATCAAGCAATACTGCATCTTTCCTGGAGTTAAGAACATCCCTAACACAGTCTAGCCACTAATTATGCATTAGGAGGAAAGTAGACAATTGTATCATAAGTGGCTACAGATTTTAGGGGCGCTCCTAGTATTTAAGTAGCATACATTAAAAGTAGATCAAGAATTTGAAACAAAACAAGGTTGTTTACAACTATATCATTAGCATGCATTTCAGTTTCACTAAGAAAGAAGGAAGAAAAAGGAAAAAGTAACATCAATTAATTTTAGAGAAGGTAAGCAATCATACAATGTGGGTTTTTAGCTATAAATAGTATGATGCAAACAAGGTTAACAGTGTCTCTTTAAAGAAGTCTTGATATAGACTGATTTTTTTCATCTCTTTGAAGTAAAGGTATTGTGCATAAACAGAGTGAACTAATCAACTTTAATAAATATATTTAATATACAGAGACATTAGCAAGTTGAATACAATTTTCTCCCAACTATGGAATTCATTTTCTAATACAGAAGTTTAATCTCATTCTTTTAAATAGACATTTTCAGATCTGCTACTGCTGTCCTCCATAAGCAATAAACAGTGGAAAATGATGTTTACCAGAACTTTATTTAAATGAGTGTTTTCGTCTTTCTTTGATTTCTTTATATTTCCTTTAAATTTCATTAACACACAGCCATAGAAATAAAAACACACATTTGCCTTGCATCTCCTTGAACAACAATCACTAAAGCTATGGGCAGTGAGAATAAGTTAGAGACACAGTACAATATGTGTATGAGACTTCAGATTTAGGGGATGCAGCAGCAAGCTATAAAGAAAGCAACATTTTTTTTTGTATGGAGACCATCCCTAAGGGTTTCATACTAGAAGGAGTCTTGCTGTCTTATTTATTTATTTGTTTTTGTTTACTAGGTAAGCACACTAAACAGCCACGTGCCTATTTTCAGGTGTGACCTGGGAGATTACAAAGTACAGGCAAGACATCAGTCATAAACATCTTTTTTTAGTAAATAATAGTTTTACTTTGTCATAAGTAAATACTTGTCCTTTATATATAGGTATCAAATAATGTGCTCATGTACAAATCTAACTATAACATAATTAATGGGATTTCTATACTGGTTGGCTGAAATCCTAACACAGTAATAAAATTGGAGCCAGTAATTCATCCTGATTTTGACTGTGTGTGAGTTTTTGTAATGAACATTTGTTATGGATGCAATGTTTAACATGAGACACTTCAGATGTTTACCCCAGTTAGCAAATACTCCTGTAGTCGAAGATGAAAAATAAAGATACAAAGGTAAAAATTCCAAATATTACCCTTCTAGGAAAGGAAACTTTTTATTTTATGTTGCAGCTTTGTGGTGCCATGTTAGTTTCAGAAAAATATTTTCTAATACCTTTTAATAGATTAATGGAAGAATTTTTACACAGGTTTTGGGACCTCCAAGGTTTATGACTGTCTAGCCACTTGCAAACCTTGAAGGTCTCGAAAACCTGTGTAAAACCTCTTCAGTTAGTATAATGTATTTCCACAAAAACATGTGCTATTGTTGTTTTAGACATAGTTCATCAAGTCAAATTTCAATACAAATTTTAATTTTATAAGGTATGTAAAGTTAAGGGATTTGGTTTGATTTTGTGCTTTTCATTCCCTAAAAGGCTTAACAAATTATGTATATTTGCAGCAGCCATTAAGTATAAATAAAGGCTGTGAGTCTCGGAAATGTTTTGGAAAACTCAAGGAGGTTAAACTGAGAGGATGAAAAGAGGAAGCGGGGGGCAGGAAAGAGTGAGATAAAGTTATTTATATAAAAATTAGTGATCCGGAAAGACACGTGGCGCCAAAGCATGATTCTAGAACCCAGAAGGGGAGCAAGGGAGAGTAACAGTTACAACCTGGTTGTGAGGAAAATTACAAGCATCTAAAAGACACATACAATCAAGCATAGCTGTGGTATAGGCATACAACTGGAGAAATTGAAAATGGGTAACAGTTCCAGCTGAATAATAATATACAACATGATATGGCCCCTGAGGGGAATAAAGCAGTAATAAAAGAAATTAAATCAATAAATTTAAAGACATCAAATAAGTGAGCAAAATAAACTAAAAATGCAGTGGGAGAAGTAAGCAGAGGCAAACAAGGTCAGACGACAGCTAAGTGATGGCAGCTGAAAGAGGGAGCAAAGAGAGACCTCAAAATGGGTTTGAGAGAAATAAAAGTGGTCTAGCCAGATAACATGTGGTAGAGAGTTCCAGAGTGAAGGCAGGTGACCTGAGAAAGTGAAATAGCCAACAGAAATAGAGAAGCATAGGACAGCAAAGAAATGGGTGTTGGAGGAGTGAACGGTGTAAGAGGAGGGAACAACTCATTTGAGTAGGCCAGAGAGGTAGGAGGAAATGGATGTGAACCAACATTTAGAAATGAAGACAGCACAATGGGAGAAGCACCATGGTGTTGGAGAGTGGTTGGAGAGAACCTGGCAAAAGATACAGTGATTGAGTGAAATCAGTGACAAAGCAGCAGAAGACCTGAAAGAGAGTGGCCACGCTGGCAAGGGTGGATTGGGAGGCACCTCCATAGACCACATGTATGCTGTCAAAGTGTGGAAGGATCATTTTGATTGGAGGATAGGACTTGGTCCTATACAAAGCTCTGTACATAGGGTATAATTTATTGATGGTGGCATCAATGTTGGCTGAGAAGTCATGATGGCTGTCAAGCCAGATGCAGAGGTATTTAAAGCAAGTGATGACATCGAGGGGAATACCATCTAGTGTTGTAAAAACAGGTGACCAAGTACTGCGACTAAACTGTTGGTGCATGACAAATTGCACAGTGACAATTTTCATAGCATTTAGTGAGAGTTAGTTTTGCACTGAATCAATGTTTGGCACTGTCAATATCCTGCTGAAATTCTTGTGCGTACAGCAGGATGGAGGCTCCACTGGCATGAAGTATTGCATCTTCATACATATTGATATATACTGAAGTGCAGGGTGAGGGGAAGTTGTTGAGAAAACTAAAAAAAAGTATAGGCCCCAAGATTGAGCATTGAGGCACACCAGAGTTAACAGGGAGGGGATAATTAAGGGATTCCCCTAGCTAGACAGACTGGAAGTAGGGTATTCCCCTAGCTAGACAGACTGAATATGTCCAAAAAGATAGGAAAAAACATCAAGACCAGAGTCTGAGAGCACTACACACTTCAGCTTATCCAATGGCACAGGGTGGACCACAGACTCAAATGCCTTAGCTAGGTTGCTGTCCATACACAAACATAACCCTTATTCATCCCCTTCTGGATGGAGTCAGTGACACGTAGCAGGGAATAGACTGAAAACATACACAATGCCAGCAGAAAATGGCCCAGCTGTCCAGCAAGTCTGCCAAGTCCTACAATATCTAATGATGATTCTGCTAGGGCCCTAGTAGCACATTGCTTATCAATTCCTTCCTTCCTACCTTTTGGCACTGTCTTCACCAACCCCATATGTCTATTCCACTGATGCTTGAACCCCCCCCTTCAGTTTTCAAAGACTATGTTCCATTGTAACTTATTCCACCATTTCTCCACCTTTACCATGAAGAAATATTTTCTGACAGCCCTCTTAAATCTCTACCCACATAACACAGCTTCATTGCGTCCCAGCTGGTGAATGTGTTCCCACTCAGAATAAATGACTCTCCACTCCCTACTTTGTTACTCAATGAAGCTATCTGGACTTCTCCACCATGTGTTCCTCAGTCTCTTCTTGCCTCCAGCATGTAAATGATCAGCTCAGTACCCTCTCCAGGCAAATCTTATCTGACTGACTCTGAATCCTTTTGGTTACCCTCCTATGAGATGCTTTCACCCTTTCCCTCTTTTTCTTCATATATGGGTGACAGGATTACACACAGAAATCCAGGTTAGGGATAACCAGGGGCCTAAACAGTGGCAGAACCACCTTGCTCACTTTTTTTGCTAATTTCTCTTCCTGTAAATCCCAGCATCTTATTTATCCTCTCCACTTTACTGTGTGATCAGTGTATTTCATAATTGTGTTCTATGTTAATATGGATGAATTTGAAGTCTTCTTTATTGTTATTGATAATGTATAATAGTTTATGTATAGTATGTGTAATGTTTCTTTTTTATTATTACTGTATTCGTGGGCAATAGTGTAGCACGGTGGTTAAGAGCACTGACCTGCCAACCTGGGGAACTTGGTCTAAATCTCACAGCCACCACTTGCATGCTTTGTAACCATGAACAAGTCACTTAACTTCCCTGAGCTCCCAGGACACACCTGAAAACATGCCTAAGCTTAGTGTTTCCTTTTCTAGCCAAAAAGTGTAAAATAAATAAAAAAGAAATGCTGTATTAATTCAGCTTTCTTTTTAAGGTGTAATAAATTATGACTACCACTGCTACATTACTCACTTTCCTCTGCTGTTCTCTCTGCCCTGACACCCCCATTCTATATTCAGTCCTGAGAATTCTTGCCTCTGTGTGCCTTCCATTGCCTTTCTTGGCAGTGTATTTCAACTGACAAACCCTTGACCACTTATTCATCTTTCTAGTTTCTCTTTCATATTTAACTACTCACTGTCTACTTTTCTGCAGATCTTTGTATCTTCTGTGAAGTGGCAAATCTTTTCTTGTATACCCACTCCAATATCACATATAATAATTCTGAAATTACCATTTCAAAGAACAATCCCTGTGGCACCCCGCAGATGATCCTTAGATCTATGTGTGTTCCTCATTAAGGACTACCATCTACGTTCATAGGTTAGCCAATTTTTTACTCATCTTGTGATTTTTATCCCCTACCTCTAATTCTCCCAGCCTTTAACCAGTCTTCCATGTGTCAGAGTTGAAAACTTTAATGAAAGCAAAGTATAGTATGTCCACCACCTGCCCCTTGTCAGCCAGTATCATCAACTAAAATAAAAAAGTTGATCACTTTCATTCAACATGAACTGCCCCATGTGAGCCCATGCTCTTTGATATCCTAATGTCTTGTCACCTCCAGGAGTTCTGCTAGCCTCTCCAATATTAGGGTGTCTAGCATCTTCCCTGCTATGTACATTAAACTAATACAGCAGAGCCAGCCAACAGCAGGACAGTAACTTGCTGTATGTGCCATGTCACAAAACTACATGACAAAATGGCTTAATTGCCATTCATTTTTCTGCTCCCTGCAGTATGCTTCATCAATTTGCAATATACTGCAGAATGACTGCATGTTATCCTGACTGGTGCTGTTGAAGGTCTGGAGTTCTCAGAACCATACCTACTTCTACTTTGTGAAGGGAAACTACATTTGCCATCATCCCATCCTTTGGCACCACCCACTTTTCTGGTGAGCTTTTTAAGTACCTAGAGATGCAACCCATCTGAGACCAATGGAATGCCCACATTTAGTGTATTCAGTACCTTCAACACCTTTATTCTGAGATCATACCCTCCCAGACACCCTCAGCTCCCTCCTGTTTTGTTTTCCAGGCTTCTGGCATAAGCATACATAAAGATTTCTGTCACTTGCTTCCCTCCATCCTCTAATACCCATTCCCCCATCCTGTCCCCAGCCACTATCCTTAGTCCCCTTCTCACTACCCTCTGTACTCCTCTCTAATAGATTCCCTGCTGCTCCAACACTGGGTAGCCCATTAATGTGCTTACTGATTATTGCCACCACAATGTTGTTGACGGAATCATGTCATCTGTTTCTGCTGTGACTTAAATATTTTTGCTGTTGGGCAATGTTGCCATTCCACTGTTCCCCCTACTGTCCACTGAGGCATGACCTGGAGTTTGTTATAAAATATCTGGGGGGTGCAGGGGGCATAGCCCCTCTCCATGTGTGTCACTCTTACTGCTGCATGGCAGATTGTCAGAGTGTGGTGGCTGATGTCAGAGAATTGCTGGTGCTGAAGTTTACATCACCTACTTTGTTGTCGCTGCAGCATGGGTGAACCCTCTTCCACTGTAACTTATCCTGTTACCCCTTTGTCTCCACTCAGCTTCCTCACTGTTTCTTCCCCTTTCTACAGTGTTCTAAGGAGGCCATTCAGTCCTCTCTGTTTTGAGTTGCACCTATTAGTAATGTATTTGCTTCCCCCCTGCTAGTTTCAAAGTGTTTTGATGTGCTCAGTAAATTTGAACCCTAGTATCCTTGTGCTCTCCTCAGATGGCTATAGATAATTCCATTCTAATCATGTTTTCTCTTTTATGTTTTCTCAAAGCGTATATAGCCAGTTCATCTAAAATGATGTGAAAAAGACAAAATCAAGAACCACCACAGCATGTAAAACAAGGTGAGAAAGGCAATGTCAAGATCAACAATTTTTTCTTGAATTATGCTTTCTCAAATCATCTTGAATGAGTCTTACTCAGCATATTCTTTCAATGTTTGTGACAGTATGGAGCCACTTAGTGAAACTTCTGAAAGACGGGAATGCTGACTTCAGTGATGAATCAGCAACCATTTGCATTGCCATTTCCATGCTGAGTGCACTTGAATGCCACTTATACTATTATATATCATTTTCTACAGCAACCCAACAAAGCAAGGATGGTCATGGTGGTAGCCATGGCAGCAGTGGTGATGGTGGAAAGAACTTCAGTGATGCTGATGGTGGAGGAGCAGAAGGTGACACAACAACTACTTCAAATGCTACAAGTCTCGATGGCTGAGAGGGACCTGGGGGTGATGGTGAATGTCAAGATGAACAGCTTGGAGACTTGTAGGAGGGCAGCAGCCAAGGCCAACAGGATGCTGGGATACATCGCTAGGGGGATCACCTCCAGAAGGAGGGAAGTGATACTCCCTCTGTATAACTGCTTGGTGAGGCTGCACCTCGAGTACTGCGTGCAGTTTGGAGGCCACACTTAAGAGGGACATTAATCTCCTGGAGAGGGTCCAGAGGAGGGCAACCAAAATGATTTGGGGCTTGGGGACAGGACCTATGAGGAGGCTCGAAGAGCTAAATATGTACACATTGGAAGAGAGAAGGGACTGGGGGACATGATAGGGTCTTCAGGTACATGAAGGGGTAAATGGGGAGGAACAGTCAGGGTGCTTCGAAGGAAGGAGAGGAGGCCACTAGTGGGCATGGGTGGAAGCTGGAGGGAAGATTCAGGGAGAAGGAGGAGGTGCTACTTCACTGAGAGGTAGTGGAGCCATGGAATGCACTGCCTAGGGGGCTGGTGGAGGCAGAGACAGTGGAGGGTTCAAGAGAGGATGGGACAGGTACAGGGGAAGGGTTCCGGAAGCAAAATCCAATGCAGCGAGAATATCCGGAACTGGGAAGGGAGAAGCCAGAGAAGGTGAGGGGGGCAGCAAGGTCAGCTCCCAGAGTGGGGGCTGACCAGACTCAAAAGACCATTAGGCCTATTCTGCTGGCATTTTAGTATGTTAGTATCTATGTCACTGCAGCAGTAAACATATAAACAAATACAATGGATGGACAATAGTGTCAAAGGTAATATAATGGCCTACGTTCAATGTTTTTGTTATGAATAACTTGTTTTTTCTTAGGGGATGATAAGGGTATTGCTATTTAATTTGAAAATCAAGGGAGTCATAGGGAAATTATTAATTAGCATGGAAGTAAATCAAAGACCACATGGCCATAGCTGTGATAGTGGGTTTTGCAGACTTTGTCACAACACCACAAATGGTGATCCACAGTACATACATGCCAACAACACCTACAATAAGTAAGCTACAGTTATTCCTATCAATTGTTGACCTCAATACATTGTACACCCTCCCATTTGTAATCTGCTTTACACCATGTAAATTGTTACATTGAGAGATGAACTTGCTCTATCAATTTGGTGAAGCTAAACTGTATAGTCAGACTTTTAATCAAAGCTGAAACAAACTTGGCTCTGACTTACTTTTCTCACCATTGCTTCCAGAGAACATCCCTGCAGATGCTGTCTTCCTACTCATTGCCTTCACTCCACGAATAGCTCATGCTAGGAGTAACTTGACCCTGTGGGAAGGAAATATCTGGCTGATCATGCACCACAGGTGAGTAACAGTCATGTGACTCCCTTCCACTCACAACAATAGCTCTAATTCCAGATGCCTGCAATCCCACCATTCATCTCACAAAGTTCTCCTAGCTTCCAGTTCCCATTGCCCAGTATCCACAATGAACTTGCCAATTTTTCTGCAAATAAAACAAATAATACTGGGTTCACTGACCTCCCACTGCCACTCATTGCCCTTTTTGCTTATTACTGAGAAAGAAACAAATAAAACCACCTTTATAAACCTTAGAACCAGCTCGTGTGCAATAGACCATGAGAAGTCATGTGTCTCAGTTCCTCACAGGAAGATAGCACCATTCCTGCTATCTGTAGTCCCTTCACTCAGCACACAAAGCCCTCTTCCCACCTCCTGGCCTTCCATTCCACAGCAAACATGGTGAAACTACATTTTTTTTCTAGCAATTAAACTAAATGGTATTGAGTTCTCAGTCAATGACTACTGCTCCTGGCTCTTATTGCTTCTGACTTAGGGAGAAAGATACACAACCAGTTTTTAAAACATTATTGGCTGCTAGTACACCATAAGTCACTTAAAGTCATGTGACTCCCTTATGCTACACAAAGATGGCATTAATGCTAGTTGCATGTAGTCTCATCCAACAACCTGCAAACCCTCATCCTGCCTCCTGACGTAAAGTGCTCAAATAATCACAAGGAATGACCTTGGGTCAATGGAGGCCAGCCAGGGGAAAGAGGTCTGATCATCAGACAGGATGATCTACTCCTCTGTGGGGTGGAGGAGTGTTGTCACATCAGCCCATTACCAACACCTGTGGTGCACTGGTGGCATGAGACTCATGGTGTGGTCAGAGGAGGATACCATTAAGTGCTTGGCTGAGATGTGCATTATCATGTCTACAGGCTGACTTAGCTCCTTTGTGCCAGCATTCTCGAGGCTGGGGTGTTGGGGAAGCCAAGCAACAGCATGCAAAAAACAGGTAAAACCAAGCACCCACTTCTGCACAGCATGATCCCCGACAGCTGGAGGGGGGACAGAGCATGGATGGCCGGTATAATCACAACCATTCCCTGAAGACAGTGGGAGAAAAAAAATGCTTTAGAAAAATATATTACAATTCTTCCTTCAAATGAAACAAACATATAATGTTCACACCTCAGTTCTCTCACTGCGCTTCTTGCCCTTATTACTCCTGAGAAAGAGAGAGAGAAAGACAGAACTGGCTTCTTAAACATTAATGTCTACTAGCATACCATAGTCCACTATCAGTAACATATCTTCCTTCTCCACACAATTGTGCCAATTCTGACCATATGTATTCTTACCCTTCAACATACAATGACCTTCTCCCAACTCCAAACCTCTAATTCCCCATCAACCACAGTGAAATTACAGTTTTTCCCCTCATATAAAACAGACAAATAATGTTGTGCTCCCAACTCTTTAACCATTGCTCCTGACCCTTGTTGGTTCCTCACTGGGGTGGGGGGGGGAACAACAAGCTTTTTAAACATTAGTGGTTGCTAGAATGTCATTGGATGCTAGAAGTTATGTGACTTTTTTCCTCTCACAATGATGGTGCCAGTTCTGCCCAACTACACTCTCGCCCCCCCCATCTCACAAAGCTCTGCTCCCACCTTGTAACCACCCATTCCCCAACAACCACAGTGAAATTACATTTTTTCCTGAAAATAAAACTAAAAAATAATGCTGGGCTGTTTGTCCTGTTACTGCTGCTCAAGGATCTTGTTGTTACTGACTAAGGGAGACAAGTCAGAACTAGCTTTTTAAATCTTATTGGCTACTGCTGCACTGTGGGTCACTAACAGTCATAAAACATACTTCCCAACATAATGATGGCAACAATTCGGCTGCCTGCACTCCTGCTTCTGAACCCACAGAGCCTTCCTCCCACATTCTGCTCTCCCATTCTATATGCAACAATAGTGAAACTATGTTTTTTTCCTGCAAATAAAACAATTAACTAAAGCTGGGCTCCCAGCCTTCGAACCACTGTTCCTAGCCCATGTTGCTCCCAACAGGAAGATTTAAACACTTGCCTCAGTGAGTAAATGGCAATGAATAGATCCACACTGATGTCACTAAAGGTTCTCTGCCCTGCACTCTAACTACTAAAAATAGAATAATAGATAGATAAGTATCTATTACTGCTGTGTAACAGATACTTATCTATTTGTTATTTTTTGTAATATATGGATCCAGTTTGAAATTCTGCATTTTATTTCTGTGAGCTGGCCAGCCAATCACAATACTGAAGATATGCTTGCGCTCCGCCGACTGTCGCACAGGAGGCTGACTAGGTTGCCCTCGTCCCCACCACTCCCTCCGTATCTATTAATATTTATTTTTTAGATTTGGTAGGTGAGTTGTACCTTTTAGTTTCCCATTCTTCGGGTAATGCAGGATTAACCAGATAATCCACAGACATGAGAAAAAAAGCTTAAGAAATGACGCACACACATTTGACTCGCTAAGCAAGACTAAATAGCCACCAAGTTTTCAAAATTGCTCTGCCCATTCACAGAGGAAAAGTGGGCAATCAAAATGCACGCTGTGCAGGAAAGGACTTGGGACCATGGCAAATGGGTTTATATGTGCATCAGGCTTGCGCAGCCGCGGTGGCATTTCTGTGATAATACAATCATTCAGAGCTCTGAATGATAATATTATCAGTCAGCAACAATGGTATTATCACTGGGGCTCTGGTGTATTACCGGGAATTTTTTGTATGCTTTTCGATTATATTATTTTCACTATCCATATATTCTATTACTCCTCACTTCCCTTGTTTTATACTTAGTTGGCACACCCTGCTACAGAATGGGATGCATAAAGTGTTTGAGTGTAACAATTCAAAACAAATGTTCAAAATCTAAAGGAACCAACAATTTTTAGTGAGCACATTTCATCCCACTGTTATGTCTGTCTCTTGAAAACAATGATAAACAAAGTGAAGTCCATGTAAATATAATATTTCAGTATTCAAGGAAAAATTATTTTGAATCAATATTCAATAAACACAAAGGAAGCTGGGCAATTTTCATAGAAACAACATTTATGGGTTGAGGAATTTTAGTTTGAACGACTAGAAAGATCCTCTCAAACACTAATACATTAGCTCTTAACAGACACATAGAAGCACAGACAATGATGGCAGAAAAAGACCAAATGCCTATCTAGTCTGCCCAGACTTTCCTATCTGTCCAGAAACCTATTGAATATACAGGGTTTTATCTTTACAGTCAAAATCCCACTCCACTCCACTCCCTAGTATGACCAACCTGTGCAACCACCAGACCCTTCACTCTGCCCAAGCCATGCTTGAAACCATTTATGGTCTTGGTGTCCTCACATCAGAGGTGGGGCACCAAGACCATAAATGGTGCCCCACCTCTGCTGGCAGACTGTTCCATAGCTCCACCACCCTTTCTGTAAAACAGAACTTCCTGACATCCTCTTTAAAACTTCCTTCACCAGTTTCCACTCATGACCTCAGGTTCTTGACTCTGCTCTTGCTAAATAGTACCCCACAGTTCACCATGTATATTTCCTTCAGGAACCTGAAGATCTCTATTTTTAAACATTCCCTCCTTCACCTGGTCTCCAATGAGTACATGCTCAGTGCATTGAGACAATCTTCATAAGCACTTCCCTATTAGCCCTGAATCATCTTGGTCACCCTGAGATGGATTGTCTCCAGCCTTGAGGAGGCAGTATAGCATATTAAGAGCACTGAGCTGCAAACCTGGAGACCTAGATTTAAATCCCATCAGCTCCCACTTGCATACTGTATGACCCTGAGCAAGTCACTTAACTTCCTTGTGCTCCCAGATCACACATGGAAACGAGTTCTGGCTTAGTGTGTCTTTCCTGGTTAAACAATTCCCCCTTTCCCCTATCCCTGTCTTTCCTTAGGTAAGGACTCAAGAACTGAGCATATTACTCCAGGTACGGCCTCCCATGACCTATATAGAGGTAGTAGTACATCTTTTTTCCTGCTGTCAGCATCCCTTCTGATACACCCCTGCATCCTATGAGCCTTGCTTTAGACCTTGTTACACTGGCTTGATTGCTTGATGGAATCATTAATAATGACTACTAGGTCCCTTTTCACCACCATAGTTCTCATTTTTTTTCATATATATATATACATATATATATATATATATATATATATATATATATCTATATTATTCTCCTTTGCCTGAAGCAAGACAGCTTCTCTCATCCCTATCCCCACTGATGCCTATGGATTCCTACCTACCCCAGCTCACCTTGCACAGCCTAGGCTACCCCCATGGATTACTCACCATGATGGGGTCAGGAGAGAGAGGGCTGCTGTCCCCCCAGAGATATAATCCATCATTCCCATCTAGCAAGACCCCCAGTGGCAGAGTGGGTGTGGGATTGGCATGCTGAGTATCATGGACACATGCTTCACCAACAGTGTTTCTCCATTTTCCTCCCCAGTCCCCATGCTGGGGTATGCTCATCAGTACACATGTATGGATGCATGCGCATGCTGTAGAGTCCTGCATCACCCACCCTTCTTACCGCTCCATACCCACAGTCACCAGGCCTCCACCTGGATGTAATTGTTCAGCAGAAATGGCAGTCATCTCTCCCCAGAAGAGGAGAGCAGTCCACCGGACATTCAATCCTCTCCCCCTTGGATCACTCCTGATGCTGGGTTATGGGGTGGTGGGCAGTAGACCTACTGCCACGTCACTAGGCTGGCCTATAGTGCTCTGTTTAACCCCTCAAATACAGTACTGTGTACTGGTTTTGTCCCCTAACTGCATAACCTTGCATTTTCTGACATTCAGTTTCAACTGCCAAACCTTAGACCACCTCTCTACCCTCTGAAGATCCCTCTGGAAGCCTTTAATCTCTTCTTGCTATCTTTCCTATTGCAGAGCTTCCTGTCATTTGTGAAGAGAACCAACTTGCCTGGGATGCCCTCTCCAATGTCTCTGATGAACTTATTGAAGAGGACAAGACCCATCCCTGAGCACCCCACTTATGACCTACCTCTCTTCCAATTTGACCCCATTTAAAAACACCCTCTGCTGTCACTCTTTCAACCAGTTTCCTACTTATGTAACTATGTCCCTAGTCATGCCCAGGTTCTCCAACTTCTTTTGTAATCTATTGTGTGACACCAAGATGAAAGCCTTGCCATAACTGTAGTAGAGTAAATCCACAGAGAGGCCTTATCTAATACCCATGTTAACAAGTGAAAGATAACTATCAGGTTGATCTGACAAGACCTCCCTGCCACAACCCCTTGCTTTTATACTGTCTTGTGGACCATTACTCTCTAGGTAGTCAAAAAGGTTCTCTGATTGGTGACTCCATCAATTTACCCACAACAAAGGTAAGGCTGAGAGGTCTGTAATTACCATGTTGCTCCTTGTCCCTCCTCCCCCTTGTGCGACAAGACTATATCCACTACCCTCCAGAGTTACAGAACTACCCATGTCTGAACAGAGATACTGAATAGCCCTACTAGGGGTTCAGCCAGTTCCATAGCTAATTCATTGAGAAACTCCGGGTGCATCCCATCTGGCCATGGGGCTTTTTCTACTTTTAGGGTTTTGAACTTTTTCTGGACACTTTCTCTGGTGAAAACAGGGGCCTCATATCAGGAATGCTCTTGATTGCTGCTTTGATGCCACTTTTAAGCAGAGGCACACTGGCTTCCCTTGTAAAGACAGAAAAAAGGAAATCATTAAGGATGATTGCTTTTTCTTCGGCTTCCTCTAGTACCTTCCCTCCCTCTTGCAGTCCTTTTTTTCCCTTAATAAATCTAAAGATTTGCTTTCCTCACCCTTGACCACCATTGCAATACACAGCTATGTGTCAGGTATGTGAGGAAATGCTTCTTCACAAAAAGGGTGGTGAATGCCTGGAACAACCTGCCAGAAGAGGTGGTACAGTAGGGGCAATGACATTGGGGAACTTCAAACATGTGTGGGATAGGCACATGGGTATAATGCATACTAGTAAAGGAGAACAGAGGGACACCTGTGCCCAAATAGAGTTCAGGATGTAGTATTAGGCAACCTAGATGGGTGCATCAGTCCTTTTCTGCTAACACATTCTATGTTTCTATGTCTGCATTTGCCTCCCTGACATTCATCATTGCTTCCTTAGATTTGTCTAGTATTCATCCCATTTCTTCTTCCCCTGCTTTTCCTTCTACCTGGTGAAAGCCTTTTCTTTGGCCCTCACTGCTTCTCTTACCCTTTATAAGAACCATACTGGTCTCTTATATCTGTTTCATTTTGTAGTAATTCTCATGCATGACTTTGTTGCCCCCAGAAATGTCCTCTTGATTGTCCCCTCCACCTTCTTTCCTCTACACCTCCAATGCTGTCCACCCTGGTCTATTTGGGACCAACACCTTCACGTGGTTGAAGTCTGCTCTTCGGAAATCTAGGACTCCAGTTTTTGATAGGGACACTCTGATCCTGAGGGCCAGCCTGAATCAAATGGAGTTATGGTCATTGGACTCCAGTGGCTTCCCTACCTTCACTCCACTCACCATCTAAAAGTTGATGAGCACCAAATCAAGAATGTCTGCCTGTCTAGTGGGTACCTTAATCAGCTGGCAGTCCTGCAATGTATCCAACAGGACCTGACTTCTGGCACACCTGACTACTGGAATGTCCCAGTTGATATATGGCAGGTTCAGGTCATCCACCTCCAACACTTCCCCCTTTTTTACCCCTTCCCAGCTGTTCCCCATGCCCCCTATATCTCTCTTCCCCATGTCTTACTGTCCAGTTATTTAAATATGCAATATGGGACATGCATGTTTCTTATCATTGCAACCACAAGTTATGTCCTGCAACTGTCCCCTGTTGAAAGAAGAACACCAATACCATATAGTATATTAGTAACTTTTAGTTTAACCCCTTACAAAGCCAGTGTTGTAACTGCTTATTGTTGATTAAGCCTGGTCCCCTCCTGGTCATTGGTCATTGGATAATGAGTTATAATGATTATATGCTGTTCTGTCACATTTTAATTATATCTATATTGGAATTTACTATTGTATTTGTTTGGCTCTCATATTTTTTTATGTTATTGTTACCATATGGCCCATATTCTTATTATATATCCATTTCCCTTTGCAAGGGCCCTTTTGGAAACAAGCAGACTTTTCTGCTTAGTCTAGCTTGCTGGCCACATATTTTTAAAAAATAAATTAATTCAATATAATTCTATGAATTCTGAATCTCTGTAAATGGCTGTGAGAGGGACCATGTGATCCAGCCTACCTTCTGGTTAAACTATAAATACAGCAAATAACTAAATAAATACATAAAGACAAACTGAAATAAACACATGAATGCATGACCATATTACTGTACATATATAACTGTTAAAGTTAATGCTCAGCCTGTACCTTCTCGTGGTGCCATCCATTTCCGCCTGTCTAGTCACTCCTGCCCTGCAATTGTATCCATCTGGAGAGAATTCCTGCTTGCACCCTATCCGATGGGACATCTGACAGTTAGATAAGGCCCCATAGACATGTCTTTCCATGGTGGAGCTCAGGCCAGTACCAGCGACTGCTAAAGAATACTTTGCTGCTTGTGACTTACATCAGATTGGTAAGGCAAGCAGAAGCAGGCCTAGTAAGATGGGTGTAGGTACCAGCCATCATTTAAGTAGCCAGCAGAGATTTTCTTACCATTTTTGTTACAAGTCCCTGCCCAACTGCCATAACAGCATACATCTACCGCACACTGATGCCAAGGCAGACCTTACCTAATTGTTGTACTGCACCACAGTAATTACAGTAAAGATTTCCAACCTATTTTCTTTCTAACTGAAATATTTATAAATACCACTTTTCAGTTACAGTTGTAAGGTATATATAAACACATGAACATATATCTAAGTTCTGAGTTTTCCCGTTATCCGTATAGGACAGGTAGTGTGGTCCAGTAGTATAAACAGAGAATTAAAAGGTAGGAGGTCCCAGGTTCCAATGCAGGTTGCACTATCCAGTATGGTTAGATAGAATGAAGTAGTCATATATTCAGAGTGGACAAAGCAAAATCTAATGACATCATCCAGGCTAAATAGATCAGATGTGCTTGGATAGTGCACTACATCAACCATTGGATAGCCTAATGGACCTGATAATCCTCTAACCATACATCTCTAAATCATATACTACAACAACCCTTGAGTAGACCTAAAGACTACTTGCAATTCTGTCCTCGCAGTTTGAAAATGAGATTCTGTACTGTATTTCATTAGTACTATCCTGAGCAAATAAATTGCTAACACCAAGACAAATATTGTTGTATTCAAGTTAATACTGCATGCTGTACTAGAAAAAATGAGAAAGTGCTGACACTTTTGTAATGGGCATAACATTTTCCTTCAGGCATTATGCCAGCAGTGAATCTCAGGGACAGAGAATCACCCTAAAGAATGCAGATTTTTAATTGAAATTAATATCAAGCACATTCCCTTTGCAGTGTATTCTGTTTTGCAGCCCTCCTTTTTTAAAACAATAAGGCAACTTAAAATGAAGTAGAAATGCATTATTAATAAAATGCCCCAAAAGCTTTTGCTAGATATAAAATGATAGCTAGTGAAAATAAAAATATTTTAATTTATTTTTCTTATTTAGAATGCATTAGCCCAGGATAGTTTAACCGAGATGCAACATTTATTTTTCCATTGTATTCTTGCTTTAGTCCAATTTTACTGCTGCTATGACCCTTTAACATTAGCAATCATATATTAATGAGAAGGGAGCTCTCTACCCTATGAAGGCTGACTATATCTAAAGTAGTGGTGCATCTGTTGGGGGGGGCTGCAGATTTAAGGGTTCAAACAAAACCAGGATGATGCTCTAAGGATGCCAATGATCAGAACAAACTAAACTTCAAAATACGAAAACAAGTTCAGCACTCAGCCCCTGGGCTCCAACATGCACTGAAATGAAAAATTATAGGTTCCACATGAAAGTAAAGCAAAGTTTTTTTTTTCATTTAGTGCAGATCTTGAGGAAGAACCTTGCTGGTCACAAACACGTCAGCTGAACTGGGGGAGAGATTCCTGTTTGCACACAGCATGAACTGCATTTCTTTTGCAAATATTTACACTAAATAAACAGACTTTGCACAAATTTCCATGTGGGACTTATAATTTCCTCTTTCAGTGCAAGTGTGAGCACCAGGGCCGAGTGGTGAACTTGTATCCCTGTTTTGAGGTATAAGAGTTGCAGTACAAGCAATGTGCTTGCTATTACACCATTTCTTTCCCATCAATATTTCAAGTATCAGAGAAAGGAAGGATTTAATTAGGGGAAAAAAGAGACTGATGTCATGAATAGGGCACATGTATGAAATTAAAGGGAATGTCAAGAGACTGGGTACAAGAAGTTCAAGGTCTGACAGCATTTTCATCATGCTCTATACCTTCATATTAGTATTTCTGTACCCAGTCCAACTACAGATATAAGTTAGGGCTAGTGAAACTTATACTAGGGACAGAACTTATACTAGGGACAGAATTGATTGTACAGTTTTTTTTTCCTTGTTTTTTTTTTTTTTTTACCAGGAGAGACACACTAAGCTGAAGCTTGATTACAGGTGCAACCTGGGAGCACAAAGAAGGTAAGTGACTTGCTCAGGGTCACAAAATATTCAAGTAGGGGCTATGGAATTCAAAATCAGGTCTCCAGGTTTGCAGCTCAGAGCCACAAACCACTGCACTATACTGCCTCAAAAACTTTTTTGTAATTTTGTAATTATGCAGCTGACAAAATACATCATCTGTCAGGTGTAAGAACTGCAAGTTGCATAGCTTGATCACCCATGTGACCCATATAATGTACTTAAGACCTGACTGAGGGTTGGGTATAAGTGAATGCCCATACATCTAGGGATGTGATGAGGCCTGACACCACCGGCAGAGAACCTTACAGCCCCTGGACGTGCAGTTATCCATCAATGCCCCACACCCAAAAGGGTCTTACTCCACTTACAAAATAGGTGGGACAAATTAAAAAAAATCTCCAAAAGATAAGAGACACAAATAGAGATGGTTTCTACCTGCCAGTAATTTGTCTTTCTAGACATGCAGTAGATGGATTGTTTATAGTGTATGATGGAATGTTATTTCCAACAAAAAAAACTAGATCTTTCAAAACATTGTTATGCTGTAATAGCTACGTCATCATAGCTGTTATGCTTCACTAGCTATGTAGCTACTACAGCATAACAACATTGAATGAGCTAGCGCAAGTGCGCTACACATCCAGGAAGCAGAAGTGGCAAAAGGAAGAGAGAAGGAAAGCAGCACTGAGCGAGGACAAAAAACAGTAGAACATTTAACTGCAACTGGATGTTGCCTCCATGACATTTATTGCTTGTTGCGGGGCATCATACACTATAAAAAAATGATAGATATTTACCTCACGGTAACAAATTGTGTTAATGCCTCTTGAGGTTGCCAGTGGTGACCAAACCTCTTGAGCGTCACTCTCAAGGTTTATACAGTTGTCATGGCAATCTCTTGACACACTGACCAGCTTGTTACTGATTGATAACTATCAATTATTCTCTATATAATGGAACCTAAGAATTCATTATTCTGCAATGTTAATGCTCACACACCCCAAAAGCATGAAATGTTAACATAGAATGCATGAATTCTTAATTCTGCAAATTTACACTGGCATACACTCACACAGACACACAGGACTCATACAGAGGCAGATGTCCAATTTTATGTGGGGTGGGGAAAGCAGCAGAGGTTTCCCTGTCAAGCTGGTGAGTCTATGAGGGATTGTTGATGGTCATCAAAGACACACCAGAAATAACAAATCTGAATGGTGTATGATTTATTTAAATGTGTTCATGTGTATAAGAAAGGGATCATGAGTAGAAAGAACACTGAATCATTTATGTATTTATTTTTTACCCTAACAGAGTTTTATTTTTAGGGCCTGCTGAAGGTTTATATATAAGAGTAAAGGATCAGCTATGTTGTGAAAATCAAGAATAAGGGATATGCTCCATGGGTTCTGTATGTGATGTGTCCAAATTCCATATTACATGTTGGACCTTTATACACAGAGTTATTTGCACATAAACATATGCCAATGGAATGGCAACAGCCAATCAGAATACAGTATTTAATTTACTCATTTTCCAGGAGGTTTTAGAAGAAGGGGTCTAACAGCTGCCCAGTTTGAATGGCCTCAAAAAGGACTGTAGACATTTAGGAGACATTTTTGAATGCCCCCTGAAGAGAAGTAGCAGCCACTTGAAGAACAGAGGGGTTTGTCATACACTGCTGCAGATGGTGATTTTGTTTATCAATGCATTTATCTGTCACCATCAATTCAACTTTACAACTGCATTTTTTGACTGATGTCGGTTGCTTTCTGCATGTGTACTTGCTTTGTCTTTTTATATTCAAAAGAGAAAGCCATCTGATTCTCTTTTCTAAAGATTGAAGTATTCAAAAACATACAATCAATTGATATACAGTATCTGCCTGAGGTACAGTAGGGACAATAAAAATGTATATGTTTGCATTACTGCCTAAAGTAGGGATGGTTCTACTAAAATGCTCTTGCATTGTCCAAGATTGTTTTTGACTGGCTAGGACATGGAATATAACTAGCTTTGATGGTTTCTGGAGATATGTGGATGGCAGATGAACTAGACAAATAGGCACAGTGGCTTGGCAACAGATAGAAATCCCACTACAAAAAAAATGCATGGGTTGCTTCACATGGCGTATAAGGGTACCAATGGCAGTCAAAAATGAGGCACTGATCTGGAGGAGTGCAGATAAAGGGATGTCATGGGGAATGGCCTGAATTTATGGAAGATGCCAATAGGTATGAGACCAGAGTACACGCAGGCAAACTGTACATTTATGGTACCTTGATTCCCTTTGAGTCACTTATCTGGTCTATCTGTCATCCACTAACATCAGTTGAGAGATGACATCATTATAAGAGAACAAAACATGTGCTGTCAAGACTGGTCAGTATTTAAAGACTTTTGCTATACACAGTTATTCACATTCCCATTTTCCCTTACTGTTAGACTCAGAGGCACTATATGAGAAGCAAACCCTGTGCATGGTGATTTGAAATCTGGAAACTAAACAGAGTTCAGAAGTTCAAATTAAGGGTGTGCAATGACCTGTTTTCAAATACTAAGCTAGTTTTTACATCTGGCATCCCAGATACTCAGCTATTCATTATTCAGTGATTAGTATTTGGACACATTTCAATAAAATAACAAAACATTTAAGAACACCCCTACTGCTCTACCCAGGCAGCCAGGACTATTCCAGAGGCTTTACTCCTTCCTATCCTCTGGCATTTCCCACTCTCCATCCCTCTTCCATTGAATCATATAGTGCTTCAAAGAAATCCTAACTCCTAGCACATTGCCAGTAGATGCAGGTAAAGTTAAATAACAACACAATTTGAAAAGCAAATAATATAGTCCACATTTTCTTATAGTGAAATTTGAGCAATTGTTCAAATTTTTCTACATGAATTGTTGCACTACATGCACACCATGTACCTTGCAGCAAAGTTTACTACTCAAACTGCCACATTTCACATCAAACATTTGCTGCAAATTGTGAATTTTGGCAATTTGTATAGTAAAATTCACACCAAATGTAATAAATTATTTAGTGCTCAATTTGCAAATGCTGCGCATAATGGCTAAATTCACCACAATCCACACACAAATTTTAAATTCACAACATTCCTAAATGCCAAGAGTTGACAGCCTATTTCAAAGCATTACTTCCTCTCTAGCCCAACCACATTCCATGCCCCAAGAGGCACATACTTAAATGGTGGAACCCTTTTAACTCCAAATTCATGTCATTGTTAGTGTGCATCCTGGTAAGACCAGCCAGTCCCCACATCTGTAACCTGCAGAATGCCTTCCCCCATCTTTGCGTTCATCTAACTCACTATAGTAGTATGCTGTGAGCACAACCGGGGTAGGTTTAAGTTGGGCAGACCAATCAGGATCATCAATGACATTAAGAAAACTAACCAATCAGTCTGCCTAGCATTTTCAGTGATGCAGACTGCTCCATCCCTCCATGTGCATCATACTCACAGCACACTACTACAGTAAGTTAGAGGAATCTAAATGAATATATTTATTTTATTTAGTTTATGTTGACCGGGTAAGTGCACTAGAGAAATTCTGCCTATTTTCAGGCACAACCCGGGAAGGGGGATACAAATGAATGCCAACTGACCTTGAACCAGATTAAGCTGTTGGTGGTATTTTTGTGAATAAGGAGAAATTTAGCCAGGGCACCGGGGAATTTCCCCTACTCTTTTCGAGAAGTGCCATGGGATCTTTAACATCCACCTGAACTACCACCAGAACAGGCAGATGGGACCTCGGTTTAACGTCTCATCCGAGAGACGGCACTTCAGGAGTGCAGCACCCCCCTCATGCTGCACTACAGTGTAAGTATTGGGATATTAACCCAAGTGCCTGGTGTGGGGATAGAATCCACAGACTTCTGATCTCCTGGCCTCAGAGGCGAGTGTGTTACCTGCTGAGCCACTGACACTGACAAGATATAGAAGGCATGATGTAGATTAAGGAATGGGGCCTGGCTGAACTAATTAGGGTTTGTTCTAACTTTCTCCACCAAACTTAGGATCAGGGATGTGGTGCATGGAAGACTGGCTATAGATGGGCAGTGTTTCAAAAGATTCTGTTGGCTTCTAGCCCAGCACCAGGAAGCCAGAATTTTAAGTCACTATATGGGAGGACTAGGGAGTGGTAGAGGGTAGGAAATAATAGATTTGGGGAAGTGAGGATGGTCATGTCACTTGCCTTAGCCTCCTGGGGCAAGATGTGATAGGTGTTAGGAAGAGAAGGTGACCATGTGACTAGCCCTGCACAACTCAGAAGAGATAGAGGTTGTTTTAGTTTTTCAACACTTCTCATCTTCACCAAAATATTCTCACAAGGGGCATGGCCTGACTCTGAACAACATGGATGTCTGAACCCTGAGCTCTGATATTTAAAAAACAATCTAGCCTCATCTTCAGCCATCTAAGTCAGTTCTGCAAAATAAAATATAAAATCTGGTATACTGGATCACACTACAGCTACTTCTTAAAGTATTTCTTACCATTTTCTTATCATTCTGGACTATATTCTTACTGATTACTGCCTGGGAGCACAGATCTTAGGCCTTAAACCGTGGCTGGAAATGCAGATAAAACAACTAGCCTGGATAAAATTGAATCTATGTTTCAGAGATTAATTATGGACATAGGTGAATTAAAATCTACAACACAGCATAACACCAACACTCTAAAAACCATAGATTCTCGGCTTGCCAGCACAGAACTCAAATCTCGGCAGAATGAATCATCTGTACATGACTTGAGAGCTACAATCCAGGAGCGAGATCATACTATTAAGGATCTTCAAAGCAAAATTGAAGATATTGAAAACCGTAGTCGCAGGAATAACTTGTGAGTTTTTGGATTTCCTGAAGACTCTGAACTAAAAGTTACTATTGCTTTTTTGCTACATGCCCTACCAATTATACTGAAACTTCTTGCAGACCACAAACTAACTATTGAATGATCACATCATTTGTAAGGCCCTAAACGTTCTCCAGATCACAGGCCTAGACCGATAGTGGCTAAATTCCTGAACTTTGTACATACGGAAATCATCTTACAGAAAGCCAGAGAAACTGGGTACCTTACTTGGCAAGATCACCGTATACACATATACTGCGACTTCTCAAAAGAAATATTAGCCAAAAGGAAAGCATTTACACAAGTCAGGAGACTCATGCACCAGCTGGGACTGCGATTCACGATGCGCTACCCTGCAATTATGCGTGTATTCAATGGCAGTTCTTATAATGATTATAACACTCCAGAATCACTTATGGCCTTTTTAAACAGATTTGACACAGCTCCTGCTAGCAAACCCAATTCCCAAATAACCTCTTTGGCCCATTCCAACACTACAAAGAGTGGTTCTGATATTGGTGAGCAGACAGTCTCAGTCCCCATTGAATTAAACTTCACCACTTCTGATACATTCACAGAAACAACCATGTGGCATTCTGCTCAGCTACGAGATAAGCACTCATTACATCTTAAGCAGTGTACATTACAATGCTGCATGTTGAAAGTAACCAAATCAAAAAATGATAAATCAGATACCAGTGATTTCATTACATCGCCCATACCCCTGCACAACAAATATGCTCTCCTGCAAGATATTCAAATCTCTCAGCAAGGATCTGTCAACAATGAAGATTCATCTAACATAGAGGATCCACATACTGTACCCATAATGGAGAGTGAGTCCACGGATGTTTCATTGGCTGAAGTAGTTGCGAGATCACCACAGAAATCTTTGGAACCGCCAAAGATAAAATACCACAGCAAAGAGAAGCACAAATCTGATGATGCCACAATAAAGAAGATGGTTTGAGTAGCCTAGTCATTATTGCCTTCTTGTGTGAGACTGAACATGAGCATGACATTGGTGGATTTGGTTCTTTCTTATAGAGGTTGAATGTATCTGAACCCTGTGTGCCATACTGGTGGGGTTGCACTAGCGTGCCATGACACAGCGAGCATACAGTTTGTTACTTGTCTTTCGACTCTGCAATATCGCCCTTCAACGTAGATCTCACTAGTCATATCCTATTAAGCTATATATGTTTATCGCTTGGTTGTGGCTATTGCATGTAGTGTTTAAACAAATACTAGACAATATAAACAGTATACAGTATTCTATGCTGTTTTAATGAAGCTGTCATGTTCTTCGGGGGTATTTGATACTAGCAATTTGACTGATATAGGGACTACTGAACATACAATTTTCGAACAACTGGGATGTATATTCTTAAATTCTATGATAACTTTATAATCTTACCCTTTAGTTGCTCGAAGTCTGGCAGTATTGATCAATTACACTACAGATCCCTTATATTAACAAACCTAACAAGTTACACATTTAATGCTAGTATCTCACTAACTGCCTTCTTCCGTGAGACTAATATATAATTAATACATTTCAAGTAGTTGAGAATTCCTTAAAGATACAGAACTAAATTTGGTCATATTTTATACAATAGCTGTGAAGTTTAATCATTTTCTACTGTACTGTCCAGGATGGGTATTTTTCTGAATCTAAATCCTATGTTAATACCTAATTTAGCAATACTTAAACTTCTTTTCTGTCATCTGTGATTTTGAACTTTAATCACTATTTTATCATCTAATATAGATGATGCTAGTTGTTAAATAATGTTAGTATTTGAAGTCTATTAATAGCTTACTGAATTTATATACTCTGTTACAATTCTTTCTTAGCTATTAAGGTAATACTTTATCAAAGTCAAATTCTTTCATTTTTTCTATGGAAATAACTGTTTTTTCATTATTGTTAACAGTTGATATAGACAACTTTAATCTTTAGAAGTAAATAAGGAGTTTCAGATTTTTTAGATATATCTGTTCCCCTTATATTTTCAATGCACGCCCTAGAGAGCTCAATAGTGGTCTTGGTTTAACTTTTTATACAAACTGACCTATACTCCTCTGCTCATCTTAAATGGCTGTTACAGTGTTTTTGTTTATCATTTTATTGTTAGTTATTGTTACTATAACAATTAAGGAGAATGACAATAAATGGAACCTGGGTCTTTTCCCTGATACCCCTTCCTTTTCTAGTTTCTAATATCCCTGACCAAAATTGGATCATAACCATCAGACATGTATCCTTGATCTGCTTTCTCTGCCTCTTTATTGCTTGGTGCATTGAGATCCTGAAACAGTTACCATCACTCATCACAATCCAGTTAAATTTCATTTTTAATGGCTGACCTAATATTATATAGATGGAACGTTAAGGGTCTCAATGTGCCAAGCCAACATAAACATGTTTTAATCATCTCAAAAGAAATAAAGAACAAATTGCCTTTTTGCAGGAAACAAAATTATTAGAGGCAGATAATAATAGATTAAAGCGTGACTGGGTCGGTCAGGTTTATGCCGCTTCTGCCACATCTAAAAAACCTGGGGTTGCAATTTTAATCGCTAAGAATTTAAAATGGAAAATTTTAAATATAATGAAAGACCCAGATGGCAGATGGTTGATCGCTATGTTTAACTCTAAAACTGGACCATTAACCTTAATTAACATATATGTCCCGAATTCGGATACACCCAAATTGTTTCATAACTTGGCTCAGCAATTAACCTCTTTAAACTTAAATAACCCAATTTTAATTGGAGATGACTTTAATCTTACACTAGATTCATATCTTGACAGAAGTAATTCCTCATTGGATGCCCACCCTAGGATCATTGCTGCACTTTCTTTATTAATGAAAGACTTTGTAGATACATGGAGATTTTTCCATGCTAGAGATAGAGAATATACATGTTATTCCCATATACATCAGTCATATAGTAGAACTGATTATTTGCTAACTTCCCCCACTATTACAGCTAACATAATAGACTGTGATATATCACCACTTCTCATCTCAGACCATTCTCCAGTTAAGCTTCACTTAATATGGAATTCTCCCCCTCTGAAATCACCATCTTGGTGGTTAGACCCACTCTTACTTAAGGACCCAGAATTTATTCCTTGGATAAAAACACAAATCCAAGATTTCATTTCACTCAACAAACCGGAAGACGCGTCCATGGGCGTCACTTAGGAGGCACTACAAGCTACCCTTCATGGTAAAATCATCAGTTTTTCTGTATATTGGAAGAGGACGAGAGAGAAGCAACTTAAAGATCTTGAAAACTTACTCAAAAATAAAGAAACACGATACTCATCTACTCCTCATCCCAATCCAAAATCTCCCTTACATTGCGAAATTCTCAAACTTTGTATGCAAATTAATGCTTTAATCTCTCAGAAAACCAAAATTGCATTACTGGGAATTAAACACAAATATTGGGAAGAGGTGAAAAGGGGAGTAAATTATTGGCCTATGGACTCAGAGCACAACAGACGGAGCATTACATTGCGGGCCTAAAAAATACAGCTGGACAAATATGTACTGGCAACTCTAGCATTAACAAAATCATGTTTACATTTAATAATAAACTATATACATCCACCTCCTCCACCTCAAATCTTCATATTAACAACTTTCTGGATAAATTAGCTCTCCCATGATGTTACAAATTCTTTAGATAAACAGTTTTCAACAGAAGAGATCCACCAAGCACTTTTTTCCCTTAAATTTGGACGTTCCATTGGTGGTGATGGTTTCTCTGTGGAGTTCTATAAAAGTATGGCTGATTTATTCTGTCCCTTATTATGTAAGGTATTTCATGAATCTATAACCTCAGATACACTACCTCCAACCTTGACGTAAGCAATTATAACAGTGCTCCCTAAGAAAGATAAAGATGTTACTCGTCCCTCAAATTACCGTCCTATATCTTTATTCAATGTTGATGGTAAAATATTTGCAAAACTTTTAGTTACATGCCTCAAACCCTTCATTCCCCAACTAGCTAATAAATCTCAGGTAGGATTTGTCAAGGGTAGGATGGGTTTGGATCACCTTTGCTCTTTACTTAATCTCATGTATAAAGCCAAATCCCTTAAATCCCCTGTTGCTGCTATAGCCATCAACTTTGAAAAAGCTTTTGATTCTTTGAATTGGAATTTTCTGTATCTTGCCCTATCTCATCTAGGTATTAGTGATCATTTTTGTTCTTGCATAAAACTACTATATACTTCCCCTACAGCAAGGCTTCTTACTAATTTTACTTAATCTCAATCCTTCAAACTAACCAGAGGCACTAGACAAGGATGTCCTTTGTCTTCGTCCCTTTTCATTTTAGCCCTAGAACCTCTGGCAGCCACACTCCATCAATCTGATAAAATCAAAGGTATCTCTATCGGTAACACACAATATGCATCCCTATGCTATGCAGATGACCTGTTAATTTTGCTAGAGAATCTAGAATCTTCTGCACACCCTCTTATACAACTACTAAATACATTTACGGAACTTTACAGACTTACAATTAACTACAAAAAACCTGAAATATTACCACTCAATATGTTCTGTAAACCATACATGAATAATGTCCTTGGCTTTGGATGGGTACCCTAGGGTATTCCATATCTTGGGATAAAAATTATGCCAGACACTGGGAAAATATGGGAGGCAAATCTTACTCCAATCCTCTCAGAAATTAAAACAATGCTTGAAGGATGGAAAAATCTTAACCTATCTTTAATTGGTAAAATCAATGCAATTAAAATGTCTATTACTCCCAAGATATTATACCTTTTTTCTGACATTCTGTTAGTCTTACCCATGGTCTTTCTTTTCCGAATTGATAAACTTATTGGGAATTTTATCTGGGAAGGTCACACCCCAAGATTCTGTCGAAATAAATGATGTGCCCACTAGTCCCAGGGTGGTTTCACTCTCCCCTGGTTCTTGGCCTATCTGTGGGCATTTCGTGCAGCACAAACCACAAAATGGTTCACTAAGCCTACTAATGAATCCCCTCTATGGCTTAATATGGATGTCTGCTTGATTTTAGGAAATCCCCCACCAATTTTATCTTCAGTGCTTTACCACAAAACTTAAAGAAACATCCTACAATTCCTACATCAATTTATTATTGGTTAAACTACATAAATGGTTAAAAACTGACCTGCTCCTACCTTTTATACCCCATCTGGGGTATAAATAAAAAGGAATTCTGGAAATATCTACAAATTTGGGCTGCATTATCCCCTATACTACAACATAATCATTCAATAACATGTACTAACTTAAATATTACCTCATGGGTGAATACAACATTGGTCTTAGTTAGTGAAATATATAAACTTATTAGGGACAATTTACCAAATCAATCAATTTCAGCTAAAACTAAATGGAACCTAGCAATACAAGAAGATATAACTGAATCTCAATGGAACCAATGCTGGACCATCTGCCACAAAACCTTTAGAGATGTTTGCAGTGCACTCATTCAATATAAAATTCTTCACCTAAGGTACAGAACACCAGCTTTACTTTACAAAATGGGAATCATATCAAATAATCTATGTTGGAAATGTTATTCATCTAATGGTAAATGTGTAAACCCATCTCTACACTGTGACAATCAGTCCATCATTTAGCCTCTAACATTGTAAAACGCTCCTTACCTTTTGACCCTAAATATTTTATTCTAGGGATTTATATTAAATTATCTGTTCACCAACATAAATGGCTACAGATATTATTCATGCAGGTCAAACATCTAATTTTAACGAACTGGAAATCACAGATACTACCTACGCTTACAGATATCCTTAACAGCCTAACTCACACTGCATCCCTGGAACATCTTTCTTATCTGGCTGTTGATTGACTAAACAAATGTAATCTATTTTGGCAGAATTATATTAACTTTTTACAATCCTGAGGATCAGGAAACGCTCTTAGTTTTCCTCCCATAGATTGATCTTAATTATATTATGTATAACAATTTATTGTATCTTCTTACAATATAGGTAGGACATATAGTTCTTAATTATAGTAATGTGTTTAGTCTATATACTATGCAGAATTAACAGCCATTTGTAGTGATTGTCACTACACATCATGCTATGTAATGCATTTGTATGATCCTTATTCTAATCTAATTTTTTTTTCTTTTATACATTAATCCACTTAACAGGCCCACAGGTCCATACTATGGCACCCCAGCTGCTCCAGCCATCAGCGTATCCTATATATTCCATTGTTCTTTTATTGGGGGGGGTTATTTTGCTGCCTACTGGAGGAAATAGCTCTATGGAAATTATAAGGGACATGTCAATTTGAGGGGGAGGATGACTATCACTAAACCCGTGCAGCAGAAGTTGTTTCTTGTCTCCCCTAAGCCCCACACACTTTCCAGTGTTCCATGCAACACTACACTAATCCTACTGGTCTGTCTTTGTTTGGCAATGTGTGGATACCTTCATGTGAAGGTCATGCTCACAACCACAGCAGGAAGCACTGTTTGGGTGGGTATTATTTTCTGTCTCTTTACTGTAATCTGGAAGTACTTCCTCTGCATTGCTGTCAAAGTTCTGCTAAGGATGTTAAGGGTCTGGAATCAAATGTAATCCAGGTATCCTACATGGTTGCACAACATGCTACTATTAATGCCAGCAGCTTGGATCACTTTATAATTTTTTTGTGGGGCAAGTTTGCTAAAAAAAAAAAAAACATAAAGTGGTGCAAATGGCAGGATAAAACAAAGTAGCCTACCATGTAATATTTTTCAAAGTCAGATTTTTTTAAGGAGTAACTGTATTACAGAAATAGTCACAGTCAGTCCCTAGTCAAAAATGGCCATTTCAACAAAGGGACTATGAGTCAGCTAGATATTAAGAACCACATTACAGAAGGGATATATTCTTTAAAACACTAAAGAAGTTGCAAAGTTTGATGACGCTCACATCAAAGAGGGTACAGTCATATGACACACCCCTACAGTCTCCACTGATGTGTGATTCTGAGCCGAGGATAGTCAGTGAAGCAGAGAAATCATTGAACAACTTGCATTCAAGCACTGGGCACCATGAGCAGAAAAGACTTGCAGAGTTGTGGATTGATATGGTTTGTGATGCATAATACAGTGAAGGACTCTGGCATGTAATGGTTCATAGTAATGCTCCCCCATTGCAATTGAAGCAGATAGGTGTTATAATGACATCAGTACATCCAAATAAAAGTAGTTTAAAGCTTTTCAGATAACACTAATTTGCAACTTGGTAAAATCTTGCTAATTAACAACCATAATCAGTGTCTCAGTTACACCTCTGTTGCCTGTGGGGATTCATACCTCGTAGCTGAGATTCCTGAGAGGTGGAATATAATAAATGAGACTTAATGGTTTGAGAGGTGCTGATAAGAACCACTGAGAATTGTCAGAACTTGTTAACCAGCTTCTTTTAGCATTTCATTTGAAGTTTTTGTTACTGGTATAAAAATCCAACAGTAAGGGCCAGTAAAAAGCATGTCTCCAGAGTCCAAGAGATTACAGGCAGCAAGCAGTTAAAAACAACTTCATCACTGCATTTATTTGAACAAACACAAGAACATTCAGCAGTAATGAAACCATACGCATGTTTAAAAGACACTGGCCATGAATTCTTGTTAGTGCCATGCTAACAGGATTAGGACCACACTTACTGTGATAAGCACTGCTGATAGCATTTACGCATGGGCAGCGTTATATTTAGCTGAAAAGTTAGCCCAGTGCTTTTCTGTTAGCACAAGGAGTGCTAATGGGAGCCAGGCACCCATGCAAATAGGGGGTACTTCTTGCATGTATACAGGGCAATTCGCTCTCTCAAAGCAGAAACATGACGATATTTGGCCAAAAAATAAATAAAAAAATTAACCTTACTTTTTTTTTCTCTATAAAACATTTCTGGCATCCTCCAGTTTTGTATGGTGGTAAAATGGATTTGAATTTGTAGGTGGAACCTCAAATCCCATCAGAACCAGGACTCACTGATATCCTTCAGCTTTGTTGTTTGAGCCACAGTTTCCAATTCAGACAGCCAGGGTCAAGTGGGTAAGCCATTTTTTAACCTTCAGATTCTACACCATCCCTGTGATTGCCACCAGAAGCTCTCTGTTATAACATTTCTAGCTCAAGTGGACTCCCTACTCTGTACCATCCCTTTAGGGCATCAGCCAATTGCAAGTCCTAGATCTGAATTTGTGAGCAGATCCTCAAGGCCCATCAAAACCAGAACTAACTGAAATCATTCAGCTTTCTTGTTTGAGCCACATTTTCCAGTTCAAACAGTCAGGGGTTGAGTGCGTGAGTCCTTTTTTCATCTTCTGACTCTCCAGCTCCCCTGTGATTGCCTCCAGAAGCCCTTTGTTATGTCATTTTCAGCCCCAATAGACTCCCCAATCTGTACCTCTGCCAAAAGGGGGCCTCCAATCATAAGCTCCAGTGTATCACCAGCCAGCCCCTAGCAGTCCTGCAGAGAAGACTTGGTTTGCTGGCCAAGGCACCTAGCTTCACCTTAGCTCTTTCCTTCTAAGACTGCTAGAAAGGCAGAGTAGAGAAACTTATCAGAGCAAGGGAAAAGGATTAAGACTTATTTTGGCTAAGCAGATTTACTGTGTGGTGTTGTTTTTATTTTTCACTCACAGGGATTGCTACTGTTCGTTGTTAACATTTCATTGCTTTATTTTTCTCTGATTCAAATTGTTGTTGCTGGTATACCTTCTCCTGCATTATTACAAGATGTGCCTACAGGTGTGTGCTAACAGATTACTGCTGTAATCTTCTGATTCAAATTGTCTTTTGCAAGGTATATCTTCTGTTACTGCTTTATTTTTCTCTGTAGCAAAGTGTTTCTTACAGGGTATATCTTCTCTGAAATTACTGTATTACAGGTAGAGCTTACATTTTTGTGACTTTTATCACTGGGCTAAGCAAAATTACTGTTTGACACTGTGTTTTATTTTATTCTTGTTTTTTTGTTTGTTGAAAAGGTTTGTTGTCTCAGAGGTGTTTCAGTCTCCTTCTCACATTGAAGGAGCTAATTGCTTTCCTCCACAGCTCTTCCAAAGGATTAGGTGTGTATGTGGAGGTGGAGCTGGCAAACTGTCAGTAATTTCCAACAGAAAGAAGGGTTAAAAAGTCAGGTTAGTTGATATCTTGGAGTAGAAGACTTGGTTTGCTGGCCAAGGCACCTAGCTTCACCAGAGCTCTTTCCTTCTAAGACTGCTTGAAAGGCAGAGTAGAAACTTACCAGAGCAAGGAAAAGGATTAAGACTTATTTTGGCTAAGCAGATTTACTGTGTGGTGTTGTTTTATTTTTACTCACAGGGATTGCTACTGTTTGTTGCTAACATTTCATTGCTTTATTTTTCTCTGTAGCAAAGTGTTTCTTACAGCGTATATCTTCTCTGAAATTATTACAGGTGGTGCTTTACAGGTGTTACAGTTTTATCTAACATTAGGATAAGCTTTCAGGGTTACTGCATTTGTTGTTGACTGATTGTTTCTGCTCTTACCTCCTTGTTCTTTCATCCATGGTTCTTCTTTTTTGGCAGGGGAAGGGCCCAGCCACCCACCCCCATCCCCAAACACCCCACAATACACTTCTTTTATAGGGTACCACAGTTGTGACATTTCCTGTGGCAGAGCAGGAAGGGGTGGATCAGTGGGGCCTCCACAAGGTGAGCTCATTTACAGGGGCACTAGTAATTTAACTAGTTATAACAAGTTAAACAAAACACAATCAAACCATTACTTACATTTTTTTCCCTTTTTTTTCCTTCTAATTACTCTGACTAGGTTATAAACCCAGCAACTTATCTGGAATGGATATCATTAACTGCAGGTACTGGAACAATTTTCAGAAGGACAGTCTTACAGGATTTAGGACACTGTCCTACATGTTGGAGCCTTTGGAGATCTTAGGGCTCAGCTCCGGGCAGCATGGGCAGAGATTGCATGCCTCAAATTTCATATTCAAGAGGAAATACATTATAAGAACCACCGCCATTTCCCCAGCATCCAACAGAAAAACCTTGACCGCAGAGGTAGTTGGTAGGAGGTTGGCAGTTGGTTAGGAGGGGCAAACCGGGTGCCCCATCACTCTCTGCTCTCCAACATATTACCTCCAAAAACCATATAAACACTACAAACAGGTATCTGCCTCTGTCTCTGAAATCAAACAAAGAGGCAGAAGATACTGCAGAGCAGGACACTGCAGCACAGGAGCTAGCACAACAAAACTCACCCAAATCAGAAACCAAAACAAAAAAAAGCAAAAAGGAAATCCAAAAAACTTCTGATCATAGGAGACTTCATGATTCAGGGAGTTGATACCCATCTCCAGCCAGGGGTAATGGTCAGATGTCTCCCAGGTACATCAGCATGGAGAGACATTGCTAAAATTGTTCACAAAGCAGGAGAAAACATTGATGTCCTAGTACACATAGGGACTAATGATCTCACCAGCCGGTCAGTTGTGGAGACCAAGGAACACCTGACCAGGCTGGGTGACAAACTATCATCTATTTCATCCGGCATCTCCTTCTCTGAGATCCTGCCAGTCTGGGAGAGGGGAGCAGATGGATGGAAGGTCAAAGAAGGGGAGATAGGGGAGCTAAACACATGGCTCAAGGGCTGGTGCCAGGAAAAAGGACACAATTTGTAGGGAACTGGCAACAGTTCTGGGAGCGAAAGTTCTTTAAATTTGATGGACTGCATCTGACTAAGGAGAGAGACAGTGCATTGGGGCAGAAGTTTGATGTCTTTGCAGAATATTTAAACTAGCAAATGGGGAGAGGGGTGCAGCACCCCATACATCGAATGGGAGGAACACCCCTCCCCCTTCAGCTAGTGGTCAAACAGGGATTCAGCATGTTTGCAGTTCATTTGCATCACCAGGTAAGAAAAAAGGTTTGTCTCCCCATACGATGCACAGGGGTAATACCAAACCTCACCCAACAACTTACACACCAAAATCTGGCCAATGGAAAATCATGTACACAAATGCTCACAGCCTGGGAAATAAGATCCCAGACCAGCAGGCAATAATGTCAGAGGCTAAACTGGATATAGTAGCAATTAGTGAGACGTGGTTTACCAGTAACCACACTTGGGAGACTTCAGTACCTGGCTATGTATTGTTCAGAAGAGATCAAGGTGCAAAAAGGGGGGGGGGAGGAATGGCCCTGTATGTCAATGAAAATATCAAAGCTACAGCAGTTCAGAATACATATAAGGAGCCAGAAGAACTGTGGGTCACCCTGGAAACAGAAAATGGGACAGCCATAAGAACTGGGGTTGTCTACAGGCCCCCAGACCAGGGGGAGGACATAGACACATTACTGTTAGAAGATATACAAAACATGACAGCTAAAGGGGAGGTTCTGATAATGGGAGACTTCAACATGCCGGATACAGGTTGGCCAATACCAGCAGGAACATCCGCCAGAACTAGACACATAGTGGATTCCCTGCAGGGGGAGGGCCTCAAACAACTGGTACAGCAACCCACAAGAGACAGGGTTATCCTAGATCTAGTACTGACTAACAAGGAAGGGATCACAGATCTCTAGGTAGAAGGTCACCTGGGGGCCAGTGACCATCACACGGTATGCTTCAATTTGGCTCCTACATCTAAATCATCCCATTCCAAGGCAAAAATATGGGACTTCAGAGGAGCTGACTTTGATAAGATGGCCAACAGAGTTAAGCTAGCCCTGGCAAAAAGAAACACAGGTGAGGGGGTACAGGCAAAGTGGGCAAGCATTAAGGATGCAATACTTGAAGCAACATCCCATTGTGTTAGACAGAAAAGAAAGTGCAAAAGAAGAAGGAAACCACTTTGGTTCTCAAATACAGTAGCAGAAAAGGTCAGAGCCAAAGGCTGGCCTTCAGGAAACATAAGGAACACAGCGGGATGAAGATAGGGAGGCATAACAAACTGCCCTAAGGGAAGCAGGGAAGGCAGTAAGGCAGGCAAAGTCCCAAACTGAGGAAACACTAGCACGAACAGTAAAGAAGGTGACAAAACTTTCTATAGATACATTAGTGAAAGGAGAAAGTCCAGAGTGGGTATTGCTAAGCTTAATGGAGAAAGGAAGCATGTGAGGAGGAGGACCCTGTAAAGGCATCTATCCTAAATAGATACTTTGCTCAGTATTTACTGAAGAGAAGGTAGGGCAGGGCCACAGCTCAGCATCATGGACACAGGGGGGAGGGAGGTGAGCACTACTCCCTTCACAAAAGAAAGGGTCCTACAAGAGCTCACTAAGCTCAGGGTGGATAAGGCAATGGGACCTGATGGCATACATCCCAGGGTACTTAAGGAGCTAAAGGTGGAACTAGCAGAGCCATTAGCAGAACTGTTTAGTGAGTCTCTGAGCACAGGAGAGGTCCCAGAAGACTGAAGAAGGGCTCATGTGATCCCGCTCCACAAGAGTGGTAGCAGGGAGGAGGCGGGGAACTACAGACCAGTCAGTCTTACCTCAGTAGTGAGAAAGATTATGGAGGCACTCCTTAAGGAAAGGATAGTGCAACACCTGGAATCCATAGGGACACAGGATCCAAGACATCATGGGTTTACAAAAGGAAGGTCCTGTAAAACTAATCTCATAGATTTCTTTGACTGGGTAACCAGAGTGGTGGACCAAGGGGGGAGCAGTTGATGTCAACTACCTTGACTTCAGCAAAGCTTTTGACACTGTTCCACATAGAAGATTGATAAATGAGCTAGGTAGGCTCGGGGTGGGTCAGAAGTTGGTCAACTGGATGGCAAACTGGTTGACGGTCAGAAAACAGAGAGTGGTGGTAAATGGTATACAGTCAGAAGAGATGCAAGTCACAAGTGGGGTACCTCAGGGATCAGTCCTGGGGCCAGTCCTCTTCAACATCTTCATTAGTGACCTTGCAGATGGACTAGAGGGTAAGGCTTGTCTGTTTGCAGATGACACCAAGATCTGCAACAGAGTAGATGATCCAGGCGGGTGGGCAGAATGAGAAGAGATCTGGATACACTAGCAAAATGGTCAGAAGAGTGGCAACTGGGTTTAATGCAAAGAAGTGCAAAATCATGCACATAGGAAGAAACCCTGAAGCCACCTATAGGCTGGGAGGGAGTTGCTAGCAGTCACAAAGGAAGAAAGAGACTTGGGCATCATCATCACTGATGACCTGAAATCATCCAAGCAGACCTCTAAAGCAGTAGGTAAGGCTAGGGGGTGTTAGGGTGTATTAGTAGGGGTATCACAAGTCATAAGAGGGAGGTAATAATCCCTCTTTACAAGACACTGGTTAGGCCCCATCTGAGTACTGCATGCAGTATTAGAGGCCACACCTTCACAAGGACATTAACCAAATTGAGGCAGTCCAGAGAAGGGCAACCAAAATGGTGCAGGGACTGCATCAGAAGACATATGAGGACAGATGAACAGAGCTCAATATGTATACCCTTGAGCAAAAGAGGGAGAGAGGTGATATGATCGAGGCATTCAAACACCTTAAGGGCATTAACAAGGTGAAAGAGTCTGACATGTTTAAATATAAGAAAAATAGCAGGACAAGAGGACACAGAATGAGATTTGAGGAAGGCCGATTAAGGGGTAATGTGAGGAAATTCTTTTTCACAGAAAGGGTGGTGGATGCAAGGAATGGCTTACCACAAGAAGTGGTGGCTATGAATACAGTGTAGGGCTTCAAACAGGCATGGGATAGGCATAAGGGAGCAATACAAATGACTATGACTAGGTAGGCCACTGACAGAGCAAAGGCCAATGGCACATTTATAAGATAGAAAAAGAAATGGGCAGACTGGATGGGCCTTGCGGTCCTTATCTGCCATCAACTTCTATGTTTCTATGTTTCTATGCTGTGGTCTGAGTGCAAAGGACTGAGAGCAAAGGATATTATTTCAGTGGAATCTTCCTGGAGCCAGACATTTGGCCGGCCACATTGCTCCCCCAGTCTGCCTACTATAACATCAGCTGCTGTACTCTACTAGACTGTAGGGATACTCCACTACAGCACTGATGCTATTTCCTGCCATAGGGTAGTCCCTTTGTTAAGTCTGTCAGGCTTACATTGCTGCTGTCTAATTAGTTCATCTATCTTGTTTTAACCTGCCCTCTTATAATGTAAAATTCCACTATCTCTGTGACTACTAGATACATCCTATCTGGGTATACTGATTATTTGTACTATTTTCTCTAATTCTTAAATACCTTGCCTGCAGCACTATATATGCCTTTCAAAGGTCCCTCAGGAGCCACCTGCAAGTAAAATTTGCATGCACTTGTTCTCCTTCAATTTGTTGAATCTAACTCTGCACTTTACCATCCCCCTTCCAATTCCATCCCTTTTTCTCCCATTCTGTTTTTCCCTCATTCTTTACCCTCTACCATTAACATCACCCCCACTCCTTTCCTGTTTCCCTCCCTCTTTACCTCTTTTCATTATCATGTGTACGCAAATAACTCAAAACACTTTTGTAAATTATGTCCTGTAAATTATTATTTTGCCTTGCACTTCCATTCTCTCATGCCTGTTAATAAGTTTCTGTATGTAAGATATTACCTCAACCTTTATGTGCAATGTATACTATAAATTGTTTCTCTTGTATCTTTGTTATTTCATGTACAACTGGACGTTTGTGAAAACAGATATTTTTGCTCATGTATTCTCCAGTATAAAAAAAAATGACTGATTGATTTGATAATTATATGCTGTGCTGTAACTAGTTAATGCTGATTGTGAACTCATCTGTGAACTACACTGTAATCCTAACTGTTTTATCCTGATGTCAGCGTTACCCTGCCTTTTTATGTTTGCTTGCATGCATGTGCAAGAAACATAGTGCCATCATTCAAGTTTTCGTAGGTGTGGCACCCTGTCTTCCAATGCAGTTAGTGTGTTTGCATGGCCACAGTTCGCCAATGAATGCTGCAGCTGTCTATGACAGCAGTTGAAAATGCAGTGCCCTACAGTTGAAAGTAGAGCTCCACTTCAGTGAGCAGTGATAAGATGCATGCTCATGTGCTCCACCCCACACACATACAAACACACACACACACATACACACACACACGCATATTGCGTACTCATGCGTCTCCTCCCCACACACTGTATGGCTGACAGGGGTGCCCAATCCCTCATCGGCTCTGCTGCATTCCCTCCTCCCCAATAGAGTTCCAGGTGCCACGTTGGAAGCCCACCCCAGTGCAGCAATAGTCCATATGGCCGACGGGGGGGGTGCCCAATCCCCAGTCAGCTCCATTGCCCCCCCCACAACAGAGTACCGAGTGCCATGCTGGGAGCCCACCCCAGCATGGCAGCAGTTCTTATGGCCGACGAGGGTGCCCAATCCCCCATTGGCTCCACTGCTCCCCAAACAGCCTTCCGGCTCCCATGCTGGGAGTCCTCCCCAGCATGGCACAAGTCCCGCGTCATCAAAAGGAAAAAAAACACCTGCAAGAAATAACCTTCCCTCGCTGACTATCCTGAACCCTGTCCCAACACCCACACCCATCCTCTGTGCACTCTACCTCCTCACACCCCCCCTCACCACATACTTACCTCCGGTGTCTGGTGCGATGATCTTCGGTGGACCAGGAACATGTCTGCACTCTTCAAAGCCGACTGCGAATTGAAGAAATGCCAGTAAGCTGTATAATGGAATAAATAGGGTTTTTTCAACTTTGCTGCATATCTCAGGCATTTTGGGGAATTGTTTCACCAAATTTTCAATATGGGGGTTTTGGGACCCCACCTTGTGAATTCTGTTACTGTCATTTTGTTAATTGGCCCTGAAAAGTGATTTCGCAGTCACTGCGCTGAACCACCTTTCAGGACTGATTTATGAAATGAGTGTCACAGTTCATGAGATAGGGCCCCAAAAACCCTATGTTGAAAATCTGGTGAAAAAATTCCCAAAAATGACTGTTTTACGAGCATGCATTGTGCTGTTCCTACGCACGCTTATAAATTCACGAATTTTCGATATTTCCACCCCAGATTTTCAACATTGCCATTTTACCACACCTCCTTATGAGCAGTACAGCTGTCATTTTCCACATCTCACCCAAAATGTGTTTCCGCTCATGATGCACACAATGGTGCAGTCAGTGTGCAAAATCAATGTTCAGGACAGGTTAAGAAAATCACAGTGACACTGATCATGAGCAGAGGTGTTAAAAAGTCGATGTTAAAAATCTGGTGAAAAAATTCCCAAAAATGACTGTTTTATGAGCATGCGTTGAGCTGCTCCTACGCACTCTCGTAAGTTTGCAAATTTTCAATATTTTCACTCCTGATTTTCAACATTGCCATTTAACCATACCTCCTTATGAGCAGTACAGCTGTCAGTTTTCACATCTTGTGCAAAACGTGTTTCCACACATGTAGCTCACAATGGTGCAGTCGGTGTGCAAAATCAATGTTTGGAACAGATTATGAAAACCTCTGTGACACTGTTCATGAGCAGAGGTGTTAAAATGGCTATGTTTAAAATTTAGTGAAAAAGGTCCATAAAATGACTGTGTTATGAGCGACCATTGTGTAGTTTCCATGCACCCTCGTAAGTTCATGAATTTCTAATATTTTCAGTTCAGATTTTCACCATTGCCATTTTTCCCCACTTCCTTATGAACAGTACAGCTGTCATTTTTTACACCATGGCCAAAATGTGTTTTTGCACTTCCAGCGCAAAAATGCATGGTCGCTGTGGGAAATCACTTTTTGGGACAGATTAAGAAAATCACAGTGACACTGTTCATGAGCGGAGGTTCCAAAATGCCTGTATTGACAATCTGCTGTAAAAAATCCCCAAACTAAATGCATTATGGGTGTGTGTTACGCAGTTTCTATGCACACTCATGACTTCACTAGTTTTTTAAATATTTTCACTGCAGATTTTCGACATTGCCATTTTTTGCACCTCCCCATGAACAGTACTGCTGTCATTTTTCACATCCTGTTCAAAATGTGTTTTTGCACCTGTGGTGCCAAATGGTGCAGTCGCAGTGCAAAATCAGCTTTCGGCTAACGCACTGATGTTGCCACTGTTCATAAGGTTGGGGTCACAAAAAACCCATGTTGAAAATTTGAAGTGAAAATGCCAACGAACGCCTGAGGCATTAGGGTTTCTGACCACAACACACCACCCTGTAGAGACTGACAGGCATCAGGGGTGTGACTTGGGATTCTTGCCTGTAATGCTTATACCTTTCCACACCCTGCAGCCAGTGAGAGGCATCGAGTTATGCCTTGGACTCTTCAGCCCCAAAGTTCACCCTATTCTCCTATACAGCACCCATCTCACCATATTTCCTGATGGAATGGGGTAAGCATAAGGGCCAAAGACCCCAAGGCACCCCTTGACACTTGTCGGTGTCTGCAGGGTAGGGTGTGGTGAAATTGCATAGCTGTTATGCCTGATGACCCAAAGGCACACCCCAATGCTTGTCAGTCTCTGCAGGGTGGTGGTGGCATTGGCTTCAGTTCAATACTTCACTTCCATTCCTATTATGCAGATTTCTAACTCCTACACTACCAATGCCAGTGCCAGCAAGCAAACATTCGGCATTGACAAATGCTTGTTTTATCTGTGCATTGCTGGTCAATAAATCAGTCCCCCATTCTGTGGCTTCCACATTGGTTCATTTTAACCATTCTTGCTGACTGCTAGATAGACCCTATCTGGGTGCGCCCACAATTTATATTGTCTGTTTACTGATTTTTCATTCGTTTACTGTAGTTTTGCATTTTTTACCCAACATTTATTCATTAGTTAAGCTATTCTGCACCATTTAACTACTGTGGTTACTGTTTGCCATTTTGCTCTCACCTTCTTCCTCCTAGTTGAGATGTTCCTTTCATTGATTTACCTGCTCCATTTCCTGCTCTTCCTCCTACCTCCTCCATCTCCCTCCACCATCCAATTCTGCTACCCTCCCTCCCCCCACAACCATCTCCCTTTCTCCCTACCTCCTCTCCTCTTCTTTCCACCCTGGTCTCATGCTATCCCCTTCCCTCAACCTGGAGTTTTTCCACCATACCCTTCTCTTCCTTCACCACTCCTCCTGTCCATGCTCTCAAACCTGCTACAAGGGTAGAATGTCTCACCCCATCGCCCCCCTCATTCTCCTGGTCCTCCACCTCATGTCTAGTGGTGTGAAGTCCAAAATTATCCCACCTCTTTCTTCTTCCTCCTTCCCCTCCTACACAACTACCAAGGGTTTTAGTGTCTACATTCTGAATGCTAGGAGTCTTCTACCTAATCTTGACCTTCTCTCTGTCTGGTTTCTTCTACACTCTCCTGATGTCTGAAGTATCTCTGAGTCCTGGATTTCATTCAGGACACCAGACTGTAGCCCCTCCCTTCCTGATTACCATCTTTTCAGGCAGGACATGGGAAAACGTAGAGGAGGGGTTGTCAACTATGTTCATCAGAGCCTCTCTTGCACTATGGCCATTAGTAAGGCCATACCCTCCTCCCACAAATTTCTCCTAACCAGGTTCTCTTTCACCACTTCAGGACCTATATTCATAGGACTTGTCTATCCCTCTCCTAAGATCTCACATTCATCCCTGCTAGACTCTCTTTGCTCCATCACCTCTCACTCCTCCAAAGGTGAAAACATCCTCTTTGAGGATTTCAATGTAAATTGGCTTTCCCCATCATCCAAATGTACCAGTCACAGGACTGACTCACTTAATTTGTCCCAGATTATTTCAAAACTGACCCGTCTTAATACACCATCAATCATACTCTTCTGGATTGGGTTCTAACCTCCCCCCCACCTCATTGTTGCAACAAGTAGCAACCACTGCATGATGTTCTGTGTCAGAAAAATCCAGTTTCCCACCTTCACAAAATGTATCTTATCCAGGTCTCTTCAGTTGCTAAATGTCAATGCTGTACTGAGCAACCTCACTGCAACAGAATGGTCTGTCATCTTCTCTGTCTGTGATATTGATGTTGCCCTCACATTGCTCCACTCAAAATTCTCCACTATCTGGAACAAGCATACCCCCATCAGAAAATCCAGAATATAAACTTCCCTCCACCATTGGATTACCACCAAGATGATCAATCTGTACAAGTCCTGACACCTTGAATGGGCCTTTACGAATTATCCCACACCTCTCCTAACCTCATCTCTTTTAATGTGATGAGTAAGAATTGTATGAAGGCTGTCTGGGATGTGAAATTGGACTATTTCAAGGCCAACCTCAAGAAAAACTGTAACTCCACAGCTTAATTCTGGAAGTTTACCCACTCCCTTTTTGATCCAACTGCCCAGTGTACTCCCCTAATCATTGTGGTTAATGGTTCACCTGTGTCTGATACTACCTCTGTTGCTGCTCACTTCAAGAAGTTCTTCACAACCTGCACCTTCCCCTCTTCTACACCTTCTGCCTCCTCTCCTTCTCCTCCTTCTACTCCTACTCCCCCCACCCCTCTCATGGTTCTCACTTTCCCCTTGTCAAAATCCTGGAAACCCTGCTTTCCCTTTCCTCCCTCAACTCATCAAAGTTCAGCCCTGACTGTATACACCCCAAGCTCCTTCATCTCTCAGGTCCCGCTATTGCAGATCCCCTTGATCACCTACTCAACCTTTCCTTCTATCTCAGTGTTGTTTCTCAATCCTGGAAGCTGACAAAAGTTATTCCCCTACACAAAGGGGGGGGTCACCACTCTTCCCTTGACAACTTCTACTCCCTCTGTAAGCTGCAAGACAAACTGGTCCATTTTAGATTCCTTGACTTCCTTTCATCCTCCAACTTCCTCTCACCATTCCACCATTTCTTCCCTGCTGTGTGTCATTGAATCTATCTTCTCTGGGATGGATTGGGGGCACGTTACAGCAGCAAAATATTGATAGATCTGGCCAAAGCCTGTGATTTGATGTCCCATCGACTCCTCCTGGACAAGCTGAGCTCTACTGGCCTCTCAGATTCCATTGTCGCTTAGCTCCATTCAAACCTCATGGGCAAACAACAATCACAGGCTGGAAGTCCCTGTCACCTCCCCTTTCCATTCAGTCTGGGATTCCACAGGGCTCAATCCTGGGTCCCACCTCTTCTAAGTGTTCCTGAATGTCCTCTCCTCTGCATGTGACAACTTGCATATCTGTATGTATGCAGATAACTCAGCTATCTTCACCTCTGGTCCCTCCACCACAGCTATGGAAGACCTGCTCCAGTGGGACTTCAACAACGTTCTGCATGGGTTCCAATCCAACCAACTCAGAATCAATACTAAAAACTGTATCCATAACCTTTGGTACTAGTCAGAAACTGTCCAAACCACCTCTGGAGATAATGCCTCACTCACCAAACAGTGTAGTCAACTTTTATCACATTTTATTATGCTCCAGTTGGTGACAGCATTGCCACCAACTGGAGTATAATAAAATGTGATAAAAGCTGACTACATTGTTTGGTGAGTGAATCATTATCTCCAGAGGTGGTTTGGACATAGGCAGGCTTTGTCTGGAGCAGAGTCCTTCCTGTTGTTTCTTTCTACATGAGGCGGGCCACACTGGATTCCAGTAGGACCAGTAGAAACTGACTAGACTGACTGCCCCTCCCCTCAGTTTTCATTAGTTTACATGGCACACCTCTTAAAGCAGTTCAGTCTTTGAGTACTTTGACAGTAAATGTGACTTCTCAGTCCATATCAGTGCTATCCATGCTAAACTCCACTCCAAACTCAGTTCCCTGTATGGCATCAAAACTGCTTATTACTGAAATGGTGCTCCCTGTCTTTAACTATGTGGATGTGGTCTATGACACCACCTTTCCTCTTCCCTCACCAGACTGGACACCCTTGCAACTCCTTCTGCCACTTTGTTACACCCTCCCATACCAACCAATGTTCACTCTATTCATTTCTATCCATATTCCCGCTGACCTCAAGTCACCAGGCTCCCTATACCTCCTTCATATCTAAATACAGGTTTGGTTCCCTTTCCTCTTACCTCTCCTCTCTTCTTTTCCAAATCTCCCTGCTTCCTGTTCCCTCCATTCCAAAGACCATCACACTTTTGCACTCCTCACCCTCACTGTTCTGCTGGGCAACCTGCCTTCTTCTATCAACTTCCCTCACTCTAAAACCAGCTCCCCTCCTTTCTCTCTGCTTCTCCCTACCCCAGGCTCCCTCAGGCAGCTGTTGAAACTCCAACCCTTCCTCATCTGTTTCTGTTACCCTTCCTCCTGACACCTTCACAGCCAGGCCTTAACCATCCTGGTAAAGCAGCTAGCTAGCTTGGTCCTTGTTCCTGCCTTGGTTTCACTTCCTCATTACTACAGTTTTCTCCCTCCATTATGAGGCCAGGCATCAACTCACCCTACAGGTCATTTGCCTGTTGTCAGATTTGTTCTTGCTCATCAAATATTGCTTTTACTTCCACATTTGCTTGTATTAGGTGTCTCTTATTGAGCTGTGCTGCACTTTATTCTCTATATAGACCTGATTTTGTATTTATTCTAATTGTGTGCAAACCTTTACCAAATATTTTTTTTGACTGATTTGTTATTATGTATTGTGCTGCTATTTTATCACTTTTACCCTCCCACAGGTCACGGCTGGAAATGAGCCTAGTGTCAGTGTGCCTCTCCCAGTTGCCAATTCTCAAATCAATCAATCAATCAATAAATAAATATTTGATAACGTACTCCCTCAAGTACAATATTAATAAAGTGACATGTATAACAAGCGTGCATATACTTGTAGAACTTACAGTAGATAGTTGTCAGCAGTGGAAGTGAGTGGAGGTATGCTCCAGCTTTCATCCCAGAGCTGGGGGACTCCACCAGATAATGGGAGTAGGAGGGGGTACCACTAGACTTCTAGTGATTAACTGTTATTTCCTACTGTGACTGGGTGAGGCTGGGACCACAAGTTTACCAAGGATAAATGTGTATTTCTACCAGAACTAGGTGAGAGAGGGGGGCAACTGAACTACCAGGGTGATTATCTATGATTATACTTAAAATAAATTGAGTGATGGAAGGAAGACCACTAGGCTACCAAGTACTCATTTTTTATTTCTACTTGGACTGGGAGAGGAAGGGGAACCACTATACTACCAGGGCAATTATTATTATTCTGGGACTGGGTGAGGGAGGGGTACCACTAGACCACCAGTTGGATTACTTGTTATTATACCAAGATTGGTTGAAGGAGGGAGGTCCAATAGACTACCAGTGTGATTATTTATTATTATACTGGGATCAGGTAAGCTGAGTTCAATGGACTACCAGCGATTTCAGCTTTTAACAAATTCCATACTGGACTGGGTGAGGGAGACGGGCCACTATAAAACCAAGAATGTCTTAAGTATAGTTTGAAACCACAACACAGCCAAATACTCACTGTGTGAGCTTGAGCAAGTTGATAACCTATTAAAGCATCAGTCAGCACAGCTACAGAAATGGGCAGAAACAACTTGGTACCACTTGATATGATAAGCTGCAGCTCAGCTGAAGTTTGATGGGTAAATACATTGCATTCTTACCCAAAAATGAATAACAAACTATGCTACAGAACTGAAATGTGTGGCTGAATAACAACAGAGCACAGAGCCTCCGTGCAATTCAGGGAGGACAAGGTTGTACCCCAGATGAAATAGGTGCATAATGAGATGTTAATATTATTAGGGCCTTCCGTGGAGACTGTAATCATTTGGATATAGATGTTTAGAAATTGCAACATTATGCAATAGCAGTAACAAGTTTGAGACACAATAATGTCTACTTTGCCCCTAGGTGGCCCATTATTTCTATTTAATTTGATATCTTAATGTGACCAGCAAGTAACTGTGCTTTGTGCCTCAGCACCTGTTAGTGCTATGGCACGTGCTTCTCCCTGGAGGCTATTTCAAACTGTGTTTTGCATACTTCTCAGTTGTTCCTGATTTTAATGGATGTCCCTGATTTGAACTAAGAAATTGCCCCTCCCACTTTAATTTAGCATTTCTGTCACTGAAGAATACCAATTTGAAACAAATAATGATGCCAGCCTTTAATGTTATGGTCTAGTTCTCATTTATTTATGTATTTATTTATGACAATTTTAGATAACACCTTTGAGCAAACAGTGCTCTTTTACAAAGGTTCCATGTCTTGGAAAATGGACAAGAATAGACAAGAACAGGCAGGTAGATAACAGTTAATACAATTACAATACATGAGCTGCCAGTGGCTTTGTCAAGATAAGACAAAATAATTAGTAACTGGTAAAACATTACAGAATGCATGAGATGCTAAAGGTTTTGTCAGGTGATCTAACAAATGCACGGGAGGGCCAGAGGCAGTTGGTGAGAGGATAAGGTAGTAGGGGACAGGCAAGAACCGAGGGGGTGGGGGATTGGGGGGATGAGGTAGGTGGTGAAAGAGAAGAGTAGGTGGTGATCGAGGGGAGGATTGAAGGGATGGGAGATGTAAGTGGGGGTAACAGGATGGGTGGGGAAGGAAAGAAGAGTTAGTATGGACAAGGAGGAGAAAGGAGAGATAAATGAGAAATAGAAGGGAGTTAAGGAGGGCTAGGGGAGAAAGGGGAGAGAGAACATAAAAGCTAGGAGGTGCAGGGGGTAATAGGTGAGGGGATGAACAAGGATGTGAGAGGGAATGGAGAGAGGGAGGAGTAAAATCTGGGGTGGTAAGGGAGAAGGCTGAAGTGCCAGACATGAAATATTGGAAGGAGTTAATAAAGAGGGGGAGTGGGGTGTGGTGAGGGTGCATAAGTAATGGAGAGGCCAGGAGGGTGAGCAGGGAATTTAAGTGTAACAGTCACAGTAGGCACTGGCCACCAAGTGCTGTCATAGTTTCTGCTTAAAGAGCTGAGATTTGGTGCATTGGTGATATCCACTGGGAGTGTATTGAACCAGCTAGAGGCCCTAACTTTGTTGGAGCACTGCCTCTGAGTGGTCCGGCAGTGGGAAACTGTGAAGATTAGTGTTCCAGAACTCCTGGTAAGGCGGGTGGTACAGTGAGGGGAAAGAATAGGCTGAACACCTGGTGGAAGGAGGCCTAACACTGTCTTCTTAGCAAGTAAGCAGGTCTGATACTTAATTCTGCCTTGAAGTTGTAGCCAGTTAGCCTGTTCATAAAGATCATATGTATGTGTGAGTCTAGAGACTGTGGTGAAGAGCTGGCAGACCTTGTTTAAGGCTATGGCTGTACGCTGGAGGGCAGTGTCAGTAGCTGATCCATAAACTGCAAGGCCATAGTCAATTAAAGAGGTGATTGAGCTCTGGATGGCAAGTTTTAATGCTTCATTTGTCAGAAAGTGCCTATACCTATATAGCAGGCCTATGCATGTATTCTCAGCTTTAGCAAGGTTATTTATATGTGAGGAGTATGAGAGAGTGGAATCAAGGGTCACTTCCAGGTATTTGAACTGGTCTACCTGTTCCAGCACAGTACCACCTCTATTGTAGATTAGCAATTGTTGGAGTTTGTGTTTGTTGTGAGTACCATGAAACAGCATTGATTTGGTTTTTGAGTAGTTTAGGATGAGTTGACATGACCTAAACTGGGTTTTAACTTCTGAGAAACTATGCTGTAGCAATTTAACACAAAGTGGTATATTGTACACAGCTTCTTGAACTGATATTATTTCATATGTGCCTCTGATTTTGGTCATTTTCCCTACTGTTTTTAAACTTCAACTTTGATTTGTGAGGTTGGAGATTGAGAAGTATGATGTTTTGGTCACTCAAAGTTTTCTCTGATATATATGATAATTATAAACTTAGTGCCTTGCCAGAATTAGTGCTTATGGAGGGGACTTTGCACAGAGCAAATCTTAGCTTTAAAACTGGGCCCATAAAGTTTATCAAGTTCCTAGTGATGACAGAATTCAATTCCATAGTAAAGGTACACAGTAAAAAAATGTTCCATTGAGAAATCAACAATTAGTTATCATTTTCACACAAATAGTGTACACTGTTAGTGCAAAGAGTATGAGTTGGAAAGTTGATTTAAATGCTGGCTCAATTGTTGGGTTTACATTTTTAAATTATAATTAATACTGAAAGAAATAAAAAAATATTCTAGCATCTGTCTTTTGTAAGAAGTAGATTTTGTTGTGAGTACAGTTGGGAATAATGTAGGTTCTTATGACATACTGTTACAAATTTCCAGATATGTAAGCAATAAGACACAAAGGGGTGCATTAGATAGTTCTAACACACAGCCAGGGGCATGGTGAGCATTCCGCTCCTGGTCATGCATTAGATATGGCTAATGGACATCCCCAGAGTGTCTTTCTGCACTTATAAAATTAGTATTTGTATTTTATATACCTTTAAAATTTTAAATTAAGATGTTTAAATACTAAAATAGTACTATCCTTAGCTTAATTTTACCTAAAATTATTCCTTCTCCTCCTGCATGAGCTTAATTATACTGGTGCAGTTACGCCAGTACAGTTAGGGTTATATTGTGAGTGTTTAATAATAAAGGCAAATTTGTGTAGGGTAATAACTTTGGGCAGGTTCAACAGATTGCTCAGAATTCTGCATTCATCACTGAAAAAGGCAGGTCTATTGATATGCCAAATTTGGTTTGAATCCCTTTGACTAGTTTCTGAGATATCAAGTATTGAAAAAACAGAGATTTATGTGTTTTTGTTTTGTTTTGTTTTGTTTTGTTTTGCTGTTTTTTTGTCTGCATGTATCACAAAAAATGCTGTAGCTACTGTGCTGCAATTTTCAAAGCAGAAAACTTTGGCCACACAGATGTGCCTTTTGAAGGTTTGGTGAAAAACTATTAATCGGTTCTGAAGTTATTACACTTTGATTTTCCCATTATTTCTATGGGCAAAAAATGGATGTCCCTGGCAGCATAGGATTCTATGTTAGAGTAGAGGTCTGGCATAGGATTTTATGCTAAAGTTTAGTAATGGGCATATGCTTCTATGTCGGAGCAGCTGTCCAGCATAGTATTTTATGCCAAAGTGTCCTGCTGAAGGGTACAGGTGCAGGTCGCCACCCCCACTCCCAAAATGACTGTGGGACAGTGGGGAGCCCACTCCTAGTGTCACCAAACCACCCACTACTGTGGGACACTTGGGAGCCTACTCCTACTGTCCCCAAACCACCCACCACTGATGCACAATCATGCATAAATGGCACCTTGATGCAGGATTCTGCAATGAACTGCCATGCTATGATGCAGAATCCTGCATTGAAATATAACTTTACCCCAATAATATGGAACACTTGGGGGCCCACCCCCCAGTGTCCTGAAATCTGTTTTTTTTTTCTACTTACCATGAAAAAAAGAAAACAGTGCCCCAGTATCAGTTTTTTCATTCGGTGCAGAATCCTGCATCGTGCCATTTTCAATGCAAAATCCTGCATCAAAGTGCCTGCTAAACCCATTTTTTTGCTGACATCGGGGCACTCAATCTTTGAGTCAGCATTGAACCTCTCCTCCACTACTGTGGCACACTGGGGAGCCCACCCCCAGTGTGCTGAAATAATAAAATTATAAATAGTACTTTTCTGACACCAGGATGCCCACCCCCGGTGTTGGATGCCCCACAAAGTCCATTATTGCAATATTTAAATAGCCAACATCAGGGTGCCCAATCCCCATGTCAGCTTTCTGAAGTGAATCCCCCCTCCAGCACTCAGGAACACTGGGGAGCCCACTCCCCGTGTCCCAAAATAACAGTGTTTTGAAACTAATCAAAAAAGAAAACTGTCCCCGACATCTTTTTTTATCTGCAAAAAAAGAAAATCATCACTCATCGTCTCCCCATCCCTCTCCCCCAACCCGACCCTCCCTCTGTGCACCCATCTCCCTTACTCCCCTAACCCAATGCATACCCTCCAAGGTCAGCAGCTGTAATCTTCTGTGGACTGGGGCACGCCTGCACTCTTCAAAGCCAAACTGCAAACTGAGGAATCAAGGTAAGCACCATATTATGGCTGTCAAAGGTGTTTTCAATTTATGTTGATATCTTAGCCATTTTTAGGAATTTTGACCCAATATTTTCAACACAGGAATCTTGGTACCCCACCTCATGAATGCTGGCACTGTCATTTCATTATTTCATCCCAAAAGGTGATTTCACAGTCACTGCATGGAATCACCTTTTTGGACCAATTAATAAAATGACAGTGCCAGTGTTCATGATGGGCGGTCTCAAAAAGCCCATGTTGAAAATTTGGTGCAAAAAGATCCCCAAAATGATTGTGTTAGGGGCTTGTGTTGTGCAGTTTCTACACATGCTCATAACTTCACCAATTTTTAATATTTTCACTCCAGATTTTCAACATTGAGATTTTTTCACTCCTCTTCATAAACAGTACAGTTGTCATTTTTCACATCCTGCCCAAAATGTGTTTTCACATCTGTGGCACAGAATGTCACAGTTGCTGTGCAAAATCAACTTTTGGGATGGACTGACAAAATCACAGTGCCACTGTTCATGAGGTGGGGTCCCAAAAAGGCCATGTTGAAAATTTGATGCAAAATATACCCCAAAATGCCCATGTTATGTGCAGTCATTGAAATTTTGCTATGCTAGGTGTAACTTTGGCAATTTTTTATATTTTCACTCCAAATATTGAACATTGCTAGTTTTTCATACCACCTCATGAACAGTACACCTGTCATTTCTCACATCCAGCCCAAAATCTGATTATGCAGCAGTGATGTGGATTTACAACTGTAACACCCTTCCCCCACAAAACCCTAACACTGGAACTGCAACCCCACCCTCCACACACCAACAAGCATCGGGGTGTGGCTTAGGCTCATCGGGCCCTAACACTCACCCTATTCCATCTGTAACAAACCTGACATGATACAATATAGAAGAATGGGGTGAGCATTAGGGCCTAACAAGCCTAAGTCACACCCAGGTGCTTATTGGTTTGTAGAGAGTGGGGGTGTGGTTTGAATGGTAGGGTTTGATGGGGGATGGGTGTTACAGTTGTAAACCCTAGCACCCAATTTCCTTGCCTTTGTCACTTTAGTTATGAAAGTATGTGGAGAACCCTAATTAGGTTTAAACATAGTTTTTTTTGTGTATACATTTATTTATTTTTACCTTGGAACATTTGTCCATTTCTGCCCTTCATGGCTGTAGTTTTTCTTAAGTATAGTACAGCAGTTTGCATGGGCATGTATGCCTCCATTTAGAGATACAGAGTAACTTGCTTTAATCTCTTTTTTTTGCTACTGTTAAATGTTTTGAATTGGAGTAGTGTAGTGTGTGGAGTGGACAATCTTGTTGAAAGATGCGTAGTTAGTGAAAGGACTGAGTCATCTGGAGTGGAACATTTTTGACTGATGAAGCAGAATTAGGAAGTGTGAACTTTCTCATCAGACTTTGGACTAAGCCAGGTGACATCAAATGCCATATTTTCTTTCTGCAGGTAGGTGTATGTGGTACTATCATAAATGAAGGCAGTGTAGGTTATGTAACAAGTTCAATCAGCAAGGAAGTGAGGGTGGTTGGTGGTGGCTGCTAGATGAACAAAAGGATTAAACATTTTAAAAAATACTACTACTTTGTATTTGTTGCTGTGATGATCGAGCGAGTCAGCATGCAAGGGGTCTGCTGATGTTATGAGCAGGTGAATCGGTGGGCAGATGGGTCACTTTTGAGCAGTGCTTTTACCTATGAACTAAAAATTATTAAACTGAAATAAACTGCAGTTGTTAGTGGTTTATTAGGCACTCATTGCGATGGTTGCAATGTGACCTACAGGAATTTTAATGAAACAAAATGGAGCTGTTCTGTATGAGCAGGAAAATGCTAGCCATTTCAGTTTGAAAATTCCAAGCTCTGCACATGGATTTATTTATTTTTTTTTGTTACTTTTTTTACTGCCGTGCCCCCGGTCGGCTCTCCTCCTCCACTTCTCCTCCTCTGGCTGCCCACACCAATCTCCTCATGGGCCACCACCTTGTACTCCCCCATGGCGGGGAGATGAGGTACCCATGAATCCCCCACTAAGCATGGATCCAGAGCAGGTGGTGCCCAAGAAGATGGCACTTGCCGGTGGATGGCCATCAAGTTGCTTGACCCGGAGCCACTATTTCTGCTTTTCTTCCCTTGCTGAAGTGCAGCATGCAATGACACCTGTGAGAGGGTTCATGCACATTCCCATGCATGCCCCCATCAAGTGTCTGCCTCATCCTCACCCCACGTTCATGCGGCTCTGTGCCGTTAAGCCCCAGCCTCTGCTAGGGGTCAGGCGTACACTGGCTGCTGGACCCCCCCTCCTCCCCAGAGATGAAGAGCAGTCCATTGGATGATCAATCCTTCTCCTCCCTGCTGGCCCACGGCAACCTGTGCTCATTCTTGAATACAGGTCACCAGCACAGCGCAAGGTGTGGTGTCTCCATGGATTTATTTTTGGTACTGCATCCTGCTTCACCGGACTTGTTTTAACCTCTGCATTAAAGATGGCCAATACATAGGTAACAGCCAATCAGGATGCAGCTTTTTTCCTACCCATTTTATAATACTAAATATTGTGTTCCACATAATCATCTCTGTTTCAGCTAGTCTCCAGTAATTCTGCTTTCATAAATTTAGACAGACAATTTTCAGTCAGAAAAAAGTGGTTTTAAATTTGCTGCAGCATCCAGATTACATTTTTTTAAATGTTTTGCACACGTGGTCCCAGGTGTTCCATTCTTGGAATTTTTACTGGTACAGGTTTAAAGGCTCTTAGGAAATGTCACTTCACAGAGATTCTAAGAATAATCATAACACATTTTAAATGTTTTGTGACGGGCTTCTGAGTAGAAAATACCACATTCAGTAATTTGCATTTAGAAGAAATACAATCAGAAACCTCAGTTTGGATTTAAATTCAGAATCAGAACTGCCTGAGCCCACGGAAGCAGGTATCAGGTTTTACCATCCCTTGGTAGTCTCTGCCAAACAGGTAATTAAGCAATTTGGAATAACAGGATGTGTGTTCTTGTCTTAAAATGTCACACCTCTAGAAGTGAGACACATGTCAAAAGTTAGTGTTGCATCCACCCTAAATGTGCCAGTATTGGCATATTATGCAAATCCTGGAGGGACTTATTGTGAATTTAATGTGATTCCTCTGAGTTTTACTTTTATAAGAAAGTAATGAGATCAAGAAAGTGAAATATTTCTCATCTGTTCTATTGTACTAGAATAACACACGGTCATATGGTCACAACTGACAAATCACATGTCTTGAACTGAAATCTGTATCAGAAAATCATAACATAATTGAACACAACTGAAAATTGTTTTCCAAAGCATATACTGTACTTGATTGACTGAGCAAGAAGAAAAAATCATCATCCAATCCTTGAAGGCACAGTAATCTCTTCAATTTAATGCAAAAGTGAAATTATAGCTTAATTCTTTCATCTGTTGTCTTATTTATAATGTATGACTGTACACCTTTTTACATTGTAACTGATGCCTGTTTGAGTCATTTTTTATATTGTAACTGATGTTTGCTGTTCTAACAACTGGGACTGCACTGAAAATGAACTATGCTCAGTTGAACGTTTTCCCTTATTCTAATGAATAAAAAAGATTTACTACTACTACTACATTTTAGTGCTAAGAGCAAGTTCCAATTTCTGGAAAAGGGCCTGTTATATTTCAAGACACAGTATGTATATTTGAATAATTCCTGCAATACTATTATAATATGAATAATACCCACATTTATTTGGATTCATCTAAACATCCAAGTGTATATCTTTTGTAATAAAGACGCTTTTTACAAGCATTTGCTCATTTCACACAGTAATCTAGCAGTGGTTGGTGGGGGACAGATCACTTTGTTGTGGTCATTCTGATCAGCAAAAACTCATTCTGGACTATGAGCTCCGGTATTAATCATCTCCCTGCACAATTTGTTTCCCATTTTGTACCACCTGGAATTTATTTTGTAATCTTTATGCTGGGGGAAATTGTCAGGGGACAATTTGTACAGGGGTAAACATTACACCAGAGCTCATAGTTCAGAATGACTTTTCATAGACCAAATTTACTGGTGTAAATTGTATGTAGTCTGTTTCATGTGCAAAGCTGTGATCTTGGATACCTAGATTTTAATTCCACCACTGCCACCTAGCCAATATCATAAGTTAATAGGGCCTCTTAGGGATGTATCTTCTGGTATGAGAGACTCTGAGTATGAGGTTCAGGTGAGAGGACTGTGAAGCAGAGAAGTTCTGTCTGCCCAAACCTCATGAGAGGAGTCATTTGTTCCATAAAAGAAATTACTCAGAGGCCTTATTATCTTATTATAAGTCACTTGAGTTTAGCTGGAGTGATTTTATAATAAGTTTATTGTGCTGCCCTCCCTCCTGGCACCAATGTTGCATGCTTCCTTTTACCACTCTTGCAAGACAATACACTATACTATGAATAAGACTCACAGTTGCTCTGCACACCAATTGGCTGAAACTGCATTAGTGATTTATAATAATTGCAAAGCTACATTCCAGTTATGGGCTGAAGTACATGCGATGTTAAGGAGCAAAGTCCCCTCAATTTTGACATTTGTGTGGTGCAGTGTTTGCACAGGTTTGGATGATTGCACAAAGCAGTGATTGCCTTGCATTGCATTTGGTACTGTCATTGAAGGCATGGAAAGTTATTCATCCACCAATACATCAAGAGACAAATGTTTAACTTAGGAAAAATCCAAGGCTGCTTCAGGCAAACACTAAAACCCTGATGACAACACATTGATTTTGCAATTATTTTTTTGTCATTGCTAAAAGACTGTTTAATATATGTATTTATTTAGTTAGTTAGAAATTTTACCCAGGTAAAGCACATTGAGCTGAAGCTCATTTCCAGCTGTGGCAAGGTTCATGGAATACCAGGGGTTAAACTTGACAGAATCCCACAGGATCACAGGTCCTCATCTTTCCAAAATTGTATAAGAGATCCAGCACCTCTATTATATTTCTCCAGTGATTAAAGTGGGAGCATTCCACCACCTGTAGATCACAATTTCCCTGCCTTCAAATCCAGAGGTGAAAGCGCCACCACAAAATAATTCAAAATGTAACCATTGTAGCATAGACAAAATGAAAAATAAACACTACAGCAATTTGCTTGACAATGCTGGCCTTTGGTAAGCATCATCAGTACTTTTTGTGCCAAGCAGTCTCTGATATCTTCTGGCATTTCCCACCCACTTTGCGTTCCATGACAATCAGTACCTGGCATGCAGTGTCACCCTTGCCTTATGAATTCCTTGTATCAAGTAGACTGTGGTGTCTAGTAGTTCCTCTTGTCTTACTCCTCTCCAAGCCAAATATCCTCTTGCATCCAGTGGCACCCCCAACTCTGCTCTAGTAGAAGCACATGCTGTCATCCAGTACCACCCCCTCTGACACACTATTATATGTCAGACACCCTCTGACATCCAGTGGCACCCAGATTCCCCTGCTATAATGCAAGCAGTCCCTGGTGTCCAGTGATATCCCTTCCCATAGTAGCTGTGCAACCAAAACATAGTAGTGAACACAAAAAAGGTCACTTATAAAGTTTTATTTCATGCCTTAAAAAAGCAGTATGTGTTATTTCTTGCATAGCTATGAAATGTACCATCAAGTAAATAAATACTCTGTATCCAAGTACAAAAAGCTTATTAGAAACCAACATACCAACAGAAGGACCACCACCACCAACACCCCCTATGTATTGGAGTGCTCTACACCTTCATCAGGAGTATCCCTTCCCATATCCTGCCCACATCCAAGCAGTCCCGGGTATTCAGTAGCCTCAATTACCTCTAAGCAACAGCCATCACAAATCACCACTCATCCCCTCAGCCAGCCACAATCTGAAATACAAAACCATTGCTGTGATAAATAAAATACATACAGTGTGCTTGTATAGTATCATGGCTTACAATAATTGCACTGTCATTGACCTTGATTTGTGAAATATGTGCACACTGTCTTTATTTTCTCAGTCGTGTGTTGCTGGGTATTTTAGAAAACAGATGGCTGTGTAACTGAGTAGATGGTCTCTGCAAGCCATCATCTGAATCAGAATGATATACCAACTTACACCATGGCACTGTTCCATACAGCCAGTTGTTCTTGTAATTTGAGGAAAAACAATATTGTTATCCTAGAGACAAAAAGGTACTGCAACTGACTCTTTTTGGAAAAAAACTCACTCAGCTGGATTGTCCCTTCATTCTGGAACAAGCTTCGAAACACTTTAAAGCTTGGTTTCTTAACCAGTCTCGGTGTTTTTAATACATTTCTTGACACCCACTGCATCAATGTTTGTATTTGTTGAAAGACACCTTGAACCTCATACTGTACAATGACATTATACCACATACATATTATCTATGCTATATATCTCCAGCTTTACTGTATTTGTCATACCATGTTCTTCATAATTTCTGTGTTTGTTCTGCTTTTCTTATTTGAAAGGCTATGCCTGTAGTACAGTGGGTGGAGCAACTAACCACTCCCCCTTCTGAGCTATAAAATTCAGCTCTTTCCAGCCTCACTGAGAAGAACTTATCCTTTGCTTCAGTTGAAGGTGCTGCCTGGGCTCTGCCCTCCATTTCTCTCTAGCTAGTGTTTGTCTCCTGCCCCGTTTGTGCTTTAGACTTCTGCTTAGTTCATGTTTATTTGATTTTCTAGGTAGTTTCTTTTCCTTTCTTCCTCCTTAGCTGCAGTTTTGCTTCTCACTGTTTTTGCCTGCAGTGCTTGTGTTCTCCTGTGCTCATGTGTCATCCTGTTTTGTGTCTTTTTGGGGGGCTTTTCAGTTTTCCTAGCACCCTGCTGTCCTCTTTGCTTGCCTTGTGCTATTTAAGTTCCCATTGCTGTTTTTTTCAATAACTTGAGCAATCCCACAGATTAACTATATTCATTAACAGTTTCCTCCTGGCCTGCCAGACAGTAACTACCTTCTGGGTTCTTTGTTCACTGCAGCAGCTCTGCTAACTAGTTTTCAGTTCCTCTCTATCTTCTGCTTTCATAGCAGTTTTTTTTTTGAATACTCTATTTATTGAGAATTTTCTCTTACAAACAGCACATACATAACATACAACTACAGACACTAAAATAAACATACAGACATACACTAAAAAATACATATCCCATGTTAACACATGACACATATTATCACGTATTATCACTTAACTCATTTAGATGGATGCAGTCGAGTGTGTGTTACAATCTATACTGCCATACATAATCAGGTATTTGCATTTTCCCACACAATATAATATCCAAGAAAACCATTCTATTCTATACACGGTACAAGTGTCAGAGAGCACCTCTCGAGGAATAGTGAGTCGGCATCCAAGAAAAGAGAATAAAAACAAAAATATAAACTAAGACAGTACTCGTCTTCCCCAGTCAGATGCCTATTCCAGGGCCTAAATACTCAACCCTTTGCGGAGCATCAAATTTTCAGATATACTCGAGGACGCAAGAAAGGGGGCCCACTCCCTCAATAACATCTCCTCTTTGTCTCTTACGGCCCATGTAAGCCTCTCTAATGCAAGACAGCGGATAACCATTCTCTGCCACTCAATTACCATATTTCCATTCCAAGTGACCCAAGTATTCTGTATGCAGTGCCTTGCCAATACCAGTAAAACTCTTGTCCATCTCGGCAATGGCAACCACTCCTCCTCCCCTTCCACTGCCTCCACACTGAACAAGCAGAGCAGAGCAGTGGGTCCCGGATCAGCCGCCCCCCTGCCACCTTATTCACCTCCTGCACTACCTCCCCCCAAAATTTGACCAAGACAGGGCATGTCCAGAAACAATGAAAGAAGGTGCCCAACCCCTTATTACACCTCAAGCACAGTGGTGATACCGCAGGATACACTCTATGAACTGCCCCCGGGGGCCAGTATATTCTATGCAAGAATTTATAGAAGTCCTCCTTAAACATATTACACACCATGATCCCCTCCGGCATCCCTAAGACTATCTTCCAATTCTGTTCTGATATTTGTTGTCCCAAATCCCTCTTCCACAGAGCCCTTGTGGCCCCCATCAGGTCTGGCAGGTTCTGCTTATCTTGTTTGGCCACTTTTCCAATAAATCCTTTTGGATCTTTCTAGGCCTGTCATACCATCTGCTGTATCCTATTCAGGTGCAGTCCTCCCCTGTCTTCCATTCCCATCTTCCCTACAAATGCTTTCACCTACAGGTACTGGAATAATTGGGATGATCCCAACCTCATATCCCACCTAATCCTATCAAACTCACTTAGCTCCCCTTTCTCCAACAGAGTCCCTACATATGCCGTTCCTCCCTTCTCCCATTTGAAGAACCCCTTATCCTCCACCCCTGGCACGAAAAAAGGGTTCAGCACTATTGGGAGTAGCACAGTCTCCCTCCTTCTTTTCCCCTGTACTCCACCCTATATAATCCCTCATAGAAGCTCCAAAAACAGTCTGCTATATCCCTTGAGCTAGTAAAAACCTGTCCCGTCGCTCCCTTAACCCTCAGTATCCATGTAGGGCACCTACCCCACTTTCATTAACCTTACCAACATAGGTCCTGGCTTATTCCCCCATTTGAACACTTTTCTTTGGCAATAAAACCATGTCTTCCCAGCCTCCTCCCTTAATAAGGAATTAAGAGCCTCCCTCGCTGTTACCAGAGATCTAGCAACATCACCCCCTTCTCCTCCTCCTACCCACTTCTCCAATGCCTTCACTTGCCTCTCTAGTTCCTCCCTCTTACTTCTACTCTGTTTCTTGATTTTGGCTACATAAGCTATTATAGCTCCCCTCATGAAGGCTTTCCCAGCCTCCGAAAAGGTGGTACTAGAGATCTCACTCATGGAGTTCGTCTCCACATATAGCTTCCACTGTTCTGCTAGATATTCCTTAAATGCCCGGTCCTTGATCAGATATGTAGGGAACTTCCAAGTGGCTGGTCTGCTCTCCACCCCCTCCCCAATATCTTTAGGACAACCATAGCATGGTCTAATATGAAAATGGGGCTGTGGGTTATCTCCTTAATCCTACCCACCCATCCTCTGGGTAAGAAAACATAATCCAGGTGGGACCAGGTCTTATGGGGTTAGAATAAAGCGATACTCTCTTCCACTGGGATTGGCCGGTCTCCAGCTATCCACCATGTCTAGGTCTCCCACCCCCACCAACCATTGTCTCATAGCCTCTGTCATAGGCCTCTTCCCAATAAAGTGATCCATGCATGCATCCATGGTCCAGTTAAAATCCCCTACTAAAATAAGCCTAGGGAATTTGACAAGCAGGCCCAGCAAAGAGGCATAAAACTGCAGGTCATGCACCGCCGGTGCATATACACAACCAAACGTGAGTGTCTCCCCCTGCCAAGTTCCAGTGACAAAGATGTATCTACCCTCCTTTGGGTCTCTCACCACCATCTTCACTTCAAACACCAGGCTCTTGTGCAACAGTATTGCCACTCCCCGCTTGTGGGAGGAATAAGAGGCCGCTAAGCACTTTCCCACCCAATTTCGTACCAGCTTGGTGTGCTCTGCGATGGGTTTCTTGCAACATCGCCACCTGTGCCCCCCTCTGCCTCAGCGCAGTCAAAATCATTGTCCTCTTTACTGGACTCGCTATACCGTTTACATTCCAAGAGATGACATTCAGATCTACTGCAGCCCCCATCCCTTCACAAGCATCTTTCCAAGCTCCAGCCAATTCCCATTTAGTGTTTCCCTACACACTACCATTCTCTCATGACACTTAAAAGCTTGCTTATATATTCTCTTTAGTTTCCACGCAGTCGACTGCATCCAAAAAAAACATTACCACATATCTACAATAACAACAATAACTATAATAATCCTATCAAGAATAACATTTTTAACTTTACACCCCTGGCATATCTCCCCCCACCCACTACCCTCTCCTCTCCCCTTAGTCTTTTCTCTTTCTTCCCCACTCATCCTTCCCTCCATATTCCCCCCTCTGATTACACTAATTGCTAACATAGCACAAGTGATTATTCATAAGAAACAAATGATCAAATACACTCCTCCACAACTGAGATGCACGTCCCGCTGCTCCTCCCAACAGCCAAGTTCCCTTTAACCTGAAGTCCTCCCCCATGCGGCCCCATCAAGACAGCTCTCAGACCCAAGCCATCCATCTATCCTCCCCCCCTTCCAGGATTATCCCTGCACCCCCACCCTCTCGCCTAATCTACTCACTATCCCTCCATCACTCTCCCTCTCTCCCCTACTTCAAGAGGTAGCCATGCATCCCTTCCTCTCTTCTGGGCCCTATTTTACATCACACAGCCATAGGTCCTCACCGACTTCCCCCGTACTGCCATCCCTAGTTCCCACCCTGTACCATAGCCTGCTTATCCCCAAAGAGTTCTGATACTTTTGCACTCCCCCCCCCAGAGAGGCAAGGGCAACGTCCACTCTTCCAGCTATTCCATCCCCTAATTTGCCGCCATGCCTTTTAATCTATCTCCTGCTCCTCCCCTCACTTCTAATCTAGCCAAACAGAAAAGATATACTGTCTGTGCTCCCCACTCCCCCTCTGTTTTGCCTTCTAATATAAGCACTGCACTCCAGCGCATCTCGCAGGTGGGTTAGTCTGCGCCCTACTCTTTGTCCCCACTCCTCTCTCAAGAGAGCGATAGCATGCATGACAGTGCACACCACCCGAAATCACCCAAGACACCATGGACCCCCACCAGGTCTTATCACCAACTGAGAAGCGGCCAACCCACTCCTGCTCCCTCCACATACAGCAGGCCTCCCACTCCAGGCCCCTCACACCACGATTTCATCTCCCTAAAACATCCCCAAAATTACATGTGTCAGCGAGAGGGAGAGGTGCACAATGCGGTCCGAAGGAGGACCTCGGTGGCTCAGCATCATGCCCCAAACTCACCCGCCCTGCCAAACCCACTCTAACAGTGTAAGCACCCCACCTCCAGCCCCCAAACCATCCAGCATCCCCACCGTGCCCCCCTCCACCCCCGATTCCACCTCCAGGCTCTGTCCTCTATAACGTACCCAATACCCCCCACATCTTAACTTAGCAAAGGCAGCAGAAACAGAAAAAAAAGGGTGAAGCACTGAGGGACATTCAGGACACGAGGGCCAGACCGTGCCATCTAACCACACGCGCTAGGCCCCCCACTGCTCCTACCTTACGGTACCAGGCATCAGTCTCAAGGCCTCTCTTTCCACAATCCCAGCCTTCTAGCTTGCTCCTCAGGCCCATGTGTCTGCCACGGTCAAAGAGTCCAAGAAAAAGCAGGGCAGAAGGAGACACCAGAACCCCATCTCCAGCACTCATTGTCCCCCACTGCTCATTGGGTACTGGCATCAGTCAGACCAACGTCCGTTTCTCCTTCCTCGCGGAACCCTCAGGTGGACAGGGGGCAAGGTGCCAACAGCTCATGCAAAAACAGTTTCAAACTTCAAACAGGAACCAACATAAATGTAATCCAACCAGAAGCAAACTCCAACCAGCTTGGTCACCAGATTCATCCCAGCTCACCGACAGTCCCTCAACTCACTCTTCTCCTTAGGGCCTTGACAAATTCCTCTGCTTTTTCGAGCTCCCAAAAAGAGTATGTCACCCCTTCATGTTTGATTTTAAGTGTGGCAGGGAAGTTTTCCACCTTTAAATTCCTCAACTGAGCCATAAGCCCATTAAACGCCTTTCTCCTCTTTAAGAGGCGCACAGAGTAGTCCTGTGAAAGATATAGCCTGTGTCCTTCAAAGCTCAGGGATCCCTTTGCTCAGTATGCTTTCAGGAGCATCTCCTGATCCTGGAAATTATGAAAGCGCATGATGATCTGACGGGGAGGCTGATCCGCCGGTGGCCGTGGCATAACCGCCCGGTGTGCTCTTTCCATTTTCACTCGGCCATTTTTCACACTAATGCCCAACAACTCTGGTAGCACCCTGCTGCAGAAATCCAGGATATCATTCCCCTCCATCCCTTCTGGTAATCCTCTCAGTTGCAGATTCAAGCGGCTGTGATCATTTTCTTGGTAGTCGAATGCCACCTTAAATTCCTCCAACTCCTTCTGGAGAGCACGTACTTGCCCAGAGACCATTAGCACCTCATCCTCCAATCTCAAGATTCTTTCCTCTGCCTCCACTAACCTGGCTCCATGCTGCGCTTGCTGCTCCAGGACCTCCTGCAGCCTGCTGTCTAACTTATCCTCCAGCTTTATTAATCGCGGCTGCAAGGCTACAATCACTTGCCCGTTAACTCCTTTCCAAAAGCCGCAACCTCAGCAGCTGAAAGTGAGACAAGCCCTGCATTCTCCCCCACCGAGGCCGACGCACCCTTCTTTCCAGTTTTCCCAGTCGCCCGTTGGCCCTTCGAGGGCATGCGGGTTAGAAATTCATCCATCGTGCCCTGCTCCACCCGCCGATACAATTTTCGCCACTCTGGGGTGAGTGATTTTATAAATTAATCTTTATTTATCGGCTATCGGATGGAGTGAGAGGGAAACGTGACCGCTCAGTTAGCTGCTCATTAGCGCCCCCCTCATAGCAGTTTTAATTGTTACCTTTCCTTCTTCACCCTCCTTTTCTCCTGGGCCTTGTGTTTTTCAGTTTTACTTTTTAGGCTTTCTAGTTTCCCTAGCATCTTACGGTCCCCACTTGCTTTAACGTGTGCTTTTCAGGCTCCCTTTTTGTTGTTTTTCTATGCCTTTAGCAATCTCTCAGTTCAACTACAGTTGTTACTGTTTACATCTGGCTCCTAGCTAGGCAGACACTCCCATTTGGGTTATTTGTTCACTGCAGCAGCTCTACCACCTAGTTTTCAGTTCCTCATTTACCTCCTGTACCCCAAGCATTTTCATTTGTTAATTTTACAGCCTTAGCCTTCTGACTTGCAATGCATGCATGAGCAATTACCACTAACCTCACTTGTGGAACTAGTTGGCCTGCATTTTTCATTCAGTCCAAGCTGTAACATTCAGTCTCATGCAATGTTCTAGTTGCCATTCTACGTCACTATCAAAGGTATAATCCGAGATTCAAATAAATAAATAAATATCAGCAATCATGCCGTACTCAGTGCTAACTGTTGCATTCTAACTCATGCAATCTCTTATATCCTCAGTGCTAACAGTCCTCACATATGCTTTGTTTCTTTTATGTGCTCATGGACCTCAGGCTTGGCCACATCCTCACACTACTTCTGCATTCAGTTAAAAGAAGTATTCAGCCTTACTTGCATTTCATGTCTTTTACATTAACATGCTGTGACAATTTGCCATGGTCTCCTATCATGCCCTAGTTTTCATTTTCTGTCTCAACTTGTGCCTTTGCTCTGTATTCCATTTAACAAGCAGCTTTCTAGGGATCTGCGTGCCACTGAAATATAGGCAGTAGTACAATGTGCCCTACTGATGCGGTAGGTGGATGCCCTAGACAGGGATCTTGGGCACTACTGAAATGTAAGCAGTGGTAAAGCCCTGCTGATGCAGTAGGTGGCTGCTGTAGATGGGATCTTTGGCACTGCTGAAATGTAGGCAGCACTGCTGCATGTCCTGCTGATGCAGTAGGCAGTTACCATAGGAGGGATCTTGGGCACTGCTGAAATGTAGAAAGTGGTACAGCCCTGCTGATGTTCTATGCAGATGCCCTAGACAGGGATCTTGGGTGCTACTGAAATGCAGGCAGTGGTACATCATGCCCTGCAGATGTGGTAGGTTGATGCTATAGGCAGGGATCATGGTCACCACTGAAATGCAGTGAGAGGTACAGCCCAGCTGGCGTGGTAGGGGGATGCTCTAGACAGGGATCTTGGGTGCTGCTGAAATGTAGGCAACGGTATACTGTGCCCTGCTGATGCAGTAGGCAGATGCCCTAGGTAAGGATCGTGGGCACTGCTGAAATGTAGACAGTGGTACAATGTGCCTTGCTGAATCAGTAGGGGGATCCCATAGGCAGGGTTCTTGGCAACACTGAAATGTAGGCAACAGTATAGTGGGCCTTGCTGAACCAGTTGTCATAAGTAGGAGAAAGTTCTCTGCCACTGAACTTGTATGAAACAGCATCTCTTGCACTGCTTAAATCATAGGCATCAAGTCATCATTCAGGTTCATACATGGCAATGGTCACATCATCACTAATTTATCCCAACCCTGGAGAGAAGGCAACCAAGGTCTTGGATTCCCAAAGGTTTCCTCCTCATAGGGTTTCCTTTTCCTCTCCCTCAGTATAAAAGGTTATTAAAGTTAGGTAGTTCATAATGTAGTACATTCTATTAGTTTACCCAGCTAGGTTTCCATTGTTGGATGGAATTTGATTGTGGCCCTTCTTCTTTGCCATTCCCCTGCTCCTTTGGAAGTTATGCCCATTAGCTATCAGTTCCAATATCGGTTAGCCTCTGCTCATCCTAGTCTGGGTCTGTTTCCAGTCATACTGGTTCCATCTATCTGTCCTCAGGGTCAGTGATCTCCACTTGCTGCTCAGTCTTTTAAAGGCTTCTTTCTAAGTTACCTTTAGCCTAAGGGAATCCTTCCCATGGCATCTCTAGAGGTGGAAGCCTCCTTGAGGGTTCCTTGCCTTCATGGTACCCCAACAGCATGGTTGTTCCCCGTGGAACAGAGAGAGTGAACAGACAAAGTCAATCAACATTTGTACAGGCATAGCTCCACTCTAAGTTGCGTAAGCCAATTTAATTGAAAGGTCATGCCTGTAGTTCAGTGGGTGGAGCAACTAACCACTCCCTTTCCTGAGCTATATAAGTTAGCTCTTTCCAGTCTCATTCAGAAGCACTTTTTCTTTGCCCCACCATCCTCCCCTCCTCCTTCAGTGGCATGCCTCTCTCAATGGAGCTCCTTCCTAAGGTACCTCTAGCCTAAGGGAATCCTTCCTATGGCACCTCTAGGGATGGAAGTCTCCTCACAGGTTATTTGCCTTCACAGTACCTTGACAGGGTAGTAGTTACCCATGGAACAGACAGGGCAAACAGCCAAAGTCTATCAACAGTTGTACAGGCATACTGTAACTCCACTCTAAATTGCATTAGCCCGTTCAACCTAATATGTTTTACAATTTTGTCCTTTGTATGTACTGCCCAAATTTACCACTGTGTACCATAACCTTGCCTATTACGCACTCTGTATATGCTTTTCTGTGGATATTTTTGTACTTTTGGCTGTCTTACCTAGGACCTCCTAGTAAATGCGCATCACTCAATAAAGCCTTTTCCTGTCAAAACAAAATAAATCTGGGGTAATTATTTATTTATTAATGTCTAGGAGTAACACCTGTCAGCTGGAAGCTCATTACATGGGTTCTTTGTCAAAAGGAATGGGTAGACAAGAGGCAAACAAAACATGAAGAACTAGGATCTAGACAAATACAACAGACTACAAGATAAATATAAATACTACAAAATATTGAAATGTGCTAGTTAAATATAACATAGTTAAATAAAATGTAAGAAGATAGAGATAAAGAAGTACCAAACAAAGCTGCAATATATGGCAAAAATATTAACAGTACTGCAGACACTGTACTATTGAGGCATAGCAAGATAGTGTACTGAGATGTAGAGCATAAACATGTAATTATTCATTCCTATACTTGGAAACAAATTCATATCCTGCTGTTGAGAGGTTCAAAGAAAGTGACTACTTTATGAGGCACTGTACAATGTGTACCTCATGTCACCCAGTGAATCAACCAGAAGTTAAAGACAGATAAAGCAGGATGTAGGCAGGATGGGGAGGAGTAGGTGGAACATCCAGGGTATGGATGGGACAGTAGTGCTAATGAGGGGAGAATGAGGGGGAGGAGTAAAAAGAGGGGTGAGTGGTGGTTGTGGGTGGCTGGGAGAGAGGTGGTAGTGATGAATCAGGATGAACAGGATGTGAGGGATGGAAGGGGAGACATGAGGGATGGGTAGGAGTTAAGGGTGACAGAGAGAGAGGTGGGGTGGTGGCATTTCAGGGGAATAGGGATGAGAGGGAAGGGAAGGGGGAACTAGGGGGAATGGGTGGGAGGTGGGGTGGCAGAGAGAGGGGAGTGGGTGGAAATCAGGAGGAAACAAAAGGCCAGGGGTAGTGGGCAGAAGATTATATACTCCTAGTGGAAGCAGTCACAGCAGGCAAATACAAGAAGATTCTGCCTGAGTAGTTGCTTGAAGGAGCCTAGCACTGGGGCCAAGGAGAAGTTGTTGTGCAGTGAATTGAACCAAACTGGAGCACGATAGCCAAAGGATCTTTGCCCCTTGAGAGGTGTGGCAGCATGGAATTTTGAAGACCTGGTTGACAGTATTTCTAGTGTGTTGAAGACTGGAGAATGGGGTGAGGAGCTCTTGCACACCAGGGGGCAACAATCCAAGGTCCACTTTTTTTGCAAGCAGACATGTTTGGTACCTTAGCCTGCTCTTGAAATGGAGCCAGCCAGCCTGTTCGTTCATGTTGTAGGTATGGGTCAAACAAGCAGAGCCAGTTAGGAGCAGGCAGGCTTTGTTGTGTGTAACAGAGATCCAGCGGAGTGCCAATTCAGAGGCTGATCCATATATGACAAGCCCGTAGTCTATGAGTGATACCTCAGTGCTATGAATGGCTAATTTGTTGGCTTCAGGGGACAAGCAAAAGTTGTGCCTATAAAGGAGCCTTATATGAGAGTTGACTGCCTTGGCAGTGTTATCAATATGGATGGCATAAGACAGGGCATTATCAACAGTGACTCCAAGATACGTAAAGTGGTGAACTAGCTCCAAGGGAGAGCCCTCTATGTTGTTGATTGACAGAGGGTAGGAGCTATGTTTGTTTTGAGGGTTTTTGCTTTTTTGTAGTTCATTATGAGTTTATGGCTGCTGAACCATCTTTCAACCTCAGCAAAGTTTTCCTGGAGCCGTGTCTCTAGCATGTTAGGGTCAGGGCCACTAGTGAAGGTGACAGCATCATCAGCATACAGCAAAATATGGTCCTGGCAGACAAGAGGGAGTTTGTTTAGGAAGATACTAAACTAGAGTGGACCCAAGATGGAGTCTTGTGGGACTCCAGAGCAGACAGGTCTGCTGTCAGATAGGGTGTTCCCAATCTTAACCTGCTGTGAGCGGTCACTCAGGTAACTATTGAACCATGCTGTAGCATTGACAGAGAGTCCAAGGTCAGATAGGATTTTAACCAGAAGGGCATGGTTTACTGTGTTGAAGGCTTTGGTTAGAATGATATAGGCTACACCAACAAGGTGGCCTTGGTCCAATGAGTGATGTATGAAGCCTGTGAATTCTAACAAGGCTGTTGTTGAGCTATGCCTACTCTTAAACCCATGCTGCTCAGTACAATGCAGTTGATACTTTTCAATGTATTCGATCAGCTGGTCAGCAACTATTCCTTCCAGTGCTTTTGAGATGGGGGGGTGGAAAGAGTTTTGCGGGGTTTGCAGCAGGCAATGCCACAAGGCATCATCTCTGGGGGGTGGACAAACCTATGTGTTTGTGGTAAGGTATGGGCAGAATTTATAAAATGTGTTCCTGGGGCCTACCCTTAACTGGTGGTGGGGCAGAAAATGTGTAAGTAGGAAGTTAAATAAAAAAAAACAACAAGGTCCTATGTCAGCGTGTGGGTTGAAAACAATTCAAAATGGCAATAATGCATGCTTAGAATGGAAAATAAAGTGAGAATCGACTTTTCAACTATAGTTTTTTTTTCAGGAATTATTTATGAAGAGAAAATAGCAAAGTTACTTGAGAGGTAAGGGGAAACAATGGAAATATACATGAGGAAGGAAAATAAGGTGGTGGATCTAGAAGAACAAATGATAATATGCAAGTCAAACATAGAAACTGGAAAACAAAAAGGTGCTGATGGAGAGAGTGAGACATAAGGGGGAAGCTGACATGGAAGATAGGTTCCCATTGTCAGATAATTCTTTTGGGAGGAGAGTGGTGAGTAGATCAGTGACTTACCAAGAGTGGCTATGGGTTCCTTGCATCAGAAAATTATTTGTGTTTTTGGTTTTTGTTTGTTTGCTTGCTGCAAGCCAAGAATGGATATTGTAAAAGGATCTGCATTACCTTGCCTGCACTAGGAATGAGCTTCTGGTTTCATAGAAATGTTTTGGTCTGGGCATGACATCAAAGATGGGCTCCTATTGTCAAAGGCATGTTTCTGGGGTTCAAGCACCTGGGATGGGGTTCAGATGTCAAACATTTCTATCAGAGGTAAGAGGCATCATTTCTTTTCTTTCTATTTTGGTTTTTTTAGTAATTATCATTTTATTGGGTTTTCACAAAAAAAGAACAAGTCCACTGATACAAAATCAAATCTCTACACACTATAAACATTAATCATAGCAAATCATAGCATAATAAAGATAGTTACAAAAACAGGAATGCTTTATAATATGAAAATGCATACTGTATCTCATTATGTAAAGGAAAGTCTATGTGAGTATTTATACAGGTAGTTTACAGAATTCAGAATTTGAGTATGGTTGCTAAATATCCCAAAACATATCTAATGTGTTAACACTAACATGTGCTAGTCTCCCATAACTGGCTGTCGTGTCTATATCATGTAACTATTCTGAAAAGGTGGGTGGATCTGGTTGTTACCAATGTTTCAGAATTATGTTTTTAGCCATTATAAGGGCTACAGTTAATCAGGATTTTTGGGGAGGGCATCAGGTTCTAGCCACAAGTGTTACAGAAATGTCTCAAATGCATGACACTGTGGCAACATTGTTGCAACAAATGTGGTCGTATCATGCAGTAGTTTACAAATCTTACAAAAAGGAAGTGAAAAAAAGAAATGGGCATATATAGTAGCTCCAAAAAAGTGCTTATAACACATTGTAATTTTACATTTTGTTTCTTAAACCTACAAACCACAGTCCTCTGTGGCCAGACCTAATGAACTTGAAAATTTCAGGTTTCAAATCATTCACATTTTTCTGTTTTAGCTGATACAAATCCATCTTAAAGGGGGATTTTGCTATTCCCCTTCCAAACGTAAAAAAACACTATGTTGATGTTTTCTAGTCTTTATAGGCCGTGGGGTCCTACCACAAAGCATGGGCTTTCCAGTATTCAACTGCCTGGGCCAAATTCCTGCAATGTTCCAAACAGCTGAAAATAATAATTTTGCATAGAAATCCCACAGTAATGTGACCTTGAGCAAGTCATTTAATCACCCTGTGATTAACCTCATTTCTTCTACAGACTTCTTTTACTTATTCTTTAACTTACCAGAGCATTCATTAACCTCCCTTAAGTTTTCTTTAACTTTCCTGTGCACACTAAATAGTTGATGATAAATGTTCATGGATTGTAAATGTCTTTAAGGAGCAATGTGTATGAAAGGTGCTATATAAAATCCAAATCACATCCTTTATTATTTTGCTCATTAGACCAAAATAGTAGGACATATATAACAATATGTTAAAGGCCCAACATGACTTCACAGCCTTTAAAAGACATTAACTCTGTGAAACTCTTTTTGGCAGATATTGTCAAGTTGTATCATCAGACAAAACTGTGCACTGATGTTGAATGTGTTTCTGTATACAATAGGTGACACTATGATATGTTACTCATACAAATATAGAAACATAGACAATGATGGCAGAAAAAAGACTAACGGTCCATCCAGCCTGCCTGAGATTCCAATCTAATCCTGGAACTTTCTGTCCATACAGGGTCCTAGTCCACCCCCTCCTTCCTCCTTTCTCTTTCCCAGTTCTGTCAAGTGACCACTATACCCTATATTCTGTCTAAACTGTGCTTGAAACCAGCAACTGCTTTAGCACCCACCACCTTGGCTGGAAGTCTGTTCCATGGCTCTACCATGCTTCCTATAAAATAATACTTCCTCATGCCCCTATTGAACCTCCCTCCTGTCAATTTCCATTGATGGCCCCATATCCTTGAACTAGCATTCAAGCTAAAACTCTCCTCACAATTCACCCTTTAATTTCTTTAAGGAACTTGAAGTTCTCGATCATATTTCCCCTCTCCCTTCTGATCTTCAGTAAGCACATGTTTGTGACTTCAGGCTCTCCTTGTGATACCTGCCCTGTTGGCTCTGTATCATTTTTATTACCCTGCACTGTACCATTTCCAGCCTGTCTCTATCCTTCCTGTGGTGAGGGCTCAAGAACCGAGTGCTGTACTCCAGGTGCAGCTTCACTAAAGATCAACAAAGGGTAGTAAAACCTCTTGCTTCCTGCTGTCATCAATACCTCTCTCTTTACACCCAAGCATCCTACTTACCTTACCATAAGCCTTGCTGCACTGGCTCAATTGCTTGAGGGTATCACTCATGATAACTTCTAGGTCACATTCCTCAGCCATAGTGCTAGGTGCAGTACTTGGCAGTTTTTTGGCATTGAATTTCAACTGCCAAACCTTAGACCACCCTCAAGCATTTGTAAGGCACTCTGCATTTCCCTGATTCCTTCATTAATATCCACACTCTCAGAGAGCTTAGTGTTGTCTGCCAAGAGACACTGCCTGCTGGTGATATCTTCTGCAATGCCAGTGAGGAATGTATTATGATCAGGCCCAGGACAGACGCCTGTGGCACCCTGCTCATGACCTCCCTCTTTTCTGATTTGACACCATGGATCACAACCCTCTGCTGCCTACTCTTTAGCCAGTTTCCTATCCAGTTCACTATGTCCTTAGCTGTCCCCAGATCCTCCATCTTCTTCAGCAAGCATTTGTAGGGATGGAGTCAAAAGTCTTGCTGAAGCAAAATGCATGACATGGCCCTTTCCAATTCCTTCATCACCCAAAGAAAACTATCAGGTTCATCTGACAGGACCTCTCTGCCACATATCATGCTGTTTACTATCCTGGAGACCTTTGCTCTCCAGGTAGTCTACAAGGTCTTCCTTAATCAGTGACTCTATCACATTCCCTACAATGGAGGTCAGATTGACAGGTCTGCAGTTCCCTACTTGTTCCTTGTCCCTCCACCCTTTAGTGAGCAGAACAATGTCAGTCACTCTCCAATCTCCCATCCATAGTGAATGCTTGAATAGTCCTACTGTGGGTTCAGCAAGTTCCACTTCCAGTTCCCTGAGAATCCTTGGAAGCAAGTCATCTGGTCCTGGGGCTTGAGGGCCACCAGACCTTTGTGGACCCTGTCACTTGTCAACATTGGCAGAACTCATCTCTAGACCCCTTAATGCCTACTTTAATTCTACTCTCAGGCAAGGGCCTGTTGGTATACTGTTAAGAGTGTGAATGAATTATGGCACTAGAATCTGAGCACTGGCATTATTGTGTGACCAATTAGAGCATACAGGAGTTTGGGTGGTGGTGCACGGTGCATGTGTGGTGGTGTTGGTGTGGCTGTGAGATTGCCTCATATGGAAATGCTTCTGCAGATGTGTCAGGTTGTGGTGGTGTTTTTACAGGTGTCTGGGTGTAAGGTTGTCATGGAGTGGGTTTTTGTGTGGTGGTGCATTACAATTTCAGGGACTTGAGTATCTTGTCTTACTTGCATTCTGTTCTGAGGTACTGCAAGTGATTATACCGTTGCTGCTCTTCCTCCATTGTGCTCCCTTTATAGATTTCTCCATCCTTCAAAATTTGCCTTCCCTTCCCTGACACAGGGCAGGGGAGGTTATTATATATATGTTTTGGGGAGGGCGTGGGAGTCCCCCATGATGGGAGGTGGATGGGCCAGAGCCACGGCATGCAGGATGCATGCAGCATGCAAGGTGGTGTGTGGCACTTTGTGCTGTATTGCATAATTTATACTACTGCTTATGGACAGCAGATGGTTTCAATGGTGTCTGCGTACAGTGTATGTTTTGACCGCATTGACTGTCACTCTGTTTACCTGTGGCCCTTTGTCTGCACTCTATTTTTTAGCACTGTTTGTTTTCATCCTAAAGTGGGTGAACTGGGCCTGTTTTCCTCCCTGATGAAAACTGACACTCCATCTTACACTGCAAAGTTTACGTGTACTGAAGCTAATAATCATCATATAAAAGAACAGAGTTCATAGAAAATATTTTCAAAATTAGCTTTATCACTTTATATATTCATATTTTTACAGGTTTTCAAGTAGAATCATACTTATTTTGTATGTTTCCTTTACAGAACAAAAACACATGAATTCAAATGTTGATTACAACTCTATTGTGTATTTTCAGTGTGGATTTACTATTACCTCTTTCTAGCATTCTCAGTCAACATGCTGATCCAGCAACTTGTTTCTTTTTTCCACTTTAATTCTAGTTAGCATTGAAGGTCAGTAACACATAAACAGGCGTTTATCATCAGTTTATACATTGTTTGTATTTAATGATAGATAATTTAGGACAATTTTATGAAGAACAATGAACTATTCTTGTATGCTTTAAATGCCTTAGAACATTCAGTCAAACCAAATTCTTGGCCAGGCATACCTCTTATTTTTCCCTGTGTTGGCAGATCCTGCCACTTTCTTCACTAGCTCATTTCCTGCTCCCATTACTGATCTTACTTCTTATTATACAACAAATGCTGACCAGTTCCACAGAGACCAGAGATTCAAGACAAGAAATAGGAGCATTAGGAGCTGCCTGCTTAGAAACATAGAACAGAAATGAGAGGAAGTCTGGAGAACCACATGCTCTAAGGGAATGAATAACTCTTCTATGTACAGCTAAATGGGTGCCACTACTTCCATAAACTCATATTTAATCCAGAGATCACACATCCCAAATGGCAATTTTTTTAAAGAAGATTCAATTTACACAAGCTCCCGTATTCAGAGACATGAACAACCTCCCTGATGAGAAGAAGGGGACATAAACAAATCTAAGGTCCACATGGTGGAAGAAACATTCTATTTTATCTAAGGCTTATCCAAACACTGCTGGACAAGTTCAGTTCGTGCTCTCTAAATCTGATTATCCAACAGTGGGGCTAGCTGTAATTAGTAGTAGACTGGAAGGCTCATCACCTCTGTGCAAAATCAATCACAAAGCTGCAGGCTGCAATGCACTTAAATCACTGGAGACCCTGAGCTTTGAGAAGTCTGATTTCTCCATTTGCTTTGTGTCTTTTCTATATGTATGAGAGACAGGAAACTCTACAAATTCAATTTGACTTTCCTCTAACCCAGAAAGTCAAATGTTCAGCAGAACAGTAGTATTTTTATATCAACACAGTGCTGGTGCTTGAAATCATGCAATATGGAAAAACATATTAAACAGGGTAAACATATAACCCTTTTTATACTCCAAACATAACTATAGTAAAGTAAGAGTAAACTGATCCTAAACAGTAGGAATTAGAGGGTTTGAATCAATCTCTCTATGCAATGTCTTTTCCATTTTATGTATGTCTCTCTCGAATCTGCTGAGTATGCCTCTGGCATGTAAACAAAAACAATGGCATCTAATCAATGCTGTCAGTGTAATTTAGTGCCATCAACTAATTTTTAAACTTGTTTTTAAATATGGAAATATCTTAACGTTCTAAATATTAACAACATTGTAACAGACGGATTCACCATTTTCCTATAGAAAAACAGTTGAATATAAGACCTGCAACACCGTGGATATAATTTCATTTTTTTCATAATACCACTGTTGCAGTGTCACAGTGGTATTATTACAAAATTGGCCATTTACAAAATGTGTAGTGAAGGCACAAGTCAGCTTTTACTGTAGCTGTTAGGAGCAGTAAAGTCTAAACTGCCAAAATTGCACTTGTTCACAGAGGAAGTACACAGATGACAAAAACATGTTTTATTGAAACTGAAGAGAACAAACAAACAATAAGAAAAATAACTTTTAATTTTTAACTTACTGCTTATTTCAAACTTCCTCAGATCTTCTAGTGTAAGCAGACATCATTATTTTTGTTCTTTTTGTTATACAGAAAAAAAACTTTAAAAATCCTAGGATCCATATTTTACAAAAAAACAAAACAAACAAACAAAAAAAAACAACCATATACGGTAGGGAAGTATGTTAATATCTTATCTCTGTGATTACCAGATAATATTATTAATGAATGTCAATATTTTTTTTTATAGAACCACCCTGTATGAAAGGAATTCATTGAGTTTGCCTCAAAGCCATTTCTGAGCTATAGGTGCCATCACATGCAGCAAGCCCCACCCCCGCATCAAGACAACACACAACCATACAGCTCCACACTTCAAGATGCAGCTTTATTAGATGGGTATTCCAAAGATGCCACTGTCAAAAGCTGGACATTGTCCAGTGTCTAGGAGACTGCACTCATAACTAGGTTTTAAACAGACATTGTTTTTGCATGTTGTATGTTATACCATGTTGCTATTGTCTTTTTTTTCCTGCTTTGCCTGTGAATTGTCGACTGCATGAACATTAGACTTCACTAGAATTTCTGGCCAGAGATAAGCATCACAAATGAAATGTTTATCCTTGTATTTTAAAATGCTGTGTTAAACAGATAAAGCTGTGCCTTGAATGTGCTTAAAGAGCAGCTGACATCTTCAAAAGAACTTTGGCAAAACATGATATTTAGACATAGTTCAGCTTGTGTTTTACAGTAGTTCAGTATTTCTCCTCCCCATTACTTATCACTGAAGTCATCTGCATGAAAACAGGATCTTTGATCCTGAAGAGTTCATCTATTCCTGTTGCTTTCTCCTTACGTAAGGTCATAATACACTGCTTTTGACATAATAGCTACTCCCATGGCAACAGAATGTGATGTCACAACACAGGATTATGACTTGAGGTAGGGAGTAAGCTATAGAGGCAGATGAACTCTAAGGAATATAGTCATGCAAAGTCCCTCAGTAATACATAATAAGGAGGAGAAATTTATAGAATATATATGGAATGCAAGCTGAATTGTACCTAAGTATTACGTGTTTCAATGTTTTCTTTGAGTATCAGCAGCTCTTTAAGAAGTCTGCCTTTTTTTTTAGTAATAGAGCATCTGGCAAAATATACCAGTTGATAAATAGTGTTACCAGTAGTTATAAAAAATAAATGATGTGCAGATGTGTTATTACTCATTTGTTTCACACACCCTTGGTGTGTAATGCATGGTTAAACCACTGGATCATCACTCTCTGTGTTTATGTGGTATCATATACCTTGGGTGTGTGGAAAAAAAATTGTAATGTACATCTGCACATATATTATTCCATATGCAGTACACAGTCTCCTATTTATTCTTCTATTTTTCAACCCCAGTTTTCAGTTAAAGTGGCATAAAATGTAATCATTTGAGTTAGCAGTGCCCCATTAAAGCGGATGGAAAGCCATGCAGTATTTCCAGTTTGTGTGTGTTTATCTCTAGTTCCAATTCTGCATGTCTCTAAGATTTTGTTTCCTGTATCTCTAGTCTTTATAACCAGCAGTGCTGCATGTAGCCCTTTATTGTACAGTTATAGGTTTCTCCAACTAGTGACATAATCAGCTTAATCAGTCAGTCATTTGCTCCTGAAGCTAATTCCTTTACTTGCATAGTTACTATTTTGATGTTAATTGAGAACATTAAGGAGCTGTTCCATTTTTATCAATGTAATAGCCTAAATGAGGCTCAGTCCTTAGCCCTGTGCTCTTTAGTCTTCTTGTTAATGACCTCCAGTCAGTTTGCTCTGGTCTCTATGCATATATTCATGTTTGTGCAGATAACACCATAACATAATCTTAATTGGAAGCCCTTGGCAAACTCAACAAAACCCTTTAATCAATCTTTGCTATTATACACAGCTGGATGAACATAAACAAACTACTCTTAAACAACAGCAAAATGAAGTGACATCCTTCCATAGCAAAACCATGCCATCAAAACCTGTACAAATCATACTTCTTTTGGTTCCATGTGATAAAAGTGAAAACAAATGAGCTACAACAAGAACAGTGAGTGCAAAACAACACTGACACATACACCGACTGTACATTACAGTGATCCTCACAAACTGCTACTACACTGCTGCACTGATTTTTTTGACAAAGTCTCCATTAACAAAGAGCCAGGTTAGGGCACAAAATGCCATCAGGTTTTTTAGTTTGTGGGAGACTCTCATATTTCTATCATCTATTATATGGATTAGAGTACTGTAAGTGGATATATCCATTTATTTTTTTCTTGCACATAACTTGTGGTTCACATTCTTTGATGCTGCACATTTGGAGTGTGAGCCTTTTTGTATACTTGTGCTGACCTTCTTTTGGTCCACACACTGTTGTACCCAGGCAATCCTTTTTTGTCACAGTTAATACCACAGTGCCTGCTGCTCTAATTGTCCTCCCAGGACCATCTCAAAAACTAAGCACATCAGATGCTCTGAGTGCTGACATCCTGGTATGAGAAATTCTAAATAAATGACTAGTATCAGCATCAGGATCCACAGTCGTATTGCACTGGTTGGAGCACTAATAATGCTACAGTGTCTCAATATAGTCATTTTTTATATTAAACACCAAAATTATCTTTAAACTTCTTTATTGCAATGATTAATGCAGAAATCCATGGATTTGTTTTATTAAAATGTTTTTTTTTTTTCTGTTTTGTTTTTCAGCTTCTGCTCTTGTTAGTCCCAGAACACAGGACACTATTTTCAGAGCCCTGAGAATTCTGCAAGCCCCTGGTTCACTGATTATTTGCTTCATGGGCTTGTGGCATTCTCCCAACAGCTCATTGGGATTTTCAGTTTCATGTGGCAAATGTCGCTAGTTAGACCAGGTTTTTCCATAGCCTGACTTTTGCCATTATGGAGGCCTTTTTTACGGGGTTGCACCAAAAATTTGGCACAAGCTCCAATAAAGTGTAAAAACTGTTGCAGCTGTGCCCAATGTATTAAAATCTGGTGCAGCTGCATCAATGGAGTTTGGCACCAAACATGGGGTTTACACAGGGTTTGATGCAAGCCCTGCATCAACCTTTGAAAATTGAGCCTACTCTTTTAAGCAAGCATTTGTCAATGCTGAAACTTGCTTGCTTATATGTGCTGTTTAGATATTTGGAAGTGAAAGTACCATGCGTAAGAAATAAGAAATGAGAACCCCCCCCAAGACATCCACTGTAGTATTACAGCAATCATAACTGCATAACTCAGTACTTAGATCAGTTAGAGAAATAAACTGAACAACTAAATCTGTATTATTACAGCAATCCTAAAAGTATCCAAGCATTGCTTTGTGTCCACTCCAGAGACCCTGCTGTAATATAGGACAACAGAGGACCCAGGGTGGGAGGGTGTGCAACTCTAAAGTCCCGGCAGAGCTCCACTGAGCTCGCTCCCTCTCCCTCTCTCACTTGCTTATTCTATTTCTCCTGATGCAGCAGGCTGACCTTTTGTACTGGGCTCCTGCTTGCATTGGCACCTTTTTCTGCCCACAAAGAAATCTGCAGCAGTCCTGACAGAGCCCCATTAAGCTCGCTCACTCCCCATCTCTCACTCACTCATTCTATTTGTCCCATAGCTGCAGGCTGCCCTTTTGTACAGGGCTTCTGCCCACATTGGCACCTTTTTTGCTCACAAAGAAATCTGTGGTAGTCCTGAAAGAGCTCTATTGAGCTTGCTCATCCCCCTGTCACTCGGTCATTCTGTTTCTCCCGGCACTGCAGGTTGCCCTTCTGTACTGGGCTCCTGCATGTGTTGGCGGCTTTTGCTGCCCACAAAGATGTTCACAGCTGTCCCAACAGAGCTCCATTGAGGTCACTCTCTCCCCCTTTCTCACTCGCTCATTCTGTTCCTCCTGGCACTGTAGGATGCCCTTTTGTACTGAGCTCCTGCCTCCGTTGACACCTTTTTCTGCCCACAAAGAAATCTACAACAGTCCAGACAGAGCCCCATTGATCTAGCTCACTCCCCTTCTCTCAATCACTCATTCTGTTTCTCCCAGCACTGCAGGCTGCCCTTTTTACGGGGCTCCAGCCTGCATTGGTGCCTTTTTCTGCCCACAAAGAAATCTGCAGCAGTCCTGACAGAGCTCCACTGAGCTCACTCACTCCCCCTCTCTCACTCCCTCATTCCATTTCTCCTGGTGCTGCAGGCTGCCCATTTGTACTGGACTCCTGCCTGCATTGACACCCTTTTCTGCCCACAAAGAAATCTGCAGCAGTCCTGACAGAGCTCCATTGAGGTCGCTGACTCCACCTTCCTCACTTGCTCATTGTTTCTCCCAGTGCTGCAGGCTGCCCTTTAGTACTGGTCTCCTATCTCCATTGGCACCTTTTTCTGCCCACAACAAAATCTGCAGCAGTCTCAACAGAGCTCACTTGAGCTCAGTCATGCCCCCTCTCTCACTCGATCTTAATCTGTCCCAAACATTGATTTCCCAAAGCGGCTGTGCTATTCTGTGCTGGAAGCGTGAAAACTTATTTCGGCCAGGATGTGAAAAATGACAGCTGCACTGTTCATAAGGAGGTGGGAAAAAAATGCAAGTGTTGAAAATCTGGCATGAAAATATTACTAATTTGCAAAGTTACAAGGGTGCATGGAAACTGCACAATGCACGCTCGTAGCACAGTCATTTTATGGACTTTCAACACAAAATTTTCAACATGGGCATTTTATGACCTCTGCTCATGAACAGTGTCACTGTAATTTTCTTAATGTGTCCCGAACACTGATTTCCCACAGCGACCATGCTATTCTCTGCCTGCAAGTGCGAAAACACATTTTGGCCAGGATGTGAAAAATGACAGTTGTACTGTTCATAAGTAGGTGTGGAAAAATGCAAATGTTAAAAATGTGGAGTGAAAATATTGCAAATTTGCGAAGTTACGAGTGTGCATAGCAACTGCGTAATGCAGGCTCATAAAACAGACATTTTTTTTTTATTTTTTCCACCAAATTTACAACAAAGGCTTCTTGAAAGCCCACTTCATGAACACTGGCACTGTCATTTCATTAATCGATCCCAAAAGGTGATTCCGCACAGTGACCACGAAATCACCTTTCAGGACAGAATAACGCCATGACAGTGGCTGAATTTATGAGGAGGGGTCCCAAGAACCCCACGTTGAAAATTTGGTACCAAAATTCCTGAAAGTGCCTGAGATATGCACCAAAGTTGAAAAAACCCTATTTATGCCATTATACAGCTTACTAGCATTTCCTCAGTTCGCGGTCGGCTTTGAAGAGTGCAGAAATGTTCCCAGTCCACTGAACATCATCGTGCCAGGCTCTGGATGTAAGTATGGAGTGTAGGGGTGTGGGGAGGCAGGGCATGCTGAAGGTGGGCGCAGGTTGGGGAGGGGGCAGGGAAACTGTGAGGGTCAATTTTCTTTTTTAACAGGTTGAAAAAAAATAAAAAAACATTGCAGGACTGTTTTTCTTTTTCAGGGACATTTAGCCCACTTGGGTGGGCTCCAGCATGCCAACTGAGTGTTTTGGGGGATATGTAGCTGACAGGGGATTGGGCACCCCCGTCAGCACATAACGAAGGGGGGGACACAAGAGCTGAGGGGGATAGGGCACCCCCCTCAGCACAGAATGAATGCAGGGGGGGACTCATGTAGACAGAGAGTGGGCTCCCCCATCAGAAAGTGGAAGGGGGAACTGAAGCCGACAGACTTTGGGTATCCCGTTTGCAAGCCTTGCAATGAGGGGTCATTCCCTCATTGTGAAGTATGACGCTGCAATGATGAGGTGGCCCCTGATTGCTGCGGCTAAAATGTTTCAAGGTGGTGGCATGCTGGCTGAACTAGTGGCAGCAGCAGCATGCCACCCCACTGGGGAATGTAGGCCAAGCCTCCAAAGGCAGTGGGAGCATTGGCCACAACAGTGCCACACCTCCACTACCTGCTTCTGTAGCAAGCTGCCGCAATATGTTTCTTGCATATGCACGCAAGCAACATAAAAAGGAGCTTGACCTAGCTCCTACTGACATCGTACTATGAAGAGATAGTGGTCTTTGCCTAAGAGCACAATTGCAGGTCAAATTTAACTGTCTATGAGCTGTAAGAAAAGTGAACACCCTACTTTATGTAACAAATCTACTGTATGTTGTTGCATGATCACTGGACAGTAAAACGATTTAATTGTTCTCATCAGAATTATAATAATGGCATTCAACAAAGTATGTTATCAACTTAAACAGGACTAGACATTTTGTTTAATTTGCATCTGTTTGTAAAGTCTGTATTTTCACACAGGTTACTCAGATACCAACAAAATTCAAACTTACCTGTGCCTGATAAAATTTGATATGAAAACCATATTGTGTTATATTCTTTTTTAATGAGCACATTCTGTACAGTTCTGTTCATGGAGCCACTTATTTGGAGTTTTAAATATGTAAAGTGTATGTACTGTACTAAACTCTGAAAACTTTCTGACAGGTCAACAGCTCATGCAAAGAGTAAGGGTGGGCAAAGTTAGCCACTGGCAACTTCTGTACAGTATTCCTTTGGGGCCCATAAAGTTTGTTTGGATCTGAGAATGTGGTTGAACCACTTTGGCTTACATTGCAGTATTTTGTATGTGTTAAGGCAAACTCCAAAAAAGGATTTAAGAAGCCTTGAGGTCAGTAATCAATGTCAGTAACTCTAACTTACTTGTGGCTGGTGCTGTTGGTATACTTCTGCTGTGGATTAAAACCACCATGGCCCATAGCCCTTATAACAGAAGCTGTCACCTAGTAAAACTCCAAATTACTGGTTTCATGTGGAGAGCTTTATAGAACATTAACCAAAAAATGAAAAAAAGCAGAACAGTTTTTCACATCAATTAGTTGTTCAGACACAATTCACTGTGGATAATTTGGAGGTATGAATGTAATTTCTGATAACAGTAGCACAACAAGTAGCTGCCAGCTAGCATACAGTTCTTGCTCCCTTTATAAAAATACATATATTGGCTGGCCCATTGGTGCATTGGTTGTGATATCACTCAAGCCGCTGGTGTTCTGAGTTCAATAGTGAGCCTAGGTCATCAATGTGTAGCCAGAGGGATGTGGATTGAGCATCCCAGAGAATATTTCCCTCCTTATGGGAATTAGGGCAAACAAGCTGTACCTTGCTACCTCTACCTCTCTGACCATGGATGGCAGCAAAAGGCAAGAGCCACTAAGGGGCAGGAGACCCCACCAGTAATGGAAATAGAAGCAAGCTTGCATTTTTAAGTAAGGCCATAATCCCAAGGTGTGCCTAGGGGACCAGAGAAGAAAAGAGAGAAACATTACCCAAGCTGCATGTAGGATGACACTGACAGCCCATTCTAGACCCACACCACCTACTGGACACACTGTCTGCCTTCAGCAAGCATGATGTCTGGAAGGGGCTTGTGAAACCACAAATGGCCAATCACAGGGGGCAAGCTTGGAGAAAAAATGGTAGGCCCATAATACATAGAGATGGTGGGTGATTGAATTGGGTGGGGGGCTGTTAGTAGAAAGGGCATACCAGGTTGCATGGGGGAATAAAGTAAACTAAGTTAAAAACTGCAGATTTCACTTAAGCAATAAGGCATAGCCAGGGATTAGATTAAACTGTCGGTAATCAAGCCTAGGGGTGTGATATGGCATGAGGTGCAGCTGAGTGTCATACTACTGTTAGGGGTGATGAACTGTTGCTTTAACTCCTCAAAGTGCCTTGCTACTATTATAAAAAATCATGCAATAGAAATGTTTAAGAAGAGTACCTTTTAAATGTTTTGCTCATTAAGAGGGAGATTTTATCCAACAACTTTTTAAGGATGCTGGTTCAAAATCAGTTATACAACAGTGCTAGAGAATGGAAACATAGAAACATAGAAGTTTATGGTAGATAAGGACCGCAAGGCCCATCCAGTCTGCTCATTTCTTCCTTTACCTTATAAATGTGCCATCGGCCTTTGCTCTGTCAATGGCCTATCTATTCATACTCATCTGTATTGCTCCCTTATGCCTAACTCATGCCTGATTGAATCCCTGCACTGTATTCATATCCACCACTTCCTGAGGTAGGCCGTTCCATGCATCACCACCCTCTCTGTGAAAAATAACTTCCTCACATTACCCCTTAATCGGCCTCCCTCTAATCTCATGCTGTGTCCACTTGTCCTGCTACTTTTCTTATATTGAAACTTGTTAGACTCTTTTACCTTGTTAATGCCCAAAAGGTGTTTGAATGTTTCGATCATATCACTTTTCTTCCTCCTTTGCTCTAGGGTATACATATTGAGCTCCGTTAATCTGTCCTGGTATGTTTTCTGATGCAGTCCCCGCACCATTTTGGTTGCCCTTCTCTGGACTGCCTCAATTTGGTCAATGTCCTTGTGAAGGTGTGGCCTCCAGTACTGCATGCTGTACTCCAGATGGGGCCTAACCAGTGTCTTGTAAAAAGGGATTATTACCTCCCTCTTCTGACTTGTGATACCCCTACTAATACATCCTAACATCCCCCTAGCCTTACCTACTGCTTTAGTGGTCTGCTTGGATGATTTCAGGTCATCGGTGATGATGATCCTCAAGTCTCTTTCTTCCATTGTGACTGCCAGCAAGTCCCCTCCCAGCTTATAGGTGGCTTCAGAGATTCTCTTCCCCATGTGCATGATCTTGCACTTCTTTGCATTAAACCCCAGTTGCCATTCTTCTGACCATTTTGCTTGTTTATTCGGATCTCTTCTCATTCTGCCTATCCCATCTGGATAATCTACTCTGTTGCAGATCTTGGTGTGATCTGCAAACAGACAAACCTTACCCTCCAGTACATCTGCAATGTCACTGATGAAGATATTGAAGAGGACTGACCCCAGGACTGATATCTGAGGTACCCCACTTATGACTTGCATCTCTTCTGACTATATACCGTTTACCACCACTCTTTGTTTTCTGCCCATCAACCAGTTTGCCACCCAGTTGACCAACTTCTGAGCCACCCTGAGGCTACTCAGCTTATTAATCAATCTTCTATGTGGAACAGTATCAAAAGCTTAGCTGAAGTCAAGGCAGGCGACATCAACTGCTCCCCTTTGGTCCACCACTCTGGTTACCCAGTCAAAGAAATCTACTAGATTAGTTTGACAGGATCTTCCTTTTGTAAACCCATGCTGTCTTGGATCCTGTCCTCCTAAGGATTCCAGGTGTTGCATTATCCTTTGCTTAAGGAGGGCCTCCATAATCTTACCCACTACTGAGGTAAGACTGACTGGTCTGTAGTTCCCTGCTGATAGGAAGAATTCACATGTCATGGTGATCAAGCTGTACATGAAAGTGTAACAGAGATTAATGCAGTGGTCTCAGACCACTGATAACCAATCAGATTTCAGCATCTCTAAGATCATTTTTGTAACAGAAATCAAATATTATGTGGAAAGCATTATGATACAATGGCATTATTTAAACCCATGAAGCTTTAATATGAAAATTTCATGACAGAATAGGAAGGCATGACATTTGAATACACATCATTGAATTATGAAATAGAAAATTCCATGTTTGAATCCCAACAAGACTTTTAACTCACATTGTGAACCCAAGTAAGTCAGAAGGGCCTCATAGTTGAACTGTGTACAATGTGGAATACAGACATTTTTGTGAGTGTGCTACTTTGAACATGGCCCAAATGGAGGTAGATTGGAAAACTGGACACTACAATCATGGACATTGATAACAAGTTTCCAAATTACCTCATGGGAATGCAACACAAAGCAAAGCCCTAATTCTCATGAGATCACACTCCCTTATGAGATCACATACCTTGGGAGTGACCACGCATGTTAATCATATCATCACAGTCAGAAGGCAGAGCACTTTGCAAATAATGTACAGAATCCCTTAGCTATGAATTGCTGAACTGTAATATTCATATATTATGTACTAATAATCCTACTCAACCTGAAAAGCCCCAACACCCTCTTGGCTGTGAGTCATAGCACATTGTTCCATGAAAAGGATGGCAGCTTTTCATCTCCCACTCCACATCCCCACTGAATAGTCCCTGGTGTCCAGTGCACCCCTGCCAATCTTCCCATTCTCATTAACTAAATCCCAGATGTACATTGTCACCCCATATATCCAAGAGAACCCCAACCACCCTCAGTATGCCATGTTGGCCGGCACAAACCTTCCTCTTACATCCCTGGCTGACTGCTGTCTATCTTACATAAACACTCTATCGATATACGAGTGGGCTTTATAGCTGTGTGACTTCCATAAAAAAATCATTGATGCTATGACCTTGGTTCTTCCATTTACAGCATTTCCTATGTTGTTCCAGTTGCAATTTGTTTTCTTTTTGTTATGTCTAGTTAATTACATACAGGAGAGAATCACTTGCTTTACTTTTTTTCTGGTCAGTTTATCAGAAAGATTAAGGGTATTCAACATTTTGCTCAACTGCTGCAGGAAATTATTGTATTTGATGATATTATCCATTGTGATTGTTTGGGGTCTGCTCTGGGTTTGTGGTGGCTTAGCTCTCCCTTTGTTTGATGGTGTCTTTTTGGCTTTGTTTCCTCATTTTGATTTGGCACTTTTTTTTCTATTGTGCAGTTTCTTGGTAATTTATTGGTGTCTTCCTTTTTTGGTATTGATGGAGGGTTGTTCTGCTATTGGCTGAGAGGGGAACTCAACTGAATGCAGGACTGGGATCCAGAGAGGGGTCGAGAAGTTCCCAAGTGACAAACAGGCCTGCATATATCCAGCAGTTAGTAATCAGATATTTAACTAGTCACTTGTATTGAGGAAAGGAGAGAGGATGGAGACACTGGGGACAGTTGCACTTTATAGTATTTTTCCATACTGGAGCTTTGAGAGAATAACTTTTTAACACTATCGTATTGAGAAATGTGCTTACAGTACTTCAAGCATTTATACTAGTTTCTGGTTTGTGGGTTAATATTGTTGGGAATAGAACCTACTCTAAATTTTTGTGAATGCTGCTTTTACTATTGTTTATCATTCTATTAACACATTGTACTGCCAGCAGTAGAGTTAGTCATTTTACAAACACATATCCTGAAGCAGCAAGGCTTCAATTGTACCCTTTTTGTGGCACATTGGGTATGAAATATAAACATAGTTAATGTAGCCTGTAATGTGCTACAAGTCTCAGTGGTTGACAGGGACCTGGGGGTGCTGGTGGATGTCAAGATGAACAACTCAGAGACTTGTCGGAGGCAGCGACAAAGGCCAACAGGATGCCTGGATGCATCGCTAGGGGGCTCACCTCCAGAAGGAGGGAAGTGATACTCCCACTGTATAACTGCTTGGTTAGGCCACACCTCAAGTACTGCATGCAGTTTTGGAGGCCACATTTAAAGAGGGACATTGAACTCCTTGAGAGGGTCCAGAGGAGGGCAACCAAAATGATTTGGGGCTTGGGGGATAGTACCTATGGGGAGAGGCTCAAAAAGCTAAATATGTACACATTGGAAGAGAGAACAGACTGGGGGGGACATGATAGAAGTCTTCAGGTACATGAAGGGGATAAATAGGGGAGAAGCAGTTGGGGTGCTCTGAAGGAAGGAGGGGGACAACTAGAGGGCATGGGTGGAAGCTGGAGGGGAGATTCAGGGGAGAAATGAGGAGGTGCTACTTCACTGAGAGGGTGGTAGAGCCATGGAATGTGCTGCCCAGGGGGCTGGTGGAGGCAGAAATGATGGAAAGGGTTCAAGAGGGGGTGGGACAGGTACAGGGGAAGGGTTCTGGAAGCAAAAACCAGTGCAGCAAGAATAGCCGGGACAGGGAAGGGAGAAGCTAGAGAGGTAGAGGGGGGCAGCAAGGTCAGCTCCCAGGGTTGGGGCTGACCAAATGAGCAGACACGAAAGACAATTAGGCCAATTCTGCTGGCATTATAGTATATTAGTATGTTAGCCTGAGATTTACTTTAAGTCTCATTGATACGTTAGCTAAGCTTTTTAGATTTTATTTTGTAATTCAATCAGAAAATGGATAGATAAGAAAAGACTGCTAGCAGATAAGTAGGCAGAATTTAAGAAAAAATACTGCACCTTAGTTAATCATTTCTTTCTATTTTATAAACAAAAACATCAGCCAGAAAAAAAGTAAAATGTTGTGCTGCATTTATAGAATACAAATCAGCTTTTGAACCTATTGACAAAAATATATTGTAGCAGAAACTTAATAAATTGGACATGCATCCATATTTACTAATGATTATCAATGATTATCAGAGGGACACATTGATCAGTGTCTGCGTAGGACCTGATAAGGATTTATCAGAGTTTTGTGAATCTGCTTAGGGATTTAGATTGGGCTGCATCTTGATCACAACTTTGTTCTCTCTTTTTATAAATGGAGTGATAGAAAAACTGGAAGAAAATCACTTCCAAGAACCAGCATTCTTAAACAGTTGTGGGTACAATAGAAGAATATTGGCAATATGGTATGAAAATGATTTTAGCTCTACTAGCCTTTTCTTTAGTAGGTATTTTATGCTTTGATAAAATATGAGTGGATGACATAAAACAAGCAATAAATAATTAAAAGGCAAAAATGAATGTCAAGCTTCTTTACTGTTTACAAATGTGGGGTTCTGAAGTAGTCACAAAATAGGTTCTCACAAACATTGTTAATAGTACCTCCTAGTTCTCTGTTGCCATTATAAGAGCAGAATCTGGAATCCTTATATTGAATTTTCAATGTTGTATTAGCGTGATAGATTATTGAAAAAAAAGGTATTACATGTGTGTCTGAACAGATTGCTCAAAATCTTTGTAACAGAGGTGTTAATATTTGAAATTCAGAAAAGTCAGTTTGGATGACTAACATTTTTAAAGAAGTTATTGATGTGAATTGGGAAACACAGTAAGTGGGATTTTCATGAATACAAAGAAAGTTGAGTAATCTACTCTTAGATATGTTTAAGGAATGATGGTGAGATGTTAGAAATCATCACGAGTTGGCAAACATTACTACAGTAGTATAAAAATTACATCATATTATCCATATATTAAATCTGTATAGTGGGAAGAATGCATCATAGTCCCTGTAAACACACCGGCATAAGATGGGCCATTTCAAAATTAAAGCATGTAGTTGATGTTTTCAGCCCATATAGTGGAACTTTATCAGAAAATTTCTATTTATGATAGAATGTGCAGCTGTCATTTAAAAACTCAATAAACCATCAGATGCTATGTACTAATCTGCTCCCTATATGAAAATATTGGAGCTGCATTTTAACTCCTTTTGTAGAAATAAAAAATGTAATTTGAACTCAATTGACTTAATATTTAGTCTTGTAAAAGGAATGGATGCTTAACTTGCAATAGCCATTGCCATCTTTACTTTTAAAGCAGAACAAATTAAAAGAAGATTAAAAACCTGAAAGCTACTGTACATGTTTTGCAAATATAATTTGGGTCAACAAAAGACAATGATAACAATAGTATGCAGAAACATTTATGACTAGACTATACACTTTATCTTTGATATAGCCAGATTAATTAACTTAGAATTTGCTATATGTACATTTTTGAGAATTAGTGTCTAAAGTTTAATGAATGTACAGGTAGGTAAAATGTGCATTTCTGTCTGGAAAATGGTGGTGACTCTCCACTTTAACTATCTACTGGCAGCCAGCAATTTATGAAAGGAGCACCTTCTATGTATAGCATTATACCAATCCTTTGCAGATGTGCTAAATAATAAAAACTTCCATGAACAGATTAGTAAACATACTCATTTAGCATACAACAGAATATAACAGCAGAAAGATTCTTGCTACAGTAGTAGCTAGCAAGCTCACCACTTGTCACAATGTTTAACATACTTGTGTTATGTCATCATTAGCTGACACAATACACTGAAGCATTGTACATGTAACAAACTAGCCAAATTCAGAATCTTCCTACTGTTATGTGCTGTTCTACATAAATTGGGTATGGTTAATAATATTTGTGTGGGAGTTTTGATGTTTAGTATACCTGCCAAATAATTCTGCATAGCACTATAGAGAGATGGTGTTCCTATTTGTGATTTTCTTGTCTCCAAGAGTTAGAGAAGTGAGTTCCAACCCTTTATATATGACAGTACTCCTGTCTGCAACACATTACCTGAATCTGGATCTCTGCTTTTTTGTTTTATTCATTGATTGATTTGATTTTAACAATTTTACAAGAAAGGCAAACTGAACTGATGACAATCTGTTTCCACATTGTGTCCTGGGGAGAGGGGAATGGAAGATAGGACATAAGAAGAAAAAAAAAAAGAAATAGTATTTTAACATAGTTACAAAACTAATAGTCTATACAAGATATACAGTACATCAAAAGGAGCATAATCATAAACATTGAAAGGCAAAATAGTACACGAGATGCATGCTGTACATAAAAACTGAATTTGAATAGGCCAGGAGACATGACTTCAACTAGGCATAATGGGTGAAGCAATATGACCAAGTCAAAATAAATAGGAAGAGGAGGATAATTAAGGTAATGGAGCATGGACAGTTGTAGGAGGGGGTCTAAATGTCATGAAGAAGAGACCTAAAGGAGATGGTAGACAGGGGGACAGTGGACCAGAGTTTAGTGAAGTGATATGATGAGGCTGGTCGACCAGCAATAGCTTTTCTAGATGGACTGGAATGGGAAACTTTATTGTAGAGATGATAAGAGGAAGGAGGGAGAGGATATGAGGGAGGTAGGGCAGGAAGGATTTGAACCAAAATTTGAATATGAAGGAGGCATAGTGGGAAAGGCACCTGGCATCAAAAAAGAGCAAGGAAAGGGCAGAGCAGAGCAAGAATTTGTGGGTATAAGGAGGGCCAGTCTAAGGCAAAATGACACAAGGAGTGAAAGAGGGGGTGCAATCTGACAAGGGATGATTTGAGAGCACAAATTGTAGACTATGTTGCCCTAGTCAAAATTGGGAAGTAGCATCTTCAATAGAATCTCAAGGCAGGTGGGAAGCAGGCCATTTATTTTCTTCCTCTATAGTGTACCAGGCGTGGGGTGTCCTTAATCATGTAGTTGCATCTACTATAATATACTCTCTTGGTTAGGGTGAAAGACTTTTTACTAATAAATCAATGTGGCTTGGCATTGTTGAAGCAAAAGCTATATTCCACTTTTGTAAGAAGGATTATAATGCTTTTTCTGACATAGAGCATATGTGAACAAGCCTGACATAATTTCAGAGTAGTGCTAACTGATGGTATCACATGCTTCAGAAAACCCAGCAGCTACAACCACCCCAACCAAATTGCAATCAATACTGCTTGACTGACAAAGTAACAGGCTGAAGAAAAGAAATCAGTATTGCAACATTTGATACAAAGACTAGTTAAACATGTTCAAAAAGATTAAGTTTTATCTGATTAGTGACTGAATGTGTTGAAGGATTAATGTTTCACTGTTAATGATCTTCAAAATCTATGTAAGATAATCATCTAAAAAATCCCAATTGGGATGAAAAGCAAAATGTGAAATGATTATTTTTAGAAGGCTGTGTGGTTAAGTGGTGAAAGCACTGAACTATGAACTAAGAGAGCCCTGGGAGAGGCAATTTGGGACAAACATAAAGCCTTTAGAGTATATAAGGGCAGGCAGAGTGAGAACAGTAGGGTGTTATATAATAATAATCCAGATAAAAGCAAGGACCTCATGAGAACAGGGTAAGCAAACATGGTTCTGAGGATAGTGTGTGTGGAGTGGGGAGGGGCAAAAATAATGGTAAGAATGTTTTAGTTACATAAAGTGAGGTATGTCAGGCAAAGGACAGTATAGAAATAAAAAGGAAAGATGGAATGAGCACTGAGGAAGACAAATGAAAGGCAACCATATTAAAGGAATACTTCAGTTGTCTGTTCACAGTGGAGTCTATAGTTCCACTTTCTGACATCAAGAAGACACTTAGGAGTAATGATAGCCACAGATTAGATAGCAGGGTCTAAAACTATGGAGAAAGTTGCAATAGGTTGATAGGTTGTGAGCTCAAACAAGTCTTCAGAGCCTGATGGGCAACACACAATGGAACTAAAGGAGGCAAGGCAGGTGTTGGCAATACCCCGTGAGATCTCTTTAATGAGTCACTGGCAACAGGCAAAGTACCAGTGGACTGGAGGTTTGTGAACTTTGTCAACCTGTAAAAGAGTAGTGATAGGGAAAACCTCAGCTAATACAGACCAGTGTAACTGGGGTCAGCAGTTAGTATGCTGTGGGAGTCCATTATAATTGAACCTGTAGTTGTTGGCCTACATGATACAGCCTTACAAACAGGAATCAACATTGATTCACAAGAGGAAGTTCATGTCAAATGAACTTAATAGGTATGTTCAGTATGGTGATTCAGATGGTAAATTGGGGCTAGGCAGCTGACATACTATACCTGGACTTCAGCAAGATCGTTGACCACATAGGATGTTCTTATATATGGCAAGTGACTTGGGAATAGGAACAATAGGAACAGGGAGAACTAGGTCAATTGGGAATTGGTTGACAGATTGAACTCAGACAGTGGTTTTGAATAACAAAATTAGCTGATGTCATAGAGTCACAAGTAGAATGTCATGGGGTCTGCCCTGCAATACTAGCCTGTATATAAACTACATATGGGTGGGGTTACATGGTAAAGCGAGTCTGTAAACTACACAAAACTCTGTGCTTGAGTTGATAGTGAAGAATGGATTAATAGCATTTAAAGGGAAATAGAAAAGCTGGATGAGAGGATGAACTTTGGAAATCAAAGTTCAATGACAAAAAATGTAAGATGGTGCACAATAGGAACAAAGATCTGCAGATGGAATATTGCACAAATGACATCACTGCAGAACAATCAAAGGAGAAAAGGGACCTAGCGGTGACAATAAACAAGAGTTTAAAAGACCATTCCCTATGCTACATTGCAAACGTGAAAGCAAACAAGTTTCTGGGATGCATCAGGCAGGGTTTCACTAGTCACAGCAATAAGGTGATGTAGCCACTGTACAGGATACTTGTGAGACCACTACTGGAGTATTGCTTGCATTTTTGGAATCCAGGTCTAATGATCTGCAGGAAAAGGTTAGAGACCATCAAGTGGAGGGCTACAGTCTTATCAAACATACAATCTCTAGAGGATTGGCATGATATAGGTATAATAGAAACATAAAACTATGTGCAGGAATATAATATGATGGCCTTCTGTATGTTATTTCAGATAGGGAATAACACGACCACAAGGAGGCATGATCTTAAAGTAGAAGGGGTAATTCAGGAAGAATAGCAGAAAGTATTTTCTCATACAGTAGGTGGTGGATGTGAGGAACAGTCTACTTAGTAATGTGATTAATGGTTAGACTATCTTGGGGTTTAAAGACAAATTGGACAGTTTCAAATGGCATTTTAGGAACAGAAGGAAGGAAGAGGAAGGGGTTACGAAAGGGTAGATTAAAACATCACAGGAATGTTAGGACCATCTCAAAGGACTCCTCAGGCTGCAGTTTCAAATGTTTGAATGCAGTACTTTGTCACAATGTCTGCAACCAATTTGTAAACATTCTGCTACATTTAAGATACTTACTCACTTTATGACTTGCTGTATGGCACAAAAATGATGAATGCATCTAAATTTTGATCCATGCATAATTTTGATGTGCACCTTAACATTACTGCAACCAAAAGTTAAACCACCTCTTGTCTGGTCTTACAGTCTTGGCATTGAAAATCCATCCCACAATCTTTTTCCGTCCTTACCCATGTACTGCATGTATCTATGGTTCAACTCCTATAACAACCATCTGTTCACTGTAAGAAACTGAATATGTAACCTCCCTGTGAATTTGTTCTCCTTGTTGTAGAAATGGATGTACTATAACTAAGACAATGCTGGAAATGAAATACTACATCTCAATTGGGTTGTCCTAGATAATTACTCTGTTAAGCAATAATCAAACATATTTCAATTTTCAGCTCTCATCTTTTCTTATTTTAATTTTTCTTTACATTAAATATGTTTCACATAAGTATTTACACTGAATATGTTACACATAAGTATTTACTGTATCATGGGAGGAAAATATAGAGTTGTCTACCATAATATTCTCTCTGAACAAAGTTATTTTAGCATTATACCTAACACATTTAAACCTTACAATTTACAGCTACACATTCTGTCAAGAATCTGAATGCATTCCAAACATATTCAGTACTCAAGGGGTTAAGCCTTTGAAGGGAAAGAACAATTTAAATACATTTTGTTTGCTGCTCAAGAAACATGTAAAGATTCAATATTTATTTCTTAAAGCCTGATAAGAAGGTATGCAAAAATGTTAGAAGATGGCACTGAGGAGGAGAGGAAGAGTGTGAGTTATTGCAGTGTCCAACAACTCAAGTACCGGATATGAGAAGTGAGACTTTTACTTAGAAATAATTATGGAGCAGCTTGCAGAAGTTAAATGGGATAGTTTTGCTTAATGCAGAAGAGTATTTGTTGTCTTGGTGTTTGAAGAACACTACAGACAATGAAAGACTCCCATATGCAGGAGGTGCAGGTAATACATACTGTTATTAAATGCTGATGGATTGCTGGTAATGCATAGTTTGAAGAGGGAGAAAAGCAAGGAAAAGTTAACCTACTGCTCAGGAAAACAGCATAATACTTAAAATTCAAGAGCAACTGGTCATTACTAAATCCGAGCATAACACTATAAAAGTAAATGATCTACCTCTAGTGGTGATTGGTCCCCCATCCCGCGCTGCTCAACAGTCTTGGTGTCAATTCAGAATGACAGCAGACATTAACAAGAGCTGCAAAGTGTTTAGCTACCTATCCAGCAACAGCCATGACCGAAAACAGCTCCAGGACTTTGATAAAAAGGAAAGAAGAGTCTGTTGATAGTACATTGGGTTGGATGGAGACAAAAATTGCAGAAATCCTTTCCCTGTTACTATGCCATTGTTAAGTCCCATACGGATGCTGGAATCCATGAAAGAGAGAACCAACAATGAACTAATTAACATGGGAGACACTGCCAACAAGGAAAAGCAATCTCTCAGAGTGAAGGAGACCATACAAACTGACATGCATATAATACATCTAGTATGGAGGGGTTCAAGAGATCTGAGGAAATTGGTACATCAGAGCAGCATCAGGTAATAGAATGTGTTTTACCTACCCATTCACAAAAGGCAATGGAAAAAATGAACTTCAATTTTGCAAATCCAGTATGTTTTGTAAATCCAAGCATAGTGTCAAATACAAAAACTCAAGCAGCAGAGCAACTTAACATAGCTTCTCAGTTCTAGGTTACTAGAAAAATGGAAAAGAAGACAACCATTAGTCAAGAAACAAAAGATGTGCTGCTTTTTGAAATTGTTCATACTCTCAAAGTTATAGGGGCAAGAAAGTCTGCAGATTAAGCCGTTACAGCAAGTCTGTGCAACAGTAATGGTGGGAAGGGAAGAAGTGACTTACCCTACAGCAAATGGAGACATAAAAGAAGTGTTTTTTTTAGAGATCAACTTATAGCACTTGATAGAAATGTAGACTTAGCCTCCATCAGTGAACATATACAGGTTATACCACAGATGGTGATAGATTCCGCAGGACAACAAATTTATTCAAAATTGTCTGAAATTACTGTCTGTCCAGAAGATCTCTCAGAAAATTCTGAATTAGAGAAGTACAATACTGGGCCAAAGTCAGAATTAGAATCTGATTCTGAAGTACGGTAGAACCACAACAACAGCAGCAGGATGGAGAAGGGAAAAATCAAATAGGGCAGAATAAATAATAATAACAAACATTATTTCTTGAGTGCCTTTCAAGCATCAAGGCACTGTACAATAAACACATAAAAGCAGCAAAATACATAACAATATGACCAAATAATTAAATAGATAATAATAGCTTAAATAGTCAATCTGGGTAGGCTTTCAGCCACAGATGTGTCTTCAGGGCCTTCTTAAAGCTCTCCACAGTCATGTACTCAAGTACCTGACAGGGTAGAGAATTCCACAGGGTTGGGGCTGCATACAAAAATGCATAGACCCCTGATGTCTTAAGATGAACCCTGCGAATCTCTAGCAACCCCTCATCAACTGAGTAGAGTGGTTGCCTGGGGCAGTAGGGGTACAGGAGCTCTTGCAGATAGACCAGACCCAGTCCATGCAGTGCCTTGTAGGTCAGAAGCCCAACCTTGAAGGTGATCCACCACTAAAAAGGCAGCCAGTGCAGTTTGCGCATCACTGGAGTGATGTGACTCTAACGAGGAGTCCCCATCAGCAGCAGAGCCACAGCATTCTGCACTAGCTGCAAGTGGCGGATATCAACCCCAGGATGCCCTAGGTAGAGGAAGTTGCAGTAGTCAAGGCGTGAGGTCACAAAGGAGTGGATCAACATTGGAAGGTCACCGGATGGAACAAGGTGCTTAACCCTGGTGATGTTCCTTAGATGCTAAAAAGAGGACTTGACAACTGCTGACACCTGCAAATGCAGTTTCAGCTCATTGTCAAGGATCACCCCAGGTCTCGCACCTGTTCAGAGGAAGGAAGCTGGATACCTCCAAGACAAAGTCCAATAAGTTGACTAGCCCTCAACCCCTCTGTCTGGTGACCCAGATCCACTACCACCACCTCAGTCATTCCAGAGTTCAATTTCAACCACCTGGAGCTCATCCAGTCTTGGATTTCTGAAAGGCAGTTGTTAAATACCAAACACACACTATCCTGGTTGGGTGCAAAAGACAGGTAGAGCTGGGTATCATCAGTATAGCAATGAAACCTCAGCCCATATTATCTTACAATGTCTCCGAGGGGCAGCATGTACACCACAAACAACATGGGGGACAACACTGAGTCCTGAGGGACCCCACATGGCAGAGAGAATGGGTCAGAGGAAAAAATCCCTGACACCACACTCTGAGTTCTGCCAGTGAGGAAGGACTTAAACCATCTGAGAACTGTACCAGACAGGCCACAGATGAACCTCAGGTGCTCGAGAAGAACCCCATGATCCATGGTGTCAAAAGCTGAAGAGAGGTCAAGAAGTATCAAGACAGAACAGCACTTCTGATCTCTCGCCATCAAGAGATCATTGAGCACCTGAACCAGAGCAGTTTTGGAACTATGCCTCTTAAAAAACCAGACTGGAGAGGTTCATAGATGTCATGGATGGTCAGGTGGTTCTCCAGTTGTAGTGCCACAACTTTATGAATTACTTCCCAACAAAGGGGAGTTCTGAGTTTGGTCTGCAGTTTGCAAAGCAGCTTGGGTCCAGAGCAGCTTTCTTCAGGGGAGTTGTTTTACCACTGCCTCCTTCAGTGAGCTAGGAAACTCACCAGTCTCTAAGAAGCACCAAACTATCCTTACTAGGACCAGGCCTATGATGTCACAACAACCCATTATCAGGGAAGTTGGGCTCGGGTCTAAACTATAGCACGTTGGGTGCATACCCTGGACAATCCACACAGCATCCGTAATTTCCAGCTGGTTGAAGGAACTCCAGGTAAACTGAGGAGGAGTGACTGTACACTGACCACTATCAGCTCCCACAGAGTGAGCCAGATGGATCTCCACCCTAATGTTGGCCACTTGATCCACAAAGAAGTGAGCGAGCTCATCACACTCAATATGTGAAAAGGCTCTTCGAACCTAAAGACAGGCTTGGTTGCACAACCTGTCCATGGTTCAAAAGAGCTGAGCCAGTCATTTCTGAGAAGAAGCAATCTCCTTGGACAGGAACTGTGCCTTCCTATGGGTGATTGCTGAGTAAAAATCAAGGTTCAAGAGCAATACCAGAATCGGCTAAAGAAAGACATTTAGACAAGAAATGGCTGTATAATAAATATTGTGAATGAATAAGAACTCATTTATAAATGTTTCCTTCAAATTAATAGTACATTGAAAGAGGTTGTTGAGAGAACAGAAGAATCAGAAACAAAGAATATTGCAGCGGAACAAAAATATCGCTGCTGGAGGATGACAAGACTATCACTAAAATAACCTGTTAAGACAGGGATATACAAGAGATTAAAAACAAAATGATTGAGGGCATCCCGGAAAACTGGAAAGATAAAGCACCACTAACTAAAATATTAGAAAGATTTCTCTATATGTTTTGACTGTCCATTTGAAGATACACATTTGGAAAGAGATGGAACACACACGTCTTTAAGAATAAGGCAAGCTTATTTGTTGTCAGGCTAATGTTGGCTTACTAGCACACTTCAGTCAACGTTTTTACTGTTTGTCCAGTGTAACAAGGCCAAGAAGGCCTGAGGTTTTTCCAAGCATTATCGGGACTTTTCTGGTACCCTAGACTTTTTCCGGCAATTTGGGTCACCCATGTGGTTTAAATTCACTTTTTGGCTTTCTTGAGGCCATCCATGTGGCTAAATTAGTCTTTGGCTTGCTCTTGCAGTGTGCCTCATGGAACACGGCCATTCGAGTGTGGCTCCCATTTTTCTTTATTCTTCCATTGTTCATTGAGGGACATCCTTTCCTGAGGCAGAGTGTGACTGGGACGAGAAGATGCTCATTTCGGCAATGACCAAGTTTGTTTATTTTGTTAGCGGGGTACGAAAGGGGAGCTTTGGGGGGCCAGAGAGGGCTGACTGATTGGGGGAGTGCAGAGGAAACAGAACTAGTGGGACAGACGTAGAGACCACAAAAAAAAATAAAACTGTGTGCACATTTTGCGAAAGTGTTTTGTGGTTTTGTGGTGGGGCATGTTTTCCCTTTATCGTGCAGCAGCATGGAGTGGCAAAAAAAAAAGTCACGTACACATTTGTGGTAAAGCCAGATAGGCCAGGAGAGAGCCAGGAGTGGAGGTTTCTGGCTTTCTAGGGGTGGATCCTTGCTGTTTGGACAGGGTTTTAGGAGGCTCAGGCCCTGGGAGCTGGGGCAGTGGTCTGGAACAATACCCATATGGGGGGGGGGCTTGTTTTCTGTTTTAAGCTACTCAGACTTTTGATCAAGGTTCTGATTTAATCACACTGCTTACAATGTCCCATAGCTGGCAGCAAGTTTCTTCTTCCCAGTAGGGTTTGCTCTTTGGGAAGTCTTGGCGACCGCATGGTGCATTCACCATTTTAGATGGGGGTTCTTTTTCTGCTTTAAGCTTGGTAGCGTTCAGTCAATATGGTATTTTTAATCAAGCTGCTGATGTAATCACACTGTTTAAAATGTCCCCAAGCTGGCAGCAAAGTTCTTCTTGCCCAGCAAGATTATGATTTGTGGTGTTTGGTGGCCATGTGGCGATCCCGCCATTTTAGAGGGGGGGGCTTGGGCTGTGAAGTAACTGTGGCCATTCTGGGATTTGGGCCTGATGCCACATGGCTAGAGCACAGCCTGAAAAGGTTATGCTCAATGAAGCAGAAGGCAGGCAGATAAATGAAAAGGGCCATTTTATTAATATAACATGCTGGTATGGATAAATGGTTTGCTGCAGTTTGGGTATAGTCACGATGACAATCGCGGTTAAAAAAATATTTATACAATAATAGAACATTCATAATATATATTTTGTTCCCATGGCTCATGCTGCTGGTAGTTTTCTGGTGTTTATGCAGCCCTAGCTGTCATTTTCATTGTTTGGTGGAGCAACCACTTAGCAGTAGTGTGTGGCTGGCAGAGTATTGTTCCCTATAAGTTCTAATACAAAATAATAATAATAATAATAGATATAATAAAAAAAGAAAGAGGAAAAGTGGGCAGTTTGATCCAGGGGATGGGGTGGGGGGGCCCAGGTAGCTAGTTATTGGTCCGGGGGGACCTCACAGTTAATTTAAATAGCTAGTCAAATAATTTCACTTTGTGATGTGTTTCTCAATATTTAGCATGGCTCCCAGAAAGAACAAGACCTACAAGGCCAAAGCCATGAACCAGTTCCTGGAACTGATAGAGAAGGCCAGACTGATGCTGGCTGGGCTAGAGGGGAAGCCAGAAAGCTCTGAACCCACCAGGAGGGGGTAGAAGTACAAGGATGGGAGAGATAGAGGGGCTAAGGGGCCAAAAAAGACTGAAACAGCACCAATGGACCCCCGGCTGGCTGTCCCAGAGCTCCAACCAGCCCCTCCCACCCTGATATTGGGGCCTGCCATGATGCCTTTTCTGATCCCCGAACCAGCACTCTAGCCAGTTACCCCATTGCCCCTGACTCTAGGGGTGGTGCCTCTCCCACTGGCTCCAGCTCCTCCACAACCAGCAGTAGTGCCAAATGATGCAACTCAAGGGTCGCCTACAGGACTGGGATCTGCCCCAGTGCCAGACATGCCAAAAACAGATACAGCAGATGTTACAGTGGAAAGTAGCATAAAAGACTAGATAGAACAGATGTTGAGATCCATGGGGGAAAACAGGATTGGGGAGTTCAAGAAGGTCCTAGCAAATCTTAAAAAAGGGGTCGAAGAGAAGGGACCAGCAAGGCCGGGAGTGGGGATCCCTGTGACAGGGACCCCGGGGGTCAGGATGGGGAGATACATCCCGATGTCCAAAAAAGAGAAGATATGGAAGGGGAGTGCATGGACATTTTTGTCCTGGTAGACAAGGACTCTGCCAAGTCATGCGCAGAGAAGGAAAAATAAATGGGCAGACTGTATGGGCCTTGCGGTCCTTATCTGCCGTCACCTTCTATGATTCTATGTAAAGTTTTAAAAAAAAGGATTTGGTGATGGCAGTGGCCCTGCTCAACAAGGAGGAGGAGGAGGAAGAGGAAAAAAATCAAAAAGGGAAAATCCTGGGATGCACGGTTCATGGGTTTTACTTACTACACCACCATTGTTATTGAGAAAAAGCTGGAGCTTACTATGCCTCTGCTAGCATATTCTTTTATATTTAGGAGTGCATACAAGATGGGGGGGGGATTAATTGGATTCAACATGATGAAGTGTTTAGACAAAAGATGGCTGTGGATGGGGATGTGAGATGGGACAAGAGACAGGCAGACATATGGTTTGAAATCATGACAGTGGAAGAATAATTAGAAACAAAGGTAGTTACTGTGCAAAAGTCCTACTGGGCCTATAACAGGGCTTACTGCTCCTGGACACACTGCTGTTTTAAGCACACATGCTGAAAATGTAGGGGTTTGAACCCAGCAACTAGGTGCACAACCTACAGGGAGTGGAGAACCAGTGAAGGTCCATGGGACAGTCCTTTTGGGTGAGGCATGGGAGCTATGGGGGGGCAGGTTGGAGCCCAGTGGGGAGGGGGAAAGGTTTTATGGTGGGATGAGGCTACACCCAGGGCAGCAGGTATAGGTTTGTGGAGTTAGGGGGTTTCAAGCTGGCCTTATCGCCCATTAAGCTGGAGGATCTAGAACAATGGACACTGGGCTACCAAGATCAAAGACAGCACAGATACTGGAAAAGGGTTTTAGGGACAATTTTATCCAACAATTTAAGGGGTGCAGGGTGGGGGCCATGGTGAAAAACCTCAGTTTGGAAAAAAGGGCTGGGGGTCTTGTTGACCCAGAAAGTACAAAAAGAGGTTGATGCAGGGTGGGAAGAGGGCCCATTTGTTCCCTCCCATTTCAGGAATTTAGGGTGCACCCCTGGGGTTAGTGCCCAAGAAGGAACCGTGGGAATACCAGGTCATACATCATTTGTCATATGCTGAGGGAGACTTTGTGAATGACAGGATTGAGGAAAAGGATAGCAAGTCACCTATGCTACCCTTGAAGAAGCAGTGACACTGATATGGGCGAACAAAGGGGCATGGCTGGCAAAGACAGACATGGAGTCTGCTTTTCATCTGCTGCCTGTTTACCCCGAGGATTGGGACCTGTTGGGTTTTCAGGTAGGAGGTCAATACTATTTTTACAAGGTGATGCCCATGGTGTGCTCCATAGTGTATGCCACTTTTGAGCTTTTCAGCTCCTAGCTGCAATGGGTCTTTCAAACAAGGTATGGGTACAAGACAGTCATCCACTACCTGGTGATTTCTGTTTTATAGTGGCTGACAGGGAAGAGCCAGAGTGGATGTTGGGGCATTTTTGGGAAATGTGCCAGGAGAAGAGGGTACCAGTGGCACCAAACAAGATGGAAGGACCTTGTCAAAAAATCAAATTCCTGGGGATAGAAATAAACACGGTGGGTGAGGCTTTCTGGATGCCAGCAAAAAAGATGAGGAGACTGAGGGAGCTAATGATCGCGATGAAGGATCGGAGGCGAGTGCGAGTGCAGGAGGCTCAGCAGTTGCTGGGACAACTCAATTTTGCCTGTATGGCCATTGCACCTGGGCATGCATTTACACATCACCTGGCTGCAGCCTTGGAATGGGCCTCCAGACTGCATCATTGGGTGGACATTTTGAGAGGTCTTAGTGAGGACATACAGGTATGGGAGATGTTTCTGTGGGATTACAATTGGGTGACTTTTTGGCAAGATGACTGGGTATTCAGCACTGACATGGACCTGTACACAGACACAGCTGGAGGATTTGGGATGTGTGTATATTTTATAGGTACGTGGTTTTTAGAGGCTTGGCTGGAGGAATGGGTATGGCACAGTTTGATTAGGGACACAGCGTTTTTGGAGATTTTCCCAATATGGGTGACCTCACTGGTATGGGAGGAGGAGTTTAGGAACCAGAAGGTCACTTTCTGGAGTAACAATAGGGCAGTGATGGATGCATTGTATAAGCGAGTGGCTATGTCCGAGATGGTAATGCAGCTGCTAAGGCAACTAGTGTTGCAAGGACTCAGACATAATATTTCTTTTAGGGCCCAGCACATAGAAGGGATCAAAAACACCGTGGCTGACAGCCTCTCTCATCTACAGTTGGACAAGTTTCAGGCCCTCACCCCAGGGGCATAAGGCAGAAAAATGGAGGTCCTAACCTGCACATGGGAGATTGGCTGGAAGGAGTTAAGCTGCTCTTCCACAACTCTTGGGCACCCTGGACCTTGAGGGCATACGAGGGCTCCTGGAAGTTATTCCAAACTTTTCATGAACAACAGGGGTTGGAGGTAAGGGGGCTGTCACTGAAGAGCAAGTAGCTCAGTTTGTAGTACATGGGTGGAGACAGGGCATGGTGCATGCCATGATAGGAGTGCATCTATCAGCCCTCAGCATGATTAGCAGCCTGAGGGGCTGGGGAGACGAGGGGAAGTGAGACGCATGATGCAGGGATGGTCAAGGGTTATGGGACTGGTTCCTGATGGCAGAAAGCTGATCTTTGAGAAGCTGCTCAAGCAGCTTTTGGAGGCATTGCCCAGGGTATGTTTTTCTAACAGTGAGGCATCCTTTTTCACAGCCTTGTTTACAGTTATGTTTCACAGGGATTTATGGGTCAGCAAAGTGCTAGGGCAAGGGGGGAGTCGAGGGAGGGTGGGTTTGATGTGACAGGATACCCTGTGGCAGGGGGACAGGGTCCACCTCAAGCTGGATAGGTCAAAGACAGACCAGCAGGGGAAGAGGATGATGATCATGTTGGACAAGTCATGAAGATGGCAGTATGCCCCATACAGGCTCTGGAAGAGTACAGGCACATTCATCTGCAGCTTTTGGGGCCTCTTTTCTGCCATGGGGACACAACGTCAGTGACAACGGTGCAGTTGGTCGGGGTTTTAAGAAAAGGGATGGTTTTCCTGGGAAAGGATCCTACTGGATACTCCTCCCACTCCTTTAGAAATGGGGTTGCTTCAGAGGTGGCAGCAAAGGGAGGATCTCCTGAGGAGATAATGGGTGGGGAGATGGACATCTGGAAAATACAATGGGTATGTTCACCAAATTTGTCACTAAAGTAATACTAACACCATTTTCCTTCTGTTCAAGGTATAACAAAATTAAAAAACAGAGAAAAGTGAGGAGAAGGGGGAAAAGTGGGTTGGTTCAAGGGGGGATGGGGTCCAGCTATAAATTTTCTTAGTTTTTTTTGGATATTGATGCTCCATGTGTTGCTTTGCCTGCTGGTCAAGATAAAAGGTTAGAGGTATGGATATGTGGGCACTCATTCATCTACTTTGTGGAGCATGGATCAGCAATGAATTCCAGTGGGAAGCAGCTCTACCAAGACCTGTGATGCATGAAGCTGCACTGGAGAGGCATATGGGGCATGAGGTGCCCGTAGTTGTTGCCAGCATTACAGGACATGAGAACAGTGGTATCAGAGCCAGACATAATGGTAGTACATTTAGAGGGGTAATGACCTGGGGACCATGCCGTGGCTAGATGTATATTACCAAATTAAGCAGGACATTAGTATAATTCACAGATAGTGGCCAGGAGTCACCCTTATGTGGTCTGAAATGTCCCCAAGGAGGGTGTGGAGGCTGACCCACAGCCACCACGATCTGGAGAAGGTGAGAAGGCACATGAACCAGAGGGTAGGAGTACTATTTCTGGAGAACAGGGGAGGATTATAAAACATGAGATAGAGGAGGCATTGCTAGGGCTATACAGGTCCAATGGCATACACCTCTCGATGGTGGGGCTGCTCATGTTTAATGATGCAATTAGGGCAGCCATACAGGAGTGGCGGTAAGAGAAGGCAAGGGAATAAATCTTCCTAAGAATAAGTAGAAAAGCACAGGATTGGAGGGATTTTTCTTATTGGGGGGAAGCCTGCCTTCCATCACAAATTGGCAGCAGGCTAGTTGAGAAAATGAGGGGGGATTGAAAAAGGGGAGTAGGCAGATAAAAATCAGAAGAGGAGTACAAGTGTACACACATACCCCTTGGTGAAGGAAAAAAGAAGAAGAAGAAGAAGAAGAAGAAGAAGAAGAAGAAGAAGAAGAAGAAGAAGAAGAATGACCCAGATGTACTTCTGGGAGTCACAGAGCAGAAGAGGAGGAGGAGGAGGAAGCCTACCTGAAGCATATAACCCAGGATGTACATCCGCAGGAGGAACAAGAGGAATTAAAAGGTGGACGATGATAATAAATTGCAATCAAGGAAATAAAATGAATGTGAAATGTAATGGTTAAAGAAAGGTTAAATAAGGTGTACTGGAATTTTGGTTCCACCGGTGTATACAGGGGGAAGAAGAAGAAGGTGATGGTTTTATAAATCAAGGTGTTTTCATTTGAGATGGAGAAAAAGAAAAGGGTCATTACTGTATATGTATATGCACATAAAAAAATGGAAAATATGTTATGGTGGAATGAAGTATGTAAAACTCAGAATATTCTAAATGATATGGATGCTGAGTGTCTAATAAAAATAAACAGATTGACCGACTGAGCACCCACTATTTTCGTCTGGACATTGGTTTTTGTTGCAGGTTGGGTAAGGCTGGGGATCTGGGAACAATGAGGTTTGCCCAGAGCCTGCAGGGCAGACCAATTTGTTCCAGGCACCAGGCTGAAATGTGGGAAGAGGTCGGGCTCAAAGGCCAGGCAATGGGCTTGAATCTGTGACCTCATGGGGGGCAGAGGGATGAACAGGCAGGCCAAGGAATGGGAATGGCTGGTGGAAGATAGAGAGGGATGGGTGAGCACAAGCAAAAAGGGACCACCACAGAAGCTCTCTCTCTCTCTCTTTTCTGCTAGTTTTCAGGCCAATTTTCCCACCTGCCCTCCCTGGGTCTAAAAGGGGGGGATGAGGGTGGATGGAAAAAGGGGGTAGGCAGATAAAAAAACAGAAGATGGGTATGGGTGTACACACGTACATCTCAGAGAAGGAAAGAAGAAGAAGAGGAAAAAGGATGACCCTGGATGTACAACCAGGAGTCACAAGGCAGAAGAGGAGAAGGAAGCCTACCAGAAGCATATGACCTCAGATGTACATCGGGGGTAAGAACAAGTGAGACTGAATGGTGGACGATGATAATAAATTGTAATTAAGGAAAAAAAAAATAACATGAAATTTAATGGTTTAAGAAAGGTGAAATAAGGTGTACTGGAATTTGGGTTACACGGGGGAGAAGAAGAAGAAGGTGATGGTTTTATAAATCAAGGTGTTTTCATTTGAGATGAAGAAAAAGAGAAGGATCATTACTGTGTATGTATATGATCATAAAAAATGGAAAATATGTTATGGTGGAATTAAATATGTAAAACTCAGAATATTCAACATGATATGGATGTGGCGTGTCTAATAAAATTAAAAGACTGGCTGACTGAGCACCCACTATTTTGGTCTAGACATTGTTTTTTGTTGCAGGTGGGGTAAGACTAGGGGTCTGGGAATAATGGGGGATTGGAAAGAGTGGTATAAAGCCTTAAATACTATGGTATTTAGAATTTTTACACACATACTATAAATACATATAGTAACCAGAAAATAAAATATTATATTTGATAATCCAGTAGTGGTGCAGATGGCTATGTGGAATATATATGCAATGTATTCAACCATAAAAAAGAAATTAGTTTTTACCTATGTCAAACAGTTTAATATTTTAATCTTGATGCTTTAAAAAACAAATCTGGATGAACAAGAAAGTAGGAAATTGGAAACAAGCTACGTTAAAGAGGCATATTTCTCAGTAGGTACTACAAGAAATATAGGAGTAGCTATTTTAATAAACAATAGACTTCAAGTACACAGCACAATATAGGGATGAAGAATGTAGAATAATAATGGTCAAATGTCAGTATTGGGGAAACAGTACATTCTGGCATCACCTTATGATTTATTTGTGGCAGACCAGGAATTTTTCAACAAAATTGCAGACGGTCTGATAAAATTAGGCATAAGTCCTTTCATTTTTGTTGGAGACATGAATGTATGTTTGATGCTGGACATGGAGAAAACTACAAGACCAACCCAGAATTATAAAAATGTTTTAAAACTTTGCAAGAATTTTATACAAGAACATTTATATTAACAGTATAGATGTTAGCATCAAAGAGGCAAACATTCACCTGTTTGCAGATGATACGGGGCTGTATATAAGCCGTACATCACCTGAAGCTGCTCACGAAGACTTGCAAAATGTATTTAATCTGCTGCAGTACCAGCTTATTAGCAAAAATCTTCTACTTAACGCAAAGAAAACAAAAGCAATGCTACTCTCACCAGTCAATTGTACAGCGTACCCGCTACTATTGGCACGCTTCCCCCCATTACCACTTTATTAGGAGAGAACTTGTAATTTGTAACAAAGTTCAAATACTTGGGGGTCTGGCTTGATCATAAACTCTCCTCTGCAGATCACATAGAGGAACTGCTTAAAAAAACTGAGGCAGAGGCTTGGTCTCTTTTACAGATAAAATACCTACTGACCACAGATGCTAAGAGGCAGCTAGTTCAGTCCATGTTCCTCTCCTTAACTGACTATGCTGACTTTATTTATAGTCAGTGCACTGCCTCCTGTCTTGGTAAATTGGATATACTGTATCACAGAGCACTGAGATTCATCACTGGCCTTCCATTCTTGACCCATCACTGCTCTTTGTATGCAGCTGTGGGATGGACCTCTATTCAGCATAGGCGTCATAAAAATGCCGCACTCTGGGTATTCAGAGCCATCACCAATAATCTCCTGCAGTATATTGCTGACTGCCTCTAAATTTGACAGGCAACTATGTCTTGAGAAGCAGCTCGTTGATTTCCATGAAAGTGCTGAGGGTCAGTACATGATTTGGGAGAGCGGCCATAAGCTTCGTGCTGCCCTCGCTCTGGAATAAGCTTCAGAAATCATTAAAATTAAGAACTCCAGTTAGTCTTGCTGTGTTTAAGACATTGCATACCAAAATGTCACTGAAGTATGCAACTACTTCCATCGCCCTTAGTTTGCTTGCTGACTGCCTTCTGCCCACCTTCCTATGTCTATCCTTAACCTCATTCCAACCACTATCACTTTCTCTAATTTATTTCCTTATCCATGGGTCCATACCCACCCCATCCAACCTTGTCCATACATAGTGTCATGGCCTGTCAGCTTAGATCTTCTAGTATTGTAACTGTACCTGTCCAACTCACACCTATAATTGAAATTACATTTGATCCATTCTTCAGTCTCCTTCTTATCTACCTCAGTGCTTTCCCTGAAAATGTTATGATTATGCATATGTATGTTATGAATGTGAAAACTAGGTATATAACCTTTTACCAAATATTGTGTACATATATCTTCATTGTCTGTACTTAATTGCTTTGTTCTTGACCTTGTGTGATGCAGGTTCACCATGTAAATGAGCTTGCTCAATGGTGTTCCCCTGGATAAATAAAGATTTGATTGATTGATTTGATAGTAGATATTTCAAGACACACACACCCTAGTGATGAACACTATATCTTCTATTCAAACCTGACAGGTACCTGCTCTAGATTGGATGTTTATGCTCAAACCATCTCTGTATAAAAGGGTTATGGAGACAGATATTGCAAATATTCCTATTTTAGATAATGTAATGGCAAAGACCACTGTTATCCCTACCAGGGATAAGAATAATGTGCCACAATAGAGATTTGACATCTTGTTATGACAGGTACATTTGGTTATTAAAATATGGTATGCTTTGAAAGCCACTACTGAAGCTTATACAATATCACATGAAATAACAAATAAGAGAGAAAGGAAGAAAAATCCAAGTGCTAGAAAAAGATATAAAAGAATTAAATAAAATAAATACTGGCATGTGAAAAATATGTGATAAAAAAAACAGGAAGCAGTGATACAACTACAAGAAAAAAATTTATATTGAAATAGAAAAAAAAAATTGACAATTTATTTTAATAACAAATATCTACCAGAACAGTGACAAATCCAGTAAGTTATTATCCTATATGTTAAAAAAGAACAAAAATAAAAATATAATTGTTGACATACGATTCAGAAGGTAATCTTGTAACTAATGATCAATATATTGAGAAGGTTTTGGTTAACTATTCCAAAATCACTTATCAACAAGCATTTGTCAATGCAGAATGTTGTCTCGCTGGCATTGGCACTGGTAGGGCAGGAGTTAGAGATTCATAATAGGAATGGCAGTGAAGTATGGAACTGACTCTCTAACCCCACCCCCACCCTGCAGAGACTGACAGGCACTGGGTGTGCCTTTGGGGTGTCAACTATAACGCTCAAGCCATTTTACCTCACCCTACCCTGTAGACACTGACAAGTGTTGTAGTGTGCTTTGGGGTCTTTGGGCCATATACTTACCCCATTCCATAAAGAAATATGCTGAGACAGTTTCAATATAGGATAATAGGCCTCACCCTACCCTGCAGACACTGACAAGTGTCATGGTGTGCTATGGGGTCTTTGGGCATTATACTTACCCAGTTCCATAAGGAAATATGCTGAGACGGGTGCAGTATAGGAGAATGGGGTGAACATTAGGGCTGAACACTCCAAGGCACACCTTGATGCCTGTTGCTGGCTGCAAGGTGGGGGTGGGGGTGGAATGGTGTGAGCATTATAGCCAATGATCCCAAGTCACACCCCTGATGCCTGGCAGTCTCTACAGGATGGGGTGTTACAGTTTGGAAACCCTAACATTGTAGGCATTTGTTGGTATTTTCACTCTAAATTTTCAACATAGGATTTTTGTGACCCCACTTCACGAAGAGCGACACAATCAGTTTGTTAGCTGAAAGGTGCACAGCGGGTGGGTGCAGGTTGGGGCAGGGAGCTGGACAGACCGCGAGGGACCATTTTCTTCTTATACAGGTTAAAAAAAACATTGCAGGATGTCTTTTACTGGGGCATTTGGCATACTGGGGTGTTCTCCCAGTGTGCCACCTGAGTGTTTGTGGGCCAGCTGATGGGGGATTGGGCATCCACATTGGCACATACTGAAGGGGGGGCAAGAGCCGAGGGGGATTGGCACCCCCCTCAGCACATAACAAATGGGGTGGTGCATTATGCTGAAGGGGAGTGGGCTCCCCTGTCTGGACATAAACTGGGTTAGGGCATGCTGACAGGGGGATTGGCACCCCCAAAGTCAGCATTGTGGTAGGCAGTGTGCTGTCATGTTTACTCTAATGTTTCACCAGGGAAGGCACATCAGGAGGTGCCACTGCATATGACATGCTTTGCTGTCATTGCAGCGGGCCTTTCCCTAGATGTGCTCACCACATTATGTATTCCTGGTGTGGTGCCTGCATGCTGGCTTATTGAGAAATGAGGGACATGCCTACTGATGCGTGCCCTGCATTCACCCAACAGTGACCGCGCCTCCAAATATGCTACTACTGCAATATGTTGGCTGACTTTCAAGCGCGAGCCAACATAAAAACAGTATCGAAAGGCTAGGTAAGATATAAAAAATTATATTACAGAAACAAATATGCCAAGATTTAACATAGAAAACAAACAATTGAGAACAGGGAATATGATGACTATAATAAAATTGATGTCTAGAGATAAGTCTCCAGGTTGTAATGGACTGTCTGTGGAATTTTACATAACATTTATTGACATATTAGCACCTTAGATATTGAAATTAGTTGAATGATTAATAATATATGCAATTGTTTCCTAAATCACTACAACAAACCTTCATAGTATTAATATAAAGAGAGAAAAAAAATGAATATGATCACCTTATTGCACTTTTAAATAGAAATTACAAGATTATAGCAAAATTATTAGTAATAAAAATTGAAGATCAGGTGCCATGTATAGTCCATCACAACCAAATGGGCATTGTTAAGAAAAGAAAAAATTCTGAGGTACTTAAAAAAGTCCAAATATTAATGGATACTATGCTGCTGCAACAACAGAATGTTCTGCTATATCTTTAGAGGCAAGAAAAGCTTCTGGTGTTTTATCTAGGACTTTATGATGGTCTGCCTGAAATATTTAGAACTACCAAAACCATACTTAACTATTTTAAAATCTTTTTATAGCAAACCAGCAATCATATTTAAAATAAATCAAATAATAACTGCTCCACTAATAATGTCAAATGGGGTTAGATGGGGATGTCCCCTTTCACCTATACTATTCATAACAGTTTAGAGACAGTATTGTCTTATTTAAGAATAAATAAAACATATTTGTGGGTTAAGAATGCAAGAATAAGTTGTGAAGATTAATACTTCTGTGGATTACATCATTTTGTAAGTACAAAACCTAGAACTTTCCTATCTAGCTGTGATATATGAAATTGAGAATTATGCCTGTTTATCAGGTTACATTATCAATAAAAGTAAAACAGTAATCTTATCCATAACCCTTTTATGTAATGAACCAGCTGTGGAATTTTACATAACATTTATTGATGCTAACAAAATATATTATAAAACAAGATTCTATTAATTACTTGGGAATCATACTAGCTCAACAACTAAAATAAATTCAGACATACCGAAAGAAAAAAAAATGCAAGTGTTATTAGATGGATTGCAGAATTTAACATTATCACTATGAGGAAGGGTGGACACATTGAAAATGATGGCAATGCTGCATCATTCATATATATATATATATATATATGTATATGTATATATATATATATATATATATATATATATATATATATATATATATATATATATATATTTAGAGAAAAAACTCTGTTTAATGCATCAGTTAGGGTTGTTCCACAGTGACAAAAGTGAGGAAATTCAATGTTAGGGATGAAGCCCTCCCTGGACCCCCAGCCCACCTCCCCAACTGGCATGAGAGGTGCTGCATTGGGGTCAGCCACCTACTCTCACCCCATCACTTGTATAGAAGCAGAGGTATAGGAGAATGGGGTGAGAGTTAGTACTGATGACCCCAACGCGCACCCTGATGCCGGTTGGGGGTGTCTGGAGGGGTCCAAGGGGGGCTTTCAACCCTAACACTGAACTTCCTCGCTTTTGTTGCCGTGGAACAACCCTAACTGATGCATTAAATGGAGATTTTTTGCCTCTAATTGCCCTTCTTTTTGAGAATGAGGATGATAAATAGGGAATGGAATGTGGTGGCAGGAACATCTTGTTACATAGTAGCAGGAACTGCAAAGTAAATGCAAGCGGCAATGGTTACGCACATGGTAAATCAAATGTAGATGGTAAAGCAAACGTTAATAGAAACGCAAGAGTAAAGTGATGCCAAAGCAAACAGTGACACAAATGGACATGAAAGCGCATACAAAAATGCAACTGTTTGGACCGTGGCTCTTTGCGAGTCACCTATGCTGCCTCCCAATTATAGGACCTCCGCCCCTTTACTGATCTCCCAGTTCTACCCACTGCAGCTAGATGTTGCAGGGAGATTGCCATTATGAGGGTGTGGTGGGGGCTGACAGTGGCAGGTAGCAACTGTGGTAGCAGTGGTAAGTGGTATCAGAGTGGGTAGGTGCACAAGATGTCCTGGGATTTGCCTTTAGAGAGGCCAGACATGTTTGGTTTCCGTACCAAGGGGTCCCACCAGACTAAGTGAGAAGGTAGCTGGGGTTCCAGCAGTGTCCACTAATTCCCTTCAGACAGTGCTATGCAGTGCCAGGTCAATAAGGAACAAGACTGCAATTATAGCAGACTTGATTTCCTCTGTCAACCTGGCTTGCATCACAGAAATCTAGCTGGGTGATGATGCCATTCCTGTTTTGGAGATGGCAGTCCCCTCGTGGTATTCCATAGTGTACTATCTGATGAAGGAGTGCAGGGGTGAGGGTGTGGCCATTTTTTTAGATCCAGCCTGGGATTCACTGTGCATCTGGTTAGAATGGCCAGATCTTTTGAGTGTATGACTGTGCATGAGGGTACAGGTGGAGGTTGCAGGATTTTCCTGATCTACCTCACTTTGGGGTCTGGTGCAGAATTCCTGCAGGAGGTTGTATACTTCATGGTCAACTAGGTGTTGGAGTCTACAAGGTGGGGGACTTCAATGTCTGGGTCAACTCCGAATCCTCACAGTTTGATTATGACCTCTTCCAGTTGATGTCATCTCTGTGCCTAGCACAAGTTGTTACTTATGTGACCCACCACTGCGGTCACATGCTCAATCTGGTATTTCAACTCAGTCTTGAGGTGGGTAGCCTCAAGATTGATAAGATCACTTGGTCTGATCATTGCACAGTGAAATTCATGCATGGGCCCCCAACTGAAAGTCACTACCCAGTTGAGATGGTCAGCTACCACCCTTTATGAGGTCTATCCCCAGAGGGACTGCTGGCATTGGCTGATTATCTAGGGTGGACACTACATGTGTGATTGGTGTTGGTGAGGCAGTGGCCAACTTTAATGGATTGGTATCCAAAGCATTCAATGCCATCACTACAGCCCATATATGACCCAAATCTTCTCACTTGAGATACCCCTGGTTTGATAGGATCTCAAGATGATGAAGATCAGGGGTCAGAAGTTGGTACATTGTTGGTGGAAGACCCAGTCAGTGGAGAATAAACTGGTCCTATGCGCTCACTATGGTGAGTTCCAGGTGGCAATTATCCATAAGAAGGCAGAATTCCTATACAGGGAAATTGCTGCAGGGAGGAACAAACCTTCTCAGCTCTTTCAGACTGTGGACAGGCTCCTGCACCAAGCCTGTCTCCAGCTGAAAAGGCTTTTTCAACCACTTCATGTGATGAGTTTGCTCTGTTCATCTCAGACAGGGTGGCCTCTATATGGTCAGGGATTTCATTAGTGAGGCAAGTGTTGCCATGCAGTGGTTGGACTGAGAGCAACAGAGTTACTCCTCTAGTCTGGGAGGAGTTTAAACCAGTGGAGGTGGCCGAGGTCATCAAGGTGATCTCAGAGCTAAAGAAGACATATTGTGAACTGGACCCAGCTCCAACACATTTCTGGATGAGATGTGCTGGAGCTGTTGGCCCAGTGTTTGCCAGGATTGCCCGATGCTCGATGTCAGTGAGTGTCTTTCCAGTGACCTTGAAGAAGGCCCTGGTGAGAACCCTCCTGAAGAAACCATGTCTCGACCTTGACATCATGGAAAATTACTGGCCTATCTCCAACCTGCCATTTTGAGCAAGGTTGTTGAGAAACTTGTGGCGCAACAGCTCAGAGTCCACCTTGTGTCCTTCAATATCTATGAGCCATTCCAGTCTGGTTTTTGGGCCAGACACAGTACTGAAACAACATTAATTAGGGTGAAAAATGACCTGCTCATGGTTAGAGAAAGGAGACAGGTCAATTATTGTTCTCTTTGATCTCTCAGCAACTTTTGACACTGTGGATCACCTTGTGCTTCTCAATCAGTTCTGTGAGTACTCTGAATTCATCAGTGTTGTCATCAAATGGTTTGAGACCAATCTATTTGACAGGGTGTGGAGGGTAGTGATTGGGAATTTCTCCTCTTCCCCAATATCCCTGTGATGTGGAGTACCTCAGGACTCAATCTTGTTGCCGATATTACTTGCAGTGTACATGCTGCTCCTGGGGGAAATCATTCAGCAATTCAGTGTGGAGTTTCACTGCTATGCAGATGACATGAAACTGTATTTGTCATTTGCCCCTGGAACATCCACTGCTGTAGATGTGATTAACACCTGCTGTGCAAAAATCAATGACTGGATGTCCTCCAGGTGGTTGTGACTGAATCCAATCAAGATGGAGGTACTGGTGATTGAGTCAGGTCATGGGACTGATAGAAGCACACCTGGAGGTAACACAGGATAGTTTGTGGGGTCTGTTCCATTAGTGGCTTCTTTAAGGGTGCAAGATCTTGGTGTGATCCTGAACAACAGACTAACACTTGAGGATCAGGTGTCTTCTGTTGTCAAGAGTGTTTTTTACCATTTGAGGAATATCACCAGGATTAAATCCCTCATTTCCTCCTGAAGACCTGCTAACACTGGTACATGCCTTTGTTTCCTCTAGGCTCGACCACTGCAACTCTCCGTACTTCATGGTCACTTGAGGGATCCTCCACAGGTTACAGCTTGTGCAGAACACAGTGATCTGGTTATTGACAGGCTTGTCTAGGTCCAGTCATGTGACCCCAGTCCTGCGAGCTCTGCACTGGCTGCCTACCAGGCGGAGGGTCCTCTTCAAGGCAGGCTTGCTCACGTATAAGGACCTATATGGACTGGGTCTGGGCTACCTGACCAAGCTCCTTACACCTGTCACCTTGGTCCACTACCTTTGCTCCTCATAAAAGAGCCTTCTCGTTGTTCCCAGGTTTCAGCTTAAGACATCTGGCAATCATACCTTCAGTGTCTCAGGGCTGACCCTGTGGAACTCACTACCATCTTCGATCTAGGAGGCCCCTTCTGTTGAGGCATTCAAGCATAGGTTGAAAGCCCACCTTTTCCGCCTGGCTTATCTGGAGGAGACTGTATGACCTGCCAGACTGATGGTGTAATGATCATCAGTTAATATTTTAAGGAAGTTTGAGTATTTCAAATTGCCATATTTGTACTGTAATATACATATATATATAGTGTTTTTATTCTGTATTTTAATAGTATTACATGTGTTGTTCTTTTATTGTTAGGTGCCCAGAGCCTCCAGGATTGGGCGCCATAAAAATAAAATGTATCTTGCCTTGCCACTGTTGTCCCTCTTCCCAAGGGTGGTGATTCTTCTACTCCAAGTAATTACTGCTCGATATCCCTGCTCCAAATTCTTGAAAAACTCCAAGAGCACCTGGTACTGGCCCAACATACTCCATTCCTTGACTCCACCTCCTTCTTCACCCCTTTACAGTCTGGTTTTCACAAGTCACATTCCACCATGACCTCTCTGCTCCAAGTCACTGACTCCATTCTCTCAGGCATGGATCAGGGTTGTAACACCTTTGCCATCTTTATCGATCTGTCCAAAGCTTTTGACATTGTTCACTGCATCCTGATCCTCTCCAAGCTGGCTACAGCTGGTCTGTCTGAGAATGCTGTTAGCTGGTTTAGTTCCTACCTTATAGGTAGGTCCCAATCTGTAGAGTAGGCAACTCCGTGTCCCCCCTCTCCCTATCAACACTGGTGTCTCACAAGATTTGGTACTTGGACCAGTTCTCTTCTCAATATTTCTGAATGACTTACAAAACTGGCAGAATCTATTCCTGGAAAAATTCTGAATACCAAACCAATATATATGATTTAGAAGATACAGGGACATCTTCAGCTACATCTGAGTCAGACACACAAGACACTACTGTAGATATAACAAGGGGAGTAGAAACAGGAGACCATATTATGGATGTAATAAAAGGAATTACTATAACTACAGACCAAATAGGAGATGTTTCACACCCTATAGGGAACAATGGTCATATAATGAAACATACTTTTATGATACATCAAGGTCTGAACCCTGGCAAAAAGAGCCTTATAGAGGGGGGGTTTAGAGGGATATGGAAATGCCTGGGTCTTCAAACACAAGACCCAAAGAAAGAGATGTGGGTGGCAGAGAGAGGATAGTGGAAAGGGGGAGAGAAAGAGAAACAGATAAAGAAAGAGACCAAGGAAAAGAAAAAGTACAAGACCCAAGATCCAGAATCAACCAAATTTAGTGGTATCTAATTTATCTGATCAAATTCTTACCACTACTGAACTTCAAGTTCTTAATAAGGGATTATAATTTAGCATTACCCACAAACTTAACCAATTTGAACTCAAATTAGACCTTAAGACATTCTTCAGAAAATTATGACTAAAATCTTTTTTGGTCTTAAAGACAAGGATATTTCCAACAAAGTGGAAGAAGAAAATAGACATCTTTGGAAAAAAGCCTTAGGAACCAAATCTGAATTTGTCCCAATTAACTTTACACCACCACATATATCAACATATATTGAAAAAGTTAACAAAGAAGTAGAAAAACTAATGGAAGAGAATGAAAAGAAATTTCCAAGATATAATTTGAGTAAAAAAGAGAATTTAGCTATGGAAGATTTGGCAAGAGATCCAAATATAATAATAAAACCGGCAGACAAAGGAGTGGCTATTGTTATTCAGAATCTAAAAGATTATCAAGAAGAATGCTTTCAACAACTGAATGATGCACTTACATATAAGACAATTCCAAAAATCCCATTTAACAAATTACAACTACAGATTAAAGAAGTTTTACAAGAAGCCACAGATAGAGGTATTATGGAGACATGGTTACAGGAAGAATTATTTACAAAATATCCCACATTACCTCTATTCTATTGTCTCCCTAAGATACATAAGGATCCTATTAAACCCCCAGGGAGACCCATAATTTCTGGAACTGGTTCCATCACAGAGCCCTTTTCGATTTATGTTGATCATTGCTGCAAAACATTAATACCTGCGATGTGGTCATTTCTTAAAGATACTAAACATTGCATACAGATATTGAACAATTTGAACCAAGAATATGATGCTTTGGATGACAGCCTCCTTGTGATGATGGATGTCAAGAGTCTGTACACTTGCATACCACATGATGAAGGGATCGAAGCTTTAGAATATTTTCTGGTTAAAAAACACACTAAAACACCACGTTTAATTCATTTGGAAACTAACAGAGATAGTTTTAAAAAATAACAATTTTGGATTTCAGAATAAATTTTTTCTTAAAAAAACTGATACAGCAATGGGGGCAACATTGGCACCCACTTACGTCAATTTATATAGGCTCTGTTTGAAGAAAAATATGTACAATCTGATATTAACATCTATCGAACTAACCTACTTTACAAATGTTTTATTAATGATATTTTGATTATCTGGAAATATACAAGATTTAAAACTATTTCATCAATACCTCGAGGAAGCAACTTCAAATCTTTTACACTTATGTGTGAAATGCAACAGAAAATGGAAAAATCATCACTGATTTATATCGAAAGGACATTGCAAGAAACACATTATTACATGCTAAAAACCTTCATCCATGGAATTTAAAGGAGAGTATTCCCTATGGTAAGATGCTGCGAACTAAAATAAACAGTGGGACCAACACTAGATATGAAAAACATGTAATGGATCTCACAGAAAGATTTAAAGACAGGGGTTATAAGACAGAAAACTGATTCAGGCAAGGGTGAAATGTGATTCAAAACAAAGAGAAGAATTATTGCAAGACAGAGACATCAGTACATCAGGAATAGATACAATTGTTATATCAACTCAATTTTCTAAATTTATTGGTAGGATTAAGAATATTATCAAGATAAACACTGGAATATTATTAAGCCACAGAAACTGGAGCTCATATTTTTTTTCTCAGAAACCAATATAACAGCTAAAAAAACAACGACATTGAAATATAAACTGGGTAAAGACCCAACACTGGAAACCAGAACAACCACTTTATACATAGCTAAAACATGACTTAGAAGGATTCTTTATGTGTGACAATTGTGTACATTGCAATAATAGAATGAAAACTAAATATATCAAAAATACTTGCACAGATAAGAAACATGACATAAGAAGTTTTAACACATGTAATTCTGACTTTATTTACTGCATTATTTGTCAATGTTCCTTATATTTTATAGAAGAAGCTACAAGACCTTCAAAACAAAGAATCAGTGATCAGAAAAGTTGCATCAGATAATGGGATCTTAGATCACCACTAGCAAGACACTTTTTGGAAGCTAAACACCAAGTTGCATCTCTGAAATTCTTTGGATTTGAACTAGTACATCCACCAAAGAGAGGGGGGCAATCAAGAATCTATTCTCTTGAAGAGAGAAGTTTGGTGGATTTTCACTCTAAGGACCCATAAAAAGAAATATGAGTTAAATTGAAAACTTGATCTGGACTACCTTTGATTGAAGCATATCATTATAGTAGACTGGTGTGCTTCTGTACTGACTCTTGACACTGTGCTAAAGTTGTGCTGCCCACCAATATTCCTGTTAAATGCTACAACATTTACTTAAATGCAAAAACTTTATCTTTGGTTCCTTTTCTCTCTCCCCCCCCCACACTTTTCCAATCACAACCCCTTCATATATATATATATATATATATATATATATATATATATATATATATATATATATATATATATATATATATATACACATATATATATATAATTAAACAGCAATAGTTCCATTGCTGTCTTATCTGTAACTCTACTTTTTCTCCTAGTTTCATGTGTAATTTTTAAATTAAATAGAACATCAGCTGCAGAGACAAGTTAAACTGAAGACGGACCACTTGCTGTTTTTTCAGCATGAGTGGTTTTCATTTGAACCAGGCCACCCAGGCTGACATCACATTGTGATGCTAACATGCACCTAGAGTGTTTACGCCCTCTGGCCCAGCCCCTTCATTCACTTAGAGTAAGAAGAAACACATTGTAACTGGTACTTCTGGTGTTCTGCTAAATGGCAGTAGGCACTCTAATAATTTGAAAATTCAATGCTGTTACAGAATTTTTCCTAGTGCAAATACCTCATTATGATGTGCGATAATGTTCAATATAGCACTGACAAGGTACAGTAATTCAAAAATGTTTTTGACATCACAGCTTGAATTTGAATCTTTACATGGGACAGATGTATGTATAAGAAGCTCTTTTCTCTTTTTACAGATATGGTAATCAAAATCAGTGGAGCTCTTAAAAGAATTTGCTTGATTCTGGTGACATGTTTATTCATGTCCTAAGGTAAATGTTTTAATTAGTTTGGAGACATTTCGAGCAATTTGGAGATATTTAAATATAGTAGATTTCATACTACAGAACATGAACTGTTTACTGTTGTTTCAGAAACTAAATGAATTAAATTGTGGAGGTAAAGAGAAAAACTGGAAGTACCTATCTGCCTAAAAATTTGAACTGCTGATTAGCAGAACTCTAGATATATAATTTCTCCATTATGTTATGCAGGTTAGTTCCCCCTGCTCTACTTTACCTTTATATTTTGTTGTATTATTTTACATTCTTTTTTTGAATGGTAGTGAAACTGACAAAACTCTCTTATATATTTTTGTTATTACAGATTATGACTACATGTTTTATAACACTGTGAGAACAAGACTAGAAAAACTGAATTTTGGATTAATTTAAAGGCTCAAGTGTCTGAAGAAGGAACACTTTATTTTATTTATTTAGTTTTTGTTAACCGGGTAAGTGCGCTAGTCAGCAAGTGACTGTTTTCAGGCACGACCCGGGAGGTACAATTACAATACACAAAGAGTACAGCCAGATTATTAAGACAACGAGTACAAAAAATGCAGAGAGAAATACATATGGCAATGTAACATACATTAGTAAACAAAAATATACTTTAGCACTTGATCATGGAACATACTCAAAATGTGAATAGAAGGCAGAAAATAAGAGAGGATAGGCATCAGTAGAAAAGACACAAGGAAGGGAAAACTGACAAAAGGATGGGAGGGAGAGATTATGGAAGGAGGTGCCGGCCAGACAATGCAACAGCGGGTGAGGTACCCTCAACTCGCGCCAGGCCTATGAGCTGAAAGATGGCAGGCGAAGAGAGGGTGGTGGGGAGCGGCAGTAGACGGCAACAGCGGTAGGAGGTAGGAAAATACAGCCGGTCTGGTGGAACCGAGGACGCAGGGCAAGAGTGAGGATGCCGTGAGAAGGGATAGAGGCGGAGGAGTTACGGCAATAGCGCAAAAGTGTCAAAGCCAAGCCGAGCCAGTGGAACCAAGAGATGGCAGGGCAGGGAAGGTAATGGTAGACTGTGGGAGGAAGTGGTAGTAGGTGGAGAGAGGTGACTAAGCACAGCCAGGAGGGTGGGGACTAAGGAGGGGCATGGATGAGGTAGGAACAGGTAAAGGTGAGTTTGGTGGGGAGGCAAAAGGGGGAAGAGGATATAACAGAAGAAGGGGGGAAGAGAGCAGTGGGGTTAAGGAGGAGAGGCTGTGAAGTGAAGATAAGAATGTCATGGAGTAGAATAGCTACTTACAATTGTCAACAGCTAACATTAGGCTTATAAAGAAACAGGTTAAGGCAACATTAATTACAAGGCACAAAATAAAACATTAATTATAAGGCACAGTATAGAAATACCCATTTGACAGGCAAAAGTGCTAGCAATGAGGAAACAGTACAAATGCAGCGGATCAGGTAGGGTCAAAGCAAACACATTTGTCCATAGTAGTGAGGAAAGTCCTGAGTTTGCTCTTAAAGTCACATGAGTGGAGACATCTCTTAGATCCTGAGGTAGTAGGTTCCATAGGTGGGGGCAGCATGATGGAAGGAGCCCATGCCCTTTAGTCCGGACAAAAGGGATGGATAGTAAGGTCTGATCAGCCGATCTAAGATTCCTTGTGGGAATGGCCGCCTGAGGAGATCAGACAGGATAGCAGGCTTTGGACGTCCTTAGGATGGAATCAACTAAATTGTACAAGTAGTACTGCCTGGTAGAGGAAGGAGAGCCAACCAAGGTCCTGATATAAGAGACAATGATGCTGCAGCCGAGGTGCTTTGGTTGCATACCTGCACACATTATTGAAGGCAGTATCCCATAGTTGCAGTGAAGATTTGGTGGCTAAGGACAGGATGGGACACCCATATGTGGAGGTTGGCAATAGAATGCCTCTGGCTATCACCAATTTAGCAGCAGGGGTGAGCAGGTATTTGGTTCTATAGGCAGCCCCCAATTTGCAGTTAATTGACTTGCAGGTTTCCTGTATATGTGCTTTCAGGTCCAAGGTTTGATCCAGGTGGATGCCAAGGTAACGAAAGGAAGTGACAGTTTCTATAGGTCCCCATCGATATCAGAGACAGAGATGGTCAGAGGACAGGATCTAAGCTTGTGATTGGAGCCAAACATCATAACTTTTGTTTTATTTGTATTTAAAACCAGGCGTTGAGAGTTCAACCAGTGTTGTACAGCACAAAATCTGCAGTGAGGGCAGTATTTAGATCCAGGACCTTATCAGAGTGATAATAAATTACCAGGTCATCCGGATAAAGAAGTGAGTGACCTGTGGTGACCAGCTCAGAAGTTTATTGACTAATAATGAGAATAGAAGAGGGCCAAGTATAGACCCCTGAGGGACCCTAATGTTGATAACAGCACTGTCTGACATGGATGAATTAAACTTAACAGCTTGTGTTCTGTTGAGAGGTAGCTTTGAACCAGGTAGTGACTGGGGAGAGAAGCCCAAGGTACTGAGGGCGGATAGTAGCAGAGAATAGTCAACCAGATCGAAAGCTTTGGTTAAGTCAATGAAGACTGCCCCTGTTAACTTTCTCTCATCCATATTGGTAACGATATCTGAAGTGAATTTTGCAAGTGCTGTCATGGTGCTGTGATGCTTTCTAAAACCATGTTGTGCTGAGCTTAGTAAATTGAATTCTCAAGGTATTCAGTGATTTGATGTGGATACTACTTTTTCCAGGATTTTATTCAGAACAGACAAAATAGCAATAGGCGGTAATTTGATATGTCATTTTACTGCCTTCTTAAATACAGGAGTGACTCTGGCTGCCTTCCAGACTTCAGGGACAATGCCATTGAGAGAGATAGGGTGAAGATGTGCCAGGGGGCCAGAGATGAAAAGAAGCCATTTTTAGTAGTCTTGGTTCTAGGCCATCTGAGCCAGTACTGGGTGTTTTCAGAGAGTGACCTGAGCAGCTTTAGGACCTGATGCCTAGACACTTCCCTGAAATAGAAGGGGTGGTTAAGTTTGGGGTCCTTCAGATGCTGTGGGGTTAAACTGTGAAGCAGAGGATTGTGATGGGAGGAAGCTGTGTAGGCAGATAAGTCAGAAAATTGTTGGTTAAAAGCATTTGCAATGGTAGTAGAATCATTACAGTGTACACCATGTAGGACCATATCTGAGGGAGTGACATCTTTAGCAGAACCCAAGAAGGACTTAATGTGACCCCAAAACTTATGAGGGTCATTGAAGAATTAATCAGCAGGTTTTGGCAGTATTTACTTTTGGCCTGCCTGATGCATCTTTTACAGTCATTTCTGTATTGTTTATACAGAATGAGATCTGACTGCAGTCCAGTTTGTTTGTACTTTTCCATTGATTGTCTCTAACTTTAACTTTGAAGCAGGTCTTTTTCAGCCACCTGAATGCTGGCCCTTACCCTCCTTTGACTGTAGGCCGGTGCTTCTGGATGTTGCCAAATTCAGTCAGAAATGAATTGAGGGCAGTATCAACATTGGTTGCGGTATAAATTTTAGACCAGTCAACACAAGAGAGGTCAAATAGGAAGGCTTGTTTGTCCAGGGCAACATAGTTTGAAAACCTAATCAGACGTGGTGGAGGAGGAGGAGGTGGGCAGGATTGCCATCGACAAAGTGTGGGGGAATGATCAGTGATTGTGTCAGCAAGCACTGTGGCATCTAGTACATGATCAGGTCTGGTGGTGAGGATCCAATCAAGTAGGGACCCTGAGTGCTGAGTAGTAGTTCTGGTAAAGAACTGTGATAGTTTGGTGTAGATTGTGCTTCTGTATTAGAGATTCAAGGATGCTGTGCTGTGGACCCAGCCAGTTAAGGTTCAGGTCCCCAAGGAGTAGAGCCTCATTTAGTTCCAAAACATTACAAATAATCAAATAAAAGAGCCACAATCTAAAAAGGAACTTTGATATGAGTGCTGAGTTCTTCCTATTTTATATTAAAGAGAGCTGAAGGTTGCATGGGATCCCTCATTTGAAGCAATTTGAAATTCTCAAGTCATCACTTTATAAATGTACTGAAAGAAAACTTACTGGTGTGTGTATGCGCGTTGTAGTACAGCACCACATTTACAGTTGCAAAGATGGTGCAGTAATATAAAGTTTTCTTTCAGAAAACATAGTTGCAGTGGAGTCCACCAGAATGCAATGCAGTGTCACTGATTCATGTGTGATAGAAGTGATTAACTGCCATTGAAACTACACTGTTTCCTGCAGTAACTCATCAAAATGCTACAGTATTCTGAGCTGCATCCTCTCAGGCTCCACTGCATCTATTGATATTTATGAAAGCATGTCACAGCAATTAGAAGGGTACAAAAATGTCTTTCTTACTAAAACAATATGTTCCCAGGTTAAGGGGCAGTATAGTGTAGTGTAGTGGTTAAGGGCAATGAACTGCAAACCTGAAGACCTGGGCTTGAATCCCATCAGTCGCCACTTGCATACTCTTTGACCCTGAGCAAGTCACTTAACTTCCTTTGCTCCCAGGTCACACCTAGAAACAAGCTCTGGCTTAGTGTGCCTTTCCTGATTAAACAATTTCCCATTTCCTTATTTAAATATGGTTATGTTGCACCATTCATCAGAACTGGTGTACAGTAGACCTACAAGTGTACAGTGTAGTGTGATTTTATATGTACAGTTTGAAGCATCCCCATATCACACATGCAAATGAGATTTAGAGCAACATACTTTTTCCTGGCAAAGACAATGAAATAAAGAAATGATTGCATTAGATCCATGGCATTAGCATGCTGATATTGTACTTACTAGCTGCAGAAATATTTAGGTTTGTTTTCACAGATACTGTACTGGGCCCTTTTCTTACTTCACTTGATGGTGGTAAGTGATTGTTGTCACCGGTGGCACCCATGTAGATCACTGATTATTGAGCACTGCATTTTTGACTGACTCAATAATAACGCTCTACAAGACAGCTAGTGGTGCAATACGGTGCTATATCTTGTATAGCGAGTACAGCAAGGAGCTATAGTGTCCTTTGAGACTGATTCCTGCCAAGCTTCTTGCATAACATAGCGGTGTACACCACCACTTGCAATGCAAGCAGCCCCGGGCTGGGTTCTGGCTAGTGTCAGCAGTGTCAGTGGCTCAGTAGGTAGCACACTCGACTCTGAGGCCGGGAGATCAGAGGGCTGTGGGTTCAGTTCCCACATCTGGCACTTGAGTTAATATCCCAGTACTGACACTGTAGTGCAGCATGAGAGGGATGCTGCACTTCTGAGGTGCCGTCTTTCAGATGAGATGTTAAACCGAGGTCCCATCTGCCTGGATTGGTGGTAGTTCAGGTGGATGTTAAAGATCCCATGGCACTTATCGAAATGAGTAGGGGAATTTCCCGTGTCCTGGCCAAATTTCCCTCATTCACTAAAAATACCACCAACAGCTTAATCTGGTTCAAGGTCAGTTGGCATTCATCTGTATCCCCCTCCCCCGGGTCATGCCTGAAAATAGGCAGGATTTGTCTAGTGCACTTACCCGGTCAACAAAAGCTGAATAAATAAATAAAGGCAGAATACATTTTTTTTTCAGCATCCAATAACTTGCCCCATGGTCCGCACCTCCCACTCAGAGTTGATTATTTAAGTTTTGGGGGGTGTGGGGGGCTTGCATAAAAAGAGTTTTGTATGTTTTTTTGCAGTATTGTAGAGACCAACACTATTTGCAATGGTCACTACAATATCCGTCACTCATTTGACCACGGGGTCAAGTTTGTTCACTCTATTTGATAGGCAGTCTTTCAGACTCATCTTTATCACATAGAACCATTGTCGCCAATCAATAACTCAAATACTTTGCAAACCCATCAAACTACAATACAGTATTTAACAAGACAAATGCTAATTTTTATAAAACACAGACTTTTTCCTGGTTTGTCGGCAGAACAGTTGTGCTGCCACTCACAATTCCAGCAACCCATGTTCAAGAGCAAATGTTGGTCATGGAGGGCCAGCTGGAGGGAGAATCCAGCATTCCAGAAGATGCTCTCCTCCTCCTCCTCCAGGGAGGGAGAGCATCCAGCTCTGCTGTTACACTGCCACCTGGATAATGATGGGTGGTAGTACAAATGGAGAGGTTTGGGGGATGAACAATGCATCTGAGCATATGTGCACCCAATCTGCCTGCATCTTGGGGAAATATGGAACAGAAGTAGGACAATCCCCCACCATACAACATGAGATCTCTGCTGCTCCCACAGACCCTGTACTCACCAACCTGAGTGCTTTACTGGATGACTGGATAGTGTGATCCTGAAGGACCTGGCCTGGCCTGAAGGCTTAATTGTGTGTGTGTGTGTGGGGGGCTGGAGGTAAACCATGGGAACAAAATGAGGAGAAAGATAAGACTAAGAAGGTGAAGAAAAAAGCAAGTCTGTGGTACATGTTACCTAGGCATTAACTGTGAAAACAATATCATTATTTTTTAGCCACAATATTGTTATAATGCCAATTAGTAAATATGCAAATGAAATATTTTTGTGTACAGTTATGTATCAATTTACAGTATTAGACTGCATGTTCATTAACCTGTAAGTTCATCAAAAAGTAGCATACAGACATGGAAAATAATCTAAAGAGCTGCCAGTCAGTACCTTTAAGTGTAGCAGACTGAAGGTATATTGTAATCATATTTTAGTTACCATTCTGATTACCCTTTTAAGTGTATCTGTGTGATTACATTTTAAATAAATGTCAGATAGACATAGAGTATTGAAACAGTGCACCAGCTCTGCATTCATATGTAGTTACACTTGTAAGAACAAATTTAATAATGCCAAAATTAGTAACATAGTAGTTACACAATAGATTTTCTGTTATCATTTGGAATAGCCATTGCATGTGTAGTTGCTCTTGTAACAACAAATTACATAATGCCAGAAGAGATACAGTCATAGTTGCACAGCAGATCTTCTGTTACACTTTGCAACAACTATTAAAAGTGTACTTACACTTGTCAGAATTAGTTGATTTGTGCTGAAAGGGAGACAGTAGTAGTTGTACATGTAACTAATGCTTTATATAAATTGTGTACACAAAACACAAATGTGAATCTAGTTGACACCTACATAGTAATTACGTGTAACTGCACAGTAGTTACAGTACCATTACGGTGTACTTATGCAGTAGTTACAGTGTAGTTACTGACACTTAAAATAAACTGGTGTTGTGTACTGAAATTGATCTTTCTTTTACATAAGACAGCCTTATTAACTTATTGAAACTATTTTTCAGACCCTGGTTCTGCTAAATAAACACTAGCTCATTCAGGTTTTCACACACCATCTCTCATACAAAGAAGCAGCAATGGTGTATATTTCTTACTTGCTTCTTCTTCACATATTCCATTACTTTCACAAGACCTCATATAAGAATTAATACCTCATTCAACCAAACAAACAAAAAACAGATTTCCATAAGTCTACTCAAGGGTTTGCTAGTCTTTTCTGAAACATATTTTAAATGCATCATCCAAATAAATATGAGCTTAAACTTGATTACTTCAAATATCTATGGCTTACATTGTAGTCCTCACTCAATAACATCCATTGATTGTTATGTCTATGTATTCATAAACCGTATTTTGTCTCAGCAAAATCTAATAACTTTACAGTAATGCATTATAAGAAGAAGAATGGATAGCTCCCTGAATACTGTACAATGAAAGGAAGAAAAATGAGCTTCAAAAGAATCCAATACTTCTTAAAAACTATAGATAATATAATGAAAATGAAGTCTGTCAATGTAAATGCGACCTTCTGTTTCCCTTTGGGATACTGCACTTCATTCACAGATATGCAAACATGGCCCTTGTGCTACCCACTGAGGTCATCTATTCATGCTGAGATACACATTGATTGCACTGTTTTGATAAGTCAGCTAATGAACAGCAGTAAAAGCTCCAGTAGGCTATGGAAGTCTGACCAATTTGTATACAGAAAGACATTAAATGTATGCAAAATCCTTTACAAATAAATGGAATATGTTACACATACTTTCACTCTATTAACAATCTTTGAAATTAAACCCAATAAGTGATTAAAAATAAGTGAACTCTTCCCCATCTTATGAATCTTGTTTTGGAAAATGTTAGTATTTTTATACATTATCCTGACAAGTGTGAGATATCCAGAAAATGTACAAGTCAGTTCCTTTTCAGCTTAAGCTCTGGAATGCAATTACAAATTGTGCTCAATTTTTGGCAAGATACATGTTGTCTTCTTTACCAGTTTAGCTAAGCTGTTCCCCACTGAGTTCAGCTGGAAGCCTTAGTAAACACAATTCTAATTGGTTCCAACAGCAAGAAATGGCTTGCTGGTAGAAGAAAAATAAGCTTATTTGTTCTTCTTATCAAAATATTGTAAAATATCATAAAATATGCCAAGCCAACAAAATCCCCTCTGCTGCAATATCCAGGCATTCTGGCTTTTCAAGCCCATGCTAAAACATTTTTAGAACATCGCCACCATTTTTAAGTAGATGATATATGGCTTCAAGTCAAGTTTAGCTGTCACCAAGGCTCAGTTGCTAACACATTCTCCTGTTTACCAGAAGGTTGTGGGTTCTAGTCCCACACCAGGATATGGCTTATAGTGTAAACACTGGCACCTGGCGTGTTCAGTCCATAAGATGAGATGTCAAACGGAGGCCCTGTCAGCCTTTATGAGCCTACTGGTCCTTTTCTGCTGACAGATACATGTTTCTAAGTCTGACCCAGAAGTTCCTTCACACTGTGAAGTTTAGGTCTGCACAGGGCATGCCAATTGGTAACACATTTTTTAATGGACTATGAAATGGATTCTAAAACATTTAATGCAGTTTGTGCAACCAAATCTGTCATACAAGCTGTAAAAATAATGTTAATCAAATCTTCTGAAATGTTTTTGAACTAATCAGATAGACAGACCTCAGTTGGTAGGTATGATATGTGCTATTAAAAATAAAATAAAAAATAATTTCCCAGAACATTCTAGGAAGGCACAGTTCTTTAATGTTATGGTAGGGCAGTCATGTGATCTGCTTGTCATATAGCAGCACTTCATCATGAGCCACACCCTTTTTGTGCTGTGATGTATTAAGGGGCTCCCACCAAAATGAGAAATGGTATCTTGTGGAACCATACCCCCCTTCCCATCTGCTTCATGCACATTTCAAAAAATATATAAAATTAAAGGTTACATTAACAGAGAGGAATCACATGGCTGAATGAAAATACAACAGTAGTTTTTCAAAATTAATGTGACACATTAAGATATTTATAATGTAATGTTGTCCCTTTACTGCACATGCTTCATTCTCCTTTCTTCTTTTAGTAAGGCAACTACCTGCCCACTAGTCACAGAATATGCCACCCAAGTAGAGAGGCTACAAAGTTATTCTTCACAGACAAAATTCCAGCAAAGTTGCAAGATTATCCTTTGTGAATCAATTTGTGAATTGCTCACCTCACCACTTTGCCACTTCATACTGAGTTTTCCTTGGGAAATGGCACTTTTTGAGGTGAAGTCATGTGAAGTTAAGGCAAAGTTGAAACATTGCATTAACTTCATATGAAAAAGTGTCACTTCACTTGCCAAAAATATTGTGAAATTACACTTAACACTTCACAAATTTGGAAGACTTTGAGAATTATTTTGCTGGGCAAAGTCTGGAAACTTTGCACATCTCTAATCCCAAGCTTTAAAGCAGTCATCAGCTTGAGAACACCCCACTGCATAAGCCTCTGTGGGGTGGCCTGAAGGCACTCTCAGTGTCTTACATTTTCCAATATTCCAAAAAGAGCAAGGGCTTGCCTTGGGTGGTAGGGGTGAGGTTGCACACTGATGTCATGCACCCATGTCAGTGGATTTTCCCTTTCTTCCTATCATCCTGACTATCACCTGCAAGCCTGATGTGCTTCCTTACATGCAGTTATGCTTGCACTGGGGAAGGTAAGATGTTGCATTGTAGAGTAAACAAAGAACATGCACACAGGAGTTGCAATTGAAGACTGTAATTTATTATTTGTGAGCCAAAAAGTACATAAGTGCAAAGTACTAGAACAGATAGAGCTATTGCCCACACAATCTCTCCAAGCGCATGCGGTGCATACCAGCTCCTTCCTTAGATGGTTGAGTCAGTGTGCAAGCAGACAACAAATAAGTGGAAATATGCATATTTCAATGAATTACAATCAGATCCCATTGGCTCAGCTTCTTCTCCCTTAACAAAACAGTACCTTAATCACAACAAAAGGCCACATTAAATGCAAATACTTTAGTCAATTAAAGTACCCCCCTTAAAATAATGTGACTGACTACAATTGTACAAATACTGCCAAATCATCACAAACAATTTAAAATCAGGAAATAAACATCCTGAAAGTGGTAGTAGATGGCTGGACACTCAGATATAAACCAACTTAAAAACATGGCCAGCGCCACTGGTTTTTGGTTTTCACCAGAAAACCCACTCAAATTCTAGAACCTGGATTGTCCCTACACTGGTACTTTAGATTGCCATGAGCCCCTGGTGCACTGACAATATGGCACACCAGGCTTGTGGCAATCTAATGGGATTTTATATCTCTAGTGGCAATTGCCACCAGTTAGACCAACATTTTGTGGCATATCTTTCAGCAATCCCAGGTGTGGTTTTTACAGAGTTCGCACAAGATATTTGGTGCAACTGCCATAAATCATGGAAACTGTCAAAACTCCACTCAAAACTGTAAAATCCGGTACACTTGTGGTATCAGGACTGGCAGAGTTGTGCAAATGCAACAGTTTGATGCAAACCATGTGCCACCAATTGAAAATCCAGCCCCAGGAGTTTCAATGAATTTAGCATTTTATACCAAACCATGAATCAACTGAACTTGTATTTTTCTTTTTTTCTGTACTATTTTCATTTTTGTTCATTTAATTTACTGTTTAGCCCTCCTTTATTCTGAATATTTGTACACATACTCAAAGATAGATAGAAGAATCCTGGTAAAATTCAGAAGTCAGACTAGCAATCACTGGTGAATACTGGAATTTCAAATCCAGAAAATGTAATTTCATTACTTGATTCAACATAAAACAGTGGCCTTGAATATGGCCACTATATGTTATCATATTGTTGTAAAGCCTATGAAAGTTATGAACTGCAATATAGCACAGAGTTCATAAATAAATATATAGCCTAGAAGTTTCCAATATTGGAGAATGGAACAATTATTCTGTGTGGTAATGATGAAGTAACACACACATCTTGTCATTTTTCCATCTGAAATATAAATGGCAAACAGCAAATCAACTTTCAGAACATAAAGAGTTATAAAAATTATGTATAATTGATCATTGATTCCAGCCTTCTTATTATCATCCTGTCTATAAGCCTGATGTGTCTTCTTACATGTACTTACACTTTCCATAGGAGAGGTACCATAGGATGTTGCATGGTAACCTGCAGCAGCCTATGCTACCTTTTACTCCAGTATTTACTAATATACCACAAATTGTACCTCCCTTCCACTTCAGCATGAAAGGATTTCATTTAAAATACTTATTAAGTTCTTTAGTCCCACAGCAGGTAGCAGGGCCAATATGCAAACCCAAGTCGCTCATATAGGAGCCAGATACACTTAACTGGTGCAACTGGGTTGCACAGCAAATAGGGATTTTTGTAACAATTACACTGATAGTCAAGTCTTGGTGGCAGTGCACCAGATGCAGCAAGAGAAGTAACTTTATTTTGGAGCAACCTGAGGTTACTTGTTCACAAATCCAGAAGAAAGCAAATGTGCCTTGTGAGTATTGTGGTCACATAACACATCTACTCTCTGCTGATGTGACATGGAGGATAAATCTTTGCAGACTGAGGAGATGTAGGAAAAATAGGACCCAGTTTATTTTTATAAGCACCCTCTGTTGCTCAACTATGGTCAGGCATTAGCATATAAGTTAAATAATATTGTAGTAAAATGACAATTCAAAGAGAGACACACTTTCCAACAGCTTGATGTAGTGCTGAGATGTTTACCTATGGAAAGCAAGCTAAAACCAACCTAATACATTCACAGGGCCAGATTTTCAAAGCACCCTTAGAGCAACACAAGTTGCATCACTCTAAGGGTTGCAGCAAACCCTATGTGCACCAGGGACCCTGAACTTAATTTTATAAAAAGCAGGGTTGCTGCACCAAACTCCCCTGGTTTGCTGCAAGTGACTAGCTGTACCAAACAGGTGGCACATTTGCAAACTTTGCTGCAGGGAGCCCCCCCCCCCAGTTGGTGCAACACCTGAGTTGCCAGGATAGTGTTGTGTTGTGGAGAAGAAACACCATGCCAGGATGGGGCCAAGGGCACATGTGGCATGGAAGGTGGTGAGTGTGGCATCAGGGCAAAGCTGGCAAGCACCAGCAGTGACATGGTACATGCAGGGTGCCACTGCTGTATGCAGAGATATTATTATAAATGATGAATGCAGCCCCTGTAATGAACGTGCATCCTTGGATGTCTAGTGCCCCACCTCTGAGATCCCCCCAGTATCATTAAAGTCCCTTTGGTATAGTGCCCCCCCATGCTCATTGATCTCACCCGGGTATGATCAGAAAATGCCCTGGTCTTATCATGACCACCCCCGATCTCAGATCTCACCTATTACAACCACAAATATTTTATGGTGGTGTAGTGGAGCACTCACCCTCCCCACCCCATCTGGGATTGCCCAACCTCGCTGCTCACCCCACATCACTGACAGGAACATGATCCTGTGACTGGCAGATCCCTCTGTACACCATCACTTTCAATCACAGGATGCAATCTCAATTACTGTGTACTGTACGATACACAGTACTTGAGAACACATTCTGTGACTGGCTGTGGTGGTGTGTAGAGGGCTCTGCTAGTTGAAGGATCATGTTACTGTCAGTGAGGGAGGAGCAGAGAGGTTGGGAGATGTCAGTCAGGGTGGGGAGGGTGGGTGCTCCACTAGACTACCAAGGAATATTTACAGTTGTTCTTGGTGAGGTTGGAGATTGGGGGTAGGCATGATAAGACTCAGACACTTTCTACCCATGCTCAGGGAAATCAAGGAGCATGGGGCCCTATACTACCAGCTCTTTAAATGACACTAGGGGGGATCGTGAAGGGGGCACTAGACTACCAGGGATGCACGTTCATTACGGGGGTTGCTGTCATCATTTATAACAATATCTCTGCATATTGCAGTGTCACTGCTTCTGATGGCCATCTTGGCCCCGACAACCCATCTGCCACCTCAGGTTCCCACAGTGTACACCTCCTTCCTCCTGTTCTACAGCAGCCAGCTGGTGTAACCCAGTTAGACCACCTTCTGGCTGGTCTAACTACTGTCCCTTGCTGCATCCATGGTGGGGGCTTTGAAAATCCCAGAAAAGGGGATGTCGCAGCCCCAGCATGGCACAAGTCCCTTTGCATGTTGGTGCATTTAGTTGTGTGGTGCAACCTGTGGAGCAGGGGGCTTGACTGCAGCTGCACCTGAAATGGATGCAAACTGCCTTAGAAAATCACATTTGATGCAAGTTTGGACTCAACTCAACACTTGCGTCAAACTCTTTGGATACAAACCCCTTGCGTCCCTCTAAGCCCTTTAAAAACTGAGCACACAGTGTAAACCTAGTACGTACAGTACAAAATTATTCTCAAAGCAAGAGATGTTTTAGAAACAACTGGCAGTGACCAAATGTATTGAATTGAGTCACTTCTTGCAAAACCATTAATAAGAACAGTTTTAAAATTGTGTGAAGGGATAACAGATACTCTGATAATGAAATAAAGTATGTCAGGAATAAATTATTGTTAAAAGAAATATTTGATTAAATGTCTTTGCTAGCTAACAAATCCTTCTTCTTTACCAAACATGCTGTAGATAATACAGTCAATAAGCTTTCATGGATAAACATGCACCATTGTCAAGTGTGTTTCCTGTAACATCTATAAACAAAATATACTAATTATTAGTTTGTGAAAAGGTACATTATCTAATGAGTGTACTGTTACTTGCTGTGGAATGTAATGGTGGTGGAACAAAAGGGATGAGGACTTTTTTCCATCAATATTTATTAAAAACAGAACATGCCATTGCCTCAAAGGTGCAAATAGTTTTGGCAATCTGGGGACCCACAAGGACCTAGCCCCATACAGTAGGTGTGAAGGAAGCCCCACTAATTTCATGCAGTTCTTCAATTATTTATTTATTTATTTATTAGGTGATCAGAATTACAACCTTTGAGCTAAAAGCTCATTTACAAAGGATCCTCGTCAAAAGGGCAGGGAGTACAAACAGGATAGGCAAAACAGGGCAGGTCCAAAGGCACTGTCAGATAACAAAATAATAGAACATAGTAATTGCTAAAGATATAAGGCAAGTCATAACCTAAGATAATCATAGGCAGGTTTTACAGCCACTGCGTAAGTGCAAGAAAACAGAGGGATACAATCCACATGCCAGCAACAGTAAGAAAGTGCACTAGTAAGAGCTTAGAGAATAACTTTAGCCAACAAGAGTACAACATGAGTGATTAGGATGGGGGCCATACATCAATGTGAGTATCATGACCAGCAGAGTTGTCTGACATAGTCACAAGGGATACAGGTCAAGTTGAGGACAGATGTGGCTGGAAGATGGAGTGGAGACACTAAGGGGTACCTTGGGTGACAAGAATGGGAGCAGAGGGAGTAAGGGCAGCTAGGGAAGGGAGTATGGCCCTTGAAAGGGCATAGGAGCAGTGGTAGTACTGTTTGTAGGTTTGGCGGATAGGGTAGTTGAGGGATCCTCATGGCTCTGAGGGGCAGCAAGGGGTGGTCAAGGGCATTGCCTAGGAGTAGCGGGGGCTGCCAACAGTAGGGTCAGTTGTGATAGTAGCAGCATACCAGAGGGGAGATAGTATTGTGAAGTTCAGACTTAAAGGGGCCAATGCGAGGAGACTAATGGTGGAATGGGGGAGCTCATTTAACCAGGTGGGAACCCTAACCACGAAGGCTCATTTCCACAGGGTGATTCTTCTGAATGGGACCACTAGCGCATGTTTAGCGGTGCTTCTTGTAACATGTTCGGAGGTTGCAGGGAGGAGTAAAGCTTGTATTGAGGGGGAGCAAGTCCGAGGAGGGTCTTTTTCTCTAGCAGGCAGGATTGAAGCTTGATGCGATCAGAGAGGAGAAGCCATTTAGTTTTGAAGTATAGGTCACAGGTATGTGTTAGGCGATCAGCACCTAAGACAAATCTGCAGGCTTTATTGAGGGTTGCATGCACTCTGAGTAGGCTTGTATCAGAGGCCGCAACATAGATCATGTTTCCATAGTCCAGGATTGGTTGTACTGTACCAGTAACTGCCAGGAGCCTAGTCTCTGGAGTGAGGCAGAATTGGAGCCTATGAAGGGCCTCTAGTTTCCTGATGACTGCAGTGGTGATATTGCAGATGTGTTCATCAAATGAGAGGGATTCATCTATTGTGATTCCAAGGTAACAGAAGAAGGACACCTGCTCCAGGGTGGATCAAGGGTTACAGGTACTTGAGAGTGGTCCAGTATATCTCTTTTGGTGCCTGGCAAGGAGGAATATTTTTTTTTTGCTGTTAAGCACTAACATGCTATCTCTGAGCCAGTCCTGTAGGAGGTCATAGCTGTGCTGTAACTCCCTACTGAGAGCTTCCTGGTTGGTGTTTCAGGAGAAAATGACCATTCCATCCACGTAAAGCAGGACCTTGGAAGTGGGGCAGGCATCAGGGAGGTCATTCACAAAGAGGCTGAACAAATGTAGGCCCAACATAGAGCCTTAGGGGACCCCTACTGTGACATCACAGGAGTCAGAGATGGTACTGCTGATTTTAACTTTCTGAGACCATCTGGACAGGTACTTTAAAACCAGCCAACTGTGGAGGGGGGACAGCCCAAGGGAACTTAGCCTGTAAAGCAGTAGTTGATGATCCACCAAGTCAAAGGCTTTGGTCAGGTCTATAAAGATAGCCCCAACCAAATGGCCCTGGCCAAGAGACTCATGTACACAGCCAGTGAAGTCAACTAGTGTGGTACTGGTGCTATGTAGCTTGTGGAATCTGTGTTGTTGAGGAGAGAGAAGGTTATATTTGTGTAGATGGTCCGTGATTTGATCAGCAATGATTCTTTCCAGTGCTTTAGGGAGTGGTGATAAGATAGAGATTGGTCTGTAATTGGATGCTAGAGACCGATCACCTCCTTTATGCACAGAAGTGACCAGTGCAGTTTTCCAGATAGAGGGTAAGGTGGCCAGGTGCAGGATCAGGTTGAACAGCTTTGTGATGGAAACGATGACCTCAGGAAGAGTGATCAATATCAGTTTCATATCTATCCTGTCACCACCAAGCCTTGTTTTTCCCAGGACCCTGTTGAGGTATGTTCTTGTTTCCTTGGTGGTTACCTGGTGAAAGTAGAATGTGGGGCAGGTCTTAGTGCAGGGGGGACTGTTGAGTGGTCATCAGTCCATGTACCACCAGGATAATGGGCTGATCAGGGGGTAGGACTGAGCTACAGTCAGAAAAGGCCATATTAAAGACGTTAGCCATGGCGGCTTCATCAAGGAAGACCTTGTCACTGTGGTGGAGCACAGATGGGGGGCACCTATCCCTGGTTCCAATGAGGTTCTTAAGTGAGGACCAGAATTTCTTCCCATCTCCCCATTATTGCGATTGTTGGTTCTTGTGATACATGGCCTTGGTCTGCCAGATTGCCCAGGTGGACTTGTTGCAGGCTGCTTTATAATTTGGGGCATCCACTGGAGTCCCTGTTTCCCATGTTTGGTGCCAGAGGAGATCTCGTTGCAACATCATGCCAGTTAATTGTGGGGCTACCCAGTCCATATTACCTCCTTTGATCATCTTCTTGCAGTAGGGTGCAAACTTGTCTGCTGCAGCATTGAAGTGACTGATGAAGAGTTGCAGGGCAGTGTCAATAGAGGGGCAAGAGTCAAGGAAGCTCCAGTGTATCCTTTTAAGGTGATTTCTGAAGCCACACATTGCACTGTTCTTATTTACTCTGTTCCTCACCAATCTTGGGGAGGCTTGGCCTGTTTTGTTGACCACTCACATTGGACTGGCGAGTGGCCACTGAGGGTGTCAGGTAGTACCTTGACATTCTTTAGCCTTTCAGGGTGTGTTGTTTGTACCCAATTGATCAGGGCACTGATGCTCGTGCAGTAGTTTGTCCAGGTGGTGCTTGTGACCATCTGCGTTAGGTACAGTCCCGAGACTAGGTCTCTTTGTGTGTGGCACTGGAGCTGGCCAGTCAGTTGGAGTTAAAATCTTCAAGGACAATGGTTTCTTTGTTTTGGCTAGCCTAGGTGTAGAAGCTGGCGGTTTCTAACCCAGCCTGCTGCAATTCTTTTGGGATATAGACTGCTATGACAGTTCTTTACACCTTTTTCCTGTCATGATTTTTATAGTAAAGCATTCACAGTCCTTGCTGGTGCTAGTCAACTCTACGGATTGGCATTGCAGGTGGCAGCATGCATAGACTTAGTACCCACCACCTCTTTTAGCAGAGCGGTCCACCTTGTATATACTGTAGTCTGGTATGGATACCACTCAGTTGGGCGTTTGCTCAGAGAGCCATGTCTCAGTCATTGCAATGACATCAGGCTGAGTTTGGGCTACCCATGCCTCAAATTGAGTAAACTTGGCTAGGAGGCTTCCAGTGTTTATGGACACCATCCTTAGTTGCCCAGTGTGTGCGTGTGTGTGTGTTCAGGACTGCGTATGGCTTGTCTGAGGGCCAGGGTTAGGGTAGATGTTACCTGACAACAGTAATAGGAGAAGGATGAATTTTCTGCAGATTTTTAGGAAGAGATGCCTAGCCTTTAACCTCCACTGAGTCAGCAAGAGGCACTTAGTAGGTGGTGTACCCACCTCAAATTGTAGGCTAGGAAGTAGCCATATGGCTGGGATAGAGGACCATTTGCTGCCCAAGGGCAAGGGTGGGTGCTGCAAGAGACAGGCTTGCGGGAATACTGAGCTGCCAGTTTCCCACTGTGCTGACTTTCATAGGTGTGTGGTAGAATTGCTTTGGTATAGGGGGTTGGCAGGTGCTTTTGTACCAGGGCCCCTAACAGGAGTAACAGGAAGTGAAGAAGGATCCCTCACATTAAGAGGAGCATGCACACTTTAGGGTCCATAGTGTATGAGCCTTCCAGCACCCACTTACTACGTGAAATCTTAATTAAATAGTTGGGGTGGGCAAGGTGCACTATCACTGAGGAGAGAGCACTAAAGTACTGTGAAATTGTGCTCTGCCAAATAGTAGCAAACACTTGAGCACTAGAGTTCCTACCAATGCAAAGTGCACTTTCAATGAGAAAGGAGCACTAGAGTACTAGAGAATTGGACAACACCAGCTAGCGGTGAATACATGAGCACTTGTGAAGTGTGCTTGCGTAGTTGTCAGACAGACTCCTTGTGGCTCTTTTCCACCTGTATAGGCATGGATGAGGGAGGGCTGCCCACATAGTATGGAGGCTCAATAAAGATTGACTGTTACTTTAAGAGGCAGTCAATCAGATTGGGGGAGGTGACAGAAGAGAGCATTTAATAGAGATTGGGGATGGATGGGTTGGTGGGAAAAAGTATTCCCGGAGAACGACACAGCAAACCGAGCCTACTCTGCTACCTCAGAATAGTAGACAGAGAAAAAAAGTACTGTTTAAAAATCTGCCTCGGCAGTTTTGAAAATGGCACCTAAAACATCTTGGTTTAAATCTGCCACAGCAGTTTGAATGTGGTGCCTAGGCAAGAGAAGGGAGCCAATTTGGGGCTACTTCTTGGCCTTTTTGCCAGTGTGCTTGCAGCTTATAAAGCCAGTCTCCTCGGAGTGAAACTTCATAGCTGTCCTTAGGATAGGTGGGTGGGCTTCAGATTCGGTGCTGGTGGCTGGTGGAGAGTGGGTCTGGAGCTCTGTGCCACGGGTCACCTCATCTGGATGAGAACAGACCTGGAAAGAAAGAGAACATGGAGAAGTCAGGGATAGGAACTTATTCATGATGGGCTTAATCAGTGGGAGTGCCCAGAGGATAGCTCAAAAGATTTGGGAGTGAGTGAGAGAAGTGGGTGTGTGTGGAGAGGGAGGGGAACAGAAGAACAACAGGGGACATCTGGAGTTTGGTGGTGGAGTTACGCAAGGGGGGGCAGAGACTTGTGAAATTGAGGATTGCCTAGAGCAGGGGTTCTCAAATGGTGAGGCCAGCCTCCTTGGGGAGGCCCCAACCTATTCCGGGGGAGGCTCAAGCAAGTCTGAAGAAGTACTGTATTTAAATTTTGAGTTTTACATATTTTGTGTGAAGAGATGAAGCAAACTGAAAGAGGATAATAGCAGGTGAATTTTATGTATTTATGTGCTAATAGGTGACAAGGGAAGGTGAATGAGCCAAGGCTCATTTCAGGTGTACCAGGGGAAGGGTAGGAAGTGAACATATTTCAAAAGGTGACTGCAAAACAATCAAGAAATACACAATGAACAATAATGCAAACAAATATGAACAATAAACTAATAATGACTGGTTAATCAATTTGTAGACTGATGGCAGCACAGCCCAAATAAAAGGGTTGAGCATAGAAGTGCCAAGAGCAATAGCAGGAAGGAGCAAAGCAATCCCAGAGAAGTTGCTTAGGAGCAGAAGGGGGAGAGAGCAAAGTATGCAGGAAGGTTATTTCATAAATAGAAAGGAAACAGAGAAAGTAGTCTGACCCATGAAGGTACTGCAACAAGGGTAACAATGGTTCAAGAATGAAAATAGAGGAGCAAGTAGGCTGGCCGGGGGCGGTTACAATAAGCTATATAATATTTCTTTATTTTATTTATTTGTTATTCAGATAACACCTTTGAGCACAGGAGCTCTTTTCAAAGGTTCCACGTCCATATAAGACAAAGAACTGAATGTGAGCCAGGTACTCAAAGGGTTGTAATTATTCATGGTGTACTGCGAGAGTACAGTATGTTATTCTTCTTTGGGAGGCCCAAGATTATTTCAGTTTTTTGGGGAGGCTCAAAATCTTTTCCATGGATTTGGGGAGGCTCACTGTGACAAAGTTTGAGAACTATTGGCCTAGAGAGACTTGGAAGTTGATCCAGGGAGAGAGGAAAAGATGAAAGCAAACCAAGGCTAGAGAGTGAAGGGGGGCAGTAAGAGCCAGTAGGGACAGAAGGGAGTGGCCCAGTGCAATTGAGCATGGATGAGACCAGAAGATTGACCACAAAGTAGGATTTAGTAGAGGTTCAGATTAGGCAGGTACTAAACTAAGCTAGGCAATGTCTGTGACAGAGCTGCAGCTTCCTATCTAGAACTGAAAATTAGCTACTTACACCCCTAGTTCAAAAAGAAATTCTAGCTCAGAACAAATGCAGTCCAAATAATTCAAATTTAAATTCTGCAGCACTTCTTCAAAAACAAATTCTAGATCAGCACAAATGCAGTCCAAACAGTTAAAATTTAAATTCTGCAGCACTTCAATGTGGTGAACAGCATTTGTAATAAAATCAAATTACATGACTGAGCATTAACGTAAGGCAGACTGTTGTGCAGCTGTAGCTTGAGCATACAGTGCAGTACAGCATTACAAGGGAATCAATTCAGATTCAGCTGCATGAGTTAAATGGGTTTGAGTTTACACACACACACACACACAGTTAATTTGGCAGCTAAATAACAAGCAATTTACTAAACAAATTAATTTATTCCCAGAGAGAGACACAGCAAACCGAGCCTGCTCTGCTAACTCAGAATAGTAGGTGGAGAAGCAAAGTACTGTTTAAAAATCTGCCGTAGCAGTTTGAAAATGACACCTAAAAAGACCTGGATTAAATCTGTCAAAGCAGTTTGAAAGTGGTGCCTAGGCAAGAGAAGGGAGCTAATTTGGGGCTGCTTCTCAGCCTTTTTGCCTGTGTGCTTGCAGCTTATGAAGCCAGTCTCCTCAGAGTGGAACTTCATACCTGTCCTGAGGATGGGTGGGTGGGCTTCAGATTCGGTGCTGGCATCAGGTGAAGAGTGGGGCCGGAGCTCCACACCATGGGTCACCACGTCTGGATGAGGACAGACCTGTCCTGAGGATGGGTGGATGGGCTTCAGGTTCAGTACTAGCAGCCAGTGGAAAGCAGGGCCGGAGCTCCATGCCACGGGTCACCCCGTCAAGACAAGGACAGACCTGTCCTGAGGATGAGCTGGTGGGCTTCAGGTTCAGTGCTTGTGGCTGGTGGAGAGTGGGGCCAGAGCTCCATGCCACAGGTCACCCCGTCTGGATGGGGACAGACCTGGATAATGGTAAACTGTGGCTTATTTTAATAACAGGGAACCCATTGCTCATTCAGTTCTTTAAATTCATAAAATGTAAATCTCAATCTGGCTGCAAGTCAACTCAATGGCAAAAATGTCCACCTTTCCTTCCCAACCCCTGCATTGTGATTTTCCTTCTGTCTTGCAGACTGCGATCCAAACACTCTCAGTCATGCTGTAATAACAATTAGAGAAAAGAAAAGAGGAAGGAAAGAAGGAAGGAAAACAGCTCACAAGAAAACCTTTTATTTGTTTTGTACCTGGGGATTTCAGCTAAATTTAAATCATTAAGTTGTAAAAGACAAACCTAATAGGCAGTTAAGGGGCTTAAGAACTGATAACAATGCTGGCTTAAAATGTAACTCGATGTGGCTTTTTTTCTACTTTGTGCCTGCAAAACACAATAAAACTTCTACCCTCATGAGAAACTGATCAAAACAAAGGTTCTCCTCAATGAAAGCTGAAACTAATGCTTTTTCAATAACGCTTTCGTTAGGTGAAAAAAAGCTGGTCTTCAGTGTGTCCATTTAATTAATTTTTAATGCTTATTTGTTCCTCTGAGCAGTTTCAATTCATGTTGATCTCTTCATCTCCACGCTGACACCTAATCTCGCCAATGACATCATACATTTTCTATTCTGAGAGAAAATGTCATGGGGAACAACAAATACCATTTCTTGGGTGTCTAAATCTCAGCACTTGATGCAGATGGTTAACAAAGTCAAGAACCTGATGTCAACAGCAAGGGTACATCATAATTTATTGGTGGTTTTACCAGAGTTTTGTTTCTTTCAAAATGATAGCTGTTACAAAAACGTATTGTTTCTGTTAAAAATTGTCTGCTGGATGCTATCTTCAAATTAATCCACCTTGTCTAGAATGCACACATTCCAGTTTCATTGCTACCCTTTTTTTCATTCTTTGAAAACCAGGTAAGGCCAACTAGGCACAATGACTGTTTTCAGGGGTGTCCTTGGAGCACTGCAGATGTTAGGTGTCTTGTTCACAGTCACACAGTAAGCAAGTGGAAGTTGTCAGTATCAAACCCAAGTCTGCTGGTTAAGCTCATTCATAGCTTGTTACTCTGACTTCTATGCTATAATGCTAGCCTTTTATTTAATGCAAAGCTTGAAAGCTTATTGTGGCCACACAAAAATGTTTCCATGGCCGTGTGCTGTGATGGTACTGCTGTAACATTAGAAAAAGAAGCTCTCCTCTACCTTTATGTGTTCACATCCTTATTAAACCAACAGCACAAAAAAATTGTGTTTCCAAAAAGACAGTTTCCAGGTACACTTAATAAAAGTATTGGTGTGCTTTTAAGGGCCTCCTATGCTGTCACTATATATATATTTTTTTTATCCTAATCTTTGTCCAGTCCACAAAGCTATTATTGAGCAAAATGAGGTGACTATCTTTTTTTCTTTCCTGTGAAAACACATGAATTGGAAACATTTAAAAATACATATATAATTCTGGTAGAAACAGAACATTTTACAAACATAATGAAACTAGATGATTTCCATAATCTTTTATAGTGAAAAAAAACTAACCTGTGGTCAAATCTTATGCCCAAATTTGTTGCACTGCTGCTTTAGAACATTAGAGCAACTAAGTGTACAGTGCTGTGAAATCTATCTCTTAGACAGTGAAAAATAATACAGCCATGAGACATGGCTTCATGTCAAGTCAGTGAGAGGAAATCCAGCATGAAAAAAACAGCATACTGAAAACCGTGAAAGCCAGAGCCATGAATACAGAATATTGGCAAGGATTTGGAGGAAAGTGTGATTTATTATTACAACACCATGCCACCATGGACCACCACGCCAGTGAAATTTTGTAACACATTTTTTTCTGTCCCCGGCTATATTCAGCATGTGTGGTTTTGAATTTTGCAGCTTTATCTGTCTGTTTCCGACTGTGCTGGATTTCCTCATGCCAGTTTGACATAGTATTTATTTCTCTATTACCCTGTTAAATGCATTCAGTTATATGGAATTACTACATCATCCTGATTATTTCATGTTTTTTTTTTTCCCCATGGATTAAAATCTGTCTATTTAGTCAACTTTCACTTTTAAAGAAAATGGAGACAGGAAATTAGCAGAGCAAAGAAATGACAGCTGTGTTTACAGGAAAAGAATATGCAGAAAGTCCTTCATTGGCATATTTTAAGCATAGCACTGTACTGGAATGCATATAGTATGTTTAATTTAAACTCAGTGATACTTCAAAATGCTCAAAAAATAACAATAGTACTAATTTGAAAAAGCTCAGAAAAAAGAACTATAAGAACATTTAGGAACAGGCCCTATCATAAGTCAACAAAGCCCAGTAAAACTTTTCATTGACAATGTACTCATCTGCTCTAACATTATGTTCAGCAAGATATTATAAGTATAACAAGAGGATCATTGTACATGTTCTCTAACCTTCGGTAGTTATTCTTCTGTCTAATAAGAAAAGTCAGGCATGACTTCCTTTTTTTGTATCTATAGAACTATGGTCAATGCAAGGCTGCAGCATTTTGCATTTATGTTTAGTACTGCAGAGCTTTGCAGAGAATTGCTTTTAAATCAGCCTATCGGTTCTCCAAATGAACAAACAACTTTGAGTGTTAACCAGACACTGCTATTAGATTGTTTTATTTTTCACCTGCTGGGCAGCTGAGCAAAACAATAAATGAGCATGCAAATAGAAATAATATTCACCCACGTTTTGTACAGCAGTGCTGTTTTATTTCCAGGTGACATCAGATACATTCAGACTACTGGACACATTGTGACTAAGGCACTCATTCAAGACTCTGCATGCCCACTTCAAAAAACAATATCCACTGCCCCTGCCCAGGTCATTATTTTGCTTTTTTAACCTTTGTCAGTATAAGTGCTTCCCTCAACTATGTATGTTGTTCCTCTTCTCCCAGCAGTTGCACTGATCTGTTTGTATGTACTTCTCATTGTTTGCCAGTACTTGGACACTGAGCCATAACAACTCATTTCTTGGTGCATCCTGGCAGGCAGTCAAGTTACATGGACTTGTTTTGTTAACAGGGGAAATGTTAACCGTGACATGAGGGAAAATTCTCTATTCTTTGAAAACATGCCTCTTTAGCTTCCATCTGCACAGCCACCAGAGATGGACAGAAGGGGCTTTAGTTTAGCAACTCAGCTGACAGACAACACCTCAACAGCTCAGTACCTCCTACAGCTGTACTATTGTCAGTACTTCCTATTACCTCAAGATCCTGATGTGGAACAATAATCTACCATGACCAATGGATTTTCCAGCCCCAGAGATACAGGTGTAACCTACTGAGACACTGACACTGCTGATAAATAATTGGTCAAATTCAACTGTGGGAAGTATTTCTGAATAGATCAATATGTTTATTTTTACATTTATGTCCATACTCTGTAACACATATATTTTGTGTGATCAGTATTGCATGTTTTTGTATTTGGACTTATTTGAAATAACATTGAATTGATAAAAAAGTAATAATGGCACTGTCTACAAAAGAGGTGCTCTCATTCTATGCCTATGCCAAATACATTGTTTGGATAGGGCCTTATGTAGCACACTGTAGAGAATTTCGGCCCATGTGGATTGCATAAAAGTACACTATCACAAACAAGATGAATGTGAAACAAACAGTATGATGCTGCTAAAATACTGTTGGTCTAATCAGACATCAAAAACATGTGAGTTCAGCTACTCTAGTTGCAGGCTTTATTTTATTTATTTATTTATTTTTTCAATTGACTGTCTCTTAAGAGTGGATAGAGCACAACAGATCTCATTGGAATGACAGTCTGACTATATTTGGCATTGGTAGCCTAAATATTGTTTTGGCAGCCTCAGGCTACCAAGCCACTGAGGAATATGACCTCTGCTTCTTAGTATTAAAAAGCTTTCTTTTAGCTGCTATTTATTTGGTGACCTCTTGACTGCATGCATCACTACATCATTGTAATTTGACAGCTAGAATACAGGGCTTCAAAACACAACACGCATCATTAATTATGAATGATCTATTTATGTCTAAATGAAATCCACGTAAACAAAGTAATACAGAATTTATAGTATGATAAGAATATTGCACACTAAAAAAATAAACCTTTTAGTAGGTTCTTCTTTCCCAGACTGGCAGTTTTTTCCTATCTAGAATCCCTTTCAATTTGTCAACAGCTGGAATTCATATGTGTTGTTGCATTTTAATACACAAAGTAAAATAAAACAACACCTTTTTATTTAAATGAATATGAATTCCTTCTTTTGTTTGGTACTATTGCTGTTGCAAAATGCAGAAAACAATGATACACTGAAATTTATGTTTTTACCTGGGCCATCCCAGTAGTTTAGTAGTAGCGCTACTGCTCACTATGCTGGTGACCCAGGCTCAGAAATGGAATCTCTCACCCCGGCCACCCAGGGAGGGAGGGAGGGAGGAGGAACAAACATCCTAAAGACAGGCCTCTTCCTTTAGGGTTGGGAGAATATGTGTTCCACTGCACAACTGCCATCTGGTGGAGGCAAAGCTACAACACACCAGGACCACCTATAAGGCAAAGGAGTACAGTCAGATGCCAGGCATGCATATGTACACATCACTGAATGCCAGACATCTTAAGGAGAAAACAAGATCTGGTGGAAAAGCCTTCATCTGCCCTTGTAACAGCATCCCCCACAGTATCACACATGACCAATATGGCAAGAAAACCACCACTACCAAGATACTGGCTAAGTTGTGGATAACATGTTAGTCCATGAGAAAGCTAATGATGAGGCTGGAGTATTGCTGATGAAGGGGATCCAGAGGATAAGAAACACCTGGGAGGCAGTATAGTGCAGTGGTTAAAGGCTCTGAGCTGCAAATCTGGAGACCTGGGTTTGAATCCCACAGCCCCCAATTGCATACTGTGTGACCCTGAGCAAGTCACTTAACTTCCCTGTGCTCCCAGTTTGCACCTGTAAACAAGCTTTTGGCTCAGTGTATCTCTCCTGGTTAAACAATTGGAAAAAAAAAACTGAATGAGAAAAGAAAAGAAAAGAAAACTTTCTACCAGAAATAGTATAAAGACTCTAAAAAAGCATTTTGTATTAATATTTATAAAGTTAATTTTTCTGTACTTTTACCAAACCAATCAGTGGTCTGTTTCACAGTTGCTGGGGACTACCAATAAGCTTCACAAGATCAATTAGCAATAGCCATGATATTGTGACCCCACTGTGCTATGTGTAATTGTGTACGGTCGTTCAGTCCCCGGATATATCATCATGCTCAATATGCCATGGTCAAAATGCCATGTGGACATAAGAACGCCATTCATGCAGCCGCTAGCATCACAAGTCGTCAGTGTATCGTGCAGCATAAATTAAGTGGTCAGCAGACAAAATGTTGCTGTTGTACAAAAAGGGTAATAAGACCTGCAACAGAGATAAGTTACCTTGATATACTTGCATCTCCTGGTATCCATTTCCTTTTCCCTCAGCATTACGTTCTAAACATTCCCTGCAGAACACTTCCAGTGTTAAACCACAATTAACACAGACACAGTTTTTTTGGAGCAATTTCATCATTCTTTATCAAAGTATTTAAATGCTCGGCTCAAGTAGGACAGTCAATTGCTTCGAGGTACAGTGCAAAGTTGTACAAAAGCTTGTTTTTAATGTGTAATGAGCAAAATACGCCACTGTGTTAAAGCCATGTTTACAATTTTCAATGTGCTACGATTAACTGTGCATAATGTGCAAAATCTGCAGAGTAGTTGAAAGCCTATAATTATAGTGCAAAAGTTGTTTAAAATCCTGTCAATGTGCACAACTAGTAAAAACTTGTAATACTACAATAATGCAAAATGTGCAAAATGGTGACAAACTCAGGTTTAAAATACTGTATTATGTATCGTAACAAATCTCAACATTTATTTCAATTACAGCTGCAATATCGAACATGTACTGCTTTGGGTCTCGAGAAGCAATATCAGTGCAGATAGCTTTTAAAATGTTGTTGACCCGTATGTATTTAGTATGTTTTCTCAGCGGTTGCTGTCCTAGATCAATTTGTCACCTCTGCAATGCTCCTGCATGTTGCTCCAGTCTTAATTTCCTTGCTAATCGTGCATGGGTAGGGTGGCTAATAGATATGGTCTGTGAAAATGCCCTGTGCCATGCTTCAAGCGCATTATTGCTTTCTTGGCAAATCATTTATAACTCTGGCATACTGATTCCAAACCATGATGGGGAACTCCGGTTGAAACCTTTTTTCATGGTTTCTTGTCAACTGCTCAATGTAATTATCTTCAAAGTAATCGATCAGACATTCAACATCTTCAAACTGGGGGTCATCCTGAAACATTTTATAGTACCTTTCCATGCTGTCAGCAGGTACAAATGCAAGTCCCAAGATACATCACACTTTGTGTGCAAATTTGTCATCATGTATGTACCTTTGCTGCATACCCTCTTGCTGTACTCTGCCCCAGAGTGCTTGTCTGAGATGAAAGTTGCAGCCTGACAGCTCAGCATGCAGTAGTATTTCCTGTAGCACACTGATAGCTACAATTTCAAAGTCAGTTATGACACTAATTGGAGTTAACTTCCCCCCAAGCAAGGTTTGCAGGTGTATAAAAAACGTTCTATATATGGCTTCACTATGGCTTGGCAGGAGGGCATATACACAGGGTTGGTTCACATCATGAACCAGCACAGGCGCTATGTACATTTGGTCATCATCATGAGGGACTACTGAAAATGTCCCATCACAGAACCAATGCTGACTTTCAATAAGGAATTTCAGATCTGAGTCACTAGCAAATATCAACATGTCACTTTCATTGACTCGCTAAAAGGTCTCCCCACCAATAGTTTCTGAGTACTGCAATATATCATTATCACTTTGGCCACCATGCTGCCTGTGGCAATGTATGTCTCGCCTCAGGGGTTTGCTGAGATGGCAGCAGGTGAGCATGCCTTACTGCAACATCTTGTAGCCCTGTATGGGCTACATTTCTGGTAGACTCCTCCGAATCACAGGCTCTTTTTCGCACAAGCCGTGAGCACCTCCACCATACCACGAACAGGGGCATGGTTATGTTCTGTAGAGGGCATGTCAATGGAGTCACCCTTAGTGTTCAGGCATGCTCTGCAGGTGTGGTTCTCACATCGCCAGATAATCTTGCTGTCGGCACCATCTTTTTCTTTTGTATATAGAAAGTTCTCCAGTGCAAGCTTCTGCTTGCCCTTCTATGTGGGTACATGCTCCATGGTGGACAAATGACAAATGAAATGTAATGCACTGTAAATGTAGGCTTAGATACCTACATGACAGTGCTACAATATACAAGTGCTTTCCAGTTTTGTAATACATTCTGAAAACTACTGATTCATACCACCAGAGGTCAGCCGGATAGGTGGGGGAAGAGGAGAAGATTTGTTTTGGGTCACAACAAACCAGGAAGCAGGTAAGAAAACTACCTTGCATAGCTACTGATACCTTTTTATGTTGGGTTGCCTCACTTGCACACAAGTCAACATCTTGGGAGAGTGCAGATTTGGAGGCGCGGCCCCTGTTGGGCGAATGCAGGACATGCATCAGTAGGTGTGTCCCTCATTCCCCAATCAGCCTGCATGCCGGCGCCACACCATGCATGCTAATGTGGTGAGCACATCTAAGGAAAGGTCCACTGCACTCTGAGCAAAGCTCGTCAAATGCAGTTGACCCTTCCTGTGTGCTGCCACATTAGCAGCATGTCGGGCTGCCGACCAACGGCTGACTTCGGGGGTGCCCAATCCCCCAGCCGGCTTTCTGTGGCCGCTGAAATCTGCCGACGGGGGAACCCACTCCCCGTCAGCATACAGCAGCCCCCCCATTTCTGATATGCCGAGGGGGTGCCCAATCCCCTCGGTCTTGACTCCCTGCCGCTTTCATGTGTGCCATGGGGGCCCACCCCGAGGCATAAATCCGCCGCATTTCTTATATGCCGAGGGTGCCCAACTCCATGTGGCTCTTGTCTCCCACCCGCTGTCATTGTGTGCTGACGGGGTGCCCAATCACCATCAGCACAAGTTTACCCCCATTATCTGCCGAGAGGTTGCCCAATCCCCATCGGCTGCAGCAACCCCCTTTGTCTGCCGAAGAGGGTGCCCAATTCCCTGTCAGCTGCAGCAACCCCCCAAAACAGTTAGGTGACACGCTGGGAGCCCACCCCAGTGTGCCAAGTTCCCTGAAAAGAAAAAACTGGCCTGCAATGTTATTTTTTTCCTACCCTGTAACAAAAAAATGGTCCCTCGTAGTCTCCTGCCCCCAACCCGCACACACCCACTGCGCACCCTGCCTCCCCACACCCACCTCACCCCCCCTCACTTGACCTACATATGTCTCCTTAACTTATTCGCCTCAGTCTCCAGGGAAGGAAAGCAATGTTGCTCTTAAGGAGCTGTAAATGTTTAAGAATTTTGAATTGCTTGATTTTATGTCTGGCTCTCTAACATTCCATATAGTAAAACTGAACATTCTAGCCATCATCTGTGCTTGAGACTATACTGACATATATGTGTGTGTCGGGATAGGCTCCCTCTCATTGGTATGATCTACTAATATGGATGCCATGCCCCTCCCTTCCTCTCCCCTCCCAGATACAATTCTACCACATGCACCCCTCAATGTAAAGACATGCCTTCCAGACAAATCGACTGAGACTCATACTACCCTCCCTTTCCTAAACAGAGCCCCCATCATAGAAAGGAACTATATACATGCCCTGGCAAATGAATCCCCCAACCCCCCTTCCCAACAAATGCTTGGCCCATGACAAACAGTTCACCATCTCCTTTTCCCTGCCCTGGCCACCCTATAACCCAGAAAAAGAAATTTAACCAGTCAAATAACCAGCTAATATAGAACCATACTGTATAAAACAAGTATGAGGAGCAACAAGTCCATAACAAAATTACTAAACTTAATATATTAGGAAGTACAGCAGTCCAAAGTGAAAATTGTCCATGGGGAAGTATTTGGGAAGACCAAAAAGCTAGTCAAACCAGGTGATGGGTACATCAGTCCAATTACTCTCTTAACCTTAGGCATCCATCCTGCCTTTCAGATGTCGGGACCATATCTGGCAACATGTCGAGGGTGCCCCCCCTTTTGCATCTAGGTGACCCTGCTTGTGTAAAAATCCAGACTAGAAAGCCAAAAATGCTAAACCAATTTAAGAAGGAAAGTCCTGATATGCGGGGGTTCTTCCCTTATCCTTAATGACCCTGATGAGACATGTGACAGATGACTCCAGGGGGGTCACAGGACACTTGGTGCTTGCTTAATATCCAGTCTCACCTGGAGCAGTGTCAGGACACTTATAAAATAATAGAGTGCCCCAGTTGCCCCCCATGTAGTAACATGTTACCCTTGTCCATCCAGAAATATATTAATGCACTTGAGGAGTCCTCTGACCTTCCAGTTCTTCCCTTCACTGCTCCCAACAGTGTACTGGGGATGGTAATCGCTGCACTCACTGTTAAGATAAGGGCCCCCCATGATCACATGGAAATAAATCTCCACCAGACCCAAGAACTCTTTATGTATAATGAGACAGCGGATCTGTTTAAATTGTGCCAAGTGGACAGAGGGAGAAGATGTAAAGTCCCATGTAAAACTCCCAACGGAGGCTACTTACAGGTCGATGAAGACCCATGGAGACACAGATGCAACAAGTGCTGTTATCCAGCTGGTAACAGGGTGAGAGGAGGAAGCAGGGTAGAGGTAGCCACGTTGACCAACAGGGAAACAAACAAATTGTGAGTGGCTGAGATACATAGTGAGGAGAAGAGGGTGGATAAAGAGCGATCATGTAGTTCCCTCTTGTGGTGTGGTGAAGCTTAAACAGCTGCACAAGGATGTAGTATTTCCTGTGCGAACATGCGAATCCCTCTGGTTGCTTCTCTGTTATTGGCTCTAGTTTGACTTACAGAGCATACTCGCCTCTTCTCTCTTCTGGTGACTACCGCTCAACAGTCCATAGCATCCAGCTCTGCAGGTATGTGGGGCCATTCAGGAGGATTAATAGTCTGGGACAACAGCTAAACTATAGAACACACTTAACAGAGGTTTGGTAGATAATGATTATAGGATTCCTCTCAATGGTCCTGGAAAAGATCAGGAAGGAATGACTTGAACCCAGTGGTGGCAGAATCTAAGTCCTCAAAAGTGTCCAGTTGCTGGCTGAGAGCACCCGCAGTCCTTGCAGGGTATCCCATCTGAAAGTGCATGCTGGCAGCTATGGGTTTTGAGACCAGGGCATGGAAGGAAGCTCTCCGTTGTCTCACCAAAGCTGGCAGATCTTGAGCAACACATAACTTGCATCCTTCCCACTTAATTTCTTGCAACTCCCATACTTTAGCTGGGAAATGTTGCTTCTCCAAGAAGTGGAGGAATTGGAAGATGAGAGGGTGCAGGGGGGGCTTCGCTGGCAGCATTGGTCAGAGTGCATGGTGGGCCCACTCAATAGTGTATTTTGGCACAGAGGGTGAAGTGCCCATTAGTTTTTCTATCATTTTTTGAATAAATCTGATGGTATCTGACCCTTCTTCTTTTTCTGGGAGCTTGATTATAATCACATTGTTGTGTCGACTGTGGCCTTCTAGAGTCTCAGTTTTAGCTTCCCTCCTGGAGATTTTCTGGTGAGTCGTGGTAAGATCTGGTTCCAATTTAGAGATTAGCCTGGTTTCATTATCCACGGTCCTCCAAGATATATCTTCGATAGCTACTGCCAGAGATTTCAGGTCCACTGTTAGTGTGCAACGCTCCTCTCTAAATGGCATAAACTCAGCCAGGAACCTTGCCAAGGTGAGTAGTTCATGACCTGGAGGGGCAGAAGCCAAGCTCTGGGTATCCAAGGGAGAGGAGGCCTTGGATTTCTTGTTGGCCATCTCCGGAGTAGGTGGAGGGGTATATTTTGGACCAGATTTTTTCATTTCAATATCTGTAGATGCCTGTTTTGCATCCATAAAGCCCTCTGGTGCTTCCAAAAGCCTATGGAGATGGTTTATAACTCTTATAGGCTGGTAATCAGTAGATCTAAGCAGTTTATTCTCTTGGGTGGCTGGAGCTGTGGAGTTAGGCTATTAGCTGGTGCCCTGCGACATGTGACTCCCCCACTTTCAGAAATATTTTGTGAGCAAGTACTTGTTTTACATGAGATAATTTTAATTGTGCATTATATTTTCTAAAGCCGTATTGTTTTTCTTTAAACATTTATCTTGTTTGTGACATTGACTTTCTTCTTATATGTTACTGAGGAGTCAGATCACAGGCAGTTTTCATTTATTACATTTAAGAGACTGAACTATTCATTGTTTTTTGCATCTTATCTTATGGGAATAAGAACAGAAGGGAAGGAGATACTCTCAGAGTGTGGTGCTTAATTGAATAAAATATTTTAAAACAAAACAGGAAGCAAAGCACTCTCTTGCTAGCAAACCAAATAAATTATGGAAAAGGTAGGCTCATTTATTATATAAAATACTCTTTTGCAACTCAGGAACTTCCAAATACTCTACGCAATCAATCAATCAATCAAAATATTTATTTATCCAGACGATCACCATTGAGCAAGCTCATTTACAGCTATGCAGATACACATCAGTGAAATGACAACAGCCCATATAGGAAATAAACACATGATGCTGTTTCATACCCATGTGACACTTAGTCAAGGGAATAACCCTACATCAATAACATCAATTCATTTTCAACACGGTCCTAATTATATCCATGTTACAAATGTGTAGACAGAAGTTTTTTGTTTTTTTGTTTTTTACATGCAGGGTATCTGAGGTACTTCTTACATATTCTAAGTAATCTGTGTTATATTTTCATGTGTTACATTTTGGTTGTCTGAGTTACTATACTTTTTATACATTGCATTTAAGGTATCTGATTTATTTGTTTTTAAATTGCATTTGATGGTGTGTTAGTCATTTCATTACACTTTGCATTTTGCGTTACCTGTGTGTTTCTTTTTCATTACATTTTGGGCTGTATATGAGTGTTTTCTTGTTTTCATTTTGTGGTGCCTAGAGATTTAGGTTGTGATTCTAGAAGCACCCCTACACATATCGCAAGTTGCGACATGCAAGAGGTACAGTTGTGCCAAGGACCCTTCACCTGATTCTGTAATGGGCAGGTTCTCTGCGGCTAAGTCCTGTGACTTTCAACATGCCCACAGGTATGCCAAACACAGGGCGTAACTGAGGGGCAGGTCTCAAGCTGCATCCAACTGACAGTATGGTGCAAGTGCCCTCCCCATGCCTGGAAAGCCACTCAGGGCTACGAGACCCCCAGCCCCAGATCCTCCAAACTGAATGCAAATGTCCAGCAAGGCTGCTCTTTCCCACCCAGGTCCCAATGCACAAATATGTAAATGCCCTGCAGGGCTGCTGCATGCTTCCACCCAAAGTGTCACTGAGAACACACGCAACCCACAATCTTAGTTAATGCCCCCCCACATCCCCGAGTCCCTACATTCTGCCATACACTGGGCATCCCTCGTAGTCAAGTGGCCCACCCTCCCACCGGCAGCACCCAACCACCCACCCCAAAACCTGTCAGAGGCCAGCGACTGGCACAGCCACCTCTCACCACAAAAGCCAGCAGCAGACTGTGCTCTGTATGAGTGTGTACTATTGTAAATAGTATCCAACTCAATGAATGACAGTTCATTCATTTAACATGTAGTATTTATAGTAGTATGCAATCATACAGAGCACATAAGGTGGCTGGTTGTGGTGGTGAGAGGTGGGCTGTGCCAGTCACTGGTCTCTGACAGGTCTTGGGGGATGCGGGACATTGGGTGTTGCCAGATGGTAGTGGTGGGCTGCTTGACTACCAGGGATGCCCATTGTATGGGTAGAATGTAGGGACTCGGGGATGTGGGGGGGCATTAACTTGGATTGCAGGTTGCATGTATTCTTAATGGCACTTCAAGTGGGGTCATACATTAGCCCTGTGGGGCTTTTACCCTGTATGGGGTTTGGGGGCATGGGGTAGCCCTGTGGGGCATATATATCTGTGCAGGAGGTCGAGGGCATGAGGTAGCCCTGTGGTGCATTGTGATATGGGGGGCAGACAGGGGTCACCCTGTGGGGCAAACATGTGCTGGTGACAGGGCAGTGTTGGGGGATGCAGAATACCATATATTGCAACTGCTGGCAAACCTTGCTACTTGCACCATTTTTTTGGTGCAAGTCAAGTTATACCAGATGTAACCTTTTGAGAAGCGGCCTTTAATATTTTGTTACAGTAGGGCACAGTCACTTTTATATTTTTCAATTGATCAAGCAATACTAAGCACAGCAAAATTTTCCACTCACATCTAAAGCTTTGACAAGTGATACCACAATAATGTTGCCCATCTGAACAAAGTACAGCTCATGAAAAAAGTGCACATCATCAACAAGGTTTTTAGTTAATTATTCTGTTGAGTTGCATTCAATTTTTCAATGTTGATAGTATTTGCAATCTTATACAGTCTACTACCCAGTAATCTGGTATTGGAGTGTTCTCTCTTATTAAATGCTGGAATGACTGTAATAAATTGGTTTCTAACTACTTAGGGGCTACTTCTCAATAATCTGGTATTGGACTGTTCTCTCTCTTAAGAAATGCTGGAATGACTGTAATAAGTTGTTTTCTAACTACTTTGATAATAGGGCAGCTTAGTTGTTTATTTGTTTTTTAAACATATATGCAGCATGGTCTAGTGAACGGAACACATGCTTGTGAAGCTGGAGACACAGAAGACCAGGTTTAAACCCCAGAAGAGGAGTTGTGCCCGATGTTACCTTGAGCAAGTCTCTTTACCTCTATGTACTATGGTCCAACAAGCTGTAAACATTGGTAAAAGCAGGACCCCAATGAAATGAAGACAGTGCAACTCAATAGGGCTATCGTGGGTAAAACAAACATGTAAACAAACTATACTATGTTTATTTTTTTCTTTTTTAAATCTCTTTTTTAATGCTGTGTAGAATGAAGAATTCTGTTGGTGAAATTAATGTGGAATGACTATTCCACCAGTAGAATTTCCACCATAATTTTACTGGTTCTTTTGCAGAATTCTGCCTGCTGTGATCTGTGGAACAACATTCTGCAGAACAGCACTTTTTCCACAGAAAATCATTCTGCAACCATTTCTGTGGAAAGTATTGAGATCTATGGAATAATATTCCATGGAATAGCATTTCTTCCAAGGAAAATCATTCCACAACCATTTCCACCAAAAATATTGAGATCCATGGAATACAATTCTTCAGAAATGTTGCAGAAAAACTGATTTCATATTTTTCTGCTGCAGAATTCTGCCATTCAATTTCCAGCAAAATTCAGTGAAATTTCAGTGGGATTTCAAAAATTGCATGAAATTTTATTGCGACTGAATTTGAAAATTCCATAGAACTCTGCTCTTTTTATTGAGTTTCCACATACTTAGTACAAATTTACACAGCAAAATTGGCCCAGTGTCAGTCCTTTAATACCTTCGGTCTGTTTCTACTCACTCTTATTAATTATAGCTGCTAAATATGCTGATACTTTTAGATGATCCTGAATTATATTGTCACAGAAAATATATTTTCAACACCTATTTGTCCCAGACTATGTTTAGAAAAAATATGAGTTATGTGGAAGTATCTGTCTGTCTGTCTGTCTGTCTATCTATCTACAGAAGAGACCGAATGCAAATTTTGGTTTGTGTTCTCTCTTCTTGTACATTTGCACAAGAAATATTAGATTCCTAGTAACCTCAAACTGTATTTATAATAACAAACAGAGGTGAGAAAGAAGTAAATTCCTCAGCTGGGACTTGAACCCAGGCTGCCTGGACTACCGTTCCTATTGCGCTAACCAGTGGTGCCACTGAGACAACTGGAACCTGGGCTGCCCCTGAGCACATTACTCTTTCTCAAATGCACAACCCAATGGCAACACAAATATTTACTTGTAACAATCACACAGGAGTGCGATATGCTGAGGCATTTACTTCTTTTTCACCTCTGTTTGTATGTGTTCCATAAATATGGACATCGCACTCCTGTGTGATTGTTATATTTATTTATAATAACCAGCTGTTGTGTGTTACCTCTTAGCATGTTTATCCCCTAAACAGGTCTGATAAAGGGAAACAGATCTCCCCAGAAACAAAGAACTACGAAGAAAGGACTTTATTATCTGCCATCCGACTGTCTTCTCAATGTGGGACAGTATAAGGGAAAGCAAATAGGATGCTGGAATGTATCAGAAAAGGTTTTACTAGATGCAACAAAAAAGAAATCTGGAAACAGTACATGCCATTTATTTGGCCATAACTAGATTACTGCATGCAGTTTTGGAACCTACATCTGAAAAAATTCCTTCTTGGACACAAATGACATCATGGCACCTTATAAATCTGGCTTTCAGAGTCTTCACTCCACCTCCTCCTCCCTTCTCCCTCTTACCAATCATATCCATACTGCTATGGGCAATCTGACATTGGCCATCTTCATTGACTTAGCCAAGGCCTTTGAATCAGTCTGTCATAGGCTCCTTCTGGATAAACTCTCCACTATTAGCCTCTTGCCCTCAACCACAGACTGGTTCAAGGCATATTTGTCTGACAGATTCCAGTATGTGCAGCTGGGTGATACCAAATCCACCCCCTCCCCATCCTGGCCAGGGTACCGCAGGGATCGATCCTTTGGCCTTTACTCTTCTCAATATTTTTAAACATCCTCCCCTCCATCAGCTCTGCCTCGCATGTCCATATGTATGCAGAAGATACACTGATCTACGCATCTGGCCCTTCCCTTCCCCATACTGAACCCATCCTCCAGGCCGACTTTGATAATATTGTGCAATGATTTGAAGCCAATTCACTGAGGTGTAACACCATAAAAATGGTCGCCATGCCATTTCGTTCTGCTCAGAAACTGGCCAACCTGCCTTTTCCCCCCTCCTTTCTTGCCTTGAATGTAAGGAATGCTGCAATCAAATACTTAATTTATTGTTTATCTTTATAATAAATTTGTTCCTTAACTTACATACTAACATACTAATTGCCAGCAGATTAGGCCTTATGGTCTATTGAGTCTGCTTGAACCTCAGATACCTAGTTGGGTGCTGAGCACCCCCCCCCCACCTTGTGTTCCAGAAACCCCTATCATCCATCTCCACCTCAGGCCATCATCTGATACATCTGCTTTCTGTGTCTGTACCATCCTCTCTTGAAGCCCTCCACTGTGGATCTCTGAACCAGCTCAACAGGCAATGCATTCCAAGGGTCCACCACCCTCTCCGTGAAAAACCTCCTCTTCTTTTTCCCCCTCACCCTTCCACCTTCCAACTTCAAACCATGCCCTCTGGTGATACCTCCTGCTTCAGTCTGAAGATCCCCTCCATGTTTACCCTATTTATTCCCTTTAGGTACTTGAAGACCTCAATCACGTTCCCCGGTCTCTCCTCTCCTCCAGTGAAAACAGGCAGAGCTCCTCAAGTCTGTCCTCATATGTCAAATCCCCTAGTCCTCATATCATCTTAGTTGCCATCCTCTGTACCCTCTCCAGGAACTGTATGTCCCTCTTCAAGTGTGGTCTCCAGTACTGCACACAGTACTCAAGGTGTAGTCTAACCAGTCCATTGTACAGCAGCAGAATTACTTCCCTGCTCCTAGAGGTGATTCCCCTTATGATGCATCCCAACATCCTGTTTGCTTTGCTAGCCGCTCCCCTGCACTGCTCAGAGTTATTCATAGATGCATCCACCATGACCCCTAGGTCTTTTTCCCCTGTGAGGCCTCCAGCGCCTCCCCTCCCAGGGTGTACCTGTGTTTAGTTTTTTCCCGCCCAAGATGAAACACCTTGCACTTGGTGATATTGAAATTTAATTTCCATGTGTAAGCCCAGCTTTCCAGTGTGTCCAGGTCCCCTTGCAGGGCCAACCTCCCCTCTTCCCCCTCAACTACTGCTCCCATCTTGGAGTCATCAGCGAAGAGACTCATTTTACACCCTATACTCTCCCTGGTGTCCGATATGTATGCATTAAACAGGTTCGGACCCAGGAATGAGCCCTGCGGTACCCCACTACCTACCTCTCTAGGGTTTGAGAGCTCCCCACTGACCACTACTCACTGGGTGCATCCAGCTAGCCAGTTTTCAATCCATCTGACCATCAAAGGGCCTACTCCCAACCCCATCAGTTTCTCCACCAGACTACTGTGGAGGACAGAGTCAAACGCCTTGCTGAAGTCCAAGAATAATACATCCACAGGCTTTCCCCTGTCCAGCTCTGATGTTACCCATTCGTAGAACTCCACAAGATTGGTTTGACATGATCTACCTGGCACAAACCCATGTTGCTGACTATCCAGACCTCCCACCTCCTCCAAGTTCACCCCCAATCATTCCTTTAGTATACTTTCCATTGATTTTCCCACCACCGAGGTCAAACTGATGGGTCTATAGTTATCTGGTACTTCCCTCGACCCCCCTTTATGGATTGCCACCACATGTGCCTCTCACCAATCCCTAGGTACCTTCCCTGTCTCAAGCTACCTGTTGAAGAGTCTCCACCATGTTTCATGAATTCTGCTGCCCCCTGGGACCCACTGAAAAACAAAGATTTTGACAATTGTTTTCTTCCCATGACCAGATTTTTTTTCTTGCTAAATGATTTTGTCATGGATCACAGATGTATTAAGCAGAAAATGGAGTTGGATGAGGGGCAGGTCAATTCCATGAAATATATATATATATATATATATATATGTATATATATATATATATATATTTATTTCCATGTGAAAGAGTAAAAAGGAGAAACAACTGTCCATCATATGAGAATGCTGTCAGATGTTCTGAGTGGAAACAGCATGAAGTATCAGCAAACAATAACTCAGCTCCATATCTGTAGTAAGAAATGGTGTTGTATTCTTTTTCAACACTGGTACATATAGTTCCTGTTACTGTAGTGTGTGTATATGCCTGGAACACTTTTATTGTCTTGAGGCATCATCCATGACAGACCAAAGAGTGAAGTATGAATTAGAAATTCATGTCTGTAACAAGTCATAAAGTGATTTGGACTCCATGGTTTATTGATTTATTTATTTACTTCTTCTGTTGCCAACCAGCCCCTTTCAGGTTTTTTTGGTCTGCCCAGTTTTGTCACCCTACCATCATAGGACATTCCTGTCCTCCATTATTTTTCCCACTAAATGCTCCTCATGGAGGGCCATCAAGACTGGCCAAGCCCCTCTGGAGAATAATCCAGGCCACCTTAAAAGAAGTGCTACTTGGTGGGTGTAGAGATGCTGTACTGAATCATCATCCCAATCATTAGAGGTTTTCTACCCTGTTTACTGCTCCAGACCACTTGTTTTGCAGTGATGCCTGCACATATGCATCTGGAAGCACACATATGCTATGCATCTGCCAATGGACCTCAATTCCTGTCACTCCAACTGCATTACTACCAATCTTCCATTTGGTGACATTAAATGAGTAGTGCAACCAGAACCTCACCTCAGTAGAGGAGAACAGTCCATGAGATGCTAATCTTCTCCCGGACCCTATGTGATTCAAGTCTTTGAACTAGGGGTGTGTGAAAGTTGCCATTTCTGCATTAGTGGAAATTTCAAAAAATTTGGCAACTTTTGTAGATGTTTTTGAGCTTCCGCCTGCCTGTGGTGGATCAGAAAACTTTTGAATGTGTGGGGCAAAATTTCATCCTGTTCCATCCCACCTGACATGTTAAATAACCCCCCATGGCTAGTGGTCCCTCACCCCACATGATCACCCACCCAATGTCAACAACCCCCTCCCCAGTGGCTAGCAGCCCTTCCCCCACCAGATCACCAACCCGCCCAATGTGTAGTAAAAAAAAAAAACTGTTGGCAACTGATTTGCGGTCCCTCTCCCCACCCAATACTCCACCCATGTCTAGTAGTATTAGTCAGTTGTAATCCCCCCATCCCTAACCCCATATAGGAAAATATTATTTTCCCTGGTGGTCTAGTGAACCCCCCTTCCTCCCCATCCATGATCCAAAGTATGTTTTTTTTAATTTATTCACTGGGGGTCAAGTGGCCCCTCAGTTTCTCAGGTAGTATCCCACCCTGCTCACCCCATCCCAAAACAGAAAGGGCCACTGGCACAGCCCTCCACTCTCATCCATGGCTGGCAACCCACTGAGATGTTAATGAATGTGGATGTGTGTGTACAGCATGTGCTCATTCACTGAGATCTCAGTGGGCTGCCAGCTGTGGAGGAGAGTGGAGGGCTGTGCTGTTGGCCTGCTCCATTTTGTGATGGGGGTGGGTTGGAACAGTACCTGCTGGGTTGTTGGTGCAGGGCCGCTTGACCACCAGGGAATAGTTAAACAAATACATACTGGGGATCAGCACTAGACCACAAGAGAAAAAAAGATTTTACTTATGGGGATAGGGATGGGGGGTTTAACTGACTAGAACTAACGAACATGGGCAGATGATCAGGTTGGTCGAGGGACCACTAGCCACCAGTTTTTTTTTTTAAATACAGGTCAGGTGGGTGGGTGGGTGATCGGGTGAGGGGAAGGACCACAAGACACCAGGGATTTATTTTATTTATTTTGGGCAATCAAGCAGTAATCAAGTGATTGGTGGGGTGAGGTGGGGTGTATAACATATTTAATAACTCACTGAGCAGTCAATGAGCCAACACCACTAGGTATCATCTATCTCTAGAGGCTTCATCGGTGAAGGGGTTAGTCAACAGCCAGTGATATTTTATACCCAATTGTTAACTGATTAATTACACATCAAATAAATTGGGGCAGTGGACTTCTACAGGTGACTGGCACCTTGCCCTGCACTGTTCTGTGTTTGTAGTAAGCTGCATGGCATATTTAATGTTGAAACAATGTTTAAAGTATGAGGGTAGGGTGCAGGGCAGGCAGAATTTCTGCAAAAGTACAGAAACAGATTTCTGACTTTTCGCTGACGCGAAAGTCAGACTTTCGCTTCAATTCCGCCTGCGGAATTTTTTTTCACACACCTCTACTGTGAACCCAGGTCACCAGCCTAGCAGGCAGAAGCATTTCCACTGAGCCACTGGACCAGCTAAACTCCATGATTTTATAACAAGTCTTTCATATTGCCTGTAAACAATTTGTCCACAGATATACATGCACAACTGGGCAGGTGCAGCAGTATGCAGTTCATGCTATAACAGTGTTTTGTTCAGATAACTTGTAAAATATTGCACAGTCTTGTTATAATGCAGCTATTGTAAACATTCTACTAGATTGGGCTTGTTTCATTGATGGAAACCAGATTTGTAAACAGCAATTGGAGTACTAGTTTGTAATAGTATCAAATTACAAAAAATGGATCAGTATAACCTACAATTCATTATGCCATATCTGTTAATAGAGACATAACTGGTTAGATTTTGATTGGCCAATGAGTTCTACTTCTAATGTCTAATATGTTTGGTCTTTAAAAACATGGTTATTGCAGCTCAAAATAGTTGACACTCACAAACTGTCCATGACATTTGCTACTTTCCCATTTCACAAAAGATGCTCACTATCTGGTAATTATAAATGTGGAAATGTCTAGATTCCTTTTAAAATGAGCAAGAAATGGGCAATGCACAATGGTTTGTCATATACTTAAAAATAAACTTGCAATAAATGAATGAACAAATGAATGAATGCACCTTGTTGTTCATTATTTCTTCATTATGCAACAAATTGAAAGAATCCACCAACTTAATTGGCTGACACATCTTCTTAACGATGATTAAATCCCATAACAAAGTCAAGAGCAAGAAAAAAGCACCAGCCAACAGGCTGTCAAATCCCTCCATGCAACAAGTTCAGCATATATTTCAGAACAGCACCACCTACTGTTCAGAACAAAACACAACTTTTTTTAAACTGTCTACATACACATAAAAACAGAATATATTCATACAACATTTTTTAATACATAAAAAAGTATTCATTGTATAATTTCAGTAATACACTCCACAGTTTACTAAGTCATGGAATATCATTATGTTTTAGGGTTATGCAAACTCAGCCTTCAGCCTTGGGTCTCAATATGCAACCAAGGCAAGATGATATACCTTTGACATACCACATGCTATCATGTATTATTACTTGTTTGTTGTAGTCATTAAATGCACTTTTAGATCATCCATATTATTTGTTAGCAGATCATCATCAAATGTCAGCTCCTCAATATGGGAAGCTTTAGTATAGTACACTCACCCCATGGTAGGTTAACAGCAGGGCACTGCATCTCATGGCATGTCACATGTCAGAACAATGAAGCATACCTTAGGCTGCATCCATACTTTCCTTAGAGTATCGAATACTTGCTATCTCCCAGTGTACTGCACTTTTCAGTTTCAGCTGAACCAGTTAATTATCTTGATCTTTGTCAATAGATAAATTAGATTTGCTGCAAATGCTTTTATTGCATCCCAAACAAATGCCATCTTGATTTTGATTCTGTGCATCCTATACAGTAATACTGTAGGAACAAATCCATTGAATTATTGATTTCTCCTTTTCTACTTTACTCAGTTTTTAAACTGTACAAAGCCTGGGTGAGCATAGGGCCAGTTGGATATTGCAAAGGCAGTGACAATATGAACAAGGAGGGTACCTAACTGCCCCCCCACACAACTAGCAGTGGAACCAGTGAACAGTAGGAGTGGATATCTCTACAAAGCAGTGCGCAAAAGATAGAGATAAGCACCCAAGGGGTTAATAGGCAGAAAGGGGGAAAAATTCAACAGAAGGGCAGACAGACAGGAGAACCAGGAATAAAGGACAACCAGGAAGGGGGCTGGAGTAGAACAGATAAACAGTCCAGGGAGTTCACATCATGGAAAGCCTTGTGTGCCAATTCCAGGAGCCTCAGCAACAAGATGGAGGATCCAGAGGCTGCCATGGTGCAGTCAGACCCGGACACTGTGGCCATCACAGAGAACTGGTGTAATGATAACCATGACTGGGAGATGGCCATACCAGTCTACAACATATTCAGAAGAGACAGGGCAGGCAGGAAGAGAGGAGGAGTGGCACTTTATGTGAAAGATGGCATAAAGTCCATAGAGATCAAGGTGGAAAAAAATGGGGGAGAGATACTGTGGGTTAAGCTGGAAAGGAAAATGGGGTCAGCCATCCACACAGCAGTGGTCTACAGACCACCAGCCCAGGAGGAAGAAACATAAAGGGATCTGATGCTAGCAATCCAAAAGATTTCAGACAAGGGTTAGGTAGTGCTTGTTGGAGACTTCAGTATTCCAAACATGGACTGGAGCCTCCCAACAACAGCATCAACCAGGATCAGATTTATCCTGGACTCCATTCAAGGTTCCTTCTTCAAGCAACTGGTCATGGAACCAACTCGGCAGAAGGCAATACTGGACTTCATGCTCACAAGTGGGGACAGTGTGATGAGGGTCATAGTGGGGGAGCACCTGGGGAACAGTGACCACTGTGACGGTCACTGTGGTTTGAAATCACAGAAGGAGCAGAACCAAACCACACAAAAACACATTTCCTGGATTTTAGGGGGGCAGACTTTGGGAAACTAAGGAGATCCTTGAAAGAGGCATTAATGGGAATGGAGAGGGAATCAGTGGTTGAGAAACAGTGGGCAATTTTTAAAATGGGGATTATAAGAGCAACAGAATTATGCATTAAGCACGTTAGTAAGGGGAAAAGGAAGAGAAGGCCATTATGGTTTTCCAAGCAGGTAGCGGAGAAAGTGAAAGCCAAAAAGATTGCATTCAGACAATACAAAAATACGCAGGCAGAAGGGGATAGGGAGAACTACCAGGAGAAGCAAAGGGAGTCAGGGAGGTCAGTAAGGGAAGCCAAAGCTCAGACAGAAGAGAGCATCACAAAATCAGTGGGTAGAGGGGACAAAACCTTTTACAGGTACATAAGTGAAAACATAAGGGCAAAGGGAGGGATAGGGAGACTGAAGGGGAGGAGGAGGGCTATGTAGAGGATGATAACAGTAAATCTGACATATTGAACAGATATTTCTGCTTAGTCTTTACTGAGGAAGAGGAGGGTCAGGGGCCTGAAGGGAGTACAAGGAGTGGAAAGTGCACATAAATGGACACAAGACCCTTTATATGGGAAAGGATCCTAAAGGAACTCAAAGGAATAAGAGTTGATAAAGCAATGGGGCCAGATGGGGTGCATGACAGGGTCCTAAAGGAACTAGAGAGGTGGTGGCTGAACCTCTTACAATCCTGTTTGGCTGATCACTGGAAACAGGGGAGGTACTCAAAGATTGGAGGACAGCAGATGTAGTCCCCTTGTACAAAAGCAGGAACAAAGAAGAAGCGGGGAACTATAGACCAGTCAGCCTGTCCTTGGTAGTGGGGAAGAGCATGGAAGCACTACTGAAGGATAGATTGGAGGAACATCTGGTTGCCAACGGACTACAGGACCCAATGCAGCATGGCTTCACTGGGGGGAGGTCATGCCAGTCCAACTTCATTGAATGTTTCAACTGAGTGACAAGGGAGGTGGATCAGGGGAGGGCAGTGGACGTGGCCTATCTGGACTTCAGCATGGCCTTTGACACTGTGCCATATAGAGGCGATTAGAAACATAGAAACATAGAAACATAGAAGTTGACGGCAGATAAGGACCGCAAGGCCCATCCAGTCTGCCCATTTCTTTTTCTACCTTATAAATGTGCCATCGGCCTTTGCTCTGTCAGTGACCTATCTATTCATAGTCATTTGTGTGCTCCTTATGCCTATCCATGCCTGTTTGAAGCCTGCACTGTATTCATAGCCACCACTTCTTGTGGTAAGCTATTCCATGCATCTACCACCCTTTCTGTGAAAAAATTTCCTCATATTCCCCTTAATCGGCCTCCTCTAATCTCATGCTGTGTCCTCTTGTCCTGCTATTTTCTTATATTTAAACATGTTAGACTCTTTCACCTTGTTTATGCCCCTAAGGTGTTTAAATGTCTCGATCATATCACCTCTCTCCCTCCTTTGCTCAAGGGTATACATATTGAGCTCCGTTAATCTGTCCTCATATGTCTTCTGATGCAGTCCCTGCCCATTTTGGTTACCCTTCTCTGGACTGCCTCAATTTGGTTAATGTCCTTGTGAAGGTGTGGCCTCCAATACTGCATGCAGTACTCCAGATGGGGCCTAACCAATGTCTTGTACAGAGGGATTATTACCTCCCTCTTGCGACTTGTGATACCCCTACTAATACACCCTAACACCCCCCTAGCCTTACCTACTGCTTTAGAGGTCTGCTTGGATGATTTTAGGTCATCAATGATGATGATGCCCAAGTCTCTTTCTTCCTTTGTGACTGCTAGCAACTTCCCTCCCAGCCTATAAGTGGCTTCAGGGTTTCTCTTCCCTATGTGCATGATTTTGCACTTCTTTGCATTAAATCCCAGTTGCCACTCTTCTGACAATTTGCTAGTTTATCCAGATCTCTTCTCATTCTCCCACCCCATCTGGATCATCTACTCTGTTGCAGATCTTGGTGTCATCTGCAAACAGACAAGCCTTACCCTCTAGTCCATCTGCGAGGTCACTAATGAAGATGTTGAATAGGACTGGCCCCAGGACTGATCCCTGAGGTACCCACTTGTGACTTGCATCTCTTCTGACTGTATACCATTTACCACCACTCTGTTTTCTGCCATTCAACCAGTTTGCCACCCAGTTGACCAACTTCCCACCCACGAGCCTACCTAGCTTATTTATCAATCTTCTATGTGGAACAGTGTCAAAAGCTTTGCTGAAGTCAAGGTAGGCGACATCAACTGCTCCCCTTGGTCCACCACTCTGGTTACCCAGTCAAAGAAATCTATGAGATTAGTTTGACAGGACCTTCCTTTGTAAACCCATGCTGTCTTGGATCCTGTGCCCTATGGATTCCAGGTGTTGCACTATCCTTTCCTTAAGGAGTGCCTCCATAATCTTGCCCACTACTGAGGTAAGACTGACTGGTCTGTAGTTCCCGCCTCCTCCTGCTACCACTCTTGTGGAGCGGGATCACATGAGCCCTTCTCCAGTCTTCTGGGACCTCTCCTGTGCTCAGAGACTCACTAAACAATTCTGCTAATGGCTCTGCTAGTTCCTCCTTTAGCTCCTTAAGTACCCTGGGATGTATGCCATCAGGTCCCATTGCCTTATCCACCCTGAGCTTAGCAAGCTCTTGTAGGACCCTTTCTTTGTGAAGGGAGTAGTGCTCACCTCCTCCCCCTGTGTCCATGATGTCTGAGCTGTGGGCCCTGCCCTACCTTCTCTTCAGTAAATACTGAGCAAAAGTATCTATTTAGGATAGATGCCTTTACAGGGTCCTCCTCCTCACATGCTCCCTTTTCTCCATTAAGCTTAGCAATACCCCCCTCTGGACTTTCTCCTTTCACTAATGTATCTATAGAAAGTCTTGTCACCTTCTTTTACTGTTCGTGCTAGTGTTTCCTCAGTTTGGGACTTTGCCTGCCTTACTGCCTTACCTGCTTCCCTTAGGGCAGTTTGGTATGCCTCCCTATCTTCATCCCGCTGTGTTCCCTTATATTTCCTGAAGGTCAGCCTTTTGGCTCTGACCTTTTCTGCTACTGTATTTGAGAACCAAAGTGGTTTCCTTCTTCTTTTGCACTTCCTTTTCTGTCTAACACAATGGGATGTTGCTTCAAGTATTGTATCCTTAATGCTTGCCCACTTTGCATTAACACATTAACACTTTGCATTAACACACAGGGCAGTATGGGAGTGAGAGTAGGACAGTAGTGTGGTGGGTAGGTTATTGGCTGGGTGGCAGGATACAGAAGGTGGTGGTAAATGGCAGTTTCTCCACAGAGGGAAGAGTGACCAGTGGGGTACCACAAGGATCAGTGCTGAGACTGGTCCTATTCAAAGTCTTCATCAGTGACACTGCACAGGACATAGAAGGCAGAATGTCCCTGTTCACTGATAACACAATGCTCTATAACAGAGTGGACATGCCAGAGGGTGTAGACAGAATGAGGGGGGACCTGCAGAGGCTTGAAGACTGGTCAAGGGTTTGGCAGTTGAAATTCAGTGCAAACAAATGCAAGTTAATGCATATGGGGCACAAAAACCATGGAATAACATATCAGTTGGGGGGGTGAGGATATAGCATACACCAAGCAGGAAAGGGACCTTGGGGTTATCATCTCTGATGTCCTCAAGGTCGGGAAACAGTGCAACAAGGCAGCAGGTAAGTCAAATAGAATGCGGGGATGCATAGGCAGGGGCATCACCAGCAGGACAAAGGATGTCATAATTCCACTGTACAAGACACTAGTAAGGCCTCACCTGGAGTACAGTGTACAGTTCTGGAGACCTTACCTACGTAAGGACATAGACAGAGTAGAGAAGTTTCAGAGGAGGGCAACAACGATGGTACAGGGATTGCATCATAAGTCCTATGAGGACAGGCTGAAGGCCTTGAATATGTTTTCCCTGGAGGAGAGGAGGGAGAGAGGGGATATGATAGAGACATACAAGTACCTTACAGGGAGGAATAGAGTGCAGGAATACAGTATTTTCCAGTGAAAAAGATGTTCCAGGACTAGTGAGCATGGGATGAGGTTGGAGGGAGAGTGATTCAGAGGAAAAGTGAGAAAAATTTCTTCACAGAAAGGGTGCTTGACAAGTAGAACACCCTGCCAGAGGAAGTGGTGGGGGCTGAAACAATTACGGGATTTAATAATCCATGGGACAGATATCAGGGAATTCTGGAGGTCGGGGATAAGAGGCAACAAGCTTCTAGAAAAATGTAAAGTGAACTTTCAAGCTCAAATGGGCGGACTGGGTGGGCCATAGGCCCTTATCTGCCGACAGTGTCTATGTATCTATGTAGAGTAAAACAATAAACAATAATAATGTTTCACATTACTGCTGTCATGGGTGCCAGACATTACTAATGCTGTCTTTTTTGGCAAGCCACTGTTTTCAAATTCTGCCTCAAATTACAGTATGTTATGTAAGAATTTGTAGGATTTCCACAACAAAACTATGTTGAGGAAGTTGTAATTCCACTGAAATCAATGTTTATTTAGCTTAAACATTCTTTAAAAATGTCACTTGTGAGAGATTTTATAGAATAAACAAGAATAGCAATTTCAATCCAGTAATTCTGTATAAAACAATTAAAGTAACACTTATCTGTGCATTGCATAATTCTGTTACTTAATACAGCTCAGAATAAATAGTATCATGTTCAACACATTTTAAAGTATGCAGTACATCATGCTAATATAGTCAAAAAGAGGCTTAGTTCTTAAGGGATTAGGGTAATATTATTTTAATGTTGCACCCACACAGACAGCTAATTAACTTGTGTGAAGATTATAGGTTCAGTGCTAGTTTCACTGCAGGCCAGCAAATCTTCCTAGCAAGCCTTCTAACATACTTGTAGTTCCATTTATCAAATGCACTGTCTGCAGGATAACTTAGTCACAAATCAGCCACCTGCTTATATTAATAAACAACATTTGCACTGAGTCTTGAAAGTCACCAAACCTGTGGCCAGTTGGTGTTGACAAAATTGCTCATTCAGTGATCCTTCTTGCTTGCATAATATTGCTTCAAATATGCAATACATGCATAATTGAAATCATTTAAGTTACTGAATCAGTATGATCTAGGTGTTCGATTACCAGCTCAGGCACTGTGAAATTGCAGGATCAAATTTCACTAGAGTCAAATACTCACTGTGTGATACTGGGCAATTTGTTTAACCTCATAGTGATCCAGTCCACCCAACTGTGGAAAATTAGCAAAAAAAGGTGCAGCCCATTGGAGACAAGATAATGCATATCAATTCAGCTATTGTGGAGTAATAAATTGTAAGAATTTTTTTTTTGTTGTTGTTGTTGTTTACTAGGATAGACACACTAAGCTGAAAACTTGTTTACAGGTGTAACCTCACAGCACAAGGAAGTTAATTAACTTGCTCAGGGTCACACAGTATGCAAGTGGGCCTGTGGGATTCAAACCCAGGTTTCCAGATTTGCAGCTCTGAGCTTTAAACCACTGTGCTATGTTGCTTTCAATCAGAGCAATTAAATGTAAATATTTTCCAACAAATGGCTAGTTCTTGTGTTAATAAAAAAAAAGATCTGCTATCTGACTAAACAAAGGGAAGTAGTATGCATCTTTCTTTGATTCCAAGATCATTGTTTAAATATAGAATACTACTGTTTATCTGAGGAAGAATGTATTTTGTGGCTTCTTGATGGCCTAATGGTAAGCAGAGTGGTTTACCATGCTGACAACCAAGGCCCAAGATTTAAGTCTGAATTTTGACATATTAGTTGGAAGTGGCAGTGCTGACTAGTTAGCTCAGGTGCTTCCTGCCTTTGAGACTGTGGGTGATCCCTGTGTTGCATAACTGCACCTTGGTGGCCAAGTTAGAGGGAGTCATGAGGGCAGCAATAAGTAGCTTTAAACAAGGAAATGAAATCTTCCACTCGAAAAATGCTGACATACTAAGATGTGGTAGTGTCTTACATTCATTCTTGAGCTAGCACATGTCAGTCAGAGGGTTGAGGGTTGCCCTGATCCTAGCCCATTTCTGATTTATCAGAAAAGCCACCCATCAAAGGCAATGCCCCAACAGGTGAGGAAGTACACATGGGGATAACAATTAGCTGGATGCAATTGTGGCACACATTTGGAAGATGACACTGTTTTCTCCATAGAGTTACCACCTTCCGTTCTGTGTACCCCTCCACCCCCCATCATGCATCAAGAAAGTTCTTGCCAGCTTTATTCTGAGAAATATAGCCTTACTTGGAGAGGTATGCCACAGACAGTATGTGACAGGACAGGCAGTGGCTATCTGTCGGCCAATGGTGACTTTTCCAGAAGGTATTGGATTGAGCACTTTGGAATGGGCTGAATCAGAGGAAAAAAAATGATACTAGAAAATGGGATTGCAGTATTATATTCTAAGAAATAGAAGTGTCACTGTATTTTGTTTACTATCTGTTGTTTTTTTAGGATATGCTTGATATGTAGTTGATGTCACCAGGCTTAACGTCCCTGTTATAATGAATTACCAATACTGTGTTTTTCCTTTTTTTTTTGACACGTTGGTGACACACAGTATCATTAGATTGACATGTTCAAGAATGCTGACTCATCTTAAAGTATAGCCATGTATTAACACAGTACATGTAAAACAATTTTTAATCCTATCTGGAAGATGAACTGATCCATAATAAGACTCTTTCTAAGAAAATCTCATACCACTGTAGAAACAAAAACACTTAATCACTACTCAATATGATAAGACATGTTGTTCTGTGTGTATCACAACAGTGATTGTAACTGGATCTAGGTCAAGTTATTAAAAATTATAAACCAGTCTCAGATGTTCATCCAATCAGTGGGGAACCACTGTCCTCTTATTGAACGTACAGATGCTACACACAACTCTACTTCCACTGTCTCTTATTGTAAACTGCAACAACTCACTGCTCACCATTCTGCTCTGCATTTGTCGGCCTCTAACACATGCCAGTTCGCTTTCAAAAATACTTAAGGATTTTTTTTTTAAATACCTGCCTACTTTTTTTTTTATCTAAAATAAACAGTGAGAAGCTTAGTTTCATCAGCCACTGCCTGCTTCTATATCAGAGCATGCCAAGACTGTACAAGTTACCTGCATTACCCGAGGGGAGACAGAAAACTATAGAGAAATAAAAATGCTTTTTAAACTGTTACACTGACAATTTTATGTTGCCAGAAAACTCTTCAAGTACTTCTAATATAATAATAGGTCTACTTGTGTGTATTTCTTATTGCCTAAGAATGTTATCTTATGCTGTTAGTGCTGACAGCACTGCTCAACTTCATTTTGTGGTCCCCTTGCCCGAACAGCATAAGATAACATTCTTTAGCAGTAAGAAACACACACAAGAAGACATATTAATGTAAACAAACATATTACTTAATATCTTCAAAGTTCTAATTCAGAATTTTTTTCAAATTGAAAAAAAAATATTAATAAAAACAGGAGTACAAACATCAGTAAGAATGCAGTGGACAGATACCAAATCCAGTGCACAATTTTACATATTAAGAAATGTAAAAGTAACAGAACAAGTTTAACAACACTATACCACATACATTTTCTAATAACTCAAAAACAACCCCCTCCACCCACCCTAAGTCAGATTTTAACCCCACTTAGAATCAGTATTAATACATGTACTATACAACATTTGTTTTAGATATTAAGTCATGTCAAGTCAAAAATGTTAATTTATTGATTTACACTGTATCTGTCTTTATTCAAAAGCAACTATAACTTATTGATGCCAATGACAGCAGTAATATCTTTCCTAAGAAGCACTGTCTGAATTTTCAGAGACTCGTATAACTAATTATGTTTGAATATGTTTTGCATTTAACCTCAAAGTTATAAATATCCAATATTTATGTTATTGAATGGTTTACCACTATTCTGAAGTAAAAGGGATGAAAAAGTGAATGTTTTTGCACTGTGGTGACTTTTAATAGTATTCATGAATACTCTGAACTGTGCTGTGATACAAAGTTTTCATTTTAAATTGATTTCCGAGGGTATGGTCATTAAATTACATGGATGTTACAAAAATAGCAATGCACTACGCTGTGAACAATTTGAAATGTATTTATTTATTTGAAGAGTTTTTCCAGGAGAGACATTCTGAGCTTGTAACGCTCGTTTCCTGATGTGTCCTGGGGATAGAGGTAGGAGAGCAAACAATACATGATATGCAAGTGAAAATAACAAACTATAGAAACAGAAGTAATACAAATCAAAATATAGTCAGCATTGCTATTTACCAGCCTTATTTACTATGAACCACCACAGCTTGAAGAAGCTATTAGAATTATAGCTCAATGGAAAAACAAGAGTCTTTGGGCCCTATATTCAAAACTTTGCTTGAGGGCCAAATTTGCACTGCCTGGCATGCTAAATTAGCCCAGTACCAATAGCCCGCTATATTCTAAAGGGATAGCCCCAGTGCTAAACCTGCAGAATATAACACGCTAAGGAAGCCAGGCAAACTGGGCTGGGAGTGCAGTGCAACAATAGCCCAGGAATAAGACAGCTCTGAATATAGGAACCAAGAAGTGCAAACCACAACAGCAACCCAGTTCACAGTGACTGGAAGGACTGTATAGGTGATCTATGTGGCCAGTGTGTGTGCTAGCAAAGGAGTGGAGTCAGTAGCGCTGCAAGTATCAGCACATGTGAATGTACAGTGTGCAGAAATGAAAAATGATTCTGTAACATTTGTGCAGGTCTTGCACAGTGCTAAGCCATTTGTCTGGTGCTATCATGCTTGCTCTGGGCAAAAATCTGATATATTCAAAAGTGATAAGCAAATGAGCCTACTTAGGCAATCAGTGGGCAAACATCCAGATTAGCATCTCGTTATGCTCTGATTTGCATGCAGTTTGCCTAGCATTATTGCAGGTCCCCACAGCTTCACCTGTAGGTCAGTCTGGAAGTACAGGGGCTGGCTGGGTCTGCCCACTGCTCCACCTGTAGGGCAGACTGGAAGAACAGGGGCTGGCTGGGTCTGCCCACAGCTCATCCTGTAGGGCAGTTGGGAAGAGCATGGTGGTAACTGCAGGCTACATATGTACAGAACTGCATGGAATAATGTGCTCCAGGGGACTGCACAGCACAGGCACTGGTGGTGGTGCTGGATGTAATAGTCCGACTGTAGTTCCTGCTATACAGTGCACAGCAGATAGTACAGTGACATGGGGGCCAGTGGTGTGTGGGACACAGCACTGACTATGGACTGTTGGGCAGCATTGACTGCAGTACTGTACACAGTGACAGTCTCATCTTGCAGGTGTGTACCAACAATGGACAGTACTGTACTGCTGTTGTGCCACTCACAGACACTGTACTATTGGCATGGGATGCTCACAGGGACATATACATTGCTGGATAGGGTCGTCAGCAGGCATATACACTGTACTCAGCAGAGTACAGTACAAACATCAGGCAGGAGGAACAAACATAGGAAAGCAAGGACATTGTGAGTCACACTGTGTCTGTGTTGGGCTGAGCCCTTTTGCCTTTGTTGTCCACTATGGGGCACTGATGCCACCAGCCAAATACACAAACATGAACAAAGTACCAGGCAGGCAGAAAAACAAAGGAAGGAGGATTACAGGAAGAAGCCAATTACTTGACCTCAGACATGGCAAATGGGGGGGGGGGCTATTGTTGTTGTGGAGTGGCAGCACCTATTTTGGCTTATGTTTACATAATTGGGTGGGGCAACAGTGTATCAATTTTGAGTACATGATTAATATTCCTGGCTACACCCCTGTTGCTGGGTGTTTGTACTGTGGTGTCTGTACAGCTGTGCAGCATGTGGTGGGGGGGGCCTTACCAATGGACAGGCTCACAGGTGTTGGGGTATTCCCTACACTGGATCATTTGCACTGCATGGCTTTTCCCAGCCATGTGGCAGCACCCAGTATGTGGTGCAGATTGGTCACCTGTACACCCCCCATGCCTCCATTGTTGCATGTGTGTGCTGGCATCTGTTGATGTCCGCAGAAGGGTGGTCTGCAGGTGTGTGCTGTATGGCCATACTGCCATGAAGTCCACTGGAAGCTGGGCCATCACTTACTGCCTGGCTTGGCTGGGACTGGTGGCAGATGATGGCATCATAGTGATACCATCAGTGAGCAGTATGTTTCCTCTAAGTCTGGATTATTTCCATCTGTCATACTTATTAGTTAGGGTTGCACAAAGCCACGCAAAAGTCACACAAAGCCACAAAGTCGTGCAAAGCTGGTTTTCCTAGAGTTAAGACTACCTTTTCGTGGGTGGTAATTTGCACCATGCAAAGTGTTGTGCTAAGTCACGCAAAACCACTTTGCGCGGTGCTATTCACTGAATATGGCATTGCGTTGACATGCCCCTCAGTTTGTCCCTTGCAAACATTATAATTTTGCCCAGCGCTAATGCAGTTTGTATGCACTGTTTGATCTTTTGAATATAGCGGACCCGGGCTAACCTGACCCCTAACCTGTGCAAATGGTTTGCACCTAGCGCAAAGTTTTGAATATAGGGCCCATTCTGTTGCAGTTAATTCAAAATCTCCCATACTGTTTCACATGTGAGACACTGTATAAGTGGTAATTCCCAACACTCTGACTACAGTATGCAAATTATACTGCATATTGCATAGTATAACTTTGTTAATATCCACATTTCAGAAATTTAAGTGATAACATTGAGAAGCAGATCAAGACAGTTTTTTCAACACATACTGTATGTCAGGGCTGTTTAACAGTTTATAAAGTAGGTCAAACAATGCCTGAACATAATACACATACAGTAATGTAGTCCTTCTCATAATCCCATGATTTGTTTGCTCAACAATCATCAATACATGAGACATTATAATTCAGCATAACAACAAACCTCTATGGCCTTTTGCTGAATTTTCTTAGAAGAACTGCTATATTTGTTCAGAACAGCCTACTGCCTTTTCTCTTTTTGAACAAAATAATTTTGTCAGTGGTTTCCTATGGGGGATTGCAAGCAAAAGGAGGGAGGGAGGTTATACTCCACCTGAACAAGTTACTTGTTCACCTCCACCTGGAGTACAGTAGGGTGATCAGTTCCGGAACCCGCACTTCAGAGAGGATATTAACAGAGCAGAGATTGTGCAGAGGAGGGCAATCAAGATGAAACTGGGGCAGCAGGTGAAACCCTATCAGGAAAGGCTGAAGGAATTCAAAACATACTTCTTAGAGAATGGGAAAGTCAGGGGTACATGACTGAGACATTCAGTCCCTCGGTGGAATAAACAGGGGAGGAGTGTGCAAGCTTTTAGGTTGAGCACAGACATTTGGTAATTACAAGAGAGTACACAATGAAGTTAGTGGGGAAAAGTTTCAAGAAAGAGGTGAGGAATCACTTCTTCACAGAAAGGGTGGTGGAAGGATGGAACCGGTTGCCTAGGGAGGTGGTGAGGGCAAAGCAGAGAGAGAGTACTCAAGTGTGCATTGGACAGCCATATTGAAGTCATTAAAAGGAAGAATCAACTGGAGAGAGTGTGAGAAGCTGGGGTTGCATAGGACCCTTTGCCACCATTAAGTGTAAGTAGGATTAGGCAGACAAGACTGGCCTTGTGGACTCTTTCTGCAACAAAATCTCTGTTTCTCCAAGTTCTAGTAGGGTGCTTACTGGTCTCAGGAGGGCAACACTGATGATTTTTGCACATACAGTAGTTGAATGTACCAGCATAGAAACATAGAATTTGACAGCAGATAAGGACCGCTTGTCCCACCCAGTCTTCCCATTTCCCTACCTAACGGATAAGCTGCAGATCCTAGTTAACCAGCAGCTTACTTCTTTCTATCACCACCCCCTAGAATTGCCTTATGACTGTCCCATGCATGCTTGAATTCAACCACTGTTTTTGATTCCACAACCTCCTCTGGAAGGTTGTTCCATGCATCCACAACCCTCTCTGTGAAAAATACTTTCTTACATTAACTCTGAGCCCCCCCATCTTCAAATTGTGCCCCCTTGTTCTTGCACTCCTCTTTTTTTGAAAGATGCTACCCTCTTGGACTTTGTTGATTCCCTTGAGGTACTTGAAAGTTTCTATCATGTCCCCCCTCTCCTTCCTTTCCTCGAAGCTATACATATTAAGCTCCTTTAGTCTGTCTTCATATGTCTTCTGGTGCAGATCCTGCACCATTTTATTTGCCCTCCTCTGAACAGCTTACATTCTATGTCCTTGCAGAGATTGGGTCTCCAGAACTGCACACAGTACTCCAGATGGGGTCTCACCAGCTGTCTGTACAGAGGGATAACAACTTCTTGTTTTCTACTGGTGATGCCCTTCCCTATGCATCCCAGTATCCCCCCAGCCCTCCTTACTGCTCTCTCACATTGCTTGCCCACCTTTAAGTCATCTGATATGACTACCCCAGGTCCCTTTCCATTTTTGTTGTTGCTAGTATCTGACCCCCCCATTGTGTACTCTTCCCTTGGGTTTTTGTTTCCCAGGTGCATTACCTTGCACTTCTTAGCATTGCTTCTAATCTGCCATACATTTGACCATTCCTCTAACCTTGCCAAGACTCTTTTCATCCTTTCCACCCCACCTTGTGCATCAACTCTGTTGCAGATCTTTGTGTCATCTGCAAAGAGACATACTTTTCCTTCCAGTCCCTCTGCAATGTCGTTTATAAAGACATTGAAGAGTACCAGTCCTAATACTGAACCCTGCGGTACCCCACTAGTAAACCCCATTTCTTCAGAGTGGACTCCATTTACTATTATCCTCTGTGTCCTATTCTCCAGCCAATTCTTTACTCAGGCTATCATCTTGTGACCCACTCCCAGGCTTGCTAACTTGTATATTAATCTTTTGTGTGGGACTGTGTCAAATGCCTTGCTAAAGTCTAGGTAGGCCATGTCCACAGCCCCTCCCTGATCTACTATTTTGGTCACCCAGTCAAAGAAATCAATTAGATTTGTCTGGCATGACCTTCCCGCTGTGAATCCATGCTGCCTTGGGCCCTGTGTCCCTCTTGCTTCTAGGTACTCAACAATTTACTTTATTATAATAAATCAATATATCAATAATAAATCAAGAGTTTTACTGTATTTTGGAGAAAGGAAAGAGAGAGAATGGATTATTCACGACTTATAAGCAGAATAGATGTTAATTTTCCTTTATGCTTTTCCTAATCAAATATATCTTGATTAATTATGCTACTGTCCTAAATTACTATCTGGATTATATAATTTCCTCAAAAACAACTTCTCCTAAAGCTTGTAAAAATAAGTTACAGAATCAAAAAATATGTAATAACTGTATAATTTATTGGATGGTCCTGCATTACAGTGCATTACAACTCTCAGGCCGTACCTTGAAATGAGCCTTGGTTCAGTGTGCCTTTCCCAGTTACTAATTTTCGATGGATAAATAAAGTGGCAGATTTGTGCATTCCATCCTCAGTGTAGTTTGCACAGTGGTCCTCCACATTCCAATACAATACACATCATGTTCCATCTAATTAATAATACACTGTCCACTTTTATCAACCTGATTTTTTTTTTTTAATTTTCAATACATCTCCAAAGTGGCTGAAACTGACTGAGTACATTTAACAGTTTTTGTACAAGGATCAGACAGGCATGGGATTGCAATTATATATCACAATACCCATTCCTAGATTCACAGCTCAATTCATCTTTTTGAAACACTAGGAGACAGATTGGACATAGGAGAACGGATTAGCCACAGGATGACCTGTATTTCCACATAAAGGCCTAAGTGTGGAAAAATGGCACCCTGTGTCACCCATTCTTCACATCCTGAAAAAAAAAACATATTCATGAAAATGGCCATTTAAATAGCTCCTTCCCACTCATCTCAGAACAAGTGCTGATTGTTCTCTTCCCTCATACAGACTCTCAACCAATAAAATTCTACCCAAAGATCTCTGACTACATCCTAGTAAGGGAATTGCTTATACAGGGAGAGAGGTTAAATGGGATAAGGAAGCTAGGCATAATGAAACCAAAGCAATTAAAGAAGACAAGTTATTTTTTTATTAAACTGTTTTCCATTTGCTCATGGAAATAATCAGAGAAATTTTTTTTTAAAAACAAATGCCTAAAATGCTAACCACAATGGTAACATCTGAAATAATAGGACCAAAGAAAGGCAAAACTGACTTTACCTTTCATAAGCATCCCAATGTATTTTTATCTACTATTGGCATGGAATCTTAATCATGTTTGTGTCAAATAAGGTAACTACTAGAAAACATGTATGTGTTTTGCTCTTAATTAAGTGATGTCATAGTTATATGTTTACAGCATCACCATGTAATGTCATGAGAATGTGGATCATGTCACAAGCATCAGATTGCAATATCACTGAAAGGAAAAGTAGTGTAGGATTATGACTGAAAGTAAAAAAGTGTGTCTATTCCTTGATATCCAGGGATATTAATACTAATGGAAGGACATTCAAAAACAGATATAAAAATGGTGCTTTGTATTATTTTATTTTTAATCTTTGCTTAATGTGATCATCAGGATAAATACTTCAAAGAATAAAAATGTGAGTATACTAGAGAAATGCATCAACGATAAATGTAAACACTATGTTTTCCAAATTAAGGACAGTCAAAATATTACTTTAAATGCTGTAGAACATATAAACCCTCACTTTTGCAAACCCTCTTTGTACTTTTAAATCTGAAGCTTACCTCAAAACAAGTAGACTATTATTGTAAAAGTGTCTGCTAAAACACAAGTTTTTTTTGTTCCCTTTATGAAATACTTACTCTTCAGAAAAAAATCACATCACAAAGCCTAATCCTAACATTTCAAGAGACTCAGAACATCATACCATGACAAAAGGAGTTTTCAGCTCTGCATGCATGCATATGTTACACTCATCATACCAAATGCCCTTTAAATCAATTATATCATATTCCACTTTACAATCAATAGTAGTCTGTCAGCTCAAAAAAATGCACACAGAAGTACAGTCCTATAAATAGAAATGCCTCGTATTAAAATGATTTCACAGCATACAAATGGAAATGTTGAAGTCCTCTTTAAATGGGAACTGTAGAACCTGGAAATTATTTTCCCAGTAGAAGCTATTTTTAAATACTGGTTCCAGTTATGCTGTTGTTTTATCTACTGTATACAGGCCTCTTAGTAACCTCAGTAGTTGTTTCTGATTTACACTGCTGTGTTACTAGAAGTGCCATTCTACAACTCTATTATGTAGTTCATGTCTCTTTCAACCTCATAGTTATATATTAGTACACAGATGTGTTGTGTCAACAATGAAAGAGCTGAGCAACAACATAAACTACATTACACAGTTCTAAAAACAGCACTTACTACTTGAGTGTTAATCAGAAACACTCACTAGCATAACTAAAAAGCTTGTGGGGATGGAACAGTAACCTAATTTGTAGCAGTATTTTTAAATCATCTTATATTGGAAAAAGAACTTACAGGTTCAAGAACAGTGTAGTATTCCTTTAACTGGACCATACTTCCACCGTTAAAGAATATTGAATGTTATTACACAATAAATAATGTTTCTAATTTTTTGAGGCTAGTCATTGTATAGAAAAAAAAAGAATGCTGTGCAGCATGCTGTCATTTTCACTGAGTCCTTTAAATGCAGCAGTTTATCATAGCCAGCCCGGTGGTTCTGAGGGTTGGGGTGGTGGATGCCTTACCTTGCACTCACAATCGAGGTTTGAGAATGACCTCAGGCCATCTGAGTGCTGGCATGGAGGGACAGTAGGAGCTGGATTGAGCAAGCTGTCAGGCTGCTCTCCTCTCCCTGGGGTGGTGGGGGTGGATTGTCACCCCTCCAATAGTTCCATCCCCATCAGGTGGAGGTCTGGTGGTGTAACATAGGTGGTAGGGGCAGCAGTACAGGTGTGCACAAGAGGCTGAGCTGGCATCCAGTGTGAGTGCACACCTCCATGTGCATGTACAGACATGTGCCAGGGTCCCGGGGGAAGGGAATACGGGGAGAAAACCCCAAAAAGTCTATAAGAATCTATATAAAAAATACAGTAGCTTATGCACTTTGCAAACTGTAACAGAAAGTAAAAGTAATTGGAAAGACATTATACTCAAGTGCACTTTTATTGACACAGTAAATTCCCCACTATAACATTTTATAGAAACACATCTGTCTGTCTGTTTGTACATCTATCTGCCATGTATGTGCTGTTTGGCTGTTGTCTATCTGACCTGGTGTCTCTGTCAGCTATATTAACGTCTAACTTGCTAGCTAGAGTAGCATACATTTTTTTTTTTGCATTTATGAGTACTGACCACTACATTATAGAGATAACAGTACAGTACTCAACCCTCTCATAGAGTACTGAGATATTTATTCATGCCTTTTTCCATTGGTAATGCCCTCGAGACATGTGTAATAATATTTGAATGGTTTATTTTCAATTTGTTCATGTTTATAATGGAGTAGAACAGTTCTGTGCTGGTTAGTTTGTCCAACAGAGGCACTTACAGGCAAAATTCTGATACATAGTATATGTTCTGTGTATGGATTTCTGACTTTTAAGTAGGAAAATAACCACTGTTCACTTTAGGTACATCTTTGATTGCGATGCTCTTTCCTTTATGAAGACACCTAACACCAAGTCCAAATTTAGAGAAGCAATACCAAGTTGATTCATCTTTTATTGTCAGACAAATGAGCCAGACATATTGCCACTTTAAAATGCGAAACAATTGCCAAGGAACTCTCACAAACTGGAATCATACCTCAAAATAAAAGACACTAGTGGCTGATGAACAATTAGTATTCTGATGGTGAAATTAAAAACAAAATAATAATAATAATAATCATAGCAACACTGTATACTTGCAAGATCCAGAGACAACATCAGTAGCATCCCTTATCAGAAAAAAAATATGCAAAACAACGAAAATGATATAATATTATTAATATGATATGAAACAGGCCACATGCCTGCTCAAGTCACACTAAAAAAAAAGTGATCAGACATGGAAATAGACTTCTAGAAATGAGCGCATAATATACATTCTGGAAAACCTGGTCACAGATAAAATACGATACTTAATTACAATACAGATGGGCTATAATGGACACATTTCAAGACCAACAGCATCACTAGCTAAATAATGCTCTGAATTTAGACAAATAGTGAAAACTGGACTAGTACACAATGGATAAAAATCATAAATGCACATAGTGCAACAAAATCAAAACTATTGAAAAGCAAACAAGATATACACATTATATGGACTTTTACTATATTAGACAACCAGACCAAAAAGGAAAGTGCACATCAGAAACATAAATAAATCTCACACACACTGTGTGATTGATTTACTGCAAAAAAGTCAAAGCCATAGTAAATGTCTGACAAAACATACTACACCAGTGAAAGTTAAACAGTGTAGTCCCACCCTGCAACTGACAGTGATCAAAGCATTCATACAAACTACATATGATGTGCTGTTGAATTGCAAATATTTCATCTGCAGAACCACGTGCTTCTGTTAATGGGAATGCTTTTTATTTTATTCAACTAGTCTTGCAGTAATATGTTAAACAGTAACAAAAGAAGTAAAGCATAAAAAAGCTATTTCTTTAGTCTGTAAAATGTTGGTTTTCAATTCTTCATGACAGCATTTTTAACCTTAATTCTCTAGATAAGTTGTCTACCAACCTAAATCACTAGCAAATGTACTTATGAAGTTTATTTGATGCCCAAAATGCATCTATTAGAAGAACAAATAAGGCACTTCTGAATACAAGTCCATGTGATATACCAATAGCACAGAGAGAACTGTGCAAATACAAGAATTATATAAAAAGTGCACATAGAGCAGACAAGTAAGACTTGTAAAATAAAAACCAAAAATAACATTCAAATAAATATGGAAATCAGACAGAAAAGCAACAGCAAGACCCATCAAAAACATGAATATACACATACACACATACTGCATGACAGACATGACCTCAAAAGATGTAATGTAGAGAAAATCATACAGTAGTGAAAATAAAAGTGTGTACCCTATAGTCTTCCCATCTAACTGCCTGTGAACATACAGTAGTCGGCATACAAACTTCATAGCAGGTAGTCTTTGAATAGCAAGTCAAATGTTTGTCTCCATACAGTACAAACAATCTAATTCTCTGAACAAGAAGGTCTGAGATTTCAGTTGATACTCTTATTCAAATGTGATAATAAAAGAAAAAAAAACATACTGAACAGTATCACTCTGGCTGTTTCTTGTAAAATGTGGGTTTGTGTCTCCTTGGGCCTTAGTTGTATCTCCAGTAACATATATATGTACACCCAGTAAAATCAGTGGACAGCAGTTGTGTAATGCTACAATAGAAGTTCTGTAAACAGGTTCAAGGAAAAGAGTTGTTATCCTTTAAGGAATATGTCATTTATATGTGAAAGCATGTTATTCTTTTAGATATTCCAGTATTTTTTTTCAGAAACTTTATTGTTGCTGTCTACATGTCTTATCTCATTGCCTCTTGCAATGTTGTCTTTTACTGTAACTCACTGTTACTATACTGGTTATTATGCATTTCTCCTAAAGCACTAAACTTTATATTTTGAAATATTTCATAGTTTATGTAATTTAATATGTTTCAACCCAAAGAATGTTCACTTTCAGCTAGCTTAAAAATGTAGTTAGGGTGCTGTTCTTCAGATATGTAATAAATAGTGAAATTAGACTACTGCTAATATCTGCAGATTATACACATGAAATAATTGACCTTTTTCTTTTATCATAAAAAGCACTGTGCAGCTTTTCATAAAGACTGCTAAAATATTGCACAATCCGCAACTATTCCTGCAGACAAGAAAATTGAATAAGTTATAAAAAGGCGTGCAGTAGCTTTTTTATATCTGGATATCAAACACGAGAATGTTTTACTCTGCCCTTTTCTTTGCAAAGAACTTTAGTGCCATCTATTGAAAACAGGCTTCTATAAGTACATGGTACATTTCTAGCTTTTTTTTTTAATTAGATCATTGTTTACCAGTGTCGTACTTCGTGGTAATTTTAGGACAGCTTTGTTGCCTTATGCTGCTAAACGTTGATTGGTATCCCCACACTAAACTGCAGTCTATACTAACGCTGACAAAGGTTTACTAACGCTGACAAATGTGCCACACAAAATAATCTTTTACGGATCACGAACAAGTGGATTTAAATATAGCTGATTCAAATAACACACACACACACACACACACACACACACACACACACACACATATATAGTGATTCAGCCTTTTATCTTCTGCAAGTTGGCAGTCATACTGTACAAAGATATATGCGGTATAACTGAAATTACATGAATTACATGATCAAAGAACATGATAAGTAAAAAAAATAATTACCTTCTTTAAGGAATTGTGAATGGATCACAAATACAAGAAAACAGCAAATAGCTGCTCCCGCTAAAGCCCAAATAGCTTTCAAGAGCTGCATTTTGATTTCCAACTCATTAAATACCCAGAAAGTACCACAGTAGAGCGCCAACAGGATTCATCCAGGTTCCTTTGCCAGAGTTGTCCGCTTAAAAATATGTATTGACGAATATATTAAGACAAAGTCTCAAATACTTGTCTGGCTATGTAGTGGAAATCGGAGATTCCAAGTGATCCATGAATCGTTTTTCTGTCCTTCAGACATTATAAAATACATATAAAATGTTTCAGGCTTGCGCTATGGCTCTCAAGATCCTTGGGATTACTCGTCCTCGAATGGGCTCACAGTGCTGCTTATGTTCCTCTTAGAAGGAGGCTGCCTATCCACTACATAGAGCTGTCTCTGGTGTTGAGTTTCTGTAGACCTGCTGCCAATGTTCAAATATCACACTAGTTCGACTTCTTAAAGCTGGAAGCGCAGGACCAGGGCTGTGACTCTTCTTAGCAGCAGCTGCAATCCGGCATGCGTGGCCCCTGTACTGGTAGCCCCTTCAGAATGCCACACAAGCCCACACTACTCGACCTCACGCCTCATTCCATGGAACGTTTCGCGGGAGTTTACCCGCAGATTGTAGCTCAAGTGTGAGTCTGGTTTTCTCCTTGCGGGGTTGTTGTTTCTGGTTTACAGAGAGCATCAGATACCCAGCTGGCAGGACTCAGTGTATTTCTCTGGTGCTATATGTCGTTCTGTTTGGGAATGTTAGTCCAACGGGAACGCTAGGTCTCCCTCTTGCACATCCAGTCCAAAATTCGCGAAATTTTAAGTCCCTACACACCGGTTGCGATGCAACGCATAACGAAAACAAATATCCTCCAGACGTTGGTGGGGTGGGATCTGTGTCTCCTCAATCGCTCGCTTGGTGCTGCGCTCGCATGTGTGCCTGCTGTCTGACTAGTACAGCTGCCTGTGAGGTTGTATAGGCAGCTGGCCCCGTAGATGCTGGAATAATGATGATGGTGGAGGTGGAAGTCATGTCTCCCGTTGGTCCTCAGGTCCCCAGCCCGCTGCCTGCTATTTAAACGCTGCAGCAGCCCAGCCGCAACTTTCGCTCGGTGCCCGGCTTGACGTCACTGCCTCAGCAATCTTAAAGCTGTCAGCTCGCTTTAGTAAAGAGGGCGAGCTGAGAGAGCTGGCTGATACAGTGACACCACTCACTATCTGGAAGCCTACCGAATCTTCTGAAACCGTGCACTCAATAATGTGGAGAACGAGCGTGGAGGTGCTGTAGAACTGTTAACAGAAATAAAAAACTCTGGTTCAACCTCCCGGTGAGATGCTGGCAGGGAATAACGTTTTTAAGTGTTGGTGATTATATCAAATGTTCTGGTATAGTAACGTCAGTTCTCCTAGTAAACGGAGTCGCCGTCGTCATTTAGAGTGTCAGATTTTACCCCGTAGAACACAGAGTACAGAGTACATTTAACAGCACAGCTGTATTGATTTCTTGTCTGGACCACTTCCATGACTCCTATATTCAGCTAACATTACTGTACCTACCCTTGATTGTGATATACCGCAACTAAGCCAAGGTGCAGTATAGATTCGCTATTAGCTTCCAATGCGTCCATTGTATGGAGAAAACACGACAGCTACCATCTCTATGAAACTGGACATTTTCGCTGTTATTTTATGCACATTTTGGGAACCAGCTATGGCGGAAGCCTAATGTACTTCTGTAACTTAAGGTGGGCGTCCAATTAACGCTGACTGATTTCCCTGCAGCCATATTGGTGTCTCTATGCAGGAAACCTAAAATCATATCTATACCACTACCTTGCAGGCGTTGAGGGGAGCATAGCTGAGATTTTAGCTCTTCCCAGTAGTTGTCAAAGGTCAGCCATTCATTCCCCCAGTAAAGGCAGTGTGGTATACTGGTTAGATCACATGTTTGGTAACCGGGAAATCACAGGTTCAAACTCCGCTACAGTTAAATACTGTGTGCCCTTGGACATGTCACTCAACGTCCTAGTAATTCAGTCAATCCATCTGCTGAAATAGGCAGAAGCAGGACCCCCCCATTCGAAACGAAATGTAATCTCAGCTGGACAATCGTAAATTCATATTCAGATCAATGTCTTCAGGATCCCTGCATCCAATTCAGGGTGTAGGTATACTGGGCTATTTAAAAACACAGACATCCAGATGACACGAAATAGAAACAAGTTATCCAAGTGGTTCGCCTAGACAGGAACGAACCTATTTATCCCTCCCCTCTCTTCTCTCAAATGGGCTACCGTAAGTACATATTCAGCAGATATTCAGATAGATGTTTTGGGGATCCGTGCTTCCAGTTCAGCAACTCTGGATATTTATAATTACAGACGTCCAAATACTACGAAATACGAAAAAGTTATCTCAGTTGTTCAAATAGGCAGGAACGAAGTTGTTCATTCTCATCATCTTCTTTCTTCAAATGTGTATTTGCTGTCAGTGTACCGCCTTATATTAAGGGCCCCCACACGCATACATACAGTAGCTCGATAGAGCAGAATACTTAGCAGAATACCTAGTACCGATTTCCCGTTTAAACTGGAGAAAACAGGTCCACAGTATTTCCACCCAACCCCACACATACCTTATTCTTGGCAGTTATACTGTACAGTATCTCTCTGTAAAGAGCAAGGGCTTCACAATGCCATACACATTTCGTCCCCAGTAACGGTGTATGTAGCGCAATAAAGGCACTATTCTGTAAATCAGATTTGGAAACTTTTTTTTTGGGGGGGGGGGCTGTACACACACACACACACACACACACACACACACACACACACACTTATTCTTTTCTCTCAGCGCTTTTTTTTTTTTAATCGGACACCCCATAGTAGCCACAGACCTCAAGTAGTTAATTATCTTTTCAACCACGCCATAGAGTACATAGGTGAGACCGGTTTGTTGTACTGTGCCACCTATTGAATATGTTGCAGCTCATCTTTTGAATGCAGAACTTGTTTAGATCGGGCTATCACAGAGCCAAATGCCTGCACTCACTTGAGGATGAATGAACCCAATTTCGGAATAAATGTATGTTTTTTTATTATATGGAATATGCCATGGGCTGACTAAACAGCACATTTATTTTTATCTGCAAGGCTTGACTTCTATGTACTCGGGAGTGGTAGAGCCAGGAGTTAGGTCTGTAGAGGACAGACAGAGCAGATAAAAATAAAAGTTATAGTTTTAGTCAACTCATGGTATATGTCATTTATGCAATGACAGTGTCTCTCTGGCAAGATTAGTTCTTTCAGTGAAGATTTTGCTCTTCCTGTTTGATTTCACTGCTCTGTTTTAAACTACAGCAGCTGCTATTGTGATGTCATCAGGCATTGTCCAAGCTGTCCTCCCATTGGTTAACAGCTTCCTTGGGACAAGCCTAAAGTGAAAATAAATGCTGACGACCCACTTAAGAGAGAAATAAATGTTTCATTTCCCCTTCCGGCCTGTCACATATGAAAATAAATGCATTAATTTGCAAAATTGTAGCCTCACAGTCATTGTATAAATGTATTTACTTAGAACGTTTGGTTGAGAAAGGCACACTGTGCGGCAGCTGGCTTCCAGGTGCACCCTGGAGCTCAGGAAGATAAAGTGATTCTATAATGGTCATGGAGCAGGCAAATTGCAGGAACCAAACCCAGGTCTGCTGGGTCACCAGGCTCTCAGCTCCATGCTCTGTAACCTTTACTGCTGTAGATAGATAGATGGATGGATGGATGGATGGTCGGACAGGGAGTTAAAGTAGTTAACAACCATAAACAGATAGTCACTTCGTGGACTGGGGCGAATCTCTTTATTCCTGTACTCAGTGGTTAAATTGGCAATGTTTAGGAGGGGGGGACTCTCAGTAAGGAATTACAAACAACTTTTTTTTTTGGGGGCAAATGATGCAAGCCATTTAGGTTATCCCGGGTAAATGACATATTGTTTCTGCTCTGGAATGAAGCGGGGATCTTTTCCTGTGTCATAGTAATGATGGCAGTTGATAATTACAGTGGTTGTAGTGAAAACATTATATTATTTAGCTTTATCTTGGGATGGGAGTATTTCAGAGTCATTAAACTGAAGAATGAGAGAGAGAGAGAGAGAGTGTCAATTCCAAATCACATCTGGCCTTGGACAAAGGATTCAACATACATGATTGTACCAAGATGACTTGATGCTAAATGAATGAATTGAGTGGTGTATTTTGTCATGTGGATATCAATTAGATCTTTTTACAAATGCTAAAGCTAGTGGGGGGGAAAGTATGCAGCATGACAAAAAGCCCTTTCCAGTATAAATCAGGTTGTGGAATTATAGGGGTTTGTAATAGTGCTCATAAATAAAACAATACTCCAGAAAGTGAAAAGTGTTACTGCTCAACTTAAATTATAATGGTCTAATAAGTGTCATACTTTATTTAAAATGTCCTATAAGGGGACGGTGGCAAAAGTATATATCTGTTAGGTTTATCAAGGCCGTGCTATTATGATCTCTTAGGCTAAGTGGTATTGAGCATAGTATGCAATTAGTTATGTTCTTGGGTGGCAATAACATACTGCATTCCATTATGCTAGGGGTATATCACACCCACACAGAAAACACGAGACACATCTAGGTCTTGTCAGCACCACTTCAAGAAGCAGATTTATACTCTGAAGAAAGAGGGGTTACTAATGGGGTACTGCAGGGTTCAGTAATGGGTCCAGTCTTTTTTAATGTCTTTATAAGTGACATTGCAGAGGGACTGGAAGGAAAAGTATGCCTCTTTGCAGATGACACAAAGATCTGCAACAGGGTTGATACACAAGGAGGCATGGAAAGGATGAGAAGAGACTTGGCAAGGTTGGAGGAATGGTCAAAGGTATGGCAACTTGGGTTCAATGCAAAGAAGTGCAAAGTAATGCATCTGGGAAACAAAAACCCAGGGGAAGATTACACAATGGTGGGGATGTAGTGACAACAACAAAAATGGAAAGGGACCTGGGGTAATCATATCAGATGACCTTAAGGTTGGCAAGCAATGTGAGAAGGTGGTAGGGAGGGCTGGGGGGATACTGGGATGTATAGGGAGAGGTATCACCAGCAGAAAACAGGAAGTTGTTATCCCCCTGTACAGACAGTTGGTGAGACCCCTTCTGGAGTACTGCGTCCTGTTCTGGAGACCCCATTTCCACAAGGACATAGACAGGATGGAGACAGTTCAGAGGAGGGCAACTAAAATGGTGCAGATCAGGGTGTCCCTTTTGCGTGTCTCAGTACCCCTCCTCCCCCTTCCCCCGTTCTTATTTCTTAGGCAGGGTTTCTTCGGTTGTCTCCCCCTCCATCAGTTCAGTATTAAGGTCTGTTTTTGTAATCCGGTTTTAATTTGCCACAGTAAAAATTCATGAAGAGTGTAATTCTGTATGATATTTTTCATGTATTGCTGCCAAAGTGGGGGTGGGCGGGGCGGTTTTTCCCTTTCTTTTTTTTTTTTTTTTGGTATGGTAACTCGCAAATGCTGACTTCTACCTCTCTGGCAATGTTTGTTTGATCTTGCTTTTAGTTGTGTTGAGTGAAATAAAAATAAAGTTATTTGCAAAAAATAAAATAAAATGGTGCAGGGTCTGCAACAGAAGCCATACGAGAAGAGACTAAAGGAGCTTAATATGTATACCCTTGAGGAAAGGAGGGAGAGGGGGGACATGATAGAAACGTTTAAGTACCTCAGTGGAATCAACAAAGTCCATGAGGTAGCATCTTTCAGAAAAAGAGATGTGCAAGAACAAGGGGACACAATTTGAAGATGGGGGGGCAGCTCCAGGGGCAATGTGAGGAAGTATTTTTTCACAGAGAGGGTGGTGGAAGCATGGAACAGCCTTCCTGAGGAGGTTGTGGGGTCTAAAACTGTGGGATAATTCAAGAATGTATGGGACAGACATGAAGCAATTTTTGTGGGGGGTAGGAAGAAATAGCCTGTTGGTTAAATAGGATCTGCAGCTTATCCTCTAGATAGGGAAATGGGCAGACTAGGTGGGCCAAGCGATCCTTATCTGCTGTCAAAGTCTATGTTTCTATGTTTCATTATACAATGTATATGGGAAATGGTTGTATGCAAGTTCAAAAAGTCATTTCGCAATTGGAGTGTGATGAGCTTGCTCAGTTCTTCATAAATAAGGTGGCCAACATTAGGGCCGAACTGCTGCCTTCACACTCTAGGGAGGTTGCCATGAACCGGTGTGAGATCATGAGCTTCGGTTTTCCTGGAGTTCCTTCAGTCAGCTGGAGTTCATTGATGTCATGAGGATCATCCAGCATATGCGCCCTACATTTCGTAGTTTGGACCCTGGACCGACCTCCCTAATGTTGAGTTGTATTGAGATCATTGGTCCAGTCCTTGTGCAGATAGTCAGGTGCTCCCTGGAATCTGGTGAGTTTCCTAGCTCCCCGAAAGAGGCGGTGGTGACACCCCTCTTGAAGAAAGCTACCTTGGACCCTGACTGTCTCGAAAACTACAGACCTATCTCTATCCTTCCCTTTGTTGGGAAGGTGATTGAGAAAGTAGTGGCTGCACAACTGGAGGACCATTTGACCATCCATGATGTCTATGAACCCCTCCAGTCCAGTTTTCATAAAAGACATAGTACTGAGACAGCGCTGGCTCGGGTGTCAATGATCTCTTGATGGCCAGAGATTGGAAGAGTCATTCCATTTTTATTTCCCTCAACCTTTCTTCAGCGTTTGACGTCATAGACCACATGGTGTTGATAGAATGCCTGAGGCTGTTTTGTGGAATATCTGGAAGCGTCTTAAGATGGTTCACATCACTCCTCACTGGGAGATCACAAAGAGTTGTGTCCGGCATTTTTTCCTCGGATTAAATGGCTTTGTCGTGTGGGGTGCCTCAGGGTTCAGTATTGTCACCCATGTTATTTGCGGTGTGTATGCTACCCATTGGAGACATTGTATGGAGGAATGGGCTGAGGTTTCACTGTTACATAGATGATACCCAGTTCTTCCTTTCTTTTGCCCCCGACCAGGAGGGAACTCTCTCGGTCTTTAATAGCTGTCTAAAAGAAATCCAGAAGTGGATGAATTATAGCTGGCTGAGGTTGAACTCTGATAAGACTGAGGTACTAGTTGTGGACACAGGTTGACAGATGGGGGGATGGGTGATGATGCGTCTTCCGGAATTTTTCTTGGAGGCGTTTCTCTCCCGACCTCTGAACAGGTGTGGAACCTGGGGGTAGTTCTTGATGATGGTCTGACACTGCATTCGCAGGTGTCAGCAGTCATCAAGACTTCCTTTTATCATCTTAGGAACATCACCAGGATTTGGCATCTTGTTCCATCTGCCAACCTGCCAACATTAGTCCATGCCTTCATGTCCTCACGCTTGGATTATTGCAACTCCCTTTATCTAGGGCTTTCTGGGGTTGAACGTCATCACATGCAGCTAGTGCAGAATGCTGCAGCCCGGCTTTTGACGGGTTCTAGTAGATCCTGTCACATTACTCTGGTGCTGTGCGAACTGCACTGGCTGCCAATTTGGTGGCAGATCACCTTTAAAGTCGGAATGCTGACTTTCAAGGCCCTACAGGATCTGGGCCCAGTCTATCTGAAAGAACTTCTGGTTTCTTATTGCCCTAATCCATCACTCTGCTTGGCTGAGGGGTTGCTAGAGGTTCCAAGGGTGAATTTGAAATCTTTCGGCACTGGGGCTTTTTCCTATGTGGCCCCCATCCTTTGGAACTCTCTACCCCGTCAGTTGCGGGAGTGCACCTGTGTGGAGGGTTTCAAGAGGGGTTTGAAGACTTTTTTGTGGGAAACTGCATTTTTAGAATATTGACTAAATTAATTGTTCTGATCTAGCTGAATCTCCTTTAATGATTTTAACTGTTTTAATCTGTTGTTTAGGTATGGTGCCTTGACAACTGAAAGACGCCTAATAAATAAAAATTATTATTATTATATATTATTATTATTGATTGACTAGTAGCATGCTTAGTCATACTACTACCAACACCCAAAATAGGTTCCCGTCCTATTAATCTAACATATAACTTTGCCAATTCAAATGTCAGTTTCCTAACTATAAAGGGAGCATGGCTTTGTTAGCAGTCAATCTGCAATCTCTGCTCATTACAGTAATTCAGTACATTCGCCAAATTAATTCAACAGCATAAGTTTCGTGTCTATTGCTTGGATTACTCTTAATGCCTTAAGTAACAGTTTTATAAGCACAATAGGACACTCCACTGTTGTCAGTTGTACTATGAATGTACACCTGGGGGCGTAAGGACACAGGACCCGCTGGCTCCTGCCTCACTATGCACCTGGATCCATGGCACTACCACATGTCATGTCTGATTGTTTAAACATAGTATGAGCTGTAGATATGTGCTGGCACTAAGGGTGCATCCTTTTTGCAGTTTATTATAAATCCGGTGCATATTTACTGCAATGTGTTATTCCAGTTATCGCTGGCTGTTGAGGGAGTGCCTGTTTTGCAGGCAAACTTGGAATGATTTGTTCTACCATCTCGTGTTAGGAAAGCTTACAATTGAAGATATTTGCTTCTTGGGTTTGCTTCTCAGCAGTGTACAAACATAAATACATTATAAACTGATCTCAGGAACAACATGAAAATAGACATGACTTAGAACTCATCACCACTCATGAAAATGTTCCTCATTCTGGAAAAAGGACACCAATATGACGTGTTGGCTAATAGTGTGCATGCAATGCAGCGTTCTGCAGCCCAATAAATGTGCTCCTTAAATAATGTGATGATTTGTGAATCTCTGCCGTATGTCTTGTATGCACCGTATTTAGGGGACAAAGGTGTAATCTGATCTGTGTAGTTAAATATAAACTTCAACATAACGGGCAAAACACATACGCCCATAAAATGCTCTTTGAGATATGAGGCAGTCCCGCAATGTGCACCGAAAAAAAATGTGCAGCTTTACCAGTTGGGGAGATTTTGGAACAGCAAGATGTAGTTCCCCGCCCCTAGGCCGATTTATGCTAGGTAAGGCACAAAACTCGGAGCTATGTTGAGTGCTGAGCTGTCTTCTTCTTTGCACCCCTCTCCCCTCTCCTCGGGGAGGCAGTATAGCGCAGTGGTTTAAGGCTCTGAGCTGCAAATCTGGGGACATCTAGCAGACCAAACCTGGGTTTGAATCTCACAGCTTCCACTTGCATACTGTGAGACCCTGAGCAAGTCACTTAACTTTCCTGTGCTCCCAGGTTGCTCCTGTAAAAAAAACGTTCAGTTTAGTGTGCTACTCCTGGTTAAACAACCTAAAAAAAAAAAAACAAATGCGGAAACGAAAAATTAATCTCGAGCACCCCCTTGTTCCAGTCAATGACTATGCAGTTCCATGACTGCTGCACCCCAAGACAAAGGTTGAACAATACGGACAGATGTGACGACATCCTGAGCCAACAAATATATACAAGGCACCGACATGAATCAAGGGAGTTATCTTAACAAGTTTGACTTCAGATAATTTTTCAAATCAACTGTACTACTGGATGTAGGCAGATAAGATTCATAGTAACTAGGGTCAGATAAAAAGAGCCGAATTCGATGTCTGTCCTTTTTTTGTAGATGAATCTAGTGCACCAGTTTACCCAGTGCGATGTTCCTGCAAGTTCTCCAATGCATGTTGGACAGATCTTTTTTTTTGGTGGGGGTGGAGGGGCGTCATGGCTCTTTAAGAAATGTAATGGTATCAGCCCAGCGGCACATTAAACTTTTTTTGTAAACACTGGCACTGGAGAAAGTGCCAGTGCCGGATACGCCATTGCTACCAGAAAGGAACATACTCTGGCAGAAGATTAGTTTGGGTGTGAAGAATAACTTCTGTGAATTTATTCCCCTGGTGTAATTTACATTATTCAAAGCTTGAAATGAACTTGTATTTATCATTAAAAATCCAACACCATAGAAATCGCCTTCAGTAACAGGCAGAAATGCGTTTTTGGGCGCAGTCTATAAAAGCATGCACCGCTCTGTGTTTCACATACTGCGTACTAACCCAATGCAGTCAACACTTACTTCAGCCCACTACCCCCACTCAATAAAAAACGGTATTACACAACTACAATATGGTGAGGCGAGTCCCCAACTCAAAGTTGAGAAAACAGTAATGGGCATCTGAACATTTCCAGTATGTATTACAACCTGTCCATAGACGTTTCAATTTAATTTATATAGATCGTGTTCCAGCTGTGATACCTAGAAAGTCTTGTGTTCGTTTCCCACCCCTAGTTCCAAATGAAACTTGCATCACGGTTCCAAGTGTCATCCATCATTCTCACAGATAAGGAGCTAATCGGTTATGATCACCCGGGTATCCTAGAAGATAGTTACTGTAGTTGGCGTCAGCTAGAAAAAAATTAAATATCAGATTATATTGACAGGCTGTGATTCATTATTATCTGCAGAATTACCACAGGGTTAGGGTTAGTGATGAGATTTGGTAAACTTGCACCGTTCTGTTGATGTAAGCACATCAGACTGGCATCAATCCTAGAGATGTGCCACTGGGAACACGTTTGGTTATCAATAATATTGTCCTATCAGTGTAAGTGGATGAGGTGAGCATCTGAGGCCTTGGCAATCTCCACATCATTTCAAAACACTTCCCATGGGCAGGAAGGTGATATTTTACACTATTCCTGATAGCAAATATTCTCTTGGTTTGCTGTTTAAAACAGTGTATATCAGCAATACAGAAAATGATTACATAACAATATTCGCTACTTTGAAAGTAATAACATCAGTAAATGGAAATAAAACACTTCTGACTAGAACTTGGTTCAAATAGAAACTAAATTATATGGAATGCTCTTTACTAGCAGAATTGTTCACAAAAGCCAATTCATATTTAAAGTTTTTAGTTCACAGTTGCACCCAAAAGCTGCATCTGTTATTATTTAATAGTAGTGGATGTCAAACTGTATAAATAAAGATAAAGGTAGCTGGACGGAATTGTAAAATTGGTTCAATGGGTAGATTCGACATAACGGTTGATATATAAGTATTTCACCGTTAATGTGTTACTGCAATGGGACAGCCTATCATTGTACCCGAAACACCACACATTGCTAATCTGTGTATTGACTTTTTTTTATACGCATAGGCATGACACACAGGCTTGGACATTTTAAAAGGGTAGTTTTTCCACTGTAAAACATGAACGAACCTGCTGAAAACGGCATTGTTTTTGACTTGCCTTTCCTTTATCTTTCTCCGTGTCTAATTTTAAATGTAGATTGTTTCTTAATTTAGTTATGCATTCAGATTACGTGTACAAACTGATGTTTTGTTTGTGTTTTTCAGAACACTAACCGTAGCAAAATGCAGATATTAAAACTACTTCAGAAACCTTAGGGAAGACACACGTATGCTATAGGTGACAGAAACTGGAACAATTTTCATTTTATTACATTCACAAGGAAATGCCGCACTCACCAGCACATAGGAAGCTGTTCACATTGTAGATTGGTGTGCAACATACTTTTAAGTGCCAGTAACACGTCTTGACGCGTTTCGGAAAACTCTAGTTCCTTTATTAAAATACATTTTAATTTTAATTTATTTGATTTTAGTTATTTTTGATAACCAGTTATTCCCCAGACCCCGATGAGGCATTGCTTGATCAAGGGGCTTACCAATTAGGCAGCTGTACACTCTTGAAAATGATCAAATAGTGACCAACTGTCTGTTGTGGGATTTGATCCAGTAATCTCCAGTCTCACAGCACTTCATTGTATCCCACTTTACAGGCCATACTCTCTTCCAATCAATTGGGTAACTAGTCATAAGAATATTCTAGTCCCCCACCCCCATTGGGAAGGTGTTTCTGGACACAGCCTAGTTAAAGTGATTAAACTAAGCCCCCAACTCACCATACAATTAAGCAATAAGGCACCCGCAGGGCATTGGTGGTACTAGGTTTACCCCCATAGTCAGGGATGCAGTGATGCATGATGTGAAGCTGAGTGCCTTCAGTGCACTGACCCTGGGGTAAACCTAGTACCACCAAGGTCCCTGAAGTGCCTTATTTCTTATATAAAATGGACCCATTAGGGACTTAAAAAATGTATACTCCCACAATTTTCAAAGCCGCAAAAAATATGGTGAAATGTTGCTAAATAATGTAAAATAGTCCTTCCACAGATGTTTTTCACCTGTCAGTCATCTGTCTTTATTCATATTCAATACATTGTGTGATTGTTTACCATGGAATAAAAAAATTTAAAGGTCTGCATTATTCCAGTAGTAGAAAGCACCCCCCCCCCCACACACACACAGAATGGTAACATGGAATACATTAATTCAAAATTCTTCAGCGTTCTACTGACATACATACACAGACACACACCCACACATGCATCAAGTGGAGCCAGAACCTCAATTTTATCTGTCGCCAGTTAAGGATGCAGGGAGTTCTCTGGCAGACTGGTGTGGATAGGAGAGGGATTTTTCATGGTCATCAAAGAAACAACAGCAATGGAAACTCAAAATGGTACTTGATTTTTTAAACTTGTGTAGAAAGGGGATCTTGAGTAAAAATAAACAATTATTTACCTACATTATTTAACTTAATGGACTTATATTTTTAGGGCTTAGTTGAAGTTTTTCCTATATGAGTAAAGACTGCAGCCATGTTTGTGATGGAAATTAGGAAGTAAATGTTTTATGAGTTCTGTGAATTGCCCTGGTTGGCAGGGACTTTTTTGAGCCAATGGTTGTGCTGTCTTACTGCTATGGCTAGAGCCAAGTCTCAGCCAATCAGGACACAGGGATTTCCTTGTCCATATTTAGAGATGTGCGAAATTGGCAAATTTTGTTACATGAACAATTTTGCGAAATTCACCCATTTCATGAAATTTTTGCAGAAGAGAAATTTGGAATTTCACCAATGGAATGCAAAATTTAGCATGTGAAATGGTGAAATTCACCTTTCACCAGTGACATTTTGCCACTTTTCAGGTGAAATTTCACATTTCACGTGCAAAATCTGCATTTTGTACCCCATGAACTACTTCATGTAACAGGCGAATTTCGCAAAATATTTCATGTGGTGAAAATGCTGATTTTGTGCTAATTTCACCATGAAATATAATTTTGCAACATCTCTACCCATGTTATATTACCTCTCAGCTGCCCAAGGTTGACTCAGAAATGTTCTCACTCCCTGTTTAAAGTTGCATTTTGTCACAGGAGAGCTGGAACTGTAATTCCAAGTTGATCACACATTAGTTTTGCAGTTTAGTTCACCTTCATGAAAAGCTTTCACCACATAGCAAAATATTATAAATGCTGAGATTATCATTTTTTAAGACATGTCCCTGATTTTCATCCCTTGACCCTGATTTTTAGGCACAGGGTTTAGAGGTTTGAGACCCTGACTGTTTCAATCCAAATTAACTATTAGTGAACCAGAAAGTGTAGCCGTTTGTGTTCCCAGGCAATACCCCAACATTCTCAATGGACTATGACCTGGGCTTTGAATCAGTTTGCCTGATATTTCCACTTTTTGTCAACATACATATGGCTTATCGAAACATCAGATGGACATATTCAGATATGCTGGATTTCTGTAGCAATTCATATATGCTGATTTGAGCCCAGGCTTTCTGCTGCAGGATGTCTGTAATGGCACAAAGTGCTGTCTGTGCATGTGCCGACATTTGACCCATGAAATAAATAAGCAATAAGACATGACCTGATGTGAGTCAGACAGCTCTGATACATGGCTAGGGGGTGTAGTGAACCACAAGGCTGCAGGCCAAGTGCATCCACCCATCTAGCATGTGTTAGAAAAGTCTAAATCACACCCCAGAGTGTCTTATTGCACTTATAAAATGGCACAGTGTATTTTACATGGCTGTAAAAATAAGGAATAATAGGGTTAGATAGTAAAATAATAAGTTGTTTGAGGTATTTTGATGTAAAATAATTCCTCTGCCTGGGTATTTTTTTGCCTTAAATAGTCTTGTCTTACTATGACCACCTTAGTTCTAGGCAGTTGTCATGGTTTCCTCACCCCCCCCCCCAACTCCAACACACACAGAAATGTTAATGGAGTTTAACTTGTATTTTAGTTATATTTACATTTATTTGTATTTTTTTAACTATGCCTTGTTATAGTGTCTTTATGTGGATTTAGGCGAGGACTGGGAGTCCATCGTTCAGGACTTGAGTGCTACAGCTAGCAAATGCTGGCAGTTCACAAAAGAAAAGGAAATTGCTAAGCATGCCTTTTTCTACTCTACCAAATACTTAGTTAAGTACAATGCTTCATAATGGGCTGAGTACATTGACAGTGATTCAGGGAGGCATCAAACGGGATCGAGGGGTGGGCAGCTGGGGGGGGACAGATCACAATGTAACAGCAGGCAGGAATGAGTGAAAGCACAGAAATGAGCAGACAGGAATCTGAATTACATTTATTAAAAATAGAGTTGGTTTGTTTACAACTTTCTTTAAAATATTGTCTTTTTCAACTATTTGCTTAGTTTTGACTGTATTTGAGAACTGCGGGGGATTGGGAGTTGAGAATGGCAAGCCTTAAATGGGTAAGCAATCCATCAAGAGCTGCTGCCATTTTTCTATTTTATTTGTTTTCTGTAAAAAACAAACTTATGACAGTTACACGCTAAGGAAGTAAAATAAATGGGTGTGTTACTGGGTCTATAGCAATCAACATATTTATGAGTTGGTTAAGTGAGAGGGAAAATGGCATCTGACAGTTTTTAAAAATTCTACTGGCCCATTGATTTTTTTCTTGCTGTGCACCACCTGGCCAACACTTTTGACAGAACCAGTTTTAGCTGTGCATTAGACACTTCTAACACACAATTAACAACCAATCTGCTTGCTCAAAATCCTTTCCACCATTTTATAAACACTTTTGTATGGCTCATCATGTGATGCTGGAGATGAGTTAGCAGCACTCATCTTGAGCTACAGTCTTCACTACAAATATTTAGTTTAAAAGCCCTTTTTTCAGGAAAACTGAGCACCAGCAGCTGTAGTTTTTCATCGAAAACATTAAACATTCAAACTCTGCCATCTGGAAAAGCTTTGATGGAGGAAACAGTGCTTCTGTGGTCCTTGTCTCCCTTGTAAAGGGGGATGAGGAACAGCAGTAACCCTGGAGGGCAAGCGTCCCCGATGGAGTACTTCTTCACATCAGTCCACCTCTCTGGCCTCTGCCAAAGCTTCTAGTCACACAAATACAAGCGGATCTTTTCACTATAAAACAAGCAGTCCATACCTCAATTGAGGACATGAAAATAATTAAACCAACTTTAAAAGAGCTCTCAACCAGAATGTCAGATGCAGAGGCAAGAATCTCTTCACTCGAAGATCATCATGCTCATTTGGCTATAGAAATAGTGCACATTTGGAGAGTGATGTCCACACTCAAAACTAAAGTGGATGATTTGGAAGGGTAGAACTGATGAAATAATCTAGTTATATTGGGTCTGCCAGAAGGTGATGAGGGGTCAAACACCATCAAGTTTATCCAGAAGCTGTGCACTAAAGTAGCCGAACCATTGCCCAACAGCCCTCAATATATCATAGAACATGTACACAGAACCCTCTGGGAAAACCCCCTCCTGAGGAGCTTCCCTGACCTGTGATATTTAAGCTTTTAAACTTCCTGGACTGTGACTATATCTTGAAGAAGGCATGATCCTTAGATGCAATATTTCCTACTGGAAAAAAAATTGAATAGTGCAGGATCTCACAACTAAAGTCCAATCAGTCAGAGCAGTATACTGCCTCTTACTTAGTAAACTTTGGGCAGTGCAGATTAAACACAGGCTCCTCTATCCCTCAAGATTGGAAATTTCAACAGATTCTGTTAAAAGGCGTTTTGATACCATGGACCAAGCCAGCACAGCCCTCCACCAGCTGTTCCCTTATCTTTTCCCAGCCAAAACCTGAAGAGATGGATAACTTACAGCAGAACAGTGCGAAAGTTTCACTTCAGTTTGGATGTTACATTATTCAAACCTTAATGAAACATGTATCTTAGTATTTAGAAATAGCTGTGCACTAGGCACTACATTTGATTTAATTAATATGAGAAAGTGTGTGTTGTTTACTCAGACGATTTCTAGTGGTGCCTGCATTATTCCCTTCAGAAGGTATCTTTGTTGGTGGACATCTTGCCTTCTTGAGTCTTTGTTGTACTTGCACAGACTTTGAATCAGCAACTTTTAAACTACCTGGTGTTACACCCTCTTTATTTTGTTCCTTTTTCTGACCTGATATTTTCACTATAACAGTAAAGTACAAGCATTTGTCAATGCTGAATGTTCGCTTCTTGATATTAGCATTGGATGTGCAGGAGTTAGACAGATGCAGAATAGGAGTGACAGCGAAGCGTTGAACTCATGACAATCCCACCTCCACCCTACAAAGATGGATAGGCATTAGGATGTGCCTGTGGGTCATTGCTCATAACGCTCATGGCATTTCACCTCACTGTATCCTGTAGACACCAACAAGTGTTGAGGTGTGCCTTGGGGTGTTCGGCTTCACAGTCACCCCATTTCATAAGGACATATACTGAAATGGGTGCAGTACAGGAGAATGGGGTGAAGTCTGGGGCTGAAGAGTGCAAGGCACACCTTGATGTCTGTCTCTGGTTTCAGGGTACGGGTGGGATGGCATATGCATTACAGCCAACGGTCCAAAGTTACACCTCTGATGGCTGTCAGTCTGTACAGGGTGGGATGTTATGGTGAGAAACCCTAATGCCCTGGGTGTGTGTTGGTATTTGCAGTGCAAATTTTTAGTATGGCCTTTTTGTGACCCCCACCTCATTTGGGACCTCTTCTCGTGAACAGTGGCACTGTGATTTTGTTAATGTGTCCTGAACTTCGAGTTCCCACAGCAACTGTACCATTCTGCGCCAGATGTGCGAAAACACAGATCAGGCAGGATGTGAAGAATGACAGCTCATAGGGAGGTGTGAAGAGATGGCAATGTTGAAAATCTGTAGTGAAAATATTAAAAATGCTGAAAGTTCCACATGTACATGGAAACTGCGTAACACATGCTTGTACTGCAGACATTTAGTGGCATTATTTCACCAAATTTTCAACATAGGCATTTCGTGACCTCTGTTCATCAACACTGTCACTATTATTTTCTTAATCTGTCTGAAACATTAATTTCCCAGAGCAACTGCACCATTGTGCTCCAGATATGCAAAATCATATTTCAGGCAGTATGTGAAAAATGACAGCTGTACTGTTCTTAAGGAGGTGTGGAAAAATGCCAATGTTGAAAACCTGGAGTGAAAATATTGTAAATTCGTGAAGTTACACGCATGCGTAGAAACTGCACAGTGCCTGCTCATAATGCAGTCATTTTTTGAAATTTTTTCACCAAATTTGCAAAATAGGCTTTTTGAGAGCCCACCTCATGAATAGTGACACTGTCATTTCGTTAATCTGTCTGGAAAGGTGATTCTGTGCAGTGACCACAAAATCACCTTTTGGGACCAAATAATGAAATGACAGTGACTGAATTCATGAGGTGGGGTCCCAAGAACCCCATGTTAAAAATGCGGTGCCAAAATTCAAAAACATTGCTGAGATATGCACCAAAGTTGAAAAAAAACAGTTTGTCCCATTATACAGCTTACCGGCATTTCTTCAGTTTCCTTGGTCGGCTTTAAAGAGTGCAGACGTCGCGTTGGGCTCTGGAGGTAAGTATGGGGTGAGGGTGTGTGTGGGGAGGTAAAGTACTCAGCAGGTGGACACGGGTTGGGGGATGAGGCATGGGGCTCAACGAGGGACCGTTTCCTTTTTTACAGCATTTAAAATTCAACAGGGCTCAATGAGGGTCCGTTGTCTCTTTTTACAGCATTTAAAATTAAACAAAGACATCTGGGACACTTTTGGCATGCTGGGGTGGGCTTCCTGCATGCAGCCTTGCTGGGTATTTGTTGGGGAGGTGGGTACTGGAGCCAACGGGGATTGGGCACCCCCATCGGCCATACAGTGTGTGGGGGAGACTGGTAGTGCATGAGCTGAGGGGGATTGGGCTCCCCTCAGCATATAACAAATGGTGGAGTGCATCATGCCGATGGGGATTGGGCTAACCAATCAGCAAATAAACTGGGGATGGGGACCACCAAGTCGGCTTTCATCGGGACTCTGAGGCGGGTGACAAGAGTCGCCACCCACCGCCATGTTAAAATAAATTTTGCACAAGGCAAGAGACTGCCCTGCAATGATGGGTCACTCCCTCATTGCAGCAGTGGATTCCTTTCAAGGTGGTGGCATGCTGGCTGAATTAGGGTCAACAGCAGTGTGCCACTGCATTGGAGAAAGTGGGCCAAGCCTCAAAAGGCACAGGGGGCATTGGTCCCCCACAGTGCCCCACCTCCAAAACCCAACTTCTCTCCTAAGCTGTGATGAAATGTTTCTTGCACATGCATGCAAGCAAACATAAAAAGGGGTATATCTTGTTTTAAGTTAGTGCAGAGCGCCATCTACTGTCCTTACAGAAGTGTTTGCTTTTTCCTCAGGATAATTGATTGTATTTACCAAGTGTAGCTCAGATGTTTTAAATATCATTGAGTTCACTTTAGAACAGATTACTAGCTACTCTCTTCTCTTTCCATACAAAATTGCCCTTTGGCTTCACTTTTTCCTTTTTGACCAACCCTCACGGGCAATTAATTTAGGAAGGTCACGGTAAAAACATTAGATTACCTTCCAGATGAAAAGGCAAAACAAGGGCAATTTTGGATGGGTCCAGACAGTCAAATGAGGTAATAAGGAGTATTTTGTAATATGACATTATGACTTGACCCTAAGCCCCTGCCTCCAGAAAGTTTGACCCCTGCATTTAATCCCTAGATGTTATTAACCACGAAGGAGTGAGGATCCATTTGTGGTTCCATATTCAGGGGCTGCTATAGATCCCTAAATTGACAGCCCAGTTAAGTCACAGACGAGATGAGTACTGTGTTCAGCAATTATTAAAACCACGCACCCAGACAGCAAACTATTTTAACCCACATTTATAGGTGCCCTCTACTGGGTGCAGCAGGAAAAGCATTTATCCCCTCTCCTCTCCATTCCCAGTTCCTCTCTCGGCTCTTCACAGTGCCACCATAGCTCACCATTATGCTCTCCCGCAGGGGATGGCAGACTGTAACACAGAGTTACCACAGGGTCCAGTACATGCAGTAAGGGCTATTTCAGGTGAAGGTCAGGAGCTAGCTCTGCCTCATCTTGGAACTTTTCATTTTTGGAGTAGGCACTAGGCCTGGGAGAACTTACTATTGTTTTGTATATAGTTTCTTGTTTATTCTAGTCTGTTTGTATTACAAGTTTTGATTATTCATTTATAATGGGTACATTTATTTTATTCTTGTTTTTGAGAGGAAGGGATCTGGTGCACCCACTTCAGCTCAGTTATTCCAGTAACTGGCATGTTATATTTTGCATAATGGCTAATCCACTTCAACTCATCACTTGGAACATAAAGAGAGGTAAGGACAACAAGAAAAAGTACGCACTATTGAGACATCTATGCCATTCTTCTCCTCATGTAGCCTTCTACAAGAAACCCACTTGCTAGAGAGCCAGACATCATTCTCTATCCAAATCATGAGTAGGAAGGGTGTTTGGGGCTGGCAACAATTCCCATCAAAGAGGAGTTGCTATCCTAATCTCCAAAACAAACCCCATTTATTCTTCTAAAAAATTAAAAACCTGGAGGGCCAGTTTATCTTCTTACACAGTTTAGTGGGGAAACATAGAACTCCTATTGGGTTCCATTTAGGGTACCAAAATAGATACCCCCAACGTTTTCCCAAACTTGGCCACAGTTTTAGTGCCCTGTGGACATCTGCTAGTAGTTTTAGGAGGTGATTGGAACCATGTTCAAAATAATGAGTTAGGCAGCACATACAGAAAGAAATCAGGACTGTCTCCAGGGCAGAGAGCCCTCTTAGGCCTGGCTGACCCTTGGAGAACACTGCATCCTTCAACCTTAGACTACACATTTTTTCAATTCCCTATAATGTCTTGTCAAGAACAGATTTCTTTTTAATAAGTGCAAAGCTTATGATGAATATAGTAGGCTGCAATATCCAGGCAACAGTTTTATCTGATCATTTCCCAGTACTATTAGCCCTAGACTTCTCATTGGCTCCTCAGCACCCCCGTACTTGGTCCCTGAACAATCAACTCCTGCAAAATCCAGAGGCTATGACCCTCTTCAAACAATACATGGAGGTAGTTATTCAATGTAACTATGATACCTCTTTGCCTTTGATACTAAGTGTGGGGGGTGGTGCTAAAAGCTGCCTGGAGAGGGAAGCTAATTAGATTGGCAGCATGGGGAAACCAGAAGAAAAAAGCTCATCAAACTAAACTGCTTCAGCAGATTAGATCTCTGGAGCATGACTTTACCCCTTCCACTCCAGATCCAATTAGGGAACAACTCTGTCAAATATGAGTCCAATACACAGAACACCTATTAAACAAGGTGGATAGGGTGGTGGCTAAGTTGAAGGCCACATACCTGAGGCGGGGTAACAGGGCCGGCAAGCTCTTGGCTCATAACAGTCTACTAGCAAGTGTGTCTTCCCACTCATGGATCCCAATACAGGGTTTCCATCTACAGATCCTAAACAGATTGTCATAATATTCTCACATTTTTACCATTCCCTCTATACAGCAACACAGAATGATTCAATGGATAAGGAGGCATAAGACTCCTTTCTGCCCTCTGCCCAACTTCCCCACCTCACAGCAGTCCAAGCGGAAGTCCTAATAGGCCCCATCTCAGACTCTGAAGTAGCCGCTGCCATAAGTTCCTTGCCTTTAGACAGGGTCCCAAGTCCAGATGGGTTCACAACCCTATTCTACAAAACATACAAAGACACATTAGTCCCCTTGCTAACGGCTCTATATAACTATTGGAGTACTGATCCCCCCCTTCACTGACAAAACATTTTTTGAATCCCGCATCGTACTGTTAAATAAGTCAGTTAAGGACCCCACCTTGCCAGAGAACTACCATCCTATATCACTGATCCACAATGATATTGGATTATATGCTAAGATACTAGCAACCCTGCTTTCCAATGTATGGGGCCCCCCTTGGGGCCCTGAGCAAACATTCTTTGTTGTGGGGAGAAATGAGAGTGAGCATTTCAGAAAGATCTTTCATCTTCTCTCAGCATCTGAGGAGGCCATGACAGATTCAGTCTCTGTCTCTCTGGATGCAGAGAAAGCATTTGACCGAGTGTCCTGGTCTTTCGTGTTCAAAGCCCTAGGAAGATAGTCTTTCCCTTCTGAATTCATAAACAGGATTAAGGTGTTATACACCTTTCCTACAGCCCACATTTTATGTAACAATGAGCTATCCACCCCCTTCCCCCTAACTAGAGGAACCTGCCAGGGCTGCCTCCTGTCTCCTTTTCTTTTCAACCTCTGCCTAGAACCTTTGACTAGAAAGATTGATCTCACACCCTTGATTAAAGGTATAGTGGTGGGGAAAGGTACTTACAAGCTATCATCCTTTACCAATGATATTTTGCTCCACCTTTCAGATTGGACTATGTCTCTTCCTGAGGCCTTGTCCACTATCTTAGTTTTCAGCATTCTATCAGGTTGTAAACTTAACCCCTCAAAAACAGTGGTCTACCTGATTTCCACCTTCAACCCCAAACCTCTTTGCTCACAATTGGGATTCCAGTGTGAGACATTAGCCTTAAACTACATAGACATCAACATTTCCAAAGATATGCACAAGCTCAGAGCTGTAAATTTGGATCCAGTAATACAGCAAATGGACAAAGATCTCGCCAGATGGAAGCATTTACCACTTTCCCCTTTGGGGAAGGATGAACCTAATCAAGATGTGCCTGTTACCCAAACCACTCTGTCCCCTAGATACCCTGAACATCCATCTCCCTAAAAAGTGGTTCCAAAAACTCCACTCCACAAGCTCTGCCTTCCTGTGGTTAGGTACCCCCCCCCCATGGGGCATACGCAAAATTATGCGGACCCTACAAGTATGGTGAATTGCAACTGCTTGACTTCTACAAATACTATCTACCTCTTCATGGGGCCAAATACCTAAAATGGGGCCAAACACTAACCTCTCAAGTATCACCACCCTGCTAGTTAGAAACTGAACACTCCCTGGTCCAAGTAAACCATATTTCTTTAGAATCATTACTCTATACCTCATATGCAAAACTTCCTACAAGCCTACACAATTCCCCTATAGGCTGGAGTGTAAAAGCACATATCCAAATGTGTAAAAGCCTAAAATTGACCCACATGAAGGCACCAGCACAACCATTATTTAACAATTCCAGCTTCTTTATAGCCGGTAAACCTACTCCTTAGTCCTTCTGGCCCACTGTATCTAGCCTCAAATTAAAAGACCTAGTATTTGACAATAAACTTCAGTCCTTTCAATATATGATGAAGACATATAAAGTGCAACCAAACACTTTTTTTTTTAAATACAAGCAGCTTAGTAGCTGCATCAAGCAATTTTTGGGGCCTACCCCTGGCCAACAGTTGTGGACTCCTTCATCCAAGAAGGTGTTCTGCTTGTGGTGAAATATAAACCAATATCAAATATATGTAAAGCACTAGACTCACATGATTTTGCCCTGGCCTCCTCCATAGCATACTATTGGCAAAATCTCCTAAATTCTAACCGACCAGACACATATTGGCAGTCGATATGGAGTTCAGCTCACCATTATACCAAGCAAGATAGGCTCAGGATGTTACAATTTAATATCATACATAATCTTTACTGGACCAACAGTACCTTGTTCAGAATGAAAAAAAAAATATCCTCCCCTCTCTGCTCTAGTTGTGAACAATAAGAAGGAACCTTATTTCACAAATTATGAGAATGCCCACCAGCCAAACAATTATGGTCCATGGGAAGTACCAAACTATCCCTCCTGTTCGGCTCTAGCAACTATTTTGTCCCAGAAATTTGTCTTATCAGGGACCATTCTTCTATTAGTCCACCCAAACATAAATTCCAAATGGCCCTAATCTCTTTAGTTACCAGACTCATAATATTAAAATATTGGCTTGGTAAATGGTCTCCTTCTTTCTCAGAGTGGGCACAGGAGTGTCTAACAGCCATCTCAGTAGAGATAGCCATTGGGAACTTCACTTTCCCCATGCCAAGGCTAGGGCATGCTGGAATGAACTGTACTCCTTCCTAATCCAATAATACCTGGTAATAATCATTTGTTAGTGTATTGGAATGCTTGGGGGGGTGCACCAGAGGGAGGGGGTGGGTGATAGGGATGGTTCATTGCTGGAGTTGGATCATTTGTATGTCATGTATTTTGTTTGTTATCTATGTTGTTGTTATTATGTACTGATGTATTGAATAACTTTAATAAAGTGTATTCAGTTGCAAAAAAAGATAAACAAATACTTTTGTACACTTAGTTTGCCTGTTAGTACTTTCCCAGCTTGCTTTCATTGTTGCTGATTTTCCTGGGTAAACTACTAGTTGTCTGTTGTACCTGCTCCCTAGGATGCTGAACAGTCATATCATCCCTGCCTTTCCTTTATATGCTTCAAGGTACAGCAATGCCCACCATCCAGTTAAACAAAATAGTACCGCAGACAGGGGTCTCTAAATTGTAAAGTCCTTCATAATGAAGTAAGGCAGCTGATCACAAGTAATTCCTGATTGACCAAAGGAAGCTCAAATTGTATGCTGTTTCACTGTGCAGGTGGTTGCATCTGGCACTTACCAGCAGCTGTGTAGCCAGACAATACAAATGTGTACGCGAGGGCATATTTGTTACCCATCTTCCACAATAAACACACCTTTTGTACAGTATGGCACTGATCGTTTTCACTACTCATTCACTGGTACATACAGCTGACATGCATTGCTCCCGCAGATGCTCACATATCACCCCAGAGCCTACAGTGTTATATGGTACATGTTAAGCAAAGACAGTATCAGTGGACAACACTTCTAGATTTGGGTCCCTGGAATTAACTTACAGAAATATCATCTGGTTCTTTGTTGTGTTTCTTGAAACAAGGGCAACAATGCACAGCCTTGTTGTTGTCCCCCCCCACCCCAATAAAATTGTACATCAAGGGGAATATGGGAAATATTTTTCTATGCCCATGCTCTCCAGCACAGTCAAGTCTTGGCTTTGGTCTTCTCACTGGGTCTTGACATTAGTGTTGTTAAAGTTAATCCAGTCATATGACTGGATCATCATGCTGTACAGTTCCCTTGAAGCCCCTTCCCCAGTTAATTACCCCCACAAAAAACTGGTCAGATTCTGTTCAGTTTGAAATTTGGCGCCAGAAAAGCTCAGGGCAATTCTGAACACCTCAAGCATAGTGACAGCTTCTGCTGGGGGTCAAAAAACGTCACGAAGAGTGCTATAATAAAGCTCCTATGGATGCCTTTGATTACTTGGCACTGTTCTGTGTTCATACGAACATACGAATGTGCCAGCAGAAACAGACGACCCGGTCTATCCAAGTCTGCTTGAGTGTGCAGCCAACACCCCTAGTTTGCAGCTGCCCCACCCCCTCCCCTTTGTCATCCCACTGCCAACCTCCACCTCCCTCACCCTCACTCTCCTCTGTTCCCTGTCCTATGCCCTTTTGAAGCTGTTCACAGATTTACATAATACCACCCATTCTGGTAGGACTTTCCATTTTGCTCCCACTCTCTTTGTGAAATAGTGTCTCCTAATTTCCTTCCTAAATCTTCCCCCCTCTATTCTTAGCCTGTGCCCCCGGTGACTGTCTCCCTACTTAATTTAAAGACCCATCTGCCCCATCCTTATTGATTCCTTTCAGATACTTGAATGTCTCTATCATGTCCCCCCTGTCCCTTCTATCCTCCAGGGTGTATATGTACAGGTCTCCCAGCCCGCTGTCATAGTCTCTCCCCTCCATTCCACATATCATCTTTGTTGCCCTCCTCTGCACCCCCTCCAGTAGCCTAATATCACGCTTTAGATATGGCCTCCAAAACTGCACAAAATACTCTAAGTGCGACCTTACCAGTGACCTGTAGAGGGGCAAGATCACCTCTCTTAGCCTGGATAAAAAAAACCTCGATATGCACAGCAGCATTTTGTTCACTTTTGCAGCTGCTCTCCTGCACTGGGCAGTGTTGTTCATTGTCCCTGTTATCAATACCCCTAGGTCCTTCTCCTCAGTGATCCCCAGCTGAACCCCCCCCCAGCCAGTATTCTCTCCTTGGGTTCTTCACCCCAAAGTGCATAACCTTACACTTCTTTGCATTGAACCCCAGATGCCACCTCTCTGTCCACTTCTCTAGCTTGTGTAGGTACCCCTGCAGCTGCTTCCATCCCTCCTCTCCATCCACCACTGCTCTGATTTTGGTGTCATCAGTGAACAGACTTAGCTTGCTCACCACTCCATGTCCAATGTCTGATATGAAAAGCCCAAACAATACTGGTCCCAACACAGATCCCTGCAGCACCCCACTTATCACTGGCCTTGGAGTTGAGAGCTCCCCTCTCACCACCATCCATTGCAGCCTGCCGCTCAGCCAGCTTGTAATCCAGTTTATCATTTTTGCTGCTACACTTACACCAATTAGCTTCCCCCCAAGCTGCCCATGAGGCACTGAATTGAAGGCCTTGCTGAAGTCCTAGTAAAGAACATCCACTGCATGACCCTATCCAGCTCACCTGTCACCCAGTCATAATATTGTATGAAGTTGATTTGACAAGACTTCCCTGAAACAAACCCATGCTGCCTCACATCCTGGAGGCCATTTTCCTCCAGGTATGACACCAATCTTTCCTTTAGTATTATTTCCATGAGTTTGCACACTATGGAGGTGAGACTTACCAGATGATAATTACCCGGTTCATCCCTTGGCCTACTCTTGTGTAATGGTACTACACGTGCCATCCTCCAGTCCTGTGGCACACATCCTGACTCAAGTGAGGCACTGTACAAATCTGCCAGCAGCTCCACCAACACCTCTGCCATCTCCTTCAGCACCCCTGGGGTGAATACCATCTGGCCCTGGTGCCTTGTCTATCTCCAGTGCTCTCAGTCCCTCTAGGACTCTGTTTTCCTCAGTTCTTCCATCTGTCACCTTCTTTGCCCCTGTCCCCACCCTTACAGCCCATGCTGGCAGTGGTTCCCCCTTTTTTCCATGAACACTGAGCAAAAGTATTCATTCAGTGCTTATGCCTGCTCCTCTCCCTTTTCTGTCCATTGTTCATCCCTTGATTTCCCATTGCAGGTCTCCATGGTTTGGCAAGGACCTGAGGCTGCTGTTTGTTATTGTTGTCATTGTCACTGTTTGACGTGGAACATTTGTAAAAGAGCTCTGATCTCAAAGGTATGATCTGAATCCCTAAATAAATAAATTAATAAAAAAAGACAAAGGGACAGATGTTGGAGCATTTTTTGGCAGAGATCCAGATTTCAGGAGGACAGATTCATGGTGAGAACTCAGTACAGTTTGAGTATCAGTAGGCAAACACTCTGAAGCAGTCAGAATTCCTGTCATGATGCTTGGTGCTAGAAAAAAAATGACCTATTCCCCTCTTCCACACTGATGACAGATTGTTAAGTCCAATTTGTCTGCAGTCAAGAACGGATTTTTTTCAGCAGAAAAATGCAGGGAGTTTAATCATTTTTTTTCACATAAGGTATCCTCCTTTTGGCTGAGATCTCATTGGATGATCTGTCATGGACTAACAGTTTCCACTCAGCACTGGGTGAAGGCTCTCCTTATTGGTGGGAGCAGCTTTAGCCAGTTCTGGTGGAAGATGTCTTCCAGGTGGTCTTGGGACTGCATGATACTTACTGTCTAAAACCACAAACTAAAGGGCACTCTAGATGGCTGTGCTGATGCTCACTATGGATCCTCGGATCCCTATTGCTCCATCAAAATACATAGAAGAGTGGCACTCAAGTTTGAAAAAATAAAAACACTCAAATAATTTCAAATTTGATGAGTTTGTTCAGAAGCTCATGAAGACACTGAACAAAAGTTGCCCCAGCGCATCACCCACATGGGTCTTCTTCAGGGGGCATACCAATATAGACAGGCAAACCTTCCTTAAAAAAATTAAAGATACAGACAGTGACTCCATAGTAAATAAGTACACTACCTGACATTAATTATTTCATCTATTAAACTATTCCATAACAAACTTTGATGCCAAAGGCCTAATATAACAACTGCATTTAAATGTGTGCATACACATTTCATAAACATAGTGCTCAGATGTGATTTAAAAATCAGATGGCTAAGAATGGTACTAAGAACAGTTCTGTTGTGATAAATATGCTAACTCTGCCAATCAATTGACTGGATCACCAAATATACTACACTGCAGAGATGTTTTCAATTCATAAATTGTGGTCACAACCTAAAACTATCGAAACTCATACACTATTTGCATTACTAAAATTGGCAACAAGTAAATCAGTAGATAAACAGATATCAAATAAATATGCATTTTCATATAAATTCAAAGAAAAAATGTTTATAAAATTGTTCAAGGATGATTCACTGTGCACAGCTCATCCTATACCAATTAAAATATCAGATTGGATTTTTCAATTTTTTTTATTTTTAATTATTAAATTCTTCATCCACAAATGAATTACAGTATTAGAGATACCAGCAAATTAAGTGAAAAGCTGTGCAGTGTGAAAGCCTCAGATAAATACTAATGGGATGGTTATAAATAGGGCTATAATCTATATCTTCCTTGAGACCCTATTGAGCCACTGTACTGAGAGTGACTATACATTTAGTTCTGACAGTGTCACCCCCCAAGGGTTCTATACCTGTAAAAACTGCAACACATGCAGGTACACACAAGGGAGTAAAACATTCACTAAAGAGGCTACACAAGTAAAAATCAATGAACTCATTAAATGCATGACTCAATTTGCTGTTCACATGGCCTGGCGCCCATGCAACAAATATTATGCAGCACGAACTGTTTGCCTTTTGAGGAAAAGAATACAAGAGCATCTAAGTGTAATAATAAATCAAGATGACAGAAATTATTTAGGATTCCATTTCAGATGCTCTCTCATAATTCAAATGTTAATGGGATGATGATTATGGGACTTGAGTACATACTACCCTTTAAAGGGGTGGGACGGTGGGCGACTGTAATAGACTGCTTTTGCCAAAAGAGACTAAATGGATAGTCACTGTCAATACAGTGTTTCCAGAGGGTCTTAATGAAGATATAGGTTATAGCCCATATTTATAACCATCTCATTTGCATTGTTCTGAGGCTTTCACACTGCACAGCTTTTCGCTTAATTTGTTGGTCTCTCTAATAATTAATTTGAGGATCTGATATTTAATAACTAAAAATTGAAAAATCCAATCTGATATTTTTATTGGGATAGGGTGACATGTGCAGAGAGAATCATCCTTGAACAATTTTGTAAACATTTTATTCTTTGAATTTATATGAAAATGCATATTTATGTGAAATCTGTTTTAGTACTGATTCACTTGGTGCCATTTTTGATAATGCACCTAGTGTATGAGTTTCGAGAATTTTAGGTTGTGACCATAATTTATGAATTAAAAACATCTTTACAGTGTAGTATATTTTGTGATCCAGTCAAATGATCCATAGAGTTAGTGTATTGATCACAACAGAACTGTTCTTAGTTCTGTTCTTAGCCATCTGATTTTAAAATCACATCTATGTATTATGTATATAAAATATTTATGCACATATTTAAATATTGTTGTTAGATTAAGTTGTTGATATCAATGTTTGTGATAGAATAATCTAATAATTGAAATAATTTATCTCGGGTTGTGAACTTATCTACTAGGGAGTTACTGGGTATTTTGTGTCTGTATCTTTATTTTTTTTTAGGAAGGTTTGTCTGTCTGTTTGTATTGACACACCCCATAAAACTCAACAAAAGTTGTGAATTCTGCTTTAGTGGAACTTCCGTGTTAAATTCACTTTTGCAGAACTTTTTGAACTTCCACCTTTGGCAAAATTGGAAATCTTCTGAATGTCTAGTGGCTATGACACCCAAAGAAATGTTTCCCTGGTATGTAAGTGTCCCCCCCCACCTATCCCCAACCACCAATATAGTCATAATATCAAAGATATGGAATTTCCCCAGTGTCTAGCTACCCCATCCCTGACAGCACCTGTATATTAATTTCCCTGTTGTCTACTGGACTCCACATCCCCAAGAGTATCTGTATATTAATTTCCATGGTGTCTAGTGGACCCCCCTTCCTATCCTTGACAGCAGCCATATATTAACTTCCATGGGGTCAAGTGGATGCTCTTTCCTATTCCCAAAAGCACCTGTATATTACTTTTCCTGGTGTCTAGTGGCCCCACTCCCTATCCCCAAAAGCCCCAATATAAATGAAATAGGTTTTCCCTGGTGTTCAGCTGTGTTGCTGGCACATTGCTTTCAGATGGTGGAGAATGTGTCAACTTGGCTGATTGCAGGATTTCCTGATCTGAGCATATAATGCCAGACTGCATAAGTGAACTGGCTGCAAATTAAGTGATGCATCATTCTCAATGTGTGTTTGTTTACTTACAAGACCTAACATGGTCTTGGTACAAGCTACATTGCCTTCAGCTGGTGCAGAATGTGGCAGTCAAGATGATTGCGGGATTTCCTGGTCTGAGCAGAGAATGCCGGGCTCCACAAACTGCACTAGCTGCAAATTATGGCATTAGTTGGTGTAGTTGAGGAGGGGTCCTGCTTCTAAACCAGTTGTGCATGCTCAAAGAGAGGTCAAATGACTGCCTCAGTCACATAGTGAGTTTGTGGCTTCGATGTGATTAATACAATAATGTCCTAGTTCACAGATCTAAGCTCTAAACACTAGATCACAATGCTTCCCAGTTTACAGTTGAAAAATTAATGAATTGCTCAACATTATTATGACACCTATATGGTATGTCTGCAATTGTGACCCTCTCCTTCTGTTCCAGCAAACTACATCCCTATTTCTCCTACCATTACCATGGCTAAACTACAATAGCACATGCTGTTCTCTCAACTATCTACTTTCTTCCACTCTCAAATTTTCCTTAAACCCTCAGATTGGTTTTAAGAAGTCCCACTGTACCATATCATTCTGAATAAGACTTACATACACCATCACTATGGACATGGGTCAGGGACTGATAAACTTCTGATATCTTTGTTTACTTGACCAAGACATTTGACGCTGTCACCACCAGCACCAACTGGAAAAGCTTTTGTGGACTGCTATTTTGGACCCCACACCAAAATGGTTCAAATTCTACCTGGCAAACAGGTCACAGCTGGTCCAAATGAATTATTTCCTCTACAATTTTCCTGATTGATTCACGTTTACAATACCTCAAGTATCAGTCTTCCATTCCATCTTGTTCTTAATTGTTTTAAATGATATTTCCAAGGCATGTACTATACATCCTATGTTATTCACATTTATATGGGTTACACTGTTCTCTTCCTGTGGTCCCTGGTATAGTTGCAGTGATCCAATATGGCCTACAGTAAGTAGTATCCAACACTGTTCATGTAACAATCATCTCACCATAAATGCCGGAAAGATCATCTCCATGACATTTGGTGCCAGATAGTGAATGGCTAATATCCACACTTATCTATTCTTCCTGATCTCATATGACTCCCTACTAGGGGAGATCTCCTCCTTTAAACCCCGGGTTGCTTGGTTGATTGGTCAACTTAACTTCCTTCTCCTGCTGCGTCAATGCCAGACAATAAAAAATTGCCCCCTAAATTCAAGCTTTATTGAAACAAAGCAAGTAGGTCCTGCAAGTTAATTTGGGAACAGTCAGAACAAATTTCAGTTAAGGAGTGCTAATACAGAGCTGTGTGTTGCCCTGAAGTGTGTGTGTATGTGTGTCTTAGTGTGTGGGGGGCAGTAAACATTATTCACATGAGTTCTGGGGCTATGAGACAACTGGAAGTATAACAAAACATGTTAGAAGCAGTTGTAAGGCATACAGTAGTGTGCTCTGCAACTCAAATAAGTGTCACAAGATTGTGTCTAGACCTAAGAGTAGAGAAACTTAGGGACACAATGGGCAAGGAACTCCGCTCATTGTTGCTTGTACAGGCAAATCGGGTTAAAACAGGTGAGTGGCCTTCTTGTAGGAGTTGTTAAAAATAAATACACTAGCTTACAGCATAGCCTATTTCAGACACACACATAGAATTTTCACACAGGTACTATAGGTAACATGGGAGCTGGTTTTTGTCAAGGATTCTGACACCATCTTCTTTCACTGACTGCTCTGGATAATTGTTGTTTGCCAAGTGTGTAGGGAGTTCAGGCCCCCTGCAGATGAGTTGCCTACATTTTGGAATTAAATAAGGTTCCTGAGGATCTGCTCAGTGGAAGGAGCCAGAATGACTGCAGTCATGTTTCCTCAACTGACTCCACAGGTCAGAGTTGTTGGTTGGACTGTAGTTTGGAGGGACACGGGGTCCTAATGTCGCAAGACATTATGTCACATGCAAATGTCGTGCTGCCAAAACAGTACAAAATATTGCATGCAGCATAAGTCTATGTATATGCAGAGGCACTGACCCCCACACCCCAACTATGGGGAGTTGTGCCCCACCCCCCCACTAAAATATCTAACTCTGGTGGCGTTCAGTAAATATCACACAAAGTGCAAAAAAAGGAAAACATTCATGGGTCTGGGACCGGGGAATCAAACCTGATCCTAAATGCTCTGCCTGCATCTATCCCTGCCGGTGGCTCATCCCTTTGAGCCATGGCAGCTGCTCAGTGGAAGCCCATCCCAACAGAAGTAATATCCTCTGCCTCCAACAGTGAGAGGGTGCAGTACTGTGCACAGAACCATTCACGGTGTTGCACCCTCTTGTTGACCTATACTGCACTGTTGCAGTTTAGGGGTTTTGTCATATTCTATTAAGCATACAACATTTTGACCCAGTAGGGTTTGGAAGGGAGGAGTGGGTGGGAAGTGCTGGCATTAATGAGAATGGACAACCTGGGGTGGAAATGAAGAATGAATCTGAGCCACAGGCATATCTGGATGGAGTCATTAACTCCAGTGAAGAAGCAGACAGCAGTTGAAACCCAAAAGGATGTGGCTGCACCACATAGTGATGTGCTATGGGGAGGGAGTTCTCTTAAGGATGGCAGCAGGTGACAATATATTCTAGTCTTGGTAATTCTATAGTTAGAAGGACAGGGAAGCTTGTGTGCAATGCCAGTCTGAGGGTAAGTTCTGGTCACTGCCTTCCAGGGGCAAAAACATACAAGGCCCTTCCCTGGCTGAAGGAGTTCCTTGAGCGGGACAGGGCAAACCAAAACAGATGTTGTGATAGATTTAACTACCAACAATCTGAAAATCATAGCATAAAGGTGGTTAAGGACAACTATTGGAAGTTAGGTACTAAGTTGAGGTTAGCCACAGTGATAGTTACCATCTCTGAGTTTCTATCAGAGCCTGTGAAGGACAGCGTAGACTGGATAAAGCTAATAAATTGAACAGCTGACTAAAGGTGTGGTGTGGGTAGAAATTAGTTTACCTTTCTGGAGACTGGAGCTGCTTCTAGGAGGAGGGTAGTCTCTTCACATTGGATGTGATAACAGATGAAGCATATGAGCAAACAACACTGGTGAATCATGCTCATACGTGTTATAGCTGTTCTGGCTTTATGGCTGTATGGAATGTTTAAGCACCTGTTGGTTCTTGCATTCTTAAGTTCTACAAATAAAAGTAACCTACAAGTTACTTCATTTTGAGCCTGACTCTTTTAAAGAAATCTGGTGTGCTGGATATTGTTGCTGGTGATTGAAAACAGTGGCCACCATCTAAGCAGACATGCCAGTTGTGTATGTGCACACACACACACATACACACACACACTCACACAGAATGTATCTGTCACAATACACTTAAGGCACCTGGGGGAGATTGGGATAGTTAGAAGGTAATTGGGGGTAAAATGCACCATGTGCCAAAAATTCTTAGTAACTTTTAATATTGTCAGCATTTACTTCTTTAAACCAAAGATTTTTTTCTTCTCCCTTTTGCTAATTAGATTTTCTACCTGGCAATACTTGGTGTAAGGTGCAGAACAGTACTCTGCCATATGGCTGACATAGCTATTTCTATTCATTCTCAAACTTCTCATTGTCACAGCTGCTGCAAACTCACTTGATGGTGACATCACAATCACAACTGACCAAGAAGAGCCAATCACATGCTTCCAGACTGATCTCTTGAAATGACACAAATAAATGCCTCACAATGCTAATGAGGAATAAAAAGGAACATAACTAGATATGTCAGTTTCCAGGTAAAGTATTTCTCTTCATAGAACACTTAATACTATTATGTAGAAAACTTTCTAATGAGAAAATGGAACAAAAAAAAGAAACATCAGAAATAACAAGTAAAAACTGCCTACTTTTAAAAATCAGTTAGATTTTCTGCCTGCTATTTTTGTCATTACTAGCTCTTAAACAACAGAAATGGTGTCAGGGGTTAGGAAGGCTAGGCGAAAAGAACCATGTTCAAATGCTAGCAACCTCAGAAACAAAATACACAAACAGCAGGCAAGGACGGTGGACATAGAACTGGGTATAGTGCCAGTTACTGAAACATGGGCAAGCCAGAATGACAGGTGGGATCTTCAGATCCAAGCTTATGTTTGATTTAGGAGAGACAGAGAGGACAGTGCATGTGTGTGAGTGGGGGTGGAGGTCGGGGTGGTAGTGCTGCTGGTTGGGTGACAGTATGCATAAAAGTGTCAATTGCAGTGCTAGATGAAAAGTTCATATCTGAGGTAAAGTGAGTTGAGCCACTGTGTCTTCTAGTAACTAGGGAGGGAGAAACAACATTCAGGATAGAAGTTACAGTATCTACAGGCCATATATTTAGACAGCAGAGAGTACTGGAGAGGAAAATAAAGAAAGCAGCAAGCTTTGCTAGAATTATACTGATGGGATATATAGAGTAACCTGACATACGCTATGATATCCCAAAAGCCAGATGTCTAAGGAGTCAGAGGAATGTGGAGATTACAGAGGACTGTTCTGGGAGGCTATCAGGGGAAGAACATTTAGTACTATATTAGGTCCAAGTATGGCACCATCAGTGACATAAAAGTGGAGGATCACATAGGTCAGAATGCCATAACGGTGAGATTTACCATTGTGCTGATAGAGCAGGAGTCAGGTGCATTTATCTATGTGTCTGAGTCTAAAAAGTTTGATGACTGTTGCTCTTGTAAAAAAGTGTGTAGAATTCAGATTTACAGCTCTTATTCATCCATAGTTGTAAGTTTTCTTGGAAAATGCACTTTCTTAAGAGTAACGAAACATTTTACATTTATGTAACAGACTTGGTTTACTCAATTATTTACTTAATTTATCAATGTATTTAATAGACTCAGTTTACTTAGTTATTAGTGTAATTTAGTTAATGTTTCAAATATGGCTAGCAAGACTTCTTACAAATCACAGAGGCGATGCATCCTACACACTGATCCAGGAGTTAGCACAGACCATGGAGACCCACTACCTTTTGATAATGCTCATTGGGAGAACGTGGTAGAGTCAAAGGAAAGGTGTTCTAGTCAAACACTGCCAAGGTACAACATGGTGTGTCTTGAATTGCCTGAATGGTACTACAGCAGCCATGGGTATCATTACATCTGCTACAAGAACTTCACTGTGTATAAGAGTTCTGGTAAACTTGTAGCTGAAGAAACTTTAAAAAAGACATTGTAAAAAGTTATCCAGCAAAATTGCTTCACTGTCAAGTTCATAGTGCTCTGCCTGAATCTGCAGCATCCACATCAATCATATTTCCAAATGAATGTATATTTTGCAAATCATACAAGAAAAGGAATCCTAAGGAGTCAAAGGAAACTTTTGAATATCCTACAACATGCATAACTTATGAGCAACAGACAGCATAAAAAATGCAGCAAAAGAAATGGACGATTGACAAATGGATATGATAGTAGGCAGTATTGAGCTAATAGCCAAAGAAGTGAAGTACCACAACAGATGTAAGAATATGTACTGTACATAAAAAAGGCAGAATGAATAAAGGGTACAGGTACAAAATGTGAATACAGTCAATTGAGGGACAGTCACCAGGTTGACTTTTCTAGATTTGTTAAAGATGTGCAGTGCATCATTGATAATGGAATGCAAGAAGAATCATTGATATCTCTACACAAAAGGTACATGGACATTCTTATGGAGTGTAGTGGGTGTGCCACAAATTACTACCCACAGAGAATGCAGTCAAAACTGGTGGATCACTTCAAAGATGGTATCATATTTGATACCAAAAGTAGAAAAGTGGGTACAGTCATCAGGTCTGGTAAGAAACAGGCTGACTGGAGGGAAGCACAAGCAGCACAAGCAGATCAACACATATGAGAACAGTTGTTGGAACTCCTAAAGGTGCAGCCTCATAATAAAACCAATGTTAAAGTTGAAGACTTAATAGAAGAAAATGTAAAACTGCCACCCGTTCTTCAGACATTTCTACATACTGTACTCACGGGATCATCAGAAGTGGGCAGTGAATGACAGGAGGTGGTAGTTCAGTCTGTTGCAGATGACATAGTGATTGCAGTGCCAAGGGGAATAATCAAACCACAAAAATACCTGTTGTTGGGCATGGGTATTAAATCCATGACAGGCAGTAGGAAAGTTTTAACTATTTTGAACAGGTTTGGTCACTGTGTCAGTTATCATATTGTAGAGGAACTCAAAACTGCAGTCACAACCAATATAACGTAGAAAAATATGGCTACACCAGATGGATAGCTCATACAGCCAGGTTTAACAACTGCTTTGGCTTTTGACAATTATGATGAGATGACAGAGACACTTGACAGTCATGACACTTTGCATGACACTGTAGATATAGCATACCAAAACATACCATCCAGTACTGAGGAGACAGTTGTACCTAAAGAAAGGTCTGAAGAAGCTATGACAAGAACACACATGGATGACCAAGAGCCAGCAAGAAATGAAACACACACAATAGAAACAAACACAGATAAGCCAAGATCAGAAGTTGATGCCCATGACCAAGCAGGGCCATCTTTAACATCAAAGAGTAAACAATGAAGAACATCAAAGACAAAGGCTGAAGATTTTGATGATGACTATTTGTCAAGTGTAAAGAAGCAGATATTGCAGCTAATGGCATGATAGGAAGAAGACACTGTACCCAGGTGCATTCAAATTTCTCAGAGGAAAAGAGCTCTAGATACTGATGAGAAAGACATTCGACCATATACAGTACATACGGAAAACCAAAAATAAGACAGTATCAATATAAGGTGACAGAAACCTTTGAACCAAAGAACCTCATGCAATCTAAGAGAAGGGACGTTGCCTGGATGATATATTGTGCAAGTGTAGATACTACTCCAATGTGGCACAGATGGAATGTCCTTGTTTCTGTAGATGACCTGCCACAGCAGATCATATCATACATGGACCCTGTAGGAAAGCCTCATACAACACTTGATATAGTGCAAGACACCATGAATACTGCTATCAAAGTTATGGATGAATGCCAGGAGGACTATATGGCTATTACTTATGACTTGGCCATAGCAAAACATGCACTACAAATTCAGCCCACAAAGTCCCCAGAATATGATAGACTTTTCATATGTTTTGGACAATTCCATATAACATTTGCATATTTTAAAGTTCTTGGATATCTCCTGAATGGTTCTGGTGGAAACCACATTCTTGTTGAAAGTGGTATATTGGCATTGGGATCCCCGAATGTACTTCTTAAAGGAACATTTTTCAGTCAGGCAAAAAGGCTTCACCCAATGATATCAACAGCATTCAGAATTAAATATTTGCAGTGCTTTATACAATATAAAGGTTTGTCAGACTTTCCAGTCTCAAAACATCTGCAGCAGTTACTTAATGATCCATTGCCTTATTCAATGGTGGACCTAGAGAATACACCTGAGTTCAAGACATTCATGGAAGCATATGAAACGTTCTCAGATTCCACACACTATGGTGAGTATGATGCAACTGCCCAATTTTGGCTGCAGTACTGCAGTTTAGCAGAGTTGTATCAACTCTTCTGCCATTCCATCAGAACAAATGACTTGCTTCTCTTTGTATATAGCTTGGAGAAGATGATACCTCTTTGCAACTGGGCACCACAACTATGTCAAGTGGATGACCCAGTACCTTATGAATTTGCTAAACATGGATGAGAGCCACCCTGGAATAAGGAACATGTTTTAGAATAGAGCATTAACCATTGCAAGATCAAAGAGAGGATTTAGCAGAAATGACATAGACTTGACCTTAGAACAGACAATGCCGATGCTGCATCAAGACTAACCGGGATTTCTTCTTTGACACAGAACATCAATGCAAGAAGGACGTGGAACATTCTGTTGTCAGCTAGAAAGTAAAATTGTTGGAAGTCTTATGGAAAAAGTTGGTCTTGTCAGCCATGAACAAGCCAGCCAACAGCTGAAGAGTTTTAAAGTTAAACAAGATTGGAAGGATCTAAACAAGCTGTAGAACACACTAGACTCCTCAATGAATCCATTCCCAGATGCATTTGAGGACAGCAATTTTTATTCAATCGGTAGTGGAAAAGCAGTATCACAAGAGGTAGCAAACAAAGTGTTACAGGTTGCTGAGATAGGTACTAGGATGTATCATGCATTTAGAGATGAATACATTATCAAATTCATTAGGTTCGAGGAACCCATCAAAAGATACATGTTGAAGAACCTTGCACGATGCAATGAAGGTGAAGATTAAGAACAAGCAAAAGAAAATCATCGAGTTGAAAGGAACTCAAGACCTCTTTGGACGCTTGTTATATCTAGCTGCAACTTCAGCAGTTGAACTTATGATGGTGTTTGCCTACCCACTAACCCTGGTACCTCTCTCCTTAGGAAACACTGATGGATCAATGAGCACAACAATGAAGTCAACACTGCTGAAGAAACTTGAGACCAGAGTCCAAAGTAGCCACCGCGATGCTTTAAATGCCACTGTGGTTGATGTCATGATCTTGATCAGAAGTCTTACAAACCTGCTACCAACATTCCAAGGTGTGGCAAAAACCATCCTGTCTCTTGTTTGCTGTACTACTGCCAATGAAGTCCACCTTGTTAGTGACTGTTACAAGTCACCATCAATAAAAGGTCTTGAACAAGCAATGAGAGGAAAGCATAGCATCGCTCCTATCTCCTATCTCATAACTGGTCCTGATCAAAACTGACCAAGAGACTTTGCTGGATCCCTGTCTTCATCTTCATTCAAGATGGCACTCCTAGGTTTTCTAGCTACAGTATGGAATTTGGATGTGTACTGTGATGTTCTAGGTGATAAAAAGCTCATGTATGCAGTAGGAGAAACGTGTTACTCATACAAAGTGGAAGCTGGACAGATGCTCAGATTAGCGTGCAAGACCCTAAAAAGCAAACACATAGAAGCAGACATAAGAATCATGCAACACATACACTACATTTGCAGTCAAAATGAGGGTGAAAATGTGCACATAGTGGTCAGTGCAGATGATACTGATATTCTGGTCATTCTGCTGTATCATGCAGGTCTAAATGATAATCTCATACTGCACATGGATGTTGGCCATTCAGAGAATAAAACAAGAAGATTCATAGATGTATTGCACTGGTCAGCAGAATTAGGCAGACCTGTGTGTGCAGCTCTACCAGGTCTCCAGGCACAGACAGGGTGCAACTATTCACCAGCATTCAAAGGCAAAGGGAAGGTGTGACCTCTAACAATTATGGAAATTAATACAGAGTACACATAGGCATTTGGGAAACTGGGATGTCCACACCTGTCTAAAGAAACTGAGGACACAATTGAGAGCTTTGTGTGTACCTTGTATGGACAGAAAGTAAAGAGTGTCAACACAGCCCGCTACAGTATGTTCAACATCAAGTATCGACTGGGTGACAAAGACAAACCCTTAGAAAAGATCAAAGGAGCAGACCCAAGCTAGCTGCCACCATGCAAACCAACTCTGACACAACACATCTACTGTGCAAATAACATTTCATTGTTATAGAAAAATGCAGACAAACCAGAAATGACACCACTGAAGCCAGAGGACAATGACTGGATCTATGAGGACAGCAAATACAAGCCAACGTGGTTTACATGTGAAGATGTACCACCAGCCATAAGTGAACAATTGAATGAACACGACAACAATCCAAATGAAGAAGATGACGACAGTGACTGTGATGTCGATATTGATGAGACAAATTTGCCTAACATGTCAGATAATGAAGACAGTGAACAAGAATACTGTACTGATTGTTGTACTTAGATTCATAAAATGTCATAAAATGTTGATTGTTTCAAGTTAAATATAGAATAAAATAAATAATAACATTAACGTTAAGCCTTTGATAATATGTTGCTGTCCGTTACAATGTCTGTAGTATTTTAATAAAAGTTTATAGAATTGAAATTAAAGAAGGACCATTAATTAAAATATACACAATTTTCACCAACAGTTCATTTTTTCATAGAATAAGTGCATTTTCCAAGAAAACATATGACTATGGATGAATAAGAGTTGTAAATCTGAACTCTATACACTTTTTTACATACAGTAAGAAACAGTTATCCAACCTTTCAGACCAAGACACATAGATAAATGCACCTGGCTCCTAGACTATGAAGGTCCAGTGGCTTAACTCCAACACCATGTACCCTGATTTTAGACTATTGGATTTTACTAGAATGAGAGAATTAATCACTGAGAGACTGCAGGACATACAGTAGTTTATGCTAACAGGAACAACAATAAAAGGCAGGCATCAGAAGGCTTCCCAGGAGCACATTAGGTAGTATTAGTAAAACAAATAAACAGGGGAAGTCACTTTGGTTTGATGGTAAGGTGAAGGAGGTAATAGGGGAAAAGGGGTTAGTTTAGACCTACAGTGTGGATCAATCAGACATCAACAGGGGCAAATGGCCAAAAATAGGAAGGTGTACTCTATTGCTTACAAGAATACAAATTACTTTATTGGGGCAAAAGTGTAAAGATAGAAAAGGAAGTCATAACTTGAATACCAGATTAAATACTTGTTGGTAGTAATGAAAGAGAGATCATATTTCTAACCTTGCCTCCATTTTTCCATGCTTTCAAGTCAGTGTATTTTATCTAGTGTTTAAGATATCATTTATTTTTGTAGTTTTAAACTTTTGCAGCAATAAAGTAACTTGTATGCTAGCAAGAGAGTGTGTCTTCCTCTTTACAGCTGCTTATTTCTATAAGTGGTGGTGGTGAATTTATTAGAGGTTAACAGGAAGCTGCAAAAGGACAAGCTAAAGATTAGCAGACATCAGTAGGAATGTAAAATCTTAATGATGAACAAAGATAGTGGAGGAGATATGGCAAAATGATGACACTTTTTTCAGACATGTCAGAGAAAAGTGTCAAAATGCAACATAGCAAGCATGACAAAGAATTAGATTAAGGTGGATGAGAATGTGGAGAGAGCAAATATTGCAAATGGATACTTTAGTTCATTGTACATGGTGGAGTCTTCATACCCAATACTTGCAGTAAGATTACATTTGAGGAATCTGAAGGATAGAAACTGGAGATAGGCAGGATATCTATGGATAGGGTACTCAAAGTGCTCAAAAGTCTAAGGGATAACCAGTTCCCAAGATTGACCAGGAATCTGGGATTAGAGGTGTTTCAAATTTAAACTGTGTTGGCAAAGTGGACATGATGGGCCCAATTTCAGAAGCTGGCTGCATCATGTGCACAATGCAGCATTAAAGAGTGCTGCGCCTGATGCAGTTGCGGCACAGGCAAAAAACTGCTATTCCAGAAGGATGGCAATTTGCATCAGGCTTTCTGGAATAACTGCAGAAATCCCACCTGCAGCAGACAGAGTAGTGTAACTGGTGGTCCTGTCACATGTCTTTGCCCGCATCCATGGACAGATGTGCAGGTGGACCCCAAGGGGCCAGAAGGTGCAAGTCACCCTGAACATGGTCAGGAAAGGAGCTGCCACCATAGGACTATGGCATGGGTCCTGTAACCCCATGAGGGCACTGTCCTACAATGCCGGGTACACCCACTGACATGCCTGGCCATCCATCCAGGCCTGTCCCTCCTCCACCCCATCACTCATCCCCTGGGATAGCAACAGTGCAAGGACACCACTGGTTCTACCTCCCTGGTAGTCTATTTCCCCCAACCCTTCCCAACCTGACAGTCAGTGAACCCTCTGCTCCCCCATCCCTTACATGCAGTGGTGGCTGGCACATCCCACCTCACACCAACAAGGCCAGCTGCACAGTGCAATTGTAGATCGTGTACGTGTACAGGTCACATAATCGGTCTGTGAGTTTGCATTGAGTAGAGGGCCATGGTGGTGTAAGGAGGTATGTGCCAGCCACCACTTCGTGTTGGGGATGGAGGAAGCGGAGGAGGGATCACTGCCTGTAGGGGTGGGGGGCCACTAGACGACCAGGGAGTATACCTTTGTCCAGAGATCAGGCACAGAGGCAAGGCATCTGTATGGGTGATGGAAGGGCCACTGGACCACTAATGATGGATTCAGGACACCACGGGGGATGGGGCTGTGGTTGCAGTGCCATAGGGTCTGGACATTGGTGTGCACACTTTGTGGTGTGCCAGACTGGGATGGCACCAGAATGCCCCTGCTGGGGATGTGTCAGAATCCCAACCATGCCCTCGCCACCACATCGCCAGCCCCAGGTGCCCCCTACAGGCCTCTGTCCCACTGTACTCTGGCATCACAAGCCAGTTAGACCACCTCTTTGCTGGTCTAACTGGTGCCCTCCCTGCATCTATGGAGGAGGTTCTGGAATCCCATTTATGGGGATGTGGCAGCCCCACCATGGTGCAGGACCACTTGCAACATGGCGCCTTGGGATATTGTATGTAAGCATGTTGCAAGTGGGCTTTGATGGAGCCATGTCAGGCACTGATGCAAGCTATGTTATGGAATCTCATTTGACACAAGTTGTGTCACAAATGGCAACTTGTGTTAAACAACCCTGCCACAACTTTCTTGTGTCTGCCTCATGGGAGGGAGAATCGAGCACAATATGTCTGACATTTGCCTTCATGAAGCATTGTGAAGTTTCAAAAAACCTTAGGAACTTCAACTTCACCTATTTTTGTGAAGTTTTCACCATAACATTGCTGTTTTCTTTTTTCAGTGAAGTGGACATTTCGTGAACAAGTTTTGAGCAATTCACTGAAAGAACAGCACATTTGCTGGGCAAAACATTGTGAATTCTGTAGAATTTGTGAACATTGGTCACGTCACACATTCCTAGCTGGGATGCACTCTAGAGTACTCATGAAGATAGGCCTGAACATGTGGCTCCCCTGATAGCCCTTGTCAAGAGTATAGCAGTATATGACAATGAATGTGCTGCCAACAGACTGGAAGATAGCTAATACAGTACCCTGCATAAAAGTGGGAACAAAGAGGAACCTGGGAATTACATCCATTGTGGGTAAGATCCTGGAAACAATATGAATGAAACAGACTGTTGAATTCTATAGGATAGGGACAGATTACCAAAACTACCTTGCATTCATAGGGGCAAATCATATCACATGAGCTTAAAGGAACAGTTTGTAATCCAGTAAGTAACTGCTAGCTGGTGCTCTCCTTGTTGACTCCTGAATAAATATATTATTATAACACAGCTTGTTCTTGCTTACTGGAGACAACACTGTTCCTTTTAGCTATACATTGGCTAGCTGCCTGTGTTGCAATGACAACCTGAGTCCTAAAGTGTGCTTGTTTATTGTTTTGTTTCTAATATCAGATGATCTTGAATGACTTATTTACAGTATCTCAGTTGCACACTCTTTCAGCATAGGCCAGGCTGTTGATATACAGCATTTGAATGTCGGTACAGTCTTCAAATTTGTGCCACATAGGAGGCTGATTAAGAAGATGAGTGACCTATGGCATGAACTCAGAAGATGGGCTCAGAACTGGTTTTCAAGAAATACTCAGTTGTTAGTCCTCAGTGGAAAATTCGCAAGGGAAAAGGAAGTGACTATTGGGGTACCCCAGGGTTCATCTGGGACACAGCTTTTTCAAATGTATATTAGTGATATTGATGCTAGGATTTGGGGGAAAATTAGTCTATATGCTAATAACACCTGCTCTATGGGAGAGTGGGCAGTGAGGAAGAGGTCTACTGTATGAAGAAGGATGTAGAGAAAGACACTGGAAAAGTAGTCTGCCATTTAACAACTGAAGTTAAATTAAAAAAAATCTAGAGTGATACACACTAGGTGCATAAATGCACAGATGGAGTACTAGATCAAAGGGTTACATTTGGAACAATCCAGAGAGGAAAGAGACCGAGGGAAATAGTTCATAAAAATCTAAATTCCTCCTCTCAATGTGGAAGACAGACAGGATGCTAGGTTGCAAAAGGCACAATTTAGCCATACATAGGAGGAAGGATATTCTGTCATTGAACAGGTCACTACTAAGACTGTGTCCAAAGTACTGAGCAGTTCTGGAGTCTATGTTTGAAAAAGGACTGGGACAAATGAGTGACAACCCCAAAAAAGGCAACAAAAAGGCCAGCAGGGTAAAGACTACAAAGGGTAACTGGGAACATCAACATGTACTCATTGAAGCCAGGGTGGAGCAATGGATATGGTAGAGTTGTACACATAGATTTGGGTGCCTAAAAGATTGAACAACACAGGAATGTTCAACATGAATAACAGTTCACACATTAAGGGTCATAATCTTGAGCTGGCAGGGAGAAGTTTAAGAAAGATATCAGGACACTTATTCTTGTCAGAGTGGGTAGTGGACAAACAGATAAGCTTGCACAGAAAAATTGTTGATGCAGAAGCCATGACTTGATTCATATCACAGTGAGTGAACTTTAAGGGGATCTTCAGCAAGGGGAGGGTAAACAACAGAGGGAAGGTATTGATGAGAGATAGGGTAAGGCTGAGGATAAGTGCAAATTAGATTCTCCTGGTCAGGGCTTTATAGAATTAGAAACTTTTGAATTTGTGGTATGCCAATGAAAGTCCGTAAAATTCAAATGAGATTAATTTTCTATTTGATATTGGTTTCTATGTCATATGTCAACCATCTTTTGAGCTACAGGCATGACATATGACATAATGATCTGCTGTTGTGGACCTCAACGACATGACATGAATCATAAGATTTGTGTAATTAGTTGCAAACATACTGGTGCTCAAATTCTGGCATTTTACCTTTAGGGGGAAATTTTTTGAAAGCATACATCTGCTTATAATCCAGTCAACTTTAGAGCAAGATATAATCAAACCAGTATGTATACCCATCTTGTAAGGCTCACAGAAATGTCAAAATATGGAAAGATTTGGGTTTAGTAAAATGAGCTTATAATTTCACTAAATTATTTTTTGTGAAATTTGGTGAACATGTTCTTAAAATGGTGATGTTTGTAATTTCCCTATTATTCCAGATATAGTCTTGAAATTGGGTATGCATTTCCAGTGTCACTCGATCCTGGTATCTAAAAAGCTGGTGAAATTTGGTTTTGTAGTTTTAACGTTACAGTGTAAATATCACAAAATATTATTGTCAACATTTTCTCAAATATTCTTAGTAGCACTATCAGTAACACCTTCACAAATAAAGTTGTGGAATTTAACATTCACATCTGATCAGCTAAACTGTGCTGTTTGCAGTTCTTTAGTACCTTCCAGGTATCTGAACACCCTTCCATTTTTTCTCTTAGCTTGAGAAGATTGACTCAGTGGTACTGCTTGCCTCACAATCTCCTCACTGTTCTTAAATGTGATACACTTCCTTTAAACAGATTCACCTTGTCATTGTCATGTTAGAACTTTCCCAATACAATGGCCAAAATCTCTCCCTCTTGGTGCCACATTTGTTTTATTATTTTCCCAATGCATTGCTCTAAGCACCTCTGGGTTGTAGGTTTACAAGAGCACTGGGCCCTCAAGCTAATATATTTTGCTGGGTATGACTTGTGTATGACCTTCATTCTAGTTAGAAATGTTGCGCCTACATGGTTCCATGCTTCAACTGGCAGTCTACTATTCTTGTGCTACCCATCTCAGCTGCATCTTTTGCAGTGAACCCATGCATCTAACTCCTGCCACTGGTTACTCTTGCACTAGTTGCCACTGGAACCCTGTCCTTCAATTAAATCCCCCAGACTGCCCTGTCCCTTGACATAACCAGTACCCTTTCCACTTGGCACAACTGCAACACATCCTGAGCATGCCAGCATTCCATGTCCTAGAATGCCCACTAACTTGTCAAAAAAGACCTACCACTTTCTACAGAATCTTAGCAAAAGTTACAGTAGACTTCCTAATTTCTGTTACCATCATTCCTAACAGGCCCCAGGACCATGATGTCACTGGAGAAGATCCATCTGGACATCTTTTCCTTTAGGAACATATCCAGTTCAATAAATGTACTCATTTCCTCAGACCATGTACTCCCTATCACAATTCACACAACAGTCAGCTCCCCCTCTAGCGTCAGTGCTTGACTGTGGATCACACTCATTAACTTACACAGCAAGCGGTTAAATGATTTTGCTTGCAGTAGCATCATGATCCTGCAATGGTTCTTCAACTCTTCTGGTACTTTTACAATGGAGTACCTTATAAATCTAACATTACTATTACTCTCACCAGCCTTGTCCTTACGCCTCCATAGAAGGTTCAGTGTATGGCTGGGCAAAATTCAGTCACATGTTTTTCACGATATTGTCTCAAAATTCTACAATTTTTTACAAAGACTCACAGAATTTTACATTAAGGGCACATGGAATTTTGTCATTTTGGTAGCTTACAACATAGACACCCTGTAAGCAAGAGATTGAAATGTTGACAGTCACGTATTTGCAGCTGCATGGTGATAGCCATGATGACATATTGCTATTACATAACAAAAGAAGTGACTGTGAGATCACATGACCGGATACCTAGACTGTGTCCTTCCACTTTGGAATCGAAGCACATGTGATCCTGGCCATTCACTACATTGCTGTTAACCCCCCTCCCCCTGTGCACTCTTTTGTAGCTCCACATTCCCTTCTGGTTCACTTCTGGGTTTGGAGTACTGCTTTTAATTTTAAAATAAAATATTTTTTTCCAGTTCACTTTCTTGTTCTGAGTGAAGGGGAATGGGTGGCTGACCAATGCCAAGGGTCCTGACTACTTCTACAAAATCAAAGCACCTTCAGGGCTCAAACATATTGAGCAATTCCTAAGGTATAGTACAGTGCTCCCTCGCTATAATGAACACATCTCAGTCCATCAGCACAGTTCATTGTAGTGTTTCATTCATTATGTTGAGGGACTCTGCTATTTAACTATCACATGGTAAAGCACTGTACCGTGTCAGTTTTGATAGTTACAGATACAGTTGACACTTAATTTGATCATTAAATACATATATACTGCAGCAGAATACTACTTAGTAATACTTATTCCTTGCTAATATTGCATGTCCCCACCAGTGTTTTTGCACTCCTGACCACGGCAACACATTTTGTATAGCTCGGTCAGCACAAGGGTAGTACAGGAAGTTTGGTCTCAGTCTTGACAGTGGGAGCAGGAGCAGTGTTAGTGTAAATTGGAGCAGAGAACACATACGTATCCATGGCGGGTAACTGTTGTACCTCTAGCTGGTCAAGGAGGCAGTACAGGGAGCAGTAAAGGAGAGGGTTTGTCTCAAAGAGTAAAGAGGATGCCAGTGTCAGTTCTGGTAACAGCACATCATGGTGTTTCCCCCTGCCATGACCCAATCTCCACTATTTTTTTATGAAAAACCAAAAAGAAAACAATAGCTGATGATTGCTTACCAAATTCCACAACAGACAGGGTGTTTAAAGATGTGTCCCTGTAACAAAGAAACATAGAAACACAGATATTGACACCAGATCGGGACTGCTTGGCCCACCTAGTCTGCCCATTTTCCATACCTACTATACCACCACAGACCTTACATGATCTCTGGCTTTTACCCCCCCCTTCTGCCTCTAAGGTTCCCTTATGCCTATCCCATGCATTCTTGAATCAAGTTACCATTGTTGCCCCCCCCCACACAGACACTGGGTGGCTGTTCCAGGCATCCACCACTCTTTCTGTAAAGAAATAGTTCCTCACATCTCCCCTGAGTCTCCCCCCTCCAGCTTCATAGCATGTCCCCTTGTTCTTGAGCACCTTTTTATCTGAAAAATACTTCCCTCTCAAACATTATTTATACCTGTGAGGTATTTGAATGTTTCTATCATCACCCCCCCTTTCCTCCAGAGTGTACAAATTTGCAGTTCATCAGTATCTCTTAATAGGGATTGTGATGCAAACCTTACACCATTTTGGTTGCCCCTGCTCTGGACCACCTGTACTGTGTCTATATGCTTCCATAGATGTGGTCTCCAGAACTGAACACAGCACTGTAGGTGAGGTCTCATCCATGATCTATACAGCAGTAACACTAACTCTCTCTCGCCTACTGCTGGTGATACCCCTTCCTATGCACCCTAACATCCCACTACCCCTCTCTACGCTGCCTTGTCATGCTGTCTAGCCACCATTAGGTCATCAGATATGAGTACTTCTAGGTCCATTTCCTGTTTCATGGTGGTTAATACTATACCCTCCCCTCCCATTTTGCACTCTGTTCCTGGATTTCTGTGCCCCAAGTGCATGATTTTGCACTTTTTCACATGAAAACCTAGCTGCCACACCCTTGGCCTCTCCTCTAGCTTTCCTAAATCACTATTCATGTTCCACCCCAGCCCCCACCAGGAGTGTCTACCCTATTACAGATTTTAGTGTCATCTGCAAAGAGGCATACCTTCCATTCGAGCCCCACTGTAATGCCGCAGAATCGATCAGCAAACTTCATGCTGACCTAGGAATACCTGAGGCATGGTCCAACCAATGGCAACTTGTATTTAATGCAAAGAATTGTAAAGTGATGCATTTGGGCAAAAACAGCCCTAGAATGGAATATTGGTTGAATGGGGTACAATTTAATATCTCATCAGAGGAAAGGGACCTAGGAGTGGTAATTCATGAGTCCCTTAAGGCAACCAATCAGTGTAACTCTGCATCTAGCAAGGCTAACAGAATGTTGAGATGCATCAGCAGAAGCATTAACATCAGGAGCAGAAATGTTATACTGCCTCTTTAAAGATCCCTGCAGAGACCTCAGCTGGAATGCTGCATCCAGTTTTGGAGCCCATACCTAAAGAAGGACATCAACAGGCTGGAGACAGTTCAGAGAAGGGCAGTAAAGAAGACAACAAGACTACATGGCCTACCATACAAGGAACACTGGAAAGAGCTGAAGTTATTCTCGCTGGAGGCCAGACGAGAGAGGGGGGACATGATAGAGACATTTAAGTACCTGAAAGGCATCAACAAAGTACCATACTCAAAACTATTTACAAGGTCCCACAACTCTTATATTCGTGGTCACAACTGGAAACTCATAGGAGGGAGGTTCAGACATGACATCAGGAAGTTCTTTTTCTCTGAGAGGGTGGTGGCACCTTGGAATAGTTTACCCGCCAAGGCGGTGGAGGTCAAAACAATCACCTCCTTCAAACTTGGTTGAGACAGGACATACATGTAACACAGGGCTGAGAATGGGGAATCATCTTCAGTAAGAGTTCAGTGCTAGCAGGCATGGCCCAACAGGGGTCCGTGCAAACAAATGGGCAAACTAGGTGGACCTTTGGTCTCCTTCTGCCATCACCTTTCTATATTTCTATGTTTCTATGTTTCAGTAATAAAACATTAAAAAGGACTGATCCCAATACTGATCCCTGTGGCTCCCCGCTTGCCGTCTTCTCTTCCTCGGAGTGAACTCTGTTTAACACCACCCTCTGTCTCCTGTCCCCCAACCAATTTCTCATCCATTTTACCACCCTGATCCAATTTTCTGGTCACCCAGTCAAAGAAATCTATCAGATTTGTTTGACATGATCTCCTGTGAATCCATGCTACCATGGATACTGAAGGCCACTGGATTCCAGATAGTCCACAATCTTCTCCTTCAGTAATGATTCCATTACTTTCCAAACCACCAAAGTCTGGCTGACTGGCCTGAAGTTGCCAGCCTCCTCTTTGATTCCACTTCTGTGAAGTGACTGTAAATATGCCATCCTCCAGCTCTCAGAACCATTCCTGTCTCCATTGAGTGGTTGAACATGGCTGTCAGAGGTGCAGCCAGCCAGCCAGCACCTCCCTGAGCTCTCTCAATATCTGCTGATGCACCCTGACTTGCCCAATTGCCTTGTCAACTTTCAGATTTGCAAGTACCCTCAGAACCATCTCCTCTGTAAAAGGACAAGTGTCCACCTCCCTTACTTCGATGCACCTGGCCCTTGTCTGTGGTCCATCTCAATCCCCTTCCTCTGTGAACACTTAACAAAAGTTCTTGTTCAAGATATCCACCTTTTCCTGGTCCCCCTCCACACACTCCCCTCCTTCACGCCTAACCCTTTTTATCCTCCCCTGGTCTTTTTCTTTTCGCATAAATACATGAAACATGCCTGATCCTCTTTCTGTACTGCCTGGACTATTTTCTCCTCCGCCTGGGAGTTTGCACTCCTACTTGCTTTCCCTGCCTCCCTCTATTTCTCCTGATAGACATCTCTAAAATCCTCTATCTGTGTCTCCTAATACCTCCTGAATGCAAACTTATTTGCCCTTAACTTCCTAGCCACCTCTTTTGAGAATCATAGCAGTCTCTTTTTCCACCTGCTTTTGCTTACTTGTCTGATGCAGAGGTTTGTTGCCTTCTCTGTCCCTCCTTTTAAATTTGCCTACTGTTCCTCCATCCCCAGAGGTCCCCCCCCCACCAGGGCAGCCCTGATCATTACCCCATTTTTTTTTAAAATCAGCGCTCCTGAAGTCCAAGACCCTTGCCTTTGCATGGTTTGCTTCTGCAGCAGTCTTTGTATTGAACCACACTGTGCAGTGATGACCGGTCCCAAAGGTGACCACCCACTGTGACTTCTGCCACACTGTACCTGTTGGTGAGTACAAGGTCCAGTAATGCCGCCTTATGATTGGGTGATTTTACTAGTTGCCTGAGAAATGCCCCCTGCAGGGAATCCAGGATGTCCCTGTTCCTAGCTGAAGCTGCAGCTGGGATGCTCCAATCCACATTGGGAAGATTGAAGTCCCCCAGCAGCTGCACCTCCCCCTTGTTTATCATCTGCTTGATGGCTTCCATTAGAAACCTATCCAACACACCCCCATCCCTGTGTTGGAGATTTGTGGATCATGCCAATGTGAATAGCAGCCCTCTTCCCCATTTATAGGGTGACCCACAGTACCTCCACCCCTTCCTGATTTCCCTGTATCTCAGTAGCCTTTATGCTATCCCTCACATAAAGAGCCACCCCCCTTCTTTCTCACCCTGTCCTTTCTTAAAAGAGTGTAGTCTGGTATGGCTATATCCCAGTCATGCTTCTCACTGCCCCATGATTCAGTAATGTTGACAATGTCCAGGTCAGCCTCTGCCATGACAGCCTCTAGGTCTGTGATTTTGTTCTCCAGACTTTATGCATTTGCACACACGGACTTCCAGAATGTGTTACCAGCCTTTGTTAACATCCCCTTCTCCCCTTTGCCTTCTTTTCTTCCCCCCTCAGTCCCATCTTTCTTCACCTCTACCACTTTATTTCCTTTTTTGTTGGGTACCCTTGTGAATTTATTTCCCTTAGGTCTCCCTACTGCCTACTTCAATTTGAGGGGGGAGACAGATTATTCCTCCCATTTCCTTCTGCCACCACCATTGGCTAGTTTAAATACCCATCAATGTAGCATTTAAACCATTCATTGAGGACTGTGTTTCCCCTTCTGGATGGATGCAGGCCATCTCCTTTGTATAGACCTCTATCCCTCCAGGTGGGACACCGATCTCCAATGTTGCCAAACCTTTCCTCTCTACAACCCTTCTAGGGGTTGACACTACTGGGGACCCCCACATCCTCCATGGTCACTACTGCCAGTGCCTCTATGGGACATTCCCACCCTACAAGAGTGGCATAGGAATTTTGTAGTGGTACCATGCCGGGAATGTGTCTCTGACCCACCACCCTTACCCTTTCTAAGCTCCCGTAGTCCAGCCACTCTTCATCCTTGGCATCATTTGAGGCTGTGGTGGCAGACACGGTGGTCCCTGGGTGGGGACAGAAGCACCCTGAATCCTTGCTTGACAACTCAGTTTGGCATCAAGCAACCTCCCTCCTCAGACCAGAGAGCTGCATGCAGACAGGGCAGCATCACAGTTTCCATAATGTTTCCCTGAAGACTGCTGTCCTACAGCCACTGCACTGCACCACTCTCAGTATAACTATGTCCACCTTGCCTATTTTTCTATTTTGCCTCCTTCGGACCCATTTTTAACTGTTGCCCAAACTATTGCTTGTCCTTAATACTTCTCTACCTTGACTGTTTTTGTTTTATTCTCTTAAAATCTTTATTTACTCTTATCCTAGATAGGGTGTTTCACCTGTACCCAACCTATTGATATACCCAAACTCACCTCTACCCCCCTTTTTTCTTACTTATACATTTACCATTCTTATTGCATGTCCCTGGCCCTCCTCTCTCCCTTGCTTGCATGCAGTTACAGGAGTATAAACAGGAAGCTTACCTCTGGTGAAGGACAAACTGTCCTGGTGTTCTACTTCCTCTTATTTTACTCCTTTGTTGCTCCCCTGCAGGCTTCTTGAGTTGCATGATGTCTGGCCACTGGCTGTCTCATTCAGCTGACTCCAGTGGGTAGACTCCCCTGTCCTTGCCATGTGGGACCTTAGCATGGGGGGCCACAGCACAGGGAGCTGCTTGTTGACCTCTTCCTTCTGAAGCAACAGGAAGTAGATTGGTGGATGGGCAGGCACCTGGGATTGGCTCCCTAGAGAGCAGGAGGTGTGGCTTCTTCCATGATTGATTCCCATTTGGAACCCTTGGAAGCCTCCTAGCTCCTCTCTTTAGGAGCGCTGTTTCAGCTCTTTGTTTTCTTTTCTTTTCTGTTTGTCCTGTTGGAGAAGGAAGGAGGGCTCCTCTTGTTGGCAGCAGGAGTCCCTCACTACCCTGGTGCTTGCACTCCAAGTCATGTGGATGTAAACTTCAGGGGTTTTAAATCCCCTTGTTGGCTTTGTTCCTCGGACAAGCGCCTAGGATTTTCTCCCTAGAGAGCAGGGGGCATGGCTTCTTCTACGGTTGGTTCACACCTGGAACCATGGAAGCCTCCTAATTCCACTTTTTAGGAGCGCTGTTTCAGCTCTTTGTTTACTTTATGGTCTGTCCTGTTGGTTCAGGGGGAAGGGCTCCACTTATTGGCAACAGGAGTCCCTTACTACCCCAGTGCTCACTCCTCAGTCAGACATGGATGTAAACCTCGGGAGTTTTAAATCCTCTTGTTGGCTTTTTTCCTTGTACAGGTACCCAGCATTAGCTCTTTAGAAAGCAGGGGGTGGGCTTTTTCCATAATTGTCTCCCAGCTGGAGCCCTGGAAAGCCTCCTCACTCTGCTTTTAAGGAGTACTGTTTCAGCTCTTTGTTTTCTTTTCTGTTTGTCTTGCTGGTGCAGGGTAGAGGGCTTCTCTCACTGGCAGCAGGAGTCCCTCACTACCGTGTTGCCAAGCTTCTGATGGCATGTTGATTCCCACAGCAGCTCACTGTTTTTGGTGTCCCTCAAAATCACACTGCTTTGTTTTTTTGTTAGAGAAATGGCAGTACTGTAGGGGCAGGCCTGTAGTCTGTTTGTGTGGAAGTATTCAGGCTGGAGGTTTGAGTAAGATCAAGAAAAGTTTGTTTCTGATGAGCTGATATCAGAGCCTTGAGGACCATTCGTTATAACCGAGTTTCAGTATAACGAAGTTTGGTATAGGAACAGAGCACTGTACTAACAACTGAAGCAATCTCATAGGATGTTCATTAGCTTGCAGTATAAAGCCTACTCAGAGAGAAATGGAAACATTGAAATTGGAAGCAGAAAAGGTCTCCCTGATCCATCCAGCACCATATTAAATATTAAATAAATATTTAAATATCAAATTCGCAATTTTTAATATAAAGGGACTATATCTGACAGGAGTAAAATCACAGAAGTTTCCAAGGAACCATAAATGCAGTGTGGATCATGCCTTATGAATACTGTATGTTCAGTATGTTGAGAAATTAGTAAAATTATCAGGGATCTTTTCTTCTGTGTTTATGGACATACTAGCTACTCCATTTTTAAAAAAGCTTGCTTTATATTGCATGAACTGTATATGAGGTTCTTAGGTATTCATTTTTTATGGCTGCATAGCAAAGCTATGCATGACATCTTGCTATTACAGAGAGAGAGAGAGAGATGGAGAGAGAGTGAGAAGGGAGCTTCAGAAACACATCAGTGGATTTCAAATGAAGCACAAAATTTTGAAGTTGAAGCACAGTCACTCCACTACTTGAAGCACTCCACTGTCTCTATTTAGTACTGCCTCTCCTACCCCCACCACTACACAATTTTCTTGCTGATGACCCTGCTGCCTGCTTGAAACACCATGACACAGCTCTGTTTTTATGTTAACACATATAACACATGCAGACTTTAATTTTTCTCTCTCTAGATAACTGTAATCTACTTTGGTGGTTCAGGGAAGGGCCCTTGGCATGGCCACAGCTGTGGCAGTGGGATTTGTTTTCTAGTTTGCCACTTGGTTGTGAGAAAGGGCCAACAGCAGCCAACCACAATGTAACTGCATGGATGCAGGGACATTGGGCTTTTGCTTGGCAGTGTGAACAGGGAGTTGTAAAGGCAGCTGATTCACAAGTCCCAAGAGAGACAGTGAGTGGCTTGCAGATATTAGCTGGACCAGGAGTGCCTGCTGCTTCATCCACTCTCTTAATTGCATGAATGTACCACCAGTCTAAGTTGCTGCAGCTGCCAGAGTGACAGCTCCGACCCCAAAGGTGCCCTTCCTGTCATTCCCAACACTTTCTTATAGTTGCTGGGTGATCAGCCAGAACCCCAAACACCACCCCCCATCTCGTCCCATTCTATTACGTCTCATATAATGTACAGAAAAATGTCACTATGGTGACCGGGCTACTGACCTCCCTTATCAACCCACACCACGTGGATTACTTTAATAAATAAAAGAACAAATGTAAGCCAGGCAGTCAGTCCACTGCTGCTCATTTTTCAAATGCAGAGCAGGAAAGGTTCAAGTCACTGCTATTTTGCCACGCTGTGTTACGTTGTAGGTGAGAGTACCATGTGACAGTGGCTGCTCTCAGGCATTCTCTGTTATATCCCAGCAAAAAGTCATTTCTAAATAAAGGACAATTCACTGAATGTGACAAAATAGTGCAATGCTAAATGGAACACAGTAACATGTTAAAATCAATGTTTGAAATGTAAAGCCTTGACTCTGACCATGCACATTATCGCCACCACTAATGCATGTGCTCAGAGTCATGGCTTTACATTTTAAAATATTGATTTTAACAGGTTATAACACTCATTTTAGCACCACACTTATTATAAAATGTTCAGGTAACTCTTCTGTATTTACACATCACTTTTCATGAAACATGTTGGAAAAATCAAAGTTTGTACATGCACTACTTTATATGAACTGAAGCTCATGTTTGAAAGGCATGTGCAGGCAGACACAGGAGGAGCAGATTAGGGAGAGGACCAGCGGTGATTTATTCGGGTGTGAGAACTATAGCAAAAACTGGTAATAACACTCTAAATGAATGATACATACCGTATCTGGTAAGAACTAGGTATTGCATTTCAATAATAAAGGTGCCTGCAGGTATTGTTTTTAAGAGGGGTCCAAAAACAATGAGTTAACAGCTGACAGAGTTCCTTGAAGTCCCACTACAGTAGCAGCTGTTGTGGCTCTGACCCAATTTTGTTACTGTATATGAACCTGCCAAACTTAGTAGCATTACGTTCTCTAGTTTTAAAGTTACAGGAGCTATTAATTTTACAGTTTAAATACTTGCATAATTTAAACCTTTCTGAAAGTATGGCTACTTATAACTTGGTCAACTTTAAAGCAAGCCACTTGAAACATGGCACAATTTATTTTTGGGAAAGGATCACAGATCTCCATGTAGATGGTCACCTGGGGGCCAGTGACCATCACATGGTATGGTTCAATTTGGCCACTAGAACTAAAATCATCCCATCCCAAGTTGAAAATATGGGACTTCAGAGGAGCTGACTTTGATATGCTGGCCAACAGAGTTAAGCTAGTCCTGGCAAGAAGATATATAGGTAAGGGGGTACAGGCAAAATGGGCAAGCATTAAGGATGCAGTACTTGAAGCAACGTCCAATTGTGTTATGGAGATGAACAAGAGCAAAAGAAGGAGGAAACCACTTTGGTTCTCAAAAACATCAGCAGAAAAGATCAGAGCCAAAAAGTTGACCTTCAGGAAATGTAAGAGAATGAAGCAGGATGAAGATAGAGAGGCATACCAAACTTCCCTAAGGAAAGCAGGGAAGTCATTAAGGCAGGCAAAGGCCCAAACCAAAGAAACACTAGTATGGACAGTAAAAGAAGGGAACAAGACTTTCTATAGATACAGTAGTGAAAGGAGAAAGTCCAGAGGGGGTATTGCAAAGATCAAAGGGGATAAGGGGGACTGTGTGGAGGAGAACCAAGAAAAAGCATCTATCCTAAATAGATACTTCTGCTCAGTATTTACTGAGGAGAAGGTAGGGCAGGGCTCACAGCTCAGCACCATGGACACAGGGAGGAAGGGAGGTGTGCACAAGTCCCTTAACAAAAGAAAGGGTCCTACAAGACCTCACTAAGCTCAGGGTGGACAAGGCAATAGGACCTGATGACATACATCCCAGGGTACTAAAGGAGCTAAGGATCGAACTAGCAGAGCCATTATCAGAACTGTTTCATGAGTCTCTGAGCACAGGAGAGGTCCCAGAGGACTGGAGAAGGGCTCATGTGATCCTGCTCCACAAGAGTGGTAGCAGGGAGGAGGCAGGGAATTACAGACCATTCAGTCTTACCTCAGTAGTGAGCAAGATAATGGAGGCACTCCTTAAGGAAGGGTTGTACAAAACCCAGAATCCATAGGAGCACAGGATTCAAGACAGCATGGGTTTACAACAGGAAGGTCCTGTCAAACATATTTTATGGATTTCTTTGACTGGGTAATCAGAGTGGTGGACCAAGGGGGTGCAGTTGACGTTGCCTACCTAGACTTCAGCAAAGCTTTTGATACTGTTCCACATAGAAGATTCATTAATAAGCTGGGTAGGCTAGGGGTGGGTCAGAAGTTAGTCAACTGGGTGGAAAACTGGTTGGCAGACAGAAAACAAAGATCAGTTCTGGGGCCAGTCCTCTTCATCAGTGACACTGCATATGGACTGGAGGGTAAGGTTTGTCTGTTTGCAGATGACACTACAATCTGCAACAGAGTAGATGATCCAGATGGGGTGGGCAGAATCAGAAGAGATCTGGATAAACTGTCAATATGGTTGGAAGAGTGCCAACTGGGGTTTAACGCAAAGAAGTGCAAGATCATGCACATAGGGAAGAGAAACCCTGAAGCCATCTATAGGTTGGGAGGGGAGTTGCTGGCAATCACAAGGGAAGAAAGAGACTTGGGCATCATGATCACAGATGACCTGAAATCATCCAAGCAGACCACTAAAACAGTAGATAAGGCTAGAGGGATGTTGGGTGTATTACTAGGGGTATCACAAGCTGTAATAGGGAGGTAATAATTCCTCTTTACAAGACACTGGTTAGGCCCCATCTGGAGTACTGTGTGCAGTACTGGAGGCTGCACCTGCACAAAGACATTAACAAAATGGAGGCAGTCCAGAGAAAGGCAACTGAAATGGTGCAAGGACTGCATCAGAAAACATATGAGGACAGATTAACTGAGCTCAATATGTATACCCTAGAACAAAGGAGGGAGAGAGGTGATATGATTGAAACATTCCAACATCTAAAAGGCATTAACAAGGTGAAAGAGTCTAACATGTTTCAATATAAAAAAATAGCAGGACAAGAGGACACAGCATGGGATTAGAAGGAGGCCGATTTAGAGGTAATGTGAGGAAGTTCTTTTTTCACAGAATGGGCGGTGGATGCATTGAACTGCCTACCTCAGGAAGTGGTGGATATGAATACATTGCAGGGCTTCAAACAGGCATGGGATAGGCATAAAGGAGCAATACAGATGAGTATGAATAGGTAGGCCATTGACAGACTAAAGGTCTATGGCACCTTCATAAGGTAAATAAAATGGGCAGACTGGATGGGCCTTGTGATCCTTATCTGCCGTCAGCTTCTATGTTTATATGTAAAATGCTTGGCTGCCTGTAACTCAGCCCAAGTACCTGACCTGAAACATGAATGATACACACGCTTATGTGGTACAGTTCTTCAAACTTTCCAAATCTGGTGACATCTGGTTAAGGAATTTTAAAGTTAAACACAAATAACTTAAAATTAAATTTTGATTACTTGTTTGGCCACCGATAAGCCAGCCCCCTTTAACACTAGGTACCAGAATCTTCGACACTTATAAAGGTGGCCAGGCATTTTTAAAAATTCCAGTGTTTGCAAAGTTTGGTTGAGTGGTTTTCAAATTATATAAGAATAATAGAAATGTAAACATTTTAGCATAATTCTGCACAGTTTTCATGAATATTCTGTATAGTTTCACAGAATCAGACTGAATTAGAACTGCAGTTCCATCAGAACTCCATTATGGATTGTTAATTCTGCATAGCTCTATTCAGGGCATACTTCATGGGCTTATATTCTTCTCCTGCACTTACTTTCTGTGTTTCTATGCATTTGTATCCACATATCTACCTTTTGTGAAATCATGGTGAAAATGACCCTGCCGTATTTGACAAGGGAGATGGTGCACAGAACAGTACTGCCCACAAATTAACATTTTCTGGGACCTACCCCCTTTTTCACTCCTTCAGTCGCATTGCCTTGACTGTCTTCACTAAACCAATCACTGTTCTCTTTACCTCTGTCTCTCTCTCTCTCTCTCTCTCTTTCTCTCTCTTTGACTGAGTGCAGGTCAATCGTGGTGTCTCCCTCATGTCCGTAGCCTGGTTTGGGATAATGCTATCTTTCTTCTGCATTTTTCCCTCCCTTCCTCCCACCACCTCAGAAACCGTGGCCTCCACTTTTTCTCTCTGCAGAGGCAGACTAAGATATCCTCAGTCAAAGTGGTCGCTGGGGGGCCCCCTACTCGTGTATCCCAGAAGGAAGCAGTACATGTTACCAGTCTTTCAAATGTCATGTTTGTTTTAATTCAGGCATTTCAATCCTGTTATTGTTAAACAATCTCACAAATGGCATCCCTGGTCTGAGTAGAACATTGCAACTATGTATCATAATGTCATTAGAATACTCACTAAGGTACCCTCAAGGGCCCACAACTACTAACCCTTCCAGGGGCCCTCAGTAACAGAAATACAAGATCAGCTCTGTTTCTCTAATGGCTTAGGAACACATCTACAAATGTCTCCTGACCCGCATAGGGCCAGAAAAAGCAATAGAGTGCCCCATCAAAGCAGGATACTCTCCAGTGGGGAACTCTGTGGCATGTAAAATGGCTGTATCTACTAACTCTTTGAAAACTTTGAAAGCCTCTCCTAAAGTAAGATCTTTACTACACTGCTGCTGCTTAATCCTTCCAGAGGTGGAGCTGATTCCGTGGGGCTCTTGAAGAAAGAGACAGTTTGAGCTATAATTCATCGTGGTGGTGAAAGCCCATGAGGGATTGTTAATTGTACTGTACTCTGTATTTTCATTAACTCTCCGGGTCCTGCTGACCTCAGTACACTGTTTTGGATAATTTTCTGCCTGTTCTGATTCCTCCTGGGTGGTGAGAGTTCCTTTGGGGGTCTGAATGGGGAGGCTTTTGGGTTTTGTTTTAATTTTAATTTGCTTTGCCGGTTATTGGAAGCATGGAGTGAGAGTCCGTGGTTCTATATTTGGACATCTTTTTCGGTGGAAGGTGGGAGCTCCACTGTCTCAAATTGACTTTTTAATACTTATTTGAACCGGTTTTATTGTGAAGTAATTATTGTTGTTATTGTATGTTTTATTTAGATATTTTGATTATATAGTTTAATTTATGTTAAGTTGATTTGTGTTCTTAAGTTTTAAGTATTTTATTTTAATTTTATTGGGATTTCTTGGGAGTCTAGAGATCATTGTTTTTGGCCTGATGTCTGTGGATGACGCTAGATATTGTTATTCCACCCCCCATCATGCACTATTCATCCGCCGCTCTTCATGCCCTCCGCCCTTTCTTTGCCCCTCCTTTACTTTTCCTCATTTACCAACGCTGCAGGGCTTTGGGAATTGGGTGGGGGGGGGTCTGGAGGGGCGGGGGGCCGGAACAGCTGGGGATGGTTGAGGTGGATGCTCCTGTTCAAGTGGTTAAGTCCAGAAGACGCCCTGGGGCGAAATGGAGTGCTGAACGTGGACCCTCCTGTTTGGTCCCCATACCCAAGGGCACCACCACTTTTGTAAATGGTGGGCAGGTGGTCGGGGCTTCCCAGGAGTCCTATCCAACTCGGGCAGTGTTGTGCAATGCCAGGTCTGTTGTGTACAAGACTGCCATTGTAGCGGACTTGGTAGGCATGGTGGACCTGACCTGCATCACCGAAACCTGGCTGGATAGTAATGCTGCCCCAGTTCTTGAGGCAGCAATTCCGGCTGGGTATTCGGTGATTCACCGCCCGAGATTGGATCGCAGGGTTGGGGGGGTTGCGGTCTGTTTCAAGACCGAATTGGACCTTGCTAGTGTTCCAGTGAAGACCAGATCCTTTGAATATGTTGGGATGGCAGGTGGGGGCTATAGAATAGCGCTCGTCTATCGTCCACCCGGTGACGAGAAACTATTTCTAAAGGAAGTGGCGGACTTCGTTGTCGACCTAGTATTTGAATCGCCCAGGATGATGGTGCTGGGTGATTTTAATGCCTGGATCAACGACGAACTCTCTCAATTTGGTCAGCACTTCCTCCAATTGATGTGTTCATTGGGCCTCTCACAGGTGGTTACCTCTGCCACTCATAAACATGGCCATTCACTCAATCTGGTCTTCCTGCTGGGGTTGGAGGCCTCCGATGTGGGGGTGGAACCAGTCGGATGGTCTGACCACCACACTGTGAGGTTCAATTTTTGCACCCCCCAGCGTAGACCTACCCCAGTGGAGATGGTCAAGTACCACCCTTTACGGGATGTTACTCCCGATGGTCTAACCGTGGTTCTTGACCTATGAGAATTTCCTGGGTTGAGCTTAAATCCTGAACTGATGATGCAAGCCTATAATAAAGCTGTCACCTCCACTTTGGATTTAATTGCTCCCACCCGTGTGCGGCCTCTCTCCCTTCGCCCCCGATCCCCTTGGTTTGATCAGGATCTGAGGGAGTTGTGGAGATTAGGTCGCAGGTTGGAGAGATGTTGGCGGAAGTCTGGCTTAGATGCCAACCATCTTAGACTCTTAGAGCATTATAAACTCTATCAGTCAGCAATCACTCATAAGAAGGCAGTGTTCCTGTCCGGAGAAATTGCTGCTGCTCAGAATCGACCAGCCCAGCTCTTTCGAACCATAGACAGGCTGTGCAACCCAGCCTGTCTGCAGGTTCGTCAAGCCTTTTCACAGATGCAGTTTTCGGAGTTTGCTCAATTCTTTGCAGATAAGGTGGCCAACATCAGGGTTGAGATTTGCGCCGCCCCCTCCATGGGAGTTGTGGTGGTCCAGCCCATGGTCACAAGCACACCGTCCACCTGGAGTTCCTTCAAAAGGCCAGAAATCGAGGATGTTATGAGGATTGTCCAGGGTATGCATACCACAAGTTGTAGTTTAGACCCGGGTCCCACAGGCCTGATTATGGGCTGTGGGAAGGTTATCTTACCAGTTCTAGCTAGGATAGTCTGGTGCTCCCTAGACTCTGGTGAATATCCCCACTCCCTGAAGGAAGCGGTGGTGACACCAGTGTTGAAAAAGGCATCTTTGGACCCCGACTCCCTAGCAAACTACAGACCCATCTCAAACCTCCCCTTTGTTGGGAAGGTAATCTAGAAAGTGGTGGCAGCCCAGTTGGACAACCATCTTGCCATCCATAACCTCTACGATCCTCTTCAATCAGGCTTTCGAAAGAGGCACAGCACTGAGACTGCATTGGTTCAGGTCCTCAATGATCTCCTGATGGCGAGAGACCAGAAAAAATGGTCCATTTTGGTCCTTCTGAATATGTCAGCAGCATTTGACACCGTAGACCATGGGGTGTTGCTTGAGCGCCTGAGATGCATCTGTGGGTTGTCGGGTTTGGTGCACAGATGGTTTACTTCCTTCCTCACAGGTAGAACTCAGAGGGTGGTATCGGGAATTTTTTCCTCCGATCCTACCGCTCAGACCTGTGGGGTGCCTCAGGGCTCTGTGCTGTCCCCCATGTTGTTTACGGTGTATATGCTTCCCCTCGGAGACATTGTAAGACGATATGGGCTGGAGTTTCATTGCTATGCCAATGATACCTAGCTCTATCTGTCCTTTGTGCCTGACCAGAATAGAGCACTCTCAGTGTTTAACAACTGTCTCAGTGAGATCCAGGATTGGATGAGGTCCAGCTGGTTGAAGTTGAATTCTGGGAAGACGGAGGTGTTGGTTGTGGATCCTGGCTGCCGGATTGAGGGGTTGGAGGCACCTCAAACCTCTGGTTTATTCCTGGGGGATATGGAGCTCCTGACCTCTGAATGGGTGCGAGACCTGGGGGTGATCCTTGATGATCAGCTGACATTGCGTGCTCAAGTGTCGGTGGTTGTTATGGTATCCTTTTACCATCTTAGGAACATCGCCAGGATCAAGCACCTTGTTCCATCCGGCGATCTACCCACACTGATTCACGCCTTTGTGACCTCGCATCTGGACTACTGCAACTCCCTTTACTTTGGGCTTCCTGGAGTTGATATCCGCCACTTGTAGATAGTGCAGAACTAAGCAGCCCGGTTGTTAATGGGGACTTCCCGTTCCTCCCATATTACACCAGTGCTCCGAGACCTGCACTGGCTGCCAATTCAGTGGCGGATCACCTTTAAAGTTGGACTACTGACATATAAAGCCCTACATGGGTTGGGCCCTGATTACCTGAAAGAGCTTCTGGTGCCTTACCTACCAACGCGACCACTCCGCTCAGCCAACGAGGGATTGCTAGAGATCCCGAGGGTAACTTTAAAATCTTCCGGTGCCTGAGCTTTTATGTTCGTGGTGCTGACCCTCTGGAATTCTCTACCATGTTGGATTAGAGAGTGCATAACAGTGGAGGGTTTTAAAAAGGGCCTAAAGTCTTTTTTATGGAGTAAGGTATTTGGAGATAATCTGGATGCCGATTAATGCTCTGTATTTAACTGCGTTTTTAATATGTTTTATTATGTTTTTATCTTGTATTTTAATTGTAATGCTCCTTGATTCTAAGAAAGGCACAGAGAAATAAAGTTTATTATTATTATTATTATTATTATTATAACTCCACCCCCAATAATGTGCACACAGCTACATGAATGACTGGGGAGAGCACAGGGGTGAGGATGTGCAACTGAACAATCCATAACTTTGTTTGCATGCTGTAGGGGTGCAAAAGGGTCAGCAGCAGTACACTACTCATTGTGTTGCTGCACAGAGGACGATGCTTCAGGGACTGTTGAGGTCCTACACCACTTGTCCTAAGCTCTACCAACAATAACTGAGAGCTGATGATCTTACCACACTCTTTCAGTATTTCTAATGTATTATGAACAGGATACCACAGCCCATTTAGGACTGCATTACACACCAGCCCCTACTCTGTGGGAAGCAAAGGATCAACTATGTGGCTGATCTGCACATCAAGTTGGATACCTGGTGTTCAGCACAGCTCTATCCCCTACTGCCCCTATGCAAAGTGCTGCATTTGTGACAACTGGCTGGGGATGATGTCTGCTGCAGACAGGCATACTGTATGGGCACATAGCAACATAGCTGAGATACTATTTGTGCAAAATTGTGATTATCCCTGGCTGCTTTGTGGATTGGCCCCTCAGCTGATTTTTGCTATATGCTCCCCCAACTCACATCTAGCATCCAACCCTCTATCTATTCAACCTCCTCCCTCTGCTCTGAAATGTGTGTGATCACCCTTTTCACATCTCCACTTGCACATAATCACTCCCTCCTCCCCCACCCCCACCTGCTCCCAAACACTCTCTTTCCTGCTCACAGTCCCTGCTGATCGGCAGGTCCTTACCTGCATTATAATTTGTTAGTAGTAATGTACCCTCCGCAGATTGCTGTGTTTCCTCAGCAGTCTTATATTTTATGTTTTAGATTTCACCACTGTATGGACACCTATTGTTGTACTACATGGTATTTGCACTTCCATTTAAGATGTATTATTTTATGTTTGCTATAGTTTAATTGTGTACCCATTTTCCTGTGCATGTTGTTTTCTATTATCTTCTATACCCTTTCCCTCGGACGCATCTGGACAGGAGCTGATCCTGGCGCAGTATTTCATTCAGGGGAAACCTTTAAATGAATACATATATAAACGCCAAAGCACCAAATGAAAATGCCCCCCCACCACGACCACCACGATACACTGTCATCTGAAACAGTAACGTTAAAGGATATGGACTGGAGACTAACCATTCTGTGCAGTTTTAATTTTTTTTTTATTTTAATGTGTTTCCCTGTATGAAAGGTAGTATTGTTGGAGGATAACTCGCTGGCATCTAAATGAGTAATACATATACATTATCTATCTATCTAGCTAGCTAGCTAGCTATCGTCATACATGTAAGATTGAATTTCGAAATTCTCCCTGCAGGTGGAACACACTTGCAGCAATCTAGGTTTAATGAGTTACAGAAATCCTGTGACTTGACATATTTCGAGGGCGTGTAGTGTACTAATTACTTAGGATCCTATTCTGAAGACCGTGACTGTGATGTAAAATCAGCCGCTTTGTATTTGTAAGTAAGAAGCTTATTAAACACCAGGTTGATGTAAGTAAACACCTCACGGTCTGGCTAATGGCATTTAACGCTTCTAACAGAGCCAACAAATTAATAATCCCCTCCAGTTAAGGAAATGCATTTAAAAGGGTCTGACAGAACTTACATTGTCTCATTGTAATTCCAACAACAGTATTATACCCAATTAAAGCTCCGCTAGGGCTGACAGGTCATCATTATTTAGGAAGGTAACAGGACAAGATCCTACTGAGTGATGCCCCCAGAAGTGGGAATTGTAGGGAGACTGAGTGACAGCGACCTACGAAGCCATTAATTGGCATCCTTGTTGACAAAGGACACTTCTCTGGGTCTTAATTTGTTCACCGAGTTCTTTTCATCTATACTGGGAATTTGTATTTCGTTATTAAGGATCCTAAGCGCTACTGTTTGATTTGCTACTATTCAGGGCACGCAGATTCTAAAATGAAAATAGAGGTACACCAGGACCTTGAAGGCACCACATAAGTGAACGTAAAACTTTAGTATTACTTTATCCAGCCAGTTGGCTTCTGTTTCATATTTACTTCGATTTCATGGACTAACCACGCAGCTGAATACCATTTTTAAATCCTTAGGACACAAGATTATTTAATGGTGTAAAGGTGAGTTTTCAAGTTATTTCTACATTCTTTAAAGACAAGAAGCCACGTTTGACATATATCCTGAAAGCAAGATGCACTCTTTAATGAAAGTTAGGAACTGTAATTAGAAGCAAACAGTGGAACACTATAAGGCATGGGCAAACATGGAAAAGTTGTCACTGTACATTATTCCTAAAAGCCAAGGGGTGAGCAGCTGTAAAGCAGTGAGTTACGGGATAAGGCTCTCACTTACTGTGTGCGGGCGGTTGTTAAATATATCCCCTATTAAAATAAATTCGACTGGGTGTGATAGACAAACGGTTGGTAAATCTTCAAGACCTGTTATTGAAAAAGTCGACAGCAGCACATCATGTGTGTAATCATTGTTTAGTTTAAGGCTGTACACATGTGTCTGCATAGTGCACTGCAGGGCACTGACACAGCCCAGGATGAGAGCCTTTCTTTTAGCACCACGCCTTTTACATTAACCGTCTAGGAGAGACAAAGGAAAACTGCGTTTTAATGCAGGATTTCCCCTGTTGTAGTCGGCCTATATTTTTGTCTCTCCTATTTAGGGGCGTACGCATGTTATCAGACTCAGATCTGGTGTCGTGCCCCTTCTACCTCCCCGACTTGTCTGATGAGGAAAGTGTAACGTTCAAACACTTCAGCGAGCACCTCTTTGTAAACAGACTACATCATGAGTAAAAGGTTACTATACATTGACACATTTAACCCATTGCTTTAAGGACGATGAATAGTAAAATAACAAATCAGCAAGTACATGTTCCAGGTACTGTAGTTGCATAAGACAGTCTGCTCCGACCACCTGCCCTGATAGGGAAATATTTCATGTTAGTACATCGAGGATGGAGCACACTGACAACAGAACAACATCATTTCTGCGTGTGCTTAATGCTAACGCTTGTTCGCTCGGTCGAAACAATTAAATGCCTGCTTCACCTCTTGAGGGACATAGCATTATGCTATAAAAAGACAAATATTTTTTAGCTTTGCAAATGGGCACTGAACTTTCATTTGCTGGAATTTCTAGGATGAGCTTTTGTAAGCAGGGTACTATACTCACTCTGCAGTGGTCAATATTGCCATCTAGCTGTCGGACTGAAAACAAGATTTCAAATACTTCATAGATACTTCTACTCATCCTATCAAACCTATTTTATAAACCGTTTTAATGGACCTTTCTGTTCTTAAATGCAAACTCATTGTATTTAAACCAAAATTTGCTGGCAACCCTGAAGTAAGCCCATTCAAAGTGTATTACAAAGAAAAACAGCCTGTCTAAGACATTAAGGCCCTGGACACACTACAGAACTGTTTTTGAAAACCATTTTTAAAACCAGTTTAGCTAAACCATTTTACTGCAGCCACACTACTCAGTAACCATTTTTGAAAACGGTTTAGTGTGGCCACACTGCTAGTGTTAAACCTGTTTTCCTTGTAACTATTTTGTGTGAAGTCCAACACACAGAACTGTGCTTGCCTGGACACACTGCAGCTAGAACTGTTTTAGTTAAACCATTACAGCTTAAAACACTTTTACTCCTGGACAGACCTGCAAGTGAAACCATGCTAGCTCTAAAACGTTTTTAAAAATGGTTTTAAGACTAGGTATCTAGCTGGGTTTAAAAACACTTTTGTTAAAACGTTTTAAGGGGCTTGCAGTCTGTCTGCAAACAGTGCTGGGGGATTTAAACTGTTTTAAGGCACTTAAACCGTTTCAAGTTCCCCAGTGTGTCCAGGGCCTAAATTACATATTACATGCATACACATTCTAGCTCAAAGCAAATTATTTCACAATAACGATATACACTAACATACTATGAAGCCAGCAGAATAGGCCCTATGGTATATGGAGTCTGCTCGACGGTCAGTGCCTAATCAGGGCACCGATGTTGGCCCCCCTCCCTCCTAACAAGGACCGCTATTTCCCAGCAGGGCTCCAGGATGTACCTTCCCCCTGCACTTATCCCAGCCCTTCTTAAACTCCTCCACAGAAGCAGCAGCTACCAGTTCCCTGGGCAGTGCATTCCAGGGCTCCACCACTCTCTCAGTGAAGTAGCACCTCCTTGTTTCCCCCATCAGTCTCCCCTCGTTCAGCTTCATGGGGTATCCCATGGTGCCCCCGATCCCTCAGTTGAAGGACCCCCTCAAGGGTTACCCTATTGATCCCCTTGAGATACTTCATGACCTATATCATATCCCACCTGTCTAATCTCTTCTCCAATGAGTACAGGTTGAGCTCCCCCAGTCGCTCCTTATTGGGCCTTTTCCCTAGCCCCAGTACCATCCTTGTCACTTTCCTCTGTGCCCTCTCCAGTAATGCAATGTCCTTCTTTAAGTAGGGATGCCAAAACTGCAGGCAGTATTCAAGGTGTGGTCTAACCAGACTATTGTACAGCAGAAGGAGTACCTCACTACTCCTTGAGGTTATCCCCCTGGCTATGCACCCCAGCATTTTATTTGCTTGTGCCACCGCCCTTCTACACTGCTCTGAGTTGTTCATTTTGACATCCACCACAACCCTGAGGTCTTTCTCCCCCCTTGAAAGCTGTGGCACCCCCCCCATGACTTATACTCATTAGTTGGGTTTTTAGACCCCAGATGTAGAACCCTGCATTTCTCAGCATTAAACTTTAGCTTCCATATTCATGGCTACCTCCCTAGAGTCTCCAGGTCTTCCTGGAGATCCAACTTTCTCTCCTCCCCATCCACCACCACCCACAGCTTAGAGTCATCCTCAAAGAGGCTCATCCCACTCCTGATACCACTTCTGATGTCAGCAACATCGGCATTAAATAGGAGTGGACTCAGCGCCGACCCCTGTGGGACCCTGCTTGTGACTAACCTTGAGGATGAGACCCCCCACCCTCACATTCTTTACCAGCCCCAACAGCCAGTTTCCTATCCAGCTGCCAATCTCCCCCCTCATCCCCATACTCTCCAGCTTCTCCAGTATCCCATGATGTGGCACGGAGTCAAATGCCCTGCTGAAGTCCAGAAAGAGGACCTTGTCACCCTTCATAGAACTCCACCAGATTTGTCTGACATGATCTGCCATTAACAGAGCCATGCTGGTGAATGTCTATGTGACCCCGTGCTCTCAGCACCTCCTCTATCCTTTTCTTCAGGATGCTCTCCTTCAATTTGCCCACTACCGACATCAAGCTAACTGGCCTATAGTTACCCAGCTCCTCTTGTGGTCCACCCTTGTGGATAGGCACAATATGGGCCATCCTCCATTACTGAGGTACCCACTTGAACTGCAGGGAGGAGTTAAAAATGTCTGCTAGGGGGATGGCCAGGGTATCCACCAGCTGACTGAGCACCCTGAAGTGGATCCCATTTGGACTGGTGCCTTGTCCCCACTTAGGGCCTTGAGTGCATCCAACACCCTACCTCTAGGTATTTCATCATCCTTTTCCCCCTCTTCATCTGCCATATACCCTGCCCCCTCTCCTACCGGTGCTGCCCTCCCTCCTCCTGGTAAACACACAGGCAAAAAAAGTCATTTAGTACCTCTGCCTTCTCTCCCACCTCTTCCACTCACCCAACCCCTGTCCTGAGCCAACTGATCTGCCCCTTCCCCTTTCTTCTTTCCCTGATATACCTAAAGAACCTTTTTCCCCCTTCTAATCCCCTGTGCCAATCTCAGCTCTGTCCCCTCATTAGTCTATCTCACCACCCTGGTGACCCTCCTGGCTGCCATATCATGCTCCTCCTTGGATATAGCCCCCCCAGCAACATTTATGTCAGCTATAAGCAGCCGTTTTCTCCCATGCCACATCCTGGACCTCCTTCATTCACCAACATGGCTTCCTAGCTTTGCCCCCTTACGTCTTTCCCTCGTGCAGGCCTTGGTTGCCTCCAGGAGTCCCTTTTTCATAATTTTCCATTGTGCCTCCATGCCCATGCTTGGCCTGATCCCATCTAGATAGCCTCTCAGGATCCACTCCATCCCCCCAAAGTCCACCTCCTGAAATACACCACTGTCCTTCTTGTGTGTTCTTCCATACCCCCTAGTTCCAATGAGAATCGAACTGTGGCATGGTCGCTACCCTTCAGTGGATCCCCAACAGCTAGGTCCCTGATGAGCTCCCTATCTGAGAGGACCACATCCAGGATACGCCCCTCCCTCTTCGGCTCCATCACCAACTGGGCAAGGAACACATCCTGGAAGACTCCAATATGCACTGCTCCTTGCTTGATGTGGACTCCATGGTTCACCAATCTGCTCCTGGCATATTCAGGCCTTCCATCACCCCAGTGATGTCCTTTCCTCCACCATAGTGGTCCTTTAGGTTAGTCACCAGGCCTTCTTCCTGTTCCTCCTCCTACCCAAGGGGTCTATTTATCACCCCCATCTTCACCCATTTTCCACCCAGAGCCTGCAGGATGACCCAAAGAGCCTCTGCCTGTTTCCCTGCTTTCTCCACCTTGCTTATCCCTATGCTATCCCTGATGATAAAAGCTACCCCCTTCCCTCCATCCCTTCTACATGTGGTATATCCAAGTATGTTTAGGTCCCAGTCATGTCTGAACGTGGCCCACATCTCTGTGACTGCTGCCACATCCTCCACCCCTCCACCATCAGTGGCTGCAGCTCCAGCATCTTATTAACCATGCTCCTGGCGTTTATCAGGACCACCCTCAAATCTGCCCCCTTGTCATCCTCTCCCCTGCCCTGGTGCCACCTTGCCTTCTGTCTACATGGACCATCATGTGCACTATCTGGTGCTCCTGCCCTGTGTCCCTTCCCCTCTGTCTGTGGGAGAAGACCAGGGTCTTCTGTTTTCCTTCCCCACCTCACAAGTTTAAACCCCACCTGGAATGGATGAACTCTGCCAGTCTCAGCTGCAGGACCTCTTTTCCCTCATTGCTAAGGTGGAGTCTGTCCTTAGCAAATGGATCCTTTTCCACCCAGGTTGCTCCCCAGTCCCCCAACCACCCATAACCCCTGGCCTCGCACCATTTACAGAGCCATGCATTTATATCCTGCATTTTCTGCTTATTTTCTACACTGGCCATGGGCACCAGTAGAATCTCAAAGAAGAAGACTGATCAACCCACGTCCTGACAGACTCTGGCTAGCTCCCTAAACCTAGCTTGTATCTCCAGCTCACTGTTCCCATGTATGTCATTAGTATCTAGGTGTACTACTCTGTCAGGGGTACCACCACATTCCTGTGCTAGAGAATAGATATGATGTTTTGCCTGATGCACCATCAAGCCAGGTATACTCCTTGACTTAACACCACAGGAAGTCCCCCTCCCTTCTCCCTCTCCACCTGATCCCCCTAGTCATGGAGTCACCCAAGAGCAGCACTCTGACTGCCTCCTTATCCCTGTTCCTGCTCATTATCTCTGTTTCCCCTTTCCCCTACATTACCATGCTTGTCACCTCATCTCTCCTGCCCTCCTGCCCAAACCTTATCCATCCCCCCTGCTCCAACCCATATCTCTCTTTGACCTGACCTCCTTGGTCCCATTACATCCTGCTGTATCACTGTGGACAATTACAGTTTGTCCCCCTGGAGCAAGGGCCCACCCCTGTCCTCAGGTCTTCCTCCTCACTGACCCATCCACCTCAGCCTCTTTCCTTTTTCTGGTGATGCTCAGGACCAATCCAGTATCTCCCCCTGGAGCATTGGCCCCCACAGCCCCCTGTTCCTTCCCTCTCCATCTTGACTCTCACCACCACTTTTCCTCCTTTAACTTGTGCCTCCCCCAGGTGTGTCCCCAAAAGGTCCTCCCCTTTTTTGGGCAATTTCCCAGCTCCAAAGAGAACTTCCCCCTTGTTTCCCAGCTTCTGTGCCCCTGAACCCTCCTCCAAGGGAGTGTCTCCCATCTTTCTTGCTCCTGCTCCTTCCTCCAATGGCTCCTCGCAGCCACTTTCTTCCCCTGTCAGTGCGAAGAGGGGAGCATAACTGTTTTCCTGCTCAACCCCCCATGATTGTCTTTCCCATGCTTGTTGCACCCCCATCTGAATTTAGGCCCACAGTATCTGACTTCTGCCTTCTTTTTTCCTGAACCTACTATTTTCCACCCCTCCTGAGCAATATTTGCCTCAATGCCTCCTGACCTTCTAGAAGTCCTCGTCCCCTGTGTCACTTCTTTCTTCCTGGTTTGTACCTGCACAGCTCTTTCAGTTCCCTGTCTTAGTTGTTTCTGCACAGTTTTTACAGGTCCCATCCTTTCTGCACCCATCTTTGCATTTTTACGGAGTCCTGATCCAGGTGCTCTGCTCCCTCCTTTTCCACCTGCTGCCATTTCACATCTTCCAGTACTATCCCACCCGCTCAGGTCTCTCTAGCCAACCCCAGTCCCCTGCCTGCTTTTTTGGAAGTTCCCACCTTTTAGGCTCCCTCCACCAGGGTCCTCATATTCCCCCCGACTACCCCATTTACTTCTCTCCTTATGCCAGAGGTTTCAGCACCTGATGTGGCTATGTAGACAACCCCTTGCCCCCTACTTCTCCACTTTCCCATCTGCCTTCTAATCCCCTTAACCTCCTCCCTAATCTGTGCCAGCTAGTGGCACACTGGGCAAACCCCAAACTTCCAAGCCCAGTCAAGTGCCATGGCCGCCCCACACCCTGTGCATCCAACCGCCATCCCAAACATGCCCACTCTAGTGAGGTGAGGACCTTTCCCCATCTCAGGTACCTTTGGACAAAGCCCCCACTCGTAATGTCAGAACAGTCCCCCCCCCAATCCCAGTGATTGGGCTACAAGTGGCTACACAAACTTTTAGAATACGCAGTGGTACTCTTTAATAAACCCCCATACAGCTTGCAATCTCACATAAACATTTAACAATCCCCTCACAGCTTGCAATTTCACATATCACCCCTCTACACCGCGTGCAAGGTGTCATTTCAAAACCTGACTTCCTCCAAGGATCGTGCCGTAGGTTCATTCCTAGACCATGCCACTCCTACCCCTGACTTCTCCCCAACTGGCTATTTAATAGTGGTCCAGGTTGAGGTCAAGGTTGGGGCTGGGGTGTGAGGGTGGAAATCAATTACAGCTCCTCCAGGTGAATCTGTTTGTAGGTGGCTGGGCTTGCCCTTTTAATTGTCCAGATGCAAGTTCAAACTCTGGTGCCCTGCCCTCTGATCGGGCCTTCTTTCTTGCAGGCTGTTTCTACCCACAGTCCACTCTGCTCACACTCAATCAATCAATCAATCAATCTTTATTTAGCCAGGTGAAACTCCATTGAGCAAGCTCATTTTCAAGGAGGGACTGGTAGGTACAGAATAAATAATACAGTAGCACAATAGAACATATAGCACAAATGGGCATAGTAATACAATACACAGCAATAAAAACAAGGTACAAGGATAATCAATGAGGCCCAGTCGTAAGGTGAAGCCTCATCCCACTAAACAGTACAGTAGACAGGTGGAAGCAAGCAATACCAATGTGCTGAACCAGTGATTTTAGACACTGATAGCTCTAGTAAAGCAGAGTTAATGATAGTGACAGTGCAAGCTGGGGGGTCTGCAGCAAGTAGAAAGCAAGGATGAATCCAGGAACATGGCTTAGGGTAATTCTAACGAGAGGATAGAAAGTGTAGAGGATTGACTGTAAGAATAGAAATGTATGGCTATAGTTTATCAACAGAGAGGGCATTGACAAGGCTCTGAGTAGTATCTCGAATAGAGTGACTTGAATTCCGCAAAACCAATAGGATGCACCAATTTTATGGATTTCTGGATGTTGTAACATAGCTGGGGAAGCACATAGCTGAAGGAAGATCTGCCAAGATGGTAAAAGTCTTTATGCACAGTTAGTGAGATGTATGAACGGCTTCTCAAGGCATAGTTTTGTAAGGTGCAAGAGGGCAGACAGTCAGAAATGTAGGAGGGTAGCATCTTGGATATAGATCTATAGGTCCATAGTATAGTGTTCCTTTGCCTCCTGAATGCAAGTGAGGTCCATCCTACCGTATAATAGAGTACACAATGATAGGTATTATATACCACACCTAAGATGAAATGTAAGGCCCTGTGATAAAGGGTGTCACGCTTAGAGAGGGCGGTTTTTGGGACTTGTCCATACAGGAAGTCTGCATAGTCCAAGATAGCTAGGAACGTGGTTTGTACTAAGCTTTTTCTGGCATCCTGGGTAAGCAGATGCTTGATTCTCAAAAAAAAAAAGTCCAAGCCACTGTCTAAGTTTTTTTGAGAGCTGGTCTATATGATCAGCAAAAGAAAGTCTGTTGTCAATCCACATACCTAGGTACTATACTTGAACTTGGTCACATAGTCAAGTGACTGCCAAGCAGGGTGGTGATACTGGGAATATTGTCATGCTTAAGGGAAAGTATGAACTTGGTCATTGGGGATACCAGCATAGCCTTGGTCTTTTAAGCATTCAATAGGGGCTTTTGACTCAGGAGGTTTTGTTGCAGTGTAAGGAAATCTGCTTGCAAGTCTGAGCAGGCACTTTCGGGAGTAGGCCTGGCAGTGTAAAGGACCATGTTATCCGCAAAGAGATGTACACTGGAAAGTTTGATTCCACTGTTAATGATGTTGATATAAAGTGAGAAAAGTAAGAGCCCCAAGATGGAGCCTTGAGGTACACCTCTGCTAATCTGTTTTAGAGTGGAGAGATCTCCTACTGCTTTTACTTGCTGCATCTGCTCTGCCAGGTAGCATGAAAACCATTTTAAGGAAGTTGTATCTAGACCAATGTTGTAGAGAATATCTAAGAGCAATGCATGGTCAGTGGTGTCGAAGGCCTTGCTTAAGTTGAGGAATTCCACACATACGTGATTCTTTAAGTCAAGGACTCTCTGCCAGTCATTTGTGACTTTAGCCAGAGCTGTGATTGTGCTATGGCATGGCCTAAAGCCTGATTGCACAGGGTTTAGCAGATCTGAGGCATCAATGTAGCTTCTAAGTTGGCAATTCAATAATTTCTCCATCAGTTTTGATAGGGTGGGGAGTAAGGAGATTGGCCTATAGTTTTTTTTGGTCTCTGGGGTCTCCTGATTCGATGAGTGGTAAAACTTGGGCAATCTTTGAGACAGAAGGGAGTTTACCCAAGCTAAGGGACATATTAAAGAGGTGCATTAATGGAGCTTCCAGCCCTTGGTGACTGAGCATCAGGAAAAAAAGGACAATGAGGTCGGCTCCTGTTCTTTTACTTACATTCAGCTGAAGGAGCAGGTCATCCACTTCCTTGTAAGTTACCGATTGGAAGGAGAAACCCGTGACAGGAGTACTGTAGACAGGGGGAGGGCTTGCCAGTCCTTATGATAAGAACTGGGTAAGTAGGTTATTCGCAGGTGAAATGTCAAAGTCCATACCTGCAGTAATAAAATGATTATTAAAACAGTCAAGGATTTCTGCCTTCACGATAATGAGGGATCCTTCATATAAGATCTTGGTAGGGATAGAACCTGATGAAGCATGTCCTTGAATGTCTCTAAGGGTTTGCCAGAATTTGGCAGGGTCCTTGGTAGAGGAGTCCAGAGCTGACTGGAAGCAGTTAGCCTTACTGTTTCTGACAAGCTTTGTGCAGAGGTTTATGGCTGCCCTAAAAATCAGTCCAATCTGACTGAAGCTTTGATTTATGTGCTTTCTTCCAGAGCGTGTCCCTGTTGAGCAAAGCTGACTTCAGTTGACGTGTAAACCAAGGAGAGTCTTTTTCTTGGTACATGGTCTGATCAAGGGGGCATGTCTATCAATAACTCCATGGACAATAGTATGGAAGGTCTCGTGCTGTCTCTACTGTCTTGGCTAAATAGAAGTCCTGCCATTGCAAGGAGTTTTGTAAGTCCGAAAGGAAGGCTTGTGGCACTAAATTACATAAACATCTCCTGATTGTGAACCTGGAATTAGAAATAGGCTTGGGTGCAGCTCTTATGCAAGCAATAAAGCAGTGGTCACTGAGATCAGTGAAGAAGACTCCAGAATGAGAGAAGAGGTGTGACTTGTTTACTAGAATAATGTCTAGTAGAGAGCTTTTATTTGGGTTCATTTAATTTGGATGGGTCACTTCTGAGACAATTTGAGTAAGTGTGAATGAGTTACATATAGTTTTTAAGGGTTTGGAGGAGTCAGAATGTCAATCCAGGTTACAGTCACCCAGGATTATGACTTCTGACTGCAGAACACTAAGAGAGTGGGAAAGGTGACTTAACTGAGGGAGGCCTGTAGTACCCTATGATGTGCAAGTTCAACGTGGTTGAGAGTTGGACTTTGATTGTGAGGCTTTCAAATTCTTTTGGTAATGATGAGGCATCAGTAATAGAAATGTTATATTTTTCCAGTACGTAGATGGCAACCCCCCACCTCTAGTCAGTCTGTCTGCATGAAAGATATTGTATTCAGGTAAGTTGACCTCAGAGTCCAGGGTAGTGGGCCAGGTCTCAGAAACCACCAGGATGTCAGGTTTCATGTGTGTAATCCAAGTTTGAATGGCATCTAACTTACTGAGGAGGCTGCACACATTAATATGGAGGATACTTAGACCTTTTAGGTTGATAAGGTCGCAAAGAGCAGAGATAGGTAGATGGAGACCTGGGTTCAGTTTCACACTGCCAGAACAGAGCAGAAGCATTAATAGTATCATTTTAAGGGCTCTCAACACAAGTTTAATGGATTGTGCCCAAACCTGTTTGTTGTGATGAGGTGGGCAAGGCATATCATAGTTTAAGCGGAAGCCAAGTGCTCCCAAGGTTGCATGTAGAAGAACCCTGGCCTGGTGCTGTAGGGGAAAGGTGTAGCTGTTGGGATTTGCTAAGTCCAAAGCACATATTAAACATCTGTGATAAAGTCCCAATGTGCCATGGTAGCAGAAAAGGGTAGGCCAACGATGAGGACATGAAAGAATCAGTAAAGGGGACACCATTACATGATGTGGCATTCCAAATGAAGGATGGTTCCCTATGCAGGGAGCTAGTGAAAAAGGCATAAAATTGGCCACAAGGCCTATGAGCAGTAAGGGCCACATTCCTTCAGAGATGAGGTGCGTACTAGCGGATACCTTTGAACAAGGCAACTTAGAGCCTATGAGGTGGAAGGGGGAGGGAGGGCAGGAGTGAAAATATGCTAATTGAGGAGTACTGAGCAATGGGATCTGGCTAGATATCTCTGGCTTGGCACCGAAGACCAAATTGGTAGAGATTTGGGTGCTACAGGAGGGACCACTAGGCAGAACGCTGGTGGGCAATAGTGAAGAGGTTTGGGGGCAGGAGGAGGGGATAAGGCATTTTTAATTAAGGCAGTAGGAGGGGGAGAGGGCCAAAAAAGACCCTAGTAGAGTTCACAAAAGGCAGAAAAGCAGTAAGAATTTCAAGCAGGAGTCCCAGGAGAGCTGTAGCCAATCAGTGGGACAGCCTTAAGAGCTACAGCCAGTCGGGAGCAGTCAGTCTAAGCTGCGGCCAATCAGAGTCCCTGAAAGTGCTCCCGGGGGACAGTGAGTTTCTTACTCTACTTGGAGGTTTGCCAGTGGGCAACAGAGTGAGGAGCAACCGGCGGCGGTTCCAGCCGCAGCCGCTGAGCGTAGGATGCCTGACCTGGGGCTAGCCTAAGAGAAAATCAGAGAAGCGGTGGTTAGGGTAAAATACTTGTTCAAAATAATTGTGTAGGTAATCAGGGTGTGTGAGAAGGTGCTGTAATAAGGAGGATCAGAGTAGCAGGAAGGGAGAGGGTGTGGGCAGCTAGACAGAGAGCTTGACCAGGGCAGGTACCAGGCAGATCACAAACAATGTGAGCTAGGGCAGGTTCATGGTGACAACAGATGTTGGTAGAGAGGAGGTGAAAAATTTGGAGTCCAAAATGCAGGTCTATGGCACTCTGCGTGAGCAGTGCTGGGTGAAGAGCAGACCAGTAGGGAACTTTAAGAGATTGAGAGAGAGAGAGAGAGAGAGAGAGAGAGAGAGAGAGATCAACAAGGGGTGGGGACAGATAGCTAGCTCCTGAACCCTACTACTGGGAGCCAATGGGAAGGACAGGGATGGGGAGGGAGGAGCTTAAGTGTATTTAAAGGTGGTCTGGGAGGGGAAGGGGCTAAAAATTCAGCAGCAGAAGCAGCAGCCATGGAGGACAGGGCTGTTTATAGGCCGTACCTGATGCTTGTGCACAGGGGGCCAGTGGCAGCAGGCTTTCTGGCACCAAGAGAGATGCGGAGTGGTGTCCAGGCATGCAGTAGGTAAACCACAGATGGTGGTAGGTAGCCCAGTGGGCCACAAGGACATCTGTTGAAAGAGGGACAGGACAGGGATTAAATAGCACTCTGAAGTGGTAGGAGTGAAAATAAAATTAGCACACAGACAAAGAGCTGCAATTTACTAAAAGAGGGCCAAATCAGAGGGCAGGAAGCAGACAGCTAGGAGCCAGCTCTTTATCTGAGATTTGTAAAACAAGGGGGTCACAGTTGGGGTTGGGGCGAAACAAAGGGAGAAATTAAATTGGCAGCTGCACTGGATTCAAATACAACAAATCAGCTAGCTATGGAGACTTTCAGCAAAGAAATCCTGAAATTCTAAAATCCTGTAAATCCTGTACTCTAAAAATCTTAGACACGGTAACTGAAATACCAAGTTAAACACAATACAAAAGATGACTCTAAATAGTGGAACAGGGAAAACTCTGCAGAGCAGAAGCTCTGTGGAACAACTTGGCACACTGAAACTGAAAATCGGTGCTAACAGGGACACAGGATCCCCATAAGTGCAGGGATTCAGCTGAGCTATAGGAGACAGAATAAAAACAAATATATTTCTTTGCCAGTTCCAGATTGTTTGAATGAAGGCAGCCCAAATTAATTCACCAGCTTAATATCTAAGAGCTGAGTCCGTTATCAGGAGAGTAAAATGCCAGTCCATCAGGCAGTCAGTCAGGATGCTCCTACTAGGGAGCAACCAATGAGGACCTTTCCAGGGAAAGTCGTAGATTTTCAAAAACATTGGCAGCAGAAGCAGCAGCCGTGGAGGCTGGGGCTGTGTATAAGTCGTACCTGATGCTTGTGTCCAGGGGGCCAGTGGCAGCAGGCTTCTTGGCACCAAGAGAGGTGCAGAGTGGTATTCAGGCATGCAGGAGGCAAACCGCAGATGGTGGTAGGTAGCCCAAAGGGTTACAATGATGCCTGTTGAACGAGGGACAGGACAGGGATTAAATAGCACTCTGAAGTGGTGGGAATGAAAATAAAATTAGCACACAGACAAAGAGCTGCAATATACTAAAAGAGGGCCAAATCAAGGCAGAAAGCAGACAGTTAGACACCAGCTCTGTAAATGAGATTTGTAAAACAAGGGGGTCACAGTCGGGGAGGGAGAAAACAAAGGGAGAAATTAAATTGGTAGCTGCACTGGATTCAAACACAACAAATCAGCTCTCTGTGGAGACTTTCAGGCAAAGAAGTCCTGAAATTCTAAAATCCTGTAAATCCTGTACTCTAATAATCTTAGACACAGCAACTGAGATACCAAGTTAAACACAATGCAAAAGATGACTCTAAACAGTGGCACAGGGAAAACTCTGCAGAGCAGAAGCTATGTGGAACAACTTGGCACACTGAAACTGAAAATCAGCACTAACAGGGAGACAGGATCCGTGTATGTGCAAGGATTAAGCTGAGCTATAGGAGGGGGAATAAAAACAAATATACTTCTTTGCCAGTTCCACATTGTTTGAAATAAAGCACCCCAAATTAATTTGCTAGCTTAATATCTAAGAGCTGAGTCCGATATCAGGAGAGCAAGATGCCAGTCTGTCGGGCAGTCAAACAGGATCCTCCTGCTCAGTAGCTACCAATGAGGACTTTTCCATGGAAATTCACTGATTTTCAAAAAATTCAGCAGCAGAAGCAGCAGCCATGGAGGCCGGGGCTGTTTATAGGCTATATCTGATGCTTGTGTCCAGGGAGCCAGTGGCAGCAGGCTTCTTGGCACCAAGAGAGGAGCAGAGTGGTGTCCAGGCATGCAGGAGGTGAACTGCAGATGACGGCAAGTAGCCCAGTGGGCTACAAGGACTCCTGATGCTTGTGTCCAGTGGGCTGGTGGCAGCAGGCTTCTTGGCACTGAGAGAGGTGCATTCGCCCAGGCTGGCCACCAGTGCAGCCACCGGGAAAAAGGTGCTCTCCCCTTTTGTCTTCTTCTGCTGATGTGGCCCCTGCACGCTCCACTGCTCACCACCGATGAGGCCCTCCTGCTTGCACGTCCCATCACCGAAAACCACCAGCAAACACCCACGCTCCTGCGCCTCCGTGATTAAAGCTCCTCCAGGTGAATGTTTGTGTTCCCTGCACTAGGTTCACCAAAGATGGAAAAAAAGTGCAGATTTTAAAAGAATTTTAAAAGTGTTTGTTCAACTTATCGCCACATGGAACAATGCATTTGTTGGGAGGTAGGGTCACTTGCACACATAGGAATATGCTAAATTGCCAGCCGACACAGGACATTTGGTCTATCTAGCCTTCTCAAGCACGCATCAGGAGTCTGTCTTGTTAAACTGCAGCTGTCCACTCTCCTTGCTCCCCCTTCTTAGTGCCCCCACTTCTGATCTCTCTCTCCCCCATCCTCTCCACAGGTTTTGAACCTACCTTTGGCCCTATCCCACCCTATCTTGAAGCTGCCCACCATACCTAGAGCCTTTACTTCCTCTGGCAGCGCATTCCAACCAGCCACACCCCTCTCTGTGAAATAGTGCCCCCTCATCTCTCTCTCTCTCTCTCTTGAACCGTCCTCCCTCCAATTTCAGACTGTGTCCCTTTGTGTCCTTCCCCTGCTGTAACTGAAACAAGCCTTCTGAATTAACTCTGTTTATGCACTTCATGTACTTGAATGTCTCACTCATATCCCCTCTCTCCCTTCTGTCTTCTAGGGTGTACATGTAGAGCTGCCTTAATCTATCCAATCCTATGTCTTGCTCCCCTTCCTCAGGATCATCTTGTCACCCTACACTGGACCCCCTCCAATAATTTGATGTTCCCCTTCAGATATGGGCACCAAAACTGCACACTGTACTCCAAGTGCGGCCTCACCAGAGACCTGTGTCCCTAGGATGCACAAATTCAGATACACTGATTCTCTTAAATTATATCCTGCTGGTAACCATTCACCAGCTGATACTGTAGTTTGCATATTGCAAGCTCAAGCAACTAAACTATAGCTATCCAAACAATATTTAGATTGATCTTGCTTTAATTCTTGCTAAAATTAGCTTTCAAGATCAGTGACAATACTTTTTATACACAAGGACAGTAAAAGGGGTTGAGGTCAAGATAAGGTTTTAGAAACAAGGGATGCCATAATTTTGTGTATCAGTATTTTCCATATTTCAGTTTCTAAAAACAAAATGGTGTTTCATAGAGTATATATGCATAGGTTAGCAATGGTGTCCACATTTCTGATGGGGTTTTCTGACAAGCATCAGGACGCAATGTCCTTAGCTTAGATGACACAGTCAGTGCATGTCCAAAACAGTTTTTATAGTCAGTGTACTTGACTTATGTTTCATAAAATTATTAGTAAATTGGAACTCATATTTTGCTTATTTTAGAGGTTTTCTATTATGCCCCACAGACTGTACTCAAGAGCGCAATGAACTCTCAGTCCTGATCTGCTGCAACTGTCAATCAATATGATAAATTGGCCCCATCCACCAGAATCAATAAAATCAGGCCAGCCTAGTTAATCTATATTAGACTGCTCTGTGATTATTTGAAGTAACTTTGGCTATAGTGAATCTGTAATGAAATACATGCCAGGACAACTTTTAAAATTTGCAACTCAAAGTCTGGCATTTCTAGCAAAACCTAGATTCAGATGTAACCAATAGTTCATACAGATATCTGAATGGCACACGCCGGCCAGTTTAAGGTGAAAAATGCATTGAAATAAGGATAGCTCCCATACTTCTTTGCTCAGCCAACTGATAAAAACAGGATTTACTTACTGTACCTGTAGTCAAATTGCTAGCAACAGCATTAAACAGGGACACTGATGTGACTAACCTCATTTTGTGGTCATGAGACTTTTAGCTGCATTATTGCATTTTTAATTTACACTTTTGAAAATCATTTTTGTTGTTGTTGGTATTACTCAATGTAAGAAAAATAAGTTAATCTTAGTGAGATATTGGCTTCGTTGTAGAACCCAAAGAATATGAACTTATAGCTCCACTTTCAGGAGGGATCCCTCTGACTTTGACAGTCCATCCCCCTCTATCGGAGTTGTGGAATTCACACATGACTTTATGAAATTTTTACATTGCAAGAGTAATCCCGGATGGTACAGCTTTAGAAATGCAATATCAGTTAATGCATTTTCATTTAGTCTTCCTTTTCAATAATCTATATACCATGGCTCCTTTAAATCTCTGAATTTATTGACATCCTTAATTACATACTAAGGTCAATGTGACTTTTTGTTAAGGAGACAATGGGATATGCAATGCAATGATATGGCATACAGAATAAAGTCAGCCTATCTGCTGGATCTTACAGTAGTCCAAGATTCTAATTATAGGGCCAGCCCGTAATTCAAGGGGCGGGGATTCCTATAAAATACCAACATGCCCAGCCCTCTCTGCTTAGCGTTCTCAGTTTGAACGCTGGGCTGGGCATGTGGTTCTGTCCTCGCTGAGTTTACCTGTTGCCTTGCTTTTCCCAGCTTTTAGCCGCTTGTGGCATTCTTTCGGTGCCTCCTGTTGCTCTCTCCTCTTTGCTCCCCACCCCTTCTCCTTTACATCCACTGTTTTGGGTGCTGGATAGCCTGATTCTCTCTCTCTCTCTCTCTCTCTCTCCTTCTCCTGCTATGCACCTGGCCCTTCCTAGGTTCTGCTGGAGTACTCCTGCTGCAGGTTCGGCCGTTTTTTCAGTCCTGCCTGCCCCCAGCTTTTCCTTTTTTGTTCCGCTTTCCTGGTGGTTCGTTTACCCTTTCTTTTGGAATTTAGTGGCCTCCTGCTTATCCTGGATTTCTTGGTCACTACCTCCTGGACATCTGGACTACTACATTGGACATATTTGCTGTTTTTTTTTTGTTTGTTTCTGCTATTCATTCCTGGTGTTCAGCTTGTAAATGCATTCAAGGATCCTCCTGCTCCACCTGAAGCACTCCCCCCCCACTCCTCAGAAAACATCTTCGAAGTCTCACCATTCCTTAAATAACTGGACTGTTCCTCGTCTCCTCGCTGCACTAAAGGTTCTTGGGTTCCCTGTTCCTGCTGGTGCTAAAAAGCAGGAGCTTTATGATTTATGGCTTGAAAATTGAGATCACAATCCTTGCCCGGGGCCAGCCTGCCCTGCTGTCCCTGGTCCTGATGCCTTTGCTGAACTAAAAGATTTGATTTCTCAACTGGCTTCCTCTGTGACTGATATTTCCAATCGCCTGGATGTTATAAAATGTCGTCAGTCCTCCTCTCCACTTCTGAAGACTCCGCCAGCCCCTCTGCCTGATCCAGCCCCGATGCCTCAGCCCTCTCCTTCAGTGCCTGCCATTGCTTCCAACTCAGGTAATTTGGCTTCCAACTCCTCTATGCCTGCCATCTCCCCTGTTCATTTGGTCCCCGCTAATCTCCACAAGGATATCATCAAAGGGAAGGATGTCAACCTTATCTTCTTGCTTATTTCTTCTCATGATACTATTGAGAACAGAGTCGTCTCTTGTGGTGACTTCTCCGTTGTTCTGCGTTCTAAGGACCCTAGGCTTTCCAAGAAATTGACTATTCCTGAATTTGTCCTGACATTTAGTCTGTTCAGAGACATTCTGTGTTCTGCCTTTCCATCTCCAAGGGAGGAGCTGGATACCTATTTATATCTCATAGTCGACCTCGGCGTCCGCTATGGTGGTACTCACTTTTACGACTACCATAAATCTTTTTCAGCTAAGGCAGCTGCTGCTTCATCTCACCTCAATGTCCGCCTTCACTGGGGTTCTCTCAACAATGAATTGTTTTGCCGCCATTTTGCTGGCCAGCAGGTGCTCACTTGCCAGATTTGCAGCTCCTTTTCCCATGCCACTTCTTTCTGCCCTTTATCCATTCCTGATTCATCTTTCTGTACTTCCTCTTCAGGCTCCACTATTACCAGGACTATACGTAATCATATTGCTATGCCCCACTTGTCCTATGATGAACATGGTCATCCAATTACTTTCATGGCTGGTAGATCTGTCTGTAATAATTTCAATGATATGGGTTGCTCCCTTCATCCCTGCTGTATGCTGCATGTTTGAAGTCATTGTGGTGAAGCTCATGTGACATCAATCTGCCCTAACCTCAGAAGCAGGACCTGACTATTCAGTCATCCCTCTACTCCTATTAATGTCACCACACTAGCTCATTTCCTCGCCGATCATCCATCTCGCTCCTTGGTGCAATATCTCATCTCCGGATTTACTTTTGGATTCCATACTGGCATATGTTCTCTTCTTCAGGACTCCTATGAATCTCCTAATTTGCAAACAGCTCTCTCTCAACCAGACTTGGTCTCCTCCCTCTTACAGAAAGAACTGGATAAAGGTTATATCATCGAACCATTCCTCCATCCTCCATTTCCTCTCATTCATGTCTGTTCTATTGGCATTGCTACTTACAAATTCTCAAGAAAGCAGTGCCTTATATTCGATTTATCCACTCCACGTGCCACTTGCATTCCTAGTATTAACTCTCTTATCCCGTCTCAGGATTTTTCTCTGGCATATGCCAAGATTGATGACGCCATATTGACTATCAAACAGATGGGCAGAGGTGCATGGCTTTCCAAAGCTGACATTGCCGATGCGTTTAAACTCCTTCCTATTCATCCATCCCTTTGGCATCTATATGGCGTCAAATTGGACGATTCCTACTACTTTGCTGTGTGAGTAGTCTTCAGTTGCAAAAGCAGTCCGAAACTGTTTGATATATTTTCTTCGACACTTTGTTAGTTGTTGTTGAATCGTTGTTGGGTGACCTCAGTGATTCATTTGCTTGACGATTTTCTTCTTATCGAGCCTCCTTATGTGCCTCTGGTGGCAGCCCTTTCTGCCTTACGTCATTTATTTCATCAATTGGCTGTGCCTGTTTCAGAGGAAAAGACTTCTGGTCCTGCTACTTCTCTTGAATGTTTGGGCATCATTCTCGACTCTGTTCGCATGGAAGCCAGACTCCCTATGGACAAGTTACGCAGAATCAAGACTCTGGTCCTATCATTCTCCAATCTCACATCTTGTACAAAACACAAACTCCTGTCTTTGCTAGGTTATCTCTCCTTTGCTACACGTATAATCCCTCAAGGATGTACATTCATAGCATATTTGCTCAAATTGCTCCCTTCAGCTTCAGCCCTCCACCATCATATTTCTATTATAGCCACTGCAAAATTCAACCTTGCCATATGGTTCCTCTTCCTAAACCAATGGAATGGTCACTCTATGTTCTACAAAGACATTTCTCAAGAGCTTCCTCCTAAAGTCTTCACAGATGCTTCACCTACTCACGGATTTGCTGCTATTTTCCATCATGCCTGGATCTCTTCAACATGGCCTCACAAATTTCTACACTTACCCAAGGCCACAACTTCTTCTCCATTATTTGAGATATATCCGGTAGTTGCAGCAGCTGCCACTTGGGGTCAGTGCTGGTCTTTGTCTATAGTATTAATTTATACAGACAATCAAATAACAGTAGCTATTATTAACAAAGGCAGATCATCTTCTCCTACAATCATGCTATTCTTGTGGAGATTAACATGGCTTTCTCTGATTCTTAATTTTTGTATTCAGTGTCTTCATAGTCCTGGTCATCTCAACACAGCAGCTGACTACCATTCCCGTTTTCAATTTCAGAAATTCCAAATTCTCCTTCCTATAGCAGATCCTCTACCAACTCCAGCTCCTAACTTCAAGGATCTAGTCATGCCATGAGCAGTTTCCTGACTACAGCGCAAAACCTCATGTGTTCAGCATTATCTGTCAGCACACAATCAGCTTACTGCACAGCCTGAAGAAAATACAATTCATTCTGCGCCATGACAGCCTCCTCTGCATTCCCAATTTCCTTACCTACCATATTAGCTTTCATGACCTATTGCCATTCAACCAGTAAATTATCCTATTCTACTATTCATCAATACTTAGCTGGCATTCAGTTTCATTTCTGCTTACAAGATCCATCATCTGGCTCCTTGACATCTTATCCTGCAGTTAAGCTCCTCCTTTCAGCAATCCAAAAACTTTCATTCAAAATGATGCCTACTCGCTTTCCCATCGACGATATCCTATTCAAACAGCTAATTACTTTATTGAAGTCCGAACCTCCTACTTCATACTCCACCATTCTACTTGCAGCTATATCTTTGGCATTTTATGGATTTCTACGCCCCGGAGAACTCATAGTCTCATCAAATTCTGCAACATCCTTTCTCAAAGTTAAACATCTTACCAAGCAAGCTTACTACTATGTTCTTCATCTACCTGCATCAAAGATGGACAGACTTCAAGTAGGCGTAGACATTCGATATTTTCCTACTAATACGGCTTGGAGCTCTGTCTACTTCCTGAACCAGCTATGCAACATTCATAGTCAATCCAGTCCTGATTCTCCCCTACTTACTTCTCATAATAATGCTCCTCTAACTACCAAAGAATTTGTGGATTCCATTCGATCACTATTGCAATGCCTGGGACTTGATCCTTTCGCCTACTCTGGACATTCATTTAGAATCGGTGCTGTTACCTCCGCATCTCGAAAGAAAGTTCCAGCCTACATCATTAAACGTCTAGGAAGATGGACATCGTCTTGCTTTGAGACATACATTCCTAATCCCAAAGCAGAAATACATTCAGCCTTTATTTCCATCTCCTCATAGTATGCCTAGAAGGAAGGCAACTTGGTAGCCATGGTTCCTCAGAGGTTTCCTCCGTTAAAGGATTTTTTTCCTCTCCTGAGTGCTGCCAGGTATACTCTCCATGAGTTGGAGGAGGTGGATTCTATTCTATTCTTTGGGCCTTCAACTATCAGCTCATACTCAAGATGGGAATGAGTAAGGCCAAAACAAATAAATGTACAAACAAATGGCACCAAGCACAATTCATAAGCATTATTCCTACACAGTCAATTATAGGGCCAGCCCGTAATTCAAGGGGCAAGGATTCTTATAAAATATCGACATGCCCAGCCCTCTCTGCTTAGCGTTCTCAGTTTCCTCCACCCTCCCCTCCTCCTTCTCCGGTGCTCTTCCCATCGATAGGGCCTTCAACTATCAGCTCATACTCAAGATGGGAATGAGTAAGGCCAAAACAAATAAATGTACAAACAAGTGGCACCAAGCACAATTCATAAACATTACTCCTGCCCAGTGAATTACATTCTTAGAATATGCTCTGCTTAAAATTAACTTCTGTTCATTTCTTTTGTAGGCTAGGTATTTGTGTTTATAGTTACCTTTCTTCTTATGGTAAGGAAATTAACTATACTTAAACATCAGGTGCCCAATACACAATAGAAGTGAGTCATGGCACAAAAACACAGGGTAAAAAATGTTCTCCATTTTGACACCCTGATAACTGCCATGCACAAGGGAGAAATGAAGCTGCCAGGGAGAAGGTGTCACCCTAGTATATACACTGCAATGTAAATGATGGTCACATAATGCCTGTTTCATAAATAGGTTTTCCCTAGAAACAAAGAAGCTGAGGGCAGATAAGGACCACATGACCCATCCAGTCTGCCCATTTTGCTCCCTTATTTTGAATCACCGGTCCTAGTCGATTTGCAGTTCACTTTTTTTCCTTATCTCTGTTGTACCCTTTTGTCTATCCCATGCACTCTTAAATTGCCCAACTGTCATTGCCCCACCACCTCCCCAGGGAGGCGGTTCCAAACATCCACCACTCTTTCAGTGAAAAAGTACTTTCTCATGTTGCCCCTGAACTTCCCTCCAACTTCTTTCTGTGACCCCTAGTTCTTGCGCATCTTCTTTTTTGAACGATGCTGCCTTCTTGTGCCTTATTTATACCTCTCAGGTACTTAAATATTTCTATTATGTCCCTCCTCTTGCTCCTTTCCTCCAGGGAATACATATTGAGTTCCCTCAGCCTGTCCTCATAAGTTTTTCATGCATGCCCTGCACCATCTTTGTAGCCCTCCTCTGGACTTCCTTCAGTGTATTTATGTCATTCCAGAGATGTGGTCTCCAGAACTGGACATAGTACTCAAGCTGAAGTCTCACCAGAGATCTGTACAGTGGCATATCCACCTCCTTATTTCTGATGGTGATCCCCCTCCCAATGCACCCCAACATCCTACTGGCCTTCCCACTGCCTTCTTGAACTGTTCAGTTGCTTTTAGGCTATCTGATACGAGTGTCCCCAGGTCCAATTTCTGCCTGGTGGCCACCAGTTCTTCTCCCCCACATTTTGTATACCTCTCTAGAATTTATGCTTACCAATTGCATGACTTTGCACTTTTTGGCATTGAATCAAAGCTGCCACACTTGTGACCACTCCTCCAACCTGCTCAGGTCCTTTCTCATTTTTTCTATCCCCTCTGGAGTGTCAACCCTGTTCAGATCTTGGTGTCATCTGCAAAAATGCATACTTTCCCCTCTGGCCCCTCTGCAATGTCACTTATAAAGACATTGAAGAGGACTGACCTCAGGACAGATCCCTGTGGCACCCTGCTGGTCACCTCCCTCTCCTCAGAATGAACACCATTTACTTGCACCCTTTGTATCTTTCCCTTTAACCAATTTGTGACCCAGTTTACCACCTTGGGGCCCACCCCCATGCTGCCTAACTTGTCTGCCAGCCTTCCATGCAGGACTGTATCAAAGGCCTTGCTGAAGACAGAGTAGGCCACATCCATCGCACTTCCCTGATCTACCTCCCTGGTCACCCAGTCAAAGAAATCAATTAGATTCATTTGGCATGACCTTCCCACTGTGAGTCCATATTGCCTTGGATCCTGTGCTCCTCTTGCTTCAAGGAATGACATAGTCCTCTCCTTTAACAGAGTCTCCATTAGCTTCCCCACCACCGAGATTAGGCTGACCAATGTGTAATTGCCAGCCTCTTCACGGCTCCCACTTTTATTATTTATTTATTTATTGAATTTTGATGACCAGGTAAACCCACTGGGCCCCGAAGGTCCCTTTTTCAGGGGCGACCCAGGAATAAACATTAAGAGACACATACAGTAGATAAACATGTGGTAGTACAGAGTATCACGGTATACAGTATTGAGCTGTTTACACATGGTAGACATGACATTGGTTAGATGTTCATTACATATCCATTGACAAAGACATTGTAGAGACAGTTCTGTAGTTTTCCTTGGTAAGCCTAGTTCAGGAGCATTAATAGGGAAGGAAAGCGATAGTGCATACATTGTTAGGGGCTAACACTTTTAGTTGGGTGAGACAGTCTACTGTGGTAATTGCAATAGTCCCGAGGCAGAGACAGTGATACGAAAGCACCCCTTCCTTTGATGCATGGTTAGGTCCTGTGACATAAGCAGATGCTCCTGTCTAGCAGGTGAGCCTTGAGCTTGGTCCGGGAAGGAGGTGATGGACTCTGCCTCCCGCACCTCCAGGGGGAGGTTGTTCCAGTTGGAAGGGGCTGTGTACACGAAGGACCTGGAGTCTGCTTTAGTCCTGGTCTTGGGAACCACAAGGAGAGTTTGGCCAGATGTTCTTAGTCTCCGTGGGTTGGTTTTAACCCTAACGAGACCATTGAGGCTGGGGGGAGGTGTGGGACCCAATAACTTAAATGTGAGGCAGAGGGTTGGGTAGATGAGGCGAGCTTCCAGAGATGGCCAGCTGAGCCTTGACTGAGGTTCGCAATGGTGAATCCTCGGGTGTGAAAGAATGGCAAAGTGGACGATCTTGTTATACAAGGCCTGCAGCCTGCCAAGCTCTGTCGTGGCCACGCCCTGGAGAACTGGGGCCACGTAGGTTAGCTTTGGGAGAAGTACGCTAGCGCCAATGGCTACCCTAGCTTCTGGGATAATCTGGTCCTTTAATCTATAAAGGATTCCAAGTTTCCCATGGATGGCCTTGGTGATTTGGTCAACGTGATTTTTTCAATGTGAAGCCTTGGTCCAGGGTAAGTCCAAGGTATTTCGTGGTGGTTACCACCTCAAGCTTTTCACCCCCCCTGGTTTGAAGTTGTAGGAGCAGTGACCTCTCGGGTCCCAGTGATCTAGGCCCGAACAGCATCACCTTTGTTTTTTTGGTGTTTAGAACCATGTTGTTCAGAGTAAGCCAATCCTCCATCTGAAGGATGTCCTCTTGAAGGGCTGTCTCCAGTTCAGTTAGGTTAGGGGAGGCTCTGTAGATAACAGCATCATCTGCATACTGGATAACGCTGCTGCTCCCACAGTGTGAGTGTAGATCATTTATGAACAGTGTGAAGAGAAGGGGGCCAAGTAATGACCCTTGAGGTACCCCTTCTTTGAGTGTTGATAGCTTGGAGACATTATCATTCCACTTGACCCTCTGGGTGCGTCCCGTGAGGTAACTCTCGAACCATCCCAGTGCGTGGGTGTCAAGGCCAAGTAAGCACATTTTTTGTATTAGGAGGTTGTGGTTAACCAAGTCGAATGCTTTTGAGAGGTCAATGAAGACCGCACCTGTACTGGTCCCAGAGTCATTGTTGCTCAGGACTTCTGTCGAGAACTTGGTTAGTGCAGCGTCTGTCCCGTGCTTGGCTCTGAACCCATGCTGAGATGGAGAGATTACCTGGTGGATTTCCAGGTATTCTCGGATTTGTGAGTAGACAAGCTTCTCCTGTACTTTAGCAACAGCGCACAGCAGGGAGATAGGCCTGTAGTTTCCAATAGGCTCTGTAGACCCCCCCTTGTGTATGGGGATCACCAGGACCTGCTTCCAAGGCTCAGGTACTGATCCCTCAATAATGGACCGGTTTATCAGCCAGGTTAGGGGCTTCGCTAGTGCTGGGGTGCCCTCCTTGAGGATTCTGGTCTGGATCCCGTCAGAGCCCCCAGATCCTCTCGAGTGCAGGGATTTAAGGATGCGCAAAACTTCCTTTATCCTTACCAGCCTCAGGTGAAACAAAGGGCGATCAAGGTCTGAGGGCTGATGTGCGTTATGCTTGCTCCTGTTGTCAGGGGGTCCCGCCTTGAACACATCAAGGTTCGTGAAGTGACTATTGAGGGCCTCTGCTATTAGTGATTCCTCATCAATTACTTTTGTGAAGAGGGACCACATTTGCCATCCTCCAGTCCTCTGGGACTTCTCCTGTCTCCAGTGATCTGTTAAATAGGGAAGTCAGCAGGGCTCCCAGCACCTCTCTGAGCTCTTTTAATATTAAGGGGTGGATCCCATCTGGACACATTGCCTTATCTGTTTTCAGGTTCCTGAGTGCCTCCAGGACTCTCTACCTTGAGAGGAGAGGTGTCAACCTCTCTTCCCTGTCCACTTTTCCAGCTGAGTTTTGGGCCTCCTCCTTCTCCATCCCTCATGAAAACTGAACAACAGTATTTGTTCAGTATTTTTGCCTTTTCTATGTCCTCTTCTATACACCTTCTCTCTCTCTCCCTCCCTCTTAATCCTGACAATCCCACTCCTTACCTTCTTTATCTTACAGATATATCTGAAGAAGGTCTTATCCCCTTTCCTTACAGCCTGTGCTATATTTTCTTCTGTGCACCTTCACACTTCTGAGCACCTTTCCTGCCTCCTTCTGCTTTACTAGGTACTGCTTCCCTGTTCTCTTCCCTCTGTGTTTCCTTGTATCTCCTGAATGCTCCTTTTATCCCTCACTTTCCTGGCCATTTTCTTCGAGAACCAACATGATCTTTGCTTTCGCTTACTCTTGCTTTGTTGTTTCACACAGAGGTTAGTTGCTTCTTTTATGGCCCCCTTTAGAATTGCCCACTGCTTTCCAGCCACTCCCCTTCTTATTTTCCAGGTCTCCCTTAAGACATTCCACCATTCTGTCAAAATTGGTCCTCTTGAAATCCAAGAACTTTACTTTAATTTGGTTAGCCTCCTCCCCTGTGTGTATATTAAACCACACTGTCCTGTGGTCACTGATTTCTATATGGCTGCCTACCTTAACCTCCCTAACCCTGTCCCCATTGGTAAGCACCAGGTCTAGTATAGCCCCCTCGTGGGTGGGTTCAGCCACAAGCTGTCTTAGGCTTTCCATTTGCAGTGCAGTCAGCATGTTCTGGATTTTGGCTGTACTCGCTGTCTGGGTGCTCCAATCTACAACTGGTAAATTGAAGACCACTATCAGCAGTATTTCACCTTTGACTGCCACTTTGTTGATGGCTTCCACTAGTGCTTCTTCTGACACTTTTCCCTGCATTGGAGGTCTATATATCACTCCTGTTCTAATGCCAGTTCCATTTCCTGTCTGCAGGGTGACCCGCAGTGCTTCTGGTCACTCCTTCAGACCCTGAACCTCAGTTGTTCCGAGTCCCTCCCTCACATACATGGCCACTCCTCCTCCCTTTGTTTCCTCTCTGTCTTTTCTGAATAGAGCATATCCTGGTATGGCTGCATCCCATTCATGGTTTTCTGTGTACCATTTCAATAACAACCACTATGTCCAGGTTTGTTTCCCTCATTAATGCCTCCGGGTTTGGGATTTAGTTTCCAACCCTGCGGGCATTTGTACAATACCTAATGCAACTGCAAATATGTAAACTGTGATCAAAAGAGAGTCTGTGCATGGCTTAGCACCAGTCATATGGTGGGATGCCCTGCTCATTACATAAGTCACTACAGTTTCAGTTGCTCCCACCCTCGCCTGGCTGATCCATGTCTTAAGGCCTGCTTTTGGGCCAGGTAGTCTTTCATTTGTCTTGTCTCTCACTAGTTGCTAATGCTGGTACTGTGTCTCCCAAGTGTTCTGCATAATTTCTTCTATTGCTGGTGTCCAGTGGGATCCTTCCCTAATCACAATTCCCCACATGAGTATAATTTTGAGAAATGATCTCTCATCAATCTTGGTCCCGCTATAATCTTCAGTGCCTCAACTGTCACACTAACAAACTGCTTTTACCAGTTCTTCATGGCTGCTGGTACTCCAGTGTATGATCAGAGTGTCAGCAAGTGGATTAGCTTGAGAGACAATGTCCCCAGCACAGATAACTACACCATGTTTTGCCCCCCCCACACACACACACACCTGTTGTTGTTAGCAAAGGTCACATCTCTCTCTCTCTCCATTCTTCACTGTTTGCTCCCTTGTCCTACTTCTTGACTGCTCCAACCATAACAAATACTACCAGACTGGCATGCACCAACTCTGAGCAAGAGGACAAGGAGATTAACTCACTAAGCCCTCCCAAACCTTGATCAGTCCTCCAGCCCTGTTGTCTTCTGTGCTGCCCTACAGCTGGCTAAGCCACTAAAAAACAACACAGGAAAGGAAATTGGGAAAGAATGAGAAAATATAGGTTTCATTTCATACAGACTGTATGCCATAACACTTAACAATGCAGGTGAGGGCAAGAAAACAGGAGAGGCATCCATTTTCAGCACATGGAAAAATTCAAGCAGGACAAAGCTAGATGATACCAAGGGAGACAGATTAGTATTACACAGTGGTTAAAGCAAAGGAATGTTAAATGACTTGTTTAGGGTCACATAACAACTGTGGGATTCAAACCATATTCTCAAGTTACACAGTTAAGCAAATACATTAAAAGAACAAACAAAAAAAACAGGGTAAAACAAATATCACATCAGAACAACTGGTACAGAATGCTGAACCAACAAAATTCAAGTTTTACTTTTAACATTCTCTAGTCTCAGACAGGGGTTCAGATGAGTCAGTCAAAAGATAACATATGTACCAAATGATGCCCCCCTCAAAAAATAAAAAATGTGTCCAAATGCAGATAATGCCCTGTAGCTTTTGGAGATCTAGGTGATGCCCAGCATACGGCCTATTTGGTTTGGCATTTCCCTGAAGAAAAGAAACACACACACACACACATGCACACACAACTTTTAGTTGATGTTGCCCTGCTCCCTCAAACGTTTACCTGGCTTTGTACCCTGGTGTTAGATGTGTAGCTACTGTAAGGTATGAAATCATGTAAGAATAATCAGTGGTCATATAACAAGTATGAACCAATGAAGTTATGGGACTTTTATGGACCATTTTATAATTGAGCTACCAATTTGAAGATGAAGTCAAAACCTACAAACTATAAAAGTTAATATATTTTTGAAAATATTATTTTAAACATTTTATTACAGTATATACAGTAAATGCTATTTTAAAAAGTATAACATGTCTAACCTTTCACAACCTAATTAAACACTTTATGGAATGTGCCATCTTACCAGAATGGCACTTTAAGAATGAAAATCTATGAATACTCTTTTCTGAAAGTAGGCAGGTAAATTTGGCTTTTATGAGGCAGAAGCAAACTACATTTTCACCAAGCCCATTCCCCTGCAGTCTTAGCAACTGAATACTGAGACATCATTTATCTGTAGGAGCATGTCCAGGCTCTTTGGGCACTCTAGCCCAAAATCCTACCTCACATTGATACAAACTACTGTAGTAGAAACACTTTAGATAATAGAGCTTGTAATTTATTACTGTTTTTTCTAGTTGCCACCTTAAGAGTGAATACAACAATCTACAAATACAGCATATACTGTGCAGTAACATAACACAGTTTAAAAGCATGTAAAAGTGTTATTCATGTTGTGCAAACATAACAAGGAAGCTATTCTTCATACATAAACTGTAATGCAAGTGGCTCCCTGCATAATTCAAAGCTATCTGACTACCCCTCCCCCCAAAAAATACGACTATGTTATATTGCTTTGAACAATGTAAGGATCAGAGAAAGTCGGTTGTAAATAGATGACAAAATATAAAAACAGTAAAGCACATTTGAACAATGGTAATTTTCATCATAAAATACTTTACACCTGTAAAGAGTCAATGGTGCCTGATTCAGCTCTTGATTGCAGGATCATAGAAACATAGAAACATAGACTTTGACGGCAGATAAGGGCCGCTAGGCCCATCTAGTCTGCCCATTTCCCTACCTACAGGATAGCCGCAGATCCTAGTTAACCAACAGCATATATCTTCCTGTCCCCCACAAGAATTGCCTTATGTCTGTCCCATGCATTCTTGAATTCTCCCACAGTTTTAGACCCCACAATTTCCTCAGGAAGGCTGTTCCATGCATCCACCACCCTCTCTGTGAAATAATACTTCCTCACATTGCCCCTGAACCGCCCTCCTTCTATCTTTAAATTGTGTCCCCTTGTTCTTGCAAGTCTCTTTTTCTGAAAGATGCTACCCTCTTGGACTTTGTTGATTCCCTTGAGGTACTTGAAAGTTTCTATCATGTCCCCCCTCTCCCTTCTTTCCTCAAGGGTATACATATTAAGCTCCTTTAGTCTCTCCTCATACGGCCTCTTTTGCAGACCCTGCACCATCTTAGTTGCCCTCCTCTGGACTGCCTCTATCCTGTCTATGTCCTTGTGGAGATGGGGTCTCCAGAACTGGACACAGTATTCCAGATGGGGTCTCACCAACTGTCTGTACAGAGGGATAACAACTTCCTGTTTCCTGCTGCTGATGCCTCTCCCTATACATCCCAGTATACCCCCGGCCCTCCCTACTGCCTTCTACAGTACAGTACAGTGGGTAGAATGAACTCTTATCCCTCTGGGATGCTCCTTGCCTGCAAACTCAGCACAGACCTATGCACGATATAATCCAGCTTGCAATGGTCCGTTTGGCTTCAGGTCTGCCAGATGCGGCTTCAGCGTAGGTGACAAACAGCTCCATGAATTTCCACCGTCCTTTCCTTGTAGTAGGAGAGCACGTCTAAGGTCCAGGGTATGAAGCCTGTACTCTGCGTCTAAGGTGTAGTTACGGTAATATACCAGCAGAGTCAACACCTGGTTAAGGTGAAACTGACACCGCCTTCAGAAGGAATTTTGGGTGGGGGCGCAGGACAACTTTGTCCCTGTGAAAGACCAGATAAGGGGAGTCCACCAAAAGCACCTGGAGCTCCCATCCTTTTGGCTGACATGATAGCCACCAGGAAGGCATTCGTCCACAAGTGTGAGAGCTCACACTTGTGCATGGGTTTGAATGGCTTGCCCATGAGCTTTGCCAAAACCAGCAAAAGATCCCTGGAAGGTGGAGGTTCACACACCGGAGGGGATGTGTGATCCAGGCCTTTGAAAAAGCGCCCGACCACTGTCTCCTGTGCCAATGTAGACTGTCCGGCCCGCACCCAGTAAGCAGAAATGACTGCCAGGTGCACACTAAGGGTCGATGACCGTAGACCCCCTTTAGAGAGACCAAAGTTAGCCACAAAGCAGGATAAGGGGTCCAGACTCTTACTGACACCAAATAGAAAACTTTCCATTTGAAAGCATAACATTTCCTGGTAGATTCGTTTGAGATGCCTGCACAACTATGTAGACATCCTCAGAAAGTCCCAGAGCCTGGAACTCTAGCCTATCAGGTACCAGGCTGTGAAGTGCAGGGATTGAAGGTCCAAATGGAATACCTTCCCCTGGTTCAATATCATCAGGTCCAGGCATGTACAAAACTGCTCCAGGGCCCTGCAGCTGAGGCTGAGGAGATCTGGATATCAGAACTGTCGGGGTCAATCTGGGGCTACTAGGATCACCTTTGCCTTGTCCCTCCTCACCTTGAGTAACACCTTGTGGAACAAGGGAAATGGAGGGAAGGCGTAGAGGCAGCCTGGGGTCCACAGCCTCGAGAAGGCATCCCACTGCAGCAAGCCCTGCTGAGGTGGCAGGCATGATACAGCCACAGCTTGGTGATCTCCCTAGAGGCAAACAGGTCCACCAACAGTTTGCCCCAATGGAAGAACAGACTAAGCTACCTCTGGATGGAGAGACCACTCGTGGGATGTCTGGCCTATGCGGCTGTGAGCATCCGCCAGCTGGTTCGAGACTCCTGCCACATGGTTGGCAAGGAGATCCACCTTCAACTACCTGACGAGGGTCCAGATCCGGAGCACCTCCTTGCATAGTGTGCCACCCCATTTGCTGAGGTAATACATGGTCGTATTGCCTGTCTGGACTTTAACCACTTAACCCTGGAGCTGAGGAGCAAAAGCCGACAGTGCCAGTCTGACTGCTCTGAGCTTCAGCAGGTTTATGCAGCATCAGGACTCCTCAGGGGTCCAGAACCCATGGGCTCTGCTTCCACCATGAGAGAAGCATCGGTCGCAAGAACGACCATCGGCTCGGGGTGGACAAACGGTATCCCTTCCTGCAGATGACCTGGGATGGTCCACCACTGGAGATCGTCCCACATCTTCTGGGTGACCGTGACCGGCTGGTCGAAATGACAGACGCTGAGTCCACTGTGCGACCAGCTACCACTGGAGGGGGTGCATGTGCAATCTGGCCCAATGGACCACTGAAGTGCATGCCACCATGTAACCCAGAAGGCACAGAAGTCCCGGGCAGGGTGTAAGTGCCCAACCAGAAATGATTCTGCAAAGGAGGAAAGAACCTCCGCACTGTCCACTGGGAGCTGAGCTCTGGCTTGAAGAGAGTCGAGCTCTGCCCCAATAAAGCCCATTACCTGAGAGGGCATGAGTTTTGACTGCCTCATTGATCAGGAGGCCCAACAGGAGGGAACAGGTTCAGAGGGCCAGGTCCCAGGACCTCTCCACCTCCTGAAGGGAGGAACCTGCCAGGAGCCAATCGTCGAGGTAAGGAGTATATCCGAACCCCTTGACGCCGTAGATGGGCTGCCACCACTGTGATGCACTTGGTGAAGACCAGGGGGGCCGATGACAACCCAGAAGCGGAGGAACTGCTGGTGGGATGGATGGATTGGGACGTGAAAAAATGCGTCCTGTAGATCCAGTGAACAGAACCACGTTTCGCTCCAGAGATTGTATGATCTGATTAAGAGTTACTATCCGGAAAGTAAGAGACCAGAGATAATTGTCGATTCAGGTCGTGGAGATCTAGGATGGAGCACCAATCCCCCGTCCGCTTGAGCACCAGGAAGTATCTGGACATGAAGCCTGGGTCTGTAGGATAATCCGGCACTGGAGCTAAGGCCTCCTTGCAAAGGAGCCGAGCAATGTCGTCCCAAAGGGCTGACTTGAGTGCAAACTGAGATCATTACCTCCAGAGGGGTACGGGCTCAGCAGGGAGCATACTGCTCGAATTCTAGAGGCAGTCCCTGACCGACCACTTCCAGGACCCACCTGTCCAAAGTGATACTGGACCAAGCAAAAAGTGGCGGAGCCTGCCCCCATGGGAGGACCCAGAACTGGCATGGCCACCCCTGACCAGGCACTGGGCAGGCTTACAGGAGGCGGCGGCTCCTAGACCGGCACCTCTACCTCCTTTGCGGAGCCGTTGGGGACTCTGCTTGGGCCTGGGGTGCCAAGCTTAAGCCTGTTGCTGCTGACCTCCCTGGAAAAAGGGCTGTCTAACCACAGGAAAAGAGTGCCAAAAAGGCTTCTTGCACTTCTGCTGGTTCTTGCCTAAAGAACCCTTTGCAGAAGTGGCATCCAAGGTGGCACTGGACTGCTCTATGCAATGGACATGACCTGCCACACTCTGACCAAAGAGATCGGTGCACCAAGGAAGGGCACGTCAGCTAACTTGTGCCAAGTATCCACTGGGAAAGAGGATAATCTCAGCCAGGCCCTGCAGTGAGTGGCCACTGCAGCTGCTAGTGAACGGGCACTGAAATCTCCATATCCAAGGCCATCTGGAGCTGCTGTTTTGCCAACAGCATGGCCCTGGTCATGGATCATCACCTAACTGTAAATCCAAAGCTACATGCAGACTGTTTTGGTTACACTTGTACATTTCTATGACTGCCCCACTCACATAAATTACTAAGACATATTTTGACAATGATTTTTCAAATTCATTTACGGAGATTACTAAGAAGTCATTTTGAAACAAAAGTTTCATTTGTTTTCAGAGATGGAAATCCTTTATTTCTTGGAACCAGCAAGGGACATTACAAGTCTGATTCAAGTACAGAAAGAATATTGGGGAGTGGACTACAGTTATACACGCACTTCATTTCAGGTTATCTCATGCCTAGCCAGATCAGTACATAGCATGTGTGAGGAACCATTAAGAATAGTCAAGGCCATCACTTTGCATTTGCCTGTCTTCCTACAACCTGCAAGTTGACGACAAGAGCCTGCAAGCTAAACAACTTGTGGAGGCACACACGTATGCAGCACTGTTTCTGTACAAAAATATCTGCTAACTCTTAAACAACTCTGCAGATGGCAAGGTGTATTGATGGCATTTAAAATAGTAACACTAAGTAACACCAAGCTATCCAAATAAGTGTGACTTAGGACATCATGACAGTAGTATCAGAATATCTTTAGTCATAATGGAACCTAAATTTGGACACCACTGTAGGTACAATTTAGCCCTGAAATGCAAAAATGTGCATCAAATAAAGCATGTAGATGCACTATATTATAAGAAACCCTGTGCCTAACCCCTTACTGAGATTTTATTCCCTTAACCACAGATTCCTCCTCCTGCCCAGTGATTTGCTTCAATCTTAACTATGCAAATTTGCATCTTTTCTCAACACTGTCAGAAAAAAGGTCAGTGTCATGACAGATCTTCGGTAATTATAAGCTCAAAGGCTAATCACATAATGTTCCAAAAAGAATTTTAGCTTGGTGATAACCTGCTACATACATAAGATTTCAGTTCTGTTTTTCACAGCCATGAAAACTTCTTGAAATACTAGAAAGGTGCTTCAAAAATGACCTACTCAATAGTCAGTCTGAAAGAGCTCGAACAGGAAGTATTTTCACTTAAAACCTGCCATGTGAATAGGGATCTTATCAGTGTAAGAAACGGGGTATACACTACTTAGAGATCATTTTCAATATGACTTTTAGCTGTCACTGTAAATGGAGACCTCAGAAAGAATTTTGGAACTTTCCTTACTCATGTAATGTGAATGATTTTTTTGAGGTTATCAAGAAAAAAAAAAGTCCCCAAAGCCCTTTGGCAATGATGACTGAGGGTACATCATGACAAGATTAGACAGGGCAGACACTGTCCAGAGGAGGGTAAATAAAAGGTACAGGGGCTGCATAAGAAGTTTTAAGAGTTGAGACTGACATTAGGGCTGGATTTAGAGTTTGGGGGGCCCACAGCATTATTAATGAAGTCATTGTGGCCCCCCTACTTGGCTCACCTTCACCCCATGTGTTTGACTGTTGCCCATAGGTGATTCTTTTTATTTTATTTGCAGCACAGCCAGTGGTATATTTACATGTTTTAGGGGGACACAGCAGTGTTAGCCCTTTGGGCTGTTTTTCCCATCCCATCCATTGCTACCCATATGCATGTTGGGCTATAGCTTGGTGAGGCATTTTATGACATCATGATGTCACATCAGAAGGAGCTGCATAGACCATTCTTTCTGCTTTAAAAAGATAATAAGATAAAAGAAAACTTTAAAACAATTAATAAGGTTAACTGCTCTGTTTAGGGGGCCCCCATGAGCAAGGGGCCTCCAGCAACTGCAGGGCTGACTGGTGCCAAAAGTCAGCACCTTCAAAGAGTGGAGGGAGAGGGGGAACATGGTAAAGACTTTTATTTTATTTATTTAGCTTTTGTTAACCGGGTAAGCGCACTAGCCATAAAATGACTATTTTCAGGCACGACCCGGGAGAGTACAGACATGCAGAAACTTAACAGGATAACAATTTATAAGTGCTTTACATACAATGAGTTAAAGAGGATACAATATATCGTAACATACAAAGTAAAGCTCTTTACGTACAATGAGTTAAAGTGGATACAATATATCAGAGACATACAGAGTAGACCATTCATAAGTTCATTGGTACCTACCTATGCAATGAATAGAGAGGACCTTGGACAATAAATTATCAGGTGACATATCATATAAACAGAACAAGGTACACAAAAACAGGTAATATAAAAGGAAGAAATAACCATTGAGAGCAGGAGGTATCATTAAGGAAAAGGTCAGTAAGTGAGGAAAAGGGGATCATGTCATGAAATTAGATCATATGAGTTATTTATAACTACCTCACAGAGTTGAAGAAGGTACAGGAGGGGGGTATTTTTCAGAGCAGTAGATGCATGAGAACAAGATGACATGCAATTACACTGGAAGGGGACAATTTAGGAGAGATGTGAGGAAGTACTTCTTCACCAGTGGAGATAATGGGGTGAAAACTGTGATGGGCTTCAAGCATGTCTGTGATAAGAGCAAGGGAATCTTAGATGGGAAGTGAGGGGGAGGGAGCCAGTGATCAAGTAGAGTCTGTGGCGACAGTATTGGCAGGGACAAATGGGCAGACTAGGTAGGCCAAGTGGTCCTCATCTGCTATCAGGTTCTATGTTTAAATGTAGAAGGACTCCTTGGTTTCTCCAAATTTTGAGTAACTATACTAATATGTGTGCTAATTATAAAATAATTTTAACTTCTGCTTTTGCAACCTAGTAAAATAAGGTTAGAAGGGACGGCAGGTCAATTATGTCTTACCCATGCTTCATAGGCAGGTATGAATTGGCACTCTGTGTAAATATGCACTAAATTAAACATAGAGATATATAGCTAGCTAGATATTTAGATAAACAGGTATTCAGATAGATAGACAGACAGATAGGCAGACACCATTCTAAGGTTAAAGGCGATTCAAAAAAATTAAAGATATCACACACAGAGCAACAAATCAATATGAAGAGAAGATCAACATAATTTATAGTCAACAACCATCCTAAATATATTAACTGAAAATTCTAAGTTTTTTTTTTTTTTTAGCTTCAAGATCTTATTGATCAATTGGCAGAGTACAGTACAGTATCTAGGTAGAATATCTTGCAAAAGAATAAAGTCCACCCCTTCATGCAACTTTTGTATTTTAATTTTTGTTAAGAAATAAAGAACCAAAACTGAAAATAACTGTGCACCCCAGTTTTCCCTCCCTCATCTTCCCCCAATAATGTTGCATGAAGCCTGTGAATTAAAGGCCAACCCCTCTGACCATAGACCTAAAGGTTGCCTACAACTTAATCTTGTTTTCAAGGTGTTCCCTACCCACTCAACTACCTAGGGAATCCAATGATTCCCTTGGTAAGCAGCAATTTGGCTAGGCTTAGCTTGAAGGCCTGTACTGTCCACTAGTAGGCTGCTCCATTGGTTCATCAGCCTCTGAGTGGCACAGAGTGCCTCCTAACATTGTACCAAATTAAACATATCTGAGCTTTAGGGCAGTCCCTCATGTCCTCTGTGTTACTCCTCATACTGTTGAATATGCAGAAAATTGACATCAAATCCTGAGTTAGCATCCTTTCCTCAAATAGGAACATTTTGAGGGCCACAATCTTTTTCTTGCTTTACAGTTCATTTGTCAATGTTCCCTCATGGTTCTCAAAATGTACTGGAGCTTTAAAAACAGGTAATGTGAAAGGCAAAACATATCTTAGTTTGAATACAGGAGTGTATTAAGATTTGGAAGCCACCCATGGTGTATTCACATCTCCTGGTAAAAATGTTCATTGAAACAGACAAAGTTTCAGTGTGATGAGTCATGAGAGACAGTGCCAGGAAACACATGGAATCCCTTTGAGAATATTGAAGAAATGCAGTTAACAAGTAGAGTGAAGGGAGCTACAAAAGGCAATCTGTAAGATTTTCTCCATTTGTTATTTATGTTTTTGATAACCGGGTAGGTGCACTGATCCAGTGGACCATTTTCAGTCATGATCCGGGCCACAGGGTGACAATACAGGGAAAAATAACAGTGGACACAGTTTACATTGTAGTATACAGGTTTAGCAACATTGTAGTTCAGTGAGAAAGTCATTTTTACATGAAGTATGCAGGCATGGGGTTATATTAAACATTTAACAAAAGTCAGACAAAGGAGCAGTTTTAACCCGGCAGACTGTTCTTGATATAGCCAAAGTATACACTCCTGCCCTGTCAGGATTGCCGGGGCAGGTAGGGTGGGGGGATCCTGTATGGGTAGGCTGTGCTAGTCATCACTGATAGTCATGCAAATTTGTAGTGCTTAGGATTGAAAGGGGCAAGAGTAAGTATTAAAATAGGAGTCCTGAAATAATTAAGAATTTTACAAAGTCTAAATTGTGATTTTTTTTTTTTTTGCATTTAAATGTTTTATTATTTTTGATGATTTTTGTTCTTGTAATACATAATTGATTGAAGAGAAAATATCATTGTACATGTCAAGCAGCTGCCCTTGAATTACATTTAGGACTGCACAATGTGTCAAGTGAAGAAGATTGTCACTTGTCTAGGGCTGGTGAAATTAGCAAATGTTTTTGTGAAATTTTGTGACATGTTTCAAAATTATTTAATTGGTCATAACTCAGTCATTCTTACAGCTAGAGACCTGCAATTGGTCTCTATAGTTTCAGTAACAGACCCTAAATGGATGCCAAGTTACATCACATTTGCATGGGGGATGTGAAATGTATAGGGGTCAAAATCTGGCAATTTACATATAATGTTTGTGAAAACTTCAGAAAATATTTCTCTTCTTACAACATAGCCACCTTCAGAGCTAGATCACTGAACATTTATACGCATACTTTTTTTGAAGAGTCTTAGAAACTGATAGGAGGGCAGTTAATAAAATAAACTGTAACTTACAGGTGATCATAATTTCACAATTTAATAATTTGTCAAACTGTCAAAAATTGAGCCAGACCAGTGGCAAGGAGGGCTGAAATGCTGAATGCCTTATCTCTTGCCACACCAGCAACCTGGATTTGGGAACAAACTAGGGTCTCTTGAGACCTGGTCCAGGAAAAGAGAATTGAGCATCCATTAATGGCTGTCCTCCTTCGAGATGGGGGGGTAGCAGGTACTGCTACATGCTTGCCACATAGCAAAGGGTGATTTGTACTGCAGTACTGGCATACCTAGCTTACTGGGAACATCTTAATGTAGTACATTCACACAATAGCATGGGTTCCTGCCTAGGGTAAAGGCAAAAAAGAGAGAAAAAAAATCACCAACAGGAAGAAGCTGGAACTCTACAGGCCCCACACCATCTTCAGAGGCATCCCACTCACCCATGATGGCAGGAAGCAGCAGATATGGTAAATCCAGGGTTGATTGGGTAATGGGGGAGGGTCACAAACCATAAAGGGGTTGGTGGGGGAAAGTGAAATAAAAACAAATGTGCAAAATGTTTTAAAATATTTGGATGTCTGTAGCCCCAGTGCTATTGCAGGTATACACCCACAATTTGGCATGCACACCCAAAGTAAATAGGCCCTGAGATAATAAAGCTTGATGAACATATGGCTTAGTAGGTAAATATTTACTGTGAAAATTTCAGAAATTACTTACTGGAAAATGTGCTCAAAAATAGGGCTATGCTTGAGCCAAATAGTAATTTCCAAATATCATGAATAGTAGGCTTCCAGATTATCTGGATTCCATTCCCAGTTACTTCACTATTTGGCCACTATTTGGAAATGACTATTCAGTGAGATTTTCAAGTCTTGCAGAGCTCTGTTGGCCAATCAAATGCAGTTCTGGAGCTCATAGATGAGCACACCATATGACTACCCCCTATGCTTAATGTATTTTTTCATGAGGCAGGACCCTGAGTGTGCACAGCTGTGTGCACACAGTTTTTGAAACAAAGTTCTGCAGTTCTCAGCCAGTCAGGCTTGACTAACTGAATTATTGTTATTAGTCATCTGGTTTTGAGCTTGTATACCTGTACAACTGAGAAGTGTGTCAGCTGATTCCCCCCTTCTGCAGCTCACTGCACACAATTAATCTGTCAATGTGGAATCTATTTTTTCATACAGTATGTCTATGCCTTCTGTGTTCATGGCTGTGTACATGTGTTTTGTTTTTTTTTGTAATTAAATGCTGCAATTCCTAGTGTAACAAGATTGGGTCACTGAGTTGGGAGTGTGTCATCTGCCAGTTCCTTGCTCAGTTCCATATTCAGCTGAGAGGTTGCCCTCTTCTTCCCCCTTCTTAGTAGCAGTGTTTGTTTTTATTTGCTGTTGTTTTTTTGTGGTACAGTATACTTGTTAGGGTTGGCATATGTATTACTGTTGTTCCACAAGCACTTAGTAAAGCATTACACACACAGACACTACCCAGTAGCAGTTTGGATTTTACATAGTAACTACTACTCACATGATCCATCATGTCTTAGCATCCTGTCAAACATGCTTGACCCATCCCTAGTAAAGCACCTTTACTGCCAGCCCCAAGTGGTGAGGGACAAGATGACAAATCCACATAAGTACAGCATATCCAGGAGATTACTGTTGGTGCTGTTCCTGGGCTGCCAAACCACAAAACAACCTATGTAAAGCAAAGGAAGCATGGGGGGATGTCAGTTACAAAATACAATTAACAGTGGAGCGTAAAGTTGCCAATACATTTATTTATGCTAAGCTTGGACAATGCCTAAAAGCCCATTTGCTTTGACCAGAACTTGGTCTTTGTCAGGGGGAATGTCTGCAGTATGCAAACACACAATGAATATACAACAATTAAAGAAACACACACCATAGATAAGTGAAGTTATAATGAGACTCAGATGCCCTTCTGAAAAAGCAATCCTAAAGTAGTATGCCCAAGGATGAGATACTGCATCAAAACTACAAAACATCATAAGATCAGGTCATAGAACAGCACCAGACAGTATGCAATGCAGTACCTTGCAAAATTACTGTAAAATGTCACAGTATGCTGCAAGGAGCAGTGTAAATCAATGGCAATTAAGCCCTCTTGTCATGCAATGTTTTGTGATGTCATTTACTGTAAAGTAGTGAATTACATCCTGTCTTGCTCTGCTTTATATTATTGATACCTATAAAATAAGCAAATAAAGTCCTGAACCCTGATTGGATGAAACAGATTTTCAGCTGTGTCCTGATGAGGACATAACCATACAAATAGCACTACTTCTGGCAACCTCAGCCCCGTAACAGAAAGATATCAATGTGCCACCTTCACCAGCCATCAGACACCTACTACAGTGAGCAGTTTTACACTGCAAAGACAACGGCGGTCTTCGAAAACTCTGTAGTACTGAAACTGTCACTCCTGCTTCATCATGATCTTAAAAGAGACACAACACATTGTTCACGATCTGTCTTCTCTGAGTCACACACTTCCATGCCCTGATAATTTAGATAAGAGAGAGACACTTTATAAAACTGATAAGATCACGCTCCCTCTGTATGATTGAAGTGACAGCCACAGGAAGACAAGCAGTCTCTCATGCACATTGTTGAATGAGAGCCACGCATGCGGTGGCTTTCAAACCTTGGAACAGAGATCCAGCGAGCATGTCAGCAGCCAATGAAACCTGCTTTCAAATAAAAAAACACACCACTCCTCCACAGGCACTTTTAACCATATTTAAACAAGCAAAAAAATTCCATTAAGAGTGACCACCTGAAGTGAACATTGATCTTGGAACAGAGATCCAGCAAGCCTGCCAGCTGCTTTGAAATAAAAAAACACACCCGCATCTCCACCACAATTCTTAACCATATTTAATTAAAGAAAATCCATAAACAGTGACTACCTGAGTGAACACTGCAATCTAGTAAGCACTGTTTAAAAAGCACTAACTATGGTGGCTGCAGTAGCATATGATCACTGTCACTGAAACGGGATGGTCAATGTCCTACTACCAAACACGCAACAAAATTAATGTCGGATGAGGGGAGTAGAAAGGTAACAAAAGTAGCAGTGAAAGAACCCAAAAGCAGGAGTGCTAGACATAGAAACACAGACAAATAAATGCAGAGCCCTGTACTGCTAATGAAACACTTGTCATAGTACTTTAATAGCGGGACTATTTTTTTAGTATTTCATCAATTGAAACTTCCACTTTTTATATTTTTATGTTTTTTTTATTCATTTAAAAATAAAATTAATTTATCTGTGAGGGCCCATTTTATAAGCATGTTAAAACATTCTGAGGAGTGGGTTATGGCCTGATAAGAGCACTTCCCAGGTGCTGAAGGCACTCAGCGCAAATGCCTCATGCCTCATAATGCACCTGAGCCATGTTCTTTTCAGGCCATGACCTACACCTCATCGTGTCTTATTGCTTGCATAATACAAAGCCAGAGAAGGGGATGAGATAGACTATATACTATAAACAATGACAGACAGGTGTCTCTCTGTATTTGGTGGGCTGAAATACTTTTCTTCCCAAGCAAGCCTTTTAGTTCTGGTGGCACTGGGAATGGTACTACTACTAATACCAGCAGTACTACTACTACTAATGCTACCACTACTAGTGTCACCACCTGTTCATCAACACATTCACTGTCACATCCTTCTATGCCAGTAGTAAGAGGTTGTTAGAGCTTACATGCCTTGTACAGGAAGCAGCAGGCACCACCTCCAGTGTTCTCACTGCTATCACTATGGCTGCTACATTCACAGCCACTGTACTTCCCACCACCAGTGCCATTCTTGCTGCAGCCACCCTTTCAGCTGTCACCTCCACTGTAGCCAGTGTTACCACTATTCCTATGACCATGGCCACAGCACTTTCTGTCCCTGTGACTGTGACCATGTGACCTGCAACCATGAACATCCTACATTGTTGACCCAACACACTGCATGATATTGTTTTTGCAGCGCTATGTGTGTGGTGTGATGGATGGAGTGTGCCACATGTAGCTTGTGTTGCATTAGTGACAGCCATATGTTTGTCCTTGAAGTGTCATTGGATTGTCTATGGTACAGCAGGTTCAAAGTAGGATTAATGATGTTAATTCTGTGCTGTCCTTAAAAAAACATCTTTCCTGGCTGAATACCAAATACTGAATGATGAATACATTAATACCTGAAACCCAAAGATAGAATATTCGGCCGAATATTAGGGAAAATATATTTACACAGCCCTACTCAAAAATGTATGCATGCATATAGGTCCCTATGCACAAAGATGTGGAGTGGGTACATGCCACATAGCTCTGGCACGTAGCCCACCCTGCACCTGCCCACACCCAATGTTCCCCCATGTGGCATGCAAGAATCCAATATGCACCCCCTCAAGCACTCGAATCCCAGACTGAATGTGCAGATCCATGCGGGGTTGGGCAGGGGGCCGGTGCGGAGGGCATGGCCGTACTGTGCACCATTCATGAAGGTGCAGAGTGCAGTGTGTGTGTGTGGGGGGGTGATGGCTACACCTTCTGAGGGCAGCCATAACCCCTAACCACCCACCACGGGATGCTGTCATATTCTGCAATGGGGATGGCGAGGGTCATCAGACCCCCCATTAAGGCCACACTAGCTGTCGGGCCACTTGGAGAGGACTGGGGCAGACATCTATGGGAACCACCCCCTTTGCTATTGGCACACTGCATGCTGGCTGCCAACATGGCACCCCATAGGTGCAAGTGATCTACTGCAGGACCCAGATTGGACAGCTAATTGGCTGCTAGCCTAGGACCTCCACTCTTTACCCATCAGCCCCCTGCAATCCTGCATGCTGGGGGTGGGTCTGCATATGGCAGCTGTGTGGTGGCCGGTATTCATGAATACGGCCAATGTGTGGATCTCCTGAGGGTGCAGAGCTGTCCAGGCAACATACGTGTGTTATGTGTGTACCCCCATACCCCTTAGTGATAGGCCCTATAATAAGAAGTGCCACTTGAGTTCCACTTGTGGAATTTAGCTTTCACAATGCACTTATCACCATGGAATCCACTTAATTGCACGAGCTATTAGAATTACTGTAATCCCTTTTCAGGTGACTATTTTGTCTTCCCTGCTTTTTTTCTTTCCGCTTGATCACATGGTCTCTGTGGATTTGCTTGTAACACTGATTTCCTCCTTATCTTTCACAGATGAGCTCTCATCAAAAAAGAAGAACCTACTATATTCATTGTTGGATCTATCCCTTTGTAATAGGTAGAATTTCTTCTTCTTCTTGTTTCCCCAGTCATTTGTTTTTTCCCTGTCTCTATGAGTTCCTGTATGTTCTGGAATTTCAAGTGTATTTGGTACTCAGACCTGTCAATTTTGCTGGTGTGAATCTCATATGTCCATCTTTCAAATGAGGATTGTCCCTGTATACTTCTGACTAGTTGGTAAGGTTTCTCCTTCCTTATCCATACCAGCTGTAGATGTCTGGTTGGTGAAAAATGGTGGATCGTTTGTGCTCTGAGCTGAATTAGCAGAAGAACCTGAGATGTGGGACTTGGGACTGCAGGTACATGCTAATGAAATTTGGCATATTATGAAATAGAATTGTTAAGCCATTGATGTCATACTATTTAATAATAATACTCTTCTGAATATATTTGGAACAGGAGCTATTTTTCAATAACCTTTTATTCACTCACAGCTGCTTACATTAGGAAGATGGTAAAATGGAATGGAGTCAGGACCCCTTCCCCCTCAAGTTGGATCTGGGAACAGTTGGAATAATCAGTACCAGCATGGAGACAAAATAAAATTAGATGAAACCAAGGATTTCATGAAAATGGAGAAAAGGACAGATATAGACAGGAATAATATAAGTGTATGGGGGTTTGGTCTCAGCTTTAGAGAAAAGTTAAGGATGCAGCTGATCGGAAGTTCTCTTCTCTTCTTTTCTTTAACTCCTTACTGAACAGTTAAGTTCTTCTAATAGTTCTCCTTACTGTACTAATTATTAGGCTCAGAGTTCAGAGCATCAGAATCCTGGAGAGAATTTGGCACAAATTGTTATTTTGGTAGTACTCCATGACGGTTATAATACAGAGTTACTGGGGAATGTAGACCCATTCTGTTAGTTTTTGATCTTGCTGCAGACTTTTGAACAGGTGTGCAGGGCTGGGATTTTTAATTTTTTTGGACATTGAAATATTAAAATATTTAATACTGATTATTGAATCCTATTTAAATTTTACAACTGTATTTATTTAGTAAGTGTGATTTTAATTTTACTTTTCTCAGGCCAACAGTCATGTGGGACTTTTCTCCACTCAGAGTCCATGTAAAATAATGATGCTACCAGCTATCAGCTGGTTCTGATTCATTAAAGTCAGTTGTCCCAATTCTCAAAGCTTCTGGATGGCACAAGGGGCTTGCCTCCAAGTGATTGACATCATTTTTTGATTGCCCATATTTTACGTAATGGTATGTGTATGTAGGAGAGCCACTTCCACTTACACATAAATAAGGAACCAAACAACAGCCTCTTAGTGCTGAAAAGGAACCATTGTAACTCTTATTTGGCACTATCTCAATAACTATAGCAACTATGAAAAAAATTACACTTTAGTTATAATCATGACTTTGAAACCCCCACACATGCTTACTAAGCTGCAGGTAGCAAAAAATCTGTATCTCAAATAATTTTCAAGATACGGCTGCCAAAAAGCACCATGGGCACAGGCACAGCAATGTTATCCTGTTATCCTATGGGATATTTCTCAAATTAGGAATGCTGTAACTGTGGGTGCATTAAATATTTTGGTACCAAATCATCAAAATGCACATCTGTGGAAACAGGGCTTGCTACCCTGCAACTTTCAGCCCAAAAGCACAATACACCTTGGCACAATGAAGAAAACAAAACATGGGACAATGTTTTCGAGAAGTGCTTTCACAATAACTTTAATGTGTTTGCAGCGCTCCCATGGAATGTTTGCTAGCACAAAAATATGTAGCTGAGCTACCTTTTTTTTGTGCGAGATCACTACCACGCACACAAAAAATGTTTCCACATCAAAAAAATGGCAGAATGGTGGACACATTTTTAAAACCATATTGTCAGGCTACCTGCACAAAAACTGATGCCACAGTCATGTTCCTCAGGACCCGATTAGGTAAACACAAGTGTTGGTGTTTAGCAAGAGGCTGTATATTTTGGTCTAAATTGTTTTTTGTCTCTTTTACTAACTAAAAACAAGATGGCAGCAGCATGAAAACAAAATTCTGGAGCACAACAACAAAAGGGTGTTCACGAAAGATTTTACAGTGCACATAAAAATTTTCTGATAGGCTAAAATGGGACATAACAAACTTGCATAACTTTGGAATGGATTAAGATTGTTTCACCAAATCTTCAAAAGGCACCAGTTTGTCCAAGGCCACATATAGACATTCAAATTTGAATCCACTCAGAAGCATTCTTCAGTCATTTAAGCCCTAGTAAAAAATGTGCAAAAGTTGAGGATTATTTACTTTTTTTACACTTTACAGTTCTGCATCCATATATCTGACTGGAACAAACCTTTCCAGATTCAGAGATCTATGATTGGACGGCATGCATGCACAATTTCAGGCAAATCAGACAAACAGTTGCAAAGTTATTAAAGTGAAAACTTTGGGGTTTAACATAGAAGTGGCCCACCAACCCTAAATGTAATTGCCCTGTGTGTATGTGTGTGTGTGTGTGTGTGTGTGTGTGTGTGTGTGTGTGTGTGTATATATATATATATATATATATATAAAATACATGATAGGCACAAGTGTGATATGGAAAATATTTTCACTCTTCTAGAGTGACCTCTGTATACTCACTAGTGGCGAAGCCACAAATGAGGTTTCAGAGGTCACTGTACAGGACTGAACATATTTCCCATATCACACGAGTGCACATCATGTATCCTATTTATTCAATGGGGGCCTCATTGTTGCAAAATGTACAATTTGCATGGCTTTGAGTGGCTTTGCGTGGGTTCAGTGTGGGTTACCGGGGGTGTAATAAACAGCATTTATTTTAACTCTGCTGATGTCATCAACAGTTATTTCACTGCAGTGAAAATAACTTGTTTTATCTCACTGGAATATGTTTAACCCCCTTGTATATATATATACATATATATATATATATATATATATATATATATATATATATATATATATATTATATATATATTTATACACCTTTACATATACAGTGGCATCCCCCAGGATGAAACCCACTTTTAAAGCACTCTGAGTATGCTGCAGCAGACCTATTGAATAAAGCAATGTAATTCAATGGCAATTAGTCCCCTTTGTCATGTAGGAAACTGGCATTTACTTCATCCTGGCAGTGTCACATTTTCCTGAATGAGAAAGGGGACTAATTGCAATTGAAATTAAATTGCTTTATTCAGTAGGTCTGCTTCAGCATTCTGCAGAGTGCTGTAGAATGCTGCAGAATTGAGTTTCATCCTAGGGAATGCCTGTGTGTGTGTGTGTGTGTGTGTGTGTGTGTCTATATGTATATATATATATATATATATATATATATATATATATTCATTGCAAAATAATTTGTTAATGCATCAGTTAGGGTCATCATTACAGCAACAAAAGTTTGGAAATTTGATGTTAGGGTTACCAACCCTAGCCCCCACCCCCACTCTCCACAGACCAACAGGCATCAGGGAGTGCCTTGGGGTTGTTGGCCCTAACCCTCACCCCACTCTATCTGTAAGGAAACTGAGTGGTACAGTATAGGGCAATGGGGTGAGAGTTGGGCATGACGATCCCCAAGGCACTCTCTGATGCCTGTTGATGTGTGGAGAGTGGTGTTGTGGGTAGGGTTGGTAACCCTAACATCAAATTTCCAAACTTCTGTCACTGTAATGACAACTCACACTGATGATTTAACAAAGATTTTTGCAATGAATTTTCTTTTTTTTTGAAAACTTGTAATGTTACTCGTATGTGGCATTAAGGTTTCTCTAACACTCCACACTCCCAAACCAGGCAGGAGAGCCGATGTGGGGTGTGTCTTTGGCTTCTTGAGCCTAACACTCACCCCATTCTCATAAAATCTACACATCTGCCCTTATTTACAGAATGAATGGGGTAAGCAATAGGCTTGAGAAGCACATGGCACACCCCCACACCTGCTCTCCTGCCTGGTTTGGGAGGATGGGTGTTAGGATTTCCCTAACACCTCATCTCCCAATTTTTGTCACTTTGACCATAACTGGAGCATTAACAAAGTTTTTTGCAATGACTTTCCTTACCTTTTGAGAAAGGACCCTGCACTCCCATCCCTTTGTAGATGTGTGTGTGTGTGTGTGTGTGTGTGTGTGTGTGTGTGTGTAGATATATGTATATATAAAATATATGAGATATGACATGGCCTGACTTCATATCATATTTATCTTCACTCGAGGCCAATGATATCTCATGAGTGGCAAAGCCATGAGTGAGCTGTCTTGATGTCATTGGCCTCGAGTGAAGATAAATATGATATCTTTAGTCAGGCGATGTCATGTTCTGTTTATACAATATGTGTTTTGGGTCACATGTGATAGAATCTCCTCAAACACATTTCCCAATACCCCCTCCAACACAAAAGATGGCATACAGTATGTTTTTTGGTAACATAATTATTTGATGGATTTTTGTTCAGGTTCAAGTTTATTGCAGGAAAGACTCCGTTGAGCAAGCTCAAGTAGTTTCAAAGAAATTTATCTGGTTGATCCTGCCATTATTTTTACATAAATAATCATTTAAATGAGCATTTAAAATGTATCTGGTTGGTCCTGTCCCTCTGAGGTTTGATAGCCCACTAATAGCCATATTGGTAGTTTCACAGTTTTCCTGAATTATTCCCTTCCAACAGAATTGATGACGTTTCATTAAAAAAAAAAAAAAAAGAAGTTGATCCTGCCGTATTTTTTTAGGTAAATACTGATTTAAAACACTTATCAGGTTGATCCTGCCACTCTGCACTTCAGTAAGCATAATAATACTTTCACTTTCTCCAGAAATATAGCGTGACCGAGTGGTAGTAAGGGACTTCCATAACTTGATCCCAGATCTTCACAGTAAAGCAGTCTGCATGAACTAAGTAAGAAAAAAATCTGTAGTTCTGGTAATTTTAACTGCATTTCTTCACAAGAAGCTGCCGATTGTACCAAGAATAGAGAGAGCAAGTTAGCAGCTTCAGAGCAGCTGAAGGAAGTGTGAGCACGTGTTGCCATAGCAACAGACACTCACTCCACCTTCTGCTGCTCTGAAGCTGCTGACTCGCTTTTTCTATTCTCGTTACAGTTGGCAGCTTTTTGTAGAGAAATGTAGTTAAAATTACCAGAAGTACAGACTTTTTTCTTACTTAGCTCATGCAGACTGCTTTACTGCGAAGGTCTGGGAGCAAGTTATGGGAGTCTCTTACTACAGCTCAGTCACACTACATTTCTGGGAGAAAGTGAAAGTATTATTAGGTTTACCGAAGTGCAGAGTGTCAGGGTCAACCAGATAAGTGTTTTAAATCATTATGTACCAAAGAAATATTGTGGGCTCAACCAGATGACAGAGGCTCGTGTGTGTGTGAGTGCAGGGGGTCACGTCCTGTAGACAGAAACTCACAATGGAAAGTGAAATACATTCATTTTTCATTGTATGACATACAGGATCATAGAGATATCACCATGACATATAGGAACATGAAGATATCACTATGACATATAGGAACATGGGGATATCAGTGATATCTTCACTGCCTGACTGGGATACTACTTTGTATCAGTACATTTCTCCCAAAACATATTTTGTATAAATATATATACATTCTGTGGAAGCACAGGGTCCTCTGGACCATGTGCTCCCATCATGCATACATTTTGTAATTGTTTCTGGTTTTCATGTGGGAGTGCAGTGCACTCTGGGCCCTGCGCGCCCATCTATGCATAAATGTACAGATATTTTAAAGATATCACATATCCATGTAGGAGTGCAGGGCCCAGAGGGCCCTGCACTGCCACTATTGCATAATGTAGGGCACTACACTCCCATTATTGCATAATGGGATCCAAATGTGGGAATGCAGGGCCACCTATATACCCGTAAGTATAGAGACATAGCAGACACCTAGAGACATTCCACGTAACCCTTGTGCTGTAAAAGTTGCAATATCTCAGGAACTGTAGGAACATTGGAAAAATGATTTTGAAGTTGTATTCATGGCCTGGCCACCTCCATGCATGCTTGAAGTTGTACTAAGCTGTGCTTGGCAAAAAATCTGTATCTCAAACTGTTTTTGAGATGTAGCCACTGAAAGGCGCGACAACCCCCCACTATGTTATCCTATGGGAAAATGTGAAATTTTGGAGTGCTGTAACTGTGGAACATGTGGCCATTTCTTCACCAAAATAGCAAAGGACACATCTGTGGAGCAAGGGCTTACCACTGTGCAAATCTCAGCCTAAAAGTCCCAACCATTGTCTTGCTATGAAGTAGCAAAGAAACTGTATTTTTGGGCTGTTAACGTTCTTTCACTTTCAGATCATATATATTTTTTTCCTATAGGCTATAATGGGAAACATTAAAGTTTAATCACTTTTGAACGGATTAATATTTTTTCACCAAATCTTTAAAAGACACATCTGTGAGGCAAAGGCTTTCTACCCTGAAAATTTCAGACCACAACCTAAAGCCATTTCTGAGATCCAGATGGACACAAATGTTTAAAAAAACATGGATTTTTCAGTTTCTTTCAGCACTCTATATATCAGAAACAACATGACAATTTCCCATGAAATTTGCCAGGGCTATCCCTAGACACTATGCATGCCAAGGTTCATGCAAATCTGTTGAACAGTTACAAAGTTATTAATATTCACAAATTCAGGTATATCTATCTATCTATCTATCTATCTATCTATCTATCTATATATATATATATATATATATATATTAGAGGCAAAAAACTCTGTTTAATGCATTAGTTAGGGTTGTTCCACAGCGACAAAAGTGAGGAAATTCGCTGTTAGGGTTGAAAACCCTAACTCAGAATTCACCCCCAGCACCACACACACACAGACACACACACACACATTCAAGTACGGGGGAGGACCAAGTCAACACAACCAATGACAGACATCCAGCAGCAGGTGACAGAAATAACAAACAATTGTCTAAATGTACTACGAGACATCCCCACCCACCTGACCAGGTACTGCATGCTCAGTGGAGATTAACAGCAAAACTGAGGCCATGTACACCAAACGTACACATCCCTGATTGCAGCTGCACACAACATACCATACTTAGTAGTTGCATGGCCTTACCTACCGATGCCCCACACCACACCACAACTGGTACTGTGCCGTTATTCAATATAAATGCTGAAGGTGCATGATGACAGTTGTATAAAGGTTTTAACACTAGTGAGTATACATTAATTAAGAGAAGCACATAAATTAACTACAAGACACTAGCATGCTCAAGATAAAAGTAGTGTTACATTTAGTATGTGATTTTCATAGTAGTACATTTACTGCAACGGTTTACTTAACATAGAGAGGCTGATGTAAACGTATGGAAAAGCATTGCCTGTTCAACGCTGTGAAATTCGCACTGCCAGTATCACATGCATTCTTACTGATGAAGTGTACTGCTGATGCATACATAGACCTTCAGTGTGTTTCAATACTAAAGATGAAGTAAGTATTCTTTGTAAGAAATATTGTAATTGCATGGATCAGGCCAAGCAACTTCTAAATATCATAGCACTACTGAGCCAACAATGATGTACCTGTATCGAAGATGTATATAGGATAGATTTTCCTGTAGGCACTTACTGAGTATGTTGTACCTGATAAAGACAATCTCATTGCATCTGTGATGACTAACTTATTCAAATAGTAATACATTTACTATTGTTGCAATGAGTGATCTATGCCACTTATGGACACAGTGTGATTTTTTTTTTTTTAACAGTTGTTTCATACTCAGGCTGTATGCCTACTGTTTGGGTTTGCCACACTTCTGTCAATGATGCTATCAAAGTGATAACTATGTTAATTGTGGTACAACAGGAATCAAGTAGGTATGGTGTAGATATAAACAGAATGTCTTTTAGTATTGATTTAACTCACAATGGGCTGACAAGGTTTTACAGGAACCGTACGACATAGAAAAAAAATTTAAAAGTCATATTATTTACAACTGTCCTGGCTAATTTGAATCTTAGCCCCATTGGAGGGCTAAGAAATTTTCTGACGAAAAGTCTGTATCTCGCACCGTTTCCGAGATACAGGCCCTGAAAGGCGCGGCGAACGCCGTAATGTTATCTTATGGGAAAAAAAGAAACGTTCGGAGCACCATAACTTTGCCTCCCTGTAATGTTTTTTTCACCAAACCACCACTGAAAGACACATCTGTGGGCTGTTGGCTGTCTTCCCTCCAAATTTCAGGAAAAAAGACCAAACCGTTATTTCGCAGCAGGGATCCAAAGGATTTCTGTATTGCGTCAGGTGCCGTAATGTTATCCTATGGGAAAAACTATCAACTTTGGAGTGCCGTAACTTTGCCGCCGTGTAATATTTTTTCACCAAACTACTGAAAGGCACATCTGTGGGCTGTTGGCTGTCTTCTCTCCAAATTTCAGGAAAAAAGGCCATGCAACTACTAAGTGTGGTTTGTTGTGTGCGGCTGCAATCAGGGATGTGTACATTTGGTGTACATGGCCTCAGTTTTGCTGTTGATCTCCACTGAGCATGCAGTACCTGGTCAGGTGGGTGGGGATGTCTCGTAGTACATTTAGACAATTGTTTGTTATTTCTGTCACCTGCTGCTGGATGTCTGTCATTGGTTGTGTTGACTTGGTTCTCCCCATACTTGAATGTGTGTGTGTGTCTGTGTGTGTGTGGTGCTGGGGTGACTGAGTTAGGGTTTTCAACCCTAACAGAGAATTTCCTCACTTTTGTCGCTGTGGAACAACCCTAACTAATGCATTAAACGGAGCTTTTTGCATCTAATTTCCCTTCTTTGTGAGAATGATAACGAGAAATAGTGAATGTAATGCTGCAGCGGGAGTGCGGGGCCCAAAGGGTCTTGTGGCATAGTAACAGGAGCAGCAACACAAACAGAAATGCTAACAGTGGCACACAGGGTAACACAAGCGCGAATGAGAACAGAAAGGGTAACACACAAGGTGGCGTAGACGGGAACGGTGTGCCACGTGATGTCTTGTCACATAGTAACATGGTGCCTGTAAATGGAAATGTCAATGGGCATGGTGACGCAAAGTGAAACAGAAAGAGAAACAGTACTGTAGACATAAATGGCAAAAAATAACAGAAACGCAAGTGCAAATGAAAACGCAAAGGATAATGCACATAGGGCCCCGTGCTCCCAGCACATAATGCAGCAGCGGGAGTGGGGGGCCCAAAAGGCCCCGCACTCCCACCACATGATGTCTTGTGGCATAGTAACAGGAAGAGCAATGCAAACAGAAGCGCTAAAAGTGGCGCACATGGTAACACAAGCACAAATGACAACAGAAACGACAATGCACACGGTGGCATAGATGGGAACAGTCTACCACATGATGTGTTGTCACATAGTAACATGGTGCCTGCAAACGGAAATGTCAATGGGCATTGTGACACAAAGTGAAACAGAAAGAGAAACAGTACTGTAGACATAAATGGCAAAAAATAACAGAAACGCAAGTGCAAATGAAAACGCAAAGGATAACGCACAAGGCCCGTGCTCGGCATATGTACGCAGCAGCGGAGCGCTGGGGCCCATGATGTCTTGTGCATAGTAACAGGAAGAGAACGCAAACAGAAGCACTAACAGTGGCACACAAGGTAACGCAAGCGCGAATGAGAACAGAAAGGGTAACGAACACGGTGGCATAGACTGGAATGGTGTGCCACGTGATGTCTTGTCACATAGTAACATGGTGCCTGTAAATGGAAATGTTAATGGGCATGGTGACGCAAAGTGAAACAGAAAGAGAAACAGTACAGTAGACACAAATGGCAAAAAAGTAACAGAAACGCAAGCGCAAATGAAAACGCAAAGGATGACATGAGAAGATAGTGCATTGGGATTGATCAGCCCCAACTCTCACCCCATGACATGTGTAAAGCAGCAGAAGTATAGGAGAATGGGGTGAGAGTTAGGACCCACGATCCCAATGCACACCCCAATGCCGTTGGGGGTGGGCTGGGGGTCCAAGGGGGGTTTTCAACCCTAACAGCAAATTTCCTCACTTTTGTTGCTGTGGAACAACCCTAACTAATGCATTAAACAGAGTTTTTTGCTTCCAATTTCCCTTCTTTTTGGGAATGATAACGAGAAACAGTGAATGTAATGCAGCTGGGCCCCGCGCTCCCGCCACATGATGTCTTGTGGCATATTAACAGGGACAGCAACGGAAACAGAAATGCTAACGGTGGTGCACATGGTAACACAAGCAAGAATGAGAACAGAAAGGGTAACGCACATGGTGGCGTAGACGGGAACGGTCTGCCACGTGATGTGTTGTCACATAGTAACATGGTGCCTGCAAACAGAAATGTCAATGGGCATGGTGACATAAAGTGAAACAGAAAGATAAACAGTACTGTAGACAGAAATGGCAAAAAATAACAGAAACACAAGCGCAAATGAAAACGCAAAGGATAATGCACATGGTGGCACAGACGTCAACGGTAAGTGAAACGGGTACGGAACTGCAAGCGGAAAGGGCAACAGTAACAGTAATGTAAGCGCACAGGCTGGTTTTCCCCAAAACCTGCATAGAGAAAGACAGTGAGTACAAATAATGTATGCATAATAATGAGTATCGGCGCAGAAAATGAGATCTTGGAATACTAAATACATTATATCTCAGGAACCGTACGACGTAGAAAAAAAATTTAAAAGTCATATTATTTACAACTGTCCTGGCTAATTTGGATCTTAGCCCTATTAGGGGCTAAAATATTTTCCAACGAAAAGTCCGTATCTCGCACCGTTTCCGAGATACGGGCCCTGAAAGGCGTGGCGAACGCCGTAATGTTATCTTATGGGAAAAAAAGAAAAGTTCGGAGCACCATAACTTTGCCTCCCTGTAATGTTATTTCACCAAACCACTGAAAGGCACATCTGTGGGCTGTTGGCTGTCTTTCCACCAAATTTCAGGAAAAAAAGACCAAACCGTTATTTTGCAGCAGGGATCCAAAGGATTTCTGCAATGCGTCGGGCGCTGTAATGTTATCCTATGGGAAAAACCATCAACTTTGGAGTGCCGTAACTTTGCCGCCGTGTAATATTTTTTCACCAAACTACTGAAAGGCACATCTGCAGGCTGTTGGCTGTCTTCCCTCCAAATTTAGGAAAAAAGACCAAACCGTTATTTTGCAGCAGGGTGCTAAAGGATTTCTGTAATGCGTCGGGTGCCGTAATGTTATCCTATTGGAAAAACTGTCAACTTTGGAGTGCCCTAACTTTTCCACTGTGTAATATTTTTTCAATACAACACTGAAAGGCACATCTGTGAGATGTCGGCTCCGTTCCCTCCAAATTTCAGCCCAAAACTCCCTACGGTTCTTTTGCAGCGCAGTGCCAAAGAATCGCTGTCAGTGTCCCACAGATGGAAAATTACTGTCGCACGGCGAAAGTCAGTAAAAAGTTTGACACTTTCATGAGCACGGAAGTAATTTGCGAAGTACTTTTCCAGAAATTTGAAAACATATTTCTGGGGTGTTTACCACAAAATAAAGACATGGCAAGTATCCTCAGGGTCCGACTAGGTGAATACAAAAGAATTAGGTTGCTAGAGGGTCCCAAATTTAAATGCCAACCATTTTTCTGATCACCAACTGAAAACAAAATGGCCGATTTGCAAACGTAACAGGTCCATTTGCGAAAGTAAAAATGCATTTGAGAAAGTGTTGAACTTTTTGTTAACTTTTCCCATTGACATAATGGGAAACTGTTTTTTGAATAACTTTTGAACCGTTTAATATTTTTTCACGAAATCTTCGAAAGGCACATTGGGGATCCTGGCTGCACACTCCCTGAAGATTTCAGAATGGTCGCGCAAACCGTATGACCTGTAGGCGTGACCATAGAATTCCAGAAAAAGTGTAAACGCGTGCACAGATCACGCTTAATAACTCCGCAGCCGTATATCCGACCACTAAAAAACTTGGCAGATCCCAAGTCCTATGGTTCTTGATCATGTATTCCAAATTTCAGCTAAATCTGTTTTACAGTTGCAAAGTTATTAAGGTGCAAAGTTTTGGGATTTAACATAGAAATGGCTCCTCAACCCTAACTATAGTGGCACTACTGTGCCACTATAATATATATATATAATATAGGGCACCGTTGCACCCCAATAGGGTAGTTGGGGTTGAATAAGCACTTTAATGTTAAACCTCACATTTTACATGTTAATAACTTTGCAACCATTCAATGGATTTGCACAAAATGTGGACTGTACAGTCTGGTATAGTAGATCTCTTGATTTACTAAGTTGCATTTTGGTTGGACATACGATTTTTGTGCAGCGAAATGACAAAAAATGCACTTTTTGCCACTTTTGAAGCATTTTTTGCCTGTGGCGTTGCACACACACCATGTGGTCTTTTGGTCTGAAACATGGAATGTTGAAAGAGGTTGGGTCAAGGACCAACCCAGCATTAGTTTGGTAAAAAAATATTCATCCATTCCAAAGTTATTTAATTTTTAATTTTTGAGTTCTGAGTATGCTCAGGTCACTCAAAAATGTATATGTATATTTTGCAAAAGAAAAATGGTCTCACAGTAAAATATTTTGCAGGCTTGCAAAGGAAAAACCTTAGTCCATCAGAAAAATTCTTCTTTCATGAGCCGCCATTTTGTTTTTAGTTTTCCCGTCAAACAAAATGTTGTAGCTTTCTCCATGAGTGACTTTTGGGGCTAATGAGGCATGTGTTTTATTTAAGGTGACCCCCTCTACCAAGCCATGCCTCTGGTTTGCTTCATTTCTGTCAAAAAATATGTTTTTAAAAATTAAAAATTCTTCTTTCGCTATTCACTAACGATCTTCATTCGCAAGCCTGCAAAATCCTAGTCCACGTGACGATCTTCGTTCATGATCTTCGTTCATGAGGGGATGACCAGATAGCCATATTTTCATGACCAAATGTCCCTGGGGAAGACTAGATGTCCCTGGAGATGACCAGATGTCCCAGATTGGTGAAATCAGATGTCCGCTGGTGGACTAAGATTCTGTTAGGTCACGGCCTAGGATTTCTCTCACAGCTGAAAAATTTGCTATCTCACAACCAAAAAATATTTTTAAAGGTATAAAAACTTTAGAATTGCATATCTCATTAATGTTTTTTTTTTAACTTCAAATTTACAGGGTGTTAAGGGGATGCCCTGAGGAGTGAACTATGATGTTTAGGTTTTGTGGAATTAATTGCTTGAAGAGATATTCCATGACAAAGTTGACATTTTTCCCTTAGGATTACATTGTGGTGTCTGTCGTGCCTTTTTTTTTTTATATATTTAGTTTTTGTTGACCAGGTAAGTGCACTAGACAAATCCTGCCTATTTTCAGGCACGACCCGGAGGAGAGGAACACAGATGAATGCCAACTGACCTTGAACCAAATTAAGCTGTTGGTGGTATTTTTAGTGAAAGAGGGAAATTTGGCCAGGACACCGGGGAAATTCCCCTGCTGTGCTGCTGTTCCAGTGGCCAGAGGGGGAGTATGGGCGTTGTGGAGTGGCGACTGAGTGCAGCATGGCTCAGTCTAAGCAAGACGTGAAGGAGAGAGCACCGGGAGCGCGAAGCAGTACGAGGATGGCGGTCTTGATGTGTTGACTAAACGGAGCGTTTCTACTAGCAGGATGGTGCCGATTTCTGGACAGAGAATGGAGGAGGCTAAGTCTTTCTATGAAGAGAGGGGTTCCTTTAAGGCTGTACATGCAGAGGACCCCTTATTGTTGGAGCACATTATAGAGGATGCGGTTCCTTTAAATCCGGCAGGAGAAGCCGGCAACGCGGAAGTGATGGCGGGTGAGGTTGGAGAAGCGGTTCCTACGTTAGCGGTTCTGGCAAGACGAATCCTTGTTTCGGAGCAAAAGGAAGTGGATACGGAGGTTGGAGGACCGAGAAGGGAGTCAGAGGTGGATAAGGGGCAATCTACTGAGAGAAACGAGCAGGATGCAGGAGCAAGAGGTAATGGCTTGGTTTCTCAACCCTCGCGACCTGTAAGTAAATTGAATATGACTAATAACTTTCCTATGATTCCAATACAATTCTGAGGTGATGGCTGCTTCAAAAAATGAATCTGTGACTTTTCAAACAAAGCATGGGCAGCAAGAGGGAGTGACTGAATTTTCTTTTAAATCTGACAATAAAGCCTTTAAGGCTTTTCAAAAACGCGACTTGGGTGCTGGAAAAAGGAGTTTCTGTAGTTTGGGGCAATGGGGAACATGATAGCTTTTGGTCACCCCTAGCTGCTTTATCAGCTGCTGGCTGGAAGCAGAAAGATCATGGAGTGTGGACACCTGACTCTTCATGGGAAAATGTTTGGGGATTGCAGACTGCTTCACCAGACTGGAAACCAGGGTTGGGGAGGGGGGACAGAATTTCTACCTCTGATACTGCCATTGTAAAAGAAAGTAGCAAGGGAGATCAGTGTTCTGTAGTGGAGAGGGAGAATAATTATGTGACTGCATTTAAGGATAAGAGTGTTAATGTAAATAATATTGAGCAGATGAAAATTAGTGGAGAGAAGCCAGAAAAAACCCTTTTATCCAGTTTATTTTCACAGTGTAAGAGGGAGGCAGCACCTAGGAGGAATGCTGTAAGGATTCGGTATAAAGGGGGTTTAAAGGAAAGTCCAAACAGATATTATGTTGGTAAGACATTAATTAAAGAGTCTTGAAGTTCTCTCCCAGGGACGATTTGCTTTTATCAACATTTCGGAGAGGACAATTTTGATATTAGCTTACGCTCACCTGCTTTACTTGACATTTTCTGGGAAAGGTACAACCAGGTAAAGTTTTCTCCTTTATGGACACCTTTTTGTTATTCCTCTGTCTAAACCTTTGATAAAGTTTGTGACGGTGATGTTTAGGAATGAGGGTGTTCAGGTGGAAGATATTAAATTTTGCTGGCACATAAGTGTGAAGTATTAATGAACCAGATCCCATTTTGGATTCAGAATTATTTTGGACAGGAGGGTGGAAATTTAAGGTGAAACTAAACAAACAGCGACAGGGTGGAAACATATTCCTAATTCATTTATGTTAGGAAGAGATAGGGGTCTGCTTTTACAGTGGGCAAGCCCAGGGCCTGCTATAGATGTGGATCCAAATCACATTTATCTAATGTTTGTGACCAACCAAAATGTGATAATTGTGGAGAAGTGGGTCATATTACTTTATTCTGTTCAAACACGTAAAATGCGACTTGTGTGACGAAACAAATCATGCTTTTAAAGATTGTCCTCATGCCCAGAATAAGCAGGCTTGTGGAGTTTCGACCTTCTGATTCAACAAGCACAAGATGCAGGGGTGTCTCAGCATGAGGTATCCATTGGCGTTAAAGAGGTGTTAATTCACCAGAACAGGGGTAAACAGAAAGAAGAAGTTAAGATAGTGGGCAAAGCAGTTCAGAAGCAGGAAGCTGGGGAAGGGGGGTTGAAGCTTCTCCAGCCGGTCTGTTATTCAGATGATTTGGAAGAGAAGAGTGGAATTGGTCAGGGCGAACTTCAACCCGCACTAGCCCCTCCATTATTACGAAGGTCTAGTAGGACGGCGAAGAATCTGATGCCGGTAGAGGTAGAAGGTATTGAATCTAAAAATCCATTTGAGGAACTGTCCTGGGGAGATTCAGAGATGGATATGGGGGATACTGATTCCCAAATATCAGTCCAAGAGGGAGGGAGAATACAAAAGGATGATTACAAGGGGAAAAAAAAGAAGAGGAGGAAGAAATGAGAATAGTTCAGGTGGTCAGTTCGGCTTGGTAAACTATGATGGAGATTACATGGGCTTCCTTAAACACCCATAGTTTGTTAAAAACCCTGAAAAGGCGTGCAGTATTTCAGGTAATAGCTGATTTGCATATATCCATTTGTTTTTCGCAGGAAACATGGATGTTTGCTAGTAATCAAGCTAGTGCTTTCACTAAGGATTGGCCGTGGGGACCCTCGTTTTGGTCCTTTGGTGAAGACAGGGCGGATGGGATAGGAATTCTTTTAACCTTTAACTTTAGGTTACATAAGTTGATAGAAGTCTGTCCGGGAGAGTATTGATTCTAGAAGGCTGTTGGTTTGCTAAAAGATCAGATTAATTAATATTTACAGCCCTCAATCGAAAGCTGGAGGGTTATGTTTTCAGACATACGACCTTTCTAATAATAACTATTCCATTCTTTGGGGGATTTTAATTGTAATATAAAGGGGTACAGAGGTAAAGATAGGTTGGAGCAAGGGAAGAAAATCTATTGTGATTCGTATGTCTTCAGAATATTGTGAAAACAGCAGCCCTGGTAAGTTGTATGGATAGTAAGGATGGGGCTTGTTAGGCACTTTTTTACAAAGGAAAAGTTTTATGATTGATTATTTGTTTATATCTAAAAGAATCCTGTTCCATAGTCCACAGGTTATTCCTATGGAATTCTTGGACCATGCTCTGATACTTATCAAGGTTGGGACACAGCAAGGGTTTCTTAGTCATAAAGCTATATGGAAATTGAATGCGTCAATCCTTCAAGAGATGGTAGTTTCAAATTCCATTCGCTGTATTCTGAATGCCAGGTTGTCAGTGGTCTTTTTGTATCAAGATCTTGGGGTTTGGTGGCAGGAAACTAAAAAAGATTGTATTGGGTGGTTTAAACAATATGGGGTTAGGAAGAGGAACGAAAATTTTCTTGATTATCTTAAACTCAGAAAACAGCTCCAATATATTCTATCATGTGCGAATTCTTCTAGAGGTAATTTTTCAGAACAGATAGCCGAAATTAAAGGTCTAATGAAGAAGAGACAGTATGATAGAGTAAAATCATTGCAAGCATTAATTCAGAATCATTTAAAAAAATCTGTGTTTGGAGACCCTTTCGAACTATGTAAAGCAGTTAAGGAGAAGGAGACATTAGAATTTTTAGTCCAAGGAGATACTAAGGTTTCTTCTATCACTGCACTAGAAGAAATTATTAAAGAGCACTTTAGGGATCTTGAACCAAAGGTTGCTCCATCATCACTCCTGATTAATCAGTTTTTAGGGCCTAGTTTAAAAGAAAATAGGGACAATGATGGTCTGAAGAAATTAGGAGCCCTTTTCAAAATCTGAAATTCTGGAAGTTATTAACTCACTAAAACAGAATGTGTCCCCTGGTATAGATGGGTTATCCAATGGTTTTATAAAGTTTTTCATCTGAATTAGTAGAATGTCTCTGGTTAGTGTTCAATTTTTCTCACAACAGGGTGATGTTAAATTCTTTTTACAGAAGGGCGTCAGACATATATCTTTAAATCTGGAGATAGGGGTGATTTTAGGAACTGGAGGCCTTTAACTCTTTTGAATTCAGATTATAAAATCTTGACTACTATAATTAACAATAGACTGAAGGGGGTGGTAGAGAGGTTGTTTTTACCGATTCAACACAGTGGGATTCAAATAGAAGAATTCATTCAATATTGGGTTTAATTAGAGACATAATGGAGCAGGTTGGGCAAGGGGATCAGTCAGGGGTAATTGTATCGGTGGATCTTGAGAAAGCATTTGATAGGGTCGATCATGAGTTTTTATTTTCATCTCTCAAGTGGTTTGGTATTCCGCAGATTATTATACAGCACATAATGGGGTTATACAATAATGCGAAAGTTTATCCAGTTTTGAAAGGTACTTTGGGGGAGGGTTTTATTATGAAATGTGGAGTGCGGCAGGGGTGTCCATTAAGCCCGCTTTTGCACAACTTTTCTTTAGAACCTTTAATAAGAGCAATCTGCGTTCCACCCTTATGGTCGGGAATAAAGGTGCCAGAGACTTTGAACACTTGTCTTATACAATCATTTCTGGATGATATTTGTCTATATTTCTCTAACTATATGGATTTTCTAGTTTCTATACAGTGTTTAAAACTTATGCAGAGGTAGCGAATGCTAAATTGAATACACATAAATCAAAAGGGTTGTTGTTGGGTAATTATCAAAGAGAGTTGTTTTCATTTAAATCGGTTGAATTTTCTCTAAAACCCTTGAAAATATTAGGGTAGAGTTTATGAATCAAAATTGCCCATTGGAGGTTTGGTCAGGTGTTCTAGATGCAATTCTACAGAAAGTAATGATCTGGAAAAGGTTTAAATTTTCTAAAATTAAGAGGATTCAGATAATAAAGCAATTTATTTTACCTAGACTGCAGTATATAGCAGTGATTTTTCCATTACCAGTACAGATAGAAACAAAATTATATAGCATCTGTTTCCAGATGCTATGGGGAAGCAGATTGAATCCAGTTAACAGGGGATGCACATATCTTGACAGAAAACAAGGGGGGTTGGGGATGGTGGACCCGGTAGTATTTTGTTTCTCGCTATTCTTCGCCTTTTCTTTAAAGAAAAGTTTAGGGTGTTCTACAGAGCTAGACAGTTTAGTATTTCGGAACCGGTTGCAAGCATAACTGAGTATGTGGAGACCTTTGGCTCTGAAATGGTCTGCAAGATTTAGGACTCCAGAATATTTTAAGCAAGCGGCACAGAAATTGTTTAAATAGAAAATCTCAAAAGACATGATTTTAAGATGTACAGCAAAGGGGTTGTACAAAGAAATTATGGTTCAATTTTTTCAGATAGAACCAAACTTTAAAAATTGTCCGAGTGATAACAAAAGTAATGTGTTGGAGCAGCTAAATAATAATAGGCTTCCCCCTTCTATGTGGGAAAATTTATGGCTAATTATGTATGGGAGACTAAATGTAAGGGGTACGGCTAAACATAAGTCAATTGAAGAAAGAAGTTGTCCTTATCCAGATTGTGTTAATCTTGAGGAGACGATTGAGCATTTTTTTTTTGCATTGTTCTTTTTCCTCCAAATTATGGGGTTTTCTAGCTCAGGTATGGGATCTCCCATGGTTAGCAAAAATGGATTATGATCTCCTGGTGATTGGTATTTTTCCTCATTTTTTGAGTGGTTTTGAGAAAAATACATTAAGAGTCTTTTTGGCTAGTTTGCGGTTTTGCTTATGGCAAACTAGAGTTCAATGGGTGTTATACCAAAAGAGACCATCATTTGAAGGCTTTAGAATTTATGTAACCAATGTTTTGCATAAAGTTTATATGGAAGAATGTCAAATATATGATGTGGGTAAAGTCAAAGTTTGGTGGAGGGGGATTTCTTCACTTTATTAAATATAAGTAAAAAAAAAAAAGAAGGGGAGAAAAATAATAAGAATAATAGGTAAGCATATAAATGTTTAGAAATTGCTTTTGTTAATTGTGAAGAGTTGGAGTGTATGAGTTTAAGCTTATTTTTATTTTTTTTCTTAGTTTATTTACAGAAATATGAGGGTGTATTGATTTGATGTTATTTGTTGTTTGAGTTTGATGTATATGTGAATATTTAATAAAGTTACCCCTACTCTTTTCGATAAGTGCCATGGGATCTTTAACATCCACCTGAACTACCACCATTCCAGGCAGATGGGACCTCGGTTTAACGTCTCATCCGAAGGCACCTCAGAAGTGCAGCACCCCTCTTATGCTGCACTACAGTGTCAGTACTGGGATATTAACCCAAGTGCCAGATGTGGGAACTGAACCCACAGCCCTCTGATCTCCTGACCTCAGAGGCAAGTGTGCTGCCTACTGAGCCACTGATGCAGACAATTGGCACATTGGCATTGTCACCGTTATATCAAAAACAAAGCGAGATACAGAGTTTTTGCTACTGGTGGCTTAGGTCACCTATGCCACTGGAACAAGACTTTAAACTGTACAGTAAGCCTGCAGTGGAATTTTTTTTGTAAGTTTCTTGGTTCATGAGATATTGTTAAATTTATGTTCCAAGGGTTCCTTGCCATGTAGGGATGCTATATAGCTATGTGTGAGTGGGGTCCGAGCTCCCACAGATGCATATTGTTATGTAGTAATGGGCAGCTTGGTAGGCCGTGCACTGCCACCAATACATGTTTTTTACTACTTATATTATGCTTTTTCAAAAAGTAAGACAATTCATGGCAAAAAACTGTGTTTAATGCATCAGTTAGGGTTAAAGCAACAAAAGTGAGGAAATGAGACATTAAGGTTGAGCACCTAATCCCTTCCCCCTCATGCAGCCTAACTCTCTGCCCATTCTTCTTCACTGTAGCATGTCAACCTGCTTACACATGGAATGGGGTAAGAGTTGGGCTGCTCAATCCCATGGCACACCCCAGTGTCTGTCTGTCTGTGCAGGAGGGGTGTGGGGAGGAGGTTAGCTGCTCAACCCTAAAGTCTCATTTCCTCACTTTTGTCACTTTAACCCTAACTGATGCAATAAACACAGTTTTTTGCCATGAAAAAATATATACATATATTTATATAGATATACAGGTGAAGCAGGCAATCAGAGCGGGGTGAGAACAACTGGACACCAAGGTATTTTATGGTAATGACATCTCTGAAGAACATTTGAGGGTTGGAGGACACTGTAGACCAACAGGGCATGCTGTTTCCCCATTGCTCTGGTGATGGGGGAGCTGCTGCACACCATGTAAATGAGCCCATAATGGACAGGCAAATGGCCCCCTAGTGCCTTGCATGCCTAATGAGCTCATTTGCATGTTCAGGATGAATATAGCCAACAGGGGTCTTCCTGCTATCCAGTTTCAGTTAGTGCTATTTCCTGTGGGTTATATACAGTCCAGGTCCATGTCAGTGCAGTGCAGTTGTACTTAGAGCTATGCCAGCATAGCCCAATATTCAGTTGGATAGCACTGCTCACTTCACAACTGAAATATCAGCCATTGGGGCAAGCACAGGCATAAGGGCAGCACAAACATTCATGCTGCACTTGCACATTCATCCGAATATCTGACCCTGAATATTCTAACCAGCTTGAAAAGGAAATCTCTTCTGTTGCCCCTGCTATTAATGAAATTGAGGATCAGGCATCATTGAGCCTTTCTAGGTAAGTGTATGCTGACTACTGCAAATGTTGGAATTCATGTATTCCACATTACCATTGTGTGTGTGTGTGTGTGTGTGTGTGTGTGTGTGTGTGTGTGTGTGTGTGTGTGGCATTCTACTAGTTGAATACTGCAGAATATTGAATTCTTACATTTCATGGTAAACAAACACACTTTCCATAAAATATGTTGAAAGACAGATGACTGACATGTAGACACCATTTGTGGAGAGACCATGTAATATTTGCTTTGCAGAATTTTATTGTTTTGCGTATTTTATGTGTTAGAAATTGTTGTTTAGATTTTCCTACCTTATTTTTCAATCACTACAAGACCCTTCAAAGTGTGTGATATTGGTGGACATCTTCACTTCCATAGGCTGTAAGGCCCTCCGCCGTCAGTGTCATGCCTCATCATGTCTTTGGGCTTGTGTGTATCTACTAGTAATCCACATCCTGTTGGATCATACTGCTTGCATGTCACATGAACTGTCATGCATTACTGCTTATGTTAAATGTTGGAATAGAATGACAACATAACTATGTTGTTGCATGCAGCTGTTTGAGGGAAGCATTGTGCAGCTGCCTTGTTGAGGAGTTATGTTTCAGAATGCAAAGTCACATGAGAAGCCCAGGCTGCACCATTTGCAACAAGATTGGCTGAGACCCAATGGATATAGTAGCTTTCACCCTAGTTCCGTGAAAGGGGCATGGCCATCCCATACAATGAAGAAGCTGTTTAAAAAGTACTCGAGGCAAATCACTAATATTAAGGATATTAGTAACGGGGGACTAATCAATTCTTGAGAGATCAGATGGATGGAAAGGACTGATCAGTGATGAAATGAATGGTCGAGGATGGATCCTAAAGGAACATTAGGCTTGTGGATTTCTCTCATGCAGAAGATACATTGAGGGTCACGAAAGATATCCAGCAGGACAACTGCAGTGACAATCCTGTGGCAGGAGAAGAGATGATACAATCAAAGAGTGGATGACTTTTGAACCTGGCATTCAGTCAGTGTTGGTCCTTGATTAGTTGGGCAAGGGAACAGGGGTTGGATGTTTATGGTAAGGTTTTTTGAAGATGATCATAACCATTTGGTATTTACTGTAAGTCACAAAGAAACAGAAACTCACTAGAGGTAGTTAGGAGGAGGCAGTCGAATTTACTTCAGTTATGTCATGGGCTGTAAAACCTTGTCAGCAATATCTCACACTGATTACGATGGCGCAAGAGTGGAAAACAGAAGTTTTACCAATTAGTAGGACAAGATTCACAGTAGAATTAATCACTTCAGAAATGAAACTTTGGAGGGCATAGACAGCAATCCCCTCTCCCAAGCACCATGCTTTCCCTGGTCATGTCTTTCGACAAGGTAACCTGTCAGGGAGCTATCAGCTTCATTGATTCTGTTTGATAGTCAGGTCTCCAAGACAACATGTACATCCAGCCTTAGTTGGAGGCACCAGAAATGATGTTGTTCTAACTGAGGAGGAAGCTCCTTGCTCTTGTTTTACCCAGCACAACCAAGGGGTTGGGGATGGTGGGATGGTGGGCTATGTCAGCTGGTGGGAAGGGGGCTGCCAGTTATTTTATCTAAGTTGGTGGCTGATGTGACTGGCATGAACAGGGTAAGAAGGGGTAAAATGTAATCTTGAGGAAGGGGGATTACTTCAGTGCTGCCCAGCATCAGATTCCCACATGTTTTTCAGCATCTTGAGTAAAGAACAGTTATGAATAGCCAAGACCAATACTTTACAGTAAGAGAGAAGAAAAAATCAGCACAAACACAGCAATTAAAAAACAATTAAATAAACAAACAAAAAAAACCCACTTTGGCTAGAAGCTAGTGCATAAACAGTTTATTGTTACCAGCAAAAAAAAAAATAAGTACATCCACATACTTGTGTTTCACACCCACAATGCTTTGTCAAGAGTATGAAGTGTGCCACCCCTGATAAAGCATCATGAAGGTCAGTGGGAGAATTTAAACCTGGTGGATTACTGGTGATATAAACAATTAAGACAGTTAAAAAACACTTCCTCTGGCTCCATGGTGCTCGGCAATAGGGGTTTGCCCAGCATGCTGGTGACCCAAATTCATGCCAGGGCCTGGAACAGCAGGACATAGGCCAGTGGGGAAGGTTTTGAGCATCTTCAGGGTGCTTTCCTTCCGGGGGGGGGTCAGGCCTGCATCACTCTTGTGCAGCTCCTGGTGGCTGGTTGTGGTGACACACATTGTGGAGTGGGTGACCATGTGCAGCAGGTGTATTCCTCCAGGATGTTGCAGCATGTGGCCGGTTTGGGATAGGGGGTGGGTGGGAAGAAAACAGGAAAATGCCCCTCGGTCAGCTGGATGATGGCTGCTGGTCCCACTGCCCACCACACAGTCCAGGAGAGCCTGTGCCAGTTCCTTCATGCCTCAGTGAATTCTCCATGTCTACAGGCAAGCACTCTCCTCACAGATGGCAGTACACGGTGGGAGTGCCCCCTACTAAGGGCTATGTGGGACAAACTGGGGATCATGGTTAAGGATGGCAAGATGCAGTGCGGGTGTTAAGTGGGGCTGGGATTGTTGTAGGTGGCCCGAAGGAGTGTCCAACCAAGGGGCTGGGGGGGGGGGGGACATAAACAGATAATACAAAAATAAACTTTCATATAAATAATTGATTGACAAAGTATAATATTTAAATTGCAAGCTCAGCCTAAACAACTTCTGCATAGGAATAGCTGCACTTAGAACATGATAGTCTTCTTGCAACTTGCCAATCAACTACTACAGCCCTCAAGCTAAATGGCATGTGTATGCGTAGATATGTACAGCATTGTTTCTGTATAAGGACAATGTGCTGAGTCTTTTTTTTTTGCATTATCTATTTTTCCACCTCCTCGAGGCACCCCTGCTGGCCACTCCTTTGGAGCACCAATGCCTTCGCACCTCCAATTCGACTCCACACCACCATTCTCTCGACTCTGTCTTGCAGCCTTACCTCGGGTAACCCAACATATTCCTCTGTCGGGATAGTCCCTCTCCTCGAAGTGGGATGTGCCTTCAGGCAAATGCTGTATCATGGGAAGCTACCGCAAGGTTGGTCCAGACTAGTCCAGAGCTTTGTGGTGGTGCAGGTCGGGCACTCATCATCTGATCGGCATGGAGCAGTTTTCCACTGTTCTGTCCCACCCCCATGCTGTAGCCATAGAGGCAGCATCCTGAGGTAGAGGACATACAGGACAGCATGTCAAGACACACTCTCCAAGCTCATCCACCAGTCCACCCACAGGAGCCATGGATCACCCCCCCCCCCAGAAAGGGAAGAGTTCAATGGACACTTGTGAAGCCCCTCCCCTGCCAGTCTCCTCTTCTGGCACCTGGGCTCAGGACACGAACTCTGTCACCAGTAAAGATGCAGTGAATTTAAATTCCATTGGTGAAGTGAACACAAAGTGGGAACTTTGCACTGCTGCTCTGCTACCTGGAGTGGGCAATGCAAAGTGCTCACTCTGCCTTGTCATTACCACTTCGCATTAAGGCGGAATGGCAATGTGAAGTAAGGCGAAGTCATTGTTTTTAATGGACTTCGTGTTCCTCATTATGATTCTAAGTGATCCACTTGGTGTTTCAGGTTTGGCAGCCCCCCCCACACATCACATGGCTTACAGTACTGTAAGTAACATGCTGTTTAGCTAGGCAGGAAGAAAGTGAGTCATACAAGCAGACACTTTTACTTTCTCCTGTGCAGATGGAGAGAGAGTAGTGTGTTTTGTGACTGCTGATACTTTGAGAACAGAGCGAGGAGAAGATTTAAACTTTGATTTAGACCAAACAGCTTTTTTAAAAGCTACATTTTGTTTGTCTTTTCTGTACTCTTTTTTACTGAATTTGTTCTTTCTGTAAATTTTATTTTTCTCACCTTTATGAGTAATTAGTAGTTTGTCTGTGTCTGTGTGACTGTGTGTGTGTGTGTGTGTGTGTTGTGACAGTGTGAGTAGTGATTGCTCAGACTGAGGGAGCTCAGTTGGAGAGATGGACCAGGGTGAGGGAATGTCTGGGGAGAGGGCAGCTCTGGGAGAGCATGGTAGTGGTAAGCATTGTACCATGCACAGGTGTGGAGGACATGGGTGCCCATTCCTGTTGGACCACTCAAAACTTGTGAGTGTCCCCCCCCTCAGAAGCAGGACCAGCAGCACCTCCTGTCCTGACTCTGAGGCAGTTTAACCACCACCACCACCACCAAGTCCAGCACCAGGTCCTCTGGAGCAGGATATGACTGTTCCCCTGGTCCCAGTTTTGGATCCCATCCCTGTTCAGCACTGTGACCAGCTGGCTGCCAGTTCATCTGGCCATCCCCTGCCTGTGCCTGGTCATCCCTGCACCTCCGGTGTTTGGCAGTTTTTTGACTGTGTCAGGGGGACAGCAGTGTGGTCAAGTGCCACTTATGTGAGGTGGAGGTGTGACGCAGCCCCCAGGGGACTCACCTGGGGACTGGTGGCCAGCACACCTATATGCTCAATCACCAACAGTTGGAGAGGCAGGCTGCCACAGAACTGACCATGCCTACACCTGCTGGCCATTCTGTGGCAGAGGGTGCAGCTGTGCATTGCAGCATCCCTAAGAAGAGGAGAGCCATAGCAGCACCTGCTGCTCCACCAGCACCCCCACCACCAGCAGGTCAGCCTGTATAATGTGTGGACCCCAGAGAACTGCATGTAACACAGGCTGACTTGGCAGTTCTCTGGAGTGCTGTTGAGGATAACAGTGAGAGGATGAGTGCTGTGGAGCAGCGGCTGGATCACATAGAGGGACATCAGTTGCAAATTATGTCCATGCTGGAACTGCTGCTGGATCACCATGGGATCCCACATTAGTTTTTGTTTCCTCACACTATGCTCCCAGCCACACCTTCCTTGCTGTGTTATAAAATGTATTCCTCCACCATTCCCGACCATTGTATGTAATTATGCCCTTTTTTGTTGTCTTCTGTATGTGTGACACTTTGTATTCTGAGCAGTGCAAGTATACTGTACTAAACTGCATGTGTGCAGTCTTCTTTCCAGTCTCTGTATGTACTGAAGACACTGTCCAAACTCCCTGACTTAAAAACAAACATTAATGAGTACATTAGTGGGGTGGAGAAGCAGGGAGAGATACTACAAAACAGGCTTACAATACATCTAAGTAACTATTAAAAAAAATTAATGTTGTGATTTGTGACGTGATCATGAATCGTGACTGCATTTGTAACCATGATGATGAAGAAACATGAATGCCTACGGCTGTACTTCCCCAATGAGCTTTAGAATAAAACTCCCAGACTTAAAAACATGTATCAGTGAGTACAATGGTGGGGTGGTGAAGCCTGGAGAGATACTACAAAACAGGCTTACAATACATCCAAGTAACTAGAAAACAAATTAATGTGATTCATAACATGAATAATCATGAATCGTGATTTATGACTGCATTTGTGACCGTGATAATGAAGAACGTGATTTGTATCATGAGTGTCTCGTGATGATGGTCCTGACTTAAAAACACATTTTAATGAGTACAGTGTTCATGCAGAATTAAGCACCACACCTGTCCAGTACTCTGAAGGGAAGCTAAAGAAACAACTGTGACTTAAGTTACAGATGGAGATTGGGCCCTAAAGAGATGCAAATGCACAGACAGATTAAGATTGCGCTGTGCACTCAAGAGATGCAGACACAAAGGCACAACACCTAACCAGAGCTCACCATCAGAAATTCAAATCTGGAAAACAATACCTTTGCCGGTTGGGGCGGGCAGCGGGGGGAGGGCAGTGTACTGCACTGCTGCAGTAACAGTCACTAGTACTAGTACCAGTAAAGGTGCCACAAAGAAGTACAAAAATCACACAGCTGCAGTGGATAGCAGCTTCACATTGCTGAAATTATTATGTGGCACAATAAAAGGTGTCTAATTTGATGACACGCATCACACACACACACACACACATACACACCCACTAAGTAATGCATAGCAAATTGAAAACTTCAGTAATATAACCACATAATTTAAACAAACTAAAATTATGCACTGCTGCACCACAACAATCAGCAAAAAAATGGCAAGAAATATTGAAAATATTACTGTGTATACATTAACACAGTTATACAAGAAAAATATCACCAAAACAGAAAGCATTGTCTTTTTTTTCCAAGTTAATCTACCTACACCACAGATATGCCCCTCCCCCAAAGCACACTTCCACTGTCTTTCAGTACACAGACTGAATGTTGTACATTAACATTTAAAATCCATACACAAACAATAAACGCTAGATGATAAGAGCACAGGAGAGTTTCCTATAATCGATGGACTAAAGTTTCAGCAAAAAAATTACTCAAAAAGGCTTTTTTAACAGCTTTTTGAAGGTTTGAATCACAGAGAGCTCTCAGAGCAGATTGTCTCCTACGGCTTTCTACACATGCACTATCCCAAACTGCGGCTATGCAGAAAAATCTAGAGTCCATGTGACCTGAAATCCCATGAATCACTGCAAAATTCACCTTTGGAGCATAAAAACAAGGTGAAGTACATTGTTTTCAATGTACTTCACCTTAAGAATTGGTGGAGTAGTGGTTTGGGAAGGCGGAGTAATGCTAAGTCATTGTTTTCAATGGACTTCGTGTTACCCATTAATAACGCAAAGTATTCTGCTTTGCATTGCCAAGCACTCCGCAAATTTGCCTTCACTCTGCAAATCACTTCGTGGAGCGAATTGGGGCCACTTCACCCATCACTAGTCGCCAGCATGCCAAATGAACCCCTTCGCTCAGCACCATGGAGCCAGCAGTGCTGAGTCTTTAAAAACCCTCCAGATGATAATGTATGATTTTAGCATTTAACAGGAAAAAAGAAATACCGGTGACACCAAACAGCACAACTAGTTGTGACTGAGACCATCATTACAGTAGAATCTGGATAATTCTAGTCATGATGAAACTGATACTGGGCACTGCTGTAGTTACTATATCTATTTGGCTGGCTGGGGAGGAGGGTGGGACAGGTTGCTAGGAGGGCTGGGGTAAAGATGTTCATTTGTTTCGTAATTAAAAAAATAAAACTTACAGGAAAATGTTCTTCTACAGCTTCCCAGCACTTGTTCTGGGGATTCGCCCAAATTTAGTTTGAGAGACAAACATTTATAAAAACTATTTCAAATTCTAATTCTAGAGGTTTTAAAGTGTATTACATTGAAATGGCTTTCAGATTTTACCCCACAGGCCTCAACATGGATTAAGAAAATTTGATGAAATATGGGGCATGGAACAGGTCACAGTGCATCTTCGGTTATGTAGAGACTGTTTTTAACCACATGGCAACACTAGGACCTGTACATTATCATTAGTGAACTGTCAGGGCACTGACCAGGACTTAAACAGTCAATTAAATCTTGCTTTCTCTTTCGGACTGACTTTTGCCACGATAACGTATGTTCTGACACTTGTTTGCTGACCTGGATTCTATTGTGTACCCTAATTGTTTTACACTGAAATATATGGTACTGTTGTCTTGCTACTGTTTTTGCTTGGTATGAATTATTTGTTTAGGCAGTTGTCAGCCCTAATGATTTAAAAATTACTTACCAGTCACAGACGGCAACTGCTATGTAACTAAAAGTGATCAAAAAGGTGTATATAAAACTGATATTGCTCAATAGAATTATAAAAATATTCAAATTGAATCTTTGTGAGTAAAGTGGTACTCTGCATAATTTTCATGCAATAAAGTGCATACTTCTGTTTGTTAAAATTAATTAAGCACATAGCGAACAGCAGAAACATTGTAAATTTCTTGACAAAATGTCATTTCTTCACTTTGTGCACCCTGATAGAGGAAAGCAGGGTATTCTATAACCAGGCCACTTCCCTCTGGCGATTACCTTCTTGACACCTGTTCTTATTAGGTTACTCTGTGTGTGTCACAGTGGGGTCCTGCTTCTACCATTTTTTTTTGTTACAAATGGGAGGACTGAAGTAAATGAAGGAATTATGATTTGCCCAATATCTCACAGTGACCTGGAGGCCCTAGTTAAATTCTATATGTGTCTTTTTGTTGCAAAGCCTGTAATCTAACTTCTAGACTAAAGTGCATGCCAGTGTGGAACTATTGCATATTTAAATAAACAAAATTAAAATGGATGCTGTTTGCAGTACATGATGACTAGGTGAGGAATAATAGCAACTATGGCAATATATGGCTGGATAAAATGTATAACTACTTTAGAAATGGAAATATTGGGATGTGCTGAAAAATCTTTACATTTCATTTACTTTTTAGGACATTGCAGAAAAGATGTTAAAGCTGATTACCATGGCTCACGACTTATCAATTTATTTATTTGTTTTGTTGACTGAGAAAAGTAGGCTAGTAAATATTTTTCTGTTTTCCACTTAAATGAGGGTGGGGCGCGTGTATACGGGAATTATTGATTTGTATTAAGTAAATATTAAACATGCTAAGATATAAAAAGCCTCTTATTGCCACAGAGATGCTACATAGAACCATAACATTTTGCCAGTAGAAGAAGGTCTTGTAGTCTATACAGATTTGCCCAACTTGGAAGCACATATTAGTAAGTTATGATGCTTTTTCTTGTATACTGTGTTGTATACCCATGTTATTATTATCGGTTTTTTAATATGGCACTTGGCTTTTTAGTTCACTTATCCTTTATTAAGCCATAATAGTGTTGTTTAATGAATGATTACAATCCATTTGAATTTCATATTGCCAATGTTCTCCATAGCCTACAATAACACGGATCGACCTGTACAGTTACATTTTGTGTGTCACCTTTTAGGTAACATACCTAAGCTTAACTAGTGCCTCAAAATTGAAAAAGTTCAAATCTAAAGGGCTACAGTATAGTTTTATATCAAGAATGAAATAACATAAATGTTCTAAAGAAAAGATTGAATAACTGGTGGGCACACAATGTTCACAAGCTCAATTGACATTCAAAGATGTCCATTTCAAAGTGAATACTGGAAGCATAGCCTATAGTAACATACTGTAGCAATTTAAGATTGGAAGGTACTCTATGTCCACCCTCCAAATCATAAGCAGAAATGTGTAAGTATACAGAACAACTATATATTGATCTATTCTGATTTCCTACCAACTCAGCTGAACTTCATTGTTAGAAACAAGTTTAGCATGATTTAAACACTGCAGTCCTGATTTTTGTGGAAGGGATCCAGGATTCTAAAGCATAGTTTACTTATTTGTTCAGCTGAATTATTGATTTCTATGGCAGAATTCAGTCCTGTCATTGGCTGGGATGTGATGTCATAGATGAGATGCTGAGTATACATGAGAGGCTTCAGGATCAGGATCTCATACCTGACAATAGGATAGCATATGCCCTATCTTCATTTATACATAACACTTAGAAAACTTCAAAAACTAGTAATTTATCTAGTAAATTAGCTCCTGTCATTGGATTACACAGAACAAGGAGGATAACAATTTTTGTTTCAGATTAAGAAATGTAAAATTGATTGCTGGTAAACCTTTTTCTTGGGCCATTGCCATTGTGTTGAATAGTCTGGCTTGTCATATAGGCATTAACTGTTGTCCAACTAAATTTATGAAGATGTTGGAAGCAGTTTATGAAAATTCCTCTAAATGTGTGTTTTGTTGTTTCATGTGTTGTTGTGTTGTATTGTATTGTACTCATACCTACTTATACTGAATGTATTTGTCTGTTGAAACATTTTATGTCAGACATGGCTTAAAACAACTAGTCCCAGACAACTTTCTGATAAAAAAATGAAAATGAAACACAATTAAGGAGGAGAAAGGAGCTACACACTATGGAAAAATTGTACATTTTGATAAAAAATCACAAAGAATAATGATTTCTGCTGCACTACATATATTCTGCAGAGTAATGCAAGTTTTACAGAATATTATGTGATAATGGAGTTGTAGAATTCCAGGGTCTTTGATCATGGGCTAGCACAGAAGAAGTAGAAGGTGAAGCCACTGGTTGATGTTAGCCCTTTTCTATGCAGTAAATTCAGAGCTTCTGTGCAACAATACTCCGTTTTTAAAATGGATGGCACCATTTCCTTTTCTATATATTACACTTCTGTTCTGGTTTCAGTTTGCTCAGCTAGTCACAACCTGTCAGAACTTGAAAAGTCAAACTGCACTCCCTTAACTCAATGGAACAGAATTCTGGATTATTTATTAGACTATGGAGTATAAAGGCCTTACTCAAAAAAACATTTGTATGTACAGTTTTTGCTGCCCAGTTTCAATATGCTTTTTGCATAAGATATTACTGACCAAGACAGTGGGAGTATCTGTTGTACTGTAGTTTTATGTACAACAGTTGAGTCCAAGGCTCATTTACACTGGCATTTTTTCAACTCCACTATGAAAGTATTTCAATTCAATGCATAGTTTTAATAAACATGAATTAAATTAATATCAAGTCATAGAAACATTTTAAAGAAGACAATAGCGTGACTGAATAGCAGCAAGAAATATCTGATAATAACAGAACTGAAGACACAATAATCTCAAGAAATAAAAGTATATATGCAGTAGGTAAAATGCAGTCTGTTTAGAGTTAACCACAGAATTTACAGTAGTGATACAGTTAAATAAGTGACATTACCTGAAATTCTGAATTGGCATTTTTCAGCTTCAAAACTGTTTTAAATTTGCACGAGAAGTCATATTACATATGTAGTTTTCTTCACCAAATGCTTGTTAAATGTTTAAATATTATTGCTTTTCTACACTGCATTACAATACTGAACTAACAAGGAACTTTAAGAATTCATAAAGTTCTACTTAGCAGAAGCAAAATGATGAAGTTGGATCTTACATAATACCAGTTTTGCAAATATGTATATGAAAGTGAAATGCCTGTGTGTGTGTGTGTGTGTGTGTGTGTGTGTGTGTTTAAAGAGAACCACTTTAAGCTGAATAATTGTTCATTATTAAGGTGGTTGGTTAGTTAAAAAGTAGGAACCATTGTCAATACTTCAAACACATGCTAGTACAAATATATTCTTGCTTGCAGGGTTGAATATATTATAAACTAATGACTGAAATATTTTACAAAAGCCGGAATGTGACTAGGCAAGCAGTATACCATAATATGTTTGGCCATTATAAATACCTTGTAGTCCCTCTGGAATCCATTATCGCTTTGCTGCATGTGGATGAAAGTACATAACACCCATGTCATGGACTCTGCTGCACTCAAGATAATGTGTTAACCTTGGTTAAATGACCTTTCATAAACTATCCTATGGGAATGATGCAGTTCAAAGTCAGTGGGTTCTAATACAGTGTATAAGGCTATCATAGTCTTACGGCAGGTTCTGCATTACAATCTGAATAGATCAGAAAAGTCATAAGGGACACAACAATATAAAAAAAGTATCTCAGTCATGGCTATCTGAAACCAAGTTAATATTTATAACCACACATAATGTAGTGCAACACTATTGCAGGTAATATGCTTCATTACCTAAAGGGAACATAATGTTAAATGATTTAATTTCAAAAATAAGAATCCTAATAGCATGACATTTTGAAACTGATATGGCCAGTTCTAAAACAGAAATTATAAATATACTGTAGCTTTGACATTCACATTTTAGAATCATTCTATGAATATATGTTTAATTAATTTATGGTTCATAATATGATGATTTTTTCATTCTTTTTTGTCATACACCTATGTTTCCATTAGAGAAGTTGCAAAGTTTATCTTCACTGGTGACAATGTGTGAAACTTGCAAACTTCATCCTTCATGAAATGACCTCTTTCACCAAATTTTGGGCATAGTCCACATCTCAAAAATATGTATGGTAAGGTCAGACTACCTGCAGAGTGGTAAAGCTACTGCTTACTGTTCCAGTGCCAGGGTTTGGAAACCTGTTTGGGCTGTTGGGGGGCTGATGGGGGAGGGAGGGAGGACTAAGCATCCCAGAGGATGGTTTACTGCTCTGGGGAGGGAGACCAGCTAGCTCCACTTCCATACTGCAACCTAGATGACCACAGTTGGTAATGCAACCAGAGCAGCTTTGGGGATGGGGGCTGCCAGCAGGTGTCTGGCTAAACCTGTTTGCATGTACTGTATGTATGTGCACATTCTAGTAGCCAGCTCCCCATGGGAAGGGACAGGAAAAATGGAATAATCCCATTGAGAAGCCAGATAACAAGCTGGGTTCCTACAGGCCCTGCAGTAATGATGTGGTCCCTTCTCAGATCTGGATCCAGAAGCTGTCATGGGAGATGGGGAGTGTATCGCTCCTGCAATGGGGGTGGTTAAGTGTGCCAGACAGGAGTTCAAGTAAGGACACAAGAAGCAAGTTGATGGGGCTAAGGACGATGGAATACAAAGCTGCAGGACTGAGCATAAGTAGAAAGAATGACACAATTCAAAAAAAATGTGTCTCTGGTATTTTGTCATTAAACTCTGCCATACACTTTATGAAGGTTGCATAATGTACAAAAGGCTGATCACATGGTTACATTGCTGCAAGAAGCATAGGAATGTAATCATGTGGCAGTGCGAAGCCCTAACCTGATCAAGGGGATGGAGTGAGATGTGTATCCACTGTGGTTTGAAGAAAAATCATCAAATACAGAAACATTCCTTGTTTTAGAACAGCTGTTTGTTATTGCTGCTGTTTAGAGGGCTACAGGCATGAATGTAAGTAAGACAAGAGTAAACTGAATTTTTTAAAGAGTATTTTGATTAATAAATAGTTATACAGTATACTGTGCTCATTAGCAGTGCTCTAAGCTATGTTTAGAAGTAAGCTGGGTTTCCAAAAAGAATTATGGCAAATAAAAAATTGTTTTGTAAATACTGACAGCACACAGTTAGGATTAGTAGTTGTGATTGGAAATGAGTAGAAAATTAGCTGAGGATAAGAGGGGGCCCCTTAGTCTGGTGTTAGAATTATGTACTTACTTCAAGAGGTCCATGAAGTCGGTTGGTATCCCGAGGTGGAAGACCAGAGTTTGCTGACAGAGTAGAGGGAAAGCACCCAGCTTTACCTTAAATGTATATTTATTTATATTTCTCTTCCTTTCAAAAAGTAGCAGGGTGAGTGGGGAGAAAAGATCCGTAAGAAGTGGTTGGGGCACTTTGAAACCTAATGGGCAGCGAATGGGACACCTTGAAACTTGGGTTTTAAATTGTAACAGATGATGTGGGGAAAACTACAGTAGCTCAGGAACTTAATCTTGGGTGGAGTAGATTCAGGAAGCCCTGTGAATCAGGTGTGTAACTGAGGGTAGGAGCTGACAGATGCTTAGTTCCTTCTTACAAGAGCACTGTAAAAGTACTTCCACTCTAATGTGTCCAGCACATTCATCTCCCAGTGAGTGAGTGGAACAGCAAAGGAGTGGAACAAGTAACTGGCATCATAGGCGTTGACAGGCATCAGCAAAAGAAAGCAGAGAAGTAGAGCACACTGTCAGTCGACCAAGGCAAGGAACCTATTCACTACTGTACAACAGTCCATGTTGGAAAGGGTGACAGGACAGGTGGGAATCAGTGTGTAACACACTATCTAGAATAGGGTAAAAATAGGGTTATGGTAAGCAAAAAAGATGGGATTAGGTGAAACACCCTATCTAGGGTAAGGTTAAAAAAGGTTAAAGAAATCAAAAAGGTGTGAATAGGTGACACATCTCATCTAGGGTAGGGGTGAAAAAGGGATTAGAGTAAGCAAAACAAAAACAGGTAAGGTAAACAATAGCTATGCTGGGAGTGGTGTAGTGCAGTGAATATGGGGCAACAGTTGTCAGGGAGACTTTCTGGAGACTGCGGTGCTGCCCTATCTCTGTGCACCTCTCTGGGCTGAGGGTAGAGGTTGCTTGTCTCCAGGCTGAGCTGGCTAAGATTCAGGAGACCTCTCCCTCACCCAGGGACCACCAATTCTATCACTGCTGCCTCAAAAGGTTGCCAGAAAGGAGGGGCAGTTGGGTCATGGCCAGCTTGGTAAGGGTGTCGGTGATGGGTTAGAGGTACATTGCCCATATGGTCCCGCTGCACAATTTATATGCTGCTCTGACAGGGTGAGACTTCCCATGGATGCACATGCAGTAGTGACCAGGGAGGATGTTTGGGTTTTCCATATGGGAGGCCCCAAGGTGGGTGGTAGAGCACTCCAGAGGAATATAAAGCAACTCTTGGTGAGGGACTCAATTGTTAGGGGAATTGATCTGGGGACAGGAATGGAGGGGGAGACAGAGATTAGGTGCCTACCCAGTGCCACAGCTTTGAGGGATGGGAAGCAGACCTGGAGATTGCTAGGGCAGCAGGACAGGAGGGAGAGCTGGATGTCATTGTTCACCTAGGAGAACAAATTGTCTGGTTATGGATGAGCTTGGGAGAGTGCTGGAGGAGTTCAGGGAGTTGGGGAAGGGTCTTAGGCAGGTAACATGCTCAGTGGCATATTCTGAGGTTTTTGCCTATCTATTGCAGAGGGGAGGATAAGGTACTGTGTACCAAAAGCATCAACCAGTGGTTGAAGGATTGGTGCAGATAGGAGGGGTTCAGCTATATTGAGGACTGGGGTTCCATCTGGCAGGATGAAGGCCTCTACAGGGGAGATGGCCTGCATCCATCCAGGAGGGGAGCCGCAGTCCTCAGTGGGTAATGTAAATGCTTCTTTGGCAAACATTTAAACTAGCCAAGGTGGTGACAGAAGGAATCAGGGATACATGAACTGTCCACCCCCCCAACAAGCTAAAGTGGTCAATAGGGAAAACCCTAAGGAAGGGAAATCCCCAAGGCTTTCTAATACCAGGACAACCTGAATAGGTGAAATGAGGAGGTGTGGGAATGAAGGCAGAGGTGATAAGAACAGTAGGTAGAGGAAAAGGGAGACTGACAAGAAGAGTGATAGAATAATTTGGAAGGCCATGTGCACAAATACTTGAAGTCTGGGAAATAAAATCAAAGACCTTGTGGGCATTGTGGCAAAGGCTGACTTGGGCATTGTCGCCATCATGGTGCAATGATAACCATGACTGGGATATAGGCATATCAGGTTATACTCTCTTCAGAAAGTACAGGGAGGGTAAGAAAAGGGGAGGAATGGCTCCCTGTATAAGGGTAGCATGAAAGCTACAGAGATACAGGGAATATAAGGGAGGGGTGGAGTCGAGGGTCTTGGACTTCAGGAGGGTTGACTATACAAAGATGTGGGAATGCCTCAGGGATGTTCTGGCAGGGAGAGGATATGAGTGGAGTAGAAGAACAGCGAGGAACACAAAAAGGGACCATAGGGAAGGTAACAAAGCTCTTCATCAGGCAAGTAAGCAGAAGCAAGAGGAAAAAGAGACCGCTATGATTCTTAAAGGAGATGGCTCACAAGGTGATTCTTAAAAGAGATGGCTCACAAGGTATTGGCAACAAAGTTACCATTCAGGAAGTTTAAGGAGGCACAGAGGGAGGAGAATAGGGATGTGTATCATGATATGCAGAGGGAGACAGGGAAAGCAGTCAGGAGTGCAAAAGTGCAAGCAGGAGAAAATAGTACAGGCAGTAGAGAAAGGGGATAATATTTTTTTTTTTTGATATGTAAGCAAAAGGAGAAAAACCAGTGGAGGGATCATAAGGCTAAGGATAGAAGTGGAGGACTGTGCGGAGGGGGACAAGGAAAAAGCATTCATCCTGAACAAACATTTTCGTTCAGTGTTCACAGAGGAATGGTGAGGTGAGGGACCACAGTTAAGTGAGAGGAGCATCGAAAGAAGGAAGTGCACAATAGTCCAGTTACAGAGGAGAGTGTCTTGAAGGAACTCACAAATCTGAAAGTAAACAATGCAATGGCAGCAAACAGAATATATCCAAGGATATTGAAAGAGCTCAGAGAGGTGCTGGCTGCACCTCTGACAGTCCTGTTCAACCACTCACTGGAGATGGGAGTGGTCTTGGAGGACTTGAGGAGAGCAGATGAAATCCCACATTCTCAAAAGTGGTAGCAGGGAGGAAGCTGCAAATTACTGGCCAGTCAGCTTGACCTCCATGGTGGGGAAATTAATGGAATCACTGCTGAAAGAAAGGATTGTGGAATATCTTGATACCAGCAACTTACAGGATCCAAAGCAGCATGACTTCACCAGAGGGAGGTCATGTCAAACAAATCTGATAGATTTCTGAGCTGTCCTGTCGGTGCAGTGGTTTGATTTCGGCATGCGACGCCAGCGACCCGGGTTCGGGAACGGACCTGGGTCGCTGGAGGGCCGGTTGGGGGAGAAGGATAGAGCATCCTAGGGACTGCTCTCCTTCTCCGGGGGAAGGGTGGGGAACTGCTCAGAGCATCGATGACCCCTGGCCTAGGCCAGCAGTCACACAGCTACCGGCACTGGCATGTGTAGGAGGTGGGGCGGATCCAGGCATCATTGCATGACCCCGCCTCCCTGGAGGAAAAATGGAAAAACAGTTAGCTGCCAGCCACCGTTAATGAAGCTCACCACGGCTTCGATTAGCTCCCCAGGCCGGCCCTCCAACGTAGCCCAAAGACTGCGGCATGTAGGGGGAGTGCCGCAGCCCCACCGTGGGGAGTAAGCCATGGGTATTGGAGGGCTCGAGGCTGATTTGGGGAAGTGGAAGCCTGTGGCCCGTGACCGGGCCGAGAAATATCAGGCGGCAGGCAGCTTGGGGTGGAAAAAGAATAAATAGAAAAAAAAAAAAATCTGATAGATTTCTTTGACTGGGTGACCAAGGATATTGATCAGGGTGGAGCGGTGGATGTAGCCTACCTAGATTTTAGTAAGACCTTCCACACCGTTCCACATAAGAGACTAGTAAACAAGCTGGGCAGCATAGGAGTGGGGCAAAAAGTGATTAACTGGGTAAGGAACTGGTTGGAAGATAGGCATCATAGGATGGTAATAAACAGAGTTCACTCTGAGGAAGAGATGGTGACCAGCAAGTTGCCACAAGGATCAGTACTGGGACAGGTCCTCATTAATGTATTTATTAGTGACATTGCAGTGGGACTAAAAGGAAAGGTTTGGCTTTTTGCAGATGACACTAAAATCTGCAGTAGGGTAGACACTTGGGGGGATGGATAGGGATCTAGGAAAGCTTGAGGAGTGGTCAAGAATGTGGCAACTAAGTTTCAATGTGAAGAAGTGCAAAATCATGCACCTAGGGCATAGAAACCCAGGGATGGAGAATAAGATGGGAGAGTGGTACTGACAAACACAAAACAGGATAGAGACCTGGGGGTAATAATATCTCATGACCTAAAGATGAACAAACAGAGTGACAAGGCTGTGGGGAGAGCCAGTGTGATGCTCGGGTGCATAGGGAGGGGTATCACCAGCAGAAAGTGGGAGGTGGTGATACCATTGTATAAATCATTGGTGAGACCTCACCGGGAGTACTATATCCAGTTCTGGAGACCACATCTCCAGAAGGACATACAGTAGAGGTGATCCTGAGGAGGGAAACAAAAATGGTGCAGGGTCTGCACTAGAGACCATATGAGGAGAGACTAAAGGACATCAATAAGTACACCATGGAGGAAAGAAGAGAAATGGGGGAATATGATAGAGACTTTCGAATACCTCACGGGTATAAATACAGTATAAGAGGGAATCATTTTTCAGAAAAAAAAGATGCTCAAGAACAAGGGGAAATGCTATGAAGCTGAAGGGGGCAGACTTTCAGTTTCTAATACAAACTGCATAATACAAAAATACATAGATAACTAAGGACAGATACACTATAAACACAAAAGTCTAATCAGTCTGCCTGTTATTCTTATCCAGACTTACATAAGCCTTTCTGAGCTCCTGGAGCTGATTTTAACATCCCACGTGCAGCTAACCCATTTGGTTATGAACCCTGAGAGAATGCTAGGTTTAATCATCTCTATGGGTAGTCAGTTCCACTCATACTCAATCCTTTCTGTCAAGAAATAATTTCTTATGTGTTTCTTGAAGTTTCCTGTCGTTGGTTTGAGGTTGTAACCCCGATGGTCATGTGGCCTTTTTAAGGCCCATACCATGAAAACTTCACCATCCATGAGCTGCCACTACTCTGTTGATAAGCTCAAAGAAGGTCTTGAATTATTGTAGATGGTGTGAAGGAGCATATATTTAAAAACAAAATTGCACTGTACAGTTGTAACATACAGTATACTCAAACATGTAGATGATAGAGGTCCACAGTGTGATCACATCTTAATTCATGCAGCACTGAAGTAGATTAGTTTTCATTTTATCTCCCGCAACTGTTGTCTTGCCTTGGATTAATAAGAAAAATGACCACAAATGTGATGCCCCACATAGTGGCTTTGTGACATCTTGTCTAAGAAAGTCATGCAGTACTAGATAAATACAATGTTCCATGCCTGGAACTCTGTAGAAACCATCACCCTCTATTGCATTAATCCACACTTTGCATAGTATTTGCACAGTAGTAGTGACAAGATCCACTATACTATAAATTTGTATACATCGAGAAATGTGACAGAAGTTCAATTAAAATGACTGGGAATTTTTCTGTGATATATAATCATATGATAATATACAATATCTGGATATTTTTGTCATGTCACTAGTTACTACTGTAACTATTAAGTCAACTTTTATAAATAATATGAACATCCAAGTATAAATTTCATCCAGTAGCTGCACTAAGATGTTAAAAACAGGGGTTGGGATATTCAGACTGCGCCATGCTGTGGCGCAAGCCTGGGCAAAGCGCAACTGGGATGCGGCAGGGCATTGACATGGTGATATTCAACGGTGCTGCATCATAACTCAGCACCATTGAATATCACTCTATAGCCACCTGCATTGTGCTTGGCACAGTTGCACTGCACCAGCGCAAGTGGCCAGGGAGGAGCAGAGGGATGCACCAGCACAAGTGCAGTTGCACTAGGTGCAGCAACCACAATATTCAGCGGTGGACATGCAAATGGGGCCATAATGCATGCAAGGCGCAAATGGGGCTATTTACATGTCATCATGGCCCCATTTGCATGCAGGTGCACAGATCCCCAGCGATTTGCACCTGGTGCCCTGCCAGGCAACAGCCATTGGGGATCGATGCCCCCCTGCCCCTCACCGGCAATGCACACCAGCCCGATCACGGGCCGTAATGTGTTTAGATGTCCCTAGTGGTCCAGTGGACCCCATCCAATGGCCTGATCATGGGATTTCCATAATTGCAATAACCCTGGTGGTCCAGTGGTATCCCCCTCCTAACCTGCCCACTCAGTCCCGCCACCCCTCTCCCACCCCAGACAGCAGCAGATGGTAGCACCCCACCTGCAAGCCGCCTGCCCCGCCAACTAACAGCGTACGACATGGCCGTATGCCAATTGGTCCACAGCATGGGCCAATGGGAGTGCAGACCGTACCATACTACACAGTCCCAAAATGTGAATGAAACCATTTATTCACATTTTTGGACTGTGTAGTACAGTACGGTCTGCACGCCCATTGACCCACATTTCCCCTAATTTTGAAGCAGTTGTAGTTGAGGGGTCATGTGTGTGGAGGAGTTTGATCCAGTGATAAAATACTGTGATAATATCATGGGTTAGACGACACACTTGACCAATCACAGGACATGGATTTCTCTAGCCATTTTCTAGGTGTTGTCACAGTTACTTTAGTTGACTTTTTGCTTTTATTGGATTGATGTTCTCAGAAAGCATCAGTTACATCATCACCATTGCACTTCATTTCTTCTGCTTCTGTTTTCTTTCTATATATATTTTTCTCCCTGGCCAGTGACTGATGCCCTCCGTTGGTCCTGAGGAAGCATCCTGCTACATCTACCACTGTCCTTATTCCAGCACCATTCTGTCAGTGGTGGGATCCACAGCATGGGGCCTGAGTGTAACAAAACTGCTATTTTGATGGAACCAGGCATTTTACTCTCCATCTTTGTCATTCCCCTCACACTTCCCACCACCCAGAAAATGGGCTGGCTGCCTTTGGACTGGACTAAGACACCAGAGGTAGTCCGAGGAGACCAAACTCCCTGGCCATACACAGGGTTCACTATTCATTATACAGTTCCCTCCTCATGCTGAGCCAAGCCACCCACACCACACACCCTGAATCTGATCCTGAACCCAAGTCATCATCATCACGGAAGCGCAATGTGCTCCAACTATGCAACTGCACACATCCTTCTCTATCTCTTCTTTTGTGGTCTTCTTAGACTCACCCTTTCCCCTTATCAGCAACAACCATTTCTCTACAGCCTCCCACAACTTTGGTATTAGAACTACTGTGTGGGTAGGCTGGCACATGACATGACACAAACATTGAGGTGCACAACAAAAATTACTCATACTGCTGCCTTTAAAAGTCAAGTATATTTTTTATATAATATTTTACTTTCAAAACAAAAAATGTGCCCTAAGCACTGTGGTACTCTGAACTGTTTATTTACAGTCCAATACAAATAACTCTGACAGCAGTCTTACAAAACTTGAAAAGATTTTTTTGTAGAAAATGTTACATTTGTAAGTTCATCAACTACATGGCAACAGTTCTTGTCAGTGTCCACTAACAAATCAGTGGTCAGAAACACAGACAGTTAAACAAAAAAAACTGCGCTAGAAAACCACTAAAAGTTTAAAACATAGTTAAAATTCAAACTGGGAGCTGAGTCTACTCCTTTACCAGATTCTCAGATGCATTACCACACTAAGCAGACTATAATCCATCAAAACATCTCATAATAGTTTCTAAACAAACCTTTACAAATCCTTTATACAAAGTCTCAGCACTCAAACCAACCAAATATTTCTGTAGCAACTACAATTTCTGTTCAATGTAATATGATTGCTTATTTATTCATTATTCAAAGACACATCCTAATCCTTCTGCTTTCACTATCCTACTGCTGAAGCATGGGGAACTGTGGGAAACATTATACTGCTGTGTGCACTACAGTGGAATGAGCCTGGATGCCATGCTCTGTAATAAACATGTCACCCTTTCCTACATGACACATTAGTATAATTGCAATTGGACAAAATTAAGTTTTTGTAGAATTCTGCAGCATGTTATTGACAGAAACTGTGGTAAGAGTGCATGTGGCCATCTTGTGAACAGCTAATCGTTCATGTAACCTTCACTACAGTGAACATATTGCAAGGTATAGATTACTTTGGCAGCAAAATTTTACCAGCATAAGATGAGACAATGTTTTTTTTTACTTCACCATGAAAATTACACAGAGCATAGTGGGAGGACTTCACCCATGCTCCTTCTCAATTGTCCAGTTTTGCTAGCTTTTAGGGTTTTGAAATGCGGGTATTAGAAATTTGAACTGGCTGTGTGTTACCTGTGTTTAAATTAGATGTGTTTATTTATTTAGATTTTGATAACCGGGTAAACCCACTGAGACCAGAGGTCCCTTTTTCAGGGGCTACCAGGAAATTAGTTACAGAAAAGACATTTAGAAACAATGATTTTTTTTACAGTAGTTACATATGTTGCACAAATAGACAGCGACAGTATACAGGAGTAAAGTAATGATTCACAGCACCGTCTCAAGCATTATTTACAATAGTTACAATTAGATACACAAGTGTAGAATAGAAACAATATACATAATTCGCAGACAGGCTCTTATGACATCGAGTTTCATCTCCAACTAGTAGGGAAAGGAGATAACAACAGTAAATTGACATCAAAGTTTAGGAGATACTTCCAAGAATGAAGGGAGGTTCAAGGCAGTGCAGAGGAAAAGAGACCTGGGATAGGGAGCTAATGGTTACAGCCACAGAGACTGAGATTTAGGAGATATAGTTTGAGCCCAGACTTGAATTGGGTAAGGGTGGATGAGTCAGTCAGGCTGGATGGAAGAGAGTTCCATAGGTGGGAGGCAACAAAGTTGAAAGAGCGTTTACCTTGGTTGGAGCGAATCCTAGGGATGTTGAGGGATGATTCGCAGATGATCGCAGGGTTCAGATTTGTTCTTTGGGGGAGAGTAGTCCTCTAAGGTGGGGAGGGGATCTGAGGGTAGTGAACTTGAAGGCAAGGCAAGCGACAGGGTAAGCTAGCCTGTGCCAAAGTGTGAGCCAGTTTAGTTCCTTAAGTGCCTCACAATGATGCCTCCTAGGAGAGGAGTTTGTGGCGAAATGAGCCACATGGTTATAGAGTACATAAAGTTTGCTGAATTCTGTCTCTCGGAGGAACTGCAGTAGAGGGGCTACGTATAGGATAGAGGGGAGGAGATTGCACCTAGCAATTGCCCGTCTTGCAACCGAGGATAGGGAATTCCCCAGAAGATAAAGGAGGCCAAGTTTTTGGTGGGTGGACCTGGTTATGGAGTCGATGTGGGGTCAGTAAATCATTCCTTGGTCAAGATGGATCCCAAGGTATTTGAAGCCGGCCATGACCTCAACTCATTTTCCTTGGTTTGTGCAGATCTGGAGCAGCTGACTCCTGTTAGGGAACAGTCGCCTTGAACCAAACAGTACGGCTTTAGTTTTTTCCTCATAGAGTTTAAGGGAGTTTGCAGAGAACCAGGCCTCAAGTATTGAGAGACTATTCTGCAGTTTTGTGGCTATGACACTAGGTTGGGGATCACTGCAGTATATGACGGTGTCATCCGCATACAAAATGAGTTTACTAAGGAGGCAGTTCCCCTCAATGTTATTGAGGAAGAGTGAAAAGAGCAGGGGGCCCAGGATTGAGCCCTGGGGCACCCCTGCAGTAACGGATCTAGGGACAGACTGGGTACCCTTCCAGTGGACATTTTGGGAACTCAGATAGCTCTCAAACCAGGAGAGTGAGAGGTGATCCAGTCCTAAGTGCAAGAGTTTTGATAGAAGGAGGTTATGACTGACCAAGTCAAAGGCCTTGGACAGGTCAATGAAGAGGGCACCCATTGGGGAGCCTTGGTCCATAGAGGCGAGGATGTCCACAGTGAGCAGTATGAGGGCAGTATCGGTACCATGGCCCTTTCTAAAACCATGTTGCACATCAGCCATGAGAAGGTGCTGCTCCAGGTAGTCTTGAAGCTGGTTAGAGACTAGTCTTTCCTGGATTTTCCCAAGAGGACTAAGTAGGGAGATTGGTCTATAGTTTCCCAGTTTGTCTCGGGACCCACTTTTGTAGACAGGGACAACGGTCACTACTTTCCACATTTTTGGGACAACACCTTCCCGAAGTGATCTGTTTATGAGTAGGGTGACAGGATGGGTGATTGCCGGGGTGGCAGCCCTCAGTAGGCGAGGTTCAAGCTGGTCATGTCCTACCGAGGAGGAGGGGTTAATTTTGTGTAGGAGAGGTAGTACCTCTGACTGATTGACCAGCTTTAAATGGAATTGAGGCTGAGGGTGCACCCAAGTATCTCCAGAGAGATGGGTAGGCCTGGAGGGGTCAAGGGGAGGAGGACCACTTGGGTTAGTGAAGTAGGCACCGAAGGCCTCCGTAACTACTGATGGGACATTGATCAGTGAGTCCCCTACCAGGATGGAGTCCTTTTGACTATTTGAGGAGCCTTTGAGGAGTATGTTTATGTGTCCCCGGAATTTTTTGGAGTCACATAAGTGCTTAGTTTGGAGGTCATTTAAGTATTGTGATTTGGCCTGTTTTGAGGCTTTTTTACACTGGTTTCTCAGCTCTCTGTACTTTTCCCAGTCAGATTGATTGCCAGTGTATTTGTAGTTGCCCCATGCTCTGTACCGGAGGAGCATGGAATGCTTGAGGAACGGGTTCAACCATTTATGGCATTTTCCCTGTACCCTGAGCTTTTTTATAGGAGTATGCTTATTTGATGCCAACAAGAAGGCTTGAATGAAATATTCAAGAGCCTCAACAAGTGAAGGGAGAGACATAATAGGGGTCCAGTCGATGTTCCACAAATCAGAGCAGAAGTCGTCTGGTGCAAACCTACTGTAGTTCCTCGCTTCAATGACCTTAGAGGTAATTTTTGGAGGCCATTTAATTTTTGTTTAAGTGGGTGTTCAGTGCAGCTATGAAATATGGAAATATTACTGTTTTAAACAGATTTACTTTCTGATTGAAATAGTGTTCATTGTTGACTACACCCTAGATATTGTCTTTTTTTGTTGGAATTGGGACAAATGTAAATGCTGTAACTAAACAATTGGTCATTTTGCTTTGTTGTGAGATATTGATTATATACACTTTTCTTTACTTTAACTCTTTTAGAACATTAATTATATGGGTAACATTTATGTTCCATATAGCATAAATGCATCCAAAAGTAAGGGACAGAAACAATATATTCCTAGGTCCTTAAGTTTGTCATAGGTCTTCCAGGGTTACTGCATGCAGGGCACATGGCAGAATGACAAGGCATGATAGAAACATATAGAATGCCTGCACAGGATACTTAGAGTTTATTGTAATGATATATTTATCTTGCGTAGGACCACAGGTAAGCAGAAGAATCCATTAAAACTGATGGAAGGAAGATTGCAGAGGGGTGGTCATAAGTACTGTTTCACCTAAAGAGTGGTGGACAAGTGGAACAGATTGCCTGAAGAGCTGGTAAAAGTCAAATAGTGGGAGGCTTCATAGTAACTTGGAGGGGTGCAGAGGTACAAGAGGAGGGATGGTCACTATAGCCTATTTAGGATAGTTATTCAGGGTGAGCAAACTGGATGGGCCACTGGGCCATTTTTCTGCTGCCATTTTTTGTGTTTCTGTGTTGTGATTCTATAGCATCAGAAATTGTAAGGACTGCTGTTCATTTTTCTGTTATCAAGTGTGTATGTTTGCTTCTGTTCTCTGTGTCATCTGTGTTTGTGTTGTAGTATGTGTTTGTGATTCAGTGCATGTTTGCCACACTGTATGCTGCCTGGGCCACTTCTGATGAAGTCTAGTCAGATCTTGTCACCAGAGGTGTCATGTTCTTATTGTATCTGCAACAGCTGGAAATGTTGTAGGCGAGCTACAAGATACAAATAGTCGCCTGAAAGTTAAAATGTTTGGACTTTCACAATCTTTTGCTAAAACACCTTTCCTTTATTTCCCTTTTTTATGTCTATTCACTTTACACAGAACAAATGTTTAATAATGTCTTGCTTCTACCCAATATACAATGAACAAAGGTGAATTGCATTGTACCAAGAGATGACGCATTAATTTGCTCAAGGTCATATTGTGTCAGTGGCTATGATAAGTCTCAAATCCCTGTTCTTCTGTTTCTCAGTTCACTTCTCTAACTAATAAACCACATCACCTCTTCAAACCTTCCTATTTGGGACCATTAAAGGGAATCTCTTATATTCAGTGTGCTAATTCCCCAGTTACATTTTCAGTGAACTGAAAGACTGTGTCTTTCTGGTCAATATGTACTACAGTTTCCTACTTTAGTAAATGTAATGTTTTTGTTTTGTTCTCATTGACATCCATATGACTGTATTTCAGGACAAGCAGGGTTCCCTGCACCTACACCAGTAACTTGTGGCAGCTGCAGTCTAGTGCCAGATGCATGGCACACCAGACCTGGGTGCTGCATGTCACAGCATGCAATCTGCTGCCCCCCCAGAACCTCCTCCTCAAAACACAATGGCATGCACCTGGGGGCAGTGGGGGGCTAGCCATTTGACACATGCACTTGAGAGGCAGCACCACAAATGGCCTCTGGGGGTCCCTGGATTTTGGGGGGCTGGGGGGCATGACAGTGAAGGGGGGCATGGGGAGCACATCCATGGCAATTCCGTGGCACTGCGGGGGAGCATCTGTCACTGTGCCAGGATGGATGCCCCTTAGACCACCTCCTAGCTGGTCTAATCTTGCTACACCATTCCCTGTTCTGCAACAGTGTAAGTGGGTTACGGCAGCCGCCCTTCTGGAATAGGGCACAGGTGCTGCTGTCACCCACCCTTGTGCCATGCTGCAGTGGGTTACAGGCATAGTGGGTGGCATAACCTACCTTTGGCGTAACCTGCATATGGCATGGTGCAAGGCATCTTTTGGAATTGCAACTTCTGTTATGCCTGGCATAAGGTGCAATTTGCACCATAGGGTTTGGCGTAAATTGCCCTGTGCCAGGCATAACGCATCTTGGAATTGGGCACCTGGTGTTTTTTCCAAATGTCCAGCTTGTCATTTGCAAAGCTCTGCCAAGCAACCCAGTATGTAACTAGGAGAGCACTATGCACTATAAACAGAGAGCAGTAAATTCATCCTGCAGTCCTCCTCAAATTTGGCTTTAAAAAAAAGACCTCTGTATAGTATTCATTAAACATTTAAAATGACATGTTAGTGCAGCTAAGTAAAATGAACATGTAAGAAAAGCAGCTGGAATACTTGACCTTGCAATGGCATATTTCTTTGCTTCAAAGCAAGTAATTGGACATTTCTGGACTGAAAGCCCCTTACTTGGAGGCATCATGTTTTACATTCCCATTTTTAGCTGCTGACCTGGAAGCATTACATTTATAAGCAATTAGGCATGTCCAGTTTCTTGGTGCAATTACATTGTGGTCCCAAAATTCCATGGCAGAACATTCCAATTAGCTGGTAGTCCAATGACCCCCTCTCCACACTCCCCTGCCTCTGCTCCATCCCTGGAATCCAGTGGTACCCCCTAACAAGCTCCAGTCTTCAGTCACTACTGTGCTTCTGTAGCATCCCCCAAAATATTCATCTTGGTGGTGAAGTTAGATGGTGTAAATGTGTTTTTTTTTTTTTTATTTAGTTGTTTAACCAGGTATAGCACACTAAGCTGGAAGCTTTTTTACAGGAGCGACCTGGGAGCAAAAGCTGGTTTGCAGCTGCCAACATGCTGGGATATGATAGCAACCAGATTACAGAATGTTACTGTGACATTTTATGGTGCAATACAGTGTTGTAAATCAGTCATACTGTGTTGGTGGTGGTATCAAACTGTGACGTCACTCCATTTCCACACTCCATACCATTTTGTTCTACTGTAGGTGAGCTAGTGGTTCCATGCCTGCAAAGCCAAATGGCCACTAATCCTTTGCAGTCTAGTGGACCAACCCACTCTACTGGCCCTGACCCATTTCTAGTATCCAGTGATAGCCTACCATGCCCCAGTCCATAGACAAGCCTAGTCTTTTGCAGCACCACTCAAAAATGTCTGTCCCCTGCCTGGTCTCATTGCAGCTATTAACAGCAATGCAACTCCCCATTCTGTTGCTTGATAGCCCATGCCCCTTTTTCCTTAGGCCACTATTCCACTTGTGTGCACACAGGAATGGGTCCAGGAATGGGTCACAAACCTACTGAGCAAAGCTTGCTGGGGTTGCAAAGTCACCATTTGTGCTACATTGTCTCAGTGAGCAATTAGGTTGGGAAAAATTAGCTTCACTGTCTGCAGCTGTGAGCAGTGCCTCATATGTTTTAAGGGGGGCAGTGATCTTTAAAGTGCTGCAGCAGTAATTTTCTTTGACCAGATCAAAACAGAACAGCAGCTAGAACAGGATTTCACATGTGTCACAATTGTAGCATCTCTTGGTTTGCAACAACTGGTCCTACAGTCAAACACCTTGCTACTGGAGAAGATTATGGTATAAAGTTCAGGATGAACTATTATACAGACCATGTAGTTTATGTGGGGTGGTGCACCTGTGGCAAGACCTATGTGGGAATAATGATTGGGAATGCTAAGAACAAATTTCAGGAGCATGTCCAAGCCATTGTAGCAGGAAATAGAGCTGTCAGTATATCCTAGTGGTTAGAGCAATGAACGAGGAATGAGCTCTGTACATGCAGCAGACCTGGGTTTGATTCCTGCAACCTCCACTTGCATAATGTGTGACTCTGAACAAGTCACTTAACCTCCCCAGTGCTCCTAGGTCACCCCTGAAAATAGGCACTTGTGCCTAGTGAGCATTACATGGTTGCCAAAGAATAAAAAAAAATAAGAAAATGCTCTGGGTGACAACTTCAGGGCTTGTCATGGGTGCACCACCTCTGCTTTTTCATTCAGATGTCTGGATTATATACTGCACCTGCCAATGAAATGGGGGGGGAACAGACTGATGATGTTATTAAATAAGGAAACTGAATGGATTTATTGTTTAAATGCCATGTACTCTGCAACTCTGAACACTGAAATGGATTTCAAACCATTTTTATAATGTGTTTGAGCTCTTAATCACAGCTGATGGCATTAACTGCATGCATCTTTAGTTATACTGATTGTAGCATACCAAGAGTGGAAGCTTATCCCCAGGAGTCTGGTTAGGTCTTTGCACATAAATTAATATTTGTGCATGATGTTGCACATATTTATTTGATATGTATACTATTTGTAGTTTCTTATTTTTGTGCACTAAGTGTGTCTTTTCTTAAGTAGTTTAGGGATTTTTTATTTAATACTGAAAATATTTAGTTATTTATTTACTTTTAATCCATCAAGGAACAATGGTGTGTTTCAACCTAATGACAAAATGTTTTTCAATTAGACTACTATGACTGTTTTGCTCTTACCTCCTGATTAAAGAGAAATACAGTTGTTAGAATAAATTAATATGGTGTGTGTACCTCATCACAGTTCATCTATACTGGAATAAAGAGAAATGTCTTTGTTTTCTAGATGGGTGTATTTAATGCTATGGGATTTAAATATATCTGATGTGATACTGGATGAGCAAATTTTCTCATAGAGCACAATTTTTCTTTATTTATGACTCTTGGTTCTATATGATAATGGTGATCACAGAATAGCGATCGCCATTACAGAGAGTGTACATCACTGAAAATGAATTTTGGCGATGCACACTAGTGGTGACTGGCAATAGGCTGTCCAAGATCCATGGCTGTATTTCTTAATGTGGGGGGCTATCGCTCCCTCACCCCCTATTAAAGGATTCTCAACTCCAGAGGGGTGCATGTCAGGGGTGTGTGTGAAATACTTGTAAAAAGAAAAAAATGGCTGTCAGCAAAATTAAAAAAATGCCGTGCCTGACCCAAACCCTGCATCCTGCACCTCCCAACCGATGACCCTCACAACCACGAAAGCTGACCAGCTTGGCAGCTGCCCACCACACCCCCTCCAACATACATTACTTCCCCTTTCTCTCCCCCCACATGTACAGTATGCCTGTAGCTTCCTCTTGCCCTACCTTGCCCACCTCAATATCCAGGTACTACCCTGCCACGTAGCCCTGAATACAGGCGCAGTAACTGAGTCACCATTTTTGTAGGTGCTCAATTGCGGACACCATATTCACTGACTCCCATGACTCCCTGGGAATAAACATCATATAAAAATTATTTATAGAAACCTCACCTGTACATGAAGTACTAGACAAACATCATACAATAACTTATAGAAACATCACCTATACATGGAGTAATAGACAGGGTGTCTATAAATTAGTATGGTACAGGGTAACAATTATGCTTCCATGGTATGTGTATCTGTATGTATTCAAGTGATTTCTAATAGGCATGGCAAGGCAAATGTTATTTATATGGCACCCTTTTCAATGGCTCAGAGCACCTCACAAAAATAAAAAGAAAAGCAGGTATAGATTCAAAGATTCAGAGAACAGCAAAATAAATACTTTAATATATAAATAAAAACAATAAAATAGAAGCTTTGAGAGTTAATTAATAATCTGGATAGGCCTTATAAATATGTATTTAATTTGTGTTTAAATGTATTCAAGGCTGGCCAGGTAGTGCTGAGGTTTGAGACTTTGGACGCCTCACCTTGTGCCATGCTGGCGACCTGGGTTTGGGAATGAGCTCTGGTCATCAAGGGTTGTCAGGGACATGAGAGGACTGAGCATCTGGAGGATTGATCTTCTCTCCTGGGGGTGGGTGGGTGCAGTCACTGCAGTATCAATGGCCACTGGTGAAGACTGGGGGCTGCACAACTTGCAGCATGCTCTTCTAGGGATGGGTTGTCAGTGGATGCTTTACACACAGGTGTAGGAGTTCACCCATTGAGTGCAGGGCACTCACTGCACATCTGCACCCCCAGGGGCAACCAAAACATGTAAATACCCAGGCACCCAGACAGGCGAAGGTGGGCCCAGTGGACTGCCCACATGTCCATTGCTGCGTCCATCCTGGCTGGTCTCTGTCTCTCTCCTCCACTCCCTAGCTGCCCTTCTAGATTATAGATAGAGCGCCGGAGGAGTATGGTGGTCCCACCTCGGGGGTCTCATGGCCGGGGGGGGCCGGGTAGTCAGAGGAGTTGGAGAAAAGTTCCTTGGAAGCAGAGACCAGTCCTGGGAGGACCTCAGGCAGGGCAGGAAAAGGCAGCTCCAAGAGACCTTACTGGAGAGAGATCAAAGGGGCCAGAGAGCAGGCGGATAAAGAAAATTGAAAAGAAAAAAAAAGGTATTCACAGCAGGGGCAGAGCATAATGATTCCGGGAGAGAATTCCAATGTAAAGGGGACACAACTCCAAAGACCATATCCCAAGACTGTTTTAAATGGGAAAGGGGAACCAGAAGTAAACCTGTATTTGTGGACTGGAGGGGGAGAGAGGGAGGGAGCGTAGGACTTCAGAAGATTTTTCAGGTAGTTTGGGCCCAGTCCACATATTATAGGGCCTGGACTGTTATCAAGCAAATCTTGAAGATGACATGCCATCAAACAAGAAGCCAATGCAGAGGCCACAGCATGGCATAATGTGGTCGCTAAGAGGAGTTCCTGCCATCAATTGGCCCATGGTGTTCTGGAATAACTGCAGTCAGTGCACCAAACTTCCAGATAGCCCTAGGTACAGAGCATTGCAGCAATCCAACCTAGAGGTGTCAAAGTCATAGTCAACAGTCTCAGTCAGTTAGCACCAAATACGACCAAATAGACCAAGGTGATATTACGGACATGGTAAAAACCATCTCTGACTACTGCTGACACCTGTTTTTCAAATGCCAGCCTGCAGTCAAGAATGATTCCCAAATACTTCACTGCAACCACAACTTGAAGATTGTAATAATATGGGGACATTTTTTTAATGTTGTTATATAATTGATTTTGCTCTAGTATTTACTGGTAGTGTGTCTCTCTAAAAACTTTCATGTTTTAAAGCACAAGGTTGTAAAAAATGTAGCACTAATGATATTCATGATACTGTGCACTTAATGGAGGTTGTAATCTCCCAATGCTGCCCCCGATGAAGTCTTCTTTGGTGCTACATTGGGTTGTTTGGTGTCCAATGTGAGCACTTAATAAAGTAATAATTTTATTGTAATCTATGATCCATGGTGGCATGTGTACCTTTTTTTCGCTTTTTTATCTTTAGAGTTTCTTGTAAGGGTAGCACAAGAGGTGTGCACAGATTTCTTTGATTTTTGTTTTAAAGATATGCTACAGGATGGCTTAATGAGGACAGCTTGTGTCAGACCAACCCATTATTATTCCTCGAGGGGGTGACAGGGAAGTGGGAAGGGACATAACCATATGAATGGTCTATTTGGACTTCAGCATGCATTTGGGACCTCAGTGCAGTGTACATGTGTCATACAAAACATGGACTGCAACTGACTCGGGGGCAGGAAGAAGAGGGTTGTGGTTGATGGGCACTACTATGAGTTGAGAATGGTTTTTAGTAGCATTCATTAGGGAATAGGTTTTGTGGCCTCAGTTTTTTCAACATTTACATTAATTATCTGGAAGTTGGAGTCTGCAGCAAACTTTTTAAGTGCGCTGATAACACTAAGCTGACCTGGGTTTTGGACTCCCTTGAGTGTGGTGGCATACTTCAGGAGGACCTGAACAAGCTGGGCAACTGATTGAACTCCTGTAGTCTTACATACTATGTAGCCAAATGCAAGGTACTCCACTCTAGGAGCAGAAACAGAGCAAGGATCATACACTGTAATAAGCTCTTCTTGCTGCAGTGAAGGAGGGAAAAGACCCAGGTCATAATGGAAATCAGTATAAAGTATGGCAAGCAGTTCACAGCTACTGTCAAGTAGCTTAGAAAAATGCTGCTGTGCATTAAAAAAGGGTTGATCATCAAAGTAGGGGAAGTAATCATATCACTTTAAAAAGCCCTGGCCAGGTACCACCTGGATTACTGCTTGCAGTTCTGCACCGGATTTTCAAAAGTGGAAAACTGTACATGGGCAGTAAAAATAGTTGCACAAAGGAAGGGTACCCTTTTACAACTGCAATTTTTTTCTGCATTTGTGCGATTTCAAAATAGTTGCTGTTCTGTGACCTTTTCCACATTTTATACCAGCTTGCACTGATTTTATTTGCACAGGTGCATAACAATTCTATGCTACAGTAGGTATTAGCTGGTGTTGAATTTTTTGTGCACCTGTAACAAAAAAAAAGTCACCCATGCACAAAAAAGGCTGAAAAGAGAATTTTCACCAGTGCAAGGATTTTTCTCTGTACTAACGAATTGGACATGGGGACATTCTCCTTGTGCCATGCCTGGAACTTTAAAAAGTAAGCCCCTGGACTCCCCATTATGAAGAGGTCATGGAAGAAGTAGAGTGGGTGCAATGTATAGCCTTGAAAATGATCAGAAGTATGGGGTACAAAAGCTACTGTATAAGGAGAAAAAAAAACTTAACAGCACTGTGCTACAAAGCTGGGTCAGGGTGCGGGTGAGAGCTGTGTGCCCTTAAGACAAAATAAAGTAACAAAATCACCCAGTACTCCAGAGCTAGGAGGAAGATGTAGCCCTCCAGTGAAGGTATTACAAAGACACCAAGTCCAAACAGTAATGTTCAAAATAAAGAGATCAGGGGGATCCCCCTGATGAAGCCTTAATTGGCAAAGCACTGGGGACCTTGCAACTGAGCTGTTTGTTGCTATTATTCCTTCATGTTACTTGGGAATAAATCTCTTTATTTTGAACATTACTGTTTGGACTTGGTGTCTTTGTAATACCTTCACTGGAGGGATACATCTTCCTCCTGTCTCTGGAGTGCTGGGTGATTTTGTTACTTTATTTTACTGTTTAAGGAGACCCTGGAGGAAGTTAACATTTCAACCCAGGAGAAAATGAAGTTCATAGAAGCATTAAGAACCCAGACTTGTTTAAACTTGTAATGCTGAGTAAAGCTTAGGTATCAGCAAATAGCTCATGTGGCAGTAGTGTTGCCTATTTATTTACTACATTTGCATAAAAAAGCCTGTGATATAGCCACATGAGGTGCACTATCTTGTTTTTATAGAGATCTCGTGATATAACAAGATATAAAAACTAATTAGTATTTATTGTGGTACAGTAGGATGCACAGGTGTTTGTAAAGGAAAATGGAACACGTTACTTTGTGTACAAAAAATGATTTTGTCAACAATAGAAGGTTGCTCATAAAGCAGTTAAAGGAATGTCACTTTTGCTACAGTACTTGTTTTGAGGGTAGCTCCTTTTATATACACATGCAATACAGACAGTTAAGAGGAGGAAGGGTGTTCAAGTCAGTAATTACTGGTTGGGTGGATAAGAAGGTGGTCTGAAAGGTAGTTGGGCATCTAGAGTATGTGGATCTTTAAGCTGCTCAAGCAGAAACATTTGGAAAGTGTGAATGCTAGGAATTCATTAATGATTGGACTGGCAGGCTGCAAACATTGTTTCATAATTTGGATACTGTCCTACTATCTGCATCAGTTGATCATAGAGAACTGGAGCTTGGATCAGTGCTGAAGAAGGAAGTAAGGTGTTTGGTGGCTAGGGAATGAATATACTTATAAAAAAATGTTATCAGTGGTAGCCCCTTCGGGATGTGTTGCTCAACCAGCAGAATTGGTTGCATGAATGTTAATGATGGAGTCTTATGTGCACTCTCAAAGACAAACTTACACTGCATGTCATACGGAACACAAACCATGTGCAGTGCGGTTTTAGGGACTCCACAGAACAGCAGAAAGAGCAGTAATTGTGTCATCTGCATTCTCATGTGAGAACTGCAGCAGTTCCAGGCCCTGTAAGTGACTTCTAGTCTACAACAAAAGCAGTGATTTGATCTGCCTGCCACTGGCAGGCATGTTAATATTTAAACAACACCCGTAGGTATTTTGTTATCATATACTGTGTTCATTTCAGACAGACCATGAGAGATGGAACATTTTATATTTAAGGGATCCAACTTTTACATACTGTATTTCTACATATCTCTACAGCTGGGTGGACTGGAGCACTGAGAGGTTAAGTGACTTGCCCAAGGTCTTTCAATGAGTATTTGACTCCAGTTTGAGTCAAACATATGATCGCCTGATTCCTGCTTCACCCACTAGACCACAGTGTTTCCTTCAATGCATTTAAAGGACAGGACCTGTTCAAGAGCAAAGCTAATTTAATGTGGAAGGTGAGGAAGGCATCCCGTTTTTATGGCTGCAGTGGGTGTATCCCTGCAGACATGTTGTGATCACAGTAGAAAAAGGGAGCTTACCAGATACTGAATTGACTTGTTAGCAGTGCAGGTGAACAGCAAACACTGTGCATCCACTGTACTACTTTTTCCACTGGCAGTACACGGCACAGTCTACCATGTCCAAGATGGCAGTAGCCATCTTGGACAATGAGGACAGTGCCGTGTTCTGCCATGACCTCGCCTATTTTACATGTTTCAGTCTTAAGATTTAAACATTAACAGAGCAATTCAAGATGTGTCTCAGTATTTTCTTTAATCTCTATAATCAGTGACTTTATAATTTCAAAGAGACAGTGAAAATCTATTTTTCTCATTGCAGACGTGTCAATCTTCTGATAAAGACAGCTAGAATATATAGGGAATATGTGAAATACAGTATAAGCAAAGATATTAAGTGTGGGGTGGGGGCATTCAGCTGAGGGGGGCAACATTCCTGATCTGAGGAACATTCCGATACTGGGTGTGCTCCAGCTTTCAATGAGAATGCACTCAATTCCAGACATTTATCCCTACTGGTAGTTTATGGCCCTACTGCATTTTGGCAGAGTACTAAGTTAATTATGGTTGTGTACCAGTTTTCACTCAAACCCTAGGTGGGGTTTTCACTCCTAATCAGCTGAACAATTCTTCTGCATCAAATTCAGCAATACAGAACCAAAAATGATGTACAAGAATGTACCCATAAATTCTCTGGATGATAGATTCCATTTGTCCAAAATACGTTTTTTTTTTAATTCATGTGCTGTAACCGAACCCATCTTATAACCCAACCCATCCACATAAGATTTATTCCCAATAAAAGTGCCTGGTGTCCTTTGTACAGTGTCCAGTATCTCCAGCCCTTTCTGCAAATAAACGTCCAAAAAACCTGAAAGTCTGAACTCCAGCAAAGATGTGCACCAACTGGGAGTAGCTAATCATCTTAGTACAAGCTTCTTATTTTGTTCTTTATGAACTTAAAGTATTTGGCTATCAGTCAATCAGGGTATTTATAATGTTACTGCCAAATCAAGCAATACATGCATGATCAACCCAAGAAGGTCTGGTGATTTTCTGTTTGGTCCATTTTTGTGTATTTTCAATGGATGTCTTCCAGGGCTGGTTAAATTCAGTGATCTGAGAAGAAAATGGGCAATTGTTTACTTTCCAGTTTTCAATCAACTAAAAGAATCAATGATTGTGTGTTTAAATTCCTGTCAAAGGGCCAAAGAACACAACTTTCTCATCAGTCTCTCTTGTAGTAAGCAATGCAGCCAAACAATCCCTTCCCTTGTGACCTTCATTTCACTCAACTTCTCAGATCCGTTCTTTCTTATTTTATGGCACACTCAAACAAACATATCACAAGTGGAGCTTTGTGTTCTTGGTGAAACCATTAACTTGCACTGAAGCTTTCAGGTGTTACTTGTATTAGGACAATTTATTGCTGTCTTCCTTTTCTGTTTCTCCATGTCACCTGGCCAGTGATGACACAAGCTGCATTCACTAACTGACTGGGTTACTGATGGGCTTGCTGTGGGTGAAAGATGGCATTAACATGTAGGTGCTGCTGCAGGTGGACCTGTCACCAGGGGATCTTTTTACTAAAGAGCTTTTAGCACAACAATAAGCAGACAGCGCTTTTCGTCTCTGTCGCAGGCTAAGTAATCAGTAGGAGCCATCAGCAGAGGCATGGCCATGGTCTCCCAACAATGGTGAGTTGGAGGGGAGGGGAGTGGGAGTCCTTCTGCCTGCATGAGAAGAGTTCATAAGAGCCATCAGGAGACAGCTGTGTGGAGGGTGTCCTTCCAAAGGGTTAGTGCATAACAGAACTGTGTGCTAAAGGGGAAGATTTGATAATAACAAACTCCATTTTTTAAAGTAAAGGTCAAAACAGAATGAATGAGTGGGTGCAAGGAACAACACAGTACTTTAAAGATTGATCAATTACTGAACTTCTTAAAGAGGTGTGTGCCAAGAGCATTTTTTTGAATAAGTTGGTTCAGTTAAAAAAACAAACATGACTTTCTGATTTCTAGAGTTATTACATACAGTGTGTTTCGTAATTAATAATGGCAGTTTGTATCACTTCTGGGCAAGATACATATTTCACAGTAGAGGGGGGGTCTCCATATTGCAAATCACTGATTGAGTGGCAACCAATGGTGATGACTCTGTGGGTGCTGGACTACTCAAATATTGTTTTCAGGGTAACTTGCAGAAAAGTATTACTAGGGAAACTAGCAATGGGAAAAATACTAACCTACTGCACCCACAAGAAAGGGTCATAATATTGGGAAACCTGTATCCGTATCCATAACCCTATGAAACAAAATAACACAGGGCATTAGAATACAGTTGCAACAAGAATAAACATAGCAAAGTTAACAGCCTGTAAGGAAGGGCTCAAGCACAAAAAGCTGTATTTTTTTAACAGCTATTAAATGGACATTCCATATATAATTAATGGATACATCATAGTATTGTAAGAATGTAGTTAGTTTTTGTTTATATAGTGTCTATCTGTTAAGCTGCCTATTACTGTACTCACACATGTGCACTGGCTCCAGCTGGTGACTTGGACACAGCAGGCAGTGCCATGTTTTGCAGTGACCTTGGCTGCAGCTGCACTGGCTCTGTCAAGAGTTTGTTGTATTGGTGTGGAGGTACCAACAATTCTGAACTTGGTCTTTTTATCATTGAGAATTGAGTGGTTCTCATTTATTAAGGCTTTCATTGCAGCAATATCAGACTGGAGATGATTCTCAAATAAGGACAATGTGGGACAACTACAATAGAGAACAAAAGTGTAAATGAGTGTTTGATCTTGACACATTGGGTAAGCAGGTTAGCGATGGACAATGAAAAAGCATTGGACCTGACATAAACCTCTGAGGCATGCTATGATTTCAGGCAGTGAAGTCTGGGTTAAGATTTACTTGTCAACAGCCACATTCTTCTTCATCCCCTTAAGGTATATTTCAGATCGTGAAGCTCCTAACTTATTAGGTCAGCAAATTAGGCTTATACCTGAGGTCAGAGTTCACTGGTTAAAGCTGGCAAGGGTTTGTTGTAACAGGTTAGTGAACTTTCAACTTCAATGGATAGTCCAACTGCTGTGTCAACACATAATTGACCCCTGGTGTCCAAGGAAAGAACAAAGCATCTGAGATGAGTAACGGTGGGTAGAATACACATTAGATGTTGACAGTATTTCTAATGCTTCTGCATAAACACTCACATCACAGTGTTGACAGAGTGAGGGTTGGCAGATAAATGAGCTACTGTACACATTGTGACACACTTTGTTAAAGACAGGGATGATCACTGATCCACCAGATGTTCTCAAGAGTGCAAAAAGTCTTTGTCCAGGCCAGGTGTCTGCTTCCATTCTTCCACTGATGAGGACATACTCCACTTGTGCCTACTCATAACTGCATCCCTATTCCTAATAAATAGCTCTTTGCTGTTCATTTGAAACTTACAAGGTTTCTATCTTGTGTCACTCTCCCTTTTTCCCATCAGTGAGCACATGTTCAGGGCCACTAGACATTCCTCAAAGGATCTGCCTGCTGGCCCTTGATCATTTTGATAGCCCTTCCCTGCATCAACTCCAACCTGTCTATGTTCTTACATGTTTCTATCTTGGCACCCTCTCCCTTCTGCCCTTCAATGAGCACATGTTCAGGGCCACTGATGAGGACATGTGGTAGGGTGTAACCAAGAGACAGTAAAGTCAAGATTCTAGTATGCTAATACTGGTGGTATGTGTTGGGAAGAAGTGGCAGTAAAACAAAACTAATTAAAGTGCTGACTTTGAAAACTACTTTTTTAATACAAGACAACCAGTAATTTCTTAAGGAAGCATTTTTTGTGCCAGAGAGTAAATTAGTTGTAGAATAAATGACTTGAGGACAGGAGGTGATAAGTGCAGATAGTATTCTGAATCTGAGAGTAGGCAGGTAGGTAATTTGGGGTCAAGGCATTTCAGAATATTGCTGTTAGGCTATCAGGGTGGCAACCTTAATGTGTAACATGGTTTTATTTTATTTCACATCACTTATGGAACTATAACAGATTTAAAGAACTTTTATTTACAAAAAAATATTAAACATGTTATTTCAGAAGCCAATTTTATTTTTCCTTCAGGCAATATTCTTTCCTCAGTTACTGGATAGTAATATTTGGCATGCTACTTACAAAAGAAATGAAAACTAATGTGATTCACAGTGTCTGTCCTTCTGTAGCAAGCACTACTGTCATGTTTCAGGCTCTTATTTTAAATATTCAGCTTATACAGTCATTTATTTATTTAGGGGGTTGGTTGTGTGACCTGTGTTTAGCATTTGGTTAAATTCTGGAAAGCATCTTATATATGAAAGTAAATGAGATTATTCAGTAATAAGTGTCAAAGGTAGAAAGCCTACAACAGACTCATACATAATAGAAACTTTGTCATGATAACTATTATCAGCTCAGGAAGAAGTAGTTTAAGTGTAGGAGGTTAAAAAGGTTAGATGTTTAAGGAGGAACATCTGGACATGTAGACACATTACCTCTCTTGACTTCAGTTTTCAATTGAGATTTTATATTATTTATTTGCAATTTATTTACAAAAATTCAGTCAAGGAGTCATGAACAGGGTGCTGTAGGGACCAGTCCTGGGACCTGTATTTTCAATATGTTCATTAGCGACATAGGTTAAGATTTTAATGGAAAGATGTGTCCCTTTGCATGTGACAAAAAACTATGCAGCACGGTAAACAGTAATGAAGGAGTTAGGTATCTGTAGTGGGATCTGGAAAAACTGGAAAGGTGGGCAGAGATTTGGCAATTAAGCTTCAATACCAAGAAGTGCAAGATGATGCACTTAAGGAAAAAGAACCCATAGAGTATTTGGATGAGGGTTTAGGCCACCACAGTACACCCGAGGACCAGAAACTAGGAGTTATCAATGACTACTTCAAACAATCCAGTCATTGCAAAAAGGTCTATAATAAGGCAGCAAGGATGCTAGGATGTACTGGGTAGGTTTTGACAGTAGGAGAAAGAAAGTGATAGTTCCCCTGTACAGGACACTGGTGAAGCCTCAATTGTAATACTGTGCCCAGTTCTGGAGTCCACACCTGAAAAATGACAGATAGGTTGGAGTTGATGCAGTGAAGCTATCAAAATGATCAAGGGCCAGCAGGGCAGATCCTGTGAGGAATGGCTGGTGGCCCTGAATGTGGTGGAAATAGGCTACACCCTTATGTGCTGGACTGTTGGACACCTTTCCTATCTCCTTTTCCTTCTGACTTAAACTTCTGTTGCACAACAGTATCCCCAAATCCTGTTCTTTCTTATCCTGTTCTACTACCCTAGGTAGTCCACCTAATGTAGTACTGTCCTATCTTCTTTACTGCTTACTATTTCTTATACTGTATCTATGCTTATTCTTATTCCATCCATTGAGTCCTCCTATATATCCAAGTGTATGAACACCCTGGAAGGTGTATCATAACAGTTGCAACTAGGTATGAAGTGAATTATGCCTTCAGTCATAAGAAAAATAAAAGAATGTTATGTGATACCCCTAAGAAAAATGGGGTTAGAAATCAGTGTGTGTATATATATATATATATATATATATATATATATATATATATATATATATATATATATTAGAGGCAAAAAACTCTGTTTAATGCATTAGTTAGGGTTGTTCCACAGTGACAAAAGTGAGGAAATTAGCTGTTGGGGTTGAAACCTAACTCCAGTCACCCCCAGCACCACACACGCAGACACACACACACATTCAAGTATGGGGAGGACCAAGTCAACACAACCAATGACAGACATCCAGCAGCAGGTGACAGAAATAACAAACAATTGTCTAAATGTACTACTGAGACATCCCCACCCACCTGACCAGGTACTGCATGCTCAGTGGAGATCAACAGCAAAACTGAGGCCATGTACAAAACATACACATCCCTGATTGCAGCTGCACAAGCGTACCACACTTAGTAGTTGCATGGCCTTACCTACCGATGCCCCACGCCACACCACAACTGGTACTGTCCGTTATTCAATATAAATGCTGAAGGTGCATGATGACAGTTGTAGAAAGGTTTTAACACTAGTGAGTATACATTAATTAAGAGAAGCACATAAATTAACTACAAGACACTAGCATGCTCAAGATAAAAGTAGTGATACATTTAGTAGGTGATTTACATAGTAGTACATTTACTGCAATGGTTTACTCAACATAGAGGCTGATGTAAACGTATGGAAAAGCATTGCCTGTTCAACGCTGTGAAATTCGTACTGCCAGTATCACATGCATTCTTACTGATGAAGGTGTACTGCTGATGTACATACATAGACCTTCAGTGTGTTTCAATACTAAAGATGCAGTAAGTATTCTTTGAAGAAACATTGTAATTGCATGGATCAGGCAAAGCAACTTCTAAATATCATGCACTACTGAGCCAACAATGATGTACCTGTATCGGAGATGTATATAGGATAGATTTTCCTGTAGGCACTTACTGAGTATGTTGTACCTGATAAAGACAATCTCATTGCATCTGTGATGACTAACTTATTCAAATAGTAATACATTTACTATTGTTGCAATGAGTGATCTATGCCACTTATGGACACGGTGTGATTTTTTTTAACAGTTGTTTCATACTCAGGCTGTATGCCTACTGTTTGGGTTTGCCACACTTCTGTCACTGATGTTATCAAAGTGATAACTATGTTAATTGTGGTACAACAGGAATTAAGTAGGTATGGTGTAGATATAAACAGAATGTCTTTTAGTATTGATTTAACTCACAATGGGGTAAGTGTACTAGGACAGCAGGGGTTATCCTCTATCACTGACTGTCAGTTATAATCACACTAGGGTTTCGATGACTGTAATGATCAAGTTACACTGTTCATCTTCATGAGTTCATATTCACAGCCATTCTCCAGCTCACGAAAGTGTCGAACTTTTTTGCGACGAAAGCTTTCGCAAATTGCGACAGTAATTTTCCATCTGTGGGACAGTGACAGCGATTCTTTGGCACTGTGCTGCAAAAGAACCGTTGGGAGTTTTGGGCTGAAATTTGGAAGGAATGGAGCCGACATCTCACAGATGTGCTTTTCAGTGTTGTATTGAAAAAATATTACACGGCGGCAAAGTTATGGCACTCCAAAGTTGACAGTTTTTCCCATAGGATAACATTGCGGCGCCCAATGCATTACAGAAATCCTTTGGCACCCTGCTGCAAAATAATGGTTCAGTCTTGTTTCCTGAAATTTGGAGGGAAGACAGCCAACAGCCCACAGATGTGCCTTTCAGTAGTTTGGTGAAAAAATATCACATGGCGGCAAAGTTACAGCACTCCAAAGTTGATGTTTTTTCCCATAGGATAACATTACGGTGCCCGACGCATTACAGAAATCCTGTGGATCCCTGCTGCAAAATAACGGTTTGGTCTTTTTTCCTGAAATTCGGAGGGGAAGACAGCCAACAGCCCACAGATGTGCCTTTCAGTGGTTTGGTGAAAAAAACATTACAGGGAGGCAAAGTTATGGCGCTCCAAACTTTCCTTTTTTTCCCGTAGGATAACATTACTGCGTTCGCCGCGCCTTTCAGGGCCCGTATCTCGGAAACGTGCGAGATACAGACTTTTCGTCAAAAAATTTCTTAGCCCCTTCAAGGGGCTAATAATCAAATTAGCCAGGACAGTTGTAAATAATATGACTTTTAAATTTTTTTTCTATGTCGTACGGTTCATGAGATATTATATATTTAATATTCCAAGATCTCATTTTCTTCGCCGATACTCATTATTATGCATACATTATTTGTACTCACTGTCTTTCTCTATGCAGGTTTTGGGGAAAACCAGCCTGTACGCTTACATTACTGTTACTGTTGCCCTTTCTGCTTGCGGTTCCGTACCCGTTTCACTTACCTTTGACGTCTGTGCCACCATTTGCGTTATCCTTTGCGCTTTCATTTGCGCTTGTGTTTCTGTAATTTTTTGCCATTTCTGTCTACAGTACTGTTTATCTTTCTGTTTCACTTTACGTCACCATGCCCATTGACATTTCTGTTTGCAGGCACCATGTTACCATATGACAACACATCACGTGGCAGACCATTCCCATCTACGCCACCATGTGGGTTACCCTTTCTGTTCTCATTCGCGCTTGTGTTACCATGTGCGCTACTGTTAGCATTTCTGTTTGCGTTGCTGTCCCTGTTAGTATGCCACAAGACATCATGTGGCGGGAGCGCGGGGCCACAGCAATACTTCACTATTTCTCGTTATCATTCCCAAAAAGTGGCACACCGTTCCCGTCTATGCCACTGTGTTCGTTACCCTTTCTGTTCTCATTCGCGCTTGTGTTACCTTGTGCGCCACTGTTAGCACTTCTGTTTGCATTGCTCTTTCTGTTACTATGCCACAAGACATCATGTGGTGGGAGTGCGGGGTCCTTTTGTGACTTTCCCAAAGTGCCCGCTCTCCGCTACATGATGTCTTTGACATAAGCAAAGCAGCAACAAACAGAAGTGCTAATATGGCGTCATATGTAACCTGGCTGCAATGAGAACGAAAAGGTAACTCACATGGTGGCGTAGACGGGAACGGTCTTCCACGTGATGTGTTGTCACATAATAACATGTTGCCTGAAAATGGAAATGTCAATGGGCATGGTGACGCAAAGTGAAACAGAAAGAGAAACAATACTGTAGACACAAATGGCAAAAAATAACAGAAACGCAAGTGCAAATGAAAACGCAAAGGATAACGCACATGGTAGCGCAGACGTCAACGGTAAGTGAAATGGGTACGGAACTGCAAGCGGAAAGGGCAACAGTAACAGTAATGTAAGCACACAGGCTGGTTTTCCCCAAAACCTGCATAGAGAAAGACAGTGAGTTCAAATAATGTATGCATAATAATGAGTATTGAAGCAGAAAATGAGAACTTGGAATACTAAATACATTATATCTCAGGAACCGTATGACGTGGAAAAAAAATTTAAAAGTTGTATGATTTACAACTGTTCTGGCTAATTTCATTGGGGGCTAAGTATCTTTCCAACAAAAAGTCCGTATCTTGCACCGTTTCCGAGATACGGGCCCTGAAAGGTGCGGCAAACGCCGTAATGTTATCCTACGGGAAAAAAAGAGAAGTTCGGAGCGCCATAACTTTGCCTCCCTGTAATATTTTTTCACCAAACCACTGAAAGGCACATCTGTGGGCTGTTGGCTGTCTTCTCTCCAAATTTCAGGAAAAAAGACTAAACTGTTATTTTGCAGCAGGGTGCCAAAGGAGTCCTGTAATGCGTCGGCTGCCATAATGTTATCCTATGGGGAAAAACATCAACTTTGGAGTGCCGTAACTTTGCCGCCGTGCAATATTTTTTCAATACAACACTGAAAAGCACATCTGTGAGATGTCGTCTGCGTTCCTTCCAAATTTCAGCCCAAAACTCCCAACTGTTCTTTTGCAGTGGAGTGCCAAAGAATTACTGTTATTTTGGGCATAGTGTCGCAAAGTAGTGTCGCAATTTGCGAAAGTGTCGCAAAAAAAATTTGCCACACTTTCGTGAGTACAACACTACTTTGCAAAAGTACTTTTTCCAGAAATTTGAAAAACATATTTCTGGGGTGTTTTACCCCAAAATAAAGACATGGCTAGCATCCTCAGGGCCCGACTAGGTGAATACAAAAAGAATTAGGTTGCTAGAGGGTCTCAATTTTAAATGCCAAGCATTTTTATGATCACTAACTGAAAACAAGATGGTGGATTTGCGACACTAACAGGGTCATTTGCGACAGTAAAAAGTGCATTTGCGACACTGTCGAACTTTTTGTTAACTTTTCCCATTGACTTATAATGGGAAATTGTTTTTAAAATAACTTTTGAACCGTTTAATATTTTTTCACGAAATCTTCAAAAGGCATATTGGGGACCCCAGCCGCACATTCCCTGTAGATTTTGGGCTGGTCGTGCAAACCGTCGACCTGTAGTAGCGACCGTAGAATTCCAGAAAAACATAAATGCGCGCGCAGATCACTAATAACTCCACAGTTGTATATCCGACTGGTATGAAACTTGGCAGATCCCAAGGCCTATGGTTTTTGATCATGTATTCCAAATTTCAGGCAAATCTGTCAAATGGTTGCAAAGTTATTAAGGTGCAAAGTTTTGGGGTTTAACATAGAATAGGCTCCTCAACCTAACTATAGGTGGCACTACCGTGCCACTATTTTTATATATATATATAATATATATTATGGTAGCACGGTTAGTGCTACCATGAATTAGGATTGAGTAGCCATTTTCTATCATTAAATCCCAAAACTTTGCATAACATAACTTTGACAGCTTGATTTGTCTGAGAATGGAATACGATCAAACCATGAGCCTGAGATCTAACGAAGTTTTGTACTGGTCAGATATGCGGCTGTGAGTTAATAGCATGATCTTCTGCGTTGTGCTTTCTGGAATTCTGATCCTGCCAAATGTCGATTCTTGTGCGACAACCAAAATCTTCGAAACGTCGTGACGGGGGGATGTGCTGCCTTTCAAAATATTCGTGAAAAAATAGCGATTCAAAAATTATTCAAAAACAGTTTCCATTATAAATCAATGGGAAGTTAACAAAAGTTCAACACTTCGCAAATGCAATTTCACTTTCCGGAATGGGCCTATTACTTTCACAAATCGGCCATTTTGTTTTCATTTGGTGATCAGAAAAATGGTTGGCATTTAAACAGGGACCCTCTAGCAACCTAATCTTTTGTATTCACCTAGTCGGACCCTGAGGATGCTTGCCATGTCTTTATTTTGTGGTAAAAGACCCCAGAAATATGTTTTTCAAATTTCTGGAAAAAGTACTTTTGCAAATTACTTTCGTGCTCACGAAAGTGTCGAACTTTTTTGTGAAAGCTTTCGCAAATTGCGACAGTAGTTTTCCCTCTGTGGGAAAGTAACAGCAATTCTTTGGCACTGCGTTGCAAAAGAACCGTAGGGAGTTTTGGGCTGAAATTTGGAGAGAACGGAGCTGACATCTCACAGATGTGCCTTTCAGTGCTGTATTGAAAAAATATTACACAGTGGCAAAGTTACGGCACTCCAAAGTTGACAGTTTTTACCATAGGATAACATTACGGCACCCGACGCATTACAGAAATACTTTGGATCCCTGCTGCAAAATAACGGTTTAATCTTTTTTCCTGAAATTTGGAGGGAAGACAGCCAACAGCCCACAGATGTGCCTTTCAGTAGTTTGGTGAAAAAACATTACAGGGAGGGAAAGTTATAGTGCTCCGAACTTTTCTTTTTTTCCCATAGGATAACATTACGGCGTTAGCCGCACCTTTCAGGGCCCGTATCTCAGAAACGGTGCGAGATACGGACTTTTCATCAGAAAATTTAGCCAGGACAGTTGTAAATAATATGACTTTTAAATTTTTTTTCTACGTCGTACGGTTCCTGAGGTATAATGTATTTAGTATTCCAAGTTCTCATTTTCTGCTCCGATACTCATTATTATGCATACATTATTTGTACTCACTGTCTTTCTCTATGCAGGTTTTGGGGAAAACCAGCCTGTGCACTTACATTACTGTTACTGTTGCCCTTTCCGCTTGCGGTTCCGTACCCGTTTCACTTACCGTTGACGTCTGTGCCACTATGTGCATTATCCTTTGCGTTTTCATTTGAGCTTGCGTTTCTGTTACTTTTTTGCCATTTGTGTCTACCGTACTGTTTCTCTTTCTGTTTCACTTTGCGTCACCATGCCCATTGACATTTCCATTTACAGGCACCATCTTACTATGTGACAAGACATGACGTGGCACACCGTTCCCCGTCTATGCCACCGTGTTCGTTACCCTTTTTGTTCTCATTCACGCTTGCGTTACCTTGTGCGCCACTGTTAGTGCTTCTGTTTGTGTTGCTCTTCCTGTTACTATGCCACAAGACATCATGTGGTGGGAGAGTGGGGCCCTTTGGTCCCCGTGCTCCTGCTGCTGCATTACGTGCCGGGAGCGTGGGGCCCTATGTGCGTTATCCTTTGCGTTTTCATTTGCGCTTGCGTTTCTGTTATTTTTTGCCATTTGTGTCTACAGTACTGTTTCTCTTTGCGTCACCATGCCCATTGACATTTCTGTTTGCAGGCACCATGTTACTATGTGACAACACATCACGTGGCAGACTGTTCCCATCTATGCCACCGTGTGCATTGCCCTTTCTGTTGTCATTTGCGCTTGCGTTACCATGTGCGCCACTGTTAGCGCTTCTGTTTGTGTTGCTCTTCCAGTTACTATGCCACAAGACATCATGTGGCGGGAGCATTACATTCACTATTTCTCGTTATCATTCTCAAAAAGAAGGGAAATTAGAGGCAAAAAACTCCATTTAATGCATTAGTTAGGGTTGTTCCACAGCGACAAAAGTGAGGAAATTCGCTGTTAGGGTTGAAAACCCTAACTCCAAATTCACCCCCCCAGCACCACACACACACAGACACACACACACACACATGCAAGTATGTGGGAGGACCAAGTCAACACAACCAATGACAGACATACAGCAGCAGGTGACAGAAATAACAAACAATTGTCTAAATGTACTACGAGACATCCCCACCCACCTGACCAGGTACTGCATGCTCAGTGGAGATCAACAGCAAAACTGAGGCCATGTACACAAACGTACACATCCCTGATTGCAGCTGCACACAGCGTACCACACTTAGTAGTTGAATGGCCTTACCTACCGATGCCCCACCACACCACCACTGGTACTGTGCCGTTAGTCAATATAAATGCTGAAGGTGCATGATGACAGTTGTAGAAAGGTTTAACACTAGTGAGTATACATTAATTAAGAGAAGTAAATAAATTAACTACAAGACACTAGCATGCTCAAGATAAAAGTAGTGTTACATTTAGTATGCGATTTACATAGTAGTACATTTACTGCAACGGTTTACTCAACATAGAGAGGCTGATGTAAGCGTATGGAAAAGCATTGCCTGTTCAACGCTGTAGAATCGTGCTGCCAGTATCACATGCATTCTTACTGATGAAGGTGTACTGCTGATGTACATACATAGACCTTCAGTGTGTTTCAATACTAAAGATGCAGTAAGTATTCTTTGTAAGAAACAGTGTAATTGCATGGATCAGGCCAAGCAACTCTAAATATCATAGCACTACTGAGCCAACAATGACGACCTGTATCAGAGATGTATATAGGATAGATTTTCCTGTAGGCACTTACTGAGTATGTTGTACCTGATAAAGACAATCTCATTGCATCTGTGATGACTAACTTATTCAAATAGTAATACATTTACTATTGTTGCAATGAGTGATCTATGCCATTTATGGACACAGTGTAATTTTTTTTAACAGTTGTTTTATACGCAGGCTGTATGCCTAGTGTTTGGGTTTGCCACACTTCTGTCACTGATGCTATCAACGTGATAACTATGTTAATTGTGGTACAACAGGAATCAAGTAGGTATGGTGTAGATATAAACAGAACGTCTTTTAGTATTGATTTAACTCACAATGGGGTAAGTGTACTAGGACAGCAAGGGTTATTATCTATCACTGACTCTGTCAGTTATAATCACACTAAGGTTTCGATGACTGTAATGATCAAGTTACACTGTTCATCTTCATGAGTTCATATTCACAGCCATTCTCCAGTAACTAGACAGTGTATGATGTAACTGGGTGGGACACTGTGTTGCAAAGCTGCTGCAGTGCCTAGCAAAGGGAGAGTATCTACTCATAAAGACAATTAAGCAATAAGGCATGACCAACAGTTATGTTAAATGGTCTGTTAATCACCCTGTAGGGGTTTAATGTTGAATGTGGCATAGCCAAGTGCCACATGTCGCTAGACAGTGATAAACTGACCATTAACATAATACCTGGGAGTGACTTATTGCTATCATAATAAAACTGTTTTTTAAACAACATTAAAGCATGTTCATCATATGGTTAGGCTCTACATGTATGTTAATAAAAACTAAACATAAGGCTGTTACAATGTTTACAGTCAATTAGAAAGCTGCATTTCTCAAACCCTTGTTATAATCAAAGATATTATACCTGTACAACTCCTCGGTTTTGCTGAACTCTATTGCTCAGGTGGCCCACCACATGTGGTGTGGTCTGGCGTGGGGCATCGGTAGGTAAGGCCATGCAACTACTAAGTGTGGTACGTTGTGTGCAGCTGCAATCAGGGATGTGTACGTTTGGTGTACATGGCCTCAGTTTTGCTGTTGATCTCCACTGAGCATGCAGTACCTGGTCAGGTGGGTGGGGATGTCTCGTTGTACATTTAGACAATTGTTTGTTATTTCTGTCACCTGCTGCTGGATGTCTGTCATTGGTTGTGTTGACTTGGTCCTCCCCCATACTTGCATGTGTGTGTGTGTGTGTGTGTGTGTGTGTGTGTGTGTGTGTGTGGTGCTGGGGGTGATTCGGAGTTAGGGTTTTCAACCCTAACAGTGAATTTCCTCACTTTTGTCGCTGTGGAATAACCCTAACTAATGCATTAAACGGAGTTTTTGCCTCTAATATATATATATATATATATATATATATATATATATATATATATATATATATATATAATAAAAAATCCATCTATGTGAGAATCCTTAAATTTATGTTATTTTGTTGCTACATATGGCAATATAATGTGCCCTGTATTACGGGCTCATACAGTGCGATTATTGCTTGGGTTTAAATAAATTTCACTTTAAGGGATTTGCTGGTAATATAGCTTTTAGCTGTACCCCTGTTCTGTAGCTGTTCAAAATGACTAAGAGAGTATGAATAAAGAGAAAAAAAAGCTGTATTGGCCCTGGTAGTTGCCTTTTGTGCAAGAGAAGGCTATGGTTTACAGAGTCTTTAATATCTTAAAAATGAGGAAGTCATAGAGTCTCAGGGCCAGACAGCACTAGTAAATTCCAGCCACCCCAAGACAAAAGTGAAAGTGATCTTCTTGACAGTTCGTTTGGTTCACGCTTTATGTGAACTGAGCATTTAAACAAGAGAAAGGCACTTTGCCTTAAACAAAGAGTCCAAAAAGACTCTTTCTGCAGCAACTCCATCTCGAGCTGAGGCAGCATTTGTACATTTCAGCCTCCCATCTGAAAAGAGAAAAGTGAAGTAATTTAATTTCCACCTAGTTCGCATTGTAGGCAAACCGGGCAATGAAGGGAAAAGGTGCTTTGCCTTGCAGAGCAAGGAGCTGCTTAGTTAAATAATAAAGAGGAGTATTTAAACTCCTTTAATTCTCTGGTCTTCTCCAGAGGGAACAGTCAAAGGAGCAGGCAGCTGTGCAGTAATCTTGTCAATTTCAGCTACCACTCCTAGTACTACTTGCACTCCTAGCCTGTTTAATGTGGCACACCCCAAAGAGTAGATAAGAGGACAGGGGGTGCTCTCCAAATAAAACAAAAATAAAGTGAAAAGGGGAAAACTGTTCTAATATATTCTTTAAAATACTAAAGGACTAAACCTTACAGCTGAAAGGTTTTAAAAAAGAGAAAATTCAATTTTAAATTTGCTTCCTTCTGTTTTATATTATAAAGGTGTCATCAATCTTCTAGTCACCTCTAACCCTTATGAAACAAAAGTATGGGTTATTGTTAATATAAATACCACAACAGTCAGGTGTAAACATAAACAGGACCTTCTTGCTTACCTGGCTCCCAGTGATTGAAACAGTTACTTACTTATGGGAGCAGCACCCTCTGCTGTCCCTTTCTTATACTATGCTACCTGTCACTCAAAGTATAACTAAAAGAGGATCTCTTACTGTTACTAAGTAATTAACTCTATTTTTGGTTATTACAGCTTTGTATTTTCTTTTATTACAAGTTAAGGATAAGAGTGTGTATACTGTTATGTGGTACATCTCTGGTGGGTCATGATGCATAGCTAGCCTAACTTAGAAGCTTTTATATTCTGTATGCAGAGTTAAAGGTCTAGTCAGGTGACCTCACCCTGAAGGTATATAAGCTCTCCACCAAGCACATTAGAGCAGAACAGCCTTGGATTTGGGGAAGGAAGGTGTACTGTGCTGGTAGACACTGATATACTGAAGGTATAGGATTTTAGCTGTTCTAAGATCCCAGACTGCATAATTTGTTATTTGCAAGAAACCACTTAATCAAAGTGGTAATTCTCATTGCATTTTCCTTTCTCATTTTGTTTGATTTTATAATCTTGTATAAATAAATATCACAAAGAGTGTTTTAAATCCTGACAACATGCCTCGTCTGATATTATTTCCCACATGGTCTGACAACTGGTGTCAGAAGTGGTATTTAGTACTGGTTGTCTGGAGAAATGAGGGGGAGACCAGTACTAGACACCAGCCCTGGTGTCCAGACCTAAGAGGCAAAAGGCAGGATGGCACACAAACTGGAGTCTGTGGATGCCAAGGATCTGAAGGAAGAGGAAAATCTTCCAGGAGTACATACCAGAGCCCAGACACTGAGGATTGGAGAAGTACTTCTACCTGAATTGGAGTTCAGTGGGATGAAGAAGAAGACCATGATGGTTGCAGGAATCAGATGACGAGGATAAGGACCTGGCTTTTGAGGAAGGACCACCTGAGGATCCACCACCAGATGATATCAGTGGTTTGTTGAGATGGTTGGTGGTGAAGCAAATCGAGATGGAGAGGCAAATGGAATGAAATAACTGGGAGAGCGAGGCAAAGAGGAGATGTCAGGACCAGAGATAAGCGGACACCTTGCAGGCTCTACAGTTGATTGAGCAAGGACCACAGGGGGCAGAAAATGCAGATAATGACCCCAAAAATATAAAACTGACTAAAATAGCATCCACAGATGACATTGAAGTGTACTTGACTACATTTGAAAGGATAGCTCAAGCTTGTGGGTGGGACCAAAGGCAGTGGGTGGTACATCTGGCCCCATATCTTACAGGAAAGGCTCAGTTGGTGTACAATAATATGGACAGCAGACATGCCGAAGTCTGTGAGAGAGTTAAGAAAGAAATTTTGAAAAGGTACGAAACCAGCTCAGAGACTTACAGGAAGAGTTTTTGGTCCCTGAAACATTACCAAAATGATGCACTTAGAGAAACTTTTACCAGGCTGAGGGAACTTTGCTAAAAATGGTTGCAGCCTGAGGAAAAAACAGTGTTTGATGTCTTTGATATTCTGGTTGTAGAACAGTACCTCCAAATCTTACACCATGAAGTCCAAATGTGGGTAACAGAGCATAACTTGGAGACAGCCAAATTAGCTAAAACAATAGCTGAGGACTTCCTATAAGCTAGACAACCCTTGAGAAAAGGTTACAGAACAGACCCCACTGCACCTGCCCCCAGACAACAAAATCACCTGTTGTTCCTAGAGCTCCTGTTGAATACCCATGACTTAATGAGGGAAGACCAAATCAAGGAGTGTCATCTTTTAATCCAGATATTATTTGTAGGAACTGTCAGGGTAAAGGACACATAGCTTGATTCTGTTCCCACCCTAGAGCTGATGACTCACATGTGTCCTTATTGACTGAGGGTTATTTCTTATGGGACATTACTATCAATAACCAGAATGCATTTGCTGTAGTGGACACTGCTAGAAAAAATACACTAATTTGGCCAGAACTAGTAGTGGATAGACAATCAGAGGGACACAATATGAACATTTTTTGTGTACATGGGGGACACACACAGTCCCCTACTGCTACTATTATGGTGGATGTTAATGGTCAAAAAGAGATGATCACAACAGGAATAGTATCCAATCTACTCATACCCATGGTACTGGGACATGACTTTTCAGATTTTTCATCATTAATGTCTGAACAAGGGGTAGTCACAGCTGTGAATACTAGGGCCTAAAGGAAAAAGGAACAGTTGTTGGGGGGATAGTTTTCCTCCTGAAAATGACATTTTAGAGGCTCCTGGTAAGGATAAAAGTACCATGAATCAGAGGAGGAAGAAACAAAAGAAATGGAGACAAAAATATGTATGGACTACCTGATAAACAATTTCAAACTGTATTTACTAATGTGAATATCGCATTGGAACAGAGACGTGATGAAACTTTGAAATCTTTCTATTTTCAGGTTGGTCAAGATGTGAAAAAAGGGGCCCCTATGACTGTTTTAAAGAATGTGATCTTATGTAGGGTGTGTGCTAATCCCAATATAGGAGAGAGCATTGACCAGCTATTTGTGCCCAAGAAATACAGAGATCCAATTCTGTTTTTGGATCATGACCTCCCTTGAGCTGGCCATGCCAGGAGAGAACATACCCTAAAACGTATACTGTTGAGATTCTACTGGTCAGGGCTATGTGAGCAGGTGGCAAGTTATTGTCAAGTATGTCCCGAGTGCCAGCAGGTGGCACCAGTAGGAAAGAAATATATGGTGCCCCTTATGCTCCTAAAATGGGTATCAAACCTCTTCAAATGAATCAGAATGGACATTGTAGGCCCACTGATAAAAAGTTCAAAGGGAAACCAATATATCTTGGTCATAGTGGAGTATGCCACTAAATACATAGAGGTAATACCTATGCACACTGTTACAACCCCTAGAATTGCAGAAGAGTTAGCAAAAGTATTCAATCATCTGGGCATCCCTAAAGAAGTCATAACAGATAGGGGTATGAATTTTAATGCTTCCCTACTAAAGGACCCGAACAAACTGTTAGGGAGATTGTAGCCTTACGAACATCCCCCTATCATCAACAGACTGATGGGTTAACAGAATGGTTTAACCAAGCTTTAAAGAGGATGCTTTGTAAATTTGTATGTGAAGAAGGCAAGAATTGGGAAACCTTTTTGCCATTTTTATTATTGCATACAGGGAGGTACCACAGGCCTCTGCAGGTTATTCCCCTTTTTTGATGTTGTATGGTTGAGATCCAAGAGGGCCATTAGACATTGTCAAAGAATGTTGGTAAGAAGGGACTGACATGAAGCACTGTAGCATTGTTGAGTATATGGGCCAATTACGGAGGAGATTAATAAAATATACCACTACTGCCGACCAAAACTGTGCAGAGGCACAGAAACATCAAGAGCAGTACTACAATGAAGGAAGGGAATAAAACCTTTGTCCTCAGGGAGAAAGTTCTATTGTTGTTACCCTCCTCCCAGCAGAAACTCTTAATGACATGGCAAGGACCCTACCCAGTAATACACCAGACAGGACCTATAACATATGAAATTGAGATCTCAGACAAAAAGACAGGCAGAAAAATATATCACACCAACTTATGAAAAAGATGGCATGACAAGCCAGAAAAAGATTTAGTTGTAGATCTGAGCATGATGGTAATGCCCAAGAAAGAGTCTGAACTGGATGTAGCTTATGGAAAGCTAGAAAGGTCGGAGGGAAGTAACAATTCAAAATAAATACCCACCTTACTGATACACAGAGAAGAGATGTAGAGAGTCTGATCGACTCCTTCCCTACTACATTTACTAGTACCCTGGAAAGGCCGTGGGGTAAAACATTACATCTGCACTGAATCTACTCCTATTAAGCAGAAGGCTTATAGACTACCTGAAAGAGTAAGAGTGGAGGTTAAAAAGGAGATAGAGAAATTAAAACAGTTGGGGTAATTCAAATTTGTGACCATGCCATTCGGTCTACATGGGGCCCCAGCTTCATTTCAGCATTTTACGGATTGTATACTGGCACCATATGCCGGATACTGTTCAGCTTACCTGGATGAAATGGTAGTGTACAGTCTGGACTGGGGAACACACATGAAACATCTGGCAGAAGTGGTTAGGTCAATAAAAACAGCAGGATTAACCATAAATCCCCAGAAATGTGCGGTAGCCATGAATGAAACATGCTAGTTAGGTTTCCTGTTGGGTAATGGGCAGGTTAAGCAGGAAATCGATAAACTAGAGGCAGTGGAAAAATGTCCCATCCCTCTTACAAAGAAGCACATGAGGTAATTTTTAGGACTTGTTGGATACTACCAGTGCTTTATTCTGAACTTTTCATTCATTGCTACTCCCTTAATGGATTTGACAAAACAACGATGTAGCAATAAAAGTCCAATTGGACACAAAGTGCGAGGAACACTTTCAAGCAATAAAGGTTGCATTGTGTTCTTCTCCTGTGCTAAACAGCCCAAATTTTGAACTATCCTTTGAGGTACGTACCAATGCCTCAGAGAAGGGAACAGGGGCAGTCCTAAGCCAAACATCTGTTGGGGAGGAACACCCAATATTGTACATTTCCCGGAAATTGCACGATAGGGAACAAAAGTACTCTAGAGTAGAAAAACAGGCTTTGGCAGCCAAATGGGCCATAGAGGCTTTAAAATTATATTTATGGGCTGCTAAGTTTACTTTGATAACCGACCACAATCCCCTCTGCTGGATTCACTCAATGAAAGATACTGTAAGAATAGCTGCATAATGAGGTGGTATTTCACCTTACAGCCATACAATTTTGAAGTACAACATCAATCAGGTACCTCTCACAAAAATACAGACTTTCTGTCTCAATAAGTAGCTATGAATGATGAAAGAAGTACCTGCATAGTCGGCACACCAAGTCCTGGAGTCCTGTAAAATGGGCTTCCAAATAAACCGTAAATAAATCCAGTTTCTCTTCACCAGAAAAAGACTGTCAGCCTCAAAACAGTGAAAATATCTAGCTTTAATAGATCCAGTCTCATAGTGAAAAGACATAAACAGGATAAAAAAAACCCTCAGAGAGTTCCACCAGCTACTGGTTAGTTAGCTAACATGTTTTGCACTGATTCGTGCTTTTGAAAAAGCTGGATTTATTCACGGTTTATTTGGAAGCCCATATTACAGGACTCCAGGCCTTAGTGGGTGTTGGCTATACAGGTACTTCTCTAATTACATTTATTTTCCAGGCACTACCTGTTCTGTTGTGCGGTCACCACTGACTTTCTTTAAGCTATGAATGATTATGTTTAAAATGCACGTGATGAAAATGTTATTTGCAACAATTACTAGGAAATAGCTAGTATATTGAATCCACAGGGTATGTTTTAAGAAAGATGTATATCTGTATGATGATGTCTTGTCATCCTTCTATTTGTTTTCTATAAAGGGATCCTGGGGTGGAGGTTTCATAATGGGTGGGAGAAAGCTCCAACAACCCCCCCCCCCACTAATGTAGTACAGTATTTAGAATGAGAGGGGGTTGTCAACCAGTATTGTAGGAAACTGGTTTGTTCTTAAGGAGGGAAGTGTTTGGCAGAGATAGGCTACACCCTTGTGTGCTGGTCTGTTGGACAGCTTTCCTATTTACTTTTCTTCTGACTTCTGTTGCACAACAGTATCCCTAAATTCTATTATTTCTTATCCCTTTCTACTACCCTAAGTAAGCCACCTAGTGCAGTGCTATCCTATCTTCTTTATTCCTTACTATTTCTTATAACTATGCTTATTCTTATTCCATCTATTGAGTCCTCCTATATATTCAAGTGAATGAACACCCTGAAAGGTTTATGGTAACAGCTGCAACTAGGTATGAAGTGAATTATGCTTTCTGGTATGACAAAGAAAAGAATGTTATGTGATACTCCTAAGAAAAATGGGGTTAGAAATCACTATATATATATATATATATATATATATATATATATATTATAGTGGCATGGTAGTGCCATTATAGTTTGGGTTGAGTACCCCATTAAAGGTTAAAGTGTGAAATTTTTCAGCTTAATAACTTTGCCACCGCATGACGGAGATACCTGAAATTTGGCATGCACAGAGCGGTACCACAGATCTCTGGATCTGTCAAGTTTTTTTTCTTTTCTTTAGTCTTTGGTAACCGGGTAAGGCCCACTAGGCACAAGTGCCTGTTTTCAGGGGTGACCTGGGAGCACTGGGTGGTTAAGTGACTTGCTCAGTCACACAGTATGCAAGTGGAGGCTGTGAGAATTAAACTCTCAGGTCTGTTCTTCTGGATGTACCAAGCTCATTCACACCTCTTTCCTCTAACCTCTAGGCTATACTGCCAGCCCAGTTTTGTAACAGTTGGATATATGGCTGCAGAGCTATAAAGTGTTGTAGAAAGTCACATTTATGCTTTTTTGTGCATTCTTTGCTCAGGCCTACAGGTTGCACAGTTTGTGTGATCAGTCTGAAAACTGCTGGGAATATGTGGCCGGGGTCCCCAATGTGCCTTTCAAAGATTTCTTGAAAAAATATTAAACAATTCAAAAGTTATTCAAAAAACAAATTTCCCATTATAGTGAATGGGAAAAGTTAACAAAACGTTCGACAGTGTCACAAATGCGGTTTTAGTGCCATAAATGACCCCTGTAGTGTTGCAAATCTGCCATTTTGTTTGCAGTTGCTGGTCAGAAAAATGCTTGGCATTTAAAATCGGACCCTATAGAGGCACATTTCTTTTTGTGTTGATCTAGTCAAGCCTTGAGGATGCTAGCCATGTCTTTTTTTTGGGGTGTGAAACACCCCAGAAATATGTTTTTAACATTTTTGTAAACTGTAGTGTCGCAAAGTAGTGTCGCACTTGCTAAACTTTTGTGATTTTTTTTTGCGAAAGAGTCGTGATTTGCGACACTACTTTGCGACACTATGCCCAAAATAATAGGAAATCTTTGCCAGCCTGCGACAAAAGTAAAGTTTGGTCTTTTGGACTAAAATTTGGAGGGAAGGCAGCCAAGATACCACAGATGTGCCTTTTGGTGGTTTGGTGACAAAATATTACATGGCTGTAAAATTACGGTACTCCGAAGTTGACAATTTTTCCCATAGGATAACATTATGGCATCTGCCATGCCTTTCGGGGCCCATATCTTGGAAACACTTTGAGATATGGACTTTTCATTGGAAAAGTGCTTAGTCTCCCACTGGGGGGGCTAAGTGCAAAACTAGCCAGGAAAAATTTAATTTGTAAGTCTTACAGTTTCTGAGATATAAGCAATTTAGTATTTCAAGTGTTCATTTTCTGCTCTGAGGCCCATTATTATGCATACATTCTTTGTATTCACTGTGTTTCTCAATGCAGCTTTTGGGGAAAAAAAAGGCTGTGCATTTTCATTACTGTTACACTTAGTGTTTCCACTTGCGTTTCCATTACCGTTTGCTTTAGTGTTCCTGTCTACGCCACTGTGTGCGTTACCTTTGCATTTTCGTTTGCACTTGCGTTTGTGTTACTGTTAACATTTGTGTTTCCATCACTGTTTTTGTTTGTGTTTCCTTTTGGGTCACCATGTGCATTTCCCTTTGGATTTGCATATGCGCTTCTGTTTGTGTTTGTGTTTCCTTTGGTGTTATTGTTGCTGTTACCGTAAGTGCCTGCATTTCCAGTTGGGTTACCATGACCATGCACATTACAGTTTGCGTTTCTGCATGCACTTGCATTTGCATCTCTGTTTTCATTAAAGTTTGCCCTTGCGTTTCTATTACCATTTGCGTTATCGTTTACGTTTGCGTCACCATGTGCATTTGAGCTTGCATTTGCATTGCCGTTACTTCACTATTTATACTGCAGATTCTCAAAAATAAGGGAAATTCATGGCAAAAAACTCTGTTTAATGCATCAGTTAGGGTTGTTCCACAGGGACAAAAGTGAGGACATTTGATGCTAGGGTTCCAACCCCCTTGCACCCCACTCCGCCCCTACCAACAAGCATCGGGGTGTGTATTTGGGTCATCAGTCCTAACTAACACCCCATTCTCTTATACTGCACCATCTCAGCTTGTTTACACATGGGATGAGGTAAGAGTTAGGGCCGATGACCCCAACGCACACCCCGATGCCTATTGGTGGGGGCAGGGTAGAGTGGGGTGCAAGGGGGGTGGGAACCTAACATTACATTTCTTCACTACTACTGTGGAAGCATCCTAACTGATGCATTAAACATAGTTTTTGCCATGGATATATATATATATATATACATACTGTGTGTGAGTGTATATATATATATATATATATATATATATATATATATATATATATATATATCTCAAATAAAGAATGCATCTATGTGAGGATTCCTAAATTTATATTCTTTTGTTGCTACACAGGGCAATATAATGTGCCCTGTATTATGGGTCCTATAGTGCGATTATTGCTTTTCTTTTTAAATAAATTGAACTTTAAGGGATTTGCTGGTAATACAGCTTTTAGCTGTACCCCTGTTCTTTAGCTGTTCAAAATGGCTAAGAGAGTATGAATAAAGAGAAAAAAACTGTATTGGCCCTGGTAGTTGCCTTTTCTGCAAGAGAAGGCTGTGGTCTGCAGCATCTTTAATGTCTTATAAATGCAGGAAGTCATAGAGTCTAGGGGCGAGGCAACACTTTTCAATTTCAGCCGCCCCCAAAGAGCCAAAGAGAAAGTTATCTTTTTGGCAGTTCATTCGGTTCAAGTGATCTTCTTGACAGTTTGCTTGGGTCACACTTTATATGAACCGAGCAGTTAAAGAAGAGAAAGGCACTTTACCTTAAACAAAGAGTCTGAAAAGACTCTTGCTCCAGCAACTCCATCTCAGGGTGAGGCAGTGTTTGAATATTTCAGCCACCCACCTGAAAAGAGAAAACTGAAAGTAATTTGGTTTCCACCCAGTTTACGCCATAGGTGAATTGGGCAAAGAAGGGAAAAGGCATTTTGCCTTGCAGAGCATGGAGCTGCTTAGTTAAATAACAAAGAGGAGTATTTAAACTCCTTTAATTCTCCAGACTTCTCCAAAGGGAGCAGTCAGAGGAGTAGGCAGCTGTGGAATAATCTTGACAATTTCAGCTGCTGCTCCTAGCTGTGCTCGCTCTTCTAGCCTATTTAATGTGGTATACTCCAAAGAATAGATACTAGGACAAGGGTGCTGTCCAAATAAAACAAAAATAAAGAAAAAAGGGAAAAGCTGTTCAGTTGTATTCTTTAAATTACTAAAGGGCTAAACATTATAGCTGAAAGGTTTTAAAAAAGAGAAAGCCCAGTGTAAACTTTGATTCCTTCCGTTTTATGTTATAAAGGTGCCATCAATCTTCTAGTCACCACTGACCCCTATGAAACAAATGTAGGGTTTTTTTGTTAATATTAATACTACAACAGTCAAGTGTGAGCATAAACAGGACCTTCTTGCTTACCTGGCTCCCAGTGAATGAAGCAGTTACTTATGTATGGGAGCAGCACCCTCTGCTGTCCCTTTCTTATACTACACTACCTGTCACTCAAAGCATAACTAAGGAGGATCCCTTAGTGTTACTAAGTAAATTAACGCTATTTTTGGTTATTACAGCTTTGAATTTATCTTTTATTACAAGTTAGGGATAAGAATGTATAAACTGTTATGTGGTATATCTTTGTGGGTTGCGATGTATAGCAAGCCTGACTTAGAAGCTTTTATATTCTGTATGCAGAGTTAAGAGTCTAGTCAGGTGACTTCACCCTGAAAGTATATAAGCTCTCTCCACCAAACACATTAGAGTAGATCAGCCTTGGATTTGGAGAAGGAAGGTGTACTGTGCTGGTAGACACTGGGATACAGAAGGTATAGGATCTTAGCTGTTCTGAGATCACAGACTGTATAATGTGTTATTTGCAAGAAACCACTGAAGCAAAGTGATAATTCTCATTGCATTTTCTTTTCTTATTTTGTTTGATTTTATAATCTTGTATAAATAAATATCACAAAGTGTGTTTTAAATCCTGGCAACTTGCCTCATCTGATATTATTTCCCATGCACTGTGACACAGAACATATGCTCATTGAAGCGCAGATAGGAGAGGGGGGCATGATAGAAATGTATACATTTAAAGTGAATAGCAGAAGAAGAAGAAGAAGAATCAGCATTTATATAGTGCTTTTCATACATCAAAAGTGCTTTACAAGCAATGCTAGACTGGTAGTGAAGTGAGTGAATGTGTGGTGGCAGCCATATCGCACATCATCACCCACACACAGCCTGGATAATTGCATGAACCAGTTTATGGTAAGGGGAATGTTGGCCAGGACACCAGGAATGTTCCCTGCTCTTTGCAAAGAGTGCCCTGGGTTCTTTTACTTCCACCTGGACATCCACCAGGACAACACCAGGATGGGCAGAAGGGACCTTGGTTTAATGTCTCATCTGAAGGATGGCACACCCCAGCAGTACAGCACCCCCCAATACAAAGAGCTATTTATTAGGAATAGGGATGCAGTTTCAAGTAAGCACAAGTGGAGGGTGAGGGTGGGAGGGCATTCACAAGAGATGTGAAATTGTGGTGGAGCCATGGAGCAGACTGCAAGCAGCAGTGGTGGGGGTGGGTACTATAAACAGGATCAAAAATAAATGGGACAGAAATAAGGGACTCATAGTTCAGCTACAGGGAACCAGGGAGTGATGTGATTTACAAAGTTTAGAATGAAATTACTTTGTGCTCTGCTATTATACCTCGGCACATACACAAGGCAGCCAGCCTTAAACAATCACAGTTCAACACAAAGGATGGTGCACTCATGCCCTGGTGAGTTCATCCATAAAATACACTCTCAAGACAACATTTGTTTCGTATAGTGGGACTATAAGCAACAATTGTAGTCTTGTGAGTATATTTTATAGAAGAACCCCCTGAGACATGAGTGCACCATCTTTTGTGTTGAACAGGGAAGTGATTTAGTCTGGGACACAGGGGTATATCCCCCCAAGGACATTAGCTTGGGTAAGGAAGGAATATCTATGGGCAGACTAGATGAACCCCAGGGGCAGGATTTTCAAAATGTGGTGCAGGGCTGGGTCCAGCCCTGTGCACTGACACTTAGCTTTGGCAGTGTGCCAAACCCCTGCACCACAACTGCTCATGATTTTACAATCCCGGGTGCAGTTGCAACAGTTTCTATGATTTATGGCAGCTTGCGCTAAATATCTGGTGCAAGCTCCATAAAAATGTCCCTCAGGATTTTCGTAAGCAAGACCACAAAAAGCTGGTCTAACTTGCAGCACTTTGCTGATGGGATAGAAAATCCTAATCATCAGCCAAGAGAATGCCCCAAGCCCCATCAGCCATGTGTTTGGCATACCAAGGACTTGCAGTATTCACAGAGGTTTGAAAATCCCGGCCCTGGTCTTTATCTGCTGATAGTGTCTATGTTGCTGTTTCTAAGTTTCATGTCTCATGTTTTCTTGCCAAATAGATACAAATGATATACAATAATAAATATAAAATAATAAAATTATTATAGCACAGTATGTTATCTGCTGCCTATCACTATGCCATTTTAAGTCATGTCATTCCACAGCTGCCAAAAAAATCGTCTCTCAGTCACTTCTTCTGCACCACAGTTCCTCTCTAAAGTACCTTGTTCCCCACCACCAGACCATTGTACTTAAAAAAACAAACAAACAAAAAAGATCCTAAGCAATGGTGGAGTATTTTACAGATGACACCACATATTCACAGAAAGCACATTTTCTCAGCATGTTAATAAAGCTATATTTAATAATATCTTATAATATTTTTATTATAATAAAAATGACTCTGGCTTCAGATAACAACACTTTGTTTTCATCCTCCGCCCCCTCCCTCAGTCATGAATCATGATGTCCCAGACATGCATCACTATGGCAGGTAGGTGACTTCACCTTCTTCTCTTCCTGTACATTGCACAGATAACATAGTTGGACTGGAATTCATCACTATAGGAGGTGGTACTGTGGACTGTTGGCATAAACAATTGCCTGTCTGCCTTGAAGCACTATAGACAGTGTTATATGTTATCTTCCAAATGCCTCACATAATTGCAAGTAACACTACACCAGCTGCCAGTAGCAGTGCCACCAAAGACATATTTTCACCATGGGTATGGACAACTGCCTGTCCACCTTGCGGCACTATAGCTAGTGTTATCTGTTACCATCATCACTCTTCATCATGTGTTCATTCAGAAATCATATTTTATTTTCATATAAATAAAAAATACAGTTAAATTATTCAAAAACAGTATGTTATATTACTCTCATCAACTCCAATAAATCTGTCTCATCCTTCACAACATTGGGATAAGCTCCACTGTTCTCCTCTTTCAGTACCAGCAGAAGAACAAGGACCAGTGTCCTGGCACTCATTTCACAACTCATTGGGAAGTGATGATGGCTCTTGTTCTTCAGCAATTCTCCTTTGTAAAAGAAACTGGGCTGGATTTTCAGATGGCTTAGAATGCTGCAAGACCCAGGTACACTGATGATACAGGACACCAAGCTTGCAGCAGTGTAATGGGATTTTTTTATCCCATGCGGCAATTGCTGCAAGAAGACCAACTTTTTGTAGTCTAGCTTACGGCAATACAAGAAACCACTTTTACAGTGCATTTGCCAGATATTTGACATGAGCTGCTGTATATTGTGGAAACTGTTGTGGCAATTGGGACTGGCTCAGCCACACTGCTTAAAGGGGTGGATGCAGAGTTTGAAGCAAGCCTTGCACCACCCTTTTGAAAATACAGCCCTCTGGCTTTTAAAAAAGTCTGTAGGCCCAGACAGTGTACACAACAGCGTATGCTGCAAAAGCTTATTCTGCTTCTGCAACCATATGAATGGGCCTCCAATATGCACAATAAGCAACCCTTCCCAGGTCTTTCCCCTGGTGAATCTATTTGGATGCCACACATGCAGTTATTTTTGATCTTGTAAAGTAACAATATGAAGCATACTATTACACCATCATATAACATTTTTCTTGGTATAGAAATGAAAATAAATACTGATAAAGTCATTTTTAAATAAAAAAATACAGTAGTCAACTAGGTTTTTTAAACACAAAACATTCATTATCACAAATCATGTTTTCTTGCCATATCAATAAAAACATAAAAATTAGTACAAAATTATTTTTATGTTTAATATTGCTATCATCATATTACTTGGTATAAACTAATTTATGAAATGTATATTAAAATAAAAATTGAACACAGAATAATAATACAAATAATCATAATATACAAATATTAAAAATATAATTGTCGGTATGTTGGCACAGTGGTTTTATTTCCACTTGCAATGCCAGTGACCTGGGTTTTGGAATGGACCTGGGTGCTGGAGGGCTGGCTGGGGAGAGGGGGCTCAAGCATTGGATTACCGCTCGCCTTCCCTTGGGGGGAGGGCAGGAAAGTGACTCAGCACTTGCTGACCCCTGTCAGAGGTTGGAGGTATGGCAATGCACTGGGTCCCAGTAACTAATGGGGCCTACTGAATGTTGGCTTATGCCTTGATGTTTGTGGCACACCATGCCCCCAGGGAGCAAATGGGAAAAGAGCCCCGTGGCAGACCGGATAACGGTTGCCAGATCCCACTGCCACAAGACCCCGATCAGTCCACGGACCACCTCAGCAGCACCTGGGCCACAAATTACACTGGCTACCCCACTGATACCTTTTCCCATGGAGGAAAGGGACCCACCCAGTGAAGGGTTATGTCCAAGCTACCCAGTGGGCTGCAATGTGAGGTCATGGGTGGCTGCATCAGGGCAGTTTGGCAGTGAGGGGCATAGGAAGGCCAGAAGAAGAGGCCAGCCAGGAGCAGGTGGAAGCAAAAAAAAAAAAAAAATATATCATCGTAAAATCTATGTCACTACAGTGGAGAATACAGCAATTGACATGAGGTTAAGCAGAGTTGGCAGCTACAGATTGATATACTGTAAGCTTTAAGGTCAATAATGAATACTAATTATTGAAGCTCACACTGGATTGTGGTGGCCTTAGTGGGTTTTTCAGACTCTGTCACAACACAATAAACAGTAATCCACAGCAGAGGAATGTCAACAGCACCTGCTACAAGTAAGCTACAGTATATATTAATTCATATACATTACTGTTCTTAGGGCTGCACCCCCTATCCCATTTGTTGTATGTTTTACTCTATGTCAATTACTACATTGGGAACCAAATAGGTTTAGCTGAATTGTCAAAGCCAAACTCCTCAAATGTATACTTTATTATGGACATAAGATGGAAAGGGAATCTGACTTGACTGTCAAGGATTTCAGTGGGAATTTTATTTAATATGTTGATAGTTTTAAGTATATTGGTGTAACATTGTACAGTTCTTTAACATTTGAATTGCACATTAACAATGTTATAAAACCTATACATCAAAGACTTGGTATGCTGTACCAGGTTAAAAAAATTGTAATTCCAGAATCACATAATGACTATGGGCTACCAATTCACACTGTGGCAACATTCTGTTAATAAGACCAAGGTTTGAACTGCTTATAATAGCATCTGAAGGTTTATTACTAATCTCCCTAGAACAATGTATCATTGTTTTTGGTATTAGTCTGCTGGTTGTCTTGCTTCAGAGGACTGTTATAAACTGTATTTTGGGTTGCTAATACATAAAGAGGTCTTTCAGCTTCTTCCAGGATCAGTTTCTGGATTGTTTTGCTTATTAGAGAACTGTTATGGGACTAGGATTAGGAATATCAGGTCTTTTATAATCGCTTTTTTAAAAACTCATCTACACAAAGGTCTTTATTGTATAGGGACCCTCAACATTATACTACACTTCCAGCTGAACTTGTTAGTTGCCCTAGCATCATTGTGTTTAAAGCTAACTTGAAGTCTTGGCTTACTTAATCCAGTGTTTGTAACTGTGTTTGATAATTGTAATTTTTTATTGATTATTGGATGCAATTGTATACTGTTTGCATTTTTGGTATTGTTTGTTTTACCTTGTTGCTAATGAAAATGGGCTGCAATGCTTATTTGCTTACAAACACAAAAAATTAAAAAATGAAAATGAAATGAAACTGGATTACCAGTCCCCATGTTAATGTCAAAAAGATATCGGACCATGGTCAACTTCTGTCTATCTTAATAACCAGAACCAGACAACATAGAAACATAGAAGTTGACTGCAGATAAGGACCACAAGGCTAAACCAGTCCCATGGTTAACTTATGTCTGTTTTAACAACCAGAACCAGATAACATGCCCCCGAAGTTGCTGCAAAAGGTGAGTCAGACACTGTTGGCACCTCTGGATGATCTGTTTAATGGCTCCCTAGAAACACAGGTCTTGGCAGTAGATTAGATTGTAGCTAATCTAGTGCCACTCCTCAACAGTAGGGACAGTGACAAAACTACATACCAGTAAACCTGACATTACTAGTAAGAAAACTGGTGGAACTCATCATAAAGGATTACCTCATGGGGTTTCTGGAGGCTTATAGACTGCAGGACAAGAGTCAGCATGGGTTTGTGGCAGGGAAATCTTGTCAGATTACCCAATCAAATTTTCTGAGTCAGTTAAAAAGCACTAATAGGGCTAAGCAGTTTATGTGCTATACTTGGACCTCAGCAAAGTCTTCAAGTTTCTATCACACAGAAAGATGATTGCAAAAAATGAAAATAACTGGAAGAAGGAAATAAATTCATCAGATGGACAGAGAACTGTTGGGGAGGACAGGACTCAGAGGGTGGTAGTTAACAGCGAATTGGTGTGCCACAATGATTGGTCCCATAGCTGGTAATGATCAACATCTTCATATGTTTTTTGCCGTTAATTCTTTTCATTGAAAGACTTTCATCTTTAGCATACAGAGAGATAGGAAAATCAATAACAGTATTGGTCATTAGGTTCATGAACACAAGCAACAATGCTTATTACACGTAACCATTAGTGAAAAAAAAAAACCCACCAAATATCATGAAAAAATATGAGACAGTGAACAAAGAAAAGTTGATAATAACTACACACTGCAGGATTAATAGAACACTAAGATCACAGAGTATTAGTTTAGTAATAGCTAATGAAGAGAAGGCACACAGACACATCATATGCCTCCTGTGGAAGGTTTTACAGATTGTAATGAGTATCAAGTATCAGGTTACACAGTAATCTTTAGGAAAGACCTGTAACCCCCAGGTGGGGATCAGCTTGGAGGAGGAAAACAAAGACATGATAAGTGAAGGGAGCAGGAGGAAGTGGGAGGGAGTCTGAAGGGAACATGCCAACCAGCAAGCCACCATAGGGTGGGGCATTAAGCCGTGAGGAGGGGGCTGCTGTTTCTATCCTGATGAAACCACACTGAAGGCACCCAGGAGCTTGCTCTGTTCTGGAAATGACTGTTCTAAGATACAAGGGGTCTATGGGGCCAGGGTGGGTCACTACTTGGCTGCAGTATAGTGTTGACATGCACAACATTAAGGAAGGAAGCACAAGAAGGGGCCTCAGATTGTTTGGTACTGTGGTGTTGTCTTTTGGGTGAGGTTGTACAGTCTTGGTAAGCATGGAAAGAGTCTGAACTACTGGTAGCCATTCTGAGTGTGAGGGGACACCTGCAATTCTTCAGCACTATAGGAAGTGCTGTTTGGCTTCAATCCATACCATTTGTAGCCACTGAAGTGCTGTTGCAGGTATGCATTTCCCTGCAGGGGAATACTGAGGTGATATAGTCAAGGAGAGAACATCAGAATATTCTGAACTCAATAAACAGTAAACCCAATTATAAAGAAATTATGCTTCTGAGTGATTTCTATCTCCCATGTATAAATTGGACTAAGGCCACTGGTACTAGCATCCTTGAAAACTCCTTTTTAGATACATACTTTCAAAATGGTCTGCATCAGCTAATAAACAAACCAACTAGGAATATGAATATATTGGACTTACTCCTGACCGATATTCCTGAAAAAATTACAAATATCAAAGTTACAACTCCCATTCATGATAGTGACCATATGATAATAACTTTTGATACCAATATCTGTATAAAACAAGATCTGGGTAAAACTATTTTTAAAGATTAGAGGAGAGCTAACTTTTCTGCACTTAAGCAAGAACTCCTTAATTGGAACTAGGATAATGGGTCTCCAAATCTATCGGAGCTCTGGGATAGGATAAAAGACAAACTCCTGATCCTGGAGCAAAAGTATGTATCAAGCAAAATAATATATAATAAAAAAGGGAAAGCTACCACCCTGGCTGATGAACAAAGTCCAGAAATTAATAAGACTCAAGAAAAGGGCTTATAGAGCTATGAAAAAGGACAGTATTGATTTATATAAGTGGAAATTTAAAAATATCCAAAGAGATTGTAAAAACAAAATCAAAATGGAAAAAAAATAGACCCGAACATCGGTTAGCATATATAAAAGATGGAGGGAAAAGTTTCTACTCATATGTTAATAACAAAAAAAAACAACCCCAAGGACTATTGGACCTCTTAAAGTTAACGATGAGGAAATAAGTACATCAAAGGGCATGGCAGTTGAATTTAATAAATATTTCAGTTCAGTTTTCCATCCAAAATCCAATACCAGATATCTCTCATCAAATAATAAAGAAGAAAACATTCTCGAATTTTCCAGAGGAGAGATATTGGATAAATTAAATTCACTAAATGTTAATAAATCTCCAGGACCTGATAAGCTACATCCAAGACTAATAAAGGAACTGAAAGATTGGCTAGTTAGACCCACTATTTCAGATCTTTAATAAATCATTACAGCATAGTATTATACCAATTGATTGGAAAACTGCAGGTGTGACTCCTATATATAAAAAAGGGAAACTTGACAAGATTTCAAACTATAGGGCTATAAGCCTTATTAGTGTCCTGGGAAAGGACTTTGAATCCCTGTTTAAAATTAAACTAGAATCAGACTTACAGTTTAATGGACTAACAGACCACAAGCAACATGGCTTTAAGAAAAATAGGCCATGTCTATCTGGAAATCTGTTTTTTTACAAACACATTAGTAGGATGTTGGAAAACAATGACCCTGTAGATATAATTTTTTGGACTTTAGTAAAGCCTTCGGCAAGATACCTCATGATATCTTAATAAATAAAATGAGGATACAAAAAATAAATAACATGATTGTAAAGTGGATAGAAGAATGGCTGCATGAACGTACACAGAGTGTGACTATCGGGGACATTTATCTGACCTATGTTCAGTGAGTAGTGGAGTGCCTCAAGGGTCGGTACTGGGATCAATTTTGTTTTCAATTTTCATCTCTGACCTAACAGATAACATTAATAGCTTTATTATTAAATTTGCTGATGATACGAAATTGTCAGCCAAAGATCTTACAACATTCGAAAATTGGGCAAAGTTAAATCAAATGTCCTTTGACATCAGCAAATGTGTACAAATGCACATAGGTCCAAGTAATAACCATTATAAATTCTTACTAAATAAACAAGTTCTCACATCAGTTTCTGTACACAATGACCTGGGAACACTTATCTCCCACGACCTATCTTTTCAAGAACACTGTAATCATGTGACCAACAAGGCAAACAAAATATTGGGTTGTATAAAATGAAGTTTCACTTCAAGAGATAGGGAATGTATAATGCCATTGAATAAAGCATACATAAGACCACACTTAGATTATTGCTCCCCTCTGTGGATCCTCTATCTGAGGAGGGATATAGATAGGTTAGAAGGGGTCTAGAGGAAAGCAACTAAAAAGATTATAAATATGTACAATAAAGACTATGAAGATAGGCTCATTGATCTAAACTTGTACACCTTAGAACAGTGAAGAATGAGAGGAGATCTTCTCCTAATGTACAAACTATCTACTGATAGTACACTTATGTCACAATTAGGAATGACCTTTGGCATAGGTGATATAAACCTAAGAAGTCATAAGCATCAATTGTCACTGACGTACCACAGGAATAATAAAAGGCACTTTTTTACACACAGAGAATCATACCGCTATGGAACTCCCTACCTAATACAGTAGTATATTCCACAAATCATACAGCCTTTAAAAACAAACTAGATAGATACTTATTATATAAGGCATGATGAACCAGCATGGCTGGAGATATACATTTATGGGTTTAGGCCTTTTGTGTATCTAACGTTCCTAGTATGAATCCTAATATGAAGCTAAAGTGTAGAATTTGTCTGCAGCATTTTTGGATGTCTTGCCTGAACCCCTATATCTCGTGACATGATCAGAAAATTTGCAGAAGATCTACCCCAGTTCATCACGCATCCAGCATCTTTGATGTGTCATAAGACCAAAAGATTTTAGTTGGGCTGGGGTTTGGTACCAGTAACTAATAACTTTGTTTTGAATTCAAAAGCTCTGATTGTCAGTACATGCCTTATGAGCTAATCTCCATACTGTAGCCATCTTGTCCTCTGAGATTAGAGTTGTGTGAAACTGAGAAATTTTGTTAGGCAAAATATTTCATGAAATTCACATATTTCATGAAATATTTTGTGGGTGTGAAATGTGAAATTTCAACTGAAAATGTCAAAATTTCACCTGCGTAATGGCAAAAATCACCACTCGAATGCAAAATGTAGTCATTTTCGGGTGAAATTTCACATTTCGTTGTTAGTTCTTCACATTGCTATTGCATGGGGGAAAGGAGGAGTAGGAGTTTGAAGAAGGTTGTGCAATAGCTACTTACAGTCTCTTTTTGAGTGTGGATAGGAAGGATAGGAATATAAAAAGCAGTTGCTCAATCTATCTAAACGTGTACAACAAAGGAGGTAAGGGAAATAAAGAAAAGAATGTTTTGCACTGATAGAGGGGGGAGAGGGGAGACTTGGGGAAGTGTTTGGTATCCTGCATCTGGAAGGGTGGGAGGTCACTGGTGGGCAACAACAGCAATGGGTAGGGCAGTAGGCTGAACCAACTGCGGTGCACCAATCTTTCTAAAAATTGCCTGAAGTGTGGGAGGATGTTTAGTGTACAACCACATAGAGAAACTTACAAAGAAGATTGAGGGTCTGCAGGAGGAACTAAGACATGCAAGGCAGATTGGGGGTGGGTTTAGCCCAATACTGGAGGGAGGAAGAAGGGAAGATGAGGGAGGGAAATTTAAGCAAACAGTGTTGAGGAGAGGGTCATAAGAAGGGAAGCAGAGACAAAGGGGCCTAGGCCAGGAAGAATGATTCTTGGGGAAACCAGGTCAGGAGACAAAAGACAAATGGAAGGAGGAGATAGGGACTTGCGAGGGGAGGTAAAGAAGTGCCAAAAGTCATGGAGGGGAAAGGAGAGAACAGGTTACTATGCAGAGAGAGGGAGCAGGCATTTGTGAAGGGTCTTCAGAAAATAGTTTTGCACTGCTAGAGAGGAAGAAGGTGGAGGAGGGAAATGATGAAATTAGAGGCGTAGTTGATAAATGCCTTGACCAAACTGGAGCGGGAGGAAGTTCTGCTGGGAGAATTGCAACAGGGGCAAAAGGGGGAAATAAATGCGCAGAAGGAAGAAGAGGAGCTGGAAATGAGAGAGGGAGAGGAATGGAAGCACACAGGGAGTAAGCGTGGTGGAATCTTAGTGCTGGGGGACTCAATACTAAGAGGTGTCAGGTGGAGTAGCAAGGGGGAGAGGCATAGTCACATTTGGGTGAAGGCCATGCCAGGAATGACAGCGGAAAGGGTGGGACAATCTGTTCTGAAATATGCTAGAAGGGGTAGGGACAAGCCTCATTTAATTATGCATCTTGGGACAAACGACCTGGCTGACAAGGCGGTAGATATAGTCCAGAGGAGGTTTGAGGAACTAGCACATTTATGTGAGGGGGCAGGAAGATCAGTAACTTTTTCAGAGATACTTCCAGTGCCCAAGGCAAGCACAACGAGAAAGCTGAGAATAGAGGAATTTAACGGATGGCTAAGAACCTGGTGTTGTGCTAAAGGGTATGGGCTGTTAGGGGGTTGGGGAGGGACCTGGGAGGACAGTAGTCTCTATGCCAAGGACAGACTACACTTGAGTGAGGAGGAAAGAAAGTGTTGAAACAGAGGATGGAGGAGTACATAGAGAAGTTGGGAATTTAAACTAGAGTGGGGAGTGGGCAAGAGATATGCAGAGACCACAGGTTGGGAACCATATGAGCTTACTCCCATAACAGTGACAAAGGACAAATGGCAAGTACTATTGGTGAGGTTAGGAAAGGAGGGCAGGATGGGAGGGGGAGGGTGGAAGGTGGTTACCCTTAATGCTAGGAGCCTTGGGAGGAAAACTGCAGAGTTATAGGTGCTCATGGCAGAGGGAGAGGTGGACATTACAACCATCACAGAAACATGGGCCATCCAATACAATGACTGGGACCTGTCTGTACCAGGGTACAGGTTATTTCGTAGGGACAGGGTGATTGGGAAAGGAGAGGGTGTGGCACTATATGTGAAGGAAGGACTGAAGTGTGTAAGGGAGGAAGGGGAGGAGGGTAGTACAGAGTCACTTTGGATGCAAATCCAGGATTCCAAGAATAGGATTCTTAGAATGGGAGTGGTGTACAGACCACCATCTCAGATGGAGGAGTTAGACAGGGAACTAGCAGAACAGATCAGGAGGACCTGTGAGAAGGGTAGTGTGGTGATTGTGGGGTACTTCAACATGCCAGGAGTGGACTGGAGTACCCCAACAACCAGGAACAAAAGGGAGAAGGTACTGCTGGATGCCTTCCAGGACAGCTTCCTGCTGCAAATGGTCAGTGAACCAACCAGGCTAGAAAATACCCTTGACCTTGTGCTGGCAAATAGGGACTTTGTGAGAGAACTTACAGTGGAGGAACCATTGTCAGGGAGTGACCACCAGTCAGTATGGCTCACATTGGATATGGGCAAGGAAGGAGTGGAATCAGGCACAAGAGTGCTGGACTTCAGGAGGGCCTACTTTGGGAGGATGGGGGAAGTAGTAAAAGGGTACCTGGCCAGAATTCAATCTAGTATGAACACTAACCAGAGGTGGGAAATCATGAAGCTGAGGATAGTGGAGGCAACCAAAACCTGCTGCAAAGCCCAGAGCAAGAAGGCTAGGGCTAAGAAACTGAGCTGGTTGAGTAAGGAGGTCATGGAAAAGGTAAGGAGAAAAAGAGCTGCCTTTAGGAAGTACAAGAAAACAGGGATGGGGGAGGACAGGGAGGAGTACTTGACAGAATCGAAGGAGGTGACAAGGGCAGTAAGGGGAGCCAAAGCATCTACTGACTTCAGGCTGGCACAAGGCATTAAGGAGGGGGAGAAGGACTTCTCTAGGTATATCAGGGAAAAAAGGAGCTGTAAGGACCACATAATAAGGATTAGGAAGGAGGGGGGTTGGGTGGAAGCAGGGTCCGATAAGGCAGAAGCACTAAATGAGTACTTCTGCTCAGTATTTACTAAAGAGAAGAGGGGGGGTGACTCCAAAGGGGGGAGAAATGGCAGAAACAGGGGATGAAGGGGTGACTGATGGGGAAATCATGGAGGGCAGAGTTCGGGAGGGTTTGAATGCACTGAGGGTGGACAAGGCGCCAGGACCCGATGGCATCCACGCCAGGGTACTGAAGGAGCTGGCAGAGGTCCTTGCAGACCTTTGCAGACCTATTTAATGCTTACTACATTTGGGGTGTGTACCAGGACTGGAGGATGGTTGGTGCCCCTCCACAAGAGTGGCCTCAAGGATGAACCAGGAAACTACAGACCAGTGAGCCTCACATCCATCGTGGGTAAGTTAATGGAGACTATCCTGAAGGAGAGGCTGGTGGCCTCTCCTAGAGGCCAAAGGACTACAGAACAGCAGACAGCATGGCTTCACACGGGCAGATCCTGCCAAACCAACCTGGTGGAGTTCTATGACTGCAAATAGGCAACTGGACAGGGCCATGCAGTGGATGTCCTGTATCTGGACTTCAGTAAGGCATTCAACTCTGTGCCACATGGAAGGCTGGAAGTAAGTTAGAAGGCACAGGGTGGTGCAAAGCTGGTGAGATGGGTAGGAAACTGGCTTCAGGGAAGGCAACAGAGGGTGGTGGTGGTGGGAGCTCTCACACCCAAGGGTAGTGACTTGACGATGTTCCACCAGAGCTCGGGTGTTGGGACCAGTGTTGTTTGGGATATTCATTACAGACATATCATGGGACCTCAAGAGCAAGATCAGTCTGTTTGCTGATGATACCAAGGTAGGAGCGGTGGTGGATGACCTAGGGGGATGGCAGGGGTTGCAGGATGATCTGGCAAAGCCTGAAACCTGGTCAGACACCTAGCAACTGGGGATTAATGCCAAAAAGTGCATTTTGGGATGAAGAACCCAAGGAGGAGTTACCAGCGGGGGGGAGTGCAGCTAGCCTAGACAGAGGAGGAGAATGATCTAGGGGTGCTTATTACAGGGTCAATGAACAACTCGGCACAATGTAGGAAGGCAGCTGCAAAGGCCAACAAAATGCTGGGTTGTATTGCAAGGGGTATATCCTCGAGGAGGGAGGAGGTGATTCTACCACTTTATAGGTCACTAGTTAGACCGCACCTGGAGTACTGTGTGCAGTACTGGTGCCTGTATCTGAAGAGGGACACTAAGTTACTGGAGGGGGTGCAGCGCATGGTGACAAAGATGATCAAGGGGCTGGGGGACTTATCATACGAGAGGAGGTTGAGTGAGTTGAACATGCACTCACTGGATGACAGGACAGACAGGGGGGCATGATTGAAACCTTTAAATACATTAAAGGAATAAACAAGACAGGTACAGAGGGTCTGTTCAAAGTAAGAGAGGGGAGGGACACCAGGGGCCATGACATGAGACTGGAGTGAGGAAGGTTCAGGAGGGAGATGGGGAGACACTTTTTTACAGAGAGGGTGGTGGCTGGGTGGAATGCGTTACCTGCAGAAGTGGTATCCAGTAGAACAGTGGACTGCTTCAAAAGGGAATGGGACAGGACAAGGGGGAGGGTTAATGAAGGGGAAGGGTGGAAAGGAGGGGCAGCTGCAGAATAAGGGGTGCTAGTTGCACATTCGAGCAGACTTGATAGACCTTTAGGCCTTTATCTGCTGGCAAATTTCGTATGTTTGTAAATTACACAAGTTCGCATCCCACAAAATATTTTGTGGAATGGCGGAATTTCACTAAATATTTTGTGTGGTGAAATTACCGATTTTGTGGCATTTTCACTTGCGTAATTTTGTTTCACAACAGCTCAGTCCGAGATGGGAGTTTGTAGGGAAGATTCCCACTTACAGTAGTTTTGACTTTGAATGACAGGTCAGGTATAGCATCTAATGATTTCCCAATAGATTTTCCCTCCTCTCCCCTTCTGCACTCCCAGCTATACAGAAACTGGTGATGTCAGCCCAGTTGATAAGAGGGCCTCATTTAAAAAACTAACAGAATGCTTCAAACCTGAAGGTATCTCCAGCAACTGATGTGGGGAAAATTATATATGGCCCAGAGATTTTCAGGAACCCAGACAAGTGGTGGTCAGTTGCAGGAGGTCTTTCACCGGTCTTGTTAGAGCACACTCCCATTTAAGCCAGGTAACTGGCTTCTCCCAAATATGGAAATGTATATTCAGCCAGAGAGGGCATAAGTCCAAAGGGAGTAGAAACATAGAAACATCGAATATGATGGCAGATAAGGACCGCTTGGCCCACCTAGTCTGCCCATTTTCCTACCTAACAGATAAGCTGCAGATCCTAATTAACCAACAGCTTACTTCCTCCTACCCCCCCCCCACTAGGACTGCCTTATGTCTGTCCCATACATTCTTGAATTCCCCCACTGTTCTTGACTTCATGACCTCCTCAGGAGGCTGTTCCATGCATCCACAACCCTCTCTGTAAAAAAATACTTCCTCACATTACCTCTGAGCCTTCCCCCCTCTATCTTCAAATTGTGCCCCCTTGTTCTTGCACATCTCTTTTTCTGAAAGATGCCACCCTCTTGGACTTTGTTGATTCCCTTGAAGTACTTGAAAGTTTCTATCATGTCCCCTCTCTCCCTCCTTTCCTCAAGGGTAAAATAGTAGTAGTAAAGAGTAAGGATTCTTGGTTAGTTTCCTGACTGTTTTCCAAAGAACTATGGGGGCTGGAATCCTAAGTCATTGATTCGCTGTGGACAGAGGGTGTGCATATAAGCAGCCTACCAAATGAAGCTCATCTAAATGGAAACTTTCTAGATGGAGCCATAAGGGAGACATGTAAGATGGAGATTCAAACCACTTTACCATTTGTACCCTCCTTCCCTGGAAGGCTAAATAGTAACTCTGAAGCCAGGGAAAGTGTACCACCCTCTTTGCACCAGTGTACCTGCAGTTCAGCTCTGATTTAATGAGGTGATTTCCCTTCCACTGGAAAATGACCCATCATATTGTTCATTTTTTGGAACCAGACTAGTAAGAGCTCCACTGCCAAGTGGGGTAAGTGGTGCATTGAGCTGTGGATAGCAATTATCTTTAAGGCTGAGACCTTCCCCCAGAGATAAATGTATCACTTCCCCCCTTTCACAATGAGCCTGCAAGGATTTTAGTAATGGCGAGAGATTAAATGATGCCATAATCAATAGCTCTGGTGCAAACCTGATCCCAGCTACCCAAATATTTAATGCCCCCCACCCTGCAATAATTTCATGCCCAATTTGGCAATTGTTTTAGGCTTAAAAAGGGAAGTAAACAGCATTATATTGGTTTTGCTGAGATTTGCCTTATTCCCGAAAGTCTTTGAAATGTATTCAGTAACCTGATAAGGTGAGAAGGCCTGCAAAAGCATCCCCTAACAGTACCAAATGGTCATCTGCATACAGCTCCATCCCGTATTCTCAAGGACCCACCTGAATCTCAGTTATGTCCTCATATCTCTTAACATCCAGGGCTAGCCAATCAATGACCAGCACTAATAGAATGGGAGACAGGAGACAGCCCTGCCAGGTGCCCAACCCCAGATGGAAGAGAGTCAGCTGTTGAATTTGTAAGAATTCTAACTGTTGCTGAGTTGTGAAGCATCCCAACCTGCCCCACTAAATGGGGGGGTCAAAAACCCATTCCTTGAAGGACACCATGCAAGTACCCCCCCCTCCTCCATTGGCTCAAAATGTTTGAAAAGTCTATGGCCATTGCAGCTGAGGGAGATGGGGGTACTGCCTACCACCTTCATTTGGGAAATGAGGGAACACAGATGGTCAGTGCTGTATCTGACCTTAACAAAGCCCACCTGTGAGTTGTGCACCAGTGTGGGAAGGACACCCTCAAGTCTGGATGCTAGCGCCTTAGCCGAAATGTTGTCATCACATTAATTAAGGAGACTGGAGGATAACAAGCTTCCAGCACTGGGTCCTTACCCTCCTCTGAGAGTACCATTATAATAGGTTCTCTTCAATCAGAGTAAGCATAGAGGCCATCAGGTATATAGTGTACACCATACTTAGTACTGGTCATACCGCATCTCCCAGTAGTTGATAAAAGTGTACTGGAAATCCATCCCCCTGAGCTTTATGTAGCACAAGACTTGAGATTGCTGTTGATATGTCCTGCATGAAAAGAGGGACTTCTATAATTTGGCACTGCTTATTGGATAGTTGTGGATCTGGGTGGTGTTGAGAAACTTGTCCAATGCCTGGATAGAAAGCTGACCACATGAGGTGTACAGTTTCTCACAGAATGCTTTCATAGCTACATTTGTATTAGCCATACATGAGGAAAGCTTTCCCTTCAAGTTTTGTATTGCTGGTATAGCCTTTTTTTGGTGTCTTTGAGATGCCTGTGGTGGGCATAGCCCATAATCCTTCCCTGCATAGTCACCTTGAATTCCTCACAGACTGTCTCAATAAATGCACACCCAGTGTTATTTATTTCATAGTGAGCTTTTCCCTCCTTTCAACCAAAAGTTTTGAATTTGATGTCTTGAAGGAGTAGGGGCTCCAACCTAAATGTTTTAGACCTCTCCGTGCCTGGTCCCCACAGGAGCACCATTGATACTGAGCCAGGTCTTAGAGATAGAGTGGAGCTATCAGGGAGAACACAAGCATTTTGATAAGTAGGGGGGAGGTTAACCAGAGGTCTTTCGACTGGATGAGACATGTATGGCTGAAAAGCATGTTTAGCCTGGCTCCTGAGTGTGAAGCAGCCTCAAGGCATCGGTCATTGTGAATTCAGGTGTCATGTGGGGTTATGGCTGCCCCTTAGATCTATCTTGGAAAGCCTCCAAGGCCAGATTAAAATCCCACTTTATCATTAATGGTATCTCTGTGTCCCAGCAGCCAGCAATTGCCTGGCTGATATAATAGAAAAGAGTCAGGTTGTCCACATTATGGGCATAAACATTTCCAAGGAGCACCAGGCTTTAAGGGGTATTCATTTTCACAAGAACTCATTGGTCATCTGAGTCAAAGAACTACTGAGTAATCTTCCATTGAAGTGTCTTGTGAAAAAGGAAAGAGGCACTGCCTTTGATGTTTGGGCACAACTATGCACCTCCAACCCCACCTAATCCCTGCACAGCTTAAATGCTTCTGATGTCTTAAGTTTAGTTTACTGCAAGAGCACTACGTGGCCTTTAAGATCCTTAAGCCTAGTAAAAAGCATCTTACATTTAACCTGGTAGTTCAGCTCTCTAACGTTACACATAATACAATTCAGTGGCACCATTGGTAAATGCTATGGGAGTCAATGGCATGAAAAATGGGTATTGTGTTGGTTAAAAACTAACTCAAGTGGGGGAGGTCCTCTCCCAAACCTTGCAGTAATAAACCAGTTGAAACAGTACAACCTGTAAGAAAGTATCTGCATAAATAGTACAAATATAAAACCTAACGGTGCAAAGTTATCATAAGTACAGTAGAAACATAACTCAAAATAGCTGCAAAAGGCCCCTAGTTTTGGAGTAAACCCACAGAACATGGAGAGGAGGAAATAACTGCAAGGAGAATCCTCAGTTGAATCCATTGAGGAAACAAGAAACTAGGAACCACTAGGCTGCCAAGGTGAGCACAGCATAGCTCTGAAGCGCACAGTTCTAAATAGAGTGCAACAGGAAACACCACAACATACCATATAGCTGACACATAGAAAAGGGTCCTCAGAGGCCACATTCACATCCTCAAGCCCATCAGCACAGGGAAGCTGTAGGAATGTGAAAGAGTTAGGGTCCTCAGGCAGATCCATGGGTGGGGTATTGTCTCCTGGTTGGGAGGGGGGGTAGGCGTACACCATTGTCAACACCATTATTTTGGAACCATCTAACTGGAGCTAGGAGGTCCAGCTATACACCATGGGGAGGGTACAACTGGGAAAACTAGCCTGATTGGGGGAGTAAAGCAACAAACAAAAAGAGGAACGAGGAGGGGTGTGGTCCAACCTAATAGAGGGACTTCACTAGTTCCACATCTAGCTTGAATAATGTTTTGATAATGCCTGGGGTATCACTGGTCTTCAGGGTCCTGCCAACATGACAAGGGATTATATACTCTACACTGGATATACCATTAGTGAGAAGGATGTGCCACTCCCCCTCTTGTGTTATGAGGAGAGTTGGAGGCCTGCAGCAGGGAGCAGCATACTGGAGAATGGGGTACCATAGATGAGACAGAAGTCCTGCATCCCATTCCTTTAGCTGAATTCATTTCTGGGAACCCTAAACAGGAGTAGAGATGAGGAAATAAGCTGTCATCTGAGGAGCATGTACTGACAAAAAAAACTCTCTTCTATTGCGTAGTTTGAGTCTCACTCCTTCACTGCCACCCAACTGCATAATGAAATCTTTTCCCTTAAATGTATTACCCAAGGAGCTACAAGTACCTTTCATAATACCAGGAGACAAGCCAAAAAAATACCAGGCTCCCTGAGTTTAAAAAGTCTGCGGGAAGGGAGAGAGGATGGCAGATCTGGATTTGGGAAAAGGAGGCAGATGGCTATTCTGGTCTTCTTCAGGAAGAAGCACACTAAACAGTTGTGTATGTTGATGTCTACAGGGTATCCTGCCACCCCCAAATGTATATCCCGGCGGTCTACATTTACATATGCAAAGTAGATAACAGGTTGAATATATATGTGCCAGAGCACCATAATATAACAAAAAAAAACATGAAACCAAAAGGGGAACATGCAGCCACACCCCTTATTAAAGGATACCAATTGTCTAGAATGAAATACACCATGAGTCCATGAGGAGAAATGGCAGATGAGATATTATAGTCAAAGTTAAATGTTCTGCTACCCACATAGAGGAGAGATGCTGTGAAACAATCCAGTCTCCTGCTTGTGCAGCAAGATGCTCTAAAGGAAACTTTGTTTCAGTTGGGTGTTGCGGGTGATATGTAGCTGGTCTGGGGTATCAGAATGAAGCACCCTCCCCACTGAACCAAAACCCCTGCATTGGAGTCCTTCCCACCAAAAAGATGGAGAAAGAGAGACATGAGTATCTGAAGTCACAGTGCTTGCTCAACAAGGATGGCATAAAGCAATGACAGCAAGTAAAAAAAAAGAAAAAAAATGCAGTCCTCTTCAACATGGGTCTGTCTTCTGGAGGTGCTGGGATACTGAATGGGCCTTGAAAGTCTTATCATTTATGCCTGTGAAGCAGGTTCCAAATGGACTGGAGACAGTAAGAGAAGCTTGCTACCTGAGCGCTTGTGCAAGGGTGGGGAATCAAGAAGGAACAGGAGTCTCTGGAATGAAAGGGATAGGAGGAGGCAGCAGAGGGGGAGAGTATAGATGACAGGAGGGGGTGGAGGTGAACCAGTATTTTCCATTGAGGGGGAAGTAGTAGGAGAAACAAAGCAAAGGTAAGAGGGTGATAGTGAGACTGGAATAAATGGAGCAGTGATGCATGTGGGAAGGAGAAGTAGTGGCAAAATCACAGAAGGAATTGAAGAGGATGGTAAGCCTAGAGAGGGAAGAGGAAGTGGCTGTGCCATAGAGTACATTAGCATAGTCAAAATTGGGAAGGATCATTTTGACAAGCAGGTCCTTGTGTACATCAGCGGGGAGACAGCCCTTGTTTCGGTAGAGGATGCCTAGTTTGTGGTGGAGTTTTGCTTGTATAGTGTCGATGTGTGCTGAGAAGTCTAGGTTGCTGTCTAGCCACACACACTGAAGTATTTATATATGTGGACAGCCTGCAGTTGGGTGCCTTTGAGGGGGGAGAAGACAGGGAGAGGAGATAGTCTTGTTAGCTTTTGACTTGTGCCAAAGGTCATTGATACGTAAATACAAAGAATTTGAAGACAGATGAGGACATCCTGACCCATTTAGTTTGCCATATACCCTACCCCACAAGTGTCCCTTGGTTGCTCATTTCTCATCATTTCTATGGTTCCATTATGTCTATTCTATGCCCTTTTGAATGCATTCCCTGTTTGCACCCTTACTACTTCTGTGGGGAGGCTGTTCCATGCATCCTATCACCCTTTCCATAAAGAAGTACTTCCTCACATTTCCCTTTTCTCTACCTCCCTCCAGACTCACATCATGATCTCTTGTCTTTGAGCAAACTCTTTTCTGAAAGAGGCTCTCCTCCTGGGCCCTATTAATACTTTTGAGGTATTTATAAGTCTCAATCATATCTTCTCTCTCCATTTTCATCTCCAGGGAATACATGTCTACGTCTATTAGCCTCTCCTTGAATGTCTTCTAGTGTAGCCCCTGCACCATCTTTATAGCCTTCTTCTGGACTGCCTCCATTTTGTCTATGTCTTTTCTGAGATGTGGCCTCCAAAACTGGATATACTATTCCAAATGAGGTGTCACCAGTGATCTGTAACCTGGCATCATCACCTCCCTATTTCTCCTTGAGATACCCCTTCCTATGCACCACAACATTCTGCTAGAACACCTTATCACTTTCTTACACTGTCAGGCCACCTTTAGACCAGTTGTTATAATCATCCCCTATCCCTTTCTTACTTGGTGGGCATCAGCAATTCCCCTCCCATTCAATACTTCTCTCCTGGGTTACAGTGCAAAAAGTGCATAATTTAGCATTTTTTGGCATTAAACTTCAGCTGCCACACCCTTGACCATTCCTCAAGCTTACATAGGTCCCTTCTCATTCTTTCCACCACCTCCAGACCATTGACTCTATTGTAGATCATTGTGTAATCTGAAAATAGACAAACTTTCCCATCCTGTCCCTCCACAATGTTGCTTATGAAAAAATTAAAGAGGACTGGCCCCAGCACCAAACCCTGGGGCACCCTGCTGGTCACGTCCCTTTCCATGGACTGAGCTCCGTTCACTACGACACTTTGTGTCCTCCCACTCAGCCAGTTGCTAACCAAGTTCACCACCCAGTACCCAACTTCCATGCTGTTCAACTTGTTTACTAAACTTCTATATGGGACAGTGTTGAAGGTCTTTCTAAAATCCAAGTAGGTCACATCTACCCCCCCCCCACTCAATCCACCACTCTGGTTACCCAGTCAAAGAAATTTATGGGGTTTGTTTGGCAAGACCTACCTGCCATGACACCATGTTGGCTTGGATTCTGCTCCCTGCGGGTCTCGCAGTACTGTCAAAATCCTTTCCATGAGTAATGATTCAATCAGTTTCCCTTCCACTGAGGTTAGGCTGACTAGCCTGTAGATGCCCACCTCCTCTCTACTCACACTTTTATTGAGAGGGAAAACATTTGCCCTTCTCCTATCAGCCGGAACCACCCCTGTCTCTAATGATTTATTGAGTAGTTCTGCCAGTGGTGTTACCAGCTCATTTCTGAACTCTTTTAGTATTCTGTGGTGAAATCTGTCTGGTTCCATTGCCTTGTCTATTCTCAGTTTGTCAAGTTCTTTTAGGATGCTCTCCTTTGTGAATGGACTAGTGTCCACCCCCTGTCCCTGACTTTCTTTTTCTCTTAATGGTGGTTCCTCCCCCTCCCCTTCTTCTGTAAATATTGAGCAGAAATATTTATTCAGGATTTCTGCCTTTTCCAGGTGCCAATCTGCAGGCCACCCTTCTTCCCATATTATGCTCACTATCCCTCCCTTTTTTTTTTCTCTTTTCACTGATGTATCTAAAAAATGTCTTGTCTCCTTTCTTAATTGACTAGGATACCCTTTTCTCTGTTTGTGCTTTGACTCTTCTTAGTGCTTTTCCTGCCTCCTTCAGTTTTTCTATGTAGGTTTCCCTGTCTTCCTTCCTATGTGTTTCTTTGTATTTTTTGAATGCCATCCTCTTCTCACTTACCCTGCTGGCCAGTACCTTCATAAACCATAGCATTTTTTCCATTTCTTACACTTACTTACCTGCTTAATGCACATATTAGTAGCCTCTTCTATGGCACCTTTTAGATTTGCCCATTGTTTGTTCCCCCCCCCCTCCTCACGATGCTTTTACTAGATATACCCTCATGTTCGCAAAACCAGTCCTCTTGAAATCCATGACTGTAACACTTGTGTGGCTGGACTACACTGTTTCTATGAAAAACCACATTGTACATTGATAATCATCTTTGCGGTATTTACTTTGAGCTGGATGGCTTGAAACCAGCATAAAACATTATGCAAATCTTATTGAAGTGAGGATGTTGCATCGATAGTGGAGGGCCAAGATGTAAAAATAACAGTATCATCGGCATACATATGAATATGGGAGGAGACACAGACAGAGCAGAGGTCATTTATAAAAATTTAGAATAGCATGGTGCCATGGATAAAACCCTGGGGGAAACCTGCAAGAATGGTGCGGGAATAAAACAGTACACACCTGCACAGATCGTTGGTGGTTGGTCAGAGAGGAGTGGAAACACTGAACTGCTGAAAAGGAGAGTCCGGCAGCAATGAGCTTATTTAAGAAGAGAGGGTGGGATACTGTTTCAAAGGCTTTCACAAGGTCAGTAAAAATAGCCACTGTGATGAGACCAATGTCCATCCTTGTGAGGGCAGAGTCAGTTAGGTAGAAAAGGGAGGTGATTGTGGAGTGTTTTTTCTGAAGTTGGATTATAAAAGGGATAGGAAGGAGGAGGAGGAGGAAGAGTCAAGAAAATTGACTAGTCTGGAATGGACTGGTGACTCTTGCAGTTTGGATAGGGAGGTAGGAGAGAGACTGGCCTGTAGTTATCAGGGGATGACAGGTCACCCCCTTTGTGGTTGGGTAATACCTTTTAGTTTTACAGGCAAGGGGACTGTGCAAAGATTGAAAGAGAGGTTTAGAAGGTAGCATACATAGAGGAGAATGGCAGGGGCAGATGTGGAGGAGTTTGGGGTGAAAGCCATGAGGGCTATATTTGGAGGGATTGAAAGATTTGAGAGTGAAGAAAACTTCCTGAGGAGAAATGGGAGTGAAGTGAAAACCAGCCAAGGAGGAAGGTTGGGAGAGCTGGGGGGAAGCTGTTGAGGACTGAGAGGGAGCTACACAAGTTGTGAAGTATTTGTTGAAGAAGGAGGTGACAGCAATATGGTCAGAGATCAGTGAACCATCTCTTGGGGGGGGCAGGTTGGGATGGTGGGTCGAAAAGGGAGTGCAATATTTTCCAGAGGTTGGAGGGGTATCATAGCTTGGACTAAAGGTTGAAGTTGAAGTAGTAGGCCTTGGCAGCCCAGATACCTTTAGTTTAGGAGTTTCTGAGGTACCTGTAGCACTGGTGGTCAGAGTCAGAATGAGAGGCCTTCAGGCATGACAAAGATTGGTCTCTGGTTTTGCTGAGCTGCAGGAGGTCCAATGTAATTCAGGGGTGGTGGGAATGTTTAACTCTGGTTTTCTTAAGGGGGCATTGAGCATTCCAGACAAGAGTAAGGATGGCAGTGATCTGTGATAGGGCTGTGTTGATGACCTGGGTAGAGTAGACTGAAGACCAATCTGCAGAGACTAGATCACACAAGAGAGCATCATAATTAGGAAACCAGAGAGGTTGGTACCAAATGTACTCAGGGGAGGACTTGAGGAATGAGTTTTCCTGACATAATAGACAAGACAGTGGTCACTAAAGAAACTTGGGAGAATGCCAGATGAGACACGATTGGGTATTATAATTAGATGGAACAATGTTAAATTTTTTTATTATTATAATCGTCACTTATGTGTGAAAAAGGATTCTTTATGTGATCTGAGTAGATGTTTATGTTTTTTCTTGTTTATATGGTTTTATGTTTTACATTAGTAATTGTGATTGTGATTGCAATATTGTGATTTTCTGTCCCAAAAGTATGTATTTAGATATTTAGATTGGACCTCCTTGGAAATGAGTTTTTAACTCAATGGAGTATATCCTATATTTTTGTTCATCTTGTTATGAATAAGAATAAAATTTTACAACAACAACAACAACATGATGAGGATAAGTCCATAGTACCCAATCTAAGAGGGTGTGTTAGAGAAGTGGGGGATTAGCTGAATGTGTTCGGAGATTAGTTGTGAAAAGTTCAAAGATTCAATAAAATGCTGTACAGGCTTCAAGTCTGGGGAAAGCCAATGCAGGTTAAAGTCACTGAGAAGGCGGCCTGGTGGTGCTGAGGGTTGAGGCACTAGACACCACATCTTGCGCCACACCGACGACCCGGGTTCGGGAACAGACTCAGGCACCGGGGGCTGGCAGGGGAGAGGAAGGACTGAGCATCCTATGACTGCGCTCCTTTCTCTGGGGTGGATATGGGTCATGCACCACGCTGCAGCGGAAACTGGCAGAGGCCAGCCACACTACAATTGCATGCAGAGCTTCAGCAGCGGGGTAGCATGGCAGGCATTGGCATGGACATGCTTAAGGATGCCATTGCATGTCGGGCTCCCCAGAGGACAAGAACAGTGGAAAATGGCTGGGCCATCTCACAGCTGATGGCCATGATCTGCACTCCTGAGCACGAGAGGTGCCTTGTTTGTGGGGGAGGCTGACCTCTGTGGCATGAGGCTATTATCCACGTACCAGATGTGGCTCGGGGATACGGGTGCTGGTGGCCGAAGGTCATGGGTCTGCTCCACAGAGGGGGAGAAAATATGCCACGATAAAAAAAAAAGTCACTGAGAAGGAAGAGCTCACCTGAGGCACAGTGAGAGACGTGCAGAGAGGGAGTTGATGAGAGATGAGTGATGAGCCTTTGGGGAAGCATACAGAATGCCAGCATAGATAGGGAGGGTGGAGGGCAGAGAAAGCTTGAGTAGTAAGAGTCCGTGGGAGAAGGGGATGGCCTCTTTTGAAGGTGATAGAGCAGGAAATGTTTAGCAGGAGTAAATGCAACACCTCCACAACATGTACCTCTGTCCTGGTGGAAAAGGTGAAATCTGAGGAGTATGAGGTGTGAGTCTGAGATATTAGTGGAGATCCTGGTTTCAGATATACAGGGGAGTACTCATATCTAGCCCTTCTTCCCCATACAGTAGCCCCATCAACTTCAAATTGTCTAAGTCAGCAGAATTTTTTTTCTCTCCTCATCGGGAAGTGGTGTTTTTATGGAGAACACTGGGACAGTTATTGTCATCAAGGAGTGTGCAGTATGGACTTGGCACTGAAGATCTTGTGGGGAACATGGAACGAAGCAGAAATTGTCAGGTGAGGTGGGTGCAACCCATAAGGGAAGCACTGAATTGGAGGGGACTACAACATGCAGTTCTTTCATGGTCATTTCCATTATATTGATTCCGCATTAAGTGGAGGACTTCAGCCACAGTTTGTCACAAACAGACTTTAGCTGACAGTTGCTGAGGGAGGGAGGAAGGGAATGTGGCTCCCAAAAGGAGCACTTTGGTGGTCTTTGTAGTGATCAGTAGGGGGGAGGGGGAACTTGCTGGATCTGAAGCCCCCTCGTGACCACTTGCTGGCTTATAGAACAAGTAGTGGCCATGAAAATGCCAGCAGCTGAAGTTCTTCACTTCGTGCAGAATCAATATGATGGGAACTGATGATGAAAGAATTGTATTTCGTCATCCCCTCCAATTCAGTGATCTCCTTTCATGAGCCAGGTGTAAAACAATTTCTTTAACATGGTATTTGAGACATTTTAACAGAAAAGGGCAGGGTCTCTCACCATAACATGGTTTTGGGGTCAGAGAGTAGTGTGCATGATCAATCTCAAGGGGTGGTAGTCAATAGTGTTTAACAGCTCAAGGAATATTGTCTAGAAAAACTAGATCATATCTGCCCCTTCTATGCCCTACAATAGCCCCACCAACTTCAAGCTATTTCTGTGGGCCTAATTTTTTCAAGTCATTGACCTTGGATAATTAAGCAATAAGGCATGACAGGGTGTGGTATATCATGAGATATCTTCATGTCTTGGGTGGTAAGGCACGAGGCCGCAGACCGAATGCATCCAACCACGCAAGAAGTGATGATATCCCAAGATAAGCCATACCCTGGAGTGACTTATTGCTATTATGAACTGAGTTTTAAGTTTTTTAAATAAAAAAAAATTAAAGAAACAGGTTTTAAAATGTTTTATGAATGAGTTTTTGGGTGATGTAGGAGTACATTTTGAAAAAAATAGTTCTCAGACAGTAGACAGCAAGGAGGCTGGTGGCACCAGAACTTTTCTGTAGCCAAGATGACGTAGTCTGATATCATCATGATTTCAAACAGCTTTCAGCCAATCAGATTCCTCTATTTACGATCCTCAGTTCATAACAAGTATTATACAATGGACTCCATTTTTTCCATAAGTATGATTAGCAAATGTGTGTCTTTACCTGTGATTAAACCCTACAGTAACTCATGGATAAAGGTCCATTAGCCAGAAGAACCTGATAAAAAAAAAAAAAAACAACAAAAAAGAAAATCACTACCTCTAGTTTTTGAAACTGATACCACTGCCATCTTGATTCTTTTTTTCCTATTATCTATTTATCTATCTGGTGAGCCTGGCAGGCTGCTCCTGTCTCTCCCTTGGAGAGACTCAGTCTCCAACCCACCCTTCCCCTGCCTGACCTCCCCTGCTATTCCCCACTGATTACCCCCTTTGACAGAGCCAAGGTGAAGGGCTGCTGGCTCTTCCCCCACCCCGGACAAATATCCAGATGTTTGGGGAGCTGGATGGGTGCCGGGAGGTCATAACAGAGCCTGACAGCTCCATTTTTTGAATTTTTTTCCTCTGCCCCCCTCCCCACTGAGGACATACATAGGCTAAGTGCTTCCTGGAACGAATCTCTCTGGATCCATCACTAGAGGGAGATAGACGAGTGGGATGGCATTCCCTCCCTCCCTGAAAGAGGAGAGCAGTCCTCTGGATGATCAATCCTCTTTCTCCTCTGCCAACCCCCGGCAGCCTGGGCTCATTCACAAACCCAGGTCACCAGCATGGCATGAGGTGTGGCACCCAGTGCCTCAACCCTCAGTGCCACCGGGCTGGCTGCCATCTTGATTATCACTTAGCATGGACTCATGGTCCAACACTCAGTGTACAAACTAAAATATGCCCCAGAAGCAGTCCTGCAAACCATATCAGTCAGCAAAAACATTTTTTTTCAAGTCATTCCCCCTTATGGCTTGCACCCACCTCATCAATCAATTTTTTTGACTGTTGGCTTAGTTCTGCTCCACATTCTCCAAAAGACCTTCAGTACCAAGTCCATACTGCATGCTCCTTGATGATAAAAACTGCCCCAATGTCCTCCATAAAAAACACCACCTTCCGGATCAGGGGGCCAAAATATTTATGCTGACTTAGATCATTACTTTCCACTGCAGCAGCTGAACTCAGCTCGGAAGCAGATTCTGAAGCATGGCACTCATCAGCACTCACACCATGCTGTCTCACCAGACCATAAAAACTACTTGTCAGGGCTCTCAGCATGCTGTTGAAAAACAGGAAAACTACACATTGACTCACAACTCCACCACACACTTTCTGTTTAGAAAGAAAAAATAAACATGCCAGCAGTTTTGTCTCCCTGTGTATGTGTGGGGAGCAGGGGAAGGGGGCTCTGCTTCACCCACAATCTGCCTAGCAAAAAGGCACTATATAATAGAGAGGAAGGAAAATCAATAAAAAAAGCTTTAAGAAAAATAAAAAAATTAGCTAACTTTTAAAAAATATTTTATTAGAAGACATTGCATAATTGCAGTAATCCACTCAAGGGTATGGGTTATCTTGGGATTTACCCACTTCTGGTGTGATTTAGTCATTTGGCCTGTATCTCATGACCAAACAACACAAGGTGTGGGTAAATCCCACACTAACCCATGCCCTGTTGGGGATTATTGCTTAGTTTTACAGCCTGTCATGCTCTCAGAGTATTGCCTGTATTTGTTCATTATGGGTCTCCACTTTGGCCACACATTGTTCCATGGCCCCCACAGGAGCTTCTAGGATAACCATGTCTCTATTAGTTTAAATGGCAGCACATTTGAATTCTACTGTGTCTTTTAAAATGTGGGGAAGAATTTTAGTGATATGAGCTATATCATTTGAAGCTGTCAATGGGACCTCCATACCAAAAACTGCCAGAAGCGTAACGTGCATGGCTCACTTTCTCTTTCAGCCTTGTAGACTGCGGCAGGCAGGAAAGTGAAAGTGCCTTCTTAAGATGGCATCACTCATGAACTACAAGGGGAAAATAGGAAACACAGTATCAACAGACACAGCACTTTTAGACTTGTCCAGCTATACCTTCATCAGTGGTAGTAGAAGTGGAATTGCAACAGATTATAAAAGATTGCATACAGGCTTGGAGCTCTGATACAAGTTTTGCTGCCATCATGTTGGTGGCTAGCCACTCCACCAACAACTTCATAAGTGACATAGGCTTAGCACAGGGTATGAAGAGCAAGGTCTGTCTCTTTACTGAAAACTCCAAGATATGTGGTAGGGTGGACACATAGGAAGGAATAAGGGACATAAAGAGGGCTCTGAAAAGGCTGGAGAAGTGGTATAAGATGTGGCAATCAAAATATCAATACCATGAAATGTAAGGTTATGCGAAAAACCTTAGAACTGACTACTAATGGGGAAGTGATGGTAGTTAATATAACTACAGAAAGGGACCTGAGAGAAATTATTAGAGACAACCTTAAGTATTCAGCTTAATACAACAGGGCATATGAGAGGATGAACAGAAGGTTAGGGTGTATTGCTATGTGTTCACCAGCAGAAAGAATGAGATGAATCTGCTTCTGTACAGGTCCATGGTGAGACCGTACCCAGAGTACTATACACAATTCTGGAGTCCCAATCTCCAAGAGGACAGAGAGTGCTTTAAGAGGGTTCTGAACAGGTTTATATTAATGATATTGGAGAAATATGTGGTGACATGAGAAGAGGCTTGAAAACCAGAACCTAGACTGTCCCAGAGCAAAGAAGGGAGGCATGTCTGAGACCCACAATATCTTGAGGGCTTTCAATAGGGGAGACTGCAGAGATCTATTCATGAAGAATGAAAGCACACTAACCAGTGGGCATGGGTGAAGGTTATTGGGGGAGATTTAGATAGGATATTAGGAAGTAATTTTTCACAGAGAGGGTGGTGTTGGATGCCTAGAATAGTCTAAGCTGGTGGAAGACATCAGTTCAGAGTCCAGTTTCAAACATGTATAGGACAGGCACAAAGAGATGGGAAGGATTGACAGCAGGTAGGGGGGACACTGGAGCACAGGAAAGAGACCCAGCAACTATGTTCAGACATCAGGTCAGTCACAGAGTTAAGAAGGAAATCAACAGACTGGATAGACTAATAAATCTTAATCTACCTCCAGAATGATTGTTCCTGGGTTCAGGTTTAGAGCTATACAGAATATTTACATATGCAATTATGTTGCTTCAGTAAATTTTAATACGTGTTTATGGCAGAAAGAATGACCGTCTTTGGACCCTGGGAACATGGTCAACATTTATAACTAGTATAAATTCTGTTGATGTCCCACGCAATTCTGGGTAACCATCTTCTGCCAAAAGAGTGTTTTAGAATTTCTTGAAACAGCCAAATTGCATGTGCAAATGTTTTAATATAGCCATTACATTCCTGACTGTAAATTACTCAATGACTTTTTGATTCTAGGTAAGCTTGACACATACAATACGTTAAATGTAATCCATTCTTTTGAAAGTGTCAAAATCATTGTGTGGCATTTTAATGAGCTGTTAAACATATTACACTGTGGAAGTAGATGTCAAAAGCATATTTAACATGTCTATTGAAGTAAAGTCTTAAAAGATGTGATCCAGTCACCAGCAAAAATAATGCACTTATCATAAACAGAACTCAGCAGCTGCACAATATATTCACCAAAATTAATTGCTAGCCATTCCATTTTGTATTACTAGGAACATTTACAGTTGTTTACAAGAAAAAAATGAATTGTGTCCCTTGTTGTTCATCTACATATAAAGGTTATTCATAAGCTGCTGTCATAATACCTATATTCAATGGACCATTGGGCAATGAATGATGTTTAAATTATGTTTGAATGTGTATGCAACATGTTTGAATCAGTTGCAATCTTTCTATGCAGTATCTCAAAATTGAGACTTTCCATCCTCACAGAGAGGAACCAGAAGGACTTGTTTACCCTGCCCCCAGCAAAGTGTCAGTTGCTGGAGAAGAGGAATGAAATGAGAGCCCATTTACTCACAAAAACCATTATTCTTTCTTGAGAATATTTTATGACACCTGGAAAAGATAGGGAAGGGCATCAGATTGCCATCTTCTTCCAAATAGGAGGTGTAGTCTAATAGTTCATTGAATTAATTACGTTCAAGCAATTATGAAATGTGGTTAAACAGGACATAATCTATCCAAGCATCATGGCTAAGCCTTTTCCACCCCCACAGAGGTTCCAAAGGAACTCACTCCATCTGGCTAATCTTAAGGAATGATAGAGGGAGTTGAAGGGTTACATCTCTCTCCCAAAAAATTATAGTTTTTACAGACATGCTTCACAACTATGAATAAATACCACCAGTCTATGTTCTTTTTTTAACTTCCTGTTTTTCCTTTCCAGACACTATCTGGCTCCTATCATGTCCCATGTGACCACCCAATACTGTCACTCCTGACTTCTGTACTCCCCTACTGGCACTTTTCTTTCAAAAAACTGAACAGTTCATTGAATATCCCAGTAGGGGGGTCAAGGACATGACAGGCAACCTGTGACTGAGAGAAGGTGATACACAGGCTGCATGGGATACATACTTGACCAGTTATCCTGCCATGACAGAATTGTTTTCTTTACATCTTTTTGACCACATATGACATCGCCATCAAGGATGTCATGCATGTGCATTTAATGCATGTTAGCACACTGACCTCGGTGACATTCCACCCTCTCTCATACCTCCAACCACACTGCCACCTGTGGTCAACCAGGTGGCAGTATTGCAGCAGAGAACATTTCCCTACCTGCCCAGAGAAAGAGCATTCTCTTGGATGTTCTGTACTCCTCATAGTGGCTAGAACCTAATGACTCTGGGTCATTCCTGAACCCAGGTCACCAGCATCACAAGTGCTAACCTTACATATACACCTATGACTGATTCTATCATTCCACTTTCAGTTCAGGTTGAGTGAACCTGGTATTTTTGGGGCACGGACAATTGGAGAACAGGGTTATGGGGAAGGTATTCATTTGAGTGAAAAATACCGAAAGATTACTCTAGTTATTTTATCAACATTTGAATTCTTTTGATGTGCAGAATTGATCTGTTGAACATATATGTAGGTGTGCTAAGAAAGAGATGTCAGTGTTTACTGAAATTGCAGATATGGCAGTGAAATATTCCTGTTTTAGGAAACTGAAATAGGCTAGCATAAAGATGGCATGAAGATGAAGATCTATTGCAGCTAGAAGGCTCTGGCATGTAAAAAGAATCTGAGAGAATATATAGTCTTCCCTTTTGTAAGACATCAGGTAATAGGTGACTTAGGTGACTTATGCTTTGTGCATTGTATTTTATGTAGAACGAGTTCTATGAGAGATTACGATAAGAGAGATGGTGTTCACTTCTTTTAAAGAGACATTGCCATTGCATTCCAGACAGCTATTTTCAAATAGTGGTATGAAGGAATGGTGGTTTAAAGGTTGTAAATTCATTTGCCACATTATCTCAAGGGTCACTGTCATGGAATTTACAAGGGTTGCACATGAAGTCCAAGCTGAAACCAGCTACAGTATATGGCTAAATATTGCGAAAACTGAGATGTTATTACACAGAAGTCGAAGACATTTAAGTATGTGTGTAAAGAAATTGCAAGATTAGAGCAGGGGAAGAGCCCATCTTGTTTCAATATTGTCAAAGAGTGGTCCTTGCTAACATATAACTGTGGCTTCATTCTAGAAAACAAAAGGGGTGTATTTGAAGGCTGAGATGGACTCCCTGATAACTGAAAAAGCTATTATAGGGAATAATTTTAAAAAAAGTGCTGATAAGCAATATTATCAGAGAGAGAATGTAATTTGGAAGATCATGATACAAAAGAACAGTGACTTAGGTAAACTCCCATTAAACCATAAGCCAAAGGCATTTGCAGTTATCAAGATTGGTATGTCTGGGATGGCCAACATACTGTAATGTAATAATGGAATCCCAATGCAATGAGATAGAAAAATGACTCAGACAGACTGGTCAGAGTATTTATTAGCAGACATTTTAGCAAGATGGTCTATTGTATGTAGTGAGGCCATTTCCTAGAGATAGGGTGTAAAGAACAACATTGTGGGATAATTTGTTATACAAAACAAAAGACCTAAAAGAGAAGCAATTATCTATTCCTGCATGAGTTCACTTGGTAATGTACTGTAATTTGACTCAGGCAAACTTGATTCAATGAATGTTGAAGGAAGATTTTACATGTACTTTTCATAATTAGTGTTCTTTATATCAACTTATGTACTCATTGTTTTAAATGACTTGGGACGTTCTGTAAACGAGATTCGTTTCTCATAGAACCTATCCTACAGTTCATTCAACTTTTAAATAAATAAAATAAGCAATGCTGACCCTAAATAGAAACAAATATATATATATATATATATATATATATTTTTTTCTTTTGATTGAAGTTAAAGTTTTCTGTGTCTTTTTGGTAAAAGAATATACCATAGTAGGAAGAGTGAGGTTAAGCAGGAAATGTTCATTGCTGAATGGAAGGGATAATATTTAATAAAGAGGCAGTCATGCAGAAGTACATGATGAGTATGATTCAGCAGTGTTTAGTAAAGCAAGTTAAAGGTCTTTGAATATATGCATACGTCTGCAAGAAAGTTGTACTTTGGATGATGATTCCAAAGTATGCAGTTAAGATGCCATCTTGACCAAGAATGTATAGGAAATTTTTTACAGTTTCTGAAATGTCAGCTTTTAGATAGCTAAGCACCATGATAAGCTTGTATGGTATTTGTAATGGAAATGCCCACTCACCAGGGATTTCCAGCTCACTGCCACCATGAGGATTTTACCAACAGGAACCAAGAAACCTGTTTTTTTTTTAATTCCTCCTTGCTCAAGATCAGGAATGTCAGCACAATAACTATGGGTGGATTGCCTCTTTGGAGATGGACTGCAAACAGAGTCCAGCAGAAATAGTATAATTACCCTTTTAAATGTAACAAGCAGTCACTGATTCTATAAAAACTGAATCTTTACTAAAATACTACAAGTATTTACAATAGAATGTAATTACAGGGAAACAAAAGTGTTGCACATTTACTAAGGAGCATAACATAAAACCACATTAAGCAGATAGATAGTGTACAGCAGAATTATGAGCTATTCTCAGCTAAAACCTATGTCTTTACCTGCCCTAGCTACAGAAGCACTGTCCCTCACTGTGCTATCTTACCAGTCAACAAGTCTTGATGTTTCAGTCTGAGAGGGAGAAATGACTCTCATTTCTCTGTTATATTCTTTCTTTGATTGTAGGAGGCGTTTTCTCTCCTTTGAGTGACAGGCTGCCCTTCCCACCCCCAGATGGGTGGGTGTATGGAGGGTTGACCTCATCCACCCAAATGTGCTCTGTCCACTTTTATGATTTTGCCATGAATACTGTGCGAGGTGTGTAGGCCCACACCTCTTGCCTTTTAAGCTGGTTAAGGCATTAAGCTTGGCAGTCTCCCATCTGCCTTACAGAATCTTTGGCCTCAAGGATGTCTGAGGTGTTCAAAGTTGCACCTTCACATCTGCCAGGATGTGCATCCTGGATTAGCTCCTATGAAAGTTACACAAACCAGTTTTCAGTATTTCCCTCAAGACTTGTCTGGTCATGTGACCCTGTAAGCCATATTTTTTTGTGTGTTCCCTTTGCAAATAGCAGAAGCTATGACTGAAGCATGCTTACATTACAAAATGTATTAATAAAAAAAAAAATTAATACATTACTCTGGTCATGTGTCTGGCACTGTATTTATGAATAAGCTCTTGGAATAAATACAACATGGGAAATATGAATGATCAATAAGTTTTCGTACAGGAATATATATAAGTTGCAAAATAAATAGAACTGTTGTGATAAATTGAAAGCAGTCGGTTAAAGAAAGAGCCTGTATGAAAACCTTTCTTTGCTTATTTGCAGTAGCGATTCAACTTCATCATGGTTTTCAGAGCTTATGTTTCTACTAACACAAGCTGGTGTATAAGATTTGTGCATCTGAATGCAAGGGAGAGGGTTAGTAGTGCTGGATCCAGAAAGGGACCGGTAAGTACAAGATCAACTTTCTTTCTGTCTGTAAAGAAAGACTTTGTAGGAAGCTGTAAACCACTGTCTGAGAGAGGCAAAGAGAGGTTGGGTAGTGGAGCATTCAAAATAAGCCTGAGTGACTGCTGAGAGGGCTGGGTAAAACAAACAAGGCTCCATAAGAGGAAACTGTACTACGCCAGCACGGGCTTTTGTATTTGTTTGAGTTTTGCTGCTCGTTGGAGGCTATTTGAGTTGAATGTTTGTCAAGAATGACAGTAAGATGTGCAACTGAAAAAGCTTGTGTTTTTTGTCTCTCATTTTAGTGGTGACATACCGAGGTACCCAAGTTTAAGGATAGGAGCAACTAGTCTGGATGGCATTTGAACAGAAGTAAGGTTTGCGCCTGCTGGAGCAGAGAAGGAGGTGGCAAGTATAAGAAAAAAAAACTTTATTTTTTCTGCTGAGAAAGGCTTCCTGGGAAGCTACAGTATAAGTGACTTCCTGAGAGAGGCAAACGGGCTGATTTTTGGGGCATAGAGAATAAAAGTCCAAGTTGCTGCTTAGAGGGGCTGGGAAAAAAACAGGCAAGGCTCCACAAGAAGAGCTTGTACTACTCCAGCAAAGGGCTTTTGTATTTTTGTTGTATTTTTGCTGCTGTTTGGAGGCCATTATATTTATACATCTAGTAAGTTGTGGAGTAAATAGTGTACAGCTGTTGAAAAGCAGTTTGTAATTATAGACTAAACTATAAAACAGTTTTGGTACTAGAGCTAATTCTCTGACTGCATACCTGTGGGATTTATTGCAGACTTTATTCATATGACTGAATCGGGGGGGGGGGGGTTATCCACAAGAATTTAAAGGTGACAGGCAGGAAGTTGTAAGTAACAATTCCTATCAGGTGACCTAATGTCAAAATTTAAGCAGCACTTTCCACAAACACAGGGCCCTGTGCATGATGCCAATACACCACATAAACCGGGTGCATTGGTATTGATATGCTTGAATGCCGTGGAGTGGGGGATCCCACAGACTGCAATGCGCCAGAGGCATGCCAGCACTATGTGGTATTCACTAAACCACAGAGTGCTGGCCACATGGGTGCAGGGGGGGTGCAGGGTATGCCAGGCAGACCCTGCCATAACCCACTGTGCACCCCAATGGATACCTTTGGCTGGGCATGGCAGGACATAGGCATGACCTCCTCCCGTGCTGCCATGGCCCACTGGGCAGTTGTGGTGTGGGACTGCTGGTCAGGTGAGTGCCTGGTACCAACTGGCATGTAGGGGCAATGAGGGGGAACCAGTGGTGGTACCAGGGGGAAGGGGGAACACAGCCCACCACCGGGTGTGTAGGTCCGGGTGTCTGCTGTAGGCATGCACTACCCCGGATCCACACCTTGCTACATGAGGGATTCACTTTGGGACCCGGGAGCAGCATTTCATTGGATGCCTGCCCAGGACCTTGATTCCTCCCCAGCCACCCTGTGGAGTCCTGTGTGCCGAGGGAAGGAGCTGAGGACAGATGGCCAGTGTTAGTGAATGCCAATATGGGCACACCTGTCCACAGGTGAGCAGCTATGCAGGTGGAGTATGTGCTTTTTCCACATACCTGTGCCCATGTCATGCATAGGGCCCAAAGTGAGTCATGCTGCTTAGGAAGTTGGGACACTCAGTGAAGTGCCATGACATGAACTTCCAAAGGGACCTAATCAAAAACAGACTGTGAGGAAGAGGTGTAGGATACAGGTTGCTCGGATTGAGTAAGAGGTCATAACGGTGCCAGGAGAGATATGATGGCTGAGAGATGTGCATTTAACTCAACATCGAAGCACATACATTCTATACATTTGAACCTCATTTGGCTGGGTAGATGGATGGGAGGGACAGCTGTTTAGCTGCAGGTGGAGCATAGTTGTCATCGTCCCAAGACTGTGATGAATGAATGGTGGATGCCCCATGTGTAGGAGGACAGGGGTCCTTGCTGATAAGGTTATGCCCTTAAGTGCAAAGTAAAGTTCTGAAATAGCATTTCAGGACAGGGTGACATTTTTAACTGCAGTTTCACTACCTCAGAGGCCCCTCAGAGTCAATGCTTGGAGATGGACGGGGTGGGACAATGTGAGGGAGAAGGAACAGAGGTAGTCTGACAGGGGCATTGTGCAGCTCGCAGTACCAATTCAGGCTGTTGACCGCATCAAAAAAGAGGCATTGGCATCCCATAGACAGGAACCTGCACTGGAAAAAAAAGTATGTGAAAGGGTGGAACATGACAGGAGCAAGAAAATGATTCTAAAATTGGATGGCAGATTAACATGCAGATCTTAGATCACACACACACACACACACACACACACACCTGAAAAGGTTGTTACCCTACATATAAAAATAGAGGGAGTAGAGAGAAAGAGGAGGAAGGAAAAGGATGGCACTATTCACATGAAAGGACAAACTTACTTCATTAAAAGCAGTTTTAATTAAAGTCATCATAAGCAACGTTGTTTACATTTTTTAATATAATTGTGCATTTGGTCATGTGTGAAATCTGTTTTATCATCACATTATGTGTTTGTTTTCTAATACAGTAGCCCTATATTTTTTCTTATTTAGGACCCATATTAATGAAGCCCCTTTTTTCCATCCAATATTCATGTTTTTAATTGTTTAGGTTAGGAAAGGCAAGGCAATTTTATTTATGAAGCACCCTATACCAGAGTCTCAGAACACTTTACATACTCAAATCAGTAATGCAAATATACACAAATTACCACACAATAAATAATACATATTATAAACGGAAGATCATAAGTAGAGGAATCTGATTGGCTGAGAGCTCCTTGAAGCCATGAGGATATCGGGCTATATCATCACAGCTTCAAAAGAGCTCCGGTGCCACCAGCATCCTTGCTTTCTTCTGTCTGAGAACTATTTTTCCAAAATGTACTCCTACACCACCCAAAAACTCATTCGTAAAATGTTTTAAAACCTGTTTCTCTTTTTTTTATTTATAAAACTTCAAACTCAGTTCATCATAACAATAAGTCACTCCAGGGTGTGGTATATCATGAGATAGCATCACTTCTTGGGTGGTTGGATGCACTCAGCCTGCGGCCTCATGCCCAACCACTGGAGGTGTGATGATATCTCATGACATACCACACCCTGTCATGCCTTAGTGCTTCAATATCAAATGCATTTGACAATTAAGCAAAAAATGAAGGTACTACTCAAAAAATCAGATAAAGGTCCCAAAGGCTTGATCAAAAAAATAACTTTTGAATTCTCTTTTAAACAACTCCATTAATGGGTGAACTCTTTAGATGGACAGGCAAGGAGTTCCAGATGATTGGGGCTGCCACCAAGAATTCTCTATCATCAGATTGTTTAATGCAATAACTCGGAATGACCAACAAAGTTCCTGGGTGGAGAGGAGTGCGCAATTGGGAGTATACCAAACCAAGCAGTCTTTCCGATAGGCAGGGCCTGACACATATAGGGCATTGTATGCTAACAAAGTAATTTTTAAGGTACTGCGTCACCTGATCAGGAGCCAGTGCAGCTGCCACAGCAAACGGGAGATATGGTCCTTGAATGACATGCCCGATATCATCCTGGCTGCGACATTCTCAACCAGCTATAGGGGGCACATTAACCTTCCCCCCGACAACTCTAGATAAAGAGTTCTACAGTAATCCAGTTTCAAAGTCATGAAATCAAGCACTAGGATCACCAGATCCTCTTTTTTGTTAATTAAATATACTGTACTTTATTGAAGTTTTTAACAACAGTATAAAGAAACACTACCAGTAACAAGGAAGTGGAAATGTAAGACAAAATATTGAAAAAATAACCAAACAAACAAACAACATAAAGGAAGAACAAATCACACACTGTATATGAACAAGATAAAAGGAAGCAACCCCTTAAAAAGGAAAGAAGATTGACCCAGAAACACCTACGCCACCCTGGGACCTGCACCCCTGAAAGATACAATTTTATGAAGAAGATAACACATATAGGGACACAAGACCATGTTAAAGGTAAAAGTAACAAATGAAATACTAAGATAACATGATTAATACAGAAAGAGTTAAAGATAGGGCAAGGGGGCCTCCTGGTATACCAGTAGATAAGATCAAGATCCCAAATGAGAGATACATCCATTATAATATAAGTAAGATTAGCAATGTCTCGCATGGTATGGTGAATTATGATGATTGTTCACTCAGAATTAAGAGCAAATAGTAGTTCCCAGTGCAAACACCAGATCCCCTTGCCAAAATAGGGTTTGGTCCAGGAGACATTCCTTAATTGGAAACATTCACTGCAGACCACGGCTGACACCTGATGTTTTAGTGTTAGTGTACAGACCACGACTCCCAAATTCTTCACTCTATTCACATCTATCAGAAGGAAGGCATTCAGAGATGGTAAATTGACTGCCCCAAGCTTCCAATGAACACTTAAGGACTTGGTTCCACCAGCATCAACTCCATCTTGGTTGGATTGAGACTTAACCAGCTGGAAGCCACCCAGTCAAAAATATCTTGAAGACATTGCTCCACTACAAAAACTGCCTCCCATCCGTCAGATGTTAATGACTAGTATGACTGAGTATCATCTGCATAGGAGCGAAAACTCAGACCATACTGTCTAATGACCCATCCTAGTGTCAGCACATACACAGCAAACAACAAAGTAGACAGAATCGAACCCCGAGGAACCCCAGAGTAGACTGCCTCTGGCTGCAACAAGTAAGTACCCATCACAATCTGCTGTGTTCTGCCAGAAAGAAAAGACTCAAACCATTTTAAAGTTGTCCCAGTGAGTCACCATATTCCCGTAGACTCTATCAAAACCCTATGGTCAACAGTGTCAGATGCTGACTGATGAAAGGTCCAGAACATTGAGAATAGAATGTTCCCACCTCTCCCTCACCAGGAGCAGGTCATCAAACACCATTCATGACCATGGTCTTTGTGATGTAGGGAGGTCTGAAACCTGATTAGAATGGCTCATAGATGTCATACAGTACCTCTTAAGGTGTTTCTACAGCTGTGTCACCACCACCCTCCCAATAACCTTTCCCAAAAAGGAATGTTTGAGACAAGTTTGCAATTAGTTAGCACAACCAGGTTCAATGATGGTTTCTTCAAGAGATGTTTTACCACAGCCTTTTTAAGAACTGAGGGAAAACAACCAAAAACCTCTGAAAGGGATCACCAGATAATACTAGCAGACAACAGAATTAGGGCCTCATGGCAGCCCACCAACAGCCATGTAGTCCCCAGATTCCAGATACAGTAGGTGGGGCATAGCATTGCAATCACCTTTGAATACCCCTTCCATAATAAGTGCCTGGAACTCAATCCAAACCCAGAGAGCATTAAAGTGCCTCCCATCAGGGCCCCTGCTGGGCCATGGCAGACCACGTGTAGAGAACTGCAGTTTAATGGAGGACACTCTGTCCAGAAAGAAAGACCTAAAGTATTCACACTTTTCTTGTGGCAACACTCCCTTAGATGTAGGCATGGAGAACTAATTAACATGATCACAGTATGGAAGAGTTGAACAGGCTGATTTCTTCCTGAGACTATAAGCTGAGACAGGAATTCTGCCTTTTTCAGAGTTATAGGCTTCTGATAGTCCCTATAGTGTGATCTCGGAGCCATCCTGTCCTCCACCAAGTAGGTCACCTCAGCTCATCATTATACCATGGTGAGCTGTGATGAGGGGGTCAGTGGTTGGACACAAATCATGAACCACTGGAATAGCCAAAATATAGCTATCAATGGCTACCTCTGCTTTACCATTTCATTCTGCTTACATACTCAAGATGTCTAACACCACTAGAAGTTTTTGAACAATCTCCACAGGGAGAGGGAGGTTTTGGGGGGTATCCCTGCAGCAAAGATAACAGTGTGATGATACGACCACCCCACTGGATCCACCCTGACATTAAAGATGATCAGCCTCATAGTGAAGATGGGATGCAAGGTGTGACCATGTTCAGAGGTTGCAGAGGAAACAACCTCTGTGAGGCCCAGTGAATCCATCAACTGGTGGAACTGCCAAGAAAACTGTGAGAATTCATCATCAACCCATATGCGGAAATTCCCCAACACAATTAAATTGGAGGCATTCAAGGAAAGTTCAACAATGACATCCATAAATTCACAGAAGAACGTGTTTCTTCCCTGGAGGGTGGTAAACAATGAGAATTCAACACCTTACACCCACATCTCCCTTTACAACCACACAGTAAAAGAACCCGGTCTCCTTCAATGGGTACACTGGTAGCATTAAGCAGGACTTAAAACAGATGGCCACCCCACCTCCTCTATGCTCCCTCCTCAGGTGGTGAACCACCAAGAACCCAGCCAGGACTGCCACATCCTGGGCTGTCCAAGGGTTGTCCCCAAGCCAGGTCCTGATGAAACATAACAGATCCCCCAAAAAATCCATGATGAAATCAGACACCACAGCAGTCTTATTTCTCAGGGATCTGGCATTGCACAACACACCAGGAAGGGGAATGGCTGGAGCTGGCAGCCCTTCTACTATCTTCCTCCCTATTCCTAGTGGTCTCTTTGGGGATTGGGACATGGAAGGGAGGAATCCGCTGCATGACCCTCTTAAACCCAGGGATCCTACTTGGCCTGACACTTTCAATCCTACTCTCTCTGACCCCCACCTGTGGACCATGAATCTCCCTATTGTCCCACCTTTTCAACATCCCCAGCTTCCAACAGCAAGTCTGAAATGCCTCAGGAAAAGCTGGGGGATAAAAAGAATGGAGCTAAAAGAACACCTCCAGAGTGTAGGAGTGCTTGGGGCCTCATGACCATAAGATATTTCAGTATCTCCAGATTAAACAATCACAATAAATCCGAATATTAAACTACCCACACACAATCCCACCCTTCCCATCCCAAAAATAGCAACACCACTCACACACCATACACAACAATTTACTCAATACACACTAACACATACACATTAAAATACTGTAAAATCATATAAGTAGCATAGGTGCTCCTCAGTAAATTATATACAAATCTTAAAAGTCCAGAAAAAAAGTCTTCCAGCTGTAAACAAAACCATGAACTAAAGTCCCCCTCACACTGCCACTGAGAGGGTGAAAAAAAACAGTAGTCCTTGAGAGCAGCTTAAGCCAATCTGCTATTGCAACAGATGTAAACTGTTTGAAACAAGAAGCAGCCTACACTCACTCATCTGCTACAAAGAGAGTTTTCAACATGGTGAAAGTCTTACTCTTTACAGATGCCCTCTCACCACATCTGAGGGTGTGCTGGCACAACACCCTTCTGACAGTCTAAAAACAGTGGAACATTAAAACTGAGGTCCACCCAGAAAGCTACCACAGAGCCATGTAGCAATACTGCTACCTCCCACAACTCAACACCACAAACCAAGATTCAGGAGAATCATGGAGGTCAGCATAATAACTGAACTGGCACTCATGGCAGACCAACTAGAACTCCAGTCCTTTCAGTTCAAGTGCAGGGGACAGCGGTACCTGCCACCAAGCTACTCACAGTTCAGCAAAATTAAAGATGAACTCCAACACCAGCAGCAAAACGATCTCTCCGTCCACTCCACAAACAGTTGCAAAATCAGTCTTCCCAAACAGTCAACTTTCCTTGCTCAGAATCCTTACTTTCTGCTCCTGCTCTGCATCCAGTACAGAGGTAACTGCAGAAGGGACTGAAAACACTGTTGTCCCAAGCCACTCACTGCCACCAATGTCTTTAATGTTCATACAGTGAACTGCATATGCAGTTTCAAAGTCCAAATAATAATAATGTTATGGCATTTCAGCTTGAAGGCTACCATGAACACTGATTTAAGGAGCAGCCTCCAACTGGATCCCTACACTTGAAACAACAAAGCTCACTAATGCTGCCTGCCTCACTAAAATCAACCTCAATATCTAAGAATAACTGCTGACTGATCCTGACACTAAAATACCTTTTACTAGCAGTGGTAATTTTTTTTTTACAAGAAAGGTCCATAGTACTCAGAGCTCACTCAAAGATCATCTGGTGAACTGCCCAGTGCAGCTGCCATCAACAAGACCACATAGCTAAATAGTTATAGAATCAAGTAAATTTAGTTGAGCTGAAGTTTACAATGAAACAGAATTCTGTGTATTTGATGAAATGGTCTGTCCAAAGAGGTGGTAAATTCCAAGATGGTGATGGTATTCAAGAGAGCTTGGGACAGGACCGTGGAGTTGGTGAGAACAAGGGCAGGGAAAGAGATGGAGAGTAGATGGATGGGTCTGTGCCACCTCCATGCATTCAAGCTAGGCTTGCTTGGTACCCCCATTGAGTAAGCACTACCAGAATAGTGCCACATTATACGGTACTAGTCTGGTAAGCACTCACATGGACAGCAACTGGATTTTTACAGCGCTTGCTGTAAGCACTCCCCTAGTCGCTGTCCGTTGTCCTGTACACAGAACAAGGGCTGCAGGGAACAGGAGGCTGGCCAATGGCAATAAAGACCAGGGTTCTAATCCCGGTCTCCCAAATTTTGGCATTGTTGGGACTATAATTGTTTTTTACAAGGGGCCAAGGAAACAGTAGTCCACAGCCCCAGAAATTTAATTTTCCCCCTGGTCCGATCCTCCTGGAGTGAGAATCCTCATGTCCAGGGACTGCAGCAGGCAAAGCCCCCCCCCCACAAAATAAAAAGGCACCTTTTTTACTATGTGTACCATGCCAAAGCTATTCTTGTTGGTGCTCACTGGACCCAGTGCTAACATTCTTAAGAATAGATTGGTACAGCTCAGGCTGAAAAATGGGTAGACGTGATGAACAAAAAGTCTTTTTTCTGCCAGTATCTTCCTGTGTTTGTATATTAAATCGTATAGAAATCCATCACATAAGTAGTAGCCAAAGTCTTTGTTTAAAGAACAACTCTCTATTATGACTTAAAGCTCAAAAAACACTAGATTTATACCAACTATGTTTTAAATTTATTATTTTCTAGTTATTATTATTTTGTTTTACTTTCACCTGCTGTTGGTCTACTGAATAATATCGATAATGCAGCAGTAATTGCACTGAGTTTTTTCAAAATGTAGCTGACTCTGCCCTGCTAACTAAACAACTGCTGTATGTGAAATCACAGTCGGTTGTCATGGTGAACACTATAATGTCATAAACAAAGGCACTGTGAGGTTTACAGGGGAGATGGCAAATTTTTTCAAATGTTTTCTATACAGACATTTTTGATGGACTACCAAGATATGCTGTAAATCTTGGGAAGGAAAATTGAAAATGAAAAAAATGTAGTATCTAGTAAAAAATAACAGCTGAAATATTTTATTTATGAAAGCACATGCTGAAGTGAAGAGCTGCTCTTTAAATAAAATGAGAAGTATACAATAATTATAAATTGAAGATGTTAAGAGGGGTGGAACTAAGCAGAAATAGCTGTTTATGGTAGAAACTTGTAGATACGTTAGGGTGTATACAAAAGATTTCAACTGTCACCATCACAATGCCAGATATGCAGGAATAGACAAAAGAAAGCAGGCTAATGGAGTCACTGAAGTCAGTACTATAAAATCTTTACGGTTGTGAGAAGTGAAGAAAACTATTGAACTTGCTGGTCCTGGTTTGGAGGATTTCTTAGGAGGATCTAGGAACTGGAAGTTGTTGAGCAGGATATACAATTTGTTGAGGGGTTGACGGTAGAGGGGATAGCAGGGACAGGTTTATGAGAGGTACAGAGGTCAGAGTTTCAAGTGGTTAAATAAATGTTTGAAGAGATGGATTTACTGTATTTGATTTGATGGGTTAGAGGGCTGAGGCATAAAAACAGAAGAATGATGATTCAGATTGGCAGGCATCAGCATGTAGGGATTTGGATGTTCTGTGTTACCTGGTTGAATTTGTTATTCTTTTGCAGTTAATCATCTTCAGTATAAACAACAACATGGCAAATACAGAATACAGTAAAAATGACAGTGCATAAAATTCCATAAATGGACACAACATATAGAGATAGAAGTGTTATCTACAATTCCAATCAGAAAGGCAATACAGAATAAAGTCATAAAATATCTCCTAAGACATATGGTAGAATATAAGAACCCCCCATTAATTCATTGACCTAACAAGCAAGCAAAAGAGCTACCTATCTCAGTGATGTGGATGACCCCATGGAGATAGGTTGCAGAGACAGTGGACCTCCACCATATCCCTTCAGAGATCTGAGAATGTCCTTACTATCCCTAATGAGGAAACAGGGGTTCAGGGAGCCCAAATGGGAGGCTATATATAGGATGCCCAACATTTGTAGGAGAATGCCAGATTATTCTTCATCAAGTGAGATATCAAATAATGTACAGCTCATGTTTAGATCACCTCAATCTATTCAGTGAAGCTGGGTATATCAGTGGTTTTCTACTTTCTGAAGAGCTGCCATTTAGCTTTTGCCCCAGAAGTGACTATGCACTGTAGTTTGGGATCATACTGGTGAACGCCTGTCAGTGGGATTCCAAACAAAAAAAGGTGTGGGGAATGGCATAAGTGAGGTCCACTACAACCTGAAAATCTTTTTTTGTATTGCCATCTAGAATCCTTGGAGGCATGGATAGTCACAAGCAGATCATGGATCTTATGTATGCCTGTTTGTCTTTAAGTATGCTAATGGTTTGGTATATTCTCTATACAGATGGTATTATTGTCCCACACTGGAGTCCAGGCCAGTGGGTCAGTGGAGCCTGGTGAGCCTAGTCAGTTACTGCCAGTCCTTAACCAATGCCAGCATAGTAGACCACTGCTGCAGGTTCACTGACATGGTGCCAGATAACAGAAAGGCTGGAGATAAGCCCATACATATCTCCCAGTCAATTTTCTATCATAAGGAGATCTGAACAGGGGGTGGTGTGAGAGGTGCAGGGTCCACCTCCCTGAATGTTTCTAGGAGGTTATAGGAAGTGGCATTTTGGTGGCAAGTGACACTGTCTTGACAGGTTCCCTCTTTGTTACATTTTATAGGTATACCTTAGATAGCATTCCAATAATGTTAAAATGCATAAAATAAATTTATCTAAACTAAAAGCCAAGAATGAACTGAATATCTCGTTGTCGCAGCCTCACCATCTTTTCTGGTTTTAGTGATGGCCACTTCTGAACACTGACACTTCATTATTTTATTTGATGTTACAATTTTTGGCCAGGAAATACACCCTAAGCAGAAGATTGTTTCAAGGTGTGTCCTAGGAACACATAGAAGTTAAGTGGATTGCTCATGATAATATAGTTTGCAAGTGGTGGCTTTGGGATTCAAACCCAGTTCTCTTTTTTTTTTAGCTCAGTGCTCTTAATCACTATGCTGTTCTGTCTCCCTCTTTACAACTCTTACCACCTTCTAAAGTTTGGGCTCCTAAGCCTTCTTTCCATTTTCACATTCCTTCTTAAAAAGTGTATGCAGGTTAAACATAAATTAAATAAAATTCACAGGGTGCATCTGGCTGCTTTCAGGAGAGACAAGGCAGCTGTTTTCACTGCTTCTGACACATTCAGTAGTTTGGGAATGTGGTCTAAAACATTTACGTAACTTCAGTGAACTTAGGACTACAAATAAACAGTTAACAGGCATATATCTCTTACATGTTAAAGGGACACTGTCAACCCCCCTTAGGCCTCAAAGTGTCTCTAGTTTAAAAAAATGTATTTTGATTGTTAGCATTCTATAGAGACTGTTAATGCAGCTGGTAATTTGATTAAGAAGCATTTTTATCTTTAAAAAAGTGAAAAACTGACTGCCCCCCCATATTGGTATTACCACACCAAATATGTGTGTATACATTTCTTGACCAGATCCCACTGCATCTTTTCTGGACTCAGGAATACCCCCAACACAATCTAGCCACTCATTGTACAGTGGGAGTAGAGGGTGCTATCGTGTTGTGACTGGCTGAATGGTTTGAGGATGTTTCTAATATTCAGCAAGTGTGCACTAAGAGTAGATCAATGATCTGAAGCAAAACAAAGCTGGGCATAGCTATACGTTACCATGCAGGTCAGTTCTAATAAATAAGGAGGCAGATAAAACAAACACCAGCATGAATGAATTTTAGAGAAAGAAAGCAATCATAAAATGTGGATTTTTACCTAAGAATAAATATGATGCAAGAAAGGTTGACAGAGTCCCTTTAATCAGGATACATCTTCCTCCTGTATGGTGCCATAAGAGAAAGAGAAGAGAGGGAACAGTAACAGTAATAGGAAGAGTATGCATTTTTCCTCTGAGACAGAGAGAGAGAGAGAGAGAGAGAGAGAGAGAGAGAGAGAGATTTAGTATGCAAAAACTAACTCTGGTAAGAGCCCAATGGCTGCTACTGCAATAGTATTGAAGTTTATTTTAATATCTTCAAGGGTTATTTATTATAATGCCATCTACATAGACTGCCTCGTTTTTATAGTGAAACAGCGTTAGAACATTATGTTGGGGAAGCTGCACACCCCTAATTTGTACTATGGGGAAACTGAAAAATTCTATATGCTGTCTGCCCTCCTTAATTTTCAGACACCCTAGAGAGGTCAAGCAGTAAAACCATAAACACAAAAATATTTTGTAAATGTTACAAAATCACAGAAATTAACACTGTGGTAGTCAGGAACTAACAGGTATTAATAAGGTACAATCCCAAAGGTCAAAAGGTAGTTCACACTCACAGCTATTTGTTAAGGGTGCAGCAATCAATCCAATAATGAAGTAAATCCAAAACAAAGCATGGATGTAGCACAAACCTCGATGACATAGTTCAGAGACACATTTGTAGTAATCAGACAGGTGCTGAGTACTGTGCATTTGGCAAAATACGATGGAGCCAAGGGCAGAACTAAAAAATTACTCCCTGATGCTTCAAATCTTAATGATTCTTTCTGGGAGGGCGACAGTGTGCTGGAGTGTCAGCCTGCTTTAAATAGAGATACAGTTGCTTTCAATTACACAGTCATTAGGCTGACTCCGGCATAGATTGTTGACCTCCATCAGACAGACAAAAGGTTTCTAGTTTTTGCATCTTTAAAAAACATTTGATGCTTTATTACAGAATATTGTTATTTATATACGCCAGTGAAAAATAATGTGTTAAAGTGCTTAAAAGATTAAGATGAAGTTATTCATTCTTTTAGTATGCAGGAAGTGAGAATACATCGAAGCAGTGAACCCAAAAAGTGCAAATGCATGGAAGACTTTTAAATTATTACTAACAATATAAATAATTTCTTTTAAATGTTTATATATATATATATATATATATATATATATAGAGAGAGAGAGAGTTAAAAAATTCCAAAACTTATCACCTTCCACAATCTGGCCAATCTTAATCGGCACATTTTATGCATGATGTTTCAATGATCGACTGGTCTCCCATCTTTGCCTCCTCATATGCTCACTCAGCCCTTGACTACTTCCTTGCAAAGTTTAGATGTCTCCAGGACGTCCATGCTCCCTGAGTCACACACTTTATATGGGGTACACAGACAAAGTGGCTCACCAAAGATCTTCTTAATCAACTCAGGACAAGGGATAAAAGTTGGAGGTGTTTCAAGGCCTCAACGCTACAGGCAGATTATAACGACTATAGAGTTCAGAGAAATTCCTGCAAAAGGAATAGTCACCTAGCTAAAAGCTCATTCTGTAAGGACTTATTAATTAAATCTGCTGGTGACTCCAAGAAATTCTGGTCTGTCATAAAAACTCTCCTTGGAGCCAATAAATCATCCACTACTAATGACATGCTGCTAAATGGCGTGCATTGTAATAATCCTGTGACCATAGCCAACACACTAAACAGCCACTTCTCTGACCTATCTGGCAACTTGGCCTCTTTCCCCCCTGGTCCCCCTCTTCTAGTTCCATGGACACAGTGCCTTCTCATCCACTGTTCTGGTTTCGGACCATTACCAGAATTGAAGTTCTAAAGCTGCTACTCTCCATCTCTGATAGCACTAGCTCAGGTGCTGATGGACTGGAACCCAGGCTATTGAAAGTAGCTGCCCCTCTCATTGCCTCTCCTTTAACTAAAGTTTTTAACTTATTGATATGTCACGGCATAGTTCCCAACATCTGGAAGCTAGCTAGAATTACTCCCATTCTTAAGAAAGGTGATCCTAAAAACATGTCTAACTACCGACCAATAGCAATTCTTTTCATGCTCCTTAAAATCCTGGAAAAATTAGTGGTAACCCAAACTATAGCATACCTTCAGGAGCATAACCTCCTCTCAGGTTCTCAGCATGCCTTCCGCAAAGGCCACAGTACTTCAACTGCCATCCTAAAACTTACAAACGACATCTATGCTGCTATGGAATCCGGTCTGTTTTCAGGTGCTATTTTCATTGACTTAACTAAAGCATTTGACTTGATGAACCATACCCTTCTCCTTAGAAAGCTCCGCTCTTTTGGTTTCTCCACCGAAACTTTGCCTGGTTCAATAGCTATCTATCCAACCAGATGCAGGCTGTAGCTTTTAACTCAGCCATGTCCAATCTTTCTCCCATACTCATGGGTGTTCCCCAAGGCTCCATACCTGGCTCACTACTTTTTCTCTATTTTTATAAATCACCTCCCATCATTTGCACCAGCTTGCTCCTCCTTGCTCTATGCGGATGACCTTGTCATTTACTGCAGTGGTAGTAATATCATGGATATAAACCACTCCCTGGCCATTGACTTCTTAAGCAATCAATCCTGCCTAACAGAAAACAACCTTGCTCTTAATGCAAGCAAAACTCACTCCATGCTTTTCGGCTCTCCAGCTAGACACAAAACATATCGCAATGCCCTCCAAATATCAAGTGCTGATGGTTCCCCAGTAGTTAGCACTGGCTCACTCAAATATCTGAGCATTCTTCTTGATGAATCCCTGGATTTTGACCTCCATATTACCGCCACCTGCAAATCTGGTAATGTTAAAATTGGAGGTGCTTACCATACCAGCTATGCCCTCACACCATCTGCCAGGCTTGCCATAGCTCTAGACCTACTGCTACCAGTCCTGGCTTATTGCTCAGTCACCTACCTAGGGGCATCAAAAACCTCCCTCCATAAATGGGGCACTACCTATTATAACATCTGCTGCTATGCTTCTGCATCACCTCTGTTCAAACGTCACTGTCAGCTTTATGCTGACCTAAAATGGCCCAGCCCTGCTGCTCACTGGCTACAGTCCTATGGCTCTCTAATTGATGGTATAACTAGACTAGGCCTCCCCCAGTCCCTTGCCTCCTTGCTACACTCCCAAGCTCCCTCCTATGGTCTCTGATCTAAAGGCCATGCCCCTCTTTTCATCCCTAGATGCAAAACCACTATGGGTACTCATGCTTTCTCTTATGCGGCCCCTAAGTACTGGAATTCCATCTCTCAAACTACTCACCTAGCTCCTACACATGCTGGCTTCAAGAAACTCCACCATGAACATCTATTGGCTCCAAATCCTTGTACATGCTGCCATCCACCTTAGCTCATTCATTCCTTCCATCCTTACCCTAGTCCATCCTGCAGTCTCCTTCTTACCCTTCCTCTGCACACCTTCATCCTTTCCACACCCTTTCTCCCTGTTCCCTACCACCCCCTCCTACTCTTTTTACTTCTCTACGTTTTCAGCCTCATGATGGCACTTACTGTATTTTGTACTTTCTGGCTTGTACCTATACTGACTTGTTGGCACTTGTTTATATTTTTGACTTTCCTAACTGTACTTTGTATAATTTTGACATTGTCTAACTCTGTATATCACCCAGTTGCTAAGTTGTTGTATTTCTGACCATCCCATTGTTTTCTTTCCTCATGCTGTGTTACATTGTACTGCTCATGTATTTTTCACTTGTATCCTCCTGGGTCATGCCTGAAAATAGGCATCTCTATGCCTAGTACACCCACCCAGTTACCAAAAGCAAAATAAATAAATAAAGTTAGATCTTGACTATAAATATTTAGTAGCGACCAAGGTTTAAATGCATTGCAGACCACATTGGTGGGATGACAGAGTCTTGACATAAAAAAAAAAAAAAAAAAAAAACATTTTCCTTATACCTCAAAAAGAGAGAAGAAATAGAGAGGTAAGTGAGCCAGAAAAGTGATCTAGAATAAATAATCAAGTAGCAAAACAATAAAATCATGCAAGCCAAAAGGTTTCCATTCCAAGATTATTGTTTATTATCTCAAAGAGGTTTTTAAACTACTTTTCTTTTCTTTTCTTAACTTACTGATAGGTGAAGAAATGTAATCATCCCCTAGGAATAGACTAAGGTACCAGTCATTATTTAGTCCTAGGAGAATATAGGCTCCCTGCTTATGAATGATTCTGCTTTCTAGCTGTTGTAGTTTTCTCTTTTTGTTGCCTTAACTAGGTGGAATGGGCACATGGTCAATCCCCATGAAATGAAATGTGTGTAGGTCTGATGTATGAGTCTTTTGCCAGAGTTTACCTACTGGGGTGCTACTTTTCAGATTACCTATAGAGTGCACATATTCTTGGATGTGCTCCTTCATGGGGCATGTCATCATTCCAATGTATATTTTCGGACAAGGACACCATAATGCATAACTTTTATTTATTTATTATTTATTAAATTTTGGTAACCAGGTGAGCCAGCTGGGCCCCGGAGGTTCCTTTTTCAGGGGAGACCAGGGATTTACATGACATAAGACACATCACAATACAGTATGTGTAGAGATACATTCATGATACAGGTTATACATAGATGTACAGTCAGCTGGCTGAGGCAAACAGTTTTGGGCACACACAGACCTTATTAGAGGTTTGTATGTGCCCAAAACTATTTGTCTCTGCTGCATGGTGAGTTTCTGGAGCACCACCTCCCATTGCACACTTCTAAGGTTGCTTATACTGCATAAATTACATACTGTATCCTGCAGGTTATGAAGTGCTTTACTTCAAGATATGCTTGGTTAGAGGGACTAGTGAACCTTCTACCTTGGAATGAATACCTGCATATATTACACTGTCCACACATGCGGAAACCTATTGGTGGACTTAATAATATCCACTCCGATTTCTTCTGGGGTTGATAATAGCTATGTACCACCTTATCTTTGATACTTGTGCTTCTTCTGTATTCTGCACATGGTCCATTTTGTACCACTTCTTCCAATTCCTCATCTGATGTAAGTGCCAGCTAGAATCTTTTTAAGGCTCCAGAACATTTTTGAGTAACAGAGTTAAACTCTGTAATGAAATTTATGTTTTGGTCTGGGCCTGTTTGTCTTTTGTTTGGAGTAAGTAAACTCTCTCTGTCCTTATTTCTGGTTTCCCTATATGCTTTGTTCAGGATGTCCTCCTTATACCCCCTTGCTCTGAATCTTTCCCTTAGTTTGAGTGCCTGTTCATTATACATTTAAAGGTCTGAACAATTCCTACATATACAAAAGAATTGTCCATATGGGATGTTGTCTGCAAGGTGTTTGTGATGGCAGCTGTTGGCTCTTAGCAGGGTATTTCATGCTGTGTTTTTTTATGAACCCCTTCTTTCAGAATTGAGCCATTTGTTTACCCTATAAGCATAAGGTCCCAGAAAGAAATGGATTGCCTGTTGTATGATGATATGAATTTGAGTTTGACATCATTCTCATTCCGAAGGCTGAGGAACTGCTCAGCTTCTTCCTCAGTTCCCTCCCAGATGCACAAAACTTAATCTATAAAATGACCCCAATATATTATGTGATCTATAAAGGGATTACTTTTGGGGTCATACATGGCAATCTCCTCCCACCATGCAAGAAAGATGTTGGCATAGGATGGGGCTACTGCCGACCCCATTGCCATACCACATGTCTGATGGTAAAACCTCAAATTAAAACTGGCAGTTAGAATTAAGTATTAAATCCTAGTAAACTATTTCATGGATAAACTTGGCACAGATGAGACATTGGAACCTGAATTTGTGCTCCAGGCATTGGATTTAATACTTAAAATATTGGGGTAATTTTATAGATGACATTTTGTGTATCTGGGAGGGAACTGAGGAAGAAGCTGAGCAGCTCCTCAACCTTCTGAATGAGAATTACCTCAGTCTTAAATTCATATCATCATACAACAGGGAATTCATTTATTTCTTGGACCTTATGCTTACAGGATCAAAACATTGCTCTATACCAAAAGAAGGGTTTTGTAAAACCACAGCAGGAAATACCCTGCTAAGAGTTGACAGCTGTCATCCCAAACACCTTGTAGACAACATTCCATATAGATAATTCTTGCATATATGCAGAAATTGTTCAAACCTTGAAAAGTACTGTATAGCAGGTTGAATTCACGTCCAATTGATTTCGTGGATTGCAACCTGCTATACATTTTCATGTCTGACAGAATTAGTGCTAGCAGTTTGCCTGCAAATACAGTAAATGGTGCAAGCACTGATTGCACTGACCACAGTGATCACCCACATCTAGAAACATCAATTGAAGTAATTGATAACAGCTTACAGGTTAGAGGCCGCCCCCCCCCTTTAAGTAAGCAGTTTAGGTTCAGTAGCACAATTACTCTCACTCGACCATTTACAGATGAATTTCTGAGTGACAGATGCTGGTCCTCTAGCTCATCACAGGTGAAGCACAACTATCCAGTGGAGCCCAGGAATCTGTCAAGCACTGACATAAGTGAGAGCTCCGGGGTTCATATGCATGTCACCAAGATGGTAACTAAGGAGCTTTCATCTGCTACCCACCACCATCCAAAAGCCAGTGTCCAGCTACTTATGTTTATTACACCCCAGAGACCCATTTTATGCTTGAAAAGTATGCAGTGGAACATGGTGTGATGGCAGCTGAGCGATTCCACCAAGCAACAAACAGATAGACTGTGAATGAAAGTACTGTCCATAAATATAAAGCTGACTACATGGTGGCTTAGCCTTTGACCAAGATGGCAGCTTAAGAGCTTAGCTCCACACACAGTGGGACTGAATCCTGCATTATCTGGCACTTGTGGAACATTTCAACACTTTTATTGCACAGAGAATGGAAGAGGAATGTAGCACACATCTTCTGGCCATTGCATCCTTTCCTTATTGCCCTTCTATTGGATGTTGGCACTGCTCATGTCAATAAGGCGTATGGCGCTTTTCACTTCTGGGATGGAGAGATGCCTCAAAAACATGGATCTCAGGCCTAGATGGCCTAGCATGAGCCCACAGATCTCCAGAGTTCTACTCACTGAAACCGTTTTGCTGCACTGCAAAACCGGACCAAATTCAACCTGCTATGAAGCAATGAGGAAAGGGCTCCACTAGATAGTTGTGCTTCACCTGTGATGAGCTAATACATTTGAGGACTGACATCTATCACTCAGAAATTCATCTGTAAATGGTTGGGTAAGAGTAATTGTGCTACTGAACCTGAACTGCTTACTTAAGGGGGGCCGGTCTGTAGCCTGTAAGCTGTTATCAATTACACAACTGCCACAGTTTGGTGTCTTTATTTTCTTCATTTGCTGGTGGACTGATTAGAATACATGCATGGCTGACTGAATTTCTGGGCCTAAAAGATGGCATTACCCATTCCACCCTCTGCTGACTGTAAAAATGAAGCACATGTTTATACAACTTTTGGCAGAGATGGCACAAATGACTATGGCTATGAATGTAAATACCCAAACCCTACAAGCCATTGAAGTCAGGATTTTTCATACGAAGCATCCTCTCAAGGACCACGAAGCTGTTCTGCAGGACCTACTGTCCGTAACCAGAGAACAAGTCCACATTATCCACCAGCTCCAGGACAAAGTAGGAGATCTTGAGGATTGTTGCCGCCACAACAATTTGTGGTTCATCAGCTTTCCTGAGGGTGGCGAGCAGCAGGACAAGGCCAGCTTCTTACAAAAAACTTTGCCTCAGCTCCTTGCTCTTCTGCTTGGCACCAACCTACACATTGAGGGGACCCACCTCTCCCTTGCTCCCCCACCAAAGCCCAGGGATCACCTGCACCCAGTCCTAACTCACTTCCTCAATTTTAGACAGAAAGAACTCATTACTGCAGCAGCCACAGACAAAGGGCTTCTCACCTGGAATAGCAAATAAAATTGACATCTACCAGGACTATTCCCAGGAGCTTTTGGAGTGGCTCAAAGCTTTCACTGGTTGCCACAGAATCCTTCACAACCACAACATCTCCTTCTCTCTGTGGTACCCAGCTACTATGGGGATGATCTTCAACGGTAGCCCCCTTATGTTTTATAGCCCAGAGAGTTTAATGGATTTTCTACATAAAACCTACCAGGAGGACTTTTGTGGCTGTGGAAGCTCCACTGCTGTGAACAGCAATGACCTGTCTCATCCAAGTGACATAAAGTGCCCTCCTGTAACATTTCAGCAACCATCTAGGCCTGAGGTCCATATATTTGAGGCCTCCCTCCCTCCCAGAAGTAAAAAGTGCCATACGCCCTATTGACATGAGCAATGCCAACATCCAATAGAAGGGCAATGAGGAAAGGATGCAATGGAGCATGAACCCACAGATCTCCAGAGTTCTACTCACTGAAACCATTTTGCTGCACTGCAAAACCAGACCAACATCTCCTCACTGCAGTACCTGGCAGGTTGGCTGATTAAGCCTGTTTGTATGAGTTCCCCTGGCCAGAAGATGTGGGCCACAGTAGCTGCAGCACAGCCACAACATGAACCCCCAGTAGGAAAATGCCATCTGCTCCAGTGGTCATTCTGCAGAAGCAAGAACTGGATGCTGTGCTCTCTAAGCAAGTCTTGAAGGATTTGGAGGAAACCATCACACTAACCTGAACTCTCCAGTTAAGCGTTTGTTTCTTTCTTGGACAGCCAGGGTAGGGAGGGGAATAGGAGGTCGGGGCCTTTTTTTCTAGGCTCTCTCTTGCTCTGGTGCCCCTCTAGGCTGATATTTTTGCTGCTTTCCTGGTGTCACTCCCCCCACTGACTCTGCTACCTTGGGGTCTATCTAGAGAAGGACTACCATCTTCTCTCCACCAGAACAGTGGACGTTGGGCCCTTGCCTAAGCGTCCTTGCTACTGGGGTGCACAACACTTGCTGTGCAAAATAAGACTCAGATGGCTAAATGTGCATTAATTTTTTGTATAAATGATGGTATGTTGTTTTTGTTAAATGTAGATATCTGTTAGGAGAAAGCGTATTGTCTACAGGGAGGCAAAGGCCAGCTCTAACAGATTAGAAGTGCTGGCAATGGCAGAGCTATTATGAGGTGGGCATTATATGGCTTGCTTTCCTTCTTTTTCAGAGGAGTACATTACCCAAATTGGTCCCATAAGGTGTGTGCCCCCCCCGAGCTGCCATGCCTACTATGATCCATCCCTTTAATTACCCTGCACGGCCAACGTTATGTGGCTTCTATGGGGTGGATTAGACTCCGACTGGCTGCCTTCTTTGGGCATATACCCCGTCCCCTAGAATATGCCCTTACTATCAGGCCTATGAATGCACATTCTAAACATAATGGCTAGTATGCTGACCATGACCCCTGCATGGCACAAGCATGTTTCAGGTTTCTGATAGTTCAGAAGCCCTGGACTCAGATGCTCCCCTCTTCCCCCTCCCCCATGACGTCCCACTGGTGGATGCTGATGCAGCAGCTGCCCCTGCTTCAATACTTGAGAAGGAGTGCTTTGGCCCCCACAAGGAGAGCATAGGTGGCCTTGTCAGCTAGACTACTGGCATTACTATATTCTTCCAGTTAGTGATATGATATCTGTCATCTTAGAAGATGTACATAGTTGTAGTTTTGTATGGGCTGTTTGCCCTTGTTGTTTAGATATACGTGTTATGGACCATGCAACATTTTTGTCAACTGTGTTACAGCTCAATGATTGTTATATCCATTTAATATTTCATGTGAATATTCATCTCCTGGGTGGAGAGGTGGTAGGCCCCTCAGCCTCTGTTTTCTCCTTTACTCACCTGTTCCCTGATAGCATGATTCCTCCCTTTTTAGATCATGGGTGACCTTCATGGCTACATCTGGAACGTACAGGGACTAAACACCCCAATAAAACATAAGCAAGTGTTAACATATCTTAAGAGGCTGAGGACCATGTTGGCTTTGATGCAGGAGATGAAATTGACAAAGCAGGACCACAATCAGCTAGCTAGGGACTGGGTAGGACATCCTCAGCCCCTCAAAGATAAGAGTGGTAGCTACACTTCTTCATAAATCCCTAAAATGGACACTCACTCAATTAAAATCTGACCTACAAGGTAGATGAGTCCTGGCCCTAATGAGCACACCTGAAGATCCTCTTCTACTAGGCAATATATATGGCCCAAAAGAGGATGCCCCTGTCTTCTTCCATGAATTTGCACATGAACTGACCTCCCTGGCCCCTACCCCAACCCCAGTGATCTTGGGTGGTGATTTTAATCTATCCCTGGTACCTCAGATGGACTGCAGCTCCTTGACCTCTCCACAGCACCCAAAAGCACATTTAGCCTTGCAGCAAATGATTGAAGACACTGGACTAACAGACATCTGGAGAACATTTCACCCTAGGGAGAGGGATTATTCATTCTTCTCCCCGGTACATGGGTCTCACAGCAGACTTGACTACTGACTGGTATCTATGGAGATTAGGCACTGTGCGGTCAACTCAAACACTATGCCTATGGTTATATCTGACCATTCCCCTGTCCACCTGCATGTCCTATGGGGCTCCAGTATCATTAAACCCTCAGCCTGAAAGCTAGATCCCCTCCTCCTAAGGAAACTGGAGTTTCTGCAATGAGTGACCAAAGAAACTGCTCACTTTCTGGCAGAAAACACACCTCTAGACACTTCTTCAGGGACTACTTGGGAGGTCTTCAAATCCACCCTTCGGGAGGCAGTAATTGGGTATGCAGCCAAATGATGGAAACATAGGGAGCACATCTTGAACTCCTTAGAGGCCAAACTGAAAACATCAGAGTTCCAAGACAAACAAACACCAAACTACAGTGCAAACTCTGTATTAGGCAGGGAAATGCTTAAAATTAGAATAGAGGTAAATGATTTGCTGGCTCGTAAAGCTGAGGTAGCCATCCTATGGCTGTGGCATAAATATTGGGAGGGGGAGAGTAGGGAAAAAAGGTGTTAGCATATAGGTTATGGAAGCAGCAGGCTGGATGGATGGCACATCTCTGTCCTAAGGAAGCAGACTGGCTGAACACATGCAGATCCATTGCAAGTCAATGCAATTATGGAACATTTCTACGTGGATCTCTATACTTCTACCAGGGAAATGGAGATGGATAAAGTTAAGCCATTTCTCTTCTCTCTGCAACTCCCTAGGCTTTCCCCTCTCAGACAGCAGAACTGGATCTGCCCATTTCACCAGCTGAAGTGGCTGCTGCCCTCAGAACCATGAACTCTGGTAAAGCCCCATGGGGGAGATGGTTTCCCTGTCAAACTCTGGCAAATTCTCTCCTCTCAAATATCCCCCCTTTTTAGCTCTATGTACAATGAGTCACTTGATAAAGGTATCTTCTCCCCCACCCTCCATGAAGCAGTTATCACAGTGTTCCCTAAAAAGGGAAAGGACCCTACACTCCCCTCGAGCTATCGAGCAATCTCCCTTATTAAAGCTGATAGCAAAATCTTGCCAACATTTTTTGTCTTCAGGCTAAATCAGCTGCTCCTCTCTGTCATCTATCCCTTGCAAGTGGGCTTTGTCCCTGGCAGGAACCATATCCAGTCCATGATTAACCTTATGCACCAGGCCCAATCTCTTCCCATTCCAGTGGCGGCTATGGCCATAGACTTCGAGAAAGCTTTTGACTCCCTGGAGTGGGACTATCTCATGCTGGTTCTACAACACTTGGGACTTGGGGATCACTTTAGACACTTGGTTAAGGCATTTTATCAACACCCCTCAGCTGTCCTGTCTCATACCTTTCAGTTAGTGAGGGGTACAAAGCAGGGCTGCCCCTTATTCCTCTTACTTTTCACATTGGCGGCAGAACCATTCACAGCCACCATAAGGCAACACCCCTCCATTTAAGGAGTCCCAGTTGGGGATCAGGTATATGCCACTTTCATGTATGCTGATGATCTGCTAACTCCCTTTTGGAGGATGTACATTCCTCGCTCCCAGCCCTTCTCTCCCTGCTTTCTGACTTTGCAGGCTTCTCTGGCCTCAGGGTGAGCCAATCCAAGACAGAAGTGCTTCCCTTTAATTTAAGATGAACCCAAGAGCTGGTGTCCCCCTTTGGGATGAAATGGACTGCAGATTCTCTGGTCTACCTTAGGGTACACATTACTCTGGACAGATCCAGAATGTGGGATCTTAATTTGAAGCCTATGATTGCTGAGCTTAAAACTGAGCTGGATAGATGGAAGCCCGAAACCTCACTTTTGCTGGGAAAATTTCAGCTTTAAAAATGATCTCAGCCCCCAGATTCTATACACCCTTTCACACATACCCCAAGAGGTACCAATTAAGTGGCTTACTGTCATAGACGCTGCTATAGGCAACTTTCTCTGGGAACAAAAATAAACATGTTACAGTAGGAACCAGCTTCGATCCCATTGGAAGGTTAAGGGCTGGGGTCTTCCTTAGCTAGAAGGGTATAAGTGGGCATATTCCATCGCACAAACACAAAATGGTTTATCAGAGAGTCCCCTGCCTCACCACAATGGCTACATATGGAAAAGACAATAGCCCAGGCACACAGGCTCCCTCTACTGATATATAATACTGTGCCCAAAACCCTTGCTACACATCTTACCATTGCCCTTGCTGTTAAGCTCTGGAATAAAGTCCATGCTAGGATTAAAGCAATCCCTAGGCCACTCTCACATACTCCATTATTTCACAAGAGGCATATCCAGGTGGACAATAAACCATTGTTGTGGCCTCATTGGGAGTAAAAATACATTACCATACTTAATTCCTGGAGGCATCTGCAGCTTTGCAAACTCCTTAACTGAATTTTTAAAGCTTCATCCACCAAGTGCAGCTTGGCCTAAAAAGCTAACAGGGTGGCTTTCGCTCCCCAAGAGTCAAGCTAGCAAGGTTTATGTTGCCATAAGAGAAAGCATCCCCCTCTCAGTCTAGGGAGTCCAAGTTTAAATGGGGAAAAAGCTGTGAACATTACAATTGATGATGCCCAATGGAACCTGTGTTGGAAGTTGGCTCATGTCAGATACCCAGACATGCAGAGCAAACTTATGCAAAATAAAATTTGACATCATTGGTACAGGATGCCTGACATTCTGTATAAACTCAAATTGGTAGATAACAATTCTCTGCTGGAGATGTCAGTACCAGGCAGGGAATCTATCACATACTCTTGCTCTGCCCATTGTTGGCTCCTTTTTGGACTGCCATATGTTGGCTGGCCAGCCAAATCCTAGACTCTATGATAGAAGTAGATCTCATGCTGTGTATCCTGGATCTTCCACCCCAGGGGCCACGTCTTACTGCTCATCAGCATCATTGGCTGGCCCTCCTCAGCATTCAGGCTAAGCGCTTTATTTCGTACCACTGGAGAACTACTCAAGTCTCCTCTTCATCAGAGCTTTTCCACTCATTTATGCAATTGGCATCACTAGACCACCTGACACATGCAGAAGCTAACACATTAGCCAAATATTTTGCTTGCTGGGATCCTTTCCTTACTTATCTGAAACCCAGAACTGGAGTTGGGTGTAAGGCGTACTTGGGTATTTTCTGTAATTTCTGTTAACTCCCTGGCAGCTACTTGATAGTCTTGCTGTATCTTCGAAGTTCACACATATGACTCTGTATATGTTAAATGCCTCCTATGTTACTAATGTCATTGCCTGGTCTTTGGTTGTTATGTTTATTTGTATTCATGGTAGAGAAACTGTCCCAGGATTTGTGGCTATGTCTTGATGGCAAATTCCGTATTGTTTCTGTTTCTGTTTACCCTTACCTGGTAGGTGCCTCCTTATAATAATATGACATAATAAGCTGGATATGCTGTTTATTTTATTACTGCTTTGCTGATAATGGTCATATAGAATTGCTATCCTTCTGTCTCTGAAGCTGGGCTTGTGTTTTTAATTTATGCTGCAATATCTAGTATGACTTTATACATAATATGTATGTATTTTGTATGCTAGAAAATCAAAACTTATTAATGAAAACAAAAAGCTGACTACAACAGCAAATTACTGAAAATACCTGACCCGATAACAATGACTCTGCTGCTACCAAAACAACAATGGTTGAGCCCTACCCACTTTGACGAAAATCTGGAGGAGCAGCTTCACTGGATAGTCCGGTCATTCAGGGCTCAAGGTGCTGTAGTCAATGCAGGTCTCCTACAGGCAGTGGCATTGGGAATTATAAAGGCCAATGTACCTGAATCACTTGCTGAGAATGGTGGCCATCTTAGCCTAACTATCAAATGGGCTTGAGGGTTTCTCAATCACATGGGGTACAGCAAACGGAAAGGTACAAAAGTGGCCCATAAAACACCCAGTGATTTTGAAATAAAAAATAATCATTTTTAGCCCATATTGCAAAAGAGTGCATAGGAACTTATCCCACCTGAACTGGTAATAATCATGGATGAGACAGAGGTGAACATGGTCCCTGTCTCCGAATGAACCATGGTGGTCACAGGGTGCAAGCAGGTATCCATAGCAGGACTGAGCAATGAAAGGCAAATATCAGTTGTCCTTGCCTGAAAACTTGCTGGGGAGATGCTCCCACCACAACTAATATACAAAGGCTGGGGGTCATGCTGTCACCCAGTATAGAAGTTCCCAAAAGACTGGTGTGTCACGCACACAGATAAACATTAGGCTAATGTTGAAATGATGATCAAGTTCATTGATCATGACATAATTCCATATTTTAATGCCAAAAAATTAACACTTGGGCTATGCAAAGAACAAAAGGCATTGCTCCTCTGGGACTTGTATCGAGCACATAGTACCGATGCTGTCATAAAACTCTTAGAGGAGAAAAGCATCATCCCAGTCTACATCCCCACATTATGTACTGATGCTCTTCAACCTCCAGATGTGTCAGTGAATAAACATCTCAAAGATTACCTAAAAACATAATTTACAACTTGGTACACAGGTCTAGTTACAGAGACTCTGGTAACTGGCTAAATCTGTGGTACTGGTGGAACTGGTGGCACAGACAAACACTGTAGAGCTATGCCTAGAAATGCTAAAACAAAAAAACTATAAAACTAAATACAGTAGTGTAGATATTCATTACATGCTGTTGTTGGCAAGCATGGTAAAGCTTATTGCATTCAATCCTTTCAGTGTGGTGCAGATTGAAAAGGACTGAAAGAGTACAGATCACCAATACACATTGCCTGTTAGAAGCAAGACACAAAGACCGATGTGGAATGAAATGGTTTTTGTTGTTGTTGTTTTTGCTGAGTGTGGAGCTGCTCTTTTTTTTTTTTTTTATGTTAACCGTTTGTGGTGTATTAATAAAGAATTAGCACAATTAGTTACTACTTGGGCTGGAGTCACTCTATGTTTGCTTTAAGTAAACATCATGTTCCATTTATATTCACTGAATAATGCCAATCGCTATTATAGCTAAAAAAAATGGAACATGAATATAACCTACTGTACAGTATGAGGAACAGGCACTCAAACTAAGGGAAAGATTCAGAGCAATGGAGTATAAGGAGGACATCCTGAATAGAGCATATAGGGAAGCCAAAAATAAGGACAGAGAGAGTTTACTTACTTCAAAGAATAGACAAACAGGCCCAGACCAAAACATAAATTTCATTACCGAGTTTAATTCTGTTATTCAAAATATTTCTGGAGCCTTAAAGTGATTCTGGCTGCCACTTACAGCAGAAAAAGATTTGGAAGAAGTGGTAAAAAATGGACCATGTACGGTACAGTATACAGAAGGGGCACAAGTATCAAAGATAGGGTAGTACATAACTATTATCAACGCAGAAGGAATTGGCGTAGGCATTAGGAAGTCCACCAATAGATTTCCACAGGTGTGGACAGTGTAATATAAGCAGGTATTCATCCCAAGGTAGCAGGTTCACTAATCCCACTAACCAAGTGTATCATGAAGTGAATCACTTCATAACCTGCAGGACACAGTATATAATATATGCATTGTGCTGTTTTTGTCCGAAACTGTACTTTAGAATGTTGACACGTCACCTGAAGGAGCACATCCAAGAACATGTGTGCTATATAGGTAACCTGGAAAGTAACACCCCAGTAGGAAAACACTGGCAAGAGACTCATACATCAGACCTACACACATTTCATTTCATGGGGATTGACCATGTGCCTGTTCCACCAAGGTGAGGCAAAACAAAGAGAAAACTACAACAGCTAGAAAACAGAATTATTCACAAGCTGGGAATCTGTATTCCCAGTGGACTGAATGATGACTGGTACATTAGTCCATTCCTAGGGGATGATTACATTTCTTCAACTATCAGTAAGTTAATAAGAAAAGAAAGAAGAAAAGAAAAAGAAAAATAGTTTAAACACCTCTCTGAGATAACAGACAATAACCTTGGAATGTAAACCCATTGGATAGCATAATTTTATTGTTTGGTTACTTGATTATTTATTTTAGACCACTTTTCTAGCTCACTCACCTCTCTCTCTTCTCTTCACTCTTTTTAAGGTATAAAGAAAATGTTTTTTTTTTATGTCTGAATCCATCATTCCACCAAAGAGGTCTGCAATGCATTTAAACCTTGGAAGCTGCTAAATATTTTTAATCAAGATCTGACTTTAACTCACTATATATATATATATATAAAATTAAAATAAATTATTTAGAAGTAATAATTTAAAAGTCTTCCATGCATTTGCACTTTTTGGGTTCACTGCATTAATGTATTCTATTCAATTCCTGAATACTAAAAGAATGAATAACTTAATCATTATCTTTTAAGCACTTTAACACATTATTTTTCACTGGTGTTTATAAGTAACAATGTTATGTAATAAAGCATCAAATGTATTTAAAGATGTAAGAACTAGAAAGTGTTTGTCTGTCTGATGGAGGCCAACAGTCTATGCCATAGGTCAGCCTAATGACTGTGTAATTGAAAGTATCTGTATCTCTCTCTATTTAAGGCAGGCTGACACTCCAGCACACTTTCCCCCTGAGGAAGAATCTTTAAGATTTGAAGCACGTGGAGTAATTTTGTTTGAGTTCTGCTCTTGGTTCCATAGTTTATTGCCGAATAAATAGCACTCAGCTCCTTTTGATTACTACAACCGTGTCTCTGAACTTTATCATAGAGGTTTGCAGTACATTTGCACTTTGTTTTGGATCAATAAGGTACAGAGGTTCTGCCAAGTGTTATACTGCCTGTGTGTGGGGAAATATACTATCTTGCCTGAAAACTGTTTAAAAATTATAGAGGTTCTGCCAAGTGTTACACTGCCTGTGTGTGGGGAAATATACTATCTTGCCTGAAAACTGTTTAAAACTGTTATAAACTTTGTGTTATTTTATCTCTGGGAGCCCTGCTGGTTTAAACGGGAAGCAGGAAGAGAGTAGTACTGTCCTCACCTTTGGACTGCCTACTAAAATGCTTGTACAGCATTTTTATTTACTTTTGGCAACAGTTTAAAGCTTTGCAAGCTCTAATTACTATCTAAGGGCATGACAGTAATATTTTGGGGCAGATTATTGCCAACTGTAGTTGCGAGCACAGCGTGACCTCAGAGAACAACTTCCGGGTCAGCAAGAGCTTAAAACTCATCCCTGCAGTGAGCAGAATTAATTATAGAGGTTCTGCCAAGTGTTACACTGCCTGTGTGTGGGGAAATATACTATCTTGCCTGAAAACTGTTTAAAACTGTTATAAACTTTGTGTTATTTTATCTTTGGGAGCCCTGCTGGTCTAAACAGGAAGCAGGAAGAGAGTAGTGCAATCCTCATCTTTGGACTGCCTACTAAAATGCTTGTACAGCATTTTTATTTACTTTTGGCAATAGTTTAAAGCTTTGCAAGCTCTAATTACTATCTAAGGGCACGACAGTAATATTTTGGGGCACATTTTACTTGAAACTGTGATTCTTGACACAAGCGTGACCTCGGAGAACAACTGGGTCAACGAGAGCTTAAAACTCGCCCCTGCAGCGAGCAGAGGCGGCGGTAATGCAAGCGTGCGTTTTAATGCGAGATGCGCGCAGAGACATGCACATCGGCGGGTGTTGGCTGTGTCTGCTGGGACTGTGGGACATAAAAAAGGTTTTCCTGGATAGACAATATTTACAAGGTAAACATAATGAAGATATGTACTGGTTGTAACATGTATGCCGAAGGGGAGGTTGAATTGGGATTTATGTGCTCTAAATGTTGTAAAATAAAGAGTTTGGTACTTGAGATTACTCAATTAAAGGAAAGAATAAAAGTACAGGCAGATATATCCTCACTAGAACAATATATAGACAACGTGGTGGATAGCATGACTGAGTTAAATTCTCAGGATTAATTTAATACAGATACCCAGAGCCATGGAAATGAAAACCAAGAGGAGGAATCAAATAAATGGTACTTGGTTATAAAAAAAATGAGTAATAAAAGTGGGAGAAGAAATATCGGGGGGGCCTCAAACATTCTAACACCCAATAGGTTCAGTGTACTGGCACTGGAAGAACAGGAGGGGATACTGAATGCTAATATAACAAAAGAAGAAACAGTTTCTCTGATTCCCCAAAAACAGCAAGGGTCCATGACTATAAATCATGATACAACCCCCCAGCTGCTAGAGAACCAGGATGTCCTCTTTATAGGAGACTCAGTGTTAAAATACACTGATACCATACTTTGTAAAAATAGAAATTTACACGCTACAGTAAGTGCCCTACCAGGAGCAGGTATAGGGGACATAAAAACAATGTTACCAGGGCTTATGGAAAATACCATCAGACCAGTGACAGTTTTGCATTTGGGATAAATGATGTGGGAAAAAGAAACATTTTGGATCTCCAGAGAGATTTTGAGGAGGTTGGGCAAAATATTAAAGCAAACAATGGTAGTTTAATTATATCAGGGCTCCTACCAGTACCTAGAGTGAATGTTATACTTGGTAGGGAAATTCAAAGGTTAAATGGTTGGTTAAAATGCTGGTGCCAGAGAGAGGATCAGCTTTTCATAGACAATTGGCATGAGTTTTAAGGACATCATTTGTTTGCTAGAGATGGACTACACCTTAATAGACAAGGAAAAAGGATTTTTTTCCCATAAATTAAAAAAATTGAGGGATGAAAATATGGTACATTTAAACTAAAGGAGAGGGGGGCAAGGGACAAAATAGTAGGGGCAAGTAATGGAACAACCGGGATAAAGGCTCAGAAAACTTACAAGTATAGTATACCCAAATTAAACTTTCTCTTAGTTAATGCAAGAAGCTTAAATAATAAAATCGAGGAACTCCAGCTGGTCTTGCAAGACATGGATATTCATGTTTGTGGAGTAACTGAAACTTGATGGAATCCTGAAGATGGATGGGGGAAAATATACCAGGATATATCCTATATAATAAAGATAGGAACACTAATGGGGGGGGAGTGGCCATCTATGTGAAGGATGAAATAGTATCAGAGAAAAAGGATACATCTAGATGGGAAGATAGAGGAATTCTCTGGGTATCAATCTCTCCATCATATAATACATACATTGAACTGGGACTAGTTTATAGAAATCCATCTATATCAACAGAGGAGGACTTTATGATATTAGATTTTGTTAACAAATTATCAGGATGGAAGAATGTGGTCCTAATGGGTGATTTCAATCTACCTGGTATTGATTGGGTTAATCTGGTTACAAAAACTAAAAATAAAAATGATTACTTAAACACATTCAAGTTAGCAAGTATGGAACAGTATGTAGGGGAAAGCACTCGTGATAAGCACATTCTTGATCTAGTCTTAAGTAATATGGGGGAAAAGATAAACAACTGCCAAGTCCTGACACCCCTGGGCTCTAGTGATCACTTAATGGTTAAATTTGATTACATTGGGATAGTAAACCAGAATGGGGGAGCTACTATAGCGTATAATTATAATAGGGCCGATAAAAAGGGCATGCAGAGAGAATTGTCAAACTGGAATTGTGTGGCAGAGTTTAAGGGTGCATCATTAGGTAAGATGTGGCATATCTTTAAAAACAAAATTTTGGGTCTGAGCCACACGTTTGTACCTATGAATAATAAATATAAATAAGTTAAAAATAATCTTCCCCCCTGGATGACAGGGATAATAAAGCATCAAATAATGGAAAAAATAAAGCTTTAAGAAAGCCAAAGTAAAAGGCGATGATGACAGTTGGGCAAATTACAAACGGTGTTTAAAAACCACCAAAAAAAGCATTAAGTTAGCAAAGAGCAAGTTTGAAGTTACATTAGCCACAAGGATAAAAGACAACTACAAATCCTTTTATCAGTACATTAATAATAAGAAGGGAGAATCAAAAAATATAGGCCCTATGATGGATACCGAAGGGAAACTAGTTACTGATAATTTTGGTATGGCTGACAAATATTTTGCTTCCGTTTTTAATAAGGGAGAACCATTAGAGGGGAAAAATTGTGGAATACCTAGTGATGACCAGGGTATAATTATAGATAGGCAGGAAGTCTTATTACGACTTCAAAAACTGGACCAAAATAAGGCGCAGGGCCCAGATGGGTTATACCCAAGAGTGCTGAAAGATCTGGCTGAACAATTAGCAGGCCCAGTAACTATAATATTTCAGAAATCACTAAGAGATGGGGAGGTCCCGGATAATTGGAGACAGACAAATGTGATACCTATCCACAGAAAAGGTTCTAAACAAGAAGTTAAAAATTATAGGCCTGTGAGCCTGACCTCGATTCTTGGAAAAATGCTAGAGGGATTCATCAAAGACTTCATATTAGAGTACCAATATAGATCAGGGATGGTTGACAGGACACAACATGGATTTGTTAAAGGAAGGTCATGTCAGACCAACTTGTTAGAATTTTATGGTAAAGTAAATCAGGCATTGGACAGGGGTGATGCAGTGGATGTGGTATTCCTGGACTTTGCCAAGGCATTCGACAAGGTACCTCACGTTAAAATACTGGACACTCTAGTAAATATGGGAGTCAAACAAAGTGTTGTTTGTTGGATAAAATCTTGGTTGATGGGTAGGTCACAGAGAGTATGTATAAGAGGAGAACTCTCTAATTGGCAAAGGGTGACTAGCGGAGTCCCACAGGGATCCGTGTTGGGTCCCTGCCTGTTCAATGCCTATATAGGAACAATGAGAGCCACCCCGGATATCTGGTGTTCGAAATCCTCAGATGATACCAGAATAGGAAGGTGGTTAACAGATTAAGATCGGACTTATTACAGACAGCCCTAAGCTAATTAGGAAATTTGGGCAGACAGTCACGTGTCGTCAGATAATGTGGATAAGTGCGAGTGATGTATTTGGGTAAGAACAATATAATGCACAATTATAAAATGGGAGGTAGAGATCTTAAAGAGACCTCTGAGGAAAGTGACCTGGGGATAAGGATTGGTAATAAATTAAACTTTACACCCCATTATAATCAAATTATTAAAAAAGCTGGTAGTATTCAATACTATATCAACAAACATATAAAAAGTAGAGACAAGGGTGTGCTGTTGCCACTGTATACATCACTGGTACGGCCTCATTTGGATTACTGTTCACAGTTGTGGTCACCATACAAGGTAGGGGACATAGCATCGATAGAGAGGGTACAGACGAGCCACCCGCAGAATAAAGGAGGTACAAGGGATGGATTACGATCAAAGACTAGTGTCATTGGGATTATACTCATTGGAGTTTAGAATATTGAGAGTGGACATGTGTATGATATATAGGGCACTGAATGACCCAGTATTACAGGATCAGCTTGCTCTAGATGTTATGGTTCATAATCATAACACCAGGGCACACACATTACAGATAAAAATGGAGATTTAAATCAAATAAAAGAAAGTACTGGCTAACAATTAGAGCACCAAGGATCTGGAACAGACTACCAGCAGAAATAGTTGATAGTGCGGATATGGAAATTTTTAACAGTAAACTGGATAGTTACTTAATAAAAAATGGAATAAGGGGATATTCTTAAGAATAAGGCGAGCATATGGACTGTGTCTTAAAAGCTCTGAAACCTATGAAACAAGGTAACATTTTCTATAGAAAAAGAAGCTTGAGCCGGCCTGGTGGCACTGAGGGCTGAGGCGCTGGACACCACACCTCGCACTGTGCCGGCGACCCGGGTTCGGGAACGGACTCGGGTGGCTGCAGGTCGGCAGGGGGGAGGGAGGATCGAGTGTCCCAACGGATGCTCTCCTCCCTCAGGGGTGGGAACCAAGAATGCATCCACGTTCTACATCACCTTCGTAGCCGGTGGAAGCACCGACAATTGAAGGGATGAAGGCGGCTCCGTTCAACGGAGTCGGGGAGGGGGGACGTCACCGGCGCATGAGTGGTCTGGCGTGAGTCAGCATGCCACCACCGGGACGCACGTCCAGTGCCTGAAGGCCCCAGAGGGCAGGGGAAACCAGGGGAGAAAAAAGGAAAAACACCTCTCAGTAAGCCCTAGATGATAGCCTCTCGGTACCATCCAGGACCACCAGAAGAGGGACAGACCCCACTGTGCAGGGGGAGAAGGAGGCAATCTAGAGGCAGATCCCCCCGAGGTGGAATCGGAGGTTGAGAGGAAGGAAGGAGAGGGCTCCGAGAGCAGGAAGGTGGATAAAGAAATAAAGTAAAAAAAAAAAAAAAAGAAAAGAAGCTTAAGGACAAGGGGTCAGACTATGAAGTTGGGGGGGGTTCTGATCCAATATGAAGAAATTCTTCTTTCCAGAGAGGGTGGTGCACACATGGAACAGCCTTCCAGTGGAAGATATTGCTGCCAAACAGTGACGGGATTCAAGGATGCATGTTACAGATACAAGGGGACCTTGATAGTAAGGAATGGGGAGGAGACATCTGATTTAGCTTTTTTTCTAGTTCTTGGTGACATAGACTTAGTAGCTAGTTTATCCAGAACCATTCACTTACAGAAGTTATTACAATAATTACGATATATTAGGAGTTTAAAAGTTACACAGCTGTGACAAAGAGGCTTATATTTTATTTGGTATTTCATAGGGTGAGAGACTAAGGGCCCCATGTTCAGAGCTGGTTAGCCGAGTGACAAAAATAGGCCACCTGGCTTTGTCACCATATTCAAACAGATGGCATGATCTGAACTGATCATTCTATCCATCTGAATATTGGGCCATGGTAGCATGGTGCACAGCCAGAGGTCACCATGCTGTGTGTCTTGCTACTAAAGAGTTGGGTCAAAGACCACCCATAGGGGTAAAGCACAGCACATACTGGTTAGCGACACTGCCACTATTGGTGATATACAGCCCAAACATGCAGATGAGCCCATTGGGCATGCACGGCATTAATAGGCCATTTTTATGCCTATCATGGGCTCATTGTCAAGCCATGCATCAGCTGAGTGCACCGGGTCAGATCCCCCCCAAGCCTCGATCCCCTCCTATGTAAAAACAGACATCCCTGGATGTCCAGGGTCCCTCCTAGCCCTAATCTCTTATATAAAAAAAAAAAAAAAATAGACATCCTGAGAGTCAGCGGTCCCTCCCAGCCCCAATCACCAAAGAGATAACAAAAGCAAGCCCTGGTGCTAGAGGTCACTCCCTAGCTATGATCCCCACATAGCTGAAAAGACAGGTATCACTGGTGGCACAGTGGTCCACCTCCTGAACTCCAGCCTACCAATATTATACATAAGGTGGGCCCTGGTGGTGTAGTACACCCCATCCCCACACTAGTAGGTACTGTCCCACCACCACACTCCCCATCCCAACCCCAAGAGCCAGCAACCGGCAGGGCCCTACACATAATACCACATCGAGATGGTGACTGAACTTTCATGGCATGCATACTGTACAATCTGATTGTACAGTACATGCTCCATGAAAGCTTAGTCTGCCACCGCCTGTGGTGTTAGTGTGGAGGGCTGCACTGGCCACCAGCTCTCGGGGTTAGGATGGGGGAATGGAGTGGTGAGAAAGTACCTTCTAGGGTAGGGGGACTGCTAGATGAATGATATGGGCAGGTTAGGGTTTGAGAGGGGGGGACCGCTAGACAACCAGGGCATACATTTTTTGAAATCTCTGTGCGGATCAGGACTAGGGAGGGACTGCTGGACTACCAAGGATGTCTGTTATTTTACATATGAGGGGACTGGGGCTAGGGAGGGACTGCTGCATCCACCCTCTGTGCACCCCCACCTCCCTGCACCCCCCTCACCCCATACTTACTGCCGGAGGTCTGGTGCTGTGATCGTCTGTGGAGTGGGACATGTCTGGACTTTTTAAAGTAGAACTGAAAATGAAGAAATGCCAGTAAGCTATATAATGACATCAATGGGGGGGGGGGTCAACTTAGGTGGATATCTCAGCCATATTTTTGAATTTTGGCTACAGATTTTCAACATGGGATTATTGGGACCCCCCCCCCCACCCGAACAATGCTCTGTCATCTCGTTATTTAGTCCCGAAATGTAATTTTACAGTCACTGCATAGAATCACCTTTCAGGACTGATTTACAAAATGACAGTACCACTGTTCATGAGGTGGGGTCCCAAAGAGCCTATGTTGCAAATTTGGTGAAAAATTTTTAAAAATGCACACTCGAAACTTTGACAATTTTAAATATTTTCACTCCAGATTTTCAACATTGCCATTTTTTGACACCTCCTTATGAACAGTACAGCTGTCATTTTTCACATCCTGACCAAAATGTTTTTTCGTACATCTGGCACACAATGGCACGGTCGCTGTGGAAAATCTACTTTCTGGGCAGAGTAACAAAATCACAGTGCCACTGTTCATGAGCAGAGGTCCCAAAATGCCTATGTTGAAAATTTGGTTAAAAAAATTCAAAAAATGAATTGAGTTACAGGTGTGCATTGCACAGTTTCTATGCATGCTCGTGGCTTCACCAATTTTTCATATTTTCACTCCAGATTTTCAACATTGCCATTTTTTTACACCTCCTCAAGAACCGTACAGCTGTCATTTTTCACATCCTTCCTGAAATGTGTTTTCACACCTGTGGCGGCAAATGGTGCAGTTGCTGTGCAAAATCACCTTCCGGCTTACAAACTGATAGTGCCACTGTTCATGAGGTGGGATCACAAAAAGCCCATGTTGAAAATTTGGAGTGAAAATACCAACAAACACCTGGGGCATTAGGGTTTCCATCCATAATGCCCCACCCTGTAGAGACTGACAGGCATCAATGGTGTGACTTGGGATCGTCGACTGTAATGCTCATGCCATTACACCACCACCCTGGAGCAGTGACAGGCATTGAGGTGTGCCTTGGAGTCTTTGGCCCCAAAGTTCACCTCATTCTCCTATACTGCACCCATCTCAGCATATTTCCTTATGGAAGGGGTGAGCATAAGGCCCGAATACCCCAAGGCACACCGCAGCACTTGTCATTGTCTGCAGGGTAGGGTGAGGTGAACTTGTGTGAATGTTATGGCTGACGACCCAAAGGCACACCCCAATGCCTGTCAATCTCTGTAGGGTGAGAGCGGGGTTGATATAAGTTCAATACTTCACTGCCATTCCTATTATGTATCTCTCTAACTCCTGTATTACCAATGCCAGCAAGACAACATTCGGCATTGACAAATGCTTGTTTGTCATTGGCTTGAAATCACAATGTATAATGTTTTTGTATATTGTACTTTCCCAGGTCATGCTTGAAAATAGGCATTTGCTTGCCGAGTGTAGCTAACCACTCAACAAAAACTAACTCAATAAATAAATAAATAAGCAGGACTCTAACAAGTCTGCTGGCAAACATGTACTGTATCAGTTTATATGGATTCCCCACCCACTCTACTACTCAGTGCTCCCAGCTGATTCCCTTGGTAAACAGAAATCCATCCAGGCTTACCCTAATGCCTGTATGTCTTCATGTACACTGTCTCTACTGGTAGGCTGTTCCATGGATCCATCATCTTCTGGGAGAAAAGGTGCCTCCTCACAATACCCATGCACAGAGATCTTGCAAAGTTTTCCTTCAACGTTAACGCTGTGGCAAAGTTACGAATGTTGTCCTTTGTAAGAAATTTGCAAAGAGATCTCTTTTTGCCAAATTTGGGGTGTAGTGCATTTCTTGAAATGAATTGCAGTAGTTCACATGCAAAGTCAATTCTATTGCACAAGCATGAACAGCTGAACAAAGTCATATGGTGTGCAAAAGGATGATCACATGGGTACATTGTTGCACATAGTATTGTGCAAGCACATAACTATGTGACAGTGTGTAGCTCAAGACAGTTTGGAGAAGGAATAGGATGTGCCTTTATTGTAATGTGAAGAACATTAGGGAAAAAATCAGAAACACTGCTCCATTCAGTGCAGCTATTTTTTGACAGTTTGTGTTTAGGGGGTCCCTAGGTGTGATTAAAAGTGGCACATGTCACAAAGCATTTAACAGCACTGGTATATTCATGATGTTATGCTGTCCATATTCTTAGTGCTTTGTGCTGCATTTGGAAGTAATCTGAGTTTCAAAAAAGTATTTTAATATACATACTGTATTTTTAGAAATACTGAATGTGCATGCTCCATGCTGGTAGCTGAGATTGGAACTGAGTTAACAGTGAGGTGACGTGGGAGGAGGGCTCCTATTTGTGTTGTCAGCATACCGTAGGTAAATACAGCAGCATGTTTGCTGCAAGAATAGCAGGTTCAGCAGCTCATGTGGCAGGTAAGCACTGTGCAGTTAAAAAAATTGTTACACAAAGTGCTACAGAAAGTTCCACAGCATCACCAATGAAGTCCCAAATTACCCACCGAACCTATGTGAAGTGACACTTCACTCCATGAAGTTCAACTTTGCAAAGTCCTGGCCTCAATCAAAGGATTGTTCTGTCTCACACTGTAGCAGCAAATAAGGCCCACCTCCACCAATCCCCTGCCAGCATCACAAATGTACCCCTTTCACTCCTCCCAGTCAGCAATATAACATCCCTCCAGTCATCAGCCCATAAAAAGAAGATATAACAACACCCCACAGTCCACTCACTCAGCACCCAGTCAAACTCTTCCCCCAGCTATGCCAAAAAGACACAAAACTCCTTCCTTCCTTCCTCCCTACCCCACCACTCAACACTCACCACCCTCCAACCTCCATGCCACAATGGCACCCACAGAAAAGGATATGGTACAAAACATGGGACAGCAACTGCCAATGTCCCTTCTCTCATCACCTTGGCCAGTCATCAACTAAATAAATGGAAGTGTTTGATTATAGTAGTAATCAACTTACTCCCACTAATGTCTGGTCCAAATAGAAGCATAATGCCCTGTGGAGATTGCAAGAATTTGGGTTAACATCTCCAGCATTCTGAGGGGAAGGAAAACACACAGGAATGTGGATATTCTAGTTTATTGTGAACACAGAAATCACCTTCGGAAGGATTCTAGGACTGGTACATAATAATACTTGATTCTGGTGAAAAACAAGGCATAGGAATCCACAACTACAGCCTGCAACTCAGAAACTATCTGTCACCAGAAAAGGTGTTTCCATAAAAAGAAATACATACCGCAAGTGAGAGCATGTTCAAAAGCAGCATATGTAAGAGATTCTAGAACCAAGTAAAGATCCCATACCAGAACCAGCCTATAAACTGAGGGATGCAGATGCAGGAGGCCTTTGAGTAACTCATGGAATGTTGCTAACTGGACCATTGTTTTCCTCCAAAGAGTACAGAATGAGCTTAAATGGCCAAAAATTGCTTTTTCTTGGAAAGGAACTGGAGGTGCTTATCCATACGGGAAAAAAATTACTTCATTGCACTCTGACCCGGACATGAAAAAGGGTCAAAAAAGTGAGAGGTACTTCAAATACTGAAACATGTCCACGTCAGTGAGCAAGTGTACAGGGTAGATGGATTATGAGCTGCCAACATGACATCCAAAATTGCCCAAGAGACCCCAAAGAGGGACAGTGATATGTCTTTAGAAGGCAGGCATGGAGCTGCAGGGACAGAAGGACTGGGTGCAACAGACTGCTATAAAGTGTTTATAGAGTAAGTGAGGGCAGGAGGTTCCACAGAAATATACAAGAGCAGAGGGAAAAATATTTGGTCTATATTATGGCCATTGGTATCATTGTGGTCTCTTCTACTGAAGTTTTACCAATGGTAACTTTCTTAAAAGGAGCTGTGTCTGGGACTGCGTTGGCGGCAGGAGTGTCTGGGGTCTGCATCAGCGGATAGCAGAGAATCCAGGGGCCGTGTCAGTGGCAAGTGTGTCCAGGGGCAGCATCGGCAGCAAGGAGGCTAACCAGGGGATGCATCGGAGGCTGGAGCCGCACCGGAGAAAGGAACAGAGCTGGCAGCCAATCGGCACACAGGGTGACAAGTCTGAACAGCGCAGCTGGGCTATTTAAGCCGGGGAGCCCAGCCACCACTCAGAGACTGAGGAGAGTTGTGTCTGGGACTACGTCGGTGGCAGTAGTGTCCGTAGGCCACATTGGTGGCTAGCAGAGGATCCAGGGGCCATGCTGGTGGCAAGTGTGTCTGGTGGCCACATTGGTGGTAAGGAGGCTAACCGGGGGATGCATCGGAGGCTGGAGCTGCACCAGAGGAAGGGACAGAGCTGGCAGCCAATCAGCATGCTGGGCACCAAGTTTCAACAGCGCAGCTGGGCTATTTAAGCCGGGGAGCTCAGCCACCACATAGTGACTGAGGAGAGCTGTGTCCGGGACTGTGTCGGTGGCAGAAGTGTACGGAGACCGCATGGGTGGCCAGCAGAGGATCCAGGGTCCGTATCAGTGGCAAGTGTGTCCGGGGCCACATTGGTGGCAAGGAGGCTAACTGGAGGATGCATCGGAGGCTGGAGCTGCACCAGAGGAAGGTACAGAGCTGGCAGCCAATCAGCATGCAGAGTGCCAAGTTTGAACAGTGTGGCTGAGCTGTTTAAGCCGGGAGCCCAGCCAGCCACACAGAGACTGAGGAAACTGTAATGTTTTCCCACCCACCCTCCCCTGACCTCGCAGACCTCTTATTAAATATCAGTGAGGATGGAGCCTTGAGGAGGGCACACTGAGATTGGGTGAACTGGTCCACCTAGAGTCTGTTGGACTTGATGCTGACTGTTGCTGGGGGCAAATTGGGTATTTGTGGCTTGATTGGTTGGTACTGTCAGGCTTCAGATGGGAGGGGGCAAGTTGATTGGACTGTATTGACTGACCAATCTGTATTAACACTGACTGCTACTGGGTGGGGGCAAATAGGTTACTTGTGTCTTGATTGATTGGGTACTGCTGACTACTGCTTGGGGAGGGGGCAAATTGATTGATGTGTACTGATTGAGTGGGAACTGTTATTGCTGGTGAGGGGCCAAATTGCTCATGTGCTTGTTTTTGGAACCTAGGATGGGGATGGGACAGCAAGTTGCAAGAGCTGGCATCTCCAGTAGGGTGGTTGGGTGTACGGGGTGTGAGGTGGCCATAATATTGGATTGGGCATGGAGGTTTGGAGGATGCCCAGTGTGTTTCAGGTTGGCAGGTCTTAGGGAGGAGGTCGAGGGGATTAGGATGTAGCTGGAGGGCAGGAGAGGGTAGCGTTGGAGAGGTAGGGGGGACAGGAACCATATGATGCTAGATGGAGACACAATGGTCTAACCCAGGGATTGGGGTGGGGTGGGTGGACTAGGACCACATGGTCACCGTGGGGGGTATAAAAACACAATGTACAGAAATCACTCCATACAGAGGAGGTTGCCCAGAGGAAGCCAAGGGAGGGAGGAGACAGGAGGGGCAACCTTGGGGCAGGCATCCACTTACAAATCGCTTTGCCCTGCTGCGCCTGGATGATGATGATGAGGAGGAGGAGGCTGGCATGCAGGGGAGCAGGCTGACAGGGAGGGATTAGTCAGGAAGCAGAGGGGCAGAGGACAGGAAAGAAGCCAGATCCAAAGGAGGGGAGGACATGGGGAACATGGCACCAGGGCACCAGAAGGGCTGGGTGGGAGAAGGAGCCTGGGCTTGAGGAGGTACAGCAGATGGGGATGCAAAAAGCATAATCAAGGCGGAAGTGGGCAGGACTCTGGACAGGCCAGTTTTGTGGCTTGAGAAATCAGCTGGGGGGTAGGGAGGAGGAGGTTGTGGCAGGAGCACTGTGGACAGGCCAGTTTCAAGGCTGGAGAAATCAGCTGGGGGTAGGGAGGAGGAGGTGGAGAAGGCATGTGGCAGAAGGTTGGGATAGTGCAGAACCTAAGGTGGGGAGAAGGAGAGCAGTAAAGGGAAACCTGGCTGGGGGTTCCGATGGCAAGTTCAAATGGGAGATCAGGGAAGAGTTGGGGGCAACTTGTGACATCCAGGCTGTGGGGGTGTGAGGAGCAAGCTGGGGGCTGTAGAAGAAGAAGAAGCTGGAAAGGCACAAACAGGTTAGTAACTTGGGGGAGAGGTGAAAGTGCTCCTGTTGGGTGACTCCATGATCAGGGGTATCCAGTGGAGGGGTTGGGAGGGAAAAAGCAGCCCAGTCAAGGTTAAATGTATCCTGAGCCTATCCATACACAAGGCCAAATTCCAGCTATACTCAATGGCAAGGGAATGTGGGGGATTCCCAAACTTTCTGGTGCACCTGGGAACAAATGATTTAGACAGGAACAATGAACTAGAGACACAGGTGAGTTTCTGGGAGCTGGCCAGGGTTTGCCACGCTATAGGATGCTCAATCTCCTTCTCTGAAATAATACCAGTACCAAGGGTGAGGGGGGAGAACAAGCAAAAACTTAGAGTGGTGAACTAGTGGCTCAGGGAGTAGTGCAAGACAGAGGGGTATGGGTTGGTGGAAAACTGGGCTGATACATGGGAGGATAAGAGCTATACGCCAGGGATAGGCTGCACCTCAACTTGGAGGTGAGGGAGATCCTTAAACTGAAACTGTCTAGATTCATAGGTAAGAGGTGGGGTTTAAACTTAAAAGGGGAGGGTTGGAAATAATGAAGCAGCTCCAGGGACTGCTTTGAAGGTTCAAGAGCTAGGACACATGCAAAGGGGCTGCGTTGCAAAGCCAAGGGAACTGTGCAGGGAAGTGGGACAGGGGACTGCACAGGGCCGATGAAGACTGGGGAGGGAGAGGGGGGGAGGATGGTCTCTGATCAATGCCAGGAGCATAGGCAATAAAAAGGGCCCAAGCTCCAGGCAATGCTAGTTGAGGGAACAATGGATGTGGCAGCAATTATTGAGACATCGGCCAGCCAGAGGCATTATTGGGACCTAAACTTGGAGGGCTACACAATGTTCAGGAAGGATAGAGGAGTTGGGGGGGGGTTGCTGATAGTCAAAAATTACATTGCTGTTAGTTAAGTGGAAGAGGCTGGGGTGGATGTGGAGGCGATTTGGGTAGCCCTGCAAATGAGGGGGGTAAAAGATTGAAAATAGGGGTGGTTTACAGACCGCCCCGCAATGGCAGCAGACCTGGAGAACAATCTGGTTGAGAATATCAGGGGCCACTGTGGCCTGGGAAAGGGCAGGGTGGTGGTCATGGGGGACCTAAACATGTCGGGGGCAGACTGGGGCACTATGACGTCCTCGGTGGCCAGGGAGCAGATGCTGATGGATGTCTTCCAGGATGCCTTCCTAGTCCAGCAGGTGGGGGACCCTACTAGAGAGGACCAGATATTGGATGTGGTCCTAGCAGACAGTGACAAGATTAGGGGCCTGAAGATGAGCAGCCCGCTGGCAGGTAGTGACCACTCCACAGTCTGGTTTCTCTTGTACCTGGGGAGATAACCACATGAATATGGTAGTAATAGATTTCAGAGGAGTGGACTTCAAGGGCATGGGGAGGATTCTTCAAGGGCGCTTGGATAAGATAAGGTCGGACATGAATGCTGGGAGCTTGTGGGAGACCATTAGGAAGGGGGTGCAGAAAGCTACTAGGTCCTGTGCAAAGGTTAGGCATAAGCACTGTAGGGCCAGTAAGCCATGTTGGTGGACTCGAAAGGTTCAGGAGGCAGTGAGGGGAAAAAAAGGCTGCCTATGTGCTTATAGCACTCAAGGGGGGAAAGGGTGCAGGGAGAGTACCAGTTGCTGTCCAGGAGGGTCACCAGAGTGGTGAGAGTGGCCAAGGGGAGGATGGAGCAAAACCTGGCCAGGGATATCCAGAGGCAGGGAAAGGTTTTTTTAGATACTGTATATACAGGAGAAAAGGAAAGCAAGGGCACAGATCAGCAGGATTAGGAATGGGGAGGGATGGGCTCAGGAATCAGGACAACAAGCAGAGGTACTAAATGAGTACTTTTCCTTTGTTATTTACCAGGGGAGGCAGGGGATCCTTCCATCCCGATGGAAGGGAAAAGAAGCCCACATGGGAGATCACTTGCGGTCTGGTGGACCAGAAGAAGCTAGGGTGGGGATGGCTGAAACTGGGGGGGGGGAGGGGCTGGTGTCTGTTGGGGGTTGGGCAGGGAGGATGAAAAACACAGTGGATAGGAAAAGGGTGGTCCTCAGGTCACTAACGACTGAGAAGACGCTGGGGCTGGATGGGCTGCATCTGAGGGTATGGAGGGAGCTGGCAGATGTGTTAGCAGCTCCACTGGCTGCACTCTTCAACATCTCTCTGCAGGCAGGGTGGGTGCCTCAGGACTGGAGGGTGGCCCATGTGGTGCCTATCCACAAAGGAGGGGGTCTAGAGAGGAGATGATGAACTACAGGCCTGTTAGCCTAACATCAATGGCAGGCAAGGTGATGGAGGGCATATCAAGGAGAGGCTTGGGGAGCAGCTGGAAAGATTGGGGGCACCTGGATGACAGGCAGTATGGCTTTGTTCCTGGGAGATCATGCCAGACCAGCCTTGTGGAGTTTTATGACTGGGTGACTGGTGCCCTGGACTGACACAGGCTGGTGGACATCCTCTATCTGGACTTCATCAAGATGTTTGATTTGGTACCTCACAATGGTCTGCTAACAAAGCTGGGGGGGGGATGGGGATGGGTGGACAGTTGCTCAGGTGGGTAGAAAATTGGCTTACGGGGCAAGTACAGAGAGTAGTGGTTGGTGGAATAGTCTCCTCCCCAGAAGGGTCATCAGTGGGGTCTCCCATGGTTTGGTCCTGGGGCCACACCTGTTCAATGCTTATGTCTCGGACACAGGGAGAGGTATTAGGAGTAAGCTGAGTCTCTTTGCAGAGGACTCGAAGCTGGTAGCACTAGCAGATGGGGAAGAGGGGAGAGTGGCCCTCCAGGGGGACCTGGATACCCTGGAGGGGTGGTCAAGGATCTGGGGATTGAAGTTTAATGCAGGGAAGTGTAGGGTGCTGCATCTGGGGGTCAGAAACCCAGGGCATGCATACACCCTTTGGAGTCACACTGCGAGCCTCATCAGGTGAGAAGGACCTGGGGGTGGTGGTGGACATCAAAATGAATAACACTCAGAATTGCCAAAGAGCCACAGCAAAAGCGAACAGGATACTGGGCTGCATAGCCAGGAGTATTACCTCCAGGAAGAGGGAGGTGATCCTCCCTTTGTATAATGCCCTGGTCAGGCCACACCTCAAGTACTGTGTGCAGTTCTGGGGACCACACCTTAAGAGAGACATAGCACTGCTGGAGAGAGACAAGAGGAGGGCAACCAGGATGATCCAGGGCATGGGGGTAGGCCCTATGAGGAGAGACTGGAGGAGCTCAACCTGTATGCACTAGAAAAGAGGAGAGACAGGGGTGACATGGTAGAGGTTTTTAAGTATGTAGAAAGGATCAACAAGGGAGGAACCGAGGAGGTGTTCAGGCTTAAGAAGGTGGAAACAAGCAGGGGGCATGAGTGGAAGCCAGTGGTGGAGGGGATTACTCAGGGAAGCGTAGGAGACACTACTTCACTGAGAGGGTGGTGGAGCCATGGAACACACTGCCCAGGAGACTGGTGGAAGAGGGCACAGTGGAGGGATTCAAGAGGGGGTGGGACAGGTACAGGGGAAAACTGAAGCCGTAGAAGTCCCTCTCTGGGGGTGGGGGCAGAGAAAGTCTTCAAAGTCTTTATTTATTTAACTAGGCGATAACTGTTGAGCAAGCTCATTTTCGAGGTGTACCTGGGCTTGTTAACAAGGAACAAGGGACAATATACGTGGGATGCAACACACAAGAAAATAGTAATAATACAAATAAAGTGAGATACAATAACACAGTATATACAGTACAAGGTATCAGCAGGTAGCATTGACAGTAGTATATGTTTGGAACAGAAGATACAGCTAGTTTTGGGTAGGACACAATTTTTCATAAAAGTAAAGAAATATACATATCAGGTGCACTGAACACAAATAAAACCTAATATAAAAAGATATATAGTGATACGGTATGGAGAATTTAGAGCTGGAACCAGAAGCGAGCACTCAGTAGGGGGCTGGCTACTGAGCAGACACGATAGACCATGAGGCCTATTCTGCTGTCTTTTAGTATGTTAGTATGATTTGAGGAAAGGCACAGGGAACTCTCTCTTTCCAGATGAAGGACAAATATCTCAAGAAAGTACTCCAGGCCCTGGAGCAAGTGAGCAAAAATACTACAGTTTTGCGTTGTTTGGGGAATCAGAAAGGTGCAACCCTGGATTACCCCTTGGAGTGAATAGGCCCTCCCCCACATTATCCATGAGTTCCCCTTGTGGGGCTGAGTGACCAACTTGCTGAGAGTCCGCCAGAACAGTCAGAAAATCAGAAAGAAATGTGGCAACTATGTACATGTTATGTGTTAAGGCATACTTCCATACTCACATTGTTTCCCTGCTGAGGTGCTAGAAGTGTGCATGTCCTAGTTTGTTGGGGTAGTACATAATACAAAGGTTGTCCATCTGTACCATCAGAGGATGGCACTCAGTGTGAGTGGTGAAGGCACTCAGGCCAAGAAGAACAAACCTCATCTCCAGAATGTTGACGTAGCTAGCAGTCCAAGAGGGCCTGGATCTTGTGTGGATGCAGATGGGCACCCAGCCCGTTCAACAGGCATACATGGTGAGAATCACAGATGAGGATGGATGGTGAACTAGGGACCCTGAAGCCCAAGGGAGCAGTCTTCTCACCAGCAAACAGTACTATAAAAGGGATCCGTGACCAAAACAGGGTGAAGATTGGAAAGACTGTGCCTCACAGAAAGTTGCTAAAATTGTTACAAGATCTGGCTGCAGCAAAGGATGTAGTTAGATGGGAGTGTAGCTGGCTTGGGGGATACAGCAGAGAATAGTGGTAAAAAGGTTCAAGTCAGAGGAGAGAAAGGTCATGAGTGGGATGCCGTATGGTTCAGTCCTGGTTCTGGTCCTTTTCAATATGTTTTTTAGGGACATAGGAGCAGGAATACAGGGCACTTTGTGTCTCTTCACAGATGACACTATGCTCTGTGGTAGGGTAGGCAGTGAGGAAGGGATAAGGGAGTTGCAGAGGGTCCTGCTAAGGTAAGAGAGGTGGTGTATGGTTTAGCAGTTGAGATTCAGTGCCGGAAAGTGCAAGGTGATGTACATGGGGAACAGCAACCACAAAATAGAATATTGAATGAGAAGGCTAAGTTGGACACTTCATTTGAGGAAAGGGACCTAGGAGTCATCATCTATGACTCCATAAAATAATCTAAGCAATGTAATAAGGCCTGCAGCAAGGCAACCATAATGTTGGGGTTTATTGGGAAGGGGGGGTTGACAGCAGGAAGAAAGAGGTAATACAATCTTTTCATAGATTACTGGTGAGGCCACACCAGGAATACTGTGCCCAATTCTGCAGTCCACTCATAACGAAAGTCAAAGACAAACTGGAGACAGCACAAAAAAGGGTAACTAAAATGATCTGGGGCCAAAAGGGCAGCCTCTAAAAGGATTAGCTTAAGGGTTTGAACTTGAACTCGCTGGAGATCCGATGGGAGAAGGGTGATATGATGGAGAACTTCAAGTTCCTGAAAGGAATTAACATGTTGAACTGCAAGGCAATATTACACAGACAATGATGGCAGATAAAGACTAAAAGTCCATCCAGTCTGCCTGAACAATAATTGTGAATCAAGAACATGGGGACATGAGTGGGCACTGGTGGTGGTGGGATTCAGAAGGGGTATTAGAAAGTTTTATTTTACAGAGAGAGTGGATGAGCTGTGGAATAGCCTACCAGCAGAGATGACGGGTGCAAAAACCATTAAAGGTTCAAACAGGGCAATGAGTGGGTAAAAGGCTTAATAACTACTCAGGGTGATAATAGTAGGGTGAAGGGCAATCAGTGAGGCAAGAGGAAAACCCCCCACTTGACATTAGGCCCTGGGGAAGAATAAGGTATAACAGGGAGGAATGGATGGTCTGATGATCTTTTTTTTGCCAACATTTTCAATGTATATATGTGCTCATGGCACAAAGCAGCCACTGGGAATGTGCATTTAGAACCAGGTTATGGGAACAGACACAATGACAGTCACCATGAGGTATAGCAGTCAAAGCATAGATCTCACGCAAACCTATACAATTGAGGAGATCAGCATTGCCTGGACCATCAATGTGCTTGAACATTAGTTCAGAAGGAATGCCTGCACCAGAGATGTATCCACCACAGTGCCAATTAAACTAAAGTGGGTGGAATGGTAAAAACTGATTAGGGTTCATTGACAAGGACACCCAGTTGGCTGAACAGTTGGTGAATAGTTAAGCACCAAGTTAGGAAACTTTGCTTAGCAAAATGCTTTGTGAAGTTTCCCGATATCACAGAGTTTGAAGTGCCTACTTTGCTTATTTTTCTGGAGAGAAATACCTACTTCACTGAGCAAAGTAGAACTTCACTCATTAAGTACTATGTGATGTAGCAGTACTTGTCCTTTTTTCTTTAAAAAAAACATAGATCCACTCTCCTCTGTGCTATGTGTAACCCTTTGTCTCCAACCATTCCACATGTTCAATATAGGAAATCTCCTTACCATCTCCCTGCTGGTCTCCACTCCTTTCCTCCCCAGGAAAGTTAATTAGCAGCTGCAGGTTCCCTTCTCCCTGCTTGCAAAAGCCAGTGTGCAGTCAACTCACCCGCACCCTTACCTCCTTATCATTTGGTTTAGGGCACTGAGCTGCAAACCTGGAGACCTGGGTTTAAATCCCACATTCCCAACTTGCATACTGTGGGGCCCTGAGCAAGTCACTTGTCTTCCTTGTACTTACAGGTTACAGCTGGAAACATGCTTTGGCTTAGTATGCCTTTCCTGGTTAAACAATTTCCCCTTTCCCTTTGTCATGACATGAACTCCCCATGGCTTTATCTCCCCTTTGCCAAATAACCCCCGTCATCCACCACAATGCCCCCAAACCCCAGTTTCCTTTCATAGTAATATAGTGGCCAACACCACTATCTCGTTCACTCTGTTCTAAAAAAGTAAGTCCCCCCAACCTTTCCCTCCTTTTCATGACATAAACCCTCCTCCCCTTACCCACCTCTTGAAACAGTAATTCACATGTAAGAAAGAAAAAAAAACTCCCCTGTCAGTGTGAGCATGCTCTAGCCCTTCAAAGTCTAAGTCTGAATGAATGTTGAGTGACTCTCATCCTAGTAGTAATACCTGATTGGCTGAACCACCCATGTTTATTTCACCAGCCATATTGGTTACATCTTAATTCCGTGGTCCTTCTTTAACATACTTAAATGGCAAATATGAAGCCTGAGACTAAGTGAAGCAAACCTCAAGGAGGTCGGTGATGCCAGAGACAAAGCATAGCAAACATTTAGGATGGGGAGCAGCAGACCAAGCAAATTAAACATGTGGTTTGAATGAATGAATGACTTTATTTTTAAAAAGCGCATTTCCAAGACCAAGGTGCTTTTACAACAAATCAATACATAAAATTAAAACAAAATTCTAAAATCAATCAATAAATATATTAAAAATCTGGATATGCCAGACTAAACAAATATGTCTTTAGGGCTGACTTAAAACTTTGGACAGTCAGGCGATCTCTCACCCGCTGAGGTAGAGAATTCCACAGGGTTGGGGCCATAAAGCTAAATGATCTTGCCCCAGATGTCTTTAAACGAACCTTGGGAATCTCTAGCAATCCCTCATCGGTGGATCGGAGCCAACGGGAAGGACAGTAGGGACGAAGAAGATCTTGCAGTTAACTAGGTCCCTGATCATGTAGGGCCTTATAGGTCAGAAGACCGACCTTGAAGGTACTATAATCCGCCACTGTATTGGCAGCCAGTGCAGTCCACGGAGGACAGGTGTTATATGACTGGTCCTTGACGTACCAGTCAAAAGCCTGGCTGCCGCATTCTGTACTAGCTGCAAGCGGCGGATATCTACCCCCGGTAGCCCTAGGTACAAAGCGTTGCAGTAGTCAGCTCGGAGGTAACGAAGGCATGGACCAACATTGGAAGGTCATCAGCAGGAACCACATGCTTCACTCCAGCTATATTCCTCAGATGGTAAAAGGAAGTTTTGACAACGGCCGACACCTGATGTTTAAGGGTCAGACAGTCATCAAATATAACACCCAAGTTCCTCACCCAGTCTGAGGTCGCCAGTTGGGTCCCCCCAAGCCAAAGACCTGAAGGTGACCCAGTCAGCAAACCCGCCCCCCGGTGACCTGGGTCCACAACCAACACCTCAGTTTTTTTGCGGTTTAACCGCAACCAGCTCACAGTCATCCAGTCCTGAATCTCAGTGAGACAGTTATTTAAGACCAAGAAAGCATCACCCTGGTCGGGCACGAAGGACATGTACAGCTGAGTATCATCTGCATAGCAGTGAAAACTCAAGTTGTACTGCCTAATAATCGCTCCCAATGGCAGCATATATACCACAAATAACATGGGTGCCAAAATAGAGCCCTGTGTCACCCCAGAGGATAGGGGGAATGATGCCGAGGAAAAAATCCCAGACACCACGATCTGAGTCCTACCCTCAAGGAATGATTGAAACCAGCTGAGAACTGAACCAGATAGTCCACAGATAAACCGCAGGCACTCCAAAAGCACTCCATGGTCAACGGTATCAAATGCTGCAAAGAGATCAAGAAGGACCAAGATGGAATGAGTCTTTCGATCTCTCACTATTAGGAGGTCATTTAGTACTCGAACAAGGGCTGTCTTGAGTACTGTGTCTCTTCCTAAATCCAGACTGGAGAGAATCATAGACATTGTGTCTGGTCAAATGATCATCCAGCTGCAAAGCGACTGCCTTCTCAATAACCTTACCCACAAAAGGCAGGTTAGAGATAGGCCTGTAGTTAGCCAGACAGTCCGGGTCCATGGAGGGCTTTTTAAGAAGGGACCTGATCACGGTTTCCTTCAAGGGGTCAGGAAAGATCCCCTTCTACAATGACAACCAGACTATCTCAGCAAGGATCAGGCAGATTTTATCCACACATCCTACTAAGAGGTGGGTGGGGCCCAGGTCCAAACTACAGTTGATCAGTCGCAGCGATTGGATGATCATCACTATGTCATTGATTGTGAGCCGCTCAAAGTCAGACCACACAAACTGGGTGTCCGACATCTCCTGCAGACCACCACAACTCCTATTTGAAAGAGTTATAAGGAGATCAGACCTGATTGCACCAACCTTATCCCCAAAGAATCGAGCAAACTCTTCACACCGTTCCTGTGAAAACAATCTCTCAGGCTGAAGACAGAGTGGATTGCACAGTCTGTCCATGGTCTGAAAGGGCTGGGCTGGTTGATTCTGTGCAGCAGCAATTTCCCTGGACAGGAATTCTGTCTTCTTCCGGGTAATTGCTGATTGATAAACATGATAATGGTCCATCAAACTAAGCCTGTCACATTCCAGACCCGACCGCCGCCAACATTTCTCAAGCCTTCTTCCCACTCTCCTCAACTCCCTCAAAGTCTCATCAAACCAAGGACAGTTGGGGTGAAGGGTGAGGGGTCGAACACATACAGGAGCAATGGAATTCAGGGCACCTATTACTGCCTTATTATAGGCAAGAACCAGGTCCCCAGGATCCATGCATTCACTCGGCAGACTCGATAGATCCAGTACCGCCATCAGGCTCTCCGGGGTAACACCCCTCAAAGGGTGGTACCGGACCATTTCTGTAGGTGCCGACCTACCGGGGGGCCAAGAAACTGAACCCAATGGTGTGATGGTCAGACCATCTGACTGGCTCCACCACCACGTCGGACATCTCCATCCCCAGGAGGAATACCAAGTCCAATGAATGACCATCTATATGGGTAGAGGAGGAAATAACCTGTGTGAAGCCCAGCAAATTCATCAGCTGGAGGAAGTCTTGACCAAACTGTGAGAGTTCATCGTCAACCCAGGCACTGAAATCCCCCAGGATCAACCATCTGGAGGATCCCAATGTCATATCGACAATGAAGTCTGCAACTTCCCACATGAAAACATTCCCATTACCCGGTGGACGGTAAATGAGAAGAATCCTGTACCCCACACCGTCACCCAAGATACATTCAAAGGAATTGGTAATTCCTACTGGTACCTCCATCAGGTTCAGTTCCATTCTAAAACAGATTGCCACCCCTTCCCCGCCCCTACGGTCCAATCTCAGGCGGTGTATCACCGAATACCCGACTGGTACAGCTGAAGCCAAAACAGGGCCAGCATTATCATCCAGCCAGGTCTCGGTGATGCATGCCAGGTCTGATGATCCGACAAGATCAGCTATTATAGCAGTCTTGTTTTTAATGGACCTGGCATTACATAACACCGTCCGAGTTAGATGGGTTGCCGGTGAAGACCGAGCCACTTGCCTGCCACAGGCAGAGCCCTTGGGTATGGGAATCAGTCAGGGAGGACCCCTTTCCTGAACCCATTTTGCCCCAGGGCGTCTTCTCGTCCTCACTATCCCAATCCATCAGCTCCTTTCCATTCCCCCTCCAGGCCCTGCCTCCACCTTCCTCCTCCTCACAATCCCCAGAGCCCTACACCATCTATATACCTCCGAGGATAATGGGGGACAACTAAAAGGGCGGAGGTCCTTAAGCCGGAAGGGGGAATAATGCCTGACCATCCAAATAACTCCCCAACACGTCTTCACACAAAAATACACACACTGAATTCAGACCAGCAACACACCATATACCCAACCACTCAACTCTCAATCATACACCACACAACAAACAAACACAAAATAAATAAAACAGAACAGAAGGGAAAGTTACCACAATTCTCTCCAAAAACAGTTTATGACTTCTGGGAGCTCTCATCTCACCAGCAACAAATATCTCCCCACCAAACTCTCACTTCAGCAGTACAATTCAGGATATAATATATCAATCAAATAATCTTTAAAAGAAAGCAAAAACACTTTCAGTATCCACAATATGTTCTTAAACTGTCTGTAAGAGAGAAGAACATTCACACTGTCCACCAGGCAGAGAATAAAAATATTTCCTTTAAACTGTCTGATAAAAAAAAAAAAGAAAGAAACTGTCCATCAGGCAAGAGAATAGATTAGACGTTCTTACAGACTGGGCTATGGGGATTTCAACAGCTCACTTTCTGATATCGATTTTTACTGAATTCAAAGGTCGATGGGCCTCCAAATCAGACTCTGCTTCTTTATTCCAGTTCTTAGCTTTCTAATCTTCTCCCAATACCAAACAACAAACCATCCCCCGAGAGGAACACCAGCAGGGACCTAAGTGTATTAGATCTGGGTGAGGGACAAGCTCTTCGGCTCCCCCCCAAGACCCACAAGGCTTTAAATATGTCAGCACCATCTACTGACAAAAACATAAAGGCCCAGATATTCAAACTGCGCCAGGCTGTGGTGCAAGCCTGGGCACAGCACAACATGGCTGCACAGGGGCGTTGACCAGGCGATATTCAACGGAGCTGCGCCATGGCTCAGCATATTTGAATAGCGTACCCTGGCCACTCGCAGTGCACATGGTGCAGTGGCACTGTGCCAGGGCCAGTGGCCAGAGCGGAGCATCTGGATGCGCTAGCGCAAGTTCCATTGCACAAGGCGCAGCATCCACGATATTCAAAAGTTGACATGCAAATGAGACCATAATGTATGCAAGGTGCACATGGGGCCATTTGCATGTCATTATGGCCCCATTTGCATGTAGGTGCGCTGATCCCTGACGACTTGCACCTGGCGCCCTGCCAGGCAGCAGCCGTTGGGGACCAATGCCCCCTGCAGCATGGCAATGTGCCCCACAGCCCAACCACGGGCTGCAGTACAAAAAAGAATATTCCAATATCCCTGGTGGTCCAGTGGACCGCCCGATCATGGGCTAAGTAAATAAAATTGAAATCATATCATCCTTGGTGGTCCAGTGGACTGCTGCCTGATCATGAACTTCAGTAAATGAATGAGATATCCAATATTCCTGATGGTCCAGTGGACCACTGCCCACCTGATCGTGGGCTAAGTACAAAATGAAAAATCCAATATCCCTGGTGGTCCAGTGGACCTGTCTGCCTGATCGTGGGCTGAATGTAAAAGAGAAGAAACCTATTATCCCTGGTGGTCCAGTGGATCCCCTCCCCACCACCCACTGGGCCACTGCCCGCTCCCCTGTTGGCGGCGGGCAGCAGCATCCACCCACCTGCGCCCTGGCCGCTGACAGCACACCGTCAATCAGGGCTGTCGCCCATTGGTCCACAGCATGAGCAAATGGGCATGCCCTATACCGTACTACACATTCCAGATATGTGAATGGATCCATTCACATATCTGAATGTCTGAGCATAGGCTGCACACCGGTCATTGGCTCATGCTGTGGACTAATGGGCGTGACAGCCCGACGACGTGTCAGTCGGCGGTGACGGGCGAAGTAGGTGGTGGGCGCTGCCACCTGCTGCTGATCGGGGGCGAGCGTGAATCAGTAGGAAGCAGCAGAGGGGTATCCACTGGACCGCAAAGATATATGGGGCTATTCTCTTTACATTCAGCCCGCGATAGGCACGCTAGACTGGACCACCAAGAATAATGAATTTTTCATTTTGCACTTAGCCAGCGATTAGTGGGCAGCGGTTCACTGGACCACCAGGGATTTGCGTTTATTTTATTACTTAGCCCGCATTCGGGCAGGCAGCGGTCCACTGGACCACCAGGGATTTATGTTTATTTTTATTACTTAGCCTGCGATCGGGCAGGCAGCGGTCCACTGGCCCACCAGGGATATTGGATATATCATTTATTTACTGAAGCCCACGATTGGGCAGCGGTCCACTGGACCACCAGGGATTGTGGATTAATCATTTATTTACTGATGCCCGCAATCAGGCATGGGGGGGCCGCCACCATGGAGGTACAGCTGGAGCTCGGGTGGCCACCCACAGGTCGCAGCTGCCATGTTGCGCCCTGCAATACAGCAGCTCACCTGTGAGTGGCCAGCCCTTGCTCCTTTTTTTTTGGCGTAACTTTGTGCTGGCGCAGTAGGGGTTGAGCATGCATGGCTTCGCACATCCCGGGCTGAATATCGGGCTGTGCAGAGTATGTATGGGCACGCCCCCCCACCTGTGCCTGCATACAATACTGATGTGCTCTGGTGCATCGGGATTTGTTCGGTGCACTTTCCCCTTTGAATGTCGGCGACGAAGATCAGTGGGTTGCAATACATGCAACACTGTTGCGCCATGCACAACCCTTTTGAATATCTGGGCCAAAATGTTTTTTTCTTTTAATTTACCTACTCATTAAACATTTCTTTGAAAATGTTTTAAAATGTGTATTTTATGTTTAATTTTTAATACAACAAAACAAGATAATTTATAATATCAATAGGGTACTTCAGTGTGTGTATTATGGTGGGCTAATGTCACTTCTCAGATGATGAAGTCACTTGGCCTTTGGCTTCATAACTCCACTCCAGATGCCCCCATTGCTTAATTATAGCACAATGTGATACTAATTGGTTTAACTAACTGGGGATGGCAGTATAGTCTAGAGGTCAGACTAACAAGCTGCAAATGAGCATAGTACATCTATCAGACCTGGGTTTGATTTCCACAACGTCCACCTGCATAGTGTGTGATTCTAAGCAAGTCATGTGGCCTCACCAGTGTTCCCAGGTCACCCATGGAAACAGGCACATTTGCCTAGGGATTTATTATAAAAGAATGAAACATCTTTCCCCGACATGCAAAAGACCAATGCCAGAAACCCGAGACTCAAAATCTTGACAGTGGGATTTTGACTTTTTTCCGAATTTTGGAGACTTTGCCCCCCTCACCCCTCTTATTTAACATACAGACTTCACCGTGAGCAAATACAATGTGTCGGGATTTCGAGTTTTGGGATATTAGGCCCTGTCCACACTACACCACTTACAGTCTGTAACGGTTCCAAACCGTTACAGACCAGAACTGTTACAGTGTGTCCACACTGCCGGCAAACAGTCTCGATAACGGTTTGGAACTGTTACAGCCCGTCCACACTGTGGGTGCCGTGTAACTGTCACAGCTGCACCCTATCCCACAATGCAGTTCGTGCTGCACTGGGGGAATGCTGGAGCTACATGCTCACGTGTCCACTCTATGGCTGGTAACGCTAAAGGGGTGCAACCATTTTCGTTACCGTTGTTCAAACCACCTCATATGTGGTTTCAACAACGGTTATGAAAACGCCTTCTGTAATGTTACAGGTGTAAATGCAAACTGTTGCGGTAAAGGTTTAAGCCCTCTGTAACATTACAGAGGCATAGTGTGGACAGGGCCTTAGTCTCAGAATCCTGATACTGGGTATCGTGGGTTTCAGTCCTATGTAATACTCCCATGCCTAGTGGGGCCTAATCTGGTTACCAATAATTAACAAAAAAACTTAAATTTGAGTGTGGATGGGGGTTGTGCCTCCTTTACAACATTGTATTACTCATTTGGGATAGCCAGCAACTCAGCTCCTACTTTGGTCATCTCAGCCTTGTCTACTCTCAGAATCTCTGAGTGGTCCATGGCATTTAGACTGCGGGTTTAGGACAGTAGAAGGCATGAGCCCATGATAACTGTCCCCACTTCTCAATGTATGTAACTACGGGAGTCACAATCATGAAGAAACTTTACAAGCTTCAGTTTGTAGCAAGAAAATGTGGTGCATATATAATATCCCCTGGTAAATGATTCCACAGTCTAATTGATCTAGGTATCAAAGTGCACTTCCTTAGTTCATATCAGCACTGCGTTCTTTCCAAAAGCTCTGCATCCTTCCTAAAGTAAGGGCTCCAAAACTGCAAGCAGTAATATAAGTGCAGTGTTATTTGAGATTTATATAAAGGCATTAGTAAAGATTCAGATTTGTTAAAAAAAGGTCTCCTGTCAGTTAAATTATCCATTTTGTTAATTAAATTTGCAGTGATTACTACTCCTCAAGTTGTTGCTAACCACTACACCCAGATCCTTTGCATTATCTACTGTCTGGAGCTTTGTTCTGTGTATGTAGTACTCCTGCTTTGAACTGTTTCTCTGAATCCATTGTTATCCCAGGTGCCTTCACAGAGGGAATAGTTATAGAGGGAGGAAGACGGAGTTTAAATGACAAGGAAACTGTCTAAATAAGCTGAGTTCTGCTGGCCTCTTAGCTTCTGCTGTCAACTAGTTATGTTCTTACCTCACGGGCTCTCGACAGTCAGTACAGGTAGGCAGCACCATGTCACCTCCTCTTCTCATCTAGGTGGGGTCCCACAGGGCTCCATCCTGGCCCCATATTTTTTCCATCTTCCTCAGTGACCTCGTTCAGCCTGTGCCAACCTCCATATTCACTTGTATACAGATGACACAGTCACTATGCCTCTGGTTCCTCCACCACAGATGTGGAAGTTCTGCTACAGCAAGACTTCAAAAACATCTTAGATGGTTCTAATCAAACCAGCTCTGAGTCAACACACAAAAAAAAATGTGTCCATGGCCTTTGGCACCTGCCAAGAACTGGTGAAACTGTCATCTGTGTCCATCTTCTCCACCATGGATGACTCCCAACTTAAAGTGATTACTTCCTTCAAGTAACTTGATGTATGGTTTGACAGCAAGTTTAACTTTACTGCCAACATCAATGCTATCCATGCAAAGGTCAGACCTAAACTTGATGCCTTATACCACAATGAAGATTACCCTTCCCTTGAGATTTGCCAAGAGCTTGTCACCAAAATCGTGCCTCCAGTCTTTGACTATGAGGACCTGGTCTATGTTTCTGCCCTCTCCACCTCACTGGCCAGACTGGATACCCACTGTAACTCCTTCTGCCACTTTGCAAACAACTCATCCTCTTGAAGTCATCCCTGCTTACTTTATCCATCACTGTCCATTCTCCCTCAACCATCTTGTCACCAGATGCAATATGCCTCCTTTTTATCTAAATATTGATTTGGGTCCCTTCTCTCTGGTATCTGGTGATAATCATGCAACAAAAATAGTGTGACCATTCAGTGCGTGTTCTTAATAGCATGGCATATTTGAGTAATTGTGGCATTACAGTGCATTACATGTCTGTCATGAGCTTCACTTACACTTTACAGTGTTAACACATGGCACTAAATTTCTGGTACAGCCTTACAGTTTGACTTTTCCCTAGATTGATTGTGCAGCTAATCTCTGTGCTCAGCTGCTCAACTGCAAAGATCCAAACTATAATTTATGGTTCCGCATTCAACACAGTAAAATATCAAGATCTATGTATGCTCTGCAGTGAGTTCAGAGCTGTACGAAAGTCAGCAAGTTCTGCTAACGCTCCGTAGTTAGTTCAGAGTTGTATAAAAGTCAGTGAAGTAAAGTTTTATTTATGATCTGCAGTAAGTCTACACGCAGTGCAGTGCTGCCACTAGCAGGTGATCATTGGGAACTGTGCTGTAGCACTTTTTTTTTGTTGGTATTTAAAATCATAATTGAAAGAAAGGTCTCTACATAAAACAGATTATACTTTGATACTTTATTGAAGAATATATAAAAAATAGCATTTTTCACTTTAATAAATGCCATCAGCATTTAAAAAATAAATAAGTGAAGCTGGCCCAGTGGCACTGGACACCACACCTTGTGTCATGCTGGCAACCTGGGTTCGGGAATGACCTCAGGTCATTGGGGAGCCTGCATGGGGAGGCAGGATTGAGCATTGGCTCTTCTCTCCCGAGGAGGGAGGGTTGCCCTCCCGCAGTCCTGCCATCACCGGGTGGAGGCCCAGTTACAGCACAGGTGAGTCAGGCAACTGGTATGATAGGGCTTCCCACAGTGTGCGGTGTGCATGTGTCTCCACACACATGCACTCACACCAAAGATGCGAGGATGAAGGGATGGGAACAACAAGGAAAAAGCACCATAAACACATAATAGAAAAAAACAGAGAAATAAATAAGTATTCCTCTACTCCAGTATTCCATTAATTAAAGATCAATTGCAGAGTTTTTAAAATGCTTTTAATATATTTTATTTGTGTAACCCCCCTGTTACCCGGGGTAACTAGAATCCCAGTAAGACCTAATGGTAGGCAGGGAAGGCAGCTTGTGAAACTCCAGTTAAATGGATTTCACACTGTCTCACTCTGTTCTCAATCTCAGCTGAGACTGAGGGATGACATCACCATAGAACTATCACAGCTACATGAGCCACATTGGAATCTGCAGATGGGAGTTAGGTTAGAATGTTGGGAGTTTTTGAACAGTGGAGAGCAGCTGTGTGTGAGCAGTCTTGAAGAGAGGATCACAGCAGTCTGTGCTCAGGCTCTTGGAGCCTAAGCTCTGATATAGAGCTACTTTTAGGGAAAGGTGTGTGTTTCTGCCTAAAGAGGAACACAGTAAGCTGTTCTTGAAGTGGTGGACACTGCTGTTACTGGTCTCTGTGCCCCATCCCTGAAGGGATGGGGGTGGAAGGTTTGTCTGTTAGTCCGGGGGCAACCTCCTGGTTCTGGCTAGGGAAGAAGCTGCCTTATTTTCTGAAATGTGTTGTGGCACCAGAAGCTGTCAAGATCCGCCTGTTGGGCACCTGCAACCAAAGGGTGAGTTCTGCTCTTGTCAAAGGGCCTATGTTTCACCTGAACTGTTTTAAAGTGGGGATTGGACTGCTTAATCAGTGGGAGGCCTAGAGGAATAGGCTAAGTCAAAGTAAAAGTATGGTCAAGTCCAGCACAAGGGGAAAGTCAAGACATGTAGAGGAAATGTGCTATACATTTACCCTTTAATCTACACTGCCAAGCTTTTCAGGAAGAGATGTTTAAGTATGTTCGAGTTTAGTACAAGGGGAAAGTCAAGACATGTAGAGGAAATGTGCTATACGTTTACCCTTTAATCTACATTGCCAAGCTTTCAAAAAAGAGTTTAATGTCCAGAGAAATGGGCGGATATGGATTGTGGAAGCTGGAGGTGGGAGACCGCCCCATCTTTAGTAACCAGATTCACCTCTACAGATTTGCTCTGTGGCCCTTTTACTTTGCCTCAGGCACTTGGCCAGCGCTGAGGGAAGTACCCAGATTTGGGATTGAAAGGAAATTTCCCTTAAGGAGTCGAAGGCTCTAAGCTGGTTTAGGGAGCCACCAGGACAATGTGTCCACTGCCATATGGACAGTGATCGAGTGGCTGGCAGGGGAGCTGGGCCAGGAAAAACCCAAATAGTGTACAAGTCGGGCTGTGTACCCAAAGCAGCGTGCAGGTCCACACTGTGTGCCTGGGTGGGTTCAGAGCCTGAGGGCTGAAGTGTTGAAGAAGTGTTCTGTTACTCTTATCTGCATTACCAGGAATGTAGCCCCATGGGGGTCCATCTATGCTTTGTTTGTTCAGTTTGGATGTGAATAAAAGCCACACTTTAGAATCCCATTCCTGGTATTAGACATTACAGTTATTGCTTCCTGTGTTCGGATTTACTTGGGTGCCCCTATGCAGAGTAGCCAAACCTAAGCCCTTGTGCCAAGTAACCTAGTCCTCCCTGAACCCAGTCCCCACCTGATACTGCTGTCAGCTTCAACAGCATACCACCTGTCATTTTGCAAAAAGGCAGGGGTGTAGGGATTACAAAATGGAGGCACTGCTTTGGATTTTTAAGTTAGGGAGGAAAGGTGCTCGGGCAAGGGGCTAGTGTTTTGGTTATCTGGCAGTGGGTAGCCCAAAAAGCTAAAGCAAGTTAACTAGTGTGTAGCTGTGTGCTGTGGTTCATATACTGCTGTTAAAATGCCAACTCTTTACCAAGGAGCAGTAAAGCTGAAAGAGTATGCCCTTGTCCTGCATCAAATATTTACAGCGTTTTTGCCAGCTTTTAAAAAAACTGTGTGTGATAAAGAAAAATGTGGAAGACTAGGGGTAGCAACAGGAAAATTGTGCCCTGGATGTTGGAAATGCTTTCTAGTAAACTGTGTGATAAAGAAAAGTGTGGAAGACTAGGGGTAGCAACAGGAAAATTGTGCCTTGGACGTTGGAAATGCTTTTTAGTAAACTGAGAGACTTGCTGTGTTAATGGCCATGCTAAATGGTTGAAATGGGCTCCCACTGTGGATTCAGTTTGAAGGAAAAAAAAAAGTGATTTGCAGTTTAAATTTGCCTGCTCAATGACCGCCTTGAAGAGAAGAGTACTTGCGAGGGAAAGAGGCTCATTTGCATGGCGTCGTGTGATTGATGAGACTGCAATCAGTCCCACCCCCCCAGCCAGCTCTATAGTGACTGCCCAGCATCCGAGAGGGAGTGTTAGAGGAGTGCATGTACTGGCTTGGTGGAGGAGTGTCGTGGTGATTAAAAAGGGCTGTAAACGTATTAAAAATAGACTTTGCTATTTAAAATCGGGCTCAACCCGAATCTCGATCGACTGGATTGTGAGTGTGGTCATCGGAGAGACGATCGGCAGAATTGCCCACCCACTCCCTTTCTGAGGCCTCCAAGACTGGCTGCAGGCTGTTTTCCATCGCAGTAAACAGCTACTGATAACAGTGAGTACCATCAGTAAAAATTGCTCAAACAGTGTTTTTCTGCCAAAAGCCAGCTGAATATGTGTGCAGCAGTGTAGTCGCTTTTCAAATAAAGACTGTGTCAAGTTTTACCAGCAAGAGCAAGTCTGTTAAGCCATTGACTGTGAGCATAGTTATGGATTCAGCATCAGTTTAAAGTTTCAAAGCCAGTAGAGAGACTGTGAGTTGCAGCAAAATGTGCAGCACTAGTTACAGGCAATCCTATGCTTGAAATCCTGAGGCTTTAGGGGACTGTGAGCTAAAGAAATGTTTTCAGCAAGTGAAGAGTCAATGGCAAATCATATAAATGTGCTAGGAAAAGAACAGTGCAAGTTTGTGCAGTTTTGAGCAAAGCTATCAGTAGTGTGTGTAAATCGGATGCGCAGTGGCTTGACCCGATTTCTGAATGTTGATGTGCAGGACTGCTGCCGCCGCCATTACAGGGTGGGGTAGTGATGTAAACACAGCAGCAGAGAAGCCATTTTAAAAAGTAAAAGAAAGTGTTCAGTGAAGTGGGACTTTTAGTAACAGTGAGCATTTTTTTGTTTTCTCTGCAGTCATGGCCTCAGGACCAGCCCACTACCCGGATCATGCCCGGGCTGCAGTAGCAGCAGAAGTAAATAAGTTAAGGGACATTGAAAGGTGTTGCTATGGAGGACAACTGCCTTCTCATGTGGCGATTCCTGGATATCCAGTGCAAGTGTGTCTAATATGCTTAAATGCTGGAAGGGACATCTTCATGGTACCTCACTGCTCTGGGTGCCTAATGAAATACGGCTTGTATAAAGAGCCCAAGATTCGTTTGGCTCCCACATGGACAAATGTTCAGGAATCCGTAGTTGGCAGCACACAGCACCAGGTGGAGCCTGTTGAGGAAGGCCCCTCGGGGGAGTGTGGCACAAAGCTAGAGGGTGCAGATTTGCAGACAGAACCATATGCTGATGTTTCAGATGCTGGATCGCAGAGAGATAATTCAGACAGAGCATCAGTAGACCCCTGGAGGGGGGGCCCTAGCCCAAGTCTCATAGGAGAAGATGAGATGAGGGAGGCCTTTGAATGGGAAGTATGGAACTCCGCGCCCAGTGATAAGTGGATAGTCTCAGGAGTGAGGATGACTGCTCACTCCTGGGCACAGATTCTCAGTGAGGAAGAAGAAGAAGAGGGGGAACCTATGTGGTCTTGTGAAAAAGGAACAGGTACACAGCCTCAAGCTCTTGCCTCAGAAGAATACATGGAAGAGAGTGGTGTTGCCACTGCCCTGGCTGTGCAAGAAGAAGTCAGGGATCCATTTTTCATCTCATGGAGAATGTGTATTTGGCAGAACCAGGACTGGCCACCCCCAAGCCAGGCCAGCGGTCTCAGGTTGACCAAAGCTAGTAAAGAGGAGAGACTGGTTCGTAGGAAGACAAATGAAATCTATGGGATGTCCTTGCCTACCTTTCCTCATAGAGTCTGGGAGGAGATTGAGAACAGCAGGAAATCCTGGATCTGGGCTGAAGCAATGAAATGTGTGCATCCTGGTGCAAACAAGCATGTCAGGAACAGACTGTTTCATGAAAAATACAGCCAGTGGAAAACAGGCAGGACACTGTTTATGGACACTGTTCGAATAGTGGATGGAGAGGGATGTGAAACCTTTCACAGTGTGAATTATGTGCGTCCAGATGGGGTAATAATTCAAGCTCCTGACCCACTGTACTATTGGCCTCAATGCAAAGACCTCCCTGCAAATGTGCCCGTGCCTACCAGATGGAAAGCAGAGCAGTGGTAGTCAATACTGCCACACCAACCATTGCAGATCCTTTGTTGTTCCACCAGTATGGACATCCAGGACTCAGGTGACCCACATTCATCAGTTCTACAGTGTACTGGCCTTCCAGAATCCATCGACTGGCCCACCAGATGACTTCAGATCCAGAGAGGACACCAGCCCAGCTGTATCCTGATCCATTGCCTGGTAATCGGATGACATCAGACCATCTGTTTTCCTTTTTGCTCCTGTTCTAAGGTTCCATCTCCAGAGATGACATCTTCCCAGCAGTTTCCAGATGTGCCCTCCTGTAATTCCCGGAAGATGTCCGCCCAGCTGCATCGGAAGAATGCTGCCAGGGAGAGTCTTTGGCTGAGGAGCAGGTCGGTGTGTATTATTCTTTCTACAAGGGGCTGGTAAGTCCAAACTTTTCTATCCTTATGACATTGCAGTACACACCCTACACTAGCAGACTCCAGAATGTGTGAACTGTCCTCAAAGACTCTCCCCTTCGGGACTTTGGCCTGTTAGAACTGTGCTTCAACGGGCTCCAGCCCAGGAGAGACTCTTTAATGGACTAGCCTTCGGGCATTGTGGTCACTAGATGGGACTTTTAGGGCACTCCATCTCCCAAATGTGTATTGTAAATAATGTCATTGTTTTTCTACTGTTTTCTAGTGTATATACTGTTTTTCCACCTTTTCTAAAAAAAATATTTTTGGGATTCTCCACTGTTTTGATGGTAGGGGTTTAGATAGACTGTGTATGCAGATTAGGAGTGTGTGTTGTCTTTCTTTTTCTTGCAGGTGTTGCTGAAGAAGATAGAAGAGAAGACAAGAAGAGGAGGAGGGGTTCATCAGAGTTCCTAACTAGTATTTTAGTGTGTAGTATTTAAAGTACTGTTGTTGTTATTGTAGTAACCCTTGCCTTCCACAGGTGTGGTTGTGGGGGTGGGAGGCAGTAAAGTAATGTAATGGTATGGTATTAGCTCTTAGTGTGTGGTTGCAGGGTGCCCAAGGTTGGGGAGGTCCCCGGGTTGTTTTTATTTTGGAGTGTTAAGTTAGATGCAGACAGATTTTCCCTAGAGGGCTGGGGGGGATAGACAGGCTGTGGTCCTGAATGGCCATAGGGACTGCAGTGCTGAGCTATTAGGGCTATGCTCTGGACAGTTCTACCAGAGCCACTAGGCACCCATAGTTAGTGGGTAGAGTAGAGGCTGATATGTCAGCCACAGGCCTCCTAGGCCCTTAGTGTTTGCCTGCCTGTGCTCGCACATGGTAGAAGGGGGCCTGATCACCCCCCCTCCGCAGGTGGTACATAGGGTGGGATGGCCTAAGCTGGGTAAATAATGACTGCGGACAGTCATTTTCCTGGCCCAGGGTGAATGTAACCCCCCTGTTACCCGAGGTTACTAGAATCCCAGTAAGACCTAGTGGTAGGCAGGGAAGGCAGCTAGTGAAACTCCAGTTAAATGGATTTCACACTGTCTCACTCTGTTCTCAGTCTCTGCTGAGACTGAGGGATGATATCACCTTAGAACTATTGCAGCTGCATGAGCCACATTGGAATCTATAGATGGGAGCTAGGTTAGAATGTTGGGAGTTTTTGAACAGTGGAGAGCAGTTGTGTGTGAGTAGTCTTGAAGAGAGGATCACAGCAGTCTGTGCACAGGCTCTTGGAGCCTAAGCTCTGATATAGAGCTACTTTTAGGGAAAGGTGTGTGTTTCTGCCTAAAAGAGGAACACAGTAAGCTGTTCTTGAAGTGGTGGAGACCGCTGTTACTGGTCTCTGTGCCCCATCCCTGAGGGGATGGGGGTGGAAAGTTTGCCTATTATTCCAGGGGCAACCTCCTGGTTCCGGCTAGGGAAGAAGCTGCCTTATTTTCTGAAATGGTTGTGGCACCAGAAGCTGTCAAGATTCGCCTGTGGAGCACCTGCAACCAAAGGGTGAGTTCTGCTCTTGTCAAAGGGCCTATGTTTCACCTGAACTGTTTTAAAGTGGGGATTGGACTGCTTAATCAGTGGGAGGCCTAGAGGAATAGGCTAAGCCAAAGTAAAAGTATGTTCAAGTCCAGCACAAGGGGAAAGTTCAAGACATGAGGAGGAAATGTGCTATATGTTTACCCTTTAATCTACATTGCCAAGCTTTCAAAAAAGAGTTGTTTAATGTCCAGAGAAATGGCCAGGTATGGATTGTGGAAGCTGGAGGTGGGAGACCCCCCATCTTTAGTAACCAGGTTTACCTCTACGGATTTGCTCTGTGGCCCTTTTACTTTGCCTCAGGCACTTGACCAGTGCCGAGGGAAGTACCCAGATGTGGGATTGAAAGGAAATTTCCCTTAAGGAGTCAAAGGCTCTAAGGTGGTTTAGGGGAGCAACCAGGAAAATGTGTCCACTGCCATATGGACAGTGATCGAGTGGCTGGCAGGGGAGCTGGGCCAGGAAAAACCCAAATAGTGTACAAGTCAGGCTGTGTACGCAAAGCAGCATGCGTGTCTGGGCTGTGTGCTTGGTGGGTTCAGAGCCTGAGGCTGAAGTGTTTAAGAAGTATTTTGTTACTCTTATCTGCATTACCAGGAATGTAGCCCCATGGAGGTCTGTCTATGCTTTGTTTGTTCAGTTTGGATGTGTACAAAAGCCACACTTTAGAATCCCATTCCTGGTATTGGACATTACAGTTATTGCTTCCTGTGTTCAGATTTACTTGGGTGCCCCTGTGCAGAGTAGTCAAACCTAAGCCCTTGTGCCGAGTAACCTAGTCCTCCCCAAACCCAGTCCATTCCTGGTACTGCTGTCAGCTTCAACAGCATACCACCAGTCGTTTTGCAAAAAGGCCGGGGTGTAAGGATTACATTTGCTTGCCATGAGAACAACCATTCCATATGTGTTTTAAGTAATGTGCAGGAATGGTAATTTTTGAGTTTGTTGTGACTTGCAGGCACAGACAAACTTATTGCTATAAGAGGTGCTATACAGTGGTGTGCCCTATGGAAAGCTTAGTTTCAAGGGGCAGGTCAGCGGCAGGTGAATCAGTCTGCAGGCTGGTGATAACTCCCTTTCAGCTGTTGGGGTGGAGTTGGCCAACTTTTCAAAGAACAGAGCCACACCCAATAGTGGTGTGGCTCAGTCCTTTGATATTGCATTCCTACATTTTTACATTCCTGGTTGCATGTTCACACTGCTGTAGCTTACAGTGTGAATATGTTGAGCCCAGGCTGTCAGCATGCCCCCTCCCAGTTTCAAATCAACAAATGGCAGTGGCTATCGATGTCTGCTGCTTACAATCCCTCTGTCAGCATGCCCCCTTCCAGTTCATTTGTTGAAGGGGGAGCCCACTCCCCATCAGCATAATGCACCCCCCATTAGTTGTGTGCCAAGGGGGGGTGCCCAATCCCCCTCGGCTCATGTCCCCCCCAAACATTCAGTATGTGCTGATGGGGTGCCCAATCCCTGTCGGCTACAGCCCCCCCAACAAACACTCAGGTTGCACACTGAGAGCCCACCCCAGCATGCCAAAGTCCCTGTTAAAAAAGAAAACCTTTCCGCTCTGGATTTTTTTTTTAACCTGTAAACCGAAAATGGTCCCTCGTAGTCTGCTGTGCCCCCCTCCCCCAACCCACTCCCACCCTCTGCGCACACACGTCCCCACACCTCCCCTCACCTATACTTACCTCTGGAGCCAGTGCAATGATCTTCGATGGACCTGGAAAACGTTTGCACTCTTCAAAGCTGACTGCGAACTTGAGGAAATGCTAGTAAGCTGTATAATGGCATAAATGGGTTTATTTCAACTTTGGTGCATATCTCAGCCATTTGTGTGAATTTTGGCACCAAAGTTTCAACATGGGGTTCTTGGGACCCCACTTCATGAATTCAGTGACTGTCATCTGGTTATTCAGTCCCGAAAGGTGATTTCACGGTCACTGTGTGGAATCACCTTTCGGGACTGATTAACAAAATGACAGTGTCACTGTTCATAAGGTGGGCTCCCAAAAAGCCTATTTTGCAAATTTTGTGAAAAAAATTCCAAAAAATGACTGTGTTATGAGTGTGCATTGTGCAGTTTCCATGCACAATTGTAACGTCACAAATCTGTAATATTTTCACTCTAGATTTTCAAAGTTGGTATTTTTTTACACCTCCTCATGAACAGTACAGCTGCCATTTTTCAAACCCTGGCCAAAATGTGTTATTGCACTTCCAGTGCAGAATTGTGCTGTCACTGTGGGAAATCAGTGTTTGGGACAGATTACAAAAATCAAAGTGACACTGTTCATGAGCAGAGGTTCCAAAATGCCTTTGTTGAAAATTTTGTGACAAACATCCATATAATGACTGTGTTACAAGGTTGCATTGTGCAGTTTCCATGCACAATTGTAACTTCACGAATTTGTAATATTTTCACTCAAGCTTTTCAACATTGTCAATTTTTCACACTTCTTTATGAACAGTACAGCTGCCATTTTTCCCATTTTGTCCAAAATGTGTTTTCTCACATCTGGTGCACAATGGCATGGTTGCTGTGGGAAATCAATGTTCGAGACAAATTAAGGAAATCATAGTGACAGTGTTCATGAGCACAGGTCACAAAATGCCTATGTTGAAATTTTGGTAAAATAATTCCACTAAATGACTGTTGCGAGCGTGTGTTATGCAGTTTCCACGTACGCTCGTATGTTCGATCATTTTTAATATTTTCACTTTTTTTTTTCAACATTGCCATCTCTTCACACCTCCCTATGAATGGTACAGCTGTAATTTTTCACATCCTGCCCGAACTGTGTTTTAACACATCTGGTGCAGAATGGCATAGTCACTGTGAGAAAGCAACATTCGGGACAGAGTAACAAAATCACAGTGCCACTGTTCATGAGCAGAGGTCCCAAATGCTTTCATGAGGTTCGGGTCACAAAAGGCCATGTTGAAAATGTGTAGTACAAATACCAACAAATGCCCAGGGCATTAGGGTTTCTATCCATAATGTCCCCCCCCCCCATGGTGGGGCTCCAGTGCCCTCATCTTCTCTAAACCACAGACACATCTTCACTCTTCAAAGCCAGATCACAAATTGAGGAAACAGGTATGCACTTCACTGTATTTCAACAGGAATTTGAACTTGGTGGCATGGCTTGTTCTTTCTGCCGGGAACTGTAATCCTGTCAATCGGTGCATACCAACAGCAATTCCAAAGACGGACTTTGGCATTAACAAATGCTTGTTCTTGTTCATTTGTTATTTTACTGCCTGTCTTTTTTTAAAGTTTCACAGAAAAACTCTTAGACATTTTCAGACCTGCTGGCAGAATCTTGGGTGAGTGATGATTCCATTCAAGCAACAATTACATCATTTTCCTAAAGGATCTGACAGCTCAGTACACCATATTATGACATTCAAAAATCAGTCTTCCAGTTTTCTGGTGGTGGCCTGTATTAATCAAATTATTCCAGTAAAACACCATGAGTAGATATCTATCAGTTTCCCTAAGTTGATCAACACTTTGTGCTCTGTACCCCCCCAAAAAAACACATCAACAACATGACATGCTCTTAAGATGAACATTTTTGTTTCCTTAGTTCTCTTACTGCCCTGAATGAAACTCAGTTGCTTCCTTATTATTTCAAAGTATTGTTCCCTAAAAATTATTGATTAATCTGTGTAACTAAATATTTATCTGTAATGCTGCACTGATAAAATTCCATAGGCAAGGTCTTCAGACATTTGAAAGTAAATATGAGTTGTTGCCATTTTACAGTCTGCTGTACAATATGTGTGTGTGTGTGTGTGTGTGTGTGTGTGTGTGTGTGAGATATAGGTGGGTGGGTGGGTGTGTGTGTAATATGGGTGGGTGAGTGTACTGAGCTGCTAGGACCGGGAGGAAAATTATGTCATTGTTGCCTTAATGGAATGAGCACTCACCCAAGATCCCGCCAGCTGGTCTAAACATGTTTGAAGGATTGTCTGTGAAACCATCAAATGGGGAGCATTAAAACAGCAAATGTACATGACAAATGGCAATTTCTTCTTTTCATATGTAACAAATAAGGCCTGGCTATCCTTATGTTAGGGAAAAGAAGTAAAGTTTTTATTATGTTTATATCTGCAGTTGATATTTAATAACATTTCTTTTGGCATCATTTGGAATCACTGCATGCAGTAGGTATACACTAAATTAAGCTTGTAACTGAAAGTTATATGCTATGCCATACAGGTAATCACACCTAGATCTGTTACCATATTCAGAAATGATAGCTCCGATTAATTTCACAGTGTATTTGTACTTCTTGCGTGCATCTTGCACAAAAGTACCTGCAACAAGTTGTTCAATAACAGAGGTATTAAACCACTGTTCTGATATAAGAAATTCTAAGAATCTCCATATGTAGGGATTATGGCCACCAATAAAATGATTAAATTTTTGGTGCCATGCCTCCAAAGCATTTATTGTACAAGGCAGATCAGACTGCACTGCCTTAACAGTTCCAGAGATCATCTGGGAACAGTGATCTCCTTCTGCCACCCCACACTAGTGGTCGTCCCAACCAAGTGTCCTCAAAGTAGTTGAATAGTGCTGAGATCAGTTCTGCATTCATAGAAAAAAATCCAAATGCCATAAGTTCATCAAAAGTAGTTATTACATCAGCAACTGGCACACATGCCAATGCAAAGAGAAATATAATGTGTAGTGCAAAACCTTGGTCTGTAATGTAACACTTGCACAATTCTGAGTGCTCCTGCACCTTCATCCATATTGCCTGGCATAGATGAAAGAAACAGTCACACAACTGTGGTTGTGGAAAAGAGGATTTAAAAGATTTCATGGCTGTAAGTTCAAAATCTATTAAGACACTATCAAGGGACAGAGTGCCACACAGACAGTGCAGCTCAGTAAAAACTTTGGTGTAGGAGAAGGCACTGCTTGATGTCATCAGCACATAAACCAAATGAATCACAGTGTAAAACTATTCCCCATGAACTCTATACAATTGGCCAAAGATGTATGGGCAACACTTGAAAATCCCATCTGCAAACCAATGGGGGCAAGCTTTTAATGACTCCAAATCCTTTGCAGTTGAAAACAACATGATCCTTCATTTACAGCACCAGAGTTAAACATCTGAATCTGTTCTCCCTTGTGTGTCAAACAGTACTCAGGTGGCAGGACGAATGACCTGGCATCACCAGGGTTGGGAGGTGACCATATGGTCACTCTTCTAATCCTTCACACAGTCCGTTTAAGCAGAGGCATGGCAGGTAGTTGAAGAGACACAGAGGGCAATAGACCAGACACACCTGACACCACAATCTGGTGAGTTATCTCACTGGATGAAGTAGCTTGGTCCTTCATATCTGCAATTGCCTCTTTCACAGCCACCACAGATGGATCAGGTGCGTGATTATGTTCCCCTACCATCTTCAGCATAGAAGCACCACTCAAATGCAGCCCAGCAGCACAGTGGCCTTTGTCATAATTTAGGCATTTCCAGTATGATTTCTCACCCACAAGCATTCTCAGTGGTACAAAAAACTTGCATTGAGTTAGCCATAGGCAAGTAGTGCAGCATAAAGTTCTATTTGTGATCAGCGCAGTTCCCAATGATCACGTGTTAGTGGCAGCACTGCACTGGACTTGCATACTGTGACAGCACAGAAATTCAGTATGGGTCGGTAAAGGTGTTTGCTGCACTACATTTACTGCTGGATTCTGATGAAATTAGATGGGTAACACTTGGACTTTTCTGACTGCAAATAGGCTTGTGAACACAAGCGCTGTTTATGCTCTCAAGCATTTTTTTTATAAGTGCTGTATTTGACAAGCGCTGAACTATCAGTGCTATAATGAACTGCGCTATTACGGTCACATGGTGTTGACAGTAAACTCTTCTCTCCTATATCACATCACTCCTCTCCATTGTCCCCTCTGCCTCCTGCTCCGTCTGATCCAGGGACTATCAAAACTTTGCTTTGCCATGTCCCCGTAACTCAGCTGGTCAATCAGTCTTCACCTATAATCTTTCCTTAAGTTGGAACCCGCTCCCCTCTTCCTTCTATGTCACTACCTTCCTTTCCTCCCTTAGATATTAGCTGAGCCTCCTTTCCTCCTTATCCCTGCTCCTGTTTCCCTCCTCTTACCAGTCCCTGTGCACTTACTGTATGTTCAGCTGCCTGAGTATGACTTGTTTTCTCATTGTGCGCTTCAATAGTCCATGTGTGCTCTGACTTTGCGCTATTTGTAACACTGAATCTGTTTATACAATGTATTTTTATCCTTTGCTCCCCTCCCTGAGGTCAAACCTGGAAATGAGTTTCAGCTCAGTGTGCATCTTCTGGTCACCAATTTTTCAAATAAAAACATTTCCATTTTATTTCTCCCTTGGAATGCAATGCCTGATGTCAGGATGCTCCTCAAAGCATAATCCATCCCATGCTCCTATCCTCCCATATGCCCTGGATGCTGCCTACTGTTTAACACAAGAAGGTAGCCATGTAACGAAGTCTGTCATGCTTCTTCCCCAGAGAGCAAACCATACAATTAGGTATTCATTCTTCCTTTGCCAGCAGCAGCTCTTCAGGTCCCAAGCTAAGTCAAGAATCCACTTTCCCATAATGTTAAGTGACTACTGTTCAGTGCTACAGAGCCAGCCCATTCAGTTAGAGTTTTAATGAATATAGTTTTGAAACCATAGGTACAGGTCAATCTAAAAAAAAAAAAAAATGAGTCAGACTAAAAATAGTATAACGTATAACAAGACTTGTTTTTCAGGTGGTCCTACTTCCACCTAACATGCTGATAGTATAGTAGAGTAGTAGAGTTGTATTACTTTATTGACACTGAAGCAATTAAGATACAGTATTTAAACTGAAGCCCTGCTGCCTGTCTTTTGTGGTGTTATATGTGGTAACTTGTGATTCCTTCCCATACTGCTTTTGTTTTTCAAAAGTTGCACTGTCCTAGCATTCTAGGCAGTTTTCCTTCTATCTTTGAAAACAGGTTCAGAAGCAATTGTTTGAATGAGCAGTGCATGAGGGTCACTTGGCTTCTTTGCATGGAATCACTGCACTACCTGCATCACATTCATTACTTTTTAAAACACTTTATGATGCAGCAGTTTATTTATGAAAGGGTCTATGCTAAACACTACTAATCTGAAACATCTGCTTCATTCTTAAGATTCCAGAATACTCAACATTAAATAACAGATAAGGTCTACATTTTTTTTTTAAGTCACGCTTATTTCTCTTCCTCTCAAAAATAAGCAAAATCTTAAGTTCCTTACAGGAATTTGTCCATACAGCTTGTAATTATTAATCTTCCTGTTAGTACAGTAGATACATAGATACATAGAATGTGATGGCAGATAAGGGTCGCTGGGCCCCCTAATCTGCTCAATTGTCTTTTCTTTCTTTTTTTTACCACCTTTTATTTAGACCTTACTTAATCCACAGCGCAATCTGTTATCCCCACCACATTATGCCAATGATTCCCTTGTGCCTATCCCAGGCATTTTAGAACTCAGTCGCTATTTTCACACTCACTACCCCCACTGGAAGGCTATTCCAAGTATTCACCACCTTTTCTGTGAAAAAGTATTTCCTCACATCCCCTCTGAATTTACCCCCTCCAGCTTCATATCATGTCCTTTGTTATAAAGCACCTTTTCTCTGAAAGATACTCTCTGCTTGCAATCCATTAACCCCCATAAGGTGTTTAAAGGTTTCTGTCATATCCCCCCTTCCTCTCCTCCAGAGTGCACATATTTAGCTCCTTTTGCCATTCCTCATAGGGCTTTTGTTGCAGACCCTGCACCATTTTGGTAGCCTTTCTCTGGACCACCTCTACTCTGTGTCCTTTCTGAGATGTGATTTGCAGAATGGTACACAGTACTCAAGATGGGGTCTTACCAGAGATTTATATAGGGGCAGAACTGCCTCCATCTCCCTGCTGGCAATATCTCTTCCTATGCACCCCAGCATCCCACTAGTTTTTCAGTCTGTCTTGTCACACTGTCTGACCAGATTTAGGTCATCCAATATGATTACCCCAAGGCCTCTTTCCTGTTTGGTCTCTGTTAGTATCACTCCACCAATTGTGTACTCCTTTTCTGGGCTCCTATGGCCAAGGTGCATTATTTTTCACTTTTTTTGCATTAAAACCCAGTGGTCATACACTTGATCACTCTTCCAGTCTTTTCAGATCCCTGCACATTCTACTTTCCCTCCCCCAGTGTCTACTCTGTTACAGATCTTGAGTCATACACAAAGAGGCAGACCTTCCTTCCAGTTCTTCTGCTATGTCACTTCTAATGATATTGAAGAGGATCAGTACCAACACAGATCCCTGAGATACCACACTGGTCATCCTCCCTCCCTTCTTTTGAGTGCACTCTATTTACCACTACCGTCTGTGTCCTATCCACTAATCAGTTTCTGATCCAGGCTACCACTTTATTATCTGCTCCCAAATTACCCAACTTGTTTACCAGTCTCCTATGTGGAATGGTGTTAAAAGCCTTGCTGAAAACCAGGAAGGCCAAGTCCACTGCTCCTCCTTGATTTAGCTCCTTTGTCATCCAGTCAAAAATATCAATCAGACTTGTTTGGCATGAACTGATCTCTATGAAACCCTGCTCCTTTGGGTCCTGTAATCCACTGGATACAATATATTCCACACTCCTTAACTTTAATAGTGTTTCCGTTAACATACCCACCACTCCTTCAGCTCAGTTACACTAAAACAAGTTGAGGACTTGCTCCTTTAGCTAGACACAAGGAAAGGTGCTAGCACTGATCTTCTTGAACCATTTTTCCTAAAAATGGCCTATCACAACTTGGCTGTCCCCATTACCCACCTGTTTAACCTGTCTCTAACTCAAGGTATCCTTCCTTCAGTTTGGGAAACTGCCCATGTCATCCCATTATTCAAATCTGTTGATCCTGGTGATCTCAACAACTATAGACCTATATCTTTGCTGTCAACACTCTCCAAGCTACTAGATAAATGAGTCAATCAAAAAAATCAGGCACTGCCTCCACTCCTACAACTTGGTTAACCCAATGTAATCTGGTTTCAGGCCTTGTCATAGCATGATCTCTGCCCTTGCCAAAGTCTCTAATGACTGGCTAATTGCCTTGGATGATAAGCAATATGTAGATGCCTTGTTCCTGGATCTAACCAAGACCTTCAATACGGTGGACCATTCCTTGCTCCTGGGCATACTACATAACTTTGGACTGGATAGTGCAGCCACAAATGATTCAATAGCTATCTGATAGGATGCTCTCAGAAGGTAAAAGCTGAAGGGGCTCTCTCCTCTACAACAACTCTACAGAGAGGCATCCTTCAGGGCTGTATTTTGGGCCCACTTCTGTTTGCTATGTATATTAACAACATTCATTCTGGAATAAAGTCTGCTAATATACACCTATTTGCTGATGACACTGTGCTGTATATTTCTAGGCCATCTCCAGAAACTATGTGTCATGACCTGCAACTTGAATTCTGACACCTTCACAAAAAACTGCTTCTAAATGCAAAGAAAAAAAAAACAATGATATTCTCTCCATCCTTGAAGTCATCTCATACTCTTAACATGGGTGATGTACCTCTGATCACCACACTTCTTGGTGAACCCCTTGAATATGTCTCAAAATTTAAATACCTTGGTGTATGGATCAACAATAAACTGTCCTTCTCTGAACGTATAGAGGAACTCATCAAAAAACTTAATCAGAGGCTTGGCCTATTCCTTAGAATTAAGCACCTCCTCACAGTTGAAGTTAAAACCAGACTTGTTCAAACCACATTCCTCCTTCTACTGGATTATGCGGATATTCTATATGGATAAGGTACCAGTGCTGTGCTGTCCAAACTTGACATCTTATACCACAGGGCTATAAGATTCATTAAAGGAACACTGTACTCAATGCATTACTGTTCTCTGTATAGACTGGTGGGTTGGACGTCACTCAGCTACAGACAGCAGAGAAATGCAGTCCTTTGGACTTACCGAGCCATCATAAAGAAGCTCCCACAATATACTGTTTACCTATCTGTCCCCCTTGTAGCTATACACTAAGAAGCCTATCTTATTTATCCCTGGCAATCCCCAGAGTCAGAACTTGCTTTGATGCAGCGTCCATAAGCCATTGCCTCCCTCTTCTATGGAACAAATTGCAAAAAATTCTCAAATTAGCCTAGCCAGTGAAATTATCTATGTTTAAAACCTTGTTCTCCCGAGCCTTCCCTGAATCCTGTAATTGTATGAAACGACTTCTGTTAAATTTTGCACTTTTATACCATCTCCCCACAATAATGCAATCTGTATCTGTCTTCATGCCAGTCTGCTGTCCTTCCTCCCTTCTCCCATCTTAGACCCATTATGACTTGCACATTTGTACTTTGTTATTCTCAGTATATGTAAATAATGTTTATGATGTTTATGCTACAACTTTGTGTAAGGATAAATTGTCTGCTATACTTTTTTTCGCACTACTATCATTGCACTGTCACACTGTCTTGCACTGTCTTCATTGCTTATTATATGTCCAGTGATGTTTCACCTGGTAAAATAAAGCTTGATTGATTGATTGATTGACTGATTGACTAATGTCACTCTAACAGGTCTATAATGGCTGCCTCTTCCTTGCTACCATTTTTATGAAGTGGGACTACATCTGCCCTTGTCCAGTCCTCTGGGACCTCTGGTGTCTCCAGTGATCTGTTAAAAAGATCTGTCAGAGGCACAGTTAGTACCTCCCCAAGTTCCCTTAGCACCCTTAGATGCACCCCGTGTAACCCCATAGCTTTGTCTACTTTCAGGGTATCAAATGCTTTCTGGACTCTCACTGCTGAAAATGTACTACTGTCCATTTCCCTCCCCTCAAAGCTTCTGCTGCCTTTTTGTGGTCCCTCACCCGACCCTTGTACTGTGAACATTGAACAGAAGTATTTGTTCATGATTTTTGCCTTTTCTTGATCCTCTGCTGTACAGTCAGCCCCCTTCATGATATTTGCCTTTTCCTGATCCTGCTCTGTACAATCAGTTTCTGCCTCTTTAGCAATACAGTCTTTCCCTTTGTCTTCATATTTTCACTAATATACCTAAAAATATCTTGTTCCTTTTTGATGCTCCCTGACCTATTCTCTCCTCAGTTTGTGCCTTTACTCTCCTTACTGCTTTGCTTGCTTCTCTTTGTTTTCCCAGTTATACTTCCCTATTCTCTTCTGTCTGGGTTCCCTTGTACCTTCTGAATGCTTATCTTTTAGTCTTTACCTTTTCTGCTAACTCTTTTGAGAACCATAGTGGTCTCCTCTTTTTCTTTAGCTTACTTGCTTAACACAGATGACTGTTGCCTTCACTATGCCTTCTTTTAGTCTTGCCCACTTTTCCTCCACCCCTCCCGGTAATCTCCCCCTGTCAGTTCATTCATGAGCATTCACCCATTTTAGTAAAATCAGCCCTTCTGAAGTCTAGGAACCTCACATTTTTGTGGTTGGATTCTGCAGCTGTTCTTATGTTGAACCATACTGTACGATGATCACTAGTCCCCAGATGGCTACCCACCTTGACATCTGCAACACTGTCCCTGTTAGTAAGCACCAGGTCCAGTATTGCCCCATCTCAAGAGGATTCATTAACTAGTTGCCTGTGGAATGCCCCATGTAGGGGTCCAGGATGTCCTTGCTTCTAGCTGATGCTGCAGCAGGGAGGTACCAATCTACATCCATCAGACTGAAGTCCTTCACCAGCAACACCTCTCCCTTTCCAGCCATTTTGCCAATTTTTTTCCAATATTACCTTATTTAAGTACTCCTCTTGCATTGGAAGCCTATAGATCACACCTGTCTGAATAGTGGCTCATTTTCCCAACTCAAGTGCAACCCACAGCTTCTCTGCCCTTCCCTGAGTTCCATGTATTTCCATTGCTTTTATGCTTTCCTTCACATAAGACAACACTTCCCTACTTTCCTTCTTACCTAGTCTCTTGTGAATAATGTGTAACCTGGTATGACCATGTCCAAGGCATGGTTTCCAGTGTACCATAACTCAGTAATGGCCACAGTATCCAGGTCAGCCTCTGACATTATGGCCTCTAGGTCTGGGACCTTATTTCCAAGACTCCTAGCATTAGCACACATGGCCTACCAGATTTTGTTAGCTCCTTGCTTGTTGCTTCTCCTTTTTTCCTGTGGTCCTCCCTTTCTCTCTTTTTTCATCTGCCTGCTTCATTTCCCCTTCCTCTTTTTCTAACCCCACAATTATTCAATTTACTTGAACTGTTCTAGAACTATCTTCCCACTGAAGTGCTATATACTCCTTCTCAGCCTGGGGGAAGGGGGCAGTTTCTGCTTCACCTTTTTCTTCTACCCCCCCAGCTAGTTTAGACATTTATTCAAAAAAACATTTAAACCATCCACTGATAACTGTGGTTTCCCTTTCAGAAGGATGCAGGCCATCACCTCTGTATAGGGAAATATTCTGCCAAGTTGGCCCCCATTTTGCAATGTAGCTATACCCCTCCTCTCTGTATCAGACCTTCAACCATGGGTTGAAAGCCTTGGTGTAGAGCTCTCTCTCTCTCTCTCTCATTCCCTTATCATAGAGAGGCAGTACTACCGCAAAAGCTGCAGAGCATGTTAACTGTTTAAGACTTTTTCCTAGCTCCCTAACTCCCCCTGCAGCATTGCTGTCCCATCCCTGAATAGGTCATCTGATCCCCAGGTAGGCAATGACATCCAGCTTCCCTTCCCTTCCTACTGAGCTAGCGATGCACAGTATTCGCTTCCCACCCTTCCAGGTCATGGCATCTAAAGGCCACCTGTCCTCCCTCTCCATCCCCTTTCCTATTCCTAACTATATCCACGTGACATTAGAGTCCCCCCACCAGAAGTTGCTTCCTCCTTTGCTGGGGTCCCCTTTCACCCTCCTTGGGGCCTCCACTTAAGAGGGCACCCACTTCCTCCCCAGCCACTACCACGGGTGCCTCCTCTTTGCTGTCCTGATCTGTCACAGCAGCTTAAGAATTCTGCAGGGGTATCCGTTTCAGCTGAGGAATGTGCCTGCAACCTGCTCAAACTTCTAGATCCAACCACCTCCTCTCATCTTGAGCCCACTATAGTCCAGCCACTCCTCCTATCCAACATCCTTTGAGGTAATGGTATCAGAATTGTTGGACCCTGGGTGGTGGGAAAAGATCTTCCAACTCTTAGTCAAGGCAGCCTCAAGTCTAGTAACCTTCTCTTGACTTGAAAGCAATGAAGCCTCAAGTCTAGAGACTTTCGCCATTAGCCCAGAGAGGTGCACACAGATGGGGCAGCACAGCAGTCTTCAGAAGATTTGCCTGAAGCCTGCAGCCCCACAACCAATGCACTGCATCACTCCCTTCATTACCTATTACTGCTTTCTTCATGTTTCCTGTTCTGCTTTCCCAGAACTCAGTAAGTCTAAGCATCCATACTACGAGTAACTAAACCACACAGCTTATAATTTTACAGATAAGGTTATGCTGTGACAAGTTATTTGTTTTTGTTTTTTCCCCTTTTTTTCTTATTTGTCACTTTAAGTCATCCTACTATTTTAAACACTCAGATGTTTAAACATGAAAACACTTAGACCTTTTACAATACAGTGGCCTACCCTTAACCTTATACCTAGAGCAACAGTGACTGCAACAACAGGAGAAACAGGTGCCTTATCTTAATCACCAGCAGAGTTCTCTGCTCCCCTGCTTCCTCTACTGAAGCCTTCAGACACCCAAGAAGCCTATCTTTCACCTGTTCCACTCCTTCACTGTTCCACTTACTCAATAGATGACAAACATATTGGGCACATTAGAAATGCCTTCTTATATATCCACAGAAGGACCACCCATCAGTGGAACTTCCTGACACCCCCAAGCCAGGAACAGAAGTCAGATGGCTGCTTCAAACTGTCTGCTAATAGGCTTAGGGACACAGAGGGGGCTGAGATTGTAAGTTACCCCACCTGCTGCTGAAAGTAGCCTGTTCTATAGCTATGCAAGCTCCACCCCTTATCGCAGTCTTTCCTCTTTACTGGAGTACTCCTAAGAGGGGCACAGTCCTAAATGCAGGAAGCCTGTAAGGTGCAATTTAGCAGGCTCACAATAGCTGCTTGCGATCCTGTTCTCCTGGATGTTGACTGGAACCCAACTGGCCCCTGCTTTCTCCCTCGGTGCAGCACACTAATTAGTGGAGATGTAGGGCAGAAAAAAACTATTCATCTTAACTTATAACTTGTAAATAACTAACTTGCAAAAAAAAGTAAAAACAATTTTCCCTTTGCTCCTGTTCCTTTATTTACTTCAAGGAAATGAATTCTGACATGCAGTCTTACAAAAAAAAATTAGTTTTTTTTTAATCTATGTTTCCTGCTTTTTCACTTTCCTGTGGAAGCAATAACACTAGCAAGCTATGTGGGCTGCCATTACACTGTCTAATGCCTGGACAGCAGATGACAGCATCAGTTTTACCTTTTGATATTACAGCAGTGGGCCAGGCCATGGTTATCCTTATTAATTGCAATCTAAAACAATTGAACTTGAAATGCAAAGAAAATGCACCATACACTAAAAAAGCAAATGCTGATGTTGTGCAAGCCAGTACTCTAACTGAGGAAAAACTCTTGTTATTTGAAATGGCCTTAAATGTTTTTTTTTTATTACTTATTGTACATGCTTCTGATTTTGCCACATTGAGATTATTTAGTTTGTACACAGCAGTTGTAAACTCTATTTTTTCTAAAAACATATATAGTATTCTAACTCTGTTCTGTACACCTCATTTTCCATAAGACATGTCCCATGTTTAAGTAAACAGAAATGGTATTAGGCCACAGAGAATTACACCAAAGAAGACAGAAACAGTATTGTGCATATATTCAGAACAATGCCCTTGTCTTTAGATGAACTAGGGAAAAGCTGCTATTTCTATCTGGAACAGGCACTAGTATTTTTAGACATTACGGTTTCTCCCAAGACAAACATCTTTATGTATTTAATTGCAAATTTCTGCCAGAAGAGCATGCTGAGTAAAAGTTCATTTACAGGTTCTAAAGAATACATTCTCACTATAAATTAACCGTTTCAGTGATGAATTTGTTCGAACCTATTTAGATTCTTGATTATACATATGTATGTCACATTGTGGGGATTTTAGTCAAGGCAATATTTAATTTGGAATATATCTTTGTATCATCCTTAAACTACCCAACGAGTAGTCAAGTCACAAACACAAGAAAACAATGATTAGAAGTACTATGCTTGCTAAACTGTTTAAATACCTACATTGCATTACATGATGAATTTCCTTGATGAGATAGCAGCAGAGAGCATTGTATCTATATTAGAGAGGGGTGAAATTGGCAAACTTTACTCCATGAATAATCTATGAATTTCATGCAATTCTTGTAATTTGCAGAGTGCGGATTGATCCAAAAACTGCAAAGATTCACTGTGAAGTGTAGAATTTTGTTGGTGAAATTCCACACTTTTTGGCAAAATTCCACACTTTGCAGCAAAAACTTTACAATTCAGGTGAAGTAAACATTTCTCAGGTCTGCGAAAACTTTGTGAAGTTTTGTGAAGTGTGAATTTTTGCCGCTTTGTGCGAACTTTGCTGGCAAAATTAAACTTCACCACATCTCTAATCTATATATGTTGATACTATGTAAATACAATGACTGTTTTCACTGAAAGATAGCAGCAGGGAGTGTTGTATTGCTAACAGCTTACAAAGTATTATTATAGTGATTGCTTTTCTTTAACAGATGGTAGCAGAGAGCAATGCATTGTATCATTATGAACCGATATTAATGCAATACAAAGCCATATTGCAGAAATTGTGTTTGATAGCTGCAACTCAATATTCAATCAATACATGTATATATTGTGTCACTTCACATTTTAGTATTATTTCAGTTGTTTCATATTATATGATTTTTTTACAGCCATGTAGACAGCATCAGAGGACCTTGGTGGCATGCAATATTTATGCTGTAAGATTTATTGAAAGCAACAGGTTGTAAGTTACTCATCCTATTGCAAGAAAAGAGAGTGATGTGTAATTTGTGGATGGACAGATTTGTAAATTGTGGAGGGGCAGTTTAAAATGGAGTTGGCAAATGGGAGCTGGGATATTCCATTGATATAAAGTCTGCAATCCAAAACAGGGTTCCCAAAGACTAAACAGATAGGGTGGTGGAGTGCAGTGTTTTAGGCTGGTGAGCCTTGGTATAGGCATCTATGTAGGAAGTAAAAGGAGTCAAATGCAGAATGCAGTGGATGTTTGCATAAGAGCAGAAGTGGTTCTGGTAGACAACTGTTTCAGGGTGGATAACAAAGTATAATGAGGGTCTGAAGCCCGAACATGCTGGGTTTCAGTCACAAGATCCAACAAGGATCTGGCAAATAATAAGTAACTGTCTGGTAGAAGGCAGGCTATGAGAGTCCAGTAGGGGACTCAATGGTAGCAGACAAGATTGTACTATCAGAGCAGTCAGAGAACCAAGGATTATAATGCATGTAGTACAGAGTAGTTTTATCCCAAAGAAGAATATTGAGTCAGCATTTGAATGGTAGCAGACTCCAGTGGCCAGAATATGGCTAGAGGACAGTGTTAAGCACATCAAAGAAGAGCCATGAGATGAGAAAAAAGCAGTGGTTTATATAAGGAAGTTCAGTGGGTGGAGTAGAGAATAGCTTCCCTACTAAACCCAAGGCAAAGCCTCGAAAAGTAATGGGAAAGTATTTTCTTCAGAAATCAGACAGCCAAGCAGGTGAGTGACACAAACTGTACCAGTCATTTTCTGATTTTGGGGGGGGGGAGGGGAGGTCATAGATCTCATCCTTTTGTCACTGCTATATAGGACATGGACATTCAAAATGTGGGGCACATCATCAATCAGGAGAATACAAGCTTAGAAAACTAAGGCAAACTTTGATATGGTACACAGATTGTGATGAATTTTTTGCTTTGATTTTAGAGCTTGTAATGTGGTAGAGCACCTTTTCTATGTGGGACAGCAACTTTTCCATGTGGATTGCATGATTCTGAGTTCCAACCTAGGGATCATTGAGATGTATAAGGGAGCAGGAAAGGTACAGCACCAAGCTATGAACCTGGAGGCCCTGTTCTAACTCCCCCAAACTGCACCTCATTAACACTGTGACCTTAAGGAAGTCACTTTGAGGGATGTTAGAGTAGCAGATGGTGAACCTGGAAAATGCCAAGAACTAGTCCAAAGCAGGGTCATGGTGCATGACACAGTGCATTTTACTGGGTCAGTGATAAGAACAGACAATAAAAAGCACCAAATCATGTTGAAAGCACACTCCTGGATGTTGATATAATTGCAATAGTGGGCTCCAAAGTGCAAAGAGATGTTTATTTTTTTTATAATGAAAGAGCTTGTGTACTGCTTAAAATTAATATTGTTTTTTAATTGCTATCAACTATTGCCTGACTGTGACATCACAGCTGCTCAGGAAGAATCAGTAAGTAGCTGCCAGGTCACCTGTCATGTCACTGTCAATGAACAGTGTTGTTGTAGTGGGAGGACTAGAACTAAATATGTTAACTGCCATGTCACACATCTAGCATACTACTATCACATAGAAAGCATTTTATTTATTATTTATTGAAATTTGGTAACTGGGTAGGCCCACTGAGACCAAAGATCCCTTTTTCAGGGGTGACCCAAAATTATTTACAGTCAAAAATTACAAAGTATATGAACAACATGGAATTGCAAGAAGGTACAGATCTGGGTAAAGAAGCAAGAAATGTTTTATATCGCTCAGTAACTTATGAACAACAATAACTCATAAATAGAAAAATGTATGTTAGAAACAACAATCAGCAGAAAAACAAGATACAGGACAAGAGCAGTTATACGCCTAATAAAGTAACCATACACCTGATGTATTAATCATACACTATAAATAGGGTCGTTTACGGAGTCACTGAGTAAATTAATCTGAAGTGAGTATGGTTCAGTGGTAGCAAGAGCATTGGCAGTGCTGTAATATGAAGGATTTTAACCCTTTCTTGAAACTGCTAAGAGATTAGTTAAAGAGGCAGTTAATTAATTCCCATAATATGGGACAGCATGGGTAAAGGACCTTTTACCTGAGTTAGTCCTAACTCAGGGGATGTCAAGTAAATTGCAATTTGAGGTGCACAATGATCACCTCAAAGGCTTAGGGGTAAGCAGTTCATTAAGGCTAGCGGATGTATAGACTCTGGTCAGTTTATAGGCTAGACAAAGTAGTGGTTAGGTCATCCTGTCATTTAGAAAGGGCCAGTTCAGTGAGGCAAGGACCTCACGATGGTGTCCCCATGGAGGAGACCTTGATGCAAAATTGCTGATTGTATTGCACAGAAAAGTCAGTTTATTGGTCTCTGAGTTTCTGAGAAACTGGAGCACTGAAGCACCATATAGCAAAGTGGGCAATAGGGTGCCATTTGTTACTGTAAACCTGATCATAGGGGCTAGAGAGCTGCCCAATCAATGTAGAAGGTTGAATTTTTGATGTATGACTTTTGCAACATGATCCACATTTGGTTTAAATGTAAGGTCTTGGTCAATGTAGATGCCAAGATTGTATACCTTATCCACTACCTCTAGCCATGAGCTAGAAGAGGTGGATAGCGTTAATAGATGTTGCCTGGATTTGCCAGGATACTTAGGTACAAAATAGACTGTTTTTGTCTTTTTGTCCATTTATTACTAACATGTTAGCTGCAAACCATATTGCAAGTGCTCAAGTAACAAGAACAGTGCACCTCAAGCAGCACTGGTGCATTGATTGAAAATCAGTACTTGTCATAAAAAAAGAAAACCAAACTCAGGAGTAAAGTTGCTGAAATGCTAATCACTTTATTACTGAAATATAAACTGCCCGCAAAACCGGCAGTGCACCCCAATACAAGACTTCAACAGTTTAAGTATTTGTGATGGGGTGCACTGCCGGTTTCATGGGCAGTTTATATTGCAGTAATAAAGTGACTAGCATTTTGGCAACTTTACTCCTAAGTGCAGTTTTCATATATCCAGCACATTCAGACTTGAAGAGAGATTAAAGGCAACAGTGTTGACATCGGTAGCACTCCAGTAGAGAATTGAGTCATCAGCATATAGTAAGAGGTTTGCATCATCACAGCTGTTGCCCACATCATTAATAAAAGTGGAAAAGGGTAATGGGCCTAGTATGGAGCCCTGGTGTACACCATCATTCATAAGAGGGTGATTTGAGTGAATCCCTTTCCATTTAACTACTTGTGACCTACCAGTGAGGTAGTTAGTGAACCAGGAGAGAGAATGCCTGTCTAGTAACAAGTGCATCAATTTATTAAGAAGCATGTTGTTATTGACCTAATCAAACACTTTGGTTAGCTTGATGAAGATGGCTCCTGTAAATAAACCTTTATCCAAAGCACTAAGAGTATCAGCTGTGAATTTTACAAGCACTGTGTCAGTCCCATGGTATTTCCTAAAGCCATGCTGTTTGTCAGAATGCAGATGGTATTTTTCCAGGTAATCCTGTAGCTGGTTATACTCTAACCTATCCTGTATTTTACCAATGGGCTGAGGACAGAGATGGGTCAATAGTTTTCTACAGGCTCACATGATCCTCCTTTATGAAAGGGCACCACCACTGCAGATTTCTATTTGTTTGAAATAATCCCTTCTCAGAAGGACCTATTCAGTAGCCAGGTGATTGGGACTACAATAATAGGGGTAGCTGTTTTTAGAAGCTTAGGTTCTAGTTTATCAGAACCAGGGGAGTCATCAGTTTTTATTTGCTTCAGAAGGGCTAGTACCTTGCCCTTCCTGACCAATCTAAGGTGAAACTTGGGGCAACAGTTACCAATTACCTCAGATTGATGGGAGGTGGGGATAGGACATGGAAGCTTGGTTTTGTACCATGCTAGGTCAGTAAAGAAGCAGTTAAAATAATTGGCAATCAGCAGGGAGTCATTAATAACCTGGCAGTAGGCAGTCATGGTGCCACCTGGAGGGATAGGGCTACCCTTAATCAGGGAATTGATAAGGAGCCAGAAAATGTTGGGGTCAGATGACAATTTTCCTTGTAGACTTCATAAGTATTGACTTTCAGCAGTTTTTGTACCTTTTTTGCACTTATTCCTCAGATCTCTGTACATCTCCCAGTTGACCTTCAGGGCAGACTTCTTATAGAGTTCCCAGGTCTTATCCCTTTGGGTCATTAATTTTTTGAGCTCAGGGTTATGCCATTTGTTGTATTTAACCTGTGCTCACAGCTTCTGAAATGGGACATGGAGGTTCGCTATGGACAGACAATTTTTGAAAAGTAAACCAGGGCATCATCTATGCTTGGTAGATCAAGGATAGAGTGCCAGTTGAAGCCAGGAAGTATGGAAATAAAGAACTCTGGTGTGAAGTTAGAGTACACCCTTGCAGTATAGATTCTGGGGAGGAGTCTGGGGAGATTATTCCTCCAGATGCAACAGATAGGCGAGTCGTCACTTAGGGCATCTGAGAATATTCCTGCAGCCCGAATTTTATTGGGATTAGAGAATAATGCCCAGTCAAGTAGGGTATGGTTCCTAGTTTTGGAGTTGAGCCTAGTGGGCTCTCTTACAACTTGAGTAAGACAAGCCACCAGGAGGAGAGTCTGTAAGCCAAGTTTGGTATCAGATGCCCAGTTTAAGTTAAAGTCACCTAGAATGTTCAACTCACTAGGTGAGTGTTCAGTAAGCACTTTGGTAAGGGATTCTATTGCAGTTGCAATGTGAGGTGGGCAGTATACATAACCCAGGTGGGTTTTTAATGAGTAAAAGGGCAGAAAAAATAATTTAGAAATAAAAAGTTACAATTGACTAATCTGAAGATTTGTAACATTGGCCTGTCAACAATTTTTGGTTCTACTATTTCTTTAAGTCCTTTGATGGTTCAAAGTGCAATGGACCATCAGCAAACAAAAATAAAGTGCAGACATAAAAAAATGCCAGCCTGTTAGCAAAGCTAGATATGTAGAAGAGAAACTGACTTGTCTTCACTCAAACAATTCAGCACTTTTACTTGATCTGAATCATCAACAGTGTACCATCTCTTTGGGGTCTGCTATTAAAATTATTTCTGGGAGTCACATGATACACACTCAGGAGTAACAGCTCCTCAGGTGAGCTCCGACAGGTCTGCTTATTTTGTGATTTAAAATGTTTGTTGGCATGTTTTATTTTGATTGGCTCTGCTGCTAGATTAATGTTCTGTTGCTAGACAGTTGAGTGTCAGTGAAATTATGTCAGAGGAAGTTTCAATGCCAGCCGCAAATACCCCTCTCCCTGAGGATGAAGAGCCATCTCAGCTGCTGGTCCTGCTTGCACTTGAATTGAAATGCCAGAGATGGAGTGAATCACTTACATCTCCACCACCTGTGAACCCTTTAGAATTAACTGCTGAAAATTTTTCCTGGAACTGTCATCCATTAAAGAAACAGTGTTTGCCCCTATTGCTGATTTAAGGATTTTAAGCCAGCTCTTCAACATCTGTTCTTAAGAGTCATGGACAAGGAGGCATGGATTAGCTCGGCCGAGGATCGTCAAGCTAAAATTGAGCCTGAGGTGATCACCTTACGTTATGCCATGTCCTGTTTGGAGGAGAAGATAGAGGACCTTAAGTGCAGGATTCACCCTAATAATTTCATTTTACTTGGGCTTCCAGAATCGGAGGAGGGTCCCAGTGCCATTGAATTCATTCAACGTTTTGGTACCAAAATTATGGAACCCTCCCTAAATGGATTTTCTTATATAGTGGAACTGTGCCCTTAGACCAATTCCTGCACCTGGCAAAAACAACACTGATTTTTCACCTTCTAAACTATTTAGAAAGGGTGCATATATTGAGAAAAGTTAGATCCCTGCAATCTCTTTAATGGGAAGGCCACCACCTATGGTAAGTGCAGGATCTAATGGTGCAGGTCAGACAGAAGTGAGCAGAGTATCAGACCATAAAGTTGAAACATTGAGCAGTACGTATTAAACTTAAAATGTTGTTACTTGCTCTTTTGGAGGTAGTTACAGAACACGGCATTAAACATTTTGATTTGGTGGTGCAAGCTGCTCTGGAGCCCCTGCGACTATTACCAGATTTATTTTTTGGCATCCAAGAACTGTCTGCACTTTTCTACTTAACTGGATTCTTATTTTTTGGGTTCTTGCTATGATCAGTGGTTAATTTTTGCTGGGACTATATTTTTACCTTCTGGACAAGACATTCTTGGTGTTTTTTGTTTCCCCAGTTTTTTCTTGGGGAGTAAGACTCGGTCATGGTTTGGTGTGTTGATGGGGATGCTTTCTCATTATTAATTTTGAGCTGTCTGACTTCTATTTAGCCCTGTTGTTTCGGCTTTGTTCACTTTGTATCGGACTCTCCCTCGGGTTTGAACCTGTGCCCTGCGACATTAGAGGATTATTTTTCTATGAACACTTTTGGAGGAGTGTATTGCACATTATGTTGTTTCAGTTTGGCACTAAGTTGACTGGCTTTACTCAAATCAAGTTAAGTTATTTATTTATATGTGATGTCTTCCTGGTTATTGTTAATTTTCCATTGCATAATTAATATGGTGCTTATACTAATTGGCTGTTTATGTCATGTCTGGGGAAACAGTTCTTACCTTTATGTCAGTTTCTTTTGTAATTAATTATGTGACTGCAGTAATGCTTTTTAAATTTTTTATTTATAGTTTTTTATCTTTAGAGATAGAAGGGCTGTTGCATTTGTTACTAATTCGTGTTAACTCATCATTCGTGTTTCGAGCTTTGAACTCTTTTAGGATGTTATTGGCCTCATTATACATTTGATGGGTCTACTGTTATAATATAGTCTGTAACTAATGCTATGTTGAGGTTGGGGTTCTCTATTTCTTTTTTTATGCTACTAATTAGAGATGTGCGAAATTCTTGAAATTCACTCCGTGAGGTAATTTGCAGATTTTTCAGATTTTGCTATATGATTTTGTGGAATTCACTGCCAAGAATTTTGTGGATCACACCACAAAACATGAAGATTCATCTATGAATCTCACACTTCACCAGTAAAATTCATGCTTCATGGTAAAAAACTTTGAATCACGGCAAACATTTCATGAAAATCATGCAAATGAAAGTTCTGTTTTTTTTCAAAACTCCGTGAAATCCACAAAGCATGAATTTTAGGTACTTTGTGCAAAATTCACAGGTGAAGTTTAACTTTGCAACATCTGTACAACTAATTAGCTGGTTTAACATTACTTGCTGACAGACTGTGGGTATATGATGTATTAGTTGATGCTGTTTTTCTCATTTTATTTGTACAGTGATATGAGGGGATGGTCAATTTCTGGAGTTTCCATTTCAAACAAGGGTTTCCATCTTGTTTAATTGGAGGTTATGTTGCGCCTTTTTTTCTTGTATGGTCAGATGGGGAGCTTTTGCTCGGACTGCCCCTAACTTACTGTAAGTACTTTTTTTGTTGCATAGTCATTTTCCACTTAAATCACCTCTTGTTTTTTGATTATTATTTGGCCCTTGGTTGGTTTGGTTTTATCTCATAGGGTTTTTTATGGTTATTGTGGAGGTGTCTGGTGAAACTCCCCCTACCCTTCATCTTTAAATTTATTTGTTTATTTTTCACTCTAAGTTTGATGGGAAAGGGATAAAATTGTTGGGGATTGTTGTTGATTCTTAGTTTTATTGTGGTCTCAGGTGGGGCTGCTTATCTGTAGGCTTATCATGGACCTGCAGATGCAGAGGGGGTCTTTTGGCCCAGGGAGAATGGTTGTATTTCAATGTGCATATAAGTTTGTAGTTTACTTTGTTTCTTTGTTTGCTGAGGTTCCCTTGTTGGTGCTGTATATGGTAGGGTTCCTTTGGTATTGGGGTACAAAAATGGGATGGGTTTTGTCCATGCTGGAGAGGGCTATTTTTCTTTCTCTCTTTCTGTATCTTTCTTTTTCAGCATCAGGTTTTTTTAATTAATTCTGGCCGCTCCTTGGAGTTTCTTGGAATATTAAGGGTGGTCAGGCCAAGATTTACCATCAGGTGATTTTGAAACATCTGTGCACATTGAAGGTTCATATTCCCTTTTCACAGGAGACCCATATATCATTTCAGCAGATTTCTCTGTTTTAAAGAGATTGGATTAGGCAAGTATTTGGTGATGGAAACAGCTCATGCCAAAGAGAAGTTCTTTTATTGTTACCTAAAATGGTAACTTTTTTACCTTTGACTGATGTGGGCAATGGGGAAGTCAGATATATCTTCATACGTGGTCATTTGGCACAGGCAGAATTACTTTCAGGATCAGTATATGGTCCAATAGTGGATATTCTGTCCGTTTTTCCCAGGCTAGTGACAGCTTTGGCTTCATACGCACATTTACCATTGATTCTAGGGGGAGATTGGAATCTTGTTTTGAATGATGATATCAAGTGAACCTATAGGTTGGTGGCTGGTTTGTCACTGGGTCAAAGGGTTTGCAGGAATGTATGGACCAGTTAGGTCTCATGGACCCATGATGGATTTTACATCCATGGGACCATGATTATACTTTTTATTCTTCCCCATAATTCTTATTGAAGGCTGGACTATTTTTTGCTTAGTCAGTCATTACTCGCAACTGTCAATGGTTGTCATGTGGAAGTTATGGTCCTGTCTGACCACACTGCAGTTACTTTGATTTTAAATATTCTTTCTCATTTGGACAGGGCCCATACTTGGACATTAAACATCCAGCTGCTGAGAGTTTCTTGGCTGGTGGATCATTTGCAAGATTATATTAACAATTCTATGTAGGATAATGTTAATTTTAACTCCGCCTTGGATTGGTTGTGGGGGGGTGAAATGCCAATGGAGGGGGAAGTTGATTCTTTTGGGTTTGAGGCCTAAGAGAGAGAGAGAGAGAGTGAGAGACCTTCAAATGGCTACCTTACTCAGCAAAATACGATACTTAGAAAACTAGTTAATTCCCTCTACACCTGAATAGACCCAAGTTCATCTCTCCAAACTTAGAGCTCAATACACTGCTCACCTTTTGGAATGGGATAAGGGCTCCCTGGCAACCCTTATAGCCACATATGTTGGTCAGGGGGAGAAACCTAGGGAGTTACTGGATTTGCGGCTTGGGCAGTACTCAATGGTCCTTTGGATTAAAACTGTTTATGACTCCTCCTTAGCTTTGTTTACTGCTAATTCTTGAGATATGGCTCAAATATTCAAGGACTATTTTATGATCTTAAATGCTGAAGATTTAGTTAATGTTGACATGCTTTCTAATATGGCTCATTTCTTGGAGGGGATCTCTTTACCACAATTGCCTTTAGCATGTAGCAGTGGTCTGGAAACCCCTGTGTTGGAGGAGGAGGTCAGAATGGCTGTTGCTTCTCTTGCGCTGAACAATGCTCCAGGACCAGATGGTTTTGCTACTAATTTTCCTAAAATCAAAAATTTTCCTAAAAGCTTGCCCCATTTTTGGTGTCTCTTTTTAATTAGCTTCACTTACATGATTTATTGGAGGTCTCCCTCCTATAAGCCTGCATTATTTTGCTGCCCAAGCCCAGTAAGGATGAGACCTGACCTGAATCTTATATGCCTTTTTCACTTATTAATATTGATATGAAAATCTTGGTGAAAATTCTAACTTCTTGACTTAACCAGGTTTGGGCTGGCCTGATAGGATTTGAGCAGGTGGGCTTCATGAAGGGAAGGTTTCCCAGTGACCATTTTCAGAAACTCCATCAGTTAATTTCCACCTCCCAGGAGTCTGGTCTGGATGCAATCTTGGTCTCCCTGGATGCAGAAAAGGCATTTGATAGGGTTTCTTGGTCCTACTTATTTTTAATATTAGGTCATTATGGTTTTCCCAATTCTTTTGTTTAGTGGCTATGTATTTTGTACTCTTTTCCTACGGTGAGAGTGCTGTGCAATGGTGTCCTTTCTGACCGCTTCCCCTTATCCAGGGGTACAAGGCAGGGTTACCCCCTTTCTCTTTTCAAGTTATACTTAGAACCATTGACCCATAAACTTAATGCTTCCCCTTATATAAGGGGGATTACTCTAAGTACGTGTCAATGGAAAATTTCCACCTATGTAGATAATGTTTTGTTACTTTTACTTGATCTGTTACCTTCTTCACAGTTGGCTCTGCAAGTCATTCATCAGTTTTTTGTGAAGTTTCTGGATATGAATTAAATTTGACTAAAACAATTGTTTATACTTTTCCGCTCATGTTCATAAACAAGAGTTATTGGAGTTAGGATTGCAATGGGAGTCTCGGCATATTATGTATTTGGGGATTAAGGTGTCTTGAGACATTATGTCATTGAAGTATCTCAATTTAGACTCCTTCATGAAAAGAAATGGGCAAAGTGCCCTCACTTCACTGTGTGGAGCACTTCGTGTGTTGACCCCCAATTCTCGTGGTGCTCCACAAGGCAAAGCATATTACTCCACCTTTAATTTTTATGGTGAAGTGCATTGAAACCAATGGTCTTCATACTACTTCACCTTGTTTTCCTGCCTTCCCTTAATTTTAACATTACGTGCCATTGATTTTAATGTATTTCACTTTACTTCACCTTTATATTGCTATTTGAGGTGAATTTTGCATTGATTCATGAGGTGGCAGGTCACATGGACTTTATATTGTCTTTCCCAGCCTCAGTTCTCCATAGTGTGTGTAGTTGAAAGCTGGAGACAGTTTGCTTTCAGAGATCTGAGAAAAAAACATTGAAAAAGCATTAAAAAAATCACTTTTGATCCAATTATTTTGGTCTAAATTTAGAACATCGATTGTAGGAAACTCTTCTGTGCTTAGATCATCAAATGCTTTTCTGTGTATTTTGAATGTTAATTTAGAACATTCTGTCTGTGTACTAACATACACTGTTGAAGTGTTCTTCAGGGAGGGTGTATCAGTGGTGGAGTGAGATTTACATGAGAAATGCAGTCTTTCTAACTGTTTTGTACAAGTAGTGTGTGTTAGTATTTGTGTGTTTATGTACACACAGTAATACTTGAAGTAATTTTTGATAATTATTTTCTGTTTGTTTTGGTGCAGTGCATATTTTCATTCTGTTTAAAAGATTTGGTTATATGGTGTACTAAACTGTTAAATGTTCTGCACATTAACTGTAGTGTGTGTGTACCATCAAGTCAGACACATTGTATTGTGCCACACAGTAATCGCATCACTCTGAATCTGTTATCCATCTTCTGTATTTTTTATTTCTTTGTTCTGTCTAGGTAGTGGACTGGTACTGCAGCCCCCCCAACCCACAAAATGTATTATTTTTCCAATTTTGCATTTGTGTGACCACTGGTTAATGTGGTGTTGTTGTGCCTGTGTGGCTGCTTTTCTTGAGTGTGCAATCTCCATCTGTCTATGTGTTTGTATCTGTTTAGGGCTCAGTCTGCATTTATAAGCCACAGGTGTGGTTTTGTGGCTTCCCATCCTCCCCAAGGTTCAGAAATCTAAATTTGTTGTGAATTTTCTGTGTAATCCAAAATAATACCTGCAAACAGATGTGGATGCAAAGATGTTTCTGGCCATGGCACTGCTTCGACTGGCAAGAGAGGCCACTGTTGTGGTAGTACACAGCGTAAGTGCACAGTTGATGCCAGTAAATGGATTTCTCTGACTATGTTTTTTACAGAGCAATCAGTTACTTCAATAATGGTTGGAGATGCTGTTGACCCCGCTGGTGGTGGTAGTGAAGTTGCTGATGGCATGAGTATTGCCCCAAGTTCAACCTGTGACAATGTAACAATCTAAAGGGGCAACATTTGAAGATAGAGGGGAGGGGTCAGGGGCAACTTCAGGAAGCATTTTTTCATGGAGAGGGTGGTAGATGGATGGGCAAACAAAAACTAATGCTCCATGTTATGGTGTGAGAGCAGCAGTTGGAGCATGGCCATAATTTGGAGTTGGTAATCCTCAATGCATGCCAACTGCTGCTCCAGGTTCACAACCCTGTTGTTCAGGTTGTCCAACTCACTCCACATCAGGCTAAACAATCTACCTGTGCGGCATGCATTCTTTCTGGGTTTCCAGCATCCCCTCCAGGTTCTGGAGCAGCCAATTGCTCCATGGCCTGACCATGCTTGACCCCATGTGCAGGTGGAGGCTGTGCTGTTACTTGTTCCCAACATGGACAGCAAATGCATTCTGTACCTATTCAGTAACCTTGACCTGCCATTATGAAAACTGGTGGTTTGCAAGGTGGGAGCACTGCCCACCTATCCCCAGATGTCTCCTTTCTCACAAACCTCTTTCTCCCACACTAGGTAAGGCAAAAGTGAAAGTCTTTCACTGTCTCACCTGATTAACATCCTGCCTGAGCCATATGACTGACAGACTGTAACAAATGTGATCTGTGGGCTGTTTCAATTATGATTCACTTCGCATTCAATGGAAACCAATGCGAAGTGAATGCAAAGTCACATTAATGCAAAGTCATAATGGGACAAAGTCATTATAAGGTGAAGTAGTGTAATTCTACAGGGACTTTGTGTAGCATTTAGCAATGTGGAGTGGACGACTTTGCCTCAACCTCACTTGTGGAGTTAAACTTTACTGCATCTCTATTCATGAGACAAATTACTGCAGGTCTGGATAGGTGAAAACAGTTACCTCTTACTCTATGGGGCAGGGCTAATGTTATAAAAATGAATATTCTCCCCAGAATATTATACCCTCAGGGTATGTTAAATATTGTCCTCTCTGTTAGCTGGTGTAAAAGTGATCACAGGACATTCTCTAGGTAACTTTGGTTAGGTAAACCTCCTAGGCGGTCCTCTGGAAAATTGCTTCATCTCAGAAAATATGGTAGATTGCAACTTCCAAATTTTTTGTGATAATATTTTGCCTTGCATGTGGTAAAGTACTTTCAATGGGGACAATCTTAGAGTTCGGTAGACACTGGTGGGTACATTCCTTCTTGGCTAATTATTGAAAGAGACTTATGTGCACAGCATCAGATTTGTCTTTCATCACTGTTACAGCTTCCTTTCTCAAAGCTTCCCTCAAGCCTCAGATCTACTTTTATAGATTGATCTCTTCAAGCTTCCTCTCAACTCTGTAGACATCTGAAGTTGTTATATATAATATATTTCCCAGCCATTATTTATTGATTTAAATATATGTGTGGACAAAAAACACTGCACTCTACCCAGTGTCCACAAATGGGCTCTCCTGTTGTAGCTGATCTTACAGAGGATGCTATTATTTCTTCTGAGTCATTTTGTAATAGATCCAGGGCTCCTGTAAACAGATTTTTTCAGTTCTGTCAGCTTTGTCATTGTTTTACTTGTTTATGGGTCAACCTCCATGGTCTAACAAAGTAGGTAACTTTTTTGATGTCTTATCCACCCTAACTCAGCAAGACTATCTAATTTCTGAGTTATACAGTTTGATAGGTCAACCACTTTGAAGGGAGCATTTTGTTGACCAAATGCATTTTGTTGACAGTTGGAATCCTGACACTGAAATCCAGACCCACAGTTTCCCGACATTGAGCTTTTGCCAGAAGCAGAGTTTGATATATTAATAAAGGGGGGTGTGAGGGCCAAAGCCCCCCAAAACATGCTGCTGTGGGCAAAATTTCAATGTCAGGAAACTGTGGGTCGGGATTTTGGTGTTGGGATTCTGACTGTTGGCAAAATGCATTTTGGTCTTTCAAAATAAATCCACTGTGGGATCATATTTTGGCTATTGATTTCTATTGGACCAATGCATTGCAGATTGTGCAATTATCTGGTTGTTGGTTCCACATCTAGACTGATGTTTACAAATATGTTACGCAAGATAGGTTACTTCTTCAACAATTTAACATTCTTCATGGTCTTTATTTCTCCCCGATGAAGTTATTTTGGCTCGGGAGGAAAAATGTGGCTTATCCTAGATGTAATGATAGTAATGGCACCCTTTTTCATATGTTTTGGTCATGTCCATGTATTTATTCATTTTGTAACATTATCCGGACTAAAGTCAACCCCTTCCTGGGCCTCCAAGAAGTGTTTACACCTGAAATATGTATTCTCAGTGATTATAGTTCACTTCTTGGAGGGCTAAGAAGGGCCCATATTGCCTTAATGTCAGGTCTGGCTAAATTGCTGATTTTGCAACATTGGCAGGATCCAATCCCTCCTACTTGGTCAGAGTGGCTAGCGGAAATGTTGCAGGCTCTTAATGTAGAAATATCTAATGCTTGTCTTTTTAAATCTTTTCATACATATCAGTCCAGATGGGAAACTTTACACACTTTACTTGTGACTCCTTAAGTTAAGATGCTTATTATAAGATTATTATTTTTTTTTCTGGTTATTATTTTTTGAGCCCTTTGATGAAACTATTTATACTGGTAGTGCCTTGCTGGACAATTTTGCTTCTAATTTTTTTCTTACAGCATGTCCCCTCCAGCATGTCCATGGGGGGGGGTATTTTATTATGTTTTTGGTGTTTGTATGTTTGTTATACTGTTCTTTGTATTTGTTATTGCTGTGCAGTTTGTTTTGTTATTTACTGGATGTTGATTGTGTCTTATGTATTTTTTATAAAATTTCAATACAGTTTATTACACTGAAAAAAAATATTTCAGCACCTTGGAGTGCACATGTTGTTTTTTAGTTCCTTTTTGTGAAACTGGAGACCCATATTTTACTATTCAACTGTAGCCAACCCACTATAAGGCCCTAATCAAGTCAGTTAAAGGGTACATTTGTGTCCAGCATTGTGTTGTGTTTTACCATTCATGTGTCACATCACGTGTTATCGTAGCTTTTTCCTGCTGCCAGTGACATGACCACTGTTTTGTGATGTGAAAATGTTGATACTTAGATGCTGTTTCTGTTTCCACCCATAGGAGGCAAAAGCAGTTCATTAACATTTTCAAACAGTTGAGTCAGTGTTAATGTCTTTAAAGTCACCCTGTACCTTGGTAGTCATCACATAAAACCACCACCTAAAAAACTGTTTACTTTTTTGTAGCAACATGTGGTTCTAGTGGTATTTAGTGAACACCTTGGGGAACAAGTATTTGGAATTCCAGGTTTATATAACAATAAATGCCAAAGTTATTAGTGATTTTTTTGTTATTTGTACCAAACAAAGACAGACCCTCTGTGCAGAACACTTCAAAAAATGTACGTAAAGTAATGTAAGAAAAAAATATAAATACAGTACGGTAAGTAAAACAAAATATGATAAATACATTAAAAGAAATATTGAACTGTACTTCTTCTGTCTGTGAATGTATTATCTGTATGCTGTAGTTTACTATGTAAATAGTTTTTTTTTCAGAGTGCCTTAGTGTATTGTTTGGCAAACTGCAGTTTGAATGCCTCATCTCAGGGCTAGCATTTGTTTCATGAACATCATGTAGAAGCAGTGATAACATTGGAATTTCTTGAACTATTAACAAGACATGCAGGATATATGTTCCCCAAGATGTCCCCTATGTCCAGGTTGATTAAACAGTGGTACAGTGTGTTTGTTTTGGTGGGGGAGGTGCATCTGCATCTTGTTTGTAAATTGTAGCTCAAATGTTCCTTATCAAGGCCTGTTTTTATTTTACAACCATCATGCAGAAGAGTAACAGTTTTGAAATTCCTTAAGGTAATAACAAGAAATTCTGTATGCATGTTCCACAAGATGTTCCCTGAAAACCCCTAAATGCCCAGGTTGATAAACAAAGGTAAAGCATTTTTTTTGGGGGGAGGTGAGTGGTGCATCTCTGTTTTGTTTGGCAAAATGCAGCTCAAATGTCTTTTCTCAGTGCCTGCTTTTATTTCACAAATATAACAAAAATGCTGTAATAACTCTGGAATTTTGTGAGTTATTAATAAGACATTGAGGATACATGTTCCTCAATGTGCCCAGGTTAATAAAAAAAGGGTAAACTGCTATTTAGTGCGGTGCATCTGTGTATTGTTTGGCAAAGTGCAGCTTAAATGTCTCTTCTCAAGGCCTGCCTTTGCTTCACAAATATCACATAGAAGCAGTAATAACTTTAGAAATTCTTGTGATGATAACACGGAATTCAGGATACATGTTCCCCAAGGTGTCCCCTGAATGCAACAAAATGCCCAGGTTGATCAAAAAGGATGAAGAGTTTTACAGTATCTGTGTGTTGTTTACAAAGTGCAGCACAAATGACTCTTCACAGGGCCTGCCCTTGTTTCACAAACATTACACAAAAGCATTAATAGCATTGGACTGTCTTGCAATAGTAACAAGAAGTTCTGAATACATGTTCTCTAAGGAGTCCCTTGATCCATCTTTTGGATGAGACATTAAACCGAGGTCCCATCTGCTTGGATTGATGGTAGTTCAGGTGGATGTTAAAGATCCCATGGCACTTATCGAAAAGAGTAGGGGAAAGTTTTATTGAGACAAAAATCGTACAATAGTACACAAAGCATAATACAAAAAAAAAGGAAAAACAGGATAAGTATTATACAATCATTCAGGTAACTGCAAAATCAGAGACAGTGATCCAAGGAAGAGCTTACCAAAGTTCCAAAAGAGTCATATCTGAGTATAGAGTACATTCATGCTCATAAATTTCTTTTAAATCTTGTACAATCTTTTTTTCGAGCTCCAAATAGGAGCAGTCCTTTTGCTGTAAAGAAAACATGCAACACACCATCCAAATATTCCATTTAATGCAGACAAAAACAAGGTTCAAAGTGTCCTGGTGCCATTTTGACCACTGGGGAGAAAAAACCTGTATACAAGATTCAAATAAGTAACTGACTGAAGCAAGGGGGTATCCCATGCCTGTGCCAAAAAGGACCACCAATTTTTGATAAAGGAACAGTCAAAAAATAAATGAGGGATAGTTTTATGTTCTCTAATACATAATAAGCGAGAACACATTCTATCTTGGGACTGCTTATGTTTATGATTTGATTTTACATTAATCTTTTCATGGCATGAAAGCCAATGAAAATCCCACATTTTGGCTGGAACCCTCTTACATCTCCACCATAACAAAAGGGAAGGGAGGTGTTGACCAGGACACTTATCAAAGGGTACTGCTACAGCACAAACCATCAGGAGTAAGTTCTTATATAAAACTTTATGTGAAAGGTTTAATAACATCTGAACAGACACCTTCCATTGTTTGAGATGTAAAAACATATGTTATACATAAGTTGGTATACCAACAGTTTGTCTTAACACAGTTAAGGAATTAGCTTCCCATTGATGAAACCAAATCCTGCAAGAGTCATAAAACCAAGGTTCCCACCCCCTTTGGGCATGAATCAACAAAGGCCTAAGGTTTGCAGTGAAAAAAATACAAGAAAAAAATAACAAAGGGTTAACCATACAAACGCCTCCCTCAGGGATAGGTAAATAAGTGATATTCCATTTTATCGGGTTTAACCTACTACCCCAAAGAGCCTGAAAAAACAGGCTAAAGACAGCAGTTTCTAGCTGTCATGGAATAGGGAATACATAACTCAGAAAAAGGAAAGTAGAGATCAAATAGTTTTTAATTAAGAAAACACGTTTCTTTTTCGCTATCTGCCCCCGGTTCTAGCAGGCCACCTGAAGTTTACCTTGTTGCAGTTTAACATTCCAGTTAAAAAAATCTGAGTCCTGTGTCCCAAAAAACATTCCCAAAATGTGAATAGGGCCCTCACCTAAACGTAACGGTCCGATATGGTCCGAGGGGGAGGTTACTGAACCGACTCGAATAACCAGACTTTTAGTGTAATTTAAAACAGCACCAGAGAAGTTTCCAAAAATAGAGCACTCATGGAGAGAATGAATCACTGAGGCTGCATCAGCTACAAGAAAACAAACATCATCTGCATATGCAATCGCCTTATAAGGCAAGCATAAGGCACAACTAGAAATAGCCCGAATCTGAGAATTAGTATTCAACTGATGGAGCAAAACATCAAGAAAAAATACATATAACAACGGGCTTAAGGGACAGCCCTGATGAACCCCCCTTTTTATGGGGATCATGGGTCCTATCCAGCCACTCACTATAGGCACAACAGTAGCCATTCTATAGAAAGCATGTATCCAGCGTACCATAACATCAGGTACATGCAAAAAATGAAGTGCTTCCCATAAAAAATCATGCCTAACCGAATCAAAAGCAGCCTTCTGATCTATAGAGACAACAAGTCCCGAAGCCAGACCTGCATAGCCATGAGAAAATAATTCTCGTAAGAGGATCAAATGACCATAAATTCTTCTTTGAGGCACAGAACAGGATTGGGCGGGATGCAAAACCACCTCCACTATCCTCACCAAACGCTTCACAATAAATTTTGTCAAGAGCTTAAAGTAGGTGTTCAACATACATAAAGGTCACCAATTCTCTAGAGAATGGATATCACCTTTCTGTTTATAAATGTAAATCTAAGTACCCTTAGTAAATTCCAAAGGGAGAGATTCACATGTTAACAGAGAATTAAACACAGATGTAAGTTCTGGGGCCAAATGGTCACCCAGCACCTTATATAAGCCAGCAGGGAGACCATCCAGACCAGGAGTTCTCTGTACAGGTAATGAAGATATAGCCAATATCAAATCCTGCTCCGTGATAGGAGAACAAGCCTGGTCCTGATATAGCTGTGAGGGAGCTGGGATATCAAGGCCACTATACAAAGTTGCACTGTTACCAGCCACAGCAGGGCGGGGAGAAAAAAGGGCTGTAGTATACTTTGTTACAATATGACAAATCTCAGTTTGTGAGGAACATAAGGTCCCTTTTGAATTTAGAAGACACGTCATATTTTTCCGGGTGGTCTGATAGGAATTAGGTTCAAAAGGACAACTAACATCACGTGTTCCAACAGTACAGAATTTATGTTGGTAAAAAGTTGTTGTGATTGCCGTAATTGGAAAGTCAACATATCATTCTGTAGGACTTTTATTTGTTGAGTAAGTGTCTGCCCTTCGTACACTATGGTTAGTAATGACTGAAATGTACCCTCTTCTGCAAATAGTCTAGGTATTCCCTCCTACATTTTAAATGACTGTAAGTTTTTAAAAAAGTGACCAGATCATGTTTCGTGTCTAACCACCACTGAATAGGATCTTCATAACAAATAAAAACAGATTTACGGACTTGTATGAAGGACAGAAGGGACTGCATAAACATCGGAATCTGCAACAAAGATGTGTTGAATTTCCAAATACCTGGACCTTAATGGGAAGAGACAACAGAACCAAAACTAACAGAAAGCAGCTTATGATCAGAAAACTCAACCGCCTGAACTTTGGCAGAAATAATTGGTACTGTAGGAGGGGAAGACACATAATCAATACGGGTGGCTAGTTTACCCTTTTGAAAGGTAGGGGTGTGTTGTGTAGTAAAGGAGAGATAGGAGTCCTTTATGTGGGCAACTTGAACCAATTTACCCAATTCGTGGGAATCACAAAACAGTTTCTTTGTAGCAGCAAAGGAGCTCTTATCTTGAAGACTCAGGCCACAATTAAAGTCACCAGAAAACAATACCTGAAAGGAAGTGTGCAAATAAGAATGAAGCAAAGTAAATAAAGCTATGTGTTCAGTTTTGATTTGAGGGGCATAAATGTTTATCACCCGGTAGGGACAGGACCCAATGACAAAATCTATAATAAGCACCCTACCGGGGCTACATAAAACAATTTTAGCAAACGGAAGTCTGGGATAATAATTAAAATTCCCAGTCCCGAACAAGAGTCCTGACCAATCGACCAAAAAGAAGGACCCAGTAACCAGTCCTGTTGTGCTTGTCGGATCTCATGTGTAGTATGAAGTCTTGTATCCTGTAATACAATTAAACCCAAAGGCAAAAGCCATAGAAAGGAAAAAATCAATCTCCTTTTAGCCATACGCTTCATACTATTTACATTAATAGTATGGCAAACAAAGTGAAACACAGCACCAAAAAAAAGTAAAACACACAAAAAATGCATTTTACAATTTCCTTTTCCCAACCACCTTCTTACCTTTAAGTTTTACTCTTGCCTTTCGCTTCTGAGAAAGGCCAGTACCAAGTTGCAACTCAGAGTCAGTGGTACCTTCAGGGAGAGAAGAAGCTATGAAGGAAGAGTCTGACTCACCTCCTGCGTCATCAGAAAGGGGCTGGAGCAGTTCAAAAGAATTAGATAAGGGCACTGGGGGGGGTTCCGGACCACTCACAGGAGATGGTGCAACCCGAGGGTTATGTCTCAGTGACCTTCTATGTATGACACTTATAAGCACTCGGGGGGGGGGCATAGTACTTGGACCTGGGACCGGGTCCTGAACAGGAAAATTAGACTGGGCAGGATCAGGGACAGGAGAAATCTCAAGCAAGGGGTCATCTGTGAAGGAAACTATCTGAGGTATGACCTCAGAGGATACAACAGGCACTGAAGCCTTCAGCAAGGGCTGGGCTGCCTTAGGTGGAGGTACAGCCAAGGTGGTCCGGAGACAGGCCTACTGTGCCTGTGTAATAATAAAGCACTGGTCCACTCCACCATCATGGAATTCCTGGTTATGCGCAGCTCATTTACAATTCTGAAAGGTGTGCCCCTGTTTGTCACATAGATTACATCTACATTCATTCAAACAGTGTGCCTCTACATGGCCCAATTCCCCACAGACATTGCATTTCATTTTATCACATACATTACTAAGATGTGTAGGGTCACCACACTGATAGCAAGCCTTCAGCTGACCCAGGTAGAACAAGACCCCCCCATCTCGGCCTATGAAAAAAGAGTTAGGCAAATGTACAACCCCAGAATCATTAGATCATAACAAGACTTTAAACTTCCAGCCCCCAGTCCAAATGTTCTCGGTATCCAAAATGGCTTCAGGCTGTCCCTGGACGTCACAACACTGTTTCAGCCAATACACAACATTCTCCACCTCAACTCCCTCATTTCGAAACAGAATAGTGATCGTCTTAAAAGTAGGTTTAGAAAGAGGAATAGCCTGAAATGGGGTCCATAATGCAGTAGTCCGCAGAGAATTATACTTTGACCAAAAGTGCTCCAGTCCCCTAGATGTTTGGAAACTAATGTCAAATGTGGTTTCACCAGAGATATGAATTAACGCATATATTTCATGGGAAAAAAATTTTAAAGAATCCTTTAGAAGCGTACGTGCCACATAGATCCGATCAGGTGGCTCAGGTAACCCCCCAGGTATGCCAGGCGAACAGCGTTGTGTCTCTTAGCAGCCTGGATTGGAAATTTAAAAAAAGAAGAATATGAACGGATTGGTCTTGATATTTTGGGGGGGGGCTGCGGTGGTAGGGGAGCCAGAGCCTTTTTAGAAATAGTAGAAAAAGGAGCCTGGGGTGGAGAACCCTTCAGATAATCCAACACAGGATTTTGAGTAAGCTCCAGTTCATGAGGGAGACACAAGGGGTCAGTAGTGACTTTTGAAGTGCCTAAAGTGCTCTGTAGCTCCGGAAAATCTTCAAGGCGGGGGGACCGGATTGGAGATGGACCCGACTTCCAACTTCCTGGAACAGTACCCTGAACCCAGCCAGCACCTCTCAGCACCAATTCAACAGTCCAGGTAGGCACTTTATTATATTGACAGCAGATGATTCTTGTACATGTAGGGAGATCTGCGAGTTAATGGAAGCAGGTAGTGAAAAGGAAACTGAATCCATTTGAACTGCAGGTGGCAGGGGAGCATTTACTGTAGAAGAGTCTTGTCCATGTGGGGAACTCTGCAATGTAATGGAAGCAGGTTCTGAGAAGGAAACCAAATCCGTTTGTACTGCAAGTGGCAGGGGAGCAGGCAGTAGGGCTTCAGCTACCGATGCACAGGTTGGGTCAGAGCCTGTCACAGCAACAGGCAGGAAAGGAGACAAGTCAGGTAAATCTTCAAGAGCTTCCACCCAAGTGGAAGATGCATCGGTGCTGTCGGTTCTTAGGCGTTGCATATCTCTGTGCATTTTCAGTTTTACACTAACAAAACAGCGCTCCGCCATTGCAAAATGCTCCCAAAACTCTTGTGCTGTCAAACAGTGATTTTCAGAATCAGATGAAGTAAAATCCTCCGGCAAGTTGATTGTAGGCACGCAAGTCAGCAAGTTAGTTCCATAAGAAGCAAGCAGAGGGCTAGGTATAGCAGCCTTAGTATAAGCTGCAGAACTTAAAGTTGTAGTAGGAACATCAACAGGCAAAACATCAGTTGTTGGCATCGTGGTCTCCATTCGGTCAGAGGTAGGAGCAGAGACCAACTCTCCCACCTCCATAGCTCCCTCCTCAGAAGGCAAGGGTGCATCCGCCATCTTGGACAGAGGTTCCCCCTCTGACGAGTAGGGGAATTTCCCCGGTGTCCAGGCCAAATTTCCCTCATTCACTAAAAATACCACCAACAGCTTAATCTGGTTCAAGGTCAATTGGCATTCATCTGTATCCCCCTCCCCCGGGTCGTGCCTGAAAATAGGCAGGATTTGTCTAGTGCACTTACCCGGTCAACAAAAGCTAAATAAATAAATCCAATAAATGCCCAGGTTGATAAAAAAAAGGCAAATTGTTTTTGAGTCATTCATCTTTATGATGTTTGGCAAAGTGCAACTTAAATGTCTCTTCTCAGTACCTGCCTTTGCTTTACAAACATCACAAGGAAGCAGTAACAACTTTGGAATTTCATAAAGTATTAACATGACATCCATGATACATATTCCCTAAGGTGACCACTGACAGCCCCTAAATGTCTACATTGACAAAAAAAAGATAAAGGGCCCAATTCTCAAAGCCACTCTGAATGGTGCAAGGGGCTTGTGCCACAAGGAATGAGGCAAAATGCCCCTTGTGCCAAAAGATGCATGGAGAGTGATTCACAAACACTGCCTGCATCAACAACAGGCTGCATACACCAGAGGGGGCTTGTGCCATCCTTACAGCACAAAGTTTGCTGTGGCATGGTGCTAGGGTGCATGCAGCAGGTGCAAGCTGCCATATCCCCTAATTTCGGATTCTGCAAACCCTCCAAGAAAGCAAAATTCTAAGTACCCTTAGACTGGCCAGGGCTGGTCAAAGGGTACTTAGAAGTTTGTCCTTGGGGGGTTACTGCACTTGTGCCACTCAAGGAGCCCTCCCCCAGAAGGGAGGGAACATGTGCCATTGTTCCCCCATCCCTGATCCCCTTTTATGGAAAATGATCACATCCCTTGTGGTCTAGCAGACCCCCCCCAGCCCTGATCTCCTTTTATAAAAATACACATGTCCTGATCGTCTAGCAGACCCACCCAGTCCTGAACCCTACTAAATTAAACATGTCCTGGTGTTCTAGTGACCTTCCTAGCCCCAATCCCTTTCTTAGCATATTTAATCACATTCCTGGTTGAATAGCGGACTCCCCTCCCTATCCCAGATCTGCTCCTATTAATATAAATAGAAATTTCCCTGATGATGAAGTTGACATCCCATCCCCCCAACCCCATCAGGCAGTGCCCCACTACCCCACTCCCCCATACACAAGCTGGCATCCAGCATAGCCCTATGCTTACCACCATGGCAGGCCACCGAATGAACTGTCAAGGAGCATGTACAGTATACAGTACACACTCCTTGACAGTTCATTCTGTGGCCAGTTGTGTTAGTAAGTGGAGGGCTGTGTCAGTCATCAGTTCAGGGATGGGGGAGCTGGGTGGTGGGGTACTGCCTGCCGGAGTGTGGGGGTCAACTAGACAACAAGGGAAAGTTCTGTTTATATTAATAGGAGGGGGTCCATTAGGCTGCCAGGGACATGACTGAATATAATAAGAAGGGAATCAGGAAAGAGGAGGTCTGCTAGACCAGCAGGGACTTGCTTAAATATAATAAGAAAGTGATTAGGGCTTGGAGTCTTCTAGCCCACCAGGGACATTTAATTTCATAAAAGGAGATGGGGGGTCAGATAGACCACCAGGGACATCCTAGAGTGGTATATGGCTGCTCCACAGCTTGTGGCTCCCATCCCAGATGTGCCATTTTTTTAGAGCACTGCCACAGATGACGCGAGCTGTGGGACTTTGCTGCTGGACCCTATCTAATAGAGAATCAGGAGCAGGGTCCCAGGCACATAGACAATTAGCAGAGTTTCAAGAGGTGCATCTGTGTGTTGTTTGGCAAAGTGAAACTCAAATGTCTCCTCTCAGGGATTGTCTTTCTTTAACAAACATCATGCAGGAGCAGTAATAACTTTGGAATTTCATGTTCCCAAGGTGTCTCCTGATAGGCTGTAAATGCCCAGGTTGATAAAAAAGTGTAAAGTGTTTTCTGTGGCATTCATCTGTGTGTTGTTTGGCAAAGTGCAGCTCATATGCCTCTTCCTAGCAATTGTCTTTGCGTCACAAACATTGTACAGAACCTGTATTAACTTTCACATTTTTTGATGTGTTTGCAAGAATGTCTGAATACATGCTCCCCAAAGTGTCCCCTGAAAGATGCTAAATATCCATGTCCCTGTTTATAAAAAAAAGGTAAAGTGCGTCATTGAGGCAAAGGTCATGAAGCAGAGGAAAATCAGGAGCAGTTATAAAATTTGCAAGTGGTGTTATATTATCATCAATAACAATAAAATTAAAAACAATGTGCATGATAGCTCTTGTACAGGCAGTTCAAACAAAATAAAGTCTTTCATCTGAGGGACTCTCTCATTCTAAATTTCAGTCTCTCTCTCTCTCTCCATCTCTCTCTAACAAACATTGCTGCTCTTTTTATAAGAAGTTGTTGCCTGGCATTTAATTTCTGCACCCTGAGCTCATTAGTAGACATCCTGTTTCTCACAAAAATGTATCCGAACGTTGTCAATTTCTTTCCTTGCAGGAGTAGCAAACTAGAACCCCTTCCAGAACTAATCTCCTGTTGATAACTATGCAAAATAGTCCGTGGAGGTCAAACTGTATCTCAAAGTTAATCCTCTGAGTTCCAAACAACTTTTTGCAATCTTTTCAACAATAGAACTACATACATTTTCAAATGAAAGGATGCCAGTTTCACACATATTTTTATAACCAGATAAGCAATGGGGAAAAATAGAAACAGCAAGAAACAGCAAGTGCAGGAAGGCAGATAGCAGAGGGGGGCAATTGTGAGATTGCCAGAGACAGACAGAAAAGGAGATAACAGAATCTTTCTTTTAACTCTTTTAGCACAACAATGGGACAGGGTCTTATTCAAACCTATCACATACCCCCTCTTTAAAAGGGAACCTTTTTTAAAGAACTGGTTTCCAAAACTTTCTTTTACTTCTCTTCTAACATTACATCATAACCTTTGCAGTTATGTGCACATCTAGTATCCCTTTTTCCATAACAACAAGTACAGCAAACAGTTAAGTTTAAAGCAACACACATTTTTTCAACATTCAGAATTGGGGTCTATGTGATAACGACAAACGCCTAAAGGTGATCACCATTATCATACAGTCAGAGTGCCAAAAACATTTTCGGCACTCTGACAACCCTGGAGCATGGGACAATGGTGCCAGGACAGTTTTTTAATGCTTTCTGTGGGGGGCTACTTAAGGATTATTAACTCCAGGGGGGGTGCATGTTGGGGGGTGAAAGCATTAAAAAAAAAGTTTCAGGCTGGGCGCAATAAAATTGCACCAGCGCCCAGACTCGAACCCGCTATCTCACCCACACCAACAACTAGCCAACCCCGGATGTCACAACATAGCTTGGCCATCCACCGCAGCGGCACCTCTACAGTCCCTCTGCCCTTCCCAGACCACTCTTGCCATGCCGCTCCCCCCCACGTGTGTACACATAGCGACATCCTGTCACCCAGTTTGCTCACCCCCTCATCTAGTCACCCTACTCTCCCATTGCCATGAGGGTTTGCACTGGGAAGGAGTCGCCGTTATGGATGGCAGCCTTTCTTATGCACCCACTCACAGGATACCTCGGAATTGTCATGTTCTGATCCAATTCTTGACAGAAAATCAGCACTTACAGTCTCTTTTCCAGATTTCTGCATCACTTTGAATTTAAATGGCTGTAGTGCCAGCTACCACCTTGTGATTCTAGAATTTTTATCCTTTATTTGGTAAAGCCAACAGAGATGATTGTTATCTGTTATACAGCCACAGCAGTGATGTGGTCAGATATATTCAAATATTCCGTAATATATCTAAAGAGGTTCACTCTGGTGCCCCATAGTGGTACTGCAGGCAGGCAATACATTTCTCCAGACATATAATAGAACTTTCAGGAAATATTTGACTATGTCCATGGCTGCCACTGTAAGTACAAATTCAGCCCCTAACAAATAAAAATATGCCTCAAAGCATTCTTTTGTAATGGTGGAGTACCTTTTCTCTCTGTCTTGCAACTTCCTATGATATATGGAATGAGATGTTCCTGCCCATTTATATGCTGACTCAAGGCTGCACCTGGGCCTATCTCTGATGCATCTGTCTGCAACAAGAATTGTTTCTCAAATTTTGGGCTTCTCAAAACAGGATCTGAACATAATGCAGCCTTGATGGTCTGAAAAACTTCATTACACTCTATTGTCAATTTCACATTATTGGGGTACCGTTTCTTCATGAGTTCAATGAGAGGGTAGCTAACTGGGCGAAGATCGGAATGAATCTCCAATAGTATCCAGCTAGCCCTAAAAATAACCTGACATGTTTCTTTGTTTTAGGGACAGGACTGTTAGCTACAGCTTCTATTTTACAAATATCTGGCTTTACATCTCCATTTCACAAAACATAACCCAAACATCTGGTTTTCTGCATGCCTAATGCACATTTGGTAGGTTTAATGGTCAGATCTGTCTTTTTGATAGATTGGATAACTGCTCATAGGTGTTTCAGGTGGTTTTTCCAGTCTGGATTGTACACAACGATGTCATCCAGGTAAGTAGCACAATAACCAGTGTTAGTCATTAAAATTACATCCATGTACCACTAGAATGTAGAGAGTGCACCATGTAAACCAAATGGCATGGTGGTGAACTCATAGAATCCAATAAGAATGGCAAATGCCATTTTGTCTCTGGATTCTTTAGCTAGGGGGAGTTGCCAGAAACCCTTGGTGAGATTGAGAATACTGATGTACTTTGCACCTTCCAGTCTGTCCACCAAATCATCTATCCTGGGCATAGGATAACTGTCAAATTCAGACGCTAAGTTTCCCAGAATCAAGGCAGATTCTTATGCCCCCTTCTTTTTTATTTACAATCACCATTAGTGATGACCAAGCAATTCTCAACTCTTCTATGATACCCTGCTGTTTTAATTTTTGTATTTCCTTAACCACATCTGTTCTTAACTGTTTTTGGTAATCTGACTATACGTCTTCTAATAGGGTGAGCATTCCCTGTCACTGTTACATGCTTGACACCTTTTACTTGGCCTGGCACTGTGGTAAAAGTACTGTTAAATGCCTACCAAGTTAAGAATTTATGTGGCTTGCTTGGAGGTTAAGGAAACATTTACTTTTACTGCATCAGCAGTTACAGGCTGTTCCAGTCTGTCATACGTCATATCAATATCTTCTGCAGACATTTGTGGTAAAACTAACAAAGCAACCTTTGGTGTTTTTTTCAACCCATTTCTTCAGGAAGTTAGCATGGTGTATCTTGGTAGGAGTTTACCTATAGGGGGTCTCAATCTCATATTTAACTGTACCAGTACATGTAAACACTTTATGAGGCCCTTGCCACTTCATTAACAGTTTTATTTTCGGTAGTGGGTGACAGAGGCAAGACCTTTTCACCTAACTCAAAACCTTTTTCTTTTACTGCATGGTCATAAAACACCTTCTGCTGGTATTGGGACTCTTCCTGATTACTATGGTCAATTTTAACATATGTTACCAGTTTATTTTTCAGTACACACATATAAGATGTAATAAATGTTTTTTTTTTCTGAATGTTTTTCACATGTTTCTTTAATTACATCTAGTGGCCCTGTAGGTTGTCTAACATACAGCATTTCAAATGATGAAAATGATGAAAAACCTGCTGAGGCTTGTGGTACTTCTCTGTAAGCAAAAAGCAGGTAAGGGTAAGTACTGATCCAAGTCTTTCCCCTCCCTTTTTACAAACCCTTGTAACATGCATTTTAGGGTTTGATTAAAGCACTTAATAATATAATCTGTCTGAAGGTGATAAGGGGAAGTTCTTATGGCAGTGATATCTAGTAGTCAGTACAGCTCCTTCAGCAATGAAGCAACAAAAGTATTACCCTGATCAGTAATAATCTTTTTAGGTATGCCAACCATGCTGAACATTTTGGCAAGCTCTGCTGCTATGTTTGGGGCTATGACAGTACACATGGGACTGTCTCTGGGTATCAAGTAGCATAGTCACATGTTGCCAAAATAAATCGACTACCATTTTTACATTTGTCTAAGGGGCCAACCACATCCATTGCAGTTCTCTCAAAAGGCACTTCTATTAGAAGTAGGGGCACTAGGGGCACCTTATCCTTTTTGAGTCACTGGGACTACTTTCTGACATTCAGCACAAGAACTGCAGTAGGTAGCAACATCTTCATGAATTCAAGGCCTGTTAAATTTGTACAGCTATCTGGCAAGGGTGAGATCTCTCCCCCAAGTGACCAGCCTTAGGATTATCATGTGCATATGTAACAACTCACTTCTATACTTCTTTGGTATGACCAATTGCTCTATCTGTTTCTGCATCTGAGCATCAGCCCGACTCTGTATAGTAGCCCATTAAATTTTTTAAACATTGGTTCACCCTGTTTTTGTTTCACCCCTAGCTGCTTAAAATAACCTTGAAGAGAAGAATCATTAGTTTGCTCTGATACAATATCACAATTAATTATTAGTTTAGTTTCAGAATTTTCATATATGAACCCTTTATGTCCATCAATCTTTTGTTGCCACTGTTTTTCAGTTGTCTTTCTTTCTTTCTTTCTTTCTTTCTTTCTTTCTTTCTTTCTTTCTTTCTTTCTTTCTTTTTTCCTGGATTTCTGTATTTTGGAGCTGGGCTCAAACATGTTCTCATCAAAGTCACTGAAAACAAAAATCTCCCCACCATCTGAGATGTTCTTTGTCTGTGCTCTTGTAATCACAGCTGCTGACACAGTAGGATTTACTCCCAGTTTGATTAACATCACATATCCTGGAAAGTTATTTTCAATAATCACAGCCACGGGTAACTTAGGTACTACCCCTGCATTCAGTTGGTGTGACATTCATTAATGCTCAGAGTCACTCGGGTGTTGAGATAGTATTGCATGTTTCCATGGATGCAGATGACACTAGTACTCAGTCTTTTGCACAATGTTTTCCCTGCATTTTAACATGAACTAGGGTCTATCTGCTTCCAGAATCAGTAAGCCCCTTCACAATCTTATCTCCAGCCATGACATCTGTTAAATACTTGCCCCATTTTGCTGGGGCCAAATCGACTCCAGGGTCACCTTCCTTATTTTTATGGCAGTTTCTTGCAATATGCCTTGGCTTGTTATAGTTATAGCAAATAAAGTCTTCGGGTGCAGGTATGTTACTCCACCAGAGTTCTTATCTGACCTGGAGTTAAATCAGACAAAAGAGGGTCTTACCAGTCCTTGGTTGTTACTTCACTGCTGCAGTGCCTGTCTGGCCATTTGATAGTCTTCAGCCAAAGAAATTACCTTTTTCCTACTTTCTGGTTCGTGTTCTTTTTTACCCAAACCTGCACATCTATAGGCAGGATGTTGATGAATTGCTCCATCGCAAATAAGTTGATGATCTGTGGGATGGTTTTGCCCTCATTTGGAGCCATTTAATAAGAAGTTCTCTGAGTCAGGTGAAGGCTTCTAGAGGATTGTCAACTGAGTTGTGCTTCAGGGACCAGAATCTCTGCATGTAGGTCTCTCCTGAAAAGTAACTTTTCAGGATTTCTCTTTTCATAAGGCAATAGTTTTCTGACTGTGCAGTGTCCATATTGTTGAAGGCAAGTGGGGCTTTACCTGTTAGGTAAAGTACTAGCCTAATTGCTCATTGCTGTTTTGACCACTGGCAGGCTTCAGCAAACCTTTCAAAAGTTGTCAGGTGTGTTTTTTATATCATCTGAGGAATACAACTTGGTAAGTTTAATGTCTCCTAAGCTGTTTTTATTTTGTTGCTCTGCTGAACATGTGCCATATCCTACAGCTTTGATAGCTTGCAAGGCATCCATTTATCAGTGGTCCAGCCACTGCATCTCTTCTCTTCTCTGCTACTCCCATCACTGCATCTCTTCTTTTCTCTGCTGCTCCTGTTGCTGCATCTCTTCTTTTCTTTGCTTCTGTGTCTGTCCTTGTTGTATAGCACACCATTTGAAGATGGAGCATGTGCTTTCAGGTTCTATCCCTGCCAGTCCTTCTTCTATCCCTTGTGCAAGCTGTACAGTCTCATTTAGGACTTTTGTTTCTGCTTATAGTTTGGCTGCCATTCTTCTGGTAATCACTCTTGGGCTTGCTGTTGCAGGATCTATACCTTTCTGCCTCTCTGGTACTTGGTCTAGTACCCACACACAAAAGTCCTGGATTAGAGTTTTCACAATATAAATACCACTTAGTCTGACACCAACTGCTTTTGATGATGTAAAGTTCAGGATGCACAGGAAAATCAGGAGCAGTTATAAAATTTGCAAGTAGTGTTTTATTCTCATCAATAACAATACAATAAAAATAAAAAAAATGTGCAGGATAACTCTTATACAGGCAGTTCAAACAAAACAAAGTACTTCATCTGAGAGTATCTCTAATTCTAAATTTCAGTCTCTCTCTCTCTCTCTCTCTCTCTCTCATGCACAAGCAATGCTGCTCTTTTTGTAATATGTTTGTGCCTGTCAATTAATTTCTGTATCCTGAGCTCATTAACAGACATCTTGTTTCTCACAAAATGTATCAGAACTTTGTCCATTTCTTTCCTTGCAGGTGGAACAAAATATAACATGGTATCCCAGAACTAAGCTCCTGTTGACAGCTCTGTAAAAGGGTTTGTGGAGGTCAAACTGCATCTCAAAGTTAACCCCCTTAAGTTCAAAATAGCTTTTTACAATCATTTCAACAATATATATATACTTTTTCAAACCATAGGATCCCAGTTTTATACCTATTTTTATAACCACAGTTAAGCAAGGGGGAAGAAAAGATAGAAAAGGCAAGAAACAGCAAGTGAAGGCAGGGAGATAGTGGAAGGGGGAAATTGTGAGACTGTCAGAGTGGTCAGCTCCTACTGTAGTTCTCACAAGAAAATGTGATTGTGCAATCAGACAGACAAGAGGCAGAAAAGGAGAAGACAGAACAGATTCCTGCTTTTAACTCATTCTGCACAACAAATAGGAGAGGGTCATATTCAACCCTGTCACAAAGTGTTCTTTGAAGGTACATCTGGGTGGTGTTTGTCAAAGTTCAGCTTGGATGCTGCTTCTTAGTGCTTCCCTTTGTTTCACAAATATCACACAGATGGAGTAATAAATTTGGAATTTCCTGAAGCAGTAACAAGAAATTCCAGGTACATATTCCCCAAACTGTTCCATGACAGCCCCAAAATGCCCAGGTTGGTAAAAAAATGGATAAAGTACTTCAAAAGGGATATAGCTATGTGTTGTGCAGCAGACATCACACAAAGACACTTGTAACTGTGGCATCTCTGGTTGTATTAACATAAAATTCAGAATACATGTTCCAAAAACGGCACACTGAACATCAACAGAAGCCAGTGTACAGTACACATGGGGGGTTATATAATGTCAGTAACGGAAAGCAGGTGAATCACCACAAAACTGGTGCATGCACATAACTGACTGTTGAAAATTACACATTGTGGAACTGAGATGCAATTACATTGAAATATACAGGCCTAATAATAAATAAAGTGAGGGCCACAGAGGTGATGTGCCTGAGATCAAAAAAGATGCAGCACAAGGAGGATGAACCACTATGATCTCATGAGGTGGAACACAACATGTCACTTGGCACAACTATATGGATAGAGCACCACACTGTACACGTGAGGACCCTGGTTTGATTCCCATAAGCACTACTTATCATGAGAATATAATTTTGAGGTGCTGGTTATTGCACTGTGTCATGCACCTGCAGACCCAGGTGCGACTACTCCCACTGCCACTTACTCACTTTGTGAACCTGAGCAAGTCTGTAAAAGTGGGGAAGTGGGTTAAGCAGGTCTTTTGCACTAGACCAACAGCATTTTACAGTCTTTGTCCTGGAGAATAACAGATTGTTTTCAGTATCGGAGTCAGTTATTCAGAGGAAAGTGAAAGCTTTATATTTCCCTCTTCATCAGTGTATGTTAATCGCTGCAACAAGCATATAATTTGCTTGCTAGAATTCTGTGTCTGCAAGAATATTGATGTTCTATTTTACTGCAAGACTACTTAAATTCATATCTGCTGAGTCCTGCATGTAGGGAAAATAAAACTGGATACACTGTACTCAGAGCTACTGGCCTTCCATATTTAACATAAACTGAACAGAAAAGAACCAGGAACCCCGGGGGGGAGAAGACACAAGTCAATTCTCAGAGGAAAGAGTCCTGAAAGGACTTGTGAATATGAAAGTGGCTAAAGCTTTGGGGCTGGATGGGGTACACTTAAGGCTGCTAATGGCGCTCAGGGAGGTTGAGGCTGCAACTTCCACAGCCCATTTCAACAACTCACTGGAAATGGGAGTGGTTCTAGTGGACTGGAGGGCAGATATAATCATGCTTGATAAAAGCAGTGGCAGATAGGAGGCTGGCAACTATTGACCAGTCAGTCTGACATCAGTGGTAAGAAAGGTTACAAGACACAAGGTGTCATGGATTCACTAGAGAAAGGTAATGCCAGATGACCTGATCAATTTCTTTGACTTGGTGACCAGAGAAATACATCAGGGTGGGGCGGTGGATGTGGCCAACTTAGACCTCAGGCAAGGCCTATCATATTGTACCACATAGGAGACTCATAAAGAAACTGAGTAGTTTTGAATATTTTTTTTCAATTCTTTTTATCTCCTGGATGTGGGTAGGGGATCTACCTTCCTAACAATCCCTGAATGCATCCTCCCCACAAACCCCAACAGGCTGCCTAGTCTGGGTGGTCTGTAGCTTGCCCCCTCCAGCGGGCTCCCCTGAGGGAGAGGAGGATAGGCCAAAATCTACTAGAGGCACCAGCCGAGGCTTATGACTGGGGCATTATTTGGGATGTGGTCCTAGGATATCACAGAGCTCCTTGATCAGGGGTTTTCCTGTTTTGTTCCTTAAGAGATGTGGCTGGGCAATGATGTCAGTGAGGAGTGGGTGCAGTCCCACATTCGCCCCCAGACATCCTCCGCCGTCTCCACAAGTAACAAGTGGTCTCAGCTGCTGGACACCCAGCCTCCACTGGGTGTCACTAGTATGCAGGGAAACCAGAACCCCCCCGGAGGTGGACAGCTGTTCATGGGATGCTCATTCAGCCTCCTCCCACCCAACTTTCTGATGCTCCATGTATGTTTCAGAACATGGGTCTTCAACACAGCAAGCTTTAGTGCTACTGCTGCACCAGCAGGCTGGTTAAACTGAAAAATTTGGGAGTGGGACCAAGGGTGATAACCTGGGTACAAAACTGATTGATGAATAGATGTTACAGGGTGGAAAGAGTGACCAGTGGGGTACCTCAGGGCTCAGTACTGGGACCAGTCCCCTTTAATGTTTTATAAGTGATATTGTAGAAGATCTAGCAGGGCAGGTATGCCTTTCAGCAGATGACAGAAAAACCTGCAATGTGGTCATTTATCTGTGGGAGGGGGATTAGAAAGAAAGTGTAAAGACCAGAGAAAACTTGAAGAGTGATCAAGGATTTGGTAGCTGGGTTTCAATGCAAAAAAAGTGCAAAATCATGCACCTAGGGGACAGAAACACAGAGTAATCATAAAATGTGGGAAGAGGACTGACTCACTAAGCACAAAAGGACCTTGAAGTAATCCTATCAGATGACACCAAGGTGGCTGGGCAGTGCAACAAGGCAGTAGGTCGGCCCAACAGAAATGCTGGGGTGTATGTGAACTGGTATCACCAGCAGAAGGCGAGAGGTGATGTTAGCACTGCATAGATCATTGGAGAGATCCCACTTGGAGTACTGTGTCCAGTTGTAGAGAGACCATATCTTAAGATTGACATAGATAGCTTAGAGGCTGTCCAGAGAAGGGGCAACTAAAATGGAGTAGGGGCTGCATCAAGAGGCCTATGAGAAATGACTGAGGGATCTCAATATGTACACCCTGCAAGAGAGGTGGAAGAGAGAAGGGAGAAGGGGCACATGATAGAGATCTATACCTCACAGGAGGTAAAGAAGGAGAGTACAGTATGTTTCAGAGGAGGAGGAGGAGGTGTATGTGAACTATAAGGCATACAATGAAGCTGGGAGGGGGAAATTTAGAAAGGATGTGAGGAAGTACTAATTCACTGAAAGAGTGTTGGATGTCTGGAACAGCCTTCCAGTGGAGGTGTTTTGGGGAAATCAGTGATGGGTTTCAAGCATGCATGGGATAGGCACAAAGGAATCTTGGTAGGCAAGTGGGGGAGTAGAAGGAGATCAGATAGGATCTGCTGTGCTAGTATAGGCAGGGGACAATGGGCAGAGTAAAGGAGTGAAGTGATCTTTATCTGCCAAACATTGCTGTGCTAGATTCTCAAAGAGCCCTTAGATGGACACAAGCTGCCACCAAAGACAGTCTGCATCAAAGTCTGGTGTGCCAGGGACCCTGCATCTGATTCTCTATTGGGCTGGTTCCCAGCGACAAAGTACCATAGCTTGCAGCAACCCTGACAGTGTATCAAACAGACAGCACATCCTGAGGGGTCTGCCACAAGCTGTGGGGCAGTTGTGTGCTGCTTTAGCTAGTCCTGGTGGCTAGCAGCATCCTTCTCAATCCTCAATATCCCCAAAATGAATGTATTACTAAGACACCTGGTGGTTTAGTGGCCCCCATCCTCGATCCTGATCTACCAAAATTAATGTATAAAAAAAAACTGGTCATCTACTGGATCCCCATCCCCTACCCAGCAGTGCCCCACCACCTCACCCTCCCCTAACCTGCAACCAAGCCAGTGACTGGCACAGTCCCACTGCTCACCAGCATGGCCAGCTGCTGACATAGCTCCCTGTCAGCATGTACTGTACACAGTATGTGCTCAGTGAGCTGTCAGCCACTTAATGTGTACTACATACAGTACACTCTCATTCAGTGGTCAGTCGGTGGCTGGCCATGTAGGTGGTTCCAGTAGACCACCAGTTTTTTTTTTATAATACATTCATTTCAGGAAATTAGGGGTTAAGAAGGTAGAATACCCTAGACCACAAGGTTTTCTGTACATTAATTTCAGGGACATCGGGACTGGAGCAAGGGGGGCATAGCACATTGCCACAATTGGTCAATCTCCAAGAGATTTTCTAGGCACCCTTGACCAGACCTGGCTGGTCTAAGGGTACTTAGAATTTCCTCCTCTGGAAGAGTTCTGAGAATCCCTCTTAAGGAGATATGGCAGCCTGTGTCTGCCACAAGCCCCCTAGTGCCATGCCACAGCCCAATTTTGAGTGCAGGGGCAGGCAGCCTGTGGTTGATGCATGCTGCCATTGATAATCACTCCTAGCCCATCATTTGGTGCAAGGGGCACTTTGCACCTTTCTTTGTGGCACAAGCCCCTTGCTCGATGCCAGGAGCTCTGAGAATTGAACCCCAGTGTTTTTTTTTTTTGTTTAACTGAGCATAAAATTTCCAGGGAACAGTATTCAGTTGCTCTTTACTATCAGTCTGTAAGTCAGTTTGAAAGTTTTGTAACTGAATCCATTCTAAGAAGATTGTACTTGCCCATTGAGGCCTTTTATGGTGTTTATTTCTCCCTTTCAAATTGTACTGTATTTAATCTAGCTCACAAGCAGTCAGTGTAACATGATGATTTTCAACTCTTTTCTATTTATCTGTCTTTCTTCCTTGCAGATTCTGCAGTTTCTTCTTGAGAAAAGTATTCTTAGGAGGACAAAGCTCAAAATATACTTGTTGATCACTCATTTTTTAACTTACTGAAAAGTATTTCCCCACACTTTAAGAAACAAAAAATGGCTGATATTTTTTTTTAAAGTGGCAACATGATGTAGGAATTTGAACCAGTTCCTGTGTATGTATGCTAGTGATAAGGTCATATGATGTTTTATAGATACACAGATATGTAGATGCTGTTGGCAGATAAGGACTGCTAGGCCCATCCAGTCTGCCTGTTTAAGCTGCCTAAAGAAGCATCCAGTGACCCTATCTGGTCATTGGCTTTAGCCTTTTCTTCCTATCTCAATTTTTCCTTTGTTTCTGTCCCATGCATGTTTGAAGCCCACCACCGTATGGGCTGCCACCATCTCCTGGGGCAGGCTATTCCATGCATCTACCATTTTTTCTGTAAAAATAACTTCTTGACATCTCCCCTTATGTGGCCACCCCTCAGTCTTATGTTGTGTCCTCTTGTCCTGGCACTACCATTAATCTGGAATATGTTATCCCCTTCCACCTTGTTAATGCCCCTGAGGTATTTGAATGTCATTATCATGTTACCTCTCTCCCTTCTTTTTTCCAGCATCTACAAATTGAGATCCCTCACTCTCTCCTGGTAAGGCTTGTAATGTAATCCCTTCACAATTTTGGTCACCCTCCTCTGCACCATCTCTATTTTGTCAATGTGCTTTTCAAAGGTGTGGTCTCCAGAACTGTATACCATATTCAAGGTGAGCTCTCACCAGGGTCTTGTACAGTGAAACTATTATCTCCCTCCTTTGGCTTGTAATTCTCCTTCCAATATACCCCAACATCCCACTGGCCTTTCCTACTGTATTTGCTGTCTACCTAGCAGCCTTCAAGTCATATGTGATTATGACCCCCAAGTCCCTCTCTTCCTTAGTTCCTGTCAGCAGCACCACCCCAACCTGTAATTTGCCCAATGGTTCCTGCTCCCCACATGCATGATTTTTCACTTCTTTGCATTAAACTTTAGTTGCCATGCCCCTGACCATCTGTTCCGCAGTTCCAGATCTATTCTCATCTTTTCCACCCCCTCCAGAGTATCCATCCTGTTGCACATCTTGGCGTCAACCACAAACAGGCAAACTTTTTCCTCCAGCCTATCTGCAATGTCACTGATGAAGACATTGAAGAGGACTGGTCCCAGAACTGATCCCTGAGGTACCCCACTGGTCACCTCCCTTTTGTCTATTTGGGTTCTATTCACCACTACCCTCTGTTTTCTGTCCCTTAACCAGTTTCCAATCCAGTTCACCACATTGCATCCCAACCCCAGGCTGCCTAGCTCGTTGACCAGACTCCTATGTTGGACCGTATTGAAGGCTTTGCTGAAAATGAGGTCGGCAATATCTACCCCCATTGGTCTACTGCATTTTTCACCCAGTCAAAGAAATTTATCAGATTAGTTTGACAGGATTGTCCTGCAGAGAACCCATGTTGCCTGGGATCCACCAGTCAATTGGCTTCCAGGTGTTCCACAATTCTTTTCTTAAGGAGTGCCTCCATTATCTTTCCGACTACAGAGGTTAGACTAACTAGCCTGTAGTTCCCTGCTTCTTCTTTACTACTGATCTTGTGAAGAGGGACAACGTTTGCCCTTCTCCAGTCCTCTGGGACCGCTCCAGTGTCTAAGGACTCACTGAAAAGGGATGCCAGTCCAGTCCTCAGTTCCTTTAGGACCCTGGGAGGTATACCATCTGGACCCATGGCTTTTCCACCTTTAGCTTTGCCAGTTCTTCTATGACCCTCTCTTCTGTCAATGGACTGGTGTTTATCACCTTGTCCTTATCTCCTTTGAAGTCAAGCTGTGGGGCCTGCCCATCCCCTTCCACAGTGAAGACTGAACAGAAATATTCATTCAAGACCACTGCTTTTTCCCCATCTCCCTCTACTATCTCCCCCTTGGCCTCTCTAAACTTTGCTACTCCTCCCTTTGCCTTCCTTCTCTTGCTAATGTACCTGCAGAGTGTCTTATCTCCTTTTTTAATTGATTGAGCTATTCTTACCTCCATTTGCACTTTAGCACTCCTCACAGCCTTTCCCACCTCTCTCAGCACGTCTGGTACATTTCCTTGTCCTCATCCCTTTATGTCTCTTTATACTTCCCGAAGGATAACCTCTTGGCCATTACTTTTTCTGCCACCCCCCCCGAGAACCAGTGTGGTTTTCTTCTCCTTTTACTCTTGTCTATTGATCTAATGCATTGCTGTGTTTCTTCCACAGTAGCCTCCTTGATGTGTGCCCATCCCTCCTCAGTGTCCCTGCCTATCCCCCTCTTTTGAAGGGTTTCTTTTAGCTGTAGTCCCCTACTGGTAAAGTCCACCCTTCTAAAGTCTGAGACTCTTGCCTTTGTATGGGTTGACTGGATCCCTGTGTCCACTTTAAACCACACCATAGTGTGGTCACTGGACCCTAACTGACCTTTCATCCTAACCTCTGTTACCCTGTCCCCACTGGTCAGCACCAGATCCAGGATTGCCAGGTCCCCGGTAGGTTCCTGAATCAGCTGCCTAAGGCCAGCCCACTCAAGGGAGTGCAGGAAGTCCTGTGTCCTATGTGAGATCCCTGCTGGGATGGACCAGTCTACCTCCGGCATGTTAAAGTCTCCCATTAGCAGTACCTCCCCCCTTGCTGCCATTTCATGCATGTTTTCAAGCAGCTGCTTGTCCATTTCCTCAGCCTGAGCTGCAGGTCTGTAAATGACCACTGTGCGAATGTCTGTTCCATTGCCTGGATCGATGGTGATCCAGACTTCCTCCATTTGTTCATGCCTTTTTTGAATTTCAGTAACCTTTATGCTCTTTTGATGTACAGGCAACCCCTTCACCTCCCTATCTTTTCTGAAAGGACATAACCTGGTACACTTATGTCAGAGCTGTGTTTGCTGGTGTACCATGTTTTTTTTTTTTTCCACTATCTCCAGATCAGCCTCCGTCATTGCAACCACCAAGTCTGGGATCTTGTTCCCCAGACTGCGGACATTTGTGTGCATGACCGTCCATGAAATATGGCATATTTTTGTTCCCTCCTAGTGTTTTGTCGCTTGCATCATCCTACATTTTCTGGAGTCTTCTATGTGGTGCTTCCTTTTTATTATCTTACTGATAGCTTGTTTTCTGGGTCCTTTTATTAGTGGCAATATTGCTATGTCCTGAGCTCAGTCTATCTCACCCTGTGGTACCTGTGTATCTGCCCCTGGGATGACATCCCGGTCTTGCTTGATGTGTGCACTAACCAGTGAGGGCGGGCTGCCTGAATCTCCCAGCTGATGTTGTACCTGAGCATTGAGCTTTAAGTAGGCATGTAATGTGTGTAGAACGTTAATGATGCATTTTGATGCCCATTTTTATGGCTGTGGGTGGTGCCTAAAGCCATATCACTTAGCTTGAAAAGGGGTTTCTTTGGAACAAATTACTTAGTATTTTTCATTGTAACCTTCCATAGCACTGCAAATTCCTATGGCAGTTAAAAAATAATCCCTTCTTTCTTTTTAGAATGATGGACACAGCACTTCAAGCTGCTTTTCTCTGAGAGCAAATGTGCACACCTTCAAAACAAATCTAAATATCTTTAAAACTATTCAAGGTGCACCAAAAAAAAAGTGTGAACGCTGTTCAGGGCAAACAGACCTTTCACATGAGGGTAATCACTAATCTGAATTCTTTATATCTTGTAAAATATGGTCATTCAAATCATTTTTTTCTCTCTGAGTGAACATGATTGGAGTCATGCCAAACAAATGTAAATATTTTGGAAAGTATACAAGTTATCAAAATACAACCATCATGAACGTTATTCAGGACAAAATGACCTTTCAAATGAGGGTAGTCACCAATCTGAATACATTAGATTATGTTTTAAATGTATCCATCCGAAAGGAGAAAATTGTGAAGAAAAATGTAAATTCATAGAAACATAGAAACATAGAAGTTGACGGCAGATAAGGACCGCAAGGCCCATCCAGTCTGCCCATTTCCTTTTCTACCTTATAAATGTGCCATCGGCCTTTACTCTGTCAGTGGCCTATCTATTCATAGTCATTTGTATTGCTCCCTTATGCCTATCCCATGCCTGCATTGTATTCATAGCCACCACTTCTTGTGGTAAGCCATTCCATGCATCCACCACCCTTTCTGTGAAAAAGAATTTCCTCACATTCCCCCTTAATCGGCCTCCCTCTAATCTCATGCTGTGTCCTCTTGTCCTGCTATTTTTCTTATATTTAAACATGTTAGACTCTTTCACTTTGTTTATGCCCTTAAGGTGTTTGAATGCCTTGATCATATCACCTCTCTCCCTCCTTTGCTCAAGGGTATACATATTGAGCTCCGTTAATCTGTCCTCATATGTCTTCTGATGCAGTACCTGCACCATTTTGGTTGCATTTCTCTGGACTGCCTCAATTTGGTTAATGTCCTTCTGAAGGTGTGGCCTCCAATACTGCATGCAGTACTCCAGATGGGGTCTAACTAGTGTCTTGTACAGAGGGATTATTACCTCCCTCTTACGACTTGTGATACCCCTACTAATACACCCTAACACCCCCTAGCCTTACCTGCTGCTTTAGAGGTCTGCTTGAATGATTTTAGGTCATCAGTGATGATGATGCCCAAGTCTCTTTCTTCCTTTGTGACTGCTAGCAACTCCCTCCCAGCCTATAGGTGGCTTCAGGGTTTCTCTTCTCTTGTGCATGATTTTGCACTTCTTTGCATTAAATCACAGTTGCCACTCTTCTGACCATTCTGCTAGTTTATCCAGATCTCTTCTCATTCTGCCCACCCCATCTGGATCATCTACTCTGTTGCAGATCTTGGTGTCATCTGCAAACAGACAAGCCTTACCCTCTAGTCCATCTGCAAGGTCACTAATGAAGATGTTGAAGAGGACTGGCCCCAGGACTGATCCCTGAGGTACCCCACTTGTGACTTGCATCTCTTATGACTGTATACCATTTACCACCACTCTCTGTTTTCTGCCCGTCAACCAGTTTGCCACCCAGTTGACCAACTTCTGACCCACCCCGAGCCTATCCAGCTTATTTATCAATCTTCTATGTGGAACAGTGTCAAAAGCTTTGCTGATGTCAAGGTAGGAGACATCAACTGCTCCCCCTTGGTCCACCAGTCTGGTTACCAGTCAAAGAAATCTATGAGATTAGTTTGACAGGACCTTCCTTTTGTAAACCCATGCTGTCTTGGATCCTGCGCCCCTAAGGATTCCAGGTGTTGCACTATCCTTTCCTTAAGGAGTGCCTCCATAATCTTGCCCACTACTGAGGTAAGACTGACTGGTCTGTAGTTCCCCGCCTCCTCCCTGCTACCACTCTTGTGGAGCGGGATCACATGAGCCCCTCTCAGTCTTCGGACCTCTCCTGTGCTCAGAGACTCACTAAACAATTCTGCTAATGGCTCTGCTAGTTCCTCCTTTAGCTCCTTAAGTACCCTGGGATGTATGCCATCAGGTCCCATTGCCTTATCCACCCTGAGCTTAGCAAGCTCTTGTAGGACCCTTTCTTTTTGTGAAGGAAGTAGTGCTCACCTCCCTCCCCCTGTGTCCATGATGCTGAGCTGTGGGCCCTGCCCTACCTTCTCTTCAGTAAATACTGAGCAAAAGTATCTATTTAGGATAGATGCCTTACAGGGTCCTTCTCCTCACATGCTCCCTTTTCTCCATTAAGCTTAGCACTCCTCTGACTTTCTCCTTTCACTAATGTATCTATAGAAAGTCTTGTCACCTTCTTTACTGTTCGTGCTAGTGTTTCCTCAGTTTGGGACTTTGCCTGCCTTACTGCCTTACCTGCTTCCCTTAGGCAGTTTGGTATGCCTCCCTATCTTCATCCTGCTGTGTTTCCTTATATTTCCTGAAGGCCAGCCTTTGGCTCTGGCCTTTTCTGCTACTGTATTTGAGAACCAAAGTGGTTTCCTTCTTCTTTGCACTTCCTTTTCTGTCTAACACAATGGGATGTTGTTTCAAGTATTGCATCCTTAATGCTTGCCCACCTTGCCTGTACCCTCACCTGTGTTTCTTTTTGCAGGGGCTAGCTTAACTCTGTTGACCATCTTATCAAAGTCAGCTCCTCTGAAGTCCCATAGTTTTGCCTTGGAATGGGATGATTTAGATGTAGTAGCCAAATTGAACCATACCATGTGATGGTCACTGGCCCCCAGGTGACCTTTCTACCTGGAGATCTGTGATCCTCTTGTTAGTCAGTACTAGATCTAGGATAGCCCTGTCTCTGTGGGTTGCTGTACCAGTTGTTTGAGGCCCTTCCCTGCAGGGAATTCACTATGAGTCTAGTTCTGGCAGATGTTCCTGCTGGTATTGACCAATCTGTATCCGGCATGTTGAAGTCTCCCATTATCAGAACCTCCCTTTAGCTGTCATGTTTTGTATATCTTCTAACAGTAATGTGTCTATGTCCTCCTCTGGTCTGGGGCCTGTAGACAACCCCAGTTCTTATGGCTGTCCCATTTCCTGTTTCCAGGGTGACCCACAGTTCTTCTGGCTCCTTTATGTGTATTCTGAATTTCTGTAGCTTTGATATTTTCATTAACATACAGGGCCACTCCTCCCCTTTTTGCACCTCGGTCTCTTCTGAACAATACATAGCCAGGTACTGAAGTCTCCCAAGTGTGGTTACTGGTAAACCACGTCTCACTAATTGCTACTATGTCCAGTTTAGCCTCTGACATTATTGCCTGCAGGTCTGGGATCTTATTTCCCAGGCTGTGAGCATTTGTGTACATGATTTTCCATTGGCCAGATTTTGGTGTGTTAGTTGTTGGGTGAAGTTTGGCATTACCCCTGTGCATCGTATGGGGAGACAAACCTTTTTTCTTACCTGGTAATGCAAATGAACGCAAACATGCTGAATTCCTGTTTGATCACTAGCTGAGGGGGGAGGGGTGTTCTTCCCATTCGACGTATGGGGTGCTGCACCCCTCTCCCCATTTGCTAGTTTAAATATTCTGCAAAGATGTCAAACTTCTGCCCCAATGCACTGACTCCCTCTTTAGTCAGATGCAGTCCATCAAATTTAAAGAACTTTCGCTCCCAGAACTGTTGCCAGTTCCCTACAAATCTGTGTCCTTTTCCTGGCACCAGCCCTGAGCCATGTGTTTAGCTCCCTATCTCCCTTCTCTGACCTTCTGTCCATCTGCTCCCTCTCCCAGACTGGCAGGATCTCAGAGAAGGAGATGCCGATGAAATAGATGATAGTTTGTCACCCAGCCTAGTCAGGTGTTCCTTGGTCTCCACAACTGACCGGCTGGCGAGATCATTAGTCCCTATGTGTACTAGGACATCAATGTTTTCTCCTGCTCTGTGAACAATTTTAGCAATGCGGTCAGTGTCTCTCCATGCTGATGTACCTGGGAGACATCTGACCATCACCCCTGGCTGGAGATGGGTATCAACTCCCCGAATCATGGAGTCTCCTATGATCAGAAGTATTTTGGATTTCCTTTGTGCTTGTTTTGTTTTGGTTCCTGATTTGGGTGAGTTTTGTTGTGCTAGCTCCTGTGCCGCAGTGTCCTGCTCTGCAGTGTCTTCTGCCTCTTTATTTGATTTCAGAGATAGAGGCAGATACCTGTTTGTAGTGTAATCAGATGTCGCTTGAATCATCCTACATTTTCTGGAGTGTTCTATGTGGTGCTTCCTTTTATTACCTTACTGATTGCTTGTTTTCCAGGTAATCAGATGGTCATAGTTTAAAAAATATAATTAGTGCAGCTTAAGGAATAGGCTCATTGGAATGGAATTTTTGTCCTGAACAACTTTCATACTGATGGTTTATTTGTAACGTGTATACTTTTAGAGATATTACATTTGTTTGGCATAACTCTTATGAAAGATGAACATTGAGATAATCAGAAGGCCATAGTTTACAAAATATAATTAGTGCAGCTGAATAAATATGCTCATTTGAAAGATCTTTTTGTCCTGAAAAAGTTTGATATTTTTTGTATCTGTAACTTGAAAACTTTTAGAGATATTTACATTTGTTTAGCATAACTAATATTGAACTGCTAAACAGCCTACGTTTTGCAAATAACTATGCCACTCAAGTGAAATTCTGAACCAGACCAGCTTGTTCATCTCTTGTCATGCCTAACTTAAAGTCGACAGGAATTGATTACTTAAGTGCAGCTGTTTGGAATGTCTCTATTTTCATAAATTACGTGTTGTACCTCTAAAGCATATCTATTTAACTGTGCCTGAATAAAAACTGAAGCTGTCAGCTGTGTTTTGTATTATTTTCTTTGTATGGACAACATTCTGTGCAGTTTCTTTCATGGAACCAAGAATTTGGAGTTTTGACTATGTCACTTAATGGTTTCAGAACCTTGGGCAATTTACTGATAAGTTCCAGCTAATATTTCTGAAACTGTGAAGCCACAGAAAAACTTGTTGTCGTATTGGCCCTTGTAATGCAAGATCCACAGAAACAGATGATATGATCCTTTTATTGGACCAACAAAGTTGTTTCAAAAGAACATAGGGACCTGACCATAGGCATGTGCCACAGTTTTCCCACTGCTCGCACTATGCCCCTTACCTCAGGCTATGAACTTATGCCTCTGAATTGTCCCCTTTGTTTGCACTGTCCCCACAGGGAGTAGCCACACATACTGCCAAAGGCCACTCATTGCTGTTTTTACTGGCTCCTTTTTGCTTCCACTATATTTGCCACCTGCCACTCTCTTTACTTTCCCCTAACTAACCTCCTCTTTCTCCTCCAATTTTATCCTATACTACTTCCCTACAACCCCATGCTCTCCCTTTTGTCCCCAACCTATACTCCTTCTTATGCCCATCACTTTCCTTTGCTACATTGACAATGCCTAATCCCTAGGCTGCTCTTCTCTAAATGTATGGCTCATGAAGGGACCTTCAATGATGTCATAATGCACTGTTTGTTATATCAACTTCCATAGGGACTTGCAGTGTTATGGAAGGTTACAATGAAAAATACTAAAAAATGTGTTCCAAGGAAACCCCTTTTCAAGCTAAGTTACTGTCATGGCAACAGATTGTGATGTCACAACAGAGCATTATGACTTGAAGTAAGGAGTAAGCTATAGAGGCAGGTTAACTGTAAAGTAACTGTAAGGGATAAAAATCATGTATTCATTCACATTTCCTCAATAATAAATAATGGGGAGGAGAAATCTAGAATATAGATGGAATACAAGCAGCATTTTATCTACTTATTATGTTTTTCAAAGTTTTCTTTCAGGCATCAGTAGCTCTTTCAGAAAAACAGTAAATAACATTACAAGTCTTATACATATGAAAATATCTATGTATTAAGTATAAAAATAGGTTAGAAGACAACCTGATGAAGTGTAAATTAAGCATTCACCAGCTGTTTCACACAGTGGTGGCAATCACATTTTTCACAGTATACTGTTCAGATACATTTTTCTTAAACTCTGTGTAAAATAAGTCCATATTACTTATGAATAGTCAGACTTATACTGTCTTAAACATGATATATTTGCAGTTCTGTAAGCAGCCCACAACAAATGCACCTGGGCGATAAAGCAGGCAAAATCAGAATACTACAAAGCAACCCTAGCCTCCTTCTGGGGGAACTCGTGATCATTTTGGGATAACATCAAGGAACTTAACGGCAAATCCCGGCTCCCCACCCATCCCTTCTAACCATAAACAATGTCCCCACCACCAACCCACAGGCCATAGCTGACTGCTTTAATGCATCATTCTCTGACCTCAGTGCAGTGCTCCCAGTCAAATTCTTTGACCCTATTCCAGCAACCCAGCCCCCAATTTGCAGTATCCCCCTTTCCACTTCAGAGTAGTTACCATGAACGAGGCCAGGCCATTTCTCACCAACACACTCAGTGACTCGTGCTACTATAAGGGCTCTTTTGATATGAGAATCCTTGGGCTAGTACTTGATACTGTTCTCTCCCCACTGACTGACCTCTAAAACTGCTCCCTGTGTCTGGGGCAGTTCCCTTCAACCTGAAAGGTGGCCGCATTCACCCCTATACTAAAGAGTGGTGACAATACACTTCCCAATAACTATCGGCCCGTCTACATCCTCCCCCCACTCTCCAAAGCCCTTGAAAAGATTATAAGCCACCCAGCTTACTGAATATCTTCTCACTAACAATCTGCTGTTCAGGGAACAACATGGCTTCAGGTCTGGGCACAGTACTACCACGGCCCTGGCTGTGTTCTCCAATTACAATCTTTCCACCCTGGATAGAAAACACCTTGTGGGAGCTATCTTCATCAACCTGTCAAAGGCCTTTGACACCATTTCCCACCCCTTACTCCTATACACATTCTAACACTTAGGTCTAGCCAAAGGACCTATTGCTTGGTTCACCAGCTACCTCACAGCTCAGTCACAATGCGTCAAAATACACACTACCCAGTCCTCCACCTTGCCAGTCCACTCTGGGGTTCCCCAGGGCTCCATTCTTGGCCCTCTGCTGTTCAGCATCTACTTGAATGCCCTACCCAAGTCATGCTGTGGTAATCTGCTGCTGTATGCAGATGACGCAGTTCTCTTTGCCTCACACCAAGATCCGAGTTCTCTGCAACCATCCCTCCAGCATGCATTTAACCAGATTGAGAACTGGTTCATAGACCAAAGATTTGTGGTTAATGTGAAAAAAAAAAATAAAAGCCATGCTCTTTGCCCACCATCAGAATAAGACCAAGAATATGCAACTATTAATTCTCTCCCACTCTCTACTTTCTCTTGAGTAGGTACACACTTATTAAAACCTAGGTGTAACATTTGACTTCTGCCTCTCTTTCCACTCACACATTAGCAACCTGTTCTCAGCCATAAATGCCCACATTGGGCTACTGTATAGGCACAAAACTTGCTTACCCCCAGAAGCCCTTAACCTGGCTGTCACCGCCTCAGTCCTCTCTCTTGACAACTATGGGCTTACTATCTACTCAGCTGCCGATCACACGGCGATGAATAAAATCCATCTGGCCATAAATAAAGCATGCAGGCTCCTATCTGGGGCAGGTAAGCATACCCACAACTGCACCCTGTATTCCCTGACAAATCTCCTAAACCTGGATGAAAGAATACATTATCAAACTTGTCTCCTTACTAAAAAAAATTCACCTGGGGAGTATCTGCCATGCTCCTATTCTCCCACACCTTGGTGAACACCCGCACCACCTGCAAACAGGTATGGTCAACACTGAGGGTCAGAACTTCAGTAGCCTAAAGGTCCTTCTCCTACAGGACACCAGCACAGTACAATGAACTCCCCTCTGATATATCCTCCATCTCCAACCTAGGTCTCTTCAAAGTAGCACTCAAAGAACATATACAGTACTCACCTCTTGGTGGTGCAAATGTGCCATCTAGTTAGGCTCTACCTTGCTGCTACCTCAATGGCAACCTCCTGACAAGGTCTATGTTGACTGCTCACATATGTTGAGGGAAGTTGGCAGGGACAGATGAGTATAGTATACGGAGGAGATGAGTATATGATGGTCACCGCGCTGGGCGTGCTGAAGTAGCTCTGTGCTGATAGCTAGTCTCTTGCTCGTTTTTTGTTGCTCTTTCTCAGTTTTTGCCTATTTTATGTTTTTTTTAATTTAATCTCCTTTGGTCTCTCCATTTTGCCTCAAAACTCGTCATCAAAACTGTATAGTCAAATAGTTGGGAAAATGTTTTGGAATCACCCACCTAGAGCATTACCGGAGTCCCCTGACTGGCCATGGAGAGTATACTGGGTTGTCTGACTGGGCCCATTGCCACCCTGAATGGGTGAAGAGAGCGTTGTAGAAGACTCTCCAGGACAGTGTGTTTGCTTGATATTTATGGTTCCCTGCTTTGGAATTGACTGCTGACTGTTTTTGGCATGTAACAGAGGGAATGCTCAGACAAGAACGTAGTGTATGTGGTAAAGGTTGGAGAATTCTGTTCTAGGTTTGAGCCTGATGGACTGAATTGGTCTGTTTTATTGAGGAGAGAAATCAGGATAAATTTGGTTACAGATTCGTGGAGCCTTTAGACCTGGGACAGCATGACCCCTGCAACTGTGGGTAATTAGACTCCAGAGTCTGCTTCTGCCCAGGAGAAATGGGCCTGAATTGGCTGGGGAGCTGGCTGGTGGGCCCGAGATTTTTCCAAGGCTCCTCGCTGGCCAGCTGGTGGGTTGGTTCAGCTAGGGTGTCGAGGTGGTGGGGCAGATATTTCTGGTGTCAGCCCTCATAGGTAGGGTGTCAGCTGTCTGACATGGTTTTAGGTTACATCTGGACTGATATTGGACGTTCGTGACTCCAAGAAGATTTGGATTATACTGGGCAGTTCTTGCTACAAGGAGATTACCTCTTGGAATCAAAGGTTGCAACATGACCAGAAGTACATCCATGAGGAGATTGGCAAAGCATTAGAGTGGTACAGGGCAACAGCAAATGATCAACTCACTAAATCTCTTCCCCGAGAAAGGACAACCACTGAAGAGGAACACCTGAAAGCTAAGAGCTTAATCATTTCCCCCACCTGCTCTCATGTTGGTGCTACGCTGGCCCCATACCTTTGCAATGAGAGGCCCAGGTTTCGGTGGCTCCTGGTTTTGACCTTACCTTATTCTAGACCTGGATTGAAGAGACTGCTAACTCCCTCCTGACTTTTTTGTATATTATTAATTTTCCATAGTTTGGATGATTGGGTGGTGAGAGGACCCTGTGTCCATGTACTTTATTTCTTGTTTGTTGGATTCTACAACTTTTTTTCTGGCAGTGTGGAAGATTATAATAATACCTTTCCTCAGTTGTGAGAGGACTGAGGGGGGAGTTTATAGCTTTCTTTTTCATTTTTATGGTTTGTAATAATTTTTTCATGTTAATATTTATTTGTTATTGTATTATTATAATTGCTTTAATTGCTTGGCAGTGAGAGTGCTGCCCTCTCTCCCCAGTGGTGAGAGGACTGGGTGGGGAGGGAATTAATTATTTATTGTATTGTATATTGCTTTTTTACCTCTCTCCCCCAGTGGTGAGAGGACTGGGTGGGGAGGGGGAATTAATTATTTATTGTATTTTATTGTATTGAGTTGGAGGGGTGAGAGTCCCTAATTCAAAATCTTGACTTATTTGACTGTGATTGTTTCTTAACTCAGACTTTTTCTGCTGCTAAATTATTATATAGGGTATTGTATTTGTTTAGTTTTTTGTGGACATTTGTTAAAATATTTGATTATCTTACATTTGGGTGTGGGTTAAATCTGTATTTTGGGATTGTTTACTTGCTGGTATTTGCTTAGTGTGGTAAATATGTGTTGGGAAGGCATAAGGATGGTCGGGTATTATTCCCCTTCCAGGCTTAGGGACCTCTGTCCTTTTTTCTGTCCTCCCTATTGTCGGAGGTTTACAGACAGTGTAGGGCTCTGGGGATTGTTAGAAAAAGGATGAGGAAGAGGGTTGGGCCTGGAGAGGAAATGGAAAAGAGTGGGCGAATAGGGATAGTGTGGACAAGGAGATGCCCTGGGGTGAAATGGGTACAGGAAAGGGGTCCTCCTTGTCTGGTTCCCATACCCAAGGGTTCTGCTTGTAGTCGGCAGGTAGCACGGTCATCCTCAGATGCTCATCCTACTCGGGTGGTGTTATGCAATGCCAGGTCTATTAAAAACAAGACCGCTATTATAGCAGATTTTGTTGGAACATCTGACCTGTCGTGCATCACTGAGACCTGGCTGGATGAGAATACTGGCCCAGTTTTGGCATCAACAATTCCATCTGGGTACTTGGTGATACACCACCCTAGGATGGATCGTAGGGGCAGGGGTGTTGTTATCTGTTTTAGATTGGAACTGGGCCTAGTGGAAGTACCAGTGGGAACTACCAACTCCTTTGAATGTATCATGGGTGAGGGTGTGGGGTGCAGAATTCTTCTCATTTACCATCCACCAGGTGACGGGAATGTTTTCCTGCAGGAAGTCACAGACTTAATTGTCGACCTGACATTGGGATCCCCCAGATGGTTGGTTCTGGGGGATTTTAATGCCTGGGTTGACGATGAACTCTCACAGCTTGGTCAAGACTTCTGCCAGTTAATGATTTCACTGGGCTTCACACAGGTTATTTCCTCCTTGACCCATATTGGTGGTCATTCATTGGATTTGCTGTTCCTACTGGGGATGGAGATATCCGATTTTGTGGTGGAACCAGTCAGGTGGTCTGACCATCACTCCATTGGGTTCAGTTTTGAGGACACCACTAGTAGGCCAGCCCCTGTGGAGATGGTCTGGTACTGCCCTTTGAGGGGTGTTTCCCCAGATGGCCTGATGGCAGTGCTGGATCTATCGGGTCTACTGAGTGATTGCATGGACCCAGGGGACTTGGTACTTGCCTACAATAAGGTGGAAGTAGGGGCCCTGGATTCCATTGCTCCTGTTCTTGTTCATCCCCTCACTCTTCACCACAGGTCTCCCTGGTTTGATGAGACTCTGAGGGAGTTGAGGAGAGTTGTATGAAGGTTAGAGAGGTGTTGGCGGAAATCAGGCTTGGATTGTAACAAACTTAGTTTGATGGACCATTACGTGGTCTATCAATCAGCAATCTCTTCTAAGAAGGCAGATTTCCTGTACAGAGAGATTGCTGCTGCACAGAATAGACCAGCTCAGCTTTTCCAGACTGTGGACAGATTGTGCAATCCAATCTGTCTTCAGCCCAGAAGAGCCTTTTCTCAACCATGGTGTGAGGAGTTTGCTCAATTCTTTTCAGATAAGGTTGCCACAATCAGGTCTGATATCCGCTTGACCCTCCCTAATGGGAGCTGTAATGGTCGGCAGAAGATGTCGGACACCCAATTTGTGTGGTCTAATTTCAGCCTTCCCACAATCAGTGACACTGTGATGGTCATCCAGTCATTGCATCCGACCAACTGTGGTTTGGACCCAGGCCCCACACATCTCCTAGTGGGCTATGGGGATAAAATCGGTCCAGTCCTTGCTGAGATAGTCTGGAGGTCTTTGGAGAGGGGAATTTTTCCAAATCCTCTGAAGGAGTCTGTGGTTGAGCCCCTTCTTAAGAAGCCCTCCTTGGACCTGGATTTTCTGGCTGACTACAGGCCTGTCTCTAACCTGCCGTTTGTGGGTAAGGTTATTGAGAAGGTGGTCATGTCGCAGCTGGATGATCATTTGACCAGCCACAATGTCTATGATTCTCTCCAGTCCAGATTTAGGAAGAGACATAGTACCGAGACAGCTCTTGTCCAGGTACTAAATGACCTCCTAATAGTGAGAGATCGAAGGACTCGTTCCATCTTGGTCTTTTTTGATCTTTCTGCAGCATTTGACACCGTGGACCATGGTGTGCTATTGGAGCACTTACGGTTTATCTGTGGGCTGTCTGGTACAGTCATCAGTTGGTTTCGATCTTTTCTTGAGGGTAGGACTCAGAGGGTGGTGTCTGGGATTTTTTCCTCGGCATCATTCCCCCTATCCTGTGGGGTGCTACGGGGCTCCATTTTGGCACCCATGTTGTTTGCGGTGTACATGCTGCCATTAGGAGCAATTATTAGGTGGTTTGAGTTTTCACTGCTATGCAGATGATACTCAACTGTACATGTTCTTTGTGCCCGGCCAAGATGCTGCCTTTTTGGTCTTTAAGAACTGTCTTGCCAAAATCCAGGACTGGATGAATGTGAGTTGGCTGTGGTTGAATTTAGAGAAAACTTAAGTGTTGGTTGTGGACCTAGGTCGCTGGGAGACGGGTTTGTTGGCAGGATCACCCTTGGGTTTATGGCTTGGGGGTGTTCAGCTAACTACCTCAGACCGGGTGCTGAACCTGGGTGTTGTGTTTGATGACTGTTTGACACTTAAATCGGTGTCGGCAGGGGTCAAAGCCTCTTTTTACCATCTGAGGAACATCGCCCGGTTGAAGCACCTGGTTCCTCTGGACGGTCTTCCTGCTTTGGTCCACACCTTCATTACCTCTCCACCTTGACTACTGCAACACCCTTTATCTTGGGCTACCGGGGGTTGATATTCACCGCTTGCAGCTAGTGCAGAATGTGGCAGCCAGGCTATTGACTGGTTCCTCTAGGTCCAGTCACATAACGCCTGTGCTCCATGGACTGCACTGGCTGCCAATATGCTGGCAAATCACCTTAGTGGTCGGTTTGCTGATCTATAAGGCCCTACATGATCAGGGACCTGGCTACCTGAAAGATATCCTTTGTTTCTACTGTCCCTCCTGCTCTTTCTGATCCACTGACAAGGGATTGATAGAGATTTCTAGGGTTTGCTTAAAGACCTCTGGGGCCAGATCATTTAGTTTTATGGCTCCTACTTTGTGGAATTCTCTACCTCATCAGGTGCGAGATTGCCCAACTGTCCAAAGCTTTAAGGGGGCATTAAAAACACATCTTTTTAGCCTTGCATGCAATGATTTTTAAATGTTGCAGCATTGGATTAATTTTAATATTGTTTTAATTATTTATTTATTTGATATGTACAGGTGCCTTGGATTTGGAAAGGTGCCTTTTATAAAGTTTGATTTGATTTGATGTTAACTGCACAAGTCGTCCACTGCATTGTAGTAACCGTCATAGCTAGCCAGTGCCAAAAGTATTAAAATAAACCAGTGCTAAATTTATTAAGACAACTGCTGAATCTTGCTTAACTATACAAACTCTATATTGTAACATGTGTGTATTTAACTGTAATCCTGCACTTCTGTTGTAACTGTAATTTTGTGTGTGTAACCTGTAATTCCATCATGCTGTTACTATGTATTCTGTATGTTCTGTTTCTGTACTCTGATGCATGTGTATGAGTGTGTGTATGTGTAAAGTATGTATGCATGAGTATTTTGCATGCTGTACACATGTAATCACCCCATGCCACTTCTAGCTAGCTGGCACCCCCCTTAAAAGAACTACTGCCAACTTCATGGCAGACAATTTTCTTTTGGCAGAATTACACTCATGGTACCACCCCTAGCATTGGAGTGTATACCAGACTCATTATCTACTGGAAGGGTGGTGGGGGTACATACTAAAATGAACGTTTTTATTTACACCCAGGTCCAGGGGAGAGGATGCTAGACATATGCTAAACCTAACTGCTGAGGGGCCCAAATAATGTTCACACTAGAAGCAACAGGTGGAATGTCCAAAGTAGTAACTGGAATTTTGCTGTATGGCTTTATTTACAGAGGTTACTTAAAGCAAGGGTGGTCCCCCAAAGGTTTATCATTGCAATACAAGCACACTGTTTTTTGCAGGACACTTTGCTAGGCCGTACTGTTTTCCACAAAAGCATATTTCTATCTCTCTTCCAAAGTGTATATTTGTGGGATGTACCACACACTTTAAACATTTTCCACACATATCTGTGGGATGTGTCACACACTTTAAAATCCCCCTGGTGCATGGTCTTTGCCCAGGGAACAGTTCCTCCCACCCTTTGTTCCAAAGAGCCTCTGCCATTTCTTCAGGGTTACACCAAATGAGTCTCCAATCCCGAATGAATTGCTAAAGACTCCCAACTTTAACTTTAAATTCAGCACAGTTGTGGTGAAAGGGGTCCTGACCGGTGTGATCCAGCTTTATCTAGAGCACACACACCTCAGACAACTCCCTCAGAGAACAATCTCAAATTCTGTACTCACAGATTAGTTGTTCCTTCCTGACAGTCATGAAAAGAACAAAAGGCACCTTTCTTTCTCTGGTAGCTGTCAGATTCTACTCATTGTTCTTCCTTAAGGCAGCTGTGAACTTAAGGAACTTTAGGGGATTGTCCCTTCGATCCACAAGAATTGTCTTCCCTCTGCCTCCCCCTGAAGTGAAACTAAAGACTCCTGCAGGCAAACTGAAGATTTTACCAAACTAGGGTGAGAAATACCAGGGCTTCCTTTGACAGAGCCCCGATGGCAGACCTCCTGCCACTCTCACTACCACACTTGAACTTATTGATAAACATTCTAAGCTCCCTGAGAGCAGCTGACTCTAAAATGGTTATGCTGCTGTAAGAGTTCTAAATGACATAATCATCCTTCTCTCGAGCTAGCTGAGTAAACAATGATGACATTATGTAGAAAGCCCCTAATAAGCTCCCCACCAGGTGCCATTTCCTACCTGCCTAAGACGAGTACTAATGGGATTCTAGTAACCCGAGGGGACTGAGTTGTTACACATAGTTATGTCAGCACCACCATTTTGGGCAAGGCTGACTCCAGGGCAAACTGTACATGTGTGAGTATCATGCATGTGCAGTACTGTAATAGCAGCAGTATTACAGCTGACTCTGGTGCAGCAAGCGCACTGCATATTCTTTTCACCACTCTTGCTGCTCCTAAAACCTCTCCACAGCCATATTGGCTCAGGCCAGACTTTGATTATAAGTAGTGCTGATTGTGGTGTAATCCATATTCAGCATAGTCTGTTTTTCTTGTGGGTTGGCAAAGAAAGCTCCTGCTTAATAGGCACTGGCAGCTTTGTTTGACAACTAACTGCCTATTTGGGTGTCTGGATGTTGTTTGTTTTGTGGTTTGTGATATTGCTGACCTTCAAGCTTTGAAATCCAGCTAACCCCTCAGTAACATTGCTTTTTTCAAATGGTTCCATAAAATGACTGCTTCCTGGATTTAATTTACATATGATTGGATATTTATATTTCAGGACTGCAATCAGCTACTAGCAGGCAAGCTAAATGACTCTTCAGAAATATTATTCTGTATGCTTTCAGAGTTTCAAAGGTCTGTCACAAACCTCTGATCCATTTAACATGCAATTGTGAACAACAAACATTGTTGTCTTGTAGCAACCTTTTTTCAGTGTGCTGTTACTTCCCAGGTGCACTACTGAAGTCAAATCATAAACTATTTTTAGTGCCTATAATATAATTCTTATAACTATATGTGTCAGGACAAAGGAGCTACATCTTTAATAAATGTATGCAGTCTGTAGAGTGCCCTTACATGTATAAATGATAATCTGCACGCCTTTTGAGGAATGTTATGACTTAGCTATTATCCTCTGCTAATACAGCACTCTGTTTCCTGGTGTAAGTTTTCAGCTCTATCATAATTTTCATACTGGAGTCCTAAAGTTAAGTTTGTTGTATTTCCTAAATTGGAAAATCAACTTCTAGAATAATCCATCTAAAGACAATGCTACTACACTGATAGTATTGTCTGCCTGTCCAATGAAACATGTCAAGGGTATCAGAAAAGATACATTTTATTCTTGATTATTCTGGTTTGAAAATTGTACTGTTTTATGTCCTTTATTAGTGGTTGATGAGACTGCACAATTCCATGGGATTATGCCTGAGGTGGAATTGACTTTTTCTGCTGCAAACAAACAGTATAACATGCAAAATTGTGCATACTGATGAGAAATTCCACAGAATTTCCATTCCCACAGCTTTCTGCCTAACATGCTTCCATTATATAATAAACAAAAAATATGGTTAATGTTAAAAATGTTTGGATTACTTAAAAGAAAAAATGCACTTCACTCGAAACAATTCTAAGAAATTCACCACAAAATGTAATCAAGCTTGTCAAACATACCATGGCTACAACAGAATTTGGCATTCCACACAGCCCTAACAGTTATTGCTTGGACAGTCATGGCTGAGATTGTATAGTCACTTCAATTACTGCAGAGGTTGATGTTTAGTTCAAATAGGAAACCACTCCAATGTTTGTGAATGTCCAACCTGGATCTACTTCCTTCCCACCACATTTTCTTCTTTTCAGTTGTTCCATATCCTCTAATTTGCACCTTGGCTATTATCACTCATAGACTACAGCCATGATGATGTGTTTTCAATGCAAATGGTTCAGTAAACTGAGGAAAAGAAAGTACAAGAGTGCAAATAAGCCTCTCTTTTCACCAAGTCAGCATGGTACTACTCTGTTTAGTTATAGTTTTGATGTTTTGCATTGGTACCAAATGTAAAGAATATAGAATAATTAACATAAGACTGTGACTAATAGCTCTATTATACCACTGATATTTTGGTGACATCACTTTGCCATAAGATCAAAGCGTAATGCTTCAGGAATGTCACCAGACCTTCAGTTGGCTGAACAAAGGCATTCTTCAAAGTCTAATTTTTGTATATGATATGCTGATTAGCCTGTTTTGCATTACTAGAAGACTGGACAAAAGCATCCCCCTATTAAAAGATCCACTGCAGTCATTTGATTTAGAATTCACAAATATTAATTTTTAAATACTGTTTATTCCCCATGCAATGGCCTTTATTTGCCAAGCTACAGCCGAATCCAGTCACCATCCTGGATCCTTGGAGTACTGCTCACCTACTTTGTGGAAACCATCACATGGTACATCCTTTTAGGAGCAGAGGCAGACCCAAAGTCTGGTGCACTTCAAATTTAGTGCCCGTGGGGCTCTTTATCATGATTGGCAGTGGACATCCCAAGTATACTATTTATATCCTGCTGAGGAGGGAGGTGGTTTTCTCCCTGTGTTTCTCCTTCTTCAGAGACTCTGGACTGTGAATGCATGGCACATTTCACAATAGGTAACCAAATCACAAAGTCACCTGTATACCCCTTCCCACTGTCATTGCTCAATTACCTACAGTGCCATCTAGGCACCTCTTCTTAATGAGGTGATCACATATGAAGGAGCGGATGACCTCCCATTTAAAGGAGTTAATTATCATCTAGAATGATTTATATTCATTCTTCCACACACAGGACATTCAGCACCAAGGCTCATTTTTGAGCACAGGCCACTGGCACCACTAGTGGCAACCCTCCCACTGCACCAGTAGGCTAGCCCCTGGATTTTTTGGACTTCCTGAATATAAAAAAGAAAATTCACCATTCCCAGCTATGTGTAACCCACCCCACCAGTGTCATATCCCAATCAGTAGAAATTGCAATTGTGTTAGCATTACTTGTTAAAATCTCCACAATGGCACACAATGAATACTCAACTGTTCTATCACTATGGCTGCCTGTGCATTGCTGGTTTGTGTGTTCACTTTTTTTCAAAAAGTAGAAGTGTGGCAACATGCACTTGTAGAAAAAAAAATAAATACTGCTATGTTCACCTCTACAGTGATCTTAGTCTCTGAATGGGTCATTATCAGTCAAGAAGACTTGAAGTCTGTCTAGCTCTTCCAACATCAAATCTTGAACATCTAGTTTGATTCTGCAATACATCTGAATTATATCACTTATCATAGTATGGTTTTGTTTGATAATGCAGAGCTGAATTTAGAATAACCACTAGCATTATTACTCAGTACTGAATACACTCAAAAGGTTTTCATAAAGAATACATGCATACCACAAGCTGCACTTAGTATTATGAGTGAAAGTCTGCTAGATCGCTTGGTTATTATTTTTAATGTAATTTTTTTTTTCTTTTTCATTTGAAAATGTAATGGCTCACCTAATTATAATATGGTGAAGCCAAGTATTAAGGCATGAACAGAGATTTTCTTTTGGATACTGATTCAGTCACTTGAAGAAAAAAATAGCAACAATGTTAAATGGGATTTCTATCTAACTAAACATTTTATTAAGGAAACTACTGGGCAACACTGCAATGATGTATTTTTTTTCTGAGTAGGATATATGGAACTTATAGAGGTGTACAACAGGACAAAGAAGATTCTGACCTACTTTTAAGGTAGATACATTAAATAAGTGCAACAAAATTCAGTATTTAATGGTTTACAAACCTGAATGTTTTTCATCTAAGGAGTGCATGAACAGCTGTGCATATATTATGGTGAAAAAATATAGAAATTTATAAAAAGTAAGTATATGACAGTATTAGCACATTTTGGTTTCATTTTTCACATGGAAAGAAACCCACAAAGTGCTGACTTTAGTTGGCATAGTTTATTTTCCCACAATGGGGGTTTCTCTAATATTCTGCAAGGCAAAACATTTTGTTACCGAATCCTAATTATTATTTTTTTTTATAAATACAACATCTTCAGCAGAATTTGTAACATGTTTATATGTCCAGTTCCAATGTCTCTTTTGGTTATAAACGTTTCTTCGCAAGTCCTTTGTGTGCCAGAACTGTACAGTTTTGCTTATTGGTTCTCTCACCCAAATAAGTCAAGAATGAACTTTTATAACAATAAGAAACAAAATAACTGTATGTATAAGCATATATAACAAGGCTGCTAGCCTTACACATTTTGTCAATAATGCAGTTATGTTGTTCTTAGTATGTCAGTACTGAAATATTTATATCAAAATGTATTTTACTTAATTTACAGGACCATCCGAATATATTAAAATTGTTATACAATCTTCATTTGCATTAGAGTTGTGTTTATATCTGATTCATATTACTCTACTTTAGACAGAGTATGAATCCTAAGGGTTTTGACTAGATTTATTTACACAAGGTAAACAACTACCATGTTGTAAATAAGTATCATATCTATGAAACATAGGATTTACACACAGAAACAAATCCTCAAAAAATAAAACTTAACTTTCAGGAACATTTTGCAATATAATGATGTAATCAACTGTCATACAACTAGATATGTTTCATAGTATTCCTGTCCTTACAGACAAGATACCAGTTTGAACCTTGTGATAGTATCTCGTGACATACACCATGCTTGTTCCCAAGGATTTTATGAGCAAACTACAAACATCCAGTCAAAAATCTGATAAAAATACAATCTCTCCCAGTGCATGCACTGCAGAGATAATGACAGCCCAAATGTCTGAGAATATATGGCCAAAGTAATGCTGCTTGTGACCCAGACAGCCACTGATTTGTTGAGCTTCTTTCTGTCTTATCTCCAAAAGGACATACACTACCAATTTCAAATATGGTGCCTTTCTCAGCCCTCAAGTAAATATTTCATAGGTCACCAAGTCCTACTCCATTTCTATCTATTTTTGTATTTAATCTGTTTTAATATAGTCACAATGATAAAAACAACATGCATTCCCAGCAAGATAAGTAGATCAAACAGTGCCATATCATTCTTGCTATATCATTCTTGTTGGGTACAAACTCATCATGTTGAGTTTTCCATCTTGCTCAGAGCCACAACTTGAAAATAAGAGTTGGAGAGACAAGATTTATCTAGTGCATTCCTGGCCATCACAGTCATTATATATAGCCAAATCATTTGTATCCCAAGGCTGTAAAAACTTCAGCCACAGACTCTTCCCCCCCCCCCAGTTGCACTGGGCGTTGTTCCACAAAATGAACTTCTGTTTCATTTTTGCCTTGGGCAAGGCTCAGTTTTTCTGTCCCACTTTCTGTTTAGTTTATCATGCAGATTCTAAAGCTGTCTCCTCATTTATTTATTAGTTTGAACACTGCAGATGTGTTTGCTTGTATACATGAATCTTATACCTTGTACAGTACTTCATCTGCATTTTCTTCTTATTCCCCATCTAAAGTCACAATTCTTTGCTTGGGACATAATAACCATTTCCTGGGCACCAGATTATGACTTCATAGTGAGGGGATTATGATTCCATATGGTGCTGTACGACAGCAGTAGAGGAACTCTGAGGCTTAAGGACCCAGTTCTTATATAAATATCCTTAAAATTAAAAAAACAACATTAGGAAGAGTTATGACATTTTTTAAATATAAGCAGTACAGCACTTAATGTTATGTTTCTCAAAGTCTTCTTAGCGATATCAGCCACTCTTTAAGTAGCCAGGTCCTAACAATGAAAGTGCCACATTTTTTATATGAATGCCATAGTTTTTCTGTCTGTCTGTCTATCTATCTATCTATCTATCTATCTATCTATCTATCTATCTATCTGTCTATCTAGCATGAGCATTGAATTTTTTTTACCATTACTGCTGATTTTGAAAAGCTGCTGCTAATATTAAAAGCTTTAGCTGCTTAATAAATTTTTCAGCATTGCTGCTGCTCATTAAAAGTAGCCTCACCTCATTGAACTCAGCTGGTTGTTAATAAAAAGCTCCACTTAAACAGAAACAAAAAACTGATATCTTTCCACAAAAAAAAAAAAAAAGATGTACAAAGCTGTCATTAAAAAAGTTTCAGTTAAACAAATGTGGACTGGAGTTACCAACTAATAATGGAAATCTACTATTCCTGGGATAGCCAGTGGAAATAGTACCCTCAGGCTGTGGTATCTTACATTATAACCCATTGTTTGTCCCATTTTCACCTCGGAGCAATATCTTTTTACTAAAAATCTCAACACTTGTGTGTATGTGTAATATACTGCCACACTCACCCCAATACTGAAGAGTGGTGACAGCACCTCCCCCAATAACTACCGTCCCATATCCATTCTCCCACCTCCCTTGAAAGCCCTTGAAAAAATTATAGTCACCCAACTCACTGAGTATCTGCTTGCTCATAACCTACTTTGCAGGGAGCAGCATGGCTTCAGATCTGGGCACAGTACAACTACGGCTCTCACTGAGTTCTCTAATTTTATTCACTCTGCCCTGGATAGAAAACACCTTGCTGGAGCAGTCTTCATTGACCTATCAAATGCCTTTGATATAGTCTCCCACCCCTTACTCTTAAGCACACTCCACCACATAGGTCTGTCCCAAGGACCCATCTCCTGGTTTACCAGTTACATCACAGCTAGATCACAATGTGTCAAAATAAACAACACCCTCTCAATCACCCTGCCAGTCCACTCTGGGGTTCCCCAGGGCTCTATCCTTGACCTTCTATTATTCAGCATCTACCTAAACACCTTGTCCACTTCCTGCTCTGGCAAACCTACTACTCTATGTGAATGACTCAGTTCTTTTTGCCTCATACCCACATCCCACAATATTGCAGTCCTCCCTCCAACACGCATTTAGCCAGATTGAAAACTGGTTCATAGACCAAAGATTTGTGGTCAATGTAAAAAAGACAAAGACCATACTCTTTGCCCACCAACAGAATAAGACCAAGAATGCACAGCTAACAATCCTCTCCCACTCTCTCCTTCCTCTAGAACAGGTCCATACAAATAAATACTTGGGCCTTACATTTGATTCCAGCCTCTCCTTCCAGTCACACATTGACACTCTATCATCAGCCATAAATGTCTGTATAGGCCTATTGTATTGTCAGAAGGATTGCCTACCTCCGGAAGCCCTTAATCTGGCTGTCACCGCCTCAGTCCTCTCCCTAGTCAATTATGGGCTCACTATCTACTTGGCTGCTGACCACACAGTCTATAACAATATCCATCTTGCCATAAACAAAGCATTCAGACTCCTCTCTGGGGAAGATAAGTGTACCCATACCTGCACCCTATATGCTCTGACAAATCTCTTCACCCTGGATGAAAGGCTATTTTATCAAACATGTCTCCTCACAAAAAAAATACACATGGGGCTTACCCTCTTGGGGGTTTCTGCCTCTCTCCTATCCTCCCACACCTCGGTGAAGACCTGCACTGCCAACCGACAGGTGTGGTCCATCCTGAGGGTTAGAACCTCCTGAGCCAAAAGGTCATTCCCACAAAGGATCCCAGCCTGGTACAATGAACTACCCTGTGATGTCTCCTCCATCTCCAAATGAGGACCTTTCAAGTCAGCTGTCAAAGAGCACATTCTCACTTCACGGTGTTGCCAATGTACCAGCTAGTGCTGGGTCATCTATCTTTCATCTCACGGGACCACCCTGCCACTGAGCTCCTACCGATAGGGCTACCAAACATTACCTATTAACAATGCCTCCTTTGGCTGCACTCAAAAGTTATCTGTCTAATTCTCTACTTCACTGTAAATATCAAACCTGTTACGCCCTCCTTCTATCAGCAAACTTATTGTTCTCTTGAAAACTGTAAAATACAGCTCTCGGTAACACGTTGTATGCAATGTATAGCTGATCTTGACTCTGCAGTATTGTATAACTAAAAATACTGTAACCTTTAGCTGCCATTCTACGTCTCTATGTATTGTTATGTTTGTTTTTTCTGACACGGAGCTTTTGTAAATGAGTCCCTGACTCAAAGGTTGTAATCCTAAAGTCTGTTAAATAAATAAATAAATATACAGTATATTACTTTGGCATGGTAGTACCTATATTTTAGGGATGGGATAGTGTTTGTGTCAAAACACTTGATGTTGACAGCTTATAACTCTACCCTATTAGCCCCGGGCACTATGAAAATTGACATGCACCATCTCAGCACAATGGGCTATTTTTTGACAAATTAAAAAAAAAATAGTATCGTAGTTTTTGAGTTACAGACAGATGAAGTTAACATAAAAGACCTTGTTTTAAACATGTTTTTTTCTCAGCACAGATAAGAAAAATATAGAACAAATTAAAATCAGAATTTTTTAGGATTGTTAGTTATTGGCCCTGAATACCACCTTTGTTTGTTTTGTGATAAAAAAAGGCAATATTAAATATTAATACAAGTTGTATAACTATGGAACATATGCATGTGTGAATGAAGAATGAAGATAATATATATACTGCCTGTTTATGTTTGTCTTAGTCTGTATTTGTTTTACCTCCACCCCCTGTAACCGACGTGGAGCCTTTGCAAAAGAGTCTGTGACTCAAAGGTTTCTAATTCCGATTGTATTCAATAAATAAATAAATAAATAAAAAGAAACAGTCAAAAAATATATGAAGAACATGAAAACTGCTCTTTCATGATTGACTTCCAGGTCAGTCTTGAATCAAAAAAAAACTCTTTTGATCACTGCCTGCTAACCCTTAACAAAAAAAAAAAAAAATAATGATAACAAGGCTGCTCAACCCATCTACTAGTCCCCCTCTCCTTCAAACATTATCACTATAGGTGGTTGGGTGCTCAACCAGTACCTCACCACAAATCACTACAATAAGTGGTCGTTGGATGTACTACACATGTGCAGTTCTATCCCACCCCAGTCACTACAAATAGCAGTAGTCAGGTGTCTATCCCCACCACCAATAAACCTGCTCCCCCAACATTAACATAAATACCCTTCCCTACCTACTGTCTGGTAAGTCCTCCCATCCAGTCAATATAAACAGAACCCCCCCACACACACACACCGTTATTGGCCCTCAGTCACCCATGTTCCCCTCTCTCATAGCCTCAATGAAACATACATGAACAGGAATGGTCCTTAGTGGATGACCAGCTCAGCTCTCTCTCTCTCTCTCTCTCTCTTTCTTTCTCACTACCATGGCTGTCACTGCCTTCTGTTTCCATCTGCCACCACATTCACAGCCTAAACAAATCACAGCCTAAGCAAAAAATAAAAATTAAAAAATGAAGTCTGCAAAAAACTACTATGAGTGTATCTATTTTTCATAAAAGGGTTGAATTTGATGTCCATGAAAGGCTATATTGTGATGAAATTCACCCCACCCCACCCCTATGCCATTGCATAGCTAGGGGAATTTTGAAAAAAAATACATAAAAAGATTAGTGATTGAAAAAAATACACCCTGTCCCTTCCCCCACAAACAAATGTTCCCCAAAACATGAACTGTACATGTGCTGGTGCTTAGAGGGTTTTTTTTTTCTTACTTTTTTCTTTTTCTAGCAGCCATATCTTTACCATTTTTTTTAACATTTTAAGCCTAGATTTGGGGGAAGAGCTCCTTACTACCCCCACTAGAGACAACCCAAGTGGCATCTTTTATTCCTGTTGAACAGGTCTCTTTCATTGCATAGGGATAACAGTGCCGAGTGCAAAGCATGCTACATATCTGGTGCCATTTTTGTTCATGTTATCATTTATTTACTGAATTTTGGTTCATGGATGAGCCCACTAGAACCTGAGGTCTGATTTCTCAGGGGCGACCCAGAATTAATTAGAGACAACATAATCAGGCAATTGACAGATACTGTAATGGCATTAGTTACAGGCAGAATATGCAGACAATAAGCAGGCAAGGGGCATACCATACATTGCATGGTATTTGAGCACATTAATAGTTCTTATCTAGAAACATCAAACATACAAGGCAAATTCAGATTACTGTAGGAACCAAGGAGCTTATTAAAATCACACAGTACCATACAGATTAAGGCACAGAAGAGCATTATGATACGGGGAGAACAGAATATAACAAGGATTAACAGAAGATCTCTATGATCAATATGGTAAGAGGGCAGGAAGTTAAGGCCATCATTCAATGATTGCAGGAGCAGTAACAGCTTTCTTTTTTTTCTCTGCCCAGTTCCCCCCTCACTGCTCATATCGGGCAGCCGCTTTGACTCCCGGCCCTGCTTGCTACCCCCCATGCCCAAGCTTACTCCCCTGGGTGGGGCCACCAGATGGGTGCCCCCTCCACATGGTAAATGGTCTCTTGTCCTGGGTTACCCCAAGGTGGGGTCACAGGAGCATGACCCCCCGGTGGACATAGGTCACAGCAGGAGTGGAGGCAGGGGTGTCATGAATGGGGCCATATTTTTTTGTATGCTAAGAGATCCCTGGGGGCAGGGATATACAATGATGGCCAGCATCTGCCACACCCTACCTCCAGCCTCCACTAGAGGTCTGCAGAGTGCTGAACACTGTTATCCCTCCCCAGAGGAGAAGAAAAGCAGTTCATGGGACACTCAATCCTTCTCCCCTCAGCCAGTCCTCCAACTCCAAAGTCTGTTTCCAAACCCAGGATGTCAGTGCAGCAAGCAGACACCTTGCTGCTGCACTGGCAGGCTGGCGCAGTGACAGCTTTCTAGTGGAAAGGTTTTCAACCCCACTTTTAAAACCCCCAATAGAAGAGGAGTTATGCAGTTCATTTGGGAGATAAGTTTCAGTGAGGTGGTGCAGAGTATGCAAATGACTGCTTGCCTGTACTTGATTTTACCCTGTGGACTTCAAGCAAGTAGCAGTTTGAAGATTGAAGTAAGTGCCTTTCAGGCAGGGGAACCAATATACCAGCTGGATTCAGAGGGGTATAAACTTTGGTGAGCTTCCCATTTGCAAAATGACTGATTTTGTTTGAGTGCAGTGGTCAGCAGTGGGGTGGTGGTGGTGCAGCAGGAAAAGCCTATAGTCATAATGAAGTAAATGACTGCACCCACCCTTTTTGAAGGAGACACCTAGATGATTTCCTAAAGAAGCAGTTTCTTTCTTTTGTCAGCAAGGCCACCAAAACATGAAGACAGCTTACAGCAATGTGGTGATGGCATATCATCACCCTCCTTACGTTTTGCCTACAACACTAGGGGGCTTCATCAGAAGATAGGAGTAGGGTCTGTTCATGAAAAGGGGTTACCAAAGTGTGACATGAGGGTCAAATTTTCAAATTATTTCTAGATTACATTTGTGATGCATTTCAAGATATTATGACCCAAGCATGAAAAAAGAAACATATTGAGAGATAAAAGCCCCACAGGTTCCTGAGATAAAAGAACTGTATTGTGGCACATGTAACAAGTGACACCACACACTGTCGTGAATGTAGCACCGGACACAAAACATTTGTTTTATTAGTAAAAACTTTAATAAACATGTAATGAGTTGGATTAAATCATATGAAACAAATATTTATAAAAATTATATTACATAAATTATATTACATTAATTGCAAATGTGATGTTTTGCACCACTTACCATGGTGAATGTAACAAGTGACACCACACTCATGTTTCACTTACTAAAACTATACTAAACATGCCTAACAACTAACATGCTACTGCTACTGACTGTCATACTACTATAGAACATGAAAAAAATTGACAATTACATTACTGGCAAGTGCAAAAAAATGTTGTATTGGTCCTTTTAAGAACAGATCCAGAAACAAATGATTTGATACCTTTTATTGGACCAACATGGATGTTACAGAAAAGAACAAAGTGCTTTAGCTTTTGAACCAACCAGGTCCTTCTTCAGAAGCTTTGTGGCAGTTTTTTCAAATATCCCATACTATTAACACCAGATTATATAGAAAAAGCAGAAATAATTCTCATTGGTTTAACATATATATTTAAAACATAATAGAAGATTATGTCAGAGAAGCTAATTAACACCAGTATGCCTTTAACTGAGGAGCCTCAGAAGGGCAAAGGTTATCAAGAATTCTCTACAGCCAGAGAGTTCTTGTCACATAAATTTTAAATGTCTCAGTATGCCAAGAAAGCATTCTAGTGATAAAAAAAACCTTGGAGTGGCATTCTCTCTAATACATGTAAGATGAGCTTACAACTTACATTCCAATTGTCCTGGTATATTAAAGGACAGATAAAGAGAGAGACAAAATCCTGAAATTAGGTATAACTGCAAGTTGAAATCAAGCCTCAAATTAACCTACACATATAAACATGATGCATGAAAGTATCCCTTGTAAGTGTAAGTGCCAAACCCCCCAAAAAAATACTGCAAGTGTGATGCTTAACACCACTTACCGTGGTGAATGTAACGAGTGACACCACACATTTGTTTCAGTTTTACAAAGTTTAGTGAACATGCCTAATGGCTAACATGCTACTAATAATAACTGACACAGTGCTACAAAATCTGGAGAAATCTGACAATAATAACAGCAGTGACAGGTGTGATGTTTGATACCACATACTGTGGTGAATGTAACAAGTGACACCACACGTATGTTTGACTTACTAAAACTGTACTAAACTTGCCTAACAACTAACATACTACTATTACTGACTGACGTACTGCTATAAAACATGAAAAAAATCAACAATTACATTACTGGCAAGTGTGATGATTAACACCATATAACTTGGTGAATATAACAAGTGACACCACACATTTGTTTCAAGTTTTAAAAAACTTACTGAACATGCCTTATGGTATCACGCCCTACTAATAACTGGCATAGTGTTAAAAACCTGGAGGAATTTGACAATAGTAACAGTACTGGAAGGTATGATGGTTGACACCACATATCATGGTGAATGTAATGAACAACACTACAAAGAATATCCATTTTAACTCTCCACCCCATATACACTGAATAATCCCTATTGCAATTAATGCCCAGCACTTTCCTTAGACATGTAGTTGTCACTGATATATGCTCTCAGAAAATTTGCCCAGCAATCAGTGAATGATGGTAACCAAAGTCTACCTGTGGTAAATGTAACTGCAACCCTCATTGTTGCATGCAGTGCTTATCTTCATGGAATGTAGCCCTGCAAATGGAGGAGCCACACTCAAACAATGGGTTTTAAAACCCAACTCAGCTCCTCCTTCTATGGTTGCTCCTTGGCTCTGATGGGCAGGTTATGACTTTGCAACTGTCACAAACTGATTGGTAAACATTGGGCCTGATGTGACTCCAAGTAGAGTGAGGGTCAAAGGTTGCTGTCCCTTCTGAGGGAAAGATAGATCAGGCAGTAACACAGTCAGTTATCACAAGGAGGTAAACTAGAAGAGAAGCCAGAAAATCTTTTAAAGTGCTAATAGCACAATTACAGATTTGGGGACCATGAGGGTGAATGTAACGTGCTGTGACACCAACTGTTACATTCACCACACTAAATACAAATCTGCATAAATTAAAAATGGGGCATTACAATGGGCTAAAGAGTATAGATAATAAAAAACACAACTCCAGATTAGTAAGTGGACTTACTTTAATGATGGAAAACAGTAAATAAAGCTTGCAAAAACAATTAGTAAAACATGTGTTTTTGCATGTCACACTTTTTCAGGTAAAAAAAGGCAGCAAAATGGAGCGGGACAAAAATTTGGGTACCCTAGAATGCTAAAGTTATTTTGTTTATCTGCATATATAGCCAGCATTTAGATTTAGTCAAAAACATGTGCCTGACAGTTCTTGATTTTTAAAAATGTGGTATGCACTGTATGGTGGACATTGGTAACCCCTTTTCATGAACAGGCCCATTATGTGTTAGTGGTTATACTTTTAAATAAATTCTGACCAATGACGTGCTAGTACAATTTCCACATCATACCTAATTAACAGAAAAAACAAAAATAACCAAATATAAAACCAGCAGGAAAACATTGCTATGTAAAAATGTAATGGTTCTTCTCTAATTTCTTAGCTTCAAACAATTTCAAATCATCCAAATCATCCAAAAATGGAAGCAGTGACATTACTGGAAGAGAACATATCAACAGATGTCAGCAAGGGTTGCCAAACAAAACTTGTGATGTTGCAAAATCTGCTTATAGTAAATAATCTAAGTGGTGCAGATTGAAGAGAATATCAAGGAATGGAGGGGTTGGGGGTTGGCTGGGGGTTTGTGGGGGGCAGAATGGTAAACATGTACTTAGATCATGTAAACCCTATGAATATAATGTAAAGTTACTTTTTGTTCAGAAATGGTTTCACTTCAAATTTTCCATTCAGCCCTGGTCTTCTCAGGGCATTAAGACAGAAAATACAGTCCTATTCTTTCCTAATAAGCAGGCTGTTTACAGCCTCCATCTGATGTTCTGTGGGATTGCTTCCGCCCCCAAGGCTTGCACCTTATGAACAGTGTTGCTGGGCGAACTGTGTATGGGGGCAGCTATGGCATGTTCCAGGTTCTTATTTTTAATGGCTTAGAAATGTTCATTTAGTCTAAGTTTGAGTTTCCTCTTGATATATCCCACATAGAAGCTCTTATAAAAGCTCCCACAAAAGCACCTGAGAAGGTAAACAACAGTCTCTGCATTACAATTAATGATGGAGCGTATCTTTTGTAGTTTACCTGTTTTAGGATTGATGAATTCATCACAGGTAACCATTGAATGACACGTCTTACACATTCCACACATTTTGTTACCCCATTTTTTCTTATTTGTAGACATAGGTTACTTGCTTTGATAGCTATTCGCTAATAAGTCTTCTAGGTTTCTACTCCTTCTATAGGAAATGTATAATGGTTTGGACAAAAAGGGGCACAGCTGTTGTACTCCTCTCAGGATATTCAGGTTGTTTTTAACTGTCTTTATACTTTATAAAATGTTTACCTGGTATCCTATTTATTGTAAATTGCATGACAATTATTTCACATTTCAAGGTTACTGTATATCTGATGTATCTATACATGTATGTATGCACCTTTCTTTATACTCAAACAATAAAAATGTTTGACTTTAAAAAGGAAAAAAAAAATATCTCTATGACCTCTTTCGTCCCACCTTCTTAGGTGATGACAAACTTAACTACAGGATCCTGTTTTTTCTTCTTGCTCTTTGGGTGGAAACATTCTTCTCTTAACATAACATCAACAGTCAGTTCAGCTTGATCTAATGCTAATGCTAATGTTACATTCTGTGGCAGGACCTCATGCTTACTACGGTCATGCTATGAGCAATTCTGCGCTGATTCTGTGGCAATTCTGTGATGGGCTTTACATTCTCTGGCAACTCAAATGAGCCCCAAAATAATATCTAGTTACCCTGAAAGAATTCTCATGAAAAGGCAGCCTGGGGAAGTTTGGCAGATGAACGGGCAATGCAATGCAAAGCAATTCTAGCATCATGATTTGGATTGTATGTAGGGTATGGGGGAACTAAAGGGTTATTTTTTTTTTTTACTGCAGTCTGTTTTATTGTCCCATGGCTCCCTTCCACCTGCCCAGTGCTACTTTACAGAGATATGCTCCTCAGAATTTCTCACCCCTGCCTGCCCAGTAGCTTGAAGGCCAGTATTGCCTGGTTGCTAAACAGTGCTGCTGCAATGGCTCCCTTCTATCCACTTGCTTGAAGCCTGGTGGTGATGGGTTATGCTGTAACACTGCTCTAGTTGCTTCCTCCTGCTTGTGCAGTTCAACACTGGTGGTGTCGTCTGTGTCAATGCCACTTGGCCTCCATATCTTCTTATCTCCCACTCTGTAAGGATTTACTGTGAGGCTAGAGAGTAGCTGGACCATTTTACATTAGACAAAGGTCCAGAAAACCTCCCATTTTTTGTCTGCAATAATCATTGATACTTTTTCATTCCATAACTCTGCAATTGGCAAATAGAACCACCATTCTTTTCCATGAAATATACTTCCTGAAGTTCCCTTAGTGTTTGTAGAATGTCATAATGCTCCTAAGCTTCATGGTTGAGTGCCAGTGGATTGGAAAGTGGTGGCCCCACTGACTACTGCAACTGGGAGGGTGGATGTATACTGGAGTTGTCAACAACTCACACTAATGCCATTTTAAACTTGCTCACAGTCATTTTAGCCATTTAGATTGAGTTTTCAGTGGTGATGGACATCTTTTCAGCACCAAAAAATGCTGTTTCTGTGGCAGAGGCTTGTTTCTAGAGCAGGACCATGTTTCTGCAGCAGCTGCACAACCACAGAATCACAGAAAACACATGACCCTGATAATAACAACTCCAGTTGTTATTGAGTTCCTCCTCCTGGGGCTGTGTGGGTGGCTGTTTGTGCTTGTCTGTGTCTGTAGGTTAGTTTTTGTTCATTTACATGTTTTTCTGCTGGGAATACCTGTGCCATTCTTGCACACAACATTGGTGAAAGTCTCCTGGACTGAATTTCTGCAAATCGCCATCATCAGGTATCAGCTTTTAATTTTAAATCAACTTTCTTGAAGCTTCCTAAGGAAGCATATGCCTTACAACTAGTCTTACAAACATGGTGATGCTATGTCCTGCAACTGAATCAACATTTTCAACATTCTCATCTGACCACTCTTAAAGCAACTGCACTTGGACTTTAAAGAACAAAGGAATTTAACACATTTTGTGACTGAATCAACATTTTTGTCTGACCTTTTCCAAGGGTATTGTACTTGTCTCTGAGGACTTTGAAGATCAAAGGAAACATACAGACAAAAGGATTTCACACATTGCATATGCCTACTGTCTGACCTACTACCAAGGTATTGTACTTATCTCTGAGGACTTTGAAGAACAAAGGAAACATATAGACAAAAGGATTTTACACACTGCATATGCCCAGGCCACAGTTTATCACCTTTCAGGAACTTTAACATATTATGTGATCCTGGATCTCAACAGTACTATAGTACTTCTCTTAAACCCTCTGGTACCAAACCCTCCAGTCTTTTTTCATTTTCTCTGTACTTCGCCATAGTGCTAGCTATCCACCTTAGCCCACTAAAATCCGTACCCACCACCCTCCTATTGCTCACACCCCCCGACTGCCTAGCCCACTACTACTGCCTCTCCTGCCTCGCTAAAAAATGCTTTGGCTTAGTCCCACCACCTGTTCCTGCTCACCCTCACCCTCCTTTTCCTTTATGCCAACTTCCCCCTCCACTACCCTACCCCTCCACCTACTCTCACCTTTCTATACTACTACCGAAACATTGTACCATGGCTTTTACTCTGGAAGTCTTAAACAAACATCACCCAATTAATACCTGGGTGCAAAGAGCCATATTCCTAATTGAAACTGCCACATCATTATAGCTCACTAACGATCACCCTCTACTGGGACTCCAGAAGACAATCCAAGCATCTTAAAAAGTACAAGCAGAAACTCACTCCAACCTATTATGAACTATGAATGGCATTGCTGAAACTCCTGCTCCTCCTACTTTTAATATCTGGTGGGATACACCCAAACCCTGGTCCTGTTGCACTGAAGCCGACAAAAACAGGGAAAGTTGGTAGTGGTCTCTCCATTATCACTCTAAATATCTGCAGCCTCCTTCCCAAATTGGCATCTCTTCAAACTCTCGCTGACAAAAACCTGATATACTAGCCGTTGGGAAACCTGGCTATCTCCCAGCACCGGATCATGCAGTCTCACTTGAAGGCTACAATCTTTTCAGACTCGACTGGCAAGCAAGAAAGGTGGGGCTGTGCTATCTACATAAAGGACAACCTCTCCTGTCAATGCGGCAGCTTCACCCCACAAATACGCAGATGCAACTCCTCCTATCAAACTGCTTCTTGGTGCACAAAACAAAGTTCTCACAGTGGCTGCAGTCTATATCCCTCCAAAAAGACCACTGTGCCAGTATTAAGTCTGTACTTGATTTTGTTAGTCTGCAGCCCTCTGAAAATGAGCTCCTCCTCCTCGGGATTTCAACATAAACTGGCTCGCTCTGACACTGGTTTACAAAGATGACATCCTAGCAGCAACCTGACTCAGATGGTAACCTCCCCACCCGGAAAAATTACAAAACTGGTACAAGCACCTTATTGACTGGGTTCTCACAAATCACCCTGACCGGATAAAACATTAAAGTCCTCCCTGACTCCCTCAGTGACCACTCCCAGTGTCCTGTACCTGGTCTAATAAATTTCTCAAGCCACCCCAAAGTTATAACAAGCAGAGTTTGCCTTATGGAATCTTATCAAGTTGAAAACCCATCTCCTACAACAGGACTGGATGCCAATCCTTGAATCAACTGATATTAATACCGCACTAGAATACTTCATTAAATCTTTCAACTCTGCATGCGACTTATACGCCCCAGTAAAAATGTAAAATCAAAGCGCTATCAAATCCGTGGATTACTGCCAAACTACTTGCCGAGCTCAAGGTTCGGGACCACCTCTGGGCAGTTGCCAGAGACACAGGCTCACCTCATGATACCCTCAAATACAAGCAGGCACGAAATAGATGTACCTCACAAATTAGGCAAATGAAGAGCTCTTATTTCAAAATGCCCTTTGAATCCACCTGGGTGATGGAAGAGCTTTTGGGACAACATCCAAACATAATGGGTAAACAATCAAAATCGTCACCTACCATTATGAAAGTTGATGGATCCACCACTCTTGACCCAAAGTCTATTGCAGATGCGCTTAATAAGACATTCACAGACCTTAGTGGGGTCCACCCCCCAGATTTCTTCTCGGCCTTACCTGTGCCTAGCCTAGTATCACAAAACACCCCTCATGTCAAACCACAATTTTACTTCAAGAAAATCAAAGTGCATGAAGCACACAAGTACATAAGAAAGTCCTGCTCCAAATACAGAACAAGTAGTGACATGCTAGATCTAAAAATCCTGTCTCTCACCCTGGGTGAAGTAATTCACCCCCTTGCAAAAATTCTTAATGTGCCACTTTGCCAAAGTCAATTTCCCAACAAATGGAAATCTGCCATAGTTATGCCAGTGCACAAAGGGGGGGACAAAACCTCAACAGGAAACTATTGACCAATATCAATACTCCCTCCCCTCTCCAAAGCACTTGAACGAATAGCGGCAGACCAACTCTCTGATTACCTTGACAAATACAATCTACTCTGTAATCAACAGCACGGCTTTAGGAAAGGACATAGTACAACAACAGCCTTACTTGATTTCTCTGGAGAAGTCCACTCAGCTCTGGACAAAGGGTGCCAAACAGATGCAGTCTTTATCGATCTTACAAAAGCTTTTGACACAGTCCATCATGGCCTACTTACCTCCCTACTTTCTAGCCTAGGCCTGGCTGAAGGTCCTTGTGCTTGGGTAAAAGTTACCTGTCCAATCGGTCACAGGCTGTAAAATCTCTAATGAACTCTCCGACTTCAAACCAGTTCTCTGGTGTACCAGGATCAATTTTGGACCGCCCTCTTTAGCCTGTTCCTTAACTCCTCCCAGATATCTACCAGGAGAAAATAATCTTATATGCTGATGATGCTGTAATTCTCTCTCCCACAAGGATCCAAACTCCCTACGAAAAAGCCAAGCAACTTGCTTTCTCTAGTGTTGAAAGGTGGTTCCTGGATAGTAAACTTATGCTAAACCACAATAAAACAAAAGCCATGCTCTTCTCCAATCACCAAAACAAAAATAGGCATACTCCACTCACCATACAAACCTCTGCGGAATTACACTGGACCAAGTAAATACTTTCAAATACCTTGGCATCACTTTTGGCCAAGGGCTCACCTTTGCAACCCATATTGACAACATCATAAAATAGTGAACTAACGCTTTGGAATACTATTCAGAATTGTCAATTTCTAAATCAAGCAGCATTGAGAATAGCTATACAGAGTTCCATAATCTCAATCATTGACTATGGCCTTATTATTTATGGCTGAGCTACCTCCACTGCTCTAAGGCATATCTCAGTCACTCTAAATAAGGCCTGCCGGCTCCTCACGGGGGCCCAAAGACTGACTCACACATGTGATCTGTACTATGAATCAGGCTGGTTGAACCTATCAAATCGTCTTATTTATCTCACCTGCACAATGGCAAAAAATCTATCTTGGGACTGACTCCATTATGTATTCAAAACCTCATTCGACTGAATCCTGGCTCACGACCTCCACCAGATCTGAACGCCAACCTTTTCTGTTTTAGATACTGGACTGCACGGGACAAAGATCTTTCACATACAGGGCCCCAACATGGTTCAATGCGCTTAGTCCACCTACTCTATCCTCAACCTCGCTTGAAGCTTTCAAATCCATGGTCTATGCCCACCTCACCACCACTAGCAACTGTGACTGCACTAGATAAAGACTACTACTCCTCATGTCCATCCTCACATCTGAGGCCTCTTCCTCCCTGACTAATGAACCCTCTGGTACCTCTACTACTTCCTGTCTCCCACCCAAAATCACTCTCCCCCTTTTTTCCTGTCCACTTTACTTACTCTCCCACTACCACCTTTCCTCCTTCTAGCCTCTTTGGTGCCTAATGATCACCCTCTCCTGGAAGTTTCCTTAACCTGAAATTGTCTACTCGCTTGAACCTGTTATAGCTTGTTTTTCTATGAAACTTAAAAACGTTACTGCCTTAAACTGTTAATACCAAATTTATGATGTAACTTTCCGGTCTGGTTTTACCTGTAATGTGTATCGTGTTTTGTTAAATGTTCTTTGTGATGTGGAACCTTTGTAAAAGAGCCCTGGCTCAAAGGTATTAATTCCTAGACTAATAAACTAAACTAAACTAAACTAAACAGTTAGCATGCCTCTGTCTATCGATTCCCCATGGGTTTGTTGTTTTGTATAGAGCATAACTGGATTTTTGTATATCTGACAAGGCAACTATTTCATGAGATTTCTCTTTTGTTAGCCTTAGTGGTGATAAAAATGGGAAAAACGAGAGAACTCTTTGCCCATGAAAAACAAGAACACATGTCAGAAATGAAGTCTAAAAGCCTTGTAGATGATTACAGTTGTGCAAATTTGTGCCACTTTGTTTTGAGTTCCACTTCGCAAACTGAATGAATGATAACCTTTCCTGTACTAAAACCTGATTGGCTGAGACCACAGTCAGTCAAATTTTAATATAGCCAAAAATTGTATTCATTCATTCTGAGAGGGGTGGGAAGAATTAAACAGTGTGTGTGTGTGTGTGTGTGTGTGTGTGTGTGTGTGTGTGTGTGTTGGGGGTATTACATTATCCACAACATCTATGCAAGGATTGCTGTGTTATTAATTAAGTCTGTGTGACAAGACCGTGCCAATACAAGGGTAACGCCAGCACTGCATTGCAAGATGCAGTCAAATACCTTTGGACACTACATTGCATGAGCATTAAATCCTAAAGACCACCACAACACAGATTTGCTACAGCTCCAGGGAATTGTAACACTTTTTTAGTTCCTTTTTTATGCTCTGTGTTTCAACTTCTTACAAATATATTCGAAACATACATAATCACAATAGAAAAAGACAAAGGATCCAGCTAGCCTGCCAAAATGTTTATCATCAACCCCTGAACCTGTTGTCCATAGTGGATTTTATTCTTCCTGGTCCACCCCCTCTGCTCCTCTTCCTACTGCTACTGACCTGTACAACCACTAAACCATTCACTCTGTCCCAGTCATGTACTCACAAAGCAGCTGCATCACCACATGCAGAATTCCACAGTTGTAGCTTTTCACATAACCTTGCAAAATTATGTTAAGGACTCAAATAGAAATCCTTTCCTGGTATCCTCAGAATGGGTCCTTGAAAGGGAGTCAGCCTGAGCAACCATGGTAGGCAAGGTGGTGAGTAGAATCTAAGACAGTATGTGGGTCAGGAGTCTAAGAAAACAATACTGGTAGAAGTGGGAAGCAGCAGGGTGGCAAATAGGAAGGTGGTCTTATTAACTACAACACCTGCAGCCATCTTCAGAGAGGTCCTCTGGATATAATGGTGATGGCTGGTGTGCAGCAGAATTGTAGTAACTGAGGTGGAAATTGTCACCATAAGGACAGAAGTTATGGTAACCTTCACTGGAGCAGGTCCAAGTGAGGTCTGGTGCAGGAAGCTACTACTTCTCCCCTTCAAAGGATGCATATGGTCCAGACTTGTGGGAATGAACTGTAGCTAACATAGAGGATGGGGAGAATGGTCCACTCCAATAAGGATGGGGTCCCTGGGTAGTATCAGTGAACTGGTTTGCACCCCTGTGTGACTTTGCAGGTCCAGTAACCCCAAGGAGGAGTCTGGAACCTATTGCCTCATGGGATACAAAGTCTGTCCCTAGCAAGACACCTCAAATGAGTTTGGTGTTCAAAGAGAAGGTGAAGGCTTGAAAAATATCAGTAACAGGGTTGAAGCAGATGATTTGGGAGACCAAGAAAATAGGATGGTCAGGTGACCTCCAGGGGTGTCAGTACACACGGACAGTAGAGAGAATTGTTAGAGGTGTGGGGAAGAGAAGAGATTAATACCTTTGCCCAGTTGGGGACCACATGGGTTCATCAGTAAATCATAATTCATGATTTTGAAGGACAGTCAGTGAGTCATTTTAAATAGTCAAATGTCAACATATTGTTACATGTCAGGTCTCTCTTAAAAAAGGGGGTTGGCCAAGTGAGCCTGCCCAGTTAAATAAAGTTTAAAGACATTAATAAAAATAAAATATTATCATCAAGGCAGATTATGATATTAGATCTTCATCTTGATCATGATTAAATCATCAAATGTATAACTTTCAAATCACCAACTGATAATTATTATTTTTAAAAGCTTAAATCAGCATGACGTATTTTTTTGTTACGCTCTGTTGATGACCAAGTGATGATCATTGATGATTACTGATGATTATTTTTGGTCCATATTGCAAGATTGTAAGTCACATGAGTGATATTCTTTAGAATGTTTTATTTGTTACTAATCTAAAAATATTGAATGTAAAATATCAGCAAAAACAAATTAAGTATAATATAAATCATGTGAAATCATGTTAATTCCTTTTGGACAAGTACATTTTATCTTTTATAGTATAAACAGTACATTTACATAACTAATTTGTGTATTTCAAAAGCAGTTTTATGGATCAAAACAATGGTAATTTCTATTTTTTTTATTCTGCCTCTACAGTATTAGTTTGTGGACTATCAGGAAAGATTTTAAGCACAAGCCAGATACATGAAAGAACTCATTACAACACTAAAATGAACCACTAAATGAAACTACAGCATATAAACTGATATGAAACTTTATAACATGAGTGAGAAGTCATGTCCTTTTACTTATGCTCACTTTTACACGTCACTTTTTTTCTCATGTTCTTTATTGGACTCATCAGATGTCTGAAAAGAAAACAACATAAATTCCAGAAGTAAATAAAAAAGATAAATTGATTTTTTAATATTTAGTGTAGCTATCCTGACCATGACCAATCATGAAAAATTGTGATAACATGAGACAGCATTAATCACAGACACCAATTCCATAACATCATAGTTGTTGATTAGAGGCCATATAACAGTCATGTTTAATCATTGTTAGTCATGACCATAGTGATAGCTTTTTGAAGACTGAACATGATATTTGAATGAAATTGTTAATGCTCATTTGTTTTTTTAATTAAATGTACTTTATTAAGTTTCCAACAATCAACAACAGCAAAAAGACAAACAAGAAACACAATATAATATACTAACAAACAAGAAACATAACAGATAAACACAAACAAGTCCCCCCACACCCACGTCTCCAAACCCAGTTGGGACCACTGGAAATGCCCCCCCCCAAACAAGTAGGGAATCCTTAAGATGAAAATAAATACCTGTGAAATAATAGAATACACAGTTCCCATTAATAATGTGTAGTTCCACTTCATGTTGAATAAGTAACAACATATGTAAAGTCTCCCAGCGAGACTGGTAAGTATGCAAAAAAGGGTAGAAACTCACTATCAGCTTTTTCACATTGAGGGCATTCAGCATCTGTTTTAGCCATTAAATCCATGCTGGGATTGTGGTATCCTGCCAGTGATGCAAAATAATTAATTTTGTGGCTGCAGCAGTTAATGCCATATGACCTTTCCCAGACTCCAAGAGTTGGTTACCGTAATCCCCAATCAGACAAATCTCTGGGGTAAAGGCATCCTGAACATCCAGGAGAGGATTCAAGCAGCTCCTGATAGATTCCCAAAAAGACTGTATTTTGAGCTTTACCAAAGCATATGATAAAGCGTAACATCTTTTCAATGATATCTAGTGCAAGTGGGAGTCTGAGTGTCACCCATTTTAAATAGCTTCATAGGTGAAAAATAATGATTGTGAAGGATATTAAATTGTTGTAGCCAGAGACGGTCTTGTTTAATATATTTATACAGACAAGCCAATATCTTTTGCCAATACTTATCAGAATATTCCAAACCAAGACTTACCTCCCAATAAAAGGCCTTACAGAAAGAAGTGTCCCAAAAGCATTGACTGATGTTTTGAAGAGGTTATAAATTGGGAGAGGCTGCTGGGCTATAACTGACAAGGTTTCAAAGATCAAACCCTCCTGACTGTACCATGGGGGAGGGCCTAGGAACTGATACACACAATGTGTCATTTAAAAAACCTTACAACAGTCTCTGTTATGAACCCCACGTGCCTACTGAAATGAAATAAATTGTATAATAGATTTGTTTGTAAGCAATGCATCCAAGAAGGAAATAGTAAGCCCTTGCCAAAAACTTGGGGTAATCGGCTTTTTAGCTATGAAAAGACTGGTATTAAAAAATCATGGTTGTTGAAAGTCTTTGTGGTAAAAAGGTTTCAGATGATGACAAAGTTGGGCATGAACTTGGACTGACCAAGTGAATGGAGTATAACGAAGTGGGGGTGGTAGCTGAGATGGGGAATATAGATCACGATATGGAGAGAGCAGCTCTGTGTTGCTAAGAAAACCTGCCGGCTCAAATGGACATAGGACAAGACTTTGGTTCTTGATAAACCATTGAGTAAGATGTGAAACGTTGATATGTGCTGTAAGTGGGTGCTACCATGTATATTACCTAGATGAACATTGTCTTTTTATCTCTGCTTTTTACAAATAAATGCCAGTATCCTCGTTTCTGGCCCATAGCCTTAACAATTGTCTGTTGGACTGCTTCCCCCCTTTTTTTTCTTTTCCTCACCCCTGTCCCCCCGCACCCTTCCACATAGGTATTTCCCCGGTATGACCAGGGTTGTGACTTCTACTATTGTTATACTTATATGTTTGCTTTTTACAGCATGTAACTTTATTCCATAAACCACTATTGTATTGTGTTCTTTTGTTATCTGTATTGCACCTGTATGTTACCACTGTTGTATCTCACACTGTAACCATGTCTACCCTCCCTGCAACAAGGTGCCTTTGTAAATGAGTCCCTGACTCAAAGGTTGTAAATCCAACTTTCAAAAATAAATAAATAAAAGTATTTTTTGTGCCCTGTGAGTGAACATTCATTTCCTGTGTCTGTTTGAGCCTGCAGGTTTTCTTTGCACAAGTACTGACATTTTGCTTTGGTTCTGGTCAGCATCTCCTGAACTGCCTCTCTATTTGTAGCTATATGCTGCTGTCATCTCCTGCTCTGTCTTCAGCCAGGAAGGGATGTAAGTGATGTCTACTTGGACACCACTGTGTTGACCCCACAAAAACTATTTGGCCCTATGTAATGCAAAGTAATATCTGGTATAATGTGGCGAATGCAAACCACCATAAATATTAGGCCTCACCAACTTCCCATAAGTTTTGTCAAGAAGGTTTATTTAACCAAAGAAACTGACTTAAAGTAGTGTGAAGCTAAACGAGGTTAATGGGAGAACAATATTGAGAATCCCCAACAGATGCAGTAACCTGGGCAAAAAGTTCATCTTACTTATATTGGCTCAGCCTCACAAGGTTAAAGGCAACAATTTTCATCTGGAAAGATCTTGTTCTATTTTTCAACTGTTAGCTGCTTTATGACTGCCTATTATTCTATAAATTACTACCTTATCTGTATTTTGTATTCCAATGTATTAATCAATGTTATTGAATGTCTTTGTCTGATAGAAGTGTAAACTTTTATGCATATTTTCTGATATGGAACCTTTTTAAAAGTGCCCCTGGCTCAAAGGTATTGTAATCCAAGAAAGAAAGAGATAAGGTTGAGGGATTGATGGTGAGCTTTATGCCCAGGTAGTTTAGGCATTTAGTTTCCCTTTGCAAACCAAAAGGCTCTACCACATGTTTTCTAATTTGAGGGGAGAGGGGAAAAGCAACAGATTTAGAGACGTTAAATTTTTATGAAAAGGTATCAAAATCTTCTATCACTTTAAAAACTTCAGGTATGGAGGTTTGGGGATTCTTAAGGTGTAAGAGAATATCATCAGCATATGTTGAAATTTTAAGTTCTTGAAAACCTATATGAATGAGTATGATTTAGGGGGTAAGGATAATTTTCAGGATCAAGGGCTCTAAATACAAGCTGAAAAGAACAAGGAGGGGGTAACCCTGCCTATTTCCCCTTTCATGAGGGAAAACATCCAAAAGGACCCCATTACAGGTATCCTGGATAAGGAAGACTGGTAAAACAATTTGTAACATCAAAGATAGGTGTCTGGGAAGCCATATTTGGGCAAAAGCGAAAAAAGCATTTCCACGTCACTCTGACAAAGGCTTTCTCCAAGTCCAGGGAGACCAAAACCACATGACCGTTGGTCTCCCTGGATGTGGAAGTTAAGTGGTGTATTTTATGGAGATGATCGCTGGAAAGTCTCTTGGCAATGAAGCTGATCTGCACCAGGCCTATCGGAGTTCTTCAGACCCTACCCAGCCTGGCAACCAAGACCTTATCTAAAATCTTAATATCAATGTTAATTAAAAAAATGGGACTGTAGCTGCCAGGCTGATTTTCATCTTTGCCAGGTTTAGGTAGTAAAGTGATTCTAGCCTCCAGAAGCTGGGGCTTTCTGAACTCATGATTTTGGAGATAGTTATACAACTGTAACTGATAGTTATACAAGCACTAAGTCTTCCGAAAAGATTTTGTAAAAAATCATTGCAAAGCCATCTTGGCAGGGCACTTTATCAAATGACATACTTAAGACAGCCTCTTGAACTTTGTCATCTGTAATCGAGCCCTCCAGTAACTGTTGTTGTTCAGCCAACAGTTGGGGAAGGGAAATGTTTCCTATGAAACTGGCCAGCTCTACACCTATAACTAATCTTTCTGAGTCATCAGAATATAGTTTTAAAAAATAATCCTTAAAATTCTTGACCATTTGCTGAGGCTGGGTAATTAGATCACCAAAATTGGGATCTTGCAATGCTATAATCCACCTAGAGGTGTCCTGCTGATGGAGATGTAGATCCAGCAAATGTCCAGCTTTCTCACCTTGTCCCAGATAGGTAGCCTTGATCTGAAAGTTAGTTCTTTCTGATTGTTCCAAGATATAACCTGAGCACCTAGCCTGCAATTGAGATAGGTAAGTATAAACCTCCTGTGGAGAAGAAGGATGGAGAGATTTTTTGATCGCCCAGATTTCTGACAGAAGGTGGGTAGTCTGCCTCTCCTTCTCACTCTTATGCTTTGTAGCCAATCAGATGATTTCTTCCCTCCTGTATTGTATGGAAAATTGTATAAACTGTCTCAACTTGTCGACTAAAGTGGAATCTTGTAGTAATTGGGCATTAAGAGACCAGACATGGTTCCTGGCTATAGTCTCCAAAGTATCGAGATCAAGAGAGATGTTGGCATGGTCCAAAAGGGTCTTGGCCTCTATTTGACTAGAGTATAACATGGAAATAAGCTGCTTGCTAATAAGAAAATAATCTAGTTGGGAGTAAGAATTGTGGGATATAGAATAAAACATGTATTCCCTGTCTGCCAGATACAACAACCACCACCATTGGTCTACAAGGCCAAGATGGTCCACAAACTCCATGAGGGCATGTTGCACTGGTGAAAGACCTGCATGAGTTCTGTTTGCATGGTCTAAGTCACTCCAAAATATTAGATTCCAGTCTCTGCCAAGTTTAGTAGGTAAGTGAGTGAATTGGGTTAGGGCAGAAGCTAGTTTAGGAAAAAATGCTGGATAATCATTGTTGTGACCAAATATCAAGCTCAACAGAATTTCTGCCTTGCCCATCTGCCATGCACCAAAATATATCTACCATTAGAATCATTGAGTTCAGTAAGGAGGGAAAAAGGAACTGTTGTGGCTATTAGGATCGCCACACCATGTTGCATGGTACTGTTCCCAGAACCATACACATGCCAACCCATTCCCATCTAAACAAAGAAGCTTGGAGTTTGGGCAAATGAGTTTCCTATAAAAAGACAAACTGTCTTCAATCTGTATAAGTGTTTTAAAGGAGATAGTAAATGATTTCCTGCTGTTTTCTACTGTTCAAAAAATATAAATATCAAACAGTGGCCTCTGTGCTGTTTTTTTTTTGTATTTTTAGTATTTTAATGTTTAGAATGTACATTTCTTTAAAGGATCCCTATGTTGACAGACCATCAACTTAACAATCTGTGTTTCTGTATAGGGAGTCAGCACTTGAGAAGCTTTGAAAAGATCACATCACAGTCTCCCGATGCAACATTCAGTTAATTGCAGAGTTCCAGCCAGAATAGTGAACTGCTTCAACAGTAAACACTGATCCCATCTGGGGTTGCCATCCTGCAGTTCTAAAAATAAAACCTGACCAACATCACCTTGTGACTGGCATAGCCCACCCCTTCAATCCATGGATGGTCGCCATACAAAACATTGCAAATCATTCTTTCCCTCCCTGGTGTCCCATGGGTGCCCAACCTATCTAGTTGTTGCAGTGTAAACACGCCACCCCCTCTCCTGCCAAAGAAGCTCTTTAACATGCCTGTTATGGTCTGTGAGAATCTGCAGTCTCTGGAATGCTGGCATCTTTTCTTTTCACATGAAAATCAGTTGAAATCTACAGGCACTCGGTAGTGCCAGGAGTAAGTTTGTGGTGCTGTTTTTTTTTTTTTTAGAGTGTCAGCGTGGCTCAGTTGGTAGCACATCTGCCTCTGGACCTGAAGGTCATAGGTTCTCATCCCACACTAGGATTGGACTTGCACCTAAAAATCACTGGCATCTGAGTGCAGTATTGGGGGGTGCTGTACTGCTGGGGTGTGCTGTCCTTCGGATGAGAATTTAAACCGAGGTCCCTTCTGCCTATCCTGGTGTTGTCCTGTTGGGTGTCCAGGTGGAAGTAAAAGAACCCAGGGAACTCTTTGCAAAGAGTAGGGAACATTCCCGGTGTCCTGGCCAACATTCCCCTTCCCATAAACCGGTTCATGCAATTATCCAGGCTGTGTGTGGGTGATGATGTGCGATATGGCCACCACCATACATTCAGTCACTTCACTACCAGTCTAGCATTGCTTGTAAAGTGCTTTGGATGTATGAAAAGCGCCATATAAATGCTGATTCTTCTTCTTCTTCTTTTGCTCCTACCCCACTGTGCTGTCTCTAGGGAGGGGGAGCAAACATATTGAGGGCATGTAGATCCATTGTGCCTAAAGAGCTGTTGCTGCATGCTCCCTGCCACTCTACTTGATTGTCTGTGGGGGTGGGAGGGAGTCAAAACACATGCTGCTATTCTGACTACTAATATATTTCTGGGTCTAAATTTGTGGAACTCAGAGAAATGAGTCTTAGACTGGACTCACCCACTGTAGATGAAATACAAATTCTTCCAACTAATGCCCTCCTACCCAATCAAGATGCAGTTCAAGAGAGTGTTGGTGAGTGAGGACACAAGTGGCTGTCAGCCACAACAGAAAGGATCTCTGTGCTCCAGAGGCTGCTGGTGCTGTCGACCTCCACAAGTCATGACAGGTATACTACCTACTTAGTCAACTCTCTTCCAGAAGTCTTCCACTGCTTCAGCTCTGCTGTAGGTCTGGAAGAGAGGTGACCTTTTCTATCACTACACAATCTGGCACTGGAGTCAGGCAGCCAACATGGCCCAAATATGCTGGTGCTGTCTTTCAGGTGAACACAATTTTCCACCCACCCTTTTCTTCCTTTTGTACCCTCTGTGGCTCCCTCCTCTCCGAGGTGACACACCCATTGTCAGCTTGCTCATGCACATGCAGCAAACCCCTGATGTAGGAGCAAGCTCCCTGGTTTACATCAGGACTCATTGTAGAGGTTAAATGTGCCACCTACCCTAACCAGGTTGGGATTCTGCCATGAGTCATGCTCTGTCCAAGCCTGCTGCCTGATCTCTGCATCTTGGGTCAACTCCCACATCGGGGTCACTGACACCCACTGAGCTATCAGGCTGGCCCATCACCTGATCAATTCAGAGATACCTAACTACTGAAAAATTAATTTTCTGGAACTTGCTGTCAGCATTTCATACCCACATTTATATTACAGTCTCAGCTGTAACAGAGAGGATCTCAGCACTCTGGAGGCTGCTGGTGCTGCCAATTGCCCCAGAGCATGGCAGGTATGCTAAGGAGCTTCTTTGGAAGGAGAGGTGACTATGTGGTTACAGTGAAGCAATTGGATAGATTGGTCACCCATGGAACACCAGGGAGTGAATCAATAAATAATGTTTTCTCCCCCTGCAATATTTTGTGTGGTGACCATCTGTAGATGGAGGGTGGAGTGCCGGTCACCAGGTGATGTTGGTCAACTTTCATTTTTAGAAATGCAGTATAGCAACCCAGGATGGTATCAGTGTTTACTGTTGAAGGAAGCAGTTCACTATTCTAGCTGGAGCTCTGTAACTAACTGAATGTTCAATGTGCTTATGCAACTGGATGAGATGATGCTTGTGTAACTTGATATGCTTTGTGGCTTACCGCCTCTCTATCCATGGGATATACCACCTTGTGGGGTTACAATGCAAGGAACCCTAGAGGAGGGTTCCCCCTACAGGTGCCATGGGAATTATTGAGTCGGCTAAAGGTAGGTTAGGAAGAAGTCCATGGGTAAGAGAGACAAGCTGCCGAGGAAGAGGGGTGGATGGTGGGCAATGAGAAAATGAAACCTGGTGAGGCCCAGGATGTGCGACCTTTTAAGCCCAATGGGGGAGTGATGTAGTTGCTCTACCCTTTGAACCTCAGGCTTAAAGCACTCCCATTCAATGTGCTTGCACAACTGGATAGGATGATGCTTGTGTAACTTGATTTGCTTTGCTTTGTGGCTTTCTGCCTCTCTATCCATGGGATATACCACCCTGTAGGGTTACAATACAAGGAACCCTAGAGAAGGGTTCTCCCCTACAGGTGATGCGGGAATGATTGCGTCAGCTAAAGGGAGGTTAGGAAGTCACCCAAAAAGAATACCCAAAGGAGTCAAACATCGAAGAGGTGAGGATGATGAATGAATTCTGAGAAGATGGTAAGGGTGGACTTCCTAATGAGTGAGTGGAAAGCTGAGGACCACCATCCACTTCCATCCAACAGCAGAACCTAACTAAGTAGCCTAAGAAAGCACTAACTCTAACTAATATTATGGCCATTGGCACGGAGGAAAGGAAAAAACCCCTCTGAGGAGGAAACCTCTTAGGATTCAAGGCCTAGGTCACCTTCCCTCCAGGCTGACGACATTTGATTTGAGTATGACATTTGATCTGAGGATGTATGTTGGTAAAGAGAAGGATTTGTTAAAGATAAGGATATGAGTAGGGAAGATGTTGATGGGATAGGGGAAAAAACAAAAGAAGGCACAGATTGAAGAAGGAACATGAGGCAGTGATGAAGATTGATGATGATGATTGCCACAGGAGGGTCCACGTAGAAGTCAAAGGAGCAAGGAGTAGCCAGATGTGCTCAAGAGGAGACGGAGGATAATGCAGACTGGCTTGAGTGAGTAATGTGAGTGAGCAGACACTGAAGCTGATAATTGATCAAACATAAAAGCATAGAATTTGTCTACAGATAAAGACCTCCTGGCCCACCTAGTCTGCCCTATTTTCTCTTCCTACTGAGCCACTTCAGAACCTAATCAGTCCATGGTTCTCTCCCTCACTTGTTTAACTTCTAAGTTCCCCTTGTGTCTATCCCATGTATTCTTGAAATTCATGACCATTTTAGCCTCTACTACTTCCACTGGTAGACTGTTCCAAACATCCACCACCCTATCGTGAAGAAGAACTTCCTCATATTTCCCCTACACCTCCTGCTTCATATAATGCCCCCTTGTCCTTGAGCATTTATTTCTATGAAAAATGCTCCCTTCCTGAACCTTGTTTGTACCTGTGAAATATCTGAATGTTTCTATCATATCTTCCCTTTCCCTTCCTTACTCTAAGGAGTACATATTCAGTTCCCTGAATCTTTCATTATAGGACTTCAGATGTAGGCACAGTAAAATTTTGGTTGCCTCCTTTGTACCACCTCCACCCTTTCTATGTCCTTATTGGTGGGGGGGCATTCAGAACTGGACACAAGAAAATATACTGGAAGTTACAAATCACTGTGTCAGGGTAGTAGGGAAAAACAAGAGGAGCAGAAAAACATTGATGCAGATAGTGAAAAGGAAAAAGAAGACATTCAGAAAGTTAAAGAATAAACAGCCCAGATGAAAATGCTAGGGTGGACTGTCCATAGTATACTGATGGTACAGTGATGGGAATACCACGAAGACCATCACAGTGACATTTTCAGCAGTTTGCTGTGATGGTTTCCATGTATTCCAACACTGTTGCCGCCGGGGTGTTTGCCCCCCTCCCAGAACTAACTCTGACTGGAGTTAGTAATCCTTAGTGAGGGAGTGCTGGGGAAGAGACCTCTGCATGGGGGAGGTCTGAAGCCCCCACAAGAAAACACTTGTTCCCCAGCGATGGCACAACACAAATTGGTGGTAAGCAGTCATTGTTCCAATGGTCAACAAATTTCTTGTCACTGCAGCAGGGTAGAAATGACTATCTACACAAGATGAAGAAGACCAGCAAGGCTGTGAGGAGGGTGAAGTGTGATTAGGAGCTGAGAGCAAAGGATGGGATGAGGAAGGGGGATAAAATGTTCTTTCACTGCATGTGCAAAAAATGCAAAACAAAAGAGGCAATTGATAGATTAAAGAAGGGACTAGGGTGACAGGAAGAGGATAAAAGGAAGGTGGGCTTAGTGAATCAGTTTTTGGATTGGTATTAATATTGAGGATAGATGGCCATTACTAGATTTTGTAGTCATGGTAAGGGAGGAAGGGGGGATTTCATGAGGGTTCCAATCTCAGAGGAAAGAGTGCTGCAGGGACTGAATGCACTGAAAGTGGGAAGCAAGTTAATGGGCCTCTACAGGCTGCATCCCCAGATTCTGGAAGAGATGAGATAGGTCCTAGCTGCCTTAATGACTGAGCTCAGTAACATGTCATTGGAGAAGGGGTGGCACCAAAGAACTGGGGGGTGGCAAATGTAGTCTTCCTGCACAACAGTGGAAGTAGGGACAATCCTGGGAACTACAGATGTCCCAGTTTAGTGCCCATAGTGTGGAATATGCTGTAAACCCAAATAATGGAGGGGCTGGTTGACTTTCTGGAGGCAAACTGACTTTAAGATGACATACACCAGGGTGGAGACTATGTCAGATGAACCTGACCGACTTCTTTATTTGGGTGATAAAACTGGTGTAAAAATAGTTGGTGGGCCTACTGTACAATAATTTTAGTAAAGTATTTATCTCCATCCCACGTAGACACCTGTGGAAGAAGCTAGGAGCCTAGTGATAAGAAATAAAATCAAAATATGGGTATAAAATTGGTTAGGTGACAGAAGGAAGTCCTAAATGGGGAATACTCAGAGGTTAGGGAGTCACCAGTGTGGTGCCACAGAAATAGATCTTGGAACCAGTCCTCTTCAATATTATTACTTGCATTAGAATGAGAATCCAAGGGAGATCTGACTATTCAGAAATTAAGCAAAGATCTACTGAAGAATGGAAAGTGACGAGGGGTAGGAAGCATGAAAATACATCTAGAAAAGACTGGAGAAGTGGTAATTGATTTGGCAATTTAAATTAAATGGCAAGAACTGCAAGGAAATATACATGGGGCAGCAATACACAACTGTTTCTACAATTGGCATGCAACTGCAAACTGTCATTCAGACCATGACCAACAACAGAGGTAAACAGAGGGGCTGTGCCAGTCACTATCACGGGGGGTACCTATGGAGGATGGATGGATTGAGAAGGGCTATGGCAGAGACAGGGAGGTTGGGTCTGGGTGGCAGGGCTGATTTACCTTAACTGGTGGGGTAGAGGACCTCTGAACCCCAGAACATTTCTCTCTGTATACCAATGGGGAAATCAGGGTGACAGCAGGACCACTGGACACCAGAGAAGTCCTTTATGGATACATTTGGGGCATTTTATGGGGTGAGGGGAAGACTGGACACAAGGGAATTTCTTTGTGAATATCAATGGTGCAATCAGTGCCTGGGGAATCTCTGAACACCACGGAGCTTCCTTAGTAATATAAGCAGGATGGCCAGGTCTGTGGACCACCGGACACTGGATAGGGAATTCAGCAGCCCTGACAGACACTGTGAGGCAAAGCAAGGAAAAGCAAATTTATTTATATAGCAATGAATCCAGAAAAGGCTCTGAGTGCTTTATAAAGTTAAAATACCAATCCCAACATACATACACTACCATATTAAACAATAATTAAATAGATTTGGATCATGTCATATTAAAAGATTGATCAAACAAAAAAGATTTCAAAGAGGCTTTAAAGGCCTCTGTTGTGTTGTCAGAACAAATATAATAAGTAAGAGAATTCCATAAAATAGGGGCTGCACACTTCAAAGGCTTTATTTATGGAGGGTGTGTGTAGCAAACTGTTTGCTCTGGTCTTGCAATGAGGGCCAAATAGGATGGACATTAACTCATAGTGCCTTGCTAGTGTTATGGGGTCAGTTGCATTTTAAAGAGAAACTCTGCACTTCAGCATGTGCTTTCATAAATGTTTCATCTGTTACAATTTACTTGAGAATATTTTCTTTTACATTTTCAATATTTTCCTTTTCAAGATTTACAGCACATCTTGGTAGTCCATCTAAAAAAGCTGTAAAGAAACTATTTGAAAACATTTTTCTCTTCCCTGTTAATCTCACAGTGCTTTGTTTATGACATCATAGTGCTCTCCATAACAACAGACTGATGCCACAGAAAACAATTGTGTTATTAGCAGGGGAGAAACACATACATTTTTGAAGACTCAGTGAAATAATTTCTGCATTATTTACATGTAGAAGACCAACAGCAGGGTAACATTAAGAAAAAGTAATATAGAACTGGAAAACAATAAAGTTAAAACATAATTGTTGTAAATCTAGTGTTTTTAAGATTTTGTTTTTTTGTAACAGAGCACTGCTCTTTGAGGTACAATAATTGTAGATTGTTCAATTTGTGGTCCCCAACAGCCCAATTGCTCCCCCAGTACCTTACTGGCCACATACCTACTGTGGCAGTATAGGGATAGGGTTTGCAGGCACAGTCAGGATAGTGCCTGGCTGGTATATTGAAACATTCCTTTAGCACTTGCAATCCAATATACCTGTGCTTTGCTTCAGGCACTAACTTGCTCGTGGAGCAAACATTTAGCTGGTCCAATCCAGGATCTTCTAATATCTTGGCCTAAGTGTACTACAGATTTACTCAGAAAATCGAAAAATACATAAACTTCCTACCAACAGATAACATCTACTGTAAGTCACAACAGCTTTCAATTCTCGTTTAACAAACAGCTATCATGAAGAATCTAGAAAACATATTTATATATGTCTTCCAACAAATTTTACCAGGAAAGACATATTGAGCTGGTAACAGCTCACTTCTAGATGAATCCTGGAGAGCAGGTATGGAAGATAGTACAACAGGAAAAAGAATAGATAGTAATAAGCATCATTACAAAAATAACAGTTTATTCAAGCAGTACAGTACGTCATGGGGAATAATGTTAAACACTCAAGGCAAAACAGAACAAGAAGGTATATGTAGTAGATAAAAACTGAGTTTGCATAGATAAGGGAAAATTTCCCCAACAAAACTGAGTTTGGATAGGCAAGGAGAAATTACTCCAGAAGACATAGATGGGGAGGGGAAGCAATATGTCCAGGGCAGTATGAGTGGGGAGGAATCAAATAAGGTGAGGAGTGATGGGCAACTGCAGGTGAAAATAGAAAAGTCACAAAGAAGAGACTTAAAGAAGAAGATGCAGAGCAGATTACCAGGGGAAGGGTGGACCAGAGTTTAGCAATGCTCCCAGATTGATTTGACATTTTTCCATTAACTTGACTACAATTTTCCTGTATTTTCCTGTTGATAACATTATTTCCTGTGGAAGCCAAATGGCTGTCTGTCCCCATGTAACTAATGCAAGTCTATGGTAACCATTTCCCTATAAATGTCACAATTTTTCTGTAAAATACAGGATCCCCTAGAGATCTGGGAGCCCTGCTTTAGGAAAGCGATATGAGAAGGCAACTTGACCAATAGTAGATTTCCTGGAAGGAACAGAAAGGGAATGGGAAACATTGCTGCAGAGAGGGTAGGAGGGGAGAAAGAAGTTAGGAGGGAGGCAAAGTAGCAAATGCATACAGTATGCCCCTATATCATTATCAGTTGCCTGATGATATTAATTCTTACATATCAAGTTCTTGTTCAATCACAGACGCTTTTCCAGAGAGTTAAAAAACCTTTTAAAATATCTGTTTTAGAAAGAGGATTGCTCATAAATGCAGCCGTTGCTAACTACAACTCGGAAGCACTTAGAGAAATATTTTAGCCAAAACCATCACTGTAAATGTTTTCACATTAAACTTATGTAGTGGATAGAGTGTCTGTTTATGCAAATAAGGGATTAATCATTGACATGGTACACAGAGTCAATTGTCAGATTGATATGTATTCACATTTTGGGGGGGGGCTTTCAGAACATTTTAGTGGCTGCATCAGTATTAGTGGTTGTATCAGATTCAGTTGCTGATATTTTCATTGACACGTTACCAGAGTAGATTGTCAGATTGATATATAGTCACATTTTTTTTTGGGGGGGGCAATACTTTCAGAACATTTTAGTGGCTGTATCAGTATTAGTGGTGGTATTAGATTCATTTTCTGATGTTTTCAAAGACAACATTTGCCAAAGGTTCTTCACAGCCACGGCTGTAGGGTTGTGCCAGCAGGTGTCAGTTTGGCTCAGCTGGTAGCACATCTGCCTCTGGACCAGAATGTCATGGGTTCTTATCCCACACAGGGATTGGACTTGTACCTAAACACTGACACCTGTGTGCAGAATTGGAGGGGTGCTGTAATGTTGGGGTGTGCTGTCCTTCAGATGAGACATTAAACTGAGGTCCTTCAACCCATTCTGGTGAGTGTCCAAGTGGAAGTAAAAGAACCCAATGCACTCTTCACAAAAGAGTAGGGGAAATTTTATTCAAAAGAAATTGAAACAAAACAACAGGACAAAATACATTTCTATTACAAAATCTTTGTAAAACAGCCGTTAAGTCTGCACACACAAAAAAAAGAAAAGTGGTAATTTATTAACAGACATCTCAAATAATTAAATCTTTTCTAAATCATGGTGTCATGTGTACATCTATGATACTGTACATGTAACCAGGGTCTGATCTTACTGCCCTATAGGAATCTTTTAGACCTGTACTTGTAATTATATTGTTCAAAGTATTAGAATCACAATAAACTTTTTTCTGGACATTATCATTTATTTTAATATTCAGAGGCAATTCATACACCCTCCCCAAATCACATGTCTTGTGGTAAACAGAAAAGGTTTAATCTTTTCAAAAAGTTCTACCCTACCAAGGGGTGTAGCCAGAAATTTCCATTCTGTCCATAATCTCCAAAAGATACACACCCCATAAAAACATTTACACATCCTATCCAAATGGTACCCCCTTCCAAACAAGTCAGATTGCTGTCAGATGATTCCTCTAATCTCTAAAGAGGTTATACATGTATCTGTTTCCTAAATAACAGAATTTTGAACAGAGGAACTCCTCAGTGGCCTACAGTAACCCAAATACTACAGATTAGAATGAAAATGTTAACAGAAAGGCATATGGTTTGTGATTTGCACTCAACAAAACTGTACACAAATGTGCACAGTGAGTATGCCTGCCTACACTCTTGACCCTACCTGTTTTACTTTGGAGGGCATAGGTGTTAACTAACCTTAAAGAAAACCCATGGTATATGCGATCTAATAATATGGCTCTGCCTGGATCTATGTCTACTAGTTTGTGTACAGTAAGGTCAGTACCCTTAAACAGTATGCCTAGGCCATCTGCTATATCTTGGCCAAAAGACCAAAAAGAGAGTCCCCTTAGCCAGGATGATTTAACTTATGAAACGTCCTCTAGTAAATGAAATCTGGTTTCTTGCAGAAAAATTATGTTGAAAGGGGTATGTCTGAAATAGGACAAAATAAAGATTCTTTTTTGTAGGCCTTCATACTACATACATTCAAGGCAGCTACATGCAGATTAGTCATTTATTTAGTTTTTCCCAGATCCTTTTTGAATTTCCATTTCCTTCCCTTCTTTTTCTTTGTTTCTGCAACATCAGAGTATTGTACCTCTTGTCCCTCAGAGATTGCCCCTGATCTGGAGTAAAAATCTGATTCAGATTCTGAATCCCCCACATCCCCTTCCTGGAGAGCTTGGTATGTGTTTTGTAGAGGGACTAAGGGGGTAGTTAGTTTTAAAGTAGCTCTTGTTAGCCTCTTGGGAACCTGGAACTCAGCTGTGGGTCCCATTCTCTATCTGTTGTCTTGTCTCACTAGATTGTTCTTCCAAAGTATTTACAATCCCCACTTCTGTCTGTTCTTGGTGGGGTGGATCTGTGAGGTGGGTGGTTATTTCTTCCATACCTTGTCCCTTTTCTACTTGGGCAAAAGGGGCATTAACTGGTGTGGGGATAGTGTCAGTTTCTGTTGCACTACAGTTTTTTGGATCTTGTTTCCTAATACCCTCCCCATGGTCCATCTTTTCCTCTCTCTTCAACTTTCTCTTCCCAACCTGAAACTGCTCCTAATTCCCCCTCTTCCTTCTCCCTCCCTCTCCACTTAACTGCCTTGCACTTAATCGTGTGACAGAACCATAATGCACTATTTGCACTTCTATGTGTACATTGTATCTAATAGGTCTGCTGCCTCATGCCTCTTGCCACTGGGCCACCTAAACCTGATACTTATCTATTGACGCAGACTATTTTATATACTTGTACTAATGTTTTCCTGTTTTTTATTACCTCATGTAAATGTGTTTTTATTACCTCTTGTAAATGTGCTTTTTATTACCTTGTAAATATGATCATTTCATGTTTTATTATCTCATGCAAATGTATTTTTTGATTTATTGTACTCCCATATTCCCCTTCCCCAGGATGCTACATGAAACGATCAGTTTTATATTGTTCAGTGTGCCTTTCCTGGTGAAACTTTTCAATAAATAAATAAATATCACTATCCCTGGTTAAAGTTTGTTGGTCTGCCATAGTAGTGGCTGGGCCAGTAGAAGCTAGAGAATCTACTGGATTACTCCCTTTGTCTTGTTTCTTGAGCATTTTCAATTATGACCCCTTGTTTTATTGTACTCCTTCTGTTTCTCCATGCCCGTGGACATTGGTGATATGCGTGGCTCTTATTCATCAGACAGATTGCATTTATATAAATTTTTACAAACCATGCATACATGGCCAAATTCTCCACAAAGGGCACATCTCAAACGGTCACAGGCACTACTCAAGTGTGTCCTGCAGCCACACATGCAGCAGGCCTTGGGTTGACCAGGGTAGCAACAAACTCCCCTGTCTCTGCCTAAATAGAAGCTACTAGGGATATGTAGGACCTCATTACCTCTTTGGAAAAGTTTAACCCTAACTCTCCACCTTCCTGTCTATATCCTCTCAGAATCAATTATTGCTTCAGGAGGGCCCAGAATAATTCATTGTTTTTGTAACCAATACTGAATAGCATGGGTGTTAACCCCTTTATTCTGAAACATTATATTTACAATATTCAGAAGGGGTTTCGTCAAAGGGATTACCATAAAAGGTGCCCATAGGGAGGAAGACTTTAAAGTGTGATATCTACTCCAAAATCTTTCTAGCAATGAAGACATTTTAAAGCTAATGTTAAATGCATCATCCTCGATACATGAATCAATGCATAGACATCAGCAGCTTGAAAGTTCATTGAGGTCTTTAATAAAGTTTTTGTAATGTAGATTCCATCAGGGTACACTTCAAGGCCCCCGTACCTTAAGTGCACTGCATTTCTGCTGGGTGCTTGTTCAATTCTATTCCTGAAAAGTTCTGAAAAAGAGGGACCTATGTCAGTACGTTGGTTCCCTTGCCCTGAATGGGGGGGGGGGTCAGTACTCTGTCTCTGAATCTGACTGCTCAGAGTTTTCAGCTGCATGAGCATTAGGCCTTTAATTGTTAATTTAGTTTAATTTAACTTTAACTTTAATTAAGATTATTAATATTTTGTGAAGAAGAGTTATTCCAAGAATGTACCTGTTCCTCCCAACATTTAGGAGTTGATCCTACCAATTAGGTACATGAAGTAACATCAGCTGATTTTTCTTGTGTGGGGACACCCGAAGTAAGGACAGAGTTCTGAGAATTTATGTCCCATAATGGATCTAGGATTCACTAACCCCCCAACATCCTGAATCCATCCTGTATTTTGCAACATATTTTCAGCTGACCAGTCTGTATTAATCGCTTCTGCTCTCTCAATGCCAAATACTGCAGTGATCTGCTGAGATGCTGATACTTCTTCCACAGGGAGCAGTCACACAGTAGTTTGCTTGCTCTCTGAGGAGCTCCTGTCAGAGTCAGGCTGCTGAATGTTTGTATCACTGTTTGGAAACTGGACATTTTTAAGCCAATTGTAAGAATTTGTTTTGATGTAACCTCTGTGAGGAAAGCAGTCACTCTTATATTAAGTGTCCCTGGGCATCTCACAATTCTGGAGATGGTCCTTCACAGGAGGCCTTAATAACCCAGGCCCAGAAACGAAGATGTGCTCAGGCTTTGGAAAAATGGATGCAAGAACTTTTAAATAAGAAAGATAATACTATGCCTCCCCCCACCTGTATTACATTCTGAGACACCTTTCACAACAGTGGCTTCCAAAAAACAGACAAGGGAGAAAGTTGGAGTACTTCCTGAACCAAAGGGAAAAGAACAGAAGAAAATGACAAAAAAGGCAAATACAACTGTGATCTAATAAATATGCCCATTTGCTTATAGATAAGCCAACAGATGTGTCAGAGGATGGGGATTCTGGGTCAGATACTTCCTCAAGTTGCTTCTTCAAAAGGGATTTCTTAGGAAATGGATGAAGGTTGCTCTAGGAGAAAGAGATGGGCTACCAGATCTAAATGTTAAATGGATGCTGACGATTCTTCAGAACACATGTGTGACTTCTGTATTTTAACTCTCAATGTCAACAGTATAAAGAATGGAATATAGAGGGATGCGATTTTCCAGGAATTACAATGATTACACACTGACATTATTTTTTCACAGGATACCAGGGTTAAATCTGTCCAAGAAATTGTGTAGTGTAATGCTAAATGGCATCAGGGGGTCACATTCTGGTCTCAAGGTCAAGATCGATGTGAATGGGTTTGGGGATTTTGTTTCTAATACAGAATTAAAGGTTTCCAGACTGGTAGATCTGGGCCAGGTAGGGCACTGATTCTAGATTTGTCCTACAGAAGGCAGAGAATTTGACTGATTAATATGTATGCCCCCCAGGGGAAGGCATTGAGAGTGGATAGCTTTAAAAAAATTCAACCCTTTTTGTGTATGGCTAGGATGATAATATGGAGGGGGGGTGATTTTAATTGTAGTATTCAAAAAGAGGATAGAGGTTTACAAACCTAAGATGCAGTCGGGAGTCACATTTATGGCAAGATTTAGGTTGCCCAAGATAAAATAAGGAGCCCCTGTCTTTTCTGAAGAAAAAACAACCAGATAAATGTGCAGTCCCACTGTTGGTGGTAAACAGTTTGCATTTGATCTTCCACCTCCAGTCCAAAACTATTCAGAATCAATAACTGGCACTGGATGTTCTAGCACTTCAAATCATTTTTTTGAGCTAGTATAGGATATCAGCGATGTCTAACACTTCATTTTTGAACAGTACAGTAATCATTCTCGCTGCTGGATTTGTACTGGGGATGGCTAAAAATGGGGCCCATAATGGAGAATCCTTTAGTGTATTATACTTAATCAAAAATCAATCCAATGCTTCTACCATTTTAAAGCTGATATCATAATTGAAATCATCCATATGTATTAATGCAAAAATCTATGAAGTGTAGAATTTCAAAGACTCTTTAAGTAACCTTCTGCCAATGTACACTCTATCCGGGGGGTCTTTCAAACCCCCTTTGTACATCATTCGAATGGCATTTCATCTTGGTGCTGGTTATCTAGTAGATGATTTAAACAAATCTGCCATTTGTAATAGGGGTTTAAACATTTTTTGTTTATTAAGATCCTGTAAAATATCTTGCCCCAGGCACACAGATAAAGTTTCCACACTGGTCTGCTGTGCAGGTGTGTCAGGTACCAATATACCACCAGCATCTTCTGCAGCTACCAGCCTTTGCTTCCTAGGCCAGAAATTGGAGCACTCCCAATATCAGTATCTAATACACCAACATCCTTGGATATTTGTTTAACAGTTTCCCACACACCCATAGGATCAACAACATCATCTTTATTGCAAGGATCCGATATATGGGCAAACTCTTTCAGTACCCTTTCCCCCATCTCAGTTATTTTCATAGCATTATACTCACTAACTTTCTTGTCTTTGGGATCTGGTGAGCAACCATTCTGCGTGTGAACCCAGCCTGCAGCCTGTAGCATGGCCTCCAGTTGTCGGTCCTGCTCCCTCGATTCCGGTACCATGTCCGTCTTCGTACTGGGTTGTCTGGCCATCACCAATGTTTTGCCTGTTATCCCCTCTGCAGCTTTGGCAACAAGTCCTGAACTCCCAAATCCTTTTCTTCACCTTTGAGCAAACTCGTCGATTCACTGACCTCAATAGTATCTAAGCATCCTGGCATTTGGACCTCCATGATCTCTCCGGTACTCTGTCCGATGACAACTCGTGCTGGCACTGTGTGCAGTACCTGCCCAATCTGTGTTTCCACTTCTCCCGATTCCGGACTAAGCAACACAACATCCTCACCAACCTGATCGCAAGGTTCTACATGAACCATATTCAAACCGACTGGAACATCGGTATTTTGCAAAATACAGGCTGAGCCTTCCAGTCCAGACATAATCAGAGAAAAGTCCAAGTCTTCAGCTTGGGTCTCTAAAGAAATTGACAATGAGGGGGAGACCCACTCCCCTACCTCACTTGCATCCTCTCCCATCAACATCTGGGACATAGTGGCCATCCTCACTAGGACAGCAACTCCCCCTACAGCAGAGTAGGGGAATTTCCCCGGTGTCCTGGCCAATATCCCCTTTCCTATGAAATTAGTTCATGCAATTGTCCAGGCTGTGTGTGGGTGTTGATGTGCGATATGGCCACCACTACACATTCAGTCAGTTCACTACCAGTCTAGCATTACTTGTAAAGGGCTTTGGGATAGATTGTGTATGAAAAAACTCTATATAAATGTTGATACTTCTTCTTCACATTTGCCACTGTACAGAAATGTATTGCTGCTTTGTCAGTTGCTTGATTTGCTTTGGTTCTTTTGCACAGAGCAAATTTTGACAGTACTGTAACCTCTTATTCTTACAACTAATCCACTACTGGTATCCCTTGTCATGATTAGAGATGCAGCGAATTTAAATTCCACTGGAGAAGTGACTGCAAAGTGGGCACTTTGCATTGCCAATCTGCTACGTGGAGTTGGCAATGCAAAGTGCTCACTCCGCCTTGTCATTACCACTTCGCGTTAAGGCGGAATGGCAATGCGAAGTAAGGAGAAGTCGTTGTTTTTAATGGACTTCACATTCCTCATTATGATTCTAAGTGATCCACTTGGTGTTTCAGATTTGGCAGCCCCCCCACAAATCACATGGCTTGTAGTACTGTAAGTCACATGCTCTTTAACCAGGCAGGAAGAAAGTGAGTCATACAAGCAGACACTTTTACTTTCTTCTGTGCAGGTGGAGAGAGAGAGTAGTGTGTTTTGTGACTGCTGATACTTTGAGATCAGAGCGAGGAGGAGATTTAAACTTTGATTTAGACCCAACAGCTTTTTTAAAAGCTACATTTTTTTGTCTTTTCTGTAATCTTTTTTACTTAATTTGTTCTTTCTGTAAATTAAATTTTTCTTACCTTTGTAAGTAGTTAGTTTTTTGTCTGTGTGACTGTGTGTGTGTGTGTGTTGTGTGACAGTGTGAGAAGTAATTGCTCGGACTGAGGGAGTTCAGTAAGAGAGATGGACTAGGGTGAGAAAATGTCTGGGGCAGGGGCAGCTCTGGGAGAGTGTGGTAGTAGTAAGCATTGTACTGTGCGCAGGGGTGGAGGGCATGGGCACCCATTCCTATTGGACTACTCGATACTTGTGAGTGCCCCTCCCAGAATCAGAACTAGCACTGCCTCCTGTTCTGACTCTGAGGCAGTTGAACCACAACCACCACCACCAAGTCCAGGTTCTCTGAAGCAGGATGTGCCTAGTTCCCTGGGGCCCAGGTGTGGATCCCATCCCTGTTCAGCACTGTGACCAGCAGGCTGCCAGTTCATCTGGCCATCCTCTGCCTTTGCCTGGTCCTCCCCACACCTCCATTGTTTGGCAGTATTTTTTTACTGTGTGGGGGGACAGCAGTGTGGTCAAGTGCCACCTTTGTGAGGTGGAGGTGCACTGTGGCCCTTGGGGGACACACCTGGGGACTGAGGGCCAGTGCACCCATATGCTCAATCACCAGCAGTTGGAGTGGCAGGCTGTCACAGAACAGATCATGCCTGTACCTGCTGGCCATTCTGTGGCAGAGGGTGCAGCTGTGCATTGTGGCATCCCTAAGAAGAGGAGGCCACAGCAGCACCTGCTGTCCACCAGCACTCCCACCCTCCCACCACCACCACCACTAACAGGTCAGCCTGTAGAATATGTGGACCCCAGAGAACTGCATGTAACACAGGCTGACTTGGCAGTTCTCTGGAGTGCTATTGAGGATAACAATGAGAGGGTGAGTGCTGTGGAGCAGCGGCTGGATCACATAGAGGAACATCAGTTGCAAATTATGTCCATGCTGGAAAGGCTGCTGGATCACCATGGGATCCCACATTATTTTTTTTTCCTCACACCATGTGCCCCCCCACACCTTCCTTGCTGTGTTATAAAATGTATTCCTCCACCACCCCCGACCCTTGTATGTAATTATGCCCTTTTTTGTTGTCTTACGTATGCGTGACACGTTGCATTCTGAGCAGTGCAAGCTTACTGTACTAAACTGCATGTGTGCATTCAGTCTTCTTTCCAGTCTGTGTATGTACTGCAGACACTGTCCAACTCCCTGACTTAAAAACAAACATTAATGAGTACAATGGTGGGGTGGTGAAGCATGGAGAGATACTACAAAACAGGCTTACAATACATCCAATTAACTATTAAAAAAAATGAATGCTGTGATTTGTGACATGATCGTGAATCATGATTTGTGACTGCATTTGTGACCATGATGATGAAGAAACATGAATGCCTACTGCCTTCAGCTGTACTTCCCCAATGAGCTGTAGCTTAACACTCCCAGACTTAAAAACACATATCAATGAGTACAATGGTGAGGTGGTGAAGCCTGGACAGATACTACAAAACAAGCTTACAATACATCCAAGTAACTAGAAAAAAATTAATGTTGTAATTACTAATATGAATGATCGTGAATCGTGATTTGTGACTGCATTTGTGACCGTGATGATGAAGAACATGATTTGTATCACGAGTGACTCGAGATGATGGTCCTGACTTAAAAACGCATATTAATGAGTACAATGTTCATGCAGACTTAAGCACCACACCTGTCCAGTACTTTGAAGGGAAGTCAAAGAAACAACTGTGACTTAAGTTACAGATGGAGATTGGGCCCTAAAAAGCTGCAAATGCACAGACAGATTAAGATTGCACTGTGCACTGAAGAGATGCAGACACAAAAGCACAACACCTAACCAGTACTCACCATCAGAAATTCAAATCTGGAAAAGAATACCTTTACCTGTTGGGGCGGGCTACGGGGGGAGCAGTGTAATGCACTGCTGCAGTAACACTCACTGGTACTAGTACCAGTAAGGATACCACAAAGAAGTACAAAAACCACACAGCTCCAGTGGATAGCAGCTTCACATTGCTGAAATTATTATGTGGCACAATAAAAGGTGTCTGATTTGATGACATGCATCACACACACACACACACACACACACACACACACACACACACTAAGTAATGCAAGCAAATTAAAAACTTCAGTAATATAACCACATATTTTGAACAAACTAAAATTATGCACTGCTGCACCTCAACAATCAGGAAAAAAATGGGCAAGAAATATTGAAAATATTACTGTGTGTACATTAACACAGTTATACAAGAAAAATATCACCAAAACAGAAAGCACTGTCTTTTTCTCCGAGTTAATCTACCTACACCACAGATACACCCCACCACCAAAGCACACTTCCACTGTCTCTCAGTACACAGACTGAATGTAGTACATTAATATTCAAAATCCATGCACAAACAATAAACACTTAATGATATGAGCACAGGAGGGTTTCCTATAATCGATGAACTAAAGTTTCAGCAAAAAAAATGACTCAAAAAGGCTTTTTTAACAGCTTTCTGAAGGTTTGAATTTCAGAAAGCTCTCAGAGCAGATTGTCTCCTACAGCTTCCTACATGCACTACCCCAAACTGAGGCTGTGCAGAACAATCTAGAGCCCATGTGACCTGAAATCCCATGAAACACTGCAAAATTCGCCTTTGGAGCTTAAAAACAAGGCAAAGTAAGGCAAAGTACAATGTTTTCAATGCACTTCACCTTAAGGATTGGTGGAGTAGTGGATTGGGAAGGTGGAGTAATGTGAAGTCATTGTTTTCAATGGACTTCGCGTTACTCATTAATAACATAAGTACTCTGCTTAGCATTGCAGAGCATCTACCTAATCACCCGCGGAGCGAATTAGCCACTTCGCCCATCACTAGTCATGATCAGGGCTTGATCTGGAAGTAGGAAATGTCATAGGTAGTTTTAAAAAGAATGTTTTTTTTCCTCCACCCCATGTGTCAATATAAGCCTCATAAATTTGATTGGAGCATACCCACACCCCACCCAATGTCAACCCCTGTTTCCTATCCCTTTGAATCTCAATGAAATGAGACTGGTACTTGTCATGAAAAGTTGTTCCAACATGCATCACAGCCATGCTTCCAACAAGCTGACATCAAAAATCAGTACTGCTGCTATAATCACAATAAAGTCCTGAGGGGTCCTTTTCATGATTTGCATGTAATACAATAATGCTATAACATACATAGTAATTGAAAGCTTGTAGTCTAACATGTTTTTACAATGTAAAAGCCTTATTAAGATTATGGGCACAATTTTCAATCAGCCCTATGATTGATGCAATTTGCATCGATTGACAATGGTGGCAAAGTACAGGTGCATCAGGGACCCTGCACCACATTTTATAGAAGTGCGGGTCCCTGTGCCAAAGTGCTGTGAGTAGCCAATACTGCAGGGCTGCGTCAAACAGGTGATGCACTTGAAGGGTTTGATCAAGGATCCTGTCAAGACCACCCTCAAGTAGTGCAACCCAGCCGAGTCTTGAAGGTGGGGGGGTCATGATGCCAGTAAACAGGGAACAGGAGTCAGAGGGAGCAGTCGGGATGCCATACAAGAGTGATGGGGTCATGGTGCCTCTCTATGGTTGCTGAGGAGGCAACTGATGAAGGTGCCATCATCCATAATACAGAGCTGATTGGCTTGGGTAGTGGGGGTGCTGGTAGGGATGGACAATGACCCGGACCCCACCAGGAAAACTTACCAGTATTTTTTCTGTATGCATAGATCAGGGCTTTGGGGGGCTCTATACCATGGGGCCACTGCGTGCAGTATTCTTGGGGGGATCAGGGATTATGGGAGGGTTACTCACTATACCACCAGCGCTGCTACTACAAGAGTTGGGAATGGAGGGGGCACACTACCAGGCAATTTGTGACCAGCATGCTTGTCACACTGTCACTGAGGCACCAGTCCATTAGGTTCCATGCCACTAGGGCTGCAGACAGCTGTGCCTGCCTCCCCAAGGCTTGTCCCCTGCCCATGCTGCACATCACTTCCCTTCTCCACCTGGTGCAACCACTTAGACCACCTCCTGGCTGGTCTAAATGGTACCTCCTACTGCATCCATGGTGTGACTTTGAAAATGCAGGAAAGGGGGACGTGGCAGCCCTGCCATGGTGCAAGACCACTTGTGCTCTATTGCACTAGGTTGTTGGATGCAACCCTGGTGCACATGGGCTTTGACACAGCTGTATCTGAACAGATGCATGCCAAGTTAAAAAAATCCCGTTTGATGAAAGTCGTGATGCAAATCACAACTTGCATCAAACACCTTTGATGCAAGTCTTTTGCATCTACTGCACCACATTGAAAATTGGGCCCAAATTGTAGAGAAGGTGAAAAACTCTATGAGTGATCAGCAGCTAGTGGCATGTGCAGCTCTCAATAACTTCACTTCTCATATCCACTCTGTAATCACTAAAGACAAAACAAGAAGCAGATGAACAGGTAGCAAAAAAATATTTACTTCAAAAAACATGCTTGTTCAATGGCCTATGCAGTCAGTATAGTGTTATGCTTGTACAACTGTGTTACTTTGGTTTTGGCCATTCACACTCTCTATTCCAGATGAATTACCACCCTGTAGGGGTACCAAAGGCAAGGAACCCTCGAAGAGGGTTCCACTCCTAGAGGTGTCGTGGGACAATTCCCTTGGCTAAAGGTACATTAGGAAGAAACCCCAAAAAGAATTATGGTAGTATGAAGCATGTTAGCAATCAGTAGCTGTGAGGCATAATAGTAGATAAGGCACCAGGCAGCATGATAACATAATGAGATGTGCAGGTTAGCAATGGCATGAGCTAAATGGGTTGCACTAGAGATTGAGGGGGACCTCCTACGGAGAGAGAGAATGGCAAGTAGGGACACCATCTACCTCCATCCAACAGCGGAACCTACCTAAAGGAACAAGGGAACACTAATTACAGCTAATTAACAGTTATGACCTAAGGCACGGAGGAGTGAGGAAAAAAAACCTTTGAGGAGGAAATCTCTAGGCATCCAAGGCCTAGGTCACCTTCCCTCCAGGCTTGGGATGTTTATTTTGTGATGGCTCTGCCGCTGCACTTTGGAAATCCAATAAAAAAAGGGGTGGAAAATATTCCAATTTAGAGAAATGTTCTCACTCGATCCCTCTAACAGGAATGACGTGGAAGGTTGCAATAGTGCTCTGCAACATCTGGTTCAACCAAGGTGGGAGGAGGAGGGCAATGACTGCTGAGGTACTCACCTGACCTACTCAACCTAAAAAACAAACCAGGTGAACCAGAGGCAGTCATGGGGAGAATAGCTTTGAAGGCTGCCTCTGAATTTGTGCAGGCAGCTAAAGAGGCTCTATAAGAGCCCCACCCCTTCATCACTGAGTCATAAATTCTACAACTTGAGGTGCTGTCGGTACGGTTAATGACTGAAGGTCCACCCAGAGCAAGGAACTTCCCAGCTATAGGCTAGGTGAGAAGGACCCCACCCCAAGCTTCGCATGCTCAAGCTGCAGACTCTAGGTGGAGAGCGAGACCATCAGCTGCAGGGAAGCCCTGTTCCAGAATGGGATGGCTGACATGCCCCAGAAACTTATAAGGAGCTGAAAGAGCATTGAGTGCTGAGACCTTGCAGAGGTCAGATGGCAGTAGTGAGCATTAAGCAATGATTGCGTAAGCAAAGAGTGGACCTACACCTAGGTCATTAAGGCAGTGTAGCATTAGTAGGACCTGCACGTAGGTCAGTAAGCAAAGTAGCAATAGTGGGACCTGCATGTAGATTGGAGGGGCAGCACTATGAATAGTGGAGCAAGTAAGCCAGGCATTCAAGAAAGCCAATTAAGGTGACAAGTACTCTGAGGATTTTCAGTTGCAGAGGCAAGATTTAGAACATATACTCCCCAAACACCTACAAGTTCCCACTGTAGGAAAAACAAGAAAGTGATGAAAGGCGCTGAGACCCACAAGCAGATAATGAAACTAGCTTACTGCATCAGCAGTAGCTTAGCTGACCTCAGAGTATAACGGAAGTATATAACCAGAGAACAGCATCTGTACTCAATAACTATGAGTTGTAGAATTTGATAAACATAGAATGGAGGGAGGCGCAATGCTCTGAAAGCAGCTATTGCCAGGCAGTGCAATGAAACTACAGCAATGAGGTAGATAGAATGAGTTGAGAAAGCATGATTGAGCTGTATAGCTAGGGTTCAGAGTGAGCCTGAATCAGGTGAAAACAATTAGGTGTGGAGCATGGAGGGCAGCTATGTTGTTTGAGTTGAAACACACAGATAATGATAGCAGTTGCATTATGAGTAACTGAGAGCAAGGAGCATGAGCTCTGGATTAACAATATACTAGGAGCTTAGAAACAACGTCCCCCCAAAGACAAAACCAAAGACACATAAACACAGAGAAACAGGGAACAAACAACAGAAAGCAGCACACAGCCAGAGGCAAAATACAAACCAGATACAGGAGAACAAACACAGAAGACCAGCAGAGACTAGCGGAAGCCGAAGCAGCAATGTGGGGGGATAGGTAGGCCCCAGCCAGCTGCAGAGAACAGACCAACAGAGCCTCCGGACAACAAAGAAAACATGCTTCAGAAGGAGGCTGAGAGGAACTGCTTATATAGGTCAGGAAGTGGGAGTGGCTGGCTGCTTTCCACTGAACTACAGGCCCAGTTCTAACTATCTTTATGTTTGGGTGTGCCTGCCTGTGACTATATCACAGTGTATGCAGTGGTGCTGTGCATAATTCTCCTATTCTGATGGGATGGAATTCTGCAGAATTTTCAAAATTTCTGCATAATTCCGCATAGACTGTGGAATTCTGAAATTTTAAAAGCAGTACATTGTTCACATAATAGAAATCCAACATTTACGTAAATGACAGATACATTTTATTATTATCCAGTGGTTTATGTAATCTGTGGAAAGTTATTCTATAGTTTACATAGAAATGCTTTTAGAATGCCATAGAATTCAAAAAGAATTATGAAAAGCATCTGGAAGTGAAATTTCCATTTCACATGAATTCCACAAGCAGAATTTCACATTCCACATAGATCTAGGGCCCAATTCTCAAACAAGATAAGTCGATGCAAGGGACTTGCATCTAAAGACTGCAATGCAAGAGGTGACTTGCATGACAACTTGTGTCTATTGGGATTTTATAATGCAGCTACATCAACTCCTGAAGCAGCTGTGCCAAGGCCCCCTTGCACCATGGTTGTGTCACAGAACCGGGTGCACCAGGTCACAAGGGGGCTTGCACCACAGTGAGGCTGCAACATCCCCTCCGTTGGTATTCTGGAAAGCCCTGTAGTGGGTGCAGCAAGTAGCTCGAGTTAGACCAGCCAGGAGGTGGCCTAAGCCCCTTGCACCAGTGCCACACAATATGATGAAATTGGGGAGACTCTGAAAGTGGGGTCCAGATGCTGAAGGGGCACAAGGTGCCATAGGGGCATTGGGGTCAGAGTGAGAATACCAGGAGGGATGTGGCACCCAGTGGAGGTACCATTTATATGACCATTAGGATAATGGGATAGTACCATGAGGGAGGTTCAAGGGACAAACAGTGCCATGGCCCCAGGTGGGCACAGCCCTTGTAGCAGTGCCAACCTCTGGCACTGTTCGTCCCTGAGCCCATGGTGGTACCATCCAATTAGCTGAATATTCATATGAACAGCACCCTTGCTGGGTGCCACATCAACCCTTCACATCCCACAGCATCCCCAACTCCCTCTAAGGTACCTCCTGTGCTCCTTCTGTACTTGGACCCTCCAGGCAAACTTGTTTCACCCCCCCAACATCAGAAGCATCACTTGTGCTTGACACAAAACTCCCCAATGTACTGCACAGTGACAGCACAATACCTACCGACACCGGTATTGTGCCACCCCAAAAGTCAATGTTTTGGGCAGAGGTCAATGCCCCCCACATCCCCTGCATTTAATTATAATCAACTCCAGGTTAGAGTTGTTTCGGGGAGGGGGCAGAACACTGGGGGAAGCCGCATCAGTGAAAATGGACCATTACAGTGACTGTCGTGTAAAGGTCTGTTTTGGGGTTTCACTGTCAGGGTGTCATGCTCTGGTGTTGTGCTGGGTTGGGGGGGGATCCTTGCAACAATTTCCAAAGATGTGCCTTTTGTTTGGTGTTAGCCTGTAAGTGTGGCAACCCCAGGGTTTTTGGCACAAGGACCACTGTTTTTACAGAATTGGGCACAGGGTCCCTGATGCACCTGGAGTTCACTGCAGCCCTAAAAAACCACAAATGGTGGCTATCTAAGAGCTCTTTGAGAATTGGGCCCCTAGTGTGCAAGTATGTTTGCCTATGTTCAGACATTCGCAAGCCTGTGTTTCTGTCCTTAAGGGTTCACCACCAGCATGGTTCTTGCCTCCCTCTCTACCTCCCTCTCTTCCCCAAAGTAGTTCAGTGCATACTCCACCATCTGAGGCAGCTGTGTCTTCACTCTGTAGCTGCATGGCTCCTCCAACCTTAGAGAGTACATGCTATATCACCATACAAGCTTGCTGGCAGTCACCGTCTTTATTGTTTTTATTAGTTCAGAAGAATATGGTAGGGAGAGTTAAATGTAGTTGCTGCTTCAGTTGCCCATGAGCGGTACTAGGCAAAACCCTTTCCTTCAATTAGAATCCATGGAACACAACACAGTGGAACTGATTTTCAGAAAAACTTTTCATGCACCAACATTTCTACCACATAAATCACAATACTGATTGTTCAGAAGGTGATGCCCATTGAAATAGGTTAGTGATGCTGCCTTCAGCATTCACTTATAGTCAATATTCCCAACATCCCCTTGGTCAGTGGCAAATAACTATTCATGTTCTTTTTTTTTCAATCCAGTTTTTCATTCTCTGCTGCTGTCTGCCCCAGTTCTCAGGCCTGGGGGTGTACACAAATGGTGACACCAACCCCACCCCCCACTAGCCTTCTCCTTACTGGTCTTGAGAAGTGCAAACCACAGGCTGCAAGGTAGCCTCAAACAATCATTACAATAGTAGCATGGATTTTACTCTGTTTTCACTCTCCTGCTATCCCTGTGTAGGGGTATAGCCTCTGTCAGCCTCAGACATCAAAGTACAAGTGGAACCAAGCAACACCACTCACAAGGAAGGAGGCTCCATAGCCCAAAACAAGGGGCCACTGCAAGCCTAGGTCATGGGCATCTCCATCTGTGAGGTGGCTCTAGTTATGACCAGAAGAAACAAATATCTGAAATACACATTCTTTTCCATGCTGCTGTTGACCTTTCTTTGCACAGTGGTACAATGTCTTTTTTAGCATTCAGATACAAACAAGAAGTGATTCAGGTTAGACGTTGTTTTGATGAATAGCAGGAAGGGAAAAAATGATTGTTTGGGTTGTAATCAAGGCCCACAGAATTCTGCAATTCCACAACAGCAGGCCTGGCCACAGAATAGGCTCCTGACTGCAGAACTTATATGGTACCAAAAAAGTCATTATTTTTAGAGATGACTGTAAATTTGTCATGATTCCAGGCTGTGTTTTATTCCCATCTTTGTCCTGAAGTCCCTCACCCACACACAGTGTAGAATCTGATGACATGAATGATACCACATGACATGTTACCTAATGGAATAACAGAAAAATCCTCAGAAGCAAAAATAGTTCTGATGAAGAAGTGGAAAAAAGCTGCCACAGCATGTAGGTGCCCTGCAACAGAATGTAGGGCTACATTGCCACAGAGAACAACTTGCTAAGGTAAAAAAATAATACAGTTGTTTGTCTGGACGCATAACTCATTCTATAAATTAGACAGAATGGCAGGGATATTCAAACCCTGTTAGCACACACTAAATGGGTTAGCACCTCACAAACACCACTTAGTTCCTCCAAAGTAGGGGATTAGCAAAATCTGCCATATAGAAAGGAGCATTTAGTGAGGCACTAACACATTTTCAAGAGGCACTAAAATATACCAGTGCACTTAGAAACAAAATTTGAACACGCAAACTGCTATATTCAGTCAATAGCAGTTAGTGCTTTGCTGATTATGGCCTCAAAAAACAGGTCTTATAGCCTTGTTCCTCCTCTACCCTGCATCACCTGCCTGGTATAACTATATACCAGTCCCTGATGTCTAAGGTACCCCCATTCCTTCTGCGTGCCTGTCTGGCATGTAGAAAGTAGCTCCCTGGCATTAAGTGGTCCCTCACCCCTCCAACTGCCCAACCAGTAGTAATATATAGCATTTCCTGATGTGTGGCCCCCAGATCTCCTACACAGTATTAATACCTTTACTTTGTGCCTAGTGCCCCCCACCACAACCCTCAATTTCCTGCCTCATAAATATATATATATGCCATTCCCTGGTGTCTCAAGGCCTACAAATTGCAAGAAAGATCACCCTCCCCATTCTTCCATTCAGGACAACTTTGGACCTCCCACCCAGCCACCAACTTATGTAAGTAGCCAGTGTCACTGCTGGAAACAGCAACCTTCCCCATCCTTCCACTCACAGCCTTGGCCATCTGCCATCTGAATTTCAAGGAGTGAGCATGCAGCTACTGTACAAACAGCTGTTGCTGCAAGGTGGTTGTGGGTTCTGAGTGGGTGGGTGGGAGAGGGATCAGTTCTGTAAATAAGGCATTGGGGGGACCAGTAGACACTGGGGAATGATATATATTAATTCCAAGCAGGTGATTGGGTGTGTGACACTAAACACTAGGGATTGGCATATATTTATACTGGGTGACTGATTGGTGGATTTGGGAAGCACTGAACACCAGAGAGTTGCTTTCTACGTGCAAGGAGGGCTAGAAGGGAGTAGGGGGCCACTAAATGCTGGGACTGTATATTTGGTCCTTAATGAGATTCAAATGTCTTCAAAGCATCTTGCTAGTTGTGTGGGGTCATTTGTATAGGGATGTATGAGCATGGCAGATTGCTCCACAGAAGCAGTCACTATTTACATGTCTCAGCTGCCTGTTTGCTCCTGCAAAGCTCACTACTGGCCACATTCCTGGCCTTTAGAAGGTTGTTGTTTGCATGAACAATCAGGTGGTAGTGCCTGGCTCTGATGGCATGGTATATTAAAACATGCCATTAGCATAAGTTATATGCTTTGGGCATGTTCCACTGTTTCAGCAGATTGCTCCAGGCACTAATTTTCCCCTGGAGCAATTGTTTAATGCAGACAAATGGGGATCTTCAAATAGCCCTGCCATTATGTCTTACTAAGAGGGTAATAACAATAATTCAGAATAGTTAACATTTTATTAATACAATATAGAGGGGTATTTTTTAAATTAGAAGTTTGTTAGTGCTCACTGATTTTTTTTTTCTGTCAGGATAGATTTATTAAAAATCTTTTATCTTCTGTGCCAGTGGAATGCTAAACAAGAGTAATTAATGCCTACTGGCTAAAAGTAGCTTTTCATTAGTGTTTCATTTGCTGTTCTACTGGTGCATGCTCCCCTATCCCTGTCACCGCAATTTTCCTGTAAACCAGAATGTGCCAGTCTAGTTGAGCACATTATAAATGCATATCTTGTTTCTCCAAATTTTATTGGTCATACATTTTACACATGCACAAAGAAAAAAATTGGTCCTTTTGACTCTCAGTACACAGTGATAAGTAATTGTTGCCTTAGAATCTCTGGAAAAACTTCATTATTGTACCATAAAAAAAAAAATTGGCTTTTTAAGATCGCATTTGTATTCTGGTGCCATCCATGTTTCTTTGCTTCAACTGCCAATGACAGAATGTGCACCATAGCTAAATGGAGTTGAGCTTCCCATCTGTGTGCTTTAAACACACTTGTCTGGCAGCAACTTCAGACAATCACACTCAGGTTCTTCGTTCTGGAAAATCTAATTTGAAAAGTGGAAGTGTGCTGGTGCTCCATGACTGTCATCTAAGCTAACAATACATCAGTTATGGTATAGCTTGCAACCTCAGGACACACAACATTACCATCATAGTGCCATCAGAGCACTGCAGAGAAGAACATGTGCTGACAAGGTAGGCTGCAGCAGAGAACATAACCAGAAAAGCAGGCACTGAAGCTTTCCTTCCTGGTGAAAATCAGCTGCTAATTATGTGGCATCAGTCAAGAGAAATTTCAGAATTACTCAAATTAATTACAGAATGCCTCAGGAAAAAAACAATCCACATGCAAAGTCATCAGCATTCTCTCTCTAAGAATCTGCTTTCATCACTTCCTTTGATTCAAAAGTATAATAATTAGGGAAGTGCATACTACAGGTTTTTAAGTAAACAGCAGTCATTTTTCTCTGTCTACGTAGACTCTGATCTTAAACTGTTGGTGTCATCTTTTTAACCTGCAGACCTCATAGTTATAGTTCTCTAGACAATACTTTCAATTTATCTACTGCCTCACCAGTTTCAGTACTGTGATTGACATACTCCTGTAAATGATTGTGGTTTGAGTTCATGAAACCTCCCCTCTGTGTAAAAATGTGTCTAGAAGTTTTTTTTTTCATTTTGAAAGGGGTGTGTGTGTGTGTGTGTGTGTGTGCGCGCACACATAACATAAAAGTCTGAAAGTCTAACTGCAGTGTTCCTATTAATGCTTGCAGTTGCAGTTGACAAGAGGAAGAGCATTTTCTCAGTTTTGCAGAACTTAACATTACTGAACATTGCAAGGATAAAAAAAAAAACTAGAACACATTCTGTACGAGCTCCAGAATGATACTTTGTTAAACAATTTGCTGGAAGGATTTATGTCATTTTCTATATTTTATCATGTGTGTCAGTATTTAATTTGAAACGTTACAAAATGCTACCCACGACAGACTGCTAGGGCCTAATGCTTGACAACTTCTTGATGTAGACAGGGCTGGAAATAGATATGACTGCTGGCTTCTTCTAACATTGCAGCTGGTGTAAAACTCACTTGACTTTGTAATGTGACTCAAAGAAAATAACTGGTATGCTAAAGTACTATAAATGCATTTATGTAATAACTATAATGTACTGTTTTCCTTTCAAATCACTGATCTGCATTTGCCAGCCATAGAAATAATTGTATAAAGCTAGTATTGCTTGATAGAAGAGAAGCAAATGGTTGCCAAACCTGAAAATGACATAAAATAATGCTTTTAAATGACATAAAATAATGCTTGCTTTACCAGTCTGCATATGTAAGCATTAACCTCCTCAAAAGGAGGTATTTCCAAGGAATTAATGCATGGTTGGAGTGGGTACATGAGGCGGAAGACCGAGTAATCCACCACCCAACCATACATTAATTCGCACTTCCTTCGAGGATTCTACGCTTGTAACATGGCAAATGCTAGTTACAGTTTTATACATAAAGCAATCACACTGTTGCATATGTGTGTTTTTTATAATCATTTTTTGGTAGAACAGTACAAAAACGAACAGAACACAAGGTGTGCATTAATATTGTGACTGCTTCAATATTCACTGGTTAATAGCACTACAAATATAATAATCTTGCTGTAATATTACTATGCTGCTCTATTATTGTTTCAAACATACTATTTTTAGCTTCTTACGAGACTCGAAATTACTAAATACAGCCATGCAATGATTTGTGGATTGTATATGCTGACATACTAACATGCTAGATGCCAGCAGAGTAGGCCTGTTGGTCTATCAAGTCTGTTCATGCTTCAGCACCCTGATTGGGTACCATAGCCCTCTATGTCTCCTTCCACTGTTACTTCATCCCCCAGTCCTGCCCCCGGCAAACCAGCCTCTGCTTCACCCCTTGACTATACCTGTCCCACCCTCTCTTGAATCCCTCCACTGTAGCTGCCTGCACCAGTTCCTGCTACATTTGCATACCATGCCTACAGTTCAGTGATTTATATTTCTCTTTTCTAACAGCACGCAAGTTTAGATTTGCAAAGACTTTCAACTGACTGTGTGACACACCCTAAAATCAATTGGAACTGAGTGCTGTACTAAACACTGGTGCTACGGGAATTTCGTCTGAACCTGGGGGAGGAAACGACAGAGGCAGTACAAAGATAGGACAGCAATGAAACAGCAAACTATGGGAGCCCTTCTAAACTTACTTCTCAGGAGAAATTAATGTACTGTGTGACATTTATGGACTTAGGGGATCGAAGGTACAGCTGATCGAGCAGGGCATTGTCTGCAAGCAAACACAGCATTTCTTTTCACACCATGACAAGACAAGATGGCACCTGCTTGCAGAAGCTACTCATATGGTTATGCTAGGAAAACTGTCAACCGTGTGAGTAGGTGGGAAACAGAAAATGCTGCATTTCTATGTGGCTTTTACAGATATTACCTCATCGGGCATATCTAGGGAATTAATGCACACTACTATTTAAATCACATGGTGTATTCAGCCCAATCAAGCTGTTCTATTATGGGAAAAATGAATTGCCATGTTACAAGCTGTCCTTAGCTCATGAGAGAAAATAATAACAAGCATTTGTCAATGCCGAATGTTTGCTTGCGGGTATTGGCATTGGTACAGCATGAGTTAGAGAGGTGCATAATAGGAATGGCAGTGAAGTATTGAACTAACACCGACTCCCACCCCCACCCTGCAGAAACTGACAGGCACTGGGGTGTGCCTTTGGGTTATCGGCCATAACACTCATGCCATTCCACCTCACTCCATCCTGCAGACACTGACAGGTGTCACGGTGTGCCTTGGGGTCTTTGTCCCTTACTCTCACCCCATTCCATAAGGAAATCAGCTGAGATGGATGCAGTAGAGGAGAATAGGGTGAACGTTAGGGCCGAAGATGCCAAGCCACCCCCCCGACACCTGTCAGTCTGCACAGGGTTAGGCATTACCATTGGAAACCCTAATGTCCTGGCTTATGTTGGTATTTCACTCCAAATTTTCAACATGGGCTTTTTGGGACCCTACCTCATGAACAGTGGCACTATCATTTGTTACTCAATTCTGAAGGTGATTTCACACAGTGAATGTGCCATTCAGTGCAACAGGTGTAAAAAGACATTTGCGGCGGGATGTGAAAAATGACATATGTACTGTTAATGAGAAGGTGGGAAAAATGGCAATGTCGAAAATATGGAGTGAAAACCTGAAAAAGTGGCAAAGTTACGAACATGCATAGAAATTGCTCAACACATGTTCATAATACAGTCATTTTTTCAACATGGCCTTTTTTGGACCTCCCCTCATGAACAGTAGCACTGTGATTTCATTAATATGTCCCAAAAGTTGGTTTCACACAGCAACTGTGCCATTCTGTACCACAGGTGTGAAAACACACTTCAGGAAGGATGCAAAAAATGACTGCTGTACTGTTCCTAAGAAGGTGTGAACAAATGGCAATGTTGGAAATTTGAAGTGAAAATATAAAAAATTGGTGAAGTTACGAGCATGAGTACAAACTGCACAATGCACACTTGTAACAGTGTCACTTTTTGGAGTTTGTTCACCAAACTTGCAACATGGACTTTTTGGGACCCCACCTCAGAAACAGTGGCACTGTCATTTCATTAATTGGTCCCAAATGGTGATTATGCACAGTGACTGTGAAATCACCTTTTGGGACAAAGAAAGGAAATGACAGTGCCCGTGTTCACGAGGAGGGGTCCCAAGAACTCCATGTTGAAAATTTGGGACTAAAACACAAAACATTGGCTGAGATATCAACCTAAATTGAAACCCCCATTCACTGCCATAATAGGACTTACTGTCATTTCTTCAGTTCACAGTTGGTCTTTGAAGAGTGCAGACATGTTCTCGGTCCACAGAAGATAGCTGCTCCTGACTGCCAGAGGTAAGTATGGGTGAGGTGGGTGTGGGGAGGTGGGTTGCGCAGAAGGAGGGTGTGGGTTGGGGAAGGGGGCCCTGTGGTAATGACGACGGACCACTTTCTTATTTTTCAGGTTTAAAAAATAAAATACTTTGTGGGATTGTTTTCTATTTTACAGGTGAAAACAAAGTTAATTTTGACACACTGGGGTGGGCTTCCAGTGTGCCAGACTAGCAGAGTTGGGGTATCAATGCTGACCAGAGGATTGGGCACCCTGAGAGCAGGTGACAAAAAGAGGGCATGGTGGGTGCGTCTGACACCAGGAGTGGGCATCCTAGTGTTGGAAAAACATAAGAATTACTTTGGCACAATGGTGTGTGGTGGGTGGGCTTCCATGTGCCACAATAGTGGGGGGAACATGCTGACATGGGGATTGGTCACTCTGTTGTTGGCAAAATATATGTTAGGGCTGGGAGGGCATGCCAACAAGGAGATTGGGCACTCCAATGTCAGCTTTTGGGAGAGTGTGTGGTGGGTGGCAGGAACTGCCAGTTACGTGCAGCAGGGCTCATTTATTTCACCAGAAAAGACACACTGAGTAAATGAGTTGCTCATAAGTCCAACCATACACATTACTGTGCACTGTAATGCACATGGCTGGAATTTGCCTGGTTGCTGGGAGAGGGGGGAGAGAGATCTGCCACTGCAATACTGAAACTGTCCATGATTGGAGCGGCAGATTCTTTCAAGTCTGGTGCTCACTCTGAAACTGCCATCATTGGCAGCTTCCTTGTTGATTGGTAGCCGAGGGACGAGTCCCTGAAAGTGTTGGCTGGATTGGCCAAATACTGCCACACCTCTACAATAATCTACTCTCCTCAAAATGTTTCTTGTGTGGGCCAGCCCGGTGGAGTTGAGAGTTGATATGCTGGACACCACACCTCACACCATGCTGGTAACCCGGGACCGGACACGAGCCCGGGGCACCAGAGGTTGGCTGGGTAGGGATGGGATCGAGCATCCAGAGGACTGCTCTCCCATCCCAGGGAGTGAGTGGGGGAACCACCGCTCTGTAGCGGCCCCTGGTGATGACCAGGGGCACTACTAGAGCAGTGCAGTAAGGGATGGAGTGTGGCAGACTTCAATGTGTTGTGACATCATTGCACACTCACACACCAGGGATAAAACAGGAGGAAAAACATGGCAGCACAAGCCCACAGCAGCTTGATGGCCACAGCTTCATCGGCCAGTGAATGCCTGGATAGAGGCATGTGCCGGTAATGGATCCTGGCTGGGAGCGGGGGCATTGGAGGGGGCCCCTCTCTATGTTACAGATGTGTATACCAGCCTGGCATGCAGGACTCTGGGGTCAGCAGTGAGGAGGAGCAGTGGCTTGAGATAAGGCAGGGCTGTGGCTGTAGGAGGATAAAAATAGAGGATAAAAAAAATTGTTTCTTGTGTGCTACGTGCACAAGCAAACAAAAACAAGAGCACAATTCACAATTTTTTCAACATGTTCATCCTCCTGTTCCTTACCATTCTGACCCCCTTCTGCCGGTGCCCCCCAGCCCTGTCACCCACCAGCCAAGGACTTACTTCCATCTAGTTATTATTTGTTTAGTTTTTGTATAGTAGGTTGGTGCACTAGACAATCAATTGTCTTTTGTCAGACACAGCCTGGGTGATTACAACAAAACTGGTCAGTACAATACAGAGTATACAGTTGATACATTATTGATTCTTGGTAGATACAGACAATTGTCTGGCTCAGTGTACAAAAGGGAATTCATAGCAGTTTTTGACAGACATACACAGCTGAAAGGCTTAACAAAATGGATTAGCAAACAATGTAAAATGTATGAAACGAGAAACCATGAACATAACATTTTTAATGCAATTTACTTTCTTGCCATGATTGAAGAGTAGGTGCCTGGTAGGTGATGCAGAGCATCTAGGGTCACTGGCATCTTCCAGTCATGTGAAGGAGCATTTCAGCCCTGTCTCTTTCTGATCCAGGGCTGGAATGCATGCTGTGGCATGCATGTACAGTGTAAAGCTGATGCACACTTTACTGCCTGCATTCGGCCATTGAACAGGGCAACTACTGCCATGCAACCTAGCTTCTGTTAGGTGGCTGCAACCTAGCCTCTGCTCAGTGGCATCCAGTAGGTGGTACATGCTGTCCCTAGGCTAAGATTAAAATCTCACCACCCCAACTACTCATTGTTTAAACTTCTGCTAGTAACTTGCCATCTCCATGCTGTGGCACAGCCAACCAATATGGGAAAAGCAGGACCCCACTACAATGAGATATTGGGCTATTATGAGTAGATTTCTGCAAAGTAGCTATCCTGAATAAATTTCCACAAAATAAATGTAATGTACTACACACGGTCATGAATCACCACAGCAGTTAAGGCTGACACAAACTATCCTAAACATTTATGCATTCAGAATGCTATTTTATGCCAAGGAGGCTGTAAGCAGAAGATTGTGTTTGGCCCCAGTTTCTGGGCACAGTTCCCTAGCTGCTTAAATTCATCCACTGTACTAGTTCCATTGAACAATGTGACTGATGACGAATGAATCAGGTGAGATATACACATGGTAGGAATCTGCATTTACTAAGCCATTGAGAAACTACCTTGTTTTTGTAGAAAATGAAGAAGGCAGAGATGATGGTCAAGGTTATCACCATCGATATCCCAATAGTGAACCTAGATTTTTAGTTTTCACCAGAATTGCAGAATTAGGCTACTATTTCATGTGGTACTAATGGTAAAATTTCAGTTTGTCAATGACTTTAAAGCAGTGGATTATTGATACTGATTTTTTTTAATGGGTGTGGAAAAATGTGCATCCTGATTGGTCAAAAGTTGTGCATGATGAGATTGTTACCCATGGGTAAAAAGATTGCCGGCAATCAGGATGCAGTTCTTACATGAAATCTACATTTAGGCATTAGAATTTATAAATACCAACAGCCTCCATTTTTTTTCTGGCTTACCCAAATCAAACTACTCCATAGGAAGTTGCCAATATGTATTAGTCACACATGGACACATTTCCTTTTTCAAATGTTGTCTTCATTACAGTTTTTATAAACTGTTTTTTCTACATTTTCTTTTGGATTGAACATAAATTTTACTTACTACTATGCCTGCCAGCCCACTTGCGTGCTCCCTCCTTTCTGGCTCTATCAACCTACTCCCTCACTCATTGACTCCTTGCTCTGTCCACCTGCTCCCTAACTCACTCATCAGTTCTGTTACTGCATCTCTCTTCCAACTTAGTTGAGTACACAAACACTATCAATGACTCCTATCGCTTGTTACTTCTTCACCCTTCTTACCCTTGAATGGCACTCCAGATACAAAAATAACACAAAAAGCATTTAAAACCCCTGTCTCTTACAGTGCTTGTGCTCAGGTGGCTATGCTGGCTCACTTGCCCTCTCTCTCACTCCCTCTCTCTCGCTTTCTCTCTCACTTCAGAATGCACAAAACCACCTTGGAAAACAGGTCTATTTGTATTAAAAAAGTAAAATCAGGAAAGATGGTGATCATGGGGGTGGATCAACACATTTCAAATGACACTCACATATCCAACAGCACCCTCTAGCACAAACCATTGGTAGCTGACATATTTTACATATTTTTATACCTGTTTTGATCTATGTTATTTGTTTAAATCTTTATTTTTTATTGTTTCTAGTTACCCATTTTATAAGTGAAATAATGCACTCCTTTGTGTTGGTATTTGTACCACAGCTGCACTTTCTTTGGGTAGAACACACATGGTCTGTGGCCTTGTACATTATTATGGCTCTGTTCTTGAAGTGGTGACACAACTTCCATCACTCTGTGCTGTCTTATTACATACTTAAAGAGCAGCTGATGCCGTTTGGGAATCTTTGAAAAACATAATATTTAGATACAATGTTGTTTGTATATCATATATCGTACATATATTTCACCTCTCCATTATATATTACTGAAGAAATTCTCACAAAAACAAGATCTTTGTCCCTTAGAGGTCATATGCCTCTATAGCTTATTCTCCACTTGAACTTATAATGCTTTTTTGTGACATAATAGTCTCTTGCCATGGGAATAACTGTGATGTCATAAGCAGAGTATTATGACATCAAGTTGGGAAGAGGCAATAAGAGCTGATGAAATCTTAAGGAATAACTATCCTGCTTTCATGAATGCGGTCTTAGTAGTAAATAATAGGGATAAGAAATAAAGAACTAATGACAAATGTAAGCTGCTCTGTGTCCACATATTATGTTTTTCAATGTTCTTCCTGAGGTGTCGATGACTCTTTAATTGCATATTTTATATACTGCCCTATGAACTACTTTTCACCCCCAGCTGTGAATGTTGATCCCTGCTTTTAACAATTGTTTCTATATCCATTCATAGGGTGCAACATTTTTATTTTCTGGTCACCATGGCATAGCTGAAATTTTGTGGCAATGAGTTATTCACAATGTCCTCCATGTTCTTTAAGATGGCAAATCAGTTTCTGTACTGTTTTATATCTGTCAAAAGATAAATTATATTAGAGAATGAGTCTCCAAATTAGTGCTATGTGGAATACTTAGATTTTGGCAGAACGTAATTATGCATAATTCTCAGAATGTTCCGACTAAGAGGAACTACTCCCCTTCGTGAATTTAACATCCTTCCTAATTCCTATCTCATGGGATAGCCATTGCCTACAGGACTAGAACCTGTGGCTTAATGTCCTAATGTGACATGATTATCCTTGATAACAATCTAGAACCTTTCCATTACCACACCGTCTGTGCCTCCTCTATGGAAACAGGCTAGAGTTGTTCCCGTCTTCAAATTTGTTTATCCCTTCCAATCGGATAACTACCACCCTAGCTCCATCCTTTCACATCTAAGTAAGCTCCTCAAGAAAGTTGTTCATTGCCAGATCTCAGACCACATTACAAAATACAACCTCCTCTGCCCCCAACAGCATTGTTTCAGGAAAGGTCATAGCACCACCACTGCCCTGGCCTGTTTCCCAGGCCTTGTTCTCTCAAATATGGATATTGGTAACATCACAGGTGCCATCTTCATGGACCTTTCAAAGGCATTTGACTTGGTAAACCACAGCATCCTCCTTGACAAACTCTGCTGCATTGGTTGTTCCCCTACATCCTTTGCCTGTTTTCTAGCTTACTTCTCTGACAGCACACAGACTGTCTCTTTTGGGGTTGCCGCCTCCTCCACCTTGAACATTACCACTGAGATGCCCAAAGGCTCTATCCTTGGACCCTTCTTATTCTCCCTCTCTGTGAATTCCCTCCCTAGGGATAGTTTCTCATGTAAATCATTACTCTGTGCAGATGACCTTATTCTTTTCACAGTGACCCATCCCTGGCTAGCCTCTCCTCTACACTTTCTGCAAACTTCTTTGCTGCCGATGAGTGGTTCCTAAGCAGTAGGTTACTTGTCAATGCCAAGTAGACCAAAGCAATGCTCCTCAGCTCCAAACCCAAGCTAACCAACCTAGCCAGAACTTACGCTCCTCTGTCTGTTTTTCCCATGATGCAACTCCCCTGGAAAGTGTTACCTCCTTTAAATACCTTGACATCACACTTGATCTGACACTGACCTTCTCTGACCACATTGAAGTCACTACCTGACTTATAAATCAGAAATTAGAAGTTGTGTTCTGAATAATCAACTACCTCTCCCCTGAAGCCTGTATTGTCATTGCCCACAGCACCCTTCTCACACTAATGGAATATGACTCTCCTACCTATGCCTTTACATCTTCCTCCAGACTCACTAGGCTAAACTCTACCTATAAAAATATTTGTAGGTCTGCCCTCTTAGCATCCCCCCCATACCCATCACTGCACCCTCTACCAGACACTTGGATGGCTCCCACCACAGGCCCACTGCAACTACTTGCAGGAATTTACAGTTAATAAAGCCATCAGGGACATGGTAGGATCCCCTATCTGCTCTGTCCCAAAACACATATCCATGACCTCTGCCACTTCTCTAGCTTTCTGTTGGAATGCAACAAGGTCTCCACTTGTATGAGCCAAAAGGCCTTCTCCTCTGCTGTTCATCACCTGTATAGCAGCCTCTAAGCTTCCCTGTGATCCCTTATCTCCCACCATCAATTCAAATCCCTCTACAAACTGCACCTAATAGCAAGATACAAATGCTCCTGTTCCCCTGGTTTAAAGACACAGATGAAATTCCTATACCTTTCTTATGCCTGGCAGTTTCTCATTAACAAACTGATGTTCTGTATGACTTCTATTTTTTCTGCTTACTGCTCTGGTACTTATGTCCTGCACAATTTGATTGCCCTTTGTTCAAAGTAATTTGTTATATATTCTCCTTTCTCTACCCTATATGAAACCAAAAATTCCTTTGAATCTTGCCTATTGTATTTCTCTGGTTTTATATTGTATTATGTCCTTTGTGCCATCTTCATGGCCCAGGTTGTGCCTGAAAATGGTTCTGGGATCAGCGCACATACCTGATAAACAGACACATAAATAAAATAAAAAAAAATAATTAATATACAATTCAGAGGACTCTCTCATTGACTCCCTTTATGTTACTTCTTTGTCCCATCTCTACATTGGGAAATGTTATCCTGTTTCTTTGGAAAAATGGCTGTAGAAATTAGGAGAGGCATTCTTTCACTGTATTTATCAACTATATTCAGATGCCACCCTCCTGTCCTTTGTAGATCTTCAACACATATTTGGGTCACAGTGTTGCAATTTTTATTGATATCTGCAGTTGTGACACTATATTAATCCACTTCTGATCTGTTCAAGAAACAGTTTATTCAACCCCTTTCATACAGTTTTTTTATTGATTGCCAGAAAGTAATATGCGTCATTTGATGTTTACAGGCTACAGGGCACTGGATGTAGCCCCAAACTGTAGTAAGGCACTTAACTTGCCCATCACAGAGGTACAGTGCACATGACATGAAGAGAAGTTAGAAGAATAACCAGATCATATTCGTGAATGAAGTATAAGTGGAAATATATAATGAGATTATTTCAGAACACCATTGGTTACAGTACATTATGAACTAGATGGAAACAATGAAGGAATCTTATTGACTGAGACACATGTGGAGCCACAATTAAATCCCACAACATAATAACAGCTTCTGAAAACCTCCAGCCACCAGCTTTCTCAATCTGCACAACATCCTTTGCCTGTCCTCCATCAGATTATCTCACACAAGTGCCCCCCTGACCTACTTGTACCCATGTTGTTTTTGGAATTGATTTTGGCACCCCACTTTGAGTGCCAAATTGAATTTCCCACAGCCCAAACCACAATATATTGTATAAAGCACAAGTGTGCGTGTCTTCACAGTCTCACTCACTCTCTTGGCCACCCATTTCACTATAAAACAGCATGCAGTGATGCTTTCAAAGATCAGTTTTGTAAAGGTACTAAAACAGGAACATCTAAAAACATTGTGCTCACATATTTATCAGCATTCAAGAAGACAGTGGGACTGGGTGACCTATCGATCACTTCTGAAGTACTGGAAGTCTCAGTCCCTTCTACTCAGCTGGCTCTCTTTCAAATCACAGATTCCTTTCCTCACTTGGCTCCAGTTAGATCCAAAATATAAATCCTGCTCTGCTTTGTGCACCCCTTTCCACTAGGAAGCTTTTCATCATCCAAACAGGACACAGTTTTTTGTGTTATATAATAAGTTACTGCAGTACATATAGTCAGCATGTTTCCTGACCACACTATGAAGGCATTACAACAGTGCCACCTGCTGACTACATCAAAAGGTCAAAGGACTATCATGTTTCAAAAGTAAACAAAACATTTTATAAACTTTTTTTTTATAAATTCAGTAATTCAAATATAAATCTAGTCCATAATTGCAATAACGCACTCTAGGATGTGGTATATGATGGAATGTTGTCACTTCTTGAGTGCATGAGTCACTTGGCATACAGCCTTGTGCCTCACAACACACTTGAGGCATGACAATATTCCATGATATACCCCACACTGTCATTTATTACTGCTTAATTATCTTACCAAGCAGCATTCTCTTGCTGGCACATTTGTGCAGGGATGAGGGTAAAACACTTGCATATCACATGGTCCTGCCTTCACATTGGCCATTTGTCACAGAAATAGAGAGCAAACTCTCTGAGGTTTTTCAGTAACCATTAACTCTTACTGCAGAGCTATTTCTCCTTCTGCATTTTATAGGATGATTCCAGGACTGCTGTACAAAAAACGTATCAGGTATTTTAATAGCCACCTGTGAGAAAGCCATAATCCGGCTATGGCTCACTTCACTACATTCTGAGCTTGGGGCCTTAAGGGATACCATTTACCACATTTCTAAGATGGAAAAATAATCTATTGCCTTTATGACCAGGTGGACCTTTTTGATTTATGCTGGATGAAGTAGATTCTATATATCATGGATAAAAATGGGGACTTTGTCTCTTAGATCTCAGCAGGGTACTGGATTTAGTAATAGCAGGGCATTTCAATTTTATTTAGTTATTAAAATGTTGACTTGTTCTGTAAACTTGAGGTTCCCACCTTTTTTTTATTTGCACCTCCTCCTTCTGTCACCCCCTTATAGGTTGCATGGACCTTTACTGGCCACTTTCAATAATGTATCCGAAGTTCAGAGTAGTGGGCTATGCCTGGTCTAAATACTAATTGCACACCAGCAGGATTTGTAAGATGTGAAGGTATATTTATGTATTATGTAGTATGCTCACCTGTAACCATAAAATTTCAATTCTGGTATTGGCTCTGATATGAAGATTATGTGACCTTGTGTTACCTTAGATGTATTATACTGTGCATAACTGTAATACAGGAAATATGAATGTTTGAAAAAAAAGAAAAGATTCAACTAATTCCACAGAATTCTTTCAGAAGTTAATTAGTAATTTTGTGGTTTATGTAAACTGTGTATTCGTTTTCTGCAGTTGTTTCCATAAACCACAGATTACTTTTCTGCAGTTTACATAAACCGTGGGTAGTCCTCCATGGATTATGTAAACTGCCAGAAAGCTAATTATTGGTATACATTGAAAAAGAAAAAACTGTTGTATTTCTAAGGATTTTTTGTAAAATTCTAATCAGTCTAAGAATAAACAAACAGAATTAGAATTGCCATTCCACCCATATTATGTCAGTGGAATTCTTCATTTCACACAGCTCTAGTGCAAATACAGTTAAAAATCTTGATGAAAATTTGGAGGCAGAATATTTATTGGGATTCCACTTTTATTATTTAAAACTAAAAAATGGCTAAGTGGACTCTAAATGGGGAAAAGAGCACTTGGTATTAGCCAAAGGGCAATCTAAAATGGAATAACACATTATGCATATATCATTTTCTGTTAGTATGAACTGCTCATTTAGGTGGTAATTTTGAAATGCGCATATACTTGGAATGGCCTTTGACACTGTTCCAACTTTCTGCTTCCTCATTTCTTGTAATTAGTTTAACTACCCAGTATGTAGTGTTTTTGGCAGCAAAGATAAAAAGGACATGCCTTAAATGTGTTTCAGTTTTCTACTAAAATTTAACAAATGCTTCCACTAGTCAGTAGTGTCAAGCTGGTTTAAAAATTAAACAGAAGGGGGATACCTAATTCAATCAGATCATCCCACTACTATAAAGCTACCAACTTTCCAAGGTCTAAAACTGGGACAGGGTCCATTCTGACCATGCCCACCCCCAACCATATCACTCCCACGGGCAGTGCTGCAGACAACATTGCACACAATCAATTAAATTTTGCTGCTTGTTCTGGTCTTGCCACCTCACAGTAACACCAGTAACAAACATCCAAATTAAAACAGTACATCATTATGCTACAGCAAGTTTTAAATCATGATGTACAGAAAGTTCATTAGAAGCAAACCTGCATTAAATAGCATTTAGACATTCTAGCTGCATGTATTGCTCCTCCTGACAGTTCCATCCCAACCTGCTTACACTCCCCTCATTTGCTGAGCAAACTTCATTTCAGTGACTCCCACCACCACACCTGATTGTTTTCACACACTTCCTTGCAGCTGATCAGGTTTGGGTATCTTAGTTCAGTGCTGCCAGTCTCTTCTGTCTGGAGTCCCTCTCTACTGCTGGCAGGCAGACATCCATATGCACTTGTTTGCAATACTACCCAGTCTAACCTAACAGGAAGGAACATGCTTTACTGTCTCCCACATACATGCTTGCAGTGCAACATAGGTGCAAGGGTTGAAGCTGCAAACTGTTGTCCAGCTCGAGCAGTACCACAGTGGTGCTGAAATAACTGTCACTCACAGATTAGCAGCCAGCAAAAAAAAAAAGGGACAAAACTGGGACAAGTAAGCAAAAACCAGGACAAAAGTGACAATTTGCAAAACTTATGGGGACACTGGGACATGTTGCCTAAAATAGGGACTATCCTGGGAAAATAGGGACTGTTGGTAGCTCCAACTACTACCTCCATTTTCAAACTGATCAAGTAAAACAATTGCAGAATTCGTAACTTCAAAGACAAGTAACACAGAAACATTAATACTGTACATAGAATTAAGTTTCAGTTCTCACAGAATCATAAAGACAGAACATTTTGCAAATAAATGCCCAACTACTCTGCCCAAGCCTACTTACAGTAGTTACGGGGCTCTCCTACTGTCAGTCCTCATTTCTCCCACTCCCTGCCACAACTTCCTCCTTATATACTTTTACCCTTGTGCATATCCCACACTTTTTTGTACTTCCTACTGTTTCAGTGCAGATATCCTCTTCTGGAAGTTTGTCTCCACTCTTTTCCTGAAAAAGTACTTCCTGATATCCTTCATCAGCCTCTGCCATGCCAGTTTAATACTTGATGCCCGTGTTACCACTCACTGTGAACAACTCACTGCTGTCCACCTGGTTTATCTCTTGGAGGTACTTTAACATTATGATCTTGTCTCCCCTCTGTCTCCTGTTTCCCTCTGTATACATGTTCATATCCCCCAAGTGCTCAACATAGGGTCTCCCTTGCTGCCTCTGTACCATTTTTGTTGCCATTCTCTGCACTGCCTCCAGGCTATCCCTTTCTTTCCTTGATTGTGGGCTCTAAAACTGCATGCAGTATTTTAAATGTGATCAAACCAGGGATCTATACAGGGGGAAGTATTACCTCCCTTCTTTGGCTTCTGATCCATTTCTTATCTCATCCCAGAATCTGATTGACTTCCCTATAGCCCTATTACACTTTGTCAATGCCTTGAATTTATCTGTTATTACCCTCAGATCTCTTTCTTCTGCATTGCTCTCCACTATCAACCCCCCATTCTGTTTTCAGTTTTTTGGATTCTTGACCTCTGTGTAAAATACTTTGCAAGTTTTTACATTAAATTTCAGCTGTCACACCCTTGACCACCATCCTAGTTTTTTCAGTTCTTCTTCATGGCCCTTACCCCCTTTTCTGTGTCTACTGTACCAACGATCTTGGTGTTGTCTGCAAAGAGGCATGCCTTAACCCAGACCCTCTTTCCTTTATCAAATATAAATATGTTAAAGAGTGGGCTATAAAATCAATCCTTGGAGAACACTGCTCAGGACTTCCCCTACCCCAAGTGCTCTACATTTAAGCCCACCCTCTGTGTCCTATCATTCATTAAATATCTTACTACTCTATGTATCTTATCCATTTCTCATAACCCATTACTACCAGGTCACCCATATTCTTTATCAGCCTCCCATGTGGGACAGAGTCAACATGTTCCTGAAATCTAGGTTGAAAGCATTTGCTGCCTGATCCCTGTCCATGGCCCTTGTCACCAAATTCAAAAATTAAATCAGATTCATCTTACATGACCTCCCATTGGTAATATTTTCTACCTGGAGTCTTGCATGTCAATGGTCTCCAGGAACCCTGCTTTTCTCCTCATTGTTATAGATTCCAGCAATTTTTCTACAATAGTACAGGTATCAGACTGACTGTTTCATGGTTGCTTGGCTTGTCTAAACACTCAGATATATGTTGGGGTACAACATTCACCATCCTCCAATCATCAAGCACTTTCCCTACTTCTAAAGAATATTCTACCAGCGGTCCAGCCAGAATCTGGTCTATGTCTTTTAATAACCCTGAATGTATCCCATCTGGACCAATTGATTTATTAACATTCACTTCCTATAGACCTTTCAATGCTCTCTCTTTTGTGATGATACATTCACATATCTGGAATGTGTAGTACGGTATGGGCTGCATGCCCATTGGCTCAAGCTGTGGACCAATGGGCGTACAGCCCTACTGATGGTGTCAGTTGGCGGGCGGCAGAGCAGCAGGTGGGTGGGGTGCTGCCGCCCGCCACTGATGGGGGGAGCAAGGCGGTGGGGCTCAGTGGGCAGGTGGGGAGGAGGGTTCGCTGGACCACCAGGGATATTGGATTTAATTTATCAACACTTAAGCCCACGATCGGGCTGACAGTGGTCCACTGGACCACCAGGGATATTGGATTTGTTTTTATTTTACAAATGCCCATGATCGGGCTGACAGCTGTCCACTGGACCACCAGTGATATTGCATTCATTTTATTTTTACTTAAGCCCACGATCGGGCTGACAGCGGTCCACTGGACCACCAGGCATATTGGATTAATTTTTATTTTACAAATTCCCACGATCGGGCTGACAGCTGTCCACTCGACCACCAGGGATATTGGAATTCTTTTCTTTTACAAATGCTGTGATCAGGCTGTGGGGCACATTACCGCACTGCAGGGGGTGTTGGTCCCCAATGGTTGCTGTCTGGCAGGGCACCAGGCACAAGTCACTGGGTTGGGGCACATGCATGCAAATGGAGCCATACTGACATGCAAATGGTCCCATTTGCACCTTGCATACATTATGGGCCCATTTGCATGTGCACTTTTTGATATCGTGGTTGCTGCGCATAATGCAACGGAACTTGCACTAGCGCATCCCCCTGCTCCACTCTGGACACTTGCGTTGGCATAGTGCCACTGCACCATGCACACTGTGGGTGGCCAGGGTACAATATTCAATGATGCTGTGCCATGGCGCAGCTCCGTTGAATATCGCCCAGTCAACGCCACTGCGCAGCCAAGTTGTGCTGCACCCAGGCTTGCGCCACAGCCTGGCACAGTTTGAATATCCAGGCCATAGTGTACATAGTGAGCAAGTATGATAACATTTCTGATAAAGGGGAAGAAATACTTTCAATGTTTGATATATTTGATTATGATGGGAGGAGAGGGAAAGTGATTTCCATGAATATCTTACTGGTAAAATAAATTCAGTTGAAAAAGTGTTCTGAATTTTAATTTGCAGGTTTTATTCAATTACACAAACCTCAAAAAGAACATTCTTGGCATTATGTCTTCTACCAAGCCTGCAATGCAGTATCATGTTATTCATTCCTACAATGTCAGTTTGAAGAATAACTCTAGCGAAGCTAGATGAGATTGTGTTTAATTATAGTTTCCTGTGCCACACTAGAGCACCAGTGCACTTGACTAAACAATTAACATTAGGCCCAAGGAGGACTTACTGAAAATTAACATTATGCACAATGTTTGCAGTAAAGGTATTCAGTTAACATTGCAGTAATGAAAAAATGTGTCTTTCATTGACAAGTTTTTGCCAGCAACTACTGTCCACATGTATTCAGGCCAAGGCTGATGATGAAAATCAATGTTCAAAAAGTAACTTTTGTATGCTGCTGCTTGGCAAGATTTTTAAGACAGGATCAGAAAAAAAAATATTATATTACAACCTATCTAATGCTACATGGTCTTTGTAAAATTAGCTTCAGTCTTTTCTCTGCGCCAGCCTTTATAAACATTGCCAAAAATTATATATTTCTCCTTTAAATATTTATGTATTTTATTCATTTCCATTGCAAAACAATGAGCTTTTATTTTTTAAGACTAATTGAAGCAAGTCTTTTTAGAGATGCAGCCTTGCACCATGTTTAACCTTGCATAAAACTAAAATGCTCTTTGTCATAAAACACAGGCACCAGTCAGCAGAATGTCAGTACAGGGCTTTATAAGGTATTCATAAACATCACGCTGCCTTAGGGGTAGATTTGTTCTTAGTGCCAACTTACTGAACATCCTAAACCCATTTTCTGTCTCTATGCTTGCATCAAGGAACTGCCCATCCTGCAATCTTGGAAACTGCTGCATCCCTTCTCAAAATCAGCTGCAGGACACTATTTCACTTATTTTTATTTAGGTTTTAACCACATGGGTACAGTAGACAAATAAATGCCTATTTTCATGCACAGCCCAGGACAGTAGAAAAGAAATAACATTACAATTAATGTGGAATTACAGGTAAAGAAAGGCATGATAAAATTATAGGTACAGTAGAGCATGATAAGACTAAGAGAAACAAACTAGAACACAACAAGATTAAATATAACAGTATGTAGCAGGCAATAACAGTCTCGCATAGTAATTTGCCAGTCTGGAATGACAGCAAATACAGACATTAGATAGTCAATAATAGGTAGTAATAAATAACAGTTAGCCAGCCTTGAATGAGAACATCATTGTAACATAAGTGATAGCAAATTCTTCAGGTACAGACATAAGCAGAAGAGGCCAGTAAATGTTTTCTCAGAGCAGGGTAGGAGGAAGTAATTCATAAGGCCACCAGGACTGAATTCCAGAACTCTGGTGCAAATGAGGAGAAAGCCTGTTTACCCATCTTGGAGGCAAACTTGGGAACATGGTACAGGAACTTATTAGAGGATCTGACAGAATAAGCCACATGGAAGCACTGAAAGAATAAAGTGATAGAGACAGTAGTAGAGGATATTAGGAGCTTCTCTAGGAATTACCCAAGTGCATAAGAGCACCCAGTGGGTGAAGATAGCCATCTAAGGGTAGAATACAGGTCAGAAAGATGCGTAACAGGGATGGAGAACAATGCAAAATGACAAATATCATTATACTTCGCAACCTATTTAGCCAGTATATTTTGAGAGGCATAGTCAAAACACAGAAGGCCATGGTGTAGATAAGGCAAGGGGACTTCTTTAGCTACTGCACGTCTGGCCTTCAGGTAAGTATGTATCTAATTCTGTATGATATGCCAAGCTCAGTATTAACTGTTCTGCACATGGTAAGGAGATGTAAGGAGAAATCCAATAAGAGGTTAAGAGTGATGCCAAGGTATTTGACTTGGTGAACTGTGGCAAGTAAGGAGTCATAAGCATATGTGACTGCTAGGTATCTATACAAGACCTAAGCTTGGCATTGAAACCAAATAACATAGCCTGTTTTTTTGGCATTAAAGACCAGTTTATTTTTCACAAGCCAGTTCTGAATATTCTGATTGTTGCAGCTAAGCTCCAAGTTAATATTGCCTACAATTCAGAAACTAACATAGAAGGCATGGCCATCTTCATAAAATAAGATGTAGGAGACAAACATAAGTAGAAGACTGGTGATAATAACAGAAAAGAGCAGTAGGACATAATAGAGTGGAACACTAGCTTCAATAGAGGCCATAATAGAGAGCGTCTTGTAAACTTTTTGAACTGGAACCAATCTGAAGTGTAGTTCGCAAACCAGGAGACTGCACTGGAGGAGAGTATGAGCATAATCAGTTTTGAACATAATAACTGATGATCAGCCTGATCAAAAGCCTTAGAAAGGTGAACATATACAACTCCTGTCATTATTCCCTTATCCATAGCTAGTTTAATATCATTAGATAATTTTATGATTGTACTACATGTGTCATGCCTCTTGCATACACCTTGCTGTTCAGGTGATAGCAGGTTGAACCTGAGGAGATAGTCTGTCAATTGCACTGTAACCACCTTTTACAAACATTTTCTTAGAACTGATAGGTAGTTATAGGTAAGTCTTTGGTCTTCTTTCTAGAAAACGGGGACAACCCTGGTAAATTTTCATATATCAGGCACAACTTCTGATTTTAATGATAGGTTGAAAATGTGGGCAATAGGTGAGGTAATGATAGGAGTAGCAAGGTTAAGTATCCAAGGATCAAACCAATCAAGCCCTGGGCTAGTGCTGGGGAACAGAGTGCTTTGCAATTTTTGAATTTCCTTTAGGATCACAAAGTTCAATAAAAATGAAGGGTGAGTAGGAGAAGAGAAGAAGTTTGGTTGGTTGGCTGTATCGATGGGTTGATAAGGAGGAGAAGCATGTATTGGTAAATTAGTAAAAATTATTGCTGAAGGTTTTTACAACAGTAACAGTGATATTACAGTTTACCCCATTAAGAACAATGTGATTAAGGTCTTATTTAGCGATCTACATACAAAGACACTCAATAAAAAGAAAAGGATCACCCTGGGGAAAGTACTGCATAAAGGCGAAAACTAAATGTACTGCAACTAGAGATGAAGAGAATTAAAATTTCACCAGCGAAGCGCCCTTAAAGTGGGCACTTTGCCTTGTCATTCTACTATGTGGAATGGACAATACAAAAGGCTCACTTTGCCTTGTAATTATTACTTCACGTTGTCATTCCGCCTTGATGCAAAGTAAGGCAAAGTGACAACAATATTGACAGCCCCCCACACACACAGTCAACAGAATTAATGTGCATTCACCAAATGCTACTGTCTTGTGTCCAGAAAATTCCCTAGTGCTGACAAAGTGAAATGAAAGCACAACAAGAAATTCAAAGTCTCCTAGAATTAATGGTGCATTCAGTCATGCATGCAGTAGTCACACACAGTCACCAGAATTAATGTGCATCTCCAAAATGCTACAGTACTGTCTCCAATAAGAACTACAGTATGTCATCTGCTGCTGCTTTTTGGAATTTCACGTAATGCTTTTTGACCTGACTGAGCTGATGCACAGTGTCTTGCCAAATGATGTGCTAGAAGGATGAGCTGACCATTGAGTTAACCATCCACGATGATGTGATAATGCTGTTGGTTGCCCAATGTCTGCTGCACTGAATCCCAAAGGAAGGATAATAATAATAAAAATGTAATAATAAAATTTATTTAAGTGCCTTTCAGTTTTCAAAGCGCTGTACAATATACATAAAAACAAAGCACAAGTGCAGATACAGGCAATATAAAATCAAAATAATACCGAAAATGCCTTCCCTCATAAAAAGAGTCTTAAGCACCTACTTGAAACTCCCCATCATCCTGCACTCCCAAAGGATGCCCTGTGTGTGTACACTAATACTACCCTTGGTAAGTCAATGTACCTGGCACCATCATGGTTTTTCACAGAACCTGAGTTGACCTTAAATGTTCATATCGATTATATATATATATATATATATATATATATATATATATATATATATATATATATTGTATCACAGGTCATATAGTCAAACTTGGGGTGTGCATTTCTTGGCTTGATGAGGACTTTTGGCACTGGAATTACTGTCAAGCCAGTGAAGGTAAGTATTTTTTTTGAGGGGGGGCATTATTTAAAAAAAAATTTAAAAGATTCATCAATGTTTTGGACAGCTTTACAGGTTTTCGGCATCTCATCAAGACTGAAAAAAAAAATAACTGCTGTGATTCATGAAGAACATGATTTGTCCCATGATGAGTGCCTGGTGTGACATGACCAATGATAATAAACTGTACGGGAATGCGAATACCTACGGCTGTACTTCCCTGATCTGTACCACACAAAACTATCTGATTTGAAAACTCAGATCAATGAGTACAATGGAGATTGAAGCCAAGACCCGAGATACTATGAAACAGGCTTACATGGAACTAACTACAAAAAAAGGTACAGTTTTGTAATTCGTGAATCATGACAATGAAGTTGAAGAACACGATTTGTATCATGAGTGACTTGTGATGTTCACCCTGACTTAAAACTGCACATCAATGAGTGCAATGTTCATGCAGAGAGCACCACACCAGCACTCTGAAGGGAAGTCAAGCAAACAACTGTGACTTAAGTTACAGATGGAAATTGGGCCCTAAGGAGATGCAAATGCACAGACAGATTAAGATTGCACTGTGCACTCAAGAGATGCAGATGCAAAGGTACAACAACACCTAACCAGTGCTCACAAGTCACAAATCCTAATCTGGAAAAGAATACCTTTGCCGGTTGGGGGGATAGTGCATGGCAGTAACTGTCCACTACCAGTAAAGATACCACAAAGCAGTACAAAAAATTCATGCAGGTGCCATGGATAGCAGGTTCACACTGCTGCAATTACTCTGTGGCACAATAAAATGTGTCTGATTTGATGGTACGTTTCACATACACACTCACACACACTACACTACAAGTAATGCATAGCAAATTGAAAACTTCAGTAATATAACCGAATCTTTTAAACAAACTGAAATGATGCATTGCTGCACCATAACAATCAGCAAAAAAAATGTCAAGAACTACTGAAAATATTACTGTGTGTACATTAACAGTTATACAAGAAAAATATAACCAAAACAGAAAAACTGCCTTTTCCTTCCAGTTTTAATCTTCCTCCACTATAGATACACTTACACTTCAAGTGTCTGTTAGTACACAAACCGAATGTTCTAAATTAACATTCAAAATCCACACACAAACAATAAAGACTCAATATGAGCACAGGAGGGTTTCCTACAATCGATGTATTAAATTTTGAGAAAAAAATGGCTCAAAAAAGGTTTTTTTTAATAGCTTTTAGAGGATTTGAATCACAGAGCTCTGAGAGGAAACTGTCTCCATCTTCCACTACACACACACACTACACAGAACTGAGGCTGTGCAAAACAATCTAAAACCCATGTAACCTGCAATCCCATGAAGCACTGTAAAATTCACCTTGGAGTTCAATAACAAGGTGAAGTGATGCGAAGTGCATTGATTTCAATGTACTTCACCGTAAAATTGATGGAGAAGTGGTTTGGGGAAGGCGGAATAACTCAAAGTCATTGGTTTCAATGAACTTCGCATTCCTCATTATGATGCGAAATACTCCGCTTCTCATTGCAGACTACTTCGCGGATTCTGCATTATTCCGTGAATCACTTCACGGAGCAAATTTTGCCCACTTCGCCCACCACTAACTGCAGCCAAACAACCTCACACCTTCTTTCCATAACCAACTACAACAGCTCACTTCCACTACTGTATCAATAGTACAATTTCATAAACAGAAGGTCCATTAAAATTTTTAAGTTGATATTCTTCACGTGGCTGCAGATTTAAGTTGTTCCATATTGCATTCTTCTCACGAACAACAAGCCAAGAGGTGGTGACACTCTATTTAAAAAAAGGAGAAAAAAGACAAATAAATATATACAATAACACATATATCTAGACACTTTACACAGAAACTCACTGTGCAGAGTTAGTTCTAACTTGTAAACACTTTATTTTCTTAGAGAAGCACTATTTGTGAATCCATGAGACAGCTGTTGGAGCATCTTTGGCCCCAAACAACATGAATTTGTATATGGGTCTTTTAGGAAAATGTGTTATTCTGAATCATGATTAAATCCCTTCTATAACAAGGTTGTGAAGCATTTTAAGTACATAGATGACCTGTTTTTCATTTGGAGGGGAACAACAGGAATTATTGGAGTTTGTGAGGTATTTGCACACTTCCAGTCAGAATCTGCAATTTACTGTGAAATCGGATGTGACAAGTGTCACATATTTGGATATTATGATTCAGAAACTTCCAAGAAGTTTCATAGAAATTGACTTATTCAGAAAATCTTGTGGTCAAGAATTCTATTTTAGAGGCTTCTAGAATGCATCATAGACACAGAGGCTTCCATATTCAAAAGTTTGCCTGGGTGCTAATGGGTCTTTGCCCTTGCAATCCAGGGTCTGTGCTTGATCCCCATATCAAAAGGGGCTGTTAGACTGGCAAAGAGGGTTGGCTCCCATGTAAAACATAATGTATATGTGCGGGCAAGGGAAGGAGTGTGGTCATGAATTGCTGCACTACCTCATATTCAGCATCTTTGTGCAAAAACGTTTTGCGTGGTCCTTTTGCACAGTGCAAATACCACTGAACAAACCCCAACTTGCTCCTGGTAACCCTAGTGGCTGCCAGAGGTGTTGCAGTCACTTAGCCACTAGGGTAAGACACCCACCGTCTACTGTCCCTGGCACCCTCACACCAATTGCCATCCTGTAATGTACACAGAAAATGCCCTGGGGCTAGTGGTCCCCACCCATTTGATTGCCAGTTTGTGGCCTGTACTATATTAAAACATATCCCTGGTGGTAGTAGTCCCCTCTCCTCCTTCCCTCTAATCTCCAGCCTGTACTTTAATAGAAAATATCCCTGGTGCTAGTGGTTCCCCCTCCCTCCGATCATCGACCCATGCTGAAATACAAAATGTTCCTGTTGATATTGGTCTCTCCCTCCAATTACTGGCCTGTGCTGTAATAAAAAAAATCTATGGCATCCAGTCTCCCCCTTCCAGGCACCGCTCCCTGGTACCACTGCCTCAGGCCATAATACCCTGGCATCCAGTAGTCTCACTCCACCACAGCACTGAACACCCACTCCTGCCACTCACCCACCAGTCCCCTCAGTGCCACTGGTGTATACAGTGACCAGCTCAGCCCCCTTATACCTCCTCGGATGGCCACCATATGTCCAGCCAGGAAGCACACCTCTTATTTATAGGACAGGGCACATCACCCTGTCCTATAAATAAAAGGCACATTCCCTGCTGGGATTTATGGTGGCCAGCTAAGGAGGTGTGAGGAGGGCTGTGCCATTTGCTGTATGCACCCATGGCACTGAGGGGACTGCTAAGGTAACTGAGGGGGTGGGTATTTGGTGCCACTGTGGGGGGGCTGCTAGATGCCAGGGATTATGCATTCCTAGCAGTGGTACCATGGATCAGTGCCTGGGGGGGCAATGAACACCATGGACTTTTTTTATTGCAGTAGGGGCTGGCAATCAGGGGTAGAGGACCACTACCACCTAGGATATTTTTCATTACACTATGGGCCTTCGATCAGAGAGAGGGGGAACCATTAACACCAATGACATTTTTTATTACAGTACATGTCCATGATCAGAGGGAACAGGCAGGGGTGACTACTACCACCAGGGATAGTTTTTAATACAGTATGGGCCAGTGATCAGAGGGATGGGGGCCACTAGCACCAGGGTTATTTTTTATTACAATATGGGCTGGTGATCAGAGGGAGGGGGAGGAGAGACCACTACCACCAGGGATATTTTTTGTTATAGTCTAGGCTGGCAATCAGAAGGAGGGGAACTACTAGCACCTGAGTTATTTTTTATCACAGTATGGGACAGAGATTGGAGGGAGGGGAAAGAGGGGGGAGACCACTACCACCAAGGATATTTTTTGTTACAGTATGGGCCAACAATTGGGGGAGTGGGGACCACTAGCACCAGGGTTATTTTTTATCCAATATGGTCTGGCAATTGGAGGGAAGGGAAAGGGGGGACCACTACAATCAGGGATATTTTTTTATTACACTACAGGCCGGCCATTGGAAGGAGGGGGTACCAGTAGCACATGGGTTATTTGTTATGACAATATGGGCTGATGATCAGAGGAAGGGGAAATGGAGGACCACTACCACCAGGGATATTTTTTATTACAGTACGGGCTGTCAATTGGAGGAAGGGGGTACCACAAGCACCAGGGTTATTTTTTATTACAGTATGGGCTAGCAATCACCAGGGACATTTTCTAAAACTGTACAGACCAGCAATCAGAGGAAGTGAGGACCACTAGCACTGGGGACATTTTTTATTACAGCATGATCAGGCAATCAGTGGGAGATAGGGCCACTAGCACAAGGGATATTTTTTATTACAGTATGGGTTGGTGATCAGAGGGTGGGGTAGGGGGGACTACTACCACCAGAGAAATATTTTATTACAGTACAGGCCGGTGATTGGAGGGAGGGGGGGACCACTAGCACCAGGGATATCTACACATCTGGAACCAGTCAATTGGGCATATGGTCCCAAGCTAACATGCTTCATTACCCATACAAATTAACCCATAGTGGGCATGAAAATGGCCCCTTATTGCTTTACATGCCCAAGATACTCATTTACATGGGTCCCTTGAATATTTCATATAGCTCACCAGTGCTATCAACTCTGGAGGCTTACTGCAGGATCCATGTCAGGGCAGCAATACATTACTTAGTGCTGCACCACCATGGCCCTATATTTAGTAGAGAAGCACTGGTGAGCTATTTAACTGAATATAACATCCTCAAACTCCCAGGCAATCTCAAGGTGCAATGCAACGTTTGGTGCTCTGCTTTGCTCTGTTTCGAATATTGGGCCTCTGATCTCTAATATACCTCGTAATCAGTTGTTAAGACTACGATGTAACTGAAGTTGAGATGATACCTTTCAGGTAAGGGCTTATGAAATGAAAGAGAGAGTTCAAGTAAAAGGTTGCAAAAGGAGAGATTTAGATATAGCTATTGAGTGGGCTAAAACTTAAAGAGAGGTTACTAACACACAGGAGTTTTCTGAATATAGGATTAAATGCATCACAAAATATAAACATAAGTCCAAAAAAATAAAGGATATTATTTTTAAACACTGAAGTATTATAGAATCAGATCCAGTATTAGGACAGAAAATGAAAAATAATCCTCTGCAGACTGTCTAGAAAAGAACTCCAAATACACACATGAGATTTGTGCACTCTTCACCACCATTACCCAAAAAAAAGACCCTAATATGTTATCTGGTCCCCTGTGCCCTGTTGGATGTACAGTTGTGGTTGCTGTAAATTCTGCACAATTATTAGAAATGGTAAGTCTTTTGTGCACCTGACAGCATGGTAGACCTTCATGATAAAGGATCTGATATTATGTGACACACAGGGCATTGTATATATGGCCACATATACATGGGGTGCCTCTCATATAGGCAAAACAATTAGGCCATTTAAACATAGAACTGGGTAAAATGTCAAACATAAAGGTAATGAGGAGCTTACAAACATTTTAGTAGTACCCAAAAAGTTTCTATGCCCATCTAATGAACATACGTGGTCAAGTATGGGTATAAAAAAGTATGTTTGTGGAGCAGAGGTGGTGAGTTAGATAAATTATTACTACAGAGGGAAGCAAAATTGATTTCTATTTTGGGTTTTTTAAGATCACTAGGTATAAATGGGGGCTTTGAGATAAAGTCTTTTTACAGGCTATTAGAATATTTATAATGGTCTTTGAAGAAATATTTGTTCCATGTATTTGAAAGATATTGCTAATTTAGCTGCTTTGTAAAGTGTCTAAATGTATGTTATTTTATATTTTTATTTGCTTTTTTTTCCTCCTTTTTTTAAAATAGTGTCACCTCCTTGGTTTGTTGCTCATGAGAAGAATACAATATGGACCATCTTACATCTGTTACCATGTGAAGAGTATCAACTTCAAAAATTTTAGTGGACTTTCTGCCTATGAAATTGTATAGACAGTTTAACTAGAGTAAGCGGATAAACTTCAGATTTAATATATTTGCTCACAGGCTACTTTTGTTTTCAAACTTGTTATGTGTTCCTGTATTTTAATATGTAGCTTAAAATGTTGGCAGTTAGGGTTCAAACATTGTCACCTGTGTTACATCCCTATGACATCATTTTGTAAGGAACTATTAAGGGACAGACTGTATGCTACGAACCTTACCCTTGCTAAAGCACCCACGGGGGTACAAAACAGAGTTGGGAGGATCTGTGATTAGAGATGTTGCAAAATTTTATTTTGCCAGTGAAAGTGCCATGAAATCTGAAATTTCACCTGTTGAAATATTTTGCAAAATTGCAACAAAATTGCGAAATATCACCCGCATATACCCCATCATTTATATTTTATTTTCTTCCTCCCTGGTGTTTAGTGGTCCTCCCAGCCAATCACCATCAGAATTCAAGAACTCTCCTCCCCCAGTCACTCCAAGTTATCCATGGGCCCCATCCCCCAATATTTAAAAAACCAAAAAAAATCCCTTCCCCATCCCTGGTGTATAGTGGTCCTCCCGGCTGATCACTGGTCAAGTTCAAGAACTACCCTAGTCATGCCCAGGTCCCTGGCCCCCAATCTTTGAAAAAAAAGCAATTCCATCCTCTGTCCCTGGTGTCTAGTGGACCTCTCCGACAAATCACTGGACAAATTAAATTCAAGAACCCTTCCAACCCTCCTGTCAGTCCTAGTTATTTTCCCCTCCACCCCAGCCATGACCCCAGCCCCAATCTTCAAAATAAAAAAAAGCAATCCCCTCCCCTGCCCCTGGTGTCTAGTTTTTTAAAGATTGGTGGCCACTGGAGAAATTGACAAATTTCACCCGTGAGCTGCAAATTTTGCCGGTTTGTAGGAAGGTCATAATACATAGGAGATACATTTAAATTATTTTTATAATAAACTATCAGATTCCCTGAACACTTTTAGAATCAGGACACTCTAGTGTAATAAGATTAAAATTAAGAAGGGAGTAGGCAGAGCTGAAGATGAATTTTTTAAGGTAGGACTCAGAGATCTAAGAACAGTTTTCCAGAGCAACGGCAGAAGTCCGAAGTGTAACAGCAAGCTTTATGGGATATCAGGAATTAAGCTGTTTTGCAACAGGTTAAACTGGGTTTTACTTTGCTTCAGCAAAGAAATGGGTGCTGAAGTGTCCTTTCCTATTAAAAAAATTGCACTCACATTTTATTCTTTCTACCATCCTCCCCCACTGTCACAGATTTCTATAGAAGACATTGGGCAGGATTTTCAAAGAGCTTAGATTGCCAAAAGCCTTGGGTGCACCAACAATATGGCACATGGGGCTTGCGGTGATCTATTGGGATTTTCTATACTGTGTGGCAATCACCACAAGTTAGACCAACTTTTTCTGGTCTAACTTCAGGCAGTTCTGGGGAACTTTTTTACAGGATTTGAACCAGATATTTGGCACAAGCTGCCATAAATTGTAAAAACTGTCACAACTGTGCCCCATATTGTAAAATTGGCTGCAGTTTTGGCAATGAGGTGTGGTACACTGCCAGAACCTAGGGCTTGATTCAGAAGGCTTGGAGCAAGCTGTGGCAAACAGCAGTTTGCACTGATTTCCAGTGCAACAGGGATACTGCACCCGATTCACTATTGTGTAAGGTCTCATCACCAAAGACCCGTAGCTTTCAGCAAATGTGGCCATGCACTGACAAGATGGTGCAGCCTAGAGGTTTGTTGCAAGCTACAGGGCAGTCAGTCAGTGCCTGGGTGCAGGTCAAGAGACCCTCATGGAGGCTGCTGATGACATGAAGAATAGGTCATCATATGGAGAGGGATGGAGGCACACAGATGAGGATGGGAGAGGTGGCACCAGCACTGCAATGTGGCATTAGAGGGGCTGCTGCAGTGCCAGCTTGGGGGGTGCCTATGTACTGAGTACCATGGGGGTAGGTTTGCTGTGGGCACCAGCACCACAATGGGTTCCCTATCAATGTCTTTCTCTAGTGTGTAGTTACAGGGTTGGTGCACTATTGTCATTGGACCAAGGGCTGGAGGCAGCATGTGTTCCCTCCTGCCCAGGGAGGGCTCCAGGGGTGGTGCACAGAGGGTTAGACCATATGGTCTCAGGGAGAGTTTCTTGAATCCCCCTGGTGGGGATGTGGCAGCTTGTGACTGTCAAAAACTCCCTAGCACCTTGGTGCAACTGTACATCTGGCACAGACCTGGCATGGGCTGGACAGACACAGAGGGTCCCCATTTTGTTGCGGGGTGCATTACTGAATTAAGAACTCTGCAATTTTTGGCTTAAGGTGCCACTTGCATCAGTTTTGTTCATCACAGGCACCTTGCACCAACTGCAGAGCTTTCTGAATTGAGCCTAAAGTGTCATGCCGCTGGGTTTGTCATAAGCCCTGTTTCACAATTTAAAAAGCTGCCCCATTGTGAATTACGATGTGGATTCAAGTGAAACTTTGACTTGAGCATTTGCATCTTAATGGGAGCAGAGCAAAACAGTTTGGTCCATTCAGACAGAAAAATGCAACAGCTGTGCTAGTCTAGTCTATAACGTAGGAAAAAAACAATATGTTGCAGGTGATATATTTTAATGGAGTAAAAAAATATTTTTGAGGCTACCATTTGAGTGTTAAACTACCTTCATTAGGTCAGTGGCTACAGAAAGGTTTAACTAACAAAGGCAGTTTCAAAAACAAATTTGTTAGTCCAATAAAATGTATCACCTGTGAAATATGTATTTTTTATTTATTCTGTTGCAAAACAGTGTAGCTGATTGTATTATAGTCCTGAAGTGATACAGTTCCTTGATGACAGGGATCTGACATGTTGCAGTCACAGTCTTAAATGACCAACTTTTGTTGTAAGGTGGTAGAGTTCCTGTGGGATCAGACCTGATACAAACTGCATCCACAGCTTTATCCAGCTGAAGCAGATGGTGTGTTGTTTGCTTTAAGGGATAGTTAAAGGCAGCAGTGGAACAGTCCAAACCAAAGCTCTGGTTTCAGTTTACAATCCCTCTCTCTGCATACCTATGTAAACTGCAATCATTATCAGCATTCTTACTGTCTAGGCATGTCTGCTCCTTTCCACTTTTTTCTACTCTCTCAATCCATGCTATGGAGATAAACAAATTGTTTCTGCTATGTCAGATCAACATTGGTTGATTATAGAATTGTTCTTTGGTCACTAACACTTGCCCTGCTATGTTGAATATTTTGTGTAGTCAGCAGTATTTGACTAGCTGCAGAGGTGGCACAGAAATCAGACAAAGATGCCACAATCTTTGATTCATGAATAAAGTTGATCTGATAGGAGTAAGGGAAGGTGGAAGATGGGGGATCGGGGCACAGACAGGGCAGGGATCTCATGCATACCAATGAGGTTATGAGATTTCACTGTGGAAGCAGAAGGTAATATGCATTATTTTGTGCTACAGACTACCTTCTCAGCCATCTTCCCTTTCCCTTGTTAGCAATCAACTGCATAGCTCTTGTTATGTAGCTGCAAAAATGAAAGGACAGGATTCCAAAAGGGGATGCAGGGCTGGTGTCAAGTGTTGCATCTGATGCAAAGGAGGTTGAAGATGTGCCATAGCCCGTTAGATGCAAAGCATTCCAATTCTCAAAGGGGTGGTGCATTTTCAGCATTTTCCCCACTTTACGGCTGCTTGCGCCAAAGGGTTGGCAGAAGTGCCGTGATCCCAGATGCAAAGTTAGACCACAGAGTAGGTGTCCTAACTCCCTGTGTGATGCATTCTGAACTTGCAGTAGGGCTTTAACAGAAAGTGCCTTTCAGTATTGTGCTTGCTGCAATGTTTGACACAAATCACAACTTGCATCAAACACCCTTCTGCAAGATCTCTGCGGTGAATGTATCCTTTCTAGAATCAGCCCCAAAGTCTCTAAAGATTTTCTGATGAATTTATTCTCACCTCCTCCTTTTCAAATATTTTGAATTAGTATTTTTGGAATAGCCACTCGCATTAATAAAAATACAGTCCCCCATATGTGCTAAGTATTTGAGAATTTAGAATAGTTTTGAACATAGCAAATGGGGTGACCATTTAAGTGGCATCATGCCAATTCATATTATAGATAAAACATGCAACAAACTGCTACCTTTCTACTTAAGGGACTCGGTTTTCAGAGGGTGATGCAAGACTTGCATCAAGCTCTGCATCACACCTGTTTTATGGTGCAGCTGTGTCAAACTCCTTTGATACAACTGCACCCAATTTAGTACATCAGATGCAGTTGCTACAGTTTTTTTCATTTTACAGCAGCTTGTGACAAAGATTTGATGAAAGCCCCATAAAAGTGGGTCCCTCAAATGGTGCTGGTCTAACTTGTGACATTTAATTGAAAATCACGATTGCCAGCCAGGAGAATGCAACAAGCTCCATGTGCCAATCACCGTTCCAGGGGCTTGCGGCAGTCTTGGGGCTTTGAAAATTGAGCCCAGGGTAAGAACTAGAAAAATAGGTATAGTTTAAATATGCAGGCCTTCTCTGGGCAGCACATGTGGGGGTGAGAGGAGTAAGCCTGTGTTGAACATGTTACCTTTAATGTACCTATAATTTAGGAGACAGTCTATCATAGTGGTTAAGAGCACTGAGATCAAACCCGGAGAACTGGGTTTGAATTGCACAGCTTCCACTTGCTAACTGTTTGACTATGAGCAAGTCACACAAGTTCCTTGTGCTCCCAGAATGCACCTGGAAACAAGCCTTAGTTTAATGTGCCTTTCCTATTCCTTTCTTGGCCAAAAATTGTAAAAAATAAAATAAATAAATAAATAAAATAAATAAATAAATAAATACGCTTGTGTGTGTGTTGGGGAGGTATCCTCCCAGGAATATTTTGGCATGAAAACGCTTATCTTCATACTGTCCATGCCCAACTCCATGTTTTTTCCATGTATCCTCGCATACCCTCTGAAGATTATTCTTCATTGCACTTTTGTACTGATGATACCATCCAACAGCTTATAGTAGCTGATTGCAGAACATGTTTGTCTGAAACCAAGATAACAGAAATCCTTCCCTTTGACAACTACAAAGTATTTAGTGGAACCAAGGAATCTTCTTTGCAGTAAGGCTTGCTGTTGGATTTATGTCTGTGTGGCATGTGTAACTCCAACATCCAAAATGGTACAGAATGGCAATTGCACTTTCAAAAGGCCATTCAGAATTTCTATTTAAATTCTGCAGAAGTCAGACAACCAATTCTACAAAAAAACAGTAATTTTCCAAAGATTATGTAACTGCAGAATAATTTTCCAAGGATTGCAGAACAAGATTCCATGGTCTCTGTAAACTAACATTCCACATGTGGAATGTCAGAATTCCACTACTTATGGAATTCCGCAGAATTTTCCAAAATTTCATGGACTTCAATTCCATTCCATTCAGATGCCAAAGAAGGTTCAGCAATCTTTAATTTCTTATAAGAAGCAATTTGATGTATTATCCTCCACATACAAATGATCATTTATCCAACATCTCCTGGGCAATTTCCTCATAACAAATGACCCCCATGTTCCTCAAGCTTTGGGGATTAGATGTTTAAACTCACACATCTCCAAACTAGGAATTTCTGCAGTATGTCTCAAAAGAAATATTTGGCACCAATAGTGCTACCTACCTGGAAGACATGCAGTATCAGTGTTTCATCGAATGATACCTTACAGGGTACTGCTGCCACTAAGGCATTAAAATGGTAATTATTCTAATCTGTAATGCATAGAACTGAGGCATTGTGTTACAGCATACTTTGCCCTGGAGTACTGTAGTGTAGCGCTCTCATTCAATTTCTTTGTATAATCCTCATTTCTGCCTCAATGGAAGTAAGACATCAACAAATGTTACATCATTTTTCTGATGAACAGTAGTCTCCTTGTTTTGTTTTTTTATAATGTTTATTTTTGATATTTATATTCACACAAATACAAGGTAAATACTCATAATCATGAAATGCATTTGTACTTTCACAGACAGAAAAGATGTCATATATTCTAAATGGCAGATAAGATCCTCTACCAAAAAAAGTTATTAAAGTACATGGATAATTCCCATTAAGTGGGAGAGATTATAAATGTAAAGAACACCAGAATATTCAAGGTGTTTAAACGTTACTTGTTCTACATGTTCATAAACTACCGCAAATACTGAGAAAATGTCAGGCAGTAAATTTATAGAATCATTCACAGATTTAGATCTCGATGATATAGCATGTATAATTTTTATACGATTTATTTGATTAGTTTTCCCACCATGCATTTACTTCTAAACAGATATAAAAACAGATATTAAAAAAATATCCAGTTCAAAAATACAATTGTCTAATTGGTTTAGCCTCTTTTCTGATGATCTCTATATTATAGAAATTAGTGGGGTGCTGGTACACCTGAGTAACAATGATCTGGTGAAGCAGTTGGTGTAGATCATGAAGCAGAGCTTCCATAGTCTGAGGGACAGACTGATGGCACACTCCCTGTGTTGAGCAGTGAGGCGAAGCATGATAAGATGAGGAGTGAGGTCACACTGGAATTTAATGCATGGCTTAAGGGATGGTGTCATGAAAAGGGGTACCACTTTGTGGGAGACTGGGGGACTTCTGGGACAGGAGCCTTTTCAAGGGTGTAAAACTTTACCCAAAAAGAGAGGGGTCCTGTGCACTGCGCCAAAAGTTTGACATCTATACCAGATGTTTAAACTGACTGCAAGGGAGACTGGGTATAGAGGTACCACAATTGAAGGTGAGAAGAAGGGGAGCCTAGCCAGTTCTCACCAACATCTGGGGTCTTGTAGTAGCATAGCAGACACATAGAGAGCTATGGCACTTAAAGGCTTCAGGAAGGGACATTAGCAGAGGGTTGTGGTCAGCAGGATTAAATCAGTGGACTGGGGGATTATGAGCAGTGTTCCACAGGATCTGTCCTGGGTCCTGTCCTCTTCAACATGTTCATGACTGACAGTGATGAGGGGATATGGGGCAGGTTGTGTCTCTTTGAAGATGACACAAAGTTCTATGGGAGGGTTAATAGTGATAAGGAAATAAGGGAAATGTAGAGAGACTCATAGAAGCTATAGGGGTGGTCAACAGTTTGGCAGTTGAAATTCAATGCTAAAAAGTAGAGGGTAATGTACCTAGGGAACAGGAACCCCATGATGGAGTATGGGGTGAGAGGGGTGAGACTTAATACTATTGATGAGGAATAGAGCCTTGGATTTATCATCAGCAACTCCCAAAGCAACTGAGTCAGTGCAATAAGGATTATAGCAAGGTTAGTAGGATGCTGGGATGTATCAACAGGGGTATTGATAGCACAAGGAAAGACATAATACTATGCCTATGTAGATCCCTGGTGAAGCCACCTGGAGTACTGCACCCTCTTCTGGAGTCCTCATCTCAGGAAGTACAGGCATAGGCTGGAGAAGGTACAGTGCAGAGTAACAAAAATTATTCTTGGCCAGAAGGGCAGGTTATGTGAGGCATTGAATATGTACTCACTGGAGACCAGAAGGGAGAGGGAAGATATGATAGGAATATGATAGAGATCATCAAGTTACTTAAAGGAATTAACAAAGTGAGCTGAGGGAAACTATTTAATTTGAATATGAACTCACAGACACATGGATATGAGTAGAAACTAACAGAAAGGAGGTTCTGGAGGGACATGAGTAAGTATTATTTTACAGAATGGGTGGTGGAGGTGTGGAACAGTTTTCCAGCCAAGGTGGTGGGTGCAAAAATAGTTGGGGGTTTCAAGCATGGTTGGGATAGATGAAAGGATAGTGGTTGCTTGGGTGTGGTGACAGAATCGGGGGGGAATTGGGGGAGGACAAGGAGTGCTAGGACTCTGGAGGAACAGTAGGTCCCAGGGCTTATAGGGAACTCAGGCAGACAGGATGGACCTCTGGTGTTTTTTCTGCCATCATTGTATATGTTTCTATGTTTCAATATGTTTCATTCATATTACACAGTCCCCCATCAATTTGGTAAAACATCAGTTTTAGTCATCAATTCTTTTAAATCTAATGCTAGGTTCATTCTGTAGGAATTGAAAATGTAGCATTCAGATTTCTATTTCTTTATCCTTTGGTTTATACTTGGCAGCTGTGTCTTCTGCCATGGGGTGGAAACAGATTAAGTGGGAGTCAAACATTCTGTCTTTGGAGATTCCATTGGTGTCATCTGCAATTTGTTATTATTTTTTTTTTCAGCTACATCAAGTTTCTCATTTCCTTTCCTCAGGCTTTATTTTGGATGTTATCAGTTTGCAAGATTGAGCACTGATTCGATCCTTGGATATTGAAGTTACGTTTACTGACTTGGTTATTGCAGGAATTGTAGCAAGAACCAATATACTGTATATACAGTATCTGATTCCAAGTTGGCTGTATCCAATAGGATTGGAGTAATGTGATCTTTTTGGTAATCTTGCAGAAAGTTATGAAGTAAATCCTCATCAAAGAAAATTATTTTCATATCTGATAATCAACAGTGTCTTGCAAGGGTATAGTCTTGCAAGCTTTCCTGCAATGTCCTTGACCTCCTCACAGAACTGGACAAAGTGCATTCTGTGAACTTGGTTCAAGAGGGAACATGCCCAGATAAGCACACACTTTGCTATTTTTGAATTTGTAGGTTGGCAGTAATATGATCATTTGTTAATCTTGCAGAAAGCTATGAAGTTGATCCACGTCAAAGGAAATTATTTTCCTGACAATCAACAGTGTCTTCCAAGGGTATAGTCCTGAAGGATTGCCCCCAATGTCCTGGATCTCCTCACAGAACTGGAGAAAGTACCTTAAAGAGCAGCGGATGCCTTCATGAAAACTTTGGAAAACATACTAGTTAAACATAATTCAGTTTGCATTTCAAATATCTTCTATTGATTTCTCCTCTCCATTATTTATTATTGAAGAATCCCCCCAACCAGATCTTGATACTTCAGACTACATCTGCCTCCAAAGCCTGTTTACTACTTGAAATCATACTGCTCTGTTGTGACATCACAGTCTGTTGCTATGGGAATAACTGTGATGTCACAAGCAGAGTATTATGACATCAGGTTGGGATGAAGCAATAGGAGCTGATGAAATCTCGAGGAACAACCCTCTTGTTTTTATGCTTATGACCTCAGTAATAAATAATGTGGCTAAGAAATACAGAACTTATGAGAAATATAAGCTGCTTTGTTCCCAAATAATATGTTTTTCAAAGTTCTTCTCAAGACATCGGTGACTCTTTAAGTGAGCTTTGTTTAAAAGGGGACATGTCTAAATAAACATACAGTTTGCTACTTTTGAATTTGATAACACCTCTTGCCTTTGCTTGAGATATAATAATCTCTCTGTCTGTTTCTAGAGTAAATTAAACCAATATTGTTGCTGAGTTATCGATCTTCTGTTGTATGATTAGGTTACCACCGGCTCTAGTTGGAATTTGGTACGCCTTGACAATTTTAAGGTGAGATTAAACTGTTCAGATATTAGGTCTTTAACTAAATCATAAAATGTAGAAGTTCCATCAGCTTGTGAAAATGGAACCCCAATAAATCTGAAGTTATATTGGCTGGCTATATTTCAATTGTGCATGCTTGATGTAAATTATACATTATTAGGGATGATGAAACAACCTTCTGAGTCTCAAGGCTCTGTTTACTTTGAATTGTATTAGTTTTGACTTTCAACAGTGCTTTTTCTAAGTGCTCAACCTTTTGATCTAATTTCCATTTTTCAGATATTTAATTTAAACTTTCTTCTCAAATGAAAGAATAACATTAGCAAGCATATAGAATGCCTTGGAGATGTCTTCAAATGTGTTTTTTATGTAGTCTCATCCTCTACATCAAAGTGAACTTGTACCAAAAGAGCTGCTCTATCTAGTAGGGTATTTCAGTTTCATCACCCAGATTATTCTGCCGGCATGAATATTTATTTCTTGCTTCTTGGAACTAACCTCCCTATTGTTACTTCTCCTGTCATTTAACTCTAGCTACCAGTGCTCACTGTAACCTTTCAACCTGGAAATATTTAGTTTTTCAGTTGAAATTAATTTATAATTTTTTTCCACAATGATTGCTTTACTTCTAAACACATAGAAGTATTCACTGATGTCACTCAAGCTTCACAACAGAGTATGTGGGCTTTAAACAATGCCAGTGGTATTCTGAATCTAGTGTCCCAGAATTCAACTCCCTTTACCAAAATCATTTAAATTTACCACGTGGCATTTCCTGTATAATATGTTCTTTATATTGTTTCTCATGGGTTTATATATGTTGGAGTAATTTCAAACAAATTAATAAATTACAGTACAATCTATGCAGTTCTATAATGATAATTAAATTGCAATAGACGTCTTAAGAAAAGGATGTAGCTACCCTCCATTAATGGTGACTTTTCTTAGAAAACTGATCTGGATATCCTTGTGCTTCTGCTTCATTATTAGTCATGTATACACCCAGAACACACAACCTTGTTGTTGACAGCCTATCCTATTTTTAGTTTTTGAAATTTCAATACCTGGCAGACTCCTCTATTGAATGTCTTCAGTACACCAAAAATGACCACTTAATTTGTGATTATTACATAAAACATTTACTGTCAAAAGCTCAAAAGGCATGCAGGAATCACTATCACACTCTATACTATCATCACCTCAAGGCAGGACTTCATATAGCCTTCAATTGCACAAAACATTTTTTATGTTTGTGAAGTCTTGCTAAGGACAGGAAATAGCAATATCTGGAGAGAATGATGAAGTCTACTACACAGAGAAAAGAAAATCTTCAAATTCCAGATGACCTAGGACTATTTTTATTTCTAAGAGTCTCATATCATATTCACTAACTTTTGATTTAAAATGTAATTATTTTTGTGATTCTCATAGTATTTGGCTTGCAACATAGGATTACAATAAGCATCTCATATCTGCCCTGCCCATTTTATAAATTGCACATGCAATGGGCTGCCTGAAAATAAACCATTTATATATTTATCCAAGGTCTGATCTCTGAAGACCTCACTCCTGGTTCTGTTACTTATGAGGTCAACAGAGGTTAAAACTTGAAGATAAAAATAAATGGTTTATTTTTAGGCAGCCCATGGCATATCTCTTATATATGCGGCAGAACCAATTAAGTAGACTTCATCGACCTCTCCAGATACTGCTATTTCCTCTCTTTGGCAAGACTTCAAAAATGTAAAAAATGTCTTGTGCAATTGAAGACTATTGTTAGAACTTAAAAAGCACAATGGATTTTATTTTTAAATAAGAAATATAATTTTTTTACCCTGACCAGTTTAATCTGATTAGAACTGATATTATTAAGCATGGACACTTGAACTCATAGGACACTTGAACTCATACAGATACTTAAAAAAATATCTGGATTGCCTCACCTGGAGTACTGTGTCCAGTTCTGGAGGTCCCAACTCAGGAAGGACTGAATGCTTCTGTTAACTGGATGGAGGTGGTAAACAGAAGGAAAATGAAAATGGTTAATGGCCTGCGTCAGAATCTCTATGATGAAAGACGCAGGGAAAAAAATATGTACTCATTGGAGGAAAGGAGGGAAAGGGGAGACATGATAGAAACATTCAAACACCTCAAGAGTATAAATAAGGTACAGGAGGGTGGCATATTGAACAGAAAGAGATGCTCAAGGATGAGGGGGCATGATATGAAGCTGGAAGTTGGCAGACATAGAGGGGATGTGAGAAAATATTTCTACACAGAAAGGGTGGTGGACATCTGGAACAGCTTCCCAGCAGAGGTGATGGGTACCAAAATGATAACAGGTTTCAAACATGCATGGGATAGATACAGGAGGAACTTATTAACAGGGCTAGGGAAGTAAGGCCTGAGATCATATAAGATCTATGGGAGTACAGTAGGTAGAGATTTTAGGGTAGACTAGGTGGGTCAGGAGGTCATTTTCTGCTAACAGCTTCTATGTTTCTATAGATTGTGGGTTATTATTTCATATTCATGTGCCCCCCTTTTATCTAAACTTAAACAGTCAGTACAGCTTTTTTATAGGAATAGGTTCTTTTTCAGATTTTTTGTGAGAGCCACACTCTTCCTTTAATTTCCGCAATTGGATTTCTAAATTTGCCTCACAGTAGCATATACTGCACTTGGGAGAGATAGTGGAGGAGTTATTTGGGTCTGTAATAAAAAAAATTAAGTATATTCTATTTTCTTTCCAACCTTGGATTATACAGCTGCACTTTATTAAAGCTTGATCCTTTGTATCAATGATCTCTTCAACTTATACTGCAGCTAATGCACCATATCAAATGCATCATTGTCTGCTGTATGCTTCTGTTAACTGGATATCTGTTACAGCAAGGAGAATGTAAGACTTGTATTCTGCTACAAAGCAGTATGTGTTAAAGCCCTGGACAATTAAACAAATGTAATTTTCTTTGTCCCTCATGGGGGTATTCATAAGACCACATTCTTGTGCTCATCCCTAAATTTAAAATAAAATCTGGATGTTCTTCATTTAAACATGATACTGCTTATTACTGGCATCAGCTTCAGTATACTTTCATGCTGAAGTCTTTTCCTATAGTGACCAAGTTGAAATATAATATACTTCATACACAGTGCATGCTGTGCAACTGCTATAAAAAGATTTGTTAATTTTTGTATTCAGTAAACTCTCTCTTCTTGATATTAACAACTGTTCAATACATGTGTCATTAAATTATATTTGTTATTCTATGTAGAACTTAAAATGTATAGTATTTACTGTAATATATAATGCATAGTATTAAATATTTTGCAGCATGTGTAATATTTTACTGTTGGAGTTTATTTCCAAGATTCAATTGTAAATCAGAGTTCTGCTCTCTGTGGTCATTCCAAAATAAATTGTAATTTTAATTGGATTTTGATATCTCTACTGTGTGATGGAGTCTTTTCACATGCTGCTCATCCTTAACAAAATCATCGTAATTCTTGTACCCTTAGGTTTCTGAAACCAGAAACATTTTTAGCCAAAGTCATTAAAATTACTGAATGGCATCATTCATGTTTATCACACCTCTGTTCTACCTCTTTGGACAACTATACTTTATGTCTAAAAAATTGCCAAAAGACAATTCATCTGAACCAACAATTATTATTTTCAGGTATATAAGGATATAAGACCAGTAACTGTATTTTCAAAATTCATATCTTTCAGATTATCTCAAGTCAGCTTGTCAACATTTATTTCAATCTGAATAAGGATAATTTATGAATGTGACAGAAGCAGCAGCAGATAATGCATTATGTATATATATTATGTATTATGTATTAGGGGCATCGCCAGCAGGAAAAGGGAGGTCATAATTCCACTATACAAGACACTAGTGAGGCCGCACCTGGAGTACACTGTGCAGTTCTGGAGACCTTACCTATGTAAGGACATAGACAGGGTAGAGAAGGTTCAGAGGAGGGCAACAAAGATGGTGCATGGATTGCATCACAAGTCCTATGAGGACAGGTTGAAGGCACTGAACATGTACTCCTGGAGAGAGGAGGAGAGGGGATATGATAGAGACATACAGGTATCTTACAGGGAGGAACAGGGTGCAGGAATGCACTATTTTAAGCGAAAAAGATGTTCCTGGACTAGAGGGCATGGGATGAAGTTGGAGGGAGGATGATTCAGAGGAAACGTGAGGAAGAATTTCTTCACAGAATGGGTGGTGGACAAGTGGAACACCCTGTCAGAGGAAGTGGTGGGGGCTGAAACAATCACGGGATTTAAGAATGCATGGGATAGACATAAAGGAATTCTGGAGGTCAGGGGTAAGGGGCAACAGACTTCCTGGAAAACATAAACTGAACTTACAAACTTAAATGGGCAGACTGGGTGGGCCATAGGCCCTTATCTGCCGACACTGTCTGTGTATCTATGTATGTATCTATGTATGTACTAGAACTTTCTCCTTCCATGTACTCAGGCCATTCTCTTCTTATAGGAACAGTGACCATGGCATATAATAAACACATTTCAGTATCATTAGCAGCTGAACTTTCACATTCATAGAACTTTATATGCAAGACTTGGGAAAATAATTCTAAAATGTTTAAAGTCAACTTTCCAATATAATGAACTAGAATGGAAAAATATTACTTAATGCACTGGGTCCCCAGTTTCCTCCACTGAATGGTTTTCCTCTGCTCTTGTCCCTGACAAGATGATAGAAGACCTTAACCATGAGACATGGAGAGATAACAAAGTATTCAAGTCACATAAGCACTTAAACATATAGTATGCATTATTCTCAGTGGTTCCTTAAACTAAAGGGTCTGGCATGCATATTAGGGGCATGCACAAAATGCCCCACCACCATTCCAGGCATTATAAAATATGCTTGTATTGCAAATTTATCACTCACCAACATGATATTATTTTATTACATGTGCATTGTGTTATTTTTAAGTGCTGTTTAGAAGGAAAGTATGCTTCAACAAAACTAAACATGCATGAAAAATTAAATGGTCAAGGTTATTTTAATTCCAGCGCAGAAACAACATATCTTGAACTACCAAAGACTGAGATGTGCTGGAGAGCCAGAAGCAGTTTATGTACTCTTTAAAAATAAATTATTTGTAGAATTAGAACAATTAAATTCCAGTAAAATGCATGGAATAAGCAATGAAGGTGGATCATTTAGGTATGTAAACTATCCACATTTATAATAGACTATTTAGATATGTAAAATGTATACATGCTAGGGCTTTTGAGTAGTAACAGCACACAGTAGATTATGTGCTTGTTAAATGCTGTATTAAAACATTAAAACAATTTGAAAATAAATAAAACAGCAATACAGAGTGGTAAATTCAGGAAACTGAATTACTATGGTGTATATAGCTAGGAAACCAAAGTGGAGTATTTGCTTTCCCTGATTAAGCGGCCAGCCACTTCCTTCACATAAACCAGCACACTAAACCCACAGACATACACTCAGTAACATTTGGTAGCTCTGTTGTGGGATAATATCTGCACAATGAGGACAACTATGGTTTTTTTAGAAATAAACAAAAGGACATATTTTTCTTCTAGTTTTTCACATCTCTCACTTCACTGTAAGAGACATCAAAGGGTGTGGGAAAATATAACAATATTATTGTGTAATTAAAATTTTATATCAGTCCATAGTGTGACAATAAACAAAACCTGGACTAGAGTTTATTTGTTCAGTTCTCTCCCCAGCTGAGTCTCATGCAACCTTGAGGCAAGTCTACACCAGCACAAGATGGCTGAGAAAGTCAATGTTATACGTAAGACACCTAACAAGGGGTGGGATTAATACTACTTTGCTGAAACATTACAACATACAGTATGTGCCTGATTCATTATGGTATAAAAATAACTGATTCATTTCGGAACTTGGCCTTGGATGTTAGAACCTATAAAACTTGTACTGCATACTGCACATATTTGTTGCTGGGGGGAAAAACTATTTCAGATGACAACCTTTTTCTCTACATTCTGAAATCTACTTAAACTAAACATAGTTGAAATCAGAAAAGCAAGTGTTTCTACAGTGCAGTTGTTCATCTACTGCTTTGCAATTTAAGCATTTAAAAACAGTTTTCCGTATACATCTCAAGGCAAGAAATATAGAAATGCACAGTATATGCCAGGGTCAAAGAAGACAGCCATTGGCAAATTTGATTTGGTATTGAGCTGGGGTTCCTGTATTTGGTTTGGCATTGATTCTTTGGTCAAAGACATTTTAGCCCATGGTGTGGGGGTGTTTGGCAGAAAGGAAACAGGACTATACTTGCAGCCCTCCCCAACTCCAGTCCCTTCTCATCCTCCTCCCCCCACCTCATTTCCCTAGATATTGCTGTTTCACAAAATGAAACATGCTGTTTCCTGGTGCTGTGCCATGAGCCATCTGTGTTTTTATGTAGAAACCCCTTCCCTAACCCTACTCCCCCAGACCCCACGACAACATGTAACTGCCTCCCTCCTGAATACTGATCCTTAACTAGGGGAAAGAGGCCTGTAGGTGAAGAAACCAAGCTAGTTCAGTGGACCCTGATAAAAAATGTAAAATTTTGTGCACTGTTATTTTTATTTATTTATTTTTTATGTATGCTCAGTAGACCCCATTCCAGCAATGTGTCCACTCTGTAAATGTCTATAGTGTGAATCAAGTGAGCAGGCATAAAATCAGGAAGGAAGGGTGGGAGTAATTTTGTCATTAGTGATACTAGGCAGACTAGTTAGTGAAGGCAGGAAGTAACTGGGGTTGAAATGAGACTAGCCCTGACCACCAAGTCAGAGTTAGATTTTTTTACATTTGTCTAAGTGCTGAGATATCAAAGGGTAAGCAAATATTTCTGGACCAGATTTGTCAGATTCAAAGGTGCTGAGTTTTGTAAATTACCAAACTCTCCTTTGACAGTGGATTGTCTTTAGTCAGGGATGGGGTTTGAAGTGAGGCACCAGTTATTGTAATATTGTACAATTATTGTTTTATTCCCCTCCCCCGCAAGCATGGACATATATGAAGCAGTCAAGTCAAACTGACTTGTCAGAAACTTAATACAGTTTATAAGGGTTATCAGTCAATGTCAACTGTATTAGCTGCAGTGTCACCTGTCCTTTCAACTGTGTGGATATTGTCTTGAAACAGGAAGAAGAAGATACACTTATGTTGTAAAACTCAAGTCACGGGCATTACTCAATGAATAGAAGGGGAGAACTTTATGATATGAATAAACATGAGTAAATGAAACCTCTCAAGAACTGAAAGGAGGAAGACTTGGCATTTCTACAGCTATCATACACTGGCTACTCTTTTTTTAATAATTGTGGTATCTCACATTCAAATTGTATTTTTAATCTATTGATAGAAATGTGCATTTTGGACCAACAAAAGTAAATGAAGCACTATGACTCAGTGGTCAGAAAAGTACATTTTTGCAGCAATATTTTAGCCTCAATGTAATTAAAATTTATTCTGGCTAGACTACAGTATTTTTAAACCTCGTGATCTTATCTTAGATAACACAGAAAGTAACATTTTCTAGGGACTAGAAAAAAATCTGAGACTCAGAAAACACATGTTCAAATCCCACTAGAACATCTTATTTACTGGGTGATCATGAGTAAGTCACCTAATGTTTCAGAGTTTCAGTCTAATCAACTGCTAAGAAGGGGTAAAACAGGACACAATGAAATGAAAATATCACATTTCAGCTTGGCTGAACTGGACACATAAATTGCATAAAGCCAATCTTGATTTAGTAATTTGTATTCCTTTATATATCCATATCCTAAATTTTTTGTTGTAACCCCATTAATTGCACCCTTTTTATTAATCTTTAATCCACTGGCACTTCTTTCACACTACAGCCTAACCGCATACTTCCCCTTTGTTTCATTTTAGCACCTCTTCTACAGGCCTTCTATGGTCTTGGGACAGTGCAGTCATAATATACATCAATTTATTCAGTAGTAGGCTGCAATAAAATAAACAAATCAAACATATGGTTATGTGTTTCAAGTGGTATGCCACATAAGTTAAAATTCTGCTGTTACTGTATTATGATACACTTGTTTTGCAGAAAGACTCAGATGTGTCTACTTTATCTTTCTCTGTATGTGTCTATCTATCTATCGGTCTGTCTGTCAGTCTGTCTGTCTGTCTATCTGTTTATCTGTCTATCTGTCTATCTATTTATCTACTGTATAGACTTATAAAACAATTCTGCTACGTTAACAGTGTGATTGGTTAGTTCAGGTCATATGTAGTCTGGATATTTTGCACAACCAGACAACACAAGGGATTTTTGAACTCTTAACAGGTTCAAGGCCTGTTTTATAATTTTGCAGTTTAAAACTTGATGGTGAGTACAGTAAAATCCTTCATGATTTCCAGTCATACAGATTATACAGACTTCTCCAGTGACTGGAGGCACTTGGCTTCTGCTCCTGTCCCAAACTGCACCCAAGGTGTTCATATAATTTCCATGACCTGATACCTTGTTGGGTGATATTACAGACAGACAGGCAATAAACTACAGTGTGTCCAGTACTGCTAAATTACTTTATGACCTGAGTAGGTTTTTGTAAGGCATGAGGAACAACCAGATTAATTCGAGAACCAAGGAAGTGCAGTAGTTAACAGCCTTACCACAATCCCTAGAGCATTTTATTGCACTTAGAAAGTAGTCATAAGTACAAAACAAGAAAAGCTACATTTGTACCTTGCTGAAATTTGTTCCAAGTTGTGTGACCAGATTTAACCAATTATATGTCTTTTTTTTGTTTTTTTTGTTTGTTTTTTACTCTCTATTTATCGCTCCGGGGGACCAGGGCATCTGTCAGAGGTGCTCATTTGACCAGTTGCCTCTACTCCCCATAGAGACTTCCCTCCTCCAGGACACCACACCAGGACCTTCCAGCCCCCCCCCCAGATCATCCACCGAGGAAGGTCCCACCTCACCTACCTGGTGGCATTTCTGTGATTAGATGGTCAGTCCCAGTGGAAGCCCTTGGGTGACTGTTGGAGGGATGGTCCAACATTGGGGATGTAGGCTGGGTCCCTGGAGCCCTTGTCACCTCCCTGCTCCTCTGGAGATTTTTCACCTAGGTTTCCCTCCAGAGCACAGTCATGCAATGCCATCCTGGCACTGTGTGCCAATGTTCCACCCCATGTTGCTGTGCTGCAAGTTCCTTGTGATGCCCATCTCTATCAGGAGCTGCTAAGTAGTGGTACATAGCTCAGATCCCTCCCTGGGAAGGGAGAGCAGTCCTCCAGATGCTCAACCCCTTCCTTCCCCTGCCGATCCCCAGCAGCCCAGATCCATTCCCAAACCTGGGTCACCAGCATGGCACAAGGTGAGGAGTCCAGTACCTCAACCCTCAGCACCACCAGGCCGGCTATATTTCTTGTTTTACAGTATATAGACCCATAGATGCATAGACTGTTTGATAGTTAGATGTTAAATAGAGAAACAGACAGGCAGACAGATACAGACAATGTGAAATGGCTAACTATGCTTACAGTATGTACTGGTGAGAAAATAGAGGCACTGTGCTGCTTCAAGTAAAGTAGTGAACTGAACAGAAACAGTTAAATCTTATAAGGATTTTATTTAACATTTACAAGATTAAAAGGATTTTGTATATATTAAACATGCAATAATCTTACTAATACACATTCTATTCCACTTGTGATGATAAGCATCTTACAAGCCTGTCAAGGCTTCATTATTCATGAATTACGTTTCTGTGTCTCACTCTAGGAATAAATTATATTCCTTGTTAGGCATTTGTGAAGCCTCTGACTGTCTACCCATTCTTTGTTACAATTTATTTATCCCAGATAGCCCAGCTGAAATGCAACATCATGGTTCAAGAGGTGTCATAATTTAGACTTGCTGATAAGCATAAAAATATGTTTTCCATCCCCACTTGTGAAGCGAGGGGGGGGGGTATGATAGTCCTATGGTCCTTCTTGACCTTAAATTAGTATGTTACCACTGAAAGATTAAGAGAGTTACCAAGTTTATACTGTGAGTATTTTGGTTTTGAATCAATGATCTCCGGTTTCCTGTGCAGGTGCTCTAACCACTAGGTCTTACCTACTCTGTCTGTCTGTCTGTCTGTCTATCTATCTATCTATCTATCTATCTATCTATCTATCTATCTATCTATCTAGCTCTCTGCCTATCTCTCTCTCTCTCTCTCTCTCTTTTCTGTCTCTCTGTCTTTCTGGTCTCTTTGTATATCTGGACAATGATTTGCATTATATAGAGCTGTTCATAGACACTGTATCCTAAAGCCTGTTGCACGCTTTTGTCACCAAGCTGTTGTCAGGTGCATCTACCATTAGGTGTGCAATGGGAGGTGAAATGAGACAAGGTGATGGTAAGAGACAAGCACAGAATGGCAAAGCTACTTGCTCAAGAATACAACTTAGCAGTCTTAGTCTTAGCAGTTTGTGGTGGGATTTCAACCTGGATTTACAGATTCACATTTCTGCAGTCAAACTGCAGGGATGCACTGTCTCCATTAACTGAAAGAAGGCTACTTTACATGTATGTGTACAGTTAAGTAACCAGTTGATTTCTGTTGCATTCAGAGACTGTGATTTTGAATTCTGATACAGTTGGTAAAATCATTGTTTGGAACAACAGCAATGCAGTGATTTTTCAGGTCTATATGAGATAGTCAAGGATACTAGATAACTACTGTACCCCCAAACACTAGTACAAACACAGCACATGCAAAACACTGCAGCTGTCGGTGAACAGAATGCAGATATAAACAGTGCTGAAATCATAAGGGTACAAACTAAGAGATGTAAAAAATGTATCCTGCAAAATATATAAACTGCTGGAGCAGATATTGCCAGACTCATTTTACTGTATGGAAATATTACTTGTGAAGTTGTATCATTTTTCAAGGACTATCTACAGTATATTTATCTGGCAGGTTAGAACTTCTCTATAAAGGTACCCCAAAGGACCATGAAATATTTTTTTTTTAGAGGCTGGAAGGCATGGAATCATTTCATATCAGTTCTATTGTAAGTCTAGATTATAAAGGCAGAATTGATGGGGTATCTTTAAAGGACCTGCAGGAGCTTCATGCACAATGTAATAAGGCAGGCTCAGAATAGCGTAAAGCTATACAGATGGAATCCTAGCAGGTGCAGATTACCATCACAAACACATTCTATCAGGTTCCCAAAATGTCCCATTTTGTTAGAAAATATGTTGGCTACTACTCTGTCTCACATGCCTATATGAATCAATGAATAATCTTTGCTGTTTTCTATAACTTTAGTAGTTACAGCATGTAGTTGCAATACATCAGATACACAGAATAATAGCTAAAATCCAGTAAAACACAGAGCTATCTATACTGTATGTCAATAAAATCATTACACTTATCTACCATTCCATCACAAAACATTATTCAAATTGTTTTTTTTTAAGAATGTTTTTCCTAATCTAACTGGCTACATGTACATATAAAGAATGTTTAATTCTGTTTTCAAGTATTATCATTCTGTAAATTTAATATGGTGTCATCTGTGGTGTACCAGCTCTAGTGTAGGTTAAGCCACTTACAGTAGCTCTGATTTCTGTAAACAGATGCCAAAAGGACACAGGGGACAGCATATTTGAACAGTTTGTACCACTCAAACTGAGCTTGTGCGTTTTGAACTGGGATTTAATGGGATGTTAGTTTGTGAGCCAATCCCTTTTTTTGGAAGTTGCAGGTTGTATGGCACAAAACAATCTGTGCAGCAACACAAAACTATGACTGGAGAAAATGATAATGAAAGGGGGAATCATGCATACATGCACAATTTTGTACTGAATACCTGGTGAATGCACTAACTGACTGTGCAGCTTTAGTTAACATCTGCCAAAAGCATTGTTTTGCAGTGAACATATAATATTGACAATAAAGAAACATTTTATTGGTGCCATATATAAGCCAGTTATGATGCAGTGGAGAACTATGGGATGGAAGAAGAAATATAAAGGAGCTCCATGCAGTACTTTGAATAGAGGAGAGGAGTGCACTGATTTTAAACCACCAGTCAATAGACTTTACAATGACAGCATGCTGCTTCTGTGGAGATTAAATCAACCATTAGAATTATGTTACTAGACTCCATAGTAATAAAAAATACATGCATTTCATGGTGTAAAAAGACTGCAAAAAAGACAGTTGCATCCTTATGTACCATCTTTGTCACAGTAACCATGAATGCTCAGTTGTACTGTGTTGACCACAGCTGCCATCTGTTGTAAGCACCAATGTGTCTTGATGTTGTCATGTAAGGAGCAGACAGTACTTTTCACACAGGGAGTGGACTTATGGAGCCAACTGGAAAACTTTTAAATATGGGCCCATAATGATCTAAATCTTTATTAGTTTTGTTGTCAAATACCCGCACTCTATTTTCTCTTTATTTGATATATTTTCCCTTTATACAGTACATCATGCATGATATGGTTTTATAGCATATCACTTACTTTTTTTTCTGCTTAATATTTGCCAATTCAAGTAAATGTGAGCAAGTGAAACTTCCATTTTAATATATTTATACAAGTTGTCTTGTTTTTGGCACAACAGCATTCAAACTTGGAACAATGTTGCACTGAATAAGTGGAGTTTGCGTCAAACAAATGATACTTGCAACCTTTTGTTTTCATATACAGTGTTCTGCCATAAATAGCAGGACTGTTTTCAAACAACTGAGAGTGTTTTTAAAAATAGAGGTTCTGATTTTTGACATTTTCAGGTAAGAACAGGTGGATCACGTACCTGCACCTGCCTCTTTTGAAAATCCTTTCCCTTGTAGTCTGCAAGGGCACTTTGTTATCTTTTATTTGATCAGTTTTCAAACCATTTATAAGACAAATATTTTCAGTATCAATTCAGCTCAATCTAGTAGCATGCATTAAGTTACTCTCCCAAGAACTGCATAAGCAATAATACCCGACAGGGTGGGTGGTATTGTGCTATACCGGACCGCCCTGGGGTGTAATGAGGCCCGACGCCACAGGTGGAGGGCCTTATAGCTCCTGGAAGGTCTGGTATAGCACAATGCCGCCCACCCTGGAGGGTATTATTGCACTTAGAAAATGGCCACTGTAAAACAAAATAAGTTTAATAATAAAATGTTAATACAAAATCAATTTAAAATCAGTTTTGAAATAAAATAGTTCCTCCACCTGTGTGTGTGTGTGTGTGTTTTATCTAGGGAGTTTTGTCCTTCTAGAGCCCCTGTAGCTGTGGGTCCTAGTTATTGGTTACTGCCCCCCCCCCGTTTTGCGAGCAACATAAGTTAGTGTTTTTACGTGAAAGAAATATTCAGTACCACTACATAGGTCTGACAGAAATGCTCCTGCTTTCCATGACTGCAGCATCGATCATGGAGAATATAGAAGAAAAAATGCTTAAACATCAAAAACAGGTACCTTTGCATTGCTGCCTAAAAAATAACAAGGGCAAGATGATAGTTGCTAGCAGACAGGGTGGGCAGTGTACAGTAATTGCTGGGTGCTGGGGATTCAGGAAACAACATCTTTCTGTCTCACTACACAGTCTCGCTGCATATTTTGAGCACCAGGATTAAGTTCTTACCTTTTTAAAGGTTTTTCGGTCGTTGCTGCCTGCTCTGGGCCCGAAGACCGGGACTGTGACGACAAGAGGGACAGTGAACCTTACTGTGGCTGCTGTTAGAGGCAAATAGTTTCACTTATGAGATTACAAAACAAAAGATTGTTCTTTTTGTTTTATGGGTTGCCGCCAACACAGATGGGGGAGGCCGGCTCTCAGCTGGGTAGCAGTAGAGTGGCACGAAGCGGGGTGCCATTTCAATGTAAAATCTTTGACTTGGTCCTGGGAGGAAAAAATGTGTTTCAAAAATGTTTCTTTTTTATTTATTTATTTTTGGGGATTTAACTGAGGATAGATCAAGAGAATGGCTGTAGTACTGGAGTCAGATCTCGGCTCTTGGTATCGGAGACAACAAAATGGTGGGCATTTTAAAATTAACATTCTACTGTGTGCCCAGCACTTCAGCCAATGAGGAAGCAGGGTGCTGGGCACAAGAATACTTTGCTGGCTATTAGGAAGGTTGGTCTGGGGCTTTTTATTTGGTGGGCATCTATTGTCTGATAGATGCCCACCTAAATAAGTGTCTCAGTCAATCAGAGGAGATCATTTTCTTTGCCCATTTTCTAAAGCCTCTATAACAGTACTCAATTTGAAGGAAAAGCTGGGCACATATAAAATTCACCTACACTACAACAAAAGATGTGTTTTTTATTAAATAAATAAGTACCAGAAAACAAAGCAACATGATTCACATGGTGGAAAGAAAAGGTCTGGTGTACTGATGTATTAAGACTATGTTTCTTTGTTATCTGGTATTTATTTGTTTATTTAATAAAGACCTTTCACCACATCTGTTGGTGTAGCGTGGGTGAATTTTACATGTTCCCAGCTTCTCTTCTGAATTGAACTGTGATTTTCAAGTTCAAGTTCAAGTTTATTGTAGGATATGCTCCATTGAGCAAGCTCATTCACAAGGAGGTCCTGGTTTACATAATCAAAACTCATATGTAGTCAATTGCAAACAAAGATAGCTAGAATAAATGGGTTACAATGGAGTAAGATCATAACAGTGTAATACTTTGGCAGTTTGAAGGCAATAAGGGAAGGCCACAGAGTATAAGGGCAATGTTCACATAGTGTAGGTACTTCCAGGGGGTATCATGATAAAGAGTAAAAATATAAAATGTATAAACAATGGGTCATAGTAAAAAGACAGAGTCATTGATAATATTAGAGAAGTGCTGGCAGTATTTGCAGTCTGTTAATACAGGTAGCTAAGTGCAGTCTGTGTAAAAAATAAAAAAAATCTTGACTCAGAGCAATACATACACTGGTATCAAAATAAAGATGACTGAAGTTAGGAGCATAAAAGGTAGTGGGCAATATTGTAAGACATAGGACAGGTTATAACCATCAGACAGGTAGGCAGCTTGTGGGTGGGTTGAAGTGAGTGGGAAAGGGAACCAGAAAGTATGAAATAGATGAGGTGATTGGGTGTTCATGGAGGGTAGAGGGAAGAGGGGGAAGAGTTAAGGGGGTAGTCATAGGGGAGGAGTACAGGTAAGGGGGGGTTAAAGGAGACCGGATGCTTGTAGTGGGATTGTTGTGCAAGGATGTCAGAGTGGGTAATGTGGAGGGGACATGGAGGCTAGTAGCAGGGGCCAAGGAGGAATTAGTAGGAGATTGTTTAGCTCTTGGGACACTGGCACTCTACATAAAAGGCTTTTCTGGCCAGTGTCTTGAAACAGTTGATGGAAGAAGCACAGTGAGTCTGAGTTCCACTTGTAGTTTATTCCAGGCTGATGGAATAACAAAACTAATGGCACCTTTGCTGTGATTTGTGCATGTTCTGGGTAAGTCCAAGAGAATAAGTTCAGAGTTCCTTGATGGATATTTGCTATTTGTCCTGTGTATAAGTGAACAAATGTATTCTAGCATTTTTTTCCAGAACATTTTCATTGTCCAGAGGCCAATATGAAGGATCCACCTTGCGGCTAAGGATGTCCAGCCAACAATTTGACAGAGGTGGCAGTGGTGTGTCCAAGGTGGGGCATTTGTTATAAAGTGCAGTGCTCTGTGGTAAAGAGTGTCCAGTTTATGAGTGTGGGTCACAGAACTACAATTACATATGATGTCTGCATAATCCAATAGAGGAAGAATTGTGGCTTGCACCAATCTGCAAATGATATCTGTTATGAAGAGAGATTTGTTCCTATTCAGGAATCCCAGCCTCACTTTTAGATTTTTAGCAAGGCAGTCTACGTGAGCACTGAAGGACAATTTGCTGTCCAGCCAGACTCCCAGGTGTTTAAATTGATCTACCACTTCTAGGATGTCCCCAAAGATAGTTGTGATGGGAAAGGGAGAATCCTGAGCACTTAGGGTTATGGCCTGATGGGTGGAGATGAAGAGCATAACCTTTGTTTTCTTTGCATTTAATGGCAGTTTTGAATGAGCAAGATTGAGCTGTAGTAGGTTAAAGTCCGAATGCAGTTCATTACATGCTTCATGAAGTGATGGTTTAGAAGTGTAAAACACTGTATCATCAGCAAAGAAGTGAAGCTTAGACTTTTGAATGTCTTTGCTTATGAAACTGATGTATATGGTAAATAACAAAGGCCCAAGTATAGACCCTTGTGGTACACCCCTCGTAACTGGCAAAGGATCTGATTAGAATCCATTCACTTTGATGCATTGCTGCCTACCTACTAGGTAGCTAGAGAATCAGTATAGGGAGGAATCCATCATGCCCATAGATTTGAGACAAGAAAGAAGGAGGCTGTGGTCCACTGTATCAAATGCCTTGCTGAGGTCGAGGAACATGGCACTTGTAGTTTGCCTGGCATCACCAGCAGTAAACCAGTCATTCATCACTTTGGCTACGGCTGAGACAGTGCTGTGTTTCTGCCTGAAGCCAGATTGCAGCAGGTTGAATAAATTATTGCTCTCCATGAATTCCTTAAGCTATGCATGGACTAGTTTCTCCATCATTTTAGACAAGGTTGGCAAAATAGATATGGGTCTGTAATTGTTGCAGTTGCTCCGGTCTCCAGATTTAAATAGTGAAAAAATGTGTGCTTTTTTCCAACAGGTAGAAATGGAGGATGAGGAGATGGATAGATCGAATATATGCATAATAGGTGCATCTTTTGCACAATGTGGTGCACAGTTCTAACACTTTTTAGGTGGAATCTTCTTTGCTTCTGCATCCCCTACAGTATACATTTTTTTCATCCATTTTGGATACCTCTAATTGTGCATTTCTGAAAACTGTAGCTGGTACCCTATATATAGCTCTTAGGAATGTAATATTTCAACCAAATTCTACAACAACAAAAAGTTTAAGCATAGCCAGAGGTAAATCCAAGATCTTTCTGTTAAATATGGTTTGAACCATTTCTAAAACTGGCAAGTGCTGAGCGCTCCACTGCTCAGTCAGATATAACAATGACACTCCACTCTTTTACTGAATAATTTGATGGCAGCTGTTATACTTTGGCCTACATAGATACATAGACAGTGTCGGCAGATAAGGGCCTATGGCCCACCCAGTCTGCCCATTTGAGCTTGTAAGTTCAGTTTATGTTTTCCTAGAAGTCTGTTGCCCTTACTCCTGACCTCCAGAATTCCTTTATGTCTATCCCATGCATTCTTAAATCCTGTGATTGTTTCAGCCCCCTCCACTTCCTCTGGCAGGGTTTTCCACTTGTCCACCATCTGTTCTGTGAAGAAATTCTTCCTCACGTTTCCTCTGAATTGTCCTCCCTCCAACTTCATCCCATGACCTCTAGTCCTGGAACATCTTTTTCACTTAAAAATAGTGTATTCCTGCACCTCTATAATAAAAAAAAAATATGAAGATCTATTTAAATGCAATTTTAGTTTTTTGTTTCATTTCCAATATATTGTGTTAACAAAAGTTTCAGGACTTATCTGGAATTTCAGTAATTGTCTTGAATTTAGCATGTTGTAAGGTGGCCACCTTGCTTACAGGGTCCTCAGTGCTACCAGAATTCTGGACATGCATTAGAAATTATTGTAACAGTTCTCTTGTAATCAGGTAAAAATTCTGGGTAAGAGTGGGAATTTCAAGACCTTATTAGGAAATTCATGCAAAGCAACTCCCTACCTGTGGATGCTGGTGGCCTGGAGGAGTGGTATGGTAGCAGCTGGATAGGAGCAGGGAGCACAGAATGTTTCTGCTCTTGGTAGCCCTGCCTCCTAAACAACCTGATAAGTCAACTCCCAGTGCTGTCTCCCTTCTGATGGCCAGCACTTGAGTTTACTACAAGAGAGACCCACACTTTTGTTTTTCCATTCCTGGACCTAAACAGTCCTTATTCTGGCAGTGGCAATGGTTGCACAGATTCTGGTGGTTCAGGGAGTTGTCTGATGGCAGCTGGCTAGGAGCAGGAAGTACAACCTCTTTTTTAAGTTCTTGTCCCTCCCTCCTCCTGAAAAACACAGTTGGTTGGCTCTTGATGCGTACATCCTCCCAATTAGCTATGGCTCAGTCTTTGTGAAAGAGAGCCCCACACCACACAAGCCTTTCCATTTCTGGATCTGGAGAGTCTCAATTCAGGCAGTGGTATTGGTGGCATGGATGCTTGTGGCCTGAACAGTGGTCTGGCAGTGACTGGCCATCTCGTAGTTGGCAATGTGACATAATGATTAAAAAAATTCAAGTTGGGATTGTTGTATATTTAAGACATATGAAAAGTAAATCAATGAATACTTTCTTTGTAAGTATGATTTTTTTTTTAATTATTCACTGGTAGCTGGGTAAAGCACACTAGACATAATGCATGTTTTCGTGGGGACCAAGGAGCACTGCAAAGGTTAAGTGACTTGCTCAGGGATGCACTGTCTTCAAATGAAGGTTGTGGGAATCAAACCCAGGTCTGCTGGATGTGCCAAGCTGATTCACAGCTCTTTAATGTCTAGCCTATACTGCCATGCCAATATTTAAGATACATTATAAAATGGGCTTAAAAAATCCAGAATGCTGACTGGCTAAAACCTAGTTTTAGCCGTGTTCTTATCAGCATGTATTGTGCCAACTGGCACTATTTCTGCCAAGCTAACCACACCACACAAAAATATCACTGTCCCCAACACCATTCTGTCTCAAAAAAATGACCTGCAGCTCCGTGCCATGTTAATCAGACATCAACTACTGTGCACTAGATAAGCGGCTCAACACTGTCACTCTGCTCCTGACCTCGACATACACAGACAGCCCACAGCGGGTACTGAGCACTCTACTTCCCTTCCCCGATACATAGACTACATCAAGTCCATTTTCCCAGAATAAATACACATGTATTTTTCCTACATGTTCTAGTCATTTGAATCCTGACCTGAGCTGAACAATGTCCTGATGGCAAGGAATCCAGTGAGCCGCGGGTCTGAAATACCCAACCCCGAACACCTCCTCAAATGCCATCCTTCCATCCCAATCCACAAAATGAAAACCTTGCAAAAAAAAAAAAAACTCGGACTTTACGTTCCTTCCTTCAACAGTTGCAAACACCCATTTCCATCAACGTGAGCACACTAAACGGCTTTTGTCAATGGCAGCCCATACAGGACCCGTTCGCTTTTACTCGGGTCATCTGCCACTGCATAAATCACACAGGAACTGTGAAGAAAAGTAAACTAAAGAAAAGACAGGAACAGAGATTTCAAAAAACAAATTCTACCTGCCTTACAACAGACCTACTGCAACAGCAGATACCATTACAAAAATTTGCTTTCTGTGGCCCTAACATACACACACTGTGTAACATTCAAACTCGCAAAACCCTGAAAATAGAAACAAAAGACTAAAACAAAAATAAAATAAAAAAAAAAGTGTTTCTGTCTTGCAGAACACACGGGGGGAGGGGCAGGCACACAGATACACATTACATCTTATATGACCTATGCAGTACTGAGGGACTGTTTTTCTATGTCTTACAAATGTAACAGTTTATAACCATACTTTTCTAAATGTATACATTTTTTTTTCTACTGGGCTACTTATACTGACAGCCCATTTCATAAGCGCAATAACACACTCTGAGGTGTGGGTTATGTGCTGATAAGAGCACGCCCCGGGGCATAAGTATACCCCTGGGCGTGCTCTTATCTGCATGTAGCCCACACCTCACCATGTGTTATTACTTACTAAGTGCACGATATAATACTCTGTTTGTACATATTGTTTGCTGGTTTGTTTTCTGATTTTTTTTAATGCAATGCTTGTATCTCTCTTTCCTTTATCGAAACTAGTATATACAATGGGAATGTGACCATGTTAATGTAATCTCTTCCAGTCATTGTAATTATTCTTCTTGCTGCTTATTCTCGTACAAGTTCTTTCTATGTTTGGAATGGCACAGAGCAAACAAAATGGAGTTCAGGTCACATGTACCAGCAGCTATCCTGGTAAACCTTACCAAGGAATATAGCTTGCCAAATCTGAGGGCACAACATTTCCCATAGAGACAACTGAGCAGCTAGAATCTAAACAGGGTAATAAAGCTATGAGTTAGGATGCTGTGAGGTGAGAAATTTAGACCTGGCAGATGTAGTCACACACAAATACACATACACGTGTGGGGTGGGATACTAGAGAGGGTTATCACTATAGAGAGAGAGGTCCAATCCTACTGCCCTAAGAACATACTGTAAATACAAGAGAGTAACCCCCAACTCTTTTTCTTGAACTTCTTGCAACCTTTGGAGATGACCTGGGCTCTGTCTTAGTGAGTGTCCAGAGGGATGGAGTGCCCTGCTCCATAGCTAGCTTACCTGGGAAAGGAAAGAACCCCTTGGGGTGTGACACAGATGAGGCACACTAATGAGTCCTGGGTAGGATGAAACATGTGTCTGAGTCTATCTATCTATCTATCTATCTATCTATCTATCTATCTATCTATCTATCTATCAGTCTATCTCTCTATCTATCCTGTATGCATATATCCTTCAAATTGGATGAACTACAAAACAACAACCAAAGAAATACCACATATAACCAAACATGATACAGCTTGAAGCTCTGGAGGTTGGAGGCGGGCTTCAGATGCCAGTAGTAAATGGGGGGATCAGTGCAGGTCCAAGGCATCTTTTAAATGAAAAACGTTTTGATGGTGTCCTAGTGATGGGGTGGGGTACGACTTTACTATCAGGGGTGTCATTTAAAAAAAGCATCTTAATGGTGACAGGCTATTAGTTCAAACTACAGACATGTATCGACTATAAAAGACGTTATGAATTTGGAATTCAGGCACATACAGTATGGACTATAGAGAGGTGCTATGTGCTTGGACTAAAGATGCATATAGACAAGGGGAAGGGGCTATGTGCTTGGACTACAGCCATGTACTGACAAAACGGAAGTGCTAAGAGCTCAGTCTAAAAATGTAGTGCAAATGGGTTATAGGAAGGTACTATGAGTACATATGGATAATAGGCATTCATGAATTACAGAAAGGTATTGAGCACATATGGTGTGAAATACTGAGGTTTGAGGGGCATAGAGCCCTATGCCACAGGGCACTGCTTGTCGTTATGTGAAGATGCCCCCCATCAAACATAAAAAGGCTGAGGTACAGACAACAATATAACACATACAAGCAAGCACAAGGATGGAGATCAAGAACAGATACAACCAACCACAAGCCAAAGGGCTGCAGCAAGGAAGGTCAGCAGGAAATGCACTAAGGCTGCCTTTTGCCCTGGTGGGGGGGTGTTGAGGGTGGACAGAGCCTCCCACCCCACTGAATAAGCATGGTTCCTATGAGCATCAAGGCAAGATTACAGAAGTGGGTACAGAAGTCCCCGTTAGAATGCAACAGAGCATAGAACAGATAATCAGTAAAATGTGTTCAAAAGCTGGCAGCAGTCAGACCCCATGGAAATGCTGCTGGTGTTTGTACCTGCTGGTCATTGTCAATAAGGGAGGAGCTTAATGAGGAAGCAGCACCCCCTAGTAGGAGCACAGTGTTCAGCTGCAGAACAGTCCACATAGTAGCAAATGTTTCTGTATGCAGCCTCAAAAGAGGTAAACAAGTAGCTATAAGGGGCAGCAGCAACACAAGACCCAGAGCACCCCAGCAGAAAGAAGCCAACAATGACATATGGGAGTCTGAAGGAAACCCAGAAGAAGCTGAAACAGGTTTCATTGAAAGGTGAAAATAAGGAGTGGCCAGTGCCCAAAATGGCACAACAGGTTAAGGAAGCAAACAGAGAGTGAGGAACAAAACAGAGGAAGCAGAATGCACAGCCAAATATGGAAGCAGAAGCAGGGTGGTAGGGACAGAAGCCAGAGGAGGATACAGTGGCAAAGCTGGTAGGAAAAGACCAGTAGAAGTTATGGCCAGAGGAACCAGAAAGACCAGGTGCCAAAATATATGTATTGAAGGGGGCTTGAGGAGCAAAAGCAATGGGAACCCACCAACAGCAAATAAAACAATTCACAGGTGCACAGGGCCCATGCCAGATAGGGAATAAAAGTTGCAAAGTAAAACAGACAGAATGGCAGCAGGCAAGATTCCAGCATAGAATAAAAATCAGTGTCCAAATGATGCTGGATCATACGCTTTAAATATTGCTCAGTGAAGGGGCAGAGCATGAGTCACCCTGCAAATTACAAGTATAGCACTTAAAATACAAATGTTGCAGGGTATTCACAATACAGTATGAAAGAAGAGTTTCTGATAGATTTAATTTGATTCATGACATGAGGAAAAAAGTTGCACGTCACGTGCATTTATTAATAAACCTGTACTGGTCATTAAATAATTATTATGGCTGGAATTCTGTAAAAATGTAGAGATACATACATTTGTTTACTCTTAGTTGAATTATGAGAGAAATTACTCATTCTTCGAAGTATTCAGCTCATCTGTAAAATATCTCTGACCTGCTACCATTCATTATATGCTAAGTCTGATTAATTGTAAATGGGGATTTTCAGAATTATAATGAAAAATAAAATTGAGACAATACCAACACTTACTGGAATCAGATAATTCTTTACAGCAGATTTGTCTGAAAGACGACTATTACTTTATACTGCTGAGCAGGCCTCATTTTCCTATAGAGTCCCTCTTCATTGCAATAGCTATCTGCCTCTGTTCACTACTCCTTATCTCCCTTCACTCTAAGGGCCTCACATTGTGACTACATACCTCACTCCTGCACCTGCTTGTAATTCCCTTTATTTACATAGCCCCGGCCTGTGCCCCCGATTTTTCTGAAAATTGCCTGCAGTGTCCTTCATCAGCCTTCACCTGCTTCACCAGGAACCCAGTTCTGTTTGCAACCATTGTTGTCTTGCTTTTATGTTGTATAACATCACTCAGCTCAGCCTTGCACTATGGTTGCATCTGATCCCACTCGCTGCACTGTATGATTTCTTCGTACATTACCTCTGCATTTTTGACTGAAAATTCTGCTCACTTTGTATCTTGATGTATTTTGTTTTCTGTCCCATGCCCCCCCCCCACCCCACTCATCCCATTTGGCAGTGACTCCAGACACAGTGTGCTTTTCCTAGCTGACAACTTTTAAATAATAAAAAAAAACATTAAAGAAGACACTGCTTACACATATTTTATAGTAATTAAAAATCTAATCAGCTGCCATTACACAATGCTAATGGTTCAAAAAAGGTGTCTGGCAGGTGTCTGGCAAGTTCTGTCTTCTGAGTGGTTAAATCCTAGCCACATGGGAGCAACTCAGCAGTTTTTCTTATAATAGTTACATTATAACATAATAGCACTTTTATATGGTGAAGCAGTCATATGCTAGTTCCTCTATATCCCTCTAGTGATCATTACTTCTACATCTGATTTGCTGCCTTCCTTCATGTGTAAAACCAAGTTTCTGCTTATCACCTCCATGCTACATATCCCCTTGCTGAATTATCATAGCTGGTGTAACAAAATGTTATGCATCTTTAGGTATAAAACCTGCTTCCTTTGCCCAGACTGCCACAGTATTTCACCTGAAGAATGGAATGTGTGGCCCCAAATGCTTGTGTACTAGAACAACTATGTATGTACAATTTCTTTGTTGGTGCATTGAAAGATATCACAGTATTCAACAGACCAGTTTTCCAAGGACTAACAAGGCTGTAAATATCTTTGACCTGCAAGATCAAAAGAAAATGTGTAATGTTGTGTTCCACCATGATTTAAATTCAAGATTTTACAGACTATGATCTGTGCTGTTGCCACCCAACAGGATTGAGGTGACACATTGTAGATGCACTCAGCTGTCATGGAAAGAGTTTAGACCAGTGATGGTGAAGGAAGTGACTGGTGTGATTTCAAAGCTGCAGCTAACTTATTGCAAATGGGCTCCAGGCCCGACAAAATTACTAGTGGGTTGTGTTGGACATCATCATGGCCCAGTATTAGAGAGGGTTCGCACAGTACTCCTTGACTGAGTGGGTTTTCCAGCTGCATTGAAGAAAGCACTGGTGACAACCCTCCTGAAAAAGTCATCTTTGGGCCTGGACAATCGTGAATAACCAACTAATCTATTACCTGACCTTTTGGGCAAGGTAATAGAGAAGGTGGTTGCATTGTAGTTTGAGGCACACCTCTTAACCTTCAACATCTATGACCCTCTCCAGTCTGGGTTCAGGGATAAGCATATCACTGAGATTGCATTTGTCAGGGTGCATAATGATCTTCTCAGGGTGAGAGATAGAGGGGAACAGTCAGTTCTCATCCTCCTCAATCACTCCTTAGCCTTTCACATTGTAGATTATGGGTTGTTGTTGTCAGATCAGCTGAGAGAAAATATAGGTCTCATTGACCGAGGTTATGGTGGTGGACCCGGGTCGCAGGGTTGAGGGTGTAAGGACTGGGTCCCCCCTGGACTAATTCTGGGGGTAGACCAGATCCTTACCTCTGAACGGGTATGTAACCTGGGCATGGAGCTTGACACTGGTCTGACCCTTCGTTATCAGGTGTCTGCAGTTGTCAAGACTGCATTTTTTCATCTTAGAAACATTGCCAGGATTAGGCACCTGGTTCCACCTTGCGACCTGCCGGTTTTGGTCCACGCCTTTGTGACATCTCGTCTTGATTACTGTAACACCCTTTACCTAGGACTTTCTGGGGTTGATATCTGCCGCTTGCAGCTAGTGCAGAATGCGGCAGCACGTTTGTTGACTGGGGTTTCTAGAAGGTCCCATATTACCCCAGTGCTGTGCACTCTGCACTGGCTGCCAATACAGTGGCAGATCACCTTTAAAGTGGGTCTTTTGACCTACAAAGCCCTACACGGTCTAGGTCCCGACTATTTGAAAGAGCTCCTGGTGCCCTAGACCCCTCTGAGACAGCTCCGCTCGGCTGACGAGGGGTTGCTGAAGATTCCCAGGGTAAATTTGAAGTCTTCTGGAGCCCGCGCCTTTGGTTTTGCTGTTCCTACCCTCTGGAATTCTTTGCCCCATCAGCTCTGTGAGAATACGATGGTGGAGAGTTTTAAAAAGGCCTTAAAGATTTTTTTATGGGAGAAGGCATTTTCTGCTGTGTTGTAATTGGTTATTTTAGCTTTGTAATATTCATTTTGTGTAGCTCTATCGTATGTATTGATTATGCCTGTGTTTTCATGTTTTTATGTACAGCACTTTGAAAAATTTGAAAGGCGCTTAAATAAATTTATATTATTATTATTATTATTATTATTGGCTGAGTCATTTACTGGTTTGAGCTCTGTCTTAGGGACAGAACATAAAGAGTGGTGCTGTGGAATTTATCCTTGCCTCAGTGTCACTGCCCTGTGGTGTGTATCAGGGTCTGGTCCTCTCTCTCACCTTGTTTGCAGTGTACATGCTGCCCCTTGGAGGGATCATTACATGGTAGGGTCTGGATTTTCATTGTTTTGCAGATGATACTCATCTGTACCTGTCTTTTGCACCTGGGATGCCTGGTGCAGTCATTGTGCTTAATAAGTGTTTGACTTAGATCCAGGACTGGTTGTCATCGATCTGATTGAGGCTCAGCCCTAACAAGACTAGCATGTTGTGGGTCAAACCAGGTTGTAGATGGAGAGTGGTGGCTGCCAAGAAGAAGACTGGACTTCGGCTCAGTTTGCTGAGATTTGTGTCTGTCACCGATGTGAGATATCTAGGGGCCATTCTGATTGAAAGGCTGAAATTAGAGACAAACATGTCAGCTGTTTTCTGGAGTAGCTTTTTTTATTTGAGAAACATCAGCCAGATTAGATCCCTTATTCCCCCAAGTAACCTGACGATGCTGATACACATGTTTTTGATGTCTAGGCTCAACTACTAAAACATTTTATACCTTGGTGTCAATTGAGGTATTTTATGGCATCTGCAGTTGGTGCAAAATGCAGTTGCTAGGGTTCCATGTCATAAGGGTGATAGCCAAACCACGATCGCCGTTAGAGCGAGTGTATGTCGCTGAAATGAAAAATGACAATGTACACTCTCAGTGAGTAAAACAACAACATGGGTAAAAACATTACCCCTGCACCCCCTTACTAAAGATTATCAATCCCAGGGGGTGCTTATCAGTGCATGTCGGGGGGGACACTTAAAAAAAAAAACTGCTTGTTACAAACACTAAAATGTACATGACTCCACTCCACAGCCCAGAACCCTTAACCTACTACATCAGAGCCAGCCATCTTCACCACCACACCACATGGCAAGTTCGGCAACACCCCACCTCACTACCTACCACATCCATTCTTCCTTATCACTCGCCTTCCAGGCGATGTCCTATATCATTACTCTTCTTCCCTCACTCACTCATATCCTCACTTTTCTTCCCCTTGCTACCCTTCCAAGGTAGTTCACATAACGGGCACTGAAACCAAGTCACTCATATTTGAGTCACTCAATTTCAGTTGCCCTTATCACAGGATACCATTGCTAGGCTACTGACAGACCTTCTGAGATCAAGTCATGTCTCCTCAGCATTGCGTGAATGGCATTGGCTGCTGGTAAAGTGGCATATTTTCTTTAAAGTTGGTTTGCTAATTCATAAGGCCCTACAAATGTTGGGTCTTGGCTACCTGTTCAATCTGCATCCTTTCTTGCCTTAGTGCTCTTCTCGCTCCACCAGGATGGACATCTCAGCTATAGTAAGGGTCAGGATGAAAGTCGAAGGAGACTTTGAGGTAATGAGCCCGGTCTTATGAAATTCACATCTGAGGGCCTTCAGAGAAGTGGAGGCCTTTAAGAGGGATCCAGAGACCTTTTCATTCAGTCAAACATTTGGGGATTGATTTATATTCCCCTTTAGATCCCTTCCAACTGACTTTGATGGGTCATAAAATGATTTTATTGCTGATTTATGGTAATTATATGCTTGTTTATGGACGAATTGTAATGTCTGCACTTTTGCAAAGTACACTATGCCTCTGTGAAAGGGTACTGCAAGAAATTAAAACTACTACTACTACTACTACTTATACCTGAATGCATTGAATTATGTTATGGTACAGAGAGAGGTGAGACCGTTAGGCTTGTACTCCTTGAAAAAAAAATGAGGAGATTTCATGATGATCAAATACATTATTTTAAAATGATGATGGGAATTAATACAACTATCAACAAAACCTGCGCATGCTGGTGGGACCTTTAAATACAGTACTAGGGCTTGGGTTGGCTCAAAGGAACAACAGCTGTTGGTACTGCTTGTCATGCTGGGGACCGAGGTTTGTACTACATGCATAAACTGGCTTGGCAGGCCATCAGAAGGAGAAACAGCATTTCCAAAGGTGGCTTTCTTCCTCCTAGCTGAATGGTTTATGCTTTTTGCTGCCATACTCCCATCTGGGGACTACAGGTGGCAGTGCTGTTGGGTGAGTATAGTAGGTACAAAGGATGCATACAATGGTGTATCAAGCATGCAGATTTGAATCATGTTATTCCTGAATCATCAAGGGGTGGATAAAAAGACTTGGTGGAATGAGCAGTGCCCATTAGGTGGAGGAAACCCAGTCCACCCAAATTGTCACTTCAGGCATCATCCATAAGAAGACAGAATTAGTGGACTAAGCAATCTCAATTTAGGCAAAGCAAACACAACCCACCAAAAATGTCACTCTAGGCTTCATCCTTTAACCCTTGAGGATAGTCAATGGCATTACAACTCCTCACTACTGGCAAGTGGATGGTGAGCACATCCCACTTTTAAGTGGGATGGAAATGCTGTACATTGGAAGGTAAGTCAGGAGCCAGCCTGTCGATGTAGTGAGTAGTGCTGCCACTTGGGATGACAGTGGCCCTGATTTAGGAATGAACCCAGCACACTGGAGTGCCAGCCATGTAGAGGAGTATCCAACAGCCTGATCTCCTCCTCTGAGGAGAGAGGGGGAACACTCTGCTGTGAGAACTCCACCTGGGTGACCATTGGTGGTGGTCTAGGATGGAGCTCATGTAGTGGTGGGAAGAGATGCCATTGGCTGAGTAGATATTTACTTCAGCCTGCATCCTGGGAGGAAGGGAAAGGAAAAACAATAGAAAAACCATCAGCCATCACAGCATGATAGTCTTGGGTGGCCCACAGGCCCTGAATCCCACCAACCTAGGCATGGTCCCTGCATGCATCCTACCAGATACTGAAGGACCTGACCCAGGCTGAAGACCTCCATCACAGAGAGTGTAAACTGTAGGTGAATGTCTGGGAGTGAGATGAGTCCTGAGAGAAGATGAGGTGATGAGGCTGGGGCTATGCAGGTGCCAGAGAGGGGTCTAAAGCATAATGAACAAGAGGAGAATAAACAGAATATAAAACAATACGTAAGCCAAAGGAATACTGCCAAGGGGGACTGGTTGATTGGTGTCCGGGGCCCCCAAGAGCTTAGATCAGAGGGCTCATTGGATAGAGAGTGGCATTAGTTGGACAAAATGTGATCCTGTGTGTTGAACCTACATAGCTGGCAAAAAAAGAGTTGAAAAATGCAGGGAACACAATATAAAAATAAGACACTATATAGAAATAGTAATATTATGTCAATTTTATTACAGGGATGCAACCATATTTAACAGATTGCCATAGAATGTCATAAAAGCAGGAATCATCAATGTGTTCAAGAAAGAGACTCATAAGGTTCTGGGGTAAGAGAGATTAAAGAAGGGAGAAGCAGATATAACTGGGGCAATCAGGAAAAGCAACTTTGTGATCTTTCTGTTACTAACATTTCTTCTTTTATTTATTTAGTTTTTGTTTAACAGATAGGTGTACTACAGAATAACACTGCCTATTTTCAGACACAACTTGGGATAAGCACTGTACAAACAACAAACATTGGTACAAAGGCACATGAGTACAAATAACTAGCTGAATCTGAGAGTTCCCAAGATAAGGTGAAAATTAGTTCCTTATGGGGAAAGACAGAAAATGCCTGTTGTCCCATTTTTGTTTTGCATTTAGGTTCTGCCAGAAATTACATATCATTGGATTGTAGGGGGTAGGCCTAATAGATTTTTTGAACATACTATCAAGGGCAACAGGTATACCTGATCTGATAATTTTGCCAGTGATGCAGCCTAGGGTGAAATTGTGACATGAAGCAAGAGAAACAAGTTCTATCCAGAGGTGATACAGCTGTGGCGAGATTAAATTGTGCAGAGGAACTGGCACTACTGATGCAACTGTGCATACATGCATGACACTCATGCATGTACAGTTGCATTGAATGGAAAAATGCCATTCCCAAGATGGTGGCACTGGCAGAACCGCACATGCACATGATGTGCATGTGCAGTTCTGCTCCAAAATGTGAACTAGTGGACAAAATAGTGCCACTGAGTTCTGCAGCAAGCGACTGTGATGGAGTGCTTTAAGTTCCATTGGAGGTTTGGCAGAATACTTCTGAAACTCCAACATAAGCATGCCATGGTCCACTCATTTTTATAGCGGATGCAAAATGGCTGTTGGCTCTGCCCTTAGCCATAGAAAAATGCCTATGCTTGAGTAGAGGGAGTGGTGGTGAGTCAGCTTGGGCACAGAGAGGGCAAAGCAACAGATATTGTTGGAGTGAGTAACCCATTTATTTATATTTCAATTATTTGTCTCAGAGCAAGGTACAGTACCAGAACAGAGGTGAGGATAGGCAACAAAATACCCTGAGTTATATATTTTACCTCTTTACAGTATAGGCATATTTGCATTGCAGAAGATAACATCTGCTGCTTAAGGTGCTGCTCCAGTACATATTGTATTAAATGTCTTAGCTGTACTAGAGTAGCAACAAGTTCACAACAAGACACTTCCATTGCAGTTATGTATATGTTTATGAAGTTTATAAGGTTGTGTTTATCACAACAAAGAAGCAATACTCTTGTTAGATATTTACTCCCAATACTTGATGCTAAGCTTAAAATAAACCTCGGAAACCAATTAATGTGTCTTCAAACAAATGTTCCAGTTGTCAAGTCATTCCACATTCACTTAGAATCAGCCATTCAAATTTAACAACCATTACAAACTTATTAAATCTTCTCAAAAGTGAACTGTCTAGCCAATTGCTTAAATTAAGTATTTACATGCTACCTCCTACCTTGGCACTTAGAAAGAAGTGTTTGTGCAACCTGTAGAAATTGATATTGACAGGCACTAGCCATGTTAGTATAATAAGCATTTCTACCCTGGAGTGTACTTGTACTTGCTATAATCCCCTTGCAACTGTCAAATTAACAATAAAGAGCTTTATCTCCATATTTATAAAGAGAGATGAGTTTCTGTAGCTGTGCCAAACCTACTGAATGTACCATGGGAGCATACTTGTTGTACTCCCATCCCCACGGGTTAACTAGCCATGCATTTGAAAAGTAATGCTGGTGTTAGTGAGACCAGCAGGAATACACATAATGAACATGAGGAAAGCTGGAGGAAATAAGATAAAAATGAGAAGGTAAATGCATTCCTTGAATTCCCTTGCTCTTCCCTCACTCTTTGCTAGTGATGTTAGCTTAGTAAGCATACAGTGCATCACGTATAGAATATCATGTGGGAGTGATGTATAACAGGGGTTTTTGGTTGTTGTGTGCGCACACAAGATGTGTGATGCCTCATAAACCATGAGAGTGGTGCACAAGTGGTTAGTACTAACATTACCAGCCAAGGGTGTGAAAAATGAGTTTTAGCAGTGCACATGCTTTATTTTTTTTTTTTGTGATTATTTCTAAAAGTGTTTCAAAAGCTGTATGCTGTCTTTATTGGAGAAAGAAACATTTATTTTTGTCACTTGGTGGCATCTTCACCAGTAAACAAATCTTATTACGTAGGTGTGTGTATAATCAAGAATTCCATTACTGTATTTTGGGTTGCGATCAATCTGCACAAATAAATACTGAGACAGGCAGAGACAGACATAGAGAGAGAGAAAGCAGCAAGAGCTTTCTCAAATCAAGGACGTTATTTTCTAGACTACACTGAATTGAATTATTACTTTTTGGACCTGTGTAAGTAACTAGTATTGATTCTGTTTTTGGGCTTGACTTTTCTTAGCTTAACTTTAATTTGCCAGGGAAGAACTATAGCTGGGAGATATTTACAGCAATTTGTGACTAGACCTGTTACTGAACCTCTGTCAAATAGGTGTCAGAAAGGAAGGAAGGCACTCCACGTGATGGAGGGTCAGAGTTGTAGTTGATTGTTTCTGGAGGGCATTCTGGAGACTGTGTTGCTGCCCTATTTGTAGACACCTCTATGGTCTGAGGGAGGAGGCTGTTTGTTAACATGCTGACCTGGCAAGGATTCAAGAAACCTGCTCCCCCACCCAGGGACCATCCAAGCCACAGCCACTACCTCAGAGCTTGCCAAGAAAGAGGAGTGGTTGGACCACAGTGGGCTCAGGGATGGTGAGGGTGGTGAAACAGAGGCACATCCCTCCAGTTGTGCCTCTACACAATTCATTGGCCACTCTGGCAGAGCATGGTTCCTCTATGGAGGCACCTGCAGAGGAGACCAAGCGGATGATGGGAACCTCCACAATGGAGACCCACAGGAGGGTGGCACAGGACCACACAGGGGAAGGAAACAACTCCTGGTGGGGAACTCAATTGTTAGGGGTAGAACTGGGGGAGGGAGGGGAAAGGGATGTAGGTTTCCTGCCCGGCACCATGGCTTGGAGGGACAGGAAATGAATCCTCAGGATCATGGGAGCAGCTGCAAGGGGGGGTGAGTGGGATGTCATTATCCACCTAGGGACAAATGACCTGGCTGAGAATGGGATCAGAGCAGTACAACAGAAGTTTGTGGAGTTGGGGAAGGGCCTGAGACAAGTAGCACACATGGTAACTTTCTTGGAAGTGCTACCTGTCTCTGGCATGGATGAGGCTAGGGTACTCTGCACCATGGGATTCAATGACTGGTTAAAAAACTGGTGCAGAACTCAGGGATTTGGCTTCATTGGGGAATGGGGCTCCACCTGGAGGGATGCAGGCATATACAGACAAGATGGCCTGCATCTATCCAGGAGGGAAACCAGGATCCTAGGTGACAGGTTTAAATGTTTCATTGGCAAGCATTGAAATTAGCCAAGGGGGGAGGCACTGAAAAGGAGAATTAAAATTCTAGCCCACCCCAAAAAAATCAGGGTAGGTAGTGAGGTAAACATCAAGACAGATCAGTCAATGGGGAGAAGGGCAGAGGGCAAATGGAGCAAAATACAAAGAAAGGACAGGGATGGGGCAAAAAAAAATAAAGCCATAAAAAATGGAGGGTAATGAGTATCAATGCCCGTAGTCTAGGTAAAAAGCTCCCTGAAATGGTAGCCTTGATGGAAGAGGGATGTCTGGATAATGTGGCAGTCACAAAAACATGGTACACAGAGAACCATGACTGGGATGTTAACATACCAGGGTACACAATCTACAAAAGGGACAGGGAGGGAAGAAGAGGAGTAGGAGGAGTAGCTCTCTATGTAAGGAAAGGGATCAAAGCAATAGAACTAAAGGGTAAACAGGGAGGAGAGGAGGCACTGTGGGTCACCCTGGAGACTGGAAATGGCACCACAATCTGCACAGGAGTTGTATACAGACCTCCATCTCAAGGGGAGGCAATGGACAAGAAAATGATAGAAGGCATCCTTAGGATGGCAGAAAAAGGGGAGATATTGCTGATGGGGACCTGAATATGCCAGATGTTAGCTGGAGCACCTTTGCTGCAGTGACATCCAAGAGCTGGGCCATTCTAGATGCCCTACAGGGGGCATGCCTCAGACTGCTAGTTTTGGAACCCACTCGGGAGGGATCAATCTTAGACCTGGTACTCTCAAATGGGGACAGAGAGAGGATCTCTGATTTTGAAATGGGTAGCCATCTGGGAACAAGCGACCACCAAACAGTGTGGTTCCTGATAAACTTAGTTGTTGGGTCAAGCCATACAAAAATGAAGGTACTGGTCTTCAAGAGGGCTGATTTTGTCAAAATGGGAGAGTGCCTCAGAAAAGCACTAGCAAACAGGCAAGAAGGTGGGGTGTAGCAACAAGGTGAAACATCAAAACTGCCATCACAGAGGCAACATGTCTTTGTGTGAAGCAATTAAACAAATCAAAACAAAAGAAAAAAAACACTATGGTTCTCAAAAGAAGTGATGGTGAAGGTTAGGGAGAAAAAGACAGCATTCAGGAAGTATAAAGAAACACAGAAGAAGCAGGACAGAGAACAATACCAGTTAAAGCAGAAGAAAGTGGAGAGGGCAGTCAGAATAGCAAAGGCCCAAACTGAGGAAAAGGTAGCCAACTCAGTTAAGAAGGCGGATAAAACCTTTTATAGGTACATTAGGGAGCAAAGAAAGACTAAGGCAGGGATACTGAGGCTGAATAAAGAGGAAGGTGGTTGGGCAGAGACTGACAGTGAAAAAGCAGGTCTACTGACCGAATACTTCTGCTCATTATTCACAATGGAAAAGCAAGTCGGAGATACCTAATCCAGTCAATAGAAGCTTTCTGGATAGGAAGGTTGATATTAGTCCTTTCACAGAAGAAAGGGTTCTGAAAGAACTCTTAAAACTGAAGGTGGATAAAGCAATGGGGCCTGATGGGATTCATCCCAGAATTCTAAAAGAACTAAGGAAAGAACTAGTAACACCAATGACTACCCATTTTAATAAATCATGGGAGGATGGTATGGTACCTGAGGACTGGAAGAGGGCAGATGTGATTCCCCTTCACAAAAGTGGGAGCAAGACAGAGGCAGGAAACCACAGACCTGTCAGTTTGACCTCTGTGGTAGGGAAATTATGGAATCACTTCTGAAGGAAAGAATTGTTGAGTACCTAGAGGCCAGTGGGCAGAGGACCCAAGGCAGCATGGATTCACAGCAAGAAGGTCATGTCAGACAAATCTAATTGATTTCTTTGACTGGGTAACCAAAGTAGTACACCTGGGAGGGGCTGTGGACACGGCCTACCTAGACTTTAGCAAGGCATTTGACAGTCCCACACAATAGATTAAAAACCAAATTAGCCAGCCTGGGAGTGGGTCCCAGGGTGGTAGCCTGGTTAATACACTGACTGGACAACAGGACACAGTGGGTAATAGTAAATGGAGTCCACAGCAAAGAAAAGGGGGTTACTAGTGGGGTACTGCAGGGTTCAGTACTGGTTCCAGTCCTTTTTAATGTCTTTATAAGAAACATTGCAGAGGAACTGGAAGGAAAAGTATGTCTCTTTGCAGATGACACAAAGATCTGAAACAGGGTTGATACACAAGATGGGGTGGAAGGGATGAAAAGGGCCTTGGCAAGGTTGGAGAAATGGTCAAATGTATGGCAGCTGAGTTTCAATGCAAAGAACTGCAAAGTAATGCACCTGGGAAACAAAAACCCAGGGGAAGAGTACACAATGGGTGGTGAGATACTGACAACAACAAAAATGGAAAAGGACCTGGAGGTAGTCATATCAGATGACCTAACGGTGGGCCAGCAATGTAAGAAGGCAGCAAGGAGGGCTGGGGGGATATTGGGATGCATAGGGAGAGGCATCATCAGTATAAAACAGGAAGCTGTTGGCCCGCTGTATAGACATTTGGTAAGACCACATCTGGAGTACTGTGTACAGTTCTGGAGACCCCATCTTTACAAAGACATAGACAGGGTGGAGGCTGTCCAGAAGAGGGCAACCAAAATGGTGCAGGGTCTGCACCAGAAGACATATGAAGAAAGACTAAAGGAGCTTAAGATGTATAGCCTCGAGGAAAGAAGGGGGCATGATAGAAACTTTAAAATACCTCAAGGGAATCATCAAAGTCCAAGAGGGTAGCATCTTCCAGAAAAAGAGATGTGCAAGAACAAGGGGGCACAATTTGAAGATATGGGGGGGGGCACTCAGAGGTTATGTGAGGAAGTATTTCTTCACAGAGAGGTTTGTAGATGCATGGAACTGCCTTCCTGAGGTGGTTGTACAGTCAAAAACAGTGGGAAAATTCAAGAATGCATGGGACAGACATAAGGCAGTTCTAGTGGGGGGTAGGAGGAAGTAGTCTGTTGGTTAACTTGGATCTTCAGCTTATCCATTAGGAAGGGAAATGGGCAGACTAGGTGGGCCAAGCGGTCCCTATCTGCCATCAAATTCTCTGTTTCTATGTTTCTATGTCATAGTTATGCACTTCAGGAAATTATGATAATGAAGGTTGAAAATGTATTTCATGTTTGACACTCACCACACTCACCCACCATGATATACTGCTGAACTAATAATATCCTAGACCTGTGTGTGACATACTTAATATGGCAGCCTAGTCCTGAGGAGTCCTGTTAAAGAAACAGTGCAATGGTAACCAAAATTAAGAATCTGCATTGCAATTAGAAAGAGTCACCACTGTATTATATATTTTTAAGAGAGAGAGATAGGGAGAGAGAGAGAGAGAGAGAGAGAATGAGAATGGGGAAATGTTTCTTTTTACAGTTAGATATAATCAAACCCTTAAACCTCAATTCAAGCTCAAGTAACTGGCACCTTGAGTTTCATCTTGGTTAAGCTATTAACAAAATGCTAATTCTAAAAAGAAAAGCCAGCCATCCTCAATTTAAATGCCATCAAGATTTTCAATGTGCAGCTGGTCCATTGGTGCAGCAGTAGTGTCAACATTCATGATGCCCACAACCTGTGTTCAGAAGTGAATGTGAGGCATCAGAGGCAGGCCAGGAGAAGACAGACTGATAATCCCAGAAACAAGTCTCTTCCTTTGGAGTGGAAGGTATGTGTCTCACAGCATGACTACCTGGCAGAGGCTGAGAAGGATTGCAGTCAGGGCAATCAGCAGAGGACGGATGCTGTTAGATGCTGACACAGTTGCACTCCATGCATGAGCATACATCTTATTAAGGCTTATATCACTGTGGAAAAAACTGAAGGAGAACCCTCAGTCCACTGAGGATAGTACCAGCGCTCAAACACACCCAACCCCCTCTCCCCCAGCACAGCACTGAAAAACATGTCTCCTCTCACACCAGGAATTGGTCATTAGTACGTGATGGGTATGTATTAGTGCATGATAGGGTGGGGATAGAATGCTGCCCAGAGGGGGGCACTCATGGGAGCAAAGAAAACATTTGATAGAAATATTGATTCTCAGTGTGCAGCTGGATCATCTACAGTATACTGCAGTACAAGAATGAACATTTTTAGAAAACAATTTGCAGAAGCAGTTTTACGTGAAGTAATATGATACTTTTATTTATCTGTAAACACTGAACTAAAAAAAAAATAGTAAGAGTCTTTCTCGGTGGAGCAATTCATAGAGAGAAATTCACCAACCTAGGGCAATCCAGAACTGAGGGATGTCTGAGTAGCACTCTCTATAGCTGACCCATTCAAATCCTACAACATTGAATACAGCTTGGCAGAATTTATCTTCTGGCAGCAAAATTCTAATGAAATTCCAGTTTCACATCCTCAAATGTTTGTGTCATTTCCACAAAAAAAGTTGCCAAAATTGTGATTTCAGTTATTTTCATCTAAGGTAAAATGTATTTTTTTCAAATTACACCACATTTGACATGGTGAATGTGTAAATGTCCCTTCAAATGTGTACCAAGTTTCATATCTCTGCCACTAAAGGTGACTGAGTTATAAGCCTCCAGATTTTTAAAATTACATTTTACAATTATGTAAATGAAATGTATTTGTTCAGATTGCACCACATTTTATATGATGAGTTTCCCAAGTTCCATACAGAAGTGTACCAATTTTCAGATCTGTCTTTTTAGAAGTCATAAGTTATAAGCCCACAAACGTTCACAAATGCTAAAATTGCACTTCACAATTATATAATCTGCAGAATTTTAAACCCATGTAACTTTGAGACCACAGAACAGAACAATATCATTTTTTTTTTAGGTTAATTGAACTTGAATTATTGGCATTGAGGTCATCCTTTTGGTGCAGCAGCAGAGCATCATGCTGCCATGCTGTTGACCTGGATTTAGAAAAGTGAACCCAGCAAGTCACATCAGAAGACATGCCATGTCTGAGACAGCTGCCACTAGGCAGTTCTTCTCAGTCGGGGAAGGCTGTTGGCAGATTTTACCAACACAACATCTACAGATGGGGCAGGAAGCTGGCTCCTGTGACAAGGGAAGCTGTGGCTGTGCAAGGCTGACAAAGGCAGTGCCCCCTCCAGGGGAGATGGGAAGGAAAAAATGTTGGAGAAAATCTGGTAGCCAACTGAATGATGGCTGGGTTCAGTCGGATCAAGGTATATCCCTGAGGCATGAGCTACCAGCTTGGAGAAAAACAGTATAGAAAAAAAAAAGAGTCTGTGTGTGTGAACTCTAATCTCTTGCTTAGTAGCTAGTCAAGTTATCAGCAGCCAGATTCCAAAATGTCATCAGTAATTAAAGTAAAATTTTCATGAATGTTTGTGAAATCTTAGAATGTGGTCATACTTAGTTTGAAGCCATGTCCAGACATTTTACCCAGTCATAGACTTGAGCTGACATTGTAGAGGAAGGTAAAAGCTGGGTAAAATGGCAATAGCGTAACATTCACAGGAAGCCCTATATTAATAGTATAATGGTGTCAATGGTCAGGTAACTATCTTGGGTGACAAACTATGAAAAATAGTCATGGACATCACTGAACACTTGTCTGAATTCATGCAATATGCCAGAAAACCACTAGAGCTCACTGACTTAATGACTTGTAGAAGCACATGCTGTACAGCATTGTTTCTGTGCAATGGCACCTGCATACTCTTTAACAACCCTGTAGATAACAATGTTTATTTTTACTAATTGAAAACAGTGGCACCAAGTGACACCAGACCTCAAGCCTTACAACTAGTTGTGACTTAGGCCACTGTGACAGAATTATCTGGATATTCTTAGTCATGATGGAGCATGATGCTGGGCATTACAGTCACAGGAGGGCTATAGTGGTATTGCAGAGCCATGATGCTAATGCAGATAAGTTGATTCAGTGGTGATAAGTAGTTTGAGAAAGTTAAATTACACAAGTGGAATTCTAGTTGCATTACTTATTATGCATCCATGAATTTTAAGGGAAATGTTGCCAATTAGTACTTTTCTAAAGTATACAAAATACAGTTTAACCTTCAAATCCACATTTTTCCAGCTTAAAGGGACACTGTCAATCAATCAATTAATTAATCACTGTATTTACTGGGTAAATACACTGGACCAAGGCCCATTTTCAGGAACAACCCAGAGCCTCACAGAGATGCCAAGAAGCATGGTACAAAATGTAAAACAACAAGACACACATGCAATATACACAATAACAATTACAATGGTTTAAAAACAATTACAAATAGCTTGAGATTGCAAGTAGTTGAAAACATTTTTTTTTAAATAGCCTGACTAGTAGTAATTTTACAATCCTGAGGCAAAGAATTCCACAGTTTAGAGCAGATGACTGAAAAAGCCCTCTCACCCATGAAAGTTGTAATTCTGGGTAGAGGTAGGCAAACATGGGAAGAGGAAAGTAATGTTCTAGTTTCATCCCTAAATTTAATAAGAGTGAACAAGAAAGACTTATGTTCAAGCCTAACTATGTTATTGAGCAAACAGCCTAAATTATATTGAAAGTTTATTTTAGGTGGTAACCACCCCAATTCACTAGAGAGTACACAGTGATGGGTTTTGTATGGCTTTGCTATAACAAATCTACAAACTGAATTACATGCTTTGTTAACAAGATCTAAATCACTTACTGTTATGTTAGTAAAGAGAAATGAGTTGTAGTTCAAAGATGATAAAATACTTTTAGATACAGCCTCCTTAGCTTCTCTGGTTAGGCAATCCCTGACCCTATATAAAGCATCATGTTTCTGGCTAACGGCCTTAGCTACTCTTTTAATATGAGCAGAAAATGTAACATTGGGATCTAATAATATTCCCAAATATTTAAATTCAGAAACTTGTAGCATTACTCCAGTTAGATGAGATATATGTAATGGTTGAGTCTTTTCCAATTTGGGTTTAGAACCAAATAAAATGCATTGTGTTTTTTTAGTGTTTAACACCAATCAATGCTGATATAACCATTTATCTGAAGCTTAAAAATTGTTATTTAACATGTCATTTATTTCTGTGACAGAAGTTGAACTAGAGAAAAATGTGACATCATCAGCATAAAGAAGTAGTTTTAATTTAGTTGGAATTTTAGAAATTGGATCCACATAAATGGAAAATAACAAGGGTCCAAGTACAGACCCTTGAGGTAATCCCTGTTCTAACAACCATGAACCAGACATAGCTCAACCAAAGCAAACCCTCATTGGACATTCCAAGAGATAGCTTTTAACCCAATCTCTGGAAATATTTGCGAGGCCCATGTCCTTCAGTCTCTGGAGCAGCATGGCATGACTGACCAAATCATCCACTTGACCACTGTCAACCCCCTTAGGCCTCAAAGTGTCCCTAGTTTAAATAATACATTTTATGATTTTTCACATTCTGCAGAGATTGCTGATGGCAACTGGTAGTTTGATTCTGATTCTGATTCCTTTTTTCTTTTAAAAAGTAAAACACTGACAGCCCACCATACTGGTGTTACCACACAAAAACACGTTTATTTACATTCTTTCTCTTTTTTATATGCTCCTTTCAGCTCCATGGAAGACCACTCCTTTGAGTCACCTAGGGACCCCATCAGCACTCCTCCCCTTCACCAGCCACCACCACCCCACATCACAGCCCCCCCGGGTAACCCGATGTAACCTTCACTGGGTGGGTCCTCCTTCTCTGAGGGAGAAGGGTGCTTGGAAGGGACCAACCAGCACACTCCTCTACAGTTGGCCTGGGTGTTGCTGAGGTGGTCCTGAGTCATCCGGGGCCTTCTGTGGCAGTGGGGTCTGGCAACCATCATTCAGGGCAGCAGGAGAGACAGTTTCTGGTGTTCTCCCATGGGGTGTGACTTGCCACTGACGTCAATGTGTATGCCAACATCCACCATGCCCCCCATTGAGAGGAGCCCAAAGTGTTGCCATTCCCCTGGCCTCCACCAGGAGCCAGCAAGTGCTGGGCTGCATCCACATCCTCTCCCTGGGAGAAGGTGAGCAGTCAAACAGTGCTCAAGCCATCTCCAACTGGCTGGCCCTCCAGTGACCTGAGTCTATTCCTGAACCCAGGTCACCAGCATTGCAAGCAGAAATCCAACCTCTGCACTGATGGGTCAGCTTTGTTTACATTCTTTGATTAACTACCATTGTATCTTTCATTGAACACCCTCAACATAGTCTATCCACTCATGCTGTGGGAGTAGATGAGACTATTGTATCATGAGTAACTGCACTGTTTTGGGGTGTTTCTAATATTTATGAAGTGTGCATTAAGAGTAGTTCAAGGATCCGAAGCAAAACAAGGCTGGGTATCAATATACATTACCATGCATTTCAATTCTATTAAGAAAGAAAGCAGATAAAACAAACAACAACAACAACAACACATTTTAGAGATGGTAAGCAGTCATAAAATGTGGGTTTTCACTAGAATTAATATGATGCAAAAAAGGTTGACAGTGTCCATTTAATTAGATTCCAGGACATATCTACTTTAGTATGCAGGTCAAATTTTGAGTGCATATCTGCAATAGTGATGTTACCATAAGCATCCAAATATTTTGAACATTTTCACACAATTTAACAAATAAATTGTGAAACGTTTTACTCCTGTAACTTACAGTTTAAACAACTAATTACCCATTTAGCACTTTCTGTGACTCATTCAAGAATGTATGCATGTAAATCTTCAACTATCTAGCTCCAATGGGGGTAACTTGTAAGCATAGAAATATTTTCAGAAATGTTCAAATGAACAAAAAAAATGCCAGACTTTGAGTCCTTTGAACTTCTCTGCTCTACAGTCAAATCTAATGAAACTTGCCAACCATTTAGGACTCCTTACATTTTGGACAATTTCTTAAAATTTCATGAAATTTCACCGAATTTCACAAAACATTCCCTGAAATCAGAATTTTCTAGTTTTGCCCAGCCATAACACTGAACCATCTTTCTTGAAGCAGTTAACTGAAAAGTTATCTAATGTGCATGCAAGTGAAAATGACAAAACAACTGAGAAATTACCACATTTGTTTAAATATTTGCTCTCAGCAGGAATCAGGGTTCTACCACATACAGCCACCTAAACATTACAACACTAAAGTGTCTTGATCTGAAAGCTAATTTTATCTCCTGCGCTCTTTGGAATTCTTTTCTGTGAACTACTTAAATAAACATGGCTCAGCCAAGTAGGATTCAACTGGCCCATCCCCCTCAATTCCGGTTCAGCCTGGTTTGATGAGTTCTTTTGTATGACAAATATATTTATCAGGCTATTATCTGCAGCATTTGAATAATGTCCAGATATATTATATACAGCATTTGAATATTTTTTGATTAGTGTTATAGCTCTTAAAAATAAGATGAAATATATTGATAAAATAATTATAGTGTTTATTTGGCTGTTTCTGGTTGTTCCAGTAGCTAAAATGTCTGACTAATCCTTGGCCTGAAGTGACCTTCAAATGTCAGGCTTGCTCATTTATGTTTATTACTATCACTAGTGTCTATTCAGTGGTCTGCAAAGTGCTTTGATGTACAGTGTCTATAAAATGCACTCTACGAAATTTTAGTTTCCTCTTGTCTTACATTGCTTGGACTTGTATCCATTTATGGCTTTGACATAACAGTTCTGTTGTTTTACCATCCCATTAGGCTTTTGATCTTCTTGTATTCGTAGATAAACATGCATATGTAAACTGTTGTGTGTATTGCTGTTTTTGTACTCTGCGTACCTCCTTACTGCATCTGGTACCTAGCTGATATCTCAGCTTAACATACTTTCCTTGTAAAACATTTTTAAATAATAAATACATACGCTGTTCTGTTCTGTTCTGTTTTGTTCTATTCATATACGTCATTTATACTACAATAGGGCTATTCTAAGGGTTCAGTATTGATAAAGACTTAAACACAAGCTCATACTAAGCATTTGGGCTAGACATAGTACAAAGGAGTCAGGCAGGATACAATGCAATAACTTGCAGTAAATAACATGCTCCAAATTACTGCATGACAAAAGTGCATAGCTGTCATTGAATTAACTTCTCATTGCATCATACTGCAGCATTTTTATTTTGATTGTATGCAGCTACAGAAGGACCAATGAGCAGGGAAACATCACAGGGTGAAAGTCATAAATGTACTGAAGGCTTTCAGTGGAAAGCTCTTGCTTCACCCCAACTGCATACCAGAAATTCAGGCCACTGTGCCTCTTCATTAAAGATGCTTCTTGTGTCTCACTGTTAAATGGGTAAATGGCACACATGACTTGGCCTAACAACTCAGAACCATTCTATTATTTTTTTGCAGTTAGTGACTTTTATTAGCTTTTTTTAAAAAAAGCATGTTATAGCAGTAACCAGGAAAAACTTTACAACTGTTATATACAATACATTTGGCACAGTATGTTTCAAAATTCACAGAATAGCACAGATATGCTCATTATCTAACCAGAGCACAATAGGAAACATATAGAAGCCCCTCACTACTGTACTAACAACCATCTCCAATTTCAATGTTGACAGCAATGTTTACTGGTAACCTTTTCTATGTGGGGAGGTGAGTGGAAGTCACTTCAGAACTGGCTAAGGCGGGGAGCCCAGTACCGTATCTGTTTCATGGAGGGTGGAGCCACTATTCCTTCACCCAAAAGGAGAATTCCAGATCAAAGCTGCAAAGTGTACAGGACATATATGGTGCCCACCATTTACAGAGGTGGGCAAAGATACCTTTCACCAGGTTGGACATTCTAGACAGGGAAATCAAAGAGGCTAAGTCCCCTCTCCAGTCCTGCCTTGTAGGAATCTTCATTGTTCTCCATCTTCAAAGCAGCAGGCACTTAGCTTGTGTATAACATAGTGGCTGGGGCCATAACCTCCCATACAGTATTTCCTTTTCATTGTTTAGCTGGAGAGGATAAGGAGGCAGAGCGGATGAGAAACATTTCAAGGTTTGTGCTCCCAGAAAAGACATGTGGTAAGTATATATCCAGGGAAGGTTCCAGACCCAATTTTTCCAGTGTGATCAGAGATTGGTCCTAATGTACCTGGGGGGCTTGGAGTCCCACAAGAAATTGCCTACTAAATAGCTAGTGTACTGACTCATTTTTGTGTGAGTGATATAACTGGGTTACAATGTTCATGCAATTGAATCTAAAATATAGCCATCTAAAGGTTTTTATTAAACTGTACATTGCCATTCAAAATTTGCCCAAGCATGATCTTTTGACCAACACAGCTTGGAATCAGACAGCTTGTGAACACATCTATAGTGAAAAGCAGTCAGGCTGTGGGAGAAAAGCTGTGCAGCTCTCTAACAGGTATTTCTTTTGACAAGACCATACTTTTCATTAATATAAATGTAACATTTTTCTGTTGGGTTTCCTTTGGTAATCACTGAGATATGATTATGTATCCTTAGTAGTGTGTTGCCTGAGGATAAAATTTCAGCAAACTTGACAAATAATTCTGTTAAATTGTTACCTTCATGTCTTGATCTGGCTGTTTTGAGTGAGAGATGGAGTGACAAATATTGCCTATATTTTCTTACACTGGAAACTGGGGCTAAACAAGTGTAGTATTTTTCCCTCATCATAAATGTTAATGTACAGTATACTCGGATTCCTTTTGTTCTCCCTTTTAATTTTATTTAAACTACTAATAGTACAGGTTGGGGCAGTCTGTTCATTCCCAGACATGCTATCACGCCAATCAGGACCACAAACAATGTCTTGGTCTCAGTTACACACATTTCTGGGTGGGACTACAATTTCATTTTAAATGGGTCTTCATATTTGTTTTATAAAAGATAGCCACAGTACATTTTTATTATACTAAGCATACTGTATCTGAGCTAATGCTGTTAAAAAGAGCTGGATGCAGAGGGTAGGAGGCGTGATCAGAGAAAGAGACGTCGTGATTTGGGCTTCATTGGCAGTTGGTGTTCTTTTTTCAGCATATCAGTTTGGTGTCAAAGTCAAATCAGAGTTAATGAGAGCTAGAAAAAGTTAAGGAGTTTAAAACAGTTTTAAAATCAGTGTGCAAACAGCCAAAAGTGTCAGTAGAATGAACATATTTTTTTGATGGTACACTGAGTCCTGTTTAGGCCACTTGCTTCTTGCCCTCTACCCCTTCCTACGTACATACACACACTCTTTTTTTAGAAAGTGAGTAGTTGTATATTTTTCAGTCTGTGTTCTAATATAACATAGTTTTTCCATCATAGTCTCTGCATAACTTAAAGTGACAGAGTGTATATTTGAAATAAATATGAAGAGCAATCCAAATATAAATAATGGAGAACAATGGGGGGGGAGGCACCAATGATGGGTGCCTTTGTAGAGAAAGAAAGGGAGAACAGTGTATTATTAGAACTCTTGCTGTTGGATTATCATACAAAGCTTTGATCCAGCACTGGCCTCAAACCCCATTTTATCCAGGGCCTGAAGCAGGTAATCCCACTCTACTGAATAAAATGCCTTCTCAAAGTCAATGGCAACAGCAGTAGCAGAAGTGGCATTAACCTTCATGGCCTGGAATAAGTTAATAATGGAGTGGAGATGGTCCATGCTCAATCTGCCCTTTGCAAAATCCACTTGATATTGGAGGATTAGGCCAGGTTAGATGTGTTCAATCTGACATGCCTTAGCCTTTGCTATTATTTTGTCATCTGCACTGATTAGAAATGGGCCAATAGCTTGCAGGATTAAGTAAATCCTTGCTTTCTTTTGGTAGTGTTGTAATAGTAGCCTCATTAAGCTTGGCATGAGCTCCCTCTTACTCGGGGTTTTCACAAACATTTTACAAAAAGGCTAGCACATTTGTTCAACTAGATGCTGGTACAAGTCTAGTGGGATACTGTCAGACTGACATAATTTGGGAAAGGGTAGAAAAAAGAGAGAGAGAGGGAGAGAGAGGAGGAGGGAGAGAGAGAGAGAGAGAGAGAGAGAGAAGAGAGAATGAGAATATTATCAGGTCTGCCCTGTGAAGTGTAGAATGATTTATAAAAGGAGGCCATAACAGAGTTAATTTCTGGGGCGCCATGAGAGGTGACCCCATGTGAGTTCCTCAAATGGGAATATGGCATTTCACCTAGCGTTTCCTGAGGCATTATGACAAGAGCCATGAGGGCTTTTCTCACCATTCCCAGAGACTATATCTGGATCTGATGAGTGCCAGTTCTGCCTTCCTCAATGGTAATGTATTTATCTGTAATTTAATCTCTGCCATTTCAGTTTAGAAACCTGGCTTTCATCTAGTCAGCTGGGAGTTATTGACTGTCACCTCCAGTTCTGTCAGCTTCTGCATAAGTCTTTTGAGGTCAGCTTCTCTAGCATTGCATCTATGCATGGTAAATTGCATGATATGGCCTCTCAAAGTTGCCTTATATGCCTCCAAGATTGTGGCAGCACTAATCTCCCCAGTATAATTCATTAGAGTGTATTTTTTCATAATTTTGGTGACCCAGCTCTAATATTAGATATCCTGGGGCAGCAGTGAGTCCAGCCTCAAAGATTATTATTTCAGATTGGCTGGGCCATAGAGCATAAGGAATGATACCAGAGTATGGTCAGAAATGATTATCAGTGCAATGGTTGAGCTAATAGTCAATGGAAAAATCTGAGGGCATCCAAGCCAGAAAACCAGCCTGTTGGCCAAAGCTCATACTGGAGATACATAGGAGTAGTTTCTATCTTTAGGATGTAAAATCCTCAAGAGACCCAATAAGAAAAGTTCATCCATCATCTTTCTGACTATCTGCTGCTTGCAGATGGGTTTCGTTAACTCATTGCCTCCACAGAAGCTCTCTGAAGCTGCACCACTTGTCTCCTGTATACTGTTAACAGTGAATTCTAAGTCTTTCTAAGCAAAATCAGGCTATAGTCTGCATGCCACAAACAAATCCTAATAGCTCAAGAATCATAAGTGCTAGACACAAAGTATGAGTGGCAAATTAATTCAGCACAAAATTACCTTTCCAATCGTGATATGCAAATAATAATATGTAATTTTGTTGTTTTTCTGTGCTGGTTGAAACAGCAAAAAAAATATTTTTTTTCACTAGAATAGGCAACATAAGCCATACAAACCATATCATAAACAAATGCGAAAAACATATCTCCTGATTTTTTTTGCCTAAATCACCTTTCATTGGATAAAATAGTTCTGCTTTTAGAGCATTTTTGTACTATGTGGAGTCATGCATTCCACGTAAAGCACTTGGCATATTCTGGATATTAGCCCAGGTATTTATATAGTTTATTTTTTCCATTCCCTTGTGCCTTTTTAACCAGGTTGCACCTCAAAATGAACTATGGTTCAATGTTCCCATCCATGTTATGACATTTAAATTAAAATATTACTTACTATAATTCTTCATCCAAATTTTACTAACTCCCGCTGATACTGATTTCAGTGTTGAGAATAAATGAACCATTCCAAGCAGGTAACCATAATTATCTTAACTGCCCATTCTAGCCCACCTTCATTATCAAACCTTTACATAGAAACATAGACTTTGACAGCAGATAAGGACCACTTGGCCCACCCAGTCTGCCCATTTCCCTACCTATTGAATAAGCTGCAGGTCCTGGTTAACCAGCACGTTAAAGCATTCAATAAATGAAATGAACGAACTCGATGAACAGCGATGATATCATCAAAAGCCTATGTTTCTTTAAAGCTCTTGTGAATACCTTTCCGAATATCCAGCCAAATTTTCGGTATTCGGATCCCAAGTATTCGGTATTCGTTATTCAGTATTCAGCCAGAAAAGGTGTATTTTTAAGGAAACATTAAAAAAGCACTTCAGCAACACCATTAATCACCCATTGAACCTGGTATACCATATACACCTAAATGACACTTCAACCACAGACATAGAGCACAAGCTTCAGGTAGTACATTAGATCCACCACACCACACACATAACACTCTGAAAATGATATCAAGCATTGCATCGGGTCAGCACTAGAGGGTGTTCATGGTCAAATACACATGGTAGAAGGTGCTTTGGCCATGGGCATAGGAATAGTGGTAGCAGTGGCTACCACAGTGGTGACAACTGAAAGGGTGGCTGCTGCAAGAATGGCACCAGTGATGGGGGAAGCACACTGGCTATGAATGTAGCAGCCATAGTGGTAGCAGTGGGAACACTGGTGATGGTGGAGTCTGCTGCTTCCTGCACAAAGCATGTATGTTCTAATGCCCCCCTACTACTACACAAAAGGATGTGACAGTGAATGTACAGATGGAACAGGTGGTGACACTAGTAGTAATAGTACTGCTAGTGATATTAGTAGTAGTAGTAGTATTACCAATGCAATAAGAACTAAAAGGCTTGCTTGGGGAGAAAAATACTTGAGGCCACCGAATAAAGAGAAACACCTGTCAGTTATTGTCTATGTAGTCTGTCTCACCACCTTCTCTGGAATTGTGTTATATATCAATAATATACAGTGAAGCATACCTCTCAACCTTTTGTCCCCTAAATGTGGAACATTGCCTGTCAAAATGTGGAACAAATGGGCAAAATATGGAGCACTTAATCAAATCTTTACCTAAGAAGCTCAAAACACTGTTAAAATGTTGCATTTATGTTCAGAAAGTCTGTTATTAATTGAATAATATATTTTATACATCATTTACTATGGAGTTTTGCTTTACAATGTTGACTTTAAATGTGGAACAAGTCCTCACAATGTGGAACAGGGAGCTTTTGTGAAGTAAAATGAAGAACGTTCCTAGTAATGTGGTATAGTTGAGAGGTATGCAGTGAAGGAAGACAAAATGCAGTTCAGTACTTTGCAGTAAATGGCATGTCACAAAATATTGGATGACTAGAGGGCTGAACTGCCATTAAATTACCCTGCTCCTTGCAGCGTACTGCAGCATTTTGCAGTAATTATGCAAGATATTGCATTACACACAGTCTGGTGCCACCATATAAACTATGTTTTATAATCTAGATGAAATGTTTCATTCTTGGGTATGTTAAGTTTTGGATTGTTTTGTTACAAGGGCATCTCAGTCTCATTCATCTTAACTTCACTTATTTATGGTGTATGTTTCTTTAAGGGTTGTATACTCATAGTGTGTTAGTATGTTCCCGACATGCACCCTGACAAAAACCAAGTTCTGGTCAAAGCACCAGGGCTCTATTGGCATCCTCCAGCCTTAGCACAAGTAAATGTATTGGAAACTTTATTCTCCACTGCTCTTAACTGTATTTTATTTCCCCACAGTGCTTCCTTTGTTCTACATAGATTGTTTGGGAGTTTGGAGGCCCAGGGACAAGAACAGCAGTAATTGCCTGGATGTGCTGTACGTTTGTGGGTCTATCATTGTGTTTCTCACCACTTAGGGCCAGCAGTGCAGACGCTTTGCTGGGGCTGGACCAAGCATGTTTGCAAGGTTGATAAAGACATGATGGATCAGGTCACTAGTGGTTACTGTGTAAAACACAAACTATTACTACACCAATACCTGTGTGTGTGATGCTTTACTTAGTGCTTGTGGAACTACAGTAATATGCCAACTTTAACAGTTATAATGTACCACAAAAAAGTAGCAGCAAATAGAAACACTGCTACTAAGAAGGGGAAGAAAAAGGCAACCTTTTTAGTCAAACATAGAACCAAGCAAGAAACTAACAGATGACATTCAGTCAACTCAGTGAAACAAGCCTGCCCCACTATGCATAATAGTTTAATTAACAAAACAACAACAAACAAACAGAAATGCACGTGTACAGCTGTGCAAACACAAGGCACAGACTCAGGGACTATATATATTTCACATGCACAGGTTAATTGTGTGCAGTGGGCTGTGGAAGTGGGGGGGTGGGTCCGACCACACACTCCTCGTTTGTACAGGGATCCAAGCCCGGAACCAAAAGACTAACAATAATAATTCAGTGAGTCAAGCCTGACTGGCTTAGAACTGAAGAAGTTTATTTCAAAATCTGTATGCACACAGCTGTGCACACATGCGGCCCTGCCTCATGAAAAAAATAAATTAAGCATGTACATGCAGGGCAAAGCCTCCCAAAATCAAATATTATGCATGTATACAGCAAATCATGAGCAGTGACCTGCAGGAGGGGAGTTCACAACACACTCATCAGTCATGCAGGTAACCAAGCTTGGAACCACCAACAGCAAAAAACCGAAAACACAAAAATAAAATCTGCTTCACCCAAAAAGATTATACTGGAGTAATCAGATGGCAGCAGAGAAGGAGTGTTAGCAGACAGCCCTCCTAGTCCCTGTAACTGAGTACAGTAATAAGGACAAAATACCTGTCAGAAAGCCAAATGTAGCTTTTCTGACACTGATCAAACAAACTATACTGACCCAAAAAAGCCTGTGAAGCAAAAATCAATTTCCTTTTTTAGAAAGTTTAAGGTCTTAGAAGTATTGCAGAGCAGCTCTCAGAAACCACTGTCTTCTATCTTCTACCAGCTCAGAGTGAAGAAGTCATATGATGTGCTTGCCTTTGAGCTCAAGAAACAATTTTTGATTGGCCGACAAAGCTCTGTGAGACTTGGAAATCTCATGGAAAAGTAGTTCCCAAATAGCAGCTGAATAGTGAACTACTTGGAAAACACTTCTGAATATTCAGGAAACCTACTATTCATGGTATTCAGAAAATACTATTCAACCCATGCCCAGCCCTAGTTTCGATGTTTCTAAGTAAAGGTTTGATAATGAAGGGTGGGATAAAATGGGCAGTTATAATAATTTTGGTTACCTGCTTGGTATGGTTCAGTTATTCTCAACACTGAAATCAGTATCTGCAGGAGTTAGTAAAATTTGGATTGAAAAATTATAGTAAGCAATGTATTAATTTAAATGATGTAACATGGATGGGCACATTGAGCCATAGTTCATTTAGCTGTGGAAAATTTATAAAAACATCTACCTTGCATCAATACCTCCATCCACTGGAAAAGGTGGCATTGATACAACTCATATGTAAAATTGACTTCCCATGTAATCTGTAGTACTGTTTATTCTTACATTGTTAAGCTGTCCAATAATTCTGGTATGGGTTCTGATCTTTGGGAATGTACAATAGTCATCATATTCTTCAAATACAGTGATATTTATGTGTTACAAGCTAAAGGCCTATCTGATTCTATGAATCATTTCATTATTCGGTCCCAAAAGGTGATTCCGTGCAGTGACCACAAAATCACCTTCCCAGACCAAGTAACAAAAAGACAGTGACAGTGTTCATGAGGTGGGGTCCCAAGAACCCCATGTTGAAAATTTGGGGCCAAAATTAAAAAAATAGCTTGTTTATCAGGACAAGTTGGGCACCCCATTGAGTGCCCTTTCAGCACGCTTACCTTTGATTCTTCAGTTTGCGGTTCTGCTTTGAAGAGAGCAGACGTGTCATAGACCAGGGAAAATAAGAGTGCTGAGCTCCGGAGATAAGTACAGTATGGGGTAAGAGGGGGTGCAGGAAGGTGGTTGCTCAGTGGCAGGGTAGGGATGGGTGAGGGGGACTGGGGCAATGATGAGGGGCAGTTTTCTTTTTTACAGGTAAAAAAACATACGTATGGGGACAGTTTTCTTTATTTACAGGGAAACAAAATACATACATATGGGCACACTGGGGTGGGCTCCAAGTGTGCCACAAGAGTTGGGGGTGGGTGGGTACATGATGTCAACATGGGGATTGGGCATGCCGATGTCAGCGGGGGGGGAGAAAAAAACATACATTTCGGCACACTGGAGTGGACTCTCAGTGTGCCACATGGGTTGGAGGGGCACATAATGCTGACATGGGAATTGGGCACCTCAATGTCAGTGCGGGGGACATAAATAACATTTGGGAACATGGGTGGACTCCCTGTGAGCCACATGAGTTGGGGGGGCTACATAATGCTGACATGGGGATTGGGGACCCGATGTCGGCTCGTTGATGGGAATAGAGGGAGTGGGGAGGACAGTAACAGTGGGACTGGAGTGAGGGAGGAATTTTTTTACTGCTGTTGCTGGTGGCAATGATGCAACTGAGTTGCAGTGAATGGCAATTTTCAATTCACAACATGATGATGTCAGTGGAACTGCGCATGCTCGTGAGTCAAGCATGCGCAGTTCTTTCCCAGGATGTGAAAGTAACACCAAAATACTGCGGCTGTTATTCTGTAGTGGACAATCATGGCAGAAGGTTTCAAGTTCCACCGGACTTTTGGAAGGATACTTCCAAATGTCCAATGTAAGGTTCTATGATCAGCCATTTTTTTACAGTACAATCAATCCCAAAACAGCTATAGGCTCTGCCCACAGCCCTAAAAAAGGGCTGCATGATGTTTATATCAGTCAATAACCTCTAATTCCTAACCTGGAAGACAAATGCATGGCTGGTCCCCTGTTTCCATGCACTGCAATCTGGTACACTAAAAGTACAGCCTGGCCAGGCATGAAAAATTACCTCACATCAGGGAAGAACCTGAGGTTATGAGGCATGGTAGGCAATGATTGAACTGAAGCAAGACTATGATTTGTAGGCAGATCCTCAGGGCAGGCAGTAGTTGAGAGACAGGAGCCAGCAATGAAGCCAAGGGGGAATAAAAAAAACAAACACTAAATAAGATAAAGTAATGCGATAACATATTATTTGCATAGGTTATTCTTGTTACTCTTAGCCTTACTATATTATTGAATGTTTATTGCTCATATTTTATTGACATTCACAGTGTACAGGGACAAATTTACATATAAAGGTATATTTATATTTTCAGTATCTTGCAGCTTTGTGAACTTTCTTCAACAGATCAACATGGTAAATAAGAACTTGTTCTCAATGGGCATGATTCTGGAAGCACCCCTCGCATGTCGTAAGTTGTGACGTCAGAGGGGTGCAGTTGCACCATGGACCCTGCACCCGATTCTGGAACAGGCAGGGTACCCATGGCTAAAGTCCTCGCGACTTGCGACATGAGGATGGTTACACCAAATGAAGGACATAACTGAGGGACATGTCACAAGTCATAGCCCCCCCAACTGGCTGGCACATTTTCCCCCCCAAGACTGTGCAGAGAAGCTGTGTCTCCCCAGCCCCCAATCATGTACATGCTCTAAAGGACAGCAGTGGGCACCCCATGCCCATTTCCTGAACCCCAACACCAGGACCCTGCTGTGTGGCACAATGTAGAAACCCTAATTCCCTGGTAGTCCAGTGGCCTGCAATGGTGGTGAGAGGTGGGCTGTGCCAATCACCAGCTGGGGATGGGTCAGGGGGTGCGGGGAGGACTGGCACTGCTGGGCAGAGGGGTTGGGGGCCACTGGGCTACCAGGCTTATTTGCATGTGTACACTGCTGTACAGATTGTGGCACCATGTTTCAGAGCCAGAAAATGTGTTGGGGTGGGCAGAGCTGCCCTGTGAGGCTCTGAGCAGTGTTGGGGTGTGGGAGCATGGGTTAGGTGGGCAGCCCTATGGGTTCTGGACTGTTAGGAGGATTGGGGGCCAGGGGTAAAAGATGCCCTGTGGGGCACCTATGGCATGGGGGATCGGGGTCTAGGGTGTTTTGCGATGCCCGGGGGGGACACCTACTGAGGTGTTCTGGGCATGGGAGGGAGAGAGTACATGGCATGGGTGTGGTCTGAAGGCAGGTTTACACAACCCCCATGAGGGCGTAAGTACAATTACGCCAGCTAAATGCTGGTGTAACATAAAACGACGGTTCTCCTCAGGGGTTGTTGTAGAATCACAACATTGGGGATTTTATTGCTGCCCTTCCAGAATAGGGTGCAAATGCTGCCATAAACCCTCTAGCACAGTGTCACAGGGGGTTTAGGGTGTATATGCTGGCATAAGTCAATTTGGCGCAAGTGGCCCGTGGCATGACACAGGCCACTTTGTTGAATACCGTATGTCGCAACTCCTAGCATAACTTGCTAATTGCATCATTTTCTTTGGCACACCTCCAGTTACACCAGGTGTATCCTTAATAGAATCAAGCCCAATGACTTCAGCAGGATAAACTAGAAAAGAATGTGTTTCTTCTTAGACAGAACAACTGCTGGAATCACCTCAAACTTTTCAAAAATAATCTTTCATGATATTTTTGTAATACATGAAGCTACATTTTGAAAGTTGTAAGAGTTAATGCAGGTTTCCTGTGTTGCTACTTGCATAAACATGTCAATATAATACAGTATGTTAAAAATGACAGGATTTTTTAAAATGCAGTGAACCATTTTGTTTTTTATATCAACATGAACATTTTTATGTTTTAACATTGCTACATAGTCATTGTAGTGATATATTAACAATATATCTAATTAGCTAACACAAAGCTTTCATTTAACAAAAAAAAGTCTCTAGCTCTAATGTTTCCAAAATTATCACATTTTAAAGAAAATATATTTCGGAAAGGTCTAAGTCTGGAACTGTTGGGGCTAGAAACTTCATTGTTTTAAAATGAAAGCTTGGAGTTCAGCCATTAAGAAATACTGACATTATTATGTTATAATAACTGGCCAGCAATTTTTTCAATACACTGTGCCAGTTATAATTTGCCGTTATACCCCACGGGTTATAACGGCAAACATGCACCACATCAGTAAATGAAGAGCAGCATTCCGATTGGCTCCACGCTTCTAATGGGCAGGCTAAATACTGACAGAAACATGGTGACTCCTTTGTCCCACTTAGCGAGGAGCCATCACACCATGCGCGTGATGCCGTGAATACTGTTTTTTTTTCTGTTTTAAACTATTTGTATCTGGCTGATCCTGCCATTCACAACTTACATGGGCATTTCAGAGCCCCACTACATAAAAGCTGCTGGGAATGCCTCATAAGCGCTCCTCCAAGAACAGCTCCAACCTTGCCTCTTCAGGTAAGAAGATCGCGACCACGATCTCAGTACACAAATCTGCCGAAACATCCCAAACCTAAAAAAAAACAAACTGTAACAATAATTAAATTAATAAAAAAAAAAAAAGATGAATGGGGAGACAGAGTGTGTGTGTGTGTGTGTCTCAGACTCAGGGCTGGAAAAAATTGCTGCCCAGCAATTATAAAAAATAAAAGACGGGAAGTGTGCTTAAATTAGAAATTAATGGTTGCCCTCAATGTGGGATGCTTTAATAAACTCCTCGGGCTCCGCCCTCGGGGTTTATGTAGCATTCCACACCCCGGGCAACCATTAATTTCTCATTAAGCACACTTCCCCATCCATTATTGTATATGTTATTATGCAACAGTAGTAATTATCAATATAAAGAAACAGGTATTTTTCAAGTTATAGGTTTGTGTGTGTATATATGTAAATATATATATATATATATATATATATATATATATATATATATATATATATATATATTAAACAAAAAACTCTGTTTAATGCATCAGTTAGGGTTGTTCCACAGAGACAAAAGCGAAAATTCGATGTTAGGGTTGAAACCCCCTTGCACTTCTCCAGCCCTCCCCAACTGGCATTAGGGTGCTATGGGTTGTCAGCCCTAACTCTTACCCCATCACATGTGGAAAAAAGCTGAGAAATAGGAGAATAGGGTGAGAGTTAGGAACGATGACCCCAACGCACACCCCGATGCCAGCTGGGGGGGCTGGAGGGGTGCAAGGGGAGTTTCAACCCTACCATCTAATTTCCTCACTTTTGTTGCTGTGGAACAACCCTAACTGATGCATTAAATGGAGTTTTTTGCCTCTAATTTCCCTTCTTTCTGAGAATGATAATGAGAAATAGGGAATGTAATGCAGCAGCGGGAGCGCGGGGCACAGATGTCCTGTAACATAGTAACATGGTGCCTGCAAACACAAATGATAATGTGCATGGTGACACAAAGTGAAACAGAAAGATAAACAGTACTGTAGACATAAATGGTTAAAATAACACAAACGCAAGTGCACATGGTGGTGTAGACGGGAACGGTAAGTGAAACGGGTACAGAACTGCAAGCAGAAGCGATAAGGGTAACAGTAATGTAAGTGCACAGGCTGGTTTTCCTCAAAAGCTGCATAGAGAAAGACAGTGAGTACATAGAATGTATGCATAATTATGGGTCTTGGAGCAGAAAATGAGGAGTTGGAATACTAAATTGCTTATATCTCAGGAACCGTATGACGTAAAAAAAAATTTAAGGTCATATGATTTATGACTTTCCTAGCTAGTTTTGCACTTAGCATTTTTCAGATGAAAAGTCTGTATCTTGCACCTTTTCCGAGATACAGGCCCTGAAAGGCCCAATGAACACCGTAATGTTATCCTATGGGAAAAAAAAGAGAAGTTTGGAGTACCATAACCTTGCCTCCCTGTAATATTTTTTCACCAAACCACCAAAAGGCACATCTGTGGGATGCTGGCTTTCTTCCCTCCAAATTTCAGTCTACAAGACTAAATTGTTATTTTGCAGCAGGGTGGCAAAGAATTCCTGTCGTGCAGCGGACGCCACAATGTTAGTCTATGGCAAAAAGTGTCAACTTTGGAGTACCGTAACTTTGCATCCATTTAATATTTTGTCACCAAACCACCAAAAGGCACATCTGTGAGATGTTGGCCGCCTTCCCTCCAAATGTCAGCTCAAATGACCTAACTGTTCTTTTGCAGCAGGGTGGCAAAGAATTGCTGTCATTTTGCAATAGCCTGGAAAAGTAGTGTCGTGATTTGCGAAAGCTTTCACAAAAAATTGTGACACTTTCATGAGTGCAACACTACTTTGCGACATGACTTTTTCCAGAAATTGGAAAAACAAATAAAGACATGCATAGCATCCTCAGGGTCCGACTAGGTAAACACAAAAAGAACTGTGTTGCTAGAGGGTCCCAAATTTAAATGCCAAGCATTTTTCTAATCACCAACTGAAAACAAAATGGAGGATCTGTGACACTACTAGGGCCATTTACAACACTAAAATGTGCATTTGCAACACTGTAAAACTTTTTGTTAACTTTTCCCTTTAACTTAAAATGGGAAATTGTTTTTTGAATAACTTTTGAACCGTTTAATATTTTTTCATGAAATCATCAAAAGGCCCATCGGGGACCCTGGCCACACATTCTCTGAAGTTTTCAGACTGGTTGCGCAAACCGTGTGACCTGTAGGGATGAGCAAAGAATTCAAAAAAGCGTAAATGTGCATGCAGATTATGCTTTATAACTCCGCAGCCATAGATCTGAATAGAACAAAAGTTTGCAGATCCCAAGATGTGTGATTTGTGATAGTGTATTCCAAATTTCAGGCAAATCCATTGAATGGTTGCAAAGTTATTAAGGTGCAAAATTGTATGTTTAACATGTAAATGACTCCTCAACCCTAACTATGGTAGCACTACCGTGCTACCATAATATATATATATATATCTATATATATATCTATATATAAATATATATATATATAGATATATATATATCTATATATATATATTATGGTAGCACGGTAGTGCTACCATAGTTAGGGTTAAGGAGCCATTTCTATGTTAAACCCAAAATTTTGCACCTTGATAACTTTGCAACCATTTGACAGATTTGCCTGAAATTTGGAATACACGATCAAGACCAACACACCTCAGGATCTGCCAAGTTTTGTACTTGTCTGATACACGGCTGTGGAGTTATTAAGTGTGATCTGCACGTGCATTTATGCTTTTTCTGGAATTCTACGGTTATGCCTACAGGTCGCACGGTTTGTGCGACTGGCCCAAAATCATCAGGGAATGTGCAGTCGGGTTCCCCGATGTGCCTTTCAAAGATTTCGTGAAAAAATATTAAATGGTTCAAAAGTTATTGAAAAAACAATTTCCCATTATAAGTCAATGGGAAAAGTTAACAAAAAGTTCGACAGTGTCGCAAATGCATTTTTACTTTCACAAATGGCCCTCTTACTTTCGCAAATCCGCCATCTTGTTTTCAGTTAGTGATCAGAAAAATGCTTGCCATTTAAATTTAGGACCCTCTAGCAACTTAATTCTTTTTGTATTCACCTAGTCGGAGCCTGAGGATGCTAGCCATGTCTTTATTTTGGGGTGAAACACCCCAGAAATATGTTTTTAAAATTTCTGGAAAAAGTACTTTCGCAAAGTACTTTCGTACTCCACCAGTGTATGAATTTTCGCGAAAGCTTTAGCAAATTGCGACAGTACTTTTCTAGGCTGTGGGGAAATGACAGCAATTCTTTGGCACCCCGCTGCAAAAGAACGGTTTGGAGTTTTGGGCTGAAATTTGGAGAGAACGCAGCCGACATCTCACAGATGTGCCTTTCAGTGTTGTGTTGAAAAAATATTACATGGCGGCAAAGATACTGCACTCCAAAGTTGACAGTTTTTCCCATAGGATAACATTACGGCAGCCGACACATTACAGGAATCCTTTGGCACCCTGCTGCAAAATAATGGTTTGGTCTTTTTTCCTGAAATTTGGAGGGAAGACAGCCAACAGCCCACAGATGTGCCTTTCAGTGGTTTGGTGAAAATATATTACAGGGAGGCAAAGCTATGGCACTCCGAACTTCTCTTTTTTCCCATAGGATAACATTACGGTGTTGGCCGTGCCTTTCAGGGCCCATATCTCGGAAACGGAGTGAGATATGGACTTTTCATCAGAAAAATGCTTAGCCCCCAAATGGAGGCTAAGCATGAAACTAGCCAGGAAAGCCATAAATCATACAACTTTTAAATTTTTTTCTATGTCGTATGGTTCCTGAGATATACGCTATTTAGTATTCCAACTCCTCATTTTCTGCTCCGAGACCCATTATTATGCATACATTCTTTATACTCACTGTCTTTCTCTATGCAGCTTTTGGGGAAAACCAGCCTGTGCACTTACATTACTGTTACCGTTGCTCTTTCCGCTTTCGGTTCTGTACCCGTTTCACTTACCGTTGATGTCTACACCACAATGTGGGTTATCCTTTGTGTTTTGATTTGCGCTTGTGTTTCTGTTATTTTTTGCCATTTGTGTCTACAGTACTGTTTCTTTTTCTGTTTCACTTTGCGTCCCCATGCCTATTGACATTTCCATTTGCAGACACCATGTTACTTTGTGACAACACATCACGTGGCAGACCGTTCCCGTCTATGCCACCATGTGCGTTACCCTTTCTGTTCTCATTCGCGCTTGCATTACCATGTGCACCACTGTTAGTGCTTCTGTTTGCATTGCTGTTCCTGTTACTCGCTACAAGACATCCGTGGCGGTAGTGCGAGGCCCTCTGGGCCCCACGGTCCCGCCGCTGCATTACATTCACTATTTCTTGTTATCATTCTCAAAAAGAAGAGAAATTAGAGGCAAAAAACTCCATTTAAAGCATTAGTTAGGGTTGTTTTACAGCGACAAAACTGAGGAAATTCGGTGTTAGGGTTGAAACCCCCCCTTGGACCCCCCAGCCCATCCCCCAACCGGCATTGGGGTGCGCATTGGGGTCATCGGTCCTAACTCTCACCCCATTCTGCTATACTTCTGCTGCTTTACACATGTGATGGGGTGAGAGTTAGGGTTGGGCTGATGACCCCAATGCACTGCCACCATTGAGGGTGGGCTGGGGATCAAGGGTTTTCAACTAACACAATTCACTTTGTCACTGTGGAACACACCTAACTAATGATTAAATGGTGTTTTTCTTATCTATATATATATATATATATATATATATATATGTACCACTGGGGTGAGAGCTTTCTCAGTGGAATAACCTGTTATTTTATCTGGAGTGAGGATAAATCCTGATGACATCAGCAGAGTGAGGATATCACATTTATCCTCACTCTGCTGATGTCACCAGAGTGAGAATATCTACATTGCAGATTCATTCTAAAGGAAACTGCTTCAGAAAGCAGTTTATCTTTTTCACTAAAGCTGCAACTTACTCAAAACACTCTCACCTGTGTCCCACTGAGTTTCTAACACTCCTAGCCCATTACTATGCTGATCTCAGCTTCAAAACAACTTTAATTCTAAATGAAACTCTTTTACAAAGCATGTTCTTTCTCTCAGTGTCACCTGCAGCAGTTTGTCTTTCTCACTGATCCTCCGACTCACTCAATTACCTTTGCAAAACACTCTCACCTGTGTCCCACTAAGTTTCTAATACTCCTAGCCCATTACTGGGCTGATTTCAGCCTCAAAACAACCTGAATTCTAAATGAAACTTTTACAAAGCAGTTTGTCTTTCTCAGTTCTACCTGCAGCAGTTTGTCTTTCTCAGTGAGCTTCTGAATCACTCAGTTAGCTTTGCAAAACACATTAACATGTGTTTCTCACTCCCAGTCCATTCAGAACACACACACACAAACACACTCAAACACACAGACATGCACTACACACAGAATGAGCAGGAAACACAGAAACACAAAAAATGTCCCTAAAGCTCTCACCCCAGTGGTATAAACCACACACATGATGTGCAGATTGTGGGATATGGAAAACATTCTCACTCCTGCATCATGAGCTGTGCATTCTCACTCTGCAGGAGTGTGAATATTTTCCATATCCCACTCCTGCCCATCATTCATCATATATATATATATTTATAAAAAATTATTTCTGCAGGTTGATTGAAACACATCACATGACTGTGTGTACATCAGAGAGAGACTGCACACCTGCACTTTCACCCCCCCTCCAAAACAATGTTTCTATTTTATAAGATAGATAACCTACTCTAGGGTGTGCAGTCACACTCCGATATATGCATGCCTTGGGTGGTTGACACTTTAGAGTGGGTTACCTAATATATATATATATATATATCTACATCATGACAGATTTTTTTTTTTGTAAACTAAATATTAATGATGTACTTTTTCCATAACGATAACATATATGAACACGCAAAATTCGCCAGTAGAAAAAGGCCTTATGGTGTACCAAGTCTGCTCAGCTGTACAGCTAGCAGCCCTTATTTTGCAGCTGCCCCCCTCCCTTGACCCTCCCTCTTTCTCTGTCCCATCCACTCTTTAAGCCCCTCACTATTCTACTGGATACCACCTCTGCCAGCAGCATGTTCCACCCGGCCACCTCCCTCTCCACAAAAAACTGTCTTCTAATCTCCCTCCTGAACCTTCCCCCCTCAAGTCTCATACCATGGTCTTGGGTGTCCCTCCCCACCCTTAGTTTGAAAAGCACCTATAGTACATCTTGTTTATCCCTGTCATGTACTTGAAGATGTCACTCATATCTCCCCTCTCCTTCCTCTCATCCAGCGAGTGCATGTTCAATTCCCTCAGCCTACTCTTGTATGGTAAGTCCCCCCGCCCTTTGATCATCTTTGCCACCCTGTATTGCTCCCCTCCAGTAGTTTAATGTCCCTCTTCAGGTACAGGCACTAGAACTGCATGCAGTACTCCAGGTGTGCCCTAATCAGTGATCTATACAATGGAAGAAACACTTCCCCCCTCCTTGAGGATATACTCCAAGCAATACAACCCAACATCCTGTTGGCCTTTGCAGTTGCCTTTCTAGTTTATGCTGAATTGTGCATTGCCCTCGTAATTAGTACCCCCAGATCCTTCTCCTCCTCAGTCACTGCCAATTGCTTGCCTCCCAGATAGTAACTCTTCCTCGGGATTTTAGCCCCAAAATGCAGCATCTTGCATTTTTGGCATTGAATTCCAGCTGCCAGGTGTCTGACCAGGACTCCAGCTTATCCAGATCCTCCTGCAGCCCTTGCCAACCCCCTATGTCACTGATCACTTTACCCATCTTGGTGTCATCAGCAAACAGACTGATTTTGCTCTTGATGCCCACTGAAATGTCTGCAATGAATATCACAAAAATCACTGGTTCCAACACAGAGCCCTGTGGAACTCCACTTGTCCCAGCCATTTAAAATGATAACAGTGTCAGTGTCAGTGGCTCAGTAGATAGCACACTCACCTCTGAGGCCGGGAGATCAGAGGGCTGTGGGTTCAGTTCCCACATCTGGCACTTGGGTTAATATCCCAGTACTGACACTGTAGTGCAGCATGAGAGGGGTGCTGCACTTCTGAGGTGCCGTCTTTTGGATGAGATGTTAAACCGAGGTCCCATCTGCCTGGATTGGTGGTAGTTCAGGTGGATGTTAAAGATCCCATGGCACTTATCGAAAAGAGTAGGGGAATTTCCCCGGTGTCCTGGCCAAATTTCCCTCATTCACTATAAATACCACCAACAGCTTAATCTGGTTCAAAGTCAGTTGGCTTTCATCTGTATCCCCCTCCCCCGGGTCGTGCCTGAAAATAGGCAAGATTTGTCTAGTGCACTTACCCCGGTCAACAAAAACTAAATAAATAAATAAATAACTCCCCACCCACCAACACTCTCTGCTGCCTCCCTTACAGCCAGTTTAATATCCAGCCTGCCAACTTTGCTCCTGCCCTGTACCTTGTAGCTTACTTCCCAGTTTACCACGCGATACTGAGTTGAATACCTTACTGAAGTCAAGATACAGGACATCCACTGCATTGCCCCTGTCAAGTTGTCTAGTTACCCAATCATTGTACTTTACCTGGTTGGTCTGCCATGATCTGCCAGTGACAAAGCCATGCTGTGCACTGTCCTATAGCCCATTTGCCTCCAGAAGGGACACCAGTCTCTCCTTCAGGATTGTCTCTATCAGCTTTCCAATGATGGATGTGAGGCTCACCAGTCTATAGTTCCCCTGATAATCTTTGGGGTCACTATTATGGAGAGGTACCACATGAGCTGTCCTCCAATCCTGAAGTACATGCCCCAAATCTAGTGAGGTATTAAATAGATTTGCCAAAGGCCTTGATAATATCTCTGCCAGTTCCTTCAGCACCCTGGGATGAATGCCATCTGGCCCTGGTGCCTTGTCTACCCTCAGCACCCTCAATCCCTCCAGTACCCTGTCCTCTCTGATTTCCCTGTCTGTCACAATCTCTCCATCCTTACCTGCCTTCAATCCCCCTTGGGTATCTCTTCCCCCTTTTTCTTGGTAAATACTGAGCAGACGTAGTCATTTAGTGCTTCTGCCACTTCCCCCACACCTCCACCCCTCCCCTTCCCTCCTAATCCTTACTATATTGTTCTTGCAGCTCCTTTTCTCCCTGATGTACATGAAAAATTCCTTCTCTCCCTCCCTCCTTAATGCCCTGCACCAGCCTGAGCTCCTTTGACACCTTTGCTGCCCTTACAGCCTTTGTTACCTCCTTCACTTTCATCAGGTCTCCTCCCTGCCCCCCCTATCTTCATGTACCTCCTAAAAGCTGCTCTTTTCCTCCTAATCTTTTCCATGACTACATTGGTCACCCAGTTAGGTTTCTTATCCCTCACCTTCTTACTCCTAGTCTTGATGCAGGTTTTCATTGCCTCTGTTATCCCCCTCTTAATGAGCTCCCACCTCTGGTTAATGGCCATACTAGGGTCAATTTTGGCTGCATACTACTTTATTATTTCTCCCATCCTCCCAAAGTTGGCCCTCCTGAAGTCCAACACACTTGTATCAGACACTACTCATTCCTTATCCATATCCATTGTGAACCATACTGAGTGGTGGTTGCTCCCCACCAGTGGCTCTTCTACCCTCTACCCTCAGTTCCCTCACAAACTCCCCATTTGCCAGCACTAGGTCAAGAGTGTTCCCTAACCTGGTTGGTTTGCTGACCATCTGCACCAGGAAGTTGTCCTGGAAGGCATCTAGCACTACCTGCTCTCTCCTATTATTTGTGGCTGGGGTACTCTAGTCCTCTCCTGGTAGGTCAAAGTCTCCCACTATCCCCACATTCCCCCTTTCTGCAGGCCCTCCAAATCTGTCCTGCTAGCTCCTTGTCTAATTTTTCAGCCTGGGAGGGTGGTCTGTAAACCACTACCATCCTGATAGTCCTATTCCTTGAGTCCTGATATACTTTTTTTTAATACTGACATGGAAAACTTCATGACAGTTAAAATAAAAAAATATATAACATGTTTTGACACTTTTCCTTAATTTTGGTATTAGTGTCCATAATTTGCTTGGTATCTATATAAGTGTAATACCCATAACCATTGATATCTTACATTAATGCATGTGGGTAGCATTTCCCTGTCCTCCCCAGCAGTGCCAATTATTCCTCATTTTTGCAGCCTTCAGCTTCAAAAGCATTAGAAGTTAAAGACATTGATTGATTGATTGCATGAATGAATGAATGGATGAGTGAATAAATAAATAACTGATTTAAAATATTTTGGGGGTATATGTTTCCATAATGTTGGTACAGTCTGTGTTGGCTATAACACTGTCCTGTTTTGGTCACACTAATACCACAATATGTGACACTCATATGGCCATAAGGTACTGTCCCTGCACCTTATTAGCATGTTATGCTTATGGGCATGTTACAGATGACTTATAATATGTTTAAAGCGTAAAAAACATATAACTTTAAATATAAGAGACAGATATGCCCATTTCAAAAGTGGAAATTTCCTCAGTTTGAAGCTCTGCACATTTGATCCTCTATAGTCATGAGAGGTTCCCCATGTGCAAGCAAATCCTGAATGCTGATGGGTTTAACAGCATTGATGAGTTCTAATCCTACTAAGTGAAACAAATATATACAGTACTGGTGTTACACAGAAACAGCTTTTGTTGGCAGAAAATGGCCACTTGGTTCACCCAGAAGGTCTGTATGCATGGACTATGGCTGATGAATTTTGCTGAGAAGATATAATCCCATTACATCAACCCAATATATACAGTCCTGGTGTAGCATGCATAGGGAAGGGCACTTGAACAATGCTAATGAGTTATAATTCTACTAAGTGAAGCTGATATAGTCATATTCATTTTTTTGGTTGCCTGGAAAAGAAGAGCTAGGTAATTCTTCCTATTTTTCAGCCGTGTCCTTGGTGTAGGGAGATATAGATGCAAACTGACATACTGAATCAGGTTAAGCTATTGGTGCTATTCTAGTGAATAATTTAGTAGTAGTAGTGTTGCATGCATAGAATTTGGCAGATGAATATAACTGACGATTTAAAATCCCCCTAAGTGTGAGAAGGAGGTCTTTCATGACATTTTGCTGTTCCTGATGTGAGCAGTACAGAGACACTTCATTCATACAGTTGCTTTTACACCTCCCACCATACCAGCAGCTATCTATGGCCTCTTGATATGCTGAGCCTAATGGCATCTTGTCTAGGATTGTAGATGTTATGTAGTCATCTACACATTCAAAGACTGTTTCTGTTCTGTCAGAGGAGGTGGTTAAGCAGTGGAGGAATCAACTACCTCACCCTGGAGCCATAGCTTAATTCCAGGGTGAGGGAGTCAGGCTCAGGACACAAAATCATGTCTCCCACATGGTGATGTGGTGCACCACCAGATGACACCACCGAGCTGAGTTACGTTGCCTTATAAGCATTGTAAGGATTTATATCCTGGTTTTTGCAGCAGCAAATCCACATTCTGAAAACAAAACTCTTACTAAAGCAATCTTGCTGAATGCTGGATGACCAGTGAAAGTTGCTTTAACATCATTTTGAGTAATTTCAATACATTGTGCTCCAATTTTGATTTAGTGGTCCAGTCACTTTTCTATATTACAGCATTAGCTGCATTCCTTTCCAGACAGTCACAGGCCAAGTGTGCATAGTAGCATACTATATGGGATTTTCTCTTAGGTTTTGATCAGTTTATCAATTGTCCAATATTGTATCTTGTTGCACCTTTTAGAAGGTCTTAAAATAAAACTTATGAAGTGGAAATTACTGTCCAGCTATGATCTTAGAGCCCAAGACATGACTCTTTGTAATTATTTGTCAGTAATGTTAGAAATGGAAATTGCTTCCTCCTGTGGTTTCAATGATAGTAATTCTACTTTCCAGAATATTAATGAACAGAGCCCAAAGATGATCAATTTGCACTGCAGCATTTAACAAATCTACTTGTAAATTGGCTTATTTAGGTGTACCTTCTCATACTCACATGCTACAATGTGTTATATTGTGAAGTAGTACTGCAGTAGTAGTTAATACATTTGTTCATAAAATCCAGAAAGTGACATTTCATAAGTGAGCCAAAACTTATTTTCAGCAGGGCTCCAGATCTTCACACTCACAATTACAATGGTCACATTTCACAACAGATATAAATACTGCAATACATATCAAGTATACTTTATGAAGGAAAAAAATATGCACACAGAACTGTAAGTCCATAGGGTACAATATTTATTTATCTAAATATTAGTAACCAGGAAAGACACACTGTGCCAAGGCTCATTTCCAGGTGTGACCCATGAAAGAAAATGGGAATTATAGGTGTACTGTACCCCTGAAGAAATTAGATGCATGACTTTACATCATACAAATACAGTAGACATTTAGTCCTTCAATAACACCCATTATTCTTTTGTAAATCAATCCATTTTCAAAAACTATCTGTTTTTAAAAACACCACAATATGGTTTTAACCTGGTAGCATGTGCATGGAACAATGCTTTTATAAATGAACAACTCAGCACAATGCAGGAAGGCAGCTGCAAAGGCCAACAAAATGCTGGGTTGTATTGCCAGATGTATATCTTCAAGGAGAGGGGAGGCTATCCTGATGTTGTATCGGTCACTGGTTAGGCCACACCTGGATTACTCCATGCAGTACTGGTGCCCATACCTGAAAAGGGACATTAAGTTACTGGAGGTGGTGCAGCGCACATCAACAAATATCTTCCAGGGTGTAGGGGACATACCCTACATGAGCAGGCTGAGGGAGTTGAACATATACTCAATGGATGAGAGGAGAGACGGGGGAATATGATTGAACCTTCAAGTACATGAAGGGAATAAGCAAGACAGGCATGGAGAGACTATTCAAGTTAGGGGGTGGGGCGCTTGAGGTTGTGATCTCAGATTGGAGGGGGGAAGGTTCAGGAGGAAAATGAGAAGACACATTTTTACGGGGAACATGGTGTCTGGGTGGAACGCATTGCTTGTGTAAGTGGTATCTTGTAGAACCATGGACTGCTTCAAAAAGGGATGGGATAGGGTAAGAGGGAGTGTTAGGGGAGGGGACGGAGTGGCAGTTGCAGTATAGGGGTTGCTAACTCCTCACATGAGCAAACTCAATAGACCATAAGGCCTTTATCTGCTGGCAAATTTGTATATTCATATAGATCACCCAGGTATTAACAAACACATGGGAGTTCTTAAATATTGAGGTAGAGTGTTTCAGATTCATTGTCCTGTATAGGAAAAGGCTGAATAGCCCTTAGAATTTCTACAAACATGAACCAAGTATTCAATAATTTTTATTTTTATTTATTTACTTAGTTAGTTTTTGTTGACTGAGAAAGGAAGACTAGGCAATTCTTCCTATGTTCAACCTCATCCTGGGGGAGAAGGGGAAGATACAGATGCAAACTGACATACAGAATCATAGAAGCTTAACTGTGTTAATCTCTGCCTTGGTGTTCTAGTCTTTAAAAGCTCAAGGATATACAGTAGTTTGCACATTCTGGAGGAGACAGTATTGTACAAAATATACCAAATATAAATATGTTTTGTCCTCTAAGTTAATCCAACCCAGATCACTATACAGTCATTAATGATGTCGATCTTGCAAGAGACTACTAGTTGGAGACTGCCTCTTGGTTGCTTGAATATCCAATTCACAACAGGTGAGTAAAGTGCTATGTCTGCCACTAAAGTGCATGATCTATGATTTACTTGTGTTTAAGATCAGTCTATGAGAGTAGAAATAGTCATCCGATATGTTGAAATAATTTGGCAATTTACTTTGCATCATTTTAAACAAGGTGTTCTCTGTGCACAACACAGTGTTATCTACATGAAAATGATGCTGGGCACCATGATACAGAGAGCCAACATCATTTGTACATAGGCCAACAAGTACAGGTCCAAGCACAGACCCTTCTGGTACTCCTGACTTGATGGTGCCATAGTGAGATTTATAGTTATTTATAGAAACCTTTTGTTACACATTGGTTATATATGGTACAAAACCAAACTAAGACAGTGTTGTTTAAGCCCAGTGATCTCATAATATCAAGGAGTATGCTATGATCTAGCAAGTTGAGCACTTTTATGAGGTCTATAAATAGAGTTACTCCAGTGCATGACGTATGTCTGTAGTAACCTCGATAAGAGCATTTAAGGTGCTGTGTTTAGTTCATCTCTATAAGTATAAATCAGAAGTTTTACTATATACACTGAGGGAGCTTACTGAAAAGGGAGTATTTATTTGGGGAATAGAGGAAGAAAACACTTCCTTAAACTTGGCAGTGTTTGACAGTTTTACAGACCTGCTTTCTATCATATCAAAGTGGCTTCAGACTAGTTTTCAGTTGAAACAGGTTCAATTTTGAATTGCATTTATATTATAGTGAACCATAAAATGGAATGTACAGGTGAGCAATAGGTTCAGCTTCTACCTGCGATCGTACAAATTCCTTAGGAGAAACATGTAAAATATTATTTTATAGTAATGGTTAATTTTTTTAATTGCAATCAGCACTTGTAAAAACTGACTACAAAGCCAGTCCGATAGTGTTGAGTGTAGAGGTGCTGGATGTCACACCTCGAGCCATGCTAGCGACCCAGGTTTAGGAATGATCCTGGGCTGCTGAGGGTAAATAGGGCTGAGAGATGATCGAGCATCCAGAAGACTGCTCTCTTCTCTTGGGAAGGGATCCAAGGACAGCCTGGCACTGCAGCAGCCCCCAGTGGAGACTGGAGGCACTGCAACTCCTAGGGCTGTATGCAGGTGGAAAATGTCAGGTGGCTGCCTTCTGGACATGGGTGGGAGCATCCATGTCATGGGCTGGGAGGCACTTCATGACCCACATCTGGGGATGAAACCAAGGAAAAACACTCCTGCATGCCGAGGAGGTGACGGGGGCCTCGGGGACCTCCCTGACATCCCCAACACCATACAAGCCACACCTGAGATCCACAGCTGACTTCCTGAGAGGAATGGACCCTCTAATCTCAGAAATATACTGCCAAAGGGAGTGGCAGGCCTTGCCTGGGGGTGATCCAGAGCATTGGGAAGTCCTGCGAAGGAAGGGAGAGAGAACTGGTGTGGTGAGTCATGGTGGGGAGTAGTAGGGGTAAAAGAGTTGCATAGACACCTCTGCGAGATGCCTCAGTGTGTAGGAGGAATAAACAAAGTTAAAAAAATGACTACAGAGACTCCAAGGAGGCAGTTCCGTCTAGCGGTTAGAGCACAGGGATGGAAATTAGGTGACTACTGGTTCAAATCCTTTAGAGTCAAACATTTATTCTGTAACCTTCAACAAGTCTCTTCAGCCTACCCAACTGCAAAAATAGGTTGAAGTGGGACCCCACTGAAAATGAGATTTTACATCTCAGCTGGGCTATCTTAGGTAAAAAGAGTATGAACATTTCTGAAACTGCACATGGTTATCATCAAGAAATAAACTTAGTAGTGTATAATGGAAAATTTGATTAAAGAATTGCTCAGCCTGCAAAAAGCCAAAGGTATCTTATGGTCAGTGGGGGAGGCAGGAGTGTGTGTGTGTGTGTGTGTGTGTGTGTGTGTGTGTGTGTGTGTGTGTGTGTGTCTGCACACATGTGCATGGGTGCATTGTGCATGCACATGTGTTTGTGTGAGTGCGTGTGTGCATATAGTTGTTTCAATAAATTGGGAAATTAAAGGAGAAAGTGTTGATTACCCTCATGCTCTAAGACATTATTTTAGCTCAATATGTTAAGCAATGATGAATCCCAAAGGGACTTGGTATTCTAGTGGATACAAATCGTTTTCATTGTCCAGAGTGTGAAAAACATAGGATGTAATTAGATTGAAGCATTCAGTAAAATTCATGCTTTTTATAATATAAAACATTATACAAGAAATGAGCAATGTGGCAAAAGAAATCAATATGGTAAATAAACAAATTCGAGCTAAAATACATTGAGATGAGTATAAACAAATGGTACATAAAACAACATTTTTGATTAAACATATGACAATAAAAACAGAAAAAATCAACTGTGATCCAATGAATTACAAAGATAACAAACTCTGTTCAGAGCCAATATGGCTGCAAAATAATGCTACTGATGCAGTAAAAGTGAAAGGCTGCTTCACCCTGCCTCATGAACCACATAGATGAAAGTTTTCAAATCCCCACTGAAATGTGATTCCACATCAGTGAACTCTATTCACCACCACAGGGGCAAAAACACATTTTGGGCATGATTTGGAGAATGACAGTTATCATGTTCATGAAGTGGAGTAAAAAAATTACTATGTTGACAATTCGGGTTTGACATATTGAAAATCACTGAAGTTATGAAGAAGTGTAGAAACATTTCAATCTACATTCACAACTTTTAAATATATTAACACCAAATTTTCAACATAGCATTTTTATGACCCCACCTCATGAACCAGGGTGGGGACAATTTTTAAATCTTGCTCAGAAGCTGATTTTGTAGTGCATGTGCAAAATTGCCTTTTGGGCCTGAGTTGCATAATTCCGCCACCATTGGTCATGAGACGGGGTTCCAAAAAGGCCATGTTGAAACTGTGGAGCCATTTCATAAAAGAATACGTACATGAACAAGGGGACATGATATGAGACTGGGGGGACTCAAGTGTAATGTGAGAAAATATTTTTTTCATGGAATGGGTGGTGGATCCATTGAACAGCCTCCTTGCAGAGGTTGTAGGGTTGAAATGATAGATTAATTCAAAAATGCATGGGGCAGGCATAAAGGAATGCTATAAATATGAAGGAAAGGATAACACACAGATGATTTAGGATCTATTATATATGAAACAGAAAGGGAAAATGGGCAGACTAGATGGACTAAGTAGTCCTTACCTGTGGTCAAATTCTATGTTTCTATGTTCTATATAAAATATGCAAAAATGTCAAAGTTATGTATCAACGTTCAAGTCCCCATTGAAATACATTGAACCATACTTACCTTAGTTTCTCATAATGCAGTCGGTGGTTCCAGCAGCAAGACATGTCTTTGATTGCAGAGTGGATCATCACCATGGGGCATTTTCAGGTGAGGAAGGGTAATGGGGTTTTTTTGGAGGTGTGTGGAGTAGGGGGTGCTGAGTTAAAAGTGGGAGTGGGGGTTCAGATCAGTGAGGGACCATTTTCTTTTTTGCAGGATAAAAAACACATTCATGGATGGTTTCCCTTATTTCAGACGGGATGGCAATTGGATTGTGGGGATTGCCACTAGACACCAGGGCTTTATTTTAGACTGGAACAACAATCGTAGGATGGGGGATGCCACTAGACACCAAGGAAAGAGGAATATATTACGGGAATGGCAATCAGAGGGTGGGGGTGCAAGTAGACACCAGGGAAGGAAGAATACATTATGATAACAGCAATCAGAGGGTTGGGGGTGTCACTAGAAACTAGTAAAGGGGAACAAATTATGTGGAACTCTACCTCATCTGGTGAGAGACTACCTGACCATTGACAGCTTTAAGACTGTTCTTAAGATTTACTTATTTGGTCTTGCCTTTTCTGAATATTTTTATATCTACTGATATAGGTTTTAAATAACTGTATTGTTTTTAATTCTGATTTTGCTTGTATTTAAGTTTTTATGTCTTATATTGTACAAGCGCTTTGAACATATAGAATTGCACTTTTTATAAATAAATACTTGATTGATTGATCAGAGGGCAGGGGGTGCACCAGGAAAATAGACATATATTATAGAGACAATGATCAGAGAGTGTAGAGTGCCACTAGATGCCAGTGGAACAGCAATACATTACAGTGACATTGATCGGAGGGTAGGGGATACCACTAGACCCCAGAAAAACAGCAATAGACAGCAGGGATGATGACTTAGTGTGGGGGTACCACTAGACAGCATGGAAACAGTAATACAAAATGGGGACAGTGACTGGGGGGTGCCACAAGATACCAGATAAACAGGCATACATTACAGGGACAGTGATTGGAGGTTGGGGAATGCCACTAGACACTAGGGAAACAATATTGGACATCAGGTTCAGTGCTCAGAGGGTGGGGGCTGCCACTAGACACCAGGGAAAGATGGTTATATAACAGAGGCAGCAATCAGAGGGTGGTGGGGTGCCACTAAACACCTGGGAAAGATATTACACATATATATATATATATATATATATATATATATATATATATATATATATATATAGATATATATAGAGAGAGAGAGCGATAGAGAGATAAAACAGTGCACTCTGAACCTAAAAGTGTAATGGAAGAGAACATGGAGCAGGAAAATAGTGCACAGGGGAAGTGAGGAAAGCACTTTAGTAGATAGAAAGAACTGCATGTGTTTCAACTCTACTGTGGAAGGACACAGTCAAGGTATCTAGTCACATGCTTCCAGATCCCCCTCTACCTACTATGCCATAGCAATTTGTCAGCATAGCTCCGCTATGCAGCACTAAAAATGTTTATATTTGGAAAAAAATCCATGCAACCATAACCTTAGAAGGAGTGGAATCAGAGTTCTCTGAACAGAAAAGACAACAGTTTAGAACAATATACGCCATTAACTCAACTTTTTTTCAGCCATGGACAGCAAGAAGTAGAGAGGCTATTGCAAAACAAGAGCACAGCATACGCCATATTATACACCAGGAACAGAAACACATATCAGATAATGAAGACTAGAAATAAAAACAGCAGGATTAGGAGCAGAAGAAACTCTACAAATATGCAGTATGACACAGGAAATGAAGGAAAAAAGTGCAGTAGTTAAGTTATTGAAGAGCTAACTGAGGGAGCTCTGTTCCTTCTCAATAAATGTATATGTTTTTGTCTTGCTGATTGCATTAGATTAAAAGCTAGACTTTCAAATATTGTTTAGAAAGATCTTATTAAAGAATACTTTAATATCTCAAATAAAATAGTTTTCAACCCCTTTGACTACAGTGCAGTGAGAGACTGTGATCTTAACCAACTTTAGGAATAAAATCATTCTTTATCCCTTTCTGATTTTGTTCTGAATCATACATTTATTAAGGCATTTGAGAATGAGATTGTTAAAATTGTGAAGAGGCAGAAAGGAGTTCTAGGAAGTTGTACTGTACAGTATCGCAGAAGATGAACAAGCTTCACTCAGATCCTTAGAGGATAGGCAAGGCAAGTCAATCTTTATTTATAAAGTGCCTTATTCCTGGGTCTCAGGGCACTGTACATACAACAAATCAAAAGTGCAAAACAGAATCAGAGATTTAAAATATAGCCAAATATGGCTACCAAAATACAGACCTAATAAAAAATAACTTGCAGGGAAAGCTTGTTTAAATAAATATGTCTTCAGTGAGGCTCTGAAAGACTCCTCCATGTGTGCCATATGAGTATTGCCAAGAAGCAAATTTGACAGCATTTGAGCTACCACTCTGAAAGCTCAGCCCCTGAGAATCTCAAATGGGAAGTGGGAACAATGAGCAGACCCACATTGGTAGAGTAGAGGGTTTTGGCTAGGTGCTATGGGACCAGGAGATATTTCAACTGGTTTGATCCCAAACCTTGTAGAGCCTTGTATGTTAACAAGCGTATCTTGTAGGTGATGTGAAACCACAAAGGCAACCAGTGCACTGACATCAAGAACAGCATGATGTGGTCATTCTGAGAAGAGTCCACTACCATATGGAGGGCAGCATTCTGGACCAGCTGCAGGCATTGCATCAAAACTCCAGAAATCCCTAAGTAAAGAGTGTTCCAGTATTCTATCCTTGGTTCCACCACATCTCGTTGACAGCAAAGTTGTCAATGACCAGTACAGTGACACAATTTTGCTGATGGCGATCACACCCAACCTTCAAATGTGTTGACTGACTGCCACAGTGCCCCCTGCACTGGGGCCCTTTAGACTGTTTGCAGTGGATTTTGCCCCCTGCAGCCCCTAGACATATATATAATCAACTTTGGGGGATTACTGGGGGGGGAGGGTAGCCAACACCAGGAATGACTGTATCTGTACAGTGCTCTGACAACCTGTTCATCATTGTGGATGTTGAATGTGTTGTCAATGTGTTGGTTTTGCTCTCCTGGTTTCACAGTAATGATGGTATACCTCCAGCCTAAAGGTGATGAAAGTATGGATGATTGTCACCAGACCTGCAGCTTCCAGATGCAGTTTGATCCTGGCAATGTTTCAGAGATGATAGAAGCCAGATTGGAGCACTGCTGAAAGCTGTTGTTCTAGTGTAAGCCTACAGTCTAAAATGACCCCAAGATCCTTCATTTCATCAACAGCTATAGGAGATTGGCCACCCACTGATGAAAGAGCAAGTCCTCCCATCACCTCTGTGTCCCAGGCCCAGCTCAGTCACCCTGACTTCTGTCCTTCCTAGGCCAAAACATAGCCTGTTTGAGGTTCTGTTTTTCCTGGGTCAAGACATAGACAGTTTGAGGCTATCCAGTCATTAATCTCAGCAATAAATCATCCCCACACCAAAGCCACAAAATCCACACCAGGAGAGCAGGATATGTACAGTTGAGTATCATCTGGATAACAGTGAAACTCAACATCACACTTTCTAATGATCGCCCCAAGGGCATCATGTAACCAGAGAACAACACGGGGCAAGGGGCAAGCCATGAGGAACCCCACAGGATAGAACAGAGGCTCCAAAGATGAAATTACCTAAGGTTGCCTTCTGTGTTCTCCAAGTTATGTAGGAATTGGACAAACATAATATTGTGCTTCTGAGACCCACATAGTTCCTCAGTTGATCCAATAGCTCCCAATGATCAAGTGTATCAATTACCAACAAGAGATCCAAGAGGACCAAGATGGAACAAAGTTATTAGTCCCTCAATAGAAGGAGATCATGAGTCACCAATGTGAGTGCAGTCTCAGTATTAAGATGGAGCACAATTGCTGATTGGAGAGGTTCATAGATGGCAAACATCTCCAGAAGATCCACAAGTTGCTCCACCTCCACCTTCTCGATAACCTTCACTAAAAATACTGGTCTGTAATTTGCTAGAAAGTCAGGGTCCAAGGGATGCTTTTTCAGGAGGGGTCTCTATCACAGCCTTTTCCAGGGCAGATGGAAAAACACCCTCCCTCAAAGAACCACTGACTATCTCAGTGAACACCACACCCAATGACTCACCACAGTCCACAAGCAGCCAGATTGGTCTTGGGCCAGCATACAGCTGGTGCAGTGCAAACTAGAGACTATCCATAGCACCTCATCCTCACAAACTGGCCAAATCATATTCCAGGTAGGCAGATTTACATCACCAAAGGAATGACCACTACCGGCCAATTACAGGCCACTCAAAGAGATACCCAAATGAATAGAGGACACTTTGTCAGGCAAAAACTATCCAAACTTGTTGCACATTTCTGCTGAAAAAGCTCTGACTGACTGAACAGGAAGGATTTTTTTCATCAGTATTTTATCCCCATGTCACCTTTGGCCTGCCACCTTCTGTGTGGTCCCCCGAGCCCTGTCACCTGAATTCCCCAGGACTTACCTTCTCCCCTGGTGTCCTCCATTTGCAGGATTTATTGTAAGGGTGCCTGGTTACCAGTGTGGGGCCTGAAAAGGCCTGGACATCATCCTCTGGCCAGAGGGTTTTTTCCTCCATAGTCATTACTCCTAAGCCACACATGCATTGGGGTGATGAATGAGCTCTGCCTCCATGAAGAGGTCCTAAAACACCTATGATTGGCTTTTCTGCTTGTATGCCAAGACTGTGCTACCACCTGGACATCTCAAGATGGCAGACAAGCAGCAGGTCACCCCCCCATGGGAGGAGAGCCATCCTTGGGATGCTCAATCCTCCCTCCCTCCCTCCCTCCTCCAAAAGCCTCCAAATACAGATGCTGCAAAATTAAATTTTGCTGGAGAAATTACCACAAAATCTGCAATTTCACTGTGTGAAACATTTCACGAAATTCCACCATTATGCAAAATTTTTCGTCAGGTGTGAAATTGCAACATTTCACCTGCAAAATGCAAAATTTCACCCAAAAGTCACCAAATTTCACCTGAATTTTGTCATTTTGTGGTGAAATTTTACATTTCATAAATTTCACATTTCAAGGTGAAATTTCATTTACCAAACCAAATTTTGCCAGAAATAATTCACAAAATGTACGAATTTTGCAAAATATTTTGTGGAATGAAATGTTCCAATTTCGCACATCTTTATCCCCAAATGACCAAGCTCATTTCCAAACCCAGGTTGCTGGTAAGGCAGGAGGTAAGATGCCGAGTGCCTCAGCACTCCATGCAACTGGGCCAGCAATGACAGGAAGGATTTAGCAACCTGTCAATAGTGCAAAAGATCTGAGTTGGATGTTTTTTCCCCACAGTAACAGACCTTGACAGGAACTCTGTCTATTTCAGATCACTTGCCTGTTGATACTTGCCATAATGAGTTCTCAGTACCAACTTGTCTCCTCAGAACAGAATCTTCTCCAAAAAGCTTTCAACTTCGGTCCCTTAATTTGCAAATGATGCAGCCCATTATAGTGCTATGGTGTGCTACAATGGTACATCAAGGACCGAAAATGGTAGGATGCAAAACAGTCTAAAGCAATGAAGAGAAAAATATTATCATGCTCCATGGCCTTCTCAGAACACTGTGCACAAGCCAGCAACATACCAGTGACATTTACTACTTCCTGGAGGTTGCATGGCTCCAAATTATGTTTCAGATGGTATCAAATGATTTCCAGGGAGATTAACCAAACAGGCAATCCCACAAAGGAAGAGCACTGCATGATTATCTTATAAGAAGACTGGATCAACCTTGACTTCAATATGTTAATTGCTTGATTGTCCCATGTTAAGGTGGTAGGAGATGTGCTGTGGTTGGTTTGTAGATTGATAGTCTTTTTGTAACAAAGTGCTCTGGGAGAGGAAGGGAGGTATGGGAGGGAGGCGGGGGAAGAATCTGGTTCTTATCTTAAGGGAGAAGGTGGGTTGTTATAATTCTTTTATGGTATGACGCTCTTATTTATTTATTTTTTTCGGTATGGTTTGATTTTTTTTTGTAAAGTTTAATAAAGTATATTAAGTTAATTAAAAAAAATCCTTGACTGCACTAATGTCAAGTCCCAATGAAAGGATCAGGTCCAAAGTTTGGCCATGTTGATGAGTTCCACGTGAAACTGTCTATGTTACTCTAGTCCCAGAGAAGACAAAAAGTGGGGGGATTTCTGTCCAAAATGTGATTATTCATCATCAACCCAGGCATTGAAATCTCCCAGCATGAACAGTCTGAGGGTACCAAACAGTTGTTCAGCATTGAAGTTCAAAAACTCCTGCAAGAAATCACTCTTACAGGCAAAGTGTCAGTATATAAGAATGATCCCACCACTAACACCTGAAACACATCTAACCACCACATATTCAAAGGACCTGAAAGATCCCATGGGGAGCACAGTGAGTCCCAAGGTTCATTCAATAAAAATAAATTTCACTACCTATTCATTTAAACTTCTGAATCATACTTCAAATAATACAACAAAATAATAGGTGGAAGGGAAAAGTAAGTAGAATAACAAAGCAAAACAGTTGCCACTGGAATGTATTTCAAAATGCAGCTCATAGTTTGTCACAGGTCAGTGACTCTACACATGCTGCCACTAAGAATAGAAAAGCCATCCATATAATTAACAGCAACCACCAGAGACACAAATGAATGGAATGAATCCAGAAAGATAATGTTCCAGCACCAGTCTAGTGTCACCTCACTAGAGCAAAATAATAAAAATCCAACAAAATACACATGGGCAGGGGGGCACTATACACCTCAGTTATCAGCCCCAAAATACTCTCCCAAAATGAGTAAGTGACTGATCAACAACTGGATCCAACCCTATAATGGGGAATCAGTGAACCTGGGGATAACAGCTGGATTCACACCTACTTGTCCACAAACCTGGTGGACTCAGGTTGGGATACAGCACAGACAAGTGCACATTGGGACCAGTACAACACTTTAGCACTGGGATCTTCATGCTGACTGTTCTCCTTTAAACAACCAAGAGAAAATAGGAGGTTAGTTCAGCCTCAATTGAAGCAGAAGATATATTAGAAATGCATTGGAGACACCAGATCAGTTTGGAGAATCAGAAATCTGGATGATCGGGTTCCATGCATTTCAATAATGACGTCTGTGCTCACTGTGCCCTCAACCCACTGTGCACTTGCCCCAGCTCCAACACCAGCAGTTTCTGAACACTGATGTACATTGACCCTGCTTTTGATGGCATAAATGATTACTGACAGGATAAAACTGTAAACGTTTATTAACAGGCACACCGGCAGCTCCAACACCAGTGGTGTCACTTTCTCTGTTAACAGCTACAACACACTTCCTCTACCCCACTTCACATGCTCTTTCTTCCTCCTTATGATGGTCTCCTTCCCTCCACCCAGCTCAAACAGTAGCAGGCAATCTTTTGTTAAACTTACTCACCATGGAAGTGTTGGCTCACTATGCTCCTCATCCAGCTTCTCCAGAAACAGTAGCTGGGGAAAGGGGGACTGCAAACTGATACTCTATGAAAAACCAGATGGCATGACATGGATTGTGTGGACCATGAAGGGTACCTAAATATGATAAAAATGCTCAAACCAGTGAATAAAGATGCCAGCTCTCTTAGTGTTCCTGTGCAAGCCATTCAGAAAAACAAAACAAAAAAACAACAAAATTTACCAGAGAAAGAGTTATGACAGCAGGTATGGTCCAGGTATGGTCCACACTTCCATTTCCATCTCACCACATGGTTCTCTCCCAAGATGGTTTCCTGCTACAGTATGCTAGATATGGTGAGTCATTATACTTTCTATACTCAACATGAGTGGCCCCTTGAGGCAGAACAACAGTATGACACTGATTGTCCAATCCCACGTATCCTATCCTCATCTGAAGCAATGAGGGACAAGGGTCTAGTCCATTAGAAAGGGGTTTGTGATGCCGGCTGTGTTGCGCTGAGTGAAGGGGTTCACTCAGCACACTGTTGACCCAGGTTCATGCCCCATGCCCTTATACCAGGAGTGGAGTCTGGCAGGGAGGGGTATCACAATTGTCCATTGGATGCTTCCCTCCCAGGGGGGTGGGTTTCACTTGGGATCCTGTGGGTGGAGTGGTGGTGTATTTTGGGATGTGATGCCTCCACACACCCCCAAACTCCCCCACTACAGGCTGCCCTGTGCTCGCACAAGGCTGAGAACTCTGTGGGAGAGACACAGAAAATGGAAAAATATACACCCCAACCAAACAGATGATGAGCGCCCAGATCCTGCCACCTGAAGCCCCACAGTCAGCCTGGAACCAGCCCCGCAGCTCCTGGAGTATGTGCCACTGGCTGCTAGAAGTGAGTCCAGAAAGTCATAGTGGAAGGCAGGCCCCCACCAACACAGCTGCTGCTCAGCAGTACATCTTGGTTGAGGAGGGCTGGCAGCAGGTTTACCAACACAGTGACCCCTACAGCTGGGCCAGGGAGCTTGCTTCTTCTGCAGGGGAAGCTGTGGCTCTACAAAGCTGAAAGAGACACTGCCTCATCCAGGGGAGATGGGAGGGAAACAAATTTGGGAGGCAAACCTACTGCTGGCCAGAAGAATAACCAACATGGAAAAAATAAGCTGTGTGTGTCAACTCTTCAATCTCTTGCTCAAAGGCTGGCCAAGTAATAAGCGCCAAAGATTTAAAAATAACATTAGTAATTAAATAGAGAATAGTGGTTATTCAACTGTGTGCTATGTTTTTTTTTTTACACACTCAAAGGGTGTGATGACCCATAAACCTCAAGAGTGAAGCTCAAGAGGTTTATGAGGTCACCACACCCTAGGGTGTCTAAACAAAATCCATAACACAATGGTTGCATAGCCTTTATATTTTTATAATTGCTGGTGACTCCCTTTTTGTTTTTATTTGAACTGCAAGAAAGACTAGATGTGAATGTAGAATCAAATGCCCTTATTGTAAAATTTAAATGTGAGGAAACCTTTAGTTAGTGTGAAAAATGAATTAAATTTGAAATAAGCAAGAACAATTAATTTATACATTCAAATTAGAATCTAAATGTTAGCATTTTGTGTACATTCCGAATAATTTGTTCAGTTTCTTTGTGAGATCCAGTTCATTGAGAAACTCCTGTACTGTAGCACATTTTTTTAATGATTTACAACTTTAGAAACCAATCTACTTATGTTACCGAAGTACTGTCTCTTGTTTGAAAGTCTGTTGCTGGGTATTCATGGTGTTTCTTCTTAGTTTGGCTCCATTTCAGGGTCAGGAAACAGGTTCTGGAGGTTGCCTGTGATCTGAAAAATAGTTAGGGAGCATGTGAAAATTCAGTTTGTAAACATCTTTTTCGCAGTACTTCTACTACTTAAAAAATGGTATTCTGTGGTTGAACTTGATATAATTAGTAGATTAATGTGGTTTTGGAATTAGACTTACCTGAATGTGGCCATCAATCTGAATCTGTGTCAGACAGTACTCAGGGATGTCTTCTTTTAGTAGTAGAGTGGTAGTGGTTGATGTTTGTGGACACTCCCTGGTTGATGACACAGTTGGGCCCAAACAACTTTGCAGGCTGTGAGTTTCTAGTTGGGAGGAAACTGTGGATGAATTTAGAGTAATTTCAGTGGGATGGCTTTCGTGGTATGGCACAGGTGTAAGTGGGCAAACAGGTACCGTGACACATCAGCAGTTCTTTTTAAAGTTCCAGTTTTATTTAATCCTTCTTCAATAATTGTTTGCAGCAGGACAAATTCAGTACAACAAACTAAGTTTGACAGCTTAGTCTCAATTTTAGCACAGAAAATAAACACTGTTTCACTCCTTAGAACACTTTAACACAGTTCACCGAAGTTCACCTCCAGACCCAAGATCAATCTAACTACCTGAACCATATGTTCAACTTTTATACCCTGAAGGGGTCAGGTGACTTCATAAACCCCTACCCTATACTTTATTTTAAACAGTATTTCTTTATATACATCATTTTAAACGTATAGAACATGTCTAAACATCATATTTCATTATAACATTTTAATTCTGTATGGAGAAGTAAATTACACTCTTTCTTTAAGGGTTTTTAATATATTTTCTAACCCCAAGAAGCAACACCCCTTTCCTTAGCATAAATGAAAGGGAAAATTGGACGGCCAGCTCTTAAGCACAAGCTACAGCTGAAAGTGCCGGAACTCCAGAGCTCCACAACGCTCAAAATCCCCTCGTTTCAAGACCAACACCAAATCAACTCCAAACCACAGGAATTCACCTATGGAGGGCAAGAAGAGCAATTCTCCCTATTTTAAAAAGTGAAAAGTTGAATTTACTAAGAACTAGAGGGCTAAATGCTTTCACGACTGTGAGCACTAATGAGCAGGAACAGCCGCTCGTATACGAACAATCGCACTGGAGCTCAGTGGCAAGTCTTTAGAAAAAAAGCCGCTTTACCTAAAAGCCCTTTGTGCTAAAGTAAAACAGAGAACAGAAACATGAACCAAAAGGTCTTCTATTGTTTTACAACTAATCAAGAGACAAACAAGTCCTTGAAAGTGCAGCAAACTGCATAACAGGGCTCCAACTATTTATCTATATAGCACCTTACAAAGTATTTTACAGAGGGCTGTTTCCTTGCAATAAAACCCTCAAAACAGGCTTCCTCGGGGGGGGGGAGAGAAATCTCAGACGCTGGAAAATATTCAATATATGTTATTCCTAATAACCGGAGCATAACTCAAACTCCAAACACCCATATAAAATGGGAAAAACAAGGGAGGAACTGAGGAGGGCAACCAAAATGATTTGGGGCTTGCGGGACAGGACCTATGGGGAGAGGCTCGAAGAGCTAAATACGTACACATTGGAAGAGAGAAGGGACCGGGGGACATGATAGAGGTCTTCAGGTACATGAAGGGGGTAAATAGGGGAGGAGCAGTCAGGGTGCTTTGAAGGAAGGAGGAGGGGCAACTACAGGGCATGGGTGGAAGCTGGAGGGGGAAAGATTCAGGGGAGAAAGGAGGAGGTGCTACTTCAGTGAGAGGGTGGTGGAGCCATGGAATGCGCTGCCCAGGGGCTGGTGGAGGCAGAGACAATGGAGGTGTTCAAGAGGGAGTGGGACAGATACAGGGGAAAGGTTCTAGAAGCAAAATTCAGTGCTGCGAGAATATCCGGAACTGGGAAGGGAGAAGCCAGAGAAGGCGAGGGGGGCAGCAAGGTCAGCTCCCAGGGTGGGGGATGACCAAACGATCAGACATGAAAGACCATTAGGCCTATTCTGCTGGGATTTTAGCATATTAATATGTTAGTATTATTAGTCCAGCACTTGCAATACCTATGCAAGTCTTTATCCCAACGGCTGATATTTCAGCCTATCAGTTTAAAATACTTTTGAAGCTTCAGAACACTCTATTTCTTCTTCTCACAAACCATTATCTGCTATTTTTAAACTATGGTTTTGAATATTATAATCAAACAATGTGCTCCCTCTCTGGTCAAAGAACGCTAGCTTTAATACAGAGAAGCTGAATAAAAGACTGGAGCCAAGAAAACATGCTCGGCATCCTATACCTTATTTTAAAGGTTCCTTTTATTCCTGCAACTTTAACATTTGTATAAAACATGTCTTTATACTTTATTTTTATATAATGAGCTGACTAGGGAGGTTTCCAAAAAGTAGTCAAGAAAAGGGGAATGCCATTTAGTTAAATCTAAACTTTATATTTTTAAAGCAACAGATCAAGGCACAAAAGCCATTTTAAGCTGCAAACTATTTTTAACAATTAATATTTAACTCATTTGTTTAATTGTTTGTAATTGCCCATACTTCTAACCCAAAGGTAAGGGGAAAACAAATGTCTTAACCCAATATTTGAAATTCCCCAACTCTCACAGAGCCACTCTGTCACACTCCTCCCTGCTTAAGTGGGCAACCATTTCTTTGGTTGTCCTACTTCATTAAATCCTCCTAAGCTCAAAAAGGGAGGAGGGAGAATTTGCATAGCTCTGGCCCACCTACACCTTAGAGTGCCACCCCAGGGTCCCTTAGCACATCAATCAGACTACCTGAACTGACACTCAACAAAACTTTACCCTGGGGCTTGCATTCTATATTAACACTGAATGCCCTATGATCAGATTCTGTATCTCCAACTGTGAACCACATTTAACTTCTAAATTCTTGCTAGTTTGTCCAGTTTCTGGATAATCTGTAACACCATAAGATACCATGTCTAAAACATTTTACGCAAATTTGTTTTCTTTACCCACATTGACTATTTCTGCCACTGAAATCTGTGTACTATGCAGAAGTGAAATGTTAAGATTTGTTTGTGAAATGTTTTCACCATATATATGAAAAGTAGTTTTCAAGCCAGCAGTTAAATTCTCTGAACTGTTATTTTGATTTATACCTTATTCATATTCTGGAACACATGATTTTTCTTCTCTCACATCAACACCTTCACTTTCATTACTGACAGCAATAGGGCAGCAGTCAAAATAACATTGTTAACAGTCTCCTATTCACTGAATAACATCTCTTAAGCAAACAGGCTATTACTTTCTCTATCTCAAAATAGAATGCAGTAAAACTAAAACAAATGCAACAAAGACAAGAATATAAATATAATAGGACAGAATAGAGACGGCTGAAGGCGGCCAACCCCTCAGTCGTTTAAGGAAAATATAAACAGAAAAAAAAATACCTCATAACTTTAAGAAGATCACTGAAACAGACTTAAGTATATGCATTCCTTCAGTGAAATAAGATCAGGTCTTTACCCTTATTGAAACTGTACCAGTCAATTACCCTGCACACAGGATAATGGAAATCCCATTGTACTCATCCCATATATTAGTGTACCAAATTGTTTCCATTGAGTGTTCTCCATCCTATCTGTCTCACTCTCTTTTCAGACAGTATTCCATGATATGGACATTCCTAATTCTCAAACAGTTTATCCCCAAAATCCTATTTAATCTTCTCCAATAAAGGGTCATAACTGTACTACCCAGGTCAGGACACCTCAAGCTATCCTAGCCTAGTACAAATGTTTTGGGGCACCTACCATCTAGCATCCCTTTAAGTAGTAACCCCCTCATTGCTCTCAACAATTAATAATTGCCTGAAATATACCAAGGTTTGAGTCCTTTACAGGAAGCCTCTTAGGTACACCATATGCACAGGGATATTCCTCTAGTCCCCTCACCAACTGTATTACCCTTTATGAAACATACAGTAACAGCAGTACCCACTGTGTACATTTACCATTCTATTATTATTAAGGGCATCTAAATTAGCATACCCCTTTCCTACTGTGTAAAACTATGAGCTTCTACCATCTACAGCTCATATCCCTTTGAATCACCCTCCCCTTTTTCCAAGGGAGCCAATTATTACATTCTTTTCCCTTCTGAGCTATACTCATTTCAGTTTGCCATATCTGTCTGTCTGTTCTGAGTGGCTGCCAACCTCCTTAAATAAAGAGCCACTTGACTATACATCCCAGGCCAATAAAAAGAAGGAATGAAATGCCCCAAAACTTCCTCCTGATTCATGTACTTAGTGTTTATACATAATGCATCTAAAACATCCTTTCTATATCTACTAGGTACCACCACCCTAGAATCCACCTGCTTAGTATGGAGGTTTAGTCTCATGTGGTACAATACATCATCTTTTACTTCATACCACCATAACTGCCCTTTTCCCCCATCCATACCTGTTCTATCCTTATTCAGAGTAACAGAGCTACTTATCTGTTGAATTTCAGGATCCTCAGCCTGTACAGTTTTCCAGCAAGCAACAGAGAAATTAATAACATTTTTTTCCAACATTATCACATGTCAATAAACAAGTCCCTTTGGCAACTACTGCCTCTTCTGTTTTGCTTGCATCCTTCACCCCAGATACCAAAACTGTCTCACCTGGGGACTTGTCTGACATTGGTCTTCCATCATCTCCATCATCTCCAACCCAATACATTCCCTGGAACATGGTTAGACAGGAAGCTGGTCCTCAACACAGTCCACACAATCCACACAGGACATCTTTTCAGCCATCTTCACAGGCCTTTGAAACACAGAATTGTCCCTTATTACCATCAATTGGCTCAACACCTCCTGGTACCTTCATTCTGCTTCTTTCCACCAACTTTCTGCCTCCATCCAGTGGTTAAACAGCCATCTTATGGCATCTATTCAATCACTCTGCTCAGTCTTCTGATCAGTCAAGGTTTCACAGTGGTTCCTCATTTTTAGCATAGACTGTTCAAGCAAGGCCTCACCATCATCCCAGAACCGTCACTCAGCTGGCTCCATCCATGGGACAAAGTCCTCTCACCAACAGCCAATAAAGAAGAACCGGTTCGATGTATTGTCCTGCTATGCTCACTGCCAACCAGACCTTATGCAGATCACAAATACCTCACTCCTGGTACCATATGTAGTAGGGCGCAGGTGTAAGTGGGCAAACAGGTACCGTGACACTTCAGCAGTTCTTTTTAAAGTTCCAGTTTTATTTAATCCTTCTTCAATAATTGTTTGCAGCAGGACAAATTCAGTACAATGAACTAAGTTTGACAGCTTAGTCTCAATTTTAGCACAGAAAATAAACACTGTTTCACTCCTTAGAGCACTTTAACACAGTTCCCTGGAGTTCACCTCCAGACCCAAGATTAATCTAACTACCTGAACCATATGTTCAACTTTTATACCCCGAAGGGGTCAGGTGACTTCATAAACCCCTCCCCATACTTTATTTTAAACAGTATTTCTTTATATACATCATTTTAAATTTATAGAACATGTCTAAACATCATAATTCATTATAACATCTTAATTCTATATGCAGAAGTAAATTACACTCTTTCTTTAAGGGTTTTTAATGTATTTTCTAACCCCAAGAAGCAACACCCTTTTCCTTAGCATAAATGAAAGGGAAAATTGGCTGGCCGGCTGTTAAGCGCAAGCTACAGCCCAAACTGCAGGAACTCCAGAGCTCCACAATGCTCAAAATCCCCTCGTTTCAAGACCAGTACCAAATCAACTCCAAACCAAAGGAATTCACCTACGGAGGGTAAGAAGAGTGATCCTCCCTATTTTACAAAGTAAAAAGTTGAATTTACTAAGAACTAGAGGGCTAAATACCTTCATGACTGTGCACACTAATGAGCTGGAACAGCCGCTTGTATATGCACAATCACACTGGAGCTCAGCGGCAAGTCTTTAGAGAAAAAGTCTCTTTACCTAAAAGCCCTTTGTGCTAAAGTAAACAGAGAACAAAAACATGAACCAAGAGATCCTCTATTGTTTTACAACTAATCAAGGGACAAACAAGCCCTTGAAAGTGCATCAAAATACATAACAGGGCTCCAACTATTTATCGATATAGCACCTTACACAGTATTTTACAGAGGGCTGTTTCCTTTCAATAAAACCCTCAAAACAGGCTTCCTCGAGGGGGGGGGGAAGAAATCTCAAATGCTGGAAAATATTCAATATATGTTTTTTCCTAATAACTGGAGCATAAATCAAGCTCCAAACACCCATATAAAATGAGAAAAAGAAGGGTTGAACTGATTATTAGTCCAGCACTTGCAATACCTATGCAAGCCTTTATTCCGATGGCTGACATTTCTGCCTATCTGTTTAAAATACTTTTGAAGCTTGAGGACACTCTATTTCTTCTTCTCCCAAACCATTATCTGCTATTTTTAAACTATGGTTTTGAATATTATAATCAAACGAAGCGCTCGCTCTCTGGTCAAAGAACGCTAGCTTTAATACAGGGAAGCTGAATAAAAGACCGGAGTCATGAAAACATGCTCAACATCCTATACCTTATTTTAAAGGTTCCTTTTATTCCTACAACTTTAACATTTATATAAAGCATGCCTGTATACTTTATTTTTATAGAATGAGCTGACTAGGAAGGTTTCCAAAAAGCAGCCAAGAAAAGGGAAATGCCGTTTATTTAAATCTAAACTTTATATTTTTAAAGCAACAGATCAAGGCACAAAAGCACTTTTAAGTTGCAAACCATTTTTAACAATTCATCTTTAAGTCATTTATTTAATTGTTTTGTAATTGCCCATACTTCTAACCCAAAGGTAAGGGGAAAACAAATGTCTTAACCCAAATATTTGAAATTCCCCAACTCTCACAGAGCCACTCTGTGACAGCTTTGTGAAAAACTTGCTGGAGTCTGGACTTCCTTTAAGGCTTTTGAGGTACTTGGGACAGCAGAGTTATCTGGCACCTGATTAAAAATGTTGGAGATCTGCAGTTGTTTTTTTCTTCACTCAATACTGAGTATTATTTATACTTTGCATGTTTTTATGACCTGAGATCTGCTGGACCTCCTTATGTGCTATATTGGTATCTATTATTTGCTGAATTGCTGTTTTGCTGGTACTATGCATTGTTATATGTTTTTCTTGTGGGATGCCAGCTGATTGCTTTTTGGGGCACCATTTTTCTGTGTTTGGTCATTCCAATTTTCATGTTTCTATATCACAATGATTGCCCTGGTTTAAAATTTATATTTGGGGTGAAGTAGAATGGTTTTCTTCTGTGAGTGTGCTCTGGGGCCTGTTTGCTTTATATATGTCATATGCCAGAAGTATATTTCAGTTGGGCATTGATACATTTTCATAGAGCCTGGGGCAAACTGGTCTAACAACATGGATGTTTTCCCCTGTTCTATTCTTTGTTTGCCATTCTCTGTACTGTAGGTAGTGGCAACCTTCAGAATCTTTACCCTCCATGATGTCAACCCATCTTAACTCATACTGCTCCTTTGCTTGGAGCACAAAATGAAGTCCAATCTGAAAAAAAAAGAAAGTTTAATGAACAAGTAGAAGTCTTCAGTGAAATGGTTTCAGTGGTATAGAGAAGGTTAATGTCCTCAGCACTAAGGGGCTGTGCTTTGAGGGGCATGTTGCCCTTATCTAGTTTTTTAAAGTATCTTTGCTTTGCGCTCAGTGTTTTCTTAGTCTCTTGGAACTGTGTTTCATCACTTTAAAAGATAGAGACAGGGTAATTTAAGGAGTGCAGATGCCTGTCAATGCTTGCTAATGTGTCCCTTATAGTACTGGGCTCAAACTCCAAACTGTCACATTTTTTACACAGAATGTGAACTCTGCTAACAGTGTGTCAAACTGTTTTAGGGGAATTTCTGAAAGGTTTCTTAGTTCATTTTTCTGGCTGAGAAATTGATTCAATAATTTCAGGTTGCTACCTGTTTTCAGAGTGGTATTTACATTTTCTCACTGAGCTATGAATTTATGCCTTTCCTCTTCAATTGCTGAGGAGAAATGACTTGCCTTTTTTTTCACAGAGAACTGCTGGTGCCATTTGATACAAAGTGAAGGATGGTGCCCGACTTGATGGTTAGCTGTTTGCCAACAGATGACAACTGTAAGTGTAGAAAAAACTAGGTTCTCGAGACAGTGCTTGTGGTGGGTGCACACACAGCTGTGCAGGAGTTTGACTCAGAATGCCGTAATAACCAGACAGCCGTTATTATGGCATTTGAAAGTGGACGTCCACATATGTTTAAAAGGGGGTCGCCAGTAATTATAATTGAATGTCATGCACGTTTATGAAATTGTGGAATGTTGTGATACTTTTGTCGAAATCATGTCCATACATTTTTCCAAATCATAGACTTCAGTTGCGATTGTAAAGGAAGGTAAAGGCTGGGTAAAACAGCAATAAGGTGGGATTTACAGGAAGCTCCTTAGTAAAATATAGTATTACCATGCATTGGGTCACTGTCTTGAGTGAAAAAACATGCAAAATAGCCAAGGACATCACTGTGTACTAGTCTGACTTCTTAAAATGTGCCCAATGCCTTCTAGAGCTTACTGACACAATGACATGTGAAGCGCATGCATGTGCAGCATTGTTTCTGTACAATGCCCATGTTGACACTTTAACAATCCTGTAGATAACATTGCATATTTTTACCATTTGAAACAATGGTATCAAGTGATGCAAAGCCTTACAACTAGTTATGACTAGGCCACCGTGACAGAAGTATGTGGATATCTTTAGTCATGATGGAGCACAATGCTGAGCATCACTGTTGCAGGAGTGCTAGAGGGATACTGCAGGATTGTGATGCTAGTGCAGGTAAGGTGAGTCAGTGGTGATAAGTGCTTTGTAAAAGTTAAATTCCACAAGTGGAAATCTAGTGGTATTATCTATTATGCATCCATAGATTTTTCAGCAAATATTAGCAATGAGTAATTTCTAAAGTATTCAGAAAACATTTTACCTTACCAAATCACCTTTATCCAGCATAATTAAATTAATTACAAGACATATTTACTTTGGTATGTGTTCCTGCATTTGCAGTTCCACTATAAACACCCAACTATTTTGAAAATTCTCACACAATTCAACATATAATTAGTCTGTAAAATTTTTAACCCCTGTAACTTACAATTTATGTAAACAATTACTTCAATATTTAGCAGTTTCTAAGACTCTTCTAAGACAGTATGTATATCAATGTTCAATTATCTAGCTCCAAAGGTGGCTAAGTTGTAATCATAGAAATATTTTAAGAAATGGTCACATAAATAATAAATTGTCATAATTTGAGTCTATTACATCCCTGTCCCTTCTTCAAATGTCATAAAGATTGAAAGCTTTTTAGGGGCACTTCCACACGGTATACATGCCAAATACCAGATCTTTAGCTATAATACTGACCAAGGTATGACCAATTAAAGAAGTTCAGAAACTTCTACAAATATTTGTGAATCTTCATGAAAATTCCATTACTATAGATGGGTGAAGTTGGCTAAAATCACTCTGAAAAGTAATCCATGAATTCAGCACAATTTGTGGAGTGCAGAGCAATCTGAGAAGTATGAAGTGATCACCACGAAGTATGAAGTTTTAGCCTCAGAGTGTGGAACTTCGTCCACTAAAATTCATTTTGTGGGCAAGATTCCACACTTCTCATTGAAAAGCTTTGTGATTAGGGTGCAGTCAAAGTTCCTGAGGGCAGAGAAAATGTCGCAAACTGCATGAATGGGAATTTTGGCCACTTCCCAGGCACTTCACTGGCGAATTAAAACTTTGATACAGCTCTATCCATGAATCCAATTTATACATGTGTATATCGCATTTGAAGGCTTACAAGCACTACCAGTGTATCTGTTAAAGAAAGAAGTAAGTGCCATACTGCCAAATTATTTCATTAAACAAGCATTAGTTTCAAACAAGAGGAATTGTGATGAGGACTTCAATTACCTCATCTTATGGTAACATCTATATCTCTAAATGTTAATAGGATGTTATCTACAAAGATGCATACAATTTTACTTTTTAATACATCATTATGTACAAATGCTACATTGAATACATTTTCTTTATTTGCAATGGTGTTAGGAGAAACTGATTTTCTTGAACACTGTACATTTAAGAAAGACTGCAGAGTTTGAAATTCAAATTCAGCTCTAATGAGATTAGTCTCCCATAGCTGGAATTGAACATTTATAAATATCTGGATAAAATCTTGACAAGTCTCTTTTAGGGAAGAAGCCAAATACAATTTTACATGTTAATTGTCTTTACCAGTGGGATTTAACAATAAGCTTGCATATGGAAAACTATTACATATTAAATGCAACTGCACTTTGAATATGGATTACCTTAAGAAGGAAAAGCAACTGATTGCATGATTTGAACAAAAAAAGAAATAACCAAAACAGAGTTTTAAGTGATGCTAACAGGAACATACACCAAGCTGAGTGGTCAGCACTTTTGATAGACAAAGAACAAAATCCATACAGGAGATAACATTAGTAATTATTACTCAGCACAGTTTGGTAAAATCAAGGATTTTTTTTTATTATTTTACATTTGAATTTGTTCTGTCCTGGTTCTTTTCCCCATCTGTGTTGAGTGACCACTCAGCCCCATTTCCTCCAGCTGCAGCATTCACTTTTAAACCCCTTGTTTAACCCCCATGACAGGGCCAGATTGAGATAGGTCCTCCCTTATGTGAGCACCTACACATAGTGAGAGGCAAAGTGGGTGGTAAAGAGCCTACTGTACTGGATATCATGCTGCAGGCCAGTGAATGTTATCAACAACAGCAAACAAGAAACACACTTGAAAAAGTGCTGGAAGTCTGAATATGCATATAAAAGCTAGCTTTATTGAAACCATGGGATAAATTTTATATCCTGGTGTCCTTCCTCTGCAAAACTCGGCACACTAGCACTTCATTGCATGCGGGGAAAATGTAGCTTGCATGTCACTAGTAGAGCCATCAGGCATCTGCTCTCTCATCCATTTTCTTCTGCACTTCCTCCTTTGGTCAGCCAAGTGGCAGTGCTGCAGCAGACCCTTTTTCCAGCCCTTCATGGAGAAGGAGATCATTTTCTGGGATACTCAATCCTGTTTTCCCCTGTCAGCCCTTCAATGATTCAGGCTTTGGGCCTCAAGATGGATCCACAGCATCATGAGTTGTAGGCATGCCACTTTGCCAACAGATCAAATTTTGAACATTTTTTTAAAGAATGGACCATTATTAAAATCCATAGAGAAGGGAGAACTACAGTTTGAGCAGTGACTGTGGATAACAGCCAAAATAATCAAAAATCAGCAGGATACATTAACAAAAAGATGCCATTCCTTCTGAAGAAAGGACTACAAAATGAACATTGTCAGGGACTCCACCACAAGGACATTTTCCCTGGGAGCATGTAAACATTACTTTGATAGTGCTGAAATGCAGCATATTTATAATTTAAGCAGAGGTAAACTATTGACATGCACAACTGTATCACTTGCAATACTGAGAATGTGGTACTGTATATACTGCATGCTTTTAATTGCCAGTGTGATCACATGAATATAGGCAAAACACTAAGACAGCTAAATGCCAGAATAATAGAACATCAACGTGTAATCCAAAGGAACATCATGAATTAACCAGTAACCAGACACTTCTGTTCTTTTTTTCTTTTTTGCAATTTAGTTAACATTATTGAGTTTTATGAAAACCAAATAACAATACAATGAATTACAACAACCTTTTAACAAGAAGCATTAACAAGAAATCAAAGGGAGTACTAACAATTACTAACATTAAACAGTAATATATAAAAATTTCAGCCCCCTCCCAAAATTCTACTAACAATAAAAAGTCTTAAGGAGAACCCCCCCCAAAAAAAGAGAAACAACTCCCCAGGTGGACATGCATGATAAAATAATGTGTATTAGGTGGACATAGGTAAAAGAAAAGCATACATCCCTGGAAGGTATAAAAACAATAAATGAAAAAGAACAATAACAAGAGTGGAATCAGTCCAGTGGTAAAAAAAAAACTAAGTTAAAAAACAATATGGCAAAGATCACGACGCAAAATCATTGCTGTTGAGTTATAAGAAGCAGTGCATGAAAACTCTCCCAACACAACTTACATGTTCAGGTATTTTTATATAAAGTACATGCTATAGATCTTTCATCATTCAAGACAAGTAACATTTCATGAACCCATTCCAGTCTTGTAGGAAGGGACACATCCTTCCAATGATGAAAGATTAACAAGTTAGCCACTGCAGAAATCAAAGCATTGTGGACTGTCCTGGGTCCCCAGAATGGTGGTCCATAATGCCGTAAAATACAAATTTCAGGAGCAAAATTCTCTGTTAGGCCTACATGTGGGTTCAATCTATTCTGAAAAGAATCTCAAAAAGAACATATTAAAGGGCATTGTGAAAGAAGGTGGAATAGGGTGCCCCCTACATGGCTACATCTTGGACAAACTGAGGAAGGGGCTTTTCCCATTCAATAAAATCCTGAAGGGGAGTAGTATAAGTTATGAAGGTTATTCAACTGAACTAGATGCAGTCACTCTTGCTTTATATACTTATAAATATCAAACCAAATTAACTGACCTGGTGGCACTGAGGGTTTTTATTTAGATCTAGGATTACAAATACCTTTGAGTCAAGGCTCTTTTACAAATGTTCCATGTCAGTTGAGGCACTGGAAGTCACACCTCATGCCATGCCAGTGACCCAGGTCTGGGTCAGCAGGGGGATGCCAGAAGATGGATTGAGTGGCCAAATGGCAGCACTCCTCTCCCAGGTGGGGACTGAGTCATGTCCACTGCAGGTCTGCCCCTGGGTGAAGGCCTGAGGGTAGTGCAGATGGGAGCAGCTAGGCTAGGGAGAATGCCACAGATTGCTTTGTGTACATGCCTCCACACACACCCAAGCAACTATGGCAAGGGGTGGGGAGAAAAAGTGGAAAATGAAGCTGGAGACGCTCCATGATGGCCCTGCCGCACCTGCACTGGCCCCCCAGAGTCTGGATGTTGGTCTATGGGAGAGAGGGGAAAGTCGATGCTCTGTGCCCTCAGTCCTGTCATGGGGGGTAACCAATAAGGGATTACAGGGAGGGTTGTGTGTGGGAGAACCGGGTCTGGAGAGAGGACCTCTACCAGGGAGGAGCCAGAACTACCTGCCAGGTCCACCGGTGAAGGAAAAATGTGTATGAACAAAAATATCAGACCACATCTTTGACAAATAGGAGTCTTGTTTATTAAGAATGAGAGTGTTTTTCCAATAAAAGGCAACAGGACAGGTTTTATCCCAAAACAGTTGAATAGTATCTTTGCAAAGCTACAAAATGGGAGGGGATTGTAAGACATTTCTTTTCCAAGGAATGCACTATTTCAAGTCTTAGGGTTTTTTGGTTTGAAGAAGAAGAAAGTACACACAGAGGAAAGTGATATGAATACTAAATAACTCAAAACAGAAATAGTTTGGAAATTATGATTTCAAACTAGCCATACCCAAACATGACCTTGATGAAGAAATACATTGGTCAGCAGGGTATAATTTATAAATGACCAAGAAGACTTATTAAAGAGATTTATAGTGTGCAATGTAAAGATTAAGTAAGAAATACATGGTAACAACTTTAATTTGGATTTCTTTTCACCCTACAAATATAACATAGTACTGGATCATTTTAATATACAGCTTGCATTAACATTCACAGTATAATAGTACTATAATGTTGAATATGTTGTGCCGCAAATAAGCTTGTAGATAAGAAGGCATAACATTCATGTATTTATATTTATACTATATTAATTTAATTTGCCAACTACCTGGCCTGGTGGTGCTGAGGATTGAGATGCTGGATATTACACCTTGCACCACACTGGTGAACAGGGTTAGGATACAAACTCAGTTTTCCAGAGGTTGGCCAGGCAGGAAAGGGTAGACCATCTGGAGGATTGCTCTCCTCACCCAGAGAGGTAGCGTTTCAGTGCCCAGCATTAGCCTGGCCATGAGAATTTGCTGGGCCTCAGGCAGCCAGGGACTGATGAATAGGGGTGGCATCTGTTGACGTTCCATGTATGCATGTGTTTATAAAGATGTCTGGGCAGGCATTGCACGCATACTCCTCTGGGGGAAAAAAATGGGAAAATGGATTCCTGAGCTGCTGATGACTCCCAGCCATGCAGTAGCCCTTCACACCAACCTGCACCAGGCTACGCTGCCTCAGCAAGAAAGTGAATGTTGGAGGAAAAATCAAAGAAATGGGGCTGAGTTGGCTGGAGTCTAGAGTTCTGCTTGTGCTTAGAGAAAGAGATAGCAATAACTGAAAAAAAAAATGTTATGCCAAGTATTAGTAAATATTAGAATATATCTATGCCCTTGATCTCTCTCTCTACCACTTGAGAACAACATTTTTTATCTCCTTTTATTAGTCAACTTACAGTTGTTGCATCTCTATCTGATTACTGCTATATATCACCTGCAAATTCTATCAATACCATCAGGTGCCCTCCCCCCAATATTTGGGATATACTGTAGCTAATGAAGACACACTTTTATACATGCATACATTAGATCTAATTTTGGTACTAATGGATGCTGAGTAATACCAATTGGGAATGGTAAAAATACACTAAGGAAATGTGTTCATTTAAATGATGCCCCTTGTAAGTTGTGCTCTGTTCTTTAACCAGCCATTTGTAAAAACAAAAGTTATGTTTGGGAAATTCAGTTTGCACTCATGTTTCTAGGTACTGCTTACATATTGTTAGGGCTATGACATCATTCTCATGTTATGCTTGCATACGTGATGATTTCAGAATCTGGTGATGTCATCTGTGGCCACAGTCCTGATTCTACCACTAGAAGGCATATGAATTTCTAGGAACTTGGCATCCTCATTAATTGTGAAACAGCATTAGCAGTGGAAACTCAGAAATAAATGTAAAAATGTACCTTATTTGTTTATTGGATATTGTTGACTGAGTCGGCTTACTGATGTGTATGTCCCTTTTTCAGGAGCAGCCTGGAATACGTTACATATAGAAGAAGTCTGGAAATCATGTGGTACAGTACAATATTGTGTACATTGTGAACAACATAGAGGACATACTGAAAGTGTTAGTTATGATAGTTACAGCACTGAGGGTCCGTAATAATACATAACACATTCAGCAAACAAATCAATAAGACAAAGTGGCTTGTGCAGTGTTACAATTCAGAGAGCAATAATTTATTTATTTATTTTATTTATTTAAAAGTTAGTAACTGGGAATGGCACAATGAGCTGAGGATCATTTTCAGATGCAAGCCAGGAAGGGGAAAATGGAGTGAATACAGGGAATAATACAAGCTTTACAACCAAATTACAGCATACAATATACAAAATTTATAGTCAGTTATAAAGTACAGGAAGTTTATGAAAGGAATTACAGGAGGCATAAGTAAATAAGCAAAAACTACTAGGTTCAAAAGATGAGTGAGAAAGTAAAAGAAAAAAAAAGACTGATGAAGGAACATAGGCACCTTAGCATCTGTGGCAATGGTGGGACAGGGACTGGCTCAGCAGGGTAAAGAGCAATTTAATTTGAGGGTTTGGCAGCCTTTAAGTAGTACTTTGAAAGACTGGTATGTATGGCATTTCTAGAGAGGGGCAGGTAGCTCATTTCAGGGTTTATGTGCTATAGTATGCATGAGATGGACCAACTGCCAAATATGGTTAAGGTTCGAGGAACTTCCAGGAGGGTCTGGGAGGAGAAGAGGAGAGGAGCTGTCTTCTTGAGGGTGTCCAGGCCAGTATGTCTCTAAGACTGGGGAGAAAAATTGTTAGTGTCTTATAAGCCAGGGACAGGGATGGGTATAGAAGAACTCTATGGGAGGGAGCCAGTATAATGAGGTAAGGACATTGCAGTGGTGTTGAGGTTTCCTGTGCCAGATGCAAACCTGCTCATTTTGTAGTTTGTAGCTTAGAATCTATTAAACTCTACACCTTTCAGGGAAGAGAGGACTGGGGCTCTGTACAGCAGCATAGGAAGGAAGACTATTGGTTACAGACAGGTGGATTTTGTTATCTAGGGAGGATTTGAGCCTGTAGATTAGACTCAGTTTTTGTGTCTACCACTTCCAATTGGCACCCATGGATGTAGAGATCTGTAGGTGCTTGCTATGGTCAGGGCCTGGTTTTCTGTAATCAAATAGCATTGATTTCATTTTTTCGTGGTTGAGTATTAGTTGATTTGAGACGAAACATGCTTCAAGTTTGTTGAAGTCAGTGTTAAGTCCAGTTGTAATAACATTTGGGTCAGGGCTGGTTTATTTATTTATTTATTTGTTTACCAGGTAGGGGCACTGGACTGAGGGTGCTTTTTCAGGTGTAACCAGCACAAGAAACTTGCTAAACTAATATCAATATAACAAATGTGAAATATGACATACATAACAAAAATTAGACATCATTACAATTACAATAACACTTATTGTGTAAATAATATTTGTAATTATTCTTAAATTCATGCAATGAGGAGGGTAATCATAACAAGTCAGGTAAGCCATTCCAGAAATGAGGGGCAACAGCAGAAAAAGCATGGGCACTGACATCAGATTTGCATACTTTCTCAACCAAAACAATCCCTTTTGCAGACCTTAAACTAGGTGACACTTGTCTAACAGAAACTAAATCACAAAGGGAGGGCCCCTACAACAGGTGAGAACACAGTTTTATGAACCAAACAACCCAAAAATACTGAATACATAAATATGGAGATAACCAACCTAGCTGAGAGTACAGTACACAATGACATGTACACAAGAGGGCCAACAAAACAAAATGACAAATATTGTAAACAACAAAATGATTGTAATAGTCTGTGACACTCAAACCATAAAAAAGACTACCTGCATAATCAAAACGTAAGAGACAGCCTGTAGCAATTGCTTTTTGAGTATCCCAAAAAAACAAAACTGTTTCAATTTACAAAGTACTAATTTTATTATTAATAGCTTATGTTTAAATTATCAGAAATGGACAAAACAGAGTTAAGCAACACCTCTAGGTACTTAAATTGAAAAACCTGCTTTATTTGATTTCCAAGATTATCTTGCAGTCTGAGAGGAAGACCATTATTAATTGTGCTGTGAGTACCAAAAAATCATGGGTTTAGTTTTTTTTTCAGAGTTAAGAATCAATGAATTATAAAAAAAAAAAAACAAGCAGGAAAAAGTTGATCTCTAAATTCTTAGATACAGTACAAACATCCTTTCAGGGAGAAAAGAAATAGTAAAATCATTGGCATATAACAAAGAATTACAATATTTAAATAGACATGGAAGCCTCTTAATAAACAAAGTAAACATTAGCTGCCTTGAAACTGATCAGTGCGGTACCCCTTACCGATGTTACAATCATTTGAAGACACTGAGCCAACCCAAACATACTGAGTTCTACTGGCTAAATAACTCTTTAACCAACAGACTACACTGACAGAAAAAAACAAGGGAATGTAACTTCAGACAATGCGTATTATGATCAATAAGATAAAAAGCCTTGGCCAGGTCCACAAACATGGCCCCCGTCTCATGTCCAGAACCCATGCCATTAAGGACCACGTTTGTGAACCTGGCCAAGGCAGTCACAGTACCATAGCCCCTTTAAAAGCTGTGCTGCTGTGAGCATAAAACTTTATATTTCCCCAAATAACAATTCATCTGCCAATTACATTTCTTCAAGTACTTTATTAACAGGATTGAGAATTGAAATTCAATGAAAATCTTCAAGCATAACAGTATGTTTTTTTTTTTTTGACACAGGTACTACCTCTAGCATATTTCCTGCTATTGGGGAATAGTGGCAAAATTAAAGATAAGTTAAAAATTGAACATAGAGTAGACACTATAAAAGGGCCACAAGCTTCAAAAATTGGCCATCCAGACTGCTCCCACAATCACTTAGCTAGTCAGGTAATAATACTAATAATAATAATAAATAATAATAAACGTTATTGCACACAAGCACCTTTCAAAATTTCAAGGCGCTTTACAAAAGATTAAAATTGGAATGATAAAATCAATAGACACAGTGTAAAACAATAACACTCATTTGACAGGGTTCATTCATTCAGTACCATTAAAGGCCTGGCATCATAAAACAGTTTTTAGCACCTGTTTAAAGCCTCCCACAGTTGTGAACTCCCTAAGCCAATGGGGTAGAGAATTCCAGAGGGTAGGGGCCATGTACATGAATGCATGGGCCCCAGAAGATTTCAAAGACACCCTCGGGATCTCCAGCAACCCCTCATCGGCTGAACAGAGCTATCGCTTGGGGTGATAGGGAACAAGAAGCTCTTTCAAGAAGTCAGTGCCAAGTCCATGTAGGGCTTTATAAGTCAGTAAGCCAACTTTAAAGGTGATCCACCACTGAATCAGAAGCCAGTGCAGATTGCGCAGCACAGGGGTGATATGAGATGTTGGGGAAGTCCCTGCCAACAATCACGCTGCAGCATTCTGCTATAGCTGCAGGTGGTGGATATCAACCCCTGGAAGTCCTAGGTACAGGGAGTTGCAGTAATCAAGGTGCAAGGTCACAAAGGTGTAATAACAAAAGCAGTTTAGCTACCTCTGTTACAGTAACTTTCATAAAGTAGAACACTGGCTGACCTACAGGAGAAGTATATTCCCAATGCCCGGTAGAATCAGCAGCTGGCAATATTGAACCATAGCAGGAGAAATCAGTAAATTTAAAATTCAAAGAATTCACAATTTCCAAAAAATCGGTATGCTCTGTATGAATATGACAAATAATGTCTTAGTCAAACCTTTATTTTTTTTTATTTGTAAGAGAGTGTACATTGTTCCAAAATTGCTGAGCATCTGACCAGTTCAAATCTAATTGCTTTTGAAAAATTCAAATTCAGCTTTAGGTGATCTAATCAAAAAAGTAACTTTAGTCCTAAAATGATGATAATTTGACAAGTGACACTCAGTACATTTGGATTTATACTGAGCCCAGTCCAAAATCCTTTATTTTATCCAATATTTTTATTGTCAGAAAATAATTTATTTGGAGTGCCATGAATTCTAGCCAAACATTTAAGGAAATAATTCTCCTGTATTGGGCTCAATTGTAAATAAACATATTTTAAAGCCAAGTCAACATCTGGAATCAGATTAATATAAGACCAGTCAGTGCTGGACATTTCACATAACAAAGCAGCATGATCAAGTCTCTTGACATTTTGAAATTGAATTAACTGAAGTGGACCTCTAGGAGGTTTAATTGTCAGAACTCAGTAAGCAGCCAAATTGTCACTCACTGAGTCTTCCATTACATCAGCAGATAAAATATGTTGTCCTTATTAATACAAATCCAGTCCAGCAGTGAGTGGTTAATATTACCTTAATTTAGTCTGGTATATCTCTAATTAATTGAACCAATTGGTGGGATTGTAATGAGGACCATAAGATGACTTATGATCTTTAACCCAATATAAATTTACATCCCCAAATTGAACAAAATCATACAGCGTAACAAATGATTCTGCAACACCCCAAAATTCTACCAAACTTGCTAAACCATGCTGAGGGAGGTTATATAAACAACGCAGAATAATGTGCTTTAGTCCACCTAAAACCAAAAGAAGAAGTCATTCATTAAAGGAATTTGACAAGACGCTTTTAGTGATCAATTTAACCTATAAATGCTCATTAAAGTGCACTGCTACTACTCCTCATTCTTCCTCCCTCAACAATCTGTCTTATAATCCTGTACCCAAGTGAAGTACACAAACTACTAGACAAAGAAGGTTTTAACCATGTTTTCTTAATTCCCAAAGTATCAGGCTGATATAAATTAACAATGCATTCTGACTCTGCTGATTTCGGAATCAAATAACGGACATTTAAATGAATAATGTTTAAACTGTGCATACAATGCAAGGATACAGGATAAACATTCCCATCAGGAGAAAGTTTCAACATCCCTTGATAATAGCAGTAAAAGAATAGAATACATTAAAATTTCCTAAAAAAATTGAAAATTACAGCCTCTAGACAACCTTTTAAAAATTAAACAACAAAGCCTATAACATATTTCTCTACATAACAAACCATAAGACAGCCTCCATTCCTTGAAATCTGAATGGAATAAATAATTTGACATAGTAAAATCATATTTATTAAACTATTCCTCATCCAAATCAGCTATCACCACACCAGATGTTAATTCACATAAGATGTAACAACTTAATAAAGAAAAAAAAACTTATCAAAACAAACATTTCCTCATTGTGCCCTCTATCTACATAATATATAAACCATCAAATCAGCAATATAACAACCAGGATTTTGTGGTGCAGACCCCACAGCTACCATGGACTCCCAAGGACTCCCTGCACTTTGCCACACTTCACTGCCTGGAGCTGCCAACACTGTAGACGTCATTGCGTCTATTGGCAATTGAATGTAAAACTCCCAGTCCTTGCCAAACTGGGCTGCCACCACCATTTGGGGGTGCTTACTCTTGACCAGGGGACAGTTTAAGCAGTGGGCCAGGAAATCATCAGGGTAACTGAAGGGAAAGCAGAACACCTCAGTTTATCAGGCACACATGTTGAGTACTGTAACAATTGAATAATAATCTAAAACTACAGGCAGAACACAGTCATAATAATATTGAACTCATCAATCACATTCAGAAGTCAATTAAATTGGGAGAAGCCACACATACAAGGCAGAATTACATTTGTCCCAGGTTCAGAGGAACTCACAAATCAAGTAGAGCAATCACTGGTTCTGAGTTCAAAGAAAGGTTACTGTGGATAATGCACATGAACATGGAGACAACAGTTACCAGGATGTACAGAAAAGCCACATCCAGGCCAGCAGATGATAAACACAAATTATGAAAGGCAAGCAAGTAGCAACTTCAATTGACTGTGATATGTCATCCACCTGGTAAATTAACTCTCATGCTGCTGTACAATAAGAGTGATCAGTACAGTCTGGTTTTATACAGGACCGTGTTATCTGCATATAGCAACACTTTGGATACACCACAGTTGGAGGGGAGGTCATTGACAAAACATAAGAATAGTACTGACCCCAGGATGGAGCCCTGGGGAACCCCATCAGAGATCTCATGCTGGGAGGATAGTCATGACCCTCATTAGACTGTTTGCATACACCCTACAAGATAGCTTCTGAATCACTGGCAGCAGAGTAGGCCAAAATCCAGGTTCCTCAGAAGATCAGAAGGTCATGACTGATCAAATTGTGGGCCTTTGTTAGGTTAATGAATTTATCCCCCATATGATTACCATGATAAGAGGCAAGGAAGACATCTGTGGTGAAATGTACTAGGGCTGAGTAAATCCCATGGTGTTTGCAAAAACTGTGCTGAAAGTTTGCAAGTGGATGTCCATATAGGTTAGCAATTGATTGTACATGAACCATTCTTGTACTTTAGCCAGGGTACTCAGAATAGAGATGGGGCAATAGTTCTCAAGTTTTTCCCTAGGCTCTGCCCTTGTGCACTGGGACTTCATGTGCTACTTTCCACTTCTGAAGGACTGTGCCATTAAGCAGTGACAAGTTAAAGAGGATAGCCAGTGGAGGAGGTAGAATAGGGGCTGCCAGTTTTAGGAGTTAAGGCTTGTGGTTATTATGACCAGCTGATTTTTCTGCATTGATTTTTGAGAGCTGGTTCAGGACCTCCTTGAAAGACAATAGCCTAAAGTGAAGGTTGGGGTGACTATCTGTAGTAGGTGAGCTGGAGGTGGCGGGCAGCAAGGTCTTTATAGGCATCAAGGTCAATGAAAAGTATTTTAAATGTCTCAGCCATCAACTTTGGAACGCAGATCATATTTTTCTTGTGAATAATTTCTCAGTGCTGTGTACTAGCATGCCCCTTGAAGAGACTATTTACTTGTGCCCAGAAACACCTTGGGTGAGGCAGATTACTGGCTTATAGGACCTTTAGGTATGAGGCTTTGGCCATTTTTAAGATAGATTTACATGTGTTCCTGAATTGCCTCTAGGCAATCTGGTCTTGGTGGCAGCCCATGATCTTAAAAGCATGCCAGACTCAATCCTTTCACTTCATCAGGTTACAAAGGGAGAGAATAAGCCATTTTGAACAAGCACCTTTAACTCTTCTATGTGCAAAGAGGTCATGCCTGTTAACAGCATTTGTAAAGTTGTTAATTAGGAAGTCTAAGGCTAGACTGACATCCTCTAAATAACTGATGTTCTCCAAATTCACCATGGCTAGGTCTGATAGAAAGGCATTACAGTTTAGAGCAGAGTAGTCTCAGACAGTACTTGTTCTGGGAGGAATCTTAGGGAGACAATTTTTCTATACAGAGTATGTCAAGGAGGGGATCACTCAGGTTGTCATAGAAGGTTCTGAATGCCTGGATATGGTCTACTGTTTTGACCAGGACCCAGTCTATTAAGGTCTGATTCCTAGATTTGGAATTTAGATAAGCTGTTTAACTGATGATTTGTTGTAGGTTAGATTAAAGGAATAATACATGACAGGGTGTATGTCGTGCTTGGATAACATCACACGTCTGGTGGTTGGGAACGAGGCCACAAGCTAACTGCATCCAACACCCAATAAGTGATGTTATCCCAGCATGACACACAACCTGTAGTGCACTATTACTATTATACAATTACTCTTGGGAGAAAAAAGAAAAAGATGAAAAAGTATCCCTGAAAATATCTTGTTTGCTGTTTTTTTTCAAGGGGTATGTATACTTTAAAAAAAATAGTGCAGATAGACTGTTCTGGCCAGCAGGTGGAGCTGCTATTACTATGGTTGCGCAGTCTGCCAGAGCAATATGTCTGTTTATTCCCCTGTCTCAATATTTATGCTACCATGCTGTTGAAGTTAGACATTGCTGTTGAAGTTAGATATGGGATATGGGTCCTTCCCCCATCCTTTTACTTTCACAAGCATAATACTGAAAGATGCCCTTTCAGTTTGTAAATAATGGCTGCCTCCCCACTCCCCAACACAGCTGAAAGAGTGAAGGGAGAAGAGAACGATAATTGGTAAGTGGTAATGTTTCCCTGACAGCATTTGCAGTACTGTATTTCCCATCCACTTTCAGGATTATGGTTTGTTTGGTTCTCCCAGTACATAACTTGTGAGCCTGTACTGGGAGAAAACAAAGAAACAAAACAAATGGCAGAATAAACAGAATGGGGGTGCTGAGCTTGGTTTGGTTTTGAAAAGCATGTGCTAATTTATCTTGATGGAACCAGAACTGCGGTGTTGTTAAGCCGATGACAGCTTCAGTTTCACTTTTAAATTCAAATACAGTATTTGAAAAAAAAGGAAAATAAATGTCATCTGCAAAGTATGTGACATTGGGAGGGAGGGGTTAACTGTGTGCAGTAGCAGGGATGACAGTGCAGTGAAGCTGATGATGGCTTCGCTTGAACTTTTGAAAGGAAAATAGCCTAAGGAGAGCGGGTGGCAGTGTGGGTGTTTATGTATAAGGCTGATGCAACGGTGTTCAGAGTTACCATTTTTAGTAAATACATTTTCAGCATAATAGTGTAGTGGTGTTACGGTGTGGAGGAGTGGAGACTGCCAATACAGTGAGGATTGCTGTGAAGCTGATCACAAAGATAGCTTTCACTTGGCTGTTTTTTTAATAAAAAAGGTTTGGGCATTTGGGGGACTGTGTGAAGGATATGAGTTTTATTCTGGCTGATTGCTGTGTGTAGGAGGGAGGTATTTACATTCTAGGGCTTTGTTTACTGCTGTAAAATTTACAGCCCATAAGACAAGAATAGGGAAGTTGGGAATGTCTTATGCAGTGATTTTTATGTTTGCTTGCACACATGTGCAAGAAACATAGTGCCATCATCCGAGTTTTCAGATGTGTGGCAGCCCTCTTCCAATTCAGGCAGTGTGTTTGCAGGAGCGGCCGCAGTTCTCCAATGCCTGCTGGAGCTGTCTATGACAGCTCCAAAATGCAGTGGAGTACAGTTGAAAGGGAGCTAGGCTTCAGAGAGCAGTGATAAGATAATGCCTGCCCGCGCGCTCCCCACACACACACACACACACACACACACACACACACATATACACGCATGCCGCGTACTGCCCCCCACGCACAACTGTATAGCCGACGGGGTGCCTAATCCCCGTCGGCTGTGCTGCACCCCAAAAGCCTTCCACATGCCACGCTGGATGCCCACCCCAGCGTGGCAACTCAGCGTATAGCCGACGGGGGTGCCCAATCCCCCATCGGCTCCACTGTCCCCCCCCAGAGTACAGGGTGCCACGCTGGGAGCCCACCCCAGCATAGCAACAGATGCTATGGCTGACAGGGGTGCCCAATCCCCCATCTGCTCCACAGTCCCCCAACCAGCCGTCCTTGTGCTACGCTGGGACCCCACCCCAGCATGGCAAACGTCCCGGCGTCAGTCATGTTAAAAAACCTGCAAATAAAACTGTCCCCGGGGCGCTCTCCCTGCCCCTCCCACAACCCGCATCGCACCACTGCGCCACTCCCATACTTACCTCCGTACCGCGGCGTGATGATCTTCGCTGGACCAGGAACATGTCTGCACTCTTCAAAGCCGACCCCGAACTGAGGAAATGCCAGTAAGCTGTATAATGGAATAGATAGGGTTTTTTCAGCTTTGCTGCATATCTCAGGCATTTTTTGGAATTTTTGCACCAAATTTTCAACATGGGGTTTTTGGGACCCCTGCTCATGAATGCTGTCACTGTAATGGTGTTATTCGGGCCCCAAGGGTGATTTCGCAGTCACTGCGTGAAATCACCCTTCGGGACCTATTAATGAAATGACACTGCCAGTGTTCATAAGGTGGGCTCTCAAGAAGCCTATTTTGAAAATTTGGTGGACAAATTCCTAAAAATGACTGTTTTATGAGCGTGCGTCGCACAGTTCCTATGCACGCTCGTAAGTTCATGAATTTTCAACATTTTCACTCCAGATTTTCAACATTGCCATTTTACCACACCTTCTTATGAGTAGTACAGCTGTCATTTTTCACATCTCACCCAAAAGGTGTTTCCACCCATGTAGCACACAATGGCGCAGTCAGTGTGCGAAATCAATGTATGGGACAAATTAAGAAAATCACTGTGACACTGTTCATGAGCAGAGGTCTTAAAATGGCTATGTTGAAAATTTGGTGAAAAAATTCCTAAAAATGACTGTTTTATTTAGCCTGTGTTATGTAGTTCCTACGCACGTCAGAAGTTCGTGAATTTTCAATATTTTCACTCTAGATTTTTCAAGATTGCCATTTTACCACACCTCTTTATGAGCAGTACAGCTGTCATTTTCACATGTTGCCCAAAATGTGTTTTCGCACATGTAGCGCACAATGGTGCAGTCGTTGTGCAAAAGCAATGTTTGGGACAGATTAAGAAAATCACAGTTACACTGTTCATGAGCAGAGATCTTAAAATGGCTATGTTGAAAATTTGGTGACAAAAGTCCATAAAATTACTGTGTTACGAGTGAGCATTGAGCAGTTTCCATGCACCCTCGTAAGTTCATGACTTTGTAATATTTTCAGTCCAGATTTTCACCAGTGGCATTTTTCCACACTTCCTTATGAACAGTACAGCTGTCATTTTTCACAACATGACCGAAATGTGTTTTCACACTTTCAGCCCAGAGATGCGTGGTAGCTGTGGGAAATCATTGTTTGGGACAGATAAAGAAAATCACAGTGACACTGTTCATGATCGGAGGTCCCAAAATGCCTGTGTTGACAGTCTGCTGTAAAAAATCCCCAAACTAATTACATTACGGGTGTGCATTGCACAGTTTCTATGCACACTCGTGACTTCACCAGTTTTTTTTATATTTTTACTGCAGATTTGCAACATTGCCATTTTTTACACCTCCCCATGAACAGTACAGCTGTAATTTTTTACATCCAGTTCGGAATGTTTTTGCACCCATGGTGCTAAATGTCGTAGTCGCTGTGCATAAGCAATTTTCGGCTAACAAACTGATATTGCCACTGTTCATGAGGTGGGGTCACAAAAAAAAAATGTTGAAAATTTGGAGTGAAAATACCAACGAATGCCTGAGGTATTAGGCTTTCCAACCATAACGCCCAACCCTGTAGAGAATGACAGGCATCAGGGGTGTGACTTGGGATTCTTGCCTGTAATGCTCTTACCATTCCACACCCTGCAGCCGTTGAGAGGCATCGAGGTATGCCTTGGACTCTTCGGCCCCAAAGTTCACCCCTTTCTCCTATACCACACCCATCTCACCATGTTTCCTGATGGAATGGGGTGCGCATAAGGGCCAAAGACCCCAAGGCACACCGTGACACTTGTCAGTGTCTGCAGGGTGGAGTGTGGTGAAATGGCGTTGCCATTATGCCTGATGACCCAAAGGCACACCCCAATGCCTGTCACTCTCTGCAAGGTGGTGGTGGGGTTGGCTTCAGTTCAATACTTCACTGCCATTCCTATTACACAGCTCTGTAACTTCTACACTACCACTGCCAATGCCAGCAAGTAAACATTCAGCATTGACAAATGCTTGTTTTTTGTGTTGTGATTTGGTGATGTGTGTGCTGGGACTAGATCCATGATGTTATGCTGGGATAACATCATGAGTCTAGCCCCAAACTCACCAATCAGAGCCCAGCATTATATCTTGTCATTGTAAAATCTTTAATAAGAAACAGTCTGACTATCTAATGAAATGAAAGAGATAAAAGCACTAGGATTATCTAATATTCACATTTATTTAGGCACCATCCTAAAGGTAGAATCTAGAAAAAATAAAACAGTAACCCATAGAGCATTGCTGGCATTATTTTTGTCAGTGTGCAATAGTTGATATCTGTAATTAATTCACAAAATTGTATTTTTGCTCATAAGAGGCTAGCTTGATTTTGTTTTTCAATTCACAGAATGGCCCATTGTGTAATGTATGACATTCATTAATTGTCATCTAAATAATTTTGAAAAAAACTAAAATAAACAGAACAAAAACTATCACCCTGATTATGTTGCACAGCAATGAAATGTTGTTAGTTCCAGGTGAAAAGTGATATGAAATGAAAAAAATAAATGCTTTTTAGTGTGACAAGTTTGGTTCTAAACTTTAATGTTGTACTTTCAGTCCCTATAACTGGTCTCCTGGCAGAGGTTTCTATTTTCATAGGACCAGTCATTCTAGGTCCAGACTTCCTGTCATATTCTGGGTAAATTTCTAAATAAAATAAAAATGATAGTATGCCACAGGGGAGCCATTATACTGTACATATAGGAGAGGGGTGATAATCTTTTAAGAAGATGGCATGGCTTAAAAAAACTAATAGATCAACTGGCCCACTTTGTGACTGATAGAATCTTTTGACTGGATGCATGTATTATACAAAACAATAGAATGACCATTCAGAACAGATGGCCTGGGGTAATAAGAGTGTGATGGGTAGATGCATATGCACCAAAAGTCTAAATGCACTGGAGAACCAAAAAACATAAGGCTTGTTTTGTAGTTCTTTTTATATATCAAGACCAACTTTAATGAGTGAACACTAAAATAATACCTTACACATATTTCCATCACAATGATGATGAGCACAAACACATATTGTTGATTTCTAACATTGCTCGAATAACAAAAAAAAACCTAATCCAAAATTAACAAAGTCTCTGAGTTGCTTTATTTTCTGCTTAGCCACAGAGATGTAGGCTAGAAGAATGTAAAGTGTGTATTTTGTAGATGAGACACAGTGGGAAAGCTTTCTGTTCTGTGAAGTTATATTACCAATAAAAAGCACTTGCTTATCTGTGAAGCACGTTGAATTAATTCATTGTTCAACAGTTGAAGCCCTTTTAAGAAAACACCACACTGAATGCAATCCCAAAGTGATAGAAAATGTCACAAGTGACTAGTGTGAAAAAGGTTTCAGGGTTGCACTTAGAGTACTAAGGATATACTGTTTAGTAGTTAATTGCATCACTTACGGGGAGGCATTCTATGACATCTCCCTGTGGGAAAATATTGCAGAAACAATGTTGTATAAGCAAGGGTGCAAAATAAATCAGAAGAGTTATTTTACTTAATGCTTCTTTTTTTTTTTACAGTGTATTTACCCAGGATAGTCCATGATAGCCCAGAAAAGATGCCATATCTCATTTTCAGTTTGGCATTGCTTTTACTTCTTGGTGGACAGAAGCACTGAGGGGTTACTGACATAATCAAGATCACATTCAGGGTAAGTGAATCTGGTTGGATCTTTTTCTAGACCTCCTGTGATTCTCATTTTTCTCATTTCCCAAGCCTTTGCTGTAGCCACTAGACCACACTGTTTCAAATCACTTTTAGCTCTTCACTTCACATAATTCGGTGAACAATTATAGGCCTGTCAATTTGACATCAGTGGTAGGTAAGATAATGGAAACACTGCTAAAGGAATGGATTGTGGAATATCTTGAATCAAATGGTTAGAGGATCTGTGGCAGCATAGATTCACTGGTGGGAGGGCAAGCCAAACAAGTCTAACATATTTCTTTGACTGGGTGACCAAAGAGTTAGAATGGGGGGGAAGGTAGGCATGGCCTAGCTGGTTTTAGCAAAGCTTTCAACACTGTTCTGCATAGGAGACTGGTAAACATGCTGGGTAGCTTGGTGATGGGAAACAAGGTGATAACCAGGGTAAGAAACTAGATAAGGGATAGGAGATACAGGGTGGTGGTAAATGGAGTTAACTCCGAGGAAGGGAGGGTGATCAGTTGGGTACCTCTGGATTCAGTGCTGGGACCAATTCTCTTTAATGTTTTTATAAGTGATATAGAAGAGGACCTGGAAGGGAACATCTGCCCCTTTGTGTATGAGGGGTCTGCAACAGGGTGGAAACTCTGGGGGGGTTAGAAATGATGGTCAGATTTCTGAAAAACTGGAGGAGTGGTTAAGAGTATGTCTGCTGGGATTTAATGCAAGAAAGTGCCAAATAATGCACTTTGGCCATGGAAACCCAGGGACAGAGTACACAATGGGTGGGGTGAGACTGGCAATGACCAAGCAGGAAAGAGAGCTGGGGATAATCCTATCATATGACCTTCAGGTGGCAAGGCAGTCTGACAAGGCAGTCCAGATGGCTAGTGGGATGTTGGGGTGCATATGAAAGGGTGTCACCAGCAGAAAGTAGGGGGAGGCATAGCCCCTCTATAGATCAGCAGTAACACTCCACCTTGAGTACTGTGTCAAGCTCTGGAGACCGCATCTCAGAATGGACATAGACAGACTGGGATTGGTCTAGAAGTGGCAACCAAAATGATGCAGGGTCTACATAAATAACCCTATGAGGAGAGGCTAAAGGAGATCAATATGTACACCCTGAAAGAGATGAGAGAGAGGGGGATATGATAGAGACTTTTAAATCTCTCATGGGAGTAAATAACGTATAGGACAGGAGTATTTTTCAGACAAACAGGTGCTCTAGAACAGAGGAACATGCTAAGAAGCTGGAGAGGGTAGATTCAGGAGAGCTGTGAGGGAGTATTTCTTCACAGAAAGAGTGGTGGATTCCTTGAAAAGCCTTCCAACTGAGGTGGGGTCAAAAAAGTAGTGTGGTTCAAAAATGCCTGTGATAGGCAAAAGTGAATTCTAGACATAGTGAAGTGGAAGAGGAGAAAGTGGACTTAAATCAAATAGGGTCTGCTGCAAAAATGAAGGCAAAAAAATTGGCAGACTAGGTTGGCCAAGCAGCACCTATCTGCCATCAGATTGTATGTTTCTATAAGGAATGGAAATGCTTCAAAACACACAAGGCTCTGAGTTTAGAGTTGAACCATTAAACATCTGTGTAATATAGCCTAATCATTTGCCCTTCTTAAACAGTACCATACATTGGTTTTCAATCAGCATCATTATGATGGAAATGTATATTATGAATGGCTTGCACTAAAATACAGTACATTGTACTGTGGGATTCTGCTTCTGAACAATTTTTGATCTGGGAGGACTGAAGCACAGACAGGTTAACTGACTTGTCTTACGTCACATGTTGAGCATGTTGGTCTGATTAAATTTGAACCCTTGTGTCTTGGTTCCTATTCACATACTTTTGCTCTAACCATTGAAACATAATGTCTCTGGTTGACAGTGTCAACAAATAATACTGTACTTGTGCTGTACCTATGGATGGATAGATAGTATTCCCCAAATCCTGGTCCACACCTCTCATCTGGAAGTGTTAAGGTTAACCTGCAATTTGTGTTTTGCATCAAAGATATTTGCATAGACCATGTCACGCATACACTTCCATCCTTGATTAGAGGCCATTAGGTCATTTTGTCATTGCAGTGTACATTCTATGAAAATATTGCCTCATTTGTGAACTTCTCTTTTATTCTTGGTTCCAACTCATCTACAGAATGTTTATTAATTCTGAGCAAACATTATAACCACATGTTGTCAAAAGTACTTCTAAACAAAGTGATCCCATTTTACAATGAGCAGTCTAAGCAAAAAAAAAAAAAAAAAGATGTGATGGTGCTTGGCTGCCATTAAATGTCCGGAGAATAACATGCACACTCATATTGAAACTGCAGAAATCAAATGCCAGGAGCACCAGGAAACTGAATGATGGTGCTTATCAAAAAGTGAACAAGCAAAGTACTGAGATAAAAGCACCCATCAACCAGAAATGCGCACAAGACACAATAAGTATCAGTGTCAAAAAATTAATAATTTAATGGTGGTGTATAAAACCAATGACGGGAACAGAACAGCTGGTGCAACAGTGGAACAGACTTATGTTTCACCCAGCTACCTGCTGGGCTTCATCAGAATCATATTGAGGAGAAAGTATACCTTTAATCTCTGAAAAGATTATTTTCCATGAATAACACACTGGTCCAAAAATCTGAAAGTAAAAGTAAGAAGGATCTGCTCTAAAGAACAGAGAGCTAAAAACATGCTAATATCTTTTTTATACAACTGTAACATTATAATATTTTCCAGTGGGCATACAGCATTGTACAGTAGGTAGCCTTTCACCAGCTGCATGATGGAGGAAGAGGCCAATAATGTAAGTATGTCTGCAACTTTCTTCTTTCACTGTTTGTCTCTTCTCTAACTTAAAAGGTACATATAGCAGTGCTCTATGCCATCTACCTGAAATTTCAGTAAGGCATAAGCGTATATTCCTAAAGTATCATGCAACTTAATCTGTAAACCTTTTAACAGATTAACAGGAAGGAGGCTGCTATGCAAACCCAATTCTCGTTGGAATGTTTGCTTGCTTTGGCGATATTACATTCAGCAAAGGCCATTCCGCAGGTAATTTACAGTGTTTAAATTGCATATGGGCACTTTCCATTTTGTCATCAGAATGTCAAGTAGAAGACTGTGAAAGAACTACTATCCATATCTACACTACCCTCACCCTGTCCTGGGGACCACTAGGTAGGTGTAAAGTTATTTCAAGAGATAAAAAAAAGTCTTTGAGTCATTTCAACATGTCTTCAGGGCAAATGTAAAGACAATTGCTGAAGTTACTTGTTACTTTTGCTTATTTCAAGGGCTTAGTTCCCCTGTTAAAATTGTTTTATAGTAAGCCACTATCTTGCTGGTACAAGTACTTGCTGAACAGATCTTAAGAGTGAAAAGCCTCCTTGACAATTCTTGGATGAACAAACTGAACAGTAATTATAGAATCAATAAAATAGTACATATCAATAAGACATTCAAAAGATATCAGCACTGGACAGGAAAGACAGCACCGTATGTTCTCTGCTGCATCTGTTAAATAAAAAATCACATTATGATCAATAATATCATGAATAGTGCTAAATAGGTAAAGCAGGAGACAACATATGCAAAACTGTATCAGTGTTTACAGGATATAATATAGACTGAGTTCTTCCTTGGAGGATGACCAGGTATCCACAAAGCATAAAGCACTCACCAAAGCAAATCCCAGGAGGAAAAAAAAAGGATCTCAGCAATTTAAAGATTCAGGTTCTGCAGAAATGAGAACATTTTAAATAGAAGTTATATAATGATAGAAATAATTATGGTAAGACACGGAAATTAAAATAAAATTACATCATCAAGATATGATGAAAGAGCTAGAGAGGTAAAAGACTGATTTAGAGTAGAAGAGATAACTCAGGGAGCTCAGAAAATGTCATTATATATTTACTGTAGTCAGAGGCACAACTAGCTTTAAATTGAGATGATTTTCAACATCAGTCTATATAATCTGCAATGAGAATCTACTGCTTAGCAGAAGGTTTATCAAAAAAGAATGTGGAAAAATGTATTCTCTTCAGATGTAGCTAATAGACATTCCATGTGATACAACTTTAAACACAGATACGTTAAACAGAGCACTGATGATCCCAATGACATATGAAAATACACCTGTTGGGTCATGACTGGGAACATTCCTGACTTGTAAATAAAAAAGAAGAACAGTTTTCAGTATGAAAAATAATTGTACAGTGTAAAAACCCATGAATGCTTTAGATAATGATAACTTTACCCTAACCCAGAAAAATATGAAGCAATATGTACCAATGAAATTTACTTTGATGGAGAAAAGGAATAACATTTAGGACACCATACTGTGCATTGCAAAACTCATTATGGTGAAGGATTCAGGACCCAGGAGACACCTACAGAGGAAATAAAGGCGGCCTGACAAAGAAAGGAAAAACAAGTGAAATTACTGAAGAACCATTAGGGGTTTATGATTTAAATAATGTCTAGCAATTGATCACTTCAAAGAGGAAACAAGAATTGGGAGAAGAAGAAATAATGGTAAGAAGAGAAGAAATTGCTTAATATGATCAAACATTCTGACAGACTAAAGTATTTTGAATCAGCAGGAGTATCAATCAATCAATCAATCAATCAATCATGGTTTATTTCTATTGCACTTTTTAAATACCAAAGTGCAGCACATAAAAGATACATCAGTAACAAATAAAAATTAAAATATAACACAATTAAAAGGCAGCAAAAAAGGAGGCTAATCAAAGGCTAAAGTAAACAAAAAACTTTTCCACGAAGCCTTGAAGGATTCTGTGGACTGGCACTCTCTGATCCGATGAGGTAGAGAATTCCACAGAGTTGAAGCCACAAAAGAAAAAGCTCTGGCCCCAGAAGATTGAAGATGAACCCTGGGAATCTCTAGCAATCCCTCATCGGCAGAGCGGAGTGGGCAGAGAGGGCAGTAAGGCCACAAGAGATCTTACAAGTAGCTCGGTCCCTGTCCGTGAGTATGAACTTCGTCAGACTAAAGTACTAGAGCATCATTCAAAAATAGGAGAGAAACATACATGCTATTATTCCATTCAAGTTGACATGGAAACAAAGGAATTCCAGGCTACCAACTGCCCTCCTTGTGCCATTAGTACCGGGAGTAGTGTGGAGAAGCTCCATGTAGCAACAGTGCACAAAGTGTAACTGAAGTGCAAAGGAAAAGGCTCCACTCCTCAGTCTGATCTTAGGTTAAATCAGTACTCCGTTTTATTCATCCACCCCAAATTTGTTCTAACATTTCATGGTGCCTGCCACTTGAACAGAGAATGGTAGCATACTCCTTTTCTTGAAAACCTAGATTTGCTAGGAATGTAATATCATCCTGGTACACATCTTATGTGTGTGTGTAGATAGATAGATAGATAGAAGGATATATATATATATATACACACATATATATATATATATATATATATATATATATATATATATATTTCTCTGCACAAAACTTTGTTAATGCACCATTAGGGTTCCTGTGACAAATGTTCAAATGCAGTCACAGGGTATCCAACCCTAACATCCAACCCCACCCTGGGTTTCTAGCCCTAACACCTCAATCTCACCTGGCATTCCAACCCTAACACCCCACCCCACACTGCATACAGGAACAGCCACGGTGGGTGTGCCATGGGGTTGTGAACCCTACAGCTCACCCCATTCCATGAGTACAGTATGAGAATGGGGTGAGCATTAAACAGCTGGTACATTTTCAGAACAACTTTATCAAAACCTAATATTTAGACACAGTCCAGCTTGTATTTCCCATTAGTGCTGTATTTCTCCTCCCCATTATTTATTACTCTGGTCATCTGTATGAAAATAGGATCTTTGCTCTGGAATAGTTTGTCTATTCCTGCTGCTTTCTCCCTACCTGAAGTCACAGAGCACTGCTTGTGACATCACAGTTACTCCCATGGCAACAGAGTGTAATGTCACAACAGAGGATTATGGCTTGAAGTAGGGAGTAAGCTATATAGAGAGATGGAATCTAAAGAAACTCTAAGGGATAAAGGTCAAATATTCATGCAAATTTCCTTAATAATAAATAATGGGGAGGAGAAATATAGAAAATATAAATGGAATGCAGGCAGAATTGTACCTAATTACTATGCTTTTTAAAGTTTTCTTTGAGGCGTCTGTAGCTCTTTAAGGTTCACAACCCCCAATGCACATAATAAAATAACAAGCTGTTTTCTAACTGTGCAGTAAAAAGAACAGCTGACTTAAAATCCTTTTTTGCAAATTGCAAAAAATAATCCGTTTCTGCAGTTCCTTTTTTTGTAATTTGCGGTAAAAGAAAATCCTTTTTCGCAAATAGTGGAAAAAGTTTCTGTTTCGTTGCATAACTTTTCTGCTATTTGCAAAAAAGTATTTCTGCAACTAAAAAAAATACATGTCTGAATAACTTAGCAAACAACTGTCCCCTGAATCTGATTCTATGGGCCCTGATTAGGGAAACACGACTGTTAATATTTAGTAAAGCCCTCTATTTTTTTGGTAATTGAATTTTGTTTCCCTCGTTAACTGAAAACAATATGTTGGCAGCACGAAAAAAAGATTCTGCATTTGAGAAACAGGATTTTGCATTTGCGATAAAGAATCCTTTTTCGAGTGGGGCATCTAACTGGTCCCATAGGAATTAATGGGAAACTTTAAAATGTAATAACTTTAGAACAGATTATTATTTCACCAAATCTTCAAAAGGCACATCTGCAACACAAGACCTATATATCCTAAACATTTCAGACCAAAATTACACACCATGTTTGCTCAGCCGCATGGCAAAGAATTTAAACAAAACTGGTAATTTTAACATATTTTGACAATCTATATCTCCGCATCCGCATGTCCAATCACAACAAAGCTTGCCACATCAAGAGATCTTTGGTCCCTGATGGTGTATGCAAGATTTCATGTGAATCATTGGGATGAGTGCGAAGTTCTTAAAGTTCAAAATGTTGAGTTTAACATATAAATGAAGAGTGAATCCAAATAGAGGTGCACAACCATGTCCCTATGATATATCAATATATGAATAGACAGATAGATAGATGAATAGATAGATAGATAGACAGACAGACATAGATAGACAGACATAGATATAGACATTTGAAAGCTTGTTAAGCCTTCCTTTCGTCATCTTTTATCTTGTTTAAGTTACTGACAGATCTAATGAATTCATATATCACAATATATGGGTTGCCTGACTCCCAAGCAACTGAGGACTGACTCCTTTGTGACTTAGGAGTAAGGCATTTCCTGCGATTTCATTTATTATGATACTTAATTCAGCAGAACCATCTGGCAGTTGGCATGACATTTCAGTGTATGACTAAAACTGGACATTCTATCTAACCCAGAAGTGGTGACTTTGTCATTTTTGTTGCCTTGCAACTATATATTTACAGTAGGAACATATAGATGTTTAGAATACAGTATATTTCAACATTTGGAAATTGTAATATGCAGTATTAACATTGTGATTTGAAGACAGAAGAAACTCTGTGTATTTCAGTCCTCCACCCCAATTCATAAGCAGGAATTAGTAAGTACAGAGCAATTCTCATAATACTGTCAAACTAATCAATTTGTTATGCATTGTTTTATTTATTTATTTATTTAGCTTTTGTTGACCGGGTAAGTGCACTAGACAAATCCTGCCTATTTTCAGGCACGACCTGGGGGAAGGGGGATACAGATGAATGCCAACTGACCTTGAACCAGATTAAGCTGTTGGTGGTATTTTTAGTGAATGAGGGAAATTTGGCCAGGACACCGGGGAAATTCCCCTACTCTTTTCAATAAGTGCCATGGGATCTTTAACATCCACCTGAACTACCGCCAATCCAGGCAGATGGGACCTCGGTTTAACGTCTCATCCGAAAGACGGAAGACGAAAGACAGAAAGCTGGCTATACATTGTCAGCTCACACAGTGCTGTTTCTCATCACCTTCCCAAATGAAAAGCAACTTTTATAAAATGTTTTTTCAACTCAACAAGAATGTATCCGTGGGTCTATCACAATGCAATGCAAAACTGAGTTATATACAAGCATACAAAGAAGCCAGTAGAAGAAGACCATTTGGTCTATCTAGTCTGCTCCTATTGCAGGGTCCACAGCTTAAGCTACTGACCCTGACCCGCCTCCCCAATCTTCCCATCCACCTCTTCCAAGACCCTTACTTTACCCGTATGTCTATCCCAGCCTCTCTTGAAGCTGGCCACTGTCTTCAATGCAACCACCTCTTCCAGTAGCACATTCCAAATAGCCACCACTCTCAATATGAAGAACTGAATCCTAATCTCCCTCCTAAACCTAACCTCTCCAGCTTGGAACTGTGCCCTCCTCACATTTTGGTTGTCACTTAGCTTAAAGAGACCCTCATTTTGCACCCTATTTATCCCTTTCTAGTACTTGAAGATTTCAATCATGTCCCCTATCTCTATCCTCTTCTTCATGGAGTACACTAGAGGTGTCCAACCTTTTCTTGGTCATAAGCCACCTTTAAATTTCAGACTAAGACATGAGCCACAACAAAGTGCAACCTGTGCCATACCCATGTTAAGCTGTATTTAGGGGTTACAATAATAACACAGTAGTTAGTTATCAATAATTGTGTTTATTAAGTTATATTGCATTTTTAAAAATAGTTATTCAGAGCAGATAAGTTAAAAATATGTTTTAGCAGCTATGTTCAGGGCAGACTGGATGGGCCAATGGTCTTTTTGTGCTAACATTTTAATGTTCTTGTGTAATTGTTGATACAAATTGGCTCAATAAATATCGATAACTGTGACACTGTCCTGCTAGAGTTTTGTTGCAGAGGGTAAGGGAGAGCAAGTGCAGTCCTGGAGTACAGGAGAGTTGTCAAGTGCCATGTGATCCTGATCTGGTCATTGTGAGGTTTTCTTTTTGGTGGGGGAGTGAGGGAGGGTTACCAAATGCCACCAAGATGTATTACTTGGGGAGGGGGCTGAGGAGGGTTATCAAATACTGCAGAGTTAACTGACAAACCACTCATGAGCCACATGAAACTGCCTCTTGAGCAACATTTGGCTCACAAGCTACCGGTTGGGTATTTGGGTATGCCGTTCACACAGTGAATGCACAATGGCGAAATCCCTCACAACGACATTCTCAACAGGTTTTGCGATTGTTGCTGTGAGGGACATGAGGGTGAAATTTCTGCCTTTCACCATCTTTTCCCCCTCCCTTTGAAATAACTCCAACTCAGACGTAGTTATCTTAAGAAAAGGGGCATGGGGGTGCAGCCTCCTATATGGTTGGGTTGGGGGGCACAGACCCCCCCCCGATAGAAAACACACAATGTTTGACAGGCAACATTTCACCTGTCATCACTGGAGATCTCACCATAGTGAACTTCAAAAACACTGTTGTTGTTTTGGCATTCAGGGCCCCAAACCTCTCCTTGTATGCTTTACCCTGCTGACCTGCGATCATCTTTGTTGCCCTCCTCAGGACCACTTTCAGCAGGTTAATGTCCTTTTTAATGTGTGGCACCAGTATTGTACTCTGTAATCTAGATGTGGCCTCATCAGTGACCTGCAGAAGGGCAATATAACCTCTTCATGTCTACTACTGATCCCCCTGGCTATGCACCCCAACATCATATTGCCCTTGCTGTTACTTTCCTACTCTGCATGAAGTGCTTCAGATTGCTAGTGATTATCACTCCCAAATCCTTCTTCTCCTCTGTTGCAGATACGCAGACCCCTCATAGGTAGTACTCTGTCTTGGGATTCTTGGCTCCAATGTGCTTAGCATTGCATTTTTTGGCATTAAAACCAAGCTGCCAAATCCTGGACCACCTCTCAAGTTTTTCCAGATCCTCCTTTAGGTCCTATATTCCTTCAGCCATGTCCATCCTCCCATAGAGGTTGGTGTCATCCCATGAAAAGGCACATTTTGCCCTCAATGCCATCCACAATATCATTAATGAAGATGTTGAACAACACAGGCCCTACTGTAGCACTGAACCCTGCGAAACCTCACTGGTGACTCCTGGCACTAAATAACTCTTGCCTCACCACTACCTTCTGAGTCCTATTCCTCAGCCAATTTTCTACCCATCCAGTCTTTTCTCCCAACCTCAGGATCTGCCAACTTCTTGATCAACCTCTTGTGGGGTATAGAGTCAAATGCCTTACTGAAATCCAAGTAGAGGATGTCCACCACTTGGTCCCTGTCTATTGTTTTTGTGACCCAGTCAAAGAAGTCAATCAGATTCATTTAACACAACCTCCTTCCCATAAACCCATGCTGCATTGTATCCTGAAGTCCATAGAAACATAGAAACATAGACTTTGATGGCAGATAAGGCCCACTTGGCCCACTTAGTCTGCCCATTCTCCTACCTACAGGATAAGCTGCAGATCCTAGTTAACCAACAACGTACTTCCTCCTTCACCCCACTAGAATTGCCTTGTCAGTCCCATGCATTCTTGAATTCTCCCACAGTTTTAGACCTCACAGCCTCCTCAGGTAGGCAATTCCATGCATCCACCACCCTCTCTGTGAAAAAAAATACTTCCTCACATTGTTCTTGCACATCTCTTTTTCTGAAAGATGCTACCCTCTTGGACTTTGTTGATTCCACTGAGGTACTTAAAAGTTTCAATCATGCTCCCCCTCCTTTCATCAAGGGTATACATATTAAGCTCCTTTAGTCTCTCTTCATATGGCTTCTCCTGCAGACCCTGGACCATTTTAGTTGCCCTCCTCTGGACTCCCTCCATCCTGTCTATCTCCTTGTGGAGATGGAGTCTCCTGAACAGGATGCAGTACTCCAGATGGGTCTCACCAACTGTCTGTACAGAGGGATAACAACTTCCTATTTTCTGTTGGTAATGCCTCTCCCTATACATCCCAGTATCCCCCCAACCCTCTCTACTGACTTCTCACATTGCTTGCTAACCTTATGGTCATCTGATATGATTACGCAGAGGTCCCTTTCCATTTTTGTTATTGTTACTACCTCGCCTCCCCCCATTGTGTACTCTTCCCCTAGGCTTTTGTTTCCTAGGTGCATTATTTTGCACTTCTTTGCATTGAATCCAAGCTGCCATACTTCTGACCATTCCTCCAACCTTGCCAAGTCCCTTCCCATCCTTTCCATCCCCCCTTATATATCAGCCCTGTTGCAGAGCTTTGTGTCATCTGCAAAGAAGCATATTTTTCCTTCCAGTCCCTCTGCAATGTCACTTACAAAGACATTAAAAAGGACTGGGCATAGTAATCAACCCTGCGGTACCGCATTAGTAACCCCCCTTTCTTCAGAGTGGAGTCCATTTACTATTACCTTCTATGTCCTGTTATCTAGCCAGTGTTTTACCCAGGCTACCACCCAGGGACCACTCTCAGGCTGGCTAATTTGTTTATTAATCTTTTGTGTGGGACTGTGTGAAATGCTTTGCTAAAGTCTAGGTAGGTCATGTCCATGGCCCCTCCCTGGTTTACTACTTTGGTCACCCAGTCAAAGAAATTGATTATACTCTTCTGACATGACCTTCCCGCTGTGACTCCATGCTGCCCTGTGTCCCGTACCCCACTGGCTTCTAGATACTTCACAAGTCTTTCCTTCAGAAGTGATTCCATCATTTTCCCTACCACAGAGGTCAAACTGACAGGTCTGTAGTTTCATGCCTCTGTCTTGCTCCCACTTTTGTGAAGGGGAATCACATCTGCCCTCCTCCAGTTCTCAGGTACCACACCATCCTCCCATGATTTGTTAAAAAGGGTAGTCAATGGTGTCACTAGTTCTCCTCTTAATTCTTTTAGAATTCTGTGCTGAATCATGTCAGGCCCCATTGCTTTGTCCACCTTCATTGCTTCTCTAGATACTCTACAAATCTTTCCTTATGTATGATCACCATGAGCTTGCACACTATTGAAGTCAGACTGACTGGTCTGTAATTCCATGGGCCATCCTTGGGACTGCTGTTATGGAGGGGTGCTTCATGTGCCATTCTCCATTCCTGTCTTACCATGAGTGACTCCAGTGAGCTACTGAATAGATCTGCCAGTGGCTACACAAGCTACTCCGCCAGTTCCCTCAGCATCTTTGAGTGTACTCCATTTGGGCCTGGTGATTTGTCTACCTTCAATGCTAGTAGCCCTTTCCTCACTCTGTTCCCCTCTATCACCACATCTGAGCTTCCTTCCTTCCTTCCTCCTCTCATCCTGTTCTCCCCCAGTTGGCACTTATCCATCTTTCTTTCTAAGGAAGACAGAGCAGAAATATTCATTCTGTGCCTCTGCTTTCCCCTTCTTTTCCACCCACCAATTCACTTTCTGTAGCCTAACCATCCTTTCCTTTTTATTCCTTTTTTCACTTATATAATGAAAAAAGGCCTTCTCCCCCTTCTTAATTCACTCCACTAATTGCAGTTTCTTCTGGACCTTAGCTCACATGGCTACCTTACTTGCATCACTAGCCATCTTTAGGTAATTCTCCCTGTCCTTCTCTCTTGGTTTTCCAGAATTTCTTATAGGCTAATGTCTTGTTGCTTACTGCCTCGGGAAACTAAGTATTAAACTAGTTGCTGCTTTGGCCTTTTGAGTTCTTTCCCTGAGCCTAACGCCCTCCTCTGTTGCAGCCATTATCCCCTCCTTAATGATGGACCACCTTTGGTTCACCCAATATCTGCCCTGATGTCCACTTGGTGGTTTCTTCATAATTCACTCATCTTCCTAATGTCTTCCCTCCTCCTCAAGTCCAAGATTTTGGTCCTAGTGGGGACACTTTCCCTGTCCATATGCAACCTGAATCACACTGTGAGATGATCACTTCCACTCAAGGGCTCCTTGACTGTTATATTTTGCATGTGCTCCTCATTCATGAGCACCAGATCAAGGATTGTCCCCTCCCAGGTGGGTTCTGAAACTCCCTAGCTCTGGAACTCATTCTGAAAAGCTTCCAGGATAACCTGACTCCTGGCATAAGTCATGGTCAGTACACTCCAGTTTACCTTGAGCAGGTTGAAGTCCACTACGATTACCATATCTCCCTTCCTTGCTGCCTTTAATATTTGTGAGCTTAATTCATTGTCATTCCCCTCCATGGGCTCCCTGACCCTCTGAGGAAGAGGTACCCCCAGATGCTGGGTGATCCTCCCTGTTCCTTCCTCTGCCTGAGACCTTTGCTTCTGTGGGAACCTTCCTTTTTCCTTTCTTTCCTCTGCCCAACTCCCCTGTCTCTTCACTCCATCCTCCCCAGTTCCCATCTGAGCTGGCTTACTTCTGCCCTTAGCTGCTTTAGGCTCTTACACAGTGGATGGCCCCCATACTCCACCACATGCCCAAAATGACTGCTGCTCCACAACTATTGCAACACACCACCCTCTTCCCACTATCCTGATTCCTGTAAATGCTCCTATTCCCCCACATCCTCCAAGCCCCAGCTTCTCATAACCCCTAGCTATGTATTTCAGTATATAACCCCATTAGGAATGTTTACAGCAATCTCCAAATCCCTTCGCTCCACCTTCCCCTTCCTTCTTCCCTAATACTCAGTACAAATGTAAGCTGACCCTAGACAGGGATCAGCTGCAATTCCCTTTAAACCCACATTAGTGTGCTTACTTTTCCTCCCATAACCAGCATGGACTGAGGCCTGTGGTTCACCCTGTGTTTGCTCTGTCAAGACCCCAGATGCCACTGACTTAGACGTCAAACTCCTGCTTCATGGCACTCATGCTTTGGGGTCACTAACATGAGGGGTTGCTAAAGATTCTGGGTCTGCATACTGTAGGAACAACTGCCTCCATATTGGAGGTCTGCAGCCATGTGGCCTGCTTGGCCCACCACTAAGGCTGGCTGGTCTGGCTCAGCACCTGCTCTCAACCCTCTTTTTGCTGACATCCTCCCTCCACCTAACCCCCACAGTTCCAGGTTCAGTCCTGACAATCATTTGTTTAAAATATTTTTATTTGAAAACTATAAGTCCCCCAAGCACTACATTCTACTACAAACAACCCCCACTTTTCTGGCTGCTCATGCTCTGCATCCTGTTGCAACTCTTGTACTTTGGCAATGCAAACTTGTACTCATTTATCAGGATTCCATGGTTCTCACACACCCTGCTACACAGAGTAGCTTGTGATTCCTTTGGTAAGCAGAATATTTCCAGGCTTCACCTAAAGGCCTGTATTGTCTTCATATCTAGTCTCCATTGTTATGTTGTTCTATAGGGTTACCAATTATAATCCACTGGTAGAAAAAAGATCAATTGAAACAACAGCATTTGTTAGTCACAAAAAAGTTCATCATATAGGACCCGATTCCAAGATGGTGTATGCAAGCTGAGGAACGCCAAACCCCATGGCATAACTTGCAACTTGCGCCATGTGTTTCACCATTCCCTGTTCCACAAGGTGCCTTGAGCCATGTTGCTGCAGACTATGCCAACCATGGGATACACCACCCACTACATCACAACCCACAATGTCATGGTGTAAGGAGGGGTTACGGCAGCAACTGCACCCTATTCCAGAAGGGCAGCTGCCATAACCCACTACCATAATTCCAGGAGCCGCACTGGCAGAGCTAACTTAGAACATCTCAGAAATGCTCTAAGGGGCACCCTTCAGTGCCATCAGATGGATGCCCACTCCGCAGTGCCATGACAAAGGTCATGCTGTGCTCCCTGTGCTCCCTGTGCCCCCACGAATATGGCTATGCCCCTACCCCCAAATGTCAGGGATCCCCAGGGGTCCATTCTCCAGTGTGCCCCCACAGACTTCTGTGCCACCTGTCCAGCCCCCCATGCCCCCTGGTGCATGCCGTGGTGTCCTGGGGTGAGGGACCTCGGGGGGCAGTCTGCAGCAGGCTGCGACTTGCGATATGCAGGGTTATTATACCATGCCAGTGGCATTAGCCTACGCATGTCACAAGTTGCACATCATTAGTGTTGGGGCCTTGCCACTCTTAGAATATGGAGCAAGGTCTCCGGCTTAGTGGCGAATGTCACAACTTGCATATGCCTACGAGTTGCGACATTCATCCTGGAATTGGACCCATCGTTTTTTAACAAAAATGTATTTCTGACATTTAAGTATCATGCTCAGTACATTTTTAGTTTTCTCAGATATTGTTAAAACAGTTTTTACAGATACTTTTGTAATTAATGTCTCACATCATTAAAGGTGGCCACATTCACCATTTTAAAAAGCTCTTCTGTTGAGGTTACCTTTTGAATGCACATGCTAGATTCATATTGTAGATATATTAGGATAGTGCTATAACATTATTCTGATGGTAAACAGTGCAACACTGTACCAAGATATGTATTTATTTATTTATACATGGGAGACATCCCTTATAGAAATATAGGTGTGCTGTGTACATGCAGAATGCATGCCACATGCTTAATTGTGCAATGTGTGCATGCAGTTCACATACACAAAGTGATCCTAAGCAAACTAGATCTAAAAAACAAATCAGGTTCACATGCTGCAAGCTTGACATGTGCGCAGCATGTAAGCTGGTGTGAACATCTTCTAAAAATTACATAAGGTTCGCGTGTTGCACATTTGACATGAGTGCAGTGGTTAAGCTTGTGAGAACATCATTTAAACATCACATCAGGTACACATGCTGCATTTTTGCCATGTGTGCAGCAGCTAAGCTGGTACAAATCTCATCTAAAAAACATCAGTTTCTGTTTCTTATGCTACTACTAGCAATCAGAGTAATTAAAATTCATTTTTTATTTGGATTCCCATAAAAATTAGGTAAACTCAAATAATTCTGATCCTTTTGCAAGTTATTTAATGGCTTTTGATTTTTGTCATTAAATCACCATTAATTTGTAAAGTATTGTTTGCTTACTGCATTAAATGCCTAGGATATAGCCAGTTAACATCCCCCATTCCAGATGCATGAAGAGGGACCTCTGCATTGCGAAGCCTCTCCTTTTTGCTTTGGACCATGCACATCCCTTATGCATATTTAGTGCTACAAATGTGTTTCTCCATGACTGTTTCATCTCTCTTACTTTTCCATTGTTATTCTGTATTGAGCATATACACCATGGCCATGCTCAGCACTCTTTGTGCTGAGTAGGATCTTGGAAGCATGCACCATACTTCACATTTTGTCACTGAATTGAGAGATATGGTACACTCAAAATGAGGGACAATGAGGGACACTAACCCATCAGGAAACATCTTGAAACATGGAGATACAGTACCTCAGAACACAGTGGAAACCATTGCATTGGCACCTAAGAATACATTTCTACCACTAAGCAGCAGTGCCATTTAATAGGGCAGAGGCAGTTGCACCCCCAGATTTGTGCCTAGGTTGTTCTTATGGTGGGGCAATAATGGCATTAAATTTGGATTTAATCTTTTGCACCACATGTGCCCACCTGGCCTGTGTGTGTCCACACTGCAGGTACTCTCCAGACTCAACTGTGCCTGTATTGTGTTGTCCACTCTCTCCACCTGTTAGTGGCAGCACAATCACATGTGATGTAATGAGCTCCAGCCGAAAAAGAGCACATGAGTCTTGCAAGTGCGATACTGTCTTTCTTGCCACAGAGTAGACAGACTGCACACTACAGCTTGGAGGAGTTGGTGAGCACTGGACTCTCAATAGCAGTGTTGTGGCAGCATATTTTTGTTGGTCTACTCTTAGTGAGTCTTCATGTCCCCTCATGGCTGAAGGTGGTAGAGGGTGAGCTAGACGTTAACTCATGACAAGACTACCTACTTACTCTACTAGGCTTGCCATGCAAAAAATAAACAGAACAGACCCCCATGGCAGCAAGCTAGGCTTAGCAGCAATGGTGACAGTAGTGTGGTTGGTCTTTATAGGCCTTGATCAGTGCACTGCGACAGCAACCACAGCAGCAACCAAGCAAGAAGCAAGCAACCAAGGTTGGGTGGGTTCTGATTGGTGAGGTGACTTGGTTGTGGACCATGTTGGGGATCTGTGATTTCTGGTTCTAGCATCCAGCTTCTGGTGGAAGGAGAGAGGGGGAGCAGACTGAAAACTGGCTGGTGGCACACTGTGACAGGCTGCAGGTTATGGCAATGGCCAGGTAATTAAAAGTAAATGCATATTTTTTTTTTACAGGGTGATTGGTGAAGGAGGAAGGACTGAAATATTAAAATGTTTTTTATGTTTCTTCACTTTTGAGCAGCTTCATGAGCCATAGGGGATGGGTATAGAATGGAATGGAGTCAGGGAGAAAAATCAGGACAAAGTTCTGAGTGGGTTTAAGCCCAATTCTGATGCACTGCTTCGGGTTATATACAGATGAATCTGATACATTTGAATTTTTCATGATTTGCATGTCACTTTTCAGTCAAAGCAAATAAGTTATACATTTTAGAAATGTTACAGACATCCTAGAGCTGTCCCTTGCATTCACGGATAGTTGAGCGGTATGGTATGCAGACTATTGGAGCCCCACTATAGTCAGGCTTATGTCCCCCCCAGTGAAGCCTGACCTCCATATCCACACGCTCAGGCACATTATAACAAAGGGCAAAGGAGACTGCAGGGGTGTGCACCATTGAAATGAATGGAGGTACTTTTTTATTACTATTTTATACATTATTGATGGAGAGTTCAAGATTAATGAAGGCCACCACTTGACTAACAAGGGTCTTGTTAGTAGAAGAGTGGCCTTCAGTATTCTCCAACTCACCATCATAATGTATAAAATAATAATAAAAAATAACTCCATTCATTTCAAGGGGGTACACCCCAGTACTCTGACCTATGGACATCAACTCTTAATGACTCCTGCCTCTGGCTCCCTAGTACTCAAGTAAGACACATTTTACTTATATCTATACTTGGTGGGTTGTCTGTAGCAGCATGGCCATACCCTCTACAGTGTGTGTGTGTGTGTGTGTGTGTGTGTGGTGTATGCATGGGCGTGGCCATATGGGTGTGTGTCAAGTTATTGCTATATTTGTGTTTGCATCATAAAGTCTGTTTACATACAGTAGAAGCATTCAAAACTATGGAGAGAAAAAAGTAGGAGTACAGATCAGACAGAAGAACAGTAATTAAGTGGTTTTGTGGGTAAGTTTGTATATTGGGGGTGAGAAAAAACACGTGTTTCCATTGGAATGTGTGCTACAGTTCAACTGTGAAACTGAGATGAGTAAGAGAAGAAAAAAAAACCTGAAGAGCATAACAGTGTCTACAGGCATGTCACATGCATGCAGATGTAGTCACATACAGTATGTACTGAAGTACAAGTGAGCCATACATGTGCAGACAGTATAGCTTAGTGGTTATAGGCACTGAACTGCAAGCGAGGAAACTTGAAGACCTGGGTTTGAATCTCATCAACCCCCACTTGTGTATGGAGTGATCCTCATTAAGTCACTTAACTTTAATGTGTGCAGTTATCAGTGACCACTTGCTTTTTGCACGCATGCCACATGCATGCAGTCTTTCCCAATTTAACATAAAAATCATGGTTTCCACACTTGCTTGCTGCACGCATGATATATGCATGCACTTGGTTCCAATTTAACATTTAAATCATACTTGCAGCATACATATCACTTGGGTAGTTTTACGTGCAACAGGAAAACATTTCATATAATTATTTCTATAAGGGGTGGCACAGGAGTGTGTTCTTTTTTAAAACTTCAATATCTCATAGCTTGGTTCAGGAATGAAAGAAAACAAAAAGAAAAAAAAATATGTATCTTGATATTTTTGCCAGATGAATCTTCTTGCTAGAAAAAAAAACTGCATGGCTACTAACAAATATTGCTGCTTTCATGTTACCCTAAAATTACCAACTCTGAAGTAATGGCATGTTACTCCAATCTGCTAGATGACCCAAGATCAATCAGTCTATAAATATGATATAGGCTTTACCCTTGGCTACATTAACTAATGAGATTATGGCCCTACTCAATCTTTTGTTTTTTAACTTTGCTAAGGTATATAAATAAAACTAAAAAAATGCTAAAAGGCTGTTTGCTAACCAAGATGAAGCACAATATTTGATCCTATTATGAACATTTGAGAATTTTGGACAAAGGACAGGAGACATGGTTACAGAGCTGTATTGATGAAGTAAAACATTATACTTTACATGTTATTATCATTTCAGAACATCTAGGATACAGTAAGACATGGGAAAGAGGTACCTATGGAGTGGTGCTATGCTGCCACATACCATATGTCAGTTGAAGTCTGTCAACTATCAATATATTCACTAAGATAATAACAAAAGAAACAGGAAAATAATAAATAGTTTAAATATCTGCTTATTATGTGCAGCACTTTGGGGGACTTGCTTAAGTATGTGTAGCCTCATAATACAAAGCATCATGGGAAGTATATACAAATCCCCATGAGTAACTTTAGACTGGTTCTACTTTAAGCAATAGTGGGTTTAAGCAACATTTTACAATGGCAAGAAAGAATGCTGAACTCTGATTGGTCAGTCTGAGACTGGACCTGGGATGCTAACCCAGCATAACATCCCGCATCCAGTCCCACCCCACAGACCACTGAATGACTTTAAAAAAATCATTACCACTGTCCATTCTGTGCCACCAGCCAGTTCTGCAATGAGCAGCTTTTGAAAGCAAAGGCTGCACCCACACATCCTTGATCCCCAACCTCCCTCCATGAAGCATGTTCTGCGTTCTCCTGAGCTTTCTCCAGGTACAGATAAAAAATACAGCAAACTGTACCAGGAGAAAATAAAATTCAGTGCTGTTAGCTGGTTTCACAGTGAACGGCTTTCCAGCCTCCCTCGGTTAATCGGGGCCACCAAGCACTTTCACCATTACCTGAGCTTTCTCCTGGTACAGATCAAAAATGCTAAAAACTGTACTAGGAGAACATAAAATACAAATAATATTAAAAAAAAACATGATTGGCTATATCACTGTCAGCTCATGCACAGAACAACAATGCTGCTTTCAGGGCTTGGAAGCAAAGCCAAACGAAAAATGTACTACCATTTGTTTTCTTTTTTTTTTTTTAAACATAGCACTGTAACTTACTAGAAGATAAGGGAGAAACACAATAACTGAGCTGGACCAAAAATGGAAGACAGTGTTGCAGTGGTGGTGGTGGTGGTGGGGGGGGACACACACAGACGTACACATAGCACCCAATAAGCACGCCACCCGCTGGAGAAACACAAAAGGAACTTCTTTTTGTATAAATACTCCTCCACACTACTAAATCAGTAAAAAAAATAGGTGTATTGATTGTATTTGTTTTAACTGTCATGAACCATTGTATAATAGGAATAATGCACTCCAGAGTGGATGTTATGCTGGAATAACATCCCTTCTCAGGTGTTGGATGCACTTGGCCTGCGGCCTCAGGTTCAACCACCAAAAGCAGGATGTTATCCCAGCATAACACCAACCCTGTCATGCATTATTCCTTTATTACTGCTTAAAGGGGAACCAGTCCAAACTTTTTCATGACTTGCGTATACTTCCCATGATGCTTTGCATTATCAGGATATGTGTAATTTTACATTTCTGTGAAACTTGGCTTTAATGCCAATGCTCTTTCTGGGTAAACCTTGCTGCTCTGCTTTTGTGCTGAGGTTGTTTGATTGTTAAATGTAAGTGTGGTTACCAAACAACAGTTTCCTTGTAAGGTATAATTACAGTACTGTCAAATGTATTTAAAACATATGAGTGAGCCTGGGTAGAATTTGTTACCTTGCAAATAATTCAAATGTTAAAAATGGGAGAAGAGGCCCTCTCTTAGTAACTGGATTCACAATTTTAATTTATTGAAGTATTAATTTATTATTTGTTTATGTGTTTACGTATGTATGTATTGTTCTATTTTTTTTTCTTTTTTTTTTGGAATTTTTGGCAAGGAAAGGCATTCTGAGACTAAATGTTTTGCCACATACAGCCAGGAAGCAAATGGAGGTTAGGTGACTTTCTAATGATCATATAGTATGCAATTGGCAGCTATGGGATTCAAACATTGGTTTGATGGGTCTCTAGGTTGTTAGCATGGGCTCTAAACTTTTTGCTGATATATATACATTCAAGAGTATAGCTCACAGGGTTTTATTCAAAAGCAAACAAAAAGGACAATGCCTCAACTCATTATAAGTATTTGAAAATTTAAGATAATGTATAAGAGAAGAGCTAAGAATACTGTATTAACAACAAAGGGAAACTTCAATATTTCAAGATATTTAAGAAAATCCGTGACAGAGTTTTACACAGCAAACAGGGTGATCATGGATAGAGATGGGTGAAGTAGCCCCAATTTGCTCAACAAAGTGAAAGTGAATTTGCGGAATGCTCCGCAATGCAAAGCAGAGTACTTCACGTTATAATGGATAATGCGAAGTCCATTGAAAACAATGACTTTACATTACTCCGCCTTCCCAAACCACTACTCCACCAATTCTTAAGGCAAAGTACATTGAAAGCAATGTACTTCACCTCACTTTGTCTTGTTTTTAAGCTCCAAAGGTGAATTTGGCAGTGATTCATGGGATTTCAGGTCACATGGGCTCTAGATTTTTCTGCACAGCCTCAGTTTGTTGTCTTTACTTATAATTGTTTTTGGGCTGTTGAAAATTTAAAACATAGTGGTGGTGTAATTCTGTGCTGTCTTTAATTGCTGCAAATTTTATCTTGGCTTGTCTGACTGTCCTGTAGTTGGGTGAAGGGTGTTAATTGTCTGGCCTCTGACCTCAGCTACGTGATAACTGGAGGTGGGGCTTAGTCAGAGTTAAAGTAGCAAGCAGAGGTTTATTTTCTCAGAAGAAGCCAGAAGGGAAGGAAGGAAACATATTCAATTCAGTGCTTTAGAGTAACTGGTAACTGCTATTTTTCTTTTAAACTTAGATTGTGGGCTTGTAGTGACACTATACTTTCTTTGTTGTCTTTACTTATAATTGTTTTTGGGCTGTTGAAAATTTAAAACATAGTGGTGGTGTAATTCTGTGCTGTCTTTAATTGCTGCAAATTTTTTGCCCCCCTCCCTCCCTTCCCCAACACTTAATTATATTCCCTGATAAATCTGATTGACAGGAGCTAAACACAGGGTATATTAAGAGGTGTGAAGTAGGAGGGGCATAAGGGGGAAGAAGCCCACCCTCAGCACGACAAGTGTTTTGACTCATTTATTTATTTATTGGTTTCTTTTTCCTTAAAAAAAACAATTATCTGAGGATCAGTGACAGGATTTTTAGTACAGTAAATTAATAAAAAGAGAACTAGGAGAGCTTCAGTAGCAGACAAGTAGTGAAAGTGCAGTACAATGTGGGGAGTGGTGCAATGCAGTGGCTGTGGGGTAGCCATATTCAGGCAGACCTTCTGGACACTGAGGTGCTGCTCTATCTGCATACATCTCTCTGGACTGTGGGATGAGGTAGCCAGACTCAGAGTGGAAGTAAACTGGGTCAGGAGTACCATCACCCCTATCCAGGGACCATCCAGTCCAATGCAGCTGCCTCAAAGGATGCGAGAATGAGGAGCACTTGGATGACAGTGGGCTCAGGGAGGTTAGAGCAGTCAGGCAGAGGCACATCCCAGATCCTATTCCACTCAAGAACTCCTATGCCACACTGGCAAGACGAGGACAACCAAATAGAGGTACCCAGAGAAGTGGAAGGAAAGGATGTGGAGGTTAGCTGATGAGGTGAGACCTCAGCGGGGAAAGCAGTGGACCCCAGAGGAGGAGGAAGAGAATCCTGGTGGGGATCTCCATCGAAAGAGGGATCCAGCTAGGAACACAGGAGGGAGAGGACAGGGAGGTGAGGTGCCTACCAGGTGCCACGGCATGGAGGGATGGAAGGAAGATACTGATGATCACTGGGAAGGCAAGACGGGAGGGTGAGCTGGATGTCATTATCCACCTAGATACTAATGACTTGGCAAATGGGGAGCCAAAGGAAGTTCAGGAAGAGTTTAGGAAACTGGGAAGGGGTCTCAAGCAAGTAGTTACTTCTGTCACTTTCAGAAGTACTAACTGTGAGAGGCAAGGAGAACATAGGAGTGCATGCACCAGGAACTTTAACTCATGGTTGAAGAACTGGTGCTGTGAGGAAGGGTTTGGATTCATTGGTGACTGGGGACCCACCTGGAGGGATGGAGGTTTGTTCAAGCCTGACGGGCCTGCATCTATCCTGGAGGAATCCAAGCACTCAATGATACGTTTAAATGCTACATTGACAAGCATTTAAACTAGAAAGAGGTAGCAGGCCAGCAAGGAGGGTACCCTACTTGCTCACCCCCACAGCTAGCAGTGGAACCAGTGAACCAGAGGAGTGGCTATCTCTGCAAAGCAAGTGTGCAAAAGATGGAGATTAGTGCCCAAGAGGTGGATAAGCAGAAAAGGGGCAAAATTCAGTAGAAGGGTAGACAGCAAGGAGAACCAGGGATAAATGACAACCAAGGAAGGGGCTGGAGTAGAACAGTGAAGCAGTCTAGGGAGGTCAAATCATGGAAAGCCATGTGTGCAAATGCCAGAGCCTTAGCAACAAGATGGAAGATCTGGAGGCTGTCATGGTACAGTCAGACCTGGACATTGTGGCCATCACTGAAACCTGGTGTAATGATAACCATGACTGGGAGATGGCCATTCCTGGCTACGACATATTCAGAAGAGACAGAGCAGGCAGGAAGGAGGAGGATGGCACTGTGAAAAATGCACAAAGGGCCACAGAGATCCAGGAGGAACAAAATGGGGAGATATACTGTGGGTTAAGCTGGAAAGGAAAATGGGGACAGCCATCTGCACAGATGTGGTCTATAGACCACCAGCCCAGGAGGAAGAAACAGATAGGGAGCTGATGCTAGCCATCCAAAGGATGGCAGACAAGGGTGAGGTAGTACTGGTTGGAGACTTCAGTATTCCAGACGTGGACTGGAGCATCCCAGCAGCAGCATCAACTAGGAGCAGATTTATCCTGGACTCCCTTCAGGGTGCCTTCCTCAAGCAACTGGTCATGGAACCAACTCAGCAGAAGGCAATACTGGACCTTGTGCTCACAAACAGGGACAGTGTGATGGGGGTAACAGTGGGGGAGCACCTGGGGAACGGTGACCACCAGTCATTGTGGTTTGAAATCACAGAAAGAGCAGAACCAAACCACACAAAAACATGTATCCTGGATTTTAGGGGGGCAGACTTTGGGAAAATGGGGAGATACTTGAAAGAGGCATTAAGGGGAATGGGGCAGGAATCAGGGGTTGAGGAACAGTGGGCAGTTTTTAAAATGGGGATTACAAGAGCAACAGAATTATGCATTAAGCAGGTTAGCAAGAGGAAAAGGAAGAGACCATTATGGTTTTCCAAAGAGGTAGCAAAGAAAGTGAAAGCCAAAAGATTGCATTCAGGCAATACAAAAGACACAGGCAGAAGGGATAGGAGAAGTACCAGGAGAAGCAAAGGGAGGCAGGGAAGTCAGTAAGGAAGCCAAAGCTCAGACAGAAGAACACATTGCAAAATCAGTGGGTAGAGGGACAAACCCTTTACAGGTACATAAGTGAAAAAGAAAAGACAAAGGAGGAGGATATATGAGACTGAAGGGGGAGGATGGGAGCCACGTGGAGGATGATAGCAGTAAAACTGACATATTGAACAGGTATTTCTGCTCAGTCTTTACTGAGGAAGAGGGGGTAATGGGTCTGAAGGAGTACAAGGGGTGAGAATGGTGCAGAAATGGACACAAGTCCCTTTACGAGAAAGGGTCCTGAAGGAAGTTGAAGTAATAAGAGTTGATAAAGCAATGGGGCCAGACGGAGTGCACCCCAGGGTCCTTAAAGAACTAAGAGAGGTGGTGGCTGAACCTCTGCCTATCCTGTTTAGCCGATCACTGGAAACAGGGAGGTACCCAGAGACTGGAGGACAGCAGATGTAGTCCCTTATACAAAAGTGGGAACAAAGAGGGAAGCAGGGAACTACAGACCAGTCAGCCTCACCTCAGTAGTGGGGAAGATCATGGAAGCACTACTGAAGGAGAGATTGGTGGAACATCTGGTTGTCAATGGACTACAGGACCCAAGGCAGCATGGTTTCACCAGGGGAGGTCATGTCAGACCAACCTAGTTGAATTTTTGACTGGGTGACTGGGAGGTGGATCAGGGAGGGCAGTGGACATGGCCTATCTGGACTTCAGCAAGGCCTTTGACACTGTGCCACATAGAACTATTACACAAACTGGGGAATATGGGTGTAGGTAGGACAGTAGTGTGGTGGGTGGGAGGTAACTGGGTGGGTGGCAGGACACAGAGGGTGGTGGTAAATGGCTGTCACTCCACAGAGGGAAGAGTGACCAGTGGGGTACCACAGGGATCAGTGCTGGGACGGTCCTATTCAACATCTTCATCAGTGACATTGCTGAGGATCTAGAAGGCAAAATTTCACTGTTCGCTGATGACACAAAGCTCTGTAACAGAGTAGACACACCAGAGGTGTAGACAGAATGAGAAGTGACCTGCAGAAACTTGAAGAATGGTCATGGGTTTGGTAGTTGAAATTCAATGCCAAAGAAGTGCAAGATAATGCATATGGGGCACAAAAACCCTGGCACAATATATCAGTTGGGGGGTGAGGATATAGCATGCACCAAGCAGGAAAGGGATCTTGGGGTTGTCATCTCTGATGACCTCAAGGTAGGGAAACAGTGTGACAAGCCAGCAGGTAAAGCAAATAGGATGCTGGGATGTATAGGCAGGGGCATCACCAGCAGGAAAAGGGAGGTCATAATTCCACTATACAAGACACTAGTGAGGCCCCACCTGGAGTACAGTGTACAGTTCTGGAGACCATACCTACGTAAGAACATAGACAGGGTAGAGAAGGTTCAGAGGATGGCAACAAAGATGGTGCATGGATTGCATCACAAGTCCTATGAAGACAGGTTGAAGGAACTGAACATGTACTCCCTGGAGGAGAGGAGAGGGAGAGAAGGGATATGATAGAGACATACAAGTATCTTACAGGGAGGAACAGGGTGCAGGAAAACACTATTTTTAAGCAAAAAAGATGTTCCAGGACTAGAGGGCAAGGGAAAAAGTTGGAGGGAGGATGATTCAGAGGAAACATGAGAAAGAATTTCTTCACAGAACGGGTGGTGGACAAGTGGAACACCTTGCCAGAGGAAGTGGTGGGGGCTGAAACAATCATGGGATTTAAGAATGCATGGGATAGACATAAAGGAATTATAGAGGTCAGGGCTAAGGGGGGAAACAGACTTCTAGGAAAACAAACTGAACTTACAAGCTCAAATGGGCAGACTGGGTGGGCCATAGGCCCTTATCTGCCGACACTGTCTATGTATGTATCTATGTATCAGTTCGGGGTAGTGCTTGTAGGAAGTTGCAGGAGACAGTCTGCTCTGAGAGCCATGATTCAAACCTTCTAAAAGCTATTAAAAAAAGCCTTTTTGAGTAATTTTTTCTGCTGAAACTTTAGTTCATCGATTGCGGGAAACCCTCCCTTGCTCATATCATTGAGCACTTATTGTTTGTGTATGGATTTTGAATGTTAATGTATGACATTCAGTCTGTGTACTGAGAGACAGTGGAAGTGTGCTTTGGGGGAGGGGTGTAGGTAGATTAATTTGGAGAAAAAGACAGTTCTTTCTGTTTTTGTGATATTTTTCTTGTATAACTGTTAATGTACACACAATAATATTTTCACTAAGTGTTGCCATTTTTTTTGCTGATTCTTGTGGTGCAGCAGTGCATAATTTTAGTTTGTTTAAAATACTTCTTTATATTACTGAAGTTTTCAATTTGCTACACATTACTTAGTGTGTGTGTGTGTGAGTATGTGTGTGATGGGTGTCATCTTTTATTGTGCCACATAGTAATTTCAGCAATGTGAACCTGCTATCCACTGCAGCTGTGTAATTTTTGTACTTCGTTGTGGTACCTTTACTGGTACTAGTACTAGTGACTGTTACTGCAGCAGTGCAGTACACTGTCCCCCCATGGCCCATCCCAACCACAAAGATATTCTTTTTCAGACTTGAATTTCTGATGGTGAGCACTGGTTAGGTGTTATGCCTTTGTGTTTGCATCTCTTCAGTGTGCAGCACAATCTTAATCTGCCTGTGCATTTGCATCTCTTTAGGGCCCGATCTCCATCTGTAACTTAAGTCACAGTTGTTTCTTTGGTTTCCCTTCAGAGTACTGGACTAGTTTGGTGCATAATTCTGCATGTATATTGTACTCATTAATATGCATTTTTAAGTCAGGACCATCATCACGAGTCACTCGTGATACAAATCACGTTCTTCATCATCATGGTCACAAATGCAGTCATGAATCACGATTCACGATCACGTCACAAATCACATCATTGTTTTTTTCATTAGTTACTCGGATGCATTGTAAGCCTGTTTTGTAGCATCTTTCCAGGCTTCACCGCCCTACATTGTACTCATTAATAAGAGTTTTTAAGTCAGGGAGTTTTGTGATACAGTTCATCAGGGAAGTACAGCCATAGGCATTCACGTTCCCAATAAGGTTCCATATTGCTTATCTCACACCGTCAACACTGAATCATGATCTTCATCATCACGGTCACAAATGCAGTCACAAATCACGATTCAGTATCATGTCATGAATCACATAATTTTTTTTACTAGTTACTTGGCTGTATAGTAAGCCTGTTTTATAATATCTCTCCAGGCTTCACCACCCCACCACTGAACTCATTAATAAGAGTTTTTAAATTGGGGAATTTTATGATACAGGCACAGCTCATCAGGGAAGTACAGCCATAGACTTTCACATTCCTTCCTGTACAGCATGAGAGTTACAGTACTGTAAGTAGTGGTGAGCGAAGTGGTCCCAATTTACTTTGTGAAGTGATTCAAGTAGTAACGTGGAATCCATGGAGTACTCCACAATGTGAAGCGGAGCAATTTGCTTCATTATGAGGAACACAAATTCCACTGAAACCAGTGACTTTGCATTATTCCACCTTCCCCAAATCACTTTTCCACCAGTTTTAAGGTGAATTATATTGAAAGCAAAGTAATTCACCTCACTTCGCCTTGTAATTGCACTCCAAATGAAATTCTGCAGTGATTCATGGGATTGCAGGTCACATGGGCTCTAGATTGTTCTGCACAGCCTCAGTTCTGGCCTGGGTATTTGTGTGTAGTAGTAGCTGGAGACAGTTCGCTCTCATAGCTCTGAATTCAAAACCTTTAAAAGCTGTTTAAAATGTCTTTTTGAGTCATTTTTTTTTCTCAAAATCTAGTACATCGATTGTAGGAAACTCTTCTGTGCTCATATCAGCTAGTGTTTATTGTTGTGTGCAGATTTTGAATGTTAATTTAGAACAGTCAGTCTGTGTACTGTGAAGTGTGCTTTGGGGAGGGGCGTATTTGTGGTGTAGGTACATTAACTGGGAGAAAAAGGCAGTCTTTCTGTTTTGGTTATATTTTTCTCATATAACTGTGTTAATGTACACACAGTAATATTTTCAGTAATTCTTGAAATTTTTTTGCTTATTGTTGTGGTGCAGCAGTGTATAATTTGTCTGTTTAAAACATTTGGTTATATTACTAAAGGTGTTCAATTTGTTAGGCATTACTTGTAGTGTGTGAGTGAGTGTGCGATTTGTGCCATTAAATTGCACCTTTTATTGTGCCACAGAGTAATTGCAGCAGTGTGAACCTGCTATCCACTGCACCTGCATGAATTTCTTATACTGCTTTGAGGTATTTTTACTGGTAGTGGATTGTTACTGCCGTGCACTGATCCCCCAACTGGCAAAATGTATTCCTTTCCAGATTTTGATTTGTGACTTGTGAGCACTGGCTAGGTGTTGTTGTGCCTTTTTGTATGTGTCCCTTGATTGTGCAGCACAATTTTAATCAGTCTGTGCATTTGCAGTGCACCATTAATTCTGGGAGACTGCATTTCTTGTTATGTTCTCATTTCACTTCGTCAGCACTGGGGAATTTTCTGGACACAAGACAGCAGTATTTTGTCAGCACTGGGGAATTTCTGGACACAAGACAGTAGCATTCTGGGGATGCACATTAATTCTGGTGACTGTGTGGCTGGAGTTCTGCCAGTTTTGTTGTCTCTCAGCCTTACTTCAGGTTTAAGGTGGAATGACAATGCAAAGAAATAATAACAAGATGAAGTGAGCCTTTCCTATGGGGCACTCCATGTAGCAAAGTGCCAACGTGAAGTGGCCACTTTGTGCTCACTTTGCCAGTGGATTTTAAATTTGCTGCATCTCTGATCATGGAGTGATGCCATGCTTGCCCTTATGTCAGCCAAAATCAGTCAACTAAGTGCCACTATTTTAGCTCAGGTCAGAAATAAAGAAAAAGGAAAAGAATAGAGTCTTAAAATAGGTAGGCCCTTTCCTAGGCCACACTTTGGGCAAGGGGTGCTGCATTCTGACTACAAAACATGTATGGACACCAACCAGCAGCACCCTTATGAAGTATTATTTCATATTAAATGTATTTAGAATGTATAAGCAAGCTTGGGTAGAATGTTATATCTTGGAATTAATATAAATGATTTAAAGAAGAGACATGGTCCTTTCCAAGAAACTGGTTTGGCATTTAGTAGAACAGAGGATTCTCATTTTGTTGAGAAAAAAATAATTCCAGAGTAACGCTCTGAGGACTGTATTGACAGAAACACGAAAGCACAACAATTCAGCTAATTGTGAATAGCTGAAAATGCATGATGTTGGACAAGAGAAAAGCTGAGCTGGCCATATTATCAACAAAGAGACAGCACAATGCTTCATTTCATTATGAACATTAGAAAAAATCTAGGTTATAGTAAGACATGGCAGAAGAGTTGACCACGGAGTGGAGCAATGCTTATGTATCTTTCAGAGGAATCTATAAACAAACTAGTAATATTTTTATTATGGTACTGTAAAAACTGAAGAAATAGGAAAAACGATATTAAAAAAAAACAGCTCATTTTTCAGCACTTTATGTGTGGCACTGGCTTTTGACTAAAGTGGAAGTATGGTCACCAAACAGCAGGCCCCACATAAAGTATAATTACTATAAAACGTATGTAAACATTTGATACTAAGGATCTTACTATGGAAAGATAGGAGCTAATTAGGTGTGAGCTCATGATTGATCCATCACTAAGAATGAACTTATCCAGACTGTTTTTTTTTTATCCTTTCCCACAATTACCTCAACTGGTAATGAAGTACAAGGATTTATTGCACATTTGGTATAGTAGTACTTTCAATTTTGAGTTTTAAAATGATGACCCTTTAGTTGTACTTGTTGTCCCCTTGCGGTTTTGAAGTTTCCTTTAAACTTGAGGTATAGTTTATTAAATAAGTAAATGTTCCTTATAATGTCATATATTAACAATAAGTCTCTGATGAGGTGATGGAGCTAAAGAGGCAATATGCTCAGTAAGTGTGATATTTCTCATTAAGGCCAGAAATTATTTTTGTTGCCCTTCAATGTGTTTTCTCAGTTCCCTTGATTTTTATATGGACGCTAGAACTGTGATACATATTCAAGGTGTGGTCTAACATACATGTGATACAATACTAACACCGTATTTCTGTCCCAAGATTTTATATTCTGCCTAATTGCCCACATCACTTGATTTCCATGTGATATTGCTTAAAGGGACACTGTCAACCTTTTTTGTGTCATATTATTTCTAGGTAGAACACACATTTTATGATTGCCTACCTTCTCTAAAATAAATTGATGTTGCTGGTTGTTTAATCTTCGTTTTGCTTATTAGATTTGAAATGCATGGGAATGTATAATTATACACAGCCTTGTTTTACTCTGAATTGTTTACCTAAGCTTACTGCATACTTCCTGTACATTAGAAACACCCTCAAATAATGCAGTCACTTGTAATACAATAGTCTCATCTACTCCCACTGCATAATGAGTAGCTATATAGTGTTGGGGGTGTTTCTGAGTCCAGGAAAGATGCAGTTGTAGTTGGTCAAGAAATGTAAACAAACATGTTCTGGTGTGGTAACACCAGTATGGTTGACACTCATTTTTTTACTTTTTAAAAGGAAAAAGGAGTCTGAATCAAACAACCAGCTACATCAGCAGTCTCTAAAGAATGAGAGCAATCAAAAAATGTGTTTTTTAAACTAGGGACAATCTGAGGCAAAATGGGGTTGACAGTGTCCCTTTAATTTGTCTGCTTTGTATGTTTTAAATCATCAATTACAATTATACCCAAATTGTTTTATGCTATTGCTGCTTTTTTTATACTCTGTAGTTAAAAGTGTACTTACAGTATTGCATGTATTTGATCTTCCAAGATGCGTAATGCAACATGTATCCATATTAAAAATGATTCCCCATTCCTGCACCCATTTTGTCAAAATACTCCTGAATTTTTGATGTGTTCTACCTGTTTCTCACATGGTCCACCACATTTTGTATCATCAGCATATTTGATTGTCCAGCTATAAATCCAAGATGAATAATTGAAAAATCAGGAGGCCCACTATGGATGCTTATGAAACTCCACTTGTCACTTTCATTTTTCTTGAATAGCATATATTAATTACTACCTTGCATGATCTCTTGGTTAGCCAGTTTGATGTCCATTTTATTAATGCTATATCTATGTTAAGTGGATTCATTTTTTATTATTGTTGCACAATGGAGCCAGATGAAAGACCTTTCTAATGTAGACAGTGTTGCACTATGGGGGGTACATTCAGGATCATCAACACTCATTTAGGAGATGAAATTCATTTACAAATTTTCAAAAAGTATGCTTAAATTCATTAAATTTTAAAAAAGTTTTTTTTAATACGATGGACAATAAAATTATGAGTTTGTTTTGTTCCATTCTCCTGATACAGTGTGGTGATGTTGAAGTAAATCCTGGACCTAAGAAACAATTTGGGATTACAATTATACATGAAAATGTTAGAAGTCTTGTCTGTAAAATTGATGAATATAGGGTTTGGGCTTCTGAATCATCTTATGACATTTTAGCAATCTCTGAGACGTGGTTACATTCTGGTATTGCTAACAAGGAAGTGGAATTAGCAGGGTATAATTTAATAAGGCAGGATAGGGGTAAAAGGGGAGGTGGAGTATTGTTTTATTTAAAAAATTATTTGGGTTCATATCAGATTTTATTTGGGAAAAGTGTGGAAGGGATCGATTGTTTGATTATAAAGTTGTTGAAATTAAAATTGACAGTGGGTGTTTTTTATGTACCTCCTAAAACTAAAGTAATTATATTTGATATTCTAGCTGACACCCTTTTGGAAATATTGAAAGACCAAAGTGTGGTGTTAACTGGCAATTTTAATGCAGCTTGGGGACAAACAAGAGGTAAAAAAACTTAAATCTAGCTTTGACATATTGGGTTTACAACAATTGATACACCATCCAACAAGATGTTTGAATAACAGAACTATAGGAACTATACTAGATTTGTTTTTTGTTTCACATGATTTGAAGGTTGAAGGTTGTAAAGTGTTGCCATTGAACTTGGTGGATCATAACCCTATTCAATGTCACTTGTCAACTCAAAAAATTAGGGCTAAGGAAAATTGTGAGTTTTGGACATGTGAACTAAGGCACTTTAATGAATTATCTTTCAGGGATTGTCTTAGAAACTTTGATTGGTCAAGGGTATTTTTGATTCCGGATTTGAATTTGGCTATTCAAGAATTTACGGATTCTTTTTTGCATATAATTCAAATTCATGCTCCTAAAATAAGAAAGAGTAATAATGTTAAAAACCCACTATGACTTAATGAAAAATTGAAAACCCATTTGCTTATTAAAAATAGGATATGGAAAAAAGCTAAAAAATCTAAACTGGAGGGGGACTGGGATCTTTTTAAAAGATGGAGAAATAAATGTAAACAAAAGATTAAATTAGCAAAGAAAGAATATTTTCGGACTTCTTTCTGTAATGTACAAGATCCAAATAAATTTTGGAAGGTCATCTCCAACTTTAAAAATCCAGTGAAAACTCAAACTTCTATTAATTTAGTAGTGGGAGAAAATTTAATAGATAACCCTCTAGAAGTAGCAAATTTTTTAAATCATTATTTTAGAGATTTACCAGATATAGAGATATCTAATCTTGAGACTGTTGTTCAGGAACATACACATCCTGTAGTTTTTGCTAATAATAATGAGGGCTTCAATTTGAAAAATATAAGGGTACAAGAAGTAATTAAAGAGTTGAGAAATTTAAAAATATCAAAACGTGCAGGAATAGATGGTATCGATCCCAAATTTTTGAAATTGGGGTCTGATATCATAGCCCCTATGATAACTTATTTTTATAATTGGAGTATACAATCTTCAACAGTTCCCGATTGTTGGAAAATGGGTGATATTATTCCTATTTACAAAGGTGGTGACCTTACAGTTCCTTCTAATTATAGACCAATTACTTTGCTCCCTATTTTGTCTAAGGTGCTGGAAAAGCTGATAAATAATCAGCTTAGACAACACATTGACTATTTAGGGTTATTGACAAACTGTCAACATGGATTCAGAGAGGGTAGGTCCACAAATACTGCCCTACTTGAATTTAGTAACCTGGTGACAACATCTTTGAATAAGGGTAATCATACTGGGGCAGTGTTTGTGGACCTTAGCAAAGCCTTTGATTTGATACACCATGAGATACTTTTGTTAAGATTACAGAATATGGGGATAAATAATAATTCCTTGCAGTGGTTCAGATCTTATCTAATGAATCGTAAACAGAGGGTGGTCTGTGTCGCTGCTGTCTCAGATTTCCTGGACTTATATTGAGGTGTACCTCAGGGTTCAATTTTGGGCCCTATGTTATTTAATATTTATATCAACAATCTTCCTGATTATGTGGCCTATACTGATGTCAGACTTTATGCAGATGATATAGTTTTGGTAGCATCTGCTAGTGGTCCAGGAGATCTGAGACAGCGACTTCAGACAGACTTTTCTAATATTGAGTCTTGGATAAGGGACTCTGGACTTTTAATAAGTACTGGGAAAACTCAGAGTATGATTTTTCTGTGGGACCTCACATAAAAATTCTATTGATTTGAAATTAGTTTTTGGATGGGACAAATGTACAAGAGGTTAATACTTATAAATATCTGGGAGTTATGGTTGATTATCGTTTTCTTTTTCTGAACATATATCATTACAAATTAAAAAAGTAAATCAAAGATTGGGAGTATTAAGAAAGGTGTCAGGATGTTTGACTAGGGATATAAATACTAAGTTGATAAAACAACTGCTGCTACCTGTATTAGAATATGGTCTTCCATTATATAAATATTCCTATAAAAAATCCTTATTAAAGTTGGATCAGACTTATTATAGATTGGGGAATTATATTTTGAACAACAAATCCTGTGTTCATCATTGTATAGTGTATCAGGAACTTGGATGGTTATATCCATCAGCTTCGAAGAGAATTTGTGGCTAACGATATGTCATGGTTTGATACATTCAAAATGCATTCTTTAAGATATTTGATTTGTTTGAATTCAGACTCAAAATATTTAGATATGTTTAGCAGATCAATAAGAAAATTGCCTCTGATCAAAACATGAATCGTATGGGGACATGGTTTTACAGAATAGTGTAGCTAGGTCATGGAATGAATTGTCTTGCCAAATCATTGAAATTTCTGACTTGCACATTTTTAAACTTGAATTGTATAATTATTTAAATGTTGGTTGTAATTGTTTTTAGGTCTTGTTTTTGGTATTGTGTGTATTTTGTTATGTTTGATGTTTTGTAAGATACCACAGGTATTTGTTGAAAATGGGGATTTATTTCCCAACAGATAAACCTGTATAAAAATAAATTTTAAACAAACAAACAAACTATGATTTCTGATCTAATGATTTGCTTATCTTTTCATGAAAGCACATCATGTTCATAGTGCAAGACCTTCCCGTTTTCAATCCATGCTGGTCCAAATCTATATCTATAGTTTGTGTATTTATTGTTTTCTTTAATGATACTGTCCAGTATTTTACACACTATAGAAGTGAGGCTTAGAGGTCTATACTTTTTTTTGTACATTCCTTGTTGTAAATTTTTGAAAATAAGGACCGCATCTACCTGTTTCCAATATGTGGAAATGTTTCCTGAATTAATGGATTGCTCAATCAGTACCTTGAGTGGAAGTGCAATTTTTTTCTAACATAATTTTAAACAGGTTACTGATAATTTTATCTGGGCCTGGCACTACACTGGATTTAAGTTTATTTATTCCATTTACTATATCATCAGTGTTGATTTTAAATGCTGATGATGAAAGAGTATCTTTAATTGCAACATACTTGTTTTATGGAGCAACAATGGAACAAAAATAAGTGTTAAACTCAATTGCCACTATTTTGGGGTCATTTATGATTTCTTTGTGGTGTTGCCATATACCTCTCTACTGCTATTCAGTCCACACCCATACTCTCTATCTCCTCCCATTCTGCTTACAAACTATTACACCACAAACTCCTCTCTCCTATTCTATCTCTCTCTCTCTCCATCTGTGATAGCATATGTGATAGTAATAACATATAGTTATTTTTCCAGAATAAGAGTGTGATGGTTAACCTTCTCTCTCTCGAAGCCAGCATATTGCTCATTGTACTGCCTTTGTAGCAAAATACTTGCTAGGCTCTATCCCCTCCTATCTCATCACTCTCCTTCCACCCTCCTTCTCACTAAACACTTTGGAACTCTGGATTTCATTCCCTGGTACTCCCTTCTTGGACATCTATAGCTGGCCAGGCTGCCTTCTCCTATCACTTCCCCAAACTTTGGAATTCTCTTCTCCTTTCTATCCACTCTGCCTCCTCCCTATACTCTCACTCTTTGCCTCTCCTCAAATTTACTTCTTACTCTAGCAACTACACCTGATCCCCACCTCTGTACCTCTCTTCCCATCCTCCCACTCCCTCACTTCCCTCTCTTGTCTCCCCTCTACCTCCCTACCTAATCCCCTATAGCTCAAACTCCTGCCCTAATCCCCTGCTGCTATCCCCCATTTCCCCCTTTCCATTTGCACTCTTCCTTAATTTCCCCTGGATTGCTTTGCTACCACTTGCCTACATTTATTGCACTCTGCACTTTAATTAGCACCCTCTTGCTATCCTTCTGCATTTCTGCTATATCACAAGCCATTGTACATAATGCTAAATTAGCTAATCTATTGAAGCTTGTCTGTGCTGCTTAGCCAATTGTACATATCTGTCTAATTGCCAATCTATTGTAGCTTGTTTTTGATGTTGAGTTCTGTTTTCTCCTGCTTTGTAAATTCTGTTCCTATAGTTAATCTCTGCAATCCTCTTACCCCCGACACATCTGGAAACAAGCTGCTATTCATCTCATTATGTCTTTCCTGGTGAAACTTTTGAAATAACTAAATAAATAAATTAGTTCCTCTGTTTTATTCTGAAGGCTCCTAGTATTAATCAGGGCACAGTTGAGCTTTTTTATATTTATTGTTTTAAGTTTCTTTGTTGGTACAATCCATGGTTTGTTTAAAAAAAAACATTTTATTTGTCTTATTCAAGTGTTCATCCCAAATGATTTCATAAAATTCTCACTCAGTGAGGTTGCTTCATTGTCATTTAAATGGATTCTGTCCTTAGAAAATAATGACTGTTTATTAATGCAACTGTCCCAGTTATTAATGAACTTTAGGTTTTCTATTTTACACCATTCTGACAGCTGAAAGTTTATATGGTTTATAGTCTATTGTTTTTTTCAAACCAGCCTTTTGAAATAGGCAGAATATGTGATCCTGGTTAAAAATTGATTCCCTGCAGCTGATGTAAATTATTTAAAAGAGAGAAGTGGTCCTCTCTAAGTGACTGGATCCATGATATGCAGTACAGGTGAATCCCATTTTGCTGAGATACTGTATATAAAATGATGAGTAAAGCTCAGAGAACTGTGTTGATAGCAAAGAGAAACCACTATAAATTAACTCATTTGTAGCTTTTGAGAAAATCCAAGAGAGAGTAGGACATAACAGATGGGGTGACCATGCTCTGGTACCAGGTTTACATATATCTCTGGTAAATCTGTTTTTTAATTACCGCTATTTTGATTAAAGTAAGAATTGAAGAAACAGGAAAAGAAGAAAATACCATCAACAGCTTAATCTGCTTCATGTTCATTTGGTTTGCATCTGTACTGACTCCATCCCTGGGAACAATAGGCTGAAAATAACTAATGTTTTTTAGCCCTCCATTCCTGGCACTAACACAAAACAAACCTGAATATGCAGGCCCTTTCTGGGCAGCACATTGAGGAGGGGAAGCTGGAGCCTGATTAAACCATATGTACGGCTAACAGCTAGAAGTACCATTACTATCAAAAGCATTTAGAATGTGTAAATGAGTTTGGTTAAAACTATTTATGTTGCAATTTGATTTAATTGTTTAGCATAGCAAGCATTTCTGTCTTTTTAAAACTATGCAAGAGTTACTGCTTTTAGCATGACTGTGCATATAAAATGCAGTTTCACTAGAAGTATTAAAGCATAAGTGTGCATTTTTTTAAGTACAGTTAGTTTCCCTGCAAGTGTGGTGGGAATCATGCAAATTTCCCTGTGGTACAATTTAATCAGTGACAGTTATTTGGACTTCACCCATGCTTTCTTAATCATTGCAGAGATGTACTGATTTCCAAATGGGGAATTTTTTTTTAATGGTTTCATTTTTAACTCTTGGAGTTATATTTTTCTCTTTATTAGTTAAGTTTAATATTTGTTCATCCAGCAAATCCACTCTTATGAAATATCAAATCTCAGGGACTACTCAGACTTCAGAATGAAATACACAGCAATGTATTTTACATCAGCTATATTATAGAGCTGTCATAGTACCCCTATATTTAGGGTTGATCAGGAGTTTCTATGCTATTCAGAGCGTGAGGAACAGCTGAGAGTGTTTTTCAGTTGTAATTGAGTTAGTTGCAGGCAGCCGTGTGGAACAGACTGTTCTGTGAAGCTGTGCTCTTTAGAATTCTGGCTGCAGTCAAGCTGAGAGTATCACAGTAATGAGCTGGAAGTTAGAGTGTGGGGAATAGGTGAGAGTGTTTTGTAATGCTAATTGAGTTAGCTGAAGGCAGCAGTGAGACCTCTCACGTAGTTCTGCTTTTGTGCCTATGGTAACAGCACATGTTTTTCTTGTATGCTGAGGGGAAAGCTGCCTAGAGTGATGATATCAGTGACCTTTGTGTGACCTGTGTGTGTAAATGGATGATATCATCGCAGTAGAGCAGAGGTTAAAAATATCACACTGCAGTGGATGATACACTGTTTTATCTCACTCATTTATCACTCACCCCTATTGCATAAATATATATTGGAAAATGACCTGAAATTATCGCAAGCATGGGCAATAGATAACAAAATGCCATTTAGTACCGAGAAACACAGAGTGATGCATATGGGGAAAAAGTATCCCAGACATGAATATTGGCTAAATGGCATTAAAGTGGAAGCTTTGGATAGGGAGAAGGATTGTGGGATTACAATAGATGATGGTATGACGTTTTAGAGCACAGAGGTTGGAGGTAATTAGAAAAACAAACTATATGATTAGAAACATTAAAAGGAACTTTATAAATAGATATAAATGATGCCTCGTTCCATTGTAGAGGGCATTTGATAGACCACATATATATTATGGATCACCACTGTGGAGTCCATATACTAAAGGGGAAATAAATAAGATAGAAAAAAATTCAAAGGACATATATTAAGATGACATGGTCCATGAAAAATGATGGTTATGAGGATAGGTTGAAGAAATTGAACCTGTTTAGACTGGAGGACAGAATGAAGAGAGGGGATATTTTACAGCTATTTAAAATTATGAAGGATCCAGAGTTAGTAAAAGAACTTGGGCTAGAGTTGGTGGATAAACCGGAAGGCTTACAAGCACATAAATTTCAAATAAAACTAAAGACAGTAAAAAAGAATTCAAGATACTTTTCCTTTTTATATAGAACAGCTAGAGTATGGAATGCCAGTCCAGAGCATAGTTCTGAGTAGCTCATTGGATACATTTAAAAGGGAGATTAACCATATAGTGTGTCTAGGGAGATTAAATGAGCCTGCTATGCGGAGAATGGTATAATGGGCATTAGTGCCTTCTTCCATTCTATCAGCCAGTATAAAACCCAGTATATATATATATATATATATATATATATAAGCACTAATGCATGACAGGGTGTAGTATATCATGGGATATTGTCACGGCTCGGGTGGTTGGGCATGAGGCCGCAGGCCGAGTGCATCCAATGACCCAAGAAGTGATGATATCCCATAATATACCACACCCTGAAGTGCATTATTGCTATTATGAACAGGAGTAATGGTTTTATAAATAAAACATTTTAAAAAAAAACTCTTAAAGCTGTTTAAAAAAGCTTTTTTTTGTACTATCGGAATACATAAAAAAAATAGTTCTAGAATCCAGCAAGTGGCGCTGTTATAGTTGAAGCCCACAGAAAAGGTTAATGCATTGTGAGGTTGTGACCTGTGAACTCTGCTCCTCTGTGCTTTCCCTACATTTGTTCCCATTTGGAGGGAACAATTTGGTTTTCTTTCTTTTTTTTTTGGTACAACGGTAGTCACTTGATATGTACAGTACAGCATGCAGTACTGACATGAATTTCTGGTTGCAGAGCCCATCTTTGACCATCAGCAGCTGTTGCTGTGTTACAAATTCTGGGATGGAGCTCGAGTCATGGCAGCAGAAGTCTGTAAGGTGAGGTACATGGAGCCTGTGATTTTTGAATTGTGTGTGTACGTTTTAACCATCACTCAAGCCTCAACTCGCTCCGTACCTTCACGTTATACAGATTTTCTTGGGGGGGTGAAGTGACTGTTACAGTCATAAGAAAAAAGTAAATTTTGCCATGTGAGCGTGTTGTGACTTGCCCGATTGGGAAAATGGGTTAGTAGCAAGGTTTACAGTGCAGCTTCACAGATGCAGGTGCCGCAGTGAGCATTTTGCGTTTTGCTTTTTTAAATACTGGCTGTCTCGAGGTGTTAATCACTCCAGTTCACTGCAGGAGTTCTGGTGGGGTTTTGTGCAGTACAGCGAGGGACGTGGAGAATATTGCATTTGGAGGCATTCATATCAAGTGAAGAGGCTGATGGCTGGAGCCTTTTTGAAACCGTGATGATGTAGCTCGATATCATCATGGCTTCAAAGAGCTCTCAGCTAATCAGATTCATCTATTTACAACCGCAAGTTCATAAATATATATGTGTGTGTGTGTGTGTGTGTGTGTGTGTATATATATATATATATTTATAAAATGGGTAGGGAAATTTATTGGAACTTATTGGCTCCTGAGCATCACATGACCGTGCGTATATCAGAGCGCAACCGCATTACCCGCACTTTTACCCCCTCCAAAAACAATTTTGACATTTTATAAGATAATGACGAGGTCGCACGTTTGGTTAATAACGCGACGCATTTGGGTGTTGACGACCTCGGCCTTGCGGCCTCGTGGCGTACAACGCATACCAAGGCGCATATACTCAGAGCGACCGATCACATCTCAGAGTGGTATATCGCTATTACATATATATATATATATATATATTCATGGTAAAAACTTATTTAATGCATCGTTGGTTGTTCACACAAAGAGAAGTCACATCATTAAAGTTCAATCTCTTGCCCCTGTGCCCACCCCATCCCCAGCAACAGACATCGGGATGTGCAATGGGGTTGTCGGCCCTAACTCTCACCCCATTCCATGTGTAAATAAACTGAGGCAGTGCAGTATAGGAGAATGGGCTGAGAGTTAGGACTGATGACCCCAATGCACACCCCGATGCCTTTTGGTGGGGACAGGGTGGGTGTGGGGTGCAAGGGGTGGCAGCCCTAACACTAAATTTCCTCACTTTAGTCGCTGTGGAACAATTCTAACTGATGCATTAAATGGATTTTTTTGCCATGAATTTCCCTTCTTTTTGAGAATGTGCACTATAAATAGTGAATGGAATGTGGTGGTGGGAGCATGGGGTCCTTCAGGTCCCGCGCTCCCACCATGTGATTTTTTGTCACTTTGCTGAGCAAAAACTGTATGACCAACTGAAATGAAAATTGTTAAATGAAGACATGTACCGTGGCACACTGTGTGTCCAGAATTGTGTGTATATCTGTTCAACAGTTGCACAGCGCCACAAGCAGACATCATAACATGCAGAATTCAGCAACTGTAAGTGCCAGTGACACGAAAATTGTCACAGTGAAATATGAATTATAAATCATTGTACATTCCAAATGCCAGGCAAATTGGGCACACAGTTCAGAAGTTATTGAAGCATAATGAACCAAATTTTCATTCATCAGAGTGGCATAATTCACACCTGTTAATGTTTTACACACAAAACCACTGTAAGGCACCTCTGTGCCACTAGGGCTACCTGTGCTATAAATTTAAAAGGCAGTAGCACCTATGCAGAATGCTATGCACAAAATGTTAACAGCATCACACAGTATCTCCACAGCAGCTTATTTCTCAAACATGTAAACAGCATAATTCACATCTCCAGGACATCCACTCAACACCCTCCAAATTTCATGTGAAAAGACCAGACCGTTCCAGAGATATTACATTTTTATGTTTCTGTACCTTTAAGAAGTCTTCCACCACAAAATGGCGGAAATTGTGGTCAAAAATGCACTAAAATGGCAGACCTGGTGGCCAAAAAATCAGTAACTGTGCAGTGGGTCAACTTCAAATGGCCATAACTGTGGAACGGAACAGCATTTTTTCACCAAATAAAAACTGGCATGTTCCTTCCACAAAGGTCTTTCTACCTGCCAAGATTCAGACCAATCAACCACACACTGACTGTGCTATGTATCATGAAAGACAGTACAGAAAATTAGTAAAAACATAATGTTTTGCACTGCACTATGCAAACGCAAAAACACAAATGGTAATGTTAACTCAAATGGTGATGAAAACAGTGAAGTAAAGTAAAATATTAATGCTAACAGTAACGCAAATGCAAGCTCACACTGTAACGCACATGGTGATGCAAATGTAAATGAGATCGCAATCGGTAAGAGAAACGCAAGTGCAAATGTTAACAAAAACAGAAATGGTAATGCAAACGCTAACGGCAAAAGAAACACAAATGTTAATGAAAACAGTAATGCAAATGCTAACGCCAATGGAAATGTAAACGGTAACAAAAATGCAAACAGTAACACAAACACAAACAGAAATGCAAACAGTAAGGGCAACGGCAATGCAGAAGGAAATTGTAATGCAATCGACGATGGAAACACTACCGAAAATGCAAACGCTAAGGCCAACAGAAACACAAATGCAAACAGTGAAGAACACGCAAACAGTAATGGTAATGCAATTGGAAACACAAACAGTTATGGTAACACCAACAATGATGCCAAAGGGGACACTAACACAAAAGGAAAGCAAACACAAATGGTAATGCGCACGGCCATGGTAATGCAATTGGAAACACAAACACTTACAATAACACCAATGAAGAAGCCAAAGGAAACACAAATGGAAACAAAATGCCTACGTCTCTGACATAAGGACAGGTATCAGGAGTGAGATGAGTCTCTTTGCGGATGACTCATAACTAGGGGCAGTGGTGGATGGGGATGAGGGAAGGGTGGCCCTACAAGGGGATCTGGAGGCTCTGGAAAGATGGTCTAGAAAGTGGAGGCTGAGGTTCAATGCAGGGAAATGCAAGGTACTGCACCTGGGGGCCTGAAAACCCAGGCCAAGTGTACACCCTGGGAGGAGAAATGCTACAAGTCTCGATGGCTGAGAGGGATGTGGGGGGGGTGGTGGTGGATGTCGAGATGAAAAACTCAGAGACTTGTAGGAGCGCAGCAGCCAAGGCCAACAGGATGCTGAGATGCATCACTAGGGGGATCACCTCCAGAAGGAGGGAAGTGATACTCCCTCTGTATAACTGCTTGGTGAGGCCGCACCTCGAGTACTGCATGCAGTTTTGGAGACCACTCTTAAAGAGGGACATTAAACTCCTGGAGAGGGTCCAGAGAAGGGCAGCTAAAATGATTTGTGGCTTGGGGGACAGGACCTATGGGGAGAGGCTTGAAGAGCTAAATAAGTACACATTGGAAGAAAGATGGGACCTGGGGGACATGATAGAGGTCTTCAGGTACATGAAGGGGGTAAATAGGGGAGGAGCAGTCAGGGTGCTTCGAAGGAAGGAGGAGGGGCAACTAGAGGGCATGGGTGGAAGCTGGAGGAAGGAAGATTCAGGGGAGAAAGGAGGAGGTGCTACTTCACTGAGAGGCTGGTGGAGCCATGGAATGCGCTGCCCAGCAGGCTAGTGGAGGTAGAGGAGGTGGAGGGGTTCAAGATGGGGTGGAACAGGTACAAGGGAAAGGATCTGGAAGCAAAATCCAGTGCAGTGAGAATATCTGGAACTGGGAAGGGAGAAGCCAGAGAAGGTGAGGGGGGCAGTAAGGTCAGCTCCCAGGGTGGGGGCTGACCAAACGAGCAGACACAAAAGACTGTTAGGGCTATTCTGCTGGCATTTTAGTATGTTAGTAGTATGTTAGTAAGAGCATATGCAAATGGTAATGCACACAGTGACGCAAAAGGAAATGCAAACAAAAAACTGTAATGAAAACTCAAATGGTAACAGTAATGCAAACACAAGTACAAATCCAAATGCAAAGGGTAACGCACTTGGTGATGTAAATGGAAACACTAACGCAAATGGTTACAGAAACACAGGCGGAAACTCTAACTGTAACAGTAATGCAAATGCACACACTTTTTTTCCCAAAAAAGTGCATTCAGAAGCACAGTGAATACAAAGAATGTATTCATAATAATGACCCTCAGAGCAGAAAATGAACACTTGGAATACTAAATTGCTTATATCTCAGGAACCATACAACGTAGAAAAAAATTTAAAGTCTCATATTATTTATGACTTTCCTGGCTAGTTTTGCACTAAGAATTCTTCTGACGAAAAAGTCCATTTCTCGAATTGTTTTTGAGATACAGGCCCTGAAAGGCACGACAGATTCTGTAATGTTAACCTATGGAAAACGCTGTCAAATTTGGAGTGCCGTAACTTTGCAGCCCTCTAATATTTTGTCACCAAACCACCAAAAGGCACATCTGTGTGATCTTTGCTTTCTTGCCTCCAAATTTCAGTCCAAAAGACCAAATTGTTCTTTTGCAGCAGGGTAGCAAACATTTCCTATTGTTTTGGGCATAGTGTCTCAAAGTACTTTCGCAAATCACGACACTTTCACAAATAAAATCATGAAAGTGTTGCATATGAGACACTACTTTGCCACACTACTTTTTACAAAAATTTAAAAAACATATTTCTGGGGTGTTTCACCTCAAAAAAGACATGGCTAGCATCCTCAGGGCTCGAGTAGGTGAACACAACAAGAATTGTGTCCCTAGAGGGTCCCATATTTGAATGCCAAGCATTTCTGTGACCACCAACTGAAAACAAGATAGCTGATTTGCGACACTAGAAGGGTCATTTGCGAAAGTAAAAAGAAGGATTGCCTCTCAAAGACAAGCCCTTTTGTTATAGGCCTGGAAGCCTAGAAGGAGAGTCGGGGGGACTGGGAAAGGGGGCAAGGCTTGAAGAAGTGGTCATAGGGGGAGGGACAGAAAGAAAAGGGGCCTCAGCTCCAGAGAGGATGACCTCATGGAAAGGGGTGGGGCATTAAACAAAAGGAGCAGAGGATAGGTCAAAGGAGAGAGAGAGAAAGAGAGAGAGAAAAGAGAGCAAAGGGGGTGGGTGCAGAATGGGGGATAAAAGGGCTGCACAAGGGAGCTCTCCCTCACTTTTGGGGGGTGCAGAAAATGAGTGCCATGTGGCAGTGGTTAAAAATATTGATATGGAGAAATACTGCGGGGGTGTTGGGGAACGGAGGGCCCGCATTGCTGCTACAGGGGGATGGGTAGTAAAGGGGGATAGTTTTAGGATTGGGTGGGCACTCATATGGCATAATAAGAAGGAAGTTCAACTGCTAACCTCTATAGAGCTAATTGTTGGTAAGAGGACACAAAATGTTGTGGGGTATCAAGTCCACAAGCCTTATGGCTGTAAAATAAAAAGGAGCCCGGCGTCTTCTGTTTATGCCATGATTGGGGCCCCTAATCATGACAGCCCTGGGATATGCACTGCAGTATTTAGGTAATGAATCCCATCAGAGCTGTCAGGATAATTGTGTTCTTGGGTATCTAAAGGGGCGGTGCCCAAGTTTGTCTGTGAAAATTTTCAAATGTAGAAAATAAAATGCCTGGTTTACCATCAACTACTTATCTTAGAATGGGGGCTTCATCAAACAGGGCACATTTTGGTGACAATACTGCCAGTTCAGTTGGGGTCAAGGTGGTGCTGCTTTAAAGAAATGGGAAAGGTTGGTTTGTTCCAAAATTCCTATATTTATGGTTACAAAGGGAGACCAGAAAACAATTTTAGAAATTTGGGTCTAGTCCAAGGCTCTGGGGTGTGTGCTGGAAGTGATATATCAGGTATGGTTAGGGCACATCACAGCGAAAAAAAAAACAAAAAAAAAAACAGCTGTGACTAAAGGGGGCTGCAGAGAGATGCACTGTCTGCTCACAATAGATTATGGCACCAGGACTCGGGGGAGGGGGGACCAGCTAGATGGTATTTGCTTCCTTTCAACACATTACGATGCTAGTGCCACTGGCATGATCAGGCCCCCAGCCAGCTACATCCACTGGACCAACACTGGGAGGTGCATGGGGAATAGCCGAATGGTGCAGAATGTTTCCAGCATATTGCCCAGGAATTTCAATTCAGTGGGGGATCACTTTTAGGGGGATCACTTTAAATGCTCCATTAGAGTAGCTAGAAGGTATCCCCAGTTGTTGGGCCGGCGGCCCTGTTGATCATTATGGGGAAGTGTCGGGCTAAAATTAGTGGTCTTGTAGGATGGCTGGGGGTGGTCTAATGCAGATCATGGTGGCAGCTATATAAAAAAAAATATAGTCATAGAGGGTTTTTTGTAGCAGAATCCAGGGGGAAGCAATGCTGAGAAGGAATCATGCTGGGGATCACAGGTACCATCTTGGGCAGCTGTAGGGGCCTAGGTAATAGGCCAGGAGCCCAAAAGGCTGTAGTATGGATTGAATGGTTACTACCTCTAGTGGAGATGTGGGCAGCAATGCCCATTTATCTTAAGGAAGGATAGTGGGAGGTCCATAATCAGGGCCCCATGTTTTCTGCGATTCTGCAGGTGCAGCAGTGGCAGCAGAAATCAGGGCTGACCGCAGAAATCAGTACTGGCCACAGAAATCAGGAAAACCAGCCATATGGCCGCGGAAATGCTAACTATGTTCTAAGGTGGCACAAGGAAAGGGCATAGCTACTAATATGCTAAGTATGACATGGCATAAATACTCATTAGAAGGGGCAACAAACGGATGCCACCCACTACAAAGCTAAAAAGCTAGTGGCTGCATGGCATCTTGTTACATAACTCCGTCCAGCCAGTATTATGGGGGAGGACTGACGCAAGAGTAGCAGAGCTTGATTAGGTCCACAGCAGTTATGATTTGCTGTTGTGTAGGTGTGGCTAGCTCAGTAATGTTAATTTTTCATTATGAGACCGCAGACAGTGCATGCTGAATCCCTGGAAGATGAATTTTGAAGGAAGAACTGTAAGAGCGGCAAGCAGTAGTCAAGAAGTGAGAAGATTCAGTGGTGCCAATGGAGGTGGAATTGATGTTGGTGTAGTGGCAGGTATCAGAGGAGGAGGAGCTGATTGCAGAAACATGTAGCTAGCAGCAGACTGGGAAGAAGACTCAGTCCTCACTGATGGACATTGATCACAGTTGATTTGTGGGTTGCAGATCTGTACCTGCAAGTGTGAGAGTAATTTCATGGCAGATTTGAACATGCTCAATTCTTAAGGAGGGTCCAGTTGCCCAGCTGCAATAGAGTTGGAGACCAGAGTATACTAGAACTGGAGTGAGCAGATAAGGAAAAATATTAGAATGGAGAGTTGTACTGATTGCTGCTATACATACAGTACAGTAAGGGAAATGAGGGTCACTGACTGAAAAACACCACAACCTCCTGAGTTGCAAGGAGAAGAGAACATGCTAACCAAGGTTACTCCAGCTTAATAAGAATGACTTGCTTGCATTTTTTAGTGTGTTCCCCCCCAAAAATATCAGGAGTCAACAAATCATGCAGACACAAGTTACACTCTCCGTCACTATTATAGGAAGACAATCCCAACCCCAACACTCAGATTTTCACACTGCACTCAACATGTTTGTTGAAAGACAGCTGGGATATTCCCAGTTTTAAAACATTATAATGTAAAAGAACACTGATCAAAATCAGAAGAAATAAATAAAATGGCTTTCAAGTTGGCGTTTCTCTTTATGTCTGCTATCTGTAAATATAAACCAGAAAAATCCAAGCAGGTTTTGCCTTCTGTGTAGTTTCAGCAGAGTGTTTCTGTCCTCCTCCAATTATAACCTAGGAGAACAACAAAAGCCACCATTCTTCAGAAAAAATAGATGAGCCTTCAAATTTTGGGTGGGAGGGAAAAGTTATTAAAAGAGAACACCAGGTTTGGGTTATTGCAGTTTAATATTTGTGATAAGAAGACTACACACTGTTAAATGGCCTGCTGTTCCACTTTCAGTGTAGTGGAGTAGTTGCATGAAGGCAGTCAAAGAGTAAACTAAGACTTAATCCCGTTGAAGGTAAGCTGTTTAACCACAATTTATCTGCTGTAGAATGGCCACAGAATCAGCAGTTGTTCTGCCGTAGAAAGTATGAGGTCCTGCTGCAGAATGTGGGTCCACTTTACCACAGTAAACATGGGGCCCTTTCCATAATTTTCCTTGTGCAGTATCCAACACCAATCATTGTGGTCCAGCACTAACAATATAGTAAGGTTCTGTGGGCCCAGTTCATGATCCTACAGTACTGCAACAGCTGTTGCTGCTGCGCTGAGAGTTGCTTGTTCCAGTGATGCCCGCTATCTGTCTCTATCAACCAATCACCCAGGTGTATGATGAGAGGTATCACATCCAGCCATAGGAGGTTTTGCTAATGGTGCCAGGAATTTTGGAAGGCCCTTGGCCGGAGGTGATTCGGAGGGGGACAAGTGGTGTCAGGATGTAATACCTTAGAGTTTTCAGGTGCACAGTTTGGATGGGGGATGGGGGATACTCATCCTTGGAATTTAAGGGCTAAAAAAAAAGGAATTTAAATTAAAGAACCAAATCATTCCTAAAGGATGCTATTGTGAGCACAGCATTTCCGGACTGAGCCTTGGGGGGGGGGGGTGCAGATTGGGTCATGACATATTTTTTAAGTCTGGAGAGTGGCATACTGTATGGTTCTGATCTTTCACACCAGTCAGAGGGTGTGAGGAGCTTCACTCCCACTTCATGATAGCATTTGAAGGGTGGAGTGACAGTCAGCAAGGGGTGATAAAGCAGCACTATTAGTGGGGGATACAGGGGAGTAGGTGGGACAACAGTGGTGGGACAACCTGCTTGTGGCAGTGCTACTTAATTGAAGGGAATGGCTTCAGCCTGGGAGAGGTTTTTTACCATTTCCCACTTGACCCTTGACGAGGGGGCCCATGTGTTGGAGAAGTACTGTGATCTTTCCACCCACAGTATCTTTGAGTCCTGGGATGGGATCTTTTCATCAGGTCAGGGGAGGAAGCCTCTACTGCCATGGGGGGCAGAATATTACATTATGGGTCAGTGGTACATTATTTGAAAAATTATGGCTCTATAGGAGCAGGGGTGCTGGGGATGAAAATAAAGGGGGTGGGGCAAAAATAAATCAAAGAGGAGGATGTTTCAGATGGTGCAGTGAGTATTGGATCATTGGCACTTTGCTTTCAGGGCTATTGGGCTGGGGTGTGCATCACACATCCCTTGGCTCAAGCCAAGGTAAGTGTAAACAGGGGGCCACACCATGGAGCATTTTTTGGAATGCAGGGGTCAGGGATGACATGATGGTACAAGATGAGAGCTCTTCAGAGTGTTTTTAAGCTGTTAGAGCTCAGCGCAACAAGGAGGTACTGTAAGTGGAGCAAGCTGGGACTGGAAAGTAGACAAGGTCATAGATGGTGTAAGTACTACGAAAGGTTGAGAGATACCGAGTAGGGAAGACTCAGGGAGAGGATGATGATGGGTGTAGCAGAAAAAGTGCAGAATAGGAGAAGGCCCATCTCGGAACTGTTTTTTGAAGGGGTCTTTTGAAGGTGCTGCCATAGGTCTGCCACTATACTTTCGAGGTGGTTATTGTTCAAGGCAGGTTCATGGGCAGGAAGGGTGGGGCATTTCCAGATAGAAGTGCTAGGGAATCCAGCAGAAGGTGGATCAGGTGAAGAAAAAGATGATATGGTGGACCAAGAGTCCAGTTTACTAACATACTAACATACTAAAATGCCAGCAGAATAGGCCTAACGGTCTTTCGCGTCTGCTCGTTTGGTCAGCCCCCACCCTGGGAGCTGACCTTGCTGCCCCCCCTCACCTTATCTGGCTTCTCCCTTCCCAGATCCAGATATTCTCACTGCATTGGATTTTGCTTCAAGAACCCTTCCCCTGTACCTGTCCCACCTCCTCTTGAACCCCTCCACCGTCTTTGCCTCCACCAGCCCACTGGGCAGCGCATTCCATGGCTCCACCACCCTCTCAGTGAAGTAGCACCTCCTCCTTTCTCCCCTGAATCTTCCCCCCTCCAGCTTCCACCCATGCCGTCTAGTTGCCCCCTCATCCTTCCTTCATAGCACCCTGACTGCTCCTCCCCTATTTACCCCTTCATGTAACTGAAGACCTCTATCATGTCCCCCCGGTCCCTTCTCTCTTCCAATGTGTACATATTTAGCTCTTCAAGCCTCTCCCCATAGGTCCTGTCCCCCAGGTCCAAATCATTTTGGTTGCCCTCCGCTGGACCCTCTCCAGGAGTTTAATGTCCCTCTTTAAGTGTGGCCTCCAAAACTGCACGCAGTACTGAGGTGCGGCCTCACCAAGCAGTTATACAGAGGGAGTATCACTTCCTCCTTCTGAGGTGATCCCCTAGCGATGCATCCCAGCATCCTGTTGGCCTTGGCTGCTGCCTCCCTACAAGTCTCCGAGTTGTTCATCTTGACATCCACCACCACCGCCAGGTCCCTCTCAGCCATCGAGACTTGTAGCATCCCCCCCCCACAGGGTGTACACTTGGCCTGGGTTTCTGGCCCCCAGGTGCAGTACCTTGCATTTCCCTGCATTGAATCTCAGCTTCCACTTTCTAGACCATCTTTCCAGAGCCTCCAGGTCCCCCTGTATGGCCACCCTCCCCTCCTCCCCATCCACCACCGCCCCCAGTTTTGAGTCATCTGCAAAGAGACTCATCTCACTCCTGATACCTGTCCTTATTTCAGAGACATAGGCGTTGAATTGGAGGGGCCCAAGGACTGATCCCTGTGGGACCCCACTAATGACCCTCCTTTTGGATGAGACTATCCCACCAACTACTACCCTCTGGGTCCAGTCCTGGAGCCAGTTGCATATCCATCTTATCATCTGGTTCCTCACCCCCATTTCTCCCAGCTTATCCAACAGGCCTTCATGAGGAACAGACTCAAATGCCTAGGTGAAGTCTAGAAAGAGGACATCCACTGGTCTACCCAGGTCCAAGGCACTCGTCGCCCAGTCATAGAACTCCACAAGGTTTGTCTGACACAATTTCCCTGGGACGAATCCATGCTGTCTATCGTCCAGGCATCCTGACTTTTCCAGGTCCCCCCCAGCCTCTCCTTGACAATGCCCTCCATCACCTTGCCCACCACCGATGTCAGGCTGACAGGCCTGTAGTTCTCTGTCACCTCCCTTGATCCCCCCTTGTGGATAGGCACTATATGTGCCACCTTCCAGTCCAGTTTGAAATGTTGGGGGGGTAGTTCAGGGCTTCCAGACGACTGTGAGGGGAGGCTGGTGGTTTATTCACCTGAATGGATAAGGTGCACCAGGGAATCATGGTTGGGTGGGGGAAAAGAAGGAAACATGACCCCAGGGAGGAGAACCCGTATAGATATTTATCACATTCGATCAGATGAAGCAGCCATGGTGGCCACAGCCCACTGGGTGCTGAAGGACGGCTTGAGAAATTTGAGTGGGGGAACATCCAGATGATACAAAAAGAACATCAGAAGGGGAATCACTGAGGAAGTGTTTCATCTATCCACAGGAAGGGAAGCAAAGGTGGGTGCCGTAGGCATAAAGGAATAAGTGGTCACATTATGGCTCCCCTGAATCTTGGGATAATAATGGGAGACTTCAACATGCCAGATATAGATTGGTAGAAGACTTGGTTTGCTGGCCAAGGCACCTAGCTTCACCTGAGCTCTTTCCTTCTAAGACTGCTTGAAAGGCAGAGTAGAGAAACTTACCAGAGCAAGGGAGAAGGATTAAGAGTTAGTTTGGCTAAGCAGATTTACTGTGTGGTGGTGTTTTGATTTTTTACTCACAGGGATTGCTACTGTTTGTGGCTAACATTTCATTGCTTTATTTTTTTCTCTGATTCAAATTGTTGTTGCTGGTATACCTTCTTCTGCATTATTACAAGGTGTGCCTACAGGTGTGTGCTAACAGATTACTGCTGTAATCTTCTGATTCAAATTGTCTTTTGCAAGGTATATCTTCTGTTACTGCTTTATTTTTCTCTGGAGCAAAGTGTTTCTCACAGCGTATATCTTCTCTGAAATTACTGTATTACAGGTGGAGCCTACATTTTTGTGACTTTTTTATCATTGGGCTAAGCAAAATTACTGTTTGACACTGTGTTTTATTTTATTCTTGTTTGTTGAAAAGGTTTGTTGTCTCAGAGGTGTTTCAGTCTCCTTCTCACATTGAAGGAGCTAATTGCTTTTCCTCCCACAGCTCTTCCAAAGGATTAGGTGTGTATGTGGGGGGTGGAGCTGGCAAACTGTCAGTAATTTCCAACAGAAAGAAGGGTTAAAAGTCAGGTTAGTTGATATCTTGTAGGTAGAAGACTTGGTTTGCTGGCCAAGGCACCTAGCTTCACCTGAGCTCTTTCCTTCTAAGACTGCTTGAAAGGCAGGTAGAGAAACTACCAGAGCAAGGGAGAAGGATTAAGACTTAGTTTGGCTAAGCAGATTTACTGTGTGGTGGTGTTTTGATTTTTTACTCACAGGGATTGCTACTGTTTGTGGCTAACATTTCATTGCTTTATTTTTCTCTGATTCAAATTGTTGTTGCTGGTATACCTTCTTCTGCATTATTACAAGGTGTGCCTACAGGTGTGTGCTAATAGATTACTGCTGTAATCTTCTGATTCAAATTGTCTTTGCAAGGTATATCTTCTGTTACTGCTTTATTTTCTCTGGAGCAAAGTGTTTCTTACAGGGTATATCTTCTCTGAAATTATTACAGGTGGTGCTTTACAGGTTTTACAGTTTTATCTAACATTAGGATAAGCTTTCAGGGTTACTGCATTTGTTGTTGACTGATTGTTTCTGCTCTTACCTCCTTGTTCTTTCGTCCGTGGTTCTTCTTTTTAGGCAGGGGAAGGGCCCAGCCACCAACCCCCATCCCCAACCACCGCACGCTACACTCCTTTTATAGGGTACCACAGTTGTGACATTTCCTGTGGCAGAGCAGGAAGGGGCGGATCAGTGGGGCCTCCACAAGGTGATCTCATTTACAGGGGCACTAGTAATTTAACTTGTTATAACAAGTTAAACAAAGCACAATTAAACCATTACTTGCATTTTTTTTTCCTTTTTTTCCTTCTAATTACTCTGACTAGGTTACAAACCCAGCAACTTATTTGGAATGGATTTCATTAACTGCAGGTACTGTGGAACAATTTTCAGAAGGACAGTCTTACAGGATTTAGGACACTGTCCTACATGCTGGGCCTTTGGAGATCTTTGGTCTCAGCTCCGGCAGCATGGGCAGAGATTGCACGCCTCAAATTTCATATTGAAGAGGAAATACATTATAAGAACCACCGCCATTTCCCCAGCATCCAACAGAAAACCTCGACCCAGCAGAGGGTAGTTGGTCCAGGAGGTTGGCAGGTGGTTAGGAGGAGCAAAATCAGGTGCCCCATCACTCTCTGCTTCAAACACATTACCTCCAAAACCATATAAACAAGCTACAACAGGTATCTGCCTCTATCTCTGAAATCAAATAAAGAGGCAGAAGACACTGCAGAGCAGGACACTGAGGCACAGGAGCTAGCACAACAATACTCACCCAAATCAGGAACCAAAACTAAACAAGCACAAAGGAAATCCAAAAAACTTCTGATCATAGGAGACTCCATGATTCGGGGAGCTGATACCCATCTCCAGCCAGGGGTGATGGTCAGATGTCTCCCAGGTACATCAGCATGGAGAGACACTGACCGCATTGCTAAAATTGTTCACAAAGCAGGAGAAAACATTGATGTCCTAGTACACATAGGGACTAATGATCTCGCCAGCCGGTCAGTTGTGGAGACCAAGGAACACCTGACTAAGCTGGGTGACAAACTATCATCTATTTCGTCCGGCATCTCCTTCTCTGAGATCCTGCCAGTCTGGGAGAAGGGAACAGATGGACGGAAGGTCAGAGAAGGAGATAGGGGAGCTAAACACGTGGCTCAAGGACTGGTGCCAGGAAAAGGACACAGATTTGTAGGAACTGGCAACAGTTCTGGGAGCGAAAGTTCTTTAAATTTGATGGACTGCATCTGACTAAAGAGGGAGTCAGTGCATTGGGGCAGAAGTTTGACGTCTTTCAGAATATTTAAACTAGCAATGGGAGAGGGTGCAGCACCCATACGTCGAATGGGAAGAACACCCTCCCCTCAGCTAGTGGTCAAACAGGAATTCAGCGTGTTTGCCATTCATTTGCATCACCAGGTAAGAAAAAGGTTTGTCTCCCATACGATGCACAGGGTAATGCCAAACTTCACCCAACAACTAACACACCAAAATCTGGCCAATGGAAAATCATGTACACAATGCTCACAGCCTGGGAAATAAGATCCCAGACCTGCAGGCAACAATGTCAGAGGCTAAACTGGACATAGTAGCAATTAGTGAGACGTGGTTTACCAGTAACCACACTTGGGAGACTTCAGTACCTGGCTATGTATTGTTCAGAAGAGACCGAGGTCAAAAAGGGGGAGGAGGGCCCTGTATGTTAATGAAAATATCAAAGCTACAGAAATTCAGAATACACATAAGGAGCCAGAAGAACTGTGGGTCACCCTGAAACAGGAAATGGGACAGCCATAAGAACTGGGGTTGTCTACAGGCCCCCAGACCAGAGGGAGGACATAGACACATTACTGTTAGAAGATATACAAAACATGACAGCTAAAGGGAGGTTCTGATAATGGGAGACTTCAACATGCCAGATATAGATTGGTCAATACCAGCAGGAACATCTGCCAGAACTAGACTCATAGTGGATTCTGCAGGGAGGGCCTCAAACAACTGGTACAGCAACCCACAAGAGACAGGGCTATCCTAGATCTAGTACTGACTAACAAAGAAGGGATCACAGATCTCCAGGTAGAAGGTCACCTGGGGTCCAGTGACCATCACATGGTATGGTTCAATTTGGCTACTACATCTAAATCATCCCATTCCAAGGCAAAAATATGGGACTTCAGAGGAGCTGACTTTGATAAGATGGCCAACAGAGTTAAGCTAGCCCTGGCAAAAGAAACACAGGTGAGGAGGTACAGGCAAAGTGGGCAAGCATTAAGGATACAATACTTGAAGCAACATCCCATTGTGTTAGACAGAAAGGAAGTGCAAAAGAAGAAGGAAACCACTTTGGTTCTCAAATACAGTAGCAGAAAAGGTCAGAGCCAAAAGGCTGGCCTTCAGAAAATATAAGGGAACACAGCGGGTGAAGATAGGAGGCATACCAAACTGCCCTAAGGGAAGCAGGTAAGGCAGTAAGGCAGGCAAAGTCCCAAACTGAGGAAACACTAGCACGAACAGTAAAGAAGGTGACAAGACTTTCTATAGATACATTAGTGAAAAGAGAAAGTCCAGAGGGGTATTGCTAAGTTTAATGGAGAAAAGGGAGCATGTGAGGAGGAGGACCCTGTAAAGGCATCTATCCTAAATAGATACTTTTGCTCAGTATTTACTGAAGAGAAGGTAGGGCAGGGCCCACAGCTCAGCATCATGGACACAGGGGGAGGGAGGTGAGCACTACTCCCTTCACAAAAGAAAGGGTCCTACAAGAGCTTGCTAAGCTCAGGGTGGATAAGGCAATGGGACCTGATGGCATACATCCCAGGGTACTTAAGGAGCTAAGGAGGAACTAGCAGAGCCATTAGCAGAATTGTTTAGTGAGTCTCTGAGCACAGGAGAGGTCCCAGAAGACTGGAGAAGGGCTCATGTGATCCCGCCCACAAGAGTGGTAGCAGGGAGGAGGCAGGGAACTACAGACCAGTCAGTCTTACCTCAGTAGTGGGCAAGATTATGGAGGCACTCCTTAAGGAAAGGATAGTGCAACACCTGGAATCCATAGGGGCACAGGATCCAAGACAGCATGGGTTTACAAAGGAAGGTCCGTCAAACTAATCTCATAGATTTCTTTGACTGGGTAACCAGAGTGGTGGACCAAGGGGAGCAGTTGATGTCGCCACCTTGACTTCAGCAAAGCTTTTGACACTGTTCCACATAGAAGATTGATAAATAAGCTAGGTAGGCTCGGGTGGGTCAGAAGTTGGTCAACTGGGTGGCAAACTGGTTGACTGGCAGAAAACAGAGTGGTGGTAAATGGTATACAGTCAGAAGAGATGCAAGTCACAAGTGGGGTACCTCAGGGATCAGTCCTGGGGCCAGTCCTATTCAACATCTTCATTAGTGACCTCGCAGATGGACTAGAGGGTAAGGCTTGTCTGTTTGCAGATGACACCAAGATCTGCAACAGAGTAGATGATCCAGATGGGGTGGGCAGAATGAGAAGAGATCTGGATAAACTAGCAAAATGGTCAGAAGAGTGGCAACTGGGATTTAATGCAAAGAAGTGCAAAATCATGCACATAGGGAAGAGAAACCCTGAAGCCACTTATAGGCTGGGAGGGGAGTTGCTAGCAGTCACAAAGGAAGAAAGAGACTTGGGCATCATCATCACTGATGACCTAAAATCATCCAAGCAGACCTCTAAAGCAGTAGGTAAGGCTAGGGGTGTTAGGGTGTATTAGTAGGGGTATCACAAGTCGTAAGAGGGAGGTAATAATCCCTCTGTACAAGACATTGGTTAGGCCCCATCTGGAGTACTGTGCAGTATTGAGGCCACACTGCACAAGGACATTAACTAAATTGAGGCAGTCCAGAGAAGGGCAACCAAAATGGTGCAGGGACTGCATCAGAAGACATATGAGGACAGATTAACGGAGCTCAATATGTATACCCTTGAGCAAAGGAGGGAGAGAGGTGATATGATCGAGACATTTAAACACCTTAAGGGCATAAACAAGGTGAAAGAGTCTAACATGTTTAAATATAAGAAAAATTGCAGGACAAGAGGACACAGCATGAGATTAGAGGGAGGCCGATTAAGGGGAATGTGAGGAAATTCTTTTTCACAGAAAATGGTAGATGCATGGAATAGCTTACCACAGGAAGTGAGCGGCTATGAATACAGTGCAGAGACTTCAAACAGGCATGGGATAGGCATAAGGGAGCAATACAAATGACTATGAATAGATAGGTCACTGACAGCAAAGGCCGATGGCACATTTATAAGGTAGAAAAAGAAATGGGCAGACTGGATGGGCCTTGCGGTCCTTATCTGCCGTCAACTTCTATGTTTCTATGTTTCTATTATTTGTTTATATGTTGTACAGAACAGCTGCAAGAAAGAAGCATGGAGTATGAGACATTCCCGAATGGGGGGGCTGAGAGGCAGGCTGAACCGAAAGGCAGGAAGAAAAACAATTGATCTTGGGCCATATAAGGTATGGATCTGATGAAGGAGTGTGCAAGGGATGATTGGGCACCCGGTTATGCCAAGAATGGATGGGACCTGCCTGACCAACTCAGAACCTGACTTAATTATTGTACATCGGGGGGCAAGTGATTTAGGTGCATGGCAGTGTTTAATTAGGTTTAATCAGATGCAGGAGGATCAGAGAATGCATGAGGTTTGGGGCCTACAGTCACGTAGAAGATGGCAGTAAAAAGGGTATGGGGCACACACAAAAAAATTAAAAAAGGCCAGGGCAGAGCAGAAAGAGGATGAACAGAAGAAGGAGGAAAAGGTTGTAAAAGTGTGTGGGGGGAGGGAGTGATTGCGGCAGGATGACATAAGGAAAATAAAAAATGGGTTGTGTAGAGCAGAAGAGGGGTAAACACACTGTCATCACAAAAATTTAGAGGGACAGGGATCCTGGTGGAGGACTTCATAAGAAGGAAGGAGTTCAGGAAAGGGGGGGAAGCCTGCCTTACAACGCAAGCTGGAGATGGGCTAGTGGAAGAAGGAGAAAGAAATATTTTCTGGAGGGGAGGGAAATTCTGGAGTTACACCAAGGTGGGGTGTAAGAGAAAAAGGGAGTGAACACCCAGAGATAGAAAATGGAGGGCAGAAATTGGACCTGGCTCAGATATTAAGAGATAACCACCTCAGGTTAACATCTGGGGTGAAAGAGAAAATGAACAAGAAAGAAAGACCCATTCAGGTTTACATCCGGGAAGGGAAGAAAATGTGATATAAAATAGGATAAAAATTGTGATATTTCAATAAAGAGAATATGAAAGTAAAGAAATGTTTAAATATGGTATGTTAAGGAACTCAGTACTGTTGATGAGAGTTTGAATGACAGAGTTTTAATAAAATGGAGTGCCGACTGAACAACCAAAAGCAATACTGGGTGTGGAGTCCTTCTTTGGGTGAAAGGCTCTAGAACAAGAAGGATTGTCTCTAAAAGACAAGTTCCTTTGTTATAGGCCTGGAAGCCTAGAAGGAGAGTCAAAGAAGGGAGGGGGGGACTGGGAAAGAGGGGCAGGGCTTTGAAGACGTGGTCAAGGGGGGAGGGACAGAAAAAGAAAACAGGCTCAGCTCCAGAGAGGGTGATCTCACGGAAAGGGGTTAGGCATTAAAGAAAAAAGGAGCAGAGGTAGAGTCGAGAGGGAGAGAGAGAGAGAGAGAGAGAGACAGGCGTAAAGATTTGGGTGCAGAATGGGAGAAAAAGGGCTGCACAAGGAGCCTCTCTACATTTAGCTAGGCAAAAATTTTGATTTCCCACCATGCCCAAGAAATTGTGAGACAAAGGGTAAGAAGGAGAAAGAAAATATTTTCTGGAGGGGGGGGGGATTCTAGAATTTTTTTGGGCTGTATTCAAGTTCAATTTTATTGCAGGAAGACTCCATTGAGCAAGCTTATTCACAAGGAGGTCCTGAAGGTAATTCACATACAGTATAAGGGCACATTATACAGTAAATACCTTGATAACCAAATATACAGAGTGCACACAAGGCTCTAGTCAGGTAATACATAACGAGATACAAGGTTACAGATATATGTACAATTACAGGACAGTCAGTATCAGATGAGGTTAAACACTTTGTCACTGTATGATGCAATAGATAATCAAAAAGTGTTGAAGAACCAGAAGAAGGAAACAATAATAAGGGTGAGCAGGGTTGGGGAGGGGTAGGTTAGCAAAGGGTAAAGTAGGTTGAGGGTTAAAGGTCTTAGTACAGCAAGGGCCAATAGAGACAACAGACAAGAAGCACACATAGGGATAAGAGGGGGCTTAGTGGCAGTTACAAACATCTTTTATTTTAGATGCAATTAGCACTATGAAGAAGCTGACCGAGACAATGCTAGTTAGTTTTAGTATAGATTGGAGTTGGTTCCACATAGAAGGGAGGGCATACGACATAGCATGTTTTCCAAAGGAGGTACGAGTCCTAGGTACATTGAGCACGACAAAGTCAGTTTTCCTAAGGGAATATGCAATGTGGGAAATGCAGGTTATTGATGTTAGGTAGCATGGTAATTTCTGCAAGAGCAACTTAAGGGTCCAAAGCCCAGCGTGGAGCAGGCGTCTAGTGGTAAGAGATGTCCAGCCAACAGCTGCCTACAAATCACAGTGGTGAGTATGGTAGGGGCAGTTGGTAATGAATAATAATGCATGGTGACAAAGGATGTTCATCTTGCGTAGGCTTGAAGTTAAAGCTGTAGTGTAAATTAAGTCACTGTAATCGAGTAGGGGAATGAATGTGGCCTGTACGAGCCTTGTACGTGTCTCAAGGGGGAATTGAGACCTATTTCTAAAAAAGAATCCTAATCTTGCTTTGAGCCTCCTGGATAGTTCATCAATGTGGTCATTAAATGAGAGCTTATTATCTAACAAGATACCCAAGTATTTGAATTTAGGAACAACTTCCAAAGATTCACCTAGTGCAGTAACTATAAAATCATTTGGTTGGACTGGGGGGACCAGCGGAGGTACCATGAGAGAAAATCATTGCTTTAGTTTTCTTAGCATTATGGAGCAGCTTGGCCTTTATGAAATTATTTTCAAGCTGAGCGAAGTCAGCTTGTAATACATCCCTGACCTGTGATACTGTAGATCCAGAGGTATACGGAACAGTATCATCCACAAAGAAGTGCAGGTTGGAGTTCGTTATATGGGAGTTAAGATCGTTTATGTACAGAGAGAACAAGATCGGGCCTAGAATGGAGCCTAGGGGGACTCCTCTGACAACCAGCAGGGGGGCAGAGAATAGGCCATCCACTTTGAATTTCTGTGTTCTCCCTGATAGGTAACTAGTGAACCCCTCTGTGGTGGATGGAGTAGCACCTAGGTTGGACAGGCAAGAGACTAGAAGTCTATGATCAACAGTATAAACTGCTTTGCTAAGGTAAAAAAAAACAGCACCAGTAACCTTCTTAGCATCGACGGTAGAGATCCAATCATTTGTTACTTTCGCCAATGCTGTGATAGTGCTGTGATGTGCCCTGAAATCGGATTGGGCTGGATTAAGGAGTGAAAAGTTTTCAGTGTGAAGTTTTAATTGGTTATAGACCAATTTTTCAAAGATTTCAGAGAGGATGGACAATATGGAAGTGGGCCTGTCGTTGTTAAGGTCACATGGGTCCCCTGATTTAAAAAAGGGGAAGGATGTGGGCAGATTTCCAACAGGTCAGAACTAAAGCAGAAGTGAGGTTGAAGATATGGAGAATCGGTGCTGTGAGGTGGGCATAGCCTAGTCTTAGAAAGAAAGGTTTAAAACCATCATCTCCTGCACTTTTCCGGATATCAGGTTTAAGAAGTGAGTCTTCAACTTCTTTATAGTTACACAAGTGCAACTGAAAAAGGCAGGATGAGGTGCAGGCAGATGGGGTGGAGCTAGGCTGACTCATAGCATAGCTGGCATAGGGTGAGGAGTCAAACGCTAGTCCGGCTGTAACATTATGGAAATTGAGTTCTTTGAGAATTTGAGAATTACTTTCCACAATTCTGCCATTTGCACATATCTTGGTAGGAGTGGAGGGGGCAGTGTGCCACCCTTCAATGGATCTGAGTGTCCTCCAAATTTTATGGGAATCCACGTTTGCCTGTTCAAGGGAATAGATGTAGAAGTGGGCTTTGGCAGTACTAATGCTTTTTACACAGGCATTCCTAGCAGCTCTAAAGGCCTGCTAATCTGCAGGGCTCTTGGATTGCCTAGCTTGGGCCTAGAGCTTGTCCCAGTTTGCAAGAGCTGCCTTAAGTCCTGAGGTGAACCAGGGGTGAGAGTTTTTATGCACCCTGACTTTGATTATGGGGGCATGCTTATTTGTCAGTATGGCAAGGTTATCATTGAGCAGAGAGACAGTCTCATCAACATTTTTGGCAAGGTACAGTTCCTGCCATCTGACCTCACCTAGGTCTGAGAGCAAATTAGCTGATTTGAATTTTCGAAAGGAACATTTAGTTATAAATGTGGGCTGCTGGCGGGCCTTAGTTTGAGCTCTTATGCATACTACAGCCCCATGGGTGCTCATATCATTGTGGAAGACTGCTGTGTGAGAAATTTTATGGGATGAGAGGATAAAATGACGTCTAAGAGGGAACTTTTGTCTGAGTTAATGGTATTAGTTCTTTTAGATTCACTAGCTTGTTGCACAAGGCCTAGCTTATCACAGAGAGATTTAAGGCAGTGAGATTTTGATGTAAGCCAATCCATATTGAGATCTCCTAAGAATATTGTTTCTGTATTAGCAGTGGAGATTAATGATCTGAGTGTATTTGAGATTTCTGAACCACCAGATGGAGGCCTATAGCCTCCAATAATATTGATGCATTCAGAGGAGGGAAGGTGGAGCTTCAGGGAAACTAACTCAAATTCCTTTGATAATGATTTGCAGCTGATATCTGAGACTATGTACTTGAGTTTTGAATAAATTACTACACCCCCATACCGAGATTACCTGTCAGCTCTGAATAGTTTATAGCCAGGAAGGGTAATTTGTTGGTCAGAGTTAACCTTTTTGAGCCAGGATTCGGTAATAATGATAAGATCTGGATTAGTATGCGCAGCCCAAGCTTGTAGTTGGACAAATTTTTTTGGTCAAGCTCAGAATGTTGACTAACATCATTTTAAGACCTGGTGCAACTGCAAATTCTGACGGGGAGGAGAGTTGCAGAGGCGGGCCAGGATTTAGTTCAACATTACCTGAACAGAGGAGGAGGAGCAGCAGTAGCATTTTCTTTAATGATCTGATCAAGAGAGAGACCATTTTTTTCCTCTAGGACCTCCTGTGGATCCTTACAATGGTGTGTTTTTGGAGCTGGAGGCAGTAATGCTGAATTGCCAATTTAACGTGATAAGGGAGAGTACTCTCTTAGTCAGAGGTGAAGAGAGCAAGAGAGGGAAGGGGCAGAATGAAAGGTCTGGGCGCGATGAGGGAGGGATAACAAGAAGTGGGAGGTACATTGAGCAGGGGTAGGATAAGATATAATTTGGGGGACCAAGACTAGAATAGGTTGAGGTACATCATATTGTATTGTAAGATAGGGTATACTGTGTTCATGGATCATGAGCATAACAATAAAGAATGCCATACTTCCAGGAGAAAGAGGACCAGGTTTTATTAGGGAATGGATGTTTTCTGCCAAGTATGAAACTGGGACACAAACAGACCCTCAGGACTCAACAAGGGAATAATAAAACCTGTGTGCGAGGGGGGAGGAGAGCAGAGAAAAATAACAGGCTGAAAAATGTAACACTATCCCACGCAGCACAAGCTGCTTAACTTGGCTCCCTATCAGTATCTGTGCTCAGCTCTCCTATCAGCAATGGGTGGGTAAGACACCAAGGCCAGTATTACCAATAAGAAGGCAGGAGAACCAAGGAGGGTTGAGAAGAGTTGTATTTAATGGTGGCCTGGAAGGCAGCGGTGGAGTGGGAGAAAAATACTGAATAGTTCAGTAATATTGAACAGTTCAGTGCCCAAAGGCACTAAAAGTTGCTGGTAAAGTCTATGTGTGTGGGCGCACCAATCGCTGGGCAGCAGGGAAACAGGCAAACCAATCGGTGTATGCCTGCTAGCATGCCACACCAATCAGGGAACAACCATCTGTGCTGGTTTCACAGAAAAATCAGCGGTCGTATCTTTGTTAGGATCCGGGTTGGGTGATCTGAATTCCGGTGAGGACTGTGGTGCGGGGCCATGCGGTGGCCATGGAGATGGCTGATGCTGGCTGCCTTGCTGTTGGAGCACTGCTCAGGAGCATGACCCTAGGGGAGGGAGAAGACAGCAGGATAAATTTGCAGTCCAAGAAGGATTTAAGGTCGGGAAACTGGCGGTGGATTGACAGCGGGTGGTGGAGGTGCTTGTAGGTAGGACAAAAGAACGATTAGGTAGCCTGGGTGGGGGTGACCAGTGGATAATGTGCAAAGTGAGAGAGAAACAGAGCAGTGATTAACAGGGGTGATGGGCTCCCTCAGTAAAAAGACGAGAAGTAAGCCAGTTCAGGGGGGGGGGGATTTTGAGTGAAACGATTGATGGAATAGAGAGGAAAGAATAGAACACAGAGCTTAAGAGCAGGCAGAGGGAAACATAAGCATTTCAAAAAAATACAATCAAGGGTCAAACACTATTTAACTGTAACAGACAATCAGGCAGCAAGCTTGGTAAAAAGTGAAATTGTAAAAAATATAACACAGGAGTATTCAGTATAGTTTTAGCATAGGACAACTCCTAGTAAAGGATATTTGGCATAGTAGGTACAGGCAGATTAAGGAACTGAGAGAAAAATATTTAATAGTTCCATGCCCAAAGGCACTAAAAGTTGCTGTAAAAGTCTATGTGTGTATGCACACTAATCACTGGGCAGCAGGGAAGCAGGCGCGTACCAATCGGTGTACACCTGCTAGCATACTGCACCAATCAGGGATCAGCTGCCTGTGCTGGTTCCACAGAAAAATCAGTGGTCGTACCTTTGTTAGGATCTGGGTTGGGTGATCTGAATTCCAGCGAGAACTGTGGTGCAGGGTTGGGCAGCAGCCGTGGAGATGGCTGATGCTGGCCGCCTTGCTGCTGGAGTGCAGCTCAGGCGCAGGACCCTTTGTTAGGATCCGGGTTGGGTGATCTGAATTCCGGCGAGGACTGTGGTGCGGGGTTGGGTGGCAGCTGATGCTGGCTGCCTTGCCGCTGGAGTGCCGCTCAGGTGCAGGACCCTTTGTTAGGATCCGGGTTGGGTGATATGAATTCTGGCAAGGACTGTAGTGCGGGGTCAGGCAGTGGCCATGGAGATGGCTGATGCTGGCTGCCTTGCTGCTGGAGCACCGCTCAGGTGCAGGACCCTTTGTTAGGATCCAGGTTGGGTGATCTGAATTCCAGCGAGGACTGTGTTGCAGGGGTCGTGTGAATTACACCAAGGTGGGGTGTAAGAGAAAAACAGGGTGAACACCCAGAGATAGAAAATGGGGGGCATTGGACCTAGCCCAGACAAGAGGAAAGGGTGTGGACACCCAGGAATGGAAATGAGGGGGGGCAGGAATTGAACCTGGGCCAGATATTAAGAGATAACCACCTCAGGTTTACATCTGGGGTGAAAGAGAAAATGGACAAGAAAGAAAGACCCCTTCAGGTTTACATCCGAGTAGGGAAGAAAATGTGATATAAAATATGATAAAAATTGTGATATTTCCAAAAAAGAGAATGTGAAAGTAAAGAAATGTTTAAATATGGTATGTAAAGGAACTCAGTATTGTTGATGAGAATTTGAATGACAAAGTTTAAATAAAGTGGTGTGCCAAATGAGCAATGAAAAGCAATACTGGGTGTGGTGTCCTTCTTTGAGTCAAAGGCTGTAGAACAAGTGCATTTGTGACACTTTCACATAGTTTAACTTTTCCCATTGACTATAATGGGAAACTTGTTTTTTGAATAACTTTTGATCCATTTAATATTTTTTCATGAAGTCTTCGATAGATACATCGAGGACCCTGGCTGCATGTTCCCTGAAGGTTTTGGGCTGGTTGCATAAACCGTGCAACCTGTAGGTGTGAGCAAAGAATGCACAAAAATGTGTAATTTGTGCATTTTTTGCTGTGCTCTGTAGCTCCACAACAGTATAGCCAACCATTAGGAAACTTGGCAGATCCAGGATTCTATGGTACCAGACCATGCATTCCAAATTTTAGGCAAATCCATCATATGGTTACAAAGTTATTAAGCTGCCAAATTTCTGATTTAACCTTAAATGGGATACTCAACCCTAACTATAGTGGCAGTACCGTGCCACTATAATACATATATATATATATATATATATATATATAGGGGATATGACATGGCCTGAGTGAAGATATCATATTTATCTTCATGAGAGGCCAATGATATCATGATATCTCACGAGTGGCGAAGCCACGAGTGAGATATCTTGATGTCATTGGCCTCGAGTGAAGATAAATATGATATCTTCACTCAGGCCATGTCATATTCTGTTTATACAAACATATGTTTGGGCTGAATTGTAATGGAACCCCTCCCTGAACACAAATCAAAACACACTCACAACCCAGAACACAATGGATAATGTTCTCAAAAATAAAAACATATATATGGTAGATTCTACCAGTTTCAAAATATAAATAATGTTATTTGGTTGATCCTGCCAATTATTTTTTTCTAAAGATGTAATTTAAGCACTTATCTGGTTGATCCTGCCACTGTGATAGTCAGCAGAGCATATTACTTTCACTTTCCCCCTTCCAAGTAGCGTGACCGAGCGGTGTGAAGATCGACCCCTTAGGACATTACAGTAGTTAATAATAAAGAGCTCTGCACCCATTCAGTTAAAAAACCTGTGCAATTCTATTTTACTTTGTGAGAAATTGCCGACTATGTTCAGAAGACGAAGTGTGAATCTCACACCATCGGTCACTACTTCGAAGGGAAAGGAAAAATATGTCCTGACTATCACAGTGGCAGGATCAACCAGATAAGTGCTTAAATTACATTTTAGAAAAAATAATTGGCAGGATCAACCAAATAGAAGTAGGTGTGTGGGGGGGGTTTGGGGGGACAAGTTTTAAACAGAGGAGACGGGGCAATGTACAGTGACAGACTTTCAGTTTCGATTCAATGACATATAGGAACGTGGAGACATCACTATGACATATAGGAACATGGAGATATCAATGATATCTTCATGGTCATAGTAATATCTCCATGACCTGCCTCAGATACTACTTTTTATCCATGAATTTATTCCCAAACATATGTTGTATAAATATATATATATATATATATATATATATATATATATATATAAATCTGCAATAAAAGTATAATGATAGTCAAGATGAAAACACAATCTTCGCATTTTACAACAAAATATATATACACATTTATACCTTGGTTTCCGACTGTTTCTCACGCTGACCAGCCACATAGTGAAGGTGGATGCTGTGAACTCTCAATGGCATGTTTTTTTCTCTTCCTCCCTGTCCCTGCCTATGTCTGCTCCTTCTTGGGCTCACTCTGACCAATTGACAGCTACTGTAGGATCCATGCCAAGCAGTAACTTGAGCTCACGAGCAGGCAGCCCTGCTGCTCATTGCTGCAGATAACCTCCTTGGGAGAAGCATTCCAGCCTGTGAGTGGCAGGTCAGTCATGCACCCAGACCCCCCCCCCCAATGATTATGACATTAAAACAAAATCAATTACATCAGATCTCAAAATGATTCATTATTCACTTCTCCCTGTCAAACAAAATACAAAAAGCTAATAAAACTCCTCATTTTGACATATTTACACTCTCTCTCTCTCTCACACAGGGTCTGCAATGCATCAGTGCTGAGTTGATCTACCATAAGCTTAGTGCTCCAATTATACAATACTGCTGTTCTGTTATGTACTTAATGTATTCCTTGATACCTTCTATGTTATGGATTATCTCAATCTTAGCAATATGTTATTGCACTAATTCCAACTCATTTACAAATTTTTCTGTGTATCTTATTTCATACATTTCAGTTAATTATCCTTCTGACCTTATAGTCTGCATTTATTATATATTTATGATTGTATTTATTTGCACATTTCCTTGTCTGTATCATTTTGGTACCCCCCCCACCATTCGTTCACTGTAGTCTCTAAAATAAAGAAAATCAGCCCGCAATGTATGTTTTTACTGTAAAAAAGAAAACAGTCCCTTGGCGATGCACACTCCTGCCTCAACCTCCTACTGAGAACCCACTACCCCACATCCCCCTGACCCTCCCACACACCCATACTCATCTGAACAGGTCCAAGGTTGAAGATCCGCACTCTGATCGAAGACGCATCTTGCTGCTGCAATGGTCTACTATACGAGAAATAAGGTATGTGTGGTTCAATACATTTCAATGGGATTTTCAACTTTGATGCATACCTTTGCCAGTTTTGCATATTTTTTCCATATAGCTTTTTGCTCCCCTGTTACCACCTGCACCATCTTGGCAATGGGGAAGACACAGGTTTCTGCTTTTGTCCCCGTTACCCAGGACCCTGGATCGTGGTTGCGCATGTGTGTGGAGGCCAACATGCACCCCCTTGGCTCCAGTGATGGCCCCTTCCAACCAACCGACCTAATGTCAGGGTTCCCTATGGCTTGGCGCTACCACCAAGCCTCCACCAAGTGGCAGTCAAGAGCCAGGGAACACTCACGTCCCTTCCCAGAGAGGAGAGCTGCATTGTGGCATCCTGATCCTGCTCTGTACCCTACAGTCCTGGCTGACCCCTGGAAGCCTGAGCTCACTCCTAAACTCAGGTCGCCATTGTGGCATGAGGTGTGGCATTCAATGCCTAAACCCTCAGCACCACCAGGCCTTAATTTTGCATGTTTTGACACCAAATTTTCAACATGTCATTTCTGAGACCCCTCCTCATGAACAATGTCAGTGGAATTATGAAAATCCATCCTGAAAGGTGATTTGAAAATGTACACTGCTCTTGTTCATGGATGTGAGGTCAAAGAAGAGTATGTTCAAAATTTGGAGTCAAAATATGTTAAACTGACAGTTATGCACATCCATTGAAATTAAGCTATGTTTGCTCGTACCTTTTGTTATTTTCTATATTTTCTCCCCAAATTTGAAACATAAAAATTTCTTTATACCAACTCATTAATGTGGCAGCTGTCATTTTAAAAATGATCCCCAAAATGAAATGTCTTGCCTCTGGCATGGAATGACATTAAGGTGGCATGGAATGACATTTTAGCGGGGATTTGAAAAGTTTCAGTACTGGGTTCATGAGTTTGGGCAATAACAAGGTTAAGCTGGCAGTTTGGCTGCTGTTCTGCTACAAATAGAAGTGCAGAGCCCAGAGGGCCCTGTGGTTCCACAGCAACATACATATACAAATCTGTGGGTGTTTGGGAGTGCAGGGCCCTGGGTCCTGTGCTCCAACAGGCAAATAAGGATACAATTACACTATCTGAAAAACTACAGCTGGATGAGAGTGCAGGGCCCTCTACACGCCCTCTGAAAATAAATGATATGATTATACTGTTTCAAAAACTAAGGACCCTTAAAGCAAATCAGGGGCAGACTCTTCGTAGGGATTGTCAACCCTAAAGCTCATCCCATTATGTGTGTATGTTTCTGGAGTGTATACAATGGGGTGAGCTTTAGGGTTGACAACCTGTAGGAGGAGTTCACCCCTGATTTGCTCTAGGGTTGGGGTTTGGGTTTTAGGGTTGGAAACCCTAAAACCACATTTCTCTACTTTTGCCACTTTAGCCTGATCCCTAAATGTTGCATTTACAGAGTTTTATTTTTTTGCAAAGATACAGATATGTACAGAAATATATAACACACAAAATTACAGAGACCAACAACCTCTTTAATTATTGCAACATGGTAAAAGAACAGGTTATATCAAATTATAAAAAATATTTTAACTAGTGCATAGTGAATCACTATTTTATTTTGAGAGCCTGTTTGTATTTTCTTAAAAATGTAAGAACATACTCAAAAAAAACTAAGAACCTGTAACCAGATCAGAATGTGAAATTCTGAAGTACAGTAGAAAAGCATATCTAGTTTTATTTACAAAACAACCTTCTTTAAATTTAGCATACTGTAGGAAATATACAGCAAGTAACAACATCAAGCAGCAATTTGGTTAATAAGTAAATATAAATAATAAGAGAGTAACATTGGAACACAGAATCTTACATTTGTTGGCAGAAATGGACTGACTGACCCACCCTGTCTGCCCATATGGTCTCTGCCTAGTCTGTCTCCACAGACCCTAACTGGTCTCTGGTGACCCTCCGTCCTCCCTTCCAGTTTGCAAATATTCCCCTGTCTCTACCCACATATGCTATGTTACACGAGGTACCTGCACCCTAATTCATACCCTCAGAGGTACACCATAGACAGCTAATGCTTAGGTACAGCTTATACTAATATATAGGGCTAAGGGCATCTACCGTATAAGAGTAGATGTCAGGATATGAATGCATATTGTTGTAATCCACTTTGCTTGCTAATACACATATATTTTACCATGTATTCTCTGTCTATTTCTTACTTGTCAGATGCCAAGACACCTGTCCTTGAAGTAACTGTAATATGCAAGACGGCATTGCCATCTTTTAGTGATTTGTACCACTACACTTAGTTATGTAAGACTCTGTATAAGAACTTCTTTGTTCTAAAACTGATGACTTTACAGAATCATATAATGTTATCTTGGACCATGGAGCCACCTCTAATTTAGCCAATAGGGCTTATCTCTGTAACTAGAAATGTTTCTATCTTTTGGTAACCATAGTAATTATCATAGATATATAATGTAATGCACAAGCTTTACACCTCGGAGACCCGAGAGACCCCAAGAGACTACAGAGAAACCTCGAGATGTAGGGAATGCTTAGCACTGGCTCCCGGTTCGTATTGATAAGAACTGCTTAGGGCAACTGTGATTTATCCCTTTGGTAGTAATAAACTTGTTTATTACTCTGATGCAACATGTTTGTGATTACTTGCATTCCCAATATCATCAAAAATCTGAAAGTGAGGTTTAGACCTCTCAACAAATTGGTGACTGCGTGCAGGCGATATTTGATGTTTGTGAGTTTTCACTTGTTGCTTAAACTTTTCCCAACCCCACAGGGACAGTAGGTGTACATTCCCGTATCACCTCTCCCGTTTAAAACCACGTTTGTAGTTACTTGCAAAGTCTGGCTGACTTTTTGGGTGTGGTCGATGCCGTCTCGACCCATTCCATAGCAGCTTTGAATTGCAAGCCTGCAACTCATACAGTAGCCCAGCTGTGTTTAAAGTACTCATGCTGTGGATCGATACACAGCACGCTGTCTTTTTCGCAGTTTGAATTTTTATTCCCTCCCACATAATGGCCACAGTATCAGATATCTGAGCAGAACTGAGACTTGATGTCTCGAATTTCCTTGCCTCCCATGGAGGATGGGCTGACTTCATGCGGGACGCAAGTCAATCCGATAACCCTGTACTGGGGATCACAACCCAGTACACAGAGACGAGACAATCAACCAATAAGTGGCACGCTAAAGGGTTGATGGTCGTGGCTCTCTACGCTGCTTTGGAAGCCTCCGAAGCGAGATTTTGAACCCTTGATCTGCAAATTTCATCTCTTAAGCAAGAAATGGGTTTGCAGGAAACAGAATGTATTAGATTGCAGCAGAACTTGGAGTCTGAACTCCAAACTCTGTGAAATTAAAAGGATTCACTATTGCATCATTCAGCCCAGGCTGGTGAACAAGAATTATGTATGTTGAAGCAGGAATGTGAAAGTTTGAGACAGGATAAGAGTCAGGTTGTGCAAATGAATGATTTGCTGAGTGCTGCAAATGCTCAGTTGAGCGACGAAATGGGCGAGCTTCAGGACGAGATCAACCAGTTACGTAATGACTTAGAAGTAGCTTACAGGGACATGAGCGCCACGTATCGAGTTTTGCAGAAGCAAAGGCAAGAGCAGGTTGATGTGGATGTTGCAAGTGTGAATCACGATGAATGTAGAAGTAAGATGGCGATACTGCGCCATCAATGAGAGGTTCTGGCTGGACATTTTAAGGCAATGGGAGGTGTAGCCCCTGTCTTTCATTCATCATCAGAAGGGGAGTTATCTGATGATGACATTTCACAGTACAATTCCCAGTCATGCCCCTACTATGGCCCAGACTCCCCACCCAGCCATCCACAGCATGGTGGGTCCCTGCCCCCAACTCCTCAGGTCACATGTCGACGACATTATGATGCTCATCATGGGAAACGCCAACATGGCAGCACCATGATGGGGGGAGCAGGCCCAAGCCTGGTCCTCCACGGGCGCCTGATAGCCGTTATTAATGTGGAAGACAGGCAAGAGATAGAAACCATGATTGATAGAGCGTTAGGCAATGTCCCGCTTCCTGAGAAGAGCATGAAGGCTATTAAAAGCCAGATTAGGCAGCAATTTCAAGAAGCTGGCACTCAGGAAGGTATTGTCCACACTGCGGCTGAAGCTGCAGCTCATCCAGCCTTGGATGGTGCTCGAGACACTCTACCGGCGCCTGATCGACCACCCACTAATCCTCTGCAAATGGCCTACTCTGTTCAGCAAATTGCTGACAGTATCGGTCAGATGAGCCCGTCCAACAATCTCAGCTGTCACTTGGAAAAGGTACGTTCTAAATGCGAGATGCTCAGCCTCGCTGCAGAATATCAGGTCCAAATACTACGCCAGACCTTCGATCCTGGTTTGTGGGCCAAACTCCCCGAAGCTGTTTGCCAGGATGGGAATGCCAGCTTTGACGAGGTTGCAGCTGAGCTTATTTCTGCTCACAGCCCAAGTGTAGTAGGAGTGATGCTAGCATACCCTGTGAAGCAGAATGCGAAAGAAAGTCCAGCAACTTACCACCAGAGGCTCTGGATGGCCTACCGAGCAGGAAAACATCTGGCACAAGAAGCTGCAGATGTAGATCTTATTGAATATAAGACCTTGTTCCTTGGGAACATGATTCCAGCAGTATGAGAAAAGGTAGAGCCAACCACTTACCCAAATATGGATAGGTTTGCCGATATTCTTCGGAAAACCGAGAGAGTGTATCAATTGTATATCCGTGATTTGGGCTCCGGTTCCAAAAAGGTAGCTGCTGTGGAACCCGCTGTGGGGAACACGACACCCTACACAGTGGAAGGGCAGGCTCAACATCAACAGACTCAACATCCGCCAGCCCCTCCAGCTGGTAACCAACACCCCCAACAGGCTCAACAACAACCACATCAACAACAGCAATGGGGTGGGAACCGGAATTGGCACAAGAACAGGAAGCATAAAGGTAGAGATAGACCACAACAGAGAACGGGTCCTTCGTATAGAGAGATAGCTGAAGAAAATCTGAAATTTCGAGATCTCCTGGGACAAGTGCATTCTGTGGCGAATGCTGTTCCTGCTCAGACCCTTGCGGCACTACAACTGGCAGCCCAGGCCACAACTGGCCATGGAGATACTGGAGTTGCAGGCCCCCAGGCCCATACAGGCCTGAATCCAGAAACTCCTCCCCATATAGCATCAGTACAACACGGTGAAGTCATTCACGCAAGTCAGGCCCAACTTCTACATGCTTCCAGCAATATGGATTGACAATTACAGGCCCCAGTCCGTATTGTAAACAAGCTAGTCTTGGATACAAACAGAAGGCCCTGCACTGAGGCAGAGGTCGGGGGCCGCCAACTGGTAGTTTTGCTAGATACAGGTGCAGCTGTATCTGTGCTACATGATGAACACCCAGACACGTCCCCTTGGTCTACCAGATGGAAGACCAACATATCAGGAGTCAATGGTACTAGGCTGCCTGCATACCGTTCTCTACCCTTACCAGTAGAGTTAGGCCACTTAAAGGCTTCACACACTTTCCAACTGATGGTACTGCATGATCATCCTAGTATTATAGGAATCGACTTCCTTGCGCCACATGGCTGTGTGGTGGACTTAGCTAACATGTTACTGATACAGATTCAAGGTCAATACCATACCATTTTGATTCCTGACTCACATGTCGTGGCAACGATATCTGCCAATGACAAAGAGTATGACGTCATAGATTTGTTCAAGAATCATGTACTTTTACTAAAACTCCTACCTATTATGCAATGACATTTGGAAGCATTTGCAGTTAACAAACATGATTGTGATAGAATGCACACCGTCATTGAAGTGCCAGGCCCGGCACATGAGAGGCAAAGGCAGTATCCTTTCCCAACTGAAGCCTTGCCTACTCTTCGAGAGACAATCAAGTCGCTCCTCAAGCAAGGAGTCATCAGAACTTGTGTTTCCACTGCCAACTCCCCAGTATGGCCCGTGAAGAAACCCACAGGCACCTGGAGACTTACTATTGACTACAAGAAACTGAATCAGGTCACTCACAGTTGTTCCCCAACTGTGGCATCAACACCAGATGTGCTACGACTTTTAACCCCTGACCTGAAATGGTTCAGTGCCCTGGACATCTCCAATGGTTTTTGGTCACTGCCATTGGCTCTTAAGAGTCAATATAAATTTGCCTTCACCTTTGAAGGAAGACAGTACACGTGGACTTGCTTGCCCCAGGGATTCCATAACAGTCCATCCCTCTTCCATCTCCATATGATGGATGCCCTCGAGAGTTTCTCTACCCCCCAATGTCTCCTACAATATGTAGATGACCTGTTGTTGGCCACAGCCACACAGGAACAACATTTGGATCTCTTGGACGAACTAGTGACTCTCATTCAGAAAGCAGGCTTGAAATGTAATCCAGCAAAAGCACAGCTGTGTCAGAAAGAAGTACTCTTTCTGGGTTTAAAAATAACTGACCAAGGTCAAAGCCCTACCTGGAAGAAGGCACAGGGATTGCAAGACTTGCCATTACCTACCAGTGTGGCAACTTTATGCAAGCTCCTAGGTATGGTACATTATTCGAGAGATTTCATTTGTGATTTTGCTCAGAAAGCTGCTCCTCTGTATGAATTACTCAAAAAGGATGTACCATGGACTTGGGTGCCTATTCACACCCAGGCTGTGACATCACTGAAGCAGGCCTTGGCCTCCGCCCCAGCACTGGTTAACCCCAATCCAGCACTACCATTCCATCTGGAGTGTGCCACCTCTGACATTGCCATGTCAGCAGTGCTGGCCCAGAAGGTGCATGGCACCTTGAGACCTATTGCATATGCCTCACAGCTCTTGACCCCAGTGGAACAGAAGTACAGCCTTTGTGAAAGGAACCTTCTGGCCACCTGCTGGGCTGTCAAGCACTTCCTATATATCATTGGGTACTCACCACTGATCATTAACGCTAACCATACACCAACTACCTTTCTGCTCTCAGACAGAGTGAAGGATGGGTCAGTCTCTAACACCAGGCTGACACACTGATCACTTCTTCTCCAGAACAGAGACATACCGGTCCACCCGACTAAAGTTCCATCTATGCTAGCTCATGGTCTCCTTTTCCAGGGAGAACCCCATGACTGTACACTACAGTCACCTGATCTTCCAGATCCAGGTCCTTTCTTCCCTGCCACGCCACAAGTACTCAAGAGTACCTCTTTGTGCCATGTCTTTACTGATGGTTCAGCATCCTACTATCAGGGAGAACAGATTACAGGGATGGGTATCTTAGTGATCTACCCTTATGGGAACACTGTCAAGATATCTAAATGCTGTAGCGTAGCTTCATCACACTACGCAGAGATGGCAGCGGTGGCCTGTGCTCTTGAGTTCATCCAACATGGAACCCAGGATACCATAATTTTTACAGACTCTAACTGGGTTTGTTGTTCCCTTACAGAATTTCTTCCCTTCTGGCAGAAGAATTCCTTCCTCTCGTCTGATGGCAGTCCAGTGAAGTACAAAGAGCTGGTAATATACATACATGCATTGGCACAGAAATTTGCACACAAACTTTATGTACACAAGGTTAAAGCCCACTCTCTCCATGACTCCATCATGCCTTCAATGACACAGCAGACACCCTTGCTAAGGAAGGGGCCCGAGGGGGGGACGTCTGGATGATGGAACATCCAGAGGCCAATGCAGCTGTACACATTGCAGCACTCAAGAAGAAATCTGAATCTTTTTCTCCCTTGGACCTCTCAGCCCAACAGCTGGACACTGAACTCAAGGAGGTGTTCAGATTCCTTGACAAAGGTACTGAAGAAAAACTTCCTACACATAACCCTTATCGGAGACATGAAGGTAAGTTACGCTTGTCACCAGATGACAAGCTCGTTTGGTTTCAACCAGATGACTCTCCCAACAAGTTGTGGGTTGTCCCCAGACACCTAAGATCTGAATTCTTGCACCAAGTGCATGACACTCCTACTGGTCGACACCAGGGAGCAGAAAATACACTCCAGTGACTCAAGACCACCGCCTAGCGGCCTGGTATTACTAAAGACGTTAAACAATACATAGCCAACTGCCTTGTTTGTGCACAAAACAACCCCATCCCTACCAAACAAAATGCCAAACTTTTACCACAAAGACATTCTGGCCCTTGGCATGCCATCCAAATTGACTTTATTGGCCCTCTGACCAATACCAGCAGAAATAATAAGTATGCTCTTGTGGTAACTGACCTTTTCTCTAAGTGGGTGGAGGCTTTCCCCACTAAGACGTACAGTGAAGACTACTGCCAAAATCCTGGTGGAACAGATCTTCTCCAGGTGGGGTCTACCCCTCAAGGTAGACTCTGACAAAGGAACCAGTTTTACAGGTGAGTTGATGAAAGAATCCCTTGAACTTCTTGGAGTTCAGCAGAAGTTCCACATACCTTACCATCCTCAATCTTCAGGTCAAGTAGAAAAAGCCAACAGACGGATTAAGCAAATGCTTTCCAAATTCATTGAGGACAATCCCAAAACCTGGGATTCCCTATTGCCTTTACTCCTTATGGCAATCAGGGGCACACCTTCAGCCACCACCCAGCTCACGCCAATTGAGGTGATGACTGGTAGACAGATGAGATTACCCGAACACCTGTTGTTTGACCTGCACACCCCTACTGCAGACCGCTTGTCTGTGGATCAGTATGTGGACAAACTCAGAAAAGACCTCATACACACACACTTATATGCTACAAATTGCATGGGCGTAGCCCAGCAACAGTCCAAAATACAATTTGACAAACACGCACAAGAAGTGGATTGGCAAGTTGGTGATCAGGTAATGGTACTTCGATTTGCACATCCCACCCATTCCTTCTCCAATAAGTGGGAAGGCCCATACTCCATTGTCAACAAGCTCAGTCCAGCAGTCTATCAGGTTAGACTCCTTCACAACAACAAACTGACTGACAAATGGTTACATGCAAACCAGTTGAAACTGTATAAAGGAGCTTAACTTACTTTTCCTCACCCCATTGGGCAGAATTGTACTAATATACTAATCTTTGATCTTCCTTTTCAGATACACTGACAAGATGGCTATCTTGTTCATTTATTTCCTCCTCTCAGGAGTGATCCCCTGCATCCAAGACACGGTACCGGACCTCCTACGACACCTCGACCCTCCAGCACCTCCTCCAGAGGGAGTATTCATCAAAATACCAGACTGCATGATCACTGTCTAGGAAGGTTCTGATGCTTACCTCACTGCCTCGGTTGTTGCTCCTGATAAATCTACCCTTCAAATTGAGTGGCAAACCACATCACAAGGACAAATTCTCCCTGTAGCCAAACTCTCCAAAGGAACTTTCCAGGGTTGGCACAATGCTAAATTATCCCCAAATGGTTCACTGTCCTTGTTACAAACTGCATTAAGACATTCTGGTTTGTACAATATAACTGCCTTAGTAGATCCTTCTTACTGTAATTCTTTGTCCAAAGATTCTGCTCGTAGATTTTGTGCTATACACCACATGGCTTCTGCAGCCATGTACCTCTCCGTCTTACCACCTACTGATAAACAGATTTTGGAATGCCCAAAACACAACCCTGGTCCCTGTAGTGGTCTCACAGCCACTGCCCTCCTAGGTTCTTTGATTAATAACTTACAGTTCATGCATATACCTGTTTTGTTTAATCTTACTTGCTGGAATATGAAAGAGTTTGTTATGTGTCTCAATACTAATACATCAGCATTTTGTAGTACGTTACTGCTTGATAGTTTAGCTGCATTTCAGATTCGTACGCAGGATCCTTTTGCTGGGGTCTATTCTACTGAACATAGAGGCAACTTCAGGAGGAAGCCCTCTCCTGATAATCTAACTCATAAACGTAACAAACGTGAAGTTGACAGTTCTGATGTCACAGGTGCCACAGGTACCGTTACAGGTCTTTTTGGTACTGCTATGTCTATTTGGAATAAAGCAGACATTGCTGCTATCAAAAGTCATTTTGCTAAATTCTCCACTGGCTTGGTTAATAACATTTTACCGCCATTATTGCATGGTGTGGATGGCCTTAGTCAGGAAGAAAGATATAGTGTATACAACATGCATGACATTGCTAAAGCCTTCACTGATTCTAAAGATAAAATCAACACACTCATACAACAGAATAACAGAGAAGCAGATAAACAATACATTGCTAGGGAAATACTCTGCTCTGCTTATGGCTCCTACATTATCACTACCATCAACAACCTCTTCCATGATTTAGAATCTGGAAGAATTCCTGACATCATACATGATAGACGCATTTCCAAATGGTATTGTCCAAGATGTATAACCACTAGCTGTGTTTCCATGTGTATGCAACAGACTTTGTCTATTCCCCTCTCCACGGCTAGGAATTTGGGGTTTGTGACCAGACACCCTAATACTGGTCCTTGTTTCACTACTAAGAAATGTTCCATAACAGATACCATGTTTGTCTCTTTCACTATCTCCCTAAAACGTTTTGATCCTACTACAGCTTTGTTCGACAAGCTTGCACTGGTACATTCTATAGGGCATTTGGATGAAGACATCTACAGAGAACACCTGGATCTACCACCTCTACTGGTCTACCATTCCTTCCTGGATGCCTGGGTGGCTCAGCACAATGATTGCTGTGCAAAAAAGCAATATATCTATCTGTGCCACTGTGATGTGTTTGATGTTATCCGGCCTATTTGTGGCTACTCTCCAGACAGCATTGATTGGACTTTCACCATGGATGATGACATCACTGAGAATGGCACCAACTCTTTCGACTCAACTTTGGCTCCGGATCAGCTGTACCAATCCTATCATGAGGAGGCTCATCGCCTGTCAACACAGATTTTGAAGACAACCTACACCTGCCCTGTCCAGTTGCAAAAGTGGAGACTGCCTACTGTCTGCGCACAGTACAATTCTGATGGAGAATATAGTATTGTCACGAATTATAAGACATATGGTTCTGTTACTTGTGCTATTGATTACCCCAATTTCTGTTTTGTTCCCCACCAGAAGACTGTTATTGGACATACTGTTATAACCCCCGTTCCCCTTATGGATGCAGATATTATTGATGGTAACCCAGATTATCTACTCACACTATCAGAATACTTGCCATACTTCAACAAACACATAGACCCACTTACACTTACACTGAAATCACTTTTAGACAGGAAAGACACAGACTTCATCCACATCAGCAATAATATCACCAAAGCCAATGAAGCTGTTCTTGACTTAATTAATGATGGAGATGTGAATAATGCATTAACTAACACCTGGTTAGAAATTACTTTCAAAGGTTTTGTTATTATTCAAGCATTTTTGATTTTCACTTTGATTATTATGCTTTGCTGCCTACGACGTACATTATGCCAACACCGTGAGCAGCTTGAGTTCCTTTTCAAGGCTCGTGCATCAGGATTGTAAACGACCACTGCTCCTCTCTTCTCCCTAGCCATTTGCCTGTGTTGCCCTTACAGGCAACAAGGGGGGGGGAATTGTTACACGAGGTCCCTGCACCCTAATTCATACCCTCAGAGGTACACCATAGACAGCTAATGCTTAGGTACAGCTATACTAATATATAGGGCTAAGGGCATCTACTGTATAAGAGTAGATGTCAGGATATGAATGCATATTATTGTAATCCACTTTGCTTGCTAATACATATATATTTTACCATGTATTCTCTGTCTATTTCTTACTTGTCAGATGCCAAGACACCTGTCCTTGAAGTAATTGTAATATGCAAGACGGCATTGCCATCTTTTGGTGATTTGTACCACTACACTTAGTTATGTAAGACTCTGTATAAGAACTTCTTTGTTCTAAAACTGATGACTTTACAGAATCATATACTGTTATCTTGGACCATGGAGCCACCTCTAATTTAGCCAATAGGGCTCACCTCTGTAACTAGAAATGTTTCTATCTCTTGGTAACCATAGTAATTATCATAGGTATGCAATGCACAAGCTTTACACCTCGGAGACCCGAGAGATCCCAAGAGGCTACAGAGAAACCTCGAGGTGTAGGGAACGCTTAGCACTGGCTCCTGGTTCATATTGGTAAGAACTGCTTAGGGCAACTGTGATTTATCCCTTTGGTAGTAATAAACTTGTTTATTACTCTGATGCAACATGTTTGTGATTACTTGCATTCCCAATATTGTCAAGAATCTGAAAGTGAGGTTTAGACCTCTCAACAGCTAGAAGCCCCCTACTCTTTTTTTCTCCACCACTTCTGCTGGCAATCTGTTCCAGGCATCTACAACTCTTTTTTATATGGTTTTAAGAAGTCCCACTCCACCTCCACCTCCCTCCTGCATCTCTCTGACTCCATCTTATCTCGTATGTATCAGGGCTTGGTTACTTTAGCCATTTTTGCCAACTTAGCCAAAGCCTTCAACACTGCTGCCCATACTATCCTTCTGGACAAGCTAAAGGCAGTGGTGCTCTCTGCTTACTCAGATGAGTGATTCTGCTTTTACCTTGAGGGCAAGTCTCATGCTATCTCTATTGGCAATACATTATCCATTCCTCTCCCCATCCAGACAGATTTACCCAAGGATCATTCCTTGGTCTTGTTCTATTCTTTGTATTCCTGAATGACCTTCCATCTGTCTGTTTCTCTGAGTCCATTCACATGTACAGTCTGCAGATTACACTGTTATCTAAACCTTTTTATCCTATGCCTCTGACCTCATGGCCCAGCTCCAACTGGACTTTACCATCTAACACTAGTTCTGGGCTAATCAGTTGTTCCTCAATGCCAAAAAAATGGTCTCCATCGCTTTTGGCACAAGGAAGAGACTAGCTAGGCTAACCCCACTACACTCATTTCCATACCATTGATGGTGTTGCAGTTAAAGAAGTTTCCTCCATTAAATAGCTTGGTGTCTGGCTGGATCATCATCTCAATTTTTCTATATATGTGGATACTGTCTGCCAGAAGCATCACCCCAAACCAGGTGTGCTTTATAGGAATAAGGTGAGCATCCTGCTTCCTGTCTACAGACCAGTCATCTCAAAGATTATTCTCCCTATCTTTTACTATGGAAACATTGCTTACAGTGCTGCTCCCAGCTCCATCCTAACCAGACTGGAACCATTATTTCACTCCTGTTGCTTTTTGTCCTTGATTGCAGTCTAGAACCGATCTCTTCTCCCTTTACTTCTCCCTCTCATTTTCTTCCATTGATGCCAGGCACCTTGCTCATTGCACTACTTTCATCTTCAAATTCTGGCTTGGGTTCATCCCCCCTTACCTTTCCTCCATCCTCAATCCCTCGCTTCTATCTCCTTCTTCCTCTGCAGCTCTGGACCTCACTCTCTTGAACTTCCCTCAGTAAATCTTCTGCTGTCTAAGCTGCCATCTCCCTCTACTTCTCCAAACTATTGTGCTCTTTTCCCATTACCATTTCTTGTGCTGCTTCCTCCATTCAGTCAAATATCACCTCTGTGAATTCACTACTCACTCCTGCAGTTGTCTCTGATCCTGTGCTGTATTTTGACACCCTAAAATTCCCCAATTGTCCCTGATCCTGCCCTAATTTCCACAGTCCCCCAGTTTACTCTGTCCTCCCCTGCTGAATAAAGCATCAAGAGTGCTTCATTCAGCCTTCAAATTGCTGCCACCTGCACTGTAGTATCATACTTAATAGTACCTTGTTCATATTCTGATTGTGTTCCAATTTGCACTCATATTACTTGTTGTTCTTCAGATACTTTTGCCTAGCTCATCTTGTTCATTTTGTTGCCACGTAATTGTTTAATGTAAGTATTTAATTTGTGTAAATGACTGTTATAACTTATTGCTGTACTGTCCTCATTTCCTCCTTCTTCCAGGACACATTTGGAAATTAGCTATTCCAGCTCTGTGTATCTCTCCTGGTAAATCATCTGAAAGAAATTCATAACTAAGTGACTGACTAATTGACTAACTACTAAAAAAATACAATTTAGTGAAGTAGTACTTCATCACATCCCTCTTAACCCCTTCCCCCATGATATCACATGCCATCTGGTTCTGGTGCTCATTCTCATTTGAAAGAGACTTTCCTCCTGCACCCTGTTTACCCCTGTGAAGTACTTGCAAGTCTCTATTGTGCTCCTTTCACTCTCCTGTCTTCCAGGTGCATGTGTTGAGATGACTTAGTCTTTCCTTGTAAGAATTTTGGTGCAACCCCTGCACCATTTTATTTGCTGCTTTCTGGACTGCATCCACCATGTCTTTGCCCTTTCTGAGGAACAGCCTCCAGAACTGGACACAATACTCCAGGTGTGGTCTCACCAGGGAGCAATGTACTGGCAACACTACCTCCATCCTCCTGCTGGAGATACCTCTCCCTATGCATTCTAGCATCCCATTGGTCCTACCCACTATTTTGTTACATTGCCCTGTTGCTTGGAGGTCATCAGATATTATAACCCCAAGGTCCCTTTCCTGCTTAGTAACTGTCCGTATCCCACCATTCTATTCTCTTCTTCTTGTTTCCTATGCCCTAGGTGCATGATTTTGCACTTTTTGACATTGAACTTCAACTGCCATGCTATGCACTTGAACACTCACTCAGATTCCCAAGATCCCTGTGTATTTTATACACCATCTCCTGAGTTTTCACCCTATTACATATTTTGGTGTCACCTGCTAAAAGGCATACCTTCTCTTCCAGTTCTTTTTCAATGTTGCTTATGAAGACATTGAAGATGACTGGTCCCAGTACTGAGGTCTGTTGTACCCCACTGGTCAATCTGTTATCATTAGAGCCAGTGCCATTAGCTACCATCCTCTGTCTCCTACCTGCTAATCAGTTTCTAACCTTGCTCACCTCTTTGGATCCCACCCCTAGGCTGCTCAATTTGTTTAACAGTCTCCTCTGTGGCATGATGTCAAAGGCCTTGATAAAGTTGACATCCACCACCCACCCCTAATCTAGTTCTCAGGTCACCCAGTCAAAGAAATCCATCATATTTGTTTGGCATGACACCCCCCCCAATCAGTGATGCCTTTTGTCTTGCAGTCAGTTGGATTCAAGATACTCTATTAACATTTCTTTTAACAGGGTTTCCATTAGTTTCTCCACCACTGAGTTGAGACTGACTTGCCTATAGTTGCTAGCCTCCCCCTGGCTGCCTCTTCTATGGAGAGGGAATATGTCTATTCTCCTCCGGTCCATCAGTACCATGCCTGATTCCAGAGAGCTGTTGAATAAGACCAATGGATGTGCTATGGAGCCTGAGCAGAGTTGCATTTCATTTTTTCTTTTTTTCTTTTTTACCCTTGTAGGTCTGAAGAGCAAATTGCCCATTTTCACAGATGACAAGCATACTATTAACATAAAAACAAGATACATAACAAATACAAGAAATTATGACTTTTAATATATTGCTTTAACATGTATATTCCTCAGAGGTTTGTAATTGCCTTTTTAACATTGACTTGAAAGACGACACAGACTTACAATTCATAATATCACAAAGGAGGGAGTTAAAATAAGGAGGACATCTGTATAACAGAGAACTTAGGCCAGATAATTTCTCGAAAATTAAAAAAAAAACAGAAAAGGTAAACTTAGATTGAGTTCTGGTACAGATGGATTAACATACTTAGAAATGTAAATACTAAATGAATTTGGTAGTAAAGCAGATTTAACCTTAAACAAAAAAAGACACATTGTAAACTGAATTGTATTAATTAAAAATAAACAAGAAGAAAGTTTCAATAATAAACAATGATGGGTTCCGAATGGGGCTGAAAGCATAAATCTGAGAACAGAATTATATGTAACAGACAATTTCCCTAAGAATTTACAGTTCATGGCTCCATATACTACAAGCCCATAATCCAAGACACTAAGGAGAAAGCTATGAACAAGAAGCATTCTAGATTCAGATGTTAAACAAAGGCTTTACTCTGTATAAGCACCCTAATCTTTGGTGGATTTTTTTTAAATAATTGCAGTAACATGATGTTCAAAGTTAAGATTGGTGTCAAAAACAATAGCAAGATATTTAAATGTTTTGACATATTCCAAGGCAGTTCCTTTGGAATTCTGAATAGGTGGAGGTTGAGACAAATTGTTCATTTTGTTTGTAAAAAGCATAGTTTTAGTTTTAACAGAATTCAATACAAAATGATTAGTAGACAGCCATTTTTGAAAAGAATCAAAATCAATCTGTAATTTGGAAAGGGCTCATTTATTATGGGGCTAACCTTGTAGATAACAGCATTGTCTGCATAAATTATAATTGAGCTAGATGGACATGAAGTTGGAGTATCATTTATGAACAAAGAAAAAATGAGGGGGCCCATTACTGATCCCTGAGGAACACCACATTTGATCAATTTAGAAGGGGAAGAGTGACCATTAATAATTGTGACATGTGACCTATTTTCTAAATATTGTAAAAACCATCTAATGGCTTCTTGGGAAAAGTGCATTTTTCCAAGTATACCAGGGAGTAAATTGTACTCCATAAGGTCAAAGGCCTTGGTGAGGTCCACAAAAAGAGTGGCAACCACATGCCCCTTATTAAGGGTGCACTGGATAACACTAGTGAACCTTATCAAGGACGTTTCTGTATTGTGTCCAGCCTTAAAGCCATGCTGACATGAAGTAAGCAAATTGTGTTTATTAAGATATTCCAATGCCTGATTAAATATTATTCTTTCTAGGATATTAGACAATGGAGATAAGAGGGAAACAGGTCTGTAATTAGATACCAAAGATGGATTGCCAGCTTTATGTACTGGTCTTATTACTATGTGCTTCCACAACTCCAGAAAAACACTGTGTACAATTGAAAAATTAAAGATAATAGCCAAAGGGTATGAAAAGGTGTTAATACCCTTCCTCAAGATTTGAAAATGAAGAGAATCAGTTAACAAAATTGGTTTAGGGTCATTTTTAAGTATATAGACCCAGATATTCAAAAGGGTTGCACATGGTGCAACACTGTTGCACTATGCACAACCCACTGATGCGCCCCGGTGTGATATTCAAAAGGGAAAAGTGTGCCGCACAAATCTCGATGCGCCAGAGCGCATCAGTAATGTATGCAGGCACAGGTGGGGGGGTGTGCCCATGCATAACCTGCACACCCCAATATTCAGCCCAGGATGTGCAGAGTCATGCATGCGCAACCCTTACCTGAGGCTGCACAAAGTTAGGCCACAAAAAAATGAACAAATGATGACCACCCACAGGTGAGCTGCCACATTGCAGGGTGCAACACACCAGCTTCCACCTGTGGGTGGCCACCTGAGTTCCTGCCGCACCTGGAGGTGCCCCCCCATGCCCCATGGCGGGCATCTGTACTCAAACCTCCCCAAGTCCAATATCCCTGGTGGTCCAGTGGACCCCTATGTGCCCGATAGGCATCAGTACAGTCCCCCCCAAGTCCAATATCCCTGGTGGTCCAGTGGACCGCACTGAGCCTGATCACAGGCATCAGTACCTCATCAAAGACCCCCACTACCCTGGTGGTCTAGTGTACACCCACCCCACCTTCCCACTGAGCCCCACTGCCCCGCTCCCCCCATCAGCCGGTGGGCGGCAGCACCCCACCTGCCTGCCGCCCCACCACCCACCGACTGACAGCTCGGTAGGGCTGCACGCCCATTGATTCACAGCATGAGCCAATGGGCATGCAGCCCATACCATACTGAATATCACAGGTGCTGTGCATGGCACAATGGCACTTGCACCAGTGCATCTCCATGTTCCACTCTGGCCACTTGCGCTGGTGCAGTGCCACTGCGCCATGCACAGTGGGGGTGGCCAGGGTGCAATATTCAAAGCTGCTGCGCCATAGCACAGCTCCGTTGAATATCGTCCAGGCCACTCCCCTGTGCAACAAAGTTGAGCTGCGCCCAGGCTTGCACCACAGCCTGGCGCAGTTTGAATATCCGGGCCATAGTCCCTAATTATGTCTGGTGCAGCTTTCTGTAGTTTAAACCTAGTAGAAACATCAGAATCAGATGATGATGGGTTATTTATAACTGGATGAGGATTGAATTGAGTTGACCAAAAGCTACCAAGGTCACTAAAGTAATTATAGAAACATTCAGCAACCTGATCTGGAGTGGAAATAAACATATCCTTATCTTGCAAGGAGACTGATTATTGTTTTGTTCCCTTACCCATTAAATTATTTATTATCTTCCAAGTATGTCTAGAATTTCCTGATGCTTTGTTCTGTTGATCCAAAAAATATTTTACTTTTGCTTTCCTAGTTTCAGATTTATATTTATTTCTCAGAATTTTATAAGCCAGATGAGAATGATCGTCTCTTCTAGATTTATGAATTTTCCAACTTCGATCTCTGTATTTCATAAGATCTAACAAATTTTTAGTAATCCATTCCTGTTTAGATGATCTAATTTGTATTTTTTTCAGGGATGCCAATCTATTAATAATAGAGGTGTAAAGTGTTATAAAGGTATCTAAGAGAACATCAGTATCAGTAATTGATTTTAACTGTGACCAATTTATTTCCTTACTAACAACTGCAATATCTTCAGAGGTCAAAGATGTAATCCTCCTGAATTCAATATACCTTGGTTTTTGCTTTACTAATTTAATAGACCATTCACACACTACCAGACAATGGTCACTCATGCCATCAGGCAGAATCTCAGTATTAATGATCCTGCATGGCTGGGTGACTAAAATCAAATCAAGTATTGCTCTTGAATAGGTTTTGTAATTATGTTTTGTGATTTTGTGAATCACTTGGTGCAGCCCTAGGTCTAACAAGGTCTCACGTGTACCATCTATTCCATTGGTATTCCAATTATTGTTGAAATCTCCTAACAGGACCCACTCTCTGTTGGGGAAAACTGAGATTTGACATGATAGACTAAGTTTAAACCACTCTTAAATTTCCCAGGTGGTATGTATAGGGAATTAATTATTAGTCTCTTGTCATGACCAAATAAAATCTTCACAGAAACCAAATCACAATTAGGGTCACTAATATTATTGATAACTTTGGTAACACTAAATTTAGAGTTAATATATATTAATGTCCCACCCCCTCATTTAGCCACTCTATCATGATGAAACATATTGAAATTAGTCAGCAAAATTTCAGAATCAGGAATATCACTTTTCAACCAAGTCTCAGAAAGCGTTATCACATCAAAGCTATTCAACTCTGTCCATTCCACAAACTGATCCCATTTAGAAATGAGACTGCTAATATTTAAATGGACAATTTTTAAAGATTAATGAGATTCAGGAACTGAAGAATTATTCATGGGGGCATTGTTAGAGTCTAAATGCTTGAAGAATATGAGCCAGTATGGGGATGTGCCGAGCCTGAGATGAGCAGCAATAATGTGAGAAGCTGCCTGAAATAAATCTTGTTAACCAGCTGCTTATCCTTTTGATACTAGAGTAGTGAGTACCAATCAGTGGTTGCACTTCGCACAGGCTCTTGCTTTCATTTTGAATAAAGGGCATTAAACTCCATTTTTTGAACTTTTGGTGACTTGAACTGTGTGGCTAGGTGTAACTTGTATCATCTGAAGCTAGAAAAACAGGCAACCTGTGCAAAGATAAAAGTCAGCAGGCATCCAGGAGGGGAAAGAATATCACAGCAGAGCAGTAAACAGACTTACTGAAAGTCAAGAAGCAGTCGTTGGCTATGAGTGTTACTGCCATAATTCTTAAAGAGACACAACACTTCAGAGAATGATTGGAGATACTGGAAAATCAAATCAAGGCCACACAATTGAGAATTTTAGGAATACCAGAAGGCATAGAAGGTGACCATTTGAAAATGTTTAATAAAGAGTGGTTGGCAGAGAAATTGCTGACTGGAGGGGGAGGCTGAGTTTTGTCTTGTACAAAAGGTGTATTGGGTCACACCACATGGATGAACTGAGGTGTTCAACCAGCCCCTGACATTATTAGTAATGACTTCAAGAATCTGTGAAAGGGATCACATACTGGTGTTGGTGAAGAGGCAAGGACCTTTGTGACAGGATGGCCAAGAGGTCCATATTTTTCCAGACACGAGTTATGCCACACAGCAGTGCCAAAATAAACTTAAACAGCATAAGAGCAGCTCTTAGATAAATCAAGGTGGCCCACTCCATTATTTTCTCAGCCCACATTTGGGATTACTGTTTTTATAAAGACATGGTATGGTCCTTTTCTGACCCAGCTGATGTGGGTAAATGGGCCAATAGAATAAAAGCTGAGCAACAGCAGGCTGGGGAGTTACTGGGCTCTGATTCAAAGAGGAAACCACAAAGATATGCTGATCCACTACCGGCTTATATCCCCTATAATTTCCCCTTGCTTGGAATGGACTAACTTTACAAACATTGTATTTCTGTTTACATTTTGACTTTGAAAAGGGGAAATTTCTGTAGAAAAATAATGTTAGGTCAGTTTGATTTTTTTAGATTCATACATGGACTCTTTTGTATTTCTATTCTCAGCATGATAGTTGGTATCTATCTAGTTATTTCTTTATTTCTGTTTTGGAAATTAGACAGGAGAACACAGTTTACTTAAGTGTTTGTTGTTTTTTCCATGCAACTATGTAATTATACAAATGCCTTTTTTGGGGGGTCTTTTATACATTATTGCACTTTGGAATAAGATGTTGCACAGATTAATTATATTTATTGTATGTATTGTGCTGTTGGAGATATATCTTTGTTGGTACTACATATTTAAGAATCCAACCTATATAAGGTGGGTCTTGTGTGATGTAATTTACGTATTGAAAAAGTGTTTTTCGACGTGAAACGTACTTCTGCGTATGAGGCTGGAGTGCTTGCTGCCGTTCTAAAATTTGGAATATAATAAAATTATTTTTTTTTATCAAGACCTAGCTGACAGGTCCCTTTTATGATCACTGTTCTGTGATTCCCAACTGTTCATTTGTAAATTTGCTGGTGTATTTGTGATGGCTTCAGTTGGGGTTTGCCGGTTGCCGCCTTTTTGGTTTTTTCTGTAATTGTTGGCAAGAACGGTGACGGTGAACGTTTGTTTGATCCCGCTGAAAATATGGTGAGTGGAGGACCAGAAACAGGCCACGACCAACCAGAAAAAATGAGCAGCACTCCTACAGTGTTCCGTGAGTATAGGGACGCTGATATTTTAAATGTCACCACTCACTCTTTCATCACCCACACACCAAGTAATACAAGAAGAAGGGACAATACATTAGGGAAGTCGATTCTTTAAACCATGGGATGCTAATCCCTTACTTACTAAGACAATATCTGCAAATGTTGACATTCATAATAGACTGGATAGTCAAGAGGTGCAGGTAATACCATTAACCATTAAACAGGCCTTTTTTCAACTGGAGAAAGTGGTACTTAAAGCAAGACGCCTTTATTGGCAAAAAGTAACCATGTCAGCCTATTTTGCAGTAAATAGAGGCCCACAAGGCCTGAGATTTAATACACAACCTGCATTCGGTCTAGATTGTATACCTTTCCTCACAAACTGGCAGACACAGGGCCTAATTCTAGAAAAAGAAATACACCAGACGAAAGAAACACAGTTGTGTAAAGATACACAGCAGCAACTGCGTCATGCGAGATACAAGGAATTCTAGAATATGTGAGAATATGCCAAACACAACTGCATAAGTCGCAACACGAAAGATACACCATATAAAAGTGCGCAACATCCAGTTGCGGCCCAACATACACCAGCAGATACACCACAGCAATGGCACAAGCTGCAGCAGAATGGCAAAGATGTAAGAGGAACTTTGGCCATGAGGAGATGAACACCTTGGTGGAGCAGAAAGATAGCCACCATGCACTCCTCATGGGCCATGGAGGGGATGCAAAAAAGAGGGAGAAAAGGAAGAGGACTTGGGACAGGGTGGCACGAGGGCTCAATGCCATTGCTGCACAGTGCAGGGCAGTGAGGCATGTACAGAAAAAATGGAATGACCTCAAGCGCCTGGTCAAGCTTAAGCTGGCACAGAATAAGGGCAGTGCACAGGGCACAGTGGGTGGACCCACCCAGCAGGAGCCACTCAGCACCATCGAGAGAAGGACAGTGGCACATCTCAGCCAGCATCGCCAGTGTCATACAGCTGGACACATTCAGACAGTGGATGGCCACAGGTAGGGACAAACAACCAGCAATGTATGGGACAGGCCAGACAGGGCAACAGCACACAAGCCAACAGCATACAAGGGGGTTGTGGGGAGGCACTGTGTAGGCAGAAGCAACAGTGGGGAGGCATGCCACAGGACTGCTACATGGCCACAGCTGGCTGAAGAGTGGGCCAGGGGAACCAGAAAATGGTGAGGGGCATGCTAGGGACAGGCATGTGTGCAGCCAACATGTGCAGCTGTGCAAAGGAATGACCCATGGTGAACTGTGGATGGGCTGGCACAGGGCCACGTATCTGGAAGGGGGGGATGCTGAGGGATGGGATGGGCTACATTGGGTGTTGTTCTGACCTGCACTGTGAACTGTTTGGAGGGCATGCTGAGGGATGGGCTGGGTTGCACCAGGGGAAGGTGTGACCCACACTTTGTGCAAGGGAGGGAGTGGCCATGTACAGGTCTGTGCTGGACAGTAGGGATAGGGCATGGGTCACAATCCCAGTGCCTGCTGACTGCAGGCAATAGGTGCAGGGTCAGTGCAAAGCTGGCATGGCACCCATGGGTGCAGGCCCCTGCAGCGCAGTGAGGTCCCATGGCCGTGCCCATGCATGGTGGCATTGCACAGTGGGGAGCAGTACTGGGTGACAGTGGGACAGCTGGAGTCACCATACCAGGCTGGACAGCACAACACGGGCATCAATGGTGAGGGTCAATTGAGTAGTGCAGGATGCATGTACAGTGGAGGCATACAATTGGTAGGACAGCACAGGGGTGGGGTGGTTGCAATGCCAGAGTGCCATGCTGACATGGACCAGAGAGGGAAACACTGCTCAGGCAGGTGAGGGCATGCTGTGTTGTGGGGATACACTAACATTTTCCCCATCCAACAGGTGCAGTGGAAGCTGGCGCAGGTTGCCCCAGTGAAGTCAGAGGGTGGGAGCAGCAGCAGCAGGGCCTGGAATGAGCCGGCAAGGCCCAGGTCACCGGCAAGGTGTCAGCTGACAACAGCAGCCCAACGGATGCTGGAGGCAGCCCTGCCACCAGCACAACTGTAGAAGGAACACTGGATAAGATGTATGAGCCTGTGGACAGTGGGGATGGTGACAGCCCCATGTCTGATGAGGTGGTGGACAGCAGTGAGGGGGACACAGCTTGACCACTGTGGGAACAGCAGGGGACCATCGAGGACACCACCAGCAGTGCCGCCACATCTGTGGGGGTGGTGCAGATGCCCATGGTAAAGTGAGAGTCATTGGACCAAGACCAGCCAATGGATGATCCAGTGGCATAGGGCTGCTCAGCCCACTGAGTGCACATGGACTTGAGGACAAGTTGGATGAGGACATCTGGGCACTGCAGGCCCAGCAGATCCTGCCAGCCTACATCAAGGACTACTGCCAGTCGGTGCTGGCCAGCCAGGCGGACTGCAGTCAGGAGCTTGCAAATGTATGGCAGGGCATGCAGGAGCACCACTGCTGCATGGAGCTGCAGCTCACCAGCATCACTGCCACCCTGCAGATATTCACAAGGGACACAGCAGTAAGCATGTCTGGCCTGGGGGATGCTATACAGGGCATCCGGCACTGTGCTGAATGCCAGACAGTCATCATGGACCGTCTCAGCACAGGCCTACAGAACATGCTGGCATACCAGCAGTGCCAGGATACAGCTATGGCCATGGCCATGCATGCCATAGTGTGTGCATTGCTGCCGCTGCTGCACCACGAAAGCCTGGCCCAGCAGATGGCATCCCCAGCCTCTGCTCAGTCCAGCACCCAGACACAGCCACTGGATCCAGTGGAACCCCCTACCCCACCCCTGGCCCAGGCGTTAGTAGCCACCCACTCACCAGTCATGCCGCCGGAATTGCACACACAGCTGGGCACCGCCCACACTGACCCGGGCAAAGAAAAGCACCAAGATGTGACATTGTTGGCACACACAGGCATGCCAGAAGCACAGGCACAGGCTAGGGTGGGCACCACACACAGACCTACAGGCACAGGCTCAGTCAACGGGCACGCACAGGGGGGTGGGCACATGGAGGGTGTCCCACAGGCTGCACAGGGCTTGAGGCACTCAGCACAGGATGGGGAAACACACTGTGCAGCCTCGGCACAGCCGTCACCACACGTGGCTCACAGGCATGTAGGCTTGCATGGGCAAAGGCATATCAGCCCACCTGTAGGGGCACACACAGGTCCACAGGGCGTGATGCCTGGTGTCATCTGCCAGGGTATCGCCCAGCCTGCCAGACTGGCAGGGTCCCCCACAGCCCAGCACCTGGCATCGTAGGGGTCAGTGCAAGGATTGCGTGCGTGTGGCAGATGGCTGTGAGTTGCCCAGGTAACCTGTGCAGTAGGGAAACAGGTGAGGGGGATGCAATGGGTGTGTGGGGCAATATGCATGGCAGGGGGCACATGTCCATGGGGGGGCACTGTGCAGGCACAAGGGTGTGTGTGAGTGTGTGTATATGCATGACTGTGTGCATGGGTGAGTGTGGGGCACATGTGTTGGGTGGAACCGGGGTGCATTGGGCAATGTGCACATGTGTGTAATGAGCACTGTCACAAAATAAAGATGATTGCACCCTGAATCTATACTGTGTCATCATTGGTCATTGCATTGCTAGGGCCTTACTGGGACCATGGTAGGTAGGTTGTGCCCCCAGGTGCAACACTGCCATATGTATGCTATGGCCAGTGGGCAACAGCCTTCCACGCCCCCCCAGGAACACACACACACACACAGCCCTGCAGATACAAGAACCACAAAGACAGGGCCACCCAAACTGAATCCACAGCCGCATTGCAGCCAAAAATAGCACACACATCTGCGTGACAACATGCATGCCGCAGCCAGACATCGCGATTGTCATGCTGCACACTGGTCATGCACTTCGCGATTGCTGTCTCGCATGCCAAAAATGCGTATCTGTGATGTGTGATCTGTGATCCACATGCAAAAAGCACGTGGGGCATGTGTGGTTGCAAGTTGATAGGCCCAGGCACTGTGTAGTGGTACAGGGAGCGCAGACCTGGGAGTTTGAGTTAGCTGCATATCTACAGAGCCATCCAGACCAGGACAGGGACAGATATTCAGCAGACTGGTGAGTACTGGGTAACTGCAGGCCCCAGCCCCCCACATACCCCTACAACCTATGTTACTGGCAGGAGAGGATGGGACAGGCATGCATACCTCTGTGCCATTTGTATCCCAAGTGTTGCACAGTGACTGTCACACTGTGAATACCATGGTCTGCTTGTGGAGTACTGCAAACTACAACACCGTGGCAGGGTAATATCTATGTGGTTAGCAGGTGCTACCTTGGGACACTACTAACTGTACAGAGAGCAATACTATAGGCATTGTAGAGGTGTTATGTATGCCTATCACAGTGAGGCAGGTGCTATGCACTGTTCACAGTGTATGTGAACCAGGATGGGCACAACGCTACTCACCTATTACAGTCATGTAACACCCTGCCATGGGGCACAGGCTACTGTTGTACTGTAGCAGATATGTACAGGGGTGTAGGCCAGCACCCGCACTGTTGACAATTGTGTACAGCCATGTAGTGTGCCTGTTATGTCCCATACACTGTTCACATTGCATCAGCACTCTGATGCGTAGTATGTGTTTCTGCAGGCCACAGCTGGGCGTCACTGTACAGCCATCTGTTGTGTATGGGGGTCACATGTATGCCCACTGTAGGCTGTTGAGGCGACATCTGACAGCGGTCATACTTGAGTGGTGAAGGGGTGCAATTGGGGGGATGGGTACTGTCATGGTTGGGGGTGACAAGGTGCTGGCATTACCTATACCGCACTGTCTGGATGCACCCCTGTACATGTTCCACATGCCTGTCTCTGGGTGACAGTCATAGTGACAGGTGGCTTGCCCACTGGTGTGATGCACCCGTAGGCCAGCAATGTGTGCGGCATGGGTGTCCGCAGTGTGGCACAGGGAGTCCCTGTGCAGTGCAATGGGGAACAGTCCCCATACTGTGGCTTGGGTGGGTGGTGTGCAGGCATGGCCCACTCAATGGTGGTCGGCCAGGGGAATCGATACGTATGTGCCATGTCTGTGGACAGTACCAGGGGCTGTGTTGTGCGGAGTTGGCAGGGATATGGGGGGCATGGTTCAGCCACTCACCACTGTGTGGCGGGTGGTGTATCGACCCTGCCACATGTGGGTGGTTACATGTTGCTGTGTGGTTCTACACCCACCCATGTGGTTAGGCCAGGTAAGCCCTCCCCCATGCCTGTGGTGGGGCCAGGCATCCTATGGCTCAGTCCCCAAATGGACTAGCCACATGACCCCCTTCCCACCCCTGGGGCCATTGTGGGACAGTGACCCTAGGGGTGGGATGTGCAACCCAAGGCAGTGTGCCACATGGCCAGTCCACTGATGCAACCATGTTGGTGGGATGCGCACCATGCACAGTGGTGATGGGTGTGTAGTGGACGTGGTACCTGGCCAGCAACATGCAGGCACTGCACAGTGGCTGTGTGGGTGGCCCCATGCCCATTTGGGATGGCGTTGGGCTAGGGTCATGGGGTGGGGCATGGGGTGGGATGGCCCCCATACTGAGGGGCATATGGGGGTACGCCCCATTCCCCTGGGCCTTGCAATGGTACTGAACATGACATATGCCAGCATGCCTGCACTAGACAGGCCATGGCCACTCCCCTCATCGGTCCCTGTGGTACAGGGCTGTGCTTGTTGCATTCAGGCCCACACAGGCAGCCCGCATGTGGTGCACAGTGCTGCCACAGCTGTGTGGAGTTGGGACACACATGGCCATGCATTGTGTGGGCCGTTTAGGCCACTACAGGGTACTGCAGTGCATACCTGATGCCATGGTGTACCACAAGGTCACATAGATGTGTCTCTGACTGTGTGGTATGCAAGGTTCAGTAATCCAGTGTTTTAGGCATAGATGCCTGGACAGTGTGCCTGTGCCCACACCATGGGTGCACAGCACCTATGGTAATAGTCACAGGTGTCACAGCTGTGTTGCCAGCCCATCGCCTGTACAGGCACACACAGGTGGTGCCATGGACCAGACACACTGTCACTGTGCTGGTGCATCAGGGAGGCATTTCTGTTTGGTGGTGGTGTGTCACTGCAGTGGTTGGCTGGCCTGCCCACAGGCCAGTATGCCATGACCAGACATATGGGACCATCCACCCTTGTAGTGCCATACATGCCTGTGTGCTGTATGCGGCGGACCATGCCCAGTTGTCCTTCATGGCAGGGACTGTGTACCGCTGGACATGGTGAAGGCTGTGCAGGGTGTGGACTCTGCAGGACATTGCCTGTGCTGTTCACACAGGTGCACTGCCGCCTGGTTGGATGGCTGTATGGCACTGTTCCTGTGCCATGTCCTCCATGTTACACCCGTCAGGAAGACACCTGAACACCACACCCTGTGCATGGGAGGACACAGCATGGTGTTGTGGGGGTCTTTCCTGGGCCTTGTGCTGTTACATGCCCATGGGATGGCAACGGTGGGGGGTAGGGGGGTTGTGGCACCCATAGGCTTCTGGCCATGGGGGCACATCTGGCTGTGTAGTAACCCATGTCCTTTCCCTCCATAGCTACACGGCAGACATACAAGGGACTCTAGTGAGTATTCAGCATTGTTCAATGCATACGTTCCCACTGCCTATCCAGCACTGTGTACCTGACAATGTTGCTCTCTGTCCCCTGTGTAGGTTCCAATGCCACTGCACAGGTCCAGGTAGGTACACACTGCCGCACTGCAGCTGCTCTGGGGTCCCCAACTGTGCTACAGGCTTATATTTTCCTGCTCTTTGCCCATCCAGGAGTGCTCCAGGCCAGTCAGCGACACCTGCTTTGGACCCCACAGTGCACAGCACAGGTAGGTAACTGTCCATCCCCATGCTGGGGCCCAAGGGCATCATTTTTTAAGCCCCTTTTCCACCTGGTGGGTGTGGCCGCATGCACCTCTTCATGGGGGTGCTGGTGTGGAGGTGTGGCAGGGCTGCATGTGGCACCCCACGCCCACATTGTGCAGGGCCGTACCGCGGCATGTCTCTGCAGGAGATGGGTGCCGTGGTGGTGCAGTACTGTGTGCAGCACTGTGTGCCCGGCCCCTGCATGACATGACTCATCACATACACACATCGCGCTGTGTGTGGAATTGATGTGGGGATGCAACATATGGGTAGTGCCGCAGTTGCAGACCTGTGGCCCGGCAATGACTCATGTCCCACAGCTGGTGTCTGGTGCTGTGCATGTTGGGTGGGGGTGGTGTGCATGGCCATGGTGGACATATGTAGTGATGCATGTGCCATTCCTTCCCCAGTTACAGGTGCAATGCAGTAGGTGGGCCAAGATGTCCTCAGGCTCTACCCTCAGTCTCAGCGGCCAGGAGCCAAACTTCATGCCTCATGAGACGGTGATACTCATCAACTATGTGCAGCAGTGGGGCTGGATGCTGCTGCTGCCTGGGTGTGCAGAAGCAGTGCTGCTGCCCATGAGCAGGCCTGGATGGCCATCTCTGCTCGCATGGCCGCAGCTACTGGTATTCGGTGCACCATCTGCCAGCTGATGCACTGCTGGCAGGATCTGACACACAGGGAGGCCAGTGTACTGCAGTGTATGATCAGCATGGCCCACCGCAGGGATGTGGAGATGCAGTCTGAGCAGGACACCAGTGTTGGTATGTATCCCTCTACAGCACTATGTCTGTTGCTACAGTGCCAGCGTGGTGGCCATGGCACATGGTGCCTCCAACACACTTACCTGTCACTTCACTCCACAGGTTCCCCTGGCACATCGCACACCATGCAGCAGAGACACCTCACCAGCCTCAGACAGGAGGCACATCAGTGGAGGTCAGGTACGTACATTCCATGTAACCCTTGGGCTGTGGCCTTGGCTGGTGGACACTGTGTGGCCTGTGCTGCACCCTCACATTACTTGCCTATTTGTGTGTGCACCTCTGTCCTGTCCAAGCACTGACTGCATCCTTTACATCCCTACAGGTGACCATTGCAGGCTGCCACAGCAACAGAGGGCCCTGCTGCGGGTGATGGTGGCCGTCAAGGCCACAGACAAGGAGGAGTACAGGTTGCACACACAGTGCAGGCAACAGAGGGCCAGAATGCTGCCACTGACATCATCCTCTTCCTTCCTCCACCTCTTCCTCCTCCGCTCCTCCACAGTTGCAGCCAATGAAGGGGTCCAGGCACCATTGGAAGCATGGCCAGTTCTAGGGGAAACCACTGATGGTGGGCATCAGGAGCGAGTTGGCCTACTTTCATCAGCCAGGAAGGTGTGTGCAGTGACAAGCCAAGGCCCCATCAACATCTGCTGTACCACTGACTGGGGACACAGGTGATGACGTCGCTGCAGGGGCAGCCATGGATGACCCACCTACAGACATCATGCCTTGCCCCACTGTCCCTGCTGCTGGGGATGCTGGACTGCACCAGGAGGTGGACATGCCGTTTTGCAGTGGGAGGAGCCAGTGCCCATGACAGATGTAGGACCCACCACAGGACATTTGCAGGGTGGGGGCCCAGATCGGGAATGCCTGGTGGAACTTGTGACAGCTATCCAGGACATAAGCCACCTTCAGAGTTCTGTGGCTGCCCTTCTGGAAGAGCTCCGGTGCATGTAGTGGCCATGTCTGCCACAGCCAGTCATGGGTTGGGTCTACTGTATGAGTGGGAATGTATATGGGGTGGTTGTTTCTGCTGTGTCTGTTTGGCTGCTGTGGCTATACATTGGGAGGTTGTGTTGGGTTATTGCTGTTTGTTTGGGGGTGGGTTTGATTATTGGTGTTGGTTTGTGGGTGGGACTGTTGTTTGGGTGTTGGGCCTGTGTTGGGGTGTATGTGGGAGCAGGATGGTATTGGGGTTGTTGTGGGTGGCTCTCTTGGTTTGTTTTTCCTGTGCTGTTACACTGTGTCATTCTTGCCTGTTGTTAATCCTCATCCCCCTCCCATTGCTATTCTGTATCCCTGTCCCTGTTTTGCACATTAAGTTGTTTGCCATACACGCTGTCTCAGTGTCCATTATTGGTATGCTTGGCTGTGTGTGAGTGTGTGTCTGTCGCTATGAACAGGGGTGCACACTGGTGTTGGTGCCTGCTGTCCCTAGTGTTCCCTCCCTGTGCAACAGTTTGGTGTGCCATTTGTGCTGCCCCCAGCACAGGCCACTGTCCACAGGTCGCATCTGAGTGGTGGTCTGTGTGCTGCAGGTCACCTTGCATGCTTTGCTATCCTTGCCACCTCACATTGTACCTCCCAGCTGTGTGGTGGCACAGTTCCTGTGCTGCGCCTTTCTGGCTCAGGCTGCCATTGTTCCCTGCAGGTGGCACCACTGGCATGGACGTTGGTGTGTCTCACCACCGACTGTCTAATGGTCTGTGCCACCAGGTGTTGTGTCCCTGTTGTGGTTGCACTGTTTCTATGTATCAGTGACCATGGCAGGGGCATTGTGCCTGGTACTGCCTTCATATCTGCATTGTGGCTGTGGACTTTGTACTCCCCTTTGTACCCTGTGCCACACTGGCCCTGTGTACCTGCCTTCCTTAGTCACTGTCTTCTTATCTCACATGTGTGTTGCTGTGTGGCTGACCTGTCTAGCACTGCTTCTTTCTTTGCTGTGTATGTTACACCTGCTCCCACTTGGTTTATGTTGCACCATCTGGTCTTGGTGTATGTTGAGGCACTGCTGCTTCTAGAATCCTGCACTGGCATTTCTCTGCTGTTTCCATGGTGTATGCTCAGTTATGCATTTGCGTATCTGTGACTATGTCACAACTGTGGTGTAACTCACCATTGGCATATGTGCTGGACATATTTGAGACTTGCGCCATTCTCTTTGGCACATCTGTGTTGCGCATTGGTGTATACTTTCTAGAATCGGGCCCATATTGTCTAAATTACAGTGCTGGCCTTATCAAAATAATTTTAGCAGATGGTGATGAACAGGAAATAGAAGTGAAGGCCCTCATTTTACCTAAATAGCAACAGGCACAGGAATTTTGTCACAAAGTAGAGTATTCACAATACAGTGAACAACTGCAGCTCACTATCCAGAAACATGATTTTGTTAAAATTGTACGAAACAGGAGAAAATATTGACATCCTGGTACACATAGGGACTAATGATCTCGCCAGCTGGACAGTTGTGGAGACCAAGGAACATCTGACTAGGTTGGGTGACAAACTATCATCCATTTTGTCTGGCATCTACTTCTCTGAGATCCTACCAGTCTGGGAGAGGGGGAAGATGGACGGAAGGTCAGAGAAGGGGAGACAGGGGAGCTAAACATGTGGCTCAAAGGCTGGTGCCAGGAAAAAGGACACAAATTTGTAGGCAATTGGCAACAGTTTTGGGAGCGAAAGTTCTTTAAATTAGATCGACTGCATCTGACTAAGGAGGGAGTCAGAGCATTGGGGCAGATGTTTGATGACTTTGCAAAATATTTAAACTAGCAAATGGGGAGAGGGGTGCAGCACCAGATACATTGAATGAGAAGAACACCCCACCCTCCTCAGCTAGTTATCAAACAGGAGTTCAGCATGTTTGTAGTTCATTTGCATCACCAGGCAGGGAAAGAGGTCTGGCTCCCCTTACGACACACAGGAGAAACGCCAGACCTCACACAACAACTAACAAACTAAAATCTGGCCAATGGAAAATCATGTACACAAATGCTCGCAGTCTGGGAAATAAGATCCCAAACCTGCAGGCAATAATGATAGAGGCTAAACTGGACATACTAGCCAGTAATGAGACATGGTTTACCAGTAACCACAAGTGGGAGACTTCAGTACCAGGCTATGTACTCTTCAGAAGAGACTGAGGTGCAAAAAGGGTGGGGTGGAGTGGCCCTGTATGTCAATGAAAATATCAAAGCTACAGAAATAAAGAATACACATAAGGAGCCAGAAGAACTGTGGGTCACCCTGGAAACAGGAAATGGGACAGCCATATGGACTGGGGTTGTCTACAGGCCTCCAGACCAGGGGAGGATTAGACACATTACTGTTAGAAGATATACAAAACATGACAGCTAAAGGGGAGGTTCTAATAATGGGAGTCTTCAACATGCCAGATACAGACTGGTCAATACCAGCAGGAACATCTACTAAAACTAGACGCATAGTGGATTGCCTGAAGGAGGAGGGACTCAAACAACTGGTAGAACAACCCACAAGAGACAGGGCTATCCTAGATCTAGTACTGACTAACAGGGAAAGGATCATAGATCTCCAGGTAGAAGGTCACCTGGGGGCCAGCATCCATCACATGGTATGTTTCAATGTGGCCACTAGAACTAAATCATCCCATTCCAAGGCAAAAATATTGGACTTCAGAGGACCTGACTTTGATAAGATGGCCAACAGAGTTAAGCTAGCCCTAGCAAGAAGAAATACAGGTGAGGGGGCACAGACAAAGTGGGCAAGCATTAAGGATGCAATACTTGATGTGACATCCCATTGTGTTAGAGAGAAAAAGAAGTGCAAAAGAAGAAGGAAACCACTTTGGTTCTCAAAAACAGTAGCAGAAAAGGTCAGAACCAAAAGGTTGGCCTTCAGGAAACATAAGGGAACACAGCGGGATGAAGATAGGGAGGCATACATAATTTCCCTAAGGGAAGCAGGGAAGGCAGTAATGCAGGCAAAGGCCCAAGCTGAGTAAACACTAGCACGAACAATAAAAGAAGGTGACAAGTCTTTCTATAGATACATTAGTGAAAGAAGAAAGTCCAGAGGGGGATATTGCTAAGATCAAAGGGGATAAGGGGGCAAAATTAAGGAAGAGGACCATGTAAAAACATCTATCCTAAATAGATACTTCTGCTCAGTATTTACTGAGGAGAAGATAGGGCTGGGTCCACAGCTCAGCACCATGGACACAGGGGGGAGTGAGGTGTGCACTAGTTCCTTCACAAAAGAAAGGGTCCTACAAAAGCTCGATAAGCTCAGGGTGGACAAGGCAATGGGACCTGATGGCATACATTACAGGGTACTAAAGGAGATAAGGGTGGAACTAGCAGAGCCATTATCAGAACTGTTTAGTGAGTCTCTGAGTACAGGAGAGGTCCCAGAAGACTGGAGAAGGGCTCATGAGATCCTGCTCCACAAGAGTGGTAGCAGAGAGGAGGCAGAGAACTACAGAAGAGTCAGTCTTACCTCAGTAATGGGCAAGATTATGGAGGCACTCCTTAAGGAAAGGATAGTGCAACGCCTGAAATCCATAAGAGCACAGGATCCAAGACAGCATGGGTTTACAACAGGATGGTCCTGTCAAACTAATCTCATAGATTTCATTGACTGGGTAACCAGAGTGGTGGACCAAGGGGGAGTAGTTGATGTCTCCTACCATGACTTCAGAGAAGCTTTTGATATTGTTCCACATAGAAGATTGATTAATAAGCTGGATAGGCTTGGGGTGGGTCAGAAGTTGGACAACTGGGTGACAAACTGGTTAACGGGCAGAAAACAGAGAGGGGTTGTAAATGGTATACAGGCAGAAGAGATGCAAGTAACAAGTGGGGTACCTCAGGGATCAGTCCTGAGGCCAGTCCTCTTCAATATCTTCATCAGTGACATTGCTGATGGACTGGAGGGTAAGGTTTATCTGTTTGAAGATGACACTAAGATCTGCAACAGAGTAGGTGATCCAGATGCGGTGGGCAGAATGAGAGGAGATCTGGTAAACTGGCAACATTGTCAAAAAAGTGGCAACTGGGATTTAACGCCAAGAAGTGCAAGATTATGCACATAGAGAAGAGAAATCCTGATGCCACCTATAGGTTGGGAGTGGAGTTGCTGGCAGTTACAAGGGAAGAAAGAGACTTGGGCATCATCATCACCGATGACCTGAAATCATCCAGGCAGACCACTAAAGCAGTAGGTAATGCTAGGGGAATGTTGGTGTGTATTAGTAGGGGTATCACAATTCGTATGAGAGAGGTAATAATCCCTCTTTACAAGACACTGGTTAGGCCCCATCTGGAGTACTGCATGCAGTACTGGAGGCCACACCTTCATAAGGACATTAACCAAATTGAGGCAGTCCAGAGAAGGGCAAACAAAATGGTGCAGGGACTGCATCAGAAAACTTATGAGGACACATTAACAGAGTTCAATATGTATACCTTAGCGAAAAGGAGGGAGAGAGATGATATGATTGAAACATTCAAACACCTTAAAGGCATTATTAAGGTGAAAGAGTTTAACATGTTTCAATATAAGAAAAATAGCAGGACAAGAGGACACAGCATGAGATTAGAGGGAGGCAGATTAAGAGGTAATATGAGGAAGTTCTTTTTGATAGAAAGGGTGGTGGGTGCATGGAACGGCCTACATCAGGAAGTGGTGGATATGAATACAGTGCAGTGCTTCAAGCAGGCATGGGATAGGCATAAGGAAGAAATGCAGGTGAGTATGAATAGATAGGCCATTGATAGAGCAAAGGCCGATGGCACATTCATAAGGTAGAAAAAGAAATGGGCAGACTGGATGGGCCTTGCGGTCTTTCTCTGCTTTCAACTTCTATGTTTCTATGTTTCTGTGATGGTAGAATTAAAAAGTAAAAGACAATATTAGAGAGAGATAGATGTGACTATCTGGAATTCCAAATCTTTGAATGGAGCAAAAAGATGGTTGTTAATACCAAATCTATACTAAAGAATTCAGAAAGAGGCCAACATGTGGACACGTATACTAGTGGTTCAGATTCTGAGCTGGAAAATATAATAAGAACAGACATACAAAACCGAAGTGCAGCACTAGCACCACAACAGCCTTTTTTAGGACAGAGCGTAAGTGAGACCGATACCCTTCCCCTAAATCAACAAGGCCTGATTCACTTGAGACAAATATGGCCATTGGAAACACCATTGAACTTGATTCAAATACTGTAGTACACAACATTGAGAATCCAGCTATGCAACTGAATGCCCCTGCACAGCCCCAGTGAGATCCATTGCCTCCATGTCCTCCCAGATCAGGCCATGTTGAGATAGAGACCATCACGAAGAATGTTTATCCGAATTTGCTGGAATTACCAGTGACACAGAGAAGCCTGAGAAGGAGCCCCCATTTTATCCAATTTCAAGAAGAAAGACATGAAGAAGAACATGGGGCAAGGGGAGAAAACAACATGAACATGGGCAGGTGAAATCGGGGAAGGAACCGTGGGTGACAGAACAGGAGGATAGGACAATGGAATTAAGTACAACTAAGAAGTCACTAATTATAAACATCTCAAATTATGTTCTCACTGATTTGGAAATAAAAGTATTTGAAAAAGGACTTAATTTTGTGCCCACAATGAGCATAAATGAGTTTAAAGTGATGCTAGATTTACATAAGTTCATCAGAAAACTGGACTTAAAAGTGATGTTTAGTCAAGATTAGTCAATTCCAGTGGATGAAATCGGATGGAGTAACATAGAACTACTTAAGAAACCATCTATTTATATGCCTTCAAAAAATCCTATTGTGAATGTTTTCCATAAAGCCTGTGAGAAGGACATTTTAAATTATGTTTCTGATTTCCAGCATTTAGATACAATAAATGCATGGTCCAAGATAGAGAAGTATTGAGATCTTTATGGAATAGCACAGCTATCGAAATAAAAAATGCTGACAAAGGGAGTGCTATAGCTGTGCTTGATAAAGTTAAGTATCAATACAAAATGTTAAATCAATTGAGTAACCCCCTTTTTTTTACAAAAAACTGAAACCCTTGAGTGTAAGAAATGAATTGATATTTTATTGCATGAGATGTTCCTTAATGGTGTAATTTCTCAACAAATATATGATTTTCTTTCAGTACAAAATCCAATAATAATAATAATAACTTTATTTTTAAAGTGCCTTTCAGAATACCAAGGCGCTTTTCATATCAAAACCACAACATACAATACCAATTACAAACATATAAATAAAATAATTTCATTAAAACATACATCCAGCTCTTTATGGGATTCCAAAGATTCACAAAGATTTGAGGGCCCCCTCCACCCCGCTAGACCAGTTGTGGCCTCCATTGGTTCGGTCACTGGACCATAAGCCAAATTTGTGGACCAACACATAAAACATTTGGTCCCCTCTGTGGCCCTTACATGTGAAGGATACCACTGATGTTATTTCTCATTTTAGGGGTTTGGAAGTCCAAAAGGAAGATTTTCTTGTTACCTTGGATATCGGTGCTTTATACACCAATATCCCTCATGACAGGGGTTTGGAGGCTTTAAGAACCTCCCTATGTGAATGTACAGATTATTCATATCCTTTTATTGAATGCTTGGTTGGACTTACTGAATTAGTTCTAATTAACAATGTTTTTGTTTTTGATCAAGCCTTTTACCTACAGATAAAGGGAACTGTGATGGGGGCTTCATTTGCCCCCAATTACGCCAATATATATCTCATGCAATGGTAAAAAGTACATGTCGTATCAGATAAGAACCCTTTCAAACAGCATCTTTTTTTATGTACACTTCATTGATGACATATTTGTTGTGTGGAGGGGGGCTTTGGATTTTTTGGATAATTTTATTTCCTACCTTGAATCTACTAACCAAAATGTGTGTTTTTTTTGAATGGGTAGGGGACTCTGAAATTGAGTTTCTGGACTTAATCATTTTTAAAAATGATGGGGGGTGGGTTGAATACTAAGTTATATACTAAACCCACTGCTAGAAACTCTTTGTTGTTGTACAACAGTTGCCACCCAAGACACATTCCCCAAAACATTCCAAAAGGACAAATGATGCATCTGAAAAGAAACACATCTGTCCATGAACAGTATGAATAAGATGTGAAACAACTAATAAATAAATTTGAAGAAAGGGGATATAATAAATCAGAATTATCATGGGTGGAAAAAACAGTTGATAAAATGAACAGGGAAATCTTGTAAGAAGGAAGGTAAAAAGACAGTAAACAAAATGATCTGACAGTTTTGCATTTTTATTACAGATTACATACCCCAGAGTTTTATGATTGCCAATATCCTTAGCATGCATTGGGATATATTAAAATTGGAGCCCAAATTAGCTAGACATGTTGCAGAACCCCCCCAGGATGATTTACAGACGAGGCCAGAACATTGCAGATTTGGTGACCAGCAGTCTGTTTAAACCTCCAGGTAGCCAGACAAGACCCAAACTACCAGGTGGGACTTTTCGATGTGGGAATTGTACATTTTGTCCACATATGTACCCAGGTACTGTTTTTAAACACGCAGTAAAGAATAAAGAATACATTAATCGTGACTTTATTAATTGCTCTACAGTTAATGTGGTTTATTTGGCTCAGTGCACATGTAAGGATTTCTATCTAGGGAAAAAACTAAAAGACTTTTCAAAAGGCGGCCTGGTGGCACTGAGGGCTGAAGTGCTGGTCACCATACCTAGCGCTACACCGGCGACCCATGTTCGGGAATGAGCATGGGCCGCAGGGCTCGGCAGGGATGGAGAAGAATGGAGCATCTGACGTACTGCTCTCCTTCTCCAGAGAGGGGGGGGGATCCTAGCAGTTGGTGTTCGACTAGCCCCTAGCAGAAGCTGGGGGCTGGCACACCAACACTCAGAAAGGAAGAGATGTGGCAGGTGCTTGGGGTAGGGCATACGGATGCATGTGCACTGTCCTCTGAGGTGTCATTGCATGCCTTATCTCTGGGGATACATCAGAAGAAGAAAAAAGGGTCAGCACGCAGCAGAGTGAAGCCGGTCCCCGGGCGCCACACCCACAAATAGCAGCCATCTCCAGAACCAGATTTATGTGTTCGGCTGGTTGAGGAGATCCCAGCTGCCATTACCAAGAGGGGTATAGCCGTGGGGCAGCTGGCAAGGTGAGTCGCGAGCTAGGGACAAGCTGGGGAGCCAGCAAGATGCATAGCCACCCGACCAGGGAGAGAATAAACTAAGTAACTAAAAATAAAATACTTTTCAAAAATAGAATTGTAGAACATCTAAGGAGCATAACAAATGGAGATCTCACGAAAGCATTAGTGATGCATGTTATGCAAAAAGTTACTGGACATTTTTTAGCTTTCAAGGACTGGAAAAAGTCATATTAAACATCCATGGGGGGGTCTGAATAACAGAATTTTAAAACCGGAAAGTAAAGGACAATGTATCTTAGGGGTGCATAGGTCACAGGAACTAAATGCTATGTTTAGCATTGTCCCCTTTTTAAAAGAAAAGTAAAAGAAAAATAATGTTGTCAGTTCGATTTTTTAGATACATACATGGACTGTTTTGTATTTCTATTGTCAGCATGCTAGTTGGTATCTATCTAGTTATTTTTTTATTTCTGTGTTGGAAATTAGGTAGGAGAACACAGTTTGCTTATGTGTTTGTTGTTTTCGCCATACAACTATGTAATTATACAAATACCTTTTTTTTTGGGTGGGGGTCTTTTATGCATTATTGCACTTTGGAATTAGATGTTGCACTAATTTATTATATTTATTGTATGTATTGTGCTGTTGGAGATATATCTTTGTTGGTGCTACATCTTTAAAAATCCAACCTATATAAGGTGGTTCTTGTGTGATGTAATTTATGCATTGTAAAAGCATCTTTTTAACATGAAATGTATGTGTGCGTACAAGGCAGGAGTGCTTGCTGCCGTTCTAAAGTTTGGAATATAATAAAATAATTTTTTATCGAGACCTAGCTTACTTGGTCCCTTTTCTGATTGCTTTTCTGTGATGCCCGACTGTTCATTTGTAAAATTGCTGGTGTTTTTGTTGTGGCTCCAGTTGGGATTTGACAGTTGCCGCCTTTTTTGTTTTTTCTGTAGGTGACTGTCATTAGTGTCATCAGTCTTGCCTATAGTTTATCGCAGTCTCCTCCACTCATTTTGTATTGGAGCAGGAGAAACTTTTGAAACTTATATTGCTGTACTCTAACACCTTAATTTTTATATAGTCATGTTTTAGGTTTTCTTATTACGAGCCTTGTCTAATGTTGGTTGTTGTATTGTAATACTATAGAAGAGTCATGATTGCTTACGGTTGTTTTCATTAACTGATGCCCATTCAAATACATGGGGGCATAGAAGTACTCTGATTATGGGTCAATGCTCTTGTGAGATGCTACCTTTATGAAATGTTTCATTTTTCTACTTTAGGTTACAAGCAGGCAATACATTTTCCTCTGATAGAGGGCGCTACACAGTTGGACAGTTTTAAGGACTTTTCACTTAAGGCATCAGTCATACTGCTCAAGAGCACAATTACAGTGTTATAAATGGACTTTAGCATGTTTTACTTTCCTATTTTAGAGTAAGCCCCCTCTATGATATATATCAAAATATGGTGGTTGCAAATTTTAAACGTCCTTTCTTTGATTAATGAACATTAACCCCAAAGGTCTTCATCTGGTTTGGACTGTAGATCATATGTATTGAGAAGAAGTACCTGTTTAGGCTGTTTGCTTTTTCCTGTTCTTCTTCTGGGCAGTTAAAATCTGCTGCCCTCATTATCCTCCCTATCCCTCCCTGTTCATTACTCTTCTCACATACATACCTGATTAAAGTCTTATCTCCATTAGCTCCCCCTTGGGTATCCTTTCCTCTGTTTGTCTCTTTGCTCCATTCACTGCTTTTCCTGCTTCCCTCTGTTTTATTTGTTACACCTCATTGTTTTCCTCCCTCTGAGTTTACTTATACTTCCTGAGTGCCACATGTATTTCCTTCAGCACTTTGACCCCTTCCCTAATGAACTATAATGGTCTTTCTTTCCTTCTGCTTTTATTCACTTCCTTCATGCAAGGGCTGGTTGCCTTAATTATTCCATGCTTTATTTATCCTCACTGTACCTCTAGCCCTCTCTGGCAACCTCCCCCATGAGGCAGTTTCTGATGCATTCTCCAATTTCTTTAAAATCCTCCCTGCTAAATTCCAGGACTCTTATCCTCATGTGGCTTGCCTCTGTTCCCATCTTAATGTTAAACCACATCTTACAGTGATCACTGGCACCTAGGGTACTGCTTACTGTGGTGTTAGCAATGCCATCTCTCTTTATAAGCACTAGGCTCACACTGCCCATCCCTAGTGAGTTTACTGACTATCTGCTTTACAGTAGCCTCTTGTGGAGTCAAGGATGGCCTTGCTCCTTACCAAAGTTGCAGTTGGAAGACTTTAATCCACATCTGGCAGTTTGAAGTCACAACTAGCAGCACCTCCTCTTTTACTTGCCATCCTGGTAATGGCTTCATCCAGTGCCTTATCACAGTCCTCTCCCTGTGCTGGAGGTCTGTATGCAAACCATGTACTAAGAGCAGCCCCAGCATCTGTCTCCAGGATGACCAGCCACACCTCCAGCCCTTCCACTCTCTGAGTTGCACTGGGAAGCAAGCCTTGGCTCACTATGCCTTTCCTGGTTACCAAATGTTTAAATAAAAAAAACATTTCTTTCAAGAACCACTGCATTTCCATTACCGTGATGCATCTCTTATATATAGCACAACCCCTCCTCCCCTCCCTGTCTATCTTGAACAAAGAGAAGCCTGAAATGGCCATGTCCCATTTACATAGAAACATAGAATTTGATAGCAGATATGGACCCCTTGGCCCATCCAGTCTGCCCATTCCACCCTACCTACCCTATTACCGCAGACTGTACCTGATCTACAGCTTTCTTTTTCCTCCCTTTCTTTCCACTATGAGTTCATGGTGGTTATTCCATGCATTCTTGAACTGTACCACTGTTTTCACCTGCACCACCTCAACTGGAATTCTGTTCCAGGAATAAACCACTCTTTCTGAGAAGAAATACTTCCTCACATCTCTCCTGAATCGATCCCCTCCAGCCTCATTGCATGTCCCCTTGTTCTTGAGCTCCTTTTCTTCTGAAAAATACTTTCCTCCTGTACATATTTACCCCTGTTGTGCATTTAAAGGTCTCTATCATATCCCCCTCTTCCTCCTCTGTTCCAGGGTGTACATATTGCAGTCCTTTAGTCTCTCCTCATAGGACTTTTGATGCAGACTTTGCACCATTTTAGTTGCCCTCCTTTGGACCACCTCCACTCTAGAACTCATAGTAGTAGTAGTAGTATTTTATTCATGAAAACATGAACAGGTATACAATCCTGTTGAGCAGGCACTCATTTGCAAGGCACAGTTTTGTGTATGGATCTGGTTACTTTGCAGAGAACTGGTTTCAGGATATCAGTTGCAATCAATAAAATATGGTGTATGCTAAACAGTTAACAGAGTACATTCACTCAGTACAGTCAGTTCAGCTGTAGTTGTCTACATACATACATATATGTTCCAGTAAATAGGCAGCCTAATGAGTAATTCATAGGTTTGCTAAGGAGATCCTGCCTGTTGTTGGGGGGAGTTTATGCCTGGCGGCGGGATCTGGCAACATATTTTTGGCATGGATGCTAGAGACTGGAACCAATCCTTGATTTTCCTCCAGGAGGCTATTGTTTCCTGGGATATCAAGTGTTACAGTAGGTTGTTCCATATTTGGGGACCTTGGTAACAGAATGTGGAGCAGCCTATCTTTGTTTTCAATATTGGGGTCTCAAATGTATTTATTTATTTCCTTCACAATCTATTGAGTATGCTGATCTTAAGCCTGTGTTTTGGGCATTTACATTCTTTCAAATATATTCCAGTAGCCTACCTTTATAGCATTTTAGTATTAGGCTTGTATTATATAGTGTCTTCTTAGGTTCAGGGACAACCATTTTAGTTATCTGTATAAGTCACAGTGGTGAGTGGGTCTTGGGATGTCAAGTTCGGACCTCATTAGGTGATTGTATAATACATCTAGTCTCGAAAGGTCTATTCTAAAAGCTTCACCATATAGCATGTCCTCATAGTCCAGGATAGGGTTGATCATTGTGTTAACTACATGCAATTTCATCATAGTGGCAGTTCACATTTCAACGTATGTAGCATGTCCAGTTTCTAGCCTAGTGTTTTTATTAAGTTGCCTATGTGTGTGTTCCAGCTATAGTTTTTTATCTAGCCACATTCCTTGGTACTTATAGGGTTCCACCTGTTGCAGAGTGGTGCCATCTCGTAAGGTGATGTTCAGAGAGTGGCCATCATTGAAGTTTGTGTTCCTCTGTCTGAATAACATAACTTTTGACTTGCTGATATTCAGAATCAGCTTGTTGTTAAAGAATAGTTGTAGTCTGTTAAATGCCTCTTGCAAGTTATTTTGTATACAACATAGGTTAGGGGTTTTAGTGTACATTATAGTATTATCTGTGTATAAGTGTAAGTTTATATTCAGATTTGCAAAAGTGATGTCATTCATGCATAGATTGAAAAAAAAGTGGACTTAGTATTAAGCCCTGTGGGACACCAGAGATTATTCCTGGATGCTGGATTGGAATTACCCCAGGTATACTGTTTGCCTACGTTCAATTACATAACTTTGGAACCAATCAGTATCTTTGGATGTGAGCCATGTTTATAAAAGTTTGTGAAGTAGTAAATTGTGATCCAAAGTATCAAAAGTTTTGGACAGATCAATAAATATTACCCCTGTCCTTAACCTGTTTTCTAGAGGGAGTTTTACGTCTTCGGCGACCTTAATTAAGGCAGTTTATGTGTTTTGTTTTTCACTAAAGCCTGACTGGTTTGGGTTTATTAAGTCGTTTTCATGGAGAAAGACCTTTAGTTGGTTTGCCACTATTCTTTCAATATTTTTGAAATGACTGGTAGTAGGGATATGGGTTTGTAGTAGGAAATAGTATTTACAGAGCCAGATTTGAAAACTGGGATAACTTTTGCAGTCTTCCAGTCTACCTGGAACTCTCGGGTTGTTAAAGATGGCAGAAACTGGAGGTGCAATAACTGGTGCTGCATATTTTTTAATAGTTTACTGGCGATGTTGATCAGTTCTATGGCTTTCTGGAAATTTATTGTTAACGATTCTGCCAGTACCTGTTTTGGCGTTATTTCTTGAAAGTTGAATGCCAAAGACTGGATTTTGAGCATTTTGTTTTTCGGGGCTAGTACAAGATAGTTTCTGTTATGCTTATTGCCGTGCTAATTTTGACAAAGAAGCCATTGAAAGACTTAGCTGTGTGTGGTTCTAGTGCTTCCTGGGCTCCATTAATGTTAAAGCTTGGTAGTTATTTATCTTTCCCAGGTTTTTTAGCTTAGATATTAGACTCCAAAAGTTTCTGGGATTTGTGTTGTTATTGTTGTCTAATAATTCTCTATATTAAGATGATTTAGCTGATATTACCTCTTTTAAATATTTATTTCTCAGCTCCCTATAAAGTGACCAGTCACTCTGAGCATTTGTCTACCTGGCTTTATCCCATAGCTTATTTCTTTGTCTTCTGATTCTATGTAGCCTTCCCTGATACCATGGTGCTTTATTGCTTTTCATTTAGAATTGTCTTTGTGGGGTATGATGATCACATACTTTTAGAAATTCCAATTTAAAATGGGACCAAGCTTTGTTTACCATTGGGATTAAATGTATTCTCTCCAAGTTAATTGCTGTCTGTATCCTTCCAGAGATGTCTTCTCTAGGACCGGACACAGTATTCTATGTGAAGGTCTTATTAGCAATCTATACAGAGGCAATACCGCTTTCTTCTTTCTGCTGGAGATACCCCTCTCTGTGTACCCCAGCATCCCACTATCCCTCTCGACTGCTTTATTGCATTGCCTTTCCACGTTTGTGTCATCTGATATGATTACCCCCAGTTCTCTTTCCTGCTTGGTGGTCGTCAGTACCACTCCACCCATTTTGTACTCCACCCCTGGGTTTCTGTGCCATAAGTGCATTATTTTGCACTTTTGCGCATTGAAACCCAGCTGCCATACTCTTGACAATTCCTCTAGTTTACTCAAGTCTCTGCTCATCCTTTCCACACCCCCCCGGAGTGTCCACCCTATTGCAGATTTGGGGGTTATCTGCAAAAAGGCAGACCTTCCCTTCCAGCCCCTCTAAAACGTCACTTATACAGACATTTATTACCAATGGTTCCAGCACTGATCCTTGAGGCACCCCATTGGTCACCTTTTCTTCCTCTGAGTGAACTCTGTTTACCACCACCCTCTGTTGCTTATCCCCTAACCAATTTCTTTTCCATTTTACTACCTTTGGACCAATTCCTAAGCTAACTAGCCTGCTTACTAGTCTCCTATGTGGAATAGTGTTGAAAGCCTTACTGAGCTCTAGGTAGGTCATGATCACCACCCCACCCTGATCAATATCCTTTGTCATGCAGACAAAGAAATCTATCAGATTTGTTTGATATGACCTCCCCCCTGTGAACCCATGCTGCCTTGGCTCTTGTAACCCAATGGATACAATATATTCCACAATCCTTTCCCTCAGCAGTGAGTCCATTAACTTTCCCAGTACCAATGTCAGGCTGAGTGCCCTATAATTCCCAGCCTCCTCGCTGCTACCATGTTTATGCAGTGGGACTACATCAGCCATCATTCAATCCTTCCGAACCACTCCTCTTTCCAGAAAGCTGTTAAATAGAACTTTTTGTTCTGTTATCCTTCTGTGAACTTTTATGAGTTTATGGCTGTCCGTCCCCCACAACTCCATTATGGCCACCAAATCCAGGCTACCATGATGGCTTCCATGTCTATAATTGTATTTCTCAGACTCCCTGCATTGGCACAAATGACTCTCCATACCTTACTCCCTCCCTGCTTGCTTCCCTGCTTTCTCTCCCCCTCATACCTATGCTCATTCTTTGACACTCCCCCGACCCACATTGTCTCTTGTTACCTTCTTCATTACCTATTTCCTTTATGCCTTCCATCTTGCTTCCCTGATTTAGACACCCCTTATCCTCTGCCTTCTTCCACCATGTCTTCTTGTGTCCTAGCCCAAGGGGTGTTTACTTCTTGCAGGCCTTGTCTCCCTGATGCTTCATCATCTGGGGGCAATTGTTGCCTCCCTTAGTTGTGCTACCTCCCCCCTGGCTAGTGTAAATGGCCATCCAAGTAGTTTTTGAATCCTCCAGTAAGGACTGTGGTCCCATTCCTGGAATGATGCAGGTGTTCTTCCATGTACAGGCTCATATCTTCCCAGGTTGTCTCCCAGTCCCCAGTGTAACCAAAGGATTCCTCCATGTGCCATGCCTTCAGCCAACTGTTAAAATCCCATGTGTTGAGTGTTCATTCCTCTCTCTGGCCATATACAGGTAACATCTCAGCAAATCCACCAGTATGCCACCTGCTTGAGGCCCCTCCCCAGTTCCCCAAAATGTCCCTGCACTTCCCCTACACTGTACCTTGCTAGGTCATCTGTCCACAGGTAGGCAATGGCATCTAGCTTTCTCTCATCTCCTGCGTCCATGGTTATTCTCTGGATCTTCTCTTTATCCCTCCAAGTCAAACACCTTTCAGGCAATTTATCTCCCTATCCTTTCTTTCTCCTACTCTTGAATCTATCTCTCTAACAATAAAGAACCCCACCAACAGCTGCTTAAAGGAGGCCTCTCCATACCTCATTGGAGCCCTCCCTTCTGAGGATGGATCCTTCCTTCCTTCCTTCCTTCCTTCCTTCCTTCCTTCCTTCCTTCCTTCCTTCCTTCCTTCCTTCCTTCCTTCCTTCCTTCCACAATGCCCTATCCTGCCAGTATGGTGAAGGAGTTTTGCAGTGATACAGGCTGAGGAATGTGCACCCTTTCCATCACCCACACTTTCCTGGAGTCTGCCATGGTCCATCCATTCTGCCTCAACCTACGCATCCTCTGGGGGAGAGGGAGCAGACTTGGTGGCCACAGAGTGGGGCAGAAGGTTCTCTGCACCCTTGCCAGTTTGATCCAGAGTCCATCAACCACTGTCATTACCCCCAAAAGATGATTACAATAAATAAAAATAAATAAAATGCTCTAGCACCTGTGATTCCTGGGTGAATATTTCATCAAAGACTACTGCCAGATTAATGCCACCCACTTCAAGCTGTACCCCATCCAAGATGAGTAATGAGTAATGATCCAATAGCAAGTGTGCTTTTTAGTGGTCAGATAGAGACTGCTGAAAGCCATGCAGTCATTTATCTAAGCCAAACACCATTTTTAACTGTGTGATATCCCTGATCCAGTCTTTTTTTTTTCAAAAGAGTGCTGCAAATGGATATTATACACATAGCAGTGATTACTTATTCTTTTTTTTGAAATTCAGCATCTTTATTGAATTATATAAACCAAACAGTACATGAAATACAGACTGTATATCATACTATGTTTGGATAAAATAATAAACAACTGATGAGATAACAGCCCCTTAAAGGATGAAAGGTGTCTATGAATTCACAAACTAAAAGAAAAAGACCATATCAAACCAACTCTAACTCCCCTCACCCCCCAGGAGAGTGCCATAACAAAATTCAGAAAATGAGAAAAATATTGAGAAGAAGTACCCAAGTAACAGAATTGTTCCAAGAGAGGCAAATTAGGCTATGGTTGTCAGAGGTCATCATTGTATGGGAATTACTTCAGGTATAAGGCGTATAGTTTACCCCACTTCTGATTGAAAGAGGCCATGCGGTTTTGGGAACTGGCTATTAACCTCTCTGTATTAAAACAGAGGGACATTTCTTTGAGCCATTCTGAGTATGTGATGGATTTTTGATCCATCCAATGCCTAAGGACCAGTTTTTTTACTACTCTAGAGATTAAAGCCATATGGTACCTGCGTTCCTTAACCTCGATGTTAGAGTACATCCCTAGTATACATATTTCTTTGGTAAAAAGATCTTTTAACCCAAGAAGTGGGTCTAGATTAACTTGTATTGTATTCCATAAAGATGCCACTCTATCACAGTACCAAAATATATGCATCAGGTTCCCTTCAGTTACTCCACACCGAGTACAGTTGGATGATTTAAGTTTACCAAATTTAACCAGTTTGATTGGTGTGTAGTACAGATTGTTCAAAATATGGTACTGAGTTAATCTGTGACTGTCCTGAGAAAGGTACCTGTGTGTGTCCTTCCAGATCAGGCTCCAGGGTAGAGGACAGTCAGGTATGAGAGGCGCCCAGATTTTAGAACCCTCAAGGGCACTGGGAAACATAATGTCCAGTAGGAAGGCATAAATTCTGGCCATACAATGGGATTTGGCTGCAGATTATTGGATCCTTTCCAGAAAGGGCCTTGTTTTAGATGGTATAGATACAGTCCCAAATAACTTAACTATTAGATGTCTCAGTTGGAAAACCCTGAAAACGTGTTTCTGGGAAATATTTAAGGTGGTTAAGATATCTGCAGAGGATAGGAGCGAGCCCTGAAAATACAGGGTTTCCACTGTTGAGTCCTGAATTTGTGGGAGCCAATCAGAGGTCAGCGGGGTGCCCCCTATTTTGATGTTGGGATTTAATGTGAGGGGTTGCGCCAGATCCTTAGTATATGGTATGTTGAAGACCCTCCAACATTGGGATGTGATTACTTATTCTGTATTTCCTGATAATCTTGCCAAAGTCAGTATGTACAGGTACATATTAAACAAAGCAGGGGAATGGACTTACCCATCTGAAACATAGTAACTATGACAAATTGACCATGACAGGTTAAATCTCATCACTACTGACTCTTCCTAGTCTTCCTGGAATGACAAAAGCAGTGCATGTCCTGGATATCCTCATATATTGCCAGAAACATAGAAACATAGAGGTTGAAGGCAGATAAGGACCTCAAGGCCCATCCAGTCTGCCCATTTCTTTTTCTACCTTATAAATGTGCCATCAGCCTTTGCTCTGTCAGTGGCCTATCTATTCATAGTCATTTGTATTGCTCCCTTATGCCTATCCCATGCCTGTTTGAAGCCCTGCCCTGTATTCATAGCCACCCACTTCTTGTGTAAGCCATTCCATGCATCCACCACCCTTTCTGTGAAAAAGAATTTCCTCACATTCCCCTTAATCGGCCTCCTCTAATCTCATGCTATGTCCTCTTGTCCTGCTATTTTTCTTATATTTAAACATGTTAGACACTTTCACCTTGTTTATGCCCTAAGGTGTTTGAATGCCTCGATCATATCACTCTCTCCCTCCTTTGCTCAAGGGTATACATATTGAGCTCCGTTAATCTGTCCTCATATGTCTTCTGATGCAGTCCCTGCACCATTTTGGTTGCCCTTCTCTGGACTGCCTCAATTTGGTTAATGTCCTTGTGAAGGTGTGGCCTCCAATACTGCCCGCAGTACTCCAGATGGGGCCTAACCAGTGTCTTGTACAGAGGGATTATTACCTCCCTCTTACGACTTGTGATACCCCTACTAATACACCCTAACATCCCCCTAGCCTTACCTACTGCTTTAGAGGTCTGCTTGGATGATTTTAGGTCATCAGTGATGATGATGCCCAAGTCTCTTTCTTCCTTTGTGACTGCTAGCAACTCCTCCCAGCCTATAGGTGGCTTCAGGTTTCTCTTCCCTATGTGCATGATTTTGCACTTCTTTGCATTAAATCCCAGTTGCCACTCTTCTGACCATTCTGCTAGTTTATCCAGATCTCTTCTCATTCTGCCCACCCCATCTGGATCATCTACTCTGTTGCAGATCTTGGTGTCATCTGCAAACAGACAAGCCTTACCCTCTAGTCCATCTGCAAGGTCACTAATGAAGATGTTGAAGAGGACTGGCCCCAGGACTGATCCCTGAGGTACCCCACTTGTGACTTGCATCTCTTCTGACTGTATACCATTTACCACCACTCTCTGTTTTCTGCCCGTCAACCAGTTTGCCACCCAGTTGACCAACTTCTGACCCACCCCGAGCCTACCCAGCTTATTTATCAATCTTCTATGTGGAACAGTGTCAAAAGCTTTGCTGAAGTCAAGGTAGGCGACATCAACTGCTCCCCCTTGGTCCACCACTCTGGTTACCCAGTCAAAGAAATCTATGAGATTAGTTTGACAGGACCTTCCTTTTGTAAACCCATGCTGTCTTGGATCCTGTGCCCCTATGGATTCCAGGTGTTGCACTATCCCTTTCCTTAAGGAGTGCCTCCATAATCTTGCCCACTACTGAGGTAAGACTGACCAGTCTGTAGTTCCCCACCTCCTCACTGCTACCACTCTTGTGGAGTGGGATCACATGAGCCGTTCTCCAGTCTTCTGGGACCTCTCCTGTGCTCAGAGACTCACTAAACAATTCTGCTAATGGCTCTGCTAGTTCCTCCTTTAGCTCCTTAGTACCCTGGGATGTATGCCATCAGGTCCCATTGCCTTATCCACCCTGAGCTTAGCAAGCTCTGTAGGACTCTTTCTTTGTGAAGGGAGTAGTGCTCACCTCCCCCCCTGTGTCCATGATGCTGAGCTGTGGGCCCTGCCCTACCTTCTCTTCAGTAAATAATGAGCAAAAGTATCTATTTAGGATAGATGCCTTTACAGGGTCCTCCTCCTCACATGCCCTTTCTCCATTAAGCTTAGCAATACCTCTGGACTTTCTCCTTTCACTAATGTATCTATAGAAAGTTTTGTCACCTTCTTTACTGTTCATGCTAGTGTTTCCTCAGTTTGGGACTTTGCCTGCCTTACTGCCTTACCTGCTTCCCTTAGGGCAGTTTGGTATGCCTCCTATCTTCATCCCGCTGTGTTCCTTTATATTTCCTGAAGGCCAGCCTTTTGGCTCTGATCTTTTCTGCTACTGTATTTGAGAACCAAAGTGGTTTCCTTCTTTTGCACTTCCTTTTCTGTCTAACACAATGAGATGTTGCTTCAAGTATTGCATCCTTAATGCTTGCCCACTTTGCCTGTACCCCTCACCTGTGTTTCTTTTGCCAGGGCTAGCTTAACTCTGTTGGCCATCTTATCAAAGTCAGCTCCCTCTGAAGTCCCATATTTTGCCTTGGAATGGGATGATTTAGATGTAGTAGCCAAATTGAACCATACCATGTGATGGTCACTGGCCCCCAGGTGACCTTCTACCTGGAGATCTGTGATCCCTTCTTTGTTAGTCAGTACTAGATCTAGGATAGCCCTGTCTCTGTGGGTTGCTGTACCAGTTGTTTGAGGCCCTCCCCTGCAGGAATCCACTATGAGTCTAGTTCTGGCAGATGTTCCTGCTGGTATTGACCAATCTGTATCCGCATGTTGAAGTCTCCCATTATCAGAACCTCCCTTTAGCTGTCATGTTTAGTATATCTTCTAACAGTAATGTGTCTATGTCCTCCTCTGGTCTGGGGGCCTGTAGACAACCCCAGTTCTTATGGCTGTCCCATTTCCTGTTTCCAGGGTGACCCACAGTTCTTCTGGCTCCTTATGTGTATTCTGAATTTCTGTAGCTTTGATATTTTCATTAACATACAGGGCCACTCCTCCCCCTTTTGCACCTCGGTCTCTTCTGAACAATACATAGCCAGGTACTGAAGTCTCCCAAGTGTGGTTACTGGTAAACCACGTCTCACTAATTGCTACTATGTCCAGTTTAGCCTCTGACATTATTGCCTGCAGGTCTGGGGTCTTATTTCCCAGGCTGTGAGCATTTGTGTACATGATTTTCCATTGGCCAGATTTTGGTGTGTTAGTTGCTGGGTGAAGTTTGGCATTACCCGTGTGTCGTATGGGGAGACAAACCTTTTTTCTTACCTGGTGATGCAAATGAACGGCAAACATGCTGAATTCCTGTTTGACCACTAGCTGACGGGGAAGGGGTGTTCTTCCCATTCGACGTATGGGGTGCTGCACCCCTCTCCCCATTTGCTAGTTTAAATATTCTGCAAAGACGTCAAACTTCTGCCTCAATGCACTGACTCCCTCTTTAGTCAGATGCAGTCCATAAAATTTAAAGAACTTTCGCTCCCAGAACTGTTGCCTGTTCCCTACAAATCTGTGTCCTTTTTCCTGGCACCAGCCCTTGAGCCACATGTTTGGCTCCCCTATCTCCCCTTCTCTGACCTTCCGTCTATCTGCTCCCCTCTCCCAGACTGGCAGGATCTCAGAGAAGGAGATGCCGGACGAAATAGATGATAGTTTGTCACCCAGCCTAGTCAGGTGTTCCTTGGTCTCCACAACTGACCAGCTGGTGAGATCATTAGTCCCTATGTGTACTAGGACATCAATGTTTTCTGCTGCTTTGTGAACAATTTTAGCAATGCGGTCAGTGTCTCTCCATGCTGATGTACCTGGGAGACATCTGACCATCACCTCTGGCTGGAGATGGGTATCAACTCCCCGAATCATGGAGTCTCCTATGATCAGAAGTTTTTTGGATTTCCTTTGTGCTTGTTTTGTTTTGGTTCCTGATTTGGGTGAGTTTTGTTGTGCTAGCTCCTGTGTCAGCGTGTCCTGCTCTGCAGTGTCTTCTGCCTCTTTAATTGATTTCAGAGATAGAGGCAGATACCTGTTTGTAGTGTTTATATGGTTTTTGGAGGTAATGTGTTGGAGAGTAGAGAGTGATGGGGCACCTGATTTGCTTCTCCTAACCACCTGCCAACCTCCTGGACCAACTACCCTCTGCGGTCGAGGTTTTTCTGTTGGATGCTGGGGAAATGGTGGGTGGTTCTTATAATGTATTTCCTCTTCAATATGAAATTTGAGGCGTGCAATCTCTGCCCATGCTGCCCCGAGATGAGCCCTAAGATCTCCAAAGGCCCAGCATGTAGGACAGTGTCCTAAATCCTGTAAGACTGTCCTTCTGAAAATTGTTCCACAGTACCTGCAGTTAATGAAATCCATTCCAAATAAGTTGCTGGGTTTGTAACCTAGTCAGAGTAATTAGAAGGAGAAAAAATGAAAAAAAATGCAAGTAGTGGTTTAATTGTGCTTTGTTTAACTTGTTATAACAAGTTAAATTACTAGTGCCCCTGTAAATGAGCTCACTTTGTGGAGGCCCCACTGATCCGCCTCTTCCTGCTCTGCCACAGGAAATGTCACAACTGTGGTACCCTATAAAAGGAGTGTAGGTGTGGTGGTTGGGGATGGGGTGGTCTGGGCCCTTCCCTGCCTAAAAAGAAGAACCACGGACGAAAGAACAAGGAGGTAAAAGCAGAAACAATCAGTCAACAACAAATGCAGTAACCTGAAAGCTTATCCTAATGTTAGATAAAACTGTAAACCTGTAAAGCACCACCTGTAATAATTTCAGAGAAGATATACGCTGAAGAAACACTTTGCTCCAGAGAAAATGAAGCAGTAACAGAAGATATACCTTGCAAAGACAATCTGAATCAGAAGATTACAGGAGTAATCTGTTAGACACACCTGTAGGCACACCTTGTAATAATGCAGAAGAAGGTATACCAGCAACAACAATTTGAATCAGAGAAAAAATAAAGCAATGAAATGTTAGCAACAAACAGTAGCAATCCCTGTGAGTAAAAAATAAAAACACCACCACATAGTAAATCTGCTTGGCCAAACTAAGTCTTAATCCTTTTCCCTTGCTCTGGTAAGTTTCTCTACTCTGCATTTCAAGCAGTCTTAGAAGGAAAGAGCTCAGGTGAAGCTAGGTGCCTTGGCCAGCAAACCAAGTCTTCTACCATCATCTTCTGATTCACTGTGTTAAACACTGAAGAAACAAGACTGAGGAAGACCTCAATGGATACCTCACATCAGTCCCCTGCCTGGAAGAGATCATCAGACACTCAAAGCAGGGCCATCTTGATGACATGGAATTGGCAGAAAGCCTGACTGCAAAGCCTCAAAGATGTTATGCCTCTTTAAGGGGTAACACAACTGCACAGGAACTACCATCTCAACAACATTGGCCAAAAATAGCAGGTTGGAGTTGGGCCAAAAAGTTTGTACAGATGTCATACTCTAAAGATTGCTTCTTGAGTAAAGGTCTAACCAAGACCTTCATAAAGGTGATGGGAAACAGCTGCTCCCTTACAGAAGCATTGATATTCCCTGCCTTCAAGGTAAGCCTGGATAACTATTTGCTAACCAAGAGAATCACTGAGATACCACAGTAGTAGAGTCAGTAGGGAATCCCTATATATTGTTACACATTTGCAGAGCATACTGATTTTGTCCAGGTTTGTGAAGCAGGGGGTTACCTAGCTACCCTGCAACCTTAAATTACTATGTTACAGCATTACCATATATCCCTGCGGTATCAAGGTTAGTTCCGTCAACTCAACATTAATCGACTAGTATGCATCTGTGACTCACCAAAAAAGCATGCATTGTAGCCCAGTGATTACTCAGGTAGCATAACCTACATACAGATGCAGCCATTGATGATTTCAGATATTTCCAGATATTTTATGATGTACATAAAGAGATTCTCTCTGGTGGCCATAGTGGTACTGCAGCCAGGCTGGGAATTTCTCCAGAGCTATGAAAAACATTTTTAAGGAAATATCTAACCATGTCTATGGTGGCAACTGTATGACAGGCTGAACTTAATCCAAGATTACAGTCTTCATCTTCCATGCATTCCTTTCCCTGATGCTCACATTTAAAGATAAATAAGAGCTCTAATCCTGGATGAGGTCATTTTTTGCTTTTGAAAAGCATATTTAGCTGGTCACACTTTTTGCCTGATGTCTCTTCCTTTTTTTTTCTGAGGAAGGGTAGGATGGAAAAGTTTTCTGCAGATGTCCAGGAGCAGAGTAAAGTGCTGGGACAACCATTCCATGAGCGGCTATTCAGATAACATTATTTCACAGTGCTGTTGGTGTCTGCTTGCTTTTTTTGGTTTCCTTTTATGAGTTTGCTCAGCTAACAAAGTGACACACACCTTCTTCCACTGACAGTGTTGATTACAAATGTTTGGAAAGGCTGTATAAACCTGTCATTATTATTAAATGTATAGGCAATCTGTTCTTCTTGGCTGAATAAGACCAAAGAGAAACACAGTTCTTTCTGTCCCAACTGTCATAATAGCTATTCCAATAAGCCATCAAGACAAGCTTGTCAGCTTCTTCCCTAGACTGCCAGTACTTCCAATCAAATCTTTTATATACTCCCACAATTTCAACCACTGATTTTCCTCAGAGAGGTATGGTACACTTCAATGTAAAGTCATGGTATGAGAACAGACAGCTGTTGATCACATTTGTCAGTGCTGAATTATAGGCCTGGTTTCACCCACAAACATAGAAACTTATTAGGATCTAGGTCCCACATCTATAAGAATGGGATCATGTCCCCAATCAAAGGAGGTTTAATGATGGCCCTTAGGGAAATCCCACAGTACAACTGTCTATCCACATGACTAGATCCAGTTAGAGATCATTAATCTCCAATTTGTGATAAAAAAGAAACAGGTCCATTAAATGACCTCTTTGTGCACTGCAAAGGTAATGCCTTTTTTTTAGACACAGAGAATTGAATACAATGCCCTTTTTTAGACCCAGAGAATTTAAATGTTGGAGGTACCTATTAGCAAAATGATTAAAGTTATCATTGATCCTTGGATTGAAATCCACCCTGCAATAAAAGTCTGAGAGGAGAAATTCAGTAGTCAGGGATGATAGCCTCTTCCATCTCCTGCAGAATCTCAAACTCTGAGAAGGACATGTCTACATCTCTAACAAATCATGGATAAAAAAGCCACCTATTCAAAGGTACATGTTGTTTCATGGGTGATACCATGAGGGACCGCTCATAGCTTAAAATGATGGGCACCCTAGCCATGATCCCTGCATTCATGGGTGATACAGTGATGGATCACTCATAGCTAAAGATGATGGCCACCCCAGGACCCCAGCACTCCAGTCTTTCATGGTGTACAAAGGAAAAACACAAACAGACCAACTCAACTAAAACAGGATAAGTGTTGTCATCCAACCAGGTTTCCATGATAAACACCAGAAAAATCAAACATTAAGGGATCATAAATGGGTCCTTGAGAGAGAGTGTCTTTCTTTTGGCCTTGAAACAGGTCATGGCCAGGCCCCTTCTAAAAACGTTCCTTGAACCATGACGTTTTACCGAATTACAGGCCTGTCTCTAACTTACCCTTTCTAGGGAAGGTTATTGAGAAGGTGGTAGATGAGCAACTGACTAATTGCCTGGAGCCTCTTTCCATCATTGAACCTCTCCAGTCATGATTACAGCCTCGGCACAGCACTGAGATGGCTATCGTCAGGGTGACCCATGATTTCCCCCTTGCGAGGGACAAGGGCAACATTCAGTCCTAATGGCCTTGGATCTCTCATTGATATTTGCCACAGTGGATCATGGTGTGCTGTTGGATCACCTCAGGAACTATGTAGGCCTCACCTACAAAGTTTTGTGCTCATCTGAGTCCTAGTTAGGTGGGAGAAGGAAACAGGTGGCTGCAAAATAAGAAATGAATGGCAATAGGAATAAATAAGTTACACTAGCACATTAGTATTTTAATTGAGCTCAAGGGTTCTTGTTATTTTGTGGTTAGCCTCACATATGGATGTTTCCCACAGTACAGTTTGTTTAATAATGTAAAGTAAAGGTAGTGAGTTTAGATGTTTGGTGTTTACATTGCCAAAAGATTTATAAGTGTTACTTTTGTTTGACTGAGCATACACAAACGTTTCACACATTTTGGGTGTTGTCATGGTAAAGAGTGCTTTATTTAATGGAGTGGTATGTGCTGGTCAGCATCCACACAACAAGACAAAAGCCAGTACTAGAGACAAGGTGTTGCAGCTTAGATATGTAGGGATCAGCCCACAAAAAGGCATGAGTTTACTGAGCAGTAATCCATGCCTGGTGGTGGGGCTGTGAGACATGAGTTCACAGGCCGAGTGACTTCAACCACACAGGTATGAATTAATGCTCATTAAACCCATGCCCTGGAGTGGGTTAAGCCTCTTATAACATGGGCAACATCATGTTATAGGTTTATCTAAAGGAATGTTACATTAAATCTCTGTGAACATGCATTTGTAATAAAATAGTCCTTCTGCCTAATTGGTTTGTCATTCTGAGGATGCTGTAGTTGTAGTTATCCACTAGGTGAATTTGTTCTAATGAGGATGCTGTAATTGTAGTTTTTGACATGTTTTTCTAGTGGAGTGATCTGAAAAGATCACTTTACATTGCTGTCAATCAGGATTTTGTAGTTTGGCAAGGCAACTGTGGGTATACTGGTGATTAATCAATGATCAGGTGACCTGTTTAGATGAATCAAAATACAGGATTTTTTGTACCCATGTTACAATACAGTATAACATACAAGATAGCTTCAGAGATTAATTAGTGCAGCTATTTAAGTGTGTCTATTTATTTGGGATTGTTGTACCACTGGTATGCTATACACCACAATGGTGTATAGCAAGTAAAAAGTGTTAAGTCCTATATTTAATCAAATGGACATGTGCAAAATGTGTGCGTCTTTTTCAGACATAGTCATAGCAACAGGTACATTATTTAGGGACTGGAAAGTGGTGGCTGGTGGCCATATAGTATAATAAAGTTTGCATTTGAGGTAAGATGTCATGGCTTTTAGAAGTAATGATTTAATGGTACAACTGGAATTAAGTCTTTGCAGTTCAAGCTAGTGAATGCTGACAAATTAACTTATTACTTGGGATTTAGAGATGTTCACATTAAGTTTATGGGCAATGTTACCTATTTACATACTATGGGCCAGGAAGCATTCGAATTAGAGGCACATATGTAAGCTTAGAGAGTTATATAATTAAGTTTTTAAATTACAGATTTTTAATAAGGGTGCAATATATTACACTAACTCAGCCAAAATTAACTCTAAATCACTGACCTACAAACTTTTTTTACTGTTCTTCTAGCAAAGGTGTGGACCATGAAGATGTCAAAGGCTTCTTTTAGTAAGTGTGGAAACTATAAAATAATTATAAATCTAAAAAATCCAACTAATAAGGCATCCCACTAAGTTACTTTGAAGGTATATATTAATTTTGATTTATGTGTTTTATACAGCAGTTGTTGAACTTATTACACTGAAGACTCACTAAAATGGTTCCATACCAAGTTGCTGAAAGCAAATACAGTGCAGTATAGACCATGCGGTGAAAACAGTGAAAGTCAAAATTGTGCATTCAGAATACTGCTGAGAATTTGTTTTCCATTGTGATTTACTATCACAACAACATGCCACCATGAACTACCACTTAAGTGAAAAGTTGATACTTACATTTTTTTGTGTCCTCTGGGAATATTCTGTATGCATGGTTTTGACTTTCGCTGTTTTCACCGTGTGGTTTCCGACCATGCTGTATTTGCTTTTAGTGACCTCTCATGATACGCAGTAAAACATATAGTTCTAGCTGTTATTATTGAGGTGAATATAATACAGAAATGTTTTTTTCCATTCAAAAATATTTTTACAACTGTATATTTCTATATAATTAATTATCTTTGTTCATTTTACAATAGACAGCACAAACTACTACCGTTATATTGCCTAGAGCCAAGTATAGGATACAAATTGTTCTACCAAAGGATGGGATGTCATAAAATATTGTATGGGAAGTTAGGTTCTGAAAAAGTACAAGATGAATGTTATGCTACTTGATGTGGATTTTATTTTTAATGTACAGTACATACTTTGATTTATTTAAGCAACCATCAATAGAGGTTCAAATGAGTTCTAATTTGCTGGCAAATAGATATGTCAATTTATAGAACTGAATTACTATAATTGAATTTGTAATAACACAATGAAAAACTCACATGATTTACACTATTGATGAATACATTTGAGATATTAATAACTATACATATATGCCCATAGATCCTGAAGAAGTAGGGGATCACTACGAATCATTGATATTTCGGTGGACATGCATTTTTAATACCAAAAAATTCTAAAACATATACTAGTGAGTGGGTCTTGTGTATCCATGCTTGGTTGAGTCTTTAGTGAGGTTTTGGAGCACAATCCCTCATAGTGGATAGATTTGCTTTGCAGGTGCCAGGTGAGCCACACTAAGTTTGTGTGCTAGACAGTTGTTGTTCAAGTGCACACTTCACAAAAAATTGACCATTAGAACAATGGAATAACATCTACCACTGGCCTAGAAGTGGGAACAAAGGAATGGAGAAGGCAGGCGTACACTTCTACTAGCACTGACAGCTACCATGGTCCCGTGTCATGGTATAGCAGAATGCAACTATCACTAGCATTACTTAAAGGCTGTGGAAGTTGCACAGCAGCATGATAGTGTGGTCGCAAGCTTGATATATAGTGTATGGTGGAACACTGTTCCGCATGGAAATCCATGCCTGGAACAGCGTTGTTGTGCTACACTCAGTGCGTCACAGTCATGTTGTGCTGCACTGAGTACGTCACTGGTGCAGCACAACAAGATCGAACGCATTCACGCATGCGCAATTGAGCGGTCTACGGCAACGCGGAAGCAAACATGCGACAGCAGACACTGAAGTAAGCCCTTTTTTGGGGCCATAGACTTGTTCTGGGGTTCACGGAGTACTGCTTATGGTTGCCCATCCACTATAAAAGATTGTGTATTAGCAACCATACACAAACAAGTCAGTTGTGAGATCCTGAGGTTTCCATGGTAACGGACCTCTTGAGCTGTGCTTTATGAGGTCTCTAGTTACCACGGAGACCTCTCGATCACAACTGCCTTGTTGTGTATGCTTGCTCATACACAATCCTCTATGTGACTACTATAGCCAAATAACTAACTTGCATTGTGACTTAAAAACATGGACTCCTTTTGTCTGTGACTGAGTCACATTGGCATGTGGCCCAGAAATGTGGTAGTGTAATGGGACAGCTGATTGCAACTTATCTTGTACCACCACAACATATTTCATAGACTTTGACTTTGACGGCAGATAAGGACCACTTGGCCAACCCAGTCTGCCCATTTCCCTACCTACTGGATAAGCTGCAGATTCTAGTTAACCAACAGCCTATTTCCTGCAACCCCCCACTATAATTGCCTTATGTCTGTCCCATGCATGTTTGAATTCCTCCACTGTTTTAGACCCCACAACCTCTCCAGGAAGGCGGTTCCATGGGTCCACCACTCTTTCCGTGAAAAAGAATTTCCTCACATTACCCCTGAGCTGTCCCCCCTCTAACTTTAAATTGTGCCCCCTTGTTCTTACACATCTCTTTTTCTGAATAATGCTACCCTCCTGGACTTTGTTGATTCCCTTGAGGTACTTAAAAGTTTCTATCATGTCCCCCCGTCCCTCCTTTCATCAAGGGTATACATATTAAGCTCTCTCAGTCTCTCTTCATATGGTTTCTGATGTAGACCCTGCACCATTTTAGTTACCCTCCTCTGGACTGCTTCCATCCTGTCTATGTCCTTGCGTAGATGAGGTCTCCAAAACTGCACACAGTACTCCAGATGGGGTCTCACCAACTGTCTGTATAGAGGGATAACCACTTCCTGTTTTCTACTTGTGATGCCCCTCCCTATGCATCCCAGTATCCCCCTGGCTTTCCCTACTGACTTCTCACATTGCATACCCACCTTTAGGTCATCTGATATGACTACACCCAGATCCCTTTCCATTATTGTTGTTAGTACCTCCTGCTATTGTGTACTTTTCTCCTGGATTTTTATTTCCAGGTGCATTACTTTGCACTTCTTTGCATTGAATCTAAGTTGCCATATGTCTGACCATTCCTCTAACCTTGCCAAGTCCCTTCTTATCCTTTCTACCCCCCTTTGTGTATCAACTCTGTTACAGGTCTTTGTGTCATCCACAAAGAGGCATACCTTTCCTTCCAGACCCTCTGCAATGTCACCTTTAAAGACGTTAAAGAGGACTGGACCCAGTACTGAGCCCTGAGGTACTCCACTAGTAACCCCCCTTTCTTCAGAATGTGTTTTATTCACTATTACCTTCTGTGTCCTGTTGTGCAGCCAGTTTTCTACCCAGGCTACCACCCTGGGACCCACTCCCAGGCTGGCTAACTTGATTATTAATGATTTCAACTGTGTTGTGGGCCCCAAATCTTGTAGCAAGGAATCAGACAAGTGCTAGTAACCTCTGCATACAACCTTAAACAGGCATAACTATGATAAAATTAATCTAGCAACCTTGCTTACTACAATCACAAATTTAATGACTACTGAGTAAATACAGTAATGTGTTCTTTCTTTCTTTCTTTCTTTCTTTCTTTCTTTCTTTCTTTTTCTTTCTTTCTTTCTTTCTTTCTTTCTTTCTTTCTTTCTTTTCTTTCTTTCTTTCTTTCTTTCCTCCCTCCTTCTTTCCTTCCTACACTGTTATATATACATATGACAGACTATGTGACGCTCAGTCCAAAACATGTAAGGTAATATTTTTTTTTTTTTTTGCTGTAACACTATATGCTTCAAGGATTCATAAAACAGCTTAGAAAAGAGAGTCTAAATTGTTGTTCTTTAAATGTTGTAATATGTTATCAAATGCAGGAGCACCATGTAAGTGACACTGTTTCCATTTCTGTTGGTTTAATATTATAAGGAAATAAAGAATAATCTGTTGCTTTTCCTATATGTAAAGTATATGTGATCATCTTTAGTTATAGACTTTTAACTGTGATATTTATGCCAAAACTTAGTAATACTCATATAAAGAAATTGGGACACCATTACATATGCAATATAATTTGTAAGTCCTTTTCATCCCCTCAATTATAATAAACAAATATTAACATATTCTAATGTGGTGATTTATTATTTTGTATGTATTTTTTTTTTTATTTACAAAACTCAAAATAGTATATAATCCCATAGAGTTAATCGCCTAAAGTACAGTGAGGTTATCCATTGTGAACTATGCTAAAGTTAATATGCCTTTCTACAGTTGGCCACATAGTGTTGGTAACAGAGCAGCATATGTAGCACATATAATTAAGACATTCCATTAGATCTGGGTGGAAGCTGTGAATTTCAAATGTGTGTACATTTTGCAAAATATATCAAATTTCACAGAATTTTCTGAAATTCTGAATTTCACAAAATCTGAATTCTTTAAATGTGTTTGGTGAATTTTCACTCCATTCCATGTATTTCTCTGGCTGAACTGCAGGATAATACTCATGAATTGCAGAATGACAGTTCAGAGGAATTTCATTCTGCAGTTTAATACATCATTCCACAACACATGTAATAATCCCACAGTTCATTGATCAGTTCTGTGGAATTTTTTTTCTGCAGTATAATACACTAATTTGCAATTCATAGACTCATTTTGCAGTTACATTGACTAACTGAACTACAGAATGAATGTATGAATTGCAGATTAATGTACTAAACTATAAAAAGAAATTACAAAGAACTCAGCAGTTTAGTGTATTAATCCACTATTCATACATTTTTTTCTGCTGTTGTACATCAGAATTTCCCTGAAAATTGGCAAAGTGCATAATGAAACTTCACAGAATTAAATAGCTCCTGATGTATATTAATTTTGTACTGATCTCTATATTTTAGAAATACCCCCTAATGATGTACCATTTCAAGCATGTAATCAGCATCCTTAGTCATGCAACTGGTCTTGATTATGTTATGTATACATGTTCAGGATTCATGTGTTTTGTGCTCATGTATAAAATGCTATAAATAAATAATAGAAAAAAAAAATTCTGACTTTTGTGGCAATTCTACCAGTGGTATTTTTTTTCACACAGCCCACATATTATATTTTAATAAAACTGAACTGCTTGTGAGATAAGTATACCATGATAGCACGTCTTTGATATTAACACATCCAACACCTAAGAACACAGTTTAATGGCAATATATTAAAATAAGGTGCCTTAGAGAGAATATAATTATTAAGCGCTCATATATTGGCCAAAGGTCTGCATGCAGTGTCAGTGGCTCAGTAGGTAGCACACTTGCCTCTGAGGCCGGGAGATCAGAGGGCTGTGGATTCAGTTCCCACATCTGGCACTTGGGTTAATATCCCAGTACTGACACTGTAGTGCAGCATGAGAGGAGTGCTGCACTTCTGAGGTGCCGTCTTTCAGATGAGACATTAAACTGAGGTCCCATCTGCCTGGATTGGTGGTAGTTTCCCATGGCACTTATCAAAAAGAGCAGGGGAATTTCCCCAGTGTCCTGGCCAAATTTACCTCATTCACTAAAAATACCACCAACAGCTTAATCTGATTCATGGTCAGTTGGAATTCATCTGTATCCCCCTCACCCAGGTTGTGCCTGAAAATAGGCAGGATTTGTCTAGTGCACTTACCCGGTTAACAAAAACTAACTAACTAACTAAATAAATAAATGTTCTGTTTACAAGAGGGAATATATTGTTCATAACTATGTGGCATTGCTAACTTCAGCACAGTGCACTTTTTGAGTGAACACCTCCAATATCTACAGATAGGATAAAACACCTAGAAATTAAGGTTAGGAGCCTCTGAGTGAACTAATTTTAATTGTACATACAAATTAAAACATACTTATTTCATGCATAGTCAATTGGCTGTGTCTAAGGGGGTTATTATGTTCATAAATAGGACACGCATGTTGTTCATAACTGATTCACATTATCAGGCCTTTGATCATGAGGCAGTGACATAGATATATCATTTACTGCCCATAAACAAAAACTCATGTTATTAGATAATGTATACTATTAATATGTTGGTTGGGGGACCAAATAACTAATAAAAGCATTTCCATATCATTTTATATTTGTAACATCCCCATACATGAGGAAACTTTACAAGTCTTAATTCTGACCCCTGACCTGATTCTGTATGAATAAGCTTAGCACTGCCATCAGAATGTGTTTATGGGACATCATCTACTGGGTTTTAATCACTGTGTTCACCATTTCCCTCTTCTGTTTGGAGTATCACAGACAGATTATATTCATAACAACTGGATGGCATTGTCATAGAGTAGGGCCTTTATTTTCAAAGAATTGTGACAGGCTCAAAAGCAAGTTTGTCAGTTTTGCACTGCATATCACATCTGTAATTACTTCAGAAGGGTGCATTACCATCAGAGGAATGTGAGCCACAATCTGCTGTGCCTGTGCTTGTGTCCAGATTAGTGATGCAAAAGTGAAACACAAGTGATACAGCTATGATGTAGCACACAAATGTGCCAAAATAATCTGCAATTATACTCAAAGCAAAGTGTCAGTTTTGATGTAGGCATGAAAATATGGTGCATTTATATGACATATCTGTGTAATGCACATTTATGTATCTTGGTGCAACTGTGTTGTTTTTAAGCACTTTGAAAATTTAACCCCAAATGTTTTAAGAATATTTTATAAATTAAACATATCAATATTTTATTGACCTTTTCAGTTTGAAAAAAAAAACTATTAGATGCGAAGGATGATTTTGAAATGAATACTTAAAATATACATTTTAGAATTCCTTGTTGCATTCTGTTACTTGTTGATCATCTCCGTGGAAACCACATATTAATGCAATGCTAAAGTTATACAGCTGCTATTTTAAAAACAAAATAAATAGGACAACATATTAAACTCATGAAATGCAAAAGAGTTATTGCAAAAGTTTAAGTATCTCCAGGTTTAAGTTTATTATGTTTCTTTTTATTGTTATGCATAGTAAGCTTTGGTGGTAGTTTACCATATTTGGCTATACAAGTTTCAGCCTTTTATTTTCTTTCTTCCTTTCTTTCTTTCTTTCTTTCTTTCTTTCTTTCTTTCTTTCTTTCTTTCTTTCTTTCTTTCTTTCTTTCTTTCTTTCTTTCTTTTGAGAAAAGTTAAACTACAGAAATCTTCATTGTCTTGTACTGATTTTATTGTTGATAACTTAGCAGTTACTGTACTAAATAAATGTACACTCTGTTCATAGGAAAACAAATCATATTTCAATAAGTATACAAGGACAGGAAATTTACATAGGTTGGTATTTGTAACTATCAAATGTAGTAATCTACCATGCTGTGGAAGGAAGGAAGGAAGGAAGGGAGGAAGGAAGGACATTTTTTAGAATCTGAATAAAATAACTCACTATGATCTGATTAAGCCATTAATTATAAAAAATGTTGTGGCATTCTCCTATCTAATGACACACAGATAAGGTTCAGAACAATAGCCAATATGTGTTAGATACAGACTAAATAACTGACAGAAATAAAATATTCATGAAAAAGCAAGCTTTTAGATTGTGACAAACTGATTTCATGTCAGGCTATTTAACCACCATGAAGTTAATTTCCCAAACTTTATATGGATTTTATGTTTAAATTATTTCCTGAATCTTGAGCTATAACTGTACCAGTATGGACAACATGGACTCAGTTTCACTTACAGCAACTGAGAGAACTTGATAATTTTATTATTTTTAAACTATTGAGTCAGTGGGGTCATCACCTCCTTGAAAGAATTTGCCAAACAACTGTAACTACAACAGTTTAGAACATGTTGGTACTAAGCCATCTTTATTTGCAAAGAGATAGCTACCACCCCAACTTAAAAAAAATAATCAATGCTATATGCAAGTTACCTTTACAGTGTCACTGAAATAGTGTTCTGAAATATTCACATTTGTAATCATTATATACAGTAAATGCACCAAAAGACGATGATCATACTATAGTCTTCCCCCATTGATCATACATCTTAGCATCATTTGACTTATCATGTGGTAGTTGCAAAAACCCTTTATCAATCAGACAATGGCTAATGCCCCAATGATTACCTACTGTGTTTTAATATTGCTCTAAACAAATTACATCATTAAAGTTATTAACATGATATAGGAAAGCACTGACAAAATTCGTAATGTGAAGAACATCTGGCAGAATACTGCTGGCATCTGAGTTGATACAAACCCAGAACATGTGTGCTACTTAGGTATTAAACTTTAGCAATTAAAATTAAAGTGTCTTAGATCACTCAAGTCCTACTCAACATGGACGAAACAGCATGTACCAAAACATTAACACATGCTGGAATAACTTTACCTCTAGCATGAACAATTATAAGATTAGTCAAGTTCTAGTTTATTTGACAGTTACAATTCACCTGAAGCACTCTGCTTTAAATAGCTATTGATACCTCACAAAACACTAGAAATTCTAGTATTAAATTTAAATATCTTATATTTTCAATATATATTCTGTAGTCCTTGTCCCCACATTCACTTATTACAGATATGTTTGCGATCTTGGTCCTGTGAATTTCTTCTGTTGTTTCTGTTTATCCTTATGTGATAACAAAATTGTCTTTATGATATCACAATACTGTATGTTACTATAGAAATTATCATGTAGCAAAGCAGATGACTCAGGTTCCACATTCAGCCAAATAGCAGGAACAGATGGTAAGTACGGAAAGTATAGGATTTATGAGCTGAATTGTGTCTAAATAAAAATATTTTCTCTGAGCTGTCAACAACCCTAAGAATATTTGAGTGATGACAATGGCTTAGTTATATACCAGTAACAGTTGATCTTCAAGAAAATCTCCTCCATAAAGCCACACCTTTGGAACTGTAAGCTGCCAGCATCAGGACCACTCAGAACCTGTTGATTAACTGGGGTCACCCACGTTGACTTTAATGCCAACTACGTAATGTAGGCAACCCATAGGCCCTCAGATTCCCACCGGAGACACACTTGGTGTTGTAGCATTCTGACAGGAGTGGAAGACCAGAAGCCTTATCTGGCTGATAGGAAATCACATGGTTCTCAAAAGGAAAAAATAGCCCATTTCAAAAGGTACAGAAAAAAGGTCAATTGTGCAGGGATTTGTACATCTAATGGAGTATGAAACATGATATTACAGAAGGAGGTAGATAGAAGGTTGAGCTGTAGTTCTATGGAAGAGATTGTCTTAAGGATACAGGTAAGTAACTATACTATCTTCCCCAAGGTCATCTTCATCCATAGACCACAACTTTGGAATAATTTCAATGCAGTACAACACTGCAGAGCAGGAGAAAGGCCAGGCAGCAGGGATGTATAAGACCCTTAAGACAACAGGCTTTGGAGGATGGCAAGGCTGAAGCCAGCTCATTTGTGGGGCACCAGATCCAGACTGTAATGTGTAGAGAAAGTAAGAACAGAAGTCCAGTTACTGGCAGAGCATATGTCAGCTTCGGAGACTGAATGAAAACAAGCCATAGAAGTGCACTTCTTAATGCACACTGGTAATAAAACAAAATGCAGAGTAATATCCATTCACATAGACACTGCTTAGAAACATTGGTGCCCACCGTACTGGAGGAGAAATACATAACATGCTATTAGGACTTTCTGCAGTTGGTCTGGTCAGAATAGAAGGGTATGGCTCTATGGACATCAAGAGAATGCAGACTAACCTCTCTCACCTTCTGAGATGAAGGGAAAAACTACAGGAAGTTGGATAGTTTTGTTCAATTTGAACTGAAAAAAACACTTAGGAAGGAACCATGGATGAGGGTGCTGTGAATCCTAGTCTTGGTGAAAAACAACATATGAGGGATGGGCAAACAATGTCTGCAGCTTAGAAAACTTGCAAGATAAGGTAATAGCCACCAGCAAAATCATACACTGTACATGAAGAAAATGAATCTCACAAGTAGTGGCAGGTTTTAAAGAGGTTGTGCAAGAGACTCTAGAAACAAGTTAGCATCCTACACAAGAAGAAGACTACAGATTGGGAAACAAAAGTGCAACTGCCTTTTAAGGAACCTGTGAGACACCATCAACTGAGCCACAGTCTTGGCTCTTAAAGGGTATAACAGATTGAAATGGCTGAAATGTATACCTTCAGAATAGAATATATGAGGCCTGATTCTGAGAGGAACAAGAGGTTGTCCAAGTCATGCTGCACTGGACATGAAAAATGGTCCAGTGTGCAAGAGGCACACAGAATACTGAATCATTTTAATTTCAGGGAATAAATGTGTGGCATAGAAGGCTTAGAAGACACCATTAAAACATTCAAAACTGCTTAGGAGACCCCAATGAGGTACAGTTCTATAGCCTCATGACCCACTGCCCAGAACAAAATGACTGTGCTCAAGCTAGTGCCCAACGTGGTGCAGAGCTTCCCCCATAGCAACAATATATCAGTGACCTGTCACAAAGCTGTTCTGTCCTGATTGTGCCCTAGTGACAAAAAGAAACTAGAGTTTCTAGTGCTCAGAGCAAGGCATTAAGTTGGAGAGACTGTGCCTCTGGGTGCAAAAGGCTGCCACTGCCTTGTGAAAGCAGCCTTATTCATATAGGAACCTTGACAGGAGGTACCATTATAATCTGTCAGAGCAGTCAGAACTAAATTTGTCCAGGACACAAAGGAGCCACAGAAACATAGAAACATAGACTTTGATGGCAGATAAGGACTGATTGGCCCACCTAGTCTGCCCATTTCCCTACCTACAGGATAAGCTGCAGATCCTAGTTAACCAACAGCCTATTTCTTCCTACCCCCCAACAAGAATTGCCTTACGTCTGTCCCATGCATTCATGAATTCTCCCACAGTTTTAGACCCCAAAACCTATTCAGGAAGGCTGTTCCATGCGTCCACCACCCTCTCTGTGAAATAATACTTCTTCACATTGCCCCTGAGCCATCCCCCCTCTATCTTCAAATTGTGTCCCCTTGTTCTTGCACATCTCTTTTTCTGAAAGATGCTACCCTTTTGGACTTTGTTGATTCCACTTAGGTACTTAGAAGTTTCTATCATGTCCCCCCTCTCCCTCCTTTCCTCAAGGGTATACAAATTAAGCTCCTTTAGTCTCTTCTCATATGGCTTCTCTTGCAGACCCTGTACCATTTTACTTGCCTTCCTCTGGACTGTATCCATCCTGTCTATGTCTTTGCAGAGATGGGGTCTCTAGAACTGGACACAGTACTCCAGATGGGGTCTCACCAACTGTCAGTACAGAGGGGATAACAACTTCCTGTTTTCTGCTGGTGATGCCTCTTCCTATACATACCAGTATCCCCCCAGCCCTCCCTACTGCTTACTCACATTGCTTACTAACCTTAAGGTCATCTGATATGATTACCCCCAGCAATGTCTGTCCAAATCTTGATTAAAACACATTCATTTGGAGGGATTTGAGGAAAATCTACAGAAACCTCTCCTTCCCAGACAGGGATAATGCATTTGGTTAAAAAAGCTTCAGATCCCAGGATGACCATGCATAAACCTTGCAGTTTTGTCCTTAGTGGGGACAGAAAAATGGTCCAACTCTGGGTGACATGCTGTGGGAGAAATGGTTTGTGACCACATAATCCAGAAATTCCCTTTTAGGTGACTGAGTAATTGACCTACAGTGAAAGTCTACCATGGTATTCAGAGTGCCAGGAAGAAATATGATGATGTATATTGCACATACCAGTGGCCCACTCCCATGGCTTCTCAGTAGAGGGGGGGTTGGAATAGGTACCTACTAGTTAAATGAGGTAGCGGATGACAGAAAGGTTGTCCATCCACACCATCAGGAGATGGTATGAAAACTGAAAGTTGAAGTGCTGCAGATCAAGAGGAACAGCCCTCATCTCCAGAATATTGTTACTGAGAGAGTGAGCAGAGTGGTCTGCATACACTGAATGCAGTGGCGGAGATAGAGGGGGGCTGGGGGGGAGTCACCCCTCCTGGCTGCCCCAGTGTGAGTAGTGGTGGCCCACCACCATCTTTATTCACTGTTTAGTGCCCATTGTGGAGCCCATGATTGACTAAATGGCCCCCCTGGCTCCCAAATTCTCCTAAATCTGGCTCTGCCACTGACTGAATGTTGACTGCACCCAGAACCAACCCTAACCCTATGCCAGAGGCATCAAAGGTGAGGACCTCCCATGGGAATGGATGGAATAATGGGGACCCTATAAACAAACTGAAGTGATTTGCCACCTAAAAAGATCACTATGAAGGGGGCCTTGAGCAGAATAGTTTAACCAACAGTTAGGGAAGCCTAGGCCCCTTGAGCAAGAAGCATCCACTGAAGAATACACATGAGGTTTGGGCCATTGAACCAGTTACAGTGGCAGCTGCCATGAGGCTAAGGAGTCAAAGCATTGAACTCAGTGAGACTAGGGTGCAGGTGGCAATCAGTTTCCCCTGTGATATCATATCTGCATGGAATCCTGGAAGGCATACAAGTACCTGAGTCATATCTTAAACAGCACCAATAATCTGAAGGTGTTCACAAGGGTCTGAACTTGTTTGGGTTTATTGACAAGGATACTCAGTTAACAAAATAGTTGGTGGTCTGACATAAAGTCTGTATAGCTGCTTCCCTGAAAAGCACATTAGGCAGCCAGTCATTCAGGTAAGGAAATACATATAGAGTCTCTTGGCTTGAGGCTGCAGCCACCACTGTGAGGCACTTGGTTAAGTTCTATGGTACAGAGGGTAAGCCAAAGGTCAAGGCACAACATTGGTAGTGACAGCCATCCAAATGAAAATGCAGGTATTTTTTATGGTTGAACTGAACTGTGACATGCAGATAAACACCCTGCATGTTCAGAGCACAGAGCCAGTCCCCCTGTGAGGATAGAGGGAGGAGGTACTAAAGAGATACCCTGCAATTTTTTCAGAAACAATATATTCTTTCAGGACTCTGAGTTTCATGAAGAGAAATTGATCACCTGTATTTTTATGAACTAGAAAATATTTAGACTAGAAACCCCAGTTCAGTTTGGTCAAGGATACAAGTGGAATTTTTCCCTTGTCTATGAAGATATGCAATTTGGCCAGCAAGTTTAAAAAGTGCTTCTGAGAGTCACAATAAGGGCTGGGAGGATGCACTGAAGGAGGTGCTACTGATTCTAGTACATGATTCTCCTAAATAATATGGAGGAGCCACTTATCTGGTGTGATTTTCTGCCATTTAGTCATAAACTGAGAGATCTTGACTTATACCTGACCCCCCAGGAGACAGGCATGGGAAGGGGGAGAGAGAAGGTGGAGGGGGTGGCAGAGTCACCTCTAGCACTCAATCCTTTAAGAGTGTCCTTAAATGGACATTTGATGTCTGGGGCTAGGGGCTATTGGCCCAGAGGCAGACCAACCAGAACTCCATGTACAGGAGTAAGTGGAAGGCCTTGTGAAAAGTACCTTCCTATACCAATATGATGGCTGGGGAGCAAGGGACTTCAAGGATCAAAGAGTCATTTTTAAAGACTGTAACTCCTTAAATGTTAATCCATATCAAGGCCAAATAATTACTGTTCAAGAAAAGGTGAGTTAAGGACTGTTTGTTGAATTTCAGTAGCACAGCCAGCAACATGTAACAAAGAATATCAATGAATGTAGATGTCAAATGCAGCTGCATAAACAAAATCAATAGTGGTTTCATATGCAAAATGCAGTAAATGTTTACCAGCCTCTAATCTATACACAATACACTGCTGGACTTCAGTGATAGCAGCACTATTGGACAATTAATTTATCCTTGTTGTTATGATATTTAATCATGTAAGGCTGATAATTGGCAATACAGACACCAAGTGAGGCAGATGCATAAATATGTTTGCCCATAACATCCAATTTCAGGACTCTAAAGGTCAAAGAGCTCTAGGAGTCCTGCACCAATCACGAGGGGCCATAATGACCACTGAGGCAATTTCAGGCTGGGTGGGACAAAAAGCCTTGGTTGAGGGTGAATGATAATGTTTATCCTCCTTATGAGGGGAAGCTGGTTATTTACTTGATCTGTACCATGCAGCTAACACACAGTGAAGGCTACCATGATATAAAACAATACTGCACAATTCTGCAGCAGAGTTACTGCAGAAAACAAGGCAATTTCAGTGGCAGTTAATCCCTTTTGTCATGCTTGAATCAGTGATACTGCATTACATCCTGGTGGGCTCCACTGTAGCATCTTCCAAAGCAGAGTAAATGAGATGAATGATCACTGAAGGAGATGTGGGGACTTCCAGGAAGGAATTCATATAGCTTCCTCTTAGTTGATTCCTCTTCCTCTTCCTCAGCTGCAATGCATATCCTGTCATGCATGAGGCATAGCAAAGCCAGTAATTAAGCTTCCTGAGTAGAAGACCTGGGCAAATAGACTGCAGGTTTTTCATCACAGGAGAAGACAGTGGAACTTCAGTTTAACCCATAAATGAATTGCTCTTCCTATATACCCCTTTCTCCACATTTAGGAAGATTGGATTGGATTGGATTCATCCTCCTCTTTTCAAGCTGAGAAGGAGGCTGATGAAGAGTAGGAGTCTACATGAGACTGCAAGCTGCTGAGGCAGTAACTGAGCAGCACAATGGCATGGACTGAAGTCCCAGATGCACAATCACAACAAATATTGTCAGGAGCTGTGGAGATGGCTGAGTCGCTGATGAAGTAATCATTAACAGCAGGTACAGCAAAAGCAATGGAAATAACTCAGAGGCAGTAGCCAAAACAGAAGCACCAACATCAATTGCACTAACCAGTGGGACCAATTAAGAAAGTGATAATGGGATAATGCCTGTCAGTGAAGTACAGGGACTAGACTTCCTGTCACTGACTGTGCAGGAGCCAGAGCCTGTGCCCGACCTTTGTGTTTTATTGGTTGAGCCAGTTATGGAGACTGATAAAGTAGCCTGAAAGTGACCTTGATTAAGTTTTAAGAGTAAATTGGACCAAGTAAGCGGGTGACTTGTTTACAGTGATGCTCCTTCAAAAAACTCTTTTTTGACTCCTCCTTCAGTAAATGGTGCTTTTGCTGAGAAAGTATCAGAACAACCATCTGATGTTCAAACCTGTGGGTTCTTCAGCAGCAGATCTGGTTCAGCAAGTCAGAGACCCTGTGTAGACACTGTTGCCGACCACTTGACACTTTCATTTTCTGCAGGAAATTTTCTAAAGTATTACAGTAGCATGTCCTCATGGCCTTATTGAAACCTTGACAAACTGCATGGTTCTTCAGATAATGTGAAAGGCAAGGCAGTAAACCAAATGTGTGTAAGCATCACCTCTATGTATCTTCGTTCTGCATTGATAGAAGTGAAAAAGCAGAGGCTTCTTTGAAGTAACCAATGAGCACATGCAATAATGATAAATCTGTGTAAAGTACATTGTAACATCAACCAAAATCAATGAAGGTGTTTCTCATTATATGATAAGAAGTTGAAAGCAGGAGAAAAAAATAAGGAGGTGTTGGTGACCATCATTATATAGGTGGAGACAGTGTATGTCAGCATGCAAGGCCTTAGTTAGGTAAATGTTTTTGAGTCATCCTGATCCTGAAGCTAATGATGGCTGCCATTTTATTCCCTCTCCCCACCAGATAGAGCTGTTGGTGCTGTACTTAAATACCTCCTTACAGTCTGTAAGGCCTTCATAAGTTAATAAAGATATCCACCTGGACATACAGTATATCTGCCAAATCCCACCCACCCCTGTAATGTTGTTACTCATTAGATATTTTAAAAATATACAAGACTTGCCTTGTGAATGGAGATGTCTTTGTTCTAAGGGACCACTCAAACAAAATTATGTTTGACACCTAATTTGCCTAAAAATTACATTAATTACCCACATGTACTGTATTTCTAACCAAGCCATGCATTATTTTGGAAAGCTACATTTGTTTAAACACTGTTGATTTAAACAGGACACTGGTGGGTGCTGAGGAGGATGATAAAGTTCTCTTTAACAGGTTCTCGAACCCCTGATTTAAAGGGGACAGGAAATGTCTGCTATCTGGCAAATATTTGTAATGTTCCTGTTTACAGAAGAGAAGTACATTTTGCTAAATGATCCATATTTAGCTCTGTCTGAAAAAAATATGTGAGAAACTGTTTCTGAACTTTTTTTCCTGTAAACTCTTTTTATTATCTCTGTGTGCAGCAGGGACATACCCCTATATCAGTCCAGTGACCCCTCTTCAACTCTTTGCACATGGCACCCCCCCAGCTGCTAGCATGGGCAGGCCCATTATTTACTCCTCATAGCAGGGCTCCCCCTGGAGGCTGGGGAGCAACTGAGATCTAACTGATTCCCCTTGATGAACCAACCGAGAATCATTCAGTCACAGGAGCTGAGGAGATCTGACTTCATTCTGCTGACATGCACAAAGACGTTTATTTTTATTTTTTGTTACTGCTTGTGGTTCCATCCTTGTTGGAGCAGATGTGTACTGATGTCAGCTCACATTGGGACTGCTCCCACTCATGACATAAAGATATCCACTGCTCCAATCCCAGTCTAATATCACGTCCCAGGCACACTGACCCTCAGCCATCACTAGAGGTTAGACTACTGCAAGGCATAAGATCACTCCCTCCTCAGAAGAGGAGAGCATTCCCTTAGATGCTCATCCTCATCACTGCCCAGTCAGCACTTTGATGACTCTGAATTCACACCCAAACCTGGATCATCACTGTCACAAGAGGTAGCAATATCACTGCAGTGGCAGGCCAGTTTGAATTATTTTCTTCTCGTGGACAACATACAGTTCTATTCTTTTCATGGAATCAGTAACTTAGAGTTTTGACTATGTCACAGTTTGTGTACAGAATGCTAATCAGAAACTTTTAAACTATCAGAGCAGTCCTGAGAGTTCTGTTCTCAATCCATGACATAATTCACGTTATTAATTCCATGAAAAGAAATGTGCAAAATGTTTCCCATAAACAAAAAAACAATACAAATAATTTTTCACATAAATATTTCTTCAGGTACAGTTACATGTGGATCATTTGGGAGTCTGAATGTCATTTCTCAAAATAGAAACATTATAAGCAGTTGATAATAAATATTTTCCTGTCCTCTTTATATTTGAATTATTTTAAGAAATACAGAAATGTTTTTGAAGCAGTTGGGCTGCCTCTGCCCATTTACCTGTATTTCTCACATGATTCACATTGTTTTGCATTATGCCTTGCTTTTCTGCATTATTTGTTCTTCTCCCCCACCCTATTTTTTTGTTCCCAGTCATTCCTCACATGGAATATATGAAATTCTTTGAAAAAAAACTATGTTAATGCCCCAGTTAGGGTAGCTTAATGCCAAAAAGTCATGAAATGCGGTGTTTGTGTTTCCAGCCCTAATTCCCCTCCCCTACCCTGCAGGCAGCAACAAGAAAAAAACATTATGGTTTCACCTCTCTTGTGTCTTCGCAAATAATGTGTGGGGTTTGCCTTATGGTTCTCATCAACCCTAACGGTCACCCCATTCCATCAATAAATAAGCTGAGATCTTTACAGTATATTAGAATGGGATGAACATTAAAGTTGACAACCTCCAAGGCACACACCATGCCTGACTTGTGAAGACACAAGATAGGTGAAACCATAATGGTTTTTCCTGTTGCTGCCTGCAGGGTGAGGTGGGGAACTAGGGTTGGAAACCCTAATACCCCATGTCCTGACTTTTTTGGTGTTAAGTCACCCTAACTGGTGCATTAACTTAGTTTTTTGCAAAGAATTTCCTTTCTTTTTGAGATAGTGGAATCATATCCTCATTTACACAGGACCCTTTGGGACCAGCGTGAACAGATGCAGTCATGCAGGGGCTGTTCAGCCCTGCACCAAGGGATTACTATATTCACCTACAGAAGTGCAGGGCCATTACAGGCCCTGCACTTATAGTACATGCAGCAATGGATATGAGGAAATCATGGGGCTGTCAGGTGGGCTGCCGAACCACAGGCCCTTCTAGTCCATGTGCTTGTACGTGGTCAGAGACACAAACACACAGGGCAAACAGTCCATCTGTCAGCCAAGGTACAGGCCCTCTAACCAGTCACAGGTGCAGAGGTACAAGACCCTATTCTAACAGAAGAGCTGTCTTCACTATATGGTACCTGGGCTCGTGCAGGCAACCCTGCAGCTTTCATTCCTAGGCTGCGAGGAGGATGTCGCATAACCGTGCCATCCCAGCACTGTCATCCCATGTAGTTGGGTAACTGAGCTCACCTACAAACTCAGTTCTCTACCACAGGATCACAAAGCATAGCCACTGGGGTGAAAACTGCCACTATACACAAAGTCTCATAATAATTATATATTTTTTTATTTTTAACAGATAGATAGATAGATAGATAGATAGATAGATAGACAGGCAGATAAAAAGATAGACAGATAGACAGCCAACGGAGGGCACATAAACACTGCAGTATCCCCCATTGCACCAGTACAGCATCATTATTGGGTATTGGCCCAAGTTCATAGTATATTGGTAGAATCCAGTACCTTCTGATCTCTGAGCATCAGAGGTGAGTGTGCAACCTATTAAGCACCCTACTCTGTAATTTATCAAACAAATGTATATCTATATAATGCAAATCTGAATCAGGTGGAAGGGCAACAACTTACTTTGCTCCTAAATTATCAGTCTTCCTGAAGATAATAAGCCTGTGTATCATCTGCATTGCTTCAATGGCCTCTTCTATATGTAAGAGTAATGACTGACGTGCGACCTGTGATTTCTTTCATCAAGTTTGTTGCCGCTGTTCATATTGTACTTTATTATATAATTTTATTGTATGCGCTATAGTTTATTCTGTCATGCATGTTTGAAAGTCAAGTTGAAAAGTATGTTAATGTTCAGATTTAACAAAAAGAACAAATTAAATATGTTACAGAGTATGATGACACAAAGGTGAGGTTTTACTAGGTATGGGGGACAAAACAAAACAGACTGTATAGTGAAAAAAACATTTGATAAATATCCTCACCTGAGAGATGGCGACATTTGGAAGAGGGATGGAAAGCATTTGGTCAGAAATGAAACTAACATGTTTAGACTTCTGCAAATTGAACAAGCCTCATTTGGCTTCTGTCTGAAATTGTGTCTGATATTGTATGTAATATTGTATCTAGACAGAGATAACCCTTCACACTATCAGCATGGAAACCCATCGAGGCCTGCCTGTCTGTCCTAGTGACCGTGTGGTAATTGAAAAAGAGGAAAAATGGCATTGCACAACAGCTATTGCAGCTCCCTTAAAATACTCCCCTCTCCAATGAAAGAGGAGGTGGCTTTCTTTGGTAGAATCAAATTTTTCTATCCATTCAACTATTACAGGAATGACCACAACATTTCAGACACTTGCATTGAATATATTGCAAATGTGTTTTGCATAAATAAAAGCTATGCTCACTTTCAAATGTGATCCTGAGATGCCAGTAGCAGTGCTGATCTGACATGTAATTTTACAATGGGCCAGTGATCGGCAGGGGGACAGGACCACAAAACATAATGGAAATTATCTATAATATGATGGGGGGACCTTGAAATTTAATTTTACAGCAGTCAGCAATTGGGTGGGGGCACTAGACACCAGAGATGTTATATGACAGTTGAGCAGGCACCCGGTGATTGATGGTGTGTGTGTGTGTGTGTGTGTGTGTGTGTGTGCGTCAAATGTCATTATTATTACAATGGACCTCAACATGTCATTTTACAAGGTACTAGCAATAGGCAGGGGTGACCACAAGACACCCGGAAAATTATCTACAATGTGATAGAGGGACCTTAAGATTTAATTTTACAGCATCTGGTGATCAGCTGGGGGGGCACTAGACACAAGCAATGTGATAAGACAGTTGAATCTTTTTTAGCTTCTCCTTGCTTAATGTGAAAAAAATAAAAAAAAACAGATTTTATTAGACATAATCAGTTATATTAAATGCAGGCATTCTCATTGCTGACTGTTGGAATCACTGATCATGCTAAAATCTGCATTTATCACACAGTAACACCCCCAACTGCTTTCAATTTCCCGATCCCATTCAACAGCATTGAAACTGTTCTGCATATGTGGAAGTTATCTCAAAGTCAAAATTGTGAGCAGACCATGGAAACTTTAAAAGCACACATTTTTCATAACAGAATAGCTTACAGACTACAAAACTCCCAAACATCAAAAATGTCTAAGAAATCCTTCCCCATCAGCCTACACAACCCTTGCAAAATTTCGCATTTAAAAGCTTTCAAGTTTTTTTGTCTAGACAAGAGCAAAAATTCAGTAAAAGAAACACCATTGAAATCAGTGGAAAAACTGTATTTTATTCACACTTCCATATTTCTAAAACTTCTGAACCAATTTACAAAACACTTTCAGGGATTGTAGAGTCTGTGATAGACACTAATTACTGAAAGTTTAATGTAAATTTGTAAAACCACCATTCTACAAGCCACAAATAACAAATCTTATTTAATATAGAACTCACCAGCCACTATAATGATTGTTTACCAAGAAATTTAAAAGTCTACATATTTCTGTTTGATATTTGCACCCCACCAACACACATGGAATGCATGCTATGGAATGCAGTAATTCAAAATTCTGAATAATTCTGCTGGCAGAATGTTCGTTCCCCTAAATGCAAACTTGCAACAGAGGGCCTCCTATGATCCAGGGCATCAACTGCATTGTCTGCAGGGTAAGCAGCCAAGCTTTCCCTGATAAGGAAGTCCAGTAAAGCTTGGATGGGGACTTTTAATGGTAGCAAAGGAACACTAGAAATTAACACTATGAGCAGTGCTTCATATAATTATAATAACTGTTTTCCCATTTCCCCATAGAATATGTAATTTTCCATAATAAAGGAGTATTTATTATAGCAGACATGCATGGATTCCCTTACTCTGCGCATGCGCCCACAGCAATTCCTCATTTCCTGACTGCTTGCCACTCGCTGAAACACTAATGGACATTGAACCACCACCCAGAGTCAGTGGTAAGTAATAAAAAAACTTTAAATGGACCACAGAGACTTCAGTTAACTTTCAGTTGCCAACAAGATAAAAAAAAACTTTAAATAAATAAAGAAAGGCAATCGCGGCCACACACTGCAACTTAACCAGACCATGGCTGCACAGCAACTTTTTATTTTATACAATTGCTTAGGTGAAAAAAGGAAACCCACCAATTATATAAAATAAAATATGGGTTGGTGTGTGTAGACTTGAAGTTTGCACACATCTTAGGGGTTAGGTGCTATTCATAAACCCCTCGAGCGTCACTCTCAGGATTTATCTAGCATCTAATCCCTTAGGTGTGTGTAAACGTGTCGTTACACACACTAACTCATACCTTATCCTATATTTAATGTATGTATGTAATGAGAGAATGCTGTGGTTATTGGTAAAGAACAGTTAATTAATCATTTATTTTCAGTAAGGAGTTTCGGGAGTTTTACATTTTTAAGGCCTAGCTGAATGTTTTATAAGGGCAAAAATGGCTGTCCTTTAGAAGATTTTTAATATTTGAAAGTCCTGAGAGGCAGATGAAAGCATTTGAATGTGAATAATGTGGCTGATTGGTACTTTTGACTTGCTTCATTCCAAGATTAGCTCATGAGATCAAATATAATCAATAATGTAATAATGTAACTGTATTATTAATAATATATTTTCCATAACATTTTTAGAAAAAAAGTTTGAATAACTGAAATGTGTACATGTTTAGTTCACATTCAGACTAATTAAATAAGTTCGAACTTATTGTATGTTTGTAATCATAATCATTTGAAAAACGAAAACAATAAATTCACAAAAACTGCAACATACTTCATTTCATTTTCAGTAATCCCAATATCTGCAGAAGATAAGTAAGCAATAAGACATGATGAGGTATGCATTAAACAGTTCTAGTGCATAACTAGGGGCATAGTGAGGCACAAGGCTGCAGGCCAAGTGCGTTCAGTCCCCTAGCTGTGCATTAGAACTATCTAATGCACATTCCTAGGGTGACTTATTGTGCTTATAAAATAGATGTGTTTATTCTACATGAGGTTTCTAATTTAAGCCATACATTAAACACTTCTCATGCACGGCAAACAACGAATCACATTACTTGAAATCCATTGCCCATTTTATAATAAATAAGAAACCAAGGTCCCCATATTCAGAGATGGCTGTTAGCACCATGCAGCTGGTAGTGCTGCATGGTAAATAGTATTGGGCAACCCCTGCAATATTCAGAGAGCTAGCATGTTGTTACTGGATCACACTAACTGTCTGAATATGGGTCTGTGCCAGTTAAGCACATAGTGACTATGCACTCTGCTAACACAGCCTGAGGCAGGTGAACCCACTGGAGATAGCACTGTACAAGTGGGTTAGCACTAGGCCTTCTCTGGGCTATATTCAGGCCTAGCATGCTAATGAGTCCATTGGGCACGCAAGGTGCTAAGGGGCTGTTTACATGCCAATTATGATCTTATTAACATGCTGTACAGCCCCTTTCTATCCATGCTGTGCTTTAGAAAAATGGATTTCCCAGTGTCTAGTGGTCCCCCCCCCACCTCCTCGATCACCCATGTTGGTATTTTTTTTGTTTCCTGGCATCTAGTGGTCACGACACCACCCAAACAGTTGTACATCCCCAATCCTGAGCCATCGACTCTGTACTCACTGTGCCACACCCCACCTTACCTCACACACTGGTACATACTCCTGGACAGTGACAGGGACTGGCACTGTCCTCTGCTCACCTTCTTGGACAGCTGTCTTCAGACTGTCAGTGAGTGTTTGCGAGTACAAAACACCTGTGATCACTCACTGATAGACAGATAAAAGCTGGCCAAGGAGGTGAGTGGAGGGCTTTGTTGGTTGCTGTCACTGTCCATGAGTATGGCTGAGTGTCCAGGGTGAGGCTAGGGTGTATGGTAGTGGGTATGGAATGGATGCTTTAGAAGGTGGGCTTTGCAGCTGTTTGGAGGATAGGGGAACATAAAGCATAATACCAACAGGCCTTTTTGGGGATTGGGAAGACCACAAGGAACAGAGTATACACAGAATAATAGCAGCATGGATGATCATGGGGTGGGGACCACTAAAAACCTGGAAATATACAAAATGATAATGGAATGGTTGGGTAACTTGGGTGTGGTGGATCACTAGATGCGATGGAAAATACTGTAAACAGCATGGACATTTGGAGGTTTCATCAAGTTAAGGGCAGGATTTCAGCATCAGTAAACATCACTGCAATGGTGGATGCTCAGCCCTGCTGAAACTGTTGAATATACCGTTGCACACATTATGCTTGAGAAAGCTATCATTTTTTTTTTTCCAATTGTTTAACCAGGTGAGACACACTAAGCTGAAAGCTTGTTTACAGGTGCAACCTGGGAGCACAGGGAAGTTAAGTGACTTGCTCAGGGTCACACAGTATGCAAGTGGGGGCTGTGGGATTCAAACCCAGGTCTCCAGATTTGCAGCTCAGAGCCTTAAACCACTGCACTATACTGCCTCCATTTTAGCCTGCCTACTGGAACAAGAGGTAGGGCTACCACTTGCAGTGCCAACAACCTTGCTTCAGGGAATGAGCCTAAAGGAGGCAGTGGTGACACTCCTCCTTAAGAAATCTTCTCTCGAACCGTATTGTCTTGCCAACTACAAACTCATCTCTAATCTTCCCTTCATGGGTAAGGTTATTGAGAAGGTGGGCACGCTGCAACTGGAAAACCATCTAGCAGTCCATGACATCTACGATCCCTTCCAGTTGGGATTTAGGAAAAGGCATAGTACTGAGATGGCCCTTGCTTGGGTGTTCAATGACCTCCTTATAGTGATAGATCAGAGGAGCCATACCATTCTGGTCCTCCTTGATCTCTCCACAACATTTGACACCATGGACCATGGGATACTGCTAAAGTACCTGCGATTGATCAGTGGCCTGTCAGGGGCAGTCCTCATGATTCCATTCTTTCCTCACTGGCAGGTCTCAGAGGGTAGTGTCTGGGATCTATTCCTTGAATGATTTCTCTCTACCATGTGGGGTCCTACAGGGCTCTGTGCTGTCACCCATGTTGTTTGTGGTGTACATGTTGCCACTGGGGGACTTTGTAAGATTATATGGTTTGAGTTTTCACTGCTATGCAGATGATACTCAGCTATACATGTCCTTTGCACCTGAACAGGATGTAGCAGTCTCGGCATTTAACAACTGCCTGTCTGAGATCCAGGACTGGGTGATTGCCAACTGATTGAAACTGAACCCAGACAAGACTGAGGTTTTGGTTGTAGACCCGGGTCATCAGGTACAGGAGCCTTTGGCAGGGTAGTCCTCCAATCTTATACTTAGGGACTGTGAGCTGAAGAACTCTGTACAAGTGTGGAGTCTAGGCATTATTTTTGATGAGGGGTTGACCCTGAAGTCTAAGGTGTCCTCCGTCGTCAAGACCTCTTCTTACCATCTGAGGAATATTGTCCAGATTAAGCACCTGGTTCCACCTGATGATTTTCCAACTTTGGTTCATGCCTTTGTGACCTCTTGCTTGGATTACTGTAATGCCCTGTACCTATGGCTACTGGTGGTTGATAGCTGCCATTTGCAGCTGGTGCAGAATGCAACAGCCAGGTTACTAACAGGGCTTCCTTGAACTAGCCATATAATGCCTGCGTTGAGCAAGCTGCACTGGCTGCCTTTTCAATGGCAGATCACCTTCAAGGTTAGTTTGCTGACCAAAAAAACTCTACATGGACAGGGACCGGGTTATGTTCAAGAGCTTCTTTGCCCCTACTGCCCCTCCCAACTTCTCTGCTCGACCGAAGAGAGATTGCTGGAGATTCCCAGGGTATGGTTACAGACATCTGGGGCTTGTGCATTTTCATTTTCAACCCCCACCCTGTGGTATTCTCTACCTTGTCAGGTATGTGAGTGCCAGACTGTGGAGAGTTTTAAAACTGCTTTGAAAACATACTTATTCATGCTCGCTTTCTCCATCAACTGATTGGTATGGATTCTGTTATCTTAGTGCATTTTAACTTATCTGTTTTTAATGTTTATTAACTTATTATTGTTAAAGCACTTTGATTTTAAGAATTGCAGTCTACTAATAAAGTTATTATTATTATTTTTATCATAAGTGTTGGAAGGTTGGCCGTAAGGAGGAAGATCAAAGATCTGAGTGACTGGCTTCCTCCACTGAGGGGTGGGATATGGATGCCCGGTGTGCAAGTGACACCCAGTGGAGGCTGGGTCTATACCACGCTGGGACCACACCTAAAGGGGAGAAGATGACAGTGGACATTTGTGGATCATGTGTGGGTGTGTGCATGATCCATGCTTACATCATTTCCCATCCACAATTCCATGGGAAACAAAGCCAGAAAAACCCTTGAACCAGTAGCATGATGATGCCTCTGGACCCCACCAGAATGAGACCCCAGGTGCAGCCTCAGTTAGGGCTTCTAGGTGGATGTCAGTCTCTCCCCTCAGGGAGCTCCACAGCAGGGGGAAAACTGTGGGCCACCCAGTGTGGGTGACTTTGGGGAATGCCGGGTGGGTGGTCCAGGTACCAAGAGAAAGGGGGTACATCCATTGCCTGTCACCTAGGTCATAAAAAGAACTGAAAAAAATGTCTCTCTTCTGCATAGGCACAGTGATATATTCTGCATAGTCATGCTTTCAGGATAGTGTGGTGCACCTGGCACCTCTGAATGTGGGTTCTGCTGCAACCACTGGCACTATTCATGGTTAGCATGGTGTTAACCTGCTTAACGCTGCAGTAACACTTTGAAATATATGGATCAATAATGCATACTGTAGGTGAATGCTGACAATGTAATTAAATGTAGTAATAATGTTGATTAATATGAATAAAGATATCCACCTACAAAGGCACCAGAAACACCACACCTGTTACACAAGCATAAGCATCATGCTCTATATTGTTCAATCACAAGCAGCATACAGTATATCATTCAGTACTGCACAATACACCTGGAAAAAAACAGGTAAATCCAGAGTTTTTCGTACCAAGAGTTTTCTACCTCAGGCAGAGCTTCCATTCCTCAGTAGCTGACCTTAACAGTACTTCTACCTTAAATCACCACATACGGTATGTATTAAAGGGTGACTTACCAGGTCACTCTTACTGTGAAATAGTCTGAAAGTCAAAGACAAACTGATTAAAGAAATACTGTATTGTGTATGCTGTGAGACAGATCACATCATGAGGGTACCTGCACACCCACATGGCATTACAATTAGATAGTTCTAAATAAAAGTAAAATAAATGAACACAAATACTCACCTCACCATTTACAAGCCCACACAATATAAAATGCATGTGCTTATGACACTGATATCAACAATTATGTCATACTGTAAAAAAGGAGCACACCAGTACTGTACATTTACAAAGTGATGCACTGTATGTAAGAGCAAACACACAAAAATATAACAGGCATCTGTAGGTGATAGGGAAGCCACTATTCAGAAACACACCCTTGCCAGATGTAAGATCATGTACTCTACTAAGCTGGTTACATATGTTGGTCACACCCTCTCCCCATTAAGATTAAATTTAAAAAGGCAACCAGAGAATCATTGTTAGACACTGCAGCTCATACATTACTATAAATGGAGATTGGGATGTTTGAGAGAGGAGATTTGTGATGTTATATATATTGGAGTTTGACTAGAAACATAAAAAGGTGTTGTCAAAGAAAGACTTTCAGTTCATCATAACTATCCATTTTCCTATCTTAGTAAAAGTTACTGTATGTACCCATGGCCCTCTGATGCAAGATAACCAAACAGTAACAGATCCAGAGATGATGGCACAGGCCATTAATGAATGTTTGACATCTGTGTTTAATAAGGACAAAGGTACAACTCATTCTATTAGAGAAAATTACCCTTCCCCCTGCATATTTTTCTCTATCCCAGGTGCTACATTATATGAACTCAAGGGTATTAAAGCAAATACCTCCCCTGGGCCAGACAATATGCATCCATTATTTCTGAAAACTATGGCTTAATCCCAATCCCTCCCACTCTACACTCTATTTAACAAATCATTGACATCTGGGACAGTTCCCTTGGACTGGCTCAAAGCAATAGTCATACCAATTCACAAGACGGGAAACAAGGGTCAAGTTGAAAACTACAGACCTATAAGTCTGACCTCAATATGCTGCAAAATAATGGAAAAATTACTAAAATTAGTGATTGACAATGAAGCCAAAATATTACTGATTCAGGATGTTTCCCAGCATGGTTTTATAAATGGCCTATCCTTTAACACTAACTTAATCATATTTTATGAGGAGGTAAGCAGAAGCCTTGATGATGGCTCCCCATATCATGATATTATGTTCAATCTTGGCAAAGCTTTTGACAGGGTTCCACATGACCTTCTGGTAAACAAATTATTAGGTATGGGCATTAATAACCACACAGTTAGATGGATTCAAAACTGTCTCAGTAACAGAACCCAGAGAGTCAGAGTTGAATGGGGTGTTATCAAGCACCAGTGATGTGAGTAGTGGACTCTGTGATTGGCCATGTGTTGTGTGGCCGCTTTGTTTCAGATATGGATTCTGGCATTACAAGCAACTTGACAAAATTTGCAGACAACACCGGAATGGGGAGAGTAGTGAATAGTTTTGACAATAGTGCAGCACTTCAAAATGATTTAAACACAATACAAAAATTGACATAAACTAATGAAATGACTTTCAATCCTGATAAATGTACTGTATTACAGTTTGGTAGGAATAATCAGAAGTTCAAATACACATTAAATGCGAACATTTTGAAATTAGTAAATAAAGAGCGTAACCTGGGAATTGTAATAAATAACTCGCTCTCCTCAAATGATCATTGTCCCCAAGCTGCCAGGAAAGCAACTCATGTTATTCATGCAATAAGATGCTCATTTGTTTCTAGACAACCCCATTGTACTATCCAGAGATACAAAACATATGTGATGCCTTATCTGGACTATGGTTCCCCCTTTTGGTGCCCCTACTTGAGGAAGGATATAAATCTCATGGAGAGGCCATAAAATTGTATTACAAAAATTATTTCAGGTCTTCTTAACACCGCCTATGAATCTAGATTGATCAAACTGGGCTACTGTATCTAGCCGACAGGAAAGGGGATGTAGCAGTGATTTCTTGTTTCTCTTAATATTCTTAATAATAAGGATTTAGTGGATGAGCTTGGCATTACGTTTAACAATAGAATCTCACACCTAATGCCTCATAATAAACAACTTATAGCACACAGAGCAAAAACAAACAAAAGGGCACATTTTTTCACTATAATGGCAGCCAGACAGTGGAACTTATTACCAAGTTCACTAGTTGATTTCAAGTCATTTGAGTGTTTCAAATGCAAATTAGATGATTATGTTCTCCAGTCCAGACCCTGAAAATGACCCACCTGGTGGTGGGAGACAGTCTTGATTGGCCTCGGCCTTCTTTTTTCTAAATAATCAAGAAACCCTTGGTCTTGCTTAGGACATGTATCCATTGGCAGATCATCCTCACTGTCCCATCTCTCTACCCAGTTCTTTGCCTTAGTTTTCACCAATCTCTTATAGCTGTCACATGTTTTTATAAGCCTGTCACTCATGGAATTTAGCACATCCCTTCGCAAACTCTTCCATCTATCCACCACCAGTTCTGTAAATAAACACTCTTGTCCTTCCTGAATGTAGCCCCACCTACAAGTTTATACTAATAACTCCTAATTGCTGATCCCTTACTATGATTCAACATGTCCCAGTACAGCTCTTCTCCCTTGGGAAAGGGGATGACAGGATCCGGCTGCCCGTGTGCAACCTGGGTGAATACGGATGACAGCACAGCAGGGTCACTCAGGGAGAGGGACCCCATATGGAGGACACTGGGGGTGTTTCCATGGAGGTGGAATATACACATCACATCCATGGCACACACAGTGGGTCCTGAAAGAAAAAGAGAAAAACACCCTGGCCTCAGGATGACACCCGATACCCTGTAGGCTATGTACTGGTAATCAGATACCTACATGGAGGTCCTCTGGCAGAGGGTAAGCAGAAGCGAGATTAGCCCTGGAGAAACTGAGTGATGGGGTTGGAAGAAGTTTTCAGATGTGGTGGCCAGCCAGCGTAAAGTAGGTCGTAGCAGTAGTAGGTTTTATTTGTATAGGAGCCCTTTTTCAGAGACCCAGGACACCTTACAGAACAGTACAAAAATAATAACATACATTTATGTAAAACAATATATAACTCATACATGATGCAGTTTAAAAACCCATGACTCATAAAACTCAGCAGGGATGATGACTAGTCCTAAAAGAATCAATCCCCAAAGACTTGCTGATACAAAACATTTTCAGACTCCCATTCCACTCCACTGTGGGGTTGTCTCTGAGGCCTTTCAGGAGGGAATACCATAAGAATAGACCAGACACCTCAAAGGCCTGGTTACCCAAGGTTTTTAGCCTGGCCCTCAACACAGCTAAGTGGCCCACCTCGGTAGAGCAAAAAGAGTGCAAGGACATGTGAGGATGCAGGACCTCTAACAGATAGCCAGTAACCAACCTATGTAGGGCCTTTTAAGTTAGAAGATCAATTTTAATTGACATATGTCACTTTATCAGCAGTCAGTGCAGTTCACGCAGTGCCGTAGACATGACTTAACCAAGAAAGGTTGGTTAGCAGCCTAGCAGCTGCATTGTGCACTAACTGCAGGCACCACACCATATTCCCACTGACCCCGTGGTATAAAGCATTACAGTAGTTAAGATGGTAGACCACAAGTGCATGTATGAGTGTCATTTGGTTCCTGATTGGGGGATAAGGAATTTAATCTGGCTGACGTTCCACAGATGGCAAAAGCCACTTTGGATGACAGCTGACTCCAGAGCCTCAAATGTCAGCCTTTCATCCATGATGACCCTTGGATTTCTTACATTAGTGGCAGCTCTAAGCTTAGACAAATGGAGTTGAAGCCCTGTCTCGGTACCGGTGACTGCCACACTCCCCCTGTGGCCCAGTTCAATCACCAATACCTCAGTGCTGTCATAGTTGAGCCTCAACTAGCTCAATGACTTCCAATCCTGGATCTCAGCCAAGTACTTATTAAGCACATCAGCCACACCCAGCATACTCAATACAAAAGAACAGGTATAAGTGGTTGTCATCTGGATAACAGTGAAATCCCAGCCTATACCTTCCAATGATCCCACCCAGGGGCAGTGTATAGAAACACAGAAACTGAATTTGATGGCAGATAAGAACTGCTTGGCCCATCCAGTCTGCCAACTTATTCCTATCTACACTGTGCCTGATTAACAGCTTTCTCCCACCCCCTTCCTTTCTGTTATGATTCCCTTATGCTTATCCCATGCATTCTTGAACACCAGCAGTGTTTTCACCCTCACCATCTGTGCTGGAAGATTGTTCTGGAAATTTACCACTCTTTCTGTTAAGAAGTACTTCCTCACACCTCTCCTGAATCTACCACTTCCAGCTTCGTAGCATGTCCTCTTATTCTTGAGCACCTTTTCTTCTGACAAATACTTCCCTCCTGTACCTTATTTATCCCATTAGGTATTTTTTTTTAATCAGTATGTTTTATTGAAGAAAAGGATGATTGTCTTAACATTATACAGCAAGGTCAAATTCATTTTACAGGCACAGAGATATAGTTGGTAGGAGAGACATTAAGCGTACATGCACTACATGTGTGCATCATTGGTAATACATAAACACTTGGCACTGATAAACAAGATCTCTGGTCCTCATACTCTATTGGTTACCGTAAGATGTAGGATATAGCATGTAAGATGTGGTGTGTACTCTGGAGGAGGGTGGTGATGGGTGTAAATTTTGTGAGGAATAAGGTATATGTATCAGTTGTCTAATTAATAAGGAGTAGAGTTTCTAGAGTCGCCCATTTTCTCTGGTACAGTGTGGTACTGTTGAGGCTGGAGTGTATAATTTTTTCAATTCTCAGGTTCTCTAGTATTTCTCTGTGTCACTCTGGATAGGTTGAAGTTATGTCATCTTTCCAGTGTCTGAGTATAATTTTCTCTACTGTGGTGGCTATAAGGGCCATCTGGTATTTCTTGGACCCATGCAGTGGTTCACTGTAAAAGTTTAGGAGGCATTTTTGGGCTGTGAAGGCATCTTTGAGTCCTAGTAGTAGATCTAGGCAATGTCTTATGCTGTGGCATAAGGGCTCAGATTTCAGGAAATCCCATAATATGTGTGTGACGAGGCCTGTGGCCATCTGGAATAGTGCGCAGTTAGGTGATTGTAGTTGGCCCAATTTGTGGAGTCTGGCTGTGGTGTAGAATAGGTCTTGTGATATTTTAACCTGGGTTAGTCAGTGGCCATTGAACTTTAGGTGTTTGTGTTGTTGCTCAAATTGCTTGCTCTAATATTGGGGTCCTTGAGTTCAAGGAATTGTAATATCCAATATGGGCAGGCATTGTGATCCAGTGGGGGGTATGCTCCATCACTAACTGATAGTAAATCAGAGATGTGTGCTGCTGCTGATTGGCAAGGTTTGTGACAGCGTTCAGGGGTAAGTGGGATGGGAAAGGACAGGGTCATCGTCCTAGGGCTGCTGAAATTTAGTGGCAGATCTGCATAAAGGAGAAGGGGAATAGTTTATTGCTAGGAAAAGCTTCCTGGAAGGTGTTATATGAAATGAAGTTGTTATCTGCAATTAGCTGTCCTAGGTGTGTAGGCATGGGCTCACCGAGGAGCATGTAGGTGAGGGTATTGTTCTGAATCTTGAAGTTGGGGTTGCCAGTTATCTGCTGATCCAGTAAGAATAGTAGATTTATCTTAAGAGTTATAAGTAGCTGTGTGCTGGCTAGGTGGGAGACTCCTAGCGGGGTCTGTTTGAGTGTAGGTGGTAATTTGGCATGTGGGATATTTAGCAATGCCCTCAGATTTATCTTTTCACTGCAAAGTAGGTCTCCTTCTATTAGTAGCCACTGGGGGCTGTAGGAGGGGGTGGGGTCCTCCACTGGCATTGAGGTCCGTTTCAAGAATGTCCCTTCATGGAGCACCAAGTAGTAGAGAAAGAAATCGGGGAGCTGTAGGAAATACTTTTGTTTCTTTGGGACTAGTATGTGATATGCCCTTTGGGGGCATTGTTCTCCCTTAGGAATGCTGAAAGAATTGATTTTAGCTTAATGAACCATTTGTTTTGTATGACCAAATTGGTCATGGCTAGTGGGTACAGCAATCTTGGCAATATATTCATTTTGATCATGTTGATTCTGGTCCATAGGGTGAGGGGAAGTGCCAAACATCAGTTGAGGTCTTGTTTGATGGAGGTCAGGAGGGATTCTAAATTTAGGGTGTGAATGTTTTTATAATGGGGTGTGACTTGGATGATGAGGTATTTGATGGAGCATTGAGATCAAGTTCCCTTCCAATGTGGGAGTTGTGCTTTAATTGCTTGCTCTGTAGTTTATTGGTAAAATGCTGGTTTTGGACATGTTGACTTTGTAGCCTGAGATTTGCTTGTACTATGATATGAGGCAGCTGATATGGATTCGGAAGGATTCTCTAGGTGGAAGAGTATGTCATCCCCGTACCTAGATATTTTGTATCTGTGTGATCCTACTTTGATCCCTTTTACTTTGTCACAATTGATTATTGCCCTGGTAAGTGGCTCTAGACAAAGATTGAAGAGGTATGGGGAAAGAGGGCATCCCTGCTTTGTCCCTCTGTGCAAACGGAATGGGGTTGAAGTGGTTCCATTGCACCTGACCATAGTGGATGAGTTGGAGTAAAGGAGCCTTGCCTAATCTATGAACTCTGTGGGGAACCGCAATTGTTGTAAGGTTGTGTATAGGAATGGCCAGGAGACTCTGTAAAAGACTTTCTCTGCATCCACAGCCATCAGTACCGCTTGTGTATCTGAGTCCCCCAGAAGCAGAGATTAGGTGGTAGAACTTTCTCACATGGTCTGATAGTAGATGCCCCTGCAAGAACCCAACCTGCTCAGGTCCAATCAAAAGGTTCCAGACCTTTCTCACTCTGCCGGCCAGTATTTTAGCAAGACTTTTAATGTCTGTGTTTAGTAAGGAGATAGGTTTGCAATTTCCTATTTGTTCTGGATCTCTGCCAGGTTTTGGAATAACTGTTATGATTGCTTGTTGGAAGGAGGGGTGTATGGAGGGGCACTGGTATGAGGTGCTAAAGAGTTCTGTCAGTTGGCCGGTGAGGAGTCCTTGAAGCACTTTATAGAAATTTATGGAGAAGCCATCTGTCCCCAGTGCCTTGTCAGGTGACAGCTCTGAGATGGCTGTCTGCACGTCATATGGTGCTATCTCCACACCTAGTCTACTTTGTATGTCTCTTGGCAGTATGGGTAGGTTGGCTGCCCTGAGGAATTGGAGTACTATTTGGCCGAGTCGGGGTGCATGGGGTCTGCTGCGTAGAGTGTGCAGTAGTAGTTGGCAAATGCATTTGCTATGTTTTTGGGTTTGGAATTTAAGGTTCCATGTCATAACGGTGATCGTCAAACAGCGATCATCATCATTAGAGCAAGTGCACATTGCTTGAAAGCAAAACAGCGATGTACACTCCCAGTGATTAAAGCAACAACACGAGCGAAAACAAAAAAAATGTATTTATCTGGGGGGTTGTGCCCCCCTCACCCCCCATGGGGGGCTTCACCCCTGCACCCCCTTACTTTAGATCGTGAACTCCAGGGGGTGTGCATGTCGAGGAGGGGAAGACACTTGTAAAAGAAAAAAAAAACTCCCGCCCGTGAAGTATAAAAAAACTGTACCCCTCCCCAGCCCTCAACTCTGCACCTACTGCACTGAAGCCAGCCACCCTCATAGCTACACCACATGGCCAGCTTGGCAACACCATGCCACACTACTGCCCCGATACTTTCTTCCTTATCTCTCCCCTTCCGGTCACCATCCTACGTTGTCACTTTTTGTTCCTCACTACCCTATATCCTTGCTCGTCTTCACTTGCTACCCTTTCAGGGTAGCTCACATAACAGGTGCTGAAATTTAGTCACTCATACTGTATTCGAGTCATTCAATTTCAGTCACCCATATAATGGTATACCAGAATTTAAGGGTGACGATGGGGAGGGGTGAGTACCTTTCATGACCATGATTGACTCCTGATGTTTCAGTCGCAGTGAGAGGAGTTTGCTGTTTTTTTCACCTTGGTCTATGTATTTGATTTTTGCTCTGAATATCATGAATTCTGTCTGCTCTCTGACTAGTTCATCATATTTGACTTTGACTGAGTTCAAGGATAACCACTCCTCCTCATTTCTGATTTGGAGATTGTACATTTCCTTTGCCTAATTTCTTGGAGTAAGGTCACAGCTTCACGTTCCTTCTTTCACTTCTTACTTGCGGCTAGTCAAATGCATTTCCCTCTAATGGTGCAGTTATATGCCTCCCATACAAGTGCGTAGTCCTCCACCTTGCTCACATTGTCTTTAAAGAAGTTAGATGTGTGGAGTTTGAGTTTTTCTAGAGTGTAGGGGTCCTTCAACATGTTGTTGTTGATTCTCCAAAGTTTATCATTGGCTCTAGTGGTTGATGGGGCAAGGCTGAGTAAAATCAGGACATGGTCTAAGACCACTTTGGCTAGGATATCACATTTGAGTGTATTCATGAGTAGGGTTGCTTGATTAGGAAGCAGTCTAGGCATGAGACTACATCTGCTGACTATTGTAATAAAATATCTCTGATTGCTACCTGATGTGGTACTCGTGTACCTATATTATGACTGCTGTGATCTATCTATTGCCAAGTGTGCACCAGTGAATGCCTGTAACACTGGTTGCTTTTTTTAATCTAAGTGTTTTGTACTGTACTCTTTTGTTTGCTGTGATGTATTGCTCTCTTGACGAGGTGCCTTTGTAAATGAGTCTATGACTCAAAGGGTTGTAAACCGATGATCTAATAAATAAAATAAATAAATAAATAAATACTGGTGAGAGGAATGTATATTCATGGTCTCCTTGGTGAGGATTCTTCATGGTTCTAGAAGACCAAGTGAATAATGTAGTTCTTTGACAACTTGTTGGTTTGGTGTGTGGCCCTTTTGAGTGACGTGGATCTGTCTAGAGCTGCATCCTGGACTGAGTTCCAATTTCCTGTCAGTGTAGTTGGAAGGGTAAAGTGACCCAACAATTCTGTCAGGACAGTAGTAAATACCTTCGGACTATCTCTGGTAGGGCTATAGATGGAGGCAAGTATAAGTTTGGTTCAGTTGAGCACCCCACGTAGTATGATAAATCGCCCATCTGGGTCAGCCTGTTTTTGAAGAAGGTGGAAGGGGGGGTGTTCCAATGGACTAGAATGGTCATACCCACCTTTCTGTTATCCTTCCCAGATGCTTATACCTGCCGCACCCATTGCGTCCTCCAGAGGTTAGCTTGGTGTGAGGATGTATGTGTCTCTTGCAAGAATGCAATATGAACTCCTAATTGTTTTAGGTGTCTTAGTATTTGGTATTGTTTTTCCTTGGATTGTGCACCCTTGATATGCCATGTGATTAGATTGTGTGTTGTGAGGCTCATTTTATCTTGCTGTGATGTGGGTCAGTGGACTTGTATGGTGTGTAATTATGTGGTGGTGGAGGTGTTTGTTTCCCAAGTATATGTGATGTATTCCCTAATATATCCTTAGTATGTAGATTGGTTGAGTGATTGGTGGTGTTCTGTTGTACGTACTGTATATCCCATCCCTATAAAAGTACATTAGGATCCTGATCTTTGTGTAACCTTGCTGATTGACTGCATGTGATGCTGAATAATTGGTAATATACTCTACTTTAAGAAAGCTAAGAAAAAGTTTACAACTGCTTTTGGTTGAGTATAGTACAGTCTGTGAGAATGCTACTAATAAAATATCCATAAGTAAAAGGCTAAGGTTCCACAAAAGTAAAAATAAAAGGAAAAGCCTCATGTTTTGGCTCAATTGTGCAAATGATAAAAGGTAGCATGTACCAGAGCTTGGCTCCCAACCTGTGGAAACAGATGGGAACCAGAAACAAGGGAAAGTGTACTCGTACACTGGACCATTCAGGGCTATCGTAAGTTCGAGTCTTTGGCCAAAAATTCCATGATCTCAGTCTACAGTTATTTATAACTGATCAGGAAAATCCATAGTAGGTGATCTTGTCGTCATGTGAGACAGATAGGTAGTGTCCCACGGATCAAGTACAGTTACTTGCATTGTTTGAGGAGGTGGTCGGTTAGATGCTCATAATCCTCTGGTTTAAACAGCATTAGGTTTGGGTTGCTTAGGATTGCCCCAATGGAGGGAGCATTATGGTCGGGGCTGCATATATTACTGTCCCTGTCCTGTGTTGAATAAGTAGCTCTGCATTTAGAGGATGAATATTGGTAGATCTGTGTCCAAGTATGGCTCTTTTCGAGAGCTAAGAAAGGTGAATCACTGTAATGATATGCTGGTCCCTTTTTGTGGTTATATCCATATCTATGGGAATTCTTTGTTGGGTGTACTAGATCAGAGCCTGTGGTTGCCAAAAGACACATATACTCTGTGGGTATACCATTTCCACAGTGATGGGAACACATCGAAGACCATCACAGTGACAAAATTGACATTTCGCTGTGATGGTCTGCTGGTTTCCCGACGCTGCTGTCTCTGGGGTGTCCGTACCTCTCCCCTGAATGAACTCCAACTCTAAAGCATGGGGGATGCAGGGAGCAATGTCCAATGCAAAAAACACACTTTTACATAACTCCCCCTCTCCCTCTACTTTCAGCAACCAGAGAACTCCTCACTCCAGTCCAACCTGGGCTTGTGGCTTGTGCTGCAACCTTCGGCAGGCTGCCAGCACCCACCGGCCCACCTGGCTCTCCTGCCTAAGGTACGTTAATTCTCTTGTGGCTGAGCACCGCTTCCTGATCACCTTTCTTCAGCTTCCTCGCCTGCTATTGGGGAACCTCTGCTCATTGGGCATCCAAGATTGGTCCGCACATGCAGCTTCCTGGACAATCTTCCCAGATTCACAGACTAGAAATATTGATTCTCTGAACCTGCTTTTTCTCCCGCCATCCTGCCCCAACCCTGACCGCTATTAAATGCGATTCCTCCCCCGCCTTCCTTTGGTCACTCCCCCCCTTCCTGCTCCTGATTTTCCAGCCATAGTGCTCTAACCTCGTAACTTGAGCCTATCTGGAACTCACCCTGCCTCTGCCTCCAGGGCTTCTAATTCCCCAACACCACACAATTTTCTATTTCTCCCTCCACCTATTTCTCATTTTTCTCCTCAACATACATCTAACTTTCGCCTTTAACCTTTTCTCATCCCTCCCCCAACAATGCCCTCCCTATCTGACCTCCTGCTTTTCTGTATCACTATGCTTGTGTTCACTGCACTCACTGGGCACCCTCAAGGAGATCCTCACCCGCCTTCCCTCTATATTGAAGAATACTCTCACCTCAGCCCTTACTGCACAAGTACTTCCATGCTATTCTGCAACATATTAGTTGCACCCAAGCAGGATGGCCCTGCCTGGCACACCTGTTCCCCACAACAGGACACCCTACAGAGGCCTTCTCTATTTCCACTCCCCCTCATATTCGTGTCTCACACAGACAAGTCCATAACCAGGGCTGCCCTAAATCAACTACGTAAAAGCTACTACAAATCATTTAAATCTTACATTGCTCACCTAGCCCTGCTACTTCTCTTCCTCTCTGGCAATATTTATTCCAATCCAGGCCCTCCGCAAAAGCTGGGTGTGGGCATCAAAAATGCAGGCACATTAACTTTCGAATCATTCAATATCCACAGCGTTGTCACAAAGCTGGATAGCCTACAAGCATGGGTAACTCTCCAAAAACTGATGTCTTGTCTGTAGTTGAAACCTAGCTCTCCTCCAAACTTCCTGATGCTGCTGTCAATCTCTCAGGTTATATGATCTTTCTAAATGCAGGGGAGGTTGTGTGGTCTATCTCAGGGACAACTTACATTGTATAGCCCTGCAGTTACCCTGCCTAGGTCCACACATGCAGGTCCTTGGCATAAAGTTCTCCTGAGTGCCCATAACAAAACACTCACCCTGCTATCAGTCTATTTTTCCCTTAAAAACTCAGACCATTGCCTCCAAGCAATTATTGACTGCCTTGGAAACCTAAGCCGCACCTCAGAAACCATTCTCCTTGGTGACTTTAATATAAATTGGCTTGCCCCGATGCCAGTCATTTTAAAGATGCAATCCACGCTGCCCACTTCACACAGCTCATCGAAGCCCCCACTAGGACCAACTACAAGACAGGTACTAACACACTACTTGACTGGGTTCTCACTAGCCGCCCTGAGCATATCACCAATGCAACTGCCCTTCCAGATGATATCAGTGACCACTCCACCATCTGGTTCCGTTGGTCAAACAAGTACTCCAAACCTCCACCTAAAACCATCTTTAACCGGGTCCTAAAGCAGGGTCACACCAGCCACCTAAGAACCGATCTTCTCAACACTGATTGGTCAACCATATATGGTGCCAGTGACAATGATGGTGTGCTTGACCAGTTCATCCACCTTTTTAACCAGGCCTGCGACAAACATGCACCCTTCAGAAAACTTAAAATCAAAAGCTACTGCAACCCCTGGCTAGGCCGTGACATAACTGAGCTTATGAAAAGCAGGGACCACCTCTGGCATGCGGCCAGGGCCACAGGGAAGTTGTCTGACATCAATAACTATAAAAGGTCCAGAAACAGCTGCACTTGGAAGATTTGAGTAGCAAAACAACACTGCTATAAAGCAACTCTTGCTATGCACTGGAAGGATGGCAGAAAATTCTGAGCAAACCTAAAAGAGGTCACTGGTCATGAGCCCAAATCTGCCCCCTCCATGCTCAACATTGATGGGACCCCTTTCCTCGATCCCTTGTCCATAAACAACACCCTCAATCTCACTTTTTCTGATCTCAGTGGAGTCCTCCATGGTGGCTTTTTCTCCTCACCTCTCCTAGTCCTTCTGTATCTCCTTAGCCTCCTGAACACCCCTCTTTTCATTTCAATGCCATCTCCATAGGGGAAGACAGAAAATACCTGCATAAGATTCTAGGCAAAGGGAGATATAGTGGCTATACCCTTGACCTAAAACTAGTATCTCTTGCATTAGAAGAAATATTATCCCCACCTATATATGTCCACAACCTATCTCTAAGGCTTGCAAAATTCCTTGCAGAGGTGGAAAGCCACAGTAGTAACTCCTGTGCTCAAGAATGGTGATCCGGCCTTGCCGGGTAATTATAGACCTATTTCCATCCTCCCATCCCTCTCAAAGACCCTAGAACATGTTGTATCTGACCAGCTTGCTGTTTATCTAGAAAAACACCATCTGCTCTGTCCTCAGCAGCATGGATTTAGAACTGGACACAGCACTACAACAGTCCTCCTGGAATTCGGAGGCTCTATCCTCAAAGCTTTCGATCAGGGGCATCTTGTTGGGGCAACTTTCATTGATTTGACAAAAGCCTTTGATACAGTAAACTGTGCTCTGCTAGCTAGCCAGCTTGCTGCCTCTGTCCTCTCCAAAGATACCACTACATGGTTCTATAGTTACCTCGAAGGTCACTCCAAACAAGTGAGAATAGATACTGTCTTCTCAGACAGAAAACCCATATGCTCAGGTGTCCCTCAAGGGTCAATACTTCTCTTCAGCTTTTTCTGAATAGCTTCCCTCAAGCCTGTCAGAATCGCATCCTTCTTTACTCAGATGATGCAGTTATCTTTCACTATGGCACTGATCCATATACCCTGGAGCAACAACTGCAATGCGACTTCTCCAGTGTAGAGAAATGGTTCAATGACCACAAATTGGTTATGGACTATAAGAAGACAAAGACGATGCTGTTTTCCACCCTTCCAAACAAATATTAAAAGTACCCTCTTGTCATCTGCAATCTGCAACAACCTGGGATCCTCCCTGGAACTTGTTAATCACTTCAAGTACATTGGTATTACAATTGACAGTACACTCTTCTATGGCCTCCACATTGACAGCACCACCAAAGCTGTCAACTCGCGCATTGGGCTTCTTTATAGACATAAACATGAACTAACTCCCGAAGCCCTATGCATCACTGTCCATAGCTCTGTTGTCTCTCTTGTGGATAACTGACTTGTAGTCTACAGATCCACTACAGATACTGTGCTTCAGCGCATAATAACTGCACTCAATAGAGCATGTTGTCTCGTCACTTGTGTGCCCCAGCTGATGCACACCTGTGACCTTACGTTTTCAAATCTAGCTCATATTGACCAGGATGCATTTCTCTATGATGTCTCCAATATTGACTGGGCAGGAGGTCTATTAAACAAAGGATGTGGAGGTTGCTGTACAGATATTCATAAGTGAATTTCTTACCATTCAATATAAACATGCCCCCAAGACTACCAGGAGGGTCAGAGGAAAACAGACAAGGCGGCTGCATAAAGACCTCCTTGCTAATCTGTGCCAGAGGGACAAGCTCTGGATTCGCTACAAACAAACTGGCTTACAGTCAGATCTTATTGTCTATCGTGAACTAAGGAACAGATGTATGAGACAAGTTAGAGCTGTTAAAAGCGAGTACTGCAAGGACCTTCTACAAAGCTTAGCCTGCGACCCGAGGAAATTCTGGGCCCATGTCAAAACATTTCTGGGTACCTCGCAGTCAGTCACTCCTGATGAAATGATCATAAATGGGGCACACTGTAATGACCCTAGGACCATCTCAAACAGTTTTAACAATCTTTTCTCTGATCTGTCACACTATACCTTGGCTTTACAACCTAGTGGATCTCACTCCAATCTACCTACCACACTACCATCAGATAAACATACTGCCCTATCGTATGATGCTCCTCCAGCACCACCATTCTATTTCAAGGCTATAACAAGAGCAGAAGTTCTGAAATTACTGAGATCCATATCTGCCAATACCACCTCTGGTTCTGACTCACTGGAACCTCGTCTTCTTAAGCTGGCTGCTGCACTCATTGCCTCACCGATTACCAGAATCTCCACTTTATCCCTTATCCATAGTACTGTGCCGGACCTATGGAAATCTGCAAGAGTAATGCCTGTCTTTAGAAAAGGTGTCCCAAAGGACATGGCCAATTACAGACCTATAGCAATTCTCTTTGTCCTTAGCATGATCCTAGAGAAAATAGTTGCATCACAGACCATTGACTACCTTACACGCTACAATCTCTTCTCAGCCACCCAGCATGGTTTCAGAAAAGGTCATAGCACCACCATGGGTCTTCTTCAACTAACTACTGATATTCTGTCCAACATGGATTCTGGAAAACTCACAGGTGCCATCTTCATTGACCTCACTAAGGCTTTTGACCTTGTAGACCATCTCCTACTTCTCTCCACTCTCCATAAATTCCATTTCTCTACCCCTGTTGTGGACTGGTTCTGTAGCTACCTGTCAAACAGGTCACAAGCTGTCAAATTTAACTCCTCCCTGTCCAACACGTCTACTATCAACCTTGGGGTCCCACAGGGCTCTATCCTTGGGCCCCTTCTGTTCTCAATTTTTATCAACAATGTAGCTGAGGTCCTGGAATCCTACTCAGCTATTCTCTACACTGATGACCTGATCATCTATACTAGTTCTTCTAGTATTGCCTGCATAAACACATCACTTACTTCAGACTTCAATAAGGTCTTAGACTGGCTACTAGACCGGAAGCTTGTACTAAATGAAAAGAAAATGAAAGCCATGCTCCTAGGTTCCACCCCTAAGATTAAGGCCTGTTCTAGTTTGCTGGAGGTTCTTCTCCTAGGAGGATTTCCACTTGGAAATGTTACTTCCTTCAAGTACCTTGGGATCCTGCTGGATCAGTCCCTGGATTTTAATCTTCACATTCAGTCCTCATGCAAAGCTGTAAACTCGAAACTGGGAGTAGCTTACAAAACGAGCTACATGCTTACACCCTCAGCCAAATTAGCAATTGCCTGAGGTATTCTGCTCCCAACCCTTACTTATGGTGCCTCTATTCTTACCTCTGCCCATAAAACCTCCCTACTAAAATGGGATGTAACTTATAACAATATATGCCGATTTGCCTCTTCGTCGCCTCGACTCAAACATCACTGCCTTCTTTATAAGGATTCGAATTGGCTCTCACCTTCTGCCAATAGACAATGCTACCTTGGATCACTAATGAACTCAATCATCTGGGAAAAAAAAAACAACCAAGCTAGCGGCGTTGCTGGTCCCTCAACCATCCTCCCATGGCCAGAGATCAGCTGACAAATCCTTCTCTATGTTCTGAGATGTCGGATGACTAAAGGCACAGGGACCTTCCAATTCTCTGCTCCCAGGCTATGGAATGCTCTTTCACTCAACCTCCAGCTGTCTCAGTCTTACTTTGGATTTAAAAGTGAATATCGTCATTATCTATCCTTAGCTGATGCTTGTACATGCTTTGACCCATCCTGAAACTCCTGAGACTTACCAGTAATGTCACCCCTGCTCTAATCCAGCTCCAAGACAGTCTCCTCTTCCCTTCCCCATATTTTTCCTTCTCTTTGTAAATAACTTCTTGACTACTAGCTCTCTTTCTTCTCAAACCTTGTTGCTGACCATCCACTGTTGTTTTGCCAATTACGGCCCCGACCTTCCTTCTGTCAGTTTTTCTTGTTATGTTTGAACATTCCTCATATTTCTCTCTATAAAACCTTACTATCTTATTAACCCTTTCACTCCATAGGTCGGGTCTGTGGTTTCTGCACTTATTATATATCTTACTGCCATTATCTGTATAATGCTTGACATTATTTTTTGTTGTTTCTAACCATTGTATTTTTGTATCACTGCAGTACTGTTCCTGTATTTGTATTATTGTACCCATGTTGCTGTTGTTCAACTGTTCTCTTTTTGTTATACTCTCCCGAGTCATGCCTGAAAATAGTCATGTTATGGCTAGTGCACCTACCCTGTTAACAAAAACTAAATAAATAAAAAATAAAAAAGGCTGGCTGGCTTCCTCTCAGCAGTCACTTAAAATACCATAACTGTGTTCTAGCCAAAAAAAATCCACCTTGGTCTGATTCCCTCTGGGGATAGCCAACTACTCATTCCATGCATAACCCCCGGCCCCACCCTCAACTCTGAACACCAGTTCTTCCAAGCCCCAGATGCAGAACATCCCAAGGTCAAAGGTCTTTTGCCTACCGGGCAAGACTTTGGCTTACCTCCCTGAATGATAATGTGGCTAATCTGCCCACTTTGGGTGCCCTCAAAGGGAGCCTTAAGCAACAGGTATTACTTGACTCATTCTTTGACTGCTTTCATTAACTCCCTTACAATGCTTCTCTTGACTACCACCTCCTCTGTCTCCTCCTCCCCCTTAATGCTTTCCCTAACCTCTGGGCCACTTATGTGCCATCCTACAGGCCTGACCTTGGTCCCACTGTGCACTTGCTTAAGTCACTGCCTACTGCTGAGCACTTATTCTCCAAATGTCACTCTGCTTACTTCACTTCTTCTGATCTGGACCTGATTAGACTGTAGTATCCCATCTTCTCATTGCTATATTATGCTTGCTGTACTTTTTGCTAACATGTCCTATTGTATATCCTATATAAGCAATGGAACCCTGTATAACTGTCTACTTAGTCTGATTTGTTCTGCACCTGACGTGGAACCTCTGTACCTAAGTAATGTAACTATGTATAACTGCTTACCTTGTCTGACTTGTCTAGTCTCATTCAAATTGTATGTGATGTGAAACCTATGTAACGAGCTCCTAGCTCAAATGGTACTTCCAAGATTCAAATAAATGAAAAAAAATTAAAACATAGTGATGGCACAGTGTCAGTTGGTGGTGTTGTGCCTTTGCTGTAGTGATGGTCACCACAATTCATGTCGCTGTAGCACAGTGGAACCTCCTCTGTGTGTGATGCTGCTGGCCTGTCCCAACTTGGGTGTATTCTTGCAGCAAGGTGCATTCGATCTGAAAGTTTGTAATACAGTCCTCAGATAGGTGGGAGGGTTGTTGTTCCACTCATATTTGTGGCTTGTATGCCCATATATTGTGCAACTGTCTATTCGCTCGCATAGCCTTCCAGCTTGACTTGACTTGTTAGTGGTGCAAGTGAACAATATTTGGGCACCAGATAGTTCTGTGTTTGAGGACCACTGCTCCATTGTAGCCGCTCAGGGACATTAGCAATGTAAATATGCAGTGTAACTGTGGGACCTTTGATCCATTATGAGGTTCTGAAGTTCTCTTCATGATAAAATATGCCTTGGTGTGCTTAGGGACAGTTTGAGTTGTGCAGCTCAATGTTCGTTCATATCTCTGAATGTGAGTGAGAAGAGCATTGTGTGTCATTTGTTTTGCTGGTCTGTGAGTCTGGTAAGTGGGTCCAACTTTTAAGAATTGGGTAGTGTTCATTGTCAGTTTTCCCCTGAAAGTATCTAGGTCTCCTGCTGTCTGTTGTTTGGTGCATGGGCTTTACTTGTGCTTGTCAGATGTACATTCGCTGCTGGGAGCTGGGAGGTGGCATCAGGGTGAGTTTTCCTGGAGATTGGCATACACTTGGGGAACTGGTTCTTATGACCCACTGTGATCCATCCTGAGGGATAGCAGAATCAGTGGCTCAGCAGGTAGCACACTCGCCTCTGAGGCCAGGAGATCAGAAGGCTGTGGCTTCTATCCTCACACCAGGTACCTGGGATAAATCCCAATACTGGCGCTGTAGTGCAGCATGAGGGGGGTGCTGCGCTCCTGAGGTGCCGTCTTTCAGATGAAATGTTAAACCGAGGTCCCATCTGCCTGTTCTGATAGTAGATCAGGTGGATGTTAAAGTTCCCGTAGCACTTCTTGAAAAGAGTAAGGGTATTTTCATTGAAAGAAAATGGGCTACATAACAATATAGAAGCAAAAGAAAATACAAAAAGTAATTACATAACAGTAAAAATGTAACCAAGTCAAGTTAAATTCATAAATACATACCTAGAATGGCCTAATTTCATGACTCAGTCAAGCAGCCTACCTATCAGAGTGCTCCTTGACTAAAAAAGCAAACAAAAATAAAAAAACTGTGAGACCCTGTTCTAATAACGAAGAGGATATTTACAAATAATTACATAGTCCAATGTTCACAATGTGCCCATAATAACTTGACTTTCTTCAGAGGAAAATGTTTTGAGTCATTCTGTACAATAGTTTGTAAAGCATGTTTCACATTCACAAGAATTTCTAGATGCAACAACAATCTTTGTTGAAGAGCAAAAATACTTTTTGCTTGCCATATGTAATATCTTAAGACTGCAAACACAATATAAAGAGTCTCGAAACTGTATTTGCCCCACCCTGTGAGGAGTGAGCCATACATTAATGCAGGATAGGTGAGACTCAGAAACAAAGGTTCTGCCCATGTTACAGCTATCTGACACCAAAATGATCTAACAAAGTCACAATCTATGAAAGGTGTCCCTGTGTTCCCAGTATCTAAGCACACGAGCTTCTAGGATAGTATCTTTCAGATAACTGCTTGTGCTTGCTGTTATTTTTTACATTAAGTCTACCAAAGTTACCCTGCCATACCGTGTCCCAAACATGGATTCTTGGATTTCACAAGTGATGGATGAATTCCTGAATACGGTTTGCTAGGCAGTGTGGGAACACAATCTTTTCCTGACTTTCAACCAATGTTATAGCTTTATAAACAACTTTCCTATCCAGAGTTTGCATCAGGCTAACTGTCAAACCCCATCTTATTAACCTTTTGAACATTTCTAATCCATATTTAGGTAAGTAAAGGATAGTATGCAACAGCCTGGGCTTTTTCTGAGTCCTTGGGGAGTCTTCCCAAGTTAATACAGGTGGTTTCCATAGTGCATTGCTGGGTTTTAAAGCCTGACTAATGTTATTATGAACAAAAATACTACTGAAAAAGGCCACTGGATGTACCGTATTTATACCTCCCTCTGTAATAGGTCTATATGTAAATTTCCTCTTTATGGGGTTGAGACTGGTGAACTTTCAGGAGGACAATGGGCTCCCAGACTGCCATCAGCACGGTTTTGTACCTGGCAGATCTTGCCAGACAAACCTAGTCAAGTACTACGACTGGGTTACCAGGGAACTGGACAGGGGCCATGCAGTGGATGTCCTATATTTGGACTTCAGCAAGGCCTTTCACTCAGTGCCACACGGGAGGCTGTGGGAAAACTGGAATATATTGGGGTGGGGACAAAAATGGTCAACTGGATCACCAACTAGATAAGGGGTAGGCAGCAAAGGGTGGTGGTGGTAGTGAAGCTCTCATCACCAAACGACATTATGAGTGGGGTGCCCCAGGGTTCAGTACTGGGAGCGGTGTTGTTCGGGATATTCATATCCGATATCTCAAATGTGATCCGGAATAGGATCAGTCTGTTCATAGATGATACTAAGATTGTTGCAGTGGTAGGTGACATAGAGGGGTGGATGGGGCTGCAGGAAGACCTGACCAACCTACAGGAATGGTCAGAGACATGGCAGTTGGGGCTCAGCACCAAGAAGTGCAAGGTACTGCACTTCAAAGCAAAGAACCAGGGAAGGAAATATCAGTTGGGAGGGCTACAGTTGGTAAGCACAGTGGAGGGAAAAGGTTCTAGGGGTACTAATAATGGGGAGTATGAATCATTCAGTTCAGTGCGGGAAGGTGGCTGCAATGGCAAAGAAGATGCTTGGGTTATAGAGAGGGGAATTTCCTCTAGGCACAGAGAAGTGATCCTACCCCTGTACAGGTCATTGGTCAGGCCACACCTGGAATACTGCATGCAGTACTGGCGTCCATTCCTGAAGAGGGACATCAGATTGCTGGAGGGGTTGCAGCATTGGGCAACCAAGATGATACAGGGACTTGAGGGGTAAAGGACTTTGAGGCAGTATAGCACTGTGGTTTATGGCTCTGAGCTGCAAATCTGGTGACATCCAGCAGACCAGACCTGGGTTTGAATCCCACAGCTTCCACTTGCATATTGTGTGACCCTGAGCAAGTCACTTAGCTTCTCTGTGCTCCCAGGTAGCTCCTTAGTGTACTACTCCTGGTTAAACAACTAAAAAAAAAAAAATCCCACAAGGAGAGGCTGGGAGAACTGCAAATGTATTCCCTGGAAGAGAGGAGGGATGGGGAGGATATGATCTCAATCTTTAAGTACCTAAAGGGTATTAACAGGATTAATACAGAAGGAATTCTTCAGATCAGATGGGGGAGGGACATGAGAGGGTGTCAGCTGAGATGGGGGGATTCAGGAGGGAAATCAGGAGACACTTTTCACAGAAAGAGTGGTAGACAAGTGGAACACTCTGCCCGAGGAGGTGGTATCATGTAGAACAGTGGGAGGACGTAAGAGAGGGTGGGAATGAGTAGGTGGTAGTTAACAGGAGGGAAGGGGAAGGTGGGGCGGCTGCAAGTTGAGGGGTTAGCTGCACAGTCAGGCAGACTCGATGGACCATGAGGTCTATTTCTGCTGGCATTTCTTATGTTTGTATAGTGAGCCTACTCCCCCAAAAGACCTGGAAAAAAAATACTAAATAAAGCTGCTGTCAATTCCTGTGGTGGAGGGAAGATGTAACTAATATACAGAAACATAGGGATCACTAAAGTTTTGATCACGATCACCCTTTACTTTTTAGAAATCTGTTGTCCTTTCCAAGTGGAGACAAGTCTATTAGCCTTTAGTAACTCTTTCTCCCAATTAGCCCGGGTCATGTCCCGTGAGCCAAATTCAGTTCCCAATATGTTAACTGGATTGCTGGAAACCTGGAACCCAAAGAAGAGACTATTGGAAGGAAGGTGTTGCCCAGAGGAATTCCCCTACTTTTTTTGTAGTTAGTTTTAGAACCAGACAATACAGAAAATTTCCTTAAGGTGTCCAGCAATGTAGTGCCACATGTGTCTATAGAGATTACCAAGATAACATCATCCGCGTATGCGAGGACCTTTATTGAGAGTGTATAGGGTGTCAATGAAATTCCCTTAATCTTATTCACTCCCAAAATTAACCTGATTAAAATATCAATGCTAAAGGCATATACCCTGTAGCAATGGAGTAAGAGGGCATCCCTGATGCACTCCTCTTCTTACTGAAATTCTTCTTCCCAACTAACCATTATTATTTTGTAGAAGTACAGCATTCCTATTCATAAATCTAAGCCATTCAACAAAGGTCTGAGGGATCCCAAAAGATTCTACAGTAGCAAACAAAAAGCTATGTACTAACCTATTGAATGCTTTCTCTTTGTCTAAAGATAAAACAAACCCTTTTAGCTGATCTGACTGACTTCTCTGAAAGAGTTCTTTTCGCACTATAGCATTACCCTGCTGATTCCCATAGGGTATGACACATGTCTGGGGTGAACTAATCAAATAACGTGCAACTTTTGTTACCCTAGCAAGCATTATTTTACTTAATATTTTAAAACTGGTATTTAATAAATGTAAAGGCCTCCAGTTGTTTGTCTTTTTTCCCCTTTCTTATATAATAATATTAAAATAGCTATATTCATGGAATCTACAGTTGCCTTAGTTTGTAACATGAAGATGTACAATATACTCAATACGGGGGCAAGTTGTTCACAAAAAACTTTATAAAACTTAGACCAAATGCCATCAGATCTAGGGGCTGTGTCTGTTTTAAGTTGTGCTACGGCTGCTTGGACATCTTCTACTTCTATTTCTAAGGCCAATTTCTGGGAGTCTAAATTTGAAAGCTGGGGGAGGTTTAAAGCCTGGTAATCTTCTGGGGTCCAGTTAGTGAGAGCAATAGTGCCGAACAGGAAATCTGCCGTTTTTTCCACTTCCTGCAGCACAGCTGTGGGAGAGGAAATTGTTTGCCCAGAGGCAGTTTTGAGTTCAGAAATAACTCTGTGCTTGACCTACTGCTTGCATTCCTTAAAAGCATCTAAGGAGCCTTTTGTGACATGAGTTCCAAACCTGAGTTCTTGGTTTAAAGACTTAGCCCTACCATATTGGAGCTCTGACATTCCCTTTTTAATCACTTTGATTTGTGAACTACAGTCCAGATTAGTTTCTTCAGACAGGGAGATAAGGTGTTGCAGCTGCCCTCTCAGATGGAGATATTGAAGGTAGTCTCTATTAACTTTCTCCCTACTCTTATTCTGAAAAAAAGACTTTCAAGAGTTTTTTGTATCCTCCCACCAATCTGTGAGCTCATCACAGCATTCCAGAAAAGACAGTCTAGCTGTCCACTCATTCTTCCATGCTTTCTGGAGTCTTGGATCATGTGGAATAGAATCGTTCAGCCTCCAGCTATTTTTCTTACAGCCCAGTGCATTGCCCCATGAAAGTTGGAGAGTTATTTATTTATATCAGTAAACTCCAATGCCTTTGTGTAAATGTTCCATGTCAAAAGGGTGGGTGAAATAAATACAAAATCTATTCAGGTGGATAAGAAGCCCCTAAAGTAGGTATGCCCTCCAGAAACAAATTTTGCTTTATGGGAGTCTATTAGACCTGCCATAGAAACAATGTTTCGGAGGGCAAGAGAGTCAGAAAACAATTTATCTGTATGGAGCCCTCTGTCAGAATGATGAAGCCTGCAATTAAAATATCTGGCACATATCACTGATCAGGAGGTATGCAAGAAAGTTTGTATTTCTTTAAACAATGTGACTCTTTGGGCCTTAGTTTGGGAGGGCATAAATTGTAATAAGGCAGAAACACTCCTGACCATAGCTAATGTCCGGCATTAAAGCTCTACCAGGGAAAATATCTACTAATCTAGATACCTTCAAACAGAGATTGGTGAAAAGGATGTCAAGGCCATTGCAAATATCTTCTCCCGTGGACCAGAAGGAGGGTTCTTTTGTCCAGATGTGAGAGGCCTGTTGTAGTTCTGTACTCGCTTTAAGCCCAGAGTCTTGTAAGCAGATTATATCTCCCTCTGATTCTTGCAAGGAAAGGAGAGTCCCTGACCTTTTTCCTGACACTTTTAATGCTATTTACATTAACAGTTGTTATTGTTAGGGAATGTATTACATGTCTGGAGGGACGGGATCAAGATGTCTATGGCATCCTGGATTGCCTTCTTTGCTTAGTGTATTTGGCTATAGAGTCCCTTCCAGTCCCCTCTTCTGTGTCAGTAGTAGCTTAGGCAATGGAACAGGTATCAGACTCTTCATCTGAGCCCTCAGGACCAGGGGCAGTTGACAAAGCAGCATATTTATTATTGGCAGCCCAATGGGTTGCTCTCATATGTTTGCCTATTTTATGTTTATCATTGAGAGGGGGAAGGCATATCTCTAGTGGCTGCTGTCACAAAGGCAATTTGCATGTCATTTTGATCAGTGTCCTCTGGGAGAAGCTCTTCTGGTTGTGCAATATCCCTGATTTGGGAAAAAGCCAACATAGGTCTAGTTAGTATTTATCTCATCTTGGGTATCACCTCTGGATAGGTCCTGTGCTACCCTTGACTCCAGTTCAGCGATTCTTTTTGCCTGAATCTTTTGAGCATGGTTGATGAGCCCTTCATGGGTGGGACAATCCTCTCTGTTTTGGGAGGACCTAGGACACTTCCTGTAAGCATGGCCTGTTTGCTCACAAAGATTACATTTAAATAAATTTAAGCAGTTAGCCGAAACATGACCAAATTCTAAACAATGAGTGCACCTAGAGGTATCACAAGCTGCACTTAGATGCATGAAGGGACCACATTTGAAACAAGATTTGGGTTGCCCAGCATAGAACAAGCCCCCTATCTTTCCCAAAAAGAAGGCACTGAGGAGGTGCACAGGCCCATTGTTGGTGGTAAATAATTTAACCCTTATCCTCCACCCTCAGTCCAAATCTACTCGCTATCCAAGATAGGAACAGGCCTTTCCAATACCTCACATTGTTGCCTTAGCCAAAAAAGAATGTCTTCAATAGTAATGCCTTCATTTTTAAACATTACAGTAACATATTTGACAGCAGGATTAGTTAAAGGAACAGACATAAATGTAACCCAGGTTGGATAATTCTGCAAAGCCTTGTACTGAGGGAACCCAGGTTGGAGAATTCTTCAAAGCCTGGTACTGAGCCCAAAATCTAACTAAACTGGATACATTTTTGAAACTAACACCAAAATTGGCATTCACAATATATATATATGTATATGAGAGCAAAACATTTTGATGAAAAAAATTTCATTGACCCTTTGAGCAGTATTTTAGCAATGTGCAGTCTGTCTGGTGGGTTTTCCAGTCCACCTTTATAAATGAGGTGCACTGCATTCTGTCTGGGAGCTGGTTCACCCTTATTTTGAAAGAGATCAGCGAGCTTAAATAAGGAGTGCGACCAAGCTCTTTGACCTAGGTTTCTTGTAGCAGAGTCAGTGAAACCTAGTCTTAGGGGCTTCTTTTTGGCCCTACCAGAGTCAGAAGTGGCTGCAGGTTGGTTAGGCACATGGCCCTCTATAGAAACTTATTGAGAAGCATTGTTTGTTACTTCACTTACATTTGCAACAATATTTTGTGTTATGGCATTACCCTGGGGTGTTATTTCTTCAGGCCTCTTTGATTCAGTTTGAACTTCTGTGATAAGAATGCTGTTATGTTGTTGTACTGTTGGATCTGATGGATTCAGAGTCCAAGTCCCATCCATGCTCTGGACCCATCCTACCTCATCCAGAGCTCTTTCCAGCAAATAGTGGAGTTTGTTAAATTCTTTGTGGGATCTGCGTTAAAAGCAGAGGCTACATCATGCCTTGCACACCAGTCTAGGTAGCCTGCTGCTTTAGTTTCAATTATTGACTGTCCAGAATGTGAGTTTAGCACAGCGGAAGGGGCATTCTCTGATTTAGATTGAGGAGCAAGAGGTGGCCGCAGTACACCAAGTTTGAGGCGGTTCTCCTTCTGTTTAATTTTAGATTTTTTCTCTTTTCCAGCAGAAGTGCCTGTCTCTGACACATGTGACTCTAGGTACACAACTTTGGGGTTTTCATTGCTGCCAGCCACTTTACGTGCCTCTGCTGACTCAGAGCAACTGGAATATGAAACCAGCTCAGGGGCTTCCTTTGATGCAAGTGCATCATTGCTCAGAGGAGCTTGGTTGACAGAAGGAGCATTTGGAGTGACAGTATCAACAACCAATTGCAGCCTGGTAAGTTCCTGCTGCAGTTGTTGTTTTTCAAGTAAATGTCTCTATTCTTCAGCTTGAAAACCACTCATCAATAATTCTTGTACAACTCTATCATGAGCAGGTAGACTGGTTAAATGCTGGGTACCTTGAATCTCTTGTATTTCTTCTGCAGCCACATAATCGACTGTTTGTTCAAAATGCACAGAAACAGGTTCAACAAGTTCTGGATCCAGTTTCTGGAATTCCATTATGGAAATGGTGTTTTCTACTGCCTCTTGAGTTCAGAGAACAGGAGGGGAGGCAAACCCTCCTGTCTCTGTAACATCCATCCTCTCTCCAGCTTCCAGCTTGGTGGCCATCTTGGCATATGACCAAGAGTTCCCCTACTGCAGAGTAGGGGAATTTCCTTGGAGCCCTGGCTAAATGTCCCCCATTTACTAAAAATACCACCAACAGCTTAATCTGGTTTAAGGTCAGTTGGCATTCATCTGCATCTGTATCTCCCTCCCCTGGGTTATGCCTGTCTAGTGCACTTACCCAGTCAACAAAAACAAAATAAATAAATAAATGTGCATGGATGCGATCTGTTTGGGTAAGAGCCTTAGGCACAGGAGTTCACCACTATTGAGTATTACTGACTTGCGGCATTGATCTGTGTTGGAAAGGTGCTTATGGAGGGTAGAACTGTGAGGAACCATTGTCTGTGGAGACACTCAGGTTTGTGCTGGGCTTTCCCTTAATTTTGCCACTGATAACAGCTTAAGCGGCCTTGACAGTCTAAGTTTGCCACAGGATAGTCTGTTAGGTGTGTCTGTAGGGTAGCTGCTGATGTCGGAGGGGGGATCAGTGCTTGAGGTGATGTTTGTTCTATGGGCGTGATAGGCAGACAGAGATTTATAGCCCCGTTTGGGGTCTCTGAGGTGGGAAGGCTCTTCTTGGTATTTAATGTTAGAGACAAAGGAGATCTTTATGTCCCCACCATCTTGTGAAAGGGTCTGTCCCATGCTATTTCAGAAATGACTGGGAGCTGTGTGTGGGATTGTGCTCTGTTCATTACAATGAGCAACAGAGACATTAAAAGATTCAGTTCCCAGAGCTGTCCTCCATTAGTCATGCAAAGCCGTTTTGTTGTTGTAGTATTGATTGGGAACAAACTGGTGTGGTGCCTATATCGCACATAAAGTGTGATTAGTGTGACATTGTACCTAAAAGTATGAATACAGTCAAAAAGGGCATACTCACCGTGCTACAAGGAACTACGTCCCTTACTTATTTAAGTATATGCCTTTGAAGTCAAAATTTTTGGTTGGGAAGAAGTAGCTGGAAATAGCTGGGGGGAGAATTTTGGTGAGCTCCTGACCTGCCACTTCAGCATTTGGGAATTCCCGGTCTCTGTCCGAGGTGGCGATGATCAGTCGAGCAGGGTACAGCATTCTGTACTTGATTTGTGCTTTTGAAAGTGTCCTTTTAATATTGTCATAGGCTTGCTGTTTATCTCTCACCGCAGGGGTCACATCGCTATATATGTGAAAACGGTGTTTGCGCCAGTGGAGTGGTCCCTTGATTCTTGTTTGATTCTGTATGTGCATTTTGTCTTGCCAGTTTGCACATTTAATTATAATGGCTCTCAGTTTTTCTCCATTGATAGGGAGTTGCCTGAATGATCGATGTGCCTTTTCTAGGTTGTAAGTTTGTCCTGCTTGTGGCAGACCCACTTCGTCTGTCAGTAGGATTTGGACAAATTCTTTGATATTTCCCCCTTCCACTCTCTCAGGGATACCAGCTAGTACAAGGTTGTTTTGCTGCTTCTACTTTCCTGATCCTCCAGTTTGGATTCCAGCTTGTGGCAAGTTTAACAGCTCTTTTCCATATGCAGTTTATCTGTCCTCTATGGGACTGATTTGGACCTCCAGGTCCGTTATTCTTGTGTTTTGTGTTTCCAGACCTGATTTTACTGATTTGACATCCTGTGCCATATCTATTAGTGTTAACTGTACTTATGCAATCTTTGCAAAGAAGCCAGCAAGTTCCTTGAATACCACATCAAATGGATCCATAGCCAGAGGCGAGTCATCCTGCAAGTTTGGCTTGGGCCATTTGGATACTTGACTTGGTGATGGTGTGGTGGGCTCTGAGTTTAAATCCACACTTCTTCCTGATTTAATTGTTTCTGGCACCCCAAATTTATTATTTTGTTAGGGCAGATGTTTTGAAAATAAATTTCACACAAAAGTCTTTTGTGTTGTAAATTTTGATCAGTTATTGCTGATTTTATTAAGTTGAAATGAGGAGCTGAAGAGAAGTAGACCGCTTACTCCAGGCACATCACATGACCCCCCATGAGGTATTTAAAGGTCTCTATCATATCCTCCCTCTCCTTCCCCTGTTCCAGGGAGTACATACTGAGGTTCTTTAGTTTCTCCTCATAGGGCTTTTGATGCAGATCCTGCATCATTTTAGTTGCCCTCCTCTGGACGACCTCCATTCTGTCTATGTCCTTCCAGAGATGTGGACTCTAGAACTGGACTCAGTACTCTAGGTGGGGTCTTACAAGCAATCTATACATGGGCAACACAACCTCCCTCTTCTTACTGGTGATACTCCTCCCTATGCACCCCATCATTCCACTACACCTCCCTATTGCCTTGTTGCTGCACTGCATAGCCATCTTTATGTCATATACATAGCAAACAACTTGAACAAGAGGACTGAGCCCTAGGTAACATTACAGGACCGTGACACTGGGCATGAAGAGAAATTTCCAAATGTAACACTCTGCATCCATCCCTGAGATAGGATTCAAACTAGCAGATGACTCAACCAGTGAAACCGATGTATTCCCTCAGCCAGGCTGATAACAGCCCATGGTCTACAGTGTCACAACCTGAGGAGAGATCAGGAAGAATGAGAACTGACCATTCACCACTATATTTCACCCTGAGGAGGTTACTGTGCACCCTCACGAATATGGTCTCAGTGATGTGCTTGGCTCTAAATCTTGACGTTTGAGATTCATAAATGTTAAGGTTTATGAGGTGTACCTCAAGCTATGACACAACCACCTTCTCAACAACCTTGTCCAAAAAGGGCAGGTTAAAGACTGGACAGTATTCTGCTAGGTTGTCAGTGTCCAAAGATTGTGGTTTCAGGAGAGGCCTCACCAGTGCATCTTTCAGTACAGCAAAAAATATCCCTCCATCAAGGAACACACAAAATCTCAAAAATCTCAAAACATTTTATTGTTCGGCAATCATGCCATTACAATTTAAAAACAAGCACAAATAAATACAAGCAACAAACAGCTTCAGAATGTACATCCAGGTGTGTCATATACTATAATACATATCAACTAATACTGACAGATTATTCCTTCCCTCTAAGGCATTATTTTCAGTATCTACAATTGATCTCCAGTAATATTATGATCTCATTAAGACCATTTGGAGCACTGAAGAAAGAGACATTCATTCATTTATAAAATTAATTAATAGTAGCAGGGCTCCAAAATAACAGGAGGCATAGAGCAAGATGCCCATTTTTCAGGTGAGGTACAATTTCCAGAACACAGATCCCATCCTAATATACTATTCACTTTTCTGTACAACTTTGTGGGTCCACTTTTACTGTGAGGTAAATGGTGCAATACCAGGGCTACTGCAGCCCAATTAACCCACAGTATGCCAACATAGCAAATGCACTAAGACACTTTTAATTCCCATTAGGTAGCACAGTACCAACCAGGCCACCGTACTAGTCTTCCCTAACTGTAAATGTCTGGGCTATCTTTCCAGTAGACAATTTGAGATACTTTCCCACCTTCTTTGAATACAAGTGTATGTGCACACATGTGCTAGCAAGGCATAGGTACTGTACATGTCTGAGTCAAGCCCAGTGCACATTAGACTCCCTAGATTCTGTGCATTGCCCCCAAAGACTGCTTAGCAAACATTTAACTGGAGAAAAGTACCCCAGCCCTTTGGAATTCTCTATCCTGTTCGCTTCGGGAGTGCGTGTCCGTGGAGGAATTTAAACAGACCCTAAAGACATATCTGTAGTATCAGGCATACTTGATTTGATGCTATTTTATTGGATGTTATGAACCTGTATTTATTGTATTTGTGCTTTGTTATTTTGTTTTTATCTGAAGTTTGTTGTTAAGGCACCTTGGTATTAGAAAGACGTAATAAAAAATAGATTATTAAAATTAATAAGTAGCATTCAGTAAAGATATCCCTCTTTACTTAATAGGCTCCCTATGCCAGGTCCCTTTCTTAATGGACTGCTTCTATGAATAAAGGTGTAAAACAGCAAATTCATTCCTGATGTATATAGATGGAATTAGAATGAAGAATATATCAAATTGATAACATCTGTAAAAATTGCCAGTAAAGATGAACCCATATGCAAAGCAAGAGGAAGGGTATACGATTGTAATTTTGTGGTATACTTACAAACCAATATAAAAAGTTATATCTACACACAACAATAAAATAAGAAACATATATAAAAATGATCAACAAACTGAAGATCATCAGATAACTTCATACTTTAGCAAACGCTGTTAAAGCTCAACAATGTTTCACAGAGTTTTTCTGCTGGGTGTCAATTTTGTCCAATATAGAGTTCAAACCACCCTTTGCTAATTGTTCATTTAAAGCCTTTTTAAACTTTGTAATGTACATGTCCATATCTGGGAGTTCTATATCCTCAATAATTGTGCTTAGAATTAGTCCCAGTTATAAATATATATTCCACATACTAGGACCATAAACAATTGAGCCAAAGCTTTAAAAAAACTTTAAAAGTGGAGCACCAACATAGCTGACAAAATGAGATGAACCAGTAAAATAAACAGTCAGCTCACAGCCTGATTCTGGTTGCAGCCACAGTGTAGCCATCCATAAAATATGTCTTTAAGTGCAAGATATGTCTCTTTTAGGAACTGCAGTCATAAGTAATATAAAGCTACAATTGATGTCTTTCCTAGTACCCCAGAGATTTTGCAGCACAAATGCATTAAGCCATTTTGCTTTTAAGTTTCCCAATAAATTTCCAAGAAACCAGCAAATGCAGCCGTGTGATGTAACAAATAAAAGATAAGTATAAAATATTGCCAGACTTAGCTCCCTTTTCTTTCTTGGAAGTTTGTGTATTTTTCCAAAGTTCCAGCAATTTGTAAGTCACAAGTGTTGCTAATTCCCCAAAAGGTCTTCAAAAATTTATGTTTGGTAGGTTTTAATCATTTTTATGGGGTAGACATCATACAGGGTAAAAGTCTCCAACATCTCCAATTCACCTAAAATGGAAAAGAAAAAAACAACTCTTCACTGAGCACAGAGATTCAAACGCTTTTTAGTATGCAGCAAGCTCTCCAGCCCTAGGCAACAATAGCATACCTTTTATTGGCATAAACAGGCATTTCTGCACATTTAATGCACCTGGTGTCTTGTTACTTCATGAAGTCAATCTCTCAAATCTGGAGGTACTTTGGTTTTACAGCCTCACTCTCCATATTCCAATCTTAGAAGTCCACTACACAAGTAGCCAAAATTAGCCTTACTGACAAGATACAAAAGGCAGACCTGCAGAGACCACAGTGGTTCAGTAGAGCAAATACAGATGCCACTAAGAACACCGGAGGCAAATAGCTAATGGATAACCATGTGAAAATTCAGGGTCTGAGAGTCACCTTACAGCCTTCCAAGTGGCTCAAAGACAATTTATCCAAGAAGAATTAAACAAAATAACTGGGGTTTCATTCATAAAAACTGAATTGAACCTCACCAATGTGGAGTTTGCAGTGTACACACTCAGTGCAACAGAAGCAGATGGGAATGGAATGGAGTGGAATGGAGAAGCACTCTGGCCATCCTGCCACTCCGCCACCTCTTCTCCAGCCTCAAGGAACACTGAACAATCCATGGGATTGCCAGGTCCAGCTGTATGACACAACTCACCAGTAATGGTGTTGGATCTGTATCCAGTTCACAACATGCTGGGGCCAGCTCCAAAATCACCCCTCTTACCTCTTTCCTTGTTACTGATTTACTGATCTAAACTCAGCATGGGGTCATAATGTCACACAGCAGAATGCCATGTGGTAGAATCCCATTGCGAGATTACTTTTTATTTATTGTTCTGTGTGGGTCTCCACCCCCACACCCCCTATTATGGGGGGCTGTGCAACCTAGACTTCCCCACTAAGGATTCCAACTCCGGGGGGGGTCCAACTTGGAGTGCACACAGGTCCGGGTTTCGCCATGATGCCATATGCTATTAAGCATACGACATTATGACCAGGTGCATCTAAGCTCTCCCTATGACAGCTGAGCACCATTGTAGCATGCTGGGTCAAGCCAGCTGGGCTGCTACAGCCCACTTGGGGAAATTCCAGCTTGAATGTAGGACACCCTATCCGAGATGAGTCTAGCAAACTCCTTGTATTTAATGGGTGAAAAAACTCTCCTAGGCTAAACAGATCAGATGACGTAACAAGCTATAGTACAAAATAGCTGAGCTGATCAATTCCTCCTTGCAGAAATCCTTCTTAACAGAGCACCTGCCTTCTTCATGGTCATTGCCTTTCATATTCATCATAGAGAATATTCAGAGCCAGTCTGTCCTCCTCAGCCCTTCATCTCCTCCAACAGTGCTTCACCCTCTGTTCCCTTGCCTTCATCACCCTTAGCACACCATCATACCATGGTGAGTCATAGTGTGAGACAAGGAGGTGTACATAGGTAGGCAAGACTTGATCAAAGGCAGCCATGATAGTACTGTTATGGCAACCTGATTTAAGGCTACTATGATAGCTCTCTTATGCGCTACCATCACTTCCTGTCACCATCATACTCAAAATGCCGAGTACCCCCTGAAATACTCATGATCAAAGCCCTCTCAAAAGGTGGCAACAGATCATCTCCACTGAGGTGGACTGCAAAGATGGAGGAGGCGGGACCTGAAGGACAACTTGATTGTGCAATTATCCAACCAACTGACTTGATCAGTATTGAGACTCTCTACCTTGATCCTCACAAAACATATCAAGTTCAAGGTGTGACCATACATTATGTAGACAAATAAAAAAAAAATCCTGGGCATAATCCATGTGTCCAAAATCTTTTACATCAGCTATGAAGACATAGTGTCTGGAACAGATAAATCTGATTAAACCTGTTCAGCTTGAATATAAAATATGTCTCTTATATTGATGTAGCCCAACTTTCAGGAATCTCTGTTGGTTATTAAATAAAGTGTGCAATAGATTGCCTGGAACATCTCTACTGCCTTTGTCATATTGTCAAAAAACCTAGTCTGGTTATCCTGATACTTCACTTTGTTGAGATGTTTGCCATGCACCACAGTACCAAGAGTGTTGTAAAAGTCCAGATATGCTATGCCTTTAGCCCTCATGTCCATATCCATGATCACCCCCTCAAAGAAGGTGTTCAGTTTGGTGTGTTGGTGTGGCATGACCTGCCCCTCATAAACTCATGCTGAACTATCAGAGGACTGTGGCCTCAACCATGTGTTCCATTATTCTGTCCTTGCTAATGGACTCCAGGACCTTGCTAGCACTGATGGAAGGCTGACTTGCATAAAGTTGTCAGGATCCAACCTTGTCCCCTTCATTAGAATGGGGACTACAATAGCCCCTTTCCAGTCCTCTGACATCACACCTTACTATCATGTATCAGATATATTGATACCATTCTTTTTGTAGAATTCGTCACTTTTTTATTGTATTTAATTTTGTACTCTGTACATGCTTTTCAAATCTCTCCTGAACCATTTGTTCTCTTCTGCATTCCATTTCTCATTCTCTTTCTGTATCTCTCTATACAATGTCTTCTTATTTATTCAAAAACTACCCAAAATCCATTTGATCCCATAATGCTAAAACTACTGTACATTATATCTAATATTGTACTGTAAACTGGAGTGGGCTAACTGACTCATAGTAGGCCTCAATCCCAGGTTTTTGACCAATGGCTATACACCAAGGTAGCTTACCCATGCAATGACATATCAATGCAATAATATGACTAACTGTAATCCCTATTGTAAATAGTGGGATTTTGTTAGTGGTTCTTTGTGTTTGATCTCATCCAGGGGTTAGAAGCCTAGACAGCACCCGCATCCACAAAGATTACCTTGATGACCAGTAGTGGAGAATGGAAGCCTTGCCTCTTCAGGACCCGAAGCCTGATTTGTCTGTCACAGACAGAATGGTAAGTGTCTGCCAAAACTGTTAATGAAATACATATCTGTTGTTGAGTTGTATCTGTAACTAACAACTCTCACCCCCTTTTTTTACTTTTCTGTTGATCCAGATTTTTGTAAACACTGAAAATGTGAATAAACAATTTAACAGTTAATAATGTAATGTATATACAATGGGAAATGTTCATATATAGCAGTATAGAGTATATAGCTACATAGATTTTATAGTTTTGAATAATTACTATCTGCAGTTTTTTCTTCATGTTTTATGTCCACTATGAAGTGTTTTGAGATGTCATGAGACTACGCTAAATTAGAATTTCATTGCATTTAGTGTATAGTAGTTCTCCACTTCATCAGCAGTTATTGCAGTTCATGTGGTGCCATTGTAGTATGCTCTGACAGTCTAATAGAGGTCAGAAGCCCTGCTGCACCATTCTACGATAGCTGCAGGTCTGGAGTTGACTTGCTGGCAAGCCCACATATACAGTATTGCAGAAGTATTGACATAAGGAGACAAATGACTGCACTAACATTTACTGTATATATCATCCGATTATAGGAAGAGGTGAAGACTGGTAATATTTTTATAGGAACAAGAGAAGACTGGTGATATTTTTCAAAAAATAGAAATCCCATGTGACAAAATTTAAATCCTGTGAATCCAGGACAAATTTGCTTTACTGGGTACAGGATTTCCACCATTTCTATACTTGCAAAATTCTTTACCCCTGCCACCACCACCACAACCACCGTCACAAAGTAGGGTAGCTTCATGCAGTCTATTAAAGCTGACACTATTAATCTGGTGTGATCAATAGAAGTGTTGCCTTCCCTGGTTAGCCCAAATACATAGCATCACACTAGCTGAGTCATGGAGAGATTAAAGCCGGCTCCAACATTTGCACATCATCAGGTGTCACAAGTAGTGAAAACTGATGACATTTTTCAAATAAAAGCAACAACACCTGCCACATTCCTTTGAATATAGCACTCACTCTCCCACCCATACAGGGACAGTTTAACTTGTAGAGAATCCATTGCTAGTGCTGTGTAGAAGTGTCAAATTCTGATGTAACTGAATTCCATTGAATTTTGGGAAATTCTGCCTATTTCTATGACTAGGTGGGCCAAGCAGTCCTTATCTGCCATCAAAGTCTATGTTTCTATGTTTTTGTGAAATTCAGTTGGTAGAGGAATTCTGAAATTTCAAAAGGAGAAAGGTTTTCATGGATAAGTAATCTACAGTTTACATAAACCATGGATTCCTTTTTATAATTTCACATAAATTATTTGAGTGAGTTACGTAATCCACAGAAAGATAGTCTGCAGTTTATATAGAAATGCTTTCAGAATTCTGCAGAACTCAAAAATAAAGTCTGAAAATCATTTCTAATGCAGAATTGTCATTGCACATGAATTCCATTGCCAGAATACCACATTCTGCACATCTCTAGCAATAGATGTATAAAATAGTTACTGTACTTTACACCCATAATGTGGATGCATCGCAGTGCCCTGCTACATGGCCTCAGAATATGCCTCATATGGGAGGATTGCCAGGGAGGGATAGAGGCACAGTGGGAAACAATAAAGGAGGGCATCATTAAGGCAATCAGCCTCTGCCTGAAGGAATTCAGACAAAGCAGAAAGAAGCACAGACTTTTATGATTCTCTAGTGAAGTGGCAAGTTGGTGAATAAACAAGGGGTGGCATTCAGGAGCAATAAGGAAACACAGGAGAGGGAGGACAAGGAGATATACCAAGAGAACCAGAGGGAAGCAGGAAACGAAGTGAGGCAAGCAAAGGCACAGACCGAGGAGAGAGGAACCAAGGAAGTAACTAAACATGATATGACCATCATCAGATTCATATGTGAGAAGAGGAAAGTAAGTAGAGGAATAGGGAAGATTAGGAGGTCAGTGGGGGGAGACCACACAGCAGAGGACTAAGAAAAATCTGCCATCCTTAACAGGTACCTCTGCTCCATCTTCACAGTGGAGAGAGGGGGGACAAACCACCAGTGAGTAGAAGGAAAAAAGTTGTAGGAAGCCATTTTCAGAATAAAGAGTCCTGAACTGACTTGTAGCTCTGAAGGTCAGCAAGGTTATGGGACTGGACAGAATACAGCTGAGGGTACTAGAAGAACTCAGAGAGGTGCCAGATGCCCCACTGATGACTTTATTCAACAGTTCACTGGAAACAGGAGTGGTTTCAAAGGATTGGAGAAGAGTAGACATGGTTCTTCTACACAAGAGTGGTAGCAAGGGAGAGACTGGCAACCATAGGCTAGTCAGTCTCACTTCAGTGGAGGAGAAATTAATGGAAACTCTTTTTTACAGAATGGTCAGTAGTGTATCTTGAATCCAATGGGCTGGAAGACCACAGGCAGCATGGATTCATTGATGGAGGTCATGTCAGAAGAATCTGACTAATCGATTGAATGATCAAAAAAATAGATCAGGGGAGTGTAGTGAGTGTGGCCTGTCTGGACTTTATCAAAGTCCTTTAATAATATGTCACCCAGGAGACTGACAAAGAAACTGAGCAGTCTAGGGGTGGGATTCAAAGTGGCATATATTGTGTTAGAAACTGGTTAACAGGTGGTTATTGGCTCTCATTCTAATAATAGGAGAGTGACCAGCGTGGTGCCACAGGGCTCAGTACTGGGACTGGTCCACTTCAGTGTCTTCATTAGTGACACTTGGGGAGTAGAAAGAATGTGTAGGGATCTTGAGAAACTCAAGGAGTAGTCAAGAGCATAGCAGTTGGGGTTCAATGCCACAAAATAGCAAAATCATGCACTTAGGGCATAGGAACCAAGGACTGGAGGTGAGTATAGGATGAAGGGTACTGATAGTCACTAAGCGGGACAGTGACCTTAGAGTTACATATACTGACAACCTCAAAGTGGCAGAGCAGTGTAATAAAGCAGTACATAGGACTAGTGGAATGCTGTGGTGCATAGGGAGGGGCATCTCCTGCAGGAGGAGAGAGATGCTGTTGCCACTGTATCACTCACTATGAGACTACACCTGGAGTACTGTGTCCAGTTTTGGAGGACACACCTCAGAAAAGACAGAGACTGGGTGGAGGCAGTCCAGAGGAAGTCTACTAAAATGGTACAGGGGTTGCATGAGAAGCCCTATGAGGAGAGTCTGAGGGATCTCATACTATACACCCTGGGAGACAGCATCGCAAGAGGGGACATTATAGAGACCTACAAGTACTTCACAGGGGTAAGGAAAAAAACAAGAACAGATGCACACACTGAAAAGCCACTGCACTGACTTTATTGTTGCAAGCTGCACTCAAGGTAAACAATTACCCACCTGCCTCTAATCATTTTGATGGTTAGTGGGGTTTCTGGTTCCCATTATCAACATAAATAAATTCACAAAATTGAAGTTGGAACTGCCTCCCTTTCTGAAGCACATCCATCTAATTATGGTGGCGAATAGGCACATGGGAGTTAGTTCAGGTTCTGGTTCCCATTTGCAACTTAAATAAATTCCAAAAATTAAAGTTGGAACTGCCACCCCACCTCTTCTATGACTAGAGGCAACTGGGTTATACACTTTACCTTTAAATGCAGATGCCACTCTGAATTTGGACTTCATGATTTTTGACAAGTATCTCTTGGATTGTTTTTAAATATATTTCATTACCATGACATTATTTAAAATCAGATGTGTAATAGTTAAAACATCTCTTTGTTTGCACATGATACATTTTGCACATAATGATTAGGTGTTACACTTCCTAATGAATATTCAGTATTATTTGTATAAATGCACAACATGGAGTCATGAGCACTGCCCCCCTGGTGAAGCCTTGGTGAAGGCAAATGTGCATGGGGTTGTTGTTTGAATTGTGTGCAATTTGCAACAAAAAATAAAATCAGTGCAACAGCTCTTGGTGTGTGAGTCTGTTCTTGCTTTTTCTAATACATGATTCTCCTCATGTTTTGGATGGCAGCTTTAGAAGGCACAGCCCTCAGTGCACCTTGTTTTTATGAGTATGCATATCACAGTGTGCAGGAGGGGAGTCTCTCTCAAATGAGAAAGAGTACCAATTCCGGGGGGAATGTGATGAAGCTGGAGGGAGGGGGAGTTTAAGAGGGATGTGAGGAAGTACTACACAGATACATTGGTAGATGCTGGAAAAAACTGCCAGTAGGAGTGGTGGAGGCAAAAACAGTAAAGGACTTCAAGCATGTGTGGGCTAGGCATAAAGGAATATTAGCAAATAGACAGGAAGGGAGTTGCCAGAGACAGGATAGGGTCTGCAGAGACAGTTTAGGCAGGGAACATCTGGGCAGAGAGGGTGGGCCAAGCAGTCCTTTTCTGCTGACAAATTTTATGTTTATATATTCCTTGCTGCAATGTGTGGCAAAAAGCCTTCTGTTTAGAGAAGAGGTGTGTGGAAAAAAAAAACTCCCACCGGCAGAATTTCCTCAAAAGACAGATTTTCGCTTCCTCGAAAGTACAGAAATCAAATTGGCAACTTTTGCAGAAATTCTGACTTAGAACAGTGAAATAAATTAATAAATTGTGTATTATTCTATTAAACAGTGGAGAAAAAAGTCAGCAGAACTGATTACTGAACTGCGGAATAATTACATGAATTGCAGAATAATTTATCAAACTGCGGAAAAAAAATCTTCAGAACTGTTATTCTGCAGTTCATGAGTACTTTTCTGCAGTTCTGCTCAAATTTTATGCATAACACGGCAAAAATCCACCAAACACATTCGGAAGATTTTGATATCACCAATGGCGGAAATTCTGAAAATTCTGTGAAATTTCCTCATTTTCATGGAAATTCCACGAAAGCGAAATTCGCAACTTTCACCCACCCCCAGTTTAGAATGCAGAACTGAGAAATAGGAGACTAAAGATGAGACAATGCCAAATTTGAATTTGGTGAATGTGCTGATATCTTGTGTTTTGGACACAAGCGAAGCAGGTACGAAGGAAGTTGGTATCACTTCAGCATTTCAACACTTTCTCAAAATTTTGCAGTACTTTCTGCAGGAACACACACTGCACATATGCAAGTTGTTGGCAAGACACTTGACCAGCGAAGAGCCTATCATCCACGCTAGAGGCAAGTCTCCCTGAACTCCTTCCACTGGCACTGGGATCTCAGTCTGGCCCATGACTCCCTCCCAACAGTAGTAACGCAGCTTCTCCTTGATACCTACAACATCTTTCACATTGCAATTACTAACAAGTTCAATATGATTAGGTATGTCACTGAGAACACAGAGCAAACAGAATCAGAATCAAATAAAGAAGACCTGTCATGGGCAAAGATGGTTGCCTTCTTAAAGGGCAGGCCCCATTGTCTACAGGCCCAAGACAAGGTATGGTGAGAGGCTGAGGCTGGAGAAGGAAGATAGAGGGGGGAGGGGCTTTGTGAGGTCACGGAAGGGGATTAGCCATGACGTCAGGGCTGGAGTGAGGTGAGAAGCAAGGACTGGCAGAGAGCAAGAGACAGAGGGGTGAGCAACAGGGTACTTAAGGACAAACTCAGGCCCAGGGAGCTCACAATTTTGCTCTGAATTTTCTCTGAGAAGCATATCAACTACTTGCTTTTATTTTGAACCAGTGGGCTGTTTATAGCTAGGTATCTGGAGTTAACTAAATGACAATTTTGAAAGTTCTGAGGAGTACTGGGATAAGTAGTAGGTTTACAGGTATTTCTGAAAGAGAGGGGCTGCTGTCTAAAAAGCATGACTAGCTACAAGTAATTATTTAAGGAGTTGTGGTCAGCAGGTAATTAAAGAAAAAGAAATAAGAAAAACGAAAAACAGGATGTATGCAGCAGCAGAGATTTGTGGTGCCTGGGTGGAAGGCAGTTTTGTGTGCCGCACAGTAATGTTTGAGCAGTGGGATGTTTATGGTGCCAAGACTGCTGAGGGGAGTGATTGTTGCACACCAGTTGACCATTAGATGGCACAAATGTGCAAGGGAGAGGGTAGTGTTAGCCAGTATGTAGCAAATAAATGTAACCATTCACTGGAGAAGCCAGCACTTTGGCCATGCTGTTGGTGGTGCCTTGCTGTACAGGGTCTGTAAAGATAGTCAAGAGTCAGTGTTCCTGACGACTTCTTCAAAGGTGCCATGCCATTCCCAATGTGGAAAGACAGAGAGGAGACCTGGGCAGGCTGCCACAGGGCCGTGGGACAGAAATAAAAAGCAAATGAAGGCATTTTTGGAAATATTGGGCCAGAGAAAATGGTGCGAATCAGAGGTTTGGACCTGTGGCAGTGGTGTCTGTCATCATCCCCGCATGGGCAAAAAGGGGGGGGGCAAGTTTATGAGCTGCGGGATTAAAAGAACAGAGGACAGGATTAACAAAAGGGGCAAGGAGCAAGAAAAGGAAAAAAATTGTGGCAGGAGACCAAGCGACTGAGGGCCAAGAACAGGCTCAAGGGAAAATGGATAGGAGGGCCGCATGGCAGTGGTGTCTGACATCATCACCACATGGTTTTTCCTTGGGAATCCCAGAACACAGAGTGTGGACACAGGGATACAGGCCACACGGAGAGCTGGAAGCCTCACAATGGTTCTGGTGCCTGCACAAATACCTCATGTAATAGAAAAGGGGCCTTTTAAGAAAGAACAAGAAGGGCTCTTACAAGAGAAATAAAGCCTATGCCATGGGTGTGGCCACAGGGATACAGGCTGTCTGGGAGTGGGAAGCAGCACAAATGTTTGTGTGTGCACAAATACTTCACGTAATAAAAGGGGCTTTTTTTTTTCAATTCAAAGTTTATTAGACAATTTAATAAAAGGGGCTTTTTAAGAAATAGCAATAGGACCCCTTGAAGAAAAAAAAATAAAAAAGGTAGATTAAGGAGGACATTTGTATTTAAATGACATGAGAATCAGCCCCTGTAGCCTGAGGCTACAGGGGGCCCTAGGCCATGTACAGTGTAGTTTAGTGGTGAGATACTGGTCAGTTTTCTTTTAAAAAAAAAAAGGAAAGTAAAGAAGAAGGGGGGATTTGTTTAGGAAACAAGACTTTTGACCATGCATAACCTCAGCACAGGGCATCACCTGCTAAAAAGGCCACACAGGGCCCCAGGCCAGACAATGAGGGGGTGCAAGTGAGCCACATGGCAGGGGGGCTGCCACCCCCCTGAAGGAATACTGAGCCATTATCCAGAGAGAGAGAGAGTGGAGCAGGGCTGGGACATACACACATGCACACATTTGCTGTGGGGGGATGCCCCGGTGGGAGGTGGGGAGAAATTGTAGCAGCAGGGCCAAGGAGGCCTACCTGATGTAAGAGGGTGACCCTGGTGCAGGCATGTTGAGCTAATGTTTACTGTTGTGTATTTACAGGTCTACAAAACAACAATGGCCCCTAGGAAGAGCAAGCCCACCAAGGAAGAGTGTTACACTGCGGTGATGGATCTGGTGTCCAAGGTGAATCTACTGCTAGAGGCTGCAGACCCTTCCAGCACAGGCAAGGGTAAGAAGCAGAAAGGGGACAAGCAGCAGGGAGGGTAGAATGATAAAAGGGCACCACAGGTACCTGCTGGACCAAAGCATCCAGACCCCACACCAGAGCTGGTCGGCCCAGTACCTTCTCCTGCTCCTGTGCCTGCCCCGGCACCAGCCCCTGCTCCTGCTCTAATGCTCGAGCCTGATAGGCCAGTAGACCTGGTTCATTCTGCCCCAGTGACACAGCTGAATAACCTGCCAGTGCCAGTCGGCACCCCGCCATCTCTGCCTGCGGGCCCCAGCCCCTAGCCAGGTTCACAAACAGGTAATAATGAGTTCACACTGGAAAGCAGTGTGAAAGAATATGTGGAACAAATGCTACAAGCTATGGGGGATAGTGACTTAGGCCAATTGGAAAAGGCACTGGGGGAGCTGAGGAACAAAGTGAAGGGGGAGGGCGTGGGCTCAGAGGGAGAGTCAACGGGGAGAAGGGCTTTGCGGCCGAGATTGGAGCACCCGGCGTTAGGAGCAGTGACCATGTACCCGTAGCCACCAAAGAGAGCATTTGGAAGGATGTGTTTGAGGATATCTTGCCCTGGCCAACATAGACAACATGGATAAGTACGGATGAAAGGAGAGCTTTGAGAAAAAGGATATGGCTGCAGCCATTGTGCTTTTAGGTAAAAGGGGAAGCTGAGATGTCTAGGAAGGGAAAAACATGGGACAATTGGTCCACAGGTTTTACATATTATCTGGCCATAGTGATTGAAAAGAAGCTGGAATGGACTATCCCCCTGTTGACATTTTTGCTAATTATAAAGAATACATAAAAAAGGAGGGTATAGTTGGCTGAAATATGACGAGACATTCATAAACAGAATGGTGCATTTTGGGGAGGTAAAATGGGACACATGACAGATTGACTTGTGGTTAGAGATAGGTATGGGGTCCACCGTGACTGAAGGGGAAGGGAATAAAAAGGGCGGGGCAATGGCAAAAAGCTGTTGGGGTTACAACTTGGCATTTTGCTTCTGACCGAATTGCCACTTCCAGCACGTCTGTTCCAGGTGCAGAGCCAGCCACCCAGCCTCCAGGTGCAAGAATAGCTGGGAAAAAAGAGGGACTAGCCAGGGCAACTCTTACAACCAGTCATTTCAGGGTAACTATATGGGGTTCCAGGCAAGCAGTGGGGAGGGGGATCAGGGGCGGGGGTGGAGGTGGGAGGGCCAATGCCACTACAACTGACCACAGTATGATTAAGGACAATGGAACAGGGGCTTTCCACCTGGCACAGCCCCCATTAAGATAGAGTTGATGCAGGAATGGTTGAAAATGTCCCAGACAAAGAAGCAGCCACAGCACTATTGACAGGTTTCCAGGACGGATTCGGCTTGCAGTTTAAAGGGCCCCAAAAAGAGACAAAAGCAAATAACTTGAAGTTGGTTCAAGGGAGGGAAAAGTTGCTGGAGCAGAAAATCCAGAAATAAATAGCAGCTGGCAGGGTGGAGGTCCCATTTGGACACCCACCTCTGGAACATATAAGGATACCCCACCCCTGGGTTTGGTACCAAAAAAACAGCCAGGGGAATGTTGGGTGATACACCACCTGTCCTACCCAGACGACGATTCGATTAATGATCACATCAGTCAGGAGGACAGCAAGGTGACATACACTACATCAGAAGGGCAACACAAGGGGCATGGCTGGCAAAGATGGATGTAAAAGTGGTTTTTCACCTGCTGCCAGTCTGGCCAGAAGACTGGGACTTACTGGGTTTCTGGATAGAAGAGGACTACTATTTCAACAAAGTGATGCCCTTGATCTGCTCCATTGCTTGTGCGACATTTGAACTGTTCAGTACCTGGTTACAATGGGCATTTCAAGAAAAATACAGGCATCAGGCAGTGGTTCTTTATTTGGATGACTTCCTATTAATAGGGGAAGAGCGCCAACAGATGGAGAGGATGTTTTGGGCATTTGATGCCATGTGCCATGACCTAGGGTGCCTTTGTCCCTGGAAAAAACAGAAGAGCATAGCCAGACAATTGAGTTTCTAGGAACTGAAATTGACACAGTGGGGGAGTTATTTTGCTTTCCTGAGGCAAAAGTGGGAAAATTAAGGGCATTACTGGGAATGGTTCAGGCCCAGCAGAGGGTACAGCTCCAGCAAGTGCAGCAACTTATGGGTCATTTGAACTTCACCTGTAGGACGATAGCACCAGGCTGCACGTTTACACAGCACTTGGTGAGGGCACGGGGTATCTAGGCTGCACTGCTGGGTGGACATTAGCATAGGGACCAAGGAGGATCTGGAAGTATGGGATACTTTCCTATGTCACTACAATGGATGGACATTTTGGCAGGATGAATGGGTCTTTAACATGGATCTGCAACTATACACGGATGCGGCAGGGGGCATAGGCATGGGAGCATATTTTGAGGGAAAATGGTTTGCAAAGGCATGGCCCACCAAATGGGTCAGGGACAGTCTGACAAAAGACATCACCTTCTTAAAAATATTCCCAGTTTGGGTAGCTATGGAAGTCTTGGGGGGAAGGGCTAAGGAATCAGAAGGTTACTTTTTGGAGTGACAATAGGGCAGTGGTGATGTGCTAAACAGTCGTGGGGCAATGTCAGTGAGGGTCAGGTGGTTCCTAAGACAGTTGGTCCTGCCGGGTCTCACACTGAATATGTCATTCAGGGCTAGACATATACATGGTGTGGATAACATGATAGCTGACTGCCTCTCCCACCTGCAGATGGACAGGTTCTGGACCATCACCTCAGTTGCAGAACCCAGACAGTTGGCAGTTCCAGATTACATATGGAAGATTGGATAGGAGGAGCCAAACATTTGCTTTACAACTCCTGATCTCCCAGGATCCTAAAGGAATATGAAGCCTCATGGAGGGCCTTTCAGGCATACTGGGTGGAATCTGGCTGCCAGGTAAGTGGTGCAGTGATGGGGGAATCAAGTCACGCAATTCATAGTGTCAGAGTGGAAAAACAAGCTGGCACATGCCATGATGGGGGTATACTTGGCAGCAATAAGCCAGCTGTGCATACTGAAGGGATGGAAGGACTCCACAAAGAGTAACCTCATTTGGCACATGATGCAGGGATGGATGATGGAGGCTGGGAGGGCCCAGGACAACAGGAGGCCACTGACAGACAGCCTCCTAGATTGGCTAGTGGGGGTACTGCATCAGGTATGCAGATGTAGTAGCGAGGCAGTCCTGTTCTGGGTGGTGTTCGCAGCCACATATAGTGGGGTGTTCAGAGTCAGTGAGGTGGTAGGACATGGCAAGGTGGACGAGTCTGCTGGTTTGCATTGGGAGGACATGGTATGGACAGGGGATGGGATTTCAGTTATGGTAAGGCAATCCAAGATGGACCAGGCTGGCAGGGGAAACAGGGTAATATTGTGGCACCATAGGAACACCACCATCTATCCGGTAGGAGCCCTGCATGCATACACTGCTGGGCAACCACGGGATGGGAATCCATTAATATTTTTACATGGGGATGGATCCCCTGTGATGGGGGCTAAGGTGGTGACAGTGTTAAATAAGGGGCTGAGCTTCTTGGGGGAAAATCTGACAGGATACTTATACCATTCTTTCCAGATTGGGGCAACCTCCGAGATGGCAGCCAGGGGAGACGCACCAGGGGATTTAAAAAAGAAAAGGAGATGGTCTTCTGACTGCTATAAAAGATATGTTCGCAACATGTTGGCAAATACTAATGATGTATTTTATTTCTTCCCAGTAGCAGGTGGAGTGCTGGGGGGGGGGGGCAGGCCAAAAAGTAAGACAGATAATAACATTGCATTTGGTTAGTGAAAGACTAATTTTGCTGGCCAAGGCACCTAGCTTCACCTGAGCTCTTTTCTTCTAAGTTGCTTGTAAGGACAGAGCAATAACCCTTACCAGAGCAAGGAAAAGGATTAAGGTTTCTTTTGGCTAGGCAGATTTAGTGTGTCTTATTATTTTCTTTTGTGCTCACAGGGATTGTTACTGTTTGTTGCTAACATTTTATTGCTTTATTTTTCTCAGATTTAAATTGTTGTTGCTGGGTATATCTTCTGTTACATTATTACAGGGTGTGCCTACAGGTGTGTGCTTACAGATTACTGCTGTATTCTTCTGATTCAAATAGTCTTTTGCAAGGTATATCTTCTGTTACTACTTTATTTTTTTCTGTAGCAAAGTGTTTCTTACAGGGTATATCTTCTGTGAAATTATCACAGGTGGTGCTTTACAGGTTTTACAGTTTTATCTATCATTAGGATAAACTTTCAGGGCTACTGCATTTATTCCTGTCTGTTTCTGCTCTTATCTCCCTGTTTCTTTCATCTGTGGTTCTTTTTGGGCAAGGGAAGGGCCCAGCCAACCACCCCCATCCCCAACCACCCCACACTACACTCCTTTTATAGGGTAGCATAGTTGTGACATTTCCTGTAGCAAAGCAGGAAGGGGCAGATCAGAGTGGTATCCACACAGTGACCTCATTGATTGGGGCACAAGTAATTTAACTTGCTATAACAAGTCATACAGAAACAAACAAACAAAATACAAAATCAAACTCTTGCTTTCATTTTCCTCTTTCTAATTACTCTGACCAGGTTATAAAACCAGCAACTTATCTGAAATGGATATTACTAACTGCAGGTACTGTGGAACACTTTTCAAAAGGGTAGTTAAACAGGATTTAGGACACTGTCCTACATGCTGGGCCATTGGAGATCTAAGGGCTCAGCTCCAGGCAGCATGTGCAGAGATTGCATGCCTCAAATCACATATTTAGGAGGATATATATTATAAGAACCACCCACCATTTCCCCGACATCCAACAGAAGCACCTCGACTGCAGAGGGTAGTTGGCCCAGTAGGTTGGCAGGTGGTTAGAAGGGACACATTGGGTGCCCCATCACTCGTTGCTGTCCAACATATCACCTCCACAAACCATATAAAAACTACAAACAGGTATTTGCCTCTATCTCCGAAATCAAGCAAAGGGGCAGAGGACTTTACAGAGCAGGATACTACAGCACAGGAACTAGCATGACAAAACTCTCCCAAAACGGGAACTGTGAGGGAATTTTTATATATCCTAAAGCTATATTTGCTACTATATGCCTTGAAGCTATGCTTGCTTTGAAAGCCATGCTGTAACAAAGTCATAATGAATGTAGTAGAAATTTCTGAGTTCATGTTTTTTACAGGGTTATAGAATGATACTGAGGTTACTTGAGGTACATTTTTAAAAACAGAAAGCAAGATAAAACTGAGTAGAACTGGTTGTACCAGCCTGAATAACAGGCTCGGACAAAATATAAGATAACAGCATGCTTGGGCAAAATAAAAGATAACAGCACGTTGAGGCATTGAAGACAAGCTATGCACGTTGCTATGGTATGATGAAACTCATTGTTTCTCTCAGGTCAGATTGACCCAGGCATATGTATCAAGAGGTATTGGGAAAGAAATGGAATAAGCAGTGGAAAAGTACCTCATACATTGGTATCAACTTGTTTTTCTGTTACATTGCTGAAAACTTATTATGCTGTCTTATGATTGGTTTATACTGAAATGTTGGTATTTTTTCAAGATAAGAAGTGCAAAATCTAGCTTATAAAAAGCTGCTGTAAACTTTAATCAGGGAGCTTTCTCCTTTGCAGAATCTCCCGCATGCAGGTGTAAGGTTTGATCAAATAAAGCGACGTTAAGACAAAACCCAGTGATGTGGTTTTGGCCCCGTGATGACGGGAGCGGTTGCTCAGGTAATACTTACAGTGAGAGAATTTGCGATCACATTTTTGGCGTAGTCGGCAGGATGAGTTCTTCGGTCCGTGTCACCTCATGATCGGGTTGTTTCCCTTGGACAAAAAGAAGGACATTTTGTGGAACCCCATCAGGACATGACGCCTAGGGGCTGGTGACACTCATCATCACTGTAAGTACATAGTATACCTTGGAGCGAGTGTGCACTATAAAGAACAGGCCTAGATAGAATGGGAAACAAGGGAACAAAAGATAGCCTGGTGCCCAGAGTTAGTATTATCTGGACCAGCAAAATGTATGGTTGATAAGTTTGGCCAGGATTCGGTCTCTGAGATAGGACAATGGCATAAGTTGACCAGGGGAACATTTCCCCTTATAGGTACTTTTAGTATAGATGTACTAAAGGAAGCAAGGATAGCATTGGAAGAAAAAGAAAAGAGCAAACAAAAAGGGTGCAAGGTAGACTGGTCAAGGTTTAGAATATGGGAAAGAGAGGCAGAAAGGCGACATGAAAATCAAGTAAAGGGATTAATGGTAAAGCAAGAAGAGGAAGAAACTGAACGCCGTAGGAGGGTGTTTCACCATCACGATCACCCCCACCATATCGCCTTCTTCCATCAACTGTTCCGCCAGAACCACAGGCAGGGATGGCGCCAGAAGGGCCACCAATACAGGGAGTAGTGCAGCCTGTACAACAGGCTGCCCCAGCTGTGCAGGCTGCCCTTCCTGCTCAGCAAGTACAGGTGGCCCAACCAGCCCAAGCAGTACAACCAGTGCAGGTTGTACAACAGGCTGCCCTACCAACTCAGGTCCCACCAATGCAGAAACAGCCTGTTCAACCTCCCGTGACTCCGGTGTGGGAGGTTGCAGTCAGAACCTCCAATGGTCCCCCATACCTGTTCAGTTGGATACTGACTTGGATGAGGAGATAGAAATAGAGGGGACAGAAGAGGACCTGGTTGAAGCAGTGGAATCTATGTCACTGGTGGGGAAGGTACAGGGCAAGGGAGATGGGAAGGCTTGGGTGTTTAGGCAAACTGATGCAAGGACTAAGGGCCCAAAACAGGCAGGGGGAAGAAAGAAACTAAAACAGCAGTTGCCTTTGATACATTATCCTAACCCACACCCCGAGGCAGGGAGACTGGCTGCCAATGACCAGCCTGCAGTCCCTAAATACATTGAAGTGGACTGCCCATGGAACCCTGAGGAGTTGAGAGAGGCACTGAAAGATATACCAAAGCCTCAGAATAACATAGAAGAATATATCAAAGAGTTAACAAACTTAATCAAAATGTATGAACTATCTATGACTGAGGTTGGAGAATGTTTTAGACTGAACATTAAGGGCATGTTGGAGGAAGTAAAGGGGCCTGGGACGGAGAAGCCAAGGAGCCAGAAATTATGCCACAATTTAATGCTGTGTGCATAAACTACGGGAAAAATACAGGGATGTGATAGACTGGCCTCGCATCCGGGATACTGAGACAGAAAGATGAATCAATACGCGATTACAAGGAAAGATTGCAGGGGGTCTTTAGGCAATTTTCGGTATTGGACCGATAATCCCAAGCATACCAGCATCAGTTGGGTATGGCTTTTGCTGACTGAGTGAGCCAATTAGATTGGGAGTTACACAGTGTGCATTGGGGAGACAATGAAAATGGTCGACCTAGTGTCAGATGCTGAACATGCTGAGAGACAGCAGAAGGAGATACAAAAGGAAAAGAAAGAAAAGCTGGAAAAGGCTCAGCTAATGTATTTTGAAAGAGACAATAAGCAGCCCCAACCGGGAGGTGTAAATGGCAACAGAAGAAGACAGAGAGGATGAAATAATGGAGGTTATCCACAGGGAGGAGGGGGAAAAGGGCAACCATCGGAAGGATCGGGAGGACAAAGACCCGGACCAGGAGGTGGTATCATCTGCTTTGCTTGTGGGGAACAGGGACACATAGCAAGAAATTGTGTAAAGGCAAACCAGTGGCAGCGTAATCAAGATTCCAATGCCCTCTTGCCTCTGCCACCACCCCCTCCTGCTCCACAACAGTGGCAGCCAAATCAGCAGCAAGGATGGAGTGGAAATCCTTGGGATCCTCATTTCTGGACTAATAATGTTGGCTTTGCCAATGACAGCTGAAGGTTAGAGGAACACTCCCCCTCCTCCTTTTCACAAATGCTATATGCTTCAACAATGCCAGAAGGTAGTCCAGTAATAGACTTAATAATCATGAACACCAAGTTAACCTTCTTGATAGACACAGGTGCCTCAATGTCAGTAATTCAAAGAAGCAAGTTAAATGCACCCTTATCCAGTCGAATGGTGACAACAATAGGGGCATCAGGAGTACCACAAAGAGAGCAATTGACAATCTCATTACTGGTTCGGTGTGGACAAATGGAATTACAACATATTTTCCTCAGTAGCATGACCTGTCCTGTGAATTTATTGGGAAGGGATCTCCTGTCAAAGGTACATGCACAAATTACTTGTACCTCAGAGGAGGTCAATATAGAAGCACCAGGAATAGGCTTGTACCCATGTATAGCTGAAAGAACAAGGGATTGGCTGTATAGCTGGGAACTGACAGAACCAAGGGAAATGTGTTGGTTACAAGGGTGGGCAGAAGAAATAACACATCGTAGGTTGCAGTTACGAACAGATTTACATTGCACTACACACTATGCAGTAGGGGGTCGGGACATGGATTATGAGTGCAAAGAGTGGGGAAAACAGCCCGTAGAGCAGACCATCTGGGTGTCAGAGATATATGTGGCAAAGGATCGTTGTGCAGCCTCAGTCAGGCTAAATGTGGAGCAATTGAAAGTATTCCAAGTGCCAGGGTCATATCCGCACATTTATTTGGCCAGAGAACCCCACCTTGAGTGGAAGGAATTGGGGCCATGGGTAGCAGAAATGGTATAGTTGCGTGATTGGGAACGTGTAGGAAGCAAGCTAATGTCAAAGGCTGGAAATTGTGAAAAATACATAATCAACAGAAAAGTTCAGGTACGAGTGGATGAAAGAGAAGTGAATGTGCGAAAGATTTGTGAAGAAATAGGCATGCAGGAGAGTGTAAGTTGGATAAATGAGTTACCAGCAAAGCTATGGACAGAATCAAAGTATGATGTGGGATTACTAAAGAATGCACAACCCCTTATGGTCAAGCCAAAGTCCTCTTACAGACCGAATAGGCATCAATATCTGCTGGATAAAGAGGCGGAGGAGGAAATAGCCCCAGTGCATGCAGCATTAGTGGAAAGGGGAGTAATCATCCCCTGCCCATATGCAACGGTAAATACACCAATTTTACCAGTGAGAAAGCCAAATGGAAGTTACCGCTTTGTGCAGGATCTGAGAGCGGTAAATGAAGCAGTACATGTACGTACCCCGGTAGTGCCAAACCCGATTACAGTATTGTCATCCATTCCACATAACAGTTGTTATTTCATGGTCATTGACTTAGCAAATGCATTTTATAGTATCCCCGTAGAACCCAGTAGCCAGGAATGGTTTGCATTCACCTACAAAAGGGAAAAGTGGACCTGGACTCGCATGTCCCAAGGCTATGCTGAGTCTCCAGCAGTATTCTCAGCTCAAATGAGGGAGAATCTATCCACTTTTGTGCCCCCATCAGGCAGTACCCTAATACAGTATGTGGATGATCTATTGCTTGCTAGCCCTAGTAAGGAAGCAAATGAACAGGATACAAAAGCTTTATTACTTTTCTTGGCTGAGAATGGACATAAAGTGTCGCGAGAAAAATTGCAATTGTGTAAAGAGCAAGTAAAATATTTGGGTCATGTGTTGTCTGGCAGTGGTAGAAAGTTAGACCCTGAGAGAATTAAAAACATAGCAGCATGGCCATGCCCAGTTACAAAGCAGCAAATTATGTCTTTTTTGGGTATGGTGGGCTATTGCAGAGCTTGGATCGTGGATTATGCTATGTTGGCACAACCCCTCCATGAAGCCATATATGGCACGAAAATGCAGATGAATGCGGAGATCAGGTGGACACCTGGTCTAGAGACCAGTTTTGCAAAACTTAAAAATGTATTGATCACAAGTCCCTGTTTGGGGCTACCAAATTATGAGAAGGGTTTCAATTTGTTCGTAAATGGTAAGGGAGGTTACATGTCAGCTGTATTGACACAGGAACATGGAGAAGGGCAGAGGCCCATAGCATATTACTCGAAGCGTTTGGACTCAGTGGTATGTGGGATGGTGTCTTGCTTGCAGTCGGTGGCAGCGGCTACTGAAGCGGTGTTGGCATGCATGGATCTGGTAGGATTCTGTGCTTTGACAGTGCATGTGCCTCATTCTGTACATTCTATTCTGCTACAAGCTCGCACAGCTCATTTAACGCCTGCACGATTGCTTCAGTATCAAAATGTGTTACTAACCATGTCTAACATAACTTTGAAAAGGTGCACCATTTAAACTCAGCGACGTTGCTCCCAACCCCGGAGGAGGGGGAGGAGCATGACTGTGGGCAAGTAATTGACTTAGACTGTAAGCCTCGACCGGATATCACTGACGTACCCAAACAAAACGCGGACTTAGAATTATTTGTTGACGGCTCAGCACAAAGAGACGAAAAAGGTCCCCCCTTGGTAGGTTATGCAGTGTGTACTCAAAACTATGCCGTGGAAGGAGCAAAGTTACCCCCATGAACGTCAGCCCAAGCTGCTGAACTTATAGCTCTGATGAGAGCTTGTATAATAGCCGAGGGTAAAACAGTTAACATATACACAGACAGTCGATATGCATTTGGGGTAGCTCATGATTTTGGCACCCTATGGAAACACAGAGGTTTTTAACAGCAGCTGGGAACCTATTACAGATGTAATTTAGTAAAAATCTTTGTTAGCAATCCAGAAGCCAGAAAAGTTAGCAATTGTAAAATGTCAGGCCCATACTTCTAACCAAGATTTTGTTTCTGCAGGAAATACGAGGGCTGACATAGCTGCAAAGGAAGCAGCTCTTTCTGGGAGTGTTCCGAAATTTCAAATGTCCTTGACTATAACTAACCAACTTGATTTATTCTCAGTAAAGGATGTTGCAACTTTACAACAGTCGGCCAGTGCAAAGGAAAGCGTAACTGGCAAACAAACTGTAAATTTGATGCTAGCACTAAGGTGTGGATAGACCCGATGGCAGGCTCTGCCTGCCCTCGGTAGTATTTCCCTTTTTGGCAAAATTGGCCCATGGGGCCGATCATGTTTCAAAAAGTGAAGTAGTCGATCTTGTAAATAAACATTGGTATGTTGTTGGCTTTACCGTATATGCTGAAGATTTTTATAAAAAATGTGTAATATGTATGCAAAATAATGTTGGCAGAGTACTCCTAGTAACCCCCTCTGCCCATCCTTTTCCTACAGGACCTTTTGAACACTTAATGATGGATTTTATTGAGCTGAACCCGTGTGAAGGGTATAAATATTGCTTAGTAATTGTAGATATGTTTTCAAAGTGGGTAGAAGCGTTCCCAGTATGGAAAATAATGGCCTGTACAGTAGCAAAGGCCCTGATTAGAGAAATCATACCAAGGTGGGGGATTCCCACCCGGCTCTCTAGCGATAATGGCTCGCATTTTGCAAATGAAGTCATCAGAACCTTGTGTGAGCCACTGCAAGTGGATTTACGAACGCACTGTGCATACCATCCACAATCGGGAGGGGCAGTAGAAAGGGCAAATCAGACATTAAAGCTAAAATTGACCAAGATTATGGCAGATACTGGCCTTAGTTGGGTAAAGGCACTACCATTAGCCCTAATGAGTATGAGGGGGAGAGCTGGCCCCATGGGTTTATCACCTCGTGAAATTTTGATGGGAAGGCCCCTCAGAATGACAAATGTCCCCTTCCCACAAAACCGAATAACATTGCACGGTTTAGATAATGAAATGATTGCCTATTGTTTATCTCTTAATGCTGTTTTAAGATCTCTCTATCCTAGGGTAAAAGCTGTACTTCCAGTTCCCTTGGAGGGACCCCTGCATAGGATACAGCCAGGAGACTTCGTGGTTATCAAGGACTTCCGAAGAAAAAAGTGGTGCACCCCGAGGTGGTGAGGACCATTTCAAGTGCTCCTGACTACTGCCACTGCCATAAAGATCGCGGAGAGAGAGAAACGTGGATTCACGCATCTCATTGTCGTTTAGTGACAGTCTCTACAGTCGATACCATTAAACAATGAGCTGAGCAACCATGAAAATTGTTATCGTTCTGTTTTCGTTCGGACTATCGCTGCTATTTTTGCTATGGGGCTCTGGATATGAGGGAGGCAACTGCTCCCACCGCAGCACAGAGCCATTGCACATTACGAACACTTGGTGGACTTTAATGAACTTACATGCTAATAATGCTAATGTCTCTGATTGCTATGTATGCACTAGCTCTCCTTTCTCTGCAGCCGTAGGGCTCCACCTAAAACCCAAGCCTGTAAATAGCACTGAGGCCAGCGAGATTCTCGGTGCCATCAGGGGAAGAAACATCACTAATGCCCCAGATTATGCTACAAACAAAATAAAGAACTTAACTGTGTTTCGGGGGCATTATTTTACTGCATGGTACAGCCCACCGAATGATACAAATGTGTCAACCCCGTTGTATCTAGACATTAGACAGCAGAAAATATCAGCCAGGGTCTGCCTGTGTAATAAGCAATTAACCGTGAGTTTAGCGCCACTGGGATGGTCCACGTGCCAATATTGTAGGCACTACAACAGCACCACCAAGTCCGAGTCCACCATAACCAACTGCTCTCAAGCAGATGCCCACACAGTACATCCTGATTTCACTGCCGTGGGCAGTCTGTCAGGTCTATACTGGGTATGCGGGATAGGCTTATCTTTTTCACCCATGGGGTGGACGGGATGCTGCATCTAGCCAAACTCCACCCTGTGGCCCATGTATATAAGAACAATGCATCTGCTATACATCAGCGTGTAAGCTATATAAATCAAGTTCAAAAAAGGGAGGTGCCGGATGCGAATAAACGTGTCCCAGTGGGAGAAAAATTTGGGGCAGGAATCTTCCCATGGTGGGGTGTTGTTCAAAACATGCATTACATTGACCAGTTAAGCTATGAGTTAGAAACGTTAATAAATGATACCTTGAAATCAACTGACTTGCTGACAGCTGAAATTAAAGCCCTTAGAATCGTAGCTTTGCAGAATAGAGCCGCACTTGATTATGTATTAGCTTCACAAGGGGGTGTGCACCATTATAGGGGAAGAATGCTGCACCTATATACCAGATAATTCCCAAGAACTGGAGCAAGTAATTGAGGGAATACGAATGCTACAGCAACGTGTTCTAAGTGAGCATGCACCTGTATCGCAGGGCTGGGACCAGGGGTGTAGCCAGGGATTTCAGATCTGCACACCAAGTGGACTCACTGCTACCCCGCTCCCTCTTGTTAGGGTGAGCTACCCCCCCGGGGTGTAGCCATGCATGGGTAAATACAAATACCATGCATTGCTCCCTAAGACACCCACATACCAGCCCAGAGCCTGTAAAGTTGTATTGTCCTTGGGATGCAAAGACAGTATTAGTGACCAGTCCTTCTAGTTTCGACTCCTATGAATAAAAATACAGACAGGTTCAGCATTTTCTTTGTTAGTTTTCATGGAAAAAGAAAGCAGTTCAGAACCTGTTTGCTACCCCCCCTTAAATAAAATTGCACACCATGGAGTGCTTGGAGTATGCCTGCTTACACCCATGGCTGGGACCCCTGGTCATGGTTCTCAAGCATATTTGGTGACTGGGGCGCTACCCTCCTCCACTGGGTGGCAGTAATCATGGTGGTGATACTGGCATTATGGCTCCTGACTGTGTTGCTCAAATTTCTCTTGCGACAACTGTGTAGCACCTTGTCGCCACATGCCATCACCCAGCTGCACCCCTTACTACACCCCAAGGACCAAGACCCTAGCGAATTAGCCAGGGTGTTCTCGTTCTGTGATGTACCAGATGTGACGAAAGTATAATAGTTAACAAGTTGATACAAAGTATCAAAAGGGGGGAGAGTGTGAGGGATTTTTATATATCCTAAAGCTATATTTGCTATTATATGCCTTGAAGCTATGCTTGCTTTGAAAGCCATGCTGTAACAAAGTCATAATGAATGTAGTAGAAATTTCTGAGTTCATGTTTTTTACAGGGTTATAGAATGATACTGAGGTTACTTGAGGTACATTTGTAAAAAACAGAAAGCAAGATAAAACTGAGTAGAACTGGTTGTACCAGCCTGAATAACAGGCTCGGACAAAATACATAGATACATAGATACATAGACAGTGTCGGCAGATAAGGGCCTATGGCCCACCTAGTCTGCCCATTTGAGCTTGTAAGTTCAGTTTGTTTTCCTAGAAGTCTATTTCCCCTTACCCCTGACCTCTAGAATTCCTTTATGTCTATCCCATGCATTCTTAAATCCTGTGATTGTTTCAGCCCCCACCACTTCCTCTGGCAGGGTGTTCCACTTGTCCACCACCCGTTCTGTGAAGAAATTCTTTCTCATGTTTCTCTGAATCGTCCTCCTCCAACTTCATCCCATGCCCTCTAGTCCTGAAACATCTTTTTCGCTTAAAATAGTGTTTTCCTGCACCCTGTTCCTCCCTGTAAGATACTTGTATGTCTCTATCATATCCCCTCTCTCCCTCCTCTCCTCCAGGGAGTACATGTTCAGTTCCTTCAACTAGTCTTCATAGGACTTGTGATGCAACCCATGCACCATCTTTGTTGCCCTCCTCTGAACCTTCTCCACCCTGTCTATGTCCTTACATAGGTATGGTCTCCAGAACTGCACACTGTACTCCAGGTGGGGCCTCACTAGTGTCTTGTATAGCGGAATTATGACCTCCCTTTTCCTGCTGGTGATGCCCCTGCCTATACATCCCAGCATCCTATTTGCTTTACCTAATGCCTTGTCACACTGTTTCCTACCTTGAGGTCATCAGAGATGACAACCCCAAGATCCCTTTCCTGCTTGGTGCATGCTATATCCTCACCCCCAACTGATATATTGTGTCAGGGTTTTTGTGCCCCATATGCATTATCTTGCACTTCTTGCATTGAATTTCAACTGCCAAACCCTTGACCATTCTTCAAGTTTCTGCAGGTCCTTCTCATTCTGTCTACACCCTCTGGTGTGTCTACTCTGTTACAGAGCTTTGTGTCATCAGCGAACAGTGAAATTCTGCCTTCTATATCCTGTCAATGTCACTGATGAAGATGTTGAATAGACCGGTCCCAGCACTGATCCCTGTGGTACCCACTGGTCACTCTTCCTCTGTGGAGTGACAGCCATTTACCACCACCCTCTGTGTCCTGCTACCCAGCCACTTACCTACCCACCACACTACTGTCCTGCCCACACCATATTCCCCAGTTTTGTAATAGTCTTCTATGTGGCACAGTGTCAAAGGCCTTGCTGAAGTCCAGATAGGCCATGTCCACTGCCCTCCCCTGATCCACCTCCCTAGTCACCCAGTCAAAAAATTCAATGAGGTTGGTCTGACATGACCTCCCCCTGGTGAAACCATGCTGCCTTGGGTCCTGTAGTCCATTGACAACCAGATGTTCCACCAATCTCTCCTTCAGTAGTGCTTCCATGATCTTTCCCACTACCAAGGTGAGGCTGACTGGTCTGTAGTTCCCTGCTTCCTCTTTGTTCCCACTTTTGTATAAGGGGACTACATCTGCAGTCCCTCCAGTCTTTGGGTACATCCCTGTTTCCAGTGATTGGCTGAACAGGATAGCCAGAGGTTCAGCCACCACCTCTCTTAGTTCTTTAAGGACCCTGGGGTGCACCCCATCTGGCCCCATTGCTTTATCAGCTTTTATTACTTCAGTTCCTTCAGGACCCTTTCTGTGTAAAGGGACTTGTGTCCATTTCGTACCATTCTCACCCTTGTACTCCCTTCAGACCCATTACCCCCTCTTCCTTAGTAAAGACTGAGCAGAAATACCTGCTCAATATGTCAGCTTTACTGTTGTCATCCTCCACGCGGATCCCATCCTCCCCTTCAGTCTCACTATCCCTCCCTTTGTCCTTCTTTTTCACTTATGTACCTGTAAAAGGTTTTGTCCCTTTAACCACTGATTTTGCAATGTGTTCTTCTGTCTGAGCTTTGGCTTCCTTACTGACTTCCCTGCCTCCTTTGTTTCTCCTGGTACTTCTCCTATCCCTTCTGCCTGTGTCTTTTTGTATTGCCTGAATGCAATCTTTTGCTTTCACTTTCTTTGCTACCTCTTTGGAAAACCATAATGGTCTCCTCTTTCTTTCCTCTTGCTAACCTGCTTAATGCATAATTCTGTTGTTCTTATAATCCCCATTTTAAATACTACCCACTGTTCCTCAACTCTGATTCCTGTCCCATTCCCCTAATGCCTCTTTCAAGCATCTCCCATTTTCCCAAAGTCTTCCCCTAAAATCCAGGATACGTGTTTTGTGTGGTTTGCTTCTGCTCTTTCTGTGATTTCAAACCACAATGACTGGTGGTCACTGTTACCCAGGTGCTCCCCACTGTTACCCCCACCACACTGTCCCTGTTTGTGAGCACAAGGTCCAGTATTGCCTTCTGCCGAGTTGGTTCCATGACCAGTTGCTTGAGGAAGGCACCTTGAAGGAGTCCAGGATAAATCTGCTCCTTGTTGATGCTGCTGCTGGGATGCTCAGTCCACGTCTGGTATATTGAAGTCTCAACCAGTACTACCTCACCCTTGTCTGCCATCCTTTGGATGGCTAGCATCAACTCCCCTATCTGTTTCTTCCTCCTGGGCTGGTGGTCTATAGACCACACCTGTGCGGATGGCTGGCCCCATTTTCCTTTCCAGCTTAACCCACAGTATCTCTCCCCATTTTGTTCCTCCTGGATCTGTGTGTCCTTATGTCATTTTTCACATACAGTGCCACCTCCTCCCTTCCTGCCCGCTCTGTCTCTTCTGAATATGTTGTAGCCAGGTATGGCCATCTCCCAGTCATGGTTATCATTACACCAGGTTTCAGTGATGGCCACAATGTCCAGGTCTGACTGTACTATGACAGCCTCCAGATCTTCCATCTTGTTGCTAAGGCTCCTGGCATTTGCACACATGGCTTTACATGATTTGACCTCCCTAGACTGCTTCACTGTTCTACCCAGCCTTCCTTGGTTGTCATTTATCCCTGGTTCTCCTTGCTGTCTGCCCTTCTGCTGAATTTTGCCCTTTTCTGCTTATCCACCTTTGGACACTAATCTCCAACTTTTGCACACTGCTTTGCAGAGATAGCCACCTCTGGTTCACTGATTCCATTACTAGCTGTGGGGGTGAGCAAGTAGGTACCATCCTTGCTGGCTCGTTACCCCTTTGTTAGTTTAAATGCTTGTCAATGTAGCATTTAAACTTATCATTGAGTGCTTGGATTCCTCTCAGGATGGATGCAGGCGTCAGGCTTGAACAAACCTCCATCCCTCCAGATGGGTCCCCAGTCACCAATGAATCCAAACCCTTCCTCACAGCACCAGTTCTTCAACCATGAGTTAAAGTTCCTAGTGTGCACCCTATGCTCTCCCTTGCCTCTCACAGGTAGTACTTCTGAGAAAGTGACAGAAGTAGCTACTTGCTTGAGACCCTCCCCAGTTTCCTAAACTCTTCCTGAACTTCCTTTGGCTCCCCATTTGCCAAGTCATTAGTACCTAGGTGGATAATGACATCCAGCTCACCCTCCTGTCTTGCCTTCCCAGTGATCCCCAGTATCTTCCTTCCATCCTCCGTGCCGTGGCACCTGGTAGGCACCTCACCTCCTGTCCTCCCCTCCTGTGTTCCTAGCTGGATCCCTCTTATGATGGAGTCCCCCACCAGGATTCCTTCCTCCTCCTCTGGGGTCCACTGCTTCCCCACTGAGGTCACCTCCTTGCCTAACCTCCACATCCTTTCCTTCCACTTCCCTGGATACCTCTATTTGGTTGTCCTCATTTGCCAGTGTGGCATATGAATTCTTCAGTGGAATAGGATCTGGGATGTGCCTCTGCCTGACTGCTCTAACCCTCCCTGAGCCCACTGTCATCCAAGTGCTCTCGTTCTCGGCATCCTTTGAGGCAGCTGCATTGACTGGGTGGTTCCTGGACAGGGGTGATGGTACTCCTGACCCAGTTTACTTCCGCCTGAGTCTGGCTACCTCATCCCCAGTCCCAGAGATGCATGCAGATAGGCAGCACCTCAGTGTCCAGAAGGTCTGCTCTGAATATGGCTGCCCCACAGCCACTGCATTGCACCACTCCCCACATTATACTGCAATTCCACTACTTATCTGCTACTGAAGTTTCTTAGTTCTCTTTATTTATTTACAGTACTAAAAATCCTGTAACTGATCCTCAGATATATATTTTTTTAAGGAAAAAGAAACCAGTAAATAAATAAATGAGTCAAAACACTTGTGCTGAGGGTGGTCTTTTTCCCCCTTGTGCCCCTCCTACTTCACACCTCTTACTATACCCTGTGTTTAGCTCCTGTCAATCAGATTTATCAGGGCATAAGGTCAGAGGCCAGACAATTAACACCCTTCACCCAGCTACAGGACAGTCAGACAAGCCAAGATAAAATTTGCAGCAATTAAAGACAGCACAGAATTACACCACCACTATTTTTTAAATTTTCAACAGCCCAAAAACAATTATAAGTAAAGACAACACAGAAAGAAAGTATAGTGTCACTACAAGCCTACAATCTAAGTTTAAAAGAAAAACCAGTTACCAGTTACTCTGAAGCACTGAATTGAATATGTTTCTTTCCTTCACCTAATATAAGATAACAGCATGCTTGGGCAAAATAAAAGATAACAGCACGTTGAGGCATTGAAGGCAAGCTGTACATTGCTATGGTAGGAGTGAAACTCATTGTTTCTCTCAGGTCAGATTGACCCAGGCATATGTATCAAGAGGTATTGGGAAAGAAATGGAATAAGCAGTAGAAAAGTACCTCATACATTGGTATCAACTTGTTTTTCTGTTACATTGCTGAAAACTTATTATGCTGTCTTATGATTGGCTTATACTGAAATGTTGGTAATTTTTCAAGATAAGAAGTGCAAAATCTAGCTCATAAAAAGCTGCTGTAAACTTTAATTAGGGAGCTTTCTCCTTTGCAGAATCTCCCGCATGCATGTGTAAGGTTTGATCAAATAAAGCGACGTTAAGACAAAACCCAGTGGTGTGGTTTTTGCCTCGTGACGACGGGAGCGGTTGCTCAGGTAATACTTACAGTGAGAGAATTTGCGATCACAGAACCAAAACAAAAAAGGCAAAAAGGAAATCGTAAACACTTCTGATCATAGGGGACTCCATGATTTTGGGAGTTGATACCTATCTCCAGACAGGGGGTAATGGTCAGATGTCTCCCGGGCACATCAGCATAGAGAGACACTGACCGCATTGCTAAAATTGTACAGGAAGCAGGAGAAAACATCAACGTCCTGGTACACTTAGGGACTAATAATCTCTCCAGCTGGTCAGCTGTGGAGACCAAGGAATACCTGACCAGGCTGGGTGACAAACTATCATCCATTTCATACGGCATCTCCTTCTCTGAGATCCTGCCAGTCTGGGAGAGGGGGGCAGATGGACAGAATATCAGAGAAGGGGAGATAGAGGAGCTAAACATGTGGTTCAAGGGCTGGTGTCAGGAAAAAGGACATAAATTTGTATGTAACTGGCAACAGTTTTGGGAGCGAAAGTTCTTTAAATTTGATGTACTGCATCAGACTAAGGAGGGAGTCAGTGCATTGGGGCAGAAGTTTGACGTCTTTGCTGAATATTTAAACTAGCAAATGGGGAGGGGGTGCAGCACCGGGTACGTCGAATGGAAAGAACACCCTTCCCCCCTCAGCAAGTGATCAAACAGGAGTTCAGCATGTCTTTAGTTCATTTGCATTACTAGGTAAGTTAAAAGGTCTGACTCCCCATACGAGGCACAAGGGAAATGCCATACCTCTCCCAACAAATAACACACTGAAATCTGGCCAAAGGAAAACCATGTACACAAATACTATCACTCTGGGAAACAAGATCCTGCAGGCAATAATGACAGAGACTAAACTGGACATAGTAGCCATTAACGAGACATGGTTCACCAGTAACCACACTTGGGAGACTTCAGTACCCGGCTATGTACTGTTCAAAAGAGGCTGAGGTGCAAAAAAGGGGGGGGGGTGGAGTGGCCCTTTATGTCAATGAAAATATTAAAACTACAGAAATTCAGAATACACATATGGAGCCAGAAGAACTGTGGGTCACCCTGGAAACAGGAAATGGGTCAGCCATACGAACTGGGGTTGTCTACAGGCCTCCAGACCAGGAGGAGGACATAGACACATTACTGTTAGAAGATATACAAAACATGAGACAGCTAAAGGGGAGGTACTGATAATGGGAGACTTCAACATGCCAGATGCAGATTGGCCAATACCAACAGGAACATCTGCCAGAACTAGACACATAGTGGACTTCCTGCAGGGGGAGAGCCTCAAACAACTGGTACAACAACCCACAAGAGACAGGGCTATCCTAGATCTAGTACTGACTAACAGGGAAAGGATAACAGATCTCCAGATAGAAGGTCACCAGGGGGCCAGTGACCATCCCATGGTATGATTCAGTTTGGCCACTAGAACTAAATCATCCAATTCCAAGGCAAAACTATGGGACTTCAGAGGAGCTGACTTTGATAAGATGGCCAACAGAGGTAAGCTAGCCCTGGCAAAAAGAAATACAGGTGAGGGGGTACAGGCAAAGTGGGCAAGCATTAAGGATGCAATACTTGAAACAACATGACACTGTGTTAGAGAGAAAAGGAAGTGCAAAAGAAGAAGGAAACCACTTTAGTTCTCAAAAACTGTAGCAGAAAAGGTCAGAGCCAAAAGGCTGGCCTTCAGAAAATATATGGGAACACAGCAGGATGAAGATAGGGAGGCATACCAAACTTCCTAAGGGAAGCAGGAAAGACAGTAAGGTAGACAAAGGCCCAAACTGAGGAAACACTAGCACAAACAGTAAAAGAAGGTGACAAAACTTTCTATAGATACATTAGTGAAAGGAGAAAGTCCAGAGGGGGTGTTGCTAAGATCAAAGGGTATAAGGGTGCATGTGAGGAGGAGAACCATGTAAAATCATCTATCCTAAATAGATACTTCTGCTCAGTATTTACTGAGTAGAAGGTAGGGCAGGGCCCACAGCTCAGCAGCATGGACACAGGGGGGAGGGAGGTGTGCACTAATCTATTCACAAAAGAAAGTGTCCTACAAGAGCTTGATAAGCTCAAGGTGGAGAAGGCAATGGAACATGATGGCATACATCCCAGGGTACTAAAGGAGCTAAGGGTGGAACTAGCAGAGACATTTTCAGAACTGTTTAGTGAGTCTCTGAGCACAGGAGAGGTCCCAGTGGACTGGAGAAGGGCTCATGTGATCCTGCTCCACAAGTGTGTTAGCAGGGAGGAGGCAGGGAACTACAGAGTAGTCAGTCTTTCCTCAGTAGTGGACAAGATTATGGAGGCACTCCTTAAGGATAGAATAATGCAACACCTGGAGTCCATAGGAGCACAGGATCCAAGACAGCATGGGTTTACAACAGGAAGGTCCTGTCAGACTAATTTCATAGATTTCTTTGACTGGGTAACCAGAGTGGTGGACCAAGGGGGAGCAGTTGATGTTACGTACCTTGACTTCAGCAAAGCTTTCGATGCTGTTCCACACAGAAGATTGATTAATAAACTGGGTAGGCTCGGAGTGGGTCAGAAGTTGGTAAACTGAGTGGCAAACTGGTTGATGAGCAGAAAACAGAGAGTGGTGGTAAATGGTATACAGTCAGAAAAGATGCAAGTCACAAGTGTGGTACCTCAGGGATCAGTCCTGGGGCTAGTCCTCTTCAATATCTTCATCAGTGACATTGCAGATCGACTGGTGGGTAAGGTTTGTCTGTTTGTAGATGACACCAAAATCTGCAACAGCATAGATGCTCCTGATGGGATGGACAGAATGAGAAGAGATCAGGATAAAACTGTCAAAATGTTCAGAAGAGTGGCAACTGGGGTTTAACACAAAGAAGTGCAAGATCATGCAGCTAGAGAAGAGAAAACCTGAAGCCGCCTATAGGAGGGGTTTGGAGGGGAGTTGCTGGCAGTCACAAGGGAAGAAAGAGACTTGGGCATCATCAGCACAGATGACCCAAAATCATCCAAGCAGACCACTATAGCAATAGCTAATGCTAGGGGGATGTTGGGGTGTATTAGTAGGGGTATCACAAGTCATAAGAGGGAGGTAATAATCCCTCTTTACAAGACACTGGTTAGGCCCCATTTGGAGTACTGCACATAGTATTGGAGGCCACACCTTTGCAGACACATTAACCAAACTGAGGCAGTCCAGAGAAGGGCAACCACAATGGTGCAGAGACTACATCAGAAAACATATGAGTACAGATTAATGGAGCACAATATGTATGCCTTAGAGCAAAAGAGGGAGAGGGATGATATGATCGAAACATTTAAACACCTTAAGGGCATTAACAAGGTGAAAGAGTCTAACATGTTTCAATATAAGAAAAATAGCAGGACAAGAGAACACAGCATGAGATCAGAGGGAGGTTGATTAAGGGGTAATGCAAGGATGTTCTTTTTCACAGAAAGGGTGATGGATGCATGAAACAGCCTACCTCAGTAAGTGGTGGATATGAATACAGTGCAGGGCTTCAAACAGGCATATGATAGGCATAAAGGAGCAAAACAAATGAGTATGAATAGATAGGCCTTTGACAGAGCAATGGCTGATGGCACATTCATAAGGTAGGAAATAAATGGGCAGACTGGATGGGCCTGTGGTCCTTCTCTGCCATCAACTTCTATGTTTCTATGTTTCAGCAGTAAGGACACGGAGACTAGAGGCTTGGATCTGTGGCTACTCTTTCATTTAATGGGCAGAGAAGTGAGCATCTGGGAGGCACAGGGGAGGCAGCTGTGTTTGGACATCAGCAGCATCAAGTTAACCTGGAGTGGCATGAGAGGCATGAAATGGGCACAGCTGCTTCCAGCACTCAATGAATTAAGGAGGGAACACAGCCACCCAGACTTAATCATGATCGACCTGGGAGGCAATGACCTGGAGACTAGGCCATGGTTGGACATCTTTCATCAGATAAAAAGGGAGGTTGAGAAAATTAAAGAATGGTGGCAAGAGGTGACCCTGGTCTGGTTGTACGTGGTTCCACTGAGGGTGTGGAGACATGCGGACAACCACAAAGCTGTGGACAGGGCTAGGAAGTGCATGAAAGCCAGAGTGGAAGGCTGTTAGAGAGCATGGGTTGTATGGTGGTGGATAGGGGAATAGTGGAAGAAAGAGATGAATACTACAGGTGCAATGGGGTACACCTTTCCAGTGTCAGTTTGGCACATTTTAATGACGAGATTGCCAACACACTAGGGCCCTGTCTACAACGGAAGTTAGCTGGAGCAGGCCCCCTCCTCCCCTAGGTTTGGAGGGGAGTCCACTATCCATCGCAAACGGGAGATGGACTAGTGGAAAAATAGGGGAGGGGGGAGGAGAAGATGGTGGACAGGGGGACAAAGAAAATGAGATATAAGAAAATAAGAGATAAGTAAATCAGCAGGAAGTAAGGGGTCAGAGCATACACTAGTGCCCCCTTTGAATGAAGACAGTTGAGAGAAGTCGGCCCCCCATGATGTACATCCAGAGGGGGGAGAAAAGGACAAGAAATAGAAGGAATAATATTAGAAAATGGAAAAAATGGACAATAAATGGACAGTAATTGATTATGTGATTAAATGGCGATGGAATGAAGGATGTTTGTAAAATGTTTAATCGGAGAGATATGTATAACAATAAGTGAAGACATAATGTGAGCAAAAAAAGAATAGGTAAATTGATTGCCAAAGTAAACACCCACACAGATTCTTGTCTGTTTATTTATTGATAGGGATCTGGGGACAAAGAGAGTTGCCATCTTAAAGGGCAGGTCCCATTGTCCACAGGCCCAAAACAAGTTATGGTGAGAGACTGAGGTTGTAGAAGGAAGGGGGATGGGGAGGGGCATGGTGAGGTCATGAAAGAGGAGGAGCCATGACATCAGGGCTGGAGTGAGGTGGGAAGCAAGGATTGGGAGAGAGAAAGAGAGAGAGAGAGGTGTGAGCAACAGGAGTACTTAAGGGGAAACACAGGCCCAAGGAGCTCACAATTTGCTCTGAGATAATTATCCTACCCACTCACCCTAGAATAATACAATGATTGGAACTGGTGGGGTCACTGTGGTAGGTGAGGTGCAGGTAACTATTGCAGGACTGCCAAAGGTGGACTGCAAGCAAAAAAAAACAGAGGGTGAGAGAAAAATAGGGGAGGAGGGAGGAGAAGATGATGGAAAAAGGTTGTGGGGGATAAAGAAAATAAGATATAAGAATATAAGAGATAAGAAAGTTAGCAGAAAATTAAGGGGTCAGAGCATATGCTAGTACCCACTTTGAATTAAGGAGGATGAGAGATGTTGGCACCCCAATTTTTTTATTTATTTAGCTTTTGTTGACCGGGTAAGTGCACTAGACAAATCCTGCCTATTTTCAGGCACGACCGGGGTGGGGGATACAGATGAATGCCAACTGACCTTGAACCAGATTAAGCTGTTGGTGGTATTTTTAGTGAATGAGAAACATTTGGCCAGAACACCGGGGAAATTCCCCTACTCTTTTCGATAAGTGCCATGGGATCTTTAACATCCACCTGAACTACCACCAATCCAGGCAGATGGGACCTTGGTTTAACGTCTCATCTGAAAGATGGCACCTCAGAAGTGCAGCACCCCTCTCATGCTGCACTACAGTGTCAGTACTGGGATATTAACCCAAGTGCCAGATGTGGGAACTGAACCCACAGCCCTCTGATCTCCCGGCCTCAGAGGCGAGTGTGCTACCTACTGAGCCACTGACACTGCAAGGGGGAGAAGAGGACAAGAAATAGAAGGAATAATATCAGAAAATGGACAAAAAAACGGACAATAAATGGACAGCAATTGATTATGTGATAAAATGGAGATGGAACAAAGGATGTTTGTAAAATGTTTAATCGGGGAGATATGTACTGTATAACAATAAGTGTAAACATAATGTGAGCAAAGAAAGAATCAGAAAATTGATTGCCAAAGTGAGCACCCACACATATACTTGTATGTGTATTTATTGGTGGGGATCTGGTTGCAATGTAATGCCAAACATTTAATGCATTTTTATTTCATTTTATTTTTTATGTTTTGTAATGCTTAACTGTTTTGTTTTTGGGAATGTTATACTAATTTGAAAATCACTGGGGCCTAGAGAATATAGTAATTACCATGGGGATAGAGACTACAGTGGTTATATGCCTTGAAGTCAACAATGAATAGTAGCTATTATGACCACTCACACTGGCTAATGGCAGTCTTAGTGGGTATTTCAGACTCTGTCACAGATATTAACAGTAATTCACAACATACGCATGCCAGCAGCACCTGTCATAACTAAGTTACAGAAATTAATATTAATAATTGACATCAAGACTTTTAAAATCCCCACCCCCATTTGTAGTTTTCTTTACCCACTGTTAATTATTGCAGTGGGAGTTAAAGTGGCTTGGTCGAATTATCAAAGTTGAATTACATTTATGGGCTCCAACTCAATGCCAACCCAAAGTTGCCAATGGCCAATTTCTCTTACTCTTATAAGAAACACAGGTTCAACTCTCACCGCAGTCATTTAGTTACTGTGTGACTTTGAAAATGTTTCCTCAATCGCTTCAGTCTGCCTAGTTATAAAATGGGTAGAAGAGGGATCCAGCAGGCAATGAAATGTTGCACTCAGGTGAGCTATTCCAGGGAAATCAATTGTGTGTTGAGTTAGCCCTATTTGCTCAAAGTAAATAAACTTTGTTCATTTCACAGCATAGCTGACTGTTTTACTGGGAACCAAATAGCAGGTAAAAAAGTAAATCAGTTTTTATCAGATCCTTTATTTAACCAGTTGAAACCTCAGGAGAACAGAAGAATCACAAAGAAATACCAAGATATGGCAAATATGAAATATGGTACAACATTTAAACACATGATATATAAATCCAATGTATCTAATAAATTTCAAAGTATACCTGAATGAGCAGGACTTTTGAATATTCCATTAAATGGATTTATTTCAAAAGTATCTTAAAAAAGATGCTATAATGTTCAAGAAGGTCCTGATGCACTTCTCAAGCTGTTATCATGTCCTGAGGATGGTCTGTTTGGACTAACATGTTGACAGATTGGTACTTTGCAATACTAAACAGGAATACATGGGTTAAATATATTCTTTAATTTAAACCAGCTTCTACCTTAATAAAAAAGGGTTTATCTCTTGTAAACCAAAATGAAATCCCACTCTCAGATGCATATATTTACAATGGCAGGGACCAACTAAAAAGCCCAAGCCTGCATTACTTCAACCTCATCTCTGTTACTGTATTTCCGCTTTCCAAAATTTAATTTTAAACAGTCCAGCATTACAAGATGTAAAAACAAATCACCAACTAACAGTCCTATGCCTCAATTTCTAGTCCCAACTGTTAACCTTGCTGTACTTTCTAGACAAGAAACAGAAGTAATTTAAAGTAAAGTAACATTTTATTTATCTCACATCCCATCTTGGAGGCTGTGGGTGTGGTACAAGCAGGCAAAATGTCAAAACAAAAAAAAAACACATCAAAATACAAAGAAGGCTATTAATAACTGCAGTCGACAACATCTCATTACTTTCTGGTCAAACATTGGGACCCCATTATTTATCATAACCATCAGACAAATTTCTACCAGGATTGGTAAATACAATAACAAGCCCATAGACATTTTGTTATTTTAGATGATGACTACTACAATACCCAATTAGACACATCACTTCCACATCACGCAAAAATGAAATTTGAAGGGGGGTGCTGGAGGAGAGGAAAGGGGCGATCCCCTCATTTGGCCATACAATATGTATAGGTTAACACTAGCTTTTACTGAAATCTAAATCTGCATAAGTTATATTTACCATACAGCAGGCTGACTCCAAATATGTAATTTATTTCAATTTGTGAGCAGGTGGAATGTTCATAACTCAGTCATGGCTTTGTCATGCATGAGTTATAGTGCCTCCTTCTCACTTATGGAAATAAATTGCATATTTAGAGTCAGGCTGTTGTATAGCCCCAATATTGTGGTCATTGGCTTGATAAAGTATTCTAATTATCTGTGACTATCCAACCAAATTATGCATTGTTTGGCTCTATCCTCCCAGGTATGAATTCTTGAGTTTTCAATGGCTAGAGATGTGGAGTACATAATGCACTTTTCAAGTATCTCTAGTAGGAATACAGATCATGAAGACACTGCTTCATATTTGTACAAGTGGGCCTTCACCTTTACGTTGTTAATTTTTTCTTACAAGTGTAGCTGATTTTATAACATAAACAGATTTTTCCCACAGGGAATATTACTTAATGCACCTACATTTCCTCATGTGCACCACCAATCATCACTAGCCCAAAGCATTTGCATGTGTAATTTCTGCTACATCAAATATTTTTTATGGGCAAATATTCTTACCAATGATTTCTAGAATCATCCCTAGAACTAATTGTAAGCAAACATGCTTTGAGTTTTTAATCTTATATTTCTACTTAGGCTGCTTGACCATGAAGTTTAGTTTGCTTTACAACTGTCCTGACTTCATAAAGCAGGCGGAGAAGGGCATATTATATTTTAACACAGTAGATATGCTTAAATAGACAGTTATGTCTTTACATTTCCCATCTGTTTAACTTGAAATTTATTACAATGCTTATACAATGTGTTCATTATAATAGAAAGATAGGAAAGACCACTTCATTGGCACATCTGTTGCGAGGATACAGACCTGAAGCTACACATGTGTTCTCTGCAAATGCAAGTGTGTGACATTTTTGTTTGGAAAGCTTTAGTTTTTGGTAACCTTTTCTATTAATTTATGAATTTATTTTGTTAATTAATAGCAGGCAGGGTCACCACTGGAAGTGTACTGATGTAAAAGATGTTGTGCTTGGTCTTGAGTTAATTCTCTGTTCTGCAGGTTAGGCCACAATTAGTAATCCTGACAGCTGCAGCATGTTTCTGGATCCTAGCATGGCAGGCAAGAGGGTAACTCCCTGTTAAATGTCTAAGACCAGAGGGAAGAAAACGTTAAACTGGAATATCTCAGCACCATTTACATTACCTGACCTATGCCACTGGCTTTTCTGTCCTGTGAGAAAATTTAACTGGAAGTACTGGTAGACACTAATAAGGGATAAAAACAATAGAGATAGACAGATAGATAGATAGATAGATAGATAGATAGATAGATAGATAGATAGACAGACAGATAGACAGACAGACAAACAACAGATACTTAGGCTGCTTATTATAAGGACCTGACCACGTAAATGTTTTAGAAATTTATATTAAGGTTATCTAAAAGTACTACTCAATGAATTTTTGCATTGTGAGTTGTGGAACAGTTCTTGTTTCATAGTCAAGCTGCTTGAGGTTTCCAGAAATACCCTGGTATTGTGCTCTGCATGCATTGTTTACTTGGACAACATTTCTGTCACTATCATTTGATTTGTTTGTTTGTTTAAAAACTCATTGTGTCCTAGCAGATGCCTGTAGTCGTCAGTAAAAAAACACTGGTGTGTCCTGAGGACGTCTGCAGAAGTCGGCTACTGACTCCCAGTGTGCCCTTGCAACGTCTGGAGAAGTCACTTATATATTTTAATATATATTGTAACAGAATATAATATATATTTGACTGCATAGCACTGCTGGAAAGATAATTTTATGCTGCTCAACTTTGTCACTGATATTTTGTGTATATCATGTATACTTTAGGAGTTATTTGCATTTGTTTATGGTATGGTGTGTATGGCTGACATGTTTTCCATCAAGATTCACCTAAGCAGCCTGAATAAAATTCACTTCTTTGGCACTTCAGCAGGTATAAAATAAAAACCGTATTGATTAAAGCTGGTTGCATAGCACCATTGGAAAGGCATTTTTGTGCTCATCAACTTTCATGCTGATACTTTGTGTGTATCATGTATACTTCTGGAGTTATACGCATTTGTTTATGATATGGTGTGTGTGGTTGAGATTTAGCCCTCAAATCTCATCAAAGCAACTTGACTAAAATGGGGAAAAATTACATTTTATAGTAAAAAGATATATTTTTTTAGCAAACATAATATCAAAACACCATCCAATGTCTGTATGCTTAATTTGGTGTTGATATTTTACATATTTTCCAACAAAAAATGGCTTATGTTGCCCTTTTTTAGTGAAAAAAATATTTAGTTTGCTCTTTCGACCAGCATAGAAAAAAGTACAAAATTACTTATTATTACATGCATGCCACCATTGGAAAGGCAATTTTGTGCTGAATAACTCTGCCACTCATACTTTGTGTCTAGCATGTACAGTTATTGAGCTATTAGCATTTGTTTGCGACATACTGACTATGGCTTGATTTTGCTTAGAAAGGCCCAGGATTCACTATTAAAAGTATACAGGAGATTCAGGAGGCAAGTGGTGTAATCTCAGAGTGAGCCTGTGGAGGCAATGAGTTAACTTGCTTCTCCAGGTAACATACAGAGATACAATAAGAATCTCAATTACATATGCAACCAGGGAGGAGAGGGTGAGGTAGGTGTGTTACACACATTCAAAATTTGCACATGAACTACAGTGAATTTGGCTGCTACCCACTACATGCAGGATTTGCATAGTGTGCACTGTGCAATTTGCCACAACTGCAGTGAATTTCAATATGTGAACTGTCACAGTTTATACTTTGTGGTGAATTTTTAAGACAAAGTGTATCAGTTTACACAGTTATTTTGCAAAAAAACGTGCAATGCCTAAATAGTGTGGCAGAAGTAAAATTTGCACAGTTGCACAAATTTTACTATGTGATTTGCCAAACTATGCTATGCTATGTGCTACACAAATTGTGGAGTTTTTTTCACTTTGCACAGAGCTACTGGGGAGGCAGATGTGGGGGTAACACAATCAGAGAAGAAACAAAAATAATCTTAATAAACTGTACAGGGATTAACATATTTACAAGCCCTTAAAGATCAGTGAGAGGGTGATCCAGTATGACAAAATACAACCATGATACACAATTTGATGTCTGTATGGTCAGACTAAGATGCAGTTAAAAGCTATTTTGCCAAGGAGATACTGGAGGGCAAGCTATTTCAAACGTAAGGTTATTCCAAACTTAAGTGAGTCTGTGGCTAAAGTCAAGTTGACCTGATTTCTTCTTGAACTTTGGATTAAGGAACCTGTTACTCACATGGGAAAAGAAGTTGTGACTAGAGGGAACAACAGGAGAGAGCAAGTTGCTCAGATATCTGAGGAGTTTACTGAACAAGAATTTGAACCCATAGAATGCTAGACAGAGTACATTCCTGTTTTTCAGTGAGTGCCAATTTAGTTAGTCATATAGTGTTCAGTAATGAGTCTGAATTGGGCAGCAAAGCATAAATTGCCAGATGGCTTTTAGCAGGGTATCTTGTTTGGATATCTGGCATTTTGGGCAGTATAGTAGATCACATTACCAAAGCTGATTATTGGTAACATCTGAGGTGGGAAATCTGAATGTTTAAACAGGCACAAATGCAGGTAGTGAGCAATAAAATGCATTTTCCCCTTTTTAGCAGCCAATGTCCAATATTGATCAATGTAGTTTGTGGAGAGCACTCACCCCTACTGGCAGCAGGTTTGAAAAATGACATATACACCAAATTAGTGCTTTAGAGTCATTTTACTCCTCAAGAGACATAGCAGTGCAACAGACAAGGTAGCTTATGTTTCACCCCTTCATACGGGCTTCTTCAGAGCTAATGAATTACATTCCATTCAAATAATATATACTCTTTCACCAGTGATGTCACTTCACATATTAACCAACCAAATCACTCTATCATTTATCTTATTCACCCATCTTAAGTGTTTACATCAAACAAGTACTTTATACACAATCAAAGTGATGGGAGTCGAACATGAAATACAAAGTTGATTACAAATGCACACACTTTTCAAAAAAATAGGCATGTTCTGCTCCCATATTTCATGATACCACCTCACATCCATGATGAACCTTAAAAAGAAGAAAACAAATAGCATGGAAAAAATTCTTTATATAAAAAAAATATTTTTTCATTATGTTTATCATTTTTATCACAAGTAACAAAATCTCTTTCTTCATTATTCAGTCCTTATTGAATCCTTATAAATTAGCTGCAGGCCCATCAGAATAAATGCCAAAGGGGTGGTTGGGGAAGGGGGAAAGGAATATGTCCCATATTGGATTGATGAATGTAGTAAGCACGAGTGTGTCATCAGCAATTGTTAAAATCGCCACATGCAATTGACATGCAAATAAGGACCCTGGTCATGCATAACAGGTGCAATTACATATTCAAGGCATCCTCCATCTGCAAAGTGTTTGTGTGCGATTGCAAAGGGAACATCTGCAAAAAGCAGGTGGTAACCAGGTGCAGATCAACATTGGGGATTAGAACACCTCTGCAGAACACTAGAAACAGCAGACAGGACTGTGTGAGACACGCCCAAACACACAGCATGCCCTTGAGGTGTTTGTTGCTGGAGCTCATTTGGTCCACAGGGGGTGGGCATGGCAAGAAGACAGGCAGCACAGGGGATAGTACAAAAGTAATAACAGTAGACCTAGCTCAGGGGTGCATGGGGATTGTGCCACCCCCCTCACCCTCCTCCCAGTGAATGGCAATGGTCTGCAACACATAAGCATAACAAAAATGAGCAACTGAACAGTGCATAGCACCTGTGTGAGAGGTCTCACAATGTTAGTTCTGTTGTTGAAGCTACCTTTTCTCTATAGATAGTTGCCTCTCACAGTGCTGCAGGTGCTGCTCTAGACTGTAAGGTATTTGGATTGTAACCCTTGGGGGAGGTCCACTGTTAAAATGAGGCAGTATTTAGTGCAAAATGATATGTAGATTACATATTGCACCTTGAATGTTAAAGTAGAAACATTTGCATGTTACCTTTCATTGTATGGCTGTTTGTAATTTCTGCTAATGTATTAGTAATATTTAATGATGACTGCACCACATTCTGTTGTTGGGGGAGTATGGCGCACTGCTTGTGGTATGCTATTCATTCTCACAATAGTTTTGTTGTGTTTTTTTCTTGCAGTTGCAAAGGGCTTTCTGGATACTTTTGTGGATGCTTTTGAAGATGCACTTGTGCCCATCACTAATGCCTGCTATATTGCTACACATTTTCTGAATGCAGTATCAGTTTGCAATCATTCCAATATACCATTATTTAGTGACAGGCACTGATTTGCACACACTAATGGTGGTCTGTGCCTCAGTTAGTGACCCCTTAAATATTCCAGCCATTGTGTTTGACAAGACACTTCCTCATAACTTGAGAAAAGTAGGCTCCCACACAATAAAGTACATCAAGTTATTTATGAGACTTTGAAACCAATTACTGGATATAGAGGAAAAATCTGATAACTGACTGAGTATAATACCAAGGTATTGATACCCAGTCTTTCATTTCAAAGTAATACCATCAGAAGTTTTAATGATTGGCTTTTAAAAGCCTTGGGGGATGTTATTTACTTAGGGGGCGTTAGCGCCCAATGCAATGGATTACTGTCTGGCTGTGGGGCACCATGCCAGGGGGGTGATGGGGCATGCCAGGGAAGTGCCATGCATGGCACCCATTCACTACAGCACATCATGCCATTCTGGGATGCAGTCACTATTTGGGGGTGCACAGGTGTAGCCATTGCACCTTCCTCCTGGTGCTGCTGCTGCTGGCCATGGCAAAGCAATACTGTTCACTTCTTCATGGTGCCCCAGCCCCACAGAACAGAGGGGAGGCTGGGGGCAGCCCCTGAGCATATGTCTAGCATCCCTGCGAGGACGCAGATGACAGGTACACAAAATCTCCATAACACACAGGGCAGATGATCCACTAGTGGACTGGGACTGGGGATCCCATTGGCTGACTGCCTCTGTCTGCTGATCTGCCCCAGGCACTAGCATGCCTGGGGGGAGGGTCTGTGGAAGGGAGGCATATAGTGTATGGCAATCATGAATGGTGGCCACCATGCACCTGTCCTTGGGTGTGGAGCTTCATGGTTGGGTTGTGCACTTTTCAAGCAGGTAACGTGCCCCTTGGTGAATCACAGCCAATATGATTAACTACTACTACTACCACATTGCTATCATAAATATGTTAACAATATTGAATGCACAATTCCTAAGATTGCAGTAAAGCATACTATTTTTACAATTTAAATGCACCTTGAGAACAGTCAAGACATTTCTTTTCTTTCTTATCCCCTGTGCCCAGTGCTGCTCTGTTCTGGCATGGCCACTGATAGCCTCAGTTTTTCTCATCTCTACCACTTAGCCAGTCTTCAGGGAGTTCATGGACAGCAATGCTCTCCATGATGGACTATGTTGGGAGTAAGGTTCTGCAGCATTAATAAATGCCGAATTTGTAGAACTCGAATGAAAGTCCATGAAATTTTCTGAATTTTGCAGTTTTGTTTTATTTTGTGATGTTTATGAAATGTGTTTATTTGCTCATTACTCAGCCAATTATTGAATTAAGGAATTAGAGAATGCTTGCATGGTTATTTGTTATGTGCCCTAAAACAGGCAAAACATCATAACATTTAAAGGAATAGATTCCAACTTATTGGGGCTCTGGCAATTTAATTTTTTGGAATATTTTGTTGACATTATTTATCTGCTTATTGTGTGGCCTGGTACTACACATGTGCAGAATAGCATGCATGACCTTCTTGTAAGAGTTGGACCATGGTGGGCTCAGGGAGGATGAAGGTGGTAAAAGAGAGGAGCATCCCTCCAGTTGTACCATTCCATAATTCATTCTTCATTCTGGTGGAGCATGGTTCCTCTATGGAGGAACCCACAGTAGAGACCAAGGAGGATGCAGGGAACCTCCACAAGGGAGACCCACAGGAGGGTGGCATGGGACACCAGAGAGGAAGGAAGCAGCTCCTGTTGGGGACTCATTTGTTGGGGGGATGGGAGGAGAGGGGGAGGTAAGATGCCTGCCTGGTGCCATAGCTTGGAGGGACAGGAAGTGAATCCTCAGGATTGCGGAAGCAGCAGCACAGTAGAGGGAGCTAGACATCATTACCCACCTTGGGATGAATGACCTAGCTGGGCATGGGATCAGAGCATTGCAGCAGGAGCTTGTGGAGTTGGGAAGGGGCCTTCAACAGGTAGCATGCATGGTAACCTTCTGGAGGTTATGCCTGTCTATGGCATGGGTGAGGCTAGGGTACTCTGCACCTTGCAGTTCAATGAATGGTTGAAAAACTGGTGTGGAGCTCAGGGTTTTGGCTTCATTGAGGACTGGGGAGCCACCTGGAGGGATGCAGGCCTATACTGTTGCGATGGTCTGCATCTGTCCAGGGGGGGAACCAGGATCCTAGGTGAGAGGTTTAAATGCTTCATTGGCAAGCATTTAAACTAGCCAAGGGGGGAGGCACTGAAAAGGAGCAGGGAAATCCCAGCCTCCCCCCACAAAACATGGTGATTAGTGAGGTAAACACCAAGGTACAGAAGTTGTTAGGAGCAGAACAGATTTAAATGTAAAAAAGAAAAGGCAGTAAGGACAGAAATAGGGATAAAAGAGTAAGGCTATCAAAAGTGGAGGGTGATGAGTACCAATGCCCGTAGTCTGTGTAACAAGCTCCCTGAACTAGTGGCCTTGATGGAAGAGGGTTGCCTGGATATTGTGGCAGTCACAGAAACATGGTACACAGAGAACCATGACTGGGATGTCATCATACCAGGATACACAATCTACAGGAGGGACAGGGAGGGTAAAAGAGGAGGAGGAGGAGTAGCTCTCTATGTAAAGGAAGGGATCAAAGCAACAGAGCTAAAGAGTAAACAGGGAGCAGATGAGGCACTTTGGGTCACCCTGGAGACAGAAAATGGTACCATAATCCGCATGGGGGTTGTATACAGACCCCTATCTCAGTGGGAGGGACTGGACAAGGAAATGATAGAAGGCTTTCTTAGAATGGCAGAAAAAGGGGAGATATTGTTGATGGGGGACCTGAATATGCCAGATTTTAACTGAAGCACCTTTGCTGCAGACACATCCAAGAGCAGGGTCATTCTTGATGCCTTACAGGGGGCATGCCTCAGACAGCTAGTATTGGAACCCACTCGGGAGGGAGCAATCTTAGACCTGGTAATCTCAAATGGGGACGGAGAAAGAATCTCAGATTTAGAAGTGGGTAGCCATCTGGGAACAAGCGACCACCAAACAGTGTGGTTCACGATAAACACAGCCATACAATCAAGCCATACAAAAGCAAGAGTACTGGACTTTAGGAGGGCTGACTTTGGGAAAATGAGAGAGTGCCTCAGAAAAGCACTAGCAAACAGGCAAGAAGGAGGGGGGAGGAACAATGGGGAGTGATCAAAACATCCATCACAGAGGCAACAAGCCTTTGTGTAAAGCAAATCAATAAAACACAATGAAGGAAAAAACTGCTATGGTTCTCAAAAGAGGTGGCAGGGAAGGTTAAGGAGAAAAGGACAGCATTCAGAAAATTTAAGGAAACACAGAAGGAGCAGGACAGAGAACTTTATCAGTTAAAGCAGAAAGAGGCTGGGAAGGCAGTCAGAATAGCAAAGGCCCAAACCGAGGAAAGGATAGCCAATTCTGTTAAGAAGGGGGTAAGACCTTTTATAGGTACATTAGGGAGTGAAGAAAGACCAAAGGAGGGATTCTGAAGCTTAATAAAGGGGAGGGAATGTGGGCAGAGGGTGACAGTGAAAAAGCAGGGATACTGAACGAACATTTCTGCTCAGTATTCACAAAGGAAGAGGAAGGGGAGTTACCTAAACCAAACAAGAGAAACACTCTGAAGATGGGAGTTGATACCAGTCCATTTACAGAAGAAAGGGTTCTGAAAGAACTAATAAAATTGAAGGTGGACAAAGCAATGGGGCCTGATGGGATTCACCAAAGAATTCTAAAAGAACTAAGGGTAGAACTAGTGACACTGCTGACTACTCTCTCTTTAACAAATCATGGGAGGATGGGGTGGTACCCGAGGACTGGAGGAGGGCAGATGTGATTCCTCTTCACAAAAGTGGGAGCAGGACAGAGGCAGGAAACTACATACCAGTTAGTTTGACCTCAGTGGTAGGGAAAATGATGGAATCACTTCTAAAGGAAAGAATTGTTGAGTACCTAGAGGCCAGTGGAGCACAGGACCCAAGGCAGCATGGATTCATGATGGGAAGGTCATGTCAGATGAATCTAATAGATTTCTTTGACTGGGTGACCAAAGTAGTAGACCAGGGAGGGGCTGTGGACATGGCCTACCTAGATTTTAGCAAGGCATTTGATACAGTCCCACACAAAAGATTAATGCACAAGATAGCCAGCCTTGGAGTGGGTCCCAAGGTAGTAGCCTGGATAAAAAATTGGCTAGACAACAGGACACAAAGGGTAGTAGTAAATGGAGTACACAATGAAGAAAGGAGGGTTACTAGTGGGCTACCGCAGGGTTCAGTACTGGGACCGGTCCTTTTTAATGTCTTTATAAGTGACATTGCAGAGGAACTGGAAGGAAAAGTATGTCTCTTTGCAGATGACACAAAGATCTGCAACAGGGTTGATACACAAGATGAAGTGGAAAGGATGAGAAGGGACTTGGCAAGGTTGGAGGAATGGTCAAATGTATGGCAGCTCAGATTCAATGCAAAGAAGTGCAAGGTAATGCACATGGGAAACAAAAACCAAGGGGAAGTGTACACAATGGGGGGTGAGATACTGACAACAGTAAAAATAGAAAGGGACCTGGGGATAATTATATCAGATGACCTAAAGGTGGGCAAGCAATGTGAGAAGGCAGTAAGGAAGGCTGGGGGGATACTGGGATGCATAGGAAGAGGCATAAATAGTAGAAAACAAGAAGTTGTTATCCCTCTGTACAGAGAGTTGGTGAGACCCCATCTGCAGTACTGTGTGCAGTTCTGGATACCCCATCTCCACAAAGTCAGAGACAGAGTGGAGGCTGTCCAGAGGAGAGCAACCAAAATGGTGCAGGGTCTGCACCAGAAGACGTACAAAGAAAGACTAAAGGAGCTTAATATGTATAACCTTGAGGAAAGAAGGGAGAGAGGGGACATGATAGAAACTTTCAAGTACCTCAAGCGAATTAACAAAGTCCAAGAGGGTAGCATCTTCCAGAAAAGATATGTGCAAGAACAAGGGGTACAATTTGAAGATAGAGGGGACGCTCAGAGGTAATGTGAGGAAGTATTTTTCACTGAGAGGGTTGTGGATGATGGAACAGCCTCCCTGAGGAGGTTGCTGAGTCAAGAACAGTGGGGGACTTCAAGAATGCATGGGACAGGCATAAGGCAGTCCTAGTGGGGTGTAGGAGGAAGTAAGCTGTTGGTTAACTAGGATCTGCAGCTTATCTGTTAGGTAGGAAAATGGGCAGACTGGGTGGGCCAAGTGGTCCTTATCTGCCATCAAATTCTATGTTTCTAGAGGGGTTGTATACACACCCCCATCTCAGGGGGAGGAAATGGACAAGGAAATGATAGAAGACATCCTCAGAATGGCAGAAAAAGGGGAGACATTGTTGATAGGGGACCTGCATATGTCAGATGTTAACTGGAACACATCTACAGCAGCCACATCCAAGAGTAGGGTCATTCTCAATGCCCTAGAGGGGGAATTCCTCAGAGAGCTAGTGTTGGAACCCACTTGGGAGGGAGCAGTCTTGGACCTGGCACTCTCAAATAGGGATGGAGAGAGAGAATCATAGATTTAGAAGCGGGTAGCCATCTGGGACCAAGTGACCACCACACAGTGTGGATCATGATAAAAACAACTGTGGAGTCAAACCATACAAAAGCATAGCTACTGGACTTTAGAAGGGCTAACTTTGGCAAAATGGGGGAGTACCTAAGGAATACACTAGCAAATGAGCAGGAAGAAGGTGTGAAAGAACAATGGGGAAAAATCAAAACTGCCATCATAGAGGCAACAAGCCTTTGTGTGAAGCAAAAATGAAAACAAAATGAAGTAAAAAAAACACTATGGTCACAAAAGAGGAGGCAAGGAAGGTTAGGGAGAAAAAGATAGCATTCAGGAAGCATAAGGAATTACAGAAGGAGCAGGACAGAGAACTGTATCAGTTAAAGCAGAGAGAAGCTGGGAAGGCAGTCAGAATTGCAAAGGCCCAAACCAAGGAAAAGATAGCCAGCTCAGTTAAGAAGGGGAATAAAACCTTTTATAGATATATTAGGGAGTGAAGAAAGACCAAGAGAGGGATAATGAGACTTAATAAAGGGGAGGTGGTCAGAAGGCGACAGTGAAAAGGTAGAGATACTGAAAGAATACTTTTGCTCAGTATTCACAAAAGAAGAAGAGGAGGTGGTACCTAAACCAAACAATAGAAGCACACTGGGCAGGGGAGTTGATACCAGTCCATCACAGAAGGGTCCTGAAAGAACTCTTAAAACTCAAGGTGGACAAAGCAACAGACCTGATGGGATTCACCCAAGAATTCTGAAAGAACTAAGGGGGAGACCTAGTGACACCACTGACTACCCTTTTTAAAAATCCTGGTAGGATGGTGTGGTACCCAAGGACTGGAGGAAGGCAGATGTGATTCCCCCTTCTCAAAAGTGGAAGCAAGACAGAGGCAGGAAACTACAGACCTGTTAGTTTAACCTCAGTAGTAGGGAAAATTATGGAATCACTTCTGAAAGAAAGAACTGTTGAGTACCTAGAGACCAGTGAGACACAGGACCCAAGGCAGCATGGGTTCACAGTGTGAAGATCAAGTCAGACGAATCTAATAGATTTCTTTGACTGGGTGACAAAAGTCATAGACCAGGGAGGGGCTGTAGATATGGCCTACTTAAGACCTTAGCAATGCATTTGAAACAGGACTACACAAAAGATTAATAAACATGTTAACCAGCCTGGGAGTGGGTCCCAGGGTGATAGCCTGAGTAACAAATTGGCTTTACAACAGGACGCAGAGGGTAATGGCAAATGGAGCACACTCTGGAGAATGGGGAGGTACCTCAGGGTTCAATATTGGGACCGGCACTCTTAAATGTCTTTATAGGTGACATTGCTGATGTGCTAGAAGAAAAAGTATACCTCTTACCATATGACACAAAGATCTGCAAAAGGGTTGATACACAAGGAGAGGTGGAAAGGAAGAGAAGGGACTTGGCAAGGTTGGAGCAATGGTCAAGAGTACGGCAAGTTAGGTTCAATGCAAAGAAGTGCACAATAATGCACCTGGGAAGCAAATTCCCAGTGGAAGAGTACACATTGGGGAGGGGGGAGGTACTAGCAACAACAAAATGGAAAGGGATTCGGGGTTACTCATATCAGATGACCTTAACTTAGGCAAGCAATGTGAGAAGGCAGTAAAGAGGGCTGGGAGGATTCTGGGATGCATAGGGAGAGGCATCACCAGTAGAAAGCAAACATTTGTTACCCTCTGTACAGACAGTTGGTGAAACCCCATCTGGAATACTGTGTGCAGTTCTGGAGACCCCATCTCCACAAGGACATAGACAGGATGGAGGCAGGCCAGAAGAGGGCAACCATAATGATGCAGGTTCTGCACCAGAAGCCATACGAAGAGAGACTAAAAGAGATTAATATGTATACCCTTTAGGAAAGGTGGCGGGGGTATGATAGAAACTTTCAAGTACCTCAAGGAATCAACTAAGTCCAAGAGGGTAGCATATTTCAGAAAAAGAGATGCACAAAAACAAGGGGGCACAATTTGAAGCTACGGGGGGATGGCTCAGGGGCAATGTGAGGACATTTTAATTTCATGGAGAGGGTGGTGGATTCATGGAACAGCCTTCTTGATGAGGTCATGGGGTCAAAAACATTTGGGGAATTCAGGAATTCATGGAACCGACATAAGGCAATTATAGTGGAGGGTAGGAGGAAATAGGCTGCTGGATAACTAGAATCTGCAGCTTATCCAATAGGTAGGGAAATTGACAGACTAGGTGGTCCAAGCGGTCCTTATCTGCCGTCAAAGTCTATGTTTCTATATTAAACTACTAATATGGATATCTTTGGTTTTGTAATGTTTAAGTTACAGGAGTTCATAATCTCACAATAACTAGAATAATAGATATGAAATCATCAGTAACAAGGTTGTGATTTCATTGAGGGATTCTGGTGACATACAGTAATACACCATGAAAGCAAAACTTGAATGGTTTATGATGTCACCAGAATCCCAAGGTGGAATGACAAGTCTAGTTACTGCTGGTTTTCTATCTGTTATTTTTTGTAATATATGGAACACTGTAAACATTCCATTTCATACCATTCATCTGATTTAAGAATGATAGTATTATGACTTTCTGATATCAACGATAGTATTTATGTTTTTGATTTTGCTGATTCCCTATGGGAAAAAATGGCACCCATTCATTACATGATTATTTCTACATTTTATGAAAAGTTTCTAAAAATGTTTGATATTTGAAGTTTCCCCACCTTTACAGATATACACCTGAAGTTTGGCATGAATGTTTAACCCTTAGGCTGCCAACAGAACTAGAACTTATAGGGATTCTTGACTGATATATCAGCGATACAGCAAGGGTTAAAATTGGTGGATCTCGATATCTATCAAAGCAGGAGAAATTTGCTTTAGTAGTTTTAACTTTACAGTGGCAATACTATTTTTTTTTATTATTTATTTATTGAAGGAATCAGAATTAAAACCTTTGAGTCAAGGACTCCTTTGTAAAGACTCCATGTCAGATACACATACATCACAAGAAATTACAAGATATAGAATAATACCTATACAGAGAACACAGCAGAATACATACACTGCAAGTTTAGAAATTGTATAAAAAATAAGAAGCATAAAGTGAAAACCAGTTACAGTTCAAGGGTGGAATGGACCAACCCGTGTCAACAAACTGTTATTGCCAAAATGTTTTCATGTAGTCTGGTAGCATAATATAGAATACCTCCAGATCTCCACTTTGGAATTGAAGCTTCACAGAGCACTTATCACAACTGCATCTAGTAAGCAGAGTTGAGTTGTTTGTAGTCCTCTAGCTTCTTTCAGAATGACTATTTTGACCCATCTTTTTTTCTTCCATTACTTTACCAGACAAACTAAGTGGATCTACTTGTTCCCCTGATATCCTCCTTGTTTCTTCAGTATCACATCATAAGAGTGACTCAGAATGAGTGACTAGAAATATAGAGACTCATTTTGGGTGCTTTTATGGTGGGCTACCTTGCAGAATACTGAGGGTGTGGGATAGCAACCAGGGGGAAGGGCGAAAACAGAAGGGAGGAATAGCGAGGGAAAGGGGAGGGACAGGGAAGAGGTTTCCAGGTACCGGTGTACCCACTGCTGCTGAGCTAGCTGTGTGGTGTGGTGGTGTGGGAGGCTAGCTCTGGCAGAGCATATACAGGGTTCGAGACTAGGAGCGGGTTACATATTGCCACAGCTGTGAGCTGCGGCACTTAAATTTTGCTGAGATCCAGATTTTTGTCCCTTCCTTGATATGCACCCCCCGGAGTTGAGAATCCTAAGTAAGGGGGGGTGCAGGGGCAAATCCCCCCATGAGGGGGGGCATGGGGGCATAGCCCCCAGCAAAAACACTTTTTAAAATTCCGGATGTTGGTTGTCCTGAAGTGTATATCGCTGGTTTACTTTTCGGCGATATACACTTGCCTTAATAGTGATCACTGTTTTACATTACCTATTATGACATGGGACCATTTCTTCACATTGACACACTCCCTTAAAAAGAGAGTCACCTAATCATTTTCTTGTGTGATCTATCCAATTTATAGGTTCACAGGTAGTAAAGAAAAAAGTAAGCTATTGCCCTTCTAGTTTATTTGATGCTTTCTCAGCAGTTTATAATATATGTGACCCTCACTCTATATTTCTGTCCAGGATCCTTTTAAATGCTACTAGACATTCAATACAAACTACCTCAATTAACAGGTCATTCCAGGCCTCCACCAGCCTCAGTGTAAACCAGAGACCCCTTCCTTCAGCTTTAAAAGCTCCTCTCTTAGCTGGTAGGCATGCCTCCACAGATTTTCTTCACCTGTTTTAGGATATACATCTATACATTTCCATAGATATAGGTCTCTAAATAACATATAAACTAGCACAATACACCCTTATCCTTCTTCTCTCCAGTGAGAAGAAATTCAGATTTTTCATCCTTGAATTATAATCTATCCATTTTAGGTCCCAAATCTTTCTAGTTGCCCTTCTCTGCACCTTCTCCATTCTAGCTGTATCTGACCTGCTCTGGGGACACTAAAATTGATCACAGTACTCCATGTGAGGTCTAGTAAGTGTTCTGTACAATGGCAAGATTAATCTCTTCTCTCTGCTAACATTTCTTCTTATGCAGGAAATAGGTCTACCACTGTTTTTAATTACACTGTCACTCTCCTGTCTCTGATTAAGTGTCTGAGTCCAGCACTCACAGATCTTTCTCACAGCTGCTCTCCTTTAGTCTATTTCCATTTATTGTGTCTACAGCTGTTGAGTTTTTGCCCCAAATAGTAAACTGTACATTTGTCTGGATTAAATAGCATTTTTCCCTTTATGCCTAGTCATATAACATATCTTATTTCTTCTGCAGTTTTTGAAAAACTTCCGGTAAGTCTACCTTGTAGCAAATGTTGGTGTCATCGATGAATTTTGACATCTACCCTCCATTAGTACATTGCATATCACCTACATAGACATTGAAGAGAGTGGGGCCCAGTACAGAACCTGAAAGACTCTGCTGGTCACTAATCACCACTTGTATAAATATCCTTTTACCCTGACCCATTGATATCACTCAGTTAACCAGCTGTTAATCTTTCTAGTTATATTTTTGCTGATGCTTAGTTTATTTAACTTATGAGTTAGTTCATAATGAGGGACAGTATGAAAGGCCTTACCCAATTCGATATCCCATGTACAAGGCAACTGCAATTGAGTGCTTTCAAAAAGGGTGACTCAATCAAAGCGCCTGTGTACAGGACTACCTGGTAGGGTAGTGACTGGATATGAGGGTTGGGCGAATATAGTGACAAGATGTCACTATGTATACACTTGCATGGTGGGGAGGGACCACTCCATGCTATGAGCAGAAGGGGAGGGAGAGTTTGTGAGGTGTAGTGTGGTGGTGGGCTGCTGAGCTGGTCATGTGGCATGGTGGGCAGATGGCAGGCTGGGGTTGGGAGGGTGCCAGGTTTGGTTCTGGGATGATCGTGTTTTGTGTTGGCTAGGGTTTTAATTTTTTTTCAGTTTTACAGCCCCCCGACATGCCCCCCCCTGGAGTTGAGAATCCTTTAGTGGGGGGGATGCGGTGGACACAGATCCCCACATAACGTAGACACTGGGAACCCTCTTGTAGTTTGCCACGAGTGTACATCACCTTAATTCATTTTTGGCGATGTACACTTGCCCAAACTGCGATTGCTATTCCACAATCACCATTATCACATGGAATCCTAAAGTCCATCTACACCATATCTGCTGATATCCTTTGGTCTAACGCCTTACTGACTGTCTCAAAAAAAATTAGATTGTTTGCACAAGATCTCTCTTTTCTAAAGCCATGCTGGTTTTCTTCACCAATACATAGTTTTCTATATCATCTCTGAGTATTGCTTCTAGGAATTTTCCTACCACAGATGTGAATCTAACTGGTCTGAAACTTCCCTTTTCCTTTTTCGCACCTTTGTTTGTGTGTATAGTTATGACCATTGCATCAATCTAGTCACCTGGAACTACCCCTCAGTAATGCTAGTTCTAAATAATTCATGTGCCATTTTCTTCACACCCTTCAGTGGATATCATCTGGGCCAGGTGACTTGTTTGAATTCAGGGCTTTCAGTCTATCCTCCACCATACTGTTGTATATTTTAATATCCTGTCCTACCCTCTTTATATGATTGTTATTTCAAATGGATGCCAAATTAAACACAGAAAAGAAGAAACTATTGAGTGTATTGGCATATCTTGTTCTTTACTCACAAGTCTTTCTTCTGCTAACAATGGTGTAACATTTCTAGATGTAGCCCTTTTGAAACTTATATAACTTTGAAAGATTTTAGAGATAGTTTTGGCGTTTTCTGCTATTTGATTTTCTATTTTAGTTTTTTTTAGTGCTAATATCAAACACTCTGAATTTGTTTGAATTTTTCCCATGTTTCCTCTTTGTTACTCATTTTTGCCTGTTTATATAATTTCTTCATATATTTATATATGTATATGTATGTATATGTGTATATTTGTAATGTATACATGTGCATAGTCTATACCTGGATGCCAAGTGCTGCTTCCCTATACCTCAGATATGTTTGGCACAGTTTTAAATGTATTAATGCGTATGAATAGGCCTAAATTTATATATATTTTACTTTGATCTCTTATTCAAATGTATCCTCCTTCCCCTCTCCCCCAGGATGCATCTGGAAACGGGCTATTGTAGCTCAGAATAACTTTCCTGGTGAAATTTTTCAAATAAATAAATCAATAAGTAATCTGGACTGTTTCAACTGAATCTGCGCTAAAGATCACAGACACTCATACTGATGAAATAAAAGTAGAACCGAAATTGCTGAATGAAAGATGCTCAATCTAAAGTTCTTACACTCAATGCAATTATAATGTCAAATATAAGAGACTCTGTTCAAATAGCTGAAAAAATTAGAAATTGGAGAATTGATTGAAATTGAAAGAACTAAGGCTGGTGGGCTTGCCATCTCAGTGTGAGCAAACCTATTGTTGATTTTTGTGAAATGCTGAAATCTCCTTTTTACTAAGACACTGAATTTGCCACCAGATAACATTACATTTGTCACAAAGGGGCTCAGAATTGCAGGTTGGCCTAAAACACAAGGATTTAATTTCTAATAAAAAAAAAAACAGGAACCTCAATTTAATTGCCTCTCAAGATGTTATATTTCAGACCTGAACTTTTCAAGCATTATTTTTACTTTAGCATTTGATACAGACAGGGAAGTTATCACACACGTCTAGGAGAAAGGAGTCAATAATGTTTCAAAATCACAAATATAATATGCTTTTCCTAAAAGAATGCAGGAAAGATAAAAAATACTCTCTCTGTACCATGATGAGCTGTAAAGTATAGGGCTACAGTTCAAGTCCCTTTTCCTGCAAAATGCATTGCCTTCTATATGCACTAGGTTACAATAGCATGAACAACAAAAGCACCGTCAAGAACAGCGCACTATAAATGGCGATGTCAAAAACAGTGCCAGGAAAAAATACCATCAAACAAAATAGAGTCCATTGTAGTTGTTGTAAACCACACTGATGATCGCTACCATTCCTAAACAAAACAAAATGTACACTCTGCTTCCCACACCCCTCTTATTTTAAGAACCAACTCCAAGGGGGGCAGATCTTGGAGAAAAGCAGAAACTTGGTGGTGGGAGTAATTTCTGTCTTGGGCTGTTAAAAAAACAAAAAAAAAACACTTCGGGCGGGGGGAAAAGTGTAACTATATGTGTCAGGAGACCTGTAACAGAACCCTGCTCTCTCGAGCTATACTGGCTGAGCTGCTTTTGCATTAGACCTCTTTACCACGGAACCAGCTTGGCCAGCTTCCACATTTTTCCCTACTTCTTTACTTCCCGCCTTGCTTTCATAGTCACAGAGGCAGTGGTAACTAGCATTTACTATTCTACCCCTGTCACTGTTAAAGGCAAACGTGGTTTAGGAAGTGTGCTTTACACTGCACTCTTCTAGCCAAGCTATTCTAACCCACTACCCCATCTATGAGTGGAAAAATTATATTGATATGATCTTGACCATGTCAACGTAGTTCTGTTGGCAAGAATGCAGAAGAGACAAAAAAAAAACAGCAAGAGGGAACAGAGGTAAACAAGATGGTATTTTATGAAAATTCTGTAATGGGATCAGATTCCAATGCAGTAATCATAATGGACTCTCAAGCTATACAACCCTGAAAAACATTGACTGATCCAGAGATACTGGGCCAAAGTACCAACTTTTGACAAAAAGGGACTGCATCACACAGCAGCGGTGCAAAGGGCACCTTGCATCAAATCAAACAGATTTTGCCATTCTCAAAGAATCCCCTAGGCCACAGTGGGACCCAGTGTGCAAGACCAGCCCTGTGCCACGTGTGTGCCATGCAGTTGGGTGCACCAGGGCATTAGGGGGCTTGCAACAGACACAAGCTGCCATATCCCCTAATTTGGGATTCTCTAAACTCTTCCAGAAGGCACACCTCTAAGTACCATTAGACCAGCCAGGGTTGGTCTAACTATACTTAGAAGTGTGTCCTCTGGGAGGGTATAGAGGACTTGTGCCACCCTATAGCACTCCCTGGGGGGGAGAGAATATGTGCCATGCCCCCTCAACTAAACCCTGATCATTTGTAGCATTAGATAAAACAGTACTATGGTGGCTAGCGCCCCCCTGCCCCTGATCCCCAATGTCCCTTGGATGCATAAATAACAGACCTCATTGGTGTCCAGTGGTCCCCCTCCAGACCCCCATACATAGTAAAATATACATCACCTCCCTGGTGTACAGTAGTCCCCCCTCCCTGTCAATGATCCCCAATGCAGTTTAAAATATAAAGCATATCCTGGTGGTTAGTGATCCCCCTCCCCATCCCTGACCTATGCATATTAAATCTTCAACATGGCCCTGGTGTCCAGTGTTCTCCCCCTCCCCATCACCAAGTGCCCCATACAACAATATCCAACAATCCCTGGTGTCTAAGGGACCTCCATGCAGGTAGTGCCCCACCAACCCACTCCCCCATCCCATCCCAGAGCTGGTGACTGGCACAGCCCTCTGCTCTCCACCATGGCCGACTGAGCTGTTAAAGATTGTGTACTGTAACAGCTGAATGTACAGAATGCACTCTTTGGCAGCTCAGTCAGTGGCTGGCCATGGTGGAGAGTGGAGGGCTATTCAATCACTGCCTCTGAAATGTGATAGAGGTAGTAACTGGGTACTACCTGCCGAAATGAGGAGCTGGGGGTCCTCTAGACTCCAGGGACTGTTGGATATTGTTGGACAGGGCACTGGAGGATGAGTTTTGGGGGGACATTGGGCACCAGGGCAGTGTTGCAAGTTTAGTATATATGGGATCAGGAATGGGAAGGGGGACCTCTAGACACCAGGGAATGCTTTATATTTTACATTGTACTGGGGATGATCATTAGGGAGGGGGACTGCTAGACACCAGGGAGGGAATGTATATTTTAATGTGTACAGGGACTGAAAGGGGGACCACTGCACACCAGGGAGTTCTGTTATTTAAGCATAAAGGAAACATTGGGGATTGGGGTAGGGGGCCGCTAGCCACCAGAGAACTTTTTTGTTTTATGCGACAAAGTATCAGGGTTGGGGGACCACGGTGCCACCTGACCTCCCCACAGCTTGCAGCTTATCTCTCCAGTGTGACATCTCTTTGGTGCACTGCCACCATTGCCAAAAGCTGTGTGACTGTGGCATTGGAATCTTACCCAGTACAGAATCAGGCCCAATGTCCTGTCTGAATTTTGGCAAGGGCTTCCATTCAGTGCCACATGGGAGATTGATTAGCAAATTGAAATTCCAGGAAGCAGCTGAGAAAATGGTGGTGTGGGTCAGGAACTGGCTGCAAGGCAGGCATCAGAGAGAAGTTGTAGGTGGGGAACTCTCAAATCCAAGAGCTGTAGCCATCGGAGTACCACAGGGCTCGGTACTGTGTCCATTGTTGTTTGGCATTTTTATTGCCAATATCTCACGTGGGATAAAGAATAAGATCAGCCTGTTTGTGGATGACATGAAGATTAGGGTGGTAGTGTGTGATACAGAGGGGTGACAAGGGCTACAGGGTGATCTAGCAAAACTCGAGCACTGGTCAGACACATAGCAGTTGGGGTTCAATGCAAAAAAGTGCAAAGTCATGCACTTGGGAACAAGGAAGCTAAGGAATTGTTATCGGCTGCAGGAGGTACAGTTGTCCACTATGAAGGAAGAGAAGGATCTCGGGGTGCTAATAACAGGGCAAATGAACCACTCAGCACAGTGAAAGAAAGTGGCAGATAAAGCAAATAAGATGCTGGGGTGTATTGCCAGTGGAATCACCTCCAGGACGAGGGAGGTCATCCTGCCACTGTACAGGTCATTGGTGAGGCCACACCTGGAATACAGCATGCAGTTCTGGCACAGTTATGGCTCCCCTACTTAAAGCAAGATGTCAAATTGTTGGGCGGGAGGGTCCAGTGCAGAGCAACAAGGATGATCCTAGGATTTGAGGACAATCCCTATGAAAAGAGACTGAGGGGACTCAAAATGTACTCCCTGGCAGAATGGAGTGAAAGGAGGGACATGATAGAGACCTTCAAATATATGAAGGGCTTAAATAAGGCTGGAACAGAGGATATATTTAGACTGAAGGAAGGGAGAGACACTAGGGGGAAAAGTCTGAAATTGGAGGGTGGTAGACTCATGAGGGAGGTGAGAAGGCATTGCTTTATGGAAAGAGTGGTGAAAGAGTGTAACACACTACATGAAAGTCTGTGTGCAGTTTTAAGAGGGGATGGGACAAGGTCATGGGGAGGGTCACCAAGAGGACACTGGGGGGGGTGGGGTATCAGCATTCAAAGGGATAAATTCAAATAGGAGGGAAGGGGAGGGAGTGGTGGCTGCAGTGTAGTGGACTGCTAGCTGCACACCTGAGCAAACTTGATAGACCTTATGGCCTGTATTCACTGACACTATTTGTATGACTATATGTTCATAAGTAATTAACAATTACAAACTACTACATATTAAATCTTTTTATTTCACTCCTTTGTTGTTCAGAGATATAAAGCACTTAATAAGAATAATTACTATAAAGTCATGATTGTAAAAAGCTTGTGGCAGCAATATGTCCAATGTTTTGCTTCATGTATAGAGTATAGATTGTTTTCACATCTCTATTGTAACGAGTCATGACAAATTTGTTTCTAGACTTTTTAGCTCTTAGATCCCTCCCACATTTGGGATTTATGCTATATTTCATAATATATATATTTAAAATAATGTATATCATTTGTTCTAGATAATGTTTCTTTTGATATGTATCTGCTATATGTATTATAAAATAAGTCAAACCATGTAAACAAAAAGTTTAATAAAGAAAAAAACTGAAAAATAAATTGTGATAGAATGTTTACACTCCTATAACTCAGCACTCTTTCAAGTTAAGAATGTGAAGTCTACAAACAGTAGCAGGAGCAGGAGCATCCTACTACTTCAAATTGGTGAAGTGTAGATAAATGTTTTACAATTAGATTAAAATAATTGAAAATAAGAATTTTGACAGCATTCCACAAAATATTCACAAAAAGCCAACTAAATTTAATAGAATCAGAATTGTAATTCCACAAGAATTTTGCCACCGGAATTTTATATTCTACACATTTCCAGTTGTAGAAGACTGGATTGCAGTAGGGAGCAGTGAGGCCTGAGAATGATAGCATCATTTTACCAAACTCTGGGATTTCCACCTTGGTTTTCCGCTCCCTCAAAATGAGGGAGGCAAGAACTCCATGGCGAGTACATACATGTAATGGTGGCCATGTTTTTGACTTAGCTTACATCCTCCTACATGGGTATCCAGCTGCACAAACAGTTGTAATCACCCTGCTGGTAGTATAGCAGTCAAAATTGATGAGCCCCCTCACTGGAAGAGGAAAGCATGCTATGGGTATTTGATCCCCTCCATCCAGGTGCCCCTGCTGCACCCCCAAGACTTGTTCTTGCACCCAGTTCATAAGCTAATAGAACAGCCATATCAAGACACTTTAATCATAAAGTTCAAAACTCTAAAGCGTAATGCCTTCCATAGTAAAATAATGGCAATGTATACTCTATGTGGATTGTTATGACATGTTACTATTTTAGGCCTCACCCTTCTCCCCAGCCCAATTGTTCAAGCATACACAACCCTATCCCCCACCCACCCAGGACCCACAATTTATGTTTAAAAAATGATCCCATGATGGGTGATGGGAACAACGTTCCCTCCTCCATGGCCTGCCATCATCTCTTGTAATGCTAATGTTTCTTTTGGAATTAGGTCCTCTTTCAAAATAATCAATAATCCCCCCATCACACCACCCAGGCAGCAGCACCCAACTCCCAATCTCCTCCCCCAGCACCCATATTTCCTTATTGAATCACCCCCCAGCATGGAAATGTGACTGACACAACCTGCCTTCCACCAAAATTGCCAAAATTGATTGCCTTTCTGGGAATGAAAGCACTGCCACACTTGTTTGCATAGTGAAAGAGCTGATCACATAATCAGTTGTCTTGTTGTCATCTAAAACCAACCCAAATTCTAATAAAGAAACTTATATCAATTCCTGTAGGATATTGCTATATACAGACCACCCCAAGCCAAAGTAGAAAGTAAATCATAATCATTGGGGACTGGATTTTCGAAGGAGAATGACGCCAATGTGAAATCAATTTTTACATCCTGCAGCATTGTCCCCATTGTGCTCCAACTCATACAGCTTATTTTAAAAGATGATTGTAAGTTTACAACTTTTCTGTTTTGCAGCAGTGTGCATCAAACGAGTGGTGCATGGTGTACTTATGTGATGCAAGCAACTTCACATTTGGTGCAGACTGTGGCAAGATGCAAACAAAAGTTAGATCAACTGTTTAACTTTCTTACACTTTTTTGACAGATGTAGCTGAGAGAGGTCAAGTATCCTTTAAGGACATTTGAAAATTCTACTGTGGAGCTCTAGAGAATGTATGGAGCTCTTCATCCTGTGAGATGAAAGTGGACTTGGTAGAGAAAAACAAATGCTGCTACTATCAGCAGAACCAATGGATGGCATTTATTAACATTTTCCTAGTTACTTAATCTTTCTCATGTATTGTTTTTCTTTATATTCAGAAAGAAAAGCCAGATAGAAAATATTTTTTTTCTTTTGGAAGCAAAACAAAGCAAAACTATAAACATGTATATTGATAGATTTTATCAATGAAAGTACTGTAGAATTAAACTAAAAGGAAAGAACATAATTATGTCCAAACACTGGTGTAATTAAAAGGTATCTTCTATATAGTCTTAGCCTTAATGGCCCATAGAATATAAATCATAATCAGCCAGGCCCTCATGAAAAGTTTGTTGTGTACAATGTAGGTCTTTTCCCAATTATTCAATATTTAATTTAATTTAAGACTACTTTACTCACAAGTAAGCAGCATTCTTTTATTAGTTCAAATGATATTATTAAATGTGTTTAAATACTGTGAAAGCTGATTAGCTGAGGGCCATCATTACCTGTGCTACTATTTCACGAAAAATATCAGTGGTTACAGATCTAGCAGTCCCTTTAAAATAAAATCAATTATAACGACATATTGCTGATTGCCATTACGAAAATGGGCACCACGTTCGCTCACTAGAAACTTTCAACTTGTCCATAAAAATAAAACTGCTTCAAATGAATAAATAAGTAAACAAATAAATACATTTTTTATTTACTCTCATAATCTTCTTCTTACATATATATGCAAATTACACAGAAAGGTACTAAAGAGCATATAGTTTTATTTGCTGTTTTTTCCCCTTTGGTGTGCATAACAAAAACACTCCCACCCTTTTCTGATTGCCAGGAAAATCTTTGCTGATTAACCTGCTACAGATAAATTAGAAGCCGTAGCTCCATAAGAGACCTTCTGTTTTACAAGTCTGGGATGAAATTGCTGCCAGTAGAACTGAGCAGAGATATGAGTTCTTGTAATCCATGTTAAACATTCCATCTATCGAAGGTAGAAAAGCCCCAAAAAATGAACCAAGGCAAGCAAAAAAAGGGAACAATGTAAAGAAGAAAGAGAAAAAGTGAGGAGACAGGTAAATTAGGGATTGTGTAAAATACAGGAGAAAAGAGATAACTTCCAAAAAATTATTTTTTTTGGACTTAATATTGAAATTATGATAGCATACCAGTATTGGGATGTGCTGGGACTATTCTAGTGGGGTGGATAAACCCATTGAAATGTTTATAAGTAATGTATCTTTGTGCATTTTTTAACTCCCCACACAAAAACGAATGCACTGTTGTGGTAGGATAACCCCACTTTAACAGTAGCTGAATGCGCTTTGTGATGCCTCAAGCCTCACTATGTACCCAAGGTGTTCTGCTAATCACCATAATGCACATCCTGATGTGTCTAATTCCCTTACTGCCAAACACAGATTCATGAATTAATTTTACATATGCATAGGCATTGTACTAAGCAATTACATTCTTTTAGTGTATTGAGAGACAATTCACAGCTCCACAAATGCCATTTCCAGCCCATGTAAAAGACAAATGTTGTACAGTACAGAGTAAAAAAGAATGAATATGCATTCTTAGACTTTTATGAACAAAGTCTTCATTTATTTTTTTCTTTTCAATTAGAATCAAGCAACTTACATTTCCTGATCTCCTTAGTTTGGGTTAGTGATCTGGGCGTAGTTCTCGACAATTGCCTGACACTTGTTGCTCAGGGGTTGGCCATCATCCAAAGTGACTTTTACCAGCTGAGGAACATTGCCCAGATCTGAGCCCTTATACCAGCTGATGACCAGGCCACCCTAGTGGATGCCTTCATCTCATCTAGGTTGGATTACTGCAATGCTCTGTTCCCGGGGCAATCCAGAGGCAATATCTGCCATTTGCTGCTGGTGCAGAATGCAGCGGCAAGGTTCTTAACAGGTGCACTGAGGTCTGATCACATCATACCTGACATTCACGGGCTGCACTGGCTGCCAATAAGGTGAAGGATTGCCTTCAAGGTTGGGTTACTCATCAATAAAGCCCTACACAACCAGGGACCAGATTATCTGCAAGACTTTTTGGTCCCTTACTGCCCAGCTCACACTCTCTGTTCCACCGAGGGATGCCTCCTGGTGGTTCCCAGGGCTAGACTGTGGCAGTCCAGGGATGGGCTTTCTCTGTTGCCATGTCAGCCCTGTGGAACTCATTGCCAATCTACCTGAGGGAAGCAACCTTGGTGGAATTCTTTATGAAAGGGCTGCAGACATTTTTATTTTGCCAAGCATTCAATACTATATAATATAATTAGGATTGTATACCCTACTGACTTTCCTGTTTTTAAGGTACTGTAGATAGCTATAATAATTGTTTTTATATTACTCTGCAGTGATTACTGAAGTTGTTTGATGATGTTGCTTTTAAATTGTACATCGCTCCAAGCCCCAGGGAAAAAATGCTTTATAAATAAAGTATCTATCTATCTATCTATCTATCTATCTATCTATCTATCTATCTATCTATCTATCTATCTATCTACTTTGATCCACTGGCCTCTTAGGGGTAAGGAAACATGGCCATAATGTTCTTGATCTTCAACTTGAAGAGCAGTAAAATGATATCTTCTTACTTTTGTTATGGGACATATAAAAAAAAAATACTTACTGTAGTAATGTTGTTTCTTCCAGGGGATCCCTCATTATGCTTATGAAGTAAGCCTGGTAGGTTTAGCTTCCCCAGAGCATAAGGAATTTATGTAAATGAAGGAATGTGGAATGTTATTCAAACTCTGTCCTTGTGGTGTCAATACGCACTGCTGCTTAACGACAGATCTAGTTCAAAGGTCTAGAAGCAATAGCTAATACCCTACTATACATCTTCTATTGTATAGTTAAAAGAATAAAACCAACAACCAACAAAAGAGATTGGCCACTAAGGCCAGTCTATGGTAGATTAAAACAAAAGCTACAGCAAACTGATTGAGGATGAGCAACAATAAATGGTCAAGCATTAAATATTAGCCAAACAGATTCTTGTAGAGCCTTTTTCTGGGTCTGGAAGGTGAGACAGGGTGGGACATTTAAGCATAATGAGGGATCCCCTGGAAGAAACAACATTACTATGGCAAATAAGATTTTTTCAAACCCCAAGAATCCCTCATTATGCTTAAACATATGCAGACTACAAAGCAATACCTTGGGAAGCTAGATACAGAACCTATTTAGAGAAAAGGTTTTGCAAGACAGCAGTGCCAAACCTGGCAACCATTCTGGATTGCTCATCCAGACAATGGTGCTTTGTAAAGATGTGTACAGTTTTGCAGGTGCTGCTTTACTGATTCCTAACAAATGAACATCCCTTGCAGCTGCCACAGAGGCAGCAGTGTCATGAGTGGAGTATGCCCTGAGGCCATGAGGTGGCAGCTTGCCAGCTTTGGAGTAACAAAAGTGGATACAGGTTACTAACCAACAGACAATGACTCTCTCAGAAGCTAGCCTGCCTTTTCCCACTTCACCATATGTGAGAAATAGCTGTGAGTGGGAGGACACGAGGCTCTTAGCACACTGCTGATAGTAACTGAGTGCCCTCTGAACATCTAAGCTGTGGAGACCCCCATTCACCAGAGCTGAACTTTGCTGTGAAAAACACTGGAAGAATGATGAAGTGAGTCAACTGAAGCTTGGGACTGCCCTACGAAGGAGTTTCCCATTAGTCCTAAGGATTATCTTGGTACCGTGCAGGATAATGCAGATAGGGTCTGTGCAGAAATCCTGCAGCTCCCACACCCTTCTTAAAGAGGTCATAGATACCTGGGTGACATACTTCAGATCAATCATAGCTATGGGCTCAAAAGCAGACTTTGTAAGCCTAGCTATGCACAGGTTTGAACCTCCCAGTGGGACTGGTTCTGAGACAGGAGGATAACAATACAGTAGACCCTTAATGAACTCCTAGAAAATGGGGTATGGATCGACCATTTTCATACTACCTGTCAAAATAGAGGCAGAAATAAATTCCAAGTGCACTTTAAGAGTTAAGGAAATGTGGACAAGGACCTGTAAGTGAACCAAGATTCCAGGTTAATAGGCAGTTCTGCCTACAGGGGATTGAACTGCTCAGGAGCACACCACAGGATAAAACCTTTTCCATTTGTAAGCACATGCCTTCCTGGTAGCAGGCCTCCTGGAAACCCTGAGGACCTCCTCCAAGAAATGAGGATCAGAGTACCCTAATTCTGCAAGAACCACATCCTGAGGTGCAGTGAATTGAGGTTTGGAAAGGTTACCCTGTCCTGAGACATGGTCAGAAGATTGTGCCTCCATAGTAGACAGGCATGTTGCCTAATGGAGAGGGCCAGAGCAGGGAGTACCCAGGGCTGCCTGGCCCAGACCTGTTCCACTAGCACCCTGGTTTCAGGCTGTCTTACCAACTTCATGAGAACTCTTATTAGTGAGGGGGTAGGGAAGGTATAGAGGAACCCTCTGACCAGTCCAGGGTCGGAGAGTCCATAGGGACTGAACCCAGTAATGGAGGTCTGCAGCAAAAGAGAAGAAGCTGGTGATTCATTTCAGAAACAGATCTATTGTTGGTGTGCCCCATCTCCGGAGGAATGTGGCCAACACCATTTGTTTAGTCACCATTTTTGATGCCCTTGCAGAGCCTGCTGAGGGAGTCCACCAGGACATTGTCTTTCCCTGGAAGGTAGATTGCTGTAAACTGTATGTTCCATGGTGTAATCTAGATACCAGCTCTACATAGCTTTTGTTCATAGCTTTGAGGATCTCAGAACTTCTTGCTTGTTGATGAACCATATGGTAGTAGTGTTCTCTGTTCTTATCTGAACTGACTGACCTTTTACTTGAGGAGCAAAGGCCTGGAGGACGAGATGACCGCAATATGCTAACTGTATTCCTATAGGGCCATACTTCACTCACCGTTTGGTTATCTTGGTGCCCCCCCCCGCCGCAACCTAGTAGGGAAACATTTGTTGTCCAGACCTGTGTGGGGAACTGTTACTGAAAAGGCATTCCCTTCATGAGGTTGTGACTTTCTTTCCACAAGTCTAGAGCTTGTAGCAAAGGTTTTGTTACAGGCACCTGTGTTATTAGAGACGTCACTTTTGGAGCCAATGGACTCTTAAATGACATTAGACATATCTCATTTGAAATTTGGTCTCTGGCACCACAGTTGTGATGGAAGCCAGGTGGCCTAGACATTGCAGGAAATGCCTCGCTGGCCTGGGTTGACCCAGGATGAGGGTGATTGCCAGGTTTAGGAGGCTACAATTCATTCCTGTGATAGGAATGCCTTGCTCTGGGGGACACATATCTCTGCTCCTGTGAGCTCCAGCATCTGCACTTGTTCTACTTGTGACTTCTGAGAATTAATGAGAACTCTCAATGCCTCTAAGGTGCTCTGGGTTAGCCAGAGAGAGTCCTTGACTTGCTTGTATGATTTCCCTATGCTACTGCTTTAGAGGGATATGTGAGAGATATCACCAGTCTGACTGTTTTGGTAGTGAGAGTACCTAAACTAACTAAACATTTTCATATAAATCTGTTATTCTTTCAGAAGGATATGTGAGAGGTATCATCTGGGAGATTGCTTTTGCAAAACATCTGAGGACGTGGGAGCTCCTCAGGTTCAGGTTCATTTTATAAAATCTGCTGAGACTTTAAAAGACTTTGCTACTATTTGCTCATTATCTGCCTGCTGTTATAAATATTTGGTTGTTGTATTAAGGTTATATGGGGATGGGGGAGTGAGTTGAAAGATATTTAGTTATTTTTAGTAAGATTGTGTGGGTTATTTTATTTTTATTTTATATTATTTTTTTCTTTTTTCTTTTTTGGGTACAAGTTTTGTGGTATTTAATTGGGTTACCAAAATCTGTTGGAGTCCTGTTCCCATGGTCATGCGCTATTCATCCTCTGCTCTTCACGCTTTCTGCCCATTTATTCCTCCCTCACTTCAGTTTATAATGTATCACCACTGTAGGGCACTGGGTATTGTGCATAGGGGTGGGAAGAGGGTGTGGGGTTGTGAACAGTTCAGGATGAATGAGGGGGGGCCACCACATTGGGGTAGTGAGATCCAGAAAATGCCCTGGGATGAAGTGGAATCCGGGACATGGTCTGCCATGTCTGGTTTCCATACCCAAGGGCACTACCAATTGTGGTATGCTGATAGTTCAGGCCACCCAAGAGGTTCATTCAACTTGGGTGATGCTATGCAATGCTGGGTCCATTAAAAACAAGACTGTGATTATTGCAGTTCTTGTTAAATTGGTGGACCTGGTCTGCATCACCGAGAACTGGCTGGATGAGAACTCTGGCCCTGTTTTGGAGGCTGCAATTCCAGCTGGGTACTCTGTGTTACACTGCCCAAGATTGGATCACGGAGGAGGGTATAGTGGTCTGTTTCAGGACCAAATATAACCTCATGAATGTACCAGTCAGGGAGACTGAGTCATTTGAGTGTACCGTAGTACCAGTTGTGGGGTGTCGGATCATTCTCATCTACCATCCATCAGGAGATGAGAAGCGATTCCTTCAGGAAGTCGCAAACTTCGTCATTGACATGGTGTTTGAGTCACCCAGGCCGATGGTCCTGGGCAATGTCAATGCCTGGATTGATGATGAACTCTCACAATTTGGTCAGCACTTCCTCCAGTTGATGACATCTCTGGGCCTTACACAGATAGTTACCACTGCTACTCATAATCACGGTCATTCTCTTGACTTAGTCTTCCTCCTGGGGATTGAGCCCTCCAACCTGGGGGTGGAACCAGTTGGATGGTCTGATCACTACACCATGGGGTTTAGTTTTAGCACCCCCCCATGTAGGCCTACCCCTGTGGAGATGACTAGGTACCATCCTCTGCAAGATATAAGATCTCAAGACCTAGCAGCAGTGCTAGATCTCTCGTCCCTCTCTGAGGCAAACAGTGACCTAGAGGCCCTCGTGATGGCTTATAATTTGGCCATTGCAGTGGCCCTGGATATCATTGCTCCTGTCCGCATTCATCCTCTCTCCCTTCTCCCTCGATCCCCATAGTTTGATGGGACTTTGAGGGAGATGCAGTGACTAGGACGAAGGTTAGAGCGTTGCTGGCGGAAATCCATCCTTGATGCCAAGTGCCTTAGATTGATGGACTATTATCAAGTCTATCAATCTGCAATCACTCGTAAGAAGGCAGAGTTCCTGTCTGGGGAGACTGTGGCTACTCAAAACCAACCAGCTCAGTGTTCCGAGTGGTGGATAGTCTGTTCAACCCAGCTTGTCTACAAGTCCTGAAAGCTCTTTCACAAGAAGAGTGCGATGAGCTTGCTCTATTCTTTGCGACTAAGGTGGCTGACATCATGGCTGCACTCCATCCAGCACAGTCTATGGGTGTTGCTGTGGGTCAAAGTGGGGCCACGGTTCCTTGGTTTTCTTGGAGTGCCTTTGACCAGCCAGCATTCATGGATGTCATGCGTATTATCCAGAGTGCTCACCCTACATGCAATAGTTTGGATCCTGGACCTACTTCCCTGATTTTGGGTTGCATTGATTCTATTGGTCCGGTCCCAGCTTGGATAGTCTGGTGCTCCATTGAGACAGGTGAGTTTCCAAGCTCTCTGAAAGAGGTGGTGGTGACACCACTCTTGAAGAAAGCTTCTTTGGATCCAGACTTCCTTGCAAACTACAGATCAATCTCTAACCTCCCCTTTTTAGGGAAGGTGATTGAGAAAGTAGTGACAACTCAGCTGGAGGATCATTTGATCATCCATGACTTCTATGAACCTCTCCAGTCCAGATTTTGAAAGAAGCATAGTACCGAGACAGTGCTGGTTCAGGTGCTCGGTGATCTCCTGATGGCTAGAGATTGGAGGAGCCATTCTACTGTGGTCCTCCTAGATCTCTCATCAGCGTTTGACACTGCAGATCATGGGGTACTGCTTGATCATCTGAGGTTCATCTGTGGACTGTCAGGTACAGTCCTTGAGTGGTTTACATCGTTCCTCATGGAAGAGCTCAGAGAGTGGTGTTGGGGTTTATTCCTCAAATCCCGTTTCTCTATCATGTGGGGTTCCTCATGGTTCAGTGCTGTCCCCCATGCTGTTTACAGTGTATATGCTGCCCCTCGGAGACATTGTAAGAAGGTATGGGCTAAGGTTTGACTGCTATGCTGATGATACCCAGCTCTACCTTTCTTTTGCACCCAATCAGGATGGAGCTGCCTCAGTCTTTAATAAGCTGCCTCACTGAAATACTGGAGTGGATGGATGCCAATTGGTTGAAGTTGAACTCTGATAAGACTGAGGTATTGGTTGTGGATCTGGGTTGCCGGATAGGAGGGTTGGTGTGGGTTCGCCCTCTGGACTTTTCATTGAGGGTATGCCACTCCTGACCTCTGAATGGTTGGGAAACCTGAGGGTAATTTTTGACGAAGGGCTGACACTGCATTTGCAGGTGTCAGCTGTTGTCAAATCCTCATTTTACCATCTGAGGAATATCTCCGGGATTAAGCACCTTGTTCCATCTGGCAAACTTCCTACTCTGATCCACGCCTTTGTGACCTCAAGTTTAGATTATTGCAACTCCCTATACCTAGGGCAACCAGGGGTGGAAATCCATTGCTTGCAGCGAGTGCAGAATGCGACATTCCAGCTTTTGACGGGATCATCTTGGTCCAGTCATATTGTGCTGGTGCTGCATGGACTGCACTGGCTGCCAGTTCAGTGGCACATCACCTTTAGAATCAGTCTTATGACTTTTAAAGCCCTACATGGACTTGGCCCAGACTACCTGAAAGAGCTTCTGGTCCCTTACTGCCCTGGGCAATTGCTCTGTTCAGCTGATGAGGGTTGCTAGAGATTCCAAGGGTATGTTTGAAATCTTCTGGGGCTAGATCATTTTCCTTCACCCTTTGGAATTCTCTACCCGGCGTCAGTTACGTGAGTGCACGGCCATGGAAGGATTTAAGCAGGCACTAAAAACTTTCCTATGGTGCCAATCTTTTGGTAACTAATCATTGGATGATACCAGTTTGACATTTTGTTACTGATATGTTTGTTTTGTTTATTTTGTGATTTAAATATTGTTAAGGTGCCTTGATTTTTGAAGGGCACTATACAAGTAAAGTTTATTATTATTATTATTCCTTGTGACTGGCCAGTCAGCCAAGAAAGGGAATATCATCACCCCTTGCCTCTTGAGGTGTGCTGTTACTACAGTGAAGCACTTCATGCCCCTGTGAACAGAGATAGAATAGAAGGGAGGACTGCAAACTGGTAATGACCAGAAAACTAACTAAATCTAAAGTACCTTCCATGACTGATCCTGACTGGAATGTGGAAATACATAACCTGCAGGTCCAAGGACTCATCCAGTTGTCCTGTTGCAAGGATTGCATCACTGTGGACAGGGTGATCAGCTTAACTTCTCCCCCATTTCTTTTTTTTTAAACCTGAGAACTCAAGAGGGTCATGTGTGATGAGGTACCTAGAGTAGAGACCCTCCTCCCTGGGAAGGAGAGACTCCTACTGCATTTGTATGCAACAACTTCTTTTGATGTCCAACTCCAGTAGAATCCTCTCTGTTTGAAGGAGTTGTTTGAAATGCCTGCAGACTCACAGTCTTGAGAAGTTTCACACTGTAGTGCTATCTCCTGGCTGAATACCTTCGGTACTCCCACCTGTCTGTGGTGATTTTCTTTCTTTTTAAGGGAAACCAGAGATGGGAAACTCTTTCATTCTGCTGAGAATGAATGAGCAATCAGGACCTACTCATCTGAGGTTTCTGCTTGGGCTGAGTCCTATAGCAGTGTTGGATTAGCCAGCTTGGAAGGTCTTCCACCCCTGCTCCTGCAGTAATGACCAATTTGAAGTAGACACAGGGCATGTAGATGAGCATAAGGACTCGAGGAAAGAACAAACCCCAACATAGACCTCCTCTTCCCTGAGGCATGTAGGAAGTGGAGGCCTTTTCAGTGTTGCTCATCTTATATAAGATGCTACCATGTAACCAAAAGTTCTGATGTGGCAATCCCTGGCTTTTGTTTGGGTGACATGAGGCAAACTAGTGGTCCTTGGCCAAACTAATCTTCTTAGGAAGTCGGGATGGGCATATAACCAAAGGCAGTGTTGCTGGTGGCTGCTGTAATGCAGAAATGGTACTTGACAGTGACATAAGATGTCCTGGTGTTGTCAGCCAACTCTTGAGACAGAAAAACTAGAATAGAATTGCAGAGGCATTAGATACTCATATAAGGGCATGTGGGCAGGCAAAAAAAAAAAAAACCCTCTTGGAGGGACGATCATGTCCAAAAATTCTGCCCTCTCCCCCTCAATCACAGGTCACTGAGAGGAGAGGTCAAAGGTATTCTTTAGCTGCCACCAGGGTGAGTGGAAAGAAAATTCCCCCAGTTCCCTGAGAAGGGAACTGAATCCTTGTATAGGGGAACAATAAGTTCAATTGGTTTCTCTTCCCCTTGAAAGAAAAATCTGCTTCCTTGTCCCCTGAAACTGGAGGGGAGGAACTGGGTTCAGGAGGAACCGGCATGCCAAACCTTGATTATGCCATCTATAGAGGCTTTTTATGCTTTGTCCACTGACTGCTCCTTTTCCTTCTTCAGGAAGGTGAGATAGTGACATGGTTTCTGTCTCCATTAGTCTTTTTTGTTTGTTTGATTTTTTTTTATAACAAGAACTGGCATCAGGACCTGCTCAGGAGATCCCCCCCCTTTTTTTTTTTTTTAGCAAGAACCAGGATCAGAACCTGCTCAGGAGATGTCCCCCCCCCCTTTTTATTAAGCTGAAATAGAAACCTCATTAGAGAGGCTCCCTTATGCTTAGTGAGAGGGAGGACCCCCATCCACATGCTTAGGCAACTATAGGAGGCAGTACAAGAAGAAGTTTTTTTTTTATTTGGCAGACTGATCAGCCGTAAGAATACATAATAATAATAAGAATGCCAATTAGCTGACTCCCATAAAAAAACAGAAGGGGTTATGGACCCAGACACCTTGGCACAGTATGAAGCTAACTGCCATAGGAAAGAGCTTAGTATTGCTCTAAACTAGCAGGTCCTGTTTCTCTCCTGGATGGCACGGGGTCATTATGTCACAAGACATAATGCCACATGGCACTATCGCATTGCATGATTAATGCCATGAGAAAGCATGTCTTTATTCTGTGGGGGGCTCTGCTCCAACCCCCCACATTATGGGGGGCTCTGCCCCATACCCCCAATAAAGATTCTCAACTCTGAATGGGTCCAACTCGGGGAGCACACAGGTCCAGGTTTCGCCATAATGCTGTACGCTATCAAGCTTGCGACATTATGACCCAGTACACTCCTGGATATATCTAGCTGCAATCCCATAATCAAAATATGTTTGTTGTGGCCAGTAAACCAGTAAGTCATGTGTTCCATATGAGTCTGTCTGACATGCCAATTCTCACACAGATTCCCAGAATTAGAAACACACTACTGCAGTTCAATCCCTTAAAATAGCTGGATTGCTGTACTAACTGATGAACGTAGTTCTGATCTTTTATTTTGTTTGTTTTTTATATATGCAGGAACACACAGCAGAGGGCTTGGTTCCTAAATATCAGGACCAAGACACTAACTCACGGAATTACACACCAGAGGAAAAAATACAATAAATAAATAATTTATTAATTATTTTGGAAAATGCAATTTAAAGAAACTGCTCTTCCAATAAAAGTGAGATTGTTTCTCTGGTTCATGCGACTGTGGAACTGGAGAAAAACTGAAATTAGACTAAACTAAAATTAAAATAAGACAGCAGAGCAAGAGGAAAAAATAAAATAAATAAAAACTGAAGTTTTGTTTCCTGGAAGTAGAACAGAAACTGGAATGAAGCAGAAGTGATTCACAGGGCAACTTCCTTGCACTTGTGGAGAAATAGATCTGCCATAGAGCAGCAGAGTGCATTGCCTCTGCAAGGACAGAGTTTGAATAATGTTACACATTCCATCATTTACATAAATTCCTCATGCACCAGGGCAGCTAAATATTCCAGGGTCACTGCATATATTTAATCATAAGGAGGGATTCCTGGGGTTTGAAATCTGGATTTTAGCTCCATTATATCCGTTATAATCTTTCATATGAGCAATTTTACTGATTAAGCCTGTCTATTTCAAATGCTAGCATAACCAAAATAAAAAAGCACAAAGTCTCCCATACATTCTTATTCTTAAGGTTTTCTTCTTGACATTTATGCTGTCTCCACTCTCTACTGCCAATAAATAAATGGCCCAAGTCACGCAATGAATCTTCCCGCAAGTCACTAAAGATGTTTTCTCTACTGAGGCACAAGCAGATAGAAAGTCCCCATCCAGTCATGCTCAGTGGTGTGTTTTTTGGATTGGGACTCCAGCTCATAGGGAAGCACACCATGGGCCTGCACTCATCTGTCTAACACTAGCCACCAAACATCAGCCCTAATATGTTAGTTATCCAGATAAGCAGGTAATAACTGAAAAACAGACTCAAGATCCACTTTTTTACAATTGCACCTGACCTGCATTTATGCTCTACGTCCTTCCTATTGTCAAATGAAGTGTAGTGTGCTATTAAAATAAAGTAATTATCTTACTTCACCTTACATCCTGGATGGAAATTTGGGTATTCTCCCTTGAATTTTAAAGGGCAAAAGTTGACGAGGACACTCAGAGTGACTGGATGGTACAGGGATGATTTTCCCTTTCATCATATTTGTGTGATCTCTTTGTTCAGATTCCTTTTTATCATATCTGCCTGTTCTCTGGCTGAAATTGTGTTCACATTCTCAAATGGGATCCTCTGCTCAGTAAATGATATCCAAACCCCCATGGGCAACCCCTGCCATTATTCACAGACCGTCTTCTCTTTCTATATTCCATCAACTGGTGCCCTAATTTATCTACTGTTACTGGAGCTGGGACCTTTGAAAGTGTTATATTTTTAGCTGTGATTGTAACCCTGGTCCTATTACTTGGCCTCTTCTTTGACCCCATGAAGCTGATGGAAAGGTGCCTCCTTCCAAACAAAAACATTCATACTTAAACATAGAGTTCAGCAACTTACAGGCCCCTTTGTTAAACGTCCACCACTATCCCCACTCTTAGGTTTAGATTGAGCCTGTTTTTTTGTCAGTTACCATAGGCAAGAAGTTCTAAAGTCTTAACACCTGAGAAGCTTAACGTGTATCACCTAGAACTTTTAGCACTTTCGGCTCCTCTGCTTTATTTAGGGATTGAGGAGGACAGGGCTGTGAACGACTCTTGTTTCTCTTTAGTTTTTCCATTGCCTTACTTGCCCTGAACAGTGAGGTTTATGGTTATATATTTAATAGATTCAGTAGATTGTATAATTTCTAGTTTTGGCGTTTGACCTGGTGAACCACTCCATCTTATTTAAAAGGCTGGCAGGTCTGGGTTTCTCTGGGGATCCACTGACCTGGTTTATATCATATTTAACTGACTGATCCCAGAGGGTACAGTTACAGCATCATCTTTCCAAAGCTCAGACTGTTCAAAGAGGAGTTCCCCAGGGGTCCATTTTAGGACCCCTGTTGTTTTTGATCTTTAATGATGAATTACCATCAATGATTCAGCACACAGACATAAGGATGTATGCAGATGATACGGTCCTGGTGGCTTCTGGGTATGCTCCAGTGGATCTCCAGAGAAAACTACAGACTGATTTTATCAGGTTACAGGAGTGGTTCACCAGGTCACAGGTATAAATGAATGTAAATAAGACTAAACTAATGTGCTTTGGTACTAATAAACATCAGTTGGTCTCGAACGTACAAATCTTAACAACAATTCAAATTCCTACAGAACAAGTAGCAAATTACTGTTATCTGGGAGTAAATATTGATTCCTTGTTGACTTTTAAGGGGCATATTGAAACCATTATTACTAAAACACGTAAAAAATTAGGAGCTTTGAAAAAGACATCCAGATGTCTGAAGTTGCAGGACAGGAAATTGATTGCAGAACAGCTCATACTTCCAGTATTAAAGTATGGAGAATATATCTATAGGTCTGCAACCAAACTACTTTTAAATAGACTAGACAAATTATACTATAGGGGGGCAAGATATGTCTTGTGCTGTAATTTCAGAACTCATCATTGTATTTTGTTAACCAGGCTAAATTGGTTACCCCTTGATTTAGAATATAAGAAAAGTTGGTCAGTTTTTATTTATAAATATAGGACAATTCATTCCAATCATAATATTGCTAAATTATTGGCAGACAAGGATTCTGACCTTAGGAAACATTCAGTTAGGCCAATGTACCAAAATAGAATTGATCCAGATAGGTGAAAAAATAGGTTTGGGGACAAAACACTGGGGTCACATGCATCAGTATGTTGGAATGTACTCCCTCCCTTATTGAGAGCTGAGAAAACTACTAAAAGGTTAATTAAGGGGCTAGAAAAGTGTTATGTCTATACATGTATATGTGTTTAATATTGATTTTGTTGTTTTTCTTTTTTCTTTTATATAATGTTGGTAATTTAGTTGTTGAGTAAGGTGTATAAATATTAAGGGATAGATCCTTTGTGTATTTATTCTTTGTACCTAAATGTTTGTGGTTGTCTTGATATTGTGTGAAACTTAGAGAGCTTGTACAGGACTGTCTTGAAAATTGGATTACATTATCCAAATGGTATGTTTTATTCCTGTATAAAAATACATTTTTTACTTACTTACTAGTTATCTTGTGAAACCTGCAGACTCACTAATACATATAGTTCCTGTAGTGGCTTCTTGCCCTCACGGCTGCATCTTGAGACCTTACTGTTCATGATCTCATCTCCTGTTCCTAACCTGTTGATTCACATTCTTTACTCTCTCCTCTATTCTCTCTGTAGTCACAAAGGTCAATCTAGCCTGGTGATGAAGAAGTCCATTCCTTCCAATTATCTAATGGTGTGAAATTGCCCTTATTACCTTGTCAGTTAAATTAGACACATCATTAAGGATGTTGCCATTTGCTCCTTTACCTGGCAATTCAGAGTTCATTTTCCATTTAGAATGCTTCTGTAGTCACAGATGGAAGCTCATCAACTTGTCTCTGGCAGGGACAATGACTGTTATTAAAATGGTTCTTGCCCCTAAATTACTCCACGTTTTAGTGCCTCTACCCATAACAATTCCTAACATGTGGATTGCCAAACTAGACAACTTACTGTGATCCTTTCTTTGGGAGCTAACCTACCCATATTCAGTCGGGCCAAATTCAGACAATGTTGGACTGGAGTGGGGTTTGCCTCCCAAAATTAATATTTCAATAAGAAATTAGAGTGTAGTTCTGATTTGAAAGGATCATGAAATGTTTGGGATTGAATAGTGTGCTATTGTTTGTATACAAGAGTCATAACCCATCATCCATTTTGTCCACAACTGTGTCATGGGAACCATGCAGAGACATGCCACCAAAATGGTGCAGAGTCTGCACCATGAAACGTACAAAGATAGACTCAGCCAGTTAAATTTATTCTCCCTCGAGCAGAGGAGGAAGAGCAGAGACATGACTGTGACATTTGAATTTGTTAAAGGGATCAACACAGTACAAACCAGGAACCTCTTCTGAGAAAACAGGCCTGCACGTACCAGAGGGCATAACATGCATCTGGAGGAAGGTAAATTCAAAACAAATGTTCGATTGTGCTTATGCAGCTGGATGAGATGATGCTTGTGTGACTTGACTTACATTGTGGATTTAATTGATGTTGTGGCTTTCCACCTGTCTATTCATGGGATATACCACCCTATTAGGGTATGACGCAAGAAACCCTAGAGGAGGGTTCCCCCCCATAAGTGCCATGGGAATGATTCCATTGGCTAAAGGTAGCTTAGGAAGAAGCCCATGGGTAAGAGAGACATGCCACTGGAGGAGGAGAGGTGGATGGTGGGCAAAAAGAAATGAATCCTGGGAATGCCCAGGGTGAGCTACCTATATAAAGCCTGATGGGGGAGTGAAGTAGTTGCTCCAGCCAATCGAAACTCAGCCTTATAGCCTTCCGATTCGATTCTGCTTACGCAACTGGATGAGATGATGCTTGTGTGACTTGACGTGCATTGTGGATTTGATTGATTTTGTGGCTTTCCGCCTCTCTTTCTATGGGATATAGCACCCTATTAGGGTACAATGCAAGGAACACTAGAGGAGGGTTCCCCCCAATAGGTGCCGCTGGAATGATTCCATCAGCTAAAGGTAGCTTAGGAAGAAGCCCAAAAAGAATACCCAGTTGGGTGCTGAGTATGATGAATGAATGAAACCTGAGAAGATGATTAAGGCGGACTTCTTAAGGAGAGAGTGGAAAGCTGGGCCAACATCCACCTCCATCCAACAGCAAAACCTAACTAATTAACCTAAGACAGCATATTAACCTAAGTAAACACTAACTCTAACTAATATTATGACCATTTGCACAGAGGAGAGGAAAAAACCCCTTTAAGGAGGAAACCTCTGGGGATCCAAGGCCTAGATCGCCTTCCCTCCAGGCTGATGACATTTGATTTAAGGATGTATGTCATTAATGAGAAGGATTCATTAAGAGAAGCATATGAGTAGGGAAGATAATGAAAGGATGGGGAAATCACTATATGAAAAGTCTGAGGAAGAGGAGACAGGAAGGAACTTGAAATGAACTTGGAATAAAGGAAATTAAATTGAAATTGAACTTGGATAATGGTGATATGCTCATCAGAGCAATGTGACTAAGAAGAATCCTTGAAATGAGGTAGATTCAGAATTGAATAGAGCGATGTGATTACTGTCAGTAGGCTCCTCGAAAGTAGGTAGATTCAGAAATGAAAGTGAAAAGGAACTTGAATGATAATGGAGAGCCTCCAGCCAGCCCTTAAAGAAGGGTGATGGATGGAAAGGCATGACGCTTGAGTGGAGATAGTGTCAAATCAAGGTAGTAGGGATAGAGCCATGACTGGAGTAAATCCTTGATGGCTGGTACAAGATAATAAGTGGTGAGTGATGATCGGAGTCATGAACCTGATACATGAAACAGGAGGGCTGCGGGTTAATGAGGTGGCATATGATTAATTCTAGGTAGCCAGATACAGGATAGGGAAAACCCCAAAGGAAGGTACTGGACAAGGAATGAGGGAGAGCACCCACTAGAGGGAGGAATGAAGGAAGGGACTCGGAGTGGCAGATTGAACAAGCTAGCACAGGAATCATGATAGGTATGGTAAGGTAACGATCGGTATGCCCAAAAGAAATGTCAATTGAAGGTCGAGATTAAAGCAAATTCAGGACAGATGGCACTGGATGAGAACTACAGGAGATCAGCAGTGAGGGCAAGGAGGAAGCGATGGAGAAAGATGATTCTGGCGCTGTAATAGGCTAGAGACTGATGGTGGTAGGCCAGGATGAGGGATGGCAATGGAGTGAAGCCATGATTGGAATGAAGCCAAGATGGCAGGGGCGACCAAGGTAAAATAGGAATAGATGAGGTACGATGAGGGAGGGAATCCCAGAAGACTGGAATGGGTAAGGGGGTATGATAACAGATGGAAAACTAGGCAGGAATTGCCTGAATCTAATCAGGTATGGCAACCAGTGCCACCTCCTGGCCAGGAGAAGAACCTGTCTGTGACAGAGTAAGAATCTTCCTGATGTAGGCTGGACTGCATGTACCAGACCAGTAGAGAGAACAGCCAGGTAGGGCAATGCAAAGAGACATGGTGCCAGTTTATGGTAGCAGGACATACAGCAAAGAATAACAGGTCTCAGGGGAAAGAGAAGAGGTGCCTGAAAATGCTGCATAGTGGAGTGGCTAAGGAAGCCAGGAGGGGAAACGTACAGCAATAAAGCACATGAAAACATATAGTGAACCAGCTCCATTAGGCTAGGCCAGTGGGTAAAATATATGGATAACATGTGTGCAATAAGATATGGTGGGAAACAAAAGTAAGGTCCAACTGTGCAACAGAAGCCAGGGCACGCAGGCAACGGAAGACAGAACAAACCAGGGAAGGAGAAAAAGTAACCAGCGGTAGCACTGCTGGAAATCGATTGAGTGAGCAGGTCATGCATGGCAGGGGCCGACTTAAGCAGGATGGCGATGAAAGGAGCAGCACCAACCCAGAAGAAAGAGCAGTAAGCAAAGGCCAGTGGCCAGTGCAGGAATGTTCCCCAGAATCCAAGTGGGAACACTGGATCACAGAGGCAGAGCAGGGAGCTGGTGAGGCAGGGGACGTACTCCCAGAGAATCAGCAGAGAATGCAGTGGAGGCTGTTCTGAGAGTTGAGGCAGGCAGCTCCAAAAGAAGGGAGAATCGAGTGAGGTAGAGGAAAGGAGTGACGATACCCAAGGCACCAGAAACGCACAGTGAGGAGGAGACAGAGGTCCAGAGCATGCCAGGAGAGCAGAGCGAGCACACCGACCCCTTTTTTTTTTCTTTTCTCGAGGAGGAGAGCAGATACGGGGGGGTGCGGGGGGGTGAGGTGACCGTGGAGCAGAGACGGCCACAATTGGCAGCCAGGCAAGGAAAACAGGGCTGAAGCAGCGACAAATGCTGCAAGTCAAGAAGGGGTATGAGTGGACAGATGCTTACCAAGAGAGAAATAACACCGCAGGGGAGGCCAGATAGCTGGGAATAATAGGGTCAATGCAGTCATGGTGCACAAACCAACCGATGAACTAGCGGGCCAAGAAGAAAGTCAGGCAGGCAGGAACCAACAGCCAAAGGTACCGCGGGACAGAACCAACACCAAGAGCAAGGAGATGCATCACCTCTGGCTGAAACAAAAAGAAACAAATCCTGGGAAGGCCCAGGGTGAGCTACCTATTTAAAGCCTGATGGGGGAGTGACATAGTTGCTCCAGCCAATCGAACCTCAGGCTTATAGCCTTCCTATTGGAAAGTACTTTTTCACTGAGAGGTGGTGGACCCTTGGAACAGCCTGCCACTAGAGGTAGTGGCAGCCAAGAAGGTCAGTGAATCCAATCAGGCATGGGATAGGCAGTATAGTCACCATAGCAAGACAAATTGATAGTGGGAGGTAGAAAACCAGGTCAGACTGGATGGACCACATGGTTTCCTTCTACCGGAAAATTCTTATGTTCTTCTTATGGGATGTTGTCTTACTGATTAAGTTATACTTATTATTTAGTGTATTGTTCATATTATGTTTATGTATTATATTATTTGTTCTTGAAACATGGATTAGTTGTAATAAGAACCTCACTGGAATGAGCATGTCTCAGATGAGTATCAGATTAATTACTGAATGAATAAAAATGTTTAATACTTACTACTACTACTAATTTTTTTCCAATACCATATGACATTTGTTTGAACTTAAATGGTTCAATGGTTTCAACTGAACTTGGTGTCCCAACCTCTGTAGGTGACCATTGAGGGATGTGCTTGCAACTCCCCATTCCCCAGAATAACCCTGTTTGATAAGACTAAGATAAACTTGCAGTACCCTACGATTTCCATCTCCTGTAAATAATGGATCAGATGTCCCTTATTCTGGGGCATCCTGTCCCTACAGTCATATTGCCCATATATGGGACAATACTCTCCTTACAACTGTGGGGGGGGGGCAATATCCCTGGAGAAAGCTGTCAGTAAGGGGTGCTGTATGTATGGGATTTTTGCCTGAAGGGATAGCTACATCTGCATTCCTCTGGTAAACTGAGGGCTCTACACCCTATGCAAAGAACATATTTTTGGTTATACCTCCAACTCCACTCCCTTTTTTCACCTCATTTAATGATCCTCAAAACAGGTACACTATGCTACCTTCTAGAAAGGTGGCTTTCAATGCCTGAATGACTGGGGGGAGATATTTATTGGGATCTTTGGGATGCCTCCACAAACACTATCAACAGACTGCTGCAGCAATGACAAGAGGAACTGGGTGTGACTATTACTGACCAACAGTGGATGTCAGTTTGGCAACATGCAGATTCTTGCTGCAGGGACACCAGGGCCCAGCTCATACAGTTAAAATACTGCAAAGATGATATAGGATGCCCAGTGCCCTAACGTCAATGGGTCTTCTTCCCTCTGGGACCCTATCACACATTTTCTGGCTTTGCACAGCCATTTCATCTTTCTGGAAGGTGGTGTTTCAGTTCTGCAAATTGGTTTGCTCTCTTGAAATCACATTTGACCCTGATTTTACTCCTCTAGGTATAGTCCAGGGCAAAATACTTAAGTCCCACCCCTTACTAAAATGGACAATAGCTGCCACAGCAGTGGCCAAACGTCTTCTTCTGGGATGGTACAGAACACCTGATATCCCCTCCTATCAATAATTGTTCCTTACAATGGGCCATGATTCCACCTTAGAACACCTTTCTCATGTGGCAATGTTCAAATTAGAGACCTGCTGCAGTGTTTGATCAGCATTCCTTGCAATTCAGGCTCCTCATATATTTTTTAGATGCTAATATAGAAAACATGGTGCAGCAACCCACCAGCAGGGCCACTGCCAAGGAACTTGCTCTTGTCCTCCTCCAGCCTATGACTTTAGTATTAGTTATTTCTAGTTGTGCCATCCAAGACAGACCTAAGTACAGAGCTAGTTTCATCCCATATATGTAGGTTATATATTGATAAAATAGTGTGTATCAAATGTTTGAAAGTAACTGTACTGATTAACTGTGTTCAGTGTATTTACTCATAAGATAGTGTCACTGTATCAATTTTTACAGTATTTGATATTTATATATGCTTAAGTTTGGTTGTTGTATGGTTGAAAATGTTTCAATAGAAAATTTTAACATTAAAAAAGAATGCTTCTGTAGTTACTCAGTCTCCTCCTTGAGCTGCATTGCACTCTGGAGGCCTGACTACCCACACTTAAGGGGATCTTAGTGTTTTATTGCTTGTAGGAGCTGATCCGTGAAAGTAGACCTCCAACCAATTCATTCCCTTGAAGATTAATGTTCATTCAGCAGGTCCAGGAACATCCCCTGTAGCTGTTTCCTTCCATGAGACATCTATTTGGAACAGCATGAGCGTCAAACACCACCAAAGTCTAGGAACTTTAGTTTCTAAATACAAAGAGTTTCCACTAATGTGATGTTTGTATCCTGCTCCATGTGTAATATGAAGGAGAGGGTAACTTGTCACATTTGAATGACTATGGTAATAATATATTTCACCACTGCGCATGCAATATCTATGTGACATGATATATTTTTTGTAGTGGTGCCAAAGAAGCAGAAAATACACAGCTTACACAACTTACATTTAGGAAACAAACAACAGACAGAAAAAAAGGATACAGTTGTCCATTAAAGAAACAAATTACAAATATGATCTATTACAAGAGGCAGATGATGATTTCTATAAATGTGTGAGTAACAAATAATAGAAAATGGGCTTTTTATTTGGAGGCAGCTGATTGGCTGGTACCCATTCCACAGCGGTACATCAACTTTCAATAGATGTCCACCAAATAAAAAGTCCTAGCCCAAACCTGCCTCACGCCCAGCTAAGTATCCATGTGCCCAGCCTGCTTCATCATTGGCTGAAGCACTGGGCACAGAATTTCAAACTGACATCATTTTTTTCTATGCATACCGAGAGAACAAGCAAGCCTCTCCCACCCACCCACTCACTGACTCCTCAGAGCAGACACCACCAATTAATTTTAAAAAAATCACAGTATTGTATAGAAGTTATCTTGATGACAAATGAAATGGAACATAATGGATACCCGCTTTATGGTAGCATGTGAGGTGGGTGCCTGAATCATGGCACCATCCATAACGGTGATGCAATATGGGCAAAAGCCCAAAAGGCAAGGGGGCAGGAAGGGTGACCAGATGTGGTGGGATGGGCGACCCTATTGACAGGATGTCACTATGTGTATATGCACCAGGGGGGGTGAGCACGGCAAGCGTGGCCTGGGAGGGGGCGGAGGGGATGCAGGGGGTGGTGCTGTGGTCTTCTCCCAAGCTGCGCTATGGCATCATGGGTTGGCCTCTGCTTGCGGTGCTGGGGTTCCAGGTTCGGGTCTGGGTCCCGGTGCTACTGTGTTTTCTTGCACCTGGCCCAAAACGTAACTTTTTTTTTTTGCTTGCACCCCTCGACATGCACCCCTGGAGTTGAGAATCCTTAAGCAGGAGGTTGCGGGGGTGAATGCCCCCACATGGGGTGGGTGTGATGGGGGACAGCCCCCCCACAAACAGAAGTATTTTCAGTCCCCGGCTCTGTTCTTCCGTGCACCGAGGATGTCAGAATGGTGAAATTGTTTTCACCGCTCTGATGTCACAATAATGCGAGTCGCAGTTCAGCACTCTCCATTATCACATAGAACCCTGCTTTACTCCCTACAGAGACTGAGTGACCTACTCACACACAGGGACCCAGAAGCAACGTCTCTCCTCCAGTTTTGCTACCCTCTCCCTGTCCGTCAGTCTAGGCCCACTACATCACAACACAAACAGTTCAAAGAAATAAATGAGAAGTGGGATATGGGTATATTCAGCACTACTGGCATCTTTTAATCTCTCCAGGTCTGACTGTTCTGTTGCCGATTGTCATGTCTCTCTCCCTTTCAGGTTCGCCTCACGCATGAAACACCTGCCATTACAGATATATGAAGGGGCTATAAGAAATTAATTGTCATGTCTCTCTCCCTTTCAGGTTCGCCTCACGCATGAAACACCTGCCATTATGGACATATAAAGGGGTTATAACAAATGAAACGGAAGTCTCAGATGGTGCCCGCTACTTTACAACTTCCAGCACACTAAAACAGTTCAAACAAATAAATGAAAAGTATAGGTGTATTATTGTTTGCTTAATTCCCAAATGCTCCAAATGCCCAAATAATATGATACTTGGTATACCTGGATAGAATGCTGAATAGTTTCAATTATTCATGGTATTTGTATTAGGAGAAAATTAAAAAGTAAATAAAAACCCTCTGGCCCTCCCAAGGTTGTCATGACTAGGCCAATAGCTGCCCCCAGTCCCAGCAAACTCTTGCCTCCCCCCTCCCCCATCATCTTACATAAGAGATTCATAAATCTAAACTGGATACAATGTCAGAACATGACATCATCATTTTAAAATAGTCCACTTACCCTAACATATGCCTTTGTCCCAGGGGACCATTTATAGCACAGTGTCATTCTTGACCCCCTGATCCATTACTGGGTGTTAATAGGTGACATACACTGCTATTCAGCAGTTTTCTCTCCCTTTCCTGCAGCATGTTGCTCTCACTAAAACTTATCAGCAGCTGATACTCTGTAGAGCGCTGCAAGGGGAAGTACTGTAGTAGTGATCTTCACATTACTAATGACACTTGGCAAACTGACCAATAAGTCTGTACAGCACCATCAATTTCCAAATGATGGACCCCTTCCAGGTCCACTGCACCTTTATTTATTTAAAATTGTTAATGAGGAGAGGCACACTGAGACAAGGTTCATTTCTAGGTGTGACTCGAGGGAAGGAGAAGGGGAGTAGCACAGTTACAAACAAAATGCAGCCAGCCAGGTGACATGGGTACAGTGAGCATGACATAAAGAGCATAACTTGAGTGCATTACAGACAAAATGGTAAAACATTGCATATGGGGGACAAAGAAATCAGCATACCAAACAACTTTGCAAATTAGTCAAGCTCAAAAAGTGCATAGTGCAAGGATGATGGGAGGCTGAGCTGGTGCTGAAAGTAGCAATCAAAACAGGTTGATAAACTTCAACTTGTCAGTTGTTAGTAAGTATAGTGAGAGAGGTGCATGTTTGTGTAGGAGGGTACCACTGTGTAGTAAATGCATGTTACCTGCTTTTCGCCCCAATCACGGATGCTGGGTTGGGAAGATCTACTTTACCTGAATTTCTGGGGCTGACAAAAGAAAGTGGGGACTATTTAAAAAGATGATATTGATCCTGGCACTGTGCCTGGTTTAATGTTCTGAGTCTCTTGTGTGGTAGGATGGAACAGGTGGAGGATGGACTAGCTCACGACACCTATGAGAGCTTGGGGTTTGCTTTTATCATTTTAAACTTATTTTCAGCTAAATAATGAATAAGGGGTTCCTGAGTATTTGGGGGTCAAGACTATGTAAACTTGCTAAGGATAAATCCAAAGTTACTTGTGCACCACTAGTGGTTGCTTCCTCTATGTCAGACAACAAAGCATATGCATTGTTCCCTGAGCTAGCAGTTGATAGGCTTAGCTTGTTACTTGTTGATGGCTGCTGAGTTACTATTCTAGGCATGCAAAGCCCTAAATGAGAGTGCAAAGCTTTGCATACTATATACTAAGCTTTGTTGAACACAACACCATACAATATACTGAAGGCTGAACTTTCTGAGCTCTTGAAAATCAGATGCTCAACAACTCAATACCTTTATTACACAACACTGCAAGCAGGAACATAATTATCTCAGATCTCTCTGCAATACTTGCAGCTGCAACTATACTGTCAGTTACAAGTAACTAAATATTTTAATTCTGCTGTGCCAAAAAGTAGGAAAGATTTCAGTAGACATGCATTTGTTTGCCTTATCCCAAACAAGGAAAACTTTTACTTCATATGGCATAACAAGAAACTAAACAATTTTCATTAATGGCTACACAAAATTGTTCATGTAAATATCTCACAATGGCAATTGCTATAACTGTACTTGCCATGCATATTGTTTCATCTAAAAATGTTTATACAGCCAATTTACATAAGACTGGTTGCAAAATGCTACACATACTGTATATTTCCCCTTGCCATATACAGTGAAACTCACCAGGATTAAGTGCAGTGTCTCAGTTTTCTGCATGACAAAAGGGCCTGATTCCCATTGAAATTACATTGTTTACGGCAGTAACTCTGCTGCAGTATGCTGCAGTATTGGATTTAATCTTGGTGAGCATCACTGTAAGTTAAGCTTAGTGAAATACCATGGCAATTTCTATGCACAAACATTTGAGTTAAACTATCCTTATTAGAGATGTTTTGAATTTTTAATTTGCCTGCGAAGTTGATACAAAGTCACCATATTCACATTCATGAAAAATTTACAAATTTGGAGGCAGAACTGTCAACTTAGTTGGTGCATTTTTTTTTAAATTTAAAGAAGCTCCCCCCACCCACTGTGCTTTAAAATCATCTCTCCCCCCAGCCAGGAACACAGATACAATTATTTTACACCTCACAACATCATGCTGCTGCATCTGGTGGACTGGCAGCTGAAGTTAATCCCTTCCCCCCAAACATGTGACAAATACACTTCACCCATCTCCACCCACCCAAGTCCTGCTGTCTTTTGTACAACCACTGAGAATCACAGACCATCACCTAACCCCAGTCCCCACCACCATCTTCCTCCAACCAGCACACACAAAATTAATACTGAAACAATTACCTGATGCAGCTGACCATCTGCTCTGTTCAATGCTGACTCACTGACTGGTAATGGCACAAATGAATGGCAATGTCTTTGCTCCCTAGTAAAACTTGATTAGTTGAATTTTCAAACAATCAGGTTTTACTACGAGCAACTACATCACCAGTCATTCATTCATTACGGCCATTGTGAGACAGGCAATGAACTGAACAGAGCAGACACTTTGCACTGAGGGACATTTTCTTTATTTGCAGGTTCATTTTGTGGGTGCTGGTGGGAGGAGTAGGGTGGTGGAGACAAAACAAGAGTTGAGTGTGCTTCTGGGTGTTTTTTCACAAGACAGTGGAATTTATGTAGTCAGGTTGGGGGAGGAAGTTGAAGGGTATTTAGTGCAGGGGTGAGGGGATGGGATTAAATTTTCTGAACAGCAACATGATGTTCACTGAGGCAGAGTGAGGAGGGTGACAGCAGGAGTTTAGGGATGGTGGTAATCTCACTTTACACAAAATATGCCTAGTTATTCACCAGGCAAATTGGCCATTAGCCAGGAGAATTTGGTCAATCTGCCTGGTGAATGACAAGGCAAATTGTAGTCCCCAGCTCAGCAAATTTGCTAAAATTTGTGGTTTATTTCACAGAGTAAATTTCTACAACTTCACACATCTGTAATCCTTATCTCTTGACTGCTGAAATATACTCTCATCACAACTATGTTCCTTCCAAAATAGAGTTAACTATCTTTATATGAGGGCTGTTAGATCACCTGAATGCTCCCAGTCCCAGCCCTTGTGTATGTCATGCTATAGTAAAATGCTATAGCAAATGTATTGCATCTATGGTTAATAGCTTTTCAATATGACTGTTGCAGTGAGCCTGCATGTGCTGGTGTACCTCAGGAATATTATTAAAGAAGAATGCTACATTTTATTGCACAGCCCTGGTGAGGAATATTGTAAAAACATTTGCTTTAGTTTCAAAACTATACTGGTCAGAAATGTTTTGCAGCATTTTATTTTTGATAAGTCATACTCTAGATCTTAAAACTATCAAATACTTTCAGCATGGTTTGTTACAAATGACAAACTTGGAGCAACTTAACTTCAAAACAATATGCACTGAGGATGAAATGCCCTCAAAATGAGATTCCCTGGCAGTGCAGAATGTTGCCTGCTTATGCTTTATGTGTTTATCAACTGAGTATTGTATAATTCAGTATCATTAACATCTCACCTTTTGCTCAGCACTGTATTCAAAACATCACTGCAGTGTAGTCTGGTCTCTCTTTTTGAAGAAATAATTTAAATGGTGTGAAGCTGGGCAGTATTTGTTTCCGGTATTCAAAATATAACTGCAGATTTCTAAATGATGTAAGGAGAATAGTACCATTATTAGTATATTAGCTGGCTGTTGTGTGACTAACAATCTCTTCTATGAGAAATTGAATCAGAGGAAGACTGCTCTGTTATGTATGACTAGAGTATGTTGGTAATGCTTTTGTTGAATTAGCAATGGTAGAATTTGTGTTATATTCTGATATTAGGAAAATGTGTCCAGTATGTGAATGAAAACTTGTCATCTGTTATCTCCTCCTGCATGCAGCAGAAATCATCTTACTTAAACAGTGTTATTATTGGAAGGTTAGAGCCTTCAGCAGTACAAATGCCAAACCGAAGAGCATTATTACTGATCAATAATTCTAAAATTTAGAGACTTTGTACAGGGCAACATATCCTTCTAGATTTAAATCTATTTCACTATTCTAGCAAATCTGTTTACAGTATTCTAGATGGAAGAGACATTATTTGATGTTAAGTTATAATGCAACATAAATAGATTAGAGTATTAGGCTTGAAAATTATTAAAAGTGAAAGGTCCCCAAACTGAAGAAGAAAACCATTTAAAAGCCTCAAAGTCCTGCAAATATATAATGAAATTTAAATTGAATCTAGTTCAAAATCATTTACCTTTTGACACTGTACATCAGTGTACTAAGCATCAGTTCAGAAAGTAAATAGCCTTTCCAGCTGAATGAGAAATTACCCTGTCTCTTTTGATTTAATTTTAATGTCCAAATTTAAAAAACCCTGTAGTCATTTATTTGGGAAATAGTAGTATAACATTGTTCAGTCCCACAGCTGGAGATGTGCATTTTCAACATTGTTATCTGCTCGCTAATCCCCTCTCGGTGCTCTTTACTGTTCTGCTGATCATTCACAATAAATAATGAATGCAAATAACAAATACTGTACATGAGAAAAATAGGCTATTGTTAGACTATACTTAAATGTTTATCTTCATTGATCCACTGCTAGGGACACCAACAAAACTGTGAATGTAAAGCCATGATATAATTTATTTTTCTCAGGTATATTATCAATTTTATAGTCTGTGTGTCTGTCTATTTCTCTTCATGTTCCCTCATGCTTTGCTAGAACATTTTTGTATAACCACTAAAATATATACCTGTCTGAAGAATGTTTAAGAAAACAAAGTTTGTGATTAAAGTCTGAGCAAATTCAAATTAGCTAAACAGTATTAAGAACATAAACATAATGGAAACAATATGGGCAATATGTAAAGAGTTGTCCACTGTCATAAAAGGTCTGGTATGCAGCACCAGTGCTAGTTGAAAACAAATGAGGAACTTCCATTGAAAATATATGACACAAAAATACAGCAGGGGAGATTAAAGATGTTCCAGTAGTCCTGCTGATATAAACATCACATTTTCAATGTGTACCTGCAGCACAACTATTTAATATTACAGGTGAGTGGACTGATGAGATGTGAGGCTGGGCTATGTGCTCTCACTCACACATGCATTTACTGTAGTTGCTCTGGTATGATATGAATCTGAGATCTCCTGGTTCATTGTTCTGTGTTGTAACTACCACATCTTATTGCCTATCAATGTTTCTTTGACAAAGGGTGCATTGTGTTTTATGTAGCTTTTGACACAACCTTGAACATCAGAAAAAATATCTTGGCCCTATTTCTACATTGACATTTTTGGCCTTGTCAAGTCTATTGAAATGTGTTCATAACATCAATAATTAGCAGCATTCACATTTGAAGACTGTCATGAAGATGGAAAAATAAAAGTCTTTCTCCAGTAATATCAATGGGGAGCATTGATATGCAATCAATCTCTTATGCTGTCTTAATTGGTTCCCAATAAGACTGTGATTTCCTTTGATTATATTAATGTTAGATAGAGTAAGAAAAATCTGACTTATGCTGCTAGTACATTTAGAACATATTGCAATTCAGGACATCTACCAAAGTCTGTGACATATCAAGGCTTAAAAACTGTAGGCCATATGCACAAAGGTTGCCTGGTAACTACCAAAAGTGTGTATCTGGGCTATGGAGCTCTTCACCTGTGGATCAGTGCACATATTGCACTATTCAGAATCCAGTCCACCCATCCATGCCCCCTTCCTGCACACATGGAGTTGCAGAGAGGTGCCAGTGAATATGGTGCAGATGGCCTGGCAATTGGTGGTGGCCATCCAACTGTATGCCTTGCCCACAAGTGTACTTGATCCCCTGCTTCATGTAGAGCAAGGGATTGAGGGATATGGCAGCCCTTCTTTTCCCTTCTTATCCCTGAAAGGGACCAGCTGCTTAAAACGTTTGGCTCCACCATGCCTCTAGCCCACACAGTGTAACTGAAGGGCCAGGGATAGCAGTTTAGGGGGTGAATGATGCCCCAAATCACAGTATGGGCTGCTGGTGGGAATGGATCTATGTGATCTATGGCAAGATTCCTCTGTGCAACACTTGTGCCCCACTACCAGCACTCTGTTTCACAAAATCAGTATTGTGCATGGCACACAGTCATGCTCTCCCCCTGGCCCATCCCTGGCCACCCCATTTCCCTGCATGTATTGTTCTACAGACAGATCAGGTGTGAAAGGGCATGTGCTTCTGTTGTGAATGCTGTGGTGGTCCACTGGACCCAGAGTGCACAGCATTGTGATGTCCAAAAGCCTATGCCCTGGGCATATGAGGCATGTAGACTTTGTGTGCACAGTACAGCCCTGTATTAGTAAAATGCCTAGCTTCCTCTCTCCCAAGCTTTTCCTTGTCATTAATGGAGTGTCTGAAACCTATAAATTGAACCAACCCTGATTAACTGTAATTTTGGTTCGGGCATGCATAAAACCATTGGAAAGGTTGTTTGATCACATGCCTAGTCAGGGACCAGGTACAAAACTGTGAATGAAGGGATCCTAGGTTCAAATCCTTGATTGTTACTGCCTCACTGTATAACCCTATGCAAGTCATTTCACCTCTGCATATTTTAGTCATTTCAGCCTGTAAACTGGGTAGAAACAGGAAACCCATGAAATAGAAAATGTCACATCATGGGCTGTCATGAGTCTCTTGTGATGCTACTTAACTTATTCATGACTAGAGATGTTGCAAAATTATATTTCTCTGGTGAAATTCCCATGAATTCGGCAATTTCGCCATGTAAAATATTTCGCGAAATTTGTCCATTACACAAAATATTTTGTGGGGTGCAAAATGCAGAATTTTGCCCATGAAATACAAAATTTAACCAGAAAAGCAGCAACATTTCACCAGTGAAAGGCAAACTTCACATTTTCACAGGTGAAATTTCACCTTCCATAGGCAAAATTCAAAATTTCGCTTCTGTGAAAAATTTCACGAAACGGGTGAATTTCATAAAATATTTTGCATAACAAAATTTTACAACTTCACATATTTCTATTTATGACTTCTAGAGAGTTTGCAGATTGCTGGAAGGATGCCCCATTAGCCAGAATCTTTAAAACAGGGCAATCTATTTAGTAACGATAGACCAATGTCTCACCTCCCAGTGGTGTCAGAGGTCCTAGAGATATTGGTTGCCAAGCAACTGGGTAGATTCTTGAAAAAAGGATATATTTTAAGTACCAACCAATCTAAGTTCAAGGAGTACCATAGTACAGTTACAATAATCCTGAAGGTGTCTGATTCAATGCAAGACACTATGGAATAGAACGTAGTTGAAGGAATTGTGGTTTTGAATCTCTATAGGGTAGTGTTGCATGATATTTCTAGTGCTCTTGTCAAATTGTGCAAAATTGCATTTAAGATTTTGCATCCATTCAATTTTTACATAACTGCATCAAAATCCAACATAATTTCACCTCCCACTTTTTTTTCCAAAATGGTACTGCATTTTTTCCCAAATAAAACTTAAAAAAAAAAAGTAACTTCTTATAAATGCACAACTTCAGCAAATATCACTCTTTTACCTAAATTGTAATTTTTAAAAAGATAATTTTACAAAATGCATAGTTTCAGCAAATGATGCCACTGGCTAAGAACAAAAATGTTTTTTTTTTTCCTTTTAATATACAGCTGAAAGTACAATTGTGAGTGCAGTTTATGCTGAGGCTGCTGATACATGGCAGATTGCAGTGCTGACACCTCGGAATGACAGGACTGCATGCATGCTGTCCTGCTTTGCGTGATGTTGGACTTCCTCATAAGCTATGGGTTTGTACTGCAAGTGACTAATCTAAAAAAATATCCTTTTCCTTTTAATGTGCAACTGCTTGTACAATTTAATTGTACAATTTCACCTGGCACTACTACTGTCTGGTGAATTTTGGTGAAGATCATTGGTAATTACACAATAGCAAGAACATTTCTTGCTCTCTGATTGATCTATGCCCACCTTCACCAGTGATGTCATCCCAGCATAACATCACTGTATAAAGGTCTGGCACATCCAGGACCACATCTAAAAAAAACATAATCTCTCCTTCCTGAATGAATTGGCCCATGCTACCCCCCCCAATCTAGCCCAAACATCATACCAGTTGTGCTTTCAGTGCGCTTCACTCACTGATTGGAATTCTTCCCCAAAACATCCTTACTCCTTGTCATTTGTTTTTAAATCCTTTAAGTGAAGCCAATTATCTTCACTGTCCAGTGGGTCTGCTCTGTGAAAGCAAAGCATGTGCCACTTATCGGTCTTCAGCTTTCTTGATCGGCTTCGTAGTCTGACAGTAAATCTCTGGCTTTGCTGCCTTCCCCTGCAGCCATGATACAAAATGAAAAAAAATGCAGCCATACTACTTCCCAAAACTGTGAGAGGGTTCCTAATCTCTGCTAAGTTGCTTGCTGTACCAGGTGGTGAGAGATCATAATTCGAAAGCTGTGTGTGGGTAGTGGAATCAAACACTACTTGCTCACTTTTGATTTTCTCCCAATACAATTATTTTTACATCCTGAATGGTTCCTGAATAATAATGAACAGAACCGCAACCAGCACATGTTGGGGGCAGATATGAAGCAACCATGACTGAGAGACAGATAAGAACATGCAAAGAGACAAAGCCCTACCAACAAGAAAAAAGACAGTTTCACCTACTGGAGAAACAGAATAGGAATTTTTTTTTTATTTAAATATGCTTCTACGCTGAACAATCAAGTGAAAAATAGAAACTATTTAAAAGTATTATATTTTTTTATCTTTTTAATTCTGTTTCAAAATAAGCCATTGTATAATAGCAATATTGTACTGCAGGGTGTGTGTTGTGTGGGATAATGTCACTTCTCAGGTGTTGAACACAGTCGGCCTGTGGCTTTGCACTTTAACAACCCCAGGCGTGATGTTATTCAATTGTGACACAGCCCTTGTCATGCATTGTTGTTTAATTACAGCACTGCATGCCTACCACCCACTACTGTGCACAACACAGGGTCCCCTTATGAGTAGGGCTCTTGTGCTGCTACTTTTGGATCACAAAAAAAAATGTATTCAACTGTTAGCACAGTTTCTATGAAGCAATATAGCACAGTGCATTAAGGCTCTAAGTTTCAGATCTGGAGACCTGGGTTTGAATCCCACAGCCACCTAGGTGAATACTGTGTGGTCTTGAGCAAGTCACTTAATTTCCTTGTGTTCCCAGGTTGCATCTGGAATCAAGCTTCAGCTTAGTGTGCTATTCCTGGTTGAACAATGTTCTCTTTTCCTTTAAACATTGTTCCCTTAACCCTTTCCCTATATACAATTTCAGATGTCCCTACTGCTGCATGGTGAATTGTGGTGCTGATGCATGGGAACTGCACCACTGCATTTGTACCAGGATGCAACATATTATGCATTGCCCTTATAGGCAGGGCAATTGTTTATTCAGATGCTATCACAATGTCCATTTACAAATTCTGATAGTACTACTGCTATATAGTGAATTTCAGTGCAAATGCATAGGAATTACAGTAATGCACATGTACCAAGTTGGGTTATGCAGTGCAGGACCTCCTTATGGATCTATGCAAAATTTTAAAGCTCAGAAAAAAAAGCTGTTCCTTCTTTGACTAATTTGTTATTGCAAAATTAAAACTTCTTAAATACACCATTGCAAAATGTGACATTAAAAGGGGACAGTCGAGTTATTATTGGCATGTTGCAAAAGCAAAAATAGATTTTAAAGATGTATTTTATCATGGCTTGTTATAGACTGCGGCTCTGTAGGTCTAAGTCTTCTGTCAGCCTTCTCTTAAATATATAGAGGAGACTGACCAACACTGGAGAATGCTCTGTGTAAGTCAATAAGAAATAATGGAAAAACTCCCCTTTCCTTCAAAAAAGGGCTACTTGGTAACATTGCATTAATATTCATAAGCAAATCTTGCACACTTTAGAAAATACACATTTTTTAAACCTAAATCTGTAAAATTGCCCCTTCTCTTTCATTGTGTGCAGAAAGCCACATGGTGCTCAGAAAAGGTGCTATTACAATCCTCCTACTTAACTCATTACCTCCTGGGTGGCCATTTTGTGTAGGTAAACAATAGATATGGAGCTATTGGAGATAATGAGGGAATCCGGATGTTTCCTTATGAAATTATTGTAAAGGTTACTATGAGGATCGAGTATATAAATTGCTGGGTTATATTTAGAAAATGTTTTCAGTAAGACAGAAAAATGCTTTTTAAATAGGGATGTGGAGGCATCCATTTTGTGGTCAGGAAGGGTGTTGTGATGATGTCATTGCCTCACCAGTGTTAACAGTGAGCACTGCAGCAGGTGAGAACTGTTTGACTGTGCTGTCAGGGATTCTATTATATTCTGAGGAACTCCCAGGATTTTATGTTTGGCTGAGTGCAAGAAAAGAATCCAGTGCTTCTCTTCATGAAAGAACAGGATCCCTTTCTGTTGGAACAGTTTGTTTTAACCTGCTTAACTGCATATTGTTAGAGCTGGTGAGGCAGTGACATTATCACAGTGCCCTTCCTGTCCACAAAACGGATGCCTCCAGATCACAATTTTAAACGTATTTTTCTGTCTTACTGAAAACATTTTCTAAGCATAACCTAGAAATTTACATACTGGATCCTCATAGTAACCTTCACAATAATTTCATAAGGAAACGTATGAATTCCCTTTAAGGTGCTGCAGATATCATACTCACCTGGGGCAACAGATATTTTGGGGAGGATATCAAGTGGTGGGCAGGATCACCCAGTTACTAATTGCCATCTTTGGCACCTGGGTCTAGTAGTAAACAGGTTATGGCTCAACACTGAGGATTGGAAATACAGCCCCGACAGTTGCAATATAAAAGCATCATGAACATACACAATATAAGGTTCGAAATCAGGAGGACAGATTTCAGCAGCTGTGGTGTTCCCTGTAGTCAGCACTCCAGTTGCCTTGGTTCCCAACCTTTTGAATCTTCTGTACAGAGGACTATCCACTGGTGCTTGACCCTTTTGTGACCTGATAAGGGAAGGGGTTTGGATGATAAGTTGTTAGGTGGGAAGAGAAGTGGGTGGACGATGGAAAATAACTCTTAAGTCTTTAATTACCAATATAGTGGCCTATTGTCATTCCATAAAGGTATTATTGCTGTAACACTACTGTCATTTAACTGTGTTTAAATGTAGCATTTAGATTTGAGGTACCAGTCACCTAAACATTATTACTATGCTGCAGCTGAATTACTCTCCCCTGTATCGGAATGTGCTGTGTAACTAACTGTATGTGTTCAACTGTTCCCAGGTATGTTGCTGATGATTAAAATAATGTTTTCAAACAAAATGTGTTCCATTTCACAAGATTACGTCTATGAACTCTTCAGTACTATTCAAATTGCAAAATTAAATGAGAAAGTGCATTCTTTTACACCTACCCAGTGCTATTTGTAAAAATTGAACTTTAAATATAGTATATTTAGTAAATTAAATGACATGAAATGTTATGAAAAATTATGCAGTTTTATGAAATGCGCACAAAACAGATTTACACATTTTCACCCAAATCAGCACTTTGGCCTTTGACACCATCAATCGTGATGCTATGTTGAGCAAATAACAATATTTGGTATTTGTTGATAATGTTCTGAAATGGTTTCTCAGCTATTTATCTGAATGAAGAGAGGTTTTTTTTTTCTGTCAGAGGGGCAAAATCTAATTGGACAATTGTACAGAAAGCAGTTCCTCAGGAGTCAGTCCTGGGCAATTGCTGTTTACACTGTATATGAATGACACGGATCACTGGATACAGACTGTGAATATATACCTTTATGCCTAAGACAGTATTCAGTTCAAGTAAAAAAAAAATTAATAATGTTCAAATAAGACTGCAACATGGATTTAAAACATTGCCATTATTTTTTGTATAGATTCAATTAGTATTGCATGAACAAAAAAAAAAAAAGAAAGGAAAAATAAAAATAAAAGATAAGTGATGTTATTTGGACCTAAAAGGAAAACTGGTACAATGACAGAATCATTGTAATGAACACAAGTGATGGGAAATCTTTGCAAACAATCCTCACTTATAAGTGTTTGGGGGTCTAGCTAGATGCAAATCTGATGCCAGTCTGAAATGTAATCTTCATGTAAATTATAACACCTCATAGGTTGGCCACAGGTTACAATTTCTATGCACGTACAGACAATCTCTTATATGGGAAACCAGACTAAAAATGGGTAAAACTATGGTTCTTCCAGTTACTGAATAAGGGGTACTGGTATTGGAGTGGGCTGCAATTGGTTTAGTAGGAAAGCTGGATATTTATTTGAATAGATTGGGTAATTTTATGTTGAATTCCACAAGAGATTACTACCCTTGCAATACATACGAACATACGAAGAAGCCAGCAGAAGAAGGCCATTTGGTCTGTCAAATCTGTTATTATTGCAGGGTCCGCAGATTGAGCTAATGTCCCTGCCCTCCCTCCCCATTCCTCCCACCCTCTCTACCCATGTTCCTTACCTTACCCCTATGCCTATCCCAACCTCTCTTAAAGTTGCCCACTGTCTTCAATGAGATGAACTCTGCCGGCAGTGCATTCCAAGTGTTCACCACCCTCTCTGTGAAGAAGTGCTTCCTGAACTCCCTCCTAAACCTCCAACCCTCCAGTTTAAGACTGTTCCCCCTCATGTTATGGTTGCCTCTCAGCATAAATAGACTCTCCTTATCAACCTTATTTATTCCTTTAAAGTACATGATGGTCCCAATAATGTCCCCTCTCTCTCACTCTCTCTCTCCTGTCTTCCAGGGAGTACATATTCAGTGCCCTTAATCTCTTCTCGTATGCCTTACCCTGCTGACCTGCTATCATCTTTGTAGCCCTCCTCTGGCTCTTCTCCAGCTGGCTAATGTCCTTTTTGAGGCATGGGCACCGATACTGAACTCCATACTTAAGATGTGGTGTTACCAGTGACCTGTACAAGGGCAGTATAACCTCTCTCTCCTACTACTGATCCCCTTAGATATGCAGCCCAGCATCTTGTTTGCCTTTGCTGCTGCTTTCTTGCACTGCATGGAGTGCTTCAGGTCACTAGTGATCATCACTTCCGGGTCCTTCTCCTCCTCTGATGCAGATACTTGTACTCCACCCATGTAGTACTCTGTCCTAGGATTCTTGGCTGCAATATCCATAGCTTTGCACTGCATATTGCATCACCTTACAGCATCCCCCTGTCGATTACTTCTGGGTTACGTTCACCTAATAGGCTGCAAATGCACATGTGACCAGATTCGAAATCTGATCTGCCTAGGTCCCATTCCGCACCACAGTTCTCCAGTGCATTCATGTGCATTGCAGAGGTTGCAAGCATTTCGCCTAGCTCCACAGCGCATCATTTAAGGCAAGAACCTATTTCACATTAAAATGCTATGAGCATTAAACCTAAATGTATCATAAGCAGGGTAAGTGTTGCAGATAATGACTACTCTGCGATGCAAGCTAGAAAACTTTATATATTCAGCAAAAGAAGTGACTCTAGGGAAATATGGTTGTTCAGAAATCTCTGCTGGAACTGCAAGCCAGCTTATAAATTAACCCTTAACCAACTCATATTACAGTAACATGTATTAACTGCTCAGAGCTAGTTCATAGGGCATTGTTGGAAGTGTACTTCATATACTACTTTTTTGAATCAGTAACTCTTCCAACCTAATAGTCTCCTAGTGTGTTGAGCAAGCTAACTGTGGTTAACAGAACGATTTGTCGCAGAACCCCTTGTTTGCATGAATTTCAGAGGGCAAAAATGTATGAGTTAGTTCTTGGTATGATACAAAGGTCAGTTATAGCCAACTGCAGGGTCAGCATTGGTGAGCCACTTTATTTACATGACCAGTCTCAGAGAAAAAACTGCACAATCTTATGATTTTATAGAACTCAAATCTCCATTATGGATAACTGCAGGGTCAGCACTGTTGAAATAAGTTGTACCTGCTTCTCTCACTGCTGCAATAACAGCACTGTTGAAATAAGTCATCCCTGCTTCTATCGCTACTGTAATAAAATAAATCCTGCCCCCACCACAGACCACATGGTGATTCCACCTTATCATCACTCCCACAAACTCTGGTGTGCTACTCATGGTCCGAGAGCCCCCTGCGAGCGGTTCCCCTAATGTGAGTTGGGCCCCCTTCTGAGCGGACCAGGCTGAAGCATTAGGTCAGTGCCTCCCATTTACCCCACAGTAGTACCTTACCTTTAGGCTATTCATTCAGAGGTGCATGATTAGTTCAGGCTCCTGCAACTTCTACGAGCATGCCCAGGTGCTGTATCCCATTACATGCACAAAACCACTGGTGGATACAATGTTGGTCGTGCCACCACGGCTAATCCCGGAACCCCACCACCACATTAGAACCCCCAGCCACGAGGTCTGAGCTCCATGCTGTAGCTCTACAGACACAGGTACCATCTTAGAATGGCAATGGGCTCATGGAATGCCAGGAACCTCATGCATGCACACCCAATCCCTACCAGTGCATGTGCAATTATGGAACACACCTATAGTTCATTACAAGCAGCACTCTATGGAGCTAGAGGGGAAGAAAAGCTCTGATTCAATTGATCATGCCACCAGAGGTGGATATAGCTGCTATTTCAGCATATATGGCTAATTACCCTGCCATCTTATAAGGCAGAGGTGAACGAACACAGGCAGTTAATATGCAGCCTGATAACTCCATAGAGGCACTATGCATAACCCCCCCCAAAACGCTGCATTCTTAGCAGCAAAGCACATTCATAGGGATTTAGAGGTTCAGAATATCAGTCTATCTGATAGTAAATAATTAAATAAGCAAATAAATAAGTTATTAGCAGCTAAACACCATGCTTCAACACCTGTACCCTTAAATATCTTCACAGAGAAAGAAGATGGGCAAGACAAAGAAGTGCCACTTTTGCCACATCACATTACTGGGCAACCAATAAGGTCCCCAATGTCCCACCTGCTTGCAGTCTGATCCAGGAGCCACAAGCAATGCATAAATAGAGATGGAGCAGGAGCCAGGTCACAGGACACCCCAACAAACTAACTCCCCTCTAGAGCAGAGGAGTTTTTTTTAAATTCAGCAAACAGTAATGCTGAAGATATTAAAAAGGATGGAAGAGCTCGCTCAAACCAATGAAAGAAACAACAAAACTAACAGCAAAATCAATCAAACCCCCCCAAAGCCCCTCTGATGGAGTGGAACCCAACAAAATGGATGATGGGGAACCCGATGAGGAGGAAATTCAAGGGGAAGGAGAAGATGACCTCATCCTTACAAAAAAGCTCACCCCTATCGAGGATCTCCCAGAGCTCCTAAGGGCAGTCAAGGAAGCCATGGGATTTGAAGTCCCAGAGGGCCCCCCACAACAATTGAAAAATAAACCCTCTAATCAGGGCAAAACAAAAGAGGGATGAGAACTTTCCAATTTGCGAGGCCCTAACTGAGGTCATCGACAGAGAATGGCACTTACCTGACCCATCCATAATTGTCAAAAAACGCACATTCGATTGGTTTTACCCTGTTCAGGAAGATGTAAACAAGACATGGTGAACCCCACCTACAGTTGACCACCAGGTCACCGGACTATGCAAAAGGACAGTCCTCCGGTAGAAGACCACGACACCACTCTGTGATCCTACCGACAAAAAGATGGACAAGCTCCGGAAAAGAGGATATGAAATGATGGGTATGGCATGCAGGGCCAACACAGCATGGACCTATACATCGAGAGCACTAGTCACCTGGCTGGAAGAATTAGCATCATCCATAAACCCTAACTCCAAACAGGCAGACCTAACTGAATATGCCATCCAGGCAGCCAAATACAATGCTGATGTGTCCGCTGACACACTAAAAATGTCAGCCAGGTTGGCAGTCTTAACTAATAGAGCATGTCGCCACATATGGCTAAAAATTTGGAACGACAACACGGAATCCAAGTCTATGTTAGGAAAATTACCATTCAAGGGAAATTTACTATTCAGAGAGGGCTTGGACAAGTATGTACAACAAAAGAGCAACAGGAAGAGTCTGGACAACGACAAATCAGCAAGAAGTACTTACCTCCCAGCATTTTGGGGCAGATTTCACCCATTCCAGGGTAGGCAGGATAGGAGGCAAATGTCAAGCTACTCACAAGGAAAACCATTCTCATTCAAACCCTCCTACTTCAACAACAATTCCACAGGTAAAGCCAGAGGTCAAGCCCAAAGAGGAAGGTACAACTTCACCTTCAGAAGGGGCAGGTTCAGCACCAATTGACCAACACACACCACACCGTGACACAGAATTGCACCTCCCACTGGTAGGCGCAAGACTCACTCAGTTTTCAAACATGTGGCGGTGGTCAACTTCAGACAAATGGGTGTTAGAAGAGGTCTCTCAGGGATACTCTATCGAGTTCACACAGAAGCCCATTGCAAACAGATTAGTGATTTCCCCAGTCTTCTGGTATTACCACAAGATGCAAGCAGTGAAAACCACTCTACAAACTCTCCTAGCCAACAAGACAATAGCAGAAGTACCATGGGACCAAACGGACCAAGGCATATATTCCATATTCTTCCTCATACCCAAGAAAATGGGGGTTGTGAGGCCAGTGTTAGACCTAAAATTCATCAACCAATTCATACAGTACAAAAGGTTCAGGATGGAAACACTACAGATGACCCTACGTGCAATAAGAATGGGGGACTACCTCACATCCATCAATATGAAGGATGCATACCTCCACATTCCCATATGCCCAGTCCACTACAAATTCCTCAGATTCAAAATCCTAGGACAACACTACCAATGCCAGACATTGCCATTCTGCCTAGCATCAGCCCTGCAAGTCTTCACCAAAGTATCCATCACCCTCGCTGAAAAACTAAGGCAGCAGGGAATCCACATTATTCCCTACTTGAAATGACTGGCTAATCAGAGCCAAAGACCCCTAACAAATCCCAACAGCAAACACAAACAGTGGTGCACACACTACAGTCTCATGGATAGGTACTCAACTGGGACAAAAGCAGTCTGAACCCAAGTCACACTATAGAGCACCTAGGGGCAACGATAGACATGGAGGCAGGGAAAGCGAGATCATCACAAAAGAGGACAGAAAAAGTGCTGACACAAGTGCAGACACTAAGGAGTAAGCAGAACCCCACACTGCATGCCATCCTCCAAACCCTGGGTTCCATGGCATCTTGCATCAGCCTCGTCCCATGGGTTTTATGGAACATGAGCCCCCTGCAGAACCTCGCAGTGCGAGAAGGTCACAGGTTAGAACACAACCTATCCAAAACATTACAACTGGACAACAATGCCAAGACATCCCTTTACCAGGTGAGTAAACAACCATTCCTTGGCATGAAAGCCAAGCTGCCAGATCCTGGACCACTTCCCCAGCTTTTCCAAATCTTTCTGTATGGTCTTGTATCCCTTCAGCTGTGTCGACTCTTCCACAGAGCTTGGTGTCATCCATGACACAAATGACTGCGCCCTTCTCCCCGGGGCCGTGGCACTGAACTAGCCACTGCCCAAACTGCAGCAACCAGCCTACTGCTCTCTTCATCTTCAGCCGTACTTACAGCTCTTCACCCCATTGGCTGACACCGCATGTGCTTAGGGCATGTGTTGGCTTATAAGTAAGACCTGAGGCTGCCATTGGCTGCAGAAAAGCTTCAGATTTGCCATCCAGATCTGTACCAGTGACTTTCAAAAAGCTGGTGCATGGGGACCAATTCCCAAGTTGGCTGCATTTGCTTGTCTTGTATTTTCTTCCCACTCAACCTCCCCATCCCCAGCCTCTATTAAATACTCTTTTGTTCCTCCCCAAAGTCACTGTCTTTTATTCCATTGCTGTTGACAGCTCCTATTCTTTCTCTCTGTTCTGCCTTGCATTGCTGTCCTCACTATTTTATTCATGGATGGCACACTGCATGCTGTCTTCACTATTGTTGCAGCAGGCCTCTATTTTTGCAGCTTAGGCCACTATATTTTCTTGATAGCACCAATTTCATTGCAAATCACCTACTCCCATTGAAGTGCACCAATTTGTTACCTGCTCCCCATTGTCCTTAGCATGTTACACCGCAGTACACTGCAGTTCAGGGTCTTCTCTGCCTGCTACATATCCTCAGTATATGCTGTAGAAGCCAAGGTGTGCTGTGTCTGTATCTCTCAGTACTGCCCACTTTCATCCTTCTGTACGCCCTGGTCCTTGCTGAATCCCTCCTCCCCCACTCTCGTAGTACAACATTTTCTGAGTTTTGTGGGCTTTTATTCTTCTTCACAATTAACTCCTTTCTTCTTGACTGTACCTTATTCTTGCTGCATGCCACCATAACTCTCATGGGTGACCTAGCATTTTCATGCCCTGTGGTTGGCCCTTGGACATGTATAGCATGCCCAACCTCCCCTCTTGCATCTTATTTGCACCAACCTAAACTAATCTGCCATGGGCATCACTCAACTACTATGTCATGTGTCTCTGCTAGGGCTATGTACCCCTGTCCTGCCCTCCCGCCTTACTTTACCTTTGCTTATTCCATCATGATATGCATCTATGCATCCCTGTACCCCAGCCATACCTATTTCCCACCACCAATGCTAGCTTACCATAGCTACCATAAAAGGTCAAGATCTGGCCTGCTTAGAATTCTGTCTGGCTCAATCTGTCGATGAAGCCTTCTCACGCTTCCAAAGCATTGTCCTCAGTGTCATCAATAAACATGCTCCCCTTATAAAAACCTGAACCACTAAAAAAAACTGCCCTTGGTTCACCTCAGGCTTGAAAGCAGAGCTGCTCCTCAGAGACTCGTTCTGGAAAAAGGCTAGGAAGACAAAACATCCTAATGATTGGACGGCCTTCAGAGCTGCTAGAAACCATTGCATCAGATGTGGTTCAGGATGCAAAGATCAGCTACTATCAATCAAAACTCAATTCCTCTTCAAACAGCATGGCTAACTTCCGGAAAAACTTTAAAGAAATAAAAGGTCACAGCCCTGCTAGTTCACTCCCACCAAAAATCTATGTAGGCAACATGGTTGCCACTGATTAGCAAGAAATCCTAGGTCTTTTTAATAACCACTTCGCTACCTTGGGCCTTGCTTTTGATGACTCCCCTGCCTCCAGCCTACGTGCTCAACAATTCTCCTCAAGCCTGGCTGGCCTAGGCCTCAACTATGATTCGTCCCACCCTTGCACGCCATTCGCCTTCTCCTCTGTCACAGTTAAAAAGGTTGAGGATGTTCTCCTCCATCTGGATAGCAGAAAAAGTGCTAGGGCAGACCTACTAGAGCCCTCCTTCCTCAAAATCAGCTTCCGCATACTTTCGTCTCCAATGACCCATCTTTTCAATATGTCCCTCTCTAAGGGCGTAATCCCAGACATCTGGAAAACTGCCCATGTTATTCCCCTATTCAAATCTGGCAGTACTAGTGATCTTAACAACTACTGGCCTCTCTCTTTACTCCCCACCCTCTCCAAGCTTATGGAGAAAGTTGTCAATTCCCAGCTCAGACAGCACATAAATGAATTGGATCTACTAAACCCTGCCCAGTCTGGCTTCCACCCACAACATAGTACCACCTCAGCACTGGCCAAGGTCATGAATGACTGGTATAGAGCCCTGGATACCAGAAATTATGTATGTGCTCTGTTTCTTGACCTCAGCAAAGCCTTCAAAAAGGTAGACCACTCCTTGCTAATAGTTGCTTTAAGGAACATTGATGTCCATGACAAGGCTTTGAAGTGGTTCTCTAGCTACCTCTCTGATTGTCATCAGCAGGTTAAGGGAGCGGGGGATCTTCCCCCCACAGAATACTACCTAGAGGAGTACCTCAAGGGTCCCTATTGGGGCCCCTTTTGTTCACCATCTACATAAACAAGTTAGACTCTGGAATCAAGTCTGCTGACATCCACCTTTTTGCGGATGACATCGTGTTGTATGTAGCCAGACCTACACTGCAGCTTGCATGCAGAGACCTCCAAACAGAATTTGACCACCTTCAGAGAAATCTGCTTTACTCAAAACTCCAGTTAAATGTCAAGAAAACAAAGGCTATGATCTTTGCTCCTGTAGCAAAGTCCTCCTACCCTGCCATTATAGGATCCGCACTGCAAATTCACACCTTGCTTGTCAAAGCATTAGAATATGTCAACTCCTTCAAATACCTGAGGGTATGGATTGACCCCAAACTCTCCTTCAAATCCCACATTGATGAGCTCTCCAAAAAGCTTAAACAGAGGCTTGGGATTCTCTTCAGAATCAAGCATCTATTAACAAGCAGGAAAGGGATCTTGGGGTTGTCATCTCTGATGACCTCAAAGTAGGGAAACAGTGTGACAAGGCAGCAGGTAAAGCAAATAGGATGCTGGGATGTATAGGCAGGGGCATCACTAGCAGGAAAAGGGAGGTCATAATTCCGCTATACAAGACACTAGTGAGGCCCCACCTGGAGTACAGTGTACAGTTCTGGAGACTATACCTACGTAAGGACATAGACAGGGTATAGAAGGTTCAGAGGAGGGCAACAAAATGGTGCATGGATTGCATCACAAGTCCTATGAAGACAGGTTGAAGGAACTGAACATGTACTCCCTGGAGGAGAGGAGGGAGAGAGGGGATATGATAGAGACATACAAGTATCTTACAGGGAGGAACAGGGTGCAGGAAAACACTATTTTTAAGCGAAAAAGATGTTTCAGGACTAGAGGGCATGGGATGAAGTTGGAGGAGGATGATTCAGAGGAAACATGAGAAAGAATTTCTTCACAGAACGGGTGGTGGACAAGTGGAACACCCTGCCAGAGGAAGTGGTGGGGGCTGAAACAATCATGGGATTTAAGAATGCATGGGATAGACATAAAGGAATTCTAGAGGTCAGGGGTAAGGGGCAACAGACTTCTAGGAAAACAAACTGAAGTTACAAGCTCAAATGGGCAGACTGGGTGGGCCATAGGCCCTTATCTGCCGACACTGTCTATGTATCTATGTATCTATGTAACATATGTGGGTGAAATCAAGTTGGTACAAATGACATTCTTACCCCTTATTAACTAAGCTGACTTTCTGTATGGACACAACTCCAATGCTGCCCTCATTCAGCTCGACACTCTATATCATCGGTTGCTAAGATTCATCACTGATGTCTCTACTCAACAAACCACTGTAACCAATAAAAAATCCTAGGCTGGGACTCTCTTAGCCTCAGCTGGCATAAGAACTCTGTTCTCTGGATCTTCAGGGCCTTCTCCAATAAACTGCCCCAGTATATCAAGGACTGCCTACCTTTATGCAGCCCTGGTAATTATCTGTTGAGAAGCCAATCTAGAATTACTCTTATTATCCCTAAAGTTAGGAAAGCTTTGGCAGAGCAGCATTTAGTCACACTATTCCAGTCCTCTGGAACACTGCACAAAAGGTCCTGCAGCTTATCACACCCAGTTCCTTAGCTGCCTTTAAAAAACATATCCAACGATCCTTTACTGAGTCCTGTAACTGCTTCTATCACTGAACCACCGTCTCTGCCATACATCTGCCTCTCCCCCCACTCTGACTATATACTAGGAGACACATAGGTGCAGTGGCTCTCAGTTTGCCTGACTTTGTAGCTCTGCTGTCCCTGTCGACCATCACCTCTTTCCTCCATCTTTATTTATCACTGATGATTATCCACTCCTCTGTCTGATTTATCCTGCATTATCTAGCACTTGTTGTGCCTTATTTGCTGCCTTGTAATTTTGCCCTTTCTGCATACATCAGGGCACTTAGCTTACCAACTGCTATACTACATTTTGAACTTATTGTACATATATATCAATTCTTATTGTATTATGTGCCTCACTGTTTTTGTATACTATGTTCATATCTGTTAACCTGTTACAACCCATGTTCTGTTGTTGTATGAAATGCCTTATTATTCTGTATTATATATAATTTGTATTATGTCCCAGGCCCATCTTGTAAATGAGTTTTTCCTCAAAGATGTTTTGCCTGGTAAAATAAAGATTGATTGATTAATTGATTGACTGATTGATATGAATAGTCACATTTTGCCCTTAATGCCATCTCCAGTGTCATTGATGAAGACATTGAACAACACCAGCCCCTGCACAGAGCCCTGCAGGACCCCACTGGTTACCTCTCTGGTGCCAGATAAGTCTCCCCCACAACCATCATCTGAATTCTGTCCCTCAGCCAGTTTTCCACCCATCTGGCCATCTCTTCCCCAACCCTGAGATCCACCAACTTCCTGATCAATGTTTTGTGGGGCACAGAGTCAAAGGCCTTTCTGAAATCAAGATAGAGGATGTCTACCACTTGGCTCCTGTCTACTGTCTTAGTGACACAGTCAAAAAAGTCAATCAAATTTGTCTGACATTATATCCCCCCATGAACCCATGCTGGCTCACATCCTGAAGACAATGCTGTTCTAGATATTCCACCAACCTTTCTTTAGTATGATCTCCATGAGCTTGCCCACAATGGAGGTCAGATTGACTGGTCTGTAATTCCCTGGGTCATCCTTGGGACCGCTTTTGTGGAGGAGTACTACATGTGCTGTTCTCCAATCCTGTGGTACCACTTCAGACTCTAATGAACTATTAAATAGGTCTGACAGTGGCCCTGCCAGCTCCTCAGACAGTTCCTTTAGTACCCTTGGATGTACTCTGTCTGGGCCTGGTGATCTGTCCACCTTTAATGCCAGCAGCTCCTCCCTCACTCCATCCTCCTCTATCACTACATCTGTGTTCCCCTCACCCCCTGCTCCTCTTTTCCTCCTGAAGACACTGGTCCGTCCTTCTCCCTGGTGAAGACAAAACAGAAGTATTAGTTTAGTATCTCTGCTGTTCCCCCATTATCCTCCTCCCACTCTACCCCTTTCTTAATCAGCCCTCCTTCTTGTCCCTTTTCTCACTTATATATCTAAAGAAAGCCTTCTCCCACTTCTTAATTCCTTCAGCTATCTGCAGCTCCTTCTGTGTCTTTGTTCTCCAGACTTCCTTACTTGATTCACTAGCCAAACCTTAGGTAATTTTCACCTCTCTCTTGGTCTTCCTGAATTTTCTAGAGGCTATCCTCTTTTACCTTACTGCCTGGGCAAGCCCAGAACTGCACCAGCTGGACACTTCGGTCCTTGTGTTCTTTCCATTGAGCCTAACATACTCATCTGTGGCAACCAGTATTCCTTCCTTAATGATGGACCACCTTTGGTCCACCCCCATATCAGCTCTAACGCCCATCGATGGCTCCTTAGCACTTTGCTCATTTTCCTGAAGTCCGCCGTGCTGAAATCCAAGATTTTGTTCTTAGTCGAGATGCTTTCCCTGCCCATATCCAACTGGAGCCACACTGTGCAATGGTCACTTCCACCCAGTGACTCCCTGACCATTATTTCCTGTACAAGCTCCCCATTTGTGAGCACCAGATCAAGAATTGTCTCAGCTTTTGTTGGTTCAGTGATACCCTCAGTCAGGAACCAACTCTACAGTCCTTCCAGAATCACATGACTCCTAGCACATGTTATGGATGGTATGCTCCAGTCCACCTTGGGTAGGTTGAAGTCCCCTACAATTACCACCTCTCCTTTCCTTGCAGCTTCCAATATTTGTGAGTTTAGTTCCCTGTCTCTCCCCTCATCCTGACTGGGTGGTCTGTAAACCACCCCAAACCTCATTTTCCTCTCTCTTTCAGATGTTAACTGAACCCATAATGCCTCCATCTCCCCTTCCTGTGACTCCTCCCTCATGCAAGTTATTCCATCCTCGATATACACTGCCACACCTCCCCATTCCCAACTACCCTGTCCCTCCTGTATAGTTTATATCTGGGGATTGCAAGATCCAAGTCATGGTGTGATGTTGCCCAAATCTCCTTTACTGCCACTATGTCCACCCTCCTATCTGCTAATAGTGCCTGCAGGTCGTCCATTTTGTTTTCAAGACTCCATGCATTCTGAGACACCACCCTCCACCTAGGATCTGACCTTTCTTCTCTTCTCTCTATTCTTCTATTCACATTTATCCCCTCTGTGTGCACCCCTCCATGTACCCTTGTCATGTGTTCCTCACCCTCTCCACCCTTTGCTAACTGTGTTCTTGCCCCTTCCACCTTCTCCCTCCAGACCTGTTCCATCACTGCGGGGGGGTCACTGAACTCCTCCTCTCTGAGTCTATGGGTCCGCACATCCACTCCCTCCCCACAGTAGTTTAAATTAAGTGTAGTTGTTATATATTTGCTCAGTTTGTCCCTGAGTACCCTCAAACCCTCCCTACTGATGTGTATTCTGTCTGGTGAAAAGAGTGCTTACTTTGACCAGGTCTTCCTTACAGTCCTCAATACAGATGAACATTTCCCTGCACCATTTCCTCAGCCAGTCATTAAAATCCTCTAATCTTCTGTTTCTGGCTGTGCTGGCCCTTTGTACTGGTATCACCTCTGAGAAGGCTAGTGAACTTCCTTCCTCCCTGGAGCTCTTCCCTAACTCCCTGAACCTGCTTTGTACTACCTCAGCCCCCTTCCCAGCTAGGTCATTTGTTCTCCAATGTATAACTAAATTAGGTTTTCCTCCAACCTCCCTTACTATTTCCCTTATTCTTGGGCACCTTCCCTGCTGTAGTTCCTGGCATAGAAACCACCCTCCTGCTTGAATTTGGGTCCCCTTTCCTTCCCCAGTGAACAGCCCTAATTATGGAGTCCCCTATGATTGTAACCCTTCCATCCCTTGCATCCATGCTCCCCGTCCTTCCTTTCTCACCTTTGGTACTAGCTGCATCCCCACCTAACTGCTCCCTCTGCACCCTAGTGAACTTATCTCTACATCCATAATTTATCACCTTAACTATTTTTACATCTCCAATTCTTCCCCTCCTCTTTTGGTTATCTGCATCTGCTTTCAGTTTTCCTTCCCCTCTTCCTTTCCTTTTCTATCCCTCCCCGCCATCATCCACTCCATTTTGCCTGCCTCCTCTTCCTTGCTCACACTGATTAGTTCTCTCCACCCTCCCCTGTACTCCTACTCTCAACCATGGCTCAACCTGTCCTTCTACCTCACATCCTGATGCCCCCTCCCTCCTTCCAGGCAGTTGTATAAATCTATTAAATAAAGACACCCTTTTAGAATTTTCCACCTTTGATACTACTCTCACATTCCCACCCCTTCCCCTTACCACTTGCCATTCCTCTACCCTGGACACCCTACTCCTTTGAGGAAGAGATAGTCCTGTATACTGAGTGCTCCTCCCAACTCCCACCCCTTGCCTGATGCCATCACTCCCCTGGGTATCACCCCTCTGCCTTTCCCTCCACTGCTCTGCTCCTCTGACTTCCCACACCATCTTCCCCAGCTCCCATATGAGCAGCCTTATTTCAGACTTAACTGCTCCAGGCTGTTACATGCAGGATATCCCCCTTTACCCCATATCACCCCAGAAAGACTGCTGTCCCACAGCTATTGCAGTTTACCACTCTCCTGCTTCCTATACATGTACCTAATCCCCTACATCCTCTCAGACCAGTTTTTCCTAGCCTCCAGTTACACATAACTATAAAATAATTATAAAATTCAAAAATATAAACACAGACTGAAGAAATCTAAAACAGTTATCTATGTGACTCTCAGAACAGTTAAATTTAAATAAACACAGGCAGAAGAAATCCAATATGTGTTAGTATGCACATGTGTTTACTCCCTATGCAGTGTGCTGGGCTGATAAAGATATGACAGATGTATGTCCATTGCATTTTTTAGGAAGTGATGTCAGAACCCCTGGTATAAAGGAAGTGATGCACATGGGATGGGTAGGGTGAGGTGCAGGGTGGGTGGGTGGGTGGGACTAAGCCCATGCCCTCCAGAAACAATCAGCCACAGCTCTGATCCACCACCCCACACTCCTCTGTTCCACTGCTTCCCAGTGACTCAGCTAGCAAAGCTGGCTCCTGCTAGTTTCTGCTCCCTACTTCCAAAGCCAACTGATCTGTAGTTTCCTGACTCAACTAGGCAGCATATAATTTCAAACAATAACAGCTACCAATATTCCAAACAGAACTAATTAAATATTCCAGCACTAAATGTCTCTCAATAACAGTTCCATCCCACATCACTAATTAATTTCACCACCACTTTTTACCCTCACAGTACAGACTGTTCCAATATCAAAGTGAGAAGAAATCAACACTTCCCTACTGTTGTTGCTTCTCAGGTCCACTGTTTCTCAGTGATTAAGCTAGCAAAGCTAGTTCCTGCTAGTTTCTCATCCCTACTCCCAAAGCCAATTACATTTTGGTGACTGCGTGCAGGTGGAATGTACAAGGGAAGATTCACATTCAATTTATTTTGAATGTTGAGTAGTGTAGTGCTCTTTTTGCCTACTAGGATGCACTTATGCTTACAGTGGTAGCAGTTTTGGCAGACCCACACCATCTTGGTCTTGGGGATGGCAGACCTACACTGGACCCCTTTACACTCATTTTGTGAGTTACAGCATATCCCCTGGCACCACCGATCACCCACCAGGGACCGGAAAGTGGTTGGTGATGGTGCCAGGGCATTTTTACCAGTTTTCAAACTACTTTATTGTTTGTCTACCCATTATTTGTCATGTCTGATCTGTGCACAGAAATGAGACTCAGTATCTCAAACTACCTCACATCCCATGGTGGATGGACAGATTTTGTGCTGGATGCAAAATCTGCAGAAAAACACATTGCTGCTAATATCTGACCATTTCTTAGAGTCCAAACAGGCAACCAAGAAATATAACCTCAAAGGTCTTTTGACTTGCTGCTCTACATACTGCTGTTCAGAGTCTTACAGTGATATGTGCTTCCCTTGAACTGCAAAACACATCTCTAAAAAAAGAGATGGGCTTGCAGGCATAAGAGTTACAGAAAAAGGAAAAGAAACTAGCAGAGGAAACACAGTCACTCCATGATGCTAATTCTAGACTGATGCACTGTACTGCTCAAGACATTGAGTGAGAATTATGTTGGTTAAGAGACAATTGCAAAAGGTTGAAATGTGATAAGAAACAGCACATTTGAAAGATACTTTGAGTGATTCGAATGAGACTTGGAGAGATGAGAATGCTGAGTTGAAAGTAGATTACAAGTGTGTAAGTTGTGAGTTGGATAAAGAGCTTAGGGGGAAACGTCGAATTGGGCACCACGTACAGAGTGTTGCAGAGAGAGATTGAGAGAGGTATTGAGCAGGGCACTGCAAAAGTCTGTCACAGGAAATCACAGGCAGACCCTGCATGACACTGCATTGTTCGAGAGAACCAGACTCCTGTGTACATATGTTACACAATTAGTATGCAATGTGTAATGACTGTCCTATAAGGCAAGCTGGTAGGTTCATAAAAGAACCTTATGTTGCTTTTATGACTGCTTTCATTTCTTCATATTGTCTGTTCCTTAGTCCTAGAACCTGTAAGAGGGGTATTGTATGCTTTGTTATGATATAGTGATCTCCTGAAGTTCGCCAAAAGGGTTACATTTCCCTGCAGGTAAATAAGGGTTTGTTAAATCATAATAACGAAGTCAGAGGGTGTCCAACAGAGCCCAGCAAAATACACAACATAACAGCAATGTTATGTTCTCTTAGTAGCTGATGGAATCTGCACATCATGCAATTTTAGCTAAGACATATTGAAAACAATGCACCACCTTATTTTAGTATTCATTTAAAGATCTTCTAACACCTCAAAGAAAACTGAAAAAAACGTGATATTTAGGTACAATTCAGCTTTGCATTCTATATATATTTTATACAGTTTTCTCCTCCCCATTATTTATTACTGAGGAACTTTGCATGAATGCATAATCTTTTTATCTTATTCATCTACCTCTTTAGCATACTCCCTACCTTAAGTCATAAATCTTGTGTTGTGACATCACAGTCTGTTTCCATGGCAGTAACTATGGTGTCACAAGCAGCACATTATGACTTTAAGTATGGAGAAAGCAACAGGAATAGATTAAATCTTCAGAAGCAAAGATCCTGTTTCGTGCAAATTACACCAGTAATAACTAATGTGGAGGAGGAGGAATACAGAACTAAAGGGACATACAAGCCAAACTGTGTCTAAATATTATGTTTTGTTAAAGTTCTCCTGAAGGTGTCAGCTGCTCTTTAACAATGAAGCAGGTATACCCAGGTGTATGCTCAGTCTATGGGTTTCAGTTTGAAGTTCTGCAGTAAATGTCAACAAGAGCTAGACAGCATTTTTTGCTGGCATCACAACTTGGAAACAGATTTCAATTGTCATCATGAATAAACTGGGCCCACTTCCTCAACCAACCCAATGGAAAAATAACTGAGAGCCAAGTGGGTTCTCTGTGGCTTTTGCCGTTATAATGTTTCATTTACTTGGTAAGGTTAGGCATTGCAGTTATAAAACTGTGTAACATGTTTCTTCTTCCATAATTTATTCATGTGTATTTTCCAGTGTCATATAAGTTACAGTATTTAATGAGTGTCTATTAAGATGTAGCATAAATGTAAATTGCTTAGTTTGTTTTAAGTGCCTGGGGCATAATTGGAATGTTAGCACAATGGTCTGTGATTGCTCCCATTTTAATAAACTTAAGTCATAAAATAAGAACAAAGTTGAGTGGCAAAGGCTTGGTTTGTCTTCAATGTCAGTTTCAAGTAAGGAATGGATCTAGAACATATATTGTTTGTCTGTCTCTTCCAGTACCTTAATAATTTGCTAATATTATCTTGTTCTATATTTTTGTTTTTCTTATATAACTCTGAAAATCAAAACCTTTTGCAGTAGGAATATCCCTGACAGTTTTCAAGCAAGTTTAATTTTTAGGACATGGTTAGCTTTATGACAGCTGGGAGTGGAAGGGATCCAGCAACTAAACTTTTTCTTGTGGAAAATGTTTTTGAATTCTACATTTAAATACACTAAATGTAACATACAGGAATTACAATATTTTTTTCTAATATCCAATATACCTAATATTCTGTACAATAAATATGTATCTTTTCATATGAAGTACCATTTACACTTACTAATATTTGTAGAAACTGAACTAATATTGCAATACTTCAAAAAACTGGATCATAACCAATCAGTAAATCAATCAATATTAGTGCTGTGCATCATTTTCAAATTCCAGCAGAATGAAATTCCATGGAAAGTTCAAAATTCTGGCGAAATTCTGCCGAAGTCTGCCAGAAATGGTAGAATTCCGCAACATAAAATAGTTGTAGAATAATTTAGCACAGAAAAATCACTGTTAGGCAGAATATTATTCTGCTGATCTCAATATTTTCCATGGAAATTGTTGCAGAATAATTTTCCATGGAAAAAATACTGTTCTGTGGAATAACATTCCATGGATCACAGTAGGAGGAATTCCACAGGTGAACAAGCAACATTCCAATGGAAATTCCACTGACAGAATGGTCATTCCTCACTAATTCCACTGGCAGAATTCCACATTTTGCACAGCACTAATCGATATGTATATTTTAGTTAATGAAAAGAAAAGTCTATTAAGCTGACGTTCATTTACAATGGTGTCCCATTTTGAATGAATACATATGTATACACAAGATACAGTACAGTATGTAACTAAATCCATACAATCATCTTAAAGGAATGTTGTGTGCAGGTCAGTTATAACAGTTTACATACATTGCATTAGTGTTCAAAATAGTGTTGAGATCAGCCTTTATTTGCTATAGTTTGCAACAGCTTATCATTATTGAAACATGTCTATAAGATAAAACAAGCATCTGTGAAAGTTCTACTAGGGTCAGAGTTCAAATGGTTGAGATTACCACATGAGGCTTGTGGCAGTCTGAAGGGATGTGCTGTCCCTTGCCACAAAGTGACACTGGCAAGACCATCTTTTTGTCAGTACCAGGGACACTTTTCCTTGAGCTTATAGGCAATGTTTGGTGTAAGCAGCATTAAATTGGATCAGTTGTCACAACTTTGCCCAAAATACTAAAATTGGGCACTGTTGGCAGCAATCAGGAATACCAAAGAAACACCAGGGCTTGACACAGGCTAGATGCAATCCCTGCACCATCCTTTGAAAATCTAGCCCTTAGTGCCCACAAGTTTTTGTTGGGGGGATCAGTAAAACTGAACCCTCATATCATATTATACAACATATTCAGTTAGTGAGTTTCCAAAGTTTTCAGATTAACAATGGGAGTATATAAACTAATGAGTTCTAACCAGTCTGGACTAAAGTTTTTATATTGCTGCTGGCTTGTTCCTTTAAATTATTTGGAAGGCTTGCCAACTGTTATGATTAGATTAAATCATATGCCAGTTTCATACACAATATAATTACAGAATTTATGATTAGGGCTCAAGTTTTAAAACATTCTTCAACATTCTGAATTTCAGCATAGTTAATTTCATACTAAAAAGATATGCACAAAAACACACTCTTTAGCCCTTATACAGTATATCATCTGTTCCTGTTGCTTTCTTCACCCTAAATTCATACTCCTTTGCAAGTGACATCAGAAACAGGACCTTGTCAACAGGCTGTGATGCTCTATGCAGACAGTTATGACTATATGGCAGGCATAAGCATGAACAGATGATATCCAAGGGATACATTCCATATTTTAATGAATATTTCTTTACTAATAAAAGATGGAAGGTAGTACAATTCAAACTTTTGTGGAATTAGATGAAACTGAGATTGACTGAGTCCAATTGGTATTTTTTCTTATATAAACTGGAAAGTCTTTTTTTAAATGTTAAGATGTGCAGGCCAGGATCATTGCACTTCCATGTGGGAGACCTGGGTTTGGCAATGACTTGCTGTATGCTGTATTGCTCCTTGTATACAGACTTTTGAAGTTTTACAGGTTACTCAGGTGGTGGAAGTTGGTTATCTGACAATAGCCATGGAAAACAAAGGGCCATTATCAACTCATATATTAGTTTACCATTTTATTTAGCCTAATAGTAAAAGAACTTTAGCATGAATGTATTTAGGCAAGGGCTACCTGGATTGGACATTGGCAATAAAGCCTGTTTTCAAAGAAATGTAAATGATACATATCCTCATAATTCAAAGCATCATAGTAATTATATGCAAATCACAACAAAATAGTTTAGACTGATTCCACCTTAAGCAAGAGTATATAGGGCCAGCCTGTTGGTGCAGTGGTAGTGCTACCACTTGTGACACCAGTGATCAGAGTTGACAAAAAAGCCTGGGTCATTGAGACCCAGCTGGCAGAGGAGGATTGAGCATCCCAGTGGATACTGTCCTCCTCCAGGGAGGGAGGGAGGACTCCATGGTCCACTGCAACACTTTCACTTGGATGACCACAGGTGACAGTGCAGCTACAGACTGACAGCAGGGAGGGGGGACATCACTAACATCAGTGTGGAAATGCACGCATGGTAACCACATGTGAATTGTCATCAATGTATGTGACATCCCAGGGGATGAAATGGGTGAAAAAATACCATGGTCCAAGAACCTCTGCAACAGAGATGGTCATGGTACATCCAGATCCCCCATCTCACTGGTGCATGCCCTGCCTGATGCAGATATGGCAGTATAGGGGTAAGTCTCCATCACCCTAACCTCAACTGGGTGGGTACAGCCACAGCTACATGGAAGTAGGTGGAAATGGCTGGGATGAAGGAGGGGGAGGGGCATGGGAAGTGTGCCATGGTCCAGAGGAGTAGAAAAGCAGGAGAAGTGAACATAAATAGAAAGAATAATAATAATAATTAAAAATAAAAATAAAAGAGTGTATTGTTCCAAAGGGCCTCTCACACACACTCTGCAAAGATTGAAATGACACTTTTTTTTCTGCACAGGACACATTAGTGTGCATTTTCTGTAACAGACATTGTGAAGGATTAACCAGTCATAATTTGGTCTTACTGATTTGGATCATGATCAAGCTCTGAATAAGAAAGTAATCTAAATGTCAAAGAACCTCAGCACAAAAACATTGAGGCATGGGTTGCCTGGAATGACTATTGGCAATAAACCCAGGTGTTAAGGAAATGTAAAATTTCCCATATCTTTATAATGCAAACATAGTGAATAGTGTATACAAATCACCATGAAAGAGTTTAGACTGATTTCTCTTCCACAGACCCACAGACCCAGTTTTAAGTACTGACCCCCCAGCTTGCTCCTCACCAGCCTAATTGTTCTCTCTCTTATCCCCCCCCATCTTATCAACACTAGGCCCGTCCATCCCCTTATTCTTCCTTTCCCAACCTCAGATAGGAGCTCACTACCCTGGGTTGTGACATCCTACCATGCCCCGTACTTTATAGCATTCAATCCCGTGCTCACACATACTCCTTTTCTCCATCCACTTTCTCTACATCCCGTTTTACCAACTCCTCTCTGTGCACCGTGCCCTCCTAGCCTTTCTTCCCCTACCTCCCTCCCTTCCCCCCTACCTTCACCTCTACCTGGTGTATATTTTTTTTTATTTTTTTCTTCTGTAACTTCCTCCTGCAACCTTAGATAACCAGCTTTATCTTCCTATAGACACTTCTATGTATGTAAATACCATGTAATCTGTACAATATCTGTATAATTCTATGTACTTATGAACTTCTTTTTCTTCCTCTCTGTAAAGAGTATTATCTGTATTGCCTTGTAAATACCTGTGTTGACCTGTATATACAATTGTTCATGCTCCACCCAGGTCCATCTTGCAAATGAGCTTCTGCTCAACGATGAACGCCTGGTTAAATAAAGACTTGATTGATTGATTTATTGATTGACTTCAGGCAACTGTGTTATGCCAAATGGCCTCTTGACACTCTGCAAAGACTGAAAAGAGAAGACACAGACACATATTTTTTTCCCTACACAGGACTCATCAGTGCACCTCATCTGTAACTGATATGGAGAAGGATGAACTCATCATGGTTTGGGTCATGGTGGAGCCAAAAATAGGAAAGTAATCTAAAAGTCAAAGAACATCAGCACAAAAATATTGAGGTATGGGTTGCCTGGAAATGGCATTGGCAATAAAGCTATGTTTCAAGGAAATATAAAATTACACATATCCACAATATATTGCTTGCTGATCTGTATTCTTTTAATGATGTTGACTTTGTTGTATTTTATTGTCTTATTGTACTACGCCTTGATGCCTGAAAGGCGCATAATAAATGAAGTATTATTATTATTATTATAATGCAAAGCATTGCAGGAACTATGTGCAAATCATCATGAAAGAGCTTAGAGTGGTTCTGTTTTAAGCAAGAGTGTATGAGAGGCCATTTGGCATCATACACTCTTAAGCAAGAACTTTTTTTAAATGAAATATTCAAATAAAAGCAAAACTAAATCAAAACAAGCTCTGTAGGCTACAGACTAGGAAAGCTATTTGCTAATACTTATACTATTACAGTTCCTGCAATACAAGCTTTCAACTCAGAAAAGCTGCTGGACTAATACAGTATTTGAGTGCACATAATTGCTCTTCTAGGCAACATACATTTTGATCAAAACTTCATCTTTTAACAGAAATATGCATGTAGTCCCCTATGTTTATCTGGTATGTCAGTGCTGTGCAATATCTTAAGTTTTAGCTTCCCAGTCAAATACATTTTATCAGCAAATGAAGGCAATAGTGCTGTGCGAAATGCTGAATTCCATGGGCAAAATTAGCATGCAATGACCATTCTGCCAGGATAATTTCCACCAGAATTTCTCTGGTTCTTCAGCAGTATTGATCTTGCTGCGATCTGTGGAATATTTTCACAGAACAGCATTTTTTCTGCAGAAAATCATTCCACAATGACTTCCATGGAAAATACTGAGATCAGAGGAATAATATTCCACAGAACAGCATTTTGTCAATGGAAAATCATTCTGCAAGCATTTCTATGGAAAATATTGAGCTCTGCAGAATACAAATCTGCAGAAATGTTGCGGAAAAACCCATTTGGCATTTTTTCTGCCACAGAATTCCACCATTCCATTCCCTACGAGATCTGGTGGAATTCTGGTGGAATTTGAAAAATTCTGCCAAATTTCAGTCTGCTGGAATTTGGATATTCTGCACAGCTATGAAAGGCACTACTCAGCTTCAAGAATAAAACTGCATTTCAGTTAGTTCTAAAGTATTTTTGTTATATCACAATGTTTAGAAATGTGATTAAAGTTGGTCAAGCAAGACAAGATAGACATCCTCTCACTAGGCTAGCATTTTCTTGAGTAGAGCAGGACATGAGTGCATGGCAAACCATTACAGTGGTGGAGCTAATTTCAATATATAGTGTATTTGTTTCACAATATAATTTATTTGTTTCAATAAATGGTGTCTGTAGAATGTTCCAATATATAGTGTATGTGTTTTATTATATAGTGTATTTGTTTCAGTACATAGTGTATGCAGATTTTCTATCTATGTATTCCAATATGTAGTGTGCTCTTCATTACACAGTGTATTTGTTTAAGTATATAGTTTATGTGGATTTTTCCATCTGTTGTGTATGCATTTCAATAGATAGTGTATATATTTTAATATACAGTATATTTCTTACACAATATAATGTATGCAGATTTTTCAGTGTACAGTGCACATATTTCAGTAGATAGTGTATATTTTTTCAATATGCAATGTATCTGTTTTAGTATATGGTGTATATTGATATTTTTCAATATATAGTGTTACAATATGTAGTGTATTTGATTCAGTACATAGTGTATGTGGAGTTTTCAATCTGTATGGCGCACATATCTCAATAGGTAGTGTAAGTGTTTCAATACCTAGTTTATCTGTTTCAGTACATAGTGCATATGGATTTTCTATACTCAGCATGTGTATTTCAGTAGACAGTGTATGTATTTTACTATATAATGTATGCATTTCTGTATGTGATGTATATGTTGCATTATAAGACATGCATTTCTGTATGTAATGTCTGCATTTTACTGTACAATGTATTTATTTCACTATATAGTATATGATGTTCACTACATACTGTATGTGTTTCACTGTATGGTGTGTATATTTCACTATAAGATTTAACATTTTATTACATAGTGAATGTGTTTAACTGTACAGTGTATAGAGTGAGTTGTTCTGCATTATGTCTCTAATGACATCTCAAAGAAGTGCATCTTCATAGAAAGAGTGGTAGATGACTGGAACAAGCTACCAGCAGAAGTGGTGGAGGTGAACATGGTGGGGGTCTTTGAAACCCACATGGGATAAACATAGCATTACATTTTGAAAATAGGCACAGAAGATGGAGGGTCGCCAGAGACCAGTTAGCGTCTTCAGAAACAGATTAGACATAGAATATCTGGGCAGACATGAATGGGCCAAGTGATCCTTTTCTCCAGACAAATTCTATTGTTCTATACTTTTATAAGTGTCTGTTACAATGTGCCATTTAGCCTGGATTGGCAAATGTGGCATCTGTCTTTTTTTTTTTTTTGCAGTAAGTTGTGGTAGAAGAAGATGAGGCAAAATCACAAGACATGGAGGGGAGAATGGTGCAATATATAAAGGATCCAATATCAGTCACTTTCAGCCCACACACACATCCCAGGCTCAGTAAACTGTTGCAATGTGACTGTGAGATAGACTGAAGAAAGTGAGCCTCTTGTACGTCTCTTCCGCACTGCGTAATACTGTTCCCCTGATATATCTTTCCTTGTGGTCAGTAGTTAGATTAGGTCAACTGACTTAGTGATCTAGTGTGTGTAGGAGTAAGAGAGAACAGAGGGTAGACATGGACATGGCTAAAGTGGTGAATATGAGGTATGGAGCGTAAACTGTGTTCTTTTTTTCTGAACAGTGTCAGCAATAGTAAGAAGTGCGTGTAGGTGGGGAGGAGAGAAGTGGATGATGATGCAATCTTTGTAGTACAATTGAAAGAATAGGCTTTGTCAGACACATCCAGATATTCATGATTTTTCTAGAGATTGTCTCTTATGACCCTAATGTGGTACTGCAGGCAGACAGGGAATTGTTCTAGAGATATTACAGAAAAGTCAGGAAATACTGTAAACTGTTAAATTGTGCATTTTGTTAATTTCGCACTTGCCGGATACCAACCTGTGGAGTGCAATTTAATCTTTGCAATCTCAGTGTTTCTAATATTACTGAACTTCTTGTGACACATGCATGCTCACACAATGGTAGGGCATCGTTAACATTAGTTTCATTGCCCCGAATTCCCACAGACTTGTTCAAATCACAGCTATTTTTATGACTAATACAGTATAGTAAATACATACAGGAATGCTGACTCAACTGTGGTGCTGTATGCTGCTGTATCTGGTGTATCCTGGGCTATCAGTTTTATCAGCAATATTCAAATATGGGTTAAGTGAGTTTTTCAGGGTCAGGCAGATTGGTACGCTATGTGATCACAGATCAGCTAAACAAAGTGACACCTTCCAAAAACATTAGCATATACTTGAGTATGACCGCTCTGAAATTCAAACACTCTTAGTGACTTGTGACTGCATTTCAGAGACTGAAGGGAAGAAAAGAGGATGCAAAATGGGGTTTCAATCAGGCAGAGATCTCACAGGGACATGATGAATCTCTGAATATGGCAAGTACCCTGGCACACTACTGTATGTTTTTTATCTTAAAGTTAAAAAAAATCAGCTGGGCTTTACAGTAATTGTTTTTTGTTTTTTCTTTCTTGTTCACAGCCTCTGTTATTACTGCAGCAATAATATGATTGAACACTAGGCTGCTGTGAGCATAATGAACTACAGTTGATAGTGCTGCATTTTTAAGCTTTTTTGATGCTGTACTCCCTATGATATGTTGTGCTGTACTGATGATCCTCCCTATGAAATGCTGTGCTGTACTAATGAGCCTTTCTATGATGTGCTGTCTTAAATATTGATATTAATGTTTTTATTTTTCGTATGGGGTCAGAACACAATTTCAATAATAGCGCTGTCAAAACAGTGTTTCAAAAACCTTGTCTGCCTTGACAGCAACAGGGGTAAGATAAAGCAAGCCAATTACCACCATCCATAGAGGTGTTAAGGCAAATGGGAAGAAGGAGTGAAGGAGCTAGAAGCAAAGTGCTTGGTTGGGCTGCTCCTGTGGTGGAGAGACTATGGCACTGGCACCTACAGTAGAGAAGACCCAGAGACCAGGGTTCTGGTCCCAGTCTCCCAATTGTTATAGTGTGTTTGTTTTTCTCCCCCCCAAGTTTAAATTTTTATCCCTGACTGTTTTTGCCTGAGTCCCCCCCAAGGTTCTCCCCATCCCTGAGTTCCAGCACCAGAGTTGATTTTATATATATATATATATATATATATATATATATATATATATATATATATATATATATTATAGTGGCAAGAGTAGTACCACTAAAGTTAGGGTTGAGTACCCCATTTAAGGATAAAGTGTGAAATTATGCATCTTAATAACTTTACCACTGTATGATGGAGTTGCCTGAAATTTGGCAGGCATAGAGCAGTGCCATAGATCTCTGGATCTGCCAAGTTTCATAACAGTCAGATATACAGTTGCTGAGTTATAAAGTAACATTCTGTAGAACATTTACACTTTTTGTGCATTCTTTGCTCATGCCTACAGGTGGCACGGTTTGCAAGACTGGTATGAAAACTTCAGGAAACATGCGTCCATGGTCCCTGCTGTGCCTTTTGAAGATTTTGTGAAAAAATATTGAACGATTCAAAGTTATTCAAAAAACAAGTTTCCCATTATAGTCAATTTGAAAAATTAACAAAAAGTTCAACAGTGTTGCAAATGCAGTTTTAAGTGTCACAAATGACCCCTGTAGTGTCATGAGTCCACCATTTTTTTTCAGTTAATGTTCATAGAAATGCTTGGCATTTAAATTTGGGACCCTCTAGGGACACAAGTATTTTTGTGTTCACCTAGTTGGACCCTGAGGATGCTAGCCATGTCTTTTTGGGGGGGTTAAAACACCCCAGAAATATGTTTTTGAAATTTTTTTAAAAAGTAGTGTTGCAAAGTAGTGTCGCGCTCACAACACTTTCATGATTTCATCTGCAGAAGTGTCATGATTTGCGACACTATTTTGTGACACTATGCCCAAAATAACAAGAATTTTTTGCCTCCCTGCTGCAAAACAATGATTTGGTCTTTTCAGCAGAAATTTGAAGAGAAGAAAGCTAACATCCCACAGATGTGCCTTTTCGTGGTTTGGTGACAAAATATTGCATGGATGGAAAATTACAGTGCTCCGAAGTTGATGCTTTTTCCCATAGACTAACATTGTGGCATCCGCCACACTTTTCAGGGCCCATATCTTGGAAACACTTTGAGATAGGGGCTTTTCATCAGAAAAATGCTTAGCCCCCAGAAGGGGGCTAAGTATAAAACTAGGCAGGGAAGTCATAATTTATATGAAATTTAAATTTTTTTCTATGTCATACAGTTCCTGAGATACAAGCAATTAAGTATTCCAAGTGCTCATTTTCTGCTCCGAGGACAATTATTATGCATACATTCTTTGTAGTCACTGTATTTCTCTATGCAGCTGTTAGTGAAAAAAAGGTGAAGCGCTTTCATTACTGTCACAGTTAGTGTTCCCACTTGTGTTTCCATAGCTGTTTGCATTAGCGTTCCCGTCTAAGCCACCGTGTGCTTTACCCTTTGCCTTTTTGTTTGTCCTTGTGTTTGCGTTACTGTTACCATTTGTATTTCCATTACTGTTTCTGTTTGCATTTAGTTTTGCATCACCATATGCATTACCATTTGCATTTGTGCATGCACTTCCGTTTGTGTTTCCTTTGACATCATCGTTGCTGTTACTGTTAGCATTTGCATTTCCTTTTGTGGTACCATGACCTTGCACGTTACCAGTTGTGTTTCTGTACGTGCTTGCATTTGCATTTCCATTTGCATTTCTGTTCCCATCTATGCCACCGTGTACGTTACCCTTTGCATTTTCATTTGCACTTGTGTTTGTGTAACTGTTAACATTTGCGTTTCCATTTCTGTTTTCGTTTGCATTTCCTTTTGTGTCACCGTGTGCATTTCCATTTGCATTTTCGTACGTGCTTCCATTTGCATTTGCGTTTCTGTCTGTGTTTCCTTTGGTGTCATCATTGCTGTTACCATTACTGTCTGCATTTCCAATTATTTATTTATTTCAATCTAGGATTACAATACCTTTGAGCTGAGGCTCTTTTACAAAGGTTCCATGTCAGAGTGTGCAACAGTCTTCATTTTTAGTTACAAACATATAGTCATTGACTTACAGACATGTAATAACCAGTACAAAGACTTGCGCTATGAGCAAGACAAGGGAAGGGGGGATCAGTGGTGGGGTAAGTGAAGGTAGGAGTTCGGGGGAAGGAGGTGCAGGGGTTAAGGGGGAGTACAGGAGGTGGTTGGGGCAGGGGCAGGAGTAGAGATACAGGGGAGCTGGGCAAAGGTGGGAGACAGTGCAGTCTGGGGTCTTGTCAAGGGAATATGATAGGAAAGGTGCTAGGGGTGCAAAGACTGATTGTAAGTGCTCAGTGCATTGGGCATTTGCAGCTAGAACAGTGGAAATGCTTAGATGGGCAATCACAGGATACAAGCAGTGAGAGGCACAGCTTGGACTTGAAGAGGTCGAGTGTTGGAGTGGTAGCTATGTCACTGCCAAGAGATTTGAGCCAGTTGGATGCCCGATAGGCGAATGATCTTTGTCCTTGGGTCATGCAACATACTGGTATATGTAGTAGATGGGAATTGGATCGCCTTGTAGTGACATTCCTATGTCTAGGCTTAAGGAGAGCACAGACACCAGGTGGGGCCAGACCCATTATAATTTTCTTAGCCGTGATGCAGGTTTGGTATTTTAGGCGTTTGTCCAGTTGAAGCCATCCAGATTGGGAATAAAGGTCACATGTGTGGGTACGGCGATGTGAGCCAGTGATGAGATGACAGGCCTTATTCAGGGAGGTTGCGATACGTTTGAGAGCAGAGGTAGTTGCAGACCACATATGATAAGACCAATTAATTACGTTACTGTGCCTGTGTGCATTATGGTTTGCATTTCCATATGTGCTTGTGTTTGCATTTCTGTTTTCATTAACATTTATGCTTGTGTTTGTATCACCATTTGTGTTATTTACGTTTGCATCACCATGTACGTTAGCGTTTGCGCTTGCGTTTGTGTTGCCGTTACTTCACAATTTATAGTGCACATTCTCAAAAAAAAGGGAAATTCATGGTAAAAAAACTCAGTATAATGCATGAGTTACTGTTGTTTGACAGTGACAAAAGTGAAAAAAATCAATGTTAGGGTTCCCACCCCCCTTGTACCCCACCCCCACCCCGCCCCCACAGGAATTGGGGAGTGCGATGGGGTTGTCATGTCTTAACTCTCACCCCATTCTCCTATACAGCACCACCTCAACTTGTTTGCACATGGGATGAGGTGAGAGTTAGGACCGATGACCCCAACGCACACCCGGATGCCCGTTGGTGTGGCAGGGTGGAGGTGGGGTGCAAGGGGGATGAGAACCCGAAGATCGAATTTCCTCGGTTTTTTCACTGTGAAACAACCCTAACTGATGCATTAAATTGAATTTTTTGTCATATATATATATATATATATATATACATATATATATACTGTATATATTGGGGATTGAGAAGGGTGAAGCAAAAACACAAGTTTTGATTCCTTTCTTCACCATGGAATCTGTCCTCCCTGATGTTTTGGACCGCTACCATTGGTGCTATTGTTGACCGTGCTGTAATTTAATTTGGCATTATGAGCTTATGCCTTTTTGGGGAGGGTTAGTCTTTAATTCCTTTATTGACCTGCTATAGTAAGTAATTAATGCTGTCGGAGGACACTGTAGTGATCGCGACTGGAAATAGATATGGAAAATGCATGTTTTTTGATCTTTAAGTTTTTAATGATGTTGATGTTGATGTCATTTCTTTTAACTGTGCTTGCCAGTTCACATTTGCATCTGCATTTAGATTGTCATGGTGGGACATGCACATAATAAATAAAGTAATTGCTAAACATTGAAACCCCTATTGAATGTTGTCAGTTATTGTTCATGCTTTGTTTTGAAGTGCAAATATTGTGAGAATAAAACTGCATTAATCCTTACCTGTTTTGCAGTGTCTTGACATGTCAGTTGTTGCAAGTGTACGTGAGAGTGGAAGTGCTCCAAGTGGCAAACTATAAAGAGATTTGCCAGGTAACCTGCCTGGCTGAAATGTGAAGTAAGTAGTTCAGAAGAAATTATTTATTTATTTATTAAAAAAAAATAACCAGGAAGACATACTGAGCTGAGAACAGCTCATTTCTAGATGCATCCTGGGGAAGATGAGATGACTAAACAACACAATGGTATCCAGTGAACATGGCAACTGTGATTGAGCAACTGCAAAATGGGTGACTCAATTACAGCACCTCTGTTCTGGGCTACCTGGCAGGGTGATGACAGGACACGGGGGTGGGTGACTAGGGTGTCTGGATATGTGTGTGTATATATACTGTATATATTTATATATATTTACATATATATATATATATCCTCTATTTGTATTATTGTACCCATGTTGCTGTTGTTCAACTGATCTCTTTTTGTTGTACTCTCCTAGGTCAAGCCTTAAAATAGTCATTTTATGGCTAGTGCACCTACACAATTAACAAAAACTAAATAAATGTTTTATATATATAATATATATATATATATATATATATAGAATATACACATGCACGAGGGGATGGACCACGCCATGCAATGGGCAGAAGGGAAGGGAGAGTATGTGGGATGTAGCGCAGCAATCTGCTGCCAAACTAGCCATGAGTGTGGTGGGTAGGATGGCAGGCTGGGGTTGGGAGGGTGCTGGGTTTGGTTCTGGTGTGGGATCACTTTTTGCATAGGGGCCATTTTTTATTATATTTTTATTTAGTTTTACACCTGCCTAGACTTGCACACCACTGGAGTTGAGAATTTTTAATTGGAGGGTGCGGGGGGCACAGCCCCCCACATAACATGTAATCCCATCACTGGTTAAGTAGTTGCTATGAGTGTACATCGCTGTTATTTATTTTCAGTGATGTACACTCGCCCAAACGATGATCGCTATACAGCTATCGCCAATATGACATAGATCCCAATAAAACTACTAAGAAGAAGAAGCAAAATGCAATAATATAGTAATATGAGAAAGAAAACCATTAAAGTAGTTGCAAACAGAAAATGAATACAAATAAATATACATTCTTATATGTAAAGAAGGAAAAAGCAGTGGAAAAGCATAAAGAGGGTAAAATTAGTGAAGGGGAGAATGAAAAGAAATGGTCATAGGCAGTTGTAGATAGGATAACAAAAGTCATAAAGAAGAGACTTTAGGGAGGAATGGGAAGAGGCAGATCAAATTGGGGGGGGGGGCAAGGGATGACCAAAGTTTAGGAAATCTGTAAGAAAAATCAGATTGACCAACAGTAGATTTTTTGGAAGGAATAGAGAATGAGAAATATTATTTCCAAGAAGGTAGAGGAAGAAGGAGGGGAAGATAGAATGGAATTGAAATAAGAGGGAAGCGAGCGAAACCATAATTTGTAATTAAATAACTATACTGAGCTAAAGAAGGAAAAAAAGTAGTATATAATGATGGTGACAAACAGGACTGCAGTCAGCTCATTCAGAAGTGTAACTGCTGGAGTTAAAATCTCAGTGCCATTTATTAGGTAATAATTTTACTTTATGTTCTTTTTTTCTTAGTTGCATCATCACCTTGCATTTCTTAACATTTAAGTTCCACTTCCAGTTTGCTGAGTGGGAATTGGGGTGCTTTTGGATAAATAAAGAATAATTAGTCAACTGTCAGGTTGAGTCAGGAAATGCTAGCCCATGCCTAGAAAAAATTTAAGCAGTCAGTATGTGATATTATATTTAACTTCAGCAATGCATTTGACTCAATACCTCACAAATGATTGCTCAAGAAGATGGAAGACCTGGGTGCAGCTAAACCCATAGGGTAACTGGCTAGAGGGGAGGCAGCAGAGGGTAGTGGTCAATGGGGTTAAATCAGAGGAGAGGGAGGTTATGAGCAGGGTTCCACAGGGATCAATCCTGGGTCCAGTGCTCTTCAACATGTTCATTAGTGACATTGGAGAAGGAATACAGGACAAGCTGTGTCTCTTCCCAGATTACACAAAACTGTGTGGGAGGGTGGATAGTGAAAAGAGAATAAGGGAAATGCAAAGAGATCTACAAAAGCTAGATGGGTGGTCAAATGTCTGGCAGTTAAAATTAAATGCTAGAATGTGCAAAGTAATGCACCTGGGGAAAAAGAATCCCAAGACAGAGCACTAGATGGGAGGAGAGAGACTTACCACTACAGCTGAGGAACGGGATCTGGGAGTTATCATTAGCAATTCACTTAAGCAATTGAGTCAGTGTAAAAAGGCCTATTTACTTATTTCTAGGAAGTACCTTTGAGCTAAAGGCTCTTTTACAGAGGTTCCACTTCATAGTAATACATGGGCATTACATCATTTACAATGGTTACAAGTACATAAGCAAATATAAGTTGGTTCCATGCCTAGAAAGACATGAGTACATCAGGTTACAGAGGTTACATAATTACAACAACAGGGAGCACATAAGTAAAAATATACAGACACATAATTTAAAGCAGGCTAGGCTGACAGGTTGTTAAGTGAACAACTTGAGATTCTACAGGATATAGAGTGAATCAGGTAGGGAGCAGGGGATGATATAGTCTGTAAAATAATTAACTAATACTAAATGCAAAGAGGTGAGAACTTGATGGGCAGCAGTTCTTTTGTCATAAGTGCTAAAGCGTGTAGTCATAAAGGTGAGCTAGACTCACTGGGGGAGGAGTGCTGAGGTGGGGACCTGGAGCCTACTATGGGAGTGTTACTTAGCAAGAAGAGAGGAAAGACAAGGGTGCAGGTTAGAATGAGGGTAACAGGAAAGAGGAGGGGAGAGTGTGGGGGGAGTTCAGGTCTCACAGTCACAGTTCCTGTTTGTGGTGAGGGCCACTCAGAGCTTATCTTTAAAGGGACCTATTTTGTCCTCTTTTGTGATGCCTAGGTCAAGCACATTAAGCCAAAGTGGTGCCTGGTATTCGTAGGACCATTGGCCTTGTGTGGCTCTATGGGAAGGGATGCGAAGAGCTGAGTATTTTGTACCCCTAGTACATCTGATGGAATTAGGTTGGCTAAGGAGGTTTTGCAGGCCTGGGGTGGTAAGTCCTAACATAGACTTCTTGGTGAGCATGCATACTTGATATTGGAGGCGACTGTCAAGGTTGAGCCATTTTGTTTGAGTGTACAACTCGCAGGTGTGAGTGAGATGGGGTACACCTATTACTAATTGACATGGTTTATTTAGTGTTGTTTTGATACATTTCAAAGCAGTCTGGAAAGCAGCCCCATATACTGCTAGACCATAGTCTATCACTGAAAGGACTAAGCTATTTACAGCAGTTTTGAGTGCATCAGAAGTCAGGCCTTTTCAGTGTCTGTACAGTAATCCTAGTTTTGCATTTGATGACTTTGTGACTGCATCTATGTGTTGGTTAAATGAGATGGTGCAGTCCAGTGTCAATCCTAGATATTTCAATGTTTGAACCACCTCCAGGGAAGTATTCTGATTGTTCTGAATGCAAAGTTGGTGAGTGTGGTGTTTGTTATGTGATGATGAGAATAACATAGTCTTAGTTTTTTAATAATTGAGGAGCAGCTTTGATTGAAGGAACCAGTGCTCAGCCATGGTGAAATTAGCCTGCATTTGCTTTTACAGTTTGTAGGGGTCATAATTACATGAATATAGGACCGCAACATCTGTATACAGTAGCAGCTGGTCATTTACCGAATGAGGGAGGTTGTTTAAGAACAGGCTGGCCAGTAGAGGGCCAAGGATAGAGCCTTGAGGAATGCCTGTATTAACACTAAGGATGTCAGAGAAGGTGTCGAGGATTTTCATTTTTTGGACTCTCCCAGAGAGGTAGCTTCTTAACCATGCTACCGTTGCAGGGGAGAGGCCAGTATTGGAGAGCTGATCCAGGAGCAGATTGTGATTGACGGTGTCAAAGGCCTTGGTGAGATCAATATATGTTTCCCTCACCAAGAGCCCTCTGTCTAGAGCATTATGGAAAATGCTGGTAAACTCCACAAGAGCGATTGTGATACTGTGTTGTTTTCAAAATCCATATTGCTGACATTGTAAATGATACTTGCCTAGATTTTCTGTCAGTTGGTCACTCAAAATTCACTCCAGGGCCTTGGAGAGTGGAGGAAGGATAGATATTGGGTGGTAATTTGTAGAGTTGGCCCTGTCACCACTTTTGTAAATGGGGTAATCACTGCCACCTTCCAGATCTGTGGGAATTCACCTGATACCAAGGAGAGATTCAAGATTTTGGTAAGGGGTTCAATAGTTATATCCAGGGTGAGCCTAACTAGTTTTAGGTCCAGCTGATCAGAGTTAGTTCTGGCATTACCTAGTGCTTTTAGGATGTACTTTTTTGCTTCCATAAAGGTGATCACTCTGAAATAGAAAGGTGGATGGGAGTTTGATTGGGTCCCCGGGTTTGGTTCGGTGCAAGTATCTGATTGATGTTGAAGGAAGCTAGGGGGCAACACTCCACTGAGGTCAGTAAAAGCTTTGTTGAAGACATTTGCTATGTGACTGTGATCCTGTGTAGGTTGGTCCTCAATGTTCAGGAAGATGGGGGGAGTTTTATTAGATTTACTGGTTAGGGACCTGATGTCCTCCCAGAACCATCGACTGTCTCCCCATGAGTTTTTCAGCTCATTTTTAAAGTGAGTGTTTTTGGCCTTTCGAATAGTCCAAGTGCATTTATTCTGTGCAGCTCTATAGTTCTGGTAGTCTGTCTGGGTACTGGAGTTTCTTGCTTTGTACTACAAGTCATCTCTATATTTCATGAGAGCTAGTAGCTGTGTCATGATCCAGGGGCTGTCATAGTCACGGATTTTTCTTTTGGTGTAGGGTGGCGTAGACATTGCACACTTCACTGAATTTGTTTATAAAGCATTCTAGGGTAGTGTTGACATCTGCTTTGTGGTCAATAGAGCTCCAGTCTTGGAGGCTGAGGTGTGGTCTTAGAGCTCCTAACTTGCCTTTCTTCTGAAGTCTAGTAGTAATAGTCCGAGATGGTGCCTTTGGGGCCGTATTTGACCATTTACAGATTACCAGGGAGTGGTCACCGAGGGAGTCTGGGAGAACCATGATGGAGGATATTCTTTCTGGCCGATATGTGACCACTCAGTCGATTACTGACTCTGTGCCTGTTCTGCTATTATACTGAGTGGGGAAGTCTACCAATTGCACAAGGTTGAGAGTGGCTAATGATTCCTTGTAGTGCACAGCTTCAGTAGAGGCCATGTTGATATTAAAGTCTCCAACCATTATCAGCTCTGTATTTTGTCCCCCTTCAGAGTGGTAGTTGATGACAGAATTGAAACCATTTGCTTGTTCCTTGGGAGGGATATAGGCCGAGAATATTGTTAGGGTTTTCCCATTTTTGCCAAGTATTACTTTTATGGCTATCAGCTGAGCCCCACATTTGGTGTCACATGGGTTAAGCATTTGGCCCTGAATGTGGTCTTTCACATATATAATACAACCACCTCCTCTTTTACTGAGTCTGTCTAGTCTGAATGCAGTATACCCAGTGAGTTGTATAACAGAGTCTGGCACCCTAGGTGATAGCCAGGTCTCTACTATTGCAAGAATGTTGGGCTGGTGCTGCTGGACCCAGACTTGGAGAGTGTCCATTTTTGCTAGCAGGCTGCAGATATATATAGCAAGGCTAACAGGATGCTGGGATATATTGGGAGGGGTATTGATAGCAGAAGAAAGGACAGGTCTGGTCCCCATATAAGAAAGGAGAGGCACAGTTGATTGAGAAGGTACAGAAATGGGCCACTAAAATCATTGAATGATTAAAAAAATATGTCTTATCAGGAAAGACTTCAGGAACTGGATATGTACATGTTGGAGTACAGAAGACATAGGGGGGATATGTGTTTAATATATAGGGCTTGGGAAAAGTACAATTTGTGGGAGCTCCTGAGATTACAAACAAAGGACAAGTATCGTGAGAGTAGATCACACCCCCCTACAGTTGAAAAGTGACAACTGCAGATCAAAAAATAGAGCTAGATGGTTTAATTAGAGAATAGTTTTATCATGGAATGCTCTTCCGATAGAAGTTGTATGGAGTAGTGCAATGCACCAATTTAAGATAAATCTAGACAGACACTGGAGACAGGTTATATATCAACCAAAAATGTAGCACTTACCTAGGTTAATGAAATACAGACTTGGTGAGCTCCATGGATGAAAGTCTTTATTATGCTCAGTTATACCTATGATACCTATGAATAGAAAGAGGATGGGGTTGTTTACTACCCTGGAGCAACAGTAGGCTCCAGGGATTATAGGGAACTTGAGCAGACTGGATGGACCACTGGTCTTTTTCTGCCATCATTGTCTATGTTTCTATGTTTCTATTATTTTAATTGTTGACCTACTCATTTTTGACCTGTCTTCTGCGGCACACACTAGTTAGACCCAGGCTCATCCCTAGTGCTACTGTCACTACCTACTCATTATTATTCAGTTCCTATACCTTTCTGACTTTGCACTTTCCTCCTTATCATGGGTGAGATCCCTTATAATCTGGTGTTTCAAATTTTTGTGAACTCTCTAACATTGATGACATTACTTTGATACTATATACACTATGTATTTAATACTGTTTATTTTGACAATGGCTCACAGCTGCATATGTTCCCAACTGTCTTGTCTCCACATCCTTTTTTTTTCTTTTTCTTTATTATATGACGAGGATCCTTCGTAAAGGAGCTTTTAGCTCAAAGGATGCACTTCCAACTTTCCTAATAAAATAAAATAAAAAAAAAAAAAAAAATACCCACGCTATACAATTTGGTCCAACATGTTTAAGAATGGAGGGTCATATGTGACCCATGCTCTCAGACCTCTACCATTGTCACTGGTGGCAAACGGGGCAAGACCTATTATGTGAGATTGGCCATGTTCAAATAATTCAGACTAGAGAAGAGAAAGCTAAGAAGGGACATAACCATGGAGTTCTCAGTATAATGATGACAGACTGTGTGGAGAATGAGCTACTGAGTGCAAGGAGAAATAGAGGACATGCACTCAAAGTGAAGGGGTGGTGAGATAAGTGGAAACATTAGAAAGAGTTATCTTGCACATAGGCTGGGCAACATATACTGTAGAAAAACAGGCCAGTGAGGCACTGTTCAATCATTCAAAGCAGAGCTAGACAGATTCCTGAAAGATATTGGCTTTAAGGGTAATACCTCATCAGTAACAGTAGAATGCTGGCTGATAATTGTAGATGTCTCTCCATTCTCAAATATGGTACACGGTATAGTGACTGCTGCACCAGAGGAGGGTCAGACAAGATGGACCCTAAGTTTCTTACTTATTCACAGCATTACATTACATGATATAAAAATCATTATTTAATCGGTAAATATTACACCACCAATATGAACCCTAATTTGATGATAGTCCAACGTTTTATATAGTCGAAGGGTGAGAACATTTCAGTGTCAGTTTTATACCCAAAATGCAATGTTTTTATATATTTAAGATTGTTATTGTTTTGACAACACAGCACACCAGAAACTGGGTAGACTGTGTCATTATCCAATACCAAGGAACAGAGTAAGTATACCACTATAATGTCACTCAAGGGACAAAAAGTGCAAATGCCCTTTGGTACAGCTCAAGCAAGTACAGTACATGTAAAATCCCCAAAAGTAATTTTGTTAACTTTTATGAACCATGTCGTGGAAATACCTAATATTCATTTGTATACATGACGTGATGAAGAATATCCAGATATTTATTTATGTATTTAAAAAATGGTGACTGGGAAAGGCACACTGAGTGAAGGCTCTTTTCCAGGTGCAACCTCAGGGAAGGGAACAGGTGAAGCAAATACATAGCATGGATACAGTTAATGCTATTACATAGCATTGACATAGTTCACAGTTACAGCAAAGTGGAATAGAGTACATGATTAAAACAGGGGTAAGTGCAGTATGAGCAAGAAGCAAAAATCAGACAATTCAGCTGCAGCTACACTGGGGTAGGAGGCAAATGTAAGAGGGTCAGTCAGGTGTAGAGGAAAAGGAGAAGTGGGACAATGAAGGAGTTTTATCTGGTACCTGAGGAAACCAGGGAAGGTAGTTAAATGGATCAAGGATGGGAGTGGGTTCTAGAGTGAGTGGAGATATAGTACAATACTGTGTATCATAGGAAATCAGTTTTTGTTTCAGTAGGTTTTCTTTGATATTTCCTGAAATATTCAGATATATATCTTGTCACTGGCTACTACTGTATGTACACTGGGGGAATTCTCCAAGGGGAAGGAATAATGTGCAGGAAGCACGCTCTGTGAGTCCGCACCCAAGGACCACGCGTAGTGGCCATATTCACATCCACCTGCCACCATGCAGCCCCATCCATGACCCCACCTCCAGCACTCATGTGCATGTGGGCACTGCCACAGACATGGGTGGGTATCCAATGCAATCCCCAGACCCGGTCCACCACTTGCTTCCTTGCGCCTGTGGAGAGCCATGGTAGCCAGGTGGCTGCATTGTGGCCACTGCATCAGGGCACGTGGGTGCACTATCAGCTGCTCACAGCCCTCCATGTGGAACCTATGGCCTGTGGCGGCATGCTGGGGGGGGCTATCTGTGCCCTGCATCCCTGCCGCAGCCAGTGGTTGCATCCCATCTTCCCCAGGAACTTGTAGCCTGAGCACCCACCTCACCCCGCACTCTGTGCTTTCAAGAATAGTGCACAAGCATGCTCCATGCACGGCCCCCCAACCATCCAGGTGCAGAGTTCACAGGTGGGCCTGGGGATCTGGCATGTATCAGCCCTACACCTCCATGAAGAATTGGCTGCAGGGGGCACGGTGGCTTTGGAGGATCTATGTGCCCCAGTTATGCTGTGCGTAGACTCTCTGCACCATAGAAAATAGGGCCCGATTTGATTACACAATGTCCTTCTAGTCTTGGTCTGCTCTTGGCTTTTTTATTTTAGCTATCCAAAATAGCTGTAGTCAATAGTGTACAGCACTTATAGAGAACACAGTCTGCTCTGCAAGTTTTAAAGCCCTAAAAGTTTGGCTAAAGCAGATATTATGTTTTATTTATTAACTTGTTTATTAATTAATTAATTTATTTTTGTTTTATTTGTGTATTTATTTCAAAAGGTTTCACCAGGAAAGACATACTGAGCTGATAACAGATCATTTCCAGATGCGTCCTGGGCAAAAAGGGATGTGGAAGGTCATAAACAAATCAATAAAACAGAAGAACAATCACCAGTAAAAAAGATATCTATGGGGGGTATTTTCCAAGGGGTGGACATAATGTGCCAGAGGAGCATAAACTCCTCACGGAGTCCCACACCCATGGACCAATGCGCAGTGGTTGTATTCACATGCACTGGCCACCATGTAGCCCCCTTTCAGAGTCCTACCACCCCTGGAATGCTGGTGTATGTGGGCTCTTCTGTGGACATGAGTGGGCATTCAATGGGATGCCAGATCCAGTCTGCCACTGGATCACTTGCACCTATGGGGCACCACAGCATTCAGGCAGCCACGGTGTGGCCATGGCACCAGAGCAAGTGTGTGGATGGGCGGCCACCCCCATGAGGTACCTGAGGGTAGTTTCGGCATGCTGGGGAGTTTCTCTGTGCCCCTACTTTACTGCCATGGCTGGTGGCAGCCTCCCAGGGAGGGTACGTACCAGCTAAGTCTGGGGCATGTTGGTGCAGTCTGCACCTCCCCTTGCCTGACACCCTGCACTTTCAAAAATAGTGTGGGCATGCCCTCTGCAACTTCCCAGACCACCCGTGCATTGGAATCACCAGCAGGCTGGGAGATCTGGCATGCAACAGCCCTGTGCCTCTATGGAGCATCTGGCACAGGGGAGCAGGGGATGCAGAGTGTCTATGCACCACAGATATGCGGTGCATTGCCACTCCACACCTTACAGAATAGCCCCAAATAGGTATAAGACTGAGTCTATGTGGCAAAAGAATACATTTCAAGTAGGAAACAGAGTGCTACAACATGGTAAACTATTGGGGTTTTAAAAACAAGGTGTGATTTAGAGTAACAAGGTCAGAGACAGTTGCAAGAGGGAGAACAAAAGTCATGACAAAAAGACTTTGAGGAGAAAGCAGAAGAAGCAAAGCAAATGTGTGGTCATATACAGTAACACATGAAATATGGGATCCACTTCTGGAGGCCATACCTGCAAGGAGACGTGGGCAGGATTGAAAAGGTCCAGAGAAGAACAAACAAAATGTTGAAGGGACTGCAGGGATGTCATATGAGGAGAGACTGGGAGAGCTGGGTCCAAACACACTGGAGGAGAGAGAGGGGGCATATGGTGGAGATATTCAAGTATTTGAAGGGCATAAACAGGGTGAGGGTCGACACCATCTACAAAATGATAAAGGACAATTCCACTGGAGGACAGAGATACAAACTAGAGGGGGGAATATTCAGAGGGGACATCAGGGGGATGTTCTATACTGAGAGGGTGGTATGACCATGGAACAGACTGCCAGAATGGGTGGTGGGGGTGGATACAGTTGACAACTTCAAAAGAGCCTGGGATACATACATGGGTCTAACTGGCAGGGGGCAGGCTGGTAATGGATGGAGGGGGTCTTCCTTGGGGGGGATTACAGGCAGACTGGATCAGCCATGGGGTCCTTTTCTGCCAATAGATTTCTTTGATTCTATGATTCTATGAAATAGATAGGGGAAGAGAGAACCAGAGCCCCCCTCCGCCCACTCCGCTCAACCTACAAATGATTGGCAGAGGTTCCCAGGACACAGTTAAAGACTTCTGGGGCGCACTTTTCCTTTTGCTGCCCCAACCCCGTGGAACCCTCTACCTTGTCAGATTAGAGAGTGCCTGACCGCTGACAGTTTTAAGACTGAACTAAAAATATACCTGTTTAGCCAGACATTTCCTGATAAAAACTAAGCTTAGTTATACTGCCTTCGGGTTTTATACTTATTAAGAGTATGTTAGATTGTGTTAACTACTGATGTCTGTATCAATTTTAATGTGTTTTAGGATGTAAAGTGCTTTGGTCTAATGGAATTGCACTGACCCAAAACATTTTGATTGATTTGATTAGGGAAATGATAAGAAAAGCAGACTGACCAGCAGTAGTTTTTCTAGAAGGAATAAGGATATAACATTAAGTACTACTGCATACAGGGTAGCTGGAATAAGGGGTAAAGGATAAGAGGGATGTAAGGTACAAGGGAAGAGCACCAAACCAGAATTTAGAAATAAAGGAAACACAATGAGAAAGGGACATGGCATCAAGAGAAGGGAGAGAAAGGGCAGAACAGGGAGAACAATGGTGCATTTGAGGGGAGCAGTCAAGAGAAAAACAACAGAAAGAGTGTGTCCAGTCTGGAAAGGGAGGATTTGGGTGCATTACTATAGACCACATCACCATAATCAAAGATAGGGAGAATCAACTTTAAAACAATCTCATGGTGGACAGGAAATGGGATACTCACTTTATTCCTGTATAGAGCTCCAAGTTTGGGGTGAAGCTTTTGATGAATGGCATCAATAGGATCCAAACAAGCATTTGTCAATGCCCGAATGTTGCTTGCTTGTATGTGCTGTTTAGATATTTGAAAGTGATAGTTCCATGCCTTCCTCCCAAGACATCCACGGTGTCTTTCCATTCAGTATTCACAGAAGAGTTGGAGGGGCAAGGGCCACAGCAGTACAGCAGTTGCCAAGGGGATGAAGAGGTGGACAATAGTCCATTCAAAGGCAAAAGAGTCCTGCAGGAGCTCACTAAATTGAAGGTGGACAAGCGATGGAACCAGATGGCATACGCCCAAGGATATTAAGAGAACTGCGAGGGAGATAGCAGTACCTCTGGCAGCCATGTTCACTGAGTCATTCAACATGATTGAATTGGAGGAGGGCACATGTGATCCCTCTACACAAGTCCGGCAGCAGGAAGGAGGCAGGGAACAATAGGCCGTTCAGCCTCACCTCAGTAGTGGGGAAGATCATGGAGACATTGCTTAAAGAAAGGATAGTGGGGCATCTAGAAGCCATCAGAGCCCATGACCATAGACAACATGGATTCACAGTGGGGACATCATGTCAGACAAATCTGGTTGATTTCTTTGACTGGGTGACAAAGGAAGTGAATCAGGTTGGGGCAGTGGACAACGCTTACCTGTGATTTCAGTAAAGCCTTTGACACCATCCCACATAGGAGGCTGATAAACTAGCTGGGTAGGCTGGGCATGGGGGAAAGGGTGGTAAACTGGGTTAACAGACAGGAGGCAGAGAGTGGTGGTAAATTGGGTGCAGTCTAGGGAGAGGAAGTGACCAGTGGGGTGCTACAGGGATCGGTCCTGGGGTCAGTCCTGTTCAATGTCTTTATTAGTAACATTGCAGGATGTCTGAAGGGAATTTTTTCACCAAATTTTCAGCATAGCCATTTTAAGACCTCTGCTCATGAACAGTGTCACTGTGATTTTCTTAATCTGTCCCAAACATTGATTGTGCACACCGAATGCGCCATTGTGTGCTACATGCACGGAAACACATTTTGAGCAACATGTGAAAAATGACAGCTGTACTGCTCATAAGGAGGTGTGTTAAAATGGCAATGTTGAAAATCTGGAGTGCAAATATGAAAAATTTGCGAACTTACGAGCATGCGTAGGAACTGCGCAATGCACACTCGTAAAACAGTCATTTTAAGGAATTTTTTCACCAAATTTTCAAAATAGCCATTTTAAGACCTCTGCTCATGAACAGTGTAACTATGATTTTCTTAATATGTCCCATACATTGATTTTGCACACCGACTGCGCCATTGTGCGCTACATGGATGGAAACATGTTTTCGGCAAGATGTGAAAAATGACAGCTGTACTGCTCATAAGGAGGTGTGGTAAAATGGCAATGTTGGAAATCTGGAGTGAAAATATTGAAAATTTGCAAACTTATCAGCGTGCGTAGGATCAGCGCAACAAATGCTCGTAAAACAGTAATTTTGGGGAATTATTTCCCCAAGTTTTCAACATAGCCATTGTAAGAGCTCTGCTCATGAACAGTATCACTGTGATTTTTTTAATCTGTCCCAAACATTGATTGCGCACACCGACTGCGCCATTGTGCGCTACATGCATGGAAAGACATTTTGGGTGACATGTGAAAAATGACAGCTGTACTGCTCATAAGGAGGTGTGGTAAAATGGTAATGTTGAAAAATCTAGAAATGAAAATATTAAAGTGCGTAGAACTTACGGTGCGTAGGAACTGTGCAATGCACGCTCGTAAAACAGTCATTTTAAGGAATATTTTGACCAAATTTTCAACATAGCCATTTTAAGACCTCTGCTCATGAACAGTGTCACTGTGATTTTCTTAATGTGTCCCATATATCGATTACGCACACCGACTGTGCCATTGTGCGCTACATGCATGGAAAGACATTTTGGGTGACATGTGAAAAATGACAGCTGTACTGCTCATAAGGAGGTGTGGTAAAATGGCAATGTTGAAAATATGGAGTGCAAATATTAAAAATTTGTGAACTTATAAGTGTGAGTACGAACTGCGCAACGAACTCTCGTAAAACAGTCATTTTTTGGAATTTTTTCACCAAATTTGCAACATAGGCTTTTTGAGAGCCCACCTCATGAATACTGGCACTGTCGTTTCATTAATTGGTCCTGAAAGGTGATTTCATGCAGTGACCACAAAATCACCCTTCCAGCCTGATTAACGCCATGACAGTGACAGAATTCATGAGGAGGGGTCCCAAAAACCCCATGTTGAAAATTTGGTGCTAAAATTCCCAAAAATGCCTGAGATATGCGGCAAAGTTGAAAAAACCCTATCTATCCCATTACACAGCTTACCTGCATTTCCTCAGTTCGCAGTCGGCTTTGAAGAGTGCAGACATGTTCTCGGTCCACTGAAGATCGTCACACCAAGGTCCGGAGGTAAGTATGGGGTGAAGGGGTGTGGGGAGGCAGGGTGCACAGTGTGTGGGTGCGGGTTGTGGGACGGGGGCAGGGAGAAGCACCAAGGGACAGTTTTTTATTTGTAGTTTTTTTTTTTACTAAGACGATGAGGGATGTTTGCGGCAGCTAAAAGGCTGTTTGGGTGGGCTGGAGCCGATGGGGGATTGGGCACCCCCGTTGGCTATAACACATTTTGCCATGCTGGGGTGGGCTCCCAGCGTGGCACCTGGATGCTTTTTTTGGGGGGAGGCATGGAGCTGACAGGGGATTGGGCACCCCCCGTCGGCCATAACAAACCTGGAAAGCTTTGGGAGGGGTGTGCAGCTGTGGAGCCGATGGGGGATTGGGCACCCCCATTAGCTATGACAGTTTTTGCCACACTGGGGTGGGGTCCCAGCATGGCTCCTGGACAGCTTTTGTAGGGGGGGAGGCGTGGAGCCAAGGGGGGATTGAGCACCCCCATCAGCTGTACAGTGTGTGCATGGGGGGAGGGAGCACATCAGCATGCAATATGCATGCTTGCGTGTGTGTGGGGGGGAGAACTCTGCTTACTGAAGCCGAGCTCTCCCTTTCAACTATGTGCCACTGCATTTTCAGCTTGTCATAGACAGCTGCAGCAGTGATTGGTGAACTGCAACCTCGTCTGCAAACACACACTGGCTGAATTGGAAGAGAGGGTGCCACACCTCCGAAAACTTGGATGATGACACTATGTTTCTTGCACATGCGTGCAAGCAACATAATAATTAAGATGAAGGATAAGCCAAACTCCAAGGTACTTAAAAGAGAATACATCCTCAATTAGAGCACCACCTAGGATGTGAAATACAGTACAAGAAGAGGGGTGAGTCTGGAGAGCCTCTGATGGGTGCTAAAAATCATATAAACTGTTTTTTTGGCTTTGAGGGTTAACCGGTTAGACTGGAACCAGAATGAATATTGTCAAAATGGTAGCCTGTGACAATTGAGTGCTTTCAAAAAGGGTGACTCAATCATGGCACCAGTGCATAGGGCTACCGGGCAGAAAGGGTGACTGGATGGGGGGGAGTCTCTGAATACAGCGACAGGATATCACTCTATGTGCATGCACATGGGAGGCAGTGAGCATGCCATGTGATGGGTGGAAGGGGGGAGGGTTTGTGTGGTGTAGTGCAGTGGTGTGGTGGGTGTGTGGCAGGCTAGGGTTGGGAGGGTACCAGGTTTGTCCTAGGCATGGTCTGCTTTTTGCAACATCCAGGATTTTTTTGTTGTTTTGCACCCCCCAAACATGCACCCCCTGGAGTTGAGAATCCTTAATAGGGGATGCAGGGGATGCTTCCCCCCACATAAATAGAAAAAAAAAGTAAGTCTCTGACACCCTTTTCTGTGCACTGGTAGTGTACATTGCTGAAATTGATTTCCAGTGATGTACACTCGCCCTAACAGCATTTTCTTTCCGCGATCGCCGTATGACATAGAACAGTCAAAATCTAGCTGCAATTGTGTGGTAAGATCACAAGAAGTGGAGCCAAATGAGTAAAGTACTGCATCATCAACATACATATGAATGAATGAATGCAGAAGACAGGCAGAGGGGAGATCATTTAAGAATATGAAAACTAGAATAAGACCCAGGACAGACCCTTGAGGGATACCCGAGCAGATAGGGAGCAGAGACAGAGCTCAGACACAAAGGGCAACCCTAGAAGGCATGTGCCAAGTGTGGTCCAGCCCCTAGCCTTACTGTCTGCTGAGCTTCACTGAGCATCACTGACTGGGAGAGAGACCAGTCACGGAGGGGAGGCAGACTCCAACAAGTGCAGAAGCAGGGATTCCTTGACAGCAGTTCTACCTGGCTCAATCACCCTTGGAGTCCATAGTCCGGGCTCTTATCTCTGCTGAGGAGACTTCTCTCCTCGATCGCTCTGCTCATACCCAGCCAGTGGCTGCTTTCTCAGCATAAGGAGCAGTTGGAACACTAACCCAGAATTCCTGGCTGCTGTATGTAAATCAGCATCTGTACTGCTGTACCACTACTGAAATAATGGTTGACTAATAGAAAGCTGTCAGTTGGAAACAACAGCTCGGACACAAAGGGCACCCCTAGGTGGCATGTGCCAAGAGCAGTCCAGCCCCTAGCCTTACTGTCTTCTGTACCCACCACCGAAACAGTGGTCAGTTCATAGAAAGCTCTCAGTCAGAAAAAACAAGAAGCAACAGCTCAGACAAAAAGGGCAAACATAGGAGGCATACACCAAGTACAGTCCAGCCCCTAGCCTTACTCTCTACTGAGCTTCACTGATCTTCACTGACTGTGAGAGAGACCTCCTTTTCTCCAGTATCTAGTTGTGCTACTTAGTGGCAGACCTAAACAAACTGATTGTTTTTTCAAGAGGAAAGAGAAATAAAGGTTGAAGCAGCAAGGACTCCGCGGAGCTGTTCTGAGCCAAAGGGCAGAACAACTGAGCAACCGTAGTAACCAGATTCCTTCTTAACTTGCAGGAGTACAAGCTAGACCTCATCTGTTCAACAGCTACCTGATTGTTTTCTGTAGCATACAGGGACTTGGCAAATCACACAGTTCAGGAGGCCAAGAAACACTCTGAAGACCTGGCCAACAAATGTTCTTCCCTTCCGTCTAAATTAGCCTTCTCAGAAATGCTGCCAGAGTGGTAAAAAGAAAAAAGTATCAAGCGAGTCAGAGAAATTGAAGTAGGCAAATTCAACTCATGGCTGCATCATTGGTGCAAAGACAAGGGATACCACTACATAGGGAACTGGCACAACTTTTGGGAAAAAGCTTTTTTTAAATATGATGGATTGCACCTAAACAGAGAAGGTGTGCGAGCACTTGGACAAAAATTTGATGTCTATACAGGCAGTTTAAACTAAACAAAGGGGATTGTGATGCAACTCACACCCCTGCAGTCAATGGGCTGGTCATCACTCCACAAAATGCCAAATCCATGCATACATCCTCAGAAAACAAACCAGAGCCAGCAATTGCCCGAATCAGCAACTGTCATAATCTCTTAGCCGGAAAGAGCAAACCGGAGCAGTGCAGGAAGAGGGTACAACCTTGTGACAAAGAGGATGCACATTCCTGGAAGGCAATGGTTGCAAATAATAGGAGCCTAACCAACAAACTTCCCGAGCTCACAGCCATCTTGGAAACAGAAAGGTTGGACTGGGTGGCTGTAACAGAAATGTGGTTCACTGAAAACCAAGGATGGGATACAGCCATTCCCAGTTACAATCTGTTCAGGAAAGATAGGCAGGGCAAAAAAAGAGTGGGGGTGTAGCCATTTACATTTGGGAGGAAATAAAAGCCACCGAAGTAAAAGGGCAACCTGAGGACTTCGAGTCACTGTGGCTAACAGCAGACACGAGCAAGGGAAAACCCTTCAGAACTGACATTGTGTGCAGGCCCCCAAATCAAGGAGATAAAGGAGACAAGGACCTAATAGAGGAAATTCACAAAATGTCTGATAAAGTTTAAGTAATACTGGTGGAAGACTTCAACCTTCCAGATATTAACTGGAGCACACCAATGGCAGCAACAACAAGAAGTAGGGACTCCTTAATGTCACTACAAGGCATGGGACTGTGCCAGCTTGTTAAAACCCCCAAAAGGGGAGATGCCATTCTCGATCTTGTCCTCACAAACTCAAAAAGGATCAAGGACATTGAAGTGGGATGCCATATGGGCAACAGGAACATTTGCTTCATAAGCTTTAAGGTAAACATAACACAGGACAATAGCCACTCAAAGGCAAAGGTGCATGATTTCAGAAAGGCTGACTTCCAGAAAACGAGGAACAACATAAGTAGCCAGTTAATGGAAATAGAGGTTGAGGAGGTGGAGGTAATGTGGGGGAGACTGAAGAGAGCAATAAAGACTGCCACAGATCAATGTGTCAGATGGGTCATCAAAGTAAAAAGAAAAAGAAATCTGCTATGGTTTTCCAAGGAAGTGGCTACCATAGTCAAAGAAAAAAAGGCGTACAGCACATACCAAGAAACCAAAATTGATAAAGACTTGGAGTCATACAAGGAAAAAAAATGAGAGAGTCTAACAAACAAATTAGAAAGGCAAAAGCCCAGATAGAGGAAAAGATAGCAGAAGGGGCAAAGAGAGGAGACAAATAACATTTTAGATAGATTAGAGAACGTAGGAAGGCAAAAGGGGGAGAGTAAAGATTGCTGCTGAAGAAGGGAAAAGCACCAAACATGGCCCAGAGAAACCCCAAATCCTCAACAAATACTTCTGCTTGGTGTTTATGAAAGAGGATCCAGGGGATGGCCCAGCCCTGAAAAAACACAACACCTGAAGATCTGGGGTAGACACAAGGCCCTTTACAGAAGCTGAAGTATGGGAGGTGCTAAATTAACTAAAAGGAGACAAAGCCTTGGGACCAGATAAGATGCACCCCAGAATCCTTAAGGAACTGGGGTCAGAATTAGCAGCCCCTCTGGCACTTCTATTTACAAAATCCTTGAAGAACGGTGTGGTACCTGAAGACTGGAAAAAGGCAATAGTGGTTCCACTTCACAAATCAGTCAGTTGGAAAGAGGCTAGTAATTACAGACCAGTAAGCCTCATGTCTATAGTAGGGAAACTAATAGAAACACTACTCAAACAGAGGATAACAGCATTTCTCTAACTAGCAGCCAACAAGACCCTAAACAGCACGATTTCACAGCAGGTAGGTCATGCCAGACAAATCTGTTCGAGTTTTTTGACTATGCTACAAACTTAATGGACAACAGTGGAGAAGTAGATGTGGTCTACCTAGACTTTAGTAAGGCCTTCAACTTGATTCCACACAGAAGGCTGGTAAAGAAGGTTTACCACACAGGAGTTGGTCCAGAAGTAGTCAGATGGGTACAAAACTTTTTACAAGGCAGAACCCAAATGGTACCGGTTAATGGAACACAATCGATGGAAGGCAGCATGACAAGCAGGGTGTTCCAGGACTCAGTGCTGGGGCCTCTGCTCTTCAATGATTATATAGCAGACATCGCTGATGGACTGGAAGGGAAGGTGTGTCTGTTCACAGATGACACCAAGATATATAACAGGATGGATACCTCAGAAGGAGTGAGCAAGATGGAAGCTGACCTCAAGAAACTAGAAGAATGATCTGGAGTGTGGCAACTGAGATTTAACATCAAAAAGTGCAAGGTCATGCACATAGGAAATAAAAACTCCAAGAAAGGAGTATTACCTAGGAGGCGAAAGACTGGCACCCTCAAACCAGGAACACAATCTGGGAATCATAATCTCAGATGACTTGAAGGTTAGTAAGCAATGCAAGAAGGCAACAATGAAGGCCAACAGAATGCTGGGCTGCACTTGGAGAGGAATCACGAGCAGGAGGAGAGAGGTGGTACTACCACTGTATAGATCACTGGTCAGGCGTCACTTCAGGAGGGACATTGTCCGGGTGGAAATAGTACAGAGAAAGATGACAAAAATTATTAAGTGTCTGCAGTACATGTCCTACGAGGAAAGTCTTAGGGAACTGAATATGTACTCCCTGGAGCAGAGAAGAGAGAGAGGGGACATGATTGAAACATTCAAGTGCATAAAAGGCATTAACAAGGTAGAGGCACAGGAACTTTTTCACTTCAAGAAGGGCTCCAGGACCAAGGGACATGATCTCAGGCTGCAAGAAGGGAGGTTTTCTACCAACACCAGGAAGTTTTTCTTCACAGAAAGAGTGGTGGATGACTGGAACAGCCTGCCCCAAGAAGTTGTGGGGGTCAACACTGTGGGGTATTCAAAAATGCATGGGATAGACACATGGGAGCACTGACTAGAAATGGCAACTAGAGTGTCAAAATAGGTATGAAACAAATGGACAGACTAGATGGACCTAGCAGTCTCCTTCTGCCAGCAACTTCTATGTTTCTAGAGAGGAAATTGAGTTACCTAGCCAGACAGCTTGAGACCTACATCAGACTAAGAATGGAACGAGTTGATTGCAGAGTCAGAAAGACCTGCTACTTTAATCTTGTCCAGAAGGAGTGGGTGTGCCACTGTATGAAAAGCATTAGCAAGATCAACTAAAATGGCAGACGTGATCAGACCTGATCTCTGCAAACCTGGAGACCTGGGTTTGAATCCCACAGCCTCCACTTGCATACTGTGTGATCCTGAGTAAGTCACTTAACTTCCTTGTGTTCCCAGGTTGCACCTGGAATCAAGCTTCAGCTTAATGTGCCTTTTCTGGTTAAACAATTTCTCTCTCTCTCTCCTTCCTTCCTTCCTTCCTTCCTTCCTTCCTTCCTTCCTTCCTTCCTTCCTGTCAGTGAGCAGAAGGAGGGATGTAGAAATGGAGTGAGATTTCCTAAAATTAGGCTAAAAAGGGTTGAAGAAAGAGGAGTAGTCAAGGAAGGAAAAGTGTTGAACTAGAACAATGTGTTCCTGTAACTTAGCTAGGACAGGAAGGAGAGAGATAAGATGGAAGTTAACAGGAAAGAAGAGATCACCACCTTTAGGAAAAGGAATGATAGTAGCCTGGTTCCAGGCATTAGGTGCAGTAGCAGAAGAAAAAGAAAGATTAAGGAGAAGAGTGATGGGCAGAGCAATAGTAGAAGCTGAGAGAAAAAGAAGTTTGGGATCAAGGCAATCAGGGCTACCACCTTTTTATGTGGATTAAAGGGCAAGAAAGGACTTATGGGTAGCAGAGGTGGTGATAGAAGAAAAGGAAAATGAGATTTAAAGTAGAATGAGGCAGAGAGAGGGGAGGAAGTGAAGAGGTGGAGGAAGAGATGAGAGAACGGACACAGGTAGTAAAATATGAGTTAAAGGAAGAGGCAACAGTAGAAAGATCAGAGATGAGAGAGTCACCAATCTTAATAATTGGGGATGGAAACGGAATGGAGAAAAGAGAGCGGATAACCTTCCAGGACTTGGAGGGATGATTTAAGTTGTTCTGGAGTGTGAATGCAAAATACTTGGACTTAGCATGTCTTATAGCTCAGGCGCAGGCATTATGAAGAAAGCGACAGAGTACCAAAGCAGTTGGGAGCAAATGATCTTAAAAGAATACCAGGCAAGCTCTCTAGAATGGAGGCAGGTTATCAATTCACCTATGATCCAAATATAATGAGAGCCCCATACTCTGGATTTTCTCAGGGGTGAATAATGATCTCATACAGTTATACATTTGGAATGAAAGTATTTTATTTCAGAATTCATATAATCAGCTGTTTAGACTGGAGAAAAATCAGTAGCCATGAGGTCAGCTAGGAGAGATGATAAATCCATAGACCTTAAGGACCTGATAGGGATAAATTTAGGAGGAGGGGCCTTTAGGACAATGAATCTTGCTCACACAGTAAACCAAATGATGGTCATTGAGGAAATCATTGTGGATATCTGCATCCACAACAGGGTGAGGATGAGGTGAAAAAAACAAGTCATTCAGAGAGTAATTTAAAGATTTAAAAGTTAGATGGGTGGGGTCCGAAATTAACTGAGTCAATTGAAGAGACTTTACAATTTGAACAATTTTATTTGTGCTAGGGGAGAGCCAATTTATATTAAAGTAACCAAGAAAATAAAGCTCACCTTTGGAAGAGTTAGAAAAAATAGTTGAATGAAGCTGAGTAAGGCAGGGGAAATACAAAGGCAACAGTGAACCACAGAAATAAATGTACAAAGTATGCTGGGAGTCTTTGTACACTCTTTTTTCGTTACACTGATTGCTGGGTTTTCAGTATCACATTAGCTTTCCTATTGCAGATTATTTATGTTGGCTAATTTCACTTAGGTGTCAGCGTGGCTCAGTTGGTAGTACATCCTCCTCTGGACCAGAAGGTTGTGGGTTCTTGTCCCACACCAGGATTGGACTTGCACCTAAAAATCGCTGGCATCTGAGTGCAGTATTGGGGGTGCTGTACTGCTGGGGTTTGCTGTCCTTTGGATGAGATGTTAAACCAAGGTCCCTTCTGCCATCTTGGTGTTGTCCTGGTGGGTGTCCAGGTGGAAGTAAAAAAACCCAGAGCACTCTTCGCAAAGAGCAGGGAACATTCCCGGTGTCCTGGCCAACATTTCCCTTCCCATAAACTGGTTCATGCAATTATTCAGACTGTGTGTGGGTAATGATGTGCGATATGGCCGCCATCAAACATTCACTCACTTCACTACCAGTCTAGCATTGCTTGTAAAGCGCTTTGGGATACTGTGTATGAAAAGCGCTATATAAATGCTGATTCTTCTTCTCCGTCTTCTTCTAGATGGGTGGTAGATCAGTGGACCCATTTTGTTTTACTTTTTTCTGTTATAATCTGGCTCAGTATCCAGCATGGCCATAGAGAATGTATGTGTGTGTGCGTGTACGGGGGCATAATTGTGTTAATGGTGTGTTTTAGTGTTTTTGTAATCATTGTTTTTGTATGTTAATTTTGTTATACAGTGTTTTGGTGTTGTGGTTGTGTTGTTAAAAACTCAACAAAGTTTATTTAATTGCAAAAAAACAGCAATGAAGATGGGGACAGAAAAAGGAAGAGTAAGTTTAAGAAGCAGCTGCTCGTAGGCTGAAGGAGAAGAAATAAACGCATTCACAGATTGGATTCCAGTGGAAATATAAACTTCAATACCACTGCCACTTTTTGAGCAATCCTGCTTTGCTAAATTGTAGCTATGCATAGTTACATCAGAATCCAGAACAGTGGTGGAGAGCAAGGATTCAGATATAACTAAAACATTCGGCTGTATATCAAGCACAATAGGCAGCAGTTGGTCAGTTTTTGGGATAAGGCTATGGATGTTGAAATGGGCAACCTTATCCGTCCCAGTAATGCTGAGGGTTGAGGCACTGGATGCCACACCTTGCACCACACCAGCGACCCATGTTTGGGAGCGAGCGCGGGCTGCCAGGAGTCGGCAGTGAAGAACAAGGATTGAGCATCCTAAGGATGGCTCTCCTTCTCTGAGGAGGGGGCGATCAGTTGTCAGTGCATGCCTGGCCCCTAGCGGAGTTTGGAGCTGGCACGCTGATGCTGCTGACTTGGGGTCAGAGGTGGGGCAGATACCTGACAGGATGCGCACGTGAGCATGCATGCTACCATCTCCGGCATCATTGCACACTCCACCCCTGAGGGGGTGAAAAAGTGGAGGTAAAAAGAGCTCTAGGTTGGATGATGGAGGGAGCTCGCAGGTCATACCCTCTAATAGCCATGGCACTGACCACGTTGGATCCGGTCTTCAGTGGGGTTTGAGGTGCCCCACCAGCCCCACTAGGGTGTGTAAGCCATGGGGTAATGATCGGCATTGGCTGGTGGACGTTTGGGGGATGGAACTGGGGCTCCCTCCCAATCAAGAGCTGTGCAGCAGGAGCATAAAACAAATGGACAACCTTAGAAACCTTTATTAACCATAAATATGAAGCTGTGATGGGGCCAGGATTGAGTTCAACATCACCTGCCTGCAAAAGTAGCAAGGTGGGAAAGTTATTAAAAGAACTATGGTGATGATGCTTAGTGGAGGGGGGCAAGAGGGAAGAAGAGGAGAGAGAACAGGGGAGAGAAGAGTTACAAAGTGTCAGAAAGATTCAAGATGTAGCCAAGGAGCAGAGATAATATGACACCAAGGAATTCAGGGGAAATGGAGGAGAGTAGAAAGACAGAGGAAGAGGGTAAGAAATGGAAAGAGCATGGGAAACAGCTAAAAAAGGAAAAGGAGCAGAGAGCAGAAGATTGTGGAAGAGAGATCTAGGGAGAGAGGAGGGAGAAAACATCATAGAAGTTAACAGCAAAGCAGAGAAAACATCAGAAGAGGAGAATGAAAGCACAGGAACAGCACAAAGGTACAAGACAAAAGAGAGACAGAAACCAAAACAGGAAATAGCAATAGCAGAAAATTAAATAAATAGGGAACATGGGGGGGTGTTAGATAAATTAAAAACAAGGGTACTAATTCAAGCTATGACTTCTAAAGCTATATTAAAAATATGTATAACTGCAAGCTAAGACCAGTTAGCAATAAATAACATTACAAACTGATACAACACTGGAACTAGCTAAGAAATACTGTAAATGAAAAGGAAGGTAAAATGTTATCAAGCTATACTTAATAGTACAATAAAGAACTAACTACTATTATAAGCTAAGAGCAAGCAAGCTAAAAGTTAAAGCATTGGTTCTATATCAAGATATATCAATTTAACACATAGAGCAGATAATTGGAATTATACAATGGCAAGAAAATTTCCTGGACTCTGATTGATCAATGTGTGCCTGAGACAGTGATGTTATTACACAATAACATCACTGTATTGCTTTTCTATGGATCCTGACCTCCATTATCATGACCATTTGGATCCCTTAAAATCATTTTTTTATGTATATTTTTTTTTTTATTTTGTATAACAACGAGCCATAGATAATAGAATATATCTTAGGATGGGAATATCAGACACGTCACTCCTGTAGACTCGGCTTCGCCTCGTGCTTCAACCCACCCCAGGAGTGACGTTATTACACGATAACACACACCCTGTCGTGTCTTATTGCTTAATTACTTACTTGCTATAATAAATAGTGAAATAAATTAGACCTAGTTGCAGGTAATAGTTATGTTTAAAACCAACATGCAGTGGTAGCAAACTTAAAGTAAACCATACTAGGGAAGCATGACCCACAGAAAACACCTACACAGTACTGAGTGGAACATGCAATTAAACATACAGAGTAGACTTTATGGATTGCAGGCATACTGTGTTACAAGGGGCACCCATACTGAACCCTTAGCGAGCCACGTGGCCCACCAAATGGCTTCCTTACAGCTGATTCCAGGCAGACTTCAAATCTCCCTTATTCTACAGCACTTAATTGATAGGACTGCAGCAGAGGACCGCTACAGAACACTGATTAAATACAGGAGAGTACAAGCCCCTCTCGGCTCCAGACACACAAGCTGCAATGGCAGCTAGCAACAGGGGCAAGGAAACATGCAGTCACACAAGTCAGCAGGTTAATTAGCATCCAGATGGCTCGATTGGCCAAAACTCCTCCCACATTCAAAAGCACAGAAGTACCATAACATTATCACAAACACAGTCACTACTTAACAACACTAAGAGAAGATAAAAATATTTGTGAAATAGCAATTTATCCCTTTCAATGATTGTCAGCCAAATGCACCCAGAATGCCTACAGCTCATTTATAAAGGTAGCAACAACCTTCAAATAAACTGGAATATTTAATTAAGAAAACCAAACAGTGTAAATGTCTAATTTTAGATATTCAAATTCTGCAAATGAATATGCATATTATTTAACTTTCCAACCTTTGTGAAAATTTCATCTGCATGCATTTCAATGAATTAACACACGGTTACAGAACAGGCTTAATCAAACTGAAAAGTGACAGCAAAAAGTCAAATTCTGATTCATAATACCAAATATCTGCTTAGTGATAGCAGTCTTTTTTTTTGCTGCCAATATCTCTAATAGACATATATTAAAGCAAACAGTACAATGCATAGCATCAAATGAAACCCAGTAGTGACAAACTGTGGGTTCTTTGAACACATACAGAGCAAGAACCAAATTGACAGAGAAATGTCCACATGGGGAAAGAATTAAAAAAATACAATGCTACTAAATAATCCCACATAAGGGAGAGCAGGATGGAAGAAGTATGGGGGAAATGGCAGTTGTGGGTACCATAAGGCAGAGGGAAACAGGGAAATCTGGCTTTGTGGGGGAGGGATTGCTGTAGGTCCTTCCCATCTCTCACCAGAAGAGGGTCTACTTGACACAATGGAGTGGCTGGTTTTGAGTCCCACATTTTGTAAAAAGAAGGTACTGAACCTTGTGCCACAGCTGTCATCGTTGCTAGGTTGCTAACTGATCAACAACCTGTCAACACACTCGGAGACAGTGTGAATCTCATCTGACCTCCAGTAGCTTTGATAAGATGGCCAACAGAGTTAAGCTAGCCCTGGCAAAAAGAAACACAGGTGAGGAGGTACAGGCAAAGTGGGCAAGCATTAAGGATACAATACTTGAAGCAACATCCCATTGTGTTAGACAGAAAAGGAAGTGCAAAAGAAGAAGGAAACCACTTTGGTTCTCAAATATAGTAGCAGAAAAGGTCAGAGCCAAAAGGCTGGCCTTTCAGAAATATAAGGAACACAAGGGATGAAGATAGGGAGGCATACCAAACTGCCCTAAGGGAAGCAGGTAAGGCAGTAAGGCAGGCAAAGTCCCAAACTGAGGAAACACTAGCACGAACAGTAAAGAAGGTGACAAGACTTTCTATAGATACATTAGTGAAAGGAGAAAGTCCAGAGGGGGTATTGCAAGCTTAATGGAGAAAGGGAGCATGTGAGGAGGAGGACCCTGTAAAGGCATCTATCCTAAATAGATACTTTTGCTCAGTATTTACTGAAGAGAAGGTAGGGCAGGGCCCACAGCTCAGCATCATGGACACAGGGGAGGGAGGTGAGCACTACTCCTTCACAAAAGAAAGGGTCCTACAAGAGCTGCTAAGCTCAGGTGGATAAGGCAATGGGACCTGATGGCATACATCCCAGGGTACTTAAGGAGCTAAAGGAGGAACTAGCAGAGCCATTAGCAGAATTGTTTAGTGAGTCTCTGAGCACAGGAGAGGTCCCAGAAGACTGGAGAAAGGCTCATGTGATCCCACTCCACAAGAGTGGTAGCAGGGAGGAGGCGGGAACTACAGACCGTCAGTCTTACCTCAGTAGTGGGCAAGATTATGGAGGCACTCCTTAAGGAAAGGATAGTGCAACACCTGGAATCCATAGGGGCACAGGATCCAAGACAGCATGGGTTTACAAAAGGAAGGTCCTGTCAAACTAATCTCATAGATTTCTTTGACTGGGTAACCAGAGTGGTGGACCAAGGGGGAGCAGTTGATGTCGCCTACCTTGACTTCAGCAAAGCTTTTGACACTGTTACACATAGAAGATTGATAAATAAGCTAGGTAGGCTCGGGGTGGGTCAGAAGTTGGTCAACTGGGTGGCAAACTGGTTGACTGGCAGAAAACAGAGAGTGGTGGTAAATGGTATACAGTCAGAAGAGATGCAAGTCACAAGTGGGGTACCTCAGGGATCAGTCCTGGGGCCAGTCCTATTCAACATCTTCATTAGTGACCTCGCAGATGGACTAGAGGTAAGGCTTGTCTGTTTGCAGATGACACCAAGATCTGCAACAGAGTGGATGATCCAGATGGGGTGGGCAGAATGAGAAGAGATCTGGATAAACTAGCAGAATGGTCAGAAGAGTGGCAACTGGGATTTAATGCAAAGAAGTGCAAAATCATGCACATAGGGAAGAGAAACCCGAAGCCACTTATAGGCTGGGAGGAGTTGCTAGCAGTCACAAAGGAAGAAAGAGACTTGGGCATCATCATCACTGATGACCTAAAATCATCAAGCAGACCTCTAAAGCAGTAGGTAAGGCTAGGGGGATGTGTTGGGGTGTATTAGTAGGGGTATCACAAGTCGTAAGAGGAGGTAATAATCCCTCTGTACAAGACATTGGTTAGGCCCCATCTGAGTACTGCGTGCAGTATTGGAGCCACACCTTCACAAGGACATTAACCAAATTGAGGCAGTCCAGAGAAGGGCAGCCAAAATGGTGCAGGGACTGCATCAGAAGACATATAAGGACAGATTAACGGAGCTCAATATGTATACCCTTGAGCAAAGGAGGGAGAGAGGTGATATGATTGACATTTAAACACCTTAAGGGCATAAACAAGGTGAAAAGAGTCTAACATGTTTAAATATAAGAAAAATAGCAGGACAAGAGGACACAGCATGAGATTAGGGAGGCCGATTAAGGGGAATGTGAGGAATTCTTTTTCACAGAAAGGGTGGTAGATGCATGGAATGGCTTACCACAAGAAGTGGTGGCTATGAATACAGTGCAGGGCTTCAAACAGGCATGGGATAGGCATAAGGGAGCAATACAAATGACTATGAATAGATAGGTCACTGACAGAGCAAAGGCCGATGGTACATTTATAAGGTAGAAAAAGAAATGGGCAGACTGGATGGGCCTTGCGGTCCTTATCTGCCGTCAACTTCTATGTTTCTATGTTTCTATGTAGCATAAGATAAGATGTTTAGCCTTAGCCCATACCACCATAAACCAGAGGATGGAAGACTATCAGATGGACACATCCAGAGGGGGATTCCCAACTGATACAAGGATAGGGACTGATGGTGGTGGCTGCCCAGTGCTTAAGTGCATGCTTTATGTACTCCATGCCAGAAAGGTTTTATTGGTGAACAATACCAGAATATATGGGCCAGATCCCCTCTAGTCTGGGTGCAATGCCAGCACTGATCATACTGTAGTAGTCCTAGGCTTCAACAGAACAGGGATTATATACCACATGTGTAAAACCTTCTTCTGTATCAGGAGGCTTCTTTTATCCAGGCAGACAGCTTGGGCCACCTATCTCAGTGAGCTGCTGTATAAAGAGCATTCAGCACCCCCCTCACCCAGCACTGGTGGTTTGGTCAGGTATTGCATTATATATGTAAGTAAAAAATTGTCCCAGTAAGACCCCCTCTTTATACTGAGCCATAGGGGCAGTGGTGAGTTTGGATACAGTGAAAGTGTTGCAGGGGTAAAAAGAAGAAATTAAGTCCTTGAACTGCACAGTTTTAGAGACCACTAGAAATCAGAGTTGTGGAGTCCATTTCATCCCTGTAGTCCTTGGAAGGAATATATATGATGTGTTCCAGGAAGAGATTCTTAACTAGGAATATTTTCTTATTCTGACACCCCAACCAGTGAATACTACTTCTGTCAACTTGAATGGCTTGATTTCTCCAAATAGGTGCAATAGCCAGAATGGATGAGACAGTTTATGTCTACTTGGCAGTCCGTGGTAGCTATAAGCTTTTTACTACTATTTATCATTTATTGAACCACTATTGAGACTATTCCATACCAGCATTGGATGCTATGCAGCTGCCACATTTGTATTTTTGCTGCTGATACCCAATTGGTATTCTTTGGATTAAAACTGCATTATGTCTATATGGAGTGCTGACCATCTTTTCTTGATTGGATGTGTGCTGCTTATTTACTGTATGTCTTAGATGGATAGATCTTAAGCTCAGACAAAGTGGCAAAGTCCTGTTGGAGTGTTAACAAAGGGTGGATCCCCAATGGTGCCTACTCTAGAGGGACCAAAATATCATCCACATAGAGCATGGTGGAGTTAATCTCAGATTCCAAAAAAGATACTCTTTAAACTAGGGTGCTCTCAGATCATTATGGTCAGGAGCTGTACTGCTAACCCAAAGTGCTGGAGGCAGAGAGGGAACTCTTGCCTAGATCCTTTGTGAAGCTGAAATGAGGAGGATAGAACATTGTTAGACCACCCCTTCACTGGGGGGATGAGTAGAGTATGTGTACCTAATCAGAGGAAGGGTTAGCCTAAGCCCATTCGGTGCAGCACCTGAATGAGGTACCTACTCCACTGAATCAAAGGCTTTCTCAAAGTCTATATTTACTGCTGTGAAATGAGTGGGGGCAGAGTATGCTACATGCATAATATTCACCAGGGAATGCAAGTGGTCTGGTACTAGATGGCCCTGAATAAAATGCGTCAGCTGTGTCTGTGCATGATCATGCACATAGGCTGTCTGCCAAGCCACTGGTCAAAGTTGTGCTATGGTATTAGCACCATTTGAGTGCCTATGGGTTGTTTTAATCACAACCACAGTTATCCTGCCACCGCTTCACCTTTGCTGTATGTGATTTAATTGTTGAACACTTTAATGAAATGAAGACTCTGGTAAGTCTGTTTCATTTCAACTAATTTACAGCTCTGTTTAAGCTTTGTGGTCAAGTGCAGCATTTTATTTTGAGGCCTTCAGTCCTCTTTGTTTGTTTGCTACTGGCTCTGTTACTACTTTGCACCAGACCAAGTGGTTCACCTTGAGTGAACTTGAGCCCCTCAATCTGTGTTTATTTCCTGAACAAAATGCATCTGGGAGGAGTGAACCAAGGAGAGCAGTAATAAGTCAAGCTGGAAGGCCAGATCCTTCACCAGAACTTTAGTTTCTGTGATTAATAAGGATATGGCTCAGCAACTTACCAGGAGGAGAGAATTCTTCCCCTTCTTGCACATCATTGGATGATTGTCTCCTTGAGACTCAGAGTGAGGAACTTTAAGGAATTGCAATTTGGCAAGCACCCTGAGTAAATAAGGTGTTATCATGGTACTCAGGTGTTAATAAAAGCCAGTGGGTAGGCCATCTTCCCTAGGTGCCTTTCCCACATTGAGAGAGGCAATGGCACTCTTGATTTCAGAGGATGACGGGGGGCCTCCAGCTTTTCAAGTGATTTTAAGACAGTTTTGGTATGGGGAGTTTTGAAAAGAAAGCATCCATCTGTAACACTGAGGAGTGTACATGGGAGGTATCAAAGTCTGACGAAAGTCACAAATTGTTGCATTCAGGCCCCTGGGTCGTGAATGAGTGTCCCACAGTTGTATTTTAAGGATGTACTGTAATGTTCCACCTTCTGTTTCCTGAGACTGTATTTGAGCAGTTTTCCAGCATTTTCTCCACCCTTGCAGTATATATGTCTTGTGTGGAGAAGGGCAAGCTCAGCTTTTCAGGAGAGGAAGGAGTCCAGCTGTAGGCAAAGGCCATCAATTTCAGCTCTAATGAACTCTTTATCAGCTTGGGGGAGGACTCTATTTGAAGGCTAGTTCTTTAGTTTTGAGCTGGTTTTTGAGGGTGGTAGCCACAGCCTCCTGTGCCATCTGGCATCCAGCAGCATAAGATATGATGGCTCTGCATATAGTGGCCTTATACGCCTCCCACAGGTTGCTATCTTAGGTTTGGCTAACTTCACTGGTCTGAAAGATGCTATCATAATCTCAAATTTAAGCCATTCCAGGTCTAAATGCAATGAGGAGGATATTGGCAGGTCCAGGCACCACAAGAAGGTGACGGAAAAAGGCATGTGGTCTGAAAGTACTATGGGGTACATCACTATCTGGACAGTCACTTGGGCAACTTTGGAAAATGATTAATACACAAGTTAGCCAGCCTTAGAGTGGGTCCCAAGGTGGTAGCCTGGATAAAAAATTGGCTAGACAACAGGATGCAAAGGGCAGTAGTAAATGGAGTCCACAGTGAAGAAAGGAGGGTTACTAGTGGGGTACCGCAGGGTTCAGTACTAGGACCAGTCCTTTTTAATGTCTTTATAAGTGACATTGCAGAGGAACTGGAAGGAAAAGTATGTCTCTTTGCAGACGACACAAAGATCTGCAACAGGGTTGATACACAAGATGCAGTGGAAAGGAAGAGAAGGGGCTTGGCAAGGTTAGAGGAATGATCAGATGTATGGCAGCTCAGATTCAATGCAAAGAAGTGCAAGGTAATGCATCTGGGAAACAAAAACCCAGAGGAAGAGTACACAATGGGGGGTGAGATACTGACAACAGTAAAAAAGGGAAAGGGACCTGGGAGTAATTATATCAGATGACCTAAAGGTGGGCAAGCAATGTGAGAAGGCAGTAAGGAATGCTGTTGGGATGCTGGGATGCATAGGGAGAGGCATCAATAGTAGAAAACAGGAAGTTGTTATCCCTCCGTACAGACAGTTGGTGAGACCCCATCTGGAGTACTGTGTGCAGTTCTAGAGACCCCATCTCCGGAAAGACATAGACAGAGTGGAGGCTGTCCAAAGAGGGAACCAAAATGGTGCAGGGTCTGCACCAGAAGATGTACGAAGAAAGACTAAAGGAGCTTAATATGTATACCCTTGAGGAAAGAAGGAAGAGAGGGACATGATAGAAACTTTCAAGTACCTCAAGGGAATCAACAAAGTCCAAGAGGGTAGCATCTTTCAGAAAAAGAGATGTGCAAGAACAAGGGGGCACAATTTGAAGATAGAGGGGGGGATGGCTCAGAGGTAATGTGAGGAATTATTTTTTCACAGAGAGGGTTGGTGATGAATGGAACAACCTCCCTGAGGAGGTCATGGAGTCAAGAACAGTGGGAGAATTCAAGAATGCATGGGACAGACATAAGGCAGTCCTAGTGGGGGGTAGGAGGAAGTAAGCTGTTGGTTAACTAGGATCTGCAGCTTATCTGTTAGGTAGGAAAATGGGCAGACTAGGTGGGCCAAGCGGTCCTTATCTGCCATCACATTCTATGTTTCTATGTTTGTCAGTAATTTAGCCTGCTACTGTGCCACATGTGGCCAAGTGATATGAATAGTCCCTCAGAGTAGGGTTGTGGATCCTCCACACCTCTGCCAGAGGATGTTCATTCATCACTGACTGCATCTCTGTCACCACTAAAATATGGTACCCCAAAGTGTACCCTGCCCTAACTAGAGCCAGATAGAGTCAAATTAAAGTATTCTCCCATTTTATTTGGGGTGGTCACCTAAGTGAGGTCCCCTAAACTTGAGAGACATCCGAAAAACATTGTGGGTTGTCATAGTTGGGGTCATAGTCAGTTCCCAGAATAAGTGTCCCCTCTGATGTGCAGAAATGGAGGAGCCATCTTCCATCTGCATCTTTACATTGCTGTTCTAAGAACCATCTGAGTGTTTGGTGTACCATATAGAGGGCTTACCACAAGTGGGGGCCTACCAAAACAGTGACCCACTTGTGGTGACTGCCCTGACAGTGAGAGTGTTGGGAGAGTGACTGGATGGAGAGGGTTCACAACACGGCGACAGGATGTAACATGTGTATACGCATGTGGGGGGTGGGAGCAATCGTGCAGAGCGAGGGGTGGGAGGGTTTGTGAGGGGTGGTGCAGCTGGGTGCCGTCCAGCTGGCATTGTGGCATGATGGGGTTAGTGCTGGCCTGGGGTGGTGGGGATGCAGGGTTCAAAACTGGGTGCTTTGTTGTGCCCGGCACAAGACAGGGATTTTTTTTATTTTGCACACAAAATGCCCTTCCCCAACATACATTCCCCTGGAGTTGAGAATCTTAATTTAGGGGGGTCCAGGGGGCACAGCTCACTGCATTAAGGCAAAATACCATGTTTTTTTGCTGTTTTTACTGACACTGCAGTTGCACATTGCTGAAATTGAATTTCAGTGATGTGCACTTGCGATAACGATGATCTCATGGAACCTGAGCGTCCTATGGAGGAGAAACAAGACACTGCATTTAGTTTCATAAGTTTTTTTTTTCAAGCCAGAGAACAATGTCCATAATGCTTGCCTCATATTTAATTTAATAAATATATTTATAGTCATCTGTCATTACTAAATTCAAATTTGTTTTGAAAGTATCCATATTTGTACTTTCCACAATGACTGTAGGGAGATTATTCCATATTGCAATTGATCTTATGCTAAACCAATTTTTTCTCCTTAGTGAATACCATTTACCAATCAGTAGCTGTTTATTACGTCTACAGTTGCTTTGTCTAAGTTCAGATTTAAATAATCCTGTTCCATTTAAAAGTATAGAGTCTTGTAGTAAACCATATATAAGGCATAAGTCTCCCCTAAGCCTTCTATATTTTAAGGAATACAATTTCAGATCCTTAATCCTATTTTCATAATCCTTTCCTATAATTCCTGTTATTGTCCTGCTAAATCGTCTCTGGACTCTTTCTATGTTATTAATTTCTTCCTTGGTATATGGGGACCACACTTGGACACAATACTCAAGGTGGGGTTAAACCAGAGCATTATACAATGGCAACATAACCTCTCCAGTCCTGCTTGCCACATGTCTAAATATACAATTTAGGTTCTGATTTGCCTTTTTGATTTGTTTGGAACAATGTAGTTTAAATTTCATATCCGGGGTGATGATAAGCCCAAGATCCCTTTCTTCCAAGGTCTGATGTAATATTTGGTTTGCCAGTTTATATGTAAATTTAGGATTATGTTTACCCATATGCATCACATTGCACTTATCCTTGTTTAATACCAATTTATTTTCTTGGGCCCAGATAGTAACTTCATCTAAGAAGTTTTGCAGGGTACTGTTTTCGTTACTATTGTTAACAATAGAACCTATCTGTGTCGTCGGCAAATTTAAGTAGCCAAATCTCATTTAAATTTGATTCTAGGGAGGAAATATAAATATTGAATAGACGTGGCTCCAAAACTAATCATTGGGGAACACCACTAGTTACACTAGCCCAATCTGACAACTCTCCATTTATAGCCACTCTCTGCTTCCTATTACTAAGCCACATCCCTATCCAATTTATTATATTTTGGTTTAATTTAACTTCTTTTAAAGTATTTATAAGTTCAAAGTGGGGGATTTTGTCAAATGCTTTAGCAAAATCTATAAACACTAGATCAACTGAGTTACCGTTATCCATTTCTTCTGTAACTTTATTATAGAAGGTCAGGAGGTTAGTTAAACATGATCTTGATTTTGTAAATCCACGTTGATTGTTATCAATAAGTTTGTTATTAAGATGTTCCAATATAATTTCCTTAACAAACTGTTCAAATATTTTACCAATCAAAGATGTCAGACTTATAGGTCTAAAATTTTATGGTTTGTTGGCAGGTCCTTTTTTGTGAATGGGTACAACTGTTGCTATTCTCCAATCATTTGGGACTTCACCACTGTCTAATGAATGTTGAAATATATTAGTTAAGGACATATAGATTTCATAAGCGAGTTCTTTTATTACCTTTGGATGAATATCATCCGGGCCCGGGGACTTATTAATATTTATCATATTAATTTTATCTAAAACTTCTTTGGGATTAATTGTAAATATACCAGGTATGGAGCTTTCTGATTCAATTAATTTATCCTGTGACTTATTATTAAATACAGATGAAAAGTATTGCTTCTGTATATAAGCTGTTTCCTGTTTATTAGATACACAGCCAAACTGTGTGGTGAATGGACCTATAGTCATAGAATTGCTTCTGGTTTTGTTTATATAAGAGAAAAAGGATTTCTTATTATCTTTTACCCTTGATGCTAATTTAAGTTCAAATTGTTTTTTTTCTAATCTTATTTTAGTTTTTATTGTTTTTAATAATTCCTTATATTTTGAATTAAGATGTATAAGACCTTTTTGGATTTTTTTATAAAGTTTGTTTTTTTATTAATTAGGGATTTAATTTTAGAGGACATCCACCTAGGAGTAGGCTTATTTTTTGATTCATATTTACTTTTAGTTGGAATATTGTTTTTAATAAGGTCCTTCAATTTGTTAACTAGTAATAGCCATTTAGCCTCCACTGATAAGTTTGTGAACAGTGCTTGCCAATCCCAACAACTAATAATATGCTTCATATTTTGAAAATTAGCTTTAGTGAAATCTAGGATTTTGGTTGTACCTGTTACTAATGTAGGTTTACTATTTAATATTTGAAATTGTACAGTATTATGATCACTGTTAGCTAAGGGTGCATTAACATCAATCCTGGTAATACAATGAGCAGCATTAGTTAATATAAGGTCCAGTACTTTATTGCCCCTAGTATTTGTTTTGACTAGTTGTTCCAAACCTATTTCATTAAATATTTTCATATAACTTCTATCTATTTTGTCTAGTGTGGTTACTTGTTCCCAATTAACACTGTTCAAATCAAAGTCTCCCATAATTATATAAATTTCTGATGTATCGAGGTGACTAAGAGTATGTAATAAATTTGTATCATTCTCAGGACTCATGGAGGGAGGTCTGTATACTAAGGCCGAAATAAAGGGTGGACCTATCAGCGGTTTTATTCTAATCCACAGTATTTCAAGATCGGTATCATCCATAATTTCTTCACTGTCAATTGATTGGTGTATGTATATAGCTACCCTTCCCCCTTTCCTATACTTCCTATTTTTGTAATATAATTTATATCCCTGTATATTTTTGTCCCAAGAATCATTAACACCCCACCAAGTCTCAGTGATGAGTGCAATACATATGTCATTCATCCCAAGATACAATTTAAACTCATCAAATTTATTAGTTAAGCTCCATGCATTTAAAAAGACCCCATTCCATCCATAATCTTCAGTTGTGTCATAATTACACGAATAATCTGCTGGGTAAAGGGGTGAAGCCCAATACTTCACCCCTTTACCCAGTTTAAATGAAACTCTACTACCCTGTTAATTTTTTTAGCCAATATCCTAATACCAATCTGGCTGAGGTGAATTCCGTCATTTTTATAACATTTTGTGTTTTTAAAGGTCTGGGTATTATCCATAAATCCTATATTCTCCACCTTACAAAAATATCTTAGCCAGGAATTTAGTTGCTTCACTTGTTCATTCTTATAGTTTTGATTTCCAATAAGTGGAAGTATACCAGACAGGATAATATCTCCCCCTTTTTCCTTGATCCTTGCAACTATTTTTCTATAATCTTCCTGAGTGTCTATCAGGGCCCTTTTAGTTAGGTCATTGACTCCCACATGTAGAATAACTAGTGGTTTGTATGTATTTTCAAGTAACCTTTCAAGAAGATTGATCATGTCATTAGTTTTAACCCCTTTAGTATTAAAAACATAAATTTTTACCTGAAGGAAGGCAATTTGTAGTTTAAGCCAATGGAAATACTGTAAAATTTGTTTTGTTTAACCAGTGAGTTTAAGTCATGGACATTCCATGTTAAACCTGCAATATCAGCCATTAGGGTGAAGATATAGGTGCTCAGGGTGACAGATAAGCAAAGCTCTGTTATGGGTTACACAGCTCCATGGGTCCCTATCATACCCCCTCTGTGTCGAGACATGACAAGTTACAACATGCTGTGGCCTGTAGGTCCTAAATTAACATAACATGAATATTTGAATCTCATCAAGTAATATAAACACCTCTAAATAACTATAACACATGTCAGTTAAGTAACAAAAAACTTGCTGCTGGAGCTGGAACCTGGCTAATCCAAATGGGTCCAAACTAGAACCACAAGGGAAGGGGGCAGTGGAGAAAATGGGGTCTGCTCCATGTGTCAACATTACAGATTATAGTACAGTAAAGGGCCTGGCAGGCATGATTACCATGAGCTTCACTCGGGATGGGGGTGCTAGATTCAGACTGGACCAAGGTTGCAATTCACCCCCACTGCCAGTGCCAACTCCATGGCTAGTGCAGTACACTTTTTTTCTGTGTACTGGTCTACATTATTGTGAATGTAAAAATTGTGTGTACGATATGTAAAATGATTGTGTATACTGTGTCTTTGGAATTTCCTTGTGTATCTCTTCTTATTTTTTTGTATGCTCTGTACCCGGCTCGCACCTGGAAATGAGCTACAGCTCAGTGTGCCTTTCCCGGTTATCAATTTTGAATAAATAAATAAATAGAAAGAATACTATAAAAAAATATGCCAGAGGCCAAAAAATAACAAGGCCAGAGACCTAATCACAGAATCCAGTACCATAACAGCAGATGAAGGAACTTTTAAACCTCAAAAGTAGATCTATATATTCCCTCAGCAGTCCTATTTAGATGCTGGGAAGAAAAATAATCTTGGGTAAAACATACTTTTCAGACAATGTTCAGGTAAAAGATAGGAAAATAGGTATGTGTGTGAGCAGTAGGGAACCCATCCTTGAAAAGAGGCTATAGAAATTCAGCTTGCTATGCTCATGCAGTAGAGGATGGGGGGTCATGTATGCTGATCCCCCACTGCTCTCCATTAAGGCAGAGCAGGGGGAACACAGACAAGCAAGAAAAGTGCTATAAGGGATAGCTATAACCCAGGTATTTTCTGATTTGGAGAGGGCCAGCCAGCTAAAGAAAGACTAAGAATATAAGGCATCAAGGACAGCAACCGGGGCCACAAACAAATTAGTTCCAATGGGTTGTGAGAGTCCTCACTGGCTTTCTAAGCATTGCCCCAGTGGTCAAGTTAGGTGCAGGCCAGTAGCCACAGGATCCAGGGATCAGACGTGGCATACTTCTCCTTCCACCGGCAGAAACTGTGACTAGCACAGGAGCAAATAGGGACTGCCGTGAGGTGCATATGGGTATGGTGGAGTGGGTGATACAAGGCCATGCTGTGAGGCCCCATTGAAGTCACTGTAAAGAAGAGAGGAGACAAAAACCATGAAGTATAAACCATTTACATCTTGTTGAAATTGGGGGGGGTCCTACCAAGAAACCACTAGATAAGCTCCTTGCATTTGAAATGTGGTTGCTTTTCCAAAACTGAATGGGTTAGGGACTGTGGGAGGAACTGGAGACAGAATAGGTACTGACAAAAAAACATTTTATAAGGTAGAGTGAGGGTAGTTGTGTACGGAAATTGGAGGCTTTCAAAATGTTGTTGCACCACAGTTCAAAAGGTCATGGAACGTGATTGCACTCTACTGTCATACAACATTTTGAAAACCTCTTGAGGTTTCATGCACAAGCGCATAAGCCACAGAAATGGCAGGATTGACCAGATAACAGTAGTGGTGGTGACATGATCACCCGAACCTCAGACTCAAGCAGGATCAAACAGATAACATGAAAAAAAAAGTGCAGGATCAACCAGATGTGCATATTCAAAAAAAACAAAAAATAAACAGGATCAACCAGACATTTATACTTACAGAGCAAAGTCTAATCCTCACACCCTTCACCCTCACACTAAGTGAGAGATAGTGCCACCATTTTTTTTAAAGCCCCCCACACCCAATTGACAGCAGATAGAAGGCTGTGCTACAAACATAGGGACACCTGCTCTCTAGCAAACACACATCACACCATAACAACCAGCCCTAGCACCCACAACAAGACATGGGCACAAATATTTTTTTCTATGTTTTTTAAAAATTAAAAAAGCTTAAAAAATGCATTTATTTTATTTAGAGGGCACCATACACTATGAAAAAATAGTGGTTTGGCAACTCTATGTTCAACCAGTGTGTTGTGCCACCTTGGGATTCTGATTCCCACTGATCTCTCAAGCTTCGATCTCGAAGTCACAGGGAATCAGAACCCCTCAGTGGCACAACACACTGGCTATGCATAGTTGCCCATTCACTATTCTATATAAAATATATCATGTCCACTTGTTTAGTTCTGATTCCAGTATCGTCACAAAAGCCATTCTGCCATAGTAGTGACATTCATAATGCAACAGAATGACTTTTCATTCTGCTGCAATACGGACATCATACAACAGTACAGTATAACAGCTGATTTACCCTCATGCTATTGCAGGCAGTGTTAAATCCAAGCATGTGTGCTGCTGGCATTTTGCAAAATGGCAGTAAAAGTAGTGGGATTATAATAAAAGAAACAATTCAGTTCAGAGTTCAGACAGAACAGAAGTTGCAGCCTCCAGTCTAGAAGCGATCGGGCACTGGCAACATTGGTTGGGGGATGAGGTTGGTGTTCAGAAGTCAGAGAACAGTTGTAGCACTGAGAGTATAACTGATAAAGTGGATGGCAGTGAGTGAGAAAGTCATGTAGAGTGTTTCTATTTCCCATACAGTATATAAAATAGTGTATGGGGTCCCCAGTACACAACAAAGTCAAAGTCAAAGTCAAATTTATTTAAAAAGACACCCAATCCCACAGGCTCTGGGCACCTCACAAAAACTATACAGTATTTCATACCACATACATTATACAATAAAATATAATACACATAGAAATTTTAATCTCCAAAAGCTTGCACAAATAAGAAGGTCTTTTGATGACTCTTAAAGGCCTTTATAGTGGGGGCCTCTCTCAGTTCAGACGACAACGAGTTCCAGAAAGCGGGAGCATCGACTCCGAAAGCTCGGTCCCCCACAGATTTTAATCTCGCTCTTGGAACTTTAAGGAGGCCACCACTAGAGGAGCAGAGATTTCAGACAGAGGTGGACGGTACCAGAAGATCAGACAGGTAACCAGGGCCCTGCCCATGTAGGGTCTTATAGGTGAGAGAACCCACCTTGAAAAGTACTCTCCATCTGACAGGCAGCCAGTGCAATTTGCGCAATACTGGCTATTCTTCCACCTCTTGGTTACAATGACAAAGACACAGACCTGTTGAGTTCTGTTCTCGAGGTTCTCATCATCATGGAAACCACTTGATTGAAGAATAGCCTTGTTGTGTATGGGATCCCATCCACTATTCTATATGTTAAATACATTAGTGCAAGGCAGACCACAAGGGGTGGATCAATGCTTAAATGTCTAAGACCATGAAGGAAATTGTTAGTGTCTCTGGAGATGCTTTACTGTTAAAGTTCAAGATGTGCTTTCATGTCTATCTGAGCATTCCCTATAGTCCAGGACTTAGTGGGCCACCATTTAGGAGTTGGGTTCTTCACAAGTGAGCACAGAGGTTTGAAGTGGATCCCTCATCACATGAGATCCATAGAGGTCCATAGACACAGTCATTCCAAAGGAATAATTGTCAGAAAATAAACAGTATTTAATGCTGCCTTTATCAGCCTAGGCCTGAGGGTGGAGGTGTGGAATTTCTTAAAGATTCAGATAGATAATCAGAGTCAATGACACACCTATTGGAAGCAGTGTGACTGCAGAAATGGAAGGACATGCAGTGGTGTGTGCTTTTGAAATCAAGGCTGGCTGGCCTGGCAAATTAAAAGCTGCATCCTGTGCCAGAGGAGATAAAGCCCACAAAGGCCAAAACTTGTTAAGTGAGCCAAGTATGTCCAATCTGCCTTGTGAGGAGGCTGGTGAATGGGAGCTCTGGCTCTGACTCTTCAAGTGGTGACATGCAGTGGGGTGTCTCTCTCTTGGTTGCTGTTCGGTGGTGTCTCCATCCTCTCCCCTGCTTTACCAGTGATGATGTATTATTCTACTCACAGGATGATGGGCCTTCCTAAAGGTGTACAATCAAGTGGAAGACATTGGGGGGATCAGGAGTACAACTTTCATATTCTTGGATATTGTCTTCCAGTTGGAAGACCAGCTGTGGGAAATGTTGCACCTGAGGATATCTGGAAGTGCTGGAGGAAATCTTAAGCTTCTTCCACATATAACAGATCTTTTGAGACCCTATTCTTTATCACATTTAGGCAGGTAGAGTAATGCATAGAGAATTTATACCTCAACTGTGAGAAGCATTTGTGAACAGAAACAAATGCTCATTTGCACTCAAACAATTCCAGGAAGAAGTCCTGAATGAATCTGATTAGATGACCATGCCATTGTAGTGGGCCTCAGTTCAGGGCCAGATGCAAGATGTTTTCTTAGATGGGTATCTGAGGAACCTCACTAGCACAGGCCTGGTCCAAGTTCTGGATGCAGGATGAGGTGCAAGTGAGCAGTGTGCATGCTCACTTTATACTGGTGGACAATATGAAGCATTTAACAGTTCAGGGATTGCCACCTGCCAATCTCTCAGGGAACCTGACAAAATGAAAATTGTTTCATAAGGCCCTATGTTCCAGATCTTCGACTTTGTTGAGAAGGTAGTAAATGGCAAAGGTTTGGTCCCTGAATTTGGCCTTTAGATTGTGGTCTGCCACCTCAGTTGTTGAATTCTCTGCTATGCTTTTGAAACTTAGGTCTCCAGCGATGTCAGTTATTTTCATTCAAGCAGCATTAGCTTTAAGTGGTGTCACAGGAGCCTGACCAAGAAACATATCTGCTTCCATGGGCAGAGCCAAGAAGAAGAGGGGGAAGCAGAGGCAGAGGGGCAGGGGGAGGTCTGGAGAGAAGAGGGGGCAGGATACAGGGGGAGAAGGAAATATCAGTTTTCAATCTTAGAAAAACAGAAACAACAGACAGAGATGGCAGTACTTAACAAGTGTCTATCCTTGTGTCCATAGCAGCATGCACAAGATTTTGAAATAATGGCTAATTTACACCGGTATGTTAGAAACTAAAGGCTGAAACTTAAGGTTTTGATATGGTTGAGGGAGGGTGAAAATACAAGGGAAGGGGAAGGTGGGCTGATTAATATTGGCTTAGTCATGATAACTATGGTAACTGGGCAGAGACGGTGGGCCTGTGGGAAATTATCTGCTGACAACTTCTGTGTTTCTATGTAAAGAGCAGTTTCATTTAGAACCCCTGCAGGACCCCAAAATTAAGGAGATTAAACATTCATTAGGACATAGATCCAATTATAACCCCCAGAGAGGATGAAACCACAATGTCAAGGCCTATATATCGTTAGTACTTACGGATGTGAATCGATTGTTGAAAAGACCTAACAGGCCAAAACCACAATACAATTTAACAAGAGCACAGTCTTTAGCATTAAATGTCCTTGAACAGATGAGAGAATTATCATTAAGGCAAGCATAAAAGGGGGGAGGAATTGCTGTTATGCAAAAGGAGGCTTATGCTTCCTTGTGTAAGTGCCTATTGATGGTGGCAGAAAACAATAAATTGCTAACAGGATACAAAAAAGTATCAAGCAAGTCCTTGATATGGAGGCAGACAAGGCAACTATACAAGTGGGAAAGTGAGCTATTAAAGAGCAAATACCCTAAGATTCCAGTGTTCTATGAGTTACCTAAGATGCACAAGGATGCTAGGAATCCACCACATGGCCCATAGTATCAGGAAACAATTTGGTACTAGAACACCTCTCCCGCTTTGTTAACTACTCTTTGCAACCCGCAGTGGTGGGGATGGCTAGCTACATAAAAGACTCAGGAGATATTCTGAAAATAATAGAGGAGGCAAATAAACTAGCAACGAATGTGGAATATCTACTAGGCAGCTTAGACATTAAAGACCTGTATACCTCAATCCCTCAAGAAGAAATGCTGGATAGCTTGGAAGCAGGTCTAAAGAACTGAGACAAAAACATGTCAGCAATCAGTACTCTGATTGAGCTGACACACCTGGCCCTATATGAGAATTATTTCAGATTTGAGGGTAAATATTACAAACAAACAAAAGATACAGCTATGGGGATCACCTTGGCCAATACCTACTTAACTTGTACATGGACCAGTTCGAACAGCAATGCGTTCTAAACCCTCTTTTTAACTAAGTTTTATGGTAAGATTAGACACTATAAAAGATTCATTAATTATATACTAATATTGTTGAAAGGGACTAGAGAAGAATTGGATAGCTTCTTTGCTTATTTAAATACACTCACAGAACATAATAAGTTTGCAATGACAGCTAGTGAAAATGAGATAGGGTTTCTAGACCTTTTGCTCTATAAGGGAGACAATAGGCTACAAAGCAGACTATTTAAGAAGGAGACAGACAGGAACATCAGAACACCCTTCTAGCTTTCATCCAGCACTTCTTAAAGATAGTATACCCTTCTCACAGATGCTGAGGGTCAAGAGGAATTGTAGCAACCCTGAGGAAAAGAAAACTGATTATGAGAATACTGTATGTCAGACAGATTCAGAGCTAGGGAATATATGAATAAAATGTTTACCAATCTATGAGGAGGTCTGAGGTCTGAATGGGGGAATGTGAACCATGAGAGAAGGAAAGAAAAATCTAATGAACGGAGGATGGTGCTATCACTTGGATTTTCAGCTTTTATGGATGATATTAGAGATATAATTTACTCACATTGCGACACCCTAAGATGAGTAGGGGCAAAATCATTTGAATAGAAGCCTATAATTGCATCAAAGAAGTTCATGACACTAAGTGACAAGTTGGTACACTCAGAATTGAAAGGATTAAATCTGGGAAAAGGACACCAACTCATTGTCGGGCCATTAACACCTGGTATGTATCCATGTGGCAGATGTACCCACTGTGGCAATACATCCAAGAAACAGGAAATAACACACCTAAATTAGAACACTAAATATCCCATAAAAAATGCCCGTAAGTGTGACTCTGACCATGTTATATATCTATTAAAATGCCCCTACTCAAAATACTATGTAGGGAAGATAACAAGACCATTAAAACTAAGGATATCAGAGCACAAGAGCTGTATTAGGACAGTCTCAGAACAGTCACCTGTTGCACAACACTTAAATAAGGAAAGACGCTCTATTGCAGCATTGAGATATTGGGCAATAGAAAAAGTAGAGCCCCTAGTGAAGGAGGGGGGGGAATGGAATAAAATGGTTGAGAAGTGGGAAGTGTATTGGATCTACACCCTCAATGCAACTAATAGGGATGGACGAAATATGGAAATTTTGTTCCATGAAATATTTAGCAAAATTTGTGCATTTGGCAAAATATTTCATGGGTGCAAAATGTGAAATTCCGCCAGAGAAATGCATTATTTCGCCCACGAAATGCGAACTTTTGCCACCCGCTGGTGAAATTTAGCCACCCACAAGTGAAAGTCCTCATTTGAAGAGGAATGAAAATCCATTTACTGACTAATTAAAAATAACAAAAAAGTGTTTCTCCCCTTAGTCCTGGCCAATGCTTGCTGGTGTCTAGTGGTCCATTAGTGACCACACAATGACCCCAGACATTAATCATTTAATTAAAAAAAAACTTTCCCTGGTTTCTAGTGGAACCACCCCCTTGGCCAAACTTCGGCCTGATATGAATAATCCCCTTCCCCTGGAGATTCACCCCCTTCCTGCCTCATCCATTAGTGACCATGCACTGACTCCCAACATTGATCATTTAATTAAAAAAAAACCTTTCCCTGACTGTTTAAAAGTAACAAAACAGTGTTTCTCCCCTAGACCTTCCTGGCCGATTATCCAAACCTCATTATACCATCTGAGAAACATCGCTAGGATTAAGTACCTGATTCCCCCTGGTGATCTGCCAGCACTTGTTCTTGCCTTTATTACATCTCACCTTCATTAATGCAATGCCCTTTATATAGGGCTGCCAGGGGTAAATCTTTGCAGCCTGCAGCTAGTACAGAATGTGGCAGCCAGGTTGTTGACTGACCTATCTAGGTCATGTCATAATATTCCTGTGCTCCGCTATCTGCATTGGCTAACAGTTAGGTGGCAGATCTCCTTCAAGTTCGGTTTGCTGACCTATAAGGCCCTACATGGGCAGGGGCCCAGCTACCTGCAAGGCCTTCTCAAACCCTACCACCCTTCGTGCCCCCTCTGCTCCATGGATGAGGGATTGCTGGAGGTTCTGAGAGTTTGTTTGCAGTCATCAGGGGTCCGTACCTTTTCGTATATGGCTCCAACTTTCTGGAACTCTTTACCTTGCCCTTTTCAAGAGAGTCAAAATCTGGAGCATTTTAAGATGGAGCTGAAAACTTACTTATTTAATGTAGCATTCCCAGAACAGAAATAGTTTTTATTGAGTTAATAATGATTATATATTGTTTTATTATATGTGTGGTGTTTTAAATGTTTTAATGTAAAGTGCATTGGTTCATAATGAGATTTGCGCTCTGGAAATAAAAATTGATTGATTGATTGATTAATAAAAAATGTCTTGTCCTCTTTTGTTATTTCATGAGATATTCTCTCTTCAGTTTGCACCTTTGCATTTCTTACTGCTTCCCTTTGTTTCCCCCAATACAATTCCCTATCCTTCTCCCTCTGAGATTCCTTATACCTTCTGAATACTACCCTTTTAGCCTTTACCTTTTCAGCCACCTCTTTTGAGAAAATTAGTCATCTCTTTTTCCTCTTGCTTTTGATCACTTGTTTAGCACAGAAGTGTGTTGCCTTTACTATGCTCCCTTTTATCTTCAATCACTGTTCCTCCACCCCACTCAGGTCACACACCCCTGCTAGATCATCCCTGAGGTATTCACCAATCTTTTTAAAATCTGCCCTATTGAAGTCCAGGACCCTCACCCTTTAGTGGATTGATTTTGAAGTCATTCTTATATTGAACCACACCGTACGGTAATCACTGGTCCCCAAGTGGCCTTCCACCATGATGTCTGCAACACTGTCCCTGTTAGTGAGTACCAGGTCCAGTATTGCCCCATCACAAGTGAGTTCTGACTTGTTGCCTCAGGAATGCCCCCTGCAGAGAGTCCAGGATGTCCCTCCTACTAGAAGAAGCTGCTGTTGGGAGGTTCCAATCCATATTTTGCAGGTTGAAGTCCCCATTCAGTAGCACCTCCCTCTTTTCTGCCATATTTCCAATGGCTTCCACCAGTACCTTATCTAATTCTTCCCTCTGTGCTGGAGATATGTAGATCACTCCAGTGCAAATATTGGCTCCATTCCCCATCTCCAGAGTGACCCACCATACCTCTGCCTCCCCCTGTATTCCCTGTATCTCTGTGGTTTTATGATGCTCCTCACATACAGCATCACACCTCTTCCTCTCCTTCCCAGCCAGTCATTCATGAATAAAGGATGACCCAGTATGACCATGTCCTAGTGAATGTTTTCAGGGCACCATAACTCAGTAATGGCCACAATATCCAGGCTGGCCTCTGCCATGATGGCCTCTTGTTCTGGAATCTTATTTCCTAGACTTCTAGCATTCATTCACATGGCCTTCCAGATTTTGATTCCATTCTGCTTGTTGCCCCCCTATTTTCCTTCTTGCCCTCCCTCCTTCCCACTTCTCTTTTTAATGCTCCTGTTTCTTTCCCCATTTATCTCTACCACCCTACTATCTTTATTAATTTGCACACTGGAGGATTCGTCTCCCCTCAGATTCTCCTTACTTTCTACTTCAGCCTGTGGGGGGAGACAGTTTCTGACTCAGAATTCCTTCTGCCTTCTCCATTGGCTAGTGTAAATGTTCATTGAAGTAACATTTAAACCATCCACTGAGGAATGCAGTTCCCCTCCTGGATAGATGCAGGCCATCACCACTGTGTAAGCCCTTATCCTTCTAGGTGGGTCACCAGTCCCATGTAGCCAAACCCTTCATCTCTGCACCATTCCTTCAGCTATGAGTTGAAGCTCCTGGTGCTAAATTCATTCTCCTGTCCCCTGATATAGACAGGCAGCACCTCAGTGAAAGCCACTTAGTGAGCTACCTCTCTGAATGAATGAAAACATGTGTACTCATTGCAATCAGCTGATAACATTAGCCTTACAAGAGTCAGACTGTGCAGTTGCTGTCTCAGGGTGCAAAGAGAAGGAGATCTATAGGATACCTGAGTGTATTGGTCAGTCCATGCAGGAGGTAAAAGTGGGCATTACAATACTGAATACTGCAAGGGGAATAGTTTTGCTTGTTTGCTTTTTGCCCCTGTGCCTGATTCCAAATTACATCAGTCATGAGTGAAATAAACATAACTTACACCAGAACATTTAAAGAGCTCAGAATTTTAACCTTATTGGGGTTAATTTTTGGTTCTGTGCATGAGCAGGTCTCCTAGCACCCACACACACTTCTGGGACTCTAGCACTATAAAACAAGCCCTGCTGTGAGCGGGCATCCTAACTGACCCAGCAGTTCTGAAAGTTTACAAGACAGAACATTATGCTGTATGCTGTGTGCCTCCAAGAAATATAATTACCAAAGTCTGAATGAAACTTTATTGTTGTGTATTGTATTGATAAATATATCACTGTTCCAAGTGGCATTGTGAGCCATGTTCTAGCTTTATATCCACAGAACAGGAAGAGAAGCTAATTCCAGTAACACAAAAAATTTTACCTGGTCTGCAATAGTTGTCCATTCATATTTAACAGCCTGAGACTCAAAATTGTGCTTGTTTGTTTTGGTGTATCAAAACTTACACCACAACATTTAAAGAGCTCAGGATTTTAACATTACTGGGGTTAATTTTTGGTTCTGTGCACTAGCAGGTCTTGTAGCACCCATGCACACTTCTGGGACTCCAGCCCTATAAAATAAGCTCTACTGCGAGTGAGTATCCTAACTTACACAGTAGTTCTGAAAGTTTACTGGACAGAACATTGTGCTGTTTGCTGTGTACCTCCAATAAATATAATTATCAAAGTCTGAATGAAACTTTATTGTTGTGTATTGTATTGATAGATATATCATTGTTCTGAGTGGCACTGTGAGCCTTGTTCTAGCTTGACATCCACAGAGCAAGAAGAGGGGTTAATTCCTGTAACAGGAATAATTTGACTTGGTCTGCAATAGTTGTCCATTTATTTTCAACAGCGTGAGACTCAAAATTGTGCTTATTTGTTCTGGTGTATCATAACTACACCAGAACATTTAAAGAGTTTAGTATTTTAACATTACTGGGGTTCATTTTTGGTTCTGTGCATGAGCGGGTCTCCTAGACCCACACGCACATCCGGGACTTCAGCACAATAAAAAAAAGCCCTGCTGCGAGCAGGGCAAGCTGAGTGGGGTGAGCACAAATCAGTGCATGAAGACACACGCAAAGACCCACTCAAAGACACGTTCATATAGTACAAGTCTTGCATGCCTAGTGAGTTTAGTGAGTGCCAGAAAAACATAATTAAGTGACTAGAACATAGGTATAGTCTTGAAAAATGTAAGTTTATAAAGGTGTACCTAGTATTTAAGGGAAAAGTAGTGGTGCACAGAAAGTATATATAAGCAGATTCTGCTACTAGAAATATGTCTAATCCTGTAAATACATACCTATTTGTACAATGGCTCTACAACTAGTAACAACACTGGAATCTGCTTAATCCAATGTGTGTCTTGTTTCATGTACAAACCAATACAACTGCAGAACCATTACTGTGTGGTTTCATGTGACAAATGTAAACAAAATAAAGACATGTTAGGAGAAATAAATGCATTTAATGACAGACTGAAGGCATTGGAACAGACTCAGCAACAAATGGTACTGAGGTATAATGAGCTGCAAAATAAACAGGCTAATGATATAAATAATGCACCAGATGGCTCAGTTAAACAGTTACAACATTCTTCTTTCCCATCCCCTCCCTCAGAATCTACAGTACTAATGGCAGTACCGCCTCAAGCACTAATCAAATAACTACAAATAAAAAATGGATAAAAAATGAAATAAAAAGAGAAGCAGAGAGTCAGATAGTAATGAAAATCTAGAGGATGACTGGTATCTAGTTCAAGCTGCAAAAACTGCAAAAAAAGGAAGAAAATCTGGCCAACATCAGATACCACTCTTAAACCACTTTGACCCACTTACCAGTTTACCTGAAGATCCTATGTTACCTATCATTAACTCAGTACCAGATGATAATCAGGAAACTATGAATTTAACTGAAAATACTTCTACTACAGATGGAGCATTAATGAATATATCCCAACAGAACAATAGTGAGGGACCCCACTTAACACAATTTGAGGCTGAACCTAACACCAACACCATGTCAGTTGACCAAACAATCAATAAAGAAATGTATGTACCTGGAGATTCAATAATACAACATCTGGACCGTATTATATGTGAACCAGAGAAAGCCACTAGAACACTATCCAGTTTTAGTGGAGCCAGGATACAAGATGTTACTTACACATTGGATAACATATTAAATAAAGCTCCAACAAACTCCTTAGTGATCACTCATGTAGGAGTTAACAATAAATTCTGAGAATCATTACAACAAATAAAACAGGAATTTGTTAATTTAACAAATAAGATTATTCATCTTGGTTGTATTCCAGTAATCTTGGAAATTCTCCCCATCCCAAGAGATTCAAATATATAACATAAAAAAATAAAAGAAATCAATAACTGAATTAGGGCATGGAGTTTGAAACAATATTTATTATGCATAACACATTGGGAATCTTATGTTGAGAATGACAGACTTTATTGTTTGGATGGATTCCATTTAAATAAAAATGGAAATAAACTTCTAGCAGAACAGATAATAACTTGTATCCAAAAAGTTTTAAATGCTTGTGGGGAGGGGGGGTAGTTCAATCAAACTGTAACAATATGTTTACCCAGCAGATTTATTTTAATAATTCTAACAGACTAGCAGAAAGGAAAACACAAAACAATATTAATCAACTGATACAGAAAGATTGAACGGTCTCCAAAAGGGAACAAAAGATAATGCTCCTCAATGCCAGAAGTTTGCAAAATAAAATAGAAGAATTAGAGTACACTTTATCTGAATATAAGTTTGACATATGTGCAGTAACTGAAACCTGGTTTACTAATGGAGATTGGAATGTCTGGATCTCTGGTTATAACCTGTTTAACAAGAATGGAAAAACTATGGGACGTGGGATAGCTCTCTTTGTAAAATATAATATTAAAGTAATAGAATTAGATAATATTACAAATACCAATCTTGAACTAAGTTGGTACCAGTTAAATATATCCACTACTCCACTTAAAATAGGACTGGTTTACCTCCCACCCAACTATACTGCAACAGGAAATGTCTAATTAATGTCAATATTAGAAACCTTAGATATCACTGGTGTGAGTATTATAATGAGAGATTTTAACTTCCCTGGTATCTCCTGGCAATCATACTTAGGACAAAATGCAGTTGAAAAAAGATTCCTTGAAGTTCTTACACTATTAAATTTAGACCAACTAATAGTTATGCCAACCAGAGGCAATAATATATTGGATTTAGCACTCACTAATATGCCTGAAAACATTAATAACACAAAAATCCTGCCACCACTCTTGGACAGCGGCCATAATAAGATATATTATGAGTACATAACTAAACAACAAATTACAAAAGGTAAAACACTTTTTAAGGATTTTTAAAAATGCAGATTATAATAGAATTAAGCAATGCCTAAATACAAAGAACTGGAAATGGGACTTAGAAGGAAAATACCTAATTGCAGCATGGGGAGCTTGGCAAAAGCATATAGATTGCTGTGGGTACCCACAAGATGCAAATATCAAAAATCAAAATGAACCCCTCTATTGTGGAACACCAAAGTTAAAAAATTACTAAGAAAGAAACAAAAATACTATACTAAGTATAAAAAAGCCCCAACCAGTATAAACTAATTTAAATTCAAGCAATTAACCAAAGAAACTAAAAATAATATTAAAAACTCAAAAAACCAAACTGGAGGAGAATCTAGTGGCACAAGTCAAAGATAACAAAAAGCAATGTTTTACTCATATAGGATCACTTAAGGAAAAACAACCAGTAGTAGGCCCCCTGCAAACATTTGCTGGAGTGATTACTGATGAAACACATAGGGCTAATGTTTTAAATGACTACTTTCTTAGTGTTTATAATAAAAAAGATTGTTTAACACTCCAGATCACAGAAACTAAAACTCCCCTCGTACCATTTACTAAAAAAGAAATCAGATTGTATACAAAAATTAAAAACTTGTAGTGCTCCAGGATCAAATAGAATAACTAATTTGTTCATAAAAATGTTGGTCAATGAACTAGCTGAGCCATTAACATTGCTATTCAATATTTCCCTACAAGAGAGCAAAGTATTAGAGGATTGGAGATTGGCTATACTTACCCCTATATTTAAAAAGGGTAATAAAGCCCATGTTGCCAGTTACAGACAAATCAGTTTAATGTCGGCCCTAGGAAAAATTATGGAAAGATTACTAGTTAAACGGCTACTAGTACATATTGAAGAAACAGAAGCTAGGGACATAACACAGCATGGCTTTGTTACTGGAATGTCTTGCTTAACTAATTTCATCCATTTCTTCAAGCCAGTAAGTGCAACGCTAGACACAGGTATACCAGTGGATGTGGTATTCTTGGACTACGCTAAGGCCTTTAACAAGTTATCCCATTCAACATTACTGAAACAATTGTGCAACCTGAAAGTACACCCTAACATAATTAAATGGGTTGAGTCTTGGCTAATGAATAGATCCCAAAGAGTGTCAGTTAAGGGCCATTATTCTAGACCTGGCTGGGTTACCAGCAGAGTCCCTCAGGGCTCCGTTGTGGGTCCTATTCTTTTTAATATCATGATAGCAACCTTACAGCCAACTAATAACATCTGGCTCTATAAGTATGCAGATGACTGCAAGGCAGGGGGATATGTACCAACAATACATGGTGTTAGTATGTTTCAGATGAATTTTGACAAAATAGCTTTCTGGGCCAAAGCTAATAAGATGGAATTTAACATCGAAAAATGTAAGATTATGCATTTTGGAACTAAAAATCCTATGTACACATATACAATTGACAACATTTCTATAACAGAAGCCAATGAAGAGAAAGATCTTGTGGTGTTAATTTCTGATGACCTCTCTTTCATCAAGCATAGTCAAGAAACTGTTAAGAAATGCCAAAAACTTACAGGGTGTATATTAAGGAAATTAAAAGTAGAAATAAGGATGCCATACTTCCTCTTTATACTACACTAGTACGTCCACACATGGAGTGCTGTGCACAATTTTGTGCTCCACAAGATATTAAATCCAGAAAACTGATAGAAAAAGTACAAAGATTTACAAAAAAAATTTAGGACAACCAGAAATCTAAGATATGGTAACAGACTGGGAAATCTGAATTTATACTCATGTAACTAGAGAAGTATAAAGGGAGAGATGTATTTAATCTTTAAAAACATTAAATATCCTTACAAATTAAATACTATTGGGTTGACTAGACACATGGGAAGAGAACAAACTAGATCTCATGCACTTAAATTAATAGATGATTAACCTGTTACAATATGAAGAAGTAAATTCTTCACACAAAGAGTCATCAATAATTGTAATACACTGCCAAAAGATATAGTTAATCGTGACACCATGGATACATTTAAAAAAAGCTTGGATAAGTATATGGGAATCATAAAGTTTTTTTCCACCACTGAGGTGGTGGTGGTGAGTTCATTTAAAGGCCATGGCTCAATGAACTCATATTCAATCTATGAATCTATGAATCTATGAAACAGAACAGTAAATTATAAAAGGGCAAATATAAATGTCCCCAATTCAGTTTTTATGCACTATATCCCCCAAGCCATTTGCCATACTGAACAAAACAATATAACATTTGAAATCTAGATTATATAGCATTTAAATTATACTAATAGTTTATAAGATATGATAAAGCACACAGTATGTGCACAAAACTTTTGAGGTATGGTGTGTTGCCTCTGGACATCTGCTATTTGGTTTGCTATCACTCTTCATGAATTTTTATTGTGTTGTGAACACATGTTTAATCAATTAATAAAATAATTTTTCATTTTGAAAAGTGTTTAATGGGTGCCCTTTCATGCCATGTGTGTGCACTGTTGGTTTGTTTTGTCAGCTTAGTTCTTTATGTGATGCACCATGTCCACCCGTAGTGGCTTTTTGTTTTGTTTATATGTTACAATATGATTTTTCAAAATCATGTTGCATCACCATTGAATACAATGGAGTGTGATTTTTAAGAAAGCTTATCAAGAGATTAAGGCTTTGATATGTAAGGCTGATATACCAATTGTATCTTGGAGAAGGAGGAGGTAGTATCAAAAACAGACTCCTATGCACTGGGTCCCTCCCATCTCTTGTATTAATCACCTTCCCACTCATCATTGTTAGTATTGCCCTTATTGGCAGTTGATTATTTTTAAGCATAGTGTGATGCCCACCAGTGTCAAGAAGTGATTCCATTTTCCCATGACTTCCATGTGCCAGACATGGTTAGCATATTGCCCAACTCTTATCCAATTAATCAATAATAAAGTAGTCCCACATTATTTATTTTGATGGATGTCAATAACTGTCTTTCGTGGAAGTGGGAAGTTATGTCTCGACAAGTACTTTCTCTGGTTATGTTGCCTATGACTGTTTTTTTGGACATCTTGCCCAGGGGGTGGGAGAGATGGGAAGATTACCTATAATATCAGTGTCAGTGTTCCTGTGCAATTTTTGCTATCATTATCCCTAAGTTGACCAGTAGGATGCAATATTGACTCTACCGTTATACTTGCTGACTGTTACTCTTTTTTGGGTGAGTCTACAATGCCAGTTCAACAAAAAGTTTGTTGACGAGTTTAACAGTGATGGATTTAGGTTGACCGCAGATTGTGGTTGGCATACATTTGTCAGGTGAACTGTCTGTTTTTGGGGAGGGCTTCTCCTCATGCTGGGTGATCTGCCCAACATACCCCCTGGATTTTAGGATTATCAACTCTGAGTTAAAGTTGATTCAAGGAGGGGGTTCAGGACTGAGGAAAAGAGTGTTGGGGTCCCAAGTGGACTTTATAGAAATCTGTTGATGTCGTAAGCATCAACACGATCACTGTAAAAGTTTTGCTGCATCATCGGCATACCTTTTTAGATTGATGTTCTCAGGAGGATTCTGTTGCCTCATCATCATCATCATCATCATCGCACTCAATCTCATCTACTTCTTTGTTGGTCTCCTAAGATTCACCATTGTCTCTTAATAACCATTTCCCCAACTGCCATCCACTCCTTACTGTAGGTGTATGAACTGTTGTGAGGGTTGGCTAGAGCTCAATGTTCCTGCCATCAACTTGCATCTGTCATGTGGTGCTGAATGGCATGTACTGTGACCTATCACTTCTGCTGGTGATAGCCTATTATTTTCAATCTTCTCATCATAAAACTGAAGCCCCTCTGCCTTGACTATTTCTACCTCTACCCCTTTCTTTAGCCCCCTTCTTTTATACCACAATATAGTGTGGTGCTTCACAGTACTACACAACCAACTCAGAATGTTGTCTATCACAGCCACAAAGTGTTTAAAATATTATTTATACTTTAAAACAAAGAGGTGCTGTGCCTTTTGCTTCAAATATATGCTAATATAACTTGGACTGTTGTCTGGCACTGCCCACAAATATTTTTATATAAAAAATAAGTAAACAAAAATCAGATCACTTTCAAAATCACAGATATGGTGGCCAGTGGCACCTCACAATTAGTGTTTAGCACCACAGAACATAAAACAAAAAACTCTACTTAAAAAAAAATACATTAAAAGTTGAAAACATTTACTCCCAAAAAAAACTGAATCATGGAGCTGACCTGATCTTCCTATTAAATTCAGCTCTGTTACATTTAGATCTGATCAGGTCAGATGAAAACCTTCTCAGATCCCTTCTGCAATGTGTCAGAACTCAGCAAATATTTCTGCAGCAATTATTATTTTTTCAACCTAATATTACTTTGTCCTGCAATCAGAGATATATATTGATCTTCTTCTGCTCTCTATCTCTGACTTCAAAAGAAAGCATCCCAACATTCTCTAGCACACTGTACCATATGACCCTACAGTTAGAGAGTTGATCTCCTGTTAATGAGTGCATGGTAATAAAACAGAGAACTCAAATGTCCAAAGTACAAATACAAAGGTACACTTATTTCAGTAAGCCATCCCAATGAGCAAAATCTTATATGAATATATTGTATACTGTAATAAATAAAGTTCCTGAATAAAGGCAATGCAATAGCTGATACAGTATCTTCTGACAGCTCGATAAAGTGAACAAGAATGTTTTTCAACTTGTAATAAAAGCATTATTTTTAACAAATGAAGTAAGTTTTAATTTCTGCTGTTATCATACTGGTCATCAAATGGAGATGGTAAGATAATCCATGGTATCTCTATAATACCCAAGATAATTTCTTTGTTTAAATGATTGTAATTTATAACCAGGAAAGGCACACTGAGTAATGGGAGCATGTTTTCAGGTGTGGCCAGGAAATGGGGGGGGGGGGGGGGCATTGGACAAATCTTATTGGTTGATAAGGGACTGTTGTCCAGGACACAGGAAAAACTCCCCTACCCTTATATAACATCTTCTACCTGGACTCCACCATAGATGTAAAGGAGGGCCTTCAATTTAACTTCTCATCCAATGCAGTGCAACTGAACAGTTCAGCACCCCTTAGTGTTGCAGTACAGTGTTATTATTGGGCATTAGCCTAAGTTCTTGGTGTTAGATTAGAACCCATAACCTTTTGATCTTCTGGCCCCAGAGGCAAGCATCCAATCTATAGTTTGCACCACAAAATATGCTGTACTCTCTAGAGGCATGGAATGTTCTTGTTGTAGCTTGATGTGCCAGGGAGACTGTCTCAACTCGTCAGATTGATTATGACTACAAATAAGTTGATTATATCCACTTTCCATGTCTGTATGGAGTTCTGAAGTTTTTTTGTTTGTTAGTTTGTTTTGCTGTGCAGTGTGCTAGTTGTTGGAAGCACGCTGCTCAGATACCACACCCAGCCTCAGCTTCTTGACGCAGCCTTCTATTTGTCTATGTATTTAAAGCATGAATGTTATGCAGTGGACTTCACTTAAGTGCACATCAGATAAGTGCGGATCCTAAATGGCAACTGACAGCACTAAGATCTCCAAGCTCAAGTGGGGTCTAGCCCCAATTTGCACTTCGTGTGCAAAAACTTTCTTTTTTACTTACTGCTTACTTCAGTGTAATCTGTTGTATCAGACTAATTCTGCTTACCTGTAAGCTGTCATTTTCTGTAACTACAAATTCCAGAATCCCCTGCATCTGACATCAGAGGAGGGCTGCAACATTGAGAAATTCATTATCCTGCAGTGTATGTTAGAGCTTTTATAACTGCCGATGAAATGTTTAACAGTCCTGTTGTTCCCCTTAGGCTAAATACAGTACTCTGGGACTGTACTTAGCCAAGAGAAGATAGTGGGACCAGGAAACAAAATATTTTTATTTCAGAATTTTCAAATATTTATGAAATGCATACTGTATGGTCTCTAATCAGCAGGGCCACCCAGCTTGGGACTAGACGTACTTTGCCCTTTCTGAAATTCAGTTGCTGTAGCCTTTGATTTTAAAGGCAACATCAAAGCATGTTAATAAACGAAGAGGAAAAAAATGAGAGCCAAAGTGGGAGGCAGGGGAGAAAGGCAGGCTCTGGGAACAGCAATACTGATGGCGTCTGACAGTCAGGAGGCATCCCAGCCTGCATGAACAATTACCTTAGGGAGTGGAAAATGCACTACAGGGACAGGCTGCTTCTGTGCTAGGCACAGGTCACTAGTTTGTTTGCCCTGAATGTGGGGTTAGAGTGGTACATTTCACAAGCACATCGGTGCAACTGGCAGATATAGGTACTGCACACTGCAGTACTACTCTATATGATTCAGGGGATTCTGACCTTTCAAACATGATGTTTCTCTGTCACCTCTAAATTCATTTAATTCCCCCATATAGCATATTCTATATTCAAACTCTAGTGCCTGTTTATTCATAGGAATCATTTTCAAATAGCATGGCCAAGGGATATAAAGAATTCTGTTGCAAGGGATATCACATAATGGTTCAATTGGAAGGTATAGCCAAATGCAAGTGAGCTGAGTTATTGAATAGTATCACAATGACATACATAGTAACATAGAAAGGTAGACAGGGAGGGGACATGGACTTTATCTTGTCCACCCATCTGCTGTATCATTGTGATTATATCTGGTAATGTAAGAGTGCTGTGTAACCCCCTGTGCAGCAGGATAGCATAGTCTGCAGAATGAAACATAGGCTTGAAAACAAAGAGACCAAGGTTCCAATCCAACCAGTCACTTACTCATTGTGTGATCCTGAGCAAGTCCCTTAATCTCTCAGTGCTCCAGTCTATCTAGATGTAAAATTGTGTAAAAACAGGACCCCATTAAACATAGATCTTTCATCTCAGATTGGCTATTCCTGGTATACATACTGTAAAAAAATGAATGCTATTTTCCATCAGGAATATATCATGTCTCATGCTGAACATTGACTCATTAGGTAGGATATTACATGGTTATCACCATTTCTGCTAAGTAAAAGATCTTGATATTGCCATGCGAAGGAGAGCGAGAGAGAGACTAAGAAGTATAGAGATATACTTTAACAAAATGGACAACAAACTGAAAACATCAATTGGAGTGTCAACTTCAAAACATTTTGCTGGAGAAGTTCTGAACCCCACAATGACTACTGGGAAAAGTATGTGGTCCCTCTGCTGAAGCTTTGTTGCAAGCTAAACAAAGAAGCACTTCACTATGCTGAGACACTGTCCAGCACCAGAATTCTTAAACACAGCTCTGAATCCAGTAGGAGGTTGTGTAGAAAACCTGTGATGGGCTTCATATGATCAACCAGAAAAAGATGTGGCTGACAGATGGTATAATGAAATTAAAAGTTACAGTTTCACAAGCCAAGGCTTTTCTTCTGGCACAGGCCACTTCACCACAATGATATGGAAGAGCTAAATGAAGATGGCTAAGTGGAAAGGCTACAGTCAGCAATGACTCCATGATTGGTGGTGCAAGATTTTTTCCAGGTGGCAATATCATAAACCAGGGATTCTTTGAAGAGAATGATGCACCTCCAAAGAAAGCAAACAAACAAAACAAAAAAAAAAACAAACAAAAAAACGACTATGAAGCAAACTGTACCTAAAAAAGGGCTGATAATGGGAAAACACGTGAAAGCAGAATCAATGACCAGTTTTGAAATGTGACACCTCTCAGTGGAAGAAACTTCACTTAGGAATGCCAGTCTATAAAATAATTGAAACCACATTGAGAACATCAAGTGACAGCATTAACACAGGTTGTATTTTAGCACAGAAATGTTGCACTTTGTCACTGGTCAGAAACTGTTTTTTAGGCATTATATAAAATGACATGCAAATAACTCAAATTATGATAACCTGAGATTCCACTGTAAGCTGTGATACAGAATGTGTAAATGATGCTGTTCTTGGTATTTACTTTCTTTTTTGGTGGGGGGAGTGTAAACAACTTTCTGAAGTTACTATATACCCTCCGGAAGCATGCCAGCATTATTAGTGCCTTTCCTGCTGCCCTATCATATTGGCACCAGACTTTCTGATTGTCTGAAATGGTTAGCCCCAGGTCTCTTTCCTGTTCTGTCTCTTCCAGCTCTTCCCCAAGACGTCAGTATTTTACTTTTGGGTTATTACACTCTATATCCTATATGCATAATTCTGCATTTTTTTGTGTTGAACCATAGCTGCCACCTTTCTTCTCATTCCTCCAGCTTGGCCAAATCCTCCCTCATATCCTCCACCCCATTTCTGCCTTATCATCCCTGTTACTACATAACTTCATTTCATCCACATAGAGACATGTCTTCCCCGATAGACCCTCTGTGATGTCTCCAGTGTATATGTTGAAAAGTATGGGTCCCAATACAGACCTTCTGGGAACCCCACTCATCACCTTCTCTTCTTTTGAGTGCACCCCATTCACTACAATCCTCTGAGTCCTCCTCTTGATCCAATCCCCTACCCAGATCATGAGCTTGCTCCCAACTCCCAAGCTGTTTACCTTGACTATCAGTCGGGAGGAAGGAGGTGATCCTGCCACTATAAAAAAATTGTCAGACCACACATGGAATATGGGATACAATTCTGTAGGCCATACCAGCAAGGGGACAAGGACAGGCTAGAAAGGGTCCAGAGAAGAGCAACCAAAATGGTGTGGGGGCTGCAGGGGAAGTCATATGAGGAGAAGCTGGGGGAACTAGATCTGTACACACAGGAGGAGAGGAGGGAGAGGGGGATATTGTGGAGACATTCAAGTACTTGTAGGGCATAAACAGGATGAGGCTTGACATCATCTACAAAATGAGTAAGAACAATTCCAATAGGGGCATACCTACAAACTGGAAGGGGGCAGAATCAGGGAGGCATCAGGGAGAGATTCTTTACTGAGAGTGTGGTACAGCCATGGAACAAGCTGCCAGAATGGGTTGTGGGGTGGATACAGTTGACAACTTTAAAAGAGCATGGGACACACACATTGGCCTAGCAGGCAGAGGCAGGCTGGAAAGGGGTCTTCCGGGGGGAGGGTTATGAGCATACTAGATGGGCTGAGGGGTCCTTTTCTGCTGGTAGATTTCTATGATTCTATAGTTCTATGAATTTCATTTTGAGTTCATCTCAGTGACATGTTGGACTTGATTTGAAATTGGTACACTGAATGGAAACTATATTTAAGTATACCATACAGTATGATTAGTCTTCTTTAGTGTTTTTAAAAGGACTGCATGAACTACTTCTGCCAACTAGTCTTAGAGGGTGGATAGTCCACATTTACTTCATTAGGATAATGTGACACCCCTTCATGCACCACCCCAGATGCCTGTTTCACAAAGACATTCCTCACAAATATGCAGAAGCAGAGTTCTCTGTATACAAGGTTTTAACATTTTTATTTATTTATTTAAAGGTTGATGACTGGGTAGGCCTGCTGAGACACACAAGTCCCTTTTTCAAGGGTGACCCGGGGAATAAACACATTCCAAGCATGGTGAGCAAAGACAGTATTGCACAGAGGCATATATAGAGGAAATAAATATACAGCATATATACAGGATGTCAGGAGCAGGCCAAAATTACAGGTGGAATTTATATAAATAATAATACATGATCAGGTAGTAAGTTCAAAGATATGATAAAACCACATTGAATGTCAGGAACAGACAACATTTACTGGTAAAACGTTAATGAAAAAAATACATTGTATGTGGAGTTGTCTGATTTTCTTTGTAGAGCAAGAGAACATTTTTGCTGAAGAGATTAGTGAAGAAAAAAGAGAAATTTAAAAGGGATAAGCTGGTTGAGCTCCCACTTTGGAGCAAGATTTTTTTTAAGTACAGTACAGTACATGGTCAGCATTTGTATATCCTGAACAACTCCAGTACCAACAAGGTGTCAGTTGCTTTGGCTTCTCAGAAGGAACTAGAAAGGGAAAGGATCAGATCTGTTCCAGTACAGTAGCTTCTTCTTGTTGTTTTTTTACATTGTTTCTTGTGTATTTTACTTAGTAGAAGGTTATTTATTTTCTTTCTTACTACTTCTAAAGGGCTGGCAGGGTATTGTTTTGGGGCTGTAGGAATTTTGAAACCTGTTTTGGTGGCTATAAGTGGGCTGCTTTGTTTGATGTTTCACTGTGTAGCAGGCTGCATTATGAAGGCCTATTTCTTCTGATTTAAAACCTATTTGGTTTGATGTAATTGGGGCTGTTTCTTTGAATTGGAGACCTATATCTTCTAATTTCAAGCCTATTTTGAGGTGTTGTTGGTGAAGCTGTTTGAATTGCAGACTTGTTTCTTTTGGTAGCAAACCTATTTGGGGGGCTTTGAGTAGAATTGTGATTCATTTTTTGCTGGCTTCACTAGCTGAAAAGGTTAGTGCATAGTGGGGGAAGGGTGCTAATGGTCTGACATGGGGCCTCAGCTACCTGATTGTTTCTGGAAGACTTGGGCTGGTCCCACCCCCAACCCCTCACCCCACCTGCCCCTGCTCCTTGATTTCCTTTATACCAGGGGTTCTGACATCACTTCCTAAAAAAGGGCAAAGGATATGCACCTGTCATAGCAGAAGCAGGCATCCAGGAAAGGAACAGCAGTGAGTGAAGAGGTGACTGCTATCTCAGGGAAGGGAAGTAACTGCAAATCAAGGAGCTTTCACTGTTACTTCTTTGCATTTCTATTACATTGTGGAAAGGAGGAGTAGGAGTTTGAAGAAGGTTGTGCAATAGCTACTTAAAGTCTCTTTTTGGGTGTAGATAGGAAGGATAGGAAAGTAGTTGCTCAATCTAGCTAAATGTGTACAACAAAGGGAGTAAGGGAAATTAAGAAAAGAATGATTTTCACTGATGGAGGGGGGAGAGGGGAGACTTGGGATAGTGTTTGGTATCCTTAATCTGGAAGTGTGGGGGTCGCTGGTGGACAACAACAGCAATGGGAAGGGTGATAGGCTGCAACAATTGCAGTGCACCAATCTTTCTAAAAATTGCCTGGAGTGTGGGAAGATGTTTAGTGTGCAACCACATAGAGAAACTTAGAAAGGAGATTGAGGGTCTAAAGGAGGAACTAAGACAGGCAAGGCAGACTGGGGGTGGGTTTAGCCCAATACTGGACTCCTGGGAGGAAGGAGGGGAGATGAGGGAGAGTGATTTGAGCAAACAGTGGAGAGGAGAGGGTCAGAAGAAGGAAAGCAGATACAAAGGGGCCCAGGCCAGGAAGAATGATTGCCGGAGAAACCAGGTTAGGAGACAAAAGACAAATGGAAGGAGGAGATAGGGACTTGTGAGGGGAGGTGAAGAAGTGGTGAAGAATTGGCAAAAGAAGTGGAGTGGAAAAAGAACAGGTTACTATGAAGAGAGAGGGAGCAGGCATTTGTGAAGGGTCTTCAGAGGAAGAAAGAGGAGGAGGGAAATTATGAAATTAGAGGAGTAATTGATAAATGCCTGGACCAAACCGGAGTGGAGGGAAGTTCTGCTGGGAGAATTGCAATACGGGCCAATGGGGGAAATAATGTACAGGAGGAAGAAGAGGAGCCAGGAATGAGAGAGGGAGATAAATGGAAGCAAGCAGGGAAAAAGGGAAAAAGAGGGGTGGAATCTTAGTGCTGGGGGACTCAATACTAAGATGAGTCAGGTGGGGTAGCAAGGGGGAGAGGCATAGTCACATTTGGGTGGAGGCCATGTCAGGAATGACCAGTAACTTTTTCAGAGAAACTTTCAGTGCCCAATGCAAGCACAACAAGAAAGCTGAGAAAAGAGGAATTTAATGGATGGCTAAGAACCTGGTATTGTGCTAAAGGGTATGGGCTGTTGGGGAGGTGGGGAGGGACCTGGGAGAACAGTAGTCTCTATGCCAAGAGCAGACTACACTTGAGTGAGAAGGGAAAGAAAGTGTTGAAACAGAGGATGGTGGAGTACATAGAGGAAGTTGGGAATTTAAACTAGGAGTGGGGGATGGCAATTGGGCAACAGACATGCAGAGACCACAGGTTGGGAAACCATATGAGCTTACCCCCCATAACAGTGACAAAGGACAAATGGCAAGTACCATTGGTGATGCTAGTAAAGGAGGGCAGGACGGGGGGAAAGGGTGGAAGGTGGTTACCTTTAATGCTAGGAGCCTTGGGAGGAAAACTGCAGAGTTACAGGTGCTCATGGCAGAGGGAGAGGTGGACATTGCAGCCATCACAGAAACATGGGCCACCCAATACAATGACTGGGACCTGTCTGTACCAAGGTACAGGTTATTTCTTAGGGACAGGGTGATTGGGAAAAGAGGGAGTGTGGCACTATATGTGAAGGAAGGACTGAAGTGTGTAAGGGAGGAAGGGGAGGAGCATAGTATGGAGTCACTTTGGATGCAAATCCAGGATTCCAAGAATAGGACTCTCAGAATGGGAGTGGTGTACAGGCTGCCATCTCAGATGGAGGAGTTAGACAGGGAACTAGCTGGACAGATCAGGAGGATGTGTGAGAAGGGTAGTGTGGTGATTTGGGGGGACTTCAACATGCCAGGAGTGGACTGGAGTACCCCAACAGCCAGGAACAGAAAGGAGCAGGTACTGCGGGATGCCTTCCAGGACAGCTTCCTGCTGCACATGGTCAGTGAACCAACCAGGTTAGGGAATACCCTTGACCTTGTGCTGGCAAATGGGGATTTTGTGAGAGAACTTACAGTGGAGGAACCACTGTCAGGGAGTGACCACCACTCAGTATGGCTCACATTGGATATGGGCAAGAAAGGAGCGGAATCTTGCACAAGAGTGCTGGACTTCAGGAGGGCTGACTTTGGGAGAATGGGGGAAGTGGTAAGAGGGTGCCTGGCCAGAATTAAATCTAGTATGGACACTAACCAGAGGTGGGAGCTCATAAAGCTGGGGATAGTGGAGGCAACCCAAAACCTGCTGCAAAGCCCAGAGCAAGAAGGCTAGGGCTAGGAAACTGAGCTGGTTGAGCAAGGAGATCATGGAAAAGGTAAAGAGGAAAAGAGCTGCCTCTAGGAGGTACAAGAAAACAGGGAGGGGGAGGACAGGGAGGAGTACTTGACGGAATCGAAGGAGGTGACAAGGGCAGTAAGGGGAGCCAAGGCATCTACGGAACTCAGGCTGGCACAAAGCATTAAGAAGGGTGGAGAAGGACTCCTTTAGGTACATCAGGGAGAAAAGGAGCTGTAAGGACGACATAGTAAGGATTAGGAAGGAGGGGGGTTGGGTGGAAGCAGGGTGCGTTAAGGCAAAAGCACTAAATGATTACTTCTGCTCAGTATTTACTAAGGCGAAGAGGTGGGTGACACCCAATGGGGAGGAATGGCAGAAATAGGGGGGAGGTGACAGATGGGGAAATCATGGAGGGCAGAGCACGGGAGGGTTTGAAGGCACTGAGGGTGGACAAGGTGCCAGGCCCAGATGGCATCCACCCAGGGTACTGAAGGAGCTGGCAGAGGTCCTTGCAGGACCTTTTGGCAGACCTATTTAATGCCTCACTACATTCAGGGTGTGTACTTCAGGACTTGAGGATGGCTCATGTGGTGCCCCTCCACAAGAGTGGCCCCAAGGATGAACCGGGAAACTACAGACCAGTGAGCCTCACATCTATAGTGGGTAAACTAAAGGAAGCTATCCTGAAGGAAAGGCTGGTGGCCCTCCTAGAGGCCAAAGGACTACAGGACAGCAGTCAGCATGACTTCATACATGGCAGATCCTGCCAAACCAACCTGGTGGAGTTCTATGACTTGGTAACTAGGCAACTGGACAGGGGCCATGAAGTGGATGTCCTGTATCTTGACTTCAGTAAGGCATTCGACTCAGTGCCGCATGGAAGGCTTGGAAGTAAGTTAGAAGGCACGGGGGGTGAAAAGCTGGTGAGATGGATAGGGAATTGGCTTCAGGAAAGGCAACAGAGGGTGGTGGTGGGTGGGGAGCTCTCACACCTAAGGGTAGTGATGAGCGGTGTTCCACAGGGCTCGATGCTGGGACCAGTGTTGTTTGGGATATTCATTGCAGACATGTCATTGGACATCAAGAGCAAGATCAGTCTGTTTGCTTATGATACCAAGGTAGGAGCAGTGGTAGATGACCTAGGGGGATGGCAGGGGTTGCAGGATGATCTGGCAAAGCTTGAAACCTGGTCAGACACCTGGCAACTGGGGTTTAATACCAAAAAGTGCAAGATGCTGCATTTTGGGATGATGAACCCAAGGAGGAGTTACCAGCTGGGGGGAGTGCAGCTAACCCAGACAGAGGAGGAGAAGGTTCTGGGGGTGCTTATTACAGGGTCAATGAACAACTCAGCACAATGTAAGAAGGCAGCTGCAAAGGCCAACAAAATGCTGGGTTGTATTGTAAGTGGTATATCCTTGAGGAGGGAAGAGATGATTGTGCCACTGTATAGGTCATTAGTTAGACTGCACCTGGAGTACTGCGTGCAGTACTGGTGCCCGTATCTGAAGAGGGGACATTAAGTTACTGGAGGGGGTGCAGCGCAAGGTGACAAAGATGATGAAGGGGCTGGGCAACTTATCATACGAGAGGAGGCTGATGGAGTTGAACATGTACTCGCTGGAGGAGAGGAGGGATGGGGGGACATGATTGAAACCTTTAAGTACATGAAAGGAATAAACAAGACAGGTACTGAGGAGCAGTTCAAAGTAAGGGAGGGAAGGGACACCAGGGGCCATGATATGAGACTGGAGGGAGGAAGGTTCAGGAGGAAGATGAGGAGACACTTTTTTACAGAGAGGGTGGTGGCTGGGTGGAATCCGTCACCTGCAGAGAAGTGGTATCCAGTAGAAGAGCGGACTGCTTCAAAAGGGAATGGGACAGGACAAGGGGGAGGGTCAATGAAGGTGAAGGGTGGAAGGGAAGGGCAGCTGCAGAATAAGGGGTGCTAGCTGCACATTCAAGCAGACTTGATAGACCTCTAGGCCTTTAACTGCTGGCAAATTTCGTATGTTCGTAAGGTATTGGACTGTAAAGTGATTGGAGCAGGTTCTTCACTTAACATGAAAATGAGATTCAAAATGAACCTGGCCTCAAGAACATTATCTGCAACCCAGCTGTCCATAGCAACTTCCTCTCAAAGAAATTATCAATGCGACTGTGCCCTGACAGCTCATCTTTAAAATTGTCCCTAATCTGTGTCAGTCTTGATTGTTTTTCAATGTTCTTATCATTAAAGCAATTTCATATTTGTAAATCAGTGTAGTTATTCCCAAATGCACATTTTGAATGTTTCCCCTGTATTTTTCTACACAGCTGGACAGCATGCCCTCCTGTTCTTCTTGCATTCACTCAAATACCAAGATAAATGTTGCATGATCAGAACATATGTTTTTAACTTTTGCCATTCCCAATAGCAGGTAAAAGTTTATTGATTGGTCATTGACCTAGACAATTAAAATAGTCATGCTTTCATGTATATAAGAAAACCTCTTTAAAACATATTTTTTATAATACAATCCCCTCAAAATTTCCACCACACTCTTTAAATATATATAATTTAAAAACATAATTTAACAGATACATATGTTCACGAACTAACGATTGTGCACAGCTTAATAATAACAGATGTTAGATATTATTTACTATGGTAATGTTGCAACTGTCATTGTTTCATCTACCATTTTATAAAAATCAGAAAAGCATCAGTTTATAGATTTTTTTCTGCTGCTTCTTTACTTTTAATTCTCCTTCGAATATTTACAATATTTACCAAATATCTTGCAGTGGATTTAATAATCATTTCGTCATTTGTTGTGAACAATAATTTCAATAGAAGATCCTGGTCGTCAGATAAAATAGTTTTACAGATTGGTGTAATCCATTTATCTCCAGGCTTTTTATACCATTGACAATGAAAAATAACATGTTTTAGATTTTCAAAACTTGTTTTTGTGTAGCAACACAGTTCGGTGTCTCTCTGTTTCTCCCCCCTATACTGTATCTTGCATCCATAATATTACTGGAAAACAATTCTAACTTGTATATTGTATACAAGTTCCTTTGATTTTGGTCAGAAGGAACCTCATAATAATATCTAAAAAAAATGATTGACATCATTTGTTCTAAACCAGGGAGAGATTCTTAACTTAGAAATGTTTTCCAATTCCTTAAGTTTATAAAGATCCAGTAATCTGGTAGTGATTTAGGGTTGATAACTAAGACTTATTGTGATACCTTTCTCCTCATTTTTCCTGAGAGATTCCAAACCAATGTCCTTCAAAATTTTATATACAGAATTTAGCCAACCTGATTTGAAATGTCCAAGGTTTAACCAATTATGCTTATCCTTCAGACAACAGTAAGTTAGTATATGAGTTTTATGATGTTGAATTTGTATCCAATAATTAACTTTCCTAGCTGCAAAGTATGCACCTAGAGACACTACTCCTAACTCTGCCTTTATAATATACATAGGAACAGACTTTCCTAACCCCAAACTAAAACGTAGTACTTTATTGTTTGGAATTTCAATTTTATTTACATCTCTTGGTTGCCAAATTTCCTCATTGAATAATACCGTGCATTGTACTTCACCTCAATAACTTTTATAAGGGGTTTTATTGAGTTCCCTCCATATTTTTTATTAAACCCATGTAATGAATTTGCTATTTTTTTAAGGTTGGGAGTCAGCTTTTCTGTATGTTTTACCCATTTCCCATCATCAGAAAGTTGAAGGCCTAAATATGTATATTCATTGACTTTGTCCAATATTTTTCCCCAATCTTCCATTTAAATGAATAGTTTTTGACTCCGAAGGACAAGACTTGACTTTTTGAGTCATTGATTTTTAAATCATATTCTTTCGAGAATTTATCCAGAATATTTAATTTGGCCTGTAAACCTGATCGAGTTAGTGAAAATAGCACCAGATCATCTGCATAAGATTTCTGGAGAGTCCATTTTCGAATTCTCCAATTTATTCAGCAATATGTCAATACAGATGCAAAACAAGGTTGGTGCCAAGACACAACCCTGTTTGACACCCCTATTTGTTGGAAAAGGGGCAGATAGTTGTCCTGCTCTACCAATTTTCACTTGTGCCCAAGTATGGGAGTAGAATCCTCTGATAATGGTAATTAACCCTTGTGAGAGTCCTTTTTTTGTCATTATTTCCCATAACTTATTATGGGATATAGTATCAAAATCGGTACTGAAATCTATAAAAGCCACATAAAGATTTTGTTTCCGTAATATAACATATTTTTCAAATAAATGCCAGATCACAAAAGAGTTATCAATGGTTGAATAACCTGGCCGAAATCCTCCTTGGGCCTCTGATAAATCACCTGTTTTAGACATCTGGTCTCTTAACTGGTTTAAAATCAGTCTGGCGAAGATTTTGCCCAAGTGGTCTAAAAGATAGATTGGTCTACACATTACTGGATCAGACCTGTTACCTTTTTTATATATTGAAATTATTATTGCTCCTTTCCAAGATACTGGTAGATGTAATTCTTTACCACATACATTGAATAATACTGTAAGAAGCTTAGCCCATGTTGCCGGGGACTTTAGATAAACCACAGAGGGGATTTGATCTGGCCCTGGAGCTTCATTCAAGTTTAGCAATACAATTGCCTGAAAAACCTCATCAAAATTGAAAGGCACAAATTGATTTGCATCATAATTTAAAGTTATCTGAAAATCGTCACACACTTTACTATAACATTTTTTTGAATAATATAGAATCCAAGACTCCACTGTAATTTATGTGTCAATTTCAAATTTAACTTTATTTTAACCCTTTGCTAGTAGGAGCCAAAAATGATTTATAGTCTTTTTGATTTATGACCCTTAACATTTCTTGCCATTGCTTCTGTTGATTTTCATTCTTTTTTTTGAGTAAGAAGGCCTTATATTTTTCTCTATGTTTATTTAAATGTTTGAAGGTGAGACCTTCACTTTGTGTCTTAACACATCTTAAGATGTTATTAAGTATCTTTTTTTCTTTACAACAATCTTTATCAAACCAAGTTTTTGCTTCTGTATCCAGTCTGAATTGTTTTATATACGGCTTGCTTAATAATAGTCTAATTTCTTCCAGACATTGAGTAACATGCTGAATAATATTTTCACTATCATAAACATGATTTATTGTGTTATCCAGTCTATCTATTATTAAATTATGAATCTGATCAGCTACTACATAATTCCATATGATTTTATTACAGCGTATCTCCACAGTCTGCGGTTGAAAGTGATTGTCACTAGAGCCATAATTTAACTGTTTAGAGAATAACAATAGTGGAAAATGATAGCTGCCCACTTTATCTGTAATTATTAAGGTTTCCCATAGTGGCACGTCCCCATTCCAAAATAAATAATCAATTAGGGATGGCCATCTCATTGAAAAATGGGATTAGTTACCAGTTTTGTCACCTGATAGGCGACCATTTAATGGTACTAAATTGAATGTGTCTAGAATCTTAATTAGATTCTGTCCCATGCTGTTAGTTCTTGTATTCTTTGAACTCCTCACATGAATAGTAGACTCTTTATAGACCCAGTTATGGTACTCACTGTCAGCATAACCATCATAGCTACCTATTCTGGCATTGAAATCACCACAAAGTAGGAGTTCCTCAAAGTCAGAGAGTACCCATCTTTTATGAAGCATGTCTTCTAATTGATCCCATATAGAGTGATCATAATATTTTGAATTTGAGGGAGGAATATAAATGTTTGCTAAACAGAATGAAAAGCCTTTCTTCTTGACTTGTATAATCAAAATATTTTTATTAGAACATATAAATTTTACTTCTGTGTTTTCCTCTATTTTTATTCAAGTGATTAACCCACCTGCTAATCTTTCTTTGCTTGTTTTTTTGTCCCCACAAGAGTGGAACATACTGTAACCATTAAGGAAGATGTCTGAATCTTTATAGTGCCATGTTTCCTGAAGACAGATTATGTCAAAACTCAAAATAAAATCCATCCACTCGATATCAGCTAATTTATTTGTTAGACCGGAAATATTCCATGAAACCAACCCTAACTTTTTTGTTAGAATTCAATCCAGAAGATTGATCTGGTGTATGCAGTCAATCTTCACAAGGTGCTAATTCTTAACATTTGTTGGATGTTACTATGTTGTATGTTATTGCTGAAATTTGTGTTTCTCTAGCTGCCCCCTTTTAAAAACTTTTATTATTTCCCTGAGAAACATTTCTAACAGAATTTGTTGAATTTTCATCATCATCCATCACTAAATATAACCCTAAAGAGTCAAACAAAGCCAAGCTATTAACTAATTTATTATATAAATGTATTTGTTTAACTATTAGGATAATTGTATCACAATGTGCGTCTCCTCTCTTTCTTGCTACCTGCAATGTTTTGAAATCCTCTATTGGAACTTGTAGTATTTGCTCCAGTAAATATTTTACTAACCTTTCCAGCTTTATATCGTCCTCATTCTTAATCCTTTCTACACCATAAAGTTGTAATAGCTTTGGATAATTTTCTTTCTGATGTTCTGATACCTTTTGAGATACAATAGTATTAGGAACATTTTTTGTTTTCCCCAAGTTTTATGTATATACCTGCCTTATCCAGTAATGAGGCCTTCTCCATAATCATGTCTCCTAGTTCTTTTGATTCTAATAAAGCCTCTACATGGCCTAGTCTAGACTCAGATTGCCCTTTTCTCACTTCCAGAATTCTAATGGCATTCTCTGGTATCTTTAATATATGAGAGAAAAGATTAATCAGAATGTTTTTAACTTGAAATCTGTAACTTTTGGGGAAACATTTAGTCCAAAAAAGGAAATTAGAACTGGGTGTGATCTGTTTTCTGGTTTTATTTTGTTCAACATATCTTTATTTATATAAGCCTTCTTATAATATATATAATTTCCTTCTTGCTCTGCTGTCCTTCGGTTCCACAAGCCCAGCTGCAGATATTTACCTGGCACCACAAAGCCGTATTCGCCGTATTTTCCCTGTCACTCTCTGCCTAGCCCTTCACCCCTCGTCAGAGTCTCACACCCTCCCTTACCTGCTTAAACTCCCCCTCACCTTCCCTTCCCTTTCCTTTCCTTCCCCCCTCCCCTCTAAATATGTGCTCCCTCCAGTGCCCTCTGCCCTTTGAAATTGTATGCCTGTACTTGTAAGTGTACCTTTTCCTGTTCTGTATAAACCTGAACTGTCCTATCTTGTATCACTGTAACTGTGTTCCCGGTCGTGTTTGAAAATATTGCACCTGTTGGCTAGTGTAATTCACCGTTAACAAAAATTAAATAAAATAAAATAAATAAAAGCCAGCATATATCCCATCTTTTTCAAGGATCCCCTGTTGATCCAGATTTGATTCGCTATCCTCGGAGCCTTGCAAAAAATAAATAAGCAAGCCACTCCCTCACAATCTTTGTCCTTCCATAACTGAATAATATCCAAATACCCAATATCAGCACCAGTTGCTGCCCTGAACAGGTTCACAATCTTTTCCCTTAGTATCACATTTGACCAGTTGGCATCAATTTGGAAACCATACAAATTTAATATGACACAATCAATAATGTTTGTAGCTGAGTTACTGGTTGAGTTGTTTACTGAGGAAGTGGTTGAAAATTGAACTGTGATACCTCTGTCTTTGATGTCCACTTCAGTGACTGCTTCAGTTAACCTGTAAGGATTTTCCCATTCCACCCTTTCACCCCCAAACTGATTTACATTTGGTTTGGGTTCCTTCAATTGGGTTTTGATACTCCCTGGGGTAGTACAATCATTATATATGTTAGGACACAAACAAATCTGATTAGAGTTTGAAAATGCATGTTCTATTTGTGCTTTGTTTTCCTTAGTTACAGGACAGTGTTGCAAATCCACTTGTAGTAAAGTTTTGTCAGAAACACTATCCATTATTGACAAAACTCCCTCTTTTTTTTCTAATTCTGTTTTCTTAACTATCTTTTCCTTGAATTTCTCCTTTCTTTTCTTCCTTTCTTTCTTAATTCTTTTAGGTACTGGATTTCAGGGGAAATAACAAACGGGAAATCTGGTCTTATTTGCTCATTAACTGCCTCCTAATTGTCTAAATTATCTGTAACTAAGGAAGGAGAACCCTGCTGAGGGATGATTTTATTCAATTGCTGCAACACTTCACCCAGTCTGCTTCCATTGATAGCTATGTTTTCTTTTATTGTATCTAGTTCAAATTTAAGATTGATTATATGGTCTATAATCAACACGTGAGCAATATGTTGATTTTGGACATATGTCTTTAATTCTTCACTAAGGGCAAATGGATAGGTAGTGTTAGAGTTATTCATATAATCTTTTTGTATCAGCAAAGGTTTCCTTAACTGTTTAGGGGTTGTGAATTGTTTGAGGCGGTTTATAGTGTCCTGCAGTTCACTGGCAATATTTCTCAGATCTCTATGCCATAAGGGTTTAGGATTTGATTCAAAAAAATAATCAGGAGAAAATTCCAGTGAATTGCATATACTTGAATTTTCCTTCTGGCTCATATTCCTGGGAAGCCTCCAATGTTATATGCAGATCTGTCCCTGTTGTTTCTTTTAAAACATCAGAGCTTAAAATGGTATCAACATTTCCTAATCTTTCTATCTTATCAAGGTCATCTGCTACTGCTTGTAAACATTTATCCCCCAGTTCCTTGTGTTTCTTGGATTTAATATCTTTACTAGAGGTCACAGAATTATTGGCCTGATTAGTGCATGCCTTATTGGCAATTAACTCAAGGTCTGCCATATCATTAGGTGTCAAATGAGCAGAATGAAATTGCTCCCTTTCAACAAAATGATCTTTGATTTTTGTCTGTTTTGTCTTGTTTGCTGCAATACTTCCCTCTGATATTTTCTCCTCTATATCCACCTTTAATTTAGAAGTCCTGGTTGAATAATTTCCTTCCCTTTTAACTGTGGGTATAGTTTTACTCTTTAGATTCATTAATTTCTTTAATTTCCTGCAATTTTGATTCATTACTTTTTGCTCTACTAGGGTAACATAGAAACATAGAAGTTGACGGCAGATAAGGACCGCAAGGCCCATCTAGTCTACCCATTTCTTTTTCTACCTCATAAATGTGCCATTGGCCTTTGCTCTGTCAGTGGCCTATCTATTCATACTCATCTGTATTGCTCCCTTATGCCTATCCCATGCCTGTTTGAAGCCCTGCACTGTATTCATAGCCACCAGTTCCTGAGGTAGGCCATTCCATGCATCCACCACCCTTTCTGTGAAAAATAATTTCCTCACATTCCCTCTTAATTGGCCTCCCTCTAATCTCATGCAGTGTCCTCTTGTCCTGCTATTTTTCTTATATTTAAACATGTTAGACTCTTTCACCTTGTTAATGCCCTTAAGGTGTTTGAAAGTCTCGATCATATCACCTCTCTCCCTCCTTTGCTCAAGGGTATACATATTGAGCTCCATTAATCTGTCCTCATATGTCTTCTGACGCAGTCCCTGCACCATTTTGGTTGCCCTTCTCTGGGCTGCCTCAATTTGGTCAATGTTCTTGTGAAGTTGTGGCCTCCAGTACTGCATGCAGTACTCCAGATGGGGCCTAACCAGTGTCTTGTAAAGAGGGATTATTATCTCCCTCTTATGACTTGTGATACCCCTACTAATACACCCTAATGTCCCCGTAGCCTTACCTACTGCTTTAGAGATCTGCTTGGATGATTTCAGGTCATCAGTAATGATGATGCCCAAGTCTCTTTCTTCCTTTGTGACTGCCAGCAACTCCCCTCCCAGCCTATAGGTGGCTTCAGGGTTTCTCTTCCCTATGTGAATGATCTTGAACTTCTTTGCATTAAATCCCAGTTGCCACTCTTCTGACCATTTTGCTAGTTTATCCAGATCTCTTCTCATTCTGCCCACCCCATCTGGATCATCTACTCTGTTGCATATCTTGGTGTCATCTGCAAACAGACAAGTCTTACCCTCCAGTCCATCTGCAATGTCACTAATGAAGATATTGAAGAGGACTGGCCCCAGGACTGATCCCTGAGGTACCCCACTTGTGATTAGTATCTATTCTGACTGTATACCATTTACCACCGCTCTCTGTTTTCTGCCCATCAACCAGTTTGCCACCCAGTTGACCAACTTCTGACCCATCCTGAGCCTACCCAGCTTATTTATCAATCTTCTATGTGGAACAGTGTTGAAAGCTTTGCTGAAGTCAAGGTAGGTGACATCAACTGCTCCCCCTTGGTCCACCACTCTGGTTACCCAGTCAAAGAAATCTATGAGATTAGTTTGACAGAACCTTCCTTTATAAACCCATGCTGTCTTGGATCCTGTGCCCCTATGGATTCCAGGTATTGCACTATCCTTTCCTTAAGGAGTGCCTCCATAATCTTGCCCACTACTGAGGTAAGGCTGACTGGTCTGTAGTTCCCTGCCTCATCCCTGCTACCACTCTTGTGAAGCGGGATCACATGAGCCCTTCTCCAGTCTTCTGGGACCTCTCCTGTGCTCAGAGACTCACTAAACAGTGCTGCTAATGGCTCTGCTAGTTCCACCCTTAGCTCCTTAAGTACCCTGGCATGTATGACATCGGGTCCCATTGCCTTGTCCACCCTGAGCTTAGCAAGCTCTTGTAGGACCCTTTCTTTTGTGAAGGGAGTAGTGCTCACCTCCATCCCCCCTGTGTCCATGGTGCTGAACGTTGGGTCCTGCCCTCCCTTCTCTTCAGTAAATACTGAGCAAAAGTATCTATTTACGATAGATGCTTTTACAGGGTCCTCCTCCTCACATGCCCCCTTTTCTCCTTTGAGCTTAGCAATACCCCCTCTGGACTTTCTCCTTTCACTAATGTATATATAGAAAGTCTTGTCATCTTCTTTTACTGTTCGTGCTAGTGTTTCCTCAGTTTTGGACATTGCCTGCTTTACTTCCTTCCCTGCTTTCCTTAAGGCAGTTTGGTATGCCTCCCTATCTTCATCCCGCTGTGTTCCCTTATATTTCCTGAAGGCCAGCCTTTTGGCTCTGACCTTTTCTGCTGCTGTATTTGAGAACCAAAGTGGTTTCTTTCTTCTTTTGCACTTCCTTTTCTGTCTAACACAACATGATGTTGCTTCTTCAAGTATTGCATCCTTAATGCTTTCCCACTTTGCCTGTACCCCATCACCTGTGTTTCCTTTTGCCAGGGTTAGCTTTACTCTGTTGGCCATCTTATCAAAATCAGCTCCTCTGAAGTCCCATATTTTTGCCTTGGAATGGGATGATTTAGATGTAGTGACGAAATTGAACCATACCATGTGATGGTCACTGGCACCCAGGTGACCTTCTACCTGGAAATCTGTGATCCCTTCCCTGTTATTCAGTACTAGATCTAGGATACCCTGTCTCTTGTGGGTTGTTGTACCAGTTGTCTGAGGCCCTCCTCCTGCAGGGAATCCACCATGTGTCTAGTTCTGGCAGATTTTCCTGCTGATATTGACCAATCTGCATCCGGCATGTTGAAGTCTCCCATTATCAGAACCTCCCCTTTAGCTGTCATGTTTTGTATATCTTCTAACAGTAATGTGTCTATGTCCTCCCCCTGGTCTGGGGGCCTGTAGACAACCCCAGTTCTTATGGCTGTCCCATTTCCTGTTTCAGGGTGACCCACAGTTCTTCCTGGCTCCTTATGTGTATTCTGAATTTCTGTAGCTTTGATATTTTCATTTGACATACAGGGGCCCTCCACCCCCAACCCCTTTTTGCACCTCGGTCTCTTCTGAACAGTGCATAGCCAGGTACTGAAGTCTCCCAAGTGTGGTTACTGGTAAACCATGTCTCACTAATTGCTACTATGTCCAGTTTACCCTCTGACATTATTGCCTGCAGGTCTGGGATTTTATTTCCCAGGCTGTGAGCATTTGTGTACATGATTTTCCATTGGCCAGATTTCAGTGTGTTAGTTGTTGGGTGAGGTTTGGCATTTCCCCTGTGTGTCATATGGGGAGATAGACCTTTTTTCTTACCTGGTGATGCAAATGAACTGCAAACATGCTGAATCCCTGTTTGACCACTAGCTGAGGGGGAGGGGTGTTCTTCCCATTCGACGTTTGGGGTGCTGCACCCCTCTCCCCATTTGCTAGCTTAAATATTCTGCAAAGACATCAAACTTTTACCCCAATGCTCTGACTCCCTCCTTAGTCAGATGCAGTCCATCAAATGTAAAAAACTTTTGCTCCTAAAACTGTTGCCAGTTCCCTACAAATCTGTGTCCTTTTTCCAGGCACCAGCCCTTGAACCACATGTTTAGCTCCCCTATCTCCCGTTATCTGACCTTCTGTCCATCTGCCCCCCTTCCCATACTTGCAGGATCAGAAAGAAGGAGATGCCTGATGAAATGGATGATAGTTTGTCGTCCAGCCTGGTCAGGTGTTCCTTGGTCTCCACAACTGACTGTCTGGTGAAATCATTAGTCCCCATGTGTACCAGGATGTCAATGTTTTCTCCTGCTTTGTGAACAATTTTAGCAATGTGGTCAGTGTCTCTCCACACTGATGTACCTGGCAGACATCTGACCATTATCCCTGGCTAGGGTAGGGGTGCTACTTCTAATAAAACTATCCAGGATAATGCTACTTTCTCTATAGTCAGTACCTGCATCTATCCTGATTTCATCTACATCAAAACACATGGATGATTCTAAATCTGTGGGAGAATTTATGGGAGAATGACCAGGTCTATGATCAGACTCAGAAATGATATTTGTGTCAGTACTCTTGAGTCATCCATTTCCCCTCCTTTGTCATCTGGTTTGGACCATAATCTTTATGCATGTTTGGGTTGAGTCTACCCCTAGTATCCACTACTGACAAAACAATAGTAAAGCTAGAACAATGATTTCCCCTCTGAATATACAATGTTTCACAATAATATTCACTGTAAGCACAGTTATCACAGATCACACAGATAGCACAAATAGCACAGATAGCACAGATAACCACCTATAAAATCATTACAACAAGTGTAATGATAGTAATAATATTAATATTCAAGACATTGTTAAAACTAAGGTAGTGTACTCAAGTCCTCAGAGCTTAGAACCGACCTTTGGTTTTTCCAGCTTGGTTAATACGTTCAAGGTTATTGGTGGATTAGCACCTAACATCTAGCACCTAGCACATTGTGAACATTTACAAATACACCCTCCCCCCAAAAAAAAGGTGTTCATGGTTCTTGGCTGTTTTGTAACTTCTGCAGAATTCACCAATCCTAGTCAATAGATTCCCAAATTTCTGTGGACGACCGCAACCTAATAAGTCCAGATCTTTGCCTTCAAATAACAGAACAGTCTTTTTCGACAAGACAGGGAAATTTGTAGCGGAGATCCTACAGACTACTTCTTCTTCCCCCACACCAGGAATATCTTCCCCCAAGCAGCAGTTTACAGACTTCACAAACTTTCCCCTTCTGTCCCCTTTGCCACCAGAAAACTCTGTAAGTTGATGCTGAAGATACACATAAAGTAATCTGCTTTGAGTCTTGTTGGCATTTTAAGGAGAAGCTCTCCTTCACACTGTGGGGTCATAGCCTGCAAATATAGTCTTTTCCATTTTATTTGTCTCTGTTCCTTCCCTGAACAGACATGTTGTCAGTTGCCACTATATCAGATTCAACCTATTTACACCTTCTCAGCTTACAGCATATATTTGCAATTCTTTTGCAAACTAGAATGTTTTGGGCCAAATGCTCCTCTCTGCACCACAGAAGGAGGCTGCATGTCTTCCCAGTAGCAGGATACTGCAAGTACCAGCAATCTACTGTGCTAGCATGGTATAAAAACTTCTTATAGTAATAGATTTAATTTCTGTAGCCTAACCAAAATACATCTAATTTTAAGTGAGGTGCTGTTAAGGCACAATACTGTAGATTAATTTCATATAGGGGCATGTCCATTGCTAAGTGAGCCTTATGAATAAATAGAAACAGGAGAAGAGTTTCTATACTTCTAACATCCTATATGCATACAACTACTGTACAATATGATTTATTAAATTCATATCCACCACATGTATTTAATACCAAAATGCCATTGCATTGCAGGGCCACAGCATGTCCAAAAAAACTTTGTACAAAGAGCTTCAGGTCTACTTTTAAATTAGGGCAAAGTAGGTGCCTGGCAGATCTCCTCTTGAATGCCATTCTAAAGAATGGATATTGAAGCTGCAAACCCCAGTCTCCTGCAGATTTAAGAAGGGAGATTTGTATGTGATAATCTTGTCAATGTTCGACTACCTGAACATGGTTTATGACACTGCCCCAAGTTCACAATTGTCAGACTGGGCCCATCTTTTACTCCATCTGTCATTTCACTTTTAACTGTGTACTACACCCACTACTGCTTGCTCTACACCTACCTCTCTTTCACCTCCCTTGAAGAGTGGTGTTTCTCCATTGAGCTTTCCTAATCTCCAAATTCTAATTTGTTGGTCTCCTATAATATCTTTCTTTCCTCTTCTTTTCATTCCTTTCCCACATACTCTCTACAATCTGCTGACTCATGTTTCTTCTCCATCCATAGATCAAGAATCCCTGGAGTGCAGGCTTCTTTCTCCTTCCAGCTACCAACACTCTGCATTCTATCACTCTCTGTTCCTCCCTCATTCTCCCTCAAATATTTCCTTAGCATTCCCTCTTCCCCTGTTTCAGCTAGCTTCCCCATTTTGTCCTCAGTTTTCTTTCTCTTCCTCACTCAGTCCAGTCTCTTTTCTGCCTTTTAGGCTGTCCCTCTTTTCTCTGAACTCCCACTATATATATAGTATTTTGGCCTGCTACTTCAGCTTTTGCTCATGTATAGACCAGCTTTTCCCACCCACTGCCATAATTTTATTTATGTTTTTTTTTATTTTTTTATTTATTGTAGTGGTTCACTGCATATTGTACCATTGTTTTAAATCTTGTGCCCTTATTTCATAATTTATTTTTATCCATGTGTCTGTGTTATAGCATGACATTATTCTCACATCTTTTGAGCTTTTTTTTAATTTATTTTCACTTCATTCCTTATCAGTTGTTTCTTCCGCCAGGTCAAATCTGAAAAAGAGCTTTGACTCAGTGAGCTTTTACCTGTTAACAAATAAAAAAAAATAATAAATCTATAAATCAATAAATAAATAATGTGTCCAATGCTTTTTGTATTGGTTACCATACCAAGTTGTTATTGTTGTTGAGAGGGCATAAGTGGGCAAAAATACTGTGGCCCCAACAATTGATGTCTTGATACATCAGCAAAAATACTTTGTAATCAATGATCTGATTAACTGGCTGCAAGTGCAGAGCATGCAGTAACAGCATGATATGATCTATTGTAACTACTGAATGTAAGTCAGAAGGTTTGCTGCCATATTCTGCATTAGCTGGACGTTTAAGATCTGACAACAGGGTAAGACCATATATAACGTGTTACAGTAGGCTGTGATCAGGTACTCTGTACTCTACATAGGTTTAACCTGTTTGTCAATTCAGTGACAACTATCATAACTATATCCTTCTGTCAGTTGTGTATCATATATTACATCATTCCTCATACTGTATGTACTTTTTCTTTTAGAAAGTCAAAGGAACAAAAGAATAGCTAAACAAGAAAAGCTTAAAGATCTATTGAGTGTGCCAATCCAGATAAACACAGCAATCAGTAGTATGACAAATGATTTTAGAAACTGCTTATGTGTTGTGCTAGCAATTCATGTTATAGACATTGACATTGAAGAAAGGGGAACAAAAAATGTGATGGTAATTATATTCTTGATGATACTGTAGCATTTTATTAAAATGTGTAACTAATGCATACCAACATAATTTTCACTGAACTGATATTCATCCACTTGTCTTTCTTGAATTTCCTTTAACTGAATTTGTACATATGGGTGACTCTTTCCTTGTATAGGACTCTGGTTCATCCCCAACAAAAGTACTGTGGGAGATTCTGGAGCATAAACCTGTGGAAGGATTGTGATAGGGTAGAGGCCATGCATAGGAGGATAACCAAACTGATTTGGTTCAATGGGAAAAACATATGAGGAAGGTTCAAATTTCTTCAACATGTACACCCTGGAGATGTGGATGTAGTGGGGGGGACCTAGGAATATCTCCTTGGGTGAACTGGAATAAATATTGTGCCCTGAGGGAAAATATAAGCACATGGGTTAATCCATTGAAGCTGGCTGAGAGAATAATCAGGCAGCACATCTGCAATTACCTTTTCACTAAAAGACTGGTGGACAGAGGAAACAGATTGCTGAGTGAGGTAGTATGTATTAAAACAGTGGGCATAATTCAAACATGGGTGTGAGAGGTAAAAGGGCCTGATAAGAACATGGGATTGCAGTGCACGGCAGGAAACAAGGACATGTATGTCTACTAGTGTCATTACAGAAGTATCAGGCAGGGTTTGGCAGATTGGATTTCCAAGGGTCCTTTTTCTGCCATTATATTCTATTTTTCTATGTTTTTATGCTGATTTTAGTAACTAGATGGTTTCCCTGGCGTCAGGTGAGCATCTTCCCCTAACACCTTTGTAAAGTGCTGCTAATCCACTGCAATCACTATTAATAAAACCAGTCTCCCTTCTAATCATCAGATCATTTCAAAAATGAACCAGTCACTGATATCTACTGAGTCAGGCTGTTACCAATGCTGGTCACAATGACTCCTGTTAGAATGTCCTTGAAGAGAGGCTTTCAAAATTGTCCCCACTGGCAGTTTATTCTGTCAAATAAGGCTGCTATATGACTGCCTTTAAACAACTTACACAGAACTCACTGTCAGATCAGTAGTTTTTCTTTATTATTATTTAATGTGCAGACAGTGTCATCATAACCTCCAGTGCTTTGAGGCACTTTGCTTCTTTGTCTGGGAGAAACAAGTTGCCATAGCTGCTGGATATGTAAGGTGGGCTCAGTTAGCAACAAATTACATTACCACAAGTTTAATGTGGTAATTTAGTTCTTCAACACTTCAAAATACATTCTTTCATGTTAAATAAGCTTGGTATTATTAATTTACTGCTAACTGCCAAAAGAGGATCCACTACAAGCAATCCCATAGAATGCTCTCAAAGAACAGTTTAAACCACCACCCTTAGTGAACTGTGATACAGAAAAGTGTAAAATTATTTGAAAGTATGTACATCACTGTAAGCACAAACTTCTAACAATAATACATTATGGCTTCAGGGACTTAAATAATTTCATCATTCTCTTTAATTCTCACCCTGAATAAATATCAGTGCAAAAAGTGTTATAGCATATTATGAAAACCTTATCAAATTAATAAATGCATACAAATAAGTTAATCCCCTCTGAGATATATACATTCATCCATACCAAACCCTCCAATTAACTTTTATTTCCCCAATATAAAAGCCTATTATTATCTATAACAGCAGCCAGTACCAAATGTTATTTAAGAAAAAAGTAGATCAAAAAGGTCAGGGAACATGGGAGGAGGGTCTTATAACATTTTACATACTGTAGCTGGAATTTACTCAGAATGAATTAGACCTATGTAGGCAAGGACTCACATTAGCAACTACCAAAATTAAAGAAATAATATTTAGTGTCCAAGGGTAGGTAAGGAAAGTGGAAGTAGAATTAGAAAAGTGCATTCACAGTAAATACATTATTTTTACTTATTATTTAAAAAATGCTAGTGAACTGGTAACATTATCTACATTTCTCTATGTACATAGAAACAAACACAACAATTATTGCAGTTAATGTAAATGTTAAACATGAGATAGTCAATGTGTGTTAATGACAATGTTGGTATCCCAACTGCTCACATCACTTACTAGTGTACAGGCCTCACCATCTCATTGATTCTACTGTTCCCTGATGTACACAAGCCTGTTCCCTGACATACACGAGCTCCCCTCAGGACTTGTTCAACTGCTTAGTACTATTAGCACTGCTCAATCCCTTTTATTTTCTTCCCTAACCTCACTATAATATTATATACTGCCTATCAATTGATGTATTGTACACTGATGAGGAGCCTTTGTAAATGAGTCCCAGACTCAAAGGTTGTTATCCGATATTCTCAATAAATAAATAAAATAAATGTCTGAGCAAGTTTTTTACCTAGTTTCATGCAGAAGTTCCTTGAAGATATTATTTCAAATTTCAGTTAAGTTTGTCAGGCTTATCATTGACAATTGCTTCATTCTAGTAGCATAGCCAAGATGAAATTAACCTTGGATAGTAATCAGTGGACATAGTGATTTGAAAAAAAATCTCTATTTTCCTCTTTTTCTCTATAAGAAAACTGTTAGACCCAGCATTTTGTTCAGCCCTTCTAGTGTTAATGATTTCATTTTAAAAATTTAAAATAATTCTTTTTGTAATAGAACCTTGAGCCTATCACCCACATGGCATGGTGGTTGTATCCATTCCAGTACACCAAATCTCAAGACTTTGCCCTCACAATTGAGTTCCTGTCAGAAGTTCACTCCAACAGAGGAGTCACTTCTCCCATGTGAGGATATGTTCCTTTACTGGATGTGTGGTTCTGCTCATGTATTATTTAGCACAAGGGCATACCAGAACATACATAACATAGGGGTTATGCATTGAATGAAATATCTCAAATGTGCTGTTATATCATAACAGTGGATGTTGAAATTTACTATCACTTAACACATGCTTGCAAGCTAAACATCTCTCATAGGTAAAAGGGCCAACATGTCTGGGTGGCAGCCAAGTGGTGTTCTTGTTAGTTTTTCATTGAAAATAGCTTGGGGACAAAATATCTTATACATTTTATGCACTACTAAATGTTTCCTTTGGATTTTGTCTAAACACCCCCTGCACACTACACTGGTTGATAATGTGCCAATGTTTTAATAAGATGTATATAATTTTTGGTGCCATTTTTGTTTATTGTAATAATACGGCAATTGATTCCTCCTCACTGAGATTTTGCATTTTAGGTTGTAAAAGCTCTGCCCTGTGCTTTAACTCTGGTTTCCTGGCAGCTTCCTCCAAACCTGATTCTAGGTAACCCCTCTGAAGTAAATATGCTTTCAATTCATTTGACTGAATTTCAAAGTCACTCTGATTTGAGCAGTTTTGCATAAGGCTAAGGAACTGCCCATATATTATGCTCTTGATTAGACGTTTCAGGTGAGCACTTATAGCATGCAATACAGTATTGCCAGTGGTGGATTTTCAAAATCCCCTTAACCCCACTTTAACCTTCTCTATTACAAACAATTCAAGGTCCAAAATAGGACACAATGCTCCTCAGCTTAGTGCATGAATTTCAGATGTAAGGCATTCCTGTTGATACAGTGCACACATTGTTCCACCTGCTGTTTGTTCTCCCTCCCAGATATCTAAAATAACATTAGTGTACCTGTACAAGTGAATGATTTCAGAATTAAATAAGCATCAGAAAAATAAATCTTTGCTTCCAAATTCTCCAAAACAAATTTGCATAACATGGAGCGGTAGTGACACCCATCACAGTCCTGTGTTTTGCAAAAAAATATTGGCTATCAAAAGTAGAAAAAAAATTAAGTGACAAAATAAATTTCACTTCCTGTAACAAAAATCAGGGTTTGGAGCACTGGTACAGGTACTATTGTTTGAATAAAACAATAATGCTTCTAACTCCAAGTGGTGAGGTATATATTTATAGAGCTATACTGAGCCACATGTAGATGTTAATGTCATAGCTTTCATTTTCCACATCAAGTCTGTACTGTATCAGATATAGGATCCCAAAGAATGTACTAATGATTGCTAAAAAGTAATTTACACATTTTTAGTTAGGGATCCTATACCCAAGCCTACAGTCTCTCCTTGGGCCTTTTTTTGATCCTTATGTACCCTTGGGATATAGTAAAATGTGAGACCTCTAGGCCACTTGATTTTAAGATATTCACATTAATTTGCTGTAATATCTCCTCTGAACAGCACCTCCTCCAGGAAATCACAAAGCTACCTCTGATACATTTCTTGAAGGTCAGAGTTTAATATCACATTCTTTTTTGGACAATGCCAAAATCTTTTTTTTTTTGTAAGATAATCTGATTTTTCTTCAGAAGGACTACATTGCCCCCATCATCAGAATTTCTGATTACCATGTCCTGCATTTTCTTTAACTGTTCAAAGTCCTCTTTGTCCCCGACTGACAAATCATGATGACCCAGCTGTCAGTCATTTGCTAGCAGTCTGTCCACCTCCATTTTCACAAGATTTTGTACATTAGACTGGCCCGCCTGTGCAGCGGTAGTGCAACTGCCTGCAATGCTGATGACTTGTGTTTGATTGGGAGCACAATATGTCAGAGGTCCAGCAGGGGGGAGGTTGGATGAGCATTCCAGGGACAGTGCTGCACCTCTGGGGGTGTGTGTGGTTTTCTGGCATACTAGTGACACCCAGTGGAGACTGGATGTCCAGCACCTAGGACCACAAGGCACTGAGGAGTCATCTGCAGATGTCTGTTGGATGGCTATGGCAGCACACCTGTCACACACTATCATTGCATGTTCATGCTCCCGGGGGAAACAAAGGATAAAACCCATCTCGTTGTGCACTGTGAAGTCTTCCAACCCCCATGCTGAATGATGAGGAAGCCAGCCCTGGGACCAAGCCTGGTAAATTTCAGTGTCTCCTTTGAGGTCCCAATGCAAGGGGCTAGTCATGGGCCTTGATTCCAGGGCAGCTGCTGGGGAATGCCAATGTCAGGTGCAGAGGCACTGAGTTGAGGATCAGTCATTGTCAGAAGCACAGAGAATAAATAGAATTAAGAAAAAACATTTTGTACATAATAAGAGCAGGATCTTATACCCATAGGGTGAACATGTACTGGGGTTTGAATGTTGGCCACCTTACATACCCTCAGTGATTCAGTTTTTTGGTCAAATCTAGATGATCACTTCTTACCATAACATCTTCCTGTATGTTACATGTTTCATAAACGTATTCTGAAACCACACTCATATTTAATAAATCAGTCATTATATAATATCTTTGGTAAAGCATGGATTTTAATAAAAATAGTACTTTTACTGTTTTCATAGAATTCACAGCCTTTATTTGTGAGACCTTAGACAGGGGTGAGCAAGTTGTTGCTGTCTTTTTTAGATCTATAGAAAGTATTTGATTTGGTGCACAATGGTTGCCTGCTCTGCAAATTCAGGGACCCTGTTTTTATGGATGGAGTAATTTATTGGTTTGAAAGATATCTATGTTGCAGAAAACAAAGAGAAACAATTGATGATGTAGTTATGTCTTCATTGGTAGGAATTGATAAAGGGGTTTCACAATAATTCATTTTGGGACTCTGCCATTCAGTATTTTTGATAATAATTTATCCTTGGTTACTTCATGGTCAAATATTTTACTTTATGTGGATGATATTGTTTAATAGTGGGTGTAATTGTAAATATTTAATTTTGGATTTGCAGTGTGAGCTTCATTTGGTTAACAGATGGCTGAGTAAGAATGGGTTACTACTAAAAGTGCCAAACATTAAATTTATGTTGTTGTGGAAATAACAGTAAGTTGGCCACTATTCCTGATCAACTGTTAATTAGTGATGAAAATAAAGTGGAATTAGAAAAGGGATATTTTTAAGTATTTAAATAATTTCTTGTCATATAATTCTCATATTTATTTGTTAGTTCAGATTGTTAATGTTCAATTGGGTTTGCTTTACAGACTAAAGAATTTTATTTCATTTAATTCTAAAAAAAATATTGGTACAATCATTAATTTTATCTGTTACTGATTACTGGCTACCAGTTCATTCAGGTGCAGTGGAGATCTTCCTAAACACAGAAAGAATGGTTTACCAAAATGCAAGTTGTTATGTATTAGCTTGTTCAAGATTCATGCATCATTGTACATTATTTTCCTCATTTACTCTGTCCTCATTTAGATATTGTTTTTTTACTTTAGACCAACTTCTTTTTGGAGATTTTGGCATGATTATGTATAGTTATCTACTAAGGATTTGATTCAAATGGGAAATACTAGATATATAACTTGCTCTGCATCTACATTTTGACTAAGATTACAATGCTACAATAGAGGTGGGTGAAAGCTGTGATTTCCACCTTAGTGTAACTTCAGTGAAATGTCATCACTTTTGTGAAAGTTTCTGACCTTTCACCTGTGTTGGATTAAGGCATAGAATAGATAATTTTATGGTAACCTGCAGGACTGCTATTTGTCCAGTTTAGTAGCATGATCAATAGGGGTGCTTTCTAATAAATACTGTTTACATGTTTTGGTATTAAAAAAACAGCCCCCACTCTCCTCCTCTGCCCAAAACCCAGTACAATCATGTAGTCCCCATTCCCCACCCTCTAGAAGCATCCCAATCCCATCTTCCTCCCCCCGAGCCCCCACAATTTGTTATATTCATCACTCTAAGGAAATGAACCCCCTGATAGGTGACTGGCAAAATCCTCTCACCTCCACAGATGGTCGCTGTCTCATAAGATGACCATAGCACTTATAATACTCCATCCCCACCCCAACCCTGGCACCAACCTACTCCCAACCTCCTTACCACCCCGCCATGTGATCTGCTGGTTTTACTATGCAAGCGCATGAGCACTTTCATTCATTAGAAGGCAGTCAGTCATGGAAGAGGAAAGGTTGTGCCAGTTGCCTTCTCATAAGAAAAATGTGGTGCTGGGGGAAGGAGAGTGGGAGTAGGGTGCTGACAGGGTAGGGAGCGGGGATGAAGAATTATTAGCACTATGGTCATCTTACAAAATGGCAGCCAGTTGTGGAGGTGAGTGGGTTGTGCTAGTCACCCATCAGGGGTTTTATGTCCTTATGGTGATGAATATAAGAAATTGTTGGTGCTGGAGTGGAGAGTGGATCAGCAAGGAAGTGGAGGGGAAGGTGAGGGAAAAAAAGACTTGCCTTCATTAAGTTCAAAAATCTGGGGCATGAGGAAGATAGAGAGGTGTTCACAAAGGCATCTAGGGAGGTGACCAGGTCAGTCAGGCCAGCCAAGGCAGAAAAGGAGCTGAAGTTGGCTCAGGGGATCAGAGAGGGTGAAAAGGGGTTCTTTAAATACATAAGGGAGAAGAGGAGTTGTAGGGATGACATTGTTAGAATCAAGTGGGGGGGGATGGGTGGAGCAAGGGGAAGATCAGGCAGAGACACTCAATGAGTATTTCTGCTTGGTGTTCATGAAAGAAAGGGCTGGCCCAACACCAAAAGAGAAAGGGGGCAAGGGTGGAGGGGCAGAGATAACAGATGTGGTCATCCAAGATGATAGAGTTCTGAAGGGCCTTAAAGCCTCGTGGATGGACAAGGCACCAGGACCGTGCAGTGTACACCCAAGGGTCCTGAAGGGACTGGCAGAGGTGTTGGCAGGCCCTCTGACAGACCTGTTCAACACCTCCTTGGAGATGGGGAATTTATCTAGGGACTGGAGGATGGCTCAAAAGGTGCCCCTTCAAAAGAGTTGACCAAAAGACCAACTGGACAACTACAAGTTTGACTTCCATAGTGGGGAAGTTGATGGAGACTATTCTAAAGGAGAGATTGATAACCTTTTTTTGATAGCAATGGTCTGCAGGATGAGAGACAGCATGGGTTTATCATGGAAAAATCTTGCCACACTAACCTGATTGACTTCTTCGACTGGGTCACTGGGGCAGTTGACTAAGGCCATGCTGTGGATGTCCTGTATCTAAACCTCTGCAAGACTTTTGATTTGGTGCTGCACAGGAGGTTAATGAGGAAGCTGAGTGACATGGGGCAGGGACAAACTGGTGGGGTAGATGGAGAGCTGGCTGCAGGGCAGACAACAGAGGGTAGTTGTAAGGGGGGAGACATCCAAGCCAAGGCCAGTAATGAGTGGGGTACTGCAGAGTTCAGTGCTGGGCCCTGTATTGTTCAATGTCTTTATTGGAGACATTGCAGAGGGGGGTCAAGAGTAAGAGCAGCCTGTTCACGGATGACACTAAAATTTGTGCAAAAGTGGACAAGGAGGAAGGGAGGCAGGCACTCAGAGGGGATCTACTGTAGCTAAACTCGAACATTGATCTAGGGAGTGGCAGTTGGGGTTTAATGCTAAAAAGTATAAGGTCATACACTTCAGAACCAGAAATCCCAGGAACAGCTACTGGCTGGGGGGAGTGCAGGTAAAAGCTTCAGAGGAGGAAAGGGACATGGGGGTAATGCGAAAAGGGGACATGAAGTTATCAGCACAGTGTAGGAGGGTGGCAAAAAGGGCAAATAGGATGCTGGGGTGCATTGTCAGATGGATCACCTCTAGAAAGGGGGAGATCATCCAGCTATTGTATAGATCACTGGTGAGGCCACACTTGGAGTACTGTGTACAGTACTGGTGTCCATACCTCAAAAAGGATGGGAGACTACTGGAGGGGGTACAGCATAGGGCTACAAACATTATCATGGAACTAAGGGAGTTACCACATGAGGAAAGGTTGAAGGAGCTCAACATGTACTCACTGGAAGAGAGAAGAGAAAGAGGGGACATGTTAGAGACCTTTAAGTACTTGAAAGACATAAACAAAGTCAGGGAGGGAGGAGTTTTCCATTTAAAGAGGGAAGGCTCACCAGGGAGCATAGTCTGAAGTTGGAAGGGGGAAGGTTTAGGATGGAGAAGATGAGACACTACTTCACAGACAGAGTGGAGGCTGGTTGGATTGCACTGCTGGAGGAGTTAATCACTCAAAGGACAGTGGATAGCTTTAAGTGGGGTTGGAATCGAGTCAAGGGCAGGGTTAGTACAGACAAGAACACAAAGGGGGGAAGATCAGGAAAGAGGAGGAAGGGAGGGGTTTGGGTGGTGAGAGGGGCAGCTGTAGTGATATGAAACTAACAGCTGCACAATCGGGCAGACTTGATAGAGCTGTGGACTTTTTTCTGTTATTAATATCATATGTTAGTATGTTCGGTATGATTGGGCTGCTGCTAGAGGGTGGGGAATGGGGGATACATGATTGCACTAGGTTTGGGGCTGGGGAGGATGGTGGGAGGGCTGATTTTGTATTACTAAGAAATGTACACAGTATTTATTAGAAGAGCACCTCTATCAACCATGCTACAAAACTGGACCAATTGCAGTCCTGCAGATTATCATAACATTTTCTGTTCTATGCCTAACATAAATGTGTGCCTTGGCATACAGTGCTATTTATCTCCATTAGATTAAGTTATCTCTCAATGTCAGTGAAATATGGTTAGATTTTACATTGGTTGGCGATCAACGACCGGTGCGGGGTAAAATATGGTTAGATTTTACATCGGGTGGCGATCGGTGACCAGCAGGCGGGGGGGTAAGTAATTTTGGTACTACTGGTCTGGATGACGATAGGGTGCAAGGCAGGCAGAAATTCCATGATGGACTTTCATTGAAATTCTGCCAGCAGAAACATAGAAACATAGACTTTGATGGCAGATAAGGACTGCTTGGCCCACCTAGTCTGCCCATTTCCCTACCTATTGGATAAGCTGCAGATCCTAGTTAACCAACAGCCTACTTCCTCCTACCCCCCACTAGAATTGCTTTATGTCTGTCCTATACATTTTTGAATTCCCCCACCATTTTTGACCCCACAGCCTCCTGAGGAAGGCTGTTCCATGCATCCACCACCCTATCTGTGAAAAAATACTTTCTCACATTGCCCCAGAGCTGTCCCCCCCAGACTGGCCACAAAACCTGAAGAGCTGAATTCTGCCCCTGACCAGGGCTCACAGCTCAGCAGGATCTTCAGGACTTGGCCCCTGGATGGACAGCATCCCTGGAGCCACTGCCCAAGACTGCAAGCCCAGCCACAAATCCTGAAGAGGTACTGCTGCTGCTCCACCAATTGGAAAGCGAGCGCTTCCTGCGGCTACACTCTGATTGGTCACTTTCTGCTCTCTGCCTGTTTGCTGCCTGGAGCTATTTAAACTGCAGGGTTACTTGTAATTTCTGCCTAAAAAAACTGTAATTACTGCTGAAAAGCAGAGAATTATTTAAACTGTTGGTTTTAGAGCCAATTTACAGAATTAAGTGATTACAGCCCTTTACTGAATATCTGTCTCTGCTCAGCCCCTTTGACGCCTAAAACCCTTTTGTCTTGCTAAGTTCCCCTGCTGTGACTGTCTGCTGCACAGCCCTCAGCCTGCTCTTAAATATTCCCTGTCTCTCTCTCTCTCTCTCCTGCTGCTGAATTCTGCCCCTGAACAGGGCTTGCAGCTCAGTCGAATCTTCAGGACTCAGTCCCTGGATGGACGGCATCCCTGGAGCCACCTCCCGAGACCACAAGCCCGACCACAAAACCTGAAGAGGTACTGCTGCTGCCCCATCAGTGCTGCATGCCAGCTTCCCACCCATCCCCTACCCTCTCACCCTATATCAACTATTTTATGGGAAAACAACAAGCAGCTCACATGTAAACCAACCAAGACCTCCCCTGCATTATTTAATATTGACAGTACCGCTACTCTGGACCCAAAGACTATTGCAGACACACTCAACAATGCTTTTACAGACTTAAGCTCTGTCCTGCCCCCCTGCCTTCTAGAACCCTTTGAGGACAAGCCTCACTCTGAGACCTGGGGGACATACTAGGGCCTTGAACTCCCTTTCTACTTGAAGATCATTACTCCAATGAAGGCAAAAAAATACCTATCTAAAGCCCTCAACAACTGCAGAGCTAGCAGTGACTCACTCGATCTAAAGCTCATTAGACTTACCAATGACATCCTCCTTGTCCCACTAACCAAAATTATACACTTGTCCTTTACTACTGGGGTATTTCCAAACCTATGGAAATCTACAGTGGTCACATCCATTCATAAAGGTGGGGATCACACTAACCACGCTAACAAAAGACCTATTTCAAATCTTCCACCCCCTTTCAAAAGCACTCAAGCATATCATCGCAGATCAGCTAACAGACTACCTGGACAAATACCAGATACAGTGCCACCAACAGCACGGCTTCCAGAGGGGAAACAGCATCACTACTGCATTAGTTGAATTTACAGGCTTCATACACAATGCCCTTGACAGAAGGGTCGTGGTGGGGGAAACCTATATTGACCTCACCAAAGCCTTTGACACCTTTAACCATGAACTGTTGCTGTACCAACTAACCCAAGTTGATCTCTCACCTGACACAATTCCATGGTTCAGGAGTTGCCTCACTGGGAGAAAGCAAAGGGTAAAAATCCAAAACACTCTCTCCAATAGCAAACCAGTAATAACAGGGGGTTCTGCAAGGATCCATCCTTGGACCTCTTCTTTTCAACTTGTTCCTTAACCAACTCCCAGAAGCTCTTAATGACAATATCCTTTTGTACGCAGATGATGTGGTACTTTTTTCAAGCCACCAAGACACTACTTCTCTGGAAAGTCAAATGCAAGACAATTTCGCCACTGCTGAGCAATGGTTCCGCAAATCAAGACTACTGTTAAACTACAAAATGACAAAAAACATATTTGCATCCAGCAATAGTAAACACAAAGCCTTCAAAATACAAATTTATGACAAATTTGCCTCCCCGCTGGAAACAGTAAACTGTTTTAAATATTTGGGGGTAACCCTGGACAGCATTCTTTCCTACTCACAACATATTGACCAAGTTGCTAGGACAGCAAACTCAAGGCTAGGGCTTCTCTATAGAAACAAACACTGCTTAACCTATGATGCCCTCAAAATGGTTGTCACTAGCACAGTTCTATCGGTCATTGACTATGGATTTGTAGTTTATGGATCAGCAACCCCTATGACCCTCAAAACAGGTGAAAACTTCCCTAAATAATGCCTGTAGGCTCATTTTGGGAGCTACCCAGAGGACTCACACTTGCAACCTTTATACACAGATAGACTGGCTTAACCTAGATTGCAGGATACGGTATTATGTCTGTCTGCTGGCAAAAAAAGCTACACTCGGAATTACCCCATTTGGTATCAGGAAACTCTTAGCCTCCCTTACTCCACAAGAATCACCAGTAGCATCCATAACCATTCCCTCAAAGTCCCCTTCCACTGCACAGTGCAAGGCCAGTGGACTTTTGAATGCCGGGCACCTTCCTGACTAAACACTCTTAGTGTAGACCTACAAAAGGAAACTAGGCTTAGGCAGTTTAAGGCTAAACTTCTCACTCTGCTTGCATCTACTAGTGGATGTGACTGTTGGAACTAGGGTCTCTCTTTCCCTACATGTGGTTTGCAATTGCCGATCCCTAGCACCTTCCTCCCCTCTTCACACTCTGCTCACCACCCTTTTGTTATCAGGCACCCCCTTGCTCATCACACCCCTCCCACACTTTTAATTTCTGCCCTTCCACCTCCCGCTCTCTCTTGTCCACCCACTTTTACTAATCCCCCTACCCTCCATCTCTTTCCACCAGTCTCACTCCCTTCCACCCTCACCTATGACACCGCCACCTACTGGTACACCCCCTCTATTTCCCTTCCCCTGCACACCTCTCTTATGCTCCTTCCTTCCCCTGCCCTTCCCTTCTCTCCCCTCCGCTACCCCATCTCTAGTTTCGGATTATGTCCTACCATGCCTACCCTGACTACACTCTGCCCTTTTTCTTTCTCTTCCCTCCCCCCTGCCCTTGTACTGTAACCCCTCTGCTTTACGTCATTGTTTTCTGCCAAATACCATGTTCCCCTTTCTCCAATGTTTACACTTTCTGTCTTGCTCTAGTTTGATGCAACTGCATCTCCCATCAGGTTGCTGGTTCCTAACCTTGTCTAGGTCCCCTGGTACTATTCTTACACTTCCTTACCTCGCTGTGTCCTCCAACTGTCATAATTTCCTCCCTTCCTCTCCCCTTTTTTGTCTCAAGGAAAATGTAACTCCTGAATATTGAACGTACTAGACCTGTAGATACTCTGTATAATTAGAATAATTGTTTTTGTACTAGTTGTTAAGTGTACTATCTTTTATGTTTTACATTTTGTTTCATGACGTGGAACCTTTGTAATCGAGCCTCTGGCTCAAAGGTATTTCCAAAAGCTAAATAAATAAAATAAATAAATAAATAAATTCATAGCTGTAACAAGTCACATGAGCTGAAATTACTGACAGTCTACTTTGACATTGGCTCCTTATAATCTCTCACCACTACAGGGGACACGTGAACCTTTGCTCACCCTACAGCTATCTCTGCACTACACTCACAGACACCTAAACCTATCTCCTGCCACTATGCCACCCGCGAGTATGTGCCTGAGATACCCACATCACCTTCGCTTGGTGTTATTGATCTGTGCCATCCTAGGGCCAGAAGTTACACCTGCTTCACCGACTACATATCCAGATATTCACCCTGAAGCTGCCACCATAAACTACATTGAAATGCTGCCCTACACCCTAGCTCTGAGCCATACTATCTATCAGCACTAACCATCGTAACCTTGTGCCTCTCTTACTTGCCTGCCTGACCTACTGATCACATTGCTCAAAATATCTTCAACTGCTCTCTGTAGTGTACAACTACCTAAATGCCATGCTCAGTGCTACTCAGCAACCCCTAAATACTGCAAAGCTAGATTCTGCGCTTTCCTGCTCCTGCTCTTGCTTTCTGGTGATGTCCACCCCAACCCTGGTCCCCTTCAATGAACTCCCCTACCCCCCTTTGCACACCCTCTACTCCCCTAGCCCTCCTGAACAGCCTAAAAATTATCCAACTAAATGTCCACAGCCTTACCAATAAACTACCCATACTGCAGGTCATGATCCTCAAATATAAACCTGACGTTATCATCATCTCAGAAACATGGCTCTCAGGTCATATCACAGACCAAGATGTCCTTATTCATGGATTCACTGTAATTCAGATGGACAGACATGGACATGGTGGTGGAGTGGTAATCTATGTCTCTACCTCCTTGTGTTGAAAGTCACCTCTCCTTCCTCTCATGAAGCTATCCTCCTCAACCTGAAGCTTCCCTACTCCTGCACCCTATTTATTGGAGTTTACCATCGTCCAGGCCAATCCCCTTCCCAAGTCATGGATCTGATCAAGAAACTAATGGCCCTTGCCCAGTGGGGTGAGCTGTACATACTGGGTGATCCTAACATCAGCTGACTCTCTAGCTCATTAGCCAAAACTCACTCCGATATAGAGTCACTAAACTTGACACAGCTAATATAGGAACCCACTCACCTGAACAACAAAACTAATAACCATTCCCTTCTGGACCTAGTCCTCAGGTCACATCCCCACATGGTCAAGGCCGCTGGCCTCCTACCTGATGCACTAAGAGACCATCATCCCGTATTCATGGTGTGCAAAACACATAGGCAAAAATACAACACAAAATCCTCCTAACCCATACTTACTTCTCCCTTGACACTCCACCTCTTCATCGTGACCTCACTAACACTAACTGGTCCCCACTAGCTATCTGCACTTCAATCGATGCTGTGCTCCAACTGTTCTGCTATACGTTTCTTCATGTTTGGAACCAACATGCACCACTGCATAAAATCAGAATCCAAGGAAACCACCTGCCTTGGGTAACCCCTGAGCTCCTGTTCTGTCAAAGAGCCTGGGACACTACTTGGCATAAATACAAGGTAACCAACTGCCCCAGGGACCTCCAACGTTACAAGGAACTTTGAAACAAGTGTACCAAAGCTATTCAGTTGGCCAAAACTGAACACTAGAAGGGTAACTTCCAAGATAACACAAACAAACCTTTAAAATTCTGGAAAGTTGTCCAGTCCCTCTTCCCCCTCCCAGCAAGCCCCCCACTCCTACACTTAGGCTAAATCTCTCAGACATCTCAGATCCAATGGCTATCGCTGACTGCTTTAACTCCCATATCACATCCTGTGCTGCAATGTTCCAAGAGGTCCCCCTGACATCCATGCAGCTCTCTGGTAGCCCCCCCTCCCTGGATGACACTGGACCACCTCCACTCCCTGTTTTCAGTTCCTCTACTCCTCCAACTCCCTCTCCTTCTACCGCCTTCTTCTTCACCCACATCTCCCCGGCTGCTGCCTTTCAAGCCCTTCAGTCCATTAACCCTGCCAAAGGCTCCTTCTCAGATGGCCTGGACCCTAAGCTCCTCTCTCTGTCTGCTCCTGCCATTGCCTATTCTATATCCCTCTTGCTAAACCTCTCGTTTGTCTCATCCACTGTCCCTACAGCTTGGAAACACACTACAGTCCTACTGCTCCCTAAAGGGGGAGATCCCTCCTCCCCTAGCAACTACCACCCTATCTCTCTTCTTTCAACTCTGGCTAAGCTCCAGGAGCACATAGTACTTGAACAACTGTCTTCCTACATTAGTGACTCATCCTTTCTCACTCCATTCCAATCTGGCTTTAGAAAACACCACCCCACCACCACTTCCCCATTACGTCTGACTGACACTATTGCCACGAGCATGGACAAAGTCCTCATAACTGCAGCTTTTTTTATTGACTTGGCCAAGTCCTTCGATACGGTCTCCCACCCTATACTCCTGTCCTGCCTCAGGTCTGCTGGTCTCTCCCCTAATGATACTGATTGGTTCAAGTTCTATCTGTAATTGACTGCTTTACAAGGGGGCTCTGCACTCTATACTAAAATATACCTTTTAAACTGCGTACTGTTGAATTTTGTGGCACTTTGTGTGATTTTAGAAACTCAGTGATATGGAGCCCTATCTCCTGGTATTCCCAGGAAGTAGGCAGAGAGCATTTGTGGTCTTATTCAGTGTGAGACTACAGAGCTACAAACCACCTTCCTTGTGTCAAAACATTACTATTTGGGCACTTTTCAGAGCTAGCTTGACATTTTAATCAAATGTCTGGGCACTTTGCTGCTTTGTTTGCTTTGCTTAGCAACAGCAGCCCTTGTGACCCGTGTAACCACTTCCGGGTTACCCCTCAGGATAAGACACGTCCCTGCAGCGAGCGGGCGAGCAGTAATTGACTGCTTTACAAGGGGGCTCTGCACTCTATACTAAAATATACCTTTTAAACTGTGTACTGTTGAATTTTGTGGCACTTTGTGTGATTTTAGAAACTCAGTGATACGGAGCCCTATCTCCTGGTATTCCCAGGAAGTAGGCAGAGAGCATTTGTGGTCTTATTCAGTGCGAGACTACAGAGCTACAAACCACCTTCCTTGTGTCAAACCGTTACTATTTGGGCACTTTTCAGAGCTAGCTTGACATTTTAATCAAATGTCTGGGCACTTTGCTGCTTTGTTTGCTTTGCTTAGCAACAGCAGCCCTTGTGACCCGTGTAACCACTTCTGGGTTACCCCTCAGGATAAGACACGTCCCTGCAGCGAGTGGGTGAGCAGTAATTGACTGCTTTACAAGGGGCTCTGCACTCTATACTAAAATATACCTTTTAAACTGTGTACTGTTGAATTTTGTGGCACTTTGTGTAATTTTAGAAACTCAGACACGGAGCCCTATCTCCTGGTATTCCCAGGAAGTAGGTAGAGAGCGCTTGTGGTCCTATTCAGTGTGGGAATACAAAGCTACAAACCACCTTCCTTGTGTCAAAACATTACTATTTGGGCACTTTTCAGAGCTAGCTTGACATTTTAATCAAACATCTGGGCACTTTGCTGCTTTGTTTGCATTGCTTAGCAACAGCAGCCCTTGTGACCCGTGTAACCACTTCCGGGTTACCCCTCAGGATAAGACACGGCCCTGCAGCGAGCAGGGCCAGCACGTCTGAGGCGTGGAGCGCATAGAGACAAGCGTGTCAGCACATGTCAGCTGTGTCTGCTGGGCCTGCAGGCCTGGGGCACCTTATTACGCTGATAGGAAGGTCCACAAGTATATTTCCCAGAATTATGGACAAGGTTATTACCTACTATAGTTGTTCTGGCTGTGGTATGTATTCTACCACTGTGTTTAGAGATTTAGTTTGTAATAATTGCTCTGTTATCTCTTCTTTAAGGTCTGAGATAAATGCTTTACAAAAGCATTTACAAATTCATGCGGATATTACTCTCTTAGAGGATTATATTGACAATGTGGCAGACAGTTTAGTTAATGATTCATTACAACAAAGTTTAACTAAAGTTAAACAGGATGAACACGAATGGTGTCTTGTTCAAAACATTAAGGGGGAAAAAGGCAGACATAATATTGGGGGAAGCTACAATATCTAGACTGAAAATAAATTTAACATCTTAATGGCAGATTCTTGCCCACTTACATCAAGTGCTGAGGACATTTGTGGGGATCAGTCCCCTTCAGTTACACCAAGCATTAATACTCTCCTTAAGCCTATATATACTCCCGAGACACTGTACCCATTACCCTCTGGGGATGCACTGCATCATATTGCATTCCCCTTAGTGAAATATGTGAATCCTTCCCGAGTGCAAGATTCACCTTCAGTTCAAACTACAATTCCTAGGGATGTATTGGTGGTGGGTGATTCAAATATTCGATACACATTGATCACATTTTATGTAAAAATCAGAATCTATTCACTACTGTTAGCGCTCTTCCTGGAGCAGGTATTAACAACATAAAGTATATCTTCCCAGGGCTACAAGAACACACCAATTCCACTCTCACCCTGATTCATGCAGGACTAAATGATCTTGGTAAAAGATCTATATTACAAATTCAGAGGGATTTTGAAGCAATTGGGAATTCTATAAAAGGGCAAGGGGGTAAGCTGATTATTTCAGGTCTCCTTCCAATACCTAGGGCAGGAATTGATAAGCAAAGGGATATCTTGACTTTAAATGGTTGGTTGAAACGATGGTGTACAAGGGAAGGGTTCTGTTTTTTAGAGAACTGGACTGGCTTTTTGAACAAAAATCTTTTTGCAAGGGATGGTGTGCATTTAAACAGACAGGGCAAACGCATCTTTGCCACTAGACTACAACACCAGATAGATTTCTGTTTAAACTACTAGATGGGGGGAAAATGCTATGCACCAGGACATTAATTGTAATAGGACAATTTCTTTGACCCTCCTGATTGGAATTGTGTAGTAATTAATGCTCAAAGTCTTGGGAATAAGTTTGACGAACTTATCCTATTACTGGAGCAATTAAATGTCCATATGTGTGCTGTTACAGAAACATGGTGGTGTGAAAATGATACATGGGACAAACATATTCCAGGTTACACACTGTATCATAAGGATAGAAGTACTATTAAGGGAGGAGGGGTGGCAGTGTATGTGTCAAGCCTCATAAACGTAGAGAACGTTGAACTCACACAGTGGCCAACTATTGAGGCTGAATGGGTCAAAATATATCCCAAAATGGCAGCATGTATTAATGTGGGAGTAGTTTATAGACCTCCAGCAATTTCACAAGAGGATGATATCCAGTTGCTTGAATTTGTGGAGAAGATATCGTCCATTAAAAACACCCTATTGGTGGGAGACTTCAACCTCCCTGGTATTAGTTGGAATAATTTGTATACTTCATCTTCTGCTGAAAATAAATATTTACAGTCATTCTTATTAGCAAATTTGGAACAAACAGTTAATACCAGTACGAGGGTAAATAATATTCTGGATTTAGTATTGCATAATATGTCAAATCAAATTTCTAATTGCTCAGTACTTCATCCCTTGGGCTCCAGTGACCATTCTATTGTACATTTTATCCTTAGCGGGAATTTAGGACAAGACCAAGGCAACACTACACTTTATAATTTTAAAAAAGCTGATTTTTCAGGAATGATATCAGAATGTGCATCTTGGGACTGGCAACACTCCTTTCTAGATCATTCACTTTCTGATATGTGGCAAATGCTGATTAGTAAGCTAACTTCCTTGACTAATAAATATATTCCTGTTATTAATAAAAAGGATAAAATTAATTTGAAAAGGCCGTGGATAAATAAATCTGTCAAAAAACTTATTAAACACAAAAATAGGGCCTATAAAAGAGCTATGTCTTGTGGTTCTAAGAAAAGTTGGGATATTTATAAATTCCAGTTAAGGGTGACTAAACATAGTATTAAAAGGGCTAAAAAGGATTTTGAAGAACGATTGGCTAGAAATGTGGGAAATAATTATAAATCCTTTTATAAATATATTAACAATAAAAGGGGCAGTACTCCGACTATTGGCCCATTAAAAAATATCTCTGGTGACTTAGTAGTAGATAAGACATGTATGGCTATTATGTGTAATAATCAATTTTCATCAGTATTCAGTCCTAAAACTGAATCTACAAAGAAGCATAATGATCATATCACCAGTGGGTATTTTACAATAGACATTAGCACCATACCTAAATTACTTCAAAATTTGGACCCTTTCAAGTCTCCAGGGCCAGATGGCCTACACCCCCGGATCCTTAAAGAATTAGAATTTCCTTTAGCAGGACCTATAACTGCTTTATTTAATAAATCCATATCGGAAGGGCAGGTTATTGACGCCTGGAGACAGGCAACTGTGGTTCCGGTCTATAAAAAAGGTTCTAGGCAGGAGGTGTCAGATTATAGACCCATCAGTTTGACATCCGTTTTGGGAAAACTATTAGAAGGACTCATAAAAGAACATCTATATACCTTGATAGAACCAGATCCTACCCAACATGGGTTTGTTAAAGCTAGATCATGTCAGACAAACCGGTTAAATTTTTATAATGGAGTGAGCATGGCATTGGATAGAGGCGTAGCCGTGGATGTCGTATTTCTGGATTTCTCCAAGGCTTTCGATAAGGTCCCTCATGGTCATATTATCGAGGATATGATAAACCTTGGTATAGGTGGAAATATAACAAGATGGGTGGAATCATGGTTGAAAGGACGCTGTCAGAGAGTGTGCATCAAGGGTTCCTTTTCAGACTGGGATGAAGTGACTAGTGGTGTGCTACAGGGTTCGGTTCTGGGGCCGTGTCTGTTTAACCTATACATAGCATCATTAAAAACTAGAACAGACATCTGGATAACAAAGTTTGCCGATAATACGCGTGTAGGTTACCCAATTATTAATATTGAGAATAGTAATACCCTTCAGTTGGCCCTAAATGAGCTTTATGAGTGGGCTATTTTTAAAAAAAATGCCCTTCAATTTAGATAAATGTGTTGTAATGCATTTTGGAATGAAAAATATACAATCTAAATATTATCTGGGTGGAATGACCCTTAAAACTGTTAGTAATGAACATGATTTGGGTATTAGAATTTCAAATGATTTCAGCCCCAAACTCCATTGCCAGGCTGTCATTAAAAAGGCAGCCAGAGTGCTACATTGTATTAATAAACATATCAGCAGTAGGAGTTGTGATGTTATACTTCCATTATATTCTTCATTGGTGAGGCCTCATTTGGAGTATTGTGCCCAGTTTTGGGCACCAGGGGATAAAGGTACCATAAAATCTATGGAAACAATTCAACATAGAGCAACTAAAAATATCCTTGAAGTTAGAAGTCTTGATTATCATGCTAGACTAGACCATTTGGGGTTGTTTACCTTGGAATATCATAGACTAAGGGGTGATTTGTGTCTGGTATTCAAAGCTATGCATGATAATGAGTTGTGTAAGTTATTAGGGTTGGAATTAAGGAACAAAATCTATTCAACCAGAGCACACCCATTGCAACTAAGAATAGAACAGTGTAAATCAACAAAAAGAAATAATTGGTTTACAATAAGAGTATGTAAAATTTGGAATAGTTTACCTGTGGATATAGTGTCATGCGGTAGTGTTGATACCTTCAAAAGACATTTGGACATTTAATCAAAACAAAATTGTATAGTAGGATATAATTAATTTTAGGCGAGCATTATGGACTACAGTCTTCTAGCTCTGTATGACCTATGATACCTATGATACCTATGATATCTGTCTGGGAGAACACAATCTGTCCATATGGCGGTTGCCATCTTCTCACCCCTCCCCATTACCACCGGAGTCCCCCAGGGATCTGTACTTGGGCCTCTCCTTTTTTCAATCTTCCTCAATGATTTTCCTCAGTTTTGCTTATTGACTAACATACACATGTACGATGATGACACTGTACTGTTCACAACTGGCAAATCGGTCCCTGATGTCACCGCCTGGCTCCAGCTTGATTTCAACAATGTACAATGCTGGCTAATTGTGCATCACCTCTTTCTAAACTCAAAGAAAACAATCTCCATGACTTTCGCTACTAGGCAGAGGTTGGCAAGGCTCCCCTCCCTACCCACATTTTGCACCATCGATAGGACTTTATTAGAAGACACCTCTTCCTTCTACTACCTCAGAGTTTGACTGGATAGGTATCTAAACATCTCTGTCCACATCAATGCCATCCTGAAGAAACTCTGGCCTAAGCTAGGTGCCCTCTATTGTAACAGGGGTAAAATCCCTCGTCTAGCTAGGCGTGAACTGGTCCATAAAATGATACTTCCAACTTTTGACTATTGTGACGTTGTTTACGGGGTTGCCCCTCAATCCTCCTTATCCAGGCTGGAATGTCTGTTCAACTCCTTCTGCCAGTTTGCCTTGGATGCCCCTGCTCTGATACACAACTGCACTCTTTACCACTCTCTATATTTTTCCTCACTTGTTGGCAGGAGAACCTTGTATGCGGCAAAGTTTACTTCAAAATTCGGGCGAGGCTCACTGCCCCCTTACCTCAACACCTCCTTATCTGCCCCACCCCCCTCCAATTATACCCTCTGTTCTGATGACTCTCATTCTCTGAATATACCAAACAGAAATACTACATCCTGCCAAATGGCAATCTCCCATCACCTACCTAAACTCTGGAATCAACTATCAATCCAAATCTGCCATACCTCTTCAGCCTATTTTCTCTCTACATCCCTAGCAAACTACCTAGTGATGAACTGCAAATGCACCTAGCCCCACACAGCCCTGCTTAACTGTTGGTCTATACCTCCTCCTTCCTCCAGCTGGGCCAGATATGCCCCCCTTCCTAACTCCTCTTGCAATCCTAGCACTTTCTGCAACCTAACACTTTCTATCACCACTCATGTATCATCCCCTTGCTGAGTACCTTATTACTATACCTCCCAGCAGTATCTCTCTATGTATCCTAGTCTAGAAGTGTCATTAGCTATTGATGGTGGTAATCCTGTACTGTCTGTCTATATGCTGTTAAGCTAATTCCTGATATATGTGTCCTGTTGTATTACGTATTGTTCTCACTCCTCTTCCCCCAGGACGTACCGTGAGATGAGCTTTTGTTGCTCAGTGTAACCTTCCTGGTGAAACATTTCAATGAACAAATAAATAAATCTTCAGATTGTGCCCCCTTGTTCTTGCACATCTCTTTTACTGAAAGATACTGCCCTCTAGGACTTTGTTGATTTCCTTGAGGTACTAAAATGTTTCTATCATGTCCCCCCTCTCCCTCCTTTCCTCAAGGGTATACATATTAAGCTTCTTTAGTCTCTTTTCATATGGCTTCTGGTGTAGACCCTGCACCATTTTTTTCACACACCTCTACTCTTTAAATCACCCTCACTCAATTCTCATTTGTCTATAAAGCGTGAAAAGGTGGGAACTCACTTTCACCTACATTACATCATTCTAAGTCTTACTATTCTTTTAAGTGGCACTTGAAACAATTTTATATTGGGAATTCCAAGTATCACTGTATTAACTGAAGGATTCTTGACATATGTAAAGTTCATGTTTTTTGCTTTGTATGTATTTATTGTGAGGTTTTTAGGTGTGTAATTTATTATTTATTTTTCCATGTCCTCTGTGAAAATGGGCATACGATGTCCTCAGAGCTAGCTTGTTACCACATTTAAAAAAAAAAATATAGGTTGGCATAACCTCAAGATGTAAACAGTTTTATTATGGCAAGTTGTGTGGTTTCCAAAATCTAGATAACCCTTATTTTGTAAAAGGGTCACTTGAAGAAAGCTACAACAGATTGTTTGACATACTTCTTAGCCTTCAATTATTGTATCACTATAAGGCATTGGCATGGAGATGTACCTTGTGCTTCTGTCAAAGGCCTTGGGCTGAGGGGAGGTGGGAGCATTAGGGTTGACAACCCCAAGTAAGACCCCACCACTGTTTCATCAAGACTCTGAAGATCCCAAATCCTATTTTTTTCCCTTTTGCTACTTAGGTGAGGGTGGGGAGTTAGGGTTAGAACCCCTAACACCACATTTCCCTACTTTTGTTGTTTTAAGTTGAACCTTAACTGGTGTATTAAAGCAGCTTTTTGAAAGGAATAAATATATACTGTATACATACATATATATCTATATATATCTATATCTATATCTGTATCTATATCTATATCTATATATATATATATATATATATATATATATTCATAGATTCATAGATTCATAGATGTTTACAAGTTCAGAAAGCAGATGCCCATAAATTAACTCGCTGCCATGGTCAGTGGCAGAAGGAAAATGTCCTATCACCCATATATATACATTATAGTGGCGCAGTTGTGCCACAATAGTTGGGGTTCAGTTGTCACTTACATGTTAAAGTCAAAAATTTGCATGTTAATAACTTTGGACCCATTCAATGGATTTGCCTGAAAATTGTTATGCACAGTGGGACATGGTAGATCTCTTGATTTGGCAAATTTTTTTTTGGTCAGACTTAAAGTCTTTGTGTACAAAAACATTGAAAAATGCAAAATTATCCATTTTTGGAGGCAGTTTTGGGGATTTTGGACATGGCCCTGTGCAGCTGTCGTGTGGTGTGCTGTGTGGTGTGCCAATCTGCAGAATGGCTTTTCTGAAAGAGGTTTGTTGGCTGAACATGCCGCTTTTGTTTGACGAGAAAAATATTAAGGCATTCAAAAGTTATGCCACTTTTAAGTTCCCATTATAAGTCAATGGGAAAATTTAGATGTATGTATTGCTAACAAAGAATGGGGTTCTGGCCATCTTGTCCCACCTGGAAATCAAAGAATTTGCAGCCTCACAGTTCAAGAATCTTTGTCCCCATGAATGTTCAAAATTCTTTGATCACGAGGTCCACCATCTTGTTTTTTAATTTCCAATTGGAAAAACACAAATATTTCAGCTTAGGGGTCACTTCTGAAGTAAAACTTGGATGGGTTTTACTCAGGGGGTCGATCTATCGAGCCATGCCTTTGGTTTCATCCAAATCAATCAAAAAATAGAGTTATAAGCTTTTAAAATCTTAATTTGCGACTCGCTAACGATCTTTGATCACGAGCCTGCAAATTCTTTGATAGTGAGATTCTTTGATCGCGATCTTGCATCGTGACCTAAAAACACTAATATCTTGGCTCAGGGTTTGGCTAAGGACACAAATGAGGGTGGGTTTTACTCTGGAGACATTGTTCTATCGAGGCATGGCATTGGTTCCCTTCAAATCGGTAAAAAAGTCACATTTCAGCATTTTTTACTCTTTGGTCATGTGCGTGCAATTTCTTTGATCGCAAGCCTGAAAATTCTTTGATCATGATCGTGATCATGCATCTCAAGCAAGGAATGAGATGGCCAGATTAAAATATAATTTTTTTGATTTATAAGATTTTTTATTCTTTGTTCGTGAACCTGCAAATTCTTTGATCGCAAGCTTGCAAATTCTTTGATCATGAGATTCTTTGATCGCGATCGTGCATCACGAGCGAGGGACGAGATGGCCCAATTTAAAAATAGATTTTCTCAACCCAGGGGTGTCCTAGGAAGTCAAATGAGGGATGGTTTTACTTAGGGGGCTTCGTTCTGTCAAACCATAGTGGTGGTTTACCGCAATTCCTTCAATTTTTTGATTTATATGATTTTTAATTCTTTGTTCATGAGCCTGCCATTTCTTTGATCGTGAGCCTGCAAATTCTTTGATCATGATCTTTGATCACAAAATAGGGACAAGATGGCCAGATTTTTTATAATGGAATAGATAGGGAGATTTTACTAATCTTTGACTTTGAATATCTTGGAAATGGTTTAGCCTTTTTACTTGAAATTTGGAGGATGTTTTACGGCAAGTCCTCTGGATGTTAATTATAGTGTTAACGTGTTGGAAGTTTTTTTTTTGGTGGAGATATGGCGTGGTGCACTTTACATTCTGCATACAGCGTTTTGCTTGTGGTGGTGGCTTGAAATTTGTAGGATACCTAGCCTTAGTGATATGGACGTAGTTTTCAGTCGTTCTCTGTGTTAAACATCAACAGGTGTGGAACTGTTTCACTCTGATGAATGAAAAATTCAAACTTTGACATGTTATATCTCAGGCACGGTTTGGTCTTTTTATTTGAAATTTGGAGGGTGTTTACGGCATGCCCTGTGGATGTAAATTACAGTGATTACATGTCAGAAAATATTTTTGGGGTGGAGATATGGCGTTGCGCAGTTTACGTTCTTTGGACAGTGTTTTGCTTGTGGCGGTGGCTTGAAATTGATAGGATACCTAGCCTTAGTGTCATTGATGTAGTTTTCAGTCATTGTGTGTGTTAAATGTCAACAGGTGCAGAACTGTGCCACTCTGATGAATGAAAATATCAAACTTTAACATGTTATATCTACTGTAAGTGTTGCATTAACACAGATTTTTGCAAAAAAGATATATCTGTGTGTGTGTGTGTGTGTGTTATATATATATATATATATACACACACACACACACACTCACATATATTCTTTCAAAACTCATTAATGCATCATTTAAAGTTACAGACAAGTCAGGAATGAGACGTTTAGGCTGCACCCTACCCCCCTCATGTACCCATATCCTCTCCAGACCGACAGATGTTGGGGTATTGAGTTGTGAGGCCTAAATGTCACCCCATTCCATGTGTAAGCATGTTGACATGCCACAGTAAAGAAGAATGGGGAGATATTTAGGCCTCACAACCCCAATTACACACTTCAGTGTCTGTCAGTCTGGGATAAACGAGGGGGGTAGGGGCAACCCTAAAGGTTTCATTTCCTGACTTTTCGTGCTTTTGCCATAAATGATGCATTAACGCAGTTTTTTGCAAAGAATATATATTATACACTTGCCCCGCAGGGCAGGTATAATTAAGGTTGCATGGCCACTTCTATGTTAAACCCAATATTTTGAACAGTAATAACTTTGCAAATCTTTGTCCGATTTGTCTGAAATTGTGCATGTGTAGAGTGGTGTCATAGATCCTTGAATCTAGAATGTTTTGTTCCAGTCAGATTTACAGTTGCTGAGCTACAGAGTGTAAAAAACTGTGAAAAATCCTCACTTTTTTTTGCATTTCTTCATCCTCCATTTCACACACACAATGTGTCTGTTTGGTCTAAAATTGTTTTGGATAGATGTGAACTAGGCCAAAGGAGTGCTTTTTGAAGATTTGGTGAAACAAATATTAATCCATTCAAAATGTATGCCATTTTTTCACGTCTCATTATAGTCTATGGAAAAGTCATATGCGTGGCATTAAAATATTCATGAAAACTTTTGCGAAAACAATTTTTGTGAGCGACAAATTTTTTTGTGCTAAAAACATACCATTATAATGTATAGGGATATCACAAAATAATTTTTGTTGTCGTGAAAACATTTTGTTGTTGGGAAAACAATGCTCAACAGCATTGTCCCAAGCTGAAATTTGCAAGATGGCAAGCACAGGTCCAGCAGATCTGCCTTTTGGTGGTTTGATCCCAAACCGTGCAACATGCCCATAGCTACAGCATTTCAAAGTTGAGAAATTTCCCCATAGGTTAACACTGCTGCCTTTCGGTGCCCATATCTCAAAAATGAAGCAAGATATGGATTTTCCTCTATCCACTGCTTAGATGACATGTAGGTGAACTAAGCCACAAAATCAAGTTTGAAAATCATAGATTACACCTGCAATGGAATTATTTCCTACTTACTACAGCTATGGAGATATTGATAAAAATGTGTTACAAGGGTTCCTTTGGAGTTCTATGGTGCTGCTTTATGGTTCTGTATTCATGTGTAAGTGGTAGTGCAGGGCCCAGAGGGCCCATTCTCCCACATATGCATACCATTACGTTAAAAAATGGACAATGTGAAAGGAGTGCAAGGCCTGGAGGGCCCATGCTCCCACTAACATATACCAGTTACCAGTTACATTACACTTTCTCAAAAAGAAGGAAAATTAATTGCAAAAAACTCTGTTAGTTCATCAGTTAGGGTTGATAGCACAGTGACAAATGTATGGAAATGTGATGCTAGGGTGACACCTCTATCACCCTACCCACACCTCCCACCCTCCACACACCAACAGGCATTGTGGTGGGCATTGGGGTCATTAGGCCTAACTCTCACCCCATTCTCCTATACTACACAAGCTGAGCTTGTTTACACATGGAATGGGGTGAGAGTTAGGTTGACTACCACAATGCACAGCACGATGCCTGTTGGTGTGTGGAGGGTGGGATGGTAGGATTGTAACCCTTACATCACATTTCCGTACTTTTGTCACTGTGCTATCAACCCTAACTGATGCATTACAGAGTTTTTTTACAAAGAATATATATATATATATATATATATATATATATATATATATATATATATATATATACAGTGTGATTGCTAAAAAAAAGTTTTCAGGTGTTATCAGGTCAGCATTTACTGTTCATGTGCAGAGAAATACTGATCACAAAAGGTAAAAAAACATTGTGAGTGTTATGATTGTATGATTTACTTTCTGAGGGGGAAAAACAACACTCAAGATAGCCGGCATTTTCTTTTTTTTTACTGTTTAAACTTTCCAACGTTAAAAGTACAATCTAATTATGTATTTAACAATCAAACACCTGAACTTAGTTAAACCAGACCTGTTCAGCTAGAATCTACTGTTTGTTTAAAAAAAAATACTTAGCCAGAAATACATTATCTGAGCACTCAAAATCAAGGATGCTCAGCTTAGCAAGAGGAGCCACTGACCCGTGTTCTCTGTGTGAGAACAGCACAACTTTCTTGATTTCTGCAGCTATAGCTAGAACTTGTGCTGTGGGCTGCAGTGAGCTGCCCTTTCTCTGGTGTAAAGTAGTGCCCTCCACCATTGCTATCCCTTTCAATATGTTACCCTGGGGTTGAGTGGCACCCCCCACCCTCAATTGCTGTCCTCATGTTTATGTTTTCTTTCCTTGGTGTCAAGTGGCACCCCACCCCTGATTGCCATCACTGTAATGGCTGTATCTTTCCTTGGTGTCTAGTGGCACCCCCATGATCACTGTCCTCATACAGATTTTATCATGCCCTAGTGTCTAGTGGCACTCCCCCAACCTCTGATAGCACTTAGTGAGAGGAGCCATTCTCTCACATTTTCTGTATGTGAACAGCAGTACTTTCTTGACTTTTGCAGCCACAGCTGGAACTCATGCTGTGGGCTGCAGTGACAGCAGTGAGATGTTATTTCCCTGTTGTCTAGTGGTATCCCCCATTGCAGCCCCTGTATGTGTTTAATGTTGCCCTGGTGTCTAGTGGCACCCCCACCCTCTGATTGTCAGTCCTGCAATCAATTAATGTTTCCCTGGTGTCTAGTGGCACCCCAACCCTCCGATCCCATTCCCATATTCAGTTTATCTTTCAATGTTGTCTTGTGGCACTCCCATCCTTCTGTTGCCATCCCTGCAAAGAATTAATGTTTCCCTGGTGTCTAGTGGCACGCTCCACCTTCTGATTCAATTTTTGTAGTAAATGTCTCTTCCTCTGGTGTCTAGTGGCACCCTTGCCTTGTGATTGCCATCCTCTCAATGAATCTATGTCTCCCTGGTGTCTAGTAGTACCTCCACCCTCCAATGCCATTCCTGCTGTCAGTTTGTCTTTCTCTGGTGCCTAGTGGCACCCCCAACCTCTGATTTATGCCCCAATCTGAAATAAAGAAATCAGACCCTCAATGTTTATTTTTTTGCAAACATGCAGAAAATAAAATTGTCCCTCACTAATCTGAATCGCCCACCCCACCTCCCACTCAGCATCCACCTCCCCACGCCCCCCAGTACATGCCCACACACTATCACTTACCTGAACAGGTCACAGGATGAAGATCCAGTCTCTGATGGAAGACATGTCTTGCTGCTGTAACTGGTGACTGCAATATGAGAAACTAAGGTAAATGTGGTTCAATGTATTTCGATGGAGTTTTTGACTTTGAGTCATAACTTTGCCATGTTTGCATATTTTGACACCAGAATTTCAACATGGCCTTTTGGGGACCCTGCCTCATGAACAAACACCAGTGGAAGTCTGCAAACCTGACCAAAAAGGCACTTTCATGGTCGTTTGGCAAAATCAACTTTTTGGTGGTATTTGAAAATTTTCACCATGCTTGTTCATCAGGTGGGGTCATAAGAAGGCTATTTTGAAAATTTAGGGTCAAAATATGTTAACATGTCAAAGTTATGCACATATGTTAAAATTTTACTACATTAGCTCATAACTTTGGTAATTGTAAATATCTTGAGCCCAAATTTTCAACAGAGCCATTTATTACTCTACCTCATGAATATAGTAGTAGTAGTAGTAGTAAAATATTTATTTATACAGGAGTTTAAGCATGTATCCACCATTAGGTCTTTAAATACCCTCTTTACAAGGTGTTCCTGTTAAGATGTTACATTTGTTTTCAAGCTGCACATAAAAACAACACAGACACATACATTATGCTGCTGGAGGTCAGGGTTAAGGGGCAACAGAGTTCTAGCAAAACATAAACTGAAGTTACAAACTCAAATGGGCAGACTAGGTGGGCCATAGGCCATTATCTTCCAACACTTTCTATGTATCTATGTATTATTAAATCAAATTATATAAACAAAAATAACCATACAGTTTAAAACATACAAAGATGTGCTGAGGCTCATAAATTTATTTTGGATACAGTTCACCTACTACATTCACATCTAAAACTGAGTTCTTTTTTCATTGCAGTTTTAAAAGCTTCAGGAGAAATTTACAACTTGCGCAGTTATGGGGGTATCTCATTCCATATACATGCAGTCTTATATTGAAAGGACATTTTACAACAATTGTTCCTTTATTTTGGGGACAATTAGCTCTCTAGCTCCCTTTTTTCTTAGCAGAAAATGATGGCTGGGTTTGGCTAATTTGTTCATTAAACAAAGTGGTTTATTGTTTTTAAGAATTAGATGTGTCAATGAGGAACCAATACCTTTTCTTATTTTTTCCAATGAACTCCAATCTAATCTTTGAAACATTGCACAATAGTGGGCATTATAGTCACATTTTAATACACATCTAGCCAATCTGTTATAACTAATGTCCAATCTATGTAGCTGATTCTTGTTTGCATGGCCATATACTGTATATGGCTCCCATAATCTATAATAGATGAGATTAGTTGATTAGCTATGGTCATTCATACACTCTTGGTAGTACAATTTGAGACACATCTTAAGGCTCTTATTCTAGCATTTGTTTTCTTTATCGGGTCTTTAATATGTGGTTTGAAAGAGAAATGCTGATCAAAGTGCACTTCCAAGTATTTATACATAGCTGTTGGTGTTAAAATTATACCATCCATCATTTTTATTTCTAATTTAGTAGCATTCTTCTCCTTTCTGGATGAGACAGGACTGAAGAGTATTGATTGTGTTTTCTTTGCATTGATTTGTAATCCTGAGGAGGTGAACCATTCCTGCATCCTGGCAAAATCAAGCTGCAATTTATGTCTCACCTCATCAAGATTTATCACCTCAGAAAACAATACTGTATCATCGACATATAGTCTTATGTTCGTATGATTCATGTGATTTGAAACTGTAGCTCATTTAGGCAAATAAGAAACAGCAAGGAGCCCAGTATAGACCCCTGCAGCATTCTTTATACCACTGAGGATACATTAATCCTAATGACTAGTATTTCAGTATAAAAATAAAGTTTTTATCTATCTATATCATTTGATTGTTTGCCACTAACAGTAACTAACTGGGACCAACCTGTTAAATAAGATTGGAACCATTTACTGGGCTCCTCTGATAGTCCTATCTCCTCCAGTCTATCCATATGGTCTTGTGCTCTACCAGATCAAAAGCTTTAGACAAGTACACAAACACCACACCCACAGCTCTCATGTCCCCAAGTGGAGTAGCCACCATATCCATAAAGTCCCTGAGTGAGGTGCCGGTGAACAAGCCCCTCCTGAAACCTGAGGAGTGTGTTAGTTCATTATACTTCTCAGATAATCATATAGCTGTCTGTGAACTATTCTTTCCATTAGTTTAGACATGACTAAAATAAGTGCAACTGGTTGGTAGTTGAAGGGGTATGATGAATCCCCACCCTTAAAAATCGGAACTATTCTTGTTAGTTTCCATTGTTGTGGAAAAATACCTTCAATAAGATTCCAGTTAAAAATATCCATCAAGGTTTGAGTTATTTCTGATGCTTAATCCTTTAAAAACTTATCTTATCCACTTGCTTTATTTACTTTTAGTTTATTTATTACTTTAAGTTCCGTGTTCCTTCTAATTTTCCTAAACCTAAACTTTGGTGAGATCTTATCTCCTAATATACAGTACTAGCATGAGGCTTTACATCAAATATCCCCTTATCTAACTTTTTTGTTTCTTTTGTTCGGTTTACATTAGGATTTTTTAGGTCAGGCAATTTGGTGAAATAATCATTTAAAATATTTGCTGATCTATCTGGCTGTTATAATGTCCCATTTTCCAAAATCATAAGTTCAGTTGTATTTTTAACAGGGTTTGTTAGTGATTTAATAAACATTCAGTATTGTTTGGGATCTGTGGCTACATTAAGTTCTGTGTTTATAAAAGTAACTCTTTGATTTTCTAATTTCTGGACAACTTTATTTCTCTTTTTTTTTTTATTAACGCCCGATTTCCTGACTCAAAGATTTATTTACCTTCCTCCACCGATCATTTTCTACTCTTATTATTTTTTTTTTAATTAATCATTTATCCAGACAGATGATTTAACTTTGTATTTATTTTTTCAATTTTTTTTGGTGGGGCACATTTATTGCAAGACTCAAAAACCATTTTAGTGAATTCAACCACTGCTAGAATCAAGTTGTATGGGATAATTTAGGCTTTACTTTTTTTTCAGATTAACACTAATATTGCAACAAATTACATTGTAATCTACCAAATTGGGTGCGTTAATGCTTTTTTTCTAATACGGTACTAACAGATTTGAAGAGACAACAATAAGATCTAGTATATTACCTTGGCTAGTTATTTTTTTCCTTTCCTATTTGGAGTATTTCTTATTTGCACTATGTTCAGACTTTGCAGAGAATCTTAAAATTGTTGACTGTGTAGACAACCCCAGGCTGCATTAAAGTGTCCAGTTAATATAATATTCCTGTTCCCCACATGTTCCAACACTGCAGCCAATTTACTAAAGTAGATAGTTTTGACCTTAGGTGGAGAATATGCAACACCAATAAACAGGTCTAAGAGTTGTAGGATAACTAACAGGCATTCAATTTCTTCTTTATTTCCTGAGTAAAGGACATCTGAATGTCCAAAAGAATGCTTTATATACATTAGGGCCCCCCTCCTCACGATCCCCTGTCCAACATGAGACTATAAAAGTCATTCAGATTAAATTTCACTTATTTTGATCCTTTTACATAGCCATGTCTCTTTTAATGTTATTATATATGGTGATTCCAACTTGACCTATGTCTGGAACATACTGTATAGCAGCTTATATTGGTGCCCTCTTTATTTAGTGCGAAGTGGGATGCAGTACTGTTTAGCACCCTGTTAAATTAGCGCATCAGCTTCATGTCCAATTACAGCACTATGCTCCCTGTAATATTAGCGATCAGCTTATTTTAGCACTTTTGTCGGTTAAGCTAATATAGCAAAAATAAACTGAAAGCTAATATTTCCTACTATACAGTATTCATTTTATTCATAAGGCTGCAATCATTGTCATATATTATCTTAATAGACCCATTCACTGGGCCCAGATTAAGTTCAATATCCCCACTGAGAATCAGCGACAACCAACACACGTTTCATTGATTTGTTCAAGGTTGGATTTGTCTTTATTTGGATAAATTTTAATTGTATCTTAATCACATTAAAGGAATTTCTCCTTTTAAGCAAATCTATTACTTTTTGACTCATTGTATAATTTAAACATGTCTTCAGATAACTACGATCTCAGTGTAGCTATGTCTGACTGAACTAGTACAAATAATTGGATCAAACAAATTAGCCCAACTCCTACCCACACCATATTTGTAAATGTTACACCTCGCATTTTGTCCCCCAAAAATATGGTCTAATGAGGAAATAATTTTGTTTTACAATTTTTCAAGGCCAGAATTTAACCCCTTGCTCCTTAATTATGGTTTGGGCATGCATTCAAGTCCCAGAATTTTAATTAGATGTGTATAAACCTTTAAGCTGATACTATTAACATATACTGTAAATTTATTTTATGATCCCAAAAACAGTACTACCAAAAACCCACCCATATATGACTAAGTTTGCTTCTTGAAATAGACAGTTATGCCAATAAAAGAATAAATTACAACAGCAGACCTTATTTAATACTTAAATAATTTAGTTTAAAATCATTTACATTAACTAAGCTAGCCACTTAGTTTTTATATTAGGACTGCTATTTTACTCATTTAAAATAACATTTCAATCAATTTACTTAGGTAAAGTCCACATCTGTCCAGTTTGAATTCCTTCCCTGTGTGGCACCTGCACTACTCACACATGCACCTCAGTGCATGCACCAAGTGCAGCTCAGGAATTTGTAGATAGCTACCTCTCCTCTTCAGCTAATGTCCCTGTGGCTCCTCCTCTGCTGGTCAGTTTAGCTGGACACTACAGGACACTAGGCATACAGTTCAAATTACCAGCAGTGCAGAATCTGGTGCTGACAATAGTTTAAAAGGGAGAGCTCATCAGGCAGACAGCTGGCAAGTAGAACTTATGGCCACAGACAAACTGGTGTGCTGTCTTCAGGTGTGCTGCATGAGAATTTGTAGGTAGCTGCCCCTCCTCTTAAGCTGATGTCCTCTTGGCTCCTCCTCTACTGTTCAATGCAGCTGGACACTTCAGGACACTGGGTACATAGTTCAAATTACCAGCAGTGCAGAATCTGATGCTGACAATAGTTTAAAGTGGAGAGTTCATCAGGTAGACAGCTGGCAAGTAGAACTTACAGTTGCAGACAAACTGGCATACTCATGTGCTCAGTGTAACACCTGTCATTTTTAAAATCCTGGCTGAAATGTGTTTTTGCACCAGTGTCACAGTATGACATTTTGGTGGTACAGAATTACATTTTGCAAGGGATCTGAACATTTTAACTACTACGTTCATGAGGTGGGGTAACAAGGCTATGCTGAGAATTTAGTTGCTGTTTTGCTACCAATGCAAGTGTAGGACCCTCTGAGCATCTCTGGAGGGATGGGCCTGCATTTCCACAGGCAAATGAGGATTCAGTTATACTATGTCAAAATGTAAGAACATTCATTGCAAAAAACTTTGTTAATGCACCAGCTATGGTAACTCAATGCCATAAAAGTAGGGAAACATAGCATTAGGGTTTCCAATCATAATGCCCCCCCAAGACCCCCCAAGCAGCAAAAGGAATAAAACATTAGGTTTTTGGGTCTCTTGAGTCTTGGCGAATCAGTGGTGGGGTATTCTTTGGGGGTTGTCAAACATAATGCTTATATCTCCCCACTGTGGGCCCTGTGTGAAGAAAGGAGAGTATATGTGATGTCATTTGCCCATAGAATGGGGTGGTCATTAGGGTTAACAACCCTCAAGGAAAACCCCTCCCCCAGTGGTCTGGAGGGGTTGTCATATGAGGAAAGACTCAGAGAGCTGAACATGTATTCTCTGGAGGACAGAAGTGACATGGGGGATATGATAGAGACCTTCAAATACCTGAAGGGGTTCAACAGAGGGAACAAGGAGTGTCTGCTCAAATTGAGGGAGGAGGGGACTACAAGAGGCCATAGTCTAAAGTTAGCAGGGGGGGGTACAGGGGGATGATGGAGCTTTATTTCACAGAGAGGGTGGTGGCACCCTGGAATGCACTGCCAGATGATCTGGTACAAGTGGGAACTGTGGAAGGTTTCAAGAAGGGTTGAAAGAGGCACAGGGGCATGGTATGGAGTGGAGGTAAGTTGATCAACAGAGTTGTACAAGATGGGGAAGTGGGTGGGGGAGGGATAATGGGGGGAGGTAGAATGGGTACTGTGCACTACCAGTGAGCTGCATCAGGCAGACAAGATAGACTGTTAGGCCTAATCTGCTGGCAACTACATATGTATGTATGTAAACAGCACCTAACCTGCTCATAGATCTAGCACGGTTTAAAATAAGTAGTTCAGATAAGCAGAAAACAGTGAGTATTAGGGGATACAGAAATCAGCTCAGAAAGATATAGTATTTAGTACCCTTGCTTAGTAAGGTCTTTCATATGAAGAGATTCCAGTGTTACAACTGCCTGTAGGCAGAATTGGACCAGTTTACCAAGGAGTAAAGGATACAGTGATGTGTCTTGAAAGAAGCACCCATGATAAATCTAATAGTCATGTGGTACAGAGTTAACTAGATCATCATGATGACAAATATCCTGATATATCACAGTATATCACATTGCCATGCATTTCAGCGGTATCTTCTGTGATATTTCCCAATACATTTGGATGCACTGTACAGTATAGTGTATCATGTCACTTGGTACCACTGGTTATTGGGCCAAGTTTAGTAAGACATTATTTTGCAAAGGTTTAATATAATACATTGTCATTGTTGAGTATGGTGGAAATATTCTTATTTATTGCATCCTAGATTTAAGGTTGAAAATAGAGGAACTATATAGTATATAGGTACCCACTGCCTGGATTTCCATCCTGACTTAAAAGCTATTGTATCATAGTTCAAGGTTAAAGAATGTTGATGTACCATTCTGCGCTACAACATAATGTTTTTAATTAGAATGAAAATGTGTACCACCTGCTGTTTCACTTTCATTTTCTCCACACACAGAACCCAGATCTTCCCCTAACACAACAACTTCTGCTGATTCATCATATAAAAAACAAAACAAAACCAGAACCTATAACTCACCCAGGTGTACTTCTGCAGCTGGTTAAGGATGGGTTTCTTTCTATATTTTTTTTAATTAAATCAAAGTATTGTTTTGAAGAAAAAATCAACCTCTTCATTTTAAGTTTTAAAACATATACCATACCTAATAAGACATGTGCCCATCTCTGGCTTCTGATGACATTATGGACCTATTGAGCTTTGCACTTGAGGACCCCATGATGTCTTTAAAAACCCTCAGTGGATAAACAGCCTCATTGTGCATGGTTGTCCATGCATTATTCTCTATATAGTATACGGTTATTTCTTGTTGTGCATGGACTTATGCTCTGATGTATCTAAAACAACTGTTGTGCCGCAGTTCACACTTGATATAATGCTGCTGTTTCCATCTGTGGAACAGCTCTTTTAATTAGAAAGGAAACTGGTGCCACCAGCTGTTTTACTTTCATTTCCCCCCCACACACACAGCCCAGACCCACCCCAAACAAAACTTTCCGCTGTTTAATCATTGTAAAAACAGAAACACACTCCTCACTCAGGTCATGTTTCAGCAACTGGTTGAGTTTCTTTTTTGCAGTAATACAAAATTAAACTGACCACTTCTCTAGAAGGAAAACATTTTTTTCTTTAAATTTTATGTTCATTTATTTATTTATTTTTTACCAGGAGAGACACACTAAACTGAAGCTTGTTTATGGGTGTGACCTGGGAGCACAAGGACGTTAAGTGAATTGCTAAGGGTCACACAGCATGCAAGTGGGGGCTGTGGGATTCAAACCCAGATCTCCAGGTTTACAGATCAGAGCCATAAACTACTACACTATACTGCCTTCTTGCCCTTTCAAATCATGAACTATACTAAATAACACATGGGAAACCATGCACATCTAAGCTGTATTTCCATCTTGCAGTTCTGATGACATCCAGGACCACTCGAGCTTCAAGGAAAACTATATCCTCATATCATGTAAATTTCATTTGTTTCCATGCCAACTGACAGCTCATCCTGTAGTTGTTAAGGCTATATGTGTTTGCTTTAGTTTGTTTTCACTGCTCTTAGTAGCCCTCCATGACTACCCTGGGGGTCTTCTTTCTATGATTGTTAAAATCTCATTGTCCATGAGGGTTCCACCACTTCAGGGTGCTGACAGAAGTGTTCCCGGTCATTATGGCACCAAGTAGTAATTTTGCCTTCCTCTTCTTTTGCAGGGGACTGCCCCACCCCGCTTTCTAATTACTCTAACTTCAGGGGGCAGACCTTGGAGAGGGGCAATGAATCTGAAAATCAGTGCTGCAATGGTCCGGCACTGTAATGCCAGCACCCTAATGCCCTCTAACGGCCCATGAGATCTGCATTAGCATAGTATAACATGATGGGACATCACCAATTTATACTACGTATCTCTACGCTGAAAGGACAAATACCCTGCAAAAAGTTTCTGGAAATACATAAAGTTAATGCAGTTTAAAGGGAAAAGCCCTTCATTGCAATGCAGACAATTTGCAAAGCTAAATGAAGATAAATGTGGTATTTCACATGTTCTTTCAACTTGTTTCCTTGTCGTCTAATTAAGCAGACAGGCATACTCTGGAGTCTAAAGGATGATTGCACATCATATTCTGATATGCTATGCAGCTCTCAGGGACAATGAGATTTCAACAACGACCAAATGGAGATCCCCAGGAGAGTTACAGGGCCTAGTCTAAAATATGAAAACAAACTAAAGTAACTGCATACATCTCTAAGAGCTACATGAAAAGAGTTGTCTGTTGACATGGAAACAAATAAAAATTTCCACGATATGAGGGTGTAGTTTTCTTTCACTATCAAGGTCCTTCTGATGTTATGAGAATTCTTCAATGTAAACTCAGCCTTGTAGTGAATGGATGCCCGTGCATTATTTTTTATGTTTTGATAGAAGTCTAGCTTAGATCTCAGCATAGACACTCGAGCATCAGTGTGTTTTCCAATGCACAGCTTGTTATTTAGGATAATTTCTAGATATTTGCAGACTTCAAAACACTCTTGACTGCTGATTAAATATGGTTGGCAATTACAAAGTGCTTACATTATTTTTTATTCTAGCCATAGGCCGTACAAACAGACTTTATTTAATTTCAATAGTATTAAACAATAGTTTAGAATTGTAAAGACCACTGTATGTTATTGCAGTCAGTTTGAAGTGTTGACAGTGCATCTTCTGTTTTACATTGGAAGTTGATAGTAATATCATCAGCATATAAATGCTCTCTATCCACCTTCCAGCAGTGTGGAACAGCCTCCCTCTCCCCATTTGTCCTTCTTCCTCCTGCACCCTCTCAAACCATTCTTGTTAGCACTGTTCTCAAAAGCATGTGCCTTCAGCTAGGCTTCTTCTATTTCTAACAACATTACAACAGCCCATTTGCTAATTATCCACCCTTCCCCACTGTTTTACATATATTACCTATTTTTGCATTTTACTGTATTGTGTAGCTGAAACCTCAGTGTACCATGTTATCTGAATTTCATACTGCCATGATTCTATTCAAGTACAGTCCAACCCTGTTCATCCAAACTGCATGGGAGACACAAAATAAGTTCAGATAAACGGGAGGTCGGTTAAGAGAAGGGATGGCATTAGTAATTACTGAATGGAAATGAAACTCACAGTATGATAGTCTATGTACTTTAATCAGTTAGTGACACAATATAAGAAGTTAAAAACACTGGAAAACACAATAAATAATGATGTATAAATATTAACATGACATAAAATGGATCATTTTAAAAAATTGGTCATTGATCACTGTTTGCAGCTGTCTAGCTGCTTGTAGGTGACACTCAGTTTCATGTTCCATAGTAACATGACCTGCACATTTTCACAGTCAGGCTGACTTTTTAAATATAATATGCATTTCCCCAGCATATCAACTACCTCACCATGTGTAGGTGGAACAGTGGGTGGTACTTGTTCTTCTTTCTCATCCAGTGCCGGCTCCTCTTGCTTCGTAACAAGGTCGACTGTAGCATTGTCGGACAGCATCTCGTGACCCCTGTCTTCAGAGTCACAGCTTACCCAATCAGAGATTTCTTGTTCAGTCAGGTTCTGTGGTAGGGAAGAAGAGAGTGTTGTTAACTCAGCTGTGACATCATCTGCAGCAATTTCTTTTGTTTCATCCGGGTGATTGACAGTATCAGGTTCCACATCATACTTGCCAGTTTTTATTCCCAATTTTATCTAGGACTTCTTGATGCTGTCTGGTTGGACATTGTCCCATGCCTCTGAAGCCATGTAAATGACATCTTTCAAGGTTACTGATTTCATGATGCTGTTGGGGGGGTTCTCATTTTCTTCAGAAAAACACAGTCTGTAGCAACTTTGTGTGGTACCCACACTTGAAGATCTCCAGCACACCTTGATCATAGGGCTGGAGTCTTGAAATTGTGTTTGCTGGTAAAAAAAAAAATCACACAAATGCTGCCATCTCTGGTTCATGCCTCAGGGGATTTCATGATGTGTGGGGGGTGTTTAACCACTGACAAAATATTTTTAAGTGGCAGCCTTTGTGAGCCCAGGTATTGCTTGACTTGGGGACAAAATTCTCAGAAAAACAGAGGGAGAAAATGTTTCCATCCAACCAAGCATTTCTTTGTGATTCATATTGTATGGGTAGTGATGCCATGTTGAGATGTTTAAAACACCTTGGCTCCCATGATTTTCCAACCAGCACCAGTTTCATTTTACGCCCCGCTGCATTAACACATTCCAGGATCGTAACATGATCTTTTTGATTTTGAACCCTGGGGCATCGTGTTCTGATCCATGGGCTAACGTGTGGTCAGGGAGACATTTCCAATAAAGGCCCATCTCGTTGGCATTAAACAGTTGTTCTGGCTCAAGACCTTTATTTTCAATCATGGTTTGCAGCTTCTCTATGAAAGGTGAAATGTCCTCATCTGCAGCACTCAGGTGGTATCCACAAAGTTTTAGCTGTCTAATTCTGAGTCTCCTTTTAAATCTGTTTAACCAACACTCACTGGCCACAAAGGTCTCTTTGTTTCCCAGTCACTGATGTAACTGCAGTGCTTTCTCCTTAAGGAGAGGTCCTGAAATCAGGGTTCCTTTTTCCCTTTCTTGACAAAACCACAGATACATTTCCTTATCCCTGTTGTCATCATTACAGGTGCAAATGTTTTTTTCTTTCATAAGAGCCAGCTTCAGTTTCCATCATTAGGGTAAAATCTCTTAGCTTGTCTTTTGAGGCTTTTATATCACTTATTGTAGATTTCCCTTCACCATACTCTCCAGCTAAAACAATAGTGTGTTCCCCATTCTCCAGCTGTTCGACAGTTCTTACTTTGTCTGACAATGAGAGGACTACCTGTTTGCATTTTGAAGCCATGCCTGAGGTGAGATGTGCTTCAACAAAAGTTAAGGGTTTTTCAACATTCATTAATCAGCCACTAATTAAAATCACCTGTTGTGCACATAGGGGAAAAACAAAGTCTGGGTGATGATAACTACACTGCCAATTAAGCACCAGTATGTTACCGCTGAGCAGCAATTAATTAACATAATAGCCCTTGCCATAGGTGTGACCACATTAACATCTACTAACATCCATTCATCACACCTATAGCAGTGTGCTTTTCTTATTTCAGCAACTTGTGATAGAGTTATATCTGGTGGTAAGTGACCGATAATTGACCGCAAAGAGACAAAGTGTTTCTTTGTTATATATGCTGAGGACAAATAACATGTTCATTAGATAGGGAGTTCAGTTTAGGGGAGGCCGGATAAGTGGGGGTTGGACTGTATCTTGCTGTACCAGGGCAGTATGCTCCCTTATCTCTCATCCATACTTCCTCCATAACTGATGTAATTGTGCACTTTTCACATTGTTTTTTTCTTTGTCTAGAATTCATTGTTCATGTTCAAGCACCTGTTCTGGTCACTTTGTTATTGCTGTTTCATTAACCTGCTAAATCTCCTCCAATGGATTACACCTGGAAATAAGCCATGGTGCAGGGTGCTTTGCAAGGTCACCAAATTTTAAATAAATAAAATGAAGTACAGTATGTGAGAGATGGTGATATACTTTTGAAGACCTTTCAAGCATATTGGGAACAACTGGATGCCAGTATGGATCCATGTGAAACTCCTTTGGTGTTTATCTTTGCAATAGAGTGGAAGTCTAATGCATTTGCACACTGGTCATCATAAGAGAGATATCTGTTTGTGACAGGGCAGCAGGCTTTTTGGCTTAGAGGGGGAACACTGAGGGGCAGGGAACACATGTGCATCAGTTCAAAGTGAAGAAAAAAATCCCTTATTTCAGCCAAAAATCACACAAAAAAAATCTTACACATACAATAACCTCAAAATTCACTGTCTCATTGTAGTCTTTCTGCTACAGCCAACTTCAGCTCTTCAGCCTCCTCTCTCTTCCCTTCCTGCCCATTTTTATGGGGCTCATGTTTTCTTCATTATTCTTTATTGGCACTCTCTTTCCAAGTAGTGTAACCCAACAGTTTATGCAGGCAGTGTGAGCCTGGGATCTTAAATGGCCAACCTTAGAGGAGGCAAGGTTTAGATCAAATCCCCCCTTATGCCCTTCTAATGCAATTTGTGTGTATGTGTGTGTGTGTTGGCATGTGCACATGTGGGGGACTTGAAAGGTGTTGACTACATAAGGATATACCCCTTCACATATCCTCCCCCTCAAAACCAGGCCAGAGGCAATGGCCACCGTAGACCTGCTCTCTTGAGAAAAGAGGTCAACTTTGATATGTAGGGAGCTTGACTGGCAACACTTTTCAAAATGGAACTTGGTACCACTAGGTTTCCCAAACGGCATGTTTGAGAGCAGTACTATCTCAAAGAATGGTGAACAGTCTCCCAAACAAGTAGTATTATTTGGCCAGTACCATCATATTTATTACCAGGCATTCCTTCTCCAGCACGGCATATAACTGCATCCAGAGAAAATGTTTCCAAGAGTGATAGCATATAGGGTTACATCTGTCCTCAGAATCTTGTGACAGGAAAGCTCCAATCCCACTTGTGATGTGTATCTGTTCAAAATATAGGGGCAGGGGAAGGTAGGAGTCTGTATGACTGACCCCCTCACATATCATATTCTTAATGATCCAAAACGAAGTTTGAGACGGCGGTGACCAGTGCATCTTGGGTCAATCAGTGGGGCAGTGAAAGATGAGAAGTCTGGAATTCACCAGTGATAATATCTCAAAAGACCCAGAAATGACATAGACTGCATCCTAGTAATCAAGACAGGGCAGTCTGCTAGGGTCTTTACTTTTTCAATAACAGGATAAATGTGATCAATCCCAACCATGTACCCTAGGTATTTTTGTTTTCTGTCACTAAAGAGCACAGTTTGTGGCATTGGCAATGAGATTTGCTTCCCTGAGCAATTGAAGGACCTTGGCTGCATCCCACAGCTGCCTCTCCTATTCAAGGCTAAATATGATAACGTCCTCTAAGTACGCTGCTGCATACAGCATATGGAAGCTGAGGGTGTGATCCACAATCAGCTGCAATGTGTCTAGGTATCCATGAAACTCAAAGGGAGCATGGAAAACTTGTACTGGACAAACAGGGTGGAAAGAATGGTTTCTCATGGGGCTTAGGAATTAATTGTATTGCCAATACCTATTTATCTGTTTTGGGGTAATGCTGTATCAGGCCTTTCACAACTGGTCAAAAAGTTCATCCATCCCTTGCATAGGATATGTGATGAAGTTGGACATGACATTGAATTTCCTGAAAGTGCTATAAATACACTAACTGGTCACATTCTGATTGCAGATCAAAACAATGAGGCTGGATCATTCTCTCTGGGATTCCTCAACAATTCCAACAGCAATTTAAACAGTTGAAAGGGCAGTTAACATGGCCTAACTAGACTTTAGGAAGGCCTTCAACACTGCAGCACACAGGAGACTAATAAAGGAATTTAGCAGCCTAGGGGTGGGATCCAAAATGATGAATTTGGTTAGAAACTGGTTACCGGATAAGGGACAGGGAGTGGTGGTTAATGGCACTTACTCTAATTATTGGACAATTACCAGCTGGGTGCCTCTGGGCTCAGTACTGGTACTGGTGCTCTTCAATGTCTTGATAAGTGATATTACAGAAGAACTGGAAGGGAAGGTATGCCATTTTGCAGATGGCACTAAAATCTGTAAAAAAGTAGACACCGGGGGGGGGTTGATAAAATGTGAAGGGATCTTAGGAAACTCCAGAAGTGATTAAGAGCACTGCAGTTGGGTTCCATGTCCAAAAGTGCAAAATCATGCACTTAGGCCATAGGAACTCAGGAGCTGAGAACAGAATGTAGGCAGGTTCTGACAGTCACTAAGCAGGAAAGGGACCTTGGGATTATCATACCTGATGACCTCTCATGGCAGGATATTGTAGAAAATAAATTTCAGCAATGTACATCCCCAGTACACAGGAAAACAGCACCGGGGACTTATATTTTAATTGTTCCTGCAGGGGGCTGTGCCCCCCACACCCCCGCATCCCCTACTAAAGGATTCTTAACTCAAGGGGGGTGCATGATGGGAGGAGGTGCAAAATCTTGAGAAATAAAAATTTGGGGCCTGGCTCACACAAATGTAGGTGCACCTGTACCCGAACCTGGAACTCTCACAACATCAGGCTGCCACCCACCCACCACTCTACGGGGCCAATTTGGCAGCCCAGCACCAACCATGCTTGGCCAACCCTCCCTCCCTTCCATCATGCTGACTACACCCCTGCTTGGTTATATATATAGCGATGTCCTGTTGCTATATACACCCACCTACCCATCTTGTCAGCCTTCCTCAGCGGTAGCCCCATCGATATGCACCAGGATTGAGCCACTGTTATTGCAAGCACTCAATCACCATCGCCCATGTCATGGGATACCCAATTTTAGGACCCAAGTCCAGAGTTCCATTCTCAGTATCCTTGTTATCACCAGACTTACGAGCCCATGCTTTTCTTCTGGGCCAATTAGGAGTACCTTCAGTCTTTCCAGGTTTCAATACATAGACAGGACAAATCTGTTTTTTTCTTGCCTCGTTATAATACTTCCTAATCAACAGATTCCACATTACTGAGTATTAAATATGGTCCTCATCCATTGGCCAGGAGATTTCTCTCAGACCTAGGTAGCAAAAGTAATGCTGCATGTCCTGGCTTGAACTCCCAGAATCTGACTACTAGGTCATAGTGACTTGTCTGAGTGTGTTGTGCTTTTAGTTAATTTTCTTTAGCAAATCTTCCAAATGTCTCTGATCTTTCTCTTATCTTCAGTACATACTGAAGCACATTGTTTGGACAATGTGTTTGTTCTTCCCACATCTCTTTTATTAGATCTTACATCCCCTGGTGTTATTGCCTCTACAGCAGTTCAGAGGATGAGAATACCTTGCCAGATTGTGGCATTTCCTATACTGCAATCATCAAATAAGTTAACAATTCATACTAGTTTTCTTTTTAACCTCAGCTGACACAAACTGGTACAGCATATTTTATTCTAACAATTTATTAAAGTGTTCTAGTAGGCTGTTAGTTTTAGAGTTCTATGCTAATTTCCAAATGGATGTAATATTTAGTAAAGCAAGTACCACCCTCGTAAATGTAACTTAATGCTAGTGCCCTTATTAGTGAGGATCAGTGAGGATAACTTTCAGCAAATGAAGTTGTGAAATCACTTTTATTAACTCTTTGTTCACTGAATGGGCCATTAAAATCTACTGTATAGGAATAGCCTTTGGGTGTCGGGTGACATACTGTAGTTCTTTATAACCACAATATATGGATACCTAACAGCACTTTTTATCAAGAGTCCAACTAAATCCAACCCAGTTTTTTTAACCATGGTGTGTATTATGGGCATTGGAATCAAAATATTTTGGGTTTTTCTGTTCAAAATGTCATTTTTCAGTTTAAACTGTGGAAAAACATCGCACTTTGCATTTCTTTATCACTTAACCATTCACAAGGACTATGTTCTGACAAGTGTTTTTAAGAATCTCATCATATCTCGCTATGCACTGCGCTAGGGTCTTCCAATGGCACCAGCCAGAACTAGATAATCAAACTCTTCACTATACCCCCCATTGGTTAGCAATGGAATGATACCAATGCTTACAGCTGGGTTTGGACATTCAAACTTTGTTGTACATTCCCCATTAGATGCTCCCCCACTTTCTGGTTAATACTCCTATGGACATTTCATTGCAAACTCACAAGCAGCTGTGTTCCTTGTTTAAAGTGAACCCCCAAAGAGATGTCTCACTACCCCTAGTGGGGAACTCAAACCCTAGAATTGCAGGCCAGACATTGACTAAGAAATGTTGGCCTTTCCAAGAAGTAAGTGTGGTGGAGCACCTTCCACAAAATGGCAAGTTACTCACTTTGTTGGAAGCCCAGAAAAAACATGGGTGGCCCTCCTCAGTATGTTCTAAGTATTTTCAGTTGTTTCACATGCTAATTCATCACTTTGGAACTGATTTATTGCATAAGCCATAGGGCACATGGATTCTTAGCTTGGCTTTAACTGCACCCACTTCTCATACTATCTCCTTCTATTGTAATAAATTACATGATGCTCTTTCAAACAAAGAGCCCGAGCATTTTTTATTATTGGGATCAAGCTCTCCCCCCTTTGAGGGATGCACACAATTGGTTTCACATTTGGAGAAATGTCATACAGGTATGTGAAGTTGGACAGATACCACTTCATGCAGTTTCAGCTTCTTCATAATCTCTTTTATACGACGGCCAAACTGCATAAAATGAGTAAGTTTACGTCTTCTGTTTTTTTTCAGATGAAATAAAGCCTCTGGAACTTTATTGCATGTTTTTTGGCCATGTGAAAAGGTCATACCTTTGTGAGAAGCCATCCGATTACGTTTGGATCCATTGCTGGGCTTGTCATCAGCTTTTTTACCAGAAACATTTCTGTTGGGAACTTTTCAAGAAGTGTTAATGGAGAATCAAAGACGTCATATGGTTTTGATATTGACCTGTGCTAAAAAGTTAATTCTCAAGCACTGGTGTGATCACGTGGTCCCAAACTACTTAGAGTGGCATAGAGAAATACTATTTGCTTTGCAAGTGGAGCAGATTATTTCTAGTCTAGCAAACAGACTGAGGGATAAAAACAAATACGGGAACCACTGTATACCCTATTAACTCTCTGATTAATAGACGTATGGACCACATTGAAAAATTGAGTATATACTGTACTGTCTCTCATGGGAACAGGACAGCTTTGTGATTTGTAGCCAAGGTTTATACATACTAGGAGATGATCTGATAACAGGGTCATACATAATAATTTAGGTTTTTATGTGCATGAATAATAAGATTATATTATAAGGGTCAGATCTCTTTGTCTAATATTTCCACCAATATATATTTTGTCTTTTTCAATGTATTTTTCCATTGTATTTTTTTTTTTTTTAGAGTAGATGATAATTCCTCTCCAGAAGGGGATGGGGAGGGTGGGTTGGGTGGGATGAATGAGGGATGGAAATGTGGGGGGTTGGGAATATGGCTGTTTTTTGATAACTGTTCAAGTATAGTTTAGCAGCTTTTGATGTTTGTTGTTCAGTGTTCTACTTATTGTATAATAACTGCTGATTTGTACATCTTTTACTTGAATGTATATAAAGTTTTCTTAATTTGAAAACAAGAAAGAATTTCATCATGTTTATGTTCAAAAATGAAGTTGGTCAGGATTTTAAAATGAGGTACAGTAGCATGACTTTCAGAAGAGTCTCATGCCTTCTGATAGAGGTTGATGCCTCCTTCTCATTTGAGTCTCCTCAAATCTTCCTCACACCAAGAGCCTTATGTTCTCCAGCCACTACAATTTCAGGTAAAGGGTTATTTTCCATTTTCTCACTCTGCCCATGGGACTTCATGGACTTCTCTTCTCTGTGATATAGTTCAGAATTACTTAAAGTAAATATTTGTTGCAATCCCCCCTGCTTTGTGTCATACTGGGGGCACACCCAGTCAATACTGACTTCCCAATTATGGCCCACTGCCACTTGCCATGGTAAGATTTTTGGCATTCCCACCTTTGTAATTCCTGCCCAACTGCCCACTGTTTATTTGCCACATTGGAGCAGTTAAGTATGTAATGTTATCTAAATAAATGCAGACAATATTTATGGGAGCTCCCCAATGGTCTAGGTTTGATCATATCATAGATGATTCAACCATTGTTTGGTCACAGCCTAAATCAATCAGAACCCCAACTGTACTGGAATTGTGTACATGTTTATGGCCTAGGAATCAATAATGTGAGTGGTTAGAATGCATTCCAACAAAGGATATGTGGAAAAGACCCACTAACCACTGCTATAATTTAGATTTTTTTCATAAACTTGGACATGGAGAAGACACAAATACCAAAAGAAACACACCAACATTTCATGGGGAAAGTCCCACTCTATCAGGCCCTGCTGTTTTTCTTGCTTTCTGTATGGGCTTCCTTTAGCCTCTTAGATACTTGTTTTTTTCAAAGCAGCTACGTACAGTAAAATCAAAACATTTGTGAACTATCCATTTGTTTTAACAGTAGATTTAGTAGCTAACTTCAGTTATCTATGATAATGAATTGCGAAAAAAAGTTATTAGTTTAGATAATGAATTCACTTTTTAGTAGTCTTCACTTTTTCTAAAACTTGTTTGGTATGGTTTGTTTATCTCCATAGGTTTCACTTATGGCTATATGGAGCAGACTCCACCAAAATCTCAGATGACAAACTAAAATTTGCAGATTAATCTATGTTTAGGAGAGACAAGTTGCAAATAAGGGCTGGCCATTGCCTTTTTTTGCATATCCAAGCACTAGAGGGTAACTGGGTCCACCTCCTTGCCATCTACTGGCCCTTATGATTTCCTTTCTACAGATATTTTATTTGGATCCATGACATGACGGGGACAACTTTTTTCCAACATCACACTACAGCGATGGATTTATGTTGACCGCAAGTTGCAGTTAACATAAATCCATCAGGAAACTGTCTGTTTTTTTATGGGGGGCTTCACCCCAAACCCCCATGTGGGGATGCTCTGCCCCAGCACCCTCATAACTAAGGATTATCAACTCCAGGTCAGAGTTTATTCAGACAGGTAGAAAACCCCAGAGAAAGCAGTGTATGGGTTTCGCAGGTACATTACAGCGCCAACAGCAACATGCTGGAGGTAATGTTGGAGGCAATATAGCACAGTGGGTTAAGGCTCTGAGCTGCAGATCTGGAGACCTGGGTTTGAATCCCACAGCCACCCAGGTGCATACAGTTTGATCCTAAGCAAGTCACTTAACTTCCTTGTGCTCCCAGGTCGCATCTGGAAACAAGCTTTGGCTTAGTGTGCTACTCCTGGTTAAAGAATGTTCCCTCTCCCTTTCCCCTAATGTTTTTCACTATCTAAATGTCACTGCAGCATCTGCATATGATTCTATTTGATCAATGCAAAATGCTCACAGTCAGCACTATTTACTTCCCCCAGCACTTGCTGCTGAGAGTTTGACTGCTATCTTTGAGTTCAGCGTAACCCTGCTGAAAAGGAGAGAATGGTTCCTACTTAGTGACCTTAAAATGAACTGGTCCACTGACCAAGCTGATGTTGCTTAGGACCTATTCATCAACCTAAATTAACACAAATTATTACTGGCCCCACTAGGATGAACTATAAAATAGGATATAAATCCATCCATAACAGGACAGCAGTGTTGAACCCATCAAATCTGTACTACTCCCTGACTCCATAAACAACCATACCACAGTTGTTTTTTTTTTGTGTGAGTGGTCCATTAAACTACCATGGGCCCAACTTCACTACATCTATTCTAGACAGCTTTGTTACTTATTTATTTATTGAATTTATTTAACTGGGTGGGCCCACTTAGTCCAAAAGTCTCTGTTTCAGGGGTCACCCAGAATTAATTACATAGAAGAAAGCAAACTGCACAGGAAGTTGACATAAACCTAGAGGCTCTGAACTCTGATATATGCTCAAGTGACTGGTCTTGACTCAATAACATTGTTGATATAGATGCTACTTGCAATAAGTTTTGCCAGATTATAACTGGCATCTATGATCTCCTCTGCCCCCAGACAAAAACTCAGAATTTGGGGTAACAAGAGGACTGGGTCTGCAAGGCACTCCTTCATGTTTTCAGAGTTCCAGGTAAAAAAATGGTCTCGATTTAAAAAAAGAAAGAGAAATCCCACCAACCTGCAGGAATATAAAACCCTCATCAGCAGATGTGTAGAAAGCCAAAATTAGCTACATAAAACTCAGATTATTCTCTTACCATGGAAACCCAAAAAAACTGTGGTGGAACCTTAACAACCTTGTAGGTAACTTCAAGTCCAACCAATCCTGTGCCATAGAAGGCAAAGATGTAGTTGCTTGTGACCCACAGGCAATAGTTACCCTGTTCAATTACTTCTTCATAGACATTGATAAATAAAGAAATTTCTCCCCAGGCTGCCCCTTCCTCAGCAATCACCTGGTACCTCAACATGCTGCCATTCTCCCAAAGTTCTTTTTTGACATCTCTCTGTTGATCAGGTGCCCAAATGCCTGATCCACTCCAACCCCAGACCTGTGCTTTGTCCTGATTGGCTTGACTTCCAGATAGTCAAATTAACCAGCAAGGCTCTGATTTATCCCATCTCCAAACTGTTCAATTATTCCCTTTGCACAACTGCCTACACAGAAGAGTGGAAGATGGCCATAATGATCCCCATCCACAAGTCTAGTCCCAAATATCATACTGACAAATATTACCCAATTTCACTTCTGACTCCCCATCATGTCTTTAAGAGATAGGCTTCAACCAGAATACTGAGTACTTCCAGTAGTGTGGTCTGACAACCCCTGCCAAACATGTCTTCCACCCTCAAAGCAACATGGAGACTGTCTTGGTGAGGTTTACTGACGTCATACACTGAGCAATTAACTCAGGTAATTTGAGAGCCACTGTGTTTGTGCACTTCCCCAAAGCCTTTGATCTTGTCATCCACAAACTACTGATTCAGGTCCATTCCTTACTCAGTTTTTCCCCCAAAGTCATCTACAGACACAAGACTTATCTGACCAACCATGTCCATTGGATCACAATTGATGACTCTCTCTCTCTTGTATTTCCATTAAGTCTGCTGTGGGGTACCCAGGGCTCTATTCTTTGCCTTCTACTTTTGCCATATTTTTGAACATGCTACATAATGCCCACCCATCAACAAACACCATCCTCAATGCCAATTATGCCATCATCTTCATAAGAGGCAAGGACCTCATATCCCTTAACAATGTCATTCAGCAAGACTTTGACCTATTCCAGGACTGATTTGTAAACCATCGTTTAGTTCTCAACTGCAAAAAAAAACAAAAAACAATAAAAACATAAAAAAATAAACCTATGTTTGCCTCTGGGGTGCACAAAACCAGACCGGCACACCTTTTCACCATTTTCTCTTGGATGGCACCGAGATAGAGCACATCACTCAGTTTAAATATCTGGGTCTGTACCTGGACTGCACCCTAAGTTGTAATTCCTATGTAAATCCCTAGTAAAATCTGTTTACATGAGACCTGTTTCTCTCATCAAATAAAAAGATTACTAGTCCAGTAATCTTAATGGATGCTTGTCCATAGCATCCTATTTCTTCTAATTGAATATGGTCCCCCTGGGATATGTGGTTGCCTTTGTCAGGACCCTCTCAAAGGTGCCCAGTGTCTACAACAATAAATGCTACTTTCTCACTGCTCTGCTGTTTTATAGCCAATACTGCCATCTGTATTCCATTGCTACCTGCCCTTCCCTGGAGGATCATCTGGCCCACAGGTAAAATGTATTCCTCCACAAGGTGGTGCTTGGGAATGCCCAGTCATGCACTTCTGAGCTCTTCCAATGCTCATCCAACTTGCAGGGGACTCATTCCTAGTCCAAATTTGCCTTCACACTCCCATAATGAGGAAAACTACCTCCTGACATTGTGCATTGACCTACAGAGTCATTGGCCCTTACAACCTCTTACTCACCCATCTCACAGATATTGGTAACATTCCTTCAGCTCTGGGGTGCACTAATATGTGTCAGATAATTTGCACTGCAGCTGTATCTGTATGTCCTAAGCTGTACCTTATCCACATGTTAATATTTTTTATTGTACTCTGTCTTTATTGTGATGTTGTCTGCTCTGTATACTGTAACTTTTTGTACAACTGGTCATTTGTGAAAAAGGGCTGTGTAGCACATCTTACTCTCAAGCAGAAAACATAATAATGGAATGAAATTGTCGTTTGTTGTAAGTTTTTTGGAGAGATCAAACTGGTCCTTATATGTTAACAATGCATTCCACAAAGCCACAGTCCATTCTGTCACAAAACCTATGGCTGTGCCATATTTTACCACAATGAAAGGACGTTTTTATCAGGTCTATGACCTGTGCCCTTCTTTACCATTTGGATAACTGGAGATGGGGCTTTGGAATTGCAGGAATTAAACTAGGTCCCAGGTTTATTGATCCTGGGCATGAAGGGGTAAGCAGGCAATATTATCTAACAGAGTGGGGTAGTTTGATATTACCAGACCACCCAAGGGTGTAATGAGGCTTATAACCCTGGAAGGTCTGGTATTGCTCAATACTGACCACCCTGGAGGGTTTTATTGTGCTTAAAAAATGGGCTCTAGGTAACAGTTTTATCTAATATTTAAAAACAAATCAACAAAAAAATAAGTTATTTGGTGTCCTGTGCCCTGCTGCCTTAATGCTCAATGCCTCCACAGTTAGGGCTGCTGCACAATGCTGCCATTTGCCACATGAGTCATAGCCTTGGCTGCACCCTGTCCCCTGCCTCCATAGTTGAGGTAGTTGCACCCTGCTTCCCCATGCCACCAGAGTCAGATCCATTGCTGCACCCTACTGCCCACATCCCCTGTCCCAAACAGGCATGGCTACTGTACCCTTCCCCACAGTTTGGGCTGCTGTATCCTAATGCCTATATGTGTCCTGCCCCACAGTCAAGAGTTCTGCACCATGCTGTCCTCTCCCCCTACCACCAGTGTGTCCTGCTGCACCATAGAGCACCTTGCCTTCACAGTTAGGGTTGTTATAACATGCTGCTCCCTGCCACCAGAGTCAGATCTTTTGCTACACAGCCCAAACTGCTTGAAAGAAACAATGGAAAAATACATTCATCTTGTGTTATGGGGTGGAGAACAATGGGCAGTAATGTGCAGCAGCCCCAACTGTTTGATTAGGAGACAGGGGAGGCATCAGGGTACAACATCCCAAACTTTGGGACAGGGTGCAACAGCCATGCCTGTTTGAAACAAGGGCATGCACAGCAGGGTGTAGAAAAGAATCACACTCAGGTGGCAGGGGGAAGCAGGCAGAAACAACCCCAACTGTGGAGGCAGGGAACATGGTGCAGCAAATGCCCTGACTCTTGCAGCAAGTAGAATCATAGTCCAGCAGCCCTAACTTCAGAGGCAAGGGGCTTTAGGGCACAGCAGGCCACAGCAGCCTTGACTGTGTAGACAGGATCAGGGTGCACCAGCCTTGGCTGTTGTGGCATACATAGAGTACAACTTGGTATAGATGCCATGACTGTGGGGCAGGGCACAGTGTAGCATCAGGGTACAGCAGCCCTGACTGAGGGACGGGGTGCATGTGGTGAAGCAGCCCTGCCCATTTAGGGCAATGGAAATGGGTAGCAGGTGCAGCAAAAGCCCCACCTCTGGTGGCCTGGGGCAGTATGGTGGTGCAGCAGCCAAAACTGTGGTGGCAGGGGACCTGGGATTTTAGAGCATAGCAGAGCACAGCAGCCCCATCTGTGGAGGCAGGAACAGGGGACAACAGGGTACATTGGCCCTGACTGTTGGGATGGGGGACAGAGGGAAGCAGGGTGCAGTAACCTCAACTGTTTGCACAGGAGGCAGCAGGGCACAGCAGCCCCACCTGAGGGACAGGGTTTGGTAGTGCAGCAGCTCTGATTGTTTAGGCAGGGGATGGAGGCAGCAGGGTTAAGCAGCCCCAACTGTGTGGGAGAAGACAGTATGCAGCAGGGTCCAGCAGCCTCGAACATGAGGCAGGAGACAGGAGGCCTGTGAGGCAGGGGATAGGGGTAGCAGAGCTCAGCTGCCTCAACTGTGGGGCATGAGATGGGGGCATCAGGATGAAATATAGTGTTTTTTAGTTATTCACATACATGATGTATTTTCACACAGAGACCATCAAAGAACTGAACATTGTAAGTTTACATAGTACACATGCCTGAAATAGCAGAGTATTGTCAATCTGACATGAGAAACATGGTGTTACATGAACCTATTTATGGAGGCTACATCAAAGACAAATTACTTCTATGAATGAACACAATTTATGTTTATTTTATATCCATTAAACAGCCCTGTGTTATATAGCTAGAAAACAATGCAGAGTTTTGATAAGAAAGAAATGAGAGCTATGATACAGACACAATGAATTCACACAGAAAAACATTCATATCACTTCACTTCAGCAGTGAAACTCAAATTATCAGGTTTTTATAATAACAAAATGATAGATTTTAAGATAATCTATTTAAACACACACCAGAGACTGGGTTAGTAAAAATACTGGAAAACAAACAACTCTACACAGTGCTTTGTTTGTGAAGTGAAACAGCTGTTTAGTGAATCAGAGACTTGACTGTTGAAGCAGTGAGCTACTCCAATATGATGTCATCACTGTCCAAGCCTTTCTCAGAAAGACAGAAACTGCTTCACTGATTTCTGTTACTGCAGACCAAGTAAACAAATGCTGATTCAAAGAAAACCACAAAACCAAAGAGCATGACATTTTCAGGAAGCACTAATCATGGCACAGGAAATTAACATACTAACATACTATTTGCCAGCAGATTAGGCCTTACGATCTATCGAGCCTGCTCGAACCTCAGATCCCTAGTTGGGTGCTGAGGCCTTCCCCCCGTTGTGTTCCAGAAACCCCTATCATCCATCCCCACCACCCTGGGACAGGCCATCATCTGATACATCCACTTTCTGTGTCTGTTCTACCCTTTCTTGAAGCCCTCCACTGTGGATCTCTGAACCAGCTCACCAGGCAGTGCATTCCAAGGGTCCACCACCCTCTCAGTGAAAAACCTCCTCCTCTTTTCCCCTTCACCCTTCCACCTTCCAACTTCAAACCATGCCCTCTGGTGATACCTCCCTGCTTTAGTCTAAAGATCTCCTTCATGTTTACCTATTTATTCCCTTGAGGTACTTGAAGACCTCAATCATGTCCCCGTCTCTCCTCTCCTCCAGTGAAAACAGGCAGAGCTCCTGAAGTCTGTCCCTCACGTCAAACCCCTAGCCCCTGTATCTTATGTTGCCCTCCTGTACCCTCTCCAGGAGCTGTATGTCCCTCTTCAAGTGTGGTCTCCAGTACTGTACACAGTACTCAAGGTGTGGTCTAACCAGTCCATTGTACAGCAGCAGAATCACTTCCTTGCTCCTAGAGGTGATCCCCCTTATGATGCATCCCAACATCCTGTTTGCCTTTCTAGCCACTCCCCTGCACTGCTCAGAGTTATTCATACATGCATCCACCATGAGCCCTAGGTCTTTTTCCCCTATTGAGGCCTCCAGTGCCTCCCCTCCCAAGGTATACCTGTGTTTAGGGTTTCCCCACCCAAGATGTAACACCTTGCACTTGGTGATATTGAAATTTAATTTCCATGTGTGAGCCCAGCTTTCCAGGGTGTCCAGATCCCCTTGCAGGGCCAACCTCCCCTCTTCTTCCTCAACTACTGCTCCCATCTTGGAGTCATCAGCGAAGAGACTCATTTCACACCCTATACCCTCCCTGATGTCCGATATGTATGCATTAAACAGGATCGGACCCAGGACCGAGCCCTGCAGTACCCCACTACAACCTCTCTAGGGTTCAAGAGCTCCCCACAGACCACTACTCTCTGGGTGAGTCCAACTAGCCAGTTTTCAATCCATCTGACCATCAAAGGGCCTACTCCCAACCCCATCAGTTTCTCCACCAGACCATTCTGGGGGACAGAGTCAAACGCCTTGCTGAAGTCCAAGAATAATATATCCACAGGCTTTCCCCTGTCCAGTTCTGATGTTACCCATTCGTAGAACTCCACAAGATTGGTTTGACATGATCTACCTGGCACAAACCCATGTTGCCAACTATCCAGACCTCCCACCTCCTCCAAATACACCCCCAATCGTTCCTTTAGTATAATCTCCATTAATTTTCCCACCACCGAGGACAAACTGATGGGTCTATAGTTACCTGGTTCTTCCCTCGACCCCCCTTTATGGATTGGCACCACATGTGCCTCTCGCAAATCCCTAGGTACCCTCCCTGTCTCAAGTGACCTGTTGAAGAGCTCTGCCAGGGGTGCAGTCAGTATGTCCGCCAATTCCCATAGTACTCTCGGATGAATGCCATCCGGCCCAGGAGATTTGTCTTTCTTTAAGGCCTTGAGGGCTAACCACACCCTTTTGGCAGAGATAGCATCATCCGTCCCCTCCACCTTACTGGCCTTTTTATCCTTATCCTGATGTGACACCCCTGTGGTGCCTCTCCCTCCCTCTTGCTCATTTCTGTTGCTCCCCTGATCCAACTCACTGCTGCTTCTATCCCCAACGTGCCTTGCTTTGTAGATATCCCATCCCCCTCCCTAGTGAAGTCAAGCTTTTAGTAACAATCTGTAAAAACCATCGCACATGATCTTTAAGGAAGAAAAAAGACAATTTGTGGTTCTGGCTCCCCCCTCCCCCACCAGTAATCAGTAAAGTACCCTGGATCTTAAATCTTATCTCTCACTAAGCAGGCAAAAAATGGCAGCTGCTATGTTTTAAAATCTAAAGTGGCACAAGGATACCAGTTTGGCATAGGTATGGCAGTCAGGTACTTTTATTTCCTCAGTCATCTCATCAACAGTTAATGCTTCCCCTTGGGTACCAGTCAATCAGAGCCTAGATAATAAAAGCTATTTTTTAATCACTATTTCACCACTTGACCACTTACCCATACCAGTATGCTTAGTTCCTCCCCCATGTCTATACTCCTTTTTACTGTTGAGTTCTTCTCCCTGGGTCATCCCTTGAGATTCATTGTGGGTACTTCTCTTTTTTGCAGTCTTTGATTTTTCAGACCTCAAAAATTTTTTTATGACTTTGCAGTGGACAGAGTGGTCTGTTTAATTTGAGTAACCCAGTCATGTACTCAATCTTTTAAAATAGTTCAGTTCCATTACAGAACAGTTAAGTCCAAGATGTCCTCTTTGGATCATATCTCTGACTGTAGCCACCAAGTAACTAAGTCATTTAGATGTTATGCCAACAATCTGAACTAGATCCCTACCTTGAAGCCCAATGTAAGACATTTCCCCCCAGTAGTTCTTTCAACAATTCAACCCTAATGAGGATAGCCACATTTACCCCTTCATAGTCTCTGGAAGCATTGTCATCAAGACTCTTGTAGGCAGACTTGGCTTCTCTGGTCAGGTATGGCATGATGCGAGTATCCCAACTTTTTCATGGCTCAATGCTGCTGAGAGAGCTCAAGGCGGTGCTGGCTGTACCTCTGACAGTCCTATTCAATAACTCACTGCTAACAGTAGTGGTTCCAGAGGACTGGAGAGGGGCAGATCTAGTCCAGACCCATATGAGCAGCAGCAGGTAGGATGCCAGAAACTATAGGCTGGTCAGTCTAATGTCAGAGGTGGGGAAATTAAGGGGGAAACACTATTAAAAGAAATTCTAGTGGAGTATCTTGAATCCAGCCAGTTAAAAGACCTGAGGCAGCATGGAGTCATTGTAGGTAGGTCATGTCAGACTAACCTGATTGATTTCATAGATTGGACTAGGGTACTAGATCAGGGTTGGGCGATGGACATGGCCTACCAGACTTCAGCAAGGCCTTTGATACTGTACCATGTAGGACGCTTAGAAGTTAACTGGGCAGCTTATGGGTTGGACCCAAGATAGTAAATTGGTTAAGGAACTGGCTGATGTATAGGCAACAGAGGGTGATGGAAAGTGGCACTCACTCTAACAAGAGGAGAGTGACCAGTGTGGTACCTCAGGACTCAGTGTTGGGAGCAGTTTTTTAAATGTATTTATAAGAGACATTGAAGAAGAGCTGGAAGTGAAGGTATGCTCTTTTCAGGTGACAACAAAATCTGAAATAGGGTAGATACTCCAGAGGAGGTGAAAAAATGAGCAGAGACCTAAGAATACTCGAGGACTGGTCAATGATTTGGCAGCTAGGTTTCAATGCAAAAAAAGTGCAAAATCAGGCATCTAGGCCACAAAAAACAGAGGCAATGTATAAAATTGGGAGAGTTACTGATGGTCACAGAGCAGGAAAGTTACCTTGCAGTTATCAAATCTGATGAATGCAAGGTGACAGGATAGTGAGACAAGGCAGTAGGCAGGGCCAGTGGAATGTGGAGAGGAATCATCAGCAGAAGGAGAGAAGTGGTGTTGCCACTGTATTAATCATTGGTGAGACCACCCTTGGAATACTGTGTCCAGTTCTGGATACCACATCTTAGAAAGGACATAGACAGGAAAAAGGCTGTCAAAAGGAGGGCAACTAAAATGGTACAGGGTCTGGATCAAAAGCACTATGAGGAGAGACTGTGGGATCTCAGTTTGTACACCCTGGAAGGGAAGGGGGATATGATAGAGACCTATAAGTACTGCGCTGTAGTAAACAAGGTACAAGAGTATTTTTCAGAGAAGTTGCTCTAGGACAAGATGTTATACAGTGATGCTGGGGGGGAGTTAAAGATGGATGTGTATAAGTACTTCTTCACTGGTAGAGTTGTGGACTCCTTGAATAATCTACCAGTGGAGGTGGTGGGAGTGAAAACAGTGGTAAGCTTAAAGCACAAATGGAATAGGCACAAATAAATCTTAGTAGAAAAGTGGGGGAGGGGCAGGAGTAGCTGTAGTTCAGGTAGGTTCTGTGGTGACAGCATAGCAAGGACAAATTGGGTAAACAAGGTGGGCCAAAAGGTTCTTGTCTGAAGACAAATTCTATGTTTCTATGGCCAGACAGCTGTATTTGCATCTTACTGAAATGTGATACTATAGAACTTTGGGTTGCCTTAAAGCCCCACTGTGATAAACATGGGCTTTGCCCTACGATTGCTGAGTCTCACCAGAGCTGAAGTTAGGACCAATCACTTCTTTTTCTGCCTAATCTTGTTACACCAGTGTCACATGCTCATGCTGTGTTTGTTGTTGCTGTGTCATCAAGTCTGCCTGCTGTTGTCTGTGCTATACCATTCAGACTCTCTAGACTTGAACTTGTGGTGCAGGTTGTTGATCTCTGCGGTCCTGTCATTGCTCCTGTTGGGCCAACCAGCTTCTTGGGATTTGGGCTTATTCCACCTGTACCTGGGACTGGTGGGTTTGCTGCTTTGACAGACATTTCAAGAATATGTCCATTTCTAGTCAACTGTGTGTGACAGGGTAGTAGGCTGAGCAGTTGCTGAGAAGAACACTCATCGATAGGAAATACATGGGCAACAGTTTAAATGAAATACAAATAGCTTTACTTCATCCCAAAACTAACAAAAAATGCTTTCCTGTAGCTTAGAGTCAAAAGGATCTCTCACCTGTCAGCCTTTCAGCAGAAGGCAGATTCAGCTATTTAACTCCCTAACTCCCCTTTCTGGCTCCTTTTGATGGGACTCAGTTGTGCCTTACCTGGCCAAGTTAGTACTCCTTTCCACCTGAGTGTAAATCAACAGTTTCCCAGCTAAGGCATTTATTTCTACAGAGAAAGTGGTTGAGCCATGGAGCAGTCTGGCAGTGGAGGTGGGGAGTACCGAAAGCATTAATGGTTTTAAACATGGCTGGGACAGAGTGAAGGGTTTAGTAGTGATTCAAGTGGGTAGTAGTCCAACAGGAAGCAAGGGGTGGATAGTGTAGACAATAACCCCATATGGACAAACAGGTCTTGGGGTATGATAGGCTGTTACGGGTTGACTAGTTTGAACAATAGTTTTTTTCTGCTATCAATTTCTATGATTCTATGCAGGCAGTGCAAGCCTGGGGACGTAAGTGGCCATATTGAAAGCATGCAAGGTTTAGTTTGAATCCCTTCTTGATCCCTGCTAACATGTTTATTGTAGGGTAGCTGATGAGCATAAGGGACATAAGGAGCATACAATGTGTCACACTAGCCTTTCAGATCAATGGTTGGTAACTTAGTTGGCTGCTGTTTGCTCCTTGATTTATTTTATTTTAGTATTTGGTTACTGGATAAGCACATTGTGCCACGTAGTCTTTTTATGGCTGCCACATGAGTACAAAATGTACAGAGCATAATTATAAATAAAGCACTATATTATAACAAATTGTCATGCAGCTTATTTTAAAGCCAGCACAACTAAAGTACATTACCTTACAGAGATGTTTCTTGACTTGGTCATGGTCACAGTGTGAACCTGTAACACAGTTTTTCATTAAGTACTTTGAAATCACTGGCTTTAGATCCTTGTCTCATACATGCATAGTTCTTGGCACATACAGCAGGTGAAATGTTTTAAAAACAAACTCTCTAACATTTATACAAGATCTCAAAATAGCTTTCAGTATTGGTATAAGGTATATACACAGAATCTTGACTACATTTGCCTGGTTGCCCTATAGCTCAGGTCAAAGTTCACTAATGTTTTCTGGCAATTCCTCCTCAATGTTTGATACAGATATGAATTACGATATGTGAGTAAGCAACAGTGAGCTCTATCACTCACTTTTATGGCTTCTGACCTAAGTCAGTAACTATAAATGTTGGCAGTAGCTGAAATCAAACAGAAGAGAGCTACAAAAATCTCACTGTGTAGGTCAGGGACATATAGTTTTACTTCCATGTAGATTGAAGCTGAACAAGGTCAAACTATACAACCACTGAAATGCCTTCAAACTTTTAAATGATATTGTGGTATAAAACAATCATCCTTTTTTATAGATGACTTTTTGACTGGCAAAAAAATGGATGCCTTCTCACATTATTAAATGAAAATAAGTATTGTATGTTCATGCTGTAACTCAAAAGTTGACATGACAAAAAGAGTTTCATTTGATGTTTGATCCCATCACTGTGTTGTTGCACAATGAAACCTTCAGTGGGATGAATTTGCAATAAGTTAAATGAGCAAAAAATATTTTGTAAATGTATGCTACAATTTATATGATTGTGAATTTGGCCTGGGTTGCTTTTACTGCTCAGAATGACTTCTTGATGATCACATTTGATAATTAAATTAATGATTCATTATTTACTTATGTATTTTATTGGATTCTTTTTTTGTCAGGAATGGAACACTGAGTAAAGGAATGCTCCTTCTCATATGTCATCCAAGGGATGGGGAAGGGGTGAATGGAAATATAGATTGTGGAGGAAATCATCATATAGGCCTCTAGTCACAAACAAGTGAGATGTACACATGAATCACGCATACAGAGCCTCTGCAGTTCTGCATCCCAGAACAGGCACACACCAACTGGTATTCACATTTGTTGGACACCTATCTGCACCCCCCCATCATGCAGCTGCACAGATGTGGATTGCAACTGTGTGGGTGTGAGTTGAGGGGCACAGGTGGGCATCCAGTTGGATGCTCATCCTGGGTCCCAGAGTGGATCCCCTGCTGCATACATGCAGGGAGATCCTAGGAAAGTGTGGACCCCAGAATGTGGAGACTGATGAGTGACTGCCCAAATAACTGCCGCCAGACCTCTCTGGTTGCCTGGTGGGCTGGAGCAGTTGTGTGGTAGGGGTCCTGTTCCCAACGATGCTGGCAGGTGTGCATTAGTGGGCATGTAAGAGTTATGGCAGGGTCCCCCATTTTGTAACATGTGCCTTCCCAGCCTGCTGAATGGCGCACAATGTGGTACACTCCCTGCTATGCCCCAACACTGCCTGTGGCACATACCTCCTTGGCAGCCAAGAGATCCAGTTCACAAGGCACTAGCACGTCTGTAGTGAATGCTGCCAGTGGTCTGCTGCACCCAGCTGTGCAGCATTCAGTCATTGGCATGCCTAAACACGGCACATACATGGTGCATTTGCATTACTGAATAGACTTGATACTGAATAACACTGCAATTAAATAAAACAATTCAATCTTGGTAACAAAAAAGTGTCTGGCATACACAGTCAAACAAAAAAACAAATACAAATATCTGCAAAGTTCAGACCAAATAACTGCAGATATAAACTGGGCCACAGTAGAAGAGTAACATTAGGGTAGAAAAACTGTAGGAAATTGACTGGAAACTAAATGGTGAGGGAAAAGGAGGGGGCCGGCTGTAGGAGCAAGTATGCATGGAATTAATACAAAATAAAAAATGACTTCTGTTATAAATTCATACCACAGCTTATAAATCTAGCTGTATATATTATATTCTGCCTAGAAAATAGTTTTGTATAGCTGTTAAAGTATTACATGTGACTGTATGATGCAAGTTATAAGTGCACAGAGTTGGATTCATATGATCAGTTGTCTAAGTTACCTACAATTAGTTAAATGTGCATTAAACCCCCATCAGGGTAATCTCAGTCCACAGTATTACAAATCCAGAAGAGAAAAATGTATTTATCATCTACTATAACAAAAAATTCTGAATATCTATTTCTTTTTTTTTTACTCATATCGATGGCATTCATGCCAAACTCCATCCAAACCCAATGCCCCATACTGCAACAAAGAAAGCCTCTCTCCACTGGTCTTCCTGGTCTTCAACTACGTGGATGTGGTCTATGCCACTGCCCCCTCCACTTCTCTGACCAGATTGGATACCCTCTGCAATGCCTTCTGCTGCTTTGCTACAAACTTGCCTTCGTACACCTACTACTGCTTTCTTTACTCCTGCCTATCCATCCTCCCACTCCTCATATGTCACCAGTTCCACTGTGCTTCATTCTCTCTAAATACTGGGTTATGTCCCTCCCCTCCTACGTATCATATCTCCTCTCCCCTATACCCACTTCCTCCTACTCCTTGTGCTCTAGGGACCCATACACATTCTCCATCCCCCACCTTTTTGCTTGCCAATATCTGCAACAGAGCAGCTCTTACATAATGCTGAAAGTCCCAAACTTTCATTCCCACTTCAGCAAAACAGCCTTAAGCCATGCCCTCCCTGCTGCTTTGAACAATGCACAAGCTACCGACAAACTTCAAAATCTTGTACCACTAAATACCTTCAGAAATCTGGCCTACAGCAAATTGCATGATTCCTGTACATGCCATCTCCATTAATGACCAAACTCTCATGTACTTACTTTATATACCTAAAAACGTACTTACATGCACCATTCTCATTTCTAATTGCTCTCCCAGTAGTTGTCTGTAGCATTAATGTCCTACTAGGGGGTTGGTCCTCGCCCCCCCATGACTTCCTTGCTCTGAAGCCTGCTTTCCATCCATTTCCTCAGCTCTTCACCCATTTGACCTCTCTCTCCTGCTTGTCTCATGCCCTAACTTGTCTATCCACACACCATCCCTGTTCATCTTGCTCTTGTTCTCCTTGTTTTGCTGTAATGCTTCCACTACTCTGGATAAGGCATTCAAAACATAAATGTCAAGTACTTATGTTCTCTGCATTTGACCTGAATTTAATGAGATTGCATGGATTGTACAAATGTTGAAAGGACGTCCATACTGGGTCACTTCCCTGATGATCCTCATCTACTGAACTTATGCACTATCTATGTTTCCATTGTCATTATTCCTGACTTACCTGTGTTTGAACTGAAGTATCAAATTTGTTCTATATTGTAGTGTATTGTAAATCATTGTTCCGTATTGTATTGTATGAACTGTAGTGTGTATATCTTGTACCAAGCTGTACTATCAGGACCTCCTTGTAAATAAGCATGCTCAATGGAGTTTATCCTGCAGATAAACTTGAACCCTCAATTCTGAGCTGGAAAATCTGCTTTCTCGTACCATTTCCCCTCCCTCCCTCCGGAATCAGTTTCCCTCTTCCATCCATCTCTTTCTCTCCCTTTTCTTCCTGCAACAAAAACTAAAACATCTGCCTCCTCCCCCTTGTTCCTACCAACCATCTTCCTGAACCTTTCCATACCTAACCCAACCACTCCTCTTAGCACTGGTTTCAGGAGCCCATTATCTGGGTTCCTTGTACTTTTTGAATTTACCATATATTGCACCATTGCTTTTGATTTTTGTATGATATTTAATGGCAGCAAGCTGCAGTGTTCAGCATTAATGTCTGTACTACACTTGACTTATGCACAACGGCCCTGATGCATGAAAGGGTGGGTAATATGCACCTGAGGCATATACCCCACCTGCATATCTATGCAAACCCAGACAGGTGCAAGGTAAGCAGTATGCACTACCGCTAGCACCTCAGGGTGCCAGTCCATGACCATACCCGGCATGCATGGTCATGTGGGCAGTCGGGGGCAGAGCCATGGATCAAGGTGGGAATCCAATCAGATGCCCATACTGTGTCACTGAGTGGATCCCTTGCACCCTTAAGGAGAGTGCAGAGAGTGAGGGAACAACCGCGTATGGTGGCACTGGAGTCACACCTTTGTGCAGTCACCTGAGCAGCTGCCCCAGCCCTCCCCAACAGCATAGTTGGCTGAGACAGCACAGAGGTCCAATTTCTAGAACCGCTGCACCCAGTGGCCGTCATTCAAGGGGGCATGCACCGGGTTATGCCACATCTGGGCAGGTATACCCAGCGCCCCTTCCACCTGGAACTACATGGCTTAGTGAATGCTGTGTAGTGCAGGCACACATCTGACATGCCACCAGTGCGGACATCCTTGAGGGGCCTAGGAGGTGGGCATGTAACTGCCTTGCACTGCACTTACATGCCCTTGGTGCATGCCGCATGGGGTCTGTGGGACCCCCGCTGTGTAACTTTCACCTGTGAGGTTGCTTACGTGCCTTGGATATGCGGTGTGTAGGTAACATTTTTGTTAGTGCATAGGGCCTAATATGCTGTTTCTGTTGTAATTTCATTTGTCATTAAAAAGCCAAATAGGTGGCTACCTGTAGACTGAACTGGAGCTTCTGTATAGTCAATTCTAGGTGCACTGCAGAAGTGGGGCTATCCAGTAAAATTGAACATACAATAGACCCATGCTAGATCAAGTTAAAACATATTTATTGCAAAGGTGTTGCATAAGCATTGGGGTGCTGCTGTCTATCTTTTTAACTTTTGCAATAAGTATATTTTGACTTAACCTAGCACAGGTCTGTCATATGTTCGGTTTTATCAGGTAGCCTCACTTCAGCAGTGTAATTTCATTTTAAGCCTGGCTTGTATTCCTTTGTAACTGTACTCCCCCCCTCCATGTTTCCCAGTTCACATCTGGAAACAAGCCTTGGCTCAGTGTGCCTCTCCCAGTCACCAATTTTCAACTAACTAAATAAATAAATATATATAGATACTTTCTTAGGTTTCAGGAGCTTATAATTGTTGACTAGTGAAACTATTACAAATATGCTTGAATATTTTGAGCTGTAGACTTTAAAAGATATCTATAATTATTATATTATATCAACAACCATTTCTGCCCTGAACAATAATTTGCAATACCTACAGGTTTAGTACTATTAACCATGGTAAAACTATAGGCTGATTTATAAGGATAAAGAAGGAAAGAACACCAGTAGGAATTGCATTGGAGGAAATAGCTATCCTTTCATTGAGTTATATACAGAATATTTTTCTAGCTTAATTCAGTACTAGATTTTTTTTATTGTAACTTGTATGTAAACTGTACTCATTAAGAGACAAAAAAGTAGACTGAACATTATGAAACTGCAACAGACATTAAAAACTCAGTACTAAAAATTCAGCTTTGCAATGTTTGAGTTTCTTCCATTCAGATTTACAAATAGACCAGTCTCAAATAATGATTGTCCTTAGAACGGTTATATAATGTATAGTAGAGCATTATTCTGTATAGAAATCCATCCTTTTGGAAATGCTTTTGTACCACAGTTCAAAGGTCATGGAATGTGACTGTACCCTTCTGTGGTAGAACATCATTCTAGAAACTCTAGAAACTGCACAAGTCAGTTCATTGTGAAAGAGAAAAGCACAAAATGCACACATTTCACATAATACTATACACTATGAAAAAAATATAGGACGGGCAACATTATGGCTAACCAGTGTGTTCTGCCACATCGGGGTTCCGATTCCCACAGATCTCTCAAGCTTTGTTCTCGAGATAAGAGGGAATCAGAACCCCTCTGTGGTAGAACACACTGGTTGTGCACAGTTGCCTATCCAGTATTTTCTATGTTTCTAAGCTGTTTGTATGCATTCTACAATCCAACACTAGTTTTCTTTGAAGACCTTCTAATCTTTCAACAAGTTTTAAAGACAGCTGTCAAATGATCATCTTAGGGAAAGAAAGGGATAAAATGAAGTACATGCTTATACTATAGTTTCAGCCAATAGGTCTCCAAGAGTTATGTATAAAGAGAAAAAAAGAAAGGTCCATAGAAGACATATTAGTAAAAATGATAGTTTTCAGGGTGCATTACATCTGACACATTGTTTTCTGTGCTGCCAACACATTAAAGCAGCATTTATTACATTTAATGAAACATTGTCTTGTTTGCAAGTTACAATATCAAATGATGCTTCCCTACTGGTTCTGTAAACACTACTCTCATCTATGGATGGTTCTCTCAGCAGGAGTGGAAGGAAACCAAGCAAACAATGACAAAATGCATTTAAAACAAAAACTGATTACATGAAAGAGCTACCGTACATCATCTCTGCTTTGAGTAATAAATGCTCAACAGTGAAAACTTACTGGTATTTGTTTATTCTTTTACATTACATTTAGCTGTTCTGATTCAAAAGAAAATAGCACTTCATGTCTTGGACTGTCACTTCATAACTTTAAATGTTCAGGCTATACATCATAAGAACTGCAATTGAATATCTGCTTGGTTGCCTTGCACTGTAAGAATGCTGTATTGTCTGCTCCTGTTGACAGCTCACTAACTAGATGGGGCTAACTTTTGACTACTATTCTTATTTTTTTTTATATCCCACCCACTTAAATAAGACTGCTTGAATTGTTAGTTTTCCATTAAGCACTTCAGCTCACCTCACTTTTTGTTGCAATTGAAGATTACAATTCATTTTAAACCAAGTAACATTTAATTTCTTTGACAGAATGATCTTCCCTTCATCGGTGATCAGTCTGTTAAGTCAGAAGCTTAGAGATGAGTTAACTTGACTGTAGCAAAAACATACTATTGTATTTATGTTTTGTTTACTATTCTACAAGTAAAATCTGCCCTTTGCTGATTTAGAGAGGTGCGCAATGCAGGCAACAGTGAGAGGAGGGAAATTAAATATTTATTTTATATTTACTCAAAGTCAGGTTTGTAAAAAGGAAAATAGAATGTGTAATTATAACTGACTTTTTTCTTAAGTTGGAAAAATGTGACCACTGGGGTACCTTGAGGCCTCATTTCTGGAAACACTGTTATTTAATGTGCTTATTTGTTATATCTTTGAAGGGGTAATGGTATTATTAATAAAAATGCAAATTATTCAGATAGATCACTCAGTGCCTACAGTGATGGTGGTATATTAATGAGGGACACATAGGGACTAAGGCAGTGGGCAAATAAACAGCAGACAAATGTAGAAGGCAAGATGACTAATACGTTTCTGGATGGATGTGAGCCTCTCTAATGCCAAAACAGTTTTTCAGCCATTAAAAATGAGAAAAGGGGCATTAATGCCTAAACAAGATGAGCAGTATCTTTCTAGCCAAGAGTTATGCATCAGTAATGTCTAGTTCAGCTGACCCATTTCGGTTCCGTGTGTAAACATCGTCTGCTAAATAAAGTAGGGCATAACAGCATCGGCAGCGCATCATGGTCTAGAACACTGCAAGTAAAAAACATCACAGGCAACAATACTGCATGCCACAAGACCACAGTGTGCACACTATGCTGCCAAACCTCATGGGACCCAGGATGGCTACAGCAGCAGATATGGTGTGACATTCAGGTGGCATGACACTAAGACATAGGGAGAGGGACTGCAGTACCACACCGACCAGTGGAGAAGTGTCACAACACCACCGCACTGCTGCACCAATAGCCAAAGATGGCTGACAGTAGCCAGGTTCCCAGGAGCCATGCAGGGACTGGGCACTGTATGGACTCCACATGGACACCATGGCCATGGATACCGGTGCCTATACCCCACAGATGGATGTGCCTCAAGAGCACTCCCCTCACAGCCTCCTGCACCCCAGGAATGCAGGCCCACTCACAGCCCCCAAACTGGCCCAACAGACAGCCAGCCTACCCTAGCCACGGACAGCACTACCCATGTCCATGGTGCCCCTGGCCCAAGGTGGATGCCTACCTCATGTGCAGCTGGGACGATCATCCTGCAGCCTGATCAATGTCTGCAGAGGTATGCCCTGCGATGTTCTCTCCTTCCTTTATTTCTTTCTGCGATCTTGTGACTGCATTATTATTTACCCTGTTATTTTGTGCAGCAATGTTTACACACGGAACCCCGATTTCCACTCACTTACAGGTCAGCCTAAGGCATGTCTGCAAGCAGAGGGGTATGGCAATAGCAACAGTCCAAGTAACTATGCTCAGTACCAAACTAACCCATCTAGAGTAATTGATTGCTGTAGCTTCCCAGCGTGGTTGCATACAGGCTGTATGCTGTATAAAACTCAAAAAACATAGCTTGTATCCATTCAGCCCACTGAAAAGTTTGATACACCATGCAATACTTCTGCTGAATTTAAAAACAGAGATTGACAAGCTGGCCCACTAGCACAGTGGCAGGGAGTCCACTCATGATGTCAATGACCCAGGTTCGGGAACGGACCAGGAAGTTGGAGGGCTGGCCAGGTCAAAGAAGGATTGAGTGCCATTTGGCAACTCTCCTTTTCTTAGGGGGAGGGGGGAGTATTTGGTACATTAACAGCCCATGACAGAGGCTGGAGAGCAACAGGTACAGAGCAAAATGTCATGGGAGGTAGGACAGATGTTGTGCATGCCGGTTGCTGTCATTGCATGTCCTGCCTCTGATGAATATCAGCATCCACAAAATCTGGACCTGTGGGTGAAACTTCTGCCTTCACTGCCACTCCCGCTGCATCAAATGTCTGCAGGGGGGTGGTCCCACTCCACTGGCCCTGAACTGGAGAGTAAGCCAGGGCTTGAGACTGAATATCCTGGGAAGGGGGCACATGCTCAGCAGCCCCACCCAGGGGGGTACGCCTGGGCTGGGAGGTGGTTAGAGGGGGCGACAGCTTGATCTTGCCTTGACCATTACCTGTCACAGTCTTGTAGCTGGACTCCAGTGGGAATAAAATACATTCCTATCATTGGCACTAAAATGAACCACCACACATTTTATCCAAACTGAATAACATTTTATCATTCAGTGCCCAAGCTCACACCCAATCTAATTGTTCTTGCATTATTAACATATTCTTCTCAGAGTCCGCAAGTCCCATTTCGGCATTATCTGTGAATTTCACAAGCCATCCATGAAAAAACTGGCATATTAGTGACATACATATTAAGCAGGGTAGGCTCCTAAACTGACCCCTGTGGGACCTTGCTAATAACTCAGTCCTGTCCTTATACAAAACCATTACTCAGACCCTTTGCTCTCTCTATGTTAAGCACAATATAATCCATCTAGTAATATGGTTGTGAATGCTAGTTTTTCTTATTACATCACTAGTTACTTTTGAGGTACTGTGTCACAAGACTTACTATACAGCAGTGGAGGTAAACAGCATTTATTGACTGCCCCAAATCAAGAGCCCCAGTGATGGGTTTAAAGAAGCAGAGAAGATTAGTTTGGCAAGACCTGCACCCATTAAAACCATGTTATGTTCTATCCAGCAGAGTGATCATCTCCTGTACAACTCTATAAATTCCCTAATAATAGTCTCTTTTAACTTGGCCATCACTGAAATGAGACTTATATGTCTAAACTATGTTTTATTTCTCTTATCAACTTTTACAGTATGTAGAATTGCACTGCAACTGATTCCCTCTGTACTTCTGGGATTATACCACATACCAGTGATTTGTTGAAGATCCATGTTAGAGGGATTACTACCTCATTTGCAAGCTCCTTCAGTACCCACTGATGTAGATTAGTGGGCCCTGGGGATTTTGTTTATTTAATGTTCTTTAATAAATTCCTTACACAATGCTGATGGATGGAAATGATACCTTCCTGAGTTTCATCAGCCCCAGTAACATTAAATCAGATGGATAAAATACACAACAGAAGTACAATATCTAATAAAGATATTTGTCATCTCTTTCTCATTCTCTTTCTCGAGGTCAGATTTAGTAAGAAGGACCACTGAATTATTAGGCTTCCAGTTTGCTCTAACTTATCTGAAAAGATCCTTAGAATTATCTCAAGAATGTATAGCTATGTCCTTCTCCTTACCTTTTGCTCTTACTGTACATCAGTGTTTCACTCCTTCAGTACTGTACTTTCTTGTAATTAACCCAATGCTGAGGTTTATCACCCAGTTTAGCTGTTTTGTAAGCTACCTTATCTTTAGATTTTTTTTTTCAGTTTTTCATTACAGCCACGGTGGCATCTTAACCTTGGCATTCTATTTGGAAATCAATGCTATATACTTATCTCCAAGCTCCTTTATCTTGCTCTCTAGAATCCCCCACATCAAATCAGTATCCTCTCCATTGAAATTAGAAACATAGAAACATAGAATTTGATGGCAGATAAGGATGCTTAGCCCACCTAGTCTGCCCATTTCCCTACCTAACGGATAAGCTGCAGATCATAGTTAACCAACAGCCTACTTCCTTCTATCCCCCACTAGAATTGCCTTATGTCTGTCCCATGCATTCTTGAATTCCACCACTGTTTTTGACTATACGACCTCCTCAGGAAGGCAGTTCCATGCATCCACAACCCCCTCTATAAAGAAATACTTCCTCACATTACCTCTGAGCTGTCTCCCCCCAGCTTCAAATTGTTCCCCCTTGTTTTTGCACATCTGTTTTTCTGAAAGATGCTACCCTCTTGTACTTTGTTGATTCCCTTGAGGTATTTGAAAGTTTCTATCATATCCACCTTCTCCCTCCTTTCCTCAAGGCTATACATCTTTAGTTCCTTTACTCTTTCTTAATATGTTTTCTGATGCAGACCCTGCATCATTTTGGTTGCCCTGCTCTGGACAGCCTCCATCCTGTATATGTATTTGCAGAGACGGGGTATCCAGAACTGTACACAGTAATCCAGATGTGATCTTACCAACTGTCTGTACAGAGGGCCAACAACTTCCTGTTTTCTGCTGGTGATGCCTCATGCTATGCATCCCAGTATTCCCCCAGCCCTTCTTACTGCCTTCTCACATTGCTGGCCCACCTTTAGGTCACCTGATATGACTACCCCCAGGTCCCTTTCCATTTTTGCTGTTGTCAGTATCTCACCCCACCCCATTGTGTACACTTCCCGTGGGTTTTTGTTTCCCAGGTGCATTACTTTGCACTTCTTGGCATTGAGTCTAAGCTGCCATACATTTGACCATTCCTCCAACCTTGCCAAGTCCCTTTTCATCCTTTCCACCCCACCTTGTATATCAACTCTGTTGTAGATCTTTGTGACATCTGCAAAGAGACATACTTTCCCTTCCAGTCCCTCTGCAATGTCACTTATAAAGAAATTAAAAAGGACCGGCCCCGGGAAGAGGTCACGTGACGCGCATGGAGTGAGGCAGCAGCTCTCCGGGTCTCCCTCTTCTACCACTCTGAATCTGTAAAATTGCACTGTCTTACGGGGCTAACAAGTATCAAGACATCACTACTAATAAGTGGGGACTGTTTTTAAGTGAAAATCGGAGCACGCCCGTTTCGGCAATATGAAGGAAGGGGAAGCGGAGCTTGAAGCTAAGCGGCCGCGACGGAGCTCGTCTCCATCATCGCCAGAAGAAGAAATTACGCCAGCTAAAATATATGGGGATCTGGCAACTATAAAGGATGCACTGTTCAAATTGATAGAAGAGGTTTCAGAAATTGTTTGCTTTTGACTCTAGCCTATGCGCAAGAGTGACAGACGAGAGGCAGAATTTCCTCTATAGAGAGCCATGGATAAATCGGGGCCTACTATGATTGAATGCAAAAGGAGTATTAATAAACTTGAGGATTGCCTCGATGACTTAGAGGGTCGCAACAGACGAAATAACCTGGTGTTATTGGGTCTCCCAGAAGGAGAGGAGGGACCGAACACTATTCAGTTTTTGCAAAGGCTACTTAAAAAGTCAGTGGGGCCCTCGCCAAATGGGCCAGATTATATTATAGAGAGAGGTCACCGGGCCCTTCGAGCCAGACCCCCCTCCTCTGAACCACCGAGGCCAATAATTTTAAGCTTCTTATTATCTTGATCGTGAGCACATCTTAAGAGAGGTCAAGAAGCTAGCAGCTTTCCAGTGGGAGGGCAAGAAATTACGATTAGTGCCTGATTTGACATGGAAAATGAGGCAGGTCGGGCAAGTTACAAACCGATTACTTCCAAGCTGTGGGCCGAGGATCCGACACTCGTTTATTATATCTCATGGGTTAGAAGTCGCAGTTAAAGATGGCCTAAGATGTTCAACTCGGCTGAGGAGCGCTGGCATCCCTGAAATCTCTACTACCTGACCTGTTTGCCAAGGGATGAAATCTAAGACTAGCTGCTTACCTACTCTTCAGGGCGACAGCGGCCTGGACTCCTTCATTTGGTGTTAACAATCTTAATTTGCCCTTCTATATTGATATTTAATTAGTAGTAACCTTTTGGTTTATTATTGCCTAGTCCATGGTAAGATTGAAGAGGCATATTGTGTTTTTGACACAAAATCATATTTGACCCCTAGACATGTTGTCAGGGGGGTGTTCTGGTAATTAAGCTCTGTTACATGTTACCTATATATTTAGTTAGGCAATCTGGGATTTATTTACATGAAGGGGCGAGGATTTTTTTTTTTTTGGTCAAAGGTTTACATTATATAGATTAGTAAGGTTATTTGACCTAACCTGCCTTTATTTGATTTAGTAAGTGGTGATGGATCCTCTATATTAAGTTTGGCGGGCAGGGGGCTTTAAAGTATATAGGGTTTCTCAGTTGCAGGAACCATATGGAAAGGAGCCTTTATAAGTTCAATATGTTATGTTATTAGATGGTAGCCAAGGGGCATACTATCAGACATGATTCCGCTGGTATGACTGGAGGGTCCATTCTGGACCATTGTTGTTATTTTTAGTAGTGGGCATGCTAGCCTGAACTTAATTTTTCATGTATTGCCTGAGTCTTGTACCTAGGCTAGATGTATAAGACATTAAGCAGACATACCGTTGTTTTTTTTCTCCTTCTATGCTCAAAGGATTTGAGGCCTCTATAGGGAAGGCCAGTAGTCTACTCCCTAATTTGGTTAATTTTATGCTCCTTGGCTCCCATTAAACTGGATTTCACTCTCCTACTCACCTGCTGATTAAGTGTTCGGTGTTAATGTTCTTTGCTAGCCTAGATCTAGGACTGGATTCTACAGGTTCGAGTATTAAACCGTTAAGACTATCTTTTAAATGGGGGATGTACCCATCTCTATGTGGCACCACGTTCCAGAGAATGAGAAGTTGGCTTCAACCAGGAGGGAAGGTTTTAAGTTAATTATTGATGTAGTTTTCTTACGGGAGGAGATGTATTTAGAGGGATGCACCTTTTGGTTGGGGGTTAGTATGGGGGTGGCTATCCCAACATTTCTTTAGTTTTTTGGCAGCGAAATGGCTAATATGCTAAACTTTGTTTCTTGGAATATTAAGGGAGGAAAGGACAACTGTAAAAAATTTGTTATTTTAAATCATTTAGCCCACTTGAAACCAGCGATAGTGTTTTTACAAGAAACCCATGTTCTTTCTGATCATCTCACCCACTTCAAGAAGAAATGGGTGAGCCAGGTTTTTGGTGCGGGGTTTTCATCAAATAGTCGAGGGGTTGCCATTTTAATTGCCCATGGGATTCCATTTACCCATTCGGAAATAATCTCTGATCTGCAGGGTCGATACATATTTGTCTCAGGCAGTATAGGTGGATTCAGTTTAGTGCTAGGATCAGTATATGGACCTAATTTGGATTCACCAGCTTTTTATCCAGTTGGGTCTGGCTTTAGGCCCTTCAAAATGTGCCAATAATTTTGGGTGGTGACTGGAACTTAGTTCAAGATAGTCGGTTGGACCGATCACAGTATAAGGACCACTTCTCTCCCCAGCTCAGAATGCTCTAAGAGAATTCAAGTTATCACTAGGTTTGGTAGACCCTTGGCATATCATGAACCCTAATGTTCGTGAATACACCTTTTCCTCTGCGGTACATAAGTCACACTCGAGGATCGACTATTTTCTGGTCAGCCAATTTAGTTTATCCTGGGTAGTAGAGGCCACAACTTTGCCCCGTGTAATTTCGGATCATTCTCCGGTAAAAATGATGTGTTCCTTGCCCTCACAACCTCCCAGGTCATACTCTTGGTCTTTGAATAATAATATTTTGAAGGACCCCAAAGCCTTATCTGGATTTAGATCTTTTCTGGAGAACTCTATTAGTAGTAATTGGGTACTATTACAGCTGTAGATCAAACTTGGGCAGCTCTTAAAGCTATGTGGCGAGGGGAGCTAATACGCATGGCTACGGTGCGCAAAGCAAAAACAAGGCAGCTTCTAGACAAATGTTTAAGGGAGATTAGGGAATTAGAAAATATATATGAAGGACGAAGAACTGAGGAACAAGAACGAAAATTAATAACTTTGAGAACATGGTATGCAGATAAACAGAGGGAGAAAGTTATTAGTTCAGCCTCTAGAGTTAAGGCCTTATATCTAGGGCAGGGTAGCAAGGCTGGGAAATTGTTGGCCTGGCAGTTGAAGCAAAGTCTTTGGTCAGGTGGTGACTGCCCTGAAACATCCAGAATCGGGACAGCTAGTTACGGATCCAGGGATGATATTAGAAATTTTTGTAAATTTCTATCGGAATCTTTAATCAAGCCAACAGTCTCCCCCTAAGGTTATGGATAAGATCCACCAATTTTTGGATAGCATTCCTCTACCTCGATTATCAGAGGATGTTGGTCCATACTTAATAGCTCCTATTTCTGAGGAGGAAATAGGGGAAGCTATTGACTCTCTTCGCCCGGACAAAGTACCAGGCCCGGATGGGTTCACAGCTTTTTTTTTCAACTGTTTAAAAATAACCTTGTGCCTTTATTGCATAAACTTTTTTCCTTTTGGTGTGACCAAGAGATTTAAGATAAAACGCTGTTTGAGGCCAAGATTATTTTGCTACCGAAGCCTGATAAGTCCCCAGACTTAGTGGGTAACTTTAGGCCGATTTCCTTGCTAAATTTAGATGTTAAAATTTTTGATAAAATTCTGGCTAGTAGATTAAAACAAGTTTGGCGTGACCTATTGAGTCCAGAACAGGCTGGCTTTGTTGAAGGCCGGTTCCTCGACCGATCATTTTCGAAATTGTTTTATTTAATTTCTCATGTCAACGGATCCTAGCACAGAGGCATCTCTAGTTTTAGACGCAGAAAAAGTTTCAATCGGGTGAGTGGACTTTATGTTTACTACCCTGGCAAAACTAGGTTTTTCTGCTAGATTTATCCATATGATTCGAATCCTATATTCATGTCCCACAGCAAAGATTCAATGTAATAACTTAACCTCCGTAGCCTTCCCTTATTAAGAGGTACCTGACAAGGCTGCCTTTATCACCCTATTTATTTAATTTGTACATCTAACCATTAATCAGATCTATTAAGGTAAACAAGGGAGTTCAAGGGCTTAAAATAGGCGACTTTGAATTTAAATTGTCAGCATTTGCTGATGACTTGTTATTGCATATTTCTAATTCTATTTCTTCCCTCCCTAAAGTACTTGACTTAATTACCAGCTTTAGTGCGCTCTCTGAATATAGTCTAAATAAAACTAAAACATCAGTATACTCTCTTTCTCCACTTCTTCAGAAGGATTGGTGCCTCTTTGGGACTCCATTGGCAGACCCAATCATTAACCTATTTGGGCATCCAAATAACTAAGAACTTGAGGCCCTACACTTTAAATCTTAGACCTTTAATTAAATCAATAAAAGAAGACTTGGATAGATGGTCAAAACTTCTGTTAACCTTTTCGGTAGAGTAATACGCTTAAAATGGTGGTTATGCTAAGAATTTTTTATCCATTGGCGAATCTAAATGTTTACCTTCCAAAGTCCTTTTTTAAACCGCTCTACAAATATTGCTCAGAGTTTTTGTGGAATGGTAGACCTTCTAGAAGGTCTTATTATAAGCTTGCCCGGCAGTGTAAATTAGGAGGCCTTCAACTACCGGACTTTTACATGTACTATCTAGCGATTCATATGACAAGGTTAGCTGCATGGGCCTGCGAGGAGGAAATTTCTCTTCCCGGGCTCCATTTGGACCGGCTATTTATTAAAAGCTTTAAGCTTGATTTAGAGTCTCTGCTATATATTCCATGGGCTAAGGTCCCAAAGCTGGTTAGGTATACCCCGCTAGGATGGGATATAAAAGCTCTGCATCAATACTATGCAAAGTTTAAAATTTCGCAGTTACATGACTTATCCCAACCCTTATTAAGAAATCCGAATCTTGCAATTGGGAATCAACCGATATCCAGTTTTGTAGTAAATAATGGCTGCTAAGTTACGAGTTAGTGATTTCTATTTAAATGGGTCTCTATTTCATTTCAGGCCTTGGTGAAAAAGTTTGGGTGAGAGTTCAATCTTTCTTAAAACTAACCCAAATAATAAGTAGTCTTAAATCCTATTTTCACAAGGTTATGGGCGGAAAATTTGGGAACTATGTTTAGTAGGCTTAAGGAATTTATACTGTCGGGCAAAGCAATTTCTAAGATTTATAAATATATTATTGTTAGAAGGATTCTAATGTGTCCTCGATTCTACATATTGGGAACTAAATCTATCTTTAGGAAGGACACCAGAAATGTGGGAGAAGGTTTGGGTCTGACACTTTATAAATATATTAAGAGGATAGGTTGAGAGACATCCAATTTAGGTTACTGCACAATTTATATTTTTCCCCAGCTAAACTCTCTAGATTAAACCGTCAATTTTCTGCAGTATGTATAGATTGTAATGCCCTTGCGTCTAGTTACCATAGTTTGGACTTGCCCCAAAATTTCGGGTTTGTGGCAGTGGTGAAGCAAAGGATTGGCCAATTTTATGACTTGGCCGTTTTTTTCAACCCGGAGGTTTGCATATTCGGGATGTATGATAATATACCCGGTAAGTTATCTAAATACCGAATGGCTATGGTAGCAGCTGTTACCAAGTTGATAATTCTACGCCATTGGAAGGATGATTGGACCCTGTCATTTGGGGAATGGTGGGACGAATTGTTGAATGCACTGAATGCAGAAAGGTCAGTTTTATCATCCTTTAATACTTCACTGATTTTTCATCAATGTTGGGGTGGTCTGTATCAAAGTCTCAAGGATAGGTACGGTTATTAGAGTAGGATATTTCTTTTACTTTTACTGTGTTGGTGTCGACCCTTTTGATTTTGATTCAGGTATTGTCCTTTCCTCCTTTGCACAATATGCGCTAGTCTAGCTGTTTTCTTCTATGTTTGTTAGGTGATGTCTTATGATAGAATATGGTTTACTATTAGTTAATTACCGGGATAGCTGCCAGGGGTGGAGGGGGGTTTCTTTCTTTTTTTTCCTTATGAGGGGAGTTGGGTTTCTCTCTCCCTCTTTTTTATGCTTTTTCTGTACTATTAATTTACGGTTTGGGAATTGTATTCCTCTTTTTTTTTGTGTTATCTAATCATTTGGTATGTAATTTGTGTTGGAAATTGTTCAATAAAGCACAGTTATTTGCAAAAAAAAAAAAAAAGGACCGGCCCCAGTACTGAACCCTGCAGTACCCCACTAGTAACCCTACTTTCTTCACTGTGGACTCCATTTACTATTACCCTCTGTGTTCTGTTGTCCAACCAGTGTTTTACCCAGGCTACCACCCTGGAACCCACTCCCAGGCTGGCTAATTTGTTTATTAATCTTTTGTGTGGGACTTTGTCAAATGCCTTGCTAAAGTCTAGGTAGGCCATGTCCACAGTCCCTCCCTGGTCTACTGCTTTGGTCACCCAGTCAAAGAAATCAATTAGATTTGTCTGACATGACCTTCCCACTATAAATCCATGCTGCCTTGGGTCCTATGCCCCACTGGCCTCTAGGTACTCAACAATGCTTTCATTCAGAAGTGATTTCATCATTTTCCCTACTACAGAGGCCAAACTAACAGGTCTGTAGTTTTCTGCCTCTGTCTTGCTCCCACTTCTGTGAAGGGGAATCACATCTGCCCTTCTCCAGTCCTCAGGTACCACACCATCCTCCCATGATTTATTAAAAAGAGTAGTTAGTGGTGTTACTAGTTCTTCCCTTAGTTCTTTAAGAATTCTGGGGTGAATCCTATCAGGCCCCATTGCTTTATCCACCTTCAGTTTTAAGCGTTCTTTCAGAACTCTTTCTTCTGTGAAAGGACTAATATCAACCTCCCTATCCAGGGTGCTTCTATTAACTGGATTAGGTAAGTCCCCCTGCTTTTCCATTGTGAATACTGAGCAGAAGTATTCGTTAAGTATCCCTGCTTTTTCACTGTTGCTCTCTGCCCAACCACCTTCCTCTTTGTTCAGCCTCAGTACCCCTGCCTTAGTCTTTCTTTGCTCCCTAATGTACCTATAAAAGGTTTTATCCCTTTCTTAACTGAGTTGGCTATCTTTTCCTCAGTTTTGACCTTTGCTATTCTGACTGCCTTAACCACTTCCTTCTGCTTTAACTTGTACAGTTCTCTGTCCTGCTCCTTGGGTGTTTCCTGATACTTCCTGAATGTTATCTTTTTCTCCCTTACCTCCCCCGCCACTTCTTTTGAGAACCATAGTGTTTTTTTCTTTAATTTTGATCTGCTTCACATAAAGGCGTGTTGACTCTGTGATGGCAGTTTTGATGTTTCCCCATTGTTGCTCCACCTCTCCTTCTTGCCTGTTTGCTAGTCCTTTTCTGAGGCACTCTCCCATTTTGACAAAATCAGCCCTCCTGAAGTCCAGTACCTTAACTTTTTCTGTGGCTTGACTCTACAGCTATGTTTATCATGAACCACACTGTTTAGTGGTCGGTTGTTCCCAGACGGCTACCCACTTCAAGATCAGAGATCCTGTCTCCATTCCCATTTGAGAGTACCAAATCTAAGATTGCTCTCTCCTGAGTGGGTTCCAAAACTAGCTGTCTGAGGCATGTCCCCTGTAGGGCATCGAGAATGGCCCTGCTCTTGGATGTGGCTGCAGCAAAGGTGCTTCAGTCAATATCTGGCATAGTCAGGTCCCCCATCAGCAATATCTCCCCTTTCTCTGCCATCCCAATGATGCCTTCTATCATTTCCTTGTCCATTTCCTGCCCCTGAGATGGGGGTCTGTATACAACCTCTGTGCAGATTGTGGAGCCATTTCCAGTCTACAGGGTGACCCACAGTGCCTCCTCTCCTCGCTGTTTACTCTTTAGTTCTGTTGCTTTGATCCCTTCCCTTACATAGAGTGCTACTCCTCCTCCTCGTCTTCCCTCCCTGTCCCTCCTGTAGATCGTGTAGCCTGGAATGTTGACATCCCAGCCATGGTTCTCTGTGTACCATGTTTCTGTGACTGCCACAATAGCCAGGCATCCCTCTTCCATCAAGGCCACCATTTCGGGGACCTTTTCACCTAGACTATGTACATTGGTACTCATTGCCCTCCACTTTTTTATGGCTTTATTTCTTTTTGACAATCCCTGTCCCTACTGCCTTTATCTTTTTCTCCATTTACCCCAGCCCTTCTCCCTATAGACTGCTCTATCTTGGTGTTTACCTCACTAATTACCCTGATTTTTTTGTGGGTGGGTTAGGATTTCCCTTCTACTTTTCAGTGCCTCCCCCCTTGGTTTGTTTAAATGCTTGCCATTGAAGCATTTAAATCTATCACCTAGGATCCTGGTTCCCCTACCGGATAGGTGCAGACCATCACACCTGAATAGGCCTGCATCCCTCCAGTTGGAGCCCCAGTCCCTAATGAAGCCAAATCCCTGAGCTCTGCACCAGCTTTTCAACCAGTCATTGAATCCCATGTTGTGGAGTACCCTAGCCTCATCCATGCCATAGACATGTAGTACTTCCAAGAAAGTTACTGTGTGTTCTACTTCTCTAAGGCCCCTCCCCAACTCCACAAACCCAGGCTGCCATATTCTCCATAAAGCTATCAGAATCTGCATGTCTAAAATGCTTTATAAAAGTTACTCCCATCCCTTTAACTTTTTAAATTTTTACCATATTATGGCTACTGTTTTCCAGAGGCTCCCTGATTTCCATAATGAAATATTTATTTTTCATTATACTAAGGATAATATCCCAAACTGATCCTGATCTAGTCCCCATCCCGGAGATATTTCTTCATTCAACAGTTTGCTAGAATCTGCTAAAATAGTTTGTCCATCTTGATATCCCCATCACTGGTTTGCCAGTTTATTCCTGGGTAATTAAAACCATCGATCAATATCACCCTTGCATTGCTGCATAGTTTTCTGTAATTAATGAGAATAAGCTTATTTAGATCATATCTTTTGTTTGGGGCTTATGTAACACACTGCTATATAATTTAGTGGCCCTTACCCACCTATCACTTAAGGCATATTGACTCCTGTTCAGGAATTCAGAAACTGATTTTTCCCCCTCAGTTATTAAATCTTCTTTAACAATTATAGCCACCATTCCACCTCATTTTTCCCCTTTATTCTTCCTGAATAGATTCTAACTTCTATGGCTTTGTATGATCTTTCCCCTCTTGAACTACCAAGTTTCCTTTTTTGTACAAATGTGAATTCCATCAGTGTGTAGTGGGTCTTCAAAGTCCTCCATCTTACTGTTAATTCTACATACATTTCTACACCCTTCCTTTTCTTATCCTTAATCTTTTTGGATTCCCTTTATTGTTTTTTATTTCCTTCAGATAAATGTATCTTTATCCCTGGTTTCATCTTTATCTGAAACTTTAGAAGAAGTCCCTGTGCAGGCTTTTGAAGCCCCATTCTCATGCCACTGAGTGATCCATTTAAATTTTTAGTTATCTGCTTATTAATCCTTTGCCCTTGCATTATGGCCCCTTTTTTATTTAGGTGCAGTCCATCACTATTATTTGTTACCAATCATTGGTAACCAGGTAAGGCCCACTAGGCACAACTCTCTCTTTTCAATGGTGACACAGGAGCAATCAAATCCAAGTCTGCTGGATGCATCAAATCCATTTTTATCTCATAACTCTACCTTCTAGACTATACTGCCAGCCCATAAAGTGTTCTCTTGCAAGTCCAACAATGTTTCTTATAAAGCTTAAATTCTTATGTCTATCCCACATCCTTAACCACACTTTCATCTTCTTAATTGTGTAGATCCTACCTATACCTATACCTCTACCTCTACCTATACCCAGTCTGGAAAAAAATCTCTGAAACTATTACAGTGCAACACTGTTATTTTACCCTCTTGCTACTAGCCTCAAAGTCCTGTTGAATATTCTTATCAACACATTACCCCATATCATTCATGCCAACATGTAAAACCAATATTGGATTCTCCCCTGAATTTTATATAAATTCTTCTACATTTTCTTGTACATGAAATATTGCAGCACCTGCTACTCAGTACACTTCTGCTCTGTCCTTCCACCCATACATATAGCATAATTCATAAATCTAAGAATTTAGTTTCCCAGTACTACAATATTCCTGTTTCAAACACAAAATTCTGTTAAGCCATATCATGAGCAGCTACTATGTCTTTAATATATGAAGTACTTAACATTTGTGTTTTTCTCACAGATCACAGACCCACTGACAGGCTCTGTGCTTAATACTTCAAATCTATAACATAAAGGAGGTAGGTGGTGATTTGCTGTTGTCCTATTTTTGAATATCTCACACCCTGTACTGATGGCCATTCTGGTTCCTGATTGTCAGAACAGTAGTTAACACCCTCAAAGAGAATATCCCTTTTACTACTTCCCCCTCCATTATATAAAGCTATAGTTATCAGGAGCAACACTTCACCAAAGATACCACTCCCTGATGCTGCTACACTTGCCTGTCTCAACATAATATCCCAGTTACCTATTGCTAAATTATCTCCCACTTCAAATTAGTAGATTGTGAGCACTGTCTGGGCAGCTTTCAAGTTCTTTTATCTGTTCCATTCTATCTAGCCTTGCTTTTAAAGCATGTATAGCCAGATGCACTGGCAGATAGGGTATGAGTCTGGATGCCTGGGCCCTAAGGAGGTTAATACAAGAAAAAGTGGAGGAGTCTGCCTCTATGACTCACAACCCACAGAAATACCCAAGCTGTAAAGGGGACTCAAACTGCTAATTGTAGTTCACAATACAATTCCATTATGTTTTTATAAAGTAGCTACCTAGAAGCCAAAAAGCCAACATCATTACTTAATCATAACTAAAGGGACAATTAATAATGCAATCCTAAAAAGGAGAGCATCATATCTCCTTCATGAATATTACATTCCCAGTGGATGTCATACAGCTTTACAGCTACTGTATATAACTTAAAGAAAGAGTAGGAACACAGCTAGTAATCAAGAACAACATTTTTTGAGATAATTTCCAGTTGACTGTTTTAAATTGTCACCATTAATGAACAAACTCATGTTCAATAGGAAATTGATTTGTTTGGTATTTATTTAGGCATAATTTACTTATTTTTAAATTTTACTTGTCTTTTGATTGGCTTACTAAATATTTGTGTATTTTTCCTTGGAGTTTGTTCCCAAACTATCCTGGGAGCTATTGACTTTATATTATCTTTATATGACTACACTGTCCTTTGTTAGACAACAGACTACAGTCCCACAAATGCATGATTTGTATTTGTTCATAAATTACCAAGTATGAGGGAGACAGAAACACTGAGGAGAGGGAAACATTTGCACTTATTAACAGTAACACCAGAAGAAAATACTGTTCATGATGAGCAAATATAAAGATGCTAAATAATATATTTTCAATTTACTCCTTCAGGCAACACATTCCTTACAATATCAATACAAATGCTCTTCAGTTTTCAGACCCTGATGTATGTATTTTTAAGCTTCATATGCTGAAGAAGTGCATTTCTCTTGGTGGCAATGCATGCATTTCTACCACAACATCTATAAATAAGGAACAAATGTTTCTAACAAATATGAGATATACTCAATTAAAGGGATAAAGCAGTAAAACCACTAATACTAATTCATTATCTCCCAGCTGGGCAATAGATGAGACAAACTGCAGTACAATAATAATGATCTAAGTTTGCATAATCAATTATCATTTAATCTGAGAGATGGAAAACAATTATATTTTGTTACATATGGTATGAATATTTTGAATGGGATACACTGTTTTTGTTGGTGCTATGGAGATTAAGTTTGTGTTTTTTTTGTAATTTTAAAATACTGTTTATTTTCTTATTTTATTGTGTTATTACACATTTTGTGATCATTCTTTAATTTTCTGAACAGCAAAAGAATAGATACTATTCAAGTCATATGCAATGTCTATAACTTGTGGAGAGGGCTTAGACTTTTAAAACAGTCTATAATTATCATGACAGATTTTAAATGAACCTTGGGATCTCAAGCAGACCACGACTGGAACATAAAGCTCTCATATCAGATCTCATACTAGAGTTGGAAATCTTGAAGACACTGAGGGCCCAAACCATTTAAAGCCATATGGGTTACCAGAAGAATCTTGACATTTATCCACCAGCAAACCTATAACCAATGCAGCTTTTGCAAAGCTGGTGTTATATGGTTTCTCCTACTGCCTCCAGTATGGAGATGTACTTCTTCATTTTATACAACTTAAAGGAAATGGACAAGATGGATGAGATGAGCTGTAAGGCTCTAGTAGAGCATGTTGCTGTATACAAGGTGCTAAAAGCATGTACTACAATAGTGGGGTCAAATTGCCCTATCATGGTAAGGACACAACTTACCAATCTTCCTTTAATGTTGATAAGCAAATTGGACTACCACCTACTGTACACCTGTTTTCCTTTGTGATCCTATCATCCAAGACCACTCCAAGATTGTATACCACTTACATTGTCTCCAGCTGGACTTCATTTATGGGAGGCAGTTTGTGGTTGTTTAAGAAAACCAGTCTCGGGTAATCATAACCCAACAGCAATAACTCTGTCTTACCAGTTTCAACTTTAGCCCACTATAAGCCATCTACAACCCAACTTTAGTCTAACCATCTACCAACACATTTACCAAGTCATCATGGCCAGGCTTAAAGAAAAGATATAGCTGAGTGCCATCAGAATACCAATGAAAAATCAAGCTGCACTTTTAGATCACCTCTCTGAGTGGCAGCATAAACATGACAAAATATTAAAGTGGACAAAACTGAGCACCAGTGAACCCCACAGTCTATATCAACCTGAAGAGATAAATTATTCCTTAGGACCACCAACTAATGGTGTCCCTGAAGTAAGAAACAGAACCTCTTAGCCACAGTTCTGGACATACTAGCCACCATCTGCAAAGTGTTTAGGGAAGAATCCATGTTCTAAAGTGGCAATTTACTGAGGAAAGATGTAGAAGAACTAAAATAGATAGTTGATCTCTCTCCTTCACAAGAAGCAGATCCTTCAATACTATCACCAGAGGTTTCTTGCTGCTACAGTATGTAAGTGCTGGACACCAGTTTGGAATTCCACATACATGTTATTTTCGAGATGCATTCTGAGTCATGCTGCCTCCACCTTCTGAATAATCTTGCATAGAAAAAGAGGTAAGAGATTGGCTGATAGTTCAAAAGACTGGATCTAATAATACCTTCATCAAAATAGGCCTCAACACTGAATCTTTTAAGGCAAGTGGAAGATGTCCTTCCATCAGATTGGCATAAATAATGTCTTTGATTATTGTAGCAAGTACCCGACACCTTACTTTTATATGGTAAAATTTTTGGAGATCAGGAGAGGCACACTGGAATGGCACACTGCAATGGTACTGTATCCAAAGTAAAGGCACTGGGAGGTAGCCCAGCCAATACTTAGAGTATCTGTGCACCATTGGTGGCCAAAGGCTGCACCAGCAGCACGGAGATTCTTTCAACATCACATCCCATCAATCACGAATGTTGTTACCAACAATGCAGGCAATTTCTTTTCTAATGTCCACAGTCTTGGCAGAGAAGAATTTCTTAGACCATCACAGCCTTTCAGGAAGCCTTTCCAGAATCCAAATTAAGACAATTCAGTCTGAGAAATTATCAGTCACTCTGAAAAGAGTGGTTGCACTAATTCTCTCTGGTGCGATGCTGAGCAAGAAAACACATTTTCTCACCACTAATACAGCCTCCTGATATCACTTTAAATGAAAGTGCACAAAACCCTGTCATGCTTAGCCTGAAATATTCTTCATTTGTGCTCCAGCCATTGTCCCTTTACCTGCCACTGATGAAGATCATCATTAAACTATTAGGTTAAATAAAAAGAAAATGGTGCAGCACTTGCCTCACAGATTGTATATCAGAAAAAGTGCATATAGTTTTCTCCGGGTCATTTTTTGAAATTCCCTCTTTAATTTAAAGTGCAAATTAATTTTGCTAAAGCAATGCCACTTTGTCTTTGAGACTTCTAATGAAATGGTGTGATTACATTACAAAGCATTAGATCAGCTCCCTGTAGATGACATACTCAGAGAAAGCAGCAGTGTTTTTGCATGATTGCTTTGCACTTTCAAGTAAAGAGAAGACTTTGAAAAAGATCTGGTGAAGACTATATACTGTATATTTTTATATAATACAGTCCACAAGGTGATTTCTGTCTCATTCTCTTTCTTTGCACAACTTTGAAGTAAGGCATCTCTGGGTCATGAGGGAGCTTGTTCTGTGTTTCACTGTTGGAATCAATGTGCACCCAGGTGTTGAAATCCTCCATCACAAGCAGCCTTGAGTATTCAAACATGAGGGGGAGATCATCTCTGACACTTCTCCAAAAATTACTTGCTCCCTGAAGTTAGGCAGAAAATTAGCACAATGTTCCACTTAATATCTGCTCTCCATGTCATTCTCATACACTCAAAAGACATTTGCTCCCTGAAGGGGAAGGTCTCAGTCCTCATCACAGATTTAAAATAATAGCCAAACCACCACATCCACACTCCCCTCTAGGACAGTGAATCACCAAATAGCTAACAGGAATCAGCACATCAAAAGTGCTGTCAGCATTCACATCCATCAATGTCACTGTGACAGAAACCAGGTAAGCATAAGAGTCCAAAATAAAGTCCTTTGTAGTAGCTATTTTATTAACAATGAACCTGACATTAATTAACTCTTATCTCACTGGGGTAGAAATTCTGCCTTACACCCCCTTTGTTTCTGTGTCTGTAAACATAGGAACCCTAATAAGGAATAAGGCCTCACTACCTCTTCTCCTCCCAAGGTATCCCCACTTTCTTCAAGCCAACCCCCTTACTACTACCTCCATTTTCCGCTGTTTCTTATAGATAATCACCACTAATTTGGGGGAACATTTGACAATACCGGTTTGCTGTGAGAGTGACCACTTTCCCTTAATTTTAAGAAAGTGAAATGCTAAAAAGAAATACTCAACAATTACATTTAGAAAAATGTTTGTTCACAGAGAACAGGTCTATGAAAACAATTGTCTGGAATCAGAACTCAGCTGATTATATCTGCTATTTTGCCTAGCTCAATTTTACACTTAGGCATTGAATTGCTGGAAAGTTATAATTTAAAGTGCTAAATGGACAGTTTGACTGTTTTATTTGAACAGATAAAAGGTCAATTGGAACAGTTAATCTTAATTAATAGAATGAATCAGAAAAACCCTGGATGGTTTGACAAGGATTGCAGAGAATTTAAAGCAAAAATTAATAGAGGACATAAATCATATAAAATAACTAAAAGCACAGTATTTTAAAAACAATGGCAGCAGTCATGAGGGGTGTGAGGAGACAGGAAGAACTACAGTGTAACCAGGGAAGGGTCCATATGTGGTATGCTCAACAGAGAAGGTACCATGCCCGAGTCACATATGAACAGCTCAATGACACAGAGATTATGGGTCAGTAATGACTCAATAGGGTGCTGCTGAGACAGCTCTGTGAGCTGCTCCATGATGCCCTGCAGGTACCAACACACAGGACTAAGCACATGACAATATCCCACCCCCAAAATAATATGAAATGTCAAAAATCCCTGTCTACCCCTGATCAGTAACACCTCACTCACAACACTAAAATACAGTAATGCCACTAAACAACCATACCCATATATGCTCAAAAATAAAAATAAAACTGGGAAAAATGACTGTATAATGTACCCAAAAATTCTTTATCAGATGCATAAGATAATAGTTTTTCATAGATGCACAGTAACTATCTGTCAAGCTACACCCACCAAACTGACAAAAATACTCAAAAATGTACAAGATGCAGTTTTAGAAGAGTACCTCCCCTGTCTCTTGAGGCAAATTAAATGTGAAAAAGTAGCTCCTTTGTAGGTGACTACCACTCTTACTGAGTATAAGCCAATGACAGCACGCACATGTCAAGGATCTTAGTTTTCATTTTCACCAAATAAACCTAGTAAAATGCTGGAATCTGAACTGTCTACACACATTAATGCAAAGAATTTTGCATTTTATACCACATCAGTGAACCTGCAGAACTTCTTGTTTTTTTAATTGCTTTTTGTACAATGTTCATTTTGCTTTTTTTTAATTGCTGTATATTAGGCCTACTTTTCTACTGATTATGTCTACACATACTAAAAGACTGACAGTAAAATCATGGTACATTTAAACAAACATTCATCAGCGTGATCCAGGAATTGCAAATTTAGAAGTCTACATTTAATTACTTCAGACACCATAAGTCAGCAACCTTGCAGAAAATATAAAAATGCAAGCATATTAAGGTCACTACAATCACACAGATTTTGTGTCATGAAGTAACCTCCCCATCTTTGCTTTTGGAAATAATAAAACTGTACTTTGCATGCTCAAGATATAGAAGACACATTGGCCAGGATATTCATAGATCCTGGTTTGGCCCACATTGTTTTTTCTCTAGCAGAACATTAGTGCCTGAAGCAAACCAGAGGTGTATTGGACCATGCTTAAGCACTTTATGAGCACTAAAGGCATGTTTCAATAAATCAGTCATGCACTATCATGATTGGCCTCCCAAACCCCAGCCCTGCACTTACTACAGGAGAAATTTGGTCAATATGGTGCTATGGAGGCTGTGGGAGCAATCTGGCTGTTTGAGGCTACTAATGAGATTGCTCCACTGGCGCAATCTGCCACATTCATACCTCAAGATGCAAATGCATAAAACTACCAAGGCACAATAGAAGAATCTGCATCTCATTAGGGACTCATTACAGGCCCACAGTACACACTATTTGCAGCACTTCCTCCATCACCACTCAGGGCTGCTGATTATGTAGGGGATGTTATCAGCTCAGTATGTTCTGCCTGGTACCAAAGCTGATTTAATACATAAATCAATAATTATATACATGACCATGGTGTCCATTGGTCCCCTTCATCACTGAATACCCTACTAATATTTAATTATTTTTTCCCTGGTATCCAGTGGTTTCTCCAGCCACTGAAAACCCCAGTGATATCAATTTTATTTTTATTTGAATGCTTTATCCCCATGGCCACCTGCACTCCAACTCCTTCAGGAGACACCAAGGCATCCCATTGGCTGTCCCCCCTCCCCCATATCTGTGCTCCAGTGCCTCTGGCCTTTCTCATGGAGCAGTGGTTTACCCCCAGATGGGGATAAGGGGGCCAACCTGGAACTTCTGATGCTTCATTGGGAAGCCAGGACTCCTGGACAGGCAGGAGAGACCTGGGACAGTGCCAGGTGCTCTGTCATCCTGGTGTGCAGGGGCCATTTTATTTGTTTACATCTGACCTATGAATGCAGCATCCAGAGGGATCCAAGGGTTATGGAAATATACAGAGGCATAGTGGCACTTCTGTATCTGGCCAGCATTCTTCCCTCCCCTAGCATCTCCTCTAGCTACACTATCACCTGTGGTCACCCAGGTGGCAGTATGGCAGTGGGGACAGCAACCCTCCCTCCCCAGAGAAGGAGATCATCCTGTGGAATGATCAGTCCTCCTCCCTCTGGCCATACCCCAGTGACCCAGAGCTCACTCCTGAACTCTGGTCACTGGCATCATGAGCTGAAGCACTACCATTGGGCAAATGGGCTGGCCCCTCACACATATCTAAACATCATTTCCCTGGTGTCCAGTGGTCCATCCCTTCAATGGTCACATGTCTGTTTATTACCCTCATTTACTCTGATGTCAAGCATTCCTCTAGTATATGAACAAAATATCCCTGGCATCCAGTGGTCCCTCTGAGAACCCTGGTGATATCTAAATATAATTTCTCTGGCATCCAGTGGTCCCCCTGCCCCTGATTACCCCTCCAGTGGTTAAACCTAATTGCTGTAGTGTTCAATGACCCCCAACCCCCTGAGTTCAAATCCCCCCACCCTGACCCAACCTGCCCAGTCCCTGGCATAGCACACCATAGGCTTGACTCCTCAGACCCCCTTCCCTGTTCCCCATGCACCCTCCCCTCAGCGATCCCACAGACACTCTGTTCACCTCCACAGCCAGCCACCAATTGACAGGTCATGAGTGTGTACTTACTGTAATCAGCTTCTAGTAGAGTAATCATGTGACAGCAATCTGTCAGTGCATGAACATGGAAGAGAGCAGAGTGTGAAGACCAGTTATAGAAGGCAGAGGGTAGTGAGGACAAAGCATGTTGTTCTAGGTGGTTGAACCAATAGGGGCATGCTGTGAAAAGGGTGGGATATGGTGGGAAATTCAGAGCCAGGGTGGGAGGCCACTAAACACCAGGAGTGTTATGTTCAATTACTGGAGGGGTAATTAAGGGGTGGGGGGACACTCGACCATGGGGCAATTGATGTCAATTAACAGAGGGGTGAGCAAAGATGGGGGAATCACTAGACACCAGGGGTACTGTGTTCACAAACTACAGAGGTGATTGGGGGCTGGAGGACCACTGGATCCAAAGGATAATATATTCACATACAGGAGGGGTGAACAGAGGTTGGGGGTACCAATGGATGCAAGGACTAACGTATTCACATACCAGAGGGGTAATCATGGGTTTAGGTGCCCATTGGATACCAGCGAATACTGTGTTCACTATCAGTGAGGTGTTCAGGGGCAGGAGGCATGGTTAAGGGTGCAGTTAGAATGGCCTGGTTTGTGGAGGCAGTAAATTGTGTGGCACTGACTGTTACTTACTGCCTCTCCAAAACTACCAGCATGATAGTGTGCCTATATGCAAGGTTCTATCAGTTGCTTTGCTTATATGCACTGCCATGTTTTAAGGCAGATTGTTATTATGTTAGTGACTCAAGTCAATATCCATGCCATTCAATATACCATTTTGCAATCTTATCCTATTGTGGGGGTGCAATGTGGTGTTAGCGAATCCCTAACCCAGTTTGCAGTTGCAAAATCCCTTTGAATATCCTGGCCACCATATCTCTCACACACAGATAAGCCAAACGACCCCTCAAAAACAGCAGGTATGAAACTAAACTTGAAACAGTATCTTTCACACATGGCCAGCACATTCTTCCCCTTTTCAGCATTCAAACTGCACTTTCATATCAACTGTATTGTCATTTGCAATATTGCTAGGACTCTCTCTCTCTCTCTCTCTCTCTCTTTCTCAACCAAAGCAAATGATTTCCTTCAGGATGCAAAGAAAGGAAAGTACTCACCACAGGAAACTCACCAAGGTTCTCCTTTGCCACCAGCTAAGCTGGGGTAAGATGTGATGGCCTCTAAATACTACATTAGAAACTGGGGAGAGCACACAGGCAAGGAACCATCCACTAACCACCATTAATGCTTGACACAGGATATGGACTAGTGTGATTAAAAGTGGAATCAAGACAAACAAATTCTGGCCAGAGTTGATAGGGCTGCAGTTGAGAAACTGTGGGTAAAAATATTTTAAATTACCAAATTTACAAGCATGCATTAACAAATGTGACAAAAGCTCATAAATGTGTTGGTGTGTAATATTTTTACACCAAACTTTCAACATAGCCTTGTTATGGGACAGCCTCATGAAGTCTGGCAGACAAAATGTCAAACTTCTGGCTTAAAGGTGTTTTTGTGCAGGGACTGGAAAACCAGTTTTTGGGATGCAGAAACCTATTATGGGCAGGAGCTGAGAAATGACAGCTGTGACATTCATACGGCGCTGTGCAGAAATGGTTACTTGGAAAACTTTGGGGACAAATATTGAATATTACTGAACTTAGCCTGCATTCATAAAAATCAATGTAGGCTCATAACTTTTTAGTTCTTTAATGTTTTTACACCAAATTTCCAAGATAGCTAACTTAGAAGTTTGTTATTTTAAAATATGGGGGAGGGGTGCACAGAGTGCATGGGGAAGAGCTCCCCCCCCCCAGATGTACACTTGGAGTGTCATGTTCATTTGCTTTTCCTTATACTTGCAGTGGTTTTCACTGTAACAGTGTGTCACTTGATGGGGTGCTGATGTAGAGGCTGTGATGGCTGTGCTGTCACTCTGGGGGCCATTGCTGAAGTTTCTGATGAACCAGCTTGGTCTAACCAATGCTCATCATGCTGCTTCAGGACCTGTGAAGGATCTGACCATCATATGCATCCCTCACACTCTGTGTAATCCACCAGGCCTCAAAACATATGTCAAATCTTGTGAAAAAAGGCTACCCTGCCAACATCAAAATATTGACCATGAGGTAGAACAGTTCCCTGTCAATCCCCAGGCTGTGAGATAGTGTCAGTGCCCCACATGAGGCCACTCAACCTACAGTATATATCATCAGACACAAAACATAAAGCACTCTCTTTGTATTTCTAAATGTCTATGTATCCACTATTTTAAGATTTTTTTTCCTGACTGAGATTCTAATGTATAATTGAAAAGGATATCTGATTTCAGATCTGGTTCAGTGAAGTTTGTTTTACTCATGTACTGCTAAATTGTTCAAAATGTAAGATTAAAAGGGAAAGAGTTTCTAACACCTGATCAGATGAAGCTTGCTTTCACTCAGATATTGTTAAATATTCAAACTTTACTTCTACTGAAGAAGGAGATGAAATGTTGAGTGTTAGGTGTTAGTACTGTTTCTTCCACAGGTGCTTCAGGTATTGGTACAATACCATGCCTCTTGTAAGTGTAAATCTCTTTTACACATCTCTTGCTGTGTCTAAGTTTAAAACCTTTTTGAAGAAGATGTACACATGGCTTAGTTATATAGAGGTTGCTGTCTGGGCTGTCAATGTTAGGTTACTACTAGTCAGCCTGGGCACCTTTGTAAGCCAATGTTTTTAAAATGATCAGAAAGCAGGCTATGGTGGCTAAATAGATTCTATATCATTCTAAGGCAATTGAAACACTGTTCCTGCCCATGACCTTTATACTGCTAGTTTGTCAGACCACAAAAGTGATTTTTGTGCTGGTCTACCTCTGTTTCTGACCATAAAAACATAGTAGACTGTGCATGAGGGACATTCTGTTATCACTTTAACATCAGAAATGGCATGAAGTACAATAGACACAGGTTGTATTTCACCCTTATAAGGATAACGTCAGTTCTGGAGCATGAGGACATATTTAGCAACAGGGTCAATGAAGGTTTTTCTTCACAAATAGGGTGGTTGACCCATGGAATGGTCTGCTGGCTGGAGTCATTGACTCCAAAACTGTAGGGGAATTCAAAGCAGCTTGGGATAGATACAAGGGGATTATCTCACTGAAATCCTGAAGAGGGAGGCAGGGCTCAATACAGACTAGATGGATCTTTGGTCCCCATCTTCCATCAATTTCTATGCTTCTATTTAGCAACACCTAGTTCCAATCTGGCTATCAGTAAGTTCTTCCAGTAATACTTACAGACACTTTATCACTAATTAAGCAGTCAGCAATTCAATTATTTTTGCAAACTTTTAGAAAGATTTGACCATACTTCAAGTATTTAGATATTTAGCATGTGACATTTATTTATTTCTTCACAAATCAATAAAATATATTACTCCATAAAATCACATTAGCATAAAAGGCTTAGATAAAAAAATGACTATATATCTTGAGTATAAACTCAGTATAAACTTAGAAATTTAACCCCACATCTAGGGAGTAAAGTAAAACCTAAGTCAATGCCTTGCAATCAGTGCAGACTGGTATATTATGCGCTGCATAAAAATTCCACAACAAGTACAGATAACTACCTTTTTAAAAAGACAATCAGGCAGTCATAATATCAGCTGCAGCATGACAAAGCATCAAGGGGAGGGAAAAAGCCAGCTGGCATCCTGGCAATAGTGCTGAGTACTATAGAGCACAGCCCAGTGAAAATATAAACCAATATCCTGATGTGAATATTGTTCACAAAAAGGGAAAAGAAAACCAAAAACAAATGAACAAAGATAATGATCACACAAATAATGGAAAAGGAAGAATGTTTAAGCAGTGCAACCAGTGCACTCATTGTATCCTAATATGAAAACTTATATGTCCACCATGACTACATTGCAAATGTATAAGAATTTATAAGCACCTTGTTCCGCCCACAGATTTGCCAATGTTGGTCCATGCGTTTGTGTCCTCATGCCTTGATTATTGCAACTTCCTGTATCTAGGGCTTCCTGGGGTTGATATCTGCTGCTTACAGCTGGTGCAGAATGCTGCAGCCCAGTTGTTGACAGGTACATCTCGTGCCTGTCATATTTTGCCAGTGCTGCGTGATCTGCACTGGCTGCCAATTCAGTGGTGGATCACCTTTAAAGTTGGTCTTTTGACTTACAAAGCCCTACACGGACAGGGTCTGGACTACTTGAAAGAGCTTTTGGTTCCCTACTGCCGTAAGCGATCTCTCCGCTCGGTGGACGAGGGGTTACTAGAGAGTCTGAGGGTTTCTTTAAAATCTTTGGGTGCTCATGCCTTTATGTATGCTGCTCCAACCCTCTGGAATTCTCTACCCCATCCACTTCATCAGTGTGCATCAGTGGAGGAATTTAAAAAGATCCTGAAGACCTATTTGTGGTCGAAGATTTATTTTAAATAATATTGTGATTTTAATAGCTCAGATTATTATGTATTGGTTTTATTTATTATGTTGTCAGATATTGTAAGGCGCTTTGAATTTAGAAAGGCATGATATAAATAAAGCTTTATTATTATTATTATTATATTATTAATGTACAAATGAAACAAAACCAAAATGAAATATGTACAAATCCACTCCTAGCTCTGCTGTGTGGTCAGAGGCACTAGCATCAGCCCATCTCTCTCATATTCTCTTTCCTATATGGTGTGATGGAAGAAACACAAACTAGAGCTGTATGGTAGCAGTCAGTTGACAGACTTGGTATTCCATCCTGCAATACATATTGAAATATATGTAGTGATGCAAGCATGGACAGTGGACTCCATAGCTCACTGAAGGAAACTGATTACTCAGAATAAGACATGGGATTACGTTTTCCATTTTTGCAGAATCTGTTTGAACCTGCTATTCCTTGCAACATGGCTAGATGATGGCTGTAAAGAAAACAAGGTAAATATAACTCCTTTGCAGCTCAGAGTTTAACTGCAGTAGTACAGCAATCAATTGAAGTAGAGAGAAAAAGGGAAAATTGCGCTACTGCAATTAAACTCTGAGCTTTACAGGAGTTGTATTTAACTTGCCTTCAGACTATGCTGGCAGCTTCAAAGGGCACATATTGTACAGTGTAACCATTAACTCTAGCAAATGTGTGTTTTTCTTTTTCTTTCTCTTTTTCTATTCTGTTTCCACAGAGTCAACCAAATGGAATTTAATGTGTTAAGTCAATATTTTAGCTGGGCTATCTATTCTATGGACATGCAATGTTGTCTGCAAGGAGTTAAAGAAAGTGTACAAATTAGCCAGAATAAAGCTTTTAGCAGAATGTTCCCTTCCCAACAGCCTAATAAAATGTTCCATGTGAAAACAACTGTTTTTTCTATGGAGAGTTGGGGGTGGGGTCTGCTAAATGATTTATCATGGCTAATTTGTATTTTTTCATTATCTCCCTGCAAACAGCATAATAAAAGTTTCTGCCAGCATGGCTCTCTCTGTTCTGACCCTGAAATGCCTTTTAGGGAGAAAGGAAAGCTGTAGTGAACAGCAGCTGGAAGTATGGTTCAGTATTCAGGGGTTGCCTGTAGGCACCTCTGAAAAAAAAATAGGTATGTGAAAACACACACTTTACTTTTAGTGGCAGGCAAGACCTGAGGCCACATACACATAAAGTGAAGGATAGGAAAACAGTTACATGTGATTTCTGCCTGAAAGATATTCATACCTTTGCTGCATGCAGAAGGTCTCTTTTCCCCAAAGAATTTCCTGCTGAGTCACGCAGTTGTGTGTATTTGGGGTAATACATAAAGACAGAAGGTTCATTCACACAGCATCACTGACATGTAGATCATTGTGGCCATGCTTGCTGAAACACTGTGGATCAGTGTTCAGACGGTATGGCCAATGGAGCACTGTAGGTGCTCCCATCAAAGTTCTGGTGATTTGAGATGGGTTCTAACTGTGAAGGGGCATGAGTGTGGGTCTGGCTTTCCTATTGTGGCACCAGAGCTCAAGGATGGGTCTTTCGACCTAAGTTCAGCAAAATCTTGTATCTGGCTCTGTAAATAGAGCTGAGTTTGGGAATGTAGTTTTTTATTGCAAACTGAAGGCTAAAAATGAAAGAAAACATGGTTTCAGAGTTGAGCCATGACGTGGGCATGCACTTTTGAATATGCAAATATGCATGCCCAGTGTCAGGGCTGAAATCTAAGCCCTTGTTTTCTTTACTTCTGAGCCTTCAGCTTGCAATAAAAACAGTTTCCAGAGTTCAGATTTCTTTAGTAGCCAGAAAGGACTTTAAGCTGAACTTGGGTAGGAAGAGCTCCTAAATTGTGTACATTGTCAACTGCAAGTGCAGGCTGGTAAAAAGCCTGCTAAAACATTGTAGGTGGTGAGTCCAGTTCACACAGCAATGTGAAACATCCCTACACCACCATAAAAACACAAGAAAACAGGGACTGCAGCCACAATGAAATGGAATCAAAATATCATAACTGCAGAGCTCAGGCATGCACAGCTGCAATGATCAGCAGAATTGTCTATGTGAATGAGCCTAGAGAGTTTCCTTTAAACTTGCTTATCTGCCCTTTGAAATTACCAACACAAAAGCTCACAGTGTTGTCAGAACACAAGTTAAATGAAGCTCCTTTGAATCAATAAAATAAATTACTCCATAAAATCATATTAGCATAAAAAGCTTAGATAAAAAAATGACTATATTTCTTCAGCATAAACTCAACATAAACTTAGCAATTTAACCCAACATGTACTGTAGGAAGTAAAATCTAAGTCAGTGCCTTACGATCAGTGCAGAACGGTATATTATGAGCTGCATAAAAAAACGGCAGCACATGCAGAGAACTGCCTTACCAAAAAGACAGTCAGGCAGTTAGAAAATCAGCTGCAGTAAGACAACAAATCAAGGGTAGGGCAAAAGCCAGCTGTGATCCTGGCAATTGTGCTAACTACTATAGAGCACATCCCAGTGCAAATATAACCCGATATCCTAATGTAACTATTGTGCATGAAAGTGAAAAGAAAGCCAAAAATAAATAAAGAAAATTACCACACAAATAAAGGAAAAGGAAGAATATTTAATCAGTGCACCCAATCAGTGTACACTAATATAATCAGTAGTGCATAAACCATGACCACATTATAAATGTATATGAATTAATGTGCAAATGAAACAAAACCAAAATTAAATTTATACAAATCCACTCCTATCTCTGCTCTGCGGTCAGAGGCACTAGCATCAGTCCATCTCTCTCACATTCTCCTTCCTATATGGTGTGATGCAAGAAACATGAACTAGAGCTTTATGGTAGCAGTTTAAGCAATAATACCTTCCAGGGTGGGTGGTAGTGTGCTATCCCAGATCGCTCAAGGGCATAATGAGGCCTGATGCCACAAGCTGGGGTGCCTTATAGCTCCTGGAAGGTCCAGTATAGCACAATACTGCCCTCTGTGGAGAGTATTATTGCACTTAGAAAATGGGCTACCTGTGGCATTTTAGGTGAAATTTAAAAAAATTACAAATTACAAAAAAACAGAGTAACAATCAAGTGTAAATGTTTTTCTTGTAAAGTAGTCCCTCCATTTCTGTACTTTTCTATCTCCTGTTGCTCCTCCACAGTCATTCTCTTCTGCTTAGCACCCCCCCGCAGCACCACCTCCCGAATAAGATATAGTGTTTCTTACCCCCCAGCAGTCTCTTGGCATCATTATTGCACTAACAACAACAACAAAAAGTTTTCTGCTGTTCCTGCAAGATTTTTTTCTCTCCCTTGATAGATACCCCAAAATAATTAAAAAAAACAAAAGATAGTGCAAGCGCTGAGTGTTTCCAGATGGAGTTAACTTTTTTCTGTGATATTACTGCATAGCCAATTTGTATGTTTTTAACTTTTCACACGGTTGTATTTCTGTAATTTTTGTGTATTTGTATATATGTCTTTATTCATCTGATGCTAGTTTTATATGTGGTTCCTTTGACATGAGTCAGCTTTCTATCATGTGACAAGTATAGGTTTAAATTCAATTGCTTCTAAGATGCTACAGTTCTCATGATTAATGCATCTCATACAACGGCTACCAGCAGGGAGGTGGAGGTAATCAGTTTATGTGGCTAGGAGTAGTTGGACCTTTCTAGAATGACAATCAAATTGCTTGTGAAAACCTTTCACTGTACTGGGATCCAGAAAATGTAAATAAATGCTGCTGTGCATGAGTACAAAGTGGAGGGGGGAGAGAGAGAGAGAGTGAGAGAGAGATGCTAAAATTGGCAAAAAGGCTGGTCTTCCTCTCTCTCTCTCTCTCTCTCTCTCTCTCTCTTCTCTCTCTCTCTCACACTCACTGTCTCTCACCTTGCTCCATACTGTAAAAGTAAGTTGCCAAACAAAATGGTATTTGTTCTTTAGCCCCTAAAAGCAGCTATAAGTACAGCCCACAAATCCTGTTTAAGTCAGCCCAGAAAGTAAAAAAAGTATATATAGTGAAAGCGCTTGGTGTTTCCAGGCAAAGTCTAGATTTTTGTAGAATAACTACCAAATTGCCTACAGTATATTTAGACCCCTACAGTATCTTACAAAAGAGCAGTGTGGAATGAAGACCCACTCACCAACTATATATATGTTTTGAAAATCATTTTTATTCTTTATCTACTTTTACAGTTAGTATTGTTATTGTTAACCTTCCTAGTTTGAATGTATTACACTGTTCTTCTGGGCTACTGTACATGTATCTATAAAGCAAACATAAAATAATTATATATCATTATCATGTTTCTAGTAAATCATAATGTTTCATAATTAAATTTTGTTACAGTGCTGTACAAACCCAACAATCTTATGCAGTGCGATCTTCTGTCCACTTGTTAATCAATGAAGACGAACTCTCACTGGCCATAGTATCTATAAAAGGAGATACTTTTTCTTTACATTTTTTACCTAGTAATTTAAATTAGTTAATATTATGCAACAATATGTGCACACTAATTACATTTGTAATTTATTTAGCTGTTCTGAAATCTCTTCTTGTTTTATTTATTGTTATTTACCTTTGTTCACTATGTATCTATTTTGTCACTCTCTGTTGGTGAGAAATAGAATGCAATGTTTGTTTAATGCATTTTTTAAGGAACGGAACTCAGTACAAAAACCAGAGCCACATCTGTATTGGTTACAAAAATAAAATGTGTTCATCTCCAGAATAAAAGCTGATGCAGCCATAACATAGCACAACTGAGAATTACACAACAGAAAAAAATGAACCATCACAAATTATCACAGAATGCTTCCAGTCTTCTTCCAGTTTGTACAACACTCTGAGACATCTACAGGCAAAATGCATCACACAAAACTACTGTACCACACACAAACATACCACGTGTTTATGTATTTGTAAATATCTACATTACTAACTGTAATAATAGTACAATAAAATGGGAGCTCCTCTGAACAGCCAGAGGAGCACCAGAACAGATCATCATTTGACATAAAAATAAAATCACAAAATAAAACTGGTTCAGCATCCACAATCAGATGAGAACAATAGCAAGGATCCTGGCAGGCATTTCAAAGCAGTAGATTGTGAATTCAAGTTGGGGGTATGTGACTGTGTCATGCTGATTGGTTGGTGATCACAGTGTTGGCTTTTTAATACTGTGTGTTTCACCACTCAATTTTTTCTTAGTGCACATTGAATACTGTTACAGGTAAAGTACTGTACATGTAACACATGCCTGAAACCTGAACTTGGAAATCTTTAAAGTGTACATGGAAGCTATGAATATTACCACATAGTAAAACCCACACAAATGTATTTTGCATTTTTGTCTTGAAGTTTCAGGGCGTAATAAGCCTCCAAGGTTCAGGTACTTTTCACTTGTGGGACACCAGATAATAAAATAGAATTATTATGAATGCTAGCAACAAAGGATATACAGCATATCTACAGGATGGGCAAAAGGTGTTTGAGGATGGCACATCTAGCAATGATGCATTTCAGCAAGAACTAACACAGCATTAATATATTTTTGGAACTTCCTGTCAGCCCATTGATGTACTGTGAGTGCTCTTTCAACTGCACACAGTCTTATGAAATAGTGAAGTTTTAGCTGATATCTAGTTCAGACTGGCTGAACAACTGCAACTTCTTATTTTTTGTATGTGGTATATCTGTGGAGGGGATGTTGTTGGCTCTGAGTGGCAATGCTGCATGTAGCACATGGAGAAATGAGCTAGAGTCAGATACTACTCCAGTTGTACAGCCCTAGTAGAGCACACACTGCAGGTTGGGTGCAACTGAGGAGCATAGGACTGGAAACTCTTTCTGTCAGCTCCCATGTTTGAATAGAGGACTAGTGATGGGTGAACTGTTGTTGTCAGGTACCCCCGCTATATGTCTCTGCAAGATTTTGTGTTTATGTTGCACAACATAATCGAATTGATAAGGACTGCTAGGCCCATCTAGTCTACTCATTTTCCTTGCCTCATGTAAAAGCAGCAGACCCTACTTGATCTACAGTTTATCCCCTCATTCCAATAGATAGCATTCCCTAATGCCTCTCCCATGCATGCTTGAATCCTCCTCGTGCACGCTTGTTAATATTGAAAATAACATTAGAATGATAGTGTTGACCAAAGGTCTTCTTTAGGAATCGTCTGGTAGGAAAAATAGTAAACACAGTTAGATACATGCTATACTTAAATATTTTCCTTATAAATAATCTCTGAAAAAGACCTTCAATTGAGATGTTGATTTAAACTTTATTTATTTTGAACATGCCTTTAGTCTACTGCTTTTTTCATTAAAAATAGCTACTACAAGTATTACATCAATGTTTGCATTTGATAATGAAAGCCTATAGTACCATATCACATCACTTTCCTTTCACTAAGATGAGATGTCATGCAACAGATACTAGTCTAGGACCAACTGATGACATTAGGACTAAATGCAGGCTACAATACATGAACAACATAAAATGTGTCCCCATACAAATGGATTCTGAAACAAAAATGAATAAAGATCAACATCAGGGATTGCAATATAATATTCATAGCATGTATTTTTCTGTGATCTAAAAAAGTTGTTCCCAACATATGTTGGAAACAACTTTTTTTCCTGAATGGTTAGGGCAACTTTACACTGCTGCTACCATCAGATTTGTGTGCTCACCAAATAACTACAACTAACTACAGCACAAGCAGTCTCTGCTGTTTCACTCAGAGCTGCTGCCCAATTAAAACTGTGGTATTAGTTTACACCTCAAACAAGACAAGGTATGAAACAGTGTTTTAAAAAACATGCTAACTGTGTTATTATAAAAAATAATAATGTTAAGAATGCACTGGTTCACACAGCTTGTTGGTGTTGTGACACCAGTGAGACACTTAACTTTGCTCTCATGCCAAATGATGTCACACTAACTAGGCAGACAGAAAGTCCCACTCAGAGAAAAAAAAAACATAAAGAGATGTTCGGGCTCTTAACAAAAAATCCTCTTAGTTGGAACCACCAAAACTTGATTAAATAAAATTACTCAAAAATGTGAATTTCAGGACCTTCCATTTTGTTTTATAATAGAAGGCCTTTTCACTAAAACAGAATATTTTTTTTATGCTTCTTTGATTCAGACTGCTAATAGCTACCATGAACTCATAATCAGCTGTTTATTACATCACAACCTGCTGTCATAGAAATGATTCTGATGTCACAAGCAGAATGCCAGAATTCCAGAGCAACAAAATGTAGGAATACAGTAAGCCTAAGGGGCAAAGCATTTAATTTCATCAAAAAATGGCTTTAGTAACAACACATGGGATTTCCAGGAATTCAATTATTTGGAAATTTTTGGGGAATTTGAATCTGCTTGATGCTTACAGTAGTTATTTTGTAGGAATCTAGAAAATCCCAAGCAAATTTTTTTAAAAAACAACTGTTTAGCAGTATGTCACAAACTTATAATAATATATATTATTTTATTTAGTTTTGGTCTGTTGTAATTCTTGTCTGCCTAGTTAGTGTGACATCATTTGGCATGAGACCTAAAGGTGGCCCAGCAATGTAAGAAGTCAGTGAGGAGGGCTGGGGGATACTGGGATGCATAGGGAGAGGCATCACCAGTAGAAAACAGGAAGTTGTTGACTCTCTGTATAGACAGTTGGTAAGACCATATCTGGAGTACTGAGTACAGTTCTGGAGACCCCATCTCTGTAAAGACATAGACAGGGTGGAGGCTGTCCAGAGCAGGGCAACCAAAATGGTACAGGGTCTGCACCAGAAGACATATGAAGAAAGACTAAAGGAGATTAAAGAGCCCCTGACATTAACTTTCCTGAAAGGTTTTAGTTGCCTTTTAGTTTCTTCAGGGTGTAGAATAGTATGTTGATTTGCTGTGTGTCTGTAATTCTCATTGTTCTGGTGTGCAACTGTCATTTTAGGTGTATCTCTTGTGTCTGTCCATTTTCCCACCAGAAATTCTCCTGCCGGCATTTCAGCAAGTTGACGTCATAGGTAGGAAAGCTGATGACATCATTGTCATCTGTTGTTCCGCGCAACATGAAGTCAGCAGCTGATTTGGGAGCAGTGAGCTCTGACAGCTCAGGGGAGCTTGTTGACAGTGAATATGAAGATTGGGACCATCTCAGAGAAGAGCACATTGCTTTTCCAAACCAGTGTATTATTTTACCTTACCAATTTGAGACTGAACTGACTGACTGCCTCGGATGATTCTAGTAACCTGTCAGAGGATGGCATAGAAGTTAACAGAGTGGACAAACAGGATGATGTACATAAATCTTACATGGTACAGTTTATTTTTATTTCAGTAGTTGAGAAGCTCCTCTTTCCCTGTTTTTTATACAGTTTTACTGTCCTGTCAGCGTGCCTGCTGAGCTGTGTTGAGTGTGGGTACCATGATGCATATTACTTTTGCAGTAATCGGTTGCCAGGGGTGTAAAATACTTATTGGTAATGTTTTGCAGAGGGGAAGTGGCTGTTCTATGTTTCCATAACTTGTCAACCACACTTCAACCACATGGAATTCATGAAGGGGTATTGTAGCTATACTTGTGATGCCTGTTTGGTGGTCTCCCTTTCTTTTCCCTAGTGTGTAATGTATTAGAAATGGGTCAATATGCGATACTGTTATGTTTCTTTCTCATTCTGTCTGGATTTTCTCCTTTTGTGTAAGCTCCGTTTAATTATGAGTTTGGGCCCAGCAAAGAAAAAGACATAAATAACAAGCCTAGGATTAGGAGACATGAAGAATTACGAATACATACAAAACTATAAAATCAACATATATATAGGGACAGATACCAGACCGAGAAGCACAGCATTTATTTCCATACACTCCCTCTCCAAGGAAATATTAGAATGGGGCACACATAATAAACATACTTCATGAATATCATATGGAACATTATTGCAAACAAATTCATTGTTGTTTTACTGTGTCAATAATTATTAGCAAAGAGAACATGCTTATATACCAGTGAGACTTACCAAAAAGGGCAGGGGTAGGAGAACATAGAAGTGACTTGAGTGACTCAGACAATGAAGAAAATATTTATTTTTTACTTTTCTTGCTTTCTGCCACCCTGATACCAAAAATTGTATTTTCCTTCAACTAAACATGGTAAGTCACTGCACAACTTCACAGCGGTAGAGTAGCTCAATCTATTCTGCAGTTCATTCTACATGAAAACAAAATGGCATTACTGATTAGTGATAGCATGTTGCAGTGCGAGCAGCATAGAATGGTGATTGACATGTGGGCAAACCACTACAAATGACATCACACACCCACTGGTCAGCTAGCAGACAAAAACAGTGGGAAAAAGAGCAGTAATGGCAACACATCATGATGGTCTAAAATACCAAATAAAGAGCAAGTTTTAGAAAAAAACTCTTTACAACAGCTCAGACCTACATTTAAGCAACTCCTATCAACTGAGAAAGTCACTCTGTGCCAGGGGCTCTTTAAGATGTATAGCCTCGAGGGAGGGGGACATGATAAAAACTTTTAAATACCTCAAGAGAATCAACAAAGTCCAAGAGGGTAGCATATTTCAGAAAAAGAGATGTGCAAAAACAAGGGGGAACAATTTGAAGATGGAGGGGGTACGGCTCAGAGGTAACCTGAGGAAGCATTTCTTCACAGAGAGGGTTGTAGATGCATGTAAAAGCCTTCCTGAGGAGTTCATAAAGTCAAAAACAGTGGGGGAATTCAAGAATGAATGGGACAGACATAAAGCAATTCTAGTGAGGGGTAGGAGGAAGTAGACTGTTGGTTAACTAGGATCTGCAACTTATCTTTTAGGTAGAGAAATGGGCAGACTAGGTGGGCCAAGCAGTCCTCATCTGCCATCAAATTCTATGTTTCTATGTATCTGTTAAAGCTCTATGTAGACCTTTGTCAGGTTCCTCCACTTTACTCTCCTAGAGAAGGGTTGGTCCTTGGCAAAAAAGGGTATGGACTGACTCCTCACCATGAGCTGTTTTTTCATTAAACACCTCTTACACAAGGGCAGGAGGGAGTTCAGATGGGCAAAAAATGCATTAGGGATGGCCATAATTAGAAACCAGCCTTTTTTACCTCATAAAAAATAACTAAAAATAAGGTTCTAGAGGTTTACCAGCACTGTATTCTTTATTAGGTTGAGGGTCCCTAGACATTTTTTTTTTAGTTTGTTTGTTTTATTAAACAATGGTAGCAGACATGTAGTACTTCATTGGACTGCTTCTCTCAAAAGAAAGGCAAAATAAACACTTGTCCAGAACACTGATTAATAATTTACTGAAGTCACAGATATCCATTATTACTAAATTCAAGGAATTGGGATGTTTCCCATTGCAATGATTATTTGGTAACGTAACTATTCCTGAGTGACAGCAATTACATGATGACTCACTGATTCACAAGACACACTTTCAACTACTAAACAAAGTATAATCAGTCACACTTAACTGCCATTTCTTCACTGTTTGTGGTACTGAAACTTCAAGGATTGGGGATTGGGCATCGCAGACCTAGAAGCATTGGCAGAAGATGTAGCATGCATTGAACTGCAGAGAGAGAACTGGCAGAGTGTACTGAATGCATCCCAGATGGAACACAGGCAGGCCTGGAATGGTGGAACCTGGGCAACCTGAATAGACATTTTGCTGCAGGTCACCAGTTCTAGACTGAGAGCGGCATCAGTTGCTTTATTTTGCAGAACAGTCTCACTTGCCCCAGAAACACAAGTAATTCCCAATCTTGTGCTCTTCATATTCTCTAACAACAGCCACAAAACTTGCATTGGGTTCGCTTGCTAAAAGCTGGAAGTCTTTTGATGCTTTCAAGAAAAAGAAGATTCATCTACTGCAGACTGGGTGAGTATTGCGGTTCTGGTGCTGGAGCTCCTCAGGTTATGGACAGTAGGCATATCCTCACCAGTTTCTCCTGTCTGGTTTCTGACCCTTCTCTCTCCCCCCTCACCCCTTGGAAAATGGGTTGGAAAGGTGTGGCTGTATGTTGCCAATTCAGAGTCCTGCTACTGTCAAGTTTGTTGTCCCATTCATTAGCTCTCGCCCCCAGCAGGAGTTGGTTCTGGCATGTCCCAGCTCTACAGTGAGGCAGTAGTGCTCCAGATTCCTCCCTTTGATGGCAAGGGGTTCAAATCCAGGTAGGTGCAGTTCTGGCATGTTCTGGCTCTAAAGTCAAGCAGTAGTGCTCCCGATAACTCCCTTCCCTTGAAAAGGTTTGAATCTGTGGGGATATGCATTGCTTGTGGAATTTGAAGTTTATAAACTGCAAACTCCTAACACCAAAATAGAAGAATGCAGTACGTTACTCAGTGCCAGTAGTTCCCATGGTTGCTGCTGCCCATTACTCTGTGTAGGTGCTTTTGCAGGGGGCAAACAACAGAAACAGTAGCAGCACAAAAAGAAAGGGAAGAGAGGAGACACCTCCTCCTACCAAGTGCCCAGGCTGCTCCATACACACAGAAGGTGGGAGGCTGCTTGGGCACCCCAGATTCACTCAGGGACTGTGACCAAAGTGGGGGTTATGTTTTGGAAATCTCCCCTGACACCCAGGTTGTTCCTTTGTAATTGAGCCTCTTCAAACCCAGATACTGAGTACTTGTAATGTGCACTTGCTGTTGTTTACCACACTGCCTTTAATCATGAAAGGAAGTGTCTCTCGTTTCTTGTTGGCTCTGAATTGGAACTTAATTGACTCGAGCCAAAATGTGCCCAGCAGGCCCCTACTGGTTACTGTTATGATGTGGAATTCTTGCAATCAATGGCTCCCGGGGATCCTCTCAGCACAGCTCGGGGTCTGAATGAAGTATGTGGGTCATGATTGAAAACCCATTGGCTGCTTCTACTTTATTCTCCCAGTACTGCTCAGATGTTTAGGAACTGGGTTTGTGCAACCAGTATTTTAGGGATGTTCTGAAAGAAACTGATGATTTGCCTTGTTTACAAAGCCATCTTGGTGTCTTAAAATTAAACTTGGACAAGGCACTAGTTTTCACAGTGGTGAGAGCTTGTAGGTCCACGTTTGAGGATGTGGCTCATGCCTATGGGGAGGATTTCTCTTGCTCTAGTGGGCCGGGGAGGATTGGGATAGAGCACGGGCCGGGGTGGGGAGGATCGGGGCAGAACAGGGGTGAGGGCTGGGAGGAGCGGAGCAGGGCTGGGGTGGGACAGGGTGGTGGCTGACACAGAAGAGGATGACATTACTGCGGTCAATAGGGACAACATGGGTGGACTGTTTCACTGAGGCAGACATCACCATGACACAATCCAACATGCTGTTAGTTGGGAAGAAATTTCCCCTTTCTTTGTGATTGTGAAAGGACTGCAGGGCTATGCCCACTACAGCCCTAAAAACAAAGACAATCTTCTCCCTTCTTCCTTGCTAACACAAAACCCAGACCTCTTTAGCCAAACTCAGTCAATAACAATCAATATTTTATCAGTCCTTAGCATAAACTGGTAAACTTTATGAGTGGTGGCCATTTTGCTTTCCATTCTAATTAAGACATTCTTTATTTTAAACGGATGTGAGCACTAACGAAGGAAATGGATTTGCTTTTATATAGTGCTTTTCATACAGACTGTATCCCAAAGCACTTTACAATTCAGGAGCGAAAGGGAGGGGAGAGAATGTTGCTTCCATTTTCAGTGCACAGACATTGATTAAACTTGGGAGAGGCTGAGCATGGGGAAGGAAGTTAAGTGATTTAGTCAGGGCCATAGTGAGTATATTCCAGTTAGAGAATTCCAGTCAGAGACTCCAAGATCAGTTCACAGCCCTGTGCTCTAACGACCAAGCCAAACTGCAACCCAAAGTAATGAATTACATTCTTACACTGGGAAGAGAGCACCTCATTTTTAGAATTCTTCTTCAGGAAGTGTAGTCATAAATTTACAAAAATACAGCAAAAAAAAATGCAGATAACAATTTCCTGTGGAAGCAGTGCTATTTTTGTTAAAATAGGCTGACATTGTGGGCATGTAATGGACATTAATGTGGCAACTTTGCAGAAAGTCCGTAAATCAGATGGCCTTTAACTATTGAGGCAAATAATCAATGTAAGGTCCATGTTGTTAACATGAGTTTTTTTTAATAGCAGTTCTGTTAGAAAATATTGAAAATATAGTTTCTTAATGCCAAATGGAATAGGACTACATAATCAAGGTGGGCAGAGGATGCTGTACTTCTGAAATGTGTGTGTGAAAAATGGAACTTCAGTGTAAACTGCAATATTTAATTGCCAATATTTAACCTGATAAGATATGCAAATTAAGAATATAAGCAGAAATATTACTGTTGGAAGGATTTTCCTCTGCAAAATGTTTCATATTCTGTTTTTGTCTTACTCTAGTTGTCTTTTCTAGGCATGTGCGAAAAAAGAATTCTGCCCGTGGCCTTTCCGCAAAAGTTCAGAAAACATTTTGACAACTTCCAAGGAAATTCCACCTTAAAATGGTGGAATAAATGTACCAACTGCTTGTTAATGTATTAAACTGCATCAAAAAAGCAATAGAACTAATCACTATCAGTGGTCAGTTCTGAGGCTTTTTTACTGCCAATTTAATACATTAACATTAATCCCCTCCCCCCACCCACCAATCACAGGTCCCATTATGTTTAAGAAAACAAAACACTCCCTGGTGACAAATGGTCCCTCCCCCACCCAACAATCACTGATCCCATTATGTTCACATCCTGGTGGCTAGAGGCCCCACCACCTTCCCGCACCCTCTGATCGTGGGTCCCATTATGATAAAAAAAAGAAACCCCCTCTCCAATGGCTAGTGGTCCCACCCTCACCTGCCAATCACGTGTCCCATTATGTTCATTCTCTGGTGGCTAGTGGTCCTACCCTGTCCCCCACCCACCGATTGAGGGTCCCATTATGATGAAAAATTAAACCCATTCCCTGGGTGCTAGTGGTCCCACCCCCACCTGCCGATTGTGGCACCCCAAAAAGTTACAACTCCCTGATGTCTAACGCCCCCCCCTATGATCCCTCCCCTTAATAAAAAAATGCATTCCATCCCCTTCATTCAGATTATTCCCTGGTGTCTAGTGGATCCCCCTTCCTATCCCCAATCTATGGTAAAAAAGATAAAAAAAAAAGTAATCATTCCCCATTCCCTGGTGTCTAATGGACCCCCGACACCCCACTCTGATAGTTAGTCCACCACCACCTTGCTCCCCCCATCCCAACCCTGAGTGGGCCACTGGCACTGCCCTCATCTGTCCTCCATGTCCAGCAACCAACTAACTGTCAATGAATGAGCACGTCTACAAGTAACACACAAGCTCAGTGGGCCACTGGCCATGGAGGAGAGAGGAGGACTGTCCCGGTGGCCAGCTCAGGGTCAGGATTGGGGGGAGTGGGGTGGTGGTGGTGGACTAACTGGCAGGGTGAGGGTCAACTAGACACCAGAGAATGAGGAAGGATAACTTTTTCCTTTTTTTACCAGGGATCAGGGATGGTGAGGTCCACTAGACATCAGGGAATAATGGATGGACTGCATTTTTTTTTATTAAGGGGAGGGTTCATAGGGAAAGTGGTCTGCTAGACACCAGGGAGTTGCAACTTTTCTGAGGGGCCATGATCGGCAGGTAGGGGCAGGGCCACTAGCCACCAGGGAACAGGATTTTTTTTTTTTTATTATAATGGGACCCACAATAGGCGGGTAGGGGTGGACACAATAAACTACATGACAGTTCAAAATTATTTTAATATAAAATATTTAACTGTTTATAATCTTGGAAATACTACACATTATTGTATTAGTAATATTGTAGTTTACAATTTAATTTTCAGTCATCATACGTCCTTGATCATTTTGTGAACATTTCTTGCAGAACTTAATTTTCATTAACTTTGCAGGCTTTGCCTGCAAAAATGTTAGAAAATTATAATGTGGTAGTCAGTCTGAGTCATGTATTGTGCTATTTCAGTTATAAAATAGCTAACTTAAAACAAGATATTTTATTGGTATAGAGTGATCACATGATCATGCATTTATGTCACATTGTTACATGTTTCTTTTGTGCCATATACAGTATATAAGATGTCATAACTAACGTTTTTTTGATAACTAAATGGTACAGTCTGGCTATATGAGTCGTCTATAGAAATCTATTTCCAATATCTACTGTAAAATTGTTTCTATTCAAGAACTGCCGTGCCGTCTTCTGAAGATGGAGTAAACCAAGTAGGCTGTGCAATAAGTGAGTGACACTGCAAAAAGAATTGTTAGTCTGCAGAACCACAAAAGATGAGAATCACATAGCACCAAACATTTCCTGTTATGGCTCTGATCAGGTACAAATACAGCTTTGTATACACTGAATAGTATACTATTGTTACAGTGGAGGCAGCCATGCTCAAAACAGTAACTTGTAGTAAATGACATGTCACAAAACATTAAATGACTTGATTGTTATTGAATTATATTGTTTCCTGCAGTATACTGCAGCATTTTGTGATATACTGCAGCATTACTACATTGCATCCTCACTGGTGCCACTGTATATAGTTTAGTGTACAATACTATTATATATGCATGTGCCCAGGACCTTTATCCCCACTCTAAATAGCCTTCATGTCAGACCAATCCAGAAATATGAATTGTGTTCCAAAATACAGAAATCAACTGAAGCAAAGGTATTTACCATTACTGTACTGGCCACCTGTGATAGGTTATCTGAAAGTATGAAGAACCTCAGCAACATGTGACCTTTCAAGAAGGCATTGTTCCAAAACCCACAAAACCCTTGTGACTGCTAACTTACACCACACCTCCATTTTCTTCACACTGATACATCTCATTAACTCTGTCTTTACCAAGCCCATCCACTGCCATAGAATATTGCTTCAGATCCTTCCATGACTTAAACCACTACTGTCAGGAATATATACGCATGTGAGTATCTATCTATCTATTTATCTATCTATCTCTCTCTCTATCTATCTCTACAGTATAATGGTAAATCAGAAATGTTTTTTAAGGGCCAGCAAGCAAAGCTTGCTAGAGCATCTTGTGGTCATATGTGTGTTTTACTGCATTTAGTCAAGTTTAAGGTTAAATTCATTCTGTGTGATTCAGTTATGAGATTTCTTTTTTTACGTAACTGATAGGGTTTTTAGGTCTTTGCATACAATTTCAGACCTACAGTATGTCTCGGTGTTTATTCAGAGTGGAGAACTTTCTTTCTTTTTCAGTACAATTTACAGTATGTAGTATCAGAGAAATTGCTAGATGTCATTGCTTACATCAGTGATAAGAGTTTCAACAAGTAATGAAGCAGATTTTCAGAACGTTGAATTTTCACTTTGTTGCAGTCAGCCTAATTGGTTTTGGTTAATATTTTGAGGCTTGTCTAGGTTTCAATGCAACTTACTTATTTATTTATTTATTGAATTTTGATGACTGGGTTGGCCCACTGGACCCCGAAGGTCCCTTTTTCAGGGGCAACCCGGGGAACAGAAACAGTACAATACATACAGTTGGGTGATACAGGGTAATAAGAAGTAGACATGATAAAGAAGCTAACAGCACAGGCAATTATTCTAATTGTAGACCACAAGTGCAACCCCTGAGAGAATCAGGGCAAGATTTGCTGTCAGTTTGATGAGAGAAGAGGTGGTTGGGTGTTGTGGTTGGGACTGAGGGAGATTATCCTATACACTTTCAGTGGCAAGAACTTAAGCCTCATGTGAAGGTTTAACAGTGAGGGGGCTTCCTGTACTAAGGGTGGGAGGGTGTTCAACAGTTTGGGGGCTGTGAAAGTGAAAGATTTGCCTCCCGTGTAGGTATTGACTCTGGGGATTGCCAGTAGGGACCAATCCAAGGTCCTGAGCGTTCGAGGGTTAGGCTTGGGCATGATGATTCTTGTTAGGTTGGTGGGGCCACCAGGCTCTGCAATTTGTATGCAAGGCAGAGCAGGGGATACTGTAGATGAGCCATGAAGGAAGGCCATTGCAGCTGGGCTAGTGAGATGCAGGGGTGGCTTCTTGGGTGACACATTGTCACAGACCTCGTCACCTTTTTCTACAGGACCTGAAGCCTGCCATCCTCGCCCTTTGCCATAACCTGAATTACCAGGGCAGCATAAGTTAATGTGGGTAGGAGGATGCTGAAGGCAATTGCTCATCTAGCCTCCGGGATAAGTTGTTTTTTTAGCCTGTGCATGGTGTCGAGTTTGACATGGATAGACCTAGTTACCTGGTCTATGTGGGGCTTAAAAGTGAAACCTTGGTCAATCGTTGGCCCGAGGTATTTTATGCTGTCTACTACTTCTATTTGTTTTCCCGCAAGGGAAGTAAGTCATAGAGAATTGGCCCTATCCTGGCCAATTGATCTAGGGCCAGGACTTATTAGGAAGCATTACTTCAAGTTGGAAAATGGTTCATTTCTAAACTCCACTACAGCTGTGTTTGTGTGTGTGTGTGTGTGTGTGTATGTGAGGGGGGCCTTCACCCAATGCAGTATGTGCATTTCTGTTGCATGGGTTTCTTGTCAAGAACCCTTCTGCTTCACAATATGGAAAGATAACAATGGTAGTGGACCATGACAGTCGATGAGAGATGCCTGGGTTGGATCCTCAGTGAAGAACATATTCTCATTACAATTTGTGTTGTATGAGAGGAACTGTTAACTGTTATTGCTGAATTCAGGGATTAAAGTTCTAGTATGGCTTGATACAGACTTTCAGAACATTAAACTGTTAAAAAACAAAGTTACTGTTACTTTGTTTTAGTCAGCTTGATTAGTTCCAGCCAATACTGTGAGACTTGTCTAGGTTTGAATGCAATTTAGTGTTAAGCATTACTTCAAGCTGGTAAAAAGTTTATTAGTAAACACTACTGAAACTGTTTCTCCACTCAATATGTGTTTTTCCCTGCAATGTTTCTTGCCCTTGTCAAGAAACCTTCTGTTTCACAATGTGGAATGATAGTACACAGTGGTTTAGCACCGAGACAGTACTTGAAGGAGTCTGTGTTTGCTGCCCAGAGAAGAACATTTTTTTCATTCTCACTACAATTTTTATAGTTGTGGTAGTCAGGGACCCCATCCCAGTTAGAAGTTGTAATTAAGTTTAAAGCAGCGCTGCTTTGCACAGCTTTCCACATGATGCTAGCTGTGGGTGAAGAGAAAAAAAAAATGTGTGATTTGAGTAGCAGATAGTATAGTGAACAATTTCACATAGTGCAATTTGCTCAATAGAATAAACATTACTACATGAATTGCCACAGTACACCTGCACTGTGCACCATGTAGTGAATTTTACTATGTGAATTGCAACTCTTTGTATCAAAAATGCATTGAAAATTGCAGCTTTTTGTGTAGGAATATTACTTGTCTGCAGAGATTACTGCTTTGTCAGAAAGTCCCTACAAGCAGACTGTAGAAAATACATTATATATGTTTTCTTTTAAATACTGCTTACTTTTTATTTTTATATTTGTTTAACCAGGAGTAGCATACTAACCTGAAAGCTTTTTTACAGGTGTGACCTGGGAGCACAGGGAAGTTAAGTGACTTGCTCAGGGTCACACAGTAAGCAAGTGGAAGCTGTGGGATTCAAACCTAGGCCTGGTCAGCTGGATGTCACCAGATTTGCAGCACAGAGCCTTAAACCACTGTGCTATACTGCCCTTTGTACTTTGGAGATATAAAAAATTGTTTGGGCACAGTTAATATTATGCTTCCATCCCTGTATATACAGCAGCAGTAGATAATAGCTGGAAATAGGCAACACCCAGTAGCAAATGAACAAAGTGTCTAAAAGACCCACAAAACTCCTCTACAAGCTGATCAGTTCCTCTTAATGACTTCACAGCTCCTTTACTTAATAAAAGAAAAGTTAAGGCCCATCACCTTTAAAAGAGCTGCAGGGAAGCAGGCATGGATGCCTGCAGCCAGCTGAAAGCCTAAACTCCCAAGAGGAATTATATTCCCTGCTTTAGTAAGGAAGAATAAACTTCTAATATGTCTAGTGTAAATTGTACAGATGACCAAAGTAGGTGAAATTTTCAGAACACAAGAATTCAGATTACACAAAGTCCTTTAGTTGATGTAGAAAGACTCTGTAGCCTGAAAGCTTGTGTTCTGAAAATTTATTGTTGGTTCAATGAAAGGTATCAAATCACTCACTTTGTTCATGTGTTTATACAAGGACCAGTCTGGCTGCAAATAATTCTCTGTACATATTGTAGAAAGTCTTGCTGCAGGCCTCATCCCAAGTTTTAATGAATGTGAGTGCCCAGAAAAACAAGTGACTGTAGCACATTTTACATTTGTAGCTTTGTGACTGGGTTGGGTAAGACCCTTTCCCATTTCTTATGTAGAGAGAGATGGAAATTTTAAAGAGACCCTCAGATAAAGGACTTCTCCTTGTGTGAACCACTTGTTTGAAGAAGGGAAAGGGAACATTGTTTAACCAGGAGTAGCACACTAAGCCAAAGCTTGTTTCCAGGTGCGACCTGGGAGCACAAGGAAGTTAAGCGACTTGCTCATGATCACACAGTATGCACCTAGGCAACTGTGGGATTCAAACCCAGGTCTCCAGATCTGCAGTTTGGAGCCTTAACCTACTGCGCTATACTGCCTCCAAGAACTACCCTGCACAATTTTCATTTTAAATTGTTATTGATAATAATAAAACACTACTTGTGAATTTTAAAACTTATACTGGTCTGCCAATGCTTCCTGACCTATGCCTCTATGACAGCTCGTGTCAGGAAAAGTGTGATATATGCCCTGCATACTCTACACCAAGAGTTGTATGCCTGGCTACTAGACCTGGTACCAGGGAATCATACTGTAGATGAAAGGAATGGATTCTATAACAGCAAGCCCAGACATGACTACAAGAAGAGAGACAGCCAAACAAGAAGCAGGAACAAATGTTCAAACTGAGACTGTACAGCTGTCACCAGAGATGGAAAAAAAAGAACAATCAAGAACAGAACCTGAAAGCAAGTCTCCCTTCTTCAAATGGAGGGCTATACAACAAAAAAGGGATGCAGCAACAAGGCACAGTAAAGAGAAGAGATGCAGCAACTGAAGAAGCAGAGAAGACAATTTCACATAGTGAACTTTGCTCAATTGCATGAACATTATCAGCCATCTTTGTTAACTTGGCCAAAGCCTTCGACACTGCTGCCCATCTCCTTCTCCTATCTAAGCTCTCTGCATCAGTACTCTCCTCCTCAGCCACAAACTGGTTCCATTTCTACCTCATGGGTAGTTCCCAATCAGTCGGTATTTGGGACTCCCTTTCCCCTCCCCCTCCCAATCACTACTGGGGTACATCAAGGCTCTTTCCTCACTCCTATCTTATTCTTAGTCTTTCTAAATAACCTTCCTGCTGCCTGCACCTCAGTGTTCATTCACATGTATGCTGATGACACAGTCCTATTTGCATCTGGCCATTACCCTGCTGATCTAGTGACCAGGCTTCAATGGGACTTTGGTAATGTACAGCTCTGGTTCCTCTAAGATCAGCTGGCCCTTAACACCAAAAAAAACTCTCTATGACCTTCAGCACTTGGCAAAAGTTCTCTAGTATTGGCAGTCTCCACTCCTTATGTACCCTAGATAGGTCCACCATTGAGAATGTGCTATCCTTCAAGTACCTCGGGGTCTGGCTTGACAACTACCTTGACGTCTCTGAACACATTAGTGCCATTTGTAAAAAACTCCACCTTAAACTGGGAGCATTGCACCACCACCACAGCTGAATCCCATTCCCTGCTCACAGAGCAGTCATACAGAAAATGATCCTCCCCACATTTGTCTATGGTAACGTAGTCTACAGCTCTGCCCCCAAATCTACCCTTTCCACACAGGACTCTCTTTAGCTCATTTTGTTGCTTTGCTTTAGACAGCCCTATGCGTACTCATCACTACACTCTTTATACATCCCTTTTCTTTCCCTCCATTGAAGCTAGGCATATGTCAATAGGGGCATCTAAACAGGTCCTAAATCACAATACTAAGCAACAAGCCTAGTACTCCTCCCGTGTCACCTATCTACTGTTTTACTGTCTCACCTGCTAACACAGGACTAACCCATCACCACTACAAACAATGCACTTTTGACCTGTGGTTCATACTTCATAACTGGCAAATTTGTTCAACCCAGTTCTCCGTACCTGTTGTATCCCTCTCTGTATGTATCCACTCTCATGCTCTTGTATACCACTGCATTGCGCTGTTTTTATCTACTCTCATGCTCTTGTATACCACTGTATTGTGATGTTTTACTGAAACCGCTGTCAAACTACTGCTATTTTGTCTCCTATACATTTGGACCTATGTAACCCCCAGGTCGCATCTGGAAATGAGCGGACCCCGCTCAGTATGCTTATCTGGTAAATCTCTTAAATAAATAAATAAATAAATAAATAAATAAATAAATATGGCACACTGATCCTCATTTCTTGCCAAGACTTGATTTGGCTCCCTCCCTTCCTATCTGTCCTCAACCCTCTACCTGCATTCCCCCAACTCCTATGCCCTCCACAGCTCCCACTCCTGCTCCCTTGCACTGCCTGCCAGATCCTCTGCTGATGGCCAATCTGCCTTCTCCTACCACTTCCCCAAGCTCCCTTTCCCATTCTGTTCAGCCACCTCTCCCTACTCTCTATCCTCCCTCCTGTGTAGCCTCTCCTCCCACACCTACAACTGTAACCTGTAACCTCACCTAATTTCCCCCCATATCCAATCTATCTCCTTCCACCATCTCTTAACCTCCTTCCTTTCTTTATACCACCCCCTCTTCCCTGTTCCTCCTTCCCTCCTCTCACAACCTTATCCCATTCCATCTTCAATCTCACCCTACCCCCTCCTCTCTGCCCTCCATTCCCTACTCCATCTCTTCTCCTCTCCTTTTCTTCTCCACCTCCTCTCACAGTTGCTGGCAGTGTAGCTTAGAGGTTAAAGTAATGAGCTGTGAACGAGCTTGGTACATCCAGCAGACCAGATCTTGGTTTGATTCTCACAAACTCAATTTGCATACTTTGTGACTCTGAGCAAGTCACTTAACCGCCGAGTACTCCCAGGCCACCCCTGAAAACAGGCACTTTGCCTAGTGGGCCTTACCCAGTTACCAAAGACTAAAATAAATAAATAAATAAATAAATCAAAATAACACTTTCCTTACTTCTAATCCTTCCACTCATCTATCTCTCCCTCCCTACACCAAACCCTCCTCTCTTAGTCCTTGACTGTAACTCTGTTTCTATGTTCCCTCTCAAGCCTGTTTTCTCCCCCCTTCCCATTGTAACTTGTATTGTTCTACTACTAGCCAGTACTGGCACACATTCAGTTTGCAGATATAATTTTCAATGCAGTGGTGCATGGTTTGTGAGTTCTCACACTGTTTGATTATCTATTTATTCATTTGCATGGGTTAAATCCATGTACACAATGTACTGTACATATTTACTTTCATATTTCTCTGTTGTTTACAGTTATAACATGTTTTCAGCTGTATGTATTTTCAAGTGTACTCCCCTTTCCCTTCCCCCATGACACATCTGGAAATGAGCTCTTGTTAGTTCATTATGTCTTTCTTGGTGACACTGTTAAATAAATAAATAAATAAATAAATTAAAGACATGCAACAGCAGTAGCAGTGATGGTTGGATGCCTTGCAAACTATCAAATCTGGAGGATCTGGTACAGGTACAGCAGATTAACAAAACACAAATAGCTTAAAAGACATTAAACTTACAAATCTGTGTCCCTCAGATGATACTGAAGCATAACTGACAACTTTTGAAAAAGATTGCCAGAGCCTGCCAATGGCAATAACAACAATGAGCAATCAGGCTGGTACTTTATCTAACAGGTAAAGCCCAACTTGCCTACATCAATAAGGACATTGCACAGCCAGAAAATTAAGACATTGAGAAAACAGAAAATCTTAAAAGGCTTGATATCTCAGGCGAGAGGGACAGACATAGATTACTGGCCCTGAAGTACAATCCATTTGACAATCATCAAGAAACCTTCTCCTCACTCATAGAACACTCAATAAATGACTCCAATGAGAAGGCAAACAGTCCCATAGATCACTGACATATTTGCAGAGGAGCAATTCATTGACATACTTCCAGCAGACGTGCAGCTTTGGGTAAAAGAACACCAACCAGAAAATGGGGAAAATGCTATTTTTGGGGGCTGAAGACAATCAGACATCCAGCCAGACACCACAGCACTGAAATAACAGCAAAGGACTGGTAAGACCATCTTTTTACTGGTTTAACTCCAGGTCAGGTAAGAACTCTAATGGAGGTAACAAATCTACCCCCCAATGGGCTCAATTGAGAAAGCTCCACTGATGGGGCAAGTTACCTGAGACAAACAGAATAGATGCAAGTGGCACCTTGCACAACAACTTGCAGAGTTCCCAATTCAGTAACACCCCCTGAACCAAACCAGGGACCCTGTGTGTCACACAGGCCTGCACCAGGTCTGCTCTTTGTGTAATGTTGCACCAGGGCACTAGGTGGCTTGCAGTAGATGTGAACTGCCATATCGCCAATATGGGGATTAAAGAAAACCTCCCAGAGGTGCACAGTCCAGGACAGTTAGAGCAACTAGGCACTGGTCTAAAGCTCCATGCACCACCCCTGTAGCCCTCCCTTGGCAGAAGGAATATGTGTGCTGACTGCCCATGGTCCCTGGCAATGTAAACATCAAGTGCACCAACCCTTTACCTCACACTACAGACAAAAATTAATAGGGAGTCTTTTGTGGTGCTTGTGCCCACAGTGCCCCATGGTGCACAGCATCTGGCACCTTCCCACACTTGCATCACTGCAGCACCTCTGATGCCACTTTGGGGTGCTGCTGCCTCCCCTTCTGTCTCCATCTGTGCACCACCATCCCTGTTCATGCCCTGCCTCATTCTCCACAACCTTGGCAACCTTCTGAAGGGTCTCTTGTCCTGGGTGCAGATGCCACCTGACATCCCCACAGCTTGCAGAAAATCTCTTGGGTGTTCTGTCTTTTCACCACATGACCACATTTGCCACACGCTGTGGGACTTTGGTGCCAGGACCCTACCCAATAATGAATTGGGCACAGGGCCCCTGAGGCACCTACGATTGACACAAGCTGCCATTTGCTGCAGCTTATGACTAGCTTTCTGAATCAAGCCCTAATACTTTATTTGCTATACAGTAACTGTAATATCCCAGGCCATATCACAAGAAACTTCCATAAAAATAAGGATGGTAACACTGGAGCAAAACTGGACTTAGCAAGTTGGGGCAAGTATTTAACAGAAGTCAAGGTGGGGGATAAGGCAGTGAAAGGATATACAGATTCAGGAAGCCGACAGACTCTGGTGCATGCAGAAGTTCTGAGAAAAGACTGTCCAAAAGGATGAGGTACTGGGGGTCATATGCATCCGGGGGGGACATTCAATAGTATCCCACCACCAAAGAATACTCTGAACATTAATGGGATGTCACAACAAATGAAAGTGGGGATGGTACCAAAATTATCTATACCTGTGGTTTTCAGCTTTCCAGAATCTGTGAAGTTAATCACAGAGGAAGTTAAACCTGCTGTGTCAGCAGCTGTGATAACACAAGCACAGACAAAGAAAAGTACAATGTTGGGGATTATTTTTCCTTTTGGTGCTTTTAATTCGGACTTGTTTGAGTTCTGCTCCAAGATCTGGAAGTCCAAGAGAAAAATCAGAGGCCTGAAAAAACAGTGGCAACAAAAGACTAATGGACATTAGGGGCTGATATAAGAAAATGCTGAAACTAAACTGATAACTGATTGTGATTTTGTTTGTGAGCAAACCAACAATGTTTCTTCCCAAGGTAATTTTAAGCAGCAGGGGGTGAAACAAAAAGAGGGTGAGCCAACATTTAAAAAATGTAACTGGTTACTGTACAGACTTTTAGGTTAATCCTCAGACTCAGGAACAGAGAGAACAAATGGTTATATCAAAGGAGTATAGAACTGAATTGTTACAGATAACACATGACAGTCATGTGACTGGTCACTCAGAGAGGGACCACACTGCTGCCACACTGTTGCATACTGTAGATTGTACTGGCCTGGGAATCATGAGGATGTTGCTTCCTAGTGCAATGTTTCTACTGAATGTCAGAAAGTATCCCCAATAACTAAAAATGACAAGGTGTCCCTAGTGCCCCTACCATCAATAGATATACCATTTGAGAGAATTGAAATGGATGTGATTGGCCCCTTAGACAAAAATGAAAAGGGTGATTGATTTATTTTGGTAGTACATGACTAGGATACTTGATAGCCAAAGGAAATTACAATGCATACTGTGACAGCACCCAAAGTTTTTTTTAAGAAAACCATGGGTCAAAGATCTGTTGTTTACAGTGCTGCAACATTTTTTAATAGTATCCCTAGTGTAGTCACTAATTGTAAAACTGTTAGGTTCATGAAGTTTACGCTTGTCTGCTGGGTTGATTCTTTTACAGATTGTGCCTGCTACCAATAGTAATTTATTATTATATGTATATTTGTATGTATTTATTCTATGTATCCTGTTTTATTATGTATGTCCTGTATGTCAATATGTAATTCTGTTAACTTATCACTTGTGAAAATGAGCATTTTGCTTATCTTGCTAACAAGTATACAAAATAAACAATAAATACTGTAAGTGAAATGAAAAAGTAGCAGCAGAGCTTGCCAAAATATTCAGCAGGGTGGGCATACCTAAATAGATTTTTACTGGTCAGTGTAATAATTTTGGTGCTGCATTACTGAAGAATCTGTACTGACTACTAGGTATCACTGCCATTAGAACCTCTCCATATCACCCTCAGACAGATGGTCTTGTTGAGCATTTTAATCAAACCCTAAAATACATGTTAAAAAGGTTTATAAAAGGTGATGGGAAAGATTGGGATCAGTATTTACCATATCAGCTTTTTGCTTACAGAGAAGTGCCACAAGCATCAGTAGGTTTTTCACCCTTTGACATGTGGCATTGCAGACAACCTAGAAGGCCACTATAAAAATGAAAGAAACATGTAAAGATAACCCAACTCAAAAATAATCTCTTATGTCTTATACATGAGAACAGAGAAAGAAACTGACAAAATATGGCAAAATTGGCCATGGTAACCAGGAAGTGGCCCCCAAACATCAGAAGGTGTATTATGGCCATTTGGTAAAAGAAAAAGATTTTGAACCAGGTGAAAAGGTCTTATTACTGTCACCTACTACAGAAAAACTGTTAATGAAGTGGCAGGGGCCTTATAAAGTGGTTAGATGTACTAGTACAGTTAACTAAAAGACTGAGATCCCAATAGGAAAAGTCCTACCAAGATATACCATGCTAATCTCCTGAAAAAAATGGGTTGAATAAACACCAAAGGTTGCTTTGTTGGTACTGTATTACCATGAACTGCTAAAGACAATGTTGATATATTTTATGATAGACTGGAACAAATGCTGCAAATGTAAATATTTCCTTACCCCCAGAACAAACTGCAGAAATGTGTTACTTGATAAAGACATTTAGAAGTACTTTAACCACACTGCCAGGCTGAACCAAATGTTTTGAGCATGTCATAGTGACAGAGAATGTGCACCCTATCAGACAAAAGATATACAGATTACCAGAGCAGTTAAGAGCAGATGCAGTTAAGAAAATACAAAAAATGGAAGAGTTGGGTATCACTGAAGAATTGGAAAGTGCTTGATCATGAACAGTGGTGATTGTAGGGTGGTGTAGGAATCTGCCTTGATTTTAGAAAACTTAATCAAGTGTCTATATTTGGCAGCTATCCTAGGATAGATGACTTGGTGGCTAGATTGGGAAGTATCAAGTAAATTTGTATCCTCAATCTCAGCAAAGGTTACTGGCAAATTCCACTAGCTAAAGAATCTAGAGATAAAACAGCATTTTCCACTCCACTTGGATTTTGTCAGCACACCACCATTCTGTTTGGTTTACTTGGTTCACCTGTCACCTTCCAGTAGTACATGAGTGTAACTCTGGCCCATCATACTGGTTTTTATACTGCTTACCTGCATGATGTTGGGGTGTTCAGTTCAGACTGGAAAAACACCTGGGACACTTATGAGCAGTCATCCAATCTATCAAAAAAGCAGTTCTGACCTTTAATCTTACCAAGTGCTCATTATACATGCAAGAAAACAGGTATTTGGGTTATGTTTTTGGAAATGGAGAAGTAAAGCCAGAGATTTCCAAAATAGAGCTGCTGCTAACAGTCCTGGCCCTTATAGAAAGAAACATGTCAGGTCATTTTAGGTCTAGGTGGTTACTACAAGAGATTTGTTCCTGACTTTGCCCAGTTAGCTACTCCCTCACTGAACTCACAAAAACATCATACCCGTAAATGATCCCCAGAGTGTGATTAAGTTTTTCTATCCATCAAGGCTGCATTGTGTTCAACTGCTATTTAAAGAAGTCCCAACTTTGAGAAACAATTTCTGTTACAGATAAGTGCATCAAAATTATGCCTGAGAGCAACCCTGAGTTAAAGTATAGATGAGAAGGAATATTCCATTCTGTGTATCAGTAGGAAATTGTATGACAGAGTGAAAAAAAAGTACTCCATTATTGAAAAAAATGCCTTGCTGCAAAATGGGCAATGAGGTCCCTTAAGTTTTATTTGCTAGGAACTGATTTCATACTTATAACAGATCACAATCCTCTCTTTTGGCTTAATTAAATGAAGGATAAAAATCCTAGAGTCACAAGGTGGCACCTGGTATGACAGCTATTTAACTTTAAAGTGATGCAAAAATCCAGAAAAGAGAATGTCTTTACCGATTTTCTGTCAAGATATGATTCAGGAATTGAGAATTCAGAAGATTGATGAAAACATGTGTGATTAACTGAAATGTTTGATGTAATTAGTGTCATAAATAAAGGGATACTACATATGCAAATTACTGTCAATGTTGTAAGATAATGTTGAAAGAGAAAACAAGTTTTGAATACCTGTATTACAAAGGAAGAAATGAATTCCCTCCTGAGGAAGGGTGGGGTATGTGACAGGACTAGGTAAGACCCTATCCAATTTGTTAAGCAGAAAGAGCTGGAGATTTTAAAGAGATTCTCGGATGAAGTGTTTCTGTTTGATTAAATTGCCTGCATGAAGAGCTATCCTGAACATTTTTTTTTATTTTACTATTATTGATAATAATAAAACACTACTTGTGAATTTTATAAGTTCTCCTGGTCTGCATATGCTTCCTGACCTATGCCTCTATGACAAACTTAAATAGGCAGGGAAGTTCTAGGTGCCACAGGTAAATGCATTTTTTTCACATTGTTCACACAAGGCAGTTTGGTGCCCACATTCTGTAGCAATGCTTTTCAGTTCACAAACTCAGTTATGAAACCTTTAATTTTTGAGCTACCAAAGCTAATCCCCATGCTGCATATCTACTTTCCCTCTCCTACCTGTTGCAGTCTAGAAGGAAAAAGGCATCTGTAACCATTTTGCTTTTGTGTTTGATTAAAGATAATATGGTGCTCTCACTTTTGAGCTCAACAATGCTGTTAATGATTTTGTACCTGCTCATACACATTATTTTTGTTTTATAGCTGAGCACAGGCATTGTCTTCTCATTTCCATATCGGACTCCTTTTTTTTAAGTCACATTTCTGTGTGACTTACTTGGGGAGTTCAGGGAACCCAACTATTTTATTACAATGAAAATAACTGCTTTAAGGAGGACAAACCTGTTGGTAAATGATATCATTTATGTAAGCTAGCTACTCCTAAGAGTGAATCACATTTCAGGGGGGGAAAAAACAGTTGTTCTAATAATATGGGGGAGAGGGGTGCCCTTTTCTCTCTACTATATGCTGTTGCTTTATATTAGACAGGGAAACATGGTATTAACTGTCCCTAATATATTTTTCTATCTCTCTACAGGGGAGAAGGATATACAGTCTTCTTTTATGATCATTCTGATAGGGCAGTCATCTCAGCAGACAGGTATGCCTGCTAAATTCATTGCAGAGATCACAGAAGAGAGACAAAAACAGTAAACTGCATAAGGAACAGAAAAAAAAAAAAACATTCTGATAGATGCCAGACTGGTGGGTGCATAGAAGGACCAAAGGCCATAATGGGATACATAGACTTACATTGAGAAAAGTAAAAGTAAATATCAAATTTATTTTACTTCTAGGATTTCCTTAATTCCCAGGTACCCCAATTTGACACCATTAAAGAAAACATTGTCACAGCAGTGCAGCTCTAACCCTAATTACACAATTTTTGAATTTGAATAAGGTCTATGATCCTATCACATCCCTCCCCTCCAAAGCTTAGAAGGGAATGAGTTCCTGCTACTGACTGATTTGCATAATTTTTTTCTCCTTTTTATTGAGGCAACTTACCCAGCACAGACTTCTCATATGGAACCTTTTTTATCTGGACCATTATATAACCAAGAACTGATCTCCACAGGACCTTCTACAGGTTCTGTCATCACCAACCTAAGTGATTTACTAATGCACATTTTTGTACTGATTATGGTCTCCATAGACCAAAATCTGACACAGTATAGTACCAGAGCAGGTGTAAAGGATTCCTAAACATCTACCATTCAGAAATAACAACCCTTAAAGAACTAAGAGAGGTGGTGGCTGAACTTCTGGCTATCCTGTTTAGCTGATAACTGGAAACAGGGGAGGTGCCCAAAGACTGGAGGATAGCAGATATAGTCCCCTTATAGAAAAGTGGGAACAAAGAGGAAGTGGGGAACTACAGACCAGTCAGCCTCACCTCGGTAGTGAGGAAGATCATGGAATCACTACTGAAGGAGAGATTGGTGGAACATCTGGTTGTCAATGGACTACAGGACCCAAGGCAGCATGGTTTCACCAGGGGGTGGTCATGTCAGACCAACCTTGTTGAATTTTTTGACTGGGTGACTAGGGAGGTGGATCAGGGAGGGCAGTTGACATGGCCTATCTGGACTTCAGCAAGGCCTTTGACACTGTGCCACATAGAACACTATTACACAAACTGGCAAATATGGGTGTGGGCAGGACAGTAGTGTGGTGGGTAGGTAACTGGCTGGGCGGCAGGACACAGAGGGTGGTGGTAAATGGCTGTCACTCCACAAAGGGAAGAGTGACCAGTGGGGTACCACAGGGATCAGTGCTGGGACCGGTCCTATTCAACATCTTCATCAGTGACATTGTGCAGGACCTAGAAGGCAGAATTTCACCGTTCACTGATGACACAAAGCTCTGTAACAGAGTAGACATACCAGAGGGTGTAAACAGAATGAGAAGGGACCTGCAGAAACTTGAAGAATGGTCAGGGGTTTGGCAGTTGAAATTCAATGCAAAGAAGTGCAAGATAATGCATATGGGGCACAAAACCCTGGCACAATATATCAGTTGGGGGGTGAGAATATAGCATGCACCAAGCAGGAAAGGGATCTTGGGGTTATCATCTCTGATGACCTCAGGGTAGGGAAACAGTGTGACAAGGCAGCAGGTAAAGCAAATACGATGCTGGGATGCATAGACAGGGGCATCACCAGCAGGAAAAGGGAGGTCATAATTCCACTATACAAGACACTAGTGAGGCCCCACCTGGAGTACAGTGTACAGATCTGGAAACCTTACCTATGTAAGGACATAGACAAGGTAGAGAAGGTTCAGAGGAGGGCAACAAAGATGGTGCATGGATTGCATCACAAGTCCTATGGGGACAGGTTGAAGGAACCGAACATGTACTCCCTGGAGGAGAGGAGGGAGAGATGGGATATGATAGAGACATACAAGTATCTTACAGGGAGGAACAGGGTGCAGGGATACACTATTTTTAAGTGAAAAAGATGTTCCAGGACTAGAGGGCATGGGATGAAGTTGGAGGGAGTACGATTCAGAGGAAACATGAGGAAGAATTTCTTCACAGAACGGGTGGTGGACAAGTGGAACACTCTGCCAGAGGAAGTGGTGGGGTCTGAAACAATCATGGGATTTAAGAATGCATGGGATAGACATAAAGGAATTCTGGAGGTCAGGGGTAAGGGGTAACAGACTGCTAAGAAAACATAAACTGAACTTACAAACTCAAATGGTCAGACTGGGTGGGCCATAGGCCCTTATCTGTCGACACTGTCTATGTATCTATGTATCTATGTATCTTAGGGGCCCAAACTAACACAGGATAAAACCAACAAACTGGAGTGTGCACTGGGACAGTAGTGCTTCCAGACAAAAATCATAAAAACAGTATCGAGGAATGTCAAGCACACACCACCTCAATTTAGCAAGGGCACCAGTTTTAAGTCACATATAATACATTTATTAGTGCATGAAAATAATAAATAGTACAGGCTCTGCCCACCTGATGCATTTCAGAAGCATTCCCATGCCTTGGATAAAGAATGGGAATGCATCCAAAATGCATCAGGTGAGCACAGTCTGTACTATTTATTATTTTAATGTACTAATCAATGAATTGTATTTATGACATAGCTGGTGCTCTAGTTTATTTGAGGTGATGTGTGCTTGACATTCCTGGATACTGTCAAACACAGGATAACTGAACTGTTTTTCTCACATAGATTCACTGAGTCAAGTCTCCATGCCTCACACCCCCCAGACTTTAAACTCAGCAGGCACACAGACAGTAGAAAGTTGTAGTCTTGCATCTTGCACCAGAGCCATAGTGTGTCATCATAGGTCTCCATCTTGTCCAACCTATTTTTAGTATTATGACAGACACTGTTAGATGTCATTGCTGATGTCAGTAATAGAGTTTCAACAAGATTTGAAGCAGTCATTCAAATTATTAAACAGTTACTGTTACAGTGACTTTGTTGCAGTCAACTTAATTAGTTCTGGCTCATATTTGAGGCTTATACAGTACATGTTTGAATACAATTTGATGGAAGCATTACGTCAAGCTGGTAAACAGTTAATTACTAAGTAAGTAAGTAATGTTTTATTTGTGTTTGGTGCCCAATCCCAGAGGCTCTGGGTGCCATTACAGGTAAAGTCAGGGTTATAGGCAGCATAGAACAAACAATGCAATGATAATAAATAATTCAGTAACTTATATAAAATCAGTTTAAAAACTATCTAAAAATGATTTGTTAAAAAGGTAGGTTTTCAGGCCCCTTTTAAATACATCCACTGATGGGGCCTCCCTCAATGATTTTGGCAGAGAGTTCCAGTGGGCTGGGCTGGTCACCTCAAAGAAGTGATCTCCAGAGGATTTCAGCCTGGCCCTCGGAACTGCAAGGAGGCCCTCGGTGGAGGAATGGAGGGAACATACTGGAATAGCTGGAGTAAGGATGTCAGACAGGTAACAGAGCCTGGGCCATATAGGGACTTATACTGTAGGTGAGCAAGCCCACCTTGAAGAATATCCTTTACCTGACAGACAGCCAGTGCAGATCTCTCAGGACCAAGGTCACGTGACAGAACCTAGGCAGGCCCATCAGCAACCTGGCCACTGCATTCTGCACTAGCTGCAACCAGCAGAGGATCCCTCAATTGACCTGAAGTACAGAGCATTACAGTAGTTCAGTTGGAAGTCACAAAGGCATGTACCAGTGATGGCAAGTCTTCTGGTGAAATCAAGGATTTAATTCAGGTGATGTTCCTTAACTGGTAGAAACCACTTTTGACAACAGATGACACCTGAGCTTCAAGGGTCAGCCTGTCATCAAAGATGACACCCACATTTTTCACCTTGGGGGAAGCCATCAATGCAGTGGATCCCAAGACCAAACCTATCATCACTCTGGAGGCATCCCTGTCACGCCAGCAACCAGGCTCAATCACCAGCACCTCCATCTTGTTGGGGTTCAGCCTCAGCCAGTTAGAGGACATCCAGTCCAGAGTCTTGGTCAGCCATTTATTTGGCACTTCAAAACTCCACTGCAGCCTTGCATTGGGAATCTTCACTCAGTGCAGGATGTTCTTTTTCACTGCATGGGTCTCTCATCTGGAAACCTCTTGTTTTACCATCTGAAATGATAGCACAGTGACAGAGCACCAATATAGTAGTTTGTAAAGGGACAGGGTTTGTTTCAAAGTCTGACAAATGTTTTCTTTTTCACTACAATTTATGTTTTGTTGCATGCATTGCTCTATGGAAATGTTTTGTCTCATGATGTGAAATGATGCCACAGTGGCAGATAAGCAGAAAAAGAGCATGAAAGGGGACTGGGTTTGATTGCTAGTTATGAATTTTTTCTTTCCTTTTTAGTTAAATGTGTGTTGCATAAGGGAAACTAATAGCAAGTGAGAGGGTAAACCAAAATGATCAGAAGATTATGGCTTCTAGTTTCACACCGGGAACTTGGGCTAATACCTAATACTGAAAATAAAAAAGATCCTTGTAATCTCCATCCCCATGGACCTAGAAATTAGATATCACAACTAATTGGTCACAAATTATCAACAACTCAAATTAACATGACCTCCCTGTGTTTTTGTCCTACAAGTTCATATGAGAGCATTATGAACTTGTGTTTTTTTTTATTTTTTAGTTTTACTTATGTTATTATTGGTCTAATTAATGTTTCAGGTCAGGTTTACCTATGGGAGTGCACTGTGACTGCCATGGAGGTTAAGTTCCTGATTTAATGATATGCTGTATGTGACAGATGTGGGTAGTGAAGTCCAGAAAAACATATATTTTTGTGTGTAAGTTGTGCAAGAAGTTACAAAAGAAATTAATTCCTTCCAAGCTCCATGGAAAATCCAGCCAAAATTAAAAAAAAGATTACCAACTCTCCCTGTGAACCTAGTGGTCTAACATTTAAAATGTCTCTCCCTGTGGCTTGTAGGAGTAGGGTCAAAAATACCAGCATCTGCTGGCAAGGCAGGCCTGTCCTGGTAATCTGCACATGTGGAAATAAAAAAAAAAATTCCTGTCAACACAGTGGGTTTCTCCTGGTGAAAAGCAGAAACAAAAAACTAAGCAACCATTGGCAAGTTGGGCCTCTTGTATTTTTCTGCAGGAGCTGGAATAGAAAAACAGGCACCCAACAGCATGCATGCCTTTTCTGGTATCCTGTACAAGTAGAAGTGGAAAACCTGACATCCAGCAGTATGGTGAGCCTATCCTAGTGTCTCATGCAGGAGTAGAAATGGAAAATCCAGCATTCACCTGATAACTCAACCAGTGGTTGAGTCACTGAATGGTTTTGAGGGAGCTCTAGAACTTGCCCTGACTTTAGGAAACAAGCTTTGGCCAGAGCTGACAGGACTGCAGGTGAAGTATTTAGGGAAAAGATATTGAAATGCATCAGTGTTAGGAGCCTGCATTCACAAAATGTAATGCCGGCTCATATATGTGTTATTTTGTAATATTTTTACACCAAATATTCAATACAGTCTTGTTATAAAAAGACACTTAGATAAGATATGGGAGGGAAGTATTTTTCAGAAAAAAGGGTGCTCAGGAACAACGGGACCTAATATGAAGCTGGAGGGGGGTAAACTCAGGAAAGATGTGAGGAAGTATTTCTTCACGGAGAGAGTGGTGTATTACTGGAACAGAATTTAATTGGCAGTGGTAGGAGAAAAAACAGTGGTGGAGTTCCATAATGCATGGGATAGGCACAAGGGAATCTCACTGCAAATGGAGAGGGAGAACTGACCAAAGCTCATGTAGGATCTGCGGTGTTACTGTAGACAGGGAAAAGTGGGCAGACCGGGGGGGGGTTAAACAGTCCTTATCTGCAAGTAATCTCTGTGTTTCCTGTTCCAAAAGGGGGGCACAATTAGGGGTGGCAAAATAAACCTTCTGCGAGTGGAATCTCAAGCCAAAGTCTGACTTTCGCTACAGTGGAAGTTCAGAAATTGATTTCTGAACTTCCGCGGAACTTCTACCTACAATGACTGCTCTTTTAATTGTTAAATTGCCCCTCAAAATTCCCTGGTGGCTAGTGTAGTGGTCCCTCCCTCACCCATCCCACATGTAAAAAATTATCCCCGGTGGCTAGTGGTCCCTTCACCCAATAACCCACCAGCTGTGAAATGTACAGTAACCCCCCCCCGCATCCCTATCTCCACTGTCCAGTTACAAAAAAAATCTCTAGAGGTCTATTGTTTTTATTTAAATCCCTTTCTGATCCTCAGTCCCAAATCCCATTCCATGGTGATCCAGTGCCCCACACCCAGCCTCCCCAGCAGCCAGGTGTTCCACAACCCAGCTTCCACCCCATCATAAACCCTGGCAGCGTGCCAGCACAGCCCTCTCTCTCATCAGCGGCTCGCCGGGACGAGTTGTCAACAACGAGCGGGCAGTCTGCTCATTCATGACAGCTCAGTCAGCAGGCTAGCTATGGAGGGAGAGAGAGGAGGGCTGTGCTTGTCTGCCGCTGTTGGGGATTATGGTGTGGGTCACCTGGCTGCTGGGGAGACTGGGTGGGGGGCACTGGATAACCAGGGATTTGGGACTGGGAATCAGGAGGGGGTTTAAATGAAAAAAAACTAGACCACCAGCAATTTTTTTTTAACAGGACAGTGGAGATAGGAGTGCGGGGGGGTGGGAGGTTACTGTACATTTCGTGGAGGATGGATTACCGGGTAGACAGAAGGGACCACTAGTCATCAGGGATATTGTTTTACATGTGGGACAGGTGGTGGGAGGGACCACTAGCCATCAGGGCTTATTTTCTTCATTTCCAGGTGAAATTTCACCTGGTAACTTTCGCGGAAGTTTTCTGCTCCGCCACAGGCAGAAGTTCAGAAACTTTCACGAAAGCCCCTTAATTTCCATGGAAGTTCCATGAGAGTGGAAAATGGCAGTTTTGCCCACCCCTAGGCATGATACATAGTGCAAGGCCACTGCTCAGGGAAGTAGGGTGGCCAGCCCTCAAACACAGAAGCAAAGAATCCAAAAATCCTGAGCACTCACAAAGGAAACTAGTAGCCAGGCACAGCTTAATGCTGAAAATTCTTTAATGGCAGTAAAAGCACGAACTGTGTTAAGTACACATGAAATCCAATACAAGTAAGAAAGCTGACAAATGCATTAAATGCTAGATGCAAAGGTATGGTTACAGGTAAAAAAGTCTCTATAGCTGCAGGAAGCCCAAGAGCTTTGATTCTCACCGAGTCTTCCTCAGGGTGTGTGGGTAGTTAATCTTTTAAAAAAAGATTTCAATTCCCATTGCTTGTTTAAACCAGCAGGTCTAGCACCTTGTAATTTATAAACTCAAGTTGATTTTTCTGTAGTAGTTTATTCACTCCCCCCCCCAATGCAAAGGATCCTCTCTCTCAATGCCTGTGAACTTTAATTCTCTAGGATTTGAATGATGGCAATTTTTTCTGCAGTAGTTTATTCACTCGGTCACCCCTCCCTGCAAAGGACCCACTCCCTCAATGCCCATGAACTTTAATTCTCTAGGATGTGAATTATGGCAATCAAACAAATGACTACTACGTGGGGTGTCAAGTCTCCTATTAATAACACTGCACAATGGTCTTGTGTGCTAGTTTTCAAGCTGGGTAATGTTCTCTGCATATATATCTTATTGCAGTTGCACCATAGAACATATGTGACAGAGTCAGTACTGCAATTAATACATTCACATGTCTTCAAATTTAAATCTTCAAGCAGGGGGTATACAAACTCTTTACCAGGCTGTGCATATGTGCACTCATTACAATTGTGGCACTTGAAGAAACCTTTCAGTTTGTATGCTAACCATTGGTTATTAATGATAGCTGCCTGAATTGTCACAAATCTGCTATGGACTAACTTGTCTCTCAGACCATTTGTTCTACTAAAAGTAATGCATAGGGTATCACCCACGGCTGAAGTCACATCATTGTCGCCAAGCAGAATAGGGCAGTTACAATAAATTATGTTGACAATTTTACCTGCCAAATGATTGAATTTACTGACAAAAGTAACAGGACCATGTTCATGGGTACTAATGATATGGAAGGGAAGAGGTTGGAGGAAGTTCAGGAGAGTGTCAAGGAATTAGAAAGGTTATGCAGTAGAGAGGGGAGGACAGTGGCATTCTCAGAGATTCTCCCGATACCGATGGCTGTCACAACCAGAAAACTAAGAATCACAGAGTTCAATAAATGGCTGGGGACATGATGCAAAGACATGGAAAATGGGCTGGTGGGGGAGAGGGGTAGCACATGGAAGAACCAAGACCTGTATGCACAGGATAGGCTGCACCTGAGTAACACACAGAATAAAGGGTTCTGAAAGAACTCCTAAAACTGAAGGTGGACAAAACAATGGGGCCTGATGGAATTCACCCCGGAATTCTAAAAGAATTAAAGGGAGAACTAGTGACACCACTGACTATGCTTTTTAACAAATCATGGGAGGAGGGTGTGGTATCTGAGGACTGGAGGAAGGCGGTTGTGATTCCCCTTCACAAAGGTGGGAGCAAGACAGAGGCAGGAAACTACAGATCTGTCAGTTTGACCTCTGTGGTAGGGAAAGTGATGGAATCACTTCTGAAGGAACGAATTGTTGAGTACATAGAGGCCAGTGGGGCACAGGACCCAAGGCAGCATGGGTTCACAGCAGGAAGGTCATGTCAGATGAATCTAATTTATTTCTTTGACTGGGTGACCAAAGTAGTAGACCAGGGAGGGGCTGTGGAGATGGCCTACCTAGATTTTAGCAAGGCGTTTGACACAGTCCCACACAAAAGATTAATAGTCAAATTAACCAGCCTGGGAGTGGGACCCAGGGTGGTAGCCTTAATAAAATATTGGCTGGACAACAGGACACAGGAGGTAATTGTAAATGGAATCCACTCTGAAGAAAGAGGGTTTACTAGTGGGATACAACAGGGTTCAGTACTTGATCCAGTCCTTTTTTATGTCTCTATAAGTGACATTGCAGAGGACTGGAATGAAAAGTATGCATCTTTGCAGATGACACAAAGATCTGCAACAGGGTTGATACACAAGGAAGCGTGGAAAGGATGAGAAGGGACTTGGCAAGGTTGGAGGAATGGTTAGTAGTATGGCAACTTGTATTCAATGCAAAGAAGTGGAAAATAATGCACCTGAGAAACAAAAACCCAGAAGAAGATTACACAATGGGGAGGTAGTGACAACAACAGAAATGGAAAGGGACCTGGGGTTAATCATATCGGATGACCTCAAGGTAAGCAAGCAATGTGAGAAGGCAGTAGAGAGGGCTGGGGGGATACTGGGCTGTATAGGGAGAGGCATCACCAGCAGAAAACAGGAAGTTGTTATCCCTCTATAGAGACAGTTGGTGAGACCCCATCTGGAGTACTGCATCCAGTTCTGGAGATCCCATCTCTGCAAGGACATAGACAGGATGGAGGCAGTCCAGAGGAGGGCAACTAAAATGGTGCAGGGTCTGTAAGAGAAGTCATACATGGAGAGACTAAAGGAGCTTAATATGTACATCCTTGAAGAAAAGGTAGGGGGACATGATAGAAACTTTAAAGTACCTCAGTGGAATCAACAACGTTCAAGAGGGTAGCATCTTTCAGAAAAAGAGATATGCATTAACAAGGGGATACAATTTGAAGATAGCGGGGTGACAGCTCAGGGGCAATGTGAGGAAGTATTTTTTCACGGAGAGGGTGGTGAACACATGGAACAGCCTTCCTGAGGAGGTTGTGGGGTCTGAAATTGTGGGAGAATTCAAGAATGCATGGGACAGACATAAGGCAATTTTTGTGTGGGGTAGGAAGAAATAGGTTGTTGGTTAACTAGGATCTGCAGCTTATCCTATAGGTAGCGAAATGGGCGGACTAGGTGGGCCAAGTGGTCCTTATCTGCTGTCAAAGTCTATATTTCTATGTTTCTATGTTTCTAAGAAGGGCTCAGGGTTTCTAAAGAAAAAGCTGGGAGAGTTAACTACAGAAAAGTATAATTTAAACCATGCAGGGGGGTGAGGGGATGGGCAGCAAACAGAGCCACCAGTCAAGGAAGTCCATCAGGCTCCCCCCTCCATAGACAGGCAGGAAGAGGGGAAGCAAACAGCAAAGAAGGGAAGGGGAAAAGAAGAAAGTTTAGGCAAGCAGGGAAAGAACTTGCAGTGGAGGATGCTGTCACTGAACTCAAGAAGCCTTTGTAATAAGATAATAGAAATGCAGGCTTTGATGGCGGAAGGGAGGTGGATATAGCCGCCATAACTGAAACATGGGCCACTCAGTGCCAGGACTGGGATCTAGCTATACAGTAGGGACAGGGAGAAAGGGAAAGGGGGAGGGGAAGCTATGTATGTTAGGGAGGGGATAATGTGCAGCAGTGGGGGAAGACAAGGAGGGCAAGGCAGAAGCCTTATGGGTTCACCTACAGCATTCAAAGGGGAGGAAGGTGAGATTGGGGTGGTGTATAGGCCTTCTTCCCTCCCAGAATGTGGAAATGGACAAGAAACTGGGAGAAAGAATTAAGGGGCTTAGCGGTAAGGGCAACACGGTGGTGGTAAGGGGCTTCAATCTGCTGGGGGTAGATTGGAATCCCCTAGCCACCTCAAGTGCCAGAGAAAGGGTCCTCCTAGAGTCCATAAAAGGTTCCTCACATAGAAAGTGTTGGAGCCCAACAGGGAGTGGAACATTCTGGATCTGGTACTTATGGACAGAGAGCTAGTCAAAGACATTGAGGTGGAAGACCCACTAGCAGGGAGTGACCAGCACATAATGTGGTTCTCCCTCAACCTGGGGAAGGAAGTAGACAATACCAAAAAAGAGTGGTGGATTTTAATAGGGTGGGCTTTGGCAGGATGGGAAATATCTTGAAAGGGCACCTAGATTGCATCAGCCCAGACATGGATACATAGCAGAAATGAAGCATTGTAAAGAAAGGTCTGGCAGAGGCCACTAGCTTTTGCACCAATTGTCAAAGAAAGAAGTCCATGAACAAGAGATCTAGCTGGCTAAATGGAGAGATAGTGAATAAGGTGAGGGACAAGAGAGCAGCCTTTTAAAATTATAAGACATCCTGCCAGGATGAGGATAGGGAGGAGTATGTGAAGAAATCTAGAGAGGTGAGCAAAGATGTGAGGGCAGCCAAGTCTTCGAAAGAACTAAATCTGGTGCAGGGGATCAGGGAATGGGAGAAGGATTTCTTCATGTACATAGGAGAGAGGAGAAAATGCAAGAATCAGATTGTGAGGATTAGGAAGGAGGGTGGGTGGTTAGAGCAAGGGGCAGAACAGGCAGAAGTACTAAATCAGTACTTCTGCTCAGTGTGTACCAGGGAGAGGGGTGGCCCTATACCTCAAGTGAGTGGTGGTGGGGTGACTGGGGTGAGGAGGTGATAGATGTAGAGATCCCAGTTGGAAGGGTGTGGAGGGCCTAAGGTCCCTAAGGGTGGACAAGGCACCTGGTCCAGACTGAGTGTGCATCCTTGGGTACTCGGGGAATTGGCTGGGGTCATGGTAGATTTGTTCAACACCTCCCTGAGCACATGATGCATGCCCAGGGATTGGAAGATGACACATATGGTGTCATTCCATAAGATTGGACCCACAGATGAACCTGGGAACTACAGACCAGAAAGCCTTACAGCCATTGTGGGTAAGCTAATGGAGACTATAAATAAGGAGAGGCTGGTGAGGTTCAAGGAAGAAAATGGCTTGCAGTATGACAGGCATCATGAATTTGTGCCTGGGAGATCATGTCAGACCAACCTTGTTGACTTTTTTGACTGGGCGATGAAGTCACTGGACAGGGGCCATGCAGTGGATGTCCTACTGTATACCTGGATTTCAGGAAGACATTTGACTCTGTGCCCCAAGGAAGACTGACCACAAGTTAGATAGCCTGGGAGAAGGGAGAAAGCCTGTTGGGTGTATAAAAGAACTGGTTACAGGGCAGGCAGCAGAGGGTGTTAGTTGATGGGGAACTCTTGGTACCCAGGGAAGTAACCAGTGGGGTCCCTCAGAGGTTGGTGCTAGGATTGGTTCTAGTCAACATATTCATAGCAGACATATCAAATGGTATAAGCAGCAAGATCAACCTCTTTGCAGACGACACTAAGATCAGTGCTGAGGTAGATAGTGAGGAAGAGGATAAGGTTCTGCAAGAGGAGTAGGTGACCCTTGAGTGCTGGTCAGCCACATGGCAGCAGGAGTTCAATGCCAAAAAATGGAAGGTCTTGCACATGGGATAAAAAACCCAGTGTACAACTACTTGTTGTTAGGAGTGCAGTTAGCCACTTTGGCAGCACAGAATGATCTGGAAGTGCTGGGGACAGAAGACATGGAACACTCGACACAGTGCAGGAAGGCAGCAGCAAAGGTGAACAGAATGCTGGGATGCATAGCCAAGGCAATCACCTCTAGGAGGGAGGAAGTCATTTTACCCCTGTACAGGTCCCTGGTGAGGCCTCACTTGGAGTACTGTGTGCAGTATTGTTGCCCATATTTGAAAAAGGACATCAGGCTACTGGAGGGGGTCCAGCGTAGGGAGACAAAAATTATCCAGGAGATGGGGGACAGGGCATATGAGGAGAGATTGAAGGAGCTCAATATGTACACACTAGAAGATAGAAGGGAGAGATGGGACATGATTGAGATCTTCAAGTACCTAAAGGACATAAGCAAAGTTAATTCAGTGGGCTTGTTTAAGTTGAAAGGTGGGAGGGACAGCAAGGGTCACAGTCTAAAGTAAGAGGGAGAAAGGTTCAATAGACAGATTAGGAGGCATTATTTCATGGAGAGGGTGGTGGCTGGCTGGAATGCACTACCAGATGAAGTGGTAGCATTGCAGTGGTGGGCAGCTTCAAGTGAGGGTGGCATATGGTCAAAGGGAGGATCAAACCTGGGGGAAGGGTGGGAGTGGTGAGGTCAGAAGTGGAGGGCACAAAGCTGGAATGGGATGCAAGGGAAGGGGGCAGCTGCAGTCTAATAGACATCATGCTGCACACTTGAACAGACTAGATAGACTGAACGGCCTGTATCTACTTGAAATTTCATGTTTGTATGAATTTTATTTTTCTTGTGGCTTTTCATTGTTCTTTTTTTCAGTAAATCATCTCTATTCAGAGCCTCAGCTTTATCTCTAGCTTTTCTCAGTAATGTTTTGTTATAACCCCTATTGATAAATCTCATCTCCATTTCACTAGCCTGTTAGTCATATGGTTCTGATGAACTACAGTTTCTTTTTAATCTTAAAAATTGACTATAAGGGATATCATTTTTCAAAGGTATTGGATGAACACTATCTGCTCTCAGAACTGCATTTGTAGCAATGTTTTTCTGAAGCACTGAGTTTCAAATATTTCTTCTTTACTATGTTTCTCTCATGCCTCCTCTCAGAAATATCACTTCTGAAAATAGGAGTATTACAAGAAGATGACAAGGAAATACGTGTCCCTTGAATTATGACACAAATCAGTTCTGCTGTGGTAGTCACTAAAATTCATAATGATATTCTGAGTTATAGCAAGCCATGGCTAGTCATACTGGGTAAAGGCCATGACTGGATATTGTTATGGACACCACTCCATTTCCCCCTCCCCATGTCTGCACCTTTTAAAGTACTCAGCTTATCAGTATCTTGTTTACTTTGCCCTCTGGGTTTATGTAGCATCCCACACCTTGGGTGTGCATTAAATTATTGTTATGCACTCCCCACTATGTATTATTCTATATGTTATGAATAGTTATATTAGAATATTACTAATGTGTGGGCCATTATTTTACTGTTTTAGCATGTATAAATGTCTGTATATACTGTACGCACCCCCCCCTTTTTGTACTCACTCTTTCACTGTACACTCTGTACATGGGTCACACTTGGAAATGAGCCTCGGCTGAGTATGCCTTTCCCAGTTATCAAATTTTAAATATAATAAATCAATAAAAATAAATAGTTCTCAAGTTTGCTACTTTTTACTTATTTTCATAGTGATCAGCATAATGGGCTAATAAGAACATTTATAAATACTGCAATAGAAAGGGCTATAATTGCCAAACTGCACTGTTTCCTGCAGTGTACTGCAGCATTTTATGATATACTGCAGCATTACTGTACTGCATCCTAGCTGGTGCTGCTATTCGTTTTTTAGGTCCAAGCTGATGACCTTAATGAAATCAGCCTCTCATTCTACCAGCCCCCCCCCCACCCTGTATTTTCTTGGTACTTGGCTGACTGTGTTGGCCTGGGAGGGGTTTTGCAGGCTTTTGCAAGCAACTGGGTGGCCAACTGTGTCATCAGTAGTGCATGATGTCATCACATTGTGTATAATGGCATGGCACACCAAGTGATGTGGTGATGCCTGGTGCATCATTTGTTTACTTGGTATGGTAGGGGTGGGTACCTCCATTGAATAGGAGGCAGTGAGGATGGCCTGGAACACAGGTAGTGCCACCCATGGCTGATGGTGACACTGTGTAGTTGAATAGTCTTGCTACAATATAAAGGAGTGTTTCTTTAGAATCTTTAGCGCGTTGAGTGCAGCAGTCTTACAGATGTGATGCTGATACAGGCTAATTAAGATATTTGATTTTTACTTTAGGGGAAGTGTACTAGCAACACTGAACCACCAATATTAAAGATGCCATACAGTGAAAGAATATTAATGGTGAGCTAGTTACTAACTGAATCATTTATTGTAATAACTGGGGGCTTTTTTTTCCATAGGAAAAGCAGGTTATAATTTGCCGTTATAACGGAGAACACGTACCAGCTTTTCCAATGGAAAATGAAACTACAGTAATAGCTCACACTCACTGAATGGCACGGTAATGCCACAAGTGAGTACTCAAAAAAGGCATCATAAAACAGTGCTGACACATTTGTCTTTTTCTGAGTAAACACATCAGAAAGTCACCATCCATGTTTTTCTGTCTGTCCTCATCATAGAAATGTTGCGACAGGTCATCCTCACTCATTTGGCATGTCTCCATAGCAACTGATTTTTGGAGGTCAGCCTTACACACACATATTTTTTTAGAAGATTTTGACCAGTTAATAAAGTATAGTTTAAAATATTTAGAAAATTTAAGTTTGCTTTATACAGCCCACAATTTGAAGCAATTGCTGTTACTAGTTTAATGCCAATTTCTTGATACTGACATTCAGCTGCAGGATTCAAGTCAGTCAGTTTTTAACACTAAAGAATACAAGCTAAACAGTGTTAAAATAAATTAACATTATTCAACTACAACTTAGTACAATTTATGTGCTTCCATACTTACTTTTGAACAAAAAATGTTACAGTAAATCACACACACACACACAAATTTGATTTTACAGTCCTTTATTTCTGTTGTGGTAGCTGGCAAAAAAAAAAACAGTCCCCAGCAATTATATAAAATAACACATGTGTAGGAGTGAAATACTCGAATTTAATGCACACCCTCAGTGTGGGATGCTTTAATAAACCCCCCCGGCTTTGCCCTCGGGGTTTATGTAGCATCCCACACCTCGGGTGTGCATTAAATTATTGCTATGCACTCTCCACCATGTATTATTCTATATGTTATGAATAGTTATATTAGAATATTACTAATTTGGGGGCCATTGTTTTACTGTTTTAGCAAACATAACAGACACATCTTATGGACTGAGAGGGAACAGAATCTCTACAGACATGTATTAAGAAGTGAAAGGGAAGAAACCCTCTACTGAAGTAAACAAACATAAGGATATTAGAGTAGGAGTAAATTCTGAGAGTATATATTGTTTACTTTAAGAATTTAACTAGTTTGAAAAGAATCAGAATAAATATGACAGTGCAATAAACAAAAGCAGAACTAAAGCCAGCTCCTCCCTTTCAAGTTAATTATGTGCTGAGTGCTGACATAAACAAAAGTAGAACTAAAGCCAGCTCCTCCCTTCCAAGTTAGTTATATGCTGAGTGCTGACACTGTCATGCCAAGAGAGAGTGTGTGCAGCATGATCTGTACCACAATACAAAACAAGCATATGTCAATGCCGAATGTTGTCACGCTGGCGTTGGCTTTGGTAGTGCAGTGCGGAAACACATTTTTGGCAGGATTTGAAAAATGACAGCTGTACTGTTCATGAGGAGGTGTAAAAATGGCAGTGGTGAAAATGTGTCATGTAAATATTGCAAATTTGCGAAGTTACAAGGGTGCGTGGGAAATGCGCAATGCACACTTGTAATACAGTCATTTTATGGACTTTCAGCACCAAATTTTCAACATAGGCATTTTAGCACCTCTGCTCATGTGCAGTGTCACTGTTATTTCTTCAAACAGTCCCAAAAAGAGATTTCATACAGCGACTGCGCTATTCTGCGCCGGATGTGTGAAAACACATTTTGGGCAGGATATGTAAAATGACAGCTGTACTGTTCATCAAGAGGTGTGGAAAAATGTCAATGGTGAAAATCCAGAATGAAAATATTACAAATGCACAATGTTATGAGTGTGCGTGCAAACTGCGCAATGCATGCTCGTAACACAGTCATTTTATGAAATATCGTCACCAAATTTTCAACATAGACATTTTAGAACCTCTGCTCATGAACAGTGTCACTGTCATTTTTGTAATCTGCCCTGAAGACTGATTTCCCATAGCGACCACGGTATTGTGCGCTGGAAGTGCGGAAACACATTTCGGCCAGGATGTGAAAAATGACAGCTGTACTGTTCACAAGAGGTGTATAAAATGACAATGTTAGAAAATCTGGCATGAAATATTGGCCAGATTAGCAAAGTTATGAGCGTCTGTAGCAACTGCACAGCCAGCGCTATAAACAGTTTGGGATTTTTTCCACCAAATTTGCGGAACACAGTCTTTTGAGAGCCCACCTCATGAAAAATGCCACTGTTCTTGTGTTAATCGGTCCCAAAAGGTGATTCTGCACAATGACTGTGAAATCCCCTTTCAGGACCAATTATCATCATAACAGTGACATAATTCTTGAGGAGGAGTCTGAAAAACCCCATGTTAAAAATCTGGTGCAAAAATTCCAAAAAATGCCCAAGATATGCATCAAAGTTGAAAAAATCCTATTTATTCCATTATACAGCTTACCGGCATTTCCTCAGTTTGTGGTCGGCTTTGAAGAGTGCAGACGCATTCCCGGTCCACTGAAGATCGTTGCACTGAGCTCCAGAGGTAAGTATGGTGTGAGGGGTGTGTGGGGAGGCAGGGTGCACAGTAGGTAGGCACAGGTGGTGAGAAGGGGGTAGGGAGACTATGAGGGTCCATTTTCTGTTTACAGGTGTTAAAAAAAACATTGTGGATGGTTTTCTTTTTTTATAGGTGTTTTCTTTTTGGGGGCATACAGTAGCCAATGAGGGATTGTGCACCCCCGTCAGCACATAGGGAGAGGGGGACACTAGCTGAGGGGGATTGGGTACCCCTCAGCACAGAAGAAAGGGGACATCATGCCAATGGGGAGGGCTCCTTTGGCACATAAAGTGGGAAAGGGAGGACAGATGCTGGCGGGATCGGGCACCCTGTTGGCAAACAATGAAAGTGGGGGGCACATGAGCTGAGGGGATTGGGCACCCTTGGCAAGCAAAAAAGGAGAGGGGACACATTATGCCAATTGGGAGTGGGGTCCCCCATCGGCACATACATGAGAGGCAGGGTAAGCTGACCGAGGGATAAGTTGGCAGTTTAGCGTCCACTGTGCCACCATGTTTGTAGCTGGTGAAGCATGTAGGAAGGTCCGCTGCATGTGATGAGCTTTGCTCGCATTGCAGCAGACCTTTCATTAGATGTGCTCGCCACGTTAGTATGCATGGTGTGGCACAGGCATGCAGGCTGATTGGGGAATGAGGGATGCACCTACTGTTGTGTGCCCTGCATTCACCCAACAGTGACCACACCTCCAAATCTCCACTACTGCAAGACGTTGGCTGCACAAGAGCGCCAACATAAAAATAGTGCCTATGAGAAGACTGCATTTACATGTTAGAGGGCTTCACAGATTGCGTAGGAGACTGTGATGCAACTCTAAATTTTCATTGTCCTAAATTGTTATTCAGTGGGAAAAAATGCAAAGAATGCAGAGTCCTTTTTCTGAAAGTAAAAAGATTGCAGGGCTTTGCCCACTGCAGCCCTTAAAAAGCAATTGTAATGGCACCCCTTATCTGTGCACTAGACACCAGATAACCTTCAGACCAACACCACTGTTGGATAGGCAGTCACTGTCTATTTTATTTATTTAGTTAGTCAGTTATTTTTTTGCTTCTTACTGTGTCCCCCTTCCCCCCTGTGCTAATCTTCTTCGAACCCACATATACTCACATTGCCTGCAAACTAAACCTTAAATACCAACATTAAATTTTAGACTCCCCGAGTGCCTTCAACATCTCTTAGGTTCCTACTTCCAGCTCATCCCTGCTGTGGGGCCTTCCTGCTCTCACCCAAGCAGGAAGTAACTTGGACATAGGGGAGGATGGTCAGGGGGACTAGGATGTTGTGCTGGGTGGTTGAGTAGCATAGGAGACACACTGAGGAATGTTTTTGACACACCTGAGATGGGTCAGATTTTCACATTTCCCACCTTCTCTCCATCCCTCTTTTCCATGACATGGTCACACTTCACAACCTGGGAGAAACTCATGGCAGAATGTAGTTACCTATGCCATCAAGTACATCTTCACTCGTCCATCAGCAGGAGTCAGTCTAGGATTTCTGCAAACCATTCCCTCACCCCAGGGAGGAGTGCGTCCACTAGGTGCTCTTTTCACTCCTTGCTGTTCTCTGCTCTAGTACTCACAGGTGTGGGGTGTGAATTCAGGATGACAGCATGCTGAGTCAGTACTCCACCCCTCAGCATCACAGAGCAGACCTATTGTGTATTTTAGAGTGCTGAATGATGGAGCATCTATGAGGATTCTCCAGTCTTATCTGCAGAGCGTGAGTAGTGATTCTAAAAAAAATAAACCCAAGTGACATAGCTACACATTTATTTAATAAACTATTTGACTGATTTGTGTGTTGTATGGCATTTACAATATTGTATGTGGAGTGGGGGGCATGAATAACATGTTTTGCTATGGGGACTCAGGAAGTCCAAGACTGACCCTGGGTGGCAATTGGAAAATCATCCCCAGTGTTTGTCTTTGCTCCATTACAGCACACATTGTGTTAATTTCTGGGGGCCTAGCTGTGTGTTCACTTATCCTTGTTATTCCCTGAGCCCTGACAGATGCTCTGTTTTAGGCATCAATCCCCCAAGCTACTCTCCTTCCATTTTAAGGGAAAGGATATCAGACTTCTTTCTAGCTAAATAATTATTTCACACTTTACAGACCTCATTTGGCATCTTTAGTATCAATGATACTTTGGTTAATTTTACTGTTTATAATTTTGTTTTTAACTATATTTACAACCTTCAAGTACCACATCTGCTACTGTAACTGTCCCCAGGAATCACTTGAAGTATACGTGTTTAACCTAAATAAGACTATACGTGTATGCAAAAAAACGATCAATCAATCAATCAATCAGTCAATCAAACAATCAATAAATAAATACATCAATTACGGACTAAAATGGGAACAAGCAATAGCTGTAAACTCAAACTACAGGTAAAGTCATGCCTATAATAGACATTAAACATAATCTCTGAGGTTCTCAAGTATGCTGTGTTTGTTTATGCAATTGGTGTGCAGTATAACAATTTGTTATAGTCATCATTTCCTTTCTGAAGAAGAACCACGTGGGTTTGAAAGCTTAAAGTTTTTTCTGGAAATCTCAGTTGGTCTAATAAAAGGTATCAAATCATCTATTTTGTGTATCTTATTACAGTCACAGAGTAAGTGATCCACTACTAGACAAGTTTTGGTCAGCCTGGATGGGCAGCAAGGCCTTTATCAGCAGACATCTATGTTTCTATGTTTCTGTGTTTCTCTAATGAGACTTGACCTTGAACTTTCCTTCATTCTATCTAATTAAGAGTATATTAGAATGCTGACTGATATTTATGACATCTCCTATGTCAGGACACCTCCACTCATAGATGTGCCACATACACTATATCTATTTATAGGAAAAGTGACTAACAACATTCTCCCATTATGTACCGATTTGGGAATTTACAGCAAGTTAAGGGGATCTTGTTAATTATTCATTATTTAGTGCATGGCCATTCTCACCAAGGCTGGATGGGGAACTGGATCCTCTCCCTTTTCAGGTAAGGCAAGGTGGGCTTGGCTTGCTGTGTGGAAGTGATCAGTGTGACTGTTTAGGGTGCAAGGATGCAGTTGGGTGAGGGTGAGAGAAAGGTAGCTTAGGAGTAGCTTCAATACCTGGCTAGCCCTCGTCCTTTCTCTTTCTCTCCAAAGGGGTTTAAGAGCAGCTGCAATACCTTTCTGGCCCTCACCCTTACTCTTTCTCTCCTTGGCAAACACTGGTTGCTGAGTACAGCATTTTTTAGAAGTCACCAGTTTAGGTCATAAGGTTTGTTTCCAACTGTAGTTTTTGTTGTCCTTTAAGTGAGCTCAATGAAAATGAAGGAACATTCTTTTCTGTAGTTTGCTGAGTATTAAGATCACCCAGCTGGCATAGGTTTTGTGAAAGTCTTCTATTTTTTTTTTGTTTTAGTAACAATTGAGTACCTTCTCCCTCTCCCATTGGTTGGCAAATAATAGTGTCCATTGAGGGGCATGGAGAGGGTACAATCGTTGCAGTGCCTGATTTCTTGGCCTAGAGTGAGGCTCCTCTGTGGACACCACTGCAAGGTTAGTCTTGTTTACATGGGCTACCACATCTTGCAACAGGCCTGTCCAGGGTCATCTCAAGATATTTTCTGCAATTTGTTGCTGCTGTAGGGCAGTACAGTACCTGAATGCCTCTCCTGGGCAACAGTGGGCAATACCTGCAGTTCTGCCATAGAGTGATTCTCTATGTTACCAACCAGGCTGATCAGAGCATCTGCCGGTGGCTTGAACAAAGGAGGTAGCATGGCCATGTGGCAACCCCTCTCTCCCCACATTCTACTTTACCGGTGGGCACTGAGAGAGCATTTGTTTGTGTCAATGAGCCCCCCACTTTCATTCACAATTTAGAAAACAATATGTAGATACTCAGGAAGCTGGAACAAGGGCAGGAATAAGGCTACAATCTACTGGGGATAGTTATTACAACAGGCAGCAGCTGAAGGCTGTACTAGGAAACCTGGCTTAGGTAATCAAGCCAACAGATCTCCTTCCCAACTGGTTTGGATACTAAATTGTAAAAGACTACCACCAGCCAAATGGATACCCTTCCCACTTTAAACTTCCTACAGCAGGTGGTCTGGAAAAATATATTCTGCTGTCCGTCAAGAGGGGATCTAATGGAGGGTTTTGTATTAACATTCCTGCTGCTTAAAATATGATTAAGGGCTCTCCATGTGCTGTGAATAGACAATGGGATTGTTGAGGTTTTATATCATTTTCAGTAGCAGAGACTCAAAATGCTGGCTGCTATGACAGACATCCACACATATCAGGTTGAACATTGCATTTGGGATCTAATTATTCTGAAATCTGGAGGTTGATCTGCAGGTCCATTGTCCCAAGCACAAGGAGAACATATTGGAGAGGGTTGCAGCACTATCTCATGGTCCAGGTGGCAGCTGGTTGGCCTGAGTTCTTGACCATTCCAGAGGTGTGATCATGTCACTTCATACTGACAGCAAAACAGGAAAGTATGTCCACAGGCATTGTGGAATAGAATGATTCTCAGAAGCCCTGCAGCTGCCATAGGATGCACAAGCCTTGCAGGTCTGGAAAACCCTGGAATGGTGGTCTAGATGTTCCCTAAACCTCATTTATGGTTACTGGCCACTGAGGGTGTGGGAGGTCTTGCAGAGAGTTTGCAAATCCCCATTTGAGACCCTGTGGTTTCAGACAGCTTCCCATATTAACTTCTTGGGGCATTATCTATTTCATATTTTCAATTATTTTTCATCTAATGAAAAATTGCAGTAACTTGAATTCTTTTACAAAGTTGTTTAAGCCCTCACTTATAAAGGTTTGTAAATGTTTGAGTTAGTTTTTTTAATGTACATTTTCCATTTATGTAATGTTTTTATTTATTGTAATTGTATTTGAAATTGGATCTCAATCAATCAATCAATCATCCTTTATTTATAAAGTACAATTCCATTAAAAATCAAAGCGCTGTACATGATAAAACCATAAAAACGTATAAATAAAAATAGGAATAAAACAGCAGTTAAAATGTAATCCTCTTGAAGTGAAAACAGTGTATTAACATGCATAAGAATCTGGGAATGCCATGCCAAAGAAATATGTTTTGAGAGCAGATTTAAAGCTCTCAATGGTCAGGCACTCTCTAATCGAAAGAAGCAGAGAATTCCACAGAGTGGGAGCCATAAATGCAAAAGAGCAGGCCCCAGAAGTCTTAAGTCAAACCCTGGGAACCTCTATCATTCCCTCATTGGAGAAATGGAGTGGGCAGAGTGGGTGGTTGGGACACAGAAGATCTTGCAAGTTACATGGTCCCTGTCTGTGTAGGGCATTATAGGTCAGTAATCTGACTTTGAAGGTGATCCACCAATAAACAGGCAGTCTGCAGGCTGCGGAGCATAAGTGTGAAATGGCAACATCTTGGTAAGCCAGTCAACAGCCTAGCAGTCGCATTCTGCACCAGCTGCAATTGGCAGATATCAACCCCAGTAACTCTAGGTAAAGGGCATTGCAGTAGTCAAGGCAGGAGGTCACAAAAGCATGGACCAAAGTTGGAATGTCACCGGGTAGGACCAGGTGCTTGATCTGAGCAATGTTCCTCAGATGATAAAAAGTGGTCTTCACAATAGCTGACACCAGAGATTTTAGTGTCAGGCCACTGTCAAACACAACGCCCATATTTCGCATCAGGTAAGAGGTAAGCAGCTGGTCCCTCCAAGCCAAAGCCCAGACAGTTGATCAGCAGACAGCCCCTTACCCTGGTGACCTGGGTCCACCACCAACACCTCAATCTTGTGTAAGTTCAACCTCAGCCAGTTGGCACTCATCCAACCCTAGATCATAAAGAGGCAGCTATTAAAAACTGAAACCTCTACACCCTGTTCAGGCACAAAGGACATGTAGAGCTGAGTGTCATCAGCATAGCAGGGAAAACTCAGCCTATACTGCCTTAAAATGTTTCCTAATGGCAGCATATACACTGCAAATAGCATGGGTGACGGTACAGAGCCCTGCGGAATCCTGCAAGACAGTGGAAGTGGGGCCAAGGAATAAATCCCTCACACCAATCTCTGGGTCCTGACCATGATGAAAGATTGAAACCATCTGAGGATTGTACTGGACAACACACAGAGTATCTGCAGGTGCTCCAACAGCACACCATTGTCCACAGTGTCAAATGCCACAAGGAGATCAAGGAGAACTAAGATGGAATGGCTCCTTCAGTCCCTCGCTATCAGGAGATCATTAAGTACCCAGACAAGTGCAGTCTTGGTAGTATGCCTCTTCCTAAATCCAGACTGGAAAGGATCATAGACATCATTGGTGACTAAATGCTGGTTCAGCTGCACTGACACCACCTTCTCAATAACCTTGCCCAAAAAGGGCAGAATAGAGACAGGTCTGTAGTTTGCTAAGCAGTCAGGGTCGAGGGAGGCTTTTTTAAGGAGCGGTACCACTACTGCCTCCTTCAGGGGATTAGGAAAAAAAACTGTCTCCAATGAACACTGAAATATCTCAGCAAGGACCAGGCCAATGACCTCAACACCCCACTAGGTGGCATGTATGCCCTGGGTCCAAACTACAGTAGGTCTGGTGCATACACTGGATGATAAAGCATAATGTCTATGATCACCAGTCAGCTGAAGTCAAACCAGATTGGCCAGGTGCTTGCAGCCACCTGCCAACCTCCACAATACCCATTTGAGGGTGATGAACGAATCTCATATATTTATTTTGTTTTCATTTTTATTTTGCTTTTCTTATTAGGCTATTCCTGTGAACAAGGCACTGGTCTCAATGAAATGTACTGCATTTTGAAATGTTTGTTTAATAAATAAATAAATCTTAGAGATAGTGGCTAGTCAAAAGCCTGAATGGGGACCTACAATGGAGGAAATGCTTACCAAAGACAATCAGGGTTTGGAATTTATAGTGATCAACAATCAATCAGAGGGGCAGGGCAATTAGTCCTTAATATAAGCCCCTCTGAGAGTGCCCTGATATATCCCATTATGGAATGGGGAATACAAGAGCACTATCTCAGATTAGGGGGCTGTCTTTTTTTGACATAGAGATGACACCTCTCTGACACAGTATCAGTTTTGCTGGACATTCCATAGGTCATTGAAGGTGGTTGGCTTCAGTCCAATTAAAACTGGGACCAGTGCCTTCCACATTTGGGCCGCCAAACAACCAAAGGGAAGGGGTTCTAAAATGATCGGATACATGCCCTGAGGAGGTGCAGATCGCAGGCTCATAAGCGGTATGTCTGACCACATTTGTTATAACATCTCTTTGCTTTCTTCCATCACATCTCAGCTGTTGCAAGCTGCATCTGTCCCAAGGTGTGGATCTGTGGCCATTTGTGCATATATTGGGCAGTGGAGTGGGTCCACCTATGGTTTGCATTGACCCAGGTATCATGCTGGGGTAGCATGGGAAACACTGGTAACAGAATCTAGCAGTGCATAGCACATCTGAATGAAGCTTCTGGTGATATCATAAATAAAAATATGATTGTGGCTATTTAAATCCAAATTCTTATTGAATGAGGGGGTGAGGAAAATGGAGCATGACTCGGCAATGTCAAGTCTACAATGAAGTGAAGTGAGAGAGTCTTTTGATTATCAGCTCTTCTTCACCCAACCACTTAATTTTTTAGGGGCTGACCACTCTTACATAGGCTGGACTTGGGACTGATATCACCCCCTTTTGAAGTAAAGGGTAAGTGGCTTGGCAAGCCATGTGGGGATGGTGGTTGTGGCATACTTGGGGGTGGCAGAAGTGGTTGGGTAAGGGTGAGTGCAAGGGGTTAATAACAGTTGCACTGCTTAGACAGTCTACTTTCCCTCTTCCTCTCATGGGATGACCATCACACACACCCACCCTCATAGAAGCCGGGCAGGGGTGGGTAGAACAGAGTCCCATCATCTTGTTATTAGAGACTATATTTGTGGTCATAGAGGAAGTTTCTCCAGTGTACAACTGCATTGGCTCACAGTGTTTTTTCCCCCATTTGTGCAACTCCTGTTAATGGTGTTAGTTAGGACTGCAATTTAACAGATGTGGCAGCTTGTAAACAGAATTGCAAGAAATAGTGTGTTATGCAGGAAAGTGGAGGGGCCCCATTCTGAGATTGGGATGGTCTTCTGGTGGCCAGTAGAGAAGGCAGGCATTTGGACTCATGCCTTGTACAGAGATATTCTGGCACCACCCATTTCAGTGCTGTCTTGGAGGAGAAGGGTCTCACCTCATAGGTAAACTCTAACATTCACCACATGATGTCTGGAAAACCCTTTTCAGTGGACATCAGTCCTCCTGCAGTCGTGGAACTGGGGATGGAGTGGGTCCAGAAAAATGTACCACCAAAGGGGGCTTGCCTTTATTTGCCTCCCTCCCTCTTCCATGGAGAATCACCCTCTTTGGGAAAGGATAGAGGGTGTGTCCTTGTTCCCTTTGGGAAAGTGGGGACAGTTGCTTTAGCACTGTCCCTGGTCAGGTGGGCTGGTCAGAGACTCTATAGCTATGCACATAACATCTAAATATAGCTTTTGCTGAAATCATCAATAAACATTCTGGAGAGCTGCAGTCATTTAATTCCAGATTTGAGCATGAGTGATTATTGAATGGTAAGGGGGGATGAAAATGAATCCTGATTCTGCAACTGCATCACCTAATGCACAGCAGCCCTGCAAACTCATGTGCAGCATCCATCTGTTTGTTGGAAATCTAACTATCACTATTCTTCCTTCATGTACTGATTTGGAATTGTACAGCATGTTAATGGGATGCCTCTAATTACTTTGTGTGTGATGTGAATATGGTTTGTTCCCTTCCTAAAGGTAAGTTGAATTATCTTAAAGCATCTTCTTCCTGCACTCTGTAATTGTTTACAGTCTTCTTTTAGGAATAAGGACAACTGGGCTTCATTTTAGCACTGTTTCACATATGAACTCAGCAATACTTGCTCCAGCATTGGTTAATTGCTTTGATATGCATGTTTTTGTGATATATATGTATTTAGTGTTTAACTGGTTTATTGTTATGTAATGTTAAGTAGATTGATTTATATGCCAAGACATCCTTGCAAATAGGGCTTGTCTCCATGGAGCTATCCTTGCTTTCTGAACTTTAGATAAATAACCTTTTTTAAGTGGTTACCCAGAGCAATTCAGTGGGGATGGAATAGAAGCACCTTGGAATAATAATGGATGTTGAATGCATCTCCTAGAGTAAGGGGCTGCTGCACAATCATGTACAACATCCATCTGTTTGTTGGGAATGTGATTTGCAACATTCTCCAGTCATGTACTGATTTAGGGATTTACAGCATGTTAAGGGGATTCTGCTAATGGCTATCCTGTTTATTATGATTTAAAATGCTTGGGGTGTTAAGAAAAGCTCTTCACACCTTTTTTTCTTCTTGAAACATATGCAACATAAGCACACGGTATTTATTTTTTGTACCAATATTTGTTTGACCAAAATAAACAAACAAGTAAACATTTGAAAGACAATCAAATAAAGCTAATATTTCAGGTACCCGTGGTTCTAAAAGCTACTGGAAGGGTCAGGTATTTTGTGTTTGTTCTGTATGTTTCATATTTTGGGTATTATATTGAGAAGAAAAATGCTGGACTTACGGAGAGACCCACATGGTTTTCAGCCCACATAGCTCTGAAAAGAGACACAGTCACCCAGGCAATACATATATTTACTTTTATGGAAGGAGGGATGAATATAAAGGTAGGTCTAAGCACCATTGCCCATATGTCTCAAAATAAAAAAAATTAAAACGGTATAAAGAGAACATAGCTTTACTGTATCAAGTCCATTCTTAATTATTTTTACCTAGGAAATAAATTAAAAAAATCAAAAGTAATTCAAATTGGATAGTGTTTTGTTTACATTGTTTCATGTCTTTTTAATAGTATTGTTATTTATACTGTAGGTGTGTTCAAGCAGACTATTTCTTGATATCCACATTTTTGTAATTCTGTTTTTGATACCCAGGTTTTCCCAAATGTACACATGCAGCCCCCAGCCCTAACACCCTTCACTCTGGCAGCATCTCCCCAGCTTTTCAATTGTGGAGTTATCAGGGACATGATAAACCCCTCAGGAGATGGAATCCAGTGCTGGCAGAGGTGGGGCACAGAGACTGAGATTGCCAACAGATGTTTCAGACCGGTTAGTTTTTTTGTTAATTTTTTCACCAGTTGTCTACCCTCCCACCCCCGATTTTGGGATCTTTGGGTTGTCATCTCTGATGACCTCAAGGTAGGGAAACAGTGTGACAAGGCAGCAGGTAAAGCAAATAGGATGCTGGGATGTATAGGCAGGGGCATCACCAGCAGGAAAAGGGAGGTCATAATTCCGCTATACAAGACACTAGTGAGGCCCCACCTGGAGTACAGTGTACAGTTCTGGAGACCATACCTATGTAAGGACATAGACAGGGTAGAGAAGGTTCAAAGGAGGGCAACAAAGATGGTGCATGGATTGCATCACAAGTCCTGTGAAGACAGGTTGAAGGAACTGAACATGTACTCCCTGGAGGAGAGGAGGGAGAGAGGGATATGATAGAGACATACAAGTATCTTACAGGGAGGAACAGGGTGCAGGAAAACACTATTTTAAGCGAAAAGATGTTCCAGGACTAGAGGGCATGGGATGAAGTTGGAGGGAGGACGATTCAGAGGAAACATGAGAAAGAATTTCTTCACAGAACGGGTGGTGGACAAGTGGAACACCCTGCCAGAGGAAGTGGTGAGGCTGAAACAATCACGGGATTTAAGAATGCATGGGATAGACATAAAGGAATTCTGGAGGTCAGGGGTACGGGGCAACAGACTTCTAGGAAAACAAACTGAACTTACAAGCTCAAATGGTCAGACTGGGTGGGCCATAGGCCCTTATCTGCCGACACTGTCTATGTATCTATGTATCTATGATTTTCTAGCGCTGCAGATCATATGAAAATACATGCAAAGGCTTGCCATCCATGTATGGAATAGCATCTCTCCTAGCCATCAATAAAGCACTATGGCTACACAGTTTCATGGCTACATGATGAAAATACATACCAAGCCTGACTGCCACCTTTCCTTGAAGACCAAAAGTGCCTATGTCAAGGCATTCATTTCCTCTTGCTAGTTTCCAGTAGCAACTCAGGCTCACAGTGTAAACCAAGGTCTCTTGCATGTTAATGGCTCTATAGCCATCACAGATCTCTGTAAAGGCATTATAAAGTCATTGACCTGCTTAAGAAGCTTCTTTTGATGCATATGATTATTTTGTTTGCGTCACTCACATTATCTGCTGCCCCACAAATCTACTAAAATGTAAAATTGCTGCTGATCAATTATCCTAGGTCTTTTTCCTGCTTAGCTTAGGGAATATCTGTGCCATTCAGATAGTATTTTGCCTTAATGTCTTTTTTCTGCAATGCATTGCTTTGCAATTCCCAACATTAGGGCTAATTCTTGTGGGGTTGGCACAAGTTGCACCAAAGGTGACTTGCACCAAACACCATTGTGCCAGGATCTCTGTACCTGATTCTTTATCAGGTAGGATCAGCTTGGCTATGTCCCATGACTTGCGCCAACTGTACAGGTATGCCAAACAGAGGGTATACCTAAACAGGTTGTCACAAGCCACAGCACAGTATATGGAAGGGCACACATGCCTCCGCATCCCAGTTCCAAAGCATGTAATGCCCTACCAAGCCTGATGTATTTATAAAGCCCTGCAGGGCTAAACATCTCACCACTCACCTCTGCAGCCAGCTGCTGACTGAGCTCCTTCTGAATGCGCACTACTGTAACATAGAAACATAGACTTTGATGGCAGATAAGGACCACTTGGCCCACCTAGTCTGCCCATTTCCCTTCCTATTGGATAAGCTGCAGATTCTAGTTAACCAAAAACCTACTTCCTGCAACCCCCCAATACAATTGCCTTATGTCTGTCCCATGCATGTTTGAATTCCTCCACTGTTTTAGACCCAACAACTTCCCCAGGAAGGCGGTTCCATGCATCCACCACTCTCTCCGGGAAAAAAAAAATTCCTCACATTACCCCTGTGCCATCCCCCCTCAATCTTTAAATTGTGCCCCCTTGTTCTTACACATCTCATTTTCTGAAATATGCTACCCTCCTGGACTTTGTTGATTCCCTTGAGGTACTTAAACATTTCTATCATGTCCCCACTGTCCCTCCTTTCATCAAGGGTATACATATTAAGCTCTCTTAGTCTGTCTTCATATGGTTTCTGATGCAGACCCTGCACCATTTTAGTTGCCCTCCTCTGGACTGGTTCCATCCTGCCTATGTCCTTGCATAGATGGGGTCTCCAAAACTGCATACAGTATTCCAGATAGGGTCTCACCAACTGTCTGTACAGAGGGATAACCACTTCCCTTTTTCTACTTGTGATGCCCCGTCCTATGCATTCCTGTAACCCCCTGGCTCTCCTTACTGACTTCTCACATTGCTTACCCACCTTTAGGTCATCTGATATGACTACCCCCAAGTCCCTTTCCATTTTTGTTGTTGCTAGTACCTCCCCTGCTATTGAGTATTCTTCTCCTGGGTTTTTGTTTTGCCAGGTGCATTACTTTGCCCTTCTTTGCATTGAATCTAAGTTGCCATATGTCTCACCATTCCTCCAACCTTGCCAAGTCCCTTCTCATCCTTTCTACCCCCCCTTGTGTATCAGCTCTGTTACAGATCTTTGTGTCATCTGCAAAGAGGCATACCTTTCCCTCCAGACCCTCTGCAATGTCACCTATAAAGATGTTAAAGAGGACTGGACCCAGTACTGAGCCCTGAGGTACTCCACTAGTAACCCCCTTTCTTCAGAATGTGTTCCATTCACTATTACCTTCTGTGTCCTGTTGTGCAGCAAGTTTGCTACCCCGGCTACCACCCTGGAACCCACTCCCAGACTGGCTAACTTGATTATTAGTCTTTTGTGCGGGACTGTGTCAAATGCCTTGCTAAAGTCTAGGTAGACCATATCCACAGCCCCTCCCTGGTCTATTACTTTGATCACCTAGTCAAAGAAATCAATTAGATTCATTTGACATGACCTTCCTGCTGTAAATCCATGCTGCTTTGGGTCCTGTGCCCTGCTGGCCTCTAGGTACTCAACAATTCTTTCTTTCAGAAGTGATTCCATCATTTTCCCTACCATTGAGGTCAAACTTACAGGTCTGTAGTTTCCTGCTTCTGCCTTGCTCCCACTTTTGTGAAGGGGAAATCACATCTGCCCTCCTCCAGGCCTCAGGTACCACCCCATCCTCCCATGATTTGTTAAAAAGTGTGGTCAGTGGTGTCACTAGGTCCTCCTTTAGTTCTTTTAGGATTCTGGGGTGAATCCCATGAGGCTCCATTGCTTTGTCCACCTTGAGTTTTAGGAGTTCTTTCAGGACTCTTTCTTCTGTAAATGAACTGGTTTCAACCCCCCTACCCAGAGTGCTTCTATTGTCTGGTTTAGGTAACTCCTCCTCATCTTCTTTTGTGAATACTGAGTAAAAGTATTCATTCAGTATCTCTGCCTTTTCACTGTCTCCCTCTGCCCACCTCCCCTCTCCTTTATTAATCTTCACTATTCCTCCCTTAACCTTTCTATGTTCCCTAATGTACCTATAGAAGGTTTTATCCCCCTTCTTAACTGAGTTGGCTATTTTTTCCTCGGTTTGGGCCTTTGCTATTCTGAATGCCTTCCCCACTTCTTTCTGCTTTAATTGATACAGTTCCCTGTCATGCTCCTTCTGTGATTCCTTATACTTTTTGAATGCAGCCTTTTTCTCCTTAACCTTCCCTGCCACCTCTTTTGAGAACCATAGTGGTTTTTACCCGCTTTGTTTTCTTTATTTGTTTCACACAAAGACTTGTTGCCTCTATGATAGCAGTTTTGATTTTTCTCCATTGTTCTTCCACCCCTCCTTTTTGGCCATTTGCTAGTGCATTCCTCAGGTATTTGCCCATTTGGCCAAAGTCAGCCCTTCTAAAGTCCAGTATCCTTGTTTTTGTAGGGCTTATCTCCATGGTTGTGCTTATTGTGAAGCACACTGTGCAGTGGTCACTTGTTCCCAGATGTCTACTGACTTCTAAATTTGTGATCCTCTCTCCATTTGAGAGTACCAAGTCTAGTATTGCTCCCTCCCGAGTGGGTTCCAACACTAGCTGTCTAAGGCCTGCCCCCTGCAGGGCATCGAGAATGACTCTGCTCTTGGATGTGGCTGCAGTACATGTCATCCAGTTAACATCTGGCATATTCAGGTCCCCCATCAACAGTATCTCCCCCTTTTCAGCCATTTTGAGAATGTCCTCCATCATTTTCTTGTCCGTTTCCTCCCCTTGAGATGGGGATCTGTATACAACCCCTGTACAGGTTGTGATGCCATTCCCTGTCTCCAAGGTGACTCAGAGTGCCTCTTGTCCTCCCCATTTACTTTTTAGTTCTGTAGCTTTGATCCCTTCCCTTACGTATAGAGCTACTCCACCTCCTCTTTTACCCTCCCTGGCCATTCTGTAGACTGTGTACCCATGTATGTTGACATCCCAGTCATGGTTCTCCATGTACCATGTTTCTGTGACTGCCACAATATCCAATTTTTCATCTTCCATCACGGCTACTAGCTCAGGAAGCTTGTTTCCCAGACTACGGGCATTGGTACTCATTGCCCTCCATTTAATGTTGGCTTTATCCTTTTTTCCCACATCTCTGCTCTTATTGCCCTTGTCTATTTTTCCATTTACTCCTGTCCTGCCCTCTGTTGAGCTCTGTACCTCAGTGTTTACCTTACTACCTGCCATATTTTGTGGGGGGAGGCTTGACATTTCCTGCCTCTTATCATCACCTCCCCCCTTGGCTAGTTTAAAAGCTTGCCAAGGAAGCATTTAAACCTGTCACTTAGGAGCTTGGTTCCCTTCATAGACAGATGCAGACCATCGTGCCAGTATAGACCTTCATCTCTCCAGGTGTACCCCCAGTCCCCAATGAAGCCAAAGCCCTGTGCTCTGCAACCATTCATTAAACTGCATGGTGTGTAGTACCCTAGTCTCACCCCTGCCATGGACTGGTAGCACCTCTGAGAAGGTAACCGTGCTTGCTACCTGTCTGAGGCCCCTCCCCAACTCCACAAATTCATCCTGCACTGCACTGATTCCATGCCTAGCTAGGTCATTTGTCCCAAGGTGGACAATGATATCTAGTTCCCTCTCCTGTAATGCTGCTTCTGCAATTGTGAGGATTCGCTTCTTGTCCCTGCAAGCCATGGCACCAGGCAGGCACCTTACTTCCCTCTCCTCTCCCTTCCCCAGTTCTACCCGCTAACAAATGAGTCCCCTATCAGAAGCTGTTTCCTTCCCCTGTGATGTCCCTTGCCACCCTTTTGTGGGTCTCCCTTGTGGATGTTCTCAGCATTCTCCTTGGTCTCCACTGAGGGTGCCATCATAGAGGAACCTTGCTCTGCCAGACTGACGTATGATTTGTGTAGAGGTACAACTAGGGGGCTTCACCTCTGTTCCACCACCTGCACCCTCCCAGAACCCACTGTGGTCCAACTGCTCTTCATACTTGGCAACCTCTGAGGCAGTGGTTGTGCAGAGGTGCTCTTTGGGTGGGGGAGGCCTTCTTAGTCCTTGCCAGTTCAGCCTGGATGTGGGCAATCTCCTCCCTCAGAGCTGACAGTTGCCTGAAAATAGGACAGCAGCACAGTTTCCAGAATGTCTCCCGGAAAACTGCTGCCCCACAGCCAGTGCATTGCACCACTCCCACATGTCCCTCTTCCCTTATAATATACAATATGTAATATATATATATATATATATATATATATATATATATATTGTGGTGTGTACTTACCCTTTGTGCACTGTGATGGGTTATTAAGAATATGGCAGTTCTGCCCCAAGACCTGTTGAGGAAGTGATGTCAGAACTTTGGCCATAAAGGAAATGCCACGTCTGGGGGGGTGGGGTGTGGGGAAGGGTAGGTGGGTAGTCCTCAAACACAGGTGACTGTTAGAAACAATCAAATACACCACTGCTCCACCACCCTGGTGAGTACTGCCCTTTATAGTAATTCAACCAACCTCCAGTAACTTATTTAAAAATAGTTTAACTATCACAAAATCCTATGCACCAGTAAATTATTTAAAAATAGTTTCTGTCCCAAAATCATAGTAGTCAATCCAGCTACCCCCAAGGGACAACCAAAATGCAGTATTCAAACCCTTGTGAAGTTACTTCCAAGATAAGCAGAGTTTGCAAGCTCTTTTTTCAACTCCTCAGCCACCTGTAAATTTAAAAACAGTTTAACTGTCAGAAAATCCTAGTAGACAATCTAGCTACCCCCAAGGGTCTACCCAAATGCAGTATTTAAATCCTTCTGAAGTTACTCACAAGATAAACAGAGTTTGCAAGCCCCTTCTTGGTTAAACACTAAATAAATATGTAAATAAAAAGCAATTACCAAGGGTAGTTAGTTTCACCTCCACAGAATTGAGCAAAAGTGCACATTGTTGCAGATATCAAGTGCAATATAGAATTTATCACACAGCTCACAGCTGAATAAAGAAGTAGTGTCCTTCCAGGTCAAGAAGATGTGCTTTGTGTCTCTAAATATTGCAGCCACCAGTAACTTATAGTAATCTGATCTAGTCTGGATATCTCCACCCAGGGCAATTTGTTGACAAGGGTTATGATGCAACCTTTCCTGTTCTAATATAACACTTTGTGGTCTGAAAACAATGAGAGGAACAATTTCCTGCACCTGAGGCTGTCTGTGTTTCAATTCACACTGCAGGTTTTGCTATGACAACTCCTTAACCACAGTAACTTATTTAAAAATAGTTTAACTATCACAAACTCCTACGCACCATTAAATTATTTAAAAATTGTTTTTGTCCCAAAATCCTAGTAGTCAATCCAGCTACCCACAAGGGACAACCAAAAGGCAGTATTCAAACCCTTGTGAAGTTACTTCCAAGATAAGCAGAGTTTGCAAGCTCCTTTTTCAACTTCTCAGCCACCTGTAAATTTAAAAATAGTTTAACTGTCAGAAAATGAGCTGTCATTCATTGAGCATGTACTATATACAGTAGTGCACATTCAGAAGGAGCTCAGTCGGCAGCTGGCCTCGGAGGTGAGAGGTGGGTTGTGCCAGTTTCTGGCTGGCTGCAGGTTGGGGGGCATGGGGTGGACTGGCGCTACCAGGTGGGGTAGTGGGGGGTCACTAAACTAACAGGAATAATGGGTTATGGAATTTATTTTTAACAGCATTTGCATTTTCGGGTGGGCTGGATGACAATCAGGGATCAGGGCTTGGGGGTGTGGGGCTTGATTAGCCCTGCAGGGCTTTATCTACATTGGGGAATCATGGCATGGGGGGCATGGATAGATGTTTGGCCATGTGGGGCTTTATGCAGACATCAGGCTATCATGGCATGGGGGGCATGATTAGATGTTTAGCCCTGCAGGGCTTTATACATACATTGGGGATCAGGGCTTGTGTGGGTTATAGCCCTGCAGGGTTTTTCATTTGGGGATTAGGGGCATGGGAGTTTCCACCCCCCTGCAAGTCTTATTCCACTCTTGGGGGATTGTGACTTGTGACAAATTATACAACCCCTGGTGGATGCAAAAAGTACACTTACATCAGCTATTAGCTGGTGTAAATGTATTTTGGTTTATGTCCTCTGGGGGTTGTTTGAGAATAGCATAATCGGGGACTTGAAGGCTGACCTTCCAGAATTGGACCCAACTGAGCTGTAAACCCCCTAGCACCATGTCGCATGGGGTTTATGGTGTAACTGATGGCAAATATCCACTTTGGTACAAGCAGCCTGTAACATGTTGCTGGGAGCTTTTCAGAATACCAAATGTTGCAACTCCTGGTGTAAACTGCTACTTGTATAACTTTTTGTGTGCAAGTCTGTTTATGCCAGACATAACCCTTTCTAGAATAAGGCCCATGAGTTTATGTGCCATTTTGCAGTTCACTTCAAATACCTGTCCAGAGTTTTCTCAATTCATTTATATCTTATTGTGATTAAATTATGCTTTCCATTTTGGGGTCCCCAGCAAATTTGGCAATACAGCTGCTGATGGCACCCTACAGGTCATTTAAAAATATGTGATAATTTAGGTCCCACAACAAATGCCTGTGTGACTCTACAGTTCACTTGTTTCCATGATGATAGATTTCTGTAATTTATTACCCTTTTTTGTTGACTGGTAACCAACAAAGCCTCACTAGGGGCAAGTGCCTGTTTTTAGAGGTGTTCTGTGAGCACTGGGGGAGCTTAAATGCTGTGCTCATAGTCACACAGTTTGCAAGTGGAGATTGTGAGAATCAAAGCCAGATCTGCTGGATGTACCAAGCTCATTCACAGTTTGTAACTCTGGCCTCTAGGCTGTACTGCCAGCCCTGTCCTATTCTATCTTATCTATCCTATCCTATCCTATCCTCTCCTAGCCTCTTCTCTCATATCCTATCCTGCCCTGCCCTACCCTACCTTACCCTACCCTATCCCATCCCATCCCATCCCATCCTATCCTATTGTATCCTATCCTATCAATCCTATCCTATCCTAGCCTTATCCCTATCCCTATCCCTATCCCTATCCTATCCCTATCCCTATCCCTATCTCTATCCCTATTCTGTAACTAGTTTTGAACTAATTTTCATTACACCCCAGCTTATGTCTAGATAATACTAACATATGACCAAGCCTCTTGTGCAGGGCCACTAATTTTTGTTTTCACTAGAAAAACTGTAAAAGTCTGGAATTTGGACTTTCCATGCACAAGACAAAACAAATAATTTCACAGAATTCATCAGTTTATATCTGAGCAGCAAATTTTGGAACATGTATTTTTCTATAAATTATCTCCTATACATAACTGTCAACCCACAGTCTCAAAAATAAGGGACACAAAATGGATGAATGATGAAAATTAGGGACACATCTTAAAAATGGTAGTATCTGTTCATGAAATTATTGAAATAAGTGGTTCAGTGATAAAGGCATTTTTTGATGGAGAACTAGACTGTAAAACTATTGTATGGTATGATTTTATGATTGATATCTCTACTCTTCAGTGTCAAAAAATGCCCAATTTATGAGGGATGGAGGAAATCAGTAATGCAAAATCAGGGATGTCCCTAAATATCTGGAACAGTTGAGAGGTATGCTCTTACAATATTTTAATTTTGGTTTATTCAATTTGTTGTATATACATATGTTCTTTATTCTGTATATGTATACACATAAGAAAATCTAGACAGTAGAATCCCAGTAAAATATGCAAATTAGGCTGACAATCACTGCTGAAATTCTGGAATTTCAAATACCACAAAAACAGAATATGATTACTTTAACCATCCCAAATCAGTGGACTTGTTCTTGTTTGGTGCACTATCAAATGCTTTTCTGAAATCCAGTTTTATTACATGTATAGACCTCCACATCTAGTTCCTGAGTGGCATGTTTGCCAACATGTAGTGAGAAACGTTCAGCATGATTTCCTCTTCAGAATCCATAGTGGTGCACTGAGTCAAAGATTTATGTATGTATTTATGAACTTATGTATTTCTCAGAATTACGTACCTTTGAGCCAGAGACTCTTTTACAAAGGTTCCACATCAGGAGCAGTTAGTTGTTAAAACAAAGAACATTTGCAAAGTACAGTGACAATATTATGGTAGCAGATTACACACAATAGAATTTATCAAGATTTGACATGGTTACAGTTGGTATGAGCAAAAGATAGTAGTAGAAGCAAAATTGCCGTCAGTAGGATGACTTTGTCAGTAACAAGGTAGTAGGTAGCAATATCAGCAGATGGGAATATAGCAACATTTGATTATTAAACAAAGAGAAAATGCATAGAGTTATAAGTATATATCATGATATATGTAGAACATCAAAGCAGTCAGCAAATTGACTTTGTCTGTGCAAGGTAGACAGTAGTGGGGGAGAGAGTGTGGGTGTCACTCCAGAGGCCACAGAGGCATGAGGAGAGAAAGATCAGGGTGGATGGTAGCAGGTGAGAGGCTGAGATATTTAGCAGACAGGATGAAGGCTAGATTACAGAAAGGGTGGCAGATTGGAGGTAGTAGGTAACACAAGTGAGGTAAGGGTAGGACTAAGAGTGATGCCAGCTGTTAGGTGGGGCAGTCATAGCTGCTATGGGTTATAATGTGCTGCCATAGTTTGTGTTTAAATGGGCCAAGCTTGTGTTCATCCACAACATCTGAAGGGAGGCCATTTACCCAGCTGGGAGCTCTGCATCTGAAAGCAATCTGAACTTGCGTAATACAGCAGAACAGGACTTGGTAGGTGAGCTTGGATGCACTTCTCATACAGCAAGAGTTGGGCGCATGTGTAAGCAGATGTTGAGTGGTGGGTGGGGTCAATCTGAGGCTGATCTATTTTGCCAACAGGCAGGTCTGGTATGAGATCCTTCTCTTGCAGTGCATCCAGTTGGTTTGGGCATACAAATCACAGGTGTGGGTGTACATGTGAGTGTCAGAGACCAAGTGGCAGGATTTATTGAGTCTAATATTAATTCTTTTGAGGGTTGTGTCTGTCACAGAACCATAAATGACAAGACAATAATCAATTATAGAGAGGACCGAGCTGGTGACTGCTAGTCGGAGCACTTCAGGGGTCATGCTGTGCCTATGCCTGTAGAGGATCCCTAATCTTGTGTTAACAGCCTTGAAGATATGGATGATGTGCTCAGAGTAGGATAACATGCTGTCAAGGGTTATCCCTAGGCATTTAAATTTATGAACTTGTTCAAGGGATAAGTTGTGGTTATTTAATATGGCTAATTGGGCTGATTTATTCTCATTATGTGGACTTGTGAACATCTTTACCTTAGTTTTCTTGTAATTCATTATTAGCTTATGTTGGGCAAACCAAGCCTCAACTGCCTCACAACTGTGCTGCTGGTTGCTACTATAGGGGATGGGGTCAGGCTGACTAGCAAATAATACTGCATCATCAGCATAGAGAAGTAAGTTGCTGGTGCAGACTTGGGGAAGGGTGTTTAACAAGAGGTTAAAAAGGAGGGGTCCAAGGCTTGAACCTTGTGGGACTCCCGAGCACACAGGATGACTGATTGATATGGTATCACAGATTTTTACCTGCTGTGTTCTCCCTATGAGATAGTTTTTAAGTCAGGACATGACTTCATTTAGGAGTCCAAGGGCCGGAAGTGATTTGAGCAGGAGTGTATGATTAACCATGTCAAATGCCTTTCTGGGATCTATGTAGATTAACCCCACTAGTTGACCTCGGTCAAGTGCTTTACAAAGGAATTCGGTATACTTCAGTAGAGCAGAGGTGGTACTATGCCCCTTCCTAAATCCATGTTGCTGCAGCATTGGATGTCATATTTGGCCAGTTAGTTGGACAACTGGTCAGATATGATTTGGTCCAGTGCTTTGGAGCAGGATGGAAGGATGGAGATTGGGTGGTAATTAGAGTGTGAGGTCCTAGCTCCACTCTTATGAACAGGTATCACCACTGCCACTTTTCACTGCTGGGGGAACTGACCAAGGCAGAGGGACAGGTTCTCTATCTTGGTAAGGGGTGGGAGGATGGCATTGAGGGCAAGGTGAAGTAGTTTCAGGTCAAGAGAATCACTTCTGAATCTAGTCTTCCCAAGCACCCTCAGAATATACTTTTTTGCATCCTTAGGGGTGACTCTCTTGAAATAAAATGGGGGTGTTTGGGGTAGGGGCAGCCTTCTCGGAAGTGTCCAGACTGACTGGATCATCAAAGAAGTCGGAGGGGGGAATTCCACCCAGGTCTTAAAAGGCATCATTAAAAGAATCTGCTATTAGCTTTGGGTCCTGGATGGTTAAACCATTAACATTAAGCATGGAGGGAGGTGATTTGTTAGGTTTTCTGGTAAGATTCTTGAGATTATACCAAAGTTTCCTGCCATTACCAGCATCGACAGGCTAACACAGGTATGTGCTGTACCTGTGCAGTGAGGGAGAAGCTCCCTGTCTTGTTGCAGGTCTCTATTTGTGAGCCCTGCCCTGTCCTGGATGCTCCGTTTGTGGAAGGAGCTGGGAGCGAGACCTGTGCAGTGAGGGAGAAGCTTGTAGGTATTAAGATGTTTTTAATAAGTGATCAATAATGTTGTTTCTTTTGACTTTCTCAAGCAGTTTCCTAGTTATTGAAGTCAAGGTGACTCACACTTTGTATTTGGACAAGTCCTCAGTGGAGTACTTTCAAAAATGTTAAACCCTAGCTTTTTACACAGGAATTCTTAAACATTTTCTATTGCTAAAAATGTTACCCAAGTTTCTTTCTTTTTTTTTCTTCGCTGTATTACTTCAGGTAATATTAATTATTTATGCTAATTTATGATTAATGAGCTAGTCCACATGTGCAGCAGTAGTGCTACCTCTTGTGGTGCTGATGACCCAGGTTTGGGAATGAGCTCTGATCACTGGAGGGTCGGCAGAAGATCAAGCATCCATAGGACTGCTCTCCTTTTCTATAGGGATGTGCCCTGGAGCCTGGCCCCAAACAGGCTGAAGAGAAGACAGTTTGGGACCACTGCATGGGAGGAGAAGCAGCTGTGATCATACTAACATACTATTTGCCAGCAGATTAGGCCTTACGGTCTATCGAGTCTGCTCAAACCTAGATCCTTAGTTCGGTGCCGAGACCCTCCCATCCCTTGTGCTCCAGAAACTCCTATCATCCATCCCCACCCCCCCGGGACAGGCCATCATCTGATACATCCACTTTCTGTGTTTGTCCCACCCTCTCTTGAAGCTCTCCACTGTGGATCTCTGAACCAGCTCACCAGGCAGTGCATTCCAAGGGTCCACCACCCTCTCAGTGAAAAACCACCTCCTCTTTTCTCCCTCACCCTTCCACCTTCCAACTTCAAACCATGCCCTCTGGTGATACCTCCCTGCTTTAGTCTAAAGATCCTCCATGTTTACCTATTAATTCCTTGAGGTACTTGAAGACCTCAATCATGTCCCCCTGTCTCTCCTCTCCTCCAATGAAAACAGGCAGAGCTCCTCAAGTCTGTCCTCATAAGTCAAATCCCCTAGCCCTCGTATCATCTTTGTTACCCTCCTCTGTACTCTCTCCAGGAGCTGTATGTCCCTCTTCAAGTGTGGTCTCCAGTACTGTACACAGTACTCAAGGTGTGGTCTAACTAGTCCATTGTACAGCGGCAGAATCACTTCCTTGCTCCTAGAGGTGATCCCCCTTACGATGCATCCCAACATCCTGTTTGCCTTGCTAGCTGCTCTTCTGCACTTCTCAGAGTTATTCATACATGTATCCACCATGACCCCTAGGTCTTTTTCCCCTATTGAGGACTCCAGCGCCTCCCCTCCCAGGGTTTACCTGTGTTTAGGGTTTCTCCGACCAAGATGCAACACCTTGCACTTGGTGATATTGAAATTTAATTTCCATGTGTGAGCCCAGCTTTCCAGGGTGTCCAGGTCCCCTTGCAGGGCCAACCTCCCCTCTTCTCCCTCAACTACTGCTTCCATCTTGGAGTCATCTGCGAAGAGACTCATTTCACACCCTATACCATCCCTGATGTCCGATATGTATGCATTAAACAGGATCGGACCCAGGACCGAGCCCTGTGGTACCCCACTACCTACCTATCTAGGGTTTGAGAGCTCCCCACAGACCACTACTCTCTGAGTGCATCCAGCTAGCCAGTTTTCAATCCATCTGACCATCAAAGGGCCTACTCCTAACCCCATCAGTTTCTCCACCAGACCATTGTGGGGGACAAAGTCAAACGCCTTGCTGAAGTCCAAAATAATACATCCACAGGCACCCCTGTCCAGTTCTGATGTTACCCATTCATAGAACTCCACAAGGTTGGTTTGACATGATCTACCTGGCACAAACCCATGTTGCTGACTATCCAGACCTCCCACCTCCTCCAAGTACACCCCAATCATTCCTTTAGTATACTCTCCATTAATTTTCCCACCACCGAGGTCAAACTGATGGGTCTATAGTTCCCTGGTACTTCCTCGATCCCCCTTTATGGATTGGTACCACATGTGCCTCTTGCCAATCCCTAGGTACCTTCCCTGTCTCAAGTGACCTGCTGAAAAGCTCTGCCAGGGGTGCAGCCAGTATGTCCGCCAATTCCCATAGTACTCTCGGATGAATGCCATCTGGCCCAGGAGATTTGTCTTTCTTTAGGGCCTTGAGGGCTAACCACACCCTTTTGGCAGAGATAGCATCATCCGTCCCCTCCACCTTACTGGTCTTTTTATCTTTATCCAGATGTGACACCCCTGGGGTACCTTTCCCTGCCTCTTGCTCCATTTCTGTTGCTCCCCTGATCCCACTCCCTGCCATTTCTATCCCCTTCATGCCTTGATTTGTAGCTATCCCATCCCCTTCCCTAGTGAACACAGAGGCAAAGTACTCGTTAAATACCTCTGCCTGGTCCCTCGCCTCTTCCACCCACCCTCCTTCTGATCTCAATCTGCTGAGATGGCTCTTAGTTTTTCTCCACTCCCCAATGTACCGGAAGAACCCCTTTCCCCTCCATGTATCCCTGTGCCAGCAGCTGCTCTTACTGGACCTTGCTCCCTCACCATACGGTGACTTTTCTAGATGCATGCTGGTACATTTCCTTATCCCTATCCCTCTTGTTGTTTTATATTTTGTAGGCCGCCTTCTTTTCTCTGACTTCTACCTGTCCTCACTGGACCACCAGCATGGTTTATGTGACCTTGCTCTACGTTTCAACTTAGCGCAGATCCTGACTGCCTCATGAAGTCCCGTTTATGACCTCCATCTCCTTTCCACATTTGTCGTTGGAGGTAATCCCTTCAAGTGATCCTGAGAATATTTCCCATGCCCATAAAGTCTGCCCCTGAAGTCCACTGCCAGTGTCCTAGATCTCACCCCCTCCCCTCATGCTTATTTGAAACCAGACAGTATTGTGGTCACTCCCACTCAGGGGTCCTGTACAACCATGTCCCTTACTAGATCCCCCATCTGCCAGAACCACATCCAGGACATGCTCCTCCTTGTGGGCTCCATCACACGCTGTGTTAAGAACACATCCTGGAAGCCATCCAGCAGCCTCTGCTCCTTGGCCACCTTAGAGGACATGGTTCCCCAGTTTGTACCTGGCATATTAGGTCCCCATCAACACTCTTCCTTTTGGACCACACTGGGCAATGATGTTGTCCAGCAAACCATCCTCTAGAACATCACTCATCCTGGGGGCCTATGCTACTCCCAGCTTGACCTTATCTCCTGCTGGGGATCGTAAGGTGACCCATAAGGCCTCCACGTTTCCCTCTGCCTCTTCTACCATAGCAATTTCTATGTCATCTCTAATGAACATAGCCACTCCACCCCCTCTGCCCTCCTTTCTATCCTTCCTAAGCATAGTGTACCCCTGTATATTTAGGTCCCAGTCATGGTTTTGTTGGCCCACGTCTCCATGACTGCCGCCACATCCACCCCCCCCGAACAGCATGGCCTGGAACTCTGGCAACTTGTTTCCCAAGCTCCTGGCATTTACTAACACCAACCCCCATCCCTTATTGCTGATCCTCTTTGTCGAACCCCACCCAGATTCCTTATGCTTCCATCCTCCCCCTGCTCCTCCTGAAACCTCCACCTCCAGTCTGTTTCCCCCCTCCCCCCCTTGGGCTTGAAGGCTACTCCCCTCATCTGGAGGAGAGGGCTTCTGGTCAGCCCCTCCCTTATCCCTTCCCCCCTTAAAAGTTTAAACCCCATCTTTCTTGTATGTAGTCAGCCATCCCCTGTTTAAGGACTTCTTCCTAATGGGGCAAGATGAAACCTGTCCTTGGCATATAGTCCCTTATCCTCCCAAACTCCATTCCAGTTCCTAACACCCCAACCCATTCTCTTCACCCACTTCCTGAGCCAGTCATTAACCTCTGTGAGTATTCATTTTTTTTCTCCACAGGGCCTTTGGTACTGGCAATATCTCTCAAAAAATTTTGCATCCATTATCCTGACAGACTCTGGCAAGTTCTTGGAACCTTGCTTGGATTTCCAAAACGCTATTTCCCTCTAGATCATTAGTTCCCAAATGCACCAGGAAATCCGGTTTCCCTCCACAATCCCTAACCATTTCATACACCATGAACTTTGCTCTGTGCACTGTCAGCCCAGAGATACTCACTACCTTCACCTGGCTATGGCATCCACCCCCCTGTCCCTCCCAATGGATAATCCTAATCATCGAGTCTCCCAGTAACAGAATCTTAACACTGCCATCATCCTTATGGTTACCTCCACTATGCCCTCTCAGCCCCCCTTCCCCCCCTTTATTCATGATCTCAATTTCATGGGAGTCTTCCTGCCTTATTAGAGACCCCCTTGTCTCCCTCCCCTTTCTGTCTTCCTTGCTATTTTGCCCACTTAACTCAAACCCCCTCTGAATAGGTGTCCCTTTAACCCTCTGTTATCTGAACCATTTATCCTGGCCCTGATGGTTTCCTTCCCCACCACCATCCTCCCTCTTGTAATAGTCCCCTGCCTCCAGAGGCTCTTGTGGGTCCCCTTTAGCTAGGGCCCCATCCTTGGTACTGACCTCCTGCTGAAGGGGACTCCTCTCCACCTCCTTGTCTCCCAGTTTCTCTCCAATCATGCTCTCCTCCCTCATGTCTAGAATATGTTGCATCTCCCCCATTTGCTTAACATATATGTTTCCCCCTTCTCCCTCTGGGACTATGTCTATCCTTTCCACAGGTGGTCTGTGATGCCCTATGGGTATCCGACTCCCTCCCCTCGGCCTCTGTATAAGTTTCCTCATTTCCACCAACCCCTTCCTCCCCCTCTAGGTTGCTTAGTAGCTCAAATTTATTGTGACACTCTATGTCAGCCTCCATCAAGTAACCCGAGTTTCCCCTGACTGCATCTCTAAACTGACCCTCTTCTTCCTCTCTTGCACTGTTCACCTTGGGAGATCCCTTCCCACAGTCTGCTGTTTTGAGCTTCCACAGCAAGCCCCTCTGACTCTTCCCCTCTAGTCTCTTTGTATTCAGAATGTTCACCCGTATGCTTTCCCTTAGCATCAACTTCCCTATCTAAGGGTCCTCTGTCCCTAATATCCCCCCTCCTGGTTGCTGTAACATAACGTCCTGTAATTTCAGAGCATTGCCCCAGCCTCCCCTCAGCCCCACCCTTCTGCTGCCCATATCCACACCCCTTATCCTTGGACACCCCCCCAGCTCCCACAGCTTACTCCTTAACCAATATACCTCACTCCTGATACAAGATAGCTGTCTACAGAGTGGGCAGCCTCCCTCTCTCCAGGCCCAATTTAGAATTATTGCCATCCCACAGCCTGAGCAGCCTACAACCCTTCCGAAGATGCCTGCCATGGTGGAATATGGCCACCTGATTATCCCTCTGTTTATAATAGCACACCCCCTTTTCTCAGTCCCTTTCCCCTGGAGTACAGTTTCTCTCTTTACTGACTGTAGTTATTTACAAACCCAATTTAAACCCCACCAATAAAGTTCCCAAGTCTCACAAACACATACAGTCCAGTGAGTGTTCGGTCCCACTAACAGTGTGTGTAAGCAGACATCAGGTACCGTATGATGTCACAGGCCCACCAGCTCCTGTTGCTTTGAATTTCAGTCCCAAACAGAAATACTCAGCCCTTCAATCCCAACCCCAGTGGCTTTTCAGTATTTAAAAGCATACAAAACAGGGTGGGTGGGAGGCTCTTACCAAACACCAAGCAAACAACACATTTAAATTTCCCCTAATTATCCCTGTCAAACAACTATCCCAAGCCTCCAAAGTTACAATATCACAGCCCAAGTAACAGTTCTAATTCAAGGTAATAATTTTTAACACATAGAACTAATTTCACTTACAAACTATTCGAATATTTCAGTTAAAACAGAATATAACTGCAGACCTCTTTCCTACCAGCCTGCTGTTTAAGCTCCCAAGTGAACAATGAAAGCCAAGGTAATTCCTGTTTAAAGACAAGGTAATTGCAGCTAATGTCCCTCCCCTAACACCAGGCAAACAACACATTTAAATTTCCCTCTAATTATCCCTGCCAAACAACTATCCCCAAGCCTCCAAAGTTACAATATCACAGCCCAAGTAACAGTTCTAATTCAAGGTAATAATTTTTAACACATATAACTAATTTCACTTACAAACTATTCAAATATTTCAGTTAAAACAGAATATAACTGCAGACCTCTTTCCTACCAGCCTGCTGTTTAAGCTCCCAAGTGAACACTAAACTTTTTCTGGGAGCATCTGACATGTGTCATGATGGCATGCATTTATTTGTTTGTTTATTTATTTATTCACTTTGTTAACTGGATAAGTACACTGAATCATGGCCCTTTTTCAGGAATGACCAGGAGACACAAAAACAAGCAGCTAAGATGGTACAAAACTATACAATACAATATACATATAATATACACTCACTAAAATAGCACCAACAGCTTAATCTGGTTCAAAGTCAGTTGGCATTTTTCTGTATCCCCTTCCCCCTGGTCGTGCCTGAAAATAGGCAGAATTTGTCTAGCGCACTTACCTGGTCAACAAAAAAAAAAACTAAACTAAATATAATATATTAAACATATTACACTAAAAACATTCACAATTAGTTAGCTGCAGGAAATAAGACTGTAACTGATTTTTACAATTTGAATGACTACAAGCATCAAAGCAAGATAGAGGTAATGATTTCCATAGTACTGGTGCTTGCACTGTAAGCACACTCCCCAATAGCAGTTGAGAATTTGGGGATTAATAGTTGTAAACTGGAAGACGATCTTAATTCTGTACATTTTTTCCTGATTTCAGTTCTACTGTATAATGGGGACAAATATTTTGTTCTTAGTATATTGTCAACTAAACAACCAAGATTGTACTGAAAATTTAACTTCTGGGGTAACCAACCAGTTTCTTTATAGTAATAATAGTAATAGTTTTTAATAATATTTATTTATTTGTATAGCGCAAGTCAGACATCAAAGCGCTTTACATACAACATCTTAAAACAACGTAATAAAATCACATGGAATATAACACTACTTCAATTTAAAATCCTCTGAATTCTTAATACTTCAAATGTTAAAAGCCTGTTTGAATAAATAAGTTTTTATGTAGTACACAATGATGAGTATAGTATGACTTGAGTGTAGCTAATCTACAAGCAGAACTAAATGTCCTGGTTATTAAATTTAAATCAGTACCTAACAACTCTGTAAATAAAAAAGAATTATAATGTGGAGTTTGTAGGAGTGCACTTTTACAAATCATTGTCCTAGCTTCCCTTGCTAGACAATCTTTCAGTTTATTCAAAGCACATAGTTTTTGGTTTATAAGCTTACTTGTGCTCTTAGTATGAGCAGAGAAGGTTAAATGTGAGTCAAATAAGACTCCTAAATACTTAAACTCAGTTACCTGCTGAAGCATTGATCCAGCCAAGTCAGATATTTGTAGTTCCTGGCAGTTTGATAATTTAGGTTTAGATCCAAACATAATGCACTTTGTCTTCTTGGTATTTATTGACAATCACTGCTGCTGCAACCAAGTGTTTAAAGCTAAAAAACTCAACGTTTACTGAAGAGATGATTACATTCACTGATGAAGCACTCATAAAAAGCGTAATGTTGTCAGTGTATTACAACATTTCTGAACATGTAGGTATGCTACTGTAGTGATAGGGTCAATGTATATAGAAAATAAAAGAGGGTCTAAAAATGACCCCTGAGGAACTCCTTGCTCCATAATCTATTAGAATAAGAACCTCCAAAGTTAACACGCAATGGTCAGTCTGTAAGATAGCTTTGAAATCACCCACAAATTGATTCAGCCAGGCCAATGTCCTTCAGTCTCCAGAGCAGCATAGCATAACCAACTAAATCAAAAGCTTTTGATAAATCTACAAAAACCGCACCAGTTAGTTTACCCTGATCAATAAATTTTAAAGTATGGTCTGTGAAACATGTCACAGCTGTCCCTGTACTAAAAAAAACTTCTGAAAGCCATGCTGCTCTGGAGAGTGAAGCACATGGGCCCCCAAGTATTACACAAGCTGCTCATTAATTAGCTTTTCTAGAATTTTACTCAAAGGAGACAAGACAGATAATTGTCCACATCTTTTAATTAACCAGTATTTGGAATTGATTTGATTACTGTTTGTTTCCAAGTGCTGGGAATTCACCTGTAACTAACAAAAGATTAAATATGATTATCAGTGGTCAATAAATGGCATTGGAAACAAATTTCAAAAATCCGGGCTCATGTCCAGTCAAACAAGAACTTTTATTAATAAACATTTTTTTAGGAGCTTAAGGACTTGTTTGGATTTCATTTTACGAACATAAAATAGTGGGAAAACACAATTGATAGCAAATGATACATCTTGATCAGACATAACATGGTTTCTGGCTCCTACACTGTATTTCATTGCATGCCCATGCCTCCATTGAAGAGAAAACCATTGAAAATCCTGGCTGGTAGGACAACTCCAGCCATTCACAGCTGGAAACTGAATATGTATCATGTGGGAGATGTGGTGGAACCACGTTGACTCCACCAGTGGGCATGATCTGGGGATACACATGACACAGATGACGTGGGAGAAGTCGGATGATTATGTTTGTATGGCAGGCAAGATGGAGGCCACCCAGAACATAGGTGATAAACAGAATAAAAAACAAATAAATAAATGTGTTTTTGATGTGGATTTTGTATGAGATTTTTATGTTCTATTAATGTACAGTAAATAACTTAAAGCCCTCGGTATGGGGTGCTCTATAAATAAAGTTGCCTGCTTATAGTTTCCTGCAACCAGTCTGTATCCATTTTGGACCCATGTGGCACCATGTGGCCACTTTTTAGTCATTAGGAATATATGCAGTTTTGATGGACTTTTTGAATATAATTGCAAGGTGAATGGCTAGTGTCATAGCTGACACCATAGTGACATTTGGGTGCATCCTATCAGCCCCCTTTGTTTTGTTTACGTGTGATATCTTTAGCAGGTTTTTAATTCCTTAAGGTATTATAGTACATACTGTATATTTACTGTTGAGGAACCTCTTTCTCCCATTGAATCACATTTCAGAGTCAAATATGACACCTTCTCATTTGTATGAATACAGAAGCAAAGCACTCATTCAGATATTCTTCCATCTGTCAGTCCTTTGTAATGTTGTCAATGGTTTCCTGGTTCTTTGATGGGCTAACAGTTCTTGTGTTTTCCTCTTCATTTACAAAGCTGTTTTTTTTTTTATTGAATTTGGCTTCAAGTGTGCTTTGTTCCTCTTCCCACTATGGTGAACCTCTCATTCTGAATGTGCTCTCATTGAAGGTGTCTAGTAGTTATGCCTGTTTTCTCTGGTGTATAGCAAATTGCTGTTTCACCTAAACCAAGCTTATCACCTGCCTATATTCCCAGCAGCACCCTCATTTAAAGGAGAACTGTGTTGAACTAGAAAATTCTAGTTTGCCTTACAGGTTAATTTTTAATTGCTGAGTCCAGTCCTGCTACTGTCCCATCACTACAGGGTATTTAGTTGTCCTTGTGAATGCTTCTGATTTACAGTTAGTATCATCTTAGAACTGTATGATGTAATTTATGTCATTGCTTAGCTTGTGCATTGTTAGTACATTGCAACCAGTTGCTACTTTAGAACTCTGTGGTTGAGAGGAACATGAACCATATCATACAGTTCTAAAATGGTTCTTACCACCAGAGCATAACTCATTATCTCTCAGTAAATGCATTTAAACAAATACATCTAGCAATTAATTATGGCTTATCACTGAACTAATTTTTTTAACCCCTTTGATATACCTGTTGTCATGTTTGCCTGACTTAGAAACATAGAAACATAGAATTTAATGGCAGATAAGGACTTCTTGGCCCACTTAGTCTGCCCATTTCCCTACCTGATGGATAAGCTGCAGATTCTAGTTAATCAACATGCTTTTGTTTGTGGGTATACCTGCACACACACACACACACACACACACACACAGTAATGCCAGCCAGGATGAAATGCAATACCGTATAGTACTACTGCAGTATTATTGAGGAGTGCTGCAGTATACTGTGGGAAACAGTGTAATTCAAAGGGAATTTTTGCCATGTAATATTCTGCGACATGTCATTTACTGCATGGTACTATGTTGCATCATGGCTGGCCCCACTATATTTAAGGTATGGGTGGGTATATTCATATGAGCATTTGTACTGTGTGTGCATACCCAGTTTCATTCTTTTTAGGTTTGCTCAACTCTGTCCCCACATTTGTCTCCTTTTAGCATTCTTGTTATGTCAAATTTATTTGACCCTGCAGTACATGTGAATTCCTCAGCTTGTTCACTCTAACTATATCTGTCCCGTGCCCTCAACAAAGCTCTGATTTCAGGCTTCATTTCATAACTTGAGTATTGTCAATTTTTCTCCCAGATCCACACATCCACTTCACATCCTCACATGTGTATATTCCCTCTTCTCCCTTACTTCTCCACTAATTTTGCCTATAGTTTGATTTATAAATAATTCCTGAAAAGACATACAGTATGACTGAAATGTTGATTCTAATCCTATTTTCTATTTTCCACATACATTTAATGTTACCCTTTTGTTACTCTTCCTGATTTTTTTTCTAGCTAACTACTACCAGTAGTTTGTTAACCATCAATACTGGCCTGCATCTTTCATTGTTGTACTTTCCTTTCAAAGTGATTGATGTCCTTTGATTTAGTTTTATAAATGAATTGGCAAAGCAATTGCTGCTTTCATTTTACTTCCATTGCAGTAATTCAGAAAATGTCTATGCCTGTCTCACCCGACTAAACTATATGTTTTACCAGGTTGTGTCAACATTCTGTGCATTATGTCATTGTCAGCATAAAAGGTAAACAAGTCCATGCTTTTCAAGCTTTTTGATGAACATGTGAACTCTGCTAGTGCTAAAATTTTGATCCAGACAAAAAAGCTGGGGTCCGACTATTTTATCTCTAGGTTTAAATTGACAATATACTGTGCCCCTCTCCAAACTTTCAATGTATTTTGAATTATAAAATGTAAAGATACCCTCTTTTGGTTTACATCTTTTTAGAAAATGATTGCAGCCAGTGACATGCAATGAAATTCAGGTATCTCCTGCTGCTTCTATGTTGCTTTATCACTATGTTCATCAGTGCTGTAGGAAGGCATTTTGGCGCCCTGGGCAAGAGACAAAGTTTGTGCCCCCCCCAGAAAATGGCTGGGGGTCTGGGGGCTGCAAGGCCCCCAGAAGCTCTGAGGTGTTTACATGCTCTGTGGTGAGTTTGGGGGCTTTTCTTGAAGAACAAAACATACTTTTGTTACATGTTCCCTACCCCTGATTTCACGGAATATTGTGCTACCATGGAATATGAGATGTGGGAGAGACTGGCTGGCTGGCATCAGAGTATACAGCCACATTGTTGTGGACCAGTGGCTAACCAACAAGGATCATGTTAGTCAAGAGGTGCCTTTCATTATTGTGTTACTGGCCATTCTTGATGTTAAAAATGAATGAAAACTCTAGCCCCATTCATTTCAATTGGGCACTTACGCTCTTCCCACACATCATTACGTGCTTGAGCACTGGGGTGGCGGGGGGATGGGGCTCTAAAAATGCATCATGCAGCCAATGCTAAAACTAATTTAAGAGTAAAATATCTGGATTATTAGCTGCACACAGTATTTCTAACCTGGCTAGAATGATTGCCTCGGAGGGCAGCTACCACACCATGTGAGTGGTAGCTGCCATAGGGTAAGTCAGAAATTCACTTTAAGGGATAAAGATCTAGTGTTCTTGTAGATTTCTGAAGATACAGGCAATACACATACTGAATTATGTCTAAAATCTAAATATCATGTTATGTTTTTTAAAGTTTTCTCTGAGGCATCAGTAGCTCTATAGACAAAAAAAAAAAAAAAACATTATGGCTGGCCCCTTGGCACAACTGTAGTGCTACCTGTTACGATGTTGGTGACATGAGTTTGGGAGCTAACCTGGGTTGCTGTGGGAGGGAGGAGGAGGAGGATCAAGTGTCCATGGGGAAACCCTCCTCCTCCTCCTCTTCCTGGGAGTGTAAGGCTGTCAGTGCTGGTGCAATACTGCCACATGTCACATGTGAGACAACAGGTAGCAATGCACAAATAGGGGTAAGGGGTATATAGGAGGGAACACCAACAGTGTTGCAATCTGTATGCTTGTGTGCATCACAGCTTGCACACTTACTGCTGGCATCCAACCCAGGGGGATTGGGTACACAAAGTAAATCATTGATCACCCAGGCAAGATAATGAACTGAGTCCAGGCAACCACTCACAGTCAGAGAGCGAGAGCAGAGCAAACACAGAGAAGTCAGGTGGGCTGGCCACCTGGCTGCCAGCAGGTCAAGTTTCACTTCCAACATAGTACTAACAGCCAACTAACTTCAACTAAACTTGACCTCCCTTGGCTGCAGCTGTTTCCCCACAAGAAAACAAACAGTACATACAGTACTTTTATATAAATAGAATGTAAGGGTGATTGCCCTCACAGTGGGTGAATGCCATCACATTCTATTTGTTTATATACAAAACACAAAAGTACTGTAGGTACTGTTTGTTTTCTTGTGAGGAAGCAGCTGTAACCAAGGCCACATTCTATTATTTAAATAAGACTAAGGAGGAGTGGTGGGCAGACCTCCCCGGATGGGCCAAGTGGTCCTTATCTGCTCTCAAATCTAAGTTTCTATGTTTCAGAGGAGACACTGGCATAAAAGGAAGGAGATAATGCTGTAACTGAAATACTATGAGGTGTAACTGGGAAGAGACACTGGTATAACAGTAAGCTGATATGGCATAACTGTAACTGGAGTGGGAAGAGAAACTGCTGTAATAAACAAGACACTGTTTAACTGTAACTAGGAGGAACTACAGTCTTTGACTGGGTAACCAATGTTAAAGACCAGGGATGGGCAGTGGATATGGCCTACCTAGACTTTAGCAAGGCATTTGACCCAGTCCCACACAAAAGATTAACAATTTAGCCAGCCTAGGAATGGGTCCCATGGTAGTAGCCTGGGTGACAAGCTGGCTGGACAGCAGGTCCCAGAGGGTAATAGTAAACCAAATGGAGTACATTCTGAAGAAAGGGAGGTTACTAGTGGTGTACCACAGGGTTCAATATTGGGACCAGTCCTTTAATGTCTTTATAGGTGACATTGCAGAGAGGCTAGAAGGAAAAGTATGCCTATTTACAGATGACACAAAGATCTGCAATAGGGTTGATACACAACAAAGGGTGCAAAGGATGAGAAGGGACTTGGCAAGATTGGAGAAATGGTCAAAAATATGGCAGCTTAGATTCAATGCAAAAAAGTGCAAAGTAATGCACCTGGGGAAGAGTACACAATTGGGGGGGAGGTATAAACAGCAACACAAATGGAAAGGGATCTGGGGTAGTCATATCAGATGACAGCCAATGTAAGGTAGGTAAGCAATGTGAGAAGGCAGTAAGAAGGGCTGCGGGGATACTGGGTTGTATAGGGAGAGGCATCACCAGTAGGAAACAGGAAGTTGTTATCCCTCTGTACAGACAGTTGGAGAGACCCCATCTGGAGTACTGCATCCAGTTCTGGAGACCCCATCTCCACAAGGACATAGACAGGATGGAGACAGTCCAGAGGAGGGCAACTAAAATGGTGCAGGGTCTGCAACAGAAACCATATGAGGAGAGACTAAAGGAGCTTAATATGTATACCCTTGAGGAAAGGAGGGAGAGGGGGACATGACAGAAACTTTAAGTACCTCAAGGAATCAACAAAGTCCAAGAGGTAGCATCTTTCAGAAAAAGAGATGTGCAAGAACAAAGAAGACACAATTTGAAGATAGAGGAGGGATGGCTCCAGGGTAATGTGAGAAGTATTTTTTCACAGAGAGGTGGTGGATGCATGGAGCAGCTTTCCTGAGGAGGTTGTGGGGTCAAAACCAGTGGGGGAACTCAAGAATGCATGGGACAGACAGAAGGCAATTCTTGTGTGGGAGGGGTAGGAAGAAATAGGCTGTTGGTTAACTAGGATCTGCATCTTATCCAGTAGGTAAGGAAATGGGCAGACTAGGTGGGCCAAGCGGTCCTTATCTGCCATCAAAGTCTATGTTTCTATGTGTAATGGGACACTGCCACACTAGCATAAATGTGAGCAAAGACTGATATAACAGAGCAAACATTGCTGTAACTGGTATACTGACTTACTGTATTTGTTAGGCCAACAGATGCAGTAAGTCAGTATACCAGTTACAGCAATAGTTTGGTGACTGATACACCTGGTAGGGTACACACTGGTATTGCTGGCAGATGTCTAGTAGCTACAGACTAGTAAGCAGTTAATTTAAATAGGGCAAACATTAAACAAATACAGAACTTCAACAAAGTAAGAAAATCTATAAAAACAAATTACAAGTAATAACACAAAACAGTAACAATATGCTTATTTGCAATTAAATTTGAATTCCTGGCTAGAAACGTTTGGTTCATACTCTCTCTCTCTTTCTCAGTGCTGGACCAGCACACTCACACAGAGAAAGAGTATGAACCAGAAGAGCCTTCTAGCCAGGAAGCTGGCATTTTTTTTGTAATGATGACTACTACTCTTGTCTCTCCTGCTGCTCTGCTGGGCCTGCCCCGAGTAAAGTCAGACAGCAATTCAAACACTGTACACACTAGAAATTCATTCATTTTATTTTAGTTTTTTCAATCAAATGCCCCCCCTGCCCCGGTCAAAGATCCGAAGAAAAGATCGAACTAAGGCAGCGACGATGATCAATTCACCAAAAAAATCCAGGCACTTGGGTAGGCATGCACAGGGGGGCACACACACAAGGAAATAAAAGTTTTAACTTTTATTTTATTCAACAGGCTCATCAAGATGACAGTTGAAAAACTTGAAAGCAAGTCTAGTCATCACAGACTGACTCAGTCTCGGTAGTAGTGCCCTTTCACAATTTGCACAATGTATTTATTCATTCACACTTCACTTGGGACTCAGGAGAACGGATTTTAGACCTGTCCTGGCCTCCAGCATTGACAGTACCCAAAGAAAGGATGGAATGAAACTATGAAAGAAGCGAGCTGGGGCAAGCCTCCTGACCTCAGGAGTTGGCAAGACGGGGGACCGGGATCAAGAATCAGGAGGATGGAGTCAGGGTGTGGGGGAGAACGCAGCTGCGCCAGGCAGCCCAAGGTCCAAACTACATTTGAAACAAACACACTGTAGTCAAATAATCCTATTCCTATCCTAATCTATTTGCCTTCTTAAACAGATCGGTTGTTTTTTTTACTATTTTTTCCAACCCACTCCACAGCACAGATCACTAATATAATTTATTAAACAGACATGCTCATTGAAAATCCTGCAGCACAACACTGTCTCTACTCCGACCTCTCTCTCTACTATCTCTCATCTCAAACAGTTCTAGACTGCAGCACGCACATTTCTCTCACCTCATGTACTTGCTGCCGGCCGGACCACATGGCTGTCTGAAACTGTACACACGATTCTTCTTACTGAGGCTGCAACACACCATGTGACCCCCCCCTACTTGCTGGTCCTCGGATGCGCCCACTACTGGCAGCAAGTAGTAATTACTGTTAAAGTAATTAAAAAAAAAATTTAATTTAAAGTCGCAGTACTCACTTTTGAACTTACAGTACTGTGAGTTTCTGATTGAAACTGTGCCCCTAGGAGGCTTGCGCCCGGGGCAGCTGCCCCACCAACCCCACCCTTCCTACGGTACTGATGTTCATTTAAATGATGTGCTGCTGGGAGGCCCAGAAGTAACATTTTTAAATCTGGATGGTCATGTCCTCCCATTTCTTTTGTTGTCCATTAAATTTGATATGTTGTCATTAACATCACAGCCAAATCTTGAGATTCATTCTTCCCAGGTTCTATTCAATTATATGTATACCCTCGAGGCAAGGAGGGAGAAGAGGAACATGATAGAAACTTTCAAGTACCTGAAGGGAATCAACAAAATCCTAGAGGGTAGCACATTTCAGAAAAAAGATGTACAAGAACAAGGGGGCATAATCTGCAGATAGATGGGGGCACTGCTCAGGAGCAACATGAGGAAGTATTTTTTTATGGAGAGGGTGGTGGACACATGGAACAGTCTTCTTGAGGTGGTTGTGGGGTCAAAAACAGTGGAGGAATTCAAGAATGCATGGAACAGACTTAAGGCAATTCTAGTGGAAGGGGGGTAGGAGAAAGTAGGCTGTAGGTTAACTAAGATCTGCAGCTTATCCAATAAGTAGGTAAATGGACAGATTGGGTGGGCCAAGCAATCCTTATGTGCTGTCAAAGTCTATGTTTCTATGTAATTTCTGAGGAAGATATGTCACTGAAGTGAAAACATTCCAGTGCAATATCTAGGAAACATTCATTGCTTTTAACAGGGTGCCATGTTTCAATTGACATAGGAAGTTATTTTCAGTTGCAGTAGGTGTGCTTTTATCACCCATTCAGAAAGTAATCCTTATTCTGTTTATGTATAATATAAACACATGAAGCTCCATTTTCAAAAGGGCCCTTAGACTGATGCAAGCTGTGGTGAAAAGCAGTTTGCAATGAAGCCCAGTGAATCAGTGACCCTGCACTAGATTCTGGCACAGGAGAGGTCCCAGCACAAAACGTCCCAAAGTTGACACAACCACTCACATGTGTCAAACCTCTGGCACATGGAAGGGGACTGATATAGGCTACCCCAACCCAAGGCCCCCAACATGATGGCCGACAATGGTGACAGGCAACAGTTGTTACCATGGGACAGTGAGGGAACCCGTGTCCACCACAGCCAGACAGTACTCCATGAAGTTGGTTGGGTTGGCAGTGTGCTATGGTATGTCAGGCCAGGTACATGCTGGGAGGGATGGGTGGGTGATGGAGAGAGGCTGGAGAGTCAGGGAACTCGCACCATACCTAGTGTGTGTGGCTGCAGCCCACATGCTTGTGGCCACCTACCAAGGTACAGTGTATGACTGTGGGAAACCAGCATAGCCTGGCAATGCACAGTGGGCATTGGACTGTGGTTGGCATCAGTCCTGGTGACAGATGGGCAGTGCTGGGCTGGGCAGATGGCACAGACACCAGAGGGAGTTCAGGGCACTAGCCTGTGGTCAGAGACTGGTATGCCTGCCAATGACAGCACCTGTTTTGCAGCTGCTAGTCAATGGCCTGGGAAAGTGGAGGCTGTAGAGGTGGATGCAGAGGGTGCCCTGTAGAGCTAGAGGCAGGATAAGGTGTCATACTGCCAGGGTCAATCTCCTGTACTGTTGAGGAGCGGGTTCTGTCTAGACATCAAGACTGCCAACACAGGCTGCCATGTGACTGTGCTGACTGGGGAATGCCTCATTGAGAAGCAGGCAGTAGGCATCATCCAGTGCTCTAGCAACCACCAGGCACTGTCAGCCTTTAGAACCACACCAGAATGCCAGTAATGGAGTGCAGCCATACTTCAGATGAGATATAGGTCAATCCCAACCACATTAGTCCTATGAAAGGGCATCTGTACATCATCACTACCACCCTACTGCACAGTTTTGGGATGAGGCAGCATGGGATGTCCTGCTATGACACAAACAAGTAACACTGTACACGGTGTACCTGGGGATCCTAGTGTCTCACACACAAATGGACATCTGCGACACAGTCCCATTCACATCTCTTTACTAGGCAGTGTTTCTGCCACTGTGTGCAATGCACTGTGTTCTGGATGTGTGTGCCACTACCTGGTACCGTACCTCCATTCTTGCGTTGCACACACATGGGGTACACAGAGTTGTGGCTGGTACACAGTAACCCATCCTCATAGTCCACAATGTGTGCCCCCCCACTGCCCGGTGTCACTGCAGTCAACACACAATGATCATCACTGGCAGTACTGTCCCATACCTGCTATAGGCAGTACCACTTATCTTTTCCATCTCTGCACATGACATCACATTCAGGTCCCCAATGGTATGTCTCCAATGCATGCACCCACAACTGTGTGGCTCTTGGCAAGGCTGCCCCTCCTCTGCCACAGTGTGTTATGGCCTCCTGTAGCATCGTGGTCTTGGCTACATCCTCTACTGTTGCCTGATGTCCTTTGTGAAGGCTGCATATACATGGAGCAGCTTCCCAATGTTTTGCTACTGGGATGCAGGGCACCATTAAACCAGCTCTGGTTGGTTTAAGCCCCCATGTGATTTTTAGCATTGGGAGGGTACTGAAAATTCCACAGAAGGGGATGCTGCAGCTGTGGTGTGGTGCAACTCCCAGTTCACCATGGCACAGCTGTGAGGACACTCCAAGGACGGCACAAGCTGTGCTGGCACAGGTGCCCCCCTATCTGCCACAGGCTGTATTTGAAAGTAGGGAATGATGCACAGTGTGGAACATGGGCCCCTTGATTCAATCCTTTTTGATACAAGCACCAAGCAGAATTCCCAGGGATCTGAAAGTCAAGCCCCTTGTGCTTATGTATAACAAAAACATGCATGTTGGCCCTTCCAATTTTTATGAGGTAAATTGTAATGGCAGGTACTGTGTGTATTAATACAAAATGGATGAATACATGGTTATGTGACAGGGCTAAGCAAGTATTGGTGCACAGGACACAATAGCCTGGGAATTAAGTTATCACCTGGAACCCGCGACTGCAGTATGAGTAAATAAGGTAAGCCCAGCTAAATGTATTTCAAAGGAGTTTGAAATTTTTTCATAACTATAATTTTTAAAAAGTTTACACTGAATTTTCAACATGGCCTTTTTGGGACCCCACTTCATGAATAGGGTTACCACTTTTGAATCGGGCCAAAACCTGACTGACAAGCTCCACCCTGATCCATCCCCTAGCCCCACCCCTTTGTTACTGACTACTCCCCCTTTTCTTATTGGTTTCATATGGCCTGTCAAATTTCAACTGGAGTCATCTAGACTGATGGTGAGTGGTTACTAAAAGCATTGTCTAATTGGACTCTATGTAGTGTATGTCAAATTAATATAGTCCTAATTATAAAAAAAAGATCACATACACATGCTAATGAAAATGTGCAAACTGTATAAATAGCAATCAAAAATGGGCAAAGTGTATTGGGTTCTGACTGCCTAATTCCTTTTCTGTGACCCTGTTCAAATCCCATCATAGCTTCTGCTGCTGGTGGCTGCCCCCAAAACACCCCCCAATCACACACACACACACACACACACACACTCACACACACACACACAAAACACTGTGTGACCCATATGGGAAAATAAATTGTATTCATCATACAACAGAAGTAACTGCAGTATAGTGGCACTGGTCAAGAACTACGGAAACATTAGCCTAGCCTAGCATAGCGTACTGATACACTAGGTTTGTTACACTACTTAGGGTTAGTTGGAGAGTGTTTGTAATGTGTTAGTTGCCTATTTGTTTCAGTTGGGGGGATCTGACCCCCATGTTTTTTGGATTTAAGATGGGGAGCATGGGTGGAAGCCCAATTCAAATAAATTAATAAGAAAATACATTAAAACCAACTCTATCCATAAGTAGCATAACTAGAACAAAGCTTACTGGCTACACTAGTTACACTGTTCAATAGTCATCCATGATCATCATAATAGTTACTTTATAAAGATGGTTGTTGAATTCTTCATTAATTTTTTATGTTCCCTTGTCTTCTTTTTTGTAAAAAAAGATCTGAATTACATAAACGTAATACAGTTGCCTTTTTGTAAAAAAGCAGACAAAAGGCACATCAACAAATTATTTTTATGAGAATTCACCACTAACTGCCAAAAGCATTAATTTATAAATGGCATGAAAGAGTTCACATCATGTCATGACAGACAGGGTGCCAGATTTTCAGGTCCCATGGAAATCCCACAGCTGCATGAAAAACCAACGCAATTGGGTTGCCACTTGTGGAACTGCTGTTTGTCCTGCAGCTGTGGTAATCTCAAAAGTGAAGCTGGAGTATGACCAGTGCCATGGTTTATGGCTGCTAGCATGTGACTTTTTAGTGCAGCTGCGGGTAAAAGCTACTTCTGGTGGGACCAGGTATAAAATTTACCACAGCTGAGCTGGCTGGAAATATAAAACTCTACAGGTGCAGAGGTATCATTCTGTGGCTGGGGATGTGGGTCAGGACTTACTCCCTGGCCCATTTAAAAATCCAACCTAGGATTTTTATATGGAGCAAGGGCAAAAAAACAAATTGTATCTATGATCATCAAAAAAAAAATCTAAATAATAAATCAGACTGACAGCCTGCCTTACAAATCTGCTGTATCTCAGACCATGTAACTTCTCACAGTACACAATGATGACTGCCTGCTGAGAGGATCAGTAGTTCCTGATTCCCCTACTGCACTGCCTGCTGGCCATTGATGCTGAGTGCTGCCGATAGTCTCCTGCACAACTTCAGACTGAGGTCTTGGTCCCCTATTGTGGTAGGGTCTCTCTCTCTCAACTCTGCTGGTTTTATGATCCCTTTTGGAGTTCCTGCTGTGTCTCTCTTCTGTTGAATCCTGGCTGTAGAGGGCAGTGACCTTGAGCTTAGGGATTTATAGGGCAATGCACCCTTTAGCCTTGTTTGCACTGCCGACTTTGCAGCACATCAGCCCATGCATATAGGTTGATGTGCAGCGAAGTCAACAGTGTAAACATTGCCAGGAGTGCCATAAGTGCTCATTTTTGATCTGACTCAGATGCGGGATCAGTAGCAGAATGAGCGCATTAAATGGCAGTGTGAATGCTTTGCTGTGCTCACTCTGCTACAAAGGCAGTTTTTTCTTCAGCCTTTGGTGCATTCTCAGCCCCTCCTTGGAGTGACCTGCAGCACTGCGAGGGCAGGCTGTGTAAACCTGAATGCAGATGGAGAATCAGGAAGGGAGTGGTGCACATTCCACAGCACTGCCACCATGTAAACACAGCTTTTGTTTTGACTTTCCCATTGTGTAATAACCCAGAAGCCATGTACACACAGTGTGGGGGGGGATCAAGGCAACTGAGTAGCAGAGGGATCTGGGGATTATAATTTTAGATAACATTAAGGTGGGGAACCAATGCAGCAAGGTGGTGGGCAAAGTGAATAGGATGCTGGCGTGTATAGGGAGGGGTATAACAAGCAGAAGGAGGGAAATGCTGATGCCCCTTTATAAATCCTTGGTGAGGGCTCACCTGGAGTTTGGGGTCCAGTTCTGGAGACCCCAGCTGTGCAAAAATATAGATGGGATTGAAAGGGTTCAGAGAAGAGCAACCAAGATGGTGCATGGTATGCATGGGAAGCCCTATGAGGAGATGTGGAGGAAGTTGGATCAGTACCCACTAGAGGCTAGAAGGAAAAGGAAGGACATAATAGAAACCTTTAAGTACATGAAGGGGATTAATAAGGTAAGGGGAAGCTTATTTACAAGAAAAGCATGTGCTAGAACTAGGGGTCGCAGTATAAGATTAGAAGGAGGAAGGTTTAGGAGCAATGTGAGGGGGTGTTACTTCACTGAGAGGGTGATAGAGTCCTGAAACAATCTGTTGGAAGAGGTGGTGGGGGCCAAAATGGAGGAAGGATTCAAGCGGGCATGGGACAGACACAAGAGGCTGACCAGTCGATGGAGTGGGAGATCTCTGTGCAAAAGTGACAAATAGGGAGAAGGGTATGAGGCAAACTCGATGGGCCAATAGAATCCTTTTCTGCCATCATATTTCTATGATTCTATGAACTCAATCACAAATGGAACAACATGATTGGTCCTCACAGTGGACCAGTCACTAGCTGCCTATACTGTCCAAGGCTGACTGGTCACTAAACCCTTGGCCAGCAAATGGAGCTCCTGATAGGCTGGCTTCCAATCCAGCTTAAGAACACTTGCTGCTCAAATGCTCAATCTTGTCCCAAGACCCCAGTCCCTCTAGGCCTCTAGGCTCAGAGTCAGTCATTGTGGCATGTGGCACTGATCTGCGGCTGCAAAGTGTGTCTTCTCAGATCATGACTGGATCAGGAATTGGGAGCTGGGGCAATTGGGTTGCTGGCAGGCTGCTGTCAGAGCATCATGCTAACCTACAGCTCAATCAAAAAAAAAGCCATCTCCAGCGACACACTTGGCAAGTCTTGCATTACAGGACATCAGAAGAAGAAAACCATGGGACTGGAGAATACCCCAGAACACAGGATCATCCTGAAAAAAAAAACAGGTAGGTGGCAACCCTACTCAGAAACAGGTGTGCTGACATTTTTCAAATCTGTCTAGAAAGGTGATTTCTCAGTCACTGCATGAAATCACCTTTTGGGTGGGATCTGAACACTTTTACCCACCCTGTTCATGTAGAGGGTCATAAAAAGGTTATGTTGAAAATTTGGGGTAAAAAATATTAAAAAAACAACAAAGTTATAAGTGTACATTGAAATGTTTCAACACCTGCTCATAACTGGTAATTTTCAATATTTTGATCCTAAATTTTAAAAATAGCTATTTCTCACTCCACCTTATGAATGTGACAGGTGTCATTTTTCAAATCCTGGCCAAAATGTGTTTTCACACTTGTGGCACAAAATCACCTCACAGGTGGGATATGAAAATTGTAACCTACCAGTTCATGAGGTGGGGTCATAAGAATGCAGGTAGGTGGCAACCCTACTCAGGAACAGGTGTGCTAATATTTTTCAAATCTTTCTTGAAATGTGATTTCTCGGGACCCGATTCCAGAAGGGTATACGCCGGCATAAGGTGACATACACCAAACCCCATGGCTTATCTCACTACTTATGCCAGGCAATATGCCAGCCCCTATCCAAGATGCAAGTTGCGCCTTGGCATCAGCGGGCTTCGACAAATGCAGATTATGCCAACACTTATACCACAGCCCACAACAACAGGTGCAACTGCGGGTTATGACAGCAACCTAGCCCAATTCCAGTAGGGCAGCTGTCGTAACCCACAAGTGCAATTACAAAAGCCACAGTGGTGTGACTAAGTTAGAACAGCTCTGAGCTGCTCTAAGTGGCAACCGATTGTGCCATCCATCAGCTGCCCACTTCCTGGCACTGCAGCAATGGTGCAGATGTGTCACCCATGTCCCCTAATGTTTACCCTGCCCACACCCCCCCAAATAGCAAGGGCCCTTGGGAGTCTGTTCCCTGGCACGCCCCCAACACTTGTGTCTGCTGTCCTGCACACCTTCATGCCCCCTGGTGCAGCTGGTGGTGTTCCAGGCAGGGGGTGGTTTGGGGGGGCCACCTGGCATTTGTCATGAGTTGCAACTTGCCGCAGGTATATGCCATGCTTGGGCTACCACCACACATGTGGCATATATTGCAAGTTGCAATTGCCGGGACCCTGGTGCTTCTGGAATGTGGCATAGGGTCCCTGGCATAGTGGTGACCAGCGTAACTCGCAACTGCATGCAAGTTAGGCCAGTTATCTTGGAATTTGGCCCCCAGTTACTGCATGAAATCACCTTTTGGGTGGGATCTGTAAACTTGTACCAACCGTGTTCATGAGGAGGGCCATAAGAAGGCTATGTTGAAAACTTGGGGTTATGAGCATACTGACTTGTTGTTTCTATTGTTGTTTGTTGCTGTGCTGTTTGTATTTTATTGTGTCTCTGAACATTTTTCAATGCAAAGTTTAACATTAAAAAAGAAATGTTTATACACTAGCTCATAACTGTGGTAATTTTCAATATTTTGACACAACATTTTCAGCACAGCTATTTTCTCACACCACCTCATGAATGTGTCAGCTATCACTTTTCAAATCCTTTCAGAAATGTGTTTTCACACTGGTAGTACAAAATAACATTTTTGACAGGATGAGCACACATAAAAAAGCACTCCAGCTGAAAAAAGACAAAACCACCCAGATATTCAAAGGAGATGCACTGTGCACAACTGAGTTGAGCCAGCACATCCCCAAAATGTGCTCCTCAGCTATATTCAACATGGGGTTATGCGCTGTGCAAGTCCAGATGCACTACAGCGCAAAGATAATGCATGTGGCTCATCTGGAGGGGGCATTTCCCATGCATACGCAGCACATCTCCATATTCAGCTGAGATGTGCAGTGCAGCTGCCGCACATCTCAGAGATGTGCTGTGCAAAGACAGGTGCAAAGTAGACACTGTAGTCCAATGGGCTTGAAGGAGTATAGTACACTATCATTCACTGACAGCTTTGTCAGCAGTCAACCATGGTGGTGTGCATGTGGGTTGTGCTGCCCGCCGACACATTGGCAATGCTGGGATGGGGAATGGGGTGGGATGGGGGGTATCTTAGTGGGTGGGGGGGTACACTGGACTACCAGGGAGATCTGGAGTTTGCAGTTTTGGTTACGATCATGGTGGGAGGGGTCACTAGACTACCAGGGGCTTGTGATGGGGGAATCATACACCAGATGGGTTTTGGGGAATGGAGGGGGGTACCACTGGACTACCAGGGTTTTTCATGTTTTACTTATTTATTGGATGGGGTTCTGGGTAGGAAGGGGGGTACCACTGTACTACTAGTGCTTTCTGTATTTTATTTATTTTTTGGAAGGGGTTCAGTGTAAGGAGGGGGTTACCACTGGACTACCAGGGACTATCACAGTGACATCTTATCATGATAGGGGTATGGAGCGGGTACAGGGTGCCACTAGGCTGCCAGGGAAACTGTCTCTTCCATTATACCTATGTGATCGGGTTCCACCTGCATGGGGCCCAGCACATCTCACCTGCTCCAGACATGCAAATGGGGCCATAATGACATGTAAATGGTCCTATTTGTGCCATGCATGCATAATGTCCCCATTTGCATGTCTCAGTCTGAATATCTGGAATGTGCACCTGGTGCATCCTTCAGGTGCCCCACACATCCCAATTCCAGGTATTCAGACTATGGGGGGGGGGGGGATGCACCAATGCATTCTCAGCAGCTCCATTTGTGCTGCCCGCATCATGTGCCACATTCAGACGGAATGTGTGATTACACATCTTGCTTGAATATGGTATGTTTGTGCTCCAGCACAACTCAATTGTGCTAGGCAGGCACTTGCACCCATTCTGGGTGCAGTTTGAAAATCCTGGCCTAAATGTTAAAATGCAACATGGAAACAATGTTTATTCAGCAGTGCTCTATATGAAATGTTGGCATATGAAATCGTGTTTGCCTATGAAAATTCTGTTATTATTGTCAGTGGCTCAGCAGGTTGCACACTTGCCACTGAGAACAGAAGATTGAAAGGTTGGTGGTTCTAGTCCCACACCAGACTCTTTGGGTAAATCCTAATACTGGCACTGTAGTGCATCATGAGGGGGATGCTGCACTCCTGATGTGCTGTCTTTTTGATGAGACATTAAACTGAGGTCATGTCTGCCTGTTCTGGTGAATTTTCAGGAGGATGTTAACAATCCCATGGCACTTCTTGAAAATGAGTAGGGAAGTTTTTTATTCAAAATCCAAAAACAAAGACAAACACCAAATTCTTACACCAGAATACAAGTAAAACAGCATAAAAGGAAAGGCAAACACACATCATGAATCATCACTTAAAAAAAAACACAAAAGAAACTCACCTCTTCCCCATATACATTAATTCTTACATCAGAATGTGGGTCAAAGAAAAAACATAAAAAACAAACAAAAGCAACCTCAGTAATATAACCCCAAATAACATAATTCCCTATCCCAACACCCCACCCACTCAATCCCTTTCCATAAGTATTTACACTCTGCATCCCCCAGGCAAGAGTACTCACATTGGTATATAGCATGTAGTTCTGCCTGAACTTTAGGTCTATTAGGGTCATCCCTTCATTCTTTAAAAATTGCTGCTTAGGGAAATTTCCCCGGGGTCCTGGTCAAATTTCCCTCATTCACTAAAAATACCATCTGTATCTCCACCCCCTGGGTTGCCCCTGAAAAAGGGACTTCTAATCTCAGTGGGCATACATGGTCAGCAAAATTCAGTAACTGAATAAATAAACTAAATGTTCACCTACTGGGTTCATGAGGTGGTGGTGATAAGAAGGCAATGTTGAAAACATGGGCTCAAAATATTAAAAAGAAGAAACAGCAATGTTATGAGTGTAGACTGAATTTTTCTACACCATAACTTCTGTAATTTTGAATAGTTTGACAGCAAATTTCCAACACAGCCATTTTTTTTTTCAAACCACTACTAGGTTTCTATGCCCTAAGTGCATTCATTTGCACTTTGTCATATTGAAGCTCAGCTGCCATACCTTTGACTACTCCTCTTGTGTTCTCAGATCTCTGATCATCCTTTCTGTCCCCTGGAGAGTCCATCCTATTGCAGATTTTGGTGTCATCCACAAAGAGGCAGACCTTTCCTTCCAGTTTCTTTGCAATGCCTGTTATAGAGACATTATAGAGGACTGGTAGCAGCACTGATGTCAGAGGCACCCCATTGATCACGCTCCCTTCCTCAACATGAACTCCATTTACCATCACCCTGTCTTGCACATCCACTAAACAATTTGTTATCCAATTTACCAACTTTGGACACACTGCTAAAATATGTAACTTTCTTACTTGTCTCCTATGTGGAACAATGTTGAAAGCCTTACTGAAATCTAGGTGGACCATGTCCACTGCTCGACCCTGATCTAATTCCTTTGTCACCCCATGAATTCTTGACATCTGTGTCACTGCATGGTAGTGCAGGGCCAGCAGCATCTTGTTTTTCAGTAAGCAGAGAGGGTCTTCTTTTGGCAGGGTCCAGAGGGCCCCTGCTCATTTGCATCAGTACACACAGGTACCAAAGGGCCTTGCATGAATAAGGATATAGTTCCACTATCTCAAAAATAAAGAAGAATCTCTGCAAAAAACTGCATTAATGCATCAGTTAGGGTTCAGCTTAATGTAACAAAAGTAGAGAAAAATGTTGTTAGGGTTTCCAACCCTAACTCCCCCCCCCAAGCAGCAAAAGCACAACACCACACAAGCAATCACAAACAGCCATCATCGGGTAAGACAAACAACATACAACTGTTTCCAGATGACACAAATGCAGTAGCATTGGTGTGCTACTTTTGTGAATTTGTATCTGCAGCTGTATAAACACAGGCCCTATAGTAGCTTGTGCTTATGTAACCACACCTGTGTGAGTCTGTCGTACTGTGTGTATCAGTATGTGTTGCTGCAGAAGTGCAGGCTTCGGGGGGGGCTGCCCTTCTGTAGACAGAAGGACCCTTAGGGCCTGCACCTCTGCAGTCAGAGGTACAGTGGTGCCAGCCAGTATACAATGAAGTAATGTTGCAGTGTGCTGCAGGGAACACTGTAATTCAATTGCAATGAAACCCTCTTTTTTTTCTGCAGTACTTTGTGACATGTCATTTTCTGCAAGTTACTGCACTGTATTGTGAATGGCTCCACTGTACTCATGTACTCTGTGTAAGGTACCTTGCCAAAAACTATTATCCATTAGTGCATGCTTTTCTATATAAATCTTACATAACTGATAACCTAATGCCCCCCTGTGCAATTTCTAGATCCACTGCCGAAACCGTTATATCCACCTTGTAACAGTACTTCCATTTGCATTACTGATGGCCCCACAGTAGCCTGACCTTCTGAAGCCAGAAGTCAGTGTGTATGTCTTACATATGTGGCTGAAGAGGTGCATGTCTCTCATGGGCCTGCTCTTCTGCAGACAGTGGTGTTGCAATTTTGGTACCATGGATTTTTGTGGCACCTGCATTTCTGCAGCCAGAGGTCAGTGTGTATATCTTATACCAGTGGCTGCATAAGTGCAGGCCCATCAAGTGTGTTTATGCCTTACAGTGTGCATGAGTACCTGAAGCTACAGAAGTGCAGCCCCCATAGGGGTGTGCACTTCTGTGGACAAAAGAACTCTTGTAATTTGAGTACTATGAATTTGTATCTGTTGCTGCAGGGGACTGTGCTTCTGCATACAGAAGCAGCATTGTGATTTGAGTATTGTGGATTTGTATGTGCAGCAACAAGTGAGTGTGTACATTTTCCAATGTGCATGCCAGTGATACAAATCCACAAAGGTAGCACGTCAGTGTTACTGCATTTTTGTTATCTGGAAACAGTTGTATGTTATTTGCCATACCTAATGATGGCTGTCCATGGTTGCTTGTGTGGGACTGACTGTTTGCTGATTTTGGGGGTGTTAGTGTTGGAAACCTTAATGTACAGTCCTCTACATTTTGATGCATGAAGTTGAACACTAAGTGGTGCATTAACACAGTTTCTTTTTGCTAAGAATCCTTTCAAATTCTAGCAACATCATTGGTATTAACACATCACCTGGCCATTCATTATTCTCTGATATACTAACAGTTCATAACTAGCCTGCCCTAATCTAAATAGCAACAACTTAACTAAATGAAAATAAAATATGTTCTTATTAAAATGTTCCCACTTTGTAAAAACACTCATTAAAGCTTTGTTAGGAGGCCTCCTGATGAAGCTCCAATGGGTGAAGTGTCAAGGCATCTGAGTAACAGATCCCAGCTGTGGTGTACTTGATGTATTTGTTTGGCAAAATCATGTATCTACTGGCACAGTAAAAACTTTAGCAGGACCTTTGCTATTTCTTGGCCTCTCTGATCATATATGTAGACCTCTGGAGTGCTGCAGACTTTTGGATTTCAAATATTTAATTTATGCAATGCCCTAGCTATTTGTTTTGTTTTTAGTCTTTCGTAGTTGTTCTTTAATGAGGTGTATATTTAAAATGTGAGATGTCTGTCTGAATGACCAGGTGACTGAATGCATGTATCATGACTTTGTTATGTGTATCAGTCCATCAGAAGGGTCAATGAGTTTAAGTCAAGAATGTGTAGCCAGGGCCAATAATGTGGCCTTGCGGACGAGGGCATCAGTGAGATTGCAGAGTTCCTGGAAGGAAGAGATCTGTCAGCATGACAGCCAAGAAAGTGCCATTGTGGAAGGATGGAATTACAGTGTGACCAATAAAGGGTGCTTCACAATGTGAATCTGGTTAACTTTTGTGTTTCTGTAGGGAAATGTTTGAAACTCTAATTATTTGATAAGTGATATATTGTATGTGCCTGTGGGTTATACATTTTTTCTTCAACTGTGTACTGTAGGGTAATGGCACTGTATGTGAGATTTACAGGTTTCAAATGCCGGGACTGACAGCCAGCATGTAAGTGAACATCTAGCATTCTACAAATAGAACTATGCTGCTTGCATTGTCAGTTGCAGCCAGTGAGGAGCTATAGTGAAAATATTTTTGTCCATTGGGTCCTAGAGTAAATATAATGTACACACATTTAAATATACATTATTGTTAGTGGCCTTAGTCATTTTGATTTGGACCATGGTACCCCGGTCACCGGATTTCAATACCCTGATGCAATACCTTGATGTACTATGTAAACTGTAGAAGCATGATGAATATCAATAAGAACATTGTGGTAGCTATTATATATAGAATTACACAAAATCATACACTATATGTCACTGGAATTTATAACTTTCAACGTAGAGACATCACTGGTTCTAGTTATAACATATCATGCATGTGATGTGATTTTTGCCATATTGTATGACACTGTCAGTTCTGTACTTAGAGCAATGTGGGTAATTCTTGTTGCTCCAGTATAACAAAAATATTGCAGAAATCCAGGTAATGCAGCAGCAGTCAACTAAAGTAACAAAAACATAGAGATGATAATGAATCTGCAATGCCTTGTTAGGCAGTGTTGGATTTGTAAGGAAAATCAAAGAATAAGGGGAGATATGATTTAGTATTTGAAAGTTTAAAGTGTATGGATAAGACAATTTGGAGAAAATATTTTTATTTTGTCCTGGAGACTAAGCTACAGTATTGGACATTTGTGCAAGCTGGGTTGGATTTCCCAGAAAAAGTTAAGGGAAAGAGGAGATATAAATTCAGTATTTAACATTGCAAAGGGTTTTAATAAGATGGATTGGGCTAAGCATTTTCAGTTTTTTTATAACAGCAAAACTGTTAGGTGTGCTGCAATATACGCTTAATAAGGGTAGAATTAATTGAAGAAGTTTTTCACTATGAGTATTGGAAACCAATAGAACAAGCTCCAAATGAATGCTGTTGATTCTTTTTAAACTAAAATGGTAACAATTTCTTTTGAACAATATTGCTACTGGGAACAGTATCTAATAAATTGGGTGTAGAAAGGGTTATGAGAGGAATACCCCATTGCAATAATATGTCTTTGTGGAATAGGTGAATGACTTGGAATATGATCCTAGACGTTCTGGTCACTTGTGATGTTTCTTCTCCATAGCTTCCTAAACTTATCAACAAGTGCCCACGTTTATTATATTAACATTTTTTTCATGTGTGTAACAAGCATTCTACACATATGGAAAAGAAAACATTGAAAAACAACTTAATAGGGAAAATACATTTCAAGAATGTACCGCAACCAGCTGCAGATATAGGGGAGTGGCAGCAGGGAGGAGACTGACAATTACAGGCCAGTCAGCCTAACCTTGGTGGCGGGGAGACTAATGGAATCACTACTAAAGAAAAGGTTTGTGATATATCTTGAAGCCAACATATCACAGGATCCCAGGCAGCATGGTTTCACAGTGGGAAGATCTTGTCAAAGTAATGTGATAGATTTCTTTGACTGGGTGTCTAGGGAGGTGGATCCGGGAGGGGAGGTGGATGTGGCCTACCTGGATTTCAGCAAGGCCTTTGACACCATCTCATATAGAAGGCTTATAAACTAGCTGGGCAGCCCGGGGTAGGACCCAGGTTGGTAAACTGGGTCAGAAACTGCCTGAGCGATAGGACAATCTGAAGAGAAATAGGTGACCAGTGGGGACCCACAGGGATCGGTACTGGGGTCAGTCCTCTTTAATGTCTTCATAAGTGACATTACAGAAGGACTGGAGTGGAAGGTATGCCTCTTTGTAGGTGACAGAAAAATATGCAATTGGATGGACACACCAGGAGGTGTGGAGAAAATAAGAAGGGATCTCATCAGGCTTGAGGAGTGGTTAAGAGTGTGGCAGCTAAAACACTGCAAGATATTGCACTTGGAGCACAGAAATCCAGGGGAGGAGTACATGATGGGGAGAGGCATTGATGGCCACCAATCAGGAAATAGACCTGGGAATAATCATATCTGATAACCTAAAGGATACCAAACAATGAGAAAAGGTGGAGAAGAAAGCCAGTGGAATGCTGAGGTGCATAGGGAGAGGTATCCCCAGCAGAAGGAAGGAGGTGGTAATGCCACTGTATAGATCACTGGTGAGACCTCATCTTGAGTACTGTGTTCATTTCTGGAGGCCACAACTCTGGAAGGACATAGATAGAGTAGAAGCAGTTCAGAGAAGAGCAACAAAAATGGTGCAGGGGCTGCACCAGAAGCCATATGAGAAGATACTACAGGAACTCAGTATGTATTCCATGTAAGAGAGGAGATACAGAGGGGGAATATATGATAGAGACTTTCAAATACCTTAAAGGTATAAACAAGGTGCAGGAGAGTAACATATTTCAGAAGAGAAGATGTTCAAGAACAAGGGGCCATGATATGAGAAAAGAGGAAGGTTGACTCAGGGGTAATGTGAGGAAATATTTTTTTCATGAAAAGTATGGAGGATGCATGGAACAGCCTACCAGCGGAGGTCATGGCAGCAAAAACAATAGAGGAATTCAAGGATGCATGGGTTAGGCATAAGGGAACCCTAGTGATAGGAAACAGGAATTAAGCTGCAGATCACTTAGGATCTGTGGTATATGAAACATGTAGGGACATGAGAAGACTAAGTGGGCCAAGCAGTCCTTATCTGCCGTCAAATTCTATGTTTATATGAAAAACAGAGAAAGACTAAGAGAGTACAGTGGAGACTAAGACTTATCTCCCAAAATAGGAAGGGGAGTCAGAAACAGAGTGGACAACAATGGGCAAGTGAACACTGCATCAGGGAATACCAGCCGGAAAAAAAAAGTAAGTTAAAACATTTAACTGGAGTGGTGGTTCATGGCGGCCTGGTGTTGTGGTAGTAAATCTACACTTCACCACTGGTTCATGCCCACATTCACCAGGTGCATTGTTGACTTGCACAGAATTATCTGCGCTTTTCAGACCAAGCAGTATTTGCAGTGACAAATTGACATAAAGCCCTTCTTTGTAAGGTGCTGTGACTAGTGGAGTCCCACAGTGGTCAGTCTTCAACCCTTTTATCTTTTATATATCCATTTCCGACTTAATTCATGGGCTTAATAACTGGTTTGTAAAATATGCAGATGACACTAAAATTGGTGGCATTAGAGAAATGGCAGAAGACTGTATGCTTATCCAAAATTATTTAGATAACATAACTACTTAGGCTACCAAGTGGAATATGCATTTTAATGTAGAAAAAAAGGAAGGTTTTGCATCTGGGTTTTAATAATCACTCCCATATCCATGTTTAATGTGGGGAGCAGCAAATGACAATTACAGAAGAAACAAATTCTTGGGATCTATGCTACGAATGACCTAACCCATCCAAAAAAAAGAAAAATGAATGAGTTAGTAAGGCAAATAAAATCATATGGTCCATTAGAAATAATATTAAGTGTAGAACACCAGAGGTTTTATTAACACTGTGTAGATCTTATGTTTGCCCACATTAAGACTACTGCTCCCAGTTGTGGTGTCCATACAAGAAATAAGACATAAATCAAACAGAAAAGGTTCAAAGAAAATTTACAAAAACAGTGAATGTGTTGACAGAACAAAATTGTAATGACAGACTAAGTAGACTGAATCTCATGTCTCTTGAAAAAGGAAGATTACACGGTGACTTGCTTTTAATGTGGGACATAATTAATGACCCATATTTATTCAATGAAATTGGTTTTGAATTTAAGCAAGAAAAAACAGAGACTAGAGGTAATCTGTTACAGTTAGTTCCACAAAGCTGCTTCAACTGAAATCCCACCATCATCCCCTACAGCGATACAATGCACTCTACATCCCCGACACCACTACATCCTGACAATGACCACAAACACACTGAAACTTACTGCCACACTTGATGGTATCAGTCCTCAGGGCTGCCCTCTGCATCCCCCTATTTAATATTACAAACTCCATGTCACACAGACAGTGGAGAAATGGCCAGTCCTGCTGCCCGCACACCAGTTGCCACAACATACTGTCGGCGGTGAAAACAGCTCACTGCAAGTGCAGTTGCTGCAATTGTGTCACTGTGGAGGTTTCACTGTTACAGCATCGCTGCAACATCAGTACACCATTATGGCTTTGGTGATTTAAATATAACAGTGTTTGGAGAAAGCATTATTTCTCCTAAAGGGTGGTGAACCCCTGGAATGCAATCCCATTAGATATAATACTTAGTAAAAACAAATCTATCTTCAAGTATAAATTAGATATACTGTATGGATTATGAAAAATGAGGTGAATTGGTACTATGGGACATGAGATGGGAGCTGTTTATGGGCATGTTTGACTTTTGTTCCTATATGTTCCTTAGTGTGATCCTTAATATGTTACAGTGTGGAACAAAAAGTTAACATTTATCTCATGTGCATACAGTTTGCTCACACATGTATGCATGCCATGACTCACAGATCTGGAGGAAAAAAATGTGAAGAAAAATCATGAGACAGAGTTCAATACAGTGCTGCTATGAAAATCTATTGGAGTGGAGCTTTTGCTGGAATTACTATCGTGTAGCAGTTAACCAGAAAGCAATCCACTCAAGAAAAGCACAAGACACACACTGCAAGTTTCATGCCTTGGACCAAAAAGAGAGATGGTCCTTTCACTGTACAAAAGGACCTAAATCATCATGGTTTGGTATCTAAAAAGGCCAGTACATGGTTTATTTTAATTTATAATAAAAAGTGTCTTATAGTATTGAAATCACATAAAAACTCCTGCTTGCACTCTTAATTAGTGACTTCAAATACTTCAGAAAATTACATACCAGTTAGGTACTAAAGACATATAAAAAAATAATTATACATAATGGGCCCTATGAACTAAGTCAACAAGCTGCATATACAGTACATGGCGTATAGGCTAAAGTAAGTTGAGTTGCCACACATCGGGTGTTCTGTCCTATCCCTGTGACATACACAAAAGTGATATGTGCACTTTTCTAATCTGGTCCCCTGTATGTCTGCAGAAAACTATACATGGACAGATGGGAGTGGCCAGAGTTTGGCTAGGGACAGGCTATGCACTATGCCATATAAAGTGCCAGTAGAGAGGTAGGCTATGTGAACAGGCACCCTGCTGTAACCCATATGTGTCCTCTTCTACCACTTGCACAAACTCTTGTCCAGGGCAGTGGTCACCCCATCTTGCTTCTTCTGGACTTCCAATCAAACTGAGAGGGCTGTGGGCATGGTGGGGCCTCTTACTGTACCTGTTTGGGCCCATTTAAGGGATACATTGGTTCTCAGAGGACCTCTATATCCCACAATCCCCTGCTCTGCATGGAACAGGATATTCTGTCCACTGGCAGGCAGGCAACTGATTGGATGGCTTCTGACATTTACAGGACCACCTCTACCACATCCCTATCTCCTCTTCATTACTACAGTATGTGTGTATGTGTCGGTGGGGGGGAGGCCTGGATGGGTGCACAGACTTCGTGAATAGCATGTGGTGCACCATGATCTGCAGGTGCAGGCTGCCATGGCCCAGTACACGCCATTAGTGCATCTCCAGTCTTCATTTGTGCATAGGGTCTAATATAAAGAGGTTGAAATCTGGTACATTACCATTATACCTCAACCACAAAAAATCCTAATATTGTATTTATGAAGTTTTGCTTCATGATTTTTCTCTCTCTTCTGTGTTTGCTCTCTTCTGGGTCCCTTTTTCATGCATAACACTTCCTCTTACCTTTCAGTCTACAATTGTCTGGTGGCTTGTCTCTGTTCAATGGGATGCCAGTATCAGCAGAACACAAAACCAATTGCCAAAGGAGCTATTGAGGGACATCTGTGCATTCATTTATGAAAGGTTCTCAACTTAATGTCATTAGTTTTTCATCCCCTCCTTTCAAAGCCTTCTGTGCACTTCCCCTGTAGTGCATGAATGCCATGTTGTGATTTACAGCAGTTAATAGGGCATCTGAGTCACTCTCCTTACAGCTGAATCTTCTCTCCTTATACAGTATACTAGTGGGGCATTAATTGTGTACCATCTTGGCAGAGCCATTAGCCGACTGGACAAACGCATCTTCTAGGATCATATGAACTAAAAGGTCAGGGGTCCCTAGAGTTCCTCTGCTGCTATGTATATAATTTCATAATACATTTTCAGAAAGCAAAAATAGTTTAGGATTTGCATAAAGTGACATTCCGCCCCATTGCTCCATGTTTTTAAAAAGAACAGTTTTAGGACTGGTCATGTGCTGCAGAATTTGTTATTTTTGCTGGATGTACTATATTTGCTTCCATTTTCTTAATAAATATGAACTGTCAGCTGCCAACAATATGAGTTTTCACACAACAACTTGATTTCTCACTTGCCTTATTCTACTCAAACTGACCACTTTCAGAAATGTTGCGAACATTTCCCACAAAGTCTAACCATAAAGCTTTGTCATGACTGAACTGGGTGGGATGTATTCACTTATGATGCAGTAGGGCAAGTCTACTACATTATGATGGTCTGGTCAGTATGTATACATTGCTATAGTTTAGAAAGGATACAGGACGACAAAATCATGCTACATATAAATTCACCAATAAACACTGAGCCCTTTTACTATGAAAAAGGAAGCTGTTAAAAAAACTTTCTACAACAGACAACCAATCATAAAATGTTTTTCATAAACTAGACATTAAGAGATGTGGGCCCTTATATTCAAAGCTATCCAATAGCACCACACAGGCACTAGAGCTGAATGTCACATAGCACACGGCCAGCTTTGAGCTTTTATTTATTTAAAATTTTAACCAGGAAAGACATACTGAGTTGATAAAAGCTTGTTTCCAGATATGTTCTGGGGGAAAGGGAATGGGAGAATATCAAAATAATAAAACTTTTAAAAAAGTAGTCCAAAACAGTACAATTACTATGAGAAACATAACCATAAATATTAGAGGCAATCTAGTACATAAATGTATGTAGAATACACATTTTAATATGTAAAGAGACAAAAGAAATAGAGGAAAAGCATGAACAGGGAATCTAGTGAAGGGAGTATGAAAGGAAAGGTTTATAGACAGTTGCATGCTGGATTACAAAAGTCATAAAGAAGAGACTTTAAGGAGAAAGGAGACAAGGCAGATCAAATTGATAGAGGAAGGGAGGATGAAATCTTAGAAAAGCAGTAAGAAAAAGCAGATTGACCAGCAATAGATTTTCTAAAAGGAATAGACAAAGTATGGAAACAGTGTTGCAGAAAGTGTAGGAGAAGTAGTAAGGAGGAGAGGATAAAAGGGATTTGAGATAAGAGGGAAAGGAGCCAAACCAGAATTTGGATAAAAATGAAACACAGTGGGAAAGGTACATAGCACCTAGAGAGGGAAGAGAAAGGGCTATATTCAGACAGCACTCTCTGACAAAAAGTGGGGCTGTGCCAGCACAGAGTAAAGTGACTATGTACTGCACTGACATGACACAGTGCTGGATATGACCCACAGGGGAACCTACAGGATATAGTGCTACCCAAAACAGAATAGTGCCAGAGCAACTGTGGGCCATATTCAGTCCTAGCATGCATATAAATCCATTTGGCATGAATGATGTTAAGGGGCCATTTGCATGCCCATTATTGGCTCATTTGCATGCACTGCTCAGCCCCTTATCACCCATGCTGAACTTGGGGAATATGGATTCCCAGGTAGTCTAATAGATTCTCCTCCCCTCTCTCACCCAGTGTTAATCATATTCTCCCTGGTAATCTAGTGCACTCCCCTCCTCCCAATCACACATGTTTTAATCAAAACACATTCTCCCTGGTAATTGGTAGTTTATTGGATCCCCTTCCCCCAGATGCCACACTATTTAAAATAAAAAGTGTGCTCTGGTAGTGTAGCAGACCCCGATCACCCATGATTTTTTTTCTTGGTGGCAATCATCCACCCCCACTAACTGAGGACCCCCTGTCCTGCATCCCCTCACCCCAGTCACCAGTTCTTCTCAAAATGACAGCAATTGGTACACAGCTTCTCTTACCTCTTTGGACAGGCACCATCTGAGAAGTCCCAGACTTATAGGGAGAGCATTTATAATTAAAACATGGATGATCAGGGGAGGGTGGTCCACTAGACTACCAGGGATAGTGTTTGTGATTACAACATGGATGACTGAAGGGTTGGAGAGAGCATGCAGCCAAATCACTTGGGTAAGGCTAGGATTTCAGTGGCAGTAAACAGTATTGTTCTAGTGGCTTTTTAGCACTACTGAAACCAATAAATACAACGATTTGCCCTTTATGCATGCAGGGTCCCTCATTTGCATAGGCACAGCAGTACATTTTACTCGATCATGCTGCCAGGTTAGCACAGCGCTACAGGGGCCTCTGAATATGTCCCCACTCAAAGCACTAGCACAGCACTAACCAAGTTTAAGCATGATGACCTTTTGAATATGGGGGATGCATAGAAGTAAAACTTCACTAATGAAGATGTGGTAAAGGGTAAACTTTGCCTTTCATGAAAGTCAAGTGAAATATCAGCAAATTAGGAATGCCAGCCCATATGTTTGCAAAGCATAGCAAAGTACATTCACATATAAAGGTTTACACAGTTTACACACAGGGTCTTCTGCCAGATGTAGAGGGCCCAGTATAGATGAATCACAGAAAAATAAAAACAATAGAAAAATTCCCTCCACCATCATAGTTCCTCATCTTCCCCCTCCTTCCCCCATGGTCCCAATAAATATAATACTACCAGTCCCGTTCCCCAACCCCAACTGAGCATCTGAAATTCCACCTACCTCCCACACATTCCCAGAAATATTCAATAAACTAGTCACCCCTTCCCCCAACCCACTGAGCTTCTCAACTACTACCCTCTTCCCATGACCCCTGTAATAATAAATATCCTCTTCCACAGCCCATGCAACAACCAAACTTCCCCACTCCTCTCCCTATGGTGCACTGAAATAGCTTAATAAATAATTAAATCAGCTAGCAGCTCCACTGGACACAAGCAGCCTACTCTCCCTACCTCGACCAGCCACCATCTATATATTGTAAACTACTACAACAACATGGCAAAGAGTATATAAATATAGCAATTGTATAATGACTCATGAAATCATGCAAACTAAAATATTAATATTGCAATTTATTACTGACATAGAAGTTTGCATGTTTTAGTGAGATATCGAGAACTTTGTCTAGTGCACTTACCCAGTCAACAAAAAGTAAATAAATAAAATAAAATTAAAATAAATAAATAAATGAAATTATATGTACTGTAGAATAATGCATGCACAACTCTGTGATAATTATTTTTACACACTTAAGGTGTGTGTTGCTATATAACCCATAAGAGTGATGCTAGAGTTGTTTGTAAAAGCAATACATACCAAGGGTGCGTAAAAAATTTTTCCATACAGTTGCTTATATTTACCTTTTTTTATAATAGCTGGTTTATGAATAAAATACAAAGATGGAATTACCTGGAAATGGACTCATTTGTTAATGACAACTGATTCTGCTTAACTGAGCTGAAGTTGGAGGTAAATGTGTGTTAACTGCCTGCCATTGGCTTGGCTCTGATTCTCTGCCTCAGTGTTACTACTTGTAGGTGAACTAGGGAGAGCTTGTTTGAGCACTTTGGGTCCCATATTCAAAAGATTAGCATGGGTCTGACAGAGTTAGCACACTTGCTAACCTGAATTAGTGCTGGTACTCCAGGCGGGGCCATATTTAGAGGCCCCCAGAGCTCAAACGGTCATGGCACAGAGGAAACTAAAACAACAGGAGCTCCAGTACCATCTCAAAGTTCAAGGCCATGATGAACTAACCAGTTCCATTCAGGGGAACTTTAAGATTGTCTTATTTGATATCATGGCTCTCCTTCATACTCTGTGGCTTAGAAAAAGCTTTTTTTTTTCAATTAGAAATACGTCCAGAATTATCTTTTTTTTTTCAAAACTGCTGCTCCTTCTGCCTCCTCTAATAGTGTATTCTAAATGCTCATTACCCTCCATGTTAAATGATGCCCCCTAATGTGCTATCCCTGAATTTAAGGTTATGGATTATTCTTGTGCTGTTCTCACTAAATCAATCTCTTTACAGCCCTCTGTTTTGTAGATACCAAATATTTCCTTGTAGCTGTTGTTTTTCACTTCCCTAGTCCATTCAGCTGCCTTGTGTTGTACCTTTTGTATATTGCTAATATCCCTGCTTTGCTTTGAGGAGAAACCTGAACACAATAATGATACTGTACTATATTTATGTTTGGTACATGTGAACACATAACACAAAATTAAAGATTCCTTCCATAGATTTGTTTATCAAACCCCATTTCATGCAAAAAAATATTCAGTTAGTACTGCTAACTTCTGTTGCAAACTGCTTATAGTGGTTCAGTTCAATTAGCCATTTTGCATCTGTGACATCCACATTTTATGTAAGCAATAAGTCACAAGGGGGTGTGTGTAAATTTTATACATATTTTACAGCATGGCCAGGGGCATAGTAAGGCACAAGGCCAACGGACACATGACTTCAGCTGCTGGCCATGCTGTAAAATATGGTTTACACACACCCCTGAATGCCTTATTGTGCTTATAAAATTGACTCCTTTTTTTTTACTTTTGACTATTGGGAAAAGCATGTTTATATGTAGAAAAATAGATTTAATTTGTGCATTTGTGATAAAATAATCCTTCTGCCCACTGCAAGTGATGTCATTGATGATGTCATTGTATTATCGCCTACTTTTTTCTTCTTGTTTTTTTTTTCTCTGTTGTTCCCCACATTCAAGATATGGAATATTTATCATGGAATATTTACCACAGAATACATGGATTCAAATTTCTGCTCAGTTCCACTGGCAGAATGTTTCTTTCCCAAAACTCTGTATACACAGACAACAAAGGCCTTTGTTATAGCTAGAGACTCAGTTATCTCACTGTCAGGGCAAGAAGAAGCGAGTTCCCTGATAAGAAGTTAAGGATAGAAGGGGGATTTTTGACTGTCAGCAAAGAAACAGTTGCAAAGAAAACTATAAACAATACTTATTGTTTCTAACATGTTTATGTATGTAACGAGAGTGTGATAATCAGGGAAACAGTATTTTATTCATTGTTTTTATTTTTTATTTAAGATTGTTTAATTTTTAGGGCCCAGTTGAAGATTTATTTACTTTGTAAAGGTAGCAGCCATGTTTGTGGTGGAAGATCAGCTCTGGCAGTAGAGGGCTAACTGAAATGCATGTGTTCCAAATGCCCATTGATCTGTGTTACAGACTCTTCACTGCTGAGCAGTCCTCTTTTTACCCATGTGAAACCGTATGTTAGACATAAATAAGAGCTAATCAGATTATATGATTTTACCCTGCCATTTTATAATTTTATTTATTTATTGAACAGATCGGAATTACAAGCCTCTAAGTCAGAAACTCTTTTTCAAAGGCTCCATGTCAAGTTAAGACATAGTATTAACAATTAGAACAGAGCTGATACAAACATGATACAGGGTATGTACATATACTCATTGATGGCTTGAGTTTCCTTTTAGCAGCTCCTATTTAAATGCTAGAGGCATGATTGTGGGTTTCCCTCATGAGTCATGGTGGCAAGCATTACCACAGCCACTTTAGCCACTAGAATGTCTGGGTCTTCATTTTGAATGATCCTTCAACGTGTAACAAATGCAGCTAATTTGAATGTTCACTTCCTGCTTCTGTTTATCATAGGAATTCTTCACTAATGGTTTGCTGTATAAATTAAGGGTCTGTTTTTATGTAACTTTATTTTATTGTGAGGAACTCAAGAGAAAATGTTTATTATAGATTGAGAAAACATACTGTATGTACTGTACAATGGTTTAATTGTGATCATGGCTGTTTATCCTTTTATTAAGTTCCTTTGATTTCATGGATATTGTTTTGTGATTTGGAGATAAACTCTAATTCTTTAAATATTGATCCATGTGTGATAGCTCTTAGTAAACATCTGCTTTCATTTTCAATAAAAAGCTTTATCAAAGATACTGTAGTTCTTGAACATACTTGGGTCTCTTTTTTACTGCCATGCTTGCTGAATTGCATATCAATTGCATGCAACTTGACAAAGGGAAACCAATACAAGGTGAAAAGCCGTTTAGAGAATACCAGAAATTAGAAGTTTGTATTCTGGAGCTGATAAACTTTACATGCCAAAGTTGTGTGAGTTCATTGTTTTCTGTGAATAAATGATTTTAACATAGGTGATTTTAGTTCATGTGTACACAACTACAGTATTCTTGTGAATGTTGTCCTTTATAAAATACAGTCAAAACTTCTATTTAAGTAGCTAGTGACTAAAATACAAATTACCTGTTGAAAAAAAACAAAACTGCTGTCATTGGTGAACGTTTCACATTCTATAGTATATGCATTATTTTATGCACTGATGGTTACTATTGGTTCTGTTTTACAAATGAGAAATCAACATGCTGAATAGCATTTCATATTGTCTAGGAATCATGACTGCAGTGTATTATTACAGAAGTTGGGGCTCTGATTTTGAAAACTGTCAGTGTTTACACATCACGCAACACATATTACCCTGTAAACAAAATCCACTTTACTGCATCAGTCATTTTGTAGGCATCTGAAATGGTGGCATTTCCAATTTCTTGCTGAACATACATTTCACTTGGGGGCTATTTGTGAGTTATATAATTTATCTAACAAAATGACATCAAGCCTTATATATATAAATGTCACTGCTGCACTGTTACTGTTCCTAGCATCTGTATTTCAGCAACCCATACTGTAAGTGAAGAAACACATTACTAGAAAGACAGTAAGCATATATCAAATATATTAATATTAGTGCTCCATATAAAATCCAAAATTCTTGTTTACATGAAAATTAAACAATATACTGAATTAATTTTATTGAAATAAAATACATTAAGATAGGAAGGATGTACTGTAGATGGACAACATTTTTACTGTTTCTGTTTTCTATTGGTATAAAGAAAAACATATAGATAGGTTTTTAAAAAGAAAAGAGGAGTTTGAATGACGAATAAAACTTAAATGTTTATATATAATGTTATCATTCAATACACAAATACAATAATGGCCTATTTGCTAATAGATCTCTGGCCATGGGAATCATACCATGCACAATTGTCCCTGTCATTAAACTTATTATTAATGTAAACATGTCAATTATGCTTTATCTTCTGTTTGTTATAATCAACACTGTTATATATCTTGCACTTAAGATACGTTATGTTTTCAAAACCAAATTTAAGCTCACAATAAACATTTTGAGCACTAGTGGATACATTGTAAGATATTTAACCACATTCATATCATGTTAATCCTTCTAAATGTATATATTGGTTCTTCCATCATATTAAATATATCATGAAAATGTTGCCCTACAGATAAAAGAATACCTGTCCGAATGTATCACTATAGCAACAATTCTAAATAATACACTGCAAGCCTATCCATAACCAGATGGTGGAGCCAACACCACTGAATATGAATTTCAACAGAGTGCAAGACAAATACACAGAGTGGCTAAGTTTAAATTTAAAATATGGCTTTTTTTTGAAATTGCAGCTATCCTGTTGCGTTTCTGTGATTTGGCTGTTGATACAGGCTTAATGATACAATCAGTGTGGTATGATTTACATGCATAGTCTTATAACCAAGTCCATTTCCATTTAGAGTTTTTTTCCCCAGTAGCACAGTAACAGTTTTGAAGTCAATAAAGCATCTGAACTACCATTAAATGATAGTTTCACTTCTTCACATTCCCTTTCCCTTCTTCCTTGCTTCTGTTTAGAGGTTTGCCACTTTTAACATGGGGGGCTGAGTGAGTGAGTGAGTGAGTTTATATCTCCACATTTAATGACAAAGCTCAATATATTATAGATGGATATCCAGAAGGCTGGGGTTTGACTGGGGTACAATAGGTTTAACAGTGTCTTTTTATTCGCAGAAAGGTCATGCAGAAACAAATCTTTATTTACAATAGTCACAAGTGCTATCTCATGAATATTGTAATTCACATGTACTTTATGCTGCCATACCCACGAATGCATGTTGAAAATATAAAATAAACTGATAAACCCATTGTATTTCATTTTAGCTCCATGGACCATAGTGTCAATGATCTTTCTGTCTATGTCCTTCAGCAGAGTTTCTGGGACGCTGACCAAAGTAAAAACACAGGGACCAAGCTTATCATCTGTCTTGGGCACCAGAAGCCTTCTGGTTTAAATGATAGACATGTTTTCCAATAAAATATTTTAGCTTCCTTATGACTACCACTGTAGCCTATCTTTTTAACCCCTGTCACATCATATAGTTGCTTTCATGTCTGCATGGTACATTTGCTTTTGTGGCTATACCTGCACACACTTTCATCCAGTGTGTGTGTGTGTGTGTGTGTGTGTGTAGCATTCCAGCTATGTGTGCACATCTTTTCTTTTCTCCAGAAGTCTCTGTCTGCTTTCCCTACATTTGCTACCTTTCAGCCTTCTTTCTATGCCCTGTTAATTAGTCCCCATTTAAGTACCCTTCAGCTCATTCACTCCTACTGTGTAATCTGTCCTACTATGCATCTCCATCACCACCTTTTGTTTTCCAGTTTCTATTCTAATCTTGCATGTTATCACTTTTTCTCCTAGATTCTCCCCCTTTTTTCTTTCAACACATTTTTCCCCTTACATCTCCACTAACTTTACATTCTCTTTTAGATAATTCCTGAAGAAACATGTGGTTGAAATGTTGATTTTAACTCAATGTTCTATTTTCAGACTGTATTTAATATTACCTTTTTGTTTTGTTTTCCGCCCATACACTAATGCAGCACCTTGTTTTTTGTTATACGCATGAATTACAACTCTTTTGGAAGTTTATGAGCCAGACTGTAAATATCAGTTTTTCTGGCCTACTGCCATAAAAACTGATAAAAGCAAATGAATAAAAAATTAAAAAGTAGAAAAAACTTTCTAAATTAACTCAAATTAAGTAGATAAACTAACTAAATCATTTTCAAAATCTCATGTTGAATTGGTATTATAAGTTATTAACTACTTTTTGTTTATCTTTATAGATTTGTCTAAATTGGAAGCAAGAACAAAACAGTATAATCAAGCCTGTACTGTACTGTTGTACTCTTGCATCTACTGTCTATTTGTCTGTATATAAATGCATTGTTACTTGACTTGTGTAATGCACGTCCACCTTGTAAATGAGCTTGCTCAATGGTGTTCGCCTGGATAAATAAAGAATTTGATTGATTGATTGAGTATAATCAAACCCTTATTTTCATCTTTAGACTTTTGTGATATAAAAAAAGACTCATGTTCCTGCTTTAAAACTTATTACATGCCTAATTGAATATTATTGAGCTAGTTATGGCCACTGATTGGTTACTGGATCGATCATTAATGGACAGTTAATGACCAATCAGGATGTGACCATGTCATGAACAATCATCTTACATACTGTAACTGTTGTGTATTTCACTGCACAACCATCAGCTCAAGTTGCTGTTAACAACATTCTGTGTACTGTATTACATCTGCTTCAGATTTACTGCATAATGAAACTGGATCATCTCTTACACTTGAGCAACCATACCACTGCATTTCACTTCTTCTAATAAACATCCATGTGTATTTTTTTCTAAAAACCTGCAGATGTTTATTAGTGAAAGTGAAATGCATTGGAATGGATGCTTGAGTATAATGATGATTTGCTTTCCACATGTACTGTAGTAAACTGAAGCAGAAAGAATACAATCCATAAAATGCAATGGATTTCTCCCCAATAATAAGAAAGAAAAATAATATATATATATATATATATATATATATATAAAACCATGTGTTTGTTGTTTTAGAAATTGTTTAACTAGGAAAGGCACACTAAGCTGAAGCTTGTTTACTGGTGCAACCTGGGAGCACAAAGCAGTTAAGTGACTTGTTTAGGGCCACACAGTATGTACTCGGGGGCTGATGAGATTCAAACCCAGGTCTCCAGGTTTGCAGCTCAGTGCCCTTAACCACTATGCTATACTGCTTCCTTATTCAAACCCAGGTGTAACCACTGATCTCCCCATACCATGTGGCTGCACTACTTCAAGCCAGCTTGGTGGACGTGAACATTCATCATCATGATGTGACCTAATGATTTGCACCAAATGTAGGATGTCAGAAAGTTTGCGTGCCTGCTCCACCAGCTCCAGAATGAAAAACAAGAAAATAGTGAGTAAAATTCAAAAATTGTACTTTAATTATTCTTATAATGGCAATAACCATCTCCCTGGTGGTAATTTCCCAGGAATTAATGACCTTGTGCTGGGTGGTGGCTCTCGCCTGTGCCTTGGGTCACCCAACCCCCCACTCAGTTGTTAATCTACTGGACATGACCACCACTTCAATCATTATTGCTTAAATAAAAGCTTACTGACCGAATTCTATATTTATCACCTTTATTCCATATTTATTTATACTATTGAGGGACACAGCTTACTCTGTAGCCTGAATGGTTATCATTAGCAGTACAACATGCCTTGCTTACATGACCAGGCCATATGAATGACTGTTAACACATCATTACAATATAATGCAAGGCAGGAATGGAAGTAGTTTCAGTAAAAAAGAAAACAAATATAGCAAAATCTTCTTTGAACCTATGGTGCAGTAAAAAAGAATAAGTTGTTTAGTACATTTTTAAATGTAATATAGTATGCAGACACCTATTTACTTTTATTATTATTATTAATTATTATTAATAGTGGTAGTATTATATGTTCACTATGGATATCACCTTTGTTCTTTGATGATGGAGAAAAAAACATAAATGATAAAGTGTTAATTGGTGTTGAGAAATGTTTTATTATACTTGTAATATTGTGTGAAATGGCTGATTTTGCATTTATGACACTTTTGTAGAGTTGTGTCAAAATCTGTCATAATTTTTACAACATTTTTTATCCAAATGGTGCAGTTTTTCCCCTTACTGTTTTTTTTTAAAGGGAGTTCTTAAAACTATGTGATTTCTGCAGATATTACCATTTTACAAACTGTATATGTTTATCTCTTGGGACAAGATTTTCCAAAGGATTTGCCACAGCCGTTGGCCCCTATTTTCAAACCAGAAATGCATCTAAATCTGATAGACTACCATTCTGATGGCCTAACAGCATCTAAAGTTTGCTATCGAAAACAGATGCAGGTTTGAACATATAAACATATGAAGTAGTACAAAATGGATGAAGTGGTACTGATGACTGACCAAGCATGAAAAAGACCTAGGGGTAATCATATTGGATGACCTAAAGGAGTCCAGGCAGTGTAACGAGGTTAGTGGGATGCTGGGATGCATAGGAAGGGTATCATCAGCAGAAAGAGGTAGGTGTTGTTATCCTTTTATAGCTCACTGGATTGATCCCACCTTAAGTATTGTGTCCAGTTCTGGAGACCACATCTCTTGAAAGACATAGAGTGGAAATGGTCCAGAGGAGGGCAACTGAAATGGTGCTGGGTCTCCCTAAAGAGCCCTATAAGGACAGACTGAAAAACCTAAACATGTACACTCTGGAAAAGAGGAAGGAGGGGGTAGAGACATTTAACTACCTCACAGGAGTAAATAAGGTACAGGAGGACAGTATTTTTCTGAAAAAAGGTCCTCAAGAATGGTAGACCATTGATGCAACCACTACATTTGGATGCTACAATTAGGTCACCGAAAGAAGTGCAACAAGTGATAGGGCAATCTTGATTTTAGATTGCTGCTCACTGATACCGTCCTTTGTCCTGACACAATTTCTGCCCCGTCCAGGTCATGCCCACCCCAGAAAAGATTATATTTAGTTTTGGCAGGTGCATGGGAAAAAACCCCCAACAAAAGCTGACAGTTTCCCAGGAGGTCGCTTTGGCACTGTAACTGCTGGGAGATGTAATGCATGGTGCTGTAATGCCAGGCGGCATGTTGTCTGCACCATAATCGGTGTCAGCAACATGATTGTCACATCGGCATGGGTGAATCCTCAAGAACAAGGGGACATAATATGAAATTGGAAGAGGGTAGTTTCAGGAGAGATGTGAGGAAGTTCTTCTTCACAGAAAGAGTGGTGGATCCCTGAACAGTCTTCCAGAAAGGTGGTGAGGGTGAAAACATTGGTGGATTTTAAAAACATATGGGAGAGGTACAAGGGAATCATAGTGGATGGAAAGGGGGTGGGTAAAGAGCTATAGATCATGTGGGATCTGAAGTGAGAATGTAGGTAAGGAAAAATGGACAGACTGGGTGGGCCGAGCGACCCTTACCTGATATCAGATTCTATGTTTCTGTGCCAGCAGCAGAAGACCCAAATGGTCTATTACATCTCTTACTATGGATCTTATTTAAGATTGTGACATGTTGCTCCACCTCTTCACCTATCACCCTAAATTTCACCATGACATTATCTCACCCCTTTCTACCCCCCCAACTGATTAGTAATTGAGTAACCCCTCTGGTTGTGCACTGTACCCTGTCACCACTCTATCTGTGAAAAAGTGCTTCATGGTCTCCTCCTTGTACCATCCCCCTGCCAATTTGTTGCTGTGCCCTAGGGTGTTTTTCATTTTTGCTTATGCTACTAAGTTCACCGAGGTCAATCTTGTTTATACCTTTGATGTATTTGAAGGTTTTTATCATGTCCCTCCTCTTTTTCCTCTTCTGAAGTGAATACACTTTCAAGTTCACTAGCTCTGTTCATAAGGTGTGTTCTTTTACACTTGGATCATATTGATAACCATTTTCTGCACCCCTTCCAGCTGATTTATGTGCTTATTACGGTAAGGGTTCTAGTACTACACATACTACTCCAAGTGTGGTCACTGCATAGATCTGTACAGAGGCAGAATGACCTCCTTCCTCCTGCTAGTGAACCCACTTGATAAGCAACCAAGTATCATAGTCACCTTCAATGCCAGATTTTTGTACTATATTCTAGGTTTCAGGTTGCTTGTGACTACTATCTTCAGGTCCTTCTCCTCCTTTGAGACTGTGACTGTCACACATACAAGTCCGTACTTAACTTGGGCTCTTGCTCCATATGTGTATTATCTTGAACTTCTTTGCATTTACCTTTTGCCAGATTTTGGACTACATTTCCACTCTTCTCCCTGTGATCCCTGATGTCCTCCTCAGTCTCTGACCTCCTACAGAGCTAGGTGACATCTGCAAAGAGGCATATCTTGCCTTGGTGCTGTCTCATTGTTGTTAATAAACACATTGTACAGTACTAGATCAAGCACTGACTCCCTGAAGATCCTCACTAGTAAATTTCTTCAGCCCTGAGTCTCCCCCAAACAACACACACTGCATTCTCCCCCAGCCAGTTTTTTCACACACCTTGGCAATTTCTCCTCTACTCCACATCTGGCAGCATTTTGATCAACTGCTTATGTAGGACTGATTTGAAGGCATTGTTGAAGTGCAGGTACAGTATATCTACTACCTGACCCCTATCCACTGCTTTTAGTTACCGAACTGAAGAAGCTGATCAATTTGCTTGGCATGACCCCCTTGCCATAAACCCATGCTGTCTGTCATTCTGGAGCATGTTCACCTTAAAGAACTCAACAAACCTTTACTTGAGGATTATAGCCATCGGCTTACTGAAAGCTCATGTCAAGATGACTGGTGTATTGTTTCTCAGTTCCTATCTTGGCCTGCTCTTATGCAGGGCTACCACATCAACTGTCCTCTATTCATTACGGCACCATGCCTGTGTACAGAAAGCAGTTGAATAGGCCAGCCAGGGCTGATTGTACCAATTTTCTGCCACTAGTCATGACTTTTCATCATACACAGATGCAACCATTGAAAATAACAGCAGGGCTGCCTGGACACAAACAAGTGGATGCAGACACAGGTACACCATGAAATTGCATCTGTGTCTAACCCTTTTGAAAATCTCACCAGATTTTTTTAAAAGTGCAATTTCATCCAAAATTGCCAATTTCAAACACACTCTTCAATTTGTGCAAAACTGTGTAAAATTGGTACAATTTGAAAACAGTGTGCAAAACCGATTTTTCTAATTTCTCACAACATGAGTGTTAAAAAAGGTGTTCAATATCACATACTATTTAGGTGCCAGCAAGCATACCTTGTGGCACCTGTTGTAGGCATGCATACTCATTTCTGAATTTACTTAAGATCAGTGCTGCAGTCACTATTGAACAACTAGTTCTATGCTGCAGACAGTCAACCTACATGTGTTCCAGCTGTAGTTTGTGGTTTGTTTGTTTGTTTCAAAGGTTTTACCAGGAAAGACATACTGAGATGATGGCTGCTAATTTCCAGATGTGTTTGGGGTGGGGTTGGGGGGGATGCAAACAATAAGGTGAAAGATTATTAGTACATTATCAGATGTGCATCAACAATAGTCAATACCGAGTAATACATACATCAAGGTTCAAGATGCAATACATCACAGATGAGCAAACCAATAAATAGTACAGGAACAAATGCAATATATGGTATAGGGTAAACAGTTCCTCAATATGCCTAAGGTATACACCGTTGTGCTTTGTCAGTCACAGTGAAAGGGGATGGGTGAATGAAGGAGAATGTCGGCAAAGCAGAGGTACTGAAATAGTACTTCTGTCTTCACCAGGGAGAAAGACGGACCAGTGCCACTAGGGGGAAGGAGAAGAGGGGGCGTGAGGAGAACAGATGTTGTGATAAAGGTGGATAGGGTGAGGACAGGGCTACTAGCATTGAGGGTGAACAAATCCCCAGAACTAGATGGCATAAACCCAAGGGTGCTGAGGGAACTGGTGGAGGGGCTTGCAGATCAATTGGCTGGCCAGTTCAATAGTTCACTGGAGTCAAGAGTACTGAAGGACTGGGGAACAGCACATGTAGTGCCCCTCCATAAGAGTGGTCCCAAGACACCAGAACTGTAACTTGCTTTTACAGGGTTCTGATGGCACTTAGTGAAAAAAAAAAACAGTCTAGCATGGGGGCAGATATGTAGCCTGCTTTGCAGAGAGCCTTGTAGGCTCAGTACAAATCAGCTGACTCAACAGACATGGTGCTGAACCTAAGGGTTTCATTGCACAGGACCCAGTGCAAGCAGCAGACCTTTAAGGAACTGTGCTGGATATGTAGTGTAATATGATTCAGGCAGGGTCCTGAGGTCTCTACATGAAGCAAAAAACCTGTTGGGTAGGTCTAAATGCTGCCACCTGGTAGGTTGTTGGGGGGCAGTTAATTGGATCTCCATAATCTGGACTTAGAATGATAAAAAATGCATAAATTATGGGTGAGAGAAAAAGAAAAACACTGTACCAAAATCCCTAATGACCAAATAAGAAGACTGAAAAGTGAAGCCTGGTTTGTGAGGGGCTTGGTCTTTGCTCTGGACTCCCTCCCCTACACCGATAATAATTGGAACTGGCCTCCCACTGATCCCCAGGGCCAGGCATCAGCCTACCCCGTACTTCCTGCCAGTGAATTGGAGACCAGAAAAGATGTACCAGCCAATCGGATGCCACTACTCAAAGGCATCAATTTTTAAATCTAACACCATAATTGACTTTATACAAGTGGTAGGCACTCATTTTCTCCACTCTGAAAAGTGAAGCCAGTTTTATAAGGAACTCAGTCCTTACTCTGGGCCTCCTCCCCTACCATTAATCTTCACTGGCTATGCCCCCCCCCCACTGATCCCAGGGCCCAGCATCACACAGCCCCCGGACTGCCTCCTAGCCAATAGGAGACCAGCCGTACCCACCCCTCTCATATTAAAAGTGACATTAACTAGTGGTCTGGAACACAAAAGACTGCGTGCATAGGACATTGTTTGGAGTCTGCTAGGAGTCAGCCATGGAAGAAGCAAGTAGCCAGCCATGCTGCCTCCAGCTTCCCTGATTCCCACCAGCTTCTATGTTGTGACTCATGAGTACTCTGATGCAAGCACTAGTATCCTTAATCTCCAATGTTGCTGTATTACGTTAACTGGATTAATGTATCTGTAATTAAGCTAGTCTTACTGCTGCTGGTTATGTAACAGTACTCAGTTTTACTGTGCCTGTACTTCTTAATTCCACAGATGGTTTTCTGTCTCAACCTGCTTATTGCTAGTTCCCTGCCCAAATAACAGCAAACATGTCTGTGATGTCAGTTGTATTTTTAATGCTACCAAGCCACTATACTATGCTTATTAGTTACATTGTTAATTCCATGCTTGCTTGCTGCTTATTCTTGCTTCAATTTTGCCTGATGTTAAGGTCTACATTGTATTACCTGCTGGATATTGCTACCAAATTTCTACTAGATTTTGGAAACACCCTATCTAGATGGTCTGAGTTTACTGATTGACAAGTACAAGCATGTGCTGCTTTAAGTACCCTGCTACAGGTTTACGGCTGAAAGTGTTTTAAACTGTATATTACTAATTGCTGCCATCCTTATTTCTATAGCAGTATTGCTAACACCCTATCTGGGTAGTCTGAGTTTTCTGGTTACCAGGTATGAGCATGAGCTGCAGCTAAGTAGCCTGCTACAGTCTGACTACTGATAGTGTTTAAACTGTATATTTCTGGTTGCTGCCACCCCTTTTTCTACTGTAGTATTCCTAGCAGCTTAGCTGGGTGAACAGCATTTTGTGTTTAGCTGGTCAGTGACCTAACCTCTTTAACTTACTGGTTGCCATTACTCATCCTCTCTGCAAACATGTTCCTTGCATTAATACTGCTTCTGACCCGCATCGCTACCTGAACCTATAGTGCCATCTTAGATAAGGGAGACTATCTTACTTGGCCTAATGCTGATACCAATGCCTATTGATTCCACTCAACAACCCTACATTACACAAGCCCTTTAGCCATATGCCCCACCACACTGGACACCTAAACTTGGTGGCACATGGGGAGTGCTATGGGATCACCAGATGTGGCCGTGTCTCCAGGACCACACACCTGCCCTTCCTTCTTAGGAGAAAAAAAAGGGAGACTGAAGCACTACCTTAGTGCCTCTAGGGGCCTTACAATAATGCTACTCCTACTGCCCAGTACTGTCCATCCCAAGCCAGGCCTTGCTAGCTCTGGTCCAGACACTCACAGTCAAGTGCTACTGAATATAGCTTATCTAAATATCTGTAGTCCCCTACCTAAATTTTCTCAATTCAAAGCCTAGGTTGCATTACTGCAGCCAGACATTATATCCCTAACTGAAACGTGGCTCAATCCCAACATAGCTGATACCACTATTTAATTGCTAGGTTTCAATATCTTTATAGAGGAAAGAATATGTAAATGAGGTGGGGACTGACTTATCTACCTCAGATCTGATCTGCAAGTATCCAAAGTTAAAATCAAAGACATAACCAGGGAATGTGAATGCCTAGCAAGAAAACTATTGCTAGCGTGAGGCCACAAATCACTTGCCATCCTTTCTGTATACATCACACCTGAGTAAACAGAATTTGGGCATTGAGTCACTCACTCACCACTCACTCACTCACTCACTCACTCACTCTCTACTTCATGCATCTCAGCAAGAACTGGGAATACATTGTTATAGGTGACTTCAACATTAATTGGACTGCTAAGTCCAGCACATGTCATAGGAATAAGATCCCAAGTCTGTTTTTCACTAAAATGGTCACTGAGTACACCAAGACCAATTGTGAAACAGGCATTATGATACTACATGTCTGGGTACTGGTAACACATGCAGAGTGACTTAAAGTTGTCAGTGTTCTGCCATACCCCGGTGACCATTCCCTGGTGCAATGTCTGTGGGCAGTTAAAAAGCCAAGGATCTGCACTTATCACAATAACCAGGTCTTAAACAAAAAGAAGGTGCTTGGCCCAAATTATTTGGAGCTTCCTGGGTGGCATCACCAATACTGATTTGGCCCTTGAAATTTTTGTGTCTGAGTTCATGTGTTCCAGTGACAAATCTGAAACCTTCAAGAAATACAAGGTAAGAGGCATACCATCAAAATGGAGCACCCAGGAACTCCTAGCCTGCATGAGATTGTGGGGCAATCTGTGGGCAATGGCCAGAGAAACTGGATCATCTGTCCACCTGCAAAGTTATAAGGAAGCCTGCAATAAGTGTGCCAGTATGATCTGAAAGGCCAAATCTGACTTCTGTAAGGACCAGCAGACCAAGAACTGGAGCAATGGCAAAAAATTCTGGGACAACTTCTCAGAGTTCCTTGGCAAGGAAAATAAACTTTCATCTAAATTGCTCTTGGTTGAAGGTCTTGAGGTCCTTGGCCTCCCAAAATTGTTAATTATTTAAAATTTAGCCTTTATTGACATACTGTCTATCTTCCCTGGTGAGCCTGCCCAGGCTCCCTGCAGTGTGAAATGATGTTTCATACAGAATGATTTAAATGCCACATGTCATGTATATAAGGTGGAGTCATAAAATGACTATTTTGAAAATTTGGGGTCACAATTTAAAATATAAAATAATTCTTCAGAACCACTGTGTGTAGTGCCAGCCTCTATCCCAGTAGGTAGTGCTTTGTGGTCATGTGCCAGTCATCTGAGTTCAGGGGTGAGCTTAGTGAGCCAGCTGGATGGAATGAGGCTGGGGGGATGATGCTGTCATACAACACCAACCCCCACCCTGGGAAGGAAAAGTGTAGGGTTGCACACATTGACACTAGTGCCATAATATTATTTTTATTTGAATTTTGTTCACTGTGTAAACCCACTGAGCCTTGGGAGGCCCTTTTTCAGGGGTGACCCAGGATTAATTACTGAGAGAAGTTATAGACTGTCTAAATACAATAAGCAGTAGATAGAACTGGCAGTCATGCAACGCGTATGAATTAATTACAAAGCTACATTAAGATAACATTTCTCCTGGCATAAGCCCTGCAGCCCTGCACCCATGAATCTGCATCAGTGGCCATGTGGAAACATAGGGCCCAGATTGCCCAGCACTTCTGCAGTCAGCCAGACAGTCCCATGAATTCTTAACATCTATTGCCTCACTTCCATAGGTGGACGGAGTCTTCCTTTGGCACATCTAACAAGGAAGAGCACAGCACCCTCTGCCCCAAACAAAAATACAGGGACTCCCATGTAATTTTAATGACCCTTTATAAAAATAGGCATATACAAATAATATAACAGGCGGTGGCTGAAAAAATCACTAAAGTTTCACTTAGTCAATCTGTTAAGCTTCCTCAGAGCAATGAGGAAGTTCTGACAAAAGTGCTTTTTAAATATCATTGGTCATATATCACATGACAATATAGCCAATGGCAGGTAAACCTTGTGTTTCAAACAGATGTTAATGATATATCATACTTAACACTGCCAATGTCAAACATACAGAACACACACAACATATATAATCTATAATATATATAAGAATATAAAAATGCTGAGCTAATAAAAGCTAGTACAACAGAACTGGCAATCATGGGCCCCAACAATAAATGCTTTAGTCTAACAGATAGATATTTTATAGTCAGACATCCCTGGCCCAGGCACAAACATGTCATAAACTTCCTTCATAAAATTGCGCATATTTGATTATTTTATGTGTCTCCTTGGCATATACTAGGAAACACTCAGATTGTGCATCTAGGTATCAGTTTGCCTTATTGCCATTTATTTTGTGTGTTTTCCTGAGATACATCAGAAAACACTTGAAGTGTGCAACTGGATAACTTGAGACACACCAGGAAAAAATTAGAGCTTGCATTTGGATATTAGTTTGTCCTCTGCCACTTATTTCATGTGTTTCCCCTGAGACACATCAGGAAAGCACTTATAGTAAGCATTGGATATTAGCATGTCTCAAATAAAACTGATGCTTAAAATATTTAAAGCAGCAGAACTACCTAACCAGGAAGTGATCCATTATGACCATTGTACTGCCACAGAAAATATGGCAGCTGCTATTTAGTACTACTGCTGTCAATGCAGCAGGCAGCAGAAATGTAAACAAACACAAAAGGATAACTGAACAAATTATGGGGTGATAGTACATTGCCAGTGGGAAAGAGTACCAGGTACATGCTCAGCAGACCACAGGGGAATAAACAGTCGAAAGAGTGCAGATTTATTTTACATTGTACTGCTGCTTGGAATAATGCTGTTTAGCACTGGATAATCAAATATGAGCAGCTATTTTATGATGGAAGTTTATGACATGTTTGTGCCTGAGCTAGGGATGTCTGACTATAAAATATCTATTTTTTAGACTAATGTATTTATTGTTGGGGCCCATGATTGCCATTTATGTTGTACTAGCTTTTATTAGCTCAACGCTTTTATATTCTTATATATATTATACATGTTGTGTGTGTTATGTACATTTGTCATTGGCAGTGTTAAATATGATATATCATTTACATCTGTTTGAAATACAAGGCTTACCTGCCATTTCCTAGCTTGCCATGTGATGTATGATCAATGATATTTAAAGAGCACTTTTATCAGAATTCATCATCACTCTGAGGAAGCTTAGGAGTTTAACTAAGTGAAATGTTAGTGATTTTTTCAGCCACCACCATTATATTATTTGCATATGCGTATTTTTTTTCTAAAGGACCATTAAAATTACATGGTAATCCCTGTATTTTTGTTTGGGGAAGCTGGTGCTGTGTCCATTTTCATTTGTTTCTATTTTCATTATAGCACCGCTGCACATATCCTGGTGCTCAACTCACTTTAGTGACTGCTTTGGCACATCTGCATCTGTTCACACAGGTCCCAAAGGGAACAGGGTGAATGAGGATACAATTCCACTATCTCAAAAAGAAAGGAAATTCTTTACAAAGAAAACTGTGTTAATGTACCATTTAAGATTCAATGTAGCACCATAAAAGAAGGGAAATGTGGTCTCAGGGTTTCCAACCCTAACTCCCCACCCACCACAGCAAGCAGCAAAAAGAAATATCACACAAGCAACCACAGACAACCATCATCAGGTAAGACAAACAACATACAACTGTTTCCTGATGATACACATGCAGTATTGTACCACTGATGTGCTACATTTTATGGATTTTCATCTTTTACAGGGGTCAGTGTTTATGCTGCCATGCCTGTGTGTGTGTGATACAGCATGCATGAGAACCTGTGTCTGAAGAAGCACAGGCCTATGGGACCTGGGTGCACAGATGCAGATGTGCAGGGCCCCATGTGCCCTGTACCAAGGGAAGAGTCTGTATGCAGTTAAGTGCCACCAAAGTATTACATCTCTTGTGTGAACGGAACATTTTAATGTTGTAAATGTTTGTGGTGCACTTAAATGTGCAATAGGAAAATTATTTTAAGACAACCTCATGAACGTGGTCAATAGAATGCATTAAATCCTGCCCAGAAGGCTGTTATGCAGAGTGACAGCAAAATCACTTTTCTACCAGTACTTGAAAATTCCCATCATCCTTGTTCATGAGGTAAGGTCATGTAAACAGTATATTCAAAATCTGGCCTAAAATATTGAAAAACAGGCAAGTTATGAGTAAAAATATGCAAGACATTAAAATGTATGATATCTAAATGTTTTACAGATTTATGTGTCACACTTGGGAATCATGTTTCAACCTGAACTTGAAAATGCCTACTATCCTTGTTCATTAGGTACAGTCAATTAAACAGTATATACAAAATTTGGGACAAAAAATATTGTAAAACAGCCAATTTATTAATAAAAATATGTGAGGCACTAAAATATGTGCCACATAAATATTTGTTAACAATGTATGTGTCACACTTAAAAATCACCTTTTGACCTGTACTTGAAAATTCCCACCATTTCTGTTCATATGGTATGGTCATGTAAACAGTATACTCAAAATTTGGGACTACATATTGTAAAACATACAACTTAAGAGCAAACCTATGTGAAACACTAAAATGTGTGCTACATAAATATATGTGTCACAGATTTTTATGTTGCACTTCAAAATCACTTTTTGACCTGTACTTGAAAATTCCCACCATCTTTGTTCATGAGGTAAGGTCATGTAAACAGCATATTTGAAATTGGGATTAAATATTTTAAAACAGCCAAGTTATGAGTAAAAGTATGTGAGACACTAAAATGTGCAACAAATAAATTCATGTGTCCCAAATTTATGTGTTGCACTTCAAAATCACCTTTCAACCTGTGCTTGAAGATCCTCATCATTTTTGTTCATGTGGTGGCCGTGGAAACAGTAAATTCAAAATCTGGATCTTAAGTCATGCAAAACAACCAAGTTATGAGTAAAGGTATGTGAGACAATAGAATGTGTGACATAAATGTATATGTCATAAATTTATGTGTTTCACTTTTAAATCCCCATTCAGCCTGTGCTTGAACATTCCCACCATTTTTGTTGATGGGGTAGACTAATGTAAACAGTATATTAAAAATTTGCTACTAAAATGTTGTGAAAAGCCAAGTTATGAGTCAAAGTGTGTGAGGCAGTGCTAACCTACCAGTGCAGCGGTAGTGATACTGCTCATGACACTGATGACCTGGGTTCGGGACCAAGCCTGAAACATAGAGGACTGCCTGAGGAGTGGTTGGAAGAGCATAATAGGGACAGCGCACACCTCTGGGGTGGAAGGGTGAGCGATGACCAGTATTTGAGTGACACTCAATGGAGGCTGGAAGTACACCAAGCCATGGAACCACTAGTACTTAGAGTTGGCTGTGGCAGACATCTTCAGGACATGCGTGGTAACACACATGCCTGCACACTGATGTCATTGCACATCCCAGCCTCAGCGACTGACACAAAGGAAAACGCTGTGCAGCAGTGCAATATGACAGCTTCCACTCTCACGGAATGACGCTGGAATCATATAAGCCTGAATGGTGAATCATGGACTCTCCCTGAGAGTCTTGCCGTAGAAGGGAAGCTACAGGACTCTAGCTTGGGCAGTTCCTGGGAGAAATCAGTGGATCAGAGGAGGAAACAAAGCTGGGGTACGTGCCTTTCCTGCAATGCAGAGATAAGGAGAATTGAAAAAAAAAGGTATGTGAGATTATCAAAATCGTGCAACACAAAAATGTATGTGTCACACTTCAAAATCACATTTTGACTTGGTTCTTCAAAATTCCCAGCATCCTTGACCAGAAGGTATGGTCATGAAAATAGCCATATTATGATTAAAAGTATGTGAGGCACTAAAATGTGCAATACATACATTTATGTAATGCAAATGTATGTGTGAGACTTGAAAATCACCTTTTGACCTGTACTTGAACACTGCAACCATTAATGTTCATAAGGCTGGGCCATGTAAACAGTATATACAAAATCTGGGAATAAAATATTGTATAACGTCCAAGTTATGAGTAAAAGTATGAGAGACACTAAAATGTGCAACAGAAAAATTTGTGCAACACAATTTTTGTGTCTCACTTCAAAATCGCCCTTCAATCTGAACTTTAAAATTCTCACCATCCTTGTTCATGAAGTGCAGTTGGGTCATGTAAACAGTATATTCAAAATCTGGGATAAAGTATTGTAAAATGGTCAAACTGTGAGTAAAGCTATGTGAATTGTTATGTGTGTCTCAATTTTACTGTTGCACATTTAAGTGAAATACTAAAATATGCTACACATAATTTTATGTGTCAAACATTTATGTGTCACATTTAAATGTGTGACATAAAATTCTTGCCTCAAGACATATAAATCAGCCCTTTCAGTAAAAAGATAGCCAATGTCCCCAAAAGCTATTTCTGGTTCCTTTTGAGAGAAAAAAAACAAAACAACAGAATCTTGCTTTGCAGGTCCTGTTTAACGACATTCATGAGTCTTTTTTTTATTTTTTAATTTCTTTATATTTATGTATTTCAATTGCTTTTAAAAGTAAAACAAAAAAAAGATGGAGATCATCATGAATTATATTTTTTCTCAAAAACAATAAATCAAAAAGATTGTAAAAGGTAAATTTATCTTTCATATCAGAAACAAAAAAACTCTAAATTCATATTACTTTGGAACTGATTAATATTAGGTTCTATGTTAGATAGTACCCACAAGCAGCATGATTTTTAGATGTGAGAGAGACCACTGACTCTCTGCTGCCTCTCAAGCAGGCAGCACATCTCAATCTGATAGATGTAGAGCCAGTATAGTTAGAGTTGAGTAGGATGTTTAATGTTATACCCCAAATTGTGCACCTTAATAAATTCTGGAGGTGTTTAACAAAATTGCCCAACATGTGGCATGCATTGTCTCAGAGCAAGTTCTCATAACATAAGAAGTTTCATAAAGACTGCTTGCCTGGTTGTGGAGATATGTAATGTTTATTTTTATACAAAAGGAAAATTTATTTCTATACTTAAAGAACAACACTCTGTTATAATAAAAAGCTTAAAAACTCCTGATTTACACCAATTATGTTTTCATTTTATTATTTTGTAGTTATTTATTTTCTTTGCTTTCTCTTGCTGTTGACCTACTAAGTATTGTAGTTAATGCAGCAATTAGTTCACTAAGTTTTTCAAAATCTATCTAACTCTCCCCTACTAACCGTATAATTGCTGCATTTGACATCATAGTCTGTTATTTTGGTGAGAATTATGATCTCATAAAACCAAGGCACTGTGAGGTTAACAGGAGAAAGTCCATCAAAAAGTCTGTAAAGAAAACATTTGCCTACCAAGATGTTCAATAAATCTTGGAAAGGAACATTGAAAATTAACAAATGTATTTTCTAGTAAACTATAACAGCTGAAATGTCTTATTTATGAAACCACATGGTGAAGCTCATCTTTAATACACATTTATATGCTTTCTCCTACAGCCTAGATGGTACAGAACTTGTTCCCAAAACTTTTAGGGTAAAAGTGGCCTGGCCAAGGTAATGCCGTTCAAAGGGTTCATGAAAAAATATGAAATGATTCCACAGTTACAAGGATTAAATTTTTTTTCTGCAAATGCTCAATGGGGTTTTTGGATAACAAAACATCACAATGTGGAAGCGCTAAAGAAATGGTTCACTGCAGACAGTGTAGCAAGTCACCTTTTTTATTAATCCAAAATTACTTGGTGCTCAGCTTAACGTTTCACCTTATTAATTGGCTTCTTCAAGAGACACTGTACAAGTTCTATTTCTGTTACAAGAGAACACAAAGTATTGATTGGCTCTAGATTTATAATAATTTAAAGCTTGTTTTTTTTATCATTCTTTGGACGGTTTTTGGATAACCCTCTGATCCAAAATTAACATTTTCATGTTGCAAGATCATTTTGCTTTCACACCACTTGTAGTTGTTCCAACATGAAAAATAGTTTTTTTTTTTTTGTGTGTAGTGACAGCCACCAGTTTTTTTTTTTTTTTATTCTCCTCCCATCCCCGGTGTCCCCCTCCTTCCGACTGCACATACCCCAAAGCCCCCTTCCAGGATCTTCCCCTAGAGTGCCTTACCTCTTCTTCCTCCTTGCACAGTGGGGTCTGTCCTTCGGTGGGCTCGAGATGGGGCAGTCTTCATCTAGGGACACTGAGGACTGCCATTTTCCGCTGTTCTCCCACTTCTCCCACCCCCTGGGATGCCGGCACACAAGGACATACATCCTAGAGGGGTGACGTGCTAACACACACCTCCCTCAAGTGCCTAACAGCGTCCCCCCTCCCCGGACTCCAGTGACGGAGCTTCAACCCCCCAGAGCGCCGGTGCTCCCACCGGCATACTCGGGGTTGGGAATCCCCCCTCTGAGGGAGGAGAGCATCCATTGGGACGCTCGATCCTCCCTCACCCCCGGCCAACCCCCGACAACCCGAGTCCGTTCCCGAACCCGGGTCACCAGCGTGGTACGAGGTGTGGCGTCAAGCGCCTCAACCCTCAGTGCCACCGGGCCGGCAGGTTTTTTTTTTAATGAAAACCATGGAAAATACCTAAAGATTGTGTATTTCTAAACACACACACACCTGATTCTAGAATGAATGGGAACCCCCAATATCCTGGGTAACAGCTAAGTGAGAGGAGCCATGTGTGTATAGTACAAAACAGCATGCTGTCCTTTATATTGCATGCCATTCTTTCTAAAGAAAATAGGAATGCATGCAAAATCACCTTTTGGGCCAGATCTGAAAATGTTCACCTATCATGTTCATGCAGCCGGGTCCCAAAAAGGCCTGGTTGAAAATTTGGTGTAAAACATTGAAAAATGAAAAACTTGAGAAAAAAAATTCAAAATGAATTGAAATAGATTAACTAGACTTACCTTATTTTCTCATGTTGCAGTCACAGTTCCAGCAAGAGAACATCTTTCTAACTGGAGAGTGGGTCTGCCTTGTAGAACCATTTTGTGTGAGTGAGGGTGTGCGGGGGCCAGGGATATGGAGTGGTGGTTGCTGAGTGGGGGAGGTCAGGGTGGGTCGGATGGAAGGCCAAAGTTGACAAGGGATCATTTTCCTCTTTACAGGTCTATTAATAAAAATTAAAAATAAATAAAAATGAGGAACCATTTTTCCTCTTTTCCAGATCCAGACCTGACATTGGGGATTATGCACCACAGTGTTGGCTTTTACTACACAGTGGCACAAGGGGTGGGCATCACAGTGTTGCCACCTATCCATTGAGGATGGTGGATGATCTGGAGATGAGGGGGCTGGTCAAGCATTACTGATGGTGGGAATTCCAGTCCACATTTCTATTGTGTTACCTAGTAGTTCAGTCAGTGAAGGATGAAGGAGGAGTCTGACTGAGTTGGGAAGGGGAGAGACTATAACGAATAAAACAGAATCAGGACAATTAAGAAATGCTATATGAGCTGGGAGGAAGAGGAATTATGTAAAACAAACAGAATCAGGACAATGAGGAAGGGCTAGCTGAGATGGGAGGGGAAGTGATTATGAAAATTAATTTTTCCTTGAGTGTGAGCCAACAAAGGAATTCCCCTGTCACACCACTTCATGACTGATGATAATTCTCAGTTCATAACATGATAAATGGCTCTTCTTCTAAGCTGAGCACTCAGGATTTTGGGGAGTCCAAAAAGGGTATATGTGGCACTCATTTTTAACAAACACCATAATCTAGCTTAATGGATACAGCTAGGTTCAGATGTTAGTTTTTTTTTAAAACATAATTTTTAGATATTGTCCATGTTTTTAATAATAATAAAAAAAAGATGGCAGCCATTGCAGCCCAAACAACTGGTTTCCGTGTCATTACAACAAAGTGGTCTCGCAACACCAACATTTTCAGGTTGTGTCAGAGGGTTATCCAGAAATCCTACTGAGCATACTCAGAAAAAATAAATTAAATTCTTATAACTCTGGAAACAATTAATATTTTTCCACAAAAGGCCCTACTTGGCATAGGCTACTTCTACCATTACTTTGAAAAATAAAATATGTACTGTACCAGCTAGGCTGTACAGTATGTGATAACAAAAAATACATGTAATATGTATAGGAAAAAATGTTACTTTTAATTCAAGATCAACATTCTCATTCTCATAAAACCACACAAGTTACTGCCATGAGCCTTGTCACATCATAAGAACATGCCTTTTAGACCTTTTGGGGCAATTTAATTAAATGCCAGCAAGATTAATAAGGTGCAAAAATTAGGGTTTAATATTATACATTCCACTCAATCCTACCTATACCACTGCTACTGTACTAGTATTATATCTATTTTCCCAGGGGAGTGCACACTACATATGGTGGTGCTCAAGAAGAAATCAAAGTCAATCTTCACAAAATTCTGGCACTCACCACCTCTTCTATTGATTGGACGACAGACAGCTTGAACTGTTAAAAAATCTTTATTCAGACAATACACATCCTGCCTGATGTGTTTCAGACATAAAATGCCCTTTATCAAAGGTTGGAGAATTCACTACAAACACTTTCTTAAATAGTAATTAAAAATCATAAGACCATTACGATGTCAGTCAGATCCTAATGTCATTGATTACAATTATATTTCAAAGTGTGACCGCATTTATATACACATGCTATCACATTTTGAAATATAATTTTAACCAATGAAATTAGGATACAACAGTGATGTCCTAATGGTCACATGACTTTTAATTACTGTTTAAGAAAGTGTTTGTAATGAATTTTCCAGCCTTTCATAAAGGGCATTTTATGTCCACAATGCATCAGGCAGGATGCATGTTGTCTGAATAAAGATTTTTTAACAGTTCAAGCTGTGTGGGGTTATATCAATAGAAGAGGTGGTGAGTGCCAGATCTTTACGAAAATATCTATATCTATCTATCTATCTATCTATCTATCTATCTATCTATCTATCTATCTTATACAAGTGTGGTCACAGCGGTGTATTAAGGTTCAACTGTCACGTCATCCAAAGTAACTTTGCAACTATTTGACTGATTGACAAGAAATTGTGCATGCCCTTTTGGGGACCAAAGATCTCTTTATGTGGCATATTTTGTTCCTGTCAGATGTGTGGCTGCAGAGATATGCAGCATCAAAAAATGTGAACATTATCGTTTTTTGTCAAATTCTTTGTCACATTGCTGCACAAATACAGCTTGGGGTTTTGGTCTGAAATTTTTAGGCCATATATGTCTTGGATCACAAATGTGCCTTTTGTAGGTTTGGTGAAAAAAATATTAATACATACAAAAGTTATTAAATTTTAAAGTTTCCCATTATTTCCTGTGGGACAATTTTGATGTGAGGCTTGAAACAGTATTCTATTATCTCGAAACAGGACTCTTGATCGCAAAACAGGATTCGTGATCATGAAACAGGATTGCCGATCGCAATTTGAGAAAAAAGAAATTTTATATAGCTGTCTCTTTGACACCTCATAGCAAAGAAACAATTTGAAATTTTGGACTGAAATTTTCAGGTTAGAAGGGGCTTGCCCCACATATATGCCTTTTGCTGGTTCAATGCAAATATATGACTTTGCTCTGAAGCTTTGCTGCTTTACATTTTGATTAATTCCACATAGGATAATATTGTAATGTGAGTTGTACACAAGCATTTCTTTGTCACTTCATGCATGGGAGTGCAAGCCCTGAGGACTCTGCACAGCCACACAGAAATATGGATACTATGAAGGATTGATACATGGATGGGCCCTGTGCTCCCACATGCAAATACAGATGCTATTAATGAGTAATGCAGGGATTTCAGTTCAGGGCCCAGAGAGTCCTACACTCCCAAAGAGAAATACAGATACTAGTAAGGACTGATGGATGAATAGCTATGGGACCTGCACTCCCATGCACAAATACACAAAGGAGCATGGCATGATGGGAGTGCAGGGCCCTGCACTCACACAGGGAAATAAGTATACAATTTCTTACAAAAATTATGGAGGAGGTTTATGGTTAGGGTTAAGGGAAATGTGTACATTCAGGAAAGCTTAGCAGGGGGAGTTGGCACCCTCCACTTTATGTGGCATGATCCACAGAGTAACATATATGTTGCCTGACATTTAACTCCTGGTAGTTTAGGAATTAGGGTTACTATTATATTTAAGGGAAATGTGTGCATTCAGGAAAGGGTAAGATGGGGGCCTTTACCCCTCAAGTCTATGGGCCCCCACCACAAACAGTATCATACATTAAATTTGGGTTTACACTTAACTCCAAGCAGTTTAGGAATTATGGGTAAAAAATGAGGCATGGTGTTTTTAGGGCATAACACAGTCAGTTTTCAATGGAGTTGTCTGAAACCTGGTGAGCATGTAGCCCAAGAGGAGTTACGTGTGTGAAGTTCAGTGAAGATTGAATTCTGCATTTTTGCCATGTTTAATTTTTGAGTTTCACTTGAAATTTTGCATGTACTTTTGAGGACCAAATATCTCTTGATATGACAGGTTTTATTCCAGTCAGATGTGAGGGTGCGGACATATGCAGTGTCAAAAAATGTGAAAATTACCACTTTTTGTTTAATTCTCTGTCACACTGCTGCACAAAAATGGCTTAGGATTTTGGTCTGAAAGTTTCAGAGTATATAGACCATGGGTCACAGATGTGCCTTTTAAAGGTTTGGTGAAAAAATATTAATCTGTTAAAAAGTTATAACATTTCTAAGTTTGCACTTTGAGGGTTTACACTTAACTCCCAGTGGTTTAGTAATTATGAGTAAAAATCTGGTTTCTGGTTTTTAGGGCATAACTCCATCAATTTTCAAGGGATTTGTCTGAAACTTGGTGAGTACACATGTGCACGACATTTGGTGAAGACTTGACCATGAATTCTGCATTTGACACAATGTTTAATTTTGGTGGAAATATATGGGGGCTATGGGAACCCTGTGATGACTGTCCTTGGTATGATGTGTTAACGCTGTAGTACTCAGTGACATCTTCATTTTATATATACAGTTAACTCCAAATATTAAGCAAGCTATGGCCTGTTAAAGTTTTAATGTTATTCTATAGGACTTTCTGTGCTTGTGTGGGTTCAGGTTAGGGTTAGGTTATATATCTGCTCACCCTATTCTCTTATTGTGTACCCATTTTAGCTTACTCTTGGAATGGGGTGAGCATTAGGGTTTGCAAACCCAAGGCACACCAGTCACACCTGTTCCTGAATGCAGGTTGGGGTGGGGTGTTAATGTTGGAAACTGAGGATGGGAGTGGGGTCCCTAAGATGTCATTTCCCTACTTTTGATGCCTGAACCCTAATGGTCCATTAATAACATTTTTTGCAGAGAATTTTATATATATATATATACTGTATATACACATATGTGTGTGTATACATATATATATATATAGTGGTACAGTTAACTTCAAATATTCAGCGAGCTATGACCTGTGACAGCTCTAATGTTATTCTGTAGGAATGTTTGAATTCACTTGGGTTTGGGTTAGAGTTATGTTATATATCTGTTGGAGTTAATGGGGAGCACATATCTGATATTGTTCAGGCAGCCAAGATACACCTTCTGTTGTGTGTGCTCCCCTTAAATATAACTTGTTCTGGAGTTAGGTTAGGGTTAGGTTATGTATCTGCTGGAGTTAATTGTGGGAATATATGTGATATTTTCAGTGTGCCGAGTTACACTTTCTGTCAAGTGTGCCCCTCATTAAATATTATTTGTTCTGGTGTTAGCATTAGGGCTTGAGTGCGGGTTAGGTTATATGTCTGTTGGAGTTAAGGGAAGGCACATACCTGATATTGTTCAGAGTGCCAAGGTACACCTTCTGTCATGTGTGTCCCCTTAAATATTACTTTTTGTGGAGTTAGGTTAGAGTTAGGTAATGTGTCTGTTGGAGTTAATGGGGGAATATATTTGATATTGTTCAGGGTGCTGAGGTATACATTCTGTCTTGAGTGCCCCCCATTAAATATTACTTGTTCTAGAGTTAGGATTAGATACTGCTCTTCATCTTAGTGCTACTTTCTCTGACATAGGGTACAAATACTGTTAAGGATTGATGCATGGATGGGAGCACAGGGTCCAGAGGCCCCTGCACTCCCACACACAAATACGGATACTATTATGAAGTAATGCATGGTTGGTAGCACTGGGCCCTCTCAAAAAGAAATGCAGATGCTACTAGGGACTGATGCATGGGTAGCAGCACAGGGCCCATGGGTGCCCTGCAGTCTCACACACAAAAATGCAGAGGAATAGGAGTGATGGTAGCAGTCCCATACAGAAATAAGGATACAATTATATTCGTTTTAAAAATTATGGAGGGTTGTGAGTGCAGGGCCCTCTTTCCCACTAGCAAATAAGCCTTTGATTATATTTTCTCAAAAAGTAAGGAAATTATCTCATTTTTTTTAATGTGCCATTAGGGTTCCTTATGAATATGCTTTTCCAAAAAGTAGGGAAATTCTCTGCAAAAAAACTTTGTTAATGGACTATTAGGGTGCCAGAGTGAAAAGTAGGGGAATGACTATTTAGCATTCCCAACACTTAGACCCCATCCCACCCTCAGTTTCCAACTGTAAGACACCACCTTCACTCTGCATGGAGGAACAGGTGGGGCCAGTGAGCCTTGTGGTTATGAATACTAATGCTCACCCCATTCTCTTATACTGTACCATTTTAGCTTATTACTATTAGAATGGGGTGAGCATTAGGGTTTGCAAGATGAAAAATGTCTATAAAGCAGACTATACATCAATAAACAAATATCTCAAGGATTGGGACTGGGCCACTGATTTCACAAACTGCAACCTAAGGATTATCTGGTTTGAAATCCAAAACAAAATACAACATTTCATTAACCAATGGGTACCATGTGGACAAAAACATAAAAATAATATGAGAACCCCCTTATGTTGGAATAAGAACATAAAACATAATTTAATCAGGAAACAAAAATTGTAAAAAAAAATATAAAAAAACAACCTACAGTTGCAAACAGGTCATTATACAAAAAACAGTGAACAAAAATAAAACTGTATTTAGGAACTCAAAAAAACACCTCAAAGAAAAATTTGCCACATCTGTTAAAGACAACAAAAAAATGTTTTTTAACTACATTGGATCACTGAAAAAAAAACAGTCCAACTATTGGTCCACTAAGCACAATTAATGGAGTTATTACTGATGAGGTTGAAATGGCAATAGAACTTAATAAATACTTCATCAGCATGTTTAACCCCCAAATCTCTACACTTTCACTATGTATAGAGCCCTCGTGCACAATTAAACATTTCAGCCAAGAGTAAGTAATGGATGAATGGATACTATAAAGATAATAAAACCTAATGGTTCTGTGGGACCTGATGGAATTCCTCTTATTATCATAAAAATTACTGCATCTCAGCTTGTAGGCCCTTTAATTGCTATGTTTAACACCTCTCTCACCACAGGAACTATCATTCCAATATGGAACCAGGCAACAGTGATCCCCTTGTCTAAAAATGGCAGCAGAAATTTAATGCAGAATTATCAACCTATAAGGTGTGTGCTAACAGATTACTGCTGTAATCTTCTGATTCAAATTGTCTTTTGCAAGGTATATTTTCTGTTACTGCTTTATTTTTCTCTGTAGCAAAGTGTTTCTTACAGGGTATATCTTCTGTGAAATTATTACAGGTGGTGCTTAAATTTGTGACTTATCATTAGGCTAAGCAAAATTACATTTGCCCCTATTTTATTTATTTTTTGCTGAAAAGGCTTTTGTCTCAGAGGTGTTGCAGTCTCCTTCTCATATTGAAGGAGCTAATTGCTTGTGTGTATCTGGGGGAAGCTGGCAAACTGCCAGCAACTTCCAACAGAAAGAAGGGTTAAAAGGTCAGGTTAGTTGATATCTTGGAGGTGGAAGAATTGGTTTGCTGGCCAAGGAACCTAGCTTCACCTGAGCTCTTTCCTTCTATCTTGCTTGAAAGGACAGAACAAAGAACCTTACCAGATTAAGGGAAAGGATTAAGACTTCTTTTGACTATGCAGATTTACTGTGTGTTGTTGTTTTTATTTTTCAGTCACAGGGATTGCTACTGTTTGTTGCTAACATTGTATTGCTTTATTTTTCTATGATTCAAATTGCTGTTGCTGGGTATACCTTCTGCTGCTTTATTACAAGGAATGCCTACAGGTATGTGCTAACAGATTACTGCTGTAATCTTCTGATTCAAATTGTCTTTTGCAAGGTATATCTTCTGTTACTGCATTATTTTTCTCTGTAGCAAAGTGTTTCTTACAGGGTATATCTTCTGTGAAATTATTACAGGTGGTGCTTAAATTTGTGACATCATTAGGCTAAGCAAAATTACTGTTTGCCCCTATTTTATTCATTTTTTGCTGAAAAGGCTTTTGTCTCAAAGGCGTTGCAGCCTCCTTCTCACACTGAAGGAGCTAATTTCTTTCCTCCCACAGCTCTTCCAGGGGATTAGGTGTGTATCTGGGGGGTGAAGCTGGCAAACTGCTAGCAACTTCCAATGGAAAAAAGAGTTAAAAGGTCAGGTTAGTTGATATCTTGGAGGTGGAAGACTTGGCTTGCTGGCCAAGGAACCTAGCTTCACCTGAGCTCTTTCCTTCTAGCTTGCTTGAAACGACAGAACAAAGAACCTTACCAGAGTAAGGGAAAGGATTAAGACTTCTTTTGGCTAGGCAGATTTACTGTGTCGTCGTTTTTATTTTTTACTCAGAGGGATTGTTACTGTTTGTTGCTAATATTTTATTGCTTTATTTTTCTCTGATTCAAATTGCTGTTGTTGAGTATACCTTCTGTTGCATTATTACAAGGTATGCCTACAGGTGTGTGCCCACAGATTACTGCTGTAATCGTCTGATTCAAATTGTCTTTTGCAATGTATATCTTCTGTTACTGCTTTATTTTTCTCTGTAGCAAAGTGTTTCTTACAGGGTATATCTTCTGTGAAATTATTACAGGTAGTATTGATTCTGTTTTTGGGCTGGACTTTTCTTAGTTTAAACTTTAATTTGTCAGGGAGGAACTGTAGCTGGGAGATATTTCCAGTCAGTTGTGGCTAGACCTGTTACTTAGCCTTTGTGAAATAGGTGTCTGAAAGGAAGGAAGGCAATCCCCGGAGTGGAGGGTAAGAGTTGTAGGTGATTGTTTCTGGATGGCATAGGTTTACTCCCACCCAGCCTTCTGCTCACCCCACCCGCCCCAAGTGCATAACTTCCTTTATAGCAGAGGCTAGGACATCACTTCCTCAAACCTGCTAACAACATACACCTGCTCATATCCTTAAAGGCACAGCACACTGAATAGGGGGTAGAGACACTCACAAGCTTGCACACACTAAAACAAGAATAAAAACAAAAAAGCATCTGTAACTGGAAGGGACACAGACATACGGGGAGTGGTGCAATGCACTGGCTGTGGAGCAGCAGTCTTGCGGGAGACATTCTGGAGACTGTGTTGCTGCCCTATTTCCAGGCACCTCTCTTCTGAGGGAGGATGTTGTTCATCTCCATGCTGACCTGGCAAGGATTTGGGAAACCTGCTCCCCCCACCCAGGGACCACCCAGGCCTCCGCCACTACCTCAGAGGTTGCCAAGAAAGAGTGGTTGGATGATGGTGGGCTCAGGGAGGGTGATGGTGGTGGAACAGAGGCACATCCCTCCAGTTGTGCCTCTCCACAATTCATTCACCACTCTGGTGAAGCATGGTTCCTCTATGGAGGCACCTGCAGTGGAGACCAAGGAGGATGCTGGGAACCTCCACAATGGAGACCCACAGGAGGGTGGCCCAGGACCCCACAGGGGGAAGGAAACAACTCCTGGTGGAGACTTAATTGTTAGGGGGTTAGAACTGGGAGAGGGAGGGGAAAGGGAGGTAAGGTGCCTGCTTGGCACCAAGGCTTGGAGGGACAAGAAATGAATCCTCAGGATCATGGGAGCAGCAGCAAGGGGGAGGGGGCTGGATGTCATTATCCACCTAGGGACAAGTGACCTGGCTGATAATGGGATCAGAGCAGTGAAACAGGAGTTTGCGGAGTTGGGTAGGGGCCTTAGACATGTAGCACATACAGTAACTTTCCCAGAAGTACTACCTGTCTATGGCATGGATGAGGCTAGGGCACTCCGCACCAGGGGTTTCAATGACTGTTTGAAAAGCTGGTGCAGTGCTCAGGGATTTGGCTTCATTGGGGACTGGGGCTCTACCTGGAGGGATGCAGACCTATACAGGTGTGATGATCTGTATCTATCCTGGAGGGGAACCAGGATCCTAGGGGATAGTTTTAAATGCTTTGGTGGCAGGCATTTAAACTAGCCAACATAGGAGGCACTGAAGAGGAGAAAGGAAATCCTAGCCCCCCAAAAATCAGGGTAATTAGTGAGGTAAACACCAAAATACAGCAGTCAATAGGGAGAAGGACTGGGGTAAATGGAGAAAAAGACAAAGGCAGTAGGGACAGGGATGGGGCAAAAAGAAATAAAGCTATAAAAAATGTAGGGTAATGTGTACCAATGTCCACAGTCTAGGTAAAAAAGCTCCCTGAAATGGTGGCCTTGATGGAAGAGGGATACCTGGATATTGTGGCAGTCACAGAAACATGGTACACAGAGAACTATGACTGGGATGTCAGCATACCAGGGTACACAATCTACAGGAGGGACAGGGAGGGAAGAAGAGGAGGAGGAGTAGTAGCTCTCTATGTAAGGGAAGGGATCAAAGCAACAGAACTAAAGGGTAAACAGGGAGGAGAGGAGGCACTGTGGGTCACCCTGGAGACTGGAAATGGCTCCACAATCCTCACAAGGGTTGTATACAGACCCCCATCTCAGGAGGAGGAAATGGACAAGGAAATGATAGAAGGCATCCTTGGGATGACAGAGAAAGGGGAGATATTGCTGATGGGGGACCTGAATATGCCAGATGTTGACTGGAGCACCTTTGCTGCAGCCACATCCAAGAGCAGGGCCATTCTCGATGCCCTACAGGAGGCATACCTCAGACAGCTACTTTTGGAACCCACTTGGGAGAAAGCAATCTTAGACCTGGTACTCTTAAATGGGGACAGAGAGAGGATCACTGATCTTGAAGTGGGTAGCCATCTGGGAACAAGCGACCACCAAACAGTGTGGTTCATGATAAACTTAGCTGTAGACTCAAGCCACACAAAAGTGAAGGTACTGGACTTCAGGAGGGCTGATTTTGTCAAAATGGGAGAGTGCCTCAGAAAAGCACTAGCTAACAGGCAAGAAGGTGGGGTGGAGCAACAATGGGGAAACATCAAAACCACCATCACAGAGGCAACAAGCCTTTGTGTGAAGCAAATAAACAAATCAAAATGAAAGAAAAAACACTACGGTTCTCAAAAGAAGTGGCGGGAAAGGTAAGGGGGAAAATAATATCATTCAGGAAGTATAAGGAAACACAGAAGGAGCAGGACAGAGAACTGTACCAGTTAAAGTAGAAGGAAGCGGGTAAGGCAGTCAGAAGAGCAAAGACCCAAACCGAGGAAAAGATAGCCAACTCGGTTAAGAAGGGGGATAAAACATTTTATAGATACATTAGGGAGCAAAGAAAGACTAAGGCAGGGATACTGAGGCTGAACAAAGAGGAAGATGGTTGGGCAGAGAGTGACAGTGAAAAAGCAGGGATACTGAATGAATTCTTCTGCTCAGTATTCACAATGGCAAAGCAGGCTGAAATACCTACTTCAGTCAATAGAAGCACTCGGGGTTGATATTAGTCTTTTAACAGAAGAAAGGGTTCTGAAAGAACTCTTAAAATTGAAGGTTGATAAAGTAATGGTGCCCAATGGGATTCACCCCAGAATTCTAAAGGAACTAAGGGAAGAACTAGTAACACCACTGACTACCTTTTTAATAAATCATGGGAGGATGGTGTGGTACCTGAGGACTGGAGGAGGGCGGATGTGATTCCCCTTCACAAAAGTGGGAGCAAGACAGAGGCAGGAAACTACAGACCTGTCAGTTTGACCTCAGTGGTAGGGAAAATTATGGAATCAATTCTGAAGGAAAGAATTGTTGAGTACCTAGAGGCAAGTGGGGCAAAGGACCCAAGGCAGCATGTATTCACAGTGGGAATGTCATGTCAGACAAATCTAATTGATTTCTTTGACTGTGTAACAAAAGCAGTAGACCAGGGAGGGGCTGTGGACATGGTCTACCTAGACTTTAGCAAGGCATTTGACACAGTCCCGCACAAAAGATTAATAAACAGATTAGGCAGTCTGGGAGTGTGTCCCAGGGTGGTAGCCTGTGTAAAACACTGGTTGGACAACAGGACACAGTGGGTAATAGTAAATGTAGTCCACAGTGAAGAAAGGATAGTTTCTAGTGGGGTACCGCAGGGTTCAGTACTGGGGCCAGTCCTTTTTAATGTCTTTATAAGTGACATTGCAGAGGGACTGGAAGGGAAAGTATGTCTCTTTGCAGATGACACAAAGATCTGCAACAGGGTTGATACACAAGGTGGGGTGGAAAGGATGAAAAGAGACTTGGCAAGGTTAGAGGAATGGTCAAATGTGTGGCAGCTTAGATTCAATGTAAAGAAGTGCAAAGTAATGCACCTGGGAAACAAAAATCCAGGGGAAGAGTACACAATGGGGGGGTGGGATGCTGACAGAAACAAAAATGGAAAGGGACCTGGGGGTGGTCTTATCAGATGACCTAAAGGTGGGTCAGCAATGTGAGAAGGCAGTAAGGAGGGCTGGGGGGATACTGGGATGCATAGGAAGAGGCATCACCAGTAGAAAAAAGGAAGTTGTTGGCCCTCTGTACAAACAGTTGGTAAGACCACATCTGGAGTACTGTGTACAGTTCTGGAGACCCCCATCTCCGCAAAGACATAGACAGGGTGGAGGCTGTCCAGAGGAGGGCAACCAACATGATGCAGGATCTACATCAAAAGACATATGAAGAAAGACTAAAGGAACTAAAGATGTATAGCCTTGAGGAAAGGAAAGACATGATAGAAACTTTCAAATACCTCAAGGGAATCAACAAAGTCCAAGAGGGTAGTATCTTTCAGAAAAAGAGATGTGAAAAACATGGGGGCACAATTTGAAGATAGAGGGGGGATGGCTCAGAAGTAATGTGAGGAAGTATTTCTTCACAGAGAGGGTTGTGGATACATAGAACAGCCTTCCTGAGGATGTCATAGAGTCAAAAGCAGTGGGGGAATTCAAGAATGCATGGGACAGACATAAAGCAATTCTAGTGGGGGGTAGGAGGAGGTAGGCTGTTGGTTAACTAGGATCTGCAGCTGATCTGTTAGGTAGGGAAATGGGCAGACTAGGTGGGCCAAGCAATCCTTATCTGCCATCACATTCTATGTTTCTATGGTTAGCCTGACAACCGTCTTCTGCAAACTAATGGAGAGACTATTAAAAAATAGAATAACTGAACATCTAGCAGATGTAGAGCAAATAGAGCTTACCCAACATGGGTTTGTAAGGGCCAGATCACGTCGAACAAACCTCTTAAACTTTTTCAAGGTGGTAAGTGAAGCTCTAGACAAAGGCTCATCCATCGATGTGATTTTTTTGATTTCTCGAAAGCCTTCAATTCAGTGTCACATAATATACTTATTAAACAGCTGAAAATGGCAAGGTTACATCCATTAATAATAAATTGAATTGATTCTTGGCTGAAAAATCATACACAACAAGTTTCATTAAAAGGACACCTATCAACTTGGGGTCCTGTTACTAGCAGTGTCCCTCAAGGATACGCACTGTGGCCAGTACTCTTTAACATATTGATATCCTCCATGCTCCCCCTTAACAAACATTGTTGGATGGTCAAGTACGCCAATGATTGTAAACGTGGAGGCATTATAACAATCCCAGATTCAGCTCTCAAAATTCAAAAAAATCTCACACATCTTGAAAAATGGTCTGTTGAAAATGAAATATTATTTAATGCACACAAATTCAAGGTAATGCTCCTGAGGAAAAACAACCCATGTTATACTTATAAATTAAATAACACAAATTTACGAACAACAGAAAATGAAAAAGACCTATAAGTCACCATTCCTAACTATTTTTCTTTTGAAATACACACCACAAATATTGTAAAAAAGGGAATCAAATACTGGGTTGTATACTGTGAAACATTAAAAGCAGAAATGAAAGAGTAATAGTCTCCCTTTAGTCCAGTCTCATTAGACCACACCTAGAATATTGATCATCAGTGTACGCAACAAAACTGGTAAGAGGAAACAAACTAATTGAAAAAGTTAATTGAAAAGCTACTACAAAAATGAAATCTGTAAGTAGACTAGATTATAGCACAAGATTTAAAAAACTAGGTCTCTACTTAGTGCAGTACAGGGGAATGAGGGGTGATCTATGCTTAGCATATAAAGCAATAAACAACGAGTCAATACTAGAAACCATTGGATTATATAAAAATCCTTCCAAAACCAATACTAGATCACATGATAAGAAACTAAAGGGTGGTCAAAATAAATCCAACAAGAGGAAACATTGGTATACACAAAGGGTTATATCTACATGGAATGCCCTTCCTAAAATCATTGTTGAAAGCTACACAATTAATACTTTTAAAAATAGATTAGATATACACATGGAAAATAAAAAATTTCAGTTCCACCAATAAAAATGGTGGCGAGTTCATAAAAGGCAACACTGCCTACCAAACTCGTAAATTACCCATGATCCTATGATCTACAAATCACAGCAGTCACGCCTGTTCCTGCATGCAGAGTGGGGGAGGTGTCTTACAGTTGGAAACTGAGGGTGGGGGTGGGGTCTTAGGGTTGGGATCCCTAAGATGTAATTTTCCTTCCTTTGATGCTGGAACCATAATGGTCCATTAACAAAGTTTTTTTGCAGAGAATATCTATATGTATATCTGTATCTGCATCTATAGGTATATCTACATCTACATCTATTTTTATATTTATATAGTGCTCCCTGCTTTTTCCATCCCCCATATCCATAATCTTCACTTAATGCTAATGTGAGCTCCTGTCCCATATACAAGAAATGTTATCTCCCTATTTGACCGCCACCCTCTATTATCCACCACTCTCTTTTATCTGACAAAATTTAGGATGTACGGAGGTTGGTGGATAGAGGAGGGGTAGTTGTGTGGGAGTGTGAGTGTGTGTGTGTGTGTGTGTGTGTGTGTGTGTGTGTGTATAGTGAGCCTGATTCTCAAAGCACCAAGTGTGATGCAAGGTGCCTATGCCAAACATAAATGGCACAAGTTGCACCTTCCATCAAAAACTGCCCCCTGAGCTACTCTCAAAAGCAGCCTGCATCAAACACATGCTGCCTGCACAAAAGGGGGGCTTGTGCTAGCCTTGCACCACTAAACTGGCTGCAGCATGGTGCAAGGGGGCATTTGGCTGCCTCAAGCTGCAACAACCCATATAATGTAATTCTCGAAACTGTCCCGGGGGAGAATTTCTAAGTACTCTTAGACCAGCCAGGGCTGGTCTAAGGGAACATAGACTATGTCCCTCTGGGATAGTTGTGCAATGTGCGGCACTGTGTTATGTGTCTACCCTCCCCTGATCCCCCATTTAATACAGCCACCCTGGCCTGCCCAGTGACACTGATGGCTGAGGTGCTGGATGTCTTACCTCACACTACACTGGTGACCCATGTTCGGGAAACAGCATGGGCCACTGGGGTTGGCAGGGGAGGAGAAGGATCGAGCACTAAAGAGACTGCTCTCCTTCTCCGGGGAGGGTGGATGTCAGTGGTCGGCTCCCATCTGGCCCCTAGCAGAGGCTGGGGGGAAGCCCACTGACACTTCAGCAAGGAGCGGAGATGCAGCAGATGCCTGGAGGAGCACATGCAGATGCATGCACGCTTCCTCCTCCGGTGTCATTGCACACCACATCTTCAGGGTGAAGAGGAAAATTGGTTCCTTGTCGGGCAGCATGAGCTTCTGACCTCCACAGCCTGACCCCAAATGGTGCTTCCTTTTCTGGATCTGTATGGGTGAGTTGAGCTTAAGGGGAGAAGCTCCTCACCACCCCACCATGGGGGGAAGCCATCAGGAAATTGAGAAAGTTGGCCTGTTGTTGGAGGGTGTGGGCTTTGGAGGTCAGTCAGAATGTCAGCCGACCAGGAAGCCACGTGGAAGAAAAAAAGAGCCAAAGAAAAAACACAGTCACCCTCCCTGGTGGTCTAGTGGATCCCCTACCCAAACCCCACAAAGTGTACACAGTAAAATGCAGAAAGACAGCTGCCCTCCCTGGTGGTGTAGTGGCCCCCTTCACTGAACTCCATGCTGCCCAAATTACTTAATATATAACACACACCCCTCATGGTGGTACAGTTCCTGCCCCATCCCCAATGCCACCTTATTATTATAATATTAGAATGGCACCCCTCCCTGAACCATGCCACCATATTACTGAAGTAATAATATTGCCACCTCCCCAATTCTGGATGCCTGACATATTATTCTACTTAACAGAATGCCCCCTCCCTGGTTCCCAATGTCGCTCTTACCAGAATATTACAAATGACCCCCTTTCCCTAATGTTCAAGTGGCCCCAGAGCCCCCCATCTCAGCAGGTAATGCCCACCACCCTGCTCCCCCATCCCATAACAGAGCCAGCACCAGCACAGACCTCCTCTCATCTCCATGTCCAGAACTGTCAATGAGTGCTGTACTGAGCACTCATTGACAGTTTAGTCAGCACTGGCTGCGGAGGTGAGAGGAGGGCTGTGCTGGTGCCGACTCTGTTATGGTATGGGAGGGGAGCTGGGTGGTGGGCACTCCCTGCTGGGGGGGCCACTAGATCACCAGGAAAAGGGGTTTGTTTGCAATATTCTGGCAACTGCAACATTCGTGACGAGGGACGGGGGCATGCTATTAAGTACAATAATACGGCAGGCATCCGAAATTGTGGAGGGAGGAATTTTATAACTTCATTAATATTGTATCATGTTTCAGGGAGGGGTGCCATTTCTATATATTAATAGTAAGGCAGCACTGGGCATGGGGGGGGCACTGTACCACCACGAGTGGGTTGGGATATATATTAATTAATATCAGCGGCATGGAGTTTGGGGGGGGCACTAGACTGCCAGGGAAAGAGTTTATGTTGACTGTAGTTGGGGATCGGGGATGGAGAGACCCCTTGCGTATGTCGCAAGGGACCTGTAGCAGACCCTTCCTGTGCACCAGGTGTTTACTGGATGGGAGGGTGTGCCATAAGTGTAGCCACTTAGGTGCCGGGATCCCTCCTGTACCAGAATCTGGTGTAGGCACAGCGTGCTTCATCGCAAGCTGATGTTTGCTGCAGTTTGCACTGATCCTAGCCCTTTTCCAGAATTGAGCCCAGTGAGTTCCATGGAGAGAGAGGGTAAGAGAGAGCAAGAGGAATAATGTGTTTCTTCCCTGTCTTGTATTTTACTTTAATGGCTGGGCTGCTAAATATTCTAGAAACATAGGTCCGGATTCTCAAAGGGCCCTTACATCAATGCAATGTGCATCAGACAACCACCTTACATCAGATCCAGATGCGACAAATACCATGTACCATATTTTGCAAGAAAAGCTTCTCTGTAGTAAAGTCCACCAAACTGACAAAAGCTGTCCACTGCATCAAAACCAGTGATGAAAGGGACAAGAATGATGCAAGCTGTGTCCAAAAAAATGCAAGCTGAGTAAAAAAAATGGTGCAAATTGAGTCCGAAAAATGACTCAAAGAATGAGAATGACAAAGTGAGTAAAAACAAAATGATCCAAATTGAGTCAAAAAATGACACAAGGGATGAGAATGACACAAGCTTTGCCAAAAAATACAGTAGATGAAATGACCACTACTAAGCCCTCAAACATTCTAAATTAGTCCTGCAGATGAATATTGGCCCTTAATAGTACCATAGTCATATCTGCCCACCTGCTGAGGGCCTCTTTAGATGCTCTAGTGTACCTTAGACCAGCTCTGGCTGGTCTAACAGCGACATGCATCTTAGGTACAAGGACAGGAGTCACATTGTTTGAAAATCCCAAATAAGGGGATGGTGCATCATTTCTGTGATTCATGTCTGACATGGCACAGGAATGGTTTCCATGCAATCAAGTCTGGCACATGCAGATCTGTTTTTGAAGCAAGCACCTTTTGAAAATCGTGGTTGATGCGTGTTTTGATGCATCCTGCTCCCTGTGTCATTTGTTTTTGATGCAAGCACCCTGCATCTTTCTATGGCCTTTGAAAATCCATTCCACAGAATTTGTCAACAGAAAAGGACTGCTTGGCCCATTCAGTCTTATCCAGATGGTCCTTGCCTAGTCTATTTCCACAGACCCCAACTGATCTCCTTTGACTGTTCCTCCTCCCTGCCCATTTTCTGACATTCCCTATGCCTATCCTATGCATGTTTGAAGACCCCTATTGTTTTTGCCTCCACCACTTCTGCTTGAAGTCTATTCCAATCATCCACCACTCTTTCAGTGAAGTAGCACTTCCTCACATCCCCTCTGGTTCTGCTGCTCTTCCTCATTTGAAAGAGACTCTCTTCCTGCAACCTGCTGACCCCTGTGAGGTAATTGTAAGTCTCTATAATGTCTTCTATCACTTTCCTGTCTTCCAGGGTATAAATGTTGTTGAACCTCATTCTCTTTTTATTGAGCTTTTGGTGCAACCCCTATGGAGAGGCTCATGGAGCACCCGGAGGCTAATGGCTGGAGGAATACAATCACAATGATGCAAACATTGCAAGAAAAGTCATACAAAGTAAGGCTGTGGGAACTCAACATGTACTCCCTGGAAAAGAGGACATGGAGAGGTGTCATAATTGTGATCTTCAAGCACTGTACCTCACAGGGATGAACAAGGTGCAGGTGTGGTGTCTCTTTCAGAGAAAGGAAGACCCTAGAACATGGAGCCATGCAATGAACTTTAAGAAGTGCAGATTAGGAGAGATGTGAGGAAACATCTTTTCACAGAAAGGGTGGTGAATGACTAAATCAGCCTTCCAGAAGAGCTGGGGGGGGGGCTGTGGGGAGCCTCAAACATGGGATAGGCACAATTGCAAATTAGGCCGAAGAAAGGGAGGTTGGAAGATTGGAGGGAAAGGGTAGTGGTAAATGGCAAACACTCAAGAGGATGAGAGAGTGACTAGCAGTGTGCCACAGGGGTTGGTGTTGTGACTGGTCCTCTGCAATGTTTTCATAAGTGACATTTCTGAGGTGCTGGTGGGGAAGGTGTGTCTCTTTGAATAGGGGCAGATGTGCTGGAATAGGCAAGGTAGGGGACTGACCAGATGGGCCTACTGCTCCTTTTCTGCCAACATAGTCTATGTTTCTATGCACCATTTTAATTGCACTCCTTTGAACTGCCTCCACCCTGTTTATATCCTTTCTGAGGTGTGAAATCCAAAGCTGAACACAATACTCAAGGTGGGATCACACCAGTGAGGAATGTAGTAGCAACACCACATCCCTCCTCCTGCTGGAGATACCCCTGTCTACGCACTCCAGCATCCCGCTGGCCTTACCCACTGCTTTGTCAGACAGCCATGCCACTTTGAAGTCATCAGATATAATAACCCCAAGATCCCTTTCCTTCATAGTGACTGACAGTACCTCTCCCATTTTCTATACTCAATTCTTGGGTTCTTATGCCCTAGGTGCATGATTTTATGTGTGTTGGCATTGAACCCAAACTGCCATGCTCTTGCCAGCTCCTTCAGCTTCACATGATCCCTACACACTCTTTCAGCCCCTTACTTATTGTCCTCACTATTACAGATTTTGATATCATCTGCAAAGAGGCATACCTTCCCTTCCAGTTTATGTGCAATATCACTTATGAAGACATTGAAGAGGACCATTCCCAGTACACAGCCCTGTGGCACCACACTAGTCACTCTCCCATCATTGGAATGAGTGCTGTTAACTATCACCCTGTGTCACCTTCCTGTTAACCATTTTCTAACCCAGTTGCTACTGTGTCAACAGTTATCTAATGTATTTTTGTGTACTTTCTTTCCTGGACTACACTGCATAGATATTTCATTAGTTATTAGTGTAGGTATACTGTGTTAGCATTCACCTAATGTATTTTTGTGCATCTCTTTCTGGAATACACTGTATAGAAATTCTTGTTGGTGTACCAGTGCATGTTTTTTCTTGCTGGTGTACCAGTGCTAGGTTTTGTATTTATCTTTGTGACATCTTCATGGCCCAGGACATATATGAAAACATTCCTAGGATCAGTTCACTTACCAGAAGACCAAATAAATAAATATATTCATCACTTTGGATCCCACCCCAAGGCTAATCAATTTCCTAATCAATCTCCTGCATGGTAGGTTTTGCTATAGTTCAGATAGGCTATGCCCACTGCCATCCTCTGGTCTATTTCCTTTGTCATCCAGTCAAAGAATTAAGATTCATCTACTATTGCCCCCATATAATTACATGCTGGCTGTGTTTGGCTTCACAGCCCATTTTCTTCAAGATACTCTGCCAGCCTCTCCTTTAACAGGGTTTCCATTAATTTTCCCACAGCTGAGGTGAGGCTGACTGGCCTATAGTTGCTACCCTCTTCCCTGCTGCCACAGTTATGTACAGGGTCCACATCTGCTCTCCTCCTGTCCTCTGGAACCATGCCTGATTCCAGTGAGTCATTGAATAAGGTACCAGGTCAATATGTCGTGGTAAATACCGCACATGAATGACATCATGGGTAAAACAGCTAACAGCAATATAGGTACAGGGACAGAATAGTCAAGGTATGTTACCGCTATCCCTGTAGCTATGTTGCTCTTAGGGAAAGAGGTGAAAGCCTCTGGTTGATGATGTGCTGCCAAGCAGCTGCCATGGTTCAGAGGCTAGAGCTACAGGCAGGGAGGGCAGTGGAGTGTCAGTGTCCCAGGGTTCGATTCCACATCCTGGGACATATCATTTAAATTTTTTAATGTCTTGTGTACTTTTCACCTCATTAGGAATCCACCTCCTTAGGTTTCTCCCTATCCCCGAGCTTTAGCTCCCCCAGAGTTAGTTATATAAGTGGAAGGGTGCAGCCTGCCATAATGGTGGGTGTGGGGGGCAGAGCCCTCCACAAATATAACATTTTTTATTGTTTGCTGACATTTCAAAGGTAGTACTCACTGTTTCTGTATCGATCAGTATTTTGCTGAGTGCTACCTCTGATTATGGTGTTTTACGTCTGCGTTTTTTGACTGCACTGTTAATGTCAGCGACATTATCAACCATCTGCCATTGAATAAGGCCATCAATGGGGTAGCCAGCACTTCACTTGAGTACTTTCTTTACCCATGGGTGTATCCCGCCTTTTCCTACAAACTTGTCCACTTTCAGAGCTGCAAGTCCCTTCAGGACTCTTTCCTCTGAAAATGGACTTGAGTCCATCTCCCTTCCCTATTTTGTTCCTGCTGATCTCTCCACTGAAAAAACTGAGCAGAAGTACTTGTTCAGGATGTCTGCTTTTATTACTCCTCTTTTGTGCAGTCTCCCTCTGTCACCCTTCTTATTCTCACTATCCCTCCCCCTGCGTTCCTATTTCATTTACATACCTGAAGAAAGCCTCATTGCCATTTGCTACCATTTTGGCTATCCTTTCCTCTGTCTGTGCCTCTGCTCCTCTCACTGCCTTACCTGCTTCCCTCTGTTTTACCAAGTACAGCTCCCAGTCTTCTTCCCTTTGCATTTCCTCATACCTTCTGAATGCCATCTTTTTTCCTTCATGACTGTAGCCACTTCACTAGAGCATCATAACAGTGCCTTTTTCCTTTACTCATTTCTGTCATGCCTGCAGCCCATGATGCTTTGCATTGTGTGGGCATGTGTGATTTTGTATTTTCTTGAAACTTGGCTTCCCAGCCAAATGCCCTTTGGGGTAACCCTTGCCTCAGTGTTCGCGCACAGAGGTTCTTTGTCTATCATGCCAGGGCTGGTTGTCTTAATTATACTCTCTCTTCTCCACTGTTCCTCTACCCCTCCCTGGCATTACCCCCTACTAAGCAGTTTCTGAGGCAGTCTCCCATTTCCTTAAAATCTGCCCTCCTAAAGTCCAGGACCTTTGTCATTGAGTGGTTTGACTCTGCTCACATCTTAACATTAAACCACACTGTATGGTGATCACTGGTACCTAAGGATTGTCCACTGTGATGTCTGCAATGCTGCCTCTGTTTGTAAGCACCAGATCCAGCACTGCTACTTCACTAGTGGGTTCATTGACTACTGTAGCTGCTTGAGAAAGGCCTACTGTAGAGAGTCAAGTATGGCCTCTTCCTCCTTGTCAAAGCTGCAGTTGGAAGGCACCAATCCACATCTTGCAGACTGAAGTCACCAACTAGCACCACTTCCCCCCTTATTTGCCATCCTGGGGATGTCCTTCCCAAGTGCCTTATCCAACTAGTATCCCTGTGCTGGAGGTAGTGTATACCACACCTGTATGGACAGCAGCCCCAGTGCCCCCCTCCAGGATGATCCACAGTACCTCCTTTCCTTCCTTTTCCTATGTGTGCCCTGCACTTCTATAGCCTTCCATAGCCTAGTGATCTCATCTATCTGTAGACATGAAAAGGGTATATTACTGATAGTATTTGACATTGTGAACTAGTCCACCCAAATTTTTTTACTTATGATATCTCATTCATTACCTTTAAAACAGGTGTAATTACGTATATAACACATTTGAATCACACCCAGATTTACTGTGAAGCACAAGGCATAGCCAACTTTCGGTATATACTGTTCTGTTCATGTTATCTTATTATATATACACAAGCAATAAGTCATGACTAGGTGTGCAGTAAAGGATGTTACTGTATGCTCCAGGGGAATGCTACAAATGGCTGAAGGCCAAGTGTCCTTATGCCCCTGGGAAGTGCATTAAAATCCTTCAATGCATACACTGGAGTGGCTTAATGCGTTTAAAAAAAATGACCTGCTGCTCTTTTGTATTATATGTAAAGTGAATCATGTTTAACATGATTTTTTACTTAACTCATTTCTTTAACTACTTTTTAAATAACAAATTTCATACATGAACTAGTCCTTGATTTTATAGGTAATTATGTTTTTTTGGCCTTGGTAATTAGATTGGGAGGCAGTATAGCACAGTGGTTTAAGGCTCTGAACTGCAAATCTGGTGACATCCAGCAGACCAGACCTGGTTTTGAATCCCACAGCTTCCACTTGCATACTGTGTGACCCTGAGCAAGTCGCTTAACTCTCCTGTGCTCTCAGGTCACTGCTGTAAAAAAGCTTTCAGCTTAGTGTGCTACTCATTGTTAAACAACTAAGTTAAAAAAAAAAAAAAGATTTAGCACCTAACTGGGCAGTGTTAGAAATTTAATGCAGGCAAGTGATGTCCATTGGCCAATTAAGTTTCTAGGTTTTTTTCTTGACATTTTATGAAGTAGAATAAATGGATTGCTGGATATGTTTGATATGCAATGAGTAAACCAACTGTGTGGGCACACCAAATCATAAGCAGAAAGCCTAAAGGATGAGTGACTTTATGATACTGTTAGCTTGTTTGATGGGTTCAGTTCCAAGTGTAGCAGACTTATCCATCTTTTATGTTATATAATGCATTTGGAATGTTACTATGAGTTTTAATTACAGTTTCATATAGAGGGAAAATGTATACAGGTCAATGACTGCTAACCACATTTATGGAAAATAAAAGTCCCATCCATGTATTATAACATCATACTCGAGAAGGTGTAATGGCAATTATACTCTTGCCAATTACAATATATTTAAATAGGATGGTTTCATTAAGGAAAAAGATTATCAACAAAATTTGTAATGAACTCCATCTGTTGACATAAAAAGTGTGATTTTATTGTAAGCTACTGCCACTTCCTTTTAGGTTAAAAATCTTGAAAGTTTGTGACATTTCAACTATAGATATTCTACGTATACAAAACTACTGGGGACATGCTGTGGTATTTCTGGGCCACTCAGTCACAACATGCAAGTTATTCCACACCACTAACATTAGAGAAGTGAAGGACATGACTCCTCAATGCCATGTGATGCCCCCTCTAGTATGAATATATAAATATATATATTTTAATCTTTATGATTTCAACATGCCATCACATACTATAGTTCTTGTTTTCAATAATGTTATTGCACACAGCTGTGCAATAAAATTAAATGATATTGCACTGTGCACCATGACTGGGACATGGTCATACCAGTCTATTGTATGTTCAAGAGAAACAGGGCAGGGAAAGAGAAGATGGGATTGAGGTTGTTTTATATCTAAGGGAGGGAATCAAGACCATGGAGATACAAGGGCACAAGAAGAAAAAGGAAAGACTGGAGGTGCTATGTTTCACCCTGGAGACAGGCTCCAGGGCCGCTATCCATAATGGGATGTACAGACCTCAACACATAGGGAGTTGTTGGATAAGGCACTTGCAGAAGCCATCATCAAAATGGCAAGTAAGAAGGTGGTGCTGTTAGTTAGTAACTCAGTCTGCCAGATGTGTAGTGGAGCCTTGCATCAGCAGCTTTCACAATGAGTAGGGCCATCAGGACTCCCAACAAAGAGATTTTCTCAGGCAGCTAGTCACAGAATCCACAAAGGACAGTGCAGTGCTGGACCTGATGGTTACAAACAGGGACAGAATTGTAGGTGTCACAGTGGGGCAGTCCCCTTGGTACAGTGATCATGGTACAGTGTGGTATAACATTAAGACAGGAAAATTGGCTATCCACATTGATTTATTTATTTAAAAATTTCACCAGGAAAGTCATACTGAATTAACAAGAGTTTGTTTCAAGATGCATTCGGGGGGGGGAGGGAAAAGTGAGTACACTTGAAAATACATATAGTCGAAAACAATGTGTTACAAGTGTAAACAGCAGAGAAATAAATATGAAAGCAACTATGTACAGTAAATTGTGTACATGGATTTAACCCATGCAAATAAATAAATAGATAATCAAACAGTGAGAACTCATAAACCATGCACCACTACATTGAACATTATAGCTGCAAACTGAATGTGTGCCAACATCAGGGAGTAGTAAAACAATACATGTTACAATGGGGGGTGTAGGGGGCAGGCTTGAGGGGGAACAAAGAAAAAGAGTTACAATCAAGGACTAAGAGAGGTAGGTTTGGTGTGAGAAGGGAGAGATAGATGAGCAGAAGGAATAGGAATAAGGAAGGGGTTATGAGAGGAGGTGTAGGAGGAAAGGAGAGGAGAAGGGGTGGAGGAGGAAAAGGTGGGCAGATAGGAGGGGGACAGGGTGAGATGGTAGAGGGCATGGGATAGGGTTGTTAGAGGAGGGGGAGGAGGAATAGGAAGGGGTGGTATAGTGAAAGGAAGGAGGTTAAGAGATGGGGAGGAGATAGATTGGATATAGGAGAGAAATTAGGTGAGGTTACAGGTTACAGTTGCAGGTGTGGGAGAATAGGCTATGCAGGAGGGAGGATATAGAGTAGGGAGAGGTGGCTGAATGGATTGGGAGAGGGAGGGAGTTCCAAAGCTTGTGGGGAAGTGGGAGCTGCAGAGGACGTAGGAGTTGGGGTGAGTGAGGGAGAGGGTAGACGACAGGTAGGATGGGAGGAAGCCAAACCAATACTTGGTGGCAATAAATGAGGAGCAGTATGCAATACACCTAGCTCCAAGGGAAAGAAAGGTGAGGGAAGTATAAAGAGTACAGTGATGAGTATGTGTAGGGCTGTCTAAAGCAAAGCTACATAATTATTTAGAGAGTCCAATCTGGAAAAGGTAGATTTGGGAGCAGAGCTCTAGACCATGTCACCACAGTGGAATGGGGGATGATCATTTTCTGTACGACAGCTATACGGGCTGGGAACAGGATGCAGCTGCAGTAGCGGTACAATGTTCCGAATTTAGGGTGGTGTGTTTTTATGTATGGAATTAACATGTTCAGAGAAGTCGAGGTGGTTGTCAAGCCAGACCCCAAGGTACATGAAGGATAGTACATTCTCAGTGGTGGACCCATCTAGGGTACGGAAGGAGGTGGGACTGCCAATTCTAGAGAGCTATTACTGAGTGTTGAAGGTCATAGAGACTGATTTTTTGGTGTTAAGGGCCAGCTGATTTGAGCAGAACCAGAGTTAGGCACTGTCAAAGTCCCATTGTAGCCTGGTCACCTGGTCAGCAGGGGAATGGCCAGAGGCAAATAGGACTGTGTCATCAGCATACATGAGAATGGACACCAAGGTGCAGGCAGCAGGAAGCAGGAACCACAAGAGGATGAGGGTCCTTTAGTTTAAGAGGATGGATTTTAAAGAAGTCAGGGACTGCCTCAGAAACTGCCTCAGGAGGACTGCCAGTGAGGAGTGGAGTCACAGTGGGCAAAAATAATGGAGACTATAAGTAAAGTAATTGACATCTGTGTGCAGGTAGTGAGTAAAATCAGAAGGAAAAAGAGATCATTATGATTCTCTAAGGAACTGGCAAAATTAGTGAAGGGAAAAGAGCTGTATTAAGGAGGCATAAGGAAACAGAGAAAGGAGGACAGGGAGGTATACCTAGTAAAGCAGAGGGAAGCAGGCAAGGTGGTGAGGGGAACAAAAGCACATACAGAGGAAAGAATCACTAAAGGGGTTATTAAGTGAGATAACACTTTCTTCAGATACATAAACGAGAAGAGGAAAGCAAGGGGAGGTATAATCAGGACTAAATGGGCAGAGTGGGTGTGACTGTGCAGAAGAGGGTGAAGAAATGGCAGATATCCTGAATAGGTATTTCTGCTCAGTCTTCACAGTGGAGGGAGTGGAAACTGACCACTAGGGAATAGCAGGAATGTGGTAAGGGGAGTGCAGGTGGACACAAGTCCATTTTTGGAAGAAAGAATCCAGATGGGACTTGTAGCTCTGAGGGTGGATAAAGCTATGGGATTAAACAGGATGCATCCTAGGGTTCTAAAAGCACTCAAGTAAGTTCTAGATGCTCCTATATAACAGCCCTGTTCAACAGCTCACTGGAAACAGGTGTGGTTCCAACAGAACTGGAGAAAAGCTGATGTGATCCCTCTGCATAACAGTGGGAGCATGGAGTAGGCTAATAACTATAGGCCAATCAGTCTTACTTCAGTGGTGGGGAAATTAATGGAGACTGTGCTGAAGGAAAGACTAGTAGAGTGTCTTGTATTCAGGTTGTAAGACCACAAGCAGCATAGATTGATGAGGGGGATCATGTGAAAGAATCTGGTGAACTCTAACTGGGTGACCAGGGAACTAGATCACAGGAAGACACTGGACATGGTGTATCTGGACTTCAGCAAGGCCTTTGACACTGTGCTGCACAGCAGGCTGGTAGAAAAATGAGCAGCATGGGACTGGGATCCAAAAAGATGAACTGGGTTAGAAACTGGTAAACAGATAGTAGACAGATGGTGGTGGTAAACAGCACTGACTTAAAGGATGGAGTGACTAGTAGGGTGCCACAGGACTGACTACTGGGACTGATCATCTTCGTATCTTCATAAGAGAAATTGCTCAGAAACAGGACAAAAGGTATACTTTTTTGCAGATGATACCGAAATCTGCAACAGGGTGGACAAGGGGTAGAAAGAATGAACAGGGATTTGGGGAAACTTGAGGAGTGGTTTAAATCATGGCAGTTGGGTTTAATGCAAAAAGTGCTAAATCATGCACCTATGGCATAAGAAGCCAGGATGTGAATATAAAATGAGATATTTATAGCCACTAAACAGGAAAGGGACCAACCTTGGGGTCATCATATCTGCTTACCTCTAAGTGGCAGGGCAGTGTGACAAAGTAGTGTGTAGGGGCAGTGGGGTGTTGGGTGCATAGGGAGGGGAATAGCCAGCAGGAGGAAAGTAGTGTTACCACTGTATTGCCCACTGGTGAGACCCCACCTGTAGAACTGTGTCCAGTTTTGGAAGCTGCACCTCAGAAAAGACACAGACAATGTTGAGGCAGTCCAGTGGAGGGCAATCAAAATAGTAAGGGGAATGCACATGAAGCCTTACAAGGAGAGACTGATGGATCTTAATATGTACACCCTGGAAGATAGATGAGCTATAATGAAAAGTACCTCACAGATGCAAACATGGTGCAGCAGGGCAATCTCTTTCAAGTGAGAAGGAGCAACAGGACCAGGGGGGGCATGCAATGCAACAATAAAGGGAGAAGTTTAAGAGAGATGTGAGGATGTTTCTTCACTGAATGGCTGGTTGATGCACAGAACAGCCTGCTAGCAAAAGTGGTTTTAAGCTGAAACAGTGCACGGTTTCAAGCATGCATGGCATAGACTTATGAGTGTATTAAAAAACAGGCAGGGAGGAGGGAGGGTTGTCAGAGACCAGTTAGGGTCTGCGTAGTCAGATTAGGAAGGGAACATCTTGGCAGACAAAATGGCCCAAGAACTCCTTTTCTGCAGACAAATTCTGTGTTTCTGTGTTTATATGACATAAGCAGCATTTGAGAACCTGCAAACTGACTATTAAAACAGCATTATACTGTGTGTTATTTCAGGACAATATAGCCATGACATTAGCATTAAACATAATCCTTTCCAGGAACACTGTAAGACTTTCTTTAGTTGTTGATTTTGAACAAAACATCCTTTTTTAAGTACAGGTAGTTTTATAAGCAAAGTAAGCCATTCCCAGATATGATGATGTCCTAAGATATCATGACTCCTAGGATTGTTGACTTGCCTCATTAACATGTACTGTGATTGATTTCTTGCAATATCTTAATACACTATAACGTCTTCTGGCTTATTTCAATACTCTTCTGAATGTACAGAATTTACTATAATGAGACAAATTATATTGATTGTGACTTATAGTTCTTGTTACTGTAATGTTAAAAATGAATGGAATTAGATTTGCTTTGAGAATGGAAAACAATTATCTTGTAGTTTGATATAACAGTTTTTGTAACTTCATTGAGTTTATTTACTTTATGTACTAATCTCATTAATATTACATTGAAATTGTATTGCTGCTGCCTCCTAGCACTTTTGTAAAAAAAAAAGTACACCCACCTCAGCAAGTTTGATCTCCTGATAAAATATAATAAACATATTTAATATATAAAAATACATATTTTAAAGATTGACAGAGTTAGATGTGAGTAACCATTCCCAGAGCTCAGGGTGGTTGACACAGGTAAAAATCATAAAATAGTTATAATTACATCTTAAAAACATAAATAATTATTTAAATATATAGCAGCAATAAATAAACTAAAAGATAGTGGCACCAGACTAATGGAGGCAGATTTACTTTTACCAAACCCTTCCCTAAACAGGTAGGCCTTCAGGGCCCTTTTAAAGGCCTTCACTAAGTTTTGATAGCATGTTCTACAGGGCTGGACCAGCAAGCTCGGAAGTGTGGTCTTCTGATGACTTATACCTTTCCCTGGGAACAGCCAGGAGGCCCACCTTGAAAAAATTGAGGAGGGTTTAGGGATGTTGCAAATTTTTAATTGGCCGGTGAAGATGGTGCAAATCTGCCATATTCACATTTGCAAATTAGGAGGCAGAACTGCCAACTTTGCTGGTGGATTCTTTTAATTAAACAACCTCCCCTAACCACTGTGCTGAGAAATGAGCCCCTTCCCTATCCAAGAACACAGATATGATTATTTTATAACCCCCCACATCACTCTGCTGCAGCTATTTAGCTGGCAGCTAAAGTTAATCCCTTCCTCCAAGATGTGCACCAAATACACTACAGCCACCTCCCCCACCCAACTTTTACTGTCATTTGTACAAATACCCTGAGTCTCAGACCCCCACACAACCCCACTCTGATCCCCACTGCCCTTCTCTTCACACCAACACCCACAAAATAATAAAGAAATGGTTCCCTGGCACAGCAGAGCATCTGCTCTGTTTGATGCCAACTACCCATCTGGTAATGGTTTAAATGATCGAATGGTGACATATTGGCTCCTAGTAAAACCTGACTGATTGAATTTTTAACCAGTCTGGTTTTACTAGGAGCAAAGATGTCACCATTCATTCATTAAAGCCATTACAAGATGAGGAGTCAGCACTGAACAGGGATGATGCTCTGTGTAGGGAGACCATTTTCTTTATTTGCAGGGTCATTTTGAGGATGTTGGTGGGGGAAGAATGTGGTAGAGACCAGAAGAGCATTGGGCGGGGGAGTCTGGATGTTTCTACATAAGACAGTGGACTTGGGTAGTCAAGTGGGGGGAGGAGGGGGAGTGTATTTGGAGCAGGGTGGTAATGGATTAACTTCTCAGAGCAGCAGCAGCATGATGTTCTCTGGGAAGGGGGGGAGGGAGCCTGTGGTGCCAGTGGGAGGTTAGGGAGGGTGTTATACTTACTTTACACACAATTCACCTTTTTGCCAGATGATTGGCTAGTCACTAGGTGAATTTGGCCAATCTTCCTGGAGAATAACAAAGTGAATTGCAGTCCCCAGCTCTGTTAAATTTACCAAAATTTATGAATTTCTTTCATGGAACAAATTTTGGCAACTTCGCACATCTCTAAAGGAAGGTAAAGTAAGAAGTCAGGAGCATTCCCAGGTAACTATGGGTCAATCCATATAGAGCTGCATATGCCTGTTGGTAACCTGGCCACTGTGCACTGCACCAGCTGTAGGCACTGTGGTACACCTCCCCAACCCCAATATACAAGTGGTACAGTATTAAAGACTGAAAGTCACAAATACATGTACCAGAGATGGCAGATCTTCAGGTGCAGCAAGGCCTTAATCTGGGTGATATTCCTGAGAAGATAGAAGCCATGCTGGACTAATGATGACACTTAAGCCTCAAGCCTCAGCCTCTTATCCAGAATCACACACAGAATGTTTATCTTTGCAGAGGCCACCACATTGATGGGACCAAGCACAATGTCAGTGGCTGCCCATTTGCCTCAGCACCTCCTCTTAAACCAGACTCAATCACTAATGCCTACCTCTTATCTGAGTTGAGACTTAGTCAGCTTGATAACAGAGATGCAGCAAAATTTAAATTCACCAGTGAAGTTCTGATGAAGTTGGGAAATTCACTTCTGTGGAGAAATCCATGAAGATTTGCTACTAGGCTAAAAATTCACCAATCTGGCTTCGCCTTTTTTGGGGCAGAAATTTATTTCGAAGTGTGGAATTTCCCTTGCGAATAGCAGAGTTTTGCCCATGAATGGCAGAATTCTGCCCTTGAATGCAAATTACTGCTGTTTGTAGCAAAATTCTGCCATTCAATGGGTGAAATTCCATGCTTCGCAGGTGAAACTTTGCAATTCGCGTCCGCAAATTAATCAGCAAATTGTGCTAAATTTGTGGATTAATTCATGGAGTGAAGTTTCCCAACTTCTCCCATCTCTAATTGATAACATCCAGTCCTGAATCTCAGCATGGCATAAAATACGTACTTTATCCACATATCTGGCATCCTGGGTGCAAATGACAACTACAGCTGGATATCACCTGCATATCACTGAACGCCCAGCCTGTACCATCTAATGATCTCTCCTAGGGGCAGCATGAGAGAGAATATCAACCCCTGGGATACACCACAGACCAGTGGCTTCAGGTGTGAGGATAAATTCCCCATCACCACCATCTGCATCATATCTCTGAGGAAGGACTTGAAATAGCTAATGACCATGTCAGTGAGTCGACATTATTCCTTGAGGTGATCCAAGAACAACTCATAGTCAAAGGCTGATGGAGATTGAGTAGAATAAGAACTGGCCATTCCTCTCTCTGTCTCACTCTCTCTCAGAGAATGACATTGTGCACCCTGACTAGTGCAGTCTCCATACTGTGCCTCACTCTTAAACTGGACTGGAGAGACTCATAGATGTCAGTGTGCATGAGGTGTGCCTCAAGCTGCAAAGCCACCATCTTATCAATAATCTTACCCATAATGGGAAGGTTAGAGACCTCTCAAATGTCACACATTACGAGGTACATCCTTCATTTTATTTCTCAGAAACCCTCTGTCCCACATTGAGAGGATGACATTCCACACTGACCACTGAGACTGTTAAGCAGAAATGTATAATAATATAAGATGCTAGGTTATCAGCAAACATTAGAAACATCAGTGCACTTATTCCCACAGTAGTCTGAGCTTGCAGTGTCATGTTTGATGATGTGTCACACATTTTGTCCAGTTGTCACACATCTTGTCACACATTTTGGTGCTAAAAGGTTGAGAGGTATGTCTATAACTCATCAAGCAGTCCTGGTTCTCAAAAGGCTTCTTCATGAGAGACCTCACCAGAACTTCTTTCAATGCACTATTAAACAAACTCTCTCAGAGCAGCACCATATGATCTTGGAGAGCACTGGACCCAAATACCACACACAACTTCCTAGATGGCTTGCTGGGCCTAGGTTCAGGTCACAAAATGTGGGCCTCAGCTTTGAGATCACGCCACAGACTTCTTCCACTGAAAGTGGCCTAAATTCTCCTGAGGTAGGAGGAGTGCATATGTTGGCAGTCAGCTCACCTCTGTCAGGCCATGACTGTATAATAGGGGTGATCACAGCCTGAATTGAAAACACTGTCATTGAAGAACTAAGAAAATTCTGTGTGCTTAGCAGATGAAAATGCTCTTGCCAGTTGTAGACAGGCAGGGTGCAGTAGCCTAGCCACAGTCAGGAGTAGCTGAGCTAGTCTGTTCTTCCCTGCTGCAGTCTCCTTGGACAGGAAAGTTGCCCTTTTTCTGGGAGATTACCCTTTGATGTTCACCTTAGTGAGTTATCAGAGCCAGTTTGACTCATCAGTGCTACATAGATACATAGACAGTGTCGGCAGATAAGGGCCTATGGCCCACCCAGTCTGCCCATTTGAGCTTGTAAGTTCAGTTTGTTTTCCGAGAAGTCTGTTTCCCCTTACCCCTGACCTCTAGAATTCCTTTATGTCTATCCCACGCATTCTTAAATCCCGTGATTGTTTCAGCTCCCACCACTTCCTCTGGCAGGGTGTTCCACTTGTCCACCACCCGCTCTGTGAAGAAATTCTTTCTCATGTTTCCTCTGAATCATCCTCCTCCAACTTCATCCCATGCCCTCTAGTCCTGGAACATCTTTTTCGCTTAAAATAGTGTTTTCCTGCACTCTGTTTCTCCTTGTAAGATACTTGTATGTCTCTATCATATCCCCTCTCTCCCTCCTCTCTTCCAGGGAGTACATGTTCAGTTCCTTCAACCTGTCTTCATAGGACTTGTGATGCAATCCATGCACCATCTTTGTTGCCCTCCTCTGAACCTTCTCTACCCTGTCTATGTCCTTACGTAGGTATGGTCTCCAGAACTGTACACTGTACTCCATCTCCACTAGATCTCCACTAGATCTCCTACAATGACACTGCAACCTCTGATCCAGTGACCTCACAGCTAGTTAGCCTTTTTTGTGTATGTGTTGCCATTTAAACTAGTTCTGAAAAAAATATTTATCGGTGTTGTGTAAAAGCATACAATATTTTTTTGAAGGGGGGCTTGTGTATTTCTTCCAACAAATTTTGGTAGAAATGCACTGGAGGGGTTCTTCTAATTTTACTGCTTATAAAATGTTATTGTGTGTTTATGCTGTGATGTACTGTATGCTTATAATATGCCTGGGCTGACTCCAAATTTAAATTTTAACTGCCAGTGATGTCATAGGCCCATGGTAAAATACCTGTATTGCTATGAACAGATGAGTTGAATCAGCAGTTCTGGTAACATTTTATATTTGTTTCCCCAAATTGCCTTTTACTTATAATTTGATCTTAGAATGCTAATAAAAACATACACCAGTTTATCCCAAGGACTACAGAAACTGCAGACAGTACAGTACATTAGTAAATCGGAGCAAGGAACAACACTAGCACCCCTCAGTTCTGTATTTATTTTGGAATCAGCTGCGGTGTTTTACTCATCTTTTGGACAGGAATCGCCTTCAGTGGTTGTTTCCAAATGTGTTAGCTGTCACGTCAGTTTATTCTTAATTAACTTCCGAAATGGCAGCTTTTAGCATTTAAATCATGAAGCATACTGTGGATTCTTCCCGACTTTGGCACCAATGTATATGGGATGTTCTGAACAGATTTAGTTGACATACAGTAATGAAGTAACTGCCGACGTCTCATAAACGTCAGCAAATGAGCTGTTTCCCCCTTTACCAGTAGGACTATTCATACAAGACAGTATCTGAAGAGATCTGTGCCATGAAAGACAGTTCGTGTTGTATAAACAAATACAATGTAATATAAAATAAACTATTAAGACTAATATTTTCAGACCAAAACTTGAGCACAGACAGCTACATTTACCTGAAAACCTATCCCACATTATTATCCTTCAAAACCAGTCTATGAGGTTTACAATGTTTTGATTTAACTCTTAACTGCACCATAAACGCTGAATTCATCAGGAATGGACAAGGTCTGACCACAACATCATTTAAACGGTATAGGACGGCTACAGTTTCAAAACAGGGTAACTCCTTCAGCGTTAGTGAAACGGAAACCTATTACAGTAGTCCGCAGGTAGCCCTTGAGTATTTCGACTGCAGGAGGTGGAATCGCATTCAGCTATTTGGTAATAGCCCGGCATCCCTTGCTCAGAAAAGGTGTTTTCCTATGTAATGGAATCTTATATGGTACAGATCAATGGGTGAAGGCTGCCCATGCCGTCATCATATTGGGAGGAATGAATGAATGTTGACAGATTGGGGAAACTGACAAGACAACAGTTACTGGAACGGCAGGGTGAGCCAGAACGCCGCACGCACCCTGTCTCAAAAACCTACATAATCCACCAACGTTTCATTTCTAGCTAGGACCCACTAGCATACCACTCACAATGACAAGCTTTGCTAGCCTGATGTCGTCTTTTTTCTCATTACGCTTAACAAAAACATTGCATTGCTATATACTGTTCATCATATATTCAAGACAATTTGTGTTTCCGTCAAAGGGGAAATCCAGATTGGATGTAATTAATTCATTGCTGACAGTTAAAGCCGGGAGACATTTAGTAGTAGGCTGACACGCTGGACGCAACTGCAAATTATAGAGTGCAATATACAGTACATGGTTTATAAAGCGCTGTTGACAGGTTGTTTTCCCAGCACTAGTCACATCTACTGTAGATTTTAATATAGAAATGCATGTTTCTTGCTTTTACATGATGCAGTAGTTTTAATTTATTCCGCAAAATTATTGTTAACACTTTACTGCCCAAACATGACCGAGATAAGGGGCAAGACAAACGGTAATGCTTGGGCAGTGCAGAACAGACGGTGTGTGTGTGTGTGTGTGTGTATCAATCATAGTCTAATGCTACTATGGACAACATATTTTGTTGTAGCATTATCTCTGCTACTGTCCTTTCTTGGTCATACAGTACACATACTATGTATTGTTCCTAAATGTGTTTACGTTGTTTGATACAGTAGGCAAATCTGCTAGAGTCCCTCAAGTATGCCTCCTATTGTGAGGCATAAAGATTAATATATAATTCATCAAAATACACGCCTTGTACAAATGATTGTGCTATACTGCTGAGCAAATTCTGGGGATTGATCCAATATAATTTCACACTCAGAGAGCCACTTATGATCCTGGTGACATTAAGACATCTGGCGATGGATTTAGAATGTTTTACCTCAGAGAACTCAAACCAGACACAATTGGAAAACCATATGCAAAAATGGGTGGAATGTACTCTTTCTAAAAGAGAAGGAAAATTAATAGAAATCAGTAAGGAGATGGCGTCTCGGAATATGTTAGCATTGCAAAATGGATTCTTTGTCACTGCCAAATTTGTTCTCGGCCACGAGAAAGAAAGGAAAATGCATATTTCAGGCGGGTATTTACAGACAGGGCCACTCTCACCTGCGACAGCTGGAGGATAGATAGAGAGATATACAGACATACAGACAGACATTGTTCTTAACACAAGGAGCACATGTTTTACAGGCACACTGACATCTAAAAACATTTGCCCTATACCGTTTAACGGGTTTGGAGTTCATATGCTGGGTTTTGATGTCCTTACAAGACGCAGTGGGGTTTACTGGAATGAAGGCACCTGCCAGTTTATTCTTTTAGTGGACACATCAGGACAAATGAGTACTTACTGCAGTAGGCGATTAGGAGGCTTGCCAGGATCATGATTGCCCAAAAAGTTGAGGACATGCTTGGCAAAGCGTTGGCATCCTTTCGATCACTTATCCTGGGACATGAAGCCATTGGAGCTCGTTCTCCTGGACCTAAAATACTTGAGTCAGTTTTGCCAGCCAACTCTCCGGCTGACTGATCGCCTTGCTCCACGTGTAATCCTTAGGAAAAACATATTCTGCAGAAGCAACTGTCCATCAGCAGCCCTGCCATGCTTCAATAACCATCGTCCACCCCAAATTAGGGAGCCCAATGGTTGATTCACACTGGATCCCTGGGCAGTTCTAGAAATTCGTCAGTAAAGCTCCACCGGCGCTTGATAGCTGTTACCGTGATATCTCTAGTTTGGATCAGAAAAAATTAACCCCGATGGCGAGGATTGATTCAATTAAGTTTCTTATTGTTTTGTACTGTTAGGAATAATCTTGAAAGTACTGCAGAAATAAGCTCCAATCTCTGTGGCAGAGAAAGAGAAACACACATTTCACCAAGAAGATGTAGGGTGACACCATTTATACTGATGCCTCTTGCATATCTCGACACACCTGGGGCTATGGAACAACACTGAATGGTAATGTAGCTCCAAGAGACATTAAGGGTAAACTAACAGATTTCGTAAAAAACCCGACCAGAGCAGAGAGGAAACAGCAGCGCCAAAGGATGGCTGCAGACTTTGAAACAGAACGCCTATATTCAATAATCTAAAGCAGCGTGAAATCCCTCCTAATATGCAATCCTGCTCTGAGATATTAGTATAGTATGCTGGAAAAGTCGTGCTCAGTCTTCTTTTGCAAAATCGATCCCACAGGGATGCAGAAGGATCAGAAGTTTTCAGGTGTTTTTCGTGTATCCTGCCAGTTGCTGACAGTATAGTCCACAAGTAGCGCAGAATGTAAAACGGCTCAGTATTTGCTGCCTCCAGTAGACTCTCTGACGCAGCATCCAACACTTAAAGCTGAGACTAGAAACACTTACGCCTACAGGTAAGGACTGGAATGTGGGGAGTTGTGGACTAAAGGATAGAGAGGGAGAGGTTAATGCCTCAAGCAGGTTTGTTTTCCTAAGAGTCCTTCCAATTTCTGCTTAAACGGCGAGCATGATTCCATAATTATGCAAATCGTTACAGCCGCAGAGTACTGAACTGCCACCAATTGTATGTTAACCTCAGGAAGGCATACTACTATAAAATATTATTTTGAACTAGTCTGCTCTGCTGACAAGAGGCAGACCTAATAGCTCTATCAGTAGCACTGGTATTATTAAACGTAAATAGCCTTTGACGATAATCGTGGGAATGAGAACAATTGATCTCCACAACCTGTCAAGGAATAGCTCCCTATTTGACACCCTAAGATGCCACAATGCACACACCCATCAAAATCGTTTGACTGAAGTCCCGATTCCTTTGCACCATAACCAGCAGTTAGAAGAATGTGAGTTTAGAAGTTGTAATGAACAATTAAGCAATAATGCAGGGCAGGGTGTGGGTGGTGCTAGGATAACCTCAGGCCTGGGGTTTGCATTAAGATTGTCTTTCCATTTATAATGTTCTCAGTCATCAGTGACCACCCACCTGTTTTTTGTTGTTGATGTTTGCCCATGAGGTGCCAAGCTGACAAAAGGCCCTCCCAGTTATACAATTCAGAAAGCCTTCTAACCTGGATCTTGAGCTCTTTAGGTTTGCAGTCTCAGCCACTGGCTGGTCATACCTGTATAAGGCTTCCATTGTAAATCTAGAAAGTGTCTTCTTTACCTCAGTGCTCACTGAACTGCTAAAGAGATTTTCACCATTTACTAGGAGAAGGTGTAAGGTGAGCCCCTATCTCAAAATAATTGAACCACCCACTACTAACCAAAATACTTGAAGTGACAAGAAATGGAATGAGTTTAAGGCCTTTTCCTCCCCAATGGACTGATCTGCTTATAGAACCCTGTGTAATGTCTGCAAAAGAGCTATCTGGAATAATAAAAGCTCTCACTGCAAGCTACTTGTTAATTCCACTGATCAAAACCCCAGACTTTTCTGGAAGCACATCAAATGATGATAGGTCAGTCAGGTGAGCATTCCTCCTCTGACATGTTTCTAAATGTTGCAAACTGGAATAACACCACCACAATAGCCAGTTATTTCAACTGTTATTTCTCAGACCTCTCCAACTACACCAAGGCCTTCCTCGATGTGCCCTCTTTCACATCTCATGTTGATACCCTTGCAGTGCCCCCAAAACTGCTGTACAGCCTCCATTTTATTTTAAATTGGTCAATTCTGCAGAAATTCATAGATTTCTTTTGCTGACCCGTAAATAATGATACGCCCATTTCCATCCTCACTCTTCTGAACAAAATACTTGAAACGCTGGTGGCAATTACCTCTCCACCCTCCTATCCCCTGCACAACATGGCTTTCTAAAAGATTATAGCACCAGCACTGTCCTCCTCAACCTTACCAATGGTATTGCCTCAGCGATGGACACAAGCAGCCTCACTGGTGCTATCCTTATTGACATGATGAAGGATTTTGATCTTACTTATCACACCCTACTCAGTTGCAAACTCACTAACATGGGAATCTTGCTAACTGCTCTCGCCAGGTATTGTAACACTCCAGCAAACAGATCCCAGACAGTCAAGTGTAGGACATCCCTCTCTGATCCTGCCCCAACTCTGATGGGTGTTTCCCAAGGCTCTATCATAGGTTCACTTCTATTTGCTCTACACATAAACTCTGTAAACCAAAGCCTGTCCCACTGCTCTGTCATTCTTTATGCTGATGATTTGATCCATTATACCCACTCCAAAAGTATTAATCAAATGAACTAATACTTAATGTCTGACCTGCTGTTTGTGCACAGTTGGTTGTCTGCAAACAAACTGATTCTGAATATCGCTTATGCACAGTCTATGCAGTTTGGTATATCTTCTAGATTAAGCACATGCCTGTCCCCTCTATCCATATCTTACAGGGACTGCTCTTTAGTCCCCTTGATCTCTTCCTTTACATACCTTGGAGTCCCACTTGACACCTCACTAAATTTCTCATCTCATGTCATGCACGTCTGCAAGCTGGTTAACTCCATCCTGGGCATCCCTTTAAAGTGGGCTGTAACCTTACTCCACAAGCTTGCTATGTTATCACCCAAGGGATGCTCCTCCCCAAGCTCCTTTATGGTGCCCCTGTTTCCTTGACTGCCTCTAAATCTTTTCTTCTTAGGCGGGATGCTACATATAATATTTATCATTTTGTATCAGTTTCTCACTGACTCACTCATCTCTGCTCTCTTTATAACAGGCTATGTTGGCTAACTCCATACTCCCTATGGAATTATAGTTTGGGGCTGTGATCTTTAGCAATATGCACAGTGAACTGCCCCCAATCCCTTGCCACATTTCACAAACCAGTGAACAGTGTCTACCCCATGGAGGTCAGGTGACAGTGCCCTGTTGGTTGTCCCAAAGATTAGAACACACTTTGGTGGATCATCTTATGCTTGTGCAGCCCCTAAACTATGGAACTCCATACTACTTGAATTTCATTTTTGCCCCTTAGTGCCTACATTTTGTTTTAGGTACCATAACTGTCTCCTTAGCTTGGCATGTTTCTCTTGCCATTGAACCTGAGCAACCTTTATACGGACCTCATATATGTTTATGTGTAATCAGTGTTGATCTGTTATCATGGTACTTATACATTCTTTGTGTAGTTCTACGTGGATGGATACAGTTCCTAAATTTTCCCTTCCTATGACATGATGTTTTGTTAATATATTTCTTCGTTTCCTTGTTGATTGTGCTACGAAGTATAGTTATATCACTCTACATTGCACAGCTCTTCACATATTTTATGTACCATTTACCATGTTTATAAATTTAATTAATATCCTTGCCTTGCATGTACTGTATTCCCCATCAATGATGCAATACCTTATTTCACATTTCCTCCACTCACTGCCTATTATTCTACAATGTATTCTACTTTATGTATCACCTTGCATAGAATATTTTATGTGATATCCCTGGTCTTACCTGAATATAGGCATTGATTGCCTAGAATGCTTACAGGGTTAAAAAAATAATTAAATAAATAAATACCATGAAAATATGATTGTTCTTGCTGTTATGTCATGCATGCCATTCTTATAGGTTCTGAGAAATCTGAGAAGTAGAAAGTATTAATGTGTCAATTATTACCCTCTTTTTAAAACTGCATATTTTAATTCGTGCAGTATGCCTGGTTCAGTCAGTACAGAAGCTAGCATTAGGTCTAAAACAAAGTCACTGCATGTACTGTTCCAAGCACAGTAGAAGAAAAGAAGCTTGTGTTCCATAGTTTCAGGAAATATAAATGGGCCCTAGTAAAATTATTTCCATTGCCTATGCAAACTTAAGAATAATTATACCACACATTTTGATCTTCATTGACATGCATCTAGGCAGTGTGCTGCCACTGTAAGCATTATTTACATAGTGTACTTTAGTAACTAAAACCCACTTACATCATAAAATATGATCCTGACTGTGCTGTCTCTGTTTTGTTGTTCGTGCCTTTTAGGTATACTCTGCATGGTGACAATGGGTCACTGCCAGCAGATTTCTCTCCTTTTTGTTTTGTGGGTAGAGATGGGAAAAGTTGCTGAAATTCACTTTGCACCAACATTTGTGAATTCTGGCAACATTGCTTTGCCGACAGACACAGTTTTACATAGTGTATTTTAGTAACTAAAACCCACTTACATCATAAAATACGCCCCTGACTGTGCTGTCTCTGTTTTGTTGTTTGTGCGTTTTGGGTATACTCTGCATGGTGACAATGGATCACTGCCTGCAGATTACTCTCCTTTGTGTTTTGTGGTTAGAGATGGGCAAAGTTGCTGAAATTTACTTTGCGCCAACATTTGTGAATTCTGGCAACATTGCTTTGCCGACAGTCACAGTTAGCATTGATATTTGCCTAGTGAATCGGCCAACTTTGTGTGGCAGATCTAGGAGAATTGCCAATTCACAAGCAAATTAGGCAATTTGAATATATTGCTGCACCAATCTGGCCAATTCCCTGGACTAAAATGACATGAATTCATGGCTATGCCACCCTCCCACCTTCCAAAAATGTTTTATTCATGATATACTCCATCCCATCCCCCTCTGCCCCAACCTCTCTCCTCCACCCACCCTCACAAATTGTAGCAGCAAAGTAATAAATTAGTATGGCATCAAATAATTCCCAGACAGCTACATTTTGAATTGCCCTACCCTTCCCCCACCCATGCGCCAAACACACTACTCATTCATCTCCAATATGAGTCTCAGTGAGTAAGTTATCATTCATCAGCCCCTAACCCAATCCCCTTCTAGTCGCCTACCACTCTCCTGCCCCTACCAGCACACAGGAAAATAAACTGCAGTAAAGAAAACAATTTTCCCATGCATAGCATCTGCTGCTTTGTTCAGTGTCCAGTTCACTATTGGCACAAATGAATGAATGGTGATATCTTTGCTCCTGGTAAAGCCCGATTGGCTAAAAGTGGGAAGGGTAAGGTATTTGAACATAAATTCATACTAATAGTCTCAAATCATCAGACTCACCTCCTATATTATTTTACTGCTACAATTTGTGAGAGCAGAAGCAGGGAGGAGAGTGCTAGAGTGAGGTGGGGTATACAATGAATAAAACATTTTTGGGGGTGAAATGGGGGTATTATTGTTTAGTAGTGGGGGAGGTTTCATAAGATTAAGTTTAAAACAAAAATCAGACAATGAAATTGGTGCATTGGCCACAAAAGTCACAGAATTCATGAAGTGCAAATATCTGCAAATTTGCATGCACATCTTGTTGAATTAAAACTTTGTAACATCTCTATTTATGGGGACAAATCATTAGCACTTGTTTAACTGAGAGAGGAAATGTTTGCCAGGACACTGGACCAGTTCTCCACTTGTTTCAAAAACTGCTGTGAAAGAGGCAGGGGGGAAATGACAGAGATATTTAAATACCTCATGTGTGTAAGTAAGATACAGGAGGGAAGCATTTTTCAGAAAAAAAGTTGGTCAAGAACAAGGGGACATGCTATGAAGCTGGAAGGGGTAGATTTGGGAGAGGGAAGAAAGTACTTCTTCTAAGAAAAAGTTTTGGATTACTGGAACAGCCCTCCAGCAGAAGTGGTATAGGGAAGAACAGTGGTGGGGTTCAAGAATGCATGGGATAGGCATGACAGAATCTTAGTATAAAGGAAGTGGGGGAGGGATAAGGAGTCAGAGATCAAGAAGGGTATGTGGTGATACTGAAGGTGAGGAAAAATGGGCAGACTGGTTGGCCCAAGCAGTCTTTATCTGCTATCAAATTCTATGTTTCTGTGTAAATCATTAACTTTAACCAATAGTAAAGACAAATGAGAAGAAGAAGAAACTTTGGCTAATGTTGCATTACATACAAAGGATGGCATATCACCTCCAAGTACAGCATCCTTAGAAATACATGGAAGTATCAACACTGGATATAATACAACTACAAAAAGCCATACTATGGTACCCATATTGTGATTCAGAAAGACAACTTTCTGGCATAGACACAGAGCTACAGCTAAGCTGCTCTGACTCTATTTGTCTACTATTTTTCATTTTATGAAACATGCAGGACCTGGAATATTTCCTAAAATAACTGTTATGCCATAAATAGTATTCAGTCAGACCTTAAGTTAGGATTAGGTGTTAAACTAAGGTTGCCTGTCATAAATTGTGTGTTTGTCAAAATTACCCCATCACAGATACACTCTGCAGGTCAGCCCTCTACTCCTAAAGTGCCAACCTCTGAGCGTAGGATCTGTGGACAGTGAACAGTACAAGGTAACCCTCTTGTATGTTTTGTGGGTTCGAGTCACCTTAGTGTCAAGTTCTGGAGGGATTCAAACTGATAAACTCTTGTTAGCATAGCCAATTATCAGGCTCAGATAATTCTGTCTTTGGGGGGCCAGATACCTTTGTCTATGGGCACCTAACTAGGTATTGCAAAATGAACCCTTAGAACTCTATGCAAGACCTTAGACAATTCTATCCATTTCCCAGTTTGGTATCACAATGAGCTCATACACAGTGTCAACTATAACCTTTAAAACTTCACTTACATAAAAATAAATTTCAAGGCACACCAGGCAGTTTCTGTTTTTAAAATATATATATTTACTTTAAAATAAATAAAATAGGAAAACAGTAAAATTACAGAACAAATATCCCAACACATACAGCCTTAAAACAAACAGGTTTCAAAGTACAGATTCCTACAAATAATAACACTCAGACTAGTCTTGTCTAAGGTCCTTACTTCTTAATCTTTCAGTGCTTTGATGTTCCTCTTCTCTCAGTCAGAAATAAGAAAGAAGTGTGTGTTTCTAAGCTCTGCTCAGTTGGTTTAAAAACAGCCTTGAGCCGGCCTTCTCCCTGAGGTCACCTAACTCCACCTTGGTGTATAAAAATTTATATTTTATAACACAGGCTGTCCTACTAAGATATTTAAAAAAATAATAGATGACATAAAGAATCGCCTCTTTTCCTATGACTGGTCCAAACTGGTCTGTGCTCTGCTTTTCCCCAGACATCAAAAGTATCTTTGATGTAAGTCACTGTATATGCAAAGCAAATGTATATTTGACTCCTTAATTTAGTTTGGGACCTGGTATACCCAGACATCAAAGGTCTCTTTGATGAAATTATCTGGCTTCCTGGGAAACACCCAAAACACATGCATGGTGTTTCCATTATGACACCTAGTGCAAATCAAAGGATTTACCTGAGGACATCATGAATGGCTAATTTTATTTCCTGGAATCAAAGCAAATTGACAAGGTAATTGTATTTCAGAAATCTGCAGTTTAAAATACCTCCTGTCCTTTGAACTTATCCCTGAGGGGGTTTGTATCAACTTCAGCAAGACAGCATTTTCTCTTGACGCAGTCCATCACACATTTTTTTTTATATTTACAAAAAAAATGATACAAGGATCAGAACCAGCTGTCCAAGTGTGACAACCTCTACTGATAAACAGGCTGTATTTTACATTTTGGTCAGATTTAGTGCTCCAGTGCTTTAATGAATGGATTTTCTGTATCAATGTGCTGTAGAAATAACTGCAAAGCAGTCAGTATCAGAAAGGTCAACATGAAGCAGTAATCATTTAGGCATGCATCTTGCTCTATACAGTTTCTTTTAACATATGAAATAATGTATATGCTCATGGATAAGCTGATCCATGTACAAGCTGACTCCTTCAAAATGCTCATAGATGTAACATAAAACACACTGCCCCGCATATAAGCCAATGTCAAAATTTTATAATGTATTTGGCACAATAGATCAATAAATATCAGTATATTGTCAGGGTACAGATGAGGACCTGTGGATTATTCACAAAAATGTTGTATAGTATAACAGGATTTAAGAGCTACAGACAACCAGTCAGATATGACCTACCTTCGCTGTGAGGGATGATGTCAGAGTCAGGCTCTTATGAAAGGGGTCTGAGTGATAGGGTCAGAACTCTACAATTACCACAGGCAGGCCTATAGGACATACAAACCAGAATACACTGCTGTGTACCACCTTAATTTTGCTGCTTTGTATACCTCCAGGTCCTTGAACCTCATGAAGCTGCCTTCCTGTGCAGATGAATAGATAGGACCGCCAGGACCACTACAGGAACTGCTGATTAACTTTTTGGATGCACTGTGCATTTTCTTGTGGACTGGCTCTGTCGCTCAATGCTCTAATGATGCCATCACATTTTGATTATGGTAGGCACATTTATATTGTAAACACAAAACAAGAAGCAATTTGGAGCTTTAATCAAGATGAACAGGATTGCAAACAGCATGGGACATAGTAAAATAAAGATGAAGTCACTGGCTAGTGGGAACAGCACATAGCACTTCCTGCCTCCATATACTCACCAGCTAAAAGGTTTGTGGTGATGCAGTCTCCTTCATAAATAAGTAAACAAACAGATTATTGTCAACTTGGTAGCCTGGACACTGCTACACCTGCAATGTTTGCAATATTTTGTAACACTTTAAGATTCATTAACTACACTGCAGTTATAATGTAACTACACTGTAACTGCATTGCAATTACAATGCAGTTTCATGCAACAAACATGTTACTACAGTGTAATTACTGTACCCCTATTGCATGTAATTAATGATTACCTACCCAACTGTTACATTGAAACTGACACTTAAAATACAGTGTGACCCAATATTTCAATGTATGGATGCCATTTTTTCTCAGCTGACTCAGACACCTTTTTCCTAAAAACCTAAACAAGTAAAATTTAGATATTGTAGATTAAGATAGATAAGTTACCATGAAAATGTAATCAAAAATAAAGTGGAAGGAAACTGAAACTAGTCTAAGTTACTATAAATGAAAACTTTATCTTCCATTTAAAAAAAGTATTCTCCACTTGTTGCACCATTCAGCAATCCTCAAAATTCAGTTAGTTGTCCAACAAAAATTATGTTTGAGGGGAATTTGCTTTGTTTTCTCAGTTGTAATTATTATCTTGCTCATAACAGGGAGTTTTTAAATATATTAATTTAGGTTTCAAAAGAGATCATAAATCAAAATCATAATATCCTGGCTCAGCTATCAGCGCACCCTAATGGAAGTATCAAAATGTGCTAAACCAGTCTCAGTTGCCAAGAGGAACAATGCAAACAGGGAAGAAAACTGTTGCCCCATTGTGCTAACATACTTTGGAGCAATTCCCATATTGACTAGTCACAGCTGAAGGAATCCCCCCACAATGCTAAGGATTAGCAATACCCATGTGATGTGAGTATGGCATAGAAACAGTTGCATGGTGCTATGCCATGCTCAGAACTCCCAGGCACTAGCTCTACCACTGGGAGTTCCTTCCCCCAGCCACACACTTTAATGCCTGATACTTGGTTGGAAGCAGAATATTGTGTGCTTCATTCTGGAGATATCCACTAGATGTATCCTAGCAGTCTTCTGGTCCACACCCTCTTCTAATACTCAATAGTTTCCCTGTAATTTAGAGAAACCCCCAACCCTAACTCTGTACCCACATGCATTGCTTTCATCTGAACTGTTCCATCATGTTTTCTGTTCTCTCCAGGCTGCACTCAGGACAGCCACAGAGTTTTGGTACCCTTTTTGCCTGCCTAAAAGTTCCACGGGCAGGAGTGTAGCAAAACACTGAGCAGACTATGCAGGGGTAGCTGTGCTTTGAAAGGATCATGCGGAACATTTTTATGGTGACAACCACCCCTTCACTATACTGTGACAATGTGTTTTGTTGCCATCAAATCAAACAATTGCAATATATGCAGATAAGAAGTTAATTTATTTAGGTGGTGAGCATATGAAAACATGGATTGAAAGCAAAGGGGCTTTGTTCGGTATCCATAAATTTTTAAAAATTCTCAATGACTATAATAAATTAATTTGCTATCTGCATGTACAGTATTGTATTTATGATTCTTCTGTTTTTGACTCCCTTGACTGTTTTTATTTATTTATTTATTTATTTTATTTATTGTGTTGGTACTTTTTGGCCTGGCCATCCTAGTCTGCACCAGCACAACTTCATATAATGTACTGCGCTTCTTTGCTGCTGTTCTGTTGTTTTATACGGCACATACTATCGTTCAGCTGGACAAACTGAGACATTAAGCTTTGGAGAAAAATGGCCACAGCCAGGTATTTATTAACCAATTATCAATAGGTACATTATAACCAGCATGATGTGCACAGCAAGGTAGCCTTGGTAGGTAATTATCAATCAATTAGATCTGATAGAATCATTGGTGGTCAATCCTCCCTTTTCCATAGGGGGGAGCCACCTTACCACCAATCACATGAACCCGCAAGGACACCACCACCGGGGCATGAGGGATGGCTCTCTTGACTGGTTGTGATCTAATACTCCCCCACCAGAGGGCCCACAATGCCATGGGCAGATGCCCAAGGAGGCTGCCATTCTGATTGCCCCCCCCTTTGAAAGGAGGGAATTCTAGCCATCTGGTTCTTCCCTCCTGTCTACCCCAGGGAGATCTGGCTGCTCAAGGCCCGTGATCCACTGTTCCCCCCTCTGTACAGTGTTCCAAGACTACCTAGCCACCATTTAAATATTCATATTACTGTGGCACCCTATTCTAACCTAATCTGCTTTCAGCTCTCCCCCAACCCCCTTGATGGAGAAGGCAAAAACTGGAAAACCCTGTAGAAAAAATGGGGAATTCCTTCTTTATCCTCTAAAGCAGTCTTCCTTAGTGGGACAGAAATTCCCTATACCCCCAAGATCCCCCCGCTTTTATGAGGGTGAGGTTCAGGTGGGTTCCAACCTGAGGTGAGGAGAAATGAGGAGGAATCCCTCTAGTGCAGCCTATCTTATGGACTTTGCTCCTCTCCCCTGGAAGCAACCCACCTTCCCCTTGGAACCACCTACCTCCTACTTCTGTGCCTCTAGCGGGTGGCTTCCACATAGCCTACCTGCCCATCCATTCTCCTTTAGCCATGCTCACAGACAAAGTCCTGCCCCCTGCGATGCCTTGTAAGCTCCTTCATTGTTTTATAGGGCGCATACATTCATTCACCTGGACAGACTGGAACAAGAATGAGCTTTGGAAAAACATGGCCACAGCCATGTATTTATTAACCAATTATCAATAGGTACATTATAACCAGCATGATGTGTACAGCTAGGTAACCTTGATATGTAATTATCAATCAGTTAGATCTGATACATTAATTGGTGGTGGACCATCCCCTCTCCACTGGGGGGATGCCTTTCCACCAATCACAGGATCACCACATCCAAGGCATGAGGTATGGCTTTCTTGACCAGCTGCAGCCAAATCCTTCACCACCAGAGGACCCACCCTGTCATGGGCAGATGCCCGAGGAGGCTACCATTCCTACTGCCCCCCCTTTGAAGACAGGGGACTCTATCCATCTGACTCTGCCACCTTGTCAGCTTCAGGAAGATCTGGCTACTCAAGACCCATGATCCCCTGTTCCACTCTTTGTACAGCCTTCTAGGACTAGTAATCTGCCACAGGGTGAGGACTGCCATGCTCAACTTCCCACAAGCACTTCACACTAATGCTCTCCCCACAGCTGTTTGCATATTTTCTAAGGACCTGGCTAGCCCTTCTTCTGAGAAATAATAATAATAATAAACTTTATTTATTTAGCGCCTTTCAAATGCCAAGGCACTGTACAAATGAATCATAAAATCAAAATATACATATGAAAACAACAGTTAATAACAATTTCAATCCACAAAAACCTTGTTCCATAAAAGAGTCTTAAAATCCTGCTTAAAGGCCTCCACGGTCATGCATTCTCTAAGCCGGCGAGGCAGAGAGTTCCAGAGGGTTGGGGCCGTGAACCCAAAGGCCCTATCCCCAGAAGACTTCAATATAACCCTTGGAACCTCTAGCAACCCCTCTTCGGCTGAACGGAGCTGTCGCATGGGGTGGTAAGGAATCAGAAGCTCTTTCAAGTAGTCAGGACCGAGTCCATGCAGGGCTTTATAGGTCAAAAGACCTACTTTAAAGGTGATCTGCCACTGCATAGGCAGCCAGTGCAGATCGCGCAGCACTGGGGTAATATGTGTCCTTCTAGTCACCCCTGTCATTAATCTTGCTGCAGCATTCTGCACTAGCTGTAAGCGGCGGATATCAACCCCAGAAAGCCCCAAGTAAAGGGAGTTGCAGTAGTCAAGGTGAGATGTCACAAAGGCATGGACCAACATGGGTAAATCGCTGGATGGAACAAGGTGTTTCACCCTGGCGATGTTCCTAAGATGATAGAATGTGGACTTGATGACTGCTGACACCTGATGATGAAGAGTCAGCCCATCATCAAGTACCACTCCAAGGTTACACACCTGTTCAGAGGTAAGGATCAGATCCCCCCCCCAGCAGTATGCCAGAGGGCTGGTTAGACCCCAACCCCCCTGACCCATGACCCGGGTCCACAACCATAACCTCAGTCTTACCTGCGTTCAACTTTAACCAGCTCAAATTCATCCAGTCCTGGATTTCAGCGAGGCAGTTATTAAATACTGGGAGAGCACTAACCTGGTCGGGGGTGAAAGAAAGGTAGAGCTGGGTATCATCAGCATAGCAGTGAAACCTCAGCCCATACCTTCTTACAATGTCTCTGAGGGGCAGCATGTACACTGCAAACAACATGGGGGAGAGCACTGAACCCTGGGGGACACCACATTGCAGAGGGAAAGAATCAGAGGAAAAATTCCCTGACACCACTCTCTGCGTTCTCCCAGATAGAAAAGATGAAAACCATCTGAGCACTGTACAAGACAGTCCACAGATGGACTCCAGACATTCGAGTAAAACTCCATGGTCTACAGTGTCAAAGGCTGAAGCGAGAGATCAAGAAGGACCAAGACAGAACGGTTCCTCTGATCTCTCGCCATCAAGAGATCATTGAGCACCCAAACCAAAGCAGTCTCGGTACTATGCCTCTTACGGAAACCAGACTGGAGAGGTTCATAGATATTATGGATGGTCAAATGGTCCTCCAGCTGGTTTGCCACTACCTTCTCAATAACCTTCCCAATAAAGGGAAGGTTAGACATCAGTCTGTAGTTGGAAAAAACATCTGGGTCCAAGGAAGACTTCTTCAAAAGGGGAGTCACCACAGCTTCCTTTAGGGAGCTCGGGAACTCACCCAATTCAAGAGAGCACCAGATTATTTGAACCAGAAATGGGCCAATGATCTCAACACAATCCAGGATTAGGGAGGTAGGGCCCGGATCTAAACTACAGCATGTAGGGAGCATCACCCAGATGATCCGCATAATATCATTGAAAGTTGGCAGGTCAAAGGAACGCCAGGAGACAGAGGATTCCGCGACCAAACGCCGACCAGAAGCTTCCCCCTTAGAGTGTGCTGGATGGATCTCGGATCTGATGTCGGCAACCTTACTCGCAAAGAACTGAGCGATCTCATCACACCCTTTTTGTGAAAAGGCTCGACAGAGCTGGAGACAGGCTGGGTTACAAGCCTGTCCACAGTTCTGAAGAGCTGAGCCGGTCGATTCTGAGCGACAAAGATCTCCCTGGACAGGAATTCTGCCTTCTTATGGGGATCTCTGATTGGTAGACCCGGTAATGCTCCTCCAAGCTAAGGTGGTCGGCATCCACAGCATATTTCCTCCAACGACGCTCTAACCGTCATCCCACACGTCGCAACTCCCTCAAGGACCCATCAAACCATGGGGCCCGAGGGCAAAGAGAGAGGGGATGAACACGGACAGGAGCAATTGAGTCCAGGGCTGAGGAAATGGCCTGATTATAAGCCACAACCATAGCCTTTGGACCCAAGCTGGCAATTGGAAACTCTGAGAGGTTCAACACCGCCATCAGGTCTTCAGGGCCCACATCCCGTAAAGGGCGGTATCGAACCATCTCCACAGGGGCAGACCTTCGAAGGGGAGCACGAAAATTGAAGTCACGGTGTAGTGATCGGACCAACTGACAGGTTCCACCACCAAATCAAAAGCCTCAATCCCCAGGAGAAAAACTAAATCCAAGGAGTGACCGTGATTATGTGTGGCCGAGGAAACAATCTGTGTAAGGCCCAGTGATGTCATCAACTGGAGGAAGTGCTGACCAAAGACAGAGAGTTCGTTGTCGACCCAAGGATTGAAGTCGCCCAGAACCATCAGTCTGGGTGACTCCAATGCCATATCAGCGACGAAATCTGCCACTTCCTGCAGGAAGCGTCTCTCATCTCCTGGTGGACTGTAGAAGAGGGCTATCCTGCAACCCACACTAGCCACAACAGTACACTCAAAGGATTCAGCCTCCTCAACTGGCACACTCGTGAGCCCCAAACTGGTCTTAAAACAGACCGCTACTCCCCACCCCCGGCGATCCAATCTCGGGCGGTGAATTACCGAGTACCCGGCTGGAACAGTCGCCTCTAAAATAGGGCCGGCATTTCCATCCATGGCAAATACATCCCATCCTTTCAATAATGGCTGAGTCTATTGATTAATAGGTCTGGCTGTCTCATAACCAACACCACAAGAGAGTCCATAAATGGTCACATGGATGAGTTATGCAGTCTGTGCACTTTTTCTATCACCCTGGGATTGCACACATGCCACCATTGATGTTACTGCATGATATCTGACCAAGTAATGTGCACTTGCAGCCACCTCTCTTTCAGCCAAGCCAAGTCCATCTGCCTGCTGTGTTTCAGCTCCATTGCTGTCATTGTTCCCAACTTGTTTCCCCCAGATGAATCACCAGGAACTTGGATGGCTCCCACCGCCGGGCTTCTGCTCATAACCTTGGAAGTAGCTCACTCCATCTCATCCCCCGTTGTCACTGGTTAGTGACTCTACCTTCAAAACACTTTACTCTCATCTCATTAAGGTACCCTGCAAATGCTTTCCTTAATTCCAACTTAAGTTCCTCTATCCTATCAACTTCTTACATCCATAACTCTGTAAGCTCACTCTTTTTTCTCTCTCTGTCCACTTATACATATTCCTGACCCTTTGTTTTACTCCGACTGCTCAAAGTACCTATTACCCATCTCAGCCCTTCTTGGCAACCCAATTCTCACCCTAGCTCTTCTACCTTTCCCCACTTCCCTACCCTGACAACTGAAAAGCAACCATGGAATCCTAACAAAATACATGCTATTGGGTCTTGAACCGGCCCCCCACCTGGCTCTTTCCATCTCTGCTCACCACTGTACCATCCGGCAGCTTCTAAATTTATTCCCAAGTTTAAGAGCCAAAAGTATAACTGCATTTGGGGGCTGCCACCCATAAATGGCTCCCCACAACTTGCTATCATGCGTTTGGACCACAACTTATTGATTCACAACTGTATATGATTCTCTTGTATTATGTCAGCCAGGTATTCCACCGTATGTCTTCATTGTTGCCTCTGTCCTCAAATGTAAATTATATACAGTGTATATAAAATTGTGCATGTGCCTACTTACTTTTTCATATGTAATGTATTTCCTTGTGTACCTGACCCTGTATATGGTTCTCTTGTATTATGTCAGCCAGGTACTCTATCGTATGTCTTCATTGTTGCCTTTGTTCTCAGATGTAAATTGTATATAGTGTATATATAATTGTGTATGTGTGTACTTTAATTTTCATATGTAATGTATTTCCTTTTGTGCCTGACCCTGTTGTCCCCAGGTCAATCTTGCAAATGAGCCTTGCTCAATGATGATCGCCTGGATAAATAAAGATTTTGATTTATTGATTGATTGTCCCATCCAGTACATCTCTGCACTCCCGGGGGCCAGGAAAAAGGTTCACTCCCCAATGGTACTGCCTGGCTCAGACAGCTGCCCAATGTATAACAAGTGGCCTCATATCCAAATCTGCGTTGTCCAGATGCCATCACCTGTTCAAAATAAAGCAAATACATTACAACATGTGAGATCTAATGAAACTTTCAAATGCCTGCAACCTCCAATGCCCTAACACCTGAATCTGACTCTCTGCAAACCCTTCTGCCCTTGCATACGATGTGGACCCAATCTTAAAGGAGTGGGTATTTAATTGCTGCACATCATTCCCCAACTGATGCAATGTCCGATGTAGGATGTGCCTAAATTTGTACATCATCAGCAGTTTCCGATCCTCGTGTCTAATGAAAGCCCCACCCTTTTTACATTACTTGGTTATGTAATCCTGCACTGATGTCTGAATATCCCATTGCACTTGGGCAAGCAAAGAACCACTCAGAAGTGCTGGTGCCAGTGACAAAATTAGTCCTAACAGTCTGCAAAGTCTTTGTACTCTTGTCTCAATACCACTAAAAGTGGAAAATGAACACCAAGAAAGAATGTATGTTTAGAATCATTTTTTGCAGTCCTCAAGAGTAAATCCCAAACACAGTGACTTCAGCATCAGTCATAACGTTTCATCAGTTAGGCTTTGTCACACTAATAATGCCCCCTTGTGCATCACACTCATTTATACAGTGATTGACAGGTGCATTCATTAGTTAAACCTGCTTTACTTAATTAGTGATTTAAAAAAAATAGTTCAAGAGAAGTACATATTATTTAAAGCAAAGTGCAGACAAGTAAACATTTATGTTTAAAAAGTCATCAGTTGATTAGCTAGTTCACTTTATAATGATATTTGCAACTTGTACTAAATGAAGATTAGTAATATCAAAAGGCAAAGGCCAACAGGATGCTAGGGTGTATAGCGAGGGGAATCTTCTCCGGGAATAAATAGGGAGGTGATCCTTCCCCTGTACAGGTCTCTGGTCAGGCCTCACCTGGAGTGCTGCATGCCATACTGGTTCCAGTTCATGAAGAAGGACATCTAGCTGCTGGAGGGAGTGCAGCTTAGGGCGACAAAGATGATCCATGGATTTGAGGGGAAGTCCTATGAGGAGAGATTAGGAGAGCTGAACATGTTCTCCCTGGAGGAAAGGAGGGATGGGGGGATATGATCGAAACATTTAAATACCTCAAGGGGATAAATGATGTTAACACTGAAGGGATTTTCTAGCTTAGAAGATGGAGGGCTATGAGAGGTAATCAGTTGAGGTTAGAGGGTGGAAGATTCAGGAGGGAAATCAGGAGGCACTTCTTCATGGAAAGGGTGGTGGACAGGTGGAATACTTTTCCTGAGGGGGTGGTGTCCTTTAGAATGGTGGGTGGCTTTAAGAGGGGATAGGATAGGGTGAGGGGAGGGATTATGTTGAAGAGGGATGGGGAAGGTGGGGCAGCTGCAAGTTTAGGGGCTAGCTGCACAATCGAGCAGATTTGATAGACTGTAAGGCCTGCTTCTGGTGGCATTTTTGTATGTTGCTATGTTCTTATATCAATACTCATTTTTTAGCAAATTTTCCTTTATGAGGTCTAGAGAGCTGGAAAAGGGTCAGTTCTGAGTAAATATCTTATTAATGGTAATTTTATTTTTAACCTTATAACCTAGTGTTCAAAGATTGACCCAAATAGAGAAAAAAAAGATTTGTGAGGAGAGAGAAAGGAAAAGGGGGTGTGGGTGGAGAAGAGGAAGGCAAGAAAGTCAAGTAAAGCAAGAGAAGAAAAAGGAGGGGTCAGTAAGGAAAAATGAGAGAATAAGAATGGGAATGGACATATCCATACCACACCCAAGTAACACACCAGTATCCAAATGGATCACTATGAAGGTCATCACTTTTGCAGAAGGTCAAGCTTTCAATATCAATTTATACAAGTGTTTGTAGCTGATTAATGTAAACTTACATATTAGTAACTTTGTTAAAACATATGCATTGTCTTTTCAGATATGTTTGTATTATATATATATATATATATATATATATATATATATATATATATATATATTAGAGGCAAAAACTCTGTTTAATGCATTAGTTAGGGTTGTTCCACAGTGACAAAAGTGGAAATTCGCTGTTAGGGTTGAAAACCCCTTGGACCCCCTGCCCACCCCCAACCGGCATTGGGGTGCGAATTGGGATACGTCAGCCTAACTCTCACCCCATGACATGTGAAGCAGCAGAAGTATAGGAGAATGGGGTGAGAGTTAGGACCCACGATCCCAGTGAGTGAGGACAGTAAGTATGGATAGGGGGTGGGAGTAGAAAGAAGTAGGCTGCTGGTTAACTAGGATCTGCAGCTTACCCATTAGGTAGGGAAATGGGCAGACTGGGAGGGCCAAGCGGTCCTTATCTGCCATCAAATTCTATGTTTCTATGTTTCTAAATAGCGAGGGACATTAGAGCTAAAGTATAGGATGTATAGGATGGTTTCACTCTGAATAGCGAGGTAGAGGTAGTGCGTGAAGGTTAAAGGGTTTGTTTGAGAGGGTTGCTTCCGGCTGGCTATCTGGTGTGGTGGGTCAGATTACTGTCATTGAAACTGGTGGCTCAAAGTTTGGGACAGGAGTGGTGCCAATTTTTTTTTTATTTATTTGGTGTTACAAGTAAAACAATTTTTGGTTTTTGCAGATACCCCATTTTCCCATGACTTTGTTCCTCCCCCCCCAACATTCTCCCCTTGTAGACAGGTAGCTCCTCATGGTGCAGACCTGTTCTGTGATTTTCTCTGATCCCCAGTGTCACCCCCCTCAGCGTTGATTATTTTAGAAATTGGGGGTGTTGGGAGCTTGCCCTCCACAAAGGGGTATGTGTGGGGCATAGCCTCCAACATAGAATGATATTTAGATCATTGTTTTAGTTGAAATTAAGTTTTGATTACTGACATTGTAGGGTGTTGTGGTGTCCTTCACTGATATTGTCATCGGTGATATGTATTCGTAGTGTAGTTCAGTGCTCTTTTTGGTGGTGCTGTTATTACATGGTACCACTGTAATGTAGGCATTGTATGAAATTGCCTGGTTCTGCCTCATCACCCTTCCATATCAGGAAGATGTCATCTATATATCTTTGACAACAATATTTTTTCAAACAATGGGTTTGTGTACTTGTCCCAGATATGCATCTCTTCCCTAGGCAATGATTTACATAGTTGGGTGCGAAACTGACCCCCATTGTTGTCCCCTTCTTTTGGATGTAATATTGCTGCATAAATGCAAAGGTGTTACTTTCAAGAACTATCTCACACATTCACACATCCCCACTAGTAATTCGGTTCCAGGTTTTGCATTTTCACCTCTCTTATTGAGGTAATACCTCATGACTCTGAGTCCGCCTGCATTGGGGATTTTGGTATAAAGTGTAAGGACTCTATATCTAGAGTCCCCAGTGAATGCTCCCCTTCTACCTTGAGTCCCATGCATGTGTCCTGTATCACATAGATGTGACAGTAAATCTACTACTGGTTCTTTTATAACATCATCCACAAATTTGGCTAGTGGTTCTGTGAGACTCCCCATTCCTGATATTATAGGCCTTCCTGGAGGTTTTGTCAAAGTTTTATGGATTTTAGGTAAGATGTACATCTGGGGCCAGATTTTCAAACCTTTGGGAATGCTGCAAACCCCCTTGTGCACTCAGCATATGACACACGGGGCTTGTTGCATTCCCCTGCTGGTGAGCAGGAATTTACAATCCTTGCACTAATTGCCGCTCCTGAGACCACAGTTTTGTGTTCTAGCATGCGCCACCCCTGGGAATTTATGTACTGGTGCTTGTGCCAGAGCATTGGCGCAAGCAGCCATAAACCACGGAAACTGTTTCAGCTGCACCCAAGAATGGAAATTCAAGTGCAGTTGCGGCAAAGGGGGTTGGCACACCACGGAATTCAGAGTCCTGTGGTGTAGGGCTGGACACAAGCCCTGCACACCCTTTGGAAAATCCTGTCCTTGTGGTTTCAATGGATACTGTACTGTCAACTATTCCTTTTCCTTTTGTTTGATAAGGCCTTCAGATATTGCCCAATCTAAAAAACAATCTACTGTATTTTTCTTTTGAATGCCTGAGTGCGATCTGAGGGTAATGGACTATAACATTCTGTTTGTTTAAGCTGTCTAGTTTCCTTTTCTATATATTTAGTTATATAGTCAGAGCTGTCCTTAAGCATTATGCTGCCCCCTTTCTCTGCAGGCTTTATAATTATGCTGTTTTTCAGTGTGTCTAGGGCATATATTTCTTCTTTAATTAGACTGTTCTATCTAGGGCTGTAGTCATCACACCTAATCTTTTCTTTTTCATTCCCATAATTGTTCTCTCACTTTACCTTACCAACTCCTTCCCCTTCCTTCTCTTACTTTACCTGGCTCTCTTGCCTTCCTCTTCCTCCTCCCTACCCCCACCCCCTTTTTCTTTTCTCTCTTCTCACAAATCTGTCTTTTTTTTCTCTGTTTGGGTCAATCTGTGAACACTAGATTATAAGATTAAAAATAAAATGACCATTAATAAGATATTTACTCAGAACTCACCCTTTTCTATCTCTCTAGTCCTCATAAAGGCACATTCACTAAAAAAAGAATATTGATATTACTAATCTTTTCATTTAGTACAAGTTATAAATACCATTATAAAGTGGATTACCCAATCAATTGAGGACTTTTTAAACATAAATGCTTCTGTGTTTGCACTTTGCTTTAAATAATATGCACTACACTTGAACTGTTTTTTAATCACAAATTATGTGAAGCAGGTTTAATTAATGAATGCATCTGCCAATCACTGTATAAATGAATGTGATCCACAAGGCAGCACTATTCATTTGACAAAGCCTAACTGCTGAAACATTATGACTGTTGTTGAAGCTGCTGTGTGTGGGATTTACTCTTGAGGACTGCAATAAATGCTTTTAAACGTATGTTCCTTCTTGGTATTTATTTTCCACTTTTAGTGGTATTGAGACAAGAATGCAGTGACTTTGCAAACTGTTATCCCATTGCACTCCCAGGGGCACCTTCCAGCTGCACCAACACCCTTGGGCACCCCGACCGGTTTTGCTTTACCTTATGTGAACAAAGACTCCTGATGTGGTAGCCACCACATCTTTATCTCCCAATGCCAATGGCAGCCCCGCTGCCTTACTTGGTTGTATGAGCTTGGACACCTGAAACACCACACATAATGCCACTAAGTAGGTTGACCTAAACAGGTGCATCACTGCTGGGGATGAATATACCCTCGGGAGTTCATCAAATAATTGTTTAAACAGGACAGGGCTAATGGGGCGTCAGTCACCCGGGCTGTTTGGCATCGACTGTAACCACCCTTGCAACATCTTGCGGAAGGTAAAAGCCCTCATGTTACAGTATCTACATACCCATTAGCTTTCTGAAAACAGTCTATGAATGCCATGTGTTGCTCCACCCTGGCCAGCGTAGCCCTTTCATTTTTTTTGTGCACTACATATGCACATAGCTGGTCCACTGAAATCAGCCATGCCCTCATCCACCCTTGTGACTGCTGTACTCCAAGAAGCTGTCTAGCTCCCTCTGGTAGTCTGCCTGCATCCTATGTGCTAGGGAATTCCTAAGCAAGTCCCAGGCTTCATCGTTATCAAATCCCATAGGCATGCTGGAACTTCCCTGGAATGTCTGTCTACTGCTGGTGCCAGTTCTCTAAACCTCTGCCACTGTGAATGAGAAAGAGAATCAGCAATACTGTTATCAACACCTGGGACATGCATCACTTTAAAGTGGATATTCAGCAGTAAACACTTCAGCACAAAGACCGACATGAGATTGCCCATCAGCCTCTTGCCACCTGATTGCCTATTTATGACGTGAACAACCATAGTGTTGTCAGTCCTAAAGGTGATCATCTTATCCTTGAGATGCTCCCCTAGACCACCAGGGCCACCACTATTGGAAAGATTTACACTACTATCATCTGCCTCAGCACGCCCAACTCTCCCCAAGTCACTGGCCACTGGCTGGTGCACCACTTGCCTTGAAAATAGTCCCCAAAACCAAGACGCCTTCAGGGGTCTGTAAAGAGCTCTCACTTTTTGGCAGGACACTGGGACTGGCCACAGGGCCACCACATTGACCCCCCCCCCCCAGAATGCTTGCCAAATGCGAAAATTGTCCCTCATAGCCACTGTCAAGTGGATTCTGTGGTACAACTTAGAACATATGGCCCCAGATCTTACTAACCTCTTCATGAACATCCTGAACCATGGGGAAGACCCAGCAAGCAAAATTCAGGTGCCCCACCAACTGTTACAGTTCACCTAAGGTAACCTTATGGGCCTTGGCCACTGATTCCAATAGGACCCTCAGGGCTGACAGCGTTTCTTAGGGTAGCCAAAATACCTGTGCCCCCATTGTCAGTTTCAATACCCAGAAATGAAAACCACGTACACAGACCTTCCATCTTGTCACATGCCAATGGGACCCACAGCTGGAAGCATACTTCCTGGAAGGTCTCCATCAGCTGGGCACAGTACCCAGTGCTGGCCCTCCCCACAAACAGAAAGTCATCCAGATAGTGCAACATGTTGTTATGCTGGGCTTTTTGAACCATCACCCAATGCAGGAATGTGCTGAACTACTCAAAGACAATGCATGCTACCGCACACCCCATGGGCATGCAATTGTCATGAAAGTATTGTCCTTCAAATTTCATGCCCAATGGTTTTCTGTCAGTCAGGTGAACTGGCAACAGGAGAAAAGCTGACTCAATGTCAGCCTTCCCTAAGAGGGCACCCTGGCCTGCCTGCTGCACCATTTTGACCTCCCTGTCAAACGATACATTTGACACCGCTGTATGCACTGGGTCAATGTAGTGGTTGACAGAGTCCCCTTCTGGGTATGACAAATGGTTTATCACCTGAAACTCACCCGGCAAATTCTTGGGGACCTAACTGATAGGGGATACCCTGAGTCAGGGACTTGGCGGAGTTGCAAAGGAGCACCTGATACTTCCCACTTCTAACTCTTTCTGTAGTTTTTTTCGCATGACCTCTTGTTGCTCCCTGGCAGATTTCAGGTTGTCTGTTTTCTATGCCTCCTTGGCACTTTGCATGGAATGCAAAACCCCACCCTAAAATCCTTCTGCCAATGAGCAAGTAACTATCCTATTCAGGTAGCAGGTAAGCCACCCCTCAATACTTTACAACTTTATGGGTGTTGGGAGCCTTGGTCTCTCCTTTCTGAAAGGGTCAAAAATTACTTGCTTTCCCTGGCCCTGCCCCTATTCCTTTGCTGCACTGCTGAAAGGGATGAGACTTCCCACAAGCCATGCACTCGTGTTTATATTCACATCTTTCTACTCTGCACTATCCATGGTTATAATTAAAGCAATGCCCCCTCTCCCTCCTCCCCTTCCTGCTGTTACCACCATGGTTCCCCTTTTTAAGTGAGGGGGCCGCCAGACTGGAAAACCACTATCCATATGCTGAACCTCCACCCATGTCTATTATCCACAATAATGGTAGGTCCAGCATGGTCCATGACCTCCATGTATCATTCTACTTTCTCCTCGGGAATTCTTCATTATATTTTAACCCCCCCAGCTTACTAGTGTGCAGTGTCATGCTCCTACTGAAGTACACCCACAATCCTTCAGCTTTGTCTGGACTGCCTTGGGTCAGCATTCCTGCAGATATCATGAAGCCTGATACCCAGTTCTCCCACATGTGACAAATAGTCACCTTCCACTTCTGCTCCACCCCATTGTCATACTTCTTCTCACCTTCTTTTCCAGTTCCTTGGGCTGGTTGAGCAGGCAAGAAACATCCACACATTACCCCTTCACAATTAGATATCTCACTTTGTCTGGCAAGTGCAAATCCACAGGTTCACCCAGTGATACAAAACTCACCACCACCTGTTGGCCTGGGGGCTGCAGTTGTGTTATTGCCACTGCCCCGCTCCCTCCTCTGTGTCCCCCCCAGGAGCTGGGACCATCTGTCCTGGACTTGATCTTGCTTGCCCTTGCTCAGCTAATAAAGCTATCAAGCAGGTAAACTTTTGCTCTTCCCCTGACTGATGTGGGCTGCAGGTTGCTGTCTATGGCCCTGCCAACCCTTGCCCAGGTGGTGCCATTATCCTGGTTAGGTTTTCGGGTTCCACAGAAAACTGCATACTCTGACCTGCCTGTATCTGCTGTTGGGGTTACCACAGTCCTGCCAGCAAAATGAACTCCTAAGCTAGCAGGCAACTGATTGTGAATTCCCATTGTCAGATTCCATGGGTGCACCAGGCCTGGTATTACCCTTTCTCCTAACCTCCCCAGGGAGCAGCCCTACTGGCCCCATGGTTCCACCCTGCTTCCCAGGCTGCCTTTTGTTTTGCTGGAGGGACACCTTCTCCTCATCTATTCAGAGCCCTCAGTTCCTCTGCTGACAACCAGTCTAGGTCAGGCATACCTGGTGGTTGATCCAGAGCTGGAACTCCTTGCTTGCTTCTCCTGGTGTGCACTTTAGTGGTCGGTGATAGAGGCACTGGCGTGTCCTACAGTGTGTGAGTCAGTCTATCTGGCACCTAAACTGGTTCCCCTGGCTCTTCCCATTTGGGTACGGGCTCCACAGGCTGCAGCTGGATGACCGGCTTTGGAAGCTTCTCCCCAGGTGACCCCAGTTCCTCTGGCTGCTTCCAAGGAACAGGATCAACCAGACCACTTGGCTTAGGCTGGGACACCATCTCAGATGACCCTGGTGCCTCCCCTTTACCTTGGTTCCAGAACAGAGCATCCCACCATGCCTGCCCTTCCCTCACATAACAGCTACATAAAAACATAGATTTTGACCGAAGATAAGAACCACTTGGCCCACCCAGTCTGCCCATTTCCCTACTTATTGGATAAGCTGCAGATCCTAATTAACCAACAGCCTACTTCCTCCTACCTTCCCACTAGAATTACATTATGTATGTACCAGTTGCCAGCTGTTTCTCCAACTACATGCTGATCTTTGTTGCCTGACACACTGCTGTTCTGAAAACACAAACATAACTACTGCCATGCTACCCTTGTTGCCGCTTAAGCCTCTGCTGCCACCACAACTAATGGTCAACTGACAGTGCATGATGCTTTAGTTTTCAGCAAAATGTATCACCTGACTGACAGCTGCCTACCTTTTCGTGTCTCCTGCCTGTCCCCCCTTTTTTCCCCCCACTGGTTGCTTATCCCAACAGGCTTACTTTGTATGATTACTAAAACTACCAGATTAAAAGGTATGTGGGTTACTGTATGTGGCGAAGTTAGGCTGCACCCTCACCTGTGACCGATGGACCACTTTTCTAGCTCCTTATTTCCGAGCGACAGTTAACTCTTTTCTCTTTGCATTTCTTCTTTTTCCCCCCTACCCTAGGTTGGCCACCTAGTGTAGCTCTTTACTATCCCTGCTAAACTTCCTGCTAGTTCTCTGTTTTCATTCTTTTTCCATTTCCATCCTTCCAGTCTCTGGAATGATACCAAACACCCAGAGAGGTGCTGTGTAAAGTGCATAAGTGCATTTTGTGTACAAAAAGCATGAAGGCTATTTTAAATAAGAAGGAATACAGTTAGTAAAGCCTTTTTAAAGAAAAATGATTCAGAAGTCATATAAAACAATAATAATGTCATGATTAATTCAGTTATAAGAAATCCTTAAGGTATTTTCATAAATTCACACTATAAACCTGTTGCTGTATAAGGTTCTATGTATAAAAGAGTTTAGTCACTGTGGATCGGAGATATAGAAAGTCAATCTCTGTGGATGTATACACTGTACCTTTAACTGAACCAGGAAATCCCCTGACACAATCTCCTCCCCTTTGGTTTTGAAACATGTCCAGACATGTCAGGACTCAGTCAGGTGACCCTACCAAAAAGATATAAAAACCTTTGCACAGAGTTTACTTCAGTTCCGTCAAGTAGAGTTTAGTCTTGAGAGTGAAGGAGAGAGGTGCTACTGCAGACAAGCTGTTGAATGTGGATGAGAAGGGTCTTAGGAGTGCTAGAATCCAGGACTGTATTGTGTGAGAAACTACTGATGTTAAGTAGTGATTTTCTTTACAATTTTTTTGTTTTGGTTTATTATTTTTCAAACTTTTGAAAAATAAATATCACACCAAGGTGTGTTTTAAACCTTAAATTTTCCTCGTCTGAAGTTTATTCCCTCACGTTGTGACACTGTACTACAGTATTAGTTTTATGTCTGATGTCTGCAAGCAACTGTGACCTTCTGCCTCTAGAGGCCAGCCTGCACCTTGCTGAGCCACTGACTCTATGCTCTGCAAGCCCTCACAGTCCCTGTTTTAATTCCTGGTTAAAAGGAGCATGCCAGTGAGGAACTGCACTAATCTCAGGACATTAATTGACTATGTGACTTGCACAGGTTCACCCATATGCAAGTCAGGGTTGTAAAACCAACCTAGGCTGCCTGATGCCCCAATTCATTCTCTGTTTTTATATTCCTATTTTTTTGATTAATCATTGTAATCAGGGACCAAGGTAATGGTATCCAAAATAAATGCACTTGCTAGGATTCAAACCCATGTCTGCATTGAATGCTGTTTTTCTGCTCTAACTAGCTAAGCCTCCAAGATAACTGTATAAGTGCCATGTCTATCCCTCGGTAGGGTAGAGTCTTCTAGGGACATTGCTGGGTTCAAACCTGGGACGCTGCACTCCAAGGCAGAATCTCTAGCCATTTGGCTAAAGGAAAATTCCTCCCACGACAGTGAAAATACTATCATAGCACTAACAGGTAAAACACTTCACTCATACATTTGGGCAGCTTTTTTTATTTTATTCTCTAGCACTGCCTACTATCACCTCTGGTGCTTAGTGACTGGCTTGTCTGATCCAGTCTGGACTCTGGATGAGGGGGGCAGTCCATGTGGAATCTGACCACGTGATATCGGGGTCCAACCACCAATCTCGGCGTCTATGCCCGCCACCTCCCCTGCCGGTCGACCATTCAGTCTGCACCCTCTTCACAGCTAACCTAGTGGCTGTGCACCAGGTGAATACCGCATGGAAAATTATTTTACTAATCTGAAGGCATTCTGGGAAGGTGACCGCAGCACATCGCCCTGTTGAGTCGGCATCCACCACGTGGTGCTCCCCCCATGACGTCCAGGCATGCTGGTGTTCTGCCCAGTTTGCCCAACTTCCAAGTGGCTTATGGAGGAACTGAAGCTGTGGTATTATCTCCGTAATTAAAAATGATTCCCCTCCTGGAAATTACACCCACTGTCTGCTGTCTCAAGACTATTGGACCCATGGGGAGCCACCAACTCTGCTTTGGAATGGAGCGTCAGGCAAGGAAGGTCTGTCTGCCGCACTACACCCATGTCATCTACATCTGATATTTTGGCAATGGAGGACACTGCACTCACTCCAACCTCAGGTAAGCCATCCAAGGCAGGGCAGGAATGTAATTTGACAACCAAATGCACAGCATGGAATTTTAGCAAATGGCAAGGGTGGGGGGAGAACCACCGAAGTAAGTGGGTTATCAAGGACAGGGAGTTTCATCCAACATCCTTTTCCTGCCTGGAGTTTTACCATATCATAATGTTTAAAATATCCATATTCTCAATCAAGCCTCAGATTGAAGCCATGCTGTGCCCCCCCCTCCAGCTAGCCTGACCCAGGCCATGAAAGGAGCAGCTGCTGACTGCCGAGGAGGGGGTCCCTCACCTCTTAATACTCTATTACTGCCTCTAACATAAAAAAACATTTTTGTGATAACCTGAGACTCTGCCTAATGTATTGACTTGCTCAAAGCCACACTACACACCAGGAGATGGCCCTAGGCTGAGTAGCTGAACCATGCTTCCCAAGGGCCGAAGCCAGGCCTTACCCCTGCTTGTCTGTGTGTTCCTGGAGATCCTGACTTCATCCTAATTTCTTCTACTTCTTCTTCCAGCCTGAGCTGAGGAGAAATGAGGAGGAATTCCTCCAGTGCAGCCCCTCTTGTGGGCTTTGCTACTCCCCCCCGGCTGCAACCCACCTTCCCCCTGGAAACACCTACCTTCTGTCCCTCCACCCCTAGTGGGCAGCTCCTACATAGCCTTCTGCCCATCCAGGTGTCCTTCAGACATGCCCCCAAGTTATGCCCCCGGCGAAGCCTTCTAGGCTCATTCATTATCATGCAGGAATGCTGTATGATTCCCATTGTGTATGATACAATGGAACACAATGGAAGCTATTCTTCCTATGTAATCATTAAACCTTGTAGCAGCAGTCTCTTGTGACTATACAAAGGACCCGATTATTTTGAGCCAGGAAAGTACAACTTTGAAAAAAACAGTAATCTGAAGTGCTACATACCAGAACCTAAACAAACTAGTGACATGATGTGTTTTATTTTCAAGGAGTTTACTTTTCTGCTTTATAGCATCTAGTGATTTCCAAGTTGGTAACTCCAAAGTACTTTTTTCAAATAAAATCTTGAAAAAAAACTATCTATAGAAACATAGAAACATAGAATCTGTCGGCAGAAAAGGACCCTGTGGCCCACACAGCCTGCCCAGTTCCCTTCTCACTGATGCAGCCCCAATTCCTATTTGATCTGCGACTCTCCTGCTCTACACATCTCCAGGGTACCCTTATGTCTATCCCATGCACTCTTGAACCCCCCCTATTGTTTTTGACCCCACCAGTTCTGTTGGAAGGTTGTTCCATGGCTCTACCACCTTTTCAATGAAAACGTGTATCCTAACATTACCCCTGAGCCTTCCACCCTTCAACCTCATATCATGCCGTCTTGTTCTTGTGCAGAGTTTTTTTCTGAAATATGCTTTCCACCTCTACCCTGCTTAGTCTTCTGATGTATTTGAAAGTCTCTATCATATCTCCCCTCTCCCTTCTATCCTTCAGGGAATAGATATTAAGGACCTTAAGTCTTTCCTTGTAGGGCTTCTTGTGCAGTCCATGTACCTTCTTCATTGCCCTTCTCTCAGCTGCCTCTATTTTGTCAATGTCCTTCCAGAGATGTGATCTCCAGAACTGGACACAGTACTCCAGCTGATGCCGCACCTGTGATCTGTACTGTGGCATCACCACCTCTTTCCTCCTGCTTGTTATGCCCCTTCCTATGCACCCCAACATTCTGTTTGCTCTCCCCATCATCTTTTCTCACTGTTTTGTCACCTTCAGGTCATCAGATATGATAACCCCCAGGTCTCTCTCCTGATTTGTGGTGGCTGGAATTTCCTTACCCATCCTGTACTCCTCCCTTGGATTCCTGTGACCCAGGTGCATGATGTTACACTTTGTAGCGTTGAAAATCAACTGCCAGACACCCGACTGCTCCTCTAATAGGCTTAGGCCCTTTCTCATTTTTTTCCACCCCCCTCCGGTGTGTCCACTCTGTTGCAGATTTTGGTGTCATCTGCGAAGAGGCACACTTTTCCCTCCAGACAATCTGCAAATGTCACTAATGAAGACATTGAATAGGAATGGCCCCAGCACTGAACCCTGTGGCACCCCTGCTGGTCACGGTTCCGTGTCAAAATGGAGAAACATTTATCGTGACTTGCACAACAGTGAGTACATTTTACTGACTGCATAATCGGCACTTAATCCTTCTCCCCACCTACAAACACGGCAACAACTCAGCAATACTAAAAATGTAAACGGTAAAACTACTGTTTAACATTTAATGAGGGGGCTATGTCCCCGCACTTCCCTTTCCAGGGGCAAGCCCCCCGCACCCCCAATACTAATATGATCAACTCTGCGGCGGGGGGAGGACACTGGGGAAAAGGGTATTACACAGGAGGGGGCTACCACTGTGGGGCACCACAGCTGGGGGAGCCAGGGAACAGCAATCATAAAACAAAACAATATAACACCGACCACGAAGCACAAAGAAATATTCCTCCAGGCAGTCCCGAACCCAGAACCATCAGCATCCTTAGTGTTGGCCACATCCAACACTCCAGGTAACCAGCTCGGCAGCAGCACACTACTTTCCCCCCATTCAACCCACCTGACTATACCACACTCGTGATTCACCCTCACTGTCATGTCATGCTGTACTCGCTATTCCCTTCTCTTGACATTCCCTATCAGTTGCTATCCCGTCGGGTGATCAAATTGAGTGGATCTTATTCGAGTCACTCAATTTCTTTCGCTATTATAACATGATACCACTGGTCACCTTCCTCTCCTCAGATTTCATGCCATTTACCACCACCCTCTGAGTTCTGTCCCTTAGCCAGTCCCCAACCCACTTTACCACTGTAGGGCCCACTTCCAGTTTCCCTAATTTATTTAGCAATCTCCTGTGCGAGACGGTGTCGAAGGCCTTGCTGAAATCAGGTAGGCCACATCCATCACCTCTCTCTGATCTACCATCCTGGTTACCCAGTCAAAGGAATCTACAAGATTCATCTGACAGGACCTTCCCACTGAGAATCCATGCTGCCTTGGATCCTGTGGATCGCTATCCTCCAGAAACTTCTCAATCCTCTCCTTAAGTAAGGACTCCGATAGTTTCCCCATTAAGGAGGTCAGGCTTACAGGTCTATAATTGCCTGCCTCCTCTCTGCTTCCAGTCTTGTGGAGAGGGACCACATCTGCCCTCCTCCAGTCCTCAGGTACCTCTCCCGTCTCTAGTGAAGCATTGAAAAGGGCAGCCAGTGGTTCTGCCAGCACTTCCATGAGTTCCTTTAGTACTCTGGAGTGGATCCCATATGGCCCCATTGCCTTATCTGCTTTTATTTTCCCTGAGTTCTTCTAGGACTCTTACCACCGTGAATGGCTGGTGTCTTCCTCCCTCATTTGAATACACCTCTTAATGAGTCTTGGTTCCTCACCCTCCCCTTCCCTGGTGAATACTGAGCAAAAGTACTTGTTCAGTATCACAGCCTTTTCTAGGTCATCCTCCACCCTTTCTCCTCCTTCCTTATTCAGGCTAACGATCCCATTTCTGTGCTCTTTCCTCTTGCTAATGTATCTGGAGAAGGTCTTGTTGCCTCTCTTAATAGCCTGGGCTATGCTTTCCTTTTTCTGTGCTTTAGCCCTTCTAATTATTTTCCAAGATTCCCTCTGCTTCTCCAGATATTGTTTTGTCCTCATCATTTTGTGCTTCCTTGTATCTTCTGAAGACTCTTTTATTTTTCCTTACTTTCTTAGCCACTACCTTCTAGAAACATAATGGCCTTGTCTTTCTTTTACTCTTGCATGCATTTTGACACAGTGACCTGTTACTTCTGTTATGACTCTCTTGAGTCTAGACCACTGTTTTCCCACTTCTCCTCCTGTACCTTCCTCTGCTAGGGCTCTTTTGAGATTTCTGCCCATCTCCTTAAAGTTAGCATTCCTGAAATCTAGGACCGTTATCCTTGTATGGCTTGCCTCCTCCACTGTGGTTACTTTATACCATACTGTCCTGTGGTCACTGGTACTAAGGGGACTGCCCATCTCCACACCTGTGATCCTGTCCCTGTTGATCAGGACCAAAACTAATATAGCTTCCTCACAGGTTGGTTCTGCTACAAGCTGTCTTAAGTTTGCCCCATTCAGGGCAGTCATGAAGTTCCTGCCCCTTGTTGTACTTGCAGTCTGAGTGCTCCATTCTACCTCAGGCAGGTTGAAGTCACCCATTTTTAACAGCTCCCCTTTGGCTGCCATTTTGTGGATGATTTCCACAAGAGCTTCATCTGATTCCTCCCCTTGTGTCAGAGGCCTGTAAATCACTCCAGTCAGAATGGTTGTCCTTTTTCCAACTGCCAGGGTGACCCACAGTGCCTCTTCTCCTTCTTGTAACCTTTGAGCTTATGTTGCTTTAATCACCTCCTTCACATGCATAGCTACCACCTCCTCCCCTTCTCCGTTTCCTTACCTTCCTAAAAAGTGTATATCCTGGTATGGTTATATCCTAGTCATGTTTTCCTGTGTACCATGTTTCTGTAATAGCTACTTTGTCCAGGTTTGCATCTTCCATTAATGCCATTAGGTCTGGGATTTTGCTCCCCAGACTGCGGGCATTTGTGCACATTACTTTCTAACTTATATTATTTTATAATATATTATATTTATGTATGTATTTATTTATTGAAGTCGGGGAATTACAACTCTTTGAGTTAGGGACTCTGTCAAAGGCTTTACTTCAATACAAAGTGTGGCAGGCAAGTATTACAGACATCAAGAACAATGACAGTAATAGTACACAAAGATACAAATTATATAATAGGAGCTATTACAAAGGCTCCATGTCAGTGCAAAGTGTGGCAGGCAAGTATTTCAGACATCATGAACAATGACAGTAATTATGTACAGAGATAAAATTATACAATAGGGTGTTATCTAATAATGGTGCAATACAATAAGCATTGTCAATTGACATGGGAGTAACCAAAGTTGTTGAAATAAGGCAGAGGAGAAAAAATAAATATTGGAGACAGGGGCAATGGAGCTATGGAGGAGAAAGTGAGAAACAGCCCCAGGAAGTGAATCGAAGGAGAGCTGGAAATATAGTAGAGACCATAATGCTGCCCAATGGGCATTGTCGTGTGGCTAAGGTGCAGGAGAGGAAATAGAGGGTTACAACAGTGTTACGGACAGTCACAGTTTGATGAAACCAAGATGTGGTCCCGCAGTTCTTTTTTGAAAGGGCCCATCCTGGGTAAGGATAGGAGGGAACTGGGGATGGAGTTCATATATAAAGGGGCCCTATATTTGAAGGACCTTTGACCAATGGTGATTCTATAGACTGGGACTTGGAAAGCAGTTTTGTCGGTGTGTCTGTGTCGGTGTGTATTATATTAAAGTCTTTAATTTTCTTCCTCCTGGGAAAAATTCCTTTTCAAATATAGCATAATAACAGAGCAATTTTAGCATGGAGGGGACTCTAGGTCCATCATGTCTACCCCCACCCAGCTTCATGAGCAGGTATAAATAAGTATGTTGTGCAACTATGTACTTATTTGAAGGGGTTTCCTCCGCACTCCAGTACCCGAGGCTCTTGTGATTCCCATGGTAAGCAGAAATTTGTGCAGATGTACATTCAAGGTATGTACTGTCCATATGTACATGGTCTGTCCTACCAGACTTTTCCATATGTTCACCACCATCTGGGAGAAAAAAGTGCTTCCTAATGTTATCACTGAATGTTTGACCTATGAGTTTCAGGGCAAGTTCTTGCATCTTGCTAAAGGAAAACATCTCTGTCTTTTTAGTCATGTCAATGCCTTAAAATATGTACAAGTCTAAAATCACATCCCCTCTCAGTTTACTTTTCTTCAATATGAACATGTTAAATGAGAACTGACCTCAAAGTGTAAGTCATTTTTCACAGTAGATATTTTTTAAGTTCTGTTTCAAATTCTGTAACTGTACCATCTGTATGGACCTATTAGCAACCTCAGTGAGTGTTTTTACTTTACACTCTGGCATTAAATACTGTATGATGCAATTAATGTCCCTAACATCCGTGGAGCTCCAGTCAGCAGCCAGCTCTCCATCTAGCATTCTTCGCTACTCAGAACTCTTCACTGCTGCTAGCAGTTGTTTGCATGCAGCAGAGCTCCATTCGGCTGCCCGCTCTCCTTCCATGGCTCTCCAGTTGGACCTGCATTTTTCCCTGGGATCCCCATCACTATAAGCGGCTGCAGTGTTGGTGTGGAGCTCTAGTCAGCAGCCAGCTCTCCACCTTGGCTTCTCCGCTACTCAGGCACAGCTCTAAAAAGGACTTGAAAGCCTCACAAAGGATTGGTCCCTGCCTACTCCACCATAGGCTATTGCATCAGCCCCTGTCCCTCTATTGGCTGCTGCCATTTTACCAGCTGCTACGCTATCTGTTGCTGGGTCTAATTTTCGTCCCACACTGCCCGCCCCGACCCCAGCCTCTATTAAATACTCCTTCTCTCCTCCCTCTAACCACAACAAAACTGCTATTGGCTGCAATCCCTTCCTTATCTGCAATTTGTCTTGGTGAGTTGATCTCTCTCTCTCTCTCTCTCTCTCTCTCTCTCTCTCTCTCTCTCTCTCTCTCTCTCTCTCTCTCTCCATGCTCACTTACTTTTTGGCTCACTGATAGTGCCTCTACAATACGGATTTAATTTATTTCCTGCCTATTACAGTGGTTAATCTCTCAGCTCTGTCCCCTCCCCTAGTTCTTCTTATTTCCCTACTCCCCCCTGTGCCCTGAGTTTCTTTTCTCACTCCAAGCCCACTTCCCTGTCTCAGACCTACTCTCTCTAGCCTTATCCTGTCACAACTAGTTTTGCCCATCTGGGCCACAAACTCTACTGGTCTCCTCTAATTGGTCTAATCCCTGTTGCCTTGACCTCTTTATTGCAGAAACAGCTTCTAGGCTGTGATCTATACTAGGACCTTTTCTGCTTCTCCTTAGCTCAGGTTCCCAGAAGGGGCACACCTTTACCTTACTCATGGGACACCTAATGCTCATAATCCCCATTACCATAGCTCTTGCTCTGTTGTATTCATCAACCTCTGTTAACTATAATGCTAAATGGGCCACCCTGCCACCTTCCTATCCCTAGACAACGTCCATGTCTCCAATCTCCTTCGCCGTCATGACTCACCCTGGGATTTGTCCCCACTCCTTCTAAATAAGGGTATAATTTACCATGCTATCTACCACCCTAAAAAATATCTCCTTCACCACTAAATTCTCTCCCCTCTTACCCACCGAAAGCTATGGTACTTTCTGCTACTGGCTATTCTGCTATCAGGGGATATTGAGACAAACCCTGACCCAGCAGGTCACCTCTCCCACTCTAACATACCTCAAAGGTCCCCAAAAAGTCTCCTCATAGCCCATCATAACATCAGAAGCCTTGATCACAACTTTGCCAAACTCGAAGCTTGGATCTCCCATTACAAGCTGGACATATTGTGCCTGTCCGAAACATGGCTCAAATCCTCTATATCTGACTCTCAGTGTTTGGTACCATCCTACAGCCTCCTTCGGAAGGATAGACCATCCTCTAAAAGAAGGGGGGGTGTAGCTATCTATTACAAAAATCACCTTCATCTCACTGCCCTAAACACTGATTCTATGATGTATGGTGAATTGCTACATGCACTCCTCACACTAGGGAATAGAAAACTACATATCATATGGACCTATAACCCACCAAATAGTGGCCACACTGGCCTGAATGAGCACCTGAACCAGTCATCCCTACTCTCCAGCAAGAGTGAAATGATCATCCTAGGCGACAGTAATTTAAACTGGCTTGGGAAATACCAGACTACCTTACTTACCAAGATCCAGAGCCATAGCCTCCATCAGCTCATTACTGAACCAACTCAGTGCACTCTGCCACACTAATTGACTGGTTGTTATCAAACTGCCCAGAGCACATCCAGTCTGCCGGCATACTTGCCAATGCCATCTCGGACCACTCCCCACTTTTTTGCATCTAGGGATCTGCCCCTCCCTCTCAAGTAAAACCATGTCTCATCACGTTTTGCAACTATGCCCACCTGCATCAGCAAAACTTTTATCAGGAATTGGCCACTATTGATTGGTCTGATTTCTACAATGCCCAAGATGTCCAGACTGCACTGGCTATTTTCATATCAAATGCCTGCAAAAAGGACATAAGATCTGTGAAAAGCTCTTACTACAAAAATCTCCTCACCAATGCCTCAAAGGACCCAAGAAAGTTCTGGTCCCACATCAAAACTTTCCTTGGAGCTACACAGTCATCTACCCCTTGTGATATGATTCTTAATGTCCTCACTGTAACAATTCTCAGACTACTGCACATTTCCATAATAATCAGTTCCCTGACCTTACTAAATTCACATCCTCCTTCCCCACCTCCAAACCTATGTCCTCAGTGGCTTCTATCAATGTAGCCACTGTCTCCCCCTTTTACTTTCACGCTATTACCCCAAAGGAGGTTCTAAAACTTCTAAAGTTAGTCTCAGATACTTCTGCCACAGGCTGTGATTGCATTGAGCCCAGACTACTAAAACTAGCTGCCCCTCTCATTGTGGCACCTCTGGCCAAAATGTTTACCCTCTCCCTGTGTCAAAGTTGTGTCCCTGATATTTGGAAGATAGCACGATTCTCCCCTGTCTTTAAAAAGGGTGACCCCAGTGACCCCCTGGATTATAGATGGATAGCCATCCTATCTGTGCTAGCCAAAATTCTGGAAACACTAGTTGCCACTCAAAATATTGAATTTCTTATCAAGCGTGACCTTCTAACAACAGCCCAGCATGGTTTTCAAAAATGTCATAGCACCTTCACTGCCCTGCTTAAATTTACCACCGATGCTCTCACAGCTATGGACAGGGGTCTCCTAACAGGGGCTGTTTTCATTAATATGACAAAGGCTTTGATCTGGTGAACCACTCCCTTCTCCTTGCCACCCTGGATTCTATGGGCTTTGAACCAAATGTCGTGAACTGATTCAATAGTTACCTATCAAATAGAGTCCGAGTTGTTAAATTCAAATCATCTTATTCATAAAAGGCTATAGTTAATATTGGAGTACCCCAAGGTTCTATCTTAGGACCACTTCTATTTACTATTTTCATTAATGACATTACCTCTAAACTCTCCGCCTCCTCCTTACTCTATGCGGATGACATCGTCCTCTATATCAGTGCAAAAAATGTATCTGACATCAATCTACGGCTTTCTGCTGATTTCCAATGTATTCAAGCCTGGATCTCAGATCACCACCTTGTACTAAATGAGACCAAAACTCAGTCCATGCTGTTTGGTACTCCTTTGAAACTCCAGTCTCACCTAAACAATTTTAGGGTCTCTTGCTTGGATGATGCACCTTTTGGCTCAGTTACCACATTTAAATACCTGGGAGTCACTTTAGATCAATCCTTAAGCTGTGAACATCACAATTCCAACACATGTAAGTCTGTGAGCTCCAAGCTAGGTGTAGCCTACCACACTAGCTATGTTTTAACTCCCTCAGCGAGGCTTGCTATTGCCTGGGGCATTCTCCTACCTACACTAACCTATGGAGTATCCTCTTATGTTGCCTCTCCTCAAATGAATCTCCATATGTTGGACATTGCCTATAATAACATATCAGTATGCCACCTTGTCCCACAGGCGGAAACACCACTGCACCCTCTACTCTGACTTTAACTGGCTATCCCCTAATGCTACAAGGCTCTACTCCCTTGGCTCTACCATTGACAGTATTATGAGGTCTCAAAGCCCTAAATCATTGGCGAAATTGCTCACTCCTCAGACCTCTAGTTATGGACTGCTCTTAGCTGACAAATCCCTCTTAAGTGTGCCAAAATACTCTACCATCAAAGGTTCCAGTGCTTTTGCCCATCATGCTCCTCGACTTTGGAACTCCCTCCCCCTTGATGTCTGCCAAACTTCCACTCATGGCTCCTTTAAAAAAGCACTCCATCTCTACCTCATCTCAGCTGACCAATGCTCCTGTTTTAAACCTCCTTAGCTCCCTACCCTCTTCCCCAATTACAGTTCGCTACCCTGTCTCTGATAAACTCTATTTTTTCAGTTGTTCTTTTCTCCTAATGCCTCTCCCTATATGCACCCCACACTGTTTCGGGCTTAATTTCCTATACTAACCAAGCTCCTTACCTTATCTATCTCAGCTGGCATATCCCCTGCATTTCCACTCCCCCCCTGCACTTTTAAGGTTTCTGTCTATTCTTATTTTATATCAACTATACATTTATCACCCACCTACCCCTGTGTTCCATCTAACCTGACCTCTTACTACTCTTTCTAGCCTTTGCTGACATATATCCTAAGTTTGCCCTTACATGCACTAATTTAACCCCATTTTTTCCCATCCCCTGCATCAAACTCCCTTGCACTAATCAATTATTATTTCTAATTATCTACCTTGTCTGTCTTTATTTGTCTTCCTGTTATGGACTTACCTGCTGTTTAGCTACTTTTTATTTTTGTGTCATTCCCGTGTTATCCCTTATCTACTCCCTTTACTCTGTAACATCACTGTATTTGCCCTACAGTCATTATTTGTAACATCCAGTTGCCGAAAATGTTCTCCTCCTTGTATCCTACCCACTAATATACCTGTTTCTTATTTATTCTGTATAAAGTTGTCGTTGACCACTACTGTAAAGACCTTACTGTAACTACTTATTGTTTATACCTTGCTGTAACTGCCTATTTGTCATATCCTTGTACTGTTGTATCTTGTTACCTCCCAGGTCGTGCCTGAAAATAGTCATTTCTATGGCTAGTGCACCTACTCGGTAAACAAAAACTAAATAAATGAAAATAGAACATGCCATGGACGCACTGTACCAACAATGGAAGAGCATACTAGGGACATAAAATACATCATACAATTCTAAAATGCTTCTTACTAGCAGCATGTAAATCAGAAGCACGCAATAGATAACTGAAAATCCTATAAACCTGAGCAATAACAGGTATTAAAAAAAAATTCTGATGGGAAAATGACTTATAGATTTGGTGCAGTTTTCCTTTAAGGGCCACCAAATTCTTCTGACAGCATTTTGGTTGCCTAACATTGCACCCTCTTGATTGCCCCAATTTTATTTTTCTATTGAGGAGCCCAGTACTTCATGCAGTATTCAAAGTGGAGTCTGATCAGTGCTTGTAAAGTGGCAGATTACTTCCCCTCCCTGCTTGCCCCATCCACCAATGATCCCCAACACTGTGTCATTCATCTTGACAAGTGTGCCATTATCTATACTTGAAAATTGCTTCCATTTCAGCACTTATGTCAGGCAGACCTACCTGTAGTTGCCTGGGTCTGACCCTGCCCCTTTTGTAAAGATGCAGACCACACTGATCACTTTACTGTCTTCACACACAACACCGATATGAATAGACTCATAAAAGGTTATTGCAAACTGCCTCACTAATTGTTCACTTAGCTTTACCATGATCATGAGGTGCAGATAGTCTACTCACCGAGATTTACGAACATACGAAATTGCCAGCACATACAGGCCTTACGGTCTATCAGGCTTTCACAAGTGTGCAACACTTCAGCAATTTAAACTGCAGCTGCCCCCTCTGGCCCCCCTTCCACTGTATTTCCTCCTACTTCCTTCTTATCCCCTCCCCTAGTCCATCCTCAATTTGGACCCTATCTTTGATCCTGTCCCACCCTCTCTTAAAGCTGATCTCTGACCTCAATGCTATAACCTCCTCCGGCAATGCATTCCACCCTATACCACCCTTTCCATGAAATAGTGCCTCCTCATTTCCCTCCTGAATCTTCCTCCTTCCAGTTTCAGACTGTGTCCTCTGGTTTCCCTCCCAGCTTTTAATCTAAACATATCCGTGGTGTTCACTCTGTTCATACCCTTTAGGTACTTGAAGGTCTCAGTCATATCCCCTCTCTCCCTTTTATCCTCCAGGGAATGACAGTGTCAGTGGCTCAGTAGGCAGCACACTTGCCTCTGAGGCTGGGAGATCAGAGGGCTGTGGGTTCAGTTCCCACATCTGGCACTTGGGTTAATATCCCAGTACTGACACTGTAGTGCAGCATGAGAGGGGTAGTGCTCTTCTGAGGTGCCGTCTTTCGGATGAGACATTAAATCCGAGGTCCCATCTGCCTGGATTGGTGGTAGTTTAGGTGGATGTTAAAGATCCCATGGCACTTATCGAAAAGAGTAGGGGAAATTTTTACTGAAAACAAAACGCCACAAAGAGAAAAAACAAAACAAATCCATCCACAGCAAACCATAAAAGAAAATGAACAGAAACATAAACAAGCATATTATCATAATAATTGAAAACAATCCAGTCTGCTCCATATCCACTGCATCATTCCTTTTTTAAAAAAAAGCAAAACCCCTAACCCACCCAGTCAAAATTCCTCCATAAATTTTCAAACATTTCTTTTTTGAAAAAACGTTTTTCATAAGCATTAATCCCATCCAATTCAAGTTGTACATGAAAGAAAACATCCTGCAGTTGTACTGTTTTACCTTGTAAGGATCGAGAGCAGCGTGCCTGCCAAATGGACCATTTGATACATACCAAAACAACGTGTATCGTACTGGTCGCCCATTTTGCCCATGAAGCTGGGATTTGCCCTAAAACCAAAACATCATAATCAATTAGTAAAAATAATTTTTACCCCAGAGATCTGACAATAATGTCCAAAAACTTTGTACTTGAACACAGTCAAAAAAAAGTTGCTGCATTGTCTCCACAACCTCAGCACATTCGTGTTCTCCACATTCTCGGTCAGCTAGCTGCTTATGTTTCTGATTGCCTTTTACTTGTAATTTTTGGTGCCCACAAAGCCAGGCAAAATCCTGCATTTTCCAAGGAATCCATCTTTCTAACATATTTTCTAACAATAAAGTAATTTTAATATGTGGAGGTACCTGAAAGATTGGATCTTCCTGATACCAGGAGTCAAGTATTGCTTGGTAAAAACATTTTTTCTTCTTCCCCTGACACCAAGTCAGATCAATTTTCCAAGTACGTATGTATTGAATTGCTGTTTGTGCATAACTAGGAAGCAGGTGATCAGTAGGGTGCCACTTGCCTCTACCCCATGCTGTAAAAAAGGAATGACCCCAGAGCTGGAAACAGACTCGCCCTGAAATAGATGTCTGTACCAACAAAGAGAGGATGGAGCTATAAAAAAATTCCCAAAAAGGTATACAATAGGGTGTATCATATTTAAACCTCCTTCTTTCAACGTTCTATATGTATGATTCCTTTTAACTGGGTTCAATCTACTACCCCATAACAGGTGAAAAAACAAGCCTAGAACTTTTGTGTGCATACTGTATGATAAGGGAAAAATATGAGATAAAAATAGAAAGACAGGGGCTGAATATGCCCGTAAGAGATACACTTTTTTCTTCCTTGACATTTTCCAATTCAACCAGGCCATCACCTTCAGAAGTGCTTTATCATAGGCCAGATTCCAATGATAGGATTCCGAGCCTCCAGTGCCAAAATAAATGCCCAGAATTTTCACCTGTTCTTTTGTCATTTCTATGGGAAAATCCGTTACAATATTGTTATCTCCAAGAACCAGAATAGTACTTTTTGACATATTGATCTTAATGCCTGTTATGTCAGAAGCTTCTTGAAATGTGGTTATAATATTGAAGCCTGACACACTATCGGCCACAGTGAAAATGCAATCATCCGCATAAGCTGATATTTTGGAGAACTCATACCCATCTTTGTTTCTAATTGGCACAATTCTTTGATCTTGCTTAATCTTTCTCAACATATAATCTAAACCAAAAACATACAGTAAGGGGCTCATTGGACAACCTTGTTTCACTCCATTCTTCAAAAAAATTGGGACTTCAAAAAAACCATTTACTAGAGGCAACGCTTGGGCATCTTTATATAAAACCTTTACTAAGTTTATGAATCCTGACGGAATCCCATACTGGCTTAAGGTTTGCCAAAGATAGTCCTGACTAACAGCATCAAAGGCAGTTTCCTGATCCAAAGCCATCAGGTATCCTGACAGATTCTGCTGCAAACCTTGCTGTACAATTTCCCTAATGACCACCAAGTTCTGCACAATATTTCTGCCTGGGATGGCACACGTCTGATCTGGTAAAATCACCTTCTGTGCCACCCGCGCTAATCTGGTGTTAAGTAATTTTGCCAATATTTTGTAATCAGAATTCAATAATGTCAATGATCTCCAGTTTTGTAAATCCTGTGGGTTTCCTTTTTTAAAAAGGAAAAACATTATCCCCAGCTGCATCGAGGGCGCAAGTCTTTCCTCTTCCCAGATGGCCTGAAAAAGTATTTCAAGGCAGGGGGATAGAAAATCTCTATATTTCTTATAAAAGTCATTTGGTATCCCATCTCTACCTGGAACCATTTTATTGGACAACTGTGAAATAGCTCTCAGAATTTCAGCTTGAGTAATAGGAGTAACTAAGTCATTTTGCTCAACCTTGTTTAAAGTCGGTGTAGCAATGTCAATGAAAAAATCAAAGGGTTCCTTTTTATTTTGAAAGTGGCTGCCGTGTGGCGTTGTACAATAAGCATAATGTCCTGATTATTTTCCTGTAACTTATCCTGTGTATCTCTAAGGCCTGTCAAAATTCTACTATGTGATGCACCTGTCCTGATTTCAAAAGGACTAACCTCGTCCTTTGTTCCTTGCGTATTATATGCCTGTTGTGCCGCTGTTCTTCTGACTGTTTTATCCAAATACTGTGACATATGTGTTTTGACACTGAGAAGCTTTGCCCGACATTTCTCACTATCGCCTCCCTGAGACACAAGTCTTAAATACTGGGTCCTTAGTTTCAGATATTCAATATAGTCAATGCTTGCATGCTGCTTCATAACTACACCATACCAATCCTGCAGGTCTCTTTTAAGATCTTCCCACCACTCTATGGGACTATCATATAGAAAACTTAGATCTTTTCTGGCCTGCAACAAAGTTTTAACACCAATGTCTACCAAGTCGTCTTGGAGTTTGGAAATATTCATTTTCCAATACCCCCTCCCAATTTGTATCTTCTGCACGGTCCCTTAATGCAAAACTACCATAAAATGATCAGAGGTTTCCAAAGGCCGCACACTCACTGAGTGGCAGGATAAACGTGCAGATACTAGCCAAAAATCAATGCGAGTGGATAATTTACCTTTAAAAAAAGTATGAGTCGGTTCCAAGTGTAAGATGTCATACACATCACGGATATGATGGTGGTGCAGAAGCGTGTTTAAAGAATTCGCATCGCAAAATACCTTCTTCGTAAGTCTTCCCCAGTCCATAGCTGCAAGCCCACAATTAAAATCTCCACCCCATAAAACTAATTTGGAGGTATGCAAAGAAGGCCCTATGCGCTTAAACATGACAGATCTTTCTGCCTTACTTTGTGGTGCATATATATTAATCACCCTGTATCCTACTTTCTGCAAAACTACATCCATAATCAAAGCCCTTCCAGGTATTAAATCATATACATGCAGGACTTTCACTTCACCCTTAAAAAGTACCCCAGTCCCAGAACAAATATCCTCACCTACCGACCAGAAAGAAACACCCCATCTCCAATCTTTTTGAGCCTGCTGTACTTCAGCCAAAGAATGTAGTCTAGTGTCTTGCAGTAAAAAAACATTACCATCCCCAATACTAAGACTTAAAAAAGTGCTCTGCCGCCCCTTATATGCCTTGATGCTGTTAACATTAATTGTACAAAAAGTTAGAGCCATCAATAGCCCACAAAAAAAGGGGAGGAAGAAAAAAAACAATCAAACCCATTCACCGTTTCTTTTTCCACTTCCTAGTCTTTGGCTTCTCAGTGGGGCCTACCTCCAAAAGACCATCTGTGTGAGAGGAGGCTACAGAGGAGAGATCTGACTCACAGCCATCCTCATCCATCCCATCCTCAAATAGTAAAGCGTATGAGTTTTGTACTGCTACCTCCTCAACTTCTTTAGTGTGCTTCAAGGCAGCCGTCCCTATTTTCCCTGCTTTTGACCTAGTGATCCTTTTGAAATCAGCATCGTCGTGTACTAAAGGGGGGGGGCATAGATACTTGACTCTCCTCCATCTGTACTATGGGTTCTGAATCCTGAACTTTGTCACACTCTAAAGGCTTCTCCATGGTCGCAACCTCTCCTGTCACTGTCAGAGTACACTGAGATGTGGTGTCCTGAAGGTGTGCTTCCTCTATCTCTTCCCTCAACACCACCCCCTCGTCCCTGGGAACTTTTTGGGGTAATGGGGAGCCAATAGGCCCTTTTGATAACAACTCCATCTTATGCAACCTTTCCTTCTGGGCTGTGGCTACATACACGTCCTGCTCAGCCCGAACTAGAGCATCTACACTATTATGTGAGGCCCAAGAGCAGGTACGAAAAGAGTGACCTTTTTCATCACAAAGGTTGCATTTCAAAGGTTGCCGACAATGAGCCCCATGTGCCAAATCACAACATAATCCACATTTCTGTTTGTCACAGACATTGCTCAGGTGACCCACCACCCCACACTTAAAACAAGCTCTCAGCTGCCCAGGATAAAAAATCACCCCTCTGTCCCTGCCCAAAAAGAAACAGTTCGGTAAATGATGCGTTAGCCCATTATCCAACCTCAAAACTATCTGGTAGTTCCACCCTTCTGTCCATAGTTGTTCATCATCCAAAATGGGCTTTGGGACTCCTTGTACTGTGCAATGCTGCTGCAGCCAATATGTAATATCAGCCACATTTACCCCTTCGTTACGGAAAAGAACTGTGATCTTTTTAGTTAAGGGTTTGGTCAAAGGAATAGCCAAAAATGGTTTCCACAAAGGGGAAAGTTTTAACAAATGATATTGCTTCCAGAATCTTTCTAAACCAGCCGGATGTTTAAAACTTATGTCAAATAATACATCTCCCAGCACATGTATCAAGGCATAAATTTCGTAGGCAAATAATTTCATGCTGTCTTTCAATAAAGCTCTACCTACAAATTTCCTGTCTGGTATTAAATCTAAATCATCCCTGTACTTTAAACGGACAGCATTACGTCTTTCAGCAGGTTCCAACAAGGGACCCGTACCAGTTGGGTATAAATGTTCTGCAACTTTCCCATGCCAGACTCTCTCAGGACCTGGTTCTGCAAAAACCACATCAGGCCTTTCTACAGGAACAGGATTTTGGGGTAACACCTCTGGTTCAAGACAAACCTCCTGAACTGAGTCATTTAAATCAGTTACTTCTTGTTCCTTAATAATCAACATTAAAGGATGAACATCAGTTGATTGCTGCAACATCTCAAAGTCTTTAGGGGAGCATTGTCCTGGGGGCAAGCTAGAGGACAGCAGCTCCTCAGGCACTGGAGGGGGGGGGTGGAAGGCAAAGAAAGTACAGTAGGTAAATCGTTTTCAATATCAGCATCCCAACCATGTCTAGAAGGGCTTTTTACCCATCCTGCAGCCTGTAAGGCTGTGTCTACCCAGTCCTCCGACTCCAGTCGTTCCTGTAAAAAATGGTCAGAGGGCTTTCTGGAGTCCCCCCCCCCCTTACTAAATGATTTTTTACTTCTAGTCTTCTCAGAAAAAGGACGTCTTGAGCCTCCTACAGAGGCTCTTAATATCAAGTCAACATTTGGTAGAGCAACACTGACAGGATTTACCCTACCTGCCTCCGTTTGTGGTCCAGAAAACAAATGCTGGGCACAGTTCTTATCCCCCATATCTTCTGCTTTGTCCTCCACCGTTGAGCTCCCTCCGAATTCCATTTAAGCGGCTAAGTCAGGTGAAAGAGCTGCAGAAAAAACATCTTTAACTTGCACCCCATTCTCTGCGCTGGCAACATCCTCCATTGCTGTGACTACACCATCCAATCGTAATTCTGCTTCCTGGTCCGACTCGCTAGTCTTCCGACGCTCCTGTGCCTCCATGTAACACTTACTCGCATCCACGTAGCATTGTTCCGCTTCCTGTAATCAGAATCACAAGACGTCTTCTGATTGTAAAACTGCTGGATTGGATGTACTGCTTTCCAAAACACTGAGAGATGCATCGTCCCTTGCATTATCCATGGCCATATGCTCCTCCACAGGTAATAAAACATCCAAACCATTTTCAGATTCCACGGTAGTCTCCATTGAGAGAAGAAACAGGGAGGCTAAGGAGGAGACACACTCCTCAGCCACCCGCACGTCTGCTGCAGTCCAGAGCTCAGTCACTACTGAGCAATACTGCTACAGAGCCACACAGTGCCCTCTGCCTCCGCAGAGCAGGGGAATTTCCCTGGTGTCCTGGCCAAATTTCCCTCATTCACTAAAAATACCACGAACAGCTTAATCTGCTTCAAGATCAGTTGGCATTCATCTGTATCCCTTTCTCCCGGGTTGTACCTGAAAATAGGCAGGATTTGTCTAGTGCACTTACCTGGTCAACAAAAACTAAAATAAAATAAAAAAATACATATTTAGTTCCCTCAGTCTCTCCTTATATGGTTTATCCCCCAATCCAAGGATCATTTTCTTTGCCCTATACTATACCCACTCCCACAGCTTGATGTCCTTTTTCAAGTAGGGGTGCCAGTACTGCCTGTAGTACTCCAAATGCGGCTTCACCAGGGACCTGTACAGGGGCAGGATGATGTCCCCTCTCCTAGAAGTGATTCCCCTTGTGATGCACCCCAGCGTTATACTGGCATTTGCTGCTGCCCTCCTGCACTGTGCTGAGTGGTTCATTTCCCCTATTAATCAATCAAAATCTTTGTTTAGTCAGGTGAACACCGTTGAGCAATGCTCATTTTCAAGGTGGACCTGGATTTGTAGTGAGCAACAGAATACAACAAAATACAGTATTTACAATAAGTACGGCATAGATCATTGACAGTAAAATATGTAAGGGTCAGATGATACAGTAAAATTTCAACATGAACAAAGATGAGGTATATAGTATTATAAGGTGATCCAAAGTAAAAATCAAGAACACATGGCCATACTAGTCAGAAGTTATAGGTTGAAGTTGGCAGCAGGAGAAGGGTAGGTGGTGTAGAAGGTAGGTGATAGAGGCAGGAAGGCATATGTTATGGGGCAGACACAGAGGTAGAGGCAATAGAGAATAGATGTCTCAATCGTTGAGAAGAGTTCGAGCTGGAGTACAAAGTCATGTCTGGGGTTGGGGCAGCTGTGGAAATGAAGGATGTGGAAAAGGAGGGGGAGAAAGAAGTGGCCAATTATCAGAAGTGACCAAATCCTAGACAGCAGTGACTCGGAGAATAATAGGACCTTTGAGGGTCATAAGACAGGGGAAACAGGCACAAGATGGCTTAATTTGATGTAGGAATAGTGAGTTAAATGCTGTTAAGCTGATTGGGTGAGTTAGTTTCAACGTTTTTTGCAGCTTGTTACATATTTGAGGTAGCACATAGCTTATGGCTGATCTGCCGATACGTGAATTGCCTTGTATACATATAAGGAAATAAAGGAGGTACTTCTTAGGGCATACTTTCCAAGAGCACAAAAAGGTAGACAGGCAGAGATATAATGGGGCAGTTTATTTATGATAGCTTTGTAGATCCAAACCGCAGTGTTTCTCTGTCGTCTGTAACAGAGGGATGACCATCCCACTGCAGTGTACAGGGCACAATGATAGGTAGAGTATGGAAGAGCTGTGATGACTCTTCAAGCTCTGTGGTAGAGTGTGTCCAGTTTGGCTAAGGTGCCGGTGGGACCCTGACTAGGGGTGTGTGGAAAAAAAAATTTCGCCATCGGAACTTAAGCAAAAGTTAGACTTTTGCTTCTGTGGAAGTTCGGAAATCCATTTCTAAGCTTTTGTGGAAATTGCGCCTCTCCTATGCTGTGTTTATTATTTGTATTTCAAAATAATTCCTGGTGGCTAGTGGTCCCTCTCTCCCCTGCCCCACAGATACTCGTTAAATCCATAGATACATAGATACGTAGATACATAGACAGTGTCGGCAGATAAGGGCCTATGGCCCAACCAGTCTGCCCATTTAAGTTTGTAAGTTCAGTTTATGTTTTCCAGGAAGTCTGTTGCCCCTTACCCCTGACCTCCAGAATTCCTTTATGTCTATCCCATGCATTCTTAAATCCCGTGATTGTTTCAGCCCCCACCACTTCCTCTGGCAGGGTGTTCCACTTGTCCACCACCCGTTCTGTGAAGAAATTCTTCCTCACGTTTCCTCTGAATCGTCCTCCCTCCAACTTCATCCCATGCCCTCTAGTCCTGGAGCATCTTTTTCACTTAAAAATAGTGCATTCCTGCACCCTGTTCCTCCCTGTAAGATACTTGTATGTCTCTGTCATATCCCCTCTCTCCCTAGTGGCTTACATTCCCCCCACCAGTTCACCTGCCAGACACCATACTTAAAATAAAAAATTGTTATAAATAGTTCCTCCTTCCCTCCCCGACAGTGCCCACACAGCCCAAATTCCCTTATGCCCTGGTGGCTAGTGGTCCCTCCACTTCACTCCAAGCCCAAGTGTATATAGTAAATTTGTAGTACCCCCCCATGTCCATCCTCTATACCGTAGTCCTAGTTAACAAAAAGTTCTCTGGTGGTCTAGTGGTTTCCCTACTAGCCCTCCCCCTCCTGATCTCCAGTCACATATAATTCCCCGAATCCCTGGTGGTCTAGTCCTCCCACCCCATACCCCACCCCGCTGGAGTCCAACCACCCTGTTCCCACCCTCTAAACCCTGTGCAGACCGGACAATCTCTCTCTCTCCTCCACGGCTGGCCACCCACTGACTGAACTATTAATGAATGGCGCATTCCTGTAATGGGCGTGCTCGTTCATTAATAACTCAGTCAGTGGTGACTAACTGTGGAGGAGAGAACAGTCGATCCTCCCAGGGTTTAGGGAGGGAGCAGGGTGGTTGGATTCTAGCTAGGTGGGGGGTGGAAGGCACTAGACCACCAGTGATTTGGGGAATTATATGTGACTGAGGATCAGGAGGTGGAGGGCTGTTATAGAAACCACTAGATTACCAGAGCATTTTTTTTTACTACAAAAAGGTCCCATATCTCACCATTGCATCTCATTATTTCCATTCAACCCCCAAGTCCCCTTTGGTACCTACATATTTCTGAGACACTGAATGATGAACCCTTATCCCCTACATTAAAAAAAAAAATAATTTGTTACCCTTTCTAACTTTATATTACATTTGGTGAAAGTATTTTATTTAGCAGGCACTGGGGGAGTCCCAGAAGCAATTTTTGGTGAATATTTATTTTAATTGTTCTGCTTCTCCAGGAGACAATTCACAGTGATATACTTCAGAGTTCATATACTTTTTGGGATGGTGAGTGCCCAGCAAGGTAGCAGCCCCTTGCAGTAGGCAACCAAGCATGCTGCCATGCAAGGTGTTTTGCATGCATCCACAGCATGCTGCATCATCTGATCGAAGCGATAGCTGTGCCACATTGCAGGATGGAGGAGAGCAAGGAAAAACATAAAAAAATGCCATCTGAATAGCATTGAGAGTTGAATAGAGCCCAATTTGTATTGTAGTTTCAAGGTACAGGAGCAAAGGTGCTTGCCCTGCACCTTAGCACTAATCCCCAACTTGTGCTTCCTCCCACCTGAGCTATTAAAAAAAGAAGATTGCAGACTTCTTCCACACATTCACAAATTTCTATTTGAATTTGCATTGGAGGGAGCAGGGAATGCCATGCAAATAGCTGAAGAGCCATTTTGAAAGCATGGTGACTCTCACGATTGTGGTTGTAACTTTATCAAAACTCCACATGATAGAAATATTACAGGCAGGCAATAGGGGTGTCACTATTTTGGGAATGCACAACCAGGAACTGCTGAGCTAGTGGTGACTGGTGACTAGCTACAACTATGGTTACGGTATGAATGGACATGGGGGGATACTATAAATATACTATACACTTGGGCTTGGGGTGTAGGGGAGGGACCACTAGCCACCAGGGCATAAGAGCATTTGGGCTGTGTGGGCACTGTCGGGTGGGGGAACAGATTTATTTATTTTTTTTAAATCAAGTGGCAGGCAGGGGAACTGGTGGGGGGGGGGACTGCTAGCCATCAGGGATTTAATGTGTACCTGTGGGGCGGGTTGGGGGAGATACCACTAGTCACCAGGATTTTTTTTTTTTATTTGGCAAAATTTCACCCACAGGCAGAGGTTTTGAAACTTTCGTGAACATTTTCTGATTTCCGCGGAAGTTCCACGGGGTGAAAAATTGCACTTTCACCCACCCCTAACCCTGACTATAAAGAAAGTCTGCATAATCTATTAAGGAAAGAAAGGTTGTTTGGACTAATTTCAGTTTGGCATCTCTTGTAAGGAGATTGTTGATCCTAAAGTAAAGGCCAAGTCTTTTTCTGAGTTTCTTAACCAGCTCATCTTTGTTGTCAGTGAAGGAAAGTCTATGGTCTAGCCAGACCCCCAAGATACTTGAACTTTGTTACGTATTCCAACTGTTCACCTAGAATAGTGGTGATCTGCAGGAGCATCCCAGCAACAGCAGAATTTGTTGCATGAGGAAAGGGCGAGAGGAACATTGCTCTGGTGTTTTTTGCATTAAGAGTAGCTTCTGTCTTAGTAGTTGAAGCTGCAGCTGATTAAAATCACTTTGTAGTGCTTTTTGGGCAGCATCAGGGGTGGTGCTACTAGCATACAACACCATGTCATCCACAAAGAGGTGTATTTGTACTTGTTTAATGGAGGCATCTATGTTGTTAATATAGATAGCAAAGAGCAAGGGGCCTAGAATGGAGCCTTGAGGTACACCCGTCAGCAGGGGTTTTAGTGGAGAAGCTTCCCCTTCTGCCTTTACTTGCTGGAGTCGGACAGAAAGGTAGTTAGCAAACCATCTTAGGGATAGAGGTCCAAGCCAATATTCTGAAGGGACAAAAGTAGCAAACTGTGGTCAACAGTGTCAAACGCCTTGCTTAGGTCTAAAAATACTGTACAGACAAAGTTTTTATTGTCCAGCTCACATTGCCAGTCATTGGTCACCTTGGCTATGGTTGAGATTGTACTGTGGTGTTCCCTAAAGCCTGATTGTAGTGGACTGAGCAATTTTTCAGATTCCAGATAGTTCTGGAGCTGAGAGTTCACAATTTTCTCCAGCATTTTAAACAGGATAGGAAGTAAGGAGATTGGCCTGTAACTATTAAGGCCACTAGGATCCCCTGACTTAAACAAAGGGACCACAAGTGCAGTTTTCCAGATGAGAGGAAGATCACCTTGGGACAGGGATAGATTAAAAAGATGTGATTGGAACTGCAAGGACACGGTGGACAACCTTTAAGAAGTAAGGGTCGATGAGGTCAGCTCCAATGTTTTTCCTAGTGTCTAACTGTATGAGATCTTTGACTTCTTTCAGAGATGTAGGCTGCAGGGAGAAGGGTGTGCCAGAGATAGGTTTTTTGTGCTTGACTTCTCCAAGTTGTTGGCGGAGAGTATTGTCAGGCGAGGAGTCAAAGGCTAACCCTGCGGTAGCAAAGTGATTATTTAGGGAGTCGAGAATAGTTGATCTATCCGAGATGAAGGTGTTGCCAATCAGTATTTTAGTAGGTAGGGAATTACCTGTAGTATGGCCTTCAATATCTTTTATCATTCTCTAGAATCTGATAGGACATGTTGAGGAGTGCTCCAGCTGTGAGCGGTAGAATTTAGCTTTAGCTTCTCTGACCATTTTGGTGCAGAGATTTCTCGCCCTCCTAAATGCATTCCAGTCATTTGTGAGATTAGTTTTTCTAGCGGTTCTCCAAAGCACATCCCTACTCCACAGAGCATCTTTAAGGCCTTCCGTAAACCACAGACAGGGTTTATTTCTGATACAGACTTTTTTTTAAGAGAGCATACTTGTTTATTGCCCCTAACACAATACCAGAAAAAATGTCATATGATGTAATAAGGGTCTTAGCTAAATAAAAATCCTGCCAATGCAAGGAATCTTTTAGCTCTGCGATATATCCAGAGGCATCAAAATTACTTGTACACCTTTTAATAGAAAATTTTGATGCGGTTGTAGAGTTATAGGTAAATCTTATGCATGTGATGAAGCAATGGCCACTAATGTCAGAGAAAAGGACACCAGCATGGGAAAATAGATGGGGTTTAACCCCTCTTACTAGTACTCCCAGATCTTTTACCTCCATTGAAGTGGATAACTGCACTGTCCCCAACCAGTAACTATTCCGAGGATTTTTGGCACCCAAGTGCATGACTTTACACTTCTTGTGGTTGAACCCTAGTTGCCATGTGTTCAACCAGCCCTCAAGTCTTGCCAAATCCTCTTGGAGTACTTTACCACCTCCCATCCATCCACTTCCACACAGATCTTAGTGTCGTCTGCAAGTAGACTGATCTTACTTTTTATCCAGCCTGATAAGTCAGCAATGAAAATGTTAAACAGTTCCAGTCCTAGCACTGAGCCCAGTGGGACCCCACTTGTTACAGCTCTGGGCATCGATAGCTCAACTCCCATGACAACCCTCTGCTTCCTACCCTGTAACCAACTCTTAGCCCACCTAACTCATTTCCTCCCTGTCCCCAGGTTACACAACTTGCTGGTCAGCTTTCCATGTGTCACCAAGTCAAAGGCCTTTCTGAAGTCCAGGTAAAGGACATCCACTGCAATGGCCTTTATCCAGTGCCCGTGTCAACCAATCAAAAAAGTCAACTAGGTTTGTTTGATAGGATCTGCCTGAGATAAACCCATGCCACTTGCTGTCCTGGAGACCATTATACTCCAGAAATGTCACCAGCCTCTCCTTGAGGATAGTCTCCATTAGCTTTCCTACAATGGCGGTAAGACTCACAGGTCTATAGTTCCCTGGTTTTTCCCTGGGCCCACTCTTATAGAGGGACACCACATGTGCCATCCTCCAGTCCATGGGTATGCACCCAGTACCCAAGAAGGTGTTGAATAAGTCCAGTAGTGTACCCACCAGTGATGAACTTCTCCATGTAATCAGCTACCAGGCTATGTGTGATTTTTGAAGGCCGAACTACTACTATTCTAATGCAACTGGCCTTCCAGATGTGCACAGTCTCTCTATGTAGGTCTCTTGGTGAATAACAAAGCAAAGTGTTCTTTTAGGCAGTTGTGTCCAGTAGACAGAGCATAGCATGGAAACTAGGAGATCATAGGATAAGCCCCCACCAGAGTAGCCTAAACATTCTATGATGTTAAGCAAATCACTAAACCTCCTAGTGCTCTAGTCCACCCAGCTGTAAAAATGGGCAGAAGCTAGGCTCCACTGAAAATGAGATGTTGCATTTCAGCTGGGCTATCGTGATTAAATACATTATAAACTAAAAGTAGAATCTCAGACATCACTCCTTGCTCTCCAACAGGTGCCTCCCCTAGTTTCTCTGTTTCTCTTATCAATTGTTATATTGCTTTAAACATGTGTTCTCATTTGTATTCCATATGATTTGCAACAATATACTCTAGGCAAGATATTCGTTTTCTTTACCCATGTAATGTTTTGAAGGTGCAAAAAACAAAAACAGAAGTGGGAAAATACCAGCTGACATTCTAAGGATACCTAAGGATATTTTGCCATAGGATTGAATAACCAGGACACCTTGGTACCAGGTCCAGATTCGTGCAATGTTTGAACATTAAGCTGATATATGTAATATAAAATAACTGTACTTATTAGCCTCATAAGTGAGTAATAAACTGATGAAGATATCTTTAGTATTAAACAATATATGCTATCTCTTACTCCATATTATTACATTACATATTTTATTTTCTGAAGAGAAATGTCTGGTGATGGGCAACCACTTTAACTGACCCTTTTTAAATGTATTACAATGGACTGAATGCGAATGAGCACCATATAATGGCACAACCAGTGGATGGCACTAGAAATGGCTAGCCCATTATCTTTGCATGCCTGTTTTAAAAGCTCAGGGATCTGTTTTTAATGATTTTCTCATTCTTCTCATTTCCATTGCCCTCTGTGGGCCTCCAGCATTCTACCAAGCCTAATATGACTGCTGAGCTCCATAAGCAGTTCGGGCCAGAGAACAGCAGTGATCATCATTCTGATGTCTGAGGGGTTTTGCACTCATTTTTCACTTGCCAGTGTGGAAAAAAAATGACCAGATGTACAGCAAGCCAAGTAGATCACTCCAGAGATACAATATCACAGGTTATCAACAATCTAATCTCAAAGATTTCATCAGATGCAGGATTCTGATAAGTGGTACATTGAAAAACAGTTCTACAATACATACACCTATGCTGTGGATAACATCCCTTTCTTCTTTCTATGGAGCCAGGTGGATGTTTTGATTTACTGTTGCCTACCGTGTTCCGTGTCCTTCAATGTAGTAGGCATCCTATGGTATATGTCATCATAGGTGGTCCTCTGGTAATATTCTGTGTGCATTGTATGTTTGCATGCACCTTACACTTGTTAGATCATTTAATAATTGTGTATGAACTGTTGCTTTAAATAATCAGGAATATAAACTATAATATGCTTTGACATGATGCCTTTGAGAAAGTGTCAGTTATGTCACATAATGCATCAGGTGTGTAGCCCAGTAGCATGTATTTGTTGTATTTGTTAGCACCTTAATGTTATCTTTTTGCACAAACTTCTCTGGCATTTGTGGCTGTCACATCTGGTTGGTGAGCACTCAGTTTCGTTTTTGTCTTTTCTCTGTACTGCCCTTAACCACGAGTACCTGTTCCCGTGTCTGTTGTTTTTTTCCCATTTCACTTCTGAGTGTGTATCCATAATCCAGATGATCCTTTTTTAGTTTTTGAATGATAATGCTGGGCCATGCCTATGATATACATAGCCCAAGTAATCAGGCATATTGTGGGCATGCCTCTGTCCTTCCTTTTATTGTCAGGAACTCATATTGGTCGGGGGGGGAGAGGGAGAAGGAGGTGACAGTCAGGGCAATCAATTCAATTATGATTTGCTTTCCAGCACCATACTGCATGAGTACAAGTTCATGCTGCAGTCTGTCATTATTAGTATACAGAGACTAGGTTATATTGTTTTCCTTCAGTTTTTAAAAACATGTCAAATCTATTTTGGGAAACAAGCATTGTTTTATTACAGCTTTACTTAATTGGAGCTGCATTCCCTCTAGACTCTTGCAAGTGTTTTATTGTTCCACTGGCTTAAGAAAATGTGTTATTTGCTCTTTCAACTGACTCTTTTCTACTACCTGCCAAGGAGTTATTGATGATTTTTATAAACTGTCATCCCAAAGATCAGTAATATATAGCTGTTCTTCTGCAAGGTCATATATCAATTGTAAGATCGCTAGTCATAGTAGCAAGACTGTTTAAACTGACCGTTAGCACACAGGGTCACTTAAGAACCTAACCTTTGTGCTTTGCCGTGGCTATCTACCTTTACATGAGAGTGCATTTTCATTAAAAGTCAACCAATTCCCAATAACAGTTCATGGTAAGACATACAGTAATACGACGTGAAACAGTACACTGATGTATAGCAACTGGAAAGCTAATTAGTATTGCATGAAAGGAATTGAGTGCCAATATTTCACAGTTCCTCAGATGTAACTTGAATGTCACAAAGAAATTATACTTACTGTAGGTGGTAGCAGTGGACATGAGTGGATGAACCAGCTGCAAAATCTCTGATCTAAGTATGTTTTTTTTTTGAAGTGTGAAAAAATGGAATAATGGCTATAACCATCATTCTTAAATTGGCTTCCTTAAAGTCATATTCAGGTATTGTATATACTAGATAATACTGCCTATCTGATGTTGCTGACACACAAAGGATGTTGGTAGCTTACTGTATGTTTATAAAAAAATAAGTTGATCAGTGATATCAGGCTAGTTGTTATTATGCCACAGTACTAAGTCCTTTTAATTTAAACTTGTCTTACCGTTACCACATATATGCTGAATATTACTATTGCTATGTGGGCACTTGCTTTAAGGTAACACACTATACTTGATTCCTGAGAACTTTACTACAATGAAAATTAAAAGCACACTGTACATTATTGTTAAAAGTTATGAGCAGCATAACCAAAGTCTTTGTGACACTGCAGACACTGTTTGAATGTGCACAGTGATGCACTGCCATGTGTTAACTGAACTGCACATAATGGAAGCCACACTATGTTCTGTGCACAATGGTCTGCACTGCTGCATAGAGGCAGTCCAGGCACACAAGGTAATAAAATAGCATCTTGTTACCATGTGCACATTGAGATAATGGAAGCCTTTATCTCATGCTAATAGCATGCTTAACAGTGGTACAGTGCCTTCAGAAAGTATTCACCCCCCCTTGGATTTTGTCACATTTTGTGATGTTGCAAACTCAAATTAAAATACATTTATATGGGATTTTTTTGTCATGTATCTACACAACTTACTCTATAATGTCAAAGTGGAATGAAACTTCTGGAATTTTTTGTACATGTAATTTAAAATAAAAACCTGAAATGTCTTGATTTGATAAGTATTCATCCCCTTTGCTAGAACACTCCAAATTGAGCTCAGGTGCATCCAATTTCCTTGTGAGATCACTCTAAAACTTGAATGGAGTCCACCTGTGGTCAGTTCAAATGGTTGACATGATTTCAGAGGAAATACACCTGTCTATATAAGGTCCCACTGTTGACAGTGCATGTCAAAGCAGAAACTCTACCATGTAGACCAAGGAGCTGTCCGTAGAACTCTGTGATAGAATTGTGAGGAGGCATAGATTTGGGGAGGGGTATAAAAACATTTCTAGGGTGTTGAAAGTTCCCAGGAGCACAGTTAAGTCCATCATTAGGAAATGGAAAGATTATGGAACCACCCAGACTCTTCCTAGAGCAGGCCGTCCTCCCAAACTGAGCAACCGGGCAAGAAGGACCTTGGTCAGGGAAGTGACCAAGAACCCAATGACCACCCTGACAGAACTACAGAGTTCCATGACTGAGATGGGAAAACCTGTCCAGAGGACAACAATCTCTGCAGCACTTCGCAGATGTAGCCTCTATGAGAGAATGGCTAGACAGAAGCCACTCCTGAGAAAAGGCCACATAATAGCATGTCTGGTGTTTGCAAGAAGGCACGTGGCAGACTCTGAGACCATGTGGCAAAAGATTCTCTGGTCTGATGAAACAAAAATTGAACTCTTTGGCCTGAATGCAAAGCGCTATGCCTGGCGCAAACCGAACACAGCTCAGCACCCGTGTAACACCATCCCTACCATGAAGCATGGTGGTGGCAGCATCATGTTATGGGGATGCTTTTCAGTGACAGGGACTGGGGCACTTGTTATGATAGAGGGAACAATGAATGGAGCCAAATACAGGCACATCCTTGAGGAGAACCTGCATCAGTCTGCAATAGACCTTGGACTGGGGCGAAGATTTACGTTCAAACAGGACAACAACCCCAAGCATATAGCCAAAGCAACACTGGAGTGGCTTCAGAACAAGAAGGTGAATGTCCTTGAGTGGCCCAGCCAAAGCCCAGACTTGAATCCCATTGTGAATCTGTGGAAAGACTTAAAGATTGCTGTTCACTGATGCTCCCCATTCAACTTGACAGAGCATGAGCAAATCTGCAAGGAAGAATGGGCGAAAATCTCCAAATCCAGATGTGCAAAGCTGATACAGACACATACCAAGAAGACTCAAAGCTGTAATTGCTGCCAAAGGCGCTTCTACAAAGTATTGACTCAGGGGGGTGAATACTTAAGCAAACAAGATATTTCAGTTTTTAATGTTTCATACATTTTTGTTACACTATAAAAATATTTTTGCCCCTTTAAATTGTTGAGTATGCTGTGTGAATCAAGGGGGAAACAAATCATTTCAATGCATTACAAATTCTGGTAGTAACAACAAAATGTGACAAAATCCAAGGGGGGTGAATACTTTCTGAAGGCACTGTAGTTACTGCTTGCAAAAAGCATCTTCTCATTCTATCTGGTGCTGCCATTTTGGGTCAGCTTAAGCAATAAATGGTTCCAATGCCATATGGTGCTAATGGTAAGAATGGGTTTTAATAGGAACAAAGCACTAGCCATCATCATCACCCAAGTATCTACCTCAATCAGGTGACGGTAGAGGGTGCTTTCTGCCCCATTAACCAACCCATCTCTCAGTAACCCGATGTCATTCAGTGGTCTACCCTCCCTCACTTGATCCCAGATTAACATATTTATAGCTATTCCTGATTTCCAGTGGTTCCCCCATCTGATCCATGACTAAAATATTAATGACTATCCCTGGAGTCCAGTGGCACCACTCCAGTAACCCATAGACCCCCATTCTGTATTCAGTACATGTAATATAGGGTACGAACCCTTCCCCCCACCACAGTACTGGTATAAATGGATACATAATTTCCAAACATCACCCACCACCCATCCCTGTCCCATTTGCTGAGAAACCCCAACTCAGTACACTCACTATCACCCAGCACCCAACCCCAACACCCAAAGGATACAGTTATGATGACAACCCTCTACTATGCTGAACTGTCCCCTGCAGTGGCTGGTGAGTGGCCTCTCACCTCACAATTCTTTCACACAAATACTGTGAGAAGTAACAGGTTATTGGTCAGTGTTGACAGCCAATCAGCTTTTGCAACTCACAGCAGTACCAGGTGATTCAGCATGAATAACTCAGTGACATGAAAGGTTTCTTGCTGGCCACTACTGGGCTGTTTTTTCTTCATTACAGGGTCTCTATTGGAGCTGTGTCATTTGGATATTGAGTGGGTGCTAGGTGTCAGTGTGGGTGTGTGGATGGGGGTTACTCAGTGAATGAGATTGGGGTAGGTGGGGGCTCAGTATTAGAACAAATGTATAATTTGGTGATGGGACTGGGTTGGGGGAAGGGTTTATACCATATATTATGTATACTGTATACAGAATGTGGGCTGGGGGATTTTAGGGTTAGGGTAGGGCTACTGGGATAGCTTATGATAGGTAATATGGAGGATGCATGCAGGGGAAGACTAGATGCCAGAGATACTTAATAATATGTGAGTCAAGGATCAGGTGAGGGAGTGCGGAACACTGAAAACAAGGATAATTTAATGTACATAATTCTGGGATCAGATGAAGGAAGGACCACTGCACATCAGAGGTATCTGCAGATGTGGGGGGCAGTAATGTGCGCTATGTCTTTGGTTGTACCAGCCCCAATGTTAACCACATGGTGCAGTGTGAAGCATTCAGTCAGCACAAGTTTGGATGAACAAATGACTGTGCCTCCTAGTATAATAAGGGTAACCTCACATGCAAAGACTACTTTATCTCTCCATGACCAAAGCACTCAGTTGCATATCATGGTTCTATTTTGGGGCTGTGTCTTATGGGCAAACAGTTTTGCATTGTGCAGATGGTTGGTTGCTCGTGTGACTCTGAGGTGTCTATGCCTTTCCAGAAGCTGTGCATCCTTCCAAGGCCTGCAGGGAACTTTTTGCATGTTGCAACTGCATTGCCTCTGCTCCCCATGGGTGCATAATGGAACAGGCTTTGCACGGGCAAACTTGGCTCTGCACCTGACCACTCTATGCAAGTCAAGCAACATTGATCACCAGTAGAGTACTATCCTTGTGTTTTGCTACAACTCCAAAAATGCTGCCCTTGATCACCAATTTTGTTATCCCAGTGATAGCTAAAATGCAAATTAAAATATAATTTCTTTGAGTTATCATGTAACATTTGTAGGGAATATAAATAGTGTATTTAAATCAATATAAGGATGGAAGTAAATAGCAAATAATACAAAAACATAAGCACACAGACGTAAAATATTTGTGTAGGATTACACAGTAAATAGATTTACAAAGCACAGTACATACAAACTATTGTAGGTAGACAGACAGGTAAAACATGTAAGGTAAGGCAATGACATTTGAGTGAAGGTTTACCTGATATTATAACTATAAAAATATACCAGATAATTATAAATGACTTATTTCTTTATTTATACTTTTTCTTTTTTCTTTTTTTTGCAGATCCAAAATATAGGTAGGTATGTTATTTAATCTGTTGCATTATCTTCCTTGACTCAAAGCATTGAGATGAGTACAATATAAATACAGGGGCAGCAGACGAACAGAAAATGCAATGAGAGCAACCACCAGTACAACTAGTTTAGTGTGCAAAAAAGGCTTTATTAGTGTAAACGAATAATAACTGCCCACAGCTCAAGATCACAGAAAATTTAACTATAACAGTTTGTGAAATAAATGTGCAGACAGAACACTTCTCTCATTGCAGTTTAGCCCCTGCAAGGCATATTACATATTGCATAGGAATACTGCAGGATTACGCAACACACTTAAGAAAGGAATGTGTGGATTTAAGAAAGTTCCTTAGGCACTTTGCTCATGTGAGCCTGTAGCTTAATGGTTAGAGCCCTGAAACAGCATACCAGAGGTCTGAGGTTCCATTCCCAATGGGCTACATTTCTCCTTTCACATTTCTATCCTTGATTTGAAATAAATGTGTAAATAAATTACTATCAAAGCCTAACAATTCACAAATAATCATAATTGGGAAGAAAAATAAAAAATAGCACCACTTACGAGTTTGTGGTACATAGAGTAGGAAGTCTAAAAAGGATCACCCTTCAGATAGAAAACCTATATTAACAATGCACAACCCTCAAAATCATAGTATTAGAGTCTACTTTTTGAGCATCCATTCCCTGAGGCTCAGAGTGCTTTACAGAATAATATGTAGAATAATGTATGGGGAAGAGTGTATAACAAGGATTTTATGCAAACCCGAGGTGTGCAATGCCCCATAAACCCCGAGGGTAAAGCTTGGGAGGGTTATTAGGGCATCACACACCAAGGGTGTGCATAAAGTCCGAGTTTAATCACTTCTCCATGTTTTATTTTTTATATTAACTGGTTCATTTGTTTTTTCAAACACTGTTCCTATTGTGTGGAACAATAAACTGCAACACTAATATGGAATTGTAGATAACATTTATTGTAGTAAGTATGAAAATTAAACTGTTTAACTTGTAAAATATGTTTACTTAAATTATTTTAGCATTTGAACATTTTTAACATGCCCCCCCCCCCCCGGACCCACAAGCCAACCATATCTAGGCAGTGAAAATTGCTATCTTAACACTAAACAACTGCATTTCATAAGTGGAAATAACTTTTGAAGCTAATCTGCTGTTATTCAGTACAGGCATACTTCTCTTTTTGTTCAGCTTTTTTTTCTTATCGTGTTTCTCATTGGGATTGCACCAGATGTGGAGCCTAAAGGAGGAAGAGAAAAATACTCCTTTTAGTTGAGTGAAAAGTAATCGGTATATAGAGTATGGTAGAATGTAGTTATACACAAAATTCTGCTTCCTCAAAAATGTTCTGCTGCAGTAGTAATGTCCATAGTGCCACATAACGACTTTTCATTCTGCTGTAGTATGGACGTCATACAGACGTGTCCTTGAGCTGCACAGCTGCCACCAACTCAAATCATACAGCGTTCTATTCCCTTTGCCAAATGAAAAATGGCAGTTTAAACACACATACCCGAAGTGACAGATTCCCAGTAAAAGTCACAGCATGGTTTGAAATCATATTTAAGATGAACCATTGCATCTGTGCTGATTCTTTGAATCTGGGATCATTCATACACTATATAGAACAGTGTATGGCTTCCCATTCACAACAACGCTGCTCTTAACCCTCATGGTAACTATGATGACTGAACAACCTCTCAAGCTTCACTCCTGAGGTCAACAGTTGTCATGGCAACCACTCAGGGAAAGAATAGCCTAGTTGTGAATGGGAAGCCATACACTAACCTATATTTTAGATAGTAGGTGTGATTTTTACTGTTTGTCTTACCTTTCAGCTACTGTGAATCGGGGTCATAGAGGACCCATGGTCTTTTCCTTTGTTCCATGTTAGGCTGCTGCACTAGATGATTGTAGATGGTAAGGGAGACTCCCAGGTGGAAGTTACAGTTTGGTCTGAAGAGTGTCTGCAGTTCACTGTGTAAACACTGCTGCTGCGGTTGCTGAGGGACAGAAGTGCTGGTTGCAAAGGATGTACTGGACTGATTTTCTGTTTCTTGCAGTGGTTCCTTTGAGAAGGTTAGGATTCCCAAAATATTTTGTTGCTTTCTCTCAAATAACACAGAGAATTGTTTATTTGTATATTTTTATAGCCAGATATTTGTTGAACTTAAGTTGCTGGAACATCAAAATCAATAAATCTGTGTATGCTGGTCTTTCTTGTACTGTGGTTCATGATTCTCTTATAGTCGGGGAGACCAGCAGAGACCTTCATTTGTTTCATCTTGTTCCTAAGTTTGTTGGGCACAATTTTCATATTCCTGTATCAGAGGGACTGACCTGGCAAATATAGTAGTTGTAATTTGGGGGGAGGAAGAAGGGGGATTCAGGAATGGATGGTTTGTTTGCCTTATGCTTTACATAGGCAACTAGTGGGTTTCTGTCGGGGTCTGTAAGGTGTGTAAAGCAGTGAAATGGTGGATGCTGGAAACAAACAAGACCACACAGCAGGTTGTGGCTGCATGTTGCGCTGGGTTGAGGGATGCGGTTGGTGGCAATCTCCCACTGGTTGGGTCCTTCAACCAAACCATCCAGTGGGTTTGGAAGGGTTCTCAGCATTCCACCATCAAATTGACTATGCTGATAGAGCTTCAGATACAAGCAGAGTACCAGGTTACTCTGGGTGAACAGCCATTCCTCCTCCATGACTCCAGCGGGTCCTCCTCTTCAGCACATCATGGAACATGGAGTACCTGTCCTGGTGCATGCCATGGTTCAGGAACAGTACGTTGAAGACCTGCCTGTAGCTCTTCCAGCAACTATACAGCATCCATGAGGTGGAGTCATCTGCCATCCTCCCAGCTATCTACATCTTGATGTTGCCCTGTATGGTGGCAGCATACAAGGCCGTGTTCACAAGGTCATGGAGCTATGACCTGCAGTGACACACCATAGTATGTTCATTTCTTAGAGTTTACTGCCTGCAAGGCATTGTGGACCATGTACCCCAACCTGGACCTCAGGGAATGCTTCTTCCACCTCTGCCAGTTTCTGTGGTGCAAGATCCAACAGCACATAGACCTGGCATGGCAGCATATGGACAATGATGAAGTGGCCATGTATGTCCACACGGTCCCCACCACGGCATTTGTGCCACCCAAGGACATCTGCAATGTGTGCAAGGATCAATGTGGCTGGGACAACTTTTTGTGGAGAATGAGGAGCTGCTGCTCCCCTTCTTCGATTACTTCGAAGATACATGGCTGGGATGGGCCATCCACACTGGTGTCCATTGCCTGCCATTGTATCTCCTCAACTTCTGGAGCTGGTACACAGTGATGAAGGAGAGCCAGCCAAGAACCAACAATGCCATAGAGGGGTGACACTGAGCATTCCATTCCCTGCTTGATGCATCCCACCCAACCATATAGAAAACCATCAATGTGCTGCATGGTGAGCAATGCCACACCAAGATCAAGCTGCAACAGGTGGTCATGGGCAAGGAGGTGTCTACCTCAGGGAGGCATTACAAGGACAGTGCACAACATCTGTATGACATTGTGGAGGAGTATGGTGTCCGCTGTACCAGGGACTACCTTGTGGGGATAGCACTGGACATTAGTCTGCTGGTGTAGTGCAGCAGGTTGGTGGGGCCATGCCATGTGCCATGTTGTGTGCTGCACTGCCCTCCCATCTTGCACCGTGTGGGGGTGGTGGGTAATCTGTGTGCCTGTCAGTGGGGGTTCTGTATAGTTCTACCAATAAATGGTGTCATGCTTCTCACACTGGTGTCTGTCCACTCCATGGGGGGGGGCATATGGTGCCAGCCGTGGTGCATGTACTGCCATTGTAGTGACTGTGTGGGCAGTTTCAACTCTGCTTCATGTCTGCACCACTGGAGGGTAGTTGGGTAGTGTCCTGTGCCCCAGGCTGGGGGGGGTGCTATTCCAGCACTGTGCAGCCTGTCGGGGATGCTACAGTGTGTATGCAGCCATTGGGGAAGCTGTTTTGGGGAGCATGCTGCTAGGGGGTACTCCTGTGTGTGTGCAGCCATCAGGGTAGCTGTTCCTGGAAGCATACTCCTTTGGGGGATTTCTGATGTGAATGCAGCTATTGCAGGGGTGTTCTGGTATGGTTGCTGCCATTGTGAGGGCAGGTTCTGGTACCTGTGTTGGAGGGGCTCTGGACACTGTGCTGCTGCAATCCGATAGTAGGTGCTGCCCTGCTGCTCCTGACATCCTGCTGGTCAGTATCCCACCAGCATGACATGTTCCCACACCGCTGTGATGGTTGTCACTCCACTGCTCTCGCTATGGTCCCGGTCACTGTCTCTCCCATCACTGTGGATGGGTGGACCCTTATGTTGATGTTCCAATGCTGTCACTGTTGTTTCCTGCTTTGTTCTACTGTCTTGATTCTTCCCCTGTTGGCCTGCTGTCCCTGTTGTTGTACAGCCAGTCGCTGCAAAGCTGTCATTGTCTTCTATTTGCTGTGCTACAGTCGCTGTGCTGACTGTATACAAAATAAAGCAAGTGTAGAAGAAATTCAGAATGATTTCATCTCTATTGTGAAAACTCTTGAGGAGAAGGGATGTGAAGTATGTACATCAGCACTGATTCCTGTCCCAAGAGCAAACAGAACAAAACAGAATGAAATAAAGGTTATAAATGAATGGTTAAGGAAATTCACTCAAAGGACATCAATTGGGTGTCTCAAGCATTGGGAAAACTTTGTGGATAATCATGTCTTGTATAGATGGGATGTGCTACATCTGAGCCTTGGTGGCAGGGCTAAGCTAGGAAAAACCATTACATCATACATAGCTGCTCATTTAAACTGATAGAAAGGGGGCAACTGGGTACCTCCTATAGTAATTTAACATCAAATCATATAAAGGCATTTAAAATACTGGTCACCAATGCTCAAAGCCTGAACCTGGTTAAATTAAGTGAACTCACAGCCACTCTATCTCAACAGCAAATAGACATAGCAGCAGTTAGTGAAACCAGGTGGGACTAAGCCTCGAACTGGTGTAATGAAATCCCTAGATACCACTTATATCATAAAAATAGGAATAATAAAAAGGGGATGGTGTCTACATTTATGTGAAAACCACTATAGAATCAACAAAAATCCAGCTCAACACTACAGATGAAGCACAATTAGAGAGTACAGTATATGTGTACAGTTAAAGGATAAGAAGGGAAAAAATGTACTTCTAGGAATTTTTTATAGACCTTCATTGTCATCATTCGAGGACAATAAGGACTAAACTGACACAATTATAAAACTTGTTGAGTTCTTAGTTACCGATACAGTAATTGTAGGCGATTGTAACCTACCAGGTATACAGTGGAAATACTTGACTGCAGACTCAATAATGGAGTCTTTATTTTTGGATACAACACTGGCTGCAAGACTAGAGCAGCTAGTGATGGAACCAACGAGGGGTAATAACACCCTCAATTTAGTCCTAACAAATGTGGCCTCAGAGACAACAGATCTCAAGATTCTTGCCCCAATAGCCAACAGTGACCACAATTGTATCACCTTTAATATGGCCAGTAAAATAATCCACCAAGAACAGAAATATGTCAATTATAATTATGCAAAAAGGCAACTACAATTGTTTTGTATCCATCATTACCACACAAGACCCAGTTAAAACCTATGATATCACTGAAAAGTCAGACTACAATCAGATATACATGGAGGAGGTAAGTAGGGCCTTAAATAATTTGAAGAATAGTTCAGCACTGGGATCAGATAGTATCAACACAAATTTTAATAAAAACATAGCAGAGGATTTGACACTTCCCCTGACACTGCTCTTTAACAAATCATATAGTACTAGTGAGGTGTCGGAGGATTGGAGACGGGAAAATGTGACCCCAGTTCATAAGAAGGGAATAAACAGTAACCTGGCAACTGTGCACCTATAAGTCTGACTTCTGTGGTAGGAAAAATCAAGGAGATAATCCTAAAGAAAAGGGTAGAGAACTAAGTCACAGTTAAATGTTTAGTGGCCCACACAGCATGGGTTTGTCGCAGGATGCTCCTGTGCAACTAATCATATTTCATTTTATGAAAACAAAAGTGATAGTATTGACAAAATAATTCTGGTGAATATGGTCCTATTAGATTTTCAAAAAGAATTCAACACTGTCCCTCAGGCATTACTCATAGAAAAAAATGGTTAAGTTAGGTCTCAACTACTATACCATCAGTTGGATCAAACAATGGCTCTACAACAGGACATAACAAGTGAAGGTCCAAAACATACTGCCAGAGGAAATCAATGTTACAAGTGGTGTCCCACAGTGATCACTATTGGGCACTGTGCTTTTTGAAATATTTACTGGAACCCTGAAAACTAATGTTAAGTGCAATTTAAGTAAATTTGCTGATGACTGTAAAATCAGTGCAGAAGTAGACACAGAAGCACAACTTAATATACTGGCAACTGATTTAATAAATATAGAAAAGTGGGCACATTTAAATAAAATGACATTTAATATGGGGAATGCTCTGTTATATATCTTTGGAGGAAAAATCTAATGTACAATTATGTATTAAACTATACTACAATAAAAACAGTTAGTTCAGAAACAGATCTAGGGATAGTTGTTAACAAGGACCTAATGGTAGGAGATCAGTGTGGAAAGGTGGCATTGACAATAAATCAACTTATATGGTCAGTTAGGAAGTCATTCATAACCAGGATTGAATCATGTATTGTCCCCCTATATAAGGCATATGTCTGGCCCCACCTGGACTATGCAACCTAATTTTGGTCACCATTCCTAAGGAAGGACATACTGTAAACATCCTGGATAGTGTCTAACGAAGGGCAACCAAGTTAGTAATGACGATAAAAGAACCTACCAGAAAACCCACTAATCATAGTACACGTAAGAGCTAATAACATTTTTCATTTATTAATTTATTGAAATGTTTCATCAGGAAGGCACACTGAACAATAAGATACTCATCTCATGGATCACCAGAGGGGAGTACAGAGGAGAGGAACTGTATACATTGGTACAAGGAAACAAAATTACGCAAATGAAATTACATGATGGTACATAAGTATAATACCATGGAAACATGAAGTAGGAGCAACATAGGAAACATTGCAACAAGAAGTTATCCACATTGTTACATGGAGTGAGACAGAAATTGTACGAAGAATTATAATGATAAACGGCGTAAAATATAACTACATACATGTCAGCTACCATCTATGGTATCACGGTACACAGAGGGTCAGGCTAGAAGTGCAGTAGTGGGTAAGTGTGGAGGTTGGTGGATATATGCCAGCATTTGTAGCCGTAGCTAAAGCCGCTGGTCAGGCCACATAGGATCTTGGATAGGGCAGTGGGAGGAGGAGGGGAGAAGGAAGACAAGAGGAGGAGGGGAGGGGGAGGTCAGCAACACTGGCAGTTTACAGCATAGTAATTTTTCAGGGCAAAGGAGATGGCATACCTAGAGGAGGAGTGACAGATTTGTGCTGGCAGGTCATTCTAGAGCCTCAGGAGATGGTAGAAGAAGGCCGATTGGCCAGCAGTGGTCCAGTGGTGAGGGATTATTAACAGCCAAGAGTCCGTAGATCTAAGGGCATGACAGGGGGTTGGGGTGGGAGATAGGGAGGAGATGAGGTAGGGTCGAAGGGCCCTGAGCCAGAGGTTTGAAGCAAATTTAGCACAATGGAGTAGGTGCCGGCTGTCAAGGAAGGGGAAGTCCAGCACATGGTAAAGCTTGCAATGGTGGGTGCAAGGGAGGGCATTGAGGTCAAAGCATCAGAAAGCATTGAAGAGGGCATCCAGTCTAGATAGAGTCAACATAGGAGCAGCACTGTGGACTACATCACAGTAGTCGAATGTAGGTAATATCATTTTCTGCACAATTTCTTGTCTCACCGGTAGGGGGAGGCAACTGTGGTTTCTGTAGAGAGTGCCAAGCTTAGGGCCTAGTGTTTTCAGGATAGCATCCGTGTGCGCTGAGAAGGATAGATGTTGGTCAAGCCAGATGCCAAGGTACCTGAAAGTTGACACGTCCTCGAGGACAGTTCTATCAAGGGTGTGGAAGTTTAGGGCAGTAGTAAGCCTGGATAGTCTGTGCCTAGTGCCAAAAGTCATGGATACTGTCTTCTTGGTATTAAGGGAGAGTTGTTGGGAGCTAAACTAGTGCTGAACCTTGTTGAAATCAGTCTGGAGACTGGTAGTAACCTCCTCAGTGGTACGGCCTGAGGAGGAGAGGACGGTGTCATCCGCATACATGTGAACTGAGGTGGTTGAGCAGGCAAGAGTCAGGTTGTTTAGGAAGATGGAAAAGAGGATAGGGCCGAGTACTGAGCCTTGGGGGACACCAGTAGCTATAGGGAGTGGGGGAGTTGTGGAACCAGCAATTTTTACGGATTGAGTTCTCCCTTCCAGGTAGGCTCTGAACCAGCTGGTGGGAGGCATGGATAGGCTGGCTTCAGAGTGGCAGGATAGCAGTGGGGGGTGGAACACAGTGTCAAAAGCTTTGGCTAGGTCAACAAAGATGGCTGCAGTAATGAGACCTTTGTCCATCCCCTAGAGGACTGTTTCAGAGAGTCATAGGAGGGAGGTGGTGGTAGAGTGGTTCTTTCTAAATCCAGACTAGTAAGGGGTGAAGAAGTCAGACTCTGAAAGGAAGTTGGAGAGTTGAGAGAGCACGAGGTGCTCCTGGAGTTTTGCTAGGGTGGGGAGGAGGGATATAAGGCAGTAGTTGGCTGCAGAGGTGGAGTCTCCTCCTTTGGGTAGTGGAAGGACTATGGCAGGTTTCCACTCCACAGGAACTGATTCAGAGGCAAACAACAGGTTTAGTAGGGCAGCTAGTGAAGCTGCAATGGCAGGGGCAGAAAGGTAGAGGAGTTTGGGGTCTAGCCCATCAGGGGACTTTCCCTTGGAAGGGTTTAGGAAAAGTAAGGCATCAAGAATGCCCAATGGGGAGATGGTCCCGAAGTAGAATGTGTTAGATCTGGGGGGATTTACAGCTTCAGCATGGTGGGTGGGTGGAGAGACAGCTGGTAGGGAGGCAAGAAGTAAAGTAGCACATGTGGTGAAGTATGAATTGAACTCGGAGGCAACTATGATTGGGTCAGAGAGAAGAGTACCATTTGAGAACGGGGGGTGGGATTTGACGATGGGGGGAAGAGAGTAGCTAACTTTCCAAAATTTAGATGAATTCCGCAGGTTTGCATTGAAGGTGGAGTTAAAGTATTCGGCTTTTGCTAACCGGGTAGCCTTGGTGCACTTGTTACGGAGCGTACAGTAGATAATGTTATCTCCTGGGAGGAGTGTAGACTTGTAGGTTTTCCACGCTTTGTCCTGAGCATTTTGGCACACTATTAGTTGTGGGGAAATCCAGGAAAGGTGTGTCCCTCAGACCTCGATCAGATGCATGGGGGCATGACTGTCCCAGATGTGGAGGAAACAAAATTAAACAAGACTATGTGGCATTAATTAATAAATTAAGTGAGCACAGTTTTGAGGTTGTAATGTCTGAAATTCTCCCAATACCAAAAGTCAGTGAAAAACAACAGCAAAAAATCAAAGAAATAAATAATTGGCTAAGACACTGGTGCCTCAGACAAGAAATACACTGTATCAAACACTGGGAAGAATTTTCATTCAGACCCGAACTCTACTACTGGGATGGACTCCTTGGTACTCAGTTTAACAAATGCCTACTCAAGCATTTAAACTGAGGGAAAAGGGGGAGAGTTTAGATGTCAAAAGCTCTCTGAAGAAATCAAAGAAGAAAAAAAACTTGCAATAAAGGAAGTAATGTTAACACAGCAGTAGTTAATACATCACCACCAGCTGCTAAAAGTGGTACCTCTAATAATTTCAAAATACTACTATTAAATGCTCGAAGTTTAATTCAGAAAATTGATGAACTTACCCAAATACTACATCAAAATGAAATATCATGCTGTGGGGTTACCGAAATGTGGTTTAAAGAAGGTGACTGTAACACTGGAATACCTGGCTACCAACTCTTCCAAAGGAATAGAAAGGATAAAAAAGGAGGAGGCACTGCCCTCTACATACATGAAAACTATAATGCATATGAAATAAAAGATGGTCCAATGACCAACAATGAAATTATATTGGTACAAGTTAAAACCACTAACAAAACAACAACAATAGGATTAGCATACAGATCACCAACTCTGAAAACAGAAGAAAGTAATGAATTTCTCCAGGAAATAGAGAACAAAAACATACTTAGTGAATTTATCCTAATGGGAGACTTTAATTTCCCATCAATTAATTGGAGCACATCTAAAGGATCTAATATTATAAAAAATAGGTTTGTAGATGTTAAATTATTTCACAATCTAGAGCAACTAGTAACTATGCCAACTAGAAACAACAATATACTCAACCTCATTTTTACAAACACTTGTGAAAATAAACATGATATTAATATACTACCTCCTTTATGTGACTGATAACAGAATGGTACTACTTGAACTCTGCAATATTATCAATTGTACTAAAGGTATAACAACTACAAAAAATTATAATAAAGCAGATTACAGTAGCATGAAAAACTATTTATGAACTTGAGATTGGCAAAAGCATTTTTCCTTTGCCATCTCCTCCTGTTGTGCTTGTTAGACCACTCAGGTGCCGCCACCTCTGCTCTACCATGGATTACTCCACCCTCCTAGTTATTCTATTCGCTGTGGGTGCTATAGACCCAAGATGCCAAGCTGGATCACTACCACCCCTATGAGAACCTGCTCTTGACAAAAATGGACTCTATGGTACCCCAATGCCAACTGTGTCGAGGGAGCTCCAGCTTTTCACCACCTGCAACTCACCTGCTAGCCCTGGGCCCTTGACACCTGCCATGGTTATCAACAACATTACCATTTTCACACCCATAAAGATCACCCTGGTGAAAGCTTTCCTCCCCCATTACAAGAGCAGGAGGCACAAGATACACTCCACCATTAGCATAAACCTCTCAGCCAGGAAAATAATATTCATGCTTCTTCTTCTATCAGGTAACGTCCATGCCAATCTGAGCCCACCATCAGTGTCAAACGCAGGGGGAAACATGAGTAAAGGTCTGAAAGTAGCTGCACTGAACAGCTGTAGCCTCACAGCAAAGTTTGACCTACTTCATGTACCTGACGTTCTCTGTCTGACAGAGACCTGGCTGTCCAGCAAGATAAAAGACAATGAAGTGATGCTACCAGGATATCAAACAGTTAGGAAAGATAGGTGTGGCAAGAGAGGTGGAGGAGTCCTTATCTATGCCAGGGATTACCTATGCTGCTTGGTCCTCCCTGTTACCTGGGTTGAGGATGATCATGAACTACTAGCAATAAAAGCACAGGTCAGATGGCACGACAAATCTCTAATCTTAGCCTTGGTTTATCTTCCACCCGTTAAAGCCATGGATGGCCTCCCAAATTACTGGATACAATTGCTACCCTTCCTAAGGGCACAGAGCTTCTCATAACTGGTGACTAACATCAACTGGGATGGTAGGGAATCCACGCCTTTCAACAACATGGTCACTACTTCCAACCTGACCCAACTCATAGACAACTCAACAAGGCGGAACCACAAAACAGGACAAGACATCCTCCCCAATTTACTCCTTTCAAGTTCCCCTTCTCGGATCTCTGAGCTTAAGGTCCTGCCTGACACCTTAAGTTATCACACCCCAGTCACTTTCATATGGTCAAACAAATTGAGCAAGTTCCCGCCTATCATAATTAATAGTAGGGTCTTGGGGAAGGCCAAGCTTGGGGCCCTCTCCTCTGCCCTCTCCCAGTGTGACTGGTCCCCCATCGGTCATGTGCCTAACATTGACCAGGCCCTAACTTTCTTAATAGAGGGCTTCAACAACATTTGTGATATCTTTGCACCACTGAGGAAAAGAAAAATTGGGGGTCAAGTTAATGGCTGGATCACTGGGGATCTTTTTGCCTAGATGAAGGAAAGGGATAACCTCTGGGGAAAAAGCCAGGTCCTCTCACAGCAAACACAACTTTCAATGCTGTAGAGCTGCAAGAAACCATTACAGCAATCTTATCTGCCAAGCAAAGGCTGACTTCCACAAGGATCAGCTTAATAAAATTTGGGGCAACAGGAAGAGTTTTTGGGAGAACATCAAAAACCTTCTTGGGAAGGATAAGAAGAAGATTCCCTGCTCGCTCAACATCAACAACGCTATGATAACTGACCCTCGGCTCATTGTGGATTCTCTCAACATAGCATTTACTCACCTGACTGGAGTGCTACCCCCCGACTACCTGCACCCTGCTGGGGAACAAAAAAACTGCATGCCTCAAGGGGCTCAATCCCTATCTTCTACTTCAAAAAAAGTGTCAGTGAAGGATGCTTACAAACACGTAAAAAAATACTAGGCAAGACCAGAATAGGGAGTGATGGAGTTGATATGAAACTCCTATCCCTAACACTGGATGTCATTATCATGCCAGTTACAAAACTATTTAACAAATTGCTGGCTCTTGCACAATTCCCCGGGATCTGGAAACAGGCTCTTGTGATACCGGTGCACAAGAGCAGTGATATGACATGCACTGCTAATTATAGCCAATAGATTGTGGCTGCCCAACTCATGGATTTCATCAAAAAATACAACTTATTATGTCCCAACCAACATGGCTTCAGGCAGAATCATAGACCCTCCACTGCCTTGCTGGACTACACTGACTACTCGCACAAGGCACTAGATGAAAAAAAAACTGGTGGGGTCAGTCTTCATAGACCTCACCAAAGTCTTCAACACTGTCAGTCACTCTCTCCTCCTGTCTCAACTTCAGAACCTGGGGGTTGCAACCACTGCTGTCTGCTGGTTCAAGGACTACCTAACACACAGAAGCCAATGTGTAAAAATTGGGCACACAGTATCTAGCTCCAAATATATATCTTTAGGGGTCCCACAGGGGCCAATACTGGGGCCCTTACTATTCAGTCTCTTCCTAAATAATCTTCCTGAAGCCTGTGATACTAAACTGATACTTTAAGCAGATGACACTGCACTTCTCACCAGCAGTTCATCAATAGTCGCTCCTACTCTGAGCTGCAGGCATCCTTCTACAAGTTGGAAGACTGGTTCCGAAGCCATAAACTTCTCTTAAACTACAAAAAGACCAAAGTGATGCTCACAGCCAGCCCACAGCACAAAAAGAAGCTCCCTCCCCTCACCATCTCCAATAAAGTCAGTGAGCCGCTAGAACAAGTTCACTCCTTCATGTACCTGGGGGTCACCATTGATGACTCCCTCACCTTCACCCAACACATCCACACAGTGGTAAAGGCAGTGAGCACCAAGCTGGGTGTACTCTATAGGCATAAAAAGTATCTCACTCCAGAGGTCCTCCATCTCTCAGTCTCCAGCTCCATCCTTTCTACCATCGACTATGGATTGGTGGTCTACAGAGTAGAAACAGGCACTGCACTAAAAGGGTTCACATTGCCCTCAACAAGGCATGTAGGCTCACAATGGCTGCAGATCAAAATACCCACACCGGCTCCTTATATAAGGCGACTAATTGGCTGCCACTAAAGAACAGGATTATATTCCAAACCTGTCTCCTTGGAAAAAAGGTGCTAATGTGCAACCCCCCGTTGCATTTCTAGCATCCTAACACCAAGTGCTGCAAACTATACCACCAGAAACACGATGAGGCGGGCCCTATCAACACCTTTCCATTGAACTGTGCATAGGCCACGTGCTTTCAGGTATAGGGCCCCCCAGTGGCTCAATGAAATACCAGTGCACATTCTAAACTCCCAATGTATCTTGCAATTCAAAAATGGCCTAAGGCAACACCTTCTTACTCGGACAGATTGTGACTGCCACTAGGACTCTAACACCCATAACGCCCACTCACCCATGCTTTCCTTCCCTTTGCTTTTACCCCGACTCTTCCCCTTTGCCCTATCCCTCTGTCTTCCTCTGCCCACTGTGACTTTTACCCCACTGGATCAACCTTAAAACCAACCTACTACAACTGCCTCCCAACCTCCTAGACCAAGCCACTTCTTTTGGCCGCCCACTCCCCCCAGTTTCCCCTCCCCCTCCCCTTGACTCCTCCTCGGACTCTCACACTAGGTGTCACACCTCTTTATCTACTTTGCTAGAGATAAACACTGTCCTTTACCCTAGTTGAATGCTCTTGATGCTGTACTATCACCATTGGTACTATGAATGACATTGTAACCTTACTGTATACTGGCTACCTACTATTTGAGTATTGTATATAAACTGTTTGTTAGTGTTGTCATTGTCACTGTCTGATGTGGAACCTTTTGTAAAAGAGCTCTGAGCACAAAGGTATGATCTGAATCCTTAAATAAATAAAAAAAGGGCCCAGCAGATCTAGATCTAAATAACATGTGGAATAAGATCAACCAAAAGGTTAATTATTGTCTGAACACATGGGTGCCAACCAGAACTAAGTATAAAAATAATCAACGCACTCCATTATGGTGGAATAATAATATCAGGAAATTAATTAACTGAAAAAAAGAGACATTAAAAAAATTCCAAGAAAAAAGGCTGCCACCAGACAATTGGGCAAAATTAAAAATATTGCCAAAAAAAAACAAAACCATAATAAGGACTCTTAAGGGAGAACTAGAATACATCTTGGTAATGAATATAAAAGATAACAAAAAGCAGTTTTATAATTACATTTGCTCCCTTAGAGGTAAGCAAAAAGCTCTTGGTCCAATTAAAACTACAACAGGCATGATAACGGATGAAAAGGAAATTGAAGACAAATTAAATGAGTTTTTTGTAAGTGTTTTTGAACCCCAAGAAAACTTCACTAAGTGTCCAAAAAGTATCAGGACCAAAACCCTAGTCTTTTCCTCAGAAACAATACACAGGGTAATATCATCACTAAAGAGCAATTGCTCTGCAGGGCCTGATGGTATCACCCCTGGGTTCCTAAAAGAACTCATCGAGAAATTAGTTGGTCCTCCGACTTGCCTTTTTAATAGATCAATTTATGAGGGAAAAACAATCCCGGAGTGGAGAGAGGCTATTGCCACCCCTATACATATGGGTGGCCCACTCACAGATACTAAAAACTATAGGCCAATAAGTTTGACATCAGTGGTAGGAAAATTAATGGAAAAACTATTACAGATCCACATTGTAGACCATATAAATAATAGCGGCCTTATTGACCCCACACAGCATGGGTTCACCAAGGGCAGGTCATGCCTTTCTAACCTCATCAACTTTTTTGAGCCAGTAAGCGCTGCTCTGGATAAAGATATTCCCATTGACATAATCTTCCTACACTTTGCCAAAGCTTTTGACAAAGTCTCACATTCCACACCACTCCAGTTACTGAGTAATATTCATTGACATCCAAACATAATCAACTGGATGAATTCCTGGTTCGAATCCCATCGGCAAAGAGTGGCCATCAAAGGACATCTTTCCGACTGGTCAGCATTTACAAGTGGAGTACCCCAGGGGTCAGTTCTGGGTCCCACCTTATTTAATATAATAGTGTCAACACTCCATACCCCTAATAATGCATGGCTCTGCAAATACAAAGACGACTGCAAATTGGGAGGAGCTGTACAAAATATAACTGATCGTAAACAGCTTCAGAACAACCTAGACCAATATCGATGTGGGCAATAAAAAACAAAATGAAACTGAATGAAAAGAAAAGCAAGGCAATGCACTTAGGCCAAAGAATCAACAAATGCAGTATAAACGGAATAACCTTATACTAGAAAGCACAACTGAAGAAAAAGATCTTGGAATTTGGATGAGAGATGACCTGTCCTTTGATAAACACTGTATGATAACAGTCAAAAAAAGTAAAAGAATTGTGAACTGCATTTTACATAACATTAAAAGTAGGAAGAAAGAAGTAATTATCCCCTTATACACGGGTTTTGTGCACCCCATCTTGAATATTGCTCTCAGTTTTTGCAACCTCACACCGTGAGAAGTTCAAAATTAATTGAAGGAATGCAGAGGAAAGTAACCAAAAAAATAAGCAACATGGGAGAACATACCTATACAGAAAGATTATATAGTCGGGGTCTGTATTCAGCTAAATACAGACAACTGAGAGGAGATCTTTGTCTGACTTATAAGGCAATACAGGATGACCTTAATACCGCAACATTAGGGCTCGCACCATACTACACCACTAAAACTACTAGAACACATAAGCACAAATTAATAGGCGAAAAAAATGTAACGAAAAAGAGAAGTCAATTTTTTACTCAGAGAATGATAACAGTTTGGAACACCTTACCACAACAGACAGTTGAAAGTGAGAACTTAACTACTTTTAAACAAAGGTTAGATCATTTCTTGGGAAATCAAAAATTTGACTTCCACCCATAACATTCCTGGGTGGTGAATTCATTGAAAGGCTTAATTGCCTATTGAATTTGTATCCTATTATGAAACTTCCCTGTGCATATAGACTCAGGGAGTTAAATTTATATGATTTACAATTACAAAGGGACGTTCTAATGATCTACAAGATGCTACAGGACAAAGACTTGAGCAAAGAATGCAATCTGACAGTGGATTCCAAACAAAATGATTTTTAGATGTCACAATGAACAACTGCATATGTAGAAGACATTTACTGTACAAATAAAAGGAAGTACTTTTTTACCATAAGGGCGTGTGAAAGGTGGAACGCACTCCCCCAGTTCATAGTGGACATAAATGACTTCACTAAGTTTTTTTATTTTATTTATTCAGTTCTCAGATTAATACCCTTGAGCTATAAGCTTGTTTACAAAGGCTCCATGTCAACAGCAAACAACTCAAATACAGCAAAAGAATACAGACAATGGTTATAAAGTTACACTGGATACAAAAATGATGTTCAACTCTTTTGTAACTAAAATTACAAAATTCGATCACATTAAGCAATAAGTACATTGCAAGGTATGAACAGAATGGAAAGGTAGCTTGGTATGGAGAGAGAAACTGGTAGCAACAGAGGCTGAGTGCTGAGAGAGTGCTGAGTAGGTGAGGAAAGTATAAGGGAGAATAGGTGGAGAAAACGGTTGCAGCTATAGGGCCTTGTTATTGGTTTGCTAGAGGGGGAAAATTCCATGAGGTTTTGGAGTTGGAGGATATGGTGAGAGGAGGGGAGAAGCAGATTAGGTGGGAGGAGGTAGTGAATGGATGAGGAATGGAATGGCGGATGAAGGCAGAGTGGAATACTAGAGGAGAGGGGTAAATACCAAGGTTCTTGGATAGGGGAGATTGTAAGTTCTATAATGAACAAAAAGAAGACATGAATTGACTTGTACAAATTAGAAGGTACAATCACACCCAATAAGAGTTGCTAGGTGGTTATGAAGTTTAGATTTGAAGGGGGAGTTGAGCCAAGCTGGTGCCTGCTACTCAAAAGACCGCTGACCCTGGGAGGTGCGATTGAAATGGGACTTTCTGTGGCTGGCTATTAGTTCCTCTGGTAATTATAGCCTTGTTGGTGGGGCAGATGAGACTCTGAATGACAAGTGGTGTTAGACATAGGGGGAACTTTTTAGCCAGCAGGCAGACCTGGTATTAAGTTCTACAGTGCATATTTAACTACTCAGACTGGGAATAGAGATTGCAGGTATGTTTAAGGCATGGCACATCTAGGACAAGCCTACAGGCTTTGTTTAGGGCTAGCTTTATTCTCTTGAGAGCTGTGTGAGTTGCCACACTGTAGACTATGAGCCCATAGTCAATCACGGATAACATCAAGCTGCACACAGCAAGTTTTAATACCTCATTGGTTAGGCAGTGTTTATGACAAAATAGTTGGCCAACCTTGACATTTGCAGCCTTGGCTACAAGGTCAATGTGCTTTGAAAATGTGAGGGACCAGCCTAGAGTGACCCCAAGATATTTAAAACTTTGTACCATTTCTATTGAGGCATTTTGATTGTTTACTATTTTTAATAGATGGGATCTCTGCCGGTTGTGAGGTGAGGCAAACAGCATTGTCTTGGTCTTCTTACAATTGAACAAGAGCTTTGAATCAAGAAACCAGGCCTCAATTATAGAGAAATTAACCTGTATTCACTTTTCCAGTGCATCTGGATATGTGTGGCTGGTGTAGAGTACTGCATCATCAGTGTACAGTAAGACCTTATCCTGGCACGCTAGATGGAGGTGATTTAGGATCAGGCTAAAGAGCAGGGGGCTCAAGATTGAACCTTGGGGGACCCCTGTGTTGACATTCATACTTTCAGAGAGGGTAGCAATGATTTTTACTTGTGTTCTCCTGGACAGGTAGCTCTGGAACCACTCCACTGATTTAGGTGATGACCCAGTGCAGGTTAATTGGTTCAGCAGCAGTTCATGATTGACCATTTCGAAGGCCTTAGTGAGGTCTAAGTAGAATGCCCCCACCATAAGCTGCAGAACAAGTGCAGCATGAATGCACCTGTGAACTCACCAGCTCTGTTGTAATGCTATGTTGCTTATTGAAACCATGCTGTTCCGGGCATTGCAACTGGTATGTGTCGAGGTAGTCAACAAGCTGGTCATAGAAAACACGCTGCAGTGCTTTTGAGAGTGGGGGGAGTATGGAGATCGGAAGGTAGTTTTTGTGACTAGCTCTGCCACCACTTTTAAAAACAGGGATGACTAGCGCCGCTTTCCATAGCTGTGTGAATTTACCAGTTATAAGTAATAGATTTATAATTCTGGCATGGATGGAGGTCACGTGATGTCTGCTTGCTGAGTGACAGCAGGGGTTTAGAGCTCTCCCTTCCCGCCAACTAACTAATGTTTATTTTGCAATTTTCCGATTAGTTTGGCGTTCAGTCGATATAGTACCGGCTAGAGTGTGCTCCGCTTGTCGGCTCTCGGGCGTTTTTGGAGTTACATCCCGTAGTTTACAGCGGGATGGAGGTGGAGAAAAAGCAGGCCATAGTTCGGCATACACCACTGACCACGCCGGAAAAGCTCTCTAAAAAGCCGCAGAATCAGCCAGGACCAACCTCTGAGAGATCTGGTGATAAGAATCAATCAGTCAGCCCTCTTACTGAAGAAAAATTCCTGCTGGAGATCGCCCCGTTAAAAGAGGTGCTGCAGTCAATCACAACCGAGCTAAAGTCTATTCGAGGAGACCTCTCAGTGCTCACCACTAGAGTATCTGACTCGGAGGCCAGGCTTCACTCACTGGAGTGGTGGAAGCTTACCGCGGATGCTGAGATGGTCTCTCTGGCCCAACAGGTCAGGAAGCTACAGGCCAAAACAGTGGATCTTGAGGGTCACAGCCGGAGAAATAATCTAGTAATCCTGGGTCTTCCAGAGCTCGAGGAAGGAGCAGACCTTATGATGTTTCTCCAAAAATTTTTGGTGAAGATAGTTGGCCCTTCACCCCTAAATCCTCACTACCACCTGAAGCGGGCTCATCGGGTTCTCAGGCCCAGACCTCCACCCGGATCTCCTCCACGACCTATCATCGTGAAGTTCCTCAGCTACATCGAGCGGCAACATGCTTTCAATAAATCTCGGGAGCTGCAGGCTATTACTTGGGGGACTTCTAAGCTACGAATCGCTCAAGATTTACCCAAAGAAGTCAGAGTGAGAAGGGCTGCATTCCATCCTGTGGTGCAGAAGTTGGTTGCTGCAGGCATTCCCTTTCGTATGCTTTACCCAGCCACCCTCAAGGTTACAGTCGAGGGTAGTCCTCTGAACTATGAAGCCCCGGACTTGGCTCTCAAAGACCTGACTGTTAAAATGCCTAACCTCTTTACTGAAAATGGCTGATGTGGGGTCTCTGTATTAAGTTAATTGATGGCTTCTGGCTGCTTTGGGGCCTGTTATATCATGTTGTTTAATTCCTTTTCTTTTTTCCACTTTCCCTTGTTCCTTCTCCCAGTTGTATGTTTGGTAGCTGTCTGGGTTGGTCCTACCTGTTCTGGCTGCTCTTGTGGTCCCTGGGTCTGGCCGGAGACCGCGAGCGGCTGAGCGGAGGCCGAACTAGGCCGCGTTGGTCCTGTCTGCCTTTCCCCTCCTTTGGGAGATACCTCATCTGGAACGCCCCCGGGCGGGATGCTGTTTCCTAGTGTACTGGGTTTTCCGACGGACCGGACCGGTCCTAGGGTTTTTTGATTCCCCTGGGAAACATCGTGGCTATACCGCGATGATGTTGGGGTGTTTGCTCTGCAATTTCTTTGCGTCCTTGCCCCCTCGCTCCTGCTATTGCCGATGGTGAGTCAGTCTTTCTTTCAGGCTTCCATAATTCCCATTGTGCATAGGCGCTGGGGGTAGTTTGGGATACTCGCTGTTTTCTCTGCAACCTAGCTGGGTAGTGGTTGGTAGGGGGGGTACTCCTGAGCCTTTTGCATGTGCTCACAGCTGCATTGTGCGCTGATGGCTGGGGGGATAGCAAATCCTTTCCCTGGCTTGGGGACACTGTTTGCCTGTTTGGGGTGGTGGTGGGGGGTCCTTCCACTGTGGCTCCCTGAATTCTGGCTGTTTTCCAGTTTTTTGGTCCTTTACAGCCTGATGGGAAGTGGGTTTGTATTGGGGAAATGGCTGACAGGCTGTTGCTGTTCCTGTATTTGTTTTGGGTCTGTACATGTCTGGAGCCAACTTGTACATAGTTGGGTATGTTCTTTTGGGTGGGTTAAAGTGGGGGGGAGGTGGGTCATTCCAGCCTACTGGGATACATGTCTGACTTTTTTAGAGTTAGTTAGTGTGCATTTGTCTAGAGTGCATCTATTCTTGCAAACCTATCCCGATAGTCTAAGGGTAGCTGGAACTCGGAGGTTCAAGTGTGCCTGTTATGTTAGCATATACTTGTTTGACCTAGGTTTTGGTTTATATTTGAAATGGCTTTAATGGTCACCAAATTTGCATCGTGGAATGTGCGTGGGCTTAGAGGGAAAGCCAAGAGAGCTCAGGTTTTCAAACATTGTGAATTTTTTCAGGTAGATATTTTGTTCTTACAGGAAACCCATCTAACTAAAGCTGAATCGGAATGGCTGGTTCGATCCGGGTTCTTGCAGGTATTCATGGCAGGTGGTTCTAACTTTGGGGGGGGTGGTGATACTTATTAAAAAATATGTAAATTTCGTGGTTAGTAATATAGCAGCCGACCCAGAGGGAAGATATGTATTGATTAAGGGCTCTCTGAATGGAGACAATATGGTTCTAGGATCTGTGTATGGCCCAATAGGGGTAGTCCGCTGTTTTTATGTCCCTAGCGGACAAAATTAGTGCTATGCCCTTTCCAAATTGTGTTGGGCGGAGATTGGAACCTCCTCCTTCTCATTTGTTGGATAAGGATCCCAAATCTAACTTTCCACCCTCTCCGGCTCAAAGAGCTGCAGGAATTTATCCATATGCTTGGCCTCTGCGATCCCTGGCGTCTTCGAACCCATCTCTCCGCTCCTTCTCATTCTTTTCTCAGCCTCATGGCTCTTGGTCTAGGATAGACTATATTCTGGTCAGTAAAACTCTTTTTCCAAATCACCTCCTATCTGGCATTGAACCGATTATTCTCTCCGACCATGCAATTGTGTGGGCTAACATATCCCCAGGGCTTAAGTTTCAAAGGAACACGGCCTGGAAGTTTAACACCCAGCTTCTAAAAGACATGCATATTGTAGCCCAGATTAAGACCCTTATTTCGTCTTTCCTGGGGAATAATCTTGGATCCACCCCCAGATTTGATTGTATTTGGGGTTCCCTAATGTGCTATCTTAGGGGCGAGCTGATTAAGATTGCTTCAGCAAGGAAAAGGGCTTGACTATCTCAGGCATCTTCCCTTATGGCTAAAATCAGAGAATTGGAGAACTCTTGTTCCTCCCCTTCTTCCTTACCAGCCTTTGAAGCTCTCACGGCAGCCAAAAGTGAATATGCTGATCTGCTGAGGGAAAAAGCTGATTATTGTCTCGTTAAGACTCAAGCCAGGTATATTGAGCATGGTGAGAAGGCGGGTAAGCTTTTGGCCCTGAGACTTCGTTCACTGGAAAGTTCCAGACTGATCCCGGCTATGCAGTCTTCTTCTGGTTCCATGGTAACTTCTCCCAGGGAGATTGCAAAGGTTTTTGAGGAATTTTATAAAAACCTTTATAGCGTGCCTTCCTCTCCTACTCCTCTATCTGACATACTAGCTTATCTAGATGGTATTGATATTCCGAAACTTCTGCCCTCGCACATAACTACTCTGACCGCCCCTATTTCCCTTTCTGAAATTGAGGCGGTTATTGCCTCTATGGCTCCGGACAAAGCTCCCGGTCCAGATGGGTTCCCTGCCAATTTCTACAAGACATTTTCCAAGGAGCTGGCCCCAATACTCCTCAAGCTTTATCAGTATCTTTTTTCTGCTAATGCGACTGACCCCGTGCTACTGGAGGCCACTATTGTCCTTATCCTTAAACCGGACAAAAGTCCCATGGATCCGGCTAGCTACTGGCCTATATCCCTTCAGAATTGCGATATGAAAATTCTTGCTAAGGTTTTGGTGGAGCAGATTAAGAAAATATGGCTCCATCTTCTTAGTCCTGAGCAAGTTGGTTTTGTTCATTCTCGCTCGTCTTCGGATCACCTTAGAACCCTCTCTCATATTTCTCATCTAGCTCAATCATCCCACCTCCCTATGGCCCTGATTTTGATTGATGCAGAGAAATATTTTGACCGTGTGGGCTGGTCCTTTCTCTGGGCTACACTGTCCAAGATGGGTTTCCAAGTTTCGTTTCTTAAATGGATCCAGGTTCTATATAACTCCCCTTCAGCTAAGATATACTGTAACGGGGTTTTCTCTTCAAAGTTTCAACTGTTTACGGGAACCAGGCAGGGCTGTCCCTTATCACCTTTCCTTTTTAATTTATATTTGGAGCCTCTTCTTATTAAACTTAAGTCCTCCCCGCTTATTAAAGGCTGCCGAGTACGTCAGCAGGACTTAGTCCTCTCAGCGTATGCGGACGATATACTTCTGCATGTTTCTCACCCGGTCACTTCTCTAGAGCAAGCAATTCTGCTCATTAATCAGTTCGGGAACTTCTCCAAGTACAAACTGAATATTGCTAAGTCTGCCATCTTTCTCTTAAATGCTTATACATACAAGCAAGACTTCATCAAGTTTGGTATGCGCTGGTCCCCAAAGTCAATCAAATACTTAGGTATCCATTTTTCCCCGGACTTAGCCCTACTCAAAAAGCTTAATTTGGACACTATTAAATCTCAAATTCAGCAGGATCTACTAAGGTGGTCCAATCTTCCCAACTCTCTTTGGGGTAGGATTAATATCATTAAGATGAATGTCCTTCCCCGTATCTTCTTGCTTAACCTATTGGGTCTGTGGTTACCGCTCTCATTCTTGCAACAGTTCCACGCGGCCTTCTCGGAATTCCTCTGGTGCGGGAAAGGGGCCAGGCGTTCCTTCCTCAAGCTCGCTCTCCCTAAGGATAAAGGGGCGCTCACTCCCCAATCTTCTACTATACTACTGGTCCTCTCACTTGTCCAAAATTGGGAGATGGATCTCGTCTAATCCTGATCCCTCTCCCCCGGTCTGGCTCCAAATTGAGAAGCTGATTCTCTCGGAGACCAAGCTAGATCCCATGGCCATTTACTATACTCCCATCTCTCTCCTTTCTCAGTGGATAACGGACCAAACAATTCTTACGTCTCTCAAATCCCTTTCTCAGTGTATGCAGTTCTTAAGGATCCCACCCAAATTGGGTCTTGGACAGCCCATTGTTCTAAATCCCAACATTAAGTCAGACGGCCTTTCGGTGATTGTCCCTGATTGGCTTCCGCATGTTAAAAATACCAATCTGGACCAGTTCTACGATCAGGGTTCCTTCTCTCGCCTTCCGAGATTCTTACCAAATTTGGCATTCCAGGGCAGAATCTTTAATGTATATCAATTAAGGCACCTCATTGCTGAGAAGTTTGGCATTCATTTCAGAGAAACTATGGTTCAGCCCTTCCTATCTCGCATCTCTACTCTTGCTTCTAACCACATGCTATCGCGGCAATATATTCTTTTTATTGGACTATAAGTTTCCTAAGCCTGATGGGATCTGGTATCTGGCTCCTCTTTACTTCGAGGCGGCCTTGAACTGGTCCCAGGTTTGGAAGGACCTGCATAGATACCATACTCAGGACAGACTTAAACTTACCCAATATTATATTTTGAATAATATGTAGTTATCGCCTAGAAACTCTTTCGGCTCAATAGATTAGCTCTCTCCCAGTGTACCAGGTGTTTGCAGGAGGAAGGAAATCCCCTTCATATTTTCTGGCACTGTACTAAAGTTGCTCCGCTCTGGTCAGCTATTCAGGACAATTTGGACCCCTATTGGGCCTTACTCCCTTCTTCACTCCTGAAATTTGTATTCTAGGGGAATATAGTAATATTGACTGTGTCGAGCGTCGATATCACATTGCCCTTGTGTCTGGTGTGGTTAAGAAGCTAGTCCTTAGACACTGGACTGACCAACTGACCCTGACTTATTCGGAATGGTTGACTGAGCTTTCAGCATGTATAAATGTCGAAGGCTTTCCACAGTGTGTGGTACCGTATAGATCTATTCCAGAAAAGGTGGTAAACTATATGCTCTGTATTTACACCGATAACCTCTTGGCTTCCCTTTGTTGCCCATGGTAGTTTCTTTCTTTTGTTCCTTTTGTATTTATACCTTTGCACTTTTAAGAGCTGTTTTCCGGTGTAACATCTGTAATAGTACTAAGTTACCTTGGCACACTTGGGTTGAGGGGTGGGAGGAGGCAGGTGGAGGGTGGGGAGGGTTGTGGGGTTGTGTCTTTTTTTTTTTTTTTTTACTTTGTACCTAGTATGGATAATTAGGTCATTGCATCCTATGTAAATGTTGTTTCTCTTTTTGGAAATTTAATAAACTTGAATTTCAAAAAAAAATAAATAAATAAATAAATAATTCTGGCATGGAGTGACAGTAACTCCTCAAGTGTGAGAGCAATGAGCTTGAGGTCAAAAGTATCACCACTCATTCTAGTTTTTCCTAAAACTTGTAAAAGGTATGTTTTTGGTTTTGGCTTGAGAGACAGTTTTGAAGTAGAAATGTGGGGCAGTGCCAGTATGGGTAGTCTGCCTGTTATTTAGATTTGTGCCACTTGGGGAGGGGAGTCTAGGAAATCAGGGGGAAGTACACCAATTAAGTCAGTAAATGCCTTATTAAAGGTGTTTGCTATTATTTTGGGTTGAGGTTTCTTCAGGATTTAGCATGGTTTGAGGTGTCTTGTTTGGTTTCCTTGTTAGGGTCCTGATATTGTACCAGAACTTGCTGCAGTCCCCCAAGGAGTTAGCCAGCTCATTTTTGAAGAAATGGCTTTTTGCTTGATGAATAGCCCAGGTACATCTATTTTGGGTGGTTTTATAGTTCTGATTATCTGTTTGAGAACCAGTGCTTCTAGCTTTATGCCAGAGATTGTCTCTTTGCTTCATAAGTTCGATGAGTGGTGGAGTGATCCAAGACTTACAAGCCCCACAAACTTTCCACTTACAGTAGGGGGCATATATGTTGCATGCCGCATTGAAGGTCTTGATGACATGGTCAAGTTCTTCATCAGCATCATTTGCAGCATATAGGTCTGTCCAGTCTTGCTGGCTGAGGTGTGCTTTAAGTGAGGCAAGTTGCCCTTTCCTTAGCACTCTAGGTGTGAGTGTTTTAGCTGGGGTTCTGGGGGACTTATTCGACCAGATACAGAGGATAGGGAAGAGATCGCTGATGGAGTCAGGGAGGACAGTTGAGTGGGTTATTCTCTCTGGCCAGTTGGTATTCATCCAGTCTAGCAGTGTACTGGTTCCAGTATAATAATTCATTCATGTGGGAGAGTCCACTAATTGGGCAATGTATATTGAGGAGATTGCATCCATATAGGGTGCTGCCTCAGGGGATAGCCTGTTTATACTGAAATCCCTTAACACTAGTACCTCTGAGTTGTGGCACTGGTTGGAGAGGTAGTCTATGAGTACTTTAAGTTTAAAAACCAACTTGACAGATTCCTATTTAGGGACAAATAATTACCCACACATGTGTGGGAAAGGCAGTCACGATGGGCCCAGTGCCTACTTCTGCCTTTGAAATACTGAGTAATGCTCAGTAATACAGAGTAACATGATTGAGCAGTGTTCCGTTGAATAATGTGAGTGTACTCACCTTGTAAAGGTGAATTAAGGAACATCTTTTACAGCACTCCAAGGATGATGACCATTGGGAAGCATAAACTTCCTCTGATGGGCTGATGAACAAACTTGAAAAAAAAGAAAGTTGGAATTCATCTGGTCTCCACTCCTTCATGTGGTCTGTTGCTCAGTTTGAAACTTCCCAAGCTTCTCACAGGATTCTGAAAAACAGTCTGACTTGCACACTTAAAAAATGCCATTATGATCAAGGAACAACATGGAGAACTGAAAGATGGTACTAAGTAAGCAATAAGACACAATGGGGTGTGCATTGAACAGATATTACCACATGCCAAGGGGCATAGTAAGGCAAGAGGCAGCAGGCTGAGTGGCTTTAGCCCCTGGAAGTGTGGTAATATCTGTTCAATGTATACCCCCAAAGTGTCTTATCGCACTTATAAAATGGTCTGTTTTTTTAAAGTTTTTACTTCTTCAAAAAAAGAAGTTGAAATATATAAAAAAGGATATTTTGGTCAATATTGTTGATAAAATAGTCCTGCCAGGTGGAAAATGATGTCATGAAATTTGCAGCTAGGAGCTCTTCCCACCCCCTCCAGTTCTTATTAGGTCCAGGAGAAGCTGCATGTAGAAAGCAACACTTTTTTACATCTGAACTGGAACAGCAGCTCCTGACGGTAGTGTACATCATAGCTGTGGTTTCTGTGTATCTTTTTTTTCCCCCACAGCCTGAGTTAAGTACAGGTGTTGGATGGAGTGGTCCCTCATGTTCCCCATACTGGAGTGAGCGTCATTGCCGAATGAGTGGTAGAGTGGAAGTACTTCTTTCTCATTAGTACCCTTCCCTTCAAACTTGATATTCAGCTTTATGAAGTAAAAAAAAATATATATAATACAGATACTGATTTTTATTTTTAATGTAGGGGCAGGAGCAGACATGCTAGGGAAGTGCTATCTCACTCATACAGTGACAAAGTGGATAGCAGCAAAGCTGGTGACTGTACTGGTAGCAGTACAACATGTCGTTAAACCACATAGCTGCACTTTCACTGCCAGATGGTTATCAGGTGTCAACCACAGGACTCCGGGACAATGGAATGAATTAAGCTAAGTTAACATCTAAAAAACAATTACAAAACATTTTCCCTGAAGCTGCTAAATGTGTTTATTGTTGCTACTTACATTACAGGTATTTTCTTGCTAAGGTTGGGGAAAATGTTGGTGGTTGAAATGATCACTGTTCTAATAGCTCAATAATACCAGCTTTCATCTGCGGTCCTGTTGTTTGGCATTCGCTTTTACCTGTGAATTAAACCGATTTGATGCACAAGTAACTACCAATCAGAAGTGAGGATTTTCTCTACCCATTATATAATGGGTCATTATTGTAGACATTAGTAACAAATGTGAGTCAGCACATTACCCATCATTTCCAAGTGGTGCCCGAAGTAATGGACAATAAGCAAGCATAGCTACAACTACATTAAACAAACTAAGATATTAGAATCAAGGGTCTAAACCAAGTAAAACATAAAAGTTAGAGTTCAGTGGTCATAATATGTAGGTGTTGCTGATGCCCTCTCTCATCCTAAATTGGGTGTCCTAAAGCCAGTGTGCTGTAAGTGTAAAATGGGCTGGCAGTATAGCCTAGAGGTTAGAGTAATGAGCTGTGAATGAACTTGGCACATCTAGCAGACCTGGGTTGGATTTGCACAACCTCTAATTGTATACTGTGGGACTCTGAGCAAGTCACTTAACTTCCCCAGTGCTCCTGGGTCACCCCAAAAAACAGGTACTTGTGCCTAATGGGCCTTTGCCAGATGCCAAAACATTTAAAAAATGTGCTGCTACAATTACCTTTACAAGGTGAGTAAACTCACAATATGAATCACACCTTTCACAACTGTCCAAGGATGATGACCATTGATTGAATAAGAAGCAGTGACATCCTTATCCTGGGTGGACAGAAAAGGCAGCAGATCCAAGACCAACTGCAATGAGCTTGGAACCAAACACATCTCCTTCTGCATCTAGGGTGTTGATGCGATAGTGCCATGTGAATGTGTGCACAGACGACCAAGTGGCTGTAGAACAAATTTCCACACTTGAGGTGCAGTTCCATTCCACCAATGAAGTGGCTACAGCTCTCATTGTAAGGGCTTTCAGTCCTTGTGGTGCTGATAATCTTTTGGCTTCATGGGCCTCCCTGATGGTGGCCATTAACCAATGATCCAGGGTGGTTTGAGATCCTGGTGTATTCTTCTTTGGATGCTAAAGAAGGATAATGAGTGTGCCAATTCTGAGAAGACACTCTGTCCTCTGTAGGTAGCTCTTGACTGCCTAATGACATACAGTAACCTCAGATTTTTCTCTGTGGGGGTCCTCTGGTCCTTGGTTGAAAGAGGGAAATGAAATGTTCTGGGACATGTGGAAAACTGAGGCCACTTTCGGGATGAAGGAAGAGAGATGGTCTTCGGTACCATCCTGTCATTCTGAAAGGTGAGAAAAGGAGATTAGAAGGACAGGACCTGTAGTTCTCAAGTCCTGCATGCCTAACGTGGCTATCAGAAATACTGTTTTCAGAGTCAAGAAATATAGAAACACAGTGTCCAAAGATTCAAAGGGAGGCTCTGTCATAGCTTCAAGCACAATGTTCAGCTTTAAGTGTTCCGTCCACTGGATCTGATGTCTGTCTGCCTGCTGTAAGAACTTTATTCTCAGGGAGTAATGTCCAGGTTGATGGGGGGTGTTCCATCAATATCAGCTCTGACAGCTATAGTCACTGCTGTTTAGACTCTGAGGGTGGCAGAAGACAGCTTGTAGGAAGTCTAATACTTGGGTCAAGGTGCAGTCAAGAGGGTATTAAGAACTGTGGGCCCAGTGGTGCAGAGGGCTGAGGCACTTAGTACCTTACCTCTCCCATGCCTGTGTCCTGAGTTCGGGAACAAGGTCGAGCTGATGAGAGTTGGCCAGGAGGGAGGGCTGGGAGAAGGATCAAGTGGCCGGCAGGCAGCTCTCCTCTACTGGGCATGGGAAGTTGTTCTCCCCAATGCGTGACTGCTACCATGTGGAGGCTTGCTGCCAGTGTCAAGCAGATAGGGGACAAGGTGCTAGGCCAGGGTGGGTGGAGTGGGGCCACTGTTTCTGGCACACACATGTGTGGAGGCACGTGTGTGCATCTGAGTTGCCAAAGACCCAGGGAACTAAAAAGGGAGATAACTTGAGGAAACAGTACAGGCATGGTAAGGGCATATGACACCCACTGACCTCACCTTCACCCGCTGCATCACTGGAGCAGCCTGGAATGGGGAAACTAGATTATGAGCATTAGGGTTAGAGGTTGGACCTCCCTCTCCTGTCCTGACCCCACCACAGGGGGCAAACTTATGGGTTCCCTTGCTACAGGTACACCTGGGAAGACATAGGATGGTGGAAGGGTGAGGTGGCAGCTGTCAGAAGTGAGCCTTCACTTGCTGTGGCCCTAAGGTGAACACACAGAATATGGAAAAAAGAGGCTCCACCAAATTATTTGCAGACCATTTAGTGAATATGGCTCACTATATGTCATGTGTGTAATTAGTGGAATAACTTTGTGACTGAAAGATAGTGTCTACAACCTGTGGTGAGAGGGCATCTGTTAGCAATCTGTGCCTCTGAGCAGCCAGGACATTAACTTCAGTGTGTCTGGCTGCAGATGCTTGATCGATAACTGAGTTAACAGATCTGTTATGACAAAAGGTCAAAATGGATGGTCCAACAGTATTGCCATTACTGATGCATACCGTGTACATCTCAGCTAGTGTGAAGCTACCAAGTTAGTGGTACGGGGTGAACATGAAGCACCTAGCAAACTGCCACATCACTGACAAAGCATACACTGCTGCTGACCCCTGTTCCCTGTATCACGAGGAGTATGTTAATTTAGCAGTGCCCTGACTTGTTAAATGGAAGTCCTTGTTGGAGACACATGAGATGGTATAACTCAGTTGTGACCGGGAATTTAGTCAAACTCTATGGCCTAGCCCTGTTGGATGATCTCTGAAACCACTTGTCGAAGACTGAGCTGGCCCTGGTTGTTGTGAACTGCTGGAGTCATCCCCCTACTGCTGTTGATGCTCCTTAGGTTGGTCTCATTTCAGGGCCAGATGTTTCTGCTTCCACTTTGGGACCTGAATCCTTCTCTCTTTTTCAAGTGATTATTTCAACCTCTGTTGCTGTCTGCCTTTTTGTTAAAATAGTTGTTTTTTAACCCCAAATGTCTTTTGTTGTTATTTTGGAAATAGTTGTTTGTGATTGCTCTTTGTGTGGTTACAAAATATGATTTAAATGAGGTGTTAAATGGCACTCTTCTGGTTCTGTCCTTGGGGCAGTTCTTTCCCTTCTTTTTGCTTGATATACTTCTCTAGGACTGGCCCAAACAGTGCAGATCCTTTGAATGGTTGATTTAGTAGTATATTTTTGGAGTCCAGGTAAGCCTGCCACAACTTCAACAGCAGTTGGTGTCTGAATGTATTAATTGTTGTGGTGGCCCTGGATGATAGTTGGAAAGTTCATCTGTTGTATCCACCACATACTTAATTCCCTACATGGCATAGTCGAGGATGGGCCCATGCTTATTGTTCTCAGGGAGGTCCCTCTGAATTGCTTCCAACCATCTCAATAAGGCTCATGTACTATAAATAGATAATGAGAATGCCTTGATCATCCTGGCAAGCATTTGATGTGTCTTCTTAGTGATATCCTCTGCTCTTGTGTCTGTTTGATCTGTTAGGCCAGTAGATTCTTCTGAAGGGTGCATTATTTATGAGTGCCAAAACCTGTGGGTCCACCATTGGTGGGGGGTAGCTAAAATCTCCTGTTTATTTCTCTGGTATGAGATATCTCTTGTTGAACATGTGTTCTCCCACATTTTGGACTGTTCCAGGGCATCTCACTCTTCTGTTAGGAGATCCTCTGAAGCCTTGCATAGTGGAAAGAAGGTCTCCAGTTTTGTTCTCTTATGAACTAGGGGATCTAACTTTTGTTCTGCCAGTGTGACAGCTGGTTTGAAATTCAGGCTTTGTCTGATTTGTTAATTAACTCTGGAATTATGTCAAAAGGACATAAGCAGTCCATGAAGTCCTCTTGCTCCTCTTCTTCTTCAGAATCCTCTTCTCCTGAAGTGGGCTCCTCTGTTTTGTCATCTGGTTCTGGATCCTTTCTAGGCCCCTTTGGTTTGGGGGGTGGGGTTGTAGTTCTTTCTTGTCTGGCTTGTTGCTAGACTTTTGGGGCTCAGCTAGTGAGTCATTTCTGACAATTAATTGCTGAATGATAGTCACCATAGTCAAATGAGATATGGAAAAGGAGTCCTTGCACTGTGCCCTCCCCCATTTCTGAAGCCTGGTGATCATCTTCCTGATCACAGACATCCCCCTGATCATGGGTGTCCTCATGAATAATGCAGAGGGAACAAGGTCACCAATTTGATTGGTCTTAAGGATGTTGTGACACTTTCTGCAAACCCTATTAGAATGTCCCATCCCACGGGCAATCGGGTTAGACCTGGGGGAAAGAAAAGGACAGATTATGGCTCTAAAGGGACTGAAACAAAAGAAATACAAATCTTCCTCACAAATGCTGCTCAGCTGGAGCATAGCGTCAGGAAAAAAAAACCTGAGGCTAGGAGGACTAGACAGTGAATTGTTGGAGGCCCACATGGTCACCCTCTCTGGGAGTGTCCCACAATACTGCATGACCAAACCTAAAATGTCCACTATAAAGAAGATCCACAAAATAGCTGACCAGGTTACTGCCACAAACAAGATGGCTACTAAAGAGTGACTATGGCTATTCAGGACACAGATGACTGTACAAGGAGCCCAAGATGGCTATTGTGGGAGATTCACAAAATGGCCACAAAACTAAATGGCATGAGCTAGATGGTTCTTGGATATGTGGCAGTGGAAGTGAGTAAAAATCTCACCTAAGATGGTCACAGTGAGGTGGGATGCCCCACTCAATGTGGACACCTATCTGGGTCATGAAAGAGACCTGTATGTCACAAGGGAGGGGCTTGAAAATGCTATTGAAGGTAAGCAGAAAGCTCTAGCAAGGCAGAAAATGGCATTTGGAGTGTGGGGAGAACATAAAGTGAAAGTGGAAAACACATTTATAGTGATCGCCCAAGTGAAAACTGGGTGGACCAGACTGCTACGAGCAACTCAACATGCCTCCAGTTAACCAGGAGGAGTGGAGATCTGGCAAACATGGAATACCTGGTTGTTGAGATGCACTCTTCTACAGGAAAGGCAAGGGTTTTGTGTCTCTGTAGCTGGCATGCAGTGCCTGAAATCACATACCCCTGAGGCTGCTGAGGGGTGCAGAATGATGATTATAAAGTGTTGTACAATAATAGGAAAAATAAAGTAGAAGAGGGGTGGCACTCTACATTATAGACATATATGATGCCTACATATGGGATAGTGAGATGCAAGAAATGGCTAATGTAGAAAAAATACTGTATGTGTGAGTATGATTCCAAGAATTCAAAGGGAAATTCTCCTGGGAGTCTGTTACAGAGTGCCTAATTTAAATCTTGAGGACAATGACAAATTTTATAGAAGTTTTTGAGAATATCCAGCATGGAAGTAAAACAAATATTTTAGGTGATTTTAACCTACTGAACATAAATTGGAATGCTATTACTGGCTCTACCCCATTAGAAAAACAAAATAATTATACAATGGTGTTACTGAACATGAGACAGCTGGTACAACAACATAGAAGAGAGGACCATATATTGGACTTGGTACTTACTAATATGAATGAAGAGATTATACATTGTAAAGTGAGAGAACCCCTATTTACTAGTGACCATAATATGGTACAACTTACAATTAAGGGTATTAGTAAGGATACTAAAGGCATAAGTACTGTAAGATCAGGGACTATGCTAAAGCCAAAAACAAGGATATTAGAAATGTTTCAAAATGCTGGGATTGGAAAGATGAATTTAAGAGTTTGGACATGGAGCATACTTGGGAAAAGTTTTGTTGTAAACTACAGAGACCATAGAAACCATGATTAGGGCAAAGAAAAGAGCATACAAAAAATTTAAGAGTCTCCCTTCAACCAATACTTAGAGAGCTTATAAAGTAATGATAAGGAAATGTAAATATTATATCAAGAAATATAAAAGGTAATTCGAACTAAAGCTGGCTAATAACATGAAAAATAATAAAAGGGCCTTTTTTGGATATTTAAACAGGCATAGAAGTTGTCAGGAATCGGTCCAATCAAAGTCAGAAACAAACTAATCTTTGATGGAAAAACCCTATCAAATGTATTTAATAAACACTTTGTTAGTATATTTGGGGAGAAAAATACTATTAGCTTGAGCATTTCCCCTTTAGGAAACAAAAAAATATTAATTGAAAATGATGTTACTAATAAATTATCTAAACTGAACCAGAATAAGTCACAGGAACCAGATGACATACATCCTATAATTTTAAGAGAATTGGCTATTGAACTTGCAAGGCTGTTGGCTGATATTTTGTAATGATTCTATTATGGAAGGTAGGATTTTATCAGTCTGGAGACTTGCAAATGTAATACTGATCTATAAAAAGAGCTCCAAGCAGGATTTTAAAAATTATAGTCCGATCAGCCTTACATCCATTACTGGTAAAATCATGAAGGAATTTATAAGGGATGAGCTTAAAAAATACATTTCTGAAGTGGGTATGGATGATAGTAGTCAACATGGATTTACAACCAATAGATTGTGCATGATGAATTTGTTTACTTTATTTGAGTCCGTCAGTAGAGTACTTGATGGGGGTTTACCGGTCGACGTCTTATTTTGGGACATCTCCAAAGTGTTCAGTTTAGTGCCACATAATAATCTGATTGATAAAATGATTGAATTAAAGTTCAGTGTAAATATAATTCACCAGGTGAAACTGTGGTTAGACAACAGACAAGAAAGAGTGTCGATAACAGGTTATTTTTATGAATGGGAGACTACTGTTATGAATAGAGTTTCACAGGGATTCATACTGGGGCCAACTTTGTTTAGAGTTCATATAAATATCATGCAGCCTAAAGGTAATGAATGGATTTGTAAATCTGTGGATGATGCAAAGTTGGGATCAGTAGGGTATAATTTAACAGCTGTCAGAAAATGTCAGGAAGAAATATGGAACTTGGAAACATGGGCAAGAGATAATAAATCATATTTAACTTAAACAAATGTAAGGTACTTCATGTGGGCAAAAATAATATGAGGGCCAAATATATATTGGAAGGTAGGACAATACAAGAAACTTACTCCAAAAAAGACCTGGGAGTTATCATAAGCAGCAGGTTAACTTCTGAAGATAAATGTTGGGAAGCAGCTTGAAATGGCATGAAAATGTTGGGATGCATATTTAGAAATATCAGGAGTAGAGATAGTCAGGTTGTGGTTCTACTGTACAGAGCATTGGTCAAACCACACCTTGAATATTGTTTATAGTTTTGGTCCCAATGTACCAAAAGCAGTACTGCAGTTCTTGAAAATGTCCAAAGGAAAGTAGCTAGGTATATTAATAATATGCAGGGGTCGACCTTAACATTCATTTACTAGCCCGGGTACTAGTGCAGATTGCTGCGGGCTAGTGCAGAATCTCTGTTACTTGCCCAGCTGGGCTAGTGCAATTCCTCCTGTGGAAAGCTGCAGTTCCATTTTCAACCCAGGTATCAAATAAACAAATAAATACATAAATATAACTGTTATTTTATTTAAAGCCAGGTCATTTTCATGGAGGCTTAACTATGTGCTGCCTTAACATTAGCGAAATGAAAAAATAGATGTCTGTGTAGTGCATTTACAAACCGTTTCATTATATACTAGCTATTGCTTTTATTTTTTTGCTGGGAAAGATCCTTTCTTCTTTTCCTTTCCTTGTTTATCTTAGTACACATGGCAGGCAGATTTGTGACAGTGTCCAAAAAACAGTACAGTTCTAGGGTTGCCACCTGTCCAGTTGTAAATTGGATAATCCAGTTTTCAAGGTCCTTATCTGGTCATCTGGTTTTGATTAAATATAGTCCAGTTTTGGGGCCACTTTGAGTGCTCAGATAGTATTAAAACTGATTGTATCAAATCATTCTCTGTTGCATGCATTTCTAGGTTGCAAAAAATGTTCTAATATCACTAGTCACAGGCCTTTGTAAAACCAGTCTGTCTAGAAGGTGTGAAGTATGGCCATTAAGACCATTAGCAGTAAATCAACCTAATCTTTTCAACTCTGAATTTTAAGTATGGTCATTTACTTCCATGATAGGAAACAGTTCTTATAGCTTTATATGTTGTAATGGGTTCCTTCTTGTTTTTCCTATATTCTCATATGTTTTAGAGCCACTTTTTCAAATTAGTTTTCACATTTTTATTGCCTTTGCCACTGTGTTGATTATTTCTCTCCTAAGTCCTAAGCAGCTGCTGCTCTTATCTTTTATGCTGCCAGACTGAACATTTCATGATATTAGCTACACTTTTACAGGCCATTGGAATAAATTGCATGTAATGGTGTGCCTGAAATTATGGTAAGTGATGTCTTAGACATTTCAAAAGAAACAGCAGTTCCTGATGAGGTAACGGGAACACAATGTAGTATTGAGGATACCACAAGTGCTGATAATTCAATTATCAAAAATATGGTCAAGCCGGCCCGGTGGCGCTGAGGGTTGAGCTGGTCGCCACACCTCGCGCCTTGACGTTTCCCATCGGTGAAGCACGGGTTGTCGGGGTCGGTGGGGAGGAGATGGATCGGCCGTCCGGAGGACTGCTCTCCATCTCCGGGTGGGGGGATTCGCGGCCGGTGCTTGCCTGACCCCTAGCTGAGGCTGGGGATCGACAACACGCAGCCGCAGAGACAGGGGGGAGGCGGGACATGGCAGACGCTTAACTAGTGCACGCACGGGAGCGTGTGCGTACTCAGTCACCAGCGTCATTGCACGCCATGCCAGCCGGGAGAAAATTCGGGGAAAAATTGAGCCGTAGCACGACTTCGTTCCCCGTCGCCATTCCCGGAGGACGCCTCCCTGGCATGGACTCATTCTGGTGGGTTGAGTCACTCCCCACCACCCTGCCGCGAAGGGTAAGTCGCGGGGTGCTGAAGGAAGGGGGTCTCATGTCCAGGGATGGTGTCGGAGGAACGGCAGAGTGCGGGGGGGGGGAGGCTCCTGAGAAATAACATCAGAAAAAAAAAAATATGTGTCAAAGCATATCAGACTACATAACTGTCATGGAAAGGATAACTGGAGAGTGTTTGACAGAGAGAGCAACAGGTTGTGAATGGGCTTTGTATATCCAGCAGACCTGGGTTAAATTCCCACAGCCTCCACTTGCATACTATGTGACCCTAACTAAGCAAGTTACTTAACCTCCCTGCGTTCCTGGGCCACCCCTGTAAATGGGTCTTGAGTCCAATGGGATTTGCCTGATTGCCAATGAATAAAAAATAAATAATAACAGTATGGGTTGAAACTGTTGAATTAATCCTTACCTTTTTTTGGTGAGCATTTTTTAATAGAACTGGGACAATCAAGCATTTCTGGGATCTGTGGCTTGGACTTACCAGGGAAGGCTTTGGATTTAATTACTTGTTTTGATCGGGGCAGGGAGGGGGTACTACTAGACCACCAGGGTGGTTTGGTTTAGGTTGCTGCTATGGACATGGTTCGAGGAAGGGAGGGGGGCCACTAGACTACCAGGGTGATTCAATGTAGAAATATTAATTGGATCGGGTTCAGGGAAGAGGGGCCACTGGACTACTAGGGAGATGTGGGGTCATAACTTTTGATGTGCGATCGGGCTGGGGGGGTACTGGACTACTGGGGGATATGGTGTGTGCTTGTGTTTCCACTGGACCTTGCAGGATGCCTGGCCCATTCTGCCTGGTGCATCCCTGCCCCAGACATGTAAATGGCACCATAATGACATGCAAATGTCCCCATTTGCACCTTGCATGGTTATTGGCCCAATTTGCATGTCACGATCTGAATATCTGGAATTTGTGCCCAGTGCATACTGATGATATGCCATGCATCCCCATTCCAGATATTTGTACTGACTATGGGGATGCACCGGCACATCATTGGCGGTCACCACTTGCATGGCTCACTTATTTTGGTATATTCAGACAGGATATGCAATTGCGCATCTCATTTGAATGTATCACTTTTTTGCTCTGGAGCAACTCAGTTGCACGGAGCATCCACTTGCATCCTTTCCGGGTGCATTTTGAAATCCAGGTCTAAGTGTTTAAATGACAAAGAGAAAGAAGTTAAGTAAATGTGCTGGTTGATGAAAGTGTAATGTTTAAGGAACATGCACGTCACATACCATAGATGCAATGTCTTGTTGCCTAAACTGCTAAGTAAATATTGCCTAAACTTGCTAATGAAAATACTGATTCTGTAAATATTGCACAGTATTTATTGTACCTTGTTCAATTCTATATTATGTACATGTTATGTATTTATGTTTTTACTCACATGTGACTGGATTGAACTGCATTGTAATCTTTAATTTTTTATCCTCCTGTAACCCCTTCCCCCGAGTCTCTCCTGGAATCGAGCCTTGGCTCAGTGTGCCTTTCCCAGTTAGCAACTGTAAATGAATAAATAAATAGTAAGTACATAATGTATCCAAAGTGCTGCTAAGAGGAAGTATACTCCTGTGTGGCCTTTTCAGCCCACCATTTAAAGTGCTACTGTCAGGAGTGTAGCCTTTCGGCTCAGTGGGAAACTGCTGCATGAAAGTCAGGCTTTTGGAAAAAGAGATTATGGTAGGTTCTGTGCCTATGAAGTTGCGCCCACCTCTTTGATGTACCCCATGCTCAATTGAATGGATTATTAATTTAACCTGATGCATTAAATTCATTTTTGCAGTTTTGATTCCGGAGTGGACATTGGATTTAACTAACAAGAACTATTTTATGCTTATTGCCGTTTAATGAACATTGCCCCCTGCAGCATACCCACTGAAGTGAAGTAAGTGCCTGCTCCCCCTGCATGCAAAACCATCTCACAAAATCTAAGAACCAGGTAATGAGCATATTTATTTTCTTGGACTGTGTTTTCTGGCTATACAGCCACCCCCTTCCACCAAGTTATTATCTGGCATATCCCTAGACAGTGGGGGGGGGGAGGCTTACAACATGGGGGCTCATCTAGGATTTGATTTTGGTGTCCCCAGCCATGGTGGACTCAAAACTGTGGGTCTGGACAAGCTGTGGAAATCCCCTATATGCTGGACTATTTGACTGCGCAAACAAAATGGTGCATGTGGCAGGGACATTTTTGTGCCCTTTTCTGGGAAAGCTGCATGTGCCTTGTTTCTGTCCGCAGTGGAGACTGGTGCAAGAATGGATTTTGTGGGAGGAGATACTGTACTGTGGGCATTGTCTCTTGTACCTAGGGCTCAGGTCTGGGGTGGTTTGCCCAATGAATGTTCAGCACCCCTGTATTTGAACTGAAAAGCAGCTGATGCAGAGACTTTTAAACTGTCTGCAGACATTTGGACATTTGGGGGAAATTGTGCCTTGAAGAAAAAAAAAATTGAAAAATGTGACTAAATATTTTGCACTGTTGGTATAGTTTATATTAATTGTTAATTGTTGTACTTCTGCCATGCCGTATTAAGGATTAGGTGCACACTGTTCAAAATGGGTTACCGTTCTAAAGGGAATTTTTTTTTCTGGGGAATTTAAAAAAATGTTCCTGTGAAAAATGGTGCCAATCAGTTAACTGTTTTCTCTAGCTTAATGATTTTGTATAGAATTGCAGAGAGTAAGCAAATGTTACCATGATGCTAGTTTTGAGTGGTTTGTTAAATGTTGCTAAAGTTCTACTTTTGCCAAAATGTAAGGTTTTGTATTAAAATGTCCAGGCAATACAATTCAGGCAGCTGGCAGTAGTACAAGGATTTAAGTGTTGGATCTGTGTTAGAATTTGGGAACTTGGGATGCCTCTGTGAGAACTAAAACAATCCTTCTGTAGGCTTAGTGGTGGGTCACCAGAGGAGGAAAACCAGGGATGCTGCCGGGCAGACTGAGTTTTGGGTCTTTTGTAGGACTGTTCAATGGGTGGCCTAGTAGGAACAGTTATTCCTGGGTAGTTTATAGAGCTGTGTTAGTGTTAAGATAGGTAGTGGTAGTTTAGATTCAGAGTAAGATTAGTGTAAATAGGGATGGGAGAAAGTGTGGTTTCCCGCTCCCGCGGAACTTCCGTAGAAATCAATTACCTTTTGCAGAAGTTTCTGAACTTCCACTCATGGCGGAGTGGAAAACTTCAGTGAAAGCTATGCGTGAAATTTTGCCTGGAATCAAGCCCTGCTGCCCTGGGGGCAGAAAAGCACATTTTCACCGTCCTTCCCTAGCCCTGGTGGCTAGTGCCCCCCCATCCACTCCACGAGTACACAGCCTATCCCTGGTGGCTAGTGGTCCCTCCCCCAGCCAGATCACCCACCAGCAGCTCAACTTTAAAAAAAACATCTGGTCCCACTGGGTTGTTGCGATCCCTCCCCCCCACCTCAACCCTGCCCAACAACAGATGCCCTGGTAGCTAGTAGTTCCTCCCCTCCACCTCACCTGCCAAGACTAAAATTGTCCACCAGCATTTTTAATAAGTCAACCCCCCATCCTCATTTCCTTCTGACCCGTACTTTTAAAAAAAATTCCCTGGTAGTCTAATGGCTTCCCACACCCTTCCCATCCCTGATCCCTGGTCCCATTATTTCCCTGGTGGTGTAGTGCCCCCCCACCCCCCTACCCAACAGGTGTCCCACCACCCAGCTTCCACTCCCATCCCGAAACCCAGCAGGTGGAACGGCACAGCCTCCTCTCTCCACCACGGCCAGCCCTCACACTAAGCAGTTAATGAATGAGCATGTTCTCATAACAAGAACACTCTTATTCATCATTGACAGCTCAGTGGCTGGGCCAGCGATGGTGGAGAGAGGAGGGCTGTGCCGGTCCACCCAGTAGGATTCGGGATGGGGATGGGAGCTGGGTGGTGGGACACCCGCTGAGGTGGGGGGGCACTAGACCACCAGGGAAATAATGGAACTGGGGATCAGGGATGGGAAGGGTGTTGGAAACCACTGGACCACCAGGGAATTTTTCAAAAAATGTACGGGTTGGAAGGAGATACGGATGGGGAGGATGACTTACTAAAAATGTCAGTGGAGAATTTTGGTTTTGAAAGGTGAGGTGGAGGAGAGGGACCACTAGCCACCAGGGCATTTGTTGTCGGGCAGAGATGGGGTGGGGAGGATCACAACACGTGGGGGCTAGGGCTTTTCAGGCAAGTTGGGCAATTGCGTTAAGCAGCGACCGCGGGCCGAATTTCCTCAGAAGTTTGGAAATCAATTTCTGAACTTCTGTGGAAGCAAAAGTCAGACTTTTGTCTGAATTTTGTCAATGGAAATTTTTTTTTTGGCACATCCCTAAGTGTATTTGGTATGTCTGTAATGTTTCCTGACTGTATTTGGGATGTCTGTAATGTTTCCTGCCATGCAGCCTCTGTAAATGAGTCTCTGACTCACAGGTTGTAAATCCTAAAAAATATTAAATAAAATAAAATAAATAGTAAGGTGAATCTTGGTTCACCGGGGTGGTGAGCATTTGTCAGGGGGGGTGTAAGTCCCCCAAAATGGGCCTACCTCCAGGTGGCAGTCTTCAGTCTCTGAAAGCAGCACTGGTGGTCTTGTGGCTCCGGGTGAGAGTCACACCTGGAGACCTCACTGTTGGTGTGACTTTCAGCTGTGGCCAGTTTCCTTGCTGTCTCGGCCTTTTCAGGCTATGGCTGAGTTGTGGAGTTGTGTCTCTGTCTCCAGGGTTGAAGGGAGTGGTCTTGGGTCCAGTTATGGGGACGGCTGGGCTCAGGATCACTCCATTTGTAAATAATAATTAAATGTCAATAAAGATGGTGGACTCACACACACTGGGCATGCACAGCTGCCAAGAATAGGAAATTTAAAGAAGCAGCTGCTCCTTTTAAGGAGAGTAGTTTTGGTGCCGGCTGACACTGTTCGGGGCACAATATGTAAATAGTTATTTAGGGACCACAAGTCCCACCTGTCTTTTGGGAGAACTGTTGTGTTGGCACTCTTGTATCAGTCTATGATTAAACTTTTGGGGGTTTGGTGCCAGTGATTGTGATAGCATAAAAGGGAGAGACAGGAGGTTCAGAGAGAGATTCGAGAGGGAGCAGAGAAAGGAGGTGGTCAGTGCAGGGTGTTCACCTGCTTGGGCATACGGCTGGGTGTTTGTTTATTTAATTGGGCTATGCAGTCAGTCAGGGAGAAGGAAATGGTGGCAGCCTTTGATTCGTTGAGCCCTGTTTTGAGCTAGGTTGCAGATTTGGTCACTTGAAAGGGACAGAAGGAAATGTTGCTGCATGCAAGGGAGCGAGTATGAGGAGACAAAGACATGAGGTGAGGGGATTCTGTTAGGGGGCTAGGGGTCTTGGGCAAGCCCATGGTCCTAGTCTGCTCCCACGCAGGACTGTTTAGTTAAGGGCTCTGTGCTTAGAAAAGGTGCCTGCTTTGGGAATGGCTGTGTACTTGGACAGCCATACCTCGTGCTACACTGGACATAATAGGAGGGTCAGATGAAGAGGGTGGCCATGGCAGGATCTGCCTTCCCCTGGAGGTCCATGCGTCCCACTGGGAATTTGGAAATATTGAAGAAAGGAAAGTTTGCTGCCAGCGTGACAAAGGCCTGATTTGGCCACTTGTTTACTGCCTGTGTTTGGACTGCTAGCTACCCAGCCTAAAGGGTAGTAGCCTGAAATAAATTGCTCCATTTGTGACCTCCTCAGTCCAGAACATCACAAGCTTCAATTGTGACCTTTTCAGTCCTGAGTGACTATTGTTCTTCTAATGTGACCACACAGCCCCAAGCCACCTGTCTCATTTTACTGCACCATGGAGTGACTGTTCCTGTTCAAATTAACTGTTCATTAAATGGGATCCCCTGTTTCTGCAGTTATGGCATGTGCCTCATTTGTTGCAGGAACTGTTTGCTGCTAAAAGAAGTTTGCCTCCACAGCCATGTTCCCAGTGTGTTCCAGGGTGTGATCCCAAAGAATCAACACACCCTTGAGGAAGATGTTGAGAGGCCTGCCTGGAGAAGACAGTTTACAAAGGCCTGCGGGCAAAGTTGGCAAGGCCAGGCAGGTGAAGGTCAGTGTCATCCCACCAGTGTACCATCTCTGCATCCCCTGGAGGTCTGAGCACACCCCCAATGGAGCCAATCCATCACCTGCAACACCTGAGGGAATCCAGGTACTATTTTCTTGTCTTATTTCATGACTGTATTTTCTGGCTGTACAGCCACCTCCTCCCACGTTTACCGTCTGATATACCCCTAGACACTGGGAGGGCTAACACATATCTTTACCCTTTCTAACCCAGGCCAGCTCCCTCAGAGGTGTGTGCTGTTAGGACCTTGAGGGCTCCAGGGCAGCCAAAGGTGAGTCAATGGACTGTTATGGAAGAACAGCAGTTGGCTGCATGAAAACCATAGAGAGAACCAGCCTAATCTCCATAAATCTCTGTTGTAGCAAATTCCTCTGCCTAGCACAATTGAGCCAAAAGACAAACAACACATGGGCAAACAGCCTGCAGTAGGGAGCTAAGACAAATGAAAGTGAAAACATGCATATACCAAAACAGCAACAAAAGGGAAAGTGAAATCACAGAAAACAAGAATAAATTCTAAGCTGATCAAGGTATAGAAGCCAGGAAGCCAATGAGCTATCCAAAGAGCAATACAAAAAAGGCTCACTGCTTGGGCCCACCCCTACAAAACAAAGGGCAGCTCTCTCCAGGTGTACTAACATCATGCAAAACAGTACAGCAAGTACAAAAAAGAAAGGGGAGAAACAATAAGTAGTTTTACAGCCTTAGGCTTCTACCTTTTAAGAAAAAAGACAATACTGGCTAGGAGCCAAATGTAGTGCAACTAGGTTGTAAAGATGCACAAACAAAACTCTGAAACACACCACAGGAAGGAATGGAGACCAGATTAAATTCCTTTTTTTCCTGTTTTTCAAATTTGTGTTACAGCCTGTAAAAGAAAGGCTATACAGTACTACCCATAGGTCTTCATTCTCAGAGTGCTGTAAAAGGTGTGATTCATAAAGGAGGCTATGCAATATTGTGAACTGAGTGGACACAAGAGGCCCACACAGCTCTGCACCCACAGACAGGTGAATGGTGGCCAGCATTCATAATAACTGGCCTCCACCAGTGCCTGTTCATGGTCCCCCACCCAGTAAGCATGATAGTGGGGGGGGGGAGGATTTGGATGGATTGGAGGACACAGGTGGGCATCCAATTGGATGCCTGTCCTGGTTCATGAGAAGATCCCTTGTTCTGTGCAGAGCAGGGGATTGTGGGATGGCACTGGTCACCAAGCTGAAAAATGACTGATGAGTGCCCAAATGCCCCTCCAGCCCTCCCTGCCTGACTGGAAGGCTGAAACAGCATAGTGGAGGGTCCTGCTTTTCCCAAGGCTGGTGATGATACTCAGTGGTGGGCGAGCAACAGATATGGCAGAGTCCCTGCTGCCGTAAGTTGTACCACCCTTGTCCAGCACTCCATGCTTTTATGAAAAACAAGGAGCACAGGCATGGCCCCACACACATCCTAGGATCTTCAGCATATGTAGCTGCATGAAAAGTAGGGGGATTGTGTGTGGAAGGGACATGCATTCCTTCAGTGAATGCTGCCAGGGCTCTGGGGGACCCCAGTGTGCTGCCATCGGCCTTAGGCATGCCTATGGGCTGTGCATCCATGAACATAGGCACTACGCCCCTTAGTGCAAAGGGCCAATATGAGACATTGTGCTTTTATCAGAAAAGTGAGCACCACCAACAAGGGGCAAACAACCTGCTGTAACAAAGGAAAGAAATTGCTGACCTGTTTAATTTTTGTTTGCAGTTTGCTTAAAGGGCAGGAAGTCAGGACTGAGAGTTGTGAGTGTCTCAGAGGATGAAGGCAGAACTAGTTGGGTAAAGGACCAATCACGGCCTAACAAGAAGTCTAGTCAAGGAGGTTGATAGGCAGCATTCCCAATGTGTCCCATTCACATTTGTGTCACATAACATTAGTAGAACAGAACAGCAGTGGAACAGTGAAGAGACTGTCATCTTAGGCATCACAGGCATCCACCAGTAAAAGCCAGCATGTAAAGAACTCTGTCAGTCCATTAAGGTAAGGGAGAGTACCTTTTTACTTGTTGCTGCTTGTGTAAAGGAAGTACTCTAAGTAGGTTATGGGAAACAACTGTTGTAGGGAAGGGAGATAAAGTCCCATGAATGTAAAGCTAAGGGTAAACAAATAAGCAACACCTTTGTGGGAATAAAGATAACACCCTACCTAGAACAGGGGGGTAAAGTGAGTAAAAGAAGCCAGAAATCCAAACACCCTATCTGTGGTCAAGTTACAAAGGGTCAAGAAAAAGGGGATTGTAGAAGAACCCTATATAGAATAAGGGTTCAGACACCGTAAAGGGGTAGACTAAGTACAGGAAGGGGAAACATACAATAAAGCTAAAGGCAAGAGACATAGGATATGAATAAGGAAGGGAGGCAGGCAGAGAAACAAGTAATTTAAAGGATACACAGTTATCATGAATTCAGTGGTGCAGTGTAATGGGGGTGGGGCCACAATTTTCAGGGACACATTCTGAAAAATGAGGTGCTACCCCATATTCAGGCACATTTCTGGGCTGAGAGCAGACATTGCTGGTCTCAGGGCAGAACTGGCACAAGTACAGGGTACCATCTGCTTCAGCCAGGGCCAAACAGGATTGCCGCCACTCACTCAAAAGATGCCAGTAAAGAGGCAGAGCAGCTGGACCTTGTTGGGCTCTGGGAAGGTGGGGGGAAAAGAAAGGAGAACACCCCTCAGATCTTGCCACTGCACAATTCCTTCCCCATTCTGGCAGGGTGGGGAAGCCAGGAGGAGACATACAAGGCAGTAGTAAGAGGAGGTGGAGGTCCTCAAGAAAGGAGACTCTAAGAGGAGATGGAGATGCAGATGTTGGTGGGGGACTCGAATGGAATCGACCTGAAGGTAGGAGAAGGGTGGTACATGGTGGTAAAATTCCAACCAGTATCCTACTGCAGGCCAGATCATAGAGATCACCAGGGAAGAGGGGCTAGGGAGGGAGTTGGATCTCATTGTCCATCTGGGGTTGAACAACCTTGCAAGGTACAATGCAGGAGTGGTACAATATAGGATTACGGAGCTGGGGAGGGGCCTGAAGCAGGTAGCTAGAACAGCAGCCTTTCCTGAGGTGTTACCTATGTATCACCAGGGGAAAGGCAAGGGAACACCCCTCCAGGTCCTTCAATGAGTGGTTGAAGGCATGGTGCAGGTTGAAGGGTTTTGCCTACATCAAGAACTGGGGTCCCACCTAGGGTGTTGGAGGCCTGCATGAAAGAGATGGCATCCTTTCATTTTGTAGGGGAATAGCAGTCCAGGGTGGAAGGTTTAGATGCTACTTTGACAGGCATTTAAACTAGCCAAGTGGGAGGCAGAAAAACTGAAGGAGGCTGAGATCATACCACTCCCCCAGAGATTTGAGTTGCAGGAAAAATAAGCCTGGGGGAGTTCAACAGGGGTAGAGGGGAGTAAGGAGAAGGAGGAGGGAAGGGCAGGGGGATTAGAAAGAGAAACTAAAGTTGGTAGAGAGCACAAGGAGTGTAGGCAGAGAGATTGCAAAAAAGAGGATAGGACTGGGGAAATGGAAGGGATGAGGGATGGAAACCAGAAGGGTTGGCAGAATAGCAGGAGGGGGATGAAAGGAATGGACAGCCATGTGTGCCAATGCAAGCAGTCTGGGAAACAAAATTCCTGACCTTGAGGCAATCATTGTGGAAGTAGACCTGGATCTGGTGGCTGTAACAGAGTCTTGGTGCACAGACAACCACAGCTGAAAAGTTATCATTCTAGGCTACACCATGTTCCATAAGAACAGGTCAGGGAGGAACGTCAGTGGAGGTTTATATGTGAAGGAAGGTATAGTAGCCACTAAGATAGAGCGACACCAGGGGGATAAGGAAGGGCTTCTCAGGTCATCTCAGAGACAGGGCCGGGGCATTATTTGCATAGAGGTGGTGTAATGACCACTGAGAAATGGGGATGATTTAGACTCCTAGGTGACAGGTTTAAATGCTTCCTTGGCAAGCTTTTAAACTAGCTGGGGAAGGGGGTGATGATAAGAGGCAGAAAATTTCAAGCCCCCCCCACAAAACATGGCAGGTAGTAAGGTAAACACTGAAGTACAGGGCTCAACACAGGGCAGAACAGGGGTAAATGGAAAAATAGACAAGGACAATAAGAGCAGGGATGGGGAAAAAAGGATAAAGCCAACATTAAATGGAGGGCAATGAGTACCAATGCCCGTAGTCTGGGAAACAAGCTTCCTGAGCTAGTAGCCCTGATGGAAGATGAACAATTGGATATTGTGACAGTCACGAAACATGGTACACAGAGAACCATGACTGGGATGTCAACATACCAGGGTACACAATCTACAGAAGGGACAGTGAAGGTAAAAGAGGAGGTGGAGTAGCTCTGTACATAGGGTGAGGGATCAAAGCTACAGAACTAAAAAAGTAAAGGGGAGGACAAGAGGCACTCTGGGTCACCTTGGAGACAGGGAATGGCATCACAATCCACACAGGGGTTGTATACAGACCCCCGTCTCAAGGGGAGGAAATGGACAAGAAAATGATAGAGGACATTCTCAAAATGTCTGAAAAAGGAGAGATACTGTTGATTGGGGACCTGAATATGCCAGATGTTAACTGGATGACATGTACTGCAGCCACATCCAAGAACAGGGTCATTCTCGATGCCCTGCAGGGGGCAGGCCTTAGACAGCTAGTGTTGGAACCCACTTGGGAGGGAGCAATACTAGACCTGGTAGTCTCAAATGGAGAGAGGATCACAAATTCAGAAGTCAGTAGACATCTGGGAACAAGCTACCACTGCACAGTGTGCTTCACAATGAGCACAGTCATGGAGATAAGCCATACAAAAACAAGGATACTGGACTTTAGAAAGGCTGACTTTGGCAAAATGGGTGAATACCTGAAGAATGCACTAGCAAATGGCCAAAAAGAAGGGGTGGAAGAACAATGGAGAAAAATAAAAACTGCCATCATAGAGGCAACAAGCCTTTGTGTGAAACAAATAAAGAAAACAAAGTGGAGTAAAAAACCACTATGGTTCTCAAAAGAGGTGGCAGGGAAGGTTAAGGAGAAAAAGGCTGCATTCAAAAAGTATAAGGAATCACAGAAGGAGCATGACAGGGAACTGTATCAATTAAAGCAGAAAGAAGTGGGGAAGGCAGTCAGAATAGCAAAGGCCCAAACCGAGGAAAAAATAGCCAACTCAGTTAAGAAGGGGGATACAACCTTTTATATGCACATTAGGGAGCATAGGAAGGTTAAAGAAGGGATAGTGAAGATTAATAAAGGAGAGGAAAGGTGGGCAGAGGGAGGCAGTGAAAAGGCAGAGATACTGAATGAATACGTTTGCTCAGTATTCACAAAAGAAGATGAGAAGGAGTTACCTAAACCAGACAATAGAAGCACTCTGGGTAGGGAGGTTAACACCAGTCCATTTACAGAAGAAAGAGTCCTGAAAGAACTCCTAAAACTCAAGGTGGACAAAGCAATGGGGCCTGACGGGATTCACCCCAGAATCAAAAGAACTAAGGGAGGACCTAGTGACACCACTGACCACGCCTTAACAAATCATGGCAGGATGGGGTGGTACCTGAGGACTGAGGAGGGCAGATGTGATTCCCCTTCACAAAAGAGGGAGCAAGGCAGAAGCAGGAAGCTACAGACCTGTAAGTTTGACCTCAGTGGTAGGGAAAATGATGGAATCACTACTGAAAGAAAGAATTGTTGAGTACCTAGAGGCCAGCGGGGCACAGGACCCAAAGCAGCATGAATTTACAGCAGTATGTCATGTCAGACAAATCTAATTGATTTCTTTGACTGGGTGACCAAAGTAATAGTCCAGGGAGGGGCTGTGGATATGGCCTACCTAGACTTTAGCAAGGCATTTGACACAGTCCCATACAAAAGATTAATAATCAAGTTAGCCAGTCTGGGAGTGAGTCCCAGGGTGGTAGCCTGGGCAGAAAACTGGCTACACAACAGGACACAGAAGGTAATAGTGAATGGAACACATTCCGAAGAAAGGGGGGTTACTAGTGGAGTACCTCAGGGCTCAGTACTGGGTCCAGTCCTCTTTAACATCTTTATTGGTGACATTACAGAGGGTCTGGAGGGAAAGGCATGCCTCTTTGCAGATGACACATAGATCTGTAACAGAGTTGATACACAAAAGGGGGTAGAAAAGATAAGAAGGGACTTGGCAAGGTTGGAGGAATGGTCAGACATATGGCATCTTAGATTCAATGCAAAAAAGTGCAAAGTAATGCACCTGGGAAACAAAAACCCAGAAGAAGAGTACACAATAGCAGGGGAGGTACTAACAACAACAAAAATGGAAAGGGACATGGGGTAGTCATATCAGATGACCTAAAGGTGGATAAGCAATGTGAAAGTCAGAAAGGAGAGCCAGGGGGATACTGGGATGCATAGGAAGGAGCATCACAAGTAGAAAAAGGGAAGTGGTTATCCCTCTATACAGACAGTTGGTGAGACCCCATCTGGACTACTGTGTGCAGTTTTGGAGACCTCATCTATGCAAGTACATAGACAGGATGGAAGCAGTCCAGAGGAGGGCAACTAAAATGGTGCAGGGTCTACAGCAGAAACCATATGAAGAGAGACTAAGAGAGCTTAATATGTATACTCTTGATGAAAGGAGGGACGGGGACATGATAGAAACTTTCAAGTACCTCAAGGGAATCAACAAAGTCCAGGAGGGTAGCATCTTTCAGAAAAAGAGATGTGTAAGAACAAGGGGGCACAATTTAAAAATAGAGGGAGGACGGCTCTGGGGTAATGTGAGGACATTTTTTTTTCATGGAGAGAGTTGTGGATACATGGAACTGTCTTCCTGAGGAGGTCGTTGGGTCCAAAACAGTGGGGGAATTCAAACATGCACGGGACAGACATAAGGCAATTATAGCGGGGGATTGCAGGAAGTAGGCTGTTGGTTAACTAGAATCTGCAGCTTATCCAGTAGGTAGAGAAATGGGCAGACTGGGTGGGCCAAGTGGTCCTTATCTGCCATCAAAGTCTATGTTTCTATGTTTCTAGACAGAGTTTTCTGGAAAGCCATTAGCAAAATGGCAAGGAAGAGGAAAGTATTAATTTTGGAGGACTTTAATCTGCCAGATGTTGGTGGAGGAATCCTGGCTACTGCTACAACGAGGAAGAAGGCCATCCTTGACTCCTTACAAGGGGCATTTCTCATGCAGCTGGTTATGTAACCCACTAGAGCCAGGACAGGGCTGGACCTGATATTGACAAACAGGGAAATAATTGCAAACATCACAGTGGGTAGTCCCCTGGGTACAAGGGATCACTGTACTGTGTGATTTGACATATGGATTGGGCCATAGAAAAGACACAATAAGACAAGTTTCCTAGGCTTCAGGATAGCAGATTTTAAAGAAATGGGAAGCTGCCCCAGTAAAAATCTCATAAGGGGACTGGATGGGGGAATTGAGACCCAATGGAAAAGGATTAAGGAGTGAATAGCCAAGGCAACGGAATGCAGTTTGAAAGAAGTCAGCAAGGATAGGAGGAGGAGGAAGAGGCCAGAATGGTTCTCTAAGGAGGTAGTAAAGGCAGTGAAGAAGAAGAAAATGGCATTTTGAAAGTACAAAGAGACCCAGAAGGAAGAAGATAGGCAGCTGCATCTGGTAGAGCAAATGGAAGCAGGAATGAGGGGGAGGGCAGCCAAAGCAAAAACAGGAGAGGATAGCTAAAGAGGCCAGAAAAAGGAGACACAACCTTCTAAAGGTATGTGAGTGAAAAGATGAAGACAAAGGGAGATATACTGAGAATCAGGAGTGCAGGGGAGACTGTCCAAAGGAAGATCAAGAGAAAGCTGACATTTTTAAGAATCACTTCTGCTCATTCTTCACAGTAGAGGGAGGGAAGGGGAACAGGCTAGCATGTATCAGAGAGCATCTGGGGAGGGGTGAGTGGACATAAGTCCATTTTTGATAGAGAGAATCTGAAAGGGATTGAATGTCCTAAAGGAGAATAGGGAGATGGGGATGGGTGGGATTCACCCAACAGTTATATAAGAACTGAACACGGTGGTAGGCAACCCTTTGGCAAAATTGTTCAGCACCTCATTGGAGATGAGGGTAGTTCCAGAAGACTGCAGTTGGGCCAATGTTGTCCATCTCACAAAAGATGCAGCAGGGAGAAGGCTATCAAATAAAAGTCAATCAGTCTCACATTAGCGGTGGGGAAATTAATGAACACCCTACTGAAGGAGAGGCTTAGAGAGCACCTGGAGCTAAATACCTAATGGGCTGCAGGACCACGGGCAACATGGTTTCACAGGGGAAAGTCATGTTAAACAAATCTCATAGACTTCATTGATTGGGTTACTAGGGAGGTGGAACAAGGGAGAGCAGTGGATGTGGCTCATCTGAACTTGACAATGGCCTTTGACACTGTTCCACACAGAAAGCTATTTAAGGCACTAAGCAGCATGGGGGTGGGGGAGAAAGTGGTACGTTGGGTATTAAACTGCTTGAAGGATAGGATGCAGAGGGCAATGGTTAAAGGCAGCCACTTAGGGGATGGGAGAGTGACTAGCGTGGTGCCACAAGGATCAGTTCTGGGGCTAATCTTCTTTAATGTCTTCCAAAGTGACATTTCTGAGGAGCTAGAGGGGAAGGTATGTCTGTTGTGGATGATACAAAATCTGCAACAAGGTGAATACTCAGGAAGGGGTGAGGAGAATGCAAAGGGATCTGGAGAAACTAGAGGAGTGGTACAGGGTGTGGCAGCTGTCATTCAATGCCAAAAAGTGCAAGGTTATGCACCTGAGGGGAGAAACCCAGGATCTGTGTATAAGGTGGGGGAGAGGTACCTACAATAACCAGTCAAGAATGGGACCTTGGGGTAATCATATTTGGTGACCTCAAGGTAGCTGGTCTTGCGACAAGGCAGTAGGACAGGCTAGTGGGATATTGGGGGAGCACACTCTTACTAACACTATTACAGTACTGTATTCAAATAAAAATGTATCTTACAGTGCTCATTTTAAAACTACCATACTCCACACTCACACATGCTCACTCAGACAAATTGAGAGTGATAGCATGCCAGAGGTGAGTGAGTGATATTGAGAGTGGTACAGATTGATCAGAAGCCATGGTGACTGAGTTTTTTTTTTCTTTCAGTAAAGTTGTTGGCACTCCCTTACTCACAGCTAGTCACACGCCAGAGATCAGGTTTTGTGTTTTGACAGACTCTGACTTGTCAGTTTCAGCATGGTGTTTCAGCGCTGTAGTTTGTGGTCGTCCTTTAGATTTCTGCTGGAGATTGATGGAAGGGTACAGTACTGTACCTCTACAGTACTGTACTTCTGAGTGCTGACTGTGTGTATGTAGAGTTGGATGGTAAGAGAGGCTAAGATAAAGCTCTTACACAGAACAGTACATTAAAATAATGTAATGCTGATAATCTAAAATCCCATTTATCAGAACTGATCTGATGTCTCCCAGGCAGTTCAGATAATAGGAACCGTACTGTGCTTCTTCACAAAAAGTGTGCTGGACAACTGGAATGGCCAACCAGAGGAAGTAATGAGGGCAAAGACTGTAAAGATCTTCAAGGACGCATGGGATAGGCACAAGGGCACGTTAGGTAGAGGAAAGGGAGGCAGGAGGGCTGCCAGTGACCCAATCGGTCAGAAGTGTCAGAATAGTCAGAGAAAGAGACAAACTAGATAGGTCTACACTTACAGAAATAATTATATGGAATGTTTTCATGCTGCACACATAAAACTACCCAAGTAATATGCGTGTTGCAAGTATGATTTAAATGTTAAATTGGAAATGATTTCACGCATATGGCACGTGTGTGGCAAGTAAGTGTGGAAACCATGATTTTTGTGTTAAATTGGGAAAGACTGCATGCTTGTGGCATGCATACAAAAAGCAAGTGGTCACTGATAATTGCACATATAAAAGTTAAGTGACTTGCACAGGATTCCACCATACAAAAGTGGGGGTTGATGAGACTCAAACCCAGATTTTCATATCTCCATGCTTGCAGTTTAGTGCCTTTCACCACTAAACCATACTGTCTGCATGTACATGGTTTGCTTGTACATCAATACATACTGTATTTGAATACATTTGCATGCATGCCATATGTTTGTAGCCACTGTTATGCTTTTCAATTTTCTTTCATCCTTCATCTGTTTCACAGTTGAACTATAGCACACATACAAATGAAAACACATGTATTTTTTCCCACTCTCAATATACAAACTTACCCACAAAACCACTTAATTACTTCTGTCTGGCCTGTACTCCTACTATTTTCTCCCCATAATTTTAAATGTTTCCACGCAAACAGACTTTAAGGTGCAGACACAAAACTAGCAATAACTCGACACACACACACATATGGCCAGTCCTCCCCCCGCTCCGTACACACACACTCTAGTGTGTATGGCCATGCTGCTACAGACAACCCACCAAGTATAGATATAAGCAAAAAGTCTCTTATTTGAGTACTAGGGAGCCAGAGGCAGGAGTTTGTAAGAGATAATGTCAATGGGTCAGAGTGCTGAGGCGTACCCCCTTGAAATGAATGGAGTTATTTTTTATTACTATTTTATATGTTGTGATGGTGAATCAGAGAATAATGAAGGCCACTGTTCTACTAACAAGACACTTGCTAGTCGAGCAGTGGCCTTCATTAATCTCCAACTCACCATCAATAATGAATAAAATAGTAATAAAAAAGTACCCCCATTCATTTCAATCATGCATACCCCTGCAGTCTCCTTTGCCCTTTGTCATACTGTGCCTGAGCGTGGATGTGGAGGTCAGCTCACTGGGAGGCAAGCCTGACTATAGTGGGGCTCCAATAGTCTGTACATACCACACCGCTCAACTGACCATGAATGCAAGGGAGAACTCTAGAAGCTAATGGGTCATAATATCATATGCTTAATAGCATACAACATTATAGCTAACCCGAAACAGCGCTGTCCCTGACAGCGAATGGTGCAATACTGTGTATACTGCTGTACATGGTATTACACCATTCACATACTCCCAGGCAGAGGAGAAGACCTCTGCTGGGAGTGGATTATACTGAGCAGCTGCTGTGGCTCACTGGACTGAGCCACAGCAGCAGAAACCCAGGTGCTGCATCTGGGACCGGATTTGATTCCTGGTCCCAGATATTTTATTTTTTACCACGGATTGTGCACTCCCTGAGTTGGACCCCCAGAGTTGAGAATCCTTAGTGGGGGTGGTTCAGGGGGCATGGGGGGCTAGAAAACAGACTTATGCTGCATGGCAATATCGCGCTGTATTGGCAGCACAATTTTGCCATGCAGCGTAATGTCTTGCAACATTATGACCCCATGCCTCTAGAATGTCTGTAACATCTCTAAAAGGTACAATTTATTTGTTTTGACTGAAAAGTGATATGCAAATCAGGAACAATTCAAATGTATTAGATTCATCTGTATATACCCTGAAGCAGTGGATCAGATTTGGGCTTAAACCCACCCAGTTGCTAAACAATTTTTTTCCTGGCTGAAGTTCTGTCCCCCCAAAAATAATTTTGAACCGTTTTTTCTCCCTGACTCCATTCCATTCAATTAAAATCCCTGTGGATCATGAAGCCTCCCAAAAGTGAAGAAATGTGAAAAAAACATCAATATTTCAGTTCTTCCTCCTTTCCCAATCCCCTGTGAAAAAAAAATGATTTACTTTTACTTTTCCAGCCATATGGACAGAACCTGTAACCTGGCGAAGTGTGCCACCAGCTTAGTTTTCAGTCCACTCCCTCTCCTTCCGCCAGAAGCTGGATGCTAGAACCGACCATCCATGGTCCTCTACCAAGTCATCTCATCAGCCGAACCCACCTAACATGGGTTTCTTGCTTCTTGCTTGGATGCTGCTATGGTTGCCACCACAATGCACCGATCAAGGCCTATGAAGACCACCAACACCACTGTCACCACTGCTGCTAATCCTAGCTTGCTGCCATGGGGGTCTGTGCTGTTTGTTTTGCAAAGCGAGCCTAGTAGAGTAAGTAGGTAGCCTAGTCTTGAGTTAGCTTCTAGTTCACCCTCTGCCCCTTCAGCCATCAAGGGAGACAGAGACTCACTTAGAGTAAACCATCAAAAATATGCTGCCACAACACTGCTATTGAGAGTTCAGTGCTCATCGACTCCTCCAAGCTGTAGTGTGCAATCTGTCTATTCTGTGGCAGGAAAGCCAGTGTCACACTTGCAAGACTCATGCACTCTTAACTTGGCTTGAGCTCATCTACATCACATGTGATTGTGCCACCACTAATAGGTGGAGAGAGTGGACAACACTACAGACACAGTCGAGTCAGGAGTGCACCTGCAGCGTGAGCGCACACAGGCCAAGGGGGGCACTCACTGTGCAAAAGATTTAATACAAATTTAATGTCATTATTGCCACACCATATGAACAACCTAGGCAGAAATGCAAGGGGGGTAACTACCTCCCTCTGCCCTACCTAAATGGCACCCCTACTTAATGGTAGATATTCATTCTCAGGTGCTAATGCAATGGTTTCCACTGTGTTCTGAGGTACTGCATCTCCATGTTTCATCATGTGTCCTGATCATCGTGTGGGTTAGTGTCCCTCATTGTCCCTCATTTTGAGTGTCCATATCCCTCATTTCAGTGACAAGGTGTGAGGTATGGTACATGCTTCCAAGACCCTACTCAGCACAAAGAGTGCTGAGCATGGCCATAGGGTATATGCTCAATACAGAATGACAAAGAGAAAGTAAGTGAGAGAAAACAGTCATGGAGAAACACATTTGTAGCCCTAAATATGCATAATGGATTTGCATAATCCAAAACAAAAAGGACAGGCTTCACAACACAGAGACCCTTCTTAATACATCTGGAATCAGGGATGTTGGCTATATCCTAGGCATTTAATGCAGTAATCAAACAATACTTAACAGGTTATTTTTTTACTCTCTTTTATGCACTCTTCCTGGGCATTCTTCTGGGGTACTCACTCAGCAAGACCTCTACTCCCAGCCTGAATCCCCCACTACCAGATTCCTCCCCTGAACACCCTGGCAGGTCCAACCTCCCATGGTGGCCTTTCTGGAATTAGAGGGGTCTACCTGAGTGTCGGGTCAGGCCATGGAGTCCCCTGGTGTGCTGAGCCGGCAGTGGGATGTGGGCTACCCCTGGAGTCCCCATTATCTCTTCGGCACTGTAGAGGGTTTATTCCAGTGATGTTTCCCTCTCAGAATGCAGTGTGCAATGATGCCTGTGCACAGCTTCCCTGCTGGTGTCTCTACACTCCTCCCCCTTATGCTGGCTGGTGTACCTGCAGTAGATCGGGGGTGACCAGGACACCGAGCAACCCTGGATCCCTCCCCAGTGAGAGGACAGCTGTCCTCTGGACACTCCATCCTCTACCTCCCCTGCCAACCTCCGGCTACCTGAGTCCATCACTGAACCCGGGTCGCCAGCGTGGCATGAGGTGTGATGTCCAGAACATCAACCCTCAGTGCCACCGGGCTGGCACTTTACAAATTAATGGTGATTTAATGACAGAATTCAAAAGCCATTAAACAACTTGCAAAAGGATCAGAATTAATGAGTTTACCTAATTTTTATGGGAATTCAAATAAAAATGTATTTTAATGACTCTAATTGCTAGCAGTAATATAAGAAATAGAAACTGGTGTGCTTTTGTATTGCTTGCATGCATGTGCAAGAAACACATTGCTTTAGCAGTATGGGAGCAGGCCACAATGCATCAAGAAATTTGGCCATGTCGCCATGCAATCAGCTATTTTGGTGCATTACAAGCTACCAAAACATCTGATTGCGTGGTGTCACCATGGTGACGGCTTCTCCATTGGCCTCTCCCAGTCCCCTGGAAGCCAGCAGAAAACTGCTGCCTGCCATTCGGTGTGCCTTCCTGGTGAAACATTTCAATACATAAAGAAAAACAAGCTGATGTGGTGCCCAGTCCCCGTCGGCTCAACTGACCCCCCCAAACAAACTTTCATCTGCCACGTTGGGAGCCCATCCCAGCATGGCAAAATCTGCTTTGGCCAACGGGGGTGCCCAATGCCTCACTGGCTCCACTGCACCCCCAAACAAACTGCCTGGTGCCACACTGGAAGCCCACCCCAACATGGCAAAAGTCCCCCGTCATCTTTAAAAAATTAAAAAAAGACCTAGAATAAAGAAACAGTCCCTTGTTGATTCTCTTGCCCCTCCCCCAACCTGCGCCCACCCTCTGTGTACCCCACCTCCCCACACTCCCACCTCATTTAATACTTACCTCCAGAGCCCAGCATGATAATCTTCGGTGAACTGGGAACACGTCTGCACTCTTCAAAGCCAACCACGAATTGAAGAAATGCCGGTAAGCTGTAAAATGGCATAAAAGTCCTTTTCTTTCAATTTTGGTGCATATCTCGGCCATTTTGGGGAATTTTTTCACCAAATTTTCTACTTGGGGTTCTTGGGACCCCACCTCATAAACTCAGTCATGGTCATTTTGTTATTCAGTCCCAAAAGGTTATTTCACAGTCACTGCATGGAACCACTTTTCAGGACTGATTAACGAATCAACAGTGTCACAGTTCAGGAGGTAGGCCCCCAAAAACCCTATGTTGAAAATTTGATGAACAAATTCCACAAAATGACTGTTTTAGAAGTGTGCATTGTGCAGTTTCTATGCATGCTCATAACTTCGAGCATTTTAAATATTTTCACTCAAAATTTTCAGCATTGCCATTTTACCACACCTCCTTATGAACAGTATAACTGTCATTTTTCACATCTCACCCGAAATGTGTTTTTGCACATGTAGTGCATAGTGGCATGGTCAGTGTGCAATATCAATGTTCGGGACAGATAAAGAAAATCACAGTGATACTGTTCATGAGCAGAGGTCTTTAACTGGCTATGTTGAGAATTTGGTGACAAAAGTCAATAAAACAACTGTGTTATGAGCATGCATTGTGCAATTTCCATGCACCCTCATAAGTTCACAAATTCATAATCTTTTCAGTCCAGATTTTCAACATTGGCATTTTTCTACACCTCCTTATGGATAGTACAGCTGTCATTTTTCACACCCTGTCTGAAATGTGTTTTCGCACTTCAAGTGTAGGATAGAATGGCCGCTGTTGGAAATCAGTGTTCGGGATAGATTAAGAAAATCACAGTGACACTGTTCATGAGCGGAGGTCCCAAAATGCCTATGTTGAAAATCAGCTGTAAAAAATCTCAAAACTAATTACGTTACGGGTGTGCATTGCAGTTTCTACGCACACTCATGACCTCACCAGTTTTTTATATTTTCACTCCAGATTTTCAACATTGCCATGTTTTTCAACCTCCTCATGAACAGTACAGCTGTCATTTTTCACATCCTGTTCGAAATGTGTTTTCGCATCTGTAGTGCCAAATGGTGCAGTCGCTGTGCAAAATCACCTTTCAGCTAACAAACTGATAGTGTCACTGTTCATTTGGTGTGATCACAAAGAGACCATGTTGAAAACTCGGAGTAGAAATACCAAGAAATGCACAGAGTGTTAGGGTTTTCAACCATAACGCTCTACACTGTAAGGACTGACAGGCATCAAGAATGTGACTTGGGATTGTCGACAGTAATGCTCATGCCATTCCATCCCCACCCTGCAGCCAGTGGCAGGCACTGAGGTGCGCCTTGGACCCTTTGGACCCAGAGTTCACCCCATTCTCCTATACTGCACCCATTTCAGTGTATTTCCTTATGGAATGAGGTGGGTGTAAAGCCTGAATACTTCAAAGCACACCTCAACACTTGTAAGAGTCTGCAGGGTAGGGTGAGGTGAAATGTCATGACCGTTATGGGCGATGACCCAAAGACACACCCCAATGCCTGTCAATTTCTGCAGGGTAGGGTTGGAGTTTGTGTCAGTACTTCACTGCCATTCCTATACTGCATCTGTCTAACTCCTGCATTTCCACTGCTAATGACAGCAAGCAACACCTGGCATTGAAAAATGCTTGTTTTAGATGAGATTTGCACCAGTTCAGCTGCTGCACATATGGCAAGCGTGCAGCATATGAACCTGATGTGATGTTTAAATGATGTTCTCACCAGTTTAATTGCTGCACTCATTTCAAGTGTGCAACATGCAATTCTGATGTAATTTTTAGAAGATATTCACACCAGCTTACCTGCTGTGCGCACGTCAAGCTTGCAGCATGCAAACCTGATTTGCTTTTTAGACCTGGTTCGCATAGTTTCACTTTGTGTATGCGAACCACATGCAAACATTGCACAATTAAGCATGTGGCATGCATTCTGCATGTACACAGCACACCTATATTTCTGTAAGGATGCTGCCTTTTTCTGCTGACAAGGTGTATGTTTCTTTGTTTCAATGCTGAATTTGGGTTAGTTAATTAGTTAGGTAGGTAATAAGTTAGTTAAGATACAATTTCTTGATCTTTTAGTGAACAGTTGGCTATTTGTGTTTTCCTTGTCTCATTTACATATCAGATGAATTTCTTTTGATTGGATTTGGCCTCAAGTGCTACCTGGTCCCTAGATGCATTTTTTGCTCTTTTGATTCTGTGTTTGCTCTCCTGAATTTGTCTCAGTTTATGCAGTTTACACTTTTTGTAAGCTGCTTTTCCCCAAATTATTCAGCCACTCTCCATATTTGTCAGCATATTTTACTTTTGCCCTTTTGTTCTGAGGTATTCATTCTTGTTTTAAGCAATTCATAAATTTTAAAGGCATCCCACTGTTTCTGAAAGCTGATGTCCAAGGTGCCCATGCTGTGATTTTGTCATTTTCAAATCCACCTTGCGCAGGAGCATGGTGTACAGTATGTCATTCACTTAGGTTTTCTATGTTCATTCCAAAGGCCATACTGATGGTGTTATGGCCACTTTTTCATAGTGTTTCTCTAATTTGGCATTTTCTTAACAGGTCATCTTTATTGCAAAGGGTTTGATCTGTAAGGAAGTTAATTAGCATATGTGATTTGCATATGCTTTACTACTGCGCATGCACTAACATGTATATATAAACCCTTGCTTGGTGGGCAGAAGCCCGTGTTTTCTGAAGTTGTTTCAAGTGTGTGTTTCATACAGTAAACTTATCAGCTCACTCCACATTGGTGTCTGCGTGATTATTACACGGTGTCAGATTGGACCAACTGCAGCCTCCCACCACTTTCAATTTACATGGAAAAGCATCTAAAAACTGGAGAACATTTAAGCAGCAATTTGAAATTTTCTCAGTTGCCAGTAGACTCGCTGATAAATCCAAGAAAATCCAAGCTATGGCCTTGCTTGTGGCTGTTCCTGATGCATTAGAGGTTTTCAATACTTTCATTTGGGAAAACGAGGAAGAGAAGGGGCAGCTGAATAATATTATGGGACAATTTGAGAGGTATTGTAACCCAAGAAAGAATGTGACTTATGAAATACAATAATTCAGTACAAGGAATTAGAATCTGGGTGAGTCCATTGATTCATATGAAACTGAACTGAAGCTAAAGGCTAAATCTTGGGAATTTGGTGATTTAACTGAATTGTTGATCAGAGATACAATTGTAGGTGGTATACATAGTGTGCATGTGAGATGCAGACTGTTGAGAAATGCGTACTTAACATTAGATGATGCCATAGAAATGTGCAGGGCAGCTGAACTGAGTGAAATGCAGATAAAACACTTAAGTGAGAATGCTCAGGATGAAACTTTCATATGTTTGGACCACTATAAAGTAGTAGCACTTAGTGTTCCACCTAATCCTAGAGACACCTACCTTCACAGCACTTCATTGTTCCACTTCCGTCTACCCCCCCTTCCCTCCACATTGGGCACACCTGCCCCTCTCTGTCCCAGCCCTCAGGCCCCCCCCTCATCTGATGGTCTCCTAGCCCTATTGTCTCCAACCTTCCCTTCACTATGCCACAGCTGTGCTTGTTCTCCACTCTGTTTCTCCCCCCCCACAAGTATGCCTAACTCTCCAATGTAGGTCCCTTCTCATCAATGCTGTAGCAGTGTCTAAATGTTATACCTTAAGCTAAATGCTATCCCAACCTTGTAATTCAGACCAATTTATTGTCTACCTGCCTTGTAATGTATTGTTTTGTACCAGTGCAATTTTGTGCTTGCTTCTAGTGTAATACCTTGTGATGCAATGCTGTGTGCCTGTTCAATTTTTTTCTTGTAACCGATGTGGAACCTACAAATGAGCATATGCTCACAGGTGTACTCCAAGCTATCAATTAAAAAAAAAAAATTAGCAGATGTCCAGGAAGAAAGATTCAAAGCAAGTGCCAATGTGAGCAATGGAAGTTATGCACGTTGAGCAAATAAAGTCAAATGTGAAAAGTGTGATCATGAGCAGGAGATAAATAAACACACAGCACACAGACAATTTTATAAATTGTACCACAAGAAAAATCACTTTACTAGGGTATTTTCAAAAAGTATAAGCTGCATTATTTCTAAAAAATCTTGGTAGTGGGTTGGGGCTGAGGAGGAGGTGAGGATTGGGGGCCAAAAAATAAATAAGGTGTGTTTTTTTCGGGACTGTATCTGAGTATCATGGCAGGAATGGTAGGGCAGCACAGAAGGAGGGCAACCAAGGAAGGGGGATTTTGGCAGGGTGGTGGGTTGCAGTGGCTGTGGAATGGCTATGATCCTAAATTTGGCTTGGAGGATGGGGGGATGTATGATGCATAAGCAGCTCACTCAGCTGAGGGAGGAGGTGATGAGGCTAAGGTGGGGGTTAAAGGGAAGGCTGGGAAACGGGGGTAGAGAGACTGGGCTGGTATAAGCCAAGGAAGGAGTGGGAAGGGCTGAGGAAAAGATAGCCAACTCGGTTAAGAAGGGGGACAAAATCTTTTATAGCTACATCAGGGAGCGTAGTAAGACAAAGGGAAGGATAGTGAGGCTGAATAGAAAGAATGGCGGGTGGGTGGATAGGGACAGTGAAAAAGCAGGGATACTGAATGAATACTTCTGCTCAGTATTCACAAAAGAGGAGGAAGGGAGATGCCTAATCCAATTAACAGAAGCACTCTGGATAGGGAGGTCAATCCCAGTCCTTTCACAGAAGAAAGGGTTCTGAAAGAACTCCTAAAACTGAAGGTGGACAAAGCAATGGGGCCTGATGGAATTCACCCCAGAATTCCAAAAGAATTAAGGGGAGAACTAGTGACACCACTGACTACCTTTTTTAACAAATCATGGAAGGACGGTGTGGTATCTGAGGACTGGAGAAAAGTGGGTGTGATTCTCCTTCACAAAAGTGGGAGCAAGACAGAGGCAGGAAACTACAGACCTGCCAGTTTGACCTCTGTGGTAGCAAAAGTGATGGAATCACTTCTGAAGGAAAGAATTGTTGAGTACCTAGAGGCCAGTGGGGCACAGGACCCAAAGCAGCATGGGTTTACAGCAGGAAGGTCGTGTCAGACAAATCTAATTGATTTCTTTGACTGGATGACCAAAGTAGTAGACCGGGGAGGGGCTATTGACATGGTCTACCTAGACTTTAGCAAGGCATTTGACACAGTCCCACACAAAATATTAATAATCAAATTAACCAGCCTGGGAGTGGGTCCCAGGGTGGTAGCCTGGATAAAACATTGGCTGGACAACAGGACACAGAAGGTAATTGTAAATGGAGTCCACTCTGAAGAAAGAATGGTTACCATTGGGGTACAGCAGGGTTCGGTACTGGGTCCAGTCCTTTTTAATGTCTTTATAAGTGACATTGCAGAGGGACTGGAAGGAAAAGTATGCCTCTTTACAGATGACACAAAGATCTGCAACACGGCTGATACACAAGGAGGCATGGAAAGGATGAGATGGGACTTGGCAAGGTTGGAGGAATGGTCAGAAGTATGGCAGCTTGGATTCAATACAAAGAATTGCAAAATAATGCACCTGGGAAACAAAAACCCAGAGGAAGATTACACAATGGGGTTGTAACAACAACAAAAATGGAAAGGGACCTTGGGGTAATCATATCAGATGACCATAAGGTGGGCAAGCAATGTGAGAAGACAGTAGGGAGGGCTGGGGGGATACTGGAATATATATGGAGAGGCATCACCAGCAGAAAACAGGAAGTTGTTATCCCTCTGTACAGACAGTTGGTGAGAGCCCATCTGGAGTATTACATCCAGTTCTGGATACCGCATCTCAGCAAGGACACAGACAGGATGGAGGCAGTCCAGAGAAGGGCAGCTAAAATGGCGCAGGGTCTGCAAGAACAGCCATATGAGGAGAGACTAAAGGAGTCTAATATATATATATACCCCCTTGATGAAAGGAGGGAGAGGGGGGACATGATAGAAACTTTTAAGTACCTCAGTGGAATCAACAAAGTCCAAGAGGGTAGCATCTTTCAGAAAAAGAGATGTGCAAGAACAATGGGCGACAACTTGAAGATGGGGGGATGACTCAGGGGCAATGTGAGGAAGTATTTTTCACAGAGAGGGTGGTGGATGCATGGAACAGCCTTCCTGAGGAGGTTGTGGGGTCTAAAACTGTGGGAGAATTCAAGAATGCATGGGACAGACATAAGGCAATTCTTGTAGGGGGTAGGAAGAAATAGGTTGTTGGTTAACTAGGATCTGCAGCTTATCCTGTAGGTAGGGAACTGGGCAGACTAGGTGGGTCAAGTGGTCCTTATCTGCTTTCAAAGTCTGTGTTTCTATGAGTGGATTCCATGGAGGATCAGATATACTGCCCCGGAAGTCAAGAGCTTGGGAGGGAGAGGATGTAAGGGGATCCAGAGGGGATAGACCAGAGGTGATGAGAGACAGCAGCAAGTCCAGAGTTGGGACAGGGACACCTGGGACAGGAGGAAAGGGGTCAGTGGGAACTGACAGCAGGAAGGCTAGAGGCACAAAAATGATGCCTGTAGCTAGAGAAAAGGAGGTCAGCCGGGGATCAGGAGGAGTGGAAGACAGTATGCTCAGGAAAGGACAGATGGATGCCCAGAATGAAGGATGACACAGGCATAGGTGAGATGGGCCAGGGGGCAGAAGTAACACATAGTTTTGCCCCCTAGGGATTCTAGTTGAGGACATTGGGGAGGAAGGGATCTGGCAGGGGTTACAAGAGAAGGGAGGCTGGGCTGGGGGAAGCAAGGGGAAAGATCTCAGGTGCAATGAAGGGAGGGCACATCACATGCAGGGGGAAGGGGAGGAGGAGGAGAGGACTGACACATTAGGGACACAACAGAGGGTGGCACTAGGGAAACTGTGTCATAAGAAAAGGGGCCATAAGAAAGCACTGGAAGAGCTGGAGTTGAGCTCACGGGAGGCTGAAAATGAATGGCAGGAAACCCTACAGGGCAGGAGCTGCAGTAGGAGGCTGGGATATGCGCCGGGCAGAGTGCAGGAGAAGGGCAATATGTGGACAAGGCAGGTGGTGAGGAGGAAGACTTCTTTAAGTGGGACATGGTGCTCAATACCTTCTGCAAAGATGGGTGGAACAGGTACAGTTGGAGGGAGATCAAGCACAGTTTTCACAATCTTATACAATGATGCAGATGGGGGTAGGCCAGGAGCAGATAGAGAGGGCCAGGTGAAGTTGGGTCATGTTCAAGCAGGGATGCAAGAGGGGTTTGCAGGGAAGAAGGAAGCCAGGAGGAAGTACAAGGGATGAAGAGATACAGGAGGGGGGATCAGAGGAAAGGCTAAAGGGAGACGGTGAAAAAGGAAAGATGCTGGGTGAGGATAAACATCAGGAGAGATTAGGTGATAGGGAACAAATGACAAGTGGGGGCAGAAACCAAGTCAGGATGGAACATGAGGAGGAGGTCAAAGGTAGCCCAACCCCACGATGCAAGACTAGAGGCCAAAAGGACATCCAGGAATCAGGGGACAGTAGGGTGGCACTCTTAGGGGACTCAATAATTAAGGGGCTAAAATGGGGAAGGAAGGAAGGGAGCAAAAAACAATGCAGTATAGGAAAAGTGCATGCCAGGGATGATGGCGCTGGAGGTGAGGCATCATATTCTATCCTGGGGTAGGCAGCAGGATGAAAGGACTCATCTGGTGTTTCACCTGGGCACAAATGATTTGGAGGGGAAAAGTCTGATGGAAGTATAGGCAAGGTTTAAGGAACTCACTAGGTTCTGTAGGAGTAACACTGCTTTTCCTTCCATTTCCTTCTCTGAGGTGTTGCCAGTACCAAGAATGAGCAGATCCAGAAAGGAAAAGATGAGGGCTTTCAACAATTGGCTACAAGGTTGGTGCAGTCAGATGGGGTTTGGCTGGATAGGCGACTGGGGCGCTACATGGGAGCAGGAGGAGGGGCTGTATGCCCAAGACAGGCTGCACCTGAGCTCTTCAGGGGCAGCTGCTCTAAAGAGTAAACTGGGGGACTTCATGGCAAGGGAGTTCAATTTAAACTAAATAAGGGGGGGCAAAGGACAGGGCCATCATTACTGGAGGCAGAGTAGAGAGGCTATCAGCCCCCCCATGTCACAACATGCATCAAGGGAACAGTTAGCAGGGAAGGAAGGGATGAGGTTACATGTTGGAAGGCTTTGGTTGTAAATGCCAGGAGCCTAGGGAACACAATGGGTGAACTGGAGGCCACCATGATGGAGGAGAATCTAGACATTGTAGCAGTGAGTGGGACTTGGTGGAATGAGCACCATGCCTATGAGATGGGGATCCCAGGGTATCATTTGTTTAGGGAGGATCGGGAGGGGAGGAGGGGTGGCATTATATGTCAGGGAAGGGATTGGGGCCATGGAGGTGTGGGATGAGGAGGGGGGAAACAGAGATAATGTGGGTCACCTTGACAGGGGATGGAGGTAAACCTATGCATTGTGGCAGTCTATAGGCCTCCTATGCAGGGGGAGGATGGGGATAGACACTTTGTAGAATCAGTAGCGAGGATGGCACAGAAAGGGGAAATTGTGTTGGTTGGGGACTTAAACCTTCTGGACATTAACTGGGAGACAGCAATCACCACAAGGAGCAAGGGCATCTTAGAGGCTCTGCAGGGCATATTCCTGCAGTAAAGGGTCAGTGAACCCACTGGGGATGCAAACCTGTTGGATGTGGTCCTCACAAATGGGGACAGTGTGGAGGAGGTGGAGGTGGGTGAAGAGCTTGATACCAGTGACCACAGGGCTGTCAGGTTCAGGGTGAGAGCAGGCAGGGAGAGGGTTAGAATGAGAACCAATGTAATGGACTTCAGGAAGCTGACTTTCATGACATAAAGAAGGTAGTTAGAGAAGAAATATTGAGGATAGGAGATGTACAGGGGTGAAGGAATTATGGGCAGCCATCAAGAGTGGGGTATATAAAGCCATGGACTTATGTATAAGAAGGGTAAGAAAGAATAGAAGATGGAAAAGACCTCTGTGGTTCACTAGAAAGGTAGTGTTAGGGATCAAGGAGAAGACCAGAGCATTCAAGAGGTACAGGAGGACATAACAGGATGAGGACAGGGAAAAAAGAAAGGAGGAAGGGCAAAAGATAAGGAGGGTGAAGGAAGCCACTTAGTAGGAGGATAACAAAGCAGGCAAGGAGGGGGGACAAAACCTTCTTTAGGTATGTTGGAGAATGGAGGAGGGCACAGCATGGGATTGGAAAGATAAGGGGGGGAAGTGGAACAATACTGGAAGGGGATTTCAAAAAAGCAGAGGCATTAAATAGCTATTTTACCTCAATCTTCATGGAAGAAAGAGAGGGCAGAGGATCAGGACAGGGTGGGGAGGATGACAATCACAGACAGGTGGGTGTGGTGGAATTCGCAGCTGAAGGAGTAAGGGAAGAGCTGGGTAGAATAAGGGTGGACAAGGCAATGGGGCCTGATGGAATACACCCAAGGGTTCTCATGGAGGTGAAGGATGAACTGGCGCCACTTCTGGAGAGGCTGTTTAACTTGTCCTTGGTCACAGGGTAGTGCCAATGGACTGGAAGAGGGCAGAGGTGGCCGCACTATAAAAGGGGGGTGAGAAAGGACTAGGTCAAAAACTACTGTGCCGTTAGACTTAACTCGGTGGTGGGGAAGGTAATGGAAACACTACTTAAGATTAGGTTGATAGAATACTTAGAGATAAATGTCATGCAGGATGATAGGTAGCATGGCTTCACCAAGGGACAGTCCTGTCAGACTAACCTGATAGAGTTTTTCGATGGGGTGACACAGATAGTGGACCAAGGAGGAGTGGTGGATGTGGCCTATCTGGATTTCAGTAAGGCCTTCAACACCATTCCACATGGTGGAATGGTGCATAAGCTGGACAGACTAGGGGTGGATCACAGGATCACCAGGTGGGTGGAAAACTGGTTGATGAGAAGGAGTCAGTCAGTGGTGGTATATGGGACACATTTCAGGAAATAAGGGGTGGCCAGTGAGGTGCCACAGGGGTCAGTGCTAGGACCAATACTCTTTAACATCTATGTTAGTGACCTAGCAGAGGGTCTGGAGGGAGAGGTCTGCATGTTCGCAGATGATACAAAGGTCTGCAATAGGGTGGATTCCCCTAGTGGGGTACAAGTCATAAGGTGAGACCTGGATAGGCTGGAGAGGTGGTCTGACACCTGGAAATTGAAGTTTAATTCACAAAAGTGCTCTGTGATGCACCTAGGGAGGAGGAATAGGAGGGAACCTTACTCCCTTGGGGGGTGGGGATTAAGGAGAAGGAAACAGAAAGGGACCTGGGGATTATGGTATTGCGTGACCTCAAGGTGAGCAGCCAGTGTAGTAGGGTGGTGGGAATGGCAAATGGAATATTGGCCTGCATTGTGAGGGGTTTTAATAGCAGGAAGAGGGAGGTGCTAATGCCGTTATACAAAACCATGGTCAGGCCACATCTGGAGTATGGGGTGCAGTTCTGGAGGCCTCACCTATGCCGAGATGTTGAGTTGATGGAGAGGGTACAGAGAAGGGCAACCAAAATGGTATGAGGGATTCATGATGTCCTCTATGAAAGAAGATTGAGATGGCTGCATTTGTACCCTCTGGAGACTAGGAGGGAGAGGGGGGAATGATTGAGACCTTTAAATAACTGAAGGGAATAAACAAGGTGGAGGGTGATAGTTTGTTCAAATTGAAGAAGAGAGCAAACACGAGGGGACATAGCCTCAAACTGAAAGGTGGACAATACAGAGGTAATGTCAGGGGGCCATTTTTCATGGAAAGGGTGGTGAAGGCCTAGAATAAACTGCTGGAGGAGGTAGTGGCAGCTGAAACAGTGGAAGGGTTCAAGAGGATGTGGGGTAGATTCAAGGGGTTGGGAAATGAGGATGTAAGCATAACAGAAGGGGGGCAGGGTATTGGGCAGACTAGATGGGCCATGGGTCCTTTCTCTGCCATCACATTTCTGTGTATCTATGTGTATCTGTGTATCTCATGTGGGCAAACACAATGAGATCCATGTTGTTAGAGAAGATGCTCAGGAGAATGAAAGTACTTTCAGCATTGAAACTATGACTATAAGCCAGAGACTGAAAGAAAAGTAAATCTGAGTATAAATGGGAAAATGGTGACATCCAAGTTAGATATAGGAACACAGTGCAATGTGATGCCTTTTCAGATGTAGAAGACACTATCTGGAGAAGCTATTCAAAGGTCATCATCTAGACTGGTTTCCTATTCTGGGCATAAACTGGATTTAAAAGCAAAGTGATGTTACTAACATGTTTTAAGCAAAATTATTACCTGCTGCCATTTCAAGTGGATAATGCAAACATGAACCTAGTGTTGGGCATGTCTACTTGTTTGTCAGTGTCAGTGGCTCAACCAGTAGCACACTCACTGCTGAGTGTGGTAAATTAGAAGACTGGGGGTTCTAGTACCACACCAGGTATGTGGGTTAATATCCCAATATTGACAGTGCAGTATGAGGCAGGTGCTGCACTCCTGAGGTGCTGTTTTTTGGATGAGACGTTAAACCGAGGTCCCATCTGCCTGCTCAGGTGGATATTAAAGATCCCATGGCACTTCTCAAAAAGAGTAGGGACATTTTTTTAAATTGAAAATTCAATACAAACATCAGAGAGCAAATAATAAATCATAACAGCTATAAACATTAGAAACTGAAATAGCCAAACATTATATAAAAAAGTTGGGGTTGGGGATGGGAATAAAGGAAAAATTAAGAGGGAATCCATCTGAAACACATTCATGGGGTACAACACATTAAAAAGAACCAGGGGGAAAAAAAACATCAGACAAAAACAAAACCGACAATAAAACAAAGAAAATAACTCTTATAGGGTATCTAAAACCAATAACATATTTGCAAAATAAATAGTATAAAACAATAATAACAGAAAAGGGGAAGAAAATAAAAAATTAAATAAAAAAACTGCAAAATTTATCAGTCTATATCTAACAAAAAACAAGGAAGTTAGTTTTTCCACTATATGCCCGCCCTACCATATCATATCAAATCACAATAGTACTAATTAATCATCCTATCCCAAAACCCCAAGCTTTATAAACCCTGTGTTTCACCCAAGTCACAACACTCAAAAAATAAAACCTAGTTTGCACATGTAACCTGTAGTACATTTTGTAACCCGCGCCACTTTACTTGAGTAATTTGTACAGTAAACATTGTCATTTCAGTTTTATACACTTCCAAACAGGCTGTTTCTACAAACTTCCCAATAGCTAGATATGTCATTCTTTGCTGCTGGATGACATATCTATTACAGGTCTGCCAAAGATAACATTTTAAGCAATCAAAGAAAAAACTCCCAATGTACCTGAATCAAAGGCTAAAAGTCTACCACTAAATTGACCTAACACCAATTGTTTATAGGTCGGGCGAGCCAACCACGGTAGTTTCCACCTCAGTGATAGAAATGTCCACAGATGTTTAGAGAATTCACATTCTAAAAGAAAATGCTGCATCGTATCTTCAGGTGCTGCACATTCCAAATAGGGACAATCTCTTTTTCCCATAGCTTTAAGCTTTAAATTTCCTCTAACATTTAACCTCCCATAGGTACGTAGCGAAAGATTATCCCACATTCTCACAGGAATTTCTAGAATTAGTAAGTTGGGCTAAGGCCAAGGAAACACTGCTGTTTGTGGACCAATGGTTTGCACTATCTCAGCATATAATTGTTTCCTAGATTTCTGGAGCAACATTGATTTTGATACCTTCCAGAGATATAGTTTTGTTAGTGTAGGCTTAAAGAAGCCCGGTATTCTCATTTTTGGCAAAAGATTCACTGGCGCGTCTTGCCAAGCACCCAATAGACATTGCAGCAAGGTCCTTGTCAATATTTTCTCCCCATCTTGATTTCCTGGTGGTTGCAATAGGGTTTTAAGTTGCCTACCCAAAAAATGGTGTGGAAGAAAACCAATGGGTTAATCATTGCTACTCCACCTTTGTTAACTGGCAAATAGGTGTAATCTCACTTTATTGGGTTAAGTCTACTCCCTCAAAGCATATGGAAAAATACACTAAAAATTGTTGCCTCCAAAGTATACGGTATAGGATACACCCAGCTGACATGTAATAATAAGGGGACTAAAAATTGTTTTAGTGTAAAAATTCTCTTTCTTTTAGACAGAATCCAACTTTTCATTTTTCCACACGCCAATCACAATTTTGAAGGGCTATAGACCAATTTTTAGGTGCCATAACCCCTTCTTCTATTTAAAGGCCTAATATTTTAATAGGGTCAGTAGAGATGTTGACACCATACACCCCCCCCCCATGAGTGGTGGCCCAACACAAATTCCCACACTTCTACGAAAATTTAAACATGCACCTGATACATCACCATATTTCTGTACTTCTGCATAACTTGATTGAGACTATCTGTAGTGCTTAAAAACAAACATAAATCATCCACGTAAGCAGTGACTTTTAATTCAGATAACTGGCCTGGCAACTTAATACCATGAATGTTATCATTCCCATTCAGATGTCGAATACAAATATCATAGACCAAAGTATATAATAAAAGACTTATTGGTCATCCTTGATGTACCCCCACTGTAAATGGCAAAGGGGTCACTAATTTTTCTCCAATGAGAGGTATGACTGAGGCTGTCCTATAAAGTGTTTGAATACCTCTAATTATCCTACTGGAAGCTCCACAGTGTTTCAAGACTTGTATTATAAAGGTATGAGAGACTCTATCAAAGGCTTTGCTCTAATCCAATGAAATCAGCAACCCCAGTATATTTTTTTGAGTACAATGAGTATAACAATCCCTTACAAGAATAAGATAATCCTGTATTCTCAAACCAGGAACTCCACAAGTTTGTGCTGGGTGTAACAATTCTTGTAAGTGCCCTTGCAGTCTTTTTCGGAATTCGGAAAGTACCTTTGAGTCAGAGACTCATTTACAAAGGTTCCACGTCACATTAATGGGACAAACAGTAATAAGGTAAATACAACACAGGAAACAGGACAAGCTTGTTACACTGTAATAATACCATTTAATACAGATAAAGGCTCACAATCAGTATCAGACAATCTTAGATCAGATGAGTATGTAGGGATTTATACTGGAATGCTTGGAAATTGGTGGTAAGGGGATAAAAGGGGGGGTAGAGTAAGCCAGCCAGAGGCCATTGTTGTGGTAGGGGGAGGAGCGAGTGACAGCAGGATCAATGGCAATCACAGCAGTTTAGGGACTGGAAATGTCTCTTAAGATGGGTTTTGAAGAGGCCGATAGCATTTTCATTTGTGATGGAGCTAGGTAGACCATTCATCCATTAGGTGGCCTTGTAGCTGAAGGATCTTTTAAACTGGGAGGTTTCACAGTGGGGAACTGCAAACAGTTTCTTGCTAGAACTGCGGGTTACTTTTTGGGTTGTAGTCAGATAGATTAAGGAGGTAAGACCCGGGGGGAAAGACCGAGGGTGATTTTTTTGGCCATAAGGCAAGTGTGGAATTTGATCCTGTTGTCTAAGTTAAGCCAGTTTGTGGAGTTATATAGTGAGCAGGCATGAGTGAGGTGATCATAGTTCAGTACAAAGCGACAGGTTTTGTTGAGGGAGAGGTGGAGCCTACTATGGGCAGAGATGGTGGCAGTGCTAAATGAGAATGCCATAATCAAGTAAAAGGAGGATAGAGGATGAGACAGCAATTCAGAGGGCGTCTGGAGTAAGGCAGTGTTTAATCTGATAGAGCAGACCGAGGTGGACATTAATGGCAGAGGACTGGTGATGTATGTGCTGGTGGAAGTTGAGTGCCGGTTCAAGGGTGATGCCCAGGTATTTAAAGGAGTCCACTTGCTCAAGAGGGGGTTTTGTCCACTGTTAGGATCTGGGGGCAAAGTTTCTCCTTAGAGCTCTGAGGGTGGGAGAAGATCACAAACTTGGTCTTCTTGTAGTTTAATATAAGACGTTGATCAGAGAACCACAGTTCTGCTTTACTGAAGGAGGACTGGAGGGATATGTGTAGATGAAAAGGGTCAGGGCTGGATGCATTAAGTACTGCATCATCTGCGTATAGTAGAAGGTTGCCAGGGCAGGAGGTGGGGAAGGAATTAAGGTAAAGGCTGAAGAGGAGGGGACCAAGGATGGACCCCTGAGGGACCCCTGAAAGGACTGGGAGCTTATCGGATAGGGTAGTGACAATTTTGACCTGTTGGAACTGATTCTACAAGTAGTCGGTGAACCAGCACGGGGCATCCTGTGAGAAGCCAATGTTGCAGAGTATGTCTAGCAGAAGGGAGTGATTGACGGTGTCAAACGCCTTAGTAAGGTCAATAAATACAGCACCAGTGGTGTAGCCTTTGTCTAATGCGGAGTGAATGTGTGTGGTGAAGTCCAAGAGGGCTGTAGTAGTACTGTGTCCTTTGCAGAAGCCATGTTGCTATTTATAGAGAAGATCATGTTTGTTAAAGTGGTCGGTGAGCTGATCATAGACGATGCATTTGAGTGCTTTAGAGGGGGGAGGATAGAGATGGGCCAGTAGTTATTGGTGACAGTACAGTCCCCACTCTTAAATATAGGGATAATGGAGTCAGATTTCCAGAGGAAGGGGAATTTACCTTGGCAGAGAGACAGCAGTTGAAAATATGGCTGAGGGGTTAAAGTACGTCATGGAGGGCCAGCCGGAGAAGCCTCAGAGCCAAGGAGTCACTACTGTAGTTGGAGTGGCTTAGTGCATTTTTAATGTAATGCTCGGCAGTCTTGAGGGTGATGCATCACAGGTGAAAGGGGAGGAGTTGGGATGGGGGACCGGACAGGGGGTGGGTCAAAGAAGGTAGGTGGGAGAACATAGCTAAGGTTAGTGAAAGAACAATTGAAAGCCGAGGCTATACAAGAGGGGTCGGAGGTCAATTGCCCATCCACAACTATCTGGTTGGTAGGGGGGGTTAGGGCCTTTGCCTCTGATTTCTTTGAAATTATTCCAGAATTTGCACCCAGGCAGCTGTAAGGGTAACTTTATAGTGCTCAGCCTTGGCTTTGCGTAGTGCCCACATGCATTTGTTCCGGGCCTCTCTGTATCTCTGCCTGTTGGCTGGACAGCCAGTCTCATTGGGGAGGTGCTAAAGTGAGTTGCGAGTATGCATTTGGGTCAGTAGGTGGTCAGTGATCCAGGGGACAGGGTTGCCTTTGACCATTCTTATGGTAAGGGGGAAAACTTGTCACAGATGGTGTTGAAGGTGCAGATGAATAGGCTGAGGGCTAGATCAGGGTTGAGAGTATTGGTTACGTGGGACCAGTCTAGCGATCTGAGTGGTGTTTTTTAGGAGATCAACTTTACCAGGGCCGAGTTTGTGCTGGAAGATTATCTTGGGAGGGGTTTTTGGGTATTTCGCAGGGCCAGGTGCAGAGAACTGGGGAGTGGTCGTTAAGTTTATTTGGAAACACATCGGTGCTAGTGATTTTATGGGGACAGTTGGTGAAGACCCGGTCCAGCAGGGAGGAAGATCCAGTGCGAGGATCCAGATGAGTGGGAGAGGGGACTACTTGCACAAAGTCTTGGGCTGTAGCTGCATCTATGAGAGGGGTGGTGGACTTGGCCAACCAGTTAATGTTGAAGTCTCTAAGAATAATCTTTTCAATATGTTGTGGGAGGGTGGCGAGATAGGACAGGACTGAGTGGAATGCTACTTTCTGGTCTCTGGGGGGAATGTAAACTGATGTGATAAGAAGGGAGGTTTGAGAATAACCCAGGGTGAGTTTGAGGGTAAGGGCCTATGGACCATGTACCAGCAGGGGGAGCAGCTGACAGTGCACTTTGTCCTTAACGTAGATTGTGCACCCTCCTCCATGTTTCCCCTGTCAATCAGCTCGAAAGAGGTTGTACCCGGGCAGGGCTACCACTGAGTCAGAAGTCAGGAGGGAGAACCAGGATTCATTCAAGGCAATGATATCAGGTTGATGATGGAGGACCCACCCCTGATAAGGATCCCACTTTTTCAGTAGGCTACAGACATTGAGACTGGCAATGTGAAGTCCACTGCTGGGGGTGTGGTTTGGCATGGAGGTTACAGGTGGGCCAGGGTTAGGGTGAATATTACCAGATATAAAGAGGAGCAGGAAGAGGAGTGACCTGAGTACAGAGTTTCAGGCCAGTTTATGGTGACAGGGAGCTATGTGAGCCAAGGTGTGTAGGAAAGGGAGGGAATAGGGAGAGCTAGAGTGCAGGGGGCAGACTGGATGAGAAGGTATGAAGAGAGGGGGCGGCGGATGCTAGCATTTCGTGGGGTACAGCTCCAGTGGAGGAGAGACATACTGTGGATGGTCCCTCTATGGTAGTGGACATAGAGGCAGGTAGTACGAGAGGGAAGGGGGAAGGTCCCAGAGATGGGGAGGGGGGTGTCACAGGACAGACAGAGTCTTTCCTATTAAGCTTCACTGGAGTCTCTGGATACCAGGTGGCATGCACGGAGGGGGGTGGCTGCCGATTAACCCTTTGGTGGTCAGAGGTTCCTGAAGCATGATTCTTAGTGGGAGTTAAGGGGGGGGTGAGAGAGCACAGGGAACAGTGCAGAAAAGATAGTGAGCACAAGAAGGAGTATGGTGTGAAGGAGGGAGGTGGTAGGGTGAGGAATAGACAGTAGTAAGGAAAAGCAAAACAAATAGGGCTGCCTCTAGTGGTGACAGGGTATAGGCTGTAGATGAGAAGTGGGCTGATTGGTTCAGATCAGCAAGCCCTCGTCTATATAAGCACAAGTTGAACAAGGATGGTGGTGAGGAGCTGACGCAACGCATCAGCGGGGCAAAATCAGATTCCAGAGGAGCAAACTCTGTGACCTGATCTCCTCGGTCTGGCGTTTGGCTGTGTTGGCGTTACCTGATTGATTGTCTCGGGGGGGGGAGGCTACTTCCCCGGCCCTCACAACTTCAGGGGGACCCTCGATGGATCCTTGTATGCTGTGGAGAACAGAAAGGCAGGTAAGGGCTTTAAGTAGGAACAACAGTGGGAGGAGATTGAAACAGGAACGTGGGTGAGGGCCTGTGCTGGCAAGGGAAGGAGACTGGAGTCATTGTTTAGGCTAAATTGCACAATGTAAACTGAAACTCTGCCTAGGCTAAACTGCACAATTTAAACTGAATAACTTATATCATCTGAATCAGCACTTCATGTATTAAAGTACCCCCAGGCATGCGGGGCTAAACTCCACAATTTAAACTGAAACTCTGTTTAGGCTAAACTGCACAATTTTAACTGATTAGCTTAGAGCATCTGAATCAGCACTACATGTATTAAAGTAACCCAGGCATGCAGGATTCAAACTAACTTTTACCCCAAAACATATTTAAAGTACCCCAGGATACAGCATTGAAATAGTTAGCTATGTAGCTTTGTTAGGTAAAAAATAAACTATCTCCATTGTCACGTCAACAGTAATGCTGCGGTGGTTTTAAAATGTTCAAAAATGGTGCTAAGCTAAATCAGATTCCAGAGGAGCAAACTCTGCTGCCTGATCTCCTCGGTGTGGCATTCGGCTGTGTCGGCGTTATCTGGTAGCTTGTCTCGGGGGGGAGTGGGGGAGGGCTACTTCACCGTCCCTCTTGACTTCAGTGGGACCCTTGATGGATCCTTGTACGCTGAAAATATTGCTTTCCTTTTCCCTCCCTTCAATATGCTACGCACATTTAAGGAAGCAAAGGTGAAAGGCATCATAACAAGAAAAAGAAATTAAGCATCCCTGAGATCTTTCATGTGTTTTTTCTTCTTCTTCCATTTTTTCCCACTGTCTCCTCTCTCAATGTGGGAAGGGAGTATGAGGAGAGATCTGCATCTGAACCATCTGTTTCCATAAGCCCCCATTCATGCTGTTTCCCCAACTCCTCAAATCTGTTGCTAGTATTAGTCTCAGTTGTGGTGAAAGTGCCTAGCACTTCTCCTGGAGTAGGGTAGTCCATTGGTTATCCAAAGGAGAGGGTGGGGGAGGTGGTGGAGACATTTCCTGGGAACCTTAATTATCCGTACTTTTATGTCCAGCTATAAAATCCCATTTGTGGTGCCGATGAAGGACCAAGGGGGGCCTCATTAGGGCCAGAATCCACCTGCTCCCCAGGAGTCTCAAGTTGTGGCTCTGCAGCGGGTTGTTCCTGAGCCCGTAATGCTGCAGGAGGCTGTTCATGTGGAGCACTAGACTGGTCAGATGCACTTTGTTTCTCAGTGAATTTTCAGCCATGTTTGGTGCAGGGTGGGTGGGGTGGGGTCCCAGACTGCCTTTCCCTTTCTTTGTGCTGTTATAATAATAGCATCCTGGTTGACTCTATCCTGATGATTATCAGCAGCCCAAGGGCATTTATAGAACACATGTCCTCTGGTATCACACAACTTGCACCTAGCAATGTTTCTACATTCTGTGATCATATGGTCATATTCTCCACATAGGAAACATTTTAGTTTGTCACAGGAACTGGCCAGGTGAGTGTAATCTCCACACCTGTGACAAGTCTTTGGCTGCCCAGTATAAAAACGTACTCCACAGTCTTTCCCAATAAAAAAAACTGTTAGGTAGGAAGATGGATTATGCCTTATTTGGTCTGCCGGAGTATGATTTTAAAATGCCACCCCCTCACCCCGGTCCAGAAGGATTCCGAGTCAATAATTGGTTCAGGAGTGCTTAGTACATCACATTGCTTTTGCAGCCAATTATGAATATCTCCAATGTGTATAGTCTCAGTGTGAAACATAATGGTGATTTTTTTAATTACTGGTTTGGTGAGAGGCATCACAACAAATGGAGTCCACAATGGGGAAAACATTTTTTGATTGTATGTAGTCCAAAATTTGTCTAAACCATGAGCCATATGAAATTTAATGTCAATGTTTTCTTCACCACCAATGTGGATCAGGACATGGACTTCGGCTGGCAAGAAGTGAAGTGATTCCTTGGGTAGTGTTTTTTCCACATATTCCCTGTCAGGGAATACTTCCAACCCTCCTCTATAATGTAACTGTACTGCATGTCTGTGTGGCATGGATGGTGACTTGCTAAACAAATCTGAAAATCTAGCAGTTCTGGGCAGTGGTTGGGGCCTTTGTTTTGGGCCAGAATCTTGATGAATATCATCAGTCACTCTGTGTGTATTATCCTGGCCGGTATTAGCCAATGTTTTTTCCTCTCCTATGCCTGTTTTCAGGTCTATGGCCACCTCCTCAGCCTGTTCCTCTGGAAATATAGTGACCCCCTCCCTCTCCATGTTAGTCCATGGGACTTGGTTCTCATCAATGGGATGAATAGTTTACTGGGTAGTCTGAGGCTGAGGACCAGGGTCACCATCCTGCATGGTACTGTTTATTATGTCCAAACCCTGCTCACTAGTATATGTATCTGTCCTCCCCATTTTGTTTGTTACCTTCTGTGGGTTAAAAGGTTGCACATCATTCAATAAAGCATTGTCTGAGTGAATTAAAGAGTGTCCTACTGTCACCCCTACATGTTCAACAATAGTTGGTCTCATATCTCCTGTACTTCCATCGCTTACTGTAGACCTAGGTTATTTCAAAAATTCAGCATTCGGTCCTCGGCTAACAAGGGGTCCTGTGACAAATCAAATGTGGGGTCAATGACCCACTTACCAGTTTCATCCTGCCACCATCCGGCCTGTTGAAGGGCCAAGTTCAGTGTCCAGTCCTCCAGAGGCACCGCAGATGAAGCCACACAAGCTGCTTCTTTCAGCCATTCTCTTGTGGTTTGGTGTTCCCCCTCGATGCTAGGGGTGCCAGTCACTAAATCTTTTTTTAACATTTTCTCCTTCCAGCGCATCTTACATGTCTCCTTCAAAGTGCATTCCAGATGTCTCCTGGATTGTACACTTTTTTCTGTACCGCATCATTTAGTCTCAGTGCAACTAGTCCCAGGAAGTTGCTCGCCTTCAGGCTGGAGCTCATCAATGGCCATCATAAACTCCTCAGAATCAGAATCCATCTCTTCCTCTCCCTTTTCCATCTTCAGTTGAGCCGGTGATTTTTCCATAGAATCAGTTTGTATATCACAAAAAACAGTTCCAGTAGCAACAGCATCCACAATAGATGTTGTAGCAGAATCCATATCCATAATCGTGTCCACAGATGTCTTCAGCACATCGTTCTCCTGGCCTACCTTGGCTGGGAAGGAGAACAACTCCACAACCGGCAGCACCTCCACCTCTTCTTCAACATCAGGGACCTCTTGGAATGGGCCAACAGCACACTCTACCAAGAGTAGGGGAATTTTTTTTAATTGAAAAACAGACAATGAATAAATCACAAATACAATACATGTCTCAAGAGTATAAACAACACAAATTATAAATCCAAAAAGGAAAAAAAACCTAGCCTGATCCATCCTTAAAGCATTATACAGACATATAAGTAAACTCAAACTCATAGGTGCTGTGCTTCATTTAAAAAGAATCTAAAAAACACCTAGAATGCATCTCAATCTGTGAGGGACAAAAAAACGATAAATCACTAAAAGGGGGGGGGGCAGAAAAAAGATGCATTCTCTCCTTCTGCTAATTTTGAGCCAACTGAGAACTTTTATTTTAAGGAGGGGGGCAATTTATATTGATCTTTCAAGATCCAATCACAACAAGCTCAGAGTTTATCATGTTGTGACTGGAAGACAGACATTTGTTCTTGTAAGTAAATGGCCCGTCAATCTAATACAATTTGGTTCACCACTTGGGTTCCAGTATAGGTTTTCTGCTGCAACAACTGGGCACATCTGGCTTGCCACAAGAGATATCTAGTGTGAGCAACAATGAGTCTCAGTGTGTGCTAGCGTGATAATGAGACATATTCTGGGGAAAAATTCCATAAATAAGCATTTCATATGTGAAATCTGTGAGGCCCTTATCTTTCCATTTGTGTAACAATAAAGTCCAAACATGTGCACTAAATGGGCAACCTAAAAAGAAATGCTACATCGTCTCCACCTGTATGGGACAAGAGTCCCTAAAACACATCCTATCTTCTATGGATTTATGCTTCAAGTTACCTCTTATCTCCAGTTTCCCATGGCATGATAGCTACGTAACATCCCATAGCTTTTGGTGTAATCTGGGGTCAGTGAATTGTTTGAATGCTAATGAGGTATCTACCGCATATTCTGTGTGTCCAGAAACCTAGGAGGTACTGAAAAATGTGCAGCAAGAATGTTAGCATATAGCTGCTTTCGAGTGGCTGTCTGAACCAAGGAGCAAACCAGTTTCCATTGTTTGATCTTAAGGACAGTAGGAAACAGAAGATTTCCTAAAATTCCTAGGTATTTCTATGGTGGCATTCATCCAGACTGCGCATAAGGGGATAACCAGTAATAATAAAAGTGAAACTCAAAAAGGGGAGACTGGGATATTAGAGGTGGAAATTAAAAACTCATGAACAAACTATGGAAGAACACCAAAAAGTTTAGCATTCGCACTCCCCCAGAACAAAAGTCAGGATATGTACAGATCTGTTTAACTGGATTTAGGCAACTGCTCCAGAAACAATGGAAAAACACATTATAGGTCCTAGCTTCTAAAGAAAATGGCAGGGGGTAAATTGTGGCAGTTTGGAGAAATAAAGGCAGTACCAAAGTTTTTAATAGCAGCACCCTCTTCTTTTTCGCTATGGTGCGTCCCTTCCAAGAAGATATCAGCCTATTTGCTTCATCTAAAACAAGACTTCAATTAAGGACTGAGTCATCAGGACTACCAAAAAGAATCCCAAAATTGTTATCAGGTCTGAGAGACAGGGATGTTGGCCACTCGGTCTGGGGAGTTTAGCCATACTTTTATAGTAATTCAATTTAGATCCAGAAAATGCCTCAAACCCAGAGATTACTGAAATTACATCAGAAGGATTCAGCTCAGGGTTAGTACAAATACATAGGTCATCTGCATATGCACAAATCACTGGAGCCAAGAATATGTTTGTAAGAATTAATTTGGGGACGGAGGGGTGTAGCAGAAATTTCCTTACAAGGGGATCTATTTGGAAAGTATACAGTAGGAGGCTTAATGGGCAACCCTGCCATACCCCTTTCTTCCCCAAAAAAACACTGCCTGGGGAGTTATTAATATGCAGGTTGATCCAAGTAGTGTTATAAAGGAGTTCTAGCCAGGAGACAAACTGTATGGGGATATGGTAGTGCGCCAGCACCTTAAATAGGAACTCATGGTTAACACAGTCGAATGCTTTCTCTTTGTCCAAAGAAAGAAATAGTGCAGGGGTTTTCTCAGAGCATGAATGTACAATATCTCTAAGTAAAGATAGGGAGTGAAGCATAGATCTATTCGGAAGGGCACAGGACTGTTCTTTGGAGATGACCTGCGCTACAATTGGTAGTAACCTAGTTAGAAATATTGTGGCAAGCATTTTGTAATCCACATTAAGGGGCTCAGCGGTCTCCAATTTCCCATTTCAGTTCTCTCACCTTTTTTAAAAAGTAGTAACATGATGGCATCTGAAAATTTAGAAGGGATGGAATGTGTTTCTAAAATACAGTTAAGCAGTACAGTCAGGAAGGGGGTAAAAATGGTGATATAGACATGGTGCAATTCAGCTGTCAAACTGGTAGTGGGGAGGTGCATTTTTTTGAGTTCTTGATAGCACTGGTGGTTTCTTTCACAGACATGGGGGCTACCATGGCTAGCAATTGGTCCATGGGGACCTCAGGGACATCTAAGTCTCTGAGAAAGGAAGTGGCATCTAATAAGTCAGATTCTGAACTAAACATACGTTCCAAATGAGACTGGACAACTTGCTTTATTGCAGGGAGCGTGGAGTGAACCTTGGAGGTAAGTGGGTCTGTGAGGTGCTCCATGAAAGTGGAAGAAAGTCTATCTGCACAGCTTTTGTATATGTTTAGGGAAGGTTTAGAGTTTTGAGTACCACATTGGGTCTCCAGCTTCAAGGGGAGTGTCTTATTTTATTGAAAAGTCTCCATATCAGTTTTAAGGGTCCTAATTTGTTATGACATATCAACTTTGCTCTCATAAGCCATAGCAGTTGGTTTAGCAACTGGGAGTATTTAAAATAAGCTGGCAATGATCTATACTTGGCCCTCCTTATAAAAAAAGACTGTAGGCCAGATTTGGTATCTTCCCACCAGGCTATATGGGAGTGGTATGCATCCATCACAGATACTCAGGCCTGTAAGAGGTTCAAGCAATTTGTAGAAATGTACAGTAGTTATCCAGTACTAGTGAACTGTTTAACTTCCATCTTGTCTTGAGGGTGAATGGGGAAGGGGCCCCCTACTGGGGAGCATGTTATGGATACCACAAAATGGTCTGAAGTCTCTCAAGGAATTACAAAGGCCTGATGTGCCTTAATGTCCTTGGAGACAAAAATGTAGTCTATGCGGGAAACCAATACACCTCTGTGATAAGTTTTGGCACCCATAGAATGGACAGTCCTATACCCATCCATCAACTAAGCCATTTGTAAAATTTTCAGTAAATTGGCTGTGTCACTGAATATTTTATGGGCATTGCTTTCTTTATCCATGAGATAGAGGCTGCAATTGAAGTCACCCCAAAGTAAACCTGACGGGAGGATCAGTGAAGACCTAGCGGCTATGCTCTGGGAGACATATATGTGAACAAGTCAAAACCTGATGCTGCCATGGGTTCCGTCGATCAAAAGTACACTCCCAGGGGAAACATTAATTACCTTCGAGATACTAAAATGGAAGCCTAAAAATAAAATGCCCACCCCATCACACATATCTTCCCCATGGGACCAATATGAGGGGCCTACTGTCCATCCATTCTTGACTTGAGCAATTTCAAACCTAGGCTTTAACCTGGTGTCCTGTAGGAAGTAGAAATCATATGGCAAAGTGTTTGGCAAACCCAGAGTGGAGAGTTGTTTCCTAAAAGACTTGATACTGCGTACATTCAGTGAGCAGCATCACAGCTGAGTGGGGCAATGCACAAAGGTTAAGGAAAAACAAACCTAAGAAAAAAAGCCCATTAGGGAAGAAAGTTTAAGAGGACCCCCAGAAAAATCACCTATGTGGAAACTGAGCTCCCTGATTCTGCCTTACTTGTGATGTTTCTTTTCCTGATTCCAAGAAAATTCCATTTTCGAGGAGAATGCCCTGGAGGAGTCTGAGTTGGCATTTTCTCTTTCGTTATCTCCCTATTGTCTCCTCTTTGCCAGGGCTTGAAACTTTTTCTGGTTAGAATTGTCTTGGTGGGTGTGAGAGAGTCTGATTTTTGTTTCCCTTTTCCCCATTCTAGATAAGGGGGCCGGGATAAAGGGTTCCTCCACTCGGGGAGGCATCACCTCATGCTGAACAGCCACTGAAGTTCATGGAGAGACTTCCTGACTTTGGAAACCTCCTGGGGTGACATCATGCTCTGGCTGGGAAGCGATAATGAGGGAGGATGGTACAGTTATGTATAAGTCTACTGAGTCCTGAGGGTCTATGGGGAGAGAAGCTCCAGCAGGGGCAGGAAAAGTTGCAAGGAAAGAGACCTCCTCCTGTCTTTGGAGTGCTTGGGCCTGGGATTCAGCAATCAAATTAGTATGGTCCCGAGGGACTCGGTTTACCCTATTGTGCTCAGCCCATGAGCACTGAGGGTAAGTGTGACCTTGTTCATCACATAGGTTGCATAAGCTGGGATTGGGGCAACCAAGGCTCACATGGCCATAGGACAAACATAGGGTGCACCTGGGTTGGTCACATTAACTAGGATGGGTTCTGGATCCACATTTATGGCACGTGCTTGGCTGTCCCAGGTAAAAACAAATGCCTCTATCCCTCCCAATGTAGAAACTATTGGGAAGGTGTACATTAGAAACATGGAAACATAGAATTTGACGGCAGATAAGGACCGCTTGGCTCACCCAGTCTGCCCATTTCCCTACCTACTGGATAAGCTGCAGATCCTAGTTAAGCAGCAGCCTACTTCTTCTTACCCCAACCCCCCAGAATTGCCTTATGATTGTCCCATGCATGCTTGAATTCCACCACTGTTTTTGACTCCACAACCTCCTCCGGAAGGCCGTTCCATGCATCTACAACCTTCTCTGTGAAAAAATACTTTCTTAAATTACCTCTGAGCCACCCCTCCGTCTTCAAATTGTGCCTTCTTGTTCTTGCACACCTCTTTTTGAAAGATGCTACCCTCTTGGACTTTGTTGATTCCCTTGAGGTACTTGAAAGTTTCTATCATGTCCCCTCTCCTCCTTTCCTCGAGGCTATACATATTAAGCTCCTTAAGTCTCTCTTCATATGTCTTCGGTGCAGACCCTGCACCATTTTAGTTGCCCTCCTCTGGACAGCTTCCATCCTGTCTATGTCTTTGCGAGATTGGGTCTCCAGAACTGCACACAGTACTCCAGATAGGGTCTCACCAGCTGTCTGTACAGAGGGATAACAACTTCCCGTTTTCTACTGGTGATGCCTCTCCCTATGCATCCCAGTATCCCCACAGCCCTCCTTGCTGCCCTCTCACATTGCTTGCCCACCTTTAGGTCATCTGATATGACTACCCCCAGGTCCCTTTCCATTTTTGTTGTTGTTAGTATCTCACCCCCCATTGTGTACTCTTCCCCTGGGTTTTTGTTTCCCAGGTGCATTACCTAAAAATTACCTTGTTCAGTTTGTCTTAGGGAAAGGGAAAGGGAGCATTGTTTAACAAGGAGTAGCACACTAAGCCAAAGCTTGTTTCCAGATGCAACCTGGGAGCACAAGGAAGTTAAGTGACTTGCTCAGGATCACACAGTATGCACCTAGGTGGTGGTGGGATTCAAACCTTGGTCTCCAGATCTGCAGCTGAGAGACTTAACCCACTGCTGTATACTGCCTCTTAGTTGGACCTTAATTGTTCACCCTCCTGTCCAGACTAAATCTTCATCCAGAATGGGGCAAGGGGTACCTAAGCTTTCACAGCATTGCTTAAGCCATTACTGGATATCATTAATATTCACCCCCTCACTCCTGAAAAGCAAAGTGATAATTTTTACCAATGGTTTTGTGAGAGGGATCAGCATGAAAGGTGCCCACAAAGTTGAACTTTTAACCTGCTCATACTGAAGCCAGAACTTCTCAAGAGTGCTTACATTTTTAAAACTAATGTCATATGTTAACTATCCTTTAATATGAATAAATGTGAAAAGTTCAAAGTGGCTAATCCCCAAGGTGTCCTTCAACATATTATGGAGCACAGTCTTTTGGGAGGGAGCAGTGGAGGCTTCTTCGGTATATCTCAGACAGACTGCATTCTGCCATTGTGCAGACTCCCCCACAGCTTTAAAAAGATCACTCATTTTAAAGTTAGCATGTTTATCTTGTCTAGAGGAGTGAAAAGGAATGTGATTACTCAGGTTTTAATTAGGCAGTCTCGTTGGAGCCCATAATGTCAATAGGAGGTGCAGATTGTTCACTGTTGACCTCACTAGCGGCTGGTGGAGCTTGTGGTGTTGATTGATGTTTTGTTCCTGGTGCAGAATCCTGATCGGAAGGAAACAAACTGATCCTAGAGTCTCAGGGAGCTGTATCCATAATTTCAGCTGCTGAAATTGGTCCCGGAGAAGACCACTGCATTCCGTTCACCAGTTGCTGCCAGCCGGCAGCTCATAGTGCAGCTTCAGGGACTAAGCCTCATCGATTCCAGCAGAAGTCCTAGTTGTAGGTTGCAAGGGAAGCTGAGACCTCGCTGGGTTATCCTGTGAGGTATGGGTGGCAGGAACATCAGCAGGCAGCTCCTCATGAATAACTTGACCATCAGAGGAATCAGCTTCAGGTATCTCATCTTGAGATGCAGTGTCATCCTGGATTAGTTTTAAGATGAATTGCTTGTGTTGTAAAAACATTTATCACAAATAGGGTTCAGAAATCGTTTCTTGGCCTGTATCAGGTTGTGAGCCAGCAGCTGAATTAAAGTCCAAACCTGGTGCAAATTCTGCAGAGGTACTTTGATCAGAGTCAGGATGTTGTAAGCCTTCTGAGGTCTTTTGTTGCCTTATGGAGTCGAGTTTAGATAAATCCTTAGTTTTAGAACTTGGAGATCTAGAATCTGAAGTTAGAGCAGCAGTTTCACCTCCACTTCCTTCATCTTGAGAGTCAGCCATCTTGGTCAGCAGGACAAGAGTTCCCCTTCCTGACTGAGTAGGGGAATTTCCCCGGTGCCCTGGTAAAATTTCCTCCCATTCAGTAAAAATACCACCAACAGCTTAATCTGGTTCAAGGTCAATTAACATTCATTTGTATTCCCCTCTCACTGGGTCGTGCCTGAAAATAGGCAAGAATCTGTCTACTGCACTTATCCGGTCAACAAAAACAAAATAAATAATAAATAATAAATGAAGCTTATAAAGAAACTGTTTTTAGTAGATGCTGCAAATCAAAGTTCAGAAATATGGGTGGCAGGAACCAAAACTCTACCCTCTTTCTCTACAATGATGCACCTTATGTTTAAATGTCTCCTGGTCTGACTATCTTGACCCAAACTGTAAAGTACCTTAGCTACCACCATGTATAGTCCGTCTTATTTTGCACCATTTTTCTGTACATTAATATCTGTCTGTTTTTTTCTTGCCATTATGTTCCCCATGGTTTTCCCCCAGGTCGCATCTGGAAACGAGCGGCTAGTCGCTCAGTATGCCTGCCAGTATGCCTGGTTAAACTCTTAAATAAATAAATAAAATGCAGGGGAAACCACAGGAGGAATATTGGCTGAATTTGCTGATGCATTTGAGGAGTTGGGATGCTTAGAAGGTGAATATCACATTAAAATAGATATAACAGTCAGCCTGTGATCCATCCCCCTAAGAAAATATCTTTCACATTACAAGATAAAATGGAAATTGAGGTAGACAACATGGAAATATTAGGGTTATTGAGATGGTGGAGAAACCCACGAACTGGGTCAACTCAATGATGGTTGTAGAAAAACCAAACAAAGTACAAATTTGTATAGATCCCAGAGATCTTAATAGAGCAATTAAAAGTGAACATTAACCAATGAAAACAGCTGAAGAGGTTGCAGCCAAGATAGAAGGGGCCAAAGTATTCGTTATTAGATGCTGGGCATGCCTTCTTGCAGATTAAACTGGATGGGCCTAGCTCTGATCTAATGACTTTTAATACACCTTTTGGGAAGTATAAGCACAAGCGTCTCCCCTTTGGGATTTGTTCAGCACCAGAAGTCTTCCAAAAAAAAATGTTGCACATTTCTGAAGGACTCAAGGGCGCAAAGGTCATTATGAATGACATCCTATTATGGGGAGCCAATGTACAAGAGCACAATGAAAGGTTATGGCATGTTCTACAAAGAGCCAGAGAGAAGTATTTGTCTGTGAATCTAATGAAATCCAAAATCAAAATGTCAGAGGTTCAATATATTGGACACAGGTTAAGTAAAAATGTGTTGTTGGCAGACCCCAACAAAATTAAAGCAATTATCCAGATGCCTGTTTCCCGAAATAATACTGACTTACAGAGATTTATGGGTGTGGTAAACTACCTGGCAAAATTTATTCCAAATCTATCAACTGTAAGCCATTGAGAAAGTTACTAGAGAAAGAAACAATATGGCACTGGAGGAGTGACCCCAACAGGCCTTTCAAGAACTGAAAACAGTTGTTACTAACCCCCCTCAGTGTGGGCCTACTATGATATAATGAAACCTGTTGAATTATCTGTTGAGGAAATCCTATGAAGGGCTGAGTGCCTGTCTGCTGCAGGAAGTCAGGCCTGTTGCTTTTACTTCCAGATCACTTAAAAAAACTGAGATAAATTATGCACAAATTGACAAAGAAATGCTAGCTATTATGTTTAGTTGTTCAAAGTTCAACCAATATATTTATGGCTGACCCTGGCTCCATGTTGAATCAGAACACAAGTCCCTAGAAAGCCTTTTCAAAATAACACTGGCCACAGCCCAACTGAGAATTCAACACATGATGCTAAAACTGCAAAGGTATGATTTGTGAGTACAGTACAAAGCAGGTAAAGAACTTCATATAGCAGATGCCCTGAGTAGGGCTGTGGGAGAAAATTATGTGCCAAAAACTGAATTAGATGAATATGAGGTTCACACGGTGAACTATATGCCAATCAGTGATAAAAAACTGAAATTGTTTCAGCGAGAGATGGATAATGATTCAGTACTGGTCAAGTTGAGAGACAGTGCTTTGAATGGATGGCCCCATGAGAAAACATCAGCGCACCCCAAGATAAGCCAGTACTGGCATTTCAGAGATGAAATCTCAATAGAAAGTAGACTTTTGCAGAAGGGGGAGAGACTGATAGTCCCCACGTCACTGAGATCAGACATATTAATTAGATTACACAGCAGCAACTTGGGCATTGAAAAATGCAGGTTCAGGGCCACAGATCTTTTATTCTGGCAAGGTGTGAACAGTCAGATCAGTGACATGGTGGCCAAGTGTGGCATTAGCCATAAATTCAGGAAAGCACAAACTAGAGAACCGATGTAGCCACATGAGATACCAGACAAACCTTGGCAAAAGGCTGGGGCTGACCTATTTGAATCTGAAAGGGAAAATTATCTGGCAATGGTTGAGTACTACTCCAAATACATTGAGATACTCAAGTTGCAAAATACACGAAGTGAAATGGTGATTAACCATATTAAATCACAATGTGCAAGACATGGTATTCCAGAAATGCCTGTAACAGATAATGGCCTGCAATTTGCCTGTATTGAATTCAGAGACTTCCAACAAAGGTATGAGTTTAAACATGTAATGTCTTCACCAAGATACCCCCAGAGTAATGGCATGATAGAACAAGCCATTCAAACAATAAAGATACTGTTAAAGAAAGCACAAGTGGACCATCAAGACCCTTACTTAGCACTTTGGAATTGAGAAATACCCCAATGGAGGAGCTAGGGTCTCCTGCACAGCTGCTTATGGGCTGCAGAACCAGAACTTTAATGCCTACCAGATATGAGCTACTTAAACCAAAAGTACCAGAAGTTGAGATGTGAGCTACGTTATGAAGGGCTCAAGAAAACCAAAAATCTTATTACAATTTGCACGCCCTACTACTCCCAGCCTTACAGTCGGGACAGCCTGTTTACCTGTGAACACTTGAGTATACCTGGACTCCCGCAGTTGTGGAACACCATACTGAAGAGCCACATTCCTATGCAGTCCAAGCAAATGGGGAAATTGTATCGCAGAAACAGGAGAGACCTTTTTTTAACCCCTGAGCCTCGCAGCTCCAGTGGCCCACAAAACTCACACATCTGAGCAGAGGAGGAGGGAAGTGAGTAGGATGACAGTATGGAGGACAATGGGATCCCCAAGGTGCCTGCAATGGAGGTCCCTTCACAAGTGATGCCGGGGCAGTCACAGTGTGAGACTGTGGTGTTGGCCCTGTTGGGACAAAGTGACTGGCACCAGCTCCAGACCGAGAATCAACCATGTCAGTAGATGGGAGATCCGAAGGCCAGCCTGGCATCATGACTGCAGATTCACAAAAACCTTGAGCTACATAGAACTTTAAATATTTTTCTTTGGGGGGAGTTCAATTGAGAAGGGAGATATAAGGAAGTTAATTAGCAAATGTGATTTGCATATGTTTTATTAATGCACATGCGCTGACATGTTTATACAAACCCTTACTTGGTGGGCAGAAGCCTGCGTTTTCTGCAATTGTTTCAAGTGTGTGTTTTATACAGTAAACTTACCAGCTTACTCCGCGTTGGTGTCTGCATGATTATTACAAGATCCAGTATTGAGTCATCCCTTGTGGCCCTTTGACATACTATAACAGTTAACATGTCATAACCAAGTCCAGAAATAACCTACTCTGCTTGTACATAGCTGTTACCTCTTCCCAAGGTTGTTGCTTTCCTGATCACATCATGAAACAGATATACAGAAGTCATTAACAGAAAACTTAGCTTTCTGCTGATAGAAGTTTAAGATCTGAAGTTTAAGATCTTGGGTCTCTTTCTGGTAGCGTGGTCTGTAGAATGGTTTGTCTCTGATTGTACCATATTTTTCATTAGATACTTTTAGTCAAAGTGTTTCATTTGGTTTAACAAAATGGGTTGCCAAAATAAATGACAGCCTTTGTTGTGTAGGAGCTCCTGATCAACTGAAAGTATGGTGCCAGTTGGAGACAACAGAAAAAGGAGGTCAGAGAGAGAGAGAGTGAGGGTCCCTGGGAGGAAGGTTGGCACAAAAAGAGGTGGGGCTGAAACAAAGACAGGGATTGGTAGAGGGTTAGAAGGTAATCCCACCAAAAGGAGGGTATAAAAGGGAAAGGGAGAACAGGATCTCTCTTCTTTTCTTGCTAAGCAAGTTGGATACACTGCTAGCACTTTGGTCGGCAATCAGAAGACTTGAATCAAGAAAGATCTAGCGGCAGGTATGACTACAAGAAGGCAACAATCGCAGAAGAGGTCTGAAGCACCAGGAATAGGACCTAAGAAGGATCCAGTACAGCAGGCAATGTCAATGAAGAGAGAAGTTAAGGCAATGTCTGGGGCAGCTCAAGGGAAGGAGGAACCACTGAAGAAGATGTCCCATAATAGGAAGACTCCAGGAGGGGACAATGGCAATGGGCCAAGATGACCACCTGGACAAGAGGCCAAGACAGCAGTCAGAGCTCAGAGCAAGAATGACACAGTTTAGCTTATGTTACAAGGGAGTTTGAGGGAGTACATAGAGGTGATTATTGTGGCAGCAGGGGAGAATAGTTTTGGGGAGCTGCAGAAGGTATTATAGGAGTTCAAAGAAAAAGGAGGAGAGAGGTAAGAGGAGAGTCAGGAAGGGAGGATGGGAGGGGATTGGGTACAAAAGAAAGAGGATGAGGGCACACCAGAGGTTACATTAGGAGATCACATGCCATTAGTTTTGAAGGAAAGATCTGGAAAAGGGAGTACATGAACATTTTTTCATTGGTAGACAAGGAGGCAGAAAAGAAATACGAGAATGAGGGGACAGGTAAGACAGAGACGGTGGGGGCATTAGTGATATTGGGGAGGATGCAGTAAGACAAGAATTTTAAGGGTAAGACCATGGAGTCATGGTTGACAAGTTTCAATTATTTTAGTGCCATCTTGCTACAGAAGCAACAGGAGTTGGTTATCTCACTATTAGCCTATTTGCTTATAGTGCATAATATATATAAGATGCCAGGTGGATGTGAGTTATTGCAGTACAATAAGAAGTTACAGCAGAGGATGGCATCCCACGTGGATGTGCAGTGGGATACTAGGCACCAGGACATTTGGTTTGAGACCATGATGGTTCAGACATTGGGGGGAGAAGGGAATAAGGTGGAATTGGGGAATCAGCAGACATTTTGCCAGGGATATAACAGTGCACAGTGTACTTGAGCAAATTGTAGATTTAGGCATGCATGTTCAAAATGTGTGGGGCCACGTCTGGTTTCTCAATGCGGGAGTGAAGGGACAGGTTTCAGGGGTACCCCTTCTGAGGCAGCCCTTTCACTGGGATGGGTCAGAGGGAGAGTGCAAGGGGCTTTAGCTTTGGAGAGAATTTGGAGTGGGTATTGGAGGGAAGTGAAGGGCAGTGACAAGAGGGAGGGAGATGGGGCTTGGAATGGTGAAGACACTAATTAAAAAGGAAGTGTTGAGGGTGTGGTTAGAAGGGAACCTGGACAAGAAGACAGCCAGGATGTTGAGGGATAGGTTCACAGAGTGGTTTAGTCTACAGTTTGAGGGTCACAGGAGATCAAATTTGGCATGGATTTTTTTGCCCATAAAAGGAAAGGAGGTGGTGGAGAAGATAAGGAAGACGGTAGAGGCAGGAAAGATGGAAGGCCCATTCATGGGCGTCCTTTCACAGAATTCATGGTATCACCATTGGGTCTGGTTCAGAAGAAACAGCCCGATGAATACTGATTTATCCACCACTTGTCATATCCAGAGGGAGAATCAGTCAATGACTCTATTGGCAAGGAACAGAGTGCAGTGTCCTATGTGACATTGGAACAGGCTGTGGAGTTAATTCAGGCATTGGATGAGGCATGGTTGGCAAAGACCAATACAGAGTCAGCATTCAGACTGCTCTCCTTTCGACCAGAAGATTGGGAGCTATTGGGTTTTAAGTTCAATGAGGGTTATTATTTTGATAAGGCTATGTCAATGGTCTGTTTGGTGGCATGCGCCAGCTTTGAAATGTTCAGTAAATGGTTTCAGTGGTCATTTGTGGAGCAATACAGACATAGGGCAGTGGTTCACTATTTGGATGACTTTCTGTTTATAGGACAAAGGGAGGAAGGGACCACCATTATGTTACGGAGCTTCTGGGAGTTGTGTGACAGAGTGGGGTTCCCTTCAGCAAAAGAAAAGATAGAGGGTCTGGCCCTCAGGAAAGAGTTTTTAGGGAAAGAAGTGGACACAGTGGAGGTTTCATTCAGGTTTCCAGACAGTAAGGTGCAGAAGCTATGGGAGTATGGGAGTTAATAGAAAAGATGAAAGGGAAGTGAATGCTGTCATCTTTGGGTGGTGTAGCAGCTATTGGGACACTTGAATTTTGCAAGTAGGGCAGTGGTCGCAGGCAGATCCTTTACATGATGGAAGGCTAGGACAACTAAGGCGGCATGGAGTTCAAGTTCAAGTTTATTGCAGGAAAGACTCAGTTGAGCAAGCTCATTCACAAGGAGGTCCTGAGGCACATACACATACAGTTTGCAATTACATAGACAGGAGATATAAAATGTAGAACAACAAAGAAAAAATATATAATACAAGAGGTATACACAATAGAAGTCCTTATGCTATATATGCAGTACATTCCAGCTTTAACTTTGCCCTAAATTATGCAACACATTTCAGCTTAGTAAGTAGAGGGCCAGTTGGTACCTAGGAAGTTGACTTGGCGTTGGGGGGCCTAGTAGCACCTACATATGTCTTTTAATTTAGAGATAGCTAGTGTTTTGTAGGAGTTAATTGATACAATGCTGGTTAGCTTCAGCATGGCTTTTAGATGGTTCCAAATGTTTGGGAGGGCATATGAAACAGCTCTTTGGCCAGCTGTGGTACGTGTCCTGGGAACATCTAGTAGGATAAGTTCAAGTTCAAGTTCAAGTTTATTGCAGGAAAACTCCATTGAGCAAGCTCATTCACAAGGAGGTCCTGTGACATAAACACTTAAAGTACAAACACAGATAGGTAATAACAGTATATACATGAAATACACGTTACATGATACAGGCTGGATATACATACAAGGGTACCACATAGGGTGACCGCAGGTGGTAAACATTGATATGAGACAGGGAAGCAACTTATAGGTCGCATACTGATAAATGAAACATGATGACTGGTGTGATTTGATTTCAAATCAAATCAAATCAAATATACAATATTTTGGCAGCTAGAACAAACAACAGTCTACAACTGATATGGGAGGGAGGAGAGTTTGATAGAGTAGCAGTGGGCGTAATCAAAGATAAAGCCAGGAGTAGAAGGGGAGAGGAAAGCAGTTAATATGACAAATCAATTATACCTTACCAGTGGATAAATATGGCACACATGGGGAAGGAAGAGACTTAATGACAGTTACAGGTGTCTTTTATTTTGGCTGAACTTAGCGATTTGTAGAAGTTTATTGAAACTGTGCTAGTTAGTTTCAGTACGGTTTGTAATTGGTTCCAAATGGAGGGAAGGGCATATGCAATATCACGTTTACCAAAGGAAGTCCGCATCCTTGGTATGTCAAGCATAATAAGGTCAGATTTCCTTAGGGAGGAGGCTACATCACTGGGTAGACATAACAAAGGGAATGAGGGAGGACCTAGAAGTATAGGAGGAATGTTTGCGGCAGTATAATGGGGTCACTTTCTGGCAGGAAGAGTGGATTTTAACATGTATTTGGAGCCCTACACTGTTGCAGCAAGCACCTTTGCCATGGGCGTGTACTTCGGTGGGAAGTGGATATCAGAGCAATGACCAGAGAAGTAGAAAGCAATGGGGTTGATGCAGGACATTACGATTCTGGAGATCTTCCCGATATTGGTGGCAGTGGTAATTTGGGGACACCGCTTCTTGAATCAGCGGGTAGTATTCTGGTGTTATAATAAGGCAGTTATGGAGGTTTGAACAGGCTAACAGCCACAACAAAGACAGTACTGAGGGTGCATAGACAGCTGGAATTGCAAGGGTTGAGGCTGAACATGTCATTTTGAGCTAAAAACATTGAGGGGGTAAAGAATGCGGTGGCAGACAACCTTTCCTGTCTTCAGTTGGACAGGTTCTGTTGCATCAGACTGGGGGCAGAAGTCAGGAGAATGGTGATGCCGTCTCATTCATGGGAGATTGGCTGGAAAGAGCCCAGTTGTTGTTCAGGAGCTTTTGGTCTGCAGGGACACTAAGGGCATATGAGGGATCTTGAAGGGTATTCCAAGAATTCAGAGAAATTCAGACCAAATCACATAGCACTCAAGGACTGTAGTTTAGATATTGAAAAATTTCACAAAACTCCAAGTTGTTGCAAAATAAGTTTTCACTTAATTGTAGGAACATCCAACATCTAAGTGTAGACACATGTACTAACAGCCTCCAAATGAACTCTCCAGCATGTCAACCAAGGTGTGATCTTCATCATGGGGTGGAGTTAGAATGGTCAAATCCTCACTTAAATACATAGAGATCAAGTAGCACTTTGGTGCCCCTTGTGACCTCTTTTGCTTCTTACTAAAATACAAGTGGCCCTAGGAGGATTCGAGCAAGACACCTACTGAAATTCAAATAACTATTCAAATGCAGAAAAATTCAAGAAATGTAAACAAAATGCAAACATAAAGGTAAACTGATATCAGTCATTATTCAGATTGATCAAATCCCCAGCCTTTACATCAATTTCTGCATCAATTATGTTATTTTATAAACTGCCAGTGTTTCAATATCTTTGGCTGTCTGTTTTAACACATGTCCATACTTTATTCATTTTATTTGCAGATCTTAGTTATGCTAACAGTTGATCATTTTTTATAATGTATTGTGATTTTTCATATTCAATTTTTAGTCTGGACATAGAACTAGGGCACAGACAGATATTAACAAATGCGATGACAATTAAGTGACTAAAGGCACCAATAATTGTATTTAAGTGTCTATTAATGCAGTATGTAGCTTTGACATGATAGGGTCAAAGATGCTGCAATTATGTAAAAAGAATTGACCGCTTCCATGACTTTCCTATCCATCTTCCAGGTACAGGGGATCAACCAGTTCACAATGTATGTAATCCATCCAGTTTGAGCTAGAAGAGAATAGATAGAAAAAGTTAGAAAAAAGGAGCATCGATATATCCTATTAATCAATTCACAACTCACAATATCTTATAAATCTTGCATTCTCACTATCACTTTTTTGCACCTACGTAGCTTAGGGAATTTCCATCCAGGCCTGTAACGTGTTCCTGCTGGACAGGAATATAAATAATCTTTCTTTTTCTTCTATGGTTTGTATATGACATCCATGCACATCCTACTTCTGTGGGAATTGTATATATATATATATATCTTGTTCGGGTTGTGTTATGTATATCTTTCTTGTACATGTGCCTTGGAACATAAATATTCTGCTCCTATCATTATTGTAAACATTTTGTTTCTTTGTATTATGTATATTTATATGTAACTGTACAATTGTCACTGCCAACAGCAGGTCCACCTTGTAAATGAGCTTGCTCAATGGTGTTCGCCTGGATAAAAATTTGATTGATTGATTGATTGATTGAAAAATGGCAAAATATCCCAGTCTAAGTTCAGACATATAGGTTGCAGGGTATCCTCCAAGGTGAAGATCCAGTAGCTTTCTCTCTGCACCAATCTTTTAAGTCTGTTATGTCCCCCTTAGATTCCTACCAACCAATTCTAATGCCATGAAGAGGATCCCCTCAGGTTTATTGTCATGTCTTCCCCTTTAGTGTCTTCCTAATGAGGCATTGACAAGACCTGTCCTGATGTTTCTGATATGTTACTGTATATGTTTGCTTAGTGGCCTTATTATACGTCCCATGTATAACAGGTTACAAGTGCACCAGACAGCATACACCATATATAAGCTACTGAAATTTAGAAAATGTCTAATCTCTACCCTCTTATTGTATCAATCCAACTGAAAACTGTTTTCCTTGTTTACAAAATTCACAGACATTGTATCTATTGCATTTGTGCATGCCTTGTGGCATGGGTGGTAGCCAATTGCTTGTAAATGGATCCATCTTCAGTGGTTTAAATCTACAACACACTAATCTGCCCCATAGATTTTCTGCCTTTGAAAAGGTAATAATGGGTTGGCCATCTAATTCTTTAGCCAAAATGGTATCATTGAGTAGAATGGGCCTAAATTTCCTGATTGTAGCTTCTATTTGACCTGCCGCTTTATTGAATTGTGTAACACAATTAATGGCCTGTTTCATTAATTCAGTTTGGTTCATATCAGGGGTTTAATTTTTCAGCTTCAGAAGGGATTTTCTGTCCTATCCTTTTGTTCTCTCTAGCGCAGTTCTAAGGGTCTTTTTATCATAGCCTCTGTCTAAAAATCTGTTGATGAGATCCTAGAACGTGGCCATATAGTCTTCCTCTCTAGAGCAATTACTATGGATCCACAAGAACTGTCCATATGGGATAGATCAAATCAGTGCGTGTGGGTGTGAGTTGTCTGCTCACACCAGGGTATTGGTGGCTGTGGGTTTTCTAAACCCTTTTGATTGAACATTTGAATTGTCATCTACAAACAATGTTGAAAAAAAAGATTGTTCATACAGTGAGTACATTTTAGATTTATCTAATTTTCATTCATCCATTTCATGAAGTTTGTGACCTCTTCCTCGGGTCTCTCCCATACACATAGCACATCATCTATAAAACTGTGCCACTTTTTGATATATGTAGGGTATGGATTGGATGTTGCTGACATCATGGTATTTTTTTGCAGAGTGTGAAGAAGAGGTTAGCATAACTTGGAGCCATTGCTGCTCCAATAGCAGCTCCTTGTAGCTGCAGAAAAAAATCACCTCCATATTAGAATAAATTATGGCAGATAAACTGTAACACTTCAGGGATGATGTCTATGGGAACATTCTCACTTTGTGGGTGATCTTTCAGAAATTTCGAGCATGCATGGATACCTTGTTCATGTTGTATACTAGTATACAAAGATTCCACATCAATTCATACCCACAGGCATTTCAGGTTCCACCTAAAGTCCTATAATGTATCCAGGACATCAATAGTGTCCCTCAAATAAGACCCTATGTAGGACAGACAGTTTTTCAAAAAGAAGTTAATAAATGTATTAAGATTATCTATCATAGAGCCCATCCCTAAAACAAAAGGAAGGCCTGGGGGGATTCAAGTCTTTTGTTAATCTTGGGCAATATATAGAACATTGGGGTTACAGATATATTGTTTCATAAATATTTAAATTCATCATCTGTAATATATCTATTTTCCTCCCCCATTCTAAAGACATAAGTAGCTCTCTTCTGTATTCAACCATCTGGTCACCCTGTAGATGTTTCATAATTAGACCTGTCATTCAGTAGGTCATGGACACATTTAATATAATTTTCTGTGTCCATTACCATCATATTGCCCCCCCCCCCCGTCTACCATCAATATTGTAATATATTCCATACTAGACAGTTCTTTTATAGCCTTCCTCTCATTAACAGTTAAGTTATGAGGGGGAGGGGTGTGTATTTAAAAAAAAATATGATCTCTTTCACTAAGGACTACAGTTTCAAACCTTCTAATAAGGGTGTTTGTAGTGTTGGGACAGAATTGTGATGGGGTTTTCAATAACATTTTCATTTTTTTTTTAGATTAACAATCATGTTGTCAGCAGTTTAAATTCATGTTCCATTCTGTCCACTTCATTGGATTCAGAGTAATTCCCTTCCTTTTTGTAACAATATTTCTAAGGCAGTGATGTTTTCTGTATCTAAATCAATTACAGTACTTCTGTATCATTAACATCCAACATGAAGTACCTGCACTCACGTCTGTTCCACATAACCCTACCAAAAAATCAACATACCCACATCAACAGTTTTCTTCCTCACCCCCAAATCATAATCAACTTCTCTCCCCTTAGTGGACTGCCTTTTTCTGGCATGAAATTCACACAATCTTATTTTCCTAAAGAGTTAATATAACTCCACCTGTGTGGAAAAATGTTTTGTCTCTGTACCTGGAGCAAAGATTAAACCCTTCTCCAGCACTTTCATTTGATCTTCTTCAGACAATATTACCTTTGATAGATTAACTACTTTCAGGTTATCTTGATGTTGCTCATGAACTGCCTGTCTTGACCTTCCTTTTCTAACCCTCCTGGTCTGCCATTTTTTCTTGGCTATTTTCTGTTTTTTAGCAGACTTTTATTCTGTCCAGCTGAGGTTGTGCCTAAAAAAGGCCCTCTAGTGGTTCCAGAGATTGAAGTGCCCTCCCCAGTGTCAGTATTAGTTTGTATGTTAACTCTTTTGCCATTGTTTCTTGAAGTGAATGACCTCAGCTTGTTGATATAGTTCATCTGGGCCAGGATATGATGTTTCCAGTTTCATAATTGTCACTGTCCCTCTCAAGTTTCAAATGTTTTCTTTTGATTAGCTCCTGCTCATTTCTTTCTAATTTGCATTTTAGATGGTCAGACAGGCCTTAAGATTCTGTTGCTGGAGTGGACTTATTAAGAGTTCAGAGAGTGGGCCACAATGGAGACAAGTGGGATGGCAAAAGAGGTGCAAGTGATGAGATTCATTGTGCAGTAGTGGGAGAAGAGGGTACCGCACTCCACCATGGGGATCCACTTAGTGGCATTGGTTTTGATTTGCAGTTTAAGAGGCTGGAGAGAGCCTTACAAGGCACACATGGTCAGGAGGATGAGGCAAGGTTGGCAGAGGATAAAGAGGAGAAGCCAGGATGAAAGATGCCCGATATCAGATAGTTTACTTGGCAGGTTAGTGGGGCATTGGGGAGTATATTCCAGTCACATTACAAGGCACATCTTTTTGCAGCAGTCTTTTTAGTAATGTTTCAGAATGCATTTTGAATTAGTGAGGTGGTGGCCCTGAATAAGCAGAGTAAAGAAAGAGGACTGTGCTGGGAAGAGCTGCATTTGTTTTGATGATAGAATAGAGCTGTGGCTGAGTAGATCCAAGATGGATCAGGTGGGGCATGGGGCAATGGTGGTGATAAGGAGACAAGTAATGGGGCAGGTGTGCCCCATACGAGCTATGGGAGTATTCAGGGTGGTCAGACCACTGGTGGAGATGGGGGCACTGTTGTTTATACACACTAATGCAGACCCAGTTACCAGCCATCAGTTGATGGTGGTGTTGAAGAAGAGTTTGGAATTTTTGGGAGAGGACCTGTTTGGGGTTCTCATCCCATTTGTTAATAATAAAGGAAGCTTCAGAGGAGGCAGCCGGGGAGGGGGGGGGGTCAGCAACAGCGATAAAGAAGGTGGGAAAGTGAATGTCTGATTGCTATAAAACACAAATCAGGGAGTTAATGAAATATTCACATTTTGTTTGTGTCCCCCCAGATTCAGTTAGGAGGAGGAATGTATGGACGTGTGGCTACTTTTTCTTTTATTGGGTGGAGAGGAGAGCAGTGGTGAGGCCCAGGGGGTGGGAGACAACTCTGAATGTATGTGGGGGTGGCCAAGGTAATTTGGAAGGGCATTTGGGGCATGTGTTGGGCCCAGCTATTACTGCTATTGGAGGAGCTGAAATTGAAGCTTCCAAAGCTGGATTTGTTCATTATACATCTGGGGGGAAATGATATGGGTGAAAGGCTATGGCTGGACATTTTGTGAGAGATAAAAGGGGATTTGAAGAAAATTAAGAGGTGGTAGCAGGATGTGGTGATTCAATGGTTGGAGATTGTGCCAAGTAGGACATGATGGTAGGAAAGGGACGCAAAGGCCATTGAAGAGGCTAGAAAGAGAGTGCAAGAGTGTGCGGGGCTATACCGGCTGGATGGGGTGCTCCTGACAGAAATAGGAAAAGGTGTTTTCAACTTAAAATTGGAGGGGGTTTTGAAAGAATGGGGTAGGGGAAGGCAGATGGGTGGAGCCCATTTTCCATTGCAATATCTTGAGATGGGCTAGTGGAAGAAAGAGGAAAATGGGTGAGGGGAAGATGCAGAATAAAAGTGTGCAGGGGTCCCAGGGGGTACTGGGTTCGAAAACCAGTACATGGACTGGGTGTGCTCCTAGATGTGTCGGCACCTTAGGGGTTTACACCCAGAAGGCTGATATTGGGCTTTGGGTATGCATTCAAATCCAGAATGGTGAGAAGAAAGTGATATATCATTCAACACATTCAAATTATGTAAATGATGTGTATGTTCATACAAAAGTATTGGTGGTGTAAAAGAAAGGATGTAATGGAATTGTTAATAAAAATGATGCTGACTGAGCACCCAAGCAAGGTTGTGTGTGAATTCTTTGGTAAAGGGATTCATGACAAAATGGGTTGCTGACAAAAATGACAGCCTATGTTGTCAGGGGCTGTTGAACAAATGGAAGTATGGTGCAAGTTTGAGACAACAGGATGAAGAGTAGGGGGAGGTGGAAGGGGGGGTGAGGAGGGATGGAAAAGAGAAAGTGAAGAATCTTGGCAGTAAGGTCAGAGAGAGAGAGGGAGGGACCCTGATAGGAAGGTTGGCATTAAAACGGGGTGGAGCTAAAACAAGGACAGGGATTGGTAGAGCGGTAGAAGGTAAGCCCACCAAAAGGGGGGATATAAAAGGCAAAGGGAGAACAGGATCTCCCTTCTTTTCTTGCTAAGTAAGTTGCCCTCCCTCCTACGCAATAAGTTCGCAACAAAGGGGGCAGTAGGTAGAGGGTATGGCATAGGTAACTTCTGATGGTGGACAGCATCGAGTGGCCAGGGATAGTGGAAAAGCTCAAAGAGGCTATGGCAGACTGCTGAAGGTGGACAGCAGTGGATGGCCAGGTATGGTTGATAGTTTGAGGAGGTTATGGCTATGGTGGGCTGCTGAAGGGAGCATCACTGGGTATCCAGGTATGGTCAATAATTCAGGGGCATGTAGAAAGAGGAAAAGGAGAGAGGGCGAGGTAGAAATAGATGCAGAATAAAATGATAAGGGGGGCCAGGGGGTACTGGGCTGAAAAACCATGACATGGGCTGGGTGTATACCTAAACGTGTTGGCACCTTTGGAATGGGATCCCATGACATCTCATGTTTCAGTAATATGCAAATTACTTCTGACGTATAGTACAATCTCTCCTACTTCTTTTGTATTTTTAATATTTTTTTGTAAAATTTGTAATTTTCCATCTCCACTTCCCCTTAGGTCACTTTTATCCCACCATATCACCATTATTTTTTTGTCCATTTCCTCCATATTGATCAGTGTCTCAAGGTCACCAAATCTGTTGCTTTGAATGCAAGCATTTCTACATACTGCACACTTTAAGTTGCCATACTGTTTCTTTTTCCTCCTCATCTTAGTCTCAACTGCTACACAATTTATTCTTGCACATCTCATTTTGGCATCAGTTTGTCCAGAATTAGTGTAAAGTTTTCCATCATGTACTCTCTTCCTTTCTCATTTGGTTTCTCTAACTTCCACAAGTAGAGAAGCGGTCCAGTTGCCCCCCCTATGGATCACTGGTGAGGCCACACCTCCAGTATTGTGTCCAGTTCTGTTGCCCACACATGAAAAAGGATAAGGACTATATAGGATCTATCCAAAGGTGTGCTTCAAATATAATATAGGGCCAACAGGATAAATCATATTAGTAAAATATCACATGCAGCAGTGTGTCACTCATGCACCCAGAAAGTAAAACATACTGGGAAGGATCTGCGCCACATACCTCACTGGAAATCATGCAACACAGTGGAGATTAAGACATACTCACTGGTATACCTCTTAAGTTTTTTTATTCCACAACAAACCAAAAAAGGGCATATTCATTATACAAATAGTTCGACGTTTCATGGTCTCGAACCGCTGATCACTACCTCAGGACTACAAATATGCCTCTCCACTGTGTTATATGGTCAATCCTATGAGGATCATCTGGCTAATCTGAACACATACTTGCTAGAGTCCTGAAGAGAGAGAGAGAGAACACAAGGTGGTCTCAACCCCTAGGCCTATTACAAGTGGGGTGCCTCAGGGCTCTGTGCTGGGTCCGGTACTGTTTGGGCTGTTCATATCGGACATCTCATATGGAGTTAGGAACAGGATCAGTCTGTTCGCAGATGATACCAAGAGGGGAGCAGTAGCTGATGATATAGATGAGTGGAAAGAGCTGCAGGGTGACCTAGCCATATTATTAGAGGAGTGGTTGATGAAATGGCAACTGGGTTTTAATGTGAATAAGTGTAAAGTTATGCACTTTGGAATGAAGAACCCAAGGAGGGAATACTGTTTGAGTGGGGTGAGACTGGGGGTCACTGAGGAAGAGAAGAATCTGGGTGTGATGGTAACTGAGAGCATGAACAACTCTTCACCAGTGCAGAAGGGCTGCAGCCAAGGCTAACAAGATGTTGGGGGTGTGTTGCAAGGGGAATCTTGTCCAGACATAAGGATGTTGTCCTGCATCTCTACAGATTCTTGGATAGGCTGCATTTAGAATACTGCATACAGTTCTGGCGACCATATCTAAAGAAGGATATCGGGCTACTAGAGGGGGTACAGTGTAGGGTGACAAAAATGATAGATGGAATGGAAGGCAAACCCAATGAGGACAGACTGAAGTATCTGAGTTTGTACACCCTGGAGGTGAGGAGGGACTGGGGAGATATGATAGAAATGTTCAAGTATATGAAGTGGATCATCAAAACTGGTACAGATGGGTTATTCCAGCTGAAGAATGGAAAGGATACCAGAGGGCATGGGCTAAGACTGGAGGGGGGGGTAAATTTAGGAGAGAGAAGAGGAGACATTATTTTATGGAAAGGGAGGTGTCAAAATGGAATACCCTACCAGAGGAGGTGGTATCAAGTGGGACAGTTGGCACTTTCAAAAGGGCATGGGACAGAGTATGGCGGTTATCTGGGTAAGTAGTATTGAGATATTGCCAGAAGTGAGGGGGGGTGGTGGGGCAGCTGTGATCTCATGGTGATAGCTGCACATTCAAGAAGGCTTGATAGACCATAAGGCCTATTTCTTCTGGCATATATGTATGCGTGTATGTATGTATGAATGATAGAAACCTTTAAATATCTGAGAGGATAAACTAGGTGGTGTCATAACCTATTTAAGCATAGTGAAGGATCAGCAACTTGGAGACACAAGTATAATCTTGTGAAGGATGGCGTATTCAGGAAGAATGAAAGGAAGTATATATTCATAAAAATTATGGTGGATAGATGTAACAATGTGATGACGGAAGTAGTAAACATCAAGATGGTGATGGTGACAAGTTTTAAGAGTGTGGGATACTATTACAGGTAAAGCAGATGGAAACTAAGCCAAGGAAGAGAGAGGAGAGAGGGGGTAGTGAGACTAATCTGCAATTAGCATATGGCCTATACATGACCAAGAGTAGGCAGGTGTGACTCAGGTATGAAAATGTGCAGACATGATGAACTGTAAGTCTTTTTCTTCTTATACCTATGTTTGTTTGTTTCTGAGGCAGCTTTATGAACATTGCTATTGAAAGTAAATCACTTGTTAAGTCTGAAAATCCCCAAATCTACCCTGCAGCTTATCAGTGGGTTCCTGGAAGGTCTGCACATTGCAGAAACAATCATCCTCAGGGATTTTAACATAGATTGGCTAAATTCCTCATTCCAAGTAAAAAGACTGGTTACTCAAACATCACTTTACACATATGTTCAAGAACCAATGAGATATGATCATGGTTCCAAGCATGGTACCCATACTGATTGGATTCTTACAGTTAGACCAGATAGAATTATACAAGCTGAAATTTTTTCAGATGCATTAAGTGATCAGAACCATATACCCAACCTGGAGTTGCATGTCAAGAAGGCCATTCCACAATACATCAGAATTCCAGCATGCAAAGCCTTGGACACATCAAATCTGTGCAGATAACTGGAAGAAATCAGTTAAGAAAGGCTAGTACATATTCCTGATATCAGATCTTACTGGTCTTGTTTTGCAACCTTGCCTGGCAATATACAGTAGCTTACAGGTTAGATTAATGAGCTGTGAGTGTGCTTGATACACCCAGCAGACCTGGGTTTGATTCCAACCACCTCCACTTGCATAATGTGTGATGCTCAGCAAGTCACTTAATCTCTCCAGTACTCCTGGGTCACCACTGAAAACAAGCATTGTACCTAGTGGGCCTTACCTGGTTACCAAATAATCAAAAATGTGTCTTCACAATCTACTTCCTATGAAGTTCACCAAAGTTGGAGGGGGCAATGCAGATTGGTTACTTTGGAATCAGGTAACTGCTTCACACAGTGAAACAAAGCTTGGTCTAAGTTCAGATTCTCTCATATGACTGAAACTAGGAAGCCTACAGATGCCTTAGCAATCTGGCTGTTAAAAATGACTCTGAAAGCGGCGTATTACATCAGATACTATGAGACTCACAATGAATCTACCAAAAACTTTTGATCAGAGATAAGTACCCTCTAACATACAAACATATGAACACATGAATCCACCAACAGAAAAAGACCACCCAGTCCATCAATGTTTGCCCGAGTGTGCAGCTAGCACCCTAGATTGCAGTTGCCCCAACCCCCTCCCCATCTATCATTCCCTATCCACAGACTCAACATCCGCCACCAAAATCCTCCCTCTTGCTTTGTCCCACTTCCTCTTAAAACTTCCTGCTGTCTTACAATATACCATCCTCTCTGGTAGAGCATTCCATTTAGATACCACCCTCTCTGTGAAGTATTGCCTCCTCATCTTCCTCCTAAACCTTCCGCCCTCCAATTTTAGTCTGTGCTCCCTTGTGTCCCTACCCCTCCTCAGTTTAAACACCCCTTCAGTGCTAGCTTTGTTTATCCCCCTCAAATACTTGAATGTTTCAATCATATCTCCCCTATCCCGCCACTCCTCCAGTGTGTACATATTCAGCTCATGCAGCCTGTTTTCATAGGCCTTGTCCTCCATCCCCTGTAACATTTTTGTTGCCCTCCATTGCACCTCTTCCAGTAAATTAATATCCCTCTTCAGATATGGCCACCAGTACTGCACACAGTACTCCAAGTGTGGTTTGAGCAAAGATCTGTAAAGGAGCAGGATCACCTCCCTATGCCTGGATGAGATATCCCTTGTGATACAGTCCAGCATCCTGTTCGCCTTAGCTGCTACTTTCCTGCATTGGGCAGAGTTGTTCATGCTCCCTGTTACCAACACCCTTATTCCCTATTGGGCAAAGATCATACTCAGACAGTTTCACGCTGTTATATGCAAGCAACTTAATCTCTGTTAACACAGCAGTAGCTATTACTCTGAACAAGCACTTAATAAACCTCAACATTTCTCTACAGTACTTAAAACATGCTTAGCAGATCTTTTCCATTCTCCCAGCTTGTAATGAGTGAAGTTGCAAAACTTTGCTTTCAAAATTCTTTGCAAAAATTCCAGTCATTTTGTAGTGTGAAGTGCCACTTTGTGTATTTCTTCACCGGACGAAGTGCTACTTTGCACAGAAAAATCCATGTGTAGAGGCACTTTGCCAACAAAAGTGCTGAAAATGTGCCACTCTTCATAGATTTTATTGGGCACAGTAACACTTCCTTGAGAACTAAATGCATTTTGTCTTTTTTTTGAAAACATTGCTAAAATGTGTCATTTTCTACCTCTGTGCACTCATCTGGCTCACCTTTCATCAATCAGAGATTTAAAATAATTTCAGTGACAGCATGCCACCATCTACCATCCACATCCCTCCCCATGCATAAGCCTAGCAAAGTTTCTTAGTAGTAGTGATTGTGCGCAAATAGCATTAAATACCCTTCCCTTAACCTTTGCCAAATCTGGTAACCACCCTCCTCCCTCCAACCTTTATGACACCCCAACCCATGAACACCAATGACAACACTTTTCTCTTCCCACTCAATAGCATCCAGTCTCCATCCCCCCAAGACAACAAAGTTACAAGCTATATCAGCATTATCTCAAATTATGCAGAAAACACCATTTAGAGGATCGATTGTGCTCTCTTCAGCTACTGCAATACATGAATGAATGATGATGTCTCCTTTATAAACATCTGACTGGCTGATAAGTTCCCAGTCAGGTGTTACTATAGGAGATCTCATCACTGAGTCATGTGTTGATTCCCTTGAGGTACCTGAAAGTTTCTATCATGTCCCTCCTCTCCTCGAGGGTCTACATATTAAGCTTCTTTAGTCTCTCTCATTGTATGGTTTCAGGTGCAGACCCTTCACCCTTTAGTTGCCCTCATCTGGACTGCCTCCATCCTGTCTATTTTCTTGCAGAGATGGGGTCTCCAGAATTGCTTGCAGTACTCCAGATGGGGTGTCACCAACTGTCTGTGCAGATGGATGGCAACTTCCTGTTTTCTACTGGTGATGTCTTTCCCTAACAAAAACCTCTATTTAGGCCTAATGAAGCACAGAAATCAATCAGATCGGTAGCCTTCACCATTTTTGCCCTGGCCACATGGAACATAGCACCCAGATACAGACATAGCACACACAAATACTGGAACAAAAAACTCTGTTTAGGGCTGATGATGCTCCCATAGCAAAGCACTGGGGCATCTAGCCAGCAGTACGAGTTGGTTTTTGCTATAGTGCCCATCTGTTCTTTGGTGACAATTAAATAAGTCAAATTATTACAGCCTGAACAGAGTTTTTGTTCCAACATTTATGTGTGCTGTGCCTGTCTATTGATGTGTGTGGATGGGAGGTAAGCATTTATCTGTAGCTGCACCGTAACAGCACCAGTGAGTGCAGCCATTTTATTGTCTTGTACATGGAATAGAGTTCACTGCTTGAAAGCATGAAGAACCTCAACAAAGAAGACGTTGTTCCAATGTCTACAAAACCACTGTGACTAATAATGCATATCCATCCTACATCCACTCTAGAAGGTATCCATTGCACACGGCAACCATGACTGAGTGACTGCAAAAAGGGAAACTCAATCACAGTGCCTCTGTTCTGGGCTACCTGATAGGGTAGTGACAAGATACAGGGCAAGGCAACTACAGCGACAGGAAGCAGGTATATATATGCATGGGGGGTGACAGACCACACTGCGTGATGAGGGGAAGGGGTGTAGTGTGATGGTCGGCTACCAAGCTGGCTGTGTGGTGTGGTGTGGTGTGATGTGGTGTGGTGTGGTGGGGTGGGGTATGATGTGGTGTGGTGTGGTGGGTAGGGTTGGGGTTGGGTTGGTGCTGGGTTCAGTTCTGGGGTGAGCTACCTTTTTGCATTGGGCCCGTTTTTATTTTTTATTAAGTTTTACACACACCCAACATGCACCCCCGAGTTCTGAATCCTTAGTTTGGTGTGTGTAGTGTGAGCAGCACCCCGTTGCATATTATAAAATCCCATCAATGGTTCTGTGGTCACTGCGCGTATACATCGCTGTTTTTTCAGCAATGTACAGTTGCCCAAATGATGATCGCAATTCAGCAATCACCTTTCTGACATAGAACCGCTGCAGACTAATCACTGTGACTCTATCCTCAACTAGCCCATTACTTTTTCCTGTCTTCAGCCATGGAATAGTGATTCTGACGATTCCGTGACTAAAACCCACTAATATCAAGAATGCACTTCTTTTTAATCTAGTAACACAATTTCTGTTAGTAAAAATCTACTATTAGGATCCTCTTGAGATCTACCAAATTAAACTAGTGAGTTTTAAATAATCAGCATTGCCACACCTCTAGAATTTGTTTTAAAACAGGAATCCCCACCTTGAACCCATATCTTATGAAAATAGATCTTTGCATAAAATGTTTTTTCTTGAATTAGAAAAATATCTTTGTGCTTTCGGTCTACACAATCCAAAACTCTATCTAACTTTGAAATATTTATCAAGCCTTCCATGTCAGTAATTTCAACTCAGCCATTGTCATCAAAGTTGCATTCAAGGGTCTGAAATATTAAAGATCCTCTTACCCTCTTACTAACCCAATGTGACAGAAGAAACCCCCCCTTTATTGTTTCTTAGTTATGTTTGTGTGTTTACATAGGTTTGGGTTTTCCTTTTTCCTTTCTTCTTCTTTTCTTTTCCTTCTTCTCCACCCCCCCCCCCAAAGTCTGTTGTGGAGCAGCGCTCACTCTATTTATTGTCATATTTTCATATCTCTAAAACAGTGGGATGCCCACCTACTGTAAACAGTTAGGAAACTCTATACCAGAGACATTAGGCGAATGTTCTCTGGGTCAGTACACCTGATTTAGAGACCCTTCAGTCAGAAAATTGTTAGAAAAGGCATTGAAGGGTAAAGCCGTTTATGTGGCTATGGCTCCCGTTTGAGCTTCTGTTAAATATAGCTCTGGATGAATGTGCAGTCTGTTCGCCTTGGAGATAAGAGTGGGACAAAAGCCGCGGATATCGCTGAAAGAATTTTCTTTTACCTACTGCCGAGCATGGCTTACCATTTAAATAAATGAAAGTACACGTTAAATAAATTAAACCAAATGAAAGAGAATGTTAGCTCACCTGCTTCTCCCTTATGAATCTCCCGTTTTATTTTTATTTTTATTTTTCATACCACAGTATGCTAGCGGTCATTTGTATACTTTCGTCCTCTGAGTCAGCAGAATATTGTCGGCTACTTAGGTGTAGGACTTAGCATTAGAACGCAACCAGTAGCCAACAGCCCTGACCAGAGGGGGCTTTAATGTCCCTTATTCCTGGTATGTATGTATTTTAATACAGATTATGAATATTTACCATTCAGGCAGTGCTTGTACTCTTTCTTGCTGAAATGGAAAACCCTTAGAGTAGCAGCTCTGTAGCACAGCTCTCCAGTCAGAATCTTCTTCTTAGCTGGGTGCTCATGGGCTTCTATAGGGAGATAGCGGCACCTTTCTGGTTATATTTATAGATGCCCAGGATGTCTATCGCCTATCTTAGGGGCGGAGTATAGATCTAATGTAGCCCCTTTTGTCTTAATAAAGGAAATGGGCTGTGAACACATGGGATTTCTTGCAGTGCAACACCAGCACTGCTGAATATTATTATGTATCTTGCTTATTGTGGAATCTAATAATGAAAATGTTATGAATAAATGAATGTTTCATGTGAATAAATGTTTATTGAAGGTGGGACTTAGATTATGGGAGGAGTAAGCTAGCTATAAAAGGCTAGTCCAAAGACATCTAAGGCAGATGTAGTTAGGGATTGAACCTAGTAATGTCTCCCAGAGTTAAATCTCCATGAGGGAGGTCAGGCACAGACCAAAGTTGGGGAGTTAGCTGTTTTACTCCCTAAGCTGTGCATTTTTGTGTTACTTTTATTTTCTGTTATGAAAAGAGTAATTGTTTTGGAACTACTGTTCTTGGTGTATTTCTTTTTATTATTTTTTTTTATTTTAATAAATCTAGACACATCTGCTTGGTGTGTTGTACCTTGAATATTGTTGTTTGTGTGATCTGTTCTACCTCACCCACGATGTCTGGTACCAGGAGTGGGGCTAGTTTTGAGGTCGAAGAATGCAGGGGGACTCCAAGCCAACTATACTGCTGTTAGTATCCTGGTCAAATTCAGACAACAGTAGTTACATGTCCCATAAGCTGGGTGAAGCTGCAGCCCTTCCAGGAGTCTTGACTAGAACTCAGGTGGCTAAGACAGGAAAGATCTTCTTCCTGGCATGGGTCCAGTCACTAGGCCCAAGGTTAAGCAAGATACTCCTCCTGTTGTGATCAATATGGATGCCAAACCTGAAGAAACCAGCATGACCAAACCAATTAAAGAACCAGAGGATCCTCCGCCTGAGGATATACCTGCACTACTGAAATGGCTTGCTATAAAACAGATGGAGATGGACAGATATACAACCTTAGATTTGCAAGGACGGGAACAAGATAGGAGGAGACAGGATCAAATGTGGCCAGACACTATGCATGCCTTTCAAATCATTGGGGCTTGGAAGGAAGCAGCTAAGACCAACCCTAGAGACATAAAATTGACAAAGATGACACCCTCAGACAATATCGAGTTGTACTTAATGACTTTTGAATGGGTAGCCCAGGCTTGTAATTGAACCCAGACCCAATGGGTGGTCCAAATAGCCCCTCATCTGACTGGGAAAGCATAGATGGCATATACTAGCATGGACAGTAAAACTTCAAATGATTTTGTTGTTGTTAAATAAGAGATAGCCTGACGTGGAACCTTTGTAAAAGAGCCAAGGCTCAAAGGTATTTGTAATCCTAGACTTAATAAATAAATAAAATAGATATTAAAATGATACAATAGTAACACTGAGACTTACAGACACAGATTCAGGACATTAAAACACCAAACACTTATTCCACCCAGAGAGACATTTACCTGCCTCAATGATTTATGTAATAAGTGACTCCAACCTGATGGTAAAAGCATAAAGGACATAATGGAAAAATTAGTGTTGGAACAGTTTATTACAGTTATGCCTGCTGATGTTCAACTTTGGATTCGGGAACATAACCCTGAAAATGTCGAAAATGGCATAACTTTAATGGAACTGTTGGGAAGATTTTCTCTCTCTGCTCGCAAACCTATGAGGAAAGGTTATCGCAGGACAGACACCCCATTGCCTACTACTTCTATGACTACCATGACTACTATTTCACCAGTAAGTAGCAAAACCTTTCCTTTATCTGGGTCCGGGTCTGTAAAGCCAAGAGGGGATGGAAGGGATTTTGTTATAAGAAATCCTGATCCGAATGTGGAATGTCATTATTACCATGGTTTGGGACACATTGTTAGGTACTGCCCTAAAAAGAAGAAAGACCCTGCCTGTCTGACTTCCATGAACTTGGAGAATGTTGTTGTTAAGGCACACCTTAATGGAAACCTGTCTTGTAGACAGTGGCAGTAGGCAAAGTCTGGTTCATGCTGACTTAATTCCATCTGTTCCTACTACTTCTATGTCAACCAGAATTATTTGTATTTATGGGGACACACCAATATCCAACTGTTGAACTAGAACTGGGCATAAATGGACATAAAAGTAGTCTGAATGTGGGGGTGGTACCCATATTACCTGTGCACCTCATTATTGGACAAGATCATCCTCATTTCAGCACACTGGACCAGTCTTGTGACAATCAGTTAGTGGCTGTAACCCTTAGATCTAAGAGGAAAAGGGAAGCACAGATGGGGAAACTTTTTCCTTTTGAAGATGAGGTGTTTGGAACTGTTGGGTGAGACCGGAGAACAAAGGCAGACAAAAGGAAGTCACAGAGGGAGTTGAAAGAGACACATTATGTTAAAAAGACTATTGATGTTATGCCAACTGTTCCAATATCTGATATTGCACAAGAACAAGGTTCAGATATAACTCTTAACCCTTTTTTTTCAAGAGCTAGGAAAAATAGTAACTCCTGGGGCTCCTGTTATGATACAAAAAATGGAATACTATACAGAATCTGCTCTAATCCCAACACCAAAGAACAGGTAGAGCAACTAGTTGTTCATGAAAAGTACAGACAGGATCTCTTATTGTTAGGACCTGATTTACCCAGTGCTGGGCATGTTGGGAAAGAAAGAACAGCTTCTCAGTTATTATAAAATTTCTATTGGCCTAAATTACAAGAGGAGGTAACCGAATATTGTAAGAGCTGTGCTGAATGTCAGCAGATTAGGCAAGTTAACAAAAAGGAAAGAGTGCCCCATATGTCCCTTTCACTAGTGTCCCATCCATTTGAACGGATAGCAATGGGAATAGTTGGTCCCCTAGAAAAAGGCAAAAAAGGAAACAGGTTTATACTCATTCTCTGTGATTATGCCACCAAATATATGGAGGGATGTCCTCTAAGAACAATAACAGCTTCCAATATATAGCAGGTAAACTGGTAGAGTTCTTTAGTCTTAAGGGAATCCCTAAAGAACTCCTGACTGGTAGATATGCTACCTTTTCTGCTGAGTTGTTGAGAGAACTGTATAAAATGCTATGGGTAACAGCAGTTAGAACGTCCCCCTATCATCCAGAGAGTGATGGGCTTGTAGAATATTTTCATTAGACTTTGAAGCGAATGATCCAGAAGTGTGTGGATGATGAAGGGAAAAACTGGCATCATTATCTATCTCTCTCTCTCTCTTTCTTTTTTCTTATAGGGAAGTACCACAAGCTTCCACAGGATTGTCTTCTTTTGTCTCATTATATGGACGCAATCCTCATGGACCACTGGATGTGGGTAAGGAAGCTTGGGAAGGGAATACAATGGTTAAGTACACCAATATATTTGACTACTTGACCAAACATTGCCAAAGATTAGTAATCTACATCCAAGAGGTGCATCAGAATAGTATAACAGCCCAAGAGAAACAGAAGGTGGTGTTTGATATACAAACCAAAGAAAAGCAATTTCAACTAGGGGAGAAAGTTTTATTACTCCTACCAACTTCTGAAAACAAGCTGTTAATGAAGTAGCAGGGTCCCTACTGTACTAAAGAACAGACTGGCCCTGCCACATATAAAATTGAAACCCTTGACAAACATATGGCCACCAAGATCTATCATGCCAATCTGTTAAAAAAATGGAATGATAGACCTGATGATAAACCATGTTTGTATGTTTTTACTGAAAACCCTAAAATAGAATTGGAGACAGCCTACAGGAGACTAGAGGGTCCTAAAAACCTGTTTGATGTAAAAATCTATCCTGACCTAGCCTGTAAGGATCATCAGGAACTATAACAGCTGCTTCACCACTTTTCAGATACCTTTACGAGTGTACCGGGTAAAGTAATTGGGGTCAGTCATGAGATCAAATCTGATTCCCCTCCCATTAGTCAGAAGCCATATAGACTGCCAGAATGTGTTCGAGCTGAAGTACAACAAGAAATTGCCAAACTATTACAGCTCGGTATTATTGACGCTTCTATCAGTCCTTGGTCTTCGCCTATTGTCTTAGTACCTAAGAAGGAAGGGGGCATATGTCTGTGCCTGGATTGTAGGAAATTGAACCAGGTCCCTCAGTTTGATGACTACCTCATCCCCAGGGTAGATGATATAATAGATTGAATTGGCCAGGCTAAGTTTATTTCCACACTTGGCTTAACTAAAGTGTACTGGCAGATACCTCGGAGTGAACAATTCTAAGAGAAAACTGCATTCAGTACTCCTAATGGTCTATACCAATTTGTACACATGTCATTTGGTTTACATGGGGCCCCTGTAACTTTCTAGAGGTATATGGACCAGTTGTTAACATCACATTTAAGGTATTGTTTAGAATACCTTGATGATGAGGTTGTGTTCAGTACCGACCGGGTGTCCCATCTGAAGCATTTGCAAGATGTTATCCAGGCTATTCAAAAATCTGGCCTAACCACAAACCCTTCTAAATGTACCCTGGCCATGAATGAAATTACATATCTGGGGTTTGTATTAGGAAATGGGGAAATACACCCTGAGATCGAAAAGGTAGTGGCAGGGGCTCAGTGTCCTCTACCGGAAACCAAGAACCAAGTACGGTCTTTCTTGGGATCCACAGAATACTACGGGCAATTTGTTCCTGAATTTGCCACCATTGCTACCCCTCTAACAGATCTCACCAAAAAGAAGGTACCCAACAAGGTCCCCTGGCTCCCTGATTGTGATTTGGCTTTTTGTACTATCAAAGTTGCACTATGTGCATCCCTGTGTTACGCTCTCCTGACTTCAGCCAACCATTTGAGGTGCATACAGATGCATCTGAAACAGGGCTGGGGGCAGTGTTATAGCAGTTTATTAATGGAGAAGAACACCCGATTATTTAAATAAGTCAGAAGTTATTCCCAAGAGCGTGTAAATATGCAACTATCGGGAAGGAATGTTTGGCAATCAAATTGACTATTGAAGCCCTGAAATTCTATTTATGGGGAACCCAGTTTACTCTGATCACCTACCATAACCCATTATGTTGGCTTAACCAAATGAAAGATAAGACTGCTCAAATCCTTCATTGGTATTGGGAATTACAACCCTATAAATTTGACATTAAACACTGTCCTGGAAGTAAACATAGAAATGCTGACTTTTTATCCAGATATGGTGCAGGCTGATATCATGTACTACGAGACAGTTGAAACACATACCCCAGGGCAACTGATGCAATGATGTAATATTGTAAAATTGTGATATTGTGATTAGTATAATGTATTTAAGGTGCCCTGGGGTGGAACATCTGTGAGGGTGGGTGGAAGCTCCATCCCATTCCTTAGGGAATTTGTAAACTCAGGGAATGTGGTTTCCAACTTAACACTGGTTTGTACTTGAGCAGGGGGGGGGTATGTGACAGAAGTAACGCCCCCCTTATTGTTTGTTAGTTATGTTTGTGCACTTACATAGGTTTGGGTTTTCCTTTTTCTTTCTTCTTCTTTTGTTTTCTTTTTCTTCACCCCCCTGAAGTATGTTTCCCAACAGCACTCTCTCTACCTGTTTTCATATTTTTGTATCTCTAAAAAAGTGAGATGGCCAAATACTGCAAATGTTTAGCTCATTTTTCTTCTCTCTTTCCTGTAAACCCAGACTTTGTGGAAACATGCAAGAATAGGGACCTTAGCTGGAGGTGTACAAATAGTTAACTAAAAACTCTATACCAGCGCGCATTAGGTGAATGTTCTCTGGGTCAGTACACCTGATTTAGAGATGCTTCAGTCAGAAAATTGTTAGAAAAGGCATTGAAGAGTAAAGCCAGTTATGTGGCTTGGACTCCCATTTGAGCTCCCGTTGAATATAGCTCCAGATGAATGTGCAATCTGTTCCCCTCGGAGATACGAATGGGACAAAAGCCACGGGTATCACTGAAAGTATTTTCTTTTACCTGCTGCTGAGCACGGCTTACCATTTAAATAAATGAAAGTACACTTTAAATAAATGAAAGCAAATGAAAGAGAATGTTAGCTGACCTGCCCTTCCCTTATGGATCTCCTGTTTCATTTTTTTTCCTTTTCATACTGCAATATTCTAGTGGTCATTTGTATACTTTCGTCCTCTGAGTCAGCAGAATACTGTCGGCTAGTTAGGCATAGGACTTAGCATTAAAATGCTACCAGTAGCCAACAGCCCTGACCAATGGGGGCTTTAATGTCCCTTATTCCTGATATGTATGAATTTTAATACAGTTTATGCATATTTATCATTCAGGCAATGTTTGTTCTCTTTCTTGCTGAAATTGAAAACCCTTAGAGTGGCTGCTCTTTAGAACAGCTCTCCAGTCAAAATCTTCTTCTTAGCTGGGTGCTCTTGGGCTCCTATAGGAAGAGAGCAGCACCTTTCTTGTATATTTATAGACACCCAGGCTGTCTATCACCTAACTTATGGGCAGAGTATAGCTCTAATGTATCCCCTTTTGTCTTAATAAAGGAAATGGGCTCTGAACACATGGGATTTCTTGCAGTGCAACCCCAGTGCTGTTGAATATCATCATGTTTCTTGCTTATTGTGGAATCTAATAATGAAAATGTTATGAATAAATGAATGTTTCATGTGAATAAATGTTTATTGAAGGTGGGACTTAGATTATGGGAGGAGTAAGATGGCTATAAAAGGCTAGTCCAAAGACATCTAAGGCAGATGCAGTTAGGGAATGAACCTGGTAAGGTCTCCTAGAGTTAGATCTCTGTGAGTGAGGTCAGGCACAGACCAATGTTGGGGAGTTAGCTGTTTTACTCCCTAAGCTGTGTGTTCTTGTGTTACTTTTATTTTCTGTTATGAAAACGTAATTGTTTTGGAACTACTGTTCTTGGTTTATTTCTTTTTATTATTTTTTTTTATAAATCTAGACACATCTGCTTGGTGTGTTGTACCTTGAATATTGTTGTTTGTGTGATCTGTTCTACTTCACCCACGGCACCCAATATATTTGTCTCATTAAATATTTGTTTTCCATTTTTGAAAACAACACCTCCACTCCAATCCCTCTCCATACCTACCTCCCATCTGAGATTCGAAGATTTAAATAAATATGAATATTCTTGAATCCATGCATTTATTTCATTGTATCCCCCCTGCAATCCACCCCAAACCCAGAAGTCCCACTGTCTTCGTGAAATTCCCCACCTCAAATAAACAAAGACAGACTGAAGAAACAGGAAAGCCCCATTGACTCACCAATATGTGAAAGTAGGAAGCCACCATGGCACATTTAATAAATAAAATATACGTGCCTAGTTGTTATAACAAGAAAAAAATTATATGAGCGAAATAAGCAAGAATGAGCACATACAGAAAAGAAGAAGGAGGAAAGAGTAAATGGTGCAGTATTATATACAATATGTATCTAGTGAACTTGAAAAGAAGAGCCTTTTTCTTCAAAAATAAAGGTGTTGCACGTATCTTCTTCTGTAAAAATCAAAAGTGCAACAATCCATATTTTAGCCACCCAGGTGCTTGTGTTTGGTTTATCCTGGTTCAAAAACAGGGGTTACTTCATTGTGTTCCTCATCATTAGCCAACATTAGGAATCTTTTACTGATAGACATGCCATCCTGATTTACATACAGTATGAACATACGAAGAAGTAGGCAGAAGAAGGTAATTTGGTCTATCTAGTCTGATCGTATTGCAGGGTACACAGCTTGAGCTACTGTCCCTGCCCTCCCTTCTCACACCTCCCATCCTCCCTCTGCATGATCATGACCTTCCCCCTATGCTTATCCCAGCCTCTCTTAAAGCTGCCCACTGTCTTTAACAAGATCACCTCTTCCAGCAGCGCATTCCATGTGTCCACCGCCCTCTCTATGAAGAAGTGCTTCCTGAACTCCTTTCTAAACCTCCCACCCTCCAGCTTAAGACTGTGCCCCTCATGTTATGGTTGCTACTGAGCTTAAAGAGATTCCCCTTATCCACCTTATTTATCCCTTTCAGGTACCTGAAGGTCCCAATCATGTCCCCCCCTCTCTCTCTCACCAGTCTTCCATGGATTATATGTTCATTGCCCTCAATCTTTCCTCATATGCCTCACCCTGCTGACCCACTATCATCTTTGTAGCTCTCCTCTGGACCTTCTCCAGCAGGTCAATGTCCTTTTTGAGGTGTGAGGTCAAGTACTGAACCCCATACTCTAGATGCGGTCTTACCAGTGACCTTTACAAGGGTAGTATAGCCTCCTCTCTCCTACTACTGATCTCCCTAGATATGCATCCCAGCATCATTTAGAAATCCTCATAGAAGCAGTGTTGTTTGATCTGGTGGTTAGACTTTGTCTCTGTTCTCTTTTAATATCAATAATGTACTTATTTAAATAAATAAGTAAACATATTTTTTAATTTGTCTTTTCATAATTCTATGCCATTGGCTATATTTGTTTCATATTTGTAACCTCCATGTACCATCTATACTGCTATATCTGTCCCCCAGGGACCCTCTTAAAAAATAGGTGGCTAACATAAATGAGGCTTTCCTGCTGTGCAAAAATTTAAATAAATTAATAAATATTGTCATATTTTATGTTCACTGCTCTCCCAAAGCACATTGTACCTGATGGTGTATGAGCTGAATTGTTTTGCTCAATTGTTTGATTGTTTATGCTAAATGCATGCATATATAATGTTCCATCACTACACAGCTAACTCAAACATGCACTCAGTTACTGGCATGCCAAATTAGTTACCTTTCTAAATATTTTTGATGGATAAATAAATATTTATGTATTTAAAATATTTGTTCTGAAATGCACACAGTGGTGAGGACAGCACATTTAGATATGTGCTCCTTAGGGATGGGGACAAATTAACTTAAATAAAAAAAAACAAAGACCACCTGATTGTCCCACAGAATCATGTTGCACTTCTGTGTCTGACAACCTGGATTTAGTGGTGGATCTAAGGAGCTGGGATGAGGTGCAGACAGGGTTTGAAGTTTTGCCAAACACAATGTATGCCAGCCTAGGGATGGAGGCATTAGGCATATGGTGTCAAAGCAACCCCTCACTGTGTGTCAGGGAGCCTGTTTCCTCATAAGAGCTGCCACTTGTGCACCCTATACTGTGACATAGAAGGTCAGTGATGGCATATCCCAATTCAGAGGTGGTTGGAGGGAGACAATAGGGTTAAAAACCATGCCACAATAGTGATGATGGCTGGCAATTATCACAAGCCCTATACTATGCATCCTCCACCATTATTGAGGTGGGGCCTAGAAGAGGTTGGGGCTGGGGTGGTCATCACTGGGATACATCCCTAGATACAAGGACTGGGTGAATGAAGGTGGAAGACAACAATCTTAAGAAGAAGAAGAGAATAGCAAACCAAAATAATCTACTGTACATTAAACAATGCATGGATGAATCAAGTCATGTAATTGGCTTCACAAGTCAAATAACTGTATAATCATTAGCTATAATTATGAGTGGACATTGTATGGCTTGCTTCAAAATCTATTTTATAAGTACAATAAGACAATTCAGGAATTAGCATTTATGTCTGAAATTCACAAGTTTCAGATGTATTTAATTGCACAAGGTAAAACTACCACCACAAAGTATGTGATTATTGGCCCATAATCACACACCCCTTCCTGTCTTATTGCTTACATGATTCAGAAATGTTAATTACAGGGTACATAAAGCCAGTATTAAAATCCTTGAAAGAGTGAAGAGAAATGCTACTAAGATGGTAAGTGGTCTCAGAGATTTAGCTTATGAAGACATATTAAAGAACCTGGGTTTATATTCCTTAGATTATAAGAGACTAAGGGGAGACCTATGTTTGCTTTTTGCCTCATTTACCAAAAATGACCTTTGGGATTATTTGGGCCTAGAGCTTATAGAACAAAATTATAACACTAGATGCCACATTTTAAAGTTCAAAGGGGAAATATGTAATACCACACATACGGCACACTGGTTTAATCAAAGGGTGGTTAAATTCTGGAATGATCTTCCACCGGAAGTGATTGTCAGTAAGGATGTGTCTGATTTTAAAGTCAGGATAGACAACTGTTTTGCCTGTTACACATCAGGAGCTTCCTCTTAAAGTAAAGGGCAAGCATTAAATAGGTCCTTGGTCTTCTTTGCTGATAACAATCCATGAGATCTGTGGCGTGTCATGCGGATGAAGGCAAAGTCATTTTAACCACATAGGCAGTGGGTAACTCCCCCAATAGCTCATGTTCTGGAGTGCATTATTGCTATTATAATGTATGGTAGAATGCTATTAACCTTAGGAAATCATAATTTCCTAAGGTTGTTATACCATCGATGTGACATGGTAATGTTGTTAACCTATTGATGCTACGTTACACCGATAGGTTAATAACGGGGCACGCCTTTTCTTACACTGGGGAACTGATGGATGCGCAGCAGTAAAGGAAGGACTGAACGGCCATGGTGGTGACTCCTTTTTGAAAAGTAAGGAGCCATTTTCCCTTTTTCTTGGGACCATACACTATAAAAAAAATAATGTATGGTCCTTCTATCGGCAACCGTTACTGTTAACCGTGGAAGGGATTCCAGGGTGACCGTGTAAACCTCGGGATGTTACCCCCTGACAGAATAATGAGGCTACTGCAATGCCCAGTAATTTTAATTGGGGTCCAGATGGGCACAACTTAACTTGATTTAAAATCCTTACGATCAGAGGAAACACTTACTGATTCAGATAACAGTACTGTCTGAGAGATTTTGATTTATTCACAACTCATTGTTTAACTAATTGTAAAATAATTATGAAACCTACAAAGGCACAGCTTTTATATGGAAAGACAGAAGTATAAGGGATCAGGAGATGCCATAAATGTTGAGTAAAGCCCCAACAAAAGAAAACTTGTCTAAAAGTCATGCTTGAGTATGATTAAAAGAAAAGTCATGCTTGAGTAGGATTAAAGACACCAGAAATATTAGATGATTATGCATCAGTGGAAGGTGGCTTTATGAAAGAAATAGGGGAGAGGTTAAGATTGATTTGTTTCATTTTTTAAGGTACTGGGCATGCTAGAAATCCTGTATACAACAATCAATGGCCCTAATATTCATAAGTGGCTGTTTTTGTGCCATGCACAACACAGTGCAACAATATAAATAGTAATCAGCCATTAGGGAGGCATATTCATAGAGGCAGCTTGTCCTGTGTGGCTTGTACTGCCAGTTTGAATGTCAGTTATAGTAGTACAATGCAAGTGCATTTTCACAGTGAATGACACCCCCCTTCTTGCAACAGATACCCAGAAGCAAAGATGGCACAGCTGTTTCTGCAAAACACGTTCATTCAGTTCCTGTTATTCAGGTGGTGACTGGCAAAGACTGTGTGAGGAGAGTGTATGCTGGTCACTGTCAACAGCTCTGCCTGATAATGATGGAGGGTGTGTTCTGGGAGGCCAGGTAATGGATGGGTGATTACATCTGGGATTGTGACAGCATGGGGGTGCCACTAAACAGGCATGGAAAATTTATTTATTTCATCAGGGACTGATTTGGAGGAGGGTACCACTAGACTGCCAAGGACAGACATCTTAATGCATCTGGGATCTAGCAGCAGGGGGTGGGGAACCACTAGACTGCCAGGGACAGGATTCTTAATACATCAGGGAATGGGCCAGATGGGGATGAGTTTTTGACATTCTATGCACCTGTGCTGTTGGTGGGGTGGTCATGCATCACTGAGTGCATGGTTAAGTGTTAGAAATGATAAATAGTGCTACCTTGCTATCTTTTTAATAGTTCTAAATTCTCTAAATATATCAGTGCACCCTGTATGTCAAGGGAGATTCCTCATTTGCATGGTGCAGTGGTGTATTTAACACAATTTCAGTATCTACTGAGTGCCATGCACCAAAGCCATTTGAATATAGCCCACATCTCATTCAGACATGCTATTTCAGTTAGCACAGTGCTACTCATATTAGTGAAACACTAATCTTCTGAATATCAGACCCCATGTGTTCAGTACAGTCTCAGTAATAGCACTGTAATGGTTAATAATTCAAAGAAGACGCATTTAGATGATTCATTATTAATAACAGAGGAGTCTGTGTTCAGAGATAATGGTTTCTTAACACCTATTAAGCCTGTTGTTACTCCCACTACTTGTACTAACATTAGTAGCTTAATTAATAATAACAAATCTACATTTAAAGGTGTTACCCTAATATCCTAAAGACAAGAGGGAGGAAACTAATTGTATTTCATCAAGAAAGAAACTACTGAAACAATCTGTGAAGAAGAAAGCCAACAGATCATTGAACTGGTTAGAAACACAGAAACATGCCAGCAAAAACAGACCTTGTGGTCAATCGAGTCTGGTGTTGATATTAGGAATAGACATAAAATAGTAGTAAAAGTAGAAGAACGTATCAGTATCAATGACACAGTAGGCTGCACTGATCTCAGAGGCTGGAAGATCAGAAGGTCATGGGTTCTAGCCCTATACCAGGAACTTGGGGTAAACTCTAATACTCACACTGTAGTGCAGCATGGGGAGGTGCTGCACTCATCTTTTTTTTTTTTATTTTAGTTGTTTGACCAGGAGTAGCACACTAAGCTGAAAGCTGTTTTACAGGAGCGACCTGGGAGCACAGGGAAGTTAAGTGACTTGCTCAGTGTCACACAGCATGCAAGTGGAAGCTGTGGGATTCAAACCCAGGTCTGGCCTGCTGGATGTCACCAGATTTGCAGCTCACTGCCTTAAACCACTGCACTATACTGCCTCCCTATATGTTTTGGATAAGACATTAAACCAAGGTCACACCTGCCAGTTCTAGTGGTTGAGAAGGTTGACATTAAATATCCATTTGCATTTCTCAAAAAGAGTCATTGAATTTCCCCCATGTTCTGGTCTGTTTTTCCCCATAAACTAAAACTACTATCAACAGCTTAACCTGATTCAATATGTCAGTTTGCATGTGTATCTCCACCCCCAATCATAGGACTAGGCTGACAATAGGCTAAATTGTCTAGCCCTCCTTTCACAGTCAAAAAGCATATATAAATAAATAACAAAAATGAAAACATCTGGAGGTGCAAAAAAAAAATACTGCAAAGGCAAAAGAGAAAAGTAATGCTAATTTAGTTAAATCAAGCCCTGTGTCAAACCTTATTGTTGTCACAGCTGCACCAAACATGTTTGCTGCACACTGTGACTGATTTTAGTAGGTTGGGTGCAGTTATAAAATGTTTCCCAAATATCTGGCATAGCCTGTTAATGTGCCAACTGATTATTGCTGCTGCGGTGTTGCTGACGGAATCATGCTGCCCGCTTCTGCTGCGACTTTGATTTTTTGCAGTTGGGCAATGTTGCCATTCTGCTGTTCTCCTTACTCTCTACTGGGACATGACCTGGAGCTTGTTATAAAATATCTGGCTGTGCGGGGGGGGAAGCCCCCCCTGCATCATGGGGTGTGGAGGGAATAACTCCCCACCATGGGGGTTCACCCATACTGCCACTTGACAGATTGTCAGAGCACGGTGCCTTGTGTTGGTGAATTGCTGGTGCTGTAGTTCACACCACCAACTTTGTTGTCACTGCAGCATGGGTGAATCATATCTGGCTCAAGTCCCGTGAAAAGGATGCCCAGCATTGCCACAAGCTAAATCAGTAAATGTAGGTCTATCTTGTGACAATTGTTGCACAGGATAAAAATCCTGAATCCTGAACTGGAAAATGCTACAAGCCCCATATGCCATATGTTTGGTGCATCTGGGGCTTGCAACAGTCTCAGCACTTTGTACATCTGGATCCATAATTTTGCAGATCTATTCTCTGGAAATATAGTCTTACAGTACCTAATGTGGCAACCTAAGGGAAAGGCTCCTAGGGCTGATGAAATATCAGTTGAAGTTTATTTTTCTGACAATGATTATTGTTTTCCCATTTTTAGGTAAGCATTTCAAAACAATTATTATTACTAGGCTCCAACTAATTTACTGGAAAACAAATTTAGTGGCTCCATTGCATATAATCGGTGCTTGATGAGACCCTGCAAACTATTGCCTGATAAGCTTGATTAACATTTCAGCAAAAATGTTTTGCTGGTATATACTTAATAAAATTAATAATGGGTTGGTCAAGAATATCATTAGTGAAGAACAAGGTGGTTTTAAATTTAAGTACAGCACTAATAATTGTTTTGATTTTACTTACAAGATAGAGATGTTGGGGTTAAGGAATCCAAATTATTCTTCTTTTTTTTTATTATTCTGACTCAGAATTCAGTAGCATCAATAAGGAAGTGTTGTGGTAAAAATTAAAAATGATGGGCATGGAGGTTTTTAGAAAAAATAACTAAATAACTTGGGTAATTCTAAAAAGATCTGGGTCTCTCTTTCAATTCCATTATTTGGAGGGAGTGTAAAACAGAAACCTCCACACTAAAGAATGATCAATCGGCCATAAATTATCCAAAATTAATAGCTGAAGTGCTTAATGGTTATTTTGGTAACCTAGACAAATTTAGGCCTGAACCTCTTTCTGATACCCTACAGATATGCTACAAGTGTCAAGTTGAGACCATTAATCCAAAATTCTATGTTCCTACCATTTTCCCAAGCACTGTTGTGAAACATGTCAATAAGTACAAAACAAGGCCAAACACTTGCTCTGATGGACTTGACTATAACATTTTTAAACTGAATATCTCTAAGCTGGCTAAACCAATCTCTTTACTTTTTAATCATTCTTTAAGATTTTGTATTTTCCCAATATATGGAAAGTGGCAATTGTTAGACCTATTCATAAGAGCAGTAGCAGGGATGTGGTAACCAATTATCGAACCATCTCTCTATTAGCACTCTTGTCAAAAATATTGGAAAGAATAATTTTTGACTAGGTCTCAACTTTACTGGAGGAGAATAATATCAGATCAAAGGTGCAGCATGGATTTAGGGCCCTACATAGCACATCAACAGCCTTGGTGAGGTTCACGTGCAGCATACAATGTACCATAGGTAAAGGCCTTTGTGCTGAAAGGTGTTTTTGTGGATCTTACCAAGGCTTTCAGTCTGGTTGATCATGCTCTGTTAGTTGATACACTTTAAGAATGTAATTTTTCATTAGATGTTACAACATGGTTTTCAAATTATCTAAACTGAAAGATCACAAATCATATTAGTTGCTGGATGTTCTTCTGGACCCCGTCCTATTCAGTATGGTGTTCCACAGGGATCCATATTGGGTACCCTCCTTTTCATATTGTTCCTATACTCCATTTCCTCAATTTGTAAAATGTCAGAAGTTATTTTGTACTCTGATGATGCTGTAATAGTCGATACCATCGTCGATGTAAATAAAGCAGATACCCAGATATTTCTTTGCTTAATATCTTTTGCATATTCTTTACAACTTCATGCCAATAGTTTGAGAGACATGGACATGCATATAGCATATGGATCAATGTTCCAGTTGTTGTTGCACATCTGGGGCATTTTTCTGTAATAGTGGCTGTAGAAGAGGTTCAAGCAGATTTTAACTAATTTCAGGCTTGGCTCTTAAGAAGATGGTTCTTAACACACACACACAAAAAAAAAAATAAATATATGATTTTCTCAGGGCCAATGATAGCTGTGAATCCTGAAACACTGATATTAGACTTTAATGGTGAACCACTCAAACAAGTAGATTGCTTTAAGTACTTTTATGTACATATTGATGAAACCATATCATTTGAACAGTACATTAAATCGATAATTAAAATAATGTGTCAGAGATTATTCATTTTATTTAGGATAAAGAACTGTTTGAACCCTGAGTCAAGGAAATTGCTTGCATGTAGCTTTCTTTTGTCTGTGGTGCACTATGGCTTTATTGTCTACTATGTAGATAGAGAATCTGTTATCTCCAAACTACAAGTAGCATTAATAGTATTTATAGATGCATAACCAGTTTTCCAAGAAATACACATCATTGTGTTCTCTATCCTGCTGATGATTGTTTTTCTCTGGAGGAAAGATTCAAGTTCAGCTAAGCTGTACTAATGCAAAGCAAATTTTTGAATACACTTCCTTCATCAATTTCAGAGATGTTTTAAACTAATGCATACTTCCGTGATACTAGATCAGCATTGTCTAGGCAATATGCGGCACTATGCTTTAAAAAATCATATACTGTAGTCAGAGATCTCCTTTATACAGTGCACCACTGTGATATAATACTCTTACAGCTGAGATTATGAATGCTATTACTGTTTCCACTTCTAAAATTCTACTGAAGGAATACATATGCTCAAAAAAGACATGTACATGCTTTGACCCCCCCATTGATTGTATGTTATTTGCTTTGTACCTTAATTGCGTATTTGATTGTTGTTTTATTATTTTATGTTAAATTTATTGCTAATGAAAATGGGTATTTAAGCCAATTGGAGTACAAATACAAAAAATAAAAATGAAAGGAAATGAAATGCCATGAGTTATCTATTATAACTAACCAATGAAGGTACATGAGTCAATGTAGGAACTGATAGAAAGAAAGAATTATTGAAGCCTCACATGTCCTTTCAAGGAGTGAGGAAAGGCTGCATATTGGTGCCAACTCTGTTTATTTTTTTTATTTATTTTTCCACTACAATTCAGATCTTGAGCCTGTCTTATCCATCATGATGATTGTCATAATCAGGGCATCTTTGATCATCATAATTGAGGGAAAAAAAGTGAGTGTCAGAGGGAGGAGAAACTCAGCAGAAGGAGACCCCAAACCCCATAGGTATTATTATGTGTACTTACTAATTATTTATATTCAGTCCCATGTTGTTCCTGAAAGAAGTCCAAATTTTATCATATTTGTGTTCTTGTCCACTTTTAATATAAAATATTTTTTCCAAATTCATAATTTCCCTCATAAATTCTAGCCACGTCTGAATTTTTGGAGGATTTCTATCTTTCCATTTAAGCAATATGTGCTTTTTAGCAATAATTGTTGATACAAAAATAAAGATTTTCTCTTCTTCTAATGAGATCTATGGTAACAATGCCAATTGTGCTGTGTTGGCTATTTCTTTGCTTAATATCTTTTGTATATTCCTTACAACTTCATGCCAATAGTTTGAGAGACATGGACATGCATATAGCATATGGATCAATGTTCCAGTTGTTGTTGCACATCTGAGGCATTTTTCTGTAATAGTGGCATCAATATGGTTTAATCTAGATGAGGTATAGTAAGTTCTAAAAAAAGTATTTACTTGGATTTGTTGAAGCTTACTAGCTTTTACATAATATGTATATGATTTTATTGCATTCTGCCATATAGTCTCAGTTATATTTATACCAAAGCCAACTCTGTTTATTTGAATTTTAAATGATCTGTCCATCTTTTTGGGTATATATACACCTATAATCTCAGAAACCAGAATACATTTAAGTAATAGCACATGGCAAGGAGTACGATGCCATGGGATATTGTCCCACCTCTGGTGCACTGTGAAGCACAGGGTTATAGGCTGAGTGACTCCAACATCCTGAGAAGGGATGGTATCCCATGATATTGCATACCTTGGAGTGTATTATTGTATTTATTGTAGAAATGAAAGGAAATGTCTGACTTCTACCAGGATTCTGGTAAGAGTCACACTTTTCCTTTCATTTCTACAATTGAATGTTCAAAATTGCCTTGCAGTGGCTTATTAACTACATGGAGAGAAAGAAATAGGAAGTTATTGTATTCATAAAATGGATCCATTTGGATTTTGTTGACTAATGGCATGATCTACTCTCAGATGGGGATTATGTACTCAGATATCATCTCTGCTGAATGTGGTGTTGGCCAGTTAGAGCTGTGGATTTTCATCATCCATGTCATAATTAATATTACTATATACTGATAAGTTCATGGAAATATCAGTGTCACAAATAAGATTACAGTGGATGTTAAACAGATTACATAGTTTATGATGTAGTTTGGGTTTGCAAATGAATTGCAGTAAATCTAAAATAATTTCATTTGGCACTAATAGTATAAATTCAGTTGATTCATAGGCAAAAATCAGATTGAAATGGTAATAGTTTTACCTACTGTACTAACTACTGAGATATTCAGATAATAATTCATAATGCCATTACATTTCCACAAAAAGTTAACATGACATGCATTTAAGACAAAAAGGTAGTCACATGATGTGCTTCTGAGATGAGCAGTGTCTCAGGATCTCTCCGGTCCTTGACTATATTTTTATATATTATTGTATTTCACAGGCTTACCTGTGCTCATCCAGTGACTGTTTTTGAAGATTCTGCCCCTGCTACTTCATTTGGATGGCTTTTCGTAACAAACATGGAGTCCAAGATGAAAGTGGCTCCAAGATGCCACACTCCACCTTCAATGCCCAAATGAGACAAGGCTCCAAAACGCTCCAGAGTGCAGGCCACTCCTGTGGCTAAACCGAGCTCCCCTTCCACCACTCTATCTGAAGGACACTTCTTAATGGAATTCTCACCAAAGATGCTAACAAATCAAATCAAATCAAATCAGCTTTATTTATATAGTGCCTTTCACAACCACGGTGCTGCACATAAAACATAAACATAAATAGATTAAAACAGCATTATAGTGCATCAACTGTATTTAAATAAAAGCTACATTAAATAAATATGTTTTTAAACCAGCTTTAAAACTATCGACGGTTGGGCATTCTCTTAACCAACGAAGTAGAAAATTCCACAGGTTGGTGCTGAAAAAGTGAAAGCATGTGATCCTGATGTTTTCAATCGAACCCTGGGAATCTCCAGCAATCCCTCGTTGGTGGAACGGAGAGGGCGGAGGGGGCAGTAGTGAATCAGGAGATCTTTAAGGTAGCCAGGTCCCTGGTCGTGTAGGTCTTTAAAGGTTAGTAAACCAACCTTAAAGGTGATCCGCCACCTAACAGGCAGCCAGTGCAACTCGCAGAGCATGGGTGTAATATGACTGGTCCTAGATGCCCCAGTCAAAAGCCTGTCCACCACATTCTGCACTAGCTGCAGGTGGTGGATATCAACCCCAGGTAGCCCTAGGTAATGAGAATTGCAGTAGTCAAGGCGGGTAGTGACAAAGTCATGGACCAATGTTGGAAGATCGTCCAACGGAACCAGGTGTTTCACCCGGGTGATATTCCTCTAATGGAAAAAAGAGGTTTTGATGACAGCTGATACCTGAGATTTTAAGGTCAGCCCCTCATCAAAAATAATGCCCAGATTTTGAACCTGATCGGAGGTAGGGAGCGGCATACCACCAAGTCACAAACCTGAGGGTTGTCCAACTCCCAAACCCACCCCCGGGTGACCTGGGTCCACTACCAGTACCTCAGTCTTATCCAGATTCAGTCTTAGCCAGCTGGAACTCATCCAAAGTCTGATCTCAGCAAGGCAGTTGTTTAGCACAGAGAGTGCATCACCCTGGCCGGGGAGAAAGGACAGATACAACTGGGTATCATCTGCATAGCAGTGAAAACCCAGATTGTATCACCTAATGATTTCTCCCAATGGTAGCATATACACTGCAAACAACATGGGAGCCAAGATGGAGCCCTGCGGTACCCCACAAGGCAGGGAGTGAGTGCCAGAGGAATATATTCCAGTGGCAACTCTCTGAGACCTGCCTGTGGGGTAAGAATGAAACCACTTGAGGACTGTACCAGACAGCTCACAATAAACCCACAGGCGGTCCAATAGCACACCATGGTCTACAGTGTCAAATGCAGCAGAGAGATTGAGACGGACCAGAATGGTACATGCCTTTTGATCTCTAGCCATTAGGAGATCACTCAATACCCGGACAAGGGCAGTCTCCATGCTGTGCTTCTTCCTAAAACCAGACTGGAGAGTATCATAGACATTGTTAGTCATAAGATGATCATCCAGTTGCAGCGCAACTGCCTTTTCAATAACCTTACCAACAATTGGCAGGTTAGATATAGGCCGTAGTTAGCTAGACAATCTGGATCCAATTAAGATTTTTTAAGGAGTGGTTGAATGACCGCCTCCTTGAGGGTGTTGGGAAAGACCCCCCCTCTCCAAGGACTTCCAGACAATGTCAGCAAGGATTGGGCAGATAGCTTCTACACATCCTACTAAAAGGGGTGTAGGGCCCGGATCCAAACTACAACTAGTTGGGCGTAATGTCTGGATGATCTTTACAATGTCACTGAACTCCAGTCGGCAAAAATCTGACCAGACAGACTGAGCACATGCCACTTCCTGCCGATCACCGCAGTTCCCCAAAGAAGAGGTTAGACAGATTCCATATCTGATGCTGGCAACCTTATCTGCAAAGAACCGAGTGAACTCCTCACATCTTAGCTGAGAAAAAGCTTCTTTAGGCTGGAGACAGACTGGATTGCACAGTCTGTCCACAGTCTGAAAAAGCTGAGCCAGTCAGTTCTGTGCAGCAGAAATCTCCCTGGACAGGAATTCTGCCTTCTTATGGGTGATTTCTGATTGATAGCAATCATAATGTGCCATCAACCTAAGCCTGTCAGCATCATTACCGGACTTTCACCAAACTCTATCCAACCTTCAGCCAACTCGCCTCAACTCCTTCAAGGAGCCATCAAATCAGGGGCTCCTTGGATGGAGGGTGAGAGGCCGAACATGAACAGGAGCAATTTTGTCCAGAGCACCTCCCACAGCCTTATTATATGCTTGTACAAGATCATCTGGACTCATGCATTCACCCGACAAACCCGATAGATCCAGTACCGCCATTAGGTCACTGGGGTTAACACCCCTTAAAGGGCGGTATCGAATCATCTCCATAGTGGCAGATCTAATTGAAGGGGCCCTGAAACTGAACCTTATGGTGTGATGGTCAGACCAACTGACTGGTTCCACCCCCAAATCAGTGATCTCCATACCCAAAAGAAATATCAGATCCAATGAATGACCCCCTACATGGGTCGAGGAGGTAACCATCTGTGTTAGGCCCAGCATTACCATTAGCTGGAGGAGATTTTGACCAAAATGTGAGAGTTCATTGTCGACCCAAGCATTGAAGTCACCCAGAACAATCAGTCTGGGGAACCTCAAAACTAAGTCGACAATGAAGTCTGCTATCTCCTGCAAGAAATCACCACCGTCACCTGGTGGACGGTAAACGAGGAGAATCCCGCAGCCTACACCCTCTCCCAGGATATATTCAAAAGATCTGGTAATTCCTAATGGTACATCCACAAGGCCCAGCTCAGTCTTAAATATAATGGCCACACCCCCGCCCCTACGATCCAACCTTGGACGGTGTATCACCGAGAACCGGCTGGAACTGCCGAGGCCAACATAGGGCCTTGATTTTCATCCAGCCAGGTCTCAGTGATGCAAGCCAGATCAGATGACCCAACAAGATCAGCTATAATACCAGTAAACTTAAAGCCCTATGTTTGGTGGGTTGAAAATATGGAGGCCTGAGTGTGCTCCCTCGATAGCTGGCATGAAAAACTGGATCCTGATTTAGTCAATCTGCACCACAAGATGACCCCGTCTATAACCAAAACTAGAAGATTTAGAGTGTGCAACCATCACAATAACATTGTAGTCCTCCTCGGGTTACTGAAGAGGAAGGAGGGTCCCCATGCTGTCTTATTTGCATAAAAATTGTACAAGAAATTAGCGGGACCATCCCCCAGTGGTCCCTCTTATGTTATTGAGTGTGCCCACCAGGCCCTCCAGGTTATATCCCCACCAAATGACCCCCTCAACCATTTATTTTTAAATTTACTAATTACCTTGACCACCAGCATTTGATTAATAAAACTCAAGAGCTCCAGACCATCACTTGGGGGGGGACTCAAAGATTAGAATTGTGCAAGACCTTCCAGTAGTGGTCAGACAAAAAAGGGCCATGTAGCTCCCTCTAGTCTCTAAACTAATTGCTGCCAGCATAAAATTCCAAGTGCTTTACCCTGCTTGGCTTCAGGCCAATACTGAGTGTGAGCAAAGGAGCTTTGAGTCTGTCGAGGAAGCTCACCTAGATTTGTCCAGAATTCTGCCAGATTCATTCAAGGCACCCCAAATCTTCCCGGCCCTGGTGAGCAACTTTGAAACTGTGGTCTCAAAAAGTTTGATCATCCTGATGATTTCTTTGTTTAACTGGAGACTTCTCTGATGTGGAGGAGGATGGACTGCTCAGTATTACATTTCCCAGTTACTAATGCTGGCTATTGATCTCTTGTTCTGGCTTTAAAGAATAGTGGATTGATGGTAAGAGGATTATTTGGAGGAGGTTTCTTTCTGTTCTATATGCATTCAGATTCCTGTAATGGAATACCTTTTTGTCATTGCTGCATTTTTTATTTTAGCTACTTATTGGAGCGGATCTTTAGTTGTACTATACTAAGGTTCAAACAAAGAGGTATTTACGAGCTAGAAGGCGTTTGCCCATATATGCTCCTATAGATTTGTTATTTGTTTTTAAGTAATAGTTTAAATTTCCTCCCTCTACTATGTGTTTATCCAATTTCAATTTAAATTGTGTCTTTGTCTAACTTATGATAATGTTAATTGGCAGCCTATTCCAAACTTTCAGCACTCTCACTGTGTAAAAATATTTCCTTTACTTGCTCATAAATTCTGAACCCTTAATTTGCAGGGGGTGACCCCTTATCTGCATATTTCCTTTCTTGAACTCTAAGTTCAATTTGTTAATTAATGTTGGGTCCTGCATTATGTCAAACATAAGTAACATCTCTCCTCTGACATGTCTGGTGGCCAATTACATCATTTTAAGTGATTGTAATCTTTCCTTGCAACATTTGCTGACTATTCCATTAACGGATCTAGTAAAGTTCCTTTGGATTTTTTCAATCTTGTTAATTTCTTTTTCCCTATACGGATTCCACAATTGTGAAGCAAATTCCAGATGTAGGTGAACATAGGTGCTGTATAGAGGGGCCATTACTTTACTATCTCTAGACATTATATTCCATTTAATTGCCCAGCTGATTTTTATTGCCCTTTTGATTGCCTCTGTTGTTTGCATTATTGTGCCAAAGTCATCTGTGATATATATACCAAGAGCTTTTTAATTCTTTGCTTTTGGTAGTAGGGTAACTTGCATGTAATAATTATTTTGGTTATTTCCCTTGCCCATATATAGCACTTTACATTTATTTATATTAATTTTCATACTCCATTGAGTTGTCCAATCTGTAATTCTGTCTATGTCTTTCTGTATTATCTTTAACTTATTTGATGAGCTCACTGTTCCACCCAGCTTGGTGTCATCTATATACTTTGATACCCAGCATTCAAGGTCATTTTCCAAGTCAGCTGTAAAGATCTGGAAAAGTGTGGGCCCCAACACTGAGTCCTATGGGACTCCACTCATCACCTGTCCCATGCCAGACAAACTACCATTTACCATAACCCTCTGTGACCTATTACTAAGCCATTCACTGATCTACCTTATATATATATTGGGTTAATGTTAGTCTTGTACAATTTAATAATAATTGCCCAGTGTGGTGGAAGATTGAATGCCCCAGTGAAATCAAGATAAATGACGTCACAAGGCACATTCTGATCTAATGTATATCTAATCTTTTCATAGAAGCAAAGTAAGTTGGTCATATAGCTTCTACCTCTTCTAAACCCATGCTGTAACTGGTTACATGTATCTATTACACTAGTCAATCTTTTCTTAATTATGGATTCTAGGAGTTTACAACACACATGTCAGGTTCACGAGGCGATAATTTTGAACATCAGAAATTTCTCCTTTTTTAAAGATAGGCACAACATGTGCCATCCTCCATTCAACAGGTAGTGTTCCTGTGTTAATTGATTTTTCAAATATAACTTTTAATGGTACTGCTATACCTTCTTTCATTATTTGCAGCATTCTAGCAGATACTTTGTTCAGGCCTGGCAATGAAATACATTTTAGTTGTTTGATTATCTTAATTTCTTCCTCTGTTATAATTATTTTGTCCTTATTTTGTTGATATTGCATATTAAATGTTCTTACATCTTTATTATAAACCTCACAAAAGTACATATTAAAGAGTTCTGCCACTTCCTTATTGTCTGCAACCAATAAGTAATTTTTATGTTGTCTTGTGTGCGCAAAGCAGACAATATATTGTGGTTGCTTCAGTGGAGAAGTGGGTTTCGGAGGTGTGGTGCGGCTACAGCCAATGGCGCCACTGCTTTTTGTGGCCTGGCTCTGTGGCACCAATGGCATAGCACACTGTCTATGACAGCACTTGAGAAACCTGCCACCACTTTGAAAGAAATTAGCTGCTGCAATCAGGGAATTCCATGGGCCGGTCCCTGATTGCAGCAGCCAATTACTGCTTGCCTAGTCTGATGTCCCCACCAAGTAACATGGCGGTGGCTTCCCCATCAGCTTCTCATAGTCCTCACAGAAGCCGAGGGGTAGCTGCTGCCTTACACAGTCCCCCTGAAAGCCAATGGGGGTACCCAATCCCTCTTTTGGTATACCCTTCCTAAGCTAATTTGCCAATGGGTTTGCCCAATCCCCATCAGCATAATGTACCCCACTATTTCTTGTGTGCCAAGAGGGTGCCAAATCCCCCTCAGGTCATGTGATCCCCCAACTCTGTATGGCCTGCGGGGGTGCCCAATCCCCATAGGCCACAGTCCCCACCAAAAAAACACTCAGGTGGCACACTGGAATCCCACCCCAGCATGTCAAATGTCCCTGTAAATAAAAAAAAATCCCGCAATGTTCTTTGTTTTAACCTGTAAAACAGAAAACTGTCCCTCATTGAGTCCGGTGACCCCTCCCCCAACCTGCACCCACCCTCTGTGCACCCTGCCTCCCACACCCCCATCACCTCATACTTACCTCCGGAGCCCAGCGCGATGATCTTCGGTGGACTGGGAACACGTCTGCACTCTTCAAAGCCGACCGCAAACTGAAGAAATGCAGGTACTGTAAGCTGTATAATTGCATAAATTTTTTTTTCAACTTACATGGATATCTCGGCCATTTTTTTTTTTACTATTGGCCACCAAATTTTCAACATGAGGTTTTTGGGACCCCTCCTCATGAATTCAATCACTGTCATGGTGTTCTTCAGTCCCGAAAGGTGATTTTGCAGTCACTGCATGGAATCAGCCTTTGGGACTGAGTAATGAAATGTCAGTGTTGCTGTTCATTAGGTGGCCTCTCAAAAAACCTATGTTACAAATTTGGTGAAAAAATTCCAAAAAATGACTGTGTTACAAGTGTGTATTGCACAGTTTCCATGCGCATTCGTAACTTCACCAATTTGTAATATTTTCACTCCAGATTTTCAACATTGGCATTTTTTCACACCTCCTTATGAACTGTGCAGCTGTCATTTTTCACATCTTGGTCAGAATGTGTTTTTGCACTACCAGCGCAGAATAGAGCGGTTGCTGTGGGAAATCAGTGTTCGGGACAGATTATGAAAATCACAGTGACATTGTTCATGAGCAAAGGTGCTAAAATGCCTGTGTTGAAAATTTGGTGACAAAAGCCCATAAAATGACTAGGTAACAAGCGTATGTTGCGCAGTTTCCACACGCACTCGTAACTTCGACAATTTGTAATATTTTCACTCAACATTTCAACATTATCAGTTTTGCACACATCCTTATGAACAGTACAGTTGTCATTTTTCAGATCCTGTCCAAAATGTGTTTTCGCACAAGTGGCGCACTATGGCACAGTCTCTGTGGGAAATCAATGATCAGGACAGATGAAGAAATTCATGAGCAGAGGTCCCAAAATGCCTATGTTGAAAATTTGGTGAAATAATTCCACTAAATGACTGTGTTACAAGTGTGCATTGTGCAGTTTCTATGTATGCTCATAAATTCTAGCATTTTTAATATTTTCACTGAAGATTTTCAACTCTGCCATCTCTTCACATCTACCTATGAATAGTACAGCTGTCATATTTCACATCCTGCCAGAATGGTGTTTTCCCACACCTGGTGCAGAATGACACAGTTGCTGTGAGAAATCAATGTAAGGGACAAATTTACAAAATCACAGTGCCACTATTCATGAGCAGAGGTCCCAAACACTTTCATGAGGTAGGAGTCACAAAAATGCCATGTTGCAGATTTGTAGTGCAAATACCAACAAACGGCCAGGGCATTAGGGTTTCTAAGCATAACGTTCCACCCTGTACAGACTGACAGGCATCAGGGGTGTGTCTTTCCATTGACTGCTGTCACGCTCACGCCATGACATCCCCCCCCACCTTCAAGCCACTGACAGGCATCAAGGTGTGCCTTGGACTCTTTGGCCCCACAGTTCACCCCATTCTTCCATGCTGCACCCACTTCAGTATATGTCCTTATGAAATGGGGTGACTGTAAAGACGAACACCCCAAGGCACACCTGAGCACTTGTCGGTGTCTGCAGGATAGGGTGAGGTAAAATGCCATGAGTGTTATGGCTGAATTGGGTGAGCGTAAGGCCCGAGAACCCCAAGGCACAACCCGATATTTGTCGCACTGCAGGATAGGGTGAGCTGAAATGCCATGAACATTATGGCCAATGCCCAAAGGCGTACCTCAGTGCCTGTCAGTCTCTGTAGGGTGATGTGGGGTTTGACATCACTTTCATACTTCACTGCCATTCCTATTATGCATCTGTTCGACTCCTGCACTACCGATGCCAATGTCAGCAAGACAACATTCGGCATTGACAAATGCTTGTTTCTAATTGAGCCTACTTGTGTCTTACTTTTTTTTTATGAATTAATATAAGCAAAAACATTCTTTAAAATTATCTTTTCTTGCATTTTTTGCCATGGTCATTTCCATATTTTTCTTTGCTTTCTTAATTTCTCTTTTACATTTCCTTAACTGTTGTTTATATGAATTGATTCTTTTCATGGTTGGATCCATTCTCTGTTCTTTACATAGTTCATCCTTTCTTTTGAGCAGTCTTCTGATCTTTTTATATAACCATCTTGGTCTTCTTTCATTGTTATTATACTTCCTTATTTTTGGTATATACTCATCAACGATACCTATTATTTTTGTCTTTATTACCTGCCACATTTTTTCAGTTGTTAGGTCATGTAACTCCTCAACCCAATCTATTTTACTTAGTTGCTCTTGTATCTGATTTGTATTGGCTTTTTTGAACAAATAAATGTCTGTATACTTTTTTAATGGGATATTTTTAAACATTACTGTATATGAGATAGCATTGCGATCACTGTTACTAAGAGGTGGGCCTACGTTACGTGAGTTAATTTGTACTTTCTCAGAACTCAATACGACATCTAGTAAACTATTATTTTTAGCTGGTTCCTTAACATGTTGTATTAGGTAATGAATATTACAACTTTCTAGGGACATTTGACCTACGTGTCTTCTTGCTTTATTCTCAGCACAGTCAATATCACCAGTGTTAGTCTCCCATTAGTATCAGATCTCCCAATTCACTTGCTTTCTCAATTTCATTGATTATGGTTTGTGTAACTTCTATTGTACTACTTGGGGGTGATAGATTACACCAACTATTATGGAATCAGAGTATTCCCCCTGAATCTTTATCCAAATTGATTCAATGTGCTTTGCTTGTTTAATTTGTCTGAGATATTGACAGAATTTATATGTGATGCTGCTTACATTGCAATGCCTCCTCCATTCTTTTTATTATTTCTATCATTTCTGTATAATTTATATCCCTCTATCTGCATTCTCCATATATCTTTTTCTGAGTTCCACCAACTTTCTGTTATTCCTATTATATCTTTAGGAGACTCCTCTGTTAATGCCCTGAGTTAATGTATTTTGTGATTCATACTTCTTGCATTTGCTAACAATACCTGAATATTTTGGATATTTTTATTATATCCTTCACCTCAGTTGTCTATGATTCTACTTGGTTTCAGATTCAGATGTCCTTTTTCCCCTTCTTGTTTAGTTAAATTACTTTGTTTCAAAGAGAATCAAGGAGAGTTTCAGTTAATATTTTTGTTCCACTTTTCTTCAAATGCAAGCCATCATAACTGAATACTTCATTTTTTAAGTAGAATGAGTCCCAATTATCTATGTATGTAATATTTCTGTCCCTGTATCAGTTTTCAAGTCTTATGTTAATTCTATGGATAGTCTGATTTTTTTTCTTTATGTTCCCTTGGTATTGACAATATACCTAATATTGCCACTTGTCTTCCGTTTTGTACTAATTCTTCCCCCAGGGTAATCAACTCAGTACAAATATCCTTTTCATGTTCTAATTCCATTTCATTCATTCCGACATGTAAAATTATTTTTGAATGCTGTGGTATTTTGATCTTGTGTGTGTTATCGCTAATGTGTTTTATTCTAACCCTTGGGTAACACAACACTCTGGTGTTCTCTTTGTCATCTTTACAAATTTCTGAGATGCAGTATTTTATTACTGAGTCACCTAAGACATACTTTTCTAGACTTGTTTTAGGTTGCTGGATGATTGTGGTGGGTACGGAGGGCACATTTTCCATTTCCTTTTGTAGCAGAGTAAATCTGTCTTCTGTTTTAATTAATCACCCTTTTTTATTCCTTTTTATTTTGGTGCACTTGTGCAGCCAACATCTTGGGACAGTGCAGCTTTGGAGGCGCGGTCACTGTTGGGCGAATGCAGGGCACGCATCAGTAGGTACATCCCTCATTCCCCAATCAGCCTACATGTGGGAGCCACACCATGCATACATAATGTGGTGAGCACATCTAAGAAAAGGTCCACTACAATCTGAGCAAAGCTCGTCAGACCCAGTGGGCCTTTTCTTGCCATGCTCACAGCCATTATGCACATGGCGGTACACCAGCCTTCGAACTGCAGACTTCGAGGGTGCCCAGTCCCCCTGTCAGTTACCCCTGCCTTGTCTGCTGTACTGCCAATGGAGGAGCCCACTCCCCATCTGCATAAATAACCCTCCCATTTGTTATATGACAAGGGGATGGCCAATCCCCCTCAGCTCTAACCCTTCCCCCATTACTTGTGTGCCGACAGGGGATCCCACTCCCTGTAGGCATAAAGAACCCCCCTCCCCCATTGCGAAATGCTGAAGGGGTGCCCAATCCCCCTTGGCTCGGCACCCCCTGCTTTCTTTGAGTGCGACGGGGGTGCCCAATCCCAGTCAGCATAAATCCCAACCCCTGTTGTGTGCCGACGAGGGTGCTCAATCCCCATCAGCTGCAGACCCCCAAAACAGCAGTTAGGTGGCATGCTGGGAGCCCACCCTAGTGTACCAATCCACCTGAAATACAAAAAATGTCCCGCGACTTTTTTTTTTACTCTAAACAGGAAATGATCCCTCGTAGTCTCCCTACCCACCACCCGCACCCACCCATTGTGCACCCTACCTCCCCACACACCACCCTCACCCCATACTTACCTCTGGAGCTCGACGCGATGATCTTCAGTGGACCAGGAACATGTCTTCACTCTTCAAAACTGACCACGAACTGAGGAAATGCCGGTAAGCTGTATAATGGGATAGATAGGGTTTTTCAATGTTAGTGCATATCTGAGCATTTTTTAGTCTTTTTGCACCAAATTTTCAACATGAGGTTTTTGGGTCACCTCTTCATGAATTCTGTCACTGTTATGATGTTAATCAGTCCCGAAAGGTGCTTTCACAGTCGCTGCATGGAATCACCTTTCAGGACTGATTAAAGCAAGGACAGTGGCAGTGTTCATGAGGTGGGCTCTCATCAAAAAGCCTATGTTGCAAATTTGGTGGAAAAACTCCAAAAAATGGCTGTTTTACGAGCGTGCATTGTGCAATCGCTATGTACACTCATAACTTCATGAATTCTCAATATTTTCAGACCAGATTTTCAACATTGTCATTTTTCTACACCTCCTTGTGAACAGTACAGCTGTCATTTTTCATATCCTGGCTGAAATGTGCTTCCACACTTCCGCTGCATAATAGCACGTTCGCTGTGGGAAATCAGTATTTGAGGCAGATTATGAAAATGACAGTGACACTGTTCATGAGCAGAGATCCTAAAATGCCTATCTTGAAAATTTGGTGATGATACTCCATAAAATGACTGTTACGAGCATGCGTTGTGCAGTTGCTATGCACGCTGGTAACTTGGCAAATTCACAATATTTTCATGCCATATTTTCAACATTGCCATTTTTCTTTACCTCCTTGTGAACAGTACAGATGTCATTTGTCATATCCTGGCCAAAATGTGTTTCCGCACTTCCAGCGCACAATAGCGCAGTCACTGTGGGAAACCAGTGTTCAGGGCAGATTACAAAAATGCAAGTCACACTGTTCATGAGCAGAGGTCCTAAAATGCCTATGTTAAAAATTTGGTGACATTGCTCCATAAAATGACTGTGTTACGAGTGTGCATTGCGCAGTTTGCATTTACGTTCATAAGTTCGCAAACTTATAATATTTTCACTACAGATTTTCAACAGTGCCATTGTTCTGCACCTCCTAATGAACAGTACAGCTGTCATTTTTCACATCTTGTCCAAAATCTATTTTTGCATTTCCAGCAGAGAATAGCACGGTCGCTGTGTAAAGTCCGTGTTTGAGACACATTATGAAAATGACAGTGACACTGTTCATTAGCAGATGTCCTAAAATGCCTATGTTAAAAAATTGGGGACTAAAGTCAATAAAATGAGTGTTTTATGATGCATTGCGCAGTTTGCATGCACGCTCGTAACTTTGTGAATTTGTAATAGTTTCACTCCAGCTGTTCATCACTGGCATTTTTCCATACCTCCTTATGAACAGTGCAGCTGGCTGAAATGTGTTTTCATACATCTGGCGCAGAATTGCACAGTCGCTGTGCGAAATCAGTTTTCGGGACAGTTCCAGGAAATGACTGTGACACTATTTATGAGCAGAGGTCCTAAAATGCCTCTGTTGAAAATTTGGTGTCGAAAGTCCCTAAAATGACTATGTTGCAAGTGTGCATTGCGCAGTTTCCATGCACTCCTGTAACTTTGTCAATCTGCAATATTTTCATGCCGCATTTTCACCACTGGCATTTGTACACACCTCCTTATCAACAGTCCAGCTGACATTTTCCACAGCCTGCCCAAAATATCTTTCCGCAGCTGTGGCACACAATGGCGTGCTCGCTGTGCAAAAACACCTTTTGGGACACATTAACAAAATCACAGTGCTATCCGTCTCTAGCTCCACCACTCCCACTGCCAATGCCAGTGCAACAACATTCAGCATTGACAAATGCTTGTTTCCTTATTGTTTCTTATTTTCTTTTTGTGGAGTGATTGGGGACATTCTCCTTTTGTTTTGTTGTCCTTGGGCTTTCTTCTGTAGGTGTACAGGGGCTTTGTGTTTCCTCCCTACTCCATTTATTAGCTGAGTTAGGTGTTGTATGATTCCCTCCTTGCTGATGTATTCTCATGTTATTTTTATAACCTGCCTTCTTCAAATCCTTCATTTCATTTAGCAGCCCTTTTTTCTCCTTTGTAAGCCCTATTATGGTTTCACATTTACTACATTTAATATCATTATCTTCTTGATTTGTTAATGCTGTGTACATATAACATGACATACATTTACTTATAGTGTCTTCTTATGTCCCCCACATTGACTTTATTAGCTTTAAAAACCTTTTTACCTGGCATTTTTCTTTTGATAGTTCACCCAAACAGTGTGCTTCCTTAATGTACTGATGGGTACTACAGCTTTAGGTCCTGTTCCCTGCTTCTCCTGCAGATGCTTCCACATGCTCAGTCTGCTACTTTTAAGCCTGTAAAACCAGAAGTGACATTAGGAACACCTCCATTTCACTCATGGTTAAAAGTGCAGATTTTGTTGGCAAATAAATGTTACATCTGCAGTATTGTCCCGCTAAAGGCTCCTAGCATGCCCTATTTGCCCAGTTTACAGTTAGATTTCAATAAAAATCTGAGTTGTATGTGCCCCAACTAAGTGACACCTTCAGTGCCTCTCTAAGTACTGCAGACTAACTCCAGATTATGTTTCAGGTTTAAAAAAAGCACACCCTCATATGGGCATCTTAAGACTTTTTGTAAGCAATCAGTGAGAGCATAGCATTCTACTGCCTCCGCTCACTCAGTCTTCTACTTTTAACCCTGTGAAACCGAAAATGACATCATATATAAGTATGCTTGACCTGAACTGGCATAGTAGCTGTTTCTACTGTTGATTCTGAAGACACATCTAATGAATCCTGCCCCCGATTCCGAATTATTATAAGCTTTCGTGCCACAGAGGGATCTCCTATTGTAAGCATTCCTTCTACAGTTCACCAGATTTGCCCTCAGTGATACTTCTACCGGCTGGTTTGCACCTGCTAATATTCTGACTGCTCTCTGCATTTTGTGTATGGTGCTTCCCTTTTGCTGTAGTAAGCTCTGGGACTCAGGACTGTCAAGGGAGTCTGTACTGCTTGACAAACCTCAGAGCTGCTCTTTTCTTCACTTGGCTGCCTTCCATTCTTGCTTTAGTGATGCTAAATAGTGGATGTCAATTTGAAAGAGCTCCTATTCTTTTTGTTTTAAATATGGCAGCATTGTACCTGCTTTGACTGATTGCTTATGGACCATAGTTACTATGGGCTGCTATTATTTCTTTGATCTTTTGCATTGGGTAGTGCTGACATTGTCTGTTTTGCTACCATTATGGAAGATTTTCATCTCCAATGGCCCATTTCTGAAGCTTAGAGAGTCCTGCGGAGCCTACTACAATTATGGACATTAATTGACTGTGGGGGTTTATTTTAGTTGCCCTGGACACTTGTTCCAAAATACAGAATTTCTTTTTTTTTTCTCTTGCCTTTACTGTAGTTACTACTGTATTTTGATTATATTTTTATTTTCTGTTTTGATGATTATTTAATAGTTTTGTCCAATAATAACAGTGTTATTATGTTGGACCCCTCTCCCGTTTATATGGTTGGAGGTTGTTTACTGTTAGTACTACTGTTATAGTATCTGAGTTCAAGAGGGGGCTTTATAACTATCTGTTTATGATTTGTTATTTAGTCTTCATATTATGTGCCCCAGTAGTTCATTTATTTGGGTGGGGGTAATGGTTTGTTGGAGTACAGGGGTCAGGGAGGTTTTTAAGAAGGAACCCCTGAACACATCATAGACCTGGAATCCATGGGAGTGTGATCTATGGGACCGGGGTTGGTTATTTTTTTGGAGATGTTGTTATTTGGTTGTATATTCAGGAGGGAGGGAGGGGAGAGGACTTGTTTATAGTTCATTGGATTGGGGCTTTGTGATTTTTTGTGCTTTCTATGTCCAGATTTGTTTTACATTTTTTGGGGGGAGGATGGGTGTTTGAACTTTGTTACTTTATAGATGTTCTGCTTTTTGTTGGGGGTGGGGTGGTTTTTTGAAATTGGGTGATGGAATCTCTTGGAGAGTTTAACAGCATTTGTTGCTCTCTTTATTGTCAGAGGGTTCAATTGGGGAGGGGGGGGGCCAGAGCACAGTAGGGTATTCAATTTAATTGTAATTGTTGTTGAAAATATTATTGCTTCTATTCTTATGTCTTCTATTTGCATAAGTGGCTACTTCTTAAAAATGTATTACTTGGAATGTCAAGGGAGCTCAGGATAAAAGAAAACGGCATATGGTTCTGCATCACCTTAAAAAGATGCAGCCTGCAGTGATGTTTTTGCAAGAGACCCATCTTCATCGAGAAGATGTTTTCTACATTTGACAAGAATGGATCAGGCATGTTTTTGGGGTGGGAAATAGTAATAAAAGGGTGTGTGAGTCCATATTAAGTGATAGGAAGATTGCTTTTCAGCTGTTGCAGGAGTGATGGGATCTGGAAGGGTGATTTTTCTTAATACATGGTCAGTTGGGGTTGTCTGAGGTCTTATTGGGTTCTATTTATGGGCTCAGTGTGGATTCCTCCTGGTTTTTCACTAATTTGATAAAACAATTAGGGGTGTTTGTCCATTTGCCAATATTCCTGGGAGGTGACTGGACCTTAATTTTTCATACAGACAAAGACAGTACTTAGTGCCACAGGAAGGGTTTGTCTCCAGGGCAGCATGGTCTTAGAGATTTGTTGGATATGGTGGGCCTAGCAGACCTCTGGTGCATCTTACACCCCATGACTAAACAGTATACTTTTTACTCAGCCCCACATTCTTCCCAAACTCAGATTGATTATTTTTTTAATCAGTTAAGATTGTTTGGCCAGGCTTCTGTCTTGTGACATAAAGCCCATGATAATATCTGACCACACTTTTGTATATGAACATTCAATCCGTAGATCAGTGGAACAGAATAGGACACGCAGGCTTAATGCTAAACTTCTCCAGGATCCCAACACTCTTGCAATAATTAAATCTTTTACTCAATTTTTTTTTTCAGGTTAAAGAGGGATCTGTCCAAGCTCTAGGTATCCCCTGGAGGGTTGCAAAATGTGCAGTAAGAGGTGAATTTATACTTATTGCCTCTTATGTTAAAAAAACAATGTGCAGAAAAGATAGACCACCTGCTTTACCGAATATGCTCCCTTGGGCATAATCTAACCCCTTTGACTGACCCCGTCACATGGGCTCATTTGAATTCTTTAAGGGAAGAATACTTTGGGATTCTAGAGGAAAAGGCATATTTGGCCCTTCATAGGACCAAAATGTGTTATTTAGGATTTGGTGAATGTGAGTGAAACATCTAGCTTTGCGGATAAGACAGATGGATTCATTGAAAGCAATATCTATTCTCCAACCAAACCTGGAGAGTGAAATCTTTACACAACTGTGTGATATAGCTGAAGCATTTTTTTGTTCTGTTACAATTCCTTATATAGTGCTCATTCCTCCTCACAGCAGTTTTGTGATAGCATTTCCATGTATTTTGGTCCCACTTTCTCTTCCCTAGCTGTCTGCACAGCAGCAAGACTTGTTGAAGGTCACCATTAGTGATATGGAACTCCATCATGTGACTGAGCTCCTTCTGAAGAACAATGCACTTAGACCTGATGGCTTTCTTAATAATTTTTATATTGCCTGCTCAGATGTTTTAGTACCATTTTTAACCAGGTTATTTAACTACTTGCTCTACTCTGGTTTGTCTGATTTCTCTTTTACCCAGGCCTGGATTTCTCTTATCCACAAACCGGGTAAGAACGAGTTGTGATCTAACAACTACCGCCCCATCTCGCTATTTAATTACAGACCTAAAAATCCCAGCAAAAGGTTTGGTTATCTGCCTTTTGCAGGTCTGGAAGGGTTTTATTAGCCTTACACATGTCGGGTTTATGGCTGGTCATGTTTCCAGTGACCATTTACATAAACCGTGGTACCTGATTTCCAAATTGGGGTAGAGCAGGACACCATCTGTCCTGGTCTCCCATGATGTGGAAAAAGCTTTTGACCATGTTTCATGCCCATTTTTATTTGTGACACTCCAGAAAATTGGTTTTCCTGCAGTTTTGTGTGATTTGGTAAAGATTTTATATTGTAATCTGTCTGCTAGAATTACATGCAATGGGGTATCCTCATTGTCGGTGGGTCTCCAGTAAGGAACAGGAAAGGGGTGTCCTCTTCCTCGAACCTTTATTACATAACATTCAACTTAATCTGGATATTCAAGGAATTCTGGTGGGTGGGATTAGATATAAGCTTCCCACCTATGCAGATGACATTCTCCTCCATCTCAAGAATCCCCTAACATCCATACTTTCCATTCTTGATGAGATTCAATGATTTTTGGAGGTTGCAGAGTAGAAACTCAATTTGCACAAATCTAAAGTTTTGCCATTGAACATGCACATATCCTGACAACAGATCTTAGAGTTGGATCTTCTCAGGGAACACAAAGCCATAACTTATTTGGAAATTGAGGTTACCCTCTCTCTCTTCTGGAGTTGATTAAGATGAATTTAACACCTCTCCTACAGATGATCAAGACGGACCTCCATAGATGGATGACTCTACCTCTTTCCCTTTGGGGAAGGGTCAGTGTCACCAAGATGAATATTTTACCATGAGTATTATACCCATTGGGCATGCTGGGGGTGTTCCTTCCCAAGTCATAATTTACTCAGCTTTATGCCCTGCTAGCTGAGTTTCTTTGGAAGGAGGGTGCGGCCAGCCGAGTCTACTTTAAGCTCACTATGCCCAAGGAGAGAAGTGGTCCGCAACTACCCAATTTCTTTTTATATTACTGCACTTTGCATAGCAGCAAGCTCTTTCATTAACATCAATCTTTATCTACCTAACCAATCCTGGCCTACTGCCTTCTTTGTCTTTCCTTAGAGAGCCAATTGTGTAAGCAATTTGGTCTTTATCTCAATAGTCTCCTATATGTAAAACTCTCCAAATTGCTGACACAGCTACAGGTAACACCTTTGCTGTGGTCGCTTAAAGCCCTTAGACTTGTTTGTATTTACGTGGGTTTCGACTGGAGCAAGGATCTGTCACAGCATGTTTTTTTGCAACCTAAACGTACAAATAGCTAACCATCCAGTCCCATCCAAATTTTGTCCATTGCTTTCAGAAACTGCACATTTTTCTTTGGTTGAAGAGGGTAAATTTGTCTCAACAAATGTTTTACAATGTGCTTCTCTATTCCCCAGTACCATCCCTTTTCAACACTTACAACTTTTCAGCACAGTGACCTCCTTTCTACGTCCTAGCCCCTGGCCCTCCTGGATTAATCCTTAATTGCAAGATCTCTTGACTCTTGTTAAACAGCCTTTTGCATTCTCCATATTTTATAGTTATCTTCAGGAGAGAGAGAGACCCAGGTAGTCTAAGGGGGACTTGTGTTTTATTGGCAACAGGCCCTGGAGTTTGCTGTTGATGTTAAGGTCTGGCAATGAATTTGGAAGTGTCTTTATAAGTATACTAAACAAGATTGTTACTACTTATTGCAGTTCTGCATACTGCATAACTCATATTATACCCCCACAGATTATTTAAGATGGGTAGAAGTCTATCAGCAACCTGCTCCTGCTGTGAACTTGCTGAGGGTAATCTTAAATATTTCTTATGCGATTGTGTAAAGGTGAAGCTGTTTTGGCATTCTTTTTAGGACTCACAGATCCGTTTTTTGGGTCTTGATTCTTTTTTCACACCCCAAATATGTCTGATTGGGTATCATCCAGCGGAGCTGTTTTGCCCCCAAAGGGCCTACATGTCTCTGATTTCTATTACTGATAAGATCATAATTTGTCATCATTGGCTGGATGAGTCCATTCCATCTTATAGGAAATGGCACCAAGAAATACTAAAAGCCCTAGAGTTAGAGAAACAAATTGCAATCCACCAGGATCAATTTACAGGGTTTAAGGCATATTGGGAACCTTTGCATGCTTTATTAGTGATTTCAGTGAGTTCATAGTTTGGTGCAGGTAGATCTGACAGTGTTTCTCTCCTTGATTGGAACTGGGCTCTGAGTTGCCTACTTTTCTTCCTATCCTTTTGGGTTGGCTTAATCGTGTTGGCTTGTGTGCTTTGGGTGGTTGTAAGGGTGGGGGGTGGTTAGTAGGAGGTGGGTTTTTTTATGGAGGGTTCTGTATTGTTTATTTTGTTGTTCTTAGTTTGTCTAGAATTTGCCAATGTTATTCAGAGATTTTTTTCACTTTTCACATTTTTGTATCTTAAAAACCCAATAAAGTGTATTAAATAAAAAAAAAAAAAAAAAGACCAAAAGGCAAAAACTATTTTAATGGAAGGCCTATAATAACAACATTGGTTGAGAGTAGAGCAATCTGATTGTCTGACAGTATTATGGAATAGTTATGTTAACAGATGGAAAAACACATGTATGCCAGACCCATTCAAATGTTTTTTTAGAAAAAGACTTATTTTAAAAATACAAAGTCAGATTAGTTTAATAACAGCAGTGCGACACATAGGGACAGCCCCGCTTGTGTCCTAATGCTATAATTAAACTATTTTTTTGGTTTTTTAACCCTAGGGGTATAAGGTTTTTGTCTTTATCTCATATCTCATGACTTCTCTATGGTATCCTAAGCACTGTTTATGTATTAATGCTGATATACAGTACATGATTAAAATGATAATGCTCATATACATGATTAAAATGAGAGCCACTTCCCCCACCTTGTAGCACCCCAACCCAACCTCCTCCCCCAGCCAGCCAACAAACAAAATAAAAAGATAGCCCCTACCCCTCACCTCTCCTCATTGACCCCCACCCCACCATGCCCATAGAATCATCTTTATTTTTATGTTGGCTCGTGGTTGTGCTGCCAACATATTGCATTAGTAGCAGATTTAGAGGAGCGGTCAATGTTGGGTGAATGCAGGGCATGCATCAGTAGGTGCATCCCTCATTCCCTAATAAGGCAGCATGCAGGCACCACACCAGGAATACATGTGACAGTCACATCTAAGAAAAGGTCAGCTGCAATGACAGCCAAGCTTGTCATGCAGTGGCACCAAAACATGCCCTCTCTACTTGCCTTTCCTGGTGAAGCCCTTCAATTAACATGGCAGCGCTGACTGATGCCACATGGAGAGCTGACTTCAAGGGTGCCCAATCCCCCTGTCAGCATGCCCCAACCCACATCTTTTGCCAACAGGAGAGCCTACTCCCAGTCAGCATAATGCACCCCCCAATTTCAAGCATGTACTGAGGGGGTGCCCAATCCCCTTCGGCATCATGTCCCCCCTTTCCAGTTTAATTTTCCAATGGGGAGCCCACTCCCCATCAGCATAATGCCCACCCATTTGTTTTGTGCAAATGGGGGTGCCTCATTATCTGTTGTCTACAGATCCCCCCCAAAAAGCACTCAGGTGGCATGCTGGGAGCCCAACCCAGCATGCCAAATGCCTCTGTAAAAGAAAACTGTCCAGCAATGTTTTTTTTAAAAACCTGCAAAGCAGAAAACCGTCCCTCGTCAACTCTGTGGGCCCTCCCCAACCCGTGCTCCACCCTCTGTGTACCCTGCCTCCCACTCTCTGACCCCATACTTACTTCTGGAGCATGGTGCGATGATCTTCAATGGACCGGGAACATGTCTGCACTCTTCAAAGCTGACCGCGAACTGAAGAAATGCTGGTAAGCTGTATAATGGCATAAACAGTTTTTTTCCAACTTTGGTGCATATCTCAGGCATTTTGGGAAATTTTGCCACCATATTTTTAACATAGAGTTAATGGGACTCCTCCTCATGAATTCAGTCACTGTTATGGCATTATTCAGTCCCAAAAGGTGATTTTGCAGTCACTGTGTGGAATCACCTTTCAGGACTGACAAACAAAATGACAGTGCCACTGTTCATGAGGGAGGATCTCAAAAAGCCTATGTTGCAAATTTGATTAAACAAATCCCAATAATGACTGTTTTAAGAGTGAGCATTTTGCAGTTTGCATGCACACTCGTAACTTCGTGAATTTGTAATATTTTCACTCTAGATTTTCAAAATTGGCATTTTTCCACACCTCCTTATGAACAGTACAGCTGTCATTTTACATATCCTGGCCAAAATTTGTTTTTGCACGTCGGGCGCAGAATAGGATGGTTGCTGTGTGAAATCAGTGTTCAGGACAGTTTGAGAAAATGATGGCAACACTGTTCATGAACAGAGGTCCTAAAATGCCTATGTTGAAAATTTAGTGGCAAACATCCTTAAAATGACTGTGTTACAAGCATGTGTTGTACAGTTTCCACAAATCCATGTAAGTTTGCAAATTTGCAATATTTTCATGCCAGATTTTCAGCACTGGCAATTTTTTGCACCTCCTTATGAACAGTACAGCTGTCATTTTTCACAGCCTGCCCAAAATGTGTTTCCGCACCTGTGGTGAGCAATGGCATGGTCGCTGTGGGAAATCAACTTTTGGGACAGATTAACAAAATTGAAGCACCACTGTTCTTGAGAGGACGTCCCAAAATGCCTATGTTGAAAATGTTGCTAAAAAAACCCCCAAAATAATTGGGTTATGGACGTGTGTTATGCAGTTTCTATGCATGCTCATGACTTCAATTTTTCATATTTTCACTCCAGATTTTCAATGTTACCATTTTTTTACACCTTCTCATGAACAATACAGTTGTCGTTTTTCACATCCTGCCCAAAATATGTTTTCTTCCCTGTGTAGCCAAATGGCATAGCCACTGTGCAAAACCACCATTCAGCTAACAAACTGATTGTGCCACTCTTCATGAGGTGGAGTCACAAAAAGCCTGTGTTGAAAATTTGGAGTGAAAATACCAACAAACACCTATTATGTTAGGGTTTCCAACGGTAACACCCCACCCTGTAGACACTGCCAGGTGTCAGGAGTGTGACTTGGGATCATTGGCTGTAATGCTCATGCCATTTCACCCCCACCCCCACCCTGAAGCCAGTGACAGGCATCAAGATGTGCCTTGGAGTGTTTGGCCCTAAAGTTCACCCCATTCTTCTATACTACACCCATCTCAACATATTTGCTTATGGAAAGGGGTAAGTATAAGGCCCAAAGAACTTAAAGCACACCACAACACTTGTCAGTGTGTACATGGTAGGATGAGGCCCATTCTCCTATACTGCACCCATCTCAGAGTATTTCCTTATGTAATGGGGTAAGTATAAGGCCCAAAGACCCCAAAGCACACCCCAACACTTGTCAATGTCTACAGGGTAGGGTGAGGTAAAATGGCATGACTGTTATATCTGATGCCCCAAAGGCACACCCAAACAGCTGTCAGTCTCTGCAGGGAGGGGTGGGGTTGGCATCAGTTCAGTACTTCACTGCCATTCCTATTATGCATCTCTAACTCCTGCACTACCAATGCCAATGCCAGCGAGACAACATTTGGCATTAACAAATTGATTCAGCAACCAGCTCAACACTCTGCATAACTTCCCAATGGTTGAAACCTGAATGAATGAATGAATGAATGAATCAATGAATGAATGAATGAATGAGAGTCCTTCTTTTTACAGTAGGCGCGTAGCACTTTCCTGAAAGTTAACATGTTGTAGCTATGCACAGTTTCACTTAGAAGCTCATTCCGAATATTGACGACTCTGTGTAAACCACATTGCACTTTTTTGGTCTTAAATATTTCTCCTTTCAACTGCAGATCATGTTTTCTTATACCATACTCTATGGATTCAGTTTCTAAGCCCACACATTGCTTGAGAAAATCATCTTGAAAAGCCCTAAAGATGAGACACTGCCCCCCCATTCTGGTATATTCCAGTGTGAACATATCAATATGTTCCAGTCTTTGTTCATAACTCAAATCCCTTATTCCTGCAAACATTTTGGTTGCCCTTCTCTGCAGTCTTTCTATATCATTAATTGACCTTTTTGTTTGTGGGGCACTGAACTGGCTTCACTACTGCACATGGGGTTTGACAAGTGCTCCAAATAAGGGCAGAATAACTTTATGGTCTCTGCTAGCTATATTTCACCTTATACCCCTCAGTATTCTGTGACACTTTTTGATGATCTCGCCACAGTGTTTGTCAAAGGCGTGATCTTCTGTAACTAGGATAGCCAAGTCCTTTTCTGCCAGTTTTCCTTTTATAGCCTGCCTCAGCAAGGTGTATTCAGACCAACATTTTTTTATGCCCATGAGTATTACTGCACATTTTTCCACATTAAAGTCCAACTTATGAATGCTTGCCCAGCATTCTGGTTTGATTAGTTCTGCCTGCAGGTTTTTTTAATGGCTTCATCATTGTCTGCAACTGCATATATCTTCATGTCACCCACGAATTCAGTTAACCAGATGTCCCTGTTGCACTTCATGGATGATGCACATATATTAAACAAAGCAGGACCTAGGACAGACACCTGCAGAACTTCACTAGTGACCATACCCCATTTGGACATGTGCCTTCACAAGGCTTCTTTCTGCTTTCTCGCCAACACACATGATTCAATCCAGATTACTAGCCTACTGTTTACTCTCAGCTCACAACCTTTGCATCAATATTGACTTCAAGAACTGTTTGTTCCGATGTGGAGTGCCACCAACTGACTGTTTTTGTTTGCTCTCATTGCCTGAAGTTTAGATATTAATTCTTAATGAGGTACACTGTTAATGGCATTGTCTTAATCCACCCAATAATTACATCTACTGATGATCTTTTGTTCAGTGTCCAGCTCAGGCACTTAAAAAACATCAGTTGGTTGGTCTGGCATGATCTGCTTCTTCTGAAGCCATGCTGAGACTTAGTCATAAGATATTCCTTTTCTAAAATACTTTCTAGCTCTTCACTCTACTTTAATAATGGCCTGAAGCACTTTTCCCACCACTGATGTAAGGCCCTTAGTAATATTTTTCTACCCTTATATGCAAGTCTAAACTAAATAAGTAATTCACTATCCAGGGATACCTTATAGTTGTAACAGATCACACCATATTCTTCTCTCCTCCATTGTGAACATCGCTAACCTCTCCTCATATGCCATTTCCCTCAACTTAGGGATTTGCTTGGTAACTCTTTGCTGCACCGTCTCCAGTGTAGCTCTATCCATCCTCAGGTGTGGTCTCCAAGTCGGGGTTCCATTATCAGAGTGTGGCTTTACATCTGTTCTATATAATGGAATCACACAGTATTCACTTCTTGATACAAGAGATCTTTTTCTGCAACTGATTAATCTATTTGCTGTTACTGCCACCTTCTTACACACTTTATTCTATGATTAGTTGCTACTTATTAGTGTCCCCAGGTCCCTCTCTGTTTCCACTTGTTGCAGTGTGGTACCCTCCAGGGAACAACTATCCATGGAAAAATGTTCAACCTATGTGTAGAACTACAAATTTACAGTATCAGTATTACTAAGCATTTTACTTACATCCATCCACATCTTAATTTTCTTTAGGCAATTGACCAGAGATTCACTTTAATTCATTGTGTTAAGAACCCCTCCTAATTTGTGTAATAAACAAATTTATAATGTAGTTATTGACCTATGTATGCATATACCCTATGTACATTGAAAATAGTATCTGCCCCAAGACAGAGCCCGGTGGCACTCAACTGGACATTTGCCTTTCTCTGATGTTATCTCCTCTATTTTGACTGGCTGTATCCTGTTAGTTAACCCAGAGTCTATCACGCCTACTAGATTTTTTCAATTCCCATTTTCTCATTTTTTTTTACATTAACTCTTAATGTGGTACCTTGTTGAAAGCCATCTTGAAATCCAGAAACATTACATCCACTGGTATGTTTTTGTTCAAAATAATGCTTGTGTTATTGCAGAGGGCTATTAAATTTGCTGTACATTATCTTACTGACACAAAACCATGCTGTGGTCTATCCATTAGATACTTAACCTCGTTTTTCTGAAGTTTGTCCTTCATTAATTTTTCCATAACCTTCCCTAATGTGACTTTTAAACAGACTGGCCATAGTTTCACACCAATGTTTTGACTCCCTCTTTGTATAATGATAATGGGACCACTATGGACCTCCTTCAGTCTATTGGTACCACTCCATTCTCATATGATTTATTGAGTCAAAAAGTTATGGAGCCCACTTCTATTTCTGTGATTCCTGTGAGTAACATAGGGTGCAATCCATCAGGTCCTGGAGATTTATTTGTTTTAATGCCCCTCAGTTGAGTCAGAGCATCACACTGAAAAGGTATTACCCTCACGCATGCCATCATCCCTTCTTTGTACCAGTTGTGTTCTGTATTTTTTGTTATAAACTGAACAAAAATATCTGATATCATAGCAGTATGAATACAAAAATCAATAACTCTGTTGGGAGATTGAAAGTTGATTTTAAAGTGTAAATTAGTGAATCTACGTCATCACCATTTATAGCTTAAAAACACAAAATTAGTTGCACAACCCTTGGTCATTCACACACTTTAAATGACATTTTCATTTGGAGTTTACTGCTTAATGCATACATAAGTAAAAACAGTACCAGGTCAATATGTTGTATAGACAATGCCGCATGGCAAAACCATGCAACACTAACAATGAGTAGAAGAACAGCTGTAGGATACACAATGCTGCATTACACAAATAGTGTGGAGTAGTAGTGGTGATCCTGCAGCTGTTTCCTGGAAAGGGTAAGAGCTCTGCTGGAAGGGGGTCCATCAAGCAGCTGCCATGGCTCAGGGAAAAGAGACATCAGCGCTGGAGGACAATGGAGCGGCTGTGGACTGGGGTTCTAGTCCTGGTCCCAGATTAGGTTATTTTTTTTTCTTATCTTTTGTGTGGATTGTGATGCCACTACACCCAAGTTTCACCCTGTTCCTGAGTTGCTCCCCTGAGAAGGTTATTTTAATAGGGGGTCTTTTGAGGTGTGGCCACCTATAATGGGGTGGCAGGGGGAGGAGCTCCATGTAGAAAACAAGTATTTTACTGGGGTTTTTTAGTCACTGTTTTGACAGCTCGGTAATGTGCCATGCTGGTTTGGTATGCAACAATATGACTCCATGCCAGTAAAAACAGAGAATTCAGTGCACAACCCTTCCCCTCTCCAGTATGGCAAGTCTTACAAATATAATATTTTTTTCTGCCTAAATAGGCCACTTATTTTATCTCTGATAGGAGTAGGGGTCTTTTAGTATTCACATCAGGGTCCAGCTGTGAAATTGCCCAGCTACCAGACATCAAGGTAGAGCACACATCAGCTTGGCCCCTGTTCTAAAATGAAACTGCCTGAATTAGCTTCCCTTATTTAAGTTGGGCTGCCTAATGCTGCAAAGTTACACAGCTCCCAGGCTTCAAGGTAGACCATCTTTCAGCTGGGTCCCTATTCTAAAATGCAACAGCATGAATTTGCTTTCTTTACATAAGGTGAAGTGCCTAAACTGTGAAGTTACCAAGTTATCAGACATCAAGGAAGAGACAAAGACCACCTATCAGCTGGGACCCTATTCTGAAATGCAGCTGCTTGAATTGTCTTCCTTTAAAACAGTGTCAGTGGCTCAGTAGGTAGCACACTCACCTCTGAGGCTGGGAGATCAGAGGGATGTGGGTTCAGTTCCCACATCTGGCATTTGGGTTACTATCTCAGTACTGACACTGTAGTGCAGCATGAGAGGGGTGCTGCACTTCTGATGTGCCGTCTTTCGGATGAGACAGTAAACTGAGGTCCCATCTGCCTGGATTGGTGGTAGTTCAGGTGGATGTTAAAGATCCTATGGCACTTATCGAACAGAGTAGGGGAAAATGTTATTGAAAATAAACTGAACAGAAATTACAAACAAACATTGTATAACGTACAATACATGCATTGAAAACCAATCAGTTGTTCCGTAACCATAACAATGTATATGCTTTGAAACACATCATCTGATTTTATCTTTCATAAAAGGAACATTCAACCAATGAAGTTTCCATACCACTTCATTCACATGTTGTTGTTCAAAATAACACTGCTTACATAGTGCATTTTCTATAATAAGGATGACGGTATCTGGGTATTGATAGACTTGTTGCAACACCAGTTTACATCTGACTTGCCAAAGAGTAAATTTGATATATGATAATATAAGTCTCACCATGTCAGCTTGCAGATCTAGGTCTGAAAGACTAAAACCACCTACTATTTTGGAATACATAAGACTCTTCCAATAAGGTTGATTCCATCTATTAGCCAATATTCTCCACACTTTTTGTACAAAAGGGCATGTAAGTAAAAAATGTTGCATAGTTTCAACTGTCTCAATGCAGACCTGTCTTGGACAAAAATGTTCTTCGAATTTTTTATGTTTTGCATTACCTTTAACATTCAAATGCCCATGTGCACTCAGCCATGTAATGTCCCATATTCTAGGTGCTAGTCTAGGATCCCTCAAAGTATCAAATACATGCATTCTAAATTGAGGCTCCACATCATGAAACTCCACTTGAAACTCAGGAATACCTTGTTGAATAGCCTTATACATTACTTTGTTTGATGATGAAGTAAGGACCTTTAAGGAAACTTTCCATAATTTAAATTTCCCCAGAACAGGCCTAAAATATACACAAGGAGTTTTAACTTAGGCATGCAGAATTCCCTGCTCTTTCCATTTGGAATATACAGGTCCCAACCAACGATCAGCAAAAGGGAGCCATATTGCTAGTTGTGGTTTAGACATATCCAATAAATTATGACGAAAAAAATAGTAAAAAGAAAAAGAATAGGATTCGTGAAATTCAAACCTCCTTTATCTATAGGAAGATACAGCACCTCTCTCTTTATTGGATTCAACCTACACCTCCAAATGATCTGAAAGACCAAACCTAACAGACATGATTCCAGATGCCATGGTAATGGATATACAGCACTGAGAAACAAAAAGATTGGCAACAGATATGTTTTAACTAACATAACTTTCTTTTTTTCACTAGATTCTAAAACTTCCAAATATTCAATTTAACAGCCACTTCCTCCAATTTTTTTGACCAGTTAAACACACGATTATCCTCCTTCCCATACCAAATACCCAAATATTATAATAATAATAATAATAATTTTATTTGTATATCACCTTTCAGTATATCAAGGTGCTGAACAACTTTAAAACAATTCAAACACTACATAAAACAACACATGTACATAAAATCAGCATACAACAAGATGAAATATTTGATAATAAAATCCAAGCATTAATAAATAACTAATTGTCTAAAAAGCCATACTCCACAAGTAAGTTTTCAAATCCTTTTAAAAGTTCCACGGAGGTGCACTGCCGTAACCGACATGGTAGAGAGTTCCAAAGAGTGGGTGCAGCATGTCTAAATGCTCTGCTGCCAGAAGATTTTAAACTCACTCTTGGGATCTCTAACAACCCCATGTCAGCTGAGAGGAGTGATCGGTCAGGGCAGTAAGGCACCAGGAGGTCTTTCAGATAGGCTGGACCCTGGTTGTGAAGGGCTTTAAAAGTCAACAAAATGACTTTAAAGCTGATCCGCCACCACACAGGCAGCCAGTGCAGTTCGCGCAGCATGGGAGTGATATGACAGAACTGACTTGTCCCAGTCAAAACCCGGGCTGCAGCATTCTGCACTAGCTGTAGGGGATGGATTTCAACCCCAGAAAGCCCAAAGTACAGGGCGTTGCAATAGTCTAAGCGTGAAGATACAAAAGCGTGAACCAAAGTAGGCAGGGAGTCAAATGGAACAAGATGCCTAACCCTGGCAATATTCCTAAGATGATAGAAGGAAGTCTTGACAACGGCTGACACCTGAGCTTTGAGAGTCAGCCTTTCGTCAAGAATAAATCCAAGGCTACGCACCCGTTCTGAGGATGGCATAGATACTCCACCAAGAATAATTCCAGATGGAGCACCGATACCCGGCCTCACCACCCGACCACCAGGATCCACTACCAGCACCTCTGTTTTCTCCGAGTTCAACTTTAGCCGACTAGAGTCCATCCAGTCTTGGATCTCCCTCAGACAGTTGTTAAACACCTAGAGAGCTCCATCCTGGTCGGGTGCAAAAGACAGATAGAGCTGGGTATCATCCGCATAGCAGTGAAACCTCAGCCCATATCATCTAATGATACTTCTGAGGGGCAGCATATACACTGCAAACAACATGGCGACAGCACGGATCCCTGGGGCACTCCACACAACAAAGGGATTGGGTCAGAGGAAAAAATCCCTGACACAACTCTCTGCGATCTCCCGGTAAGGAATGATGTGAACCATTGCAAAACGGTTCCAGACATTCCACAAATTTGCCCCAGGTGAGCTAAGTAGCACCATGTGGTCCACTGTGTCAAAGGCTGCAGAGAGATCAAGAAGAACAAGAATGGAACGTCTCTTCTGATCCCTCGCCATCAGAAGATCATTTAACACCCGAACCAGCGCAGTCTCGGTGCTATGTCTTTTACGGAAGCCCGACTGGAAGGATTCGTAGACATTATGGATGGTTAAATGGTCATCCAATTGAACCGCTATGACCTTCTCGATAACCTTCCCAATAAAGGGGAGGTTAGAGATAGGTCGATAACTAGAAAAAGAGTCCGGGTCCAAGGAAGCTTTCTTCAAGAGAGGAGTTACCACAGCCTCTTTCAAGGAGCAGGGAAACTCACCTAATTCCAAGGAGCACCAGACTATTTGCGCCAGGACCGGACCAATGGTGTCTAAACAACCCAAGATGAGGGGAGTCGGACTGGGATCCAAACCACAACTTGTGGGGCGCATGGAGTGGATGATCCTCATAATGTCCACGAACTCAGGTCGTTGAAAGGAACTCCAGGAGAAATGAGGCACTGTCATCTCATGCTGTCCAAAAGCTTCACCCATAGAGCTTACCAGACTCAGGTTCTTCCTGATGTCGGCCACTTTAGTTGCAAAGTATCGAGCAAGCTCATCGCACTCTGCTTGCGAAAAAGCTTTCCGAACATGCAGGCAGGCTGGGTTGCACAGTCTGTCTACAGTTCGGAACAGCTGAGCTGGTCGATTCTGAGCAACTGCAATCTCCCTGGACAGGAATTCTGCCTTCTTATGGGTGATTGCAGATTGATAGTTAACATAATGTTCCATCAATCTAGAGTGGTCGGCATCAAGGGCGGACCTGCGCCAGCGACGCTCTAACCTTCGCCCCTGTCTCCGCATCTCCCTCAGGGTCCCATCGAACCATGGGGCTCCGGGGCGAAGGGATCGGGGGCACTCACGAACAGGAGCAATAGAATCCAGAGCCATTGTGACGGCCTTATTATAGGCCAGCACCAATGCTTCTGGGCCATTGCTCACCAAACCGAAGGATGAGAGGTCAAGGACCGCCGCTAGGCCTTGTGGAGTAACGTTCCATAATGGGCAGTACCTGACCATCTCCACAGGGGCTGGTCTTCTCAGGGGGCTGCAAAAATTGAACCTCACGATGTGGTGATCAGACCAGGCGACTGGTTCCACCCCCATGTCGGATGCGTTGATCCCTAGAAGGAAGACTAGATCTAAAGAGTGTCCGGATTTGTGCGTAGCAGTGGAAACCACCTGTGTAAGGCCCAAAGAAGACATCAATTGGAGGAAGTCATTACCCAAGTTTGAGAGTTCATCGTCAACCCAGGCGTTGAAGTCACCCAGAACCATCAACCTGGGCGACTCAAACTACATGTCGACGAGGAAGTCTGCTACTTCCTGTAAGAAGCGTCTCCCATCTCGGGTGGACCGGTAGATGAGGACGTTGACGCCTACACCTGCTCGACTGTGCGCTCAAAAGACCCAGTCTCACTGACTACCACATTCGTGAGACCCAATTCGTCTTAAAACAGACTGCAACCCCCGCCTTTCAGTGTCCAATCTCGGGCGGTGTATTACCGAGTACCCAGCCGGAATCATGGCCTCCAAAGTAGGGCCAGAGTTTTCATCCAGCCAGGTCTCAGTGATGCAAGCCAGGTCAGCCAAACCAACAAGATCGGCAATAATAGCCGTCTTATTCCTAACAGACCTGGCATTGCATAACACCGCCCGAGTTGGACAAACTTCGGGGGTTGTCAAGCCTATCTGCCCACTAATTTCTGTGGTGCCCTTGGGTATGGCTACCAGACAGGGAAAGCCTCGATCTGGATTCCATTTCGCCACAGGGCACCTCCTGACCTGACTACCCTCGATACGTATGGACTGGCCATTCATCCACCCCTGTTCGACAACCCCCCTCCTATGAACAATACCCAGAGCTCTACAGCGCTGGTAGGTATCAAATGAAGAGGAGGAGTGACAAAGGGCAGAAGGTGCTGGCGAGGAGGATGAATAGTGCACCACCGTGGGGGCTAGAGGCCAGCACATGTTACGACTTAAATAAAATAAACCAAACCCACAACGAAACTAATTAACAGTCAATTTAACAAAACCATAGATATAACCTAAAAGAAAAGTCTAAACCTAAGCTGTTACCCACCCCCCCGGATTGCTCTCATCACCGGGAAGGAAAGGGACAAGGCACTCTCACTGCCTAGCCCATATGGGATATAGCAACAGAGGGACAAGAACAAAAACTCCTCTCAAGTTCTCTCACAACAAGGGAGGAGACGTTATTTGTTCTTCCCTCACAAAAGTAGATAAAATAAATCAAAACTAAAAAAGCTAAAGGACACAAAGCCCTCTCACCCCCAGTGTCCAAAAGCCATAATCATCAGACTTCAAAACTCAGAAATAAAATAAATCAAACCAAAACAAGTTCCTTAAAATTAATATGTCCGTATCAGGCAGGAAACAGTTGGGTATGGTGCAGAAGAAGTCCAAAGTTTCACCGAGGTAGTTCAGGAATCTGTAAAATTTGGTCAGGAAAAATCAGCTTGACTCAGGTTCCCATGTTTCTCCCAGACAGGTAATCCTTGAAGGAGTCCAAAGCTACCCTTACCAAAGAGTCACGAAGAGTACCACAAAAGTGGCAGTCCTTGTGGTTCAAGGGGATGGGGTACTCCAGCCAGCTCCCTGACTAAGAAAATACCCCAAACCCCCTGCAGCGTAGCAAAAGCTCCAAATCAAGACACCTACCGGCAATTGACAAACAGAGGCTGAACCAAAGTTACACAGCCAGTTACTTTAAAACTTTACTCAAACGGGGCCGTTCAGCACTCTGAAATCTGAGCTGTTCACGATTTAAACTTAACCAAATCAGATAGCATCAAGGTTAAAGTTCTAACAAACAAAGAAAGAAGGGCCAAACTCATCCAATGTCACTCCATTCCAAATCCACCACCAGGGTTCTGAATAGCGTGGAAGTAGTGGGCTCTTCAAGCCCTATTCCCAACAAAATGAACATGCCACTTAATCACGGAAGAAACCGACAAAAAAGCCCAGAGCCACCTGTTCCAAAACAGTCCAGGACTCCACGAACTTTCCAGTACAACAAAAGGTCCCAAAAGAGTAAATTTAAACATCCACTCGGACTGAAGGGCTTCCCGCTCTCTTCCCCGAACTCATCCAGGAGCTGAACACTGAAAGGAGGGGGCGGAAACAAGAGAGCCCCTCCGACGTTCCTCCGTTAAACGGATCCTGTCGGAAACTCCAGAAACACCACCGCAGGTCTGTAACAGCCGAAAAGCCGAAAAGCCCAACCGATATTCCCCCTCGATTAATCCTGCCGAAACAGCACAAACACCCGAAAGTTCATAAAATCCGAAAAGTAAATTAAAATAGCACAAGACTAACGCAAAAACAGAGGTTCAAGACCAGAGTGACGGCAACACGCCCAGCCTGACGGCCAAATATTGGAATGGCGTGTGTGATACTGTAATACCATGCCAGGCAGTGGTTCCCTGATATGACCTTCCCAAAGGATAAATTATACTCTTTTGTTTATTCAGACTAGCACCTGTAGACTTGGCAAGGTCATCCAATAAGGTCAGTACCCTCAAACCTGACTTTTCATCTGCCACTAGAACACAAATATCATCCGCATAAGCAGTAAATCGAATTTCTGACCCCCCCCCCAGTGGCAGAATCCCCTTTACATAAGGATCTTGCTGAATAAACCTTAACAGATGATCCAAACAACACACATACAAAAGGGGAGTTAGGGGGCATCCCTGTCTTACCCCCCCCCCAGAAACTGTGATATATTTCCCTAAATGGCCATTAACCATAGGGACAGCACTAGCATGGGAATACAAAGTAGTGATCCACCTCACAAATTGCTCAAGGATCCCATAGGACTAAAACAAGAGAAATGCAAGAATGTGGGACCCGGTCGAAAGTCTTTTCTTGGTCCAAAGCCATTATAAACCCTTATAAAAGTTCCTTTTTACCCTGTTCCACTAATTCCCTTATAACTAATAAACTGTGTTGTATTGTATGACCTGGTATAGTACTAGTTTGAGCCGATGAAAGCAAGTATGGTGTCAAAGGCGACAAACGAAAATGTAGAAGTTTCATTAAAATGTTATAGTCTGTATTTAATAGACTTAAGGATCTCCAATTGTCCAAGCTCGTCCTCTCTCCCTTTTTGTACACCATAATTTGCACTGCTATACAAAAGTGAAAATCTACTTGCAAAGTCAGTAAAACCCAGTTAAATACAACTTTTAATATTTGAACCATCAATTCTTTAAATGTATGATAAAATTCGGTAGGCAAACCATCTACACCAGGTGCTGTATTTATTTTGAGACTAGAAATTACTTGATCAAGCTCTTGGTCAGTAATGGGCTCAGTCAAGTGCAATAACTGATCATCTGATAGGGAAGGTACTACATCGGATGAAAGCATTTTTTTGTCTGATCCTCCTCTAATAAGGAAGAGGTGTACATTGACTCCAAATAGTGTGATACCTTGTTCAAAATACCAGGACCATCTGAAACTATCTCTCCAGTGTCTGTAGTGATTGTAGACATAAAGTGAGCATTTGCTTTCTGAGTACTAAGATGAAAGGGATCTCCCAGTCCTGTATACCCCTGAGTGCAAATTTTATGTTCATGTAACAATGTTTTGGCCCTGTCATATTGTAACAAGAACATCTCCTTTTTAATATTAAGACCCTGTTCTGTGAGAGGGATATGTAACAAATTAATAGTTGAATGCATTTTATTCAACTGCATACGCAGCTTCAAATACTGTCTATATTGTCCCTGACACTTTTCAACTGAGTGTTTTTGAAAGATACTTCTCAGACCTGTTTTAGTAAGTTCCCACCAGCTGCTTCTGTTTTTCATCAACCCTGCCATTGACATGCAAGTTCTAAGAAAATCCTGATTTGGGTCTGCAAATGTTTATTAGGCAGAAGTGCCGTATTCAACTTCCAATACCCTTTCCCATACCAAGGCCCATTAACTGCACCTAATGTAATCATCAAAATAGCATGGTCAGAAATTTCCATCGGGAGTACTGTCGCTTTTTCCACCCCAATATTAGCTTTAATAAGTAAAAAAAAAACATTCTAGTGGAAAGGGAACCACGAAAATATGTTTGCCCACCTATCCTATGTATCATTCAATAGGCATCAATCATCTGACTTTGGGATAATAATTGGAGAAGACAGTGTCACTATACACCTTTGTTGTCTTAGCACCTCTATCTCCTATATTAACAACACAATTAAAGTCCCCCCAAATAACTAATTTGGTTGTGTACAAATAGGGTTTAATCAGACCAAACAATTCCGTCCTCCCTTTCTTAGTAAGATGGGCATAAATATTAATTAATCTCCAGGCCACATTCTCATATGTGAAGTCAACTATCAAGGCTCTCCCTATAAACACCTCAATTAATCTGGAAATACAGAAAGCGTCCCATCTAAAGAGAATGCCCACACCCTCACACACAGCCATGCCATAGGAGACAAAGAATGGCCCCCAACACCACAGTTTTTGTGTAGCGTTAATTAAAAAAGTAGTATTTAGCCTAGTGTCTTGCAGAAGAAATATATCACAATTTATGTCTTTCAACCTTGTCAGGGCAACCAAACGTCTCTTAGGATTTTTTATGCTATTTACATCAATGGTTGAAATTCTCAACCTGGGAATGAAAGAAGACAACATAGAAATATGTTACAAAAATCAATGTGGCTTCTTAACCCTGGTACTTCTATGGACACGGGTTCTATATCATGGGGCATCACTGACTTGGGGGCATTGCTTCTGAGATTCCCCATCAGTATCAGAAGAGGAAGGGGCTAAGGAAGAAGCCTCAGAATCTCCACCTGGTTCAGAATCTAGAGACTGAGGTTTCAAAATCTCATATTTATTAGTTAGCTCAATACTTTCATCTTTCCCTGAGGATGCTTTTGCTACCTTAGATCTGGGTTGAGACTGTTTCAGACTCCTTTTCTTAGCCACACTTTTACACTGAAGGGGAGGCATTTCAAAAGGAGTTTCCTCTAGTACCAGTGGGGGAGAAGTGACTTCTGTGCCAGGCGGTAAACCCTGCTCTGAAGCAGCCTCTGCTTGAGGTCCAGACCAGTTATCTGCCACACTATCTACCTGTGGAAATGGCGGGGGGTCGGGGAGAACCTAGCCTTGGGGGTGGGGGTTCCTGCTGCTGAGCCCTTTTTTTCAACATTTCTTTTTTCTGTGATTCTTGTAAGATGCTATCCTGACTTTTCCTGTCAGATCGATTATGGGTAGCCCAGGGACAGGATTTATATGCATGCCCAGACTCGTAACACAAATTACATTTTAAATCAGCCTGACATTCAGAGCTATGATGACCATAGTCAAGACAGAGGTTGCACCATAATCTATCACATGTGGAGCCTAAACGTGTAAGGGCCCCACATTTAAAACAAGCCCTAGGCTGACCCTGATAAAAACAGTGCCCTCTCTCAGAACCTAGAAATATACTATTTGGAAGATGTAAAGGCCCCAGATGATTTATTCCGTAGACGTACCCGGAACACCCATCCTCCATTCCAAATGCATTCATCATCAAATATAGGTGAAGGATCCCCTAGGACTTCACACCGCTTTTGTAACCAAAAAATAATATCATGCACTGAAACAGATTCATTACAAAATAACACTGTCACTGATATGATAGATGGTTTAGTCAAAAGGATAGTCTTAAAAGGCATCCATAGCTCAGTATATTTCAGGACATCTAGTTTAGACCAGAAACGATCCAAGTTTTGTGGGGTGAAAAAACTGATATCATAAGTTATTGAACCAGACACATGAATAAGGGCATGAATTTCATTTGAAAAAAAAAACCCATAGAGTTCTTTAGTAGAGTTTTCTTCATGTGGAGACGGTCAGGTGCTAAAGTTAAACCACCCTGATATTCCACGCACACCGCATTTCTCCGTTGTAATGGGGGGGGTGGTGCTTTAGAAAGGATCTTTACACCTAAAAGACTCCAAGTCTGTTTTTGCTCACTGAAGGGGGTCAGGGGAAGGTCTTGCCTGTTGCGGGGAAGTAAGTACAGAGTCAACCCACTCCATATGCTGCTTCTCCATACTCTCAGAATCCGAGGAGGATGCATCATGATGTTCAGTACTCTGAAGCTGTTTTCCTACATCAGGCAGCTGTGGAACTGAGTGATTCTGCTCCCCATGAAGCGATGCAGGATCCATTGTATTCAACAGAGGTTGCCCTGGTATGGGACTGTGGGCCGGGTCAGGAACCCAGACCCCAGTGTTGCCTTGCTTCCAGTCTGCCTTGAGCAGCGAGCATTTGAGTGAGGTAACCGGCCGTTTGCATTGGGGCTGGGGAGGATCAACATCAGATCTGCCTTTACTTAAGGCAAAAGTTTTGCCCTGAATTTCCAACCGTTCAGATGTATGGACATTAGATACACTCACTGAGACAGTTCGCATTTCAGTACGGTCATCCACCACACCAGAAGTATCAGATTGAAGCCCGGTTGTCAATTTCGCTACATCAAAGGGCCGCTCTGTCAGAACGCTTCCCTTTGAAGTTGAAGCGTCATCCTGCTGACTCACACTGCCACTCGGTGGGGGTGCTGCCATAACAGACTTCGCCAATTCTTCCTGAATGAGGTGTGCAGAATCTCTAAGGAGGTCAGAAGTAATAATCTCACCTTGTTCTTCCATTGGAGTCGTAGGCATACCGTGAGAAGAGTTACAAGCAGTTTGCATTGCTTCTGGTCATATCAGACATTGATTTTGCTGTAAAATGTTATCCAGCCTTGCAGCATCAGGGCCAAACAAACCTTCTGTAGCACAGCAAGGTGGTAAAGTTGAATCTATCATTATTTCCTCTTTTTCCAAACAGTTAAGAAGTATTTCATTGGTCTCCAAGGCTGGACCTGAAGGCAGGGAGACCTGCTCACCTCCAGGTACACCAGCAGACTGACCAGCCAACACATCTGACTCCATGGCAGCAGCTCCCCCTACTGACACAGAGTAGGGGAATTTCCCCTGGTGTCCTGGCCAAATTTCCCTCATTCACTGAAAATACCACCAACAGCTTAATCTAGTTCAAGGTCAGTTGGCATTCATCTGTATCCCCTTCCCTCAGGTCGTGCCTGAAAATAGGCAGCATTTGTCTAGTGCACTTACCCGGTCAACAAAAACTAAATAAATTATATAAGGTGCACTGATTAATGTTAAGTTGCCCAGCTACCAGGCATCAAGGCAGGGCTCTGATGTAAATATCAAATGACCACCACTCCTATGGTGATAAAATAAATAAGTGACCAATTCAGGCAGAAAAAAATTATATTTGTAGGATGTTCCATGTAAGGAGAAGGTCTACATTGAATTCTTTGTTTTCACTGATTTATGCCATAAGCAGTAGCACCCCTAATGGAAAAGCCATAGAATGAGGCAGACAGTATAGCCTAGAGGTTAGAATAATGAGCTGTGAATGAGCTTGATACATCCAGCATACCTGGGTCTGATTCACACAACCTCCATTTGAATACTGTGTGATTCTAAACAAGTCACTCAACATCCCTGGTGCTCTGATCACATGAAAACAGGCACTTGTTCTTAGTGGAGCTTACTCTTTTTCCAAAGAAAAGAGATTAAAAAATAAGAATGAACAAAGGTTGAACAGCTAATTCTGTGTTTGTTTGATGCTTGGGAGATATAGCTTGGAAGATGTATGGCTCTTCTGTTAGCTAGCTCTTCACCAGTTACCTACCACTTGGTTGGGGATTGCACCTTAATAAGAGGAAGACAATGTAGGCAGTTGAATTTTAGAACAGGGATCCTACTGATGGGTGGGCTACCTTGATGTCTGGCTGCTGTGCAACTTCACAATAGGGCCCTGATGTGAATACCAACCCCCCACCCCTATAGGGGATACAATAGGTGGCCAATTCAGACAGAAAAAGTATTCTATTTGTAAGAGTTGTCTTGGGCGGAGTCACTGAATTTTCTGTTTTTGCTCATTTACATCATATCATAGCCACAACTCTGCTTAACTATGGTGTAAAGTTTGCCTAAAATATGACATTCTCTCACTGCGACTCCAAAAACAAACATTTTTAACCATGATATTGTACTTAAGTGTATGTCTACCATTACCTAAAAAGCATGGGGTTATTTCTGTTAAAACCGATCACCAGTGATTTCAAAGTAGTACATTGTCCTTTTTTAAACTAAGTTTTAAAAGCACACCTGCTTTCTCATCTAAACTGATTAACTGTCCAAGTATAAAAGTATTATTAAACTTGTTGGTTCTTCTCTTATTGTTTACCCATTTTGTTTTCTTTCTCAGACTCGGGTAACTTTTTTGTCTGTTCCAATAAACCAGCAATTTACTATATTTTTCAGTAATCAAGAGTAATATTAAGATATTTACTGCATATGTCATGCCTTCTTTGATCTACTAGTAGCAATCTCTTGTTACACTAGATTTGTGTATGACACATTCAACTCAATAGTTTTTTTTTTTTATTGTGTTTTTATCACCTCCAATTTTCTTGATCTTTCAACATGGGCAACATCGTGCATTCTAGTAATGATCAAATCAACAAACTGTATAGGCTGGATAGTTCACAACTAAAACTGCTTATTTAATTATAGCTAAGAAGCATTCTTTCATTTGCTCTGGTGATCATTAGGTCTGCATGTACTATATAGTATCATCAACGCTGTTACCACAGATACCAGAATAGTTGTGCCCAAATGCTTTACATTTGTTACCTCCTTGATTTTTTTTCTCCTTTTAATGTCTCAGCACCCTGTTCTTCCCCAATTGTGTCACTATTAAATCATATTTATTGAGAAAAATATTACATTAAAGCATCAGTTAGGGTTGAAACTTAATTCTGCAAAAGTAAGGAAATGCAATGATAGTGTAACCACAAATTAAATGAACTTTCAGTCAGTAAATCTGTGAAATGGTATTTCTCTGGCTTTGAATGATTGTGTGAATGCTGGTGTCCCCAGTCTCTGAGCAATGATGTGTGAGTATTTACTATGATTGGAAAGACTGTGCTGATGTTAAAGCAACAGCAAAACAGCAACATACAAATACATCAAGAACAGGAAAAATGGATTACCTTTACATCACATTCCTTACCTTTGGGGCATTAAGATTAAACCATAAGGGATGCTTTAATATAAATTATTGCACTTAATTTTTTTTCTTTTTATTACTAGAAGTTTTGAGTCTGGCCCAGAGTGCAGTAGGTAGAGGCACTGATTACACACCTCTATCCAGACTGCTGAGGAGTGTTCAGGAATGGACCAGAGTTGCTTGAGGGCCAGCTGACAGGAGGAGTGAGTGACCCGCAACAGTTCTTCTACCTTGTGGTCTCTAGGTCCCACCACATGACTGCTACCTGGCAGAGGCCAGATGGCAGCAATGTTGGGAACAGCAAGTAGGGACAGGACAGTGTCAGACAGGCACACATAAGCAACAAGGCACATTTGCATGCATTCATTTCAACAATGCTGACAATCTGTGGGGACCAAGAAAAATTACAGAGAAAAATGCCACTGCATGCTTGACATTCCCTGCAGGTACTGCACAACCCTACATGGCAAACCACCATGGTGGTTAAACTGCAAATCTTTGAGATGAGTCAGTGTAAGGGCTGGGGAATGAAGCCAAAACCAGGGATGCTGGGCCTTAAAATACAGTATACAGTATATGAAAAAAAGGTTAAAAACAGATACACGGTACTTTGTATTGACAAGTACTGACAATGATAGCCTTCATCCAATATTGTCAATACTTATACTAGCAAGCACAAGTACAGTGGCACCCCCTACCACACCTCACTCCATGCCAAGCTCCTCTGCAGTCTAGTGCCTACTTCCTCTAATATCAACCTAATAACAAGTATCCCTGGTGTCCATTGTTAACACATCTTTTTAACCTCTCCCAAGATCAGGTATCCAGTGGCAGTGGCACCTGCACCCTTATTCTGTCCCAAAACTATTTAGTCCATGGTGTTCAGTTTTACCCACCCCTTGCCCTGTTATTTGTAAAGAAATATATGGCTGCCAAGAGATCAACACTAATGGAAGCCCTCCTGTTCTGATTCGGACACTGAATGCAAAACCCCAGTATAAGAAATAGTAAAAGAAAACTATGATTTCACTTGTACCATCCACTAGTACCATTCCCACCATCTTCCTCTTCACACCAAATCATAATAACCCCTTTCTCCCAGCACACTGGTACAACATTTGTACCCTCCACCCCACATGCCATCCATGAGTAAATAACAAAATGAGGTGGTGACCAGTGCAGCCCTCCTCTCACCACATCAGCCAATTGCCATTTGAATGAATGGATGCACGGTTGCAAATACCTGATGGTGTTTTTGTTTATTCAGACTGTGGACCACTAAGGTGGTGAGTGGTGTACTGTCAGTCACCATCTAACTTTATTATGTTAATCATGGGAGGCATGGGGGAGGGTTGAAATGGGGTGCTAGTTGGCTGAGGGAAGGGTTTTTTACTAATGAGTAGTTGGGGGGGAGAGGGAGAAGTGGGCACTGGTGAGGGAGAAATCACTGTTCATCTTATTTAACAATTTACAACACCAGGTTTGGTACCTACCATCAGAATCAGTGGTATGGGTCTTGGCATAACTGAGGTTGGGCTTCCAGTAGCTGCATAGAGTTTATTAAATGTAATTACATCTCTCCAACACTGGGTTTGGGCATTTGGTGTTAGAATTTTGGTGGCTGGCATTGAGTTGGGCTCTTGGAGGTTACATACATATTTTTGAATGTTAAATATTTCCAATACTGAGGTGGGAATTTGGTGGCAGCTTGTGGGGGGGGGGGGTGTCTGCAGTTCAAAAAAAGTACAAGTAGCCAACACTGAAAATGGTCTCTTGGTATTGGCATTTATGACAGTTCCCTGTGACCCTGCTGAAGAAATCAGAGTGTGGTTGGAGGGTAAAGGTTGCCACCTGAGATTGGCCTCCCTTAGATTCATAATTCTTAAATTGTATTGTCCCCCAATCATCATAATGTCCTTGATTTGCAGTGCGTTGTGAAATGTTGCTTTCAGTGGGCATGTGCCTATGCATACAGTAAACTGGATTTATCTGACTTTGGGATGATTTTATTTAAACTACCCATGTGCAAATTCCATATTTTATTTTATTTTTTTAAGTACCAAAACCACCACCCATGTGACAGGACATAACAAACCAAGACTTAAATTTTAAATCCAAACCATTTTTAAGTTTTTGATGAAACCATTTAGATATCTTTTTTCTGACAAAATATGTTTTTTTTTTAAGGAACAGTATAAGCAAATATGCTAAAAACTTCCTGCCTCTTTATGTATATGAAAAGTATAATGCAAGTTCAATAATTCATCTAGCCAGGTTTTCTGCAACAGATGTTGACAAACCTAGCAATAGCAATGCTGCAGAAATTACTTGTTTCAAAGTGAAAATAACATCTGGAAAAACATATGCCTCAGGAGTACCTGCATAACTAAAAAAAAGCAACACTATTAATGACTGCAAAAGAGCATTGGCTTGTCTTGTTCTTTGCCCATGAAATGTTACAAAAATTCTTAATTCACAAACTAATAACAGTTGTCATGGAATACTTTGTAGCTTAGTAATAATTTCTATTAGAATGTGCTCCTGTCATATTTATTATCAGAAACGGTAAGGACTTTAAAATGTCAAGCTCTATGATGCCTGTTCGACAACTATGTTATCAACTGACATCACAGCGACAGAAGTATGCTGACCTCATATTGTGGTCTACATAGTTCTGACAGGAGACCACAGTTATTTTTCAATAGGGGGGCTTTGCCCCACGAACCCTCCAATGCAGGGGGCTCTGCCCCTCACAAATCCCAATATATAGGATTCTAACTCCGAGTCAGAGTTGAATTCTGGAAGGGGTGCAGTACTGGGAGACAGAGTGCTGGGGTCTCGGGCAGACCATTACAGAGAACTATCAATGTTGTCGGCATCGACGTGTTCGCTATAATGGTGTTGCCGTATGATCAGCATACAAAAATGGCTGAGTATAAAATATATTATTGTATTTTCAGAAATTCAGATTTTTTATGTTATTAAGATCGATGACAATGTAGCACAGAATCATGATGAGACTTATCACATCTGAATCCGTCTTAAGCTTGCATAACTATTATACACATTCTATTGGTCTCTGTACTTCAAGCCATTGTATTGTTTCCAGTACTCAGGGATAACTTTTACAGTAAACAAGTTAACTTTAGAAATCATAACACTCATAAATACTAAATATGCTGACAATTTATATGAGTTTGTGTCAGCTATTCCACAAATATGTTGCTTATATTGCAAAATATTTTGACTTTTAACATCTGGGGCCCAATATTCAAAACCTAACCCAGGGGCAAAATTAGCACTGCCTGGTGTGCAAAATAGCCTGGAACCATTAGCACGCTATATTCAAAGGAACAGCCCAGGGGCTAAATCAGCTGAATATAGCTTGCAAACAATGGTGTGCAAACATGGCTTTGAGTGCAGTGAAAAACAGCCTGGCAAATAAGACAGCTCTGAATATAGCAACTGGGCAGTGCAAACCACAACAGCAGCCCAGTGCATACAGACGTGAAATAAGGCAAAGGTGACTACATGGCTAATGTGTGTGCTAGCAAAGATGTGGAGTCACAAAAACAGGCATGCAACAGTGCAGGCCAAATACTGCAGAACTGTGTTATGGTTCTGACAGGTTTGCGTCGGGCAAACTCCTTTGTTCAGTAGTAATATGTTTGCTCAGTGCTAACGTGTTTACCTAGGGCAAAAATTTGCTATTTTGAAACACAAACATACAAGAAATGCAGGGAAATGCAAGGTACTACACCTGGGAGCCAGAAACTGGGACAAGTGTAAACCCTGACGGGGAATGGTACAAGTCTCAGTGTCTGACAGGGACCTGGGGGTGATGTTGGATGTCAAGATGAACAACTCTGAGACTTGTAGGAGGGCAGTGGCCAAGGCCAACAGAATGCTGGGATGCATCACTAGGGGGATTACCTCTAGAAGGAGGAAAGTGATACTTCCTCTGTATAACTGCTTGGTGAGGCCACACCTCGAGTACTGCATGCCGTTTTGGAGGCCACACTTAAAGAGGGACATTGAACTCCTGGAGAGTGTCCAGAGGAGTGAAACCAAAATGATCTGGGGCTTGGGGGACAGGACCTATGGGGAGAGGCTCAAAGAGCTAAATATGTACACATTGGAAGAGAGAAGGGACCGGGGGGACATGATAAAGGTGTTCAGGTACATGAAGAGGATAAATAGGGGAGGAGCAGTCATGGTGCTCTGAAGGAAGGAGAGGGGGCAGCTAGAGGGCATAGGTGGAAGCTGGAGGGGGGAGATTCGGGGAGAAAGGAGGAGGTGCTACTTCACTGAGAGGGTGGTGGAGCCATGGAATGCACTGCCCAGGGGGCTGGTGGAGGCAGAGATGGTGGAGGGGTTCAAGAGGAGGTGAGACAGATATAGGGGAAGGGTTCTGGAAGCAAATTACCATGCAGCGAGAATATCTGGGACTGGGAAGGGAGAAGCCAGAGAGGGCGAGGGGGACAGCAAGGTCAGCTTCCAGGGTGGGGGCTGACCAAACGAGCAGACACAAAAGACCATTAGGCCTATTCTGCTGACATTTTAGTATGTTAGTAAGATACAAACATCAGTGTTAGGATAAAATACAAGATAGGGAAACAAATTGGGTAGTCAAGATAGGCCTGTAGGTCTCCTTCTGCTTGCTACTACTTATGCTCTTATGTTCTTCAAAAGTGATATGCAAATGTTCCTATTCAGACAGTCTGTGGGCAAACAGCCACATTAGCATTTCATTATGGCCTGATTTGCATGCATTACCATGTGGATTGCCCAGCACTATTGCAGGGTGCACACAGCTCCATCGGTAGGTCAGACTAGAACTATAGATCAGTAACTGCAGGCTGGGTCTGCTCACAGCACCACCTGTATGTCAGACTGGATCAACATGTCAGTTGCTGCAGTCTATGTTTGTACACAGCAGTAGAGACTATTGTGCTCCAGGTGACTAGCACCACAGGCACAGGTGGTGGTGCATTCCATGGGCATATTGTACTCCCTGTTACAGTGCATATCAGATGCTACAGTAACATAGTAGCCAGTATTTTGAGGGACACAGCAATGTCTGTGGTGTGTCAGGCATCAACGACTGCTGCTCTCCACACAGTGACAGGCCTAGCTGGCATGTGTGTTCTGACAGTGGACACCACTGTCACTCTATCCTGTGACCCACTTACATTGCGCCACTGGCATACTCACAGTAACATACACATGGGGGGCTGTGTGTGCTGTGGTGTCTGTAAAGATGAGCAGTATGTCCCCAGGGGGGTGACACATACTTTCAGACAAGCACACTGGTGTTGAGTATTCCCAACACTGGAACATGTGCACTGTGTGGATGGCCCCAGCCTTATGGCAGCACCTACTATGTGATGCTGCCTGCCCACCTGTGCATCGTCTATTCCCCCAGTGCTGCACGTGTGTGCTGGATTGTGTTGTGTACCCCAATGTGGGGACTGGATGTGTGTGCTGTATGGATGCACTGCCATGGTATCCACTGGGTGATGGGGCACCCACTAATATTTGGAAAGGTTGGGACCAGTGCCAGATGATGGCAAAGTGGGTACTGTCATCTGTGTGCAGCATGTCTCTTCCATTTATTTTATATTTCCATTTGCATTCATCATTTTGTTTACCAGATAAGCACACTGGGCCAAGGTCCATTTTCAGGAATGACCCAGAGCCATTTCATGTTGGCTGAGATGGAACAGTGTACAATAAATACATACAATGAACAACAACACACATTTCACGAATATCAGTGTAGTATCATATTAAAAACAATTGCAAATAGTTTGGTGCTGCAAGTGGAGTAATAGCTCAGTTTCATAATTTACATGATTGCTAGATTCTAAACAATGTTGTTAAGGCATTGTATTCCACAATTTAGGTGCCTTTTACTATGGAGTGGCACAGGGTGGCTGTCTGTCCTCACTGTCTCCACATTGTCTGCATACAGCCTTGTTCCCTATTGCTGCTGTGTCCACACACCCCCACCACCACCATCCTTAGCTTGCACAGAATTAAGACTACCATTTTATGGGCAGTAATTTGTAACATTCTTCTTGTCGTGGTAATGCATGTTGCATGGTGCATTAGTTTTGAACAAATGATTGCACCTGTATGCATGTCTCCACCCCTCACTTTGCACATCACATATATTATCTTTTAGTGTCAGAGCTAATATGTTGCGCTGGTGCTCTCTGGTATTTTGAATATAGTAATCCGGTGCAAATGTGGTGCAATCACAGTGCAATCTGCACCTGGTGCAAAATTTTGAATATTTGGCCCCTGGCTGTTGAAAGCGATATCCACAAAAACTATAGCAAAATGATACTTTGACCTTGCAAATTACAAAGATTAGTTACAGGGTTAACTAATATGAATTTCATTTTCAAAAGTTGCTTTCTTGACAATTAGTTGTCATATGGGTCAGTCTTAATTAATGGAGTGTGTTATTTTGAATCTTATCTTTAGTTAAACCACTAGAGTGAGCAAGATGTGCACATTAACATCGTTCTTTCTATAGTATCAATATTCATCTCTGTTTTATGTACAATGATTATGTTTCTCATAGTTAAAGGCTTTAGTAATAGTATGCACACAACTTGACAAGATGCAGGAACTTCAGAACACTATGAAACTTTTAATAGGATCCAAACAGTGATTATACCACCAGATTTGCTGCAGTCAATTAACTTTTGTGTGAATAAAAGTCCTATTAATTGCATTTATATGCTTTAAATGAAGTACATCAGATGCTTTTAGCTGATGACTCCCCAAACCAATTTGCATTGTAATGAACAAATTTCACGAAGATCTAAAATATAGTCTAGGACTAATACACCCAATATGGAAATATGCATATGAACTTTATGGATTCAAGATGTTTTCTAATTCATTATTTAAATGAATGACAAGGAACAAGTAACAGAAATCTTATTATACATTATTAGTTCCGTTTGTAATTAAAATGCATTTTAAGAAATATGATAGCAATCAATAAAGTCTTCATAGGACAAGGTACAATACTCCCATCTGCTGTCTTGGGAATACTTTAATTGCCATAAGAAACATACGGGTGGCATTTGTTATCACTTACATGCTTCTTTAAACAGCAAGCATACAGCATAGCATTTATATAGTGCAGTTTTGTTTTCTAATATTACATTGAAAAGTGTTTAGCTGTTTTTCCTCTTTAATTAACAATGTACTCTGCATGGAAAAATATAACCCACATTGTTGTAGTCCAGTAACAGTAATGTACCAATACAAGTATGTGACATGTTCTACCATGGTAACCAGATTAGAAGTCACACAGATACTATATATATATATATATATATTGACTAGGATGCATAGTTACTGAGCTGTAAAGAGCTTAGCTGAAGTTGTGACAGGAGGGAAGGGGTTTAAAGAGTAATGCCAACAAATAAACAACATAAATCAGATCAATGTTATGCCTGAGCAAACAGTATGCAAGCTAATATAAAGACATTTTTTAATAGTAATAGAGGGCTGGACTGAAAACAAAGCTGAGAATTAAGAAGTACAATATGGATTTAAATAATTAGGATATAGTCATTGCAAAAATACAGTAATTTATTTGTTAGTGTTTAAAAACAAAGCAGCAAAATTAGGGGACTGTGATATTAGAGTAAAACATCCTGTAAGCCTTAGTGAATTAAGCAATAATGCCCGACAGGGTGTGTGTCGTGCTGGGATAACGTCATGCCTCAGGTGGTTGGGGGTGCGTCCAGCACCTGAGGCGTGACATTATCCCAAATGACACATACCCTGGAGGGTATTATTGCTATTATACAATGGCTCGTTGTTATATATAAAATAAATAAAATAATTTTAAAGAATGTTTTTTAGTGTGGAAAAATATTTTTGTTACTTAAGAGGAGATGCAAAAAAAGAGGTCATCTAGCTCATCATATAGCTCATCTACAGGTTCACAGTGAGGCTGAGAATAGACCCATGATGTTGTATTGGGATAACATCATGGGTCCAGCCCAAGATTGACCAATCAGAGACCAGAAAATGTTCTTGCCATTGTATAATATGTGATGTGGTACTTCTCAGCATTTAAATGATTGTTCAGTTCAGCACTGGCACTACCCAACATCAGTACTGTCAATGCAGGCAAAGAAAAAACTCTCACAGACAAATTCTCAGATAGAGGGTGCCAGAGTTAGGAAAATATCAATGCTGTGTTGCTTGATCATCATTCATGAAGAACACCACACTACCAATTCATCAAGGCACACAGGACATTTTATCCTAACATTGCACTTGCTTAGCTAGAATGCATTGCAGAATTGTTTTTTTTGTGCTACAATATTTGGCCAAGAAAGGCACACTGAGCCAAAGCTTGTTTCCAGGAGCGATCTGACAGCGCAGGGAGGGTATGTGACTTGATTAGGTTTGTCCATTATACAACTGGCAGTTGTGGATTTGAAACCCACATCTCTGCTGGGTATCCTGTTCATGGCTTGATGTTCAAACCTCTAGACTATAGTGCCTTAAAGACTAACTGATGAATTAATATACTTTTTTTCAAGGAATTCCCTACTTTATTTAAAAGAGATGTATCAACACCTGCACACAGTTTGGTATTAACAATGCCAGTGTTTGGCCAGCATTTTCAACAACGTTAACAATGAACAGTATCTGGAATGACAATGCTGGCTGAATTTTACTAATGGAAAATGGTTGCTGGTTTGACAGTGCTGGCCTTTGACCAGCATTGTTGGTAATTTTAATGGAAACATTACTCAGTAATCATGCCACTCACTGCATTTCCACACCCTGTGTCAAACAGCTCTGGAAGTACAGTGGCACCGCCGGCTTTACCCCAGCCCTATACCTAGCAGACCCTGGTATCCAGTGCTATCCTTGCTCCATCATCCAATCATTGTTCTGAACAGTACCTCATGTCCAGTGTTACCCCATTATCTAATCATGCCGCAGACAAAAAATAATTGGTGCCTCCTGGTATCCCCCTCCATCACCCTGCTGTGAACAACAATCCCCTGACATTCAATGGCACCCCTTACCACATCCTGTACGTGGTCAAAATCCAGACAGCACATTTGCACTGTCAAAAACTGCATGGGCATAAACATGTGTGCAGTCCTAGAGTTTTATATATAATCTAGTGTGGTTTCAGACTGTGCTTAGATTACAGGACTGCACAGCATCTTTCACCAGTCAAAGTGTCCCTGGCACCCAGCACCACCACCATCTCCACCTTGCCCCATTCCAGTCATACATGTTATCCAGTGCACCCTACCTCTCTGCCTCATACACTGCATCATTTAATCTATCCCTTATACCTAGTGTTTCCTCCACACATCCTACCCTATTCCAAGCATCCTTAGCATCCAGTAGTACCCCAATATCCTGCCTCATGTCCAAATATCCATGGTGTTCAGTGGCACCCGCTCACACACCCTGTCCTATTTGTAAGCATTCTTGGCATCCAGTAACATCAGTCTTCCAAACCCTGCTCCATGTCTATGTATCTGTGGTGTCCAGTGGTACCACCCCCTCCATTACCATGCAGCATGTCTAAGTATCTTTGGTATCCAATGGCACAACTGTATCCGCACCCTGCTTCATGTCTTAGTATCCCTGGCATCCATGCTCAACAACACCCTCAACAATGCTACCCCTTCCCAGATAGGAACTAACTCAATCTGCCCACTCTCTGGTCAGTTAACCACCATATCAATCAATTGTATCAATTATTGATGAAATACATGCACATAGCAGGAGTTTAATGAAATTCTCATTGTGCATATGTATTGTATCTATCTTGGTTGCAACTGACTGAGATGGTGGCTGCTGAAGAGATGAGTGGAGGGTTTCTGCCTGCCTCTGTCAGGGGGTCTGGAAGGGTATCATTGGTAACCTGGGACTTGGGTGCCAGCCACCTAAAGATGGCTTTCAGAACTAGGGGTAGAGGTAGACTTAACAGTTAGGCTCACACTGGATACTTACTTTACTTTTATCTTTGAAAATTTGTGGTTCAGAACCCAGTGTCAGATTCATGAGAGCCAGAGTTGGCACTTGGGTTGTACTCATGGGGCGGGATATTCAGACTGCACCAAAAAAATGTGCAATAGCAGGAGCAGGCGCAAGTGAAGTGCACCCCTGTACAACACACGCAATATTCAAACAAAGCTCAGGCCAAGGTGCGCTTGCGCAACACAGCTGAATATCACACCAACTGTGCCATGGCACAACCAGAGATGCACAGTGGAGCAGTGCCCATGTGCAGTAGCACAACCAGTGATGTGCAGGGACAGGGACAGGATGCAGGGGTGCACCACCCATGGAAGCCATGGGCAGAGGAGCACGCAGCCGGCCAGACAGACCCACCCCCTCCCAGGCACCCCATGAACTGCACAACCAGAGGTGAGCTGGATGGACCACCAGCCTATGAACACCAGCACCGAATCAACAGCCAGGGCATGGTGCCCCAGCACACCCCCCAGGCAAGCAGTGACTGCAACACAAAGAGGGCTGGCCCCCTAATGCCGCTCCACCCCACCAATGCAGAGCACACCCTGTACAGTGATCCCCAGACACAAGGCCCAGAAGCAGTGCCCAACAGTGCATGGCACCAAAAGCATGCCACCACCAACACTGTGACAATGCAACTCTGTGCACCATGGAGCCATGCAAGGCAGCTCCACTGTGAGCGCCCTGCAGCAGGCGACACCAGCCACTGACGCAACTACTGCATACACAATGCCCCCCCGCATGGCCCCCCATGGCACAGCAGAGAGGTCGACCCTGCATCAGTACCTGAGGGGCCCCGCATGTGACAAGGCCTGCCCTGGACACCATCACCATCAGGAAAGCACCCCGCACACCCACCCACACACACACCCTGTCCCAGCACTGGCCCCAACATACAGCACAGCTGCCCACTGTGGTGCATGGAGGCATGCGCCACACAGGATGTGACACACGGCATGGACAAACCCCCACCCTGTCCCAAGGGTACCACGACATAGGGCCATGAAAGTGGGGCAACAGATGCTGCTGGTGTGTGTCCAATGATGCCGTGTACCCATGGCCAGCACCCCACCATGACATAGGTGAACCAGCCATCTGGCACATGCACCATGAAGCCATCCACATCCAGCATGTGGCTGGAGCACAAGTGACAGACAGTAGAACACAGACACCACAACAGACATCAGCAACAGCATGGAGGGGGACAACAACAGCATAGCCCACAATGTCACCAGAGGCAGACGTGCACCATACTGGCGACAGGATGCAAGCCGCTATGGCGCCGTGCCCAGACTGTGTCTGGCATGGACAGCCACCAATGACACACCAGCAAAATGTGTATACCACAGACATGCAAGGGGCTCAACTGCACGGGCCATGGACAGACAGACAGGGGCATCAGGGGCACAGTGCATGCACCAGGGACAACTTCACACAGACATCCAGTGCACAGGGAACAACACACATACCACAGACAGGGACAGAGTCCCCCACCCACACCATTAATGGGGCACTACAGGACACACACATGCCCAGTCCTGCACCACCACAGACACCATGCACACCACTGCAGCAAAGCACCATATGCCCACTGCAAATCAGAGACCACCACAGTTGTCATATCAAACTAGAATATATTTCAAAGGTAAACTGTACAAATGACATATCAAACAAAATGTACAAAGTGGAGGGGGGGGAAGGGCCACAAACCAGGTGGGGGTGGGCATGGGGCAAGGGGGTACATCAGGGAGTGGGACAAAGGGGTGTGAGAGACAGTCCGGGGGGAATGCACATAACGTGCACCACAGGCCCTACTGGCGGCCCCTCTCTTCACTCTGGTCCCTGTGGTGCCAACGGTGCCTCCTACGTCCACCACACTTCATTCTCTGGAGCAGCTCCAGAGTATCCCGGGTCACCTGTAGTAGCTCCTGTATGTGCTGCTCCAGGTTAGTCCAGCCTGGTCCACCTAGGACAAGGAAGCAGAGTCAGTATGTGTGACTAGCCAGATCCCTGCAGCCCATCCAATGTGCATGGCATACAGTCATGGGCCACGCCCCTGTGATGGCATGCTACCACCCACAGTGTCCCTGCCCACATGATCCACCTACCCAGGCACCCATAGCCATGCAGAATGCTGCACACACCCACCGCCCATGTTCTGCACAGCACCAACATGGCCGTACAGTGACATGGCTATGCAGTGCGAAGGCAGTGGCAAAGTCATGGACCCAGTGCATGCACAGGCCACCCGCAACACCCACCCACACATGTAGTGCCACAGGACAGTGCTGAGTGCACCGTGTGTCGTGCATGGCAGTGGGGCCAAGCACAGGTGGCCATGCCCCACCACCACCCCTGCAACCCACCATGCACAGATGTAAAGGGAAACACAGCAATCACCTGCATCCTGGTCAGCAGGGTGCTGCTGACCCATGGCACCACCAGTGTGCCCCAGCTGCAAGGCCATGACTCCCACTCTGGCCTGCTGTCCCTGTCCTTGGGCCAAACATGCCCTACAGTGATCCTCCGGGCCTAGGGTGCAAACATAGAGAGGGAAAGATCAGTACGGGGCAGCAACACAGCCCTACCATTACTGTGTGTGTACCCGCATGGCCCAGCCATGCCACATCCCCACAACCACCACCCCCACAGGATGGCCACCACCCCCCTGTAGCATGTCCTGATGCACACCACAACACCTGGACAGACAGATACAACCAGTGATGGGATGGAGTACCTACCTGGCCGTGGAATGGCGCCCCACCAGGCGCATGCCTGCAGTCACCCCAGGCAGTCAAGGTCCCACAGCTGGAGGTCGCCATAAAGGTGGCGACACTGCTCCACTGACCTGCTGCTCCCTGTCACCTCCTCCAGGCCCTCTGTGACCTCCTGCCACACCACAGTCCATGGCCTCTGGAGGGGTTCCTGCCCAAAGAGGGCACCAGCATGTGGCTCCACCAAGGCAGCCAGGTTTGCCAACTCTATGGCACTCCAGAACGGTGCTTTGGTCCTAGGCATGGTGCTGTCTCAAACGGCATCAAAATGGTGCTCTGTAGCGCATGTGCCCCACATGCAGAGGCAGCACGGTACTGCGTTGCCAGTCCCTATCGTGCTGTCACCGGACATGTGGATGCATGGCACCTAGGGGGCAAAGGTCGACTGCAGGGTCAAGGGTCTGTCCGCACACAGAGTGCCACAGTGCTATTGGGATGCCCTGCATGTAGCACAGTAGGGTGCATGCGTGTGTTGCCCTGCAATGGCCTACTGGGCTGTGGCGCCATGGTGCCCACAGCGCACCATGGCATGAGCACCCATGGGCATACAGCACACTAGCACCACAGGCACAGTGGTGGCCATGCTCTGCACTGCCTCCCACGCACAGCACATCAGCTGCGCTGCACATATTGGGGTCAGAACCCCGGGCATGCACCGTGCAGTGCCAATTGCGCACGTCACAGTGGTGCACCATAGCCTGAGCATGCTTACCAAAATTGCACAAGGTGCAACAGCGTAATATTCAGCCAGGTAATGCAAATCAGCTAATTAGCCATTCAACGGTGCATCCACTGCATTAGCATCCACTTACAGTTGTGCCTGCCCTCATTTGCATGCCTTGTGCTATATAAATGCGACCTGGGGCTGCAGAGACCATGGATCGGTATTACAGTCCCTTGTGGTAGGTTGCATGCTGTTGGGATGTGGGGACTGTGGTTTGGGAGGGCTGTATGGGACTTCACAGTCCAAGGTAACACCTGTCGCTCCCACAGGTGCGAGCATGACTGAGCATGAGGAAGAGGAGGAACAGGGAAGGGGGAGAAGGAAGAGGCCCAAATTCACCAGGGCTAAATCTGATGCCCTGTTCAAGGCATATCTGGACAGGGAACCACTGCTTAGCGGACAGTGGGGAATGCCACTGTCCCGTGCTGTGTCATGGGGTGAGGTGGCACATGCCGTGAACCAGCAGGGCAGCCACCAGCAGTCCATGCAGGAGTGCAAGAATAAGGTAGGCACGGACAGGAGGCAGATCAAGGAAAAGGTGGCTGTCATCAGGGCAGAACATGCTGCCACCAGTGGGGGCCAGCCGGATGTACCCCACCTAACGCCGCAGGAGGAGCAGGTGGCCAGCAACATGCAGCGTAGTGCCATCGAGGGCGTTCTTGGTTGTGTTTTCCTGATGGGTAGCAGCCCATCACTGCATGGTAGGCCTTGTGCTGTCAGTGTGTGGGTGGTGGAGGGCATGCCACAGGGCAAGGTGTAGCCACTAATGCTACTGTATTCCTTTACAGCTCCTGAGCATCTACATGTGGCAGAAGTGGTGGGTGTGTCTACCGAGGAGGTGGCCCTGGACATGGATGATCACCCATCCACCTCCTCAGGTGTCCGAGGGACCGGCCAAGTGCATACCTGCATGTCTGTCTGGACAGATGTGGGTGGTGCAGGTGCGGACGAGGCCCTGCCTGTGTCCCAGCGTGACATCACCCCGGTGTCCAGTGTGCTGGGCCACTGATTGTGGCCAGATCCAGCACCTATGATGTTGGCCCACACGTCCCGGACAGTGATACTTGTGGGACACAGGATGGTCCCACAGCGGGCAACTGCACAGACGATACTGTGGGTGATCCTGTCATGGCTGCCTGTGTATCAACCCAGTTGCAGCCTGTGTCTGTATGCCCCAGTGGGGCAGCACTGGTGTGCATCCAGGGTGGTGGGGCTGTTGCAGCTGCTGCGGAGGCATCAGTAACCCCTAGCGATCGGCAGCCGGAGAGGCACTACCAGCAGTTGGCCAATGGCAACAGTGGGACAGTGTTGAGGGACAGTGGCAGTGCACCATGTGTGGATGTGCCTCTGCATGGCTCTGGTGTGCAGTGCCCAATGTCACGGGGTGCTGTCCAGCAGGGCCAGGAACACCATGAGGGACAGCATGCTGGACCAGCAGACCACCCCTTCGACGACTACTGCTGTCTTCTCCAGGCCTCAGTTGACCAGCAGATGCGGCCTGTGATGGCAGTGGATGCACTCAGTGCGGTTCTGCGCTAAGCAGAGGAGCAGTGCAGCAGGGACCATGGCTTGCTCCTGGCAGAGTTGGTCCAGCAGCAGGCAGATGTGACCACTGCCATTGACAGGCAGACCACTGCAATGACAACTGTCATGGCTACACTGGCTACCCAGTCTGGTTCCCAGTCACCGCAGACACCGCACAGTGTCATGTCCACCCCCTGTTCCTGACATCGTGTGACACCTGCTATGTTGACACCGGGTTCGGCTGTGAGCATACCAAGCATGGCTGGTGCTGGCATGTTAGGTGGGCTGCAGACCCCTGCATGAACACGGTCGAGTTCATGCAGCATCATCACTGGGGGCTCGTCGGTGCCACCCCACGAGGCCACTGGTCATCCTGGCATGGCTGGCAGGTCTTGGCGGGGTCGCCCATGCATCCCTGGTGTCCGTGGTACTGTGCCATATGACTGACCTGTCTCCCACCATGGCCACTGTCTTCCACTGCCCTGTGTGCACTGTGGGGTGCATTGTGCAGTGCATGGGTGGGGTACCCAGCCCTGCACACACACACGGTCCCTGTGCACACCCACCCAGCTGCTGGCCACTGTAGCATGTGCATGATGATGCCTATGTTGCACTGTCCGCCACTGTGCAATGGTGCCCAGTGTCTGAGGCAAGCACAGTGTCAGCCATTGGGCATGGTCATGTGTGGTCCCGTGAGGGTGTGGGAGTGGTTGTTGGGGTGGGTGTACCGTTTGCCCTTTGGGCAGGTGTTGTGGTGTGTGTGCATGTGTGTGCATATGTCGTATTCAGTCCTGACCATCCCTGCCACAATGTGCGGTCCCCCGCTCAGACCCAGTCCCTTACTGCAGTCCAACCCTGCTTTCCAGCTCTGCCTGTCTGTGCGCTGTGCCCTTGCCCGTGGTGGTTGAACTTGGCCCCGTGACCTACCTGTGTTGTCTGAAGTGCTCCTCTGCTATGGTGTCCCAGTGCTACTGTGCCATCTGGAACAGACGGGGGTCTCATCACCAAGGAGGTGGCTGCCCTACACCAGCTGGAGCAGTGTCCTCATCGTCCCCACCGCTGTCCCCCTCTCGACCTCTATGGCTATCCCACAGTCGGTGGTCATGTTCTGCAGGATACAGCAGGCCAGGAATAGCCCACAGGCCTTTGAGGGGCTGTACTGTAGGGCACCGCCTGATGTGTCCAGGCACCAGAATCATGCCTTCAGCAGCCCAAACACATGCTTGATGACATTCCGTGTTGTGGCGTGTGCCTCATTGTATCATAGCTGCGATGGGGTCATGGGGCGCCGGTATGGTGTGAGCAGCCAGGGGCCGTAGTGGGTAACCACTGTCACCTGTGTGTGTTGAGGGGAGGCATTAGCATGGTGGCCTGTGTCGCTATGGCACTTCTGACTATGCACCCCCCCATGTCTGCTCATGTCATCGTGCGTGATATGCATACTCACCTCCTAGATGGCCGGTGGGGAAGTCCCCGCTCTCAAACCTGTGGCACAGTGCAGACTGGTGCCAGATGAAGGCATCGTATCCACCCCCAGGGTGAATGGCACAGACATTGGTTATGCGCCCCCTGGCATCGCACACCACCTGGCAGTTTATGCTTGGGTAGTCCTTGTGGTTTATGTATGCCGCACCCTCCGGGCCAGGTGGCATGCAGATGCCTACATGGGTGCAGTCAATGGCCCCAAGCATGCCAGGCAACCATGCTACCATGTGGAACTACTGTATGTGTGCTGTGCGCTCTGCCTGTGTGCTGGGGAAATGGATGTACTCCACAGCATGTGGCAGCAGTGTGCTGAGGAATTGTGTGAGTAGGTGTGATGCGGCCGACCTGGTTATGCCTGTCATATCCCCTGTTGGTCTCTGGAAGGTGCCCGTGGTGAGCAGGCACATGACGGCTGTTACCTTTGTCTCCACTGACAGCGCATGGCTCCATTGTGTGGGTGCCTGCATCTCTTCACTGCACAGCTCACTGAGCCGCCTCAGAATTGCCCAGTTCAAGCGGTACCAGCCCACTATCTCTGTGTCAGAATACTGTTCGAAGCCGGTGTGAGCTCGGTACTGCCTGTTCTGGGTGTGCTGCCGATGGGCCCTACCATGGCCGTGCCTTCCTGCTGCCTGCCTTCTCAGACCCCTTATTACCACCTCCATCTGGAAGGTGGCACTGGCCATGCCCTGGCTGGTGTTCTCCTCCCCGGGCTGCTGTTCTCCTGTTCCCCCCATCTGTTGCTGATGCTTCCCCCTGCACTGAGTTCACCTCTAGCTGTTTGCCTGTGGCTGCCCTGCCCATTGCCACTGCCCTCAGTCCACTGTGGCACTCTCATGCACTTTTTCACACACTGGCATGGGAACACCCACTCCTACTCTCAATCTGGCACACTTCTGGTGGGCTCTGTCCTACTCCTGGCCACTCCTGCACCCTGCTTCCTGTCTTTCCTCCCTGGCACTCTGTCTCCACACTCCCACTTGTGGCTTCCCTGTGGCAAGTTCTTCCTCCCCTCTCTTTCTCCCTTTCATTTTGGCTCATTTCCGCTGTCGCGCAACTCCCGCTTGCTCCGCTATTGCGCAAATCGCATGCTGTTGAATATCGCACTGCACATGTTATTACTGGTTCCGCCCCCTGCAGTTGCACATGCATTCATTACTGTTGCACTCTGGTGCATTGCTTATTGTGCTGCATAGCCGGCTCTTGCTGAATATCGCACAATGGTGCATTTACGATCATGTTTGGTGCATCCCTGTTGCACATGGCACATCCACTCTGAATATCCTGCCCATGGTGCCAGGATTGTTATTGTTTAATATTTTTCTGACACCAGGATTGAGTACTTAGTGTCAGAATGTCAGGGGTCTTCAATGGCACCTGGTTAAGCACCCTGTGGCTGCATATTTTTTGATTGCCTTTCTGATATCATGATTGGGCACCCAGTGTCATGCTGTGGGTGTGTGCGGTGGCACAAGGGTTCAACTCCTTTTGTCTGTGTTTAAAAAAATTGCATGAAGCCAAAATTGGGGATCACCTACTGTTGCAGCATTAGCACTAAAAGGCAGTATACTCAAATGTGTTTCCACTGTATTCATATCTATGTTAAATCTGTTAACTTGGAAGTGATGTCCAGACATCTATGTCAATTTGTGAACTTGGAAGTGATGTTAAAATAATTGCATGTTACAGTTATAATGGGTTGCCAGGTTTTACTAAACTCCTTCTAATAGTTATTGAAATACTAAAAATTCTCTATGTAAAAAACGCTGATCATGATTTAATCTTGCTAAAAATGAGCCTCTTGGATTACTGCGTTTATTCCCTTGTCTTAGCGGATGAGTGTATAGTTCTATGGCAACACTCTGGCATCGCTAGAGTTACATGGAGTGATACATCACTCCCACGGGAAATCCAAGTGAGCTCAAGAGGTAGATGCATTCGGAGGGAAATGTTTGAGCATTCAGGAAACACCATTACAGATTACGGGTTGAAAAACCTTTTCTCGTATTAAGTGGATGCATAAAACCTTAATATTTAAGTCACAAAGAAGGATATAAATATTTTTGAGACCTGACAAGGTAACACCATTGTAAGGTATTGTAAATAGTTAAAAAATAGGCGCATTTGGCCATTTAAGTAAATGAGTATGTTTGTTTTGTAGGGTCAGATTGGGATGTGGTATTCACCTTTTGGTACGCCATATGGCAGCGATTTAAAGATACAAGAATATTTTCAACATTTCCCAAGGTTTGCAAGGTCACAGAGGATTCAAGTTATAATACTGACACTAACAGCAGCAACATTATCTATGTCAGCATTTTCTGTGCACTGAAGGATAATTTTATATCTAATATTTATTTTCACAGGAAAGAAAACGTTATCGACTGCTTAAATTCAGTGCACAATGCATGAAATAATTAGATAAAGAGTTCATTGTAACTTTTAAAAATATATTATGAATGTATGTTTTCAAAAAATGTTTTTGCTTTTGAAATTCGAAACATAATAGATTTAAAGTAAAATTATTGTTCTGTTTTAAACAGATTGTAAAAAAATTCCCGTGAACAAGCTCATAGGAGCGAAATATAGGGGACTGAAATTGCATTAAAGAAGAAGAAGTTTATACACTTGTAAAGTGTTTCTTTCATGTAGAAGAACATCTTTGAACTCCCTGCACTCACATTTTGCATTTTGATTATTCAGAGGAATAACCTGAGACCCAGCAAAGGGGCTGATGGGATCGACTATAAAATACTTAAACTGTCCATCACTGTCGTAGTGGTTCCCCTTACCAATCTACTCAACCACTCCCTCTGCTCAGGCTTTTTGCCTAATACCTGGAAAACCACAACCATTAAACTGCTATTCAATTCTGGATCCAGAAACAATGTCAGAAACTAGCACCCTACCTCCCTCCCTCCTGGCCCCCTCTCAAACATCATCAAGAAGTTTGTGCATTCCCAATTCACCACCTTAGCTTGATTCATACAACCTACTCTCCAGTGCCCAGCATGGCTTTAGATCCAGTCACAGCACAAAAACAGCCCAGGTCAGGTTCACTTAGAAAATCCTTAAGGCTATCAACAAAGGTCATTACACTGGATCAGTCTTTATTGATCTGACAAAGGCGTTTGACCTTGTGGACCATGGCCTCATTCTCGATACACCTCGAGGTCTGCACTGCTCAGATAATGTTCTCAAATGGGTCAATAGCTACCTCTCTGGGAGATCCCATCAAACATCCATTGAAGGTCACCTCTTCTCCACCTGTACAGTCAAATATGGGGTCCCCAAGGGCTCCATCCTATGCCCCTTCTCTTCTCTGTTTTCATTAATAACCTTCCCTCTATCTGCCAATCCACACTTCTAGTTTTATATGCAGATGATGCAGCCTTGTTCTGCAGCCATGAAAACCAATTCACTATGTTTCACAATCTAAAATACAACTTCAGTAAGCTCCACTCACGGTTTTCTGTGTATGGCATGGTCCTTAATTCTAAGAAGACCAAATTCATGATCTTCTCTGGCCCTCGAAAAGCCCCTATAACCGGCATGACTCTTATCAATGACTCAGGTAATCTCTTCAACAACTCAGGTAATCTCATCAAACAGGTGACAGAATTCAAATACCTTGTGATCTACCTTGACCCCCACCTCTCCTACAATCTGCACGTAAATAACCTCATTAAAAAGATTCATACTAGACTTGGTCTTCTCTACTGCATCAGAAGGTTCCTGCTCCCTGCCTCCAGACTAGACCTGGCTACCTTCCTACTTCTGCCCCTCACTGACTATGGCTCCATAGTCTTCTCCCCTCTAACATCCTCACTCTTCTATTCCAAGCTAAGAATCACCAATAACAGTATAGCACATTTCGTCACTGATCTTCCCTGAAAAACTCACCACTGCACCCTTTATTCATCCCTCAGCTGGCCCTCCCTTGAAGGGAGGTTCCCCCTCAAAATGTCCTCCTTCCTTCACAAGATATACCTCAAACAGATGCCACCCAACATCAAATCCCTCTTCCTTCTCGCAGCCCCTGGACGGTTGGCCCATGGTTCCTCCACCTTGGTTTTCGACACCCCATTTTTTCGGACTATGCAAGCTCAGAACTCAATCTCATATGCTGGGAAGAAGTTGTGCAACAAGATACCCCATGAAATTCAGGCCTGCAATACCATCCATTCCTTCAACTCCTCCCTTAAGGCCTACCTCCTTAAGGCATCCTTATGAGGCTGCCCAACCCAGTCCTGACACTGAATCCAGCCTTACACCTGCATTCACTCAAGACTCCAGGAATGCCCTTATCATAGGCTTACTTGCACTATTCCCCAACTAATGCACTTTGTACTTCTCCCTACTGGTCTCTTCCTACCTCCTTTATATTGTTCTTTTCCTACCACCTTTATATTTGACTGCTGCTTTCTATTTTCTTTTCACCCTGAGACCACCATTTAAACTGCTGTACCATCTATCATTTCATTGTATTGCTGAGATCACTATTTGAACCGCTGTACCATCTATCATTGTATTGTATCCCTACTGCAGTGAATGTTTTCTTTGCCCCTTTTTTTAGTTGTACTCTGTTAATTTTGTAATATTGCACTACAAGAGATCATCATTCTAACCGTTTACCATGTTGCATTGTACCACATTGCTGCCACCATGATTTTTTTTATCTTAATATTCACTGTACTGTGTTATCTTTGTCGTTGTGTACTTCAGTTACTTTATGTATTCCTATATTCTACACTGGACATTGGTAAAAATGGGCATTTTTGCTCACATATCTTTCCAGTGTACAAATACAGATTGATTGATTAATATATAGTATTAATTAATATAATAACATATATAATATTAATATAATACAATAATTTTATGTATTTTATATTTTATAATAATTGTTTAATACCCCCAGTGTATAGTAATGTGTGTTTGTTTTGAAATGTACTTAAATTTGTCTTACTTAGGGTCCCTTGTTAGGGATGCAATTGTCCCACCCATATTCATTTTTAGTGACTTATGAGTTCCATTACACAGTGACATCAGATGAGTGGAAGCCTGCAGTGACTTTTTCCATGCAGAACTTTCACTTAACTGATTTCATATGGTTCCAAAACTCAAAGTGATTAAAAAAGTGAATATTGGGTAGGAAAAGGCAGCATTAATCTGCAAACCTAAATAAGCAAAAAATAAGGCTATTTGAAACACACACACACACACACACACACACACACACACACACACACACACATATAGCAGTGCACTGTGGTTATTAGATTTCTTGCACGCCCCAATTTCAAATGATATTACGCATGTAAAAAAAGGTTTATGTTCCTTTAAAAGGGTAGAGTTAATCATCAGTAGTTGAGGGGGAGGGGGGTCAAGGGCAAAATAGCAGAAGGAGATGAAAACTGTGCCTAGTCTATCTGGGGAGATTTGGAATCAGTTATATGGACAGTTAGGTACTGGTCAGTAAGGTACGACCTAATCAGCTAACCTCCTGGGGTTAATTTATTAAGGGGATACATGAGGGCAAGGGGCTTGATACACGATATATATGAATGAGTGGCAAGTGAGCTCTGAGAATATCATGAGTGACAGAGTGTAGCAGAGCCCCGAGTGATTGTTCCCTGAGCTCACTTGCCATGAGTCTGGATTTATCACGTATCATGCCCCTTGCCATCGTGTATGCAATTTATGCAATATTGCTTATAATTTTTTGTGAGTTTAGTTCTTTCTTTTATGGTTTGTTGCTATGTTTTATCTGTTATATGTGGTGTTCAATTGCTTTTTTGTGTCCTTCCGTGTTGTTCATCATGCTTTTGTGAATGGGTTTTCTAGTAAATTTCTATTGGTAGGATTTGTAAATGAAGTGTTTTTCTGCCATTTGACTAGTTAGATGTGTGATATGTGGGTTTGATCATTTGTTTCATTGGTCTTTTACTGTGTTATTTTGATAGGTCCTGCAATGTGTGTGCTACTTTCTGATTGCATGGGGATTGGTATCCTGTGGTGTGATTGGTAGTTATTTCATCAGTACTTCTGGTTTCAGCATTTTGTCACTTTTGTTTCTGTTTATTTTTTCATGTAATGAAGGTTTTATTTGCTTTTATTTCATTAATTTGGGTTGGTAATGTTTTTATGCATATGTGGTAATATTTCCAGAAGTATAGTTTATTCTGTTTTTATGGTGACTGCATGTGACATCAGGAGTGGGAGTGACAGGTGCAGTATGCCTCTATACGGACCATTCTATAGTCAGTAAGCAACATTTTTTATCTTGATTTGAGCTGCTTTGTAACTGCTACTCAGAGTCCATATGCTTGCCTTGTGGCTGCAGTTTGCACAATGACTAGTACTGGTGATTGGTAATAATTTAATTCACCTGACAGATTTTCTTTTTCAGGGTTCAAAAATGTACTTCGACACCTCACCTTAGTGATGTGTACAGAGTGGTGATATTGGTTGGTGACATGTACACAGTATATATAACTTGTACCATTTTCTACTGTGTACATGTCATGTTTGTATTATCAGTATGGGGTGGAGATACTAACATTTTAGTGATTACATATCACTTCACCCCTGTTGCATTATAATTTTTATTTAGTATTTGTTGACTGGGAAAGGACAGCTAGACAATTATGCTTATTTCCCACCTCATCCTGGGGAAGAGGGTGGTGGTGAGAGATACAGATGCAAATGTTTTCAATCAGGTTAAGCAGTCAGTGGTAATTTAAGTGAATGGGGAAATCTGGCCAGGACACTGGGGGAAATTTATTTATTCTTGTGGTATGGGGCACCACTGGCTGTCTTGCAAAGATGGCAACTTCAGAGAATGACGGAGCAGCAGCTCTGGGTCTTGGGAAGCTTTCCTCCTTCCTCAGTATCTTGTCTACTGAGGTGTTACCCTACGATGGAGTATTTGACTGTACCCCTTGCAAGCAGAGAGACACAGTGTCTTTGTCTCTAGGACCTGCTGTAGATATATCTATCTTACAACACTTGACTGATGTGCAGCTTCTAGCTGCAGAGGAATGCCTGCAAAATGCTTTGAAACAAAAGAAACTGCAACTACTGACTTTGATTGTTCATGAGAAGGCTTCCTTTAATGTTGAATGTGAAAAGCTGAAATCCAACTGTTCTGATCGGTCGGTGCTTTCTGTATCACTACCTTTGCCTGAAATTTCAGTGGATGTTGTCGGGCTGAGTGATGCAGCATCATCAAAGGAGCTAAGGCTGCCACGGCAGATTCCAGTGTCAGATAAGTCAGCTGGTCTTCTGCCTGCTTAGGGTAATGTAGTTATTTCTGAACTTACTGATACTTTGGTTATTCTTGACTCTGTTGCTTCAAGTGACATGCATTCTGCCGACACCCTTTGGGGATTTTGTTCTCACTAGCCTCTGTGGTTCCTCATTGTGCTTAGGGGACTGCGGCTTCTACTAATGTGTTTCCTTCTGTGCCATTGGGATTTAGATCTACTGACTGTACTACACAGCAGAATGGATTTGGGAAATCCTTGGGCATCTGTAAGGATCAGGGAACAACTATTGCATCTGACTAGCTTCCTTCACACTGGTCTTTCCTTTCAGCCCTCAGCAAGGCTGGCTGGACGAGAGACATGGTTGGGCAATCGCACCCTCACATTCCTTGGGAACCACTGCCACCCACTTCTCATGCACATATGACTTTCTCTGCTGCTTATCACATTACTGCTGAGTTTTCTACTTCTGATCAGTCAACTCCTGCACAGTGTTTTGACTCTTCATTGATAGTAGCACCTGATATACCTGTCCCTCCTCAAGTCTGGATATATTTCCATTACTGCTGTTTCTCCTGCACATGTCTCTGCCCTGATCCCTCAATCTCCTACTGATACCTTGCACACTCTTATAGATGACATGGATGGAATTTTTCAGTTTGATACAGACTTCCAGCCATGCAAGAGCTGCTATCCACTGACCCCAAGTCAGGTTTGCTGTACTCTGAATCTAGTCTTAATTTACCATTTGGGATTTGGGCCTTGGAACTTCCTGGCACTACTGTGCATAAGGATTAGACTCCTGACTCTTGAGCTGACAGGTTGGAAATTTTGGAAAAGGATGCTGACCACTGACCCACTTCCATTGCCACCCAGATGACTCAGCAGGACTCTGCCCATAAATGGACTAATTTTAGGAAAACTGATGTTTATCAGACTCCAACTCCTACACAGCATGAAAACATGGTTCATTTACTGTATGTGGGAGGTTTGGATCTCCCACCTGACCACACTTGCATTGGAAAAGCTAAGATAAATAATCTGTCTTGTATCTTCCCTTTGAAATTTATGCCCTGATCCATATTTCTAGTGATTTTATTTTAATATGTATCAGTTTTAAAATGGCTGCCAACATGGACTGATTTTAGTTTGGATATAATACTTTTAAACATACACACCACTCTGGTTGCTATTCCAAGCCATTACTTTGAATAAACCTGCATTGTGGACTGTTATTGTTCTTCTCAAGAATGAAGAGGTCAATGTCCATGAAGTACAATATTGGCTTGCTCAACGGTGCAATATTATGAGTGACCCCAAGCCTATCATTGACTCTAAGCAATTTTGGACTGGTAATTGGAGATTAGGGTGAAGTTGTGGCACAGTTCATCTGGCCTTGTCTCTTTTATCTCATCTGTTTCTACCCTGAACAGCCTAAAACATGTTTAAAATGTAGCTTGGAGAGCCATTTCAACAGTCTGTGACAAAATCAGGTGTTACCTATATCTCGAATTTGGCCATGTTAGTTCCCAATGCACAAATACATTTCAGTGCAACCTCTGTGAAGATATTGGGCATTTCTACAGAAACTGCAAGTGGGCCACACACAACAGTGATGACAGGCCACCTCAAGAGCCCATTCTAAATGCAGCTCAGTGGGTGCCCCTCCAAAAGTTACATAAGGAAGCAACAAAATGACTTGCATATCAGGAAGATCCCGCCACTTCTAAGCCCATGACAATTGAACCTGTTCTTACAGCCCAAGTACCTTCTTTACTGGATCCATCACCTACAGCTACAACTGACTTTGAGCCAACCAACCTAGATGCCTTACTGCAGAACTCTCTGGCCGAGTGTACTATGGCCATGGATACTACTCTACAGGATCTACAGGAGGATGACATCATGCCCCCCCAACATGACTTTGGTAACTCAAAAATGCATTTAGAGACAACTTAAAACTAACTCATGACTTTTTCGGTCTGTCTCCAAACTCTGTGTTGTTCCTTTAGGGAACAAATACAACATCCTGGATCCTGACCGAATGGACTCCTATGGCAGCCTAGAATCTGAAACTTCTTCCATCATGTAATCTAAATGCCCTGCCTCTACAGACATGAAAGAAGGTGGGAGTCATGTGATGCCCACTGGAGACTGGCTTCTCCTTCATCTTGCTCCCACTTACCTGACTCAATTTTGTTATATTTCCACTACTTTTTTATTTACTACCTAACGGACAATGTTCATCTACTTGTCAGATGCTCCTAGAAAACCAGTGTGGTGGTTATTTTCTTTGGAACCTTGCTGCAATATGGATTCTGAAATGCGGCACAGTTTGCCCTGCCACACCCCACCACAGACACCGGACAAGGCCGCAAAAAAGTCTCAAAGGCCTGCAATGCCTCAGCTGGGCAAGAGGCTACTGCTTCCCTGGATGCAACTCCCCTTTCAGAGAAACAGTTCCTGCTGGAACCTCAATCCATTGAAGACTCTCTACTAAGCCTTACTACCTAGCTTACATCCATTCAGCAAGAAATGGGAACCATCAATAGGAGAATAAGCGATGTTGAAGCTCAATCCATCTCGCTTGAAAAGTGGCGTGACTGCACAGATCCAGAGATGACCTCCATGAGACAGTACCTACATAAGATGGAATTAAAAATGGAGGATATCAAAGGCAGGAGCCAGCAGAATGACTTAATTATCTCCCCGAGGATGCTGAAGGGTTCATGCCCATTCTCTTCCTACAGAAACTATTAGAGAAATTGGTGGGGCCTTTGCCTAATGGCCCACATTACATTGTGGAATGGGCACACCGGGCTCTTCACCCCAGACTGTCACCCGGCTCATCTCCTCACCATTTTATCCCTAAGCTCTTAAATTTCCTTGATAAACAACACATATTGATCAAGTTAAGAGAACTTCAATCTGTTATCTGGGAGGGCAACAAGCTTCGCATATCGCAGGACCTTCCCACATCTGTGAGGCAAAAAAGAGCAGAATTCCATCTCGTCGTATCAAAGCTCATCCTGGCAGGCATCAAATTCAGAATGTTGTGCCCAGCTTGTCTGCAGGTCCATGTTCAGGACACCTGGTGCTCATTTGAAGACCCAGCCCAAGCTCCAAAGGACCTTCAGCTGCTTCTGACAGACCTATTCAAATCTGGCTAAACTGTGTTTCCCAACCCTGTGCTCTCGGTTATGGGAGAGTGTTTTCTGGTGTGAACTTTAAAGTTTTGGGGCCATCACTTTACATCACCTTGACTTTTCAGGATTTAGTTTGGGACTAAACTGACTGTTTTATGGCTGGGGTAGGTGATCAGTATTTGGATTAAACTGCACTACTGCCCCTCAGTTTGACATTACTGTCGGCTCCTTGTATACTTCTCGCTTGCTGATTTAATTTTTTGGGTGGCTTGCATTTGGCTTCAGGTGAGGTTGTGTACTCCATCTCAGAAACTTCTTGGTTACTTATGGATTATTTGGGAGCTTGACAGGTTGGCCTGTATCCTTTTCTGGTTACCAAATTACAAAGATGAACCTTGCCAGGATGGAGGTTATGGCTTATCCCACTTCATTGATGACTGTATTTGAATGAGTCACCTGATTCAGAGTTCCAGACTCAGTGTTTAACCTGGTACACCTCCACGTCAGCTTTTCAATTTTAGACTATTGGTAACACTTCAGAACTTTTTTTGGCAACCCAGGACTTTAAACTCCACTGCTTACTACTATCTTTGATCTTATGCTGAATCCCTTCTTTCACTCATGAGTACATGACCTGTATTGTTTGAGAGAACTTTCAGCTGTTTCCTTTTATTGATCCATTGATGGCACATCTGTGCCTGTCCAGACTCTCCTCTATAGTTAAAATATGGGACTATTAGTTGAACTATTATCACTGCAATCATATCATGGTCCCTGAGCACTGGAGGCAATATATTGACAATTCTGTAGATATTAAACTTTGTTTTTTCTCTATTCTCCTTGATGTTACTTTTCAGCTTGCTGGACTATTAGTTATAGTTTTAATTTTCCTAACAGGGGTTCAAAGTAGTTTAATGTTGTTTCACTATAATGTTGGTTAATGTTAAATTAGCTTTATAGGTTTGATGTAGGACAATAAATATGTGGGTTGGGTGGGGTTGAGGGGTGAGAGAGGTTTGCTGGTAGTGTGGTTCTGGTCTGTAGTAGCCTTATGAGCTAAATCATTGGGGGGATTGTTCGTCTTCCTCTGGAGGCCTCAATAATGGTTGGGATAGTTTGACTTTTATTACATGTTCTGCTTTTGGGGGTTTTAGTACAGTGGGGTGGGTACCATTTTTGGTTTCACCTGGGGAAGGTAGGGGGGTCAGGTGCCTGGGGGTGTCATATTTGTTTTGGGTGGGGAGTGGTTGGTTCTGGGGTTGTTGGTTTATGCGTCTGTTTTATATTACTGTGTTGCTAGTATAGGGGGGTAGGGGAGGGACATTGGAGGATTAAGTTATTTTTTGGTTTCAGATCCTTTTCCTTCTCCTGTTTTTCATACATCCAGGCTACAGACCCAGTCACTGTCTCATGCCAAGACATGACTGCCTGTAATGTCTGCACCTGGAATGTTAAAGGGGCTCAGTCTCCCACTAAATGGGCTAAAGGTTTGCTCCATTTACACAAATTTCAGGTTGGCATAGCCTTTCTACATGAAATCCACCTGCTGCTATCCCAGGTTGACCTTTTTAGGTGGTCCTGGGTGGGACAGGTGTTTGGAGCCAATTCAGATTCCTGTAAGAAAGGGGTGGCCATGTTTATAGCTTTAAGAATCCTCTTTCCTCTCATTCGGGAGGTGGCAGACCCTTGTGGCTGCTACATCTTGCTTGGGGCTCTCCTTGGCCACTTAGAAGTGATTCTTGGGGCTGTTTATGGCCCCACTGTTGAAGATCCACAATTGTTTGCCACCTTAGCGGCTATATTGGATCCCTGACTATCTCTCTCAATTGTACTTGGGGGATACTGGAACTTAGTTCTGTGTAACAATCTGGACAGGACTGATAAGATCCAACTGGCCCTTTCTCCTTCTCAACTGGTTCTCCGGGACCTAATGGACTCAGTGGGTTTGGTGGACCCATGGAGGACACTGAACCCAGATAGCCAGGAATACTCATTTTATTACCTACCACATAATTCTTCCTCCAGATTGGATTATATTTTGTTAGGAGTAGAATATCTTCCTGGGGTCCTCTTGTGCCATTACTCAGCTAAGGAGATCTTGGATTACCACCCTGCCCTTCTTCTGTTAACTCTTACCGCACATTGACTAGGGATAAGCTGTGGATCCTAAACCATTAATTGCTTAAGTCAGGGGAATTATTGAGGCACCTTCAGTCATTCATTGACTCCTTTATGGATATTAACTCTCCTTTCATGTTCCCTCTTGACATATTGTGGTGTGCCTAGAAGTGCACTCTTAGAGGGGAATTAATCAGATTGTCAACTAGATGCAAAAGACAGACTACTGCCACCCTCTCCTCATTATTAGATCACAACTGAGCTCTTGAAAGCAGGGTCTCCCAGGACTCTACACAATCGGAGTGGGAGCAGTTGGAAAGTCTCCATTTTCAATATAATACCTTGCTGGGGGAGAGGGCAGAGCATTTACTATTGCGCTTCAAAGTATGGTACTTTAACCAAGGAGAAAAAGTGGGGAAACTACTGGCTCTCTTGTTATGGCCCCAAGCAATGGACAAGATTGTTTCCTCAATCCAAACTGAAACTGGTAGTCTCCTTACCTTGCCACGAGATACTGTAGACTCCTTTAAAAACTTTTACCAGCAGCTGTATGCTCCAATTTCCTCTCCCTTCTGCCTTGCTCAGTTGGAGGGGTTCCTGGGAGATATACCTGTTCCTCAGCTGACTGACTCACAGATAGCCATCCTCCATGTTCCATTATCTTTAGCTGAGATCTCCCAGGCCATCAATTTCCTAGTTTCAGGCAAATCCCCCGGACCAGATGGGTTTACCACTAACTTTTATAAAGCCTGTAAAAGACAACTGGCACTTATCCTTCTTGATACTTATAATTATATTTTAAGGGAGGGCCTTGCTGACTTCTCCTTTACTATGGCAACAAAAGTGGTTCTCCCCAAGCCTGGCAGGGACCCTTTACTGGTCTCCAACTACAGACCAATATTGCTTTTTAACATGGATACTAAAATCTTAGCAACGGTATTGACCAGTAGATTGGGGCTGGTGTGGGACTCACTTATCAGTAGGGAACAGGTGGTTTCATGAAAGGCAGACTTTCAGCTGACTATCTCAGGAAGCTGTCTTATCTTTTTTGGCATCCATGGACTCCCCCATTCCTGTGGCTTTGGTGTTCCTGGATGTCAAAAAGGCTTTTGATCAGGTTTCATGTGATTATTTGTTTGTCATACTTCCCAAATATTGTATTCCTTAGGAGTTTATCCAGTGGGTCAAGGTGCTTTATTCCTCCCCATCCACACAAGTACTGTGTAATGGTGTCTTATCATCACCTTTTACTCTTTATCAGGGCACCATGCAGGGCTGTTCTCTCTCTTCTCACTTATTGAACCTTTATTTGGAATCCCTTATTTTGCAAAGGTAACCCTCCCCCATGGTCTTGGGTATTACTATTGGTCAGATGGACTACAAGTTATCAGTCTATGCAGATGATATTCTCCTGCATGTCTCTTCCCCTGCTACATCCCTGCCTGCTGAGCTACAGATTATTTTCCAATTTGGTACCATCTCCAATTACAAACTAAATCTAGCCAAGACTGAAGTTATGCCTCTAAATAATGTTACCTTCAAGACAGATTTCGAGCACCTTGGCCTTCTCTGGAAATACAGCAGGTTGAAATATTTGGGGATATACCTCAAAACTTCCCCACTTCAAATGCAGCACCTTAACCTGGATACATTGGTGTAATGCATTAAAGTGGATATGGACCATTGGTCTTTATTACCCCTCTCTATGTGGGGCCACTTGAGCATCATCAAAATTAATATTTTACCCAGGTTGCTAAATCCTCTTCAGATGTATAACTTTGCTCTTCCCCAACTCTGGTTCAATCAAGTTCATAGTATTATTTCCACATTTCTGTGGAGGGGTAAGACTGCCAGCCGAGCTTTAACTAAACTAATGCTCAATAAACAGAATGGAGGGCTCTTAGTTCCCAATCTCTTTCTGTATTAATTGGCTTCCCATTTTACTAAGCTCTCCAGCTAGGTGGGAATGACTGGAGTTGACCCTTATACATCATATGTCCCACACTGGGTAGACATAGAGCGTGCCTTATGTACGAATAATGGGTTTAATATACAATGTCTCCCATATCTCCCCAGAAAGAATCTTCCCAGCCCCTATGGGATACACCCTTGGCAGCTTCCCTGCAGGTTCACCAGCAATTTTGTTCAATGTTTAGGATTTGTCCATACAGAGATACAGTACAAATCACATTTAACTGTTTCTCCAATGAGTTGCTTTAGCATTTCTGATTGAGTTGCATAAGTGTTGTTAAATCAGGTACAAAATCCCCCCAAAAAACTGTTTCTTAAGAGTTACAAATCAATTTTTTTTGCATATTGACTGGACTACATATGCATTCCAAGTGAGTTGCAAAAACATTTTATGAACATTGCTCTTGAGCTGGTTAAGTTTGGTAAACCAGTGCAATATAAGTTGTCACTGCATTTCCAACTGTAAAAAACAATGCTAAACCAACTCACTGGTGGGACAGTTTAATGTGACTTATATGGTACATCCCAACCTCTTTTTGGGAACTCAGACCTTTGTACAGCTGGTAAGCCTATTCCCAAGACATTCTGGCCTCAGCTGGGAGTCTCCTCAGTTGGGGATCTTGCAATCAATTTAAAACTGTTATCCTTTCAAGAAGCACGCATCAAGTACCACTGGCCTGCCTCTACTTGCTTTCATTATTTCCAGTTGTCACATGTGTTCCTACAATTTTTTGGTAATGGCCCTTGGATTAGTCCGTAAGGCACTCTAATTTTTCTTATCCTTCAAAAGGCCCCCACTTCTCATCATATCTCCTATTATTACTGGTTGCTACTAGAGTCTCTGGTTTTGCAGGAGCATCCAAGGTTTTATTGTTGGGCTCATTCTCTTCCATGTCCCTCCTCTCCCTGAAACTGGTTAGTTATTTGGAAGCATATGTACAAATTCATAAAGTGGGATAGATATTGTTTTATGCAGTTCAATATACTACATAATCTATACTACACTCCAATGAAACTGCATAAAATGGGAAGATTATCTGTTGACACCTGTACCAGATGTGGTAAGGAGCATGGTACTTTACTTCATACTTTGTGGCCTTGTGAAAAGGTGGTTCCCCTTTGGGAATCAATTTGTACCCATCTAGATCCACTGTTGGGGTTGTCTGATGCCTTCACTCCCGCTGTTTGTATTTTGGGTGACTATACCAATGCCCTGCTTGTAAACCAGAGACCTCAAATGGCCTTGATTTCAGCATGTGCAAAAAAGATCATTCTCTGACATTGGCAGGATCAGAGTATACCCAATTTCTTGAATGGTACAGGTAGGCACATTTTGCTTTGCAGACTGAGCAACTCATTGCCAGTATGACTGGAAATGTATCTAAACATAACAAGGTTTGGGAACCCCTACATGTCCTTTTAAGAATCTGAATATATTTTCCTTTTTTTTCACCCTTTTGTGATTGGGCTTAATTTTCTCTAGTCACAGTCCCTTTATTGTGTTTCTTCTGGTTATCCTCAAGTGGATGGGGAGGCAGGGGTTTAGGGTTTTCTTTGGGGGGGGTTACTTGTTTAATTTGTGTGTGTTTGTTTTGTTTGTTATAATATAAATCACATTGTTCCTGGTTATGTTCCTGTCCTATTGTCTTTTCATTGTATACCCAGGACTTGCTACTCTTTGTGAGATGTTATATTCTTGTACTTCAATAAAGTTTGAGTTTGAAAACAACATGAAAGAAGGCTTGTCTTCCCACAACTAACTAAAGAAGCAATGAAAACAAGTAAAATATGGCTACCAGGAGTAGCATGAGGCCGAGTGATGGGACTTGAGGGTGGAATTTGGTTGTGTTTCAGTCCTTTCTTTAAATGGATCCTTCCATCAAACTGGCATGCAGGATCTAGTACAATTGCCCGACTTATGTTTGCCTACCAACTATCTGCCCATCACCAATTTCCCTAAATGTAGTTTCCCATCTCGGTTATCTTGCTGATATAAAGAATCCTGACACTAATGTTAATGTTACAGCATGTAGCAATATGAACACTCAGAGGAAAATGAACACTCAGAGAAAAATGCTTTGTGATTGTGGCATAACATCATACATCAGAACATTCAAATACATCAATAGCATCACAAAACTTGTTAGCTTGCTCTGTTTGCTTATTTAAATGCTTCTAATGGTCTACAATTATGAACAAGAAAACTCATGTACCTGTGCCATGATAAGTGAACAAGTTGACATTTCAGGGATGTTTCAGGGATGCAGAAAAGTTTTAAAATCCATTTTTCTGGCTACATCAGCATATTGTGCTTGTACTTATTTATTTATTGAAGATATCGGAATTACAAACCTTTGAGTCTTAGATTCATTTACAAAGGCTCCATGTCTGGACACAATAAACAACAATATGCAGAAAACAATATACCGCAATATACAACACAGAAGCAGGGCATGAATAGTATCAATAGGTACATAAGTGATTGCAGGTCTCCATTAGAGTATACATAAATACAGGTGGTAAGAGTGCCAGCAATGAGAAGGATGATGCCTATACACATAGGTAGCTATAGAGGTCCTACTAAGGAGATTGTTATTGTCAGAGTGAAAGCAGTTGAGAACCTGACTTTGTCAAGAACATCAACAATATTTTACATTGGAGAGTAATACTTTAACACACTCTCTCAAAGCAGGTCTGGTGGTTCTGAGAGGCTTATAACCACAACCAGCTGACACATCCACTATGCACTACTACAGGGGCATTGATCAGGCAGGTGTGGTCAGCGCACAGTCAGCAGCAGCATGGGAGGGGGTAGGCCTGCTGACCATGGTTAGCTGGTGCAATGGCAGAGACAGAAGGACAGTATGTGGTCTTTGAGGGCTATTTTGAAAGGACCTAGTCTCGAGATAGAGGTAATGGCAGAGGGGAGTTCATTGTACCATAACGGTGCTCTGTAGAGAAATGACCTTTGGGCTAAAGAGGTCCTGACCCTGGGAAAAGACCATAGCAATTTATTTGCAGAGTGGGTGTTTGCCAAGGCATGGGGTGTAAGGAGGGAGGCAGAGACCCCAGGGGGTTAAGCCCTAGTTTGATTTTTGGTGAGAAGACACATTTGATAGCGTAACCTTTCTTCTGGAGTGATGATATTTATTAGGGTATACAGAGTGCAGGTCTGGGTACACCTATCCACCCCAGTGAGGAGTCTACATGCTTTGTTAATAGCCAAGTGGATTTTATTGAGAGCTGTGTGATGAGTAGAAGAGAAGATGGTAAGCCAATAATCAACTAGAGAGAGGACTGAGGAGGTAACAGCAAGGTTAAGGGCCTCAGGGGGTAAGCAGACTCTGTGTCAATACAGTAGTCCTATGTGGGTATTTATGGCTTAGGAAATATTACTGATATGGGAGTGGAATGAGAGGCAGAGATCAAATGTTAGGCCCAGGTATTTATAGGTATGGACCTGTTTAAGAAGGAGGAGAGCTTGGGAAAAAAATGTTAGTTGAGCATCCCTATCCTTGTTCTGTTGGTGTGCAAAGAGCATTGACTTAGTCTTTTTTACACTGACCACAAGTCTGTGGTCAATGAACCAGTTTTCTATCTGGTTGAAGGCAAGTTGTAGGGAGGACTGTAAGATTGTGGGATCAGAGTGAGAGGCGAACAGGACTGCATCATTTGCATAGAGTAGTAGATTACCTGGGCAGGATTTTGACAGGGTGTTCAGATAAATGCTGAATAGTAGGGGACTGAGAATGAAGCCCTGAGGGATCCCAGAGCAGGCTGGCAGAGTAGTTGAGAGAGTGTTGTTTATCTTGACCCATTGGGACCTATCTGAGAGGTAACTGGTAAACCATGTGATGGGTCCAGGGGACAGATCAGTGAGGTGGAGCACACTTAGGAGCAGGGGGAGGGAGACTGTGTCAAAGGCCTTCAACAAGTCTATGAAGACAGCTCCTCTAAGGTGTTTTTTATCCAGGGCATTGTGCAAGAAGTTGGAGAACTCAGTGAGGGTGGTTGTTGTACTGTGTCCAGATCTAAAGCCATATTGTTCCCTACATAGTATGTTGTGCACCAGCATGTAATTGGTGAGTTGGGTGGCTACAATTTTTTCTAGGGCTTTAGAGGGGGAGGAAGAATGGAGATGGGCTGGTAATTATTGGAGGAGATGGTGTCCCCACTCTTCAGTATAGTGGTGATAGTGGCCATCTTCCAGATGGTCAGGAACTGCCCTAGACAGAGAGAGTGGTTAAGGAGATCAGTCGGGGGGGCACAAAGTCTAGAACCAGATTAAGGATTTTCATGTCATATGAGTCTTTGCTATAGCAGGAGTCCCCAAGGGCATTTGCAAGGTAGGGCCTCACCTCACTCATTATAATGACCCTAAAGTGGAAGGGGGGTAAGTATTGTTTGGCTCAGGGGTCTCAGGGAAGGGTCAAAGAAGTTGTTCAGAAGAACTGCACTTAGGTCAGAGAATGCAGAGTTAAGGCAATTGGTGATGGCCAGCGTGTCCAAGGTAGTATCATTGTTGACAGTTAGCTGCGAGGGGAGGTGGAAGCCAGATTTTTCCATTTAGCTCCTTTAAGTTGTACCAAAACAACTGAGCATTCCCCCAGGAGGAAGCAAGGGTTGTTTTGTAATAGTCTAATTTGGCCATCCTTATAGCCCAGGTACACCTGTTGTGTGACGCCTTGTAGGTCTGCCTGTCCACCTGCATGCCAGAGGCAACTGCTTTGTGCCAGAGATCATCTTGATTCTTTAGCTGTTAAAGCAGCACAGGTGAGACCCATGGGGCATTATGTTTTTAGATTGTGCTTTAGAAAGAGGAGCATAGCTATCACATGCTTTGTTGAATTCATCTGAAGTAGTCAAAGGCTTCATGTATGGTAGGGGCATAGTTGATGGGGGGACCAAACCCACTGGGCCAGATGCCATATTAGTTTAGTGAGACCTCTGGGACGAAGTCGGCATCAGGTAATACTGTTTGGTTGGGGTTTTTGCTGCTAACATGACCAGGAGAAGAGGATGGAGGAGTGATCGCTTAGTGAATCTGGTAGTACAACAAGGTTCAAAATTCTGTTTGGATGATTGGTAAATAGCAGGTCGAGCAGGGTGCCCAATCCATTATTGGGATTCATCCTGATTGGCTGACTAACTAACTGGGCTAGGTCAAGAGCAGAGAGCGTGTCTTTTACTAGGAAGGCCAAGCTGGTGAGGCAGTTCACATTAAAGTCCCCTAATATGATGTGCTCAGTTTTTGGGGGGAGCTGGAGATATAGCTGGAGGGATGTAAGCGACAGTAACATTTACAGGGGTTCTGGGGGGATCTTGCAAACGTTTTATCATCAGGGCTTGTACTTTTTGGCCAAGAGATGGTGCCGGAAGAGCTTGGCATAACAGGGAGCCTCAGATGTAAAATGCACCCCCCCCACCTCATTTGCCCATTCTGTCAGCTCTGTAACGGGTGAGGTATAGGAGTGTGACAAAGGAGTTAGGGGTCTTCTTGGACAGCCAAGTTTCTGTGAGGGCTAGGACATCTGGAGATGCTGCAGAAACCAGCATTGTAGGGTTGCCATCTTTTTGGGCAGGCTGCGGATGCACATTGCCTGATATTAGTAGCAATAGAGTAAAGATTCTGAGGAGAGCCAGAGCCTGTTACTTGTTAGTATTGGCATGGTGCTTTCTAATTGTGGTGCATCCAGTACAAGGGATGGTCAGGGTGATAAGGATAGGGTAGGAGAGGAAAGTAAGTAGGCATGAAGGATGATGGTTGTACATGACAGCTGGGAGATGAGTAGGGAAGAGGAGGAATGGGCAACAGGGAATGGAAACGTGGGTGGGAGTTGATATTGTACGGGAGGGTTGCGATAAAATGGACCATAGACATGGGGCTGGGTGGCCCCAGGAGAAAGATGGCAATAGTGATCAGCATGAGTCTGGTAGGGCTGTGTGAGAAAGGGTGCCCTATTGGCAGAAGAGATGGGGCAGATACCTAGAGTCAGTATAAGGGGTGCAATGTAACAGTCATAATTGTGGAGGACTCTGTGGTGCAGTGGTAGTATGGTGAGCTTCAGTGAAGGAGGTACCAGGTTCTAATCCCGAGGAGGGAGGCACTGGGAGAGACCTAGCAATACCCTAGGAAATGGGCAAAAAGGTGTCTGGGTGGAGGGCACACAGGCTGGGAACAGAGGGCACAGCAGTGACTCCTAGAGGTGGTAGAAGGAATTGCACTGCAGTGGGGTGGGGGCCGGGGGGGTGAGGCAGGGATAGAATAAGTAGGGGATGTGGAGTGAGTTGTCTAGGAAAGCGGGGGGTTATGAGGAGACTAGGTTAAGAGCCTTGTAGATGGAAATAGAGAGGACAGGTAGAACAGAGAGTCTAAGGTAGAGTGAGAGGTGAGAGAGATAGAAGGGGTAAGGTGCTTGAAGGATAAAGAGGTCCCCCTTGTGGCTGGTTCCTATAACCTGCTAATGGCAGACTGGGAACTTAGCAAAAATAAGTACAGGAAGTCACGTGAGAGGGGAGGCCCTTAAATTAAGGGCCTAGCTTGGGTGGGTGGCAGGGCAGCATCAATGGGTTAACACTCCTCACAAAAAATAAGAAGGCTCAAGAAAGGCAAAAAGAAGAACTCTGCAATGGGTTCTGACCCACTGTGGGCACTCCTGAAGCTGGCCATGTTGTGACTGGGAGGGAGGATGTCCTGAGGCCTATAAATGGTGCAAGGAGATAAAGGATATAATTATGCAACAGGAGTCTGCTTTCTGCTAAGTCTCTACTGCACATGCGTGGACTGACGGTCCCAGTCCCGATATCGGGGCTCCATTGCGCATGCATGAACCCTCCGACCAAGACGGCGAAAAGATGCCAGCAACAGAACAGACAGCACTTGTATGTATGTTACAGGGTTCCATTATTTACGGTCTTTATTAGGATGTCATTGATTGTTATAAAAATAGCAAAAATATTTAAAAGTCATTTAGAGGGAGCTCTTTTTTACAGAACCATATTGTGGGCTATACCACACACAAAGTATTTTCCTGACCTTCGCTTCATATCAGACACAATATTTAAAATCTTCTCCTCACACTTTGCGTATTTTTTCTTCAGAGGAGATTTTGGCAAGCCTCTATTTATTTTTTTGATGGTCGTGTCAGTGACCATCTGTTCATTCCTGAGTTCTTCAACAAAACAAATTATGCCAATGTGTGACCCCACTGATCAATGTGCCTAGATGGTGATGCCATGCCTCCACACTGTTTTGTGTGTTAGGCATTCCATTCACTATCTGATCATGGACTGAACGGGACTGGGGGGGGGTACAGTGGGCTAGTATGAATTGTGGTGTTATTTTATATACATCTACAAATTTTGCCTAGAATGTAGCTTTCCTCAAACCACTCCTGTACCCTTAAACTGGAAGCTGGCTTTTCTGTTTTGATTTCAGCTTAAACTTCGGGTATCTTGTCAGGTGGAAGGAATGCCAAGGCCACTAACTGGTGCATCATTAGCCTAAAGTCGGGGTCCATTCCATAGGCTGTGGCCAACTCACAACTCTAGATTTCCTTCCAGACAATCTGGCCAAGATGGAATAAGCAGCCCTTATTTTCAGCATTGGTGAATTCCTGCTTGCTTGCATTTATTGCAGCCTGTTCAAAATCTGTTATAATGAATTTGGGTGCAAGGCTGTAATCATTCTTGTCTGCAATGTCCTGAAGGTCTTGAAATAGTCGTAAGTATCTGTCATGCCACTTTGATGACATCAATGCAAACACAAGGGGAACAAACCTACAGGTATCAACATTACCAACAGGAGTGTGGATTGAGTATAGCTGCCAGTAAGTGATGGCACAGTTTGAAAAGTGCCATCTATTAGCTAGTAGTCGCTGTACTCAATTTCTCCAGGTTCTTCTTAGTACTGAACAGTAAAATTTTATCAGCCCCACAGGTAGATTCACAGAGGAGATCTGGTTGCCATTTACTGTTTTTAGTTCAGGAGGAATGTTAATTTCTTCCAGAGTACTTGGCTCTGGTGTCATGTTTTACCTCCATGCATGTTTGACAATTTTCTGAAGTGACTGACGACTTGGCATGTTGTGCCATACCTCAGCTGCAATCTTAGACAGCTCAGTTTGAATGCATTGTGCAGTAGTGTCATGTGTGCTGACTGCTTTTGCCTTCTTTGAGGCAATTGCTGTTTATATAGGGCTGTCATTGGCATCGGGAGAGTGATTATGTGCTGTGGTGCGTTGCAAGTGGTACTGCCCTCCAATTAGAACAGTTGAAACTCAGCAATAACAAGTGGCTGATTTTCTATCTTGGCAGCAGCAGTAATACAAGTCTCCCCTACTATGTTCTTTAACATGAAGGTATCCAGCCACTCAAAGCTTATCTTTACTGCATTGTGAAGGAACCACCTCACAAACCTCAGGAACTGTGTTTGCCATTTTAGAAGTCAAACAGACTCTCTGGATGTAAGTTTATTTTTAAGAGGTATTAGCCCAATTAACATAAATTACAACTGGTCACATGGTCACATTAGGAGCAAAGGTGAACAAAAAACTAAACAAGGCAGGGGAAATTTGGTGGCCTAGCTGAGCGGCACTATGCATCCAAAGTATAAGTCAGCGTACTCAGGGTGACAATATCTTGGATATTCTTTTACATGATGCCAATTTGATATTGGATAATATTAAAGTATTGGCCCCCCCTTAGTAACAGTGATCACAATACTATTAATTTTGTATTAAAATCCATAGTTCATCATACTATTTCAGAAACTACTGTTTATTTTTATGACAAAGCAGATATTAGTTCAATTAACTCGGTACTAGAAACATTTGATTGGGAGTACATTTTGAACTCACAGTCCATTCAAGAAGGATGGGACATATTTTATCAAATTTTGTTAGGTCTGAGAGACAGACATATCCCCCATAAAGTAAAACATTCTAATAACAAACCCTCCTCAAAATGGCTGAACAAAACATTAAAAAAAATCAAAAATAAGAATAAAAAATATTCTAAATGTTTAAAAGATAAGTCTAGTGCATATTGGAACTCATATTTGCATTGTCAGAAGAGATGTAAAAAGGCTATACAAAAAGCCAAAATTAAGCGAGAATATAATTTAGCAACTACTACGAATAAACATAAGAGCAAATCTTTCTTTTCATATGTTAATTCATTGAAAATACCAACTTGTCAAGTTGGCCAATTGCATTATAATGATAAGTTAATATATACACCTCTTGACATGGCTAATATCTTTAACAAAACATTTTGTGAAAAATTTAAATCTTCCCATAATATAACTCCCGTATCATGCTCTGATCAACCCGTTATTATCTCCAAGGAGAACATTCTTTCCAAATTAATTCTGCAGAAAGGTAAAACTAGCACATCTCCTGATCTTCTACCTGGTCATCACTTATACTTACTAAGACTCACCCTTATTGATCCACTTTGCATTTTGTTTAATAAATGTTTAGCCCTTAATTTTTTCCCTAGTTCATGGAAAACAGCCTTCGTTATTCCAATTCATAAGAAGGGGCCAAAAATAACCGGGAGAACTATAGGCCAATTAGTCTGACATCACCTCTCTGTAAAATACTGGAAAGTATAATTAAGGACATTATTTCTCCTATTTCTGACATTACTCATGCATCTCGACATGATTTCAAGAAGGGTTATAGTTGCCTGACAAATCTGATGTGTTTCTATGAGAATGGCAGCTGCTCTTGAACATATCTTATGATATTATTTTCTTTCATTTTAGTAAGGCATTTGATGCCATGCAACACTGGGCCCTTATTGAAAAAATGACATACTCAAAAGGTCAACAAAAATATTATTAATTGGATTTTGAACTGGTTATTGAATAGAACCCAGCGGGTGATTATTAATGGCCATTTATCGAATGTTGGAGCTGTCACCAGTGGTGTTCCGCAGGGCTCTGTGCTGGGGCCCTATCTGTTTCAACTTTTTATTAGTGATTTAACCTCAAACTGTCTTTCCTTAGCAACAAAATATGCAGATGACATAAAAATAGTTGGACCTTGTCTTACCATGGACCAAATAGATACTATCCAGACTGACTTAAATAAAATATCAAATTGGGTTATTAAATGACATATGATACTGAATCCCGACAAGTGCAAAGTTATGCACTTAGGAGCATTAAACATAAATGTCTCTTATCAATTAGCTAGAAAAATACTCGCTTCTACATCTAATGAAAAGGATCTCGGAGTAAATATTTCTATGGATTTTTGTCCTTCCAAACAAATAAACAAGACATTTTCTAAAACTAATAAAGTAATTTGGTCCATTAGGCAAACTATAAAATCTAAAGATAAGAGAGTTTTAATGCCCCTGTATCGAGCATATGTTCTTCCACATCTGGAATATGCTTCCCAATTGTGGAACTCCTTTAAAAAAACTGACATCATGTTACATGAAAAGGTCCAAAGAAAATTCAACAAACATATTAATGGTTTATATAATGTTCCTTATGAATCCAGGCTTAAATCCTTGAATCTGATGTCTTTAGCTACAAGATGGTTATGGGGTGATCTTCTGTTTATGTATGATGTCATTCATGATCCTTTTTTGATTACTAAATTGGGACTCATTTTTAAGCAGAATTTTTACAATACAAGAGGGCATCCTCTTCAACTTTATGGTAAAACCATTAATATGAAAGCAAGAAAATACTTCTTTTCTCTACACATTATAAATCGCTGGAATTCATTACCTAAGGATATTGTTATTAGTAGTTCCAAAAATATGTTTAAAAATCACCTGGATAAGTACATTTTATCTGGTAATCTTATTAGTTATTATTAAGACCACTAAGAGCAATATGGGCACATAAGCCCCCTGGCTCTGTTGAAATCTTAGTATGAAAATTAGTATGCATGGTATGCGAGCCATAGAAAGCCATTTTTTACATTAGCTAAACCAGGTGAGCAACATCATGCAGCATAAGTAAGTTAGCACAGCAACAGGGTTGACAAAGAGTTTTAAAAATTTTGAAGAGTTTTATTGTGCAGCTATTGTGAACTATCCAAAACATTTTTGTGTGTGTATAGTAAAGATGGGGGGGGGGAATGGGTGCCACAATGTCAAGTAATGTCGGGCAATTACATTATGGTTGAATTTCTAATGGTGTGTTGCACAACTCAGTCAGTTGCTGTCAGGCAATTAAGTGACTTGCAAATGTTTGTCAGGAAAACGTACAGATCCTGGCGTCCACTAATCTAAACAGTATCAAATCTGTTAGATGGCACAGCTAGTGCTTTACTGTACTGCCGAATTTGCTATTTGATGTTTACCTGGCACAGCAAATCAGGATGACTAGCTCTTAGGATATTTCCCAGGCCTGATGACTCTGGTGCTGGGGTCCTTCCTATTGGCCATTCAAGACTGACACCTGTGATGGGGGGGGTACTTTGCTATGGTGTTCAACTTTCACTCTACAAAAACTGGTTCAAATTGAACCTGGGAGGGCTTTAATGTTAGAAGTCGTGTTTCATTGAAAAAAATATTAAATCATCACTATATATGCTTCTCAGATGAAAAAAGACAGGATCGATCCTCTGAAACACATACAAACTTACCTGCAGACTAGTAGATCTTTATTGTTTGGTGGTGGCTTTAATTGTGGCATTACTCTTGTGATAGAGGTGCTAAGATGACTAAGTTGTTTTGCTACCCTAGTTTTCTTAATAAATTGATATTGGACGCTAATCTCTGGGATGCTTACGGGTCACAGCATCTTACTGGAGGCTTTACTTACCACGAGAATACCTTAGCCACTAAGATTTGTTTTATCTTTCCTTCCTCATCCTTCAAGACCCGGGATATTAGTGTTCTCCCAATAGAAACATTCGATCATCTTCTGGTGGGTGACACCTTCGGTGGAGCAGATCTCATAAAGCATGGACTGAAGTTGTGGAGACTGAATAACTCCTCATTAGACAGTCAGACTACCATAACTAAACTTCAGGACTTGCTGTTAGCACGTCAGTCTATGGCTTGCCTAGATGATGACTTGGGAGCTTGGTGGGAATCTACCAAGACAGACCTGACTAAAATATATCAGAATTCCCATTGGACCCACAAAATGAAATTTATGGAGTACGTAGCTCTACGTATTCAACTTACTAAAGCACTGACACTAATGTACTCTGATAAGGGGAAATTTTGGTTCCTAAATAGCATATTTTAAGGAGAAAATAATTCTGCTTCAATATGATAGGGAGAAAACTCTGTCAACCCATTGGATCTGGGATTGCGCTACCACCTCTGATGCAGGTGACCAGAGTTATTGAATGAGCCTGGGCCATTGGGGACTGTCCTTGGACAGGAGGTTTGAGTGCCACATATGACATTCTCTTCCACCATTGCAGGGTGAGCTGTTGCACTGAGAGGCATCAAACCCCTGGTGTGGGCAGGAGAGGACACTGTTAGGCACTTGGCTGGTATGTGCATTCACATGTCCAACAGGCTGGACCTCAGTCCTTGTGCCACTGTCTTCAGGGGGCAGGGTTTCTGTGGACAATGCAAAGACAAGTAAAAAAAAATTCAGCCCACGCTACCTGGCAGCATGATCCCCCATGAAGGGTAGAGAACGGAGCCCCGGATGGTGTGCACTGAGCTCTCATTGGGGAGTGGGTGAAAAAATGTGTTATAAAAAAAAAGATTGAGAGAAATCTCTTTGTATAGATTATCAATGTGGAACCCAAGGCAAACAGTTGTAAAGATAGGATACAGCATAGGAACATCACTGGAGTATAGGATAGTACTGGGCATGTGGTCTCTGGAAAAACTGCAAGTTTGTCTGAAGTCCACTGTTAACTGTCCACTATGTTTTTTATGGGGTATACAGCATACAGTGAGCAAGTTTTTGACCAGGGTGGATATCTCATTGATACCGTCTCCTGATTCAGACTCCCTTTCCCACTCAGTAACTTTGGAAGAAGCTAGCTTGGCTTTCCACCAGTTGCAAAAAGGGATGGTCCCTGGCCAGGGCAGTTTCCCTACTACTGAATTTATAACACCTTCAAATCTATTTTAACTGATATTTTGCCAGTACTTTTTAATTGTATTCTGTTGGAGGGTCATACTACTGATTCTTTTGGAACAACCATACAGGTTTAATTATACAAAAAGGGTCAGGCGACTGATTTAAAAAATTGGAGGCCCATAAGCATCCTGAATAAGTATTTAAAAATATTAATGAAAATTTTAAACAGCAGACTGGCCACTGAGGCATAAACAGTGATTTATGACTTCTAGACCTGTTCTGTGAAGAGCAGAAGCATTCAGGACAATTTGATTTTCAAAAGGGAGATAGTGGATTTGGGCAGACTGGGGCTGATGTCACTTACCTTCTATCCCTGGAACAGGAAAATGTCTTCAACAGGGTATCTAATAGTTACCTTTTTGAAGTATTAGAGTAAAATGGTATCCTGGATTAAAACATTGTACAATACTGCAAGTCTCATTCACAATATTAATTGGCACCTAGGTCAGAAAATTACAGTTAAAACTGGGGTACAACAGGACTATCCCTTTAGCCCTGTACTGTACATGTTTTTGTATTGACTCCATTATCTGCAAGATCTTGATGCACCCTCAAATTTGTGGGATCAACTCAGCTGATGGCACAACTACTGTAATGGTGGCAGCCTATGTGGATGATGTAGTCCTTTTTGATAGGGATCCACAATAAACCCTACTGCCTCTGGATGTTTTCCAGTCCTTTATGCCCCTTTCTTTGGCCACTTTCGATATTTCTAAATATGTGGGCTTGGCTATTTGCCCAGGTACTGACCAGATTATACATATTGGGGGTATTTCAGTGAGTACTGCTCCCATTAAGACACTAGGTATTATATTCAGGAATGGTGATATGACAACCTTGAACTGGGAGAAAAAAACTTATAGAAACTTAAAAACATAGAATTTGACAGCAAATAAGGACTGCTTAGCCCACTCGGTTTTCCCATGTCCCCTACCTGTTTCATATACTGCAGATCCATGTTTGTAGACCTAACTAAGGCTTTGATTTGATCGATCACAGTTTGGCCTGCACAAAATTGAAAAAGCTGGGGTTTTCTTTTTTATAATTAAAATTTTATTGTAGTTTATGTTAATACACATACAAACTCAAACATAAACATCATAGAGACAGTAGATATTTCATACATAGAGTCACAAATAACAAAACCTAACCTAAACCTATACCTTCCCTCCTCCCCCATTCCCAACTACCCCCTCTGTCCAACCTGTCCTCCCCCATGAGTACCAATATAGAAAAGAGTGAAAATGAGTCACCATGTGATTTACATACAACAAATCAGCTGCTATTTTAACTTACATTTGCTGTTATTTTTACAGGGAAAACAAGACATGCAGGGTTTCCCATCTCTTCTTATACATAGGCAATCTATTATTCATGCTGGCTATCATTTTCTCCACCCGAAGATTAAAAAGCAGTTCTTGTAACCATTCAGAATAACTGGCCTGAAGTGAATCTTTCCAATGTTGTAATACAATTGTTTTAACGGACATGGCTATCATCATTATCTGGTAATTCCTGACCATGGGCAGATGATGAGAAAAATTCCCCTGCAGACACACCTCGGGAGTGAAATATTCTTGTAGACCTAATAAGGGATCTGCTTTTGTCTTAATAAGCTTCCAGAGTGATGCTATTTTAGGGCAGTCCTAGAATATGTGATGTAAGGTACCTTTGCTCTGCTGACATCTGCTGCACAATGCACTATCCACTTTACCCATTTTATGGAGTTTATAAAGCATAAGATACATATCATTCAGGATCTGTAGCTGCATAAGGTGTAACCGATCTTGGGTAATATATTTATGACAAGAATTCCATATCTCAGACCATTTCAGAGCTAAATTGGGAAATATCAAGTTCCAATATTTGGAGGCTCCATCATAAGATGGAAATAACAAAGGAAACAACATTCTGTAGAGGGATTACACAGCATGTGGAGTAGAAGCCAGAATTCTGCCTTTGGCTATCCAACCTAGTGGGGCATTTAAGATGGAGCTTTCAAGGAAGTGCATAATAAGCAAGTGTCGTAGTTGGTAGCATTTGAAAGACCAGGAGTTTACCAAACCAAATTTGGAAAGTATTTCTTCAGTAGAGATCCATAAATTATTATTAAGACTGCAGAAACCCTGTGCCTCACAGTCCTGTGGGAGTGAAATCAAATGAAAAGGGATTGTCTGACCACATACCTTAAAATAGGGATTTAGAAATATAGGCTGTCGGAGGTCATTTGTATTATCATATCTCAATGCAGCTCAAAGTTGTAAATGAGCCCTGATCGAGGTACCTTTTGGAGATTGACCTAGAGTGGGGGATAGCTTGTTAAGCATGAGGTGTAATAGGGCCTTTGGGTTGATGCCTGAGGCCCGGATCAAATCTCTTTCTATAAGAAGCCATGTGGGTATATAATCTGACGTGGAGGGAGATACCCATCTAAGATATTTGCTGAGGTGACTCGCCCAGTGATATAAATTAAAGCTGGGGAGTTTAAGCCCTCCTAAGAGTTTAGAGGCAGCAAGTTTGTTGTACCCCTTGCATGGCGATTTATCTTTCCGGAGAAATTTTGAGGTAGAACTATGGATGCTCTTGAACCAGAATTTTGGGAGCCAAATGTTAAGAAGGTTCAGGGGATAAAAGAGACATGGTAACAGGTTCATCTTTATTATGCTTATTTGGCCCCATAATGGTAGGGGGAGGGATTGTCATCTTTTTAAATCCAGAATTAAGTTCCTATTTAGATCATCCAAGTTTAGTATCCGCATTTGGGACGTGTTTGTTGCAAGATGAATCCTTAGATATTTAATGGATTTGGGGGTCCAATCCAGTTCTAGTGCCATGACCTCTTGCTTATTAACTTTGGAGTTGAGGGGAAAAATGGAGGATTTGTCCTTATGTAACTTATAGTTAGATAACAGACTGTATTCTTTTATTTTGTTGAGTAACATTTGAATGGAAGAACTAATGTGGGTTAAATGGAGCAGAATGTCATCTGCATAAATGCCAGTTTACATTCAGAGGAGTTTAATTGAATCCCATGTATCTCCGGTGATTGTTTTATTGAGACAATTAAAGGTTCTAGGTATAAATTGAAAAGAAGAAGCAAGAGATGGCAGCCCTATCTAGTTCCGGCTTCCAAGGGAAAGGCGGGGGAAAGAAAACTGTTACAGTAGACTCATGCTGAAGGTGTTGAGTATAGAGTCTGAATCCAGGAGATACATTTCTGAGGAAAGTTAAATTGTGCAGAGTTCTAAGTAGAAATTGCCAATAGAAACTATCGAAAGCCTTTTCTACATCTAGGGAAACCAGAGCCATTGGTTACGAGGAATCTCTGGACACTGAAAAGATATGTGACAGTCATCTGATGTGGTCCAGAGAGGATCTGCCCTTCATGAATCCTACCTAATCTGAACTAATAAGAGATGAAAGCATCAGCTCGAGTCTCCAAACCAGAAGCTTGGCCAATATTTTAAGATCAGTATTTAGGAGGGATATGGGCTGATAATTTGCTACCTTAGTGGGGTCTTTACCTTCCTTCAGGAGAATGACAATCGTGGATTCTAACATTCTAGGGTCAATATCCGTGTCATTAAGCATTCTGGAGTAGAATATTAATAACAGGGGGTGCCACTTGGGGAGCAAATGTTTTGTAAAAGTTAGATGTGAAGCCATCAGGGCCTGGGGCCTTGTCAGGAGGAAGATCCTTGATAACTTGTATAATGTCCACTACCATAAATGGGAGGGTTAGTGCTTCCCCTTGTTCAGAACATAAAGATGGGAGTGATAAACTCTCTAAATATGAGTCAACTACAGGTTCAGGAGGACGATGAGACATGTGTTTCTAAAGAGCCAAGTAGTAAGTTTCAAATTCTTTATTAATGTCAGTCACCTTAAGCAGGGGAGGCGTGCCTGGTTTGCTGTGAATTGCTGCAATGCACCTGGATGCTTCTATTTTTTTAATGTGAAGAGCTAACAGCCGGCTTGCTTTTTCCCCCTGCTCGGTGTAAGTGTCTTTAGTTTTTAGTAGTGCCCATTCTGCCTTTTCTCGCAGTAACTCCATATATTTGTTCTGTAATCTGATAGGAGATTCTTTTTCAGAATCCAAGGTGTTCCGAGCAATGGATCTTTCTTTTATCCTAATTTGTTCCTACAGTTTATTAGCTTCTAGGGATCCTTTCTTCTTTTTAAAAGAAGCCCACTTGATAAATTCCCCTCTTAAAAAAACACTTGAGTGCTCCCCATTCCATTGAAGGAGAGGTGGTAGAACCCCAGTTAAACTCTGAGTAGAGCTTTAATGCTGTCAGAATATTATCCACCACCTTTTTATCCTTTAACAGTTGGTTATTCAAATGCCATTGAGTATGTTTTCCCCAGTTTAGAGACAATGAGAGTTGACAGGTCACAATTACGTGGTCACATCCTATATCCATATCCACTTTGCTGTCCATTAATACATGGATCAGGGATTTACTAGTCAAGAAGAAATCGAGGTGCGAGGCTGAGCCATGCACCTTCGAGTGAAAGGTAAATTCCTTAACTGTGGGATTTAGGGTTCTCCAGGGATCAAAAAGCCCCAAGTGATCTATTAGGTCTCTGAGGGCCCTCTGTGCAGGAGACAGACCCCTCATTTTATGACTTGGGAATTTGTCTATGATTGGATAGAATGGAAGATTCCAGTCGCCCCCTAATATCATTGGAAGGTGTAGGAATGGGGTCAATTTGGTAAGTAATGCCATACAGAATGGGGTTAATCGGTGTTAGGCCCATAGACTGCACCCAAGAGGATTGTAGTGGAGTGGATCTTTCCAATGACAAAGACATAGCAACCCCTCTTGTCGCTGTAGCATTGCTCATGCACAAATGGGAAGGATCTAGTCAAAAGAACGGCTACCCATTTACTATTCTTCGAGTCCCCTGCTGTGAAAATTTGTCCCACCTGTTGTTGTCAAAGAAGTGTCTCCTCAACCCACAGGATATGAGTTTCTTGGATGAAGATTACTTTCCTGTGGATCATGTTAAGGTGTTTTAGGAGACACATCCGTTTTGACAGGTGTCTTGCCCCTTTAACATTCCATGTGTTAAATTGAAAATTTCTCATCATTCTCACATCTTAAATTAGAAATACAGCTGCTATTTTGGAAATTAGGTTTCGCTAGCCAGCTGGGACAGTACACTGAGTAAGCTTGTTGGCACTCCTCCCTCCCTACGATTTCCCTGTATGTAATTTGAGTAAATGAAAAACCCTTTTCCCTTTCTCCCCCTTACTACCCACCCAAAGTATCCCAGTCCCCCCTCCGTAATCCCTACTGTTTCCTTAACAGAACTTGTGGTAGACTTACTCCCCAGAGTAGCTATTGAAATAAAAGCAATTGTGTGGACTAAAGAACTACCCACCCCCCCACTATGTTGGTCCATGGCACTCAGCAATCCTACAGGCTGTCCCCCACCTCACCCACTGAAACCCAGTCATTAGACCATTTTACCGGAAGTTTAGAACAAAACATGGGCTATATTCCAGCCCTGATTCACAAACAGTTGAAATGAGAAAACAACTAATATAGAAACATAGAAACATAGAATTTGATGGCAGATAAGGACCGCTTGGCCCACCCAGTCTGCCCATTTCCCTACCTAATGGATAAGCTGCAGATCCTAGTTAACCAGCAGCCTACTTCTTTCTACCCCCGCCCACTAGAATTGCCTTATGGCTGTCCCATGCATACTTGAATTCAACCACTGTTTTTGACTCCACAACCTCCTCTGGAAGGCCGTTCCATGCATCCACAACCCTCTCTGTGAAAAAATACTTCATTACATTACCGCTGAGCTGCCCCCCCATCTTCAAATTGTGCCCCCTTGTTCTGGCACACCTCTTTTTTTGAAAGATGCTACCCTCTTGGACTTTGTTGATTCCCTTGAGGTACTTGAAAGTTTCTATCATGTCCCCCCTCTCCCTCCTTTCCTTGAGGCTATACATATTAAGCTCCTTTGGTCTCTCTTCATTTGTCTTCCGGTGCAGACCCTGCACCATTTTAGTTGCCCTCCTCTGGACAGCTTCTATCTTGTCTATGTCCTTGTGGAGATTGGGTCTCCAGAACTGCACACAATACTCCAGATGGGGTCTCACCAGCCGTCTGTACAGAAGGATGACAACTTCCTGTTTTCTACTGGTGATGCCTCTCCCTATGCATCCCAGTATTCCCACAGCCCTCCTTACTGCCCTCTCACATTGTTGACCACCTTTTAGTCATCTGATATGACTACCCCCAGGTCCCTTTCCATTTTTGTTGTTGTTAGTATCTCACCCCCCATTGTGTACTCTTGCCCTGGGTTTTTGTTTCCCAGGTGCATTACCTTGCACTTCTTACCATTAAATCTAAGCTGCCATACATTTGACCATTCCTCTAACCTTGCCAAGTCCCTTCTCATCCTTTCCACCCCACCTTGTGCATCAACTCTGTTGCAGATCTTTGTGTCATCTGCAAAGAAACATACTTTTCCTCCCAGTCCCTCTGTTGCTAGCCTTACTTGTAGAGCAGAAAGCAGCTAACTAAAATAAGCTACATTTTCTTATTAATTTAAAACTTAAATCTCAGCAGGAGTGAGTGTCTGTTGAGATTAAGTAGACAGATACTTTATTAGAAGTAGAAGGGGTCTTATTTAGGGTTAAAAAAAGAAAAGAAAGAAAGTCATTGTGTGTTCTGTGCTGGGAAGGGTACTGTATCAGCTGACTTTGCTAAACCAGTAGGAGGAAAGAGAGCTTAATTGGGGCTGTGGCTTAGACACTATAAAAGCAGGTGACTCAAATTACAACTTCCTGTTGCTAGCCTTGCTTGTAGAGCAGAAAGCAGCTAGCTAAAAGAAGCTACATTTTCTTATTAATTTAAAACTTATATCTCAGCAGGAGTCAGTGTCTGTTGAGATTAAGTAGACATATACTTTATTAGAAGTAGAAGGGGTCTTATTTAGGGTTAAAAAAAGAAAAGAAAGAAAGTCAGTGTGTGTTCTATGCTGGGAAGGGTACTGTATCAGCTGACTTTGCTAAACCAGTAGGAGGAAAAAGAGCTTAATTGGGGATGTGGCTTAGACACTATAAAACCAGGTGACTCGAATTACAACTTCCTGTTGCTAGCCTTTTTTCTTACTAATTGCCCTCCATCCCACCCCTCCACCCACGCACCCTAAGCCAGTTCTACTTTTATAGCCACTGGATTTGACTGTCAACAGGAACTTCTTGTTTGGCAATAGGAAGGGAAAGATCATAGAGAAACATTGGTTTTGTCAACCCTAAAGGAAAAAAGTAGCTCACTCTCCCCCCCAGCTGCTGGTGGTCTGACATTGAGCAAGGAAGAAGGAGGCTGCTGAAGAAGATAGGAAGTTGCTGTCCCAGAACAGGAAGAGTGAGAGTTGTAAGGAGAGGAGAGAGTAAGTATACAGAGAAACAGTAGAGGGGACACAAAATAAGACATGATAGGAGTGGTGCAGTGCAATGGCTGTGGGGCAGCAGTGTTTTCAGAGAGACATTCTGGAGGCTGTAATGCTGCCCCATTTGCAGGCACCTCTCTGGTCTGAGAGAGGAGGTTGCCCATCTCCAGGCTGACCTGGCTAGGATTCATGAAACCGCCCCCCCACCCAGGGACCACCAGGGCCAATGTCACTACCTCAGAGGTTGTCAAGAAAGAGGAGAGGCTGGACCAGGGTGGGCTCAGGGAGGGAGAGGGTGGTGGAACAGAGTTGCATCCCTCCAGCTGTACCTCTCCACAATTCATTTGCTCTTCTGGTGGATAGTGGTTCCTCTATGGAGGCACCTGCATTGGAGACCAAGGAGGATGCTGGGAACCTTCACAAAGGAGACCCACAGAAGGGTGGCATGGAACCCCACTGGGGAAGGAAACAACTCCTGGTGGGGGACTCAATCATTAGGGGGGTAGAAATTGGGGAGGAAGGGGAGAGGGAGGTAAGGTGCCTTCCTGGCACCATGGCTTGAAGGGACAGGAAGCGAATCCTCAGGATCATGGAAGGACCTGCATGAGGGAGGGAGCTGGATGTCATTGTCCACCTAGGGACAAATGACCTGGCTAGGAATGGGATCAGAGCAGTGCAAGAGGAGTTTGTAGAGTTGGGGAGAGACCTTAGACAAGAACGACACTGTAACCTTCTTGGAGGTGCTGTCTGTCTATGCAGGGCGGATAAGAGTGCACCTCACCAGGGAATTCCAATGAGTGGTTGAAAAACTGGTGTGGAGCTCAGGGTTTTGGCTTCATTGGAGACTGGGGAGCCACCTGGAGGGATGTAGACCTATACTGGTGCGATAGTCTGCATCTGTTCGAGGGGAAACCAGGATCCTAGGTGAGAGGTTTAAATGCTTCATTGGAAAGCATTTAAACTAGCCAAGAGGGGAGGCACTGAAAAGGAGGAGGGAAATCCCAGTCTTCCCCCACAAAACATGGTAATTAGGTAAACACCAAGGTAGAGAAGTTATTAGGGAGCAGAACAGAGGTAAATGTAAAAAAAGGCAAAGGCAGTAAAGACAGAAATGGAGCTAAAAGGGTTAAGGCTATCAAAAAGTGGAGGGTGATGAGTACCAATGCCCATAGTCTGTGTAACAAGCTCCCTGAACTAGTGGCCTTGATGGAAGATGGTTGCCTGGATATTGTGGCAGTCACAGAAACATGGTACACAGAGAACCATGAATGGGATGTCAACATACCAGGATACACAATCTACAGGAGGGACAGGGAGGGTAAAAGAGGAGGAGGAGTAGCTCTCTATGTAAAGGAAGGGATCAAAGCAACAGAACTAAAGAGTAAACAGGGAGCAGATGAGGCACTGTGGGTCACCCTGGAGACAGGAAATGGCACCGCAATCCACATGGGGGTTGTATACAGACCCCCATCATGGGGGTTGTATACAGAGCCCTATCTCAGGGGGAGGGAATGGACAAGGAAATGATAGAAGGCTTCATTAGAATGGCAGAAAAAGGGGAGATATTGTTGATGGGGGACCTGAATATGCCAGATGTTAACTGGAGCACCTTTGCTGCAGGCACATCCAAGAGCAGGGTCATTCCTGATGCCCTACAGGGGGCATGCCTCAGACAGATAGTATTGGAACCCACTTGGGAGGGAGCAATCTTAGACCTGGTACTCTCAAATGGGGACGGAGAAAGAATCTCAAATTTAGAAGTGGGTATCCATCTGGGAACAAGCGACCACCAAACAGTGTGGTTCGCGATAAACACAGCCATACAATCAAGCCATACAAAAGCAAGAGTATTGGACTTTAGGAGGGCTGACTTTGGGAAAATGAGAGAGTGCTTCAGAAAAGCACTAGCAAACAGGCAAGAAGGAGGGGTGGAGGAACAATGGGGAGTAATCAAAACAGCCATCACAGAGGCAACAAGCCTTTGTGTAAAGTAAATCAATAAAACACAATAAAGGAAAAAACTGCTATGGTTCTCAAAAGAGGTGGCAGAGAAGGTTAAGGAGAAAAGGATAGCATTCAGGAAATATAAGGAAACACAGAAGGAGCAGGACAGAGAACTTTATCTGTTAAAACAGAAAGAGGCTGGGAAGGCAGTCAGAATAGCAAAGGCCCAAACCGAGGAAAGGATAGCCAATTCTGTTAAGAAGGGGGATAAGACCTTTTATAGGTACATTAGGGCGTGAAGAAAAACCATAGGAGGGATACTGAGGCTTAATAAAGGGGAGGGAATGGGGGTAGATGGTGACAGTGAAAAAGCAGGGATACTGAACGAATATTTCTGCTCAGTATTCACAAAGGAAGAGGAGGGGGAGGTGCCTAAACCAAACAAGAAAAACACTCTGAAGATGGGGGTCGATACCAGTCCATTTACAGTAGAAAGGGTTCTGAAAGAACTAATAAAATTGAAGGTGGACAAAGCAATGGGGCCTGATGGGATTCACCCAAGAATTCTAAAAGAACTAAGGGTAGAACTAATGACACCGCTGACTACTCTCTTTAACAAATCATGGGAGGATGGGGTGGTACCCAAGGACTGGAGGAGGGCAGATGTGATTCCTCTTCACAAAAGTGGGAGCAGGACAGTGGCAGGAAACTACAGACCAGTTAGTTTGACCTCAGTGGTAGGGAAAGTGATGGAATCACTTCTGAAGGAATGAATTGTTGAGTACATGGAGGCCAGTGGGGCACAGGACCCAAGGCAGCATGGATTCACGATGGGAAGGTCATGTCAGACGAATCTAATAGATTTCTTTGACTGGCTGACCAAAGTAGTAGACCAGGGAGGGGCTGTGGGCATGGCCTACCTAGATTTTAACAAGGCATTTGATACAGTCCCACACAAAAGATTAATACACAGTTAGCCAGCCTTGGAGTGGGTCCCAAGGTGGTAGCCTGGATAAAAATTGGCTAGACAACAGGATGCAAAGGGTAGTAGTAAATGGAGTACACAGTGAAGAAAGGAGGGTTACTAGCGGGGTACCGCAGGGTTCAGTACTGGGACCGGTCCTTTTTAATGTCTTTATAAGTGACATTGCAGAGGAACTGGAAGGAAAAGTATGTCTCTTTGAGATGACACAAAGATCTGCAACAGGGTTGATACACAAGATGGAGTGGAAAGGATGAGAAAGGACTTGGCAAGGTCGGAGGAATGGTCAAATGTATGGCAGCTCAGATTCAATGCAGAGAAGTGCAAGGTAATGCACATGGAAAACAAAAACCCAGGGGAAGCATACACAATGGGGGATGAGATACTGACAACAGTAAAAATGGAAAGGGACCTGGGGGTAATTATATCAGATGACCTAAAGGTGGGCAAGCAATGTGAGAAGGCAGTAAGGAAGGCTGGGGGAATACCGGGATGCATAGGAAGAGGCATCAATAGTAGAAAACAGGAAGTTGTTATCCTTCTGTACAGATGGTTGGTGAGACCCCATCTGGAGTACTGTGTGCAGTTCTGGAGACCCCATCTCCGCAGAGACATAGACAGAATGGAGGCTGTCCAGAGGAGGGCAACCAAAATGGTGCAGAGTCTGCACCAGAAGACATCTGAAGAAAGACTAAAGGAGCTTAATATGTATACCCTTGAGGAAAGAAGGAGAGAGGGACATGATAGAAACTTTCAAGTACCTCAAGGAATCAACAAAGTCCAAGAGGGTAGCATCTTTCAGAAAAAGAGATGTGCAAGAACAAGGGGCACAATTTGAAGATAGAGAGACGGCTCAGAGGTAATGTGAGGAAGTATTTTTCATGGAGGGGTTGTGGATGCATGTAACAGCCTTCCTGAGGAGGTCATGGAGTCAAGAATAGTGGGGAATTCAAGAATGCATGGACGGACATAAGGCAGTCCTAGTGGGGGTAGGAGGAAGTAAGCTGTTGGTTAACTAGGATCTGCAGCTTATCTGTTAGGTAGGAAAATGGGCAGACTAGGTGGGCCAAGCGGTCCTTATCTGCCTTCAGATTCTATGTTTCTATGTTTCTAATGTCACTTAAAAAGACATTGAAGAGGACCGGTCCTAAGACTGAACCTTGCGACACCCCACTATTAACCCCCCCCTTTCTTCAGAGTGGACTCCATTTACTATTACCCTCCGTGTCCTATTCTCCAGCCAATTCTTTACCCAGGCTATCATCTTGGGACCCACTCCCAGGCTATCTATATCGCTACTAAAGGATGCAACTACTTGTCCCCATATAACCAGGTAATGGTGGAGAAGAATACAAGGGCTAATCAACTGGAGGGCCCTGCACTATGGTTGTATTCTAACCCCTAAGTTACACATTTGGGCTAGTAATACAATAAAGTTCCTGATTTAAGAAAACCCTCTCGATTCTCAATTCTCGATTCTCTAACATTAGCACAACAAGTCCTTATTATATTTGCTACAAGGCATGTTACTCCCCACTGGATTAGTGGTGTTCCAACACCAAAACAAAAGAAATCCCAATAGTAGGTAAGGTCTCTCCATGGGAAAGTAAATGATAATCCAATCAGAGAAATAACCAAACATGGCAAGCCAGAAAATGATTCTGAGGAGGCTATCGAACTGAGAATGACCCTCCTCGATTCTTTCCAAAAGTCAATAAACTTAAAGTTGTTTAGGTTAAACTAAAGAAAGCAAGGCCTTGCCAAATGTCACCTCCTCCAGACTGCTGCGAGCAAACCCTAACGCGATGTCGCCATTTGTGCCCAGGCTGTTATGTGGCAGTTTCAGCGAGAAACGCGGGAGTACTAAAAAACAATGTTAAAGGAAAAAAGGCCAGTACATGGAGGTAGTTAGATTAGATCCATAAAAGTTCCCTTAGTTTCCATAGTCGGCTTCTATCTGTAAAACTTTACCCATCCTGAGCATTCATGAGATTTCCTCAGCGGTCATCGAATAAGGCAGGCCGTTTTTGTTTCAGGAAATATAAAGCTGGATCCAGCTCTTCAAAAGAAGCCCATGAGTCATCCAAAAGAACCTGGAATTTGGCTGGATACAGCATTTTAAACTTGATGCCAGCTGCTATGAATTTTGAGACAATCAGACGGAAAAGACCTCTCCATTGGCACACTGACGCTGGAAGATCTTGTGTTACTCTGAGCTTCACCCCTTCCCACTGTATCTTCTGTACTTCTTTCAGTTTTAGAAGGATATGCTGTTTCTTTTGGTAGTTTAGGAGCTGGCAGATAAGAGGTCTGAGTTATGCTGTTGGGGCAGGGATGGGGCGAAGTGCCCAATGTGCACGTTCCAAAATGTAGTTGGAGCCGGTTGGGGAATGCCCAGCAATTTTGTGGAGAAGCTTTTGTGTAAACTTCAGCGAGTCTGATCCCTCCTCTTTCTCCGGAATCCCTATGATCACTTAATTGTTCCTTCAGCTTCATCCCTCTAGATCCTCTATTTTATTTTCTAGCTTCTTGAGGAACTGGCGATTTGAAATTACTGAGGATTCTGATTTCTCTAACCGCTTCTCTCATTGTCGGTCATTCTCTGTGTGGTATCATCTAAAGCGTCTGAGATTGATTTCACTTCAGATACCAGGGATCTCACTTCCTCACAAAATGGCTGAAATTTGAGGAGGAATCTTTCCAGGCTGAGAGGAGTAGCCTTAGGGGGACTCATGGATGGAGCCGTTGCAAGCTGGGTCCATGTAGAGCCGCCAGGATTCATCCTGGATTTTTTGGCCTGCTTCTCTGGAGATACCGGCTGGGTGTGTCTGGGTACCACTAGATGCATTTCTGCTTCCATGACCCTCCAAGTTATCTTTTAGGGTAAGCTCCTGATGCAGAGTTAGTTGCTCCAGTTAGTGTGCTGTAGAAAAAATAATGCAATAGTTGTTTTTTAAGTGAATAAAAACTTCAGGCTAGCAGAGCTACAGTGGAGCACGTCTTACTCAGACGGCCACTTCATGTGACCTCCAGATATGGGGTTTTCTGATGTCGCTGTTTCTTGGTTCTATGATTATACGAGTAACAGGTGTCAATTTGTTCAAGTAGGTTCTGTGGTTTCTGATGTCTTGCCAGTTAGTTGTGGTGTGCCTCAGTGATCCACTTTGGGACCCCTGTTATTTTCTATTTTTAATAATCAGCTTCCAGGAGTTTGTAAGTTTAGTGAATCACTGCTTTTTGCAGATGATCTTGTGCTCAGTCAAATTCTGTGTCTGAACTTTCTGATTCCCTAGAAAAGAATTTTGGTGCCATCTGTTCTTGGCTTACTTTAAATGCTATGGTTTTGAACTCTGCTAAAACAAAAGTTATGTTATTTGGCATGCAATTTATGTTGGTGGACACCCCAGAACTGAGGATATCTATTTTCAGGGTGGTCTGCTTGAACAAGTGTGGACACACTATTGGATCCCAGTTTGTCCTTTACACCTCAGATTCAGTCAATGGTTAAGAAAGTAAATCAAACAATAGGGGTGTTATACAAATTAAAGTCATTCTTCTCACTAGCAACTAGATTAGCAATTGCTATTGGTTTTCTTCTTCCATATTTTGATTACAGTTCTTGTTTATATTATAACATAGGTACAAAAGAAATGCAAGCACTATCTGTGGCCTATAATAATATTTGTAGATTTATTTAATGAGCCCCCAATAGGACACATCGGTGTAATCTTTATTCTCGGTTGGGGTGATTTTCCCCTGGCTGCAGAATAGAATATTTTGTTGGCTGTCTGATGTATAAATGTTTTTACTTTGGCTCCCTTTTTCCTCTTTCTGATCTTGTTGTAATGAGAGAATTGGTTCCCAGGCTGAGGTCAGCAGATGGACCCCTATATTTTGTCCACAGGTCTCGGCTTAAATTAAGCCCTAGAGCTTTTTCAATAACAGCACCATTGTATTGGAATTCACTCCCACTTGATATTAGGATTGCACCCTCTGTTTTAACTTTTAAACAAAGGTTAAAAAGTTATTTATTACATAAATCTGTTTGCAACTGCAATTTGTAATTTTATTTTTTGGTTTTGTATTGCTGTTGATTGTATTTGTGTATTATTGTATATTTTTTGTCCTGTTCGAGCCTGAAATGGGACCTTTGGTCCAGTGCCTTTACCCAGTTACCAGAGAATAAATGAAAATCCTAAATGATCTGGAGCTTACCCTCTCATTTCTATCACTAGAGTTACTTTATGTCTGTCAAATGCATTTTTGAATTCTCCTACCATTTTTGCCCCTACAACCACTTCCATGAGGCTGTTCCATGGATCCAAGACTATCACCCTTTCCATGAAAAAATACTTTCTCACATTACCCCTACGTCTACCTCCCTCTATTTTCATATCATGACCTCTTCTTCTTGAACTACTTTTTTTTTTGAAGGATGCTACTCTCTTGTACATTATTTACTGTATACTCTTGAGGGATTTATAAGTCTCTATCATATCCCCCATCTCCTATCCTCCATGAAATACATATTAAGATCATCCAGTCTCCCCTCATATGACATTTGGTGCAGCCCCTGCACCATTTTTGTCACCATTCTATGAACCACTTCTACTCTGTCTATGTCCTTCCAGAGATGAGGCCTTCAGAACTGGACCAGTACTCTAGATGAGGTCTCACCAATGTTCTATACAGTGGCATCACCACTTCCTTCCTTCTAGAGGAGACACATCTCTCTATGCACCACAATATCCACTGGCTTTCCTCACAGCTTTCTCACATTGTTTGGTAACCTTCAGATCATCAGATATGATTACTTCTAGGTCCCTTTTCTGTTTGGTGGCCATTTGTACCTCCCCTCCACCGTGTACTCCTCCCCCACATTTCTGTGCCCCAAGGGCATGATCTTGCTCTTCTTCGCATTGACTCTTAGCTGCCACACCCTTGACCATTCCTCAAGTTAGCTGAGGTCCCTTCTCATTTTCTCTAAACCTCATGGAGTGTCAATCTTGTTGCAGATCTTCATATCATCTGCAAAGAGGCACATCCTTCCTTCCAGCCCCTCTGCAGTGTTGCTTATGAAGACATTAAAGAGAACTAGTACAAGTATTGATTCTTGTGGGACCCCACTGGTCACCTCCCACTCTTCAGATTGAACTCTGATCATCATCACCCTCTGTGTCCTACTGCTCAGCCAATATTTGACCAGTTTATCACTCTGGAACCCACTCACAGGCTGCCCAGCTTGTTTACAAGCCTCCTTTGTGGGATATTGTTGAAGGCCTTTCTAAAATCCAGGTAGGCCACATCCACAGCCCCTCCTTGGTCTACCTCCCTAGTCACCCAGTCAAAGAAATCTATCAGATTTGTTTGACGAGATCTTCCCGCAGTGAATCTATGCTGCCTCATATTCTGTGCTCCACTGGATTTGAGATATATCACAAGTCTTTTATTTATTTATTTATTTTTTGTTTACAAAACAGGGTACTAAATGAGAAAAAGACCAGGGTAGAAAGGTCAGTGGGGGATGCTGCCACAGAAGGTAAAGCCATCAAAAAATGGAGATTAATGAGTACCAATGCCCACAGTATGGGTAACAAGCTCCCTGAATTAGTGGTCTTGATGGAAGAGGAACATCTGGATATTGTGGCAGTCACAGAAACATGGTGCACACAGAACCATGACTGGGACGTAAACATACCAGGATACACTATCTACAGGAGGAACAGGGAGGGTAAAAGAGGAGGAGTAGCAGCTCTTTACATAAGGGAAGGAATCAAAGCAACAGAACAAAAGGGTAAACAGGGGGGAGGAGAAGAAGCACTGTGGGTCAATTTGCAAACAGGCAATGGCACCACAATCCGCACAGGGATTGTATACATACCCCCCTATCAGGGGGAGGAAATGGAAAAGGAAATGATAGAAAGCATACTCAGAATGGCAGAAAAAGGGGAGATATTGCTGATTGGTGATCTGAATATGCCAGATGTTAACTAGAGTGCAGTTGCAGCAGCCACTTCTAAGAGTGGGGTTATTCTAGATGCCCTACAGGGGGCATGCCTTAGACAACTAGTATTGGAGCCCACTTGAGAGGGAGCAATCTTAGACCTGGTTCTCTCAAACGGAGATGGAGAGAGGATCACAGATGTAGAACTGGGTAGCCATCTGGGAACTAGCACCATCAAACAATATGGTTCACAATAAACACAGCGATGAGTCAAGCCATACAAAGGCAAAAGTACTGGACTTTAGGAGGGCTGACTTTGCCAAATGGGTGAGTGCCTAAGGAATGCACTAGCAAATGGGCAGGAAGGAGGGTGGAAGAACAATGGGAATAATAAAACTGCCATCACAGAGGTAACAAGCCTTTGTGTGAAGCAAATAAACAAAACAAAATTATGTAAGAAACCACTATGGTTCTCAAAGGAAGTGGCAGTGAAGGTTCAAGAGAAAAAGAAAGCATTCAGGAAGTACAAGGAATCACAGAAGGAGCAGGGCAGAGAATTGCATCAGTTAAAGCAAAAGGAAGCTGGGAAGGCAGTCAGAACAGCAAAGGCCCAAACCAAGGAAAAGATAGCCAACTCAGTTAAGAAGGAGGATAAAACCTTTTATAGGTACATCAGGGAGTGAAGGAAGACCAAGGAAGGGATAGTGAGGCTTAATAAAGGGAAGGGGGTGGGCAGAGGGTGACTGTGAAAAGGCAGAGATACTAAAAAAGTATTTTTGCTCAGTATTTACAAATGAAGAGGGGGAGGTACCTAAAACAAATAATAGAAACACTCTGGATACAGAAATTGATACCAGACCATTTACAGAAGAAAGGGTTCTGAAAGAACTTTTAAAACTTAAGGTGGACAAAGCAATGGGGTCTGATGGGATTCATCCCAGAATTCTAAAATAACTAAGGGTAGAACTAGTGACACCACTGACTACCCTCTTTAACAAATCATGGGAGGATGGGGTGATACCTGAGGACTGGAGGAGGGCAGATATGATTCCCCTTCACAATAGTGGAAGCAGGGCAGAAGCAGAAAACTCCAGACCTGTTAGTTTAACCTCAGTAATAGGGAAAATTATGGAATCACTTCTGAAGGAAAGAACTGTGGCATTCCTAGAAGCCAGAGGGGCACAGGACCCAAGGAAGCATGGATTCACAGCGGGAAGGTCATGCCAGATGAATGTAGTAGATTTCTTTGACTGGGTGACCAAAGTAGTAGATCAGGGAGAGGCTATGGACATGGCCTACCTAGACTTTAGCAAGGCATTTGACACAGTCCCACACAAGAGATTAATATACAAGTTAGCCAGCCTGGGAGTGGGTCCCAAGATGATAGCCTGGGTAAAGAATTGGCTGGAGAATAGGACACAGAGAGTAATATTAAATGGAGTCCACTCTGAAGAAAGGGGGATTACTAGTTGGGTATTGCAGGGTTCAGTATTAGGACCGGTCCTCTTCAATGTCTTTATAAGCAACATTACAGAGGGACTGGAAGGAAAAGTATGTCTCTTTGCAGATGACACAAAGATCTGCAACAGAGTTGATGTACAAGGTGGGGTGGAAAGGATGAGAAGCGACTGGCAAGGTTAGAGGAATGGTCAAATGTATAGCATCTTAGATTTAATGTTAAGAAGTGCAAGGTAATGCACCTGGGAAACAAAAACCCAGGGGAAGAGTGCACAATGAGGGGTGAGATACTAACAACAACAAAAATGGAAAGGGACCTGGGGGTAGTCATATCAGATGACTTAAAGGTGGGCAAGCAATGTGAGAGGGCAGTAAGGAGGGCTGTGGGAATACTGGGAAGCATAGGGAGAGGCATCACCAGTATAAAACAGGAAGTTGTCATCCCTCTGTACAGATGGCTGGTGAGACCCTATCTGGATTACTGTGTGCAGTTCTGGAGACCCAATCTCCACAAGGACATAGACAGGATGGAAGCTGTCCAGAGGAGGGCAACTAAAATGGTGCAGGGTCTGCACCAGAAGACATATGAAGAAAGACTAAAGGAGCTTAATAAGTATAGCCTTGAGGAAAGGAGGGAGAGGGGGGACATGATTGAAACTTTCAAGTAACATGATTGAAACTTTCAAGTAACAAAGTCCAAGAGGGCAGCATCTTTCAAAAAGAGAGGCATGCAAGAACAAGGGGGCACAATTTGAAGATGGGGGGGTGGCTCAGAGGTAATGTAAGGAAGTATTTTTTTCACAGAGTGGGTTGTGGATGCATGGAACGGCCTTCCAGAGGAGGTTGTGGAGTCAAAAACAGTGGTTGAATTCAAGCATGCATGGGACAGTCATAAGGCAATTCTAGGGGGTAGTGGTAGAAAGAAGTAGGCTGCTGGTTAACTAGGATCTGCAGCTTATCCATTAGGTAGGGAAATGGGCAGACTGGGTGGGCCAAGCGGTTCTTATCTGCCATCAAATTCTATGTTATGTTTCTATGTTTACCAGGTAAGTGCACCAGCCATAGAGATGACTATTTTCAGGCACAACCCAGGAGAATTACAGAGCAATAACAGGGAATATTACAGACAGTGGCAAATACAGAAGATGGTACAAAAAAACAAGGTAAAAAAAATTACATTAGGATTTCAATATACATATAGGGTACAGAGTATAGAAAAGGTTGCATAATCAGAGGTATCATTGGTTTGAACAGTAGGTTCAATACTGTCACAGAAGTTTATAGTCAGATTTTAGTATTAGTTTAAATGATTATAATTTGTTACCAGGTAGGTTCACTAGCTAAGAAACAGACTAATTCTTGTCATGCCACGAGAGGTTGCAGTGTGGCAGGGTAAAACAGTGAATACATATTATGCCCAGAGAGAGAGAGAGGAGAAAGAGATTAGCAAGAATAAACAGCTAAGGGTACATACACAATACTAAGTTGAGAGATATAGTACAACAAGCAAACAATAAAATTGGTTTCAGAGCATCATACATAGCCATTAGAAGCTTAAGTGCCTGGAATGAGGAGATCAAATCACATCGGGGGGGAGTGGCAGCAGAACAGGGTGCCATGTTCAGGGGGATTTGAAGCAGGTACAGGAGACCTGGCTAAAGAGGAAGGAGGAATATTTGATTTTGAAATTGCCATGACTAGGAGTTAGATGGACATCAACAGGAAGGGAGTTTCAGAGTTTGGCTGCCAAATGTGAGAAAGCAAGGGTTCCTTTGTTAGATTTGCATCTAGTTAGTAGCAGCAAGGCTTTATCAGACAATCGAAGACTGTGCAAGGAAGGCAATGGGGTAAGCAGTGATTCAATTAGTTTCCCCACCACTGAGGTCAGGCTGAATGGCCTGTAATTGCCAGCCTCCTCTTTGCTCCCACTTTTGTTGAAAGGGATTACATTCACCCTCCTCCAGTACCTTTGGTACCACACCTGTTTCCAGTGAACTATTGAATGGGGCTGTAGATGGTGCTGCCAGGACCTCCCTGAGTCCTCTTAATCATCTGGGATGTATCCCGTCTGGGTCCATTGCCTTGTCTACTTTCAGATTAGCGAATTCCTTTAAGACTCTCTCCTCCTTAAATGTACTGGTGTCTGTCTCACTTACAGTGGTGCTTCTGTCATCTAACTTTGGTTCATCCCTTCCCCCTTCTTCTGTGAATACTGAGCAAAAATACTTATTCAAGATTTCTGCCTTTTCTTGGTCTCACTCTGCACATTTCCCTGCTTCCCTTTTTAGTCTCACAATCCCACCCTTAGTCTTCTTTTTTTCACTAATGTACCTGAAAACATTTTTGTCCCCTTTTGTTATTGCCTTGGCTATTTTTTCTTCTGTTTGCACCTCTGTGCACCTGACTGCTTTCCCTGTCTCCCTCTGCTTTTCCAAATACAATTCCCTGTCTTATTCCCTCTATGATTCCTTGTACCTCCTGTATGCCACCCTTTCTGCCCTTGTCTTCTCGGCCATTTCCTTTGAGAATCATAGTGGTTATTCCTTTCTTTTGTTTTGCTTACATGCCTACTGCAATGGCTTGTTGCCTCTGCTATAGCTCCCTTAAGATGTTCCCATTTTTACTCCACCCCCTTCTTTGCTCCTTACCTGCCTGTGATTTCCTAAGACTTTCCCCATCTTTACAAAGTCAGACAACCTGAAATCCAGGACCCATGCTTTCATGTGGTTTGACTCTTCTGGTGTTCTCGCATTGAACCGCACTGTACTGTGATCACTTGATCCGAGATGGCTCTCCTCGTTTATGTCTTTAATTCTGCCTCCATTGGTGAGTACTAGGTACAATGTCACTCCCTCTCAGGTGGGCTGTGTCACTAGTTGCCTTAGGCAAACCCCATGCAGAGTTTCCAGAATGTCTCTGCTCCTGGATGAATCTGCAGCTTGGTTTCTCCAATCCACATCTTGCAGATTGAAGTCTCCTACCAGCAACACCTCTCCTTTACCTGTCATTCTGTCGATAGCTTCTATATAGCTTCTATAAGTATCCTGTCCATCTCTTCCCCTTGTGCAGGTGGTCAGTAGATCACACTAGTATGAATAACTGTGCCATTTCCCATTTCCAAGGAGCTCCACAGTGCCTCTGGCTCTCCTTGCATTCCCTGTACCTCAGTTGCCTTAATTCCTTCCCTGATGTAGATAGCTACTCCTCCTCCCTTTTTACCTACCTTGTCCCTCATGAATAGAAAGTAACCTGGTATTGCATTATCCCAGTCATGATTCCTTGTGAACCATGTCTTGGTAACAACAACAATGTCCAGGTCTGCCTCAGCCATCAGGGCCACTATGTCCAGGATTTTGTTTCCCAGACTGCGGGCATTTGTGCACATGGCCTTCCAATTTTTACTGCCTCCTCTCTTAATAACTCCCTTCCTATCCTGCTGTCTTTCCTCTATAGCCCTCTTGTCCTTACTCTTATTCTGCCTTTTCTCTGCATTTTTAACTGTTTTAGTTTTAGTATTATTTGTTGATTTCTCAGCCTTAGGGTCCTCTCTGCTGTCTGTATAATTTTGTGTGGGGGGACTGTTTGCTTCACTTAACTTATTTCTGCCACCCCCCTTGGCTATTTAAATACTTGCTGATGAAACATTTAAACCTCTCACTGAGGATCCTGGTTTCCCCCCACTGGATAGATGCAGGCCATCACCTTAGTACAGGCCTGCATCCCTCCAGGTGGAATCCTAGTACCCAGTGAAGTCAAATCCTTCCAATCTGCACCAGTTCTTCAGCCATGCATTGAATCTCTTGTTGCAGAGTACCCTGTTTTCCCCTTGTCCTTGACAGGAAACACCTCTGAAAAGGTTGCAGAGTGTACAATCTGTCTAAGACCACTCCCCAACTCCCTTAATTGTTCCTGCACAATCCTAGCCTCTTCACTTGCAAGGTCCTTTGTCCCCAGGTGGACAATGATATCTAGCTCAGCCTCCCGTCCTGCTGCCCAGTGATACTTAGGATGCACTGTCCATCCCTCCAAGCCATGGTGCTGGGTAGACATTTGACTTCCCTCACTCCCTCCCCTCCTGGCCTGAAGTCTACCTCCCTGATGATAGAGTCCCCCACTAGGAGTTGCTTCCTCCTCCACTGGGGTCCTCTGTCTCCCTTGCGGTCTCCCTCATGGAGGATCCCCCACATCCTCCTTGCTTACCACTGTGGGTGCCTCTCTGGGAAAGTAATGGCCTGCTAGAGCAGCATAGTAGTTATACAGTGGAACCATATGAGGGATGTGTCTCTTCCCCACTGCTCTCACCCTTCCAGAGCCCACCATCATCTGGCCACTCCTCTTCCTTGGCAACCACTGAGGCAGCGGGGGTGGACTTGGTGGTCCTTGGGTGGGGGAGCAGGGCCCCTGAATCCCAGCCAACTTGGCCTGAAGACAAGCAACCTCTGCCCTTAGACCAGAGAGGTGCCTGTGGATTGGACAGCACAGCAGCCTCCAGAAAGTCTCCTTGAAGACTGCTGTCCACTGCCACTACATTGCATCACTCCCATCATGTCTATAAGTGTTGTTCCTGCTTTAGGGCATGTCTCTCTCTCTTTCTGACTATTTTTCTTCTCCCTTCTCGACTCTCCTTCAGAAGAGAAACACCCTTGCTTAGTCACCTTTGTGCCCTGTAGCAGTTTCTATGTGTTCTGGTGAACACTACCTTCTTGCTTCCACATGGCAAGTATCTATCTGCTGTCAATCACCACCCTGGAGCCTATATAAGTGGAGCTAGCCCAGGGTGTGTGGGTGGAGGGGTGGGAGGAGAGAAGTGTCATATGTGTGTGTGTGTGTGTGTGTGTGTTTCTGTGTGTGTGTGTTTGTTGAGTCCCCTCTTCCCATTACGTCGCTTTGCTTCTGCTAGCCAAACACCCTGTAGTAATTAATTTTTAGAAAGCACTAGGTCTCTCTCAGCTCAACCCCCCAATTAAACACCTAATTCATATGGCAAAAATGTTTTATACCTGCACACTATTCTTGGTGGCCTACATTTAGTTAAGCCTTGTTTCTTTTTTTATTTTAGCACTTTCCTTTTCTGGAAATTTTTAGCTGTCAGACGGGTGTCCCTAAGGTTTGATACCCTTGGACAAAGGTTTGGATGATCCATTATTTATGACTTAGTCCACTAATATTACATCTCTCAGAAAATTGCATTCCACCCCACTCTACTGTTACCCTTTGTTTGAAAAGGTGAGACGCTGATGTATAAGTATGGTACAACTCTCAGTGGAAACTAGGACTGGTTTGTATAATTTAATTAAGGCTGTCAACTTTTGGAAACCAGTGTTCCATAAAGGAATCCCTGTATTAGACTACTCCTTGGTGGGTACTTATTTAGTGGACAAAGGGATTCCACCTGAGACGTGGGATGTACTCTGTCTATGTTGCCATAGGAGCCTTAGTGTGAAAGGCAATGCAAAACACAAAAGCATTACTGAAAGGAATTGTGCTAGAAGAAGTTGTGTGCAGTTGTTGGAAACAAAGGAGCACTTTTCTTACAGACTGTGTTTATTCTTGACTCTTTTGGACAGAATTTGCTAACCATTGGGGGAATCCATCCTGGTCCATAATGACTTATCGAGATATAATTTGGGGCACCTTGCACACAGAAACACACTATGATCCCAGCATGATTCGACTGACATTTACTACTATTAAAGTTTACATCTGGCAATTGAGATGTGCTCTTTTATTTCAGCAAAAAGACATCTTGCCAGCTTCCCTGCTCTACTTAGTACACAGAGAACTTGTCACAATATGCACATTAGAATGTCAGTGATTCCTTAAACCACGGTTCAATGTTTTGGTGAATACAGTATGAGGTTAGTAGTGCTTATGTAACTGTAGTTTACTTATTTTGCTTTTCTGTATTCCCACCCTTGGTATGGAAACCAGGTAGTAAGTAGGGAATGGAAAGCCCAGCATCAAGGGTGAGCAGAGTGATGGAGAAGGAAACATAGAAACATAAAAGTTGATGGCAGATAAGGACCGCAAGACCCATCCAGTCTGTCCATTTTTTCTACCTTATGAATGTGCCATAGGCCTGTACTAGGAGGGGGCAGGGGTGGATGGTGGGTGTTTTGCAATGTGCTAAGCGGGAAACTGCCATGAGAGGCTGGGCCTTATCGGGGGATGTGGGAGGAGCTATTCCCCCACATTGAACATTGGGCTGTAGCCCTCTCATTCAATGTTTTCATGAAAAGAGTATGGGTTTAGTAGTGCTTATGTAACTGTAGTTAAATTTGTGTTTTTTCTTTATTCCCACCCTTGGTATGGAAGCCGTGTTGTGAGTAGGAAATAGAAAGCCCAAAGAGATTACCTCCTCCAACTCACAGAGAGTATGTACAATAGCATGCAGGAGAGGAAACCCCCCAGATGGAGGAAACCTCTGAGGACCCATGGCTACTGACCCATCCATCCTCATGGAAAACTAAGAGGAGATGATCCTAGGTTCTTACAACCATATTCTAGTTTCTGAGTAAGGTGAACTGTTTGTAGAACAGACATTCCATCTTCAGAGTCTGTTAGATGATGCGTTCTGGAAGGTCAGTTCTGAGGCTGAAGAGGCAGGTCCATTCTAAAGGAGTGTCAGGATCATGAATATGGATTGAGTCCAGCTGAAAAGGGATGAACGTGATCCAGAATTTCAGTGTGATATTGGTTGATATTCACTGGGGTTACAGAGTCAATGTGAGCATGAAGAGCATGAGTTGATTAAATGAGCTGCCAGATTCTGAATTGTGGGAAGTATGATGAGTTATGAATTTCTTAAAGTATTCTATCAGACTTTGTGGAGAGTTTGACATCCAGATTAGGGTTTCAAGGCTTGGAGTTCAGCAATGTGCTATATCCCACTATGTAGACATCTATGAAGATGATCAAGGATTCGGACAGAAGCTTTAGGTACCAGTTAGGAGGGGTAACGTGGGAGATGTTAGACCAATGAAGGAAGGGTAGTATATGCTGTAGGGATGGTAACTGGATATTGATGGGAATAATTTGAAAGTTCATTACAATGAATTTGAGGGTTGAGTAGAGTTATTGTTGCTATAATGAGATTTGCATAGGCTCATAATCAGGATGGACTGCTAGTGGAAATGGTGAATATGGATATTGCTGTGGCTTAATTGACTGTGGCAGAAGCTTAGGTGGCCATGGTGGCTTTGCAGTGCTGGAGCATCCAATGTTGGAATGTGGAGGGGAGCTTGGGAATGGGTCACTGAAGCCAATAGACTGATGTGGCAAAGGGAATTTGAGAGTAGTGTGGAATGCCATAGGTACCGAGCATGCTTAGTCCAATATAAGACTATTGTGAGGCTTGACTAGGATAGTGAAACAGCCTTGTCAGTTGCAGATGTGCAGATTGAGGAATCAATGGTAGCCGGCTCTCTGATGGTATTCGCTGGAGTGAGTATGGGAGGTTAATCCTGAGGGATGAGTTAGAAGGACCACTGAATGGGTAGCTGGGATGGCTTTGGGTAGCATGATGAAGAGATGTAGATAGCTTTATGAATTATGGTGACATCCAGGGGATAGGGAACAGTGGCTCTGATAGAGTAACTTTAGCAATGCAGCTAAGCACCAGATATCCAATGATATGTGTTCTAGGATAGTAGCTGGGCAAGGTCTTATGAACATCCAATGGCTATTCATGGAATACAAGGCAAACAATGTGGTAAAACAGAGTAAGCACTTTTAGGAGAAGACTATGAGAAGAAGGTATAATGGATGGTGCTAGTACTGTTATGAAATATCCTACGGTTACCGTTATCCTTAACAGTGATGGTTATTACAGAGTTGGTACATCTTGGAAGGAATTAGGGTCATGTTTCTAGGTAAGAAAATTGGAGTGAAGGAGACTCCACTAAATTTTGGATCCTATGAAGATATTGGCAGCAGTGATGCCCATAATGCTTGAATTAACAGAATATATAAGGAAGCATCCTGCAGAGTTAGTTGAGTGATGAGAACTTCTATAGTCCAGTCAAATGGGATTCCAGAAATGGGTCCTGAGGAAGTTATTGGGACATTTTGACAGTTGTATGGTGATGTAATAGTCTACAGGCCATGCTGTTCAAGGAATGTTGCTGGAAGAAGTTTTCCTCAGGTGAGAAGAACAGGTATTTTGTGGAGGATTGGAAGGGAGCTGTTGTGATGGCCGAAGTAGGAGTATGAGACAGATGACTGGGTAGGAGTAGTCGATCAGGCAGGGCTGCTGGATGTCAATAGTTGCAGGAATGCCCAAAAAGAGACACAGCAAACATGCAGGAGCCCCAAGATGCCAGTGTGTCGAGAAGGATAGCAGCAATTCCAGGATGGAGGGAAAAGACCAAGCAGGAGTTCACTGACTGAAGGATGAAGCTGGATTAAAATATGGCTGAGGCAGAGCAGTACAGACATCAGCAGGTACAGGGAAGGTATGGGACAGGGGCAAGCACCACAGCATACCAGAATAGAATGCAGGAAAGTGGAACTGGGCCTTGGTGGGAGATCCATGGTAAACTAAGAAGCAAATCCAGGGACAAGGTGTGGTGAAGTTGAGGTGTGAGGGTCCCACCTCCAAAGGAGATGGTGATCTGGAATTGCTGGTAGCAACTTTCTGTGGTAATGGGGAATGGGTTCTCACCTCCGAAGGAGATAGCAAACTGAAATTACTGATGAGAAAGCGCACTGGAATTTCTGATAGAAGACCTCTGGATAGAGACTAGGGCAGCTTAAGGGGAAAACCTTAGAAGGCCCCCAGCACACGTCCTTGAAGATGAGTAAATTGCACATATCCAGCAGGAAGCAAGGGAGAATGTGGGCAGACATGTCCAAGAGGAAGGCAATAGGGAAACAGAATTATCCAGAGTAGCAGTGAGGGAGGAGATGGCAGCATGGAGCTAAAGGTCTGGAGATTGGAGCAAGTTGAACTGGAAAGCATGTCACAATGCACAGAAGCTTTGGAGGAGGTGGCAGGTAAGCAGCAAGGAAGTCTAGGAGTTCAATAGACTGAGTGGAGAGGAAGACAGAACAAACTGGCAGGGTCCAAATCCAGAACACGAGGAGGCCAAAGGAAAGGGCAAGTACTCTGAGTCCATGGAAGTACAGGATGTAGTTGGGTGAGGTAGGATATTGAAGACAAATGGATGGGGTATAGTGATTCTGTTCATGAAGGGAATGCAGCAACTGGATATCAGGTATAGAATGCAGTTGGTTGAAACAGTAGATGAAAGACATAGGCTCCCATCCCCAGTAGTCAGGGTGAGCTAACCTTCACTTGATGCCACACCGGGCAGAGTTAGGGATGGAGACTTTTGGAAGTTGACTGGGAGTATAAGTGGTAGAGACAGAAGGTAGCAGAAACAGGCTCCCATCCTCAGTAAACAGGGGAAGCATACCTGCACTGCTATGCCTCAGTAGGCAGATTTTGAGACAGAGACTGGAAAAAAACTATTGGTATGGGCTGAGCAAGGAAAGGAGCAGCCACAGCTGTGAAGGAAAAGGTAAGCAAACAGACAGGTGCAGGACAAAGGGAATGTAAGTAGGGAACAGGAGGGGGAAGAGCAAAGTAGGGACCATAGAACAGAAAGAAACAGAGGACAAAGGGCATAACAGACAGTGGTGAACAACAAAGAAAGATATGGGGAGGAGTACTATTAAAAAAAGGGGCAAGGAACCACAATTTTGGACCCATAGAGGAGGTAGGAGGCAGGAGCTTCACCGACAAAGGTGGAGGAGGCAGGGGAGTATGAAAGCTGGAAGGGTAGGAAGTACCAGGGGTATTATGGGTAAATTCAGAAACATGAGGCTGAGCAGGTTATATAATGCTGAGATTAGGGCTGGCATGAAAGGGTAAAGTGGTAGTAGCAATTGTGGCAGATAAAATTGCAAGGGAAGGTGGATTGCAATAACTGAGAGTGCAGCAAGAAGAAGAAGAATCAGCATTTATATAGCACTTTTCATACACAATGTATCCCAAAGCACTTTACAAGCAATGCTAGACTGGTACTGAAGTGACTGAATGTGTACTGACAGCCATAGTGCACATCAGCACCCACACACAGCCTGGACAATTACATGAACCAGTTTTATTGGAAGCGGAATATTGGCCAAGACACCAGGAATGTCCCCAACTCATTGTGAAAAATACCTTGGGTTCTTTTACTTCCACCTGGACACCTACCAGGACCACACCAGGATGTGTAGAAGGGACCCTGGTTTAACATCTCATCTGAAGGATGGCACACCCTAACAGTACAGAACCCCCTAATACTGTACTCAGTGCTAGCATTTAGGTATGAGTCCAATCCTAGTGCGGGATGAGAACCCATGACCTTCTGGTCCAGATGCATATGTGCTACCAACTGAGCCACGCTGACATACTGAGCAAGTAGAATGTCATGTCAGATGCCAGATGAGGAGACACATGGTTCAGGATTGAAGTAGTAAAAAGTACAGGATTGGAGATGGAGAGCCGGCATGAGGAGTGAGAAGCCCAGAAAGATGGATGAGAAAGGGATAAGGCCAAGAACAAGGGATGGGGGGAGAGGAAGAGACTAGGAGGAGGAGGAGGGTAAATTAAGGTGGATGGGAAATGTACAAAACATGACTAACAAGAACGGACAACAGTAAGCAATACAGAATAGGGAAGGAGTACTGAATTGGGGAGGCAGGAGAAAATCTCTACATGGAATCCAGGAGTGTGAGTTTATAGGAGCCCAACTGGCAAAGCACAGGAGACATGCAGGGAAATAGGAGCTCTGTAAGGTGACAAATCAGTAAGGGTACAATGGGGTAAATTCAGAAACAACAAGCTGAGAATGGCAGGTGAACACTGACTAGAAAACAATGCAAACAGTAAAAGCAGGGGAAGCATAAGTGGCAGACAAAACTGCTAGGGAAGGTTGGGTGCAACAGATGGCAGAGTGCTATAGGAATTGTGGAAAACAGGCATCAAACAACGGGAATGTGGTGCAGGACAGGCAGAATAGGAAGGGGGGACAACTGCAGGCCAGGACTAGGAACTAAAAGCACAAAAGAAATAACAAGCAAGAAGGGGAAGAAGGAGGGGCACAAAAACAACAATGGGGGGGTTGAAACTATTTTTTGATTGCCTTGGTATATAATGAAAGTTCCTGATGCTGTTAGGAACCAGAACAGCAAAACCACAGGAGGGACAGGGATAAGAGATTAGGGAGTCAGAGGAACGTACTTCCATGGAGAGACCACAATGCACGTTGCAGAGTGCAAGTCAAATCAAGTTTATTGTTCAGCTACAAAGCCATTACAATACTCTAAAAAAAGCAGCACATACATACCAGTACAAATACACATTCCATGCAGGTATCACGTGGCAAAACATTTAGCAGCTGAAAACGGCTGCACTTCTGATTTACATTCTTCATATGGCAAATTTTTAGCACCAACATTCATGCTATAAGCCCTAGAATAAAAGTACTATAAATTCAAATGTTAACAGGACATGAAGATGCATACAATAATAAAAATCCATGCATTATTTCAGCTTTAGCATTTAAAATTTTGTTTAAAATACTCTAGTATATTAAACACCCAATTTCTAGGCTTCAAGCCATATGAGTTCAGTGCTCCCATCTGTTCTAGTTCCAATTTATAAGGATTCTAGAAAGGACCGCTTGTTTAAATGAAGCAAGCTGCACACTAAAAATTTGATCCATAACCAGACAATAGACTTTATAAAAGAGTGAGCCAATATGAGCAACAAGTGCTATTTATGCAATAGACGAGGACATAAATACTATGTAAAAATCTGAGCTACTATGAGATAAATTCAAAATTTTGCATTTATACACATAGTAGAGGCATCATCACAGATTTATTCACATAGTAGATATGTCACAATCACTCCGGAACTCATTTAGAATGTTCAGCCTCAGTACCAGTACTAACTGTATTCAAATGCAAATAACTTTAAAATTATAAAAGATAACATAGTGCTGTGAGCATAAAAGTTGTGCAGCACAAAATTATCTACAAAAAGAGTGGTATTTCATTTATAGATACCTTTTAGATATTTTTACAATTAGCAAAAAAGAGCAGAAAACGGCATTTTATGTTCACTATTTTGACAAATATATGCAAAAAAAGATAAACAATCAAAAGCAAATGTCCCCTGCACTGACAGAAAGCATCCCAAGTGCATAAATAAAATATACAATGGTGAGCTGTCAGATAAATGATTTATCTGCACTCGTGCTGTTTGACCTTGGACATCTCACTCATGGCTTATGCCACTCATGAGGTTACCCGAGGTCAAACAGCACTTGAGTAGATAAATCATTTATCTGACAGCTCACCATGTATATCCCTTATTTCTACATCGTGTGCCTTCAATTGGCAAGCAGCCATCACACATTTCTGCTCATCAGGGTTCTAGGCTCCTTTCAACATAGAAGACCATTGCTGCCAATAGTGCCTAGTATTAAATGTTAAATTTTCCTCCACACTGTCAAGATTTCTAAATAAATGACAGTGGCCTCTTGCCTTCATGGTCCATGTTACATTTGGTGCTGTGCGGGGAGAAGTGGATTACTCAGGCCAGTATACACTGCTCCAGAGAAGGGATCTTTTAAATTAACATACAACCTTAACTTCAAGAAAGGTCTCTTATATTTAGCAGGAATCAAGCACACAAACAGAGTTCCCACCGAATAAAATAAAACTGTGTCATGGATTACCAGAGTCCTCAGAGATTAGTAGATAAATAATTAATCCTTTTCTCTTTGGACCCATATTCCAGCTAGTCATTTCTAGTTACTGGCCAAAGGCAAAGCCATTAAAACTACCTACTTAAATGTTTTCCTTCACGGCAATTTATATTTTTCACCACAAAAAGTGATTTTAAACTGGTTGTAGTTAAAATGAATATACTTAGCTCCTGCCTCTGGACTCCTATGGCCTCCTCCACATAACTTCAGTATTCCACAAGCACTGGCTTTTTTTCTGCTTTGCAATCTCCCACTCTGAGTGTTTGTTTGTCTTAGCCGACATTCTCCAGTTTTGCTATTGTCTCCAAACAGACTCATAGCCACTTCACAGCAGTTTCACTATCTACACTTCATCTTCTCCATAGAACTGGTAGCACCTGACCTCATACCTGTAAAATAAGCAGAAAAGAAAATACTCCCCTGAGCATAGTAACTTTGGGGGGATTTAACTCAGTAGCAGCAGAACCCACACCGTAAGCAATGTTAGCATACCTTTTAGTAGTAAAAACAAGCATGTCAGCACATAACATGCTATCAAAGTTCTGACATTCAGCTCTTCTCCTTACAGATCCTGTCTGGTTGTCTGGTTCAGGGAAGAACACAATGACCCAGAATAACCTCTTGGGGGGGGGGTCTCAATAATTTACAAAAACAGTAGCTTTCTCATTTAGCTTTTGGCCATACTGCCTTATTTATCAGAAAACTGAGTTGTAAAACTTTTTAAATACTTACACTCCAAAAATTCAAAACACTTGCCATTTACATCTAGGCAGGTAAAAGAATCACAGTAATGTAATTCAAGTGGCCGAGTCCATCATCAGCATCTCTCCAAAACTCAGTCTAACTTAGGCTCAATGAGTTTATACCAGAATGCTGAAAACCAATGTCTGGCTGGATATACTTTCAAAGGGCAAAAAGCACCCTACAGTCCTCAGATTTAAGAGAAAGTATTCATATGGAGCTGGTAAGATAAAATAACTATAGTTTCATTCATGAGGATTTAGCAAAGCTTTTTTTTTTAAAGGCAGCTGACAAGAAGCAAATACAGGATGGCAGGGAGAGTAGCAGTACCGCGGCCATCTTGCCGCTCTGCCTCCTGCACAGGAGCATGTTGTAGAGTGAAGAGACACATTGGTGGAAAAAGAACACCATGGAGGAACAACTGTGAAATGGCAAAGGTGAAAATGGCAATCCAGGAAGCAGCCCTTATGGTATGGAAAGGGCCTCAAGGGAACACCAGAAGTCACCAGCAGGAAAAATAAAAAATAGTGTTACTGACAAGGGGAGGAAAGGGAGAACTGCAACGTTATACAGAACCATGGCGCAGTCTTCAGGCAACATAAGCAAGTGTCAGGGCAGGCAATTGTGGAATAGCGAATCAGCAGCACAGGGAATCCACTGCCAAGCAGAACTGCAACTACAAGGAGGAATTTCAAATGAGGGTAAAAAAACAGCAGGGTGTACAGACAGGAAAGAGAATACTATTCGAGTGGACTGTTCCTAACCTGATCAGAACACTCGGGGAAGCAGAAGCTAGAGGCAGGCAATTGACAAAAGGAGGCAGCAGGATAACCAGCAAAAAATGACACTAGACACCAAATGCCATGGAAGCAGGTACCAGCAGAGATAGGGACTGAGCAAGATGCGGGCTTGGGAGGGGGCCCCCATGACCTGACAGCAGAGGGCCAGGATGGAGCAGCAGGGCACAAGGGGAACAGGAGAAGACAGAGTAGGAGGAACAGAGCACAACAGAGTGGGGGAAAAAAGGAGAGTAGGAGGAAGGCAGGGGGAAGGATGAGGGAACAAGAAAAGGAAACAAACAGGGTGGGCCAGAGAGGAACAAACTCACAGCATGAGAAGGAGAGGAAAGAAGAAGGCAGAAGTCTGGGAGTGAAGGGGAAAGGAGCACAGGAGAAAATCAAAGGAGGCTCAGCCCATGAGCCACACATGGAGCCCAGAATGCAAGATTTCAAAATGCGCTAAGTTGGGAACTGCTGGGGAAGGCTGGCCTTAATTGGGGATGTGGAAGGAGCTATTCCCCAACACTGAACCTCGGGCTTTATCCCTCATATTCATTGCCAAATGGAAATATCTGACAAATATTATTTTTGCATGGTCTGTGCTTAAGTTTTTTTTCTTTGCATCATTATGTTTTGACATCTGTATCAGTGATTGAAACTGTTTTCTTTTTGTTAACCTGGTCTGTTAAGTTACCTGTTCACATCCTGCTATTTTTTTAACAATACCTGCTTATTTTTATTGCCCTCTGCTTCTGATGGTTGATTGTTGTTTCTTGCATTTTGCTTGTTTGTTCTTTCTGTTAATAAACTTCATCTACTCTATTGAGAAGTACCATGGACTTTTTACCATCCATCTGAACATCTACCAGAGCAGGCAAACAAGACCACAGTTTAACATCTCATCCAAATGACAACACTTCAGGAATGCAGCTGTACTGCTATATCAGTGTTATGATTTACCTCAGGTTCCTCATGTTGGACAAGAACTCATAACATTCTGATCTTCCAGCCTCAGAAGTGAGTGTGCAGCATGTTGGGCCACTGACACCTAGGCCCACATTGATTAATTTAGCAATGAGATGGGAGTGGTTCACCTTATGAAAAGGGGGAAGTGCTATTTAAATAGCTGACTGTCGCAAAAATAGAAAGCGCAGTAAAAGTTAACAGTGTTTGGGTAAGTGGACAGTTTAATTCGTATCATATGCTATACTATAGAATCTGAGCTGAAAGTAGGAAGACAGAAAGTTAAGTTGCATTCCTTTTGTGGAGAGAGATAATCTTAACAAGTTTTCAGGTATGTGGCACTAATCCTGAAAGGAATGAGGTGACTAAAAATGGAAACTGGGGAGGCAAATGCTGAGGAGTCAGCACTGAGGAGGAAGTTGTCAATACCATCACGTTTAGTGGGATGACAGAAAAACCTCAATCTCACATCTCTCCTCATTAAGTAAACTGCTAAAAAGGCCAGTTTTTAACAAACTAAATGTTTACACTGGCAGCCAGTGACATCATGCAGAACATCCACTTATATCAAATTATATAATGAGCTCTAAATTTCTAGAAATCCAATTGGCTAATTAGGATCTTTACCAGTGGGTAAATCCTGCAGTAAATGATAGATAAAGATTCAGTAGACACAGAAGCCTCTTTACAAAAAACAAATCCTTCCTCAGTGTTGTGAAACATCAAACAAAGCACCGTCATAGTGTTTGTGGTAGAATGCAGGCCAAAGTCAGACCATTGTTCTGTGCTCTCCATCCACTGTATTAGTAATCCCCTGCCTGCACTTCAGTCCTCTGCACTCTCATACCACACACTCACTCAGGGTACAAGCAGCCATCCACTGTTTGCTCTTCTTTCCAATGCCCTTCATTTAAACTGCTGATCTGGTGATTGCTTTAAACAGCAAACAAACAAAGAAACAAACAAAAAAGCCAAGTAAGAGCATTAAACTGCTGCTGTCTGGATCAATTAAAAAAAAGCCAAGTAACAGCATTGCTTCCCCCAACTGCAAAACCCAAATTTACTCAGAACCACACCCTGAATGGGTGCAGACCTGCAGCACTTGCAATCATACTGTCCCATACAACTTGCACCAGATTGTTACTTAAAAAAAACAAACAAAAAAACTTTGTGTGTATATCTGTGTGGGGTGAGTGGGGAAGGGACTCTCGGGGAGGCAGACAGATTCATCCATAATCTTTTTATCAACAAGACACTATTTAACAAGGAGGAATGATAGGAAGCGTGGCATTACTCTCCTTTCATTTCGCTCCTGCCATTCTCTCTACCGACAGTTTGCTCCCAGACAATTTGGCTCCCTGATAAAATAGCTCCCTAACATTTTGCTCCCCAACTAACAATCATTAGCTTTCAGTTTAAATTACAGGTTTAGCATTCAGCAGAAGCATTCAGTTTAAATTACATTGAGAAACTCCCGATCATTCAGCAACAGCATTCAGTTTAAATCTCAGCAGACAACAATCATTACTTTCACTGCCAGCTTTCAGTTTAAATTACACCAAGAAACTTTCAATCATTCAGCAGCAGCTCCCTGATTTCAGCAGCAGCTCCCTCAGTTTACATTACTGCTCACTGCAACAACATTCTGTGCAGTTTAAATTACAGCTCCATAATTCAGCAGCAGCTCCCTCAGTAAAACAGCTGAACAGTTCTCTATCATTTGCTCCCGCCATCCCTAATTTTAAATTAATATAGCAGCAGCACTGTATTATTATTATTATTAATATGATTATTTTAGCGTTATCAAAAGCAGGATTTAAGACATATAAGCAGCATTCCCATCAGTCCTGAATCTTGTTTTTCCGTGTCCTCACAACTGTGAATGCCCCTTCTGAATACGTTGTTTCTGGCAACAAAATTAAAATTCCACCACCTCTGTTTATGTCAGCAGCGACACTCGCTGCAACATGCAGCTTCAGAACCACCAGCATGGATGTTCTACTTTCTGAACACATGTAAGGCTTACTTATTTTCTCAACTGTGTATTTTTTCAAAGGGTCACAGAGGGACTTTTGTGTTTTGTGATTTTGTCCTTAGGAAGCTTTGTTTCTTAATTAAAAGCTTTTAATTTGTGCAAAGGAATACATAGGTGCTTAGGTTTTTTTTGTGATTTTATCCTGAGGAAGCTTTTTTCTCTTTATTAAAATAAGTTGATTTATGCAATGGAGTAGTGTTTTTATTGCTCTAATAAAGTTTAACTGCTTTTAACTAAGTGGACAAAGCACCTAAGCACCTACATAGTGGTTGTTACAGAAATGTTTAACGGTACCAGTACCACGGTAAAATCCCATTGAATAACAATAAACTTTTCTGTAAGAACTGTCTTAGGTGCTTTGTCCACTTAGTTAAAAGCAGTTAAACTTTATTAGAACAATAAAAACACTAAACAGCTTTCCTGTTTCAGCTTCAATCAAATATGAAGGTTTATGTGGTTTAGGTGGTTAGGTGCTTTGGTGCTTGGGATTACAGGGAGGCGGCTTGTTTTTTTAAAAGCAGTAAACTTTATTGTGCTTTATGATTAAAACAATGAAAAAATCATTCTGGTATCATCCTCAGTAGCTGAAAGTGTAGGCTACACCACGAAGAAACTCTTCAGTAGTTATCTCTGTGCTATTCTCAATATTATATGCCAGCCGCTCCATGTTATCATAATATACTTTCTTTGAGCCCACTTGAGCATTAGCTACGATTAACTGTTTAATGCAAGCATCTCATTTTCTCTTCACCCCTTTAAGTCCATCAATGAATTTCCATATTGTGGGATGCACCATGCACAGCACACTCTGCATTCTGCGATGGAAGGCTTCTGCAACATTGTTACTTTTTGCTTTGTGAGTTAGTACTGTTTCATGATGATTCCACAATGTAATTGCATACTATGGTGCTCTACACCTATTTTCTGTCCTCTTTCTTCTCCTAATCCATACGTCCTCAAAGTAGCCTATTAATGGCTCCAGTTCAGGTGGAAAGATTCAAAGTGCCTCATCAGTAATTTCTTCAAATTTGGTAATTACCTCCTCTGGTGGACAAAAGGCAAGATCAGGAAGGTATTTGCACTTGAGGGCAAACTCTGGCTCTTGGGAGTATTTTACTGCTAATCCCTCAGTCTGAATTTTATGGTACATGCATTGACTGAAATGGAAGAAACATCCAGCTTGCCTGGCTTGTGGAAAAACTTTTTTGTAGGCATTGATAGTGGCCTGTTCAAAATCTGTCATAACAACCTCAGGTGACAGATTGGGATTTAGAGTTTTAAGTGCTGTTAGCATTCGTTCATATATAACTCTACTTTTCCCAGGTAGCAATGCATAAATTGCTGGCTGTACATTTCCAAATTGTTCACTATGTATCACATACATCTGTACCATCAGCATACCAATTGTTTGCACATTCTAGAAAAGTTAAGTTCTTTTGAGTGACAAAGATTAAAATATGCTCCGGGGCAGGTCCACTGTCAAACAAAAGAAAATTTGTTTCTGTTTCTCCTCCATCTACACTGTACATTTTAAATGACTAAAGGATCACTAGCTCATTAAGATCCTTTGGATTTGGAGGGGTACCATGCACCCTAACATGCTGTATTGTTCTTTTGATATTTCTATCAATTAGTTTCCCCATGTGGCTAATGAAACTTTGTCTTTGGCGTAAATCAATATTTCTGCTGTTGTATCCTGAGATGAGGAAGCTCTTTGCTTTGCCTCATTTAATGCCTCTGCCTTTTCAACATCATTAGGGTTTGGGGCATATGCATGCTCAGAGAATCTATGAATAATTGTGGGGTCCTCTTCGCTTTTCGTGTGCACATGGGAGTTACACCCCTTTGGCTTTCTCACAGCCCATTCACACTGCCATATGGCTTTTCCCTCATGACCCCTCTAATGCAATGTATAAATGTAGTTACCCTCATCCACAAGTTTCCTCCGATTGAGAACAGACTGGATGAAATGACAGACCATAGTGGATGAAATGGAGCACAAAGACAGCAGACAGCAAGTAAAGCACACAGCATGTGAATAAGTAACAGCAATGAATGCTGGGTACAGCTACAAAAGCTTTATACTCTACTGATTGGTAATTAGTGGGAGTGAAATGGGCAGGAATGAATTAGCATGGGAGTGAAATTGTATGGGAGTGAAATGGTGGGAGTGAAAATAGTGGGAGCAAAATGACGGGAGCGAAATATCGTATACCAAGAATGATATTACCAAAAAATAAACAAAGCTTTGGAAACAGTAAATTAAACATTTTAATTGTTTTCTTTCTTTTATTAAATCTCATTGCATACATGCAATAATCCATGACAGTGTGTGGGTTATGGTGGTATTTACCCACTTCTGGTGTCGGTTAGTTATTCAGTCTGCAGCCTCATGACCAAACCACACTGGCTGTGGATAAATACCAAAATAACCCACACTCTGTCATGAATTACTGCTTAAATATATCACACACAATTCCCTTTCATTTTAATTGAGGTGTTGTTGAGTTATTTCACAATGTGTCCTGATCTATAATGCTGCATGTCCCTAGCTACTACTGTATATCATAAAATATCATTTGCATGCTTCAGAGCAGCAAATGTCTAGACATGGCCTTAGTACCAGTGCTACCTTGGTCAGGTTCAAGGGTGATGTTCTTTGAGCAGTAGACAGTTGCCAACTAACTGGTACAATGTTCTTGTATCTGACCAAGGTCTTTTGTCTAGTGGACCTTGTTATTTTTATACAAATGTTGAGCACTCATGGAGTGTCTCCTAGTGTTTTGCACTAGTTTAGTAGTTAAAATAGGTAATGTTATTGCTAAGGTTCTTCTAGTAATAGATTGAGTATCCCAGGGTTCAATAATAGGACCTTTACTGTTTATTTCTAAATGCATTTCTTTCCTTCTGCCCCCTTAGTCAAACACTGGTATACACAGATGACCCTGTCACGTATTACAACTCCAACCATTTAACTGACAGTTCCCTCTCTCTGTGTGAGAATTACGACATCTCATCAATGGGTGCTAAATATTATACTATGGACAACTCAAAACTGATTAGCTGAAATGACCATCTGGCCATGACTAGCTCTCCCCATAAGCTACATTTCAAGTGCCAGCTGACCAACTTACACATCTAAAAATCAGTACACTTTTTTTAGTTTTCAAAAATGCTGACTCACCACCATCTTTCTTTTAAAACTGCCTGTGAATATCATTACACAACTCTAATGTCTCTTACAGTTTACCCTGCCACTCTCCCTCTAGCTCTTCCAGCATGTACAAATAAAACAGTGCCCCTTTCAGCAAGTCCCTATGTAAATTGGAAAAAAAGAAAAAAAAGATTTATCAGCATACTGGCACTGCTCACTAAGCCAGTGTTCACTGACAACCAACAGCAAAAACGTTGCTGGCCACCTGCCCAAGAAGCAACCACTTAGCACAAAAAAAAAAAACAAGCATTTGTCAATGCTGAATGTTTGCTTGCTGGCATTGGCATTGGTAGTGTAGAAGTTACAGAGCTGCATAATAGGAATGGCAGCGAAGTATTGAACTGAAGCCAACCCCATCACCACCCTGCAGAGAGTGACAGGCATTGGGGTGTGCCTTTGGGTTGTCAGGCATAACGATCACGCCATTTCACCACAACCTACCCTGGAGAAACTGACAAGTGTCATGGTGTGCCTTGGGGTCTGTGGCCATTATGCGTACCCCATTCCATCAGGAAATATGGTGAGATGGGTGCGGTATAGGAGAATGGGGTGAAGTTTGAGGCTGAAGAGTCCAAGACACACCTTGATGCCTCTCACTGGCTGCAGGGTGTGGGTGGGGGTGAAATGGTATGAGCATTACAGGCAAGAATCCAAAGTCACACCCCTGATGCCTGTCATTCTCTACAGAGTGGGGCATTATGGTCAGAAATCCTAACACCTCAGGCATTCGTTGGTATTTTCACTCCAAATTTTCAGCATGGTTTTTTTGTAACCCCCACCTCATGAACAGTGGCAATATCAATTTGTTAGCTGAAAACTGCTTTTGCACAGCAACTATGGCATTTGGCACCACAGGTGCAAAAACACATTCTGAACAGTATGTGAAAAATGACAGTGGTACTGTTCATGGGGAGGTGTAAAAAATGGCAATGTTGAAAATCTGCTGTGAAAATATTAAAAAAACTGATGAAGTCACGAGCGTGCATAGAAACTGTGCAATGCACACCCGTAATGTAACTAGTTAGGGAATTTTTTTACAGCAGATTGTTAACACAGGCATTTAGGGACCTCCGATCATGAACAGAGTCAGTGTGATTTTCTTTATCTGTCCCAAACAATGATTTCCCACAGCGACCATGCATTTCTGTGCTGAAAGTGTGAAAACACATTTCGGCCATGTTGTGGAAAATGACAGCTGTACTGTTCCTAAGGAGGTGTAGAAAAATGTCACTGGTGAAAATCTGGACTGAAAATATTATAAATTCATGAACTTACGAAGGTGCGTGGAAACTGTGCAATGTTCACTCGTAACAGTCATTTTATGGAGTTTTGTCACCAAATTTTCAACATAGTAATTTTAAGACCTCTGCTCATGACCAGTGTCACTGTGATTTTCTTAATCTGTCCCAAACATTGTTTTCCTTTACCGACTGTACCATTGTGTGCTACATGTTGGAAACACATTTTGGGCAAGATGTGAAAAATGGTAGCTGTACTGCTCATAAGGAAGTGCGTAAAATGGCACTGTTGAAAATCTGGTGTGCAAATATTACAATTTGCTAACTTGCCAAGGCACGAGGGAACTGCTAACGTAAGCCTCCTAAACAGCTCTTCTTTGGGGAATTTTTTCACCAAATTTTCAACATAGCCATTTTAACACCTATGCTCATGACCAGTATCACTGTGATTTTCTTAATGTGTCCTATACATTGATTTCACACACCGACTGCGCCATTGTGCGGTACATGGGCGGAAACACGTTATGGGTGAGATGTGAAAAATGACAGCTGTACTGCTCATAAGGATGTATGGTAAAATGGCAATGTTGAAAATGTGGAGTGAAAATATTGAAAATTCGCAAACTTACAAGCATGCGTAGGAACTCTGCACTGCACGCTCGTAAAACAGTCATTTTTAGGAATTTTTTCACCAAATTTTCAAGATAGCCATTTTAAGACCTCTGCTCATTAACAGTGTCACTGTGATTTTCTTAATGTGTCCCATACATTGATTTCACACACTAACTGTGCCATTGTGCGCTACATGGGCGGAAACATGTTTTGGGCTATATGTGAAAAATGACAGCTATACTGCTCATAAGGAGGTGTGGTAAAATGGCAATGTTGAAAATCTGGAGTGAAAATATTGAAAATTCACGAACTTACGAGAGTGCATAGGAACTGCGCAAAGCATGCTCGTAAAACAGTCATTTTTAGGAATTTTTCCACCAAAATTTCAAAATAGGCTTTTTGAGCGACCACCTTATGAACACTGGCAGTGTCACTTCATTAATCAGTCCCAAAAGGTGATTTCATGCAGTGACTACAAAATCACCCTTCGGGCCCAATTAACAGCATGACAGTGACAGCATTCATGAGAAGGAGTCCCAAAAACTCCATGTTGAAAATTTGTTGCAAAAATTCCAAAAAATGACCGAGATATGCAGCAAAGTTGAAAAAAACCCTAATACATTATATAGCTTACTGGCATTTCCTTAGTTTGCGGTCGGTTTTGAAGAGTGCAGACGTGTTCCTGGTCCACCAAAGATCTTTGCGCCAGATTCTGGAGGTAAGTATGGGGTGAGGGGGGTGTGGGGCGGCAGGGTGTGCAGTGGATGGGCTCAGGTGGGCTGGGAGAACGACGAGGGAACATTTTCTTTTTACAGTTTTTTTTTTTTTAGGAAGACAACGGGGATGTATGCCACGCTGGGGTGGGCTCCCCAGCGTGGCAGCTAGAAGGCCGTTTGGGGGCTGGAGCTGATGGGGATTGGGCACTCCCCACTGGCCATACAGACTTGTGCCATGCTGGGGTGGGTTCCTGCATGGCAGCTGTAAGGCTGTTGGGGGGCTGGAGCCAAGGGGATTAGGCACCCCGTCGTACTCATATATGGCCACACTGGGGTGGGCTCCCAGCGTGGCACCTGGAGGCATTTTTTGGGGGTGGTGGTGTGGAACTGATGGGGCATTGGGCACCCTCATCGGCTATACAGTATGTGCGTGGGGGGAGCGCGTGAGCACGCAATATGCGTGCATGTGTGTTGAGGGGGGGAGGTCTGCTCACTGAAGTGGAGCTCTCCCTTTCAACTGTATGCCACTGCATTTTCAACTGCTGTCATAGACAGCTGGAGCAGTGATTGGAGCACTGCGACTGTGCCTGCAAACACACTGACTGAATTTGAAGAGGCTGACACACCTCTGGAAAACTTGGATGATGGCACTATGTTTCTTGCACATGCATGCAAGCAAACATAAAAATACTCTCCTGATATTATCACATAAAGTACAGAACATTCTCTCTTTTGCCACCAACACTCTCTCTCTCTTTCTGTCTCTCTCTCATCGTTACTTACAAAAAAAAATGTCAAGACTCTCACTTTTTCTCCCCTCTCTCTCAGCCGTCACAAAACAGCTCTCACTCCTTCCTGGCCAAAGTTCACTTTTGCTTACAAGCACTCACAATTTAGAAATAAAACAATACAAGAGCTGCTTCTGAGAGAAGGAAAAAAAAAAAAAAACTTATCCATAACCTCTTGAGCTGGCTACAAAGGGGGACTGTTTCATCTACAGAGGAAGGATATTTATATGACATCATTAAATAAAACACAAAATCTGCAAATGTAACATTTTAATAACATTCTTTCATTTTTTAATGCTATTGTATAATCCCAATGATGTGCTCAAGGGTGTGGGTTGTGGAGAGATTTACCCATCTCTGGTGTAGTTAAAGTACACTAGGCATTTGCAAATCTCACCATATCCCACAGACTAGGTTTTCTGGCAGAGGCACTTAGCTTCATCTGAGCTCTTTTCTTCTAGGTTTGCTTGTAAGGACAGAGCAAGGAACAACATTTTCAGAGCAAGGAACAAGATGAAGGCTTCTTTTTGCTAGACAGAGTTACTGTTTATTATTATTTTCTTTTGTTCTCACAAAGTTTAATATTGCTTTTTGATTAGATTTTACTGCTGTAATTTTCTCTGATTCAAATTGCTGTTGCAGGATATACTTTCTGCTGCATTATTACACGGTGTACCTACAGGTTTGTTAATGTTGTGTGCTTATAGATTACTGCTGTAATCTCTGATTCAAATTGTTTTTGCAAGGTATATCTTCTGTTACTGCTTTATTTTTCTCTGTAGCAAAGTATGTTTTGCAGGGTACATCTTCTGTGAAATTGTTACAGGTGGTGTGTACAGGGTTTACAGTTTTATCTTTCATTAGGCTAAGCTTTCAGAGCTACTGCATATGTTGTTGGTTGATTGTTTCTGCTCTTGCTTCTTTGTTTCTTTTGTCCGTGGTTCTTTCTTTTCGGCAGGGGAACCAATAACCACCCTTGGGAGACTTCAGTACCCGGCTATGTACTGTTCAGAAGAGACTGAGGTGCAAAAGCATGGGGGAGGGAGTAGCCCTTTATGTCAATGAAAGTATCAAAGCTACAGAAATTCAGAATACACATAAGGAGCCAGAAGAACTGTGGGTCACCCTGGAAACAGGAAATGGGACAGCCGTACAAACTGGGGTCGTTTACAGGCCTCCAGACGAGGGGGAGGACATAGCACATTACTGTTAGAAGATATACAGAACATGACAGCTAAAGGGGAGGTTCTGATAATGGGAGATTTCAACATGACAGACACAAATTGGTCAATACCAGCAGGAACAACCATCAGAACTGGACACATAGTGGATTCCTGCAGGGGGAGGGCCTCAAACAATTGGTTCAGCAACCCACAAGAGACAGGACTATCCTAGATCTAGTACTGACTAATGGGGAACAGATCACAGATTTCCAGGTAGAAGGTCACCTGGGGGCCAGTGACCATCACATGGTATGGTTCAATTTGTCCACTAGAACTAAATCATCCCATTCCAAGGCAAATATATGGGACTTCAAAGGAGCTGACATTGATAAGATGGCCAACAGAGTTAAGCTAGCCCTGGCAAGAAGAAATACAGGTGAGGGGGTACAGGCAAAGTGGGCAAGCATTAAGGATGCAATACTTGAAGCAACATCCCATTGTGTTAGGGAGACAAGCAAGAGCAAAAGGAGGAAACCACTTTGGTTCTCAGAAATAAGAAGCAGAAAAGGTCAGAGCCAAAAGGTTGGCCTTCAGGAAGTATAAAGGAATGCAGCATGATGAAGATACAGAGGCATACCAAACTTCCCTAAGGGAACCAAGGAAGGCAGTAAGGCAGGCAAAGGCCCAAACTGAGGAAACACTAGCACGAACAGTAAAAGAAGGAGACAAGACTTTCTATTGATAAATCAGTGAAAGGAGAAAGTCCAGAGGGGGTACTGCTAAGATCAAAGGAGATACGGGGGAGTGTGTGGAGGATGACCAAGGAAAAGCATCTATTCTAAATAGATACTTCTGCTCAGTATTTACTGTGGAGAAGGTAGGGCAGGGCACACAGCTCAGTAACATGGACACGGGGGGAAGTGAGGTGTGCACAATTCCCCTCACAAATGAAAGGATCCTACAAGAGCTCACTAAGCTCAGGGTGGACAAGGCAATGGGACCAGATGGCATACATCCCAGGGTACTAAAGAAGCTATGGCTGGAGCTATCAGAGCCATTGATCAGAACTGTTTAGTGAATCTCTGAGCACTGGAGAGATCCTAGAAGACTGGAGGAGGGCTCATGTGACCCTGCTACAAAACAGTGGTAACAGGGAGGAGGCAGGGAACTACAGACCAGTCAGTCTTACCTCATTAAGGAAAGGATAGTGCAACAACTGGAATCCATAGAAGCACAGGATCCAAGACAAAATGGGTTTACAACAGGAAGGTCCTGTAAAATTAATTTCATAGATTTCTTTGACTGAGTAACCAGAGTGTTGGACCAAGGGGGTGCAGTGCAGTTGATGTTACATAGAAACATAGACTTTGACAACAGATAAGGACCGCTTGGCCCACCTAGTCTGCCCATTTCCCTACATACAGGATAAGCTGCAGATCCTAGTTAACCAACAGCCTATTTCTTCCTACCCCCCACACAAATTGCCTTATGTCTGTCCCATACATTCTTGAATTCTCCCACAGTTTTAGACCCCACAACCTCCTCAGGAAGGCTGTTCCATGCGTCCACCACCCTCTTTGTGAAAAAATACTTCCTCACATTGCCCCTGAATCACACCCCTCTATCACCAAATTGTGTCCCCTTGTTCTTGCTACCCTCTTGGACTTTGTTGATTCCCTTGAGGTATTTGAAAGTTTCTATCATGCCCCCCCTCCTTTCCTCAAGGATATACATATTGAGTTCCTTTAGTCTCTCCTCCTATGGCTTCTCTTGCCGACCCTGCACCATTTTTACGTGCCCTCCTCTGGACTGCCTCTATCCTGTCTATGTCCTTGTGGAGATGGGGTCCCCAGAACTGGACGCAGTACTCCAGATGGGGTCTCACCAACTGTCTGTACACAGGATAACAACTTCCTGTTTTCTGCTGGTGATGCCGCTCCCTATACATCCCAGTATTCCCCCAGCCCTCCCTACTGCCTTCTCACATTGCTTGCTAACCTTAAGGTCATCAGATATGATGACCCCCAGGTCCCTTTCCATTTGTGTTATTGTTACTACCTCCCACCCCCATTGTGTAATCTTCCCCCTGGGTTTTTGTTTCCCAGGTACATTATTCTGCACTTCTTTGCATTGAATCCAAGCTGCCATACTTCTGACCATTCCTGCAACCTTGCCAAGTCCCTTCTCATCCTTTCCATGCCTCCTTGTGTATCAACCCTGTTGCAGATCTTTGTGTCATCTGCAAAGAGGCATACTTTTCCTTCCAGTCTCTTTGCAATGTCACTTATAAAGACATTAAAAAGGCCTGACCCAGTACTGAACCCTGTGGTATCCCACTGGTAACCCCTCTTTCTTCAGAGTGGACTACATTTACAATTACCTTCTGTGTTCTGTTGTCCAGCCAATGTTTTACCCAGGCTACCACCTTGGGACCCACTCCCAGGCTGGTTAATCTATTAATCTTTTGTTTGGGACTGTGTCAAATGCTCTGCTAAAGTCTAAGTAGGCCATGTCCACAGCCCCTCCTTGGTCTACTACTTTGTCATTCAGTCAAAGAAATTGGTTAGATTCATCTGATATGACCTTCCCGCTGTGAACCCTTGCTGCCTTGGGTCCTGTGCCCCACTATCCTCTAGGTACTCAACAATTCTTTCCTTCAGAAGTGATTACATCACTTTCCGTACCACAGAGGTCAAACTGACAGGTCTGTAGTTTCCTGCCTTTGTCTTGGTCCCACTTTTGTGAAGGGAAATCGCATCCACCTTCCTCTAGTCCTCAGGTACCACACCATCCTCCCATGATTTGTTAAAACTGGTACTTAGTGGTTTCACTAGTTCTCCCCTTAATTCTTTTAGAATTTTGGGGTGAATTTCATCAGGCCCACCAACCAGTTTGCCACCCAGTTGACCTTGACTTCAGCAAAGCTTTTGAAACTGTTCCACATAGAAGATTGATTTAATAAGCTGGGAAGGCTCAGGGTGGTCAACTGGGTGGCAAAGTGGTTAGTGGGCAGAACACAAAGAGTGGTGGTAAATGGTATACAGTCAGAACAGATGCAAGTCACAAGTGGGGTAACTCGGGGATCAGTTCTGGGGTCAGTTATCTTCAATGTCTTCATCAGTGACACTGCAGATGGACTAGAGGGTAAGGTTTGTCTGTTTGCAGATGATACCAAGATCTGCAACAGAATAGATGATCCAGATGGGTGGGCAGAATGAGAAGAGATCTGGATAAACTGTCAAAATGGTCAGAAGAGTGGCAACTGGGGTTTAACACAAAGAAGTGCAAGATCATGCACATAGGGAAGAGAAACTCTGAAGCCACCAATAGGTTGGGAGGAGAGTTGCTGGCAATCACAAGGGAAAAAAAAGACTTGGGCATCATTATCACAGATGACCTGAAATCATCCAAGCAGACCATTAAAGCAGTAGGTAAGGCTAGGGGGATTTTGGGGTGTATTAGCAGGGGTATCACAAGTTGTAATAATGAGGTAATAATCTCTCTTGACAACACACTGGTTAGGCCCCATCTAGAGTACTGAGTGCAGTACTGGAGGTTGCACCTGCACAAGAACATTAACAAAATGGAGGCAGTCCAGAGAAGGGCAACCAAAATGGTGCATGGACTGCACCAGAAAACATACGAGGACAGATTAACAGAGCTCAGTATGTCTACCCAAGAACAAAGTAGGGAGAGAGAGGTGATATGATCAAAGTATTCAAACATCTTAAGCACATTAACAAGGTGAAAGAATCTAACATGTTTCAATATAAGAAAACTAGCAGGACTAGGTGACACAGCATGAGATTAGAGGGAGGCCGATTAAGGGGTAATGTGAGGAAGTTCTTTTTCACAGAAAGAGTGGTGTATGCATGGAATAGCCTACCTCAGGAAAGTGGTGGATATACATACACTGCAAGGCTTCAAACAGGCATGGGATAGGCACCAGGGAGCAATACAGATGAGTATGACTAGATAGGCTATTGACAGAGTAAAGGCTATGGTACATTCATGAGGTAGAAAAAAATGAGGAGACTGGATGGTCCTTGTAGTCCTTATCTGCTGTCAGCTTTTATGTTTCTATATTTCACCCTCTTATGCACTATTGCTTAAGTAAACCCTTAATAAATATAAAGAAAACTAAAGCTAGGCTTTTTAGGTCCAGATCAAGACTAAGGGCAGGATTCACAAAGCAGATGCGCTGGGTGCAAATGAGATGTACCGGAGCAAATGAGATGCACTGTCCCCAAACAGTGGAATTCGCAGAAGGATGAGCCACAAGATACATTGTGTGCATTCCCACTGTGAATACCACTGAAGTGCCATGGGGCAACCTGAGATGTTCCAGCACAACCAGGATGTGCAGAAGCAACCTGGACAACACAACACTGAATTTGGAGCAAGTTAGCAAGGCACACATGAGTAACAGGGGGAGACTGCAGTGGCACAAAGGATGCATGGGAACAGATCAGCAGGGACTGGCCAGAGTGCCAAAGGGCCGGAGAGTGGCCAAAGCAGGCAAGGTACACAGACAGAGCACACACAGTGACAGCTGGAAGCACCAGACACACACCCAATAAAGGGGCCCAGCAGGCACAGACGCCATGCACAGTGGTGCCTGGTAAAGTGGGCCACAGCAGCAGAGGTGCACTGTGCATTGTGGCAGAGGGTGCTGTACACATCCTGGTGCATGGGAACATAGCAGGGTGGACAAGAAAGCTGCCACACAGGTGCACACAGTGGGACAGGCACACATGGCACACATGGTGAAGGCCATGTCCTGTACAGGTGGAACATAGGCAATGTGGATCAGAAGAAAAGTGGGACAGCAATAGGGGACTAGTACAACAGAAGCAACCAGCATGCACCACTCACAGAATAGGGGCACTGTGAAAGGCAGCACAGTGAAATGCCCACCAACAGGCCAGAAGCAACAAGAAGGGAGCACAGTGAAGCGGGCATGAAAGGTGGACAGGGCACGTGGGTGTGTAGTACCACAGGTGCACAAGTGTGAATGGGAACAAAGGTACAGAGGAAACCAGCAAGCACAACAGAGCACATGCACAAGGTACAATGACTGACCACAGACAACATTAGCAATAAAAAACTCTAGTAAAATATGAAAGGTAACAAAAGAAATTATGTACAATATCAAACAACAGTAGTAACAGGAATAGTGTGGTATGGGAATCAGAACAGAAACATAGCAAACAGTATACAGGAAGTTGATGGTATGGTGGTGGGGGAAAGGGGGCAGCAACAGACAATGGGGAAGGTCATGGAGAGTGGGGGTAAAACAACAAAGGCTCTATGTACAGGTGTCCCAGTGTCATAATGTGCTGGATGGGCCACAGCATGGTCGCCACTCCTCTGTCCCCTGGTACTCACCACCCAGACAAGTAGTGTTATGGCCTGTAGAAGCTGCCCCTGCCACCTGTAGAGTAGCTTCATAGTCCTCCTGAGTGCTCTTCTGAGCTGCAATCATGCTAGCCTCCCAACTAGTCTTCTCCTCTGCTGCCATCACAGACCTGGCTGTACTCTTCATGGACCTACAGTGGGGACACAGACAACAGGTACTAAGTGCCATTGTCCACACCTGCACCCCCTAACACAATGTGAGTGTGCAGGAGGCAGCCACCACAACAATGGCTGTCAGCCACCCAGGCACACCACACGCCAGCAACAGGCTAGCACGTAGTGCCACACTGTGACCATGCAATGGTACTCAGACAGCACAAGGCCCACTTGTGCATGTAGAAGTAACTGCAGAGGGGCATGAAGCCATGTCCCACACAACATGTACAGGTGCCAGCAGGCTGCATGAGCATTCAGGCTCCATCCAGACACCAGTGGAGCACCACAGTATGCCCATGGTCCGCAGCAGATGTGCACATGGTGCACCGACACACAGGAGCCATGTGCACTGTGGCCCTAGCACATGCTGCCATGACCATACCCCATGTGTGTGCACAACATGCAGCACATAGACATGCACATGTGGCCAGCAATAGCTTGCAGTGGGCACTGCCCCCCATGAACACAGAGAGGATGCACAAGAAGAACACTCACCTGCATCCACATGACCTGATCCCTGGCCTCCACCACCAGCCCTAGTGAGCCTGGCCTCCACCGCCACCGTGGACCTCCACTTGTTTGCCAGCCCTGGAAGGGAAACACAAGCACAGAGTACCATGAGGTGATGGTAGATGTGTACCACCCCCCCGTATCCCACAGCAAGAACACTGGTGCCAGCATACAGTGATGGACCCACCCCCACAGTGCTCCAATGAAGGCACCCTGGTCAGTGTGCAGTAACATACATCACCCCAGCCAATGCCCACAATGGTTGTGTGCAGATTGACATGTGCCATGCCAATGGCTGAACCACAATGCTGCTACCACAATGCCCATGCACCCCCAATCATGCATCATGCCACACGCGGCTATGCATGGTGGTCATGTCTGCACTCCACATGCCATGGGGTATGGCATGCCACGTGTGTGTGCATATGTGTGTGTGTGTGTGTTTGTGTGTGTGGTGAGGTGAGCGTAGTTGCACCAATGCACACTGTCCCCCCCGAAACAAACCCCTGCCTATCTGTGTCGCTGTATGTTATTGTGACTTACCTGGGCTTGGCACTGCACCCCTGCATGCCCGATCATGGAGGCTCTGGAGCTTTTCTGGGTCACAGCACTGCAAATCCCCATACCAGTACCTGCATTGCTCCCCCTGTGCCCCACCCCGGTCCTGTGCACCAGGCACTCTGCCACCCTCACCCACATTGCTGAGCATGGCTCAGTGAGGTCCTCTGTGCCAAACTGTTAGCACTCCAAAGGCACAACCAGTGCCACAAGGTTCACCAGCTCAACCTCTCCCCAGTTCATGGCCCTGGGCCCTGCTGCCTGAGCATGTGGCATGTGCCATGGTTTTCATATGTGTCTCCTGAGCAGGTGTGCACTGATCAGGCTGCTGGTGTGCAATGGTCCATTCATGCCATATGCATGATAGGCCATCGTGCACCTGAATCACGGTCTTGTGGCATGGCAATGCACGATTGCCACTCATTGTGCATCACCATGCATGGGCAGCGTGCACTGCACAGGTGGCAGACCAGGGCCAGAGGTCACAACTGGGTTGCGCATGTGCATTCTGCACACATCTGCCATATTGTGAATGGCAAACAATGCCACTCACAGTGCACTGTGGCTGCACACACTACCATTGTTGTGCTGTGCACTGCAGGTGTGCATTGATGTTATGTCACATCGAAGTGCCATACATGCACTCAAATGAGTCATGCAGCAATGCACCAATGGCATATTGGGGCCTGGATGCGCTGCCATTTTTCATCATGCAATTGGAACCATCGGACAGTTTGCACTATGCCTGGCATGTCACTGAGTCTGCATTGCACATGTGAGGGGATGTGCCATGATACTTGCTCTACATTCAGGAAATGACCCCAAGTCAACTGCGCATGTGTGGAGAATACACCATAGGGGGATGCGCTCAACACGTCACTTGCGCATTGGTGATTAAGACAAGCTGGACCAATTATACAATTCACAGACAATGATCCCAGATCAGTTCATTGCCAAATTCAGGGGCATCTCACCTGTTTAGCATCTCATTACAGATACTCCCAATCTCCCAATCTCATTTGCATGCCCTAAGATATAAATGCTCCTGAAAGCACCTCCACACTTCTCAGGTGACCGACAGAAATTGCATCCTTGAAAGTAGGTCTGTTCATATTCTACCATTAACAGCTTGTCAGCACAATATGACAGTGGGGATTTGTGGGCATACAGGGTGCTGTGTCTCTGCAGCAGCCAGCCACTGTGTGCTGGCATACATCTACATTTGCCTGTACTGTGCTAATGCCTGCGTAGTGTCATCCACAGGAACCACAATGTCCAGACAGGATGGAGCTGCTGGATGGAGATGTCTGAATTTTACAGTGGATGAGGACAGGGCAGGGCACTGCTGGAGGCCTACCTCATAAGGCAGGACATCATGGCTGGCAGGGGTGGCAGCCACCAGAAGAATGATGAGGGCTGGGAGGTGGTGGCCAGGCATGTGAATGCCCATTGAATGTATAACAGAACACCACAGGAGTGCAGGAAGCACTTCAATGACAAGAAGAGGAGGGCCAAGGAGAAGATGGCCAGCATCAAGACCTCCCTGGGTGGGACAGTGGGTGGGCTGCAGACAGGTGTGTGCCTCATACCCAATGCAGAGTTTCTGGTGGCCAGAATGGGCTGGATGGCTGTGCTGGGAGTTCTGGGAAGGATCTTACTGACAGGTGGCAGTGCATCACAGTACTGTGATTATACATGTCCCAAAATCTGTGCCTTTCCATGTGTGCATGTGCTGTGGATGCCCTGACTAGCCTCATCATGAGACACTAGGCATCTATGTGTCAGTGTGCACTATTCATGTCACTGTATGCTCCAACCATCTACTGTGAGTTGCAGACACATGACATGCTTCCCCTGTGCAGCCCAGGGGTGGGGGTGGTCATCTGGAATGATATACCCACGGGTGGTACCCAGGGGGTTGGGCCACACACATGTCCATGAGCACCTGTACAGGCTTCAATGCATGCTGGCATTTGCCTGTGTGTGGAAGCATCGGTGACCCCATGGCTGGCAGTCCCCTGTATGGCATGTCAGCTGCACCTATGGCACATGTGCATGTCTCCCTGTACATGCTTGTCTGTATACACCAGTCACACATGTCAGTAACCATGTTTCATTTCTCTTTTACAGCTGCATCACATGCTGCCATGGCTGGTGGATCACATGATGACCTGATGTGGTAGAAGGCTGAGCCATCACCCTGGGCCACAACTGGGGCTGTGGCTGATGCCATGCCATGCCCTCTGAATGCCACAGCAACCCCAGATGCAATGCTGGTTGTTGCAGGGCCATTGAACTCCTCCACAACTAATGCCATGACTGGAGGCCATGACTGTTCATGGCCGGTCAGCATACTGGGTTTGGCAGATGATGACCCAGAGGACAGGGTGGACATTGCAGATGCCCTGCTGGTACTGGCATCTGGTACACAGTGGGTGTACGATGATGATGATGATCCAGACACCACACAGATCTGGGGGGACATGGCCAACAGCACATCAACTGAGGCACAGGTGCATGCACGGGTGGCACCATTCAGCCTCAGCAGTCCTGTAGCCCCAAGCACACCCACAGGGTTTGCACAACCACCTACAGTGGTGGGTGTTGAGGGCCCTGTGTCTGGTACTACTGTAGGGACAGGGACCACTGGCACTGTTCAGCAGGGTGCTGTGATGTAGCAGTGGGTGGCAGGGGACAATGATGTGGGCATCCCTGGACATGCAGTGGTTGCCTTCACCCAATCCCACTCCATACAGTGGCCTGATATACTGCATTCACCTACAGTGGATGCAGCACAGCAGGCCAGGACCCCACCTGCTCGTCGGTGCCATCCCCATGATGTATACCCTGCTGATGAGGTTGAGGGCTATGCACGCCTCCTGTGGGACACTGTGGAGGGGCAAACTTACCTCAGGGAGGAGCTCAGGGGTATTGGGATGCAGCTGGCCATGGAACATGAGTTGTTGGCTGTGTGGCATGCCCTGATGTTGGCAGTGGCTCATCTACTGTGGGTGGGCATGACTGCTGCTTTGGAGCATACTGCATTTGCTGCCAAGGCAGTGAGTGCAAACAGTATAGCTATGTGGCACTTGGGCTGCTAGCCACACCCACAAGAGTGCCTCATGCATCCCCTGGCCATGGAGTCAGGTGAACCCATTGCTGCTGATGTCATCACTACACATGGCCATCACCAACACCCTGGATCCAACCTGGATCTCGGGGGCATCACACCAGTGAGCACTCTTTCGCAGTCTCACTATGATACCCCTTCTGGGATGGTGGACACCCCCCCCCGCTGCCAGTGGTGCTGACTCAGCAACCACCAGGAATGGGCATGGCCGCCCACATGTCTGTGGTTGCATTGGTGACTCCCACTGATGCCTGGGTTGACAGCCCCCATGGCCCCCTGTTACCTGCACCCATAGCAACCATCTGGAAGCTTACAAGGCAGGGCTAGCTGGTTCATGAAAGGGCAGCAGTTTTACCTGAGCAAAGGGTCAATGCTGTGGGTTCAGGTGTGTGGTATGGATGGCAAAGGGCAAGGCAAGGCAAATTTGATATAAAAAGATGCCCATCCCAGAGGCACTGGGTGCCGTACACATTCAAATCACATACAAAAAAAAAAAACAGCAATATAATTAACCTGATAATAAATATACTAAACTATAACTCATTATTATACAGTTATATAAATAATTGAATCCACAAGTTTACACCTTTTTTGGGAAGAAGATGTTCTGAGTGTGTGGCTTAGTTTTACAAAATTACACTCTGGGAAAATGGAGATGTGTTTGGATGTGTGTCACAGTCCATGTGCATACACCATGGGAAAGAGAAAGGTATTATTGTTTCTCTGGAAAATTGTACTGCCTAGCAAGGAGTGTTCTGTAAGCGTACCTGTGTGCCATGACTGACCTTGGGGGTCCATTGATGCTTTGGTAGCATCTGTTTAATAAAGCCATACTGCAGCTTCTGGTGACATCACCTGGGTAATGGCAGCTTGAAACTTCATCTCCTTCCACCTTCCCGAATCAAACTCCATCCAGCACTTGAATACCAAGCTCAAAGCAGCAAAACATGATCGCTGAATTGCTGACATGTCGACGAGACACAAAAATAAGGAATCGGCAGTGAACACAGCTCAGAAAGGGAGTAAGCAAGCAACATTGAACTGGCAACCTCCCCCCACCTCGAGCACAATGGCAGTGGGGCCGAGTACCGGAGCAGAGCAACATCAGCCAAATATCAATCAGAAACCAGAATTTACAATTACATCTCAACAGCTACTGGACCAGTTACAAAAGATAGGAGACACCTTATCAAAAATAGAGTCTCTAGTAGCTGATAACTCCAGAGACATCAGGGCACTGGAAACCCAAACAGTAAGCCTTGAGGAGGTGGCGACGGATCACTCACATACCTTGAACCAGCACAACTCAGCCCTCCTGGACCTACATCAATGGGAGCAGGAACTCTACAACTGCATTGAGGATTTAGAAAATCGCAGCAGAAGATGTAACATCAGGTTGCATGGGTTGCCTGAAAAAATGGAATCGGGTATAACGACAGTGTTTATGGAGGGGCTATTAAAGGAAATCTTGCCCCTACCTTCCGATTTCCAGCTTAACCTGATTAGGGCTCATAGATTACTGGTGTTACCTCCAAAAGATCCCCTGGCCAGGCCAAGCTCCGTGGTCATGGCCTTTATGGATTTTAGAGTCAAGGAGCAAGTGTTACACGCTGCATGGAATAAAAGAGTTTTTTTTGGGGGGGGAGGGTCATTGGCTGTTCTTTGACCACAACTACACTCCTGCTACACTACAACGCAGAAGAACAGTGTTAACAGTTCAAAGAAAGCTTAGAGAAAAAGGCCTAAAGGCATTTTTGGAATATCCAGTGTGGCTTTTGGTGATAACCCCTGAAGATACAAAGAGATTTGAAGAGCTTAGGGATGCAACAGACTTTTTTGTCCAAATTGGGTATTAACACCGAAGATCTCACCCTGAAAAAGATTTGCAATCCATAGAATGGCACTGACCAGCATACTCCAGGAAGAGCCAGAGGAACAAGGCCAGAGCATTGTGGACAGGAGTACGGGAGACAGGAGATCGGGCCAAGAAGATATCAAGTACAAGCCATCCCGAAGATACAGGGAGCAACACAGGAGAGAGAGACCAGAACTCTACCCATTGACAGTATGTCTTGAGGATATTTTTTTCTTTACTGGATAGACTAAGTAACCATGGGACTTGGGCAATTGATACAATATTAGGAATTTAGAGTTTGGCTGGAGTAAAGGTAATTTTTGGCCACTCAGTAAATCCTTGGTCCAAAAAACCATCTGTGGGGACATGAAGGAGATACCAAGGGCTAATCTAGCTTAATGAAATATGTTTATTTGATAAAGGGAAGGGAGGGGTCCCCAGGATGGATAACAGCAAACCCTGGGAACCGTTAGATCATACTCACATGACCACCCTCTCCTTCTCTGGAGCATTTTTCGGTCAGAGAGGGGTACAATACACTTGTGATTCACATTGTCTCTCCTCACTGCTTGCTCCTTATTAAGGGGTGGGGTGAAGGAGTGGAACAAAGTTTTTTTTTTTTTTTTCACCTTGAGGTCACAAAACAGGGGAATTATTCTTATCCTCCCCAAAGTTTTAAAATTTAAAATTTTATAGTTCTCATTATTAGGTTTGGTTAACTGATTTAAAGTGAGATGTTATATTCAATGGTTAGCTGGATAATGTGTGGTTTTAACCTTGTTGTAAGATTTCTGTTTGTTTTTTGCACAGTACATTATTGGAGTTTCAGGGGAGCTCAACAAAGTTGGGATTTTGGGAATGGAGGGACTTAAAATAATTACATACAACATCAAGGGGATGCACTGCCCCATAAAGTGGGCCAGGCTGCTGCAAGAACTCAATAGATTAAAAGTGGATGTGGTGTTTTTACAAGAAACACATTTGGGGGAGGGGAGCACCAAAAACTGAAGAGGTCCTGGGTGGGGGAGGTCTTTGCCTCACATTAGATAGGTAACACCAAGATGTTCAAACTGACCCAGATCATGGCCCAACAGGGATTTGAACCAACTGGAGTAAACATTATAGAAGGAAATTTTAACACTGTGCAAGATCCAGGTCTGGGCCAGTCTGGTGGAGCACAACGGGTGAAGAAACCCAGATCAACTGTCACTGTCTTGAAAATTATGAGAGAATTCGGGCTACTACTCAAAATACTGGGGTTCGAGACTATAGTTTTTTCTCACCGAGACATCAGCAATACTCAAGACTGGACTTTTTCCTGCTGTCTACTGAGTGGGCCCACACAGTGGACAGCAGTAAAATTGAGATCACTAAGATTTCAGATCATGCACCAATGAGCATGTTTTTTACATTTTGACCCCCCCCCCATACAGGGAACAGCTTGGAAACTAAATGTCAGCCTTTAAACAGAGAAGATTTTAAAGAAATTATATCCAAGGAGACAAAATCTTTTCTCAGTTTAAATGAACAAGAATCCCCTTCCTCTCCAGTATTAAGGGGTACGTTGAAAGTGTATCTGTGGGGAAAAATTATTTCTTAAGCCTCATACCAAAAAAAGAAATCAATACAGCGTCAGGTACAACTTGAACAAGAGATAGAGGCCTTAGAAGCCCAACATAAACAGAGTCTGCTCGAGGACACAGAAACCAAACTGAAGGAGGCAAGGAAGGAATTAAGCAGCTTACTAGAAGTAAAATTGGAGGGGAGATTAAGGTATGCTAAGCAAACATATTATGAGCAGGGGAACAGGGCGGGCACCGTATTAGAGGCACAACTTAGAAAGGAGGTAGTAAACAGTACAGTGCTAAAATCGAGAGGCGATCCTAATACCACACTGGTATACAAACCAAAAGCGATAGCCCAAATTTTTGCAGCTTATTATGAAGCCCAATACAAATTAGAGAGAGGACCCCAACATGTGCAGGAGGTGGATACATATTTAAGGAAGGGTGTGTTACCTTCGGTCAGTACACTCGAAGCAGAAGCTCTAGAGGCCCCGATCTCCTCTGAGGAGTTGAAACAACAGGTTAAAACCCTAAAAAACCAAAAGGCACCAGGTTTAGACAGATCTCCATCTGAATTTTATAAGAACTTTCTCCCTGATCTTATGCCACCCTTATTAATGACTTTTAATTCAATATTGAAGGTGGGGGATACAGCCCCCCCCTTCCTGGAACTATGTACAGATAACAGTGTTGCCCAAGCCAGGCAAAGACCCCATAGACTGTAGTTCATATAGACCCATATCGCTGTTGAACACACACCTAAAGCTATTTACCGGAATCTTAGCTAATAGATTACAACTAATAATAGGGTCTATAATACAGCATAATCAAGCAGGCTTTATTAAAGATAGACTTATTCAAGATAATGTCAGAAGGTTCCTAAATACCATTTCCTCACAAAAAAATAAGAAACAATTTCAAATTGCAGTAGGAGTAGATGTGGAGAAAGCATTCTACTGCATCAATTGGTACATTCTACAACAAACACTATCCACATTTGGAATGGGAGATAAGTTTATCAGAGTAATTAAAGATCTTTATGCTAGACTGTAAGCAATGGTATGGGTAACTGGTTGTTTGTCTAGTAGATTTGGCTTGGGCAGAGGTACCAGGCAGGGCTGTCCCCTTTCCCCTCTTCTTTTTGCTCTATCACAAGATCCCCTAGCAGCCAAGATCAGGGAGCATGAGTCAATTAGGGGGATGGAGGTGGGAGGGACTGAACATAAAATTGCTCTATATGCGGATGACGCACTGCTTTTTTTGTCAGATCCTTCCAGATCTCTCCCCCCACTATTAGAGGTGTTGAAAGAATATCAAACACTGGCAGGTTACAAGATAAATCAGAGTAAATCTGAACCCTCCTTCTTAGTGGTGCCCCCCAACAGCTCTTTAAGGATGGCTTCCCTTTGACATGGGCAAAGGGAAATACAATTAGATATCTGTGAGTTCATATCTCAGTGGATGCCTCTTTGCTACATGCAAATACCTATAAAAAAATGTTGCAAGTGGTGAAACAAGATCTTGTGAGCCTGAAAATTCTTCCCTTTTCTACCTATGGTAAGGCCCAAGTGATTAAAATGAATGGATTACCCAGATTCCTTTTCTTATTTCAGACCCTCCCGATTTCAATCCCTGAAGACTACTGGAAAGAATTAAATGTTTCCATTAGAAGATTTGTTTGAAGGAGACCAGACCAAGAATCTCCTACAAGCTTTTGGTGGCATCCAGTGAAAAAGGTGGCATAGGCCTCCCAGATTTTAAAAGCTATTATCTGGTGGCACAGGGGCCATGGCTTTATTACTGGCTAAAACAAAGGGAAGAAACAGGATGGTACAGTATAGAAAAGGAGCTCTTGGAAGGATTACCTCTCTGTGCTTTACCCATGGTGAAGATCACAAGGTCACTTTGGTCCAAAATAAGTAACCCGTGGACTAAACACACTAGGGAAACACTAACAGAGATAAGGCATAGGCTTGGCTCACCTAGTGAGTTAGGCCCAATGTACTTGATTAGGTACCATGTTGATTTTATTCCTCCTAGTATTGATAACAGCTATGCTTATAGGGAACAAAAGGGTCTGGTGTGTTGTCTGCATTTCTTCACACAGGGTATATGCATGAGCTTCCAACAGTTCAGACAAATATTTAGTTTAAGAAAGGAAGATAATTTTCAATACCTCCAAGTCAGGAATTTTCTTTTGCAAAGTAACCATCAGGAGCTGATCCTGAGACCTGGCTCAGTTTTAGAGGACCTGTTCTTTTGGTGGGTTCAGTTGGCAGTCAAGTTAAAACCTATCTCCCAGCTATATGAGCTACTCGGTTTAATGTCTTTTGGATGAGACGTAAAACCAAGGTCCCTTCTGCCTGGATTAGTGGTAGTCCAGGTGGATGTTAAAGATCCCATGGCACTTATTGAAAAAGAGTAGGGGAATTTCCCCAGTGTCCTGGCCAAATTTCTCTCATTCACCAAAAATACCACCAACAGCTTAATCTGGTTCAAGATCAGTTGGCATTGATCTGTATCCCCTTCCCCCAGGTCGTGCCTGAAAATAGGCAGAATTTGTCTAGTGCACTTACCCGGTCAACAAAAACTAAATAAAATAAATAAATAATGGAACACACCCCTTTTCTGGAAGATACAATCAGGCTACAGTGGGAAAGAGAAGTGCAGATACCAATACCCCCTTCATGTGGGCCTTGAGATTAGGAAGGGGATGGGCTGTTACTTCACCCCCTTGTTGGAGAGAGTTTAATTGGAAAATAATCACAATATATTTATTGACTCCCACCTGATCTAAGCACTTTGATTCACAGAACACTGACAGATGTTGGAGGGAATGTGGAGGTAGAGGCTCCCACTGGCATGTCTTCTGAGAATGTCAGAAGTTAAAACCCTTTTGGCAGCAGGTACATGCCCAGATTAAATGCTCCTTTCAAACACTGGTGCTAGGAGCAGAGAAGCTGCTGGTGAATGCTGTGGGGAGACACAGATTATTTCATATTTTATGTACTGTGGCCCTGAAATGTATCACTCTGCAGTGGCTTTCTCCTGACCCAGCCATGCTCATGGCATGGTTAAGGAAAGTAGAAGAGGTAGAAAGTATGGAGAGGCTTACAGCCTGAATCCATCTGTGCTTGGATAAGTTCATGTCTATATGGTACCCTTGGTCACTAGGACCCCCAACATTGCCAGAACCCTAGAGAGTTAGAGGGCTGATTCAGAACTTGACTCCAGACATTAGGGATAAAAATATTTTATGAGTTAGATAAAATAAAGACACAAACTGCATGCATAAAGTTGGTAAAAGTGTTGTTTATTTACTAATTAATTTATTCATTGTTAATTGGATGATGGTTAGGAATCGAAGAGGAAAAGTTGGCAAAAAAGGGAAGACTGGGCCCCTTTGAAGGGGGAGGTCTTCTCTAAATGGGATAAAGCTGTACTGCTCCATGGTCCTCTGCTCCATCAGGGAGGAGGCAGTCTAAACAAAAGCAAAAAAGAAACAAAGAAATATGGATTTTAACATATGTCAACTAACCATTTATAGTTATTACATCCCAAGTTGTAATGTAAGAACTTGCCTGTATTATACATGGGGCTCTGCGGAGCCATGACACGTGTGTAACATGAGAATGTAAAAAAAAAAAGCCAAACTGCAAAATCCCAGCTGCTGGTTTAGGCATTCTATTTCTTGATTCTGGTGTGGAATTACGGGGGCCCCCCTCAGCAGTTAGATCTAGCATATGCCTAGCATTCTCTACCCTAGACCTGGTTGTAGTTACAAAGGTTCATGTTTTGTTCTTGTACCCCCACCTCCTTCCTCTAGATAATGAGTGTGGTATACATCCTAACGCCAAGGGTGGTACCAATCTTTATTTCTGCTGAAAGTTAATGGCATGCCATATATGGGTACATGGTCCTGATTTATGGGGAGTGGTCTACTTACCAAAAGTGGCATAGGGTTACAAAAAAATGGGGGCTCATTGAGAGGGATATGTTTTAGGTGAGAGACAAATGCTAAGGGTATGTCTAGGATCTTCCTGTCTGGTGGTGATGCACCCAAACAGAAGATTGTTGCCAGAAAAGCAAAGTATGTGCCAAGGAAAATGCCACTTGAGGACATTTTGCTGCCTGTGTTGCTTTGAAAGGAAGTGGAAAAGTGTGCTGGTTGTGTGTGTAAAATAGAAAAATGGACTGTGAAGTTGAACAATGATTGCCCTTGCCTTGCCATTAAAGCGCTTGAAAAACTGTTAAAAGTTGCAAATTTCCAAAGAAAAGTATTTGCAGACTTTAATTACAGTCTTTTCTAAGTGCCCGGAAAAGAACTGAGTCAAAATGCCTTAAAAATGCTTGCCCCACTGAAATTGCCAGCTGAGAAAAAAAAGTGACAGTTTGTGTTTTGAATTTGCCTTCTTGATGATTGCCATGCAGGAGTAAAGCTGAGTGAGTACATTTGCATGGCATCATGTGATTGGTCCAGTGATCCTAAGCCCTGTCCTTTTCTGAGTTGTAGAGCATTTGAGGAGGAGCAACCAGCAGTGTGCAAGAAGCGTGGTAGTTTGTGCAGCAGAAGTAGGAATCACTGACAGTAGAAGCATTTGTAAACCAGCAATTTTTCAAACTTTTCACAGTAAAACTGGGCTCAATATGTTTTCTGACCAAAAGTAGCAGCAATCACAGTGCTTTTGCAACAAATCTGCATGTCTGCCAGCCCGATCATTGGAATTGTTTATAAAACCAGCAGCAGGCCGTTCTTCATCAATTGAGGGAAACAGCTACTGCCTGGTAATTACCATGTGCTAAGGTAAATGGTCTGAGGTGCCAAAAGTCAGAAAACTGTAAGAACTTTAATGAGCAAATGCAGCAAAGTAACTGAGAGAGAGTTTTGTGAACTTTGAATTTGGACTGTGTGTGAAAGAACTGTTTTGAAGAGAGTGAGCTCTAAGGCAGAATGATCCATTAGGTCCAAAAGAAAAGAAGTGACAGTATAAATGTGCTGGATAGAGCAAAAGTAACCGTAAAGTTGTGCTTTGAGGAAATCAGTTAAAAATGCAAAAGATCCAACAACATTTCTAGCAATTTTGAATGGAGTGTAATGGAAAAGTTACAGCCATCATTTTGGGGTGCAGCCAGCAATGTAAACAGTGCAGCACCATTTTGGACAGGGTTTCAAATACAAACAAAGTGATTGTGCTAAATGTTGCGAAACAAAATGAAAAAGCCAGTCAGCCTGCTATCGAACTTTACCACTGTGTTAAAGCCAAATCTCAATGTGATTGCAAAAGTAGTAACTGGGGACTTATGTGTTTATTTATAGAAAATGGCACAGCAGAAACCTCATTACCCGATCCATGCCAGGGCATGGGTTACCCAGCAGGAAAGAGAATTAGCACATTTTGAACATCTGTATAATTGTGAGGCAGCACCATCAGATGTGGCTTTACTAACTTTTCCTGTTAATGAGTGTATTGTGTGTATGAAACCAGGGAGAGATGTTGTGCAAATTCCACACTGCACTGACTGTCAGAAGAAATTTGGAATGAGTGAGTCAGGTGGCACAATGGTAGCTAAAACAAAATACATCCATTTAAGTCCAACTTGAACTTTGGCAGGGGAGCCTGTCAGATCAGAGAAGCAGCAGGCTGGGTGCAGTCAGAGAGACCCCATTGAGTTGATCAAAGAGTTTTTGGAGAGTGTCTGTGTAGATTCTTTGTAAGGTCAGGAAGACATGGAATTTTCCACACCACAGAGGGTTGATTTGGACACTGCAGATGCAGATTCTGTAGATCCTTGGGTGGAAGGCCCTAGCCTTGTGGGAGAGTCAGAGGTAAAAGAAGCATTGTGTTGGGAGGCTAGTGCCTCCAAGAGCAGTGAAGACTGGACACTTTCGGGAGCTGGTGCAACTGCCAGTTCCTGGGCAGAAACTGTCGAAGAAGAAGAAGCTGCAATGGCTATGGTGGGACTCAGTGAGGTGCGATTAGCACTGACTTCAGTGGAGCCTCCCGAGACAGAAATGGAGAAGGGCTCTAGAGATGTGCCAACAAATGCAGAGGTGGACTGCTTTTACTCTACATTGTGTGTTCGTAGTTGGCTCACCCAGGAATGGCCACCCCCAAGCCGTGCCACTGGTTTGGAGTTGGTCAAAAGCAGCAAAGAAGAGAAGATTGTTCGCAGACATGCTATGGCCAAGTATGGACAGACTTACCCTTTCTTCTCTCACAAAATCTGGGAAGAAATTGAGGAAAACAGGCATGCCTGGTTGTGGGAGGAAGCTTGTGCTAACCTGCATCTGAAAGTGTTATACTGCCATGACAGCAACATGTCAATGTCGACCGACACTACAGTGATAACAGTGCCAGGTCACTGTAGTGTTGGCACTGGCCTCTGGTACTGATATCTGGGGGTCTTGCAAACCCTTCCATAATCAGCTCCAACTTGGAGTTGATTATATTATGTGGGGGGTGTGGTGAGCACAGCCCCCTGCATGGGAGGGTTCACAGGGCAAAGCCCCCCAATGAAAACATGGTAGGCATTGTCTATCTTTATGCCAACTGCAAATGTGGTCAACATAAAGTTTTCACTGTACCATGTTATGCCTGGGTTATAAACCACCAACTGACCCACATATAACCATAACCTCATAGAAACATAGACTTTGACGGCAGATAAAGACCGCTTGGCCCACCTAGTCTGCCCATTTCCCTACCTAGAAGAGTGGGTCTTAGGTAGCTTTGAACCTCTGAACAGGCGGACTGCAGCTTTGCATTTTGCTTAACCTTAAGCAGCTTTGGGGACTCCATGAAGCCAGACTGCTTGCTCATAGGTTGGGGGATCCTTTTAGAGGCAACCACATACATCAAAGCTGTCTGTGTGTCTTCAACTACTGTGGTTCGAAACACAGTTGCTGATCCACAGATGGTTTCAGATTTCCCTGCTTATTGACATGTCAAAATTATGCACAGAGTTGAGAGAAGACATCTCAGCTTATCTCACTGTACATAGTGAGTTGGACGTGCTTAGAAATATAGTTAACTAAAGATGTTTGGATTCAATTAAGGTGATCTGTCACTAGTATATTGAACTGAGACAGTCAACTATAAAGCAATCCGCAAGAGGACTGCTTTATGGGCTTTCATGCCAAAAGGGTAATGGCTACTGATAAATCAGTGGTTGACCTACCTAATAAGCTTTATTATAGACTTCCATGAGGTATCCTCCTCACTAATGGGTTCCACAAACCAAACATTTGTCTATTCTAACCCTGGAAGTATTTTTTTTTTCATGGAAAGACTGTTTGACAGGGTGTTAACCCTGTCCTTGTGCTTCAGATTTGTGGTAAGTACACTTCAATTAAATCTGTTGGTGATCCATCTTTCATTGCAATCTTAATGAATCCAAGTGTACACACTTTTGTCTATACCACTGTTCCTTGCTACTCACTTTAGGAAGAGCACTATGTTTAATAGTAGTATGCCATATCTTGTTTTATGTTCCCTGAATGCTTAGTTTAATCTCTGCTAGACTGAAGACAGCCTAGTCAAGGACGAGCCATATCCTGCAACTGAGATAATAACTAATTGGAGAATGTTCACAGCAGAAGAGAAGTTACTGCATTCTGTAATGAATCTTAAGGTTTCATGGTATTAGCATCACTAACTATTATGGTGTGTTTGATTTTAAGCTGTTTTGATAACAGCAATTAGTGTTGGCTGGGATGCATAAGTTAAGTCATTCTTTTAGATTGATTGCATCACTTGGCTTTGTTCACTTGAGCTAATTAGTTCTGGATTAGAAGAATCTTATTTTGCTCATTCAAGGTTTGCCTTCATCTGTGATGTAGGGTTGAAGAATATGCTTTTGTGCCAAATTGAGCATATGCTGTATGTAATTGTCACTGTTACCACTTATCAGAGTCTCTACATGTTTTTTTTTCTGAAGGCACACTACTTTTTTTATGTTGTTTGTAATGAAGAAAAGCTGCTCTTAAAATGGGCGACACCTTTGGCTTGTCACCAAGGACATTTTTCAGTCTGCAGTGTTGGCACATTGCCTGCAAATTTTCTATCATTCAGATGAGTGGTTAGTATAAGGTTGAAATATGTGGACTGGTGTCATTGGTCTTGATCCAAGTTAATCATAGTTTGTCGAAAAAAAAGGAAACAAAAGCTTGCAAATGTTTTACCTGTTTTTATCCCCCTTTCAAATATGGCCCTCCATCTGCCGTCATGGAAATCGTGATGGTTCAGCAATTTTATTTTTGCTGCCTCAGCCAGCAGCTAGACAGTGTTCTTTTATCTGTATGACCTCTCATTCAGTGTTGTGTTCGAGGCCACTGCAGCTGCATCTGGGTTTGGTCCCAGGAAACATCGCTTGCACAGTGTGTGACCTTTGGCAAGTCACTTGACCTCCCTGTGCTTTTGAACTGTACCTGTTTTTCCAGCTCAGAATTAATGTAGCTCTCTATTTAAATCAGTATTTCTTATCCGAATATAACTTTAATGGGGTGTGCACATCAAAAGTACTTTTGTTAAAAATTACTTTTTTTTTCCAGTCCTCCTCATCTGTATGTGATGTTAGGACTGCAATTGTTTTCCCTGGGCTTGCAGCCATGGAGCTGCTTGCTGTCTACAAACCCACCTACTCCTACATACATCTTTCTTTATGGAAGCTCTCATGGCTTCATTGTCCTTGTCCTGTATCACTTATCTCTATGAATTGTACAGCGATCGGGGGCTGATCACCCCCAGCATTTGTAATAAGCTGTTTACTTTAACTTCAAAAAGCTAGTTACACAATTTACACTGCCACAAAAAGTAGTATAACTGTTTTGGGAGATTTTACCATTTATCATTTTTACAAGCCTATATGTAACACGTTTGTAACAATTTCGTACACACAAAATACAAGTATTATAATGTGTTATTTATCAGAATGATGTGTGTGTTAATGACATAGTTCTGATGTCAGATTCAGAGAATTAGGGATGCCTAATTGTCTGCCTTTAAGTCTAATTTAATTTCATCTTCAGGAATCCAGTGGAGTGTAATCATAGCTACAATAACATGTCCTACCCACATGGGTAGTCAAAGGCATACATCTGTATTATGTTATAAGTATCAACATTTGGAAAACCAATGCTAACCTTCCACAAGAAGAACACACTGAGGAAAAGGGATGTGTTTTATTTTTTCTCCTTTACAGTGATAAGGCAATCCTTCACAAGCAACCATCGGTAATGTATAATAATACTTTAACCAGTGGCCCAATTTCATTATAATGTTATTATAGTTTGAATCATAGTAGGATACTGTATTGCCCTTATTTATTTATTTTTTTATTTTACAAGTTGGGTCAAACCAATCTGTATTTGTTCAGCATACAATCTTCCAGGTGATGACTGATTGGCACAGAAAGATTGCCAAAATATTTGTTGATAAATATCCATACCTCTTTTAGGAATAAAGTATTCTCTAACATTTATGCAAACACCTGTTTCAAGTAAATTTTGTCATATTTCTTGTTGTATGGTCAGGCATCTGCTCCAGCCTTGGTCATACAGTATCCTATCATATCTGAACTGCCTCTTTCACAAAAGAAGGAGCTCAGGGTGGGGGGGGGCAAAGGCATGAATTGTATATATGCCCACCCCATTAACTGATCATTTACATTAACACCTGTTTTAACATCTGGTGTGCCCATAAGGGGCAGGGAATTTTTGGAACTGTTAATGACAAAGTTAACTACTAACACATAATTACATGCCTATTTGTTTAACAAATAACAGTCTAGAATGGTGTCAGCTGTATATGTACTATTTAATACAGGATGTACTCACTAATAGAATGCTTTTACAGTCCATCAGTGATGGATTTGTATAATGCTGCAGCTGCTACCATTCTTAGTGTGATTCACCATGTCTGTGACATTTCCACAGATATGATATACCATAAGCCAAGCCTTCTGAACTATATAAAGAGCTCGGGGGACTGAACCATGCCACTTTACAGTGTGCCCACTGTGGTTGCAAATAAATAAATGTCCTTCTGGACCTGACTGAGCTACAGCTAGCAGATTTAGAAATGTGGGAGGTTAACCCACTGTCCCTCTACTAACAGCACGCAAAAAGAATAATGTGTGTTTGCTAATAACCCATTTGTTGGTTGCAAGTTTAAATATATATATACATATATATATATATATATACACACACATATATAACTGTAACATTATAAACCAGCTGAGCCTCTCTGCCTTCCCAGTGTGGTCTAGCACAACCATACACAATCTATTTGCAAGTGGCTGCATGCCAACAACCAGAACCAGCCAGGTGCAAGAGCCATGACACTCTACTAGCAATCAATTGATCTGGGGGGGGGGACTTTGTACATTCCCATATTCTTTTACATATCCTTTTTGTCTTTTTAGCTTCTGTAAAAGACAGTATTATTTCAACAGTCATTCCTAGATTCTGACTACCAACTTCATTTTAAATATGATCAATGTTTAAAATGTATTCTCTGAAATATGCTTATTATAACTATTGTTTCATTGTGGCAATGTTTGTGTCTTATGCTGTTATGTTTTCACATATTGTTGTGGCTTATCAAGTATAAGATCAAGAAACTGCTCCACATCCGTAGATATTTTGGGGTATTAAGCTCATCTGGGTGACATCTGTCAGACCCAAATGGGGGTGGGGTACTAAGTACCAACCACTTACTAGACAAATTAGTTGTTTTCACAAGCTGAAATGTCCCAACAATAGCCTCATGAATGATTATTTCTTTCTTATAGGTTATGTGCCACCATCAACTCTCCTAAACAATAGGGATCAGCATTACTGTTCCATCCAAATTAATTACAACATGATAGCCATACACACCTAACACCATAGTGATGGCCCCCAACCAATCTCACAGAATAAATGGCAGATTGCTAGAAATCAACAACAAATCCCTAAGGCCCACCTAACTAATGGCACACTCCAAGGTAGGCCCTACACCAGAAGGTCACCGACTGGCATCCTGTCTATATATTTATTTTTTTATTGAAATCTAGGATTACAAATACCTTTGAGCAGAAACTGCTCATTTACAAAGGTTCCACATCAAAGGAATGGGGGTATACATACATACAAAGGTCAACATAATAATACATAGTTACATAATAAAAAGAAGTAAGAGACTGAGGTTTAGAAAATTCCAGTAATTCAAAATGAACCAAATGTTAGGTAGCATGACATACCAGCCAAGGGCAATCTTGGAAATAAGCACTGCAGGTAAGATGGAAAGGGGTATGCAGGCAGGAAGGCCATTGTCGGAGGATAGAGGGTGAGGGTAAGAGCTCTAAATGGGAGGGAGAGGAGGGATAAAAGTCAGGAAATGCCCAGGGGGAGGAAAGGGAGATGGGATTATATGCCAGGCCCAAGCACAACACACAGGTTTCTACACCTGTACTGTACTCATACATCCATAGTATTGCACACCTCATTCCATTGCTAGCACTGCCATGTTTCCAACTATTGTTACCCCAACAGAGAAAAATCATACCCAATGTTCCAAGCATAAACCAATACCAACTAGTGGTCTGATTGCTTCATCACTCCCAGGAACCCTTGTAAATAATGTGTAAATACACACTTAATATGGCAAAATGTAGATTCTGCTTCAATACAAACCCTTCTAGGTTCCATAGAATCATGTTACCATACCCCTTTGCAATAGAACTGATACATACTCAAGACCCAGTATCGGAGCACCACACTACTGACTACCTAGGAGTATTTCACTCTAGACAATAGACTTATTAGATAGGATCTTCTCGAATCTCACTGGCACAACAGGCACTGTTGTATACCCCAGTGTTACATGGTGTAAATGGGGTATATACCAAACAGCAACACATATGCAGGGAAACTATGATTTTGTCAACTCCTGTAGAGGCCAACTACTGCATAGGACTACTTTCACTGTCACCCTGACTATGTAATTCATTTGCATTACAAGTTTTTATTTGCTTTGAAAAGTAGATATTCAAAACAATGTTTTAAAGCTCGATAGTAGTTTATATCTTGTTTTAACTCACCCACTATTAACCCTTTGATGTCTGAGGCATACTTTTAACCAGCGTCTGGCACAGCTGCAGTTCTTTTGTTGATACATTAAGACATACCATTGCTACACCTAACCATCTTCTTTTTGTTGTGTTGCCCTTTGAGCAAGGCAATAAGGAGGAGACTCTTATGCCAGGGTTATATACCACCAACTGACCCACATGTAGTCGTAACCTTATACACCTACAAGTATTAGTGCCTTATCATAGTCTCATAATGTTTTACCTATATGATATGTTTCTGCCATATATATTGTTTCTAGTTTCCACATATATTCTGCTATTTTTCACAATACTATAACATGCTGTATGCTTTTCTGATGACATTGCAAGTATTACCAGACTCACTGTCTCCAGTGAGAGTGATAACACTTTTTTCATTTATTGCTGACTATGAATTTCCTTTGTTCTACGATTTATGCCATCTATGCATGCTTGCTTCCTGAGGTATCACCTAGATATTACACTCTGCATATTATAACCAACTGTACTTGTCTGCCTTATCCAAATGTTGCATTCTTATCAGTCATATATAATTGCTTGCACACACCAGCTCCTTGAGGAGAAAGAGACCATACTTGAGGAATGGTGGGAAATCGACTCCCTTATGATTTCTTTGTCACATGTCTGATGTGAGTATTTGTAATAAAACTGTTCTTTATTACATTCTGCTTGTAGTATATTCTTTGGATAGCCAATCCAACATACAAGAATCTGATGGTAAGCTGGACTTACTGCAACAACTATCGTTCAACAGCAATTTTGTCGACAAGTGGTCATAGATCCTCTGAAAGTAAACAAATTCATCAGAGTAAAAGTGTGTAATGAAAGACTTCAGTTCTGGAAGTGTGGCAGGACTTTGTTAATTGATGCAGTGAGAGTTGTGGACAAGTCTGGCCAAGTGACATTTTACAATGTTCCTATATTTCATCCAGATGGGGAAACAGTCTATGCCCCACATCCTGAGTGGTACTACTCCTGAATGTTGCCACTTACCAATCATTGTGCCCACTTGCCAGGAAAATGCAGCAATGCCAGCCTAGCAATCTGCCACCAAAGAGGCAGCAACCCAGGTGCTTTTCTTCTGGTGTTCCAGGTTCGGCTCCAACAGCATCCAGGTTTGTCAGCCCAGAAGTAGGGGAAGATTTCCAATAGAAGTCGTGGAAGCAACTGATCCAAAGATTTTGTCTGTCCAGCAGCTGAAGATCATCAGGCCACAGGTTCAGAGAGATGATGTTGACATCCATTTGTTACCTAGAAACTGGTAAGGTACTTGTTGCATTTTAATTTGACATTTCTACCTAAAAGTGAGAATGTCCTTGGAACTTTAATCACCTATAGACTTTCTCGAACTGGACTGCAGTGCTAGCAGGTTATGTGCCTGTCCAAGATCTGTGTTTCAGCAGGCTTTGGTATAGGATAGACTATATTTGTAGTGCCTTGGCACTCTGGACCTCTCCCTAGAATATAGGACTCAAATGGGTTTCCCTCTCCCAAAATGTTTTGCAAAAGTTTTTATATTTTCTATTTTTGTACTTTTATAGAAAAATTCTTTTAAAATGCTTTTTGGGATTGTGCAGTATCCACAGTGGGAGGGGTTTGGTCACTGTTTTGGTTTTACAGGTTGTGTTGTTTGCAAAACATGTTTTGTGATGTTTTCTTTTGCAGGTGTTCCTGAAAGAAGACAAGAAGACCAGAAGAGGATTTTTGGGACTCATCTGAGTCCTCTTCTATAGAGTTTCTAGGTTTTATGTAACTGTGGGGTACAATGTTTAACCATTTTTCTACTTTGCAGGTGTAAAGTGTTTTTGTAGTTCTTAAATTTTTAGGAAATGTAATGCAATTCATGTTTTTAAAGTGAGCTACAGTGCTTTTGGTGTAAAATGGTTTTGTGTTTTGATACCTACTAGCTGTGGTTTATCTGTGGACTGCCTGGTATGGTCCTTAGATGGTTCTGATCATTCCTCAAGGGTAGGACCCAAAGAGTGGTGTCTGGAATTTATTCCTCAGCCCCTCTCTCCCTACCCTGGTGGTACCACAGGGCTCCATTTCATCACCCATGTTGTTTTCCTTGTGCATGCTGCCATTGGGAGATACCATTAGGTGGTACAGCTTGAGTTTTCAGTGCTATGCAGATGATACTCAGCTGTACATATCCTTTGCACCCAAGCAGGATGGGATCTTCTCGGTCTTTAATAACTGCCTTTCTGAGATCCAGGACTGGATGAGTGCCAGCTGGCTGTGGTTGAACCCTGCTAAAACTGAGGTGTTGGTTGTGGACCCAGTTCATCGGGAGGTGGGTTTGTTGGCTGGACAACCATTTGGGCTTTGGCTCAGGGGTGTTCAGTTGACTGTCTCAGATCAGGTATGGAACCTGGGCATTATTTTTGATTATGACCTGATCCTTAAATCTCAGTTGTCAGCCATTGGCAGGATCTCATTTTACCATCTGTGGAATATCACCCAGATAAAACACCTGGTTCTTCCTGATGACCTTCCAACATTGGTCCACACCATCATGATTTCCTGCCTTGACTACTGCAATGCCCTTTATCTAGGGCTACCAGGGGTTGACATGCCCCATTTACAGCTGGTGCAAAATGAGGCAGCCAGGCTGTTGACTGACACCTCCAGGGCCAGTCATATTATGTATGTGCTCCGTGGACTGCACTGGTTGCCAGTATAGTGGTGGATCACCTTCAGGGCTGGGTTACTGACTATAAAGCTCTACTCAAGCAGGGATCCCATTATTTGCAAGATCTCTTTCACCCTTACTGCCCCCCACCCACTCTGCTCCACTGACAAGGGATTGCTAGAGATTCCCATGGTTCGATTAAAAACATCTGGGGCTTGTTCTTATGTGTTTGAAGCCCTACCCTGTGGAATTCTCTACCTCAACAGGTACGAGAGTGCCTGACTGTCCACAGCTTTAAAACAGCACTGAAAACATATTTATTTAGCCTGGTGTATCTAGATTCTTTTTAGTATGGATCTGATATTTATTGAGCTACAGTTTGTATGACTTTGTTGATGTAGAAATCTTGATTTAGTAGTTGCCGTATTGGTCCTTGCAAGAATAGATCCAGAAGCAAATGATTTGATACCTTTTAATGGACCAACATAGATGTAACAACAAGAACAAAGTGCTCTAGCTTTCGGACCAACCAGTCCTTCTTCAGAAGCTGAAGAAGGACTGGTTGGTCCGAAAGCTAGAGCACTTTTGTTCTTGTTGTTACATCTATGTTGGTCCATTAAAAGGTATCAAATCATTTGCTTCTGGATCTGATTTTGTTGATGTATTGATTTACTGTGATCTGATTTTAATTATTGATATGTTTGTGTGATAAACTATGTACAAGCACCTTGATCTTTGGAAAAGCACTTTTTATAAATAAAGTATGATATGATATGATATGATATGATATGATATGATATGATATGGTAGCATAGATCAGATAGTTTTTCCTAGAGAGCTATTGGGGTAGACAGACAGGGGATCATGATCTGCAGTAGGGGTTCTCAGTGCTGATCAATTAGGACATGCTTCAGGCTGTTTCTTGGAGCCACTGAGAATCCATAGATAGTACAGTAATAGGATAGGAGCTAAAGTTTCTTTTGCGAGCCTCTATTATTTAGTGCTACCTGCCTGTGCCTTGCACGTAGTAGGGGAGGACCTAATCAACCCTTTCCATAGGGGGCACAGAGAAAGGATGGCCAGGTACTAGGCTGTAATCTGGCTGCAGACAGCCAGTTGTCTGGTTGTGGTGAGTGTAACCACCAAGTCCCCTGGGGTTACTAGACTCCTATCAGTGTTAGTGTGAGGCAGGTAGACACGGCAACTGGAAAGCAGTTCATGTAGGGACTGTTTACACATCGTTTACTCAGCTAGACTGAGGGAAGAATGATTATGTCATTTAGAACTCTCACAGCAGCATAACCCTTTTCTGGTACAGCTGCTCTGGGGATGTTTTAGAATGTTCAGTTAGTCTGAGTGTGATAGTGAGTGTGGCAGGATCTCTGCAAGTGGGCTCTGAGACTAGGGCCCTGGATTTCTCACCCTAGTTTGGATTACAACTCCCAGTGAAGTGATTGACATCTTTCTTCAGCAGGATTTCCTGATTTTTATTCCAGGAGAAGTAAAAGGAGAAGCTAGTCAGTGGATCCAAGGGGCAGTCCCCTGAAGGTCCTTGTTGTGTTCATAGCTGCCTTTGAAAAATATGTCATGAGAGACTGATTCTGACAAGCTACCAAGGGAAAAGATGATTTCTAGTTGTTCTCCATGCCTAGAGGAAGGAGCAACTCTCCTGTGAGTATTGTTCTGGGAGACAAGTTTTCCATTTAGGGGGTTTTGTTCTGGGATTGTGTGCCCATAGATATGGCTAGATCACACCCGTCAGTGCCTCTTTTTCACCCAAATGTGTGAAGTACAGCAAAAGTGGAGTCTTTAGCATTTCAGTGGGGAATGGAGGCTTCTGTGGTGTAACCCTGAAGGAATGGCAGAGACTGTCGGTTGGGGCAAAGGGTGGGAGGAATGTCATCTGGAAGATTGCTAGGCAGGGCTAACTGGTTCATGGAAGGTCACCAGTTTTACCTGAGCAAAGGATCAATGCTGTGGGTTCAAGTGTGTGGTAAGGATCCAGAAATATACACCTTTTCTGGAAGAAGATGTTCTGAGTGTGTGGCTTAATTTCACAAAATTACACTCTGGGAAAATGGAGATGTGTTCGGGAGTGTGGCACAGTCCACGTGCATACAACTTAAGAAAGGGAAAGGAATTGTTGTTTCTGTGGAAAATTGTACTGCCTAGCAAGGAGAGTTCTGCAAGTGTACCTGTGTGCCATGACTGACTTTTGGGGGTCTATTGATGCTTTGGTAACATCTGTTGAATAAAGTCATACTGCAAAATCCTAGCTGCTGATTTGGACATTTAATTCCTTGATTCTGGTGTGGAATTACTGGGGTCCCCTCAGCAGATAGATATAGCATACACCTAACATCCTCTACCCTGGACCTGGTTGTAGTTACAGAGGTTCATGTTTTGTTCTTGTACCCCCCCAGATAATGAGCCTGGTATACATCCCAACACCAAGGGTGGTACCCATCTTTATTTCTGCTAAAAGATAATGGTATGCCATATGTGGGTACATGGTTCTGTTTTATAGGGGGGTGTCCAACTTACCAAAAGTGGTATGGGGGTTACACACACATCACTGTAACAGCACATTTGACACTGTGGCTGTTGAACACGTTATTGTCAATGTAATGGAGTCAATGTGGGGGGTCATTATGCAAACAGTATTTGACTTTATCATGCCTGGATATGCTCTTCTTTTGCTTGACAATTAAAGAGGGATTAGGATAGCTATGTTCATTACCAGTAGCCTCCAGTCATGGATAGTTCATGCCTCCTCCATTTCCTCCTCACATGAGTATTTCAGCTTGGTGTTCATGAAAGAAAGGGATGGTCCAATACCGAAGGTGAACGGGTAGGGGGGCCAAAGATAACAAATGGGATAATTCAAGAGGATAGAGTTCTGAAGGGCTTTAAAGCCTTGTAACTGGACAAGGCACCAGGACCAGACAGTGTACACCCAAGGGTCCTGAAGGAACTGGCAGAGGTTTTGGCAGCCCCTCTGATAGACCTGTCCAACACCTCCTTTGAGATGGAGAATGTACCCAGGGACTGGAGGATGGCTCATGTGGTGCCCCTTCACAAGAGTGGACCCAAAGACTAGCCTGGCAAGTACAGACTGATGAGCTTCAGTTCCATAGTGGTAAGTTGACAGAGACTGTTCTGAAGGAGAGATTGAGTGCTGGGCCCTGTTTTGTTCAATGTCTTAATTGGAGACATTGCAGAGGGGGTGAAAAGTTAGATCAACCTCTTTGCAGATGACACTAAGATTTGTGCAAAAGTGGACAATGAGGAAGGGAGGCAGGCACTCAGAGAGGACATGAAGGTATCAGCACAGTGTAGGAGGGTGGCAGCAGGGTCAAACAGGATGCTGGGGTGCACTGCCAGAGGGATCACCTCTAGAAAGGAGGAGGACATCCTGCCATTGTATAGATCACTGGTGAGGCCACACTTTGAGTAGTGTGTACAGTACTGGTGCCCATACCTCAAAAAGGACAGAAGATTAATGAAGGAGGTGCAGCATAGAGCTGCAAAAATGATCATGGGACTTGGGGAGATACTGTAACAGGAAAGGTTGAAGGAGCTCAACATGTACTCACTGGAAGAGTAAAGGGAACAAGGGGGCATGATAGAGACCTTTAAGTACTTGAAAGGCATAAACAAAGTCAGGAAGGGAGGAAGGGAGGATTGTTCTTCTTAAAGGGGGGACAGGTAACTAGAGGGCACAGTCTAAAGTTGGAAGGGGGAAGTTTTAGGAAGGAGATGAGGAGACACTATTTCACAGAGAGAGTAGTGGTGGAGGGTTGGAACGCACTGCCAGAGGAATTAATTGCTCAAAGGACAGTGGATAGCTTAAAGCAGGGTTGAGATCGAGTCAAGAGCAGGCTTAATACAAACAAGATCACAAAGGCGAGAAGGACCAGAAAAGAGGAGGAAGGGAGGGGTTGGGGTGAGGCAATTGTAGTGATACGAAACTAAGAGCTGCACAATCAGGCAGACTTGATAGACCTGTGGCCCTTTTTCTGCCATCAATTTTGTATGTTTTTATGTTCCCTACAACCTGCCAACACCCACTTTTAGAGCTCCTAGGACCATCTGGACTTGTCCCCCTGGCTAAGCACCCCCTTCTGGCCCATGGCATCCTGGTATAACTTGTGATGGAGCCCTCCCTGTCCCTCTTCCCCATTTTGTCCTCACTCCCTCATACTGTCTCCCCCCTCAATTCCCATCTCAAGATCTCTGTCTCCAGCATAAGCTGTCTGAACATCCTGCACACTGGACACACCTCCCACCTTCTATCAGGTTCCCAGAAACTGTGTTACCCCATATCTATTGCAGCTCACAACCCTCCTGCCTCCCTGTGCCCCCAACCACAGTCATCCCTACCTCTCCACTCTTCCACCCCACCATACATCCTCCTGCCTTCTTGCCCTGGCCTCAACATCCCCCCTTTCTCTCTTAGTCTCCAAGTATTCCACAGCTCTTTGAAATTGCATCCATATTTCTAGAAGAGCACTAAACCTGTAGTAGTGCCACAAAACTCACTCTCTCTCTCTCTCCTTAGTATCATAGTATCATAGAATAAACAAAGCTTTTGTTAGACTTGCGCCCATATTGCTTGCTGAAACCATATTAATGTTTTCTAACCTTAGTCTTAATAAATTTGTCCAGTCTTGTTTTAAATGTTTCTAAAGTTGGATTTTCCACCACCTCAATTGGGATGGAATTCCAATGAGGTACTACTCTCTGACTAAACCAGTACTTTCTCTTTTGCAAATTCCACTTCTGTTGATTTAATTGTATGTTATGAGTTTGGGTATTGTAAATTGTTTGTTTAAGTTCTAAGCCCAGATTTAGTCTTAGTCTTTTATCCTGGATAGATTTGTATACCAGTATCATGTCACCTCTCAATCTTCTATATGCCAGTGAGAAGAGGTTATGCTCTTTTAGTCGATCATCATACGATCTAACTCTCATCCCCCAGACTGATCTTGTTACCCTTCTTTGTACCCACTCCAGACTATCCAACTCCCCTTTCATGTAAGGGGCACACACCTGGGAACAGTATTCCAGATAGCTTCTCACCATTGACCCATACAAGGGGATCAGAACCTCCCTGCTTCTGCTGGAGATATGTCTTAAGATACAGTTTAATGCTCTGTTTGCATTTGCTATAGCTTGATCACATTGTGAACTAAAGTTAAGGTCATTACTGACAATAATTCCCATATCTCTTTCTTTCACAGATTGTTTTACTTGCCTATTATTTATACAGTAATTTAATACCAAGTTATTGTTACCCATGTGTAAAACTATGCATTTATCTTCATTTAACTTTAGCTTATGTTTGTTGTCCATTCCTCAATATAATCATGGGTGTCTTGTAGTTTTGTTTGGTCCGCTATTGAACTGACCACTGCTCCCACCCTACAATCACCCACAAACTTTGTCATCCAAATGTTCTCTGAATTGAATTGTAAAGAAGAAATGTATGTATTGAACAGACAGAGTCCCAGCACTGACCCCTGGGGGCCCCACTTGTCACCGAAAGCCAGCCAGACAATTCACCATTTATTACAATCCTCTGTCTTCTTACCTGTAACCAATCCGCTATCCAGTTAATCATTTTTTTGTTGATCCACAGACAAAGAAGGGATTCAATAAGCTCTTGATGTGGGAGCTTATCAAATGCTTTAGAGAAATCCAGTTGTACCATGTCCATGGATTTCACCAAGTACAGGACTCTGCTCACCCTCTCGTAGAATTGTAGGAGGTTGGTCTGACATGATCTTGCCTCCATGAAACCATGTTGACTAGGATCAAACAGTTTTTTTTTCAGTCAGATGGGCAAGAATATGATTTTTTTTTGTATAATGCCTTTGAAAACTTTACCCATTACTGTTGTTAGACTCACAGGTCTATAGTTTTTGGGAGAATCCTTATTCCCACATGTGCCACTCTCAACGTTTTAATAACTTTCCCTGTATCTAGTGATTTTTGGAAGATAAACTCTACAGGATGGGCTATTTCTGATGCTAATTTTGTGATGAGTCTTGGATGTAAATCACCCGGTCTAGGTGATTTGTTAGTTTTTGTCTTTCTGAGTCTGTTTAATACATCCTTAGTATTGATTATGATCTGCTTTTCATCTGACATACTGTGTTTAATAGTAGTGGTTAGCATTAAATACAGTAGTAAAATATTTATTCTGTTTACTTGCCATTTCTATATTATTTAATATTTCCCCTTTTGCATCCTTGAAAGGACCTACAGATTGCTTATTTACTTTTATATTATTTATGTAAGAATAAAAGTTCTTGTAATTATCTCTGCTTCTTGTAGCCATTTTTTTTTCAAAATTTGCTTTAGCAGTTTTAATTAGTTTCTTTACCAATCTTGTCTGTACCTTGTATTTAGAAAGGTAGTTATTGTCTAGCTTGGATAATCTGTACTTTTTGTACTTTGTTTTATTTTGTCTCTTAATTTTGTGAGTAAGCCATTTGGGGGTATTGCCTTTTTTTTTAAATTCTTTACTATGTAATGTATTTGCAAATCAGAAATTGTACTTATTTTGGCTACAAGTGTGCCCCACATCCTGTCTAAGGTTAGTTTAGAAAAGTCTGCTCCCCAGTCACATGTATGTAAAGCTATTCTTTTTTTGTCAAAATTTGCCTTTCTGAAGTTAGGGATTTTTAGTTTACTACCCAGTCATATAGACAGTAAAAATACCACCAACAGCTTAATCTGGTTCAATTTCAGTTGTTAACCATCTGTATCCATCTGGGGGCTCTGGTCACTCCTGAAAAAGGGACTTCTGGGCCCAGTGGGCTTACTGGGTCAGCAAAATTCAACAAACAACAAAACAACAGTTCTTTAAGTTTGAAAAAATGGTCTGATGATCACTATTAGCTATAGGGTGACCAACCTCTGTATCCATTATTTTATCTCCCATGTTTGTTAATATTACATCCAATATACTGTTACAGCTTGTGTTATCTTTTACTGTCTGTTCCAGACCTAATTGATTACATTTTTCAAGGTAATTTCTTTTGACATTGCACATTGTAGTTTGGTCCACCCAATCAGTACCAGGAAGGTTGAAATCTCCTGCTATTATAATATTTTTTGCTGGGTTTAGGAGATCCTGGTAATACAGAATTTCTTGACCCTTCTCTCTAATGATTGAGGGAGGCTGATACAGTACCCTTAGAATAATTTTAGGAGCATTATGAGGAATGATCTTTATGGCCAGGTGTTCTACATTTAAACTGCTGTCATGTATTTCCATACTTTTGATAGACCCATGGACATAGACTGCCACCCCACCACACCTCCTATGTTTTCTTGATTTATGGTAAACAGTGAATCCATCTAAGTTTTTTTTCCCATGTTTCCTCCTCCTCCCACCAAGTTTATGTGACAATTTTTATTTTGATGTTGTGATCCCTTATCAACTGGGTGAATTCATCAAACTCATCAAAACATCTAACATTAGCTAATAAACAGTTAACTGAATCCATGTGCTTTATTTGTGGTTTTGTGCTGCAGACATCTGATTTTATTTGGCTACTATTCCTTCCCCCTTCATCTCCCAGTTTAAATGGTTCTCAATGATTTTGTTAAATGCATAACCCAGAATTATTTCTCCCATTTTATTTAAATGAAGACCATTTTTTTTATACAGTGAGTCATTTCTAAAAATATTGCTTGTTTCTATATATCCTATCCCTTCGTCTGAGCAATATTTCCTCAATCTACATTTAATTGAAGTACTTTCTTGATTTATGTGTTGAAACCCTTCTGTAGGAACTTAGATCTTCTCTCTCCTCTTGAATGTGCCATTTGGACATAGTTGCTAGCTACACTGTGCTGCTGCTAGCTTTTGACAGAGGAGAATCTTGCTTTCAGAGCAAGAAACAGCTGACTAGAACTACAGCTTTTCTAACTGATAAACCACTTCTATCTTAGCAGGAGTCAGTGCCTTTTGGGATTAAGCAAACAGATACTTTATTAAAAGCAGGGGGTCTTATTGAAGTAAAAAAAGGAAAGTAACTGTATGTTTCTCTGTTTGAGGAAAAGGGCTGTATTAACTTAATTTGCTGAGCCAGCAGTGGAGGGGAGAAGCTAATTGGGGGTGTTGCTTGAGCAGTAGAAAAGCAACTGTCTCCAAATACAGCTTCCAGCTGTTAGTTTTTGACAGAGGAGAATCTTGCTTTCAGAGCAAGTAACAGCTGACTAGAACTACAGCTTTTCTTACTAATTGCACTCCTGCCCACACCTCCACCCTCCTGCTCTAAGCCAGTTCTACTTTTATAGCCACTGGATCTGACTGACAACAGGAACTTCCTGTTTGGCAGTAGGAAGGGGAAGGATCACTGAGACAAATTAGTTTCATCAACCTTGAAGGAAACTAAAAAATAGCTCTTCCCCCCCCCCCCGGCTGCTGGAGGTCTGAATCTGAGCAAGGAAGGAGGAGACTACCGAAGACTACAGGAAGTTCCTGTCCCAGAACAGGAAGGGCAAGAGTTGTAAGGGCACATAGACAGTAGGAAAGAAGGTGTAAAGATAAATAGAGGGAGGAGACAGTAAGCATACAATGCAACAGGAGAAGGGACACAAAATAAGTCAAGATGGGTGTGGTGCAGTGCAATGGCTGTGGGGTGGTAGTGTTCCAGGAGACATTCTGGAGGCTGCAATGCTGCCCTATTCACAGGCACCTCTCTGGTCTGAGGGAGAAGGTTGCCCATCTCCAGGTTGACCTGGCTAGGATTCATGAAACCTCTTCCCCCCACCCAGGGACCACTAGGGCCACTGCTGCTACCTCAGAGGTTGCCAAGAAAGAGGAATGGTTGGACCAAGGTGGGCTCAGAGAGGGAGAGGGTGGTGGAACAGAGGTGCATCCCTCCAGTTGTACCTCTCCACAATTCATTTACTGTTCTGGTGAAGAATGGTTCCTCTATGGAAGCACCTACGGTGGAGACCAAGGAGGATGCTGGGAACCTCCACAAAGGAGACCCACAGGAGGGTGGCATGAAACCCCAGAGGGGAAAGAAACAACTCCTGGTGGGGGACTCAATCATTGGGGGTAGAAGTGGGGGAGGAAGGGGAAAAGGGAGGTAAGGTGCCTGACTGGCACCATGGATCAGAGGTACAGGAAGTAAATCCTCAGGATCATCGGAGCAGCTGCACAATGGAGGGAGCTGGATGTCATTGTCCACCTAAGTACAAATTAGCTGGCTGCAAATGGGATCAGAGCTGTGCAAGGGGAGTCTGTTGAGTTTGGGGGGGCCTTAGACAAGTAGCATGTATGGTAACCTCCTCAGAGGTGCTGCCTGTCTATGGCAAGGATGATAATAGAGTACTCTGAACCATGGGATTTGATGAATGGTTGAAAAACCAGTGTGGAGCTCAGAGTTTCAGCTTCATTGGGGACTGGAGAGCCACCTAGATGGATGCAGGACTATACTGGTGTGATGGTCTGCATCTGTCCAGTGGGGGCCAGGATCCTAGGTGATAGGTTTAAATGCTTCATTGGCAAGCATTTAAACTAGCCAAGGGGGAGGCACTGAAAAGAAGCAAGGAAATCCCAGCCTATCCTCACAAAACACAGTAGTTAGAGAGGTAAACACCAAGGTAGAGAAGTCAGTAGGGAGCAGGACAGGGGTAAATGCATAAAAAAGTAGTAAGAACATGGATGGGGCAAAAAGGGTAAGACCATCAAAAAATGGAAGGTGATGAGTACCAATGCCCACAGTCTGTGTAACAAGCTCCCTGAACTAGTGACCTTGATGGAAGAGGGATGCCTGGATATTGTGGCAGTCACTGAAACATGGTACACAGAAAACCATAACTGGGATGTCAACATACCAGTATACACAATCACCAGGAGGGACCGGGTGGGTAAAAGAGGAGGAGGAGTAGCTCTCTATATAAGGGAAGGGATTACAGCAACAGAACTAAAGAGTAAACAGGAAGTTGATGAGTCACTATGGGTCACTCTGGACACAGGAATTGGCACCACAAGCTGCATGGAGGATATGTACAGACACCCATCTCAGGGGGAGGGAATGGACAAGGAAATGATAGAAGGCATCCTTAAAATGGCAGAAAAAGGGGAGATATTGTTGATGGGGACCTGAATATGCCAGATGTTAAATGAAGCATGTTTGCTGCAGGCACATCTAAGAGCAGCGTCATTCTTGATGCCCTACAGGGGGCATGCCTCATACAGCTAGTGTTGGAAGCCACTCAGGAGGGAGCAATCTTAGACCTGGTACTCTCAAATGGGGATGGAGAAAGGATCTCAGATTTAGAAATGGGTAGCCATCTGGGAACAAGTGACCACAAAACAGAGTGGTTCACAATAAACTCCAGCCATAGAGTCAAGCCATACAAAAACAAGAGTATTGGACTTTGGGAGGGCTGACTATGGGAAAATGAGAGAGTGCCTCAGAAAGGCACTAGCAAATGGGCAAGAAGGAGGGGTGGAGGAGCAATGGGGAATAATCAAAACAGCCATCACAGAGGCAGCACACCTTTGTGTGAAGCAAATCAACAAAACAAAATAAAAAAAAACACTATGGTCTCAAAAAAGGTGGAAGGGAAGGTTAAGGAGAAAATGATAGCATTCAGGAAATATAAGGAAACATAGATGGAGCAGGACAGATAACTTTATCAGTTAAAGCAGAAGTAGGCAGGGAAGGTAGGGAAAGCAGTCAGAACAGCAAAGGCACAAACTGAGGAAAAGATAGCCAACTCTGTTAAGAAGGGGGATAAGCATGGCCCAGTGGCACTGAGGGCTGAGGCGCTGGATGCCTTACCTCACACCACACTGGTGACCTGGATTCAGGAACAAGTCTGGGCTGCCTCGGGTTGGCAGGGGAGGGAGAAGATTGAGCATCCAGAGGACTGATCTCCTCTCTCTGGGGAGGGTTCTGGGGCTTCTCGGTGTCCTAGTGACCCCCAATGGAGATCGGGGGCAGCACAGGCAGTCCAGCCAGAATGAGAGGGGTTGGGAATGTGGCAGACATCAGCAGGTGAGCCATGCATGGACATCATTGCCCGTTGCACTCCCGAGGGGAAAACAACAAACATGGAAAAAAAAACACTTTGGACTGTGGAGATGAGGGGGGCACCAGAGGCAGGATGCACATCCCACCACTGGCCCAATCTCTGATGGACTCCTGGCAGCCCAGCAATTGTGGTAAGCCCTCTCTAATTTCAGATAGGGCGCTGAGGGTGAGCGGGCCTGGCCTGGTGGTTGAACTGGTGCGCTAGGGTTGCCTGGTTGTCAGGGCATTCCCTGACAGAATTGCAGGGTTCAGGCAAGGAGTAATAGTCCTCACTGCATATGCACCTCAGAAGGATGCCCAGCCTAGGAGAAGCATAAATAAATGATAAAAAAAAACATTTTATGGGTACATTAGGGAGCAAAGAAAGACCAAGAGAGGGATACAGAGATTTAATGAAGGGGAGGGAATGTGGGCAGAGGGGGACAGTGAAAAAACAGCGATAATGAATGACTACTTCTGCTCAGTATTCACAACGGAAGAGGAGGGAGAGGTACCTAAACCAGACAAGAGAAACACTCTGAAAGAGGGAGTCAATACCAGTCCATTCACAGAAGAAAGGGTTTTGAAAGAACTCTTGAAATTGAGGGTGGACAAAGCAATGGGGCCTGATGGAATTCACCCCAGAATTCTAAAAGAACTAAGGGTAGAACTAGTAACAACACTGACTACTCTCTTTAACAAATCATGGGAGGATGTGGTGGTACCTGAGGACTGGAGGAGGGCAGATGTGATTCCACTTCACAAAAGTGGGAGCAGGGCAGAGGCAGGAAACTACAGACCAGTTAGTTTGACTTCAGTGGTAGGGAAAATGATGGAATCACTTCTGAAGGAAAGAATTGTTGAGTACCTAGAGGCCAGTGAGGCACAGGACCCAAGGCAGCATGGTTTCACAGCAGGAAGGTCATGCCAAATGAACCTAATAAATTTCTTTGATTGGGTGACCAAAGTAGTAGACCAGGGAGGGGCTGTGGACATGACCTACCTAGATTTTAGCAAGGCATTTGACACAATCTCACACAAAAGATTAATATACAAGTTAGCCAGCCTTGGAGTGGGTCCCAAGGTGGTAACCTGGATAAAAAACTGGCTGGACAACAGCACACAAAGGGTAATAGTAAACGGAGTCCACAGTGAAGAAAGGAGGGCAGCTAGCAAGGTACTGCAGGGTTTGGTACTGGGACCGGTCCTCTTTAATGTCTTTATAAGTGACATTGGAGACAACACAAAGATCTGCAACAGGGTTGATACACAAGGTGAGGTGGAAAGAATAAAAAGGGACTTGGCAAGGTTGGAGGAATGGTCAAATATATGGCAGCTCAGATTCAATGCAAAGAAGTGCAAGGTAATGCACCTGGGAAACAAAGACCCAGGGGAAGAGTACACAGTGGGGGGTGAGATAATAACAACAACAAAAATCAAAAGAGACATAGGAGTAATTATATCAGATTACCTTAAAGTGGGCAAGCATTGTGAGAAGGCAGTAAGGAGGGCTGGTGGGATACTGGGATGCACAGGGAGAGGCATCACCAGTAGAAAACATGAAGTTGTTATCCCTCTGTACAGACAGTTGGTGAGACCTCATCTGGAGCATGCATGCAATTCTGGAGACCCCATCTCCACAAAGACATAGACAGAGTGGAGGCTGTTCAGATGAGAGCAACCAAAATGGTGCAGGGTCTGCACCAGAAGACATACGAGGAGAGACTAAAGCAGCTTAATATGTATATCCATGAGGAAAGGAGGGAAAGGGGGGACATGATAGAAATTTTCAAGTATCTCAAGGGAATTAAAGTACAAGAGGGTAGCATCTTTCAGAAAAAGAGATGTACAAGAACAAGGGGGCACAATTTCAAATTAGAGGGGGGATGGCTCAGAGGTAATGTTAGGAAGTATTTTTTCAGAGAGAGGGTTGTGGATGCATGAAACAGCCTTTCTGAGGAGGTTGTGGAGGCAGGAACAGTGGGAGAATTCAAAAATGCATGGGACAGACACAAGGAAATTCTAATGGTGGGTAGGAGGAAGTAAGCTGTTGATTAACTAGACTCTGTAGCTTATCCATTAGGTAGGGAAATGGGAAGACTAGGTGGTCGAAGCAGTCCTTATCTTCCATCAAATTCTATGTTTTTATGTATGTTTCTATTTAAGTACGTGTGGCCTGTCCTTCCAATATAAAGGCAGAGCACCCGGGGTGGGGAATGGGGTGGTGGGGGGCTGTTACTTTGATACTCGGTGTCTACAAATGCAATCAGTTAAAAAAAGACAGTCTTCTGTAAACTACTGGGCAAAACCCCACAAACCTACCAGCAAACGGGTTCTCCTAGTCCTAATCACACAAACTGGAAAATCCTACTGAATGTCCGTTATGCACACACTTGAATTTCAACCCTCCATAATCCCCTATGAAATGTGATACCTGCAGTTAAAGTACAACCTCAGACAATTTCAAAAACTCACAAACCTACCAGCAAACAAATTCATTAGTCTTGCTCACACAAACTGGCAAATCCAATTGAATGTCATTTAGGCAAACACTTGAATTTCAACCTTCCCTTCACGTTCCAGTATCACAAAGTAATTTATTCAAGAGCAAAAATGCATCTAAAGTATATAATACTGCATCTACAAGCAAAACATCCTGACAAGGTTTCCATGATCCCCTGCTGAAATGTGATACCAGCAGTTAAAGTACAACCTCAGCCAATTTCAAAAACTCATAAACCTACCAGCAAACAAATTATCCTAGCCCTGCTCACACAAACTGGCAAATCCAATTTTTCCAATTAGTGAGTCCAGTGAATTAGATAAGTACTGTATGCCACTTCAATTACCTGTAATTTGTGTGCAGTACATTACAAGACTACTGAGGTACACAGTTATTAATATACATTTTAAGTAATGCTTTTTACACCCTGTTGATAGGAAAACCATCCACTTATGTTTGTTGCTACCGCCACCCTAATTGCCCACCCACATGACCTTCCATCTCAGCACTCACCACCCCACACTCCCACACCCACTGTATCTCAGCCATTTGAGCTGTATTCCATACTGTCCTCTATGAACTACTTTTTGTCGTTTGTAGCCTGACATTTATTTATACTAAGTAGCAGATCATTTGACTTCCTGGAAAAAATAATATTATTAGCGGTGGACCACAGCGTGTCTTTTTATGTTTTTGTACCATTACCAAATAATATTTAGCAGAGTCTTTGTATTACCCCAGAACACCAATATTATGACATGATTGTCCCATGAAGGCTGTATGCACATAATTAAAATCTAATTGTACATCAGCAAGTATTTATCCCTAAGAGACTGCTACATTCTAGACTGCCTTTTATATTGGTTCCTCTAAAATAAATAAATATCAAACACATATCGGAAATATATTTTGAACCACATGCAACTTTAGACATAGTTTTTGTAACACTGCATCATGCAATTCCTTTCACTCCTTAAAGCATTTCGGGCAGTTTGTCTTGCTCTATATTTAGACTATCTGGTTTACGGTTCTAACCAATAAAGCCCAATAAAACACCCCTACATGTTTCTTTGATCTTTCGGTTAAAACTAAAAAACATTGGAAAACTCATGTACTGTAGTTACAGCATTATCCTATGTAAGGTAAAGGTATCAGTTATCATAAAGAGATTGGGGTCCTGGTGTATTTTCTCATTCTTTCCCTCATTTTGTAACTGTGTGCAACTGATCTGTTGGTGATGTGGACAGTAATGGTGGGAAAGGTGAACATTTGGAGCTTGGAGCTGTTGTGGGGTGTAGCACTGCTTGTGGTGTGTGTGCTGGTTCGGGTGTTTTTGCATGTAGCTGGTTACATCGGTCAAGTGGGTCTGCCCATCCTATACCAAACATGCCCTGCAGAACATCAAAGTGCAGAAACAGCGGCAAGAAATGAAAAAGAAAAGACCTAGAACTGTCAGCATTAGAAGAATTGATGACAAGATATGAGCTTCAGCAATTGTTTCCATGTGTTTCTGGTTTGTGGCTTGCTTAAAAGCATTGAAAAATGAAAACCGCCACCACAGTTATTGCATTAATAAAACTGTCTCACACGGAGAGGAACAGCAGTGTGCTGCATTTTATAAGTATGCAGTATAAAGTACATGCATTGTATTCGCAAGATCCTGCCCCTGCACCAAAAATCTGAATGAAGTTCCAGTGAGTTTGAATTGTTTTGCTATTCAGCACTTACTCTGACCTGGCTGTTTTGTTCCAGAGCAGTTCTTCTTTTGGGTGAGTGTAGGCAAGGAGATACTTCTAACTTCACACTTGTTAATGAAGTTTGAAACAAGGATGTTTTTTTAGATGCCTGTAAATACATTATATATAGCAAGCAGATAGGTCTGTGAGCATTTAATTTTTCCCTTTTTATAGAGGCCTCAGTAGCTTCACCAAGCACAGACACAGTAGTCCAAGTAGCCCCCTGTGGTCCCACCATACCTCTCAACCTTCTTCCTCCTAAATGGAGGGACAGATCTTAACAAGCATTTGTGAATGCTGAATGTTTGCCACTAGTATTGCTGTTGTACCAGGTCTTGCTTGTATATATTTTTACTACTGTATATATCTACCTGGCACAGAGCAGATGAGATGCAGTCTCTCACTTTTAGTGTTGTCCTGCTAGGACGCCACTGGAAATGAGACATTGCATCTCATCTGCTCTGTGCCTGGTACAGGTAAATATACTGTATAGAAAAAATCTGTACAAGCAAGACCCGGTACAACAGCAATGCCAGAGTCATACATTCAGCATTCACAAATGCTTGTATATTTATGTCACACTGTCAGTAGTCTATAGTGCTTTGAACTGTTTTTCCTACGGAGGCTTCGGTTTAAAATCCTCTTGGTATGCTTTGATGTTGAGTGTCAGACTTCCTTGTCTTAACAGCTGACTTAACCATTCATTATTGCTGTGATTTCTGCCTCAAGCCATAAGGCTAATTTACCTGCCCACTACTTTTTCTTTACTTCACAGAGATTTTATTATTCAGGCAAGATTCCTACTTGTTTATGGTACTGTATTCTTCATCTTGTTGACAGTATTATTTATTTCACTATTGAAATCCTACACTTCCATGCCTGCTGCTTCACCTTGGTTTTCTGGTATCTGAGTCCTTCCTCAATCCCCCAACTTCTGCCTCTTCCCCTTCCGTGGCCATTCATTTGTATGGTGGTTGTGTTTATATTTATTGCTGCATAATGCTATCGCTCCACTCCTGACTCCTGTGACTGGTAAATAATTAAAAGGCAGCAGCAAGAACACTGGCACCGGGTTCCAGTATCACGAAGTAATTTATTCAAGAGCAAAAATGCATCTAAAGAGTGCAATATTGTGGCTACATGCAGAACATCCTCACCAGGTTTTGTCCATAGGCTTTCTCAAGGGACCCTTGAGAAAGCCTATGGGAAAAACCTGGTCAGGATGTTCTGCATGTAGCTGCGGTATTGTATACTTTAGATGTGTTTTTGCACTTGAATAAATTACTTTGTGATACTGGAATCTGGTGATGGTGTTCTTGTTGCTGTGTTTATATTTATATTTACCCACACACATCCACTCCTTACTCTTCTTCTTACCAGCAAGTTTCTTCATTTTTCGGTTATATGTATTTTTGTTGTTAGCTCGTCCTTTAAATATTTTTTTTGTTTAGTCATATGTGCCTGTTCTCGTTCTATCTATTTCAGCACTTTGTTAAGAGCACTTCTTCTTTCTACTGTATCGGCTGGATAGGTATGCCAAAAGCCAATTAGAACTAAATAAAAAGTACATATTTCTTTATTCAGTGTAGACTGTTTGGTGAATTTGATGAATTGAGGTTTTTTTTTTTCAAATCCCACCAGGACCACTTACCAAGAACAAATACAGATACAGTTATGTTTACACATATTACTAGAAACATATTTTGTAAGCTCCTACTCTTTAAAGGTCAATGGATAAGCAGTTTAACGATGTTTTTGATGCTTCCAAGGCACTGCTGGAACAATCTGAAAGCAAGAAATCATGCAATTCTGTTGCTGCTCTATTACATTGCTATGGTGTTGTCAGGACTGGCTTTCTTATAACTGGTTTCTAGTGTATACCATCTGCCTTCCTTTTAAAGGAGAATAAGCTCTTGGCATTCATATCTTTATAACACAATGAAACTGGTATGAAACACACAAGTCAGTTCAAAATAGCACCAAATGTTTTTACATTGAAGAGTTGTAAATCTTTTACAGACAGATCAAATAATTTGGCACATATTGTAGAATTTTCCTATACTTAAATTATAGTAGGAATGTATTTTCTAGTTAAAATAGATGTTACCCTTATACAAACTGGTCATACTGAAAAAAAATGCACATTAGTAAAATACAGGCTTTTTTTGTGCTGGGAACTATGTGCAACAACTGGCATTACAGCAGAGTGGTTATTATACAGCTTTTATTTTCCTGATTGGGATTTATTAAAGTGAGCTGATGTGCCAAACAAGTATGGGTTGTCTAGTTGTGAAATTTCCCAAAAGAACAGGGGGGCAGACTTTGAAATGCCAACAGGTTCAAAGGGTGGCCCAGCTGGAGTCCCAGAGATTTGAAGAGAATTACTTGGGTTGTCTTTGAACCAAATGTCTGTGCTAGGGCTTCTGAAAAATGCTTTGACAGCAGAAGCAACTTGTAGCCTCATCTTATATATGTTAATATGTCCCTCGGAGTGACTCGTTGCTGTGTAAGAGTGGTTTCATGTGCGTTCGACTTGAATGAGAACAGTGAAGTGAAGCTCACAATGTGTCCATTTCCAGGGCATCTGTGTGTGACATACTCTTCACAAAATAAGAGTGTCTCATGTGAAGAGGACAGAAGCACTTCAATTGATCAGGAGTGCTCCCTAGATCTATAAAGTATGTTAATATGTCTCCCTTCTCCACTCGTTGCTTTATAAGAGTGGTTTCACATGCTTTCAGCTGGAGCAAGAACAGTTATGCAAAGCTGAGCTGTTTTGGCTCAAGCTGAATGCAAGTAATACCACTCTTATACAGCAACGAGTGGCAAAGGGGGCATATTATATATATTATTGGTCAGGTTGATCAATAATATATATATAATTTTTTTAAATTGTCCCGGAACATGCCTGTTTCCAGGGCATCTGCTGATGAGATACTCTTTACAGAATGAGAGTGTCTCACGTACAGAGGAAAGGAGTGTTCCAATTGGTCAGGAGTGCTCCCTCAATATATAATATTTTTGTAAACATTCCACTGTTGTAGCATTTTCATTTTACTGCCTTTTGTCTTGCACTTTAGTCTATCCATTACAAAAATATGTCACAACAATGAATTGATTTACAAAATTAAACTCAGTTCCAGGTATAAGGTTTATTTGGGAGGTACAGTCCCACCATATTTCACCCACTCATAGCTTACTAACCTTCAGTGGGAGCCTAAGCTGAGGGTGATTAATCTTGTATACCGATGGTGCCTCCTCCCAGAGAATTAACAGTAATGTGTTGGATAGTAGCAGGCTACAACTCTCTGAGAAGCTGTCCCTACCCACTTCCTTTGCCAAGTAGCCCTCCCCAGCAATAGCACACCAGAAAATACACAGAAATTGGTAATACAAGGTGAACAGGAACAAACACAATGTTATTATTGATGCGACACTCCTGTAAAGATTGTAAGTTAAAGGTATACTCCTAGCCTGAAACTAGCCCTAATTATGTGCCCAATGTAGGCAGGGCGATTAAGCAACCATTCAGTTACTGGGCTTGAAGTAAGACAATACTGGTAGCTGCAGATAGAATCTGTTGGCAGAAAGGGACTGCTTGTCCCCACCCAGTCTGGCTAGAGTTTTCCTGCCTAGTCTGACTCTGCAGACCCAAACTGGTTTCTGGCAACCCTTCTTCCTCCCTGTCTATTTACTAACATTCCGCAGTGTCTAACCCTTGCATGCTTAAGCTCCCTACTATTTTTACCTTGACCACTTTCTCTGTTAGTCTTTTCCAAGCATCTATGACTCTTTCAGTAAAGTAATACTTTTTCATAACCCTCTTGGACTTCCCTCCTCCAGCTTCACTGCATGCTGTCTAGTTTTGGTGCTCTTTCTCATTTGAATGAGGCCCCCTTCCTATACCCTGTTTACCCATCTGAGGTACTTGTAGGTCTCTATCATGCCACCCCCCCACCATCTCCTCTCTTTCAGAATGTACATGTTGAGCTCCTACACTCTCTTTCTTCAGAGGGATTTTGGTGCAACCCCTGAACCATTTTAGTTGCCCTCTTCTAGACTGTCTCCCCTCTGTCTATGTCCTTTCTGAGATGTGGCTTCCAGAATTGGACACAGTATCCAGGTGGTATTTTACCAGCTAGCAATATAGTGGCAACATCACCTCCCTCCTCCTGCTGGAGATACCTTCCCCTGTGCATTCCCGCATCCCACTAGACCTATCTATTGCTTTGTCACACTGCCCTACCACTTCACGGTCATCAGATATGATAACCTCAAGATCTTTTTCCAGCTTAGTAACTGTTAATACCTTCTCCCTTCCTACACTCAGCTCCTGGGTTACTATGCCCTAAGTGCATGATTTTGCACTTTTTGGTGTTGAACCCCAACTGCCATGCCCTTGACCACTGCTTGACTTTCCCAAGATCCCTACACATTTTCCTTACCTACTCCTGCATGTCCACCACATTACAGATTTGGTGTTATTTACAAAAATGTTTACCTTTCCTTCCAGTTTAATGTGTGGTGCATAGCATAGTGCTTGTGTATACCTATGACTTGAAGGTTATAAATTTGAAGGTTATGACTTAGAATTTGGCCTTTCTGCATCCCCACCCTTGATAGGAATACTGGGTAGGTGTAGTGAATTGAAGGCCCAGCATCAAGGGTTAGCTAAGAGTGCCAGAGGAGGATGAGGTCAGGGGAGATGGTGGGCAACTTTGAAACACTCGAAGAGGATCAACAGAAGTGCTGCGTTTAAGTAAGGGATGTGGAAGGAGTTATTTCCCCCATTGAACCTCGGGCTGTTAGCCCTATCATTCAATGTGTGGTGCATAGTGTAGTGCTTGTATATACTTATGACTTGAAGGTTATGAATTTGAAGGTTAGGACTTGGAATTTGAACTTTCCCTATGTCCAGCCCTTGATAGGAATGCTGGGTAGCTGTAGGGAATAGAAGGCCCAAAAAGATTGTTAACAGTTTGAGATTACCTCCTCCAATTCCAGAGTATGTAATCAGTAGCAGGCAGAAGAGGAAAAAACCCTTTGGTGGAACCTTTGAGGACCCATGGCTATTGACCTGCCCATCCTCCGGGTAACCTATGAGGAGATAATGCTAAATGAGTTGGACCAAGTTGTATTTCTAATTGGGTTGATGAGTCACATTTGGGTTAAGTTGAAGGGTCTTATCCTCTGAAGTTTTGCTGATTGATGATTCACATCCTCTGAATCTTTGATGGTGTAAGTAGGAAGGTCAACTCTGCAAGATGAAGGAGAATCCAATTTGGATAGATGTCCTGATGAAGGATGATGGGTAGTTAAACAATATCCAGGATTTCTGTGTGGTATTCGAGTACTGGAAGCCTGAACCAAGGATGGATCCATAGAACCAAATCAGTGGATGGTTGAGCACTATATGGTGGTGCACTTGGAATGCTCCAAAAGAAATACAGAAGGAGGAAGTCCAGGACACAATCCAATGCCACGTGGAAGGTGAGGAAGCCAAGTTGATTTAGAAGGAAGGGCAGCACTGAGGGGATATAAAACAGGTAGATGATGGATGGATGGAAGGGAAAAACGGCGGCAAGGACCAGACTCCCAGTACTGGCAGGTGGGAAGGCTGGCCTTAGCCAGGCAGAGCTAGAGGTGGAGACTGCTAGAGAAGCAGAATGAAGTGAAATGAGTAGAGAACGAAGTTGGAGACAAGGATTTTCATTCCTGGCAGCCAAGGAAGGATGCCTTTGCTCAATACCCCAGAGTCAGAACTAGGGATGCAGACTGTCAGGTCAGTACAAGTGTGACTTCCACATAGATCAGTGACTAAGGTCCTTCATGGAGGACCTGAGATGGCATTGAACAAGATGTCCACATAGGTCAAAGATATAGACATATATCAGGATGCCAGGGACTGCTGACTTTGAAGGACTGGATCAGCAGATACAGGGGGAGGAGTGTCTGATGAACAGGCCTCCAATTTGGGCAAATTAACTATTGATGGTGTAGGTGCCATAGCACTACAGGACAGGATAGAATGGGAGCGCCTTTAAAGGTAATCTGACTAGATAAGCAACAGCAAAGTAAAAGTCAAGTGAAAGGGGCATCATGAGGCAGCATATTATGAATCCTTATGTAGGCAGAATGAGAACGCATGAGCAAAGTAAACTCCAGGTACTGTAAATTAGCAGTGATGGTCTGTCCTGGAGAACCCAAGAAGGAAAGCAATGAGACCTCTGGGTATGCCCAAGGGTACAACAAAACACCAGGATGGATGGGATCCACCCCCTAATGATGGAGGGTTAAGGCATAGTGGCATGGAACCCTCCAAGTTGGAACGATGTCTAGATGATGAAGATGGTGTTAAATGATTTCCAGGGCATCTTTATGATATTCGATATTAAAATCTTGGAGGTGTACATAACGATTAGAATGATTTGAACCAATGGATGAGCATGAGCTTTATATCTGGTTGCTGATCGTCAGAACTGGAATATGATGATATGAGTAATGGATGGAGAAGACATGATAGGGGTTCGAAGGGAGATTGACAGGTGATGGAATGAGACCTTCACATAGGCATACGGGTGGGGCCATTGAGACCGTCAAGTAGGTTAACAGGTGATGGAAATGGACCTGCTAAATACCTACAGTATCTAAATGGGGAGCTGGGCATTGCAAGACAGCCCTACTTAATCCGGTATTGTCAATTCCAGAGCCACAGTGGTCAGGTAAGATTAGGTGTAACTGGACAGTCTGTAGAAACAGTTCTTCAAGTAGCAGAGCCTCCCAAATGATTTGTAATTCACAAATAATGTGGATAAGGAATCGGTGTTATGATGAACGGTAGTTACATAGTAGGGATGCAGGTGATAAAGCAATGACAGAGTAGGAGGTTGACACCCAGGAGGTGCTGGGACATAGAGGTTTCAGAAAGGAGACATACAAGCTACTGAAAGCAGAATGTAGTAATGTGGCTGAGGCTCAAAAAGTGACTGCATAGGAGCACACTGCCAAAAAAAATATTACAGTGCCCTTTACAGCAAAAGCAGATAGATAAGCAAATTTGATGGCATAAACACAAAGGACTCAATGGAAAACCAATGGAGTGCAACCCAAAAAATGAGGCATCCTCTCCAGTACGCTGTAGTAGATGTAGCAGACATAGGAAGTAGGCATTAAATCAGTAAACATGCAGCAAAAGCAGAGTTAAAGTAATGCAGTAGAGTTCCAAAGTTCAGCTTAGGTCCAGGAGCAGTTGGCAGGACAGACAAACCCCCCAAAAGCTATGCTGCAGTGTCGATGTCCGGGGTATGATAACAGTAGGGAAGTAGAAGCCCCAGAAAGAGTAGCAGGCTGCAAATGAGCCACAAACCAGAGCCCTCAGTCCAAGGCAGTCACCGGAGTGCCATTGTGGAGCAGGAGGTCTGGCACGGTGGGTGATGTCACACCTAGGAATCATCCACACAGAAATGGTGCAGCAGCCACCAGGGCAGCTGAAAGAACCTCAAAACCAGGAACTGATCTATAGGAGAGTGAAGCAGGAGGCACGTGACAAGGCAATGTCCGGAACCCAGTAGGCAGAGTGACAGAAGTCCGAAGGTGGAGCTGAGGAGCAGAGGAGTCAGACCACCAAGGCACACAACAATGGCAAAGAGGCAGTGGAGCAGCAGAGGAGGCTAACATCCAGGGAGGACAACACACTTGGAAGCACCGATGGCAAAACTAGATGTGGCTGGCAAGGTGGAGAAGGAAAGGCAAAAGGATCAAGGACAAAGGAGCTACTGACAGCAGACCAATGAGGTAGAGGGAAAAAGCCATGGAGAAGGAAGGAACATGGATGGGAACAGACAGGGGAGGGAGCAACAATGGGTAGAATGGATACAGAGAAGGGAGGAAGAAACAAATGACAGGAAGTGGGGGAAAATGGAGGGGGGAGAACAAACAAGCAAATGGAGGGTGATGGGAAGAAAATGGAAAAAAACAGACAAACGGGAGGGAAGGAGAACCAGGGACCAGACCAGCTACACTGCTGATTTTGAAATGCTCAAAGTGGAGCAACGGAAGTGCTGAGTTTAAGTAGGGGATGTGGGAGGAGCTACTCCCCCATTGAACCTCAGGCTTTTAGCCCTCCCATTCTTATCCAATGTCACATGTGAAGACACTGGAGAGGACCAGTCCCAGTACTGAGTCCTGCAGTACCCTACTGGTCACTCTCCTATCATTAGAGTGAGTGCCATTAGCCACCACCCTCTGTCTATTATCCATTAACCAATTTCTAGCTCAATTCACCACTTTGAATCCTACCCCTAGGCAGTATTTGACAGATCCCAAAGCTTAATGCTTACAATGCCCTATGCAAAAATTGATACAGAGAGCTAACAGAAGTCAAATGGTCATACTCCAGGTGTCCTGGCACTTTGTTCTACCAGGCTTCATCAGGAGACATACTCCTGGTTCTATCACCACCCTTTTTATACCCAGCATGAGATGGAACAGCCAATCATGGTAGCATTCCTTACAAAAGAGTGTTTAGTGTGGTGTCATGCTGTGGTTTTTAAACTTTCCAACTTACAAACTTTTAAAACTTAAAACATTTTAGTTACTTATCACACAATACAGATAAATAAAAAAAATGGCAAAACATATAGTTCACATGTTACTTCATTTTCACATTACAAATGCACTCTGTTTTCTATTAAAACCTTTTTAAATGAATATTTCATTTGATGGTCCAGCAATGACATATATACATAACCATTCATTCTATAAAGAGAAAAAAAACACAGTTGTAGGGTTGAAAATCCAAAAAAACATTCATGTTGTAAGAGTTTTTTTCCATGGGCTTCTCCCTCTCTTTTATTCCATTCTATTCCTATAAACTTTAGATCTCTTGGGTTCAACTGATGGTATTCCACAAAGTGGGCTCTCACTGGGGTGTCCTCTTACAACGTGAGAGGTTTTGGTTTGGGCCAGGGTCACCTGATGGTGGCGTGGTTTGGGAGTGGAACAGGTCATCATTGTGCTCTATCGCCGGGCCACCACTTGGTGGCAGTCATTCTGTGGGAATGACATGCTTCCCCCAAGACAGGAGAGCAGTCCATGGGACACTCAATCCCCAGCCCCGGCAGGTCCCCAGCAACCCGAGGTCATTGCCGAACCCAGTTTGCTAGCATGGTGGGCAGTAGTGCTAACATTGTGCCACTAGGCTGGCTAACATAGCCTATTTTAACCCCTATTCCTGAACAAGACAGGTGGAATTCTTCATATCTCCATCCAAAAGATGTTTCTGCAGTGCCTATGCAAAATCACCTTTCAGACAGGATTAAAAAAAAAATTCCACTTCTTTCATCATAAGGTAGAGTAATAAAAAGAATAGTGTGTGTGTGTGTGTGTGTGTGTGTGTGTGTGTGTGACTATTCACTACAATCCAGTCCACACATTAATTCTATATCCCTTGTCAGATTAATGCATTAGCAGCCTTTTTTGGCTCTGACCAGAATTTATTTTGGTAACTGCCAGTATCCTCGTCTTCACTACCATCATTAAGCTTCAACAGAAGGTGTTACTTTTCCAGCACTATACTTTTCACAGCTCCTCTTACTTCCTTTGCTCATTCTAGAAGGATTTTAGGAAAATACACTCTATTGTATCCTTCATTCTAAGATTCACTGATTGAGTCATGAAGTGAATGGATTAGGGTTTGCTGAGCTCTTTATCAACTTCTTCAAGGCATTCAGCATTGTTACTTAACTCCTACTACTTGATAGATTGGCAGCTGCAGGACTTTCTGACCTCTCAGTCAGTCTGTGTCAATCTCTCACTCCCCTCCCATACTAATTGTCTCTGAGTCCATATAACTTACCATCTTTATTTATGGCCTCCTTAAAGTTTGTATCTTCACACATATCAACTGGTATGTAGACAACATAGTGTTCTTCCTCAGTGGCCATCAACCCTCGAGTTGGAAGCAAAGTTTCATTGTTATTTTAACAATATCCAACACTGGTTTTCCTCTAACCAAATCTCCCCCAGATGCTGAAAAAATGTTGTCTCTGTTCTTTGGTAGCAGACAGAGGCTAGATGGATTCATGTCAATAACACGCAAACGTATTTGTAGCGGTAAATTGGACTGTTGTAAATTCGCCACAAGCAACATCTGCTAAGGTCAAATTAATTAAAATTTGGTACAGCACATAGAATTATACTTTGTACTATAATGTACAATGAGCATTGGGTTTTATCACAGAACATTTTAAACATCTTGCCCCACTTTTACCACACATTCTGGTGTTGCACTGAACATCTTATTAAATTCTTTACCCCACATTCTGGCGCCAAAGAAACTCACATGCAGGTGCAATGACCATTAGGTTTTATCACAAAACACCTTAAATAATTGACCTCACATTTACCCCACATTCCTGTATACCTCAGAACTTATTACTAAATAATTTATCCCACATGCCGATATTGGTTTTTGCATCTGATTCAGCCTACTAGAAGCATTAAACTCAATCCATTAACACTTGCTAAATAATTTATCCCACATGTTGGCATTTTTTTTTTCATCTGATTCAGTCTACTAGAAGAGTTAAAACTATGTTTCTCAGTTGCCTATGGTTACAGATCAAGATCAAGTCAGTATGGAAAAGGTAATGTGGAGAGTAGGCTGAATTGATTGGCAAGCAACTTCATGTAAACATCACTTCTAGTATGTAGAGAGTATGATGAAGGTAAAAATAGAATTGGCCATCTTAATGTATAGAGTATGCAGTGCAGCTAGTATGCAATGATTAAATAAGAGACTAAGCAAAAAGGCTGAATTAGACAGGAATGGTAGAGAGCCAGCTAAAGGTAAACATAGAATCGACTGTGTTAATGCATATAATATGCAGTGCAGTAAGTAATTAAGCAAGAAGACTGAAGCAGACCAGAAAGGCAAACATATTATTTTGCAGCATTATGGAATTTAGTGAAATTGTGTGCTTAGCGTTAATTGTTATGTGCTGTTAACAATGCGCTGAATTGAGTGTGCTGTATTTGCTACACGGTAATGACATAATACCGGCTAGACAGGGTCCCAACAATATCCAATATTTCAGACTCCAAATAACTTTCCATTGAGGTAGCTACACCCTCAAATGACTTGCCATGTGGTTATATAATTATCTGTTCACCAATATGAGTACATTATACAAAAACAAGTATTATATCATAATAATAATAATAATCCACTGATAAGAGAGGCAATAAAACAGCATCTTCAAGATGATGGTCTAACTGATTTACATCAACATGGGTTCAAAAGGAGAAGGTCTAGTCTTACCAATCTGATTCGCTTTTTTTGACCCAGTAAGCGAAGCCATGGAGAAGGATGTACCAGTAGATATATTATATATAGACTTTGAAAAGGCATTTAACAGTATTTCCCACTCTAAGCTGATTAATACATTAAGGGAGATTAGGTTGGATGAAGGTATTATATGCTGGATCACATCTTGACTGACTAACAGGAAACAATGAGTGTCTATTAAGGGTCACTTATCTGGTTGGGTAAGAGTGTCTAGTGGGGTCTCTCAGGGATTTGTGCTGGTACCTGCCTTATTCAATGTCTTGGTGGCATCCATAACCTGTATTAAAAAGTCTTGGATGTCAAAATGTGCTGATGACATTAAAATGGGGGCATTAGTAGTAAATGAAATAGATGCCAAATCATTTCAGGATAATATAATTGCCTTGGCTGATAGTGCAAGGAAAAATAAATTGATGTTCAACCTTAATAAGTATAGTAACAAAACTAAGGTCATGTCCTTCTGCAATGCATGTAACAAGTATAAACTTCTACACTACACCATCAAGAACCAAGATGGGACCTCAGTTGATCAGGTCCAAGAGTTCAAATACCTCGGCATCACCCTGGACTGCTCACTCTCTTACTTCCAGCACATAGGAAAGTTGCTAAGTCTGCCAACATACTCCTCAGCCTGCTCCACAAGTACAAACACTGTATGACCTCTGATGCCCTTAGACTGGCCATCCACAGCTCTGTTACCTCCATAGTCGACTATGGTCTAGTCATATATGGCTCTGCCTCCCCTACTACCCTCAGGAGGAGATCTGTGATGCTCAACAAGGCCTGTAGACTTCTCACAGGGTCTGACCACCTAACACACACCTGTGACCTGTACATCCAGGCTGGATGGCTACCACTCATCAGTAGAATACAATACCAGACCTGTCTGATAACCAAAAATGTTCTCCTCAGACTCATGCCACCAGGTGTGGCTAGGCTCCTAACTACAAACAGCAATACCCAGCCGACCATGGTTCTCAATCCTGGACTTTCCAGGTCCCCAGGCATCAGACTTTACTGGGTCAGAGATCCTTCATGCACAGGGCTCCTCAGTGGTTCAACACCCTTAACAAAGAAACTCTAGCAGCTGTAAAGCTAAGCCCCTTTAAAAGGCAACTACATCTATTCATCCCATCTTCCTCACAGTGTGACTGCCTCCCCCAAGCATTGCTCTACACCCCTTACCCTTACAGTGGCTGTAACCAGCTTTTCCTTTTTTTTCATATTTAATATACTTTAAGTTTAGGAGTGTGCAAAGGTATACAAAGACCAATGAACGTGATATCATACAAACCTTAGAGTCACTTTGTAAGTATACAGGAGGTAAAAACCAAACTGTCTTATCATTGAATTAAGACCACAAAACACAGTTAGCTCTGCAATGAAGTTAAACATCTAAAGTGACATATATCCCATACTCCTCCACCCCTCACCATACCCCTACCATCCCTCCCATGCAACAGTAGAGAGAATTAAGCAATCTTTCATGCCCACACCAAGTAGGTTGTGTTAGGTTGCAGGATATAGGGGTAATGTAAAAAATAGAGCTCAGGAAGCATTGCCATAGGGAGGGTCAGGTCTGAGCACAATCTTACTCTGGTAAAGTTAATCGGGTCTGCAATGGTTCCCAAATTCACTTATATCCAGCAGACTTGCCAGATATGCTGGCTACCAACCTTTCTGCCTGAAGTGCAAATAGTATCTCTCTGTGCCATTCAAAGAAACCAGGGACATCTTGCTCCAGCCAGTGCCATAATATGATTTTCTTTTACACACACTGAAATCAAAGCAATATGAGCCCTTTGATTGCCTATGAGGGAGTCTGAGAAGTCCCCTAATATACATATTTCTGGAGAAAATATCTCTGAGAGACCCAGGAGAGGGTCTAATAGGGGTTGAATTAAGTTCCAGAAAAGGGTGACTTTAGAACATGTCCAGAGGATATGATATAAAGATCCAGGCTCTTGACCACATCTGGAGCACAGGTCACTTGAAAGGCGACCCATTTTATGAAGTCTTATTGGGGTGTAATAGAGATTATGAAGAATAAACAATTGCATGATATGGTATCAGCTCCATTTTATGAGTTGATATAAGCGTTTCCAGAGGAGTGGCCAGTTCCTGGATGAGTTAATGGGAGGAAGAATCTGGTCCCAACTGTATACATGAGGGCCATTCCTTGTTTTTTGAGGAGACTTGTCGGGAGGAGCTGCTATATGCTGTTTCACTGTGGAGAAGTGAAAGAAGCAGGAGCTGATTTATGCTGTTTTTTAATTTAGTAAAGGTATGCTAGCATTGCCCGGGTAAATCTCCTGTTTCCATACCTGACTAAAGAGCAGCCTTTCCAGTCTTTCTTGTGCAGCAGTTTTGTTTCTGGTTCCTTCTCTCCTGCTCTCCTCTTCTCTTTACATCAGTGGAGTTTGGCCACTAGCAAAGCCACAGTGGTGTGAGAAAGGAGGCGAGTGCCCTGTGGGGGGTAGGGCAGGATTGCTGGTTCAGCCTCTGCATATCACAACGATAGCGAGCTGTCTGCTTCTGCAGGAGGAGAAATACTTTATTACCCCTGCCTGAGTCTGCTTGAGTCTGCCTGAGTCTGACTGTAGTGTCCTAGAGTTATTTGGAGCTACTGTGAGTCTCCTTTGATTACCCCTCGATTTTTGTTCTAGAGGGAAGTATCATTTTTAAATCTTTGATAAAATGGTTCTGCTTTGTTTTATTTGTTTGTATGAATTTACCATTATATCATTTTTAGTAAAACATCATTTAAATATAACTTTTTTGTGTGTGTGTTCGCATATTTGTGTTTTGTCCTGATTAGTGTTAGTCAGTTTCACATTTAGTACTACATTTTTAGGTATCTTTTTAAGATTACTAAGATATGGTGAAAAAGAAAAGGTTTTATTTTATTTTTTCTTATAGCTTTCTGCTTTTTCACAGGGTTTCCCATGAAAAATTGTCACATGACTGCAAGATCTGGTGAATAGGTGCATGCGCTGGCGTTCTTCAGATCTCCAGCTGGCAGTGGCGATCTGAACATTGACAGGAATACAGCTAAATCAGAATCGTGTAACTCGTTCTTGATGCATTAGTATTTGTGGTGGCAAGTCCCCCTTTTTTATATTATCTTTGACTTTTTTAGTCATCTGTATATGAAGGCCCTCATTTTCAGCTAGAAAGGTCTGTTGGGAATGGTAAAAACAAGATACTAAGTGGAAGAGGGGGATGGATTTGATTATTGGAAGGATCATCGAACTAAAGGGACTTTTCCATTTCCCGGCCCCAAAATGTTGTGTAAGCATGTGCTGGATCTGGAAATACTTGAAGAATTGGGCATTTGTCCATCAGTGGAGGTCTCTAGCTTTCTGAAACGGCAGTAATTTACCCTCTGTGGTTAGGTCCATAACTGTTTTGACCCCCATGTTAGGCCAAAAAGTCCTGGACAGAGGCTGCCCTGCAATTTGTAGGTTTGGATTCCCCATTAGGGTTTGCAGGATATCTTGAGAAGGGGATATTTTAAAGAGAGAGCACACTTGAAAGTGTGTCACTGGGGAGGAGCCAAGAGGTGTGTTCTGTAAGGGAGGTGGTAATTTTGCCCTGGATAGAAAGGGGAGTGCTTTGTAATCTAAGCCCTTCATGGAGCAAAGGGAATGTTCTATGTCAACCCATTGAGGAACGTATCTGTTGTTAACTGTTGGACGTATCCAATGGGACATCTTATGTAAGTGAAAAGCAAGATAGTACCTAAAAAAATTGGGGACTTGAAGATCACCATCCTGTTTGCTTCTCATTAATATGATCAGTGCCTGATACACAGCCCTTCCCCTCCAGAAAAAAGATGTTAGGATTCTGTTTGTCTGTGTAAACCAGACCTGAGGTAAGTCCCAATTATACATTTGTAGGGGGTACAGAAGTTGAGGTAGGAAATTCATCTTTATAATGTGGAGTCTGGCCCAAAATGAGAAAGAAAGAAGAGACCATCACTCTAGGTCAATTTTAACTCAGGAGACAATGGCATCTAAGTTATATTGTTTGAATTTTGTAGGCGCTGTGCTGAGAAAAATGCCCAAATATTTAAGTTTATCTTTCCTCCAGGCCAAGCCCAAATGGGCTACATCTGCTTGGTGGGTTCTATAATTAAGGGGCATAATTTCCATTTTACTAAGGTTAAGTTTATAATTGAATATGGCCCCAAAACGAGAAATGATCTGCAAGGCAGGAGGAATTGGAGATACTGGAGAGACCAAATGCAGGAGAATGTCATCTGCATAGACGGAGAGCTTGTAACTTGTGTGCTTGATTTGGATACTGACAATTTCTTGGGCTGATCTGAGCTTCCTGATAAGAGGCTTCAGAAACAGGTTGAAGAAAAATGGGGATAGCAGACACCCTGTCTGGTACCTTGGTGTAGAGAGAGAATAACTGTGATAACATGCCATCACTGAGTACCTGAGCTGTGGAGAAAAATACAATACTTTTACCCAGTTTTTAAACACGATGGGAATACAGAACAGGGGTAACAATGTGAAAAGGTAGTCCCAGGAAACTCTGTCAAAAGCTTTATCAGCATCCAGGGATAGCAGCACCACTGGGGTATCCAGATCCCTGGATGCAGATAGAAGATAAGCCAGTTTGAGGAGATGATCTGCCGAGTGCCTTCCTCTGACAAACCCAACCTGTTCTGAGCTAAGAAGGGATTCCCATACAGCCACTAGTCGGTCTGCTAGAACTTTAGAGAGAATCTTGAGGTCAATATTTATGAGGGAAATCAGCTGATAATTAGTGAGAATTGTGGGGTCTTGGTCTGGTTTAGGAAGCACCACAATGGTGGCTCTGTTCAGTGAAAGATCTGACAAGCCATTATCAAAAATATAACTGTATGTACAGAGAAGAGTGGGAGCTATCTACTCCTTAAATGTCTTGTAAAAATTTGTAGTAAAGCCATCGGGACCTGGGGACTTGTCAGGCGCCAGGGAATTTATTGCCATGGAAATTCTGGTTAAGGTTAAGGGGGCCTTCAAGAATGCCTGTTGAGAAGGTGAAAGGGTAAGAAGCGAGAGATCTTGGAAGAAAGAATGAAATTGCGTGTGATCAAACAGGGAAGGTGAAGGGGCATATACCAGTAACTGCTGATAGAATTTCTGAAAGGCATTGACAGTATCTCTGGGATGTGAGGAGCTTCCCAGATTCACTATGAATCTAAGGAACAATTTTGTCCGCTGCTTGTGATTTGAGATGAAGTGCCAGTAACTTCCCTGCTTTTTCTCCCTGATCAAAGTATTTCACTCTGAAGCATAAAAGTAGATGGTCTGCCTTTTCTCCTAATAAAACGTTGTACTGGTGTTAAGTTGTTCTAGTCTTTGCCAGTCTGATTGATGGGGAGGAGGAAGAAATGTGTTCTTCCAAGTGTTTACTATTGGAGAGTAAGGAGGAAAGTGAAGCTGAAATTTGGATTTTACATTTTATAGAGAGAGAGATGGATAATTTCACTCCTGAGGGCACACTTTAAAGCACCCCACAGCATGTCAGGCCTAGAAGATGAAGGGGAATTTTCTGCCATAAAGGTGGTGACAAAATTTTGAAGATGTTATACAGATTCCTCAGCTTTAAGTATTCGGTTGTTCAGAATCCATGTCTTGTCTCTGGAAAGGGATAGACTTAAGGTCAATTGAAGAAAAACAGGATGGTGGTTGGAAACAACTTTAGATGGATAATAACACAACATCACCCCAGAAAGCATGTGCTCACTCATTAAAACATAATCAATTCTGGAAAAAGTGTTATGTGGCAAAGAATGAAAAGAAAATTGTTTTACAGAGGGATTAAGGGTACACCATGGATCCACCAGGCCAACGGATCTCATGAGATCCATGAGGGCTACCTGACTTGGTGACATGGCCTGGCGGGGGGGTCCTAGTCTATCTGCCTCATTACACTGAACCAGGTTCCAATCACCACCCAAAATGATTGGTAGAGAGCTCCAGGAAACTAAAGTCGCCATTAGGGTGACAAAAAAAACAGGGTCTTCAGAGTTGGGGCCATATACAGCCCCTAAAACTACCTCTAAATGACCTAAAAGGGCATGTATAAGAATGAAATGGCCATTAGGATCCAAGCACTCTTGCAAAAGTCGAAAGGGGATTTTCCGAGTAATGAGAATAACAACTTGTCTTTTGCTTGTATCCAGCCCAGCCCCAAAAGACCTGTCCCACCCAGGACTTCTGAAAGAGGAGGATATGAGAAGGGGGCAGGTGGGTTTCCTGCAAAAAGGCAATATCAGTGTGGAGCTTATGTAAGTAGAGTAATACCTTGGCTCGTTTCATAGGAGATTGTGCTCCTTTAATGTTCCAAGAACAGAAGTTAAAGGCTGCCATTGCATCCAAGTAAATATAATAAAGGGGTATTTAGTCCTTGGCAGCCTCTGCATCCCAAGAAGAGATATGTAGTCCATGAAAGAAGGATTTGCTCTTGCGCAACCCTCCCCCCAGGTAGTGGTCCCCCACTTTCCCTTCCCCCTTAGTTCAACACCCAGAACCCAACAAAAAACAATACCCTTCCCATATCCAGGTCTAAGATCCCATCCCTTTCTCTCCCTTTGTCCCAAAAATAACTTATGTACAACAGCCCTCATATCTCTCTTATGAGACACTGTGGTGTTATCAGTAGTAGGCTGACTCATTTTTACCCTGGATACCTGTTCCCCAACAATGGAAGTCAAATAACCACAATGGAACTGCAGCTGAGAAAATAACCTATAAAAAGACCGAGCTGAGAACTCCAAAAACATGGAGTGAATGGAAAGTTCAGTAAATCTTGAAATAAATGGGTAACTAGGAAGACCTGTAGGCACAGGGACCAACTGGTAGCCAGGGTCCACCCCCCATCAATCCAGGACACGAGGCTGACCATCACAGCTGTGAACTCTTTCCCCCGATCCCCCCCAACAACACTTGCATAAAATGAAATGTCAATTGAGTTTACAATGACATATGAACTGTAAGTAACGTCGTAATATTGTCTGGCCTGTACCCAAATCCGGATGTCCAATATCATCATTCAAAATGCAAGTTTACACAAAACGGGAGAAACCAATAACTTAGGCTACCATTTAAATCAAAACAGATTTGAGTCAACTGGGACTTCAGAAGATACCAGGAGGGGAAAACTAATGGGGTTGACACAGGATTAGTGCAAAAAAGTAGCATAAAGGAATGAAAAAAGATTGGGAACTTACTAGGAGAGCTCCTAAATGGGTAGAGGTCAGACATGTAGTGCATATGTTATAGCAAAAAAACGAAATCAGGTCTAATGCAGGTAACAGTCAGCATGGTAAAATCTGGGTATCCCTCTTGGGCTTGATGGATGGTGGTTTATTCTGGTGGGGATCCCTGTATCGGACGGACCAGTGCTTCAGGAAATCAGTCTCTGGGAATCACAACTGGAAGGAACAGGTCCGGATGTGAGGAGAATCGCCACTTTCCCATCTTGACTAATTAACCTGCATCAGCTTGGAGGTGAACTTGGAGTCTGACTCACCCATCAGCCAAGACAAATCAAAAGACAGGAGTCAAGGTAAGCACTGAAGACAACTTTGGAGATCATTAAAGCCCAGGTAAAAGTGATGGCATCTTTTCACTGAGTGCTGCTTGGGCTTGAGAGGCCGTTTCAAAAGAAAGTCAGGTGCCTTGTACCAGGACTTGCAGGCATGCCAGGTAAGCCATACAGAACTGAATTCTGTCAGCTATCAGCTTGTTCATGATGGGGTGAAAGGTGGCTTTCTTCTGTCGGGTCTCTAAAGGCAGGTCTTGCGCGATATGCAATTTTTTATTTTCCCAAAGGATAGCTTGCAGTTCTCGAGATTTCAGGGGGATATGCTGCTTCTCAAGGTAGTTAAGTAGTTTTATGATTATCAGGTGAGGTGGAGCTGAGTCTGGAGGTCTAGGTCTCAAAGACCAGTGGGCTCGCTCGATACAATAATTAGGATTATGTGGAGCTGGACCGACCACTTTGGTAAGGAGCTTTTGGATGAAGGGGATGGTGGATGAGCCCTCTTCACCTTCTGGTAAGCCAAAAATTAGAATATTATTCCTCTGGCTTCATCCCTCCAGGTCCTCCATTTTTAACTGCAACTTAGTGATTTGTTGTTTCAGCTTAATAACTTCTGGTTCAGTTTTGTCTTTCCAAGTCTCCAGTGAAGAGGTATGTGCTTCGGTGTCTGAGGTCCTTATTTTTAAGTCTCCCAGTTCGCTTCTAACATTCTTGAGGTCGGGGGCTATTTCTTGCAGGGTTTCTTTGAAAGGTAGCAACTCTTCCAAAAATGAGTGGTATAGATTGCGGCAGGGTACCCATTTGCTTGGAAGAGGACTGTGGATGTTGCTTAGCCTTCTTAGGTTGCTTCTCAGGTGAGACCGGGGGTGTATGTCTCGGCAAGGCTGCTCTCATTTCTGCTTCTATCATGGCTATGGTAAAGCCAATTGATATGTAAAAAGCAACAGATTCTTCACAGAAGAGCAAGGTAGAGAGCAACTTAGAGTCTGGATAAAGATTGAATAGATTATTAAACTCGATTAGTGTGGATTGCTGAGGATGAGATCAGGAGCCTGCAGGGAGAGCAGCTAGCTAGTCAAGCACATCACATAATCTCCGTAACCAGCTTTTCCTGCATTGCTTTCACTGCACCAGCCTCCCCCTTCTCTTCCTTTGCACCCTGCTCACCCACCCATCCCCTCCCTAAGGAAACATTCTACTCTATGGCTACTGACCCCTTTCCCCCTAGCTCTGTCCATCCTTGTCTGACAATGACACCTACCTGCCGGCTTCTTCCTGACTTCCTCCTACATTGCTACTGCTCTACCATGAATTCTGTTAAAAGCTAGCTTATGTTGTTCTAGTTCAACTTATTAACTGTACTATTTAAGCCTTAGTAACTGACATGTTAAGTTTATAATCTTTGTTCACCTTTGTGTTATGTCACCCCCCCATCCTCTGACGTGAAACCTTTGTAAACGAGCAGTCCCTGCTCAAAGGTACTTGTAATCCTAGAGTTTAATAAATAAATAAATAGTGTAAAATTATGCACCTTGGTAAAAAATAACTGAAAATTCAGCTATCATATAAATGGAAGTAAACTCCAAACCCTTGAGTCTGAACAAGACCTGGGAGTTCTGATCAAAAATGATTTGAACTTTGCAGAACATTGCTCTTGTGTAACGAAGAAGCGGTATGGCACATTGGCATCTATCAAAAGGAATATCAGGAGTAGAGCTAGGAAGGTGGTGGTGCCACTATATGTACAAAGAAGCTTGCCAGGATGAAACTCACTTCTACAGCATTCTGCAGCATGCTGCAGCTGAGTTATTGCAGTAAACAATGTAATTTAATGGGAATTAATCCATTTTGTCATGCAGGAAAATGTGACACTACCAGGATGAAGTGAATGTCACAGTTTCATGCATGACAAAAGGTACTGATTGCCATTGAAATTACATTATTTTCCAAATTAACTCTGCTGCAGCATGCTGCAGAGTGCTGCAAAATGCTACAGAATTGGGTTCCATCCTGACGAGCTTCACTGCATCTCTTGTTTGCCCCAATCTGGAATATTGCAGAGAGTTCTGAATGCTACATAATAAGAAGGACTTGATGAGACTCGAGGAGCTCCAGAGAAGGGCGACCAGGATGGTGGCTGGGATTCAGGACAGGACATACAGTATGAGGAGAGGCTTCAGGACCTAGGGAGGAATTCACTTCAGTATAGAAGATTCAGAGGGGTCATGTGCCTAGTTCATAAGGCATTTGCTGACAATGATCTCTGGAAATGTGTGGTATTAAGTCTAAGACTGGATCTAACAAGAATCAGCAGGCATCATCTACAGCATAGTGGTGGGCATTATAATAACAATCATAGAGGGACTTGGTTTTCCCAGAGAGCTGTGTTGCAGTGGAACTCATTACCTACATCTGTAGTGTCAAGACGCACAATGAAATAATTCAAGCAGGCACTGGATGATCATTGTGCAATTTGTTGTTTTCAAGTAAAGATTTAAACTGTGCATGTCAAAAAAGGCCAACGCTGATCATTGCTAAGACAGCTGAATAAGTGACTGAAAAGGGCAATAAAGCTGTTATGATTAAGACTGAGACATTTAATGCATTTCCTGCTATATTGGTTAAATTCAGTGTTGCTACAAATAGGAGACCGGAGAATCTTGAATACTTTACCTGGAAATGTAAATTTATGTATTGCTGGCTTGTGGAGACCATCAGGGAACCACCAGTGCACTAGACCACCAGGGAACTTTTGCTATGGACCATACAGAGGATAGGGATGAGCAGAGGGACCACTAGCCACCAAGAACTTGCATGTCTATATAGAACAGGGCGTCAGCTGGGGAGGACCACTGAACACCAGGTACTTCATTTAGTTGTGATATTAGGCTGGTGATCAGCAAGTGGGGGACCACTAGACCACCAGGATATATAATTAGTTGGAGCTGGCCAGCAATCAGATACTGGAGGGAGGAACCACTAGACCACCAGGTACTATATTTATTTAGAGCAGGCCAGTGATAGGTGAAGAGGAAGGCACCACTGGACACCAGGAAAAAGTGGTCTGGATGTGTGGAGAGGGATCGGGTGAGTGGAGGGACCACTAGACTACCATGGTACCATTACAACAACAACAGCATGGTGCTTGAGGAACGGGGGAAGTGACCACTACACTACTAGGGAAATGTTGTGACAACATTGGGATGGTGATCAGAGAATGGGGGAAGGGGAAGGGACCATTGGACCAGGGACATTATATTCTTATATGGGGAAGGCGATCAGAGACTGGGAGAGGGTGGAGTGACCACTGGGCTACCAAGGACATTATATTCTTATGCACAGAAGGAATTCAGAGTATGGAGGAGGGGGTAGGGACCATTGAACTACAAGGAAAATTATTTTGTTATACCAGGCCAGCATTCTGACAATGGTGGAGGGACCACTCAACTACCAAGAAAATCACTGTCTTATATGGGGACAGATCGGAGAACAGGGGTTCAGTGAGGGATTACTTGACTACTATGGTCACAGTGTTGGGATGCAGGAGCCACAGCACCTCTTCCAGCCACTAGAATTGTGAGGAGTTAAGAGGATGTTTTCTCTGTGGTATTTCCTTTGCACAAGGGGACTGCACAAATGGTTCTTGCACAAAGCAAATACTTTGCGGATGGGTGACCTTGATATGCAGAACCCTTCCCCCTCATTTGCTTTGTGGCCCCCTCAAAACTTTTCCCTGCACAAATCCAGTTTCTGAGCACAAAGTGGGCTTTTGTGAATACCAACTCAGCACAAAACTCAGATTGTGCCCCAAAAACTGGGTTTTCGCTGGGGCAAAGTTTTGTGAATCTGGCCACTGATGCTTTAGCTTTTTTCCTATGCACACAGTGCAATCTCGATCAAATGAACCCCATTATCCAGACGTCCCTATCTAATGGACTGGTGACATGTTTCCCAAGTAAATAATCTCTGAATGTTTTAATCCCAGTTTTACAGACTCGCTATTATCCAAACAAATTTCATGTCTCCCAGGCAGTCTGGATAATTGAGATTATACTGTATATATATATATATATGAAAAATATCTGGACAATATGTGTTATGCATCTCCATTATATAAGGATAATGTAATAACTGGCTAGTCTTTTTTCCCATAGAAGGAGTGGGTTATAATTTGTCGTCATAACCTGTGGCAACCTGTGGGTTATAATGGCTAATACACACTACCTGTTCCTTCTACTGCCTTATGCTACACCTTCTTGCACACTCACAACCACAAAAGGGAAAGCTGTCACAGCTTTATCACTGCTGTAAACAAGCAGGAACAAAACAAGTTTTATTTCTACTGAAACCATTGCTATTGCATTTAACTTTGCTGTACCTTCAAAGAACGTCTCAGCAAAGTGTCTTTTACAGTCCAGTTGCAGTGATTTTCTGGTTTCGTCCAGGGTTTCCTTCATTTATTCCTTCGTGTGTTTTCAGTCGTGGATATGAAATTAGGGTTATTAAGTATACATTCTTTCAATGGATTGCCTCAGTGATATTATAATTTCCTGATATCAGGGATCCCATAGAAACCAAAATGATCCCTAACTCTGACTTTGTATTCTTTTCTGTAATTGTTAGAGATCGCACCTTCCCCTTGTCTTTGAACACTGGTGAATAGTCACACCCTGTCAGTGCATGGAGACCTGGTAGACCTGCACACACAAGTCTGCCTAACTCGACTGACAAGCAAGATACATCTATGAATCTTCTTGTGTTATTTCCTGAATGACCAACGTCCATGTGCAGTTTGAGATGATCATTTAGACTTGCATGATACAGCAGAATAACCAGAATATCAGTATCACCTGCCATGGCTACTACATGCACATCTTCACCTTAATTTTGACTGCAAATGTAGTGTACGTGTTGCACGATTCTTGTGTCTGCTTCTACGTGTTTGCTTTTTAGGGCCTTGCACTCTAGTCTAAGCATACGTCCAGCTTCCACTTTGTAAGAGTAACAAGTTTCTCCTACTTCATGCATGAGCTTTTTATTACCTAGACCTTCAAATATACCTCAGAATTCCATGCTGCAGCTAGAAAACCTAGGAGTGCCATCTTGAATGATGATGAAGACAGGGATCCAGAAAAGTCTCTTATTTGGCTTTGGTCAGGACCAATTATGAGATAGGAGAGTGAAGCAATGCTATGCTTTCCTCTCTTCCCTTTTTCAAGACCTTTGATCAATGGTGACTTGTAACAGTCTCTGACAAGGTGGACTTCATTTGCAGAAGTACATTAAGCAAGAGACAGGATGGTTTTTGCCACACCGTTGAATGTCGGTGGCAAGTTTGTAAGACTTCTGATCAAGAACATAGCATCAACCACAGTGGCATTTATAGCATTGGGGTGGCTACTTTGGACTCTGATCTCAAGTTTATTCAGCAGTGTTGACTTCATTGTTGTGTTCACTGATCCATCAATGTTTCCTAAGGAGAGGGGTACCAGAGTTAATGGGTAGGCAAACACCATCAAAGTTCAACTGTTGAAGTCACAGATAGATATAGCAAGCATCAAAAGAGGTCTTGAGTTCCTTTCAACTCGACGATTTTCTTGTCCTTGTTCTTAATCTTCACCTTCATTACAATATATGCAAAGTTCTTCAACTTGTGCATTTTGATGGGTTCCTCAAACCTACTATCCTTGGTAATGCATTCATCTCTAAACACATGATACATCTGAGTACCTATCTCAGTAACTTGTAATACTTCATTTGCTACATCTTGTGATACTGCTTTTCCGCTACCTAGTGAATAAAGATTGCTGTCCTAAAATGCATCCCAGAATGGATTCATGGAGGAGTCTATTGTGTTCAACAGCTTGTTTAGAGCCTTTGAATTTTGTTTAACTCTAAAACTCTTCAGCTCTTGGCTGGCTTCTTCACTGCTGACAAGACCAACTTTTTCCATAAGACTTCCAACTATACTTCCACCTCCTCATTGTGTTGTTGTTCTGTGTCAAAGAAGAAATCCCAGTTAGTCTTGATGCAACATAGGCATTAATTGTCTGTTCCAAGGTCAAATGTACATCATTTCTGCTAAACCCTCTTTTTGATCTTGCAATGGTTAATGCTCCATTCTCAATTTTATTTCCTTAGTCCAGGGTGGGTCTCATCCATGTTTAGAAAATTCATAAGATACAGGCTCATCCACTTGGCATAGTTGTGGTGCCCAGTTGTGAAGTAAAGAGATATAATCTTCTTTAAGCAATTTACAAAGAGATGCAAGTCATTTGTCCTGATGGAACGGCAAAATAACTGGTACAACTCTACCAAACTGTATTACTGCAGCCAAAGTTGGGCAGTTGTGCCATGCTCACCACAGTGTGTGGAATTTGAGAACATTTAATATGCTTCCATGAATGTCTTGAGCTCAGCTGTATTCTCTAGGTCCACCATTGAGGAAGGTGATGGGTAATTAAGTAGCTGCTGCAGATGCTTTGAGATTGGAAAGTCTGACAAACCTTTATATTGTATAAAGCACTTCAAATGTTTAATTCTGAATGCCGCTGATAGCTTCCATTGAAGCATCTTTGCCTGATTGAAAAATGTTCCTTGAAGAAGTCCATTCAGGAATCCCAATGCCAATACACCACTTTCAACAAGATTGTGGTCTCCACCAGAATCATTCAGGACATATCCAAGGCCTTTGAAATATGTTACTTTCATATGGAATGGTCCAAAACATATGAAAAGTCTGTCATATTCCAGAGACTTTGTGGACTGAATTTGTAGCGCAGGTTTTGCTGTGGCCATGTCATAAGTAATAGGCATATAGTCCTCCTGGCATTCATCCATAACATTGATAGCAGTATTCATGGTGTCTTGCACTACATCAAGTCTTGTAGGAGGCTTTCCTATAGCGTCCATGTATGATATGATCTGCTGTGGCAGGTCATCTACAGAAACAAGGGCATTCCATCCATGCCACACTGGAGTAGCATCTATACTTGCACAAGATATCATCCACGCAACATCCCTTCTCTTAGCTTGCATGAGGTTTTTTTTGATTCAGAGCTTTCTGTCACCTTTTATTGCTATTGTCTTATTTTTGGTTTTACAGATGTATATGATCGAATGTCTTTCTCCCGAATATGTGGAGCTCTTTTCCTCTGAGACGTTTGAATGTGCCTGGGAACAGTGCCTTCTTCCTGTCCTGCCATTGGCTGCAATATCTGCTTTTTACACTTGGCAAATAGTCTTCATCAAAATATTCAGCCTTTGTCTTTAACGTTCTGTGTCATTTGCTCTTTGATGTTAAAGATGGCCCTGCCTGGTCATGGGCATCAACTTCTGATCTTTGCTTATCTGTGTTTGTTTCTACTGTGTGTGTTTCATTTCTTGCTGGCACTTGGTCATCTGTGTGTGTTCTTGTCATAGCTTCTTCAGACCTTTCTATGGGTACAGCTGTGTCCCCATTACTGGATGGTATGTTTTGATATGTTATACTCACAGTGTCATGCAAAGTGTCATGACTGTCAAGTGTCTCTGTCAACTCATAATAATTGTCAAAAGCCAAAGCAGTGACTAAACCTGGATGTATTAGCAATCCATCTGATGTAGCAATATTCTTCTTATGTTGGTTGTGACTGCAGTTTCAAGTTCCTCTACAACATGGTAGCTGACACAGTGACCAAACCTGTTCAAAGTAGTTAACATGTTCTTACTCACTGTCATGGATTAAATACCCATGTCCAACAAGAGGTGTTTTTGTGGTTTAATTATTCCCCTTGACACTGCAATAAATTGAACTACCCTCTCCTGTTGTTCACTGCCCACCTCCCATGAATCCATGAATACAGTATGTAGGAATGTCTGAAGAACGGGTGGCAGTTTTTACATTTTCTTCTATTAAGTCTTCAACTTTAACTTTTGTTTATTATGAGGCTGCACCTTTAGGAGTTTTAACAACTGTTCTCTTATGTGTTAAGCTGCTTGTGCTGCTTGCGCTTCCCTCCAATCAGCTTGTTTCTTAGCAGACCTGATGACTGTACCCGCTTTTCTACTTTTGGTATCAAATATGTTATCATATTTGAAGAGATTCACCAGTTTTGGCTGCAAGCTCTATGGGTCATAATTTGTTTCACACCCACTGCACTCAATAAGCATGTCCATGTACCATTTGTGTAGAGATAGCAATGTTTCTTCTTGTGTTCCATTAACAGTGATGCACTTCACATACTTAACAAGTCTGGAAAAAGCAACCTGGTGACGGTCCCTCAACTGGCTGCATTCACATTTTGTACCTGTGCCCTTTATTCGTTCTGCCTTTTTTACAGTACTTACTCTTACAACTGTTGTGTTACTTCACTTCTTTGGCTATGAGATCAATACTGCCTACCATCATATCCATTTGTCAATCGTATTTTTCTTTTGCTGCATTTTTTATGCTGTCTGATGCCCCATAAGTTACACATGTTGTAGGATATTCAAAAGTCTCCTCTGACTCCTTAGGATTCCTTTTCTTGTATGATTTGCAAAATATACATTCATTTGAGAATATGCCTGATGTAGATGCTGCAGATTAAGATAGAGCACTATGAACTTGGGAGTGATGCAATTTTGCTGGATAACTCTTTACAGTGTCATTTTTTTAAAGTTTCATCAGCTGCAAGTTTACCATAACTTTTATATGCAGTAACATTCTTGTAGCAGATACAATGAAACCCATGGCTGCTGAAGCAATGTTCAGGCAATTCAAGGCTCACCATGTTGTACTTTGACAGTGTTTGACTAGTACACCTTTCCTTTGCATCAACTACTTTTTCCCAGTGAGCATCATCAAAAGGTAGCAGGTCTCCATGATCTGTGCTGACTCATGGATCAGTGTGTAGAATGCATCACCTCTGCAGTTTGTGAGAAGTCTTACTAGCCATATCTGAAACATTAAATAAATTACATTAATAACTAAGTAGACTGAGTCTATTAAGTAAATTAGATAAATTAAATAAATAACTAAATAATCTGAGTCTTTTACATAATTGTAAAACTTTTAGTTACTCTTAAGAAATTGCATTTCCAAGAAAACTTACAACTGTGGATGAATAATAGTTGTAAATCTGAATTCTACACACTTTTTTACATACTGTACAAAACCATGGTCAATCCTTTCAGACCCAGACACATAGATAAATGCACCTGGCTCCTGATCTAACAGCAAAGTTAAATACAATTGCTTCAAAAAAAAAATTAACTATTAACCCGAGTTTTGGCCTTGCATGTTCCAGTTTCATGGCCCTGCATGTTCCTGTTTCACTTCACAAGAACTGAACTTAAAGAAAAAAAAACAACACTTTCTGTAAAAAAAAAAGATGTTTTGTTGTAAAAATTAGTATCATTACAGTTGCAACTTCAATTTCTGCTTTATTCTGAAATAGTTTGAAAATTACCAACTACAGTTAAATAGAAAAGTTTGGTTCTTGGCAAGCATGTGCAGCACAATGTTTGTTCTGTCTTTTTTTGGCAAAAAAAGACTAGCCAGCAATTACATCTAACAATGCATGTGGGTGAGTGGATAAATGAGAAATTAATGCCCACTCTCAGTGTGGGGTGCTTTAATTAACCCCTCAGGCTTCAACCTTGGGGTTTATGTAGCATCCCACACCATGGGTGGACTGGAGTTTCTCAATATGCACTCACCACCCATGCATTATTGTATATGTAATAATATCATATGTGCAATATATGGTTAATTTTATTTCCGCTCAGTTTGAGTTTAATTAATCCACAATTATAGCTTTTACAATAAAATTGGTGCATAAAAATGAAGTTGTTTACATGGTGCCAAATATCTTCACTGGGGATCCACGAACAACACAACTTTTTTTAATTCTTGTCCCTCCTGGTTTCTAATAGAAAAAGATGTATGTTGGCATTGCCAAATTGACCTCAAGTCATTAATATTTTCACCTCCCCATAAAACACCTTTACTGCTCAAATCAACCCCTCTATTTTGGTCCCTTAAACCACATACACAGCTCTGTAAACATTTGAAATTACCCTACCTCAGGGACCTTACCCAGTCATTTTTCCATAACTCAAATAAACTATTAATAATACACCCTTGTATAAAAAGCATTGGGAATATTTAGGTGCTCCTATGCTGAATGACTTAATTGTGGATGGAATATTTATCTTGTTTAATCAATTTAAATTGACATATTGAGTACCAAATTCCTGTTTCTTTCAGTTTTTATAATTAAGACACTATATTAATAAGTTTTTGGGTTCTCCCCCATAGCCCACTAAATCTGGTACACTTTTTACAACTATGTCAGAATTAGTACAATACGGACATCCAATCACCAGGCTTTATAGTACTATATTTCAAGTACTGTGGGAATCAACATCATCAGTTTCCTTTTATTGGGCAAATATTTTGCATATTGACCATGACAATGATTTTTGGTTCAGAATTTCTACAGATTTATATAAGTACAATAAACATGATATATTTTGATTACAGCAAGTGAATATTCTACATGGTCTATATATTTATTCCTTGAGGCTGTATAAGATGAGAAGAGTCTAGTCACCTATATGTCCCTGTTGCAAAGAATTTGAAGGCTCCTTATATCATATGTTGTGGTCATGACCCCAAGTTTTTTCTTTCTAGAATCTTATATAAACTAAACTAGACCCATCGCTAGGTCTCCAGGATGCCTTCACTCCAGAGATCTGTATCTTGGAGGACTATGCCACACTTAAGAAGGCTTATCACAAGGCACATATGGTCTTAATCTCTGCAGTTACAAAGCTGTTAATTCTAAGACATTGGCTTGACTCAACTCTCCCTACCTGGACTTATTGGCTTAATGAAGCCCTTATGTCCTTAAATATTGAAAAGGCTATAGCCAACTTTTACAAATCTGGACCTGTTTCCAGATCTAAATGGGACACCCTATATAATTTGCTCTCTGTGTCTTCACCAACATAGCCTCTTATTGTTTCTTCTCCTTGTTTTGCTCATACAGATTGCAGTATTAGGGCTGGAATATTGGGGGGGGGCTTATTTTTTGTCTTACCCTGTTTTTTTCAGTTCGTTCTTATGTTGTATATTATGTTATATTGTAGCATTTGTTATATTTCTTTTTTCCTGATGTCTGTACTGTTGTTATGTGCACTCTTATGAAAAATATAATAAAGTATATATATATATTTTTTGTTAGTTCTTTTTCCCTCCATTCATTATTTACCAGGGCATCTCTTGGGTGAGACCCACTGGGCCAGCCTTATACCATCCAGCCTGAACCCCTTCTCAACTGAGGAATTGGGTGCTGGATCCCCTTCAACTGTGGGCCCTACAGGATAGAGGATCACTTAGAGTCAAGTCGAGTTCGGGCCAGAGATGGGTATGTGGACCGGCAACTTGGGTCTGCTGTTGCCTCCCTGGTTTTCATCCTTGGCTTGGTTTCCTCCAAGGTGTGGACATGCATTGACAAGCACAAAAGGAGGGCACAAATCCACCCCTCCCACAGATTCCACTGCCACATCCCCCTGTTGACAGCCCCACTAAGGTGTAGTGCCGTGGGTCTCCAACAGGAGCTGCCACTCAAAAGGGAACCCCCTGGATCCCACCCCAAGTGAGGAAAGCAGTCCTCAGGATGCCCAATCACTTCCAGCATAGCAGGAGTTGTGGCATCCAGCGCCTCAATCCTCAGCGCCACCAGACCAGCCTAATAAAATACACTTACTAGCAAAAAAAAGTGAAGTTGTTAACAAATTATTTATTTTTTATAGCAAAATGGGAACTGGGAAAAGCACACTGAGACAATAAATTAAGATAATCAAAATAATTTTAAATATGTTTTATTAAACTCATTAATGTTTCCACATTTACCTGTTACATGGCCACAGACTCATAAATCAGTCCAACATTCCTATACATTCTAATTCTGTCAGCAGCCTAATAAACATAGTTTATATTAGTGCTAGACAACATTTTTATTATGCCAGCAAAAAAAATGTACAATTTCTGATTTCCCTTTTACCCAGTTTTCCAAAATAGCATCAAAATCTAATGCAGTTGCAGAGATGCTGTTTGCAAACAGCCCCACATTTTTCCAACCTGTGTATTTTTTAAATGTAATTTTTGAGGAGGTACAATTTCATGAAATACTGTCAAATGTACACATAGAATTTGTAAGTCAACCTAGCTAAACCTCCTTGAAATAACACTAAAATATAACAACTTTTCAAAGCATTTTTGAGACTGTATTTTTCTGAGGATACATTTTTGGGAAGTAGATTGTCTGGGCTTGAAAGAAAATGAAAGACACATGATACATGGTTTAATAGGGAACCTGAACTGGTATGGGCTGAGAGCAATTATTTTTCCTTTTTAAACTCTTCATACTGTTAATTAAAATAACAAGCAATTGCTTTTTCAAATTGCTAGTGCTAAATTGATTATGCATGACTGAATGCAATGCCTGCATTGGTACTAGCTAAACACATTGATTTCCCTATAAAGCAGCAGTATTTGTTAATCATCATATCATTTTAGTAATACTGCATTGTAGAAAAAACATCATTATACTAATTATTCTTTTCATTCATTCCTGAACTAAGATCAGTGATTAAGAAGTTTTTCTACTATGCCAGCTCCACAAAGTACCTGTTCAGCAAGCAGTGGTGGAGGAGAAATAATTGGGAATGGGACAGGGAAGTATACCGGTATGACTAAGCCTTGAGAGGAGTACAAGGGTTGGATGTGTGATAGTACAGTTAAATAAACCATGATTATTTAATCCCTAGATGTCTACTAGTTCCACTTCCACTGCAAGCAGCTTTCCCAGCCAGTGTTTGTGCTTGAGTTGCTGGTCTACATTAAAGCACTGTGTGATGCTCCCTGACCCCAGTCATGCATTAGAATAGTATCACTATAGCCCAACCTAGAGCAGCTGCTTAGTCATTGCATAAGAAGGGTGACTGTAAGTCTGATATGGCACAGACACTATGGTGATATTGTCACCAGAGGAAAATATACAGTAATCATGGGAGTATGGGCCATTGCTGATAGGGCAGGGTCAGGTATACAGTGCCAACTCTGCAGCTATAGAAAAGAAGAAGAATGCATGAAGATGAGGAACAGGGGCAGAAGCTGAAGAGTATGAAAGGCATGTGAAACAGATATGGGAGAGGAGGATAAAGAACAAGAGGAGTGTGAAAGTCTGATGTCAACTAAGCTGCCAACTAGAGATGTTGATGAGTTGAACAACGAGGAGTGGAAACCATCACAGGATGAGATGGCAAAATAAAAATTAAAAAAAGACCATGACAAAGAGACAACCAAGAAAGCAAGTTTCTCAAGCAGGAACATCTAATCACAATTCTTGTACTTGAGTCCTCCATCATGATCAGCCCCATAGTACTGTACCAACAGTGGCTGTTGTTGCCCAGCTTGTCCATCCCCAACTATATCATATCACAATGCTGGAAGAAATAAATCCTCTCTAAATCATTGCAGTATTCCTTGTGAAGCAACATCCCTATGAAATAAAACATTCAAACAGATCTTCTGCTGCCTCTTTTGGAGTTATTTTGAAGGAGACAGACTCTAAGAAACACAACAGTAGAGGAAGTGTTTTACTTAATGTAGCAGTCATTGAGGAGAAGCACAGTGAGGAAAGTACTCTGCAGTCTATCCAATCATTATGATACATCTGGATATACTCTGCCTTCACAATATGAGAATTGGAATATATGTGATGGAAAGTGGCAGTAACATGCTGAATGTAATAAATGTTGGGGATTGCACAAACACACACACACATTAAATCTGGTGGTGAGTCACATGCTTAATAATTTTACACAGTAAATAGAAACACATAACACTGTACTGGATGAGTCTAGATATTTCTATCTCACTCCTAAACATGCTACGCTCTTCCAGCTTTAACAGCAAAAGCACAATGGTTCTCAGCATTGTGTAATTAAAGATGATTCCACAAGGTGCAGCTTTGACTTTTATATGGTGGAGAGACTCATGAAACAACACCTGTGTTCCAGGCCATGGAATTCAATGAAGTGGCTTATGGAGGATCTCTGCAATGGTAACAGAGTTCTGTTCTGAAAAAAAACTTTTACTTCTCATGCAGTATGAACAGGCCACTGAAGATGTCAGTGTTGAATCTGTATCCTTAAGCACTGTCATTCCCATGGTGCGTCTATGATTGTGACACATGCTATTATTTGAAATATTCTTCAGTAACCCAACGAAGCAAGTCTGATGGTATTAGTAATCATTACAGCACTGGTGGTAGGGCAAGAATGACAACTATGATTGTGCAGGGGAGATTTGTGACACCACTAGTTCATATGAGTCTTTACAGCAGCAGCTGTAGAAGTAGGATTCAATACTTTAAAGAAGTGGCAGCAATGTTTCTGACACAACTTGCAAACAAGTTTGACTGCATTAGATCAGACATATATTTTAGCATGAACATCCTACAGCTTCACAGATGTGAAGATGTGTTCATTCTCACTGGACACATAGAATATATAAAGCAGGCACTTTTGCATACACATACAGTGGAGCAAAAAAGACAGCTTGAAGAACCCAACAAGAATGTGTATACTTAAGCTGTAGTCGTCTCTAGTCAGAATTCATGTAGTCAGTAGTTACATACAATAGCTTTTGACAGTAATGAGCAGTGTCTATCTGTAGTCTGTTTACCCATGCCAGTTTCTACATTAGGAGCTGAAGTGGTCTGTCCAAATCTGAATTTATGGGCCACAACTCACAGTTGAATCAAAGTAGTCAATCATCCCTTCCCTCACCTGAGCAGTATAGTACATACAAAAATGATACAGTAGTAGCCAAAGACATGGTCAGATATTTCCAAATATTTTGTGAAATTTCATAAGTTTCTCCCTGCTGGCCCTACTTTGGAACTGCAGAAAGCAGGAGAGTTCTCTAGAAATATCACAGAAGTTTCAGGAAATATCTGACCATGTCTTTGGCTGTGACTGTAAGTTTAAAACAATCCAATTTCTTTTCTTATAGGTGCAGTAGAAAATCTGTTTGTACCTATAGAAACAAGTTCTTGTCAGAGCTACAACAGCTGCCAATACATTCATTTGATAAATAGATCTCTTTATTTCAAATGGTTTCATGAAGAAAGACATAGTGAGCTAGTAAAAGCTCATTTTCAGATGTGTCTTGTGGGAAGGGAAAAGGAGAAAAGAGAACAGATACAAAAATACAGAATAAAAAGTTCATAGAAATGGAGCAAGTGTAACAAAGATAAAGAGTACAATAATATCTAAGAATAAATTGAAAAAAAAAACAAGTTACCACGCAATAAGTTGTGGAACTGACCAAAGAAAAAAAATAGTTATTAAGTTGTCAAAATAAAAACTGGGGGAATGATTGATACTGGGGAAGAGATATAAAATTAATGTGTGACTTAGTTGTATTACTGTGATGTAAAATCTTTAACTGGTCAGGCTGCCTTGTCTTTCTGCTTTCCCAAATTTTGGAAATTTCTGTCCCAAACCATTTGTTCCACTTCTTCCAAATGCTGTCTTTCCTCTTTGCTCTGTGAGCACACTGCTACCTCCTGTGCCAGCACTTGAGTCATAGCCCGTCCCCACTCCTTAGTTTACCCTCTTCTCCTCTTTGTCAATGATTACATTGCTTCCTCCTTGAGTAACAGTCCTTTCCTGCTCCTCAGTTTACCATCTTCCCCTCTTTTACCTCCTCCACCTTGCCCCACCACTCACCTCACCAACCTTCATCCCTCTCTTCTTCCTCCCTCACTTGTCTGCACTTTCCCTTCTCCCCTTCTGCACTCTTTCCCTGAGTACCCTATATTCTGGTGCCCACACCATTCAATAGTACTGCTGCTTATACCCATGGGGCAGATTCCATGCTCTGTTCTTGTAAAATATTTGCCATTAATTTTACCTGACTGATGAATCTTGTTCATGTTCATTTTGTACTGTTTAATTTATTTCTTTGTATTTTGTTTCATTGTATAAGTTATTATTATATGTTGTTCTTGCACCTCTCTCCCCCCTTTCCCCAAGGACACATCTGGATATGAGTTATTTTTCAGCTCATTATGTCTTTCCTGGTGCAACATTTGAAATAAATAAATAAATATATAAATAAATAAATAAATAAATAATGTAAACGTCCCACATTTACACCACACTAGTAGAAAAAACATAAACATCAAGGTAATGCAGTGAACAGTGTTTTTGGTTCTGGAAATACACACTCCCTTGAAATTGTGCACCACACACACACACACACACACACACACACACACACACACACACACACATATGCTGTTACAACAGTTGTGCACACACAAAGGGTGTGAGTGTCATTAGCAGGACAGACCAGCTACACTATTTCATTTTCAGTGAAGTCCTGCATTTACACATTTATCCAGTGTATTTAATAGAGCAAGTGCAGGTAAAATGCAGAATCACAGTTTTACTGGGTCTTGCTTTTGTAGATTTTTACAATGTAGTTACCCAGGATAGGTTAGTTAACATGCAGTGTCTAATGTTCAGTGAGGTCATTATTATACCTATTGTAACATTAATATGTCTGGGATGCCCTTAATGAGGTAGTTCCATCACAGTACAAATGTCTTCAGTGACAAGATACTGCCTGATTCTTAAACTTGGTTTAGAGCTGTGCAGCCTGCAGCAAAGAGCAGCTTGCACTGAAGCCCAGTGCACCAGGGACCCTGTGCCCAATTCTCAATGGGGCAGGGTCTCCAAAGAAAAGACCCACAGCTTGTGGCAAAGGTGGTGGTGCACCATACAGACAGCCCACCAGGATGGTGAGACACAAGCCATTGGGTGTGTGTGCCACTACAGTCCATGGCTGCCTTGCATCCTCCCATACATGTCCATAACAGGCATAAGGTATGTGTAGTTCATTGTATTTCAGTGGGATTTTCAACTACACTTACCTTATTTTTCATAGAGCAGTTGCCAGTTCCAGCAGCAAGACATGTCTTTTATGGAAAAGTGGATCTTCACAGTGGGATCTGTTCAGGTGAGTGAGGGTGTGTGGAGAATTTGGGTGGGTGGGGTGGTGAGTGCTCAGTGGGAGGTTGGACTGGGTGTATGGGGTCACATAAGCAATGGACCTTTTGCTACAGATTTTTAAAGAAAAGACATTCAGGGACTGTTTTCTTCTTTTTAGGCTGTGAGGGACATCAGAGGGTGGGGGTGGGTGGTTGCCACTAGAAACCTCATTTAAATCAGCAATGGCATGCATAAGGCTAAAACTGGGTAGATAGCAAGGGAATGTAGACTAGCAATTTTTTTCATTAACCACTGAGCCACCTAACTGCACTTTCTAATTGTTTTGATACACACACACTGGCTAATACATATACACATATATGCATATATATTCTAGTATAACATAGCAGTGCACTATCTACACACACAGACCATTGCCACACACACACTAACACACATGCACTGCCTTATATGGCAATTATTTATTAATACATCTAACCCTAACTTTTATTACATTTAGGATAAGCACTGTTTTGCACTAATTCATTGTACTACTCTACATCATGATGATCAGAAGAACTAGGAATAAAGTACCATACACTCACATACACACTCACTCACACACATACACTGCTTCATGTTCTGAACAATGCACACTGCTACCTATAGAATTACAGCCATTTGCAAGCTGACTAGGAAAAGTTTACTGTACCAGGAAAGGTTTAACAGAGTGGCACACACATGTGTGTTCATGTACACACACACACACACACACACACACACACACACACACACACACACACACACATTCGTTCTTGCAGATCTCCTGAACTGATAACACCCTGTCCTTTACTCAGAGGATCAGGAAAACACAGCTGTCAGGAATCTGTTGATCTGAGGCATTTCCTACTAGCCTCTGAAATCTGATTGCAGGATAGTATAGTTAAAGATGCCTTTTTTATCTGGAGTTCCCATGTAACTGAAATGCCACTCGGGAGGAGAGATAGAGATAGAGTGAGGGAGGAGGAAGAGAGAGAAAAAGAGGGCAGGAGGGAGGGAGGAAGGGAGAGGCTTTTGGGATTTTTTTGGTACTTGACAGGCACACCTCACAGCTCTATATTGTTCATGCTAGCTACAGTATCTCAGAAGTCAGCTGCTGAGCAGATAAAGTAGTACAAGTGGGAGTGAATTAAACTTTCTGTCTCTCTCCCTCTCAGTGGAGTGATTGTGCTAAAACTCCAATTTTTTTTAAGTCCATTCAGAATCTGATGAGCTCCATTTTTTCTACTGTGATAGTAAGACATCTGCAGCGCTGCACCCTGCAATCGTACACATTAAGCAATCTGCAGCCCATGTCTGGTGGCTCTCCTGTTAACCTCCAGTTCTGACACTGAGACCTCAACTCCAATGTTGGACATTATTACATAAAAAAAATTATAACTGTATAAGTGGACACCAGCTTTCAAGCACCAGTGCATTTATAGAATCCCCTCTTTCTCACAATGGGTGCCAATCTCTGTGTCACCAATCTGGTGGAACAGTTGTCTCTCCCCATTCACCTTCTGACAGTGGGTGCTCAATCCTGGTGTCAGATACTTTATGACGATTCTGCAACAGGGAGTCCACCTTGGTGGCACAGTTGTCTCTCCTCAGGTCTCATCCAATCAGATTTTACTAAAAGCAAAGAGGTTTCCATTCGTTATGCCATTACTAATAATTACACAGAACAGAGCAGACACTCTGCATTGGGGGGATGGTTTTCTTCTTTCACAGGTGATCAAAAACTGATTTTTTTTTCTGAGTGCTAGTCAATCAATCAATATTTTTTATTGTTTGACATAAATAACACTGTTACAATTTAAAATCACTTTACCTACATCATTATACATTTTTGTAAGGTTATTTCTGTCTTATTTTAAATTACAATTCGTAATCAATATAAAACATTTCTCCATATAAAGTCATATATTTAAAAAACAGTATATCCCTCATTTGCAATTATTCTTAAAATTTCTTCTCACTTCTATTTTCTAAATATACATGTATACAATTATTTCTATTTATAAAATTTCCTTGCTTCTATTATAGCTTTTATCATATTGCACCTTTCTCTGTAAACACAATTATTCTAACTATTGTTCTAGCATCTCTTCTCCATATCATTTTCTCACAGATTGGGGTCCATCATTCTGTAAACTTTATATGACATTTCTTTTTGTTTCTACAGAGGAGAGAAGAGGAGATGAGAGGAGAGGAGAGGAGAGGAGAGGAGAGGATGGAGGCCACATGATCCATGTCAGTATATTTTTTATGTTTTTAAAAGATATGTAACCATAACTATGGGTTCATACTCTATATTACTCATTATCTCTCCCAAATACTTTTTTCTTTCTTTTCTATAAAGAGGACAACGTATCATTATATGTTGTAAATTATTCAAATCTAGATTATATTTACATTTTTCTCTCATCATCCCATTTCCTGTATTTTGCATTAAGTCAGTTACTTTCATATATTTTGAATCGAAACCAGGTTATTTATTTATTTTTTTTTTGATCTTTAGTTTGTGTTAGATAATTCTCCAACTTGTGCTGTCATTTACTTTTAGCCATCCATAAACATCTCTTTTTTTTGTTTGCAATATTATAAATCTTTCTGTATTTCTATGTTCTGTATTCTTGTTTTTATATCCTTTCTCCCAATTTTCATAGGTGTTCTAAAGATATCAATTAAACTGCATCAGCCCATTTGGATTTATTATTTTTGCTACAATTCCTATATTGGAAAACATTATACCATTCTTTAAGTAGTCAATTGATTCTTCTATACATTTCCTTGGCAGTCTATTTTCCTCCATCATGTATGCTGTTAACCAATAATTTATACATCTTATTTTAATAGAACTTTCCACCATGTATTGCCCCAGTTCTGCCCCTTGTCACCACTGAAGGTGTACCATTTAGAATCCCCAATAAATTCTTATAGTGTATATCTAAACATTTGTCTAGTCCCTTACTTCCATCCTGGTCCCAAATTTCTGCCACATACAGGAGCTGACTTCAAGTTTGGCTTTAACCACTCTCAGTTATCCTGATACCAAATGTTCACCAAATTTGTATAGGAACCTTTGTTCATTTTCAGTTTTTTCCAGAACTTCCCATAGCTTGGTTCTATTTACTCTGTCGAATACTGATTTTAGATCTACAAACACAGAATATAGATTTTGTTTCTTCACGTTCTTATACTTATGAATCAAATGTGTTAATGTAAAACACTGGTCAATGGTCAAATATCTGGGTCAGAAGCCAGCCTGGGCCTCATCTAGTTTACCTTCCCTGTCTACCCATTCAGTAATTCTACTAGTTATGATTTTTATAAGCATTTTTTGAGTGCTGTCTATCAAGCTTATTTGCCTATGACAGCTTGGGTCACTCTGTTCCCCTTTCTTAAATAATGGTACCATTATATTATACCTCCAGCTCTCTGGGATTTTCCCTTTTTCCATAACTGCTTGAAACAGTTTCTGTAGCAACAAAGTCCATATTTCTATGTTTTGTTTCAGCTCCTTTATTGGAACTCCATCCAGCCCATGTGCTTTATATGATGCAAACGTTTCTATTGCTATCTGTATTTCCATTAAATCAATATTTAAATCTTCACTTGTTCATTCCTTTCCTGATACTATCTTCCTTACATTTTCTTCTGTCTGAAATATGTTTTTATAATATTCTACCCATTGGTATGGTTGTATGTTTTTTTCTGGCTCATTTCTATACTCACATAAACTTTTGTTTGCAATTGCCCAGAATGTTTTATTATCATTTTCTTCTACTACCATTTCTAACTTCCTCCATAGCTGTCTGGTGTGTTTAATCTTATTTTCATTGACTACAGTTTTGTATTATTTGCTTAATTTATTAAGGACTGTCTTATTTACTGTATTTCCATCTTTTTTAACTTTTCTGATCTGTCTATTCATTGTTTTTTTGACTGCCTTGCCTTCTATGTTGTACCATTCAGGTTCTTTTTTTGTTTTGTATTTTTATTTATTTTAGTATTTTCTGTGAAATAGTCTCCATTATTTGTTGATATTATTTTACCAGTACTTTCATTTCCTATAAGTTTCTCCATTTTTTCTCATATACTGTACCTTTATTCTCCAATATTTGATGAAACTCTTCTCCTTCTATCTCTTTCCAATGCGCACATATTATGTTTCTAACTTCTAAGAGTATATATTCCTTCCTAACATTCTTCCTTTATTTAATCAGAATGCTTAAGTCTAATCCAGAATGTGCATTTTCTGCCTTTGGTTCTTATTAAGATCTAAACATATTTCCATTATATTCATATTCATCCATATATGATCTATTATCAATTATAGGTAAAATTACCATTTGCATCCGATTTAGTTCTACCATTAACCAATAATAAATTTTTATCAGTCATATGTCTACAATATTTTTCTCCCTGATTTGTCCTTTTTCTATCTTTGGAGGCACTAGTTAATTTTATGTTATCATTATGTATGATCCCTAGGTAATCTATTATATCTTCTGTTAGATTTGTAAGGTTACCTATCCTATAATTGAAATCTCCTGTAATTATCAAACCTCTTTGTAAATTGCTACTCATATATTTGTCAATAAGTACTTCAAGATCTCTATTTATATTATCATTTTTGTATTTACTTCCATCTGGTGGATGCTACACATTAATAAGTATTATTTCTCTATCCCTTTCCCTAATATTTATTTCTAAGATGTTCTCATTTTTTTGTTTCTAGTTCCTGTGAAAATATTGCTTCCATTAACTTGCACATTTTTACTAATCCCCTGCATAACATCCAAATTTACATGTCTTGAATGCATCTTGTATATATATATATATATATATATATATTGAATCTGTTTATATGTAGCTTTCCTTTATACCATGTTTCCTGTAAGTTTACATAGTCAAAAGCTTCCAAATATTTTATAAATTCAGCATCTGCCAAATTATTGACCTGCCCTGACACATCCCAAGACAAAATTTTTATAATTTGTTCTGACTCTTTTATATCTGACTCTCTAAGTGAAGGCTCATGTGACCTCCTTCTTCTGTTCTTTTTTATTTCAAGTCACTGTATATTTTCCTCATTTTCCAATATTCCATATCTGTTTGATGTTTTAACTGTTCCTTCCCATTTCATGTTCTGTTTTTTCCCTTTTTGTTTACTTGCATTGGTGTCAGAATTAGACTCATAAACAACTATTCCTAGTTCATCAAGTTTCTTACTTTTTTCCAATAATGATTTGTATATTTTATCATTAGACAACTACAATGAAATGTGGCCCTCTGCCTCCCATCTGACCACTTTGCTGGCATCTGTATTTTGAATTTTTAATTGAAGTAGCATTCCAAGGGTATCCAATAATTTATATTGAATATTAGTTGCTGTTTCTTATGGAACTGTTTAAGTCCAAACACAGATACCAATTTCTCTTTCTCTGTAAATTTTTGATATTGATTGTATCTTTCTGGTAATAACTCTCTTAGGTTAAGTACAGTTTCAGTGTCCATTCACATTTCTTGAGCTCTTTGCTTTTTTTCCATATTGCCTTCAAAATTTAATACTGATCCAAAATTATTAAGACCAATTCTTCATTCTCTATCAGTCTTGCTACACTGGTATAATCCAAAATGTGTTTATTTCTTGTTAGCCAGGTTCTCAATAGGTTTTTCGGCATCTTATTCAGGTCTTCCAATTTTTCCTGTGGTAAAATTCCTACTGCAGACATTGGCATTACAAAGACTGATCCCTTAGTTTTTGCCAAGAAAGTTTGAAATATACTCTTTATTTTAGTTCCCATTGTTACACAAGGTCCCTGCACCCTAATTGATACCCTCAGAGGTACAGTGTAGACAGCTAATGCTTAGGTATAGGTTATACTAATACTTAGGGCTAAGGGCATCTACCGTACAAGAGTAGATGTCAGAATATGAATGCATATTGTTGTAATCCACTTTGCTTGCTAATGCACACATATTATACCATGTATTTTCTGTCTATTTCTTACTTGTCAGATGCCAAGACACCTGTCCTTGAAGTAATTATAATATGTAAGGCAACATTGCCATCCTTCGGTGATGTGCACCACTACACTTGGTTATATAAGACTCTGTATAAGAACGTCTTTGTTCTAAAACTGATGACTTTACAAAATCATATAATATTATCTTGGACCGTGGAGCCACCTCTAATTTAGCCAATAGGGCTCATCTCTGCAACTAGAAATGTTTCTATCTTTTGGTAACCATAGTAATTATCATAGGTATATAATGTAATGCACAAGCTTTACACCTCGGAGACCCAAAAGATCCCAAGAGACTACAGAGAAACCTCGAGGTGTAGGGAACGCTTAGCACTGGCTCCCGGTTCATATTGATAAGAACTGCTTAGGGCAACTGTGATTTATCCCTTTGGTAGTAATAAACTTGTTTATTACTCTAATGCAATGTGTTTGTGATTACTTGCATTCCCAATATCGTCAAGAACCTGAAAGTGAGGTTTAGACCTCTTGATACCATCTAGTCCCGCTTATCATCTTTTTTGTCCTTATCTTTAGATTTCTCTTGATTGTCTACTCCTTTAACTGTTTTGTCCTTTTTTGGGGGGAGTTGTTCAACCTCTACCTCAATGTTTTTTCTCTGTTTCATGGTCTTCTTTCCTTTTCCCTTCTGCCCCTACTCTTCTTTTCCTACCTTGTTACCCTATCCTTTTAACCTTTTTTTCTATTTTGTTCCTTTACTACAATTTTGGAGATATATTGCTCCTTTATTTCAACATCCTTTCCACCCTGTATATTACCATTTTTTTGGCTTTGCCCAATATCTGTCACCTCTTGTAGAGTAAGCTGTCCTTTTTGTGTGTTTTTGACATTGTCCTGCAGCTTCTTATCTACCTTACTGTTCTTTCCATTTTTCTTTATCCCACACTCAATTATTTTTCACTTTTCCTAATGTGCTTTCTTTCCTGTTCGTCCCCTTTCTCCCATGATATTGCATGAGGCCTTTTCAGTTCCTTGCATGTACTGTCATCCCTTTTACTTTTCTCTGGGAGCATGATTAGTTTCCTTAACTCTGAGTACTCTTTCTCTGACAACAATGGTGACCGGATGCTACGATCTTAATCATTTTCTTCCTCTACCAAAACTGTTATATCTTCTCCTTCCTTGTGCTTCTGTAATTGTTTTTCTTTACCCTTTCTTGCCTCTTCTACCCTCTTCCAATGTTGCAAACTTATTCCATTTAAAAATGAGATTTCTTTTTTAATCTCAACTAATTCCTTATAAATCAATAAAATTGCCATATACAGATCCCTTAATGTTAATTGAACATCCCTTGCTGTACCGTCTACATCAGGCATCTCCATTACCTCTGGACTCATAACCTGAGTCCACCTTGTTGTTTTCTCTGATTCCTCACAGTCCAGTTAACTGGCATCCATACAATTCAAAATTCCTGATAAATGTATCTTAATCACCTGATTATTTGTTTCTTTATTCTCCTCAGCATTAACTTTTGTTATTTTCTTTCCCTCTCTTTTGGTGCTTCAATTTGGTCACTCTTGTTGCCTTCCCCTCGTCATTCTCCTCTGATATGCTTATTTCTTCTCTTATAGAGTACTTCATATTAGAAATATCTTGATTTAGTTCATCTATATAAGTAGATTTATCTAAAAACTTCAATCTTGGTTGTAATGTTTCACATACTTTTTATTATCTTTCTTTTTTCCCTTTACACTGCAGACTTTGTCTTTCTCTTTGCTGATGTCATTTGGGAAAAAGAAATCTGTTATTTTTACTGTTGGCATTGATGTCTTATTCTTTCCCTTTTTACTTTCCTCATCTTCACTTTTTCTGCTATAATCCATAGCTATATATTTCCCTTTTAACACTTTCTTATTTAAGAGATCTCCTCTTTCTTTTCAGCTTTTCCTAATTTCTTTCATTTGTACTGGGAGTTTAAAACCTCCAGATCAACCGAGCTATTCTTCTTTGACATGTTCATTCTCCCCTTTTTATTTTTAAATGAGTGGTCTGCCTTTGTTAAGGTGTTCCAACTTCTTGTGGTTTCAGACATATGACAGGCAGTATAGCCCAGTGATTTAAGGCTCTGAGCTGCTAATCTGGAGACCTGGGTTTGAATCCCACAGCCTCCACTTGCATACTGTGAGACCCTGAGCAAGTCACTTAACTTCCCTGTGCTCCCAGGTCACCCCTGTAAACAAGATTTCAGCTTAGTGTGCTATGCTTGGTTAAACAATTGGAAAAAAAAATGTTATATAATAGAAAGAGAAAAATAAATTACGTAAAATGTATCTTAAATACAATAATTCCTTGATACTGAGACTAAATATATGTTACTATAGCTTGCAAACAATTGCACTCTATTGACTACCAAAATATTAACAAAGAATAAAACAGTAATATTTTCAGGAAGTAGTGTTCTTGATAAATGACAATCTTCAGATCTGATGTCTTGTCTCTCAAAGATTGCTAGGCATACAGTTCAATTCAGTTCCTCCTAAAATATGTAAAGTGCCTGAGGTGCATGTAGAACTTTTTAAATCCTTAATATCGTATATCTGCTACAAATGTATAATCTTATCCCAAAGTCCAAGAGTCTAATTCTGAAGAGTTCATTTAGTTAATATTCAGAAACAAAGCCAAATCGGGTAGTCTCACCACAGAATTAGGTAATTATATAATTACTGTGTAGTTGAAGAATTCACAAGTTCTAGGTTTCCACAGTCTTTCCAGCCAATGGTTACTTAAATTTTCTCCTTCAGGCATTTTAAATGTTGTCCCTCTTCTGCAAATATCAAGCTGCAGATATACAACAGTAATCTGCTTGGTTGCTCAGGGTCTCAAGTAGTAGAAAGGATGGTGTTTCTTCTAACCACAAAAGGTTTGTTCACTAGAAGTTAAACAAAAAAAACACCTTGATAACATCTTACATCAACCGGGGAACCAGGGTAAGGATAAAGTAACGATATAATCAGTCTAATCAGAAAAACACTTTAAGACATTTAAAACAGCTCCCATATTTATATAGGCTTATATAATTAAAAAACAACATTTCTAAAGAGATAAGATCCTACTATCCTACTATCATTTGCTATCATTTACTTACTTTTTCAGAGCTTTAAAATTCTTGTCCCCAGTTTGCTCTATAGTACACAGTGCTTCCCTCTTTACTTGTTCTATCAAATTTCTTCAGGCTATTGAAAAAAACATGAACTCCAAATGCTGCTTCTGTGGTACTTTCCCACTGGCAGCAAGTAACAGCAAAGGGTGCACTACTGGATGTATATTACAGAGTATGATATAAACCTCTCCAAAAAAGATTGCTTGTGTGAAACAAAAATTGTCACATAAAGCAATACTCTGGTTTTAACCTGGATATGCCTTAGAACACCAGAGTAAATAAGCCAAAATTACTTTTACTAGAGTTTAAATTCATGGCTCAGTTGATTCAGTTGGCTCTGTCTCCCTTTCCTCCAAGGTGCTCATAATGGTGACTGTCTAACAGAATGCCGATGCCTGCTTTCTTAAACTCTACGGTCACGTGCACCAGTGACCCAATCAGGACCTGACTTCCTAACTTTTCTAAAACTCTTTTTCAATTTACAATTATAAACTCTTTTTACAAATTAAACCATATTTATTGAGTCCTGCCAGGAACATACCCCTCCCAATAAAATCTTGCTTCTCTTGGGCAAGTTTAGTGTCCAGAATCTCGAATGGTAAGCACTTTTCTGCTTTTCAATTTGTATTATCAACTATGTGATTGAACAAAGATAAGTTACTAAACAGAGAGCTCAAATTTTACAAATAAGAATACAGAGTCCACAATATCTCTACATAACTGGCATCAGTACAATACAAAAGCACAGAAGCAGATCTCTTCTTTGCTCAAGAGAGCGTAGGGCTCTATAAACCCCTACGGGTTCCACTGGGTAAACCTTCACCTGTGAGAGCTCCTTCCAACACCAAGGACTCTATCCCAACTGCGTGGCATCCAGAGGCTTATCCCCTCTCTTCAAGCCTCTTCCTTCTGAGGTCCAACTAGCACAAAGTCAGTCCTGAAAGGTCAGAGAGCCTAAAATTTAGCATGGCAATGATGGCATACCTGTTATTAAAAATATCAAATTGTCTCTCTGACTCCTGCTACAGTCATTTTTTCTCTCTAACAGCTTAGCAACCTGGTCTCTCCTCCAACATCTCTCAGCTCCTCTGAGTGTTGGTGGGAAGAGGAAGGTGAGAGCCAGAGAAGGCCAGGATGGGGTTTAATTCAAAATGGTTTTCTGTTCAGGAGGAAGGTGTTGGTGTGTTTTTTGGTAAGCTGGAGGATGTAAGAGATAATGATTTAAAACTTCTGAAATCCAATACAAACAGCAGCACAAGTTGCCTAGTGGAAGAAGGGAATTTTTCCTTGCATAGGGTGGCAGGGTGGGTTATTACTATAGTTTGTGAAGAGGTGATGGATTGTGCTTGTGGGCTCATGGCACAGTGGTTGTGCAAATTAGAAATTATGCAATGAGTTTTTTAAGTAGACATTAAATTGGCAAACTAGGTGTGGCTGTAGGGAGCTTCACAAAGTGTGAGGTTCTTAACGTCATACCAACTTCCCTGGCAAAGTGAACATTTGTTTATCTCTAGCTGACACTTGTCCATAATGGTGTCCTATGGGTGTAATATTTTTAGGCAAACTGAGACAACATGCTGTTTCCATAAGTGCTTATAGAGAGCTACTCATTTATGTATGTATGTAATTTGTGAAAAATTTACCCAACCATCTCACACTTTCTCTAATCAAATAACGTATGATAGCCACAATGTTGAGTATGATGTTTTTAGCATAAATAAAAGATGCAAGCGATGTAATTTGTAATAGTATATGATTAGCCTTTGTTCTGTATATAAACTATTCTGCCCTAAATCCTTGTTGTGCACACTCTAAACTGTTATGCACATTCCACAGTGTTGCTGTGTGCATTCCAAGCAGTTGTTCAGTACAGTTCAAATGTCCTAAAATGTTAACTTCCTCATTCGCCCAACAGTTAACTGACTACTAACCACCCAGTGCCCAAATTTGTACCTTTTAACTTGTAAAAATCTGTTAAATTTAACTTTGTTCATAGAACAGAACAAAGAAATGGCAAGTTGTTTTTTTTTCCTTTTTGTTTTTACATTCGGGAGTAAACACTTCTGTGACTCCTGTGTACAACACAATATACTCTATAGAATAAAACATGGACAGCCAAACACAACTTGGCATAAGTTTCCATCTCAAGGTTGAGATGACAGCATGGACCTCTCGAGCTTCGCTCTCGAGATCCATATGCTGTCATCTCAACCCCTTGATGGAAACACAGCCATTTTGTGTATGGTTGCCCATGCATTATTCTCTATTTAGATGAATTATGGTATGTAATATCAATCAGCATTGGCAATACTTATTTAGAAACTGCTTTTATATGGTTATAGATGTTATGTGGTGAACAGCAGAAGTCTAACACTTCCTACACAGCTCATTCATTAAAGATCATGTGCAACGGTTTTTACATATTATTTTTAATAAAAGCTTTAAAAGTTGCAGTTCAAGTCCTTGTGTCATGATTAGTGTTTCCTGAAAATTTCACACTGTTTGATTTTGTGGTTTTCTTTAAATCAGCATTTGTTAACTTGCTCGGTAGTGGCTGAAAACAATGGAGTTATTTCTGTCCTCTCAGTCAAACTTAGACTGCAATGACATCATTTTGGAGTAGCTTACTGTTTCAGATTCCCAATCAGAGCAGCACTCTGTAGAATTTATGGTCTGTTGAGCTCTCCAGGTTTTTTATAACCCCAGTCTCTGGTTTGTGTTTAGATAGATCAGGTTAAAATATGTAATTCTCTTCCTTTAAAAAGCTGTTAATTTTAGTTTCAATGCTGAATTGAAGTAGTGGAAATCTTTTTCTGTGAGAAATCAGCATGTCTGTATCACAGCTCTGTTCTTTCCAATCAAACCTCAATTTTTTTTTTCTAAATATGTAATACAGGGCTGCTTAATGAATATAAAATAAATCTAAATTTTATTCATTCACAGAAAGTTTGTTTTTGACATAGCCTTCATAAATATAATCATGTAAGAACATGTTTATTCATGTCAGATTAACAAACAGGTGCTTGTCACATTCTGCTACAGTATTTCAAGCACATGTCCTGTCAGAACTACACATTTCAGTTCTTTGGTGGTTTCTGTGTGAAAATACATCATGTATTTGTATAACTAAAAACACTGTGTGGCTTCCCAATGCACCATGTCTCTGCCCCACAGTTGAGGCAGCTGCAGTCTACTGCCACCAGTCCCCTGCTCCACAAGCCCGGTTTTCTGCTCCACATTTGAGGCTGCTGCACCCTGCTTCCCACTGTCTTCTCCCACACAGTGAGGGATTGTGCACCCTGCTGCCTCCATCCCTTGTCTAAAGAATCAGGACTACTGCACCCTCCCACCCTGCTGCCCTCTCTCCCCCACCCTCACATTTAGGGATGCTGCACCTGTTGCCCCATTCCTGTCTCCACAGTCAGGGTTGCAGTGCTGTGCTAAGCCCTAGAGTGCCTGATTCCTTGCCTCCACAGCCTGGGCTGCTGCACCATGCTGCCCTAACACCAGAGGTGGGGCTTTTGATGCACCCTGCTACCAACTTCCATTGCCCCAAATGGTCAGGACACCATGATGTATGTCTTCTATCCCCTTCACCACTGACAGGGCTGCTGCACCCTGCTCCTTTTGCATAGTTGGGGTTGCTGTGGCCTGCTGTACCCTAGAGCCCCATGCCTCGGCAGTTAGGGCTGCTGCACCATACTGCCACTTTCCACAAGATTCAGAGCATTTGCTGCACCCTGTTGCATGCCTCTACAGTTGAGGCAGTTGCACCCTGCTGTCCCCCTGCCACCAGAGTCAGATCCTGTGCTACACTCTACTGAGACAGGAATGGGGGCAACATGTGCAGCATCCCTGATTGAGAGGGTGAGAGAGAGAGAGAGAGAGGGTAGCAGGGTGTAGCAACCCCAGCTGTTTGGGAAGGGTGCAGCACAAGAGTAAGGGCATTTACTGCACCCTGTCCCCTGCCTGTGGAAGCAAGGGGCTCTGTGTTGCAGCAAGACACGCTGGTGGCAGGGGACAAAGGACAGCATGGGGCTGAAGCCCTGGCTGTGGGGCAGGACACAGGTGTGCATCAGGGTACAGCAGCCCTGACAATAGCAGAGGGTGCACATTGTGCAGTAGCCCAGACCATTTGGGGCAATGGAAGTGCATAGCAGGGTTCAGCAGCCCCAACTGTGGATGAAGGCAGCATGAGACTCTAAGGTGTAACACAGCACAGCAGCCCTGACTGTGGAGATAGGACCAGGGGGCAACAGGGTGCCATGCCCTGACTGTGGGTGTGGAGACAGAGGGGAGCACGGTGGAGTAGCCCTGAATGTTCAGGCAGGAGATAAGGGTGGCAGCAGGATACAGCAGCCCAAACTGTGGGACAGGGTGCAGCAGTCATGCCTGTTTGGGACAAGGGATGTGGGAAGCAGGGTGTAACAAAAAAGTTGACTCTGGTGGTAGGGGGGACAGCAAGGTGCAACTGCCTCAACTGTGGAGGCATGCAACAGGGTGCAGCAAATGCCCTGAATCTTGTGGCAAGTGGCAGCATGATGCAGCAGCCCTAATTGCAGAGGCATGGGTCTCTAGAGCATAACAGGCCACAGCAACCCCAACTGTGTAGAAAGGAGCAGGGTGCAGCAGCCCTATCTCTGGTGATAGGGGATAGAGAACAGCACAGTGCAGAAGCCTTGACCGTGGTGCAGAACACAGGGGGCATCAGGGTACAGCAGCCCTGACTGTGAGATGGGGTACACGTGGTGCAGCAGCCCTGACCATTTGGGGCAATGGAAGTGAATAGCAGGGTGTAGCAAAAGCCCCACCTTTGGTGGCTAGGGCAGCATGGTACAGCAGCCCCAGCTGTGGAGCAGGGAACCTGGCACTCTAGGGCTTAGCACAACATAGCACAGCACAGCAGCCCTGACTGTGGAGACAGGAACAAGGGGCAACAGGTTCAGCTTCCCTAACTGTGAGGGTGGGGGGGAGAGAGCAGCAGGATGCAGCAACCCCAATTGTTTGGGCAGGGGGAGGCAGGGTACAGCAGCCCTGATTCTTTAGGCAGGGGATGGAGGCAGCAGGGTGCACAATCCTTGACTGTGTGGGAGAAGATGGTGGAAAGCAGGATGGAGCAGCTTCAAATGTGGAGCAGAAGGAAGGCTTGTGGGGCAGGTACAGGAGGCAGTAGGCTGCAGCTGCCTCAGTTTTGAGGCAGAGACATGGTGCATCAAGATGCCACATAATGTTTATAATTACACCTAACAACGTATTTTCACACAGAAACCACCAAAGAACTGAAATTTGTGAGTTCTGACAGGTGCCTGTCACACCCTGCTACAGTATTTCAAGCACATGTACTGTTTGTCAATCTGACATGAAAAGAAAATGTTCTTACATGAAATCTATTTATGGAGGCTACATCAAAGACAAACTGTTTCTGTGAATGAACACAATTTAGATTTATTTTTATATACATTTAATAGCCGTGTTATATAGTTAGAAAAACAATCAGAGTTTTGATTAGAAAGAACTGAGAGCTGTGATACAGACAAACTAATTTCTCAGAGAAAGATTTCCACTACTTCAATTTAGCCTTGAAATTAAAATGATCAGCTTTTTATGAGAAGATAATGTTATATTTTAAACTGATCTATCTAAACAGAAGCCAGATACTGTGTTTGTAAGAAACTTGGTGAGCTCTACAAACCATTAACTCTACAAACTACTGCTGTGTTTGGGAATCTGAAACAGCAAGCTACTCCAGAATGATGTCATTGCACTCTATGTCTGACTGAGAGGACAGAAATAACTCCACTGTTTTCAGCTACTGTAGAGCAAGTTAACAAATGCTGATTTAAAGAAAACCACAAAACCAAATGGCATGAAATTCTCAGGAAACACTAATCATGACATAAGGATTTGAATTTCAGTTTTTCAAGCTTTTATAAAAAATATGTAAAAACCGTTGCACATGATCTTTAATTTGATACAATACAACATGTGATGAAATGCACAACATCAAAGAAACATCTGGTCAACAACTGATGCTGATGTTCATGAGTGACCTATATTTTTATTGGACATAGTGTGGTGTGATGGTAGTGCATGCCTATAATATATTATGTCTCGAATGGATGTCATGAATCATGTCTTAAAGAGATGTTTACTCTTACCATTTACACCCCCCATACACATGGTTATGAAAAAGTGCTGTGCCACACAATGGCCTTCAGACTGTTACTAAATCAGATTATCTTCCTTCACACTGCCTTATATTGCTGATTTGTGTATCATGCTCACCACCTTGGTGATACTTACACAGTAGATGCACCTGCATGGTCATCCTATCATAATGTGTTTGACACTGTATAGTTGTTCACATTGCTGTTCTACACACCAGTGGTCATCTCTTTTGAGTCCTCAGGTGCAGTAGTATTATAATTAATTGAAACACTTCATTGTTTAAAGTAATAACATGCACATAAAAACCTGGAAGCAGTTTTTGTAAAACAGAACCTATTTGATGTGATCAAATCACTAACAGATTAGATGTTGAATCATGCTGTAAAGCTTTATATTAACATCAATTAGTTCATAAGGTAGACATACTAACATACTATTTGCCAGCAGATTAGGCCTTATGGTCTATCAAGTCTGCTTGAACCTCAGATCCCTAGTTGGGTGCCGAGGCCCTCCCCTCCCTTGTGTTCCAGAAACCCCTATCATCCATCCCCACCCCCTTGGGACAGGCCATCATCTGATACATCCACTTTCTGTGTCTGTCCCACCCTCTCTTGAAGCTCTCCACTGTGGATCTCTGAACCAGCTCACCAGGCAGTGCATTCCAAGGGTCCACCACCCTCTCAGTGAAAAACCTCCTCCTCTTTTCCCCCTCACCCTTCCTCCTTCCAACTTCAAACCATGTCCTCTGGTAATACCTCCCTGCTTTAGTCTAAAGATCCCCTCCATGTTTACCCTATTTATTCCCTTGAGGTACTTGAAGACCTCAATCATGTCCCCTCTGTCTCTCCTCTCCTCCAATGAAAACAGGCAGAGCTCCTCAAGTCTGTCCTCATACATCAAATCCCCTGGCCCTCGTATCATCTTACTTGCCCTCCTCTGTACCCTCTCCAGAAGCTGTATGTCCCTCTTCAAGTGAGGTCTCCAGTACTGCACACAGTACTCAAAGTGTGGTCTAACCAGTCCATTGTACAGCGGCAGAATCACTTCCTTGCTCCTAGAGGTGATCCCCCTTACGATGCATCCCAGCATCCTGTTTGCCTTGCTAGCCGCCTCCTGCACTGCTCAGAATTACCTACACATGCATCCACCATGACCCCTAGGTCTTTTTCCCTATTGAGGCCTCCAGCACCTCCCTCCCAAGGTGTACCTGTGTTTAGGGTTTCGCCAAGATGCAACACCTTGCACTTGGTGATATTGAAATTTAATTTCATGTGTGAACCCAGCTTTCCAGGGTGTCCAGGTCCTTGCAGGGCCAACCTCCCCTCTTCTCCCTCAACTACTGCTCCCATCTTGGAGTCATCAGTGAAGAGACTCATTTCACACCCTATACCCTCCCTGATGTCAGATATGTATGCATTAAACAGGATCGGACCCAGGACCGAGCCCTGTGGTACCCCACTACCAACCTCTCTAGGGTTCAAGAGCTCCCCACAGACCACTACTCTCTGGGTGTGACCAGCTAGCCAGTTTTCAATCCATCTGACCATCAAAGGACCTACTCCCAACCCCATCAGTTTCTCCACCAGACCATTGTGGGGGACAGAGTCAAACACCTTGCTGAAGTCCAAGAATAATACATCCACAGGCTTTCCCCCTGTCCAGTTCTGATGTTACCCATTCATAGAACTCCACAGGATTGGTTTGACATGATCTACCTGGCACAAACCCATGTTGTTGACTATCCAGACCTCCCACCTCCTCCAAGTACACCCCAATTGTTCCTTTAGTATACTCTCCATTAATTTTCCCACCACCGAGGTCAAACTGATGGGTCTATAGTTATCTGGTACTTCCTTCGACCCCCCTTTATGGATTGGCACCACATGTGCCTCTCACCAATCCCTGAGTACCCTCCCTGTCTCAAGTGACCTGTTGAAAAGCTCCGCCAGGGGTGCAGCCAGTATGTCCACCAATTCCCATAATACTCTCGGTTGAATACCATCAGGCCCAGGAGATTTGTCTTTCTTTAGGGCCTTGAGGGCTAACCACACCCTTTTGGTGGAGATAGCATCATCCGTCCCCTCCACCTTACTGGCCTTTTTATCCTTATCCTGATGTGACACCCCTAGGGTACCTCTCCCTCCCTCTTGCTCCATTTCTGTTGCTCCCCGATCCCACTCACTGCCACTTCTATCCCCATCATGCTCTGCTTTGTAGATATCCCATCCCCTTCCCTAGTGAACACAGAGGCAAATTACTCATTAAATACCTCTGCCTGGTCCCTTGCCTCTTCCACTCACCCTCCTTCTGATCTCAATCTGCTGAGATGGCCGTTAGATTTTCTCCACTTCCCAATGTACCAGAAGAGCCCTTTTTCCCCTCCATGTATCCCCTGTGCCAGCCGTTGCTCTTTACTGGACTTTGCCCCCCTCACCATCTGGGTGACTTTTCTAGATGCAAGATGGTACATTTCTTTATCCCTATCCCCTCTTGTTGTTTTATATTTTTTGTAGGCCACCTTCTTTTCTCTGACTGCTACCTGTACCTCACTGGACCACCAGCATGGTTTATGTGACCTTGCTCCCTTACGTTTCAACTTAGAGCAGATCCTGACTGCCTCATGAAGTCCCCGTTTTATGACCTCCCAACTCCTTTCCACACTTGTCATTGATGTAATCCCCTTCAAGTGATCCTTTAGAATATTCCCCATGCCCACAAAGTCCTTCCCCCTGAATTCCACTGCCAGTGTCCTAGATCTCCCCCCTCCCCCATGCTTATTTGAAACCAGACAGTATTGTGTTCGCTTCCAGTCAGGGGGTCCTCTACAACCAGGTCCTTACCAGATCCCCATCTGCCAGAACCACGTCCAGGACATGCCTCTCCCTTGTGGGTTCCACAAAGTTATTAGTATGTGTAACAAACTCTGGCCAGAGCTGACATGGGAACAACTGCACTTTTGTAGTGCTCACTGAGCTTATAGTGGAACAGTGCACTGTACTCATGATGGTTGCTGGAGCTCAAGCATGAGCACTGAGCTCCAGTGACCATCTTGGGCACAGCAGACTGTTGTACCATGAGCTCAGTGGCCATGCACAATCAGCAGAGCGCTTTTACTGCCTGACTGGATTGTGCTGCAGCTCTAAATTTGTACTGTGGTTGAAATCCAGTCAGTCATTTTTCTAGCTGATTGCAACATGGCTGCAGGTTCTGCCTACTGTAGCAGTAATGAGTTATTTTTCTAATTTTTCTAACAGACTTTTCTAGTATATTACCTAACAAAAGCTGGTGCTATGGAGTTAATGATGGCTTGGCTGATATCATCTTGTGCCTTTTCCATCCTGCGCTGTAGACAAAATCTGTTCAGTATTTCCAGATTATAAGAATGTATACAAAGGCTTTCAATTTGCATGATGAATTTAATGGAGACTGTTCTTATTTTTGATTATTGAAAAAAAAACAAATTTTGCTACAGCATCATCTTTATTTGGTTGATTGTTCTTTTAACATAACAGCCCTGGTATGGACTCGTTGATTTCCTCGGTTTAGGTTTTCATGCTTACAGGTTCTCCTGGTCCCTCCATGAAACCTGTAAGCATGCATCATTTAAGTGCATTAGCAAAATTGGAAACAAGAAAACAATAACATGTTAACAGTTAGTAATATAGTCAAGGCCACTGATTTTTGATTTTTACCGGAAACCCCAGTAAAATTCCTGATTTTGGGCTGCCTGAACACTAGTAAAAACAAAGAATTTCATGGAATTTAACATTTTATACCAGATCAGTAAATCTACAAAACTTGTATCTTTCTTATAATTACTTCCTGTACAATTTTCAGTATGTTTTATTTAATGCTCTATATATTAAGCTTTCTTTTATTCTGATTATTTATACATATACTTAAGAAAGACAGTAGAATACCAGTAATATCCAGAAATTAGACTAATAATCACCAGTGCAATTATCCGAATTTCAAGCCTTGAAAATAGCATTTCATTATTTTATTCATTGTAAATCAGTGGCCTTGAATATAGTGATTATATTGATACAAGTTAGGCCAACGATTTTGACAGCTGGAACAGAGCTGACATGGATACTTTTACATTATGAGAGCTGAGCACTGAAGTTGAGGGGATGATAAATTAATGAAAAACCTTGGTTTAGAGCTGAATAATAGAATCACAGCACTCAGAAGTAATAAGTATCCCCTCAAATTAACCTATCCAAAAAGAATTCTAGAAGGCATTTCTATGCACAAAGGGTTATATCAATATGGAATAATCTCACTAGTGAAATAGTGAATGCAGATTCTTTCAGCCTATTTAAAAACAGACTGGATTGCCACCTACTGACCAATAAAGGTTACAAAATTACCCTGTTTTATAGGAGACTGGCAATATTGGCACTAGGTCTTCTGCTGGTCTAAAACACAAAGTATAGCATGAGTATTTATGATGTTGTAAGCATGTAACAGATGTAAGTTTTACAACAGTGAAACTTCTCCCCGTGTCCATATTCAAACATTATTTATTAAACCTTGCCCTTGTAGTGATGCGATGAGATGAGGTACATCCCCTTACAGATGTTCTATCATCAGCTGTCCCCAGAAACACATACTCCCTAGTTCCCCCAAAATTGTTAATAATCTTATTTACCTGGCAGTCTAGTGCCCCAACACTCATCCAGATTGCAACTATTACTTTACACAAACTCCCTGCTCACCCCCATGCACGCCTGCTCACCGTGACCTCTAGATATTGACTGGTAATTACTATTTACTTCTGCTGTCATTAGTTGTCTCATACCGAGTCTAAAATTGTATTCCTTGCCTGTGTATGTAGTGCTTTACACTTTGACGATTTCCTCCCCTACTCCCCCACTTCCTTCTCCCAGGCCACATCTGTAAATGAGATTATCCTCGTATCAGTATATGAATACCTGGTAAAATAATTTCAGATAATTAAATAATAAATAATGCAAGTGCAATGACTTGCTTTACCTGAATGATTTTATATGTAAAGTCAGTTAAATAATGCAAATCATTACAGCTGCAAGAGATGACATCCATTAGAGGAAGTTACCATAAGGTAAATACAAGCAGAAGTCTCAAGATCAGCAAGCTGGAAGTTGTACCAAGGGGATAGGAACTAGGTAGTCAAGTAAATAACAACTTAAATTTTGGATGTGCAGTGGGCCACCAGAGGGGGTGGGTTCAAGGTTTACTAAGTATATATATTGACTTGTAAATAGAAACATAGAGTTTGACATCAGATAAGGGCTGCTTGGTCCACTTAGTCTGCCCATTTTCCTTACTTACCATAACACCTCAGACCCCACTTGATCTGCTTTACCGCCCCCTTTTCTTATCACTAAGGTTCCATTTTGCCTAACCCATGCCTTCTTGATTCATATTACAGTTTTTGCCCCACCACTTCCACTGGGAGGCTGTTCAAGGCATCCACCACTCTTTCTGTGAAGAAGTACTTCCTTACATCTACCCTGAGTCTACCCCACTCCAGCTTGATAGCATGACCCCTTGTTGTTGAGCATCTTTTACTCTGAAAAAGGCTTCCTTCTTGAACCTTATTTAAACCCCTGAGGTATCTGAAAGTCTCTATCATATCCCCTATTTCCTTTTCTCCAGGGTATACATATTGTGGTCTGTTAGTCTCTCTTCATAGGGCTTTTGATGCAGACCCTGCAAAATTTTAGTTGTTCTCCTCTGGATTATCTCAACTCTTGTCTATGTCTTTCCTGAGATGTGGTCTACAGAACTGGACACAGTACTCTAGGTGAGGCTTTACCAATGATTTATACAACAAAATTACCACGTCCCTCTTTCTGCTGGTCATTCCCCTCTCGATGCACCCTAGCATCCCACTGGCTCTCCCAGTTGCCTTGTCACACTGTTTGGCCTTTTTATAGGTCATCAAATATGATTACCCCCAGGTCTCTTTCCTGTTTGGTTCTTGCCATTATCACTTCCCCATTTTATACTCTGTCCCCATGATTCTGTACCCCAGTGCATGATTTGCACTTCTTCACATTGAAATTTAGTTGCCATACTCTTGACCAATCCTCAAGCTTTATTAGATCCCTCATCATCTTCTCTACCCCCCTGGAGTGTCAACTCTATTGCATATTTATTTATTTATTTATTTATTAGCTTTTGTTGACCAGGTAGGTGCATTAGGAAAAAACCCTGCCTATTTTCAAGCATGACCCGGGAGAGAACAATATACAGTTTACAAAAAGACAAGCAGTAAAATAATATAGAATCAGTAGTTATCTTTGCTGGGATAGTCATGGAAACAAATCATACATGTGACAATGGCCATCCATGCAGGGATGGAAGGAAGCTGGCAGAAAACAGAAAAAAAGCATTAAATTAATAAATAGAGACAATGGTAAGCGAGTTTAGGAAAGCTTGAAAAAAAAGCGGGGGTTAGGTACAAACATAGGAATCAAGTGCATATAGGTAGTAAAAAAGTGCTGTTTTGAAGGAGGAGTGAGATAGAGAACATTTAAGACTAGGAGGTAGAGATCTTAGTGTTGTCAGCAAAAAATGCATACCTTCCCTTCTAGATCCTCTGCAATGTCACCAATAAAAACATTAAAAAAAGACTGGTCCCGGTAGGAATCCTTGTTGCATCACACTGGTCACCCTCACTTCCTTTTGAGTGAACTCCATTTATCACCATCCTCTGTTATTCCCATAGTGATTACGTCATACCTATTAATCCACACTGTGACTCCAATAAACAGAGTTATGTGGTTCACTTTTTATTCTGACGTCTGTTGCACACACACACACACACACACACACACACACACACATACATATACACATATATATATATATCTATATATTATAGGGGCGCAGTCACACCCCTTGAGGTTATGAATGTACTTCTATGTTAAACTTGAAATTGTGAAATTGTGTGCATTAATAACTTTGGACCCATTCAACAGATTTGCATGATATTTGGTATGTGTGGTGGGGCATGGTAGATCTCATGATCTGCCAAATTTTGTTTTGGTCAAACTTACGTTTTTTGCACACCAAAATGCTGAAAAAAGCACTTTTCGCCAGTTTTGTGGGCAGTTTTTCAGATTTTTTCCATGGCACTGCACAGCCATTGTGTGACATGTTGGTCTGTATCTCTGTATCTTGGAATGTAGAAAGAGCTATGGTAAAGGAACATGCCACTTTTTGTTTGGTGAAAAAATATGAATCCATTCAAAAGTTATTCAACTTTTTAGCTCCCATTATAAGTCTATGGGAAAATTTATATGGTTATTTTGACAAAGAAGAATGGGGTTTGGCCATCTGGTCACTCCTCATGATCAAAGAATTTGCAGGCTCATGATCAAAGAATCTTTGATAGTGAGAAATTCTTTGATCGCAATGGCTACCATCTTGTTTTCATTTTGCGGTCAGAAAAAAAACAAATATCTCAGCTCGGGGTGACTTCTGAAGTAAAACTATAACGAGTTTTGCTCAGGGGTCTTCCCTCTATTGAGCCATGGCTGTGGTTTCTTGTAATTATGTCAAAAAATAGAGTTTAAGAGTTTTAAATTCTTTGATCGTGAGCCTGGAAATTCTTTGATTGCGAGATTCTTTGACTGTAATCTTTGATCGCGAGAGAGGGACCAGATGGACACATTTAAAAATCAAATGTCTCAGCCCAGGGTTGACTTATGAAGTCAACTAGGATGGGTTTTGCTTAGGGGGCTTAGTTCTATCGAGTCATGCCTGTGGTTTAATATTATTCTATGAACAAATGGAGTTTTAACTTTTTTTCATTCTTTGATCGTGAGCCTGCAAGTTCTTTGGTCATAAACCTGTAAATTATTTGATCATGAGATTCTTTGATTGTGATCTTCGCTTGTGAGGGTGGGACTAGATGGCCAGATTTGGAGGGACCAGATAGCCCAATTTTCACAACTTTTTAAAATTAAATATCTCAGAAATGGTTTGGTCTTTTAACTTGAAATTTGGAGGGTGTTGAGGGGATGCCCTGTAGATGTGAATTATGGTGTTTAGGTGTTGGAAAATTAATTTGCTGCAGAGATATTGCATGACACAGTTTACATTTTGCAGATAGCATTTTGCATTGTGCTAATGACTTGAAATGTATAGGGTAGCTAGCCTAACTGCCACAGAGGTAATTTTCAGTGATTAGGTGTGTGAAATGTAAACAAGTGTGGAATTATGACACTCTGATGAAAGACAATATGGTTAATTTTGCTTCAGTAACTCTTGAACTGTGTGGATGATTTGCATGAAATTTGGTATGCAGAAAGAGTCATCACAGATCTTGGATTGTTTCAATTGTGTTGGTGGCAGTTACAGTTGCTGAGTTGTGGTACATGTTCATTATAGTTAGTGGGAAAACATTTCTGTGCATTGTGAAAAGACATGGTGAGCATATATTTGGTTGTGTAGGAAGATTTCATGATAAGGTATACGAGAGCTAGAAATGTATGGCAGATGTTTGTGGTTATAGAGTGCTGGGCAATGTGGGAGGGAGCATGGAGTCTGAAGCAGAAGTGGACAAGTTGGTGGGAGCATGGGGCCCAAAGGGCCCTGCACTCCTGCCAATATATGCTCCCCATCAATGCGTATCATATTCAGTACTTGCAGTACAATGTTAGGGAGAAGTGGACAAGTTGGTGTGAGCATAGGGCCTGAAGAGCTGCTCCCAGCAATGTGCTCCCTCCAGTTCATATGATATTTTGTACTTGTACTGTGATGTTAGGCAGAAATTGACACTTTGGTTGGAGCGTGGGGCCTGAAGAGCCCTACGTTCTTACCAACACGTGCTCCCAGCATTATGTATGATAATCAATAGTTGCAGTGTGATATTCGTCAGACAAGGACGAATTGGTAGGAGCATGGGGCCAAAAGGGCCCCGCACTCCCAGCAATCTGTGCTCCCACCAATATATTTAATTACACCATTACAACATGATTGCACATGGAATGGGATGACATTTCGACCTCACAACTTCAATGACACACCCCGGCATCTATCAATCTCAGCAGGAAGGGGGGTACACGAGGGGGCATAGGGGCAACCCTAAAGGTCTTATTGTCTGGCATTTTGTGTTTTAACCCTAAATTATGCATTAACACAGTTTTTTGCATTATATATATAAATAACATGTTATGTTTTGTCATTGAAGACTTAAATTTTAACTTATTTAGAACTTTGGCCAGGCATTTACTTTGCGTGAGTTGGTTTCAAAGGGGGTGGTAGTTCATCTTTATATATTTTAATCTAAAAACAAATATTTAATGTAAAATTGCAAAGATCACCAACTGAGAAGTATCCTAAAGTACACACAAAAACAGAAAAGAGATACTTACAAATTATCTGAATTACAGCATTCTATAAGTAAGCAATAATACCCGACAGGGTGGGCGGTATTGGGCAATACCGGACCGCCCAGGGGTGTAATGAGGCCCGACACCACAGGCGGAGGGCCTTATAGCCCCTGGAAGGTCTGGTATTGCCCATACTGCCCACCCTGGAGGGTATTATTGCGCTTAGAAAATGGGATTCTGTGTAAATTCTAATTAACTTATAAAATAGAAGAGGACATGAGTTTAAAACAAATATAAGCATTAGAAAAACACTTTTTGGGATCAAATAGTCCCTACATTCCTGTGCTGTTCCATCTTCTGTTACTGCCTCCGCAACAGATCCCTTCTCTTCTACTTGTCCCCCCCTTTCATGTGGAAGAAGAGAGAATGTTTCACCCCAGCAGTTGTTGTTATCATTTTTGTGTCACATTCCCTGCCCTTCCTGCAATCATTTTTTTCCCCCTCCGGTGGGTAGCTGTAGCTTCTAGGCACATGACTGTGCTTCCTTAAACCATGAAGTGAAGAACTACAAGCACCGTGTAAGACAGGAACTGTATAAATTATTTCTTTAAGTTTAACCAGCAGCGCTGTGAAATTAATCAGCTGCTTTGTTACATTACCACTCACCACCCCAGGGACAGATTCTCCAGATCCTGTCATTTTTAAAATGGTAACAGCGCTACTGCAGCAAGTTTTCTCAGCTTGCCCAGGCTGTATTCTCACTCTGTTTCTTCCCCCCATATCAATGCTGCTGCTCCAAAATCACCTCTACATTTCAATAAAAAAAAAATATGGGGGTGGATACTGGAAAAGTCAGCGATGATCGCGGCATCAGTTCACTGCTTTTGCTCCGTTCTGCTCCCGATGTCTTGAAAGTGTAACCACTCTCCTGGCTGACCATATTAACTTATGGCAAGAATAAAACAAAGCAAAAAAAACATACTGCTAGTCCACAGGACAGTGTGTTGGGTACTGATGATGCTAGGGATAGTTTTGAAGTATGGTATGATGGGGAATCAGCAGCGAGACAGGATCAACTGTCTCTTTCCTTCTGACTGCAAAAATAACAACTGGAATGTATTTTTTGGCCATTTGTAAAGCTGGGCAAGCCTTGCACTGCTGGTTGAAGCTTAGGACTGTTGTACATCAGCCGGGGGAATGGCGTCTGAAAAAAGGGGTCGCGAGACTGTGGTCGGAGAGTGCTACCGATAGCCATTAGCGTGGTTGGCAGAAGTGATCAACTCTCTGTCTCTCTCTCTGTCACTCCCCGACTGCAAAAGTACAAATTTACTGTGTGTATGTATTTTTTCTTTTTATGACTTTCGATACTGAACTGGTCGGGGGGGGGACTTGGCTAAGCACTGAGTTACTCGCTATGCAAGAGAAAAAAATGGTTGTAGTTAGAATTTTTTCCAGGGTGCTTTCACCCAATGAGGAAGCAGGGTGGGCACCAGGATATCAGAGAGAGTGTAGGGGCCAGTTGGGCTGGGACTTTTTATTTGGTGGGCATTTGTTGAAAAATAGATGCCCACCTCAGCCATGTTGTCAGCCAGTCAGCTTCCAGGAATTTTCTTTGCCATTTTCTAATGTGATGTAGTATACTCATGATGTGGCAGTAGCAAAAATTATGCTTTTACTCCCTGTCATGCCAGTTACATAAAATATTATGTAATAATTGTAATGCTGTGTGTCCTTTTACCTAGCACATGTGGCCATGTTCAAAAGGCAGTATGCATGACTGACCCATTGGTGCAGTTTTAGGAGAGGTGTATATGTGGGGGGGCTGACTTTTTCTTTAAGATATTATGTGTACTGTATACAATTTATTAATTATTCTAAGTAACTTTTTATAGTGTATAGTGGACCCTTGTTGCGCATGGAAACCGGAGGTTCTCAAAATGTTGTTCTGCTGCATTTCAAAAGGTCATGGAATGTGATAATACCCTACTGCAGCAGAACAGCATTTTGAAAACCTCTAGAGGTGCCACGTGCTCACTACACAGACCGCACATCACTTACCTTAGCTATAGAAATGTACAGATCCACACTTCCACAGCAACAGTGAAATCAGTCACATCAGAGCCTCACAAGATGCAGGATCAACCAGATATAAGGAAATACAGGATTAACCAGATATTTAGTGTTAGAAAAAAGTTTAAATAAAATAAATGACTTCCTACTCCACAGCCATCTCGCTTAGCGAGCATTATGACCACCATGTTTTTTTTTCTCAACCCTCCCAATGTATCTGCCAGCCAATTGGAAGTCGGGCTAGAATCATAGCCATGCTTCCTCCTTAGCAACCACTTGGTAATGTTGGAAACCACCCTTTACCACGGAACAGTGCATCGCATGAAAAAAGTAAAAGGCTGCTAAAAAAAAAATAACTGTAAGTGATTTTCTGGGCACTATACACTATATAAAATAGTGGATGAGCATCCTCATGCCCATCCAGCCTTTTTGTGCCACCTTGGGGTTCTGATAGCATCAGATCCCCTCTGTGGCACAACAGGCTGGTTGTGCATGGATGCCCATCCACTATTCTCTACGTGTTAAATCATTACGGTATTTAAAAGAGGTTTTGTCTTATTGTAATTGCAAACATCACCAACTAAGAAGTATCCAAAAGTACACACAAAAACGGAGCAGAGATACCTACAAATTATCTGAATTACAGCACTCTATAATGTGATGTAGTGTACACATGATGTGACAGTAGCACAAGTTATTCTCTTATTCCGTCTCTTGCCATTTACTTAAAATATTATTTAATAATTGTAATACATTGTGTCCATCTACCAAGCACATGAGGCCATGTTCAAAAAGGCAGTATGCATGGTTGGCCCATCAGTGCAGTTGTAGGAGAGGTGTACTGTATATGTGGAGGGGAGTGCTGACTCTTTCTTTAAAAGATTATGTGTACCATATATAATTTATTATTTGCTCTAAGTAAGTTTTTATGTTAAATCATTACAGTAGTTAAAAGGGGTTTTGTCTTATTGTAAGACAATGCCACATACTTATATAATACAGCTCACATACAAATTTTGATGGGGGAACAGAGAAATTGTTTAACCAGGAAAGGAAAACTTAGCCAAAGCTTGTTTCCAGGTGCAACCTGGAATCACAAGGAAGTTAAGTGATTTGCTTAGGGTCACACAGTATGCAAGTGGGGCCTGTGGGATTCAAACCCAGGTCTCCAGGTTTACAGCTCAGTGCCCTAAACCACAGTGCTATACTGCTGCCTCCTACTATGTAGTTGTATAAATATATCTGATCAGAAAGTACTTCTCACATATTTGATTAGCTGTCATAACTGAAGAACAATATTTGCCATGTACATTAATTGTGATAGCCTGTGGCCACCGTGTTTAATGTTGGTTGTGTTGCTCACTATAGACAAGGGGCATGACATTGGATCTAGCCTATGTAAAGTACAAGACCCAATATCATACTTTGAAGCAACCACTGTTTCTCATATTCTTCACCCTCGAGTGGTTCACCTGAACACTTAGGCACAGATATTCAAAAGGGTTGCTCCATGTGCAACAGAGTTGCACCTGCGCAAGTCCGAAAATGTGCTATTCTGCTATATTCAGTGGGAGGCAGCTGTGCTGCCCAAATTGCAATGCGCAAGAGTGCAATGGTAATGAATGCATGCACAACCATAGGGGGAGGAACCATGAATAAATGGCGCAGTGCGATATTCAACAGCATGCGCTATGTGCAATAGGGGAGCAAGCGGAAGTTGCCCGATAGCAGAAATGATCCAAAATAAAAAGGAACAAGAGAGAGGCACAAGAACACTATAGGGAAGCCAGAGGTGGGAGCAAGGTGACAGTAACAAAAAAATAGGTAGCAGTGAGCGGGACTGGAAAGGAGCAGGACAGGGCACACCTAGGAACAACCAGCAACAGGACAGGAGTGGGGAGCCTGTGCCACTGTGCAGGAGAGACAGGGGAAGTGCCACAGTGGACTGAGGGCAGTGGCAGTGGGCTGGACAGCCAAAGGTTGGAGGTGTGCCTGGTGCAGGGGGAGCATCACAAAGGACAGCGGGGGGAATGGGATAACAGCTGCCGGGGGGGGAGACACCAGCCAGGGACATGGCCAGTGCCACCTTCCAGATGGAGGTGATAATGAGGGGTGTGAGAAGGCAGGCAGCAGGGGGGCGTGACCGTGGAAGGGCCCTTAGGCGGTATGCCCCCAACAGGTGATACCAATCCTGCACCAGCTTCGAGCACTACAGTGACACAGAGATTGTGGGTTGGTACCACCTGAACTGGGTGATCCTGAGGTGGCTCTGTGAGCTGTGCAGTGATGAGATGCAGGCACCAACACGATGGAGCCATGCTCTGTCAGTGGAGACAAAGGTGACAGCTTTCATGTGCCTGCTCGCCATGGGCACCTTCCAGAGACCAACAGGGGACACAACAGGCATAACCCAGTCGGCCACGTCATGCCTACTCACACAATTCCTCAGTGCACTGCTGCTACATGCTGTGGAGTACATCCATTTCCCCAGCACCCCAGCGGAGTGCACAGCACACATACAAGAGTTCCACAGGGTAGCACGAATGCCTGGCATGCTCAGGGCCATTGACTGCACCCATGTGGCTATCTGCACACCACCTGGCCTGGAAGGTGCCGCTTACATCAACCAAAAGGGCTATGCCAGCATCAACTGTCAAGTGGTGTGCAATGCTAGGTGGTGCATAACCAATGTCTGTGCCACGCACCCTGGGGCAGCACATGATGCCTTCATCTGGCACCAGTCTGCATTGTGCCACAGGTTCGAGAGTGGGGACATCCCCACTGGCCACCTAGTGGGTGAGTATGCAAACACGCAGGATGACACAAATTCTGGGGAGGCATAGTCAGAGGTGTCATGGAGACTGGCTTTGACAGCCCATGGCAAAGCAACACTGACCACCATACTAATGTCCACCCTCTACACACAGGTGACAGTGGCTACCCACCCCGTCCCTGGCTACTCGTACCATACTGGCGGCCCATGATCTCATTGCAGCAAAGGTATAATGAGGCACATGCCACCATATGTAATGTCATAGAGCGAGTGTTCGGGATGCTTAAGGCATGTTTCTGTTGCCTGGACACATCTGACGGTGCCCTACAGTACAGCCCCTCGAATGCCTGCGGGCTATTCCTGGCCTGTTGCATCCTGCACAACATGGCCAATGACTGTGGGATAGCTGTAGAGGTCGAAGCGGGGGACAGCGATGGGGACGATGAGGATGCCGGTGCAGAAGGTGATGGACAGCCCCCCCTTGGGCGAAGGGACCCCCGCCTGATTCGGATGTCGCAGCTGCACCAGGACACTATCACAGAGGAGCACTTCAACCAACCCAGGTAAGTCATGGGGCCATGTGCAACCACTAATGGAAAGGGCACAACACACAAACTTGCATGGACGAACCCCAGGGGCGCACAGCAGCAAGGGAATAGGCTGATCATGGAACTGCACTCGCCATCAGGGATGGGCAAGGCCTAACATGACACGCGGTCATGCGCACACACACACACACACACACACACACACACACATACACACACAAACCCCACAAGACATGCACAAGGGGTAGGAGGTACGCCGACCCTGACCGCTACCTCTAGCCACACACAGGTCCACAGACAACCACACCCAGTACCTGTCATTGTGCTTGTCTCAGATGCTGGGCACCATTGCACAGTGGTGGACAGCGCAACGCAAGCATCATCATGCACACACCACAGTGGCCAGCAACCAGGAGGGTGTACGCATGGCCGTGTACCCCACCCGTGCATCACACATTGAACAACACACTGCACACAGGGCAGCATCAGGCAGTAGCCATGGTGGGAGACAGGTCAGTCATGTGGCACAGTTCCACGGCTGCCACAGGTGCATGTGCGGCCCCACCGAGACCTGCCAGCTGTGACAATCTGACCATTGGCCTCATGGGGTAGCACTGACAGTTACCCGGGGTGACTCTGTGGGAATGCGGCCGTATTCGAGCAGGGGTCTACAGCTCACCGAACATGCCTGCGCCAGGTGTGCTCGGGATGCCCACAGCTGAACCCGGTGTCGACATAGATGGTCTCGCACTACGCCAGAAATGGGGGCCAGACATGACACTGCACAGTGTCTGCAGCACATTTGCAACAAACTGTGTTTCCAATGTTGCCATGAAAGCTGTGAATGCATGTGTGTGCCTGTCAATGGCAGCGGTCACATCCTCCCACTGACGGGCCATCTCTGCCAGGAGCAGATCATGGTCTCTGCTGTGCTACTCCTCTGCCTGGTGCAAAACTGCACTGAGTGCATCTACCACCCTGGCAAGCTCTGACTGCTGATCCACGGAAGCCTGGAGCAATTGGCTGTGCTCATCGAAGAGGTCATCCGCCGGATCAGAATGACGTCCCACATGGTGTTCCTGGCCCTGCTGGGCATCACCGCTTGATGATGAGCGCTGCACACCAGAGCCATGCCGGGGAATGGCCACATGTGGTGCACTGACGCTGCCCCTGACACTGTCCCCTCATCGCCTTTGGCTGACTGCTGACACTGCCCCTCTGGCCGCCGCTCACCAGGGCTCAACAGTGCTGCCACAGCAGCCGCAACAGCCCCACCGGCCTGGATGAACACCAGTGCTGCCCCACTGGTGGAGAAAGGCACAGGCTGGGACTGTGATGTCACGTAGGCTCCAACAGCAGCACCACCCATGGCTATGCCCGTGCTATTTCCTGCTGTGGGGCCATCCTGCGGCCCACACGTATCACTGTCCATGAAGTGAGCTCCATCATCATCGGTGACAGATCCAGCACCATTCTGAGTCTTAGCATGCTGGCATCGATGGACGCTGTCATGCTGGGACACAGGCAGAGCCTCCTCCGCACCAGCACCACCAACTTCAGTCCAGACAGTCAGGCGGGTACACTGTTGTCCTGACCCTTGGACACCTGTGGAGGTGGATGGGTGCTCCTCTGTGTCCAGGGTATCACCCTCAATGGATGAACCCACCACCGCTGACCCATGTAGACACTCAGGAGCTGTAAGGGAACACAGTAGCATTAATGTCTCTGCCCTACCCTGTGGCATTACCCCAACCCCCCACACAGTGACAGATCAGGACCTACCATGCAGTGACAGGCTACCACCCATCTGGAAGCCACCACCTGGAATGCCCTCTAGGGCACAACTCTGCATGCTGCTAGCCACCCACTCTTCCTGTGGCGTCAGACGTGGCACATCAGGCTGTCCACCACCAGTCACAGCATGTGCTGCCCTGATGGCAGCCACCTTATGTTTATCCTCCTCTTGTCTGTGCCCACCTTCTTCTTGCACTCCTGCATAGACTGCCGGTGGCTGCCATGCTGGTTGACAGCACGCGCCACCTCATCCCATGCTGCAGCACGGGCCTGTGGTGTTCCCTGCTGTCCACTGAGCAGCAGTTCCTGGTCAAGGTAGGCCTCAAACAGGGCATCTGATTCTGCCCGGGTGAAGTTGGGCCTCCTCCGTCTCCCATGTCTCTGTTCCTCCTCCTCCTCCTCCTCACGTTCGGTCATTATTGATCCTGTGGGAATGACAGGCATTACCTCTGAATGTGCAGTCCCATGCATCTCCCACACACCACAGTCCACACTGGCATACAGCATGCAACCCACCACAATAGACTGCAATATCAGACTATGGCCAATGCAGTCCCATGTCACATTTATATAGTGCAATGCATGCAAATGAGGCGAGGCTCAATTTTAAGTGGATGCTAATGCAGTAGTTGTGCCATGGAATTGCTGATGAACTGATTTGCATATGCTGGCTGAATATCGCGCTGTTGCACCTTGCGCAATTGTGTTGAACATGCTCAGGCAGAGGTGCAGCTCTGTGATGTGCACAGTAGGCACCGCATGGCTCATGCCCAGGGTGCTGATGCCGACGCCTGCCATGCTGCTGATGTGCTGAGCATGGGAGGCAGTGTAGGGCATGTCCACCACTGTGGTGCTAGTGCACTGTTCAAATGTATGGCACCCTTGCCCTGGGGCGCCGTAGGAGCCGTGGTGCCACAGCATGGTAGGCCACTACAGGAAGTCCCACACAGGTGCCTGACTGCACTATATGCAAGGAGTACCAATTGCACTGTGGCGGTCTGTGCATGAGAGACCATTGACCCTGTGTCCAACCTTTGCCCCCTAGGCACCATGCGTCCACATGGGTGCGCTCCTATCACGCTGTTCGGTGACAGCATGATGGGGAATGGCAGCGCAGTACTCTACAGAATCTGCACATGGCAGACATGCACTAGGGATAACCATTTTGATTCAGAGACAATCCAAAGATGGCACATCGGAGGGCTGCAATTTGGAGCCAGATAGAACTGGCCAATTGGGTGGTAGTGGTGGAGCCCCATGCTGGTGCTCTATTTAGTGAAGCACCCCTGGACAGGGCCAGGAGTGCTGTGTGGGAGGAGGTGTCGGTGGCACTGGAGGAGGCCACAGGGATGGAGAGGACAGCACAGCAGTGTCAATGCCGGTACGGGGACCTCCAGAGGAGGGACCCAGACAGACTTGCCCACCTGCAGGCACGTGCCAGGAGAGGTGTTGTTCCACGGCCAGGTAGGTGCCCCAACCATACACTGGTTGCATCCGTATGGGTATTGTGGTGGGCATGTGTCCACCAAATGGGGGGTGGACCGTCCAGTGTGGGCAGTGGTGGTGGTGGTAGTGGTGTAGGGGTGGGGGGCTGAATGGTTTTGCTGTGTGGGATTGCACACACCCGGGGAGGGGGCTTTTGCAACTGGATTGTACTGATGTTCCACTCTGCATGTTTGCACGCTAGGCCCTGAAGAGTGTCACCATGCTCGGGTGGACAGGCAGAGACACAAGCTTAGGGAAGGGGAGCTACATCCTCATGCCGGAGGTTCCATAGTGGGTCAGCACCAGGACCAGCCTGATGATGGTAAGTGCCTTCCATCCAGGTGATTCTGTGCATGCTGTGTAGCAGGGCAGGCGGTGGGGCATGGCCACCATCCATTGACACCACTGCCATGCACACCATATGGTACAGTCAGCACTGTCCAGTGGCAATGCATGTCTGGGTGTGCAGAGATGGTGCTTCATGTGTGCACAGGGTACATGGCTGTGCCACTGCCTTTACACTGCATAGCCATGTCACTGTACAGCCACGGTGTTGCTGTGCGGGAATTGGGTGGTGGGTGTGTGCAGCTATCCACATGACTGTGTGCGCCTGGTTGGGCAGGTCTTGTGGACACGATCACTGTGGGTGGTAACACACCATCACAGGGGCGTGTCCCATGGCTGTATGCCATGCACAATGGGTGGGCAGCAGGGGGCTGTGCATTCACACCTATTGACTCTGCTCCCTTGTCCGAGGTGGACGGTGGATGATGAGGATCGAGAGGGCACTCCAGGAGCTTCTGCAAGTGGCAAGGTCCTCTTTGGAGATTCTTCAGAGGGTGGAGCAGCTTGGAGTCCGCAGGAAGCATGGTAGGATCCGCCGTCGGAGTGGGGAGCGGGGCTCCCGCTGAATTGCATGTGCCCCAGGATGACACCTACCACCCTTTACCCACCCTCACACCCCTCCTTTCCTCTCCCATATGTTCACCCCTGACCCTTACTCACCCCCACCCGGTCGGTGGCCCTCACCCCATAATTATCATAAATAGCTGTAAATAGTTTTGTTATTACTGTTCGAATACATTTGTTTTGTTATGCCTACTGTGGTGGTCTCTGATTTGCAGCAGGCTAAAGATGCTCAGCTGCAGTGGTGTGCATGGCATCAGGAGTGGTGCTATCATGGGTGTGTGTGTGTGTGTGTGTGTCCATAGGGGAGGAGACTTAGGTGTGGGCATAGCTCTCAGTCACTGTCTGTGGTTTGTGTGTTGTTCCCTGTGCACTGGATGACTGCGTGCAGTTGTACACAGTGCATGCACTGTGTCTATGGTGCCCTTGTCAGACCATCCATGGCCTGTGCAGCTAACACCCTTGCATGTCTGTGACCTGCACAGTCCCCTGGCATGTCAGTGGTGGCTGCCCATGCTGGACAGCCATTGTACCCAGCACAAGGCCGGATTGCCTCCTGTCACTGATGTTGTGCACATCTGCCTCAGTTGGCACTGTTGCCTCCGCTGTTGTTGTCCCACCTTGATGCTGTCACTTGTGTCTGTTGTAGGGGATGTGCTCCACTCTCTGTCACTTGTGCTCCAGCCACATGCTGGTGGTGTATGGTATCGTGGTGCCTGAACAGGGCTGCTGGCACACCTGTGCTGTGGAGGGGTTCTTGCCGTGTGTACATGGCTGCCGTGGCCACACTCCGGGGGCTTGGTTGACCCACTACTGTGTCCTCGTTTTGGTGTGCCCTTGGGTATGGGTGGGTGTTTGTCCATGCACTGTGTTGCATCCTGTGTGGCACATGCTTCCATGCATCACTGTGGATGTCTGCGCTGGCTGCTGTGGCCAGTGCTAGGACAGGGTGTGACCTTGGGAGGGTGTGCAGGGTGCTGTACCACTGGTGGTAGGGTCCGGGGCATGCTCTGTCACGTGTGGGGTACCTCATATTCCGACGCATGGTTGGTCTCTCAGCTGTACCTCGGGGGGGACGTGCATGGCAGCATTGTGTATGCAGTCATTGCATCGCTGTCTGCTGCTGCCCACTGAAGGGTGCTCATGGTGGGGCTGCCTTGCATGGTTCTGCAGTGCACAGGGTTGCATTGTCACAGTGGGGGTGGTGGCATGCATGGGCTGTCCTGCACTGTTAGGTGCTACTCTTGGGTAGGGTGTATGGGGATCATGGAGCAGGGTGTGCTCTGCATTAGTGGGATGGTGTCGCACAGGGTGGCCGGGCATCCATTTGTGATGGTCACAGCTTGCAAGGGGGTGTGCTGGGGCACCATGCCCCGGTGGTGGGTTTGTTGCTGGTGTCCCTGGGCTGGTGGTTCTTCCTGTTCTCCTCCGGTTGTGCAGTGCATAGGGTGTGGGGGGTGATGTCTGTTCTGCTGTGTGCTCCTCTGCCCATCTCTACCATGGGTGGTGGGCCCCTGCATCCTGTCCCTGAGCATCCCTGGTTGTACTGTTGCGCTGCTGCCCTGCTCCACTGCGCATCCCTGGTTGTGCTATTGTGCATCTGACCTGCGCCACTGCTCATCCTTGGTTGTGCTATGGTGCAGTTGTCACGATATTCAGTCATGTGTCTCAGGTGCATCTTGACCTGTGCAGTGTTTGAATATCGTGTGTATTGTGCATGGACACAGTGGACTTGTGCCTGCCCCTGCTATTGCGCTACTTTCTGGTGTGGTTTGAATATCTGGGCCTTAGGGTAAAGTTTATTTGGAAGGTTTTTATGCACACATTGGTTACATGGTGAATGAGTGATTGACACTTAGCAGTGATGAGCTCTACATTACATTATTCAGTGGGAACTGCAGACCAATACATATGATTAATAATCAATTGCTTCCAAACAGCAGAATCACTGCAGTCCTCATGTGCAGCAAATTTGTCAATTTTTCAACTCCTGATTAAATAAAATAGAAAATATTAGGATACTATTCTCTGTGTAACTGGCAAACACACTTCCTGACACCCCTAGTGGTAACCATATTTACTATGCATATAATTCATGACCATACAGTAACTATATCAAATTATACCATGGACATACATAAACAGCCAATGAAATCATCAGACTGGCAGTTTACCACCGGTGTAGTTCCTCTGATAACCAATGGCTGCTGATGATTATATCCAATATATTCTCTGCAACATAGGAATAAATACAATAAAAATAAAAAAACAAAAACAATGCAACCTCTTTAATATTTGTATTTTATTATAGTCAAAAAATGAACCTTGGTATAATCGCAATAAACCATTAGAAGGATGTGGGTTATTGGGGGATTTACTATGGCGGGCGAGGATTTACCCACTTGGCTGCATCTCGTGGGCAAACCACTCTAGCCATGATAAATCCCCTGATAACCCACACGCCCTCGTGGCTTATTGCTTAAACAACCATGAGTACATTGCTTCACTGAAGCAGTAATGCATGACAGAGTGTAAGTCATGGTGGGATAACATCACGCCTGGGGTGGTTGTGCATGAGGCCACAGGCTGATTGCGTTCAACACCCCACAAGTGGTTTTATCCCAGCATGGCACTCGCCCTGGAGTACATTATTACTATTATGCAATGGTTGTTTTGTAAAAAAAAAAAAAAAAAACAGAAAAACAGAAAAAAATACTCCTTTAAAAGCATTTTTAACATTTGTTTTCTATGTGGTAGGTAGGTAGGTAAAAACTTTTATTTTCATACAGGATAGCAATGTCATTAGGGATAATTCCCTGTTTACAAGACAAGCGCAGTAGGTGTTACAAGAGCAAAAATTCCTTAGTTTTACAAATACAGCTAATATTACTAAAATTGTTTAGACATGCCAACACACGCCTCATGCTATACAAAGTGCATTACTACATATAATCAAATACGATAAACAACCAATAAAAAAAACAAATGTAAACAGACCCAGGTGCATTAAATTACATAAGTTGCAATAAAAACAAACGACAAAATTAAAATAAAAAAAATTTATTAAATTAAATATACTACACTGAGTAATCCAAAGTGACTACTAAATATAACAATGGAACAGGATTTTAACAGTTACACACTTCCCGAAACACTGGTTTCAAACCTATTCTAAATTTATTTGGTGATGCCACCCTCTTTGAGTAAGGAAGTATATTCCACTATTTTGTCGCTTGATGTTTTAAAGTTTTTTGCTCCAAATTTAGTTTTACTACAGTTTTCCTTTATTTTATTAACATATACAGATCTGGTCAAGATCTGAACAGGCTAGGACCTTATTCATCAGTGCCTTAACTGATATATAGTGAGCAGGTTGCTTTGTGAAAAAACGATAGCATACTTTCAACCATATCTCTCCATTTCTTTGTTCTAAAGTAGTCCAGCCCAAAATAATTAATAATGTACAATGATATGTTCTATATTGACAACCCAGTATGAACCTCACAAGTCTAAATTAGATTTATCCAATTTGTCCCACATCAACTTAGGTGTGACCCTGTACAGTATATTACACTTCCATAGTCAATGTTGGCATCACCATCTGTTCCACTATAGTTTTCCTAGTCTTCATGTCCAAACATCTTGATGTTCTCGTAAGTGCTCCAAATTTTTTATTAACTTTATTCAACAGTTCTTTAATATGTTCTCGACAATTTAATTCAGCATCAAATGTTACTCCCAAATATCAATATTCTGTGACTTGGTCTATTGGTTTGTCAGATAAAGATTTTAAGCCCAAAGCCAGATTATTTCTATTCCCAAAATAAAGAACTTGTGTCTTCTTTAAATTCATCACCAACCCTGACCTGGTGAACCACTCTCCCAAACTGCTGAAGTCCCTTTGCAAATTAACTCTCAAGTCTGCATGGTCCATTCCAGTAGCAACAAGAGCCGTGCCATTGGCGTACAACCGAATACAAGATATTGAAGCCACCTGGGGAAGATCATTGCAGAAAACCAAGAATAGAAAGGGCCCCAATATAGATCCTTGGGAACTCCTCTTATCACTGGTTTAGTTATTGACATAGCCTGGGACACCCACACTTTGTGAGATCTTCCTGTCAAATAAGATTTAATCCAAGCCCATGGCCCCTCAGTGATGCTGTCTCCTTTCCTGTATCCAAGGAAGTTGCCACAAGATTGTTAAATTCAATTAAAGCCGAGTTGGTAGAAAGTCCTCATCAAAAACCTGCCTGATGTGGTGTAGGGATGTTATTAAAGTCTAAATAGTCCATTAATTGCATATATACTAACTTCTCTAAACATTTAGAAAGTACTGAAAGCAGGGCAATAGGCCAGTAATTACTTGGGTCACTTTGCTCTCCCCCTTTGTATAATGGAATAACTGTACTTTGTTTCCAAGTGGTAGGAAAAAGGAAAAAAAAAACTTAAACTCCAATTAAACATGTGTGCTATTGCTGGTGCTATATAACCAGCAGCCATTTGCAAAAACCTTCCTTCCAGCCCATCCATACCGGGGATTTGTGGATCTTTATGTGCTTTAAGCATATTTTTACCTCCTTTATGTTTGGTTTTCCTAAACAAAAAGGTGGATGTAATCCATTAAACCCTAGTTATTCTTGGGTCATAGAAACATAGAAATATAGAAGTTGATGGCAGATAAGGACTGCAAGGCCCATCCAGTCTGCCCATTTCTTTTTCTACCTTATAAATGTGCCATCGGCCTTTGCTCTGTCAGTGGCCTATCTATTCATACTCATCTGTATTGCTCCCTTATGCCTATCCCATGCCTGTTTGAAGTCCTGCACTGTATTCATAGCCACCACTTCCTGAGGTAGGCCATTCCATGCATCCATGACCCTTTCAATGAAAAAGAATTTCCTCACATTCCCCCTTAATTGGCCTCCCTCTAATCTCATGCTGTGTCCTCTTGTCCTGCTATTTTTCTTATATTTAAACATGTCAGACTCTTTCACCTTGTTAATGCCCTTAAGGTGTTTGAATGTCTCTATCATATCACCTCTCTCCCTCCTTTGCTCAAGGGTATACATATTGAGCTCCGTTAATCTGTCCTCATATATCTTCTGATGCAGTCCTTGCACCATTTTGGTTTCCCTTCTCTGGACTGCCTCAATTTGGTTAATGTCCTTGTGAAGGTGTGGCCTCCAGTACTGCATGCAGTACTCCAGATGGGGCCTAACCAGTGTCTTGTAAAGAGGGATTATTACCTCCCTCTTATGACTTGTGATTCCCCTACCAATACACCCTGACATCCCCCTAGCCTTACCTACTGCTTTAGAGGTCTGCTTGGATGATTTCAGGCAGTCGGTGATGATGATGATGCCCAAGACTTTTTCTTTCTTTTTGACTTCCAGCAACTCCCCTCCCAGCCTACGGGTTGTTTCAGAGTTTCTCTTCCCTATGTGCATGATCTTGCACTTCTTTGCATAAAATCCCAGTTGCCACTCTTTTGACCATTTTGCTAGTTTATCCAGATCTCTTCTCATTCTGTCCACCCCATCTGGATCATCTACTCTGCTGCAGATCTTGGTGTCATCTGCAAACAGACAAGCCTTACCCTCTAGTCCATCTGCAATGTCACTAATGAAGATATTGAAGAGAACTGGCACTGGACTAATCCCTGAGGTACCCCACTTGTGACTTGCATCTCTTCTGACTGTATACCATTTACCACCACTCTGTTTTCTGCCCATCAACCAGTTTGCCACCCAATTGATCAACTTCTGACCCACCCAAGCCTACCCAGCTTATTTATCAATTTTCTATGTGGAACAGTGTCAAAAGCTTTGCTGAAGTCAAGGTAGGTGACATCAACTGCTCCCCCTTGGTCCACCACTCTGGTTACCCAGTCAAAGAAATCTATGAGATTAGTTTGACAGGACCTTCCTTTTGTAAACCCATCCTGCCTTGGATCGTGTGCCCCTGTGGATTCTAGGTGTTGCACTATCCTTTCCTTAAGGAGTGCCTCCATAATCTTGCCAACTACTGAGGTAAGACTGACTGATCTGTAGTTCCTTGCCTCCTCCCTGCTACCAGTCTTGTGGAGCGGGATCACATGATCCTTTCTCCAGTCTTCTGGGACCTCTCCTGTGCTCAGAGACTCACTAAACAGTTCTTCTAATGGCTCTGCTAGATCCACCCTTAGCTCCTTAAGTACCATGGGATGTATGCCATCAGGTCCCATTGCCTTGTCCACCCTGAGCTTAGCGAGCTCTTGTAGGGCCCTTTCTTTTGTGAAGGGAGTAGTGCTCTCCTCCCTCCCTCCTGTGTCCATTGTGCTGAGCTGTGGGCCCTGCCTTACCTTCTCTTCAGTAAATACTGAGCAAAAGTATCAATTTAGGATAGATGCTTTTACAGGGTCCTCCTCCTCACATGCCCCCTTTTCTCCTTTGATCTTAGCATTACCCCCTCTGGACTTTCTCCTTTCACTAATGTATCTGTAGAAAGTCTTGTCACCTTCTTTTACTGTTCGTGCTAGTGTTTCCTCAGTTTGGGACTTTGCCTGCCTTACTGCCTTCCCTGCTTCCCTTAGGGCAGTTTGGTGTGCCTCCCTATCTTCATCTCACTGTGTTCCCTTATATTTCCTGAAGGCCATCTGTTTGGCTCTTACCTTTTCTGCTACTGTATTTGAGAACCAAAGTGATTTCCTTCTTCTTTTGCATTTCCTTTTCTGTCTAACACAATGGGATGTTGCTTCAAGTATTACATCCTTAATGCTTGCCCACTTTGCCTGTACCCCCTCACCTGTGTTTCTTTTTGCCAGGGCTAGCTTAACTCTGTTTGCCATCTTATCAAAGTCAGCTCCTCTGAAGTCCCATATTTTTGCCTTGGAATGGGATGATTTAGATGTAGTTGCCAAACTGAACCATACCAAGTGATGGTCACTGGCCCCCAGGTGACCTTCTACCTGGAGATCTGTGATCCCTTCCCTGTTAGTCAGTACTAGATGTAGGATAGCCCTGTCTCTTGTGGGTTGTTGCACCAGTTGTTTGAGGCCTTCCCCCCACAGGGAATCCACCATGTGTCTAGTTCTGGCAGATGTTCCTGCTGGTATTGACCAATCTGTATCCAGCATGTTGAAGTTTCCCATTATCAGAACCTCCCCTTTAGCTGTCATGTTTTCTATATCTTCCAAAAATAATGTGTCTATGTCCTCCCCCTGGTCTGGGGGCCTGTAGACAACCCCAGTTCTTATGGCTGTCCCATTTCCTGTTTCCAGGGTGATCCACAGTTCTTCTGGCTCCTTATGTGTATTCTGAATTTCTGTAGCTTTGATATTTTCATTGACATACAGGGCCACTCCATCCTCCCCCCCTTTTTGCACCTCCGTCTCTTCTGAACAGTACATAGCCAGGTACTGAAGTCTCCCAAGTGTGGTTACTGGTAAACCACATCTCACTAATTGATACTATGTCCAGTTTAGCCTCTGACATTATTGCCTGCAGGTCTGGGATCTTATTTCCCAGGCTGTGAGCATTTGTGTACATGATTTTCTGTTGGCCAGACTTCAGTGTGTTAGTTGTTGGGTGAGGTTTGGCATTTCCCCTGTGCATTGTATGGGGAGATGGACCTTTTTTCTTACCTGGTGATGTAAATGAACTGCAAACATGCTGAATCCCTGTTTGACCACTAGCTAAGAGGGAGGGGTGTTCTTCCCATTTGACGTATAGGGTGCTGCACCCCTCTCCCCATTTACTAGTTTAAATATTCTGCAAAGACATCAAACTTCTGCCCCAATGCACTGACTCCCTCCTTACTCAGATGCAGTCCATCAAATTTAAAGAACTTTCGCTCCCAGAATTGTTGCCAGTTCCCTACAAATCTGTGTCCTTTTTCCTGGCACCAGCCCTTGAGCCACATGTTTAGCTCCCCTATCTCCCCTTCTCTGACCTTACGTCCATCTGCCCCCCTCTCCTAGACTGGCAGGATCTCAGAAAAAGAGATGCCAGATGAAATGGATGATAGTTTGTCACCCAGACTGGTCAGGCGTTCCTTGGTCTCCACAACTGACCAGCTGGTGAAATCATTAGTCCCTATGTGTACCAGGACGTCAATGTTTTCTCCTGCTTTGTCTTGTCAAATGGAACTCTTACATCCAAATCTGGGAGATTTACAAAAAAAATTGTTTAACAGATTTGCTATTTCTTTTGATTCCTTTATAACCTTCCCTTCATAGATCAATTGGTTTATACTTTTTATTGCCCAGGCTTACAATATCATTAACTACTTGCCAAAATCTTTTTGGGTCGTCATGCCTATCTATTTTTGTCCTGTAGTGATTTAATCTAGCTATCCTTATCTGTTGTTTACACAAATTCCTTTTATTTTTATAGGTGCACCAATCTCTGTTTGTTTTTGATTTTTTTTTGTCAATTTCCACAATCTATTCTTTATCTTAATGCTTTTTAGTAAATTATCATTTATCCAGGGTTCTCTGGCCTTTCTCTTACTAGCTTTTATTTTTGGTGCATGCTTATCACATATCTCTAGAAATCTGGCTACAAAATATTGTATTGTTTGATCTAGGTCTGGAATCAACTTACATCTCTCCCAATTTCCAGATTGCTTGTCCAAATTAAATCTATCAATTGAGAAATGTCTCATATCTCTAACCAACCCCTCCCCCATTTGTGTCCGTGGTGGTAGCATACTACCCACTATTGCCCAAATTAAGTGGTGGTCTCCTAAAAGGGGGGGTTCTACACCTTTTGAAAAAAATAACTGAGGTAAGACTAGCAATAAATCTATTAATGTACCCTTAGCCATTGAATTAGTATATGTAGTAGGTTCATCTACCAATTATATTAAGTCAAGTGGTGCCAACATTTCTTTTAATATATTGCCTCTCTGATTATGTCAATCTGAGTTTAAGACTCCCGTCAAAATCAACAATTTATCTTTCACATTTTCTTGGATTATACCAATAGTATACGTGTAGGTATACATACATAAAAAAGTCCCTTGCTACTAGTGCAGGCCAGTAGGTGACAGTGTTTGTATATCACTGTTTCACTCTTTCATGGTTTTAACCTTCCTTTCCTGTTTTGCATTCCTCTTTTGTGCATTCCAGAACATGGAGACCCCCCCATGTCCAGTATTTTTTTTTCTAGTTTGTATCAATTTGTACTGCAGGCTCTGTTAAGGATGTTCACGGAAACTGCCTACTGAGGATTAATGAGGTTTCACTGTTGGGTCAGCTGGTGAGTGGAGACTTTCACTTTCGGCATGTTTATGTGGAGAGTTTAGAAAGGTATGTGATTTGCTGTAGTGAGCAGGGACTGCAGGAAGGACAAGGGGTTTCAAAAAGCTACATTTTTGCTATCCACAGAGAGAAAGGAAACTGCAGTTGGCCATCCTAAGTTTACTGCAGTGTTGACTACAGGCAGTCACATGCTGTTTTTTTTTGCTGTCAGTGGATTCAAAAGTGAAGCTGATGGTTTGGCTGAGGGTCAGCATATAAAAATATTGAGTTATTTGCTGAAGTTTCAGGCAGTTGCTGCTTAGGAAGTTTGACGATGATTGGGAACATGGGGATGGGGGTGTGATGTGATGTTGCCAGTCTCTGCTGGTTGGTGCTTATTCAGAGTCCGCTACAGTGCTGATTAGGGGAGCACATTGATATTTTTAATGTTTTGTGTTGTCATGTGTGTCACACCTTCATATTGTGATGTTATAGCCAGATAACATCACTGTTGAAGATGGCATTGACCAGTCAGAGCGTAAGATATTATATTGCCATTGTATAATGTTAATTATGAACTGGATGCCGTAAATGGAGAAAGCTGATTGGCCCGAGAGCTCTTTTAATCCATGATGATATTGGAGTACATACTTAAGGCTTCAAAAAAACGCTGGCCACCTGCATTCTCACTGCCCACAACTTCCTCATGCAAAGTTAGCCATGTCCCACGGTCTGGAAAGTACTGAACATTAAAATGGTAGTTAAAAAAAAAGAAAATACACACGCCACTACAGCTGCTGCCGATGGCAACACACACAAAAACACCCGCTCTCCACAGAAAAGAGCCACAACTACCATACCACCACGCCAGCCAAAATACAGTAATGGCCAGTCATGAGCACCCACCCCCACTACCACAACACCCCTGCTACTTAAACAAGAATCTCTGCATTTCTAGTCCTGTTCTTCACACAATCTAAATTTTTTGTGCTCCCGAAAGCTGCAAAGCATATTCTCTACAGTTCCTCTCCCCTTACTATAAACACTGCATGCTACTTATGGAGAGCAACCACAAAATCAAAAGAGTTCACCTGCATCATTTTCCCACTTCTCAGCACAGTGTTTTCTTTTTTTCATGGAAAACTAAACAAATAAAATTCCGTACAGTTCTTCACCCAGTCCTCCAACAGGCAGTGAGACAGGGTCAAATGCAGGGAAAGGACAGAACTGCTGACTTGTGAGACAGATCACAGCACTAACTGCTCTATAAATTCCACTTTCAAGAGAGCCACCTGCTGTCCAGAGCACTCCAGGAACTATTTTTTTTAAAGATGCTCCTCCAACATCCTCAAAAAGACATTTTAAAATATCTTAAACATTTGTTTTGCCAATAAAACTTTTCAGCCAGTTCATATAAGCAATAATGCACTCCAGAGTGTGGTATACCATGGGATATCATCACTTATTGGCTGTTGGATGCACTTAGCCTGCAGCCTCATGTCCAACCATCTGAGGAGTGATGATATCCCATGATATACCACACCCTGTCACGTGTTATTGCTTAATTAATAATTTTTTTTAACTCTATTTCTAGCTCCTGCTTGAACCCCAGAGAACTCTCTCGGCATCCACTTACCTCCAGCTCTACCTCTGGGCCTGATACTCACCAGCTTCCTGGCACCAGCCCGGCTAACCCCTCAACTCTGAGCCCTCCCAAGGTGGGGCCACCCTATCCTCCCAGGGCACTCTATCTAGAAATTTGGACTGGGCTGGGCTTGGCCCAAGAGCTGGATGAGTTTGGCCAATGGAGTGTGGTTGTAGGGTGGTGCCTTCGCCTATCTCCGGGAGTAGTGGGTTTTCCACTACTTATTTTTGTTATGCCCTCCCTCACCCTCCCCTAATGGAGCCCTGACATGTAATGACACTAGGGAACATCTTGCTGTGGCTCCCCAACCCTCTTCTTGAGCCCTGAAGCTTTGCGGTACCTCTGGTCTCCACCAGAGGTCGCCACGGTGCCAGGCATTGTCCATGGACCCCCCTGAGGAAGGAAAGCAGTCCTCCAGATGCTCAATCTTTCCCCTGCCCTGCCGACCTCAAGTGATCCAGGCTCATTCTCGAACCCGGCTCACCGGCATGGCGCCAGGTATGGCATCCAGTGCCTCAACCCACAGTGCCACTGGGCTGGCCGCAATTAATAAATTGACATAGAAAATAAAAACTTTACCACAAAATTGGGTGCTTAAAGGGAAACTGTTAGCTCTGGTGAAATACTGCTGGTTTTTCTACATACATATATATATTTTTTTTAAGTGGGTGGGGTTAGAACGTATTATCAGTGTGATAAAAAGTATTATTGCAAACAAGTAAGTTCATGAAATTGTATTGTGATGCATTTTGCTTAATTGGGACCTCTTGGACCTGCAGCATTACCCCAGGGTAGCTGACAATCCCACTTTAAAAGGAATTCTGCAATTAAATAACAAAACACTCCATAATATGACGTATATTGATTTAAACTGTGACATGTGGGACATTCTAAAATCATGGATAATATTTCAAAACACCATTACAACCACAATAACCTTATTTGAGTAAAGCAATTAAGTTAAATTTCTTTGAAATATATGTACAACTATCACACACCAAATGTAAGTGCAACTGCCCCTTTAGTTTGTATCATCAAGGGTCTTTCTGCTCAGATGGGGGTAATGTGTGGCTAATATACAGACAGACCTGCATACACACACAAGCATCACAAGGTAGAAGTCAGAATATGCCATGCTAGTGCAGTGACAGCACCAGACCCTGTATGGCATGTGTTCAATGAAGGAGAATCCAGCCACAGATAAATGTTGTTGTACATCTGACACTGCACAGGAATGGTCTTTCCCCATTTGCTCCTGGAACTGAGTCAGTTTCTAATTTTACTTATGGAACTGAGTTTCCTCAGATTGCTCCTATCCCTCTCCCCATTTCCACCACTGCTTAGCTGTTGTACAAACAAGTTTCCAGAATGTCACTGGCAGTTTGAACTCACCCACTATGGTCAGATGCATTGCCAGGAAGTTAGGAACTTTCAACTGCTCAATTCGCATGGTGGCCCTGTTAACTTAAAAAATAAATCAGTCAGGAAATGGGTCACAGAGGTCAAGCGGCAGTTGGTGTAGCTGAGTCAGTGGCAGACCCTCAAACCTCCACTGCAACTAAACAGTCCAGGTCCAAGACCATCCTAGCCATTGTCACTCAGCAGACTCCCTTATCTTCACAGTTGCCGCACAGTTTTTAGCACTGGTGATGGTCTGTACTCAGGGAAAAAATTGCACTTTTAGCGTGACTAGTGCCTACCTGAAAGTGCTGACTCATGAATCCCATGCACTGAGCATTCTCACCCATAAACTCTACTCTATGTCCCTTGACCCATCCTAAGTCAGTGCCATCTTTAGTCCTGGCAGTGGAAATAAAAAAAAAGATTGTCATTTTGTTTCGTAAATGCCAGTGGTGGCTTTTGGCTGGCTGCTCTGGGTGAATGTAAGGTCACAATATGTTGTACGCCTGTGCATATGGGAAGTATGCATAGTTATGCCACTGAATGAGGTTGGTTTGGCTTAGATCAACACTCATGTCTAGGGTGTTTGATGGTGTTGCTTTCTGGTAGTTCCACTGCAAAACACTAGTAACATGCACAGACTGTCTCCTTTCTCTTTGCCTAGTGAAACAGGTCATGATGATACATGAATAATAACTCCCCATACCAGATAGATAGTTCACTGTGCAGTTATTTTGCTCAGGGTTTAGGAGTCCAGGGGTAGTTTCTGTCCATGCATCTTCAACTTCATTCCTGAGCATGATTTTATTTATAAACCTTAGGTCCATGTTATTTAACTGCTGGCAGGTACTCTTATCCGGGCCATTACTTTATGTGAGTACATCCTTTACAAAAAGGCTAGAACCACTGCACACCACATCTGGATACTTTGAGTAATACTGTTACCCTGTACACATAGCTAGTTCCAGATACAATACCAAGCTCCAGCTTTTGCACTGGAAACTGATCCTGAGCCAGAATTAAATGTTCAGATATGCAAAAATGACGGCAATTGCAGAGGCAGGAAGATATAAGAATCTATGATATATATAGTATATATACATATATATATATATATATATATATATATAGCCCATAAAGAATGTGGCTCTTGGAGGAGTTTAGAAAGTGCAATGTACAGTAGGTAGAGCAGCTTCAGGAGTAGAGATGTGAATTTAAACTTTGCCAGTGAAGTTGCCATGAAGTGGTCAAAATTTACCTTTCTGAAGTTTCACAAAATTTCTGCAGACCATAGGAACTTCGACTTCACTAAAATTGTGAACTTTTTACTGCAAAGTGGCAAGTTTTTCAGCAAACTGAGCACTTTGCAGGCACATTTTGGTCAGTTAGCCAAAAAAGGCACCTTCACTGGTCAAAACTTGCACTTTGTGAATTCTGTGGAATTTGCAAACTAATTTGCAAAGTGAATTTCAGCTGCTTCACCCATCTCTGTTCAGGAGAAATGGTTGAAAATGAAAAAGAGGTTATGAGAGGAATAAGAGGTAAGAGATAGAGTGAAGAGGTGGGGGAAACAGTAGGGTGTGTTGGAAGAGTGTAGGTAAGGAGGGGTTAAGGAAAGGGGCCTATGGAGAAGGTAAAATAAGTGAAAAAACTAAAAGATACAGGGACCTCTTCAGGGTCAGAGGTGGAGGATCTCATCAGTTTGAGGACTGGTGTCATTGACTGTGTGTTTGTGGGAGGGGTCAAAAATGGAGTGAATCTCCCTTCAGAATTTGGCTGTGGATATAAAGTTTTTCTGAAGGTTGTTGAAGAAGACATTTGCCTTGCATTCCATGGTAGTCTTAGAGGTGGTATTCTGGAATTGCTAGTATTTCAATATTTCACAATGGTAAAACAGAAATGATGTCTCAAATTCTTCTTCACAAAATTTCTGTGTTTGACTTACATGCTTCCAGAAGTTCTATGTCACTTTTCCCTTTTCCCACTCCACTTTCCAACCAAATTTTTTTTAGCGGTTAGTAGTAAAGGCTTTACGCCCTAGAATTGATATACAGATACATTGATGTTTACCTACATAAAATGATTCATGGTCAGTTCAGTCTATCTGGTTCCTACCTATTCACTCACTAGTCTACACTGACTAGGCCAACAGTGCATCAGTTATCACATAATTGCACTTAAACAAACTCCCTCTGCATTTAGTCCAAACCCTCCGTCAATGTCAGCAGTCCCAAATGTCTATCCCACCCCCTCTGAAAGCTTTCCACCATGTTAACATTGACCAGTTCCACTGGCTGTCAGTTCTACTTTTCCACCACCCTCTCTGTAAAGAAGTATGTTTCCACATTTCCTCCAAATTCCTCCCCGCACCCAAAAGCTTATGACTGTGGACCTAGAAGTAATCATAGCTGATTACCTAAAGGTTTCCAAATAATGTGAGAAGGCTCTGGAGAGAGACAGTGGGATGCTGGGTTGCATAAGGAGAGGTATCACCAGCAGAAGGAAGAAGGTGGTCATACCACTGTACAGAACAATGATGAGACCACATCTCAATTACTGTGTCCAGTTCTGGAGACTGCACCTCTGGAATAACATAGACAGAGTCAAAGCAGTTCAGATTAGGGCAACAAAATTGGTGCAAGGTCTGCAGCAGAAGTCATATGAGGACAGACTGAAGGAGCTCAATATGTATTCCCAGGAGAAGAAGAGGGAGAGGGGAGATATGCTAGATATTTTTAAATACCTCAAGGGTATAAATAAAGTACAAGAGGGTAGCATCTTTCAGAAAAGTAGAAGGTCAAGAACAAGGGGCCATGATATGAGAATAGAGGGGAGTAGAGTCAGGGGTAATGTGAGTAAGAACGTTTCCACAGAAAGGGTGATGAATGCTTGGAATAGCCTCCCCGTGAAGGTTGTGGGGGCAAAAATGGTAGGGGAATTCAAGAATGCATGGGATAGATATAAGGGAACCCTAGCGATAGGAAGGAGAAGCAAAGCCACAAATCAATTAAGATCTTCGGTATATGCCATAGACAGGAAAAAGTGGGCCAAGTAGTCCTTATCTACTGTCAGATTTTATGTTTCTGTGTACTTTTCTTGGGACCCCTCACAAAGATTGAACTGTTCAAGCTTTTTCCCTGTTTATTCACTTCAAGTATAAATGGAATAAGACTGTCCCCTAATGCCCCTCTCATTTTTTTTTTATCAAAATCAAAAGGCCTGTCAGTGCTTGATTTCTCTTTCACCACAATCATTTGTTTCACTTATCTTAATACATCTACAGGGTATACCATGATGTGCGTTACCATGATTGAGCAAGCCCCGAAAGGGCGACTCTGTCGCGACACATGGCACTGCAGCTACTGGATAGCTACAGCAACTGGATGGGGTAGGTTAGAGACTGTCCTGACAGGAAGTCGCTACAGGTACATGTGTGGGGGGGGGCTGGAATCGAGAACTCTTGGTGAGGAGTGGGAGGGGATTTGAGGGGTGGTGCTATGATAGGCTGCCAAACTGGCCCCATGGTATTGTAGGTCAGTTTGCAGCTTTGGTGGGTAGGGTGCTGGATTTGGATCTGGGCGCAGGTTCATTTTTGTTGCTCCCGGCCCCAATTTTTTTTTTTTTACATTTTGATCCCCCCAACATGCACTCCCATGAAGTTGAGAATCCTTAAGTAAGGGGGTGAAGCCTCCTGGGGGGGTTGCGGAGGGCACAACCCCCCGCATAAACATAAAAAATGCAAGTCTTGTCGGTTGCCGTTATCAGATAGAACCCATCTACAGTGATAGAAAGAGAGAAAGTCTCAGTATGTCTAGATATGTCACTGGCAATTCCCATTCATTTCAATAGAATATATTGTGATGTATTTGAAAATAACTTGATATTTATTTGAATGTGTCTCTTTGTAAGACTGTATGGAGTTTTACCCACTGCCCCTGCAAGCATCACTCATGGTGTACAGTGATCTCCTCACCCACAGCTCTCATTGTCCAGGTGGTCCCTTTTTGCCAGTTATCCATACTACCCCTGACAGTACAACCATAAGACACACTTCCACTGTTACAGTGGCCTGCCAAAGGTCCAATCACTGCCCAGAAGCCTTTGCAGTGCCAGAACACTGATCAGTACTAACTGAAAGGGAGCACCAGGGGCTACCAATCTTAGCCCAGTGGTACCCTATCCACTCCAGAGCTAACAATACCATTCAGTAAGATGCCCCCCTTCCAACTTATCAAACCACTATGAGTATCTACCTGGAAGCCAGTGAGTACAACTCCCTCACCCCATCCCTTTGCAGCGAGCTTTTTGTGCCTAGTGGACCTTCCCCACTTGGTTTCTGACCCATCATTCAATGCAGAAAATCCCTCAGCAAACCTGGTTTGCATGCTTTCAACACATCATTACCCAATAAAAGCCAGCTGTGGACTTAGACACCTCCACTCCTAATTGTCAGACAAAAAAGACAGAATTTACAGAGGAAGAACAGTAGAAAACAAGTTGAAAGATTTGCAGAGCAGAGTGCATGTCTCAAAGCCCTTTGCGCTGCCCAAGGGCTTACAGGTGTGTTCTGAGGTGTTACTGTTCTGTGACCTACTGTTCACCTCTCTGATCATACCAGCTGGTAGTGGCTGTCCAGGAGGTTGGAATCTAGTTCCAACCAAGCTCACCGAGGTCTCAAAAACTGAGAACTCCAGTGACCTTCCATTGATACTAGCATTAAATGCTAGTCAGGCGGTAGAGGGATGGATACGTCCTAGAGCTCTGCAGCAAGGATAACCATCAATTGTTTAGGATCCCAGTGTCCAGTGATGGATCATATTGCTTGCCTTCATTGTAACTGTGGATGCTGGGGCTTTTGGAGATTGCAGAGCTTAGTTGGCAGTTTAGGAAGTTTCATTATAAGCCTGGCAAATTAGAGATGGGGCCAGGTGGGGGGCAGGCAGTTTGGAATTAGGGATTGGAACTGTGTGACGTAAAGTATTCCTCATTATAAAGAGGGCATTTTGTAAATATATATATATATATATATATATATATATATATATATATCAATAATGGCAATGGTACTCCCTGTGTGAAAGACCATTTCTTATTTTATAGTTCAGCTACTAACTACCAACATTTAGCTGTGGTTGTTGAAAATATGTAACAAAGCATCCTTTGTACAAGCTCAAGAAAGTAAGCCTTGACAGAAAATTATGCAATATTGTTTTTCTGTAATTTGAGATGGACTAGAAAGCAGGGCATCTAGTCTTAATTTCCTCCTGCTGTTAAAATAATATATCCTCAACATCAGTTTTAGTGAAATGGATTTTTTCCCTGAACAGTTTAAACTTGAGTTCTGCCTCAAGCAAAAACATGCCTATTTGAATGACAAATTGTCCTGCTTGTGGATTTGAAAAACTCACACTTTTATTGACTCGCTCATCTTGTGTAAACAAATAATCGCCCCATCACCACAGTGAGCGAAGGATTGAGTTCTATGGAAAACTGCCAAACATTCAATTATTGGGATTGAAAAGCTGCAGTTTTGCTGCTAATGCTGCCATGGTAAGGGACACAGGAGGCTGACTATTGCTGAATGAGAACTGCTAGTTCTTAGTTATCAGAAAATTCTTCAATCATGTCACCAGCAAATGTCTTAATCTTTTTCAAGGACAAACTATGGTGATAACATAATGGCAATCACTCTCAGTTTAGTGTTATTTATTAACAAGGATGCAGGTAAGAATCTTTGCAAATCCAATGTACTTTTGTAACTGGTGTACAGATGTTTGGTGGTGGTGAGAGGGGAGCTCTCTTTCGTGCCTTCAGATATTGTTTGAAAGTTTCATAAAACTTATAAAAGAAAATATGAGGAATGTGTTTGTCTGGAAGGCACCTTGTTGTTTAAGGTTCTCTGTGCCCCTTTCTGCTGTTTATAGAGGCTTGGTTAAGATGTTTTGTAGTAGGCAGTTGTGACCTCAGTGTAGTTGAAAAGCTACAGGTGACTGTTCTTTTGCAACTTTGGACAAATGTTTCTGCAATTTGCTTCCAGTGCATATTATAACTATACCTTCACTGCTAAGTTTTAGACAAAGCATTCAAACTTATTTTAAGGAGGTAGTTTGTACAGAGCAAAATATTTTTTTTTTCTATTTTCTATGTTATTTTGTATAGACATGTTTAACTTTGTAAAGTGCCATGAACCATGGAGTAGAACAAAATGTAGATATAAATATAAATGAAAGTAAAAATAACACATCAATAATTAAAATAAAAGATACAATTTGCTTTTTAGAACCTGTTTTACTATGATATACTGTATCATAGCTTTTCACCCATGAAATGACAGAATGCTTTGCTTTGAACTTCTTAAGTGTCTTCATTTCAATGTGGAGTTTGACTTTCTGCCCAAGTTTAGATAGAAATACAGTTAACAGGGTAGATATGTAGAAAGGATGTATTCGGAAAGGCAGTGTCTTTCTTTGTCAAGATGATCAATATTCTTTGCAACTTAAGGCTCCATTAGACAAACTTAAATGTTATCAACCATTGTAGTAGAAAATGAGTTCCATTACACATTTAAGATTGAGTATAATTTCTCATTTTCAATGATTTCTGTGAAGAATATACTGTACACAAAGAACCATGCATGTACTATATAAAAGGGAATGCGTATTAAATGGATATATAGATTTCACTATATGAACAGAATTCCAAAGGTCAAAATAGAATTATTGTTTTGAAAAGATGTAGGACAATGTGGTATCCAGTGGAGAGAGCACAGGAACCAAAATAGGCAGTTTTGATTTGTATCACTGTCACTTTGATTTCCCTGTGTTGTGACTTCATTACAAATCAGGGGACATTTTGAGTGGTTGAGCAGGCCCATGCCCCCCCCCCACCAACAATTTCTACCTGAAACTAAGCTTTAGAGGAGTGATTTACTTTAACCTGTGAAGACTTGTGTTTGTAGCTTCCATACCATTTTTTCTTACTTTGGGAAGATCAGGGATCTTTCGATTTAAACCACTATGGACCCTTGGCTGTCTGTGCTTTATAAGGTACATTGACTTCTGTTTCTTTTAATAACAAATAAAGCCTTGAATGGGTTGGTCACTCAATACCTCAACAAGAGCCTGACTCCCTAAGCAACCTCATGGAATCTGAGGTACAGAGGATTGAACTTTTCAAGTGTGATCCACGCAGTTACAGTACACCGGTGACCAGGCTTTTGCAGAAGCTGCTACCCTCCTCTGGAACATACTTCCTGAGGGGATCCCCAATGCTGGGAGTTTATCATCCTTCCAAAGTCAACTAATGAGACACCTCCTCCACGATTTTGAATAGTTTGTTAGTTTTTGTTTATGGTTTGTGCTATGCAAAAATAAAATTCAGGTGGTAGAATTTTGCAAAAGTTTAAATTTTGCTTCTGCAAAATTTTAGAAAGCATTTTGGCAACTCACAAAATTCTGACTTAGCATGCATGAATTTTTGTATGTACTGCAAATTTAAGTACTGAACTGTAGAATGGAATTCTACAGAACAGATCACTTGGTTTATCTGTAGAACTGCATAATTATTGCATGTATTGTAACTTTGTAATAAACTGCGTAATTGAATTCCATAGAACTGTCATTTTGCAGTTCAATGGTATCATTCTTTTCTCAGTTCAAGGATATCACTCTGCAATTCAGTTTAAAAAAATTCATAGAATGGGTTGAAAATTAGGATATGTATTTCATCAAAGTGTTGAAAATTAGCTGTCAAACTCTACAAAAACAAAACAAATTATTGAAGAAACATTATGCTCAGGATCACTTGTTGGCCCAGTATAATGAATTTTGCCTACATATCAGCAAATCAAGTCCTGTGACAAGCTTTGGGAGACATCTGATTCACTTGATGTGGGAGGGGGGCTAGAGCTGCCCAAAGTGCTGCTTCTAACCTAGGGGTGGATGGCACAGTGTTCTGCCAAATGGGCAACACACTGTGGTTGACAGGGGAGCATTCCTCACAAGGGTTGACATGTGCACCAACACCTTGTGAATGATGCCCTGTGTAGGGGGGAAGAGGGATGGCATAAAAAATGGTAAAACCAGCAGCTGGCAAAATGAAGATCTGTTGGATACAGGCCCCACACCACCAACAGTTCCCCTTCTGCCACCAGCTGCCCAGAACAGTCATCACTACCATCCTAATGACTTATCTTAGACCTTTGGTGCCCCCTCAGATTCTTCCAATGCCAGGGCTAGGAGGTAGAGCTGGAGGGCCATTCTCCCTCCACAGTTTGTTGGCATGCCACATTGCCAGTGGTTCAGTGTCTATGACAGCTGTCAGCTTGATTCTGCCCAAGCACAATGTTTTTCCTACATTTTTCCCAGCACCCTTGTACTACACTACACATGATGTCAATGTGTGTCCATGTGGAGGTATGCCAATGTGAAGCCACATGGCAGACAACCCTTGTAAGCCTCTCGTGCTACAATGACACAAGGCCTCCATCTGGTGTCACAGCAGTCAATCAGTATAGTAACATGGTCCCCCCCCCCGTAGAATAGAAAAGAGTGGTTTCAGGGACACTGAATCCTCCCAACCTCCAACCCACTGACCTACAATCAACCAACTCCCATTCCCAATGCTGATGTGATGTGCTGTAATGCTACCACTGTGCCACTGGTCTGGCATTCTTGAACATTCAATGGATTATCAAGGTGCTTGTTCTGATTTTTTCACTCACTACATGTTCCAGTATTCCTCCTCCCACAGAGCCCACTTACTTAAAAAAAATGAATCCCTCTTTGCAAGTCACTTGGACCCAACCAAGCTGATCAGTATTTCAGTTCTCATACTAATCACATTTCACCTTTATTTGTACAGCTGTGACTGAATGGACAACAACCACACCGTAGCCAGACACAATGACACCCCCTCTGGCATGACTGAGCACTGACAATGTGTATGAGGTAAGTATTGTTTTATGTTTAGAGTACCTTGTTTATCCCAGTCATTTACTAAAGAGCTGCATATCCTCTGTGGCCCATTTGCTCTTCTCATTTTATAGGTATGACTGGATGTCCCTTGTAGACACCCGCATCTATGGTCTCCAGCACCCAAGTAAGAGATATCTTACTTAATATCTATGCACAGATAGGTAAGATGTAACGCTGCAACACCAAGTATTAGGATACTGATGGCTTTCATTTGTTGTCCTTCACTTGTTAGGTGGCTGATGTCACAGGACTTGAAATAACAGCACTGTTCTATTCATTGCCCACCATCTTCCATGAGCAAAGTTATACATGATCTCCTCCTTGCTTCATGCAGGGCATGTACAAAGGTATGACTGGTTCTCTTGGATGTAATTGGTAAACCAATTACTTCTCTGCCTCTTAACACTATATGCCCTTAAGGCATTGGCTTGGGCCTAGTTGTTCTTTGTGCTTTCTGCTAGAAGACTACGGGTTAGTGGTCAGGTTGTGGTTTGTCAGCATTAGGGACCATTAGTTTTTTCAATGCATATGTACATATTTATAAAATGGGTGAGAGAAAATAGTAAAAATGTTGTCTCTTGATTGGATTAAACACACCACATAACCTTGCATTATCCCACAATAACCGCACACCTGTACTTCTTTCTATTTTTCCACCCCCTTTCAGATCAATTTTTCCAATTTTATAAGACAGATGATCCACTTCTGGCATGCAGCTGTGCTCTGATATATATGCAGTCCTTGAGTAGTTGAACTCACTCGACCTGTGGCCTTCTGCCTCACAACACACACCAAGGCATGCATATATCAGAGCACGGCCACAAGCTCTGTAGTGGATTATCTGTTACATATGCAAATAATGTACATATATGTATGTATGCATATTATTATGGTGGTGCAACTGCACCACTATATTTAGAGTTGTTTGCACTTTAATAACTTCAAAATCTTTCAACAGATTTCTATGAAATTTGCATGTGCAGTTTTGTGGGGTATAGCTCATGATATGCAATGTTTTGTTCCAGTCATATGTGTAGATCCTGAGATGCAGATAGCAAAAAAAGTGATTTTTGGGAAGGGGGGATTGCTATTTATTTTGTCAGCCCTAGTTCCCAAATGATTGGGAATTTTGGTCTGAAATTTTCAGGGTAGAAAGGTCCTGGCCCACAGTAGTGCTTATCTCTAGTTTCGTGAAAAAAATATTAATTGGTTCTTGGTTATTCATTTTTCAAATTTGTGGTTCTGAGCATGCTCAGTAAGTACTTCAGGATAGATGTCTGGAACAAAAAAATTAATTTTGTCATCTGAATCAGGATTATGTTTCATATCGGGGATAATCCATTTTCTTATGAAAAAATCCTGATTTGTATGCCACCATTTATTCCCCCATTTTTTGTGCGCTATGTACTGGCTGCCTGTCAGGTGAAGGATCATCTTCAAGATGGGCTTGCTCACCTACTGTATATGGCCTTACACAGACTGAGTCGTGGCTACCTGGCTGATATCCTTACACCTGCTACCTCAGTCCGCTCCCTCCTCTCTTCCCCAAGGAGCCTCCTTGTAGTTCCAAGAGCCAAGTTAAAAACTTTCAGGCACTGAGCTTTTGAAGTCACTTGACTAGCCATTTGGAACTCATTTCCCATCTCTGTCAGGGAGGCCCTGACGGTTGAGACATTTAAGAGGGGTCTGAAGACTGACTTATTTGGCTTGGCCTTCCAAGACAAATCAGACTAATTAGAGCCAGTACACTTTTAAGCTAATTTATTTTTAAGACTATATTTATTGTGTTAATGCCGTATTATATGTTATATGTGGTATTTGTTTGTATCTCATTTTATTGCACTAACCCTACCTGTTTTCTTTTATGTGAGGTGCCCAGAGCCTCTGGGATTGGGTGCCATATAAATAAACGTGCCTTGCCTTTTAAAAAAATAAATAAATAAAACACACAAAAATTACATACTGCAGAGAGATCAATACATGTACTTTGCTAATCAGGACCCAATTAGGTAGATTCTGCATATAATTGTTGTAGCAATGACCCCCAAATGTGTTTTTTTTTTCATGTTCATATCCTTTTTAGTGACTCACTTCCACTTGTTTTGCAGGGTCTTTTTCGTCCATGTGAAAAATGATCTCATCATACGGAAAATGATTTTGCACTTAGTTTTCTTTTCACAACTTCAGCAGTGAGCCAGCCATCACATTTCTATCAGTCTCTCACTCTCTTTCTCTCCTCTAATCTGTTTGTCTGTCTCTCTGTCTATCTATCTATGTTATGTATGTATGTATGTATCTATCTATTTATCTATCTAGGTTGCTGTCTGGCTTTCTGTTTATCTATCTTAAACAGCTATTATGCAATTGTTTTAAAATCTTTCTACCCAAAAAAGAAATTGTTACACAGGATAGTGTCTATTTGTCATTAGAAAATGGGCTTCTTACTTGCTGCAATCTGATTGGTCAGTACCCTCAAGATAGGGGTACATTAAGTTTCAATAGATGACCAGCAAGTAAGAAGTACCAGCCTATACTGCCCCTTAACCACTCTAGTATCCTAGTACCCACCTCGGCTCCTAATTGGCCAAAATACTTCATTTCCATTTCAAATTAACGCCATTTTTTTTCACTCGCTTAGCGAGACATCCTCTGCCCTCACCCTCCCAATTCAGTGCCACCTACATGAACCCAGACCTGGCCACATCCAGAAAGTATCACAATTAAAAAAAAGAAATTTTTTAAAATAAAACTCAAGCTGTCCGTCTCCACATCACCGCAGTCACCAACGAGTAATTCAAAACTGCAGCGCGTGCCACTACATAAAGCTGCCTCTTCTGCATGCCAACAGAAAAACTCTTCCATTTTAAAATAAAAAAAAAATCTAACATTACGGAACTCATCGCACTGCTGACTCTCTGCCTCGCCGTCTTCTTAGCTTCCTCCCGGTCCCGGTCCCGGTCTAGCAACCACACCAGCAGAGCCTCACACAACTGCACACCAACTCCCACGGACTCTCCAAGCTTCCTCTTTACTCCCGATATCGCACAACGAGACTCCATCACAAACTGCACACCAACCCCCCCCCACGGAATCTGCAATAGGACAAAAATCCATACTGGAGGAGGAACTACTTTACTAAAAAATTACTACAAAACTTTAGTTAAACAATTTTTTTTTTTTTTTTTAATGAAACTTTTTTTTCTTTTGCAGTGCCCATTTTCTAAATGCAATAATGCCCTCCAGGGTGGGCGGTATGGGCAATACCGGACCAGCCAAGGGCTATAAGGCCCTCCGCCTGCGGCGTCGGGCCTCATTATGCCCCTGGCCGGTCCGGTATTGCCCAATACCGCCCACCCTGTCGGGCATTATTGCTTACTTATTTCTCATAGTCATTCAAGACTATCATTTGTTTCCTAGAGAAGTGTGTGCAGTTAATGTGCATATTTTGTATGGTACTGTGATAGATGCTGAAGACAAGGCTGAAAACAAGCTTTTCCCATGGCTCAGAATTGTGGCAGGATCACTAGGATAAACTCACGCAGCTATCATTGATGCTCAGGAACTTTACTGATTTGCATCCTGATCTTAAGTACTGGTCAGTGTTCACATGCTGTCGAGTAGCCTTTATTGAGTGACAGTATAGTGTTTTGGCTATATACACAGTAATGTGTATCATATAATGCTGTGCTTCTTGTAAACATTTTTCAGGTTTTACAGTGATGCCTTCCTATTGCCAATATATGCTCAGTTGGCACAGCTGATAGATGGGATAGAAAGCTCAGGACAAATATACACTCCATAAGGGATTAATATTTTGTTTTTAAGGTTTTAAATGTTTTCCCATTGATATGATTTCTGATGATTCCTCTATTATTTAAATATCAGTACCTGCATCTAGATGGAGTTCTATCCTGTGATTGCAGTACAGTTGAACAGCATTTGGGCTGTTCAGTTATCAGACCATACATTATGATTTTGCTGTAGATGTCATCTATTGTAAGATCGTGTGCCATATTTCTCTTGCCCTCCTTCCCCTCCTCTTTTCCTCTTTCTCTGTCCTGCCCTTCTCTCTTCCATCCTCTCTCCACTGACGGTCTCTGGTGTATCTATGATGAGGACTCCCAAAGCAATTACGGTGTATGGTAGTACACTTCAGCAGTGAGTGTGTGATCACATAATTCTCTCTTTGTTTCTCCTCTAATCTGTCTGTCTCTCTGCCTGCCTGTGTCTGTCTATCTATCTGTTTGTCTGTTTCTGTGTCTAGTTATCTATCTTAAACAGCTAGTATGCAATTGTTTTTAATTCTTCACAAATAAAGAAATTGTTACACTGGAGAATGTCTCATTGTCATTTATCACAGCCATTCAAGACTGTCATTTGTTTCCTAGAGAAGCGTGTGCAGTTAATGTGCAGATTTTGTATGGTGCTGTGCTAGATGCTTAAAACAAGATTTTTCCGTGGCTCAGAACTGTTGCAGGGTCACTAGGATAAACTCACGCAACTATCACAGATGCTCAGGAACTTATCTGATTTGCATCCTGATATTAAATACTGTTCAGTGTTCATATGCTGTCAAGTAGTCTTTATTGAGTGATAGTATAGTGTTTTGGTTATATACACAGTAATGTGCATCATATTATGCTGTGCTCCTTGTAAACATTTTTCAGGTTTTACAGTGATGCCTTCCTAGTGCCAGTATATGCTCAGTTGGCACAACTGATGGATGGGATAGAAAGCTCAGGAAAAATAATATACTCCATAGGGGATTAATATACTCCAAAGGAGATTTTGTTTTTAAGGTTTTAAATGTTTCCCCATTTATATGATTTCTGGTGATTCCTCTATTGTCCCAGATTCCCCCCTTTTCCCCCACAAAAGACAAAAAACAATGTATGTTGTTGTGCTCAGATTAGCAATTAATTTATTATATATCATAATTCCATTTACAATCTCATCATCATTTACTATTGTCTCTTTCCCAATTGAATTTATTGCATCCATATATCAATCTCTGATCATCCCTCTTTTCTTCCTCTTCTCGCTCCCCCAGGTAAAAACCTGGGTGCCGTCTTCTTCTCTTTTCCTGGTAGGTCACGGTAAGAACCGAGACCGCTTTTTCTCCTTCAGCTTCTTCTTCTTCTTCTTGTCACTATATTCCTTTTTTCCTTCCCCCATCCCCTCCTCTCCTCACCTTTTTCCCCATATCTCTGCCATCCACCTTTGGCAGAACCATTAAATGTCCTACAGGACAATATCTGTCATCCACCTCTGACAGACCATACAGTCCCCTTTGACTTTCCCCCTCACGCTCTATAATTGTTTGGGTGAGTGGAAGTGATCAAAACTTCAGCAAAAGTGGCTGAACCACTGCTGTGCTACCCCTTATGTACCTCTTTTAACCCCTCTCCTTCCAGTTGCCTGCTTATTGTCCTGACTTCACCTGTCCCTCCCCTTCCCTTCTCCCATCCCCTCTGAGCACACCATCTTCAGGTAAGGGAATGGGTGAACCAGGACAACTTGGCCCGCCCCTTAAAGGGCAAACTCCATTGTCCCAGATTCCCCCCTTTTCACCCACAAAAGACAAAAACCATTGTATGTTGTGCTCAGATTGGCAATTAATTTATTATATATCATAATTCCATTTATAATCTCATCATCATTTATTATTGTATCTTTCCCAATTGAATTTATTGCATCCCTATATCAATCTCTGATCATCCCTCTTTTCTTCCTCTTCTCACTCCACCAGGTGAAAACCTGGGTACCTTCTTCTTCTCTTTTCCTGGTAGGTAAAGCTGAGAACCGAGATCACTTTTTCTCCTTCAGCTTCTTCTTCTTCTTTTCATCATATTCCTGTTTTCCTTCCCCATTCCCCTCTTTCCCCCCTTTTTTCCACCATTAGCCAGTCTCCAGCTTGCATTGGATGACTGGCTTCCCCCCATTTAGGATATTATCCCCCTCCTGCTTAGGGTACCTTTTCCCTTTTTCTTTTTCCTTTTTAATTTTTTTTTATATTCTATTTCCTGTCTGTCTCCTCCATTCTTCTATAAAACCCATAATTTTTATATTAAACATATCTATAGCTAAGTCTGACAGGTGCACTCCATCTGACCTGTAGAATTCCTCTACCCACTCCTCCACACCCTGCAGTATTACGTGCCCCCTCATTTGCCTTATCAGTGTTCCCACCCTTCTATTTATCTTCCTCCTGGCTCTGTCTAAAGCTGTATGACTGTGTTCATGTCTCCATACCCTTCTTGGGATCATGTCCGACCAGGCAAGGCTTACCCCTGGCCACCATTGTTGTGTTTTCTCTAAGTCCCTTTTCACCAGCATATATGTGTCAACCCATGGCTTTCCCCCAATGTCATTACCCCTAGGTGTAAAATGATTAAATCTGGAATGGTTCACCACTCTTTCATCTCTTTCTGGGTAGGAAGCAGCTGTGCCCATCTCATCCCTTGGATGCCACACCAAACCAACCTACATTTTCTCACATCCTGGTACAACTGTTTCCCCCAGCCTTTTTCTCAGCTCTCTTTTCCACCCAATAAATGTAGGAGTGACTGCAGATCCATACTTCCATGATCCTCCATCTTCCTATAGGATTTAAGCAAAATATATATCTTTAACATGGTCTTATCTCCCTTACCATATCACCCAACTCTATACCCCCCAATGTGGTTCTGTATCTGAAAACAAAACACAGGTGATATGTTAGTCTCCATCTTGTAGTGCTTGAATGTACCTCTTGTACCTGGCAGAGTGCCATCGCCCCTTCTCCAACATATTAGTCACTGCTTCCCCTGCTGTTGCCCACTGTGAAGAAGCCCCTATTTGAAAGAAGTGAGATGAGTAATTGCCTGGATCCTTGCCCATGAAATGCATGCCTTTCTTGAGCATGGCCATGACTTGAGAGCTTGTGACCATTTCCCCATCTCCATGCACAAATAATCTCCCTGTCCTACACCCACGCTCTATGCCATAAGCCCACAAAGCCTTCACTGGGCACACTGTGCCATCTACCTGAGCCTTCAGGGTTATAGTACAACCCTTTCCCCCTTGATCCATTTTTGACTTCTTAATTATGATTTGTATCTCCTTTATCCCCCAGGTTATATCTTTCCATTCCAATCCCCCCATCATCTTTTCTGCCATGCCTCACAGCCTCTCCCACTCTCATAGCCCCTGCAAACTTTACTAGATAAATCCTGTGAAATAGCTGAGCCTCATCCTTTGATCTGCAAATTGCCGGTAGTACCCACTTTAGCTTTGCAAGCCACTGCTCCCCTATTGATCGTCTACTATCTGTGGCTCTCTGCTTCAATCTACCCCATCACTGCATCCTTTTCTTAATCAGCATTGACCTTGTTGGGTCCTTCCATTTCTTTAGGCTGTAAACTAAACTAATCCCTGCTAGACATACCCCCATCATGGTGTGAGCTGTTCCTTTCTGCCATTGATATACTGTGAACTTCCCTAACTGTGCCTCCATAAGTGGCCTACTTACCTCCATGTGGTGTGTTGCATTGAATGTTTGGAACACCCGCCAAGCCACTTCATAGGCCCTCAAAGTCTATGGTGCCCATGAGCTATGATACAGTAGTTCTGCTCCCTCTTGCCAAAGTCCCAGATGTTCATTGGTACGAGCGTTTTCCGATCCTCTGCTGTTGGTGCCAGCATCCAGAAATGGTCCAGCTGCAGACAAGAAAGGCTGTCCACTAGGATATTTTTTACCCCTTCTATGTGTTTTGCCCTGAATGACATGTTCAATAGCAAGGCCCTTAACACCAATTGTCTCAAAACTTGCATGCCCATTTTTGACCTGGCTCCCCTGTTGTATAAAACTTCTATCATTGCCTTGTTATTACACCAAAATGTAACCTTCTGATTCTGCAGCTCATCTCCCCACACCAGGGTGCAGGCCCAAATGGGCATGATCTCCAACAGTGTGATATCTTTTACTTTTCCGTCCTTCACCCAATTTGAAGGCCATGGTTCTCGAACCATCTTTCCCTCAAATAGCCCCCCATACCTAAATCCCCTGCTGCATCTGTGTAGAGTTCAAAATCCATGTTACACACCCAGTCCTCTTGGCAAAAGGAACAGCCATTATACAGTAGGTGCTGAGGAATTCCTCCCACACTCTGAAGTCTTCTTTAACTCCCTTTGTCATGTCTACCCAGTGGTCTTGTTTGGTTACCCCACTGTGACCCTTGCTAGGCTTTTGTGAAAGCCCTCCCCTGTCCAATTGCTCTGCATGTAAAGTTCAGATGTCCCAAGACCTGTTGCATCTGCTTTAGTTGCACTTTTCTCCTACTTGTGTGAACTCGAATCAGCTCCTTTAGCTTAGTCACTTTGTTGTCTGGCAACCTAAAGACCTCACACAGGGCATCTATTTCAATGCCTAAGAATTCTAAAACCTTACTGGGCCCTTCTGCTTTTTCTGGTACCAGTGGAACCCCTAACTCTCTGCACAAATCTTGGAAACTGGCCAACATTCTTTCTGTCTCTCTCCTCCCACTGTGTATTAAAACAAAATCATCCCGGTAGTGTAAGACAGTCTTGTATCCAGTTTTCTTCTGAAATATCCACTGTAAGCAAGTGCTGAATGCTTCAAATGTAGCATATGCTATGGAGCACCACATGGCCATTACTTTGTCAAAATAGTACTGATCCCCAATCTTAAAGCCCAATAAGTCCCAATCTTCCCTCCTAACTGGAAGCAATCTGAAAGTAGACTCTATATCTATTTTGGCCATCCAAGCATCAGTAGTCACTCAGATGATCTGCACAGCCTCTTCTAATGTGGCATAGGTCACTTCACTATGTTCTTCACTTATAAAATCATTCACTGAGTCCCCTTCTGGAAATGACAGGTGGTGAATCACCCTGTATTCTCCCTGCTGCTTTTTGGGGACCAAACCCAATGGAGAAATTCTCATATTCTGTAGCGGAGGGGTAGCGTATGGTCCTTCTACTCTACCTGCTGCCTTTTCCTTCTCTATTTTTTGCCTTAAAATGTCCTCCTTCCCTTTAACTGAACCCAAATTGTTTGCCTCTCTCACTCACCTCGGGCCTTCACACTGTAATGGGAAACGAGTCTAAACCCTTTCTTAATTGACTCCGCCACCTCCCTACCTGGGAATTTTTCTAGCCACTTTCCCCACATTTCTGTCTTGATGGGCATTCTTGCTTCTTGGAACTGATCTCCTGCCCTCTTCTCTTCATTCCTACTACACCCCTATCCCTTTCCTGTTCCTTGCAGTTAATAATTCTGGCTCCCTCTACCTGTGTGCCCTCTGCCTCTATCCCTCATTCCATGACTGCCCCCTATATCCCTGCCCTTCCTGAAAAAACTGTTGGCATGTTCCATGCCCTGTCCCTTGGGTCACTTGTGCCCATGTCGTTCTGCATCTATTCACTGGGTGTGTTCCCCCACATTTTGAGCAAGCGTGCCGAAAACGTCATTGGGGCCAGGAGCAAAATTCCCTATTGTAACCCCAATAACACCTCTGGGGTGCCCCACCGCTTTTCCCCATTTTCCCTTCCAGCATGGATTGATTGGTTACATAGTCTGTCCACAGATCTAATTGTTTTGTATCCCATCTTACATCCCCATAAGTGGCCATCCTTTGCTGGAAGAATTCGTCATAGTATATCCACCCCACTTCACCTTTTGCCTTTGCCCGTCTTATTATCAGGGAATAAGTGATAAGTGGAATGCCCAAATCAGGTTTCTTTTCCAGTACTATAGCTGAGTACATGACGAAACCTACAAATCACTCATCCCAATGTCTTTCCTTTAGTAAATTTGTCCTCCTCTTTCTTGCCTAGCAAAACCACTGCCACTGCCATTTCACTCTTCCTGATGCTCTTCTTATCCTCATATTTTGCTGCCACTTCCTGGCTCACGAACGCAAAAATGTCCACATACTCCCCCTTCCATATTTTCTCCATTTTGACCAGCGGTACGTGTTCCCCTATTCTCATTCCTGGGGTTCCTATCTCCCTTGTTCCCTGTCCTGCTTTCTCCAACCCTTTCTCCCCCTCCTTTGTTGATGCTGTATCCAACCTAATCTCAGCCAATGCTGACTCCATCTGACCCAACCCCCCTGTCCTGAGTGCTGAAATAATTTGACCTATGTATTCTTTTATGCTTTCTCCTACCACCACGGATATGTTACCTATGACCTTGTCCATTCCTTGTGGCCTGCTGTCCTCAGGCTTCCCTGGCATGTCTCCCTGTGGTGGAATGGCTGGTTGTACTATTGGCTGCGAAGAACTGTTGTGCTTGGGAGATCCAGTCTGGGTTCCACTGGGAGAACCCTGCCTGAGTCTTGGGAGGTACTGACAGGATTGGGACATAGGGCTGCGGAGGTACTGGGTTAGCTGCTCGTGGAGGTACCATCAGCAGTGGCTGTGCCCTGGTGGGGCTGCGTGGCCTCCCTGCTGGCCATTTTCCACTGCCCCCTTTTCCCTTCCCCGCTTTCCACTTCTTCCTGGATCTCCCCCGCTCCCCTCCTTCCACCATCTGACACATTCTGTTGGCCTTCTCTGCTAGCTCCACTATGGCCTTGTAGGTGTCTTCCTTAGATGGCCTGTTCTGTTGTGGTGCCATTCCTCTTGTTTGCTTGTGAAAGCTGTGGAGACAACTGACCAAAACAAAAGAAAACAAAATCTTAATTAATCGTCTGCCAAAAACTAGGCCTTATATAGCTAGCCCACCCTTGTTTTGGTCCTGTCGCTGCTTGTAGCTCTTGCCTTGTGCTTCTTGTTCAGCAGCCTATGACCCGTCGCACCCTAATGGCAGCAAATGGCATCACCCACCCCATCTAGTTTCATCCGACCCCACCACCCCACAGAAGGCTCACTTTGTTCTCCCTAATTTTCTGTGTGGCGTTCTCAGCCCGGCACTCGTGCCTACTATCTCCTTCACATGCTGTCATCTGGGGTTATCATCAATCTGCTGCAGCTGTTCCCTTTGCACAGGGGTCCTGTTTCCCCTTTCTTCCTCCCTTCATGACCTGCTCCTGTTCCTTGAACGCCCTTTGTCAGGGTGCCATCTTTGCTGCGTGCTTCCCAGGGCATGTGACATCATGCCTCGTGGCCGATGCCTCTATTTAGGACCTAGCCCATCTGACCAGGCCTCTAACTTTTTTCCTTCCAGCTCTTCCAATGAAATACTTGCCCCAGGGTATCCCCCCTCCTGAAAAAATGAGGTGTAGTGTCCTTTTGCTTTTTGTGTGATTAGTAGGCCCATCGCCTCCTGGATCATCTCCTGCATGGCCCTACCCATGCCATGTGATGTCACACCACGCGGTCGTCTCTGTCTGCTCCCACACCAACGTTTCAACACCACACCTTGTCTTGCATTCAAGGTAGAATTGGCATGGCCCCTACACATGAATCTCCTATGAATAAAGCCCCTTTTCCCCTTCCCAAAACCTTGGTAAAAAATGGCTTGTGACATCACACCACTTGGCCTTCTCTGTCGGCCCCCCACTAGGTTTTTTCCCACAGCCTTCCAAATCAAATGCCTTGCTCTATTCAAAGACAAATATCTGCCTGGCCCAGATCCAGATTCTCCTCTGAGATACACCTCCAAATAAAGGCTGCCTTTTCACTTCCAAATCCTTGCGCCACGTGGTCATCTCTGTCGACCCCCTGCTAGCCCCTTTTCTCAGGTTCCAACATAAACGCTCTGTCCACAAGCTCAATGGCTGCCCAGCACAGCACCATGCCAAGGATAAGGGGTTCTCCTTCCTTCACTGTAATTGTACACAGTCTCTTCCTATCAGGCTCACACGCTCTTTTCAGAGAGTTGCTCCTAAAGCCCCACATGCCAGCCAGCTCCTCCTAGCTACCTAAGCCTTCTTTGCCCTTTTTCTCTCTTCCCATTCGCTTACCTCCCCCAGCATTCTTCTATATCTATTCACTAGGCCACCGCTGGCCAAAACCATTGTGTGCTGCTCTCTTCTTTCAAAAAATGGTCGTTTGTTCTCTCCTCCAAACCACTTTCTTCCCCAATCTGTTCACTAGGCCCAACTGGCCAACATCACCACATACTGCTCCCTATTCAGTTCTATGCATGAAAAATGTCCATAAATGCCTCACTAGTCTGGAAACTTTGTCAATGAGCCCTTCTACCAAGATTCTCTTCCTGCTCTTATGTTTGCTGCCCTTTCACACACACTGAGACATCCACATGTAGGTTCATTACAACAGCATCCCCCCAACCAACATTTATATATATTACACACACATTTTTTTTATATATATCCCAGGTTAAACGTAGCTGTTTCTTTCTTACCTGAATTATCCTAGTGCACAAACTTCTGTTCCAATCGATGCCAATCTGACGTGCTATAGTTTCAGTTAGATCAAAACTTCAGCAAAAGTGGCTGAACCACCACTGTGCTGCCCCTTATGTGCCTCCTTTATCCCTTCCCCTTCCTGTAGCCTGCCTATTGTCCTGACTTCACCTGTTCCTCCCCTTCCCTTTCCCTTTCCCCTCTGAGCACACCATCTTCAGGTAAAGGGAAGGGGTACACAAGGACAACTTGGTCTGCCCCTTAAAGGGCAAAATCCATTGTTTAAATATCAGTACCTGTGTCTAGATGGAGTTATATCCTGTGATTGCAGCAGAGCTGTACAGAATTTGTGCTGTTCAGTTATCAGATCATACATTATGATATATCTGTACATGTCATCTATTGTACGATCGTGTTCCATATTTCTCTTCCCCTCCCTCCCTCCTGTCTTCCTCTTTCTCTGTCCTACCCCTCTATCATCCCTTCTCTCTCCACTGCCTGTCTCTGATGTATCGATGATGAGGACTCCCAGAGCAATCACGGTGTATGGTAGTACACTTCAACAGTGAGCCTGTGATCACACTCTTCTCTCTTTCTTTTACCTCTAATTTGTCTGTCTGCCTGTTTCTGTATCTAGTTAGCTATCTTAAACAGCTAGTATGCAATTGTTTTAAATTATTTCTTCTCAAAGAAATTGTTAGACTGGAGAATGTCTCATTGTCATTATTTCTCATAGTCATTCAAGACTGTCATTTGTTTCCTAGAGAAGTGTTTGCAATTAAAGTGAGAATTTTGTGTGGTGCTGTGATAGACACTGAAAACAAACTTTTTCTGTGGCTCAGAATTGTGGCAGGATCACTAGGATAAACTCAGGCAGCTATCACTGATGCTTAGGAACTTTTCTGATTTGCATCCTTATCTTAAGTACTGTTCAGTGTTCACATGCTGTCGAGCAGCCTTTACCGAGTGATAGTACAGTGTTTTGGTTATATACACAGTAATGTACATCATATTATGCTGTGCTCCTTTTAAACATTTTTTGGGTTCTTACAGCGATGCCTTCCTGGTGCTAATATATGTTCAGTTGGTACAACTGATATATAGGATAGAAAGCTCAGGGAATGTAATACACTGCATAAGGGATTAATATACTCGAAAGGGGTTTTGTTTTTAAGGTCTGAAAAGTTTCCACATTGATGTGATTGCTAATCATTCCTCTGTAACCTAAAAATCAGTACCTGTGTCTAGGTGGAGTTTTATCTTGTGATCGCTGCAGAGTTGAACAGAAATGCTGTTCAATTAGCAGACCATATGTTATAATTTCGCTATTGATGTAATCTATCATAAGAGCGTGTTTCATCTCTCTCTTCTCTTCTCTCCCTCCTTTCTCTCTCCTCCTCTCTCCTTCCACTCCATCTTATTTCCTCAGTCCACTGCCTTTGTCTGGGGTATCTATGATGAGGGTTCCCAAAACAATCATGCTGCATGGTAGTACACTTCAGTAGCGAGCTGGTGAAAACATTTCTCTCTCTCTCTCTCTTTCTCCTCTAATCTGTCTGACTGTCCATCGGTCTGCCTGTATGTCTGTCTGTCTATCTATCTATCTGTCTCTCTGTCTATCTGTCTGTCTGTCTGTCTATCTATCTATCGTATTTACCTGCCTCTCTATTTAGTTATCTATCTTAAACAGTTAGGACCTGATTCTAGAAGAGTTATGCCAGGCACAACAGCAGTTGCGCCAAGCAGAATGGAGCATGTAGCAACTTACACCAGCAGCTGTGACATGCACGATTCTACAAAGTGACCTGCGACAGTCGCAGGCCACTTGTACCAAACAGCTCTTACGCCGCATAAACCCCCTGTGACATGGCACTAGGGGGTTTACAGCAGCAGTTGTGCCCCATTCTAGAAGGGCAGCAACAAAGTACCCACATCGGCATTCTACAAGAACCCCCAGAGGAGATCTGGCAAACTAAATCATACCAGCATTTAGCTGGTATGACTTACGGATGCCCTTGTGGTCCTGTAGACCCCTTGGCTGTCCAGTGGATAGTGCTCAGGTACCTTCCCCCCATGCCTAGCACATCCCAGTGGGAACCCACAGGGTTACCCATATCCCCAGCCCCCTGAAATAGCCATTGGCAGAAGTCCCGCAGGGTGGCACTGTCATCCCCCCACCCGTGCTGCTAACTGCAAGTCACCCGCCGCATATATACAGCAATAAGCAAGGTAGCCTAGTGCCCCCTCAACTGTACATTAAGACAGTAAACAAATTCCCCTTTTCTCTGGTAGTCTAGCACCCTCCAAAATGTACAATAGGAGAATAAAACAAATTCCCCATAACCCTGGTAGTCTAGTGTCCCCCTGAACTGTACATTATGACAGTAAATTAGGTCTCCTTTCCCTCATAGTCTAGTGCCCTCCTAACTGTACAGTAGGAGATAAAACATATTCCCTGTATCCCCGGTAGTCTAGTGCCCTGCTAGACCATACATTAAGAAAGTAAAACAATATCCCATTTCTCTGGTAGTCTAGTGGCTCCTCACCCTTCCATCCAGCCATGCCACTCACTCAGCACTTACACCCATCCTCAGTTAACGACTTTGACCCACCTCTCTCAGCCTTCATAGCTTACTGATTTGGAGTGTAGACATGCTTGTGTACAGATGTGCTCAGAAATTAATTTCTGAGCGTATCTGTGCAGAAGCACTAATACTACACCAGTCTGTGGCTGGTCGTGAGATGGAGGGGGCTGTGCCAGTCACCAGCCAGGAATGTGTGGGGTGCTGGGTGTAGCTGCATAGTTAGTGGGGGGTCACTGGACTACTAAGAAATGGGGATATTGTTTACTTTTCAATGTATGGTCTGGGGCACTAAACAAACCAGGGATACAGGAATATGTTTTATTCCTACTGTACAGTTTGGGGGTGCACTAGACTACCAGGGAAAGGTTTTTTTGTTTACTGTCTTAATGTACAGTTTGGGGAGGGCACTAGACTACCAGGGAAAAGGGGTTTTTGTTTCTTTTCTAATTTACAGTGGCGGGGCACTAGACTATCAGGGACATGGGGTTTTCATTTCTTTTCCTACTGTACAGTTCATGGAGGGGCACTAGACTACCAGGGACATGGGAATCTATTTTTATTTTACAGTTGGGGGGGCACTGGGCTATCGGGGAAGGTGACATGCCGCATTTGCGGTGGGCAACCAGGGATGGTGGCACGGTTGGGGGATGCACTTGTGACCTGCAGCAGTGGGTTTCAGAATGTTGGCCAGGTATGCCCTCTGTGCTGCGTACCTTGCTGCATATCGCAAATTGCAGGACTTTGCTGCAGAGACCCCGCCCCTTCTAGAATAGGGCGCAGAGTCAATGTCGCAGTTGTAGGTGACGCAGGTTGCGTTCGGCGGCAACTTGTGCCACCTTTCTAGAATTGGGCCCCTAGTCTGCAATTGTTTTAAATTCTTTCTTCACAAAAAATAAATTGTTACACAGGAGAATTTCTTATTGTCATTATTTCTCATGGTCATTCAAGACTGTCATTTGTTTCCTAGAGAAGTGTGTGCAGTTAATGTGTGGATTTTGCATGGTGCTGTGATAGACACTGAAAACAAGCTTTTTCCATGGCTCAGAATTGTGGCAGGATCACTAGGATAAACTCACGCTGCTATCACTGATGATCAGAAACTTTTCTGATTTTTATCCTGATCTTATGTGCTGTTCAGTGTTCACATTCTGTCGGATAGTCTTTGCTGAGTGATAGTATATTTTCTGATTATATACACAGTAATGTGCATCATATTATGCTGTGCTCCTTGTAAACATTTTTCAGGCTTTATAGCAATGCCTTCCTAGTGTCAATATATGCTCAGAAGCACAACTGATAAATGAGATTGACAGCTCAGAAAAAATAATTCACTCCTTATGGGATTAATAAAGTCCAAAGAAGATTTTGTTTTTAAGGTATGAGAAATGTTCCCATTTAGGTGGTTTCTAGTGATTCCTCTGTACTTTAAATATCAGTACCTGTGTCTGGGTGAAGTTTTATCCTGAGATCACTGCAGAGGTGAACAGAAGTCATGCCGTCCTGTTATCAGACCATGAATTTTTTTTCTCTATTGATGTCATCTATTTAGCACATGTTTTGTTGTTTGGGGTAGTTTTTCAATACAGTTATGCAGTTGGGGTAGTTCTATTCTATTTATGTGGTTTGTGCTTCATTTTACAGTACTATTTATTTAGATGTTCAGAAATTCTTTGGCATACCTCTGTACTGCAGCTGCACATTTGAAAGCATAGTGATTTTCTTTTGAAGGAAAGCAATTTTATTTTTTATGTATGCAAGGTTAGTGTTTTATTGTCTTTTTGATAGCTTCACATGTATTTATCTGAGCACCTGTAACATGTGATATGTTGTGTGGTGCAATCTGTCATTTTTATGGCTACAAATCCAGAGCCATGCTGAAGTATTGCTAACAGAAGATGAAAAGTAAGGAGTCTGACCAGAATTCCTAACAGCACAGCTGTGTTGTTTTGTAATTTCAACCAAAGCCAAAACCCTCCTGATCTGCTCCAGTTTAGTGCACCAGCAGCAGAAGCACAGTCACATTTCCAAATGGCTCCAAAATACCCAGAGGGTCATGCACACCTCCCGATACCCAAGTTCGGCTAGAAACATACTGTAACAGAGTAAAAAAAAACTGAACTCAGGAAAGTGGCACTTGTTTGTAAAGTGTGTCTTTAATTTACAAAAATCATGATCAGAAAGCTGAGCCATGATACTTTGCATACACTTATACATATGCTTATCCCAGCAATCCCCTCCCACTCAGAAGAGGAGAGCAGTCAATGGGATGCTCAGTCATCCCCCCAGCAACCCCCAGCAACCCAAGGTCATTCCCGAACCCAGTCACCGGCATGGTGGATGGTTGCGCTACCACAGCACCACTGGGACAGCTAACATAGCCTCTTTATAACCCACCTCCTGAACAAGGCAGGTATCATTCTTCAAATCCCCTCCAAAACATGTTTTTGCAGTCCATCTGTGAAATCACCTTTCAGATGGGCTTTAAAAAAAAATCAACTTCCCTTCATCATAAGGTGGGGTAATAAAAATAATAGTGTGCGTGTGTGTGTGTGTGTATGTGTGAATGTTCACTGCAGTCCAATCCACAACTTAATTCTATATCTCATGTCAGATTAATGAATTAGCAGCCATTTTGGCTCTGATAAGAATTTGTTTTTTGCACATTTACACTTCAGCAAGTCATAAATCGCTTAATATTTACACTTAAGGGACAATGTATATATCAAACTAAAAGTCCTAAGGAGTACTGTTAGAATAACACATAACCCCCCCCCCAAAAAAATATCAAGGGGCTATATAAAACAGCACAGACATTAAATATTGCAAAGTCCTATAGGATAACATAGGAAGTTACAAACATATGAATGTTCAAGTTCAAGTTTATTGCAGGAAAACTCCATTGAGCAAGCTCATTCACAAGGAGGTCCTGTGACATAAACACTTAAAGTACAAACACAGATAGGTAATAACAGTATATACATGAAATGCACGTTACATGATACAGGCTGGATATACAAACAAGGGTACCACATAGGGTGACCGCGGGTGGTAAACATTGATATGAGACAGGGAAACGACTTACAGGTTGCATACTGATAAATGAAACATGATGACTGGTGTGTGCAATACACATACAGTATTTTGGCGGCTAGAACAAACAACAGTCTACAACTGATATGGGGGGAGGAGTGATTTGATAGAGTAGCAGTGGAGAGTAAGCAAAGATAAAGCCAGGAGTAGAAGGGGAAGGGAAAACAGTTAATATGACAAATCAATTATACCTTACCAGTGGATAAATATGGCCAGCAGACACAGACCACCCAGTCTATCTAAGCCTGCAGCCAACACCCCTACTTTGCAGCTGTCCCAAGAGATTGTTTAAACCACATGATTCTTGGGCTCATCTGGAATTTGAACCCAGGACCTCTCACACCCTAAGCGAGACTCATACCCCTAGACCAGCGAGTTTAACAATAACTCTTTCATTTTCCCTTGTGTATAGTGGTACCCCCCAACCATCTGATCACCATCCTCATTATAGGTTTTTCTTTCACTGGTGCCTAGTGGCATCCATCACACTGTGATAGCTGTCCCTGTAATGCTGTTTTTTATTTCCCTGGTATCTAGTGGCACCCCCCACCTTCCGATTGATGCCCCATATTTTTTAAATATTTTCCTGATGTCTAGTGGCACCACCCCTCTCCAATCGCTGTTCTCATATTTTTCAATTTTTCCCTGGTGTCTAGTGGCACCCTCCCGATTGCCATCCTCATATTTAGTATAAGCTGTAATAAAGAAAACCGTCCTTCAAAGTCATTTTATTTCACATCTGTATGAAAGAAAACACTCCCTCATTGAGCCAAGCCCCACAACATGACCTCCCACTGAGCATCCAACACCTTGTGCCTCCCCGCACCCCACACTCAACCTCACTTACCTGAACAGGTCCCAGGGTGAAGATCCACATTCCAATTGAAGACGTGTCTTGCTGCTGGAATCGTAGACTGCAATATAAGAATCTAAAGAAAGTGTGGTTACATAGATACATAGATACATAGACAGTGTCGGCAGATAAGGGCCTATGGCCCACCTAGTCTGCCCATTTGAGCTTGTAAGTTCAGTTTGTTTTCCTAGAAGTCTATTTCCCCTTACCCCTGACCTCTAGAATTCCTTTATGTCTATCCCATGCATTCTTAAATCCTTGATTGTTTCAGCCCCACCACTTCCTCTGGCAGGGTGTTCCACTTGTCCACCACCTGTTCAGTGAAGAAATTCTTTCTCATGTTTCCTCTGAATCGTCCTCCCTCCAACTTCATCCCATGCCCTCTAGTCCTGAAACATCTTTTTCGCTAAAAATAGTGTTTTCCTGCACCCTGTTCCTCCCTGTAAGATACTTGTATGTCTCTATCATATCCCTCTCCTTCCTCTCCTCCAGGGAGTACATGTTCAGTTCCTTCAACCTGTCTTCATAGGATTTGTGATGCAACCCATGCACCATCTTTGTTGCCCTCCTCTGAACCTTCTCTACCCTGTCTATGTCCTACGTGGTATGGTCTCCAGAACTGCACACTGTACTCCAGGTGGGCCTCACTAGTGTCTTGTATAGCGGAATTATGACCTCTCTTCCTGCTGGTGATGCCCTGCCCTATACATCCCAGCATCCTATTTGCTTTACCTGATGCCTTGTCACACTGTTTCCTACCTTGAGGTCATCAGAGATGACAACCCCAAGATCCCTTTCCTGCTTGGTGCATGCTATATCCTCACCCCCAACTGATATATTGTGCCAGGTTTTGTGCCCCATATGCATTATCTTGCACTTCTTTGCATTGAATTTCAACTGCCAAATCCTTGACCATTCTTCAAGTTTCTGCAGGTCCCTCTCATTCTGTCTACACCTCTGGTGTGTCTACTCTGTTACAGAGCTTTGTGTCATCAGCTTAACAGTGAAATTTCTGCCTTCTATATCCTGTGTAATGTCACTGATGAAGATGTTGAATAGGACCGGTCCCAGCACTGATCCCTGTGGTACCCCACTGGTCACTCTTCCCTCTGTGGAGTGACAGCCATTTACCACCACCCTCTGTGTCCTGCCACCCAGCCAGTTACCTACCCACCACACTACTGTCCTGCCCACACCCATATTCCCCAGTTTGTGTGGATAGTCTTTGTGGCACAGTGTCAAAGGCCTTGCGTAGTCCAGATAGGCCATGTCCACTGCCCTCCCTGATCCACCTCCCTAGTCACCCAGTCAAAAAATTCAATGAGGTTGGTCTGACATGACTCTCCCTGGTGAAACCATGCTGCCTTGGGTCCTGTAGTCCATTGACAACCAGATGTTCCACCAATCTCTCCTTCAGTAGTGCTTCCATGATCTTTCCCACTACCGAGGTGAGGCTGACTGGTCTGTAGTTCCCGCTTCCTCTTTGTTCCCACTTTGTATAAGGGGACTACATCTGCTGTCCTCCAGTCTTTGGGTACCTCCTGTTTCCAGTGATTGGCTGAACAGGATAGCCAGAGGTTCAGCCACCACCTTCTTAGTTCTTTAGACACCTGGGCACCCCATCTGGCCCCATTGCTTTGTCAACTCTTATTACTTCCAGTTCCTTCAGGACCCTTTCCTTGTAAGGACTTGTGTCCATTTCTGCACCATTCTTCACCCCTTGTAGTACCCTTCCAGACCCATTATTACCCCTCTCCTTAGTAAAGACTGAGCAGAAATACCTGTTCAATATGTCAGCTTTACTGTTGTCATCCTCCACGCTGCTCCCATCCTCCCCTTCAGTCTAACTATCCCTCCTTTGTCCTTCTTTTTTCACTTATGTACCTGTAAAAGGTTTTGTCCCCTTTACCACTGATTTTGCAATGTGTCTTCTGTCTGAGCTTTGGCTTCCTTACTGACTCCCTACCTCCCTTTGTTTCTCCTGGTACTTCTCCTATCCCCTTCTGCCTGTGTCTTTTTGTATTGCCTGAATGCAGTCTTTTTGGCTTTCACTTTCTTTGCTACCTCTTTGGAAAACCATAATGGTCTCCTCTTCTTTTCCTCTTGCTAACCTGCTTAATGCATAATTCTTGTTCTTATAATCCCCATTTTAATACTGCCCACTGTTCCTCAATCCCTGATTCCTGTCCCATTCCCCTTAATGCCTCTTTCAAGCATCTCCCATTTTCCCAAAATTCCCCCTCAAAATCCAGGATACGTGTTTTGTGTGGTTTGGTTCTGCTCTTTCTGTGATTTCAAACCACAATGACTGGTGGTCACTGTTACCCAGGTGCTCCCTCACTGTTACCCCCATCACACTGTCCCTGTTTGTGAGCACAAGGTCCAGTATTGCCTTCTGCCGAGTTGGTTCCATGACCAGTTGCTTGAGGAAGGCACCCTGAAGGGAGTCCAGGATAAATCTGCTCCTAGTTGATGCTGCTGCTGGGATGCTCCAGTCCACATCTGGTATATTGAAGTCTCCAACCAGTACTACCTCACTCCTTGTCAGCCATCCTTGGATGGCTAGCATCAGCTCCTATCTGTTTCTTCCTCCTGGGCTGTGGTCTATAGACCACACCTGTGCGGATGGCTGGCCCCATTTTCCTTTCCAGCTAACCCACAGTATCTCCCTCATTTTGTTCCTCCTGGATCTGTGTGGCCTTTATGTCATTTTTTCACATACAGTGCCACCTCCTCCCTTCCTGCCTGCTCTGTCTCTTCTGAATATGTTGTAGCCAGGTATGGCCATCTCCCAGTCATGGTTATCATTACACCAGGTTTCAGTGATGGCCACAATGTCCAGGTCTGACTGTACCATGACAGCCTCAGATCTTCCATCTTGTTGCTAAGGCTCCTGGCATTTGCACACATGGCTTTCCATGATTTGACCTCCCTAGACTGCTTCACTGTTCTACTCAGCCCTTCCTTGGTTGTCATTTATCCCTGGTTCTCCTTGCTGTCTGCCCTTCTGCTGAATTTTCCCTTCTGCTTATCCACCTTTTGGACACTAATCTCAACTTTTGCACGCTGCTTTGCAGAGATAGCCACTCCTCTGGTTCACTGGTTCCATTACTAGCTGTGGGGATGAGCAAGTAGGTACCATCCTTGCTGGCCTGCCACCCTTTGCTAGTTTAAATGCTTGTCAATGTAGCATTTAAACTTATCATTGAGTGTTGGATTCCCTCCAGGATGGATGCAGGCCGTCAGGCTTGAACAAAACCTCCATCCCTCCAGATGGGTCCCCAGTCACCAATGAATCCAAACCTTCCTCACAGCACCAGTTCTTCAACCATGAGTTAAAGTTCCTGTGCATGCACTCCTATGCTCTCCTTGCCTCACAGGTAGTACTTCTGAGAAAGTGACAGAAGTAGCTACTTGCTTGAGACCCTCCCCAGTTTCCTAAACTCTTCCTGAACTTCCTTTGGCTCCCATTTGCCAAGTCATTGGTACCTAGGTGGATAATGACATCCAGCTCACCCTTCTGTCTTGCCTTCCCAGTGATCCCCAGTATCTTCCTTCCATCCCTCCATGCCGTGGCACCTGGTAGGCACCTCACCTCCCTGTCCTCCCCCTCCTGTGTTCCTAGCTGGATCCCTCTTATGATGGAGTCCCCCACCAGGATTCACTTCCTCCTCCTCTGGGGTCCACTGCTTTCCCCACTGAGGTCACCTCCTTGCCTAACCTCCACATCCTTTCCTTCCACTTCCCTGGGTACCTCTATTTGGTTGTCCTCATTTGCCAGTGTGGCATATGAGTTCTTGAGAGGAATAGGATCTGGGATGTGCCTCTGCCTGACTGCTCTAACCCTCCCTGAGCCCACTGTCATCCAAGTGCTCCTCGTTCTCGGCATCCTTTGAGGCAGCTGCATTGGACTGGGTGTTTCCTGGACAGGGTGATGGTACTCCCTGACCCAGTTTACTTCCTGCTCTGAGTCTGGCTACCTCATCCCTCAGTCCCAAGAGATGCATGCAGATAGGGCAGCACCTCAGTGTCCAGAAGGTCTGCCTGAATAGGCTGCCCCACAGCCACTACATTGCACCACTCCCCACATTATACTGCAATTCCACTACTTATCTGCTACTGAAGCTCTCTTAGTTCTCTTTTATTTATTTACAGTATTAAAAGTCCTGTAACTGATCCTCAGATATATATTTTTTAAGGAAAAAGAAACCAATAAATAAATAAATGAGTCAAAACACTTGTGCTGAGGGTGGTCTTCTTCCCCTTGTCTCCTACTTCCACACTTCTTACTATACCCTGTGTTTAGCTCCTGTCAATCAGATTTATCAGGGCATATAATTAAGAGTTGGGGGAAGGGGTAGGGGGGCGAAAATTTGCAGCAATTAAAGACAGCACAGAATTACACCACCACTATTTTTTAAATTTTCAACAGCCCAAAAACAATTATAAGTAAAGACAACACAGAAAGAAAGTATAGTGTCACTACAAGCCTACAATCTAAGTTTAAAAGAAAAATACCAGTTACCAGTTACTCTGAAGCACTGAATTGAATATGTTTCCTTCCTTCACCTTCTGGCTTCTTCTGGTTCAATGTGTTTCAATGGGGTTTTGAACTTTATGCATAACTTTGTCATTTTTTTTGTATATTCTGACTCCAAATATTTGACATGATCTTTTTGGGACCCTACCCCATGACCAATGGCGGTAGAATTTCATATATCAAGTCTGAAAGGTAATTTTGTGGTCAATTGCTGAAATCACCTTTTGGGTGGGACTTGAAAATTTTCACCACACTTGTTCATGAGGTGGGGTCATTTATTTATTTATTATTTATTTAGTTCTTCATTTTATTTATTTAAAAGTGTCACTAGGAAAGACATAATGAGCAGACAAGCTAATTTCCAGATGTGTTCTGGGGAGAGGGATACACAGCAATACAGCAACAGCAATAGAGCAGCAGTAATGTCAAAACAGGGCAAAAAGGTTGTAGAAAACAGACATACAAAGTATGAGCAAAACAGAAACAGTTCATTAAATTAAACAACAACAATAGCAAAAAAGGTGATAAGGGACTAAAAAACAAAGAACTGTTTTATAAGTTAATATTGGTTAAATGTGTTGTACATAGCTCAGTGCTTGTGTATACTTATGAGCTGAATTGTATATGCTTGATGTTTATAACTTGAACGTCGGTGTTTCTCTATATATCACCCTCTGTGGAATACTGGATAGGTGTAAGATTTAATCCCCAGCATAGAGTGTGAGACAAGAGTGCTGGAGAAGGAGGAAGAGGCAGGGGAGAATGGAGGGTGTTTCAAAATGCTTGAAGCTGAGCAAGAAGAAGCCAGAGATTTAAGAATGGGGTGTGGGAGGAGCTATTCCCCCCTCATAGAATTTCATGCTAAAGCCTTCCAATTCAATATGTGGTACATCGCTCAGTGCTGGTGTATAAATATGAACTGAATGGTATATGCTTGATGTTTATAACTTGAACTTTGGCATTTCTTTATATCCCACCCTCTGGAATACTTGGTAGGTGTAAGACTTAAGCCCCAAAAATAATTAGCGTAGTAATTTTCTCTTCCAACTCCAGATACTGTGACCAATAGCATGCAGGAGAGGAAAAAAAACCTTTTGGGGAAACCTCTGAGGACCCATGGCTACTGACCTGCCCCTTCTCTGGGCATATTAAGAGAAGAATAATCCTAAATGTGGCTGAAGGTTTAGTTATGGTTGTGTCCAGGGTTCAGTCTGATTTGCTGGTCAAGGAGTCCTGTTTCTGAGGTCGATGATGAGCAGGAATTCAACACTGAAGATGAAGGTTTTGATATATGAAGAGATTCAACTTGGAATGATGTCCAGCTGAAGAGATGATGGTTAATCCATGTCTAAGGTAGCTGTGACTGAAGCAGATGTAAAGTGTACATATACAGTCAGCATGACTGAGGAATTTGTATCAAAACTGCAAATTGTTTGAGGGAAGTAGAGATCAGAGATGATGAAATGGTCAGAAGTGTTACGTGGCTGGAATGGTAAGGTAGGAGTGAAGCCCATCTGGGAGGACTGCATGGCTGTCGTACATCCATTGAAACATTAGGGTATGATTGAGTACCTTGTCAGACATGAGAAATTGTCCTAAAATGACCAAGGAATTAAGGTGTGCTCCAAGGAGATGTCTGGCATAGAACTAAGGATGGAACTGGAATCAAAAGGAAGGTGAATTACAGTAGAAAATGTGAATGAATGATGAGGTAAAGTAGTAGAGGATGTGGGCTAGCTGGAGCATGAGACCCCCCTGTAGGCCCGATGAATGCAGTGTTTGAATGCTCGAGCAATAGAATAAGTCTCAGGTGGTCAGACTAAGGAAGGTGAGACCCCCACATGGTTCTGCCTTAGTGAAGATGGAAATATGTGTGAGTAATGAGAAATGCCCTGTGGGGCATGATGGATTTGGGATGGTGAGACCCACTCATGTGTTCACCATCATCACAGTACAGTATGATTTGAAGTGAAGAGGTGAAACCCTCGCTTGTAATTACCTGAAGAAAATAAAGAAATACATTTGAGCAATACGTAATGTCCATAGTGGGCATGGTTGTGTTGGGATGGTGGGATCTTTCCACAGCTCCAACATCACTGTAGTGTGATGTAATCTATGATAAGAATGGCGAGATCCATTGTTGGGCATGATGGAATCCCACATGGTCCAGCATTGCTGTAATCTTGTATAGTTCAAGGTAAGAGGACAAGACTGTCATGTGCATCTACCTGTAATGACATGGAAATGCGAGTAAGGCCCTAGTGGGGCATACATAATTGGGATGGTGGGACCCCACATGGTTCACCATCACCATAGTATGGAATAGTCCATAGTAAGGAAGGTGAAGACCCCAAATGAATCTGCCTGTAGTGACTTGGAGATATGCTAGAGCTATAAGTAAAGCCCCCCTCATGGGATGCGTATGTTTGGGATGGCAGGACTCTGTGTGGTCTGCCATCACCATAGTATTGCACTATCTGAGGTAAAGATGGTGGGACCCCCCCCATGGTCCACCATTGCAGTATTAGGCATAGTCCAATGTAGGAGGATGAGGCCCCAAGTGAATCCACCTGTAGGAAATGGAAATGAAATTTGAGCAAAATGTAGATGCCCCTTCATGGGCATGGTTGATACAGATGGCAGGACCCCCGACGGTCTGCCATACCTGTGGCATGGAGTAGTGCGAGAGTGGAATGGCGGAACCCCACGTGGTCCACCATTGTCACAGTATGGAATATTCCAAGGAAAGGAGGGGTGGACACCCACATGAGTTCAGCTGTAGTGATTAGGAATATGTTTGAGCTATGAGTAGGGCCCCTTCATGTGGTGTGTATGGTTTGGGATGGCAGGACCCCACGTGGTCTAGCAGCACCATTTCACTGAATAGAGTGTGATAGGGATGGCGTGACCCCACATAGTCTGCCATTGCCGAGGTAAAAAGTAGAGTACATTTGGGATGGCATGACCCCACATGGTCTGCCATCACCATAGTAGTGCACTGTCTGACCTAAGGATGGCAGGACCCCCCACAGTTCTCTGTCACAGTATTAGACTTTCAGTCCAAATAAGGACATATACACAGGTGCTGTTAAAACTCTTCATTCAACTAATCACATAGATTTCTTTGACTGGGTAACCAGAGTGGTGGACCAAGGGGGAGAAGTTGATGTCACCTACCTTGACTTCAGCAAAGCTTTCGACACTGTTCCACATAGATGATTGATAAATAAGCTGGGCAGGTTTGGAGTGGGTCAGAAGTTGGTCAACTGGATGGCAAACTGGTTGATGGGCAGAAAACAGAGAGTGGTGGTAAATGGTATACAGTCAGAAGAGATGCAAGTCACAAGCAGGGTACCTCAGGGATCAGTTCTGGGGTTAGTCCTCTTCAATATCTTCATTAGTGACATTGCAGATGGACTAGAAGGTAATGCTTGTCTGTTTACAGATGACACCAAGATCTGCAAAAGAGTAGTTGATCCAGATGGGGTGGGCAGAATGAGAAGAGATCTGGATAAACTAGCAAAATGGTCCGAAGAGTGACAACTGTGATTTAATGCAAAGAAGTGCAAGATCATGCACATAGGGAAGAAAAACCCTGAAACCACCAATAGGCTGGGAGGGGAGTTGCTGGCAGTCACAAAGGAAGAATGAGACTTGGCATCATCATCACCGATGATCTGAAATCATCCAAGCAGACCTCTAAAGTGGTAGGTAAGGCTAGGGGGATGTTAGGGTGTATTAATAGGGGTATCACAAGTCATAAGAGGGAGGTAATAATCCCTCTTTACAAGACACTGGTTAGGCCCCATCTGGAGTACTGCGTGCAGTACTGGAGGCCACACCTTCACAAAGACATTAACTAAATGGAGGCAGTCCAGAGAAGGGCAACTAAAATGGTGCAGGGACTGCATCAGAAGACATATGAGGACAGATTAACGGAGCTCAATATGTATACCCTTGAGCAAAGGAGGAGAGAGGTGATATGATCAAAACATTCAAACACCTTAAGGGCATTAACAAGGTGAAAGAGTCTAACATGTTTAAATATAAGAAAAATAGCAGGACAAGAGAACACAGCTTGAGATTAGAGGAAGGCCGATTAAGGGGGAATGTGAGGAAATTCTTTTTCACAGAAAGAGTGGTGGATGCATGGAACAGCCTACCTCAGGAAGTGGTGGCTATGAATACAGTGCAGGGCTTCAAACAGGCATGGGATAGGCATAAGGAAGCAATACAGATGAGTATGAATAGATAGGCCATTGACAGAGCAAAGGCCAATGGTACATTTATAAGGTACAAAAATAAATGGGCAGACTAGATGGGCCTTGTGGTCCTTATCTGCCATCAACCTCTATGTTTCTATGTTTCCACAATGAGAGAGTTCTTACATTAAGCTCCGTATTGTTCTGCTTCCTGGGTGGACAGCACTGATGCTGATCACGGGCCTCTGATTGTGGTACTTTGTCCCAGATATTTTGAGCCTTGTCCCTGATTCATGAGGTTGGAGGTGGAGAGATATGAACATAATGCAAGCAAGTTCATAGTTCAAAGTACTAAGCCAAGAAAAAACAGAATATGCAGCACTAGGTATTCGGAGTTGTAAATGGAGCCTGGTGAAGAAATTCAGACAGATGAGCACCAGAGCAGGGTGCTGAAGTTCCTGAACTATTCAGCTGAGGATCTGGAATTCTGGCAATTATGCCCTGCTTCCCAGAATTACATGTCTCCTATCGTAGCAATAGTCCATTGCATTCTGGCTAACCAGTACCTAGCAGGGGAAAACATCCCATTTTATGGTACCAGTTCTCCATAGAATATGGGAATCCGCAGAGATATGGGAGCCAAGAGGCAGGTCCCAATCCAGCAACAGATAATGCAGAAGCACAGCAAATGCAGAAATGATGACAGTAAAGATGGGGCTGGAGGCATAGATACTCTGAGACATGGTGCAGCTCTAGAAGAATAAGAGCAGTGGCCAGGAATGAAGACAATCAGTTCTTGAGAAAAATGCAGTCCAATAGTCTGAATTTACAGCCAGAGCCAGAGAGCATTGTATTCCAAATGCAGATAGCACCCATGCAAATGGAGCATCAGTGGGAATATCTGGTGATCAAACTCATGCTAGGAGCAGAAGTCACAGGGAGGGATGCTGTCTGCCAGAAAGTCAGAGGCGGGGAGAGGTACGGAGCAGCAGCTCCAACTAGGAGGAGACAGGGAAGTAGTGGGCATAAAAAGGAAAGCCCAAAAGAAATGAAGACAGAGAGCATTGAGAATACAGACAAATGGGGGGGATGGAAGCACCAGGAATGACATCCTGGGGTAAAGGGTAGCAGAAGCAAGGTACAAACAAACAAGGATAGACAGCCAGGGTGGCAGGGAAACCAAGGGAATGGGGCAGCAAATGCAGAAGCCAGGAAGGAAAAGAAACAGATGGTGGGGAGGAACAGAAATGAGGAGGAGGGAACAGAGAGGGAGGGAGGGCAAGCATACATAAGCCAGAGAGAGATGATGAACAGATGGACCAGCAAAGGTGGAGAGAAAGAGAGAGGAGGTGGAGGGGGTGGCAATACAGACAAACAAGCCATGGGGCAGCAGGGAGGTGAGGGAGAGTGAAATGCAGAATGGGAGTGGGGGAGGCCAAGCCAGCAGCCACAGAGAAGCCCAAAGCAGCAACAAACCCCAAGGGGTTTCAAAATGCTCAAAGCTGAGTGAGTGGAAGACTGTGGTTTAAGAACGGGATGTGGGAGGAGCTAATCCCTCCACCATTGAACCTCAGGCTAAAGCCTTTCAAGTGTTATTTATCTGCACAAGTGCAAAGGTAATTATAGTAAGAGTAAGATTAAACATTACACATTACATGCATTTACAGGAAGGGGGGAATGATCCTGGAGAAGGGAGTTGAGGATATGCAGCATGCAGCATGACAGATGGGAGGTGGGAGGGCATTCCACATTTTTGGGAAATGGTGTGAAAAAGCAGCCTGTCTAACTGAAGTCGACCTGGGCAGGATAGTTAAAGTGCAGTCATCATGGTTTCTGAGACAGTGATAAAAAGAGGGTTTGAGAGAGATGGAGGATGTGAAATAGGAAGGGAGGGAGGGAGTGCAACCAGCATTTGGCAAGAAAGTTGGCACAGTGAACGTGGTGCCTGTTGGCTAAGGAAAGTAGAAAGAGAGACTGATAGAGTGAGCAATGATGGGTATAGGGAGGACTATCAAGAGTGAAGCAGCAGAAAGAATGGAAAAGAGAGTCCAACCTAGTTAGGGAAGATTTGGGAGCAGCACTGTAGACTACATCTCCATAATTAAAAACTGGTAGGATCATTTTCTGGACAAGAGGGGGGCAAGCTGGCACAGAAATACAGACACAATTTCTGTATAGCACTCCCAGTTTGGGTGTGTTTTTTTGTGGATGGCATCAATGTGACTAGAGAAGGTGAGGTGCTGGTCAAACCAGATCCCAAGGTACCTGAAGGAAGGGGAGACCTCAAGTAAAATCCCATCTAGAGTGTGGTAAGAAGGAAGGGGATTTAGCCGAGAGAGTCTCTGCTTAGTGCCAAAGGTAATGGAGGCAGTCTTTTTTAGCATTTAAAAATAACTGGTTAGAGTGAAACCATAAGAGTCATTAGAGAGCTACTGTATGTTGAAAATTTTGGGTCAAAATAAGTTAAAATGGCAAAGGTATGCGCATCTGTTAAAATTTTTTTATACTTGCTCATAACTTTGGTCATTTTAAATATTTTTACCCAAAATTTTCAATATAGCCATTTTTTTACACCACCTCATGAATGTGACAGCTGTCATTTTTCAAATCCTGGCCAAACTCTGTGTTTTCACACCTGTGGTACTGTGGTGCAGAATAATGTTTCAGTAGGGATTTGAAAATTTTCAGTATCAGGTTCATGAGGTGTGGTAATAAGAAGGCTATGCTGACATTTGGTTGCTATTTTGCTACAAATGCAAGTGCAAGGCCCTCTGGGCACTGTGTTTCCACAGCAGCACACATTTATGCACCTATGGAGGGATGAGAGTGCAGGGCCCTCACACATGCCAATGAGGAAATTCTTTGCAAAAAAACTGTGCTAATGCAACATTTAGGGTTTAGCCTACTGTACTGACAAGAGTAAGGAAATGTGGTTTTAGAGTTTCCAACCTTGAAACCCCACACCCACCCCTGAAGCAAATCAAGGGTGTAGTCCTCCTTGGGAATGTCAGCCCTAAAGCTCATCCAATTCTATAAACTCTTGAAACATACACACCTGTGTCCATCACATCTGAGCTTTCTTGCTACCACAATATGGTGAGCTTTAGGGTTGACAACCCCAAGGAAGACTGCACTCTGGATTTGCTTCACGCGTAGTGGTGGAATTTTAGGGTTGGAAACCCTAAAACCACATTGCTTTACTTTTTTTTACTGTAGGCTGAACCCTAGATGTTGCATTAATGCAGATTTTTGCAAAGAATATCTATATATAGAATAATTCATGGGGTAGTCTTTAAAACAAGAATTTCACACACACATACAAAATGTGTTGGATGCTGCATAAACCCAGAGTGCAAAGCTTGACGGGTTTATACAAGCATCCAGCAGTGAGGGTGGGTGCAAAATTTGAGTTTAACATACTACACATGTCTTGTTTTATATAATTGCTGTGGAGAATTTTTTTTTTTGCCACAACAATTACATAACTACAACTGGATATCCATGCTGGTAGCAGTGGTCAGATTGAAATGGGAAGACTGCATGTGCATCTGTGATGCAAGCGACACCTGGCTTGTGTTCACCCGTATAACCAGCTGGTTATAATAGCAAATTAGAACTGAATTTCTGTATGAGAGAAAACACTCCCCAGTAATTATATATATCTATATACATACTTACATACATACACTACCGATAAAAAGTCTATCACGCATGAAAATAAACTCTTATTTTGTTGATCTGTTTTTGACACCGGGTGCCCAGTCCCAGTGTTAGAAACCCCAAAGACACCTTCTTGACACCAAGTACCCAATCACAGCTTCTGGTGCATTAATGGTTTGCAGTCACTGGGTGCCCTACCCAAGTGACTCACTTATTTCACCCCTACCTGTCCCACAGTTCCCTGTCAAAATTTATTTATGAAGTTATGATTTTGAATTTTGCAGTACTGACTGGTCTGTGTTTAGCTCATCTATAAAAACAGTACATGGAGTAAGTATCACATTAGTAAGGGGCCGAGTCACAAAACACTCCATAGGTTTGGAGTGCTTTATATGCCTGTGGTATTCCCTCTTTACACAAGAGGGACACCCTGTGGCATATACGCTCCCACCACTGATTCCATCTTATCCATGCATTTTCTAGGGATGCTGCTGCATTGGGATAGGCAGAGTAAATGTTGCATGCACTTTTCCATGTGTTCTCCGTGTTGTAGAGCAAACTTGGAGAGTGGCCACAATGACAGGTAGGACTCTAATGTAGTGCATATGTATCCCTTGCACTCAGCTGCCCAAACGCCTCTGGTGCCTAATTAGCAAACTGCAACCTTGCATCATTCTGCAACACTGCACTGATGTCTGGAGGTGGCTGCCTTCATGCTGTTTTAAAGATAAATAATTATGTAGCCATTGGATAGATATAATACCCCTTAGGCACTTTGAAGACTGCCATATCTGATAATCCGCTGTTCAATGAGATGCAAGGGATTCAGTGTTGTGCAGATATTTGTATACCTGGCATTCTGCCCCATACTACCCTGACCCACTGCTGGCTCCTCCACAGCTCCTTAAGAGCACATATCCTGTGGGCTAATGTACATTGATGCTAGCATGTGCATTGGCATCTGATGGTGGAGAACTATACATCCCAGATACATGTGACCCATGTGTATCTAGGGTACTTTTGTGGATCTAGCCCTAACTCTACCTCCAACTGGCTATAGACTAAGAGTTGACAGTGATGTAACTGGCAGACACACTGATCTCCCCTTCTTGTCATTGTGGCCACCCTAACCCCACTCAAGTCAAGCACTTCCTGGTAACCAAACAGCAATCTCTGTTCCCCGCTTTCACCCCAGATGAGTCAAACACTTTCTTAAATGCAGTATTCCCACTCACTGTGTCACCCTTACACAAATGTAAGCACTCCCAGATATCTAATGTTCCCCTTCCCTGCACTTCCACCATTCTGGAGAAGCCAGCTAAGTGCTCTCAGGTATAAAATGCCCCCCCCCCATCCTGCACAGACCTTGGAATTATTTAAGGTGTTCTTTGGTGTCATTAAATGTTCTCATCATCCTGAGTTGCCTTGAATCCACCACCATGTTTCAATCAAGCACACAGTAGTAACATAATATTGTCCACTCTCTGTGGGTAACACCCCCCAATCCCCAGTGAAGAGCGCCCATAAAAAATGTATTGTTATGGGCTCTGCCATCAGCTCAGCAGTAGCGCTACTACTCACAGTGCTGGTGACCTGGGTTTGGAAGTGATCCTGGATTGCCAGGGGACAGCCACAGAGAGAAGATTGATTGTCCCAGAGAATGCAGTCCTCCTCCTCCAAGCAGTGAGGGCAATGAGCACTACAGTGCCAGCTGGGTGACTACAGGTGGGAGGGCAATTGTAGTGGCTTTTTGAGGAAGATGAATAAATGTTTGGCATGATGAGATCTTGCTAGTTTGTATACACTCTCACACTGGCATTGTACAAGGGGAGAAACCCTGGAAGTAAACACACTGAAGGGCACATATGAGGGTCTGACCCCTTGCAGGCCCCGCTGTGGTGGCACTGATAGCACCCAAGAATCAGATCCTTTACACTGCAGTTTAGGTACCTACAATCAGTGTCTGTGACCCTGCCACAGGGTGGAGGGGAGGGCGTTGGTAAGGCTTGAGGGTAGACACAGGGTGGGGATGCCTGGTATGTCCATGGGAAGCTGGTGGCAGGCCAGGGGGGGTCAGAAGAAATACTGGCTTCCTCATCTGTGGGCCAGAAATGTAGAATCACTAAAAAAAAAAGTTTGTATTCATTGCTTAATTTTGAGCTACTCTAGGGCATATTAATAAAGGATGAAGTTTGAAACCATTGTATGGTACCTGTAAAGTGCTAAATTACTAAAGTGCTAAATTTCGTAGTTACTATACTGAACATTTTTGTCATTATGTCAGTGCACCAGAATAGCATTTCACAGTTTATAAACAGTACACTATGTAAATTGCAAAATGCATTGCGAACCACAGTGACGTATTTCGCCATTTATGGAATGTTGCATTATTAAATCGCTGCTGCTGGAATAGAAGTTCACCATTTGTGAACAGGGTGGCTCAGTTCTCAAAGGCTCACACATGGCTTGCATCAAACCCTGCATCCAACCCATTTTTTGGTGCAGCTTCACTAAACACATTTGCTGCAGCTGCTCCCAATTATATATTCTTGGGTGCAGTTGCAACACTTTCCTCACTTTATGGCAGCTTTTGCCAAATATTTGGCACAAGCCATGTAAAAATGGTCTATGGAATGCCACAAGTTAGACTGGAGGGAGCTGGTCTAACATGTGGCATTTGGTGAATGGGAGTGAAAACTCGATCGCAGGCTGGGAGACTATCGCAATCCCTGGGCACTATATGCTTGGTGTACCAAAGACTTGCGGCAGTTTTAGGGCTTTGATAATCAAGCACAGGAATTCAACTTGAACTTTAAAATCATCTATGAATAGCAAAATATGATTGTGTCATTTCTTTACATGAATACCGCAGTTTGAAATTAAGTTTGTTTTGGGCAACATAGAAGAGAGACAGAGGCAGAGGTAGAGGCAGTAAGCATGAAGAGTAGTTTTAGTAGTCAGCTAAAAAATGTCAGAGGCAGAGAGTGGAAGTCAGAAGGAGGGGCAAAAGCAAGGGGAGAGGCAGGCCAGCAGCTATGCCGAGTCCCTGAAGTTAGCACTCCCTTTCCAGGCAGGGACATCACTCTGTTGGCGCGTGAGGTGACCAAGAATATGGAGTCAATTTTTGGCCCACAAAGACTGCCATATCATGAAAGAGGGGAGGTGTGAGTGAAAATAAAGTCTGTGCTGGATGTACAGGAGGGCAGCATCCTCCACACAGTTAAATAAAACATACAGAAGTGGGGCAACCTGCTATGGAGGGGAGCCACATGTGGTGGAGGCTGTTTGTGGGGCCATCACAATGCTTGAAAGTGGCCCTTAGAAATGTAGGTGGAAGTACACTTGAGTATAATTATTTCATATTTAACACAGGGTGTCAGAAAGGCTGTAATCTCATTGGCTGTCAGCAGTCTGAGGCCATTACATCAATCTCTGTTAATAAACTGGCAAGCAGAAACTAATCATGATGACAAATTATATGTTTTAAAGTAATTAGTTATAGAACATGTACACATTCCATTGCGCCCCAGTGAAAGTCTGTTTGTAATGCTGCATTTTGACAGTGAAGATGAATCTTTGGGCAGATGATATACGGACAATTTTATTGGGAAATGTTAATCTCAATGACACAGACATTGAAATTGCACACCATCAATAACACTTATTTTTTTAAATGCTATAAATACAATAAGGCATGAGTCTGACAAGGGGTGTCAGTTAATCCGTCATCCTTTATGGAAGTGATGTGTCTTGAAGCACCGAGGTATACAGAGCAGATCCTTAGGTTCGCTAGGGCAGTGGAACAGAAGGGTAAGCTGGATGCCATTGTCCATATTGGGACTAATGACCTAGCAAGGGATGCGGCAGGGGTGGTGCAGGATATATTTAATGGGTTGGGGAGGGATCTGAAGCAGGTAACTTGCACAGTGGCCTTCACTGAGGGGCTACCTCTACAAAGCTGGGGGTAGCTAGGGAACACAGCACCAGGGTTTTCAACAAGTGGTTAAAAGCATGGTGCAGGGAAGAGGGTATTGGCTACATCAGAGACCGGGGTCCTACTGAGGGGACAGAGGCCTGTACAAAAGTGATGGCCTCTAGCCACCTGGGAAAGGAACAGTAGTTATGGATGAAAGGTGTAGATACTACTGTGGCTGGCATTTAAACTAGCAAAGGGGGAAGCAGAAAAAACATGAAGGAGGCAGACTGCTCACTCCTCCAGACATTACAGTAGAAGATAGAATCCCAGGAGAAAGGAATTATCCTTGGCCAGAGGTGTGTAAGGACAAGGGGAAGGGCTAGATGGGTGGGTCAGAAGGTGGACCTAAAGCTGAAAGAAGGGTTAAGGAGGGTAGGCAGAGGGGATAATGAGAAAGGGGAATACAGTACTGGTGAAACAGATGGGTGAAGGATGCAGGAAGGGAAGGCAGAATTGGGAGAGAAAGGGAGAAAAGGAACGGAGAGCCATGTGTTCCAATGCAAGGAGCCTAGGAAAAAAAATCCTAACCTTAAAGCAATCATTTCAAAGGCAGATCTGGATCTGGTGGCCATAACAGAGTCATGGAGGTGTACTGACAACCACAGTTGGGATGTGGCCATAACAGGATACACCATGTTCCAAAAGGACTGAACAGAGAGGAAAGGTGGAGATGCGGGAATTATTTGTGAGGGAAGGTGTAAAGGCCATAGCGATAGAGGGACACTGGGGTGATAAAGAAGGCCTGGATCTATGTTGCCAGTTGGTATTGACCATGATGCAGAAATGGTTTAAGAGTAGCAGGCTTCATCCTTCAAACCAATGGCATCTTCTATATCCTAATTGGCGGCAATGCATTTGCCTATCATTGCCATTTTCAGTCAAGTTAGTTTGTTAAGTTGTACTAATTAACAACCCCAGGTGGTCATGGGTTCACCACTGCCTGGTTGCTATACCGTAAGCTAATTTGTCAGTCTGCAAAGTAACTTATCTTATGGTCTAATCTCTAATGAATCTCAAGATGTTAGTGTAACCCCCTTGTTCCCAGGGGTTACTAGAACCCCAGTTTGAATCAATGGTAGTCAGGGAAGGAAGCTAGTGAAATGCCAGTTAAATGGGTTACACTCTGTCTCCCTCTGTTCTCAGTTTCTGCTGAGTTCTGGAGGGAAGATGTCATATAGAACTGTCATGGCAGCATGAGCCACACTGGCCAGCTGCTAGAGAGCTAGCTTTAGAATGTTCATGAGTCTGAAGTTGGAGTTCAGTGGAGGAGGCTGCAGTGTTAGGTAGCTTCTCCTTCAGCTCTGTCAGAGAGCTATCAGTTTGTGTTTTTTTAAGTTCTCATCCTAATGGTTGACAACTGTACCAGTTCTGGAAGTGATGGAGACCTTGTCCTATGATTTTTCCAGTGCCCCATCCCAGGAAGGATGGGGTGAACTTCAGGATGCAGGGGCAATCCCCTGGTCCTTTTTTGACTTTTGAAGCTGCCTTGTGATGACCGCTCTGTGAGTACCTCGTTTGTTTTCTGAATAAAACCCAGGAGTACCTGCAATGCCTGTGAGGTGATTTTCTCTGACAAAGGGACCGTGTCACCTAGACTTTGGTTTAAAAGCTTTCTGCCTATGCTGAAGTCCTGTATGTGACTGTCCAAGTACAGAACTTTTAATGCTGACACCCGGAGGTGTGTGTAATATGTTAAGTGTGATAAACATTTAAGACAACAGCTACAGTTTTCTACAGTTGTATGGTGTTATTAACCAGATGAATGGCCGAGTATAAGCCTGGAAGCAAAAGGTGGGAGACCATCTGGAGTAAGCAGTTTACCTCTATGGGTTCTGAAGGGCATCGTTTACTTTTTCTTAAAGTGCAATTGGCAAATGTCTGAGAAGAGTGTGTATCCCTGTATGAGAGTTGTTTTCTTTCAGTCTACTCCAGTATAGTGGGTTTTGAAAGTTCTGAGCCTGTATGTGCTCCCTGGTGGTCGTGTGTACCACCTCTACTCCTGTGAAATATGGGAACAGTACCAGTACCTGGCTAAATGTACCAATTTCTAGTAGGAACCAATGTGTTCACCAGTGTGTGTTTTCTTCATCCTATGCTAAATGGGAATTCAGGAATGTCTGTACCTCAGAAATCTGCATTACTATTATGTATAGCCGTATGGGAGTCCAATTTCACTTTGTGATTATTCCTACTTTGTTACATGAATAAAAGCCATGCTCTAGAATCCCAACCTGGTTTGGACAGTAACGGTATTGCTTCCTTGTGTCTGGAGTTACTTGGGTGCCCCTGTCCAGAAGTGCAAACCTACAGTAGTCCTAAGCAAACGTTTTCTCCCAGGGACCCAGGTTATTGGCCATGGCAATTGGTCCCTACCAGGTGTGTGCCAGGTAGTTGCCACACTTGGTTGTCTGGTTTATATAAAAGACTAGTCCACCTTGTATATGGTGGCCGTTGTAGCTGCATAGAGTGCATGTGTGTAGATAGATTTTTACAATGTAAACCCCCACCCCTCTCATTACCCCCCTAGATGTTGTGATGAGAGGAGAAGCACTGCTAGTTAAACAAGGGGGGCTGATGGGGGGGTTATATTAGATACAATTTTACTTTGCTCTCTCTCTGATGTAATATTATAGCAATAATCTTGATTTGTTTTGGTGGCTCTAAACGTGTAATATCTTCATTCCAAAAAAGGAGAAATGTCATGAGGAGTCTAAGAGGGAGGAGACAGAGACTGACACTGGTGTAGAGGTGCCTTGTACTTTCAGCTTGGTCAGCAGCAGCACAACTATTGCAGTTCAAAGCAGTAGCACAGCCAGTGCTGGTATGCTATTTATTATTTTACACAAGCAAAAACGATGGATATTGTATTTCAATGTCTGAACTAGATAATGATTCTGCTGTATTAGTCCGAAATATTAGTAATATGTGATGTATTTGCTCAGTTTGTTGTTTATCAGTGATGCAACATGGTATGCAATTTGCAACTGACATGCATGGTTGTGTGGTGTCATTGTTCCAGAGAGGCCACCATAATGTCCTGGATACATGTTTCATCAGATGTAGGTCCATTTACTCACTTAGCCAAACTTAGACAGTGACATGGGTCTGTGGTGTAGGACAGTGGCAGAGACAGACAAGAGACCAATAGGGCACAGACTCAACCAAGGGCACCAAGTTGCCAGTGAGAGAGTGACAAAGATTTGATTTGGTCTGTTGCACAATCAGTGTTTTTTTCTATCTATAATGGGTAATAAAGTATGGATATATCATGTAATCCAGACACTGACAATACTGACACCCAGGATCACGAGCCCAACATCCCAACTATTACCCGAAGGATCACCATCCCAACCACGGAAAGCCCAACACTGGACTTATGTCATGTTTCTAAGCTTGTGGGGGGCTCTCCCCCAGCCCCCCATTGAAGAAGGCATTGCCCCAAGCACCAAACAAAAATATTATAATCAACTCCACATCATGGCAAACATAGAAACATAGTATTTGATGGCAGATAAGGACCGCTTGGCCCACCTAGTCTGCCCATTTCCCTACCTAATGGATAAGCTGCAGATCTTAGTTAACCAACAGCCTACTTCCTCTTACCCCCCACTAGAATTGCCTTATGTCTGTCGCATGCATTCTTGAATTCCCCCACTGTTTTTGACTCTATGACCTCCTCAGGAAGGCTGTTCCATGCAAGATCCACTGTTGGGCTTTCCCTGGCTGGGATGGTGGTCCATGGGGCAATAGCAGCATAGGATGTTGGGCTCGGTATGCAGGGTGTCGGGATTCTGAGTTTCAGTCTTCTAAAATACTCCTTAAAGTACACAACCTTCTGAAAACTTGTAAGAACTGTATTTCAAGTACACAACTTAACTAATGATCCCACAGGTGGCATAAGATGTGTATCAAGAGGGTGCCAGTAGGATTCCAAAACTTTTTGTATATTTGGACATATGAGAGCAGTAGTTGTGACCCCCCACCCCCACCCCATGTGAAAATTGTGTGTTGAGTTCAACAAGAGGGCAGGATCTAAAACAAACTGTGACAATCTAGTGAGAGATTCACATTTCTGAGTAGCGAGGCTGTAGACAGAGTTTGAGAGTGGTGCTTGTCCCTCATCACTAAGCACCCAGCCAGACCTTCATTTCAAACTAAAAGAGCCTGACCTTTGTGCAAGCATGCAAGTATGTCATTTTACTTGTGCACATGCATTCCCCTCTACCTTACATGTCTGCTGTTCTGTTTTCATACACAAATATGGGCAGTTTGCTCTGCCACATACATCTAGTAGCCAAATGGCAGCAGCGTGCAAATGTATAGCTGAAATCATCATAGGGTGATCAGATTTCTTAAGTTAGAAACTGGGACAGGAGCGCAAAAAATTCTGGATATAGGATGACAAGACATTTGACATAAAGCTGGGGTTCTAGGGTTTTAGAAGCTCCCTGAAGCATTTTGGGGCTTACTGAGAAGAAATAAAACACTTGCTTTAGCTCTCAGCCCACATGTCATTTCAGGTGGAGAATTCTAATCTTCCTTTGAATTTTTTATTCTTTAATTAAAGTCTGGGGTTTACATAGAAACATAGACTTTGATGGCAGATAAGGATCACTTGGCCCACCAAGTCTGCCCATTTCCCTTCCTATTGGATAAACTGTAGATTCTAGTTAACCAACAGCCTACTTCCTGCAACCCCCCCACTACAATTGCCTTATGTCTGTCCCATGCATGTTTGAATTCCCCCACTGTTTTAGACCCAACAACCTCCCCAGGAAGGCAGTTCCATGCATCCACCACTCCCTCTGTGAAAAAAAATTTCCTCACATTACCCCTGAGCCGTCCCCCCTCTATCTTTAAATTGTGCCCCCTTGTTCTTACACATCTCTTTTTCTGAAAGATGCTACCCTCCTGGGCTTTGTTGATTCACTTGAGGTACTTGAACATTTCTATCATGTCCGCCATGTCCCTCCTTTCATCAAGGATATACATATTAAGCTCTCTCAGTCTCTCTTCATATGGTTTCTGATGCAGACCCTGCACCATTTTAGTTGCCCTCCTCTGGACTGCTTCCATCCTGTCTATGTCCTTGCGTAGCTGGGGTCTCCAAAACAGCACACATTATTCCAGATGGGGTCTCACCAACTGTCTGTACAGAGGGATAACCACTTCCCTTTTTCTACTTGTGATGCCTCTTCCTATGCATCCCAGTAACCCCCTGGCTCTCCTTACTGACTTCTCACATTGCTTACTCACCTTTAAGTCATTTGATATGACTACCCCCAAGTCACTTTCCATTTTTGTTGTTAGTACCTCCCCTGCTATTGTGTACTCTTCTCCTGGGTTTTTGTTTCCCAGGTGCATTATTTTGCACTTCTTTGCATTGAATCTAAGTTGCCATATGTCTGACCATTCCTCCAACCTTGACAAGTCCCTTCTCATCCTTTCTACCCCCCCCCCCGAGTATCAATTCTGTTACAGATCTTTGTGTCATCTGCAAAGAGGCATACCTTTCCCTTCAGACCCTTTGCAATGTCACCTATAAAGATGTTAGAGAACTGGACCCGGTACTGAGCCCTGGGGTACTCCACTAGTAACCCCCCCTTTCTTCGAAATGTGTTCCATTCACTATTACCTTCTGTGTCCTGTTGTGCAGCCAGTTTGCTACCCAGGCTACGACCCTGGAACCCACTCTCAGGCTGGCTAGCTTGATTATTAGTCTTTTGTGTGGGACTGTGTCAAATGCCTTGCTAAAGTCTAGGTAAGCCATATCCACAGCCCCTCCCTGGTCTATTACTTTGGTCACCCAGTCAAAGAAATCAATTAATTCGTCTGACATGATCTTCCTGCTGTAAATCCATGCAGCTTTGGGTCCTGTGCCCCGTTGGCCTCTAGATACTCAACAATTCTTTCTTTCAAGTGATTCCATCATTTTCCTACCACTGAGGGTCAAACTTACAGGTCTGTAGTTTCCTGCTTCTGCCTTGCTCCCACTTTTGTGAAGCGGAATCACATCTGCCTCCTCCAGTCCTCAGGTACCACCCCATCCTCCATGATTTGTTAAAAGTGTGGTCAGTGGTGTCACTAGGTCCTCCCTTAGTTCTTTTTAGGATTCTGGGGTGAATCCCGTCAGGCCCCATTGCTTTGTCCACCTTTGAGTTTAGGAGTTCTTTCAGGACTCTTTCTTTTGTAAATGGACTGGTGTCAACCCCTCTACCCAGAGTGCTTCTATTGTCTGGTTTAGGTAACTTCTCCTCATCTTCTTTGGTGAATACTGAGCAAAAGTATTCATTCAGTATCTCTGCCTTTTCACTGTCTCCCTCTGCCCACCTCCACTCTCCTTTATTAATCTTTACTATTCCTCCCTTAACCTTTCTATGCTCCCTAATGTACCTATAAAAGGTTTTATCCCCTTCCTAACTGAGTTGGCTATTTTTTTCCTCGTTTGGGCCTTTGCTATTCTGACTGCCTTCCCCACTTCTTTCTGCTTTAATTGATATAGTTCCCTGTCGTGCTCCTTCTGTGATTTCTTATACGTTCTGAATGCAGCCTTTTTCTCCTTAACCTTCCCTGCCACCTCTTTTGAGAACCATAGTGGTTTTTTACTCTGCTTTGTTTTCTTTATTTGTCCCACACAAATGCTTGTTGCCTCTATGATAGCAGTTTTGGTTTTTCTCCATTGTTCTTCCACCTCTCCTTTTTGGCGGCCATTTGGTAGTGCATTCCTCAGGTATTCACCCATTTTGCCAAAGTTGGCCCTTTTAAAGTCCAGTATCCTTGTTTTTGTATGGCTTGTCTCCATGGTTGTGCTTATTGTGAAGCACACTGTGCAGTGGTCACTTGTTCCCAGATGTCTACTGACTTCTAAATTTGTGATCCTCTCTCCATTTGAGAGTACCAGGTCTAGTATTGCCCTTTCTCGAGTGGGTTCCAACACTAGCTGTCTAAGGCCTGTTTCTGCAGGCATTGAGAATGACCCTATTCTTGGATGTGGCTGCAGTACATGTCATCCAGTTAACATCTGGCATATTCAGGTCCCCATTAACAGTATTCCACTTTTTCAGCCATTTTGAGAATGTCCTCTATCATTTTCTTGTCCATTTCTTCCCCGTGAGACAGGGGTCTGTATACAACCCCTTTGCAGATTGTGATGCCATTCCCTGTCTCCAAGGTGACCCAGAGTGCCTCTTGTCTTCCCCCTTTACTTTTTAGTTCTGTAGCTTTGATTCCTTCCCTTATGTACAGAGCTACTCCACCTCTTCTTTTACCCTTCCTGTCCCTTCTGTAGACTGTGTACCCTGGTATGTTGACATCCCAGTCATGGTTCTCCGTGTACCATGTTTCCATGACTGCCACAATATCCAATCTTTCATCTTCCATCAGGGCTACTAGCACAGGAAGCTTGTTTCCCAGACTACGAGCATTGGTACTCATTGCCCTCCATTTAACGTTGGCTTTATCCTTTTTTCCCCCATCCCTGCTCTTATTGCCCTTGGTTTTTTTCCATTTACCCCTGTCCTGCCCTCTGTTGAGCTCTATACCTCAGTGTTTACCTTACTACCTGCCATGTTTTGTAGGGGGAGGCTTGAAATGTCCTGCCTTTTATCAGCACCTCCTCCCTTGGCTAGTTTAAAAGCTTGCCAAGGAAGCACCTAGGAGCTTGGTTCCCTTTGTGGACAGATGCAGACCATCGTGCCAGTACAGACCTTCATCTCTCCAGGTGTATCCCCAGTCCCCAATGAAGCCAAAGCCCTGTGCTCTGCACCAGTTTTGCAACCATTCATTAAACTGCATGATGTGCAGTACCCTAGCCTCACTCCTGCCATGGACTGGCAGCACCTCTGAGAAGGTAACCATGCTTGCTGCCTGTCTGAGGCCCCTCTCCAACTCCACAAATTCATCCTGCACTGCAAAGTTGGGTTTAGATAAATAAAGACTCATTTATTTTACTCATACCAATGACTACTTTCCTTCTGTCTCTCAGAGACAGAGAGAGAGAGAGTCACACAGATAGTAGCCCTGATCTACATGGCATGGGCCCCGCCTCACACTGCTCTGACCACCTAGCCTAACTTTTATGTCTTTTCCTCAGGATTTTGTGTTTTAAACAATGATTTTTTTCTTTAAATTTATTGAGTTTTCTTTTATTTTTGCAGAAATTTTACTCACTAACATGGCTCACACAACCCCCTCCTCTTCTTTTTCACTCAGCAGCTGTAGTCCTGATAGACTTCATGCTTCTTCCACCCCTATGGGCTTACCACTGCACACTCCAACTTCATGTCTTGTCTTTCCTCCAACCAAACTTCAGGATTTAATTTTGAATTATATTACTAAGGCACTGGTTCAGAAAAATAATGGAGAAAAGAGAAGACTTACCATAAAGCAGTGGAGCAGAGGTCATCTGACCCACCCCATGACACTAACAAACACTGTGCCTTGAACTCAAGCACACTGCATGCATGCACCAAGATCCCATGCAGCAAAACCTGACCAGTGCCGATCTCCGTCATGTGTGTGACCAACTGTGTGGTCATGTTGGTGGGGTTGGAGTTTGCTTAGTGGTGTGTGGTAGTGCTCTCATTGGGCAATCTACAGAGTTGTAAATTAACTCTGGGACAATCTCTGCTGGAAGCTGGCTGCATCATATGTGCATCTGGGTCTCAGAGGAAGGAGTTGACATATAGCTACCTGGAAGACAGACAGAGAGCAAGGATACAACTCCACCCACAGTGCAAGAAAAGTAAGCAAGCAAATCTTTAATGTTTGAGGTCCAGGAGTCCGACAGTAACACTGTTTCTCTAAAGGGCCATTTTTTCACAGGCAGAAATTGGGTTTACAATTAAAACTGGGAGCAAAGTTTCAGTTTTAAAAATGTTGTCAGGACAATAGGACAGGGCAACCAAATACAGGGCTGTCCTTTTAAAACCAGGACATCTGGTCACCGTATCATAAAGTGATGATGTTTGGAATCGGAATACATCTTGGTAAGGGGCAAGAGTTTCACAACTAGGGGCCCCTGCCCCCTTTAGCTATGCTGTTGATGTAGTATACTCAAAAGGGATGAGGAATGAGGGTAAATGCCTGTTGGAGGTTTGCAAGAGATCATGTGGCTGACCTATCCTACAGAAAAAGAGCTTAAGCATGGTGAGTCCCTGGACATGCTACATGTTATAATGTAGTCCCTCCCAGGCTGAGTGGTGGAGCTGGGGGGTGGCAACAGACTAGAATGGGAGATCTGGTCAGCAGTCAAGGAAGACCAGCAGATCAAGCTACCAGAATGGGTCAACCTGATCAGTAGTTGAGGAGGAGTAGCAGATCAACTAAGAAAAAAAGAAAGAAGGTTCAAATGGCACTGGTTTTATTGGCCTTAGTCAAGTTAGTTATGTTAAAGTTTTCTGTTTCTGTACAGAACCTTCTGTACCAGATGAGGTACAACCACGTTTGCAGAAGGCACCTTCTCTGGCTCTGAAAAAACGTGCTACAGACTGGCCAGATCAAAGAAGGATTTGGCCCAGCAGTCACAGAGTGAGGGGAAGGATTGCAATGAGGGGAACAGCAACAGTAGCAGTACCATGGCCTTCCACCACAACAGCACCAGCAACAGCAACAGCAACAGCAACAGCACCAGTGGTGCCAGATGCAGAAATGCATGAAATTATAAGGATGGAACTGCAAGACATTCAGGATTGTCAACCCCACATTGAGAGGAGGCTGTGGAGGATCTTCTGCCAGTTGTCAATGACTGTGGCAGCACAGATGGTGGTAGGAAGTGCTGCCAGGCCAACATGACCATTACTATCAGAGGAGGAGTGAGTGGCCAAACCAGCCACCATGTTTATGGTGGGAGTGGGAGACCTTTGCTGTTTTATTTTTCTGCAGATATTTCTGGTTTGCTGTAGTGTTGTGTTTGGTTTTCCTGCTGTGGGTATTTTTGTAGTTTGATTCTGATAAACTACTGTTAAACCTTTCTTCTTCATATTATTTTCTCTGTATATGACATTTGTAAGATGATCAACATGCTTAGTATCTAACCAGGTGGTGAGCCATCTTCAATTTCCTTCATAAATCTATCTCAAGTTGGCCACCTCATGGCACTCAGGGATAATGAGGGTCCTCCAGGATGGATGTAGGGAACAGGACAAAATGTAGCAAGGAGGAAATACTGCCACTGCCTACTTTCAACTGCAGTGGTGGATCAGGGCTGGTGTGAGATGGACTGGGAGCAGAGAGACCCAGTTACTGTGAAGGGATCTTGGACTATGGATGGAGGCTTGTTGGTAGGGAGGGGGTCTTTGGCTGAGTGATCAGGACTTACCAGATGCATTCATGATATGGAAATATAAGCCAGTGTTACAGACAGTTGCACACTAAGTAGCCTGAGCTAGCAGCACAGCAAACAGGAGTGGACACCAGCAGCAGACACAGCTGGTGGTGAGGGATTCTTACTTGCCCACTAAAGGGCTATGCTGTCACATTTGGTGTTTAATGGGTGAGGAAGGATTTACTTTCAGATATGGAGTCTCAGTCAAATGCAGAATCGTAACTTCAAATTCTGCTTCTGATGCATTAGCTGGCATTGCAATGGAATCAGAGTCAGAACTGGAAGTTACATAGAACATAGAAACATAGAAGTTAATGGCAGATAAGGACTGCAAGGCCCATCCAGTCTGCCCATTTCTTTTTCTGCTTTATGAATGTGCCATTGGCCTTTGCTCTGTCAATGGCCTATCTATTCATGCTAATCTGTATTGCTCCCTTATGCCTATCCCATGCCTGTTTGAAGCCCTGCACTGTATTCATATCCACCACTTCCTGAGGTAGGCCGTTCCATGCATCTACCACCCTTTCTGTGAAAAAGAACATCCTCACATTACCCCTTAATCAGCCTCCCTCTAATCGCATGCTGTGTCCTCTTGTCCTGGTATTTTTCTTATATTGAAACATGTTAGACTCTTTCACCTTTTTTAATGCCCTTAAGGTGTTTGAATGTTTCAGTCATACCACCTCTCTCCCTCCTTTGCTCTAGGATATACATACTGAGCTCAGTTAATCTATCCTCATATGTTTTCTGATGCAGCCCCTACACCATTTTGGTTGCCCTTCTTGTACTGCCTAAATTTGGTTAATGTCCTTGTGAAGGTGTGGCCTCCAGTATTGCATGCAGTACTCCAGATTGGGCCTAACCAGCATCTTGTAAAGAGGGATTATTTCCTCCCTCTTCCGACTTGTGATACCTCTGCTAATACACCCCAACATCCCTCTAACCCTAACTACTGCTTTATTGGTCTGCTTGGATGATTCCAGGTCATCGGAGGTGATGATGATGCCCAAGTCACTTTCTTCCCTTGTGACTGCCAGCAACTCCCCTCCCAGCCTATAGGTGGCTTCAGGGTTTTTCTTCTTATGTGTGTAACCCCCCTACAAATGGGGTTCCGAAAAGCTTTCCTGGAGCTTGCTTAAGTGCCCACTGCCTGGCTGGTGTTCGGCGTAAGGCAGCTAAATGCGAGCGTGGGGAGCGCTTTTAAAGCCTCCAGTAATGTCTCTTAAGAGCTGCCTAATTGCAGTCATAATTGCTCTGGGAGGGGTTTGAGTGTTGCTATGCTCGAGTCCCACCCGGGATGCTGGAAATAGCTCCATTCTGCCATCGCTAAGTGTGCAGAGGGAGCTCTACTAAAGGATGTAACTAATTGCTGGAAATAACTTGGAGTGATAATGATAATGTAGTTGTTCTAACCTGCCTTCTTTGCAGCAAAGACTGTTCTGATTATCTCCTCCATATTGGTCCCGAACTGTCGAAGTGGACCAATCAGTACATCGGGACTCTAGATAGAGCTGGCTGACCAATGGGGTCTTAGCTAGTGATTCTGGGAAGTAAAGTCTGGACCCTAGTGCCTTTTTGCACCAATGGAAAGCGAGTTAAGTGCCTGGTGCCTGCAGCCCACCAATGGGCTAGGGTGGCGCCCGAACTGAGAGTTCTGGTCCAACTGCCAAGGAGCAGATTCATTGTGACCGTGAAGGAGAAGGGAGCTCTGAGCTTCTGCGCCATGGAGTGTTCACGTGGAAAGCATGTGAAAGGCCTGAGGTGGCCGTTTTGCATTACCAGTGTTTATCGGACTAAATCTGCCGGCGTGCGGTCAGAGGAGGCTGTGTGCCAGCACAGCTACCTACAAGGCTCAACCTGTGGGGGACTGGAGAATCTGCTGAATCACGCTCGGTTCATCGGGAAAGTTGAAACTGCCGTTGTAGCACCCGAGTCTGCTGTGAGTTTGCGCGGGTCTTGGAAACAGCTGCCTGGTATGGTACCACTCTGTTGTTCTCCATATAAATGTGTGAGGAGGCCTCTGAAGTTCAGGCTCAGCCCTGCAAGTGGTGAAGGAAAGGTGTCTGCTGGAGTAGTGAGTACTGGATCAGGTCAGCTCCCTGTTAAGCTTACAAGCAGTGGCTAAATGTCAGTTTTGTTGTACTGTTGACAGCACTAATAGATATTTCTGCTCATTATGATCTGCTCCAGAAAGTGAAAGCTCATTTGTGTTAGGGCCCCAACCAGCTGCCACGAGGGACTTGCCATAAGGATTTGGGTACCCATGGACAATAACTGATAGGTTCAGGCCTGTGCACAGAGCCATAGGTAGTTAAATATAGGTAATAGTGATAAGCTAATCACCCTGATTTCCCCTGGTCCTTGTTATCCCCCTTCAAATAAATCAGATTGTTCATTTTGCAACTGTACCCAGGCTGATTTGTGTCTTACTGAGGACATACTGCACAGTGGATGTTTGATAACTGTACCTTACTTTCCAGGGAGTCCCCAGAGTGAGCTGAGTGTTTTTAGCCTGGGGGTAAGTGTTTCGGGGGAGAGCATTGTAATTACTCAGTTTGAGCCACTAGTGGGAAGAAGGGGGGGGTTGCAGCAACCCAGAGGGCTGTGACCGAGTCAGCTTAGACTGTCCTAACCCAACCTCTGGGTGCAGGCACCCATCAATGGATCTGGGTCCCTTACCCTGTCATGGCTGAGACAGGCAGGGGTGGTAGCCCTTGGGATAGCACCCCTTGGGGGTTACATGTGCATGACCTTGCACTTCTTTGCATTAAACCCCAGTTGCCACTCTTCCGACCATTTTGCTAGTTTATCCAGATCTCTTCTCATTCTGCCCACCCCATCTGGATCATCTACTCTGTTGCAGATCTTAGTGTTATCTGCAAACAGACAAACCTTACCCTCCATTCCATCTGCAATGTCACTGATGAAGATATTGAAGAGGACTGGCCCCAGAACTGATCCCTGAGGTACCCCACTTGTGACGTGCATCCCTTCTGACTGTATACCATTTACCACCACTCTCTGTTTTCTGCCCGTCAACCAGTTTGCCAACCAGTTGATCAACATCTGACCCACCCTGAGCATATCCAGCTTATTAATCAATCTTCTATGTGGAACAGTATTGAAAGCTTTGCTGAAGTCAAGGTAGACAACATCAACTGCCCCCCTTGGTCCACCACTCTGGTTAACAAGCCAAAGAAATCTATGAGATTAGTTTGACAGGACCTTCCTTTTGTAAACCCATGCTGTCTTGGATCCTGTGCTCCTATGGATTCCAGGTGTTGCACTATCCTTTCCTTAAGAAGAGTCTCCATAATCTTGCCCACTACTGAGGTAAGACTGACTGGTCTGTAGTTCCCTGCCTCCTCCCTGCTACCACACTCGTGGAGTGGGATCACATGAGCTCTTCTCCAGTTCAGATAGCCTTCATATCCACAATAGAACTGAATAAGCAGATTGTTATGATGTGGTGGCAAAAAGTGGCAAAATGTGGGTATATGCAGTATTTGGAATAGAGAGTCAACCACCAAACCAAATTGTTTTCAACAGTAATACAATGTTGTGTTGGAAACAGGTATGCTATACAGTATCTGGTTTTGTTCTTTGGGGCACAGTTACCACATGGAAAAGACTCCACTGCATTATGGGACAGCAGCAGCAACAGAGTGACTACTGGTTCATTATGGTTTGGTTCTTTGGTGTAGCAATGCACCATGGTGGAGGAGGAACAGGAGGATGGGCCAGCAGCAGTATTAGTTTATTATAGTTTCATGCTCCTGCTTTATATGCCAGTGACCTCAGTTCAGAAGTGAGCCTGGATTTTCAGGGATCAGATTGGGTAGTTTTTTGAGCATCCAGGTAGATGTTGTCCTCTCCAGGGAGAAAGGGCAGCTGGATCCAGCATTATACTGTCACCAGGGTGACAACAGGTGGCAGTGCATCCATAATGGCTTTCTGTGGGGACACCAACATGCTCAGCATGCTTAACGTGCTTCGAGCTTGCATGCACCCTCACGCAGGTGTCCCACATGGGAAGAAAATTAATGATAAAAAACACTGAGGGGTGAACATGAAGGTCCGACCCCTTGCAGTCTATACACCAGCAATGACATGGCCCACATCCAAAGAACCAGATCCTCTGTCAAGCAGTTAGATGACCTGCCAACCCTGTAATGGAGATAAGCAATAGGGAAAGACATGTGGATGCCCAGTCAGTCCATAGGAAGTTGGATGACATGGCTGAGTGGGGTCAGACCAGATGGAGAGCAGAAAATAGAACCACTGAAAAACAATTAAAATGTAAAAGGTGAAAAACTACATTTTTAAGATACATTTTTAGTTGCTTTTGAATGGGCATGATGTGTTGGGATAACATCACTATTGAAGGTGGGCACAGACCAATCAGAACCCAGAACTGTTTCTTCGATTCTATAAATGCATTAAAGGTGGGGGGGATTATAGGTTTTTTTAAGGAGAAAGGGGGTTAGCAGAGGGAGAGCAGGGCTAGTCCAGTAAGGTGTCAGGCTGATGGGTCTTTACATGATTAATAGACAAGACAAAACTGGGCTGAAAGGATGAATAATGAGTATTCTTCTGCTGGCACTTTCTATGCATATTTTTTCTAGTCCCCTTTTTGCAGCTGCCTACAGCTAGAGATGCAGTGAAATTTAATTTCACCAGCGAAATTCTGGCAAAATCAGGAATTTCACCACACAAACTATTTTGTGAAATGTGTGCATTTTGTGGAATCTTTTTCGGGTGTAAAATCTGAAATTCTGCCAATGAAATGTGGAATTTTGCCCACAAAATGCAGAATTTCACCTGTGAACAGCAGAATTTTGCCAGATGGTGGTAGTGAAATTCTGCATTTTGCATGCAGAATTTTGCATTTCACACCCGAGAAATATTTTGCAAAATGCTCGAATTTCAGAAAATATTTCACAGAACAAAATTTTCGAATTTCGCCCATCTCTACCTACAACCTCAGCCCCACCCATGCCCTCTCAGCCTCTTACCCTGTCCACTGTTATTTGGACATCCCCTCCAGGGTGGGGCAGTGGGAAGTTTGGCCAGGTCCACAATAAAAGCACAGATCCAGGGGGCAGATGGACGTTAGTTGTGTCATGGACCAAGAGAAATGGTGGACAGGTAAACAGCCAGTGTGTCAAGGGTGAGAGTAACTGTGGTACTGCTGACTTTTTTCTCATTTATTTAATACCCTTGGAGATGCTGGACCACACTGTGGGCAGAAATGCACCCGCAGAGGCATAGGCCAATCGGCATCTCCTCCACCCTGACAGTACTCCCTACCTGCACCACTACATGTTATCACCCAGTTAGTGCATAGTGGCAGCAGCAACCTTCTTTCCTGTCAGGAGGAAGACAGTGTCTTATGGGATGCTCAGCCTTCCTCCTCCTGCTGATGAACCTCCAACTACTCATGCTCATTCCCAAAGCAGGGTCACCATAATCATGAGCAGCCACAGCACTACCACTGCACTGTCGGGTCAGCTTAGCTACTTTTTATGTATCTATTTATTTTTAAAAAATGGACAACGGTGCCGCTGCATTTCCTTAAGTAAGTAGCACCTTAGCAAACAGCAACAGGCTGAAGGATATTTGGAGGATATGATTGCTATAGCATTAGCCAGTCATTTTAAGTTTGCTTGTGCGCATGCATGTTGTGCATGTGCAAGAAACATCTTGGGACAGTATGACATTTTACAGGTGTGTGAGTTTCTGTCCAATGCAGTTGACACTTTATGGAGCTCGTCCCTCAGGCACCAATGAATCAGCAAGCTGTCTATAACAGCAGTTTGAAAGATAGGACCGCACTAGAAAGAAATCTGCCACTGCAATAAGGCACAGTTTCCTCATTGCAGCAGCACCTTCCTCTTCCCTGAAACCAGGCACAGAGACATACCTTCTCTCTGTTGGCAGCAGCTGACAAGACTCCAGCCATGCACATTAAAGTGAACAGTAATGCACATGGCCGGAGTTATGCTTCTTGTCGGCTCCTGCCACTGAGCATCTTGTTTGTTCGGTGTGCCTTTCCTGGTGAACTATTTCAGTAAATAAATAAATGAGCTGCAGTGTGGCTTTCCACATTGGTGTCTCCTGCCACCCACCACAAATTCCCCAGAAAGTCAACAACGGGGTGCCCAATCCCTGTGTCAGCATGTATACCCCCTTCCCCGTCATTAATGTGACACACTGGGACCCCACCCCCAAGTACCAAAATAATTTTTTATTTATGTTTCTGACACTGGGATGCCCACTCCCAGTGTCAGATGTCCCCCTACCTGCCCAAATATTTCAAGTGCTGACATCGGGGAGCCCAATCCCTGTAACAGCATGCCCCACCCAACACACACACACACACACACACTATTGTGGCACACTGGGAGCCCACCCCGCTGTGCCTAAATATTTTTGGTAACCTGTAAAATAAAGAAAACTATCCCCTATGTCTTTTTTCTGTGAGGAAAAGAAAATGGTTCCACATTGTCTCCCCATTCCCTCCCTCACTACTGCACCCTCACCCTCCCTCTATGGACCCACCTCCCCTTAACCCCCCTTATCCCATGCTTACCTCCGGAGGTACAGAGCAGCGATCCTTTATGGACCAGGATTCATCTGTACTCTTCAAGGCCAACTGGCAAGATGAAGATATGATGGTAAGCTGTATAATGGGAGTCAATGGGAGAGGTTCAACTTATGTTGATATCCAAGCCATTTTAAGGAATTTGGGCCATTAATTTTCAACATGGGGTTCTTGAGACCCCATCTCATGGACAATGTTACTGTCATTTGGTCACTTGGTCCCGAAAGGTGATTTCCTGGTTGCTGTGTGGAGCCACCTTTCAGAAGTGATTAATTAAATGAAAGTGCCACTGTTCATGAGGTGGGGTCCCAAAAAACCCATGATGCAAATCTGATGAAAAAATTCCAACAAATGTCTGCGTTATGACCATCCATTGCACAGTTTCTACACACGCTCATAACTTTGACAATTTTCAATATTCTCACTGCAGATATTCAACATTGCCATTTTTCATACCTCCTTATTAGCAGTACAGCTGTCATTTTTCACATGCTGTCCAAAATGTGTTTTTACACCTGTAACGCAGAGTGGTATGGTTATTGTTCCAGATCCCTTCCCCTCAAAAAGAGACATCATACTCAATATTGTAGATTTGGCTGATCAGTCAGCAAAACCTTTTATTGTCCACTTAAACATAAATATATACATTTTTACAATATTGAATTCCTCTTATTTTCTTTAGCATATTTTATTCCACTACTCTTTCTTAATTTTGTTTCTCTTTGTTTTCTCCCCCAGGCGTCGAAACCCGAGGGGTTCCAGTTCCACTCCTTACCCGGGCGTAAACCTGAGCTGGTCTTATACTTTCTTTCTTTCTGGGCAGGTCCAATTCCTGCTCCCCTTTCTCTTGTCCATTTTTCAGGGTGTCCATACCCTTTTGCCTTCTTCCAGATCTTAATTCCACCATTTTGTTTTCCCTAACCCCATACCCTTCCCCCCTTTCTCCTTATCGAATCTTTCTTTCCTACCCTCCATTAGCTTGCCTCCAGCTTGTATTGCATGGTAAACTTCCCCCTTCATTTAGGAAATCCCCTCAACGACTGGTCTATGCCCCCTACCTAGCTCAGTGGTGAATATGTGATTTCCCATCTGGGACAGGTGCACCCCATCTGTCCTGTATAACCCATGTATCCTCTCTTCTATCTCGTCATGTCTAGTGGCAGCTCCCCCTCTTTCTATCAAATACCTCCCCACTCTAGTATTCATCCTCCTCCTCACTTTTTCTATGGCTTTGTGCTGCCTGGCTTGTCTCCACACTCTATGAGGAATCATTTTGGACCACATAATTGTTATCTCTGGCCACCATGTCCTCATGACACTGACATTCCTTTGTATGCTGTAAAAGATGTCTACCCAGGGGCCATGTCCCAAATCATTCCCACCAAGATGAATAATCAGGAGGACCGGGTCCTTGTTGTTCTTTTTCATCTCTAGCAGTAGAGGAAGGAGCTGCCCCCATCGCATCCCCTGTATTCCTTTCCACAGGATCCTTATTCCTTTGTGGTCATTACCCAGTTTCTTTCCACCTCTCTTCTGTGCTGCCTCCCTTTCCACCCAATAAATGTGGGCGTGTCCCACTATCCATATGTCCTTCCTTTTCCACATATCTATAACACATAATAAGAAACAGTGAAGCAGGAAACAACATCCACTTGTATATCTTTTTTTTTTCTTTTCCCCCTCTTCTTTATCTCTTTTTTTTTTTTTTGTACCTTATACCTTCATTCTTTCCTGTAAGGAGACAAAAACCGATAGACTTAGTGTACCGTATTTCTAATATATTTCTTGTAGCAGTCTGATGCCCATTGTCTCATGGCTTTTATGTCCTCCCCTGTTTTTCCCCAGGTAGCCGCCTCCGAGGCTGCCCCGATCCGGAAGGAATGAGATGAGAACCTGTCTGGGTTTTTTCCCAGTTCTTTTATGCTCCGTTTCAATACCCTTGATAATGACTCCCTTTTACCTCATTCCTATCTTTGTGCACAAAATATAAACCCCTTTGTTTTGGCCTAACTCGGTGGAAGTCGAGCATAAGCTGGCATGGGCACACATCCGGGGTCTCTTCCAGCTCGATATTCACCCTGTACCCTTTGCCTGTCTGGTCCATTTTTGACCTTGAAATTATTAGGGTGATCCCTACCCTTTTCCATTCTATATCATCCCACTGCAAACCTTCTCCCAGGGCGGGTGTAGCTGGTCCGACTATTTCGGACACTCTGAAGGCTCCTTTGTATAAAACCATAAACAACGCTTTGAATAATATTACCTTGTATGGGGTGTAGCAAATCTCCACTGATTTTCTTAGTATCTCTTCTAGTAAGTGTTCCGTGATTGGTTCTCTCCTATCCCTCTCCTTCCCTCTGATCCTTTGCCACCCCATCATCATTCTTCTTACCAAAATACTGTTGCATGGCTCTCCCCATCCTTTCATCGAACAGACCCATCCTATGGCCACTAGATGTACTCTCATTGTGGTGCAGGCCGCTCCTTCCTCCCAGTTAACCGCTATAAATCTCCCCACTTGCTCTTCTGTGACCACTCAATTACCTCCATGTTGTGGTGAGATCTGAAAGCTTGGAAAACCCTCCATGAGCTTGCGTAGGCTTTTTGGGTGTTGTCTGCCCATGCGCTGTGAAAGAGATATGCTGCTTCCTCCAGCAATCTCCCATAGCTCCTCTGGGATCCTCTCTCCCATTGGATCTATGTTGGGAGCCAGTGCTCGAAATCTTCCCATCTGTAATCATGAGAGGCTGTCAGCGATGGAGTTGTTTATTCCTACAATGTGCCTAGCCTTGAAACTCATGCTGAGCCTCAACCCTTGTAGTACTAACTGTCGTAGGATGCAGAGTACCAAGACAGACCTTGACCCTCTGTTATTTAGCACGTCCACAACTGCCCTGTTGTCACACCAGAATGTGACCCTTTGGTTCTGTAGCCATGGTCCCCATATTTTTGTCACTGCCCATATTGGGAAGATCTCCAAGAAAGTGAGGTCCTTTGTCAAACCCTCTTTGACCCACCTCTGTGGCCAGGGTTCTGCTATCCACTTCCCTTGGAAATAGGCGCCTACTCCATGCCCCCCAGAAGCGTCCATGTAAAGTTCCAGGTCTGTATTATACAGCCATTCCTCCTGCCAAATGGCTATCTCGTTGTAATTTTCTATGAATTGCTCCCATATTTTTAAGTCTTCCTTGGTCTCTTTCCCTATACTGACCCAGTGGTATGGCTTTAAACCCCCCCGCCATGGCCCTTGCCAGATGTCATGTAAATGCAAGTCCTGGCCTGATCGCTCTACACGCAAAATTCAAATGACCCATTAATTGCTGACTGTTAATTAGAGGCACTCTTTTCTTCTCTTCCCTATCTCTGTCAACATTCTCCTTAGTTTATTGATCTTCAAAGTTGGCAAACAGAATAGGCCCTGTTCCGCATCCATCTCTATACCCAGGAATTCTAAACACCTGCTGGGGCCTTCTGTTTTTTCCCCCAGCTAATGGGACTCCTAATTCTTTACACATTTCTTGAAAGTCCTCCATGATCTTCTGCACCCCTTTTTGACCTTCCCCTATAAACAGAAAATCATCCAGGTAATGCACCACCGTGCCGTGCCCGTACCTGACATTGAATACCCATTGCAGCCATGTGCTGAATTTTTCAAAGGTGGAGCACGCCACTGAATAACCCATAGGCATGGCTTTATCAAAATAATACTCCCCTTCAATCTGGAAACCCCAAAATTCCCAGTCTTTCCTGTGAACCGGCAGCAGCCGAAATGTGGACTTGATGTCAGTCTTTGCCAGCCATGGAGTATGCCTTGCCCTGATGATCTGCACTGCATCTTCTAATGTACCGTAAGACATCCTACTATCCTCCTGCGAAATGTGATCATTGACTGACTCCTTCTCCGGATAGGATAGGTGGTGAATTACCCGATATTCCCGTGCTTGTTTTTTCGGGACTAGGCCCAGTGGTGATACTCACAGGTGCTGGAAAGGAGGGTCCTTGAAGGGACCCTCTATTCTCCCTGCCTCCTTTTCAATCCTAATCTTCAATTTTAATAGTGCCTCCTTGCCTTTTATTGATTGTAAATTTTTTGCCCATGTCCCAAACCTCCTTCCTTGGTAATATAAACTAAAACCTTTCTAGAAACCCTCTATTAACTCCCTCCCAACCCCCTTATTCGGGTACTCTTCCATCCATTGCTCCACTTTTTCAGCCCTGATCGGGGTTTTTGCTAACAGGAACTGACCTTTTTCATCTTCCCCCTTGCTGAAACCCTCTCCCACCCGTATGTTCCTTCCCTCTCCCTGTATTAACCCTTTGCATCCCTCTGTAGCCTCCACAAAAGGAACCGCTTCCTTGCCTTCCCCTGGGGCTGGCTTCACCATAAGATCTGCATCTTGCGGCTGGGTGGAATCCCCCACATCTTGAACAAGACTGCCTAAACCTGCAGTCTGGGAAGGAGCAGAATGCTCTGTTGTATTCCCAACAGCACTTCTGATATTGTGGCTCTCCCCTCCCCTCTGCCATTCGTCTTCGGCCCTCCCAGCTACCGTCATGGTCTCCCACCATAGGTCGTTATGTCTAGAATCCCATCTACAGTCTTCCTCATAATTGGCCATTCGGGTCCTCAACTTTTCGTCATACTGTAGCCAGTTAGTCCCTCCCATCATTTTATATGCATTTCTTATGATCGAAGAGTACGCTAATAAGGGAATGCCCAATTCCAGCTTTTTCTCTTGAGCTATTGCACTATAATATGTGAAACCCAAGATCCAGGCCTCCCATGATTTTCCTTTATATGTGGGCCCTTTCTGCTCCTCCCCTTTTTTGACCAGAACTACAGCAGCCACTAATTCTTTTTTGCTAAAACCCTCCTTTTCTTCATATAGCTCCGCAGTTTTCTTGTCTACCAATGTAAAGATATCAACAAATTCTCCCTTCCATATTTTTTATTTCTTTGCTAACGGCACATGGTCCCTATTCTTACCGCTTTTGCCCTGCTGCTCTGTCATTTCTTTTCCCAGTCCCCTTGTTTTCCCCTTTTTTTCTTTTTCCTCTGACTCGCCCAGTATTTCTGCAACCTCTTAACACCATATCCCCCCATACCTAACAATATCTGTTCCACCTATTCCTTCATGGTACTCTCTAATGTCAACACTGTACCTGATTTTTCATGGGGTTCTTTTGATGGTTCAGTCATTCCTGCATGTCCTGGCTCTGCTCCCTCTCGTGATCTGCTACCTGGGGACCAGTGGTTCCTGCCTGCCTCCGGCTAGTTAGCATCGGGTGTGGAAATGTTGGGCCCTGGGTGAGGCCTAACCACCTCCTTGGGGGTGGGTTCTGGATCCAGCATCAGCCCCTCTGGACTGGGTGCAGGTGATGGGTTGGGGGTTCCATGGGTTGTTGTTGGTTGCCGCACCGGAGAACTGGCCCTGGGGGTCTTTGGCACTGGTGTCCTAGCTCCCTTCCCTTTTCCTCCTGCCCCATTCTATCACTTCTTTTTGACCTTCCCATTCCATGCTGGTATCTCCCTCCATTCCGTATCTTCTACTGTATTCAGGACCTTGTGGGCCCTGTCCATGAGATCCATGATCATCTTCATCGCATCCGATTTCATTGAACTAGATCCACGGGTATTCATTCTGTCTGTTTTCCTGCTTGTAACAAAAGATAAATACATTAGTTAGTTCTCTGGGTTTTTTTCCTGTGTAAACACTTGATCTAACGCTACCTCTGTCCACCCCCTTTTTTTTGTCTTTTTTTTTTTATGTGAGCACAATGGGATTTGAACCACGGACCTCTGGTATGCCATTCCTGCACTCTAACCATTAAGCTACAGGTCCAGGTCCACTTTTTGCCCAAATCCCTTTTTTTTGTTGTTGCCCCAGATGCAGCACTTGCCTTGGTTCTAAATATTCCCTGTGCAGTTGCTCCCCTATTTGCTTTTTAGCCACCCTGGGTTGCCATGAGGGCTATCCCCCCTGCCTTTTTATATATATTTTTTTTTAACTGCCGCAAGTGTAATCTCCTGTGTCCTTATCCCTCACCCTGCCCCCGGGTGTTCCGATTCGTAATGATGTCCCAAAAGCCATTTTTTTTAATATTTTATATATATTATATATATATTTTTTTTTTGCTGTTGCCTGTCCCTTTTCACTTGTACGCCCTTGTTGTAACGGCAGCCTTGCCATTCCACTCCTTTCTGGTGATGCCCAGCCATGTGGCCCTTTGTTCAGGCCTGCTATCGTGCTGCCAAACAATTCTCTCGCATCCTTTGCTCGCCTCCTGGCTCCACGTCTCGCACCTGTGTGTCAGGGCCCTTGTTGGGCTCTCTGAAACTGCCTGCTGCCCACAAAAGGCTTCCTGCTCTAGGTAGTGTCATCCCCAAATGTAAAAATCCCTCGTTGTATGGAGAACCTCAATAATACCAGTCACTAGCCCATCACTGTGAGTACAACTGACTACAGGCAGCAGGTTGTGAAATGAATTTATATAAAAAAGCACCTCATACTAATGAGGATTAGCAGTGTCACAGTGTCATAGTCCACAGTTTGGAATCCCCGGATTGCTGGGAAATCATGCCCCCCGCTTTTCAAGCAAAGACCATCCCTTAGCGCAGCTCCCAATTTCTAAGGTGCTAGCCCTCTCAGTGCGCTTCCAAAGCTCCCTTCCTGGTTTTCTAGGCCCACACCTTCCTCCTGGGCCCTGCTGGTTCTCTGCTTTGACTCTCTGCCCCAGCAATCCCCCTCTTGTTTTTTTTTTTAAATACCTGCCTCCGTGGCATAATCACTCTCTGATCCCCCTTGCCCCTCCTTGAATACTAGGACCTTCTTTGTCCTCCTTTTCAGCTGTCTGGAGCCTCTCTTCTCAGCTTTCTCCAGCCCTTTGTCACACTGGGCCCAAAGGCCCACCACATGGCTCTCTGCGAACGCTACTGGCCTCTCTCCTCTATCACACCCTCCTTTCTGCTTGAGCATCTGCTCTGCGTCCTTCTCATCGCGGCCACCCTTTGCTTCTCATCTTCTCTGTGGACTCCTTACCTCCCTTCTTCATAACCGAACCTTCCCATTACCGCATAAACAGCTGTTTTTCTTCTGGCTGCCCTTCCATTCCGCCACACGGCTCCTCCGTTTTCCAATTCCTTTCCCACCTACCATGCTTTCCCATCCATTGCCCCCAGCTATCCGCTGCTCATTTCCCCCCAGCTGCCCGCTCTGTCTTTTCTACTGAAACTTACTAACATTGCTTCCAGCTTCACTTTGTATGCAAACCAACATTCTTTAGATATTTTACTGCTCCCATTGACTTGCATGAACCCACATTTTTTTAAAACCATTCTAAACAAAACATACCCAAATCTTGCAAACACAATTTCTTTGGATGAAAACAATGTTCTTAAAAGACTTTATCATGAAACCTTATTTTTTTTTTATTCTAAACAAAACAAACGACACAATGTTACTATTTTTTTAATTTTTTTTTTAAACCAAGCCTCATTTTCTATTTCTTTCTTAGCTCCAACCCTGATATCTGCCTCAGCAGTCCTTCTAGTGAATTAATGTCCCAAATATGCTTTTTTTTACCTTTTCCTGAGGAATTCACTGACCAATGTGCAAGGTTCTTTCTCTTGCATTACTTACCTAAGAACCTTAGCAGAAAGTGGCACAGCACCTCTGTGCTGCCCCTCTTATACCCCCTGTTGCTCCTCCCCCACTGACCATTCTCTGCTTCTCATTGGACCTTATCCCCCGCCCCTTCTGATGCTGTGATGACATCATGGGAGACCTCCCTCTTTGTGACCTCACTTTCTCCCCTTCCTTCCCCCTCCTCCCCCCCTTTCTCACTTCCCTTTCCTGTCCCTGTTGCCATGCCCAGTCTCTTCCCAGGGTCCGGTGGCCTGGAACAATAGGATTTGCCCTTAATGGCAACCCATTTTGTGGGAAATCAATTTCAGGACAGATTAACAAAATCACAGTGGCATTGTTCATGATGGGAGGTCCTAAAATGCCCATGTTGGAAATTTGGTGAAAAAATTCCCCAAAAAAATTGTGTTACAGGCGTGCATTCTGCAGTTTCTACACATGCATATAACTTCATCAATTTTTTCATGCTTTTACTCCAGATTTTCAACATTGTCATTGTTTCACACCTCCTCATGAACAGTAGAGCTGTCATGTTTCACATCCTGCCCAAAATGTGTTTTCTCACCTATGGTGCCCAATGGGTGCAGTCACTGTGCAAAATCACCTTTCAAGATTAAGTGACAAAATGATAGTGCAACTGTTCATGAGGTGGGGTCCCAGAAAGCCAAAGTTGAAAATTTGGAGTGAAAATGCCAACAAAAACTGAGGAATTAGGGTTTCCAACTGTAACACCCCACCACCTAGAGACTGACAGGCATTGGGGGTGTGACTTGGGGTCATCGGCTGTAATGCTCCTGCCATTCCACCCCCACTCCCCTGCAGCCAGTGACAGGCATTGATGTGTGCTTTGGTGTCCTCAGCCCTAATGTTCACCCCATTCTCCTCTACTGCACCCATCTCAGTTTATTTCCTTATAGAGTGAGGTGAGCATAAGGGCTGAAGACCTCTAGGCACACCACAACACCTGTCAGTGTCTACTGAGTGGAGTGAGGTAGAATGGCATTAGTGTTATGGCTGACAACCCAAAGGTACACCCCCAAATGCCTGTCAGTCTCTGCAGAGTGGGGGTGGGTGTTGGCATCAGTTTAATAATTCACTGCCATTCCTATTATGCATCTCTTTAACTCCTGCACTACCAATTCCAATACCAGTAAGCAAAAATGTGGCTTTGACTAATGCTTGTCTATTGTGGTGCTTACAAGTCTAACCACTGGTGCCTCCAAATCTTACCAATGAGTGCATATTACAACTCATGGAATCATTTACCTTTTCCTGGGCATTAAACCAGGAAGCTGCAAAGCTTGTACCCAAATTACAGAATGGCAGTTTTAACCCAAAACACCATTAGTTGTTGAAATTACATGGAGGCAGCATTGTCACTTTGGAAGTGGGTGAGATCTATTGTTAATACAGCTTTGAGCCTTCCAGTATCGCCTAATGGAAGATTCACACATTTGAAAATTGCTTGCACTATAATATTTTGTCAAATGAGGTAAAGAATTGTGGAATTTCAACACTGAGTTGCAAAATGAATGTGCCCAGATTGTGTTTTACTGTTCATATGGTATATATTATTCCACAGTTCAACCACAAATTTCATGGTATGGACAAAAAATTCCATAGAACACTTTCAGAAGATTAGGAATTCATCAAAGTTTAAATTTCCAAAAATGAAACAAAAATGTCAAATCAACATTTAACATTTCTGCCCAGCACTATTTGTGATATTAAATGTATCTTTTATGAACTATTATTGTTATTTGTATTGTGAATGTCATTTATGATTGTTTAATATCTGAGGCGGAACTGTATGATGGATGTATTTGTTTGCTTTGTGGAGGTGTTCTGAGCTTTGGAGTGGTGTCTTTTATAAATAAATATAAATGAATTATATTTATAATAATAAAATGGGTACCGAAATAGTAAATGCAAAACTTTTATTAGTTAAAAGTACTGTAGTCATGCGAGTATTGATTAATGCCTAGTAAATGCACAGACCCACTGCTGAGCTAGATTTCTTTAATTACAGCTGAACAGAGTAAAAGTTGAAATCACTCCCTGTTTTGCTCAGAATTTTAAAATAGTGCCATATTTAAAAATCAAAGATCAAAGTTTTTTTATTGATCAGTTAAAACCATTTCAATATTAAGTCAAAATATACAGAGAGAAATTCATACAAATAAAATAAATAACAATACAAAATATGAGAACATTTCTAGTTTCTCCACGATGTTTCAGCCGACGGGTTAAAAGACTACAAACAAGTTATGATCTTAGTCAATGCATAGTATCTTGTTAAATCTTTTAGATATTTATCTTATATCTCTATCACAAACTTTATAACCAAATATCAGCACAAACATTTTCCTGTTACACACAGTGTTCTTATTTACATAAGGTTTTACTAATATAATAGATACGTTCATAGATGTACTGTTTTCAAAAAAGAGGCAACTTTCTTCATAATATACCGGTTATTTGTATTTAGCAGGTATGTTAACATATCTTCTGGTGGGAGGATGAGACTAGCCAAGACACCACCCAGATAATTTTTCTGTTGTCTTGTGTATAGAGGACAAACTAATATAATATGTTTTGCATCATCCTCCATACGTCTACTATATGTACAATAAGGAGAGTTTATATTTTCCCTCTTCCGTTTATAGTGCATATAATTCACTTTATAAGTCTCAAATCTAAATTGAGTTATTACTCTTCTTTTTGAGGGATCTGATAGTTTTAGCAAATATGGTTCCATCCCATGTTCATGTTTAATGTGTTTATACCATCTAAATAATTTTAGATTATTTAATTTCTCCTTCAAATCTGATCTCTCTATATCTCAGAGACTATTTTTAATCAGATTAGTAATTTCATCCCATGGGTATAAATAAATATCCAATAGAATGTGACCCAGGCCATTAGGAAATAAGAGATTTTTAATTATTTTAATCGATATTGCCTCAAAACCCAGGGAGGAGTAAGCAACCTCTTCTTCCATACATTGTCTTGGCAATCTGTTTTCTTCCAAACAAAGTGTTTTAATGACAGCTATTATTTGTCTTTCTGCTACTAATTTAGAAATTGAAAATTGTCCTGTATCAAGTTTAAGGTTTACCTCTGGGACTGACTGCAGGGTCATTAGAACATATCTTATTAATTTGTTCATAATCACCTGTAGCTTTTTCAATCTTGAAAAGCCCCAGACTTCTGCTGCGTAGAGTAGACTTGACTTTATCTTAGCATCAAGTACCCTCTTTACACCTTTTGCAGAAGTTTAGCCCATTTTAGCATTAAAAATGTTAAATGCATTAAATGCTGTATTCATTTTACAGCATATCATATTTACATGATTGGTCCATTTCAGGTTTTCTGAAAATCTAACACCCAATTAGTCATAAAATATTACCTGCTCCACCTTCTCTGTGTTAATCCATACTGTATATTTCTTTTTAATCTGGTTTCCTAACACATAGGCCCAGATATTCAAAAGGGTTGCGCCAGCGCAAGTTCGAAAATGAGCCATTCTGCGATATTCAGTGGGAGGCAGATGCGCCCCCACAAATCACACTGCGCAAGAATGCAATGATAATGAATGCATGTGCAACTGAAGGGGGAGGAGCCATACATAAATGGCGCAGTGCAATATTCAACAACATACGCCATGTGCAATAGGGGAGCAAGCGGAAGTTGCCTGATAACGTAAATGAGCCAAAATAAAAAGGAACAACAGAGAGGCACAAGAATGCTACAGAGAAGGCACATGTTGCTGAACCATAGCCAGACACACAGGCAACACACACACACAGGGCAGGACAGAGACAAAGCACCTGGAACCCACAGGCACAGGGAAAGTGTGGGGAGACACAGCCACAGTACAGTGCAGAAGGGGGAAGTGCCACACAGCACTGAGGTCACCACAGGAAGGTGTTCCCAGTGCAGGGGAAGCAGCAGCCAGGACAGCGGGGGGAACACAGAAACAGCTGGGGGGAACACAAGCCAGGGACATGGCCAGTGCCACCATCCAGATGGAAGCAGTTATGAGGGGGGTGAGAAGGCAGGCAGCAGGGGGGTGCGGCCATGGAAGGGCCTGTCAGTGGTATGCCCCAAACAGGCAGTACCAAGCCCGCACCAACTTCGAGCTGTACACCAATACCGAGATCGTGGGCCGGTACTGCCTGAACCGGGAAATTCTGAGAAGGCTCTGTGAGCTGTGCAGTGATGTAATGCAGGCACCCACACGAAGGAGCCATGTTCTGCCAGTGGAGACAAAAGTGACAGCTTGCATGTGCCTGCTCGCCACAGGTACCTTCCAGAGACCAAAAGGGAACATGACAGGCATAACCTAGTTGGCTGTGTCATGCCACCTCACCCAATTCCTCAGCGCACTGCTGCCACATGCTGTGGAGTACATCCATTTCCCCAGCACACTGGCAGAGCACACAGCAAACATACAGGATTTACACAGGGTAGCACATATGCCTGGCGTGCTAGGGGCAATAGACTCCACCCATGTGGCCATCCGAACACCACCTGGCCCTGAAGGGGCTGCATATATTAATCGGAAGGGGTATGCAAGCATCAACTGCCAGGTGGTGTGCGATGCCAGGGGGCGCATAATCAATGTCTGTGCCATGCACCCTGGGGGAGCACATGATGCCTTCATCTGGCACCAGCCAGCACTGTGCCACAGATTTGAGAGTGGGGACATCCCCACTGGTCACTTAGTGGGTGAGTATGCAAACCACGCAGAAAGACATAGAGCTTGGCAGGGGCATAGTCAGAGGTGACATGGGTATTGGCCTAGATGGCCCAAGGTAGGGTGTTGCTGATCACCAAACTAACCTTCACCCTCTACACACAGGTGACAATGGATACCCACTCCGTCCCTGGCTGCTCACACAATACCGGCGGCCCGTGACCCCATTGTAGCAACACTACAATGAGGCACATGCCACCACATGCAGTGTCATTGAGCGGGTGTTCGGGATGCTGAAGGCACGTTTCCATTTCCTGGACACATTTGGCAGTGCCCTACAGTACAGCCCCTCAAAGGCCTGTGTGCTATTCCTGGTCTGTTGCATCCTGCACAACATGGTCAACTGTGGGATAGCCGTACAGGTCGAAGAGGGGGACAGCGATGGGGATGATGAGGACACTGGTGAAGATGGTGATGGGCGGCCCCCCCTTGGGCGATGGGACCCCCTACTGATCCGGCTGGCACAGCTGCACCAGGACACCATCACAGAGGAGCACTTCAGCCAACCCAGGTAAGTCATGGGGCCATGTGCAACCACCAGTGGCAAAGGCACAACCCACAAACTCTCATGGACAAACACCGGGGTGCATGTTGTCAAGGGAAGTGGCCGAGCATGGAACCGCACACCTCCAGGGATGGGCAAGGTCTAACATGGCATGTGGTCACACACACACACACACACACACACACACACACCTCACAAGACATGCACGAAGGGTAGGAGGCACGCTGACCCCAACTGCCACTTCTAGCCACACACACATCCACAGAACACCACGCCCACTGCCTGTCATTGTGCGTGTGTCAGACACTGGGTACCATTGCACAATGGCATACAGTGCAACTCAGGCATCATCATGCACACTCCACAGCAGACAGCAGCTGGGAGGGTGTGCAGATGGAATGTGTGTGTGCATGCAGGGCCAGGTAGCCCACCCGTGCATTGCACGCTGAACAACACAGTGCACACAGGGCAGCATCAGACAGTAACCGTGTTGGGAGACAGGTCAGTCATGTGCCACAGTGCCACAGCCACCACAGATGCATGGGCAGCCTTGCCAAGACCTGCCAGCAGTGACAGGCTGACCAATGGCCTCATGGGGTGGCACCGATGGTCCCCAAGGGGTTCCACTGTGTGAACGGGACCGTGCTCGCGCAGGGGTCTGCAGCGCACTGAACATGCCTTTGCCAGGCGTGCTCAGGATGCCCACAGCTGACCCCGGTGTCGACAAGAAGGGTGTCACACGACACCGGGAATGGGGGTGGACATTGCATTGCACGGTGTCTGCAACACATGGGCAAATAACTGTGTGCCCATTGTGGCCATGACAGCTGTGATTGCCTGTGTCTGCCTGTCAATGGCAACGGTCACATCCTCCTGCAACCAGTCCATCCCTGCCAGGAGCAGAGCGGTTTCCCTGTTGTACCATTCCTCTGCCTGGCGCAGAGCCGCACTGAGTGCATTCACTGCCGTCACAAGCCACATCTGCTGATTGACTGATGTTTGGAGTATGCAGGTGTGCTCATCTAAGAGGTCATCTGCCTGATTGGCATGCTGTCCCTCATGATGTTCGTGGCCCTGATGGTCAGCACCCCTTGAGGGTGGGCACTGCACACCAGGGCCCGGCCTGGGCATGTCCACAAGCGATGCACTGATGCCGCCCCTGACACTGTACCCCCATGGCCACTGGCTGACTGCTGATACTGCCCCTCCAGCTGCTGCTCTCCAGGGCTCAATGGTGCCACTGCAGTGGCTGCAACAGCCCCACCATCCTGGATACACACCAGTGCTGCCCCACTGGTGCAGACAGACACAGACTGGGACTGTGATGTCATGCAGGCCTCCATGGTGGCAACCACCCACAGCCATGCCCGTGATGTCACCTGCTGTGTGGCCATCCTGTGGCCCACATGTCTCACTGCCCATGACGTTAGCTCCATCATCATCGGTGATGGATCCGGCACCAGCCTGAGTTTCAGCTTGCTGGCATCCATGGATGCTGGCACGCTGGGACACGGGCAGGGCCTCCTCTGCATCTGCTCCACCAACATCAGTCCAGATGTCCAAGCAGGCCCACTGTTGCCCTGACTCCCGTATGCCTGTGGAGGTGGACGGGTCCTCCTACATCTCCATGCTACCACCCTCAGTGGAGAAGCCCACCACCGCTGACCCATGTAGATGCTCAGGAGCTGTAAGGGAAAAACAGTTGCATTAATGTATGTGACCTACCTACCCTGCCCCCCCCATTGACAGACCAGGACCAACCATGCAATGATGGGCTACCACCTATCTGGAATCCACCACCCAGAACACCCTCGATGGCACAACGCTGCATGCTTCCAGCAACCCGCTCTTCTTGTGGGGTCAGGCGTTGCATCTCCAGCTGTCCCCCACCAGTCACAGACTGTGCTGCCCTGATGGCAGCCATCTTCTCCTTAATTCTCTGCCTGTCCATGCCCAACTTCATTTTGCACTCCTGCATGGACCACTGGTGGCTGCCATGCAGGTTGACAGCATGCGCCACCTCTTCCCATGCAGCAGCATGGACCTGTGGTGTTCCCTGGCATCCGCTGAGCAGCAGCTCCTGGTCGAGGTAGGCCTCAAACAGAGCATCTGTTTCTGCCTTGGTGAAGTTCGGCCTCCACTTCCTCCCACTTCTCTGTTCCTCTTCCTCCACCTCATGATCAGTCATTATTCCTCCTGTGAGAATGACAGGTGTTACCTGTGACTGTGCAGTCCCGTGCATGTCCCAAACACCACGGTCCACACTCCCAAACAGCATGCAACTCACCACAATAGACTGCAGTAACCGACTATGGCCAGTGCAGCCCAATGTCGCAGTTTTATAGCGCAAAGTATGCAAATGAGGCAAGGCACATTTTTAAGTGAATGCAAATGCAGTGACTGCTCCATTGAATGGCTGATTAGCTGATTTGCATATATGAATATCACGCTGTTGCGCTTTCCGCAATTGTGTTAAACGTGCTGAGCCAAGGGTGCAGTTCTGTGACATGCACAGCACACACCTAACTGCACATGCCGGGGTGATGACACAGGCACCTGCCGTGCTGCTGATGTGCTGTGTGTGGGAGACAATGCAGGGCATGGCCACTATTGTGCCAGTGGTGATACTGCGCTGTTCACATATATGGTGCTGTGGCACTGGGGCCACAGTGCTGTAGGCTGCTACAGGAGGTGTCACACAGGCACCCAATCGCGCTACATGCATTGGGTTCCAATCGCACTGTGGCTGTCTGTGCGCTAGAGACCCTTGACCCTGTGCCCAACCTTTGCTCCTCAGGCGCCATGTTCGGTGACAACATGATAGGGAATGGCAGCACTGTACTGCGCAGCATCTGTACATGGCAGGACCATGCTGCCGAGCACCATTTTGAATCCAACACTTTGCTGAGATGGTGCAGAGAAGGGCAGTGATGTGGAGCCAGGTGGAGCTTGCAAACCTGGTGGCCATTGTAGAGCCCCATGCTGGGGCTCTATATGGTGATGCACCCCAGACAGGGCCAGGAGTGCAGTTTGGCAGGAGGTGGCTGATGCTCTGGAGGAGGCAACTGGTATGGGGTGCACGGCGGAGCAGTGTCGCCACAGTTACGGTGACCTCAGGCACAGGGACCTGGGCCTGCTTGCTCACCTGTGGGCATGTGCCAGGAGGGGCACAGTGCCACGGCCAGGTAGGTGCCCCATCCATACACTGTTATCGTCCAAACGGGTATCACGGTTGCATGTGTCCGGCACATTGGGAAGGGCGTCCAGTGTTGGCAGTGGTGGTGGTATCGGGGTGTCGGGTGGATGGGTATGGCCGTGTGGGATTGCACCCACATGGGGTTGGGGGGACTTTGCAGCCGGATTGTACTGATGTTCCTCTCTCCATGTTTGCACCTTGGGCCCAGAAGAGTGCAGGCAGGCAAGGGAGCGGAGGTGCCACCTGGAGAACCAGTAGGACGGGAAGGGTGAAGGTCCGCAGCAGCGCAGGGACCAGCGTGATGATGGTGAGTGCCTTACATCCATGATTACTATTGCATGCTGTATAACTGGATGGGCAGCGGGGCATGGCCACCATCCATTGACACCACTGCCATGCATGCAACTTGTTACAGTCAGCACTGTCCAGTGGCACTGCATATCTGGGAGTGCATCAATGGTGGTCCATGCATGCACCGGGCACATGGCTGTGCCACTGCATTCACACTGCATAGCCAAGTCACTGTATGGCTACGGTGGTGGTGTGCAGGACATGGGTGGTGGGTGTGTGCAGTGGTCCACATGGCTGTGGCTGCCTGGGTAGGCAGGTCTTGTGGACATGGTCACTGTGGGTGGTTGCACACCCTCACAGGGGTGTGGCACATGGCTGTATGCCATGCACAATGGGTGGGCTGCAGGGGGCTGGACAGTCTCACTTATTGACTCTGCTCCCTCATCCTAGGTGGATGGCTACTCCAGGCACTGGAGTGTGGACTGCAGGAGCTGCTCCAGCTGGTGAGGGTGACCCTGGAGCTCCTGGAAAGAATGGACTGCCACAGGGTGAGGAGGTGGAGACGACATCGGCACCATGTGGAGGAAGACTGGGGCAGACGCTGATCAATCCATGCCCCTAATTACCCCCCAGACCCACCCTCACACCCCTTCTTCCCTCTCCCATATGTTCACCCCTGCCCCTTACCCTCCCCCACATGGTATGTGGCCCTTCCCCCCATTGTACATAGTTGTATATAGTTTTTGTATTTCCTGTTTTAAATACATTTGTTTTGTTATGACAACTGTGGTGGTCTCTGATTTGCAGCAGGCTACAGGTGCTCAGCTGCAGTGGTGTGCATGGCGTCAGGGGTGGTGCATGCATGGGCGTGTGTGTGTGTGTGTGTGTGTGTGTGTGTGTGTGCAGAATGGAACTGCCAATGGTGTGGGCAGGTGGTTCTGTCACTGTCTGTGGTTTGTGTGGTGTTCTCTGTGCACTGGATGCCTGTGTGCACTGGTCCATGGTGCATGCACTGTGTGCATGGCACCCCTGTCAGACCATCCATGGCCTGTGCAGCTGACACCCTTGCATGTCTATGATATGCACGGTCTGCTGGCATGTCAGTGGTGGCTGTACATGCTGGATAACAACTGTACCTGGCACAATGCCAGGTTGCCTTCCATCACCAGTATGGTGCACGTCTGCCTCCAGTGGCACTGTGGCCTCCGCTGTTGTTTTTCCCCCTCCATGCTGTTGCTTATGTCTGTTGCAGGGGATGTGCTCCAGTGTCTGTCACTTGTGCTCCGGCAGCATGCTGGTGGCATACAGCTTCATGGTGCCTGCGCAGAGTGGCCGGCACACCTGTGTAATGTAGGGGTGCTGGCCATGTGTACACATCAGCCGTGTCCACATGCCAGTGGCTTGGTTGACCCACTACTGTGTCCTTGTGTTGGTGTGCCCTTGGGTATGGGTGGGTGTTTGTCCATGCACTGTGTTGCGTCCTGTGTGGTGCATGCTTCCATGCAACACTGTGCATGTCTGTGCTGGCTGTTGTGGCCAGTGCTGGGATGGGATGTGTCCTTAGGAGGGTGTGCAGGGTGCTGTACCACTGGTGGTGGGATCCAGGGCATGCTCTGTCACATGTGGGGTACCTTGTGTGGCAACGCATGGTCGGTCTCTCAGCTGTACCTCAGGGGGGACGTGCAGGGTGGCACTGTGTATGTTGTTGTTGCATTGCTGTCTGCTGCCACCCACAGCAGGGTGCACATGGTGGGGCTGCCTTGCATGGCTCCATGGTGCACAGGGTTGCATTGTCACAGTGGGGGTGTTGGCATGCATAGGGTGTCCTGCACTGTTGGGTGCTACTCCTGGGAAGGTGGGAAGGGTGTATGGTGATCATGGTGCAGGGTGTGCTCTGCATTGGTGGGATGGTGTGGCACAGGGTGGTCAGCCCTCCGTGCCAGTCACAGCTTGCCAGGGGGTGTGCTGGGGCACCATGGCCTGGCTGTGGGTTGGTTGCTGGTATCCATGGGCTGGTGGTTATTCCAGTTCTCCCCCGGTTGTGCAGTGCATGGGGTGTGGGGGATGATGTCTGTTCTGCTGTGTGCTCCTCTTCCCATCTGTGGCATGGGTGGTGGGCCACTGTATCCCTGGTTTTGCTGTTGCATTGCTGCCCTGCTCCATGGGGCATCTCTAGTTGCGCTATGACACATCTGGACTGCTCCACTGAGCATCCCTTGTTGCACTACGGCACATCAGATATGCGCAACTTCACATCCCTACTTGCACTATGGCACAGGTGGTGCAATATTCAGTTGTCTGCTGTAGGCGCATCTTGGCCTGCCCAGTTTATGAATATCGCACTTCCTGTGCATGGGCGCTGTGGACTTGCACTTGCTCCTGCTGTTGCACACTTTTTGGGCACAGTTTGAATATCTGGGCCTAAGAGTTTTGTTTTTGTCATGTTAATTTTTAGTTTATTTTCTTTACACAGTTCATTTAAACAATTAAGTTTTCTTTGTATTTGAAGAGATGAAGTTGATATCAACACCAGGTCATCAGCATAAGCCAAACAATCTACCTGGATATTACCTATCCTGGGAGCATGAAAATCAGGGTGTTGGAGCCTTATGAGTATGTCATTAATGTAAATATTAAATAAAGTTGGAGCAAGAAAGCAACCCTTTCGTACCCCTATATTAGTACATAAAAGTCATATTGTATTTCCTAGGTGAATGTATTGTACCTTAGCCCAAGTGTGGTTATGTAGTCTTATAAGAACATTCAGTAAGTCCGGGCATATATTCAGTTTATACAGTTTCTCCCAAAAAATGCATCTGCTAATGCTATTGAATGCAGATGGGAAACCTATAAAGCAGAAATAAAGTTTTGCCTTTTTAATTTGGACATATTTCCAAGCTGAGTGTTGTAGTACATAGTGTTGTGTAGTGGATCTTGATTTCCTAAAGCCATTTTGAGTTTCATCAAGGATAGAATTCTTTTCCACCCAGTCAGCCTATCAAAAATAATTCTTGTAAATATTTTTTGCGATATATCGATAAGGCTTTTTGGCCTATACATTTTGGGGTTATTTGGGTTTTCTTTCTTATATGTAGGGTAAATAATGGATTCCTGCCAGCTTTGCAGAACATCATGTCCCTGTATTATATAATTAAATACCTTATATAATATTGGGTTCCACCAGTCAATAAAATACTTATATATAATTCCAATGATCTTATCAGGTCCTTGGGCTTTATTCACCTTCAGTTTTAGTATGGACCTTGTTATCTCTTCTTGGGTTATATAAAGAGAGGTAAGATAACCCAAACTGTCATATTTGTGTATAGTATCTTGAGCCAAATAATTCTCTTCAGTAGAAAAATAACATTCTGAAAGGAAAACTTTCCATGTATCTGGGAGAATGTGTGCTTCAACCTTTGTGGAATATCTGTTATAGCCCTGACTCACCAATCTCCAGAATTTCTTAGTATCTTTATTTATTGTGACATCCCTCAGTTTTTCTCAGAACTTTATAGTACATTGTAATTTTTCCTGTTCTATTTTTTTCCTATATTTCTTTCTTTCTTCATTAATATTAATAAACATATTCCTGTTCTCAACCAAATTATGAGCCTTATATTTTTTTATGTTCCCTCAAAACTTTTGTTAAATCTTTTTTGGCTTTCCTACATCTAGTGTTAAACCAACTTTTACTTGTTGTTGCTTTAATTTCTATTTTGTTTGTTATGCAGTATGGTTTAATTAGTATGTTAATATACTGCCATTTGTCTGAAAGAGTATTATAATCAGTTTCAGATATTATAAGGGATCTTAGTTCCATTGCCAATGTTCCATATAAAAAGTTATTAAAAAGATCAATGTTGCTGGGGTCCACTGTATCCTTTTTTGATTTATTATTTCAAACTCTTCCCTGCTGATTTGGTCAGGTTTCATTTTTATCATTTGATCCATTTGTAATATTAAGCTCACTGGATTGCGAGCAGTCTCCACTCTATCTATAACCACAAGGTCATGTATAAGTTTGATAGCTTCGATATTTCCCCATATCAAATCAATTGTGGATACACCCTGTGGGCTACTATAACTTGTTTCTCCTAAACTGTCTCCTGGGGTTTGTCCATTTAGTAAGAAAAAAATATTGCCTGTTAACTGAGAGGCCAGTGACCTTCCTCTTCTGTTTATCTTTAAATGTTTTGCAGCTGTTTTATTACTGATTCTAGGATTAAGCTCTGGTAATATAATATTGAAATCAGTAGTATTCATATCAGGTGATATCCTTGAATTAAAATCACCTAAAAAAAGGATAGGCACATTAAGATCTTTGTCCATAATAGATCTTAAAAAGAGGTTAAGTTGAGATATAAGTTTATCGGATTGTTTATTAGATGGCTGTAAAGATACATTAGGTATAGTTATTTTGCTTCAAATTCTAACTTCTTCTATTTGAAATGCAAGGATATTGTCATAGCTATTATATTCTTTAATAATTATATAGTTTAAATCTGTTTTATAAAAAATAGAAAGACCTCCCATTTTCCTTCCAAACATTTTTAATCTAAAGGCCGATTTGGATAGATTTATACATCCAGGCAATCTGGGAGTTTCCTCAAATGTAAACCAGGTTTTCAGGAGGCACAAAATATCACAGGTCCCCAGGAGCTGAGTTACTGCTGGGTCCACAATCTTTAAATGAATCCCCTCTATATTCCAGGACAGTAATTTTAGTTTCTTGTCTTCAGGTAGGGGAGGATCTCCTCTATTGCTACTATGCTTTAGTCACTGATCATTACCAAGAGTCTCATACCTGTTTGTAGAGGCAATATTCTCTCCTCTCCTCTCTTTAAGGCTAAATGGTCTCTTTCTGTAAATTTACTTAAGCTGACTGTATCTAAAGTATTTTCTAGTTTTGATGCCTTCCATTCCTCCGCTGCCAAAACATATATCCCAATCTCATGCAGTACTTGTGCTTGATTCATTATATTCTGCACTGTCCTATAATTTTTGAAAGTAATATCTATCTGTGAAGTATTGTCTAAATGTTTATATATTTTAATGTACTCTATAGATTTCTGTGAAATAATCGTGTGTGTTATTCTAGTGAAAAATGCTATTATTTCTCTTTTGATATATCCTAGAGTGTCTTGTTGTTTGGTCTCTCAATCAAATACCGTTATAGTTTTATTATTCCATCCTTCACTTTCCCCAATTTCATTTTTTGGTAACTTGTAGTTAAAATCCACATGATCTTTTCAATTAAAGTTAACTTTCCTCCCTGAGATTCTATGTTGTTATTATCCTTTATATCATCTTTAAATCCTTCCTCAGTATTTCTCTCCATCTCTAAGTCATTTTGAGTGGGTACAATCTGGACTGGCAACAGAACAATGCCCATAAGATTTAAAATCATTTGCTGACTCCAGATGGTATCCACCATAGATCCCAGTTTAGTATATAGTAGTACACAGTCCTTATGTGCTGTGTTTGGAGGTCTAAGGATATCTATTTTATCATCCACATCTCTCACATGAAGGGTATGTAGTTCTATATCCCTTAATGTTTCACCTGTTTCTTCATGTATTTTATTTATCCCATAGATTTCCATGAGATATTCCATTTCTGTAACATCAAAATCAAAGAACATGTTTGAATTGGAGGAGCCACATTTGTTTTTCAACTTCCCATTCCTGGCTTTCTTAATATGCAACTTACCACTGGGTGGTATCCAACTAGTCTCTACCTTCCTTCCAACTAGCTTCAAGCTTCCCCCATCGTTATATGATACTTCATTATCTAATTAGGTAATAAATATGATCTCTCATTTTCCTTATGCCTCCTAATTTCTCTTTCTTCCACTGTTACAAACTCCTTCTCTTCAACATTCTCTGGGCAGTGTTTTACTATAATGCCCCTAGGCAATTTCTCTTTATTATTCCTTCATTTACCTGTATTTCATTTTCTGAGTGAAGAATGATCTCTAATATATCCTAGAGTCTTCTGTTTACCCTTCTTTTTATCCTTAATTCCCATAGAGCTTTGTAATTTACACATGCAAGGTTGATTTCTATCAAAAGGGGAGGTAGATTTACTTGAATGGCTTTGTTCTCTCCAGCTACCCTGTCTCTGGTTTCCCTGTGATCACTATTAGAATAGTAAGACTGATCCATTTGATTCGAATCTTTCTGATTTAGTTTATCCAATATAATCCTATAAAAGGAATTGATGTTATCCATCTCATCCTTAATGGCAGTGATATTTTCCAAAATTACACAATGGCAAAATAAGGGTTCTTTAATTTTTTTAAAAGCTGTTTAGACAGGGAGATGGAAGAACCAAATTCACTATAACCTGTAAAATGTTCTTGGTCATAGTTAATGTCATTTTTAGCAGTTGTGTTTTCCCTATTCTCCCTACAAGTGCTATAATTTCCATAAGTTTTCTCTAAGTTCTTTAAACCTTCAATAACTTTATTTAAATTTTGTGTGGTACATTTCATTTCTCCCCCTTTAAAAGCCATATTGAAATTTTCTCTATCTTTCTGGTTCATTAAATCTGGTGACTTTATACCTTCTTTATTGTGAAAATTTTCATCTGATAGTATTTCTATTGATTTTTTTTTTCTGGGGAAAAATAACAATCATCTCTACAATCACTGCTATACTGATCATATGTTTCTAAACTAATCTCCTGCAGATGTCTCTGGGAGGAATGATCAGTGGGTAAATAAGACTCAGAGAATTCATAGGAGATCCCTTCATGTAAATCTGTAAAAGTTGCTTCTATAGAAAATTCTACAGATGGGTTATTTACTATGTTTTGACTTTCTTTACTATGTCTGCTAGAGGATATGCTCTGTATACTAGGTATACTATCTGTGTTCTAGCTGTCCCGATTAAGGTTCCTCTCCTTCTCATTTCTTCCATTACTCACAAGAGCTAATTGGCTTGGAATACTAGTCAATGTACAGTTGTCACTAGGCTTTATAAATTGGCTAGTATCTCTCTGCCATAGTTCTGTGAGTTAAAGTTGAAGAGGCTCTCTCAGCTTCAATTTTCCCTCAGTTATTCCCATTCTTTCTTTATCCTCCTTACTTGTATTTAATTTTTTTCTGGTGAATTGTTTTATTATTTCTATCCATTTTAATTGTGTTGTCTTTGTTTAAAATTAACTTCCCACTCCTTGTTTGCACCATTTAAAGTCAATATTCACTGGTGCTTATCTATTAAGTGAGAAGGTAATTCTATTTTCAGTGAGTATTCTTACAATGTATTTAGACATGAATAGCAAATCAGCAAGTTAACATCAGCAGAACATCAGCAGGGGACAATTAAATGTAATACCCCTATGCTCATTAACACTAGCCACTTATTGCTTACTTACTGAGTAAGGCTAACTGGAACTTTCAATAATTACAAATTACCTTCTCAGTATATTAGAGACAGATAATAAAGATAACCCCCAGCCCTGAGGCCAGTGCAATATCAATGTTGCTAAATATTCAAAATATGAATTGCTAAGTGCAACATGCAAAGTGCAAAATGCAACAGCTTCATGAATCAAGAAACAATTCAATATTTTAGCAGACCACAATCTATAATCTATAAAAAATGATCTGATCAGACCAGCCCAAATCAAAATACAATAAATAAAGTTGTTTAAGTGCAGGGAAATTCAACAAGATTTCAAAATTATCAGCTTACTACCATGGTATTGCCCCCTTCCAGGCTATTTTACATTTACTTCCATTTTCTTCTGTAATAATTCTATTGATTCTGTTATTCCTGCCAGTTCGCTCCTTTTCAACAGTCCAGTATCTATATTGCTAATAGCTATATTGAAACAAGTAGATTTTAGATTTCTAATGTTGCTGTATAGAGATATAAAGCCTCAAGATTTTGCAGAATAGTGGCTGGAAACAGTTACCTGATAGTCCTTTAAGTTCTACTCATATCAATGTTGTAACGTGAATTACTGGGAGACAGGGCTCTCTTAATTCTTTCCGATGGTTAATGTAGGTCACTAAAAAAATATGAATAAAATCTATAAGTATGAGTAAAAAAAAGAGAAATTTCCCACCTGCTACACTTTTCACATTTAAACTAGGGCTATGATGTAAAGATGTAGTCAGATACTGCCCTTAAGCCTAGACAAAGCTAGCAAGCAAGCAAACAATTAAGCAAGTAAGCTGTAGCACAGTGGTATTTTATCTGTATCACAATGTTTGTTTTACTTTATTTTAATTTCATTTATCTCAACTTAGTTTGCTTTGCTTTAATTTAGTGCTCTTTCCCAACTTGGAAGTGGCCAAAAGAATTCCTCTCACTGCATGCAGAGCGAGCACAACTTCTGGGGCATCACCAAACTTCACCAGTTTTACTAACGGCACCTATTACAAGGAAAATGCTGCAAAATGAAGCAGAAAATAGCCCCTTCACAGCTCTGTTCTTCTACTTCTACTTTCCACTAAAGCTCTAGTTAGAATAGTATCCAAATGGTAAGTTCTGTGCGAGTGCAAATCACAGAGGCCAGGTGTGTGAATTTTATGGATGAAATATCAACTGTGGAATCCAATCAGGGTAATGGAAGTGAATAGAAATCTATCTAGTATAAGTGAGAGACTATGAATTAAAATCGTAAGGTAACAAATTAAACAATTAGAAAATCATTAAACTAATGATCATTAAGCTATTTAACTATTATGTTTTATTATGTTTTATCTGTCTCAGGGCTTACTTAGTCAGGTCCAGCACTCCCCTTAACCTAAGACAATATTTATCTTGGAAGTATTTGGAAATACCAACTCCTTTTTAAGTCTCGCCCTATTTCAATTTATCCAAGTATTGCTGAACTGGCAGGAATCTCAGAGCAAGTTCACATCAAGGATTATAGCAGTTTTAATAATTCAGTCAATGGAGGAATGTAATTAGTTTATGCACTAGGCATAGGTTCTGAGTAAAGAAAATCAGAAGGCAATATACAACAGAGCAAGTAATTTAAAACTAAAGGAAAACTAGGAGACTAAAATAAAGAAAAAAACTAATAAACACAAATAAAGAGACTTAAATTGAATACAAAAGGTATATATAAAATCATAAAACTGCAAAACCCCAAGGGAAGGAAAACACACTTGCAGATGCACTGGCCAAAAAGTAGCCCTACATATTACAAGCTCCCCTGAGTTAAAAACTTAAACAAGTAAAAATCAGATGATTCTCTACCACATGTTCGGCATACAAGTCTCAAGCTCTAAAACGTTCAAACACAAACACTTTAGGTATATCTTAAGAACCACTAAAAAAGGTGTTTAAAGATTTCTGCAGCTGGAAGCTTAAGAGGCCTCAAACATAAGCTGCTTTCCGAGTCACCAGTACACAATTCAATACAAAGAGACCCTTGGAATTGTAGTTGTTAAATCTAAAATTCAAATCCCAAAAGACTGAAGCATAAATCTTTTTTAGGGGAATTTCTTCTCAGTAGTTTATTTTCGGCCATCCCGAATGGTTGTTCTGTCTCCCACAGGTCACTGTCCAAAATCCAGCTCAAACACATTCATGGGGGACCCCTATGCCAACTGCCTCTCCCTCACCTACTTTCTACTGAAAGTGCTTACTTCATGAGGGTTATGGCTGGCTCCTGTGGGAACAAAAATAAAGCTCAAGGAGAGAACCCTGGCATGGACCATAGAAGAAACTCTGGAAAGAGAGCTAATATCCAGGCAACGGTGGCATATCTTTTGTAAAACTAAAACTAGCAAAGCTCTCCTGCTTCCTGTCTTCCTCCACAAGGCAGAGAGTGACATGCAGCACAGCAGCCTCCTTCAGTCTCTCCACCTAGGACTCTACTTGCCTCCTATTTAAAAATCAGCTTAGCAAGGGAGAGTGAAGTTCTATGTTTACTGCCTTTTTCCCCAACTATTTTAAAAATCAAACATTAACCTCCTCCCTTTTTCTATTTCCCCTCCTAGCACCAAATGAGTGAGACAGCATCAGTCAGGAGAGAGGAAGCACCAGCCTGGAGAGAGCAAGGGGAGGTAGTGGCTGTTATGAATCTTGTGCCATCCTCTGAGTAGATCAGGAGACAGTGAGGGAATGTAGATGCAAAAGACCCAACAAAGATGAGGTGGCAGTAGCAACTTTGGCTCAACGTATGAGAGGGGAACGAGAGAGAGAGAGAGAGAGAGAGAGAGAGATGAGGTACCAGTTGGCTCCCCACATAAGGACCAGGAAGAGACAACATACTGGTGGCTACAAGGTCCTCAGCAGGAGAGCTACTGTCAGATTGAGGAAGTGCAGTGTGATGGGGACTGTGTGACCAAAGTAGGAAAGAAATTTCCCTTTTTGTTTGCTGTCTTGCAGTTTGTGTTTCTGTTTAAGAAAATATAAAAGTCCGCCCGGTGGCACTGAAGGTTGAGGCACTGGATGCCACATCTCTCGCCACACTGGTGACCCAGGTTCGGCAATGGACTCAGGATGCTGGGGGTCTGCAGGGAAGGGAAGGGATTGAGCATCTGGAGGACTGCTTTTCCTTCCTGGGAAGGGATCAAGGGCTATGTAATGCTCCTTAGTGGCCTCAATGGTTGTCAGGGGCACCACAAGTAACCTGTGGTGCTGCAACATGGGACAGAGTGGAGACGGGCATCAGCACACTGTGCCTGGATGCCATTGCATTACCATGCTCCCAGGGAAACTTCAAGCAGAAAACCCTGGTGGTCTACGTGGAGACCCACCCACATCCTGCTGCTGGACTTACCATGCTGGGATCTCCTGTCCCCTGCTCAGGTCCCATGGCTTTCCCTTTAATTGCAGATAGGTTGCCAAGGGTGGGTGGACCCTCCCCTGTGGGGTGATCTGGGGGTCAGGACAAGCCATGGGGCTGGGTGGGAGAACCCACTCGAGGAGTTTTCAGGCTGGGATTAGCAGTGGTAGTCACGAGGGTATCCTGGAGAGATGCCCTGGACCACCAGTGTATAAATAAAGTTTACAAAACAAAAAAAGAAAAAAAAGTTCTACACTTTGCAGTTTGCAGTTGAATTAACCATTTCCAGGTTTCTGGCCTCACCTTAGCCAAATTGTAGAAGTGCAGCTGAATGGGAGTGGCTACCCTGAGATGAGTTTCAAACAGTCAAACTCCACTGCACTCATAGAGAGAACACATATCCAAGCAATGGTCCATGTCAGAAACTTCATTATGTGCCCACTGAAATACTTCCAGTTGGACCAGTGTATGCAAAGCAAACATGGAAGAAAATTATCCCAGTGCTTTTCCATAAAGGCTTTATCAGGGGTCAGTGATTGCTAGTCAGTTTCACATATTTAAAGGTCCTAATATATAACATCATCATCCAACTTCACTAATAGTGTTACACAACATAAGAACAGCCTATTGTAGTACATGTATAAAAATAATAGGATTCCAAAACAATTACTTTAAACAATGTGTAAAAAATTCAGATCACGGGCATTATATCACAAAGACTCGATTCCTCATATAAAACAGTAATATCCAGTCCATAGTAAATAGGAAAATAGATTGAAATAATAGAGGGAGGGAGGAAGAAAGACTAAGAGGAGAGAGGAAAAAGTATGATCGGGAAAAGGATGCAGTGTCAAAGATGAAGGACTGAGGACTGGTGATAAAATGACTGAAAAAGGAAGAATGGAGAAAACAGGTATTTTAAGGCCCACTGCCAGTTGGTGCAGCACCTGCACCACTGTGATAGAGCTCTTCATGCCATCGATTAGAACCTGCAAGTCCTCCAGTAATTTCTGCATAGGTGTTTCCCCTGCAACTGAGGTTCCCCAACTCTGTGCTTAGTTTTGCCAGCTCCTCTGCAGTGTTTGTTGGTGGTGTGGGTACGGGAGCCATGCTGGTGAGGGTGCTGATGCTGTCCCCTAACCCGTACTATGCCATGACCATTGCCAATGGAATGTATGCTTCCTATTCAGTGGCACAGATGGTCCACCACCACTTGCCACCTCATGCTGTCTGACCTGAACTGGTCCAGTTGGCAGATCTGTAAATATGTATGTTCACCAATGGTGCTTAGATGGCTTCCTTTCTTCCCCCTCCTGATTAGTGTGTCAAGGTGCTTGCACTTGACCACACTGTTATCAATGAGGTCAAGCATGAAAAATTATATACTTAAGAAAGATCTGAGCTGCTTCACACATGGTGTCTCTGAGGAGCCAGAAGATGAAGAATATAGCTCCTCAGTGGGGACAACCAACAGCAGTGGTGGTACCATGGGGGCACATTAGGTTCCGGCTGTTGCTACAAAGCTGGAGGCTGCCACTGTGGAGCTGGGAGGACCATGGGATGTTGCTGCAATGGTGCTGAGGGTTCAGGCTGCTGCTGTGGTGCTGGCAGTACTGGGTGTTGCTGCAACCCTGGGGAGTGGGTTGAGGCAGCTGTTGCAGAGCTGGGAGAATTGGGGGTTGCTACTGCATTGTGGTCAGGAGCTGCTGCTGCTGTGCCATAGGAGTCTGCTGGATCAACCCCAGCTGCTGTACAGCACAGGCATATAGACATAGCACCACAGCAAGTTCTCACATGACCCCAAGACTCCATCATTAAGAATACTTAAGAAGAAAAAGAGAAACAGAGAGTGAGAAAGAAGAAAGTGAGACAGGAAAAAATAAAAAAGGGAACTAGAGTCCTCTAATATCTATAAAAGTATTGGCAAATTATATAAGAAACAGAAACTAAACTGCTATTAAGAAGACCAAAAATTCAATAAGCAAGCAATAACACATGATGAGGTGTGGGTTACATGCTGATAAGAGCATGCCCAGGCATGTACTGAGGCACGAGGCGCTTGTGCCGAGTGCCTTATGCCCCGGGTGTGCTCTTATCAGCACATAACCCACACCTCGGAGTGTGTTATTGCACTTATAAGATGGGTTCCTTAAGTAACTATTTAGGAAAAAAAATTGTGAAAAAAATGGAAATATTTTAATAGTTTTAGGTTTTAATATCTGAAGTCAAAAAATCGTCCCTCTATCTAGGTAGTTTTTATAATGTTTGATGTGGACTGCATGCCCCCCGATATACATCGATACTGGTCAGGTTGTCCCTCTGTATACATTTTTAATTCCTTATTGTGGTTTTATTCTCTGTATAGCGTTATTCCCGTAGCATCCTCTACATTTCGACATACTATTTATGTTGCCCTGCAATAGCGATCGTGTCCTGTAGTGGCCGCCGTATACAGGTATTTCCGGGTTGACTTTTTTTTTTTCTTAATTTGTTTTACTGTGTGGTGCACTTTTGTTTAAATGTTCGTTTCACGGTATAGAGCTGTTGGGCTGTGCAAATAAGAAATATAAAGCTGCAGGGGATCAGGCAACAAGATTAGAGGCAGTGAAGCAGCGTGAAGACAAGGTGAAAGGCATCTGTACGAGCAGTTTCTTTTTCAGCAGTCACAGGGTACATGATGTATTTGTTTTTTATTTTTACATGTGGCAAAAAAGGGTGTGGATGAATTTATTTGAATTACTTTTGCCTACAGAGACAGAAAGCTACATGTTGGTTGGTCTATTGTAATATAGCGGTGTGAAGTTTTAGACTAGTGTTGCGCATTATGTGCCCGCTTCTAAAAATATTTTGCAGCTTGGATTGTGTAGGTGAATGAATTGCCAGTGTTGTGAAGTTGCCCAAGGGAGAAAAGTTTTGGTTGGCATATATACATGCTTATAAGGACACGACTTAAACGTCCTTTCAGCCAATTAAATTAAGGCATTTGTTTTACCTATTTTATAAGAATGAAAACAGAATAAGAAAAAAAAGCTGTTAAAGTATTGAAAATAGGTTTGAATATAATAGTTTTCTTCACTGAAAGTTGTCAGGCCTCTGTCTCTTCCACTGACAAACACTGCAACATCTCAAAGTGAAGATGTCTTATCATATACAGATGCATCATGTGAGTGACAGAACCTCTCCCATGTGGCCTTGAGATTTGTTTACCCATAGCCTCATTTTGATCATACATGGCCTAAATGTACCCCATGGATGAAGTTGCAAGGTGAAGTTGCAAAAGGCATATTTCATATTAAATAGCAAAAATTCACAAATTGATCCGTGAAGGCAAAGTTGGTGAATTTGCCTTAACTTCAAAGATGAATTAAAACCTTGCAACATTGCTACTCTGGACAGGAGGCAATCAAAGTAAGCAAAAATACCCAGCATTTCAGCACTCCTAGAAATATCGTATATGGGATACCCTAATATCTTATTACATAGGCATGGTATCTGTGAGATTCATGCTACTGAAAGCAAATGTAGGGGGTGCATGTAGGAATTGTTAGGGTGGGTAAGGTCAGCAATATTTAGATCATTTCTTAAGTGGAACAGAGGGGGATGAATAACGGGAAGGAGGCTATAAGGATGGGGATGGGGCATTGCTGGCTACAATTGCTGTGATGAAGAATGTACACTAGAAAGCCTTGTGCACACACATTACCTGACTGAAATACTGTTCTCAGATAATCTATGCAGCAATTATTTTATTAAATTACATACAAAGTGTTAAGTACTGGGCATATCGCCCTAAGTATTGTCCCACAGCCTGCACAGAACCACCAGACGAAGTTTGGTTCCAGTCAGTAACATCGTGGAACAAAATAAAGTAGACAAAAACAAAGGGGCAAAAACAGTGTCACCATCAATACTGGCAACACAAAATGTAGTGTGCCAGAACAATACAGGCCACACGACATGCAGGTAGCAAACAATGTCCACTGCATGGAGGCACTACACTGGAACACACAGCAGTAGGCACCCATGCACAGGAACAGCACAGGGGTCCAGGGAGATGGAACAGGCCAGGGTGCAACCACCACTGGGGGAAGCAGGACACTGGATGCTGACTATGGTAATCTAATGGCACAGGCACCCACATGGTGGGGTACCTGAACCCAGAATGCTAAGTGATGGAGACTATGCACTGGGGTAATGACTGGAGGACAGGTGGACTATGGTCACCATGTGGATGGCCATGTATAATGCAAGGGGCCAGGAACACAAGTTAACACGTCCCCAGCAACACATACAACATACAGGACAGGGGAGATGGCATGCTGGTTTGTGCTCCTGGTCCCTGTGGTTCCAGTACAGTGCCTCCATGCTGTGGACATTGTTTGCTACCTGTGTGTCATGTGGCCTTCATTGTTCTGGCATGCTAAATTTTGTCCTGCCAATGACACACACCCTGTCATGCATTATTGATTAATTGGCATTGCATGCTCATGCATTTATTTTTATTAATACACTGGTGTTGCTCAGTTTTGCTATTCACCTGAAGAAGAGATCTGTGAGGCCCTGAAAGTTTGTGTATGATTCTGTCTTTGTACAAGACACTTGTTGGTCCAATAAAAGGTATCAAAGCTTCCATTATCTCCTGCTTTACAAGGACCAATATGGCTAGAATCTCTTTATTAATATACTGTAAATTTGAAATGTTACATTTTATTGTACTGCCTCTGCACCCAGTGTCTCATTGCAAATCAGTGAAAGATCAAAGTAATTGTCCTAGATAACAAATAAAGTAAAACATTTAATTTAATTCAATTAATTATTAAAGTGCTCACTTAAAGTGATAAGTGCCCCATAAATGTTTTTGCATCATATTCCTTCTACACAAAAAAGTTACAATAAAAACACAAACACATTTGATAAACTAACATACTAAGAAGACAGAACAGATTTACCCTGATCCACATGTATTCATAAAAATGTATATCCAAGATGCTGACTCTCTCATGGATCCCTGTTGTATAGACACCAGCTGCCCTAAAGTGGGTTCCTTTTTAAGAAAGAATAATTCCTTTTCATCTAAGGAAAATCTGATTTAATATTCCTCTTTTTGGAGAGCTTTTACATACAAACATATGATGAAGCCAGCAGAACATGGCCATGTGTCTATCAAGTCTGATCATGCTGCAGGATTCTCAGTGTCAGCTAATTACCCTACCTCCTTTTGATCAATGTGTTTCCTTTCTGATCAGATCCTTTTATGTTTCTCCACTGTTGGTTATCCAAAGTACATTGTCACTGGGGTTGAGAAAACAAAAGTCTACTAAGCACACACAGGAGCCTCAGTTCCACTATAATCAACAACAACAACAACAAAAATGCAACATCAGTATCATGTAATTTTGATATGACAATTACAATTTGCAAGACCATAGTTCAACAAACATAACAGCTGCATTTGAATGATAATTTTGTTTTTGGCAATATTTTAATAGAAAGCAGCAGTGTCAGACTGGCCAATCAACTAGAGATGTGCAAAGCTAAGAAAACTTTCTTAAACAAAATTTCACAAAGCTGGACGAATTCACAAAGTCTGAATGGCCGAATTTACAACTTTTTTGCCAGGCAAAGTGCCACTTTTTACTGTGATGTGACAAAACTTCACAGCAAAGTTGCCAATGTGGAAAAATGTGCCACTTTGCCTAAAAAAATGTTGCAAAATCAGCAAATCCAAAGTTGATGATGCCAATGGGAACTTTGTGAAGCTTTGCAAAGTTAAAGTTTCTCAACTTTGGGGCATCTTTGCCGATGAAGTTTAACATAGCTGCATCTCAGCATTCAACTCTTGTACTTGTTTGTGTATGTCCAAAATGCTTCTCATCTAAGCAACTGGACATGAAGATGTAATTTTACTTGTTCGATACCTGTAAAACTCCGGTGGTGGTCCCCCCCCCCTTTTTAATGAACATGATATGAGCAGATACATCCCTAATGTGTTTGCCTATTCTTTGTATAAGTGGGTGAATAGTTTTCTTCAGAAATAAGGCCCCGCACCTACAAGTAGCCATATATGCCACACTGGCAGTTTTACAGGTTAATAACTTGTCGAATACAATCACTCTGTCTGTTGTCAGGTGCGCAAATGTCTTGCCTTTCCTGGTGAATCTACAGAATTTTCTCCTCCCTCAAGGGATGAACCACAGTAGTGGATGTCCTCCCCAAATGTTTTGTTGTTTCCTATCATAAGGTTGAAGAGAATGAATGAAGAAATTTCCTGATTTTCCACTTTTTAATACAAACCAATGGTGGTGTTGGGACACTTTTACTTAGCTTTGGGTCCACTTCAATGATATTCCAATTTTTCAGGATTATTTTTCATGCACTTTCAGCTTGTGCAGTGTGAGTTGTGATAAATTTAACTCTATCACTATCATCACTATCCTGTCTTATATGGGTGGGACTTAAGAGGGTTCACCTATCCTGTTGTCTAGCTCATTGTTTGGCATTATATTTATTACTCACATTACAGTATCCCCTTCCGGAACACCTTTTATCCATGACTTGAGATCTCCCATCTTAGCTGTCATCAAGACTGTAATTTCTATGCAGTTACAGGCACTGGCTGCAAGGAATGCTGTGTATAAGATGCCAATAATGGATGCTATTAGCAAGAAGGACTGCATTTCCATTGGTCTTCTTCTGATGCACATCTGTTATCAATGAACCATCATTACCTTTCAGTACCCTTTAAAACCATCAAATCTAAAACTATATATATTTCTTACGTCTGACTTCACTGTGTATTTTAAGTTACAATTTGACTTGTGGAGATATTTTATAAATTCTCCAAATTCCTTTTCAGTACTCTTTCATATCACCAGCAAGTTCTCAATGTAATGATGGTATAAGACAAATGACTTGAAGTATTGGTTATATCTGCATTTTGAACTACCTGTTTTTCCCACAGCCTAAGATAAATATGTGCATAGCTTGGAGCAAGTGCGTTGGCCATGGTAGTACCAGGTTTCTGTAAAAAATGGTTTTCTAGAAAGGTAAAGTTATAGTTTAACAACATTTACATAGATACATAGATAAATAGACAGTGTCAGCAGATAAGGGCCTACGACCCATCCAGTCTTCCCATTTGAGCTTGTAAGTTTACTTTATGTTTTCCTAGAAGTCTGTTGCCCCTTACCCCTAACCTCCACAATTCCTTTATGTCTATCCCATGCATTCTTAAATCCTGTGATTATTTCAGCCCCCACCACTTCCTCTGGCAGGGTGTTCCACTTGTCCACCACCCGTTCTGTGAAGAAATTCTTCCTCATGTTTCCTCTGAATCGTCTTCCCTCCAACTTCACCCCATGCCTTCTAGCCCTGGAACATCTTTTTTGCTTAAAAATAGTGTATTCCTGCACCCTGTTCCTCTCTGTAAGATATTTGTATGTCTCTATCATATCCCCTCTCTCAATCCTCTCCTTTCCTCCATGGAGTACATATTAAATTCCTTCAACCTGTTCTCATAGGACTTCCATGTACCATCTTTGTTGTCCTCTTCTTAACCTTCTCTATCCTATGTCCTTACATAAGTGAGGTCTCCAGAACTGCACATTGTACTCCAGGTGGGGCCTCACTAGTGTCTTGTATAGTGGAACTATGACCTCCCTTTTCCTGCTGGTGATGCCCCTTCCTATGCATCCCAGCATCCTATTTGCTTTACCTGCTGCCTTGTCACACTGTTTCCCTACCTTGCGGTCATCAGAGATGATAACCACAAAATCCCTTTCCTGCTTGGTGCATGCTATATCCTCACCTCCCAACTAATATATTGTGCCTGGGTTTTTGTGCCCCGTATGCATTATTTTGCACTTCTTCACATTTAATTTCAACCGCCAAACCCCTGATCATTCTTCAAGCTTCTGCAGGTCCCATCTCATTCTGCCTACACCAACTGGTGTGTCTACTCTGTTACAGAGCTTTGTGTCATCAGCAAACCGGGAAATTCTCCCTTCTAGGTCCTGCGCAATGTCACTGATGAAGATGTTGAATAGAACCAGTCCCAGCACTGATCCCTGTGGTACTCCACTGGTCATTCTTCCCTCTGTGGAGTGACAGCCATTTACCACCACCCTCTATGTTCTGCCACCCAGCCAGTTACCTACCCACTGCACTACTGTACTGCCCACACCCATATTCCCCAGTTTGTGTAATAGTCTTCTATGTAGCACAGTGTCAAAGGCCTTGCTGAAGTCCAGAAAGGTCATGGCCACTGCCCTCCCCTGATCCACCTCCCTAGTCACCCAGTCAAAAAATTCAGCGAGGTTGGTCTGACATGACCTCCCCCTGGTGAAACCATGCTGCCTTGGGTCCTGCAGTCCATTGACAACCAGATGTTCCATCGATCTCTCCTTCAGTAGTGCTTCCATGATCTTCCCCACTAACAAGGTAAGGCTGACTGGTCTGTAGTTCCCTGTTTCCTCTTTGTTCCCACTTTTGTATAAGGGGACTTCATCTGTTGCCCTCCAGTCTTTGGGTACCTCCCCTCTTTCCAGTGATTGGCTAAACAGGATAGCCAGAGGTTCAGCCACCACCTCTCTTAGTTCTTTAAGGACCCTGGGGTGCACCCCATCTGGCCCCATTGCTTTATCAGCTCTTATTACTTCCAGTTCCTTCAGGACCCTTTCTTGTGAAAAGGACCTTGTGTACATTTCTGCAATATTCCCACCCCTTGTACTCCCTTCAGACCCATTACCCTCCTCTTCCTCAGTAAAGACTGAGCAGAAATACCTGTTCAATATGTCAGCTCTACTGTTGTCATATTCCATGTGGCCCCCATCCTCCCCCTTCATTCTCACTATCCCTCCCTTTTCCTTTCTTTTTTCACTTATGTACCTGTAAAAGGTTTTGTCTCCTCTACCCACTGATTTTGCTATGTGCTCTTCTGTCTGAGCTTTGGCTTACCTTACTGACCTCCCTGCCTCCCTTTGCTTCTCTTGGTACTTCTCCCTATCCCCTTCTGCCTATGTCATTTTCTATTGCCTGAATGCAATCTTTTTGGCTTTCACTTTCTCTGCTACCTCCTTGGAAAATCATAATGGCTTCCCTTTCCTTTTCCCCTTGCTTACCTGCTTTATGCATAATTCTGTTGTTCCTGTAATCCCCATTTTAAATACTGCCCACTGTTCCTCAACCCCTGAGTTCTGCCCCATTCCCCTTAATTCCTCTTTCAAGCATCTGCCCATTTTCCCAAAGTCTGTCCCCCTAAAATCTAGGATACGTGTTTTTGTGTGGTTTGGTTCTGCTCCTTCTGTGATTTCAAACCACAATGACTGGTAGTCACTGTTCCCCAGGTGCTCCCCCACTGTTACCCACATCACGCTGTCCCTGTTTGTGAGCACAAGGTCTAGTATTGCCTTCTGCCGAGTTGGTTCCATGACCAGTTGCTTGAGGAAGGCACCCTGAAGGGAGTCCAGGATAAATCTGCTCCTAGTTGATGCTGCTGCTGGGATGTTACAGTCCACGTCTGGAATATTGAGGTCTCCAACCAGCACTACCTCACCCATTTCTGCTATCCTTTGGATGGCTAGCATCAGCTGCCTATCTGTTTCTTCCTCCTGGGCTGGTGGTCTATAGCCCACACCTGTGTTGATGACTGGCCCCATTTTCCTTTTCAGCTTAACACACAGTATATTTCCCCAATTTTGTTCCTCCTGGATCTCTGTGGCCCTTATGTCATTTTTCACATACAGTGCAACTCCTCCTCCCTTCCTACCTGCCCTGTCTCTTCTGAATATTTTGTAGCCAGGTATGGCCATCTCCCAGTCATGGCTATCATTATACCAGGTTTCTGTGATAGCCACAATGTCCAGGTCTGACTGCACCATGATATCCTCCAGATCCTCCATCTTGTTGCTAAGGCTCCTGGCATTGGCACACATGGCTTTCCATGATTTGACCTCCCTAGACTGTTTAGCTGTTCTACTCTAGCCCCTACCATGGTTGTCCTTTATCCCTGGTTCTCCTTGCTGTCTGCCCTTCTGTTGAATTTTGCCCCTTTTCTGCCTATCCACCTCTTGGGTACTTATCTCCATCTTTTGCACACTGCTTTGTAGAGATATCCACTTCTCTGGTTCACTGGTTCCACTGCTAGCTGTAGGGGGTGGGCAATTAGGTACCCTTCTTGCTGGCCTGCCACCCCCCTTGGCTAGTTTAAATGCTTGTCAATGTAGCATTTAAACTTATCATTGGGTGCTTGGATTCCCCTCTAGGATGGATGTAGGCCGTCAGGCTTGAACAAGCCTCCATCCCTCCAGGTGGGTCCCCAGTCACCAATGAATCCAAACTCTTCCTCACAGCACCAGTTCTTCAACCATGAGTTAAAGTTCCTGGTGCATGTACCCCTATGCTCTCCCATGCCTCTCGCAGGTAGTACTTCCAAGAAGGTGACAGAAGTAGCTACTTGCTTGAGACCCCTCCCCAATTTTCTAAACTCTTCCTGAACTTCGTTTGGCTCCCCATTTGCCAGGTCATTACTGCCTTGCATTTCAGTACACTATACTAGAAACTCAATGAAAGGAACCTCAAATTCACCGGATTGGTGTAGATAGTAACATATGGCACCCACTCCACCCTCGTATTTAATATTTTATAATGCTTGAAGTATTTTAAAATCTTTCACATCTGAACTGTTAGGTATAGAAATCTTGGAGTCTGATCAACGTGAACAGATCCTAATGGTATGATTCTCATTTATTGATACGTGTATATACATTTTGATATACTATATACTGTAAAAAAAATAACAGGACTTTAAAATTTACTGAAACCGTTTATATGTTGATATATGGTAGCTGTAGCAATATCTTATGCTGACATAATTACTGGTGAGCAATTTTTTGCATTGGCTCAACCAGTTATTATTTCCCATAATAACCAGCTGGTTATTACAGGAGACATGCACTGCCACAAGTACACTGAGAGAGACCCCGTTCTCACAGCCACACAGCTGCTACATTTACCATTCCTGCTACAGCTGTGAGAACCATCAGGCTCAATATCATTCCTATAACGGAAAATGAAATTATGTATAAACCAGTGGCATTTTCATGAAAATACTGAAAAAAATCACTTACACACTAATAAAACATAAAGTCAAATTTGTTGCTAAGGCTTAGTTACATCTCAATGGAAAAGGAGATCTTGTCAGAACAGTGCTCACAATAAGAAACCAGAAGACACCAACATAAGAAACCTTCACATTTTTTAGAGTTTAAAAAAAAATGTTTAACCTTTAACATAAAAGTCAAACTATTGGCAGTACTGTGCAAAAAAACAGTGTACTTTGTTGTTTCTTTTTGTAAACTTTTAAATATCAGAATTTTCGTCTGCTTCTATAGATTGTATGTTGCCATTTCCCCATTTTGCTGTTTTTTTATGCTCATTTCCTGACTTTGCCATCACATATGTTATATAGAAAACTGAAAATTTTGTCCTTCTAAAGGTATTTAAAAAATATTTGCATTACATAGCACTGTTTTATGCTTTCCATTTTACACTGGACTATGTGTGAAAGGCATATTACCTAATTTTTACGTATACAAAAATGTACATAATTTCTGGTTGGAAAAAATTGCTACACCAGAAATTATTAAAAAATAGTACATGGGGTAGAGTGTATCATTAGAACTTTTTTTTAACATGATAAAGTTTATTAAAGTTTTCAGGTTTTATATATGCCTACACTGTCACACAACCAACGCAAGCTCCCAACAGGGGAGACAACAGAGCTACAAGTTAGCAAAGAAAGACATACAGGCAGTGTCAAAACAAAATATACCATGCCCATCTAAAAGGGTTCATATACAGCAATGTTACAGGTGTATGAAATCATAAGATGTATATAAACCAAAAAGAGCACAATGGTTGAAAAACACCCTAATTCATAGCATAAGACAGAGCTATGTAATTCAAATATTTTTTAAATACCTTTAGAAGGACAAAATTTGCAGTTTTCTGTATAACATACGTGATGGCAAAGTCAGGAACTGAGCATGAAAAAAAACAGCAAAATGGGAAAATGGCAACATACAATCCATAGAAGTAGACGAAAATTCACCTCACCATCTCCACCTCACTCCCTGTTACCATCTGGGTCCGCCAAGTATCGGTCCTAGGCCCTTTGTTGTTCTCTATTTTCCTCAGTGATCTGCCTGCAGCCTGCCCTCATACATCTCTCCACATGTATGCAGATGACACAGCACTGTATGCCTCTGGATCATCCCCCACTGCCATGGCAGCATGCCTGCAGCAGGACTTTGACTCCGTCCAACGCTGATTCCATTCAAATCAGCTATTTCTAAACCCTAAAAAAAACTGTCTCCCTAACTTTTGGCACTCGGGCCAAACTGTCACATCTCCCAGCCTTCCCAACTTTCCACACATTAGAAGGCTCCCCCTTGGAGGGTTGCACTACCTACAGATAACTCAGGGTATGGTTAGACCAGCATCTTGGCTTCTCTGTGCATATTAATGCTATACATAAGAAGCTACACCCCATGTTAGGTGCATTATATCATAATAAAAGTTGCATCCCCCTGCCCACATGCCTGGTTATTGTTCAAAAGATGATCCTCCCAATAATGGACTACGGGGATGTAGTCTACTGTGCAGCCCCTAAATCCTCCCTGACCAGACTAGACCCTCTCTTCAACTCCTTCTGTCATTTCTCCCTGGACTACCATCCTTGTACACATCACTGTGACCTCTACCACTCCTTAGATCTCCCTTCTCTCCACAATCGGAGATTGGTACATTGTGCTAGAACCGCTGCAAAATTCTGGTCGCAGTCCCTCCCCTCCTACCGTGCGACCACCCTGAATGTTCTTTCCCCTCCATCCTACTCGCTCAGGAACATTGACTCTCAGCTACTTCACATCCTCCACAGGTCCACCAGGTCTGGATAGGTTGCTTTCAGCTCCGGGATGCCCAAATTATGAAACTCCCTCTCGGCCGATATTAGACACGCCGCCAGCATTCTGCACCACAATGCTCTACTTAAGACTCAATTCTCCACTACTTTCTCTTGTATTCTGCCCCACTGAAGTCCTTGCAGCTTTGATGTCAGTTGTTTATTTATCTTCGCTATTTTTATCCTGCTGTCAACAACCCTGCCTATTGTTATGCTGTAGGCTGCTGTGTAATATGTAATTCTGTGCATGTTGCTACGATGCCTTTACTACCCTGTCTGTATATTGCTATTTATTTACAAGGACTTTTGCCTGCTCTATTATGATTGTATTGAATCACGTACATGTGTAAATTCTACTATTACTGTATCCTGCCCATCCCATATTCCCCCAGGGCACATCTGGAATTGAGTGGTACGTGGCTCAGTATGCCTTCCTGGTAAAACTCTTAAATAAATAAATAAATAAATTCAGGTTGGCTAATATCAACTGTCTAAGATACAACTATCAATAAACTATTAAACTTTTCACAGAAGGGGAACAACAGAAAAAGCTGAAGTATCCTTGGCAGGTCTATAGCTCTTGAAAATTGAAAATTGATCTGGGGGGAGCCCAGTGAATCAGACTTCATATGTATTTGTGCTGCTAGGGGAGGGTTACATGGAGGAGGTATGGGGATTGAGCACAAACAGGAAGATAGATAGGCATCCCACTTCTTGTGGTACCTGGCCTTTTGGTTTAAATTGTAATAGGACAATCTTTCAAAAGACACCAATTTGGCTACAGCTGAGTACCAGCTCAAAATTGAAGGGGGGGAGGGTTGCCTCCATTTCATCAGGACAAGTTGCTTAGCTTCCATCAAGGCTGCCATAAACCATTCGTGCATAGGTGGTGTTAGGTTATCCAGAGAGCAGGTGTCTCCTAGCAGCAACAATGAGTTCTCTTGCTTGGCCAGGGTGCCCACTAATTTGGAGCAGTCCTTGAACACCACAGCCCAGAAGAGTGCCAGCTTAGGGCATTGCCATACAACATGGAGAAGATGGGCTGGACTGTGATGGAATCACCAGCATTGAGCCTGTATAAGAAATCTCATGGTGTGCAGTCTGGCAGGCATTCTATGCCATCTCAGGAAGTTTTTTAATTGTAGGACTTGACTATGAGCATCCCTATATCCAGTGTGGGCTGCTTGAAGGCAGTTGGACCAGGAATCCAGCATAATAACCACCTGTAGCTCCTGTTCCCATTTCCTTCTACAGTCATCATTTCAATCTAATTGGGAGTCCCTAAGGGTCCTGCATATTTTGCCTGCCAATCCTTGTATCATTAGAATTTAATACACACCCTTGATGTGTGATGATGAATATACCCCTCAAGCTTTGCTCTTGGGGATTATGTAGCATCACACACCTTGGGTGTGCATTAAATATAGGATAAAGTATTGGGTGGTATTTGTAATGAGAATTTTACACACACCTAAGGTGTTGGATGCCACATAAACCCAGAGAGTGAAGCTCAAGGGGTTTATCTCGGCATCCAACCCCCGGGGTGTATGTAAAATTTGGGTTTACACACCATCCCATATTTTATTTTATATAATTGCTGGGTTTCATTTTTTTGCCACAGCAATCATATGAAATAAAGAGGATGTCTCCATGCAGCCAGGGTCCAACCAAGTTTCAGCAAGGTCAACAGTCGGACCCGGTTGCTGGAAGAAAGGCTTGTTCTTTTCTTTTTTGGTTGTTAGGAGACTAGGAGGGAGTTTAAAATAGCTTCAGTGCAGTTGTTTGTTGTTGTTTTTTAAAGTTTTACTTACCGCTGAGTCAGAGTGGCGGTCTGGTCTGTGGCGATGTAGAAGAGCACCGGCTGACACTGGCACATGTGCAGCAGAAGGGAAACCTGTCATGTGTTTGCTGTAATAAACACTCTTTTAGTATGGCAAATTATGCTACAGGTTTCCTACGGTAAAAAACAAAACCCATTAATTTTATTCTCTTAATATACTACGTCTCATTAAATATTCTCTTTATATTGATTTAACTGACTACAAGCTTTTATTAAAAAATTAAGTTTCTAGCCCTAATGGTTCTAAAATTATCCCATTTTAAAATTATCTTTTGAAAGACCTAATGCCCAGCTTTGGAACTGTTGGTACTAGAAACTTATTTTTTAGAAATGAAAGCTTGAAATCCAGCCATTCACAGTGAGCTCTGTCAATACTGTTTTTATGTGTCAGTATTTTTCTGTAGCTAAGATATTCAAAGCTGTCACTAATTGTTGCACAAACCATCAAGAGCGAGTGGAAAGTAGCACAGTGCCCCAACCAATGGTATATTCAAATGCTTGCTAACTGACACAGTGGCCAAAAATGGTGTACCACTATGGTATCACATAATAATAGTGAGTATATTATTAATATGAGCAACGGCTATAACAGCGATCCCTACTAAACTGCGATCTCTTGATATGGGCTACTTTGGATATGCTATGCACCCCCGCTTTCGATGAGCTACGTGGTGTAAGAATAATGGAAATAGAGGGTCCAGGGGGTGGAGTTCTCTGGATGACACCGATAAGAAAGGGCACACCTGAGCAATTGGCTACATCAGTGCTAGTGCATTGCCAAAGTTCTGATGGAGCAATTGTTGTCTGCATGCGAGATCCCTACTGTTCGACGGCATTACTGGGACCTTACTGATAGAGTGATACAAACTGTGTGTGACTATCACATCCAAAGCCACTATGAATATTTGAGGGAGCTAGCAAAGAACTTTCATCTCCAGGTTTGAGCTGGTATGGTTGCTATTGTATGCATCGCTGTAGATGGGTATCGCTGTTATTGCGGTCATTCAAATGTAATTGTCCATATAACGTTTGCTGTTATTGCCTTACTGGATTGGCATGGAACCTACCGCTATAACAGGAAATAGTGCCTAGTGCAAGTGCACATGAAACATGTTTTGCAAGCAACCCATTACGGCCACAAAGGCAAATCAATATACCATAGTGTGAACCGAAATGGCAAATGGATGGCATTGCCACAACCCCCAAACCATGCCCACAGGAAGCACATATAATCATGAAGGGTAAGAAAAACAGGTATGGATGTACAAGGCACATTACTGGTGTACATGAATGAACATAAATGTATACATGGTCAGCTGGTTGGAAACAGACAGTGGATGGCACACTGCTATTAAACACAAACATAATAAAATACAATAAAACAAAATAAAACTAAGAAACTAAAAGTATGGCAGACTACTAAATGTCAAATGAGCAACACAGTAACAAAAGTCTCTATGCCCAGGACAGGGCAAATCAGTGCCACCTGCACCCCCTGCACCATACTTGGATTCCTGCTGCTACTGCTCTGGTGGTGGTACACCCACATGCAGGGTGGCTGCGATAGCCTTCAGCAGGATGTTGGTGTCCTGCAGAATGCTGTGCATCTCCTAGATATGATGGTGGATCTGCTGCATGAGTAGCAGTAGTCTCTAGATGCCCAGCTAGCCTAGCTACCACAGAAAATCACCTGAAACAACAAAGGGAACATCATGATTATGTATGTCACACATGTCATGGGAACAGTCCAGTGGCAGGAGACCAGCAAGGGACAACCAGCATGTGTGCAGTGGACATGACCCCCAGTGGGACAGCACACAATGCAAGTGCATGACATCATGCACTGTTGCAATGCAGAGTGGCATATACAGACATGGCCAGGCATGGAATGCACCACACATGTCCTGGCAATGAATGTGTGTGCAATATTGTCAGTGCCTCCCAACATGGCTGACAGAATAGCTGTGTTGATGGAGGCAGTTATAGTGTCCCACTATGGCCTGCTGCTCCATTTGGAAGGCACCAAGGTAGCAAATATATGTGTCCAGAGGCTGCAGGGCATGGTGGTAGTACTGTATATGCACATATCAATACTATGTTGTGTGACATATGTCACAAGTGAATGTAGTGTGGCACAGGGTAGGAGGTATAGACATCTTCCATTGGTACATGGACAGGCACCTACTAGCAAGTGGGGGCTATAGTGTACTGTGATCCACAGTGTGCTGGCACCTTGACATTTACAGGGACAACAACCAAAGAGTTCCACATTGGGACACCCCACAGTATAGCAACATAGCCACGGAGGATGCTGCATATCAGCAAACACACCAGTCGACCTGACGGGGTACACAGCAGTGCAAAATGTACCAGAGGGGCATACACAATATTATGGATGCACCAGACACCAATACATGTATGGACAGTAACATGTAGTATGTATAATGCACACACATGTGCAGGACACACATGCACAGTAGGAGCACATCCGTGGAACACAGTAGCAAAGTGTGGTCCAATGGACAGGAAGCACATACCCTCAGTCTAATGTGTGTAATGGCACAATGCACCACTGCACAGATGAATCAATTGCAGCACAGAAGAACATGTTGCAGGAAGTACCCAATCACACACACACACACACAGCAGTGCAGCTAGGATGAAATGATCGTGTGACACAACTTGTTTGTCCCCCTGTTCCCCCTCTCTCCATGGACATGGCCATATTATCAAACCAGACACCATGCACACTCCATGTGGTATGTTGTGCCTCACACAAAAGGATCAAGACAGAGAGTGGGACATAGCAGTGGACAGTGAACAGAACACCATGGGCACAACATGTAGACAGGAACAGCAAAAGTGCTGAATGCTAGACATCCAGGCCATCATGCAGCAAAGCACTTGGGCCAACACACAGCCCACCACCTGTATGCTGCACAGACATGGTGCATGTGTACCAACAACATGACAGAGTGGCCAAGGGTGAGCAGCATGCACAAGCACCACCGCTTGCATATGCCACCAGACATAGGTGCATGTAAAGCGGGGCATGCGGGGAACTCACCTTGGTGTACAGCCAATACAACAGTGAGGTGACTGTGGGGGGCTTGCATCAGTCACTAACCTTATACCCACCATTGTGTACCACAGCTGCCAGAGTTGGACATTTGTGCTACATGGCAAGTGCACATGTTCTGACATCCTCCCTGTATTGCTGTGGGCACTGCGTATGTATGCACTGCATGTGTGTATATTCTGCACAGCCCCAGGAACACGGGCTGGACACTGTCTGTGCATGGTACCTCCCATATTAGGTCACTCAGATGCACCAGGTATAGCAAGGTACAGTCTGTCTACTGTACATGTGCATGCTCCTGGGGCCAATTGGGCCATCTGTGGCATACACAGGGATAAGAGCAGTACAGAGAAACATAGAATTTGATTGCAGATAATGACCACTTGGCCCCCTCAGTCTGCACAATTTCCCTACCTACTGTAATACCGCTGCCCTACATGATCTCCGGCTTAATCATCCCCCCCTTTCTGCTAAGGTTCCCTTCTTCCTATACCTTGCATTCTTGAATCCTTTACAGTTTTTGCCACAACCACCAGCACAGGGAGGCTGTCCCAGGCATACACCACTCTTTCTGTGAAGAAGTACTTCATGGTTCACTTAAGTCTAACCCCTTTCAGCTTCATAGCATGCCCTCTCGTTCTTGAGAATCTTTTACATACATCACTGGTCACTATAGTGGCATGCCCTTCATGACCATGGTTAGAGGGTGCCTCTATGCAGGACACCTATTGGTTTGTCCTGCGACACCCATCCAAACCCGGGTGGACATGCCTGATGCTGTATGGCATGTGGTATAGAAACCATGATGGCTTAGTTCCGCACCATGCATGTGCAGTCAAGGTCACCGATCTGTGCACGGGACTGTGTACAGCCAGCACCAGTCCTGTCAACAGTCAATACTCTGAACATGCACCTAGCAGTTATACATGGGTGTCTTTTGTGGGACACTTGTCCAGGGCATCCTGAGACCCACATACAACTTAGATAGTGCTGTGGATATTGTAGCCATCAGTGGTGAGGGTCATGTGCGAGCACTCATACATTCTTCTTCAACAGGCATTAGCATATGAATATATGGACAGGAGGCCAAGTTGAATATGTCCACTCCCTCCCAACAATAGATGTTGGCATGGCACGAGGTGGCAGATGCCATCAGTGTGGAGTGCAGTGAGGAGCACACCACAGAGGAGGATAGAACGCGCTCTACAGGGTTCAGCAACACACAATGGAGAAGCTATTAGATGCATGGCAGTCACTACAGGACACAGTCAGTGGCCCACCAATTCAGCCCTCCCTAACACTGGAGAAGGATCTGCTGTCAGGCACCTTGTATGGCAGCAGGTCAGGGATGTTGAAAGGGACATTAACACCACACTACTACTGCCACCTGCACATGCCATGCTAAGTTCATGCACCATGTGGCTGGAACCAGTGGTGTTTAACTTGCAGAGTTTGATCTCCTCATGTCAGTGCCTGCACGTGTCACAGAGTGTGCATGAGATCTACATGACAAAGGTACCTTTGGCAAGACATAAATCTGGGGCATTGTTCATATTGGGTGTGGTGTGTTGAGGTGTGCACTACAGCTGTGCCGTGGCACAATTAGTGACAGATGACCCATTCTTGTAGCTCCATCAGGGGGTACTAAGGAGGATGACAGCAATGACGGGGAGTCCTCTGAGGGGACACAGGCCCATACTGCCACCTTAGACACTGCTGCCAGCATACACAGGAAAGTCAAGGAGCTACACACAGGTAACACTGTGATAATCAGTGTCAGTGGTTCAGCAGGTAGTACACTCACCTCTGAGGCCGGGAGATCAGAAGGTTGTGGGTTCTATCCCCACACCAGGCATTTGGGTTAAATCCAAATACTGACACTGTAGTGCAGCATGAAGGGGGTGCTGTACTCCTCAGGTGCCGCCATTTGGATGAGATGTTAAACTGAGGTCCCATCTGCCTGTTCTGGTGGTAGTTCAGGTGGATGTTAAATATCCCATGGCACTTCTCTAAAAGAGTATGGGAATGTTTATTGAATAACATTAAAACCAACACTGTACAAGCATAACATTGTATGAAAAATGATAGGCAAGGCAAATAATAGTCTCATAAAAATAATTCTGAAAACATATATATAGTACGGGACTTAGAATTCACTGTAAACAATTAAAATCATGTAATTAATTATGGTACCAAATTACATAGCTAAATACACCCAACTCTAGTTTCACCTTATTTAAATTTTATAAAGAGTGAGAACCCCTTCCACCATCTAAAAACTTTCTGCGAAGCATTGTGAGCTTTATCCTGTAAATATGCCGTATGCATAGATTGAGTCATGAGAATACTAAATATTTCATATGTCATTTGTTTCTGTGTAAGACCCATTGGCATTTTGCCTGTCACAGGTAGAATTTTAAAGAACAGAGAAAAACTGCTGTGGTCCCATCAAAATATTTTGTACATAAGTGTGGATAGTATTCTAATATGAGTGATTCATAAGTAACGTGTTTTAACCACTGGAGATTCTATTTATTTGCTAAAAAGGCCACAGGGCTTTTGCCTAGGAGCGTGTAAAAAGGAAATGGTCCAATGACTTCTCCTGCGCTATACAGCCATTATAGTGGCAATTTCTTTATTCTTGTACCTTATGTTTATAGTTCCCTCTGACATTCAGTCTACCGTACATGAATAACCAAAGCATGTCCCACATGTGATTAATGATCCTAATATTATTTTGGGTTTTGTAAATCATGTCATTAAGGTGAGGTGGACAATATTTAAAGTCTGGTTCCTCAGGATACATTTTAGTTAGTACCAGCTGATACAGTTTGGGCCCAGAGACTGAAAGGACCTGGGATTTTATTAAGCCCCACGTATGTAATTTCTGGGCAATGGGTTTAAAATATTCAGGCATAAATAGTCTGGGAAAAACTTTGGGGGGTATCAACCCAGTTTGAAAAGTATCTACAAAAATGATTTTGAATACGCTCATAATGCAGTGACTCAGAGGGAGAAAGACCTGTTTTCACCATCTATGAAGTAAAAAATGTATGAAAAAAAATTGCTGGGTTCACCATCCACAGGCCTCTTTGGGATTTTGGCAGATAGATAAAACATATTTTAATTGGATTTAACTAACTTCCCCATAGCATAGTAAAAAAACAATTATAGAGATGAGTCTCCAACACAAGGGGTAGGGGAAAAATCATAGCCACATGTAACAGTATTAGGATAAGAAACCTTCTTATCATGTGGACCCTTTTTATTTTGGACAACTTCCAAAGCTTCCATCTGGACACCTTTCCTTCTACAATCTGAAAAGTGTTTTCACAGTTATATAGAGCTGGGTTTTGGTGACCAAACATTACCCCAAGGATTTTAACAGGGTGTGAAGAAGTCAGTATACCTGAAACTATCAAGGGTGGAGGTGGATTATGTAACAAAAAAAAGCCCTCTGCTCTTTGTGTAATTTATGTAGGAATTTGATACCTCTTAATAGGCCTTAAAAAACTCTAAGGCTCTTCCTATAAATGAAGAGTCTTGAAAAAACAAGCATATGTCATCTGCATATGATTGTATTTTAGTAGAGTCCCCACTGGTATTTCCTGAGAGTCCTAACCACTCCGATGAATCTCTGATTTGTCTAATAAGTAGTTCAAGGGAGAAAACATACAGGAGGAGATTCAGAGGACATCCCTGCCGTACCCCAATTGTCACCTTAATATGTAGGGATATGTACCCTTTTATTACAGGAATAACAGAAGCTAACATATATAATTTATGAATACAATTTATAAAGTCATCTGGGATCTCATAAATTCCTATAGTCTGAAATAAAAAGGGATGGAATACCCTATCAAAGGCTTTGGATTGGTCCAAGGATACTATGTATCCAGTTTTCACTTGAAGGGTAGTATTATATAACACATCCCTAACTATTGTAAAGGCATGCTGAATTTTTCTATTTGGAATACCACAATATTGTGCTGAGAAAATGAGGTTATCAGCTATTTTTCTCAATCTATTGTTTAAGACCTAGGATAAAATCTTAAAATCTGAATTCAATAAGTAGATGGGCCTCCAATTACCAATCTGGCATTTATCACCAGTTTTGTATAAATAAATTAAATATCCTTACGAAAAGGTAGGAGGCATATCACTAAGCTAAGGAGGAATTTAAAAATGACCACTAGAAAGTTAAAAAACTCAGCAGGGGAGGCCTTGTATAGCTCATATGTAAGACTATCAGGGCCTGGGGAAGTTTCTAGCTTAAGGGTTTTTATGACTACTTCTATTTCCATAGCCGGGAGGGCAGGTAGCTGTATGTTTTGTAGATAGGATGTAATTTATAGGGGATCCAGAGGGTCTACCATGTTAAAGGACTGTAAATGGGTCTGAATTATCTGATGCATGCCAGCCCTCATATCTGACTCATTACCATCAGAGTCCAATAGGGAGGTTAGGGAGCTGTTCTTATTTCTTTTTTTGCAGGCTTCGTAGGGGTCACCTATGGGGCTTTTTGTAACCCATATTGCTGCATTGCCCTGACCATTTTGGCCCTATCATACTGGACTACCTGCATTTCCTTTTTTATTTTCTTTATCTGTTGGGGATAATCAGAGAGTAGCATATAGGATAAGGAGTATAAATACAGTAACTGATTTCTGAGTTTGAGATATTTAAAAAAATGCTATTTTCCTTTGTTTTCCCATGTTTCTGAAACCAATACCTTAAATCTGATTTTGTATCTTCCCACCACTTCCCTATATCAAAGTATAGGACCAGTACTGATTCTCTTGCCTGTAACAATTTTGATATTTCTTGTCAGACCAAGGGGTCCAGTAGGTGGCCTGCCTTTAATTTCCATTGTACATTATGTTGTGTACAGTATGCTCAAATGATGAAAAAGCTATTTTTAGAAAAAAATTATCTGAAAACTCTACTGGAGTCAGTGAGAGAATAAGTGCTGAGAGATTCTTAGAAATAAAGAAACGGTCAATGACAGAAGTAAATTTCCCCTGTTGGAAAATAAATTTATAACCTGACTCCGACAGCATATTGCGCTGGATCAGATTTGCAAGCTGAATGCATTTTTTCAGGGCATTGGAGTCGCAATAAATTTTCTTTGAGTCCACCTTACTTGTTGGCAGGTCACAGTTGAAATTGCCACCTAGTATTATACTTCTGTTGGTGACCAAGTGTGACTGAAGAGTGAGCATAAGACCCACTCTCTCTGCCTTTGTCTGTGGTGCATAAACATAAATGATTCTATAGAAATCTCCTTCCCATTTCTCATTCAAAATCAAAATCCTTCATGGAATAAGGTTTATCAATTTTACTAGGGAAAAGAATATGAATTAAATAAAATTGCTATCCCATCTGCCTTGTCTGGTCCAAAGTACCCATAGGATGGAAGAAGATACCCAAGTTTCTTGCAGGAGGCTGATGTTTAACTCTTGTTCATGAAGAAAGAAAAAGACCATTTGTTTTTTTTAAGGGGTTGAGAAGACTGTGGACATTTAAAGACCCAGCTACTAGGGAACCCATTTAAGCATTGTTTTCTGTTTTTTCTTTTTCTTTTTCTTCCCTTTATACCCCACCATATGATTGCTAGTGGAAATCTCATTATCATTCTGGAAATCGTTTTCTGCTACCACAACCTCCATATCCATGTCCCCCAAGTCTGGGGCTAGAATGGCAAAGGGGTTATCTGATATGAGATTCACTGTGGCAGAAGGTGGTTTGGGGGAGGGGAGGTTGAGTTTGGAAATCCTCATGGATCAGCATCATGGGAGAGGAGCAGGAACCAGCTGTTCAAGGGGGGAAACAGCTAAAATCTCCTTAGTTCCTTTTGGTTGTTCCTGATAACAAATTGGGGTAAGCAGCTCACCCAGTGGTATGTTAGGTCTTCCAAGATCTTCTTTGGAGGGTGGGGGTTCCAGTTTCACCATTATAGACTCCTGGGGGCTCCTCCTAGTTGGGGTAGGGGAGGGAGAGGGTACCTCAGTCGACGGAGATGGTTTTGGGACTTTCACTGCTTCCAGTGCCTTCTGAATCAAAAGTTCAGGGCTGTTACAAGACACTTTGTTTTGCACTGTCCAGGAACACTCAAAGAAAACATGACCTATTTAACATAGAAACATAGAATTTGATGGCAGATAAGGACCGCTTGGCCCACCCAGTCTGCCCATTTCCCTACCTAATGGATAAGCTGCAGATCCTAGTTAACCAGTAGCCTACTTCTTTGTACCCCAACCCCCTAGAATTGCCTTATAACTGTCCTATGCATGCTTGAATTCAACCACTGTTTTTGACTCCACAACCTCCTCTGGAAGGCCGTTCCATGCATCCACAACCCTCTCTGTGAAAAAATGCTTCCTTACATTACCTCTCAGCCACCCCCCATCTTCAAATTGTGCCCCCATGTTCTTGCACACCTCTTTTTTTGAAAGATGCTGCCCTCTTGGACTATGTTACTTGAAAGTTTCTATCATGTCCCCTTCTCCCTCCTTTCCATGAGGCTATACATATTAAGCTCCTTTAGTCTCTCATCATATGTCTTCCAGTGCAGACCCTGCACCATTTTAGTTGCCCTCCTCTGGATAGCTTCCATCCTGTCTATGTCCTTGCTGGAGATTGGGTCTCCAGAACTGCATGCAGTACTCCAGATGGGGTCTCATCAGCTGTCTGTACAGAGGGATAACAACTCCTGTTTTCTGCTGGTGATGCCTCTCCCTATGCATCCCAGTATCCCCCCAGCCCTTTTTACTGCCCTTTCACATTGCTTTCCCACCTTTAAGTAATCTGATATGACAACCCTGAGGTCTCTTTCCATTTTTGTTGTTGTTAGTATCTCACCATCCATTGTGTACTCTTCCCCAGGGTTTTTGTTTCCCAGGTGCATTACCTTGCACTTCTTAGCATTGAATCTAAGCTGCCATACATTTGACCATTCCTCTAACCTTACCAAGTCCCTTCTCATCCTTTCCACCTCACCTTGTGTATCAACTCTGTTGCAGATCTTTGTGTCATCTGCAAAGAGACATACTTTTCCTTCCAGTCCCTCTGCAATGTCGCTTATAAAGACATTGAAGAGGACCGGTCCTAATACTGAACCCTGCAGTACCCGACTAGTAACCACCCTTTCTTCAGAGTGGACTCCATTTACTATTACCCTCTGTGTCCTATTCTCCAGCCAATTTTTTACCCAGGCTATCATCTTGGGACCCACTCCCAGGCTGGCTAAATTGTATATTAATCTTTTGTGTGGGACTGTGTCAAATGCCTTGCTAAAGTCTAGGTAGACCATGTCCACAGCCCTTCCCTGATCTACCACTTTGGTCACCCAGTCAAAGAAATCTATTAGATTCATCTGGCATGACCGTCCCACTGTGAATCCATGCTGCCTTGGGTACTGTGCCCCTCTAGCCTCTAGGTACTCGACAATTCTTTCCTTCAGAAGTGATTCCATCATTTTCCCTATCACTGAGGTTAAACTAACAGGTCTGTAGTTTCCTGCTTCTGCCCTGCTTCCACTTTTGTGAAGGAGAATCACATCTGCGCTCTTCCAGTCCTCAGGTACCACCCCATCCTCCCATGATTTGTTAAAGAAGGTAGTAAGTGGTGTCACTACTCTTAGTTCTTTTAGAATTCTGGGATGAATTCCAACAGGCCCCATTGCTTTGTCCACCTTCAGTTTTAAGAGTTCTTTCAGAATATTTTCTTCTGTAAATGGGCTGTTATTAACTTCTGTTTCATCACAAAGTTTACAATTGGTCTGATTTGCACATTGAATGCTAGTATGGCCTATTTCCCCATAGTTCTCACATCGAGGCTTATCACAGATGCTGGATAAGTGAGTTCTAGCTCCACATTGGTAGCATGCCGTAGGCTGCCCAGCATAAAAGCAAATCCCTCTATCCCTCCCCAGCATAAATTAATTGGGAACATGTTCTATGCCAGACTCAAATTGGTTTAGTTTAACTTTATATTTCCACCCTCCATCCCAAATGACTCAGAATCAAGAATGTCCTCAAGAGAGCTAAGGATTTGGCATTTTTGGGACAATCAACAGGTGATGTCATCAGCATGAAACCCCTCATTCCTGAACATGATGGTAAAACATTTGATAAGCTGTTTAGTAAGAGGAATTACCACAAAGGAAAAAAATGTGACCTGATTATACCTGTCTCAAAAGAGGTCCAGTGCATATGAAAATCTGAAACTAACATAATTATCCTCCCCCAATATGTTTATGAAGGCAAAAACATATCTAGGTGAGAAATATAGAGAATCTTTCAATATGTTTTTCCCTACAAAAAGTTTGTCAGGCCTTGTCTCTAGACCCCCTTTGTATCGGATTTGAACTGCATTCCTTCTTGACCCTGCTACTTTATGAGTTCTTTGCACCAGTTCAGACAATAAAAGTTTCTGAGGCAGAGGGTCCATTTGCAGGGAATTAGATGGAATATTGACACAGTTTTCTGGTGGGGTCGCCCTTTCAGATATACCCAAGTTCTCCTTATGTGAGGGTGGTGTTCCCCAGCCATTGGAGGTTCCTGTGGAATCCCTGACATATCAGGATTGCTGATCAAATCTCTGTCAACAGGTTTAGGGGTGAAAAGATTACCCTGAACTGGATTACTGTGCATATCTTTTGAAGCATGTGGCTTCCATTCAGGACTAGTTTGTTAAAATTTTAAACTGGGGTCCCACCCTGTATCGAGAAGCCAACTCCTATTGGGCATCTTCTTCCATCCAGCTGTAGAAAATGCATTTTCAGGTGACCATTTAGCAAAGGGGTCCAATGTAATGGGAGAGAGAGAAAAGCCAGATTGGTATGTGCTTAAATTGTGGCCCATCCGGGGGGGTTCCAACTTTAGGTGCACCATCAGCTGTTATATTTTTTTTTGCAAGTAATATAGCAGAGTGTTTTTGTTTGGAATCCTTCCTTGAAGTCAGTTTTAATGGGGTTCCCCTCACAGAGAATGAAAAAATAGTGGTATCAGGACAACTGTAGGAACTTGTTTGGTAAATAGTTTTACCATCTCAGTAAGCCCAAATAATCAGTTTCCATGGCTTTCAAGTCTCCAGCATCCAGAGATGTTGGAGTATCAAGAGGCAAAGGAATAACATTTGTGTTCTCAATTTGTTCTGAGCTAACGTCAGAAAGACGCCTCTGTACAGGAACTGGAGATTCACCATTAACCTCTCCCTTCGGCTTTTGGCATGCACTAAACTCAATGATTTCCCTGCCAGCCATTACAGAAATCACAATGTTAGGAAAGGAGGAAAAAGGTACCCGTGGTGCCGTACTGAGTGGTGCATCAGGTCTAGCAGCTGTGTTTGAAGTAGGTGCATCATCAGGCTCACTTGAAGGCCTGTTAAGAGGACCACACCCCTTGTCAAGGAATGTCTCCAATGCTAGTTTCTGCAGTTGTAATCGCAGGAGGTCCTTTTGCATTTATGTCCTGTATCCTCTTCCAAAAGTTTGTTCAGTACGGTAAGCTTCAGAGCTGCATCCTTGTATGGCAAAACTCTGCTATCATTTGGTTTTTCTTTGGATCTTAAATCCTCTGTAGAAATGAAAATTTCTCCTTCTTCCTCCAGTTTAGCAGTATAAGAGGGAAGCATTTTTTCAGATTCAGTCTCAGTAATGCTCTCAACGCAATGCTCTTGGCCCCTTGAGTAGGTAGAACAGGGAAGGAGATCCGCTCCCCTGTCTCCAAGACATCCACAACCATCGCAGGCTCAGACAAAGTGGGCATCCTGAGACAGCCAGCAGTCCCCCTACAGGAAGTAAGGGGAGTTTTCCCAGTGCCCTGGCCAAATTTCCCCATTTCATTAAAAATACCAACAACAGCTTAATCTGGTTCAAGGTCAATTGGCATTCATCTGTATCCCCCTCCCCCAGATCTTGCCTAAAAATAGGCAGACATTATCTAGTGTACTTACCCAGTCAACAAAAACTAAATAAAATGAATAAATAAATAGAGTATCAGATATGAAGGAGTTTATTTCACATGGAGCAGCAAACTCACTAGCTGCTAGCACCTAGACCTACACAGATCTTATTCATGGGGTGTATCCAAATCTGATACAGTCCAATCTTTTATCCCTCTGTGATTTAAAGGCATAGTACATCTTATTACAAAAATTATTTCTGAACTCTTTTAAATTTAAAAAAAAATACATTTTTCCATAGCAATTCATTTTGAAAATTATAAAGGAAAGAGCAAAAAGAAAGACACAAGAGAAGTGATGTACTGAGGTAGGAAATTGGGTGTTGGGGTAGGGTTAGTGCCTGTGTGAAAAATAGCTGAAAGGAGAGAAGCTAAAAGTGTGGATACTAGTGGAGAACAAAATATATTTAGAGTGTAATAGGAAGTGATAGTTACTGAGGACAGATAGTACGTGACAATAGTATCAAACACATCATAAATTATAACCTCAGTGCTAATTGCCAATATGTAGTTATTTTGACAGACTTCCAGCAGCATCTAAATTATGAAACAAAGCATTACATGTAAGTCACTTTTATTTCTACCATAAGATACAGGTATACTGCTCACAGAACAATATTCTAAGCAGAAAATAGTGCATTGTCAATTATTGTATTGCAAAACAGAAACCCATTTTTATGCTTTAAGAAATGGAGTAATGTCATTGTCTTCATTCAAACCTATTGGGTTACATTGTGTTTAACAAAGTTCTCCATCTTGTTTCTTTTTGCAATAATTTAGAAACCAAGGGCAGCACTTTGGCACACTGGGCATGTGGCAATCTAAAGGGATATTCTATCCCTTGTGGCATTTGATGCTCACTAAACAATCTTTTTGTCATCTAGCATGTGTCAATACCAGTGACCATTTTTTAAGGAGTTTATGCTCTATATTTGGTACAAGCTGCTGTAAAGCGACTAAGCTGTTGTAACTGTGCCCAAGATTGTAAAATCGGGTGCAGTTGTAAAAAAACTGGAATGGTGCCACTGTGGCAAACACAGGATTTTATGCAGCTTCACATAAGTCCTGTGCCACCCTTTGAAAATCTGGCCCCCTCACCACCTTGTATAAGGGGATGCACCTGCTCCAGATCAGTAAACTTAAAATGTCTTGGATCTGAATTATGTGCAGCTGCAAAATGTGGCATGCTCCTTTGTCCTGTTCTCCAACATGGAGACAAGCACTGGATTTTCAAATGGTGGCACATGGCTTGAACCAAGCCTTGCATCAAAACCTGTGTTTGCCACAGCTGTGCCATTCCTGTTTGCAGCAACTGCACCTGACTGTACAGTTTACTTGCTTTTCAACAGCTTGCACAAATCTTTGGCACAAGTTCTGTGAAAACAGCCACAAGTATTGACATAAGCTATACCACAGGTAGATGATCTACCAAGCTTCAATTGCCATAATGGATAGAAAATCTCTTTAGATTGTTGCAAGTTTATTGTGCAATACCACTGGCACACCCAGGGATTATAGCAATCAAAGGCATCTGAAAATTCAACCCAAGAGATGTGGAGTTCCCATATGACCACTTAGAGGAGGATGCAGAGGATAGTACCCACACAGATGCACCTGACAGGTACCCCACTGTCACCAGGGCTATGGGACACAAAGCCCAGGATGGGTAGCAACACACTGATCACACAGTCACCCCCAGTAAGTCAAAACATGGCACCCCATTGATGGCCCTCATCTCCACCATATGGGTTTCCTCCATACAGATACAGATCATACCGGGATATGTACTATGCTGCTATTGTGGCACATGACTGAGTCTGTAGTGCAGGAGCTTCAAATGTTGTCCACTGATGTGTGCAAGCAAGGTAACAAGCAGGTGCAGACTGTGGTGGACAGCAATGATTTATTGGAGGCCACCTTGTCCATCATGCACCACAACACTGGTCTGCTTGATTGCAATGCTGAGGCACAGGAGGAACATACAAGGCTTATAACCTGCACTACTGTGGCTGCAGAGTCAAAGGCAGTTTCCCTGGCTTGCTTGGCAGAGGTTGCCAAGGAGCTGGTCAACAGGACCTCTCAGCAGCAGGTGTATGCCATGTAGGGATGTGACTGTGTCTCAGTTTCACCCAAGCAGGGGCAACATGTGGTGAGACATACTTCTCTACCTTTGAAAAGTGTATCACTATGGGGCGCTGGCTTTGAGCTGTATGTTGTGCTACAGACTAGAGGTTATGGGCTGGGAGAGGGGCATTAGGGTTGACAATCACAAGAAAGACCCCACCACTGATTCGCCAAGATTCTGGAGATCTAAAACCTATTTTTTTCCTTCTTCTGCTTTCAGGGTGGGGGTGGGAAGTTAGGGTTGGAAACCCTAATGCCACATTTCCTTACTTTTGTGGCATTAAGTTACCCAAACTGGTGCATTAACAAAGTTTTTTTGAAAATAATGTCCTTTCTTTTTAAGATAGTGGAATTGTATTCTCATTCACAGAGGTTCCTTCAGAACCTGCATGAACAGATGCAAATGCCCTGTTCCAAGGAAAGACACCATCACCTACAGAAGTGCAGGGAACTTGCAGGCCCTGCACTTCCATGAAGCAAGGATGTGAAGAATCCATGGGGCTGTCTTGTGGGCCGTGGAAGCACAGGGCCATGTGGTACCTACACTTCTATGTGGCTGCAGATAAATATACAAATACAGAGGGCAAACGGTGCATGTGTCAGCCAATGCAAAGAGCCCTCTGCCACTCACGGGTGGAGAGTTAGAGAGCCCTATGGCAAGAGGACAGTTGTCTTCACTATATGGTACCTGGACATGTACAGATGATCCTGCACATTTCATTCCCTGGCTGGGGGGAGGTTGCATAATAGTGGCATCCTCCCACACTCACCCCATCCAGCTGAATCACTGAGTTCACCATTGAAGTCAGCTGACCAGCATGTGATCACAATGCCTACCCACTGGGATCAAGACTGGCACTACACACAAAGTTTGTTTTTTTTCCATATTTTCCTTTATTCTCCCCTAACAGGCTGAGAGGCTGCATCAGCTTGTCCATTTCAGCCTTCTTGGCTGTCCCAAGTCACACCACCTCCAATCTTGGGCGGACTGTCAGTACTAGGTGGGGGAGCTTCATCAAGCCACAACTCCCAGTTTTTCCACTTACTTTCTCCCCATTTATCCCAGAGCACTGGATGAGGTCGTTGGTGAACATGAAGGCAGGCATGCACACCTTGGCCCAAGTGACTCTGCTCCTCCCACTCCTAGCTTAGAGCCTGGCTCCTCTCCACTGCCCACACCACCACCACATCTCCACATGGACAGGATTCCAGCTAGTTGTCTCCTTCAGAAGAACCACTCTTGGCCAGCGCTCTTTCACCTACATGACTGAATGACATCCCTGCTGAAATAATGTAAATAACATTGCAAATCTCCTATCTTTCAAACCTGAATTGAAATGACACCTGGCCTCTTGGAGAGCCTGTGCCTGTAGGAAGGTGACTTGACCAACCCACTCACCAGCTCTTCCTGCATACCACTGACATACTTTTGCCATTAGTACCACTGGAAGGATATCTCCGCTAGCCCCCTGTCAACTCAGTCCCTCATGGCATACCACCTTTCCCCTTTCACCTTTTCCCCTCCCTCTCCTGTACACCACCCTCCAGTTTTCTTCCTCTTCTGTATTATCTAGCACTTATCCACCTCTCCTCCTCCAGGACTCCCACTTGTACCCCTGTCTGCCCTCCATCACCTTCTTTTACTGAAACAGACTTGCTAACAATGCCTATCTACCTTGGCTGCTCTTCAAAAAACACCTGATTGTTACCACACTCTTGGGAGAATTTTGTAACTACCTCATACTTGTGATTGCTATTGATATTGGCATTGTTGTGTAAGGTTTAAACTCTGTTTGTTCATGTTACCAGACATGGAACCTTTGTAGATGAGCATCTTGCTCAAAGGTTTCTGAAGAATGAAATAAATAAAAAAAATAAATAAATAAACATGGTGGCAGTCAAAGGCCAGGTGAGCCAACATCCCCTATCCAAGAGAGGATAGCTGCCAAGTGGACCCTCAATCCTCACCCAGCTCTCTCCCCTGGCTGACCCCAGCAACCCATGCTCATCACTGAACATGAGTCACTGATGTGGCAGGCGGTATGATGCTAATACCTCCTCCCTCCACATTACTGGGCCAGCTCACACAATGTGTGTTAACATTTATTTTTCTAATTTTGACCCCAAATTTTCAAGATACTCATTTTATGATTCACCATATTAACATGACATGTGCCATTTACAGTATTCTGGGTGAACTGTCATTTTGCGCCAGTAATACAACACCTCATCCAGGATTTTAAAAATGATATATCACGTTAATGAGGTGGTATGGAGAAATGTTTGTGTTGAAAGTTTGGTGTCAAGATACTGAAAATTTGTGAAGTTTTGAGTGCATGTTGAAATACTGCTATGTTCACACATAATCTGGACATTTTGCCACATTTGTACACTACATTTACAGCATATCCTTCTTATTACCTCACCTTATGAATCTGGAAGGTGACATTTTTCAGATTCTTACCAAAACTTAGTTCCACACAACAGGTGCAAAAACACATTTTAACCAGGATTTGAAAAATGACAGTTCACTGTCCTATGCAGCCAGTATAGTGCTATGCTTTGCAACTGTGTTAGTTTGGTTTTGGCTGCTCGCACTCTCTATTCCAGAGGAATTACCAGCCTGTAGGGGTACGAAAGGCAAGGAACCCTTGGAGAGGGTTCCACCCCTAGAGGTGCAATGGGATGATTCCCATGGCTAAAGGTACCTTAGGAATCCCCAAAAGAATGTAGTACAATCATAGACAGTTTGATAATGTAATGAGATGCTCAGTTTGATAACATAATGAAATGCCCAGGTTTACGTAGCATGATACAAATGGTTTGCTTTGAGAGTAGGGGATCCCCTAAGGAGAAAGGGAATGGCAGAACATCCTCCACCTCCATCCAACAGTGGAACCTCCCTAAAGAAACTAGGGGACACTACTACACTAACTAAGAGATATGACCTGAGGCAACAAAGGAGAGAAAAGAACCTTATGAGGAGGAAATCTCTGGGGATCCAAGGCTTAGGCCACCTTCCCTCCAGCCCTGAGATAGTTTATTTAGTTATGGCTCAGCAGCTACAATTTGGAAAACCCAATTAAAGGGAGGCAGAAAATATTGCAATTTGGAGTAAGGCTCTCACTTAAACCCTCTAGTGGGAACGCTGTGGAAGATTGTAAGAAAACTCTGCAACAATAGTGCAACCAAGGTGCAGGAGGAGAGCAATGACTGCTGAGGCACTCACCTGGCCTACCCACCCAAAATCAAACCAGGTGAACTAGAGACAGTCATAGGGAGAATGCGGTGAAGGTGCCTTGCTAGGGAAACCACTAAAGTCAATGGCTAACCATTGTAGTGGAACAGTAGAGCCAAAGGAGGTAACTTTTTCCACCCTTCACTGCTAATCTTAAATTCTACACCAGGAGCTGCTGTCATGTATCAGACAGCTAAAGCCATGCCCAGGGTGAGGACATTCCCAGCTATGGGCCAGGTGAGAAGATCTGCCCCAAGTTGGACATGCTTGAGATGTAGACAAATGCAGAGCGAGACCATTGACTGCAGGACCCTGCACCAGAATAGAATGGCTGACATGCCCCAGAAATTAATTGAGAGCCAAAAATCTGGTGAGCTTAATGAGCACGGTGTGCTGAGATCATAATGAGCATTGAGTGCTGAGATGTTGCAAGTTTGAATACAGAATTGAGTGCAGCAGAATCCCAGAGGCTGAAGCCAAGGGGATGGCAGTAGGCATGAAGCAATGGTTGGCATAAGCAAGGATCAATGACTGTGTAAGTAAGTGTGGACCTATACGTAGGTCAGTAAACAGAATAGTGATAAGTGGACCTGCACGTAGGTCTGCATAACACAGGGCAATGAAACAGCACTGAATAGTGGGGCAAGCCAGCCAACATTTAAAAGCCAAGTCAAGGTGGCAAATACTCTGAGGATTTTTGGCAGGGAAGACAGGATTTAGAACAGAAATAAGTAGTCACATGGGGCCACTACTGCCCAAAACACTTCCCAGTCCCCGCCGCAGGACAAACAGGAAAGTGATGGAAGGCAGAGAACCACATGCAAATATGAAAGCTATTTTAACAGGCTCAGCAGCAGCTTTTTGGCTAACCTCAGAGTAGAACCGGTTAAATAAACATAAAAGCAACACTTGTATGGAGTACACGGAGTTGCAGAACTGCAATAAAACATGGAGACATAATGTTCTGAAGCAGGTGCAGCCAGGCAGTGCAATGAAGCTGGAAGCAGAATGAGAGCATGAATGAGTAGCATAGCTAGGGTCAGAGTAAGCCTGCATCAGGTGAAAACAATGAAGTATGCAACATGGAGCACCTATGGTTGAGCTGAAACACACAGATAATGATTACAGTTGCATTACAGTAGTTTGAGCATGGTGAGCAACAGTATAAAAACACAAGGACTGAGTACAATAGTAATTGGAGTATACAGTAGCAGTGACTGCAGTTGTATGTAACTGAAAGAAGTAGTATGAGCTCTGAGTAGCAGTATGCTAGGAGCTTAGAAACAAAGCCCCAAAAGACAAAAACAAAACACAGCAACACAGAAAACAAGTAACAAGGCCCAAAAACAAAAACAAGACACACAAAATGCAAGGAAGCACACAGCTAGAGGAAAGATACAAACCAGAAGTAGGAAAACAAACAATGAAATCCAGCAGAGACACAAAGAAACAGCAGGCGTGGGGTAAGCCCCAGTCAGCTCAGAGGACAGACCAACAGAGTCTCCAGCTGCAAAGAAAAAATGTTTCACAATGAGGCTTAGAGGAACTGCTTATATAGCTAAGGAGCTAAGGAAGTGGGAGTGGCTAGCTGTTTGGCCACTGAACTCTAGGCAAAGCCTTTCCAATTGTCACATTCATGAGATTGTATGAAAAAATGGCTATGTTGAAAATTTGTGGTCAAAATATTTTAAATTACTAAAGGTATGAGCGAGACTAGAAAAATGTCAATATACTGTATGTGCATAGCTTCATGTCCCCACCTTATGAACAAGGGTGATGAAAATGTTCAAATCCCACCCAAAAGATGATTTTATCAAGTGACTGTAAAATTACCTTTGGGCCTGATTTCTATAATTCGACTACCATTAGCCATGAAGTGAGATCCCAAAAAGGCCATGCTGAAAATTTTGGGTCAAAATATGCAAAAATTGTAAAGCTATGCATCAAAGTTCCAAACCATACTGAAATACATTAAACCACACTTACCTTAGTTTCTCATATTCCAGTCAGCAGTTCCAGCAGCAAGACGTGTCTTCCATTAGAGAGTAGAACTTTGCTGTGGAACATGTTAGGGTGAGAGAGGGTGTGTGGGGGATATGGGCAGTGGGTGTGGTGTGGTGGGTGCTGAGTGGGAATTTGGTGTGAGGGCCAGATTGCTGAGGGACCGTGTCTGAGTCCAGACCAGTGCCACACAGGAAGAACAGAACCTACAGTACAAGTCATCATAAGCAGCACCCTTAAACAGACAAGCCAATGCAACAAAGCTTATAGAAAGGCCAACAACATTTTTTATTTAAAATTTTATAACCGGGAAAGCCACCATGATTCAAGGTTCATTTCCAGGCACGACCCGGGGGAAGGGGTACAATGAGCAGCAAACAATAAAACATTGTGCACAACAAACAGGTAACATATATTGAGCAGTGGATATTTATATAATATACAGTGAAATAAGTATTTAAAATATAATTTATATATTCACAAGTATAGGATGTATAAGGTATAAAAGACTGCATGGAGTCAGTGTACAAAAGAATAAAATAAAGATAGAGATAAAGAGGATAAAGAGGACTAATAGATGCAGATAGGGAGAAGCAGGTCAAAGGCATGGACATGTGCAGGATATGGAAGGGGTAGGCATCAGTAAATGCTTGAGAGCAGGAAAGCAGGGGGTAAAATGGGCTTGGGGGATTATGCTGCTCCAGAGTGAATGGAGCCTAAAGGAGAAGGCCGATTTGCCAGTCGAGGTGCGAACACGTGGGAGGGTAAGGGAACGGGCACTGACAGATCACGAGTTATATGGGGAAGGTGTGGCAGGTTTGAGAAGAGAGGCAAGGTATGATGGTAGAGTCCCAAACCAGAATTTAAATATAAAGATGACTCAATGGGATAATCAACTCTGGGAGACAGACTGAAGGGAAAGGGAGGAGTAGTGGTCACAGTGGTGAGTCAGACAGGGAGAATTTGAGGCTAATCTGCAGAACGCATGGTACAGGACATCTAGTTTGGAGAGCAAGGTTGCAGGGGAAAACACTGAAAACAATATCTGTGAGATCAATGATGGGGAGGATCCATTTAATTAGTAGATCACGTCTAACTGGGAGGGGAAAGCTAGCCTTATGTTGGTATATTGTTTGTCTAGGAGGAGAGGGTGGGAGATGGAGTTGAAGGCCTTCGCAAGGACGATGAAAATGGCTGATGTCAACAGACCCCGATCCATGGCAGAGTGGATGGCATCAGTAAAGCGTAGAAGGGAGGTGGCAGTGGAGTGATACTTTCTGAACCCTAATTAGACAGGAGATAGAATATTTGATTCCTGGAGGAAATCATTTCAACTAAAGAGGATGAGGGACTCTTGTACCTTAGCCAGGGAAGGGAGAAGTGATATGGGGTGGTAGTTTCCAGGGATGGTAGCATGGCCCCCTCAAAGAGAAGAAGAACCATGGCAAACTTCCATGCAGAGGAAACGGTAGTGGAGGAGACATTAAAATCCTGCAGCACCAGCTGCTCAGCAAAAGACTACTACTTAATGCTAAGAAAACCAAAGCAATGCTATTCTCACCAACTGGCCAGGGGGCATATTCTGCCGCTGCTGGTCCATTACCTTTTATTTCTACCTTACTAGGTGAAAATCTTGAATACGTACCAAAATTCAAGTATTTGGGTTTCTGGCTAGACAATAAACTCTCCTTTGAGGAACATATAGAAGAACTGCTGAAAAAGCTGAGGCAGAGGCTTGGCTTCTTCTTCAGAATAAATCACCTCCTGACCACAGACGCCAAAAGACAGCTTGTCCAATCCACGTTCCTCTCCTTAATTGACTATGCTGACTTCATATATGGCAAGTGCCCAGCCTCACACCTTGCAAAATTGGACGTATTGTATTGTAGAGCTCTGAGATTCATAACAGGCCTCCCCTTTTCCACCCACCACTTTTCATTATATGCAGCTGTGGGATGGCCCTCCCTTCAACACAGGCGGTATAGAAATGCAGCCCTCTGGATGCTCCTAGCCATCACCAACAAACTTCTGCAATACATTGCTGATTGTCTCCCACTAAGCCTGACTGGGAATTATGCCTTGAGAAGTCACTCGCTGGTTTCCCTGAAAGTACCTAGGGTCGCCACCCACTTTGGAAGAGCAGCCATAAGCTTTGTCGTGCCCATGCTTTGGAATAGGATACAGAAATCACTGAGACTTAGCTCCAATGTTAGTCTTGCTATGTTCAAGACCCTGTATGCCAAAACATTTGTGACGCTCTGTAACTGTTTCCACCGCTCCTAGTTGTCCAGCTGATGTTTCCACTCAAACTAAGTCTTTTCCGTTCAAACTAAGTATTCCCATACCAAGATTACTCCCCCCTCCCTCAGTCCAATCTAGTTCTACCAGTACTACGTACTCACTGCAATGCCCTTACATACCCCTCATCGCCTACTCTTATGCCCTGATACTATCTGCATAGTATCCCAGAATCTTTCTGCCAATGTCTCTGCTTTCTACGCATGCACTCTTCCATATCCCAGGGACTCCTATACAGGTTATGAACATGTTTTTTATGGACAGGATTATAAAGGCATCTTTGTATATACTAATTGCCTATATTTCTACACTGTATATATTTTGTTGTATACATCTTGCTACTGTTATTTTATTTGTGCTATTCTGTACCCTTGTCCTTGCAAACTGCAGGTCCACCTTGTAAATGAGCTTGCTCAATGGTGATCGCCTGGGTAAATAAAGATTTTGATTGATTGATTGATTGATTGAAAGGTAAGGGGGTAACAAAGGAGGGAGCAGAGAATACAAGGAGCTTAGGGTGCAAACCATCAGGGCTAGATTTGGATGAGTTGAGGGAGATGAGAGCTTGCAGGACTTCAGAGGTGGAAATCAGTGGCAACTGGAAAACGGGATGACAGGGGAGAGGGAGGGGAGCTGGAAGAGGAAAAAGGCAGTTTGTGAGGTACGGCAGAGGTAGTAAAAAACTAATTTAGAATTTCAATTACAAGGGAAGGATCAGAAATAAGTGAATATGCTTCACTGAAAGTGGGTGTGGGGGATTTGGAGGGGTAGAGGAGAGATCAGATGTCATGCCAGAAAGTGGATGGAGGCAGTCAGGGACTTGCAGAAGAGCTTTGAAAAAATTGGACTTAACCTGTAAAATGCATTTGGTGCAGCTCTTACGGAGGGTGCTATAGGTTTGCAGGTCAGCAGGGTTATTAGAGGTCTTAAAGTGGGCCCAAGAGCAGTCAAGGGATTTCCTCATAGCCAGGATGTTGTGGGAAATCCAAGGATGATGTGAGCACCTAACTCTGATTGATTTGAGAGGGGCGTGGGTATCCCAAAAATCTAGGAAGATGGAGGTGAGGTGCTGAGGTGGATAGGGAAAGAATTCAACACCAGGAGGAAGGAGGTAATACTGCCACTGTACAGGTCCCTGGAGAAATGTGTCCAGTTTTGGAGTCCACATCTGAAAAAGGATACAAATTGGTTGGAGGCTGTTCACAGATGACTGACAAAATGATCTTGGGCCTTCAAGGGCACTAGTCCGAGGACCATCTAGAAGCATTAAATATGTTCTCTCTGGAGACAAGGAGGGAGAGGGGTGATATGAATGAAATATAAAGGTTCTTGAGAGGAATAAATAAGGTGCCATTCTAGGAACACATTGGAAGACTAGATGGACCCTTGGTCTCCTTCTTTGATCTTTTTTTTTACTCTGCTCAACAGATCTACAACGCTAACACTAGAGGGCACAAGTGGAAGTTGAGTGGAGGGCTTTAAGAGTGAGCTTAGGAAACACTATTTTACAGAAAGAGTCATGGTGGAATGGAATAAACTGCCATCTGAGGTTGTGGAAGCAAAGTTCTTGATATCATTCAAGCTGGGGTGGGGCAAGGTTAAAGCACGATCAAAAGCAATGGCAGAAGTAGGAGGCATTAGGTAGAAAGAGGATTATATCCTGGGATCTGAGAAGATACTAGGAACATATGGGAAGACTAGATGGACCCTTGGTCTCCTTCTTCAATCTTTTTTTCCCCTCTGTTTCTATTTTTTTTTTTTTACAGGTAACAAAAAAAAAAGGAAAACAACAAGGGTCAGTTTTCTGTTTTTCAAAGAATAATGAGATTCCAACACTGGGCGCTGGGTGCCACAGTATTGGGCTACTGTTCACTGGTACTGGAGGTGGGCACACTGGTGCCACTACATATGTAGAGGGAAGGGGAGGATTACCTTGAGGGATGGAGGGGTCATGAGAAGAGGTATCGGGGTGGGGACTCTGGTCCACTTATTTATTATAAAGAAAAGAGATAAACATTGGGAACAGTGGGCAAACAATCTGGGGGCAAGAAGCAGTAGTGGGGTTAGGCACTCTTGCTCACTTAATAGGCAGAGAGAGAGAGAGAGAGCAAGAGAGAGAGAGAGACTGACAGACAAGAGACAGGCAGACAGAGCAGGCAATCAGCAACTCACTGCTCTCACTGCAGCCTGCAGAAGTATTCCAGCTTTCACTGCAGAAGTCAAGAAAGTCCCACTGTTCTCATACAGAGAATGTAGGTGAATGGATTCTCTTGCTAAGCTGGGCACCCTGAATTGTGGCATGCCCAAAAAAGTATTTCTGGCCAATATTTTTTTTTTAAAAACAAACATCAGAATTCAGCTGAACAGGATGTTTAGCTAGTTTCAGGTGTTTGTTGTTTTTTTCAGAATGACACTATTTTGTTTATTTTTCCATGTTTTTTATTTTGAGGGGGGAAAAAAAGATGGTGGCTCTCAGCACAAAAACATTTTTGGTGCCGTGAGAAGCATGTGGTGAGAAACCAGAAATGTTCTTGCAACATAGAATTTTTACAGATATCAGAAACCACAGAAGTTGCCATCATGAAACTTTTCACAGATTTAAATTGTACCTCCTAGAGAACACATGTGAACTTTCAGCTAATTTCAACAAACGCTGCCAAAGTTATTAAGGTGCAAAGTTAGGTGTTCAACATTGAACATCCTAGTCATCCTCCACAGAGAAGGCTGGTCAGCAAGTTGGGTAGTCTGGGGGTGGGCCACAATTTGGTGAACTGGGTTGGTAACTTGTTAAGAGACAGAAAGCAAAGGGTGGTGGTAAATAGAACCCAGCCAGGAGAAATGGGGGTCACCAGTGGGGTACCTCAGGGATCAGTTCTGGGGCCAGTCCTCTTCAATGTCTTTATCAGTGACAATGCAGGTGGGCTGGAGGGGAAGGTTTGCCTGCTTGCAGATGGCACAAAGATCTGCAACAGAGTAAATACTCCAGGGGGTATGGATAAGATGAGAAAAGACCTAGAAAAGCTCTAGAGATGTCCTGATGCTTGGTAACTGAGGTTTAATGCAAAGAAGTTCAAAATCATGCATGTGGGGAGTAGCAGCCCTGGAAAGAGCTACAGGATTGATGGAGGGGAGTTGCTGACAGACACCACCAGGGAAAAATAGATTTGGGGATCATTATCACAGATGACCTGAAAGCCACAAAGCAATTAGTAATGGTGGAAGAAAAGGTCAGTGGGATGTTGAGTTGTATTGGAAGGAGTATCACAAGATGAAGGAGGGATGTAATGATTCCACTATACAAAACGCTGGTGAGGCCCCATCTGGAGTACTGTGTGCCGTTCTGGAGACCACATCTGCACAAAGATATTGACAGGATGGAGACATTGCAGAAGAGGGCAACTACAGTAAGATGGGACAGGGCAGACAGCACAAGACATAAGAGGAAAGATTAAAGGACCTCAATATGTATAGGCTGGAGTAGAGAAGGGAGTGTGGGGATATGATCAAAACATTCAAATATCTCAAGGGCATAAATAAGGTGAAAGGGGAAGACATCTTCCTGAATAAAAAGAGTACTAGAACAAGAGGACATGATATGAGAGTGGAGGGAGGCCACATAAGAGGAAATGTGAGAAAGTTCTTTTTCATTGAGAGGGTGATAGATGCATGGAACAGCCGGCCCCAGGAGGTGATGGGAGCACAGACAGTGGTGGGATTCAAACTTGTATGGGATAGGCATAAGTGAACCATAGAGATGGGAAGGAGTACCTAAGGCCAATGACTAAGTAGAGTCAGGGGGCACTGATACAGGTAGGGTAAATGGCAAGACTGGATGGGCTTGGTGGTCTTTATCTGCCATCAACTTCTATGTTTCTATGTTAACCCTAACTATTGCACCACAACCATGCCCCTATAATATTTAGTTGGGTACACAGTGATTTTGTACAATGTATAGTAGGCACATCCTGAGCTAGACATTAAAAGGTTAGCTCCAAGGCAAATGTGGTTAATACCGATGCCCCCCTGGGTTTACATTCAGAGGCCCCCAGAGGACTTATCAAACCAGGCAGCGCCAATGCACTAAAATACCACTGCACCTATGCAAATGAGGGGGTTCCCTTTATGTATACCATTGCAGTAGGATATTCAAAGGTTTGTGGTGGCAGTAAATGGCTCCCCAAGCAGCACTGTTTATTGCTGCCAAAATCCACCTCTTAACTTGATGCTAAGCCTGCACCACCCCTGCAAAGGCAGCTGGCTATACTGCAACTGTCCAGCCCGGATCTCCCATTCTCTGGCATGGTACAAACCCTGTGGTCCAGTGATTCCCCCTCATTGTCCATTGGCTATGCATGTATTATTCCATACAGGTCCAGTGGCTCCCAACACCCCCAAACTCCCGTTGCTACATGTAATGTATTCCCTGGTGGTTCAGTGGTTCCCCCCAGCCCCCAATCTCCCATTGCTATATGTAATGTAAGCCCTAGTTGTCTAATGGTTCCCCACCCCCATGTCTCATTGTTATATGTAATGAATGCCCTGGTGTTCCAGTGGTTACCTCTCCCCTATTTCCCGTGTCCTCTAAATACTCACAAACATTTGTTCAGCACTTGCCCCATTATTTGAATACAGAGACCCTTCTTTTTCTAATTACATTTTTATTTTGTTTTTCTACATGATATTTTAGATATTTGATTTAGAATATGTATTGCATTTGTGTCTTATGTTAGCTGAATAATAAATATTTGCCTACTATCTACCTCTTGTCCAGCTAGGGTAAACCAGCGCTAACATTTCATCTGTCTCATCTTGTCAATACCCTTCAATATGTGGATGATTGAGATCATGCCCCAGGTCTGCTTTTTTCCAGGGTAAACATTTCAAGGGCCAACATCTTTTCATAATGTTTGGCCTCTCCATAGCCCATTCATTTTGATAGCCCTGCAATACATCTTCTTATCTGACTCAGCATGCTTTTTGTATGAGTGAGCCCAGATCTATGTGTGGATTGCTATGTGGGGCCTGACCAGGGTCTTATAAAGTGTTAGGATTTCTTTCCCTGCTCTGCTTGTCACCCACTTTTGATACACCCTACTATTCTACCATCTTTCTGTAGAGCAGCCTTGCATTGCTTGTCATGCTTCAGCCCCTTGGTTCATTATGACCTCACGTCACTTTCCTTTTCCACTGCAATGAAAGGAGCCCTTCACACTGTGTTCATTTTACCTCAGATTTCCCTGCCCAAGTTTAGCATCTTGCATTTAGCTACACTGAGTATAGGATTCCAAAAGTGTGCCAGTTGTTCAGCTTGTTCATGTCCTCCTGCAATTTGTTCAAGTTCTTAAAGGAGTTCATTACCCTGGCCAAGTTAGTTTCATCAGCAAACCCATGCTGCCTGCATGCTATCCCAGCTTCCAGATCATTGATATGAATGTTAAACAGCAGTGGCCCCAGTACCAATCATGGAGGGACACCACTGAATACCCCATTCTATTTAGAGTTATGCTTAGCCTTCACAACCCTTTGCTTCTTGACTCTAAGCCAGTTAACAATCCACACTGTGTATGCCTTGTGCATACTACAATAGTGTAAGTTGACGGAACCTTGTCATGCTTCTCATTGTCATAGGCCTTGCTAAAGCCAAAATAGACAATTAGCCCATCCAGAAAAAGCCACTCACCCCTGCTGCAGTGCCTGTGGTAAATTCAACATTCAGAAAGGCAGAAAACCATGGCACTCACACAATCCAAAATGATAGGTGCTTAGCACAAGTTGATGTCATGTCAAAAAGCTTTATTTTAGAAGATAAAACACCAGCATGTAGATAGAAACACATAGCTAATGACCACACCTTGTGTAACCTTGGGCTATGTTTTTTTTTAATCTATTGCTGGTGTTTTATCTTCTAAAATAAAGCTTTTTGGATACATCTACTTGTGCCGGGCAGCTATCATTTTGGAGTGTGTTCTGTAAGTGCAGTGACTTTCTGCCTCCCTCAAAATATACAATGTATTGTATATTGTCTTCCTTCTATTTAAATCACAGTGAAACCATTCACATAAGTTAATTGGATTGTCATGGCATGATCTGGCCTTCATATAGCCATGCTGAGAAGGGGTGAGGACCTCAGCCTCAAGCAAGTTATCCAGTATTCTGTGCTTAATAATGTAATCAAAGGCTGTGACCAGCATTAATATCCAGAGGACCAGCCTGCAGCTGTACAAGTCTTAACTTATCCCCACTTGAATATAGAGACTGCAACAGCCACTTTCTAGTCCACCAGCACCACAGCTGTAGGAACGTATTTGGGAAAGATTTCTGCAGTCTGACCTGCCAATTGTTCCTTTAGCTCCACTATGAACCTGAGGTGTATCCTTTCAGCCTACTGGGGTTTACCTGGCTTTACTTCACCAAGTATGTCAGCTATCAGACAGGCATAACATGCTCTGGCTAAATCCTGCTTGCCCTTGATCCCATGAGCCCTGCTAAAACCCCTTCCCAAGGACACTTTGGCAAGTCCCAATTTGAAGTGTTTCTTCTAGCATCTAAGCCATCATCACTGGTAGTTGCATAGGTTCCTCCTCACTTCCTCAGTTCTCAAGGGCCTAGTCACCTTTATGTTTTTTACGTATGTGCTAGTTGCAGGTCTTGGTGTCATCCAGAGCTCCTATGGATATTCTAGCTTCCTGGCCCTCCTGGGATGTCTTAATTAAATTCTTGCAATCTCTAAATGCTGATCTTTACTTTCTCTCTTGCCTGGATGCGTTTATCTTGTTACAGTAATCAAAGAACATCTTTTGTGTCAGAAAAATTGCCTTAAATCCTGCTGAGGGGGACTTCCTGGCCCTTTTTCACTTTATGGCATACAGGGATTCAGACATGTGTGGTTGCTTCAAGCACTTTTTATAACAAAACCCATATGTACTTTACATTATCATCCTCATGCTGCTGCCCAAGAAATGTGGGTGGCAGGTCAAACTGTCTTGGCAAAGCCTTCCTGTCTGCAGTTCCAGTTATTGGTGGCTGAGACCTGACCAGTCTTCAATGTCACCAAAGAAAAGTTAAGTCTGTGTTTGGTCACTGCCTCCTGTCATTTCCTTATGAATCACACCAGGGATTACATATCCCCACTGTTGAGAACATGGAAAGGGGACTTTAAACCTAATCCCTAAAACATATAGAATTTTACAAAGAAAGTGACGTGTATATTTAAGACATTGTTTCTTATATTTTTAAACTTCAAATTAAAACTTGGAAGAGTATGAGGAATCATACAGATTGAGCAAAATTATGACTCCACTGTGCTCAGTCATCCAGCTGTGGTACTGAATTCATTAAACAAGTGCATATTTCAAACAAGGGGCTATACTCCAGAAAGGTAGAATAGAGAATTGTTAATAAATGATAATTACATCACCTCAGTTTAAAATGGTATTTATGATAGTTTTGTATACTTTCAAAATAATGCAGTTTATGTAACATAGAAACATAGAAGTTGATGACAGATAAGGACCGCAAGGACCATCCAGTCTGCCCATTTCTTTTTCTACCTTATAAATGTGCCATCGGCCTTTGCTCTGTCAGTGACCTATCTAGTCATACTCATCTGTATTGCTCCCTTATGCCTATCCCATGCCTGTTTGAAGCCCTGCACTGTCACCACCCTTTCTGTGGAAAATAATTTCCTCACATTCCCCCTTAATCGGCCTCTCTCTAATCTCATGCTGTGTCCTCTTGTCCTGCTATTTTTCTTATATGTAAACATGTTAGACTCTTTCACCATGTTAATACCCTTAAGGTGTTTGAATGTTTAGATCATATCACCTCTCTCCCTCCTTTGCTCAAGGGTATACATATTGAGCTCCATTAATCTGTCCTCATATGTCTTCTCATGCAGTCCGAACGCCATTTTGGTTGCCCTTCTCTGGACTGCCTCAATTTGGTTATTGTCCTTGTGAAGGTGTGGCCTTCAGTACTGCATGCAGTACTCCAGATGGGGCCTTACCAGTGTCTTGTAAAGAGGGATAATTACCTCCCTCTTATGACTTGTGATACCCCTACTAAAATACCCTAACAACCCCTTAGCCTTACCTACTGCTTTAGAGGTCTGCTTGGATTATTTCAGGTCATTGGTGATGATGATGCCCAAGTCGCTTCCTTCCTTTGTGACTGCCAGCAACTCCCCTCCCAGCCTATTGGTGGCTTCAGGGTTTCTCTTCCCTATGTGCATGATCTCGCACTTCTTTGCATTACATCCCAGTTGCCACTCTTCTGACCATTTTGCTAGTTTTTCCAGATCTCTTCTCATTCTGCCCACCCCATCTGGATCATCTACTCTGTTGCAGATCTTGGTGTCATCTGCAAACAGACAAGCCTTACCCTCTAGTCCATCTGCAATGTCACTAATGAAGATACTGAAGAGGACTGGGCCCAGGACTGATCCCTGAGGTACCCCACTTGTGACTTGCATATCTTCTGACTGTATACCATTTACCACCACTCTCTGTTTTCTGCCCATCAACCAGTTTGCCACCCAGTTGACCAACTTTTGACCCACCCTGAGCCTACCCAGTTTATTTATTGATCTTCTATGTGGAACAGTGACGAAAGCTTTGTTGAAGTCAAGGTAGGCAACATCAACTGCTCCCTCTTGGTCCACCACTATAGCTACCCAGTCAAAGAAATCTATGAGATTAGTTTGACAGGACCTTCCTTTTGTAAACCCATGCTGTTTTGGATCCTGTGCCCCTATGGATTCCAGGTGTTGCACTATCCTTTCCTTAAGGAGTGCCTCCATAATCTTGCCCAATACTGAGGTAAGACTGACTGGTTTGTAGTTCACTGCCTCCTCCCTGCTACCACTCTTGTGGAGTGGGATCACATGAGCCCTTCTCCAGTCTTTTGGGACCTCTCCTGTGCTCAGAGACTCACTGAACAGTTCTGCTAATGGCTCTGCTAGTTCTACCCTTAGCTACTTAAGTACCCTGGGATGTATGCCTACAGGTCCCATTGCCTTTTCCACCCTGAACTTAGCGAGCATTTGTACGACCCTTTATTTTCTGAAGGGAGTAGTGCTCTCCTCCCTCCACCCTGTGTCCATAGTGCTGAGCTGTGGGCCCTGCCCTACCTTCTCTTCAGTAAATACTGAGCAAAAGTATCTATTTAGGATAGATGCTTTTACAGGGTCCTCCTCCTCACATGCCCCCTTTTCTCCTTTGAGTTTAGCAATACCCTATCTGGACTTTCTCCTTTCACTAATGTATCTATAGAAAATCTTGTCACCTTCTTTTACTGTTCGTGCTAGTGTTTCCTCAGTTTGGGACTTTGCCTATCTTACTGCCTTCCCTGCTTCCCTTAGGGCAGTTTGGTATGCCTTCCTATCTTCATCACGCTGTGTTCACTTATATTTCCTGAAGGCCAGCCTTTTGGCTCTGACCTTTTCCGCTACTGTATTTGAGAACCAAAGTGGTTTCCTTCTTCTTTTGCACTTCCTTTTCTGTCTAACACAATGGGATGTTGCTTCAAGTATTGCATCCTTAATGCTTGCCCACTTTGCCTGTACCCCCTCACCTGTGTTTCTTTTTGCCAGGGCTAGCTTAACTCTGCTGGCCATCTTATCAAAGCAGTAAGCAGTAAGACACATATTTGGGTTCATTTCCTGAACCACATGGCCCAGGCGCATTGCAGGCAAAAGGTACTTGCACAGAGGGCCTTAAGCTACCTGAAAGTGTGGTTCAGGAATTGAAATGCACACCTTGGAGTGTCGCATTGTGTTTATAAATGGTTAAAAAGCAGCAAAATGGAAAAAAAAGAAAGAAAATATTTTTTAGAGATAGTAGCACAAAAACAAAAATGCTGAATGTGGAAAAAAAGGCTCATCTCAAATTTATTTGAGACTGGGTTTTCTTTAATTATGCAACTAGAGGGAGCAATGCAGCAATGGATTTTGTCCTTACTGCAGTGCTGAGGAATATGACCCCTGCCACTTTCTCTCACTGCTTTTCTTTCTTGTCCCTCCTTTGTGTTTTGTGGATGCCCCCACCATACATGCTTACACACACACACATGCTGAAGCAAGGACAGTCAGACCATGCACACCATGAGAAGAACAAAGCCAGAATAACAATGGAAGAAATACAATTTCTGGCACCCATGATAGGAATGTACAATTACAATTACAGTTTTCTGGTTTTGGAGTCAAGGTTGTGATTGTGAGGGGGTGGGGTGATGAGCACTTTGCTAGAAGGTGGGTTAGGCTTCAGTCACAGCCTTAACAGGAGTGGGGTTGCAGTCAGGATTCACAGTTTAATCGAGCATCCAGGCTTTAGAGCCTGTAAATAAAATGCAGGGGGAAAAGGGGTAGATTGTGGTATCAGAGTTTAAAATGTTTTTTTTTAAAGATAAGGTGTGTTGAGTAAGAGGGACTGTGCTACTTAATGAAACATGATACAGACATATTATTTTTTTAAATTAGGGCAAAAACTACTGGTAGGCATTTATACCTTCTCAACATGGTTACTACAAGTTTTTTCCAAAACAATTTCTGAGATGTATTGATATTAGGTAGTCCTGCATCTTGAACCACATGGCTTTGGAATTGTCTTGGCCAATCAGAACACAGGATAATCCCAGCACATTTCTAATACTATTTTAATTCCTGCTATACAAAACGCATTATACATTTTTTTATGGATTTGTTTTCACAGCTACTGCTGTTTATGCCCCCTGCATCTCTGGACAGCACCCATCTGCTTGGCCTCCCCAGTCTATCACCCTGGTGTCACTAGGGCTTACCTTCACCTCCAGAGTTCTCACAGAGCTTGACCCCCTCTGGCAGGAGTAGCAGAGGCCCCCTCATTCTCCACTACAGAATGTAACCAGTATGTATGGAGGTGGCATTAGAGTTGACAGGTGCAAGGCCTGCAGGTGACTGGTGTAATCCTGTAGGCAAGGATATTTCTCCTCTTTTACACCCTGTCCCCTAGGATGTAAGCAGCAAGGGTGCAAGAGCATGAGCACATGCTAGCAATCACACTGTAGCACAAGCTGATGTCCTCCATTCCTACAAGCTGCTCCCATCTCCACTGCCATTTGTAGTCACCCAGGTAGTAGCATAGCAGCAAAGCAGGCTGCCTTTCCTCCCTGGAGAAAGAGGAGGAGGAGCGTCCTGGAATGCTCAATCCTCCCCACAGCAGGCTATCGATCATCTGAGCTTGTTCTGATACTCTGGTTGCTGGTGCTACAAGTGGAAGTGCTACCCCTGCACTGACAGGACAGCCTATTTAAGGATATTTAAGGTTGTGCAACTGGAAGTAATTGACATTGTGTGTGGATCAGACTAAAAATAAAATATTTTGCAGAACCACTTCTGTAGCAGTGATTGCTTTGTGAATAAAATACTTATGAGAGCATGCAGTGTTAGTAGTGTTGTGGAAACTTTGAATATTTACATAAGGTAGCTACAGTCATATATAATACATAATATCTACATAGTTCTTACATTGATAACTTACTTCAGTGTGAGTCTTTGAGTTTCAATGTTAAAGTGTTAATCGGTTATGACCCTCCCAGAGCTCTTGGGAGCATGTTCCCCTGCAGTACTGCTGTTGTGTGCACACTTCCAGAAATGTTAATTATTACCAACAGATCTGAAAGTGCTATTGGCAAATGGTTTAGGACACAAATGGTGACTTGCTCCCACAGCAGCATTAGGAATATTATGGGCTCCAGAGCTTCAGTGAGAGACAAACCAATCCATTCTGACTTAGTGTCTACCACACACGAAAGGTTAACGAATCTCTTAGATAACAAGCTATAATAAACTGTTCCAACCTGAAGGCATGTAATAAATTCTACAAGAGGCACAAGAAACCTTGAAATAGAAGAGATAAAACAGTGAGGAACTTTGAGGTACAAGGGATCTCTAAGGGATATCGAAACTCTGGAATATGCAAATCCATGTGCCCTGATTTAAATAAGTTATTAGCATATTGTTCTGGAAAGGAACACATGCATAATTCAATGACATCTTAAAATATAAAAAGTTCTCTAATATTATTTTGTGTTCTGTTCCTGGTGAAGTATTAGGATTTACAGTACTTGTGGATATTAACACTACTCTGTCTACTGTGTCTTATTACTTTTAGAAAAATCTACTAAAGAAGCATGGTTTATCTTATCTATAATTTGTGATAAATTCAGTGCAAGTCATTCTGTTATCAAGTCAAGTTCTTAACTTTATAACATATTTTTCTTTCTCTGTCTCCATTAAATTTTGCCTGCCCTTCAGTAAACAGTACATCCTTCAGTATACAGTAAATATGTTGAACAATTGTAAGATTACCGGGAATGATTAGTGAAATCACTAGACTATATTACAGAATGCAAAATTCCTTTTCAAGTTAATAGAAAGTGGTACTGGACTTTAAAACAGTGAAGCACATAACATAAACATATGATAGATCATTATACAATAAGAAGAACATTACCATAAGTCCATCCACTATGAAATTTAATTAACTGTTCCTCATCTGTCTGTTGCTCATAATGCATTTTTATCTACCTTTATCTCTCAACGTTCTACATCTCTTTCTAAACCCGTTGCACTGAATGTTGAACTAGGGCAAGTAGTAGAGGTACTGTGTACTGTACATGGTTATAAGCTTTCCATGTGAAAAATGACACCTCTTTGATAAATTAGTCACATACTGTATGGACAAAGCAGGATCTATGCTAATAACTATTTCGCCTGGTTTGATTCATATGGATAATGGGTAGGGGATGTCTTCCCATAATCAATAAACTGACACATGTGTCCACTCACATTCAAAATGGGAGTCTAGGTTTTCTGAACTGTTTTGTTTTTAATTTGCTTTACTCTTGTTCAAGCACTTCAGGTCCTGGGAGCTTGTTATTAAAGATGGCTACTTATGGATTATTCACACTAAAAGCATCAATATTTTCAGGCTGACTGGAGCGCCAGGGCTATGATCAATTAAAATGCAGTGTAGTGTGGCAGCATGTGTGCAAGAGTTTGTTTCTAAACTCCTGAACATCATACAAGCCAGCATTTAACCATTTATACTCATGAAACTGCTTTTTCCCCATACATGCACATTTTTGTAGTATAAGAACATTGTTTTACAGCATTTTAAGAGTATTATATGGAGCAAATGGACAGACAATTAGAGTATGTAAAATGCCACTGAAAAAGAAATACCATGTGATGGGTAATGGGCTTCCTTGTCAACTCTTTAATTTAAAACTCCTTAAATATGCTACAGTGCATGGGCATGATTTAAAAAAGCTAAAATTTGGCACAGGGTGCCTGTACCAAAAGGATTTGACATAAGTGGCACCTTGCCCCAAAGTTTGTGGCAATCCCAATTTTAAAATGCAGGCAACATCAAAATCAGGATGCCTTGCACGAAGCCACCCTTTGCCACTCCTGCAGCAGAAGTGCCAGTGTGCCAGGTTGCAATGGGGTTTTTGCCACTGCAGGGCTGCTGAGTCCCCTTATTTGGGATTTTAGAATTCCTCCATGGTCGCATGATGGGGATGAGGATAGACCAGCCATTAGTTGGTCTAAGAGCCCTGTGCCAGTGGATTTTAGGGAAGCAAGTTGGGGGAGCCCACAAGGCTGGGAACCAGGGCAAAGGGACCAATGGGGTACCATAGTAGGTGACTGGGTGCATGGCAGCAGTGCCATGGTACAGAATTGGCACCCAATAGAGGTGCCATGGCCAGCATGACAGAGATGCTTGGCCTGGGTACACCATGGTAGGCACAAACAGACAATGTTCAGGACTCCCTGGTGGCAACAGCCCTGGCACCAACTTCGCCTTAAAGGTAAAACTTTGTGAATGGTGATTTTGCCAACTTTGCCTGCAAACTGGAGTTCTAAGGCATTTAAAACATGCAATTTTTAAACAAATCACTCAATTGAGTGTCTACTATTCCTTGTTCTTCTGGATTACAAATTATGTGTGGTATTTTTGGTAATTTAGTTAAAGCTGTAGTTATGTTTCCTGTATTGTGAGTCAGTGTCATGGGGCAGGAGAGCTGTGTTAGTTTAGTTGCATCACACAAATGGCAGGCTAGGCAGCATTTTCTTTCTGAACAGCACTAGTGCTGTGTAGTCAGAGTTTTGTGTGATATTTTTCCTGTTTTCTGTGGTTTGTTATTTTATTTTAGTTCTGTACAAAAATTGAGTGTTTTTACGGAATTGTTTTTGCCACTTTGTCTATTTTTATTTCATTTTTGTTTGTTGATTGAATTTAGTGTTTTTTACACAGTAACATTATTATAATTACCTGAGTTGTTGCATCTTGTGTGTGCCCCCCAGTCCCTAAAATCCCTGATGTGTATTATTTGTGTAAGAAACAAAAACACAAACAAAAAAAGCAAAACAAAAATGTTGGAATTGTTGTTGTTTACTGTCAGTGTACCTCAGTAAAGTTTTGTAAAGTGCTGTGTAGTCTTGGGTTTATCCCCCAGTCCCTTAAATCCCCATTGTGTATTTGTATAAAAAAAATGAAAAAATATGTGTGGCATTGTCATTGTGTACTGTCTGTATACCTCAGTAAAGTCTTGTAAAGTGTAATATAGTATTGTGTGTGTCCCCCCAGTTCCTTAAATCTTTGTTGTGTACTGTTTTTATTTAAAAAAAAGAACCAAAGAAATATTTGTGGTGTCAGTGTTATGTGCATCTCAGATAAGACTTGTGTTGTGTTCCTAAATCCACACATGTAACAAAATGCCCCTTAAAAAGATACTCTGCTAAAGCAGAAGGTGCTGGCAGTGGCGATGCTGCCATGAAAAATGTAATTCCTGTGGTTCCGAAGGGTACCATAACCACTAGTGATACAAGTTCATCAAGGGTCAGCACTGCTGGTAATACTCAACAAGGAGTAGTTGCTGCTAGTTGGAGCATAAGTGTGGCCAAATATTTCTCAGCATAATCTGTGGCATCGATGCTGATGGGTGCTGGTGCTGGCAGTACAAGTGGTGTAGGGAGAGACAAGAGCAGTCCAAGAACCCAAACAATGTCTTCCTCCATGAATGTGACTGAGGAAAAAGATGAGGAGATACAGTAGCTGATGTTCACAAAACTGGTGTTAGGGACCCTTAGCATGACTCACACTGTGATGTGGCAGATCTGATTCTTCATGCAAGACAGGGAATCAGATGCTGCTCAGAAGAAAATACAAGGTGGTGAAAGTGAGGATAATGAGGACAGATTTCAGAAGATTAGCAGCTTATGTGGGGATGGAGATGATGATTTGGACCTTCTATGGGAATCTGAGAAAAAGAAACGTAAGGGAGGGTGAATTACTAAAGGACCCCCCAGTCCTCCAGATGTTTGCACTGTTGAGCCAATAATAATAGCCGTGTTTACATGGCTGACTTTGCTCCTCCTGTGGAGCATTGAAGCACTGCCTGGACCAAAGAAGTCACTCTGTTTTTGTGTCTGCATAGCCCCTTTCAGCGCTGATGCAAGATGCACTGGAGAGGGGCTGGGAGTAGAGGGGTGGTTGGCTAATTAAAGCCAACAGACACCCACAGGGTCTGGCAAGTGGGACTGAGTGGTGCAGCCTGTCCATATGGCCACCTAAACTGCTGTCTCTGGAACACATTCCCAGACTTTCTGGGACTGTGGCAGTGAAGTAAGGACCAGCTTATCATGATCCAGTAAGTGTCCATATGGCAGTATATGCACCACAGCAACCCGAGTGTTCTGGTTGCTGCAGTGCAAATGCCGCTGTGTAAACAGGGCTAATAAAAGAGGATGAGTCAGCCATTACAGCAGTGCGGAAAACACACCACAAAACTCTCATTTCTAGCCTTTCAATGTCCCAATACCCAGTCCACCACCATGTGAAAACATGGCCCACAAAATCACTAGTTTGGGATTTTAACATTCTCAGCCTGGCTGACAAAACAGTGGATATCTGCCAGCTATGCTAAGCGTGTGTGAGCCATGGGAAAAAAGTGGGAACCTAGGCACTGGTGAGCAACACCCACACCTCATGCCCAGGCAGACACCTGCTTTGCTGGATCCAACACCAAAGGGAAATTGGTGCAGGGAGGCTTCTCCCTTATTGACCTCACTGTGCAAGGCATCCCATAGTGGCATAGATACAGTCCCTGGGCAGGATTCAGAAGTGACTGTGGAGGACTACTACAGACATTAGGAGGATGACTAGGTGGGACTGTGTAGTAGTAGACAGAATAGCAGTGGTGGTTGCAGAATAACTTTAGAACAAAGGGTCAGCCGCACTCCAAGAAAACAGAGGAGATGCTGCTGTAATAGGGTGGCTAATCCCAAACACAGGATCTGCACAGAAGTGGAACTAGCAGCACTCTCTGGAGTGGTAAAGATGAGGCTCAGAAAATCTCAGTACCATCACTATGCTTTTTAAAATATTTCAGTGCAAATCCAGATACATGCAAAATCAAACCACGGCAAGCAAGCACGAACACTCAGCGCTCCCTCATTATGAAGCCTCATTCAGCTACACAGTGAAGTGCTGATGTGTTTGCACTTCCTTGTCCTGGTTTGATTTTGTATTTATCTGGATTTGCACTAACAATATTCTGAATATATACAAATTTGCTGAAACGAATACGCAATGACCTATTAAGTCTGCTTGAGTGTGCAGATCAGTTTAGTTCCTGAGCTGCCCCCACTCCTCTTGGAGTCAGACATCTCACCCTTAGTACCCTCCCTTCCACATCCCAGTGACTGCTCCTCCCTTCCTAATTTTCTTCTTGACCCTATCCCAACACCATCTCTTAAAACTAGTCACCATTTTTGCTACAACTACCTCATCTGGTAACTCCTTCCACTCCAACACCACCCTTTCAGTAAAAAGTGTCTCCTCATTTCCTTATTAAATCTACCCCCTATTAGTTTGAGTCTATGCCTCCTTGTTGTACCCACCTTTTTTAAGTTAAAGATGCCCTTTGATCCAACTCTGTTTATGCCCTTAAGGTACGTGAAGGTCTCTATCATGTCCCTTCTCTCTCTTCTTATCCTCCAGGGAGTACATGTTGAGCTCCCTCAGCCTCTTCTCATATGTTTTGTTCCCCATTCCCTGAATCATTTTGGTTGCCCTCTGCTGGATCCCTTCCAGTAGTTTGATATCCTTCTTCAGATACAAGCACCAGAACTGTGCACAGTATTCCAGGTGTGGCCTCACCAATGACCTGTACAGTGGCAGAATAATTTCCTCCCTCCTAGAGGTTATTCTCCTGGTGATGCAGCCTAACATTTTATCTGATTTGGTTACTGCCTTGTGGCACTGTGCTGAGTGTTTCATATCACCCCTGACCATCACTCCAAGGTCCTTTCCCTACTCAGAGACTGTCATCTGTACTTCCCTCAGCCAGTAACTGCCCTCTGGGTTCCTGGCACCCAGGAGTATGACCTTGCATTTCTTAGCATTGAAACTCAACTTCCAGATGCCCGATCATTTCTCCAGTCTAGCGAGATCTTCCTTTAAATCATGTCTCCCCTGAGTCCCACCTCCCACAGAGCTTAGTATCATCTGCAAAGAGGGTGATCTTACTTTTGACCCCCTCTGCTATGTCATCAATAAAGATGTTGAAGAGCACAGGTCCAAGTACTGAGCCCTGTGGGACCCCTCTGGTTATAGGTTTAGGTTTGCATAGTCCCCCCACCCCCATCACCACTCTCTGGTTCCTGTCCTGCATTCAGTTCTTGACCCACTCCAGCAGTGTGTCCCTTATTCCCAGGATCCTCAGCTCTCTGATCAGTCTGCCATGTGGCAATGAATTGAACGCCTTTCTGAAGTCCAGGTACAGGATGCCTACTGCCTGCCCCCTGGCAAATTACCTCATAACCCAGTCGAAGATATCAATCATGTTGGTTTGATAAGATTTCCCCCTGACAAACCCAAGCTGCCTGTCATTCTGGTGACCATTTTCCTCAAGGAAGGACACCTACCTTTCATTTACAGTGGTGTCCATTAACTTCCCCATTATGGAGGTTAGGCTAACTGGCCTCTAGTTACCCTGCTCATTCCTGGGACTGCTCTTGTGGAGCAGTACAACATGAGCTGTTCTCCAGTACTGCTGCACACACCCCTTCTCCAGTGAGGTATTTAAACAGGTCTGTCAGTGGGGCTGCTAGAACCCCTGCCAGTTCCCTCAGAACCCTCAAGTGTGCAGTACACCATCTGGGCAAAGTGCTTTGTCTAACCACAGTTCCCTTAGTCCCCTTAAGACCCTGTCTACCCCAATCTTCCCTTCATAATCCCCCCCCCCCAACAGCCTGATGGCCTGATCATAATTCTGAGACCATCTGAACATGCCACACAAGTAGTGAGTGGGAACACTGCTGCTATCAGTCAGGCCATCCCACTTCAAAGGGTGCTGAGGCAGACCTTGGTTAATGTACAGCAAGTGCTATTTAAGGCATGGTGATGGTACCGAGATTTTGTGAGCCTCCTTTTTATCACTTCAGAGAGTGCAGTTGGTTCTGTTTTTCTGTGGTTGCAGTTTTAGCAGCCAGTATCAGCAAACACATCGGCCCCAGTCCCTAAAACATTAAAAATGATGTAATAAATTCATTCAGCATCTGTGACCCGGCCAAGTCCAAACCTATCCCGCCATCCATGCCACCAGTGCGCAGAGCTCAGCTGTTTGGTCTCTTAAACCCAAAACCATGAAAGGTGCAGCCTACATTGCATAGTATGTTTGAGTGTCACACCAAATATCCACCCAATTATGCTGTTGCACATGAACTTAATTCATCAACTGCAGAAATACTGGCAATTGATCTATTATCATTCTCTTTTGTGGAGAATGTAGGATTCCACAGTTTGATGGCATGTGTCTGTCCAAAATGGCAGATTACATCACACACATTTTTCTCTACCCGTACCATTCTGGAACTTTATAGGACTATGACATGTACAATAAGACATGCCCTGTAGCATTTAGCATCACCATACATACACCTTAGTATAGAAATGTGGACCTAGGTCCAAACAGCTAATAGCTCTAACCTATGTATTACAGCCCTTTGGGCACAGGTACCTGTGGTAGTATGTGACATTGGGATGGGGAAAACAACTTTATGAAGCCCAATTGTGCTGGAAGCAACATTCCAGGTATTTTCCAGCATGCAGTGCTGGCAATGAGGAGTTTTACAGGCTTATACATGGGTCAAAAAGTGTTAGACGTGCTCCTGACTGAAATTGGTAAGTGGCTGCCCCCACTTTCCCTGAAACCGGGTTTCATAGCAAATGATAATGGCTCTAATGTCATGAAATGCATCAGTGATGGTGTATTTCTCCAGGTTCCCCGAGTGGCTCACTGTCTTAACCTGTGGTGCAGGAGTTTCTGTCATGTCCTGACATCAAGTCCATGTTGACTGTGTCCTCCTCATCAGTGCCCACTTTGCTTATTCTGGAAAGGCCAATGATCATTGTAGGGAACTTTAGATTCAGAACAAGCTGCCTTGCACCATCTCAAGCTGGAAGTTGTCAGGAGATGGAATTTGACACTGTATATGATTGAGTGCTTGTATGAGCAGTACAAAGCCGTCTCAGAATACCTGCTGCTGTGTACAATCTGTAACAGTTTTGGAACATCAGTGTCTCTCATGGAGCAATGATAATTGTAACATGGCAATAAACTGAATGGTGAAATTGGGAGGTGCGATTCACGAGGGCAAAGTCAGAGCGGGGATTAATCCAGCATACCTGCCGTGTTCAAAAGTGAAGTACCAGCAGCAGCCACACAGCTAGGTAAGCAGCACCGGGCAGAGGTGAGGATTGAATGTGAGAGAGATGCCAGTCTTGGGCAGGGAGAGGGCGACAAGCTAGAAAGAGTAGGAAAAGGGAGGGGGAGAACAAGCAGCCACGCACCGTACAGGCAGCAGCACCAGATGCACCAGCATATGTAGTGGGCAACATCGGAGGAGTCTCTTGGCAGCAAGGAGAAGTGATTGAGGCAAGATGCTAATTTCTCAGCAAGCCGCACACCGCGGCGAGGCAGCAGTCCACCTCAGACCTCCAACGACCGCTATGACACTAATACCCACGTAGATGACTAAATAATTGGGACTACCATGTGAGGCACACTGTTTTGTTTAAGTAGAAGTAGTAAATGTTTTCACTGCATCAGCTTATTAATGCTGTTCTGTAACACATTCTGGAAGTGCAGTAATAACCTTTTCGAAACACACCGACTCCCAGTCTAATGTTGTTGTTCCGATAGCAAATACTGTCCTCGCGACTCTGTACTCGGGCGTCCCATGTTACAAGCACATTAAACCACTCCAACGGTGGCATCTAATGCGATTAATGCATGGTTGGGCTGTTGTTCACCCTTGGCCTCCAGTCCCGGGCCACAACCCTACCGACCATGCATTAATCCAGCATTAGATGCCACCTGCGTCATGGCTTAATGCTTGCTTCATGGATGGCCTGATCATGATTCTGAGACCAACTGAACATGGAACAGTGAGAGAGAACACCGCATCTATCAGTTAGGCCATCCCACTTCTAAGGATGCTGAGACAGAACTTGGTAAATGTACAGCAAGTGCTAGAGGCAGGCGGAGATAGGCCAAGCTGAGCATTAATGGAACACATGCTGCAAATATTAAACTGCAGCACCCATATTTCCAACATTCTGCAGTCTCCCGATTTTGGAATTGTTACCATGCTGGCCCACAATATAAAAGGGGCCTGTCATACATACTCGAAAGTGGGCATGATCAGGTACAAAAATCTAACTGATCAGCTCATAAGATGTGTTCATGGGGCACAGGTATCATGGCCACAGTAAAGTAAAGCACAGCATGACAATGATGACAGACTGGGTGTTGCTGCCACCTCAGTTAGGCGGGCTAAAAAAACGACTGTTAGCAGGACAAATGACCATAAATCCACTTTGGGATGCTTTGTCACAGGTAAGAATTGCAGACATGAAGGAAAAGGAGGAGCATGCTAATAAGTTAGCAGGACTGCATGCATTGCAGCACATGGTGGATACATATTTGGTGAACACCAGGCACCTGAACATTTTGGAAGAGCCTGTGCTGTTCTAGAGTAGCAAGGTGACTGAGTGGTCAGCCCTGACTTCCATAGCAGTGAAATGTCTGAGCTGTCCACCCTTTACTGTAAGAATGGGGAGGGAATGTAGTTCAGCAGGAGCCATTCTGCAGACAGGAATAGAAATCTATCACCTAGAAATGATGGCATGCTTACATTTATAAAAATGAAGAAGGGCACCTTCCTCCTAAGACATGTATATCTATATTTGTACCACAGGATGGTGGTGGTGATAAAGAGGAAGGAGAACAGCATGGTGGTATCAGCAGACTGCCTTCCAGTAAGGTGGGTGAGGCAGTTATGGAGAAGGAATTCCCAAGTGGGGACAACTACAGCCCGGAAGACTGTGAGGGCTGCTTCCTTGACGATGATGGTGGTAGCCGTAAATAAACCAAAAAAGTTCTAGATCCATCAATTCCTCCTTTTAACTTTAATGCTTTTATTCATGATTTAATATTTTTTCCCCAACAATATTTCCTCCAAGTTGTCCCATGCTTCTATAAATTCAAATAAATCCATCTGATTAACACCATGAACACCACCTGCCCTCTCATATGTAATGCCTTCCTCAGAGACACAGTATAAGATTATTGACAGCTGCCTCACCCAGCCAGCATACCACACATTCTGCTAGGCAGCACTCAGGCCATCCTGCTGGCTATCCCACCAACCACCCTGTAAGTAATTCTACCAGCAATCCCAACAACCAGCGTGTCTGCCATCCCACCAGCCAGCCCACCACCAGCTGCCAAGCTGAAGCCAGACTTCAAACCAAGTCTCCAGTCACACAATAAGCCCATCAAGACAGAAACGCCAGAAGTACAGCAAAGCCAAGACTGTATACTCTAATGGTAAGTTACTTTCATTGTTGTTCACAGTACTAATCCTCGCAGTTGATGCCGGTGATTATCGCAGAGGAGGAGGAGGAGGAGTGGTCTCCACATTGCTTCCAAGAGACTGAAGTGTGTTTTTTTTTGTTTGTATCCCTCTCACTTTAGAGAGCACACCGGAAGCCTCAGAGGAAGAGTCAAAAATGTGTGTTCCTCCACCATGGTACTGTTGTCAGTACACTTCATGGCCATCACTAATTTGATGGTACGTATCTGGCATTATTTTATTTCTGTTCCTAAGTTTTAATCTTATATTTCTCATTCCACAGGTAAACCGTGGCACAGTGGCCATGCCAAGTCAGGCTTAATAATGTATTTTCTTTCTTTACAGGTGACAGGTTCAGATTCACAATGAGTGACATGAGGAGAAAATGGATTTTTCATGAAACCAGAATGGTGGCAAAGTCAAGCTAACTGATTTTTTTCCCACAGGTGACACAGGAAGACTTAGAGACAGTCAACAACATTTATACTGTTCTTTAGATTTGTCACCCAAGGTGGCCACATTAGTAATGGTCTACATAACTTTCCCTTGTCTGCACAGCCCCCTTTTGTGGTGTGGTTTGTTTTCATCCAGTAAGCAAGAGTTTCCAACTTCCACCATTATGTCTGGGGAACTTTTCTTCCATGTCAAGGCCAGGTGATCACCTACGTGAGGGTAGGTATCCTTTTATAAAGTCATTTTCTGTTCTAATGTTTTAATTTTGTTTTCCATTCACAAGTGTAGTACAGCCTACTATGGAGCATACTGCAGTGTCTAAATAATTTGTATTTTGTCTTCACATCAGTTCTACTGTAACAGTAATACATCATTCCAGCTAGAAGAATAACTTGCTCTTGTACAACAAGCAAGACATTACCATCTGGTAATTTCTGTCAGTTCACATTGATATGGTCAACCTGGCAAACTAATGCTGTTCAGACCTAGTTATCCTACAGAACTGTACATGCTGTGCATTGAACATGCCCTCTGCTGTGTATCATCATTCAAAACAGTCCCACAACTGACTCTGCTGCATGACAGTGCAATTTGCAATTCTTGCAAATATGGGAAATATCTGAAACAAGAGAAGTAGGAGAAGACAACAGATGTCACAATTCCTGACCTACTGCTATGGTCCTAGGATTTTAAAAGAAAAAATAGCTACCTTCGCATTCTATGCAACAGTCTGAAATTATATAATTATGGGCAACACCCATGCAGCAGCTGCACTGAATCACCATACTGATAAATAACTGCAAGAGAGAAACAGTGGGAAAAGATATTCAGAAAATATGATGGTTTCAAAAACCCATAGGAGGCAGTGTAGCATAATGGTTAAGGCATTGAACTGCCAACATGGAGACCTGGGTTTCGATCCCAGCAGCCCCCATTTGCATACTGTGTGACCCTGAACAAGTCACTTAACTTTCTTATGCTCCCAGGTCACACCTGGAAACCAACTCTGGCTTTGTGTGCTTTTCCTGGTTAAACAATTTCCTATTCACCCCCACCTTCTCACACCAACAGAACCCCTACCCCGTAAAATAAATACTCACCTGTTCTGGTATGTTTGTACAGCTGCACCAGCAGCATTTTGGACTTGTGGGGGCACTTCTCATTTCTCAGCAACATGAGAATTTTCCAAGACAAGGCAATTAACATTTCTTTCCCGGGCACTCATGTACATTTTCCTGACATTTATTGGCAGTTGCACAGCACAGCAGCAGCAGCAGCACCAAGCAGCAGCAAAGCATTTTGGACTTGTAGGAGAACATGTGTTTTCTGGGCATCATGAGAATTTTTCAAGACAAGACAATGAACTTGGAGTCATGTGATGAACTCAGGCTGATTGGTTACATATTCCATGGCTCTGCAATCCTGGCTGTAAAATATAATACGCGTTAACATACAACTAGCCAAACCATACATTATATTTGCAGCTGAGCCCTTTTCTTTGCTCAGGGCTTACTTGCATATTGGTTACTGGCATGGATTCAGTAGGGGGAAACAGACCTAAGGGAGCAGACAAAGCTCCATCTTTACCACCTGACTGCAACCTACCAGAAAACACCCTACCCTCAGCTCACCATTGGACACCGAGGCTGAGCTGAATAAATTAGACCAACTATTGTCAGACATGTTGGGGATTAAAGTAACACTCACAAAAGTGATGGAAGATTTCCAGTTAGTTAAACCTGGTTCAGGGGCTTTCCATCATCACCTCGGAGATGCCGAGGTTCGTATCAGCTCAATTGAGGTTACACAAGCACAAGAACAAAAAAGAAATTCAAGAGCTTAAAAAACTTGTGACCAAACTGGAAGCCAGAGTGGAGGATCAGGAGGCATGCAGCCAATGGAACAATTTAGTAACTGTAGGCATACCTAAACAAGCTGAGGGTAGGGATATGCTGACTTTTGTTTAAGTTCTCCTGCATGAAGTTGCACTTCCCCCCTCCAATGGATCCTCCTATCTTATCTAGTGTTTCCACGCTCTCTTTGGCCTCATCCTTCTCCTAATGGCAAAGTCACGAGCCATAATTTTGCACTGGTTGAACTTTCAGGATAACATTTTTTTTCTTTGTTTGTTTTTCTATTATCTTTTTTTCCTCCCAGAACCTGGCAGGTGGCTATGGCCCTCCCTCAGAGGGACTCATCCTCCAGCCCATGTGCCCCTGCTCAAACTGACCGCTGTGTATTCTCCCATGGCTTACCCTCTGCAGCGGGGACAGGGAGGAGAGTTCCATCTGCCTCCATCCCTCTTAGAGCCTAATCCAGAAGCTGGAGGTGACCTCGGAGATGAGACGGGCCATCATGGAGCCTGCCAGCTCCCTTTTTCCAAGTTTTATTCCCCCCCCCACTGACGTAATGACATTGGCAGTGCCTCCCAACCCCTACTGCCCTCCAGTCGCCACCAGAGGGCAGCCAACGAGTGGGAAGACGAAGCCTTCTTCCCACGAGAGAGAGGAGAGAAGTCCTCCAGATGCCCAATTCTCTTTCGCCCCTGCCAACCCTTGGCAGCCCGGGCTTGTTCTCAAACCTGGGTCACTTGCATGGCACTAGGTGTAGCAACCAGTGCCTCAACCTTCAGTGCCTCTAAGCCAGCCCTCAGGATGGAGTTTAAATTCAAAGTTGGGCTCATGAGAAACAGCCCATCTACTGGAATGGTCATCTATATGGTATATTTAGTGATGTCACCCATGTGAAAACTGTTCATTTATAAAGCTATTAATCATAAACTATACCAAGCTGACATTAAATTTTTAATGAGGTATCCAGCTCAGTTACTTGTTTCAACTGCAGCCAGCTCCATTGAATTTATCTCAGCTGAGCAAGCTCTCCTGGAGCTCCCTAAACATTTCCCTAATCTTCGAATCCCCCACGCTCATTAAATCTGTGGACATTAACAGCTTTCTGATCTTTACCCTTAACTTTTATCTTTATCTTTAAATTGTGTTCTGCTGTGACTTCTGGACTTACTCTCTACCTAGGGTAGATGTAGCTTACAGGCTAAGGCCAGATAAGCCAGAATGTGGTTGCTTGGGAGCATGTAAGTCTGCTGTGCACCATGGTCCTTCTAGTAATGGTGGCCTTGAGCCATACTTTGGGATTTTACACCCCCTCTTCATAGATGGATGGGGCAAACCGGGGTTTTCTAGTTTGCACTGTTTTTCGTTCTTTGTATTGTTGACACTCTTATCATTGTTTACTTTTGGTTACTTTTTAATTTTTACTGTTTATCTTTATGGTTGACTGTTTGTCACTCTGTGTTTGTGTCTTTGTACACCACTTCCTGGATAGGGAACTTTCTGTTATCTTTTTATACCAATAGAAGGGTGTATGCTTCTCCCTACTTCTCACATTTTGCATCTAGGGCATGTTTTAAATAATATTTTCACCAGAATATATGGCCTGAACACACTTAACAACTGTTGCTTTGAATATTAAAAGGGGCCACTCAAAGGTGAAACAGCTACAAGTTCTGAAGCATCTTCTTCACCTAAAAGTAGATCTCACCATGCTATGAGAAACCCATACCTTAACAGCAGATGTACATTTATTTTGTAGATTATGGGTAGATCATGCATGTGGCATAGGTAACAATACCCATAGAGATGGTGTTATCATACTAGTCAGGAGAGCTGTCCCTTTCCAGATCCTACAAGAATATACTGATACCGAAGGTTATTTCATTATTCCATGATGTTAGTAGGCCCACAGGAAATGTTATTATGATGTGTTTATGACACTAGCACAGGTTCACTGTTATTTTTTACCCATCTTCTTAACATGCTCTCACTTCATAACCATTTACTAAAAATAATAATGGGTGACTGGAATCTCACCCTGGATGACACTTTAGTTAGATTTGGTAAGCCCCGTAAGGGACTATCCCCGGCACAAAGGGTACTTGGAGACCTTCTGGACCATTGTGGACTAAGTGACATTTGTAGGGTCCTTCACCTAACTGAAAGGGATTTTACCTTTCAGTCTTCCACACATGGTACCCAATCCAGATTGCAACATGGCAAAGAAGCAGTTACCCAAATAAGATGCTGCCGTTGGTTAAAAAACCTGAAATTGACATGCATTAATTCCCTAGTAATGCACAGCACAGACAGTAGTACTGCACATTACCACATAACCCTCCCAAGCACTGTGTCTTCCCACCAACCCACCCAAAGGACTGTGATTTACTCAGTGCAAAAGCAACTCCTCCTCAGTATATCCAACTAAGATATGCAGTGAAAGTAATAAAGTCTTGAACGTTAAAATGGTGTATTAATCTGTAAGTATGCCATATATGAGTAGAGGCTAAAATGGCATTAAAAAAAGTTAAAAATGTTTAGTTCTATAACATGTTGAAGCTATTTTCAGTGTTAGACAGAATGTGTGTTAACTGGAACATTAGTTCCGCAGTTGTTGTTAGGAAGGAAGTGTTATGTAGAACGTGTATTAGACAGACACTCACCGGAAGATCCCTGGACTGCAAACAGTGCATGAGGGTACAAATTAAATGTTTAACATGACAATACTTTGTTACTGTAATCCAGTTAACATTGGGTGGGAGAGAGATACCTAACTAATGTTTGGCACAACATATCAGTATTTCCACCAATAGTGCATCATTGTATTAATACTGTTGTGGCTTATATCGAGCAAGATAACACTACAAATGTAGTTGTTTTGAAATTTTAAGAACTGGTATGTAGTTTAGAAATGAAAATCTGAGAAAATAGTCATATCAGTCTGTTTTGGTAAGTAGCAACCACAATGAATTGTGTGTTGTGTGCCTCTCACCCAGCTGTTATTCAATGAATGTGAAACATCCCATAAACCAGTGTCTGTGTAATATTTTACTACTATGAACAACCTGGTAAATGCCATGAAATATTACACATGGCAGACAATACTTGCCATGTTACAAGTGCATTAAGGCACTCCAAAGGAGTGTTCTACTGTGAAATTAATGCATGGTTGGGTGGTTGTAGGCACTTGGCTGCCCCCTCCAACCATGCATTAATTCCACAGTAGAACACTCCTCTGGCATGCCTTAATGCTTACTTGGACTATGCCCTGATTAGCTCTTCCCTTATTCCCACAGTTAGATATTGCGTGAGTCAAATAAAGGTCATATCAGACCATGCCCCAGTTTCTCTCTATTTGTTTACTTTCCTCAACAGAAGTGAACAAGTGTTGGAAACTTAGCATCCACCTATTGAAAGTTTGCTGGTACCTTTATAAATTAGGGCAATTAACAACCAAATATTTTAACATTAACAAATCCACAACCCAGTCAGTGGAAATTTGGTGGCATGTTTATAAATGTACCATTCATGGGGAACTTATTCGGATGGTCACCGTTCGAAAGAATCATAGAGAAAAACAAATACAGAACCTCCCAGCCTCTATTCGGAACCAGGAGAAAAAATATGAATCCCTTATCTCCTGAACGAGACTAGGTAAAACAAAACCAAGAAAGGGCTAAATATGCTGAACTCATTTGAGAACAGGCAGAACATGCTCTTTTTTAAAGTTAAACTCACTTATGAGATGCATGGTGAGAAAGCTGGTTGGCTCCTTGCTATATGCCTCAAGCACAAGAAAATGCATGTCTTATTATGACGGTTTTGATCTTCGAAAGACAACACTCTCCTAACCTCCCCTAGATAGATTCCTGCTGAAATTAAAGCTTTTTCTGAGAATCTTTATGCTGCAGGTGATTTTCCCAGAGACATGCACTCTTCATTAATGGATTACCTTGCCCAGGCTCAACTTCCCCTAGTAAACTCTCAATTGGCAGAGTCCCTTAAAGCCCCCATATCTATGCTGGAGGCTAAACAGGCCATCTATTCTCTTACTCTGGACAAAGCCCCAGAAGCAGATGGCTTCTTGCCCAATTTTTACCTCTTCCTTAAGTCTGAACTGGCACCCTCACCTTGTCGATTTATGTAATCATTGGTATCAACCAGACACTCTTTTCTCTTCTCTTCTGGAAGCCTTTAGCACCCTCATCCTCAAACCTGGGAAGGATCACTCTGATGTAGGTAACTACAGACCAACCTCACTTTTAAATGTTGATATGAAAATGTTATCCAAAATTCTAGCTCACCCCCATTAATAATAATTGGCAACACTTAATAGGCCGCAAACAGGTAGGCTTTATGCGAGGATGCCTTGCCTTGGATCATATGTGCAACATTTTACATTTAATCTCAGCTTCCAGGAATTCAAACATACCAGCAGCTCTGGATTCCCCGGATGCTGAAAAACCATTCGGACAGTTTTCCTGGTCATTTTTCACACTCTTTCAGCCTTTGGGATCCCAGATGAATTTATCACATGGATCTGGCTATTATACTACATCCAGTATCGCCTGCAATGATGTCCTATCAGAACCCTTACAGCTATGAAAAGGAACATGTCAATGCTGCTGGCTGTTTCCATATCTTTTCAGTCTGTACATTGACCCATTGCTAAACACATTCTGCAACATTCACAAATTAGTAGAATTTTTGTTGGTAACCTTTCCTTTAAAATTTCCACAAATGGGGGGGGACGGAGCTTGCCATTAAGCATAATGGCAGTGTAATCTACAAAGAGACCACCACAGGAGCCAACTTTGTGACCAGCAACAGCTTAAACAGAAATAGACAGAACCAAGCTTCACAACGAGAAGCCCAAGAGAAGGAGCTTTAAAGCAAAACCAGAATGGGAATTCTACTACCAAGAAATGTGCTCCTGCCAAAAGAATTAAAAAGCACAGGACCACTAGGCAAACCAGCCCTACCAGATGGGTAGGCTCAATTTTTTGCTTCCCCATACAGAGAACCAGGTGCCATTGCACTGCAGAAGCCTAGAATGGCATCTGTGCCAGCAAAAACTCAGGCTGCATGCAACCTGCCAAACCTCCTGATGGCAGATATAAACAAAGTAATGCTAAAACTGGACAAGATTCTTATTGGCACAACAGATTTAAAATTATCAGCTCAAAAAACAAATGCTGATCTGGCCTTGCAAGCCATAAGGGTGGCCTGAACTGAGCAAGTGGTGCAGCAGCAAGATGAGCACCTGAAGCTGCAATATCAACTGAACAATGTGGATGATCTCAAGAACACAGCCAGAAGGAAAAATACCTGAATAGTGGGAGTTCCCCGAGGGTGCTGAGGGTCAGGACATGAGCGTTTTCTTAAGAGAGATGCTTCCCAACATTATTAAAGCCAATAACATTGCCCTTCCAGAGATCAAGAGGGCACATAGATCCTTGGCCCCTCCCTCCTAGCTGGGGAAAAGACCCTGAATGATTTTGTGTAAGTTCGTACACTACCGTGCAAAAGAATTTTATTTGAGAAAGGCTAGAGCAAGATGCATTTCAGTGGCAGGAACACAGGGTAAAAATGTTTCAGGATTTCTCTCAAGAGCTCTCTAACCGAAAGCACTTATATGCAGGTGTCAAACAGTAATGCTACAAGCTAAATATCCCAACATCACTGAGATATCCAGCCCTTGAGCTCAACCAAGTCAATGGAGAATTTATTCTTTTGATACACTAGCAGGAGATGAACAGTTTTTGAGGGAACTTAAAGAGAGGAATGAGGTACTGGAACAACTGCCTGTAATGCCACAAGGCTCTGCAGCATCAGAGATGGAGGTCGACCATGAGGCATCTAGGCAAGACAATCTCCTTATCTCACCAGAGCCACCTGCTGTTCTTGTCTGGCAGCAGGTCTCGAGAGGTCGGCAGAGGAAAAATCACAAGCTGGACCAGCAGTATAAGCCACCCAGCAGATGGCAGAGATCAAGGAGCAGACAAAGAAGATTTTTGCCCTCAGATGCCAGAAGCTGCACTCCGGAGGTAACCCCAATCAAAACATTGAATAGGTATGAACCCCTGATGGAGTTTTTGCCAGCAGCTCTTGACTTAACAGCAAACCCAAGTTGTGAGGGGGCAACTTCAGAGGTTAACATCCCAGAGTCCAGCGAATGGTCCCTACTAGGAGAAGACTGGGTAGACTGTGTACAGGAAGTGGGGGCCGATGAAGAGGACTCTTTGGAGCATCTTGCAGCATTGTTAGATGCTTCTGACAATGTTGGTCAAGCCGGCTGATTCAGACATTTTTTCTTCTGCTGACTTTCAGGTTCTAATTGCTTTGGTGGCTGCTTTTACTTGCCAATTTTAATTGTTGTTAACTGCTGAATGTCTAGTAAGGTATGAGGGGTACAACTGGCTCCAATCTGGGAGGGAATACAGAGCTAAGAAAATGGTGAGGGTGCATCGCTGTTGACGAACCAAGTCTTGCCGCTACACCTGATCAGGAGTATACACAGCAGGAGATACCTGCACCCCCACATCATAAAACTTATCAAATCACATCTCCAGATTGGGAAAATACCAAATTAAACTACAGTAAAGGTTTGAGGTGGCCTATTGGCCACTCACCACAAAGCGACTGCTGCCTGAATTGCATAAAGAGCAGGGAGTTACATGGACAGCTCCTATTACAAACATCTGAGAATGCCAGAAAGAGAGAAATATGAGTATTATTTACCCATCCTAAACTGTTCTCTATGAGGAAGATATAGGGGTGGTGATTAATCTAAAGTTAATGTGTTGTGAGCTGAATGTTTCTGTTTTTCCTGTTTTTCGGTCTCAGCTCATGGTTCAAGTTTGTGCTTTGGTTGTAAATATGTTCCTAGGGTATATTTGTTAAAACCTGGTGTAAAAAGAGGGGAAGCAGGGGGAAGGAGTCACTCCCTAACAGAGGGAACGCTGTTTTCCTTTGTCAGCCAATGGAGGGCGGACTAGGCCACGAGCGGTTTGCTGGAATGGGCTCTAGCATAACCCTAGACCTCTCCTCATGCATAATGCCTAACTCAAACAAGAGCCACTGATATAGGGGCTAAAATCCAGGTAGGAGTGGAGACACTGAGGGTCCCCTACCTCACGACAATACAATACTTTAAGCTAAGGTGATTCCCCTACTGGGTAGCGGGGTGGATTAACCCTGATTGTGGATGAACCCTCAATTTCTTTTCCTCTCAGGGGCACATCCCTCTGTGCCATGGGCAAAACAGCTGGTGCATATAAAGAGGATGGGGGTATGGCTTCCTCACCCCCCCGACTCCCATGGGAGGCTAATGAAAGCTTCCAGCCAGAGTAATCACTGGCTCCATGGCGACAGAAAGATGCACAAAGCTAAATTAACGTAGCAGTACTGGGCAACTCTGAGCAAATGTCCCACAGAGAGGTCTGCCAGGGCCATTGGACAAGCAAAAGGCCAACTCCACTGGGCTATCAAGGGGGACCAGATTCCAAAAGTTGTGGAGTGCTATGGAGGCCTTTGTCTCACTAAGGGGGGATTCTCCTCCTTTTTCTAAGTCCTACATGTTAGACATTATGGACAGTAAGACACTGTTGAGCTACATCAAAGAGACTGTCAGAGGGCACTCCCTAAAGTGTAGCATGAGTATTAAGATTCAAACTGTTATAAGCTGAATAAAATAGATCAAGTGTTAGGCCTAAACCACATATAAAAGTTAGGCAAACCTTGCATGACACACTGACCTTGCACCAGCTAACAGACACTTGGGGGACATTAAACCCCTCCAGAAAAAAATTTGCATATTACTCAGATGCTCGTACTATGGTCAGCAGACTAGCCTACTGGTTCACATCAACCAAGCTGAATTCTGTTATAGCGGATGTGAGTATTGCCCCCATGTATATCTCTGACCACACACCAATCCAGCTACAAGCATATGTAAACTCAGAAAAAGCAAGATCGGTTACATGGAAGCTAGACCGACTTCTGCTGAAAGACACCAGTTTCCAGCAGTGGCTCAATCAAGAGGTGGCTAACTACTTTCTGGACGAGAGGCAGTGGCTAGTGTTATGCTAGCTGCTTCTGTACTGTTTGTCTGCTCAAATACATATTTTTGCTGGATTCAAGTATCAGGTCTGTAGTTCTTTGAGTAAGTATGTGCAAATACCTGTAGGAACTGCACAGCATTTTATTTATCAATGGACAACTGATATTATACTCAGAATAGTTGAGACACACGCTGGAGTGCGCCAAATTGTTTGGTGTATTGTAACTAAATGGGGTTGCTCCCCTGTACTGATGCACCCTCCAGCTTCACAGGATCACAGAGGATCTTTTTTGAACTTACTTTCTGGACAACCCAGAAGGCTGTCCTTCCCCAAACATGATATGGGAGGCCTTTAAGGCCACCATAAGAGGCCGGATCATGGGTACGTGGCATATAGAAGAAAGCAAAGAGAGGCAGAGGCCCAGCAACTACAGCTCCAACCTAAGCTGAAGGAGTCAGTAAACAAAAAAGACCCCAGCCAACTGAATAATCAGGACTTAAGATATGAGTTAACAGCTATCAGAATGCAACTGAATGCCCTTGCCACTAGAAAGGTGGAGTTGCAAATCTACAGACTGAGACATAAATACTGAGATTAGGGGGGAAAGTCAGTCATGCTGCTTTCCTATAGACTGAGAAAGCAACTGGCTGAAAGGAACATTGAAAAATTAAAGGAGACATCAGAGAGGGCAGCTAACTCACCTAAAACCATCAGTCAGACCATGACTAAATTTTATGAGAACCTGTATAAAGCACAAGCCCCTTTTAATAGTCAAAACTTCAGCAAATTCATGGCCCAGATTAACCTTCTGGTCCTCACAGATATTCAAAGAGTGGAGATGGATGCTCCCATTGAGGATGATGAACTCCACCATGCCATTGCAGGGATGGCCCCACGTAAGTCTCCAGGAAATGACGGCTTCCTGGCTGACAATTACCAGACATAAAAGCCAAAATATCCACCACAATGCTCCATATGTTGAGCGAGGTCCATTACAACAGGGTCCTCCCAGGGTCACTTAAAGAGGCGGTTATTACAGTCTTCCCCACGGAGCGCAATGACCCATTGCTTCCAGCAAGCTATAGGCCTATTTCTTTGATTAATGTGGACGCAAAGATTCTGGACAAAATTCTAGCTACTCAACCTGAAAAGGTCTTGCCTTCCTTAACTCATACATCACAGGCTGGTTTTATTAAAGGGAGATCCAGTGCAGATCAACTGAGAGCCCGGATCACTCTTTTTCAGAAGGCTGTAATACTCCCTTCCCCCTCAGCAGCAATTGCCATAGACTTTAAAAAGGCCTTTGACTCGGTGGGGTGGGAGTATCTGCAGGCAGTGTTGAAGCGATTCAGTGTGGGCCTGGAATTCTGTGGCTGGATCCGCACATGTATAATGGCCCGTCTGCGATAGTTCTTACCAATGGCCTTCTTTCTGACCCATTTACATTCCAAACAGGCACAAGACAAGGCTATCTTCTCTCCGCACTGCTTTTTGTAATGGCCATAGAGCCACTGGCCTCGGCCATTAGATCTCATAACCAAATTTCGGGGATAAAAGTAGGGCAGGAAGAATACAGGGTCAAACTCTATGCAGATGATTGCCTAATCCTAACCAGCAACATGCAGGATGGTCTTGCCTAATCCTAATCAGCAACATCCAGGATGGTTTGACCCCCAAATGAGATACCTTAGCACACTTTGAGCAGTTGTCCGGACTAAAAATCAACAGAAGCAAATCAGCCATTTTACCTCCAAAAACATAACATTCCCGACTTGGGGCTAAAATCTAGCCTGGCCTGGGCTCACACAAGAATCAAATACTTGGGAGTTCTCTTATCCCCTCATCTCCAAAAATTGGTTCCCTTGAAATTCCATCCATTGATAGCTACTTTCCAGTCTGAATTAAACAGATGGAATCACTTAAACGCATCTCTCCAAGGGAAAACTTACTCCATTAAAATGATGCTGGCTCTAAGAGTTTTCTACCTTTTAGCTCACCTACCCATCACAATTCTGGATAAATGGTTTCAGCAGCTGGACACGCTCATAGGACATTACCTATGGGGAACTTCACCCTCAAGATTTAGCAAAGCGAAATTATGAGCCCACTGGAGGTAGGTTGGGGGTGGAATCTTCCAAACTTTAAGCAGTACAGGTATGCCTTTACGTCTGCTAGAACCTTGAAGGTATTTCAGAACCCAGGGCCCAGCCTCCCAGCCTGGCTACAGATAGAAAAACAAGTGACAGAAGGAACTCACCCCTTGGGCACCCTGGGCAATCCATTACCAGCTAAATATGCACAATGGGTGATTATCAAGGTGGCTCATGCTTCCTGGAAAAAGCTAGCCAACATCTCCAAAAGGTGTCACAGACCAGGGATGTACACTTATTTATAGAACAGTGCCTTACTATGTATAGGGAAGTACCAGACAAGTGGAAAAGCTGTGAAGAGAGGTCTATCTGAAGGGTTGTAGACCTGTTAACCCCTGACCAGGAAAACTTTGAATCTTTTCAAAACCTCCAAGCTAAATTTGGCCTTCCAAAATCTGACTTTGGGTGGTACCTTTAACACAGAACTCTGTATAACCACTGGTGCAAAACTAAATGTAAGTGCCCTTCCTGCTGTTCTAGTACAATGGATAAATTAAAACCCTTGCCCATCAAAAGGTGGCTAGCTACAATATGGCCAGAGTGGGGAATATCTATTATTGTATGCTTGAGGCAATGCCTGATCCAACTGTGAGTGCTAGGAAGAAGTGGCAAACCACTTTACAGATTGTCATTCCAGACTTTGAGTGGCAAAAATGTTGGCATCTAGCACATTATACATGCACTGATCAGAAAAGCCATCTGATACAAAACAAAGTATTGCATCAGTGGTATCGCACACCTGCACAACTTAAGGATCTCAACCTTACCCCCAATTACAACTGTTGGAGATGTGATGCAATAGAAGCTGACTTGCTCCATATAATCTGGGCCTGTCCTCTAATTGTAACATTCTGGGAACAAGTATCCGAAACATGTACCGCCATCCGAGGCACAGACATTCAGATGGTACCACAGACCATCCTGTTAGGGTACAAGTCCCTAGACCTTTCCATTGATCTCTCAAACCTGACATGGCTGCTCACAGCCTCAGTAGAGGCCAAAAGGCTCATCCTCAGGAAATGAAGGACCACAGAAATCTTGGCATTGCAGGAATGGGTTAAGGCCCTGGAATTGTTGGCAAAGATAGCTGACTAACATTCAGGGTTGTAAAGCAGGAGCAGACTTACCAAAGGATATGGGCCCCCTACATGAGGTATGTTGAACAACAGGTTAGTTCCAATCCAACACTTATTTATTTATTTATTTATTAGCTTTTGGTAACCGGGTAAGTGTGCTAGGCAACAGACCTGCCTATTTTCAGGCACGACCCGGGAGAGCACAGGACATTGGTTATAATATGCAGAAATGCACAGACATAATATAGTTGTCGAGGAGCAAAACAAGATATACATTGGGTAGCACAGTAATAGTTACATAAGGGTACATTTTAGGCATAGATCATAATAAGGATGTAAAATAAAGCAATTAGGGTAACCATAAGACAGCTGAGGACAGTAAAGACATCAAGGTTCATAGCTACCTAGACAAACGTATAGCATGGGAGAACATTAATGCAGTACTCAGGGTCAGACCCGACAGCCTGCAGTGGGACAAAGCAAATTAAGAGCATTTGCATTGGCCAGAGGCTAGGAGGTGGGTGAACAGTGAGTTTTTGAATTCTCGATGGGAGGATGAAGTTTTCACCATAAGGGGGAGTGAGTTCCAGAATTTGGGAGCAAAATGGGCAAATGCCTGTTCACCCATTTTTGTCATGCAAGGTCTAGTGGACAGCATGGGGACAGAGGAAGGCCTGAGGGAACGGGTGTGTGAGGCAGGAGTCAGGAGGTTGGCAAGATAGACAGGGCAGGGAGGTCTAGACAGGGAGTCAATAAAGCAGCCCAGGGAGTAGGCTCGAATATCCTTAGGTGACAGCCAATTTAAGCCAGTGTAAAGGAGACAATGATGGGTAAGACGTGAGGCAGTTAAGGCGAATCTACAGATGTTGTTGTAGACAGTGTCCCATTTGTGGAGTGTAGCAGAGTTTGCAGCAAAGAGGAGGGCAGAGCATATTGGAGCTGGGGTAAGAGAATACCTCTCTCAACAGAAAGTCTAGTGGAAGGAGTGAGGGAGTGGCGCACTTGATAAGCTCTGCCAATTTTAGCATTGACGGCACGGCACACCATATTGACATGTTCAGACAGGTCAAATGTGGGATCCAAAGTGACCCCAAGGTACTTGAAGGACTCAGTGTTTGAGATGAGGGAACCATCAAGGCATTGAACCCGGAGCCTGTTCGCAGGGGCAGACAGTTTCTTAGAGGATCCGAATAGCATAGCACAGGTTTTCTAGGTTCAGGACTTGGTGGTTGCTACAGAGCCAGGTCTGCAGGAATTGGAAGTCATTAGTAAGAGTGGAGTTGATGGCAGCAACCGATTTTGATCCAGAGTAGAGAACAAGGTCATCTGCGTACATAGAGTGCAGCTATGCTGGGACATGGTGGGAATATCATTTAGGAAGAGGGAGAAGAGTAGGGTCCAGAGTGGATCCTGGGGAACTCCACACGGAGATGTTTAGGGGAGGAAAGGGCCTTGTGAAATGCTACCGCCTGAGTCCGATTGTCAAGATAGCTATGGAACCAGGAGAGGCTTGGTCAGATGCTCCAATGGTTGGAGCTTCTTTAGCATGAGAGGATGGTGTACCATGTCGAGAAGGCTTTAGACAGGTCGATAAAGGCAGGCCCAGTGGTAAGCCACGGTCCATGTTATTTCTGATGTCATTTGTAAGTTGTGTAAGTGCAGAGGTGGTACTGTGACCAGGCCGGAAACCATGTTGGCACGGGGTTTGAAGATTAAACATGTCAAGGTGAGCAGCAAGCTGGCGGTGGACTTTTTTCAAGCAGCTTACTGAGAGTGGGCAGAAGAGATATAGGGCGGTAGTTGGACATGAGTTTGATATCCCCTTTTGTGTATAGGGATGGTTCTGGCAGTTTTCCAGGTGGATGGGACAGTAGACGTATGAATCGAGAGGTTAAAAAGCCAGGTGATAGGTCTGGTCAGCCAAGGTGCATACTGCTTAAGTATGCAAGGATGGATGCCCTCAGGCCCTTGACCCCCGCGTGCTGGAAGGGAGTTAAGTAGCTTGCGAACTTCAAGCCATGTGCTTGGAGCCAGAACAAAAGGGAGGGGTGGGAGGGGCGAGGGAGGAGAAGAGGGACAGTCAGGTTGTGGGCTAGTTAGAGTAGCGACTGGTGGAGAAGAAGAAAAAAGGGCATTGAAGGCATTGGCAATGGTGTCATGGTTGGCGCAGTGAACACCTTGAATGTTCATGTCAGCTGGATTCTGTGGCTTGTCATTGCCGAGAATGTTCTTAATTTTGGACCAGTACCTGCGCAGATTTGTAGAGGATGTTATTAGTAGGTTCCTATAGTAGGTGCTTTTGGCAATACGAATTTGTCTTTTGCAGTTGTTACGTAATGCATGATAGTCTTCAAAGTCTGCACGGAGGTGGGAGATCTTCCACCTGGACCAAAGTTTGTCCCTAGATTTGAGAAGTTGAAGCAGGGGGCACTTGGTTACTTTCCCTGCCATCCTACGTGTGGTGACCGGGATGTGAAGGTTTTGAAGAGACAGGACAACGGAGTTGAAATATTCTGTGGCTATGTTAATGTCCTCTGTTTGGTAGAGAGAGGACCAGTCAACCTGGTTAAGGTCAGTTAAGAAGTCCTCATGACTTAGGCGGGAGAGATTAGGAAAGGTTACAGTTTTAGCAGGGAGGGGAGGAATGACAGTGTTCCAGACACAGTAGATGGGATAATGGCCACTAATTGTGTCAGGTAGCACACCGGCTGAGCAACATATTCCGTCCTGTTAGTAAGTATCCAGTCAAGGAGGGTGGCACAGTTGCCCCAGTGAGACCCTTGTGGGTTCATGTATGAGCTGGGATAGATTTGCCTTGCTAGCTAAGGAGGATAGGTTAGCTGAGTTTTCTCGGACCAGTCAAGGTTAAAATCACCAAGGCAGATAATGTCATTCTTGCCTGTAACTGAAGGCAGAAACCCTAGGAGTTCAGTGATGCCTTGTAGCATTTTTGGGGGATATAAGTACAAAAAATATGGAGTTTCTTCACCCCCAAGAAGCAGTAGGAGTGTAGGATTTCACAGTTTGGTAGGAGGGGTCCTGCAGAAGGGTAATGTTTAGGTGAGTTTTGAAGTAGAGGGCAAGGCCACCTCCCCTTTTAGTGCCAGGACGGTCGATACGAAACATGTTGTATCCAGGAAAGTGGCACTGAGAGTCAAGCACTGTGGGCTTAAGCCAGGTTTCTGTGATGGCGAGGATGTCCTGGACGTTAGTATAGATCCAAGCCTGGAGGTCAGGGAGGTTGGCCATAAGACTCCTAGCATTCAGGTGGGCGAAAGTTAGTCCATCGGTTTTAGGGAAAGTGGTGGCTGGGGGGGCAAGGTTATGACGGGATGCAGAGATGGACCAGGGTTGATCTCAATGTCACTGGATAGTATAAGAGATAGGGTTAGTAACTATAGCGGGGTGATGAGTTATGCCCTGATAGAGATGCAGGGTGGTGGCTTCAGTTGAAGGTGAAGGTATCTGACTATTGGACTAATACACTTGCTGATGAGAGCAGAGGGGGGTAGAGGTAGTGGAGTGGCAGTAGCAAGCATGTTGCAGTAGTAGAAGTCAAACTGAGTATAAGTATTGGCAGAAGCTGTTGATGTGTTCAAGCAGTAAAGCTCAAAGAGGATAGGAAGGCAAAGTATTCCCATGAGGAGCGCTAGGAGGGGAGGAGGGGACATTTTTGACTAGAGAAAGGAGTGAGGTAGAGAGGAAAGAGACAGCAGAGGGCTCCTTTAATATAAATCACCAAGTGAAAACAGCTACTAGAGAGCAGTAAAATGTGACAAGTGAGGTATTGTGAGCAAATTGCTCGAACTTAATCAGGCTCCCTCTAGTGGCAAAACAATATAAGGAGCTAATGGAGAAGTTGGGTGCATCCAGAGATCTCTGGAAACTCCCTTAGATAAATTTCTCTCCCTCCTAGATGTTTTGGAACTAGGCAATAAAATCACTTTCCCCTTTTCATTGTCTCAGGGTATAGAGAGATGGTCCATAATGTTGTTGAAATAAATGAGAAGGCCAACATGGTGAATAAAGCCCCTCATGTTAATATGTATAACTACCTCCTTATTTGTGTCATACTACATATTGCATGTATAGGACTCCCCTTGTGTGTAATTTGCATTCTGAATACAGTCTTTTGTACGTAACTCAAAGATTTCCAATAAAAAGACTAACTGTAAAAAAAAAAGAAAGAAATTGACATGAATGCAGATGATAGTTTGCTTCATCTAACTCATTCTGCCCCGTCTCCACTGATCGCCCTCCAGGTGCTGCCCTGATTTGGTTCTTTGACAGGCTACAAACTTAATTTAGGTGATTCCATCATTAAATACTGTGACCCTCTTATATGAAAAGGAGACAGATGAAATCGAACATGTAGTAGTTATGTGGCACCAAAAATCTCAGATATCACTGAGCAAATAGCTGTGGTCCTACTTGCAGCAGGACCTAAACCTATCATTGTAAGCCATGAATGCAATAATAACATCCGTAAATGTAGTGTTCCTCAAATTAAGAGAGAGAATTTGAACTCCTACAGGCCAAACTAAATAAATGTGGAGATGAAGTGTATTACTCCAGTTCCAAGGTTCAATAGATATAAAAATGACAAAATAAAAGCAATTAATGATTGGCTCCATAAATGGACCTTAGAGAATAAGCTAGGTTGCCTCACACACTGGGAAACCCTAGAACATGACTACATATTATTCTGCTGGGATGGTCTGTATTTAAACAGAAAAGGAAGTAACTATTAAGGTAAAAAAAATTGACCAATTCATATCCAATGCTTTAAACTAACAATCAAGGGGCAAGGGAATTTACCATTGACTTTTAAAAGAAAACACTCAACCTACAGGCCCAAGATCATAACAAAGGCCCGAAACCTCAATATCTTTAAAGCTGAATTAAAAATCCTAATTTTGCAAGGTATTGATCCTATCTCCGTGTTTGAAACTTGGTGGGTGATTCTACTTTATGGTCAAGAGAAACTGACAACTTTCATTTATATTATAAAAATAGGTCTAATAAAAAAGGAGGCGGCATATGTTTATACGTCAACAAAAAATTTCAGTGCTCTGAAACAACGCTAACAAATAACCCTAGTGAACACACCAAGTCTATTTGGGATTAAAGTCAAAATATTGCCCACTTCCACAGTCCTAATAGGTTCCTGTTACAGACCACCATGTAGTTCACCAGATTATAATAATCAACTCATATAAGAAATTATTGAGGCTTCTGAAAAAAACTGATGTCATCATTTTAGGAGATTTTAACTACCCTGGCATTAATTGGATTAATCACACAACTTCCAATATGCAAGAACAAACTTTTCTAGACTCTATGATATCAGTTGGACTAGATCAGTTAGTCAAAATGCCTACTAGAGCTGACAACATTTTAGATTAAGTTCTTACTAATTTACCTAGTAGCTTTACAGATGTATCTATCAAGGTTCCATTAGGTAACAGCATCCATAATACCATACTTTGTACATTCTCGGATACTAGAACAATTAATCAAGCAATTATCACTACTAAAAACTACAATAATGCAAATTATTCAGCTATACAAAAAGTATTGGATTCTATTCATTGGGGCCACATTCTTTCTAACCTCATGGATGAAGACTGTTGGACCACCATCAAGAATATTATTTTTACAACTGAAGAATGGTTCGTTCCATTAAAATCAATAAATAGTAAAAAAGGTAAAGTCCCACCATAGATGACAAATACACTAAAAGTGCAAATTAACAAATAATAAAAGGCTTATAAAGATTTTAAAAATAATAAAAATCAACAAGCATACTCAAAATATAAAAGGGAGGCCAAAATTACCAAACTCTTAATAAGGAAACTTAAAAGAAATTTGGAATTTAGAATATCTATGAGAAAGGGCAACAACAGATCTTTTTTTTCCCTACATAAAACATTTAAGTAAGGGAAAAAACTCAATAAACTCCATAACCATCAATGGCAAAAATTCCAATGACCCTACTGAAATGACTACTGTTCTAAATAACTATTTTTAAACTGTATTTAATACAAAAGAGTCAACAAATAATAACAACAATTTGAACATTACAGGGATAAATAACTTCACCTGTGACAAAGTAAAGGAAGTACTGCATAACCTTAAACCACATGCTTCAGCTGGTCTTGATGGCATAAACCCTAAATACCTAAAAACCTTGTCTTCCAGTATTACTGTCCCTTTAAATATTCTCTTTAACAAATCTATAGCACATGGCCAAATACCACCTGAATGAAAAATCGTCTTAATAACCCCAATCTTCAAAAAAGGTAAAAAATCTCTATCTGAAAACTATTGTCCAATGAGTGTAACTTCATGATAAAGATTTGGGAATCAGAACTGATAATACCTTCAAACTCAAAATGCACATTAGGTCAATGGTACAAAGGGCAAACAAACTTGTAAATATTATAAAAAAGTCATTCATAACTTGGAATGAACAAAACATACTAACTCTTTATAGAAATTATGTACGCCCTCACCTTGACTACGCATCTCCCTTCTGGTCTCCTTACCAAAAACAAGATATAGACCTAATTGAGAGGGTTCCAAGATGTGCCATGAAAATGATACCTAGATAGTGCATGCTGCCTTACCCTAACAGGCTCCAACAACTTAACCTTATGCCCCTGGAAGTTAGAAGATTAAGATGTGACTGTCTCCTTTTCCGTAATATTGTGAGTGACAATACATTAATGAATGAATGTAGTATTGTACCTAATAATAGGTGTAAAAATCTAAGATCATGTAATAGAGTTAGACAATTGGAACCATCCATGACTAATACAAACAAGCATTTGTCCATGCCTAATGTTTGCTTGCTGGCATTGGCATCGGTAGTGTAGGAGTTATAGAACTGCATAATAGGAATGGCAGTGAAGTATTGAACTGAAGCCAACCCCACCACCACTCTGCAGAGACTGACAAGCATTGGGATGTGCCTTTGGGTCATCAGGCATTACGGCCGCACCATTTCACCACACCCTACCCTGCAGACACTGACAAGTATCACGGTGTGCCTTGCGGTCTTTGGCCCTTATGCTCACCTGATTCCAACAGGAAATATGGTGAGATGGGTCCTGTATAGGAGAGTGGGGTAAACTTTGGGGCCAAAGAGTCCAAGGCACACCTCAATGGCTCTCACTGGCTGCAGGGTGTGGAATGGTATGGACATTATAGGCGAGAATCCCAACTCACACCCCTGATACCTCTTAATCTTTACAGGCTGGGGTGTTATGGTCAGAAACCCTAACACCTCAGGCATTCATTGGCATTTTCATTCCAAATTGTCAACATGTTTTTTTGTGACCCCCACCTTATGAACAGTGGCAATATCAGTTTCTTAGCCGAAAGCTGATTTTGCACAGCGACTACGCTATTTGGCACCACAGGTGCGAAAACACATTTTAAGCAGGATGTGAAAAATGAAAGCTGTACTGTTCATGGGGAGGTGCAAAAAATGGGAATGTTGAAATTCTGCAGTGAAAATATTAAAAAAAAGGGTGAAGTCATGAGCGTGTGTAGAAAATGCGCAACGCACACCCATAATGCAATTAGTTGGGGATTTTTTACAGCGGATTGTCAACACAGAGATTTTGTAACCTCTGCTCATGAACGGTGTCACTGTGATTTTCTTAATCTGTCCCAAACAGTGATTTCCCACAGCGACCACGCATTTCTGTGCTGGAAGTGTGAAAACATATTTCGGCCATGGTGTGAAAAATGACAGCTGTACTGTTCATAAGGAAGTGTGGAAAAATGCCCATGGTGAAAATCTGGACTGAAAATATTAGAAATCCATGAAGTTACAAGGGTGTGTGGAAACTGCGCAATGGTCGCTCGTAAGACAGTCATTTTATAGACGTATTTCACTAAATTTTTAACATAGCCATTTTAATACCTCTGCTCATGAACAGTGTCCCTGTGATTTTCTTAATCTGTCCCAAATATTGATTTCGTACACCGGCTGTGCCATTGTGCGCTACATGCGTGGAAACACATTTTGGGTCAGATGTGAGAAATGACAGCTGCACTGCTCATAAGGAGGTATGGTAAAATGGCAATGTTGAAAATCTGGAGTGAACATGTTGAAAATTCGTGAACTTATGAGCATGCGTAGGAACAGCGCAGTGCATGCTGGTGAAACAGTAATTTTTGGTAATTTTTTCAACACATTTTCAACATAGGGTTTTTGGGGGCCTTGCTCATGAACTGTGACACTGTCATTTCATAAATCGGTCCCGAAAGGTGGTTCCGTGCAGTGACCGCAAAATCACCTTTTGGGACCGATTAATGCCGTGACAGTGACAGAATTCATGAGGTGGGGTCCCAAAAACCCAATGTTGAAATTTTGGTGAAAAAATTCGCCAGAATGCCTGAGATATGCACTAAAGTTGAAAAAACCCTATTTATTATATTTATACAGCTTACTGGCATTTCCTCAGTTTGTGGTCGGCTTTGAAGAGTGTAGACATGTTCCCAGTCCACTGAAGATCGTCACTTCATGCTCCAGAGGTAAGTATGGGGTGAGAAGGGGGTGTGGGGAGGCAGGGTGTGCAGAGGGTGGGCGTGGATAGGGGGAGATTGGGTCAGGACAGTCAGCGAGGGAAGGTTTTTTTCTTTCAGGTTTCTTTTTTTTTTTTTTTACTTAGACGATGCGGGACTTGTACCACACTGGGGTGGGCTCTCAGCATGGCAGCTGGAAGGCAGTTAGTGGGGGCCATGGAGTCGATGGGGGATTGGGCAACCCCATTGGCCATATGATCTGTTGCCATGCTGGGGTGGGCTCCCAGCGTGGCACCCTGTAGTATCTTCTTGGAGGGGGGGAAAGTGGAGCTGACGGGGGATTGGGCACCCCCGTCAGCCATATGATCTGTTGCCATGCTGGGGTAGGCTACCAGCGTGGCATCTGGAACTCTGTTGAGGGGAGCGCAGCACAGCCGATGGGGTACCCCCATCGGCTATACAGTGAGTGCGTGGGGGGGAGCATGAGCACGCAGTATGCATGTGTGTGTGTGGGGGGGAGCGCACATGAGCTCGCGATGTCTTAGCACTGCTCACTGAAGCGTAGCTCTCCCTTTCAACTGTACAGCCACTGCATATTCAACTGCTGTCATAGACAGCTGCAGCATTCATTGGAGAACTGTGGTCGCACCTGCAAACACGCTGACTGAATTGGAAGACAGATGCCACACCTCCAAAAACTCAGATGATGGCACTATGTTTCTTGCACATGCATGCAAGCAAACATAAAAAAGGGCTAACTATTTCACACTAAGGTCAATTGCTGTCCGAAATAAACTTCCAATGGAATTAGTTAGCGTTACTGATTTTGACAAATTTGAAAAGGAATTGGACAATCATCTGAAATATTAAGACTTGCCCCAGTGAGAGTGGGGGATGGACTCTATGGGCCTTGGCCAAATTCCATCCAAATTTTACTAAGTACCAAGTACCAAACTTAACCAAAACTGTGATTATGCCCCACAATTGTTCCGTGTGTTAATGTTGTGGTACTAAATATTGTGGGAAAATATATCACAGTCATTGCATCGTGGACAAAAAGAAAGCCTGGGAATATTAACACAGGGTTTTAAATAATTGATTAGCAGTTTTTTTTCTTGGGACAATACTAATTGTACAGAAAGAATTTATATAGGTTTTCTAGAAGTGTTATGTTTGTTAAATACAGTGAGGCAAGTGCAATGCATTTTCACAATGTTTTAGAATTTTTATGAGCAAAACGCTAATCAATTTTTAGAGTTAAATAAAACCCTGTTATCACAGGATGGAACTGTGCAGGCAGGGAGTGGGTACCATTGTTTTGTACTGCTGATGGGCGTGTATCACACTATTTCCATGTTCCATCCATGGGACAGCACTGTAGATCAGCTAGGTTCTGTGGAGGAAAGCAGTTTGCCACTGTAGCGAACACCACCTCCGACCCTGACGACACCTCCTTTCACAGTGCAGATGATTACAGTGCTGCTGCATTTTCATTGCCATTGCTGGTGACCATGACCTCAACCATATTAATAAGCAGCAGTACTGACATGTACTAAGTGCGGACCACAAGTCAGTATGGCACAATGTAGCCACGGCTCTACTTCTCCAGTGCTGTGCTGCCACACTGCCCTGGGGGACGCAGAGTACCTTTTTTATGCAGGGTATGTTCTGTGCCAATATGCAGGCTTCTGCACCACAGGGCATGACAGCACATCATGGGCTGTGTACACACGGTGTTTGACCCCATGACATTGTGCAACTTGTGATCTTTTTGCCCACGATGTGCTGCCTGCGATGATTTGACACACTTTGTTCTTTCGGCGATATTAATGCATGGAAGCCCCCACAATCACAAAACATTTAAACAAGACCTCCTTCCAATAGTAGTGGGATGTTGGTCCCTCACCTGTTTTATTTTTTGGGGTATTCAGCTCGCAACTAGTGTCCCCTCTTTAAGAACCCAGAATTGTCCCCTTTAATTCAAGCATTACTTGCTGATCTACAATGATGGAAGGTGCTACTGCTCTCATTGAGGGGTAGAATTTACGTCATTTGGATGGGTGTCCTACCTAGAGTGCTATATCCACTTAGTGCAATCAGAGTCCTTCTCCCACATTCCTGGTTTATCAGTCTTCAAAAGATCCTTTCTGAGTTTTTATGGAATAGTAAAAAGCCCTGTATCGCATATTCCAAGTTGACTTTGGCAAGACAACATGGTGGCCTCCAGCTTCCAAATATCCGCTAGTACTACCTTGTTGCTCAAGCCAGTAAGTGTCTAGCTTGGAACCTGCAGGATATGGGGATTTCTCCTAATTCATATTATCCGCATGCGGAAGACATTTAAATGCACCTATGTAAAACTAACACAATTTCTTATCAAGCTCTCCCTCATTTACCTTGGTCCAGGCTTCCTCCCAAACTTCAACATATCCCCATCAGCTGGTTGATCCAAATTAATTTGCAGCTTTGCTGAGTGTAAGATTATACTCCTCAGAATGATCCTTCTCTGCCACTCTGCCGAAATTCTATCTTTACACTCGGCCTTAAAACAATTTCCATGTCTTATTTACCTCAAGCCAATTTAGACCGATTGGTAAACCTGCTCCAGAATGGCCACTTAATACTCTTTGATACTTTTCAATAGGCTAATTATCTTGCCCAAAACACTATTTTCTCTTTTTTGCAACTTATCCACATGCTCCAAACCACTTTTGGCCTTCATCTTTGGCAATTTGCAAATGGCACTACATATCGTAACCTGGCTGGCCTTGTAACTGGGCATCACACCATATCTGCACTTCATAAAGCTCTGAGGAACCTTGTTGGTGAGAAACTAAAGCTTGGGTGCCCCTGCTGGGGGAAAGAGTTCCCACTCATATTGACTATTTCAGTGCATCCCCCCCCCCCGGGATTATATACATTGTTACATTAAACTAGATATTTTGCATCTTATACAATATAAAATAGTACATAATTATATGTCGCTCATCAAAAACTGCAAAAGTTACCCTGACTTTCTAGTCCTACTTGTTGTAAATATAATACCCAGGAGGGTTCACTCCCACATTTTTTATGGCACTGTCCTCTCTGTCAGTCATTTTGGCATCAGTTCAAAACATATCTGGACCCACTAATGGGTTTAGAGGATACACTATATCTGGAACACTGCATCCTTGGTATAGGCATAGATAACCTACTGGGCCCCCAAAGCTATCATATTGCCCGCATTACAACCATGGCTAATTTGATCATCCACCACCACTGGATGGATCAACAATCCCCTTCTTACAAGGAATGGCATGAGGAAATTCTCTCCATCCATTGAATGAAGAACTCTATATCCAGCCTTAAACATTCTTTAGTAGGTTACCAGATGAGAGGGGAGAAACTGCATATCCTTCTTTTGCTTTCATGATACACATTGAGCATACCTAGTAATTTGAATTACACTTTGTTTTATATGGACTGGTACCATATTGTTACTAGCTCTCTTTGTATTGTAACTTAACACCAGATATTGTTACTTTACAATATTAATTTTTGTAATTCAGATATAATGACTCCACATCTTAATATGGACTCACAGTCATCTAGGGGTTCTTTTTATCAGTGCATTGCATTTTTTATGTATGTTGATTAGGTTCTGAAGAACTTTATTTTATACTTTTGATACATGTATTACATTATTATTTTTTTCTATGTTGTTTACTGTAATGCACTTGTATTTTATTGCTTTTCTGATAAACACAGTTAGTTTTAAAAAAAGTCAATTAACTTTTCTTTCTCAGGCACCCATGTACATTTCCCTGAAATTTGATGGCAGTTGCACAGCACAGTAGCAGCAGCAGCGCCTAGTAGCACCAACGCATTTTGGACTTGTGGGAGGACATCTCATTTCTAAGCATCATGAGCATTTTCTAAAACAAGACACAACTTTTCTTTCTCGAGCACTCATGTGCATTTTCCTGACATTTGATGGCAGTCACACTGCACAACAGCAGCATCAAGAAGAAGCAGAGTATTTTGGACTTGTGAATAGTGATGAGCGAAGTGGCCCTAATTCGCTCCATGGAGTGATTTGCGGAGTGAAGGTAAGTGTGAGTACTCCGCACAGCGAGCGGGTGCTGCGTTATTAATAATGTGAAGTCCATGAAAACAATGACTTCACATTACTCCACCTTCCCAAACCACTACTCCACCAATTCTTAAGGTGAAGTACAATGAAAACAATGTACTTCGCCTTACTTCACCTTGTTTTTAAGCTCCAAAGGTGAATTTTGCAGTGTTTCATGGCATTTCAGGTCACATGGGCTCTAGATTGTTCAGCACAGCCTCAGTTTGGGCTAGTGTGTGTAGGAAGCTGTAGGAGACAATCTACTCTGAGAGCACTCTGCAATTCAAACCTTCAAAAAGCTGTTAAAAAATCCTTTTTGAGTCATTTTTTTTGCTGAAACTTTAGTTCATCGATTATAAGAAAACCCTCCTGTGCACATATCATCGAGCGTTTATTGTTGGTGTGTGGATTTTGAATGTTAATGTACAATATTCAGTCTGTGTAATGAGAGACAGTGGAAGTGTGCTTTGGGGGAGGTGTGTATGTGTGGTTTAGGTTGATTAACTTGGAGAAAAAGACAGTGCTTTCTGTTTTGGTGATATTTTTCTTGTATAACTGTGTTAATATACACACAGTAATATTTTCAATATTTCTTGCAATTTTTTTTCCTGATTGTTGTGGTGCAGCAGTGCATAATTTTAGTTTGTTTAAAATATGTGGTTATATTACTGAAGTTTTCAATCTGCATGCATTACTTAGTGTGTGTTTGAGTATGTGTGTGACACATGTCATCAAATCAGACACCTTTTATTGTGCCACATAATAATTTCAGCAATGTGAAGCTGCTATCCACTGCAGCTGTGTGATTTTGTACTTTTTGTGATATCTTTACTGGTACTAGTACTAGTGACTGTTACTGCAGCAGTGCATTACACTGCCTCCACCCAGCGGGTCCCACCCCAACTGGCAAAGGTATTCTTTTCCAGGTTTGATTTTCTGATGGTGAGCACTGGTTAGGTGTTGTGCCTTTGTGTCTGCATCTCCTCAGTGCACAGTGCAATCTTAATCTGTCTGTGCATTTGCATCTCTTTAGGGCCCAAACTCCATCTGTAACTTAAGTCACAGTTGTTTCTTTGACTTCCCTTCAGAGTACTGGACAGGTGTGGTGCTTAATTCTGCATGAACATTGTACTCATTAATTTGCATTTTTAAGTCAGGACCATCATCACAAGTCACTCATGATACAAATCATGTTCTTCATCATCACAGTCACAAATGCAGTCACAAATCACGATTCACGATCATTCACATTACGAATCACAACATAAATTTTTTTTCTAGTTACTTGGATGTATTGTAAGCCTGTTTTGTAGTATCTCTCCAGGCTTCATCACCCCACCATTGGACTCATTGATACATGTTTTTAAGTCTGGGAGTTTTAAGCTACAGCTCATTGAGGAAGTACAGCCGTAGGCGATAGGCATTCATGTTTCTTCATCATCACAGTCACAAATGCAGTCACAAATCACGATTCACGATCATGTCACGAATCACAACATACATTTTTTTTAATAGTTACTTGAATGTATTGTAAGCCTGTTTTGTAGTATCTCCCCATGCTTCACCACCCCACCATTGTACTCATTAATTTTGGTTTTTAAGTCAGGGAGTTGGACAGTGTCTGCAGTACATACACAGACTGGAAAGAAGACTGAATGCACACATGCAGTTTAGTACAGTATACTTTCACTGCTCAGAATACAAAGTGTCACGCATATGGAAGACAACAAAAAAGGGTATAATTACATACAAGGGTCAGGGATGGTGGAGGACTACATTTTATATCACAGCAAGGAAGGTGTGGGGGACACACGGTGTGAGGGAAAAAAAAAATAATGTGGGATCCAATGGTGATCCAGCAGCAGTTCCAGCATGGACATAATTTGCAACTGATGTTCCTCTATGTGATCCATCCACTGCTCCACAGCACTCATCCTCTCATTGTTATCCTCAACAGCACTCCAGAGAACTGCCAAGTCAGCCTGTGTTACATGCAGTTCTCTGGGGTCCACACATTCTACAGGCTGACCTGCTGATGGTGGAGGTGGTGGTGGTGGGGGGTGGGTGTGCTGGTGGAGTAGCGGGTACTGCTGTGGCCCTCCTCTTCTTAGGGATGCCGCAATGTACAGCTGCACCATCTGCCACAGAATGGCCAGCATGTGCACTCATGATCTGTTCTGTGGCAACCTGCCACTCCAGCTGCTGGTGATTGAGCATATGGATGTGCTGGCCCCAAGTCCCCAGGTGAGTCCCCCGGGGGCCACGGCACACCTCCACCTCACATAGGCAGCACTTGACCACACTGCTGTCCCCCCCAACACAGTCAAAAAACTGCCAAACAACAGAGGTGCGGGGAGGACCAGGCACAGGCAGGGGATGGCCGGATGAACTGGCAGCCGGCTGGTCATGGTGCTGAACAGGGATGGGATCCACACCTGGGCCTGGTGAAACAGGCACATCCTGCTCCAGAGGATCTGGTGCTGGACTTGGTGGTGGTGGTGGTTCAACTGCCTTGGAGTCAGGACAGGAGATGGTGCTGGTCCTGTTTCTGGGGGGGGGGCACTCACAAGTTTTGAGCAGTCCAACAGGATTGGGCGCCCATGCCCTCCACACATGCACACGGTACAATGCTTACCACTACCATGCTCTCCAAGAGCTGCCCCCACCCCAGACATTCCCTCACCGTGGTTTATCTCTCCTACTGAGCTCCCTCAATCTGAACAATCACTACTCACACTGTCACACAACACACACACACAGTCACACAGACACAGACAAACAACTAACTACTTATAAAGGTAAGAAAAAAAATTACAGAAAGAACAAATTAAGTAAAAAAGAGTACAGAAAACCCCAAAATTTGTAGCTTTCAAAAAAGCTGTTGGGTCCAAATCAAAGTTTAAAACTCCTCCTCGCTGTGATCTCAAAGTATCAGCAGTCACAAAACACACTTCTCTCTCTCCATCTGCACAGGAGAAAGTAAAAGTGTCTGCTTGTATGACTCACTTTCTTCTGCCTAGCTAAACATCATGTGACTTGTAGTACTGTAAGCCATGTGATGTGTGGGGAAGGGGCTGCCAAATCTGAAACACCAAGTGGATCACTTAGAATCATAATGAGGAACGCGAAGTCCATTAAAACAATGACTTTGCCTTGCCTGCATTACCATTCCTCATAGCTTGATAGTGATAATGACAAGCGAGTGAGCACTTACGTGTCCTCCGCTGCAACAAAGTGCCACTTTGAGTTCACTTCGCCGGCGGAATTTAAATTCACTGCATCTCTACTTGTGAAAGCTCTTCTCATTTCTGGGCATCATGAGAATTTTCCAAGACAAGACATTTAGCTTTTCTTTCCTGGGTACTCAAGTTAATTTTCCTGATATTTGTTTCATTGCACAACATAGCAGCAGCTGTACATTGCAGAAGCAAAGCATTTTGGACTCGTTCAAGTACTTCTCATTTCTGGGCATAATGAGAATTTTCCAAGACAAGACACTGAACCTTTCTTTCCCGGGTACTCATGTGCAATTTCCTGACATTTGTTAATAGTCACACAACACAGCAGCAGCACCTAGCAGCAACAAAGCATTTTGATCTTGTGGCAGCACATCTTATTTCTGGGCATAATGAGAATTTTTCAACAGAAGAAAATGAACTTTTCTTTCCTGGGAACTCATGTGCATTTTTCTGACATTTGTGGCAGTCACACATGCACAGCAGCAGCAGCAGCAGCAGCAGAAGAGTCTAGTAGCAGCAAAGCAATTTAGCCTTCTGGAAACACTTATCATTACTATGAACCATGAGAACTTTCCAAGACCAGACAAATAACTTTTCTCTCCTGGGCACTCATGTGAACTCTCCTGACATTTATTGGCAGTTTCATAGCACAGTAGCAGCAGCAAAGCATTTTGGACTTGTGGGAGCACTTTACATTGCTGGCACCCTGAGAGTTTTCCAAAAAAAGACATTGAACATTCTTTCCCAGTCACTCTGTGCATTTTCTTGAGAAGCAGCAGCAGGGCATTTTGGACTTGTGGCGTCACTTCTTAGTTCTGGGCATCAGGAGAATGCTCCAAGACAAGGCACTGAGTGTTTCTTCCCTGGTTACTCATGTGCGTTTCCCTGACGTTTGCTGGCAGTTGCACATAACAACAGCAGCATCTACAGTAGCAGCAGCAGCAAAGCATTTTGGACTTGTGGAAGCACTTCTCATTTCTGGGCATCATGAGAAGTTTCCAAGACAAGACAATTAGCTTTTCTTTCCCGGGTACTCAAGTTAATTTTCCTGATATTTGTTGCCATTGCACAGCATAGCAGCAGCTGTACATTGCAGAAGCAAAGCATTTTGGACTCATTCAAGTACTTCTCATTTCTGGGCATAATGAGAATTTTCCAAGACAAGACACTGAATCTTTCTTTCCCGGGTACTCATGTGCAGTTTCCTGACATTTGTTAATAGTCGCACAACACAGCAGCAGCACCAAGCAGCAGCAAAGCATTTTGGTCTTGTGGGAGCACATCTTATTTCTGGGCATAATGAGAATTTTTCAACAGAAGACAATGAACTTTTCTTTCCTGGGAACTCATGTGCATTTTTCTGACATTTGTGGCAGTCACACATGCACAGCAGCAGCAGCAGAAGAGTCTAGTAGCAGCAAACATTTTAGCCTTCTGGAAGCACTTATCATTATTAGGAACCATGAGAACTTTCCAAGACCAGACAAATAACTTTTCTCTCCTGGGCACTCATGTGAACTCTCCTGACATTTATTGGCAGTTACACAGCACAGTAGCAGCAGCAAAGCATTTTGGACTTGTGGGAGCACTTTACATTGCTGGCACCCTGAGAGTTTTCCAAAAAAAGCAATTGAACATTATTTCCCAGTCACTCTGTGCATTTTCTTGAGAAGCAGCAGCAGGGCATTTTGGACTTGTGGAAGCACTTCTCATTTCTGGGCATCATGAGAATTTTCTAAGACAAGACAATTAGTTTGTCTTTCCCAGGTACTGATGTGTATTTTCCAAATATTTGTTTGGCAGTCACACAGCACAGTAATAGTGACATCCAGCAGCAAAGCATTTTGAAATTGTGGGAGCACATATAATTTCTAGATGTCATTAGAATTTTCCAAGACAAAACACTGAACCTTGCTTTCCTGGGTATTCAAGTTAATTTTCCTGACATTTGTTGTCATTGCACAGCACAGCAGCAGCTGTACATTGTAGCAGGAAAGCATTTTGGACTTTTGAGAGCACTTCTCATTTCTGGACATCATGGAAATTTTCCAAGACAAGACACTGAACTTTTCTTTCCTGGGTACTCATGAAGATTTTCCTGACATTTGTTGGTAGTCGCACAACACAGCATCAGCAGCACCTAGCAGCAGCAAAGCATTTTGGTCTTGTGGGAGCACATATCATTTCTGGGCATAATGAGAATTTTTCAACAGAAGAAAATGAACTTTTCTTTCCCGGGAACTCATGTGCATTTTCCTGACATTTGTGGCAGTCACACATGCACAGCAGCAGCAGCTGAAGAATCTAGAGCAGCAAAGCATTTTAGCCTTCTACAAGCACTTGGCAGTCGCACAGCACAGTAGCAGTGGCATCCAGCAGCAAAGCATTCTGGAATTGTGGGAGCACTTATAATTTCTGGGTGTCATTAGAATTTTCCAAGACAACACACTGAACCTTTCTTTCCTGTGCAGTCATGTGCATTTTCCTGATATTTGTTGGCAGTCACATAGCACAGAAGCAGCAGCATCTGGTAGCAGCAAATCATATTGGACATGTGGGGGCACTTCTCATTTCTGTGCATCATGAGAATTTTCCAAGACAAGATGATAAACCTTTCTTTCCCAGGCACTCATGCATTTTCCTGACATTCATTTGCATTTGCACAGCACATAAGCTCTTAGCAGCAGCAAAGCATGTTGGACTTGTGACAGCACTTCTCATTTCTGGGCATCATGAGTATTTTTCAAGCCATGACAATGAACTTTTCTTGCCAGTACACTCATTTGCTTTTTCTGGATATCTGTTGGCAGTCACAAAGCACAGCTCCAGCAGCAGCACTTAGCAGCAGCAGAGCATTTTGGACTTGTGGAAGCACTTTTTATACTTAGGTGTCATGAGAACTTTCCAATACAAGACGATGAATGTTTCTTTCCCGGGCACTCATGTACATTTTCCTGACATTTGTTGGCAGTCACACAGCAAAAGCAGCAGTACCTAGCAGCAGCAAAGCATATTGGACTTGTGAGAGCACTTCTCATTTCTGGGTGTCATGAGAATTTTCAAAAACAATACATTGAATGTTTCTTTCCTGTGCACTCTCATGCATTTTCCTGACAAGCAGCAGTTAAGCATTTGAATTTGTAGGAGCATCTAATTTCTAGGTATCATGAGAATTTTACAAGAAAAGACACTGAACATTTCTTCCTAGGCACTCATGTACATTTTCCTGGCATGTGTTGGCAGTCGCACAGCAGCAGCAGCAGCAGCAGCACCAAGCAGCAACAAAGCATTTTGGACTTGTGGGAGCAGTTCTGTTTTTTAGGCATCATGAGAATTTTTCAAGACAAGGCAAAGAACTTTTCCTTTCTGGGCACTCGTGCATTTCCTGACATTATTTGGTAGTTGCACAGCAGCAGCAGCTGCACCTAGCAGCAGCAAAGCATTTTGGACTTGTGGAAGCACTTCTCATTTCTGGGCATCATCAGAATTTTCCAAGACAGGATATTGAACTTTTATTTCCCGGGTATTCATGTGCATTTTCCTGACATTTCTTGGTAGTCACACATCACAGCAGCAGCACCTAGCAGCAGTAAAGCATTGTGGACTTATAGGAGCACTTTTCTTTTCTGGGAATCATGAAAATTTTCCAAGACAAGGTATTGAACTTTTCTTTCCCGGGCACTCCTGAACATTTTCCTGACATTTGAAGTCAGCCACACAACACAGCAGCAGCTGCACCTAACAGGAAAAAAGCATTTTGGACATGTTGGGGCACTTTTATTTCTGGGTGTATGAGCATTTTCCAAGATAAGACACTGAACCTCTCTTTCCAAGGCATTTGTGCATTTTCCTGACATTCATTTGCAGTTGCAAAGCACAGCAGAAGCACCAAGCTGCAGCAATGCATTTTGGACTTGTGGGAGCACTTCTCATTTCTGGGTATCATGAGCATTTTTCAAGACTCAACAATGAACTTTTCTTTCCCATGCACTTATTTGCATTTTCCTGATATTTGTTGACAATCACAGCACAGTACCAGCAGCTACACCTAGCAGCTCCAAAGCGATTAGAACTTTTGGAAGTACTTCTCATTTCTATGCATTATGAGAACTTTCCAAAACAAGACAATTAACTTTTCTTTCCTGGGCACTCAAGTGCATTTTTTTTTCACATTTGTTGGCAGTTGTGCAGCACAGCAAAAGCAGCAATACCTAGCAGCAGCAAAACATTTTTAACTTGTTAGAGTACTTCTCTTTTCTTGGCTTCATGAGAGTTTTCCAAAACAACAGATTAAACATTTCTTTCCTGGGCACTCATGCATTTTCCTGACACCAGCAAAACATTTTGGATTTGTGGGAGCATGTATAATTTCTGGGCATCATAAGACTTTTCCAAGATAAAACACTGAACTATTCTTTACCAGACACTCATGTACATTTTCCTCACATTTGCTTGCAGTCACATAGCGGAGCAGCAGCAGCAATGCCTAGCAGCAGCAAAGCATTTTAGACTTGTGGAAGCATTCTCTATTCTGGGCATCATGAGAATTTTCCAAGACAAGGAACTGAACTTTCCTTTCCCAGGCACTCATGTACATTTTCCTAACATTTGTTTGCAGTCACAGAGCACAGCAGCAGCAGTAGTACCTAGCAGCAGCAAAGAATTTTGGACTTGTGGGAGCACTTTTCTTTTCTGGACATCATGAGAATGTTCAAAAACAAGGCACTGAACATTCTTTCCTGTGCACTCCTGTGTGCATTTTCCTCACATTTGTTAGCAGTTGCACAACAGCAGCAGTAGCAGCACCAAACAGCAGCAAAGTATTTTGGACTTGTGGGAACACTTCTTTTTTTCTGGCATCGTGAGAATTTTCCAAGACAAGATACTGAACTTTTCTTTCCAGGGCACTCATGTGCATTTTCCTGACATTTGCTGGTAGTCACACAGCATAGCAGTACACCTAGCAGCAGCAAAGCATTTTGGACTTGTGGGAGCACTTTCTTTTCTTAGTATCATGAGAATTTTCCAAGACAACAAACTGAGCTTTTCTTTCCCGGGCAGTCATGTGCATGTTCCTGACAGTTTTTGGCAGTCACACAGCACAGCAGCAGCAGCACCCAACAAGAGCAAAGCATTTAGGATTTCCAATTACACAATATGAACGACAGTGTGGCAACATGATATAGAATCCTTCTCAGTTTTGTTACCACATTAGAGAACAATTCATAGAGAAGAGCATTTATATAAATTTTGATTTAGGCACACTTCCCAGCAACTGAGTAGCACAACAACAGTGTTGGGGTACTGTAGAAACACACGGTATAGTACCATGTAGCAGTACCTATTGCTGACTGTGACATATTTAGTCTTTTAGTTAAGAAATTTAGGGAAAGAGATAGGCAGACAGAGCCATAACAGTTAGAAAAGATATAATAGACAGGGAATTTAGGATATATATATATATATATATATATATATTCTTTTTAACACAGTAGCAACAGTACAGAATGATGAGGCATAAAGAAAAGGAACAGTAAATGAAGCAACACAGATAGATTGTTAAGACAGAATTTATTTGCATTTTTTACATTTTCTTTGTGTTTTGGGGTATTTTACATTTTGGTGGGAATAAAGGAGCATGAAACTTGGAAAAACCTAGAAAGAGGACAGGACATGGTCAAAGTGGAACATGTAGATGAAGTATAAACTGAATGGAAGAAAAAAAAATATTTTTACAGTAAAAGGCCTACCACTACCACCCACACCACCAGAGTCCATGCCTGCCAGCAGCTACTCCTGCTTCCTGATTTGGAATCATTTCATTGATATGTTTCTCTCCATCACAAGGTCACCTATGTTGGTCTCCCACTTCCTCCCTTAGTGAGATGAGATCAGCTGCTGTTGCTGGTGGTGACAGGTGCTGCTTTTGGAGGAGTAGCATCAACTGAACAGAAGGTGCTACTTGTGATCCTGCACACTGCCTCACCATGACATAGGAACTTCCATGCTGTCCATCACCATGAATCTCTGCCATGAGGACAGGCTACCTTCACTTCCCCCACTGGCTGCTTCAGTTTCCTTTGCCACCTACTCAGCATGGTGATGCCAAATTAAATGGGTCCTCTGGCCCCCAGTAGTGACATGTGTTCCCTTTTTGCTCTGTCAGCCACACTTGCCATATGAGTTGCAAGTTACCACACTGTAGTCACATGGGTTCACAGGAAAAAAAAAGCTCAAACCAGCGAGGACTTAGCATATGGATGGCATGGTAGTGAGGTGCTGCTGCTTGCCAGGGCTCCTCTGCATGGTGGGGGGTTGTAGTAGTGGTGCTGGAACTGCAATGGGGGTTACAGGGGGTTCTTCCATCTCCACATCTTGTGACTGATGCTGCTCCTGCTGCTACTCCTCTTCTTGATGGTCCCAAACTGGGGCAACAAGACTGTCTTCCTGCTGCTGAGGACCATGTCCTGATGCTGCAGTGTGAGGAGGGCTGGGAGCATGTATGGGCATGGTGTGGAGGGAGTTCCCCAAGAAACTGGGCATGATTTAGCCTGACGGTACACCACAAGGGGTGCAAACATCAAAATGACCTGATTGATGCTCCATTTCAATTTAAATTAAATGTTGTTCAATTAAAAGAAAAAAATGGAAAGAGAGATACACACACACAAAAAAAACAGTAAAGCAAAAAAAAAAGATATCAAATGATTAAAAATAAAATGTGATTGGTTGTTTTTTAATTTAAAAAAGAACCTGTTTCTAGAATTCTGTATACTTCTGATGAAACCCACTTAAATGGCTGAAATGTAAGGATGATGCTCAGAGGAACACCGCTGGTCTTTCTTGTAATGTCACACTGTGATGGCTGAATAAACACAACTTCAGAAGAAATGAGTGTTGGATCCTTCATTCTTTAAAGTAAGAAAGGTGAACACAGTCCACTCTACAGAATTCAAAAAAAATATTAAGTATTTAAGAAATGTTCACTTACAGGACAGAAAACACAAAAAGAATGAGGAAATGCTTTTTAAAGGACTTGAACTATCACTTGCTTTGTAGCAGTAGCCACAACCTCCTATCTCTGTGTTTGTCTGACTACAAATGCACTGCACCTAGAAAGTTGTCTGGTGTCTTTGACATATACCTATGTTGCTGGTTATGCAACACATAGAAAGGAATGTGTGTCTAAAGGGAAAGCCCAGAAGCCTGCTAATCACTAAGCTTCCCATAGCTTAGGGGTTAGAGCACGTACACAGTACGCCAGGGGCCTGGGTTAAAGTCCCAGTGGGAGTCACACTTTTCCATTCTCATTTCCATCATGATTGCAAATGAGAATCTGAAAGCAAGTCAGATAGTTTCTGTCATAGGAATATACCATGTGACCTGCAGAAGCTCTCCCATGTGACAAACGTTGTGTTTTGACCAAACTTCACCTTTGCAATGCTAAAGGAGAAGTTACAAGGTGACGTTGTAAGGCAAAGTCAACACAGGTGAATTTCCCATTAAACTAAAAAACTTGATCTTATGAAATATTGTCTGTGATTTTTTATGTTCTTATAGTCCCAAAGATTTGTGGTTTAGATTGGGGTATGGTTGGGTTGATAATTAAAATTAGGAAGTTAAATATTTGTGGTGTATGTGAACAAGTGAACCTTTTTGTTCTGTTCTGTTTACCCACCTCCCTCCTTCCCCCTCTTTCTTTGTACTGGATGAGTTGTAGTCTATATTGGACATAGGGATGCAGCAAAATTAAATTTCACTGGTGAAACTGTTGCAAAATCGCCAATTTGGCCCCGAGAAATGTTTCGCATAACTGTGGTGAAATTTAGCAATTTCACCTGCAATTTCGGCAGTCCACCAGTCCAGCATAGATGGTGAAATTTCACCCACGAGTGGCGTAATGCCACCAACAGTGGTGAAATTTCACCCACAGTGGCAAAGTTTCACTGGCTTGGGGGTGAAATTTTGCTCACAACCAAGTGAGACATTTTTCATTTTGCCAAGCAAAATATTTTGCATAATGCATTAATTACACAAACCATTTTGCTTGGCAAAATATTCCAATTTTACACAACACTAATTGGACACTATAAAAGCAGCAGGATTACCAACTTTATTGAGACTATATCAGCATAAAAAATCTCATTCAATGCTATTTTAGTGTTTTGGATATTCTTGTTACCTGAATTCTCTTTTTCTTGCTGGTCATCTCTGCAATTATTGAAGGCTAGTGTTATTTAATTGGGATATGAACAGAGCACTTTGTTATTCAATTTGTCATATGGAGGAACGTTAAGTGACATGCAGATTTTTCATGTATTTAATCATATGATGTCTAGTCAAACACTGCCCTCGACAAAGCCTTTAAAAGCACTATTTAGGAGTGTTTGCACTAGTGGAGGTATGCTGCAACAAAAAGTAAAGCATTTAAATCTTCCAGCATGGTGTGTGTGCTGCTTTGTTGTTTTATGCATCTTATAAAGTTTCACCTAATGTGGTGGTACCTTTAGTAATGGTTGGCTATGCGCGGTCTTTGTTTTCTGGATGTCTGGGACAGGAGACTCTTCAAATGTGGTGGCCTTCACTTGCCAAGAGTAGGCACCAGCATTCTGGAACAGCAGTTTGACATCTATATTAGACCATTAGACTGACTGCGGGGGACATGGAGGATGGGGGGACTGTGGTAAAAGGAGTGAGGAAGGGTATCCTAACTAGTGCTCTCCCTATTTTTATCACTCTGTATCAGGCAGGTTAAGGTCCCATACTAATGCTGAATACCCTTTTGCTGCTACCTTTCTGATTTCCTCTACCAATGCACTGTCCACTTCTTCTGTCTGACCGGGTGGTCTGCAAACAACTCACAAAAAGTTGACTATCGTGCATGGCATGCAGTTACTTAGATATTGACAGAATATCTGTGAGGACTATTTGAAATTGGGCATTGAAAACAAAGCTCACAGTGGAATAAATACTTTTAATGATTCTGCTCTTTGTTGTAGTCAGCCAATGCCATTCAGATTCAGAACTGCTGTAAATGCACCGCTTTGACCAGGTGCACAGCCCACACCTCATCCATGTGGGCACTGAGTATTTATCCCTATACCATGGCCTCTGGTTTGGGTACAAACAGCTGTGTTGTCTGGAACAAGATGTTCCACTTCTTCCTTTATTATGAATCCTCTTCAGTGGAGGTAGATGAGTAATACTACATGAAAGGAAGAATAAAACAAATGACCAATCTGACTATGAGCAATTAAATCCACATGCAAGGGAAACACTGTTGCAGTGACAAACATTCAACACCTATGGCCACACAGCAGTATCTGCAAATGCCCACCAAGCATTCTAAAAGTAAAGATGTCAGGACATACCTGTGGAGTGTAGACTGTGCCATGCTGGTGAAATTCTCCCTTCTTGGCATTACACATCTGGTGTACACATTTTACAAGAAACAAGAGCAAAGCTAGTATTCAAGCTGGTCTTCAACAACACTAAAAAATAGTTTTAATAGTTATCAGGCAAACTATTTATCCATGCATCAAATTGATTTAACCTGGTTGGCAACACGTGACATGACATACCCGAAGCCACTTACAGACACCAAGCAGTAACAGGAAAAGGGAGTAAAAACATGTCAATGAACAGTGATGATTTTAAGCAAACTGTACTCGTCTCCAGTACTGCATCTTTTTGAAAGATATGAAGACTGTTTCTATAAGTGGAGTAACTCCCTAAAGGGTTGTTTGTCCTATGGAGAAATGCACTTCTCTGGTAAGCTGTGCAAATACCTTTGAAACATGCCAATAGTGTAACAGACATTACATGATTGTGGTCTTTATAATGGGTCTGGATGCTAGTGGTCATGTCCTGTGGATGAATGAAACACCACTGCATGAGTAAGGTTGTAGCATTTTTCCAAAAGGCATGTCATCATAAAAATGGGACTCTTTGGGTGCTCATTGGTGTAGTAGGCTTTCATGCCATGATGATCTAGACAGGTGATGTACAGCAGGCCAGAGATTTAGTGGTGTCAGGTCACATGACTGTTGTAGTGCTTCTTCAACAGACACAGACAATAGTGGCAAATGATAAGCATGGGCAAGAGTGCTGTAGACTGGCCAATGACAAGTAAGAGCAGCAGATGTAGGATAGGGTACAAATGCCATGAAATTGAACCACATATTGAAGAACAAAGGAAACTGAAATGTCGACAAGCCAAAGAAATTAACCTACACTGTGTCCCAGTACTCCACTGGCAGTGAAGCATGGACCAAAATCAAAGTAACTTGCTTTTGCCCACCCTTAGAACCAATAAAAAGTGGACATACTGTATTTATCCTATCAGGACTGATTGCACTACATGGGTCTCCAGAAAGGGCAAAGCCCAGAGCATTCTCTGTCCTATTTAATTATTATTAACAAATACTAAGACCTACTTAAAACACTTAAAAATGTCACATCAACTACATTATCAAATTATCCTGTTCTGACATTGAAATCTCCCAACATTAGGATATCAACAGCTGGGAATGTTGGAAGACTACTTAAAAATTCAATAAAAAAGGTGAGAACTATAATATGCATTTCCCTGTGGTGGAATATTGACATTATCTAGAAAAAAAAATATTGTTTCTCAAGCTGTAAGAATCAGGATAATATTGCCAAATCTAGGTAACGCTTTTAGAACTTGCACATCGGGTTTAATTCTCAAAGCAACTAAAGATCTACCACTTGTTCTGCTAGCAGGGGTGTAATTATAGGGGGGGACGGGGGGCACAAATCCCCCCCAACAATTCTGGTGATCACATTTGTCATCTCCAACATTCAGCCCCTTACCTTGCTGCTGCTGCCTGCTGTGGCCTCGGAGGGACTTGGTTGCCTGCTGTGCTGGGGGGGGAGGGTTGGTTTTCACTGCTGAGAGCCATGAAAGTGTGACAGACAGAGTCAGATAAGGGTGACAGACAGAGTGGTGGCATGACCAGAACTGGGAGGGGCAGGACTCAGTTGTGGCAGGAAGGGAGAAGATGACAGACCGCAGTCACTGCACTCGGAAGTAGCATTCTGTACATGCCCACTCATACCCATCACTGCTTGCTCTATCAAAAGCTTGCCTGGCCATCTGTTATATTGAGGAGGAAAAAAAATGCCCTCCTTTGGTTCTACAGGGCCTTAACCAACAAGCTACTAGATTATATTTCTACTCTCTTTGTGCATGCAATAGGGGCATATGGCCTAAGAAGCGCATCCCTTGTCTCCTTCAAGGTGCCCGGAATAAGGACCCAGTACAGTATGGCTGCTATCAGCTTCTCCCTACCTTTCCTCTGGAACAACATGCAAAAGACGCTAAGGTTTTCATCCCTTACGGGTCCCCATATATTTAAGCTGTTGATTACTCGCAACCTGAAGGACATATGTACCTGCCACAGGTGATTCCCCTACTGGCCTCCCTACCCAGCTCCCCATTTACCTAGCACTTATACGTACAACCCCAGCACTTCTCTTTACATAACCATCTTCACTTTCTTCTTACCCTCTGGTCATGTTAACTCTCCATTTTTGTTGACATCCCCTCTTTTAATTTCCATCCTCCCCTCTTCCTACTCCCATAAAGGGTCACCCTTCCTTGTTATTCTGTTTGTGCCTTATCTTGTTTTATTGCTTGTATAGTTATTATGCCTCATTCTGTTATTATTGCCTTGTTTAGTGTCCCTCCTCAGATGTGGTGTCACCTTTATTTTATTTTGTTACCACTCTGATCACTCTGTATTACCCGATGTTGTTGCTGCTATTTCCACTGTATGTATCAGTCTGCACAAAATGTTCTAATTGTATCATCCTCTGTTTCTGTACACTCTTGTCCAGGACCATCTTGCAAATGAGCATGCTCAAAGTTGACTGCCTGGTTAAATAAAATTTGATTGACTGATAAACATATGCCTTCAATAGCAAGTGAGGAGTCAGGACTAGCAGGCGGAAGACTGACTACTGGCATTGAAACCATGGTGCACTCATGTTTGGTGCATCACTTCCCTCCTGTCTGCCTTTCTGAATGCTGCCGCATCTGCCCACCTCATCCAGGTACTGTCTGCTGCTGCTTTGCTTGCCCAATGCCTCAAGTTGCCTGCTTTATGTGGGACTCGGGAGTCGGTCAGGCCAGGAGGTAGTTCTTATTGGATTGAATGGTGCAGCAGGGTGGGCCCCACCTGCTGTGAGTGACTTAATTTTGGGTTGGTCAGTTGGAGCATCGGGTCACACTGAGCGACCCTGTGGAAACTGTCTGCTTGGACTCAGAGGCTGGAAAAGTTTGGAACAGGGAGAAGAGGACAGCAGACTGATTATGAGGCAGTGGGTGCAAGCAATAACTAACTGGTAGGACTGAGTCTAGTTACTGGGGATGCTGTAGTGGTGGGTCATGGGTGATGGTGAATAGTGATTGGGGGGGCAGCAATAGCAATACTCATGCCATGGGGGGGACGCTATGCACAAAACTGCTGCAATAAACAGAGGAGGTGGTCGGAGGGAATTCCAGTCTGCTCTGTTAGAGTGGTTCTGAACTGGCAGGAGCCACACACTATTGACTATTTAATTTGGTGCCAGTCAGAGTCAGGAAGTGCCCAGGAAAAGAAGCCTGCTGCAATCTATGAGGCATTTTTGTCTTCCTGTAGTGTAGTATGTAGGGACTGGCATGAGCCAGTGACTCTACGCCTCTACAAGTGACCACCAGCACAGCAAAACAGCACAATTAGTTTCTCAACTTGAGCTAACATAGCTTTAGTGTGGAAGAAGGCAAGGGTATGTGGTGTTTAATTTTAATTATTATGTTTATTAGTGGTCTGTGTTGTGCTGTGTTGGTCCTGCCTACTGTCTGTAGTAGGTTAATGCTGTGCTGTCTAGCATCTCTCCTGTGTGCCACCTGACTGACTTAGCCTGATTATGTCTGCTTTGGTAGGGGCTGCGAGGTGGGTGTGGGGGAGTGGGCCAGGCAGTTATATGGTTAGCCTAACATGCAATTTCAGTGTTTTCTTCTGTGTTATGTTACCAGAGTTAAAATAATTAAATTCAAACCCTGCAGGTGGGTGAACTGTGGATGAAGTAGTGTGGACACTGTTGGAGGGCTTGAAAGGTGGGGATATTTTGTTTTTTGTTTTACAAGCAAAAAATAAAAAGCAGCTTCCTAGTGTAGGTGTAGCTGTTTCTCCTTCCTGAATATGTTTAAAGCAGCAGTAACTGAGACCAGCACAGTCCACCTCTTACTGCCTCTGTTGGCCACCAAATGGGAACACACGGAGCACACATTACATGGCATGCATGCATCTCCAGTATTGTACAGGCAGTGCGGACCATGTACTGTACAGATAGCATGCAGCCTGTGTACGGTACAGGGACCATGCACCCTGTACAGTACACAGTCCACCTTCCCTGTACAATACGGAGAATAGACATGCAACCTGTACTGTACATTGGATGCATGCTGCATGTTTTCCCATTTGGCGGCCAGCTGAGGAGGTGAGCAGTGGGCTATGCCAGTGAGCGTATCGTCTCCCGCAGTGTCTTCAGTATTTTCCCTGTATGTATTAGCTTTCAAAGTTAAGTTGATAGAAATAATGGTCTTTTTCTATTGGTGATTTACTTTTTGGTGGGTAGGACAGCACTCATGATCTGAGTGAGTTTATCCCTCCCAACCTTGACACCAAAATTACTCCTCTGTCTGCTAGAGTGATTACATTTTTTACTGGTGAGTTCTAACTTCTTATAACTGCTAATTATTAATACATCTGTTTTACTGCTCCAGTGTTCTTGGAAACAGATAATATCATCCTCCCCAATAAAAAAAAAATCCAGTCTCCATCTCTGAAGTTATTTAGCAGCCACCAGTAGGAAGTAATGTACATCTCAATATAAAAAAAAGTTTAAGAGCGAATGTGATTTTTTTTTAAACTTTAGTAACTGGATAAGGTCTCTAGGCCCAAAGCTTGTTTTCATGGTTGACCTGTGACCAAAGGGGAGGTTATGCAACTTGATCAGGGTCACACAGTATGTGACTAAAGCAATAGTTCTCGGACTTTGTCACAGTGAGCCTCCCCAAATCCATGGAAAAGATTTTGAGCCTCCCCAAAAGTTGAAATAATCTTGGGCCTCCCCAAAGAGAAATAACACACTGTACTTTGCACTGTACACCATGAATAAATTGAAACCCATTTGAGTACTTGGCTCACATTCAGTTCTTTGTCTTACAATGACTTGGAACTTTTAAAAAAGAGCTCCTGTGCTCAAAGGTGTTATCTGAATAACAAATAAATAAAATAAACAAATATTATTATTCAGCTTATTGTACCCCCCCCACACACACAGACATGCCAACCTACTTGCTCTGCTATTTTCATTCTTGAACCATAGTTACCCCTTGTTGCAGTACCTTCATGGGCCAGACTACTGTCTCTGTTTCCTGTCTATATGAAATAACCTTCCTACATACTTTGCCTCTCCCCCTCCTTCCCTGTTCCTATGCAACTTCTCAGGGATTACTTTGCTCCTTCCTGCTATTGCTCTGAGCACCTCTGTGCTCAACCCTTGTCTTTGGGCTGTTCTGCCATCAGTTTACAAATTGATGAATTACCACCACTCATTATTAATTTATTGTTCTTATTTATTTGCACTATTGCTCACTGTATATTTCTTGATTGTTTTGCAGTTACTGTACCTTTTGAAATGTATTCACTCCCTACCCTTCCCTGGGTACACCTGAAATGACCATTGGCTCATTCACCTTCCCTTGTCACCTATTAGTAAATAAATACATAAATACATAAAATTTGCCTATTGTTTTTATCCTCTTTCAGTTTGCTTCATCTCTTCACACAAAATATATAAAACCCAACATTTAAATGCAGTACTTTTTCAGACTTGCTTGAGCCTCTCCTGGAACAGGTTGGGGCCTCCCAAGGGAGGCTGGCCTCACCATTTGAGAACCCCTGAACTAAAGGTTTTGGGAATGAAATCCATACCTGCTGGATGTACCAAGTCTATTCATAGCTTCTTACTCTAACCTCTGAGCTATACTGCCAAGGGGAACAATAGGAAGGGAAGTTTGGGTCTTTTCTAAGGGGTAGTTTTATGTTTCATAAAAGATTTAGCAAAGCAGCAGTGCATTCTAGGGGTGACAATTTTTGACCTATACTTTTTTATTTGGTATGCTGTCGCTACAACAACATTTTTACCGTGAACAACGCTACATCGATAACAGCACCAGGTCGCTGTAGCGTTGGCATGAGACCCTGGCACTGCTTTCTGTGGGTATTGCACCCCCTCACTGATGCAACTCTGACTTGGAGTTGATTAATTTTGTAATGCGGGTGTATGGGGTAGAGCCGTCCCTCATGGGGGGATTCAGGGGAAGAGAACACAATCTGGAGTGACTCCCTTTATGCTGACCACAAATGCAGTTGACATAAAGGAGTCGCTGTAATGTCAGTCGACAATGAAATTGTCAACCGACTGTCATGGATCCTTTTTATTCTATGTTAGATTGTTCCTTGTCTCCTGATTTGTATGATACCTTCTTTCTACAATCTGAGTCTGCTTTAATGCTTTTTCACATTTGAAATTTAATATGGCTTGGATGAGGTTTTTATCAGTATTCTTAGCTGTTTTTGTACATCAGTTTTTTTTTAAATTGACTGTCCTCTGTTTGATTTTTACACTGCAATGCTTCTGCTTGCAACCCTACAATCTGTACTAGACCAGGCTCCTCTGGAGTCAGTGAAATTATGATGTGCATACCAGTTTGCTTATTCCTGTTATTTTCTGATGTGGTACCTGTGTACCTACAGCATGTTGTGTATACCTGTTTTGTTTGTTTTGTTATGGACATGGAACTTTTGAAAATGAACACTTGTGCTAAAAGGTGATATCTGAACTTCTAAGTAAATAAATACATCACTTCTGCTATGACTAAAATGAACTATTATGCAGCAGATAGTGCCCCCTGACCTTATGGGTCAATAGGTGTCCAAAAACAGATGCAAAAACTGATTTATTTATTTATTTAGCTTTTGTTGACCAGGTAGGTACACTAGACAATCTGTATGCCTATTTTCAGGTATGACCCGGGACAGTACAATGAAAATACAGGTTCAAACAAGGTACATAACAACAAGAGGGGCAATGTACAGAGTTACAGGAGAGCAAGATAAACATAGATAGTGTACAGTGAGCAGTAATAGGTAAATATACATATACATACAGAATAAATAGACTAACACATTCAATGGTAATTGCATTGCATGAGTGACCCTATTTACCAGGACCACTTAATACATGAGCAGATGGCGATCAATCACATGCTACACAGAGATTAAAGGACAGTAGGCAGATCAGAAAGGGACCAATTTGGAGACCTGGTTAGGGCAGCTTGGGACACCCACACACCGAGAACAGTTTCAAGTGCTCCCACTAGGAATTTCGGAGACACAGTTGGGAGGGGGAGGAACATACATGGTAAAGAAGGGAGTTCCATAGCCTTGGAGCACATGTAGCAAAGCCCCTATCCCCCATTAGGGTTTGAGTATATGGAACTTTGAGCACCACCAGACCCTGAGACCTGAGTGAGTAGGAGGAGGATGCAGCAGGCAGGAGAAGCTGTGCAAGCCCCAGTGGGGTGCCAGTTCTGAGCACCTTTCATACGAAGCAGCCCAACCTGTATTTCAAGTTACTGGCCAGGGAAAGCCAGCTCAGTTTGTTGTATAATTGACAATGGTGGGTGAGACGTGGGACAGCCAGGGAAAAGTGACAGATGTTGTTATAGGACATGTTCCACCTGGCAAGGTGGACCTTGGAGGTGCCAGAAAACAGGAGAAGACCATAGCTTAGTGAAGGAAGCAGCACACCTCTGGCCAGTGCCAGGTGAGCTGCAGACATAAAGTTTTTCTTTGCCCTGTAGGCAAGACCCAGTTTGCAGTTTACGGTTCTACAAACATTTAGGATGTGACTCCCCAGGTCGAGTTGATGGTCAAGTGTAAACCCAAGGTATTTTATTGAAACTGTGGTTAGGAGGGAAGAGCCATCCACACCACTGACACATAGAGGGACAGGGGAGGCCTTGATCTTGGCTGCTGACCCAAAGAACATGGCCTGAGTTTTTTTCAGATTGAGGACCAGCTTGTGGGATGTTACCCAGGCTTGAGTATTCTTAAAGGCCTCACTCAGCTGGAGGTTAAGAACCAATGTCTCAGGAATGTACAAGGATGACAAGATCATCTGCATAAAGGGTGGCACTACAGTAGGAAGCAGCAGCAGTGAGGTTGTTAACAAATTTGGAAAAGAGAAGGGGTCCCAAAACTGATCCCTGTGGGACACTAGAGGTCACCAGAGTGGGGTCAGAGAGGATCTTGTTGAATTTAGTTTGCTGTGTTCTGCCCTGGAGGTAGTTTCTCAGCCAACTCAAGGCAGGGGGGGACAGGCCTAAGGACTGCATCTGTGAGCAGAGTAAGGCATGGTCTACAAGGTAAAAGGCCTTGGATAAGTCAATGAATATGGCCCCAGAGAGTTCACCCTGGTCCATGGCCACCCTGATGCTGGAAGAGACAGAGACAAGGGCAGTGGTTATGCCATACCCTTTTCGATATCCATGCTGTGCAGGGGACAGCAACTGATGAGTCTGAATGTACTCTGTAAGCTGTTCAGCCACAGTTTTCTCTAGGAGTTTACTAATGGCCGACTGGATGGCAATTGGATGATAATTGTCCAGGACTTTGGGGTTACCTTGCTTTGGAACAGGGACAATCCTTGCTACTTTTCAAACACCATGGATAACACCAGTGGCAAGGGACAGATTGAAGATATGTGCCACTGGAATGGCAATGTAGGGAGCACCCAGGTTCAGAAGCTTGGGTTCCATGTTATCATGGCCAGCGCTGGAGTGTGGGGAAAGACCAGAGAGAAGTCTCTGCATCTTCTTGACAGTCACAGCCCTGAGAGAAAATAATGGGTGAGAGGGCTGAGCCTCCTGAGGGACAGCGGCCGAGGGGCCTCTAATGTCCCATACAGCAGGGAAAGAGGAGGTAAGTGCGGACAAGTCCGAAAAGTGGGAATTTAAAGTATTAGCAATTGTGAATGGATTATTACAACTTGACCTTCCAATGACCATGTCAGAAACTCCCAAGTTGGAGGAGCCACTGACTAAGTTTTTTATGTTCCTCTAGAACCTTCGTGGGTCCTTAGCAAAGCTAAGCAGGGCAGATTTACAATATTCATTTTTTGCCACCCTGATGACATTTTTGCACTAATTTCTGAGCTTCCTATACTGTTGGAAGATAGACTGATCCAATGTGCATTTGAAGTGAGACCAACACTTGTCCCTTGCATGCATAAGGGCTAGGAGGCTCCCATGCAGCCATTTTGTGTCAGTCCCCCTCAGTCTCCTTCTAATAAGGGGGGATCATGTTTGTCCTGCAGGGTGCCAAAAACAGTGAAAAACTGGGAGACAGCTGTGGATGGGTCATGGGCACTGAGCATTCCTGACTAGTCAGTGGTCCTCAGATCATCATGAAAAGACCCCAGATCAAACTTAAAGAAATCCCTAACATGAATGATTTTGTGGGGAATTTTGGGGAAGGGGACCTTCCTCACACAAAACACTGGGGTGTGATCTGAGATGGAGTCAGGTAGGGTTCCAGCTGAGCTGATCCTATCTGGGTGGTTATATAGGACCCAGTCCAGTAGGGAGCTAGTTCCACCTTTAGCAGCCCATCTAGTGGGCTCCTGGATAAGATGAGTCAGGGCAAGACTCACCAGCAGAGGTTCAAACTGCTTGGAGTTACTTCCTGTCCAGTTTAAGTTCACATCACCTAGGATCAAAAGTTCATTATCCCCAACAGAAGGGCCAATGGTATCCAGGAGGTGGGTAAGTCCAGGCAGACCACCCTTGGGGGGATTATATGTGCATACAACATGCAGCTTCTTTGTATTTCCAAGCAGCAGCACAGTATGCAGCAGCTCACAGGTAGACAGAGAGGACTGCTGATGGATTACAGCAGATACACTAAGGTGACTCTTATAGTAAATTAGGATACCACCCCCTCGTTGTTTTCCCTGCTGATCTTGTCTAATAAACTCATAGCCAGGAAGTGCACAGGCGGAGTCTGGAATTGATGGTTTCAGCCAGGAGTCTATAATACCTAGTATGTCAGGCTTGCAGTGGACGACCCAGGCAGATAGTTCATCATGGTTGGGTAGTAGACTACGAATGTTATGGTGAGCAATTTTTAGCCCCTTTCCTAATTTCCAACATTCAGGGATTGAGGATGCCTGATCTGTGGGACCAGGGTTTAGCTTGATGTCACCCACAAGGGCCAGGATCACAATGAAGAGCCAGAGGAGAAACCTTATGGGAGGAGGGGTACCACTGGCCGAGGGCCTTCGTGATAGACATCTTCTCACCAAGGCACTGCCCATAAGGCATCTGAGGTTAAGACAGCAGGCAGGCCAGGGAGGCAGTCTGTCTTGAGCTAGAAGGATAGAGAAGATGAAATCAAACCCCTCGTGTGGGACATTAGTTCCCCATTGGACCCCGTTCAACCAAGAAGAGTCTATGACTGTTGGGAAAAAAAAGAGGCTGGCAAGGAGACCAATGTACAAGGCAAGAAGGGCAGGACACTATTCCTGATAGGCTTTGGAGTATCCATTTCCCCTTTTTCCACAGCAGCAACTAGCGACACCCAACTCAAGGAGACAGCCATGACTGGTGGGTCAGCTTGTGAAGGGAGAGACCAGAGTTCTTAGTGTGCAAGTTCAGCCAGTGTGGACAGGGTCTGTCCAAGAGTGTAGGCTTACAGCGTAGACAGACGAACAATGACCTGGACTAATTACAGAGCATTCACCTCAATGATACTGACAGTTAGGTAAGGGCAAGTAGGAGACCTGAGAACCCTAGCTTATACCTAGATAGTCCAGCAAACTTTCAAAGCAACATCCCTTGCAGATACTGAACTGCTAGGGTATTTCTAACATGAAACCAGGAGAATACTAACTTATTGGTATTATTAGCTGGGCTAACACCCAAAGAAACAGTTCTGGGTAATTTTAAAGAGTAAGCAGAAGCATTCAATAATCACATGAAACCTGGAGAACACTAACATATTGCCATTGTTAGCCAAGCTTACTCCCGAAGTAGCAGATCTAGGTAATTTTAAAGAGTAGGCAGAAGCATTCAATAATCATATGGTACAGGAAAGTATAAGCAGAACAAGGAACAAAGCCACATGCAATGTAGTGAAAGCAGACAAAAGACAAGAAACAGGTTTGTTGTTTTTTTTTATTTTTTTTTAGCCACTCCCAATCACCCAATATGATCCCCAAAACATTAAGGAAGGGGCTTGCAAGCATTTAAGGGAAGGAGGGAACGGGTTGGGGGGGCAGAATTTTTTTTTTCCTTCCTTCTCTTGCTCACTCTCTCTCTCTCTCTCTTCTCGGTCCGACTCCTCTGTGGCAGGAGCCCGGTGGGAGAGCAAAACCAGACTTTGTGGAGAAGGAGGGGGTCCCAGTGAGGGCCAGTCCACACCTCCAGCCCCCAATCCCAAAAAGTCCCACTGTGATCCTGGGCTGAAGCCCTGCCATTTAAACTGTATCAGCAGTTTAAATTTGGCGCCCTTTTCCTCCATCTCTCGCGCTCTCTCTCTCTCTCTCTCTCTCCATGGTCTGACTCCTCTGTGGCAGAAGCCCCGCAGGAGAGCAACACCAGTCCATGTGGGGAAGGAGGGGGTCCCAGCGAGGACCAGTCCACACCTCCAGCCCCCAATCCAAAAAACCTTAGTCTGAGTCATATTAAAAGGAGCAGTCCTTTAAATTTTTCAAATGCAAAAAAAATACTAAATCAGACTCAGATTGTAGAAAGAAGTATATCATACAAGTCAGGAGATAATGGTCAATCTAAAACAGAATAAAAAAGTATAGGTCAAAATTTTCATTGCTGTCATGTACTGCTGCTTTAAATTTTATAGGCAGAGTAGGATTACAGAATAAAAAAAACTATTAAGCAATGGAAGAGGGAAATAATAACATAACTTTAAATATGCACATCTGAAACATAATTGCCTTGATCTCTTTGATTTTAAATTTGGAACAAATTAGAAGATTTAAGGTTGAATATCATCTCTGTTTACTTTAAGAAACAGGCCAAATGAATCCCAAAAGATTTTAAAGGCAGACTGAGTTTCCACATATGATACTTGAGATAATAAGAAAGACATTTAGAATTGTAATTTAACTAAGATTCTCATTCACATTAGGAGCTTACAATGCATGTTTTGTATATAGTTTTCTTATAAGAAGATGTATAAACATAAAGCTTTAATCTATTACTACATACCTATGAAGCTGATAGACCACTAGTATCAAAACAGAGTATTCTTGTCGCCATTTATTGAATATGGGTACATATCATTCAAATGAAATAGGGGTATTGACAACTGACCCCACTTTTAAGTTTTAGAACAATTAGTTAATGTAATTATTGTGAAGTTTTTTTTAAGATCGTACAAATCCTGATGAAGCAAAAAATTATTATTGTGTAATGTCAATTAATGTGTATGCTCTTGAAACATTTGTCTTTGTGAAGATGCATTAAATAAATAAGCATGGCACATTTGTATGTCATTGTGAGTGGTCCCATTAGTTCAGTCATTTAGATTTTGTAGTTTGGATAGGTCTTCTTCCATTTTTTTCTTTTATCAAGAGTGTCCAAGGCATGCTGATATCCATGATGGTTTATGTTTCCTAAATTAGCAATACAGGTGCTGAATAATACTAACCACAATAAAGATACCTGGGGGACTCCAACTGTTACATGACCGTCATCAGACATGAAACCATTATTTCTAATGTGGTCCTTTAACCACATGGCTATCCAACTAAGAACTATGGAGTTAATAATCAATCAATTTCTTGATCAGTTTATGATGTAGCCTATCAAAGGCTTTGCTAGGGCCTAAGGAATTGACATCTACGGCACTATCCCTATGAAGTACCTGACTCACTGACTCATAGAGAAACAAATTATGCTGATGGCACAGTATCTTCTCCTTATAAACCTATGTTGTTGATCATCCCATGCTCCTTTCTCCTCACAGTGTATGCTTAGTAGATTCTTTACAATTAATTCCATTACTTTACCTAATACACTTGTGATGCTTGTTCAAATAAGGGAACTACCTAAGCCTTTTTCCAGTCCTCAAAAAGCTCTCGATGGAGTCCTGCAGGGCTCAGTGCTGTGAACAGTGTTGATCAGTGTCTTTATCAGTGACATTGGGGATAACATTAAGGGAAAGATTTGCCTAATCGCAGACAGCACCAAGCTCTGTGGGAGAGTGGACATAGCTGAAGAAAAATAGGACCTACAGTATAATCTGAAAAAGCTTTAGAGGTGGTCCAACATCTGGTGGCTTGGCTTCAATGCCAACAAATGCAAAGTTATGCACATTGGAGCCAAGAATCCCACAATGGAATAATACCAGGAAGGGGTCCGGGTATCTCCAACAGAGGAGAAGGAGGAGGAGAAGGACCTGGGAGTGATGATCACTAGTAACCTGAAGCCCTCTATGCAGTGCAAGAAAGCAGCAATAAGGGCAAACAAGAGGGTGAGATGCATAGCAAGAGGGATCAGCTGTAGGACAGGGGAGGTTATACTGCCCTCGTGCAGGTCACTGGTGAGACCACATCTAGAGTATGGAGTTCAGTACTGGTGTTCACACCTCAAAAAAGACATTAAACTGCTGGAGACTGTAAAGAGGAAGGGTACACAGATGATTGGGGGGGGACCATGGTAAAGCATATGAGGAGATGTTGAGGGCACTGAACATGTACTCCCTGGAGGACGGGGGGTGGGGCATGGTTGAGACATTCAAGTACTTGAATGGGATACATAAGGTGGATGAGGAGGGTCTCTTCAAGCTATGTGGTGGACATAACATGAGAGGACACAGTCTTAATCTGGAGGGGGAAGTTTCAGGAAAGAGGTCAGGAGGCACTTCTTCATGGAAAAGGTGGTGACCATTTGGAATGTGCTGCCTGAAGAGGTGGTCTTGTTGAAGATATTGGGCAGCTTTATGAGAGGCTGGGATAGACATGGGGGACAGGAAGAATCAAGGGTGGGGAGGATGGAAAGGTTGGGAGAAGTGGGGGGCAGGGTCAGTAACTCAAGCTGTGAACCCTGCAATAAGAGCAGACTAGATAGAACAAATGGCCTTCTTCTGCTGGCTTCTTTGCTGTTTGTATTTATTAAATACATGGGTAAGTGGATGTGACATTTGCTCAACAAGGTCCTTTAATAACCTTAGTACAAACCCATCTGGGCCAGCAATTTAGATGTATTGATATTATTCCTTAAGCCACATGCGATGCTTGAATACGATTACAATCCACTGGTAAGTTAATCTCAATATTTGCATAATTGTTTATGCTAGGTTGAAAAAACAAGCAAAAATATTTGCTTGATGCATCCACCATCTCAGATTATTTGGCTAGGACTTTATTGTTGCTTATGGGTGGACCAACATTAGAGCTATAGTACTGTAACATTTTTTTTAACTTTGTACTGTATGTCTTTTGCTAGAGACAATCCAAGGAAGATTCTTTGAAGATGGAGGAATAGTTTTAAAGAAGAATCAGTTGGGGATGTTACCAACTAGACCAACATTCATTAGAGTCACACTTGGTTTCCCTTTGACTACATTTTGTGCCATCATATCAATAATTAGAATACCATCTGTTTCTAAATGGACTGATTTCTCATAAATACAGCAAACAAGTTTCTATCCTTTTAGACTATGTCCACATAATGACAAGTATTTATAGCTTCTTGTCTTTATACCACCAAGATATCAATCAGTCCCTTAAGGGATCCCAGAATATTGTGCAACATCTTATTTATAATTTTTCTTAATGTCTCATACGTTTTTTCAGCTGTTGTCCCCAAACACTGAGTCACTCAAATTTATATCTGGAACAGTTACATGGGTGAGGGTTCTTACAAAAAAAAAAAAAAGAATTTGAAGTGATTTTCAAGGTTTAAGGAAGTCTTCTTAAGTAAGGACATCACAAATGCCTCCTTATGGGGAGAAGAAATTAGTCCTTCACACAAAGAAGCTCTGATAATTCCCACAAAGACCAGAAGCCAGGCTTCAGACCTAGCTTCAACAAGACAAATCTGAGCCAGGTCCCATCTATAGGTTGTGCTTATCAAACTGGTGAAAACCTTGGACACATTGTCCTAATTCAGAAGGTGGATCTCAACCCAATGAATAACCTTCCACTGTAGCATTCCTGTTGTACCCCATTCACTTTTCTTACAATCAATGGAGGAAACTTGTTCCCAAATGCTGCACACCTTGTCTTCAAAGAACTTATTAAACAAGTCACACCATTAAATGGAAGCAGACTTGCTACCCCACAGACAATCTGCACATATAATGCTATCTACAGTACAAAATAGTTTGGCTGGCCTAATTCTTCTCATCTGAAACCAGCTCCAAAAAGAAATTTCTCCTTTCTGATCATTGAGCATTGCATCCTGGTAAACCACAATTGGGCGCCTCGAGGACACATCTGTTGGCACGTAAGCCAGTTGTCCTTCACCAAAACTTTAATCTCCTTCCTAATACCTTGAGTTGCAGAGGCTCACTTGAAACCATAGATTACTTCAACTGGAGGTAAGTAGGTGGGAACAAACAGGCACCAGGGAGTCCAGGGCCTGGAAAAGGCCCAGTTATAGGCCTCAACTGAATGCCTGCCCCCCAAAGAAGGCATCTACTAGACTCAATGGGCCTGATTCTTAAAGTCCCCCTGAATGGCGCAAAGGGCTTGCACCACAAGAAATATCACAATATGCGGCTTGGATCAAAAGATGAACTGGGACCAGTTCACAAAAGCAGCCAATGGCAAACGCAGGCTGCGTGCACCAAAGGGGTTTGCACCATCCTTGTAGCACACAATGGGCTGTGGCATGGCACTAGGCACTTGCAGCAGATGCAGGCTGCCATGTCCCCTAATTCAGGACCCTCAAAACCCTCTCAGAGGGCAAATTTCTAAGTACCATTAGACCTGCCAGGGCAGGTCTAAGGGTACTTAAAAGTCTGTCCTCTGGGAGGGTTAGAGAACTTGTGCCAATGTGCCATGGTCCCCTCTCCTCAGCCCCAATCCCCTTTTACTAAAATAATCATGTCCTTGGTTGTCTAGCAGACCATCCCAGCCCTGATCCCTGCTTTCTTAAAATGACATACATCCCTGGTGGTCTAGCAGACACACACAGGTCCTATCCCCATTTTCTTAAAATGACACGTCACTGGTGGTCTAGCGGCCCCTGCAGCCCCAATCCCCATTTTAATAAAATGACACATGTCTCTAGTGGTCTAGCAGGACCCCCCCTACCTCGATATGCCTTTATAATAAAATATCCTTCCCCAGTCATCTAGTTGACCCTTCTCTCTATCCCCAATATGCCCATATAATATTAATATATAGTATATTTCCCTGTTGATCGAGCATTCCCCCACTCCCCACTCTGACTGGCAGTGCCCCACTACCTCACTCCCCCCCCTTCCTATCCCTAAGCCAATGACTTGCACAGTCCTCTGCTGTCCACCATGGTTGCCCGCCAACTGAGCTGTCAAGGAGTGCATACTGTATACAGTACACACTCTTTGACAGCTCAATCGGTGGCTGGCCATGGTGGAGAATGAAGGGCTGTGCCAGTCACCGGCTTGGGGATGGGATGGGGGGATCAGTGTAGTGAGGTTCTGCCTGCTGGGGTGGGGGGAAGGGAATCCAGTAGACCAACAGGGAAATATATTATATGGGCAGTTCTGGGATAGGAAGGGGGTCCTCTAGACTACCAGGAAAGAATATTTTGTTAAAGTGGCAGATTGGGGCTGTTGGGTCTGCTAGACCACCTGTGATGTGTATCATTTTAATAAAATGGGGACCAGAGAAGGGGGAGTCTGCTAGACCACCAGGGACATGTGCCATTTTAATAAAATGGGGATCAGAGCTGGGGGATTCTGCTAGATCACCAGGGATGTACTAGAGTGGTGCACGGCCACCCTGCAGCTTATGGCAACCCATTCAGATGTGCCTTCTGTTTGGCACATGGCCACCTTTTCCACAAGCTGCTGGACTTTGCCACTAGGGTTGTACCCAATAGAGAATCGGTGCAGGGTCCATGGCACACAGGAAATTGTTGCAAGCCACCATTGGTGCAGCTTGCTCAGAGTTTTGAGAATTGAGAGCAATGTATCCAGTAGACTGAGAAACCTACTTGGAGCAACATCCATTTGGAATGATGGCTGATAACCTCTGCTGTTGAAGCTGGCAAAAAATATGGCAACAAATCTGACAGCTGGACCCATGGATATTTTTGACTTCCACCCCAAAACATTTAACATAACCCTTGCTTATCTGGCACATACTCTTTGCACGATCATCAGCTATAGTACAAGTGTGAGTGTGATGTCTGCAGGCTAAACAATTTCTAAAACTGATGTCAGTTATGTTATATCCACATTTTTAATACACTTTTATTGAGAATATAACCCACCCATTTCAATTTCTTTCACCATAGAGCCTTAGGAATTGTATAAGTTTTAATAGTGTGACTGTAACCATTTTAATCCTGTGTGTGTGTGTGTGTGTTGTACAGAACCCCTAATGAAGAAACATCAGTTTTGTTTGGACAAACATGCTATGCTTGGATGACAACTGAATCATAACATGACAACCTAAACACTTGAAATAGGTGAACCGATTTGATGACCTCCCAAATTTAGGGTGGTAAAAAGTAACTTTATAATACAACTGAAATATGGTTTACTTCATGTGCCATATCATTCTTTTCACAGACTGTATATCCATGTTGCAAGCCAAAACATATAAGTTAGCAAACACTGACATAATAGGGCAAATTAACCACATGATTTGCCATGGTCATATGCTATACAATCAGATGAAGGAAGCATAAAATCTGTCATTTATTTTTTTAGTTTTTAAATCAACTAATTCACACCAGCACAGCTCCTAAGTGTTTTATTCATAGAAGGGAAGTGTAAGCTGGAATTTGTGTTTATTTTTCCACTTTCTTTCTGGCCCTCCAGCTCAGAACTCTCTCACGCCACTGCTTTCACCGACTCGCTCTCCCACCCACTGTGTTTCCCCACCATCTTCAAGTTCATCTTGGTTCCCCTGGTCAGGAGATGGCAACCCAGGGAGACCATAGGGGGCTGTGGTAGGGAACCAACACTGGACATGTGGTGGTGGCACTGGCAGAGCCATTGCCTATCAGAGCTGGAGGGGTATTTCTCTCCTTCTCCTCCTGTAGATGCCCAGTGCTCCCTCCCCCCCATGCGTGGTGCATGCTTGATGCTGTGCCTGCGTCAGCTGCACTCCCTTACATGCAGCTCTGACACTCTGTGGTGCCTCCGGTCTCCACCAGGGGTCACCAGAGTGCCAGGCAATCCCATGCCCTCCCCCCAGGAGAGGAGAGCAGCCCTGTGGGCACTCGATAAATCTCCCTCCTTGCCTACCCCTGACTTCCGAGCTCGCTCCCAAACTTGGGTTATCAGCATGGCATGAGGTATGGTGTCCAGCACCTCAACTCTCAGCACCACCAGGCCGGACTGTAAGCTGGAATTTAAGGGTATCTCTACTGCAGCTCCCACTATTGTACGTCTCTAAGCAAAAGACTGACAGTGAAATACTTGAAGTCACAGAAAGGACACAGTGTGGGCATTTTAAATATATCAGCAAACAACATTTATTTAGAATGTCAGAAACTTTTTTTTTTTATATTTAATCATTAATTTGTTGTGAAGATACAAACAGAGAAAAGAACAAATATCAAAACTGCAACAAAGGTATCAAATCATTTGTTTCTGGATCTGTTTTTTTAAAAGGACCAATACGGCACCTACAACATTTTTTTGCAAAACTGCAACATGAAACAGTTACAATACAAAGCCAAGACTGTGCTGGCCAGCTTCTACTTCACTTATAACTTTGAATTCCATGGAAAGTGAAAGTTACCATAAAAGCATAGATTTCATAGGGAAGGCAGGCATAATGACAATATAAAGCAAATTGGTTTAAGAGAGCTTCAATGAACCACGGCATTTCCCTTTCCCAAATATGTTACCCCTCTTCTGCCTCAAGAAATTAAATCAGTTTTAAACAACAAACAAATCGCTTAGAGGACAAATTAATTATCATGTGCCATTATGCATACTGTAGAATTCATTTCTACCAGTTCTCTCAGAACTGACACTCATTCTCTCTCAAAAAGTGTTCCAATTTTTCAATAACATAGAAGGAGGTAACCATGGGTCTGTTTTGAGATATAGTGGTATCTTAATCTTTGTAATGGAAACAAGAAACTAATTTTTTTTCAATGTATTATTAGATAGATCATATGTTATACTACTGAAGTTGTCACTATGTTTTTACTGTGTTTCCCTGTTTGAAAATTGTAAACAGCTCTTTCTGTTTGCACCATAACTGTGCTATTTATTTTCTTGTTCTTCTTTACAATATTAAAATGAACATTCTGTAGTGATGTCATTGCATGTCAAGCTGCTTGCCACATTATATTTAGTAAACATCTGTTTCTTATCAAGCTTCCTAGATCCCTAAAATATTAATGGCAGTCACAAGGGAAGAAAGAGACTAGGGCGTTGTCATCACCTATGACCTGAAATCATCCAAGCAGACCTGTAAAGCAGTAGGTAAGGCTAGAGGGATGTTAGGGTGTATTAGTAGGGTTATCACAAGTCGGAAGAGGGAGGTAATAATCCCTATTTACAAAACACTGGTTAGGCCCCATCTGGAGTACTGCATGCAGTACTGGAGGACACACCTTCACAAGGACATTAACCAAATTGAGGCAGTCCAGAGAAGGGCAACCAAAATGGTGCAGGGACTGCATCAGAAAACATATGAGGACAGATTAACTGAACTCAATATGTATACCCAAGAGCAAAGGAGGGAGATAGGTGATCTGATTGAAACATTCAAACACCTTAAGGGCATTAACAAGGTAAAAAAGTCTAACATATTTCTATATAAGAAAAATAGCAGGACAAGAGGGCACAGCATGAGATTGGGGGAGGCCGATTAAGGGGTAATGTGAGGAAGTTCTTTTTCACAGAAAGGGTGGTGGATGCATGGAACGGCCTACCTCAGGAAGTGGTGGATAAGAATACAGTGCAGGGCTTTAAACAGGCATGGGATAGGTATAAGGGAGCAATACAGATGAGTATGAATAGATAGGCCATTGACAGAGCAAAGGCCTATGGCACATTCATAAGGTAGAAAAAGAAATGGGCAAACTGAATGGACCTTGCGGTCCTTATCTGCCATCAACTTCTATGTTTCTATGTTTCCATGTTAATGTTTTTTCAGTACTTTTGAAATGCAAATGCAAAGCTCAAACAACTTTCCTTCTTTTACATGCCTCTTGAAATGTACCTGTCTTAAAATTTACACCTCAATCACTCCTGAAAATGTATACATCTTTCTTGATTTACTGTAGCCAGCAAACTCTCCCACATTTGTCAAGCAAATTCCTTCCCAAAACTTCCATCTCTGCCCACTAGAATTTTGTTCCTTAGCATCCCTTCAGAATTTTCCTCCCACTCCTGAAAACTGCAGCCTGTACCTCTCCTGAATTTTACATTCCTTCAGCATTTCACATGTTTTTGCCCTGACCTGCATCCATAATTTTGCCCTACTTCTTAATTTTGCACTCCCACACTACTCTCAGATTTCTTCCCTTCCCCATGTTGCACCTTCTCACTTCTGCAAATAGGGTGCCCAGCCGATTTCTAAATTTACACTCTTTATTGAAAAATGTGTCCACTCCCTTTCCAAAATCTACCTTCTAAAAATTGGTGTTCCATGCCCCTCCTGAAATGTATGTGTCAGTGCCATGCCCCCCCCCCAAATGTTTTACAATTCAGAAGGAATGCAGAGGAATACAGTTAGTAAGAGGAACTTTAGAACATATTTCTGGAGGGTTGCAGCGGCATACATTGTCGGATAGTTGCAAGGCAACATATTTCAAGAGGGGTGCAGGGATACACATTCCATGAGTGGTGTGTGGGGAAGAATTATGGGAAAGGTGCAGAGTCACATGTTGGGAGAGGTGTGGAGGCATACATTTCAGATCTAGTGCAGGGGCACACATTTCTGGACAGGTGCCAAAGCAAACATTTTGGAAATGATGCTGGGGCAGATATTTCAGTAGGGGTAAAGAGGGACACATTTTGTGAGGGTTGCGTAGGCACATATTTCAGGAAAGATTTGGGCATACATTTCAGAAGGGGCTCAAAACAACACAGTTTGGGAGAGGTACAGGGGCATACAGATTTGGAGAGGTACAGAAAACACATTTTGGAATGAAGCAGGAACAAATATTTTGACAGGGGATAAGTAGAAATATTTTTGTGAGGGGTGCAAGAGTGTGCATATTTCAAGTGGGTGGGGTGCACATCAGGAGAGGTGCAGGAGTATACAGGAGCATACAGACTGGGTGTGGTGCACAGCACACTTTGGAATGGGGCAGAAGCACATACTGGGCTGGATATTCAAAAGGGTTGCACCATGTGCAATAGGGTTGCGCCTGTGCAAGTCGGAAATTGCACCATTCTGCGATATTCAGCAGGAGGCAGTTGCGCCCCACAAGTCATGCTGAGCAACAGCGCAATGCTAACGAAGCCATGCTCAACTGGAGGGGGAGGAACCATGCATAAACTGCACAGCCCGATATTCAGCCAGGTGTGCAGAGTTGTGCAGGCACAACCCCCTACCTGCGCCTGTACAACTTTGAGCCAAAAAAAAAAGGATTAAGTCGAGGGCCACCCACAGGTGAGCTGCCGCATTGCCGGGCGCAACACAGCAGCTGCCACCTGTGGGTGGCCCTCCACTTGTTCCCTGTGCCCCCTGCAACCTGATCACAGGCATAATAGTAACCCCGTGGCTCGATTGTGGGCAGAACACACTCCCCACACCCCGTAGCCCGATCGTGGGCGGTGTACCCCCTCCCCACTAGCCCGATCACGGGCAGAGCGTAAATGATCCTCCCCGACTGGCCGATCATGGGCAGAACATAATGACCCCCGACTGGCCTGATGGTGGGCAGAGCGTAAAGAACCCCCGACTGGCCCGATCGCGGACAGAATGGAGTTCAACCCCAAAGACCAATATCCCTGGTGGTCCAGTGGAGCCTGGCTTCGATCGTGGGCATATGGTCAAACCCACCCCTCAAGTCCAATTTCCGGGTGATCTAGTGGTCCCCACCCACCCACCACGAACCCCACCCGCCCCCCATCAGCGGTGGTGGCAGCACACCTGCCACGCCACCCGCTGACTGACAGCTCGGTAGGGCTGCCGCCCGTGGTTCAGAGCAACAGCCAATGATCATGCAGCCCATACCGTACAAAGACAGTCCAGATATGAATGAATTCATTCATTCACATATCTGAACTGCTGCTACGACTCTGAAACTACACCCCATTGGCTCTTGCTCTGAACCAATGGAGTGCAGCCCTACCGAGCTGTCAGTCGGCGACGAGGGGTGGCAGGCGGTGGGGTTCTTCCGCCTGCCGGCTGACAGGGGGAGGGGTTGTTGGGCTCCCGTGGGTGGGTGGGGTGGAGTCACTAGATCACCAGGAAATTGGACTTTGGGGGTGAGTTTGACCTTATGCCTGCGATCGGGCTTGCGGTCCACTGGACCACCAGGGATATTGGTCTTTGGGGGTTGAACTCCTTCTGCCTGTGATCGGGCCAGTAGGGGGGTTCATTTATGTTCTGTTCCGCGATCGGGCCAGTCGGGGGTCATTTACATTCTGCCCACGATCGGGCCCATTGGGGAGGTGGGGGGATGAGTTCTGCCCTCGATCGGGCTAGTGGGGGGGAGATTTACTTCATGCCGGTGATCAGGCTGCAGGGGACATCGGTCCCCGACGGCTGCTGCCTGGCAGGGCGCCAGGCGCAAGTCGTCAGGGATCGGAGCACGTGCATGCTAATGGCATGCAAATGGGGCCAAAATTAGATGCATATGGCCCCCCGTGCACCTTGCATAAATTATGGCCCCATTTGCATATCACCTTTTGAATATTGGAAATTTGTGCATGGCACATCTGAATGCTCCACTCTGACCACCTGCGGTGGTGCAAGTTCCACTGTGTCATGCACAGTGGCTGTGGCTGGGGGGCAATATTCAAGAGAGTTGCTCAATAGCGCAACTCCATTGAATATCCCCCCGGCCACACCCCAACGCAACTTTTTTGAGCAGCGCAATGGCTTGCGCCACAGAATGGCGCAGTTTGAATATCCAGCCCTCTGTATTTTGAGAGGGGTGCAGTGGAAAGCCTTACAGTATGTGAGGACTGCAGGAGTGCACATATTTCAGGAGTGCTATGAAGGAACACATTTTGGGAAGGGTGCAGGAGCACACAATTTTAAGAGATGTGAAGGAGTGCACATTTGGAAGGGATGAAGTGCAAATTGTGGGATTGGTGCACACTTTGGGAAAGATTCAAGTTCACAAATTTTGAGAAGGGTGCTGAGATACACATTTCAGAAGGGCTGATAAGGATAGATTTCATGAAGGGTACTGAGGTCAAACCTAGAGAAGGGTTTATCAACATAAATGTGTGGAGTACTACAAGAACACTGATTTAGGGAGGGGAATAACATTTTTGAGGAGTAAGGAACACACTGTTTGGAGGCTTGTGGGGAGTGAAATTAGGGAGAGGTACAACATTCAGGTGGGGGAACATATTTCCTGAGAGGTGCAATAAAACAATATAGTGTTTGGAGGAAGCTTGTTCTGCATGGATTTTCATCCTAAACAGAATGCTGTTGTACCACAGTGTAAAGGTCATGGAATGTGGTAGTACCCTTCTGTGGTACAATAGCATTCTACACAGCTGAACACAATGTCCACTCAACCAGCTTTGATGAAAGCAGAGCTGAAAAAAACACCACGTTCCTAACAGATACCGCAAAACTGAACACAATGTGAATCTTTTGTAGCTTGCTTTGTTTTCAACAAAACTTTATAAAAGTAAACTTTTATATTGAAGTTAATTTACTTAATCTTGTTTAAAAAAAATAATCTGTTTCTCTATATTAGTTGTCACTTGTCATTTTTAGTGGGAGAATGTATGAGAACCAGAATGGGACACAACAGTTTAAACACTTAAAAAATGTTATTTTTTATCTCAGTACATTATAAAAATACTGGTTTTGCAAAGCCATGCCTAACTGGCCTTTGCTGTCACCTCGAGGCTCAGATTACAACCAGCATCTCAAGGTCTGCTGTAAACACAACCTCTCTGTAGCAGCACAGGCCGGTTGCACATGGCAGCCCGACAGTATTCTCTCTTTTCTGGCAGAGATACTGGGACAGATTTAATGACAGGGTTGGCTAGGAAAATTTGGGAGGATTTGCAGAGTTCAATGTTTCTGGAAATTGTGTCATTTTCAGGAGTGGTACTGTTGTACGTTTCTGATGGAAGTTCAATTTCCGGAGATATGGGTTTTATTAAAATGGCTTCAATGGCCTATGCAGCCAGTATAGTGTTATGCTTGTGCAACTGTGTTACTTGGGTTTTGGCTGTTCGGACTCTATTCAAGAGGAATTACCACCCTATAGGGGTACCAAAGGCAAGAAACCCTCTAGAAGTTTCACCCCTAAAGGTGCCATGGGATGATTCCCTTGGCTAAAAGGTACCTTAGGAAGGATTCCCCAAAAAGAAAGCAGTAGTATGAAGCATATAATCAATCAACAGTTATGAGACGTAGTGCTAGATAAAGCGTCAGACAGCTTGATAACATAATGGGATTCGCAGGTTAACAATGGCATGAGTTTGATGGGTTGCAAGAGAGAGTGAGGGGACCTCCTAAGGAGAGAGGGAAGGGCAAAAGGGACACTATCCCCCTCCACCCAACAGCGGAACCTGCCTACAGAACTAGGGAACTCTATGCTAACAGTTATGACCTGAGACAAGGAGGAGAGAAAAAAACCCTTTGAGGAGGAAATCTCTGGGAATCCAAGGCCTAGGTCACCTTCTCTCCAGGCTTAGGGTATTTTATTTAGTGACAGCTCTGCTGCTGCAATTTGGAAACCCAATTAAGGGAGGTGGAAAATATTCCAATTTGGAGGAAAGCTCTCACTCTGTCCCTCTAAAGGGAATGCTGTGGAAGGTTGCAAGTGCCACTCTACAACAATGGACAACCAAGACAGGAGGAGGAGAGCAATTACTGCTGAGGCACTCACCTGGCCTACTGATCTACCCTCAAACCAGATGAACCAGAGACAGTCATGGGGAGAATAGTTTTAAGGGTGTCTTCTCATTGGGCGCTAAAGGGGCCCCCATAACCAACCCCAGCCCTTCATATTTGAGTCTTAACTTCTACAACTTGATGTGCTGTTGGTACGGTTGATGACTGAAGGTCCACCTGGAGTGAGGACATTCCCAGCTATGGGCCAGGTGAGAAGGACTCAGCCTCAAGCTTTGCTTGCTCAAGCTGCAGCCTCGGGTACAGAGTGAGACTGTCAGCTGCAGGGTAAAATCTGTGCCAGAATGGAATGAATGGTATGGCCCAGAGACTGATGTTGCTGAATGGGCATGAGTACTGAGAACTTGCAGGGAGCATTGAACAAAGGAGGCATGAGCAAGAGTGGATCTGGACATAGTTCAATAAGGCAGGGTAACAATAGTTAGACCACCACATAGGTCAGTAAGCAGTAGGAGTAGTCAGACCAGCAGGTAGATTTGCAAAATATAGTAGCAATGATGGTACATGAACGTAAGTGGGGGCAACAGAATGATAGTGGGGCAAGCCAGCCAGGCATTCAAAAAGCCAAATTAAGGTGACAAATACTCTGATGATTTTCAGTGGTGGAGGCAGGCTATAGAACAGAAGTAAATAGCCACATGGGGCCACAACCCCCCCAAGCACTTCCCAGTCCCCGCTATAGGAAAAACAAGAAAATAATGGAAGGGTAAAGAACCATATGTAGATATTAAAACTAGATAACAGCATCAGCAATAGCTTAACTGACCTCAGAGTACAATAGCAGTGTACAAAACAGGGAACAGCATCAGCTATGAGTGGTAGTATCCTATAAGCATGGAAGGAGGGAAGCACAATGCTGTGAAAACAGCTATGACCACAAGGGAGGTAGATTAAGCAGGGAAAACATGATTTAGCTGCATAGCAAGGGTTCAGAGGAGCCTGGGTTCGGAGGGAGCTTGACTCAGGTGAAAACAATTAGGCTTGATACCATGGGGAACAATTAGGCCTGCAGCATGGGAAGGAGCTCTGGTTTGTGTAAAAACACAGGTACTGGTTACAATAGCAATGGGAGTAACTAAAAGCAAGTAACTGAAGCTGTACGAGCCAAATGGTAGGATCAAGCAAATGGCTGAGAAACAAATTCCCCCCAAAAAGAAAACAAAACTAAGACACAAACATAGAAGAAACAGGGAAGGAACAAAAGGAAGCACACAGCAGGAACCAAAATACAAACCAGAGCAGAAGAACAAAATGCAGAGTCCAACAGAAAAAGCAACAAAGGGGAGGGGGCAGGCTCCAGCCAGCTGCAGAGAACAAACAAACAGAACCTCCAGCTGGCAAAGAAAAAGATGCTTCAGAAGGAGGCTGAGGGGAACTGTTTATATAGCTCAGGAAGAGGGAGTGGCTGGCTGTTTGTCCATTGAACAATAGGCAGAGCCTTTCACTTAAACTGCAGCTTAGTAGTTTAGTATTTATTACACACAAAATCCTTTAGGGATTAGCCTATTTGCAAAGGATCTCACATCAAATGTATAAATATATAATACTTACATCCAGATGTTATATATGGATACACAACACAGGAATTAATTTACAGGTTGAAGGTATACAGGCAACAAAGGAAATGCATTGCCAGGAATTTATCAGGCATTAGAATCAGTTGCAAGTATAGTACCAGAAGCAGAAAGCACATCCATTGATTAAGTTTTAAAGGAGGAGATACAGACACACCAGCTTAACAAGACCAAAGATACATTCCAGGGTTTGGCAAATCCAAAAGAGAATGAGTCCTTTCTAACCAATGGGAATTTCCTGGTAGTAAGAGAGAGATGTGTGCCATGTCTCTGGTAGAGTATTTACTCTGGACAGACAAGACACCTTTGATCTTTTTCTGTGATCACTGTCTATGTTTCTATGCTATTCTTGATGAACCTGAAGATGGACTGCAGCTCCAAGGAAAGTTGCCCAAGCAGCACTCTTTTGCCTGTGACCCTGGCATGGGATTGCTCCCATTTGTCAAAACTGAGCCTACCCAAGGTGCTGTATAGGACACAGGTGTGGGAACACAGCTTAGGTTCAGTGCAAAATGGCAGGTCTTGTTCAATAGTCAATTGTCCTGGAACAGCACATTTTCATTCACCAATTCCTAGACCTCAACGCCGTAATCAATAATGCTAATAAATAAAGCACTGAAAAAGGAGTTTTTTTAATTTCAGGAAATACATTTTACCTGTGGCAAAACAGAAAGTAAATTCTAGTATTTAGGACCTTAAGCAATGGTCTACGTGATGGTTAACCTATGACACTGCAACAACATTGTTGTTGACATACAGCATAGAGACATCCCCGATGTCGACTGGTGAAATTTTGCCTGTCAGACATCGGTCTGTTTTCTATTGGGGGCTGTGCCCACCATACCCCTCATGCAGGGGGCTGCATCCTCCATGGCTGCATCCTGCCCCCTTCTGTAGATTGTTAACTCAGTCAGAGTTAGCCGAAGGGGAGCTAGCGAAAGGTGAAATTTTGCCGTGGAATTCCTACAGCTATATTTTCAAACTTGTTGAAAATTTTGCTGTGGGGGATTTCACAGATAGAGTTTCACCCTTCCATCGGCATACCCTATGGGATCACAGCACAGCATATTGTCAAGGATCAAACTAAGGTTATTAAGGTTGTTCACCTGGTCTAGAGTAGCACCAGTAGAGTATTAGTCATTAGAGTGGGGGAGGAGTCAATCTTACTACACGTGTCAAATAGTGTACTTTTAGTTTTCTTTTCTTTTCTTTCATGACAAGATTTTGTGTGAACCATGCCTGAACAGAGTTAAAATCTTGTTGTAGCCTCAGTCGGTGATCAGAGCTTTTGTCACTTGCAAAGCCTGCATAATTATCTGCCTACAGGATTGTCAGTTGACTGAAAGACAGATGGAAGTTTGTTAAGGAGCAGACTAAACATTAGGGGACCAAGAATGGATCCCTCTGGAACTCCCACAGAGACTATCCTGTCATCAGAGAAGGCACTCCTTTATTTTACAGATTGTGTTCCAGAGGACAGGTAGTCATTAAACTAATCATCATTATCCATGGATAGACCCAGTAACTGCAATTTTTGACATAGGAGGGCATGGTCAACAAGGTCAAAAGCCTTAGTTAGATCAAAATAAATTGAGCCAACAGCATGAACTCCTGTCTGTCCAGGGTACCACGTATAAATTCAATGAATTCAAGCAGGACAGTTGTAGTGGAAAGATTTTCCTAAATTCATATTGTTCCTTAGCCTGAAGTTCACTTTTGCTATGGAATTCAATAAGCTGATTATTTACTATCCTATTGAGTGCCTTGAACAGGAGGGAGAGGATAGAGACAGAGTGTAGTTACAAGTGATATTACAGTCACCATCATTGAATACTAAGACCACACATGCCTTTTCTCAAATATTCAGAATTTCACCAGTACTCAGGGATATATTAAAAAATAATTGTATATGGTATTTAATTTTAGTAAGTCCAAGCTTCAGGAAGCTCATGTCATTGTTGTAAATATCGGATCTGGACTTGAACTTAGCTTGGACAAGTAGCCATGGTCTTTAAAACAGAATTTAGGTAGGTTAGATATGCAGGGCATTTCCTGAGGTAGAACAGAGATCTATCTGGGGTCAGATATGTATGCCAAAAAGTCACTAAAGGTTTTTGTTCAATATATTAGCAGTATTCTTATCTCAGCCAATTACAGATCCATCATGCAAACCAAGGCCCACATATTCAAAAGGGTTGCGCCATGCGCAACAGGGTTGCGCGTGCGCAACTCCAAAAATGCGCCATTCTGCGATATTGAGAAGGGGCCAGTTGCGCCACCGAAAACACGCCTGAGCCACAGCGCAATGGAAATGAAGGCAAGCAATCAAGGGGGCGGATCCATGCATAAAGTGCGCAATGGGATATTTGAACACGTGCGCAATGCGCAAGAGTGGCTCAGCCGGAAGTTGCACAGTACCGGATTTGAGCCAAAATAAAACGGCTCAAAGGAGCGGCGCAAGAACTCGAGCAGGCCGCAAACCGGGGGAGAGAGACAGAGAGAGAGAGAGAGAGAGAGACAGAGACAGGAGCAGGAAGGACAGAGAGGGACAGTGGGTCCTGGAGGACAGAGAGGCCAGTGGGGTGCCGTGCAGTGGAAGTAGCAGTGGGGCAGTGGGGGCACACAGGAACAGCAGCTGGGGGGCAGAAGCCAGGAGATGGACAGTGTCAGCTTCCACATGGAGCTGTAATGAGGGTGAGACAGCATGCTGCAGGGGGGCGTGGCGTGGAGGGCCCGTCGTGATGTGCCCCGACAGGCGTGTCGTGCCCGCATCAGCTACGAGCTGTACAGTGATGTTGAGATCGTGGCCCGGTACCGCCTGAACAGGGCAATACTGAGACGGCTCAGTGAGCTGTGCAGTGATGTGATGCAGGCACCCTCACGACGGAGTCACGCTCTGTCCGTGGAGACCAAGGTGACAGCCTGCATGTGCCTGCTCACCACGGGCACCTTCCAGAGGCCGACAGGGGACACCACAGGCATCACACAGTCAGCCACGTCACGCATCCTCACCCAATTCCTCAGCGCACTGCTGCCTCATGCTGCGGAGTACATCCATTTCCCCAGCACCGCGGCAGAGCGTACAGCAAACATGCAGGAGTTCCACAGGGTAGCACAAATGCCTGGTGTGCTAGGTGCCATAGACTGCACCCATGTGGCCATTCGCACGCCACCTGGTCCCGACGGGCAAGCATATCGGAACCGAAAGGGCTACTCGAGTGTCAACTGCCAGGTGGTGTGTGATTCCACTGGGCGCATCATCAATGTCTGTGCCACACACCCTGGCGGAGCACATGATGCCTTCATATGGCACCAATCTGCACTGTGCCATCGATTCAAGAGTGGGAACATCCTCACGGGTCATCTAGTGGGTGAGTACACATGTATGGAATGCAAACTCTGTGCAAGGGTGGGAATGACACAGGTGCCATGGTAGTGGCACACAAGGATATGGGCAATATGGACCTGACCTAACACTGATCTCCACTATCTCCACACAGGTGACTGTGGATACCCACTCCGTCCCTGGCTGCTCACACCATACCGGTGCCCCACGACCCCAGCGCAGCACGGTTTCAATGAGGCACACGCCGCAACACGGAACATCATAGAGTGGATGTTCGGGATACTCAAGGCACGCTTCCGATGCCTGGACACCTCCGGCGGAGCCCTACAGTACAGCCCCCAAAAGGCCTGTGGGATATTCCTGGCCTGTTGCATCCTGCACAACATGGCCAAAGACCATGGGATAGCCGTACAGGTCCAAGAGGGAAACAGCGATGGGGACGCCAGTGGCGCCGGTGATATGGGTGATGAGCTGCCCCCCCTAGGACGGAGGGACCCCCGACTGACCCGGCAGGCCCAGCTGCACCGGGACACCATTGCAGAAGAGCACTACGCACAACACAGGTAAGTCAAGGGGACATGTGCAGGCAACACTGTCTATGCGCAAACCACAGGCACACAGGGGAACACACCGTGCATGAAGGTCAGGGGAGTTGAAGGGTCTACGCATACCAACACATTAGCAGAGAGGGGTGAGCACTCAAATAAACACACACACACACACCAGGCAGCATACAGGGGCAGCAGCACAGCAATGCGGAAATTACACGCTATCACACAGCACCACCAACCACCCTCACCACCTGGACTGTCCACGTACGTGTGTCAGGACCTGGGCAACCTTGCACCTTGGTGTACAGTGCAATGCAGGCATCATCATCCACACGCACCTGTGGACAGCAGTTGGGAGAGTGTGCAGGTGGTCCGTGTGTCAGTTTGATGAGCAGAGCACCCAGCAGTGCACTGCCCACCATGACACACATTGCACACAGGGCAGCACCAGACAGGGCCTGCATTGGGAGACAGCTCAGTCAGGAGCACTGTCCACGGTCACCACGGATGTGTGGGCGGCCCCGTGGCCTAGCAGCACTGGCAGGCTGCGCAGGGGCCACATCGGGTGGCACTACTGCACCACCAGGGGTCCCAGTGCGTGACCGCGACCTTGCCACGACAGGGTCTGCATCCCGCAAAGAAACTTGCACCAGGGGTGCTCGGGATGCCCACAGCAGAACCCGCATCGACAGGCCTGGTGTCGCACGCACGCCGAGGCAGGGGTGGAGTGCGCACTGTGGGGTGCGTGGTACAGGGTCACCAGACAGTGTGGTCATGACGGTCGCCACAGAGACCACTGCCTGGGTCAGCCTGTCGATGGCAGCGGTCACATCCATCCGCATATGGACCATCTCGGCCCGGTCCCGAGCACACTCCCTGCTATGCCGCTCCACGGACACAGTCAGTGCCTCCACGGACCTTGCAACCCGCGCCTGCAGCTGTACCGACTCCTGCAGCAGGCGGGTGTGCACGTCCAAAGGGTACTGTGCCCCAATGGCATCGTGACCCCCAGGGTGTGGATGGTCCTGGTGCACAGCACCCCTTGAGGGTGGCCGCTGTTCACCAGGACCAGGTATGGGCTGATCCAAGGGCGGTGGACAAGTGCCACTGCCTGACGCTGTCCCCCCAGGCCTGGTGTGCAACTGCTGCTGCTGCCTCCAACTGCTGAGCCCCAGGTCCACCTGTTCCACCCTGTGCTGTCAACAGTGCCAGACACCTGCTCAGCCACCGGTGCTGCCCACCGGTGCTGACAGGCCCAGCCTGTGACTGTGCCAGCATGCTGGTACACAGGTGTGGAGCTGGACGGCCCGGGGGCACGTGCTGGCCTGCCGTGTATCCCTCGTGGGACACACACCTCTCACTGGCCATTTCAGGCCTGCCATCCTCAATAGTGCCAGTGCGTGCCACTGCCATAGGCACAGCATGCTGGCACACCTGCATGCCAGACTGCTGTGACACAGGCTGTGCACCCCCTGCACCCGTATCACTGCCGGCGGAGTTGTCAGCCCAGCCGGCCTGCTGCTGCAGTGCGTGCAGGCTGCTGGCGGAGGTGGAAGGTCCCTCCTCCTGGTCCAGCAGGTCTGCCTCACTGTCAGCACCCACCACCACCGTCTCCTGCAGATGAACAGGATCTGAAACAGAAAGAGAGTACATGTGAGTGCATGTGAACAACAGCCGCCCCCACAACATCACCATGACATACCGTGCAGTGATGGGCTTCCACCTGTCTGGAATCCTCCGCCAGGAACACCCACAATGGCACTCGGCTGCATGGCCGCGACCAGTGTCTCCTCGGTCGGGGTCAGCTGCAACACCACTGGTGGTCCCCCACCAGTGGCAGCACGTGCCACCCTGAAGGCTGCCACCTTCTCCTTCAGCCTCCTGCGGTCAGTCCCCATCTTCTTGTGGCACTCCTGCACCGAGCGCTGGTGGCTTCCGTGCAGGTTGACGGCCAGAGCTACCCCCTCCCATGCAGCTGCACGCTGCTGAGGGGTGCCCCTCCGCCCACTCAAAAGCGGCTCATCCTCCAGGTAGGCCTGGAAGAGGGCCTCGGTCTCTGCTGTGGTGAAGTTCGGCCTCCTCCTACGCCCGCCGTCCACACCCTCGGCCTGGTTCTCATCAGTCATGCTGATCTGTATGGGTGGAAGTGGACACCTGTCACTCTGCAGTCCACAGCATTTCCCCATGAGCATAGCTGCAGGCCGGGGGGGCAGAAGCCCCCCCTTTCCTCGCTGCCTGGCAGATACTGATGGAAAGGGTGCCCTCTGCCCCTTCTAAGTGCCCTCATCATGCTCAGCCCCCTCATCCCGTGACACCCTCCAGCACCCCTGCCCATGTGCATTGTCCTGAGCATCACACAGCATGTAACTCACCCCTCAGATGCAACAACCAAATCTGGCCGCCACAACCCAGTGTCGGATTTTATAGCGCAACACATGCAAATGAGGTGTGGCGCAACTTTAATGACATGCTAATCGAGCCACTTCTGCGCCTTTGAATGGCTGATCACCTGCTTTGCATATATCGGCTGAATATCGCGTAAATGCGCTTAGCGCAATAGGGAAGGTCGGCTGTGCCGATGGCGCATGTTTGTGGTTGTGTGCTACACTGCATTGCGCGCAAGCCCAGACGGGTTACGTAAGCGGGTCGGCGCTGCAGAACTGCTGAGCGCGAGTAGGCTATTCTGGACATGGCCACCATTGTGCCAGTGGCGCTGCAGCACTGGGCACTATATGGCGCTGTGGCACCTCTGCGCGATAGTCCCCTGTGGCACTGGTGCTGTGCTTCTTCGCAGTCGCGCAGGATACCTATGCATCCTATAGCGCTGTGCGTAGCCTTGCGTCATTGCCGTGACCTTGGGTATGCCCTCTGACCCCTGGCGCTGAGTGCATGCCATGTGTACGTCCCTATTGCGCTGTCTGGCTACAGCGCCATGTAAAGTGACGGCGCTGTGCGAACAGCGCGATAGGTGCCTGTGCTGGTCTATTGCGCAACAACTCCACGTGGGGTCACAGCGCAGCGGGGCGCCATATTGCCTGCTGTAAAGTCGGTGCCATGGCTAGGAGGAGGGCGGTGCCGTGGAGCCAAGTTGAGGTGGCCAACCTGGTGGCCCTAGTGGAGCCCCACTATGACCAACTGTATGGTGAGGCCCCCCCTCACCGGACCGAGGACCCATGTGTGGCAGCAGGTGGCCACTGACCTGGTGAGGGTCACTGGCGGGGCGGTCTGCGGAGCAGTGCCGGCACCGGGTCAGTGATCTCCGCCGGAGGGACCCGGGGCTGTTAGCGCGAGCTGCGTTCCGTGCCAGGCGGGGCCTGGTGCCTAGGCCACGTGAGTGTACCATCTATTCACCTATATTCTCTGTAGGGGTGTGTGTGTGCCTGGGTGGCTGTGCATCGGTGTGTCAGTGTGTGCAGCTGTGCGATGGATGGTTATGGCTGTGTGGGCAGGCAGTCTTACTGGGGCAGGGGCACTCTGCTTTTGAGTCACACTGATGTTTGTCTCACCTATATGTCCCACAGGCCGGATGGTGGCCGGCGCGGAGCAGCGGCTGATGTGGGCCATGCCAGGGCCCCAGTTCCACAGGCCATCGGCCCGCAGCAGCAGCAGCAGCATCAACAGCAGCAGCAGCGGCAGACTGAGCTGCTGGAGGAGTGTGAGTATCATTACGTCATGGATGCTAGTTCATGCTGGGGGCAGGACCACCAACCATGATGGACACAACCAGATGGGTGGTAGTAGTTCCACTATACATAACACTAGTGAGTCCCCACACTGGAGTACAGTGTACAGTTCCGGAACACATAGCTGCGTATGGACAGGGACTGGGTGGAGAGCGTTCACAGGAGGGCGACATGGATGGTGCATGGATTGCATCACATGTCCTATGCAGACAGGTTGATGGAACTGAACATGTACTCCCTGGAGGGGAGGAGGGTGTGGGGATATGATGGGGTCATACGAGTATTGTACAGGGGGGAACAGTGTGCAGGAACCAATATTTGTCAGCGTAGAGGATGTTCCAGGTGTAGAGGGCATGGGATGCAGTTGGAGGGGCTCGTTTAAGAAACATTCGAATGTGTTTCCTCACATCATGGGTGGTGGATGGTGGAACACCCTGCCAGAGGATGTGGTGGGGGCTGACTTGGTCACGGGAGATCTGTATGTGTGGGCTCGCCATGGGGACTTCTGGAGGTCAGGGGTGAGGGGAATGGACTTATAGGACATGAGTGATCGTACAAGGCCAAATGGCCAGACTAGGTGTCCATAGGCCCTATCTGCCGACACTGTCTATGTATCCATGTATGTAGGTGTGACACAGGTGACCTGCATCACAGTGCAGCATCACGACACGTCCTTGTATGCATCACAGGTGGTCCAGGCATGCACTGGGCACATAGCTGTGTGACTGGCATCGCACTACGTTGCAACATCACATGACAGCCCTAGTTTGTACTGTGATTGCGTGGGCATTGTGTGTGGAGGTGGTGCGCATGGCTGGTGCCGCCTGTTTGTGATGGCCATGTGCATGTTCACTGTGGGTGGGTGCATGCCATCACATGTGCAGCACATTGGGTTAGCTGGGTTGCAGGTTGGGTGGTGTTCAGGGTTGTGGTCAGTCTCAGCCATTGACTGTGTTCCCATTTTCCTAGGCCTCGGTGTGCTTCAGGCATGGCGCGCGATGTCCGGCGCCTGACACAGCGGCGGCGACAACAGAGAGCTCCTGCAAGCCCTACAGCAACAGGGAACGGCAGCACAGACACAGGAGGAAGGCGGCAGGGGGAGGAGCAGGAGCCTGCTGGGCCGTAGCCCACCTTTTATTTGCCCTTCCCCCATCCCTTTCACCCTGACTTCCCTCTCCAAGTTGTTTTCCCTCCCCCTTGCACACCCTGCCTTTTACCCGTCCCCCCAACTTGTACATAGTTTTAGCTGTTTTGTTGCCTCTTTTGTTTGAATATAAAATTCTATTTTGGTACAACTGCTGTGTTGGTGTCTGCTTTTGCAACTGGCTCTAGGTGCTCCGTTGCGAGGGTGTACATGCCATCTGGGCTACTATGGTCCTGGATATATGTGTGTGTGTGTGTGTGTGTGTGTGTCCATGGGGAGGTATCACCAGCATAGCATTGCCTTTCTGTTGCTCTCGCCATCTGCTGCCACCCACTGCTGGGTGCACAGGGTGGGTCTGGGTGGTCTGCTTCTCTGCAGCATGGGGTTGGCGTGTGCACGGGGGTGCATGGTGTTTCCTGCAGTGCCTGTCACTGCACATGAGCGTGTCTTGGGGCACCGTGCACGCTGTGCTGTGCTGCAGGGGGACTGATGTGCACTGTGGTTGTCAACCCCCTGGGTGTGGCACTCTCTGCCTGCCAGTGGTTGTGCTGGGGCATCATGGCTCTGCTATGCTTTAGTTGGCTTGTCCCCATGGGCACGTGGATCAGCCGTCCCACCCCCAGTGATGCTGTGCTTGGGGTGTGCCAGTGTGGTGTGGGTTCTGCAGTGAGTTCCTGTGCCCATGTGTGGCATGGCTGGCGGTGGGCCCCAGCCTGCCTCCCTGGATGTGCAGTTCCATTGCTCTGGTGGGGTGGCTGTGCTTGCGCTATGGCAGCTCTGCACTGCTCAGCTGAGCTTCCATGGGTTGCGCCATAGCGCAGCATTTTGGCTCAGCTTCTCCTTCCTGGTTGCGCGATGGCGCAGTATGTGCGATATTCAGACGTTGGTTGCTTGTGCAATTTGCTCTGCTCCATGTTTGAATATCGCACCTGTTGCACATTTGCACAACTGGTTTGTGCTTGCTCCTGCTGTTGCGCCAGTTTTGAGCGCAGTTTGAATATCTGGGCCCAAGTGTTTTGTAGAGTTTTCTTAGAATTCCCCATGAGCCCATTGATGTTGTCCAAGAGTTTGCTAGTGTGTTTCAGTAAGTTTTTTTGTTTTTTTTTTCTCTAAGATTTATAGAAGTCAGCCTTTGCATCCCATATTTGAATTTTGATTGGAGTTCCTCAGCTCTTTATGTTTTTGGAAGCATTTTTGTTGGCCTAGTTCCATATATAGAATCCCAAATCAATTGCTTTACTAAATATTTCTCTTAATTGCAGGGGTGAACCATTCCTGTACATTTCCTTTCTTAACTATTTGCCTGAAGGTGGCAAATGTGTCACAGACTCCATTGAACTACAGAATAAAGTAATCTAGGGATGAGTTAATATCTTGAGTTAGGTTTAAAACAGCCCACTCAGTTTGCTTCAGGAGAGCTTTAAAGTAGGGGAGCTTTTTGCATGTGGAAAGCATGAATGGTTGTAATAGTTGACTCATTTTTATAGATCTTTGCAGAACATCTACAGGTGAATGGGATGTGGTGATTTAGGAAGTCAGGTAGGGCTTCAATTGGAATTATTTTATCATACTGACTAACTAGGATACTGTCAAGTAAGGCAGAGTACTTGTTTTATAGTTTACGTGAGTAGGTATAGAAACAACTCGTGTGAGAAAGACATTAGCAATTTTGTCCCTAAAGGCCTTGTTCATACTGGCTAACCAGTTACAGTTGAGTTCAGCAACAACAGTTCTTTCTTACTGCATGGTCAAACTAGTAACTGCTTTCATGAGGCATTCAATGTCACTAGGAATATTCTTAGTGAGATATAGACAAGCAGGATGTCCAGGTGTTTTCACATTTTACTCTTAGCTTTATGTTAAGGGTAAGATGTCACCAGGCAGAGATTCCTAACCTTATGGGATGTCTGTCAATGTTTAGGTAGAATTTAATATATGCAAGGCAGCCATCACCATTCATAGTGCCCTGCCCCCAATATAGTCAATTTCAATTTATGTGTATAGAATCCTGCTGGTAAACCAGGATTCTGTTTCAGCCACAGTATCATAGTGGGAGTTAGTAACCAGGGTTAAAATTCTGTATGTTGGTTATATATAATTGGGTAGGTTGCTGATTTTATGTCCATGTTTATGGGGTACTGTTGAAACAATTATTCATTTTTTTTTGCCACTTTCCATGCCACCTGGTGCCTTATTCTTCCAGGGCCTTGCATGTGCCCCTCCTTTGCCTGCTATACCCATGCTGATTTTCAAGGGCCTAGAACTATTGACTGTGTAGTGGCCACACCTCCAGTGAGGATCTGGTGGCATAGAGATATGAACAGGGATGTTATTACTGGAGACTGTCTTGAAACATAGAAAATAGAATTTGATGGCAGATTAAGACTGCTTGGCCCACACCGTCTGCCCATTTCTCCCTACCTACACTATTAGAGGAAACGGTACCCAATCTACAGCACTTCCTTCCTTCCCCTTCCTTCCACTATGATTCCATTGTGATTATCCCATGCATTCTAGAAACCCACTACTGTTTTCACTTCCATCAGCTCTGCTGGAAGGCTTTTCCAGGAATCAATCACTCATTTTGTGAAGAAGGACTTCCTCATATCTCTCCTGAATCTACCCCCCTATAGTTTCATAACTTGTCCCCTTGTTCTTGAGCATGTTCTCTTCTGAAAAATACTTCCCCACCGTACCTTATTTACCCCTGTGAGGTATTTAAAGGTCTCTATCATATCCCCCATCCCTACTCTCTTCCAGGGTGTGCATAGTGAGATCCTTTAGGATCTCTTCATAGGGCTTTAATGCAGATCATGCACCATTTTAGTTGTCTTCCTCTGGACTGCGTTCACTCTGTCTATGTCCTGTTGGAGAAATGGTCTCCAGAACTGAACACAGTACTCTAGGTGGGGTCTTATCAGTGATCTATACAGAGGCAACACCCTCTCCCTTTTTCTTCCTCTTTCTGCTGATAATACCCCTCCCTATGCACCAAAGCATCCCACTAGCTCTCCCTACTGCCTTATCGCACTGCCTGGCCACCTTTAGGTCATCTGATATGATTACCCCAAGGTATCTTTCCTGCTTGGTGGTGGCCAGTGCCACTCCACTTTGCCACTTTGCTTTGCCACTGGTTTCCGTGCCCTAAGTGCATTATTTCACACTTTTTTCATCAAAGCCCAGCTGCCATACCCTTGATCACTCCTCTAGTTTTCTCAGCTCTCTGTTCATCCTTTTCGCCCTCTGGAGCGTCCACCCTATTGCAGATTTTGGTGTCATCCACAAAGAGGCAACCCTTCCCTTCCAGCTCCTCTGCAATATCACTTATAAAGACATGAACAATGACCAGTCCCAGCACTGATCCCTGAGGAACCCCACTGGTCACCCTCCCTTCCTCAGAGTAAACTCCATTTACCACCACCCTCTTCCGCCTATCCCTTAAATAATTCCTTATCCAGGTTATCACCTTTGGACCCACTCCTAAGTTACTTCAGTCATTTCCACTGTTCTCCCTGCTGTCCCCACCTTCCCAGAGGAGAACCCACTAGTGTGTGGTCAACCTGGGCTGGCAGTATAGCCTAGAGGTTAGGGAACGAGGTGTGAACAAGCTTGATATATCCAGCAGACTAGACCTGAGTTTGATTCTCTCAACCTCCACCTGCATACTGTGTGACTCTGAACAAGTCACTTAGCCTCCCAGTGCTCCCAAGTCACCCCTGAAAACAGGCATTTGTGCCAAGTGGGCCTTACCCAGTTACCAAAAATGAAAATAAAAATTAAAAAAATAAAAACCTCATCAGCAATGGTGCCACATTACCTCCAGTTGCCACGCTTTGAGCTGTGCTATCATCTCCTTCCACAAGAGGAGATCATCCTTGTAAATTCTCTTTCACCCTCCCCACTGTTCATTGGTCCTGACATCTCAGGTCTGAGGGAGGAAGCTTGGTTACCAGCATACAGGAGTTGTCCCGCAGTTCTCAGTACCATGAAGACATATAACATGCTGTTTTAATTATATTATGGATAAAAAAAGTGTGATGAGATAACATACTTTTTGCAATAAACTGAATAGCCATTCATGCAGTGACATCATGGAAGCAAAACTGAGAAATAATGCAAGGGCAACCATGCATAACAAAGCAATGCTTCCATCAAATGGGTCTGATTACAATATAGGGGACTCAAGTGTGAGGCTGTAATGGTCCCTGATATCATCAGAATCCCCAAGCAGGAAACTCAGCCAAGTTGTACAGGATGACTATGTATACTTTTTTTTTTTTCATGGGTGACTTTCAGTTTGATTTTTTATTACTTTTGAATAAACAATAAAACACCCCTCACCCAGTTATTGAAAACCAACCCAAGGATACTTGTACAAGTATTGCAGAAGTATAAAACTTTAAAATAGTATTACCTTTTAAAATGAAGGAATTGTCAGTAGTAACTGCTGATTCTTTGTGTAAGCATTTTGCATTTTGGTTTTAATCACAGAAGCACTTAGGCAGAGGAGTTGCACTCAGTGTTCACAACTCATTCATTTTTAGAGGCAATTTGATAACTATATTATTGTAAAATACTTGCATAACTGGCCATGGCTGAGTTTTCAATAGCTGGTTGTGAGGTGGGTTTGTTTATTTTTTTTTTAAAAATATATAGCAAAAGATACTAAGGCCTATTCATTAAGGTGCAGGTTATAAACACTTAATGCATGTATAATGCAAATGTAGCTAAATGTTCCGGACAGGTGCAAGATGCAGTGCATGGTATTCAGAACCACAAGCACCCACAAGGCACCTGTCCACTGCCCCCCCAGTGTGCAGCTATGTGGGTGTGGATCGCAGCTGCTTGGGGGGGAGATCACAAGGCACAGGCAAGCATCCAATGGGATGTCCATACTGGGTCCCACAGTGGATCCCCTGCTGTGCTTGTGCAGAGGATCCTGATAAGGTGCATGATTCAACCTTCCCAATATCATGGGCATGTGCCTGACTGGCTTCCCCTTGCCCTCCCCATTTCCATGGGGAGGGCACATAGCAATTTTGGTAGGATCCACCCTCACACAACTCACACCCCCTTTGCTGGGTACTGTGCACCAATTCCATACCTTTGTGCATGGTGCAGAGTGTGGGCATACACCCTGGCATACCACTGGATCACTGTGCACATATAGTAGCTGTGTGCACAGCCAGGGGATCAAGTGCTCACTAGACTCATGCACCATCAGTGAACGCCGCCAGGGGTCTGCTGGACCCCTGCAGCATGGAATTCTAACTTTGGGTTGCCTAAGCGCTTCCGATATGCGGTGTATAGGCAATCTGCACCTTACAGTAGAGCCCATTACATTCAGGGGAGGCATGGGTTCAGTGTGTGTGAGAAAAAATGAAAGGAAAAAGGGAGGTGGCATGACTTTGAATTCTAATTAAAAAAGCTGTTGCAGCACAGAGTGGAAAAACAGTTTCTATGACCCTTGAACTACGGCACAGCAGCTTTTTTTGGTTTTCTTTAAAACACGGATAAAACACTGCATAACCATATAGTATAAAAAGGTAAATACATACTGTGCAGTTGCACAGTTTTAGAACAAACAGAAAAAGTCTAGAGTAAGAGATTCACCCACTTTAGGGTGAATTTCTAGGGCGCAGAAAATTATGGTGCAGGAACAATGCCTCAATGAAAAAATGTGACCACACATTGTGTTGCCCTCCCACAAGATAGCATACCCCACCAAAGCAGTCCCCATTAATTTTCCTTCCCTCCCTCGCTCCGCTCATAACATATATACAATACCCTCCACCCAAAACATGATACAGAGGAGAGGGAACACCACAAGATGCTCATGGTTGGAGTTGTGCCAATATCCTGGTCAGTGTTATAATTTTCGGCCACATCATGATGCCCACATAACAATGCCCTATTTTCTGCACCCTATTGATGGGATACCAGATTAAGAAAACAAATAAAAAATATAATTGAACACATTAATGGTGTTTATTTATGTGACCATATTTTATTTTTCTTAAACCTATTTACCGAGGCTAGCCGAACTACAATGTGACATCTCATTCCAAATGGGGTCCTGCTTCTAATTATTTCAAGACCTGGGAAGACTTAAGCACTGAAAGGTTAACTGACTGCCCCTGCTGAGGTCTGAACCAGTTCTCAAGCCAGTGCTCTAGCCATTAGACCACATTGCCTCATTAAAACCAACTGACCCATCTAACAAAAAAATTAAGACAAGTGACCTTCCTGTCCCCTTTAAGACAAGTTCATAAATTCCTAAAATGTATTTCTAGGCCTTTGACAGTTTATTTTGCTGAATAATCCCTGATCAATATTCTCCTCTTGAATTTCTTTTGCACTTTTCTTGTGGTTTAATTTCACTTCTGATTCATCACTGCTCTTTTGAAATGGGCTAAGCTAACAAAAGGAAAGTATAACAAAAAAAATCCTCTAAAAGTGCTTCTTGAATAGCAGTGGGAAGTAAAGTTAACATTCCAAAGGTTCACGATTACAGTTCAATGTTCTTTTATCACATGCATTTAAATATCAAAAATAAATAATGAGTTTTCATAGTAGGGTTCATGAAAATGGAATTAGCTTAAAAAGCTGATCAAATCATGTTATGCATTTATAAACTGTACATTGTGTTAGTAAATTACAGTCCAGTGTTTTTTGTTGCACCACTGCCATATTCAAGGAGAATGTACAATGAATGCTTCTTTTCTGCACTATTACATTTTGATAAAATTCATTAAGAAGAAACATCTAGTTTGCACAAACAGCTTACACTTAAAGAGGATGCACCAAAACCCAGCACAGTCCATTACTGTAACAAGAAATTGATAATAAACATGTATGTTTCTGAGATGTAATGATATACTTGTTTAAAGGATATTCTTGGTAGTTTTGAAAGACCAAGGTCATGAATTTCAAAAGGATCCATCTGAGATCCACCTGCTCCTAGTTTCAAGTGGATAATTGATTCAAAATGTTAGACCATCTATTAAATGATCTAACTTCATCCGAATTCTATTCACGAAAAAGACACAGCTGTAGAAAACAATGATGCGAATTGCATTTATGTCAATTTTGTATCCCAAATGATGGCTTTTGTTGCTCATCTGGTAGCTTCTGACAAAAGCTATACGGCTGAATCATTTCAATTAAAGATATTACAACTTCAGTTCAGCCTTTAGAAATATGAATAACATGCTCTGATTAGTGGTATGCAAGGCCTTTTTCTGAAATTCTCAGCAAGTATTGGTATTCAGCACCTCAGACATTTGGCTGCTCAATAAATGATTTTGGCACTTACGAAGAAGGGCCCACATGTTCAAAATAGATGCACTGCAAAAAGCGGAGATGAGCAATGCAGCAATAATGTATCCAGCGCAGAAAAAGGAGGTGGTCCATGAATGTGCCCCGCATCTGCATGTTCAACCAAAATGAGCAGCGCATATGCCGCGCATCCCAAAAATATGGCAAGCAAAGTTATGTATATAAGGAGATGATTTAAACTGTCAAGCCACCCACAGGTTGTCTGCACCAATGCAACAACAATGAATGGGTCAGCATTTCACGTGGCAGCTGTGATGGCTCATGTGAGGAGATGGGCACAACAGCAATGTTACCGAGGAAGGGCCCATAGGTGGTGTCACATTTGAACAGCTCTGTGTCCCAGACATTGTGGGCCAGTACTGGCTCAACAGGACAATTCTGATACAGCTCTGAGACCTGATCCATGAGGATATGAAGCCAACCACACACAGAAGTCACACCATGATGGTGAGACAAAAGTGACAGCAGCACTCTGCCTGCTCGCCATTGGCACCTTCCAGATTCCAGTGGGTGACACCACTGGTATCACCCAGTATGCCATGTTCCATCTACTCATCCAGTTCCTCACCACTTTGCTGCCCCATGCTAGTGAGTTCATAACATTCCCTAGGACAGCAGCAGAGCATACAGAAAAAATGCAGCATTTTCACAGGGTTGCACAAATTCCAGGTGTGTTAGGGGTCATTGACGGCACCTACATGGTAATCAGAGCACCACTGGACAGCAACAAGGATGTTTACGTCAACAAGAAAGGGTATTACTCTGTAAACAGCTAGGTGGTCTGCAATGCCACAGAGCACATCACCAGTGTTTGTGCCCACATCCCAGGGAGTGCACATGATGCCTATGTCTGGCATCAATCAGCACTGTACCATTGGTTTGGCACTGGGGAGATACCCAGTGGCCACCTTGTGGGTGAGTGGCACATACCCCCAAGACACAGGTGCCCAAATGTCTGCAAAATGCATGGCTATAGGCAATAAAGGGGGTGGCCTAGTATGAATGTGCCACCACAACGGCCCACAGACATGTGCCACACAGGATGGGGTAGGGTGCCAGAGAGGGACCTGAAAAATGACTGACACATGGACATAAACATAGACAGATGGTGGTACCATACCGGATGGTCCTACACATGATGGACTGCAACTGGCACAGACAACAGGGCTGCAGGCAGCCATTGGCAGCCTGGGACACTGTGCAATGGGTAGGGCAGTGTGTCACAGTAGATACTGACAGCATCACATGGTATAAACAGGCCCTGCTGTAGCAGTGCAACACAGAGCAGTTGCCATGCAGGCTGTGGTAGCAGGGACAGTGGCCACACAACAGCCGGGAGAGTGTCACAGAAGCATGCGCATGCATATGCAAGTGCGAACCATTGTCTGGTGTACAGTACCTACTGGGGCAAGCAGCAGACACAGGGCATTGGGGGGGGTGCCAGGGATGTGTACTGTAGACTAACAGACTTCCTTCCTTGATAGAGGTGACAGTGCCTACTCCCTCTGGCCATGGTTGCACACCCCCATTCTGCAGCCCATGTCCAAAGCTGATGAGAGGTACAACGAGGCACACATCGCGACAAGGAACATCATTGAGCATGTGTTCAGCATGTTAATGATGTGATTCAGATGCCTGGACAGGTCCAGTGGTGCCCTACAGTATAGCCCAGACAAGGCCTGTGGAATATTCCTGACCTATTGCGTGCTACACAGCATGGCTTTTGACAGAGGAATAGTTGCTCATGTTCCTGAAGGCAACAGTGAAGAGGATGATGAGCTGCATAGACAATTTTTGACCAGTGAGGCCTGTCTTACAATTGCCAAAAGCACCCTGCTCCTGATCCTTGACTACTGCACCCCAATATACTCCAGACTGTCCTCTGCCCTTTACTCGCACTTCACCTCAGTCTACAACATCTGCCACTTCGCTCTTCTGGCTCCATACTCCACTCACCACTATACTGTGTATCAGTCCCTTGGTTGGCTCCAACTCTCTGGCTGACATGAATATGCACTTGGCTTCCTGGTTGAGAACACCCTAAGACTTGGCAATGTGTCCCCGTATACATCCCTCCTAAAGACACATGCTTCTCCCAGAAGTCTGCGTGCATTCTCGGTCCCCCCCCCCAAATCGAAGTAACGAAAATCTCTGTCATGGGTGGCAGAGCACTGTCGGTAACAGCTCCCTCCCTATGGAACCACCTTCCTGCTTCTTTCTGGTCTGCTGACACACAGGGAACTTTCAAGCTCCAACTCAAAGTTTGGCTTAAATCTGAGACCAAATGCCTATGGCCACTGAAGGCAATCCTTAAAAATCAGCTCACCATCTCCTTACCCAAACCCGGACACCTGCCCTGTACTCTCCCATCTATACTCCTGTACTTTCCTGCAACTTTGGTCCCTGGTTTTGCTCCTCTACTCACTCCTTCCTGCTAGGGCAGGGTTTCTCAAATGGTGAGACCAGCATCCCTGGGGAGGGGAGGCTCAAGCAAGTCTGAAAAAAATATTGTATTTAAATTTCATGTTTTAGATATTTTATGTGAAGGGATACAGCAAACTGAAAAAAGATAATAGCAGATGAATTAATGTATTTATTTACAAATTGGTGGCTAGAAAAGGCACATAGAGCCAAGGTTCATTTCAGGTGTACCCAGGAAAATGTAGGGAGTGAATACTGTACAATTAAAAAGGTAACTGCAAAACAGTCAAGCAATACAAAATAGACAATACTGCATATAAGTAGGAATGATGAACAAATAATGAGTGGTAACCACTGATGAATTAGACTGGTAGGAGAACAACCAAAATACAAGGGTTAAGCAGAGAAGTACTAGGGGCAAGTGCAGGAGGGAGCAAGAGGATCCCTGAGAAGTTGCTTAAGAGCAGAGACAGAGGGGGTGAGGCAGAACTGGGTAGGAAGGTTATTCCTGATAGAGGGGAAACCAAGAAAGCAGTCTGACCCATTAAGGTATTGCAACAAGCAATATAGCTTGAAAGTCAAAATAGCAGAGCAAGTAGGCCTTCCTCCAGTCCTCAGGTATGACACCATCCTCCCATGATTTGTTAAAAAGGGTAGTCAGTGGTGTCACTAGTTCTCTGCTTAATTCTTGACAAAGTTTGAGAACTAATGTGTTAGGGAATATCTATGTTAATGTTTATCTGTTGCAAATCTGCTCTGCTTCCCCACCCCCTACCTGTCACCATTTTTGCATATTGTACAGTACTCCTTTGCTCGATCAAACACTGGCATTTATACCCTATTTACCTATGTAAATTGAAAAGTAATTTCTTTGTATCTCAAAGATAGTTATTTATTGTATAACATTTCTGCCATCTTTGTATCTAACTATACTGTATCTACTTTGTTTCACCTGAGCCTTGCAATACCTGTATGTAAAGTTGCTGTGCCAATTATTGGTCCAGGTCATGCCTGAAAACGGTCCCCAGGATCAGTGTACTTACCAGGTAACCAAAAACTTAAATAAATAAATAAAGGACAGGGGTGGGCAGCCAGCACTGCACCTAAGGTATCTGAGACTGGCACTGAGGGGGATGGTGGCACAGGGACACCATTGTCCAGGAGCCATTTGGACCCAGAAGGTGAGTACTGTAGGCAGATATGATAGTGCAGGCATGCACACAGCCACAGGTGATGTAGGAGTGCAGAGCACCCCATGGTGATGCAGAAGGAACCATGCATAGCAGTGTGACATACAGACATGTGTGCTCAGGTAACATGCACACATGTCCACAGTATGGGCAACAATGCCAAGGATGCACACAGGTGGATGTGGAGCAATGGCATGGGTCAGAGAAGGACCACTGGCACAGATCCACATTGGTAGGCCACACATGCTCACATCATGCCCACACCACCTCCATGACACCCTGGCCCACACCCATGGCCCAGATCCCACACAAATGGCATGAATGTCAGGGATGATGCTGTCAAGCTGGGTGCCGTCATCATCCTCCACGTCCTTGGTGAGCACCTCAATGTTATCAATGAGGTCAAACCCAGACAGGGAGTCATTTACAACATCTGTATCAATGTTCCCACCACCAGTGTGGGTGCATCCACAACAGAGGCCACAATACTGGCCAATGCCGTGGACACAGATACAATGCCCTGCTGTCCATGTGGCTGCACCCAGGAAGCTGCACTGATCCCAAGATGTGATCGGGCTGTGGAAGTAAAAGGCAGAAACATGGTTAGGGTTGCATGTACATGGTGACAGAACAGTATCAGACACAATGAGGTAAATGTGTGTGTTACAAGGGTGATGGTGGCAACACACATGGGCAGGAAAATGTGTATGGGACACATGGCAGACATGCCATGCTGCACAGAGGGGTGGACGGGCAGCAGGTGTGTGACCGTCAATGCACATTGTGAGGTGCACCCAACAATGCACTCACCCACAACCCCCCCCAATGCACGCCCTGGCAGACCGCACAGCAGTCATTATGTGCCACCCCAACCCGCAGTACATGCTGCCCACATTCCTGCACCATACACTATAAAGGTTGATACATACGCAACATCCAGAGGCCAGCAGTATGGCCTAGACACACATGTTCAAGCAACTGCTAACAGAAAGGACCACGGATGGTACTGGCCCATATCATGGCCAGAAACACCCATGTACAGAACCCATGCTGCCCTACACCACAGGAGTGCACAGCCATAAAGTGACTGCAGCTCAGTGGCCACCAATTGCCAAAGCAACTGTATAACATGCCATACACCAACTGTGAACATCACATGTAGGACTGTACATGACTTGTGTATTGCATACTCACAGTGCAGTGATAGACCACCACCAGTATCGAAGCCACCTCCAGCCACGCCATCCACAGCCACATGGCTGAAGGTTGTGGCCATGAGACCCTTATGTGCCGACATGGCAGGGACTGTGGACAGTCCTCCACTGGTAGCACTGCATGAGGCAAGGGCCTGGGCCAGTTGCTCCCTGTAGCGGAGATGTACCCTATTAATGTGCTTGATGCACTCTTGTGGCATCTTGTTGCACACCCACTGTGTATTAATGGCCTGTGGCACCTTCACCCATCCCCGTGCCCATTCCTGCTAGGTCCCAGTCTTCCTGCTCAGGAGGTCCTCACGTAAAACACAGGCCTCAATGAGGGCCTTCAGCTCATCTTTAGTGATGTTTGGTCATCATCACCATTTTCCTGTCTCAGACTCCGTGCTGGTGCCTGGGAGAAAAACAGACAAAGGCAGGGACAGATACCGAATCAGTGGCATGTGCTGTGTAACTTGCACATGTTCAGAACCAACACACTGTAACAGAGGGGAAAAAAAACTACATTAAAGGCTGCAGTACCTCTCTATCACCTGTGCTGAGGGTGGCACAAGGCTGCTCTTTTATGACCCACACATGCAGATGAGCTGAATACATTCCAGTAATGAGATGTAAATGTGTGGATTGGGCACAGATTGTGCAAAGAGTTAATTTGCATATCTTGGCTGAATATTGAGATTTTGCATTGGGCTCATCCTGATGTGCATCGCGCATTTAATTGTGCACCGCATACACACATTGCACATTTCCACTGACACATGCGTCATTACATTGTGCAGTTGCAGATCAGTGATGCACCTGGTGTCATGCATCATGCAGACTGGCCTGCATGGTGCACATGCGTGGCAAGTGTGTACAGCACATGGTCCTGATGTGCGCGGTATTGATGGCTGTGGTCATGGCATCGGCTGACCTTCCCAATATGGCGTTGTGACACGGTCTTGCATGCGTGGATGCAGGGTCATGATCTCTGTTTCCTGCATGGCCTATCACTACTGCACATGTGTGATAATGTGCCATAAAGGGTCCTGTCACACGTCCCAATGGCGCACATGCCATCTGCGTGGGACCGACCATGTGTAGCCTATCACACAACTGGTGCTGGTCACAGGCATGGCCAAAGGTGCAGAGTGGAGTACCACTGCAGCTGTAAGAATAGCAATGGCACATGCCACAAGCTCAGCAGCCACCAGCCCGAGCTCCAAGAGGTGGGAAGAGACTTAACTGGCAAACCTGGTTGTTCTGTTGGTCCCCACGGAAGGACAGCTCTTTGGCCAGGCGAAGCTGGATATGGCCAGGTCCCAGGTGTTGGCTGAAATAGCCAGACATCTCACACTGTGGACTGGCATACCCCAAATGGGGAACAGTGCCGTCACAGGTTCAGTGACCTGGGTCACAGGGACAGGGTACGGCTAGACCGGCTCCAGGACATGGTGAAGAGTGCCACGTCCAGGTATGTATGTCATGTGACTGTGTGCCAATTGGGGTACTGTACACTGACAGGTGTGTGAGTGTGGCAGACACTGTCCAGTGTGAACAGTGGTATGCCACCCATACTGGATGGTGACTATGCACTGGTGTGGTGCTGCACAGTGTGTTGTGTCTACCACTTTCTGGCCCCAACATACTTAGGAAGCATGTGCACAGTGCTACAGGCCCAAGGCCTTGCCACAATGGGTGATACCTGCTGACAGTGGTGGGGCATGGCCACCTACAGAGGTGCCGCATAGTCCAGTGTGAGCCAGATGTGTGTGCCACTGTGCAGGCACGTGGGTCCACTGTAGGCTGCACATGGACTCAAGCCAGATGCACTGGCCAGCACTCGTGTATTGTGTCTGTGATGCACAATGGCGGTGTTCCCCATGGTGGATGGCAACCATGGGGACTGTCCCCATGTGCTGTGTGCCACAGCACATGTGCCATGTACTGGACTCACACAGCATGGTCCTGGTGGCCTACCACAAGGTCTAGCAGTGCACCACGGTGTACACACATCAAACATGCACTGTCTCTCGATGCTGTACTGTATGAGCACTGGTGACGGCTGGTGGATTGCATAGCCCTATGTCGTGCCAGTGTGCATGTACACTGAATTGTGGGCAACAGTGGGAGTACATGCATTCTTGCAAGGGTGTTTGGTAGGTGTTCACATGCCTGCATTTCTCATGGTTGTAGTGTGGGGGGGTCGGTGTGGTATGGCATGATGCTTTTTGTGCCCTTGTCATTGTGTTTCCATTGCAGACAGTTAGAAGGTCAGGCAGGCATGGCAGGATGCCCGCAGGCATGAGGAGGACAGCAGGAGGCAGACTAGGTGGACAAGCAGTGGAGCTTAGCACCATGCAGTGCATCAGGTGAGTGTGCATGTGGTGTTTCATGTAACAGGGTGACAAGGGGATCTTTGGTGCCCATTGTGGTCTGTGGCATGTGGCACGTGCATGCACATGTGACACAGGTAATGCACACATGTGGTGGCAGTGTTGTGCTGTTTGCCGGGTATGTTTTACTGTCAATCCCTGTGGACACTGTAATGTCCAGTGTGTCTCGACATGGCCATGGGCCAACTCCACCAACCATACAGGGTGTGCCATGGAGCCATCAGTCATTTGTCCACATCCCTCCCACGCAACCTTGAATGCTGCCTGCTACGCATTGTGCCATTGCTGTGGCCCACGACAATGCCATTATGGTGCAAAACTGTTCTGGTATGACACTGTGCACTGGCCATTTCCACCACCGCAGGTCATTGTTGTTGCCTTGGCCATGCCTTGTGTGCAACTCCTGCCTGGTGCAGAATGTGGCACTTGACAGGTGGTATGAGGCTGCTCTTGTGTTCCCGCTTTGGGCACCATTTGCGGGGTTGCAACTCCACACAACACTAGCCCTGTGTCACATCCAACACTGTCTGTAGCTGTGTGTTGCCATTGTCCACTGTCCACAGTTGGCTGTTGGCCAACATCCATTCATGCTGGTCCACACCACCATGTCATAGGGTGACATGTGTGTGCCACACAGATGTGGGTGTGACACCTCCTGGCCATGCCAGGCAACACAGCCTATGCAACCATCTGTGTTCCTGATACTGTCCATTGTGCAGTGTGTGGCCAGTGTGGTCTTGACATGCCATGTCGCTGGGCTATATCCATGTGCACCCCCTCCATTGGGCACCTGGACATCACCTGGACTCTGTGACTGTCGGCCTTCCTGATAACTGTACTGCTCATTCTCTTGTGTCTCTAGGTCCCTGGATGTTGATGTGTGCTGCTGGGACAGTGCTGGGGTGTTCTGATTATGTTTCCTATGGTTCTGTGTGTGGTCCCATGGGCCATCCTCCAGTGTGTTACACAGTGGGAACCTCTGCCACAATTCCATGAGTTCCCCATGTGCACCAGTACAGCCCTGGGTGCTATACCAGTGTGCAGACATGACCACATCCATTGTTTGTGTCCCTTGCAGTGGCCACCTCTATTCACAGTGTGTGGCTGCCTGTTGCAGATCCTGTATGCCAGTTGTGGCTGGCAACAGGCCACTTGGCAGTCCTCTGTGGCAGGGTCCTGAGCATGTGTCATGTTCCCTGTAAGACCCTCTAACCCATATGGTTTGTGTATGTGTGTTGCCTAGTGTTGCACATACAGTGCCATTTTGGGTGGTCTGTGGTTGTGGCATGCCTCATTGGCACATAGTGTGCCCCAAGGGTGTCTTCCTGGCCCCTGTATGTCTGGTTGTCCTGTGTGGGGCTGTGCCCCCCCATGCCTATGTGCCAGTCACCTGTGGGCTACTGCTATGGTGTTGCGATTGGCTTCACCCATCTGACTATTCTCATGGCTGTGCACAGGCCCACATGTCTCCGTATGTTCCCCAGGACTGTGGTGGTTGTGGTTGGACCACACCTATGTGCACACTGCATGCCGTCCCTACATGCCTGCATGTGTGGCCCATGGTGGACAGTTTCATACATTTGCGATGTTGCCTCTGGTACATCTGTGATGGGGGTCACCCGCCCATGGTCATCACACACATGTGCCTCAGCGTATGGCCAGTGTGCTCTTGCAGGGACCATTGTGCCTCTGGCACATGGCTGTGTTGCACACATTCACATTACTGTATGCAATGTCTTCTTCATGTCCTGCAGTGCCATTGCTTGTTTCCACACCCACATCACATGTGGTGTGGTATATGTGGCACATGTCCATGGCATATCACCTGTCACTCTTGCATGTGGCATGGTAGCTGTCCTGTACACTACCCCTTGTGTATGCCCATCTGCACATCACCATCATTGCTGGGGGGGGTGGGGCTTTCTGTTTGAGCATGGTTGACAGTTGCCACTGAGGCTGTGTTTTGCTTTTTTGTTTCCTCCCTTGGAATGTGTTGGCACACTGGCATTGAGTGGAGGTGTACAAAGAGCCTGGGGACAGATGGCCATCCAGAGGATGACAGCAAGCAGCCAGGAGATCCTGTGGGCCATATATGACTGGCTGGGGGTTGCAGTGCAGGTCATCCACACAGTCGGATGCATGATGATGGCCATTCAGGTACATTTGGGTGAACCTCACCCTTGGTGTTCTCGCTGACTTTCCCCTATGGCACACTGAGTGGCCCCTGTCCCTGACCACCCTACACTCCCACCTAGGCCCTGTTGCATGTACATATTTCCACCCCTGCCTCCCATGTTCACCTCTTCCCTTATTTCCCTGAGTGAAGTATTTTAAATAGTTTTACCCATGTTTCTGTGCACTTGTTGCTTTTCTTCTACTGTTTTGTTCTCTGTTGTTGATTGTTCTATTTGTGGTTTAGTAAACATTTTATTCCTGTTTTACATGGCTGTGAGTGTGTGTAGTTCTTCCATGGTTATTTTTGCCTGGTGTTTGGCACATGTGTCCTGCATTCCCATGACCATTGGTGCACAGCTAGGTGCAGGCCATCACCTCTCCCACCACACCCTGTCCTAGAGTGTGGCCCACACTTTGTCAATCCCTGTCTCCCTTGCACTGGTCACACAGGGTTTCATGTGGCAGGTCCTTGTGTCCCTTTCTACTGGTTCCCTGTGGTGGCACTGTGCCCCTCTAAGGGCTTGTCATTGGCCAGGTTGCTGTGTCCTGCACTGTCAGTTGCCATGTGTTACTGTCAGTGTGAGCCTCCTGTGTGTGCTCCTGGCCCCTGCCATTCTTGTGCTGTGCTGGTGGCTCACTGTGCCACATTTCTCAAAGGTACATCTGCAGTGTTGTTACTCTGCTTCGGCATTTGGCCCTGTCCATCGGCATGGTCATTGTTGTGGTATTCTATCCATGGCCTACTTATATGTGAAAAGATCACACCTTGGGTTCTTTGCATATTATGCTGGACAAAGAAAGTAACAACACGTAGAAGTAATAAAAGAACTTTATTACAAGACTCACATCATAACAAGTGAAGCAAAGCAATCACAAGGGAACCAATTTCCCATCATAGCTCAAGTATGGTGTCTTTCTCTCCGAGGAGCTGTTGTGCATACAATTATATATGACTGATAAGAGTACAGTTACAGATATGATAATCATACAGCATTGGATAAGGCATGTAAATAAGGTGGCTCCCTTAGGCAATTATATAGGAAAGGAAGTTGCAAAGTGAGGAAGAATCTCTGAATCTCTGAACAAAGGAAATTCATAGTCAACAACCTGTTATCAGTTCTTATTTCCAGACAGTGAGTCTGGAAATACTTGCAATGTAATTACAAAAGCACACAATGTGTCACAATAGTGGAAACCTACAGAATATGAATGATTATGAGTATAGCAGAATCTATGTGGAAATTAGAAACAGTACATATGGCAGAAACATGTCATAGAGGTAAAACAGTATGAGACTGTGGTAAGGCACTAATACTTGTAGGTGTATAAGGTTATGGTTACATGTGGGCCAGTTGGTGGTATATAACCCAGGCATAACAGGCCATGTGTGTCAGCACTGGCCAGTGTGCATTGCCTTCCCCATGGTTGGTAATGTCTGTCTTGAGCGCTGTGCTGGGCACTCAATGGCCCTACTTCAGGGCATTTTGGCCACTGTGGTGTGCCACTCTGCCTCCCCTGTCCCCTGGGATGCTGTTCTATTGCACCACCACCACCCAACCCACATGCACTGGTGCATTGGGCTCTATTCACTGTTTGTGTGCATCATTCCCTGCCTCTTGTGTGTGGTTTTCCATATTCAAAAGTGCCCTCCTGCACTGCACATTTTCTGTTGCACAATCACACATGTTTGGCATATTCAGCAGTATATGTGCAATAGCATCTTATGGCCCATCTTCTGAATATTCTGTTGTTTTATGACAGCGCATTTCAGATGCCTGGCACAGTCACTTGTGTGATATGGCCTGCCACTTTTGAATATGAGGCCCAAGAAGTACAAAAAAAATCTTTAACTCTTCATAGGTAGACAGGGATATTCCTATAATCACGAACTCACACACACCTAGTTATCTTCTGATCTCTCCCCATCTACCAACATATTGATTATTTATTAAAATTTTTTTCCTGGGGTAATGGAATAGAGTACCATTTTTTTAGTGCATCTTTTTCCTAGTCTGACCTCCTATGGTCTCAAAGGCTAATTTTACTACATGTTGGGCCACTTTGTAGGCCCTGCTTCATGTTTTGGGGGTCAAAAGCAGTCAATATTTCCATATAGTCTGTCCGCCCTGGCTGGAGTATGCCTTTCATGTGTCAGAGGTGGATGGCTGCACCCAGGAGGGAGGGGAAGGAGAAGTTCCACATTGTTCATGACACTATGCAGACTGATTTTTGTGATGCATGAGATCACACTAATTGCATCAAGTCCATGGCTGTGTGATGTCCCAAAGTCTTATCAAGTTTCAAAGGATGCCTTCTGCACTGTGATGGTCATGATCTCCTCCAACTTCTGATGGGACATCTCTCATTTCAGCTAAAGAGAGTGTTCACCCTAGGTCATTGATTTTTTTTTCAAATTGAATAAACTTTATTAACATCAAAAAAGGCACACAACTGTTACAAGTACTGACATACAATGAACAGAGTGCCAAATATAACAAGAAAGTAACCAAGTGGTAACAATTATCAGAAAATCATTTTTATGTAATGACCCCCACCCTATCATCCAACTCTCCCCCCCTTCACCCGGAAGAGAATAATAAGAATATATTAGAGAGATTAGATGATCTCAAGGGCCAAACCTTTGTAGTAGATGCCAGAGATCATACCTTTGGGTGCTTATAATAAATGGATATGACTATCATGTTATAACAGATGGCTTCCAATATATGTAAACCTGGCATCCCTAGGGCTACTCAAAGGGTTAGCAGAACATACAAAGGTTCCCAGATTTTCCTATATCTGTCCAAATGATCTGCTAAACTAACAATGATCCACTCTGCTTGCAATGCAAATAGTATTTCTTTATACCATTCTATATACTGAGGAGTAACCTGATCACATCAATTCCTGAAAATTACGTTTTTGGCACAGGCTGATATCAAGGCCATATGGGGTCTTTGGTTCTCAACTCAATTATCATTAAATGCCCCCAACATACATATTTCAGGGAGCAATGCATTGTTCAGGCCTAAGATAGGGTCCAATCACCACTGTATGTCTTCTCAGAAAGGAGTTACTTTCTCACAGGTCCAAAGTATATGGAATAATGTACTGGTTCTTTATTACACCAAGAACAAATATCCAGTGGGATCCTACCCATTTTATGCAGTTTGATTGGATTATAGTAGTGATTATGATGCACTTGAAACTGCATAAAATTATATTTGTCCCACTTTATATACTTGTAATTATTTCTCCAAATATTGGACCAGTTACGTGAGCCATTGGAGTCCGGAAATGCCTGATCCCAGTAATAGAACAATTCACCTGCATTGTCATAGAGAGAACATCATGCAGTTTATGACAGTAATGAGAGATGGTATGAGATGCAGTTGCAGTTAAACCTGTGTTCTATATAGACTGCTCCACAAGCCAATCCCAAAATATTGGACTAGCATGTGAGTCAGCCGAAAGTGTTTAAAACACAAAGAGAAAGGCCACTGGCATTTCCTTTGTGCATCAAGAAAGGTATGTAATTTACCATTATATAAGAGGTGATCTACCATATTCACTTCCTCATAGGGCCAGATGGCCTTGGTTAGTAACTGACCCACAATTTTAAAATTTGGATTTCCCAGTAAAGGTTGTGCCACATCCCTTTGAGGGTGTCCCATAAGCAAAGAACCTAGCTGTGCATGAGTCTGCAGTGACATCTCTATGTGAGTGCCTTTCAAGGATCAAGGGGGTATCTTACAGGGGATAAAGAGTAGCACATGAATATCAAGCCCTAATTGCAAGCATTGATAGCACTTTATATGCAACCATTGTGGGATATAGGGCAAAGAATAGTTCTTTATTTTCAGTCTGAGTCATTGGAAAAATCTATAACACTGAATAGCCAAATAATATAAAAAAAATTGGGAACCTTCATACCACATCTCTTCTTGGATGATATCAGTTTGTACAACGCTCTTTGAGATGAGTTATGTGTTCCTTGGGATTGTCACCCCTAACACTCACCCCATTCCATCAGTATAGAAGCTGAGATGTGCAGACTATATGAGAATGGGGTGAAAATTAGGGTTGACAACCCCAAGGACCACCCCAGACCTGATTTGTGAAGACTCAGAAGAGGTAGAACTGCAATGGGCTTTCCTTTCACTGCCTGTAGGGTGGGGCTGAGGTGTTGGGGATGGGAACCCTAACACCACATTACCCTACTCTTGTCACTTAATCTGAAACATAACTGGTGCATTAATGAAGTTTTTTGCAAAGAACTTTGCTACTTTTTGAGATAGTAGAATCATATCCTTATTCACATATGTCCTTTCAGAACCTACGTTCACATATCCACTTACCTCCCTCCATGGATGTATACATCCATGTTGGTGTGGAAGTGCAGGGCCCTCCAGGTACTGTGCTTCCATTTTTCCCAAAAAGCAGTTTATTTGCTTGGTTGTATCACTTGTTAAACTTCCAGTGTTATTCTAAGACAATTTTTTTTTTATAATTTGTATGTTATTTTACATGACTTCTACATATTTTGGGGGAATTATGTGTTATTCTTGTAGTACCCATTAAGACCTTTGTTTTAATATATAGCTTGTTCATTAACTCAAAATATTGAGGGAGTTATGGCTTGCTGAAGTTGAAATGTAAAAAAAAAAACTAAGTGCAAATTCTTTTCTTGCATGAAGGGGTCCTTTTTGTATGAATAAAACAGCCTCTTGAATAAAGGAACCCTTCATATGAAAAACAAATGTTAAAAAGACTGAGTCCAATTTTTTTTTTCACATAACTTTTTCTCCCAGTGGGAGGCTAGCAGGTGAGGCTTCATCTCTCTCTGTCACTTGAGAGAGCTCCATTCAGCTCAGAAGAGCATCATGAAGCCTGGCAGCATCCCTTTTCCATTTTCTCCCCATTTCCTGTTTCTGGGGTGCACACATCAACATGCACACATGAAGGCATGCATGTGCTGAAAAGTTCCGCAGCACCCTCCAGTCTGTTGTCATCCCAGACCTGCACTACCACCAGGACTCCACCTTGTGGCAGTCATTTGGCAGGAACAACAATTCACCCTCCCCAGGAGAGGAAAGCAGTCCTAGGGATGCTTGATACTCTCCTTCCCCATCTGACTCCCAATGACCCAAGTCTGCTTCCAAACAAAGGTCACCAGCATGGGTAAGCAGTAAGGTGCACAGCACCTCAGCCCTCCACACCACTGGGCCAGGGATGGGAGATATGAGTGGATCCTTTTTTGTGTGGTTTTCCAGTTCCTACAAAAAAAGATCCCTTCAGACGAAAAAGAATCTGAAAAAAGTAAGCCCAAAATCATTTTCATATGAAGGCATCCCTTTTTGTATGAACAACAACAACAACGAAAAATAATAATAACAAATCCCATCATATGAAAAAAGAATTTGGACTTACTTTTTTTTCAAAGTCTTTTTATCATCTGAAGGGATCCTTTTTCGAGGTTTTTTCATTCATATGAAAAAGGATGCCTTCATACAAAAAATATTTTTTTCAGATTCTTTTTTTTTTGTATGAAGAGATACTTTTTGTGAGGTTGTTTAATTCATACAAAGAAGGATGTTTTCATATGAAACAGAATCTGAAAAAACTATGTCCAAATTCATTTTTCATATGAAGAGATTCTTTTTCATATGACCTAATTCCATTCTCATGCAGTCATATGAAAAAAGAAAATTGAGTCATGGGAAAGATTTAAAACTGCATAAAAACACATTTCTGGGTCATTTTTCCAAAATGTAAATTCAGAATCCAGCTAACGGGGTCCCAATTAACAAGATGCATGTGCTGGTGTCTCTGTAGAATCTTATTTTATGGGTTTACAAAAAAATGTAAATAAAAATGGAAAAAAGATGGTGGCCATGTGAAAGAATAATTATTTTTTATGGAAAAGGATTATGCCCAAAGGAAAAAGGATCTTTTTTCATATGGGCCATTTTTTTCCAAGCAGCTCTCCAAAATCTTTGCAGTGAGTATGCTCAGAACCAAAATGTCAAATTCTTGTAACTTTGGAATGGATTAATAGTTTTTCACCAAACCAGCGAAAAACATCACTGTGGTTCAAGCCCTTTCTACCCTGAAAATTTCAGAGAAAAATTCCAAACTATCTGGGTGCTAATTGATTACAAATAAAACCAGAACCCCCCCCCCCCGATTTTTTCAAATTTTTTGCTGTTTTGATCTCAGAATCCACACTTCTGACCAGGACAAAACTTAGTGCATCAAGAGATCTTGCCCCTGAGACCATGCATGCAAAACTTTGTGCAAATCCATTGAACAGTTAGATAGGAACCCCTGTACAACCCTAATTATAGTAGCGCTACTACACCACTATACTACATCTTCTTTTCAAGTTGACTGAGCACCCATGGAACTGAATAACATTTCCTAAGATTACTGGGTCTCAGATCCTCTACTACTGTAGTAGTGCCATTGACCAGACTACAAATTGTGGCATCTCAGTGGTATCTAACCAAGTACTTGTGCAAGACAACTACCTCATAGACCCAACAGATTTCAATGCATTTACAGTTGGTATAGACCCTTGTGGGAGGAGTTAAGTCACTTCTGAAGCCCCTCCCCCACCACCTACCTATATCATTTGTTGCCTACTTCCTCCCCATCTGATAAATCCCCCTACACAAATTTGTATGTTAGTCACCACTTACTTTCTCTCCATGCCCATAACTCAAAATTCCTTCTATGACCTTATATATATGTAAAAATATAAATATGGGAACTTATGTTAATGTATCATGCCCTTTCACACATATTTCATGTGTTGGTATCCTTATTGATTTGTATAACCTTATCTATCATGTACATTGTATTTTGCTCATTGCATTGCAACATATTTTATGTAACTGACCTTGATTTAACCAGGTCCATCTTGCAAATCAGCACTGCTCAACTATGTTCGCCTGGATAAAAAAAGATCTTGATTGAGGGATTGATTGATTAAGAGCAGGTATTCTTTTCTTGTAACTGCAGCACTCATTAGTGCTCACAAAAGAGCCCTTTCTTTTGGGATGTAGAGGCAATTTTTTAATAAAGCTTTTTATCCTCAATAGACAGAACAGGTGACTTTTCTACCCTGTACCCATGCACTTGAAGCCATCCTTTACCTCCTGTCGGTCAGAGAGTCTATCTGTTGCAGATCCCCCCCCCACAGTGGGGACAGAGGGGAGGGTCCTCCTCTCTACCCAGCTCATACATCAAGATCTGCCCCACACTGGAGTGGCAAAATGGGCCACAGTGCAACGGGCAGGACTTCACAAAGCCAGTCTTCCATTTGCCTCCTGTTTTATTCCTGGGTCCATGAATGTGCAATGAGCATGGTGTGCATGGAAACATAGAAACACAGAAATTTACAGCAGATAAGGGCCTTCAGACCACCTAGTTTGATCTATTTCCACAAACAATTGTGCTCTATCATGCACTGCTAGCATTTGGTTGTATCTCCCCAAATACCAGCAATCCTCTATGCCTATCTCAAGCATGTTTAAAACCTGTAATCTTTTCTGCCCCCACCACCTACACTGGTAGGCTATTCCACTTGTCCTCCACCCTCTCTGTGAAGCACTCTGTGCATGGGATTCCTTCCAACTGTGTGACTCACTTGCACTGTCACCCAGGTACCTCCAGGTGGCAGTCAACAGTGACATATGGCAACCGCCACCCACCCTGAGGGAGGAGAGCAGTTCTACAGATGCTCAATCCTCCTCACCTAGCCAGCCTCTGAGTACCCACATACATTTCCAAGCACAGGTCACTGGCAAGGCAGGAAGTGAGACAGTCAGAGCTTTAGCCCCTCCCCTCCCCAGGGCACTGGGCAAGTTCAGGGCATTTTAAACAGGAATCAGTGAACAAGGTTTGTTCTCCATCAGAAAGTGTAAGGCAAGGCCATGCAAATCTTATTTTATGGTGACCAGTCCCATAGAACATAACAAACTGATGGAGCTTTTAAATCAGAACTCATTTTCCTTCCGAAGTTGAGACCAAGCCATGCAGATAAAGGACAATAATACATAGATACATAGATACATAGACACTGTCAGCAGATAAGTTCCTACAGCCCACCCAGTCTGCCCATTTGAGCTTGTAAGTTCACTTTATGTTTTCCTAGAAGTCTGTTTTCCCTTAACCCTGACCTCCAGAATTTCTTTATGTCTGTCCTATGCATTCTTAAATCCCATGATTGTTTCAGCCCCCACAACTTCCTCTGGCAGGGTGTTCCACTTGTCCACCACCCATTCTGTGAAGAAATTCTTCCTCACATTTTCTCTGAATTGTCCTCCCTCCAACTTCATCCCATGCCCTCTAGTCCTGCAACATCTTTTTTGCTTATAAATAGTGTATTCCTGCACCCTGTTCCTCCCTGTAAGATACTTGTATGTCTCCATCATATCCCCTCTCTCCCTCCTCTCCTCCAGGGAGTACATATTCGATTCCTTCAACCTGTCCTCATAGGACTTGTGATGCAATTCATGTACCATCTTTGTTGCCCTCCTCTGAACCTTCTCTACCCTGTCTATGCCCTTACATAAGTAAGGTCTCCAGAACTGTACACTGTGCTCCAGGTGGGGCCTCACTAGTGTCTTGTATAGTGGAATTATGACCTCCCTTTTCCTGCTGGTGATGCCCCTGCCTATGAATCCCAGCATCCTATTTGCTTTACCTGCTGCCTTGTCACACTGTTTCCCTACCTTGAGGTCATCAGAGATGATAACCCCAAGATCCCTTTCCTGCTTGGTGGGTGCTATATCCTCATTCCCCAACTGATATATTGTGCTAGGGATTTTGTGCCCCATATGCATTATCTTGCACTTCTTTGCATTGAATTTCAACTGCCAAATCCCTGACTATTCTTTATGTTTCTGCAGGTTCCTTCTCATTCTGCCTACACCCTCTGGTGTATAACTAAAGAGTGGCAATTTCCTTCTCTACAACCTCTTCATATTATATAAAGAGGTAGGGAGATGCAAGATACAGGAGATCAATGATAGAGAGGATGCTAGACACCAAGGAAATGTTATTTTGGGTGCTGCTAGACATTTGGGAGATTTCCAGTTTCACCAAAGGCAGAGGTTTGGAAACTTCTGAAAAAGTTGTAAATTTTGAAGAAGTTCCACTAAAGCGGAATTCACAACTTTCTCCCAGCTCTACCAGATCCTTGAAACATTACAAGAAGACCTTGACATTTTAGTATCAGATATATAGCTTGAATACAGGGATCTCTGCACTACATCAGACTAAAAAGAATACTATACTGCAAGATTCACTTAGCAGAATGGATCATGTGACTGACAATGGTATCCAAAGCAGGATGTTCTAAGCTCCATTTTTAAAAGATGGGGAATCCAATAAAATGGAGTTGTTTAAATCATGGATAGAAGGAATTAACCACTCTTTTGTTGCACACCACCATCTCTAGGAGCAGCCTCATAGAATAATCTTAATAAGTCCAAAAAGAAAAACTGTACGGTATCTATGTTTCCTCCTTTTCCACTAATTCAGAAACCTCTTCTGAAACTGAAGAGGAAACAAGCATCCACAGTCCTAATATCTCCATATTAAGTCAGACTGTCATGAGACTCATTAATTCAGATTCTGTCCCTTAGATATCCAGTCAGCCTTATAATGATTTAGAAACAGTTGACAATTTCAAGGGCAGAGTTTTCATCCAGATCTGAGGTCACTACAACTAAACAAATTTGGTGGGATTTTCAAAAGTAAAGAAACAAATTCTCAACACCTAGTTACATCAGATAACATTTTCTAAAGTCGTGAAATGGATGGAACTCTAAGTTACATCAGATATGATTTATAAAATTCACAATGTGGGGCTATTTTCAAAAGCTGGACTTAACTGCAGAATTGCTAGCTGATACTTTGCATAAAGTTTTTGGATAAAAAAATGCTAGATACAGATGTCACTTATAGATCAAGTTATGATCATTCTGAAAATTGTGTCCAGGCACATTTATACGTGAATTTTGCAAACTGTACGTAACTATGATAAAGCTTTGAAAACTGGACATGGGGACACTTTTGTTTATATCCAAAGTGGTATAAAAGAAAATCGCATCTCGAGATAGGCTTTGAAAATCCCTCCATGGCATCTGAAGTGCTAGATCTTGCAGACCTAAACTTATCCAGCCTGGTTTTGAAAGTGCTAAACATACCAAGGAACCTTCTGAAAGAAAAGCATATACCCCAATGTGGAAAATGTTTTAATCTGATATACTGTACCAGTAACCTAAGAACCTAGACAATGCAGAAATTGCCTTGCTTTTAGAATACCTTTTGCATTTAATATTGAAATGGCTCAATCTGCAGACATATTACATTGCAGCCTGAACTTGTCAGATATCAGAAGTTTGCCATTCTCAGGCCTGGTCTGCTGTTCGATGGGAGACCTCAAATGAACACCAAGTACTGAAGGAACTGGCTTGGTAGCTTTGCAGAGGGCACTTCCCCTAGGGTGTAGGGTACCAAACTAATACCTTGGCATAGTGCTGGGGACACTCTGCTGCTGTGAGACACCACCTTTTGAATAGCACATCACACCAATGTCCTTTCTACCTGTTTTGCTGTGTTTTCAGATGTACAGGAAATCCCATGGCACTTCTCAAAAATGTGAGGGCAACCTGCCCAATCTCCTGGTTGAATTTCTGCCATTCACCAAAAGCCACCAACATCATAACTTGGTTCAGTATCAATCGGTACCTCCTATGTTCCCCACCCTTAGATGAGAATTAGACAATCAATTTATATCCTTTATTTCTTAGTAAACAAAAAAAAAATCAGTATTTATTCATAACTAAATTACCAAAGATACATCTTGTTGCCATATTATCATATAGGCCAGACACTAGTTAATGGAATGAAGCTCCTCATGCAGTGTTTAAATGGTTATTTAAGGGCTAAATTTATTGCACCCACCTGGAAGAGATCCCGTTCCCATATTAGACCTGTATCTGGTTCTCACACAGTTTATGAATCCTCATTTTAAACCAATGACTACCTCAAAGTAGTTAGTATAAATGAGTTTATTCCTTGAAAACATCTGCTCAGAGAAGTAGTGAACTGCAGTCAGTCAGCAGTGATCCTAACTACTTAGTGTTCTACAGGGAAATAGCAGTCCTTAGGAAAAATGCCCAGTATTTACCCAATGTGATATCTTAATTTCATCTGACTTAAAATACAGTATAACTTTGCTCATGACTTCCTTGACCACTTGAATGTAAAAAGGAAAAGATGTTTTCACATCCTTGATTCAAGAGCTTTGTGCCTATACAAGAACAAGGTCAAACCAGTAAGAGGTATGAATAAGCAACTATTTGTCACTTGGGGTGAGGTAGCAGAAGGACATTCAGAATCTAAAAAGAATATTTCTAAATGTATTGTGTTATGCATTCGGTTCTGTTAAACTAAAGAAGGGAAAGTTCCCAGTGAAGGAATAAAGCTCATTCCACTTGAGGAGTTGTAGCATCTTTGGCAGGCTTGATAGATATCCATTTGTTGAAAGTTAATAGGGCATTTGAGGGCTGTCATTTATTGGAGTCATCTAATGGGGTTTAGTTGAGAGGACTATAATGAGAAGCAAATGGTTTTGGATAACCAGACCTTAGGAGGCAACTCTCTTAAACAATAAGAGAGATCCAATGGAGGCACTATTAACTTTTTTTTTTTTCATTTATATATTTGTTTTGAAAGATGCCAGCCAGGAAAGGTACATGAGCTAAGGTTTATTTCCAGGTTCAACCTTGAGGAAGGGGAACAAGGTGCTACAAAATATGAACAAGTAACACAGAACAGTAAAGTGATATATAAATAACACAAACATGAATACTGGTACAAGAATTAAGTGAGTACAATGTACATGATACTATCCTGGCAGTCTGACATCGGGGTTCCTGTAGCTGTGGGTCTTGGGTGTGTGCAGGGCCTGGCTGGGATGGTTGGTGGGGGGATATCCCTCTTTTGCCTAGAAAATGCATGCTTCTGGCCTTTGCTTTTAGTTCCCTTGCTCTTTCCTACAATTTTTGTCCTTGGGACTTATGGACTTTTTGGTTCTTGAACTATGATGGAGAAGCTATAGTTTCTGGATTCTTGGAGAAACAACCAACTTTTACTGGATTCATTTACCCCCACTCTGTGAGAGAGAGTGGTGGATTAAAGGATTTGGGATGCTGGACCTCTTCTCATTCTTGGTTTTGATCAGATTTTTATTTTCTTTTTTTGGGCAGTGAGAGTGCCTGATATTTTTGACATTTCTGTTTTTGCTTTTTGGAAGATATTTTTTATTTTATTATTTGGTGGCAGTGAGAGTGCCATAAATAGTATATTTTTAAGCCCTGATAGTGAGAGAATCAGTGGCCTGAAGATTACTCATAGTCCTGCTGGTAGTGAGAGGACCATCAGGATTTGGACTTGGACTATTTGTTTTTTTATTAGACATTTTATGATTTCAGTATTATTTTGTTTTTAATTTTTTGTTATTAGGTTTATGTTTCTTTATAAATTCTGTTTTAGGGTAGTTATTTAGAAGCAAATTTGGACCTTGATGTAGTGTTTAGCTCTAGTTGTAGTTATTTGTTTTCAAAAATGTGCCTGTTTGTGCCCCCGGTCATACGTAATTCATCCTCCTCTCTCTGTGCCCTCCACCCATTCTCCCCCTCCCCCCTCCCTTTTTCCATCTACTAGCACTGCCGGGTGCTGGGTATTGTATGTAGGGGGCATGGGGATTGGTGAAGCAGGGGGTGTGGACATTGGAGGTTGAAGGAGTGGCCCCCTCACATAGGGTTGGTTAGGACCAGAAGATGCCCTGGGGTAAAATGGAACTTGGAACATGGTAATACATGTCTAGACTCCATACCCAAGGGCACCATCTCTTTAGATGGGCAAGTAGCTGGGATGGCTCACGGACCCCACCCAACTTGGGTGGTGTTTTACAATGCAGATCTATTAAGAACAAAACTGCTATTATCACAGATCTTGTTGAAACAGCTGATCTGGCTTGCATCACCAAGACCTGGCTGGATGATAATGCTGGCCCTATTCTGGAGGCAGCAATTCTGGTCAGGTACTCGGTGATACACTGCCCGAGATTGAACTGCTGGGGGTAGTGGTCTGTTTCAAGACTGAGTTGGGCCTCACTGATGTACCAGTAGAGGAGGATGAATCTTTTGAGTGAACTGTGGTAGCTGCTGTGGGCTGTAAGATAGCCCTCGTCTACGTCCACCCGAGGACAAAAGGTGATTCCTGCAGGAAGTGGCAGATCTTCCCACCGACATGGCATTGGAGTCACCTAGACTGATGGTTCTGGGTGACTTCAATGCCTGGGTCGATGATGAACTCTCATCTTTTGGTCAGCACTTCCTCCAGTTGATGACATCACTGGGCTTTACACAGATTGTTTCTTCAGCTACTCATAATCATGGTCACTCTCTGGATTTGGTTTTCCTCCTGGGGATTGAGGCCTCTGACTTGGGGGTGGAACCTGTCAGTTGATCTGACCATTATGCCATGAGGTTCAACTTTTGTGCCCCTCTTCATAGGTCTGCCCCTGTAGAGATGGTCAGTTACCACCCTTTACGGGACATGTGCCCTGAAGATCTGGAAGCAGTGATTGACCTCTAGGTGTTTCCTGATGCCTGCTCGAGTCTGGAGTTATTGGTTCTGGCCAATAATAAGGCTATTTCCTTGGCTTTAGACTCGATAGCTCCTGTCCATGTCTGTTCCTTCCCTCTCCACCCTCAGGCCCCTTGGTTTGATGGGTCTTTGAGGGAGTTGTGGTGGGTTGGACGAATGTTAGAATGTCACTGGCAGAAATCTGCCCTGGATGTTGACCACCTTAGTTTGGTGGAGCATTGTCAATTCTACCAATCAGCAATCTCCTGTAAGAAGGCAGAGTTCCTGTCCAGGGAGATCGCTGTCACTCACAATTGACCAGCTCATCCCTGCTGAACTGTGGACAGGTTGTGCAATCCAGCCTGTCTGCAGCTCCATCGAGTTTTTCACAAAAAGAGTGTAATGAGCTTACTCAATTCTTTGCTAATAACGTGGCCTACATCAGGTCAGAGATCTGCTTTATTCACTCTATGGGGGATGTGGTTGGTCATCACTTGGTCACTATACCTCGTACTTCCTGGAGTACCTTTGACCTGCCAGTGTTCGAGGGAATTGTGTGGATTGTCCAGGGGATGTGCCCTACATGCTGTAGTTTAGATCCAGGCCCAACTTCCCTGATTTTTGGGTTGTTATGAGATCATTGGCCAATTTCTGGCTCAAATTGTCCAGTGACCCTTGGAATCAGTTGAGTTTCCAAGCTCCCTGAAGGAGGCAGTGGTAATACCCCTTCTGAAGAAAGCTTCATTGGACCCAGACATTTTTGTTAACTACAGACAAATCTCAAACCTGGAAAGGTTATTGAGAAAGTAGTGGCAATCCAGCTGGAGAACCACTTGACCATCCATAATGTCTATGAACCTCTCCAGTTGGGTTTTCTTAAGAGGCATAGTACAGAGACGGCTTTGGTTCGGGTGCTCAATGATTTCCTGATGGTGAGAGATCAGAGAAATGTTCCATTCTGGTACTCCTTGATCTTTCTTCAGCCTTTGACACTGTAGACCATGGGATCCTGCTCAAATGCCTGATGTCCATCTGTGGCCTGTCAAGTACAGTACTCAGATGGTTTACATCTTTCCTTGCCAGTAGAACACAGAGAGTAGTATCAGGGATTTTTTCTTCTGACCCTGTCTCTCTGTCTTGTGGGGTTCCTCAGGGCTCAGTGCTGTCCCCCATGTTGTTTGCAGTGTATATGCTGCCCCTCAGAGTCATTGTTAGACAGTATGGGCTGAGGTTTCACTGTTATGCTGATGATACCAAGCTCTACTTGTCTTTTGTCCCTGACCAGGTTAGTGCTCTCTCAGTATTTAATAACTGCCTCATCGAAATCCAAGACTGGATGAATTTGAGTTGGTTAAAGTTGAACACAGAAAGATGGAGGTTATGGTTGTGGACCCGGGTCACAGGACAGAGGAGTTGAGGACCGATCAGCCCTCAGGATTATTCCTGGGAGGCATTCTGATCTTTACCTCAGAATGGGTGCACAACCTTGGAGTGGTGCTTGACGATGGGCTGACCCTCCATTATCAGGTGTCAGCAGTCATTAAGTCAGTCTTCTATCATCTTAGGAACATCGCCAGGGTCAAACACCTTGTTCCATCTAGTAATTTACCTGTGTTGATCCACACCTTTTTGACCTCTTGCCTTGACTACTGCAACTCCCTTTACTTAGGGCTTCCTGGGATTGATATCTGCTGCTTGTAGCTAGTGCAGAACACTGCTGCTTGATTATTGACAGGGATGGCTAGAAGATTGCATATTACCCCTGTGTTGCATGATCTGCACTGGCTGCCAATTCAGTGGTGGATCATCTTTAAAGTAGGTTTACTGACCTACAAAGCCCTACATGGACTTGGTCCCGACTACTTGAAAGAGTTTCTGATTCCCTACAACCCTGTGCGACAACTCCGTTCGGCTGACAAAGGCTTGCTGGAGATTCCAAGGGTTACCTTGAAATCTTCTGGGGCCTGTGCTTTTATGTTTGTGGCCCCAACCCTCTGGAACTCTCTGCCCCATCAGCTCAGGGAATGTGTGACTATGGGGAGTTTTAAGCAGGCATTCAAGACTTTTTTGTGGAGTCAAGTGTTCCATGAATTGTAATGATTTTTAAATGGTCCATATTTTATCTGTTATATTTTAGGGAATTTGTTTTTATAAACTTGTGATGCACCTTAGAATTTGAAAGGCACCGAATAAATAAAGTATTACTATTATTATTATTATTATTATTATTGTTATTACATAAGTGCAGACCTAGGACAATACAAATTATATACAGAGGATTGATCAGACCAAAACAGTGAATTGTATATAATATGCAAGGCAGAATGCTAAGCCAGTTGATCTTCAATTAAGAGGGAAGTGGTAGAGAGGAGTGTGAGGGTAAGATTTGTAGATGCAGTGTGGAGACTAAGGCAAGAGTAGCTGGAGAAAATAAAGTTTAGCATCAAAGACTTGAGAGACACTGTAGCAAAAAGGCAAATAGAGATGGAATGTTTGTTTCAAATTGCTGGGAACCAAAATAAGAAGGCAGACTGGCTGGAGGAAGTCTGGCAGGCAGGTACAGACAGTCAGCAAGAGGCAGAGAATTAGAGGGAGTAGCTGAAAGGAGGTAGAGGAGATAGGAGACAGCTGAGATTGGAAGGAAATGAGGAGAACCAGATTCTGGTCAGAAAGGAAGCACAATGACATGGACGATGGGAGTTCAAAGATATAAGGGAGTGTAATTGCTAGAGGTGACAGTGATAAGTGAGTGGAGGGGATCTAGAATTAAAGTGCAGAAAGAGTGAAAGAGAGGATTCATTAGGCATTTCCCAGTTTGAACTGTCTCTTTTTTTGTTTCTGGAAGAGAGAATTCAGCCTGGCCAAGTTGGTTATGAGCGCAGCCCTGTAGACCACATCCAAATGGTTATAGAACAGCAAGCTCATTTTAAGATTGATCTCACAGAAGACTGAGGGTGAAAGCAATCCTTGTTGGGGTAAGGGCTCTATTTTTGTGATGTAACCCATTGTGAGTGGCGTTGATATGTTGAGACAAACTGTGGTTTTGATCAAACCGTATACCAAGGTCTTCAAAGAAGGGTACATCCTGCAGTAGGGAGCCATCAAAGCTAGTGAAACAGCATCAGAAGGGAAGCCTAGCTAGCTTTTGCCTAGTAACAAAGGACATGGTTACAGTCTTTTTTGAATTAAATAGAAACTGGTTTGCAGAGAACCAGTACTTGTCATTATCAAAGTCCTGCTGAAGTAATGGTTCTGGCTCCAAGTCACAGTAGCCAGTGGCATAGATGGCTAGGATATTGGCATACATGGGTGTGTTTGCATTGATACAGATGGAAGAGAGGTAATTAAGGAAGATGGAAAAAAGAATGGGATCAAGCATGGAGCCTTGAGGAACTCCATTCTGGACAGGGATGGGAGAGAAATGATGCCTTCTACCAGACCTGACTGGTAGCAATCAGAAACACGAGCAGAAAAATTTCAGTCCGGAGCAGAGAGGCCCAAAAGGCTCAGCTTGTCAAACAGGACAGTTTGGTCAAAATAATCAAAGGTCTTGGTGCAGTCTATAAAGATGGCTGAGGTGTTATAGTCTCTGATACATTCCTATGAGGAAGGAGTCAGTGACTCTGAGCAGGGAGGAAACAGTGGAGGGGTATTTTCAGAAGCTAGACTGGAACTGAGAGAGGTAGCCAGAGCAATCCATGAAGGAAGAGAGCTGGAAGAAGACAAAGCATTTTCTGCAGCTTAGCCAGGGTGGGAAGAACAGAGGTGGAGTGGGAGGTCCAGGGATGGCTGGGTCACAAGCTTTGTGAAATGAATGCAAAAAAAGGTGCACATACCACCATGGACTCGTACTAACATATAATTACTTTATTGTAGTATGGACACCCAACACCGCTACATAGGCCCTGATGAAGCTGTTATTGACACTCTGTAAGGGTATTTAGCATCCATGTGGCTACAATGAAGTAATTTTATTTCATTCCTGGTCCATGGTGGTATGAGCACTTTTTTGCAATTTCTTCAATTCTACTATAAAAGTAGCACTTTTTGTGCAGTCAACATGTGCTTGGACTCTTTTAACTTTCTTCTCCACATTTGTGAAAATGGAGGTCCTTGGACTCCTTCCAGAGCTTAAGAACTGTGCAAAGAGTAAAGGATAGGTTGTGGAAAGCAGAGATATGAAAAGCAATAGCAGGATAATAATAATAATAAATCAAGATAGTTAGCATGATTTATGATATGTTTTGGGTCCATTTTTTTATGTTTGAAAAACAAATCATACTCCTGTCCCTGCCAGTGAAGTGGGAAAAAAAACTGATGTTCTTTCATGACTGAACAACTGCACACTGGATTAGAAATCTTGCAGTTCCAAGCCCTGATTAGATAGAATCACTTATATGTACAGTAAGTGATTCATAATAAGAAGAAGCCAGAAGAGGAAGGAAGGAAACAGATTCAATTCAGTGCTTTAGAGTAACTGGTAATTGCTATTTTCCTTTTAAACTTAGATTGTGGGCTTTTAGTGACACTATACTTTCTTTGTTGTCTTTACTTATAATTGTTTTTGGGCTGTTGAAAATTTAAAACATAGTGTTGGTGTAATTCTGTGCTGTCTTTAATTGCTGCAAATTTTGGCCCCCCCTCTCCTTCCCCAACTCTTAAATATATGCCCTGTTAAATCTGATTGACAGGAGCTAAACACAGGGTATAGTAAGGGGTGTGAAGTAGGAGGGGCATAAGGGGGAAGAAGCCCACCCTCAGCACGACAAGTGTTTTGACTCATTTATTTATTTATTGGTTTCTTTTTTCTTTAAAAAAAAATTATCTGAGGATCAGTGGCAGGATTTTTAGTACAGTAAATTAATAAAAAGGGAACTAGGAGAGCTTCAGTAGCAGACAAGTAGTGGAATTGCAGTATAATGTGGGGAGTGGTGCAATGCAGTGGCTGTGGGGCAGCCATATTCAGGCAGACCTTCTGGACACTGAGGTGCTGCCCTATCTGCATGCATCTCTCTGGACTGTGGGATGAGGTAGCCAGACTCAGAGTGGAAGTAAACTGGATCAGGAGTACCATCACCCCTATCCAGGGACCACCCAGTCCAATGCAACTGCCTCAAAGGATGCTGAGAACGAGGAGCACTTGGATGACAGTGGGCTCAAGGAGGGTTAGAGCAGTCAGGCAGAGGCACATCCCAGATCCTATTCCACTCAAGAACTCATATGCCACACTGGCAAATGAGGACAACCAAATAGAGGTACCCAGAGAAGTGGAAGGAAAGGATGTGGAGGTTAGCCAAGGAGGCGACCTCAGTGGGGAAAGCAGTGGACCTCAGAGGAGGAGGAAGTGAATCCGGTTGGGGGACTCCATCGTAAGAGGGATCCAGCTAGGAACACAGGAGGGAGAGGACAGGGAGGTGAGGTGCCTACCAGGTGCCACGGCATGGAGGGATGGAAGGAAGATCCTGGGGATCACTGGGAAGGCAAGACGGGAGGGTGAGCGGGATGTCATTATCCACCTAGGTACTAATGACCTGGCAAATGGGGAGCAAAAGGAAGTTCAGGAAGAGTTTAGGAAACTGGGGAGGGGTCTCAAGCAAGTAGCTACTTCTGTCACTTTCTCAGAAGTACTACCTGTGAGAGGCAAGGGAGAGCATAGGAGTGCATGCATCAGGAACTTTAACTCATGGTTGAAGAACTGGTGCTGTGAGGAAGGGTTTGGATTCATTGGTGACTGGGGACCCACCTGGAGGGATGGAGGTTTGTTCTAGCCTGACGGCCTGCATCCATCCTGGAGGGGAGTCCAAACACTCAATGATAAGTTTAAATGCTACATTGACAAGCATTTAAACTAGCAAAGGGGGGTGGCAGACCAGTAAGGATGGTACCTACTTGCTCACCCCCCACAGCTAGCAGTGGAACCAGTGAACCAGAGGAGTCACTATCTCTGCAAAGCAGTGTGCAAAAGATGGAGATTAGTGCCCAAGAGGTGGATAAGCAGAAAAGGGGCAAAATTCAGCAGAAGGGCAGACAGCAAGGAGAACTAGGGATAAATGACAACCAAGGAAGGGGCTGGAGTAGAACAGTGAAACAGTCTAGGGAGGTCAAATCATGGAAAGCCATGTGTGCAAATGCCAGGAGCCTTAGCAACAAGATGGAAGATCTGGAGGCTGTCATGGTACAGTCAGACCTGGACATTGTGGCCATCACTGAAACCTGGTGTAATGATAACCACGACTGGGAGATGGCCATACCTGGCTACAACATATTCAGAAGAGACGGAGCAGGCAGAAAGGGAGGAGGAGTGGCACTGTATGTGAAAAATGACATAAGAGCCACAGAGATCCAGGAGGAACAAAATGGGGGAGAGATACTGTGGGTTAAGCTGGAAAGGAAAATGGGGAGCATCCGCACAGGTGTGGTCTATAGACCACCAGCCCAGGAGGAAGAAACAGATAGGGAGCTGATGCTAGCCATCCAAAGGATGGCAGACAAGGGTGAGGTAGTACTGGTTGGAGACTTCAATATTCCAGACATGGACTAGAGCATCCCATCAGCAGCATCAACTAGGAGCAGATTTATCCCGGACTCCCTTCAGGGTGCCTTCCTCAAGCAACTGGTCATGGAACCAACTCGGCAGAGGGCAATACTGGACCTTGTGTTCACAAACAGGGACAGCGTGATGGGGGTAACAGTGGGGGAGCACCTGGGAAACAGTGACTACCAGTCATTGTGGTTTGAAATCACAGAAAGAGCAGAACCAAACCACACAAAAACACGTATCCTGGATTTTAGGGGGGCAGACTTTGGGAAAATGGGGAGATACTTGAAAGAGACATTAAGGGAAATGGGACAGGAATCAGGCGTTGAGGAACAGTGGGCAGTATTTAAAAAGGGATTACAAGAACAACAGAATTATGCATTAAGCAGGTTAGCAAGAGGAAAAGGAAGAGGAGACCATTATGGTTTTCCAAAGAGGTAGCAAAGAAAGTGAAAGCCAAAAAGATTGCATTCAGGCAATACAAAAAGACACAGGCAGAAGGGGATAAGGAGAAGTACCAGGAGAAGCAAAGGGAGGCAGGGAGGTCAGAAAGGGAAGCCAAAGCTCAGACAGAAGAACACATTGCAAAATCAGTGGGTAGAGGGGACAAAACCTTTACAGGTACATAAGTGAAAAAAGAAAGACAAAGGGAGGGATAGTGAGACTGAAGGGGAAGATGGGGCCAGATGGAGGATGACAACAGTAAAGCTGACATATTGAACAGGTATTTCTGCTCAGTCTTTACTGAGGAAGAGGAGGGTAATGGGTCTGAAGGAGTACAAGGGTGAGAATGGTGCAGAAATGGGCACAAGTCCCTTTACACGAGAAAGGGTCCTGAAGGAACTGGAAGTAATAAGAGTTGATAAAGCAATGGGGCCAGATGGGGTGCACCCCAGGGTCCTTAAAGAACTATGAGAGGTGGTGGCTGAACCTCTGGCTATCCTGTTTAGCCGATCACTGGAAAGAGGGGAGGTACCCAAAGACTGGAGGACAGCAGATGTAGTCCCCTTATACAAAAGTGGGAACAAAGAGGAAGCAGGGAACTACAGACCAGTCAGCCTCACCTCGGTAGTGGGGAAGATCATGGAAGCACTACTGAAGGAGAGATTGGTGGAACATCTAGTTGTCAATGGACTACAGGACCCAAGGCAGCATGGTTTCACCAGGGGGAGGTCATGTCAGACCAACCTTGTTGAATTTTTTGACTGGGTGACTAGGGAGGTGGATCAGGGAGGGCAGTGGACATGGCCTATCTGGACTTCAGCAAGGCCTTTGACACTGTGCCACATTAGCACAAACTGGGGAATATGGGTGTGGGCAGGACAGTAGTGTGGTGGGTAGGTAACTGGCTGGGTGGCAGGACACAGAGGGTGGTGGTAAATGGCTGTCACTCCACAGAGGGAAGAGTGACCAGTGGGGTACCACAGGGATCAGTGCTGGGACCAGTCCTATTCAACATCTTCATCAGTGACATTGCGCAGGACCTAGAAGGCAGAATTTCACTGTTCACTGATGACACAAAGCTCTGTAACAGAGTAGACACACCAGAGGGTGTAGACAGAATGAGAAGGGACCTGCAGAAACTTGAAGAATGGTCAGGGGTTTGGCAGTTGAAATTCAATGCAAAGAAGTGCAAGATAATGCATATGGGGCACAAAAACCCTGGCACAATATATCAGTTGGGGGTGAGGATATATCATGCACCAAGCAGGAAAGGATCTTGGGGTTATCATCTCTGATGACCTCAAGGTAGGGAAACAGTGTGACAAGGCAGCAGTAAAGCAAATAGGATGCTGGGATGTATAGACAGGGCATCACCAGCAGGAAAAGGGAGGTCATAATTCCGCTATACAAGACACTAGTGAGGCCCCACCTAGAGTACAGTGTACAGTTCTGGAGACCATACCTACGTAAGGACATAGACAGGGTAGAGAAGGTTCAGAGGAGGGCAACAAAGATGGTGCATGGATTGCATCACAAGTCCTATGAAGACAGGTTGAAGGAACTGAACATGTACTCCCTGGAGGAGAGGAGGAGAGAGGATATGATAGAGACATACAAGTATCTTACAGGAGGAACAGGGTGCAGGAAAACACTATTTTTAAGCGAAAATATGTTCCAGGACTAGAGGGCATGGGATGAAGTTGGAGGAGGACGATTCAGAGGAAACATGAGAAAGAATTTCTTCACAGAACGGGTGGTGGACAAGTGGAACACCCTGCCAGAGGAAGTGGTGGGGGCTGAAACAATCATGGGATTTAAGAATGCATGGGATAGACATAAAGGAATTCTGGAGGTCAGTGGTAAGGGGCAACAGACTTCTAGGAAAACAAACTGAACTTACAAGCTCAAATGGGCAGACTGGGTCGGCCATAGGCCCTTATCTGCCGACACTGTCTATGTATCTATGTATAATAGATGTACGTAAAGCTGCTACCTGGGTTTTACTACATTAAATGCCATTACAGCCTATACATGTAGGCAAGAAAGAATTCTAGGTTTGAGATTTTTGCAATTCAAAATCTACTTTCATAATAGTATTCCAGATCCCTCCTCCCAAGTGCTGCTAGGAGTCTGCAATTAGTGTGACATGATACTCACATTTCTGTTGCTAGCAGAAAGGTTTACTCACTGTAGTAACTTTGTTTCTTCTAACAGGTGTGCTCTTTTGGCAGGCAGCTACTATATTAAAACATTAATAGAACTAAGAGCATTCTTATAGTAATTAACTAATATGATCAGGTAATTACCATAGGAGAGCACCAATTCTGTTCATTAGACAGAAGCCAGCTGAGGGGGAGGAATGGCTGAGCTGATCACACACTGATGGACCTCAGTACCAATTTTTAGGGTGAGTAGGGTTAGACAGAGGCTGATAGGTACCAGAGGGTGATGGGAGGGAGAGAATCAAGAATTTTATTATGTCAGTAGGGGAGAAGGGTCGGTTGTGAAGATGAAGTAACAAGCTGAAAGGTCAGAGAGCCACTTGGAGACAGTGACCACAATTTGGTCCAATTTACCATCAGAGGGAACTGGAGATCAATAAGAGGAGACACCATGATTAAATGTTACAATAAAGCAAATTATGAGAGGATGAAGTCAAACCTAAACAACTGGGACTGGAGAAAAGACGTGCAGGGGCAAATGCTTGATCAAAAATTACACAAAGTTAAACAAAAACTAGACTATTGTAGCCAGGCAAGTATTCCTGAAATTATAAAATATAATGAATTGGGAAGACTCCCAAACTGGTTTACCAGAATCATAAAACAAACCATAAGGAGTAAGAAGAAAGCCTATAAATATATAGAAGACCCCTACCCCAGAACGCTGGACTGTGTACAAGAACAAAGCTTGGAAATATAAAATGTTAATTAGAACAGCAAAGAGTAATGCTGAAATAAAAATGACATCCTAACTCAAGAAAATAAAATACAATTATTTAACTACATAGGTAGTTTAAGAGGCAGTCAGAAAATAATAGGGCACCTGCAAGTAGGTGCTGAACTAATCGAGGATGAACTTGAAATGACAAAAAACTTTCAATAACTACTTCCTAAGTGTTTTTCAACAAAAAAAATATATCAAAGAGAGTAATACACACATAGTGAGCAACAAAGATGCATATATAACAGTAATAACAGAGAAAGATGTGAAGGAAAAACTAAAGAAAATCAAGGTTAATATGTTTGCATTCCCTGATAATATGCATCCTAGAGTACTGAGAATTGGAAAAAGAATTAGCCAGTCTGATTACGTCACTATTTAATACCTCCTTGGAAGAAGGAAAAGTTATTCATGAATGCAGGGAAGCAAAAGTAACCCCCATTTACAAGTAAGGAACAAGACAGGATGTAGGGAATTATCATCCAATCAGTCTTACATAAGTGTGGGAAATCATATGGAGGAATATATTAAAGAAACAGTGGAATAACATATGTCCATAGAAGGATTGGTAGATGCTATCCAACATGGGTCCTCAGATAGGAAGATCATGTCTCACAAATCTACTACAATTTTTTGAACCTATTAGAAGTGCCCTTGACAGAGGCTTTCCTGTGGACATAAAATATCTGGACTGTACCAAGGACATGATACTAGGTGCCAGAGAGCTTGTATTCAGGGGTATCATTCTGAGTGGGGTAACATGACACGTGGTGTACCTCAGGGGTAAGTGTTGGGCCCCACATTAATTAATGTGTTTATATCTTCCACGAAGATGTCATCCAGGTCATAGATATGTAAATTTGCCAATGACTTAAAATTGGGGACAATAGTTAACAATATAAAAGTTGCTACACAGTTCCAAAATGATTTGTACATACTGGAAACCCGAACCAAAAAGCATAGGCTTAGGTTTAATGATGACAAATGCAAAATTACGTATTTTGGGCTTAATAATATTCTGTCTGAGTATATTTTAAGTGGCAAGGTACTGGAGGCTACAGATAGGGAAAAAGACTTTGGAGTTATTATAACCAATAATCTGTCCATCGATAATCATGCAAGAGAAGTTGTAAAAAGAAACAACAACATACTGGGATGCATATTTAGATACATTGAGAGCAGGGATCCCAAGGTGATATTACCACTCAATTCCTCACTGGTTATGCCCCATCTTGAGTGTTGTATGCCCTTCAGTGCACCACTCAACATGGGAAATGTTAGACTGATGGAGAGAGTCCAGAGGAGAGTTGCCAAGGAAATTAAAACCTAAAGAATATGCCATATGAGGAAAGGTTAGCGGAATTAGACCTTTACTCATTAGAATATAGATTATTTAGAGGGGATCTAAGCCTTGTATACAGTGCATTCAACAGTGAAGAATTATGGGAATACACATGGTTTAGTTGAAATATGATTAAGAGAACTACCAGAATGCATTGGCTCCAGCTTAAGGGTGTGACATATAGAACCAATAAGAGAGGGGAATGGTTAAACCAGAAAGTGGTGTACTGCTGGAATGCCCTTCCAGAGTCAATAGTGCTTAGTACCACTATGGACGTTTTTAAAAGATCCTTGGATAATTTTATGGGTCTTACACAGTCTATACAATACCACTGATATGTGATGAGTCACTATAGGCTAGCACCAAATGACTCTGTCATCTTCTATGAAATCTATATTAAAGACAGGGATCTGGGATTTGAGTTTTTACATAGAGTTTCACTGAACCTTGCCAGGACTGAGTGGAGTTGCTGCCGGTATGGCTGCTTGAAGTGTAGGGGTAAGAGGGATTTGATTTTTGATGGCCAGGGTTGGGGAAGGAGAGTAGACAGCATTACTGTTTTATAATATTTACACAGTCCTTTTTTGTTGAAGAACTATGTATAACAGCACTTCATCAGTGAAGTATTATGTTTAGTCCTCATTTGGCGAAGTGCCTATTTTGAAAGGTAAAGAACTATGCGAAGTGACCCATTGCCAGAGATATACTACTACTGGTAGTGTTCACCTGGTGAAATGCTGACTTTGCCAGATGAACCACACAAAGTGATACTTTTTACTACACAAATTATAGGAAACTGCAAAAGATTTTTCACAAAGTGAAATTTCCTGATATGGCCCATCTCTACTTTCTGGAATAAAAGTTATATCTTTTCAAAGACATTATACTCAGAAAATGTTTACTGTAACCTTGGATATGATAGGGTATGCATTTAATTCTGCTTTAAATGCAAGCTTTGAGTCATGTGGACGTTGGAAGTAATGGGTGTTGTTCTTTACAGAAGGCTCCCATACTATTGCTAGTTATAAAGGCTGCACAGTTTGGACATTTTTAGGTTTGTTGTGACATATGACAACAGATACCCTCCTCTCCCATTAAACTAAAGGATGTATTTGCCTGTCATTCTATATCATAACCACAGTGTAAAATCATATTTTTTTTCTTTGTCTAAACATATGCATTTCCATTCTATCCCGGCCCCAGCACATATTCAATTTTGTTTTCCTGTGTAAAAAATATTTTGCTGCCACAGTTATTGTTAATGTTTCTCCCTCCCATCTGGCAGATACACCCTCTTTTCCCATTGTACCTTTTCTCTTTGAAAATGTTGAACCATGATTCCGAATAAAGAGTAACTACTGAATATAACATGTTATACTCTGAGTTGATGGCTCAGTAAAGTTATGGATATGCATGCATGACAATTTCCATAGGAACATGTCTGGCATGCAAGGGTGGCTCCAGAATTTTTTCAAGGTGATAGCAATTTTGTCAAGGTAGTAGCATTTTCCCCAAAAAATGTAACATGTTCCCCTATAAAACTTTGACTGGGCTAAAACAGTTACTCTTTTCAGGCCAAATGAGGTAGCAGGTGCTACTATACTTAGCTATATAGCTGGATTTGCTAGGGTGGGCATGTCTCTCTAACTTCTCTGAGCCCCTAACCCACAGTGAAAAATCTCACAGGCCACACTTACTCTACATTGGGGGTTCAACATTGTTAAAGAAGGGCATGGCCTGGCCAGCAAGGTTGGCAGACATGTAAGAGCTGGGCTACCTGTCAGCAAGTGCAACCCACAAAGAATCTGAAGCATCCTGACAATCTAAGAAAATTTAACTACAGAAAAGTCTGCCTTACAGCACAAAAACAGTGGATATATAAAAGCAGTCCCAGTTAACTTTCACTGGATCTGGAGGAGCCACAAACCCTGCTCAGCTTGCAGAGATCAGAGCCCATTCTAACCAGGTGGTAGGAAGAGGGCCACCAGAAAGGGTGCCTGTCATGGCTACAGGAGAAAAAGAAAATTCCTTGACAGTGACCATAAACAGACTCAGGACAGAAACTATGGCAATTTTCAGCAACACAGTGGCCCAACTCACTCACCTACAAGGAGTCTTAGAGGGCCTCACCGAGACTGCTGCTGACCATTGCACCAGGCTCATGGAGATGGAAAAGAGGGTTGGAGCTTTCAAGGATAAAATAGTTGACCTACAGTGGGACAAGAAAAAAGTTATTGGAATGGTCCAAGCCCTGACTGCCAAACTTTATGGTCAGGAAAACTGAGCCCAACATAATAACCTCAAAATTATTGGGCTACTTGAGGGTCTGGGTGATGAGGACTCTAACATGTTTACTCAAAAGTGACTCATCCAAAAACTGGACTTGGACTGTACCACCCATGCTTACTAAATAGAGAGAGTGCATAGGACCCATAGTAGGAAGCCCAAACCTGGGGCAAAGCCACAGTACTACCTCACCCATGTCCACTGGCAGCAAGACAGGGAGGCTGTCCAAAGAGCAGTGAGCACAAAAGGCCTTCTACTCATTGATCATGCTCAGTTCTAAGTATATATCAACTACAGTAAGCTCCTGCAGAAGGAAAGACAAACATTCTCAACTCTTAAAAGCTAGCTTCTACCACCATGGGTGACAGTTTTCTCTTTAATATCCATCTAGGCTACACATACAAAAAAAAAGGGCAACCTCATCCTACCTTTACCTCTTTCCAAGAGACTGAAGATTATTTGAACTGAGAGGACGTAGTGGCAGCAGAGTGCATCAGTCAGTGCACTATAGCACCCGCTAAATAATGTCTTGGGTACAGTATTTTTAGCTTACAATGGCTATGTCTCCCCCAGGTTTTTTCTGTCCTTGTAATTCTGTGTTCCAGCAGCCACCTACTACCACTGTAGCTTGATCCTGAGGTCTTCCAGGCTGAGTCATTCAAAGTAAGCCAGCTGCACATGGAGAGAGCTACAGAGAACCCCTGCAAGAGTGACCTCAAGGCAAATCCATTTTTAAGGCAACAGTCAGCTGTGGAGATGCAGTGGACAGGAAGGGAATGAGGAAAAGACAAATTGTGCACTGAGAAGACTCACAGCTCATTAACCCCACATCAAATGGCCAGACATTGACCCTGGAATTAACCTGATTATATAGACATTGCCCCCCTGACCCACTGACTCCAACCAGCCCATCTTTATTCCTGTATTTATTATTTTTTTATTTAATTTAATTGTAATAACTGGAACACGTTTCTTTCAAATAGGAGAAGCGGGTTATAATTCGCCATTATAACCCGTGGGTTATAACAGTGAACATGCACCCACTTCTCTGACTGAGCAGCCTGAAGCTTGGCTTTCGCAAAGAATCTGGGCTCGGATCTGACAGACAATCTGGTGAAACACCACCATGAAAAAAAACAAAACAGTCTCTAACCTTTCGAACCAGTGCCATCTTAGGATATTTCACAAGCCCGGCTTCACTTCTGCTCCAGTCTCACTCCATCATCCTTGCTGCACTACTCTGTCAGTCCTCGGTTTTCCTGGACTCAAACACTGAAACCATTATCCCCCCACTCAAAAAAAAGAAACAATAAACCACTTAAAAGTCTGTTTGGGGCATATTCTTCAAAATGTTCGTTAAACGCCGGTTTCTAGTTGCCATGAAGATATGTAAATGAGCTGTTGCAACTCTGAATGGGTAACTAAGAATCTCATTTTCATATCGCCATGACAACTACCACTCAGAGCTAAACATAGTCTTGAAAATAGGAACTAAATCACCCACCATCAAAGTTTAAATACTAATTTAAATTCTCATTATGCACTCCACCCCCATGTATTATTGTATATATTATACAGAAGATCCTTTTGGAAGAGTCTATTTTCAAAGGGTCAAGAGTCATATAACAGAGAAACATAGCAGTAACATAATTACAACAATGAATGATATATATTTACAGTGATAAGTGACAATGCAGTCCAAAGCAGAGTAACACAGCATGGTAGACATAAGAAATGTCAGCTGAGTAATGCAACATGGGTGTACAGGACACAACTAAGCATTAGAACAATACATTGTGCTGTGTACAGCAATGTTTTGACAGTGATACAGAGCAGACATTCAAGACTAAAATAAAAGAAAAATCTACATTTTGGGGGAATTGAATAAGTCAGGGATAGCAGTTATGGGGGTACTGAGGGGTGAGTGAGGCTAGTAGCTGGGACTTAAAGGTGGTACATGAGCCAGAGGTTTTGAGAGATGGGGTGAGGGAGCTCCAAAGTTTAGGGAAGCTAAAGGAGAAGCAAGACTGACCCAGGGAGGTTTTACATCTAGGTAGCAGCACAGAGTTGTGCTGTATGCCCCTTGTTGAGTACTTGGAGGCCATGGGGCTAAGGAGGGATAGGACACCTGGGGACAATTGACCAAGCAGGGCTTTTTTGCCTGTTACGAGGGTAACATAGTGTATTTGGGAGTCAAGATTAAGCCACCCTAGGTTATAGTACAGAATGCATTTATGAGTGTCCTAATTTTGGTTGAGAACAAAATGGCAGGCCCTATTCATTATGCCCCAAACCCTTTTGAAAGTTGTGCTACTGGCAGGGCCATAGATCATCAGTCCATAGTCTATGAGACTGAAAACATGGCACCTGATGAGCTGCTGCTTGATTTCAGAGAGGAATGCATTTTTGTGCCTGTAGAGTCTGGAGTTAGCAGTCCTTATGTTCGTAGCCACATGATCTGAGTAGGTCAGATCTGAGTCAAGGGTTAATCCCAGGTATTTAAAAGTGTTTACTTGATTAATTGGGGCTCCTAGGTCAGAGTGATGACTATGGTGCGATGGGTCTGGGTTTTGCATCTGGAGTAGAAAAGCATGCATTTAGTTCTCTTAGAGTTCAAGACGAGAAGGTTGTTAGCAAACCAGCTACTGATAGCAGTAAAGTCAGTATGGAAGCAGTATTGAAGGAAGAGTAGGCTGCAGTGAGTGGCCTTGATAACCGCATCATCTGGGTAGAGGAGACTTTCAGTGAAAGAGCAAGATTTAAGGAGTTCATTAACAAAGAGATTGAACAGAAGTGGACCAAGGATAGATCCTCAGGGGACACCTACTGTCATAGGCCCGTAATCAGATAAGGTCACACTGAATTTGACTGCTTGAGTTCAGTCTGTGAGACAGTTTTTTTTCCAGCTGGCAGCTTCATCTGAGAGGCCAAGTGTGTTTAATTTGTGTCAAAGTAGACTGTGATTAACAAGGCCAAAGACCTTGGTGAGATCTATGAATGTGGATCAGGCAAGATCCTCTCTGTCTAGGGCACAGTAGAGATGGTCAGTGTACTCTATTAGTGCAGTTGTGGTACTGTGGCTTTTGTGGAAGCCATGTTGTTTAGGTGGTAGTAGGACATAGTTGCTCAAATAATGACAGAGTTGTTTATTTATTGTTTTTTCCAGTGTTTTTGAGAGGGGTGATAGACTTGAAATGGGACGATAGTTAGTGGGTTGTTCTGGGGCACACCCTTTGAGGACAGGTGTTACATGTGCTGTTTTTCCAGATTTTTGGCACCCACCCAGATAAGAGTGACAATCTGAAAATGAGCTGTAGGGGTTGCATAACCTCATGCATAGCATACTTTAGGAGCTTCATATCATTGTTATCTGGCCCCATTCTAGTAGATATTTTAAACAGGAAAGATATTTGTAAGTGTCTGCCCATGTTAATCTCTTAAGATACAACTTGGGGTGTGAATTGTTCAAGGGGGTGGTTTGGTTTTCCACTGGGCTGTTGAAGTATGGAGGGATGTAGGTAGTGAGGTCACTTAATGTTCTATTAAATGTATTTGCTATGTTGGTATCACCCTCTGTATGGGACCCGTCAATGATGACAGAGTGAGGAAGCATTTTGTGGGAGCTGCCTAGGATATCATTGATCCCTCTCAAGAGTGTTTTAGTTGATTTGAGGGATGAAATTTATTTGTTTTTGTGGTAGCTGGCCTTGACGGTTCTTGCTTGATTTTTTTCCTCTTCTTCTAAATTCCTTGTACTTTTGGGGGAGGGTGTTTAGCCTGCACTCACAGTACTGTGACCAGACTCTGCTTCATTCTGTTATTAGAGACATGAGGTATGGTGTGAACCTAGGTTGGAAGGTTACTTATTTGGTAATTGTTTTGTTTTGGACTACCTGATCACAGACTCTGTTGAAGTGCATTATAAAGTACTTAAAGGCAGCATTTAAATCCTGTGTATGCTGCAGGAAGGACCAGTCTGTCTTGAAACAGAGCTTGCAACTGTGGGGCCTTATGGGAACAGAACACCCGTGGCCTGGAGCGGGAGGGAGCAGCAAGGGGTATCTTTGCAGGCCACCAGAATACAACTGGGGAGTGATCACTCAGGAAGTCAGGAAGGATTTCAGTGTGGAGAATCCTTTCTGGGTTGCTGAGCAGCACCCAGTCTATAAATGCGGCAGTCCCAGTTTTGTAGTTTGTTCTGGAAGGTGAGGATAGGCCCTGTGTTAGGTATAGGATGGCAATCATATCACGGTGGATTTTCCTGTTGCTAGCTAGCCAATTACAGTTGAAATCACAGAGTATACTTTTTTCATGATGGGGACTTAGGTTAGTGATAGTGTCATGGAGATGGTCAAGCCCTAGTAAGACACTATTAGCGGGAACATATCACATATGATACAACAGTGATTAAGTTTTTTTCACCCCTAGTTCCAAGGGCAAGATTTATGGTCATATACTCCACATTTGTGGATACAGGGGAGGTAGTGAGCCTAATAGCTTTAAGGTGAGATTTTATAAACAGAAGGCATCCCCATCCTTTTTTATGGGCCCTATCTTGCTGAAACATGATGTATAAGTCAAGGCTTATCTCATTACCTGTGACCTTAGGGGGTGAGCCAGGATTCAGTCACAGTTAAGATGCCGTAGTTTGAGTCAGATACCCATAATCTGGTTTTATCCAATTTAGGTTGGCAGCCTCCAGTGTTCATATGGACCACCTTCAGGTAACCCATGCCAGTATCAGAAGGGAATATAGAGCTAGGATTAGGATGTACATTTCCTGAGAGGATGAAGAGTAGCAGAATAACTTGGCATGCTATAGGGTGGTATTTAGTGATCTCATGTGAGCGTGATCCAATATTTTCTCATTTGTAACTACCCAGGTAATCGAGTTCCACGGTGGGTGTGAGTAGCAGGTGTTTGGGGGGGCAAGGTTTGGTTTGGGTGAATAAGGAGAAGGGGGGGAAGGTATGCTACAGAAAACACTAGGGACTTTGCAGGTGCCTAGGGAGGATGGGCTGTGTCTCTTATCCAGTATGTGTGTTGGCTGGGGAGAATAGACACTGTACGGCTACCATTTTCCACCAGACTATGAGCAGCCATGTAGAGGATCCTGATCATGAGTAGGCTTGGAGTGCCCATAGTGAGGGGACCCCTTGAGAGGAAGGATCCACAAACCTGTACTGAAAGACTGGCATGATCTTTCAGGAGACTCTGTAAAACCTGATCGCAGGTCTGGGAAAAACCAAGTGAGGCATGTCTGGGGTGTATGGAGATGGAGAGGGCTGTACCAAAGCACTAGCAGTGTGGGTGTGTAGAAGTGGGCTGATTGGTTTTCAGCCAATCATTGATACATTCACACCTTAGGATGAGAAGGTGGGTGGGCACTGCTGTTCTGTGCAGCATCGGGTGTGTTGCAGCCTGCTATGCTGGGGAGGGGAGGGCGATTCCTGGCCCTCATGAGCCTCTGCTGTTACCTCCTGATGTATATAATGCATCAAATACACAGCTGATTGCAAAAAACGCAGACTTTGATTATAGACTATTGCTGTGCCCAAGTTGTGATAAAACTCTGTTATGCTATGATTAAATCAATGGGAAGGACTCCTTCTACTGATGAATGTGTGATGCCCCTTTGTATGAATCTGTCTGGATCCACCCGAGGTCACCATGGGGAGACTCACCACCTGGGGCCCCTGATCACATTTAAGAATGACCCCCTCCCGGACCCTGCTTGCACTACTGCTCAGAGACTATAGTGCTGCACAGAACATAATTAATATTACTTTGAGGCTAACTGACTTTTGCTTTTTACCCTTTTAGCATGATTCATGCTGCAGACAGGAGGCAGTTGTGGAACGGGGTTCATGAACCATTTCGCCAAGTTGACTAGACCTAGGAAAACAGTAACAATAAGACTGGTATTTGGCTGCCTTGCCTGAAGACTGTATATTTGTAGTGGTTAGGATTACACAAAGTGACTGTGTCACGTTGATACCACCAATCATTCATGCAGGACAATATCCAAGGAGCCCATCCATCTCACACATTCATGCAGGCACATGCTCTCCATGCACCTTGGTACATTTTTACCATGTGGCAATAGCACAACACTTTTTTTCTGAATTCGGATTAGATGCCAGATCTGAACCATCCCATGGATAAAAGTCTGAACGGTGGTTGCATCTATTGTGCAAAGGGGGTGAGACACAATTTAACACTGGTAAAATATAGTTGGTGTTTAAAGCCTACCCAGCAGATTACATGCAGCTGGAGGGTGGAGGGGGGAGAGAACAAAATATGATGGGGAAATTTTTAATATGCAAAATGAAGAGATATAAATACTGTTCCCACCACTGTGGCCCTGTTAACCTCATCTCCTCTCCACCTTAAACTGCAGATGCAGTTCCCTTCTCAGATAAGCAATCATATAAATGGTAAGACAGAGCATGTGGGTTTTTGGCCGGTGAGACAACTTGTTGTGGGGATAGACCACCTCAGAAAACCTACGTATGCGGATGAAGGGGTAAGTATTGAAGAGCTAGCTGTTCCCCTTCCTGCTATGAATGAGACCTAGAGCTGGTAAGTGCACATAGATGCATAAATATATAGAACTTGTCGGCAGATAAGGACTTTCAGGCCCATCTAATCTGCCCATCTTTCCTGCTTTTTGCTTATGCTGCAGACTGTAGATTGTCTGTGTCCTTACCTCTCCTCCCCATCTCCAGTATTCCCTTGTGTTTGCCCCCATGCCTTTTTGAATTCCTCTACTGTTCTTGCCCCCAACACCTCTGTGGGGAGGCTGTTCCAAGCATCCACCACCCTTTCTGTAAAGAAGTACTTCCTCTCATTACACCTGATTCTACCTCCTTTCAACTTCATATCATGTCCCCTAGTTCTGGTCCACCCTCTTTCCTAAAAGATGCTACTCCCTTGCACCTGATTTATCCCTTTAAGTTATTTGAACATCTCTATCATGCCCCCCCCTCACCTCTAGAGATTACATATTGTGTTCTTTCAGCCTCTGGAAATATCACTCCTGGTGCAGCCCCTGCACCATTTTTGTAGCCCTTTTTTGGCTTGCCACTACCTTGTCTATGTCCTTCCTGAGATGTGGCCTTCAAAACTGAACACTGTACTTAAGGTGAGGTCTCACCAATGATCTGTATAGTGGAATCACCACCTCCCTCTTTCTGTTTGTGATGCTTCTCCCTATGCACCCCAGCATCCTGCTGGCCATTCTATCCACCTTCTCACACTGACTGGCCACCTTTAAGTCCTCAAATATAATTACCCCTAGATCCCTCTCCTGCCTGGTTACTGACAGTACCTCCCCCTCCATTGAGTACTCCACCCTTTGTTTCCCATGTCCTAAGTGCATAATTTAAATTGCATTGAATTTCAGCTGCCATACATTTGACCATTCATCCAGCTTGCCCAGGTCCCTTCTCATTCTTTCCAATCCCCCCCCCCTCCAGTGTGTCAACCCTATTGTCGATCTTTGTGTCATCTGCAAAGAGGCACAACTTCCCCTCCAGCTCCTCTGCAATTTCTCTAATGAAGACATTAAAGAGGACTGGACCCAGCACCAACTCCTATGGCACCCGGCTGGTCAACTCCCTCTCAACGGACTGAACTCCATTTACTACCACCCTTTGTGTCCTACCACTCAGCCAATTTTTTTTTTTTTTGCAACTGAATATATTTTATTGAATTTTCCAAGAAGCAGAATAAACACAATAATAACTTGTAAGACAAAAACATAATTATGACAAAGAACAAAACATAAAGAGGAAAAACCAACAGAAACCAGAAAACGTCCCCCCTTCCTTAAGCCCCCTCAGCCACCATCCCCCCCAGTGCACACCCTCTTCTGCCCCCCAAATAAGAATAAGACATATAAATTAAAAAATTACCGAGTAAAGAAAGAGTAAAGCTCCATCCAACATGTCTATGCTCTGGATTGAGATAAGCTATAATTCTCTATTGCCTTTCTCGCTGAAACAGCTATCCAACATTTATGTACCCATTCTGAAAGAGAAGGGAACCAAGCACCCAACCAGTGTCTAGCAATTAATAATTTGGCTACTGAGGAAAGTAACGCAATATAGTATTTATGGGTAACAAATTTGATGGTAGAGTAGTCCCCCAAGAAGACATATTTCTGGTGTGAAGTAATTGTTGGGCCAAACAAAGTGGACACTTTAGTACTAATCAGAGACCACAATGTTTTGGCAGGTGGACATTCCCACATTTTATGAAACAGAGTACCATCAGCCTGTTGGCAGTTAGGACACACTGGTGTAGGCAACTTTTTCATTCGGAATAGGGTACAGGGGGTGAAAAAGAAATTATACAAAATGTTAAATTGTATTGGCGGCAGTCAGTCTTGTTAAATATAGGTGTAAATGGAATTCCAGATCGAGTGCCATTGCATATGGGATCAATTAAGGCATAAATGATTTTGCCAATAATAGGCAACAGGACAGACTAGAGCACAACTGGGGAGTAACAGGTCCTTACATATGCAGGAGATTGCTTTCCTTTTACCACTCAGTCAATTTTTAACCCAGTTTATCACCCTGGATCCGACCCCCAAGCTGCTCAACTTGTATGCTAGACTTTTATGTCAGAATGTATCAAAGGCCTTGCCAAAATCCAGGTAGGCCACATCCACCACCCCCCTCCCTGATATATCTCCCTTGTCACCCATTTGAAGAAGTCTATCAGGTTTGTTTGGCAAGATCTGACTGTCGTAAAGCCAAGCTGTCTTGGATCCTGCTGTCTACAGCATCCAAGGTATGTCACAATCTTTTCTTTGAGTAATGATTCCATCACTTTCCCTACCACTGAGGTTAGGCTGATTGGTTTATAGTTGCCAGCCTCCTCCCTGATTTGTTCAGAATTTCTGCTTTTTCCTGGTCTCCTTCTGCTGACCCCCTCTTTCCCTTGTTAGCCTTACAATCCCACATCTGGCTTTTCTCTTTTCCATGGTGTAACTATAAAAGGTCTTGTCCCCTTTCTATATTTCCTTTGCTATTCTATCCTCTACCTGTTCTTTGGCATTTCTTACTGCTTTCCCCACCACCTTTAGTTTTTCCTGATACATTCTTCTGTCTTAATCCCTCTGTGTTTTTTGTATTTTCTGAATGCAGACCCTTTATACTTTAGAAGAAGATGAAGAAGAATCAGCATTTGTATAGCGCTTTTCATACATAGTATCCCAAAACGCTTTACAAGCAATGCTAGACTGGTAGTGAAGTGGCTGAATGTGTGGTGGTCGCCATATCACACATTATCACCCACACACAGACTGGATAATTGCATGAACCAGTTTATGGGAAGAGGAATGTTGGCCAGGACACTGGAAATGTTCCCTGCTGTTTGCGAAAAGTGCCCTGGGTTCTTTTACTTCCACCTGGACACCCACCAGGACAACACCACGATGGGCAGAAGGTACCTCGGTTTAACGTCTCATCCAATGGATGGCACACCCCAGCAGTAAAGCACCCCCCAATACTGCACTCGGATGCCAGTGATTTTTAGGTACAAGTCCAATCCCGGTGTGGGATGAGAACCCACGACCTTCTGATCCAGAGGTGGATGTGCTACCAACTGAGCCATGCTGACACCTTTACCCTCCCTGCCACTTCTCCTGAGAATCAGAGTGGTCTTTTCCTTCTCTTTGACTGAGATTTTATTTGTCAGGCAGCGATAGTATGTGCACATGGCTTTCCATATTTTGTCCCCCTTCTTTTTTACTTCCCCACCCTTGACCCTGTGTATTTCCTCTAGTTCCTTTCCAGTGGGTATACTACTGTGTTTTGTGTCTGATTAGGCTTGTTGACTTCCCATTGTGTTCCTGCTAGTCCTCTGTTTTTCTTGATTAGTTTCTGTTTTGGGGGAGTTACAGCTAAGTCCCTATCTTCTAAGGTGTCTTTGATTAGGGTTTTTAGCCTCCAGCGCCCCCCTCTCCTAATTTAAAGGTGTCAGCGTGGCTCAGTTGGTAGCACATCCGCCTCTGGACCAGAAGGTCGTGGGTTCTCATCCTGCATCGGGATTGGACTTGCACCTAAAAATCGCCTGCATCCGAGTGCAGTATTGGGGGTGCTGTACTGCTGGGGATGTACGTAAAGCGCTATATAAATGCTGATTCTTCTTCTTCTTCTTCTAAATTCCTGATACTCATGTTAAATTCCTGGCCTAGTGCACGTACTCCATTAGGTGCAGTCCATCGTACTTGAAGAACTTCCTCTCCCAGAAGTCCCCAATGCACAAACAAAAAGGTAACATCTTGCCTGACACCAGCTCTGTAACCACCCATTGAACTCTTTGATGTACTTGCTACTGATTTATTTTGAGCTTTTACCTTTTCCCCACACTGGAAGGACCTCACAGAGGGATAGGGAGGTTGTTTGAGTGGCTAGTCGGTCTCCTAGTTCAACTAGGTTTTATTTGGCTTCCTCCACTGACTGCCTTGCCATGTATTTTGTCCTCAAGTGTACCAATGTCTTCCGGTCATCCTCTTCTTTCTTTGCTATCCTTTCAATGCGGCCAGAGTCACGCTTCACTGAAGCACTCGTGTAGCACCCTTGCTTGTGCACAGTCATTTAGGTGGGTCTCTATTCCCCGTATCATGTAGTCTCCCACTATAAGTACTCCTTTATCCATTACTTGTTTGTCTCCATTTGCCCTCACTGGGTCCCGCCCTGTCACCTCCACTGGTTTGTCATCTTTTCTCTCACTGCTGTGATGCTTTTATTTGTGAGAGGTATATAATGGTTTGCACCTTGCACATTAGAAGACAGCAGCAATGCAGAGGGAGAGGGGGAAACAGCACCACCTACTCGAGATGGGTCTGTGTGCAAGGCAAAGGGGGGTTGTGAGTAAGTGGCTAATCTCAGTGATTTTTAAACCCAGACAGTTCTATTTTTTTAATGCATGATTGGGTTCAAATGTTTTATTCTGTTTACTTGTTTCAATGGCTGTAAGGTTCAGTAAACTTCTTCTATGCCGGGACCCATTGGGCCTAATTGTACTGTTAATACTGTTTACCATATGGGGTATGGTGGCTGGGCACTAGTTACACCACCACCACACATACCACAGATCCATCAATACCACATGGGCATTGAGGGCCTTGTTTGGGGAGGTCCTGACAGAGAAGAGGAGGAGGTTACTGTTGAGTGTCTCGTCTATGATTTCTGTGTGAAATTAAGTGTTAAGTGGGAGGGGTGGGTGAATTGGAGGGCAGTGGGGGGAAGAGGAGGTAAAAAGGAAAAGACTGTTTAGAACCACATTTTCTACAATTGCAGAGCAAAATAAAGCACCAAAATGATGTTATAATCAATGAAATCCAGATTCTGCAGTCAAGGCCCACTGTGTTCACAGAATAGTATTACAGTGACCACTTGGAAGGTTAATAGGCTTAAACATGCAGTAAAATGTAAGTGTATGCTAACTAAATTAAACAAATAATAAGAACTAACAGAATATTACTCCAAGAAACCCACTTGGTAAAAATAGTACTAGAGGAGTTGCAGAGCAGCTGGACAGGGCAAGTGGAAGGGGCAAGTGGGCATGCTCCAGTTATCATTTCAGGACAAGAGGAGTTGCCATATGGCTGCTGCCAAATTTCCTGGGGGATATCACTAACCATAAGGCAGATGGGGTGGTGAGATCAGGGCAATACTGGCCCATGACCTGAGTCTGATTACAAACAGGCAACACATTAGCATTCTAGTCAAAGACTTGCAGTAATTTAGGCTAAGCAGTAAGTAATATAGAGCTGGTACTTTGAAGGAAAAGCCTTTCTGTAATGACCTAGAATAAACCAGGTGGAGTTAGTTGACAAGGACATGGATAAACCCATGCCAAAGCAAAGCCAGTGGATACACAGGTCTGAATGGCCTAACTAGGTCCCAAATCATTATACATACAAGTAATACAGACAACACCAAAGCTGAAGCAACTAGTTGGATATTTATGATACATATGTGCATTGTGGAGAGACCCATTCTAACTAGGTTATAACATCCCAGAGATTTGGCCCCTTAGGAGACATTCCAAATATGTTCCTGAGAAGCTATCACTTATTAGTAGTAGTAATAGTAGTAAATTTGTATTCATGTTAATCAGTACAGAAGAAACATGAACATGGTCACAATCCCAATTGAGCAACTAGGCTCATTTAACAATGGGTACCATAAACATGAGGATCTATGTGTCATAAACATTTACTACCTATACATATAAAAAGAAGGTAAAGTATGATACTTACACTTATATACACTACTCACAAAATGAATATTACAATCATCATTAAACACATTCATTATTAAATACATTATTACATGCCGAGTGACCCCGGCAGGCTTTCTTTCAGCTAAGATCTCATGACAACCCAAGCACGGTGGTAAGACTGGAGTCTTTTTACCTCTAGCATATCAGCTGAGACAAAAACCAAAAAAACAGCAAGTGGCAGGGACTAGCTTTCCAAATAAGACCACTTTTGGAGGGGAATGCTTTGCAACATGCATACTGCACATAGGTTAGATAATAGGCTTTTTAGAACATGTTTGTTAGGTAATAGCCTTTTAGGATAGGTTGGCTAAGTAATAGGGTTTTAGGAACTAGTTTGGAATGGATATTTTAGCAGACTGTAGGATTTAGTCAACTCACTCACTTCTGTTTTCTTAGGTTAGGAATTTCTATTAGGAGAGGACTATTAGACTTACATAATAGATATTTGCTCATTGCTTGTTCCATATAAGAAAAAAAAGATAAGTTTGTTATGGCATATTGTAAGAAACTTTCTCATGAGAATTGTAATGCACAAGGAACGTCTTGGGAGAATGGGACACTTTGGAGGTGTGCCCCTCCCCTGCAATCCCCTGCTCCATTGAGCAGGCATGGCAGTCCTGCACCAATCGGATGTGGTGCTGTGTATAACAGTGGTGGTCTTCTCTTCAAAGAAAACCACCGCTGTCATACAAAGCACCGCATCATGCCGCCCCCTGGTTTGCTGCCATGCTGGGAGCCCATCCCAGCATGGCAAACGCCCCAGCTGCTGTCGCCAACGGGGGCCCAATTCCCATCAGCTCCACGGCCCCAGTTGTTCTTCTGCCACGCTGGAAGCCCACCCACGTGGCAAACGCCCCCGCTGCTCTTTTTTTTTTTGAAAACTTGTATATTAAAACGGTCCCACGCGCCTCCCAGCCCTCCCACAACCCACACCCACCCACTGCGCACCCTGCCTCCCCACACACCCTCACCCCATACTTACCTCTCCAGAGCTTGTTATTTATCATCGTGGACCGGGAACACGTCTGCACTCTTCAAAGCCACCGCGAACTGAGGAAATGCCAGTAAGCTGTATAATGGGCTAGATAGGGTTTTTCAACTTTATTGCATATCTCCAGCATTTTTGAATTTTTGCAAATTTTCTACATAGGGTTTGGACCTCTCATAGATAGTGTCACTGTCCTTGGCATTATTCGGGCCTGAAGGGTGATTTTAGTCACTGTGTGAAATCACCTTTGGGCCTGAATAACACCATGTCAGTGACATCATTCATGAGAAGGGGTCCTAAAACCCATGTTGAAAATTTGTGCAAAAATTCAAAAATGGACTGTTTTACTAGCAGCATGCTTTTGCAGTTCCTACGCAGGTCAGAAGTTCGCAAATTTTCAATATTTTCACTCAAGATTTTCAACATTGCCATATTACCACACCTCCTTATGAGCAGTATAGCTGTCATTTTTCACATCCTGCCCCAAATGTGTTTCAGCCCATGTAGCGCACAATGGCGCAGTCGGTGTGCAAACTCAATGTATGGGACACATTAAGAAAATCACAGTGACACTGTTCATGAGCAGAGGTCTTAAAATGGCTGTGTTGAACATATGGTGAAAACATTCCTAAAAATGACTGTTTTACAAGTGTGCATTGCACAGTTCCTATGCACGCTCGTAAGTTCACGAATTTTCAATATTTTCACTCCAGATTTTCAACATTGCCATTTTACCACACCTCCTTATGAGCAGTACAGCTATCATTTTTCACATCCTGCCCAAAACTTGTTTCCGCCCATGTAGCGCACAATGGCACAGTTGTGAATTTTCAGTATTTGCACTCCAATGACTTCCAAATACCTAAACAGCACATAGAAGCAAGCAACATTCGGCATTGACAAATGCTTGTACTTCTTTGTCACTGATTTTTTTAAGCCATGTCCAAGTGCCAAATACCACTGCAAATACCTGTAAGCGAACGTTCGGCATTGACAAATGCTTGTTTTCTATAGTTTGTGTTTCTGTGATTTAGTGGATGTGCAAATACCCTGATTGTGGTAATAACAATATATATAATAAAACTGCCCGAGTTTGGTGAACACGCCCTAGATTTGTGTTATTATATATACAGAAACAGACTAGTCAGATAATTATATCATATGGACCCTGGCATCGGCATTTAAATCTGATACAGATCTGGATCCTGATAGCGGGTGAAGGTGACAAATTTGGCACCCAAAATGGTGTTGTATATCCAGGCATTAATTTCAAGGGCTCATTGCTATAATGGCAGGAATTATTATTATTAGAACCAGAACCAGCTCCTTCATAAAAAAAACTTCTTCTAAATGCTAAAAAAACAAGCAGTGTTGTTCTCTCCCTATAGCCGCGTGATGAATTCGGCCAGCTCTCGAGCACTACCTCAGATTACCATAATTCTTGGAGACAAACTGGAGTTTGTCTCAAAGTTTAAATACCTAGGTGTGTGGTTAGACTATAATCTATCATTCACTGAGCATGTCGAGGACCTTGTAAAGAAGTTAAGGCAGAGAATTGGGCTATTCTTTAGAATTGACCAGTTTCTTACTAGAGATGCAAAAGTGCGCCTTGTCCTAACTGCTTTTCTTTCACTGATCGATTATGCAGATTTCCTTTATAGTCATTGTCCCAATGCCTCGCTTGCAAAGTTGGATATGCTTTACCACAGGGCCATCCAGTTTATTACTGGTCTCCCCATCTCTACCCATCATTGTTCCTTGTACAAAGCCATAGTTTGGTTCTCTCTTATGTTTAGGCATAATAGAAATGCAGTCCTTTGGACTTATAGAGTCTTCTTGAAGCAGCTTCCACAATATATAATAGACTGCCTCACACTAAGTGAGCCAGGAATGTATGCCCTAAGATGTGTATCCTACATCACATTATGTATCCCCAAGGCTTCCTCTCACTATGGTAGAGTGGCCATTAGTTTCCCGTTGCCAACCTTGTGGAACAAAGTACAAAAACTATTGAAATTAAGCTGCCTCCGCAATATGAATGCCTTTAAATCTCTATATGCTCAGTATGTGTGTGAGCCATGCAACTGTTGCCCCAGCCCCTAATTTTTGTCTGAAGTATCAGGCTGCAGCCTTCTGAGCACAGTTGAATTTATGATCACTTGTAACTTTGATGACCTTAATTCTGTGAGCATCTTATGCCTTTAATGTTTTTATCCTCTAGAAATCCCTGCAGGGTTATTATCTATTCTTGGCTTCACGGCCGCTACACCTTACTCACCCTGCTGTCTTTTACATATTGCTTAATCTGTGGCTCTTATTCCCCTACCCTGTACCATTAAATGCGCTATTTCATCTCCGTAGTCCTTTTCCACTGCATTCCACTCTTACTATCTCTTTCCTTTGTCCCCTAACTTTCTTCCCTGCTGTAGACTAGCACTTCAGGGGCTCCATGCACTTCAGGTGGGAGAAATGGGGATACCGGGCAGTTGTAGCTTCCATAGCCACCACCTGAAACACTTAGACCAGACTCCTTACTAGCGAGGTGCGGCATTGCCGATACCCAATCGAAACACGAGCGCTTTTCAGCTCTGGCATCTGACTGGCTCCTGCAGTCTGCTCCTCTGTCTCCCTCAATACTAAGCTAAAGTCTGATTTTCTGTCGAAAACTTGCACAAAAAAGAGCTGTATTTACTTATTGTCTAATAGTTATGACCTCTATTTTTTCCTGTTTAGAGTGTCAAGAGTTAGGACTCTGTTTGATTATACTCCTTTCTGAATTTCTGTGGATGGGCCGGTCTTTAGGCATCAAGGAATACCCAATTCTGTTGCCCTGCTGTTTTGGTCCTCCTGCTGGTTCAGATGTTCCATTGTCTGTGGCCCAGTACTTAATACCGACCCCTTCTTCCATCCCCTGCCAAGGATATGCTCTCCACGGGCTCCCAGCACATAGGCGTGGGAAACCCAGGCACCAGGTGGTTGGTGCTGCCTCTACTGCTGCCTGAGAACCTAAGCTCGGACTCCCCATTAGCAAAGCACGGCATTAGCAGCCATCCGTTTGGAACATGAATGCTATTTGGCATTGGCTTCTGATTGGTTCCTGCAGTCTGCTGCTGTGTCTGCTCTAAATCAAGCATAATTCTGATTTCCATGCTGAAATTTGCCAAAAAATAGCTGTAATTACTTTTCTCCTTGACTGTTAAGACCCTTATCCTTCTGTTTAGAGTGCTACATTTAGGGATGCTTTGTGATTACACTACCTTCGAAATTCTGTGCTTGCAACAGCTCCCTACATGAGCGGCCGATCACTTCTCCCTGCTGAAGTTCCTACTAAGCCTCATTGTATGTCCTCCTTAAATATTACAGAAACACTCTGAACTGATATGACTGATGTAATATTGAGTACTTACTTGCATTAAGTGTTCTTTACTTGTGTTATTTGGCTCTAATGCAAATATCTGTGTATGCATTGTACCATTTGACCCAGAGCTAACCAGCTCCATCTTGTAAATGGGCTTGCTCCATGATGTTCACCTGGATAAATAAACATTTTGATTGATTAACTGATTGATTGATTATTTTTTTTTAAGTGCATGAATTCTGACAGTTTACAAGGTACTGGGCAAGGTTAAAACAGTTTCAGTTTCAGGTTTCCATATCGGAAAAAGGTCCCCCCCAGTTCATGTAGGGTTTGCACTTAATTAATATTGGACAAATTAAGCACATTTTAAACTGCATCTATTGTACTGACCCCCGCTCCAGTTGAAGGTGTTAATCTGATAAACTGTCTGCATGCACATTATTGCCAACTGTTCTTATTGTGTTCAGTCAGTTGTGTTACAGCATTTAGGCATATATTGTTTAAACTTTTTGAACAAATTAATTCACATTTGGGTTTATTGTACTGTGTCTAAAATATTGAGGCAAGTCATAGCAAACTGCCTTTCAGGTATTTGGATAACTTGTGTTTCTGAGTGTAAAGGCAAAATTATTACATTCCAACACACCATCCGTCTCCTCAAGTTGTTCCTATTCTGTTTAACTCAAGTAATAGATAGAAATGTTATACTAACTTTGGTTGCATAGTGCTGTTGTTCTGATATTTAGGCAATACATCGTGCACTGTGATTCTTGTATGGTGCATATTTTAATTTATATTTTATTGTAATCAATTCTTCCTCCCCAAATCAGAACTGCTGTGTTTCTGCATATTTAGGCAAACTGTTTGAATATTAAGACAGTTTCTGAGAGTTATAGGGCCCGATTCTAAAAGCTGGTGTGAGTGCCACAGGGGACTTGAGGCAGGCTATCTGACACATGTGCCGACTTGAGGCAAACACGGTATTCCAGAAGCCAATGCCGCAAGTCCCTGACACCTCAAAGTTAAACCATCTCCCCGATGGTCCAACTTTGTGTCAATGGGGGTACTCGTACTACAAGACTTGCTCCACTCCTTTGGTGCAAGCTGCTGTAAAGTGTGGAAATTGTTGCAACTGCATCACCCTTTCTGGATTGGTGCAGAGTTGCGTCGAAGGGCATTGACACAGCTGCATCAGACATTGCAGTGGATGCAGGTATTGAGGCAAAGCACTGCACACATCTTCTAGAATTGGGCCCATTGTGTTTAACTTTCAACTGCCTTTTTTTTCTTTTACTTACCCCCAGCCCCAAACAGAGTAGTTCTGTTTGCCTTTTTACATTTCAGTGAACTGTGTATATTTTTAGACTGCATCTTTGAACGGCTGTGTTTCACTTAATACTATTCAGCAAATTGTGTATACTGTAAACTGCATTTTGTTTCTGATGCTACAACTAACCCCCGGCCCCCACCCCAGTTGGAGTTATAGAGCTTGCCTGTCTGAAATCCTGTTAGATGAGTGTGTTTTCAGATTGCAGTTTTGAGCTGTTTAGTTTCACTCTAAATCCTTGAGCAAACAGTGTGTACTTCTGGACTGGATTTTACTTTTTTGGCTTGTCTGGGTTCAGGCAAATTGTACACTTTTTGAATTGTAACCTTCTACAACTCTGGCTTTCCTACTTAAACTGCTTATATTTTGTCAAACTTCTCTACTTCATAAGTCCTGCAGTTGCTATGATATATACACGTAGATAATGTGTACATTCTACAGTTGTGTTTTCTTGAATTTAGTCTGATGTGCTTGATTGACTTTAAGTGAACTACATGTCATCTTGTTTTATAAAATGAACTTCTAGATTTTCTGCTCTTGTGTTTAACTGGTTACATTTATATATATGCTGTTTTTAACAAAGCATCTTCCCCAGTAACTCTGACTTGGCAGCTATCCAGTTTTAGCATATCTCTATTTTTAGCAATAACTTCCTCCCCCGCCTGCTTCAGTTACTACTGTATTTTTCTTGTCTAAATTTAAACACAGTTTACTACTGCCACTACATTTGATTACTTGCATTCATGGTTTGGCTACTATCAGGGCTCCATTAAGATTTATTGGGATGAGTATTGTACTCCTAATTTTGAAAGTGAGATGAGTAAAACTAAATTCAGATCCGTACAAATGTCTGGACAGAGTGTAGTGAGGAGTACATTTTTAAAAACAATGCAGTTTTTTTCTAGATAAGAACTGATCAAATGCCAACAGTGCACCAGATAATGTTGGTGGGTAGGAGTAATTTACTCACAGTTTTAAACAAAATCGTGGTGCTGTAAACCTGTAAAACACACACACAAAAAATTTTGAATCACCAGTTATGTTATGAAGCACTATTCTTTGCTGTGGAATATTTCATAGAATCATACAATCATAGAAATCTGATTGCAGAAAAGGACCCCTCTCGCCCATCAACTCTGCCCCCCCCCCCGCACTTGTCACCTAAGTCAGGGGACCTCCACTTCCCTCCACTTGCTAACCCCTTATGTTTGTCCCATGCCCTCTTGAATACTGCCACCGTTTCAGCCACCACCATTTCTTCTGATAGTTTATTCCAGGCCTCCACCACCCTCTCCGTGAAGTAATGCCCTCACATTGCCTCTCAATCTTCCTCCTTCTAGTTTTAGAATATGCTTTCTAATTTTGACACCTACTTTCCTTTTGAAAAAGCTCCCCTCCCTCATCTTATTGATCCACTTCATGTACTTAGATGTTTCTATCATGGCCCCCTCTTCCTTCTACTCTCCAATGGGTACAGATCCAATTCCCTCCACTTCTCCTCATATGACTTCTCCTGCATACCATGCACCATCTTGGTTTCCCTTCTCTGAACCTTGTCAACCCTATCTATGTCCTTGAGTAGGCTTGGTCTCCAGAACTGGACCCCGTACTCCAGGTGTGGCCTCACCATGATTTTATAAAGTGACATCAGTACCTCCCTCCTTCTGTTAGTTGTGCCTCTCCCAATGCACGGCAACATTCTGTTTGCCTTTCTCACTGCTTTGCTTCATTGTTTGCCTACCTTAAGGTTGCTTGATATTATAATCCCCAGATCCCTCTCCTGCTCAGTTGGCTTAATTACCCCCCCGCCCCCAGAGTGTAAGTGACTTGCAGGTTTTTACACACCATGTGCATTACTGCATACTTTTTGGCATTGAATTTCAGCTGCCAAATTTCTAACCACCCTTCCAGAATCTTCAGGTCTTCCCTTATGGCCTCCACCCCCGCCCTCCGGGGTGTCAACCCTATTGCAGATCTTCATATCATCTGCAAATAGGCACACCCTCCCCTCCAGCCCATCCACAATATTACTGATATAGATATTAAAAAGGAGGGGTCCCAGAACCAACCCCTGTGACACCCACTCATCATCTCCATCTCCTGGAAATGTACCCCATTTATCACTACCCTCTAGCTTCTGTCCATCAATCAGCTTTCCACCCACCTAGTTATTTTTTGTCCCACCCCTAAGCTTTCTAGCTTATTTACCAGCCTTCAGTGAGGGATGGTGTTGAAAGCCTTATTGAAGTACAGATAGGCCACATCCACTGCCCCTCCCAGATCAACCACCTTCATCACCCAATCAAAGAACTCTATCAGGTTTGTCTGACATAACTTCCCAGATGTGAAGCCATGCTGCCTATCATCCTGCAGGCTGCTGTCCACCAGATAGTTTACCACCCTTTCCTTTATTAGTTCTGCCATCATCTTACCCACCACCAAGTTGTGGCTGCCGTGAGATAATTTTCCATATCTTCCTTGCTGCCCCGCTTACGCAGTGGCATCTCATCTGCATTCTTCCAGTCACTTGGCAAAATGTTAAATAACTTCTTCAGAGGTGCTGCCAGCTCCTCCCTCAGTTCCCAGAGTATGCTTGGATGCAAGCCGTTTGGCCCTGTTGCCATGTCCACCTTTAGCCTGCCTCTCTTACCCTGTTGTCACTGAACAGGCTAGGATCCACCCTTTTGTCTTCCCTACCCCTCATTCTAAACCCGGGTACCCTTCCCTTCATCTCCACCATGAAGACCGAGCAGAAGTAGCTATTAAGCACCTCTGCTTTCTGAAAGACCCCCTCCAATTGTATTCCCTCCTCCCCCTCAACCGCAATCCCCTGCCTCACATTCCTCCTTTCCCCTACATACCTAAAAGCTGTTTTATCCCCCCTTTTGGCCTGCCTAGCAATTTTCTTCTCAGTGTCAGCTTTAGCCCTCCTTATCTTCTGCTCTGCTACCCTCAGTTCTCCCTGTAAGCCTTCCTGTCCTCCTTCCTCTGGGTCATCTTATACTTCTTGAATGCCATTTTCCTTTCCCTAATTGCCCGGACACCTCCCTGGTAAACCAGAGTGGCCTCCTTCTTTTTTTGTTCCTCCTTACCTTCTTGATGCAAATTTCAGTGGCTTTCAGCGACCTCTCTTTAATGGATTCCATAATTTCACCATGTCTCCTATATTCCCCTTCACCACCATTTCTTCCGTAAATAGCTTCCTCGTTCTGGCAAAGTCCATCTGCTTGAAGTCCATAAAACTTGTGCTGGTCTGGTTTGACACCCTCCCTGTCTTCACCCTGAATCTATCTGTCCTGTGATCGCTTGTACCTAGTCTGTCTCCCACCACCACTTCTTCCGCACTTTCCCCATTGGTAAGGACCATGTCCAGTATGTTATCACACCTAGTGGTCTCCCTATCCAACTGTTGCACGAAAGCACCTTGTGGATCCCTGTGCTTCTTACTGATACAGTTGCCAGGATCTCCCAGACTACATTGGGGAGGTTTAGGTCCCTCACTAGCAGAAGATCCCCCTTGAGAGCCATCTGTTTCATTGCCTACATCAGCTGCCTATTCCCTTCATCTTTCTGAATAGGAGGTCAGTATATCACCCCAGCTTAATGATTCTCCTGTCTTTTTATCCAGTGTGACGCACAGGACCTCGAACTCTTCTTACTCCTCCCACCCTTTTATTGCCCTGATGTCATCTTTGATATACAATACCACCCCCCCCTTTCTTCCAGTCCTGTCCCTCCTAAAAATTCTGTACCCCAGGATAACTCTCTCCCAAGTAGGATGCTCTGACCACCAGGTCTCAGTTATGGCCACAATGTTTAGTCCCTCACCCACCATAATGGCCTCCAAGTCCACCATTTTGCTCCCTAAACTCCTGGCATTTGAAGCCTTATTTTGAATTTTCTCAGCTGGTCGATTTCTCCGCCCATGTCATACCCCAGCTGTTTTTTCTAAATCTCCTACATCACTAATGTACTACTCCTGCATCTGCTATTACCTTAGTGTAATAACTTATTGTTCCTATCTTGTAAGCACTGTATGTTTATCTACTGTCTGCAACAAACTCTCTGTACAAGTTCATAAAAACATAGAATTTGATGGCAGATAAGGACTGCTTGGCACACCTAGTCTGCCCATTTTCTGACCTAACAGATAAGCTGCAGATCGTAGTTAACCAACTGCTTCCTTCCTCCTACACCCCCAACTAGGACTGACTTATGTCTGTCCCATGAATTCTTGAATTCCCCCACTGTTCTTGACTCCACAACCTCCTCAGGGAGGCTGTTCCAAGCATCCACAACCCTCTCTGTGAAAAAATACTTCCTCACATTACCTCTGAGCCGTCCCCCCTCTATCTTCAAATTGTGCCCCCTTGTTCTTGCACATCTCTTTTTCTGAAAGATGCCACCCTCTTGGACTTTGCTGATTCCCTTGAGGTACTTGAAAGTTTCTATCATGTTCCCTCTCTCCCTCCTTTCCTCAAGGGTATACATATTAAGCCCCTTTAGTCTTTCTTCATATGTCTTCTGGTGCAGACCCTGCACCATTTTGCTTGCTCTCCTCTGGACAGCCTCCACTCTGTCTATGTCTTTGAGGAGATGGGGTCTCCAGAACTGCACACAGTACTCCAGATGGGGTCTCAACAACTTCCTGTTTTCTACATTTGATGCCTCTCCCTATGCATCCCAGTATCCCCAGAGCATTCATTACTGCCTTCTCACATTGCTTGCCCACCTTTAGGTCATCTGATATAATTACCCCCAGGTCCCTTTCCATATTTACTGTTGTCAGTATCTCACCCCCCATTGTGTACTCTTCCCCTGGGTTTTTGTTTCCCAGGTGCATTACCTTGCACTTCTTTGCACTGAATCTGAGCTGCCATACATTTGACCATTTATCCAACCTTGCCAAGTCCCTTCTCATCCTTTCCATGCCATCTGGTTTATCAGCCCTGTTGCAAATCTTTGTGTCACCTGCAAAGAGGCATACTGTTCCTTCCAGTTCCTCTGCAATGTCACTTATAAAGACATTAAAAAGGGCCGGTCCCAGTACTGAACCCTGGCGGTGCCCCCGCTAGTAACCCTCCTTTCTTCACTGTGGACTCCATTTACTACTACCCTTTGCATCCTGTTGTCTACCCAATTTTTTTATCCATGTTACCATCTTGGGACCCACTACAAAGTTGACTAACTTGTGTATTAATCTTTTGTGTGGGACTGTATCAAATGCCTTGCTAAAAATCAAGATAGGCCATGTCCACAGCCCCTCCCTGGTCTACTACTTTGGTCACCCAGTGAAAGAAATCTATTAGATTTGTCTGACACGACCTTCCCATCATGAATCAATGCTGCCTTGGGTCCTGTGCCCCACTGGCCTCTAGGTACTCAACAGTTCTTTCCCTCAGAAGTGATTCCATCATTTTCCCTACCACTGAGGTCAAACTAACTGGTCTGTAGTTTCCTGCCTCTGTCCTGCTCCCACTTTTGTGAAGAGGAATCACATCCACCCTCCTCCAGTCCTCAGGTACCACCACATCCTCCCATGATTTGTTAAAGAGAGTAGTCAGTGGTGTCATTAGTTCTACCCTTAGTTCTTTTAGAATTCTTGGGTGAATCCCATCAGGCCCCATTGCTTTGTCCACCTTCAATTTTATTAGTTCTTTCAGAACCCTTTCTTCTGTAAATGGACTGGTATTGACCCCCATCTTCAGAGTGTTTCTCTTGTTTGGTTTAGGTATCTCCCCCTCCTCTTCCTTTGTGAATACTGAGCAGAAATATTCATTCAGTATCCCTGCTTTTTCACTGTCACCCTCTACCCACATTCCATCCCCTTTATTAAGCCTCAGTATCCCTCCTTTGGTCTTTCTTTGCTCCCTAATGTACCTATAAAAGGTCTTATCCCCCTTCTTAACAGAGTTGGCTGTCCTTTCCTTGATGAGGGCCTTTGCTATTCTGACTGCTTTTCCAGCCTCTTTCTGCTTTAACTGATAACGTTCTCTGTTCTGCTCTTTCTGTGTTTCCTTATATTTCCTGAATGCTATCCTTTTCTCCTTAACTTTCCCTACCACCTCTTTTGAGAACCATAGCGTTTTTTGATTTGCTTTACACAAAGGTGTGTTGCCTCTGTGATGGCTGTTTTGATTACTCCCCATTGTTCCTCCACCCCTCCTTCTTACCTGTTTGCTAATGCTTTTCTGAGGCATTCTCTCATTTTCCCAAAGTCAGCCCTCCTAAAGTCCAATACTCTTGCTTTTGTATGGCTTGATTAAATGGCTGTGTTTATCGTGAACCACACTGTTTGGTGGCTGCTTTTTCCCAGATGGCTACCCACTTCTAAATCTGAGATTCTTTCTCCATCCCCATTTGAGAGTATCAGGTCTAAGACTGTTCTCTCCCAAGTGGGTTCCAATACTAGCTGTCTGAGGCATGCCCCCTGTAGGGCATCAAGAATTACCCTGCTCTTGGATGTGCCTGCAGCAAATGTGCTCCAGTTAACATCTGGCATATTCAGGTCCACCATCAACAATACCTCTATTTTTCTGCCATTCTAAGGAAGCCTTCTATCATTTCCTTGTCCAGTCCCTCCCCCTGAGATGGGGGTCTGTATACAGCCCCCATGTGGATTGTGGTGCCATTTTCTGTCTCCAGGGTGACCCAGAGTGTCTCATCTGCTCCCTGTTTACTCTTTAGTTCTGTTGCTTTGATCCCTTTTTTTACATAGAGAGCTACTACTCCTCCTCCTCTTTTACCCTTCTCCTCTTTTACCCTCCATGACCCTCCTGTAGATTGTGTATCCTAGTATGTTGACATCCCAGTTATGGTTCTCTGCGTACCATGTTTCTGTGATTGCCACAATATCCAGGCAACCCTCTTCCATCAAGGCCACTAGTTCAGGGAGCTTGTTACACAGACTATGGGCATTGGTACTCATCACCCTCCACTTTTTGATGGCCTTACGCCTTTGAGCCCCATTCCTGTCCTTACTGCATTTGCCTTTTTTCACATTTACCTCTGTCCTGCTCCCTAATGACTTCTCTACCTTGGTGTTTACCTCACTAATTACCTTGTTTTGTGGGGGAGGGAGGCTTGGATTTCCCTGCTCCTTTTCAGTGCCTCCCCCCTTTGCTAGTTTTAATGCTTGCCAATGAAGCATTTAAACCTCTCACCTAGGATCCTGGTTCCCCTCCTGGACAGATGCAGACCATCACAGCAGTATAGGTCTGCATCCCTCCAGGTGACACCCAGTTCCCAGTGAAGCCAAAACCCTGAGATCCACACTAGTTTTTCAACCATTCATTGAATTCCCTGGTGAGGAGTACCCTAGCATCACTCTTGCCATAGACAGGCAGCACCTCCGAGAAGGTTACCATATGCGCTACTTGTCTAAGGCCCCTCCCCAACCCTACAAACTCCTCTTGCACTGCTCTGATCCCATTTCTAGCCAGGTCATATGTCCCTAGGTGGACAATGACATCCTGCTCCCTCCCTCTTGCAGCTCCTCCCACGATCCTGAGGATTTTCTTCCTGTCTCTCCAAGCCGTGGTGCCAGGCAGGCACCTTACCTCCCTCTCTCCTTCCTTCCCCATTTCTACCCCCCTAATGATTGAGTCCCCCACCAGGAGTAGTTTCCTTCCCCTGTGGGGTCCCATGCCACCCTTCTGTGGGTCTCCTTTGTGAAGGTTCTCAGCATCCTCCGTGGTCTCCACTGTAGTTGCCTCCATAGAGGAACCACTATCCACCAGAAGAGTGAAAGAATTGTGGAGAGGTACAGCTGGAGGGATGCAACTCTGTTTCACCACCCTCTCCCTCCTTGAGCCCACCCTGGTCCAGCCTCTCCTCTTTCTTGGCAATCTCTGAGGTAGTGGCATTGGCCTTGGTGGTCCCTGGGTGGGGGAGGAGGTTTCTCAAATCCTAGCCAGGTCAGTCTGCAGACAGGCAACTTCCTCCCTCAGACCAGAGAGGTGCCTGAAAATAGGGCAGCATCGCAGCCTCCAGAATGTCTCCTGGAACACTGCCGCCCCACAACCATTGCACTGCACCACTCCTATCATGTCTTATTTTTTGTCCCCTCTCCTGTTTCTCTGTATGCTTACTCTCGGCTTTCCTTACAACTCTTACCCTTCCTGTTCTGGGACAGCAACTTCCTAAATTCTTCAGTAGCCTCCTTCTTCGTTGCTCAGTGTCAGACCACCAGCAGCTGGAGGAGGGGGAGAGTGAGCTACTTTTTTCCTTTTGGGTTAACAAAACCAATGTTTCTCTATGATCCTTCCCTTCCTACTGCCAAACAGGAAGTTCCTGTTGACAGTCAAATCCAGTGGCTATAAAAGTAGAACTGGCTTAGGGTGGGTGTGATGGAGGGCAATTAGTAAGAAAAAAGGCTAGCAACATGAAGTTGTTATTGGAGTCACCTGCTTTTATAGTGTCTAAGCCACACCCCTAATTAGGCTCTCTCTCCTCCTACTGGTTTAGCAAACTAAGTTGCTACAGTACCCTTCCCAGCACAGAACACACACTGACTTTCTTTCTTTTCTTTCTTTCTTTTTTTAACCCTAAATAAGACCCTTTCTACTTCTAATAAAGTATATGTCTGCTTAATCTCAACACACACTGACTCCTGCTGAGATATAAGTGTTAAATTAATAAGAAAATTTAGCTTCTTTTAGTTAGCTGCTTTCTGCTCTACAAGCAAGGCTAACAACAGTTCAGTCTGTAAATATGGATAGAATTTTATATACTGTGTGAACCCTCCTCTGCATACTTCCATGTACTTCTCTGTAACCGGGTTGCACCTGGAAATGAGCCTCAGCTCAGTGTGCTTTTCCCAGTCAACAAAGTTAAAATAAAATAAAAAAATAAAATAAAATATACCCCTTATCTCCCTGCATTCCCCTATTACCCTACCCTTGGTAAAGCTATTTTTGAGCTCTCTATCTCAAGCCTGGGGGGAGGTCAGACGCCTTCCATCTCTTCTGCCTCCTTGTGTTGACTTTGCCTTAACCCCCCCCAAATTCAGTTTAAATCATACATTCTTTTGATAAACTCCCCTAACTTCCTCTTCAGTACTACCAATTCCTCCTTGTTCAGGTGCAGTCTGTCGGGGCGTATATGCTCTTATCTTCCCACATTGATCCTCAGTGCCTCACCAGCCCAAACCCCATCTGCTTGCACCAAACCACCAGTCATTGGTTGAATTTTTCGATCCTCTGCTTTCTTGATGTGCTTGCTCTTGGTACAGACAGCACCTCCAAGAAAGCAATAGACTGGAGCTCTGTATTGCAAAACCTGGCAAGCTCCCTGAATCTTTCCTGCACCTCCTTTTTATTTTTAACCAGGAGAGACACACTAAGTTGAAAGCTGGTTTACAGGTGAAACCTGGGAGTACAAGGAAGTTAAGTGAATTGCTCAGGGTCACACAGTATGCAAGTGTGGACTGTGGGATTCAAACCCAGGTCTCCAGGTTTGCAGCTCAAAGCCTTAAACCACTGTGTTATACTGCCTCCTTCAGACTATTACCCTCCAGATCATTAGTGCCCAGGTGTAGCACCAGGTGAGGCCTCCCACCATTCCATTTATTGCATGAGGGAATGTTGTGCTTCACCTCAAGTGCCATCAGTCCAGGCATACACTCAACCCAGACTGCACTATTCTTATGTCCTTGCCACCCTATCTGATCCCTTAATGATTCCCTTAATTATTGATTCCTTTGTTAGCAAGACCCTTCTACCCCTTTCCTTCTGCTTGTATTTCTGGTTTATCAGCTCACACTCCTTTCTTTGAATCTGATTTTCCTCCCTGTTCCCATTTCCCCCTATCCATCTCCTTCCTGAATTTTGCCCTTCCCCTGGCCTTCATCCCCCTTCCCACCACTGCTAGTGTCATCACCACTCCCTATCATCCTTGCTTCCCATGACATGAGCCCTGTCCCTTCCCTTTGTGTTTTTCTGGCCTCATTACTGTCTGAGTTCCTTTGACAGCAGGTACTCTCCTCCTTCCCCCTCTGCTAATCCTCCCATGCCCTGAGCTTTGGTTCCCTCACTATTGCTTCTGTGGGGTGTGTCCCAGTTATGAATGTGTTTACTCCCAACCCTGGTGTCTTTTGGCAACCTACCTCAAAGTGTCCCCCACAAAGGTACATCTCCCATACCATTTCCTCAAGTGCAGTCTTTTATCTTAGCCCCTTGTTCATCCCTGGTGGTATTCTCACAGTGGCTCTTCTTTCTCCTCTTCTTCATGGGTCTCCTGGGGTGTGAATCTCTTCACCTGCAGTACACTCTTGTTTTTCAGTTTATTGTCTGTTGTGCCCTCTCTAGTTTTTTGCCTATTCCCTTCCTGTGCTTGCCTTGCTCTTCTTGATCTGACTACCTGCCACTCCCCTTGACCCCTCCAATCTATTTCTACACCTGTTCCTATGGCCCCTGTGCCCCCTCCTATGTCCCTCCTATGTTCACACTTTCACTCCTCGCCCAGCTGGTGCACCTGTTTGCCCTACAATTATCCTCTCTCCTGTCCCTCTCCCCCACCCTGTTTAGTGCCCACCTCCTCCTTTAGCTGTGTAAGCTGCCTACACCCCATGCAATACCCATGCCTCCATGCTATATCTAGTGCCATGGCTGTCTCACATCCAGTGCACCCTAACACACTTCCAATGTTGCCTCCTGCCCTAGTGGCCCTGAATCCATACCCAAAACCTGTCTTATCCCTTGTCTGGTTTCCTCTCCAACTTTGCTGTCCTTCCATTTGAACACCCTAGTTTTCTAAAAGGAAGAAGAATACCCCCTTCCCTTATTTACCATCCCAGCTTGATAGTGTGCCACTGTCAGACTGTTTGAACAGGACCAGACCCTACTGAAAAGCCCAGCTTATTTAACAGTGTGTTCCTGTGGTTGTTTATAGGACTAGTCCCCCCTCCAATAGTACTACACATTTTACTTTGCCCCAGCCAATCAGCTTTGCAGTCTGGGTTCAAACAATTTTAAATTCACAATCTACAGTACTATGCTTTCTAATTCTGAAATAAACAATCCCAAACTAGCATTATTAGATATAATGCAGGCCTGATTCAGACAATTCTAAATCCTCAATGTTCAACGGTCAATGAGACAACATTCAGCACTTTGCTTCCTGTGTAAGTAATTGACAGGCAACTAAATACTAGTACGGAAACAAGCATTTGTCAATGCCGAATGTTAATTGCTTATATGTGCTGTTTAGGTATTTGGAAGTTAAAGTACCATGGCTAAGAACTGTCATGTGCCCCCCCCCAAGACATCCACTGTGTCTTTCTGTTGAGTATTCACAGAAGAGGGGGAGGGTCAAGGGCCACAGCATTACACTAGTTGGAAAGGCATGAAGAGGTGGACAATAGTCCATTCACAGGCAGAAGAATCCTGCAGAAGGTGAGTAAGTTGAAGGTGGAAAAAGTGATGGGACCAGATGGCAGACACCCAAGGATATAAAAAGAACTGTGAAGGGAAATAACAGTACTTCTGGCAGCCATGTTCTTTTTTTTTTTTTTGCAATTTAATACACTTTATTGCTTTTCAGGAAATCAAAACAAAAAAACAACAACAAAAAAAGCAACCAGTATATATACAGTTGTTGTTTCATCAAGTAGTTAACCTTACATTGCCATGTCCTTACAAGATAATAAATGAAAAAGGAGAAAATACAATATTAAGACTAAACAATTAAATAATACAGTTAAGACAATATACAACAAAACAAATAATAAAATTAATACCCCCTTCCCCTCTCTTCCTAACTATAATGCTCCCTCCCTACCCCCCCCATCCCATGCATCACCACATTGTAGGATACCCGGATGTTAAATCTAAATAAAATCAAGGACCTAAACAGATTACGCAATTAAATCTCCTTAGTTCCACCTGGGGCGGGTCATAAAGTCTGCAAATCATAGTGTAAGGGAAACTTGTAGAAGTTCACATTTGTTGGAGTTTGGTATAGAATAAAGACCAACATTTTTGGAATTTTACCCATGTTCCTGTAGCCCATGCTACTGCTCTTTCTGCTGCTAGGACTGTTAGAATTTTTTGATACTATTCTGGAAAAGAAGGGCACCAGGGATCTTTTCAGTGACACAAGATTATTAGTTTGATAACTGATGCAACTAAGGCCATGTAATACCTATGATGGGATACAGGAATTATTTTTTTCAGATTTAGTAAGTTTTATTATATTTACCATTTAACAAAATTATACACAAAACACCATTACATAGAAGTGTTTAAAGACAATAATCCAGCAACTTAGATCCATTATACCATTATTTCAAATAGGTATCATACATATGACATATTAAAAGCGACTAAGTTATATTGCTATTAGAATATTAATGGTGAGGAAAAAAAAAGGGATACAGGAATTTGAGAATAGTCCCCCAGCAGACATACTTGAGGTGTAAAATATGTTGTAAGGGGGAGAATACCCTGCAACTGGCAACCATGTTCACTGAGTCATTCAACACAGGGGTGGTACCAGAGAATTGGAGGAGGGCACATGTGGTCCTTCTATACAAATCCACCAGTAGGGAGGAGGTAGGGAACTATAGGCTGGTCAGCCTCACTTCAGTAGTGGGGAAGATCATGGAGACATTGGTTAAAGAAAGGATAGTGGAGCACGTAGAAGCCATCAGAGTACAGGACCATAGGCAACATGGATTCACAGTGGGGAGGTCATGTCAGACAAATCTGGTTGGCTTCTTTGAGAGGGTGACAAAGGAAGTAAATCAGGGTGGGGTAGTGGACAACGCTTACCTTGATGTAAGCAAAGCCTTTGACGTGTCCCTCACAGGAGGCTGATAAATGAACTGAGTAAGCAGGGCATAGGGGAAAGGGTGGTAAACTGGGTTAGAAACTGGTAACAGACAGGAGGCAGAGAGTGGTGGTAAATGGGGTGCAGTCTGGGGAGAGGGGGTGACCAGTGGGGTGCCACAGGGAGTGGTCCTGGGGCCAGTCCTGTTCAATAGCTTCATTAGTGACATTGCAGAAGGGCTAAAGGGAAAGGTCTGCCTGTTTGCAGATGACACCAAGATGTGTAACACAGTGAATACCCCCAGAGGGGGTGGAGAAAATGAGGAGGGACATGGGGAAGCTTGAGAAATGGTCTGAGGACTGGCAACTGAAGTTTAATTCAAAAAAGTACAAAATTATGCACTGGGGACACAGAAACCCTGGGAAAAGATACAGGATGGGGGGGGGGGGTTGCTGACAGTCACAAAGAAGGAAAGAGACTTGGGGGTTCTTATTTCAAATGACCTGAAAATGTCAATGTGGTAAGGCAGCTGGGAAGACCAGTGACATGCTGGGGTGCATAGGCAGGGATATCACCAGCATAAGGAGGGAGGTAGTGATGCCATTATATAAAACCATTGTCAGGCTTCACATGGAGTACTGTGTGCAGTTCTGGAGGTTGCACATTCGTAAGGATATTAACAGGCTGGAGATGGTCCAGAGAATGGCGAATGAGATGGTACAGAGCTTGCAACACAAGACTTATGAGGAGAAATTAATGGATCTCAATATGTACCCACTGGAAGAGAGGAGGGAAAGAGCGGATATGATAGAAATATTCAAGTACCTCAGGGGTATAACTGTAACTACTGAAAAGCAGGAGACAGCTGCTATAGGCACATGTGCCAGCGTGTGTGTGATATTCTTTTGTTTTTATAAATCTGTAATCTCCAGTATTTCAGTAACCACATGACCACACTGCCTTCTTTAGGCAATTTTATGCTGGTTGATGCCTGGTGTCAGATGGCAGACAGAGGGCTCACCAGATTGTGTTGCCATTTGAAAAATTTCATAGAGTATTCTTTTGCAGGCAAGCGTTTTGGAATGTTGGTGAAGGTCTCACAATTTTTATAATGATTTTATCTCCTTATGTGTGTCCCCTTTGGTCCCCCCATCCCCCCACACACCAACAGTCATCAGTGGCCACAGCTGCAGTCTTCTTCTTGCAAATATGGTGGGTGAGAAACATAGAAACATAGAATCTGACAGCAGATAAGGACCACTTGGCCCACCTAGTCTGCCTATGTTCCTACCCGATGAATAAGCAGCAGATTCTAATTAATCAACAGCTTACTTCCTCCTACCCCCCAGTAGAATTGCCTTATGTCTGTCCATGAGCAGCAGCCTTCACAGTCTGTGAAGTCTGACGTCTTTCAGTGCCGCTTATTAGTCATCCTCCAACACTGGCAAGGTGCTGCCAGCCCAAAACTAACTCAGGACAAGCAGGTTTCAAAGAAGAAATGGAGTGAGCAAGAATCAAGTATCCATTAAGATGCAGCGTTGATTTTAAGATCAGCATACTGGTGTGGACACTGCAAATAGAACCCCAACTTGTTAAGCAGCCTTATGAAGAGCAAAGGCTTCTCGAAGCACTGGGGTTCTATTTATTGCGCTGTAAGAGGGCTGCATCTAATTTGGTAATTTACTGTACCTTACATCTGGATATATGGTAGGCCAAACTTTAAATAAACACTGCACCTGAATTAACACATGGTGCCATAGAAACATAGAATTTGTCAGCAGAAAAGGACTGCTCAGCCCACCCAGTGTGCCCAAGTGTTCTCTACCTACTTGTAACTCCTGCCTGTATATGTTACTGCATGTCTTATTCTGCCTGTGTCAATCAGGACCTCCTTGTGAATGAACTTGCTTAATGGATTTATCCTGCAATGAAGTTGAACCTGCTCCACTTCCATAGTGTTATTGATCTCCATTGACCCCCCTTCCCCTTTTTATGTTGGCGTGCTTGCGCAACCAACATCTTGCGGTAGTGGAGATTTGGACACACGGTGGCTGTTGGGTGAATGCAGGGCACGCACCAGTAGGTGTGTCCGTCATTCGCCAATCAGCCTGCATGCAGGTGCCACACTACCTGGGTGAGCACTTCTAAGGAAAGGTCTTCTGCAATGCGAGCAAAGCTTGTCATATGAAGAGGACCTGCCTACGTGCTTCACCAGCTACAAACATGGCAGCAAAGTGGCCGCTAAACTGCCGACTTTGGGGGTGCCCAATCCACCGGTTGGCTTACCCTGCCCCTTATGTATGTACCAACTGTGGGAGCCCACTACCCATTGGCATAATGTGTCCCCCACTCCTTTTTTGCCTGCCAAGGGGGTGCCCAATCCCCCTCTGCTTATGCACCCTCCCACTTTCGTTGTTTGCCGACGGGGGTGCCCAATCCCTGTCGGCATCCGTCCCCCCTTTCCCACTTTAATGTGCAGACGGGGTGCCCACTCCCCATCGGCATGATGCCCCCCCTTCTTCTGTGCTGAGGGTGTGCCCAGTCCCCCCAGCTAGTGTCCCCACTCATATGTGCCAACGGTGCCCAATCTCCTGTTGGCTACTGTATCTCCCCCAAAACACCCGTAAAAAAAGAAAACCATCCACAATGTTTTTTTTTTTAACACCTGCAAATAGAAAATGGTCCGTCATAGTCTCCCTACCCCCCTCCCACCACCCGCACCCACCAACTGCACACCCTGCCTCCCACACCCCACACATCATACTTACCTCCGAGCTTGGTGCGACAATCGTCAGTGGACTGGGAACACGTCTGCACTCTTCATACCCGACCGCGAACTGAGGAAATGCCGGTAAGCTATATAATGAAATAAATAGGGTTTTTTCAACTTTAATGCACATATCGGGCATTTGTTAAAATTTTTGCACCAAATTTTCAACAGGGGGTTTTTGGGACCCCCTCATGAATTCTGGCACTGTTATGACGTTAATCGTTCCCAAAAGGTGATTTCTCAGTCACTGCACAAAATCACCTTTCAGGACCGATTAACGCAAGGACAGTGGCAGTGTTCATGAGGTGAGCTTTCAAAAAGCCTATGTTGTAAATTTGGTGGAAAAATCAAAAAAATGGCTGTTTTAAAAGCGTGCATTGCGCAGTTGCTATGCACGCTCATAACTTCGTGAATTCGCAATATTTTCATGCAGGATTTTCAACACTGACATTTTTCTATACCTCCTTGTGAACAGTGTCACTGTCATTTTTCACATCCTGGCCCAAATGTGTTTCCTCACTTCTGGTGCACAATAGCTTAGTCACTGTGGGAAATCAGTGTTTGGGGCAGATTATGAAAAAGACAGTGACACTGTTCATAAGCAGAGGTCCTAAAAAGCCTATGTTGAAAATTTGGTGACAATACTTCATAAAATGACTGTGTTATGAGCGTGCATTGAGCAGTTTGCATGCACACTCAACGCTGTGCATTTGTAATATTTTCACTCTGGATTTTTACCACTGGCATTTTTCCACACCTCTTGATGAACAGCACAGCTATCATTTTACATATCCTGCTCGAAATGTGTTTTAACACGTCCGGCGCAGAATAGCATGGTCGCTGTGCAAAATCACTTTTTGGACAGTTTGAGGAAATGACAGTGACACTGTACATGAGCAGAGGTGCAAAAATGCCTATGTTGAAAATCTGGTGCTGAAAGTCCATAAAATAACTGTGTTACAAGTGTGCATTGCGCATTTCCCATGCAACCTTGTAACTTGGCAAATTTGCAATATTTACATGCCACATTTTCAGCACTGCCATTTTTTTATACCTCCTTATGAGCAGTACAGCTGTCATTTTTCACATCCTGCCCAACATGTGTTTCCGCACTGCACTACCAAAGCCAGTGCCAGCGCGACAATGTTCAGCATTGACAAATGCTTGTTCTGATATACCTCTATATTTAGCCCATGCATGCTTCATGCCATCTACCATTTTAGCTTCCACCACTTCTCCTGGCAGTCTGTTCAAGGCATCTACTGCCCTTTCAGTAAAGAAATATTTCTTCACATCTATCTTGAATGCCCCCTCCCCAGCTTCATTGTATTTCCCTTGGTTTGGGTGCTCATCTTCATTTGAAGGAAACTCCCCAACTGTACCCTTTTTACCCCGTGGGTACTTTGTAGGTCTTGATCATGTCACCTGTTGCCCTCCTGTCTTCCAGAGTGTACGTGTTGAGATTCTTCAGCATTTCCTTGTAGGGATTCCTGTGAAAATTCTGAACCACTGTAGTTGTCCTCCTCTGCAAAACCTCCATCTTATGTCCTTTTTGAAGTGTGGACCGTAAAACTGGACACAATACTCCAGTTGGGAGTATAGCAGGAAATGATACAATGGCAGCATAACATCCCTCCTCCTAGTGGAGATGTCACTCATTATGCACCTCAGAATCCAATTTGCCCTGACCATAGCCTTATCACACTGGACTGCCATCTTGAGGTCTTCTGATATAATAACCTCAAGGACCCTTTCATGTCTAGTGAGTATCAGTACCTCTTCCCATCCTATACCCAGCATTGGGGTTCCTATGCCCTAAGAACATGATTTTACACTTGTCACTGAATCCTAAGTAAGTAAGTAAATGGAATTGATTTGAATGAATTGCAGGCTTTTAAGCAGTTTTCCTGGGAGTGTGTATGTGTGTGAGTGGGGGGGGGGGTGCTCTGCTACTATAACTATTTGCTTTTGATTTGGTATAATGTGTGAACAGACTAACCTTGCTCCCCACTCCGTTTGCTATATCGGAGATAAAGAGCCCAAAGAGCATTGGCCCAAGCATTGAGCCCTGCACTACCCTGCTTGTCAGTGCTCTGGGTGCCGAGAGCTACCCCACCACCACCACCCTCTGCACCCTCCCCTGTAACCAGTTCTCTATCCATTTAGTCAGACCACCTTCCAACAGTACCCCTCCTTCTCCTCACTCTTCTCCTCCTTGGCCTGTGTCCCTCCTCCCAGTAGTCCACACCCTTTCTCCTCCTTATTCTTACTGGGTGACAGTGCCTTCTGTATTACACTCAGACCACTCTGCCTACCCTCTTGCAGGATTACTACACCTTCGCCTTTACCTACATCTGGAGCAGTGACCTCATCAGGCTCCCCTGTCTGGACCTTTCTATCAAACTCAGTCTTTTGGCCACCCCACCATATTTGTTTAAATCCACCTTAGTAGAGATATACCCCTCTAATCCTGCCTTTTATTTTTTTTTTTACATATTTTCTCACTGGGCTAGTCAGCTTGGTCATCCTGACTGACCCCCCTAGCCCTGCCTCCAAGATCAGGCCAACCTGCTTACCTCCACGGATTACCCATTGGTGAGGATACCTAGTCGACCCACCGGAGCAGGATCTGGCTGAGGAGGTGCCATTCTAGGGGCGCGGCGGGGTCAGAAGCTCATGCTGTGTGACCGTAGCCCATTTTTCACTTTTCTCCCCTTTGTGGAGTGCGGGCATGCAATGACATTTACACACAGCCTGCCAATGTCCACCACACTCCAACACCCTTTACTACACCAATATAGTAGTGCCCAAGGTCATCAGCTGGGGCTGCTACAGAGTGATGGGTCCCTGGATCCTGCTCCGGGATAGGAGAGCAGTCCTCTGGATGCTCAATCCTATCCCTCCCTTGCCAACTCCTGGTGGGCTGGGCTTCTGTCCGAACCCAGGTTGGCAGCATGGCGCGAGGTGTGGCATCCAGCGCCTCAACCCTCAGTGCCAGTGGCATGGCAGCAATGCTGCCTTTAATAATCCCCTCCCCTTCCTGCTCCAGTGGACCCTGTCCCCCACGTACAAGTCACTATTCCCCCAAGAACCTACCCCAGTTAGTCACTAACCCATAATGTTTCATGTGACACCAGTCCCTCAGCTACTCGAACTCCTCCAGCCTACCCCTTCTCGCCATGCTTGCATATGGTACCAGCAGTGCCCCTATAATGCCACCGACTTCCCAACCCCCTCACACTGCCTGCCCAAGTACTCAAACCTCCCTCTCACTACTTCCACAGTGTCCCCCGCCAAGTTGTTTGTACCCACGTGCAACAGTAAATTAGGTTTCTTCCTCCCCTTCACTGCACGCTTGAGCAGTGCCTGTCCTGCCCCTCCTGCAGTCAGTCTGGGGACAGCTTCAACCCAAATATGGCTGTGACTTTCCCCTTTCCATCCTATCTTACCCATTTCAGCATAGAATCTCCCGGGATGAGTACCCCCAACCCCTTACCCATTTTCCCATCTAATGCCCCTTCCACCACCCCAGTATTCATTCTTCCCTGTCCCTTACCACCACCAACTGCTCCCTCTGTGACTTCTGTATCTGTACCCCTTACTTCCACCTCACCCCTTTTCTCAGCCTTATTTCTCCCATCTCCCTTTAACCCCTTCCCAGCCTGACTACTTCCTACTGGGCTTCCCATGTCGACCTCCCTCCTCTCCTGCTGATTTCCAACCCCTCTCCTATCCCCGCCATTGTCAATTTAGAGGCCCCATTCCCTTCTACCCCAATAGTGATGCCACTCCCATCCTTCCCCCTTCCCATAGCCTTCTCTCCTTCAGTTGCCACCTCCTCCTTCCTTACTAGCCCCCTTCTACCCTTTTGTCATCGCTATCTCTTCTCATACCTGTTGCCATCCCTCTCATGCCTTGTCCACCCCCCATTCAGTATGTTCCTGCTCCTCCTCTCTGTCCCATAGCAGAGGTTCAAATCTATTCATAGTCAATACCTGTCCTACATCTCTTCCCCCTATCAACACCCCCCTCCTATTTGTTCCCCTCCGTGGCACCCCTGCTCCCTCCTTACCCGCAGCCATCTACTCTATCCTCTGATACTCCTCGGGGTCTCCTCCTCCCCCATCAGGAGACCACCCTGCCCTCACCTCAGGCACCCCCTTCCTTCTTCTCTCTTTTCTGCTAGTGCTTGTGATACTGGTGTCAGTTTCAGTCCCTACTTATTCTAACTCCGTCACCCTTTGCCATCCCCTATTCCCCCCTCAGGATGCCTACCATACTCATCTGCCGTGCACTTACATTCCTCCCTAACCTCCACAGTTCCTCCCTCAAACTAGCCAGTCATCTACAGACCATACCTTCCCCCCATCCTTGAAGCCCAGTCCAGCATCATGGCAGACCCATACCCTGTATGCCCCTCCTCCCTTCCAAAGTTTCCTTCCCTATTGACATGTGGCACCTGCCACATTTTGGCCCCCATCTTATGTTATGGGCTCTCACTCCCAGGTTCTGTACCCTACTACAACTGTTAGGTCCCTATTTACTCAAATTCCTGCCACATGGGGTGGGCTCCAACATGCCAATCAAGTGTTTTTTTGGGAGGCAGCTGTAGTCGATGGGGGATTGGGCACTTCTGTTGGCACAAAAAGGGGGTCACAAGAGACGAAGGGGATTGGGCACCCCTTGGCACAAATCTACTGCTTTTGGTGGGGAGACATTATGTTGATGGGGTGGGCTCTCCATTGGCAAATCAAACTGGAGGATATAATGCCGACAGGAGGCCTCATCGGCAATGTGGACTAGACGGGACCGAAGCCACGGGATTGGGGCACCCGCTACAAACACACTGTTGTGGGGGCACATGCTGCCGAGGGGGATTGGGCACCCTTTGGCAGTGGAGTTGATTATTGTTTGTGAACATGGAGGCAAGCCACCGCCATGTTCACCAAACACACAGTAGTACGCTCCACTCAGCAATGACGGGTGACTCCCTCATTGCAGCGCAATGGCTGACACTGCAATGACGAGGAAGCCCCTGATTGCAGTGGCTGAAATGTTTCTAGGTTGTGGCACGCTGGCTGAACTAGTGCCAGCAGCAGCGTGCCACCCTATTGGGGAACAGGTGTCAAGCCTCAAAAGGCAGTGGGGGCATTGGCTACAACAGTGCCACGTCTCCACAGCCTGCTTCTGCAGCAAGCATGCACACAATCAACATAAAAAAAATTCAGGAACAATGTCAGCAATATGAGAAACTACAGCTTGAGGGTAACCCTTTTAATTTCCACTTACTTAGCATAAGACAGAGGACTGATAATAGGGCTGGCCTCATGTGCCTCTCAACTATTTAAATGGTGATGGGGTGGGAAAAAATGAAATTTAAAAGTTGGTTCCAATTTCTGCCTCACTGCCGCTGAAAAATTCTTCAGTGCAGGGGAGAGAGGGTCCCGCTACTCAGGACATAGTCACCTCAGCTCCTGATGAATCCTGTGGTTTGAATCCTCATACTGCAGCCCTAAGCCCCCTTATGAAGGGACTCTGTGACTCAGGTCCCTTTGTCTGCAGATAAAAAAAAGATGTCAAGCCTTTTCTCAGTCCCGGTTGGCCACAGTAGTTTTAAAGAATACAGCACCATGTTGTATTGGTGTGGCTCCAAATTAAAATTGAATTTAAAAGTTAGTTCTTGGCTCTGATTTCTGCCTCCTTGCCACTTGCTGACTCAAAATTCTCTGGTGCAGGGGACAGAGGGTCCTGCTACTCAAGACACAGCCACCTCAGCCCCCGATGAATCCTGCGGTTTGAATTCTCATACTGTACCCCTGAGTCCTCTTATAAAGGGACTCTGTGACTCAGCTCCCTTTATCTGCTGATTCAAAAAAAAGGTGCCAAGCCTTTTCTCAGTCCCAGTTAACTGCTGCAGATTTAAAGAATGCAGCTCCACATTGTATTGGTGCAACTCTGAATTAAAATGAAATGTAAACGTTAGATCTTGGCTCCAATTTCTGCGCTGCTCTGATTTCTGCCTCCCTGCTGCCCACTGACTCAAAATTCTCGGGTACAGGGGAGAGGGGGTCTCACTACTCATGACACAGCCACCTCAGCCCCCGATGAATCCCGCGGTTTGAATTCTCATACTGCATCCCTGAGACCCCCCAATGAAGGGACTGTATTTACAAATGTTGGGTGACTATTGATACTCATTAAAAAATTAAGTGAGTAAAACAGGTCGGTACTCGGTACTTCCATTATCTGGAGCACTGGCTACTATAATATTGGATCACTTGTATTTATACATTTCTGATACCTTTTGAACTGCAACCACCAAACTTTGTTTTTGCTATATTTTATTGCTTCAGTTCAAACAATCACTACCTTATAAACTGCTAATTATCCACAAATCACATTTGGATGCTGCTGTATTTTGTTGCTTGTATGTATACATATTTTACTACTTTTAAATTGCACCCCCCACCTTCTCTGTTTCTGTTCTTTGGATATTTGTATTTATTTTAAAATTGCAACCAACCCCCTCCCCCACACACACTTTCCTTGCTTCTGTCATTTGGTTATTTGCATTTCTTTTAGAAAATTACAAACTACCAGCCCCATCCAGTCCCCCTGCTACTGTATTTTAGTTTTATATACTTTTACTACCTTTTAACCTTGAACAGTTCAGGAGGATGAGTGCACTCTGCTTTTAGACTATAGCTGGTTTTTTGTCCATGTTGAAGCTTGCTTTGTTGTGCCTCTATTTATTTATGTGATAGGGACCACTCAAATCTAACTCCTTTCCACTTTAACTTTATTTGTTTCTTGAGTTGTGTAGGGTTTTGGGGGATTGTGGTGTGTGGTGAGTGTGTTTGTGCATTTGCGTGTGTGTGTGTTTGGATGATTAAGTTTAATTTGGAAGTATTTTAAGTGTATAGATAGTGTTAGTTTTTGTTTAGGATGGGGGTTCTTCCTCAGGCTTGAAGGGATTCCAGCCCAACTGGATACCAACCTTGGTATAAACAAAGTGATAATCAAGTGGGAGTAGCCCAGTACCAAATATTGGCTTGCTCTACCTCTCTCCTTAAAGATCTTCACCCCTTCATCACTCCACCACTTAATTCTGCAGTACGGTAGAGATGCAAGGAGTTGGATATTCTGAGGAGGGGTACTAGAGGGAGAAGGATGCAGCATGGGGGAGCCAATTTGGGTAGTGGGGACCAGGAGACACCCTGGGTTAAGGAGACATTTGAAGGGAAGCCCCTTGTGCCTTGTTTCTATACCAAGGGTATCCTCCGGACAGAGAGGATAGGTAACTGATGAACCGTCCATCCCCAATCTTTTGCTCTTATTGAACAGTGCTCTGCAATGCCAGGTCAAGGTCTAACAAGACCGTTATAATGGCTGGCCTTGTTGACTTTGTTGATCTGGCTTGCATTATGGAGACCTGGCTGGGAGAAACCTTGGGCCCTGTGCTAGAGGCATCTCCTTGGCCAGGTACTCTGCATTGCCTGAGGAAGGACCACAGAAGAGGGGGTTGCAATCTGTTTTAGATCTGAGCTGGGCCTGATGGTGCAACCTGTGGGGGACGCTGGTTCTTTTGAATGTGTGGCTGTTGGATGGGTCCTGGCATGGAGTTTAGAGTGCTCTTGGTCTACCATCCACCTGGGTGGGACCAGGGCTTCTTGCATGAGGTGATGTCCTTTGTCATTGAGAGGGTGTTGAAGTCACCAAGATGGATTATTCTTGGTGACTTCAACACCTGGGTGGATGATGTGATGTCACCTGGGGCCAGAGACCTCTTGCTAAGTATGGAGGCTCTCAGCCTGATCCTGCATTCCACGTCCAGGACCCACCAGTCTGGCCATGCTCTTGATCTAGTGTTATCTCTAGGGGCTTGAAATTGACACCTTCAAGACTGATTGGATAGCTTGGTCCAATCATTGCACCATTGTGTTTAGCTTTAAAACACCCCTTAATGTCCCACTCCCCTGTGGAAGCGGTCCAGTTCCACCCTTTGAGGGATATTCAGCCAGAGGGACTGATGCGGAGCTGGACATTTGGGCTGTGTTGGAGGCTTGCACTAGTGGTCCAGGAGTAGCAGTGACAGCCTATAACACTGCTGTTGCTGAAGCTCTGGACTGTCTGGTGCTGATCCATGTATGCCCCTTGTGTCACAACTTGGGTCCCCTTCGTTTGATGGGGAGCAAAGGAAGTTGAAGACAAGGTGGCGGAGGTTAGAGAGGCATTGGAGGAGAACTGGGTTTTGGGAAGACAAGCTGGTTCTGATGACTCATTATAATGAGTATCAGAATGCAATCGTCCAGAAAAAGGCAGCTTTTATGTCTAGGACAATTGCAGCCTGGAGGAATTGACCTGCTCAGCTCTTCTGGGTTGTAGACAGGCTGTTACATCCAGCCTGTCTGGAACCCATTAGAGCTTTTTCAACCCACAAATGTGAGGAGTTTGCTCGATTCTTCTCTGTCAGAGTGTCCTCTGTGAGATCTAGGATTGCTCTAAGAGGAATTCAGTCCTCCAGCAGTGGTGTTTCTCGTGTGTGTGATTGTACTTGGCTGTCCTGGGGTGAGTTACAGCTGATAATGATACAGGAGGTCTGACAGCTAGTCCTGAGGCTGAAATCAACATTCCGTGACCTGGCTCTGGGCCCGACACACTACTAGTTGGCTGCATCGAAGCCCTGGGACTGGTCTTTGCTGGGATAGTTGTGAGTTCCTGGTCGGTGGGAGTTTTTCTGGAGTATTTGAAACAGGCTCTGTTTAAGCCCCTGCTGAAGAAACCATCGCTGGACCCTGATGTCCTGGCAAATTACAGGCCTATCTCCAAACTTCCTTTTTTGGTGAAAGTTCTTGAGAAGGTGGTAGCAGAACGGCTTGAGGGCCATCTCATAGATTTCCAAATTTATGAACCTTTCCAATCTGGGTTTAAGGCCTTGCATAGCACAGAGACACCACTGGTCAGGGTTTTGAATGACCTGCTCAGGGTGAGGGATCGGGGAGAGCATACATTTCTTATCGTCCTACATCTTTCCTCATTGTTTGACACTGGACCATGGGGTGTTGTTGGACAGGCTAAGGGAGTATGTGGGATTCAACAACAAGGTCATCAGCTGGTTTGAGTCCTTTTGTCTGGGGCAGGTCTCAGAGGCTAGTGATGGGAACCTGTTCCTCGAACCCGAGAGACTTGTCCTGTGGAGTTACCCCTTCTGTCCTCTCCCCCATGTTGTTCACAATGTATATGCTACTCCTGGATGAGGTTATAAGATGGTATGGACTGAGTTGTTATTGTTACGCTGATGATATTCAGCTCTAGCTGTCTTTCACACCTGGTAGACCTGATGCTGTCAATGTGCCGAATAAATGCTTGGCCGAGATCCAGGTATGGACAGCATCAAACTGGCTGGGACTAAACCCTGAGAAGACTGAGGTACTGATGGTAGAGCCATCGGAGGGTTGGGCTTGGATCTTTTGGTGACAGATTAGGCCTCCATATAGGCCCAACAGAGCTGGAGGTTTCATCAAGGGTGAAGAATCTGGGTGTTGTGTTTGATAGCAAACTGACATTTGATGCTCAGGTGCTGGTTGTTGTCCAGACCAGATTTTACCATCTCTGGAACATCACTTGGATCAAGCCCTTTGTCCCACCTGAAGACCTGGCCGCACTTGTGCATGCTTTTATGACCTTGAGACTCGACTACTGTAACACCCTCTACCTCAAGGCCAGAAGTGATGCATTGCAGTGCCTGCAAGTGTTGCAGAATGCAGCAGCACGGATGTTGGCTGGTCATTCCATATTCAGTCATATCACAGCAGTGCTGCACGAACTGCACTGGCTGCCAGTGCGCTGGTACATCAGTTTCAAGATAGGCCTTTTAACCTTCAAGGCCCTACACGGTTTGGGTCAGGGCTACCCAAAGGGCATCCTGCATCCCTATGTTCCATCACGCCCCCTCATATTAGCTACTGGTGCTCTCCTGGAGATACCCAGAGTGAGGTTAAAGAGCTCTGCAGACTGAGCATTTAAGGTACAGCAGTTGCCCTGGCACTGTGGAATTTGTTGCCGAGGCACCTCCAGGAGGCACCATCTGCTGAAATTTTTAAACAACTGAAAACATTCTTGTTTGTGCAAGATTTTAGGGTTTGAAGTGGGCTGTTTAAGAATTTAATGGGTTCGGTTGTTTTAATGACATCCGAGATTTTATGACCATATTCTTTTATTACTGTTCCTGTTCTGTTATTCATGTATGTATGTATTTGTAATCCTATTGTAAGGGCACTCTGAGCCTTTGGGGAAGGGCACTCTAAACAAAATCTACTACTACTACTACTACTATTTTAATTGCTTGTGTGTACTTTTGTATTTAGTTCAGCTGCTAGTTTTATATACTTTTACTATCTTTTAAACTGCAATTGCTAAATTTTGTTACTGTTATAGTTTACCATTCATATTCCAACAAATAATAGCAGCTTTATAAACTCTGAGTCACCTATCAGCCTGAGTTGGCTGCTACAAAACTTTACTACTTGCCTTTTAATAATGTTATGCTTTCTGGCCTGTGATTATCATACGCCCTGTTTTAAATGCCATTGTGTTTTACTGCTTGTATTTACAATTATTTGGCTATTTGTTGTTTGGTACCTGTCCCATCCATTGGCTTCCCTGCTATTGTATTTGATTGTTTATATTTATTTTTGAAAACTGCAACCTCCTGCCACCCAGTTTTGCTGCCTTTGTATTAAACTGTATGAATCAAACAATTTGCTTATCATCACACCCACCCACATTTGTCCTATTATTGTGTCAACCTGCCTGCATATATTTTCTTATCTGCAATCCAGCCCCGAAATCGTGTTGCTGTTGTATCTTGTTGTATGTATTTAGGCAACCTGTGCATTTTCTGAATTGTATACCCTTACTTCATTGCCACCCCCGTATCACTGTAATGTTTAGATTTTTGCATTTGCACAGATTGTACACCTTTTGAGCTGTCCACATTTACTTCACTGCAACCCACCCATCTTGGGACTCTCTGAACTGTAAACATGTGGGGCAGTTCTCAAAGGCATTACTCAAGTTGCACCAAAGGCGACTTGTACCAAATGCTGATGCACTGGGGACCCTGTGCCAGATTCTCCATTGGGCAGGGTCCCGGCAGCCAAGTTCCACATTTTGTACCAACACCAGAATTGTGCCAAATGGAGGGCATACCTGAACTGATTGCCACAAGCCTGTGACATTGACTTGTACAAGTGCAGAAGCGTCCCCCCCTAGCCCTGAGCCCCAATATTATAAATAATTCAGCCCATGGTTATTGGCCCTACCCCCACACACACACAGTCCCTGATCCCTGACTGTATTAATATATATGCCATTAGGGCTTCACTCTGCTCCCCAAACCCAATCCCTACTATTCCTAACAGTGAAGCTCTTGTGGGGGCTAGTGGACCCTCCCCAGCCCGGATCCCTGATCTCTGAACTGCAAAATATGGTAATGCAGTTTTGACATACAAGACATTTTGTATGCCCTGTAGCTCTGGTGGTCAAGTGGCCCCACCCCCACCCAACAGTGTCTGACCACCCCAATCCCCCGATCCATGCCCAGTTGGTGGCTGGCATAGCCCATCTCTCACCACCGTGGTCAGCCACCGACTGAGCTCTGCATGAGCTCATACTGTAAATAGTATGAGCTCAGTGAATTACAGCTGCTGTCATTCACTGAGCACATACTATTTACAGTACATGCTCATGTGGAGCTCAGTCAGTAGCAGGCTGTGGTGGTGAGAGGTGAGCTGTGCCAGTCACTGGCTGGGTACAGGTCAGGGGGTGGGGTAATCTGGCTCTGTTGGGCGGAGAGGGCCACTAGACCACCAGGGCTACAAGGTATCTTAATTTTGTTGTTTTGTTACAAACTGCATTATAATATTTGGGGTTTGAGGATCGGGGATTGGGACTGGGGGTCCACTAGTCAACAAGGGCTTCATTGTTAGGAATATTGGGGATTGGGACTGGGGGTGCCAGTTGTCGAAAAGGGCATATTCATTAATACTATTGGAGATCAGGGCTTGTGGGGGCAATAGCTCACATGGGCTTAATTATTAGTATTATCTGGGATCAGGAATGGGGGCTTATGTGATCATGGGGGGGCAGTAGGGTTCACATGTGACACTTTGGTGCAACCACCTGTGGACAGCAAAGTACACTTACACCAGCTCATAGCTGGTGTAAATGTATTTTGACTGATATTCTCCAGGGGTTGTTTGAGAATCCCAAATTAGGGATGTGGCAGCCACACTTTGTGAATAGGGTGCATCAGCTGCTGTACACCCCCCTTGCACAATGTCGCAGCCAAGTTTGTGGCACAATGATGGCTTAAGTTCACTTTGGCTAAAGCAGCCTGTGTGTTGTTGCAGGCTGCTTTTGAGAATCCTGCATGGTGCAACTATTTGCGCAAAGTGCTACTTGCATCATTAATGTTTTGGATGCAAGTCACTTTGCGCCATGAGTATCCTTTTGATAATGGAGCCCATTGTCTTTGCTGTTCCAACCCCCCAACAGGTGACAACTGCTCATACTAAACTAAATTCAATTCCATTAGGTCCAATAAGATTAATCCATTGATAAAATAATGACCTTTAATGCAATACAGAAGCAACAGAATAAACACATGACTAGGCAAAGACAGCACATAGCAGATTCACAGTACACCCATAAGCCCCCACTGTCTGAATCCTTAGACCAAACCAAACAGGTACCACAAAGCAATCCTCCCATGGGACATAATTATAAAATCACAATGCAGGACCTTTGAAACATTACCTTTTTTTCTATCACAAGGAAAAATGACTGCCACTACAGCAGTTGTCATAATACTTTAAAGAGCACAGTAAACTTAATTCAGTATTTGCATTGCACAACTGCAAATATGTATATCAGAAAAAACGCTGTTTTATTTACCATAGAAGCTGGAAAATATGGCTATTCATGAACTGACTTACTCCAGAAAAATAACAACTTAAATGGTATAAAAATGTATACAGTCCTAAAAGGGTATATTTTTCTAGGGGACTCTTGCAATCACTGTAACCTTCAGCCATTAATAGACAGTTGAAATTACACAAAACTGAAACTTTTAGATTAAGAGTTCTTCTTAAAAGCAAACTGAAAGTATGACAGACTCCCCTTTGCAAGCAGGAAATGAAAACCAGATGATTTTATGAAATAAATGTTTGCCTATCCAATTATAAACAGATAAATGGTTTTAGCCTCAAAGACAGGAAGGACACACACACACACACACACACACACACACACACACACACACATACACACACACAGTTGAAAACTACACTTCCTAGTTATTGCAATATCCCCACATGGCATGCAATTGTCTAAGCAGTTACAAGGCTACATTACAGTCTTGATCCCCCCATAACAACCCCAGAGTATATTACAACTGTTACAATTTGCAGTTTTTTAACCTCTTACAGCACACTAGCACAACTGCTTTATAAAAAGACAGAGCTACATTTACATGGACATTAACAAAAAACTAATACATCTTGATTTGTTAAAACAGGCAGTGAAAAAACATGTTCCTAAAACAGTGTTCCTATCTTGCTCAGACACAAACTTCACTAACTGACATTAATTTATCAGTTGCATATATAAAATGTTTTATATAACTATTACTCAGGCAGTTGCTGTTTAAATATCATCCTCAAAAAGAAAATAGATATATTTAGGAAAAGCTGTTGGACAAGGTGGAATTTGTTGGACATTGTGTTCCATTGCTACAGTTTGAATACAACACACAAGAAAACCAGTTACCTGCACTAGGGGACCAGGTGTCTTCCATTAATGGAGGACCCCCTCCTGTCACAATTCCTAGCCTATTGTGATAGATTCTACCAGAAGTGTAAAGGTCAAGACAGGGACAGAAATATGAGTAGTCACAGGGAGATATTAGAATGGCAAACTGGTTATAAGAGACTGGCTTTCTCTTTAGGTTGCAGCTTCTGTGGCACAGGAAGTGGAGGTATGTGCCATAGAGACAGTCGTTTTCATGTTTGATAGTCAGCCTGGGCAGTACTAATTCAGACAGATTCCCATTATTGTCATAGAGCCTTCACTAGCTGTTTAGCAGCCTGGGTTAACTATGGTTTCACAGACCCATTGCTCGCTGGAAACCATGGGAGAAATTAGGCTGTTGTAATACAAATATGCCCTTACGTTTGGGTAGTCCATGTCAGGGAACATAACTAGATGGGGGGTATACATGGTTGCAGCAAATGCAAGAGCAAACAGATTAGCAAAGGAGGCTTGCTATAAAGAGCTCATCACTCCTGTGGCCTGTCATATGGTCTTCACACACCGTTGGGCCAAAGTCCTTGGTGGCCAGAAGGGTGATGGACTGATACAGCCAAATCCCCTGCCTGAAGACCCTTACCTCAGAGATGTCTTCCTCCACAACCATTGAAGAAATCTGCAACAGCCAGTTCCGGGATCAGCGCCTCCACCAGGCTTGGCATTTTGACTGAAGTGGATTCCTCCTGTGATTTAAGACAATTGGATCTGGAAGGACACAAGAAAAATCCCTCCTACTAACATGAAGGGGGATCCTAACCAAACAAGCACATCCAGGCAAGGGACTTGCCGTACATGGTTCAGTTGATAACATCTCAACTTTGTTGGACAACTGGTGGTAAATTAAAATCGAGGACATCCGAACCTAAGTACAGTACATATTTGTATTACTTGTATTAAAAAATCTATGCAACATAGAGAGAGGAGAAATCCAGCTACCAATTCCTGCCTCTGGACTTTGGGATAGAATACAGTATATGTGGACTTTTTAAGACATTTAACAACAGCCTCCACCATCATCAGCCATGTTTTAAAGACAGTTGTCCAAGACAACAGTGTAACCTGCATTATTGAAACGGACAGAGGCAGACATTTTAAAACCTTCTTCAGGAACTCATTCTCTTCTTAAAGACATAAACTCTGCAAGTGTGACTGGACTTTGTAACTACCAATTGCATCATCAGGACCGGCACTCATCTACCTGCTCTCCACAAGTGGAGTGTCTGGTGATATGGAAGTCCAATTTCAAAAAGAAAACCTCTTTTCGACCAAAATATCACCCACTGGCATTCATCCTGAAGATTGATAGCAGTGCTATTACATGAAGGTCTTGAAACATTTGTTGCTATTGCACATTTAACAACAGTGCCAAAAGTATTAGGGCCAAAATACTCAGAAATGCACCAAAGGCCAGCGCAAGTCCAGCACAGCGCACTTCAGATGCACCATGGCAAACCAGGTGCCATATTCAGAAGCTACACCAGCACAAATGCAGTAGTGCAAGCTGGCTGAATATGGCAAAGATGGGCCATGGCGCAATCAGAGATGCGCCGGTGCAACCATGGAAGCTCGGAGCAAACCTGTGCACAAACACAGGGTGCAGTACAAATGCAAGAGGCCCAGGGACACAGCAAAGGAAGCACAGTACCAATGGTACAAGACCTCACAAGCCAGCAGGGCACACCAGTGCACACACCTGCACAGAGCAGGAGGGAACAATGGGCATCACAGGATGGAGCACAGCTACCAACAGAGGTACTGTGCATTGCATCAACCAGAGCCAGTCCATGGGCGTGTGACAGGGGCATGCACCAGAACAGCACCCCAGAACACAATGGTGGGCAGGCCATCAGGGCACAGGTGGGGACAATGGCCAATGTGAGCTCGCCAATGGTACCCCCCTGCAGGCCACCAGCCAGCTGGCCATGGCCAATGCCATACTGTGCCCCCCCATGGCTCTGGACCCAAACACACCCACGCCGCATGCCACACACCTCCAGAGGCATCACCAACGCCAGGCAGTGAATGAGCCAGGACACAGGCAGGTGGCTAGAATATAGCAACAACAGTGGATGCGGACTGCCACAGCCCAGAGGGCCGATGAGTCCAGCTTAACAACCAGGCCCGTGTGCAACCCCTACTCCCCAACTGCATGCCCAGCCCTGACCACAGCCCCATGGTGACCCTGAAAACACACAACACACCCAACACGTCTGGGAGACAGCCCGCACCACAACGTGACACACCACTAGACACAGCAGGGAGCCACAAACAACCCACACACACACACACACCCCAGTACTAACACCATGGACCAACACCCGACCACTGTAGCATGGTTCCACATGCCACCTGCAAAGCAGACACAGACACAGGCACATAGGAAAATAAGCAGTTTATAACATGAAAACAGCAGAGAAATACAGTAATGGGGCAAGGACAGGGGAGGCGGTGACACGCTGGATGGACTGCATCATGCAGAGCATTCTCCAGATCACAGCCAGGATCTGCCTCTGGGTCCTCACTCTGCCATTTGGCCCCTCCTTACTGCCACAGAGCCAACACCTAGGGGATGGCACAAAACAGGCAATCAGTGCAATGCCCTAAGGACTCCTACCCACCCACAGTGCACATTGGACAACGGGGACACACAACCCTGAGAGACCGGAATGGACCCTCGCATGGAGGGCTGTGCCAGCTATCCACATGGCACACCACGGTGGTGCACAGAGGCAGACGATGTAGTGCAGTGGCCACAGGACTACAATGTGAAGGTCAAATGGCACACAGCAACAGCAGCACAAATGGTGGAAGTCATGTGCAAGCCCACCCCACAAACAGCCGGTACATGGTGGCCAAGGGATGGCACGCAGTGGCCCGCACAATGGACCATGCTACACACGCAGCTGTCAAGGCACATGGCAGAGGCAGCCATGGCTGTGCACTATCCCCACCATTATTCCAATGTGACACTGAGAAGGAATGTGACAATGTATACCTGCTCCTTGCTCTGCAGCTGTCATCTGCTGCCCACTAGGCTGTGCCACCCTGGCCACCTCTGCAGCTGCCCTGGCCCATCTATGGTCCTCCAGCCCAGTGGAGGGAATGAAGAGATGTGGACATCAGTACACAATCATGCATGAGGAGCCCCCTGCCACCACACAGCCTGCTGTGCGCTGGGTGTGTCCCTGTTAGTCCTGAGGCCAACAAGCCAGCACAGCTGCTACCTGTGCAGCAGCCAAGCCGGATGTGTGGTACTCCCAGGCTGACAAAGTACCCCACTGCGGGCCATGCCATGCAGCCATGCCAACATCACAGTATGACGCCTTGGCATAACAGCAACATGAGCAAGGCCACTGTTTTTCATTTTTTACCAGAAAATCAGTAAATGTTCAGAATTAGAGCTGCCTGAAGACTGGTAAAAACAAAGATTTCAGACCAGTAAATCTACAAAACTTGAGTTTTTCTTTTAGTTCCTTCCTGTACTATTTTCAATTTGCTTTATTTAATTCTCTGTATATTAAGCCTTTATTTCTGACTATTTATACATATACTAAAATAATGATAGCAGAATCCTGGCAAAATCCATAAATTAGAGTAACAATCACTGGTGCAATTTTGGAATCTGAAGTCTTGAAAATGGAATTTCATTGTTTTAATCACTGTAAATCGGTGACTTTTAACATGAGCACCCCTACTTGGCTGTGGCACTGAACCTCACAGGATGTGGGCCTGCAGACGCCACAAGCAGTCTGGTGCCCTCTGCTGCAGATCCCCATACTGGTGCCTGCACTGCTTTGCCAAGCTCCCGACACCAGTCCTCCACTCCAGGGCCTCTGCGATATGGTGCAACACCTCCCCCCTGGCCTGCTGGAGTGGCACCTGGCCATACAGCTGCCACTCAAAGGACTGAACCACAGCCACCAGGTTGATGAGCTCAACCTCTGTCCAGTTGCCTACACTCCTGCTCTGTCCCTGCGCCATGGTCAGCAGCCATATTCAACAGGAAAATGGCCATGGAACAGCGCATATGTCTGCCACATGTGCAGGATGCCCGATAGGATACGCAAGACTGCAACTGCACAACACGTGGATGTGCAGACATTGAGCAGTGTGGGGACATAGCGCAATCATGGGCATACGCAGTATGCTGGGGCCTAGCAGGGTCATGGGGTCACAACATGAACCATGGATCAGAGGTCATCACCCTCGCGTGCAGTGTGCAGGAGTGCAATAGAGGCAGTGATCACATGTGCGATGGCATACCAACGCCGCATGCGCCATGCCATGACATCATGCATGCTGCACATGACACGCAATGGCATTGTGGACATTGCTGTACATATGGGCTCTGTGGGCATGCACACCGCACATGTGCAGGTACTGCGCCTTGGAGATACTCCTGCGCAAATACGCGATATTGAGACACCGTATGCAAATCTCCTCATTAGCCAATGCATAGCACAGTGGGGAGCATTAGCATACCATTAAACTTGCGCACAGGCTAATTTGCCTGCCTTGCGTCATAAAAGTGCCACGGAACAGCAAAGGCCATGCAACCATTCATGTAAGTGACTGGCAACATGGATGAACAGCAGCCTAAGCAAACACTGCAACAGAGTGCTGTACTGCAGCATGCTGGCACAGACCCACTCTGCTGTACATGTTCACAGGTGGCAGAATGTTGGGGTCTGAAGTAAAGGAGAGTCAGGGGCCTGCACGCAAGAGCAGGCCCAACTTTACAGCTGCTGAGAGCAATGCCCACTTTGAGGCCTATATGACCAAGCAGACCTTCTCAGCAGTGCCACAGGCACAACATAGGAGTGGGTGGTGGGCTGGGATTAGGTGGCCTGATACATCAGCACCCACAGACGCCACCATCGCACCACACAGAACTGCAAGAAGAAGATAGGCATGGACAGGAGGTGGATCAAGGATAGGAGGGTGGCCAACCGAGCATCCTGTGGGGTGACTGGTGGTGGGCTGGCCACTGTGCCACTGCTGATGGCCACAGAGGAGCTTGTGGCATCCACCATCAGCCACATGGTGGTGAAGGGTGTGCCCGGTGGTGGGTTCCAGATAGGTGGCAGCCCCTCACTGCATGCTGAGTATGACTAGCTGCCATGCATGCCTGGAATGGACGTGACGTGCAGGAATGCCTGAGGCCATGCCCACCGCCACATGCATGTGTGGACGCAGACACACATTGCTGCAGGGTGGTGTGTGGCAAAGGTGGCATGGAGGGACAGGGGGCGATAGGGTATGCTGCACCTCTAAACCTCTGTTCTTGTATTGCAGCACCAGCACTCCTCCATGCAGAGGACCAGGTGGGGGTGGCCGTGGACACGGATGCCCGACCCTCAACATCGACGGCCATCCAGATCCGGAACTAGCCTTGTCTCTGCAGTGTTGGGCATGCAGCCGTGCATGACATGGGGTCGGATGACCCTCTGTCTGGGTTCCTTGCCAATGACAGCCTGGAGGTGCTGTGCGCAGAGACCCAGCTTGGAGTGCTGTCTGACACTGATGATGACCTTACTCTGGTACAGGACAGCATAGGGGGGGTGGTGGTGCCTGACATGCCCTTCCCACTACACAGGCATTGGCAGGTCCCATCACTGAAGCAGCTCCACTGCCTCCCCCCATCCCCGCCAATGCAGCTGTGTGTGGTGCCACAGCTGTGTCAGTGTGGGTGGCGTTGGTGCTACCATTGCGGTAGAGGCATGGGGCACTGCCCAGCAGTCAGCTGGGGAGCAGTAGCAGGATGCAGGTGACACTGGGCAGTATGACACGGTGCCCGCCGCCGATGCACCAGACAGCACTGTACCCCCTGTACAGCCCACTGTGCAGTGGCCACTTGAGTGGAAAGCTGTGCAGCGGCATTCTGTGTCACTGCCCCCAGCTCAACGGGCAGGCCAGGAGACCCAGGATGCCGAGAAGCTCACAGAGCACACCCGGTTACTGTGGGCATCCGTGGACAACCAGGCATTGCTTGCTGCGGAGGTGCATGCACTGCAGGCAGAGGTGCGCCAGATGGCTGAGCAGCAGGACAGAGATGATGCGAGGCTTATGGACATGCTCACCCCAATGCAGGAGGCCATGACTGCAGCATTGGACCGCATGAATGGTGTCACTGTGGCATCAGTGGACCACATGGCCTGTACCATTGCAGCTGGACTGACATCAGTGGCAGTCACTGGGCTCAGCCATGTGCAGAGGACCCCCACACAGTTCACTGTCTACCCCACTGTTCTGGCATCGTGACACCAGCACAGTGGATGCTGGGTTCTGATGTCAGCATCCCAGACACCCCCGGGGCAGGCCTTTTTGGTCACCTCGACACCTGTGCACAGACCTGGTCGCCGCCCACACATCAACCCCTGGGTGGTGTCTGACATGCACCCCATGGCCGATTCACAGCATGCATCTGCCGGTCAGCCCCAGTGTGGCCGCCCACATGGCCATGGTGGTCGTGGGGCTGCAATGTTGGAGTGACGTGTCTGCTGCCCTGACCTGCCATCCACTGCTGTTGCCACACACTCACGTGGGTGGTGGTGGTCCAGCATGCATGTGGTGGCACACATGTGTGTTGTGCTGCATGCCTCCTGTGTGTGTGGACCATGCTGCCAGGACATGTGGCATGGATGTGATGAGGCAACTCAGCACCAGTCATGCCTGTGCACCGGTGTCATGCTTCTGATCCAAGCCATGTCCCTCACCATGTGTGTATGGGTGGCTGTGTGTGTGTGTGTGTGTGTGTGTGTGTGTGTATGTACGCATACCATTGCTGCATGTGTCTATGTGCGCAAGCCCATGTGCCAGTGGCTTCGCCATGTGTATTGTGCTCCCCATCTCTGCATACATACTGTGGTGTGCATCCTTGCCACTGTGTTGTGTGCTAGGCTGTGTGGGCCTTGCCTGCGTGTCGGTGTACTCACCTGCATTGTCCATAATGCTCCCTTGTGATGGTGTTGCGGTGCTGCCATGCCTCCTGTATCAATTGAGGGTCCCTTCTGCCAAGTGGAGGCTACCCACCACTCTCCGGCTTGTCATCACTATTGTCCCTGCTACTGTCTCCCTCATTAGCCTCGACTACTATTCCACAGTCAATGGTCATGTTGTACAGGATGCAGCAGGCCAGGAATATGCCACAGACTTTCAATGGGCTGTATTGTAGGGCACCGCCTGACCTGTATAGGCAATGGAATCACATCTTTAGCATGCCAAAGACATGCTCGATGATATTGCACATGCTGACATGTGCCTCGTTGTATCTTTCCTCCATGAGGGAGGATGGTCACCGGTAAGGGGTGAGCAGCCATGGCCTTAGGGGGTATGCACTGTCACCTGTGTGGAAGACAACATGGTTATCCCTGTGCTGTGCTTCCATCCACTCACTTTCAACCATCACACACACCACAGCACCTGCCCCATCCTCTTTCCCCTACCCCAAGGGCTGTGACTCTTGGCCACTCTGGTGCATGTCCTACTCACCAAAAATGTGGCCCATAGGGATGTCTCCCTGCTCAAACTTATGGCACAGTGCTGAACTGTGCCATATGAAGGCATCATGTGCACTCCAGGGGTGTGTGGCACACACATTGATGACGCATCCCATGGCATCACATGCCACCTGGCAGTTGTTGGATGGGTATCCCTTCTGGTTGATGTACACTGGACTCTGGGCCAGGTGGTGTGTGGATGCCAATATGGGTGCAGTCTATTGCCCCAATCAAACCTGGCATGTGTGACACCCAGTGGAACTGGCACATCACATCAGTCACCTTAGTCTCCACTGCCATGGCATGACTATGTCTGGTGGGTGCCTGTATCTTGTCATTGCACCGCTGCCTCAGAACTGCACTGTTCAAGCAGTACTGGCCCACTATCTCTGTGTCACTGAAGTTCTCATACATGATCCTGGCTGGGTACCACCTGTGATGAGGATACTGCACTGGGCCCTTCATCGGCCATGCTCCTGTTCCTCCTGCCTCCTCACACCCCTCATTATGATGTCTATTATGAATGGGCCAGTGTCCATCTCTCGGTCACTGGGTGCCTCCATGGGTGCCTCTCACACTCTGTCAGTCCATCCATTGGTCTGTGTCTCCCTCTCTCTCTCTCTCTCTCTCTCTCTCCTCTCTCACACTCTCTCACTCCCTCTCTCTCTGTGCACATTGTTGCACATCTGCTGTATGTGTGTTTGTTCCTATATTTATTGGCTGAAGTCTGCCTGGTGCAACTTGGGGTTTACTCCGGACTTGCGTCTTGCTGTATGGTTGAATATGCCAGTGCGTCACTTATTCATGGGAACACCCCCTGCACTTGCACTGCATATATTATGGTTGCACATTGGTGCAATGGGATTTGTGCTGTGCAGCGGCTCCCTTTGAATATCTCTCGGTGATGCATCTTGAGACTTGCACCGGCGTAACTCAGTTGCACCATGTGCAACTGCTCTGAATATCTCGGCTTAAATGTTTATTTTCATTTTATCTTTGCAGCTGTGCTTTGATTGATACCTGTCATCCTCTGTGGGTTTCAAGTTATCTTATGTTCATTTTATACTAAAAAGATGACACAATTCTCATAGGTAATGACACACACTATTGAACCTATGCCTACAATGTAACAACTTTTTCCAGAAATGTAATTAGTGAATAGATACTGTACTTTACAAACAACTATCTTAACTGGTACAGTGGGCATATTTTTTAATAAATATGGGTGTTATGTTATGTTATATTAAAGTATGATGCAGTACAAGTATATTATACAGTATGTATATTATGTTATGGTTATAATGCCATACTAATTTATTCTAACTCTAATTGTAATATTATTATAATAATTAATTGTGATTCTTATGGTGATTACGATTGCAAAAATGCTTATATTATATCGTGGTATATGATATATACTGCAATAACATTCTATTTCTATGTTTTCAAAACATACCAGTTTTTGACCTTACCTAGTAACATACCAATTTTGCTGCATCATGCAATAAACATTCATGCTTTGACACGTTAGGCCTAGTCTCAATTATTAGCATAGTGAGTTCCAAACTGTGGAGTTTATAATTTCCTGTTCTACCTGCTTTACTATTTTTCGACAGGAAAGGCCTGCATAATATACCCATCTTTATTCCAGGTCACATTCAGTCTTCAAAGGAATAAAATAAGTTTCGCTTTCAACATTATGGAATGAGCAACAGCAGAGATAACAGTTCAGAACTGTTAAACATTATAATTTACATTATTATTCAGGACACTTGATGTTATTACTGTTATACCATCAAATGTACTTGTCAGTTGCACACCTACTACACGTGACTGTGCAAAGAGTCACTATATGAGCATTCCCTGAACTCTTTCTTTAGCTAAACATTGAACTGTGCCCCTTTTGTAAATTGTTGCTTATGCTTTAAGTGAGTTAGGTGAAGAAGACAAGATAGTTCTGATATCTTACACCATTTAACAAGAATTCATAACTTTCATAAGGAATATTGTTCATTCTCTTCCTGTGCCTTCGTACCTCTGCCTACGTAGAGCTAACAAGTCACACGAGTGGGGCCTGAGACCAGGACAATACTGCCCCATGACCTGATTCTTATTATAAATAGAACAGGCATAAACATTCAAGCCAAACAAAGACTTGCAGTAATTTAGGCTCAGCAGTAAGTAATAAAGTCCTGGTAGTTTGATTAATACAAGGAAAAATCATTCTGTAATGATCTGGAATAATCCAGCTGGAGTTAACTGACAGGGATCTGGATAAATCAAGGCCAATGCAATGCTAGTGGATACATACTGTAGGTCTGAATGGCCTAACAAGGCCCAGCATCATTTTATATACAAGTAATACAGACAAGACCCAAGCTGTAGCAAACTAGATGGCTATTTATGATACATATTTGCCTCTAGGCTTATCACATTTCTTGCACATCACTTGCACTCTCTATAGTTCTTGCACCTTTCTGTATTTCTTGCACCCCTCTGTATCTGGACATGGGGAAAGCTTACTAAGTATTTTTACTGTATTTTATTAGTCCTTGTTTGACTATAATTTCACAGCCATAGCAAGCCAGCTTGCTGTAATGTTTCCACAACATTATCTCTCTGATTGGAGGAAAAGTAACAGCAGATTAAGCAACAATGATGTGATTAGTGCCTTTTGGATAGACCCTTTCAACTAGATTGTAGGATCCCAGAGTTTCGGCCCCTTCGGGAAACACTCTGAATATGTTCCTGAGAAGCCATCACTGAGTGTTCACAGTGGGTGTTCTTTCAGCTAAGATCTCATGACAACCCCAGCTCCAGCAGAGTGATAAGACTGAGCTCTTTTAACCTCTGTCAGCTGAGGCACCATACAACAAACTCTGGTCAGAGCCGATATGGCTGTGGAGAACTTTTAGGTGTAGCAAGAGTGTTGAAAAGAATATGTGGTGCTCTTGCTGCACCAGAGTCAGCCATAAGTAATACTGCAGCGATTACCATATTGCACATGCATAATACTCGCACAAGTGCGGTTTGCCCCGGAGTAAGCCATGCACAGCATGGCAGTGCTGACATAACTTCATATGCACGATAGTAATGCATGCACAGTTTAAGTCAGCGCCACCATGTTGTACACAGTGACTGTCACTTCTGCAGTTGTGGAAAGGAAAAGTAGTGCATCAGGAAGGTAGTATGTTTATGTAGCCTGTAGATGGGAAGGGCTGTATAAACAGAACCATTGGGAACTATACTGGAGCACTGTGGCAGCACAATGGTAAGGTAGAATCGCAGGCAGCTTTTTCAAGCATAGAAACATAGAAAATGTCCCTCTCCCCCTCTTCATCTCTCCTGAAACAGACCCAAAACCAGCACCTCCCCCTCACCCAACTTTTCCTTTCTTTGCTTCCAGAGCCAGCACCCTTCATCACCATCAACCCATTCCAGCTTTGTGAACAAGAGGCCATAGTGTGAATCTTATTCTTTTTGGATTTCTAAATGCAAGGGTACTAGTTAGAAATCAATTAGCCTATTTATGTGGAAGGCAAATGCAGGAACCAATCAGATAAGGGGCAATTGTGCAGCTAGCAGAAAAAAAGGGGCTACAGAAACACTTGGAAACAACATAATTTATAAAAATTTCATTTTGCTCAATCTTAGGTAATCAGTAGGGTTACTTGTGCATACATTTATATTTCTCCACACTTATATTTTGGAAATTTATAAAAAAAAAAGAAAAAAATTACACTTAATCTTTTGCACATATTTTGACCTCCCATGAAGGGAATGACTTAAAACTTATTTGGGAGTCATTCAAGAGTTATCCCAAGGTCAAAATTTAGTAAACTATACATTTAGTGCATTTTAATAATAGAAGTTGCCAAAGAGAACATAATAAAAGAAAAATCTGTGCTGCAGCACAGATGCCTAAAAGTTTCACACACAGCCTTATTTGTGGACCAGATCTTCCTTCTGTGTGTGAAGAGAACTACAAACGAACCCCAGAGCAAATGCATGGGGCATGTGTTATCCCAGAGGATATTGGCCTTACAGGCAAACATTATTGGGGTATGTGCAATTTGTGTTTTGTGTGTGTGAGTATTGTTTTCTTCTCTGTCATGCTTCTTCCCCCTATCTGGTCAGCTTCGGGATCTGATGTTAAATTAGGCATGACAAGAGTTAAACAAGATGGTGTAGCATTTCACTTAAGTGGCATAGTGGTTTGAAAACATTAGGCTTTTTAGAAGTGCAATAGGAGTTATGCCAAACAAATGTAAATATCTCTAAAAGTATATTCATTAAACAGCACTAATTATATTTTTTAAACTATCGCCATCTGATTATCTGAATTTTCATTTGTCTTCACAATTTTTACCTTTTCATATTTCGGTTGGCAATATTTAAAAAAACTAGTTTGGAATAGTTATATTGGTAGATTGTAGGATTTAGTCAGGCTACTCACTTTTGCTTTCTTAGATTAGGAATTTCTATTAGGAAAAGACTGTCAGATTTACATAATAGATATGTGCTCATTACTATAAGAAAAAAGATAAGTTTGTTATGACATATTGTAAGAAACTTTCTTATGAACATTGTAATGATAATTTTTTTCCTATATTTCGTGTTTCTGTAATTTAGTGATTGTGCAAATACCCTGCTTGTAGTAATAATAGGTATAACAAAATCACATGAGATTGGTGAACATGCCCTGGATTTGTTTTTATTATATATTCAGAAACTGACTTGTCAGATAATTACATCACAGCGATCCTGGCATGGTCATCGAGATCCAATACACATTGAGGCCCTTGTATTGGGTCTAGGTGACAGTGGGCAGATATGCATTAGCACAGATTAATTTAAATATGGGGGAGTCCTACACAGTGGATTGCATACTTTACCTAATACAGAGAACAGGGAGTTCTACCAAAGACTTAGACTAAATATGGCCCTGTTTCGGGGACCCTGTATAATCAGGGACAACCATAACTGTATCACAGATTCCATCGTGTACAGGTGTAATAAAACCTCAGTGCTCCAATCAATCAATCAATCAATATCTTTATTTAGCCAGGCAGAATACCATTGAGCAGGGCTCATTTACAAGATGAACCTGGTAGTTTAAACAACAACAACAACAAGTCACAAGACAACAATTTGGCGTAGGCATAGCAACATTAGCAGCCTATGTACAATCATTATAAGTGAAAATGGCATGACTTGGCACAGTGGTGTACAATAATTTACAAATAACATCATAAGACTTGACATTGAAAACAGAACAAAGTGGCATAATTTACAGGCATGGTACCAAAGGCAGTCTGCATACCGCTATGTGCAAGTTTTGTGTGAGTTTTGTGCAAGGCAGGTCTCTGATAGACAGTAGGATACAATACTATATTGGATGAGGTCTAGACCAGCAAGCATTATGTGGCCTAGGAGAAGATTATAAAGCAAGGGCACTGAGAGCACAGGATGAGCCAAAGACAGTGGAAGGAGCAGCGGTGAGGAGGGGTGGGAGGGAGCAAATGTAATACTTTCAGGATTGTCATAGCTGCATTAGTCAGCTCAGTAGGTCTAAGGGTAAGGGTGAGAGTATGGTGGTGAAAAGGTGCCATTAGTAGGTGGAGGTGACAGACAGGTAGGAGGAAGAGTGAGACAAGTAGCATGAAGGTACTGAGAAAACTAGCCAAAATATTTACTGGTAGATATCTGGGTGCAGCAAAACCTGGTGGGATGAGAATACAACTTCTACTTCCATACCCACCAGTCTTATGCCAGGACAGACAGGCTCCTGATATTATGAGTCATAATAGATAGGATAACTCTGGTGCAATTTTCCCCAATTCTGGTCTTCAGCCATGCCCCACTCACCATGGCTGTGGGATAAGCTCCACTCCAGGCCCCAGGCAAATCATGGAGGCTGGACCCCCTACTTTTTAAAAGTAATGTGTTCCAATAATGCACGATTCAGGCAATTAAATAATAACTAGAAAGTAATAAAAAAGGGGATACATCTCACTCAACCAGTCAGGAAGCATTAAAGGCCTACATTCATGGGCAGACCATAGTCTATGCCAAATATAGAAAGAGAGGCACAGAACAAGAGCTAAAGTGACTAGATGAAAAAGTAAAGGCATGTGAAACAGCTGATATGTTGTGACCATCCTCAGGCCCATAACAAAGCCTGCAGAGGCTCAGGTGCCAAACTTAACACTATTAACCTTGCTCAGATCAAAAGAACTGTCCTGTATGCCTAGACTGGCCAGTATTTTGATGAACATACAGTAGGGAAAGAAAGCTCCTGGCCTGGCAGTTAAAGTGCAGGGATGGACAGTGCAGCGCATCCCACATTCAAATGGATGATGGGGGGATTGATCTCAATCCAGGCTTGCATAGGACAAGCTTTTGTGACTTTTTTCCAAGCTTTATATGATCAAGGTCTTCCCAACTGGAGAGAAAATGAATGCTTTCTATCAAAAGGCTTCTATGACTTCAAATCAACAGTCATGGAGGGATCAGCTACTGTAAATCTTGCCCTAGCATGCTCTGAAATCCTTCAAGCAATGAAAGCACTGCGAGGGGAGTGGGGGGGGACTCCTGGCTCCAGTGGCATGCCCATCAATATTTTTAAGCTTTTGCTGATATTCTCATAGACCCCCTATATGACATGATGGAAGAGAGCCTGTCAGCAGGTGTACTGTCTCCCTCCATGCATTCTGCCACAATTACAGTGTTTCTAAAACCAGGCAAGGACCCAACACAAGGTTTCTCATTCTGTCCAATCTCCCTACTTATATCTGATTATAAAATCATTGCTAAAGTCTTTGCCACCAAATTAGAGGAAATACTCTCTAGTTGTATTCATCATGATCAAGCTGTGTTTGTAAATAGCAGAAAGGGAAAACACAATATTCAAAGGGCATTAAACTTCATCCACAGGTAGTTAAAAAGGACATGTATTCACTGAGCTGTTTTCCTTCCCCAGATGCCTAAAAAGTATTTAACTATATGGAGTGGGGGGTACATGTTTGAGACCCAAAATAGATTTGGATTTGGTACTCAGTTCTTGAAATGAATGAGGACCCTACCTACTGGGTCAGTTTGTGTATAGAGAATGTCACACGCTAAAACTGCGCGTCAGAGATAACATGGGTGGGAATAGTAACAGGGTACAAAACCGCTAAAGGATCTATGCTTGGTTGTGCACCATGTCTCTTTTTCCTTGCAGAGGATAAGTCCTTTGGTTAGAGGAGGGTTCACCAAGCAGCTTCCATGGCTCAATGGGATGAGCCACGGGCAGCAATGAAGGCAGTGCATCTGTGGACCGGGTATCGAATCCTGGTCCCAGACACACGTGATTTTTTTTTCTTCACACTTTCTGTGAAGTAAGTGTCCATCCCCCTCCCATGGAGTTGATTATTTTAGTTGGGGGATTTGGGGTGTGGAGCCCCCCCATATCGGGGTGCAGGGGTGGAGCCCCCTGCAAAACACAGACTTATGCTGATGTCAATATATCACGCTTTACTGGCAGCACAGTATATTGCTTAGGCATAATGTCTTGTGACATTATGACCCAATGCCAGGACCCTATACTTATTCACCTTGGCTCTAATACTATTCATTAATCTTTCAAGAGGAACTATACAGGAATGTTCCTTATTCCTCTTACTCTATTTGCTAACCCCAGAATGACTTGCTATAGTTATCAGGCAGCAATGTGGAATATATAGCCTAAGGAGAAGGGGTACAGAGCATAAACATGCCCTTTGAGGACCCTCAGAATTACTTGCTATAGCTATCAGGTAACAATGTGGAATATGCAGCCTGAGAAGAGGGGGTACTAAACATAAAATCATTCGTTTTACGAATGATCTGCTCCAAGATCATACACTTGAGGCACAGAAATGCAGGGGAGGAGTACAAGATGTGGGGAAGGTGCTGACGGACACAAAACAGGAAAGGGACCTGGGAGTAATCATATCTGATGATCTAAAGGTTACCAAACAATGTGAGAATGCCGTGAGGAGAGCCACCCAGTGGAATGTTGGGGTGCATAGGGAGAGGTATCTCCAGCAGAAGGAAGGAGGCAGTGATGCCACTGTGTAGAACATTGGTGAGACCTCATCTAGAGTACTGTGTCCAGTTCTGGAGGCTGCACTTCAGGAAGGACATAAAGTAGAAGTGGTTCAGAGAAGGACGACAAAAATGATGCAGGGGCTGCACCAAAAGTGATTTGAGAAGAGACTGGAGGATCTTAATATGTATTCCCTGGACAGAGAGGGGGATATGATAAAAGACTTTCAAATACCTCAAGGATGTACGGTAAATAAGGTGCTATTTGCAGACACCTCTCTGGGCTGAGGGAGGAGGTTGCTCATCTCCATGCTGACCTGGCAAGGAGTTGGGAAACCCGCTCCTCCACCCAGGAACCACCCAGGCCACCTCCACTACCTCAGAGGTTGTCAAGAAAAAGGAGTGGTTGGACCATGGTGGGCTCAGGGAGGGTGAGGGTGAGGGAACAGCGGCGCATCCCTCCAGTTGTGCCTCTCCACAATTCATTCACCACTCTGGCAGAGCATGGTTCCTCTATGGAGGCACCTGTGGTGGAGACCAAGGAGGATGCAGGGAACCTCCACAATGGAGACCCATAGGAGGGTGGCACATGACCCCACAGGGGAAAGAAACAACTTCTGGTGGAGGACTCAGTTGTTAGGGGGGTAGAACTGGGGAAGGAAGGGGAAAGGGAGGTAAGGTGCCTGCCCGGTGCCATGGCTTGAACGGACAGGAAATGAATCCTTAGAATCATGGGTGCAGCTGCAAGGGGGAGTGAGCTGGATGTCATTATCCACCGAGGAACAAGTGACCTGGCTGAGAATGGGATCAGATCAGTGCAACAGGAGTTTGTGGACTTGGAGAGGGGCCTTAGACAAGTAGCACACATGGTAACTTTCTCAGAAGTGCTACCTGTCTATGGCATGGATGAGGCTAGGGTACTTCTCACCATGGGATTCAATGACTGGTTGAAAAACTGGTGCAGATCTCAGGGATTTGGCTTCATTTGGGACTGGGGCTCCACCTGGAGGGATGCAGGTCTATACTGGTGTGATGGTCTGCATCAGTCTAGGAGGGGAACCAAGATCCTAGGTGATAGGTTTAAATGATTCATTGGCAAGCATTTAAACTAGCCAAGGGGAAGGCACTGAAAAGGAGAGGGGAAATCCTAGCCCCCTCCAAAAAAAATCAGGGTAGTTAGTGAGGTAAACACCATTATAATAGTGAGTACAAAATCGTAACTTAAAAATCCCAAATTCAAAATAGCAATCCAGTTAATAGCGAAGTGTATTAAGTGCCGCTGATGTAATAATAGCGATAGCACCTGGCCTTTCCTCACAATAATCGTGACAAGCAAATAAGAGACAATGGCAACAAGTGCGCATATGGACTCACAATATGCAGACAAGGACTCAGAAGAGTATAAAGCAGTAAGTCCAAAGAATTTTTGGACTGTCCTTTATATAAGTGGAACCCCAGGTAGATGGCCTGCAACTGGGTCTGGTGCACTAGTAATACACTGCAGTACAACTTGTGAGGTACTTTCAACAGTACCATGGGTTCGTTCCTTAACACTGGCTATTACCCTTCGCACCCCAACATCACCCGCATCAGCTACATGACTGTGCTCCTTAATTTCAGCTGTTACCTTATTATCCACATTGTGTAGTCGCACCAGGCAGCTGTATTTATGCGATTCGGCACATCGCCAGTACACTTTCCCAGTTGCCTCTTTGTCTTTGTGATAAACAAACCCTCCAAACAGAGAGGGACCTACTTTTCTGACTCTGAATAAGTTCAATCTCCGTTCCAGTATTCATTCAACACAGTCAAACAAGGACCACAAGACAGAGCCATATATATATAGTTTTGGATTCAGGCAACACCTGTGCTACCTATGCTTCTTGAGTGTGCTACTGCATCACGGGATACAGGAGAACAGACAGGGTAAGAGATACTATCAGTGTTCATTGGGGGGAGTTCGCGAAAATTACATTGCTGCTAATATCTCCGGTGCTAAAAAGACTGTTAGCTATTGTTGGTCTCGCTGTTTAATACTCGATCATTTTGCACTCGCTATTTTTTTGTCACAGTTATTACATAGAACCAACATACAGCAGTCGATAGATTGAAGGGCAGGGGTCAGTAGAAAAAAAAAACAAAGGGAGTAAGGACAGGGATAAGGCAAAAAGAAATAAGGCCTTAAAAAATGGAGGATAATGAGTACCAATGCCCATAGTCTAGGTAAAAAGCTCCCTTAAATGGTGGCCTTGATGGAGGAGGGATGCCTGGATATTGTGGCAGTCACAGAAACATGGTACACAGAGAACCATGACTGGGATGTCAACATACCAGGGTATACAATCTACAGGAGGGACAGGGAGGGTAGAAGAGGAGGAGTGCTAGCTTTCTATGTAAGGGAAGGGATCAAAGCAACAGAACTAAAGGGTAAACAGGGAGGAGAGGAGGCACTATGGGTCACCCTGGAGACTGGAAATGGCACCACAATCTGCACAGGGGTTGTAAATAGACCTCCATCTCAGGGGGAGGAAATGAACAAGGAAATGATAGAAGGCATCCTTAAGATGGCAGAGAAAGGGGACATATTGCTGATGCGGGACCTGAATATGCCAGATGTTAAATGGAGCACCGTTGCTGCAGCCACATCCAAGAGCAGGGCCATTCTTGATGTCCCACAGGGGGCATGCCTCAGACAGCTAGTTTTGGAACCCACCTGTGAGGAAGCAATCTTAGACCTGGTACTCTCAAATGGGGGCAGAGAGAGAATCTCAGATCTAGAAGTGGGTAGCCATCTTGGAACAAGCGACCACCAAAAGTGTGATTCATGATAAACTTAGCTGTACCGTCAAGGCATACAAAAGTGAAGGTGCTGGACTTCAGGAAGGCTGATTTTGTCAAAATGGGACAGTGCCTCAGAAAAGCACTAGCAAACAGGCAAGAAGGTAGGGTGGAGCAACAACGGGGAAACATCAAAACCGCCATCACAGAGGCAACAGGCCTTTGTGTGAAGCAAATAAACACATCAAAACAAAAGAAAAAAAACACTATGGTTCTCCAAAGAAGTGGTAGGGAAGGATAGGGAGAAAAAGATAGCATTCAGGAAATAAAAGGAAACACGGAAGGAGCAGGACAGAGAGCCATACCAGTTAAAGCAGAAGAAAGTGGTGAATGCAGTCATAGAAACATAGACTTTGACGGCAGATAAGGACCGCTTGGCCCATCTACTCTTCCCATTTCCCTACCTACAGGATAGGCCGCAGATCCTAGTTAACCAACAGCCTATTTCTTCCTACCCCCCACAAGAATTGCCTTATGTCTGTCCCATGCATTCTTGAATTCTCCCACAGTTTTAGACCCCACAACCTCCTCAGGAAGGCTGTTCCATGCATCCACTACCCTTTCTGTGAGATAATGCTTCCTCACATTACCCCTGAACCGCCCTTCTTCTATCTTTAAATTGTGTCCCCATGTTCTTGCATGTCTCTTTCTCTGAAAGATGCTACCCTCTTGGACTTTGTTGATTCCACTGAGGTACTTAAAAGTTTCTATCATGTCCCCCCTCTCCCTTCTTTCCTCAAGGGTATACATATTAAGCGCCTTTAGTCTCTCCTCATACAGCTTCTTGCAGACCCTGCACCATTTTAGTTGCCCTCCTCTGACTACCTCTATCCTGTCTATGTCCTTGCGGAGATGGGGTCTCCAGAACTGGACACAGTATTCCAGATGGGTCTCACCAACTGTCTGTACAGAGGGATAACAACTTCCTGTTTTCTGCTGCTGATGCCTCTCCCTATACATCCCAGTATACCCCCAGCCCTCCCTACTGCCTTCTCACATTGCTTGCTAACCTTAAGGTCATCTGATATGATTACCCCAGGTCCCTTTCCTTTTTTGTTGTTGTTACTACCTCCCACCCATTGTGTATTCTTCCCCTGGGTTCTTGTTTCCCAGGTGCATTATTTTGCACTTCTTTGCATTGAATGCTAGCTGCCATACTTCTGACCATTCCTCCAACCTTGCCAAGTCCCTTTTCATCCTTTCCACGCCTCCTGGTGTATCAACCCTGTTGCAGATCTTTGTGTCATCTGCAAAAAGGCACACTTTTCCTTCCAGTCCCTCTGAAATGTCACTGATGAAGACATTAAAAAGGACTGGACTCAATACTGAACCCTACGGTACTCCACTAGTAACCCCTCTTTCTTCAGAGTGGACTCCATTTACAATTACCTTCTGTGTCCTGTTGTGCAGCCAGTGTTTAACCCAGGCTACCACCCTGGGACCTACTTCCAGGTTGGTTAATTTGACTATTAATCTTTTGTGTGGGACTGTGTCAAATGCCTTGCTAAAGTCTAAGTAGGCCATGTCCACAGCCCCTCCCTGATCTACTACTTTGGTCACCGAGTCAAAGAAATCTATTAGAGTCATCTGACATGACCTTCCCGCTGTGAACCCATGCTGTCTTGGGTCCTGTGCTCCACTGGTCTCTAGGTACTCAACTATTCTGTCCTTCAGAAGTGACTCCATCACTTTCTCTACCACAGAGGTCAGACTGACAGGTCTGTAGTTTTCTGCCTCTGTCTTGGTCCCACTTTTGTGAAGGGGAATCACATCCGCCTTCCTCCAGTCCTCGGTACCACACCATCCTCCCATGATTTATTAAAAAGAGTAGCCAGTGGTTTCACTAGTTCCTCCTTAATTCTTTTAGAATTCTGGGGTGAATTCCATCAGGACCCATTGCTTTGTCCACCTTCAGTTTTAGGAGTTCTTGCAGAACCCTTTCTTCTGTGAAAGGACTGGGATTGACCCCCCTATCAAGAGTGCTTCTGTTAATTGGATTAGGCACTTCCCCCTCCTCTTTTGTGAATACTGAGCAGAAATATTCATTCAGCATCCCTGCTTTTTCACTGTCCCCCTCTGCCCACCTACCGTTCATTCTATTCAGCCTAACTATCCCTCCCTTTGTCTTTCTACGCTCGCTGATGTACCTATAAAATGTTTTATCCCCCTTCTTAACTGAGTAGGCTATCTTTTCCTCAGTTTGGGCCTTTGCTATTCTGACTTCACTCCCTGCTTCCTTCTGCCTTAACTGGCACAGCTGTCTGTCCTGCTCCTTCTGTGTTTCCTTATACTTCCAGAATGCTATCTTTTTCTTCCCGACTTTCACAGCTGCCTCTTTTGAGAAAGATAGTGGCTTTTTCTTTCATTTTGATTTATTTATTTGTTTCACACAAAGGCTTGTTACCTCTGTGGTGGCAGTTTTGATGATTCCCAATTTTTGCTCCACACCTCCTTCTAGCCTGTTTGCTAGTGTTTTTATGAGGCACTCTCCCATCTTGCCAAAGTCAGCCCTCCTAAAGTTCAGTACCCTCACTTTTGTATGGCTTGACTCTGTAGCTGAGTTTAAAATGAATCACACTGTTTGATGGTCACTTGTCCCCAGATGGCAACCCACTTCTAGATCTGAGATCCTCTCACTGCCCCCGTTTGAGAGTATGAGGTCTAAGATTGCTCCCTCATGAGTGGGTTCTGAAACTAGCTGTCTGAGGCCTGCCACCTGTAGGGCATCAAGAATGGCCCTGCTCTTGGATGTGGCTGCAGCAAATGCGCTCCAGTTAACATCTGGTATATTCAGGTCTCCCATCAACAGTATCTCCCCTTTCTCTGTCATTCTAAGAATGCCTTCTATCATATCCTTGTCCATTCCCTCCCTCTGACATGGGGGTCTGTACACAACCCCTGTGAAGATTGTGGTGCCCTTTCCAGTTTCCAAGGTGACCCACAGTGCCTCCTCTCCTCCCTGTTTACTCTTTGTTAAGTTGCTTTTATCCCTTACTTTACATAGAGATCTAGTCCTCCCCCTCTTCTCCCCTGCCTGTCTCTCCTGTAGGTTATGTACCCTGGTATGTTAACATCCCAGTCATGGTTCTCTGTGTACCATGTTTCTGTGACTGCTATGATATCCAGGCATCCCTCTTCCATCAAGGCCACCAGCTCAGGGAGCTTGTTGCCCAGACTATGGGCATTGGTACTCATTACCCTCCATTTCCTGATGGCCTTACTCCCTTTTGCCCTATCCCTGTCCTTCTTGCCTTTGTCACTTTCTCCATTTACCCCTGCCCTTCTCCCTATCGAAGCCTCTATGTTGGTGTTTGCTACACTTACTACCGTGATTATTTGGGGGGACTAGGATTTCTCTGCTCCTTTCCAATGCCTCCCCATTGGCTAGTTTAAATGCTTGCCAATGAAGCATTTAATCCTATCATCTAGGATCCTGGTTCCCTTCCCGGACAGATGCAGCCCATCATGCTGGTATAGGCTTGCATCACTCCAGGTGGAACCCCAGTCCCCCCAGTCAGAATAACAAAGGCTCAAACTGAGGAAAAGATAGCCAACCCAGTTAAGAAGGGGATAGAACCTTTTATAGGTACATTAGGGTGCAAAGAAAGACTAAGGCAGGGATACTGAGGCTGAATAAAGAGGAAGGTGGTTGGGCAGAGAGCGACAGTGAAAAAGCAGGGATACCAAATGAATGCTTCTGCTCAGTATTCACATGGAAAAGAAGGGGGAGATACCTAATCCAGTCAATAGAAACATACTGGATAGGGAGTTGATATTAGTCTTTTCACAGAAGAAAGGATTCTGAAAGAATTCCTAAAACTGAAGGTGGATAAAGCAATGGGGCCTGATGGGATTCACCACAGAATTCTAAAAGAACTAAGGGAAGAACTAGTAACACCACTGACTACCCTTTTTAATAAATCATGGGAGGATGGTGTGGTACCTGAGGACTAGAAGAGGGCAGATGTGATTCCCCTTCAGAAAAGTGGGAGCAAGACAGAGGCAGGAAACTACAGACCTGTCAGTTTGACCTCAGAGGTAGGGAAAATGATGGAATCACTTCTGAAGAAAAGAATTGTTGAGTACCTAGAGGCCAGTGGGGCACAGGACCCAAGGCAGCATGGATTCACAGCAGGAAGGTCATGTCAGACAAATTTAATTGATTTCTTTGACTGGGTGACCAAAGTAGTAGACCAGGGAGGGTCTATTGTCATGGCCTACTTAGACTTTAGCAAGGCATTTGACACAGTCCTTCACAAAAGATTAATAAACAAGTTATCCAGCCTGGGAGTGGGTCTCAGGGTGGTAGCCTGCGTAATACATTACAGGACACAGAGGGTAAGAGTAAATGGAGTCCACAGTGAGGAAAGGGGGGTTACTAGTGGGGTACCGCAGGGTTCATTACTGGGGCCGGTCCTTTTTAATGTCTTTATAAGTGATATTGCAGAAGGACTGGAAGGAAAAGTATGTCTCTTTGCAGATGATGCAAAGATCTGCAACAGGATTGATATGCAAGGTGTGGTGGAAAGGATGAAAAGGGACTTGGCAAAGTTGGAGGAATGGTCAAATGTATGGCAGCTTAGATTCAATGCAAATAAATGCAAAGTAATGCACCTGGGAAACAAAAACCCAGGGGAAGAGTTCACAATGGGGGGTGAGATACTGACAACTACAAAAATGGAACGGGACCTGGGGCTAGTCATATCAGATGACCTAAAGATGGGCAAGCAATGTGAAAAGGCAGTAAGGAGGGCTGGGGGGATACTGGGATGCATATGGAGAGGCATTACCAGTAGAAAACAGGAAGTTGTTGTCCCTCTGTACAGACAGTTAGTAAGACCACATCTGGAGTACTGTGTACTGTTCCGGAGACCCCATCTCGGCAAAGACATGGACAGAGTTGAGGCTGTCCAGAGGAAAATGGTGCAGGATCTGCACCAGAAGACATATGAAGAAAGACTAAAGGAGCTTAAGATGTATAGCCTCGAGGAAAGGAGGGAGAGGGGGGACATGATAGAAACATTCAGATACCTCAAGGGAATCAACAATGTCCAAGATGGTAGCATCTTTCAGAAAAAGAGATGTGTAAGAACAATGGGGCACAATTTGAAGATTGAGGGGGGACAGCTCAGAGGTAATGTGAGGAAGTATTTCTTCACATAGAGGGTTGTAGATGCATGGAACAGCCTTCCTGAGGAGGTCATAGCATGAGAAACAGTGGGGGAATTCAAGAATGCATGGGAAAGACAAAACCATTCTGGTAGCCAGTCAAAATAGCGAATACAAAATAGCGAAAGTCAAAATAGCGAATGTGAAAATAACAAATGACACAAAATAGTGATTCATATTTACATTGCTCCAACTGTGTCATTCTCTCCACCATCAATGTGCGGCTTAGTGTTAGAATATTTAAAATGGGGGGGGGGTGCAGAAAGTGATCATGCCAAGAACAATTGTTGCGTGAACTCGTAGTAGTAGCTGTTATGTGCTTTGGCATTCGCTATTTTGACGTTCGCTATTTTGACATGGAACCAGCAATTCTAGTGGGGGGTAGGAGGAAGTAGGCTGTTGGTTAACTGGGATCTGCAGCTTATCCGTTAGGTGGGAAATGGGCAGACTAGGTGGGCCAAACGGTCCTTATCTGCTATCAGATTCTATTTTTCTATGTTTCTGTTACAAGAGGGTAGCATCTTTAAAAAAAAAGATGTTTAAGAACAAGGGGCCATGATATAACGATGGAGAGTAGACTTTGGAGTAACATGAGAAAGTATTTTTTCACAGAAAGGGTGGTGGATCCTTGGAACAGCCTCCTGGCACAGGTTGTAGGGGAAAAAATGGTAGGGGAATTCAAAAACACATGGGACAGGCATAAAGCAACTCCTCTAGTGACAGGAAAGAGAGGATAAGCCGCAAATGATTTAGGATCTGCAGGATTATGAAACAGGTAGGGAAAATGGGCAGACTAGGTGGGCCAAGTGGTCCTTATCTACCATCAAATTCTGTGTTGCTGTATTTCTTTTTGTACAGGATTCCTCAGTCAGCCTTCCCCAAATATAAAACTTGCTTACTGAGTATAGTTTAGTCTCAGGCCACAAAATAAACTGGACCAAGGGTGAACTTATGCCCATTTGGAAATTCCGTAAAGAGTGGACAGTGAGAAATCCCCTTGGGTCTGAATACTGGACCAAATCAAATAACTGGGAGTTCATATCCCAGAAAAGCTGACCCAGTCATTTACTGTACAGTAGGAAGAACTATTTCCCTCTCTTGACTGCACTCAGGGAAGACTGTGACATGTGGCGGACACTTCCCTTATCCTTTCTTGGGAGAATAAACATTGTGAAAATCACAATCCTCCCAAGGTGCCTGTACTTACTCCAGTCTTTACCATGCCATGTACCACAACACTGAATTAAGCAAAAATGACTCAGCCATTCACAGCCTTCTGTGGAAGGGGAAAAACGTCAGACCTTAAGGGCCGTACTGCAGATGCTAGCCAAAATGGGTGGGTGGTATGGTCCCGAACCTCAGACACTATTATTGGGCCTCCCAACTAGCTTTCTTACCAACTGGCACTAACCCACATTGCCTGGCAGCTTAGATGGTCCTGGAAGAAGAAGATTTGGGGCAGAAGCTGTGAAGAGGTGTCTGTCAAACATACTTAGTACTATGACTTCCCTACCCTCCCATTTTTGCCCTCTACCCCCCAAGCACTTTTTTGAGGTCTGACAAATACCCACGGTTGCACCACTCTTTTTGTGTCCATTCTAAGCCTCAGCTACCTGTCTACCCTGCCTCCTCTGGTACCCACTTTCCCTAAATGTGATGTATTTCAGCTGCTAAAAAAATGTCTGTACTCTATTTCTGCATTGTTACTCAACTCTATGTAATGTTTGTATTGTACCTCAATTGACGTGGAACCTTTGTAAAAGAGCCTTCGCTCAAAGGTACTTGTAATCCTAGACTCTAAATAAATAAATAAATAAATAAATGACTTTGCCCAAGCTTTCTAACCTGTACACCACAAAATGCAGCACATGCATGTCCCATGGTACATCAAAGAACTGATTATCCTCCTTCCATATATATTCTCAAATGCTGTAATAATAGATGCTATCAGAGACAATGCTGAGTATACAGTGGCCTCGTACCAAGAGTTACTATGCTGGACCTAACAAGGTCTGACATGCCTAGGTCAGCTGTAAGAGGGGTAGAGGGCTGAACACCTTTAGCACTCTCCAAGAAGAATGGGAACTCAATGCCAGAGACTTCTTTGTATGCCTTTGGGTCAGGAAGTTCTTGGCTAAGTCATTCCCAACACAGGGATGGCCTGAGAATCCCTCTATACTGGAAGAGGAGCTGTACAGGTTGTGGGCAAGTAGCTTAAACCTCTATCTGTTTACTATAAAACGCTACAAGACCAGAATGATGTCATTTGCAAAAATATAATGAACAAATGGGGGGGGGCTTGAAATGAAGATCACTCAACAAATGTGGTGCCCTGGCAGCTAGGCATCTGGAGTAATCCTAAAGAAACAACAGGCTCAGACAGATACAGCTATTTCCTTATTTGACATATAGTGCCCCAGGAAAACTACATGGCATCAGACCAGGAAAGTTCCAAGAATGTCCCAAGTGTGGTTAGGAAGAGTGCACTTTATTACATATAACACTGACCAGTGCTAAAATAAACCCCTTTTATCTTAAGATGAGCAAAATTATGGAAAACATGCTGGGGAAAAAACTCCCACATTCTTCCCTAGAACTGCTTGTGGGAGCAGATCCAACCAGGGGAGGTAGTTGGGGGGTTGGGCCTGTCATCTATCTCCCTAGTTAATGCTAGAAAAAACTTTGCTGAGAACTGGATGGCTAATGATCCTCCTTTCATCAAGCAATGGGCACACAAACTGCTGTGCTGGTTAAAATTAGAAAAAGTGCAGTTATCAGTAAATAACATCAAGGAAAAATGCAATCTGACCTGGGATCCAGTACTATGAGACCTGGGGAGCAATGTATTTTCCTTTAGGGGGGTCACATCAGAGGTTAAGCCAGGGAGCCTCAGGAAACTCTGACCTCTGATGAAGAAAATTGTCTGGAACACTCTAGGCAAAAAAACAACACGGTATGGCTAGCATAAAGGACCTGAAAAGGACTTTAAAACCTAGATGCTTATGGTATCAAGGTAAGCAATCTATCATGAGGTAGAAACCCAGGAAATTCCATACTAATTCTGGTGTACAAAAAATGTGTGTATTTGACAATAATGTACTACATGCCTGGTGCAAATGCTGTCTTTTTCTGTTCTACAATTGTTTTTCAATGACCACTGTAACAAAATGAGACCACTTCTGATATTTTTTCAATAAAATATGGTTACAAAATAAGAACACTGTTAAAGACTAAAGGCACGATGTGAAAAGGGAGGGTGTCTTTTAGAAAGGTGAAAAATACTTTAAGACTGTATCTGGAGCATGAGTCTATATCTAAAGACTATGGACCCAATTCTCAATGCCTGCCTGAATGGTGCAAGGGGCTTGCACCACATGGAATAGCACAAGATGCAGCTTGTGCCAAAAGATGCAATGGGAGCATTTCATAAAAGCAGGCTGTGTCAAATGCAGGCTGTCTGCACCTAAAGGGGTCTTGCACTCTACTTACAGCTCAAAATGGGCTGCAACATAACACTAGGGTGCTAGCAACAGATGCAGGCTACCATATCCCTTAATACAGGATTCTTGAAACCCTCCGAGAGGGCGCTTTTCTAGGTATCATTAGACCAGTCAGGGCTGGTCTAAAGGTTCTTAGAAGTGTGTCCTCTGGGAGGGTTACAGACCATGTGCAGCCCTGAAGCCCTCCCTGGGTGGAAAGGACCTTGTGCCACAGTCCCCGCCAGCCCAAACCCCCTTTTTAGTACAATTGCTTATGTCTCTGTTGTAGCTGAGAGAAAGAAAACAGTCTCCAGCTTCCTTAAGCAAAGAGGTGATTTAAAAGAGTACACTGAATTGAATTCTTAATTTTGGGGCCTGGGTAAGTAAGTAGAAGTCAGTGTTTTGATTTTCTATTTTTGGGGTTGACTTTTCTTAGTGTAACGTTTATTTACCATGGAGGAAATCTAGCTGGTAAAATATCTGCAATCATTTGTGACTAGAACTGTTACTTAAACTCTGTGAAGTATGTGTCTGAAAGGAAGGAAGGAACTCATCGGGGTGGTGGGACACAGTTGTAGTTAATTGTTTCTGGAGAGCACAGGTTTAGTCCCACCCACCCTGTCCCTCACCCCACACACCCCAAGCATATAATTTCGTTTATACCAGGGGTTCTGATATCACTTCTCCAAAAGTGCAAAGGATATACACCTGCTCATATCCTTAAAGGCACAGCACACTGAATGGGGGTAAAGACACTCACACGCTTGCACACACTAAAGAAAAAGAAAGAAAAAAATCTTAAACAGGAAGGGAGACAAACATGTGGGGAGTGGTGCAATTCACTGGCTGTGGAGCAGCAGTCTTCTGGGATATGTTTTAGAGGCTGCGTTGCTGCCCTATTTGGAGGCACCTCTCTGGTCTAAGGGAAGAAATTGCCCCTCTCTATGCTGATCTGGCAAGGATTCGGGAAACCTCCTCCCACACCCAGGGACCAACCAGGCCACCACCACTGCCTCAGAGGTTGCCAAGAAAGAGGAGCTGTTGGACCACAGTGGGCTCAGGGAGGGTGAGGGTGATAGAACAGAGGCACATCCCTCCAGCTGCAGCACACAAGGTAACTTTCTTGAAGTGCTACCTGTCTACGGTATGGGTGAGCTTAGGGTACTCAGCACCATGGGATTCAATGACTGGTTGAAAAACTGATGTGAAGCTCAGGGATTTGGATTCATTGGGGACTGTGGGTCCACCTGGAGGGATAAAGGCCTATACTGGAATGATGGTCTGCATCTGTCTGGGAGGGGAACCAGGCTACTAGGTGATAAGTTTAAATGCTTCATTGGCAAGCATTTAAACTAGACAAGGGGGAGGCACTGAAGTGAAATAAGTAAATCCCAAAAGTGAAGGTGGACAAAGCAATGGGGCCTGATGGAATTCACCATAGAATACTAAAAGACCTAAGCTTAGAACTAGTGACACCGCTACCTTCTTTAACAAATCACAGGCAGATGGGGTGGAACCTGATGACTGGAGGAGGGCAGATGTGATTCCACTTCACAAAAGTGGGAGCAGGGCAGAGACAGGACACTATGGACCTGTTAGTTTGACCTCAGTGGTAGGGAAAATGATGGAATCACTTCTGAAGGAAAGAATTGTTGAGTACCTAGAGGCCAGCAGGGCAAAGGACCCGAGGCAGCATGGATTCACAGTGGGAAGGTCGTGTCAGATGAATCTAATATATTTCTTTTACTGGGTGACCAAAGTAGTAGACCAGAGAGGGGCTGTGGACATGGCCTACCTAGACTTTAGCAAAGCATTTGACACAGTCCCACACAAAAGATTAATAAACAAATTAGCCAGCCTTGGAGTGGGTCCCAAGGTGGTAGCCTCGATAAAAAATTGGCTGGACAACAGGACACAGAGGGTAACAGTAAACAAAGTCCACTCTGTTGAAAGGGGGGTTACTAGCAGGATACCACAGGGTTCAGTACTGGGACAAGTCCTCTTTAATGTCTTTATAAATGACATTGCTGAGGGACTGGAAGGAAAAGTATGTCTCTTTGCAGATAACACAAAGATCTGCAACAGAGATGACATACAAGGTGGGGAGGAAAGGATGAGAAAGGACTTGGCAAGGTTGGAAGAATGGTCAAATGTATGGCAGCTTAGATTCACTGCAAAGAAGTACAAAGTAATGCGCCTTGGAAACAAAAACCCAGGGGAAGAGTACAGAATGATGGGTGAGATACTGACAACAACAAAAATGGAAAGGGACCTGGGTGTAGTCATATCAGATGACCTAAAGGTGGACAAGCAATGTGAGAAAGCAGTAAGGAGGGCTGGGGAGATACTGGAATGCATAGGGAGAGGCATCACCAGTAGAAAACAGGAAGTTGTTATCCCTCTGTACAGACAGTTGGTGAGACCCCATCTGGAGTACTTCATGCAGTTTTGGAGACCCCATCTCCGCAAGGACATAGACAGGATGGAGGCTGCCCAGAGTAGGGCAACTAAAATGGTGCAGGGTCTGCACCAAAAGACATATTAAGAGAGACTAAATGAGCTTAATATGTATACCCTCTAGGAAAGGAGGGAGGGGGGGACATGATAGAAACTTTCAAGTACCTCAAGGGAATCAACAAAGTCCAAGAGGGTAGCATCTTTCAGAAAAAGAGATGTGCAAGAACAAGGGGGAACACTTTGAAGATAGAAGGGGGATGGCTCAGAGATAATGTGAGGAAGTATTTTTTCATGGAGAGGGTTGTGGATGCATGGAACTGCATTCCTGAGGAGGTCATGGAGTTAAAAACAGTTGGGGAATTCAAGAATACATGGGATAGACATAAGGCAATTCTAGTGAGGGTAGGAGGAAGTAGGCTGTTGGGTAACTAGGATCTGCAGCTTCTCCATTAGGTAGGTATATGAGCAGACTAGGTGGGCCAAGCAGTCCTTATCTGCCATCAAATTCTATGTTTCTATGGTGGTCTAGCAAACCCCCTCCATATCTCCACTCTCCCCCATACATTATTATATATCTTTCCCTTGTTATCTAGTGGACCCTCCTGCCTATCCCCGATCTCCCCAAATATTATTATTCACCTTTCCCTGGTGGACTAGCAGACCCTCTCCCTACCCCCAATCTCCCCCATAAAAACTTATATATCAGCCCTGGTGGTCTAATGGACCCCCCATACAGGCAGGCAATGCCCTACCACCCCTCACCCTTCCCATTTCATTCCTGAGCTGGTGACTGGTGCAGCCCTCCACTCTCCACCACATTGTATACAGTATGCACTTCTTAGCAGCTCAGTCAGAGGCCAGCAATGGTGCAGAGTGGAGGGATGTGCCATTTTCTGGCTTCGGAATAGGATGGGGAGTGGGGTGGTGGGGCAGTGCCTGTCTGGTTGGGGGGTCCACTAGTCCACCAGGGACAGATATATAAATATTTATGGGGGAGCTCGAGGATAGGGAGGGGGCTCTGCTAGTCCACTAGGGGAAGATAAATAAAAATGTATGAGGAAGATCAGTGACAGAGACTGTCAATGGGCACAGCTGTCACCCGGCTATCATGCAGCTTGTGTAAACATTGCAGATGTGCCATCTGTTTGGTGCATGGCCACAGTTGCCACAAGCTGTAGGAACTTGCTGCTGGGACCCTACCTAATAGAGAATCCCTCACAGGTTCCCTGGTGCACCAGCAGTTGGCGCAAGCTACCATTTGAGCATTTTCTGCTGACATTTGAAAATCAAGCCCTGTACATACTGTATAAGCATGAACTTGTTGCAGGGAGGTCTTATCAGACCAACTTGACAGTATAGTGAATAAGGGCTATGCTGTGGATTTACTCTACTTCAGTTTCTGCAAGGTTCTTGGCTATGTGGCTCACATAAGTTTGCTGAGAAGCTAGAAGATCTGGGTGTAGGAAAGGACACTGTTGGGTGAGGAACTAGTCAGAATGAAGGCAGCAGAGGGTGGTTGTTAGCAGAGTCAAATAAGAAGTGGGAAGCTGGGGATGTCACCATTGGAGTGCCACAAGAGTCATTCCTGTATCCAGTACTTTTCAATATATTCATCAGGGACATGGGAGAAAAGATCCATGGAATGATGTGTTTTTTTACAATACTGAGCTCTTCGGTAACGTAGACAGTGAGGAAGGGGCTAGAGGGATACCGAGAGACTTACAATGGTTAGAGTGGTAGTCAATGGTTTGGAAGGTAAAATTCAATGCCAAAAAGTGCAAGGTGATGCACATAAGAAACAAGAACCCCAGGAGAGAATACTGGATGGAGGATGGGTAAAGCTGGGTGCAATCTCTGAGGAAAGAAACTCAGGGGTCATCATCAGTGACTCTAAAAACAATCAAGCTAGTCTATAGTGAGGCAAATAGGATGCTGTGGTGTATAGGAAGGGGATTTTGACAGAATAAAGGAGATATTTCTATCTCTCTACAGATGAACAAAATGGGAGGTTTGATACCTTTTATTGGACCAACAAAACATTTTTACAAAATGTTTAAGCTTTCAGACTCACACAGTCCTTCGTCAGAAATAAGGTTTTATACCGCAGAATATATTTTCTTACTTCTCTATAGATAATTGTTGAGGCCCCACAGGGAGTACTGTGTCCAGTTCTGGAGTACTCACCAGTGGAAAGACTAGGACAGGCTGGAGATAGTGTAAGGTAGGGTGACCAAAATGATTCAAGGACCAGCAGGGCAGGTCTTATGAGTGTAACACCTCCCTTCAGGAGTGTATAGTATCTGTACACTGTAAGAGTAAATTTCTCCCAGTATTCACAGGTTTAACTTCTCTGCCACATGGTGGGACCTGCTGCGGATTGGGAGGGCACCATGGGTACACAGCGGTATATATTGGGAGATTTGGCAGGATTAAGAGAGCTCCTGGAGAGTGCAAGAGGATTCACAGGGGGAGAGTGGGAAAACTGGGCTATGGCGAGGAATTTGAACTCTCTGGCTCTGGGCTACAGTTTGGAGTCCAGAGTCAATGGGGATAACCCAGGAATTCCTGGGTCCCAGAGTTTGTTTTTGGACCAGCCAGCTGAGAGAGAGAGAGAGAGAGAGAGAGTTTCCTCCAGAGAGAATGAAAGCTGGGAGGAGAGTGTGTCAGGGATGGGTGGGGGCAATTGCCCACTTCAGCCCATGGCTGCAGGTTTATGGCACCAGGAGAAGTGAGAGCAGACTAATTCCCAGGGTGATGGAGCAGTCCATCAACTGAGTGCCTGCATCTGGAGAGAGACAGTCACTGAAGGAAAGGGAACTTGAGGAGGGAACCTGTCAGTGGATTTGTGTGGAAAGCAGGGCCTTGGCGAAGCTGCAGCAGTGCACAACTTAAGAAGATGAAGGAGTGTTCAAGTCATGGCTCCTTGGGATGTGTTTCCTACAGTTCTGGGGACAGTCGCTGATTGGGCCCAAGGGACAGAGCCTTGTTATAGAGGTCAGTGGGAGAATACAGCCCCAATTAGGGCTGCGTGAACCGTTAAAAGGTCTACCTCGTGAACTTTCTGAGTAGAACCCAAAAATGTTCTACCTGGTTCTACCTGGTTCTACCAGGTAGAACCCAGTAGAATCGGGTTCTACCAGGTAGAACTGGGGTTCTACCATTTATAACTAAGTTCTACCAAGTAAAACCAGGTTCTACCAAGTAGTATCAGGTTCTACCAAATAAAACTAGGCTCTATTGAGTGAAAAAAACCCAGGTTCTACTAAGTAAAACCAGGTTCTGCAAATATCCCTGTGTCTTACTACTTAAAGTACTTGATTCGATGCAGCTAGCAGTGCTGTATTTATCTGCTAGGGAGAAAATGTCCCTGTATTTTTCTGCTTAAAGCATTTGACTCGACACAGTCATGAGTGGTAAAAAAATAGCAGCACTTCTCAGGCAATCCAGGCAACAGTGACAACAGTGACAACAGTACAGAAAATTCAGGACATTGCAGGAGTAACCCGTCATGGTACTCAGAGGATGATCACAAGGGCTATCACAGTGTGGCAGCCAGTCTTAGTAAGCACAGTGATGGATGATGATGAGGAGGAGGAGGAGGAGAAGACAGATGAAACTGAGAGAGAAATCAGTGAAACAGATCCTGAGTTTGTAGTAGACAAAGTAGCAGTCAGTCTGTCAAGTAGCAGCAGTTACGTGGAGTGGGATGATTATGATGATGAGGACTACAGGTCCAGCAAAAGAGCAAAAAAGAGTTCTAGGAAGGATGGTGGTGCTAAGAAAAAAATTAATGTGGCATAATGAGACAACCACACCTGCAGTGGAGAAACAGAGAATAGAAGATGGAAAGGGTTCTAGAGGAGTTGAGGCAGGAAAAGTTGCTTTGCATCAGCATTCATTGATTGGCATGGAGATGGAAAGATCTCAAAGAGATACTGGCAGCAGCAGTGACTGTGGTGGGCCATTGGCAGTGACAAACATATCCTTCCCAGAAGCAGTAATGCAACAAAATCTGTGAAATCCATAGTGTGAGATTTTTTTACACAAGATAAATCATCCTGCAGTCATGTGATTTGCAAATTACACAAAACAAAATTAAGTTGCAGTAAAGTCTCACATTTGTCAGTATCAAAAAGCACAAAAGGAGCACACACAAGTTGTTACAATGTTGCACTTTGCTCAGGAGGATGATGATATGGATGTTTACCAAGGTCACGTTGATGATGTAATTGATGCAGAGTTGGAGGATGATGAAAGTCTGACTTCCAGTCAAAGCACAACATTTTCAATATTGCATTTCTTTACCTCTCTGAGCTCATCACCACAGCCTACCAGGAGTCATACACCATCCATGTCCACAACATGTACCTCTCGTGGCTGTAAAAGTCAAGGGAAGCTACCAAGAAAATCTGCTGATATTAGCAAGTGTAGCAGTCATCAAATTTCACTGAAAGACTGTTTTGAGCGGTCACAGAAATATAAGCCTAACAGGCCTGAGGCAAGGTGATTAACAAAGGCAATGGGAGAGATGATAGCCACTGACTTGCTACCATTCTCCTTTGTGTCTATCCAGGCTTTAAAACATTAATGGAAATCACTGTGCCCAAATATCAAGTCCCCAGACGGACTTATTTCTCAACTGTTGCCATCCCAGACTTGTATGATGCTTTTTGTAACAGCATGTCTGAGGATGTTAAAGGTTCAATGGGCAAAAAGGTCCATGTCACAACAGATATGTGGACCAGTGGCCAGACGACTGACTATATGGCTGTGACTGGCCATTGGGTAAACTTTCCTCCCTCCTCCTCATCATCATGTAGTGGCACTGGTGACAGTAGCAGCAAAAAGCAAGGGTCTTTCTCTGTTTATAGATAGGCAGCATTATGTATTTACGGTTTTGAAAAAGTTCACAAAGTGGAACATCTTCTGGAGGGCCTTGAAGAAAAGTTTGCCAACTGGCTATCTCTGAAGTCCTTGCAACCTGAGTTTATAGTGTCTGACAATGCTTCTAATATTGTGAAAGCAGTAAGGCTTGGTAATTTTACAGATGTACCATGCTTTGCACAAACATTTAACTTAGTGGTGAAAGACTTTATCAGTGAGGACCGAAATGTTCTGAACTTGATTGCAGCTGCCCAAACTGTGTGCACCCACTTTGGCCATTCTGTTAAAGCCAGAAAGTTGTTGCGGTAGATTCAAATAGAAAACAGCTTCCTTCTCCACCAGATGATCCAGAAAGTTCCAACCAGGTGGAATTCCACCTACTATATGATGCAGAGAATGCTTGAGCAGCAGATAGCCGTCCATCAATATGCAGTCCAACATGGTATTGGGAAAGAAGATGTGAATATCAGCCCCAATCAGTGGCATCTGATGCAGAATCTTAATTGTATTCTTAAACCCTTTGAGGAGGCTACACGAGTGGAGAGGTCTGATGGTGCTGGGCTAAGCCAGATATTACCCTTAATCTCACTCATCAGAATGAGATTGGAGCATCTTGAATCAGAGTTCCTTGACACTGATAACATCAGTGCTGCACCCCTTGTGGGAAAAATGCTGAACACATTCCTGGCTGATGAGCGCATTGTAAATATGTACAAAGCAGAACATTACATTTTGGCCACACTTCTCGATCCTTGATTTAAGGATACAGTTGAAACATTCTTCAAACCACACGACTTTGAAGATCTGGAATACTGTCGTGAACTGTTAATTGAGAAAGTGTCAGCACATATAGTTAAGAAAAGTAGTACATCATCAGTGCCCTTGTGGCAACATTCAAATTCTGAATGAGATCTGGTGGAGAGGAAGGGAGCACAATCTGCCATTGCTGTTGGTACTGGTACCACAACTACTGATTTTTTTTGTCATCAAACACCAACCAGAACTGCTTCTACACCACAAATAGACACACCAATGTGGGACATGCTGTCAGACTTTGGTCTGATAAAGACAGCTGGGAAGGCTCAGCCAGCTATTGTGGTACCAGAAGTCCCTGCTGCAACAATGGTGAAAGATTATTATGGAGGAGACTGTACATCTCACTGCAGGTGACAAACCATTGCTGTACTAGGCAACAGAAAAAATCAATGTGATCTTCTTTAACTGAGATCACAATTAAGTACCTCAGTTGCCCACCCACAAGCACATATTCCGAGAGAATATTCAGTACTGCTGGAGCAATAATGAATGACAAAAGAACATGTCTTTCCAAAAAGAATGTAGAAAGGCTCAGTCTTCTTAAAATGCACCTGCCACAGTTCAAAAACATATACTGTCCAAAATGTATGCAATCTGACAGCACCCAGATGGCATGCCATGCTAATTTATGGCCCACAACCACAGCCATTGGGTTCTATTAGTGGTTCAGTAGAGGGTTACTACTTGTGCCAAGCTTCAAGCAGGAGCTGTTCAGTAGCTGTACTGTTGTCACTGTTGCCTGGATTGCCTGAGAAGTCTTGTTGTTTTTCACCACTCATAGTTGCATCAAGTACCTTAAGTAGTATAACACAGGGATATTTGTTTCCTAGCAGGTAAATACAGCACTACTGGCTGAGTTGAGTCAAGTACTTCAAGTAGTAAGACACAGGGATATTTTCTCCCAAACAGCTAAATACAGCACTGCTGGCAGCGTCGTCACGTAGTAGTAAGATACAGGGATATTTTCTCCCAAACAGGAAAATACAGCACTGCTGGCTGCTTCATGTCAAGTAGTAGTAAGACACAGGGATGTTTTCTCCCAAACAGGAAAATACAGCATTGCTGGCTGCGTGGAATCTAGTACTTTAAGTAGTAAAACACAGGGATATTTTCTCCCGAACAGCTAAATACAGCACTGTTAGCTGAGCCAAGTCAGGTAGTAGTAGTAGTAGTAAGATACAGGGATATTTTCTCCCAAACAGGAAAATACAGCACTGCTGGCTGTGTCGGGTCAAGTACTTTAAGTAGTAAAACACAGGGATATTTTCTTCCAAACAGGAAAATACAGCACTGCTAGCTGCATCGAGTCAAGTACTTGAAGTAGTAAGACAGAGGGATAGTTTTTCCCAAACAGGTAAATACAGCACTACTGGTTGTGTCAAGTCAGGTACTTTCAGTAGAAAAACACAAGGAGATTATTTCCCAGACAGGTAAATACAGCACTATTGGCTGCATCGAGTCAAGTACTTTAAGTAGTAAGACACAGGCAGATTATTTCCCAGTCAGGTAAAGACATAAGCTGTTAAAATGAAAATCAGATTCAGGCCACAAAAATAAAAAAAAACAACCTTGACTCTGCCTAGGTTGGTTCAGTTGAACATTTTGCCTTGAGTGCTCATTCCAAGAAAGAAAGCACTAAAATCTGTTTATCTGCCCCAAGAAAGAATAAGAAAGATGCTGCCTGTCTAATGCAAAAAAGACAAAAACTAAATCTGTGCTGTGGCAACAATGAGGAGCTGTCTGTCTGTCTGTCTGAGTGTCTGGAGTGGACTCTGTTACCCTTCCCCCACAACACACACTGCCGTCTGCTACTGCTACTATTTAATTTAATTGCCTAGCAGCAAGTTGCTGTGTTAATTTATTTAGTTATGCTAGGGTTATCTCTTCAAAATCAATCTTTCAGGTTTCCATTTATTTATTTTTTTTTCGGTTCAGTTCTTCACACATCCAACAAACACGGTTCATCATGATGACTAGAGTACTGTACAGTGTGACTGGGCACTGCCACCCACCACGTGCTCCTGCTGGAGTTTTTCCTTCCCCCTACTGACTCCCAGTCAAATGCCCCCTCTTCTCGTCTTGTCCAGTAAAATTAGAAAAGTATTATGTTACATCAACTGTTACATTGCACTGCAGTAGTGCCAGCAATATATATTTTTTAAAGGTACAATTGGAGCTTTTCCAGGCTCTCACATGGAGTACAAGACTATGGATGGAAAGAGAACAGTTCATTGTCTTTCTGCTGCTCATCTCATTAATTGCCAGAATCAGAAAACTGGTGCTGCGACTCAACTGAAGCCAGCCACCCACATGACTGTTTGTTCTCTGCTGGCCAACCGATGGAGTTGTCTTGCCAGACACAACTTTTTGCAGCCAATCACTCACACGCTTGCAAACAGTCCAGGTGGAAATAAGGCTGACTTGTGGGGTTGATTGACTGCTGCTGACTGGGCTGTCGTCTGACTCGGTGTCGTCAGGTGATCACTCATGAGGGATCTAGTCTGCACCACCTGACCAAGCACTGTCTACAATATGAAATATGTGAACTTTAGTTCAGCTGGTTCGACCCTGCAATACCCATAAATTTATAATTTATGAGTATTGCAAGGCCGAACCGAGCAAATCAAGTTCGCATAGTTCATCCATATGTTCTGTGATGGCAGACTAGTGCGAACATCGGGGGTTGACCATTCAGGCTGAATGGTTGAACTGAACTTGCAGCCCTAGCCCCAATGTGAGTGGCTGAGAGACCATTGGGACAGTTGGGACAGTTTCAGGCAGTGGGAAGATATGAGAGTTGCCAGAGGGGAGAAAGAAGAGTTGCATTGCAAGAGACTGTGAGACCTTATCAGGTTTGGGAAAAGCTCTGCAAAACTGCAAGACCTTATTCAAACCCCAAATAAGCTGCCAGAAGACTGTGAGGCCATAGCAGTCCAGCTGAAATACTAAAGCTTGACGATCATATTGATTTGAGATGTACTGCTAACCCCCCCCATCAACTTTTGCTCATTGGAACACCTTCTTGTATTAACAATAAATGGATTCTTTGTTCATTCAGCTGGTTGTAGACTGCAGTCACTTCATATGGATGCTAGTGTGTTTAATGAGTTTTGCCCCCAACCAGCTTGGGAGAGATGCCCGCAACCTCTTGACTGTGAACTGTAACTAAGGTAGCCATTTTGGTAAGATTTCTGCTGTGGGTGCCCCATCCCCACAGTCTTTTACCATCTCTCATACCCCTAGACAATGGAGGGGAGCTACAATGTGGGGACTCACCTGGGATGGGCTTCAGGGTGCTGGACAACCTGTTCAAGCTCTGCAGAGTGCTGAATGGTGTTTTGGATGCTGTAGACAGATCTCTGGCCATTTTATGACTGAAAAACCTATGGCGCAGGGCAGTGAACAATTTTGCACCATTAAACATAGAAACATAGTAGGTGACAGCAGAAAGGGATCTCAGGGTCTTTCTAGTCTGCCCATGGTGTTTAGATTACTACCCCCGCCCTGTTATCCCCTCTTTTGAATTATTCCTTTGTGCTCATCTCAAGCATTTTTGAACCCCTTGACTGTTTTAGCCTCCATGGCCTCTGAGGGTAGGCAGTTCCAGGCGTACACCACACTCTCCATGAAGAACTTTCTAACATTTGTCATGAACTTTCCCCCTTTCAGTCTAAGATCATGACCCCTCATAGATTCATAGATATGTGTTGTCAGAAAAGGACCTACTTGGCCTATTGAGTCTGCCCATTCCCTTCTCTTTACATGCCCCCCTCCCCCATAGATTCCCCACTCCATATCCTAGACAACCCCTTGTGATTGTCCCAAACCCTCATGAATCCCTCCAGTGTTCTGGCCTCCAACACCTCCACTGGCAGACTGTTCCAGGGTGCCACCACCCTCTCAGTAAAGTAATGCTGCTTCACATTTCCCTTAAGCCTACCTTCTTATAATCAAAAAGTTCCTGCACCTGTACCTTATTTAAATATACCTTTAATGTACTTAAAGGTCTTGATCATGCTTCCCCTCTCTCTTCTCTGTTCTGGGGAGTGCATGTTTAATTCCTTCAACCTGTCCTCATATGACGTTTGATGTACTCCCTGTACTATTTTTGTTGCCTTCTTTGTACTGTCTCTGTTCTGTCAATGTCCTTTCTGAAGTGTGGTCTCCAAAACAGGACACAGTATTCCAGATGGGGATGGAAAAGTGACCTATACAATGACAGTACCACTTCACTCCTCTGTCTCGTGATTCCCCTCCCAATGCATCCCAGCATGCCACTGTCCTTAAGTGCTGCCTTCTCATAATGTCTGCTCACTTTCAAGTTGTCTGATATTAAACCCACAGATCACATTCTTGGCTGACTGTTGCCAGTCTTTGTCCTCCCAAGTAGTACTCCCTTTATGAATTCCCTCTTCCTATGCGCATGACCTTGCACTTTTTGTCGTTCAAATTCAGCAGCTGTGCTCTAGACCACTCCTCCAGTTTCTTTAGGTCTGATTCCATTTTTATTTGTTCTGCTGGAGAGTTCAAACTGTTGCATATCTTGGTGTCATCCATGAACAGAAACAGCTTTCCCATCCACGAACAGAAACAGCTTCCCCTCAAGCCCATTTGCAATGTCGGCTATGAATACATTGAATAGTAGAGGCACCAGCATGGAACTCTGGGGTACCCATTCACTAAAAATACCACCAACAGCTTAATCTGATTCAAGGTCAGTTGGCATTCATCTGTATCCCCCTCCCCTGGGTCTTTTCCTGAAAATAGGCAGAATTTGTCTAGTGCACTTACCCGGTATGGCTTCACCTTTCTTGAGAGAGGAGACTGTGGGGGCTGTGGGTCTGGGTGCCTATTGGCAGAACATGTGAGCACTATGCAAATGCCCCTAGGGCCAGTCTGACCGATTGGGCAGAAGAAGGTTTGTGGGGCATAGTGTGACAGTCTCTGGAGAGTTTTGGGTGGTGTTGCTTGGGAGATAAGAGGGAGCACAGGAAATATGTTTGGCTCCTGAGAGAATTGTTGGAAAAAAAATAAGCTGAGAGGGAAAAGCTGAGGAAATGGCTTAAGCACCTACTGAGTCTGATGTCATGGTCTTCCTCCTCCATCATGTTCTGGTGGATGTGGGAGGTTGTGGAGAAGTCAACTTTTGCCAAGTGTGCCCTGTGGCAGTTTGAAGGGCTGGGAGTGACGATGATGCCAGTCTGCACAGCCTGCCAGAGAAAAGCCACAGCGAACTTGGGTCCCATATTCAGCCCTAGGCCCAGTGGGTAGATTACTTTACTAGAATTTGATTTTGAGAGCTGGGAAGAGATGAGTGCCCAGAAAAGTCTACTCCCAGTAACTGCAAGCACTGTGTCTGATGTTTGAAACCCCCTTCCGCCCCTCGGCACGGTGCAGCTTTAGCTGCCAGTGGAGTGTGGCAGAGGCTGAGGAAGAGGAAGAGGAGTAGCTTCAGCAGAGAACTCTGGATCTTAAGGTACCTTAAGGGCATAAACAAGGTGCAGGGGAGATATCTTCAGATAAATCAGGAGTACAAGAACAAGTGGCCATGATATGAAATTGGAAGGGGGCAGGTTAAGAGGAAATGTGAGAAAGTTTTTCTGCATGGCGACGGTGGTGGACACATGAAATAAGCTGTCACAGAAGGTGGTGGGAGCAAGCACAGTGAAGGGATTTAAACATGCCTGGGACAGACATAAGGGAACTTTAGTGGTGGGAAGGAGTGGTGAAATGGCAATGACCAGATAGGGTCATAGGCCAAATACAAGTATAGGGCTTACAGGCAGACTGGATGGGCCTGGTGGTCTTTATCTGTTGTTTCTATGGACTGTCAACTTCTAGAGGAAGAGAATTGTTCTGGGAAGTGTCTGCCTAGGTGCACTGCAGTAGTTAGTAAGGAGCCTCTTTCAAGACAACTAAACCCCCTTGGTAGACTCAGTGGTTTGAAAACAGTAGGTGTTTCTGGACTGGCTGAGGTGGAGGCAGAGAAGCATAGGGATGAGGATTTGGAAAGAGACATCCAGTCCCTTTATGAATCAGTCTATCTGGTCCTGTGGAAGGATCAGTCCAGTCTGCCCCCTAAATGTCATCAAAAGAGAGAGAAATATACATGATAAAGAATCCAAGGTATGGTGCTACAAGGAAAGTGAGTGGCTGCCAGATGGGCAGGCCCTGAGGACCACTGTACGTGGCTTACCTGAATGGTCCCAGGCCAAACACATTGTAATGCAGAAAATATGCAGGAATACCCACAGCATGTGTATCCATATCTCCCTGAGAGATTATGGGACATTATTGAAGAAAACTGCCAGGACTAGGTTTCCCATGGTGTTCATGACAAGCTGTATAAAAAGCATAAATCAAGTGCCACTAGTTCCACCATAGCTCTTCAGGAGGTGCAGCAGATTGCCAAAGTAGTATGTGCCTGCCAAGCATACGAGGGACTGTCCATCTTTTGAGACTTTTGCTCTGGTGCAAGATTTGGATGGGAAGCAAACTACGTATGAAGTGAATGGATCTGATTTGTTTGACCAGGCTATGCACAAACCTGACCCAGAATACTATTTCTCTCACCAGTGAGTTGAGCGTTTTTATCTGTGGGACCTCCTCTTGAACTCTTTCCTTCCCCGGAGGTGGTGAATGATGTTTGAACAGAGAGTGTAGGATTGCTGCTAAAGCTCAGTCTGAATCAGATGAGATCAACCCTTTCCTTTTTTTCTGTAATCTGGAGTGCACTGATAAACTTTAGGCATAAGGGACATTTTGCTTACAGATTCTAAAGTTGCACCATGGTGCATGGGGGAGTGGGTTTTAATGTATCTGCCCACAGGCCACAGTGTTCTGTGTCACTGTTTATAATGTTACATCCTTTTCCCTGTGTCAGTTTGCTTAATATTGAATTTCTAGTACTGCTTTGAAAACAAAACAACAGAGTAGTTGATTGTTGTATTGTTTTTCATGTCACTAGTGTACCAGGCTCTGGGGTTTGGCTGGCCAGCTGGCAGCAAAATGGCAGAGTAGGCAGTAGTTTGGGCATAGTTCAGATTCTATCTGGGACTGGGATGCTGCCCTATTGCTTAGCCAGATAATCTGTCCAGGACAGTGTTGGTGGTTGGGTAGCCAGTGTGTGGGAGTCATAGTGCAGTAAAGAAGGGTTTTAAGTGTTAGATTGGGAGTAAATGAGTCACTGTTATGGCGGTGTGCCACTCATGCCAGACCATATTGAGTGGAGAGCGAGTGTGCATATTTCCCCTATTATTTTTGGTGGGGTAGCTAATGTAAATACTCACCCAGGATGGTGAGTTTTTAAAGCAGGGGAGGAATGTAACACCTCCCTTCAGGAGTGTACAGTATTTGTACACTGTAGGACTTAAAAGTATACTTCTCTCAGTGTTCAAAGAGTTAACCCCTCTGCCAAATGGAAGGACCTGCTGTGGCTTGGGAGGCCTCCACAGGTTTGCAGGGACATGTATTGGGAGTTTTGGTGGGAGTAGGAGAGCCCCTGAAGAGTGCAAGAGAGTTTACAAGAGGAAGTGAGAAAACCAGGCTGGGGTGGGGCATTTGCCCGCTCTAGTCCCAGGCTGCAGCTTGGAGTACAGAGTCAATAGGTCAAACCCAGGAGTTCCAGGGCCCCAGATTATGATTTTGGCTAGGCCAGTCGAGGGAGAGAGAGTTACCCCCAGAGAGAAAGACAGAAGGCATGGAGAAGAGCATTTCAGGGCTAGGCAGGGGCAATTGACGGCTTCAGCCCAAGGCTGCAGTGTTATGGCACCAGGAGAAGTAAGAGCTGACAAAGCCCGATGGCAACTGAGCAATCTTTCAGCTCTGTGCCTACTTGTAGAGAGAGACAGCCATTGAAGGAAAGGGAGTTCAAGGAGGGAGCCTGCAAGTGAGTTCTTATGGCAAGCAGGGCCTTGGGGAAGCAGCTCCAGTGTACAGCTTAAGAGCATGAAGCAGTGTTCCAGTCACAGCTCCTTGGGACATGTTGCCCACAGTTTTGGGGACAGTTGCTGTGGGGATCCAAGGGACAGAGCCTTGTTAGAGAGGTCGAAGGGAATATACTGCCCCAATCTGAGTGCTCTGCAGATTGACTTGGACCTTAGGGATTGAGCTGTGGGAAGCACTAGTTTCAGGCATTGGAAGGTATGAGACCTGCCAGAGGGGAGAGTTGTGTTGCAACAGACTGTGTGATCTTACTCAGTCCATGAAAAGCTCTGCCAAACTGAGACACTTTATTCGGTTCCCAAGTAAGCTGACTGAAGACTGTGCAGCCATAGTGATCGAGCTGAAACACTAAATCTTAATGATCATATCAGTCTGAGGTGTACTGCTAAACCCCCCAATTAACTTCTTCTCATTGGAACAGCTTCTTGTTTTAACATTAAATGTATTCTTTGTTCGTTCAACTGGTTGTAGATTACATTCATTTCATATGAATGCCAGTGTGTTTAACCAGTTTTGCCCACAGCCAGCTCGTGAGAGATGCCTGCACCCTCTGGACTGTGAAGACTAACCAATGTAGTCATTATAGTAAGGTTTCTTCTGTGAGTGCCCCTTCCCCATGGATGTTTGTCTCTCATACCCCTAGACAATGGGGAAGGGGTGCTATATGAAGATCAGCTCAAGGCACTAAACATGTACTCACTGGAAGCCAGATGAGACAGGGGAAATATGAGAACGATTTTCATTTTCCTGTGAGGAACAAACATGGTACACTGTGAGGAACTATTTAGCATGAGTAAAGCATCAAGAACACAGGAGCATGAGTAGAAACTGTTAGGGGAAGAGGTTCAAGAGGAATGTGAGAAAGTTTTTTTTTATAGAATGGGTTATGGAGCCATGGAACAATCTGGTAGCTGATGTGATGGTCACAAAAATCATCACTGATTTCAAACATGTTTGGGACAAAGTGAAGGGCATAGTGGTTCTCAGGGTGGTAGCATTAGGAGGGAGCATGTGATGAATAATGTGGGTTAGAACCCTGTATTGACAATAGTTCCCACGTTTGTTAAGGGTTTTATTTCAAGACTGGATGGACAGATGGTCATGGTCTTTGTCTGCCATCATTGTCTATATTTATCAAATGCTTTGACTGCAGTTCAATGCTTGGGAGCAACTAGCCATGCCCCTTGCCTGAGCTATTTAAACCAGCTTCCTGCAGTCTCATTCAGATGCATTCTTCTTTGCTGAGGCCAGAGGTTCTTCTGGCACTCTGTGCTCACCCACCCCCTTCCCTCTGTGTTTGTCCCCTGCTTCAGTTGTGCTTTACTTATTTATTTATTTATTAAGGGAATCAGATACACCTTTGAGCCAGGGCCTGTTTTACAAAGGTTCCACATCAGGTTACTTGAAACATTAGGACAGGCAGTGGTTTTGTGCAAAAGAGAAATAAACATAGCAGCCAGAGGGCTTTGTCAATTACCAAAACATCACAATTGTGCAAATCACTTCTGTAACAATTTAAACAATATAGATTCATATAGGTAGCCATCTGACAGAGGGAGGCAAGGCCAGAGACTGATGTAAAGAGGGAGAAAGAGGGGAGGGGGGTGGGCCTGGGGCAAGGTCAGCGAGGAGGGTGTGTGGAGGGAGTAGAGGAGAAGGGAAGGAGTAGGGAGGGAAGCATGAGGTATGGGGGTTGGGGGGGATAAACCATTTAGGTGTAGCAGTTGCAGGAGGCACAGGAGATGCGGGAATGATGCAGGCTGAGCTTACAGGCACCCAGGGTTGCTTTGCTGGTAACTTCCACTGGCAGGATGTTGAACCAGGAAGAGACCCTGAAAAAGAAGGATTGTTGGCCTTAGGTAGTCCTACAAAGGGGGACAGTGAAGGAGAGGTTGTTTGAATTCCTGGTTTGTCGTGGGCACCTATATGGTCTCAGCAGTGCCTGTGATCCAGGAAGGGGTAGGTCCAATGTTTGCTTTTTTTGCTAGGATGCAGATTTGATATTTAATTCTGCCATATAGTTGGGGCCAGTTTGTGTGTTCGTAGATCTTGCAGGTGTGTGTAAGACGGTTTGCAGATGTTTGGAGATGACATGCCTTGTTTAGTGCTGTGGCAATGCATTGGAGAGCTGTGTCAGTGACAGACCCACAGATCACAAGCCCATAGTCTATTATAGAGATTACTGAACTGTGAATGGCAGTGTTTAGGGCTTCATCCGTGAGGCAGTTCTTATGTCTGTAGAGCAGGCCTATGCGGGCATTCACCATTTTTTGCTACATAGTTGATATGTTCAGAGTATCCAAGTGTTGGGTCAAGAATCACCCCAATATATTTAAATAGATGTACTTGTTCAAGGGTGGCCCTTTTGCTGTTTGAGATAGAGAGGTCTCTGTTTTTATGTTTGCCGTGCCATGGCACAGCATTTTGGGGATATGTGCTGCCTTGCAACTGCTTTTTTAGGTCTGTATTTTGCTTTTTGCCAACAGGCTGCAGTTTTGCTTTTGTCCCTCATTCCTCCTGCACTTTCCTTCTCAGTCCTGTGTTTGTCTCTGTTTTGCTTCTTTTTGGGGGTTGCTAGTTCTCAGCATCTGACCGTTGTCATTTATTTTGCTTTGTGCTTATTCAGACTCTAAGGTTATTGTGTTTCAGTACCATTCACAATTTCCCTGCTTACCTACACTGTTTTTGTACCATTGCATTCTCCTGTTTGTTTAAACTCAATTGTTGACACCTGGCAACCACTCCTTTTTGGGTTCAATAGTTTCGCTACTCACTCCAACAGCACACTGCTTCCTGGTTTGATTCTCCCATGCTACTGCATTCTATGACATTACCTTTCCTAACAGCATTTATTTGTTCTCTACAGCTTCAGCATGTGCTCCTTCAACCTCTAATGTTTGCCACCGTTTCATATCAAATGCAGTCTCACTGCTTACCTACAATGTTGTTCCTACCATTTGCAGTCTCCTGTACATCTCAACTTATTAATTGCTTACACCTGGCTCATAGCCTAGCAACCACTCCCTTCGTGTTTAGTGGCTTCATTATTTACTCCAGCAGTACTTTGCTTCCTAATTTGATTACCCATGCTAATGTATTTCATACCGTTACTAATTGTTGCTCACTACCTTGCTATACTCAGTGGTATCAATGCAAGTGCTAACCTCACACTGTCTCACTGTCCTCAGTGCTAACAGATGCACTTCACCTCATGCAGTTTTAAATACTGAGTGCTAACAGTTGCATTCACTCATGCAGTCTCTTAACTTACTCTGTGCTAACAGTTGCACTACCAGTCATGCTGCCTTTTGCTGTTCTCAATTTTTTCCAGTTGCACTCCTAATCCTGCACTCTCAGTCACATCCCTGCCTGTCTCTAGCAAGCATGGCTCTGCCCCCTTGAAGTCCACTTCATGAGGGTGGGTTTCTTGCCAGAAGTGGGGTCCTTCTCTTATACCATTAGGAGTGAGAAGGTCCTCTGCTCTGGAGGAAGTCTTTGTCTGTTCTAATGGCACCTCTTGATGTATCATTTAAGACTTCAGCTGCTGGAGGATGGAGCCTTCATGTCCAAGAGGGCTCTATTAGCTGCTGACAGTGTTGGCAGCACCTTCAAAAGCTACTATCCCTACGGTGTACCTGGTCTCCATTCTATACCCTCCATTGTCCTTCCTGCCTCTCAAGGGTGAAGACTATTCAATCCTCCTATTCTTGCCCCTCCAGGGCTTGGCCTTATCCCTCCTTGGTTTGGCTTTTCCCCCTAGGCTTCACTTGGAGGCCAGGTGAGTGCTTTTCAGTGGCCATTGTTCTACCTCTCATCCTGTGGGGGGGGCAGCAGGATTCCTCTTCAACTGCAGAGGCCTCTATTCACTGCACACCCACAGCTTTCCTGTTAGAGGGATAGAGTGAGAACCTTTCCTCTAAAAATCTCCCCTGAATTGAGTCTCTAAATTGCAGTAGTGAGCTATCATTAATTCATCCCAAACCTGGAGGGAACACGACCAAGGCCTTGGATCCTCCATATGTTTCTCCCTACTGGGGGGGTACCTCTCCTCCATGCCTAAGGTCATAACGGTTAGGTAATCCCTCATGTAGTAGATCTATAGTAGTACATTTTGACCCTGGTAGGTTTCTGCTGTTGAGTTGGGGTTAGATGGTGGCCTTCTTTCTACTTTGCCGTTCCCTCTCTTCTTATGGAAGTCATACCCCTTCTGTTATCATTATTGAAATCATCAGTCATTTAACAACCATCCTATGTCTATTACACGTTATTACTACTCTGTTAATCCAGGCTCATCCAGTTTCTGTGTTCACTATCTGCTGCTTGACTTTTCTGGGGGCTCCTTCCTAAGGTACCTTTAGCCTAAAGGAATTATCTTCCTGCTGCAACTCTAGAGTGGAACCTTTTTCAAGAGGGATGTTTCCCAATTATCCCTGTTCCTTGATTCTTCTCCTTTCTTCACCCCCTTGCAGTCTGGCTTCCATAAACATCATTCCACCACTTCCTCTCTACTCAGTCTTGCAGACTCCATCCACACTGACATGGAGCAGGACCTCCTCACTGCAGCCATCTTTGTTGATCTAGCAAAAGCCTTTAACACCATAATCTAAAATCTACGGGTTTATTCGACTCTGTGATCAGATGGTTCAACTTCCTACTTTATAGGAAGATCACAATTAGTGAAAACTGATGAATCCCTGTACTTCCCCCTACCCATACACACTGTGGTCCACCAAGCTTCTGCCCTTGGCCCCTTGCTCTTCTCCACATTCCAAAACAACCTCCTCTCATCCTCCTCCTCTGCATCCATCCACATATATGGAGATGACACAGTCCTGTTTTTATCTGGCTCATCTACAGTACAGCCGAGTTAAATGTCAAACTCCAACTTAATTTCAGCTCTGTTCAGAAATGGTTCAGGGCAAATCAGTTATCCCATAATGCCAAGAAAACTGTCTGCATGTGTTTCAGCACTCATCAGAAGCTCTCTAGACTCCCTTCTCTCCCCACTTTCACCACCTTTGATTGGGGTAAAGTTGATGATGTGCCCTCATTTAAATATCTCAGTGTCCAGCTCAACCACCACCTTGGTTTTTTTCATCAAATAGATGCCAGGTACAAAAAGTTTCACCCTACGCTTGGTGCCCTCTTTAGGAACAAGAGCTGTATTCCTATTTCTGCCCACCATGGCATCATCATTAAGAACTTTGAATATGGTGACATTGTCTGTGGTGCTGTTCCAAAATCCACCTTGGCCAGACTGGATCCTCTCTTCCACTCCTTTTGACATTTTGCCTTGGCCTGTCACTCCCCCTCCAACTCACCATTGCTCTCTGTACATTGATCTCTCACTCCCTTCCTTGTCTGACTGTAGCTTGACCCACTCTGCCTCCTTTATCTCTAAATTCTGTCTGGCCTCGCTCCCTCCTTATCTCAGCTCTCTTCTCTCCTGTATGCCATCCTCCTCGTATTCTCCCACAATGCTGGATATCATTCCTTTTTGATCCCCACTCGCAAATCACAGGCTGGCCAATCTGTTTTTTCCTACCATCTTCCAAATCTTTGGAACTCCCTTCTACAAGCTAGTCACTCAGCCCCCTCCAAATGCTCCCTTTCTTCTCTACTCCATGACTAATCTGCCCCCTTCTGTAACTGGTCTTAGACTTATGTCATCCCCTACTCCCCCCTCACTTTTTCCTCTAACTTTAATCCCCCCCTCTTCTGGCCTCCTCCTTCCCCCTCCTCCGTTTTCCTTCTTTCGCCTCATTTATTACTTTCTTCACGCTAACTCCCACCCTTCTTCCCTTTTTCCCTTATTCCCCTTCTCACCCCACTCTTCTCTATCCTACTCTTTTCTCCACCCTTTCTCTCCCCTTACTGAATTATTTCATTCTTTACGATTCTTTATTCCTTGTCTCTCTATTTCTCCCCATTCCCCTTCATTACTTTCTCGCATAATTCTACCTACACAGTTCCCCCTCTTTTTGAGTGTTTGCTCTCCTACTCTGCCCTATTTCATGTCATCATCTGTTGCATTGACTGGTAGTTTCTCTCAGTCTGTTGTTTTAATCATGCTTTATTTCTATTTTTGCTATGTCATTTTTATTTTTGTATATATCATGTAATTTGCATTTATGGTTCTTTCTACTTATTGTGACTCCCTTCCCCCCTTCCCTTTGTGCTCAGTATGTTTTTCCTGGTAAAACTCTTTCAAATAAATAAATAAATAAATAAATAAGAGGATTCCTTTGCCTTCATGGTGCCCTGACAGGGTGGCAGTTCCCTGTTTGACAGAGAGTCAAAGTATCTATTTATCATAGTCAACAACATAAGCATTCACATACTGTCAGTCTATCAATGAAGTTACACAGCCATATACTCATCACTAATTTGTGTACACACATTCAAATTGAAGTATGTTTCTCTGGGAACTACATTGTTTGTTTACATCCAGAGAACAAAATGAGCTATCAAGGGGTACCCACAGAAGTTTTTTTTATTCCATAAGAGAAAAAAAAAACAGTTCTACTGAGGGGGGAGGGTAAAACAGTTCTACAGGACAGGTTTTATATTTCAGACCTACTGGCACCCAAGCACCTGCATGGAGAGTAGCACACCTTTATCTTAAAAAAAGTCAGGGATTACTTTTTCAGAGGAAATATTTCTCATTTTAAAACTATTAAAAAACAACTTTTAATTGTAAAATAAAAATGTTACCTAAGTACGGTAGAACCTAATTATAAATATGATAACACACTCCAGGTATCGGGTTATACTGTAATAACTGCACTTCCTAGGTGGTTGGAGCACCTCATCTTCTTGCCTCAAAATGCATTTGGGATATGTAGTTATTGCAGTGGTTATGTGTTTCTGCTTATTAAAATTATTTTGGTACCACACAAGTAACATGGCAACAACTTGCTCATGGGAGAAAAAAAACAGTAGTACTAAAGCTGTGGGCAAAAAAGCAAATAATTGTAAACCACAATTTAAATATTAGATGTTAATTATTTAACTCATCCTTTGTTTAGTATGTAAAATCAATTTGAAAGCAAATACAATCATTTAGGGATTCTTGCATTTCCCCAGCAGAGAGCTTAGTTATCGTATTATAACTGAGAATGATTAAAGTCAATGAAAAGAAGCTGGCAGGCAGAGAATGTTTTATGATAAAAAGAGTTAAGACAGCTGGCATCATAGCATTTTTTGAGTTGGGGAGGGGAGGGAAGGGCCTATGGATTCATATTCTCAGCATGGCTTTCAGTAGCTGGATTAAGCTTGCCTTTTCAGTCAGGCTATTCATAATATCTTCTGAGGACAAAACTACAGATTTATTTCCTCTCCTTCCCTCCTGAGATTCAAGTCCCAAGCTCTCTTGTGGAGTGTTGTCAAGGGAGGTGTTTCTCTAATAGATTAGGCCATGCACAGCCAGATTCCATGATCATTCATTTGCTGACAGGTCTGAAGTTGTACATTCACTCATTGGCTGTCATACCCTTGCTCAGTACTCACTCAGTGGTTAAAAAAAATCCCAAGGGATTTGAAGCACTTATCCCAGCATAAGGATGAGCAGAACCACATGGCTACAGAATACATCAAAACAGTTTGCAACTGCTGTAAGAAATATTTCTTGCCACTCCTGCTCAAGGTCGGAGCAGTCCCTTTTAGAAAGCTTTACAGAGTACAAGTGCCAAATGACTGAGAAAATGCAAGCAGGTCATTTGCTGTAGCATTCATTTTCAGAAGCAAGGGAATGAAAGCCTTGTCCTCATTCCATAAATTACAATACTGAATGTCCTCAATGTTCCAAAATTATGCTTTTTATCTGAGGTCAATATTTCTATAGGGTTTTATGGTGAAATACATCTATATCATATATGTTTTCCCATATTTCATTTTAAATAGTAAGCACACTCAGCAGTAAAACTAACATCACTAAATCTGCAAAGACTGCAGTTCTGGACAGTAAAGGTGCTAGACACTTTGAACTTATAATAAGGGAATACTTTTCTGTAAACCCTACACCTTGTATAATTAATCTCAGGGCATTGAGTACAGTAATGCCTATGTAAAGAAGGCCATTTCAGTCTGAACAAACTGGTATTATTCTTCAAAGGTGAGAAATTTAAAGATCCCTTTGTATAAGGGAGAACTGTATTTCTGGTTTTTGCATATGTGCAGTTTCTGATATTTATACTAATTTAACAGCAATTTAGTTTTGTGGCCAAAGAGAGACATAGCTTTTCCCATCATGGAAAAGAGAAACACAAGACAAATAATGTTATGGCAAGAAGCTGGTTGCTGAAGGCAAAATGCATTCTAAAATGTAAACACTAAAATATAATGTACCTTAAGACCATGCACCCTGAGAAAACAGTAATGTACTGCAAAATGGTGAGGGAAGTGACCAATTAATACTGAACATTAACATAATTGTGTCTTAGTTAATCCATTTCCTTCAGTACTGCAACAATACAATGGTACAGAGATAATACTGAAGAAAGACCCCATTCAACATGAAATGTTGTGTTTCAATATGGCTATTCTGCATAAACAAACTGAAAGAAAAATAGTATTGCATTTAATTTTTGTATGGCTGTTATATACGAAGTATCCCCAAATGCTTCAAAAGAGTTAGATACTGGAAATATAGCAACTGTATTTAACGTAAAAAGGGCAACACTTATGTCGGTCAGAGGCACAGAAGGGAACATTCTCACCTCTTAGGATGGATGATTGGAAGACTGTGTGTTCTAGCCCCAAACCAGGTACTTAGAATTAACACACATTGCTGACTGTTGCACAGCATGAGGGGTGCTACCAAGCTGAGGTGTTGTCCTTCTGACGAGACATTAAACCAAGGTAACATCTGCCCATATCTAGTTATTGTCCAGGTGGAAGTAAAAGATCTCATGGCATTTACTGAAGAAGGATATGGGACCTTTTTTTTGATTACATTTTATTGAAAATTTTGAAATAACTTACAACAGTACAAACAATGCAGCCATGCTAATCATATCACCCCTTAACATTTAACCAGCCCCTCCTTTTGTATCAGCCTAAAGTCTTGCAAAGGTTCAATGGGCTGCACAAACAGAAAGCAGATATAACCAAAAGAAGTACATTGAGAAAACCAATTTGACATTGCATAAACTACAGAAAGTATAAACATACAGTAAGGAAAAGAAAACAGGTCACCATTTAAAAACCATTCAAGCAAAGATGCAGTTTGTTGAATAATTTGTCAGCTCTGTTGTTAGTGCTGATCTGAATTCACTCAAAAAAAAAACTGAAGGGGCTTGATTTTCAAAGCCCTGATACTGACACAAAGTGCCTGCATCAAACAGAATTGATGCATTGGGCATAGGGGTGGGCAAAAGTTGCAAATTTCGGTTTCTCAGAACTTCCACGAAATTTCAGAAATTTTGCGGAAATTACGGAACTTTCGCCATTGGTGAAACTGAGATTTTCCACAGATTTTCGCAGAGTTCCACAGACTTTTTTTGTGAACTGCAGGAAAATGTATATAAAACTGCGGAATTTATTCTATCCACAGTTTAATGAACTGTCAGTGAATGAGCACCTTTTTTTTATATATTCCTCTTATTTATGCGCCTCTGCAGCGTACCGGCGGGGGCATCCAGTCGCTGGCCCCCATGACCCACTAGACACCAGGGAATACTGGGAATAGAGTGGGATGAGTCAGTGGACTGATGGCTGTTTATTTGTGGATTAAAGAATCCAGGATAGGGAAGTGGGTCTGCTAGAGATCAAGGAAATAAAATGTTTTGGGGGCCATGATCAGTGGTTGGGGGGCCACTTGAAACCAGGAGGGTCCAAGAAAGGGACTGGAGGTATTTACTGGGACCCGAATCAGTGGGGGGTGGATTAATATAGAAACATAGAAGTTGACGGCAGATAAGGACCGCAAGGCCCATCCAGTCTGCCCATTTCTTTTTCTACCTTATAAATGTGCCATCGGCCTTTGCTCTGTCAGTGGCCTATCTATTCATAGTCATTTGTATTGCTCCCTTATGCCTATCCCATGCCTGTTTGAAGCCCTGCACTGTATTCATAGCCACCACTTCTTGTGGTAAGCCATTCCATGCATCTACCACCCTGTCTGTGAAAAATAATTTCCTCACATTCCCCCTTAATCGGCCTCCCTCTAATCTCATGCTGTGTCCTCTTGTCCTGCTATTTTTCTTATATTTAAACATGTTAGACTCTTTCACCTTGTTTATGCCCTTAAGGTGTTTGAATGCCTCGATTATATCACCTCTCTCCCTCCTTTGCTCAAGGGTATACATATTGAGCTCCGTTAATCTGTCCTCATATGTCTTCTGAGGATTAATGAATTAAACTGTGGTTAAAAAAGCCTCAGAACTGACCACTGGCAGTGATCCTTTCTGTGGATTTTTTCCTGCAGTTTAATAAATTAGCCCACAGTTTGTATATTTATTCCACAGTTTAATGTGGAATTTCTGCAAAAGTTCCAAAAATTATTTCTGAACTTTCAAGGAAGTGAAATTCACAGTTTCGCCGAAATTCTGAGGGTGGACATTTTTTTTTCGCACACTCCTAATAGGGCACCTTGTGTCAAAAATCCACCAATCCCAATTTTCAAATGCTGGCTGTGTTAAAATCAGGTAACCTTGTGGCAAATTGACCCTGCATCAGCCCTGCCCCCAAGATGGAGGAGTGCCATGGTGGAAGGGTGCTTGCACCAGGGTGGAGTTGCAGTATTTACTTTTATGGGATTCCTGAAGCCTCCCTCCTGGCTGCAGGCCTGCCAGAGGTTAGACCAGCCCAGAGCTGGCCTAACAACCTATGCACCACTCCAACAGACTTTTCTGGGTGGACAGGGATCCCATGCCTGCCTGTCACAGTCAGCTGCCCACACAGTACCCATGCATGCCTCATGATCTCCTGGTCAGATACATGGAAAGCCCTGGTACCTGTGGGTCATATGGGCACAGTGATACATGGCTGACTACCTCAGAATGCACAATGCTAGTGTGACAAAGGGTACATGACCATCGAGGAGTACAAGAGGAGTCCATTGCTGGAGGAGTCTGCTTGTGCCCAACCACCGATCAGCCAGTCACCAGTGCCAGGGTCTTGGGGATAAGGGGACAACTCCAGTTTTGCATCCTAAATATGGTTGTGTGCCACCTACATGTCCTGCTATGATGCCTCACTGCCATGTGACTGGTGCCCCACTATGATATGGCAGTTTGTGTCTGCTGCCAGTGACTCAACCTGCAATTCTATTGTGAAGCAGCTGTGCTGCAAGATATACATTCACTTCCCACCTATGCTAGCCTTCACTAAACTCCTCCCATGCACCATCTATGTAGCGCATGAGATGGCTCATGGCAAACTCAGGGACTTTGGTGCCTGGAACCTGTTTCTATTAAAATTTGGTGCACAGTACCTTATGTACCAGTGTTCACTCCAATTGAGAGGCTATTGTAAATCCAGCTAAGATGTCGCACCACTCATTGGCACTTTTATATCCTGTTTGAATTGGAGGTTGTGATAAAAGAATCAGGCACTTATTGCAATGAAAAATTGTAGTTTATTGTGCTAGTGGATATACCTAGTAATTATGGCAGTGCAGCCAGTTGATCCAAGACTGGGGTACCTTCTCTGTCTTCTAAATAATTAAAAAATGCAGCCAGAAACCATTTTTTTTTAAATTGTATATAAGTTCTTAAAAACCAGGAAAGGTAACACAGACTGAACCATAAGAGACCCTGGAGATACAGTGTAACAGGGAAAAATGTCTGAATCAAGTCCAGGAACATACATACAATTTACGTCAAAAACCCATTACATCCCCCCTCCCATATACCCACCCTCTACACCGCCGGAGAGTAACAAAAGTAGCTTGTCCAAAGCACATGGGTCAGGACACCCAGCTTGCATATCCAACCTGCTGAAAAGATGTTTCTGGGAACACTGTAAGGTAGACTTTACTGTTAATAAAACATATAATGGTTCCCAGATTCTTCTATATCTGCACAGTTTACCAGACATACTAGCTATAAGGCGCTCAGCTTGCAAAAGAAACAATATCTCCTTTTACCATTTCAGAAATTGAGGCAAGCACTGGTCATGCCAGTGCCAAAGAATGACCTTTTTCGCACATGTCAAAATTAAGGCCATATGCGACCTCTGGTTGCCAATCAGAGTATCATTATAGTCACTCAGAATACAGATCTTGGGGAAAAAAACATCAGCTAGCCCTAACAAGGGATCCAGATGAGTTCAAATTGAGTTCCAAAAGGGCACCTCTTTCTCACAGGACCACAAAATAAGAAGTAGGGTACCAGGTTCTTTATCACATCTGGAACAGAGATCTGTGGGTTGCCTACCCATTTTGTGCAATTTAACTGGGGTATAATAAAGACTATGAATAATCTGAAATTGCATTAACCGGTACCTATCCCACTTTATATAGTGGTATAGGTGCTTCCAGATGTTAGGCCAGTTTCTGGTGAAGTTGGTGACCAGAGAAGCCTGTTCCCAACAGCAAAACCTGAGACCCTTAATGGCAGCCAGATGGTCTTGTAAAGACTGGTAAAAATATGAGATATGGTGAGAAGTAGGGGTGTTACCTGCTACTATTTTACACACAGGGGTGAATGATATAGGGAGGAGAAAACGTTATGAGATACAAAGAGACTTTGAGGAAGTGGGTAGCCCTCTCAAGGAACTGGGGTGTGAGGTCTTCATTTCTGAGGTCCTCCCAGTCCCAAGAGCTGGAACTGCAAGACTGAGGGAAATCAGGCAACTAAATGGGTGGTTGAGAAGGTGGTGTCTCAGGGAAGGACTGACACTAATAGAACATTGTAATAATTTTTCTAACTCCAGACTGTTCAGCAACGATAGACTGCATATCAATAAGTAGGGGACCCACATTTTAGCCCTGGATATTTTACAAGCAGTACAGATACATTTAAACTAAGACATGGGGGGCAGATGGGTGGCAATGTAAACTTGCAAAGGAATATGAATGCAATGATTGGAAACCGAAAAGAATCATCCTGGAAATGTTTCAACATAAATGCAAGAAGTGTAGTTCAGAAGTCTGACGAACTGGTATACACACCAAAAGAGGAAAAATTGCAGATATGTGCCATCATGGAAACGTGGTGGAACAGGGAAGATCAATGGGAAAGGCAGTGTGGTGAGGTTTCTGGATGTGGTGTGGCTTCTGACTCAGAATAACACCAGTTGTGCCTAAACCAGATACGTCTAACACAACATATTTTGGAGGCTTATAGGTCAGGAAGCATGAGCAGTCCAGGAGAAGTTGTAGAAAAACCACAAGTGGTGATTTATTGTACACAAAATAAAAACAAATAAACTAATTGGAAAATATCAGCATCTCTCGTCTAGTGTCTCCAGATGAATTTCTCCAGCAGGAAATAAAGCAGCATGTCCTCTGCTGAAAATCTCTCTCCTTCTTCTTCTCCTCAGTGGCTGCAGGTGAGTCTCCACACAGGCACAAACTCAGGCACACACTGTGACAGACTCAGGCACAGACTGATGAATTCACTTCAGGACATCAGATTATACAGACAACATGATGTCTCAATTAGTATGACATCACAACTAGCATTATTACAGCCACAGCTGCTGATTGCCAGGCATGTGACCAGTTTTGTTGCTAGGCCAACCACTGTGACCAATTCCATCAGTCTGCTGATGTCACGCTCTGTCATAACTGCCTGTCTCAGCCATCATTTCACTATCTCTGTGTTATGTAGCAGGGAGCCCAGCAAGTAAGAAATTGGAAAAATTGGGAGTTAGTATAGTAGCAGTAATGGCTGTGCAGTCTAATAGAAAGTTAGAAAAGATAGAGGCAGAGATAGTAAATGGATCCTTGCTTCTGGTTTCCTTCTATATAACACACATGGGACAGGGCCTAATATGAGCCCTGTCACAGGCAGATAACTCGATATCAGTTGTACAGTGCAAATAGAGCTGGAAGAAGGGGAGGAGGTGTGGCTATCTATGTAGCTGATAATATAATATCTGAGCAAACAGAAGTAAATGCACTGAAGGGAATTGAGTAAATATGGATCAAAGTTACCCTGGAAGGCAGTGCCAATATCACGGAGTGATATATAGACCTCCCTCTACTCACCCCACCCCAATTATTGATATCCAGTTAGTCAAAATTATAGAAAAGATGGATAGTCCTGATGACCTAACAGTACTGGGAGATTTCAATTTCCCGGCATAAATTGGGAGAACCATGTGACAAGGTCTGTGATAGAGACAAGATACTTGGATGCTTTTAGCATTATCGGTATGAAACAATTTGTACAGGGAACAACTAGGCAGTCTAATCTATTGGACCTTCTTCTGAATAATATGGAGGATAATATATGGCAATGCAGGTTCACTACCGCACAAGTCTCCATGCCAGGGTAGAATTCATCATAAGGGATCAAACTGCCAGAGTTTCAGGTGAAACACTAGTTAGAAACTACTGCAGAGCAGACTATAATAAGATAAGGGAGGAGTTTAACAAATGGAGTTGGAGGGCCAGCTTTTATCATAGATCTGTTTCTTTAATGTGGGAGGCTCTAGCGGGGAAGATAGATCATACAATTGATAAACATATTCCTGTCAAAAAGAAATATGATAGATCAGGGAAGATTCCTGTGTGGATGACTGGTAGAATTAAAAAAACTGATAAATGAAATAATAGAGCTTATGTCAAAGCCAAGAAAAGTTACCATGAGAAAGATAGGGGCATATATAGATATTTACTCAAGAAGACCAAAAAAATATCTTAAAAGCCAAGAGGGAATAGGAGCTAAGACTGGCCGATAAGATCAAGGATAACTATAAAACCTTCTATATCAGTTGCAAAAAAGGGGGCCACAAGGGATATGCCCACTAAAAGACACAGATGGTAATTTATTGCAGGGTAGTATACTTATGACTGAAAGGTGTAATAGCTATTTTTCATCAGTATATAATACCAAGACTAGCGGCACCAAACAACATCATGAAAATAATTATCATATGCCCAGATTAAAAATGGAAAACATCAAAAATAGACTGCTCAGCTTGAATCCTGGTAAATCCATGGGACCAGATGGAATTCATCCAAAAGTAGTTATCAAATTGGCTGAACTATTGGCCAAACCTTTAACCTACCTATTCCAGGCATCTTTGGATCAGGGAGAGGTGGTAGACGCATGGAGAGAGGTGAATGTAATCTCCATTTTCAAGAAGGGTTCCAGGCAGGATGTTGGTAACTATCGACCAATAAACCTGACTTCTATACTTGGAAAAGTATTAGAGGGGGTTATTAACTCACTCAGCTATAGAATGGAATCTTGAGAGAGTGTTGTATTCCTGTGTAAAAATGGCTGTTTTCCTGAGCAGTTAGAATGTTCAGAACTAAAATGGTAACACTCTGACTTGGACTATAAATAACTAAAAAAGTATAACTCCTGTCACAAAACTTACAGCAGGAAGTTTGCTCACAATAAAAAAAAATCTTTAAAATGAGGGGTCACACATGTTAGTAGCATTAACCTTTTTTTACAGAGCATGTAACAATGAAAATTTAGATTTTTTTTCTTTAAAAAAAAAAAACACCTTAGAAGTGGCAAATGTCTGTTGTATGATGGTTTTCCATCAAACCAACATCTGTGCATAACACTGCCACAGTTTTGAGTATTTATGAACTGTTTTACATAATAAAACAGACCATAAAGCAAGGCATGTGCCAACACATAACGCCAGTAAACCGACTGAATTTGGAAAAATACTCTGCACAACTGCCCATATGACGCACAGACCACAATAACTAAAAAGTATGCCTTACAGTCCCTTGACACTCGCACAGAAAATGTTCACAATAACAAGAGTTTTAAAATAATGGGTCACTCATGTTAATGGCATTTGCAGATATTTTTTTACAGTTCCTGAAATGATAAAAAAATATTTTTTTTTACATTTTGTTCCCAAATAAAAACCTATATCATAAAAAGTACACCTTCTAGACCCCAGACACCAGCATGATAATTGTCCACATTAAAGAGACCTTTCAAATGATGGGTCACACATGTTTCTAGCATTTACAGGTTTTTTTTACAGTACCTGAAATGGAGGAAAATCACATTTTTACACTTTTTTTATCTCCAAAAAACCAGAACAAAGTACACCTCCTAGCTCCCAGACACCAGCATACTAATTTTTTGCAATGAAAAGAGCTTTCAAATCAGGGATCACACGTTTCTAGAATTTACAATTGTTTTTTAACAGTACCTGTGATGGAGAAAAATAGCATTTTCTTCACTTTTTAACCTAAATTAAAAGCTAAAAAAAATCGGAAAGGTAGCAAATGCGTTCAATATAAAGTCAGTATTCTGGTAGGTGGGAATGTTTCCTACTGACCTGCACTTTCCAATAACCTTATCCCTGATTGGTTGATCCAGAAAGTGCATAATAAGTGCAGGATGCACATATGCTCTCTGGGGCTGAGATGAAGTGAATGCCTGGTGCACATATGTGCTATAGGGACTAGAGAAATTTTCCTGATGATGCACATATGCTCTATGGGACTGAGTGAGTTAAGGAACATAGAATTGGACATGCAGCAGAGAGGGAATATTGATGATGTGCAGCACGGATTTAAACATGGTAGATCATGTCAGACAAATCTCTTAGGCTTTTATGAGAATGTTAGTAAGGCCTTGCATGATGGTAGTCCAGTGGATGTTATCTTTCTGGACTTCTCCAAGGCCTTCAATAAGATGCCACATGGGGAACTAGTGGATGCCCTGATAGATTATGGCATCCAGGGAAACATAACACACTGGATTAGTTCCTGGTTGCATGATAGAAAGCAGAGAGTGAAAATCAGGGGCTGTAGCTCAGGATGGTCGGGGGTGATGAGTGGGGTCCCACACGGATCTATTTTGGGTCCCTGCCTCTTTAATGGGTATATTCATTTAATGACTGATGGAGGTGGTGTATGGGAAGCAAAGTTTGCTGATGATACTAGAATCAGCACCATGGTTAACAACAACCTGGATATTGCCAGACTACAGGAAACCCTGACTAAGTTGCAGGGCTGGGCACAGGACTGTAGGTTAACATTTAATGTGGATAAGTGCACAGTCATGCACGTTAGCAGAAACAACATGGGGGCTTCTTACAATCTGAATGGGCATTCGCTTCGAGAAATTAGTGATGAAAGGGACCTGGGAATTAGGATCTCAAATTACCTTAAATTTAATCAACACTGCAGCCAGGTAATCAAAAAGGCAGGTAACATATTGAGCTGCATCAATAGATACATCAGGAGCAGGAGGAAGGCGGTCTTGTTGCCCTTGTATGGGTCGCTGATGCGACCGCATGTTGAGTACTGCACGCAGTTCTGGTCTCCAGGTTACAGAAAGGAGATCATATCATTGGAGAGGGTTCAGAGAAGGGCTACCCAGATGATTGATGAGGTACAGTGTCTAGATTATCAGGATAGGTTGACTGAATTGGGGATGTACACACTGAAGTACCACAGACTATGTGGAGACATGTGCATGGTCTATAGGGCCCTTACAGACACAAATTTAAAGAAAAAGTTAGGACTAAGGCTATGAAAGCAGCTTTATCAGATGAGAGCACATCCTATGCAGTTAATAAGGGTAAGATATAAGACTACTAATAGGAAACACTGATTTAGTGTAAGGGTGATATCAATCTGGGACAGACGGACACCTGAGGTGGTAACCAGCAGTAGTATGCAAGCCTTTAAAGCAAACCTGGATACATTCCTGATCGGAAGCAACATTCTGCGGTATTAGTAGTCATTTAGAGGTGAGCGGTATGAACAGAAAAGTCTTCTGTGCTCTGTATAAACCTATGTAACCTATGTTATGAAAGCGAGGAAAAACAAAATCACCTAGAGGACTAAACCATGGATTATTACAGAAAGCCAGAATCCTTCATGCTTCTGTATCTTGTGAAGAAGCTTAAAACTACAACAGTTATGGGGCAGCAGTCTTTCTGGGGGTGATGTGGAGTAAAGGGAGCTGTCATGTGTGCAAGAGCCTGGAGCAGCTAAGGGCTGAAATAAGGTTGCTCAGATGGGAGCTGGGGAGGATGGTGTGGGAAGTCAGAGGAGCAGAGCACTGGAGGGAAAGGCAGAGAGGTGGTGCCCAAGGGAGGGAGGACAGGGGATGGGAGTGGGAAGGACCACCCAGTACACAGGAGTATCTCTCCCTCAGAGGGCCAGGGAGCCCATGGTGGAGAATGTCAAGTGGTAAGGGGAAGGGGTGTGAATGTGAGGGTAGCATCAGAGGTGAGACATTCAGAAGGGGTGCCTTTAGTGAATAGATTTGCACCACTGTCTGGAAGGAGAGAGAGTGCAGCAGGAGATGAGGCAGGAGGTCAGGTTGAGCCAGGGCTGAGAGTAGGAGTACAGGGGAGGGGAGAGGGAACTAATCAGGGTGAGCAGGGAAGAGGAGGAAGGCAAAACAGAATGGAGGATGGGGAAAAGAAAAGGAAAGGAAGAGGGGAAGGAAAACTGAACGCAGATACAGATATTCAGAAGTGGAGGGGCAGAGTGGGAGATGGAGAAGTAGTTAAGGGGATACATTGTGGATGTGGAGATAAGTTCACCAGGGTTCAGAGGGAGCAGTTAGGTGGGGAAGCAGCTAGTACCAAAGGTATGAAAGGAAAGACGGGGAGCACAGGTGCAGGGGATGGAAGGGAGGCAATCGTAAGTGACTCTGTAATTAGGGATATTCACTGGGGAAGGAAAGGAGACCCAAATGCAAGCAGGAGGGTGGTTTTTATGCCAGTGATATCAGTGGAGAAGGTGGGCCCAAGAATAAGAGAAATAGTAAGGGAAGTTTGAGAAACACCTAATTTAGTTATACATTTGGGAGCCAATGACCTAGCTGGGGAGGAGGTTGAGGTAGTGCAAAGTAGGTTCAGGGAGTTAGGGAAGATCTGCAGAGAGGAAGGAAGTTCACTGGCCTTCTCAGAGGTGATACCAGTACCAAGGGCCAGCATAGCCAGGAAAAGAAGAATAGAGGATTTTAATGACTGGCTGAGGAAGTGGTGCAGGGAGGAGAAGTTTAACTGTATTGGGGACTGGGAGGAGACGTGGTCTAACAAAGCACCCTTTTCAACAGACAGGCTACACCTTAGTTGGGGGGGGTTGAGGGTACTTGGGGACAAACTAGGGGAATACATAACCACTACACTTAATTTAAACTACTGAGGGGGGCAGAGTACATGCAAACCCACAGACTCAGACAGGAGGAGGTTAGTGAACCTCCTCCCCCCACAGTCATGAAAGAGGTCTGGAAGGAGGAGGTGGAAGGGGCAAGAATGCAGTTAGCAAAGGGTGGATGGGGTGAGGAACACATACAAAGGATATGTAGAGGAGTGCACACAGAGAGGATAAAGTGAATAGAGGGAAGAGAAGAAAGGTCAGATTCTAGGTGGAGGGTAGTGTCTCTGAATGCGTGGAGTCTTAGAAACAAGATGGAAGACCTGCAGGCATTATTAGCAGACAGGAGGGTGGACATAGCTGCAGTAATCGAGACTTGGGAATCATCACACCATGACTGGGACCTTACAATCCCTGGATATAAACTATACTGGAGGGATAGGGTAGTCGGGATGGGGGGAAGAGTGGCAGTTTATACTGTATCAGGAAGGGAATAACTTGCACAAAGGAGGAGTCAGAGGAAGGGGAGGAGGAGGCATTGTGGGTTCAAATAAGGTCCAGTAGAGGGAGAAAGGTGAGGTTGGGGGTGGTTTAAAGGTCACACAATCAGGATGAGGAGTGGGACAGGGAACTGAGCTCACAAATATTGGAAAGTGCTGGGAAAGGAGAGGTGGTAATTGTGGGGGACTTCAACCTGCCCAAAGTGAACTGGAGTATAGCATCCACAACATGTGAGTCAGGTGATCCTGGAGGGACTGCAGAGTGGGTTCCTGACTCAGACTGCAACAGAACCAACAAGAGCTGAGGCAATTCTTGATCTGGTGCTCACAAATGGGGGGCATGTACAGGAAATAATGGTCAGGGAGCCACTGGGTGGAAGTGAACATTGTACAGTATGGTTCCAGTTGGATATGGGCAGGGAAAGCATCCTGACCAAGACCAAAATCTTGGATTTCTGGAGGGTGGACTTCAGTAAAATGGGTGAAGTGCTAAGGAGCCACCTGACAGGCATAAGAGCAGATATGGAGGTGGACCAAAGGTGGTCCATCATTAAGGAAAGAATACTGTTTGCCAAAGATAAGTGTGTTAGGCTCAGGGGGAAGAATACAAGGGCCAAAACACCCAGTTGGTTCAGTTCTGGGGTTGTCCAGGCTGTAAGGGAAAAGAGGTTGGCCTATAGAAAATTCAGGAAGACCAAGAGAGAGGTGGACAGGGAAAATTACCTAAGGTTGGTTAGTGAGGCAAGTAAGGAAGTCCGATGAGCAAAGACATAGAGGAAGGAAGCTGCAGATAGCTGAAGGGATTAAGAAGGGAAAGAAGGCTTTCTTTTGCTATAAAAGTGAGAAAAGGGACAAGAGGGAAGGGATTCTTAGGCTTAAGAAAGGGGACGAGTGGGTGGAGGATAATGGGGGAAAAGCAGAGATACTAAATTAATACTTCTGTTCTGTCTTCACCAGGGAAAAGGATGGACCAGTGCCTTCAGGATGGAATACAGGAGCAGAGGGAGAGGGGAACACAGATGTAATGATAGAGGAGGCTAAAGTGAGGGGGGTGGCTGCTGGCATTGAAGGTGGACAAATAACCAGGCCTGGACAGCGTAGTAAAGGAACTGGCTGAGGAGCTAACAGGGCCACTGTCAGATCTATTTAATAGTTCACTAGAGTCAGGCATGGTACCGCAGGACTGGAGAACAGCACATGTAGTGCCCCTCCACAAAAGTGGTCCCAAGGATGACTCAGGGGATTACAGACCAGTCAGTCTGACCTCCATTGTGGCAAGCTCATGGAAACCATACTGAAGGAAAAGTTGGTGTAATATCTGTAAGAGTGTGATCTCCAGGATGCGAGGCCACATGTGTTCATGGGGGGCAGATCGTGTCAAACGAATCTGATTGACTTCTTTGACTCTGTCACTCAGACAGTAGACAGGGGCCAAGTGGTAGACATCCTCTATCTTGATTTCAGCAACGCCTTAGCCTCTGTGCCCCATAAAAGGTTGATTGGGAAGTTGGTGGATCTCAGGGTTGGGGAGAAGATGGCCAGATGGGTGGAAACTGGCTGAGGGACAGAACCCAGAGGATGGTTGTGGGGGGAAGAGTTATCTGGCACCAGAGAGATAACCAGTGGGGGTCCCACAGGTCTCAGTGCTGGGGCCAGTGTTGCTCAGTGTCTTCATCAATGACATTGGGGATGGCATTAAGGGCAAAATGTGCCTATGCATGGATCACACCCAGCTCTGTGGGAGAGTGGACACAGCTGAAGGGATATAGGACCTACAGGATAACCTGTAAAAGCTGGGGAGGTGGTCCAGGATCAGGCAGCTTGGCTTCAATGCCAGAAAATGTAAAGTTATGCATATTGGAATCAAGAATCCTAGGACAGAGTACTACCTGGGTGGAATCCAAATAGCTGCATCAGAAGAGGACAAGGACCTAGGAGTGATGATCACTAGTGACCTGAAGCACTCCACACAGTGCAAGAAAGCAGCAGCAAAGGCAAACAAGGTCCTGGGATACATATCTAGGGAGATCAGTAGCAGGAGAGAGGAGGTTATACTGCCCTTGTGCAGGTCCCTGGTAAGGCCTCATCTAGAGTATGGGGTTCACTACTGGTGTCCACACCTCAAAAAGGAGGAAGGTCCAGAGGAGGGCTACAAAGATGACAGTGGGTCAGCAGCGTAAGGCATATGAGGAAAGGTTGAGGGCACTGAACATGTACTCCTTGGAAGATGAGAGAGAGAGGGGACATAATTGGGACCTTCAAGTACTTGAAAGGGAGAAATAAAGTGGATAAGGAGAGTCTCTTTAAACTGAGTGGCAATCATAACATGAGGGGGGGGCACAATCTTAAGTTTGAGGGTGGGAGGTTTAGAAGGAAGGTCAGGAAACACTCCTTCACAGAGAAGGTGGTGGACATTTGGAATGCACTGCCAGAAGAGGTGATCTCATTGAAGACAGTGGGCAGCTTTAAGAGAGATGCTACCTGTATGTATAGGCATGGGGAAGGGGAGGATCATGGGTAGAGACAATGGGAGGTGTGGGGAGGGAGGGCAGGGACAGTAGCTCAAGCTGTGTACCCTGCAATATGAGTAGACTAGACAGACCAATGGCCTTTTTTGCTGGCTTCTTTGTATGTTCGTATGCTACCTATTCCATTTCTAGAATCTGTTTCATACTGTAGAGCCATAGTGGGAACGTTAGGGAGTTCTGGTTGGAGCCATTTCTGCATGATACCCGTAGTGGCTGCTGCTGTTGGTATTGGGAACAAATATAACTTTGTTCATCATTTAAACACTCATTGTGCTAGACCCCAAATCAGTCTTTTAATGCCCTACAGGGTAGATGTCTCCAGTATGCATGAGATCTCTTTCCTTACTGACTCCCAGTAAGGTTGCAGGACCAGGTAACTCCAGAAAACGTGATCATGGTGGGCAATATTCTCACATATTCTACAGCATATGTTGGTGTACATAGGGTCATAGTGTACTGAGACTGTAGGACATTTAAAAAATCTAGTTAGAACCTTCCACTTGTGTTCTCTCCTTATCATATAGGTTCAGGTCTTAGGTATCCCAACATAGAATTTCTCTGATTCTTTTTCCCCTAGGGAAATGCCCACCTCCCCTTCCCATCTGCTTTGTATCCCTTCTCTGGATGCTGTATTGCTTGTTTTGCACAACTTGTATATTTGGGAGATCATGTGCTTTGGTAAAGTAGTCTCATTGCTCTCCACCATCACAGTGTGCAGAGCTCCTACCTCCTCAACTAAATGAGACTTCCTTGGTACAATTGAACTTTAATTCTGCACCTGTAAGTAACAGCAAAAATCTCACAGATGGAGGCTGAGCTCCTGCTGTAACTAGATGAATGTTTTTAGAGAATCTCTAACTAGAGATTTTCCTTACTTGCTAAACCCTTAGCTTTCCATCATTTATAAATGGGGTTTATTTTCTCTGGAAGGAAGGAAGTCTGCCCCTCCCTTAAGGGTATATAAATACAATATTTCACACGTTCCTACGGTTGCTTCAATACCTCCCTCCAGCATCTCATCAAGACTTTTTCCCAGGGATTCTGAATTAACTTAAGCTGTCTGGAGTCTATTGGGTTAAAGGCTAATCTGCCTAGATTGCCTTCTCCTTCCATTCTCACCCAGTCAGGAGCATATGGTCCCATCATATGTGAGATCAAGTGTTGTATCTGACAGAGTCTGTGGTATTTATGTAGGTTTGTATGCCATAATCCTCCATGTTCCTTGACCTGCATCAGCAGTGCCCACTTAATTCTGGGTCTGGTATTGTTCCATATAAACCTGGACAAACTTTGCTTTACTCCTTGCCAGGTCAATTTTGCGAATGCACATAGGGAGGGAGGAGAACAGATAAAAGAATTTAGGGAGTCGTACAACTGAAGGCTTTTACCCCTTGCATCAACTATAGGGATAGCTTGGTTAGCCTTTTGAAGTCCCCTTCCATAGCTGTTATTAAATGGAGGTAATTAACATTAAAAAAGGTCTTAGCACTGAATGGGTAACTCAATCCCTAAGTGTCTGATTTGGTTTTGCACCCATTTTAAAGAGCATGCCTTCTTCCACTCAATATTGACCACCCTGCTTAGTAACATTATTTCTGACTTGGTCCCCATTGATGCGGAATTCTGAAGCTTTCCCATACTCCTGTAGGCTCCTCAGCCAGTTCTGCAATGAGATATTCAGTTCCCTGACAAATAGGAGGGAGTCATGGGTGTAAAGCACCACTCTAAACTCTCCCCCTACTATAATGCCTTGTAAATTCTCTGCCTGTTGGAGTACTGCTGCTAGGTATTCTAAACTTAAGTCAAAGAGCTAGTGGGATAAGGACATCTCTTTCTTGTCCTTCTAGTGAAGGGGATATCCTGGGAGAGTACTCCATTTACTTTACCTTTGCTGCCAGGTTGCCATACAATGCCCACACACATTTACAAAGGTCTCCCATAGGTCAAATGCTGTCATAGTGTGGTGAAAGAAAGCACAATCTAGATGACAGAATGTCTTTTCAGTGTCTATAACCACTACTGCCTTGGTCTCCTGGCTAACCTCAGCTACCACCATCACATTTAGAAATGTTCTCATGTTGTGGTGGATGCAGTGGTCTGGAATGGAATCATTTTGATCTGAACATGTACTAAAGTGCTTACTTCATTTTGGACATGGTTTGCAACAATCTTGACAAATATTTTCCCATCTTGTTTGATCAGGGAAATGGGTCAGAATGAACTACATATCTTAACATCTTTCACCAGCTTCAACAAGACTGTTATGTCTGCCCCCTGCCATTAGGGTTGTATATCTTCTGTGTCTGTTATGTTTGTAAACACTTTCTGCAAAGTAGGGGTTCAACTCCTCAGCAAAGTTACTGCTCATTTGGGTACAAACCCATCAGGCCATGTGACTTTCCTGTCAGAAGGTCCCTGATTACTTGACATATTTCTCCTGTAGTTATGGGTGCATTCATATTCTCCTTATATTCCTCTGACAGATGGGGTAGGTTAACTGTTTAAAAATTTATAATCACCTCTTCATGTTGTTCTCCCCTTTCAGCTTGATATGTGGTTGAATAAAATCTATGGAATTATGCTGTGATTACCCTTGAATTATAGGTCTTTGGGCCCCTCCCACCCTGCTTTTTAAGGCTAGGGATATTTCTATCAGCCTTTTGTTTCCTGTTCCTAAATGCTAATAACCTACTGACTCGATTACCATGTTTGAAGTACTTTTGCTTAATATAGCAGAGTCGTGTTTCTACTTTCTGAAGCAGTAACTTATTAAGCAGTTATCTGACCGCTGTAAGCTCTTTTAGCATGTTTGAATCTGGGTGAGTTTATGTTCCTGTTCTAACCTACCAATGGATTCTACAAGATGCTCGTGGCAGTCTTTTGATAATTTCTTTATTTTTTGTGTGAGGCTTATGAAATAAGCTCCCCCTTACCACATGCTTAGGCCATCCCATATAAATTGCTGTGGTAAATGTTTTCAGTGACATAGAGCAGATATTATTTTATCTGGTCCTTCACCTTAGTTACTAAAATCTCATTGTTCACCCTCCCAGGTTTAAATTTCCAGTCGGAGTCCTTTTGTCGATCCCCAATGTCTAAAGTAAGGGCAACAAGAGCATGGTCAGAAATAGTTACCTGCTGAAGTTCACAACTTTTTTCTACCTATATTATATCTACTGATAAGTAGAATCTGTCCAGGCTCAAATAACTTTGATTTGGTAGTAAGAAAAAGGAGTAATATTTTTCCATTGTTAGAAACCCACCAGGGGTCCACCATTCCCTTTTCCTGCCTCAGATTTTTTAAGACTCTTGCTGAAGCTTTCTTCATGTTCACAATTCCTGAGCATCTATCCATGCTGAGATCCTCTGCTGTATTCCACCCCCTATTACAATTTTACCCTCTGTGAGCGAAGATATTTTACTGAACACCTTGCAGTAGAATTCTGGTATTGCAGAGGTCAGACTCTACATGTTCAATACTTGTAGGACTTGTATCCCTGCTTTAAGGGTGGATATTGCTGTTCTACTCACCATGTCTGGATATTGGCCCCCAAACCACCATGATGGTCCTTTCCCAAGGAGGTTAGTAACCCTGCTTTCTTACCTGATTGCAAGGAGGAGGCAGCCACCTGTCCCACCCACTGCTGTCTCAGTTTGGCATGCTCATTATCAGATAGCCTGGTCTCCTACAGGAGGTTGATGTCACAGTAGGCTCCATTAAGTTCTTTTAGAATCTTATCCTTCTTTACTATCAAGCCCAGATGTTTAACATTGTACGTTATGACATTCAATCTCGAAGCCATATTGTCAACAAATCAAAATACCATTCATTACCTGCAATTTGACTTTTTATGTGTCCTTTGTATGCCACAGCCAGTGTGTATAAATATAAGCTCAACATTCTTCTAAGGGGCCACCCTTTTTGGTGAATGACGTTGTGTAGTCATACCTTAAGCCTCTGGTGGTTCGAGATTTTATATATTAACTGTTTAGTTGATTTCAAAAATACTTCAACTACATCTCTGAAGCATACAAACACATTTAACACAAATAAACAACGATATGAAATAACCGTTATCCAGTTATGTTAGTGCATCACAACCTGTGAGTGGATCTGCCCCCCCCAACCCAAGAAAACCAGAAAGAGGGGAAATGAGGACCTGGCCTCACCCACTTGTCACCCAAGCAAGAGAAGGGCTAACCGACCTGGGAGGTCAGCACCTCCCACCTGTTGGTAAACCTCTAGCTGGGGCTGCTTACCCCTGCAAGTAGTTCATTGCTGGAATAAGTCCTCAGGCCTGTATAGGTAAGGAGTGGACTTCCGTTTACAGCTCCCTCCTTCTAGTATCCTAGACCAATAGCCCTTAGGAGAATCTATAATGCACTGATTTATTATTGCAACATTTCTCAGTCCCACTCGTACTGATGGGGGTTGGGGGTTGCAAAGAAGATGGCCAGATAGGTGTAAAACTGTCTGGGGAACAGAACCCAGAAGGTGGTGGTGGGGGGAGAGTGATCTAGTGCCAGGGAGGTCATCAGTGGGGTCCTACAGGGCTTGGGGCTAGAGCTGGTGTTGTTCAATAACTTCATCAGTGATACTGGGGATGGCATTAAAGGCAAAATGAGCCTATTCCTGGATGACACTTAGCTCTGAGGGATGGTGGACACAGCCAAAGAGATACATGATCTAAAGGAGGATTTGGGAAAACTAGAGATGTGGTCCAGGATTTGTCAGCTTAGCTTCAATGCAAAGAAATGCAAAGCTATGCACAATGAAGCCAAGAATCCCAGGTTGGAGTATTACCTGGGGTGGGGGCGGGGGGAGTCCATGTATCAACACAAGAGGAGGAGTAGGATCTGGAAATAATGATTACTAGTGAACTGAAGCAATCCACACAGTGCAGAACAGCAGTAGCAAGGGCAAATAAAATGTTTGGGTGCATAGCTAGGGGTCGACAGTAGGCAAGAAGAGGTTATACTGCCCTTATACAGGTAACTGGTGAGGCCACATCTAGAGTATGGAGTACAGTACTGGTGTCCACACTATAAAAAGGACATTAACCTGCTAGAGATGGACAACAGAAGGACAAAAAAAGATGATCATGGGTCAGCAGGGTAAAGAATACGAGGAGTGGTTGGGGGCCCTGAACATGTGCTCCGTGGAGGAGAGGAGGGAGAGAGTGGACATAATTGAGACCTTCAGGTACTTGAAAGGAATAAATAGAGTGGATTAGGTAAGATACGTGGCAACTGAAACACAAGTGGACACAGTCCTAAATTGAAGGGGGGAAGATTAGGAGGCAGGGTAGGAAACACTTCTTCATGGAGAGGGTGGTAACCAGTTGGAATGCCCTGCCAGAAGAGGTGGCCTCATTAAAGATGGTGGGCAGCTTCAAATGAGATAGACTTAAGGGGAAAGCAAGGGTCATGGGGGGGCAGATGCAAAGGATGGGAGGGTGGGGAGACAGGGTCAGCAGCTTAATCTAGGGACCCTGAAATATGAGCAGACTAGATAAACCAAATGTCAAACAGAAAGTGGTGCACTCTGGGGAATGGCAGGAGGCAGAGCAGAGCAAGGCAGCAAGCCAACATGAACACAAAGTGAAAAGAGACTTCCACTCTTCAAGTCAAGAAGTAACAGGACAGAAACAAGTTTAAAAATGTATTATGGCACTACTGAGTCATGGACCAGTACCCTGATGCCTCAGAGCTTCAGCACAACAGGGTCTTTGTCAGGGGGACAGGTCTAGTGGTAACAGATATTATACCATTTTTAAAGTGAAGATTTGAAGTGATATACAGCTCGCAATGTTTTAATCCACTCACAAAAAATGTTAAAACCCCACACCTAGGTGAATATATAAAACATAAAAATATAAATCAAAATTAGTAAATATGTTAAAAATAGTACAAATTTCCAGGAATAGACTAATTTAGTACAAGTATTTAAAAAAGGCAGTTGGCAAACATTTCAAAACTCACTATACAACAGTAATTATAATTAATAATGTCAAAAGACTGCCTTTTAGTAAGTTAATTTTCTAATGTCAAAATTAAAAAGGCTAGTTCAAATTACAGGCAAAAAGAGGGACAATGAAAATAGCAGGAAAAAAGGTGGAGAAAAGGACAAACAGGCTGTAAGCCTGAATGCAAATTAACACCATAATGATAAAGTGGCACTACGCCAACCTTGTGACCCAAATCGGGGTGTGCTAGTTTGCAAGAGGGCTTACACCACAGGAGGGCAGCAAATTCCCTTTTCTAAAATTTTGCAAGTCCTGCTGTGGTCACAACAGTTGGCTCAGATTAGACCAACCAGGAGAGGGTCTAAGTGCCCTGCAACCACTGCTTGGCAGGGCTGTGAGTGAACTGTGGGACCAGGAAGGTGGGGAACAGGGGCTGCAGGGACACTGAAGGTACCATCAGGCATGAGGAGGACATGGTGACAGATATAGGCAGTGGATGAGGTACCTGGCAGAGGTGCTATAGGGCATATAAGACAGCAGAGAGGATCAAGTGAGGAAGTTGGCATTGCAATCCAGTTATGACATGGCCACAGGTGGAAGCACCCTGGCATCTGTCCCACATAACTCGCAGTCCTGTGGGGCAGGATGACAGGGCCACTTCCACCTGGGGTCATGTCATAAAAGGATTGAGATGCCAACCCCCCAGTTGGTCCCCCCAGCTGTCTTATATGCCCTTTGGCACCTTTGCCAGGTGCCTCCTTCATTTCCTATACCTGCTGCCATGCTCCCCTAATGCCATATGGCACCCTCGTGCCCCTGTAGTCACCATTCCACACCTTCTATCCAGGGTCCCCCCCACCTGCACCAGTCATGAAGGCTTGTGTCGGGGGGGCTTGACCACCATCAAACTCTGTAGGTGTGCCCAATATTTGGCACAAAATCTGTGACTGCTGCATCTCCTGGTTCTTCAGTACAGGTACCCCTGTTTTTACAAAATTAGGGGCAGGTTCCGTGATGCACTCGGGAGTTTGCCACAACCCTAGATTGCCGCAAATTGCAGGGATCTAAGGGCTTTTTGAAAATCTAGCTGACAGTGTCTGCAGAGTTAGTTTCCCCACTCCAATGTAGGTATTGACCAATTATCTGTCACCAAATTGGATGCAAACTAGGATTTCCATTTGGATGAAGTCAATCAGATATAATGGAGATCAAGGTTATTCCTTACCCATTGTTCAATATTCCCAAAAAAGAAATTTGAATATCTGTAGAAAAGGAAAAAAAAAACAAGGAGAAAATTAGTCAAAATATGAAATATTACAGCAAAGCTTAACCAAAGCCCCCACAGTATTATTTACAAATAGGGACAAAAATCTGCTTCTTCATTTAATCCCAATGGAAAATCAGTTTTTAAGCTATTGATCCATTTGATTTCCCTTTGTAGTAAGTGCCTTGTTCTAGCCCTTCCCATGGGGTGCTTTGCCACATGTTCCAGTACCATAAACTGCATTCATTCTGGATTTGCATTATGGGGTTCAAGAAAATGAGCACCTGATGCATTGTGTACGTTCCCATTAATTATATCCCACACATGTTCTTGTATACATACGTTTGCTGGTCTGATTGATAGACCAAATGGCCTTATTCTTCTGGCTTCTTTATATGTTCATATGATAGTAGAGATATCAATAAAAGGGTGAGATGGGTGAGGCCCCTTTCCACAGTGCCCCAGTCCCTCCTCCCTACACCCTGAAAAGCAGTAGTGAACCTCAGGCTCCCCATGGCTGGGTACAGAGCTGCCCCCAATTGAATAAAATGTCATCCAGTATTGTTTAAAATAGCACACTGTGGTAATGCTAGCCCCAGTCCATGGTTGAGTTCTGAGAGATAACCAAATGCTGTTTCTTGGGGATATTATTTGGGGCTGCTATCCCCCCTCCTCCAAACACAAGCCACAGTGTGACTGCATTTCCATTTAATTATTAGCTTCACCATTCCTCTAGCACCTATCCCTGGTATTCCACAATTGCTGCACTAGGCTTAAACCCATTGATGGGAGCCCATTTTAACCCCCCCAAAGGGCTGGACTGAAGTCATGCTGCCCAAACAGGAGATATTCCCTTAACCTCTCTGGATTAGTATAAGAAGTCAGATTCAATTCCCTGCTGCACAGCATTCATGAGATCCCCACCAATCTCCTGTCACCCCACAATTCAACCCATCCACATACCACATTCACTTTACCATATAAAAGTTCTGTTTCAGTTTGTAAATGTTTTACAGTCACTAAACCAGTATTAAGGGACAGTGTACAGATGATAGGTCAGAGGACACAGGCAGTCATCAAGTTGTCCACTCATAACCGCCAATATGTCTAGCCTCGAGCTGCTCGTTGGTTCTGTCTGCTGGATTATTGATCCTATCTGTCAAAGACAGATGAGTGCTAATGTTCCCAGTACTGGATCCTGAGCTGAAGATTGCATCTGTCTTGGGAGTGAAGTAGAAGACAAGTGTCCATCCAACTTTCATTGATTGAGGTCAGTGCATCATGTTTCTGTGGGAAGCACAGTCAAAGAAGTGATTGGGGATTGCCACAGTTTACAACTGTAGTTTACAGAGTACTAAAGTTTTATTTTCATGTTGATTTCTGTTTGAGACCTTTGTACAGCCTTTTAATTTTGGCTTAAATGTCCTCTGGTAATGCTGATTTTCATGCTCCTTCCTTGTTCTGATTTTTGCCCTTGCCTGTGACACCCAAGGCTATTTGTTGTACATCCCTTAGATAAGCCTCATCTGGTAACTCTGGTACTTCAATTCCATGTGCTCAGTTTTCATATGGCCAGTAGACTGATGCAAGCTGTTGCAAATAGCAGCTTGCATTGAAGCCCAGTGCATCAGGGACACTGCACCTGATTTTGGTACAGGTGGGGTCCCGCCACAAACCTCCTGCAGGTTGCCTCCCCCACTCCTGCGTGTCAAAGAAATGGCATACAGGAGGGAACTGATAGAGGCTGCTGGTAGCTCCCCCAGTCTGTCAGTACACCTCCCTAATACATAGTTTTGTTTCGAAATTACCAACAACATCCTACATGTGCATGAACTTGGATAATGGGAATATCTATGCTCTTTTGATTATGAGAAGTTCAGAGTGCTTCAAGTCCAGGTGCAAGCCCGGGTTAGTGGCATTCCTCCTCTCAGTACAAATGCCACCATGAAGATAGTTATACTTGATGAAAATTATAATGCTCCTGAAATCTTATACCCACCAGCAAAAAATGAGATTGCTTCTGTTGGAAATGAGATAGTGCCTTGTTCATCCGATTCAGATTACATGGTGACTAAAATTGTAGCAGTCAATGCTGATTCTGGATGGGATGCTTGGATCACATACCAGCTCTTCAAGGCTCCAGCGCTAAGTCTGTTCACTGCTGCTGGACATCACATCGGTGAAATCAGGACATCCAATGCCATTATCAATAAAGATTCTTTCAAGAACACTGGTTGTTTAGGTAAAGGACCATGTGCTACTATTGTTTTCTTCTAGTGGGACTCTCACTGTACTTGTGGCAGACAGCATCCAAAGAATCCCTTCAGATTGCAACAGTCTTTCCAGTAAATCAGATTATGATTCGAACCGTACTACACATTTGATTATTCCAGTTATCTTTATTTCTTTCTTAGTCTTTGGTTTCACAATGATATTGCTGATAATCAAATATTGAAAATGGAGACTTTCTAAATTACAGAAATATTCTACTACAAACAGGCAGCAAGAAGTACAGTGCCATAGACATGAGCCAACACCCATCCCGATGGACACCATAACAACAGGACCATGTCAGCCACATCACAAAATGTCACCTGGGACCATGGTGCACCTGGACAGCCAGTAACTGCAGCACTTATGGGATGTACCAGGCACAAAGTGTGGCAGTGTGGGTATCCAACTACTGTCACATCATTGTGCTTCTCACCTATCACTCCAGCGGCATATCAGTACCTGACAGTGGAACCTGTTGTCATACTGCAGGGATGTGTGGTACTTTCCTTCGAGTCATCCAAGCCTCACTCCATGCTCTTCCTGTCTCCTGTGCCTTCCACCAATTTTGCCCCATTGTGAAGAGTCCGTTAGACCAACTCTGGCTGGTCTAAGCACTGCTGAAACCCACCATATCCCAGAATCCTCAAAAAGAGACTGCTGCAGCTGCAGTGTAGCTCAAGCTCCCTTGGTGCCATGGTGCAGTATGTGTATCATTATAAGCCCAGCATATAGCTGTCTGGAACAAGGGATCTCACTGGTGCTGCAAGCACCATTTGAGAACTAGGACTGACACAAGCTGTGGCGCAGCATGCTCCTTGCATCATGTCCTTTTGACACAAGCACTTGTGTCATTCTCAACCCTTTGAAATTTGAGCCCCATATGTCTACAGCATCTTTACAGTGTGCAGGACAGAGTCATACATCTTTGGGTCAGACTGTTCTTGTACCAATAGCTATGTTGGGTATCTGATTTAGACAGTGATTTTTTTTTTCTTTTAGTTGTTTTATGTCCTGCAGGACTTGTTTGCGCTTTCTGAGCATGGCAAGTAGCAGTCCTAGTCTCTACAGACCCACTTACTATTAAAGTTAAGGCTCTTCTTTGCCCTTGCTTTTCTTATGAGGTCTTCTTTAATCAGAACTGCAAGAATTTCACTACTATTGACCCTGTAGGAGCATCAAGGGGTTAGGCTTAATGGCATGCTGCATCTTCCTGATGTCTATTTTTTACTCTGGGGGGAGGCTCAGTTCTTGCTGAAGCCACGAGATAATGAGGGCATTCAAATCTGGGAGCTTACTGTGTTGGTGGAATACAAAGAAAATTAGATTTTAGCTACTGACTTGGATCTCAGCCTCCTCTGCCCACTTGGTGAGTTCTCTTTCCCATCTGCATAGGTAGAGCAGGATGTGGCCCATGCAGCCTGCATCTTCTCTGAGCTTGCAGACTGCCTCCTCCACTGCCCCTGTGGGCTGCTCCAGCTTCCTGAAATCTCTTCTGATCTGTGCCACATTAGTATCTATTCTTTGCAAAGTCTTTAGACTTGTGACAGCACTTGATTTGTCAAGTCCAGCCCTTTGGATTTGCTGGCATCCTTTTCATTGAACCCCAGTTCCACTCTATAATCTGAGACTTGTGATGGTGAGTTACTGAGGCTTTGCTTTTTGCTCATGGATTGCTTTGTTTCTTTTCTTTGCGATACAGACTGTGAAGATTTCCTGGGGAGCCTCCTAACTTCTTGTTCTGCCAGTGTTGTTTGCTGTTTTTTAGAGATTTGGTTTGTCAAAATTATGTGGATGGCTTTAGATTCTCCCAAGGTGGCTAATGGAGCCTAGGAAAAAGCCACCATTGCCGCTGGAGGCTGAACCTGAAGTCAGAGTAGGCAAGTTTTTATTTATAAGAAAAAGTATTTATAAAATCACAAACAGAATCATAATATAATGCAAACAGGAAATAAAACCCCCTCAGAATCAAAGATTCATAACATTGTATACAACACAATATTATCGCAAATTGCAGGGCAATGAAAGCAAAACAAGGATAACCTAGTCTAGGACATCTCACTTGAACCAATAATTTCAATAAGAAAGAAACCCCCCAAATTCCCTTCCTTGTCATCCCATGGTTTACAGCCATGCCGCCCCCTTCCATAATGCAAATAATTCTTTTTTTTGGTAACAACTTATATTCAGATTTATAAAAGTGATGCATTGCAAAAACTACTTCCCACAACAAAATATACAGCAGGGCAACATTTTGCTTAAAAAGAAAAGAACACCTTGCCTGTCAAAAGCCCCAGGTCTTCCAAACCAGTGAGAACTGACTCTATACCAAGTTATTTTAAGTTATAGTAGTGAAAGTAGACACCTACTATGATCTATTAAAGGAAATGCACAAGTCAGAAATATATGAACATGTAAGAAATAAATTAGGCATTGTTTCCTGCACCTGATTGCTGTGTCCTGAAGGCAGAATCTGTATGTGTTGCTTTTATGTATATTATAGCCTCTCATATGCAATTTCTCATGTGTATGCTGACATATCATGTCCAGCATTTTGACTGGAATTCTGTGTTCCAGTAATTGTTCTGTAATCTGAGAAACCTATAAACCACCAGCAGTTTTGAAAGTAGGATCTGGAAAATATGAATTGATACTGTATTCATATAGTTTTGGCCTGGCCAAAGATGTGATTTTCAAAAAAAGATAATTTCTACTGTCTAAGTTTTTGTAAACAAGAATGCCAATACCCTAGTAGGGGCATCAACATCCTTCCCAATGATCGTCCCTCCCCCCTCCTCTCCTCACAATTGCACAAAAGTGAATCACACCATAACATACTAAAAGAAACAATCCATAAATTATTCAAGGGTAATGCAACTGGTTTCAAAATATTAATAAGGAACATACAATAAAAGAACACAATGTGATTTAACATCCCAAGGTCACCATCTTTGGGTTCCTAATAGGTGTGTAATCTTTTTATCAGATTTAGCCATCTACCCCACACAAGGCTCAAAAACACTGTACAATTTAGCCTCCATGTCTGTGTGTAGGTGAAAATCAAACTTATGTATACAGTAATAGGATCTAAAAAGGTTTGAATAAGATAAGTCATTTTCTTTCTGTCATAGGCCAGCTATTCTATGTGGTGACCATTTGTTCAGTGATAACTATTTCCTTTCCCACATTTCTCTAGCCATGTCCCCTGTCCCATATTGGATACCTAGAACTGAAAGTGGTCCATCTACATTCTCAATTCTGATTCTATGAGTACAATTGTCTTTCATAGATCCTAAGGCCATAGCTTTGGTTTTCTGTAAATTAATTCTTGCTCCAGCCTCATTCTTAAAGCTCTGTGATATGCCTGAGATAGCATGCATGGATTCAACATCTTGTACAAGCAGACAGATGTCATCAACATATGCCAGTATCGGTGGTGATCAATGTCCTTCTTGGGTTTGGATACCTTTGATCCTTGGAGATTTATTAATTTTCTAACACGGAATCTTGACCGAAAGTATTAGTGGGCTCAAAGGTCATCCTTGCAACCCCGAGATAATGGCTCCTACTAATATAAGATTGGAATCAACAGGTCAGTAAAATATAGTACTAGGATCAAGAGTACAATACCTTCAGGAAGAACATATATAGAATGCTGGATGAGCATCTATGCACGACCTGTGTGTTCTGCCACAGAGAGGTTCTGATTTCCTGTGACCTTGAGAGCAAAGTTTGAGAGATCCATGGGAATTAGAACCACAAGGTGGCAGTACACACTTGTTGGGCATTGAGTTGCCCATCCAGTATTTTTTGTAGTGTATGGTGCCCCAATATAATAATATAAAAATGTTAAGTACCTTATTATTTTTTAATGCAAAAAAAAAATTGTTTGCTGCTGCATTCTATTCAGAGAATTAGGGCTGGCTGCTAGGGTGAGTTGCTAGTTGCAAGGGACCAGACATCCCTATATCTCCAGCACACACTCTCATTGGTTGTTAGTTGGGTCTGGGAGATCTTTAAAAAATGGTGGATGTCTGTCTGGCTTAGTGAGCAGAGGTGGATGCCTGAACTGTATTTTCATAAGTCATTTTTAATATATCTAGTTGTTGCTGCTTATTTTTACTGTATCTGGTTGACCTGCATCTGCAAGATTATGCAAGTCTGTGTCAGTCCCTTGGCTGCATTGTCATCTGGTTGATCCTGTAGTTTCTCTTAGAGTGGATCCTGCACATGTTAACTTGGCTGGACTGCTGTTGTACCACTGAATGGTTGAACAGCATTCTATGCCCTTTGAACTGTGGTACAACAGCTTTTCAGCAGAGATAAAAATTGAGGTAGAACTTATAAAACTGTAGAACCTGAAACAAAAAATCATTTCAGACATCAAAGACCTTCATTTAGACAATGGACTGGAGAAGTCCTGATTCCAGATTCTGATTCTGAATAGGGGAATTTTATTAACCCAGAAAGAGAAACAAAGCAAATACAGGTTGCATCAATCAGCAATCATAATAATCAGTAAATACAATAATGTACAAATGGCTCACAAAATAATATAAAGGAAAATGGAGAGGAAAAAGAAAAGAAGTAAAAGAAAAATATCTCCCATCATGGATACTATTTCGCAGATAATATCAACACTTTAAAAAAATATATAAGTAGCAGTTTATGACAGAAATATTCCCATCAGATGCCTCAATTTTGCATCTAAACAGGATTTAGGGAGCCTCTTACTCTCTATCATATATAATATATATATATATAGAGGTGAATTCTATGGCTACTAACCCTAGTAGGAAGGTCGGCAGTATATCCTTTTGTTGAAACAAAAGTGCACACCATGATTGCCAGAGATAAAATTTATTTGTGGTAAAAATCAGTCTGACTGTCCTGACATCATAAAGGAATGTAGGGTACCCACAATTCTATAACAATAAGACATCCTTGACCAGAATGGATCACTCCACTGTCTTGTCAGTTGAGTCCAAAGATTTCATGTATAAGCACAGTCCAGCAAAAAGTGCTCCATAGTTCCAACAAAGTTTTTCAACCCCATCAAGGACAATTTTGCTCCGTAATACTTTTATGTTTTTAGTTAGCCTTGCCACTAAAGCACCCATGGCAACTGAGAAAAACTACAGTACTGTACAGTATATCCCACATCTTAGGTGGACTTCTGCTATTAATTAAATATGTGATTTATGTGGGATAATCTGTTGGAGGGACTCCTTTATAGAGCACAGGTTCCTTAAAAAATTATTGTCCATGATCAGTCTATAAATACCAGCCCTAGAAGCTGTTGTTATCTGTGTTAAACTGATATGCTAACATCTCAGTTTTTCTATTACTGCATAAAAAAATATTGGTGTGGAATTTAGTTTTCTCAGCACTGTAACATCTTTAGATCAATTGACTAGCAAATGAATCATCCATTTCTCCATCCACAGGTGCCAACATTTAGTGACTTGACTAAGGTGGCTGAAAAATTCCTTGTAAGGAATAAATTAAAATAAAAAAAAAACTAAATGATTAAGTAGATTTCATTCTCCTTGATTTACAGGCTGATATAACATATTTCTTTTGATAAGGTTTAGTCTGCTACCCCAACTGGATTGGAAGAATTGTCTGTAGAGGTGTAAATCCATGTTCTTAGGTATGGGGTATACTACGCTCAGATACATGAAAATGGGCAATAAAAAAGTTTTAATTATCACCACCTTTTTCTTTTTAGTTTACTGCCAATGTTTCCACACATGTATCTTAGTGTCACAAATTTATAGCTTTTTGTCCCAGTTCAACTTGGCCATGTTGCCTTTACTGTGTGTTATGCCCAGAATTTTAAGAGGAGAAGTAGTTACTTTAATACCATCAGTGTTAGTCACGGATTGTCTTTCTGTCCCATAACCAAAACCATATACTAACTTATGTTGAGGGTAGCCCCTGGAAGAGGCATGAAGAATTGAAAATCCTCAAGTGCTAGGAGGCCTGACTGTGGGTCTTTGACAAATAAGACTACATCTTCAGCATAGGCGACTACTTTGACAGTAGCTGTGCCATCTAGCATGCCTATCCCATTAACCTGAGGGTGCATTAATAGCTTGTGTATGATAAGGTCAGTACAGAAAACATATACTATTGTGCTAAGGGGGCAACCTTGTCATACCCAAGTTCTAAGACCAATACTGCATTCTATGTGCCTATGAATATTTGGGATGAGACTAGCAGAAGCATACATTTTCTTTATCCAGAAACAAAACACTTACGGAGTTTGTAATGCTCCAGTATGTCAAAAAGATACAGAAGAGACACATTATCAAAAGCTTTTTCCTGGTCAAGTCACAATAGGTAACCAATGTCTGTACCCTGTTTACCCAATTACACTATTTCTCTAAAGAGTATCAGATTGTCATAGATACTGCTATGTACAAAGCATGACTGAAACTTCAAAATCACATCTTGCGCCACAGTGGCCAGTCTGTTGTTAAAAATTTTCATTAAAAGTTTTAAGCCAGTATTTAAGAGGCTTAAAGACCTCCAGTTCTTCAAATCAGTCTTCACACCCTTTTTGTATAACAGCATTTATATAGCCTCCCCAAAAGAGTTGTGTGGCTGTCTCTCAGTCAGAATCCAAATTAAAGATAACTGGTAAAATGACAGCTAAAGGAGTAGCACATTTCTTATAAAATTCAGCAGTTAAGCCATCGGGGCCTGGGGCAGTGCCTTTTTTTAACTGCTGTATAGCTGTCCATATGTTCTCCGATGTGATGTAATGAGCCAAGGATTACATGTCTTGAGGGGTCATCAATGGGAAATCCACCCTAGTCAAAAATATACTAGCTGAATGTTGTGTACCCTTATTACCAAACACAGCAGACAAATATTGATGTACCACAGACAAAATGCCATTTTTTTAGTGACTACAATTCCTGTCCTATCAGGTACGTTAGGGACATTCCAATGCTATACCTTTCTTTACAACTTTCAAAGATGTTACCCTTTCCCATTTTACCCTGGGTGCCACTCTTATGCTCTATAATGAGGATTGTTCACTATCATATTACGGTGCCACTATTTTTTCCATTATAAAGGAAATTTGGTTGCCATAGTCCCCTGCACCAGAGTTCATCAGTTTTAATGTTTTTACTGGTTGAATCCATAAAGCCAGGCACTCTGTATAGGCAGAACTTTCTGCCTTTAGGGATGTATACAAAAAAATGTTTGTCAGGTCCATTTTGGTGTCTTCCCACTGAACACGTAAATTATTCTCCAAGCAGGTTGCTGATTGATGGGCTAATAATAAATCCTGAATTTTAGTCACTATTGTGAGATTGTCCAATAAGGAGTCATTGAGTCTCCCCAACCCCTTCCTATTTTTAGAAACATAATTATTTACAAATGTGCCTCCCATCAAGATATGATCAGAAGTCTCAGTTGGGAGAACTCATACATCATGGGTTTCTAGGTGTGCAGAAGTAAAGATAAAATATACTCTGGTAGCTAAGGAGTTCTTATAGTAAGTAAAGCCCTTATGGGGTGTTTTAACTTATATGCATCCTGGAGGCTGATGTCTAGTATAAGTTTATTTAGAAAATTAGTTTCACAGAATAGTTTTGATGTTTTAACTCCCCTATTGGTGACTGACAGTCCACAGTTAAAGTCACCACTGAACAACAAGTACTTGTTGGTGTATAGGTAAGGCTGGATTTATTTCATTAAATAAACCCTGTCCTTTTCATTTTCTGGTGCATAGGTAGCATTGAGCCAGAACTGTTACCCTTTGTGCAGGAAATATTCCAGCACAGTTCTTCCAGGTTCAATGTTCACTAATTTCTGTAAAGTGAAAGATGTGCCCCCTCAATAAAGTGCCCACCCCATCACAGGTGTTAACCCCGAAGGACCAAAATTAAGGACCCCAATGCCATAATCTCTGCTCCTGAACCATATCTGGGGTTCTAGCCATACTAGTTTCCTGCATGAGGTAAATATGAAAGGGCAAATCTTTCAATACTGAAGAAAGGATGCTGTGCCTTTTTAATATTCTTAATACTGTTGACTTTTATTGTGGCCACTTTTATGGATGGAGCCATTGAAATAATAGTAGGGCATGACCCATTCCTCCCTCAAGGTCCACAGTCTTTCCCACTGCTACTTTTAATAAACATTTTTTATTTTTTTGGTTTTCATTTTTTTTATTGAAGAAGAATCTTCTTCTGTGTAAGTCAATGCTTGGTGTTGTGATGATATAAAAGAAGAGGTTTCCAACTCTAGGCTATAATCTGAGTCTATTAATTCAGCATTCAGGACATCATAACTGTTCCCTAAAAGAACTGAGTTAAATCCAGAGACAGATTTCTGAAGTTTTGGCCTGGTCTTAATTGTCTCAAGATTCTTTTCCTATTCAACAAAGTCACATCATGAGGGTCATGATTTCATCTTCCTGCAGGTCCTGCTCAGAGGTATCCATGGGAAGATCATCTGTAGGCATGTTGTGTGGTAGTGTGGTGACACTTTCTGCAGCCCTGTGTCTGGTACAGGAATAGATGATGTACAAAGTAGTAGGAGTTCCTCTTCTTTTGGAGCGGAGTAAGGCACAATGATTTCCTTGTCGTTAGTATCAACCTGATGTTCAAGTTGTTGTGCTGCCTTTTTATGCAGTTTTTGGAATAAAAGTCTGTGCATTATTCAAAATGGAATCCTGAGGCAGTCTGTCATCTCTGTTATGTGTATTGAGTGTATCAGTATTGAAAGATTTGCCCTGTCATTGTATTACTGTTTATGCTACCCTTGTCAATGTATTAACACTTGCACTTCTTGACCACTCAGGTCCATCTTGTAAATGAGCTATGCTCAATGATGTTCGCCTGATTAAATAAAGATTTTGATTGATTGATTGATTGATTGATTGATTGATGTGTGGCCCACTGATAATTCCTGAAAGAATGACTGACCTTCTCACAAATATCGTACATGAATTAATTTGTGCACTATGAGCTGACATGCAAATTTCAGACAAAGATTACATCTCATCTTGTCACCAATATTGCTCATATGGTTCTCTGAATCACATTTTAAACAGGTTTTTGGCTGTGCAGGACAGAAACATTGCCCTCTATCCCGGCCCAGGTAGAAAACACTGTGAAGATATTTGCAAACCAGACAAATTGTGTCTAAGCTTCACTTTGAATCTCTAACTGCCAGTCCAGATTTGCTCAATGTCCATGACTGGTTCGTGGTCTCCGATGATGTTGCATCATTGTGCAGGTCACTGCTTAACACTGTATATAATGACTCCTTCATTTTTGAAGAAAATTGTGATGCTCTACAGTGCAGATTTGGTCAAGGGTATAGCCTGGAAGGGCAGCCAAGTTGGGGTGTGTTTCAAAGCATTTTTCTGTGACCAAAAGTGATCTAAGTCAGTGGCAGTCTTGATGCTGATATTACAAAAAAAAATAAAAAAAAAATCACTAGGATTGTGAATTAGAGCATAGATTTAATTGAAAATGTAATGGAGAGATTCCTTTAGTATGACTTTCCCAATATAAAAACTGTCTGGAGAGAGGTCAAGGCCACATTTGCATAATAAACTAGAGTTATTAGTTACTAGAATGTTAGAGCAAATAAAGCCTGTAAGCCCATGTGAATAGAGATGAGCAAAAATGGAAAATTCTGCCTAGCAAAATATTTGTCATAGTTCCTGCATTACATAAAATTTTTCGCCTAGGCGAAATGTCATTTAGCCTCTAATTTCGCTTTCGCGTAATGCAAAATTTCACTAAATTTCACTTTCGCGTAGGGTGAAATTTCACCATTATCCTTAATTTTGTCAATATTTTTCAATTTTGCCAGGGAAATTGCAATGCACTGTGGGTAGATAGCTGAAATTTCATGCACAGACTGTTTCCTGCACAGTATATTGTCTGTTGAATTGGAGAGCAGTTCAGTGTGGTGCATCACAGCCAATAAACCCTTCAAAAACCTTTTAATTTGTGATTTTGGAGAGTTAATTGCTCCCAAAATGTCAATTTAGTTCCTAATGCTGCTAGTGAACCTTTTCTTGTTTTTGTATCTTTGGATAATGCTTAGTTAAACTTAGGTAGTGTTTTCAGTTTTTTCTGAGTCTGTGTCTGTGTCTGTGAGAGAGCTAAGTGGGGGAGGGTCGACCGTGGTGTGTGTGTGTGTGTGTGTATGTGAAAGCAGAGCAGGCTAGTTCCTAATAGTTGACAGATTTCTCACAAGTTGTGAGTGAGTTTCTGTAATTTCTTTTAAGTCTTAATATTTTTGTTGGTGTGCTACTTATCTGTTATATTTTTCTTACATATTGACCCTTTTGGGGTGACTTTATCTGAACAGTTACTCATTCTGAGTAGTTCTTTTCCTGTTTCCCTTTGCTTAATCACTTTTGTGATTTAGTTTTTTAATGGAAGTATTCGTGGACATTGACCACTAGACTTGTTCATATCCAGGTACACTGCATTGTTGAATTGCTCAAAGAAATAACAATTGTGATCTAGCCTCTGCATTGCAGCATTCCTGTTTTCCTATTTAATTTGCTTACCATATTAATCCTGTCCTCCCTGTTACATCACTGGTGTTTACTACCTGACCCTATTATATATGGGGGCATGTTAGGCAGTGGCACCACCACAGTTAGGCTGGAAAACCATTTGAAATGGTGCAGAAAACATCAGATTTGTGTCCTGATGGTGGATGTGAACCACGTAACTGCATATCGGACACCTGATTTCCTCCTGAATGTACTATAACATGTTTTGGGGAACATTTTTGGACATCTGGGCCATGTTAGGCAGTGGCAACACCATGATTAGGCCTTATACCATTGGTAAACAGTGTGCCAAACAACATGTTTTGGTCCAGGTGAAAGGCGTGCAACATATTACAGCATATCAGAAAACTGATTTAGGTCTGAATTTACTGTAAAATATTTTGGGAAACATTTACAGACCTGTTGGGCATGGTAGGCAGTGGCACCACCTTGGTGAGGCCTGAAAATCATTAGAAAGGGTGCATAAAACAGCAGGATTGGGACCTCCTAATGGTGGACATGAACCATGTAGTTGCATGTGTGATATCTGATTTCTGTCTGAATGAAATGTAACATTTTCTGGGAAACATTTCTGGAATTCTGGAGGATCAGGAAGACAAGGGTAATACAACACTGAGCTGGGAGAACAAATAGAGAGAGAGCAAGAAAAGGGACTGAATTCTATAGGGAGCATAAGACAGAAATAAACAACAGCAATAGTCAATAAAATTATTTAACATACAAAATAAAGAAACAAGTGGACTTAAGGAATGGATATAGATTAAAGAGGATAGAATAGCTTTTTTTAATTTTTTTTGTTGGGGGGACATACAAACAACAAAATGGAAGATAGAAAAATGAAAACAAAAAAGACAAATTAATTTGTGCTGCCACATTACATGCCAGTGGGTCTACCACGGAGTTCTGACAGGATGCACATGATTTTGTCAACATCACACTGCAATTTAGAACCCCCCCCTCGGGCATCACAAAATTCCTGTCTGAAATCATTTGCAGTAACTCTCGTCAGACATGCTGGACAGCAGACAGGACAGCGGATAAGTCTGTATATGTCACTGTCACTGCTGGCAAGGCGGGGGCTGTCTGCGCTGCTGGCTTTGAACAGGGAGGGCCCTAGAGGGGTCTTAATGTTACTGACTGCTGCTGCTTTCTGGTATGGTGAGTACGGCGTGGATGTTTAACTGGTCCAGCCATGCCTCACTCCTGCTCACCCCCTTAAGTGCTTACACCCACACTGCTCCCCACAACTGCACTTGATGATGCCACCACCTCCCACAATTTGAGGTATCATTGTGGCAGGTGGTGGTGGACCATGTTGCTATGCTGGCCGGTTGTACCAAAGTATGATCTACCCTGCCCTCGATGCACTTCCTGCCCGCATAGATTGCAGGTGACCACTGAGTCACCAACCAATATAAAGTAGAAAAAATCCCAGACAGGAGAACTTCAGGGATCACGTGCAAAAGAAATTGGCAGAGAGATTTCGCCGGAGAAATTGTGCCGAAAGGCCATAATTCTGTGAAATGTTTCACTAGGTGAAATTGGTGATTTTGCCATGATTTTGCCGATGAAACTAATTTCGCTGCATCTCTGCATGTGAACTGCCTTCCCAGTATATCAGTGGTAATACTTGATGATTGGTTTTAAGGCTATGAATTAATCTAATCTTTTTTTAAACAAATCCTTGTTCTTACTAGCCATGACCTCAATGGGAAGGATGTTCCACATGCCCACCATCCTCTGTGTGAAGTAAAACTTTCTTTTCTCTCTTCTTACTCTACTACCATTTAGGCACAGTGGGTATCCTCTGACTTCTTTATGATCTTGTTTGAAATCCAAGTAAAGGGAGATCATTAATTCAGCATCTTCTGTTACATTATACGAGAACAATAAGTCACCTATTATCCATCTTGATTTCAGGGAATTTAATTTTGTATTATTCAGACATTTTGTGTAGTCTAAACTACTCATTCCTTTCATTGTTTTTATTATACATCTCTGTATTTGTTCTATTTTATTGACGTGTGTGATTTTGTAGGAGGCCCAGATCTGAGACCCATAGTCAATGATGGTGCATACATATCCTCTATAAAGTGACATCAGTACATTACTGTTCCTGGATTTGATGGATTTTCTAATGTTCCACTATGTGCAATTTGCTTTTTCAATGATGCTATTGCATTGTGCCTCAAAATTAAATTTATGATCATGCTATATACCAAGGTCTTTTTGTATCTCCAGGGACTAGAGTGTTGGTCCATTGAATGTGTAGCAGTGTTTGGGATTGTGTTTACCAAAATGCACAACTACACGTTTATCCATATTAAATGACATTCACCAAATATCAGTCCACTCATTTATTTTATTGACATCTTGTTGGATAGAAACTATTTGATTTTTGTCACTGCATACACCTCCCAGTTTGGTGTCATCTGCATATTTAGAACACCAATTAATAAAATTGTTACAGTGCTCCCAGACCTATGGGGATTCCCTGTTTTGTAGGTTTTGTGTGCTCAAAACAGGCTATAGGAAGGAATTACATATTTTTTAAAATATACGGGGTAAATCTGGTGCCCCACAGAGAAAAGTTGTTGCTGAGAGTCTGTGGGCATCTGTGAGTTCAAACCTCATCATGGATGAGATTTAAGTTGAAGCCTGCCTCTGATTGATTCAGAGACCACAGTCATGCTCTGATCATGTACTGACTATGGTCTCTGATTGACTAATAGTGTTCTTGTTTGATGCAGAGAGTGAGCCCCATGATATTTCAACTCTGGCTATGGACATTGGGACACCCTGTTTTTAAACACCCTGGATCACTGCTGCTATGCTGCCTGGAGAGATTGAAAGAGAGAGAGAGAGAGACAGCCACATCGTCCAGCTGCTCGCCACCATGTGTTTTTGGCATTTTCAGCTGCAGAAGGGATCCCGGGGCATTGGATCGAGAGACTGACCTCATGCAAAATTAGGCTTCTGGTCTCCGACACCTGCCACCCACACTGTGTCCTAACCTCCTGTTTGGTTTAATTTACTGGCAATCCTGAATCATGGTATGGCTGCAGAGAAAATCACAGGACCAGCATGCAAAATAAATGGCCTCTGGACCTGACCCCAGCATTGAGAAACCCTATATCTGACCCTGCACACTTTCTTCAGTAGCAGCCAGGCTAGACTGCTAGAAGAATTCAAGACATCCTGATCCCTTAGCTGCCTTCTGCCTTGACTTGTTCACCAGGTCTCTGCAAAGGTAAGAGGAAAAAAAATATTATAACCAGCAGTGACTGTGGGTTCACATAAATTCACATTACCTGTGCTGCTCTGGCTGGGACTGAGTGTGTATGTGTGTGTGGGGGGTTGATGCTCTAGTTTTTTTTTTAATAAAATAAAATTATTAAACAGCTCCTCAGTCACTGGAGGATGGGTAAAATTATTATTCAGTCTGTACAGTCACAGCTTCCTTATACTACTGCCCTCACTAAAATGCTGTGATCACTACTTGCAGAGGGGCTACAAAGAAAAGTATGCCTCTTTGCAGATTTGCAGATGACACAAACGTCTGCAGTAGGGTTGATGCACAACAAGGGGTGCAAAGGATGAGAAGGGACTTGGCAAGATTGGAGGAATGGTCAAAAATATGGCAGCTTAGATTCAATGCAAAAAACTGCAAAGTAATGCACCGGGGAAACAAAAACCCAGGGGAAGAGTATACAGTGGGGAAGGGGGGTTAGCAACAACACAAATGGAAAGGGACCTGGGGGTAGTCATATCAGATGATCTTAAGGTAGGTAAGCAATGTGAGATGGCAGTAAGGAGGGCTGGGGGATACTGGGATGTATAAATGCACCAATTGCACAAATAAATTGGTGTGAGCATACAGGAAAATTTACAGGAATTTCACCCAGGTTTTACAGGGAAAATACAGGAAAAATTAGGGTCTGCTACAGGAAAATACTTTGACCGATCTGGGAGCACTGTTGTTATTTAAGTCTGCTATAAAGTTGTCAAACAAAATAGGGCCCAGCACTGATCCTTGTGGGACCCAACTTGTAACTGCACCACTAGGTGACCATTAAACATGACTCTCTGAGATCTATCAGCCAGCCAGGCCTCTATAAAATTGATTAATTTACTGTTTAGCCCCAAGTTATTTCATTTTTGCAATAATGGCCCTGTGTGGGACTAGGTCAAATGATCTCTGAAAATCAAGGCAAATTACATCAACCAGCTTAAGACTGTCTAGTTCTCTACTAACTTTCTCTTAAAAGGATACCAGATTTGTAAAATATGATTTAGATTTTCCAAAGCTGTGTTGTTCTGAGTCCATACCTATTGATTTGTTTCAAAATTCAAGAATCTCATCCCTAGTCTATGATTTCATTATTTTTCCTAGGATCGATATCAGCCTATAGTTAGTTACACATGTTTTGGTCCCATTTTTTTGTGTATAAGGACTATGTTTGCCACTCCCCAATCCTCAGGTACGTTGCCTTCCTCAACTGATTTAATATAAATTAATTTTAGTGGGTCTATGATACTTTCACATATCAGTTTTAATATTTTACTAGTTATTTTGTCTGGACCAGGCCGGCACTACCTTCTCCGATATTCTTGATCTTCTCAATAATTTTTATATTAGACATCCTCCCTACATTTACCATATATCAATTTTTTGTTAATTATAGACCCAGACTGTCTTTTATCCTTTTCAAAGAAGACTGACATGAGGTATTGGTTAAATTCTGTAGCCATTTCCTTAAGCGATGTTATAATATTTTTTCCAGTTTTCAAGCGGCCTATAGATGTTGTCTTTTTCCAATGAGTTTATGTATTCATAAAATCATTTGTTGTTTTTTTTTTTTTTGCTGTAGATGTTTCTCTCTATATTTCTTTTTTTTATTATATTGTTTTTACTTAATTGTTGTAATGGTTTCTCCTTTTGCCAAACAGTGGTTGCGCTAGTTGCCTTGAAATCTATAAATGGCTTTTGCTTCTTTTTAATCAGTTTTTAAATGTTTTGAATTATCATTTTTGACTGAATTTCTTCATTGGGCTGGTGCTAGTGAATGTTAAAAAATGTCAGATTTTCTGAAATTTGACAGTTAAAGTGCTGAGTCTTGCTGAGCCATCCTTTCATGTGTGGACTGATTGGGAGGGATGGCTGCTGCTTCAGCATGGTCTACCCTGCCTGCTCATGATGTACTCCTCTCTTCCCCTGTTAAGGCCCGTCCAAAGGCAGCAAGGTCTTTGTCAGCTATAGTCAATACAGTCTCAGATATAGTGTCCATAGAAACTAACTTGGAATCCAAGGTCATCAATTGCTGTGTCGAGGGAAAATACCTAGAATATTGGGATAAGCCATCAAGTTCCATAGTAACAGGCTCAGTAGGCTGAAGAGGAGAAAGAGGGAGCACTGTAGGAGAATATGAAATAGAGGTATCCGAAGGTGAAGCAGTGTTAGATGGGGGTGCTAGGTTACACAGGTGGGGATAAGTCAATATATAGAGCATGAGGGAAAACAGCCTGGGCAGAAAAAATGTCAGCACAGGAGGAAGAAGTAAGAAACTGCATACCTTGAAATGAGGCAGATGGCTGTGACTCCTGAGGAACATGTGGGTGCCATTGTCCAATGGTGTCTCTGGTCCAGCCGGCTTTCTTCAGTGCAGACACCAATGATCAGTAACTCAGGGGGTAGTCTGCAGAACCAGCTCTGCCCCTACCACTACGAATCTCCAGGGATTTACAGAAAGGCACAGACTGCTTAGTTCGATTGATAGATTTATTTGTTCAACAATGCTGCAGTGAAATCTGGTGTAGCATTGGTCAAATACATGGTTCCTTTAGAAACATTTACCATCAAACAACTAGAAGCCATCAAAGGCTGCTGACATGTCTGACATTGAAAAGAAACATCAGCGCGGAACACCGAAACAAAGGTGTCATTAGCAAAACAATTGGTTTCATCTGTGGCAAGAATGGAGTTTGAAAAGGCAGGCAGAGAAGCAGCTAATACAACTTTCTCTGTAATGCTCAGAGGCAGTGGTGGCTCCTTTGATGCTCCTGTGTTACTAACTTTGACAGGCTGCAAACCTGTGTCAGGTGATGAGGGCCTAGCTTGCTGAGGTTCCCATGTTTGGTGCAATTCTAGCAGTTTTTATTTTTCATGGAGGAAAGAAACTTCTTCCTCTGCTATTAAGGTCAGTAAATTCCATTACTTCTGTTGTAGAGCTTGTTGCAAACTAACCTACGCTGCTTGAAGGTTATTTTCAGTGAGCTGTGGTATCTCTGACATCGTAACAACTGCATCACAAGACAAAAATTGACAGTTCTAAGTTTCCATGAATCCATGAACTAGAAGGCTCAGAATCAGAAACTGCCTCTAAAGGAGAAGTAATGGGAAAGGATGCAAGCTTCCCAATATCTGAAGCTACAGCTCTGATGTCTTCCTGCTGTACTAGCTTGGCAAGACGGACAGCAATGCCCCACTACTGCAAGAGTAGGGGAGTTTATTAGGGAAGAAAAATCATACAGTAACTAATATTCACAAAGGTTACTATAGTAAATAAGAACCATCCAGTTAGAGACAAAAAAGAAACATTCAGGTACAAAAAAAAAAAGGAAAACTAGGAAAACAATAATCAAGGATTCCATTTGTGATAATAAGGGAAACAATAATCAAAATGTTTTTTAGGGAAAAGTGTAAGCTGAACAGTCACGTAATTGGCACATCTGAATCAGTAATCCATAACATGTTTCTCCATACTGTAGCCATAAAGGTTTTAGTGACGTGTTTGGCTTCAGAAAAAATAGATGGATTGGAGTTCCTGTGTGATTTTAATAATCAGTTCAATACGTATAATATGCTTTTGTTCAAAGTAAATAAGCACCTAGAATTCCATAAGTGCCATTTGATTACAGTAAAAATAACATGAAGGGTTCTCTTATCCCACCGCCTCCAGTTCTGCAAATAGTGCCCAGAAAACACATCATATGAGGTGACGGCAAATTGTGGCATTGCCAAGGACTGCTAGAACCCCAAAATATTAGAACACATAAAATACAAATGATCTGTTGTCTTAAGCTGCTGGACATGTGTGACTCTACTACATAATCTCTTATTTATCTGTTTATGTTTTTGATTATTTTTCACATTTAACTTGTTATGACATGAAAAGCAACAGGCATCCTACATTTTCAAAGGAATCCTAGTATTAACCAAAAGGTCAATTAAATGTTCTTGAAGTGGGGAAGGGGGACATGAAGGAAACATGAGGGATTCTGTATTGTGAGTGTCAATAATGTGGGCAAATGATGCCTTCCTATGAAGGGTTAAAATGATCCGACTAGAAATTTTCTAAGTTGTGAACTTCTGGAATACCTCCCTGACATGGGGGGGGGGTGTAATACTGAATCCCCTGAAATCCTTAAAGTTCAAGAATCCCATTTCTTAAATCAAGTTTGGCATGTAAAAAATAAAAGGGTACTCCAGCACTGTCCAGTATGGAAAATTAAAAGTTGAAAGTCTGCAATAAAGAAAATAGAATAAAAGAAAACCAAAGGGTTCACCATATTAAGTCCACCTTTTTGCATGGGGGATATAAAATATTTCTTTTGATAGGGCTCAGGCAATTCCCCACATAGCCTGAAAATAAAATACTATCTAAAATGGTTTCAAGAGATTTGGGGGACACACAACTCAGGTAGAGAAACAAAGGAATTATATATGCCTTGACTAGCCCAATCCTCCTTTTCTTTCCCATATGCCATTTATTCTACTTGGCTACAATTGTCTTGCCCTGATTCAACTTAGGCTCCCAGTTAGTTATATCCATTTGTCGTGTACCAAAAGTTATTCCCAAGATTTTCACTGGGTCATTAGTAATATTTATGCCTGTTGTGCCTCGGCTGGGGGGGGGGTCCAAAGTCCTAAGCTGTTTACCGTTACTTTTAGCAAGGTTAAGCAAAGCTCCTGAAAATGTTCCATATATGGAACATATATTTAGGGCTTCTACCACTGAAAATTCAGTGGACATTAAAATGCAGAGGTCATCTGCATAGGCGATGGCTTTATAGGGTATCAATCATTCCTCACACTTCAAAGGTTGTATAAGGGGGAGAGTTCAGTGCCTTTACCAAGGGGGTCAATGCTAAAGACATACAGTATAATAAAGGGTGCAGAGGGCAACTCAGTCTGACACCGCATTTTACTGAATCAAATGCCCCCTCTAACCATTAACAATAGGCCTGACAGTGGTCGTTCTATAGAAACACTGGAGCCAACAAATAAAAGACTGAGGAAGGCCATATATTTCTAAGATATACGACAAATAGCTGGGACTAATAGCATTGAAGGCCTTGGATTGGTCCAAGGTTAACACAAAACCCTACAATTTATCTGAGTTGTCTCTTTCAAATATTTCCCATAATAGAATTAAATGGTCCATAATAGTTTGTTCTGGGATAGAACCTGTTTGTGCCTGAGATATGACATATTGTGCTACAGGTATAAGTCTACCAGCTAGAATTTTCATAAGAATTTTAAAATCAGTGTTTAAGAGGCTAATAGGCCTCCAGTTATGTAAATTCCTTCTGTCCCTTTTTGGTATAAATAAATGAGGAGTCCTTCTGACATATCAAGTAGCAAAGTTTGGGAAGAAAGAATTTCTCTACAGACTAAAGCTAGTTCCTGTGCTAAATCCCCATCCTTCCCCGAATATTTTGTAGAGTTCCCTGGCGATGCCATCTATACCATTATATTTTACATTTTTCAGAGTGGAGATGGCTAAGGTAACCTCAGAAGGGTGAATGTCATGTGTCAAAGCAATGGTTAATTCAATAGGGTAAGTGGGGATGGGAAGGCTGTCGAAAAAGAATGATCACTGGCTGGTATCAGCCTCTTTCCTCTGAAAAATGGTAGTAGTGTGGGAAATAACTCTTTCCATTATGTCCTTAGTATTGTACACAAGGTGGTCATTATGGTCAACGAAAGAGTCCATTGTTTTTTTGTTCATCCTGTCTCTACAGCTATCATAGGGGCAAAGGTTTCCTGATTTGCCCTGGGTACCAAACTGTTGCTGTTTTTTTCATGCATTCTGCCTGCTGAGCATGAACCAGCATCATATTGTTTTTGATGATTTTTATTTGGGAAGTATAAGATGTCCCTGTTTGTTGGGTCAGGAACATAAGCTTCTGTAATTGTTTTCTGTTGTTTAAGTATTGGAAGTATTCTAAATTCTTCTGAGTTTTGCTGGAAGATTTTAAAAGGGCCATCAGATCTTTTTTTTTTTCATATCTGCCCATCAATTAATATGGTCCTCATATAAAATAAATACTGATTTCCTAGCCTGAAAAAAATGGTGAATACTTTGGGACAAATCAGGTTTAGATAGCAGGGAGGAGTTTAGTTTCTATACAACCAAGCCATGGGAGGAATCAAGTATTTTACCTATATCCAGATGCATGAAATTATGGTCTGAAAATTCCACAGGAGAGTTGGAAATATTTTGCATCTGAATGGATTTAGAAATAAAGATAAAATCGATTCTTGTGGCCAAAGGGCACTTATGGAATGTTGGCTCAGCTGTTTTATGAAAGGAAAAATATGCATCTTCTAAGCCAGAGGTTCTAATAATTTTGACTAGGCATGTCATATCACAAAATACTTTGTCATGGCCTACATTCTCCTGTCAATGAGCAATAGCCACACTTAAAGTCCCCACCAAAAATGACTTTATGGGCAGTAAAGCGATGAGGCTGTACCAGCAGGAATAGGTCTATCCTCTCTGCTTTCATTTGTGCTGTGTATACATTAATAAACTGAAAGAGAGTTTTGTGTAGTTTGGTATCCAGTACAAGAACTCTCCCAGGTACTATCAGTTTGATATAGGATAAAGCTGCCAGAATGGGTGGTGGGGGTAGATTCGGTGAGCAAATTCAAGAGGACATTGGAGAACTATACGGGGCTAAATAGAAGTAACAATGACAAGGGAATAAAGGGAGTATGATAAGCTGGACAGGAAGGGGGAAATGGACAGACTAGATGAGTCAAGGGGTTCATTTCTGCCAGCAAATTTCTATGGTCCTATGATAAGATGTGCATCAATGCTGTGAAAAAGAATACTTAAATCAGATCAGAGATTGTGGCCTATTGTCCAGTATGAGGGACCCACATACCATGCTTTAACAGCTCAAGACAACTCTGAAATGGAATGCAGTCTGGCATCCTGTATAAAAATTACATGAGAACTGAGAGAAATCAGGTGAGAAAACACAGTACCCCTCTTTCTGTCACTTTTAATGCTATTAACATTGACAGTACATAGTGACAAAATGGGGTCCATAGTAAATTAGAAGAAACAAAAAGACATCCTAAAACTCTCAGGATGGATTCTTTTTTTTCTTCTTAAAGAGGTCTGATGATTTTTGTTTTGTCTGCTTTTTCCCAGGTATTATAGTACTGGTTTTATCAACATCTAGAGGAGGATCCTCAGTATCAGTGGTCTGATCAGCCTGGGAGGAACTCAGAGAAGAGGTATCTTAATAATTTCCAGACATGCTAGAGGGAATATGAAAAACATCAAACCTGTTATTGAGGGTGATTTCAACTATTTCAGACCCTTTCAGTGGAGGAGGTTTGCAATCTGTCCTGTGCCTCATAATCATCTGTTGTTGTTCAGGTTCTGAGGGAGGGGAAGGTGAGGGGGGAGGCATACTGTGGTGGTCTACTGAAGTAGAGGCCTGCTTGGAGGGAGGATCCTATAAGAGTACTTCTTGACTGACACGGGGAGGAGGTAGATGAATTTATAGGCTCCTCCTGAGTGCTAGGGGTGAGGGCATCATGGTTCTGCAGATTGGGGAGGCTGTAGCAGCAGGAGTTACTACAATCTGTGCTTTTGGAGCTAGAGGTCTCTGTACAAAGGTGGCCCACAGTGTGAAGGTAGGTCTAGTAGTTTTAGAGCACTGCGCTAGGACAATCAACAATTGCTGCTCTTTATTATCTGTATGGTTATCCTAGTTGTGAGCAGCCCAGGGACAGTTACTATAGGTATGACCCTTTGTTTCACATAAGTTACAGACATGATCATTTGTACAATGGCCACTGGTATGGCCCAGTTCATTACAAAGTGTACAATGCAGCTTGTCACTTAGGCTACTTAAGTGTCCTGTGGAGCTGCATCTGTAGCAGGCCTTAGGCTGTCCTGCATAAAAAAGGACTCCCCAATCTCCACCCAAAAAGAAACAGTTAGGTAGGTGTTCTAAGCTAACGTCAGTAGATTTCAGTACCACGCAGATACGCCATCGGCCCGTCCATATATGCTCAGTGTTTAGGATGGTCTCTGGAACACCCAAAACATTTCACCTCTGTTTCAGCTGGTATAATAAATCCGTAACACTCATACCTTCATTACGGAAAAGCACAGTGATGGTTTTAAAAGATGGCTTTTTTAAAGGCACAGCTTCAAATGGAGACCAAAGAGGAGTGTGTCTCAAGGTGTGCTATTTGGTCCAGAATTTTTTGAGACCACTGGTTAGCTTAAAGCTAACATCAAAAGATGTCTCACCACAGACGTGAATAAGTGCATATATTTCTGAAGTGAAAAACCCCATAGACTCTTTTAGTAGAGTTTTGGCCAGAAACCCTACGTCAGGAAAAAGATCCATGCCTCATTTGTAGTGGAGGTGCACTGTGTTATGGTGTTTTTCCAGATAGACTAGTATTTGGAAAAAGGATGCATAAGGTCTTGAGGTAGAAGACCAAGGTGGTGGATGAAGGTCATCTGTGTTCTGAGCCTCATGGGCAGTGGTGGAATTGAAACCTATAGGGGTTTGTTGGTCACCAGAATGGACAGTATGATATCAGGTTAGTGATGACTGGCTGGTTGGACCACAGAAAAGGCTAGTGTCAGTATGCATAGAGCTAGCAGCTCCCTTTAAATGAAAAACATGGTTTTGGTTAAGCCGCAAATCATCTGGCAGGGCTAATGGTGACTGAGCCCCTTGGCTGATTTCTTCCATTTCTAAGTCAGACTGACTCACTACCTGTGTAACAGTACATGCAATAGGTAGAATTAATAGAACAGTATCTGAAGCTGACTGTTCATGTTGTTGAAGCATCTGAATCGGAGAAGAGCTAGAGATCCACTTCCCAGTCTATGCGGCGGTGACTAAGTGGGGGAGGCAAAGTGAAGCTCAGAGTCTGACTTGAGGGTGAGAGACTATGTGAAGAGACTTTGCAAGTGCCTGGGCTTTATTTCATCATTTCCTGCCTGCTTCAGTTAGCTCTGTATGCCTCTCCAGACTGCTTCTATACTTTGCCCCCTTGTTTTGAACTATACTGTGCGAACTGTAAAAACTCAGTCTTGTAGCCCTTTTATGTTAAAAGTGGCACCTGAACAGTGAGTGAAAAGTGCATGAATCAGTATGTTTTCCAGCTATTTGGTGTGCTGCACTTCACCTCATTTATCTAATTGAGAGGAGAGCATGTCAGTGTAAACATCAAAAGACTGTTGCCTGGCAACCACACAAGCTATATTCTGCTGCTTGTTTCAAGCACCAGAATTGAATTATCTGTGCTTTTGGCATTCTCCCCATTGGTGGCAGCTATGGGGGAAGGAGGAGGAGTCATCTGCCTACTTAAGCCTACCCACTTTGAACATGGAAGCATCTACAGCGGTGGTGACTAAGTGGGGGAGGCAAAGTGAAGCACACAGTTTGACAGGAGACTGACCGGAAGAAGACCAGGCCACAGCACGCTGATGATAAGTCACTGGACTGTTTATATTTTGCACTGTGTACTCTATTTATTCATTATGGCTAGAGTGGGTTTTTGTCTGAGTGTTATGGTCATAAATTGTGTGCTTTATACGGACAGCATTTTTTGGCAAATTGTTACAATGGAATATATGACTAATGCAGAAAATTATAGTAATTCTCCTTCTGCTAAACTTCTTGAGTTTATGCTCAGACATGGCCTCCTGCTTGGGACCAGGAGCAGATATACAGTATAAGTTATAATGTGAGGTATGCATTTAGGAAACAGAGAGTTAGAATGTATTTAGTACATTTGTGTGCAAAAGTTTGGATCCACTGTTTGTTGTTGTTGGTTCATTCAGGGAATATTGAAATTACCCCCAGTCCCATTGCTAATGACATGGCTTACAGCAGTTATTTCATGCAGTTTTCCCAGGGGTTAAAAATGATGCACTTTATTGCACAAAGTTTGATGTCTATATTTCAAGATGGTGAAGCCTGGATTCACTTGTATAATCCTGATATTTTGGCATTGAGTGAATCCTGGCTAAATCCCAATATTTTAAATTCTGAAATAAAGATCTCCGGTTGTAAAATCTTTAGAAGGGATCGTAGTTTAGGCAGAGTGGATGGGATTATGTTTTATGTAAAGAATGACTTAGCGGCTGAAGAGAAAATTATCTTTGGAGGTGATTCAACTCACTGTGAACACATCAGTATACAACTGCTTTTGGGCTCTACTAAAAAACTTGCAATTTGTTGTGTTTATCTTCCACCTAAAGTTAGTGAACTTGGGTTACAGGAATTAATATATCATTTAGATCCTAGGGCTTATAGGGAACTTTTGGTCATAGGGGATTTTAATTTGAATTGGAGTGGTCCAGAGGTTGGTAAATTGAATACAGTCATGATTCATTCTGGTTTAAAGCAACTGGTTACAATACTTACTAGGTGTAATAGTAAATCAAATAAACATACGGTACTGAATTGGATATTATCTAACAAACCAAACAATATAACTAGGTGTTAGTTTATTTCTAATTTGTTGAGTGATCATCATCCAATTTTCTACCTGTGGAAATATGATGGTTTTAAAAAAATAAAACCAATTACATGAAATTCAAGATATTTTGCTAATTTTGATTTACAATTTTTTGTCTACATTTGGGTTACATTGGTCATATCTGCATCTCATCCCTAATGTCAATTGTGCCCTTGATTTTTTTTATTTCTGAATTCACACAAGTTTTGGATCAATTTTATCCCTATGTTAAAAGAAGAGTCTGCAGGAAACAATCTGATTGGTTAACGCCTTCATTAGTTAAGCTTATGAGATGTCAGAATAAAGCATGGAAAACTATAAAGGCAGCGGTTCTGCATCCAGTCTCCAAATTTATAGAGCTTTACAGAATCAGTGTAAAGCACATATAAAAAGGGCTAAAACTGATTATTAACAACAAAAGCAACTTTATCTAATAATACAAATGTTTGGAACACAATCAAGAGTCATATTAAGCCTAATGATGATTCACAGAGCTCTATGAAACTGGATGATGACCTGTTGACCTGCCCTACCAAAATAGCAAATGATTTTAACAAAAAAATTACTAATTTTGATAAATATCATTCCAACTTTGATAAACACTATTCTGATTTGTCTGATATGTTGCCTACTAGTACTAATGTTGATTCAAGTAAGAATCGTACATTTTATTTAAATGTTACTTCTCCCAAGGAGGTTTAGAAATTGCTTTGACAAATCAAATGGGACAGCTCAGAAGGTTCTGTTAGGCTGTATCCAAATTTACTGAGAGATGCAGCTTCAGTCTTTGCATACCCCATTCACATTATTTATAATGTATATTTTTCTTTGGATGATGCTCTGGATTTATGGAAGCATTCATTAGTTGCTCCAATTCATAAAACTGAATCACAACAAGATTTTAGAAATTAGTGGCCATATCAATTTTATCAGCTCTGGCTAAAATACAAGAAACAATAGTATATAATCAATTGACTGATAATACATAGATAACTTAGGACATTTGTCACATAGTCAGCATGGCTTCTGAAATGGGAGATGAGAATGAGAAGAGATCTGGATAAACTAGCAAAATGGTCGGAAAAGTGACAACTGGGGTTTAATGCAAAGAAGTGCAAGATCATGCACATAGGAAAGAGGAACCCTGAAGCCACCTATAGGCTGGGAGGGGAGTTGCTGGCAGTCACAAGGAAAGAAAGAGACTTGGGCTTCATCATCACCAATGACCTGAAATCACCCAAGCAGACCATTATAGGAATAGGTAAGGCTAGGGGGATGTTGGGGTATATTAGTAGGGGGTATCACAAGTCAGAAGAGGGAGGTAAAAATCCCTCTTTACAAGACACTGATTAGGCCCCATCTGGAGTACTGCATGCAGTACTGGAGGAAACATCTTCATAAGGACATAAACCAAATTGAAGCAGTCCAGAGAAGGGCAACCAAAATGGTGTAGGGACTGCATCAGAAAACATATGAGGGCAAATTAACGGAGCTCAATAAGTATACCCTAGAGCAAAGGAGGGAGGGAAAGAGGTGATATGATAAAAATATTCAAACCCCTTAAGGGCATTAACAAGGTGAAAGAGTCTAACATGTTTCAATATAAGAAAAATAGCAGTACAAGAGGACACAGCATGAGATTAGAGGGAGGCCGATTAATAGGTAATGTGAGGAAGTTCTTTTTCACTGAAAGGGTGGTGGATGCATGGGACAGCCTACCTCAGGAAGTGGTGGATATGAATACAGTGCAGGTCTTCAAACAGGCATAGGATAGGCATAAGGGAGCAATACAGATGAGTTTAAATAGATAGTCCATTGACAAAGCAAAGGCCAATGGCACATTCATAAGATAGAAAAAGAAATGGGCAGAACAGATGGACCTTGTGGTCCTTATTTGCTGTCAACATCTATGTTTCTATGTACAGAGACTGCCTTGGTTGACTTCATGAGCACAGTCCTAGAAAGTATGGACAGAGGGTGTTTAACTGGGACCACATTTGTGGACTTGACCAAGGAATTCAGTCTGATAGACCATCAACTTCTAATTGAAAGATTGGATTTCTTGGGAGTGGGACACCCTGCATTGTTGTGGTTTGAAGATTATCTTAGGGAAATATTGCAAAGGGTTAAGTTTGGTTGTGCTGTTTCTGAATCTGCAGTTGTGAAGTGTGGAGTCCCCCAGGGCTCCATACTGGGACCAGTTTTGTTATCTTTATTTTTTCATGAACAGTTAAATGTAGTGGAGAATGTATCTATAACTGAACTGAATGACTTATTAACTAGGGAAATGTATAATTTGTAACAGTCACTCATTTCTAACAGATTGGTATTGGTCTTATGGTACTAGGGCACATCTTAGGGATATGGGACAGTGTTTTCAGGTAATGTCTCTTGATGGCACCTTTTTTGAAAACACGGATACTTTTCAGTACTTAGGTGTCCTAGCTGACCCAAATTTAACTTATGAATCTCATTTTACAAGGGTCACATCAAAGATCTACTCAAAGGTGGGTCTTTTATATAGAATGCATTCCTTTCTCACTAAGGAATCTAGGATGGTAATTGCTAGACAGTTCCTAGCCCCAGTTGTAAATTATGGTACTATAATGACAGAAAATGCCTCTGCAACAAGAATTTCTAAACAATTTCTCTATTACAATTAATAGCTAAATTTGCTCTTACGACCCCTAAATTATCCCATCACTGTGATACTTTAAAGTCAATGGGTTAGCTTCCTGTTCAGATACATTTTTGACTGAGTGTGGTTAAATTTACACAGAGTTATTAATTCTGGTGTCTCACCAAGTCTTAGTGGTCTCTTGAAACGTCAAGATAAGGGATATTACTGTAGACAAAGAGTAGATAATGGGGTCTTAAAACTCCCATTTATGAGATCCAGTAGTGGCCAGAGGTCCTTTGTCTACCCTGATCCATCTATTTGGAATTAAATTACCCTGGATATTAGACAGCTGCAATCTTTTAAAACTTTTATGCATGCACTGAGGCTGTACTTTACTTCCCTTTCTGAATGTAACTGTTTTAAATGGGCATTTTTTTATCTTGACACACATTTATTAGTCTGAATTTTTATGGATTGTTAATTTATTGTAAGTTACATGTATGTATGCTTTGTTTGATGTGGATCACACCTTTAAAAGGAGTTTGTGTTTTCCAGTGTATTTACCCATTAAGCAAATAAAAAAATAAACAAACAATGGTTGATTTAGATTGTTCCCAGCCTGCAGATGTAAGGGTGGATTTCATTGACCAGTCCAGTGTAGTTGAGCCAGTCTGTACAGAAGTTGGAGCTAGTCTTACGCCAGGCCCCTTCGAGTCTGTATCTGGCACTCCTGACTTTGATCCCTTTGATTTCTGTCCTGCAAAAACAAACAGGTTTGAATCCCAGTAATCCATCGCAAAGGAGAACTGTTGTTGCATTGATGCTGACATCTGGCAAAATGACGTGGAGGCAGGAGCAGCTGCATCCACTGAAATCTTAAAGGTACATGTATCACAGGTTGCAGGTTTGGCCTTAGATGTTAGTAATCCAGAGTTTGAAGACTCAGGCATAGCAGTTTGCACATTGTCTAAAGCCTCTTGGAGTTCCTGTTTGTACTTTAAAAAATGTTCTTCCTCAGCCTGCAGCAGTGCTTGAAGTTCCTTTGTGGTTGTGATTTCTGATAAGATCATGGTAGAAGCCACCTACTCAGGCAGCAAGTTAATTATAAGTTCTGTATCCATTACTGTATTTATTACATTATCTGTTGGATCTATGATGGGTTCTAGAACCCCATCTGCATCAAAATACAGATCCATTTCAACAATAACAGAGGCAGTGAAGGAGAATGATCCACAGCCTCCATGATGTCCATCTCCTCCAAAGTAGCACCACAAGTGGCCATTGCTCAGACGGGCAAAGATTCCCCTACTGCAGAGTAGGAGAATTGTTTTTATTATGAACAATCAAATAAACAAGTTCACAGAAAACAAAAAGGAGAGGGAATAAGGTCAAACAATTCTAAATGAAAAAACACAAATACACTTGTCTTCATAATAAAAAAAATCACTTAGTACTTTCCTAAATGGTAAATTCAACCCTTATTACTCTAAGTCATAAACTCAGAATCCCAGAACAAAATGTGTTCTTATTATTACTATACAAGCTGTTTCAAAGGGGGCTATTTTCCTTCTCCTAGGACCTAGAAGACCTTAACTTATACTTCTGTTAAATTTAGAGAAGGTCATATTTTAACCAGTGAAGGTTTGCCCATCTAGAATTCCAAAGTTCCCTGGTTACCTGTTTTTGTTCTTCTTTCTGAATGATATTTTTCTCATTCACTGTTACTGCCAGTAATTCTGCTGGTGTTGACTGCTGCTGTTGCAGAACGAATTTGCAGTGTACTTGCCAGATCCAGTATAGTATACTGGCCATAATAATATGAATATTTCCTGGATCATAAATTTTCCATCGGGGAGGAAAATTACCTCTAACTAAGCAGGCTGGTTTCAAATAGGAAAAAAAGTGTTTTGCCATCTATTGGTTACCAGAGCCCAGAACTCCAGAATAAAAGGGCAAGATAAGTATAAATGATCCACGGATACAATTACAGTAGTACATGTATTCATGGGGCAAAACCTTTCATTAAGCTGTTTATGATTCCCTTTTACATTGACTTTACCTAAAGTCCCAAACCAAACAGTATCCCACATTTTTAGTGGAAGTCTGGTGTCCATTAGTAACATAGTTATTTGTTTCTGTTCACTAACTGTGTACTGTAAAAGGGAAAATCATAAAAATAGGTGTGTAACACTTCCTGATATAGAAGTCTCTTGGGGAACTACCTCTCTATAATTACTGTGACTCCTTATTTTTTTACATAATCAAAACAATGCAGCCACATTAGGCTGAGTTTTTGTACTCTTTTATTTTTATGTAAGAATGTATTATTTTGCCACTCAGTGAGAATACCAATCAGATATGGAGCTAACCATTGTATCCATATTTTTCCACTTTGTTTAAGTATGGGGGCCTATATTTGCATACAAAAATATACACCAAAAGAAAACAATGGGACTGATCGTCCCTAGAACCCCCTAATCCAACCCCCAAATAAGTAACATTTCTTTTAACATGGTTTAAGCAGCTTCTCCATACATAGTTCCATGTCATTTGAGTGAGGGTTAATGGGTGACTTCAATTTGAATGAACATTAATTGTCGAACATAATTACTGTGACTGTTTAGTACCGAGAATCCAATTTAGGAGAATATTTGACACTACTGCAAATTTTTAGTATATGCTACCCCATACAAATACTCTATCCGTGTATGAGCTCCATACTCCCCCATCACCTGTACTAGGCATTCTGTGAGATCCCTTTACCTCCTCTGCCTCAGTCATCAGCCATTGCTAACCACAACATCCCCACCAACCTTTATCCCCCTTGAGCCACAGGTGCACCCTTGTCATGTAGAGGGCTACACCACCCTGCACCCTCCATGGGAGGCTGTGCCCCCCGTACCCCCTATCTCTAGGATAGCAACACCATGACACACATGGACACAGGGGGTAGGCTATATATTTGTTTGCCCAAATGTCAGTTCCTTAAAATGTACTGTTCACTGCATTTGTGCAGTTGCCCAATTGCATTTCACTCATTCAGAATTGCTCAAATTACTTTGCCCAATTTACTGCGCTCATTTAACATGCTCCCCCAAACTCAAGTAAAGAACCTGGAATACACTTTAACTTCTAGGTGTAAAGGATTTGGGTAAATGTAACTTAAACATAAAAAGGTAGGAATCAAAAGGTTTTTTTTATTAAAAAATGCACTTATGCTTGCTCATGTGCCACTGATTCCAACTTTATACTTGATGTTTCCCTCTTATTATTCGTAGCTCCAAATTATTGGTAGCTAAGTCCCTGGATCCAAAGTAAAATTCCTAATATTTTAGAGGGCTGTGTAGAGATGGGAATGTTTACTATGATTAGACTGGGTTCCACCCCCCTCCCCCCCCAATCTTCATTCCTTGGCTTTTCTGAAAATTTACATGTGATCCAAGGACCCAAGATACTATATTTATCATGTCTCCAGCTATTTCTCCTGAAATCTGATCTTGGACTATAAGAATTAAATCACTGGCATAAGCCAACGTTTTCACCATTTGTACTCCATTTGGTTGTATACTTCTAATGTTTGGTGAAAAATTTAGAAGACAGATTAAGGGATCCATGGTTACAATATAAAGCATGGAACTTAATGAACAACCTTGTTTAACACCAGCATTTACTTTGCATTGTTTTCCTATCCATTGATTAGCATAGGGTTTTATGTATGATTTCTCATAGCAAAGTTGTACCCATCTAATAAATTTTGGAGGAAAATTATACATTTCTAAACCAGACCACAGAAATTGAAGGCAATTTATCAAAAGCCTTAGTCTGGTATAGGCTTAACAAATAAGCTTGGATTTCTCCCTGTACATCCTTTGCCATTAATTCTCTAATCATAAATAAAGGCTCATATATACAATGAGCAGGTACCAAACAATATTGCGCTGGGTGTATTATAGCAACCAAGACTCTTGATAAATGGTTACTCAATAATTTAGCAAGAATTTTGAAGCCTGTATTCAGGAGTCTAATAAGGCATCAATTCCTTAAATCTGTCTTCTCTCCTTTTTTATACAAAAGAGCTAAAAGGCCTTCATACATCGAATTGGATAGTGTCAGTTCAGTTAAAAATGCATTATAGATTTCTAATAATTTATCCGACATACCGTGACAAGATTTGGGCTCAGGCTAGGCATACCAAGAGCCCTGCAGATCAGCACACCTTCAGAACAGCTAGGAATGCCTGTGTAACAAGCATTTGCATTGCCAAAGCAAACTTCTATGTCTCCACCCTTGAACAAGCAAATGGGAATTCCCACAAAATCTGGAGGACACAAACATCTGTTAAAGGATCGCCCTCTGCTCCCTCTATTCCAACCAAGACACTCACCACTGGTAGGGTTGTTGAAAGTAATTCTCAAATCCTTGAAGAACTTAATTCCCATTTTGTCACTGCTGGCCAAGCCTTTGACTCCTCACCTTATGCAAGCCGTGGGAATAATCAAGCTAGCTCCACCCCGACTGCCTGCACCTCATCTTGTCCCTTCCAGCTTCATATGCTCAACTATAAAAAAGTTGAAGATTCACTCTTTAATCTAAATATCAGAAAAAGCACAGAGGATGACAGACTCGAACCTTTCTTCTTCAGACTAGGCTATGCCCATCTTACTGCCCCCATTCTTCATATTTTCAATCTCTCTATCACTTCTGCAACAGTTCTGTCTTGTTGGAAATCCACCCACATCCTTCCCTTATTTAAATTAGGGGACCCATGTGATCTAAATAGCTATAAACCCATCTCCATCTTGCCCATCCTCTCTAAAGTTTTGAAAAATTGATCTACAACCAATTAAAACTTCATATCAAAACCTTTTCATTCTGAAACCCAGCACAATCCAGTTTCCATCCTAATCACAGCACTGTCACAGCATTGGCTAAAGTCATTAATGACTGGGTTTCTGCTTTGGATGCCAAGAAGTTTACTGGTGCAGTCTTCTTAGAACTTAATGAAGCATTTGTCACCGCTGACCACAACCTTTTAGTTAGTTGCCTTACTACAGTAGTAGCCACAGACATTGCCAGCTATTTCCAGATATTTTGTGAAATTTCTGAAGAGTTTCTCTCTGCTGCCCTTACTGTGGAAATGCAGAAAACAGTAGATATTTCTGGATATATCACAATTTAGTAGTTGCCGTATTGGTCCTTGCAAGAATAGATCCAGAAGCAAATGATTTGATACCTTTTAATGGACCAACATAGATGTAACAACAAGAACAAAGTGCTCTAGCTTTTGGACCAACCAGTCCTTCTTCAGAAGCTCATGGCAGTTGTTTAGAAAATACAATACTTATAATAGCTAGATAATGCAGAGAAAACAGAAAAATCCCATTGGTTTAAAATACTCATTTAAAAAAAAAAAAAAAAAAACAGAAGATGATGTCAGAGAAGTTAAACAGTACAATACTGCCCTCAGTCCGAATGAACCTTGGGTTAAGATGTGCTTGGAAAACAAACATAAAGAATCCTACTACACATAAATTTAATTGACATAAGATAACACTGCTGAAGCAGATAACTCCCAAATCAAGCCATGAGTGTCACAGTCAGTATAAGGATGTGATTACTGAAAGGCAACCCCACCCAGCTTAAAGACAAACTAAGATAGTTATAGGGCTCATGAAATTACAATGTATGCATTAAAGACAAGAATACCAGTAAAGTTGTCTAAAACATCAGTGCACACTGTGTGATGTGTAAACCTAGCTAGACATGTCACCCAGCTGTATTCTCAAGCTAAAAAAAGGCCCAAGAAATTACAAAACCTCAGGACTATATAAATGATAATATAAATATAAATTGATAATATTAGTGTTAAACAAAAAACTCTAGTAGAGGAACCTCAAAGAATTCAGACCATGCATCCTGATATGTACTGACGTCAATATATACTGAGAATGTAGCAACTACATGTACCACAAGTGTCTAGGGAATCTGAAAAAGAGATAAAAAAGTAATTTATCTCCTCCTGCTCATACAAACAGTACAACCTAACCCACCCCACATCACAATAATGTGGGTGGGGGAGATACATAGCTTAAACAAGATGTTGTCTCTCTCTCTCCCCTCCTTTCTCTCTCTCTCTCTGTCCCCACAGACACACACACACACACACACACACACACACACACACACTCAATCTCTCCTAGTGAACCTATATTAACTTCAGTCACTGTAATTGTTCCCAAAGGAATACAACTTGTAATGAAATTCTGAGTAAATTACTACAATATTAGCCTAATGTAAAAGATATGTGCAGGACCCCCAGCAAATGAGATCACACATCCCAATATGTACAGAGTTACAAAATTATATATAACAGTATAAGATAACACTCCTGTATGTACACTAGCAGGCTGGGTAAACTGAATATGGTGCAATGGAATCAATCCCCCACACAGGCAAAGATAAAAGTAAGGAGAAATTTGTTGTGTGTGAAATGAAAATAGTAACACATTATACCTCCATATAGCTAAATAGAGACTTACCTCAATGTGACAGCAAGCCCCACATCTATTATATCACATACCCACAGCACATACCCACACACATACATACACACACGATCCACATCTCACATGCTGAAGTCCTATAATATGTCAGCTTTGAAGAAGAAAAGGTCTGTGGATGTTAATTTCTGTAGTGCCCTATAAAGCCAATATCCAAGTTCATCCCATCTGCTACCATATTGAGATGTAAAATAAGTTTAATCTCAAGTGCCTGTCTCTGTTGTGTGTTTTTGAGATTTCCTTTAAGACCATTACTGACATATCTGAGACTGAGTGGTCAGGCTGGGAGAAGTGATGCCCACTGGTTTATCAGTCTTCCTTGCTGTAATAGTATGCCTGTGTGAGTTCATCCTAGTGCGGAGCTCTTGGCGTGTCTCTCCTACATAACCTGTTTGTGGACATCTCTTGCACTGAATGAAATAAACAACATATCGTGACATGCATGTATAACTCCCATGCACCTGGAATTGTCTGTTTTGTGATGTAACCACACAGTCTGAGGTGTAGAAATTAGCCCACAAGTCTTGTAGGGCGTTGATTGCAGGGTCGTGTGCCATTGTGTGACATGGTATTCTGTTCTGGTGAAAGTTTGCTCCTAATAATTAGGGTTGGATAAATTTGCGGTTGTTTAAAGATAGTAGTGGGAGTTCCTTTAAAATACAATTAAGGATGTCATCCTCACTAAATATTGGGTGGAGATCTTTAATAATCTTACGTAGACGCTCAAGGTCTGATGATATGTGACTACCAAGGGTATTCTTTCTGTAGCTGTCTTTTCTTTATATTGAAGTAGTTGTTGTCTTGGTACTTTGCGTTGTCTGTTCTGTTATCCTGTCAATTTCCTGGAAGAGTGTCCCTGCTCCATAAAGGTGTTTTCAACATAGCCAAATGTGTATCTCTGTCATCCTCATTTGAACAAATACGTTGACAACGAAGTGCTTGACTGTATATGACAGATTTTTTGTATGATTAGGGTGGTTACTTTTCCTGTGCAGGTATCTCTGTCTGTCTGTTGGCTTCCTGTAAATACATGTATGTAAGGTTCCATCCTTAATGATGACTGTGGTGTCCAGAAAGTTAACTCTGGTGGTAGAGTACTCAAGGCAAGCTTTGTAGTAGGGTGGAGATTGTTAAGTTTGTGATGAAAATCTTTGAGTGCATCTGTGCCTTCCGTCCAGATGATAAACAAATCATCAATGTAACGGAAATAAGCCAGTGGTTTGTGGGGATACTGCCTTTAAAAATCCTCCTCCAAGTCAGCCATAAAGAGGTTAGCACTACTGTGGAGCCATTTTGGTGCCCATTGCTGTTCCCATAGTTTGAACATAATGTTTACCATTGAAGCTGATGTTGTTATGTGTCAAAATGAATTCCATAAGTTCCCCACCACTCCAGGGTTGATGTTTTGGTCAGGTCCTTTCTCACGTATGTATTTAAGGCGTACTGCAATGCCATCTGTGTGTGGAATATTAGTGTAGAGGGATGTTACATCCATTGTCACTAAAATGGTATCAGGTGGTAAATCCTTATAACCAGAAAGTACACCTAACAAGTGTGTAGTGTCCTGGATATAACTGTCTCTTTCCATAACCAGCGGTTTCAAATGGTCTCTACAAACCCTGAGATCCCCTCAGTCAAGGTACTATTACCAGAGACTAGGGTCTCCCTGGATTGCCAGGTTTATGTATTTTAGGCAGCATATGAATGTCCTAGCTTTGGTTCAGCAGGAATGAGGTGAGCTTGTTTCTTTCGGACATGGTCAGGAAAAGTTTTAGTTAAGTCACATAGTTTATCTTTATATTTGTAGGGGGTCACTCTCCAGTTCTCTGTAGTATGTAAGATCTGTTAGCTGTCTATTAGCTTTAGTAATATAGTCTTCCTGTTTAAAATCACCACTGCAGAACCTTTATCAGCTTTTTGATGACAATGTTGTGGTTTTGATTTTCAGTGTCCCTATAGCCTCCGCTCCAGTGGAGAGGGTTATAGCTGTTTGTTTTGCCTGGTAAGATCTGACCACTGACTTGTTGGCGGAAACAATTAATATAATTGTCTAGTTTTTTGTTACGCCCACTTGAGGGGTAAAATCAGATTCCTTTTTCTTATCCATTACATTATTGCTGCTGTTTGCACTGTCTTCACTACCAGTGATTTCTTCCCTGCCATGAAAGAATTCCTTTAAGTCTCAATCTACGGAAGTACTCCTCTAGTTCACCACAAAAACAGTATGTTATCCAGTGGTTTGTTGGGCAGAAAGTGAGGCCCTTTGAAAGTACATTCAGTTCTCCAGAAGTCAGTGTGTGGTTGGACAAATTAACTAACTGAGGTGCCCATCAGTATTGTGTTGTTGTTCAGTGACTCCATTATGTGCTTCATAGTTGTTAGTAAGTATGGTATGTTGAAGGGCATCTAATTTCCTATTTTCCACTAAGCATGGCTTTTCTTAAGGTCCTTGGTAGTTAATGTGTATCTCGCAAGATGTCTTGAATAGGTTCCCCAGACACCCTTTCCAGAGTGGTTACAATTTCAGCAAACTTTTGTTAAGAACAACTTTTTGGGCATATGACATGTGAATCCTGTGATTTCTCAGTTTCTCAGAGGTCCTATGACAAGTTGTTCAGCATAAAATAAATTGTTGTGTTTCTTAATGGATTCCAAAGTAAGTAAGACCTTTTAGGGATAATGTTTCCTCCTCTTGCTAGGTTAGAAAATGGATGTCACTGTCTGTATTTAATTTCTTCTTGATGTTATGTAACTGCATATTCTGACGAATTCACAGTATCTGGTATGTGGTAATGGGGATTTTTCTGTTTTTCTCTGCATTATCTAGCTGTTATAAGTATTGTATTTTCTAAACAACTGCCTTGAGCTTCGAAGAAGGACTGGTTGGTCCGAAGCTAGAGCACTTTGTTCTTGTTGTTAGATCTATGTTGGTCCATTAAAGGTTATCAAATCATTTGCTTGGGGATCTATTCTTGCAAGGACCACGGCAACCTACTAAATCAAGATTTCAACATGGAAGATACCGATATTGGCCGTAGAATATGGCAGTTACATTACATCAGAAGAAATTGGCACAGCTAGACAATGACATCTATTTTCAACCCAGTGCAAGAGGAGAAACATTATCCTAAAGGTCTTACTATTTGGAATCCATTAAAATACAAACAATTTACTTTATGCTGAACAACTTTTGTCATAGGATCTCTGAGAAACTGAGAAATCACAGATTCGCATGTCATATGCCCAAAAGTTGTTCTTAACAAAAGTTTGTTGAAATTGTAACCACTCTGGAAAGGGTGTCTGGGGAATTTATTCAAGACATCTTATGAGAGATACACATTAACTACCAAAGGACCTTTAAGAAAAGCCATGTTTTGTGAAAAATAGGAAATTAGATGCCTTCAACATACTACTCCTAACAACCATGAAGCACATAATGAGTCACTGAACAACAACACAATACTGATGGGCACCTTTCAGTTGTTAATTTGTCCAACCACACACTGACTACTGGAGAACTGAATGTACTTTCAAAGGGCCTCACTTTCGCCAACAAAACCACTGGATAACATACTGTTTTGTGGTGAACTAGAGGAGTACTTCGTAGATTGAGACTTAAAGAATTCTTTCATGGCAGGAAGAAATCACTGGTAGTGAAGACAGTGCAAACAGCAATAATGTAATGGATAAGAAAAGGAATCTGATTTTACCCCTCAAGTGGGCGTGAATAAAAACTAGACAATTATATTAATTGTTTCCACCAACAAGTCAGTGGTCAGATCCTTACCAGGCAAAACAAACCCATTATAACCTCTCTCCACTGGAACGGAGAGCTATAGGACACTGAAATCAAACCACAACATTGTCATCAAAAAGCTGATAAAGGTTCTGCAGTGGTGATTTTAAACAGAGAAGACTATATTACTGAAGCTAATAGACAGCTAACAGATCTTACATACTACAAGAGAACTGAGAGTGACCCCACTACAAGATATAAAGATGAACTATGTACTTAACTAAAACTTTTCTGACATGTCCGAAGAAACTAGCTCACCTCATTCCTGCTGAACCAAAGCCAGGGACATTCTACATGCTGCCTAAAATACATAAACCTGGCAATCCAGGGAGACCCATAGTCTCTGGTAATGGTACCTTGACTGAGGGATCTCAGGGTTTGTAGAGACCATTTTGAAACTGCTGGTTATGGAAAGATACAGTTATATCCAGGACACTACGACTTGTTGGGGTGTACTTTCTGGTTATAAGGATTTACCACCTGATACCATTTAGTGACAATGGATGTAACATCCCTCTACACTAATATTCACACACAGATGGCATTGCAGCATGCCTTAAATACATACATGAGAAAGGACCTGACCAAACATCAACCCTGGAGTGGTGGGGAACTTATGGAATTCATTTTGACACATAACAACTTCAACTTCAATGGTAAACATTATGTTCAAACTATGGGAACAGCAATGGGCACCAAAATGGCTCCACAGTATGCTAACCTCTTTATGGCTGACTTGGAGGAGGATTTTTTAAGGCATTATCCCCACAAATCACTGGCTTATTTCCGTTACATTGATGATTTGTTTATCATCTGGATGGAAGGCACAGATGCACTCAAAGATTTTCATCATAAACTTAACAATCTCCACCCTACTATAAAGCTTACCTTGGAGTACTCTACCACCAAGGTTAACTTTCTGGACACCACAGTCATCATTAGGATGGAACCTTACATACATGTATTTAGGAAGCCTACAGACAGACAGAGATACCTGCACAGGAAAAGTAACCACCTTAATCATACAAAAAATCTGTCATATACAGTCAAGCACTTCGTTGTCAACGTATTTGTTCAAATGAGGATGACAGAGATACACATTTGGCTATGTTGAAAAACACCTTTATGGAGCAGGGACACTCTTCCAGGAAATTGACAGGATAACAGAACGGGCAATTAAGTACCAAGACAACAACTACTTCAATATAAAGAAAAGACAGCTACAGAAAGAATACCTTTGGTAGTCACATATCATCCAGACCTTGAACGTCTGCATAAGATTATTAAAGATTCTCACCCAATATTTAGTGAGGATGACACCTTAATTGTATTTTTAAGGAACTCCCACTACTATCTTTTAAACAACGCTCAAATTTATCCAGCCTATTATTAGGAGCAAACTTTCACCGGAACAGAATACCATGTCACACAATGGCACATGACCCTGCAATCAACGCCCTGCGAAGACTTGTGGGCTAATTTCTACCTTAGACTGTGTGGTTACATCACAAAACAGACAATTCCAGGTGCATGGGAGTTATACATGCATGTCACGATATGTTGTTTATTTCATTCAGTGCAAGAGATGTCCACAAACAGGTTATGTAGGAGAGACACGCCAAGAGCTCCGCACTAGGATGAACTCACACAGGCATACTATTACAGCAAGGAAGACTGAAAACCAGTGGGCATCACTTCTCCCAGCCTGACCACTCAGTCTCAGATATGTCAGTAATGGTCTTAAAAGGAAATCTCAAAACACACAACAGAGACGAGCTTTTGAGATTAAACTTCATTTTACATCTCAATATGGTAGCAGATGGGATGAACTTGGATATTGGCTTTATGGGACACTACAGAAATTAACATCCACAGACCTTTTCTTCTTCAAGCTGACATATTATAGGACTTCAGCATGTGTGAGATGTGGATGCGTGTGTGTATGTATGTGTGTGGGTATGTGCTGTGAGGTATGTGATATTATAGATGTTGGGCTTGCTGTCACATTGAGGTAAGTCTCTATTTAGCTATATGGAGGTATAATGTGTTACTATTTTCATTTCACACACAACAAATTTCTCCTTACTTTTATCTTTGCCTGTGTAGGGGGGATTGATTCCATTGCACCATATTCAGTTTACCCAGCCTGCTAGTGTACATACAGGAGTGTTATCTTATACTGTTATATATAATTTTTGTAACTCTGTACATATTGGGATGTGTGATCTCATTTGCTTTAGGTGTCCTGCACATATCTTTTTACATTAGGCAATATTGTAGTAATTTACTCAAATTTCATTACAAGTTGTATTCCTTTGGGGAACAATTACAGTGACTGAAGTTAATATAGGTTCACTAGGAGAGAGATTGAGAGTGTGTATGTGTGTGTGTGTGTGTGTGTGTGTGTGTGTGTGTGTGTGTCTGTGGGGGACAGAGAGAGAGAGAGAGAAAGGAGGGGAGAGAGAGAGAGACAACATCTCGTTTAAGCTATGTATCTCCCCCACCCACATTATTGTGATGTGGGGTGGGTTAGGTTGTACTGTTTGTATGAGCAGGAGGAGATAAATTACTTTTTTATCTCTTTTTCAGATTCCCTAGACACTTGTGGTACATGTAGTTGCTACATTCTCAGTATATATTGACATCAGTACATATCAGGATGCATGGTCTGAATTCTTTGAGTTCCTCTACTAGAGTTTTTGTTTAACACTAATATTATCAATTTATATTTATATTATCATTTATATAGTCCTGAGGTTTTGTAATTTCTTGGGCCTTTTATTTAGCTTGAGAATACAGCTGGGTGACATGTCTAGCTAGGTTTTACACATCACACAGTGTGCACTGATGTTTTTAGACAACTTTACTGGTATTCTTGTCTTTAATGCATACATTGTAATGGGAATTCCTCCTATAACTATCTTAGTTTGTCTTTAAGCTGTGTGGGGGTTGCCTTTCAGTAATCACATCCTTATACTGACTGTGACACTCATGGCTTGATTTGGGAGTTATCTGCTTCAGCAGTGTTATCTTATGTCAATTAAATTTATGTGTAGTAGGATTCTTTATGTTTGTTGCACCAAGCACATCTTAACCCAAGGTTCATTCGGACTGAGGGCAGTATTGTACTGTTTAACTTCTCTGACATCATCTTCTGCTTTTTTTTTTTTTAAATAAGTATTTTAAACCAATGGGGATTTTTTTCTGTTTTTCTCTGCATTATCTAGCTATTATAAGTATTGTATTTTCTAAACAACTGCCATGAGCTTCTGAAGAAGGACTGGTTGGTCCAAGCTAGAGCACTTTGTTCTTGTTGTTACATCTATGTTGGTCCATTAAAAGGTATCAAATCATTTGCTTCTGGATATATCACAGAAATTTCAGGAAATAGCTGGCAGTGTCTGTGGCTGCTACTGTAAATTAGGTGCCACTCCTTCCACTGCTCAGTGGTTTACCAGTTATCTAGCAGGAGGACACAGAAGTCACAGCTAATGGTCTATTCTCAGCTTCCTTGTTGATTGCCAGGGGAGTCCTGCAAGGCTCAATTCTAGGCCCTATCCTTTTCTCACTGTATGTCAAGGATCTTCACTCTTAAACCAATTTCAACCTGCATTTCTTTGCAGACGACACAGTACTGTATACTCTGGCTCAGCACTATCTGAAGTTAGGGACGTGCTACAAGCTGACTTTGCTCAGCTCGAAAATAATCTTATAAATGCCAAGTTTCTCCTCAATGCTAAGAAAACTAAGGCAAGGATTTTCACTCTTAGTACCTCATCTATCACCCTCCCTGTCCTACCGAATGACTTTGTTGTTACCTCTCTAGGCGAACCTTTGGAAGTCATCTCCAAATTTAAATATCTTGGTATTTGGTTAGATAACAAGTTCTCTTTTAATGACCATCTTGAGGACTTATCCAGGAGGCTCAAAGCCAGGTTAGGATTCTTTTTAGAAATCGGTCTTTCTTCCCAATTGAGACTCAACCAGGCTTGTTCAAGCCACATTCCTTCCTTATTTGATTACAGAGATCTATTCTACATCTCCTCTGCAATCTCAAGACTAAGCCAGTTGATCATCCTCTATCACCATGCTCTACAGTTCATCCCCAGCTCCCCATACCGAACTCACCATTGGGATCTGTAAGCAGCTGTTGGCTGGACATCACTCACTACAAGATGTTTGTTCCATATTGGCATCTGGACCTTAAGTTACTTCTGCATAAACTCCTGAGCTACCTAAGTTCTCTTATCTGCATTTCCTGCAGTGCATATTCCATTAGGAAATCTGATTTCATCCTGCTTGTTGTGCCTAGAACTCACACCACCTTTGGCATATGAGCCATATCGCATGGTCTTCCTACTATCTGGAACCAACTCCAATCCATACCGAAACTATCTAGCATCATCTCAGTTAAGTTCTAGAAAGTGCTACCTACATGAAAAATAAAAGATATTGGTAGCTGTTTTAAACCTCTGCCCTACCCCTTATGTTTGTTCCATGCCCTCATAGCCCTCTGATACTAGCTCTAGTTAGGACTGAAACTTCTTAGCTTTCAAAATGTATTCTGCGGCAAAACTAAATGATTTCTCTACCTGCTCTTATGACCATCTCCTACCCTATATTTCCTACCTATATTTCACTCCCCCTTACTCTTTCTAGTCCTCCTCCATCTCCACTCTTCACTAATCTTCAACCCTTCTCTCCTAATTATCTGCTCTCTCCTGTCATTGTACACTGACCATGCAAGTTGCACTGGCTGCCGGTATAGTGGCGGATCACTTTCAAGGTCATGTTGATGATCTATAAAGCCCTACATGGGTTGGGACCCCACTACCTGGAAGAATTCATGACTTCTTACTGCCCCTTCTGCTCCCTCCAATCCCCTGGCAAGGGATTGCTAGAGATACCCAGGGTAACCTTAAAAACATCTGGTGGAAGAACGTTTCCCTTTATGGCTCCTACCCTGTGGAATTCTCTACCTTGCCAGATACGAAATAGCCTGAAGGTGGAGGGCTTTAAAAAAACCCTAAAAACTTTCCTTTTTAATGAAGCATTTCATTGATGTAAATTATATTAAAGCTAATATATAAAAATGTTATTTATTATTGTGGTTTCAATGCTGTTTATGAATTGTGTAAAGGTGCCCTGAGCTTGGGAAGGACACCTTATAAGAAATAAACTTTACTTACTTACTTTACTTACTTACCATATGTATTGCTTCTTACCATTTCTTGTATCTCTTGTACTATATGTATACAGTGTGTTTATCTACATACAATTGTTCCTATCTATGTAATAATGATATGTATGTGTAAATGTTTCAGGACCTCCTTGTAAATGAGCTTGCTCAATGGAGTTTTCCTGCAATAAACTTGAACTTGAACTTACCAGTGTTATGTTTATAAACCCTACCTTGTTTTGCTTGAACACTATGTATCAAATGTCCCTTAACTGTACATTACTTTGCTATGATGTAATTTTCTATGTAATGCCTTTCATTAACTTTATTTGCACTTTGCATATTTTTATTCAATGAAGCCTTTTTATATAATGTCTCCTTAACTGTATACATGCTTCAGGACCTCCTTGTGAATGAGCTTGTTCAATGGAGTATTCCTGCAATAAACTTGAAACTTGAATGTATACATTAATTCTCATAGAAATATATATAATTCTGTAGGCATGCCATCAGAGCCAGGACTACTGAATTATGTAACACTTTATTACTGTATCTAACACTAAATTTGAAATCAAGGTGGTTAGGGTGTCTATTTGTTTCAGGTAAAACTTGTGGTTGGTTAGCAGCTTGTAATAATGTAAGCATGTTTAAGTTAAAAGGTGTTGGTGTTCCATAAATGTTTGAAACATATCCTATTTCATGCATAATGCCATTGTTATCTGAAACTTCTCTCCTCTTTATTTCTCAGTTTAGTTTTCTGACTCTTGTGCAATCTTTGCAGACTGTCCTCAAGTGGTGTTGTTTGGCATTTTAGTCCTCTCCGTGTCAAAGCGTTGTTCTAATTCTGGAGTGTATTTCTATCATATTTGAGGAAAACATTTCCTTTTATCTGAATCTATTTGTACCATAAGGTCTGTTAAAGTGGTTTGCTGTAAAGTCATTAGGTCATAAAAAGTTTCCTTCAGTTGCAGACATTTGTCATATTTCTGTTTCCTCTATGTCTGGCTTAAGCTTAAAAAAAGGCTGTTACACAATTTTTACTGTCTTCCCACCACATAATCACCGAATCATACAGAAATGTGACTGATTGTCTATCCTTAATTATCTATGTTAGGGTATGCATTACTGTCTGATCATTTAAAAGGCTAGTATTTAATCTCCATATCTCTTTCCCTACTACCCATGGTGGGACTGAAAAAACATGTTTACCTATAAGAATATGGTTGGAAATTTCAGCAGGTGTTTCTTAAATTTCAGCAATCAATAACATTTTTGAAATAAACCAGTCATCTATCTGTGTGGATAGTTTACCTTTAAAAAAGGTGTGACTAGATTTTGACATCGCTGTAGCATGTGCATCTTTTAAACCAGTTTGTGCAAGAAGGGATCTTAAATAATTGTGTCACAACACACTTTTGAAGTTTTAGCTTCTTTATCTGTCTTTAAAACAATGATATTGAAATCTCCCCCAAATAATACTTGCCTGCTAGTATACAAGTATGGCTGTAGTAACTTTAATAAATCAATTCTACCAGCCTTGGATTGCGGGGCATAAATATTAACAAATCTGTACATATTGCTTTCAAATTTGGCATCTAAAATCAAAGCTCTGCCTGGACAGACATCTGTTATTTTCTGTACTAAAATATTTGCATTGGAAAAACATATCCCTAGACCACTACATTGGTCTTCACCAATCGACCAGTGAGAATTGCCTCCTAACCAAATGAATGTAGTTTTTTGGATATCAGTCACTGAATGTAATCTCAGATCCTGTAAAAAATATACATCATACGTAAATTGATATAGCAATGCAAAGGTGGTCATGTGTCTTAGATCCAACTTTATACTATTTATATTTATGCTTGCCAGCCTTAAAGTCAGTGTATGTCCAGCTTTAAGGAATTATGCACTTTTTCCTTCTACTGGATCTAGTGATCCTTTTCTTCTCAGGCTGAGATAGTATTTCTGCCACTAGATCACTCCAGAGTCAATTTCTTCCAACGCATCACTCCAAACCACTGGTGTGTCTCATCTATTTTCCAATACCAACCTCTTCTGGTGGCAATGGTGGAGGTTTAGACAGGACTTTTCCTTTAGAATGTTTGGTAACCACTGTGAAAGGGTTACCTTTTTGGTGTGTTTCAGGTTGATGTGAAGTATGAATGGGGGGTGGGCATAGCCATGTCCTCCAGTGGCAATAGAGAATTCCACTGAGATTCTGATGAAATGACCAGTGGATCATGTTTGGTTTCTGATGGGGAGGTCATTTTCTCTACAACAAGTAGTAAGTCTTGTTGAATTTCTGGTGCTTTCAAGCTAGAAATGGTGGATTGTCTATCTACTGATGTAGTTACTAGCTGAGACTCCTGAGGACCCCTGTCTCTCAGATCTCTGAAAAAGACTGTGTTCCACCAGAGTAGGTGTGGCTATGGTGGCTGGGGCTGTACGAGTGTTTCTAAAGGGTCTCATGGCCTGGTTAATATAATAGTCCTGTTCAACAAAATCAAACGCATTGTGGGCCACCCATGAACATGTTCTAAATGAATGATCTGTTTCTCCACACAGATTACTAAGTGGGGGAGCTGTGCACATATTGCCTGCATGTCCTAGTGCACCACACTGAAAACACTTAATCTTCTCACATGCTGTTTTTAAATGTGTAGGGGAGCCACACCAGTAACAAGATTTTGGTTGACCGGGGTAAAAAAGAATACCCCTGTCCCAGCCCACAAAAGCATTGGCTTAGTAATAGGAATGGCAATGAAATGTGTCCATAAAGGACTGTTTTTAACTGTATAATAGATATTACAAAATGTGTCTAGTAGTGCTGCTGAATGAAAGCTAATGTTAAAATTGTAATCACCTGCAGCATGACTGAAGGCATACAATCAGACGTTGTGAATTTTAATGAGTCAATAATTAATGCTTTTCCTACATAGTTTTGGTCTGGTTGTGAATCTAGATCCCCCCATAGCATATCCATACTGCAAATCTTCTTATAGCAGGGACTTCTGTTTTTTTAAACAGGTGAGCATATGTTAGTGATTTTGCGGCCGATACTCTATCTTCCCCAACTTCAGGTGTTAAATCCATAACAAAATCCTAATTTTTATCATCATTATTCATAACAGTGTTAGTAAAATTGTGACCTGTGGGTGTTCCCAAATGAGTAGCTGCCCTTGCCTTTGTATCTCTTCCTATCTCTGTGGCATATGTCGCAGTTGTGTTTGGCATTTTAGTTGGATTCTGCATGGCTGCAGCTGCAGGCGGCTGTACTGACTGGGGCTCCGTAGAAACATCAGGTGCTGTCAGATGTGCCTGCAAATTAGAATCTGTAGATGTCTAGTCAAAATCCTCTTTGTGAATTTATTTCTCATTATGAAACTTCTAACCTGCTTTCCTGAGTACTTTCTCATTCACCCATTCATCCAAAAATATATTGGGAGTTGTTGGGAGTCCACTGCTAAGTTTTTCTATTGGGTCTGTTTCAGAGAAATGCTGGGAACAAGTTGATGCTTGCAGGTCTCATTCTTCAGTTTGCTGAAACCTTTTGTCAGGTAATATGGATGGGCTGTTTGCAGGGCTACTCTCCAATCATTTCCTTTTCATTTCTTCATCCAATTTTGTTTTATTCTCCTCATAGTGATGTTCTGCTTTGGAAATCATTTTTAGCAGTTTACTTTTTTCTATTCATTTCATCTTGTAATTCTTTTTCAGCATTTTCAAACTCCATTTCTTCACTCTATTCAGAGTGATTCTGTTGAAAGTTCTCCATGCCAGAATTAGAGTTGCTGACCAGGAGTCCATCACTCAGACCCCTCATCCTCCTCTGTCGCTCTCCTTCTGTGAACTGGGATCCTTCATCCTCCCTGTGCAGAGAGACAGAGACCCTGCAGAAAGAGTAGGGGACATTTTCTTCAAAGAAAAAACTATTAACAATCACACAAAGAACATATTACAAAAGCAAAAAAAGAATCTCATAATAAACCATTACATATTCCAGTAATAGGAAAATCAGAGTCTGTAATCCATGGCAAATGTTTCCAGCATTCCGACAGTTATCTTCATTGCATAGTATTCATTTCTTGAAAGCGTATGTGTTTTATTTCATTAGTAATCTTTCCCAACAATTTCTGATGAGACATTTGTTTTCGTTGTAACACGACTAAACTTCTAGCTGTCCATATACAGTATACCACTTGAAAACAGTAAATATGACATCTAGAGTATCCTTATTCCATTTACCCCATGCCCTAGAAAAATCTCCATATATAATGTTATTATATGTTACGTTGGCAAAGAGAGGCTCAGCCCATTTTTTAGCTACAAACTTTCAAAAATCTTGAATATAAGTACATTGAAAAAACAAATAATCCATCATTTTTATTTGCTGAATGCAGTCAACCCTACTACACTGTCTCTTTGATAGTTCTTTATGTTTGTGATTGGATTTCAGGTTAACTTTTTCATGACATCTAAGCCATTGCAAGTCCCACATGTTAGGAGGTATCCTTGTATTCTGCAACAGAGATATTAAAGCAGGCTTATGATTGTCAGGGCATTTATTGAATACTGTGTCTACTCTGCAATTTGACTCTAATAGATATACATATATATTTTTCCTGTGTAAAGTCAAAATCATATTACTAGAAAGCTTCAATTGCCTAAATCTACAGAAAGTATCTTTGACATAGCTAGGAGCATAAAGAACATTTTTTTTACTATCCTTAAAGTATTAAACCACCATTGAGAGAACCAAGGCCTACAGCTCTCAAAAAAACATGGTTCCTATCCTTTGTCTATGTTAACCAATAAAGGTTTAATGTTTGCAAAAAAGAAAATACTGTTATAAAAAAATAAATGGTGAATCATGTTTAAACCCACACTTTTTTATAGGGAAGTAAGTTACATTTATTTTAATTGATTTATGCGGTGCCTATAAGACCTGGAAAAACACTCAGAATGCTAGTTTCTAAAGTTTGGTTGGTGAAAATATAACTAATATAAAGAAATAAAGGAAAAGAAAAGTTTTTATTAAATAGACTCTTTTTTTCCTAACTTCCTCTATTCTATTGAGCCACCTTATTTCTCCATTGTGTAATTTTTTGATTCCCAGTTTAATATATCTAGTTGACCTTCCCCAAACTGAAGTCCCAACACTGTTATAGAAATATAGAATTTGACGGCAGATAAGGACTGCTTGGCCCACCTAGTCTGCCCATTTCCCTATCTAATGCATAGGCTTTAGAGCCTAGTTAATCAACAGCCTACTTCCTCCTACCCCCACTAGTATCGCTGAATGTCTGTCCCATGCATTCTTGAATTCCCTCACTGTTGCTGAGTCCACTACCTGGTTGTTTCACATATCTACAACTCTCTCCATGATAAAATACTTCCTCACATTACCTTTGAGCCATCCCTCCTCTGTCTTCAAATTGTGCCCCCTTGTTCTTGCACATCTCTTTTTCTGAAAGATGCTACCATCTTGGACTCTGTTGATTCCTTGATATACTTGAAAGTTTCTGTCATGTCCCCCTCTCCCTCCTTTCCATGAGTGTATACATATTAAGCTTCTTTAATGCCTCTTTGTATGTCTCCTGGTGCAAACTCTGCACCATTTAGTTCACCCTCCTCTGGACAGCCTCCATCCTGTCTATGTCATTGAGGAGATGGGGTCTCCAGAACTTTAGTGCAACTCTAGAAGAATCCCCACCGTCTGAGAGAGGGATAACAACTATATTTTCCAGCTTGCCTGTGACTGGAGTTGAGAGTGTCTGAGTAGTAGTATCTACCTGCAAATATAATAAATGTATTAAGATGTTTTTAGTTCCATATTGTCAAAACACTGTTATCAACCCCACCTCACAGCACTCTTGTCCATTGAACTACTAGAAAATAAAACCCAGAGAGTGAGAGAGAGCTGACAGAGGCAGGCAGGTAGAGGTCTTTCTGGGCTTACAGTGAGACAGGAGTGACCTGAAAAAAATTATTATAACTTGTAGCTCAACTGACATATAAGTGTTATCAACCCCACTGATGGCACTCTTGTCATTGAACTAGAAAACAAAACCAGAAGAGACACAGGCTGGTAGAGACCTGCTGGCCTTGCACTTAGTGAGCAGTGACCTGACCAAAAGAATATTTAGATCTTGTGAGTTCCTATACTGTCAAAACACTGTTATCAACCCCATCTCATGGCAGTCTTGTCCCTATCATCTGAACTAGAAAACCAGGAGAGAGAGAAGCAGGCAGGTAGAGACCTGCTGGGCTTGCAGTTAGAGAGGCAGTAGTCTGAAAAAAAAAAACTTGCATTGTAAATCTTGTAGTTCCACGTCATACCGTCATCAAGCCCACCTCACCACGGCACTTTGCCATTTGAACTAAAATACTAGAAGAGGGAGGCAGGCAGGTTGAGATCTGCTGGGCTTGCACCGAGAGAGCGGTGACTTGCTGAAAAAAAACTTATTTAAACCTTGTAGTTCCTACTGTCATAACTGTTATTAATCCCCAACTCACAGCACTCTTGTCTTGGCACTTCCACCTCCTGAACTAACTAGTAATAACCAAACCTCCCCAAAAATAGAGACTCCCAAACCTTGACTTCTATGATGGCTGAAAAAGGTGACACTGGCAAAAGTAAGCCAAAGCAATGAAAGTAATCTGATTTTTTTGGAAAAAGTCAGGCCGGCATCATCAATTGCATCTTTGTTAACCTGTTGCCAGCAGCAGAGGTCTCTCTCTGGTGCATTGCCTTCATCTTCAGTCATGTTGGCTGAGTGTCAAAATAGACCTCAAAGCTTTGAGTATGATTATTGCGTTTACATCATCACACCAACTCAATCACACCATTGCAAAAGTCGACCAATGTAGGATTGGCAGATTTATGAATTTGCCATCAGAAGGTCCATCAGGTATTTCTGAAGAGGTTCACTATAAACTTCTTCATTCTTGTTGGATTCCAGAAGAATCATATAATTGTCCTTCTGTACAACAAGGAAAACAATCACGTCATTTTCAGTTTTCCTGGTTAAAAACATACCCATGTCTAGCATACAGTTTTGAAGTCAAGAATGCCCTTTGTAAATGTTGTGTTCTTTTTGCAAATACTAACGTCAGACAGGGAAAGTGCCAAAATGCAGGACGACTTGTTATCAAACCCCCTGTAAAATGAAAAGATGCTCTTGACAAGTTTCAAGCACACACATAGTCTAGGTACAATCAAGATGGTATTAGTGCAGCAGTAGATTTCTCTGCATATGATGAGGGTAAAAGGCAGATGTCATAGATATGATGGATACTTGTGTGAAAAAAATACAAGAAAACAGAAAAGAGATTGGTGCCAATAATAGAAACAGTGCTTTTTGTGCTAAGCAAGGATCAGCACTACGGGTCACCGTGACACCAAAACTCCACTTAGTCCTGAAGAACCAGAAGATAACGATGGTAATTCCATGCAGCATTGAGATTATGTTTGCAAGCTGGTGATGATGTTTTAGCACACCATTTAAAATGTGTGGTGGCAATGCAACTTATATAAGCAAGAAAATCCAGAATGAAATAATTACTGCAAGCAACAAACTGATGCAGTAAACACTTGTAAAGCATGTAAATAATGCACTCTTTTATTCAATTCTTGCAGATGGTACTTCTGACAGTGACACAGTGGAACAGTTGTCAATAATTGCCCGGTTCGTCGAGAACAACAATATTCACGAGCATGTTTCTAGGTTCTGAACAACTTACTGATGGAACAGGAGAAGCAATTGGACAGAAAATTATACAAAGCCTACAGCAGTACAGTCTCAGTCTTGATAAGTTGCATGGCCAAGGATGTGATGGTTGTGCAACATTAAGAAGTACTGCAAAAGGTGCACTGTCAGTAACTGTGAGATGAATTCCTAAAGCACTGTACATGCACTGTTCTAGCCATTCACTGAATCTCGTCATAACACATGTGTCAGTTACGTGAAATCAGTAACTGTTTTGAGACAATAAAGGAGGTGTCAGATTTTGTCCGAGAATCGGCAAAGAGAATGATGCTTCTGAAAAGAAATCAGTGTGTTACCAGAACAAAAAAGAAAAGCTCACTGGACTGTGTGCAACACGATGGGTTGAAAGGAATGAAATGATTGTCCACTTTGTTGATGCGTATGCTGCTGTAACAGAGGCACTGTCAGACATAAGTGACTGGCCAGATCACTTTGCTTCTGCAAAGGCTGAACAATTTCTCGCTTGCATTCATGCACATTGCTTCCTTGTCTCGTTACACACACTAGCTAGGTTCTCAGGACTGCTTCTTCCCTTGTTTGTCTCTCTTCAAAAAACAGATGCTGACATTTTGCAGTGCTTGCATCAGATTGAAGATGTTTGCAATGTTCTTCAGAAAATAAGGCAGAACTCTGAGGAAGAGTTTGATGACATATTTCAAAAAGCAGAAAAACTTGCAGGCATTCCTCTTCAAATACCTCGTCTGGTTGGTAGGAAAACAAAATGTGCTAACTATCTAATGTCAGATCCAAAACAGTACTACAAACTTTCAGTTTTTCTTCTGTTTCTTGATAGCTTCTTACAGGAACTACAGGATCGAGTCAGTGAACATGTCAGAACTGTTTTCATGATTCAGCATCTGATTCCAAAATATGTGGCTGAGGGTAAGCAAGTAAGTAAAAATGTATTTGTCAAGTGCCTTTCAGGTTATCAAAGCACTGTACAACAAAATACAGTATAAACAAATTTAATGATAAAAATGTGACAATATGCAGAAAAACAGACAGAACCCCAGGAAGAAGGAGCTACTGGTATAATTAAAACTTCTCTACTGGGACTAAGAACTAGAACTCTTGTACTGGGACCTTCAATTTAGGGTAAACACACACACAACACACACACACACACACAAAGGAGTTAGTGTGTTTGTCAGAGGTAGCTGAAATAAATTGTTATCTGTTATCTGTGTTATCTGTGTACTTATCTAGGTGCTTGTCACAGGTGTCAGAAGGGAATTGTTATCTGTGAAATTAACTAAGTGTAGAAAGATTTGCAAAGTAGGGGGAGTGGTTTAGCTAGAAGAAGCCAGGTTAAGACCAGGTATAAACACTGCCCTAGATTGCTTCTGCCAGAGAACAGACAGAACGCCAGGAGGAAGAAGCTACTGGTATAACTAAAACTTCTCTTCTGGGACTATATTGCCCTCCTTCCCTCCCCTCAACCCCCCACCCTAAACCAGTTTTACTTTTATAGGCACAGGATTTAACTGACAACAGGAACTTCCTGTTTGGGAGCAAGAAGTGAGTGATCAAAGAGCTGCCAAAGACTCACCATCCTAGAAGGGCAAGAGTAGCTCTCTATCCCCCCAGCTGCTGGAGGTCTGACTCTGAGTAAGTAAGGAGACTACTGAGAAATATAGGAACTTCTTGTCTCATAACAGGAAGATCAGGAGCTAAAAGGGTGCAGAGGCAGTAAGTAAGTAGAGAGAGAAGAAAATAAATAAATAAATAAATAAATAAACAAACCAAGGAAAGAGTAAGTATTCCAAATAACAGTTAGGGGACCAGAAAAGAGACATGATGGGAGTGGTGCAGTGCAGTGCAGTGGCTGTGGAGCAGCAGTCTTTCGGGAGATGTTCTGGAGGATGCAGTGTTGTCCTATCTGCAGGCACCTCTCTGGGCTGAGGGAGGAGGTTGCTCATCTCCAGATTGAGTTGGCCAAGATTTGTGGGACCTCCTCTCCTACCCAGGGACCACCAGCGTCACTGCCATTGCCTCAGATGTTGCCAAGAAAGAGGAGTGGTTGGACCGCAGTGGGCTCAGGGAAGGTGAGGGTGGTGGAACAGAGGTGCATCCCTCCAGTTGTACCTCTCCACAATTTCTATGCTGTTCTGGAAAAAGTGTGGTTCCTCTATGGAGGCACCCACAGTGGAGACAAGGAGGATGCTGGGAATCTCCACAAAGGAGACCCACAGGAGGGTGGCATGGGACCCCACAGGAGAAGGAAACAGCTCCTGGTGGGGGACTCCATTGTTAGGAAGGTAGAACTGGGGGAGGAAGGGGATAGAGAGGTAAGGTGCTTGCCTGGTGCCATGGCTTGGAGGGACAGGGAGCGAATCCTCAGGATCACCAGAACAGCTGCACAGGGGAGGGAGCTGGATGTCATTGTCTACCTATGGACAAATGACCTGGCTAAGAAAGGGACCAGAGCAGTGCAGGAAGAGTTTGTGGAGTTGGGGAGGGGCCTTAGACAAGTAGCATGCATGGTAACCTTCTTGGAGGTGCTACCTGTCTATGGCATAGATGAGGCTAGGGTGCTCCACACCATGGGATTTAATCAGTGGTTGAAAAACTGGATTTGGCTTCACTGAGGACTCGGGGGTCCACCTGGAGTGATGCAGGCCTATACAGGCATGATGGACTGCATCTGTCCAGGAGGGGAAACAGGATTCTAGGTGATAGGTTTAAATACTTCATTGACAAGCATTTAAACTAGCCAAGGAAGGAGGCACTGGAAAGGAGCAGGGAAATCCTAGTCCCCTCAAAAATATCAGGATACTAAGTGAGGTAGATACCAACATAAAGATGTCGATAGGGAGAAGCTCTGGGGTAAATGGAGAAAGTGACAAATGCAATAAGGACAGGGATAGGGCAAAAAGGGGTAAGGCCATCAAGAAATGGAGGGTAATGAGTACCAACACCCATAGTCTGGGCAACAAGCTCCCTGAACTGGTGGCCTTGATGGAAAATGGATGCCTGGATATTGTAGCAGTCACGGAAACATGGTACACAGAGAACCATGACTGGGATGTTAACATACCAGGGTACACAACCTACAGGAGAGACAGGGAGGGTAGAAGGGGGGAGTAGCTCTCTATGTAAGGGAGGGGAAGGGATAAAAGCAACTGAACAAAAGAGTAAACCGAGAGGAGAGGAGAGGAGGCACTGTGGGTCACCTTGAGACTGGAAATGCCACCATAGTCTGCACAGGGGTTGTATATAGACCCCCATGTCAGGGGAAGGGAATGGACAAGGATATCATAGAAGGCATACTTAGGATGGCAGAGAAAGGGGAGATATTGTTGATGGGGGACCTTAATATGCCAGATGTTAACTGGAGCCCCTTTGTGGCAGCCACATCCAAAAGAAGGGCCATTCTTGATGCCCTTCAGGTGGCATGCCTCAGACAGCGGTTTGGAACCTACTCATGAGGAGCAATCTTAGACCTTATACTCTCAAATGCAGACAGTGAGAGGATCTCAGATCTAGAAGTGGGTAGCCATTTGGGAACAAGTGACCACCAAACAGTGTGGTTCATGATAAACTCAGATACAGAGTCAAGCCATACAAAAGTGAAGGTTCAGGACTTCAGGAGGGCTGACTTTGGCAAGATGGGAGAGTGCCTTAGAAAAGCACTAGTAAACAGGCTAGAAGAAGGGGTGGAGCAACAATGGGGGAAATATCAAAACTGCCATCACAGAGGCAACAAGCCTTTGTGTGAAGCAAATAAACAAATCAAAATGAAAGAAAAAGCCACTATGGTTCTTGAAAGAAGTGGTGGTGAAGGTTAGGGAGAAAAAGATAGCATTTAGGAAGTAGAAGGAAACACAGAAGGAGCAGGACAGAGAACTGTACCAGTTAAGGCAGAAGGAAGCAGGGAGGGTAGTCAGAATAGCAAAAGGCAAACTGAGGAAAAGATAGCTAACTTGGTTAAAAGGGGATAAACCTTTTATAGGTATATCAGGAGCATAGAAAAGACAAAAATTGGTTTGAAGCAGTATACAAATTGTGGTATGTGGCATCTTGCTGACAGGAAGGCACTCATCGCATCGGTAGGTCAGGCGTTTAGCTGAGTGTTTCATATGAGACACTGATTGGGCCAACCCTTCCCACCCTCACCCACCACCACCCTGGAAATAGTTCATTTATACCTGGGGTTTTGACATAATTTCCTCAAGAGGGCAAGGTACATATCACTGTCATATCCTGTCTAACACACACTGCACTGACAATATAAGCATACACATTATATAAATACATATATTTCTATATAACGCACCAATCACACACACACACAAAAAAAAACTAAACAAGGTAGACAGTTATGTGGGGAGTAGTACAATGTAATGCCTGTGGGGCAGCAGTCTTCCGGGAGTCTTTCTGGAGGCTGAGATGCTGCCTGTTTGCAGACAACTATCTGCCCTGAGGGCAGAAGTTGCCCGTCTTCAGGCCGCACTGAACAGTGGCAAGGGAACCTCCCCCATCCAGGGAGCACCAGAGCCACCACCACTACCTCAGAGGTTGCGAAGAAAGCACAGCAGTTGGACCACAGTGGGCTCAGGGAGGGTAAGGGTGGTGGAACAGAGGCACACCCAGTCAGTTGTTCCACTCCACAATCCATACACCATTCTGGGGGAGCATAGTTCCCCTATGGATGCACCTGCAGAGGAGACTAAGGAGGGTGCAGACAACTGTCACAAGGGAGGCCCTCAGGAAGGAGGCAGAGGGCACCACAGGGAAAGAAAGCAGCTCCTGGTGGGGAACTCAATTATTAGGGGGATAGAACTGGGGGGAGCAGGGAAAACTGAAATAAGGTGCCTGCCTGGTGCCATGGCTTGGAGGGACAGGAAGCGCATCCTTAGGATCATGAGAACAAATTGCAGGGAGTCTGAGCTGGACGATATTGTCCACCTAGGGACAAATGACTTAGCTCATCATGAGATCAGAGCAGTGCAGAAGGACTTTGTAGAGTTGGGGAGGGCTTAAGACAAGTAGCACACAGAGTATCCTTCTCAGAGGTACTGCCTGTCAGTGGCATGGGTGAGGCGAGGGTACTTTGCACCATGCAGTTTAACAAATGGTTGAAAAATGGTGAAGCACAGGCTATGGCTTCATTGGGGACTGGGGTTCCACCTGGAGGACACACAGCCTATACTGGCAGGATGGTCTGCATCTGTCCAGGAAGGGAACAAGTCTTTGGGCAATCAGTTTAAATGCTTCATTGGCAAACCTTTAAACTAGTCAAGGGGAGGCACTGATAAGCAGCAGGAAAATCCCAGCCTCCCCTACAAAACAGGTACTAAATGAGAAAAAGACCAAGGTAGAAAGGTCAGTGGGGGATGCCGCTACAGAAGGTAAAGCCATCAAAAAATGGAGAGCAATGAGTACCAATGCCCGTAGTCTGGGTAACAAGCTTCCTGAATTAGTGGCCTTGATGGAGGAGGAGGAAGATCTGGATATGGTGGCAGTCACAGAAACATGGTACACACAGAACCATGACTGGGACATAAACATACCAGGATACACTATCTACAGGAGGGACAGGGAGGGTAAAAGGGAGGAGGAGTAGCTCTCTACATAAGAGAAGAAATCAAAGCAACAGAACAAAAGGGTAAACAGGAGGAGAAGAAGCACTGTGGGTCAATTTGGAGGCAGGCAATGGCACCACAATCCGCACAGGGTTTGTGCAACCCCTCTCAGGGGAGGAAATGGACAAGGAAATGATAGAAAGTATACTTAGAATGGCAGATAAAGGGGAGATATTGCTGATGGGTGATCTGAATATGCCAGATGTTAACTGGAGTGTAGTTGCAGCAGCCACTTCTAAGAGTGGGGTTATTCTAGATGCCCTACAGGGGGCATGCCTTAGACAACTAGTATAGGAGCCCACTCGAGAGGGAGCAATCTTAGATCTGGTTCTCTCAAATGGAGATGAAGTGAGGATCACAGATGTAGAAGTGGGTAGCCATCTGGGAACTAGCGACCATCGAACAGTATGGTTCACAATAAACACAGCAATAGAGTCAAGCCATACAAAGACAAAGGTACTGGATTTTAGGAGGGCTGACTTTGCCAAAATGGGTGAGTGCCTAAGGAATGCACTAGCAAATGGGCAGGAAGGAGGGGTGGAAGAACAATGGGGAATAATAAAAACTGCCATCACAGAGGTAACAAGCCTTTGTGTAAAGCAAATAAACAAAATGAAACGAGGTAAGAAACCATTATGGTTCTCAAAGGAAGTGGCAGTGAAGGTTCAAGAGAAAAAGAAAGCATTCAGGAAGTACAAGGAATCACAGAAGGAACAGGACAGAGAACTGTATCAGTTAAAGCAAAAGGAAGCTGGAAAGGCAGTCAGAACAGCAAAGGCCCAAACCGAGGAAAAGATAGCCAACTCAGTTAAGAAGGGGATAAAACCTTTTATAGGTACATCAGGAGGCAGAGAAGGAAGACCAAGGGAGGGATAGTGAGGCTTAATAAAGGGAGGGAGGGTGGGCAGAGGGTGACTGTGAAAAGGCAGAGATACTAAACAAATATTTTTGCTCAGTATTTACAAAGGAAGAGGGGGTACATAAAACAAACAGTAGAAACACTCTGGATACAGAAGTTGATACCAGCCATTTACAGAAGAAAGGGTTCTGAAAGAACTCTTAAAACTGAAGGTGGACAAAGCAATGGGGCCTGATGGGATTCATCCCAGAATTCTAAAAGAACTAAGGGTAGAATTAGTGACACCACTGACTACCCTCTTTAACAAATCATGGGAGGATGGGGTGGTACCTGAGGACTGGAGGAGGGCAGATGCTGATTCCCCTCACAAAAGTGGGAGCAAGGCAGAAGCAGGAAACTACAGACCTGTTAGTTTAACCTCAGTGGTAGGGAAAATGATGGAATCACTTCTGGAAGGAAAGAATTGTTGAGTATCTAGAGGCCAGAGGCAAAGGACCCAAGACAGCATGGATTCCCAGCGGAAGGTCATGCCAGACAAATTGATAGATTTCTTTGACTGGGTGACCAAAGTAGTTGATCAGGGAGGGGCTGTGGACATGGCCTACCTAGACTTTAGCAAGGCATTTGACACAGTCCCACACAAAGATTAATATACAAGTTAGCCAGCCTGGGAGTGGGTCCCAAGATGACAGCCTGGGTAAAGAATTGGCTGGAGGAATAGGACACAAGAGAGTAATAGTAAATGGAGTCCACTCTGAAAAGGGGTTAGTAGTGGGTGCATGAGGGTTCACTATTAGGACCGGTCCTCTTCAATGTGTTTAGTTAGCTACTGCAGAGGGACTGGAAGGAAAAGTATGTCTCTTGCAGATGACACAAAGATCTGCAACAGAGTTGATGCACAAGGTGGGGTGGAAAGGATGAGAAGGGACTTGGCAAGGTTAGAGAATGGTCAAATGTATGGCAGCTTAGATTCAATGCTAAGAAGTGCAGGTAATGCACCTGGGAAACAAAAACCCAGGGGAAGAGTACACAATGGGGGGTGAGATACTAACAACAATCAAAATGGAAAGGGACCTGGGGGTAGTCATATCAGATGACCTAAAGGTGGGCAAGCAATGTGAGAGGGCAGCAAGGAGGGCTGGGGGAATACTGGGCTACTGAATGAATACTTCTGTTCAATATTCACAAAAGAGAAAGTGGGGGAGGTACCTAATCCAATTAACAGAAGCACTCTAGAGAGGGGGGTCGATCCCAGTCCTTTCACAGATGAAAGGGTTCTGAAAGAACTCCTAAAACTGAAGGTGGACAAAGCAATGGGGCCAGATGGAATTCACCCCAGAATTCTAAAAGAATTAAGCAGAGAACTAGTGACACCACTGACTAACCGTTTTAACAAATCATGGGAGGATGGTGCAATACCTGTGATTCCCCTTCACAAAAGTGGGACCAAGGCAGAGGCAGAAAACTACAGACCTGTCAGTTTGACCTCTGTGGTAGGGGAAAGTGATGGAATCACTTGAAGGAAAGAATTGTTGAGTACCTAGAGGCAGGATCTAAGGGCATGGGTTCACAGTGGGAAGGTCATGTCAGACGCAATCTAATTGATTTCTTTGACCGGGTGACCAAAGCAGTAGACCAGGAAGGGCTGTGGACATGGTCTACCTAGACTTTAGCAAGGCATTTGACACAGTCCCACAAAAAGTCAAATTAACCAGCCTGGGAGTGGGTCCCAGGTGGTAGCCTGGTAAAACATTGCTGAACAACACGACACAAGAAGATAATTGTAAATGGAGTCCACTCTGAAGAAGGAGGGGTTACTAGTGGGGTACCGCAGGGTTCAGTACTGGGTCCAGTCTTTTTTAATGTCTTTATAAGTGACATTGCAGAGGGACTGGAAGGAAAGTATGCCTCTTTGAAGATGACACAAAGATCTGCAACAGGGTTGATACACAAGGAGGCATGGAAAGGATGAGAAGGGACTTGGCAAGGTTGGAAGAATGGTCTGAAGTATGGCAGCTTGGATTCAATACAAAGAAGTGCAAAGTATTGCACCTGTGAAACAAAAACCCAGGGGAAGATTACACAATGGGAGGGGAGGTAGTAACAACAACAAAAATGGAAAGGGACCTGGGGGTAATCATATCAGATGACCTTAAGGTTGGCAAGCAATGTGAGAAGGTAGTAGGGAGGGTTGGGGGGATACTGAGATGTATAGGGAGCAGTATCACCAGCAGAAAACAGGAAGTTGTTATCCCCCTGTACAGATAGCAGGTGAGACCCCATCTGGAGTACTGCATCAAGTTCTGGAGACCCCATCTCCGCAAGGGCATAGACAGGATTGGGGCAGTTCAGAGGAGGGCAACTAAAATGGTGCGGGGTCTGCAAGAGAAGCCATACGAGGAGAGACTAAAGGAGCTTAATATGTATACCCTTGAGGAAAGGAGAGAGAGAGAGGGGGGACATGATAGAAATGTTTAAGTACCTCAGTGGAGTCAACAAAGTCCACGAGGGTAGCATCTTTCAGAAAAAGAGATGTGCAAGAACAAGGGGACACAATTTGAAGATAGATGGGGGATGGCTCGGGGCAATGTGAGGAAGTATTTTTTCACAGAGAGGGTGGTGGATGCATGGAACAGCCTTCCTGAGGAGGTTGTGGCATCTAAAACTGTGGGAGAATTCAAGAATGCATGGGACAGACATAAGGCAATTTTGTGGGGGGTAGGAAGAAATAGGCTGTTGGTTAAATATGATCTGCAGCTTATCCTCTAGGTAGGGAAATGGGCAGACTAGGTGCCAAGCGATCCTTATCTGCTGTCAAAGTCTATGTTTCTATGTAAAAATCTTGACAAAATAAATAGGTTTTAAATTCTGGTTTAAAATTCTCAACAGTTGGGCATCCTCTTAACTGATGAGGTAGAGAATTCCACAGGGTGGGTGGCATAAGAAAAGTGCGTGCACCAGATGTTTTTAAACAAACCCAGGGAGTCTCTAGCAATCCCTCATCTGTGGATCAGAGTGGGTGGCGGAGGCAGTAGGGAATAAGGAGCTCATGCAGATATTGGGATCCCTGCCTGTGTGGGGCTTTAGAGGTCAGCAAGCCAAACTTAAAGGTGATCCGTCACTGTACTGGCAGCCAGTACAGTTCAAGAACATAAGTAGTACCGTACAAATGTATGAGGATGACATTCCTGGTACCCAGGAGGACTTGAAGAATGAGTTTGATAGGTGGCTAGCAAAATGGAGCAAAGTGTCCACAGAGGGCAGACCAAAGAATGTCATGGAAGCTCTTGCAGCAGCTGACATAATGTTCTATCCAAACATTCATGGTCTATTGAAAATCTTCACTACTATACCTGTCACAACAGCATCCGCTGAAAGATCTTTCAGCTGTCCATGTGAGCTGAAGACATATTTGTGCACAACGGCACAGGGTCAGATTTCAGGGCTTGCAATGATGAACCTTTCCCAAAATGAGTGTCCAGGAACACAAGACATTATAGATGAGCTGATGAAGAAGAATCGTCACTTGTATTTATTATGAGTCATGTCACTGATTTCATGTTTTTTTTATGTAGAATAAATACGCTACTACTCTTATTTCATACAAGTCATGGACAGCTGTGAAACAAACAAGTACTTTTTCACAAAATGTCTCACAGAGCATGTAACATCCCAAGGCTTCAGGAAGCCTAATGGCCGCCAGACACCTGTTCTACAAACAAACAGGCACAGCAGCAACTATCCAGCTAAAGAGAGCTGGTAATAACTGTCCTCATCAGTCAGGTACAGTACATTATCAGCATCTTGCTAGCCTCAGGTTCAGAATATAGTATGTGTCACAGTCACCATATGTAGTATTCACTCAGCCTGCAGCCAGCAAGACGGCAATACTTTTCTTTACAGCAAGGCATTTTGTAGCCTATTTTAAAGTTAAACAACTCATCTGTGAGCTGTCCTCCATGGTGAAACAGAGCTCTGAAGAGATGAGTTACTTAGCTTAAAAATAATCTAAATAGTGCACTGATGAGAGCATCCAGCACCCTAGGGGCCTCAGTCAGGCGCTACGGCATCCAGCCAGACCGTTGGCCATGGTTGAGAATCAAACAGGCACAGTACTAAGTATCCAGCTAAAGACAACTGGTGTTTGTAGATTACTTTGAAGCTAAATAACTCATCTCTGATCTCTTCTTAGCATGGTGGAGGAGAGCTTAAGTGATTAGTTATTTAGCTTTAAAATAAACCCTAAAATGTATACAGAGCATATAGTACCCTTTGGCTTCTGGGGTCAGGGGCATTTATGAAGAAGATTCCCACCTTGCAACATATCTAGCCCCTCCCAACTTTTCATGCTAGTTGCACCCCTGGTGCCTTTGATTTTGAGCCATCATCCTCAGAACTAGATGCATGTTCTAGGTGCTGTGCTACTGTAGGTAGGTTCACCTGAACTGCATGGACTGGATGTGATCTACTGGCAAGCCATCTCACCTGTTTAATTACACTAAAGTGAACCATTTTGTTATCTATGACATTTGCAATCTCTTGAATCTCTCTCAGTATTTTTGGACTATAATGATAGAATTTAAACATTCCCTTGAGGTATGTTCCAGCTTAGATACAAAGGGATTTTCATTACATCAAGAACTGCCAGCTCCAGCTTATGGGCAATGCAGTGCATAGCTATTATGTGAGGACAATGCTTCCATAACTTTGCAATGGTGCCACCTCTTTTCACCCATCATAACACTTGCCTCATCAAAACTGGCAGAAATAAGAAGTGGTCCAGGATTATTCATATTTTCTGATGTTAGCAAGAGGAAGATGTATTTGATATTTCACTAAAGATGCCTTCTACATGTGCATATTGCAAGGGTACAGCTTGGATCAGACATGTACACACCTGGAGATCACATGATATCTGCAGCTCCATAGCAGCTCATTTTAGGAGCTCCCTTCTCTCTACTCAGCCATCCATAAAATATAACTTCGCCAACGCATCTCTGAGGCTCCAAAACTGCCCAGACAACTTCATGTAGCCTGCTACAATTAATAGAGTGACTCCAAACATCGTTATTGGCCTTAATTGCCATGATGAAAATGGATACTCAGCAGGACCCACTCCAGCACACCCACCGATGACTCTGGAGAGGCTACAAGAAAAACAAACCTTACACTGCTGTACCTACTAAACAACCTAATCCTTGAGACGTCATCGATCCCTCTGGCCAAGGACCAATTTCTACAAGAGCTCATGCCATTTAAAGAGACACTGTCTGACATCTCTGCAGAGCTTAAGTCCCTTCAAGCTGACATGGGGGACTTAGGTCACAGAATCAAGGATGCTGAAGCCCACACCACATCTTTGCAAGGCTGGTGCGATTGCATGGATCCTGAAATCACCAAACTCAAACAATGAGTCCTCAAGTTACAACTCAAGACAGAGGATTTAGAGGGCCGCAGTCACCAAAATAACGTCCTGAACTTTGGGTTGCCTGCAGGAGAGGAAGGCCCTTCCACAGTTCCTTTCCTGCAGAAGCTCCTAACTAAAATAGCAGGCCCCTCTCCCCACAACCCAACCTACTAGCTCGAATGAGCACATCGCTCACTGTACCCTCGACTCCCAGATTCAGCTCCTCCTAGGCCAATTATTATTTGCTTTTTGAATTATCATGAAAAGCAACATGTCCTGGCTAAAACCAAGAAACTGCAAGCGATTCTCTGGGAGGGTAAGAAGCTTTGTTTCACCCAGGACCTGCCATTTGAGATTAGACAAAAGAGAGCCGCCTTCCGCCCAATTGTTAATAAACTTATTGCGGCTGGCATCAAGTTTAAAATGACCTACCCTGCTCGGCTCCAACCTCTTACTGAAGGCCCTTGGCTATCCTTTGATTCATCATCTTAAGGCTCCAAGAACTTAGCCACTTGCTTCCCTGACCTATTTAAGGTCGCATGAACTGCCTGGCAAGTTGCTGATGTCTCTGCGGTATAACTAGTGGACTGTTACCTGGTTTATGTTTTTTTCTCTCCTTGCTAGTGTGTGCTGGAATATGTTTGTGATGGCCTTGGAAGTGGCTGAAGATAACAGTTTCTGGTTGAGTTCTAGGCCTCCTGGCCTTTCTAGCCTGGGAATCCAGCCATGTTTGAGGTGATAGTCCCTCAGGTGCTCTTTCAGGCCCACCCAGAACTTTGGAAGCCAGTTTAAGTTTCTAGGGGACGCATTCCCCACGGACCTGGTCCGTGCTGTTTTGTTCCCACTGATCTATTTGGACCATACCACAGTGGTGGGGGGCAGGGGATTATACCACTGGCTGATCAAGCACTGGCTTCCTCATGGTGAAGTGAGTCCTTCTTATTATTTTCTGTATACATGTTCTTCTCTCCCCTCCCTTCTTACATGACTCAATAGTTTTACTTGCTCTCTCCTTTTCGGTGTCTCTTTTTAATTTTGGTTTGCAGTTTTACTTTTTTGTCTACGCTATATTCTGTCTTCATTACTCCACATTTGATTTTCTCTTAAACCCACAATGTTTCAACTGACCTTTCGCTGAGGAACTCACTAATCATAGCATGTGCCAGGGATAGCAAGGAGACTGCTCTCTTCAGGTAGGCCTGTCAGTCTCAATGCAGTCTTATAGCCTAATCTCAATCAGTTGGGTATTTTATGTCCTTAATTCACTGGGGGGATGGATGGTTGGGGTGGTGGGGAGCTGGGTGGGACCTTCCTGTGAGCTATTTTTCCTCATGGCCTGGGTAATTGGGGGTTGACCCTACACCTTATCCTACCTGTCAGTTCTTTAATTGTATATTAATAATCTGACAACTGGATAAGGCAATGGATTGGCAAGTTATTTTCTTTGGCTTGGTTAGAACAATACCATTTTTATACTCCCAATCCACCTGCCATGACAGGTGTTAAGTTCAAGTTGGTCAACCTAGGAAACAGGTGTATTGGGGCTTGGGGATTTGGTCCTCCTTATTCTGGTGGTGTGCAAAATCACTGGGGGCCTGATTCCATTGGGGGACCTATGTATACAGTTCTAAGGGTGGATGGGGATGGGGGTTGTCATGGGGGAGGCTGCATCGAGGAGGGACAATTTGTATAATTATAAACCTTCTTCCTGCTATCTATCCTGTTGAATGGGGAGGGAGAGATCCTCACCATTGTCTACTAACTGATAATACCATTTTTGCTATGGTGGGAGGGAATAGGTGGGAGCCTGCCTCGTGGGACCCTCTGCTACTGTAAATTTGAAAGCCTGTTACTCTTAATTCTATGTGTTCTCAGGTATTACAATATTTTACACTGGTTCAACTATCAACTATTTGGTTTGCTTGTATGGCGAGGGATGGGGGTAAGTGAGATGGAGCATGCTTTACTTGCTTAATTATAGTATTAATCAGTCTGTTTGCAGTGAATATGGCTAATAACGTATTAGTTTGCATCCATGGAATGTTAGGGGCTCAGAAACCTGCTCAAGAGATATCAGGTATAAAAACATCTCTCTATTCTCCACATCCAAATTGGGTTCCTTCAGGAAACCCACCTTCTCATTCATGAAGTGGTTACACTCTGTAGGCAAGGAACTGGCCAGGTATTCACCTCTGAGGAGTCAACCTCCAGTAAGAGGGTAGCGATCCTAATAAGCTGTAATGTCTCTTTTCAAGCTGACCACGTTATTTCTGACCCACAGGGTTGCTACACATTCATTACAGGCATTCTTTATTGTCAAGAGTTGGTTTTGGGTAGTGTATATGGACCAGTGGGAGGCAACCCAGGATTCTTTATGGAACTAGCTGACAAACTGACATCCTTTCTTAAGCTTCCCTTCATATTGGGCGGGGACTGGAATATTCCTCCTACTCAGGATCTCGATTGCTCCTCCAGCCCCCTTAGACCTCTCTCTGCAGCTCAACTAGCTTTGAGATAATTCTTGGAATTATTAGGACTCTGTGATCCATGAGAGTTCTCAAACCAATAACTGGTTAAGGCAATGGTGTTTAAGGCAGAATATTCAGTATTTATCTCACTGGAAGCTTTTGAACACAAAATTGATCTATATAGCTGGGATGGATTACACCTAAACAGGAAGGGCACTAGTGCCTTGAGGAAAAAATTTTGCCAACTGTATTAATAAAAATGTAACTAATATCTGAGGGGTGAGAGGATTAGTTCTCCCTCTCAAATAGGGTGCATTGTACAAAATAATTCTCAACAACATTCACCAACTAGTACCCAGAAACAGAATAAAAATAATGAAACAGTAAACCATTAAAATTACTTTTAATTAATACTTAAAGCTTGAAGAATAAATTAGAAGAGCCTACACTATATCTACATAGCTATGACATTGATATCTGTGGAATAACTGAAACATGGCTTACAGAGGAGATTTGGGTTACAGTTATTCAGGGTTATACTTTGCTTAGTACCACGAAAACAAAAGAAGGGTGGCAGGTAGCTTTTTGTTAAGGAATGGTTAAAACCAAGTGAGATTCATCCACCACAACCTTTAACGGATGATAATGAAATATTATAGATTAAATTACCAGCATCCCCTACTGTATTAATCACTGGGCTAGGTTATCATTCCCCTAGCTTGAGTGTGGAAGAGACACAGGCATTTTCAAATGAGATTGAACTTATGGTGTCCAAAAATGATGTTATACTAATGGGTGATTTTAATTTCCCTTCTATTGACTGGTTGAATATGACTAGCACAGGTAGAAAAGAAAATATATTCATTTATATTATTTCAAAGGGTAACCTAGTACAGATGGTGAATGAGAGCACTAGGATAGGGAACATACTTGATTTAATATTTGTTGATCAGGATTTATGCACTCATCCCCCAAGGTATTGATGCCCCAGGTAGTAGTGACCATAATATGATCCAACTTGAGCTATACTTTACAGGAATTAAACCTATTAAAGGTATTACTAGATTTGGAGACTTTTTAAAGGCAGGCTACTCAGTATTAAGTCCTATTTAAATATGTGGAACTGGAAGAAGGAGTTGGAGTACTTGGATGTTGAACAAATCTGGAGAAATTATGTCATAAGTTAGATATATGCATAGATTAGTAGGTACCAGAAAGAAAGAAATATTTTAATAAACATAGAATCCTGTATGGTGGAATAGGAAAATCCAGAAAGCAATAAGAAAGAAAAGAAATTATACAATAAAGCCAAAAATACCTCACCAGCACTAATAAGGCAGCCCTTACAAAAGCTGTCAAGGATGTAAAGAATTTCATCAAAAAAGCTAAGAAGGAAATGGAACTTAAACTAGCTACTACTATAATAGATAACAAGAAAAGTTTTTATAATTATATAGAGTCATTAAAAACCAAAAAGGGCAATTCTATAGGTCCCTTAACATCTGACTTAGGAACCATAAGCACAGAAAGTGATATGGCATCAGTTTTAATAGTTACTTTCTTAGTGTCCATAAAAAAGAAATTTCTATAGATCTTCCACCTATACAAATGGATTGCCCAATTATTTGGCCAGAGGATATTATTCAAACTATTACAGTGCTAAAGAATAATAGTTCTGCAGGCCCTGACGGACTAATGTCAAAATTTCTAAAAGAAACAATCTACGAGCTAGCAGGTCCCATTTCTGTCTTATTTAATGCATCACTGAAACAAGGGAAATCTCTAAGCATATGGAACAAAGCTATTGTGTCTCCTATTTATAAGGGGTGGTGGGGAAGCAAGATATTAAAAATTATAGGCCTATTAGTCTTACATCAGTATTAGGCAAAACATTTGAAAGAATATTACAGAAACGTATTACACAACATCTGATTAATATAGGTCACTGTGATATAATTCAACATGGCTTTGTTTCTGGCAAATCCTGTTTGACTAATCTGTTATCCTTTCTTGATATTGTTAGTGCTGCCTTGGATAAAGGCATGCCAGTAGATGTGGTCTTTTTGGATTTTTCAAAGGCCTTTGATTCAGTCGCTATTAAAATCTTAGTCCAGGAATTAATAAAGCTTAATATCCATCCTAATATTATAGGCTGGATTGATTCATGGCTAAGCAAGAGATCTCAATGTGTGTCGATACGCGACTTTAGGTCAGCTTGGGGGGAAGTGTCCAGCGGAGTTCCACAAGGCTCAGTTTTGGGACCCACTTTGTTTAATATATTATTGTCATCCATGCAAGTGCCAGTGGGAACTTGGTGCTGCAAATATGCAGATGACTGCAAGGTGGGGGGGCATTGTCTATAATGATGAAACAGCAAAAATCTTTCAGGATAGCTTGCACCACTTGACTAGTTGGGCACATAAGCATAAATTAGCTTCTAACGTACACAAATGTAAAGTCATGCACCTTGGAATACAGAATTTAAAGTATAAATACAGTATTAACATTGATCTGGAAGTATGTACAGATGAAAAGACTTGGGTGCTTGGATATCTGATAACTTGAAATGTTGATTTTCACACTGACAAAATCATCAGGAGATGCAATCAAATTATACATTGTATCCTTAGATCTATAAATAGTAGGGATTCTTCAGTTATTCTTCCCCTGTATGCAGCTCTGGTATGCCACCATATTGAATATTGTTTTCCTTTAGTGCTCCATATTCTGTGAAAGGAAGAGACAGAATTGAAAGAGTCCAAGGAAAGTAACTAAACAAATAAGGGAGGTAAAAGAATTACAATATCAAGATAGGCTCCGGTCTTTAAAACTGTATTCTATGGATTATAGATGTCTAAGAGGAGAGCTATGCTTGATGTTTAGGTATTACAAATCCAGAATTATTTGAGCATATTGGCCTAAATAAAAATATATATCATCATAAGAATACAAGGTCACATAATTTTAGGCTCCAGGGAAATGAATATTACAGTAAAAGGAGTCAGTGGTTTACTCAGAGGTAGTAAATGCTTGGAATGTACTGCCAAGATCTGTGGTTGAAATTGGAATATGTCAACTTTTAAAAAAATTTAGACATCGTTATGGGTGATAAAAATTTCCATGATCCACCGTGGTAAGGTAGCAAGTTCATTTATGGACCTCAGTCCTCTGAACTTGAAACCAAACCTATAAGCCTATGAACCTATATCTCATGATTACTCCTATTCAATAGTTCATTACATCTTCAAGAATTGATTATATACTTACTAGTCTCTCCTTACTCCCTGATCTTTGTAATGCCATCTTGGACCCATTGTAATTTCCGATCATGCAGCGGCCTGGCTGCTTCTTACCCGATACCCTAACCAGCAGCGAGACACCTCATGGAAGCTTAATACCCAACTTCTCAAAGATGATGAGATGGTTTCCAGGATTTCTAATCGTATCCAGTCCTTTGTCTCTACTAACCAGAACACTGTTAAGAGACAAGGTCATGAGTGGTGTGCCCTGAAATGTTTTTTCGAGGCAAATTTATCCAGCTGGCTTCCACCCAGAAGTGTTGCAGAGAAGCTGAGGCATTAACAACCCTTGCCCAAATACATTCATTAGAACAATTCCTTTCTCCCTCAGATTTCCTGGAATCCCTAAGGAAATGATTATCCTTTTGGGATAAGTATGCTACTCTCCTTCAAGAGAGAGCTGAATATTCCATTCTCAAAACTAAGTCCAAGTATATTGAGCAAGGTGAAAAGGCAGGTTGTCTGCTCACCCTCTGACTTCGACAACAGGAGAACTCTTGGATCATTCCTTCAATCTCTGCCCTGGATGGTTCTTTATGACCCTCCCCAGAGAGTAGTGGCTGTTTTTGAAAATTTCAACTCTACCTTATATGGCAAGGGTACCTCCCACAGACCATTTCAGAGATGTCATCTTACCTAGATTCTGCTCCACTACCCTGTCTCATGGAACACCATTACGCTCTTCTTTCTGCCCCTATCTCTATAGCAGAGGTGGAAGCCACAATTACTAGTCTAACTCTGGATAAAGCCCCTGGTCCCAATGGATTTCCTTTGAATTTTTATAAAAACGTTATTAAAGACTTATCCCCCATCTTACGCCGATTTTACCAATATCTATTCTCAGCTAAAGAACTGGACCCTTCACTTCTTAAAGCTACTATAGTCCTTCTTCTCAAACCAGACATGCTTCCCCCCAACCAAATTCTTAGCATCATGTATCAGGAAAGCATGGTCCGGGCTACTAAGTCCAGAACAGGTGGGGTTTGTTCCTGGTAGATCCTCTGCTGACCACCTCCATAAGGTTAGTCACTTGTTTCAAGTAGCCCAATCCTTCCCTCTCTCTCAATGGTCTTACTTTCTCTCGGTGCAGAGAAGGCCTCTGATAAGGTGGACTGGTCCTTCTTATGGCTCACCCTTCAGAAGGTGGGTTTTCCTGCTTCATTTCTTCAATGGCTTCAAATTATTTACCCCTCTCTGTCGGACCAAGATCTACATCAATGGTGTTTTCCCCTCTGCCTTTCCTCTATATTCTGATACATACCAGTGCTGCCATTTATCTCCTTTCCTTTTTAACCTTTATCTTGAACCGCTTATTAGGTATCTTAAGTCTTCCCCCAATATTAAAGGCATTCCCATCAATGACCTAATTCACTCTATCTTGGTATATGCGGATGACATTCTACTTCATCTGTTCGACTCGGCTCCCTTTCTCACTGAGGCCTTAAATGTGATTATGCAATTTAGCTGATATTCTAATTACAAACTTAATCTCAGTAAAACTAAAATTTACCCCCTCGATCACTTTACTAATAGTTCACCCAGGGAATGGTTGCAGGGTGATTCTGAAGATCAGGCACAGTATCCCAAGGGGCTTTGCCAAGCAGATACAGTATCTGGCCCACTGATACTTTACTCTGGGTGGAGGCACCGCACCATTTTCAATATTTCTCAAAACAAACCCCCAGTTGTTACCATATCAGGACCCAAGACCCTTGCCTGGCATCAGAGACGGTTGGCAAGGGTGGGGTAGCCCATTGGCATATGGCACCGGGGCTACAATAATGTTATGGTATTGCTGCAAAGTGTCCATTAAGTAGAGCTCTAGAAATACTTATTCATATGGTGTACCATTTAATGTTATGACAGTTGACTACCAAATCTAAAGGCCATTATTATTCTTGTTATTGTTACTGTTTAGATAGCTTGCCATTGTTGAGTCCAGGATGTGTCTGGTTGCCTATACTAGCTAGGAATCATTTATGCAGGTAGACATTGCATATTTAAAATGCCATGTTTAATGTTTGAATGCACCAGGTCAAGGCATGGACTTGGTATGGTCACCAAATACTTAGGCAGGGCAGAGTGCAACCCCCACACACTGGTGGAGTTTACCTTGTTCATTCTCCCGGGCACTGCTCTGCCCTCCCATGAGTCCCAGTCAGTTGTGGTCCCTCTGTTGCTTCTGTCAGCCCCTGAATGCCTGAATGCAGTGGAGGACTGGAGGAGCTCTGTTAAAATGAAACTGCCCACTTGGCAGTTCACAGACTTCTGTGTAGCACTTTGTGTGCACGCTCAAGCTGCCAGCTCAAATATTGAAACATCATTACAACGCTTAGTGTAAAAGCTGCTTGGGTGGTTCCTGACATGCTCACTTATATGCTCCAACCCCCAGGACCGCCAGTAATATTATGGGGGTCCAGAAGCACAAAAGGGAGTGGGAGCAAATCAAGTTTATCTGAGCACTCTTAAGCACTGTCTATAAAGGGAACACTATACCTTAAGGAGCAGCCAAGACTGCTATTGTTATGTAGCTCTGCCTGTCGCCTGGGGAGGCTCAGTGCTATGGTGCTCATGAAGAGCAGAGGAAAACTATGACAAAGACCCACTCTGCCACCAGACAATAGGGCAGAAGGGCATCTAATGGACTGTGGCACAGTAAATAAAACTATTCTGTTTATCTACAAAAACACTCTAAGGTTGGGACTTTTGTGTGCCTATATTTACAGCAGCCATATTTACCACTTCTGACTCCAATCCAGCCAATCAACAATCAAGCAGCCCTGAAGGACTGCAGCTATGGCTCCTGGGAAGGGGGAAAGGACTCTTGGCACTCAAACAAGCATCCAATCAGGCGTCGAGGGGACATAATGAATATTAATTCTGCAGAGGGACAGTTGTGCTCCACCAGTCAGAAGTTGCCATCTTTTTTCCAGAGCCCAGGGACAGTTTCAGCTTGGGAAAGTCTGACTGAAGCTCTCAGTGAGACAGTAGGGCTTGAACTGTGTTGGAGGAAAATAATTGGAAGCTAGCCTAAGGCTTCCATAGCCAAATGCCAGGAGACTTGTTAAAAGGCTTTCCACTGTCTGGAAAGCCAGAGTGTTTCCAACTGAAACCCTGTAGCATCCTGAGAAAAGTCCTTAGCTTGGGCAGAAGGCTGGACTGTGTTCTTGTTGAGAGCCTGAACATTTCCTGGGTTCAAGCAGCCAGATTCAGGAGGCAACTGCAGGAAATTCCCATTGTTTAGGGAAAGCCTGTTTGAAGTGAGAAAGCTGTTTAATTGTTTGAAGCTGCATTTTGAAAACTGTTTACAGACTATTGCTACTACTAGCCCTAGGGAGTGAGCTGGTTGTTCCCATAGGTGTCCACTGCTGCCAGCCACAGAAAAGAAAGGACTCTGTGATTTCCTGAGATCCAGGACAGAAGCTATGGCCAGCAAGGACAGCCTGGGGAGTGAGCCAAGTGGTGCAACCACTAGGTGCTACTCATCATCTCCCCTAAAGGCTTGTTGGCCCTGGTCCCCAGTATTCACCTGCTCTAGCATCTGATCCAGCCTGCAAGAAGGTGATAAGCAGCACAGATAGTGACAAGCTTCCAGAGCCTGCCACAGCCTTGAAGGTCACAGCCAAGACAGATTCCATCCTGTTTTGTATAGCCTGTGGCCTCTAGTTCAAATGATTGTACCTGCACCGATTTCCAGACCCTGTGAATTATTTGACAGAACTGTGAGTTCAACAGGGCTTGCCCTGCCCTAACCTGGTGAGATATGTTAAAGTTTTAAAAAGTTACAGTTTCTTTAAAAACGCACCAATGCTTGCCAACCTGCAGCAACATCCAGCCCTGCATCTCTGTCTGGGTATCCAGTTAGACTTTAGGGACACTGATACTAGTGGGGAGGTGGGTTTTACTGTTGGTTGTTGATGTTGGAGGGTGGGCATTGCCGTTATTGTTGTTTATGGTTCTACCAGTTTATCAAATATCGCCAGTTGTTTTATTTCTGCATCCCAATCCCCTTTCCCTATTTCATAAATAATTTACTGTTGTTGTTCAATACTGTCTGTGAGCATATTATTAGCTATACTGAATAACTGCATGCAAAGTAAAGTATTACAACTGCTTATGATATTCCATGTGTGGGGTGACTGGAAGGGGAGGTGGGTAGGTACAGCATCCCAGGAGGGGATTGTACTGCTCATACTTCTCTCCAACATGGCTTCAGCAATTTCCTGGCTTGGTTTCAACAAATGAGTTAAAGTAAATGTTAGAAAACAGTTTCTATGACATTCGGCTCAACACAAAAACTAGTCAGAATCTATACCCTACGGTGTTCTCCACTCAGGATAGCTCCCCTCTTGAATCAGTTCCTGCCTTCAAATATCTTGGGGTCTGCCTAGATAGCCACCTTGATTTCTCCACCCATATTGGACGCCATAAGCTCTAAACTCCACCCCAAACTTGGCATTCTCTATCAAAATAAAGACTCCCTCTCCTTTCCCATTCATCGTGAGCTAGTCTCTAAAATTATTCTCCCAATCTTCAATTATACTGGCATGGTCTATGGCACTGCCCCTGTTACCTCCCTATCTAAACTCAACACCCTGGTAAACTCTTTCTGCCATTTCACCACCAATTCCCCTCCCTGAACTTACCACTGCTCTCTTTATTCTTCCTCTCTCCATCTTGCCCCTTTCCCACAGGATGCATATCCACTCTCTTTCAGTGCCAAATTCTGGTTTGGGTTACTCCCCCCTTACCTCTCTTCAAGACTCTCCCCTGCTACTCACCTCTCATATGCACTGTGCTCCTGGGACCCCCACTTATTCTCCATTCCTCTTCCCCACTCTACTGCTGGTCAGTCTGCCTTCTCCTACTGCCTCCCTCCCCTCTGGAATCATCTCCTTCCTTACATTAGAAATGCTACCTCTTTCCACACACTTAAAAGATGTATTTAGCTTCTTCCTGCCTCCCTTTGCTCTTGTCCCTTCTCCTCTGGTGTGCTCCAACCCCCTCCTTTGCCTCCCCTGACCTTACTGGCATGTTCTCCAGCTAACAGGAATGTCTTTTGCAACTTTCATATTATTGCTTGCTGATGATTATGTTTCTCTAAGGTTTTACAAATTGTCTGTAACTTATTTTAACTTCTGATGTAAAATTGTGATTGTATATGAATATTGTTATATTGTGTCTAAGTTCCCTGCCTGTATCACTGCTACAGTATATTTATGAGTTCTCTGAAATCTCGTTTGTCTGTAGTCTGTACTTATACCCATGTCCCTAAGTCACACTTGGAAACAGAGCCTTGGCTCAGTGTGCCTTTCCCAGTTACCACCATTTTAAATAAATAAATAAAACATCTGGCCCTATAATTTACTCTGGGTGGAGGCACCAAGCTATTTATTTTATCTTGGGAAGGACCCCCATATCACCATTGGAACAGAGCCCAGACCCTTCAACCTGTTTGGAGCCCAACAGGCAGGGGTAGTACCCATTGTTACACAGCATCCGGGTTGCATAAATATACAAAAAATAGAAGATTTCACAAAGAAAAAGTATTAGTTTAAAGGCATAGATACAATTGTGATTGTACTTAAGGTATTACGTAAGGTGCTTAACATAGTGTATGATGATAAAGTTGTTGTTCTATGTAGAGTGTATATGATATTTGATGGAATCACAACAAGGTTAATCAAAAAAAATGCATGCATACAGAAATGGAGATTTATGTTGTTATCTTTTTAATTTTAATTTATATTAACTGTAAAGCCATAAAGGAGAGGGTCTCTCCTCGGAACATTGCTGGCTTAAATAGAGTACTGTTACTTCATTGGTAAAAATGAAAAAAATAAAGATAAATTTCCTGGTGAGTGACTTTTGTCCCCAGGAATTTGTTGCAATAATAACCAGGAAACCGATCAGAGTGGGGAGTGGACATGGCCAGTTAGGCTTCAACAAGGTTTTCAACACTGTACCACATAGAGGCTCATTAGGAAACTGGGCTGTTTGGGGATGGGTCCTAAGGTGATAAATTGATATGAAACTGGATGCTGGATAGGCATCAGAGGGGTGGTGTTAAATGGAATTCACTGAGGGAAGGAAGAGTGACCAGCAGGATACCTCAGGATTCAGTATGGGGTCCAGTACTTTAATGTCTCTGTAAGTGACATTGCCAAAGAGCTGGAAGGGACGGTATGCCTCTTTGCAGATGGCATCAAAATGTGCAATAGAATGGACATCCCAGAGGGGGTAGGGAGTGTCACAAACGCCGCAGGGCAGGCCCTCTGCTCTCACAGTGCCAACTTTAGAGTGTAATAGAGTGAACAGGTAACAGACAGGGTACCCCTCCTATATGCTTTGAGTCCCAATCACCTGTTAGCCTCAAGTTCTGGAGGCATTTAAACTGTGAACCTTATGCTAACATACCCAATTACAGGCTCAGATATGCACCCTCTTCGGGACCGCAGTGCAGTCTTTCACCAGGGGCACCAAGCCAGGTCTTCAAAATGAACCCTTAAAACTCTATAAGGGACCTTAGGTATATTCTTACCTTTTCCAAGCTTAGTAACACTATCACCCTTTTAACTGCTGTCAGACTTAACCCCATATACATCATATGCAAAAAGAAACTGAGAAGACACCCAGGCAGCTTTTCAAAGAAATGGCTGTTTACCAAAAATATGATAAAAAAGGTAAAATTAAACACAGTACAATATATGTCAGCAACTATGCCCAGCTAGTCATGAAGTAGTTCATATTAGCCTTTTCACATTATTAATAGACCTGTTTGGAAAGATTTTATTTTTTAGTTCAACTACGGCTCTATGGATGAGGACACTGCCTCAGTTCAGTCATTCTGAATAATCAGAGCAGACTGTCGAACATAAACTATGTGACCTATACGTCTAGCCAACAGGCTTGTAAATGTAAAAGTCAGGAAGTGTTCATAAGAGTATGTTAAAAAAACTTAGCCTAAAAAAGGTAAATCACTATAATAATAAACTCTTTAAAGAAAAGTTAGAGCAGTGCAGAGCACAGCAGGAGTACACCCTTTAAAACTATATTGGTTTATATGGCCCTTGGCTAACAAAGCACTGACTAAACTGTACTGCACCCTTACCTCGAGACAATGTTTTCACCTCTCTTTCAAGTCTTTGGCAGCCATTTCCATGGGAACAGCAATATGCACAGCTCATGTATATGTAAAATCAACCTCCCCAGTCCAAGATATTGCCTATGTATTGGACTTCCTCAGCTCAATCCTCCCTCTATACCTGTCCCAGCCCCTCTTGAACCCCTCTACAGTCTCTGCCTCCACCAGTCCCTTGTGCAGTGCATTCCATGGTTCCACTACCCTCTCAGTGAAGTAGCACCTCCTCCTCTCCCCCGAGTCTCCCCTCCCAACATCCACCCATGCCCTCTAGTTCCCCCCTCTTTCCATTGGAACACCCTGGCTGAGCCTCCCTTATTAATCCCCTTCATATACTTAAAGATCTCTATCATATTCCCCTGTCCCTTCTCTCCTCCAGAGTGTACATATTGAGCTCCTCGAGCCTCTCCCCATAGGTCCTTTCCCAAGCCCCTGATCATTTTGGTTGCCTTCCTCTGAACCCTCTCCAGGAATGCAATGTCCCTTTTTAAGTATGGTCTCCAAAACTGCATGTAGTACTCGAGGTGCGGCCTAACCAAGCAGTTATACAGAGGGAGGATCACTTCCCTCCTTCTGGAGGTTATCCCCCTAGTGATGCATCCCAGCATCCCTATTGGCTTTGGCCCTGCCCCTACAAGTCTCAGAACCGTTCATTTGGCATCTACCACCACCCCCAGGTCCCTCTCACCCAATTGAGACATAGTTTCTCCCCAGGGTATACACTTGATTCAGGTTTCTGGCCCCCAGGTGCAGAACCCTGCATTTCCCTGCATTGAACTTCAGTTTTCACTTCCTCGACCACCTCTCCAGAGCCTCCAGGTCCTCCTGTCATCCGCAAAGAGACTCATTTCACTCCTGATACCCTTCCTTATGTCAGATACATAGGCATTAAACAGGAGGGGCCCTAGGACCAATTCCTGGGGGCCTCACTAATGACCCTCCTTGGAGATGAGACTAGCCCCCCAACCACCACCCTCTGAGTATGCTCTGAGAGCCAATTTCCTGTCCATTTGATCATCTGCTTCCCCACCTCCATTTCCCCCAGCTTCGCCAGCAGGCCACCATGAGGCACTGAATCAAACACCTTGCTGAAGTCGATAAAGGACGTTCACCGGCCTACCCTAGTCCAGGGCACTTATCACCCAATTGTAGAACTCCACAAGATTTGTCTGACACAATCTTCCTGGGTTGAAGCCATGCTGTCTGTCATCCAGATACCCCAATTTCTCCAGTGCCCCTAGCCTTTCCTTGATAATACCGTCCTCACCTTGCTCACCAATAACATAAAGCCTGTAGTTTCCCACCTCCTTTCTTGTTCCTCCATTGTGGATAGACACAATATAGGCCACCCTCCAGTCTTGGGGTACCCACCCTGTCTTCAGAGAGATGTTGAAAAGCTCCACCAGGGGGGCCACCAGGACATCCGCCAGTTCCCTCAGCACCCGAGGATGTTATTTCCTCTGGCCCTGGTGCTTTCTCCGTCCTAAGGACCTGAGTGCTTCCCTCACTCTCTCTCTCTCTCTCTACTGGGATTTCCACTTCCACATCCTCCCATTGGCCCCTGATCTGCCTACTCCCTACCTGACAGTGCTTGCCCCCCTCCCTAGACCCATCAGGGCTCCCGATCTGTGAGGGTCCTGCCTCTCCACAGGTTCACCATCTTTTTTCCTGAATGACGTGGCTCCCCTATCCTCCCTGGTAAAAACTGAGGTCAAGTACTCATTTATTACCTTGGCCTGCTCCCCCACATCCTGTGCCCATCCTTCCCCTGTCCTAATCCTTCCAATCTGCCCCCTCACTTTCCTCTTTTCCCCAGTGTATCTAAAGAACTCCTTGTTCCCCCTCCTGATTTCCTTGGCCAAGTTCTGCTCCTTCCTCACCTTAGCCGCTCTCACCATCCTGGTGACCCTCTTGGCCATCAGTTCATACTCCCTCTGATCCATTTTACTCCTTGAGTGCTTGAAGCGCCTATAGGCAGCCTTCTTTTTCCTCACCACCTCCTGAATCTCCCGGGTCCACCAACAGAGTTTCTGACCTTACTGAATTTGCACCCCACTCTTGCACAGGACTTGGTAGCTTCCTGCCACCTTCTAATGATCTCACTTACTGTCAGCATCCATGTCTGGCCTTATCTCATCCACATGACCCTTAAGGATCCCTCCCATCCCCTGAAATCTGCACCCCTAAAGTCAATAACCTCTGTTTTTGTGTGGCTTTCTTTCCCCACAGGTCCAGGAAAAACAAAACTGTGACATGATAACTCCCTACTAATGGGTCCCTCACCTCCAGGCCCCTAATCTGGTCACTGTCCACCAGGACTACATCCAGTATCAGGGCCTCCCTCGTAGTCTCCCCCACCTGCTGGGTTAGGAATGCATCCTGGAAGACATCCAGCAACCTCTGCTCCCTGGCGCTGGGGACATCATAGTCCTCCAGTCTGTCTCTACATGTTTAGGTCCCCATCACCTACACCTTCCTTGCCCATTCTACAGTGTCCCATAACATTTTCCACCAGACTCTCTTCCAGATCCCCTGCCAGCATGTGTGGGTCTGTATACCACCCCTATTTTTAATCTCTTACCCCCTGCATTTGCAGATTGTTCAAATCACTTCCACGCTCCCCTCCTAGCCTCCACCCCTCCTATACAATGCCATTTCAGACTATCAGTGTTATCTCCTCCTCCACTGTCCTTCCTGATATAGTGTAGCCCTCCAGATTTAGGTCCCATTCATGCCTTGAGTGGCACAGGTATCAATGACAGCTGCCACATCCACTGCCCCTCAGCTAGCATAGCCTGGAGCTCAAGCATCTTATTTTCCAAGCTCCTGGCATTTATCAGGACCACCCTCACCCCTTTCCCTCCTCCCATTCCCTACCCTAGTGCTCCTGTGTGACCATGCTCCCCGCACCCTTCCTGTTGGCCTTTTCCGATATCCTCCAACCCCTTAGTGGGTTGGAGACCAAGTCCCTTTTTATCGGATGTCCTGCAACAGCCTTTGCTTCCATATCTCCCTTCACAAGTTTAAACCCCACCTGTCAATGATGAACCCCACTATTTTCAGCTTTAGGATTTCCTCCCTTCCAAATTGAGGTGGAGCTTGTCCCTAGCATACAGCCCCTAGATACTTCCAGGTTGCACCCCAGTCCCCCACCAGCACATACCCCCTAGCCTCACATCACTCCCTGAGCCACTGATTCACCACCCTCATTTTTGCTTGTTCTCCCCACTAAACCTCAGCACTGGCAGGATTTCTGAGAAGGAGATCAAGCATCCTATGGAATGGCAAACCCTGGCTAGCTCCTGAAACCTTGCCTATATTTCTAAATCACTATTCCCCTCTATGTTATTTGTACCCAGGTGCACCAGTATGTCTGGGAAACCTCCACAGTCCCTTGCCAGTGAATATACCTCATGCTTGGCCTTGTACACTGTAAGGACAGGGAGACATTTGGTTCTTACCAGACAGCTTTACTCTATGTCTGCCCCTCCAATTGGATACCTGATCATGGAATTCCCCAACAGGAGCACTCTAACCTCCCTCTTGCCTGCATGTTCACTCCCCAGGTTTCCCCTCCTTCCATGCCCTTCCTCGTACTTTTTTCTGCCCAAGCCAGCTCCTCGCACCTCTCACAGTCTGGGTGTCATATGCTACCCTCTTCCTATTGTCTCTGTCCAACCCCTCTACTCCGGTCCTGGGCATCCCCCCACCCAAGTATCCGTTTTTGCATCACTATCCACCCCCGACCCCACACTTGACTGGTCCTTACGCCCTATCTGGTGTCCTAGCCTGGCTCTTACTGCCTTCTGTCCTGTCTGCGTTCAGCACCCCCCCTGCCTGCCATGCCACCTGCTTCAAACCCTCAGCCCCATTTTCTGCAGCCTCCCCCTTGTTCACCTGATCCTCCTCCTTGCCCTGCCCCTACTCCATCCCCTCAGCCTGTTCAGAGCCCCCATCCCCCGTTTCATGCACTTCATTCACCTTCCTTGTTCTTCCTGATTTCAGGCCCTGCCTCTTGCCCCCTCCTCCCTTTCTCTCCCCTATCTGCCCCTGCATAGTTGCATTCTCCCCCAACTCCCCTCTTCTACTGCCAGATGTAGAGGGTTGACGTGTTGCTGAGCTTAATGCCAGACCCTAAGACTCCCCCACCTGACCCAACCCTCCATCTTGGTTCCCTCTGTACAACCCTAGATGCCTGCCTGCTTTTTTGGAAGTTTCCTCCTTTTGGGCCCCCTCTGTCAGGATCCCCATGTCCCCCCTGAGTGTCCCCCTTCACTCCTCTCCCTATGCCACAGGCTTTAATACCTGGTGCAGCTACATAGGTGACCACTTGCCCCTACTTCCCCCACCCCTCCATAACTCCCACCCAAAACCCCAGCTGCCTCCTAATCCCCTCAACCTCCTCTCTAATCTGTGCCAGCTGGAAGCACACTGGGCAACCACTGAATCTCCAAACCCAGTCAGGTACCATGGCCACCCCACACCCTTGCACCCAACCACTCTCCCAAAGATGCCCGCTCTAGTGAAGTGTGGTCCCATCCTCATCATGGCAGATTTTCTTTAGGACAATAAGCCACCCAAGTCTCTGGAAAATCAATCCCACTGGGTTCCCCAATGATCAGTGCTACAAGTGCCTATACAATGATAAGCTATAGTGGTTTCAATTAAAACAGTCCCCCACACAGCATGCAAGTTGCCAGTCAAGAACTGGATTTCCCAAGGTCCAAGGCTAAATGTTCAGTACTAGTCCAGCTAGGATTCAATGCAAAGAAGTGCAAAATAATGCACCTGGGAAACAAGAACCCAGGGGAAGAATACAAATTGGGGGGATAGGTAGTAACAATAACAAAAAAGGAAAGGGACCTGGGGGTAATCATATCAGATGACCTTAAGGTTAGCAAGCAATGTGAGAAGGCAGTAGGGAGGGCTGGGGGTATACTGGGATGCCTGGAGAGGCATCAGCAGCAGAAACAGGAAGTTGTTATCCCTCTGTACAGACAGTTGGTGAGACCCTATCTGAGTACTGCATCCAGTTCTGGAGACCCCATCTCCGCAAGGACACAGACAGGATAGAGGGCAGTCCAGAGGAGGCAACTAAAATGGTGCAGGGTCTGCAAGAGAAGCCGTATGAGGAGAGACTAAAGAAGCTTAATATGTATACCCTTGAGGAAAGAAGGAGAGGGGGACATGATAGAAACTTTAAGTACCTCAGTGGAATCAACAAAGTCCAAGAGGGTAGCATCTTTCAGAAAAGAGACGTGCAAGAACAAGAGGACACAATTTAAAGATAGAGGGGACGGTTCAGGGCAATGTGAGAAGTATTATTTCACAGAGAGGGTAGTGAATGCATGGAATAGCCTTCCTGAGGAGGTTGTGGGATCTAAAACTGTGGGAGAATTCAAGAATGCATGGGACAGACATATGGCAATTCTTGTGGTGGGTAGGAAGAAATAGGCTGTTGGTTAACTAGGATCTGCGCCTATCCTGTAGGTAGGAAATGGGCCAGCGGTCCTTATCTGCCATCAAAGTCTATATTTCTATGTCCAGCCCACTCCTATCCCTTGACTCCTACCCCACCAGCTATTTAGTAGAGGTCAGGACTGGGGTGAGGGGGTGGGAAACAATTACAGCTCCAGTACAGTTATGGGTGAATGCAGCTGTTCCTAGCTCCTAGTAAATGAATCCACAAACTTTCTCTTCATCCTATTTTTTGTTCCAAATCCCTCCCCCTCTTAAATTGCAGCTGGCTTTTTCAATACCCACAAAACGTATAGCATGTGAACTCTGAGGGCTTGATATGATATGCTTTACTATAGTATAATTCAAATCACCCTATTGTATAGTCCTTACATGTTCGTCCACTGGTTTTGAATGCCCAAGTTGTACAACCAACAAAAAAGTGACCACAACTACAGTTAAGTAGGCATCCTACCCCTTTAGTGGAACATGTGATGAAATCCTTGATTTCAATTACTTGCCCGTAGTGGGATTCAGAAAAGATTTGCACTGCTAACATAATCACAGCACATGCATTTGCCACTTGAGCGTGCCTGTGGTGGGGGCAGCCACGTAAATGGAGGTCTAATGTCCACGTTTGGAGCACTCGCAACTACCATATCTTTGATAGTTTTAGAACATCCAAATACAAAGAAGGGTCCTGCTTTAACTGATGTTCACAATTTCAGCTCTATTGCCAGCATATCCCAGTTATTGCAAATGATTTGAGTCACAGAACTGGATCTGGCAGCATAATTGGTGACAAATGGGCATATGATATGCTATTCTTGTTCCCTGTTTTTTGGAACTAGGGTGTCTCCTCTTTCCATTCTGTCTGTTTCCTTACTGCTTTCATAATGCAGGAATTACCATACCCTCTCTCTTTAAAATGTGCTATTTGTTCACCCTTCTTTTTGGCATATTCATGTGGTTCAGTACAGTTATGCAAAGCACATATAAGTTGCCCTTTGGGAATATTTTGGGCAACATGTGGGGGTTGACAGATGTTAGTCGCAAGGAGACTATTCCTATCTGTTTCTTTTTGAAAATGTGTAGTACAAACCTCCCCTTGCAAGTTGTCATAAATTCTCAGATCCTAAAAATGTATTTTGTTCTGGTAGATTTGATATTTAAATTTTAAGCAACTACTTGTGCTCTCTAGCCATGCAATAAATTCTCTGAACTGATCAGTTGTACCTTTCCAGATGACAAGTATGTCATCTATGTACTCTACCCAAGTCAAAAGAAGAAATGTGTGTATTTGTGGTGGCACCATACAGAACACCATCCTCCCACTGACCCATATAAATTAGCATAATAGGGGGCTACAGGGGCCCTCATTGCTGTCCCCGTGTTTGTCGGTAAATTGAATTTTTGAACAAAAGCGTATTTTTATTTAACACTGTGTTTAATAATTCCAACAAATACCAGGTAGGTGCTTGTACACATTCTTGTTCACTTCTTTGATCTAAGAACCACTGAACTGCATTAAGGCCTTCCTGATGTGGGATCACAGTGTACAGTGACTCCACATCGAGAGTTGCAAAAAAACACTCAGGCTGCATATCTATGTTCTCCATCAAATTAACGACTTTCATAGAGTCACGTAGATAGGAACATTGTTGTTTTATAAAGGGCTGCAAAATAGAATCTAAATACATAGAAATTGGCTCTGTTAGCCACCTTCTGTCCTGAAATGATGGGATGGCCTGGTGGTTCAATGGATTTTTATGTATTTTAGGTACGTATACAAAACGGGAACTGCAGAGTGTGTAAGTGTTAGTGCACAGTATGTTTCTGGTGCTAGTGGTACGCCCATCAACCACCTCATCTCCTGCTGTTCAACAATCCTTCTATGGTAGTTTAGTGGCCCACCCCCTTCTGTTGCCACCCTCTGTTACCCACTCCCTCCCTTACTCCAGCCCAGAGACTTCCAACTGCCATCTCATTGATGCAAGTTAGTCACTTTTATTATAGAAGTAACTGTATCCATATCATACTCACACAAGTAAAATACTGATTCAGTTTCTTCTGTAACATAGAAACAAAGAAGTTGACAGCAGATAAGGACCACAAGGTCCATCCAGTCTGCCAATTTTTTCTACCATATGAATGTGCCATAGGTCTTTACTCTGTTAATGGCCTATTTAGTCATACTCATCTGTATTGCTCCCTTATGCCTATCCCATGCCTGTGTTTGTAACACTATTGACTGACTTATGTAAATGATATAGGACTGGCAGTAGAGGTGAGTGGGTGATGAGTACCTTGCACAGAGAGGTGTTTAGTGCCCCCAACCCCTGAACCCTATATGCCTTTAAATAATATAATTTGCTGTCCAGTTGTACCCCCACTCTCACATGATCCTCTTTTAATAAATATCCTTGGTGCTAGTGGTATCCCTTCCTTTTCATGATCTACTGTTGTCAGATAATCATTTTGTGGTAGTCCAGTGACCTATCCCTCTCTAGGTGCTATTTTGACATATGTATTAAAAGAGGATCAGGTGAGGGACGGGTGCCACTAGCACCAGTGATATTTATTAAATTAAAATTGAGTGAGAAAGGGTGATATCACTAGCACCAGTGATATTTACTAAATGAAGATTGGGTGAGGGGTGTGATGATCAAAACACCCCATTCCCCAATGGGCCCTTCTATCTCTCATGCCTTTGCTACTGAGACTGTCTGGACCAGTGTCCTCCATCAAAGTCTCCGCTTTAGCAAGTGTGCAGAACTCAGTGCTCTGCTAACCCTTTTCCACCACCTTCTACCTTTTAAATTCCCCATAGTGAGGGTCTCTGCTCTGGGTAGGACACAATCTACTCTCTGGTGATCTTTTACCATGCACCATTTTATCCAGGCACCCTTACCTCAGGGAGATGCAGTCACAAACAACCAGTTACTCCAGCCATTAGAAAAATAATTAATTTGTTACTAAACATTGATTGTCCAAATTCAGCAGTAATATTTAAGTATATACACTGTTTTCACCTAGTCAAACAGCAGTACACATATAGGATTACAGCAGAAGCCTGCACTCTTGTGTAGGTAAATGCCTCAGTCATTCTTAAAAGTTACAGAGTATTCTTAACTGACTGTCCATGCTAGCCTTTGTTATTTCAGCTCTCTCTGCAGATGCACAGTCTGGCTTTCTCCTTGGAACAGGTTCACGCAGAATCCCAAGTGAAAAGAGACAGAACTCTGCCCAGCAGCGGAGACTGCCAGAGGTAAAGTGTCCTGCACTACAGCCTGACTGTTGTGAGGCACTTCCTACCCACCCACCCAGGGTTGGCACTTCATTTATTGCTGCTGGCAGGTCACATGTCACATCACGTGACCTACCTCCTTTTTACTAAGGTGTCCACTTTCCCATTTGCAGCTTATAGACACCAACCACTAGGGGTCACTGCATTCTCCACTCTAGCTCCTCTTTCAGCTCTCTACCCCTCCTAGCCACTGCTTGAAAGCTGACCCACTAGAGGTCACTGCAGTTCCCTTTGAATCATTCTATCCCCTACTCTTCTCACGCCTCCCATCAGCCTACCACTAAGCACCTGCCAGCATCAATCCTAGTACCCTTTTGTCCAAAGTCTACTGACTAACCACTAAGCCAATGAACCAGGCCAACATCCTCCTCTACTTTCAAACTCTTAACCCTTCCTCCCTCCTTCTCTGAATTAAAAAAAACTTTCTACACTCTGTCCCTGAGCTGTGCTCAAACCCACTATCCTTGTAGTCAGAGTCAGCAGCTCTACCTCTGGACCACATTGCCTATCTATTTTATTCCAACTTCCACTTCTCTCTTGTTGCCTTTGAACCCTGTACCCTCACTTTTAAAGTCAGCAGTCCCACCACTCAGCTAGCACACCTGTCTATTATTACTACAGGATTTCAAAACTCTAAAAACGCTCTAACCCTCAGACACTGCTAAAGTGTTATCTGAGTGCTTTTGCAGACCTTGAACCCAACTCCCTGCTGCTATAGCCACTGGCTGGGCTCCTTCCTGCTACCCTGGTCAAGACTTGAACCTAGTACTCTGTACATATCAGGCACCAGCCCTGCCACTACACCACAGCAGCAACTAGGTTTAGAAGTGATCTTTCACTACTATCTCCCCTCTATCATCCTAGTACTCCATTCTTTCTTCACTTCAGCTCCCCCACCCTTACCAACTATGCATGTGCACCCCCTGCTCGCCAGCCTCTCTCTTCTCCTCCTCCTTCTTTTGCCTTCCACCAACCCTATTGTCCCTATTAACCCTCAGCCTCACTATTCCAGTGTTCCTACCTACCCTCCTGTCTTCCCCTCCTTCTTTACCACTGCTCCTCCCCCTCCCTCCTCCTCCACACACCCCATATGCTCCTCCACCTCACCCCCATCAGACATTACCTTTCCTCCCCCAGCTCCCTTGCACTTCTGATCCACAAGCCTTCTCTGCCTGTACTGCCCACACTCCTGTTCTACTAAACCCCTTCCTCATCCTATCACTCCCGTGTAAACTCTCCATCTGCCACCCTCTGACCAGGCGCTTCTCCTCCTTCTACTCCTAACAGGGAACATACATCCCAACCCAGGCCCTGCCCCTCCCACCCTCCCACCCAGCCCATTGGTCTTCAAATAGCCTCCATGAACATATGCAGCCTGCTGAAGAAATTTGACACCCTACAGTGCTGGGCCTTGGCTCATCAACCAGACATCATAGCCCTGGTTGAAACATGGTTGTCCAAATCCACCCCTGACTCATTTGTTTCCCTCCCAGGCTATACCTTATACCGGGAGGACTGAGTAGGAAAACGAGGGGGTGGCTGTGCAATCTACACTAGGGACACAATTCTTGGACACGCACTCCCCACCCCTGCCCTTGTAAATGGGGCCCAGGCTCTTACCCTCAAACTCACCCCGGACTCCTCTAGGAGCCCTCTCTATCTCACCACAGCTTACGTTCCTCCAAAGAACCAGCACCCGGCCCTGGTATCTTTAACGGACTACCTGGCAACCCTCCACCATAAGGCGGAGCAAATCCCAGTTGGGGACCTTAATGTAAATTGGCTCAGCACCTCCTCATCTGCGATCAGAGACTCATTTGCTGCCCAAGACCTGACGCAACTCGTCGCCCAGCCCACAAGAATAAACCCTAAGAGAGGTACCAGCACCCTTCTGGATGTTATTATAACTAACCGACCCCATAAAATCCAAAACATCCAGGTCCTCCCAGACTCTCTAAGTGACCACTCTCCTATCCTATTTCATTGGGCAGTCTCCAATCCCAAACCCAAAGCCCAGACCACCCTCTGCAGGTGCCTCCGCCCTGGTGGGCTGAAAAAACTTAAAGTATTCCTCACCCAGATAAACTGGTCCCCATTCACCATGCTACTGACATTGACACTGCCCTCGCCTTCTTCACTCACACCTTCAACATGGCCTGTGATCTCTTTGCGCCCCTCACCAAAATCCGGTCCAAAAAACAGAATGCACCTTGGGTTAGCCCGGCCCTTCTACAATTACTAAGGAATCGGGATAACCTCTGGCACCTTGCCACTGAAACGGGTCATCTGTCTGATAGGCAGGCTTACAATGCAGCCTGGAATAAGTGCTCATGGGCCATCAGGAAAGCCAAGGCCGACCATTACCAGGCCTCCCTTACCTCCTCCTGGGGCTTGGCCTGGACTTTCTGGGATAATATTAAGCAACTTAATGGAAAAGCTCACTCCCCTGCCCCATCCCAGCTCACTAGAAATGGCACTACCACCACCGAGCCTGCCACCATAGCTAACTGGTTCAACACCGCTTTCACTGACCTTAGCTCAGTCCTCCCTAGTAATTTCTTTGACCCTCCCCCCAACCAACCTCCCCCTGTCCTCCAGCGCCCCAGCTTCCACCTGCGCAAGATTTCCACCCGGGAAGCCAGACCCATCTAGTCAAAGCTTTGAAAGGCAACAGTCCGGCAGTGACTCACTGGACCCCAGTATCCTCAGGCTGGTGCTAGATGAAGTCCTTGCCCCACTCACCAGCCTAATTAACCAGTCACTCTGCCTGGGACAATTTCCCACAGCGTGGAAAACAGCCATTATCACACCAATTCACAAAGGGCGACAGGTCATCGGCCAACAACTACGGCCAATCTCCATCCTCCCCCATCTCTAAAGCCCTGGAGAAAGTGGTGGCCATTCAAATCATTGATTATCTGGCTAGCATAAACATTCTATGCCCAGAGCAACATGGCTTCTGTGCTGGTCACAGTACCAGCACTGCCCTAATTGAATTCTCCAACTTCCACACCTCCTCCTTGGATACCAGCTCCTAGCTGGTGCAGTGTTCATTGACCTCTCAAAGGCCTTGACACCGTCTCCCATCCACTTCTGCTGAATGCACTCTGCCACACTGGTCTCTCAGCTGGCCCCTTAGCATGGTGCACAAGCTATCTTGACGCTCGATCGCGGTGTGTAAAATCAATAGCACAGTCTCCGATACCCGTCCCATTCACTCTAGGATCCCCAAGGCTCCCATCCTGGGCCCCCTTCTCTTCTGCTCTATCTGAACACCCTGCCCAGTGCATGCCCTGGCAAAATTCTACTGTATGCAGATGGCGCTGTCCTTTTGCCACCCACCTAATCCTGTCTCCCTCCAGGACACCCTACAGCAGTCTTTCAACAGTGAGCCTGGTTTAGGAGCACAGACTCGGCATCAATCTTAAAAAGACCAAGCTATGCTCTTTCCCACCCCAAAACAAAGCTAGCAACCACCCACTCTATATCCTTCCAAGTACCAATCAGCCACTGGAACAAGTCTGCTCCTACAAATACCTTGGGGTTACCTTGACTCCAGCCCTCGCATTTCGCAACCCACATCAGTGCCCTAACATCACTTACCACTAACATGTAGCAGGCATTCTCTTCCACCATAGAACCTGCCTTCCCCAAATGCTCTCCGGCTCGCTGTTACATCATCCGTCTGTCCCTTGTAGACTATGGCCTACCAGTCTATGGTGGTGCTGCCGACACCACTGCACTCAAAATTCACTTAACCCTGAACAAAGCCTGTGGATTGATTACTGGTGCCCCCAGGCTCACTCACACCTGTCAGCTGTATGTTGAGGCTAATTTGCTTACCCTGGATGAACGGCTCCAATACCAAACCTGTCTCCTCACAAAAAAAACCCTACTCGGGCTCTCCCCCCCTGGGGTAATGGCATCCATGCACCAGAGCCCTCCCACTATTGCAACACGGTCTTCCAACAAGACCACTCTAATGGTCCCCAGATCAAGAACCAGCCATGGCCAGAGGTCCTTCTGCCATAGAGCCCCAACCTGGTTTAACTCTCTCCCTGCCCCCATCTCCAATGCCACCACCATCTCTAAGTTCAAAACCACCCTTGAAACCACATCATCAACACTCGTAACTGCTCCTGTCTCTGAAAGTAGCCCTCCACCTCTACTTCTCTGACAACGTGCCTCGGTGGCTCTCCACCTAGCCATCCCCACCACCACTTCCCTGTACACCGTACCTATGTTTAACCTGGCCAGTACCAGCTGTTTCAGTGTTTACCTACTAGATTGCTCACTATTGATACCAACTTGTGTAACACCTGTTCTCAACTTACATGTACCCTGTAACCCAAATGTATTTGTCTGACCACAGTGTGACGTGGCGCCTCTGTTGAATGCCTATTGTTTTGCAAACCTACGCTATGTAACCAAAAACACAATGTATGTCTTTATGTGACGAAGTACCTTTGGAAACGAGCCTCTGGCTCAAAGGTTGTAAACTGATTTTACAAATAAACAAATAAACAAACAGCTGCACTGCATAATGTTTGCACTTTCTCCACAGCCCCCAAAGCTTTGGTCGTATGAGGTTGTGGCATCTCTAACCTGTATCCAAATTCATCTGATTGGCTGTGGTGAATTTGGGCATATAATTTGGATGATGCCTGCCTTGTGATTATCTGACACCCTGGCTATCAGGAAGCAACTTCCTCTTGATGATTAACATACCAAAAGTCTTTGGCTTGGATAGGCTCAGACAGGATATCTCCAATCATTGCATCGCCCTCATTCCCTTTCTGGAAGCCCTCCACAATGAAGTTTTAAGCATCTGTTAAATTTGTACTAGGCTGCTAAAATTTCCAGAAATAGGCTAGTTTCTTCTCAAAGTTGATTCAGAAATGTATCCTTATGATATCAACAGTGTTGGATCCAGGATTCTAAAAACAGTCCTGTAGCAATAATGAAAGCGGACAGTTAAAAGGCTGTCAGACAAGTAGACACTTCAGTATGTGTTATCTTCAAGGCCACTTATTAATTGGGCTCACCACTAGACTAAGATTATGGAGTTTCCTGCATCCATCCAAAATAAGAAGGTGCAGGCTGTATGCATAGCTCTCAGCATAACTGCAAAACTTAAGAGACTTCTCAAGCAGTGCTGTGTGTGATGTGGGGCGACTGATGATGGGACCAAAACTCAGTGTTAGAATTGAACTGCAAGTTGATAAGTGGTCCTGGAGTCTAGGCACAAATCCAGGGACAGAAGCATTGAAGAGCAACGTGAGCCCGAGAGGGACAAGGAAGGTGATAGTCTCCATGTGAGAGAAAAAACAAAGGAGGTCAAACCAGAAGGAGAGCAGTCTGCTTAGGTGAATGGAGAAGTGGTGAAGAGAGGGGTCTGATCTTTCTCCAGACACATTGAAAATCACTGTGGACTTGATTTTATTGTACTGTTCATTACACAAATTTCTTGATATAGATATAAATATTGCACTTTGGTATTGTGTTTTTGACTTCATCTCAGGCCAGTTTTTAGCAGTGACTTTTTGTGTAATGGGTGCAGCTGCATCTGTAGTTTTACTCTGGCCATAAGTGTTTTATTTTGTTGTGCAACATTTGTTTAAAATTTGCATCTTACTTAAAGTAAGGATTTTTCTAAAAATAGTATTTTTTTTCTTTTTAAAATTGGTGGTTTTGGTCACATGATGTGGGTAAATCAGTATAAAACCCTGTGCCTTTGTCTGCTTCTAATGATGTCCAGTGGCAGCTCTACACCAGGGCCAGCCAGGGCACGTGCCCGGTAAAAATGTTGTGCCCATATGGTGCAAAGCTTCCCCATAGTAACAATATATCAGTGTCCTGGCTGCCATCGGTGTGCTCCAGCTGTGCCCGGTAACCATTTGTGGCTAGAGCTGCTACTGGTGATGTCAGATGCCAACTAGCAGGCAAAGACAAAACAGATATGACTACGCTCAAGAGTTCCTTTTTTAGCCTAACTAATCTGGCAACAAAAGACTCCCATTCTTATATTACTTTCAAAAATTTTTGACAGGAGACTGTCTTTTATTAAGAGAAAACTTTTTCTCTAAATTATTTATATTTTAGATGTACATGCCATCTTTTTGGAAACTAAAGTTACTGGCCTGAAAAGCATGGCTGAAGCAACTATATCCTGTAAGTGTGTAAGTGATCCTAGAATCTAGTATTGTTTCTAGTGTTTGTCTTCCATGGCATTATTCTTTATAAAGTTGTATACTGAATTAATATGATGCAGTTAACGTGTTACTGTCTAGGAATGATATAAATTAAGGGTACTGGGGGCATTGACTCTTTTTCCTTTTTCAGTTTTTTGGCACAGAGAAATTTGGATTTGGCCTTTAAAGCTGGTTGCTGACCAGATAGAGGTTCATGGGAATGCACAGAGGGACAACTGATACCTCAGCTCCTAAATTCCTAAGTTTTAGTAAAAGGGAAAGGTCCAAGACCCACTTCAAGGAAGTTAACAGGAATGTTTTTTATACTTTTTTTCTAATTTTTATGTATAGATAAATAGATAATTGTTCTACAACAGTTCTTGCCAAGATTACGTGTTGCAAAGGTAAATTGTGTTGCATAATCACCTTCAATGAGGGTATATACAGGAGGTTACTGGTTCTTACCTATTTACATGCATATTTGTGCAGTCCATTAAAGTATTTAAAATGGGCCAATAAAAATTAAAAAGACAGAAAAGGTCCAGAAAAAGTTATATAATTATAGGTAATTTGAGCAAATGCTTGGGGTTTAAATCCCACAGTTCTGTGGATGTAGTGGATTCAATCAGCTAACATTGTAAGCCAGTGGACCAACTCATATCTTATTAGCTATCATAATGTTTGTATTCCTCTCTCCCCTGCCCCGAGTCGCACCTGGAATTGAGCCTCAGCTCAGTGTGCCTTTCCTGGTTAACAAATGTTTAAATAAAAATAAAATAAAAATAAAATGAAGGAAATTAAGGGACTAGAAGAACTGGGTATAGTTAACAAACATCAAAAATGGGGTTCTTCATTTATTTTCACTTTGTTCACTGGGTAAGCACACTGGGCCAAGGTCTGTTTTCAGGAATGACCCAGAGCCAATTGACAAGCAGTTTAGATGCTTACAAAATTACAAAAGTAAAGACGAATACATACAGTAAACACCACAAAATATAAAACAACACATTGTAACAAGTTATTAACAAAATTAATAACATTTGCAAATAGATTGATGCAATAAGTACGTTTCTAACTCCTTTAAAATATCCATGGCCTTTTGAGTCTAGACAAGTCTGAGGCATATTGTTCCAAATCTTAGACGCCTGGAATGAAAAAGCCCTCTCCCCAGTAAGTGTTGTAATTTTGGGTAAACTTAATTGCACATTGGAGGAGGACCTTAATGTTAGTGTCCTAACCCCTTTCCTTTGCTCAATTAATTTAAATAATGGAGACATATGTTCAAGTTTAATAATATTATCCAACAGACAATCCAAGCTGTATGTAAAATTTGGCCTAGGTGGTAGCCATCCCAATTCATTGTATAGTAAGCAGTGATGAGTGTTACTGTATATGGTTCTGATGTGATGAAACAACAAACTGAATTAAAAGTTTTGTTAATTAAATCAATATCATTACCAGTTAACATAGTAAATAAAAAATGAATTATAATACAGTGTTGGTAGAAGTACACTCTTTGCTGTTGTTTCCCTGGCTTCTCTTGTCAAACAGTCCTTTATTTTATATAAACCAACCAGTTTCTGATTTACTTGTTTTACAGTTTTCTTCAGTAAATGTCAAACTAGGGTCGAGTCTCCTAAATATTTTGACTCATTAACCTGCCTTAATATAATTCCATCCAAATCAAATATTTGAAGAGGTGTACATTTATTTAATTTGGGTTTAAATGTCAAGTGATGCAACTTCAACCATTTATTCAAGGGAAAAAATCATCATTTAAAGATGAATTAATTTTGTCCTGAGTTTGAACTAGAAAAGAGAATAATATCATCTGCATATAATAACATCCTTGACTTTGAAGAGGCTTTTGCTATGGAATCTATAAATAATGAAAATAACAGGGGTCCCAAAATGGACCCCTGAGGAACCCCTTGTTCTAATATACTGTATGTGTTCGGGACCGTACTATACCAATATTAACCCTCAGTGGGAGATTTATTAAATAACTTTGGAACCACTTATGAGGGCTCTCTGTCAGGCCAGTGTCCTTCAGTCTCCAGAGCAGCATGATATTATTAACCAAACTGAAAGACTTTGATAGGTCAATGAAAACTGCACCAGTTAAATTACCATGGTCCATAGATCTTAAGGCATGATCCTTAAAACATTCCAGAGCTGTGCCTGTACTGAAGAACTTCCAAAAACCTTGCTGCTCTGGACAGCAAAGTCCTGGAGGGAGGTCGGAAGCACTTCTTCACAGAGAGGGTGGTGGCTGGGTTAAATGTAAATTACCCCATTTTTAATCCTAGAAATCCTGTTAATATTCCAATTGTAACAAATACTTTATTTCTAACTTAGATAGTTGTGGTTCAATATGAACATATGAAAAAAGCCAGCAGAAGAAGGCCATTTGGTCTATCTAGTCTGTATGTATCGCTATGAGTCTTAGCTTGAGCTACTGACCTGACCTACCTCCACTCCTCCCATCCTTCCATTCTCCTCACCCATGACCCTTACCATCCTCATGTCTATCCATCCTCTCTTGAAACTGCCCACCATCTTCAATGAGATCACCTCTTCAAGTGATGCATTCCAACTGGTAACAACCCTCTCTGTGAAGAAGTGCTTCTGACCTCCTCCTAAACCCCTCCAGTTTAAGACTGTACCCCTCATAGTATGGGTGCCATTTAGCTTAATGAGACCCTCCTTACCCACCTTCTTTATCCCTTTCAAGTACTTGAGTGTCTCAGTCCTATCCCCCACTCCCTCATGTCCTCCAGGGAGTACATGCTCCTCGTCTCTCCTCATATGCCTTACCCTGCTGACCCATGAACACATTTGTAACCCTCCTGTGGACCATTTCCAGCATTGTAATGTGCTTTTTAAAATGTGGCACCAGCACCAAACTCCAAGCTCCAGGTGTAGCCTTACCAGTGACTTGTACAAGGGCAGTATGACATCCTCTCTCATACTGCTAATCCCCCCCAGCTATGAATCGCAGCATTTTGTTTGCCTTTGCCACTGCCCTTTTACACAGCATGAAGTGTTTCAGGTCACTAGTGATCCTCATTCCCAGGTCCTTCTCTTTCTCTGTTGCAGATACCTGGACCCATCCTGGCATTCTTGGCTCCAATATACATAACTTTGCATTTCTTGCCATTAAAGTCAAGCCACCAGACCCCGGACCACCTTTCATGCTTTTTCAGATCATCCTGTATGTTCTCTATCCCTTCTGTTGAGTCCACCCTCCCACAGAGCTTGTGTGTCATCCACAAATAGGCACAGTTTGCCCTTAAGATCATTCCCAATGTCACTGATGAAGACGTTGAACAACACTGATTCTAGCAATGAATGTTGTGGGACCTCACTGGTGACCTCTCTGTTGCTAGATAACCCTTTCCCCACTACCACCCTCTGGGTACTGTTCCTCAGCCAGTTTTCCATCCATTCTCCCTAACCCCGAGATCTCCCAACTTCCTGATCACCCTCCTGTGGGGTACAGAGTCAAAGGCCTTGCTGAAATTCAGATAGAGGATGTCTACTGCTTGGACCCTGTCTACTGTCTTTGTGACTGTTAAAGAAGTCAATCAGATTCATTTGACAGGATTTCCCTCCCATAAACCTATGCTACCCTGTATCATGTAGAACGTACTCCTCTAGATGCTCTACCAACCTTTCGTGATGTACGGCTGTGTGATCTTGCAAATGATTGAGGTCAGACTGACTGATCTGTAATTCCCTGGGTCATCTCTGGGGCCACTGTTGTGGAGGGGCATCACATGTTCCATTCTCCAGTCCTGCAGCGCCATGCCTAACTCCAGTAAACTATTGAATAGGCTGCCAATGGTTCTTGCAAGCACCTCTGCCAGTTCTCTCAGTACCCTTGGGTGTATGCTGTCCAGGCCAGATGATTTGTCCACCTTCAATGCTAGCAGACCCTCCCTCACTCCATCCTTCTCAATCACTACATCCATACTCCCATCCCCCCTTGCTCCTCTTCTCCTTCCTGTAGACACCGATTCATCTTTCTCCCTGGTGAAGACAGAACAGAGTATTCATTCAGTACCTCTGCTTTACCCCCTTTTCCCTTTCACCCACTCCCCACTTTTTCTAAGCCTAACAATACCATCCTTCTTGTCCCTTTTCTTGCTTATACAGTGAAAAAAGGCCTACTACCCCTTAATTCCCTCAGTTATCTGCAGTTCCTTCTGTGCCTTAGCCCACCAGACTTTCTTACTTGCTCCACTAGCCAGCCTTTGGTAATTCTCCTTATCCACCTCACTCTTGGTTCTCTTGAATTTCCTATAGGCTAACCTCTTTTCCCTTACAGCCTGAGCAATCCTCAAAGTGAACCAGCTGGGTGCACTATCCTTGAGTCATCCTCTGAGTCTAATTATACTCTCTGTGGCAGCCATTATTCGCTCCTTAATGATGGACCACCTTTGGTCCACCCCCATATCTGCTCTGATGCCCACCAGGTGCCTCCTTAGTAATTTGCTCATCTTCCTGAAGTCCGTCCCCCTAAAATCCAAGACTTTGGTCTTAGTCAGGATGCTTTCCCTGCCCATATCCAACTGGAACCACACTGTATGATGGCCATTCCCACCCAGGGGCTCCCTGACCATTATTTCTTGTATGTGCTCCCCATTCATGAGTAGAAGATCAAGGATTGCCTTCTCCCAGGTTGGTTCTGTGACTCCCTGAGTCAGGAACCTCCCCTGCAACCCTTCCAGGATCACCATGACTCCTGGCACATGATGTGGATTGTATGCTACAGTCTACCTTGGGCAGGTTGAAGTCCCCCACTACTACCACCTCTCCTTTCCCTGCAGCTTCCAGTATTTTCAAGCACAGTTCCTTGTTCCTTTCCTCATCCTGGTTGGGTGATCTGTAAACCAACCCCAACCTCACCTTTCTCCCTCTATTGGACTGTAACTGAACCAACAAAGCCTCCACCGTCCCCTCTCTGATTCTTCCCTTGTGCAAGTTATACCCTCCCAAATATAGACTGCCACCCCCCCTTTTTCTGCTGCCCTGTTCCGCTGTGTATTTTATAGTCTGGGATCAAGAGGTCCTAGTCATGGTGTGGTGTGGCCCATGTCTCTGTTACTGCTGCTATGTCCACCATCCCCTCTGCTAATAGCGCCTGTAGATCATCCATCTTGTTTGCAATACTCTGCACATGCAGAAACACCACCTTCCACCTAGATACTGACCCTCTTTCCCTTCCCTCTCTTCTTTTTTCACATTTCTTCCCTCTGTGTGCTTCCCCCTTACCTCCCCCAACTAACTGTTCCTCTCCCACCCACCTTTTGCTGTTTCTCTCCCCTTTACCTCCTCTCCTGACCTCTTCCACCAGTAGGGGTCCGTGGTCCTCCTACTGCGGGGTCTTTGGGCCTGCAGGCCCTGCCCCCCTCAATTGTTTAAATTAGGTGTAGTGGTTATACCCCCCAGTTTGTCCCTGAGTACTTTCAAACCCTCTCTACTGAGGTGTAGCCTGTCCAAAGAAAAGACTAGTTTATTTGTCCTGGTGTCCCCCAGTCCTCAGTATGGATGAATCCCTCCTCCCTTCACCAATTCCTCGGCTAGTCTCTGAATTCATTTTTTCTTCTCATTCTGGTCTAATCTGGCCATTGGTACTGGTATCACCTCCAAGAATGCCAATGATCTTGCTTCCTCCCTGAAAATCTTCCCTAGTTTCTGAAACCTACTCTGCATCACCTCCACCTCGTCCCCAACTAGGCTGTTGCTTCCCATGTGTATAACTATATCTGGTTTCCCTCCAGTCTCCCTTACTATTTCCCTGATTCTTGAACCCACCTTCCCCACTGTCTTTTCTGACATGCAAATCACTCTCCTTCCATTCAGGTGCCTTCCTTCCCCAGTAAATACCCTTAATTATAGAGTCCTATTATTATCACTCTTCCATCCTGTAACAGTGTTTCCTCTACATCCTTTCTTGCCTGGGTACTATTACCATCCCCCACCTATCTTCTTCCCTCTACCTGGTGAACTTTTTGCTGCATCTTCTACTTACCCCCCAACTGCTTCTCCACTCTCTCTCTCCCTTTCCCTTCTGGCTATCCATGTTTGCTTCACTTTTCTCTCTTTTCTATCCTTTTCTCTCCTCCCCCATCCTCTGCTCTTTTTGACTGCCTCTGCTTTCTCACCTTGACTAGTCCCTCTCCCTTCCCCTGTCCTCCTCCCCTTGGCTCTGACTCAAGGCAGCATCCTACATTACCTCCTGATGCTCCCTCCCCCTACAAGACAGTGTTGCAACTCTGTTGCTAGAGGAACCCCTTCAACAGGTCCCTCCTCTGTTGCTGCTTCACATTCCCTCCTCTTCCCCTTAATTCCATTCCCCCCTCCGGGCTCCCTGATCCTCTGGGGAAGGGATACTCCTGGATACTGGGTGATCCCTACCTGATGCCCTCACTCCCCTGGGTGCCATCCAGCTGTCTTTCTTACCACTGCTCTGCTCCTCTGACTCTCCACACCATCCTTCCCAGCTCCCACCTGAACAACCTTATTTCAGTCCTTAGCTGCTCCAGGCTTCTACACAGTGGACAACCCCCTTTACTCCACATCACCCACAGGAAGACTGCTGCAACACAACTATTACAGTCTACCACTCTCCTGCCTTCTGTACATGTTTCTACCCAACCCCCCATTATCATCTCAGTCAACCTTCTCCTAGACTCACTCACCAGGATCAAGCCCAACTCTGCAGAATTCTGCAGTACAGTTGCTGCAGAGAGCAATGCAATTTCAATGGGAGTTAGTTCATTTTGTCATGCAGGAAAACTGTGACACTGTGCTTATTGGGCTTCACTGTATATGTGTCTGTGTGTACCCGGGCAAGCATAATTCCAGCAATGCCCAAATCCTCTCAGTTCCCCTAAACACTTCTGATACCTTGCTGCTCAGTGCTATTGTGAGTCTACCTCAGGTAGGGACCAGCTGCAATCCCCTTCCAACTGCCTACTATGTACTTTCAACCCTCCCTTCCACAGTGTTTGGTCTAAATGTAAGCTGACCCCATATTGAGAGCAGCTTCAATCTCTTAGCAACCCTGTCAATATACTTCCATCTTCCCACCATAGATACATAGATACATAGATACATAGACAGTGTCGGCAGATGAGGCCTATGGCCCACCTAGTCTGCCCATTTGAGCTTGTAAGTTCAGTTTGTTTTCCTAAGTCTATTTCCCCTTACTCCTGACCTCTAGAATTCCTTTATGTCTATCCCATACATTCTTAAATCTCTGATTGTTTCAGTCCCCACCACTTCCTCTGGCAGGGTGTTCCACTTGTCCACCACCCTTTCTGTGAAGAAATTCTTTCCATGTTTCCTCTGAATCGTCCTCCCTCCAACTTCATCCCATGCCCTCTAGTCCTGAAACATCTTTTTCGCTTAAAAATAGTGTTTTCCTGCACCCTGTTCCTCCCTGTAAGATACTTGTATGTCTCTATCATATCCCCTCTCTCCCTCCTCTCCTCCAGGGAGTACATGTTCAGTTCCTTCAACCTGTCTTCATAGGACTTGTGATGCAACCCATGCACCATCTTTGTTGCCCTCCTCTGAACCTTCTCTACCCTGTCTAACCATGTACCTCCTATTGTCCCTTTTACACTTATCTTTCCTACCGTTACCAGCATGGCCTGTGGCTGTGCAGACTGTGATTTCCTGCAGATGTTCTGTCAATGACTCAGACAGCACTCAGTCAGATGCAACACTCCTGCTTCATGGCAGTCATGGTTCGGGGTCGCTAGGAATTGTGGGTCCTTATAGAAACTTCAGCCACCCTATTGGCTGGTATGTAGCATATGTGGTATGGCATCTGCAGACTTCCTCCCTCACCCTCCCTCTAGTGATCACCTTCCTCTTCCATTTCCCACACACAGTCACAAAGCAAACTTGCAGTTAGAACATTTCACCCAGAACTCCCCCCCCCGAAGTCCAAACAAAGAAGAAATAATAAAAAAAAAGCACACTTCCCCTTTGCTGGTCTGAATCTCCACTCTGCTCAGTGGTGGCTTCAGTTGTGTGAGACCAGAATCAGGCTCTGGCATTCTTATACACATGAACTACAGCTGCCCTATTAGCTGGCTTGTAGCATGTGTGGTATGGCATCTACAGAGTTCCTCCCTCACCCTTCCTCTAGTGACCGCCACCCTTCTCTGTTTCCCCACACAATCCCTAAACAAAGGCCTTGATAAGGGGCTTGGGGACTCTGCGGGTATAAAAAAAGAACTAAAAGTGCACAGAGGTAATGTCAGGGATAAGGTGTTAATCTTCACTAGAGATGATTCTGAAACTTTAAATCATAGGTGCCGGAAACGGGGTGGCGGAAGGGCCGGTAGCCACTCCACTTTTTATTTCTGCAAGGCAAAAACTAATATAGAAAAAGTGCCCTTTGTACTCTCATAAGTGCCCTTTGATTCTCAGTCCCCTCAGCTTTTACCATCTTCCGGCACCCTTGCTTTAAATATTAGGGAGAATTATTTAGAAGACTACGAATAATTTTTAACCCCATTCCTAGAAAAAGTTAAACAAGTAGGTAATAGGAAAAAAGTATGCATTACCCTCATTTGGCCTGATAATTCCCCAGTGGATTCTTCTTCCCCTGTTAAAAGGAAGTACAATCAACCAAATAACCTTCTAGAACAAACCCCGCTATCAGAGTTAGATCCTAATATTGAGTCGTTGCTCATGGAAGCAAACAAGTTGTTGGCACAGATCCTCTTGCTCTTGTCACAAAATTTGGCCATAAATCTTTAAAGAAAAGAACTCAAAAAGCTTCAGGTAAATCAATTACAGATAAAAACCTCAATCAGCGTGAAGATAATGCTGCAACAATCAAAGTGCTAGCAATCCAAGAGACCAGATACAAAATAGCAAGTAATGAAGAACAAGAAATACATTAATAGCTGATTTGAAGGAGCTTAGGAAAACAAACAAAAAGCAGAGCAAAAACTCCAATAGAAATGTAGATTTAGTGCAGAAAGATTTAATTGTCTTTGTAGAAGTGGGTACTTATCATGAAGAAGAAGAAACGGAGATTCTTCTGACTCCAAAAATGGAAAAATGACAGATAAAGCAGTATCTAGAGCAACTCAAACAATGCAAAAGAAAATATCTTGAGGTGCAGGCAATTGAAAGAGCCTGGCAACAGAGGTATTACCCATTATATACTTTAGAAATATTATGAAATCTCAAAATGAAAACTGGATGACTTTAATGTTAGCAGTTTACCATATAGAGGGTGTTCTGAGAAAAAATGTATTCGGTATTCCAGTTCCATGGTATACAGATACAAAACAAAACTTGATAAGGGCTGGGTATGTTTGACAGTGAAAACTCACGAGTGTAAAGCACATCTCTTTTGAATTAGAAAAGCATTGGAGGATTTATGATTATTGGTAGAGAGAACTCACAGTGTGGATTACATTAAAAAGGATAAACACAGTAATACAGAATTTGTCACTAAAGTGAGTACAAACAAAGAAATGATTGTTACATAAAAACATAACAACAAACAATAGATTACAACATTTTTGGTAAAAAAAAGTACCAATAACTGCATTAGAAGGGGATGATACGGGTCTGGAAGTCTGATCAGAAGTAGAAAAAAAAGGGGTCAAAACAGTGCTATTTTAGAAGAATCTTTTGTAGAATATAATTCTCAGGAATCATCATCTGAGTATGATGATGAAATGGCAAACTTCTCAGCCTGGGAGGATATAAATCAATATCAGATCTTGCACTCCATATCCAGTAATGAAATGCGGGAAAACTGACATCAACAAAAATTTAATCAGGGTAACGTCACTCCAGGGCTTACCTTATCACTAATGTCATGTAGTGTTGCGGGTTTGTCAAACAAGGTGAATGATGGTTCTTGGCTGGACTTGTCAATAAAGTATCTGGTTATTTTATTGCAAGAAACATGGAATCATAACAAAATTACTACTAGAATGGTTATAAAATATTTTGAGTTTCCGGGAAATTAAATGGCAATATAGCCTAGAAGTTAGAGGAACGAGGTGTGAGCAAGCTTGATACATCCAGCAGACCAGATGCGAGTTTGATTTTCACAACCTCCACTTGCATACTGTGTGATTCTGAGCAAGTCCCTTAACCGCCCAGTGCTCTCAGGTTGCCCTGAAAGCAGGCACTTGTGCCTACTGGGTCTTACCCGGTTACAAAAGACTAAAATAAAAAAACATTTGTCAATGCTAAATGTTGATTGCATTGGTCCGTTGAATTCACTCAGTGGCCCTCTGTCACTCGCTCATTCTGTTTCTCCCAGCACTGCAGGCTACTATTTTGTGCTGGGCTCCTGCCTGCATTGACACCATTTTCTGTCCACAAAGAAATTCGCAGCTGTCCCAATAGACCTCTGTTGAGCTCACTCACTCCCCTTCCCTCACTCGCTCATTCTGTCTCCCACTGTTGCAGCCTGCCCTTCTGTACTGGGCTCCTGCCTGCACTGGGGTTTTTTTCTGCCCACAAAGAAATCTGCAGCAGTCCTGACACAGCTCCATTGAGCTTGCTCACTTCCCCTCTCTCACTCGCTCATTGTTTTTTATCAGTGTTGCAGGCTGGCCTTTTGTACTGGGCTCCTGCCTGCATTTGCACCTTTTTCTGCCCAGAAAGAAATCTGCAGAAGACCTGACAGAGGTCCATTGAGGTGGCTCATGCCCCCTCTCTCACTCGCTCATTCCATTTCTCCTGACATTGCAGGCTGCCTTTTTGTACTGGGCTCCTGCCTGCATTTGCACCTTTTTCTGCCCAGAAAGAAATCCACAGCTGTCCCAACAGAGCTCCATTGAGGCCACTTACTCCCCGTGTGTCACTCGCTCATTCTGTTCATCCTGGCACTGCAGGCTGTCCTTTTGTACTGGGCTCCTGCCTCTGTTGGCACCTTTTTCTGGCCACAAAGAAAACTGCAGCTGCCCCGACAGAGCTCCGTTGTGCTTGCTCACTCCCCCTCTCTTGCTTGTTCCATTTCTGCTGGTGCTGCTGCCTGCTCTTTTGTACTGGGCTCCTGCCTGCATTGCTGTCTTCTTCTGCCACAAAGAAATCTGCAGCAGTCACGATAGAGCTCCGTTGAGCTCACGCACTCCCCTTCTCTCACTCAGTCATTCTGTTTCTCACGCTGCTGCAGGCTGTCCTTTTGGAGTGGACCCCGGGTCCATTGCTTCCTTTTCTGCCCACAAAGAAATCTGCAGCAGTCCTGATAGAGGTCCATTGAGCTCGCTCACTCCCCCTCTCTCCGTCACTCATTCTGTTTCTGCCGGTGTTGCAGGCTGCCCTTTGGTACTGGGCTCCTGCCTGCATTTGCACCTTTTTCTGCCCAGAAAGAAATTCACAGCTGTCCTGACAGTTCCACTGAGGTCACTCACTCGCACTGTGTCACTCGCTCATTCTGTTTGTCCAGGCGCTACAGGCTGTCCTTTTGTACTGGGCTCCTGCCTCTGTGGGCACCATTTTCTAGCCACAAAGAAATCTGCAGCGGCCCCAACAGAGTTCTGTTGAGGTCACTCACTCCCTCTCACTCCCTCTCTCTCACTCACTTGTTTAGTTTCTGCCAGCGCTGCAGGCTACCCTTTTGTACTGGGCTCCTGCCTGCATTGCTGTCTTCTTTTGCCCACAAAGAAATCTGCAGCAGTCACAATAGAGCTTCATTGAACGCACTCACTCCTCTTCTTTTACTGGGTTGTTCTGTTTCTCCAGCTGCTGCAGGCTGTCCTTTTGTAGTGGGCCCCTGCATGCATTGCTTCATTTTTTGCCCACAAAGAAATCTGCAGCAGTCCAGACACAGCTCCGTTGAGGTCTGTTGAGGTCACTCACTCCCCCATCTCATGCACTCATTCTGTTTCTCCTGGCACTGCAGGCTGCCCTTATGTACTGGGCTCCTGCCTCTGTTGGCACCTTTTTCTGGCCACAAAGAAATCTGCAGCAGTCCCAACAGAGCTCCGTTGAGCTCACTCACTCACTCCCCATCCCTCACTCACTCGTTCTGTGTCTCCCACTGCTGCAGGCTGCCCTTTTGTACAGGGTTCCTGCCTGTGTTGTTTGCTTTTTCTGCCCACAAAGAGATCTGCAGCAGTCCTGACACAGCTCCGTTGAGCTCGCGTACTTCCCCTCTTTCACTCGCTCATTGTGTTTCTCCCGGCACCACAGGCGTGCCTTTTGTACTGGGTTCCTGCCTGTGTTGGCACTTTTTCCTGCCCACAAAGATATCTGCAGCTGTCCCAACAGAGCTCCATTGAGGTCGCTCACTCCCCATGTCTCACGCACTCATTCTGTTTCTCCTGGCACTGTAGGATGCCTTTTTGTACTGAGCTCCTGCCTCTGTTGGCACCTTTTTCTGGCCACAAAGAAATCTGCAGCAGTCCTGACAGAGCTCATTTGAGCTCGCTCACTCACTCTGCCTCTCTCACTCATTCGTTCTCTTTCTCCCGCCGCTGCAGGCTGCCCTTTTGTACTGGGCCACTGCTTGCATTGCTGCCTTTTTATGCCCACAAAGAAATCCACAGCAGTCCCAACAGAGCTCCAGTGAGCTCACTCACTCCTCCTCCCTCACTCGTTCTGTGTCTCCCGCTGTTGCAGGCTGCCCTTTTGTACTGGGTTCCTGCTTGCATTGGCAGCTTTTTCTGCCCACAAAGAGATCTGCAGCAGTCCTAACACATCTCTGTTGAAGTCACTCACTCCCCCTCTGTCACTCGCTCATTCTGTTTCTGCCAGTGCTGTAGCCTGCCCTTTTGTACAGGGTTCCTGCCTGCGTTGCTGCCCTTTTCTGCCCACAAAGAAATCTGCAGAAGTCATGATAGAGCTCCGTTGAGCTCGTTCACTCCCCCTCTCTCTCAGTTGCTCATTCTGTTTCTCCCACTGCTGCAGGCTGCCCTTTTGTACTGGGCCACTGCTTGCATTGCTGCCTTTCTATGCCCACAAAGAAATCCACAGCAGTCCCAACAGAGCTCCAGTGAACTCACTCACTCCTCCTCCCTCACTCGTTCTGTGTCTCCCGCTGCTGTAGGCTGCCTTTTGTACTGGGTACCTGCCTGCATTGGCAGCTCTTTCTGCCCACAAAGAGATCTGCAGCAGTCCCGACAGAGCTCCATTGTCCTTACCCACTCATTCTGTGTCCCCCGCTGTTGCAGGCTGTCCTTTTGTACTGGGTTTCTGCTTGCTTTTTCTGCCCACAAAGAGATCTGCAGCAGTCCTAAGACAGCTCTGTTGAAGTCGCTCACTCCCCGTCTGTCACTCACTTGTCCGTTTCTGCTGGTACTGCAGGCTGGCCTTTTGCACAGGGCTTCTGCCTGCATTGCTGCCTTTTCCAGCCCACAAAGAAATCCACAGCAGTCATGATAGAGTTCCATTGAGCTCACTTGCTCCCCCCTACTCTCACTCATTCATTCTGCTTCTCCAACCGCTGCAGACTGCCCTTTTGTGCTGGGCCCTTGTGTGCATTGCTGACTTTTTATGCCCTTAAAGAAATCTGCGGTAGTCCCAACAGAGCTCCAGTGAGCTCACTCACTCATTCTGTGTCTCCCGCTGTTACAGGCTGCCCTTTTGTACTGGGTTCTTGCTTGCATTGGCAGCTTTTCTACCCACAAAGAGATCTGCAGCAGTCCTGACACAGATCTGTTGAGTCGCTCACCCCCCGTCACTACGCTCATCTGTTTCTGCCGGCGCTGCAGGCTGGCCTTTGTACTGGGCTCCTGCCTGCATTGCTGCCTTTTCCTGCCTGCAAAGGAATCCATAGCAGTCATGATAGACCTCCGTTGAGCTTGCTCACTCCCCCTCTCTCACTCGCTCATTCTGTTTCTGCCGGCGCTGCAGGCTGGCCTTGTGTACTGAGCTCTGGCTTGCGTTGCTGCCTTTTTCTGCCCACAAAGATAGCCGCAGCAGTCATGATACAGCTCTGTTGAGGTCGCTAACTCCCCCATCTCACTCGCTCATTCTGTTTCTCCTGGCGCTGCAGGCTGCCCTTTTGTACTGGGCTCCTACCTCTGCTGGCACCTTTTTCTGCCCACAAAGAAATCTGCAGCAATCCTGACAGAGCTCCTTTGAGCTCACTCTCTCACTTAATCATCCAATTTCTGCTGCTGCTCCAGGCTGCCCTTTGGTATTGGGTTCCTGCTTGTGTTGCCGCCTTCTTTTGCACACAAAGAAATCTGCAGCAGTCACGATACAGCTCCATTGAGCTCGCTCACTCCCCCTCTCTTACTCGCTCATTCTGTTTCTCCCACTGCTGCAGGCTGTCCTTTTGTATTGGGCCCCTGCGTGCATTGCCGCCTTTTTCTGCCCACAAAGAAATCTGCAGCAGTCCTGACACAGCTGTGTTAAGCTCGCTCACTTCTCCTCTTTCACTCGCCTGTTGTGTTTCTCCCTGCACTGCAGCCTTTTGTACTGGACTCCTGCCTGCTTTGGCACCTTTTACTGCCCACAAAGAAATCTGCAGCTGTCCCGACAGAGCTCTGTTGAGGTCGCTCACTCCCCCTGTCTTATGCACTCATTCTGTTTGTCCTGGCTCTGCAGGCTGCCCTTCTGTACTGGACTCCTGCCTCTGTTGGCACCTTTTTCTGGCCACAAAAAAGTCTGCAGCAGTCCCGATAGAGCTCCGTTGACCTTACTCACTCCCCCTCTCTCACTTGCTTGTTCTGTTTCTGCCAGCACTGCTGCTTGCCCTTTTGTACGGGGTTCCTGCCAGCATTGCTGCCTTTTTCTGCCCACAAAGAAATCTGCAGAAGTAATGATAGAGCTCCGTTGAGCTCGCTCGTTCCCCCCCAGTCGCTCATTCTGTTTCTCCCACCACTGCAGGCTGCACTTTTGTACTGGGCCCCTGCGTGCATTGCTGCCTTTTTCTGCCCACAAAGAAATCCTCTGCAGTCCCAACTGAGCTCTATTGACCTCACGCACTCCCCCTCCCTCACTCGCTCATTCTGTGTCTCCCGGTGCTGCAAGCTGCCCTTTTGTACTGGGCTCCTGCCTGCGTTGGCACCTTTTCCTGTCCACAAATAAATCTGCAGCAGTCCTGACAGAGCGCAGTTGAGTTCGGTCACTCCCCCTCTCTCACTCACTCAATCCTAAATTGTCCCAAACAATGATTTACGACAGTGACTGCGTTATTCTGTGCCGGAAGCATGAAAACACATTTTGGCAAGGATGTGGAAAATGACAGCTGTACTTTTCACAAGGAGGTGTGGAAAATGCCACTGTTGAAAATGTGGCGTGAAAATATTACTGATTTGTGAAGTTACAAGGGTGGTTGGAAACTGCACAACGCACGCTCGTAACACAGTCATTTTATGGAGTTTCATCACAAAATTTTCAACATAGGCATTTTAGGACCTCTGCTCATGAACAGTAGTGTAATTTCTTAATGTGTCCCGAACACTGATTTCCCACAGCGATCGCGCTATTGTGCGCTGGAAGAGTGAAAACACATTTCAGCCAGGATGTGAAAAATGACAGCACTGTTCATAAGGAGGTGTGTAAAAATGGCAATGTTGAAAATCTGGAGTGAAAATATTGCAAAGTTGCAAAGATACAAGAATGCGTGGAAACTGTGCAACGCACGCTAGTAGCACTCTCATTTTATGGACTTTTGTCACCAAATTTTCAACATAGCCATTTTAGGGCCTCTGCTAATGAACAGTATCACTGTCATTTTCATAATGTGTCCCGAACACAGATTTCCCACAGTGACCGCGCTATTCTGTGATGGAAGTGCAAAACACATTTTGGCCAGGATGTGAAAAATGACAGCTGTACTGTTCATAAGTAGGTGCAGAACAATGGCAATGTTGAAAATCTGGAGTGAAAATATTATAAATTTGTGAACTCACGAGTGTGCGTGCAAACTGTGCAGTGCACGCTCGTAACACGGTCATTTGATGGAGTATCATCACCAAATTTTTGACATAGGCATTTAGGACTTCTGCTCATGAACAGTGTCACTGTCATTCTCTTAATCTGTCCCAAACACTGATTTCCCACAGTGAACATGCTATTCTGCCCCGGAAGTGCGAAAACACATTTCAGCCAGGATGTGAAAAATGACAGCTTTACTGTTCACAAGGAGGTGTGGAAAAATGCCAATGTTGAAAATCTGGCATGAAAATATTATAAAATTGCGACGTTACGAGTGTGCGTAGCAACTGCACAATGCACGCTCGTAAAACAGTCATTTTCTGGATTTTTTCCAATAAATTTGCAACATAGGCTTTTTGAAAGCCCACCTCATGAACACTGGCATTGTTGTTTTGTTAATCAGTCCGAAGGTGACTGCAAAATTACTTTTCAGGACGATTAACACCATGACAGTGCCAGAATTCATGAGGGGTCCCAAAACACCATGTTGAAATTTGGGTGCCAAAATTCAAAAATGCCCAAGATATGTGTCAAGTTGAAAACACCTTATTTATTCCATTATACAGCTGACCGGCATTTCCTCAGTTTGCGGTCGGCTTTGAAGAGTGCAGACATGTTCCTCCTGGTCCACCAAACATCATCGCGCGAGGTCCAGAGATAAGTATGGGGTGAGGGGATGTGGGGAGGCAGGATGCACAGTGGGTGGGTGCAGGTTGTGGGATGGGACAGGGAGATGGCAAGGGACCATTTTTTTTTACAGGGAGAAAAAAACACATTGCGGGATCGGTTTTTTTTGCAGGGCATGTGGCATGCTGGGGTGGGTTCCCAGCGTGCCATTGGACTCTTTTTGGGGGGGGCAGCTGGAGCCAACAGGGAATTGGGTACTCTCATTGGCACACAACAAAAGGGGGGGCCACATCATGCTGGTGGGGATTGGGCACCCTCATTGGCGCACAAGAAATGGGGGATATGCGTGGTGATTGGGCACCCTGTCAGCAAACACAGAAGTGGGGAGACATAAGCCGAGGGGATTGAGCACCCCTGGGTACCACAACAAGTTGGGGAGGGTGATGTGTTGACAGAGACTGGGCTCCCAGTCAGCAACAGCCCTGCAATGAGGGGTCGCTTCCTCATTGCAGGGATGACGCTGCAAAGATGAGGAGGCCCCTGATTGCAGTAGCTAAAACGTTATAAAGTTGTGGCACACTGGCTGAACTCATGTCAGCAGCAGTGTGGCATGGCATTGGGGGAAGCAGGCAAGCCTTTAAAGGCTGTGGGGGCATTGGCCACAACAGTGCTGCGCCTCCACAATCTGCTTCTGGCAACCTGCTGCAATATGTTTCTTACGCATGCGTGCAATCAACATAAAAATAAAAAAAACAAATATGGTAGAGCTAGCAGAGGGCTTATTACTCTGATATGCATAGACTTGAATTGACATTGTAAGTCTTTAAATATAGGTTATCCTCACTTCTTGATTGTAACTTTGAAATTGACCCCCTGTGACACTCTTAGAATAATAAATATGTTTATTGCCCATCCTATTGATTTGAATAAAGCTGTTCAGGTTGAAAAATAACTCCACAACAGTCAAGATTACATGTTCAAGTTCAAGTTTATTGCAGGAAAACTCCATTGAGCAAGCTCATTCACAAGGAGGTCCTGTGACATAAACACTTAAGGTACAAACACAGATAGGTAATAAAAGTATATACATGAAATGCACGTTACATGATACAGGCTGGATATACATACAAGGGTACCACATAGGGTGACCGCAGGTGGTAAACATTGATATGAGACAGGGAAGCGACTTACAGGTTGCATACTGATAAATGAAACATGATGATTGGTGTGTGCAATACATATATTTTGGCAGCTAGAACAAACAACAGACTACAACTGATATGGGGGAGTGATTTGATAGAGTAGCAGTGGAGCGTAAGCATAGATAAAGCCAGGAGTAGAAGGGGAGGAAAGCAGTTAATATGACAAATCAATTATACCTTACCAGTGGATAAATATGGCACACATGGGGAAGGAAGAGACTTAATGACAGTTACAGGTGTCTTTTATTTTGGCTGAACTTAGCGATTTAGAAGTTTATTGAAACTGTGCTAGTTAGTTTCAGACGGTTTATAATTGGTTCCAAATGGAGGGAAGGGCATATGCAATAGCATCGTTTACCAAAGGAAGTCCGTGTCCTTGGTATGTCAAGCATAATAAAGTCAGATTTTCTTAACGAAGTATGCACTATGTGAGATACTAATAAGGGAAGAGAGATAGCTTGGCAATTTCTGCAGGAGCAGTTTTAGAGTCCATAGCCCAGCATGGAGCAGGCATCTAGTAGTAAGGATGTCCAACCAACAGCTGCATATAAGTCACAGTGGTGCGAGCGGTAAGGAGTTGGTAAGACCGTAACGCACGGTGATAAAGGATGTCCAGTTTACTTAGATTTGCAAGAGTGGTGGAGGAATAGATTACATCGCCATAGTCGAGTAGGGGGAGAAAAGTGGCCTATACAAGCTTGTTTCGCGTTTCAAGGGGGAAAAGGGGCCTATTTCTGTAGAAGAAACCTAACCTTGCTTTTAACCTTCTAGAGACATCTTCGATGTGGTCATTGAAAGGTAATTTATTGTCGATCCAGATACCCAGATATTTAAATTTGGTTACAACTTCCAGAGGCTCGTTTAGCGTGGTGACAATGAAGTCTTGGGCAAGGGTATTGGGGGGGCCTGTGACAGCACTGTGGGAGAATATCATCGCTTTAGTCTTCTTAGCATTGAGCAGAAGCTTTGCCTTTATTAGATTATGCTCAAGTTGTGCGAAGTCCGCTTGAAGCACTCCCTTGACTTCAGATAATGATGAGCCAGAAGTATACAACACAGTATCATCTGCAAAAAAGTGCAGATTGGACGTAGATATGTTAGCATCTAAGTCATTAATGTACAAAGAAAACAAGATAGGGCCTAAGATGGATCCTTGGGGGACTCCTCTTGCAACTGGCAAGGCAGCAGAAAAAAAGCCTTCCACCTTTACTTTTTGGAATCTTCCAGTTAGGTAGCTAGAGAACCACTGGGTGGTATGGTATGTGGCACCCAACTTTGCAAGGCAATTGACTAATAGTTTATGATCAACAGTATCAAAAGCTTTGCTGAGGTCCAAAAGACTGCACCAGTTACCTTCTTAGCATCTATAGCAGAGATCCAATCATTGGTTACTTTTGCTAGTGCAGTGATTGTGCTATGATTAGCCCAGAAGCCAGATTGAGCTGGGTTAATGAGAGAGGTTTCCAAGTGAGATTTTAACTGAATATGGATCAGTTTTTCGAGAACTTTAGAAAGGATAGGCAATATGGAGCTAGGCCTATAGTTGTTTACATCACATGGGTCACTAGATTTAAATAGAGGGAGGATATGTGCTGATTTCCAGCAGGACAGCGCAGTAGCAGATGTAATGGAAAGATTGAGGATGTGGAGAATTGGGGCAGTGAGATGGGTGTAGCCCGACCTTAGGAAAAAGGGTTCCAAGCCATCGTCCCCTGCGCTTTTTTTGGTGTCTAAGTTAAGAAGAGAATCTTCTACTTCTTTATAAGTTATCTCGTGCAGTTGGAAGGGCTGGGTACAGGACTAGATGTAGGGAAGGGTATGCTGGCTCACCGCAGCACCAGCATAAGGTGCTAGTCAAAAGCTAATCCAGCTGTAGCAAAGTGGGAGTTAGGTTCCTCCAGGATTAGGGACTCGTTTTCCACAATCTTGCCACTTGCAACTATCTTTGTTGGGACAGAGGGGCCATGGCGTCCTTCATAGCTTTGATAGTCTTCCATATTTTATGAGGGTTACCTTTAGCTTATTCGAGAGTAGAAATATAATAGTTAGCTTTAGCAGAGAAGTTTTTCACACAGTTATTCTGGCTGTTCTAAAGGCCTTCCAATCCGAAGATTCTTTGGAATGTCTAGCTTTAGCCCAGAGCTTATTCTGAGCTATAAGGGCTGCCTTGAGATCCGAGGTGAACCAGGGTTGGAATTGTTCCATACCCTTACTTTGATGAAAGGGGCATGCTTATTTATTATTGTAGTGAGTTTGTCATTAAGGATGTAAGCTGCCTTGTTGACATCTTTGGCTAGGTAGAGATCTTGCCATCTGATCATGCTCAGGTCAGATAGGAAGTTTACTGCACTGAATTTGTGAAAGGATCTTTTGTTATAAAGATGGTTTGCGGCGGCCTTAATTTGAGATCTTATGCAAGCAACAATTCCATGATCGCTCATGTCATTGTGAAACACTGCCAATTAGATATTTTGTGTGGATGGGTGGTTAGTACCACATCTAGAATGGAACTGTTGGCAGTATTTAGAGTGTTGTTCCTAGTAGGTTCACTGACTAATTGCCCAAGACCTAGCTCGTCACAAAGGGATTTGAGGCCGTGTGATTTAGGTGACAGCCAGTCCATATTTAGATCTCCTAGAAATATTGTTTCAGTTTTTGCATCTATGAACACGGATTTCAAAAAATTAATGACTTCATCACCACCAGACGGGGGTCTATAGCCACCTAGGATAGTGATACATTCCGAGGAGGGGAGATGAAGGCTCAGCGAAACTATCTCAAATTCCTTGGCTAGAGATTTGCAACTAATATTGGTGACCAAGTACTTAGATTTGGTGTAGATAACCACACCCCGCCTCTAGACTCTCTATCTGCTCTAAATAAATTGTAGCCTTGCAGTGATATTTGTTGATCAGTGTTCGTCTTTTTTAACCACGACTCAGTAATTATGATAAGGTCAGGGTTAACGTGTGCAGCCCAGGCTTGCAGCTGTACAAGTTTTTTAGGCAGGCTTAAAATGTTGACCATCATCATTTTGAGACCTGTGGCCTCAGCAGAATCGATAGGCGAGGTAAGTTGTAGGGGGCCAGGGTTGAGCTCCACATTTCCTGAGCAGAGAAGAAGCAGAAGTATAACTTTCTTTAAGGAGCTTATAAGAATGGAGACTGCTTTTTTATTTCTTTGCGGCAACCCATATCGCTGCGCAAGAGGCGGCACCACTGTAATGACAGTTGATCGTGATCAATGTAAGTGCTTGAGTAGACATAGGTGAGGACAGTAGCAAGGGGGTGTAGGCTAACTGGGGGGAATAGGCTAAAAGGGGAGAGGAGAATGACATAGTGTCTGCACGGTAGACTGTTATAACATTAGGTACTGATAAGATACATTGGAGAACTGAATTGCATTGAGGTACTTCGAATTGCACTGTATTGCTGAAAACTCTGCACCTTAGGAGCAATAAAAACATAATAAGGAGAGCCATGGTCCCAGGTTGAGTGGTCTTGTGATTTGTATTAGTGCAATATTTTCTAGGCAGGTAATTTGCCCACCTAGGTACTCACTTAAAACCTAGATGAGAAAATACAGCTGAAAGGGGAACAAGGAGAGCAGGAGCAGCTTAGTGGCAGGGCTCAAGAGATATTCACACAGGGCAGTCTTATTGGCCACACTCAGATACCAATCATAGGTTGGCAGCAGTTGAAACTAGGCCAATGAAGCAGTAATATGATGTAGGAGGCGGATCTTGAGTGTATTTAAAGGAAGTCTGGGGGGGGGAGAAAATTTCAGGTCAGCGCGAGAGCTGAGAAGTCAGAATTAAGAAGGGAACACTGTAACAGGCTATAACGAAGGTGCCCCAATCAGAGAAAAGCAGGCAAGTGGGCATACCAATCACAATCCCCCTATGGCAGTGCAGCACCAATCAAGGGTGCCCAGGTGTGCTGGCTCTCTGCAGAGGATTCTGTCGGTATCTATCAGTATGACAGCACAGCGTGGGTAATAATAGGGTGCTCAGCGTCTATCTGACTTGAGTCTGAAGAGTGGATGGCAGACACTGAGGGCTTCCTGTTTTCAGCTGCAGAGCTGTTGCACGAGCAGTTTTAAGGAAGTTGTCAGCCTGTTGAGTGACGCTTAGGGGAACCTCAACTACCACCCTGTAGCAGCACCGGAAATAAGTAGAATGATAATGCAGGCCATATTGCCTACCTAATGAGTACAGTGATTTATGTAGAAGTCCAAGAATCCTCTAGTGTCAGGTCTGTATAACCCGCTAATGGAAAACTAGCCACTTGAAAAATAAAAAGGTAGTTAGACTTATCGGCGCCAAGGCAGAGTGCTTGGATGCGGGGGAGCTGCAGGAAGAGCAGTCAGACAGAAGAGGTGTAAGCACTTTAAAACAGTAGTAGAAATTACAATCCAGCTAATACAGTTGAAAAACTTCTAATAACACAGTTGAAATGTGCTTAGTTATATCAAAAATCTAACAAAGTGGCAGGTGTCTATAGCAGGGGAAAAGTCCTGGCCAATCAGAGTGGGTTTGCTGGAAGCACCCGTGTTCCGATTGGCTGCGCTGTCCCGTACCTTCCAAGGAGCTGCAGGCGGGTGTCCTGGTCTTTGTCGGTGGCTGGCTGGGTGCCGGCCAACCGTGGGTGAGCTGAAGCAGCCCTGTTCAGGGGCAGGCAGCTTCCAAGAAGCTGCAGGTGGGTGTCCTGGTCTTGGTCCGTGGCTGGCTGGGTGCCGGCTGACCGTGGGTGAGCTGAAGCAGCCCTGTTCAGGGGCAGGCAGCTTCCAAGGAGCTGCAGGCGGGTGTCCTGGTCTTGGTCGGTGGCTGGCTGGGTGCCGGCCGACCGTGGGTGAGCTGAAGCAGCCCTGTTCAGGGGCAGGCAGCTTCCAAGGAGCTGCAGGCAGGTGTCCTGGTCTTGGTCGGTGGCTGGCCGGGTGCCGGCCAACCGTGGGTGAGCTGAAGCAGCCCTGTTCAGGGTCCAGCACAGTGGTGGAGCACACAGCAAATATACAGGAGTTCCACAGGGTAGCACGTATGCCTGGCATGCTAGGGGCATAGACTGCACCCATGTGGCCATACACACACCACCTGTATGAGACATTTCTAGGCATTTTAATTATACTAGCATGTGATGGTAACACTAGATTAGGTGAACTTGACAAATGTAATTCTGGAACTAGAGTACTTCATGATTTTCCTATTATTCCAAGAAGAAAGTCTCTTCGTAAAACAATTCACATCTTGGAAGAAGGTTAGTAGCTGTAGCTGGGGGCCCAGATATTCAAAAGAGTTGAGCCATGCGCAATAGGGTTGCACCTGCGCAAGTCCGAATTTGCGCCATTCTGCGATATTCAGCAGGAGGCAGTTGCACCCCGAAATCATGCTGAGTAACAGGCGCAATGATAATGATGGCATGCACAACCGAAGGGGAGGAACCATGCATAAATGGCGAGTGTGATATTCAAAGATTTGCGCATGCGCAACAGTGGAGCAAGCGGAAGTTGCGCCATAGCGGAAATGAGCCAAAATAAAAAGGAACAAGGAAGAGGTGCAAGAACGCTACAGGGAAGCCACATGAGGCAGAGGCACACAGACAGGGCAAGTGGCAGGAAAAGGGCAGGCCAGGGAAGGCCACAGTTAACAGCCAGGCACAGGGAAGGTGTGGGGAGCCACACAGCATAGATGCCAGCACAGGCAGGTGCACCCGGTGCAGGGGAAGTAGCAGCCAGGACAGCGGAGGGAATACAGTAACAGCTGCCAGGGGGGTGAACACAAGCCAGGGACATGGCCAGTGCCACCTTCCACATGGAGGCCATAATGAAGGGGTGAGAAGGCGGGCGGCAGGGGGGCGTGGCCGTGGAAGGGCCCGTCGGTGGTATATCCCCAACAGGCAGTACCGAGCCCACACCAGCTTTGAGCTGTACACTGATACTGAGATTGTGGGCCGGTACCGCCTGAACAGGGCAATTCTGAGGTGGCTCTGTGAGCTGTGCAGTGATGTGATGCAGGCACCCACAGGATGGAGCCATGCTCTGTCAGTGGAGACTAAGGTAACTGCCTGCATGTGCTTGCTCACCACGGGTACCATCCAGAGACCAACCGGGAACACCACAGGCATAACCCAGTCGGCCACGTCATGCCACCTCACCCAATTTCTCAGCCCACTGCTGCCACATGCTGAGGAGTATATCCATTTCTCCAGCACAGTGGTGGAGCACACAGCAAATATACAGGAGTTCCATGGGGTAGCACGTATGCCTGGCATGCTATGGGCATTGGGCATAGACTGCACCCATGTGGCCATACACACACCACCTGGCCACGAGGGGGCCGCATACATAAATTGCAAGGGCTATGCCAGCATCATCTGCCAGGTGGTGTGCGATGCCAGAGGGTGCATCATCAATGTCTGTGCCACACACCCTGGGGGAGCACACGATTCTTTCATCTGGCACCATTCAGCACTGTGCCACAGATTCAAGAGTGGGGACATCCCCACTGGACACCTAGTGGGTGAGTATGCAAACCAAATGGACAAATATAGGGCCTGGGGGGGCATGGCCAGAGTTGCCATGGGTAGTGGCCTACATGGCTTGGGGCAGGGCGATGCTGATCACCAAACTAACCTTCACCCTCTACACACAGGTGACAGTGGATACCCACTCCATCCCTGGCTGCTCACACCCTACCGGCGGCCCATGACCCCATCGCAGCAGCGCTACAATGAGGCTCACGCCACCACACACAATGTCATCGAGCGGGTGTTCAGGATGCTGAAGGCAAGTTTCCGTTGCCTGGACAGCTCTGGCGGTGCCCTACAGTACAGCCCCTCAAAGGCCTGTGGGATATTCCTGGCCTGTTGCATCCTGCACAACATGGCCAATGAATGTGGGATAGCCATACAGGTCGAAGAGGGGGATAGCGATGGGGACGCCAGTGATGATGGTGATGGGCAGCCCCCCCTTGGCCGACGGGACCCCCGACTGCTCCAGCTGGCACAGCTGCACCGGGACACCATCACGGAGGAGCACTTCAGCCAACCCAGGTAAGTCAGGGGCCATGCGCAACCATCAGTGGCCAAGGCACAACCCACAAACACGCAGGAACCCACACTGGGGGTGCATGCCATCGAGGGAAGTGGCAGGGCACAGAGGCACACACACAGCCAGGGATGGGTGAGGATTAACATGCCATGCCAAAGGATACACACACACATGCACACACACAATGCAACAAATGTGCACAGAGTCCAGAAGGCACACTGACCCAGAATGCACACCCTAGCAACACACATGTCCACAGGCCACCATGCCCACTGCCTGTCCGTGTGCATGTGTCCAGATGCTGGGCACCATATTACTTTTGGTGAACCGGCGCAATGCAGAGCATCATCATGCACACGTGACTGCAGACAGCAGCCGGAGGTGTGCAGGTGGACTGCGTGTCTGCGTGCAGGGCCGGGTACCCACCCGTGCACTGCCCACTGAAACACACAATGCACACAGGGCAGCACCAGACAGTAGCTGCACTGGGAGACAGGTCAGTCTCGCGACACAGTGCCATGGCCACCACGAATGCATGGGCGGCCCCACCGAGACCCTCCAGCACTAACAGGCTGACCACTGGCCTCATGGGGTGGCACCAATGGTCCCCAAGGGGTTTCACTGTGTGAACTTGACCGTGCCCGCACAGGGGTCTGCAGCACACTGAACATGCCTGCACCAGCAGTGCTCAAAATGCCCACAGCTGAACCCGGCGTCGACAGGGTGGGAGTCTCATGACGCCAGGAATGGGGGGGGGGAGTGCACTGTGTGGTGTCCACAATGCATGGGCACCTGACTGTGTGCCCATTGTGGCCATGACAGCAATGAACGCCTGTGCATGCCTGTCAATGGCAGCGGTCACATCCTCCCACAAACGGTCCATCCCTGCCAGGATCCTATCGGTGTCCCTTCTTCGACACTCCTCTGCCCACTCCAGAGCCACACACAGTGCCTCCACAGACATTGCAAGCCACATCTGCTGCTGGACTGATGCCTGCAGTAGGCGGGTGTGCTCATCAAAGAGGTCGTCTGCCTCCTCGGCATCCTGTCTCTCAGGGTGTGCAAGGGCCTGATGTTCAGCACCCCTTGAGGGTGGGTGCTGCACACCAGGACCAGGTCTGGGCATGTCCACAGGTGGTGCACAGATGCCACCGCTGAACCCTGTACCCCCAGGCCCGGTGGGCAACTGCTGATGCTGCCCCTCCAGCTGCCACACCCCAAGGCTCAGTGGTGCCACCGCAGTGGCCGCAACAGTCCCACTGTCCTGAACAGACATCAGTGCTGCCCCACTGGTGCTGACAGGCACAGCCTGGGACTGTGCTGACATGCAGGCCCCCACGGTGGCACTAACCACAGCCATGGGCCCGAATTACCCTGCTGTGTGTCCATCCTGTGACACACACGTGTCACTGCCCATGACGGTCGTGTCATCATCACTGGTGCCGGACTCTGCCCCGGCCACAGCCACAGCGTGCTGGCATCCATGGATGCCAGCACACTGGGGCACAGGCAGGACTTCCTCCACACCTGTCTCAATGACATCAGTGTGGACAGCCAGGAGACCCCACTATTGTACAGATCCACACATACCTGTGGAGGTGGATGGTCCCACCTCCGACTCCATCCAACTGTCTGCAGTGGACAGGCCCACCACCACTGACCCATGCAGATGCTCAGGATCTGTAAGGGAAAGCAAAGTTGCGTTACTGCGCATGACCTACCCTGCCCCCCCTAGACAGACCATGACTTACCATGCAGAGATGGGCCACCACCAGTCTGGAAGCCACCGCCCGGAACTCCCTCTATGGCACTTGGGTGCATGCTTGCAGAAAGCCTGTCCTCCGCTGGGGTGAGCTGTACCACCGCCGGCTGTCCCCCACCTGTTGCAGCACGTGCTGCCCTGATGGCAGCCACCTTCTCCTTTACCCCCTCCTGTCTGTGCCCATCTTCTTCTTACACTCCTGCATGGAGCACTGGTAGCTGCCATGCAGGTTCACGGCATGTGCCACCTCCTCCCATGCAGCAGCACGGGACTGAGTGGTGCCCCGCCATCCACTGAGCAGTGGATCCTGAGCCAGGTAGGCCTCGAAAAGGGCCCTGGTTTCGGCGTTACTAAAATTTGGCCTCCTCGTCCTCCCACCACTGTTGTCCTCCTCTCCAAGAATGTGCTCGGTCATTATGTAGCCTGTAAGAATGGCAGTTGTTACCTGTGACTGTGTAGTTCCATGCATGTCTCTGAATCCACAGTCCACACTCCCACACAGCATGCAACTCACCAATAAACTGCAGTAACCGACTATGGCCAGTGCAGCACATTGTCACACCTTTATAGCGCAATCCATGCAAATGAGGTGAGGAGCAACTTTAATTAGATGCAAATTGCAGTGCTGTGCCATTGAATGGATGATCGGATGATTTTCATATGATGGCTGAATATCGCGCTGTTGCGCTTTGCTCAATTGTGTCGAACGCGCTGAGCCAATGGCGCAGTTCTGTGGCATGCGTAGTACACCTCACTGTGCATGCCCAGGTTGCTGACACAGGTGTCTGCCATGCTGATGACGTGCTGTGCGCGGTAGACAATGCAGGGCATGGCCACCATTGTGCCAGTGGTGCTATAGTGAAGGTCACTACATGGCGCTGTGGCAATGGGCCTTCATAGGTGCAATGACCCAACTGCCCGATAGTCTGCTGTGGCGCTGGCACACAGGCAGCCAATCGCACTACATGCATTGTCATCCAATGGCGCTGTGAGTGGCCTTGTGGCAGAGACCCTTGACCCTGTGCCTGACCTTGGCCCCCTTGGTGCATGCGTCAGGCATAAGTGCACCTCTATCGCGCTGCTCAGTAACAGCATGATAGGGAATGGCAGCACTGTTATGCGCAGCATCTGCACATGGGATACCACACTGCAGAGTGCTATATTGCCTACTATAGCTATCGCAATGGCGCGGAGAAGAGCTGCTCCCTGGACGGCCATCGAACTCGCTAATCTGGTGGCCATAGTAGAGCCATACCATGGGCCTCTCTTTGGGGAGACCCCCCTGGATAGGGCAAGAACCCAGGTGTGGCAGGAGGTGGTCACAGCCCTCGAGGAGGCAACAGGCAGGGGCGGTACTGCTGAGCAGTGCAGGCACTGATACGGTGACCTGCTGAGGAGGGAGTTGGAGCTACTGACCCAACTGAGGTCACGTGCCAGGAGGGGCATGGTGCCACGTCAGGTAGAGGTTCCATCAACACAGTTTTATCATCCATATGGGTCACAGTGTTGTATGTGTCCAGCACATAGGGGAGGGACCTGATGGGGTTGGCCGTGGCGGTGTTCACAGGGTGTGGGGTGGGTGGGTCTGGCTGGTGGGAGGCACACTCCTTGGGGCAGGGGACTTTGTTTTGGGAATGTACTGATGTTCTTCTCTCCTTTTTGACCCCACAGGCCGGGAAGAACTGCACCGACTGCGTGCAGAGCAGAGGGGAGTGGAAGTCACAGCCAGGCGGGCTGAGGACCAGCAACGGCCACCTGACCGGCCTGATGTGGGTGAGTGCCAGACATCCATGATTAATATTGCATGCTGTATGACAAGGTGGGCAGCGGGGCATGGCCACCATTCATTGACATCACTGCCATGCACGTCACTTGTTACAGTCAACACTGTCCAGTGGCAATGCATGTCTGGGTGTGCATCACTGGTGGTCCATGCGTGTCCCAGGTGCTTGGCTGTGCCACTGCCTTTGCACCACATAGCCATGTCACTAGATGGCCACGGTGGTGCTGTGCATGACTTGGCCAGTGGGTGTGTGCAGCGTTCCGTGTGGCTGTATGCGCCTGGATGGGCAGGTCCTGTGGATGTGATCACTGCGGCTGGTCACACACCATCACAGTGGTATGTCCCATGGCCATATGCCATGCACAGTGGGTGGCTGTATGGGGTTGTGCATTCACACCTGTTGACTGTGCTCCCTTGTCCTAGGTGTGAGACATCTGAGGGAGACCAGGGACACCCTGCGGGAGCTCCTTATTCTGGCACATGAGACCGTGGCAATTCTTCAGAGGATTGATGAGTTAGGGGTTCTTTGAAGACACAGAGCCAGGGGCGCCAGAGCCAGGACCAGCGGAGCAACCAGTAGTCCCTTGGTCCATGACTTCCCTTCCCCCCGGACCCACCCTCACACCCCTCCTATCCCATCCCATTTGTCCACCCCTTCCCCCTGCCCACCCCCACCTTTTTTGTGTCCCCACCACAAACCTGTATATAGTTGTTATTTATGTCTATAGTTGATTTTAATTTTTTTATTATACATTTGACTTTTATATGAATACTGTGGTGGTCTCTGATTTACAGCGGGCTAGGTGCTCAGCTGCAGTGGCGTGCATGGCATCGGGGGTGGTGCAGTCATGGGTATGCGTGTGTGTCCGTGTCTATGGTGTGGGGGTAGATATCAGTCAGTGTCTGTGTTGTGAGTATTGTTCCCTGTGTACTGGATGACTGTGTGCAATGGTCCATGGCGCATGCTCTGTGCCCATGGTGCACCCATCGGCCCATCGATGGCCTGTGCAGCCGACACACATGCCTGTCTGTGACCTGCATGGTCTGCTGGCATGTCAGTGGTGGCATTCCCTGCAGAGCGTACACTGTACCCGTCGCTTTGCTGGGTTTCCCATGTCACTGGTGTGGTGCATGCCTGGCTCAGGTGGCACTGTGAGGGACACGGTCATTGTTCCACCTCTATGCTGTGGCTTGTGTGTGTTGCAGGGGATATGCCCCACTGTCTGTGGTTTGTGCTTCTGGTGACTATTGGTGGTGTATTGATCCATGGTGCCTGCGCAGGGTGGTTGGCACTCCAATGCCATGGTGGACTGCAGGTTGTGTGTACATGGCTTACATTGCCCACAATGGGGGCTTGGTTGCCCCACCACTGTGTCCCTGTGTTGTTGTGCCCTTGGGTATGGGTGGGTGTCTGTCCAGACCCTGTGTGGCATCTGGTGTGGTGCATGCTTCCACGCACCACTGTGGGTGTCTGTGCTGGCTGTTGTGGCCAGTGGTGGGCTGGGATGTGTCACTGGAATACTGTGCAGAGCGCTGTACCACTGGTGGAGGTGTCAAGGACATGACCATCCCATATGGGGTAACTCTTGTGCCAACGCATGGTCGGTCTCTCAGCAGTAGCTTGGGGGACTGTACGTGGTGGCACTCTGTCTGCCGTTGTTGCATTGCCATGTGCTGCAACCTGCTGATGGGTGCTCATGGTGGGGCTGGCTTGCATGGTTCTGTGGTGCACAGAGTTGCACTGACACTGTGGGGGTGGTGGCATGCATGGGGTTTCCTGCTGTGGTGGTCACTGCTCATGGGGGAGGTGTCTGGGAGTACGGTGCAGGGTGTGCTCTGCACTGTGGGGGATGGTGTGGCACAGGGTGGTCTGCCCTCCTTGTGTGCCAGTCACAGCTTGCCGGTAGGTGTGATGGGACACCATGGCCAGGCTGTGGGTTGGTTGCTTGTCTCCATGGACCAGTGGTTATTCCAGCCCTCCCTGGTTTGTGCTGTGCTTGGGGTGTGGGGGGACAATGTCTGTTCTGCTGTATGTTCCTGTGCCCATCTGTGGCATGGGTGGTGGGCCCCTACCTCCCTGATTGTGCAGTTACTTTGCTCTGCAGCTGGGGGGCATCAGCTGAACATCCCTTGTTGCGCTATGGCGCATCATATCTGCTCAGTTTCCCCTCCCTAGTTTCGCTATGGCGCAGGTAGTGCGATTTTCAGTCGTTGGCTGTGAGGCGCAGTTTGGCCTGTTCCTTTTTGAAAATCGCTGTCCTGTTGCGCATGGGCAATAGATTTTATGCTTGCCCTTACATTATGCACTTTTGGATGCAGTTTGAATATCTGGACCGGGAGTTTAATTTGAGCATTCTCAATGGTAGAGCTAGAGGGATCAAGAAGGAATTATCACTTTCCCTGCTATGAAAAGGGGTAGTGTGACAGACATTTGTCTTCTGGATATATTTAGATGCTCAGATATAACAGACTTTAGAGTTATTGTTAGAACAGAGAGCAACCACATGTCATATGATAATGACATTAGAAGTCTATTCAAAGATATTCATTGCTTTATTAATTACCTTACAACAGTCAATGCTAAAATAATTGTATGGTGTCTCTGTGTGGAACTGAGCTTAAAACAACTGTTAACTGAAGACACAATTGTTGTATTCCAGAAGATGTTGAAGAATTGTAGTATGAAAATGACTTATTTAACTATGAAGAAATACTGTTTACATATAATTATTTGATTCAATATTTGGTGGATAACCTTAGTTTAACCGGCAGGAATAATAAGTCTGGCAGAATAATAAAAAAAAACCTAGAACATAGAAACATAGAAGTTGATGGCAGATAAGGACTGCAAGGCCAACCCAGTCTGCCCATTTCTTTTTCTGCCTTATGAATGTGCCATCGGCCTTTGCTCTGTCAATGTCTATTCATACTTATCTGTGTTGCTCCCTTATGCCTATCCCATGCCTGTTTGAAGCCCTGCACTGTATTCATATCCATCACTTTCTGAGGTAGGCCGTAACATGCATTCACCACCCTTTCTGTGAAAAAGAACTTCCTCACATTATTCCTTAATTGGCCTCCCTCTACTCTCATGCTGTGTCCTCTTGTCCTGCTATTTTTCTTATATTGAAACATGTCAGACTCTTTCACCTTGTTAATGCCCATTAGGTGTTTGAATGTTTAGATCATGCCACCTCTCTCCCTCCTTTGCTCAAGGGTATACATATTGAGCTCCATTAATCTGTCCTCATATGTTTTCTGATGCAGTCCCTGCACCATTTTGGTTGCCCTTCTCTGGATTGCCTCAGTTTGGTTAATGTCCTTGTGAAGGTGTGGCCTCCAGTACTGCACTCAACACTCCAGATGGAGCCTAACCAGTGTCTTGTAAAGAGGGATTATTACCTCCCTCTTCTGACTTGTGATACCCCTACTAATACACCCCAACATCCCTCTAGCCTTGTGATAATCATATTATCTATGAATATCAAACTGGATTCAGACATGGGAGAGCTACAATAGGCCATATGGCTACATTAGATTATGCAATTGGCAGTGTCAGTGGCTCAGCAGGTTGCACACTCACCTCTGAGGTCGAAAGATTAGAAGGCTATGGGTTCTAGCCCCACATCAGGCACTTGGGTTAAATTTCAAAACTGACTCTGCAGTGCTGTGCCGTCTTTCAGATTAGATGTTAAACCGAGGTCTCAGGTGGATGTTAAAGATCCCATGGCACTTCTCAAAAACAGTAGGGGAATTTTATTTAACATAAATCATAATCACAGAAGGAAACAGCGGGACAGAAAAAAACATAATTCATTAACAAATCAACAATCTTAATACAAATATTTTCTAAATGAAAAATAAACCTACAGAATAGGAAATAAAAATATACCATTAATTCACAGTTACATCCCCTCTTAAACACATTAAAAATAAAAAGAACCAAGAAAAACCAAAAAATAAAGTATTAAACTGGAAAATCTCTCATCGTATCAGAAACATAAAAACTCCTCATGCCCGCCACTCTAGACAGCCCTCAAAGCCACTGCCTTATTTGAAATAGTTGTCTCCTACTCTTTCTTTTAGAATAACAGTCTCTCTACTGTGTCATATTCTAGAAACAAATCAAATTAATTCAGCCAAGCAATCCTATGCCATAAGGCATCATCCCTTACTTTTGGTAATCTTCTATGATCTGATGTCCTACTACATAGACTTTGATGGCAGATAAGGACCGCTAGGCCCATCTAGTCTGCCCATTTCCCTAACTACAGGATAGGCCGCAGATCCTAGTTAACCAACAGCCTATATCTTCCTGCCCCCCACAAGAATTGCCTTATGTCTGTCCCATGCATTCTTGAATTCTCCCACAGTTTTAGACCCCACAACTTCCTCAGGAAGGCTGTTCCATGCATCCACTACCCTCTCTGTGAAATAATACTTCTCACATTGCCCCTGACACCCTCCTTCTATCTTTAAATTGTGTTCCTTGTTCTTGCAAGTCTCTTTTTCTGAAAGATGCTACCCTCTTGGACTTTGTTGATTCCCTTGAGGTACTTGAAAGTTTCTATCATGTCCCCCTCCCTTCTTTCCTCAAAGCGTATACATATTAAGCTCCTTTAGTCTCTCCTCATACGGCTTCTCTTGCAGACCCTGCACCATTTAATTGCCCTCCTCTGGACTGCCTCTATCCTGTCTATGTCCTTGCGGAGATGGGGTCTCAGAACTGAACACAGTATTCCAGATGGGGTCTCACCAACTGTCTGTACAGAGGATAACAACTTCCTGTTTTCTGCTGCTGATGCCTCTCCTATACATCCCAGTATACCCCCGGCCTCCCATGCCTTCTCACATTGCTTGCAACCTTAAGGTCATCTGATATGATTACCCCAGGTCCCTTTCCTGTTTTGTTGTTGTTACTACCTCCCCACCCATTGTGTATTCTTCCCTGGTTCTTGTTTCCCAGGTGCATTATTTTCACTTTTTGCATTGAATCCTAGCTGCCATATGCCTGACCATTCCTCCAACCTTGCCAAGTCCCTTTTCATCCTTTCCACCTCCTGTGTATCAACCCTGTTGCAGATCTTTGTGTCATCTGCAAAAGGCATACTTTTCTTCAGTCCCTCTGCAATGTTACTGATGAAGACATTAAAAGGACTGGACCCAATACTGAACCCTACGGTACCCCCTAGTAACCGCCCTTTCTTCAGAGTGGACTCCATTTACAATTACCTTCGTGTCCTGTTGTCCAGCCAATGTTTTACCCAGGCTACCACCCTGGGACCCACTCCCAGGCTAGTTAATTGACTAATAATCTTTGTGTGGGACTGTGTCAAATGCCTTGCTAAAGTCTAGGTAGGCCATGTCACAGCCCCTCCCTGGTCTACTACTTTGGTCACCCAGTCAAAGAAATCCTATTAGATTAGGTCTGACATGACCTTCCGCTAGAACCCATGCTGCCTTGGACCCTGTGCTCCACTGACCCTAGGTACTCAACTATTCTTTCCTTCAGAAGTGACTCCATCATTTTCCCTACCAGAGGTCAGACTGACAGGTCTGTAGTTTCTGCCTCTGTCTTGGTCCCACTTTTTTGAAGAGGAATCACATCCGCCTTCCTCCAGTCCTCGGGTACCACACCATCCTCCCATGATTTATTAAAAAGAGTAGCCAGTGGTTTCACTAGTCTTCCTTAATTTTTTAGAATTCTGGGGTGAATTCCATCAGGACCCATTGCTTTGTCCACCTTCAGTTTTAGGAGTTCTTGCAGAACCCTTTCTTCTGTGAAAGGACTGGGATCGACCCCCTATCAAGAGTGCTTCTGTTAATTGGATTAGGCACTTCCTCCTTCTTTTGTGAATACTGAGCAGAAATATTCGCTCAGTATTCTTGCTTTTCACTGTCCCCCTCTGCCCACCCACTGTTCATTCTATTCAGCCTCACTATCCTCCCTTGTCTTTCTACCGCTGATGTACCTATAAAGGTTTTATCCTCCTTCTTAACTGAGTTGGCTATCTTTTCCTCAGTTTGGGCCTTTGCTATTCTGACTTCCCTCCTGCTTCTTTCTGCCTTAACTGGTACAGCTCTCTCGCCTGCTCCTTCTGTGTTTCCTTATACTTCTGGAATGCTATCTTTTCTTCCTGACTTTCACAGCCACCTCTCTTGAGAACCATAGTGGCTTTTTCTTTCGTTTTGATTTGTTTATTTGCTTCACACAAAGGCTTGTTGCCTCTGTGATGGCAGTTTTGATAATTCCCCATTGTTGCTCCACTCCTCCTTCTAGCCTGTTTGCTAGTGCTTTTCTGAGGCACTCTGCCATCTTGCCAAAGTCAGCCCTCCTAAAGTCCAGTACCCTCACTTTTGTATGGCTTGACTCTGTAGCTGAGTTTAACGTGAACCACACTGTTTGATGGTCACTTGTCCCCAGATGACAACCCACTTCTAGATCTGAGATCCTCTCACTGCCCCGTTTGAGACACGAGGTCTAAGATTGCTCCCTCATGAGTGGGTTCAAACTAGCTGTCTAATGCCTGCCACCTGTAGGGCATCAAGAATGGCCCTGCTCTTGGATGTGGCTGCAGCAAATGTGCTCCAGTTAACATCTGGCATATTCAGGTCTCCCATCAACAGTATCTCCCCTTTCTCTGCCATTCTAAGAATGCCTTCCATCATATCCTTGTCCATTCCTTCCCCCTGACATGGGGGTCTGTACACAACCCCTGTGCGGATTGTGGTACCCTTTCCAGTCTCCAAGGTGACCCACAGTGCCTCCTCTCCTCCTGTTACTCTTTTGTTCAGTTGCTTTTATCCTTCCTTTACATAGAGAGCTACTCCTCCCCCTCTTCTCCCCTGCCTGTCTCTCCTGTAGGTTATGTACCCTGGTATGTTAACATCCCAGTCATGGTTTTCTGTGTACCATGTTTCTGTGACTGCTACGATATCCAGGCATCCCTCTTCCATTAAGGCCACCAGCTCAGGGAGCTTGTTGCCCAGACTACGGGCATTGGTACTCATTACCCTCCATTTCCTGATGGCCTTACCACCTTTTGCCCCATCTCTGACCTTCTTGCCTTTGTCACTTTTTCCATTTACCCCAGCCCTTCTCCCTATCGACACCTCCATGTTGGTGTTTGCCACACTTACTACCGTGATTGTTTGGGGGGGGCTAGGATTTTCCTGCTCCTTTTCCTGTTCCTGCTCCTTTCCAGTGCCTCCCCCCTTATTTATTTACTAAATTTAAGAGTGTTCTCAATTATTACAGCAAAAGAAAGCAAAGAGGTATTGAACTGTTGTGTTACATATTGGCATCTTGCCTGCCATAAGAAAAATTTTATGCAGGAGAAAATCACATTTAATGTGCTAGGGTGAAACAGTTTTAGACATCCAGTATAATCCCCAAACATAAACGCTTCATAAAATAAGGTCTTTAAAACAGGCCACTGCCAACTAGTGGCTAACCCTAGCATTAATTCTTGTGTAACAGGACAAGCTATGAAGAAATGCATCTGAGTTTCTTCTAGCTATTTATTTATTTATTTATTTATTTATTTATTTATTTATTTATCGGAAGTACCTTTGAGCCAAAGTCTCTTTTACAGAGGTTCCAAGTCGTAATAATACATGGGCACAACGTCATTTGCAATGGTTACAAGTACATAAGCAGATACAAGGAGGTTCCATGCCTAGAAAGACATGAGTACATCAGGTTACAGAGGTTACGTACTTGCAATAACAGGGATTACATAAGTAAAAATATATAGACACATAATTTAAAGCAGGCTAGGCTGACAGGTTGTTAAGTGAACAACTTGAGATTCTACAGGATATAGAGTGAATCAGGTAGGGAACAGAGGATGTTATAGTCTGTAAAATAATTAACTAATACTATACGCAAGGAGGCAAGAACTTGATGGGCAGCAGTTCTTTTGTCTTAAGTGCTAAAGAGTGTAGTCATAAAGAAGGGCTAGACTCACTGGGGGGGAAGTGCTGAGGCAGGGACCTGGAGCGTACTAGGGGAGTGTTAGTTAGCAAGAAGAGAGGAGAGGCAAGGGTGTAAGTTAGAATGAGGGTAGCAGGAAAGAGGAGCGAAGAGTGTGGGGGAGTTCAGGTCTCACAGTCACAGTTCCTGTTTGTGGCGAGGGCCACTCAGTGTTTATCTTTAAAGGGGCCTATTTTGTCCTCTTTTATGATGCCTAGGTCAAGCGCATTAAGCCAAAGTGGTGCCTGGTATTCGTAGGACCGTTGGTCTTGTGTGGTTCTATGGAAGGGGATGCAGAGAGCTGAGTTATTTGTACCCCTAGTGCATCTGATGGATTTAGGTTGGCTAAGGAGGCTTTGCAGGCATGGGGTGGTAAGTCCTAGCATAGACTTCTTGGCGAGCATGCATACTTGATACTGGAGGCAACTGTCAAGGTTGAGCCATTTTCTTTGAGTGTACAACTCGCAAGTGTGAGTGAGATGGGGTACACCTAGGACTAAACGACACGATTTGTTTAGTGTTGTTTTGATACATTTCAAAGCAGTTTGGGAGGCAGCACATATGCTGCTAGACCATAGTCTATCATTGAGAGGACTGAGCTATTTACAGCATTTTGAGTGCCTCAGAAGTCAGGCCTTTTCGGTGTCTGTACAGTAATCCTAGTTTGCATAACGACTTTGCGACTGTGTCTACTGTATGTATTGGTTAAATGAGAGGGTGTGGTCCAGTGTCAATCCTAAGTATTTAAATGTTTGAAACATCTCCAGGGAAGTATTCTGATTGTTATGAATGCAAAGTTGGTGAGTGCGGTGTTTGTTATGTGATTATGCGAATAACAAAGTAGTTGCTGGTCATTTACCGATTGAGGGAGGTTGTTTAAGAACAGGCTGAACAGTAGAGGGCCATGGATAGAGTCTTGAGGAATGCCTGTGTTAACACTAAGGTTGTCAGAGAAGGTGTCCAGGATTTTCTCTTTTTGGACCCTCCCAGAGAGGTAGCTTCTGAACCATGATACTGTTGCAGGGGAGAGGCCAGTATTGGACAGCTGATCCAGGAGAAGGTTGTGATTGACGGTGTCAAAGGCCTTGGTGAGATCAATATATGTTGCCCTCACCAAGTGCCCTCCGTCTAGAGCATTTTGGATAAAGCTGGTAAACTCCACTAGAGTGGTTGTGGTACTGTATTGTTTTCGAAATCCATGTTGTTGCTGACATTGTAAATGATACTTGTCTAGATATTCCGTCAGTTGGTCACTCATAATTCACTCCAGGGCCTTGGATAATGGAGGAAGGATAGATATTGGGCAGTAATTTGTAGAGTTGGCCCTGTCATCACTTTTGTAAACAGGGGTAACCACTGCCACTTTCCAGATCTGTGGGAATTTGCCTGATACCAAGGAGAGATTTAAGATTTTGGTGAGGGGTTTGAGAGTTATGTCCAGGGTGAGCCTAACTAGTTTTAGGTCAGGTTGATCAGAGCTAGTTCTGGAATTACCTAGCGCTTTTAAGATGTACTTTTTTCTTCCATGAAGGTGATAGCTCTGAAGTAGAAAGGTGGATGAGAGTTTGATTGGGTCCCCGGGTTTCAGTCGGTGCAAGTATCTGATTGGTGCTGAAGGAAGCTAGGGGGCATCACTCCACTGAGGTCAGTAAAAGCTTTGTTGACGACATTTGCTCTGTGACTGTGATCCTGCGTAGGTTGGCCCTCAATGCTCAGGATGGTGGAGGGAGTTTTATTAGGTTTGCCGGTTAGGGACTTGTTCTCCTACAACCGTCTACTGTCACCCCCTGAGTTTGTCAGCTCACTTTTAGTGTGAGTGTTTTTGGCTTTGCAAATAGCCCAAGTGCATTTATTCCATGCAGCTCTACAGTTCTGGTAGTCTGTCTGGGTACCAGAGTTTCTTGCTTTGTACCACAAGTCATCTCTATTTTTCATAAGGGCTAGTAGCCGTGCCATGATCCAGGGGCTGTCATAGTCATGGATCCTTTTTTGGTGTAGGGGTGTAGACATTGCACACTTCATTGAATTTGCTTATAAAGCATTCTAGGGCAGTGTTGACATCTGTTTTGTGGCCAATAGAGCTCCAATCTTGGATGCTGAGGTGTGCTCTTAGAGTGCCCAATTTGCCTTTCTTCAGAAGTCTAGCAGTAATAGTCCTGGTTGATGCCTTTGAGGTCTTATTTCACCATTTACAGATTACTGGGGAGTGGTCACTGAGGGAGTCAGGTAGAACCGTGATGGAAGATATTCTTTCTGGCCAATTTGTGACCACCCAGTCGATTACTGACCCCGTGCCTGTTCTGCTGTTATACAGAGTGGGGGAGTCTACCAATTGCACAAGGTTGAGAGTGGCTAATAAGTCCTTGTAGTGTACAGCTTCAGCAGAGGACCAGTTGATATTAAAGTCTCCAACCATTATCAGCTCTGTGTTTGTTCCCCCTTCAGAGAGGTAGTTGATGACAGAATTGAAACCATTCGCTTGTTCCTTACGGGGGATACAGGCCATGACTATTGTTAGGGTTTTCCCGTTCTTGCCAAGTATTACTTTTATGGCCATCAGTTGAGCCCCACATTTGGTGTCACATGGGTTAAGCATTTGGCTCTGAATGTGGTCTTTAACATATATAATACAACCACCTCCTCTTTTACCAAGTCTGTCTAGTCTGAATGCAGCATACCCAGTGAGTTGTATAGCAGAATCTGGCACCCTAGGTGATAGCCAGGTCTCTTCTATCGCAAGAATGTCGGGCTGGTGCTGCTGGACCCAGACTTGGAGACTGTCCATTTTTGCTAGCAGGCTACAGATATTTATTAATGCTATTGTTAGTCCATTCTGTTTCTTATGACCTGTTGCAGTGTATGTCATCGGGCCTGGGTTGGGGTGAATATTACCGAGATCAGTAGAGCAGCCATGTGATCCCTATAGCTTGCCATTTTAGATATGTTAGGGCCTGAGATTGTGTAATGTGACGTGATTTTTGGCATGGTACATGGATAGGTTAGGGTACATCACTACGAGGTGGAGGGAGGGATAGCAAGCCTGTCCACTGCTCATATAGACCCATGTAGTGGGGCATGATGTGCTGTGTTACTGACAGCTGCGCATTTGTGGTTTTTGTGTTATACAGGTGGTAATATTGTGGCACTACATTCTGGAGGTGAAGAATTAATGTCCTCCTCATATTCTGCAATGCGTCCTAGATGGAGTCATATTCATATAGTGGCAAGCGTTTTGTGTGGTCCTGTCCTGTAGAGGGGCGAGTATCAGAAGTGATAGACATAGAAAGAGGGTTCTAAGGAGGAACATATTGTGGGCCACAGCAGGGAAATAATTCCCTAGGTGTGTTTACAGATGGTGGTAGAGTGTCTGCATTTAACCCCTTTAGGTAGATCGGAGCTAGAAGCAGAAGTGGTTAGAGGTGAGAGTGGATGGCAGGCTTATCTAGTTTTTAAGGTGGGGGAGAGAGAGAGAGGGAGGGAGGAGAGAGAGAGAGAGAGAGAGAGAGAGAGGAAAGGAGGGCCCACTGAGGAAGGAGCGTTGTGATAATAAAATCTGGAGGACAGAGTGTGTGATGTGCCAGATAGGACAGGAGCTCCTAGTTGCAGCTGCATATAACCTGCTAATAGTGGAGTAGACACAGAAAATGTCACTGCTACCAGAGATATAGCCGTCTAGTGGTGAGAGGATATAATCTGCTAATGGAAAAATCAACAGTAAAAAACTTCTAATATCAACTCAGAACTTAAAACAAGCATTTGTCAATGCCGAATGTTTGCTTGCTGGCATTGGCAGTGGTAGTGTAGAAGTTACAGAGCTGCGTAATAGGAATGGCAGTGAAGTATTGAACTGAAGCCAACCCCACCACCACCCTGCAGAGAGTGACAGGCATTGGGGTGTGTGTTTGGGTCGTCAGGCATAACGGCCATGCCATTTCACCACACCCCACCCTGCAGACACTGACAAGTGTCACGGTGTTCCTTGGGGTCTTTGGCCCTTATGCGCACCCCATTTCATTAGGAAATACGGTGAGATGGGTGCGATATAGGAGAATGGGGTGAACTTTGGGGCCGAAGAGTCCAAGGCATACCTCGATGCCTCTCATTGACTGCAGGGTGTGGAATGGTATGAGCATCACAGGCAAGAATCCCAAGTCACACCCCTGATGCCTGTCATTCTCTACAGGGTTGGGCGTCATGGTTGGAAACCCTAATACCTCAGGCATTCGTTGGTATTTTCACTCCAAATTTTCAACATGTTTTTTTGTGACCCCACCTCATGAACAGGGTGAATATCAGTTTGTTAGCCGAAAGCTGCTTATGCACAGTGACCACGGCATTTAGCACCACAGGTGCAAAAACATTCCGACCAGGATGTAAAAATGATAGCTGTACTGTTCATGGGAGGTGTAAAAATGGCAATGTTGCAAATCTGTGGTAAAAATAATTAAAAATGGTGAAGTCGCAGTACATAGAAACTGTTACTGCGCACACCCGTAATATAATTAGGTTGGGGATTTTTTACAGCAGATTGTCAACTCAGGCATTTTGGTGCCTCCGATCATGAACAGTGTCACTGTGATTTTCTTTATCTGTGCCGAACAATGATTTCCCACAGCGACCACGCATCTTTGCGCTGAAAGTGTGAAAACACACTTCGGCCATGTTGTGAAAAATGACAGCTGTACTGTTCATAAGGAAGTGTGGAAAAATGCCACTGGTGAAAATCTGGACTGAAAATATTACAAAGTCATGAACTTACGGTGCGTGGAAACTGCGCCAATGCTCACTTCAGTAACACAGTCATTTTATGGACTTTTGTCACCAAATTCAACATAGCCATTTTAAGACCTCTGCTCATGAACAGTGTAACTGTGATTTTCTTAATCTGTCCTAAACATTGCTTTCGCACACCAACAGCACCTTTGTGTGCTACATGTGCAAAAACACACTTTTGAGGCGACATATGAAAAATTGCAGCTGTACTGTTCATAAGTAAGGTAGAAATGGCAATGTTGAAATCTGGAGTGAAAATATTGAAAATTCGCGAACTTACGAAAGCATGGAACTGCGCAATGCACCCTGTAAAACAGTCATTTTAGAATTTTTCACCAAATTTTCAAATAGCCATTTTAAGACCTCTGCTCATGAACAGTGTCACTGTGATTTTCTTAATTTGTCCCGTAAATTGATTTTGCACACCGACTGCACCATTGTGCGCTACATGGGCGGAAACACGTTTTGGGTGAGATGCGAAAAACGACAGCTGTACTACTCATAAGAAGGTGTGGTAAATGGCAATGTTGGAAATCTGGAGTGAAAATATTGAAAATTTGAGAACTTATGAGCTTGCATAGGAACTGTACAACGCACGCTCGTAAAACAGTCATTTTTTGGAATTTTTTCACCAACTTTCAACATAGCCATTTTAAGACCTCAGCTCATGAACAGTGTCACTGTGATTTTCTTAATTTGTCCCGTACATTGCTCTCGCACACCGACTGCGCCATAGTGCGCTACATGGGCGGAAACACGTTTTGGGTGAGATGTGAAAAATGACAGCTGTACTACTCATAAGAAGGTGTGGTAAAAATGGCAATGTTGAAAATCTGGAGTGAAAATATTGAAAATTTGCGACCGCCCAATAGTGGTTTTCCACCTAGAGATTTGAAGCTTGTGGTCATCGAGGGATCTGAGGGCATGAGAAGAGGAGGGAGCTGGGGTAAGTAAGGTAGAGAGGTATGAAGGCAGGGTATCATGCCAGAATTTGGCTACAAATTTAGCACAGTTCTGCAGGCGATGGTTTTCGAGGGAAGGGAATGCGAGGGCATGGTAGAGGTTGCAGCGATGGGTGCGGGGAGGGTGGCATGATATCAATATAACAACACCACAGTCCCATTATAGGGGTGTGGTAGCACCCTATAGTTAGGGTTGAGTTGATTTTGCAATGTTAAACCCCAGTTTTTGCACCTTAATAACTTTGGCGTTGTATGAAGAACTAGCATAGAATTTGGTATGTGGAGTCAGGCTGTCAGAATCTCAAGACATGAAATGTTTTGTGATGGCATATTGTACAGTTTATGAGATACAGAGCACTAAAAAATGAAGGGGGAAAAGCCTCTACTTAACCTTGCATTTTTTAATTTTTTTTTACTCTCACCTACAGCCTAGACACTGTAGAATTGTTTATGAAATGTTCCGGTTTGAAGGGCCTGTGCCAAGGGTGTGCCTTTCAAAGGTTTGGTTAAAAATATTATACCATTTTAGAGTCATAATGATTTTTGAGTGTAACGCTCAAGTTTGACTGGTATAAAACCTTTCTCAAGTGCTTATTTTCATGATTTATTTCAGTCAATCAATCAAATCTTTATTTATCCAGGCAAACATCGTTGAGCAAAGCTCATTTGCAAGATGGACCTGGTAAGGTCAAGGTTCAATTTATATGAAATATAACATTCAGAGTATACACAACTTTGAGAAGACAAAAATGAAAGCAATACATCAAATCCATGACACGGTACATTGATATGCTAGTAAACAAGGATATAGTACATATATACAAGATTCATGAAGTAGCCAGCTTGCTAAGTAGATAATGGAAGACACTTTAAGACTAGCACTTTTTGATGAAGGGTTAAATGTGTCAGAGATTTACTTAGATCATTTTAAACACAGGTGATAAGATGTATGGACAGCTGGAAGATATATCTACAAGGAGTGGTTTGTAGTTGGCAGTACGGCGGGAGCAGTGACAAGGGGATGGGTAGGGTGCATACGGAGTTGTGGCCAGGGGTAGGGAAAAAGGGGGATGGAAGGAGCTGGTGCTATAGAAGGATCAATAGTGGGTCTAGAGGGAAGAGGAGGGGCCAGACTGGAGAAGTAAAAGCTGAGAGTGTAAAGGAGACTAAGTACATTAATGAATAAGAAGAATGGATTGTGTTAATGGTTTATGAATTGTGAGATAACTGCACATAGGGTGCTGGTGAACTACCATAAATGGCAGCCAGCTGAGGAGAAAGATGGAAGATTAATCTAATGTTGGTGGAAGCAGTTACATTCTTCTTTGAATATCCTGTTGTATAGATATTTGAAGGCTGTAATAGATATAAGCTTGTTCACTTTCAGTGTCTTCTGCATTGTGTTCCATAAGGTAGATAACAGATAGCTAACTGCATATCTGCCATGTCGAGAGTGGAATTTAGGCACTTTGAGGGTAATAAGGTTCAGACTTAGTATAATTACTTGATGTGGCTTGTAAAAACAGTCTGAGATATATTTTGGTAGCTGCTGTGATATTGCTCTGTAAGTCCAAAGTATTGCATTCTATCTCTTCTAAATTGAAGCGAGGACCATCCAACTGCAGAGTATAGCAAGCAGTGGTGAGTGCTGTATGGTAGGTCTGTGATAAACCTCAAAGCTCTGTGGTATAGTGTATCTAGTTTGTTCAAACATACAGTAGGGCAGCGACTATATAAGAAGTCAGCGTAATCTAGTACTGAGAGGAATGTGGCCTGGACCATCTTCTTTTTTGAATCACTTGTAAGGAAGTGCTTTATTCTATAGTATAGTCCAAGTCATTGTCTGAGCTTTTTTAGCAATTCTTCCAGATGTTCTAGGTAGTCTAGTCTACTATCTAGCCATACCCCCAGGTATTTGAATTTTGTGACATATTCGAGGTTTTCACCAAGGTCAGTGGATAATTTAGGGAGATCGATTGGGATAGAGTATCCTGCCTGCACCTGTGGGGAGAAAAACATTGCCTTAGTTTTTTTTGCATTCAATAGTAGTTTTTTTCCAGCAGCTGGTGTTGCAGCAGGTCGAATTCTGCTTGTAGTTCTTTGCAGGCTGTTACAGGAGAAGGGTGACTGACATACAGTACTGTATCATCAGCAAACAGGTGTACAGTGGCTTTGGTAAGATTTATGTCAATGCTATTGATATATATGGCAAAGAGGATAGGGCCAAGGATAGATCCTTGTGGTACTCCTCTTTGTAGTGGTCTGAGTGAGGATATATCTCCTTCGGCCTTTACCTGCTGAGTTCTTCCTGATAGATAATTGTTAAACCATCTAATGGAATTGGTGTCAAGTCCAAGTGACCTCAGTGAGGAGAGGAGAGGAGCAGGTAGTGGTCAACCGTATCAAATGCCTTACTTAGGTCTAAGAAGACAGCACATACACAATTTTTTTAATCCAATTCAAGTTGCCAGTCATTGGTGACTTTTGCAAGAGCTGTAATGGTACTGTGTTTTGCTCTGAAACCAGATTGTGCTGAGTTTAGTAGATTGTTAGCTTCTAGATATTCTCTTAGTTGGGTGCTCACAATTTTTTCAAGTAATTTGGACAGCACAGGGAGACTGGAAATTGGTCTGTAGTTATTGAGGTCTGTGGGATCCCCGGCTTTCAGTAGTGGAATAACTTGAGCGGTTTTGCCAGATTGATGGGATAGTTCCTGACTGTAGTGAAAGGTTAAACAGATGTGTTACTGGTACTGCTAATACATGTATTGCAATTTTTAAGAAGTAGGGGTCAAGGGAGTCAGAACCTGCACTTTTTTTTGTATCCAACTGTGAGATTAGCTCTTTGACTTGCTTCAGCATGGCTGATGTGAAGGAGAAAGTGGAGTCAGTCACCCTTGCGTCAGTGTTCTTAATCCCTAGATGTAATCTCAATTGGTTGGCTGGAGAGGAGTCGAAAGCTAGCCCAGCAGTTGTAAAGTGATTATTGAAGGCTTCCAAGACTTCTATTCTATCAGTGATGGTTCTGTTTCCACTATGTAATTTTGCTGGGAGTGAGTTACTTGGGACATGGCCAGTTATATCTTTTATAGTGTTCCAAAACTTGGCAGGGTTGTGGTATGAGGAGTCTAGTTCAGCCATGTAGTATGCAGCTTTTGTGTCTCGCACTTTCTTGGTGCAGAGATTCCTGGCTTTTTTGAACTGCTCCCAGTCAGTGGCTAACTTAGTTTTTCGAGCCTTTTTCCAAAGCTTGTCCCTTTCGAGGAGGGTGGATTTAAGGTCTGAAATTGAACCAGCGACAGGTTTTATTTTTGATATGTAGTTTAGAAACTGGTGCATGGGTGTTTAGAGCACCTGTAATAATGTCATTTAGGACACCATATGCAATCTCCATTGTGTTCTTAGATAGAACTCTTGCCATCTTGTGGAGTGTTTAATATCATCCAGGTATGTATTGATGCTGAATTTCTTTTGATCTCCTCATCGTGAATTTTGTAGGGTGAAGGCTTACATGCAGACCTAATTGCCGCAATAGTACAATGATCACTGATGTCATTGAACAGTACTCCAGTGTGTGAGAAGAGGTGAGGTTTACTCACTAATAGTACATCCAATAGTGTGCTGTTTTTAGGTTCTTTTGTTTATTCTAGTGGGTTCATTTATGAGCTGTGTAGCCCATGCATGTCATAGAATGATATTAATGGTGTAGCTGCCTTAGAAAGCCAGTTTAGGTTTAAGTCGCCTATAATTATGGTTTCTTCATTCCCTGTTTGATCAAGTCACCCAAGTGGGATAGTATCTTAAGGCCAGCTGAGGGAGGTCTGTAACAGCCGATCAGCTGCAGCGAGGTATTGTTGGAGAAAGCTATTTTGAGGATAAGCACTCAAATTCTTTGCCATAGAAGAAGAGTCAAGACAAATTGAGATAGGTTGGCCTTTACATAGATTACTACCCCCCTCCTGCTGAATGTCTATCAGCTCTGAACGCTTGATAGTTAAGTAAATTTATGTCTCTGTCGGCTGTGTCAGGCTAAGTCATGTCTCTCAGACACTACCAGAATGTCAGGTAGTGTATGGTTCACCCAGGCTTGGAGCATTGTGATTTTTTTTAGTAGACTACATACATTAATATGTAGAAGGCTTAGCCCTTTAATCTTTGCTAGTTCTGATGGTGCAGTGATAGCCCCTGGTGGTCCAGGGTTAAGTTCCACATTCTGAGCATATTAGTAGTAGCACCAGTAATTTACAATTGCCGCCAGAGATAGGGTATAGGTTCTTATAGATGCCTTTTTTTTTTTATTCTGTTGAAGTCTTATTTGCTATCCAGGTTCGGTTCTTCGCCTCTTGTAAGACAGAAGATTATTACTTTAGCAGAGATAAGCATGGAATATTTTTCTGTATGCAGTTGGAGACAGGCACCAATCAAGTGCACGGCCGACTGTGTCCCTCCATAGTAAATGTTAAGTGGGTAACATCGTGTCAGTGGGAGGTCATAGGTACATATCCAGTCTCTTGGGACTGTTGTGGAATTGCAGCAGAATGAGAATGGCATCATATCACTCTGCGTGGCATCCTGTGGATGTTTGCATCTTTTACTGAGTTCAGATAATAGTAGTAATACAAGAAGGCTCCAAAGAAAGTTCCCCATTATGAAGGTGATCAGAGGTTTTATAGGAATATCTTATGATTTGCTCGCAATAATTGCCTATTCCGTTGGTGGTGAGAGAGGTATACTTTGCCCACAATGAATGCCTACTCAGTTAATAGTGGAAGGGGTCCAGTTTGAAATAAGAGGTTGGTTAGCAGTGAAATAAGAGATTTTAGGGAATTGACTGAAGGTGAAGTAGAGGATGGCTAGGGTAGGTGTGCCTTTTCCTAATGCTAGGTGGTTACACAGTCTAGTTGTGTCAGCAATATAGACAGCGTGGGGAGTATTATGGGAATCCACTGTCTGGTATCAACAAAGGATATGTGGCAGGCTATAGGTCAGCAAAATGCAGCGGGCGTGGTTTTATAACGTTGGCGGGAAAGTGTCTACTTAAGAAAGAGTGAAGAAGGGAAGGCGGGTGGGCATAAAAGTTGCAGCTTTGCCTGCATCTTTCCTGGAGGGTCTCTCCGGCTCTGTGGAACTGGGCACCAGCTGGAGGTGACGCCCGCCCGCTGGCGGAGACTGGCCTCAGCGCCAGTAAGGGGTGCTCAGCAAGGGTCCTCCTCTGGGGAGACAGAGAGAGCAGCTTGAATTTAAATGTCTAAATATTTATTTATTTATTCACATTAGATGTACAACCTTTAAGGCCAAAGACTCATTTACAAAGGCAGTTCATCACAGGGAGGGAGACAACGTTGGTGGAGCAAGACAGTGGAGAACAATACAGGTGAGATACAAAACAGCATACAAAGCAAGGCATTTCAGTGAACAATATGGGTGAAATACAGAAGAGCATACAAACTAAGCAATTTCAGTGACACAGTGGAGCACGCAGGTTACAGTGCATGGTGTACAGACTACAAGAAGCTATTCTAAGTAAACTAATACATACGTAATACTATAAGAGACTAGAGTACTAGGTGATGGTTACCTGGGGGCTATGTTTGCAGATGGGATCAGAATGGAGCTCTCGGAAGGCCCTATAATGGGCATTTACAGCTCTGAGTGTCAGTGAGGTGTTTTGCGTATGGTGATTTTGAAGGGCCAATTTTGGAGATGTTAGTATGTGCATGGAGAGGAGTTATACCAGGAAGGTGCTCTCTAGTGGAAAGGCCTTTGGGCAAGCAAGATCCTAGCTCTCAGCACCTGGAAGGTGGCTTTGGTTGTATTCAGTGTGACCAAATGGGAGGCCCGTTGAAGAATGGCGACTCCTTGGGGGAGACAACCCAAAGTAGAGTCTTTTGCAAGTATACAGGTGTGGTATTGCAGGCGTTCTTCAAAAGTGAGTAGGTTTGAGGTGGAGTAGAGCTGGCACGTGTGAGTTCTGTTGGGGGCACCTATCAGGAGCCTGCAGGCTTTGTTGATAGAGGTCTGGACTTTGGTGAGGGCAGTAGGGTCAGCAGCTGCATAGGTAGGGAGTCCATGATCAACAAAAGACAGGATGGAGGAAGTGATAGCCAGCCATAGGGCAAACTCAGGGAGGCAGTCTTTGTGGCAGTAGAGGAGTCCAATCCGGGCATTCATGGCAGAGGACAGAGAGTTAAGATGGGCATGGAAGGAGAAAGCCAAGTCGAAGGTGATGCCCAGGTATTTGTATGTTGATACCTGTTCAAAGGGGTGTATGGTGCTGGGGATGATGTGAAGGGGAGCATTTCTGGAGTTACTTTGGTGGTGTGCAAAAATCATAGATTTTGTCTTCTTGAGGTTCAGAACCAGACGATGGTTGAGGAACCACTTTTCAGCTTGTCTGAAGGTGAGTTGCAAGGAGCTCTGGAGTGTGAGTGGGTCGGGGTGTGAGACAACGAGGACTGCGTCATCAGCGTATAGAAGCATTTTGCCCAAGCAGGAGCTGGGAAGGGTGTTTAGAAAGAGACTGAACAATGCGGGGCCCAGGATGGAGCCTTGAGGGACCCCAGAGCATACAAGTAGGGCAATTGATAGGATACCATTTAGTTTGACCCATTGGGATCTGTCACGGAGGTAGCTGGAGAACCAGGCCAGAGGGCCAGATGAAAAACCAAGCTGATGGAGGGAGTCAAGCAATAGTGGGTGACACACAATGTCAAAGGCCTTGGATAGGTCAATGAACACTGCCCTGACGATTTCCCCAGCATCAAGTGCAGAGTGTATTTGGTGGGAGAACTCCAATAGGGCTGTAGTGGTGCTGTGGCCAGGGCAGAAGCCATGCTGCTCTGGGCATAGTATGTTGTGCTTGGATAGATAATCCATGAGTTGGGTGGATAATATTTTCTCCAGGGCTTTAGAGAGGGGGGAGAATGGAGATGAGTCTATAGTTGTTTGGTAATGTGGTCTCCATTTTTATGGATGGGAATTTCAGTCAATTTCCATGCGCTTGGAATTGGCGAGGCATAGGGATCGGTTAAGAAGGTCAGTAAGGGGCTAACATGACATCAAGTGTTAGGCGGAGAATCCTGGAATCAAGGGGTCACAACTAGGGTTGCAGGAGGAGAGGCTTTTGGAGGAGTGGCTTAGCATCACGGGAGAGATGATCTGGAAGAGAAATGGGGTAGAGAAATAGTAGGGTGATTGGATGCATGGATAGGATCGAAGAAGTGGGCAGGAAGGACTGCACTTAGGTCAGAAAATGTTGTGTTGAGGCAGTCAGCAACACAGGTAAGTCAGTCATTAATTCGCAGTTAATAACCATCTGAGAAGGGGGGAGCGGATTTTCCCATTGAACTCCTTAATGTTATCCCAGAAAGCTTGGGCAGAGCCCCAGGATAAGGCCAAGGTGGTTTGATAGTATCTGGCCTTGACTTGCCTTATGGCCCAGGTGCATTGTTTGTGAGCGGCATTATAGGCTTATCTGTCAGCTGTCCTGCCAGACTCAACAGCAATATGCCACAGGTTATCCCACTGCTTCAGTTGCTGGATCAGTGAAGGGGAAATCCAGGCAGCACTGTGTCTCTTGGAGCGGGTGCTGGTGACAGGGGCAAAGATGTCACAGGTCTTGCAGAAGGCTCTGGTGAGGAAGGCTAGAGCAGTATCTATATCCATTGCGAGGGAGATCGGAGACCAGTCGAGCTGGGCTAGGTGCTGCTTTAGTTTATTAAGGCCCCGGGTGAAAGCAGTGACGGGAATGGCTTTGTATGCAGGATTGAGGGGGAGGACCAGAAACAGAGAATTGGTCAGTGGTCGCTAAGGGAGTTGGCTAGAATGTTAATAGACTTGATTTTGTGGGGGGCGGTTGGGAGTACTATATCAAGGAGAGAGCTGGACCCACTTGATTGGTTAAATCTGGTGGGACGAGTGACTAATTGAGATAGGACAAGGGCTGTGAAGTTGTCCTTAATATGTGTTGTAGTGGTGCCAAGCCAGTTGATGTTGAGGTCACCTAGGACGAGTTGTTCAGCTTTGTGTGGCAGGGTAGAGAGATAGTCAGTGAGAGGTGGATAGCTAGACTTTGTGCCCATGGGGGTATGTAAGTGGTTGTAAGGTAAAGGGGCCACGGCCCAGGTCGGGTGATTTTAGGGTGATGGATTGGGCATTGTGGTCGAGCTTGGGGTGGTAGTGTGTGGCCCAGGAGGGAGTCACACAGGTAGACTGCACATCCACCACCATGCTTACCCACATGATCTCTAAAAGGCTGAAGCCAGGGAGGGAGACAGCAGAGTCAGGAGTTGATTGGGAGAGCCAGGTCTCCTCATGGCAAGAATGTTGGGCTTGTGTTGGGAGATCCAACACTGGAGTGCAGCAGTCTTCCTTGGGAGACTGCAGATATTCATAGAGGCAATGCGGAGGCCATGCTCAGTAGGGGCGATGGGGGGTAGAGGGTCCAGGTCCAGGGTTAGGTGGACATTCCCAGAGAGCATGAGGATTAAGGTGATGAGATGGAAAGAGGACTACAGCGGTTGTGGTTGAGGTGCTTGGGCAGATGCAAGGATCTGGGGGCAGTGCAGGGATGGGTAGGGAGTTGAGGGCAGGTATGACTAGGACAGAGAGGGCCCACCTTCCACTGTGTACAGGGGCAGGGGTGGACGCTGGTGGTGGGTGTGGTGGGGCGATGGGGTGGTCCACTGTGGAGGTGTGTTAGTGGTGAGTGGAAAACAGATGGGAAGGCTAGCAGCAGTGGGGATTTGTGTGAGGAGGCTGAGATTCTGGCAGTTGTGTGCCTATAATAGAGCTGGAGAAATTCATTGCAGGGATAGTGGGGGACAGCACCGTGAGGAGTAAAGCAGTATGCAGACACTGCAAGGGACATAATGGTGTATGGGATGAAGGAAGAGAGATAAGTGTGGCAGGCAGGATCCTCTAGTGGGCAATGAATATAATCTGCAGGTGGAGAAGTAGGCTGATTGGTTCTACACCACACGTGACCAGGTATAAATCAGAAGAGCCGACCAAGGTGGTGGTGGGGGTAGTGGGGAGCCGGCCGCAGGCGCGGAGGCGCGCCTTGTTCAGGAGCCTGGTGCTGCTCCTGTGTGCTCGATTCGATTCCTACCTACAGCAGTCCAGGGGTGGGGGCTATCTCCAAGTCAAGTCAGGGAGGCAGGCTCTTCCAGCCCTCGTGACCCACGGTGCAGCTTCCAGCAAAACCCCTACAACTGAGGAGAGAGGGTAGAGATTTTAAGCATTGGATTTAGAGGCGGGCTAAGGTAAGGACAAAGGACATGGGTTACTGAAATATGGGGTTACTGAAATATCTCTACTCGTCACAAAGTGAGTCTAATTGCACAGTTAATAAGTGGGAGACCAAACAGTTCAAATCAGTTCTTACAGGCATAAGTAGAAAGAAAAGAAAATCAAGCGCTAAGGTGCTTGTTTAAAATGCAGGCAACTGTAGGATTTCACTAAGTAATTAAAACTCTTAAGGAAGCTTGATTGCAACAGGGAAACTGTAGATACATTCAACAGAAAATACTTGAGAAAAAACTATCCGCAGTGCTGCGCCGACTCTTAAGGCGCGTGTGAGGTTTGGAGTAAAAAGGTCCTTTGTTACAAGTCTAGTTTTAAAAAGTGGTTTTGCGCCAAAACAACACTCCTTGTTCAGGAGCCTGGCACTGCTCCTGTGTGCTCAATTCGATTCCTACCTACAGCAGTCTGGGGGTGGGGGTGGGGAGCGATCTCAAGTCGATTCCATGGGACGGCAGGCTCTTCCAGCCCTCGCAACCTGCGGTGCAGCTTCCAGCATGAAACCCCTACAACTACAGCAGTCCAGGGGGTGGGGGCAATGTCCAAGTCGAGTCCAGGGGAGGGGAGGCTCTACCATCCCTCGTGACCCACGATGCAGCTTCCAGCACGAAACCCCTACAACTACAGCAGTCCGGAGGTGGGGGGCAATCTCCAAGGCAAGTCCAGGGGAGGGCAGGCTTTTCTAGCCCTCGCAACCCATGGTGCAGCTTCCAGCATGAAACCCCTACAACTACAGCAGTCCAGGGGTGGGGGGCGATCTCCAAGTCACGTCCAGGGGAGGGCAGGCTCTTCCAGCCTGCGCTACCCGTGGTGCAGCTTCCAAAATGAAACACCTACAACTACAGCAGTCCAGGGGTTGGGGGGCGATCTCCAAGTCGAGTTCAGGGGAGGGCAGGCTCTTCCAGCCCTCGTGACCTGTGGTGCAGCTTCCAGCATGAAACCCCTACTTTTGCTTGTCTTGTGGTGAGAAATACTGATTGTGATGGACACCATCCTTTTTTTTTTTTTTTTAACAATTTACAACACAGTATAAGAAGAAAATACTGAGGTGAAATCAAGCCCAATACCTGTATTTTGCTAAACAACAGTCGTTTAGCTCAATTCTGGTACTGAATTTCAAAAATACCTCCCAAACCTGTCTTTCTGCATCAGGATTGCCTTCTGCCATTTCTAGCACTTTTACTGTTTGTGACTTGTAATTGGGTTGTGCAGTAATTTACAACATGTGATTTATGACATGTAATTTGCAACATGTATTTTTATGTTAACTAAGTTAAGTGCAGTTCAATATCTTTCAATGGGGTTCTGAACTTTGATTTACAACTTTGTCATTGTTGCATATTTCCACCCAAATTTTTCAACATGAACTTTCTGGGGCCCCATCTCATGGCCAGTGCGTGGAATTTTGCAGATCACGCCAAAAGGCAATTTCATGGTTGCTTGGCAAAATCACCTTTGGGCAGTATTTCAGAATTTTCACTGCCCTTGTTCATGAGGTATGGCCATATGAAGCCTATGTTAAAAATATGGGGTCAAATGACAAACTTATGAGCAGATATTGAACATTTTCTATGCTCGCTCATAACTTCAGTAATTTTAACTTGCATTCCCTGGCTGGGAGGGGGTGTTCCAGACCCTCCACTTCTGTAGATGGACAGAGTCTTCCCATGGGGGCCCTGTGCAGCTGCATCTGTTCACGCAGGTCCCAAAGGGACCTGTATGAGTGAGGATAGGATTCCACCATCTCAAAGAGAAAGGAAATTCTTTGCAAAAATATTGTTAATGCACCTGTTGGGGTAACTTAACACCACAAAAGTAGGGAAATGTGGCATTAGGATTTCCAACTCTAACTCCTCACCCCCCCAAGCAGCAAAAGGAAAAAAAAACATTACAGTTTTGGGTCTCTGGAGTCTTGGTGAATCAGTGGTGGGGTCTTCCTTGGGGTTGTGAATCCTAATGCCCATCCATTCCATGAACAAACTATGTCAGATGTGATCTCCTTTCTTCATGCAGGGCCCTGTGTGACGAAAGCTACAGCACTTTGTGTTGGCAATGTGTGGCAAGACCTACTTCTCTGCCTTTGAAGACTGTATCATTATGAGGCACTGACTTGGAGCTGTATCTTGTGTTTCAGACAGGAGGCTACAGGCTGAGGGGGGAAGAGGAGAGCATTAGGGTTGACAACCCCAAGAAAGACCCCACCATGGATTTGCTGAGACTTTGGAGACCCCAAATCCTAATGTTTTTTCCTTTGCTGCTTAGGGGTGGTGGTTGGAAATCCTAATGCCACATTTCCTTACATTTGTGGCATTAATTACCCTACTGGTGCACAATGAAGTTTTTGCAAAAAATATTAAATATAAGTGGTAACCCCTTTATCAACCTGTTTTCAGGTTCCATGAAACTCGTTATAACTAGGTGTGACATCACACCCAGTTATTACAGCATTTCAATCTGTCATTTTGAACAGCTGATAGCTCTTCGACAATGTCTGCATGAACCATCATGCATAAGCCAAGGAATAGTTTCCTTGCTAAGAAACTGAAATCTCCTCACAGAATCAGGTCACAGACCTGTGTTAATGAAACTGGTCTTCTTACTGGGACATTGGATATATCCTGAAACAGAAAACTATTTGTTCTACAGTTTTATTCTTTTTAGTTATAAACAAATCAGTCGGGACTATAGTCTGCCTTGGCATTCACTTCCAGAGTGCGCTAAGACAACCGAAAATTGACTTTCAAGAATGCTTTTAGAAAACTTATTTGTATTATTTTATACAATCAGACCTTTGCTACAGGTTCCTTTATCAAATGAATCCTATAAACTTGTTTTAATTTAAAAAATTGTATCTGTTTAACCTTAAAATCAATTTTTTCATATTTATGTCTGCTTTTCTGTTTGCATAAAACTCCTGCACCAGTTAATATGAAAATAATACATCAGCAGGTATGTGTCCATGAGGTTTTTACTCACCCTTGGTGTGTGATGACCATAGAGACCTCTCGAGCTTTGCTTACGAGCTTTATGGGTCACCACACACGTTGGGTGTGTAAAAAAGGCAAAACAAAAAAATCATAACGCACAGCTTATAACACTCACCTGCCTATGCATCATTCCTTATATCAACACCACAATCTCACAGCCTAGGTTTCAGGCTGAGGTAGCTACAAAGCGCAGCCTGATGATGGCCTGAAACCCCCCCCCCATCTCTATGCTGGAAGTCAGAGTACTGTTAGTACAGGGAGGCTGCAGCTGTGCTATACTGAATCCTGCCTGTGCTTTCTCTGACTCTCAGCATTGAGCCCACCCATGCACAAAATGATCAGTTGGCACTGGCACTGGCATACAGTCTTCAACAACCTGATTCATCCTCTACTCCAATTGTTGCCGCTCTCCTCCTGTTCTTATCAATACATGATGTACAGGCCCCACATCACATTACATTTGCCATCCAACCTGAAATTCCATGTCTTCAGCTCATGCCTCTGTCAAGCTGTGGAATAGCTTCCTTCTCATCCTGGCTGTGCTACCTATACCATGCTGCTGCTGCTTCTACTTCAGTGGTGGGAGTTTGCCACTTGCTTTTATATACCACATAATTGCTGTAGCCTGTACTCGCTCCTGCTCCATTAATAACTGGTCGAGGACATGCGTGTTGCAAAGGAAGGAAACAGCATGTCAAATAATAAGGAGCAAGGCTGAATGTGCAACTGCATAAATTAGCCAGGAACTCCTGTGCACAAGGTTAGTTGAGCAGGGGAGCAATAAGAGTAGCAGACACACAGAGCTGATTTGTGGTATACATATTCCACGTAAGTAGTATATGAGCTGGTACAGAGACTCACATGCCCTTTTCTAATGTGTAAATAAGGCCTTATCTGGAGCTTTGGAAACACCCTCTGAAGCTCAGAGATGGCAGGTTTAGGCTTAACATCGAGATACTCTTCTTCTCATAGAGGGTAGTGAACCTAACAGTGGAAATGAAGGCAGTATAGGCCTAAGACAGTGTAGGTCTTTAGTTAAACTCTCTAAATTTATTTTTCTCAATGGAATTATGGGATATGGTGCGCTGTAAAGTAGATAGGAGACCTTTTAAACTGGTAAGTTTTCACAACTTTCTTATTAATCCTTTCTTTTGATGAAGGGAGAAGACATAATGGACCTAGAATCCCATTTTGACTTTAAATTACTATGTAACCCACATAAATGTTACATATTAACATACTAAATGCCAGCAGAATAGGCTTGTCGGTCTTTCGTGTCTGCTTGGTATCCAGTCCTTAGCGGGCGCTTTCTCCCCGTCCCTGTGAGGGTCAATCTTGGCTTCAGTACCCTCATGCATCTGTTCCACCCTCTTGAAGCCCTCCACAGTGTCTTGCTCAACTAGGCTCCTGGGCAATGCATTCCATGGCTCTACCACCTCTCAGTGAAGTAATGCCTTCTACATTCTCCCCTATAGGTTCCTCCCTCCAGTTTACACTTATGTCCTCTGGTTGTGCCCCTTTACTTTAGCCTGTACATTTCTTTGGCTCTACCCTGTTAATGCCTTTCACATATTTGAAAACCTCAATCATGTCCCCCCATCTCTCCTCTCCTCCAGTGAGTATAGCCCAAGGGCTTGCAGCCTGTCCTCATAGATTCTATCCCCCATGCCCCGGATCATCCTGGACCCTCTCCAACAGCACTATGTCCTCCTTAAGGTGCGGCCTCCAGAACTGCATGCAATACTTAAGGTGCAGCCTAACCAAGGCATAAATGTTGAGGAAGAATTTCTAAGCTTGATTCCTGACTATGAGAAAACACTAATACATGTCTCTTTTGTTGTTTTTTAGTCTGCAGCTGGACTGATTACAGTGAGAGTCTGATTCAGCAATCATCACTCAAAAGCATGAGATGCATTGCACACCAGAGAGACTATTTCTCTATACTCACCAACAGAATCTAACCAGTGAGAGACCATATAGATGTACGTGTATGTGGCAAGGGTTTTTACGGAAGAGTGACCTCAAAAGCATGAGGGAATTCACTCTGGAGCGAGGCCTATAAATGTGCTGAATGTGACAAGAGCTTTACACAGAAGAGTAGCCTCATAACACATCAGCTTATTCACTCTGGAGAGATGCGACGACCCTGAGTTTCCAGTAAGAGGATATACCATCAGACTTCGGAACAAATTGCAGCAGAGAGAAATAATTGCCACAGACAAACTGAACAGTGTGACAGATGCAAACTTTAGAACCCTAATAGGACAAATAAAAACAAAAAATACATAGATGAGATTAACTTGGGCAGACTACAGAAGGAAGCAGGTGAAGAGGTAGCAAAAGAGAAGGAAGAGGTACCAGAGGCTTTCATAGCAGGAAGAGCAGATACATGGGACACAGCAAAGAAAAGGGATCTGATATGGTGTAGCATTTATGCCAAAAAGAAAGCAGCTCTTACCAGCACAGCAACAAAAATCGCAGATATATTTGAACAGACATATAGACAGAGACATCCAGATATGGCAAACATCACAAAGAAAAGAATAACCACACAAAAGTGGAATGTAATGAAAAGTGCACAGTTTAGTGATCTAGAAAGGCAACACATCGAAATAGAAGTCCTTGAACAGTTAAAGAAAGAAGGATTTGAGGTAGAGACTCAGCCTACACCAATATCATCTGGTAAGTCGTTACAGCAGACAACTACTCAGCCAATATTGGTACATGAAACGAAACATGACACACCTCCTAAAGACACCCAGCAAAGTGCACATCAAGTGCCATATCCGAGCAAAACAGCTGAAGTTCCAGGTCAACCTATACAGAGAGCGGAAGAGCAGGTAATGCCAATTACAGGAACAACCTTTAACCAAGAGGAAGAAAACATGAGAGAAGACTTGCTGGACCTAATTGATAAGACAAATATATCAAAATACATCAAAGGGAAAGACTGCAAAATTACGCTGACATACACAGTTAGGGAACACATAAAACAGATAAACAAAGTTATTGGAACCATCCAGAGGATCCATATGATGTCACTGAAATAAACAGAGTACATTATTGTGCAGCTGAGACTAATAACAAATACAGCAGTGCCAAAAAAGCAAGGAATGAAGAACAAAAAGAGGGAAATTCAGCATACCACTATGGAAAAGCGGATAGAAGGGACAATTATGGAACTAAGATCAGAAGTATCACTGCTGGAGGAGTTTAGAAAAGGTAATAGATCAATGAAAGTCATCAGGAAAGTGGATGAAATCAAACAAAATGCTGTATTAAAACAGATCAGGACCTACATTTTACCATCTCAAATAACAAGCTTAAGATCTCTGCTCAAGCGAGAAGCTCAGGAGATACGTGAAAGGAACAATGAAAAATGCAAAATAGATGGTTTAGAGAAGACCGAAGAAATTCTATAGGAGCTGGGAAAGAAAAACAACATAAAAACTCCACCAGTAAAGAAAGAAATTGAGAAATTCTGGAGAAGTATTTATGAAGATCCAGTTGAACATAATAGGGATGCAAAGTGGATACAGGAAATAAAAGACAGCATTAGAAATGGTACTACTAGAGATATGGAGTGGCCTGACGAACAGCTAAGGAGATAGAAATGAAGATAAGGAAGGCTCCAACTGGAAAACCCCAGGTCCAGATGCAGTACCCAACTTCTGGTTGAAAGTATTAACATCTTTGCACCAAGATTTAGCTACCTCAAAAACTATTTATACGCACATCCTGACTTAACACCTATCTGGTTAACGACAGGAATACCACACTTTTATTAAATCTGAACCTGCCAGTCTCCCAAGAACTATCGCCTAATAACCTGTTTACCAACAACATATAAACTATATACTGGAATCGATGCAGATAGAGTCTACAATCATTTAGACTGCAATAAACTCATGGCAATAGAACAAAAAGGTAATAAAAGAAAATCATATGGCACAAAGGACCATCTCTTGTTGAACAAAGCCATTATGGAGAGCTGCAAAAAATGCCGAAATCTTAGTGTAGCATGGATCGACTACAAAAAGGCATTTGACAGTATCCCACACTCCTGGATCACTGAGTGCTTACGGATCTACAGGATACACCCTACACTGATAAACTTCATCACAACAACAATGACAAAGTGGCAAACCACCTGCAATTAAATCATGAGAAAGGTCAAATCACCATCCCAAATACAAGTATCCAACGAGGATATTTCAGGGTGACTCTTTGTCACCGCTTCTGTTTTGCCTTGCCCTCAATCCCATGAGTAACCTAATCAACAACCTAGGCTATGGATACAGCTTGAATCCCGAAACAAAAATAATCAACAGCTAACATCTCACCTTCTATTTGTAGATGACCTAAAACTTTACAGTTCATCTGACAAACATTTGAAAGAAAACTACAAATTGTTAAGACCTTTTCTGATGACATACAGATGGCGTTTGGCCTGACAAATGTGCCAAAGCAACTTTGTTGTAGCAGGAAGGATAACTTCGAAAGAAACGTGAATTCAAGGAGGTCTGTGACATAAAAGAACTTGAGCAAGAGGGAGTGTATAATATCTGGGAATAGATGAAGGAGCAACAGCACAACATGAACAAATGAGAGTAAAAGTAAGCAAGGAATATTTTAGAAGGTTAAAGCTAATTTTGAAAACTGCCGTGAAAACATGAAATAAAGTGCAAGCTGTAAATCAACTCGCCTTCTAGTGATATCATACAGCTTTGGTGTGATAGACTGGCCACAGAAAGTGTTGAAACCAGCTAGATATAAAAACAAGAAAAATGTTTCATGCTCACCAATTAATATACAAAAATCAGTGCATGCCAAGATTATACATCCCAGGGCAGAGGGAGGCATGGGCCTCATTGAGATTGATTACACATATAGATCCACAATAGTGGGCTGCATACATACATTACATACTGACATCCTTGGACCCAAATATAGCCAAGGTCTTGCATCATGAAAATAAGCCTAAAATGACTTCACTCATCAAATTAGGAGAAGCCTTCAGAAGGGTAGCAGAGATTACATAGAAACATAGAAACATAGAAACATAGAAGTTGACGGTAGATAAGGACCGTAAGCCCATCCAGTCTGCCCATTTTTTCTACCTTATAAATGTGCCATCGGCCTTTGCTATGTCAGTGACCTATCTATTCATAGTCATTTGTATTGCTCCTTATGCCTATCCCATGCCTGTTTGAAGCTCTGCACTGTATTCATAGCCACTACTTTTGTGGTAAGCCATTCCATGCATCTACCACCCTTTCTGTGAAAAGAATTTCCTCACATTCCCTTAATCGGATTGATGTCAATCCAAAGTAGATAAGGAATTGTCAGCAACAGAAAGCTCAAAGAATCAGAAAAAGGAGTATAAGGATAAAGACCAACAGAAAAGAAAACAATTGGAAAGTCCATAATTATAGTGGAAAATACACGGAGCTACTGGAGCAACCACAGGTCGATCAAGCCCTGACCCATGAAAGGTTAAAAGAGGTGAATTTAGGCCACGAGATGAGAGACTAATAATGGCAGCCCAAGATAGTGAATACCATACAAGAAAAGAGAACAAAGGTAGTACTGATTGAAATAGCCACTCCTAGTGACTACAGTGTGCTGACAGAGAGACACAAAATCATGAAATACCAAGATATGCAGTCAGAAACTAAACTGATGTGGAATAAGGACACACTGATTGTTCCAGTAGTGCTTGGAGCAATGGGACTAATCAAAAAGAACTTTCAGGCACATTTAAATATGCTACCAATACTTGTGACACCTTATGAACTTCAAAAGGAAGCTATTTTGGGATCGTTAAGGTGCAAAGGAGAAGAGCGCCTCAGCAAACATCAAAGATTAATACAGTACTAATTTCTTGAGTTTTGAATATGCTCTGGCTAAAGAATGGGGTCCATTCTTGCCATGGTATTAGAAATCCCTAAACATTTGGAGACACTAACTCTCGAGAAAGGCCATATAAATGTGCATTTAAATGTGTTAAATGTAATAAGAGTTTTACAAAGCAGAGCAAATTGATAATACATGAACAAATTCATAGTGGACAGAGACCATATAAATGTACTGAATGTGACAAGAGTTATACAGATCTGAGATGCCTCAAATGGCACCAGCAAATTCACTCTGGAGAGAGACCATATAAATGTGATGAATGTGATAAGGGTTTTATACTGAAGAGTGTCCTTATATGTCATCAGCGAGTTCACTCTGGAGAGAGGCCATACAAATGCGATGAATGTGGCAAGAGTTTTACACAGAAGGGTACTCTGACAGTGCATCAGCGAGGTCATGCTGGAGAGAGACCATATAAATGTGATCAATGTGGCAAAGGATATATACACAACAGGGACCTCATAAAGCATCAGCGTGTTTATTCAAGACATAGTCTATAAATGTGCTGAATGTGACAAGAATTTTACACACCATTGTAAACTGTTCATACATCAGAAAATTCATGGAGAGAGGGAATATAAATGAACTGAATATGACAAGAGTGTTACAGCTCTGAGTGCTCTCAAATGGCATCAATGAATTAATTCTCAAGAAAGGACTTATAAATGTGATGAGGGCTTATTTTTACAGGAGAGTGATCAAATAAGGCACCAATGAATTCCCTCTGGAGAGAGGCATGTGGAAGGAGTTTTATATGGAAGAGTGTCCTAAAAGTGCATCAGTGAATTTGTGCTGGAGAGAGGTAAATCATAAAATCCCAGATTATGCAAACAGAAACAAAACAAATGTGTAACAAAGCACAGATATTGACCCTATTGTCCTTGGAGCTACTGGACTAATTAACAAGAATTTTCAGGCACACCTGAATATGCTACCAATATATTTGACACCATATGAACTTCAGAAGGAAGCCATCCGAAGAATGTTGCATATATGAGCACTTTCAGCAAATATTAAAGATCAATACAATACTGTTTTCCTTATTTCTTTGAACATGTCCTAGTTTTAAGTATGGAATCATTCTTTTTTGTTATACATCTGTGTTATTATCTATGTTTTTATTTTAATTGCATGCAAACGTACATTCTGGACATATAGCAAAATAAAATAATAATAAATTAATCAAATCATTCTGAGTTAAACATAAAGGTATAAAGTCTTAATCTCTTACTGTGAAATTTCAGCTCTTGGATAGTGATTAGATTCTAGAATTCCAGTCTGTTGGTAGTGTTTTAAATAGTTTCCAAATTCCCTGTGTAAGTAAAACTGGCTGGAGTCAGTATAGTATATAGAAACATAGAAACAGAATTTGATGGCAGATAAGGACTGCTTGGCCACCTAGTCTGCCCATTTTCCCTACCTACCATACCGTAGACCCTACTTGATCTCCCTAGCCCTCCCTTCCCTAACAAATAAGGTTCCTTATGCTTATCCCATGTCTTCTTGAATCCGTTACATTTTTGCCCCTACCACCCACCACTCGGTATTTTAATAGTTACTTGGAGGTATTTTAGCCTGTTTTGGTCATGCTTTACCATCCCACCATTGTACTCATTAATGATTGTTTTTAAGTCGGGAGTTTTGTGCCACCTCATCGGGACCGGGAAGTACAGCCATAGGCATTCGCATTTCTTCATCATCACGGTCACAAATGCAGTCACAAATCATGATTTACAATTATGTCACAATCACAACATTCATTTTTCACTAGTTACTTGGATGTATTGTAAGCCTGTTTTGTAGTATCTCTCCAGGCTTCACTATCCCACCATTATACTCATTATTAAATATTTTTAAGTCAGGAATTTGGACAGTGTCTGCAGTACATACAGAGACTGGAAAGAAGACCGACTGCACACATGCAGTTTAGCACAGTATACTTGCACTGCTCAGAATACAAAGTGTCACATATACGGAAGGCAACAAAAAAGGGCATAATTACATACAAGGGTCGGGGATGGTGGAGGAATACATTTTATAACACAACAAACACACTAATGTGGGATCCCATGATGATCCAGCAGCAGTTCCAGCATGGACATAATTTGCAACTGATGTCCCTCTATGCGATCCTGGTGGAGCAGTAGGTGCTGCTGTGGCCCTCCTCTTCTTAGGGATGCCACCTTGCACAGCTGCACCCTCTACCTCAGAACGGCCAGCAGGTGCAGGCATGGTCTGTTCTGTGGCAGCCTGTCACTCCAACTGGTGGTGATTGAGCATATGGGTGTGCTGGTCCCTAGTCCCCAGGTGAGTCCCCCGGGGGCCACGGTGCACCTCCACCTCACATAGGCAACACTTGACCACACTGCTGTCCCCCCTGACACAGTCAAAAAACTGCCAAATAACAGAGGTGCCGGGAGGACCAGGCACAGGAGGGGAGGGCCAGATGAACTGGCAGCTGACTGATCACGGTGCTGAACAGGATGGGATCCACACCTGAGCCGGGGGAACAGGCACATCCTGCTCCAGAGGACCTGGTGCTGGACTTGGTGGTGGTGGTGGTTCAACTTCCTCAGAGTCAGGACAGGAGGCGATGCTGATCCTGTTCCTGGGGACAAACAACTAACTACTTAGAAAGGTAAGAAAATAAAATTTACAGAAAGAACAAATTAAGTAAAAAGAGTACAGAAAAGACAAAAAATGTAGCTTTTAAAAAAGCTGTTGGGTCTAAATCAAAGTTTAAATCTCCTCGCCTGATCTCAGAGTATCAGCAGTCACAAACATGCTCCTTTCTTACATCTGCACAGGAGAAAGTAAAAGTGTCTGCTTGTATGACTCACTTCCCTCCTGCCTAGCTAAAGAGCATGTGACTTACATTACTGTAAGCCATGTGATGTGTGTGGGGGGGCTGCCAAATCTGAAATACCAAGTGGATCACTTAGAATCATAATGAGGAATGCGAAGTCCATTAAAAACAACGATTTTGCCTTACTTCACATTGCCATTCCACCTTAACACTAAGTAATAATGACAAGGCGGAGATAGCACTTTGCATTGCTGCAACGCGAAGTGCCCACTTCACGTTCACTTCACCGGCAAAATTTAAATTCGCTGCATCTCTACCATTAAATATCACACAAAGTGCGAAAAAAATACAATTCCATGTGTCTGGGACCAGGAATCGAAACCCGGTCCCAGACCCCCTGCCTGCCTCCTTTGCTGCCAGTGGCTCATCCCATCAAGCCACGACAGCTACTCAGTGGACCTCTGTCTCAGCAGGATTCTTCTCCTCCACTGGGAAGAGTAAGAAGGTGCACTACCGTGCAGACTTCCTTTCACAGTTTTGCACCCTGTCCCTCTTACCTGCACTGTTCCTACCTTGCAGTCATGTCATGTGCTGTAGAGAGTGCAACATTTTGACCCAGTAGGTCTTGGATATAGCCCATCTGGCCCCATTGCCTTGTCCACATTCAGATTTGCAAGTTCCTTCAGGACGTGTGTGTGTCTGTCACAAACCCACTCAGCAGGTCAGCCCTCTGTTCCCAAAGTGCCAACCTCCGAGCGCAGTCATGTGAACAGTTAACAGAAACAGGGTAACCCTTCTGTCTGTTTTGTGGGTTCAAATCAACCTTGGTCTCAGTTCTGGAGGGATTCAAACTGTGAACCTCTGTCAGGTAGCAACAACAGATGAGGTACAGTTAGCAGTATTAGTAAACATTGATTTGTATGTTGTCATATTAATTATTTCATTTCAGTATGGTATTTAAAGTAATGAGTCGATACAGGTGGTTATGGTTTTAAAAATTTATTGCCAATTGTCAAATGGAGAAAAGGTCTAATCAAAATTAAAATTTTGTTAACAGAAGCAGTCTCACAATACAATTGTGTGCAATCATTACTGAAATTTGTAAATGTAAGAATAATAGTGTATAATGTGGATTGACTAGTTGTGTGATATTACATGAAACTAATCAGATGTGTTTTAGTTGTGCTTCAGTACTCACTTCTGTTTATATGTGTGGAACTATTTTCTGGCATTTGACTTGTAATTTTAATAGTCAGGCTGAAGCTATAGCTATTGAATGTGAAATGTAGTTTGTAAAAATGTTACTTTTTAAAATGGTTGTATGTTGTAACTATGTGTAGTGCATTACTTGTCTGCTATGTTAATAAGGAATGTCAGTTGGTTGTGAAGTGTGATTAGACACAAGATAGACAAGTGTTTTGTTGTAATTGTGTGATCATAATGGATGTCTTGGGTATGGAAACCATATGTTGATTGTCTATGAAAATAAAGTATACAATTGTAAGTTTAGTGACATTTGATTTTTACTATTAATAATATGTAACTGACTAGGTGCAAATGGAAAATTCCCGACCCAATTCTCAATTGAGGTGATCATAAATATTGTCAGGAACAGGTATGCAGTTTGTTGTGACTCTGCAACAGCACCTGATTTACAATTGTCAATATTTTGTAGATACGGTATAAGTTAGGTGTGACAAGTACAAAAAAATAAATGTTTTACATGAACAAAAAAATGTTATCAATTTTACATGGTTTCTATGTAAATTCTTAACTTAGAATACTAAAACTGTAATGGAATGCATTTTTTAACAAACTTATGCTTAGTTACATGTTGTTAGTATACTGCAGAGTAATATGTAAGACATTCACTTGTACTGTAGTGCTACACTGCTATTTTTAGTTCAATAATTACAATGTTATTAACAATGTTACATTGAAAACAAATGTTTCTATTACGTACAAGTTATTTTAAACAGTTGTAAGAGTCACTAAATTAGATTCAGTAATTTGTTATTATTAACAGTTCTGTAAGTCAGCTTCTTGCATTATCAATACTTGGTAGTTGTTTACATGTACAATACTAGTACTACGCTCCGAAAGCGTGATAGTTCTACACTGTTGGCTGGTGATCTAATGATGTTCTCTATATGTGAAGAGTCAGTGGAAGTGTTAAAAGACTACTTCTGAGACAGTGGAATGTTTGTTGAATGTTATAAGGGTAGAATTTTTCACAGACATGTAATCATAGTTTTCAGTGACTGTAAATATTGTTGGCCGATTGAAGCCTACAACAATTTTCATGTAGTCACTGATCTGGCTACAAGATGTAACATGTCACAGTCTATGTAATATTTGTATTTGAATTCAATTTTGTTGAAATTGTATTGTTTATTTACAGTTGTAAATTGTACAACATTGTAACGAGTTATGACATTTTTGGGACAAAGTACTCATGTTAAAATGGTACATGTTTTGTCCTATTCTTCTGAAATATGAAGGTTATCATAATTCTTCAATATTAGAAGATATGCATTTTTCAGGTGACGTGGAGTCTCTTTTAAAAGTTGTTGTAGGTTGTCACACCTAACCATCCAGCTGTGCACCTTAGTAACGAGGTAATGTCCATGGCGATTATCTGGTGATAGATAATGCTGAGTGTATGCCTGCGATTATGAAGACTATTCTACTACCTGTGTAGTTCAGATAGGAGTATCAACCTGAGCCCATTGGTGTCAAATCTGTGCAACATGCAACACAGATATTGAGATGAAACTTTGTGCGTATGGACTGAGTGCATCTGCCTCCGCACTCTTCCACAGGCATGACTACTATTCAGTATTAGTGAACAGCTGTTTAAATTTGACACTTTTGCTTTAGGAACAAAGAGAGTTATCCACAGTATGTCTTGTGTGGTTTCATCGCCGCTAATTGCCGCTATGAAACACATTCATATTTTGCAGCGTATGTTACCGTGAAGTACTGGCGGATTGGGGTGCCGTTTTCATCAAGGTTGTTTATCACAGCCATCATAAACTCAGTACTGTCTTGACTGTATGTCTGCAGCAAATGTACTGCATCCAGCATATGTAGATAACACCTGTCAAGTGGTGTTGATGAGTGTACATTGTTAGAGTGGTCAGAAGTCATGTTGATAATCTGCTTCAAAGCATTTGATAGGGGATTGTCTTGTAGAAGTACGAGATGTTCTTGCACAAAGTGTGGCATGTGTAGAAAAACTTGCATAGCTGAGTTAGCATAGCAGTTTCTCTATTGCTGTTGTCAAACAGTGGTATAGCAGCTTCACTTAACCGGATTTCGATGAATTGTTGGTTGTGAATGTTTACTTGAGGTTGTGGCCTTTATGGAACTCTCTTTTTTAATCACTTAGTGAAGCTTGCTGCTGTTTGTTGCTCGATCTTAGCTGTGACTGAATTGTGTGAGACCGATACTTATGTAGGCAGTGGTATTAAAGACATTTGTGGCTGATGTAAGTGTAATCTCGTTGTACTCAAGAATACATCGCTTGTCAGCTCGTATTTTCTGAGGTGCTATACTAATGATGTGCAATCCAGAAAGGCTTTGTATACGTGAAAGTGCAACGTAGCTCATGCCATCTTTGAAAATGTCTGTACCTATGTCTATCATTGCTGAATCCAAACTTAATCCCTGAGATTTGTGAATGGAGACAGCATATGCAACACATAATGGGAACTGTTTCCTGTTTACGTAGATATTCTTAAAAACCTGGAATTTTACGCAGGTTCGATCTATGTGTACAGAGTGTTGCATGTTGTCAAACTGCACTACAAGTGTCTGAATAAATGTCTTCTGTACATTATAGATAAAGTCAGTGATGTTTCCCATGGCACCGTTTACCATGCCTTGTTCGAGATCTAGATTACGTCGTAGCATGATACGTGCATTCTTACAAAGTGTGAGAACAGCTTCTAGGCCAGCTGTTCGTGAAACATCTGACTTCAGTTCACTTAGTCGTTCAGTCATCTTTGCTACTAGCTTTTGACTAAGAAAAACGCCATCAACTGTATCAATTGCATGGGGAGTGACAATCTCTTGGTTCTCTGTTTGTAGCATTAGATTGTTGAATTCAGTGTATTTCTTTAGTCGTGGCATAAGACACACTATGTGTCTGGCAGTAGAGTATATGTCGCTGAAGACATTACATGCTGTTTCTATGCATGTACTTTCTACTGTGATTTTTCAATCATTTAACATACAAACATGTTCTGGTGATAGAGAACCTGTGCGAGCTTCATCTAAAAGTGATTTGTAAGCTAGGTCACCACTTTGCCGCATGTTCTCAGACAACTCAACAAAGGTAAATAATTCCCATATGTTATAGCCTGCAATGTAACCGAGATATTCTTAGCTTGCTTGGCAGTCAGAGTTGTGAATACATGCCTGCATTGACTGGTGCAAGTTGTAAAGGTCCCCAACACAAGTATACTTTTTGCCACCAAATGGCACTGCATCGTCAGTACCTAAGATCTGCTGTGAGACTAGATGAATACAGGCTAGCATGACATTGGAGACCATGCTGATTTTGTCAATGATGAGTAGCTGCACCTTTAGAACATGGGACGGTGCTGAGATGCAACCTCGAATGACAGTTTACTATACTCCTGTTCTCCCATGTTCGATCTGGCAACATAAAGAGACGGTGTAATGTTACTCACTCAATGTTGTATGCTGCTAGTCCTGTGGGAGCAGTCACAGCAACAGACATTGAAGAGCCTGTCACAGTCCGTATTTCTGAAGTGATAGCTTCAATCAGGAAACTCTTTCCTGTGCCAGCTGAACCACTGACAAACATTAGTAGTGGTTTGTGCTGAGTGCAGTCACATTTTTTTGTTTCATGTAGTATGCCATGTTGGACAGCTTCAACCACTTGGGAGTGAACTGTATGCTGCAGCTGATTTAGTCTTTCTCTTACATCAGCTGGGTTGAGCATAGAGTGTGTGCCATGTTGCATGGCTGTCTCAATTTCTGAGATTAACAGTTCTGGGGCATTTAATGGCAGAGGGTCACCTAGAACACCTTGTCCTTCTGGATCAAGGTTGTCTTGTGAACTAACTGGAGTGTCTTTCTGAAGTTGCTTCTCTGCCTGCTCGAGCTGTTCTTTCTTAGCTTTTAGTCTTTGTATGTATGTTTGTGAGTAGTCAGTTTGGAAATTCTCATAAGTGAGATTGAACTGTTCTTCGAATGTGTCAGAGTCACCTTTAATTCAGACTGACTCCCTCCAGGGTCTAAATAGGAATAGGAGAGCAAAGTAGTAATGTTCTATGCTCTCTGATGTGCCTAGATACAGGTTGCAGTGATATATAAGCCATGGCTTGTTCCTCTTCACAAGGCAGCCATCTAGTCCATTGACCATGTAAATGTGCCGTGTTGAGTCATGTGCTGCACCTGTCTTGTAGTCATACCACTTAGCCACCTCAAACAGACACACATCATTCATCTTGTTGTGTCTACGTGGGTAGTATGTGTCTATCAGGTTATTCTTCAAGATATGTTTTGAAGAAGGTGTATTGACAGCAAGCTCATCAATTTCGGCATGAGGAATCAGCACGCTCCATTTCTCTTTGTAGTTTACACTGAGGAAACGTACAGTGTCAGACTTCCCGTACAGATGTGTACTCATTAAGCGGTCACTGGCTTCGTAAGCTCCACATTCTCTGTGTGAAAGAGTCTTCAAACCCAATGACCACAGCTGAGATGTCAGGCTTTTGCTTGAACTGGCAATATCTTCCCAAAGATCTTGCAAGCTAGTCTGTTCATGTTTGGTTATGTACGAAGTTACATAGCGAACCAGGGCTAGTGAGTTGTCAGCCACAAACTGAACATCTATGTTTGCTTGCCACATTAGGAGAAAAGTTGGGTTGTAGTCATTGATATACACCTCTTTTTCATCTCTGGGTAACTCGTATACCCTCTTGGTTGATTTTGCTTTCAAGTGGTGTCGCATTGCTGAGAAAAGGTCATTCATGGCACCATTCTGACAAACTCTTCGAGGAAATCCAAAGCGACATCGCGTGTACCAATTAGATTTGTTCTTTACGCTCGCCGGCATATTTTGTGCAAATATGTCGCTGGAACTTTAACCAACTTCCATAGTGTAGGACTGTCATACTTGTCTGGAATGTGACAAGTGATATATTTTTATGAATGATAAGCACTTCTGCTGCATCATGTTCACCGATTCGTGTATTCTTTGATCCATAATAACATATGGATATGAGGGCAGCTCGTGCTTGATATTCTGTCCTCCAAAAGTAGTGTTCTACAATGCCTAGAGGAGGATTGTCCTTTAATAAGATGAAATTGAGAATGTCATGGAGCGCTTGTGAAAGTGTCTTGTGACAGACACAGATCAAGTGAACACATTTCTCGATGAGACATCGATGAGATGCCTTTGACATCGGAATTTGCCCACTTCAACATTTCAATGAGTTCGTCCCAGGCATATTCTGCACAACTAAGTGTGACAAACCATGTGGCTGCGCCATACTCGTAGAGCATTGTCATCACTTCCCAGTGTCTGCGATACTAATATTCTTTTGGTGCCACGTAGGCTTGAAAGTATGGAAGACAGATTCACTTGCACATTATCATCTTTCTGTTTCAATTTCTCCAGAAATTGAGCAACTGTAATTCCATCTAGTGGTTGTGAGATTAATGGTATACAAAGCAGCGCAGACAGAATGCTAAAGCTCACTTTCCCAGAGCAGATGGAACAGGTACTGTATGTTACGTCTGAATTTGCCATCTTTGCTCAGTATATGGCTGGTGCGGTGCTTCAGCACCCTGTACCCTTTCTCTTTCATCTAGGCGTCCACCTGACCTTTTGAAATAGGTCTGGGAAGCAGCATGCTTCTAGTGTTGCCTCCCAAATGCTGACAGGCTCACCTTCCACTCTGCTTCATTTGCTAGAGATCAATGTTGTCTCCAATGGATCTCTACCATGTAGTGGGTGAATTGTGTACTGTTCATACACATTGTCACTTGCTGTGTAGTGACTTTCTCAATGATTGGCTTACTTTTTTCTAATAGATCATGTTGCACAGAGAGGCTGGCCATTTGATCTATGTCAAGGTCTATATAAAAGGAATTGTTCCTCTTTAAATAAGCCAGAGCAAGCTTTACCTTTTGCAGGTTGACAACATCTTGCCAGATGACCTTGGCCTTTGTAGGCACACCATTTACTAGAATGACCAAGCTATTTTCTGTTGAGATAGCTTGAACATTTTCCTGTAGAGGAAGTGGTAGATACATCACAGAACCCTTTAGAGATCTAACTAGTTCTTTCTGTGGAATCTTCTGTGTCTTAGTGTTCAGACGTAGAATCGTTTGGAATGGTTTCATTGTCTGAATTAGAATATGTTCAAACATATTCAATGTTGAAATCTCAGTTGGTGTAACATCTGTTTCCATGTTGTTTAGCACTGACCTTCCTGGCAAAGTGTTGCACTTCAGTTTTGAGAAACAGTGTTTGCATAGTACAATGGTGTCTTGTGGATGCAAGTCAGATTTCAGAAGCAAGAATGCTGTGAGGCACAAACACATGTCATTGTATGATGACCAGGTTTCTAGGTTGACTGTGACAGTTTGTTTTGTGTAGCACAAATGGTCGCATGACACACATACAGAATCAAACTTCTGATACTTTGCAATCTCAAACTTAGCAATTTCCTTCCGTACTGTTTCAGAATGTCGTTTCTAAGACTGAAATAGATTTTTCTGTTGAATGTGTGACACTGGAAATTACCTGTTTCTGGTTCAGAAGGAATGTGTTGCACTTTTTTCATGAAAGTGATGGCACCGCATGTCACCTGACTGCTATAAGTCATTTAAAGAAGTGTACTGATGCACAGCTCACTGTACTTCATATACTCTGTATACAAAGTTTCTGCGATGCCTGGTCTGATGCACTGCGAGCATCCGGGATGTTGTGAAAAAACTATCACGAACACTCAGTATCGAGACATGCAAGTGAGTGACCCATGAGTCCAGTATATGGCGTGTTCTCAATGGTCATTTCTGTAAATAGCTTATGTCTCTCTATGTGATCTGTTATTATGAATAGGTTAACAAACTGTTCTACTTTTTGAAATGATGATTGCCTACGGTTGCAGGTATCATCACATGACCATGTAAGGCAGTGCCGTTTATTCAAGACTATGGTTGGACCACAGTCATCATCAGTATCTAATTGATTGTCATCAGAGATACTGAGGACATTTGTAAGTTTGCCGGACTCATCGATATTGAACGTCTGTTGTTTTGTTAAGTCATGATAAGACTCTTCCCAGAAATATGATTCTGAGTGCTGTGTGTGCATCCACTGTCCTGTGAAGACATGGCAGAAGTTGTCAACAGTCAAACAAGGATACTTTTTGAAGCCTTTTTGATGTTATATACAAGTTTCCTGAATTGTTCAAGGACATGAGACATCTTCAGCCACAATCTTTGTAGTACAAACAGTGCTCTGTAGACAAATGTTTGTACTTTCAGACGAAATTCATCATGAGAAAGGTGACTCTTGATCTGTTTCTGCGGCCGTGCCAGTAACATTGTACAGTAATAAGTCTTTCGATCTTAGCTTTTGCTAGTGTGATCGGAAATACTTTCTTTTCTAAGTTGTAAGTCACAATTTTTCATTTTACGTTGTTGATTTGAGCGTCTGTTGATGGATTACACTCAAGATAGTTGTGTTTCATCTTACGATGGCACAACTTGTTGTGATGTTATACATTTTGTTTTTTTAATGGATTTTTGTTTCTCTGTGCAGTGTCTTGATGTAGGGTCACTGTTGCAGTAATGCTCTGTTGATGTTTTTTGGTTAACTTTACTTTTTGTTTGTTGCCCTTATACAACAGTGCAGTACTATTATCCGCTCTGCGTTTTGAGATACACCTACGTCTGTATTTAGTTGGCATTTTCAGGTATTATAGTTGACAGTGACAGTAAGCAATCTTACAGAAGTGTCAGGCACCTGTATGAGAAAGAAAAAAAAAGTTTTAGAATATGCTTCAGTTAATTTCTTATAGTAATGTAGTAATAGAATAGCATGTTGAGAATGTTAACAATTTGGTGAAAAGACAAGCAAATGATAGCTGTTATGAATGTGCATTGCACAGCTGCTATGTAATATCAGAAATTTTTCATTCTCAATATTTTGTGGACATTTGAATGTTTTTTCTTCACGTGTGTTCTTACGATTATGATGGCTGTTATTTTTACCTGTGTACGAACATGTGTTTTATGCTGTGTAGTGTGTTATTTGGTAGTCAGTTTGATTATTAAGTATATGGTAGACCAAGAAATTCAGAGTGACAGTGTGCATTATTAAATGTATAACAATTAGTATATTTACAATTACGTGGAGGATATGCCACTATTACTGTTTGTGTGAGTGTGTGTGTGTGGCACAGTTGGTAGATATGGTTGCATGTTAGTGAAATTTCAATGTTGATGTAACATAGTGTTTTTTGTGCTGGTGTGTATTGTAATTCGAGCTGTGATTTTTCACAACATGGCAAAATAATGTTTTTCTCTACATGTGCTGTGCAATGATGAAGTTCCTTGCAGAAATAACTGTGTGGAACACAGTCTAAAAATTACTGTGGATGCGTTTCTGAACAGATAAATTCAATATGTTCAAAAATGTGTGTGAAAATTCAAAATATTTCTGATTTACAAGCTTGTGCATTGCAGTTCACAGGTACACTAGTAACTTTGTGTTGTGTCATACTTTTCAGTTCAGACTTTACTATTTTGCTTTTGAAAATGGGTCTGAAAATCCTACCCTTCTGATTGGCTATGATACCAATCTAACTCGGTCGGTATTCTGAATAGATACCCGCAAAAGTAGTTACTATTCGGGTGCTGCATTATTTGTGTATTTGTAGCCAACCCGAGTCTTCAAGCTTTTCACCTGCCATTTTGTACCACTTGGTAAGCAAATGAATGAACAAGACCATGATGTCCCCCCACACGCACACACACACACACACACACACACACACACACACACAGAAAACCCAGCAGAAGCACAGTACTCATACAAAAAACTTCTAAACAATGACATCTACCAGCAAATAGCTAAAAAGAATGCTGTGTATCATGGTCTGTCAAAGACTGGGCAATCCATTACATGGTGAAAGCTTGCAGCATGTCTCCATTCACGGCCACTGTAAGTTAGGAAAGTGCTCTGACTGTTGCCTGGCCCTATTCAGAAAATCTAAAAACATATGCCACAAGTCCCTCTACTGTATTTACTAATCTCGCTTGTGTCCCAAACTACTGGCAGGTACAGAGTACCTTACAAAAAAAAAAATCTTCAATGAACGGTCACCCAGTATCTTGATTGCAGATTCAGAGCCCTCCCATGTCTGGTAGCTTCAGTCACAAAGTGCATGCCAACAAAGTGCCCTGTCACATAATGGAGTCCCCAATAGTATAGAAATCAAAACAGCCAGAGGGATTACTTAATCATAAAAGTTGTTTGAAGCTCATTTTGTATTTTTATATATATTTTTTCAATACTTTTTTCGCTTATTTTTTCCTTTACAGTCACATTTTCTAAGTGCAATAATACCTCCAGGGTGGCTGATATAGGGAAATATTGTACCTTCCAGATCCTATAAGCCCTCCTCCTGTGTTGTCGGTCTCATTACCGCCTGGCTGGTTTGGTTTTTCCCTACACTACCCACTGGAGGATATTATGTTAACTTCAGACGACAATGTTCTGAATAGTGTAGATTTTATTTGTCACCTTGATGATACTGTGTTTTTCTTTATGTGCTGCGCTTACATGAGTCGATGTGAGAAATGACTATTCTGTAGAAATTTTACATATAAGAGTGTAATGTTATGAGCAGAGGTCGTGCAATGGATATATGAGGATGTTTGAGTGTAAAAATACAACAATTAGTGTTTTACGTAGTGCACTGCCGCACAGTTTTGGGTACACATTAAGCATTGTAAATCTTAAATATCTGCACTGCGCTGAGTTTGAGGCAGTTATGCAGCAGATTATGTGTTTAAAATTGATAATTAAGTCATTTTTCCATAAAATGTGAAACTGTGTCAATATATAGACAATTCTTGAAAATTACTTTCGTGAGCACGAAAAGTGTCGAAAAAAATACTTTCATGCATTCAAAAGTGTCGCAAATTGTACTTTTGTGCATTCGACACTATGGTCAAAAGTACTGTCGAAGTTCGACACTTTCGCAAATTTTACTTTCGTGCTATCGAAAGTGTCGCAAATGTACTTTCGTGCATTCGAAAGTAAAGTTAATGTAATACTTGGGAGTGGCTGAAACATTCATTATCGAATCATTAAATAGTCTGTTTGAGTGACAGATAGCTCTACCAATGAAATTAAAGATTTGTCAGGCCACTTCTGAGAACCAATCAGTGACGGACAACACTGAAGAAGAAGAAAACAAGATCCATTTTGAAAATTGCAGAGAGAGAAGCAGTTCAAACTGTAAGTACAGTCTATGTTCACATGATATTTTCTAGTATTTAAAAAACTTATTAGAACATGTACATATTATTAATCAAAACGTTTTTTGGGTGTTTAATCTGATGATGTTAATTGTTATTATGTGGCATGCTATATTCTTAAGAGAAAATAGTTTAAAGTAAGAAAGAAGTTCAGTACTCACTTGTACAGATACAGCTGCAAATGGAGGGAGATAAGAAGGCACGGGAGTTGTATGACTAAACGAACCAATCAGATTTCTTTCTGATGTTGAAATTGCTTAAAACTGCCTAAGAAAAGCATGCATTTGTTTAGTTCTCAGTGGTTTTAGATTTTGCAGGAACATAGTCTAGTAATACTGAATGCATGAGTTACATTGGTTCATGAAGCCAGAGCAGGAGGGAATGTTTTTTTTGTGTGTTTTGACTGAATGCAGTGAAGCTAGCTTGAAATAAGGAGGAAAATATCAGTTTGATTTTCAGTGCTGTCTGGTCACTGCAGGGTGAACAGTCCCTTTCTTAGTAGCTCTGAGCAGTTCTGAGTGAAAAAATTTGAATGGCAGAAAATAGGAAAAGGATTTTGTGATAGTTGGAAGCAGTTACATAAGACGAGCAGCTGAGTTTGCAGTTCATAGTGATTTTGGAAGGACCTGCAGCTCCCGAATTGCTATGTAAAATGGTTTGGTCGTGGTGGAATGAGATGGGAACATCTTATGCCAACCATGCACAGACTTTTGAGAACTCACTCTCCTCCTGACATACTGCTAATCCATCTTGGAGGCAATGATTTGGGTTCAAAACGCTGGGTAGATTTAGTTACAGAGGCAAAATTGGACCTTGCTTCTATTATGTCTATGTTGCCTGTCTGTATTATCATATTTTCAGATATTACAGAGTGTAGAGTCTGGCAAGCAGAGCATCATATGTATCTGATTGACAGAGCTCGCAGAAAAGTAAATGTACAGATTAGTGCTTTTTTACACATGCATGGAATGCATACTATACGTCACCCCGAAATTAAATTCTGTAATGATTGGCTATTCCTACCAGATGGTGTGCATTTCTCGCATGCTGGCAATTGTCATTTTCTTGGAGACCTTCAAGATGGAATCCTGAAAGTCATTTAAGATTGTGAGACTGTTTGAGAAAATATGATAGTATACACAAAGGTTCTTTTCAGAACCATATTAATGTGGTCAAAAAAATAGATTTTATAATATGTAGTAGCCTAGCTGCCATGGTGAAGTGAGTGTCTGCCAATTTCTCTGCATGCTTTGCTGTACTAATGCTTTAGTGTTTTTCGGACTTTGGCAGGTTGTAGGAGAATATATCCTTACCTGGTTTACTGTTGAAGGATGTTTGACAGTGATAACTGTTTGAGAATACCTGCAACCTGTCACAGTATGATTCCTTTCTCAGAATGTTAAAGTGCATATGTGAATAAATGTAGTTTTACATTCTGAGAAAACAATCATGATGTGGCAGGCTACAGGTAAGGTATTTTAGAAATGAACAGTGGTAAACATCCTTGAACACTAGAGCATGAAGGATATATTTGAATCACACCTTGTTGCATTTTGTGTTTGCTAACTCGCCCTCATGAAGTTTCATCTGTAGGAGTTTTGGCTTTCCAGAAGCATGTTAAAATATTTCATACCCCTTTCCATTCCTGCTTGATGGATTGACTCACCCACATTAATTTTGGCTACCGTGTGTAATTTATTTACTACGCAGGACGGACACATGAGGAGTTACTAGGAGTGCCCTTAAGTTGATGCCTTTTAAAGAGGCAGGTGTCAATTACTAAAACTGAAGTGCATATTAGTGGTCAGTGCCCACTTATTTCGAGTCCTGTGGTGCATCTTCATATCATGAGGTCCTGACATCCCTTTTTTCTATATAGAGTGCTGTGGTTGGGGCCTAGCAGTCTAATATGTGTGGTAAAGTTGTAAATCAGAACTGCCTGTCCAAGGGACAGGCCAAGAAAGTAAAACGCCTGTCCCAATGAAAAAACAGGTGTCCGAGCCGGGTGGAGAGTCCGTTATTTCAAGGCCTGTGTACCAGTAATGTATGTTTGAAACTTCAATAAAACACAGTTCTGTGATGTGTGGTTCATCTGTGTTTAATATCACATTACAATGTTGTGCGAATATTTCACTGTGGTACAGATGGATATGTCATGGTATCCCAAATTTGATGTTTGATACAGTTCCTCTGACGATGAGACTAGAGCATAGCATGTTAGTGTACTAGCAGTTGTTTTTACTGTCAAGGTGGCTGTATCCTTTTTTTTTGTTCTATTATGGTACTGATCTGTGTTTCTGCTATCTTGAAGGACAGGTGGTCTTTGATGTAATTTAATTACTATTGTATAGAATTTGTTTAAGAAATGATGAATATTGTTACATGATACTAATGTGCATATTTTTTCGGTTTGTATTTCAGAACTACTAAGACTGATCAAGTAAAATGAGGCAGTGGACCTTGCGAGAGGTGTGTGCACTGCTTGAGGCAGTCCAGGCCCGGGGGAGTGCTCGTGTGCTCATGAGGAGCACAAACCGGAAGCTGGATGCAATGTGGAGGCGCGTGAATAGTTATTTATATATTGCACTAAAAGTTAAAAATAAGTCCGTAGTGCAATTAAAAAAGAAGTGGAAGCTGTTGCGCCAGCGATTCTATGTACTGAAGGAACGGGGAGGTGATACCGGACAACGACACGTGCTGGTACTACCTCGCTCATGAATTATGGGAGGCTGCTGGGAAGCCAAGTGCGGGGGAGCGCCTTACTCACCGTAAGTAAATCAGCACAACTTTTAATTATAGTTGTCAATGTTTTCAGACTTAGTGAAAAACGTCTTATAGTGTGGACCACATATTGAAAAGGGTTCCTCCATGTGCAACAGGGTTGTGTATGTGTAAGTCCAACTTTGAACTATTGTGCGATATTTACCAGGAGGCAGTTATGCCATTGACAACAGATTGTGCAAAAGATCAATGGAAATGAATGCATGGTTAACAGGAGGGGGAGGAACCATGCATAAGCTACCCTACACAATATTCAGTGGGGTTGTAGATAGTTGTGCATGCACAACCCTCAACATACGGCTGCACAACTTTGAGCCCCCAAAAATGAAGTTGACGGCCACCTACAGGTGAGCTGCTGTATTGCAGGGTGAAAGACAGCAGCTGCCACTCCTGGCTGGACCCCTAGTTGGTTCTTGTGCCCCCCACCAGCCCCATCGTGTACATATAGTAACATACCCACCACCCACACATCTCTTGACGCCAGACTGCAGGAATAAAGTAACATGCCCCCCCTACAGACCTCCCACAGTATGATCGAGGGCAATAAAGTAACATGACCTCCCCTGCTCACACATCTCCCGAAGCCCAATCATGGCCAGAACGTGTATCACCTCCCCAGTGTGTGATCATGGGCAGAATCTGAAGCCCTTCTCAAGCAAAATATCTCCCTGGTGGTCCAGAGGATTGTAATGTCTGATCGTGGGCAGAATGTCAAGTTACTACCACCTCAAAAAGTCAGCCTGGTGCCTAGTGCCCCCCCAGTCCTGTATGAAGCCCCTCCAGCCTGCTACCCCCTTTGCAGGCGGTGGGCGGCAGCATCCCACCCGCATGCTGCCCCGCTGCCTGCCGAATAACTGCCTGGTATGACTGCATGCCCATTGATGCCGAACTATAGCCAATGGACGTGCAGCCCATAATGTACATGACACTCCACATTTATGAATGATGTTACTGTATTGCCCGTGATGGGGCGTCGGTAGATGTGTGGTTGGGGGGGTCATGTTACTTTATTGCCTGTGATTGGGCTTCAGGATCTGTCTGGGGGAGGGTAAATGTAGACAGAGAGATAGTGTGTGTCATTGGGCTGCAGGGTGCATCGGTCTCCAACGGCTGCTGCCAAGTAGGGCGGCCAGGTGCAAATCCTTGTGGGATCATGCACCTACATGCTAATGGCATGCAAATGGGGCTATAAATAGATGTTAATGATCCCACCTTCGTCTTGTATAAACTATTATCTGATTTTCATGCCAGCTTTTGAATATCTGAATTTTGTGCATGGCGCAATGGTACTTCTGCCACTGCAAATTTAATGCTCAACTCTGGCAACTTGTGGTGGCGCAAGTTGCAGTGCGACATGTCCAGTGGCTGTGGCTGGGGGTGATAGTCAAAGAAGTTGGTCCATAGCACAATTTGATTGAATATTACCCTGGACACCAATTGGCGCAATTATTTTGAGCAGCGCAGGGCTGGCGATTCAGAATGGCGCAGTTTTCATATCTGTGCATGCATAAATAAGCAATGAGACATCAGGAGTGATTATTAAATGTTGTGTAAATGTGTGCTTACTGGTGTAATGTGGGATGAGGCACAGCCGAGTACTACATCAGTCACACAGTGATTAAGTGACCATTGATATATACAGTCAGAATGCCTTATTTGTATTATCATAGCAATATTTTGAAAATAGTATTGAACATTGTTTTGTATGTGCTTAGTCTCTACATATATATCAATAAAGCAATACTGCCCAACAGGGTGTGTGTCGTGCTGCGATAACGTCGCGCCTCAGGTGGTTGGGCACGAGGCCGCAGTCCGAGTGTGTCCAACAACTGTGGCTTGACGTTATCCCAAACGACACACACCCTGGAGGGCATTATTGCTATTATGCAATGTTTCATTGTTATACAGAAAAAAAAAATAATTTTAAAGTTGTTTTTGTGTGGAAAAATATTTTTGTTTTTTAACAGCAGACGAAACAATCAAGCAAATGATCAGCATGGTCATCAAGCAAATGATCAGCATGGTCATGCTGATCAGCAGGTTCACAGTAAGGCTGAGACTACACCCGTGATCTTGTACTGATTAACATCATACCCGTGATGTTGTACTGATTAACATCACGGGTCCAGCCCAAGACTGACCAATCAGAGTCCAGGATTTTTTCTTGCCATTGTATAATCAAAGATTGAATACAGTAACAACGTCGTGATAGAAATTAGAAAGTAGTATTTTTAACAACTGTTGTCAGTGTTAAAAAAATGTACTCTGATTTACATCTAACATTCAAATGTTTTTGTTTTGCATTTATTGTAGAACATCGGAGGCGTTCCCCAGCTGCGAGCGAGGTAGTTCCAGCAGCAAGCGAAGCTGTGGAGGGTGGTCAGTCAGACACTGACAGTGTAATTGTGATTGAGTCTGACGGTAAGACTTATTATTACAAAGTTCTTAGGTTGTTTTCAAATAAGAAATGAGGGTTTCTCATGACACAAGTGTGTGATATTGAAATTGTGGCATTGATACATGCAAGGTATTGTGTTGTGCAAATTAGCTGGACAGCTGTGTCTCTGTGGCAATATTTGAAATGTGACATGAAATGTGGTATTATCATCATTGCAAGATGCAGTGTGGGCACATTTGCATTTTGTTATGCTGTGATTTGCATGCTATTACCATGCAGGTCTGTTGGTCCATGAGAAATTGTGTGTGGTGCCCTAACAGGCTGCAGGCATGGGGGAACAATACTGCGGTGCAGCTTTATGATAGAGAAAGGAGTGTAACATATCCTGCAACACCCACTCCACCAGGGCTATCTTCAGACGGGGGGTATTACGCTAACTACCAACAAATAAACATTTCAGTCAGTAGAACAGGACGGATATGTTCAGGACAAGGGTGAGTTGTTTTACTTACTGGCTGCAATTGGGCATTTTGCTGCTCTTGAGCTGAAGGGATACATTTAGTAGGTTACGTAACATTATACAATGGCAAGAAAAAATCCTGGACTGTGATTGGTCAGTATTGGGTTGGACTCGTGATGTTAATCAGTACAATATCACGGGTCTAGTCTCAGCCTTACTGTGAACCTGCTGATCAGCATGAGCATGCTGATCATTTGCTTGATTGTTTCGTCTGCTGTTAAAAAACAAAAATATTTTTCCACACAAAAACATCTTTACAATTATTTCTTCTTCTGTATAACAATGAGCCATTGTATAATAGCAATAATGCCCTCCAGGGTGTGTGTTGTTTGGGATAACGTCACGCCTCAGTTGTTGAATGCACTCGGCCTGCGGCCTCGTGCCCAACCACCTGAGGCGTGATGTTATCCTAGCACGACACACACCCTGTCGGGCATTATTGCTTAATTATGGCTGCGATCGGGCATTTCAGGGCAGTGGAGCATCAGGGATACGTTTGGGGGGAGTCACAGTGGTGCACGGCGTTTGGGTCAACTATCTTGAATATGCACCCAAAATACTTAAAAAAAGGTGTTAACCAAGTCTATTGATTGTGCAGTGCCACCATGGCAGAAGATCCTGTACTACCATAACAAACTGGTATTACTACAGATGTGAGTGGAATAATATTCTTCATGAATCTGACAATGTATGGGTGTGCATAGCGGTAGATGCGGTGTTGTGTGGGGGCAGGTCTTCTCCTCTGCTAATTTTGGTGGTGGAGTTCAATGTACAATTAAGCAATAATGCCCGACAGGGTGTGTGTTGTGCTGGCATAACGTCATGCCTCGGGGTGGTTGGGCACGAGGCTGCAGGCTGAGTGTGTCCAACAACTGAGGCGTGACGTTATCCCAAATGACACACACCCTGTTGGGCATTATTGCTATTATACAATGGCTCATTGTTATACAGAAAAAAAAATAATTTTAAAGATGTTTTTGTGTGGGAAAATATTTTTGTTTTTTAAGAGCTGACAAAACAATCAAGCAAATGATCAGCATGATCATGATGATCAGCATGTTCACAGTAAGGCTGAGAGTAGACCCATGATGTTGTACTGATTAACATCACGGGTCCTGCCCAAGAGTGACCAATCAGATTCCAGGATTTTTTCTTGCCATTGTATAATGAGTAATAGATAACAAATTCTAATGTTGTTCTAGTGTTGTAGGTGTCTCAGTGGAATTCAATGGTGTGCTGCTAAATAATCTGTTGTGAATTATGACATGTCCCTAGATTGTATTTAGTTAATATTTATATATGTCATGCCAATGTTTCATTTTTATTATTGCAATACTTATTAATGTGCATAATAGAATATCTACATGTTTGTTAATGTGTTTATACCCCGTAGGGTAATATGGTTAATAACACATACATGGCTGCTACATTCAGCTAGAGGGTCATTGAGTTAACAGTGACATTATCGTTGTGTTTGTGTTTTTTTATTATAACTCAAATTTTTAACTATTAAAGGAACAGAGCGTCATATAATTAGGTATGCATGTATGTAAATTGAACATACATGTCATGTTTTTAGGATGTTCATGTGTCTCAACCATGCATTATGACAATGTTATAAGTATTGTGATTGATGGTCAGGCACTACTTGTTCTGCACTGTGTACTACCAATTATATATCTGTGAGTAATGTTTTTGAAAATACGTTATTGAAGAAATTGATGTTTTAAAGAAAAACACTTTGACCTTGATATTTCATCTATTAATGTGATCATTTTTTTCTTGTTTCCTTTAATAGAGCCCGGGGAAGCTGCTGTTCCGGAACTTGTGGAGGTGAAGCAGGAAGCCGGCGCCAGTCCACCACATAAGTGAAAATCTGTTGTTGATATTATCTGCATCCTTGAGAAGTACCATAGTGTTGTCAACATTCTGTGGTGATCAATGCTCCTGTTGAGAATTACACGTTGCAGTCCTATTGCATGATAGGGGGAGTGCACTGTCTATTGGCATACTCACTGCTAATGTAAAATAGTTTGGGGTGTGAGCAATAGAGCTTCATTGCTGAGAGAATACCACTTTATTTTGTTTGTTGTGGGTGGGCGAATCACTGTTTACATTACTTACTTTACGTGTGATGTGACCTTATAAGGGTGGGAATGCATTGATCACTGCAGATACCCAACCACCCAAAAAACACAAACATGGTGGTAGGATATTGTAGTTACCTAAATGTTGTGCACTGCATAAAGTGCACAATTATGATTTATTAGTTTTTTTCTCAATCTACAAGTTTAAAAGTGTGCCTTATAGTGTTCATGATCCCTTTTTCCCAGTAAAAGTGAATAGCTGTGCAGTGTGTCTGTCTTCAGCCTTGCCAGCCTAATGCTTACCTCTACAATGTAGTGTGATGCTGTTCAGTGCACTGCCAGATATGTGTATTTTTTAAAGGTGATCATGAACTGAGGGAATGTCGATAAAACTAATAATGCAGGTAATAATGGGACTGTTTGCGTTCACCCTATGAATATCGTACGTTTCTATATAACACTATGGAAGTTGTCTCACCACACTTAGAAAATGGGCTTTTTATTTCCTGGCATCTGATTGGCTAGTACTCTTCCCAGGGGGGTACATTAACTTTCAATAGATGCCCAGCAAATAAAAAGTACCAGCCCCAGTACCCTCTCACCCACTCAAGTATCCCTCTGCCCATCCAGGTTGCTTATTGGCTAAAAACATCTAAATAAATTTTAAATCGCTGCCATTTTTTTCCTGTCACTTAGCGAGAGATATTGGCCCATTAATGACAAGCTGTCTCAAAAAGACACTGCCCCCCACCACACACACACACACACACACTCTCACTGTTCCTCAACAACTTTTGTCAGGCAAATACATTCGGTGCAGAAGTGTATTGATTTCGATTTCTTTTACAGTTGTCTGTATTTAAAACAGCGCTAGGACGTCGCGCGCTCAGCTTACTTCAACACCTTTTCCATATTACAGTTTTATTGTAGCCCTAACTCCACTAGCGCTGACTTTAAATTAAGGCTACCTCCCCCGATGTCACTTACCCACCTGCCAAGACTGTGCTTCTGCATTTTTAGGATCGGCAACCACAGCAGCCAACGCTATTCTGACGGCGCCCTCTCAGCACTGATTCTGTTCCTAAATGAGACAGCACTAGCCGACGATTCACTGCTCCTCGCTCCCTTCTCTATACCTCTGCCCTCCCGCTGTACTGTTTCCTCCTCAGAAGCTTCACTCTACTTTTATGGGATTAGTTTGGCCTGACTGGGAAGCTGTAGCGTCACGGAACGGTAGCGTGGTGCAGCTCTGAAATGACTTACAGCCTCTGCTGGTAGAAGAGAAAACGGCGGTCCGGATGCATTCGGACTGGGAATTTGTATTAAGCTCAGCGTCAGCGGGGTCGGAGCTGTGCGAGAGGGGCCGGTGCTGTGCTAGTGGTGGACAAGGAACAGACAAATTTATTAAACATATCTTGATCTAACTCTCTGTAGTCCTGTGTATGGTTGGGGGTGGTTATGTTAACATGACAACAGCCTCTAAACCCACAACTACAGGACTGCGACTAGGACACATGCGGAGGAACTATTTAATTACAAAAGAAATAAAATAAAAACAGTTTTCACATTAAAACATAAAAATATTTTTTCTTTAATAAAAATAGTACCAGGGGCCATTTTCTAAGCGCAATAATGCCCTCCAGGATGGGCGGTATTGAGCAATACAAGACCGGCAAGGAGGTATAAGGCCGTCCGCCTGCGGCGTCGGGCCTCATTACGCCCCTGGCTGGTCCGGTATTCCCAATACCGCCTACACTGTGGGGCATTATTAAATAATTAAAATGCAGTACTATGACAGGTTGCAGTGGTGCAAATTCCACTACATTATACGGTGCGTGTTTCTGGGTTGGGTGTTATGAAAAGAAGTTGCTGAGTAGTGAAACTGTGCTAAATATTGGGCCACATAGATCACATTGCTAAATAGTTCAATGATGCATGGGTTAGCAACAGACAGTGTCATAGTTTCAATGAGCAACTATTCTTTAAAACAGTGTTTTTAAAACGTCACTATATGATGGTGTGGCTGTTGTTCGAAATTACTTTTGGGGACAGTGTAAGGAGATGACTGTGAGACTGTATGTGAGTAAAGGTGGTAATATGTCTACTTTAAAACATTTGTTTTTAGATGAACATTATATGCTATCATAGGCGCAAGCCCTTCTGGTGTGAAAAATAGTTGCAGGGTGTGTCCAGGGTGATATTCAAAGGAGTTGTGCTATTGAGGAAGTACTTTGAATATCACCTCTAAGCACATCCACTGTGCATGGCGCAGTGTAACTTGCAGCAGCGCAAGTTTAGAAACTGCAGCATTCTACTTGTGGTCGCAAAATCCCGATATTCTAAAGGTAATATGCAAATGTGTTTGTAATTCAGGCAAGGCACGGGGTTGGGACATTCTCATCTGATTATGGCCCTATTTGCATCCCATTAGCATGCAGGTGTGGTGATCCCCGAGGACTTGCGCTTGGGTCCTTACCAGGTAGCAGCCGTTGGGGAAGGATGCCCCGTGCAGGCTAATTGCAGGCAAAAGAGCATAAATCCCCCCCCACTGGCCCGATTGCAGGCATACTGTTAATACCCTCCCCCCCAGTAGCCCAATTGGAGGCAGCAATGTGTCTCCCCGTTCAACACAGACGTGGAGGTCCAGTGGACCAATAAGCACAATTGCACTATTAAGAAATGTAACACCACCCTACCTCCTGAATATATCCCTGGTGATACCAGTGGACTGATAAGCCCAATTGCAGGCTTGAGTATTGAAACCCCACCCCACCTCCCGATCATATCCTGAAAATCCCAATTGTGGGATGTAGTTAGCAACCCACCCCAACAAAAGACATGAGTGTTGGGGGGCAGACATTGCTGCCCGTGATTGCCTTGATGAGGGGGTGTAGAGTGCATATCTCTCAAGTATACCACATTGCGAGGAATGTTACTCATTTTAATTCACTAAAGCTTCCTGTTTCACATTGTGAGGACTTGTAACACATTCAGTGTTAACATTTTTTTGCAAAATTGTATAGTAAATGATGCTAAATATATCACTTTGATAAACTGCAGACTTCATGAACTTAAATGCAAACATTTTAACAGTGTTGTGGGCTTCTAATTTAAAAATTAGATTAAGTGTTCCACGCTTTTCCTATTCTTTCAACATTTTGAGAAGCAATGTAACACATTTTGGGAACAAACAGTTCAGACGTATGAGACAGAGTGTTGAGGGCAGCCACAGGTGGCAGCTGCTGTGTTGCATCCTGCAATGCAGCAGCTCACTTGTGGGTGGCCCTCAACTTGATCCTTTTTTTTTCTCAAAGTTGTGCAGGCGCAACTTTGAGGTTGCACCTGCACAACTCTGCTCAGCTCGGCTCGATATCTGGCATGGTTTTGCATCGCATCTTATATTAGTGACTTAATTATTTAAAATACTGATGTGTGTTGAGATCTTGAAAAACGGGTAAAAAGCTGTTCAGTTTAAAAGTATCATTAAACTTATCATGATAGTGTACGCATGAAAAGTATTTTATTATACTGCTACTGTCAAGGTACTTTAATTTCACTGAATACATGACTACACATTATAGGCAGACATGGTGAAGTAAACATTCTCACATTTGATGAGGATGTATTTCAACTCTATGGTATAATAGTGTAAATAATGCTAAAGTATGCACATACAGAATATTTCTGAGTAGTGAAAGAAAATCTAAGAGTAGCATTCTAAGCCACAGCTAACTATACATTTTTTTATGTTGTGAGCTTATTAGATAATATAGATAGTCAAGTATGACAGAGAGACAAATTAGATACTAAATAGTTTAGCATCATACTTAAAACTATTATCATTACTTTTAAATGAATGCATTTCTGATATTGCATTAGATAAGAAATATTTGAAGTGAAATATTTTACAGTTGTAATTGTTGAATTTGTGTTATATATTCATCATAACTGTTTTTTTATCTTTGTAGGGCGCCGGCGACTGCGAAGGTGCACAGGCCATTGCCGCTGCTACAGACGGCTCACGCGAGGTTCTCAGTCTGCGGAAGGAGAATGCTGTGATCCTTGAGAGGCTAGACAAAATCCAGTCTCTCTTGGATGCACAGCAGCAGACTGTGAACCTCGTCCTTGAGCCGGTCATAGCAGTGGGTGATGGTGCTGTTGCAACTAGCAGTGCTTCACCTCCACGGCTACCATCTGTTCCTGCAGCTTCCCTGGGTGAAACTGGCCACCCTTCATAGCGGTCCGGTATCATCTCCCGAGGGCGCAACAGTTTCCACTTCTTTTTGCACCTCCACATTGAATCCAGCTTCCAGCCTGGATTGCCTCAAGCAGTGCATACACCTCTAGCAAGTCTTCAACTGAACTAAAAGAACATTTAAATATATTTTTATAAGTTTTTATTAATATAAAGAAAAAAATATTTTTATTTTATTTTAATTTTGTGTATGATGTAATACACACTTTATATGTTTTTTTCGGTGTATGTATATATTATTTTGTAAAAATCTATTTTTGTTTTTATAAAAAAAAATATTTTTGTTAGTAATTTTTTATATTGAAATTATTTTTATAGTAAAAATAGTTGAACTATACTCTGTTGTGTTTGGTGTGTTATTGCTATTCAAGAGATAAAGTGTGATATTCAAGCCCCAACATTTTTTTGGGCCAATTGTCATAACCATATCATCTTAACATTGGGTATATGTGATAGTATTGTAATTTCCATATATAAAGATAGTTAATAGAAAGGTTCATACAAATGTTCAAGGGAGTGGAGGAGGCCAGACAGTAAAGAATAGGCCATAGCTGTTCCCAGCCAGTATCTCTCATGTAGTCATGTTAGCTTCCTTCATAAAAATTTCTATACAGCTGAGTTTTAAAAAGCATCTTTGATTTAGGACAAATAAGTGACAAGGGGAGCTCATTCCAAGGGGCCACCAGTCTCTGTGTGACAAATGCCTTCCTTCTATTAGTATTATACTTTATGGGCCAGATATTCAAAAGGGTTGCGACATGTGTAATATAGTGCCTGCAAGTCAAGACTTGCTCCATTCTGCGATATTCAGCAGGAGGCAGTTCCACCACAGAAAACATGCTGAGTAACAGTGCAATGCAAATGAATGCATGATGAACTGCAGGGGGACAACCATGCATTAACTGCACAGCCTGATATTCAGCAAGGCTGTGCAGAGTTGTGAAAGCGTAACCCGCAACCTGCGCCTGCACAACTTTGAGGCCAAAAAAATGCTCAAGTCAACGATCACCCACAGGTAACCTGCTGCATTGCATGGCACAACACAGCAGCTGACAGCTGTGGCTGGCCCCCAACCCACTCCATGTCCCCTCGTGCAGCCTGATCGTGGTCAAAAGAGTGACAATCCCCATCACCACCCCCCCACTGGCCCTATTGTGGGCAACAGCAGAAATGTTCCTCCCCCACAAGCCTGACCACGGGCTGCTTTAGTTTAAAAACAACCCTCCCCCGAATACATCCCAGGTGGTTCAGTGTACTGAAAAGCTGATTGCAGGGTGTATCAGTGTGAAATACACCCCCCCTCCTGCAGAACATAGCCCTGGTGCTGTAGTGGACTGAAACTCCCGTTCACGGGATGTGAACAGTAAAGCTGCCCCCCGAACATAGCCCTGGTGGTCTAGTGGACCAAAACTCCCGTTCGCCGGATGTAAGCAGTAAACCCCCTCCGAACATAGCCCTGGTGGTCCAGTGGACCGAAACTCCCGTTCTTGGGATGTAAGCAGTAAACCCCCCCCCCCAGAACATAGCCCTGGTGGTCCAGTATATGTATTCAGTACAACAAACCTCTTCCAGCTCTGTTCACATGATTGATGGTACCACCTCAGTTGGTAGTGGAAGCACTCTATGAAATCTCAAGTTACTATAGTAGCATATCCATTTGGTCAGTACATGAACTAATAGTGTCCATGTCATGTCATATTGTCTTTTAGTTATGCACATTTTTAAATTAACATATGTGCTGACAAACAAAATGATTAAGACACTTTAACATTAAAACTACTACATGGAACGAGAATGACAAATGACAATTAATAAAGTAATTAAGACAATGACAGTAAATGCAACCACAACAGTTGAAATATTTCTGACACTGGAACATTGTTTTATATGTATGTGCACTATTCTTAAGACTATAAATCATGTAGTATGCTGAGTGATACTTCTGAAAAAGACAGGATATTCATGGCAAAAAACTCTGTTTAATGCATCAGTTAGGGTTGTTCCACAGCTATAAAGTGAGGAAATTCGCTGTTAGGGTTTTAAACCCTAACTGACCCACCCCCAGCACCACACACACACAGACACACACACACATTCAAGTATGGGGGAGGACCAAGTCAACACAACCAATGACAGACATCCAGCAGCAGGTGACAGAAATAACAAACAATTGTCTTAATGTACTATGAGACATCCCCACCCATCTGACCAGGGACTGCATGCTCAGTGGAGATCAACAGCAAAACTGAGGCCATGTACACCAAACGTACACATCCCTGATTGCAGCTGCACACAATGTACCACACTTAGTAGTTGCATGGCCTTACCTACCGATGCCCCACACCACACCAGACCACTTGTGGTGGCCCACCTGAGCAATAGAGTTAAGCAAAACCAAGGAGTTGTACAGGTATAATATCTCTGATTATAACAAGGGTTTGAGAAATGCAGCTTTCTAATTGACTGTAAACATTGTAACAGCCTTATGTTTAGTTTATATTAATATACATATAGAGCCTAACCATATGATGAACATGGTTTAATGTTGTTTAAAAAACAGTTTTATTATGATAGCAATAAGCCACTCCCAGGTATTATGTTAATGGTCAGTTTATCACTGTCTAGCGACATGTGGCACTCGGATATGCCTCATTCAACATTAAACCCCTACAGGGTGATTAACCTACCATTTAACATAACTGTTGGTCATGACTTATTGCTTAATTGTCTTTATGAGTAGATACTCTCCCTCTGCTAGGCACTGCAGCAGCTTTGCAACACAGTGTCCCACCCAGTTACACCATACACTGTCTAGCTGCTGGAGAATGGCTGTGAATATGAACTCATGAAGATGAACAGTGTAACTTGATCATTACAGACATCGAAACCCTAGTGTGATTATAACTGACAGACTCAGTGATAGAGGATAACCCCTGCTGTTCTAGTACATTTACCCCATTATGAGTTAAATCAATACTAAAAGACATTTTGTTTATATCTACACCATACCTACTTGATTCCTGTTGTAGCAGAATTAACATAGTTATCACTTTGATAGCATCAGTGACAGAAGTGTGGCAACCCAAACAGTAGGCATACAGCCTGAGTATGAAACAACTGTTAAAAAATCACACTGTGTCCATAAGTGGCATAGATCACTCATTGCAACAATAGCAAATGTATTACTATTTGAATAAGTTAGTCATCACAGATGCAATGAGATTGTCTTTATCAGGTACAACATACTCAGTAAGTGCCTACAGGAAAATCTATCCTATATACATGTCCGATACAGGTACATCATTGTTGGCTCACTAGTGCTATGATATTTAGAAGTTGCTTGGCCTGATCCATGCAATTACAATCTTTCTTACAAAGAATACTTACTGCATCTTTAATATTGAAACACACTGAAGGTCTATGTATGTACATCAGCAGTACACCTTCATCAGTAAGAATGCATGTGATACTGGCAGTGCCAATTTCACAGCGTTGAACAGGCAGTGCTTTTCCATACGCTTACATCAGCCTCTATGTTGAGTAAACCATTGCAGTAATGTACTACTATGTAAATCACCTACTAAATGTATCACTACTTTTATCTTGAGCATGCTAGTGTCTTGTAGTTAATTTATGTGCTTCTCTTAATTAATGTATACTCAGTAGTGTTAAACCTTTCTACAACTGTCATCATGCACCTTCAGCATTTATATTGAATAACGGCACAGTACCAGTTGTGGTGTGGTGTGGTGGGGCATCGGTAGGTAAGGCCATGCAACTACTAAGTGTGGTACGCTGTGTGCAGCTGCAATCAGGGATGTGTACGTTTGGTGTACATGGCCTCAGTTTTGCTGTTGATCTCCACTGAGCATGCAGTACCTGGTCAGGTGGGTGGGGATGTCTCCTGTGAGTACATTTAGACAATTGTTTGTTATTTCTGTCACCTGCTGCTGGATGTCTGTCATTGGTTGTGTTGACTTGGTCCTCCCCATACTTGAATATGTGTGTGTGTCTGTGTGTGTGTGGTGCTGGGGTGGTGAATTCGAGTTAGGGTTTTAAACCCTAACAGCAAATTCCTCACTTTGTCACTATGGAAACAACCCTAACTGATGCATTAAATGGAGTTTTGCCATGAATATATATATATATATATGGCAAAAACTCCATTCTTCGCATGCTATTCCACAAGTGACAAAAAGTGAGGAATTTGGTGTTGCGCACCCCATGCAACCCATGCCCACCCTGCCCCCACCAACAGGCATCAAGGAGAGTGATGGGGTTGTTGGCCCCAACTCTCACCCCATTCCATGTGTAAATAAGCTGAGGCGGTGCAGTATAGGTGAATGGGGTGCGAGGCCAGATGACCCCAATGCACACCCCGATGCCTGTTGGTGGGGGTGGAGTGGGTGTGGGGTGCAAGGAGTGGCAACCCTAACACTGAATTTCCTGACTTTTGTCACTGTGGAACAACCCTAACTGGTGCATTAAATGGAGCTTTTTGCCATTAATTTCCCTTCTTTTTGAGAATTTGCACTATAAATAGTGAATGGTATGTGGTAGTGGGAACATGAGGCCCTTCAAGCCCCACACTCCCTCTATGCTTCCCATTTGTGTGTAATAGCCCTAACAGTAATGGTAATGCTAACAGTAATGGTAACGGCAACAGTAACGGTAATCCTAATGGGAACATTAATGCTAACAGTAATGCCAATGGTAACAGTAACAGTAACAGTAACAAGAACAATAACGGTAATGGAAATGCACATACAAATGTTAACGTAAATGGTAATGGAAATGCAAATGGTAATGGTAATGCAAACACAAGCAGAAATGGTAATGCCAATGGTGAAGCAAAAGGAAACAGTGACGGAAATGATGATGCAAACACAAGCGCAAAAGCAGACAGAAACGGTAAAGCAAATGGTAATGGAAATGCAAGCGATAACATGAACAAAAACACAGGTGGTAATACAAATGGCAATGAAAACAGTAATGGTAATGCAAATGGAAATGCAGATGCAAGCACAAATACAAATGCAAGCAGTAAATGCACATGGTGATGCAAATTAAAATGCTAATGAAAATGGTACCAGTAATGCAAACACAATCAGAAATGCCAACGATGACTCAAAAGTAAACAGCAATGCTAATGCTAATGCAAACATAAGCACAAATGGTAACGCACACAGTGACACTAATGGTAATGCAAACGGTAACAGAAACACAAACGGTAATGCAAATGCAAATGGTAATCGTAACAGCAATTGACAACAGAAACACAAGCTCAAATGTAAATGCTAACAGTAACGGAAACACAAATGCAAATGGTAAGGAAAATGAAAAAGGTAACGGTAATGCAAATAGAAATGCAAACACAAACGGTAATGGTAATGGCAATGGTGATGACAAAGGAAACAGTAACACAAATGGAAATGCAGATGCACATGAAAACACAAATGCAAATCGTAATGCACATGGTGATGCAAATGGAAACGCTACTGAAAATGGTAACAGAAACACAAACGGTAACGCTAACGCAATTGGTAATTATAACTGCAATGAGAACAGTACTGGTAACGGAAATGCACATGCAAATGGTAACGCAAATGGTAATAAAAATGCAAACAGTAACGGTAACACAAACACAAGCGGAAACAGTAATGCCAATGGCGATGCGAAAGGAAACAGTGCTGCAAATGGTAATGCAAACTCAAGCACAAAAGCAAACGGAAATGGTATCAAAAACGGTAATGGTAATGCAAAAGCAAACGTTAAATCAAACACAGATGGTATTGCAAATGGCATTGAAAATGCAAACAATAACAGTAACGCGAACAGAAACACAAGCTCAAATACAAAGGCAAATGGTAACACACATGATGCAAACAGAAATGATAACGCAAATGGTAATGGAAACACAAGCGCAAACATAAAAACAAACACAAATGTTAATGCAAATGGTGATGGAAACACAAACGGTAACGCAAATGCAAATGGTAATGCCAATGGTGATGCACAAGGAAGCAGTAATGCAAGCGACAATGGAAATGCAAGTGCCAATGCAAACGCTAACAGTAACGGAAACGCAAATGGAAATGGTAACACAAATTGTAACGAAAACACTAATGGTAACAATAATGCAAACGCACTTGCTTCATGTGTGAAAGAGGTGCATGGTATGATACAAAGGGCATCCTCATTGCCCACCTAAATTTTAGGAGCCTGCTTCTCAACAAGGTTGAACTCGAGGCGTGGGTTGTACAACATAACCCTGATATCCTCTGCATATCTGAAACTTGGTTAAAACTCTTCACCCCTAATCCACTCTGCTCTCTACCTAACTACAACATCATTCAGGAAGATAGGTCCTCATCAAAGCGGGGTGGTGGGGTTGCCATATTCTTTAAACCTCACTTGACAATATCCCACAATACCCAACCTACCCTCTCCAGCTGTGAAGTGATCTATGCAACATTACAACTGGGCTCCAAGAAACTTCACCTGGTCTGTGCCTATAACCCTCTGGCTGGGGGCAGAGCTGGGCTGGAGGAACTACTATCCCAGGTAGATAAGACCATTGGCCAAATGAAATTCTCATATTAGGGGACCTGAACCTCGACTGGACGAGCAAATCAAACCAGTCATCACATACCATGGTCCAAGGCCAAAACCTCCACCAATTAATCACGGTCCCTACTAAGATAATGCCCCCCTTGACAGAGTACTCTTATAGACTGGGTCCTCACAAACCACCTGGATACTATAGCTTGTGCTGGGACCCTAACCAACTCAATCAGTGATCATGTTCCAATCTACTGCAACTGGTGTGCTACCAGCAAATCATCTCCACCTCCAAAACTTATCACCTTCTGAAATCTGGCTAACTTTAACCAAAATAAATTCTTACATGATCTTACTCAGATTGACTGGTCTCCCATCCACACTTCTAATAATACCCAGATGGCATTAGACCATTTCATGGCCTGTTTTCATGTACTCCAGGACACCCATGCTCCCTGTGTCACTCGTAGGATCCACGGATCCCAGACTAAATGGCTCACAAAGACTTACTCACACTGATTAGGGACAGGGACAAAATGTGGTGACATTTCAAATCCACTGGGCTCCTGGCAGATTATTACAACTACTGAGCCCAGGGAAATATATGCAAAAGACAAACTTGCTTAGCCAAAAGCTCCTTCTGCAAAGATCTGCTAACTAAAGCAGCAGGAGACTCTAAGAAATGAAATTCTGGGCAACAATAAAAAACCCTCCTTGGAGCAAATCAAACAGCCCATACTAATGATATACTGATAAACGGCATACATTGCAATGATCCAGTTACTATACCAAACTAATTTAACCACCACTTCTCTAACCTTACCAGCTACCAGGCCTCTTTCCCCAATGCACACTCCTCTTCCCCCAACACCGATGAACAACCTCTACCTAAACATCCCTCTTTCAGGTTCCGGTGTATTACAAGAACCGAAGTACTGAGACTACTCCTCTCACCCCCAGACAACACCAGCTCAGGGTCTGACAGGCTGGAACCCAAGCTTCTAAAAATCGCCGCCCCAGTTATAGCCTCTCCCCTATCCAAAATCTTAAACCTATCTCTATGTCATGATACAGTCCCCAACATCTGGAAAATAGCAAAGGTCACACCCTTTCCTTAAAAAAGGAGATCCAAAACTAATCACGAACTACTATCCTATAGCAATCCTCTCCCTTGTCAGCAAAATCCTGGAAAAACTAGTAGCCGCCCAAACCCTAGACTATCTGCAGAAGTATAACATTCTGTCTAGCTCCCAACATGGGTTCCAAAAGGGACACAGTACTTCCACTGCCCTCCTCAAACTTACAAATGACATCTTTGCTGCTATGGGCTCTGGCCTCCTGACAGGTGCTATCTTCATTGACTTAACGAAAGCATTTGACCTGGTTAACCATACCCTACTTCTTACCAAACTCTGTACCCTTGGGTTCTCTACTGATGTAGTGGCCTGGTTTGAAAGCTACCTGTCCAAAAGAAAGCAGGCTGTAGTCTTCAACTCAGCTACATCAGCCCCTTCATCAATTCATGTTGGAGTGCCCCAAGGCTCCATACTTGGTCCTTTGCTTTTCTCTATTTTTATAAACGACATCCCAGTGCTTGCTTCCACCTGTTCAACTTTGCTTTATGCAGACGACCCAGTGATCTATCACAGTACAAGAAACATAATTGACCTCAACCAACCTCTTACCTCGGACTTCTCAACTATTCAGTCTTGGTTAACAGAGAACAAACTCGTTCTTAATACTAGTAAGACACACTCTATGCTCTTTGGATCACCTGCCAGACTTAAAATAAACCCTGATGCCCTAAAAATCACTTGTGCTGACAGATCCTCACTGATTAGCACTAAATCCATCAAATATTTGGGCATCACTCTGGATGAATCCCTGGATTTTGACCTCCACATAACTAACACCTGTAAATCTGTTAATGCTAAATTAGGAGGCACCTATCGGCACTGAAGCTATGCTCCTTACCCCATCACCGGCAAGAGACTATCTGTGGCTCAAGGTTTTCTGCTCCCAGCCCTGTCCTATGGATCAATCACTTACCTATCTGCCTCTAAATCCTCCCTCCACAAGTGGGACACCACTTACAACAATATCTGCCGTTATGCCTCTGCATCCCCATGTTACAAACACCATTACCAGCTTTATTCTGACCTAAATTGTCCCAGCCCCTCTGCTCATCGACTCCAGTCCCTTGGGTCACTAATTGATAACACGGTCAGATCTGGAATTCCATCATCACTTGCCTGTTTGCTCCTCACACAATCTCTCTCCCTATGGGCTCCAATCCTCTGACTTAGCCCCTTTCCACATTCCCAGATGTAAAACTAAAATGGGTACACGTGCTTTCACACATATGGCCCCAAAATACTGGAACTCGTTACCTCCAACTGTTCACGGAGCGCCTACCCATGCTAGTTTTAAAACATGTCACCGGGAGCATCTGCACACAACTAGCCCATGCACCTGTTTCAATCCGCCATAGACCACTCTCTTCTCCCCACCCCTTCTTTCAGAAATAACCTTCCTCTTGCATGCTACTTCCCCTGCCTCTCTATATAACTTTTCTCTAATGTTCTATTTCTCTCACCATTCACTTGTGTTCCTCTCCCTCTCCTCTCTCTCCTCTCCTCCCTCCCTCTCTCATTTCATCCACAGATCTTAGCACTTATTGTACCTTACTGTGTGTAACCTTTATTTGCAATGCCTGTTTTACTTTCTGTTTTGACAAAAGTTATATATTTTGACGTAAATGTTATTCTTGTTTTGCCTCATACTGGAATTTTGTCTCTATCTTTCCAGTATGATTTACTCTCTGAGTCAATTGTTTAGTATTATGTTGCTTTTCTATACCTATATCATGTGCTGCATCACATGTATGTGCATTTGTATTTTATATTGTCTCTCTCCCGGGTCGTGCCTGAAAATAAGCATTTCTATGCTTGGTGCACTCACCCAGTTATCAAAAGCAAATAAATAAATAAATAAATCCAGAAGCATAGTGAATACAAAGAATGTGGGCATAATAGTGGACCTTGGACAGGAAAGTGAGCACTTGGAATTCTAAATTGCTTATATCATAGGAACCGTACAACGTACAAAAACAATTTAAATCTCATATTATTTAGGACTTTCCAGGCTAGTTTCACACTTAAAACAACACAAAGCAAGAAGCGCACAGCTAACAATGGGTGCCAGCTTGAAAAAGCACAATGAGGAACACAAAAAAAGCAAGCAGCAAACTGGCGGCAGTAACAAAATAAATCAGATGCCGATTAAATGCATAAATGCAGAGGAGCTCGCTGCCAACTTCCCTGGCACTTTGGGTCTAAATCATGACCCTTTCTCAAGAGGTTCTGCACTTAGCCCCCTGGTGGGGGACTAAGAATTGTTGTGACAAAAAAGTCCGTGTCTTGAACCGTTTTCCAGATATGGAACCCGAAAGGTGCGGCAGATGCTGTAATGTTATTCTATGGGACAATCTGTCAAATTCGGAGTGCTGTAACTTTGCAGCCCTGTAATATTTTGGTGCCAAACTAAAAAAAAGGCACATCTGTGGGATGTTGGCTTTCCTCACTGCAAATTTCAGACCAAAAGACCGAACTGTTATTTTGCAGCAGGGTAGCAAAGATTTCCTATTGCTTTTGGACACAGTGTTGCAAATTACTTTCACAAATCATGACACTTTCACAAAAAAAAATCACGAAAGTGTTGCATTTGCAAAAGTACTTTGTGACACTACTATTTTTCAAAAATGTTAAAAACAAATTTCTGGGGTGTTTCCCACCCCAAAAAAAAAAAATACGTGGCTAACATCCTCAGGGCTTGATTAAGTGAAAACAAACCCTAGAGGGTTCCACATTTAAATGGCAAGCATTTTTCTGACCACCAACTGGAAAAAATGGCTAAATCATGAAAGTAAAAGGGTAATTTGCAACAGTGAAAACTGCATTTGTGACACTTTTGCAGGGCTTGTTAACTTTTCCCATAGACTATAACTGGATTCAATGTTTTTTGTATAACTTTTTAACCATTTCATATGTTTTCACAACATTTTTTGAAAGGTACATTGGGGACCCCAGCTGCATGCACACCGAAGTTTTTGGACCAATCACGCAAACCATGCGGGCTGTAGGCGTGAGCAAAGAAATGTGCAATAACCCATAATTTATGCATTTTGTGGCACTCTGTAGCTCCACAACTGTACATCTGACTGTAATGAAACTTGGCAGGTCCAGAGATCTATGGTAGCATGCATTCCAAATTTCACGCAAATCCGTCATATGGTGGCAAAGTTATTAAGGTGCAAAATTTCAGATTTAACCTTAAATGGGGAACTCAACCCTAACTATAATGGCACTACCATGCCACTGTTTTATATATATATATATATTAGAGGCAAAAAACTATGTTTAATGCATTAGTTAGGGTTGTTCCACAGTGACAAAAGTGAGGAAATTTGGTGTTAGGGTTGAAAACTCCCCTTGGAGCCCCTCAGCCCACCCCCCCAACCAGCATCAGGGTGTGCATTGGGGTAATCGATGCTAACTCTTACCCCATCACATGTGTAAAGAAGCAGAGGTATAGGAGAATGGGGTGAGAGTTAGGACCGACGACCCCAAAGCACTCCCCGATGCCGGTTTGGGGTGGGCTGGGGGATCCAAGGGGGGCTTTCAACCCTAACACTGAATTTCCTCACTTTTGTCACTGTGGAATAACCCTAACTAATGCATTAAACAGAGTTTTTGCCTCTAATTTCCCTTCTTTTTGAGAACAATGATGAGAAATAGTGAATGTAATGTGGCGGCAGGAGTGTGGGGCCCTTTGGGCCCTGCGCTCCCACCACACGATGTCTTGTGACATAGTAACAGGAACAGCAACTCAAACAGAAGCACCAACAGTGGCGCACATTGTAATACAAACATAAATGATAAAGGAAATGTTAATAAAAACGCAAGTGCAAAGTGATGCCGAAGTGAACAGTGATGCAAACAAACATTGAAGCACATACAAAAATGCAACTGGTAAGGTGAACAGTGATGGCAGCGGTATTGTAAATGTAAATGTTAAGTGTCACAGCAAAAAGGAACATGAAAGGGAACAGAAACAGAAACGCGAACACAAGCGCACACATAAATGCAAACCGTAACGCGCACTGGCATGGTACCGCATTTGTAAATGCAAATGGTAAAGTTAACATGAAGAATAATGCCAAAGGAAAGAGAAATGGAAATGGGAACAGACGCGCGTGCGGAAGTGCAAACCCAAACACGCACAGGCACAGTACCACAATTGTAAATGCAAATGGTAATGGTAAGAGCAACAACAGCAGCAAAGTAAACAGAAGCGCAAAAGAAAATGCAAGCGCATATGGAGATGCAAACCGTAATGCGCATGGGCACAGTAAAGCAATTGCAAACACAAACAGTAACAGTAACAGCAAGGAAAACGCAAAACGAAAGAGAAACAGAAATACAAATGAAAGGGCTACCAGAAATGCAAATGGCAATGTGCACGGTGACGCAAACAAAAATGCAAACAGAAACAGTAGTGGAAATGCAAATGGTAACAGTAATGAAAATGCAAGCTTGAATGAGAACACAAAGAGTAATGCACACAGTGGCATACATGGAAATGCTAAAGCAAACCGGGACATAAACACAAGTGGAAAGGGTAACCGTAACAGTAATGGAAGCACATACCCTGTTTTTGCCAAACAGGTGCATACAGAAACACAGTGTGTACAAAGAATGTATGCATTGTAATGGTGATCGAAGCTTAAAATGAGCATTGGAAGTACTTAATTGCTAATATCTCAGCAACCGGATGACGTAGAAAAAAATTAAAATTTCACAAAAATCTTGTTTTTCCTGGCTAGGTTTCTGCTATTTCTTAGCCCACAGGGCTATGCAACTTGCAACAAAAAATCTGTATCTCTCATCATTTTCGAGATACGAGCCTAGAAGGGTGCAGCGTACACCACCATGTTAGTCTATGGGAAAAAATGCCAACTTTGGAGTACCGTAACTTTGCATTTGTGCAATATTTTTTCACCAAACCACCAAAAGGCACATCTGTAAGATGTTGGCTGCCTTACCTCCAAATTTCATCCCAAAAGACCAAATCTTTTGTTTGCAGCAGGGTGGCAAAGAATTATTGCCATTTTGGCCATAGCCTGAAAAGTAGTGTCGCAATTTGCAGCACTTTTTGCAAAAATTTGAGAAAGTGTCGTGCTTGCGACACTACTTTGCGAAAGTACTTTTTCCAGAAATTTTAAAAACATATTTCTGGGATGTTTTACCCCAAAATAAAGACATGGTTAGCATCCTCAGGGTCCGACTAGGAGAACACAGAAAGAATTGTGTCCCTAGATGGTCACAATTTTAAATGCCAAGCATTTTTCTGATCACCAACTGAAAACAAAATGGCAGATTTGCGACACTACTTGGGCCATTTGCGACACTAAAAAGTGCATTTGTGAAAGTGTCGAACTTTTTGTTAACTTTTTCCATTGATTTATAATGGGAACTTGTTTTTTGAATAACTTTTTAACTGTTCAATATTTTTTCATGAAGTCTTCAAAAGTCACATCAGGGATGCTGGCTGCACATTCCCTGAAGTTTTCAGAGTCTTCGCACAAACTGTACTGTCTCTAGGTGAGAGCAAAGAATTCACAAAAAAGCGTAATTACTCACTTTGTTATCGCTTAATAACTCCACAGCCATATATTTGACCAGTACAAAACTTGGCAGATCCCAAGATCTACCATGCCCCATCATGTCTACCAAATTTCAGACAAATACATCTAACGGTGGAAAAGTTATTAACGTGCACAATTTGACTCTTTAACCTTAAAATTGCTACTCACCTAACTATGGTAGCACTACCATGCTACCATAATATGTATATATATATATATATATATATATATATATATATATATATATATCTATCTATCTATATCTATCTCTATATATAGATATATATAATATATATATATATATATATATATATATCTATATATATATATATATATATATATATATATATATATATATATATATATATATATATTAGAGGCAAAAAACTATGTTTAATGCATTAGTTAGGGTTGTTCTACAGCGACAAAAGTGAGAAAATTCGCTGTTAGGGTTGAAAACCCTAACTCCGAATTCACCCACCCAGCACCACACACAGACACAGACACACACACACATTCAAGTATGGGGGAGGACCAAGTCAACACAACCAATGACAGACATCCAGCAGCAGGTGACAGAAATAACAAACAATTGTCTAAATGTACTACAAGACATCCCCACCCACCTGACCAGGTACTGCATGCTCAGTGGAGATCAACAGCAAAACTGAGGCCATGTACACCAAACGTACACATCCCTGACTGCAGCTGCACACAATGTACCACACTTAGTAGTTGCATGGCCTTACCTACCGATGCCCCACACCACACCACAACTGGTACTGTGCCGTTATTCAATATAAATGCTGAAGGTGCATGATGACAGTTGTAGAAAGGTTTTAACACTAGTGAGTATCCATTAATTAAGAGAAGCACATAAATTAACTACAAGACACTAGCATGCTCAAGATAAAAGTAGTGATACATTTAGTAGGTGATTTACATAGTAGTACATTTACTGCAATGGTTTACTCAACATAGAGAGGCTGATGTAAACGTATGGAAAAGCATTGCCTGTTCAACGCTGTGGAATTCGTACTGCCAGTATCACATGCATTCTTACTGATGAAGGTGTACTGCTGATGTACATACATAGACCTTCAGTGTGTTTCAATATTAAAGATGCAGTAAGTATTCTTTGTAAGAAAGATTGTAATTGCATGGATCAGGCCAAGCAACTTCTAAATATCATAGCACTACTGAGCCAACAATGATGTACCTGTATCGGAGATGTATGTAGGATAGATTTTCCTGTAGGCACTTACTGAGTATGTTGTACCTGATAAAGACAATCTCATTGCATCTGTGATGACTAACTTATTCAAATAGTAATACATTTACTATTGTTGCAATGAGTGATCTATGCCACTTATGGACACAGTGTGATTTTTTAACAGTTGTTTCATACTCAGGCTGTATGCCTACTGTTTGGGTTTGCCACACTTCTGTCACTGATGCTATCAAAGTGATAACTATGTTAATTGTGGTACAACAGGAGTCAAGTAGGTATGGTGTAGATATAAACAAAATGTCTTTTACTATTGATTTAACTCACAATGGGGTAAGTGTACTAGGACAGCAGGGGTTATTCTCTATCACTGACTCTGTCAGTTATAATCACACTAGGGTTTCAATGACTGTAATGATCAAGTTACACTGTTCATCTTCATGAGTTCATATTCACAGCCATTCTCCAGTAACTAGACAGTGTATGGTGTAACTGGGTGGGACACTGTGTTGCAAAGCTGCTGCAGTGCCTAGCAGAGGGAGAGTATCTACTCATAAAGACAATTAAGCAATAAGGCATGACCAACAGTTATGTTAAATGGTCTGTTAATCACCCTGTAGGGGTTTAATGTTGAATGAGGCATAGCCGAGTGCCACATATCGCTAGACAGTGATAAACTGACCATTAACATAATATCTGGGAGTGGCTTATTGCTATCATAATAAAACTGTTTTTTAAACAACATTAAACCATGTTCATCATATGGTTAGGCTCTACATGTATATTAATAAAAACTAAACATAAGGCTGTTACAATGTTTACAGTCAATTAGAAAGCTGCATTTCTCAAACCATTGTTATAATCAGAGATATTATACCTGTACAACTCCTTGGTTTTGCTGAACTCTGTTGCTCAGGTGGCCCACCACAAGTGGTGTGGTCTGGTGTGGGGCATCGGTAGGTAAGGCCATGCAACTACTAAGTGTGGTATGTTGTGTGCAGCTGCAATCAGGGATGTGTATGTTTGGTGTACATGGCCTCAGTTTTGCTGTTGATCTCCACTGAGCATGCAGTACCTGGTCAGGTGGGTGGGGATGTCTCGTAGTACATTTAGACAATTGCTTGTTATTTCTGTCACCTGCTGCTGGATGTCTGTCATTGGTTGTGTTGACTTGGTCCTCCCCCATACTTGAATATGTGTGTGTGTGTGTGTGTGTGTGTGTGGTGGGGGGTGAATTCGGAGTTAGAGTTTTCAACCCTAACAGCGAATTTCCTCACTTTTGTTGCTGTAGAACAACCCTAACTAATGCATTAAACGGTTTTTTGCCTCTAATTTCCCTTCTTTTTGAGAATGATATTGAGAAATAGTGAATGTAATGCAGTGGCGGTGGCGTGGGGCTCAAAGGGCCTGCACTCCACCACATGATGTCTTGTGGCATAGTAACAGGAGCAGCAATGCAAACAGAAATGCTAACAGTGGCACACATGGTAACACAAGCACGAATGAGAACAGAAAGGGTAACGCACACGGTGGCGTAGACGGGAAAGGTGTGTGCCACGTGATGTCTTGTCACATAGTAACATGGTGCCTGTAAATGGAAATGTCAATGGGCATGGTGACGCAAAGTGAAACAGAAAGAGAAACAGTACGGTACACACAAATGGCAAAAAAGTAACAGAGACGCAAGCGCAAATGAAAACGCAAAGGATGACGCACATGGTGGCGCAGACGTCAACGGTAAGTGAAACGGGTACAGAACCACAAGCAGAAAGGGCAACAGTAACAGTATTGTAAGCACACAGGCTGGTTTTCCCCAAAACCTGCATAGAGAAAGACAGTGAGTACAAATAATGTATGCATAATAATGAGTATCGGCGCAGAAAATGAGATCTTGGAATACTAAATACATTATATCTCAGGAACCGTCGATGTAGAAAAAATGTAAAAGTCATATTATTTACAACTGTCCTTGGCTAAAGATTACCTGTGAAAGTCTGTCTCTGCGCGTTTCGAGATACGGGCCTTGAAATGTCTTGACGTCCGTAATGTTATACTATGGGAAAAAAGAAAAGTTCGAGAGCCATAACTTTTCCTCCTGTAATGTTTTTCACCAAACCACTGAAAGGCACATCTGTGGGCTGTTGGCTGTCTTCCCTCAAAATTTCAGGAAAAAAGACCGTACCGTTATTTTGCAGCAGGGATCCAAAGGATTTCTGTAATGCGTCGGGTGCCGTAATGTTATCCTATGGGAAAAAACATCAACTTTGGAGTGCCGTAACTTTGCTGCCGTGTGATATTTTTTCACCAAACTACTGAAAGGCACATCTGTGGGCTGTTGACTGTCTTCCCTCCAAATTTTAGGAAAAAAGACCAAACCGTTATTTTGCAGCAGGGTGCCAAAGGATTTCTGTAATGCGTCGGGCGCCGTAATGTTATCCTATGGGAAAAACTGTCAACTTTGGAGTGCTGTAACTTTGCCGCCATGTAATATTTTTTCAATACAACACTGAAAGGCACATCTGTGAGATGTCGGCTCCGTTCCCTCCAAATTTCAGCCCAAAATTCCCAACGGTTCTTTTGCAGCGCAGTGCCAAAGAATCGCTGTCACTGTCCCACAGATGGAAAACTACTGTCGCAATTTGCGAAAGCTTTCACAAAAAAGTTCGATACTTTCATGAGCACGAGAGTAATTTGTCGAAAGTACTTTTTCCAGAAATTTGAAAAACATATTTCTGGGGTGATTTACCACAAAATAAAGACATGGCAAGCATCCTCAGGGTCCGACTAGGTGAATACAAAAAGAATTAGGTTGCTAGATGGTCCCAAATTTAAATGCCAACCATTTTTCTGATCACAAACTGAAAACAAAATGGCCGATTTGCGAAAGTAACAGGCCCATTTGCAAAAATAAAAATGCATTTGAGAATTTGAGAAAGTGTTGAACTTTTTGTTAACTTTTCCCATTGACTTATAATGGGAAACTGTTTTTTGAATAACTTTTGAACTGTTTAATATTTTTTCATGAAATCTTTGAAAGGCACATCGGGAACCCTGTCCGCACGTTCCCTGAAGATTTCAGACCAGTCGCGCAAACCGTACGACCTGTAGGCGCGACCGTAGAATTCCATAAAAAGCGTAAACGTGCACAGATCACACTTAATAACTCCGCAGCTGTATATCCAACCACTACAAAACTTGACAGATCCCAAGGCCTATGATTCTTGATCAAGTATTCCAAATGTCAGCCAAATCTGTCAAACGGTTGCAAAGTTATTAAGGTGCAAAGTTTTGGGGTTTAACATAGAAATGGCTCCTCAACCCTAACTATGGTAGCACTACCGTGCTACCATAATATATATATATATATATATATATATTATAGCGGCATGGTTGCACCACTATATTTAGGGTTAAGAAGGCACTTCTATGTTAAACTCAAAATGTTGGGCGTTAATAACTTTTAACCTGTTCAATAGATTTGCCTGAAATTTGGTATGCATAGTTGGGCATGGCAGATCTCTTGATCTGCCAAATTCTGTTTTGGTCGGACTTATGGTCTTTGCTCATGAAAATGCTGAAAAATGCAAAATTATCCAGTTTTGGAGGCAGCTTTGGGATTATGTCCATGGCCCTGCATGGCTGTCATGTGGTATGACACTCTGCAAGATGACTTGTATGAAAAAGCTTGGCTGCTTGAACATGGCATATTTTGTTTGGTGACAAAATATTAAGGCATTCAAAAGTTATGCCACTTTAAAGTTCCCCATTATAAGTCAATGGGAAAATTTATATGGTTGTTTTGCGAACAAAGAATGGGATTCTGGCCATCTGGTCTCACCTGGTGGTAAAAGAATTTGCAGCCTTGTGGTTCAAGAATCTTTGCCCTGGAGAATTCTTTGACCGCGAGGTACACCATCTTGTTTTTGCATTTTTGATCATAAAAAAAGCAAATATCTCTGCTCAGGGGTCACTCTTGAAGTAAAACTTGGATGTGTTGTACTCAAGGGACTCAGATCTATTGACCCATGCCTTTGGTTTGATTTAAAATGGTAAAAAAATAGAGTTACAGCATTTTAAAATCTTTGATCGTGACTCGCTAACGATCTTTGATTGTAAGCCTGGAAAATTCTTTGATCACGAGATTATTTGATCACTATCGTGCATTGCGAGCGAGGGACAAGATGGCTAAATTAAAAAATCTAATTTCTCAGCCCAGGGGTGCCTTAGGAAGCCAGATGAGGGTGGGTTCTGCTCAGGGAGTTTCGTTCTATCGAGGCATGGTGGTGGTTTCATATAATTCTGCCTAAAACTCGAGTTTCACCATTTTTATTCTTTGATCATAAGCCTGCAATTTCTTTGATCGTGAGCCTGTAAATTCTTTGATCTTGAGATTCTTTGATCACGATCCTGCATCGCGAGCGAGGGACGAGATGTCCCTTTGAAATATGCAAATTTCTCAGCTCAGGGGTAGCCTAGGAACACAAATGAGGGAGGGTTTTACTCAGGGGGCTTTTGTTCTATCAAGACATGGTGGTGGTTTCATCTACTTCTGCCTAAAATTCAAATTTCGCAATTTTTTATTCTTTGATCGTGAGTATGCAAATTCTTTGATCATGAGATTCTTTGATTGCCATCTTTGATCACGAGATAGGGACAAGATGGCCAAATTTTATAATGCATTAGATAGGCCAAATGGCTTGATTATAGTAAAACCTGGTCAAGCAGAATATAAAAGCTAAAGCAACTACCTATGCAGCCACAGAAAGTGACTGATATTTGAAATATTTATTGCCAAAAAAAATATGTTGACCAAGTCCTTTCTGACCCACTCAATGAACTGGGTAGTGAAGCGCTGTTGGTTGATGGATTGTACAGCCCCCCCACAAGACACTAGGTTGGGCTGCTGAGTGCAGAATTTGCTCAAGGACACATCTGTCACAGTTATAGTGTTTATTTATTTGAAAACGTGTTGTTGACTGGAGTAAAAATGTTGTTTCTAACTCAAAACTTTTTAACATACCTACTAATACAGTTTTTTTATCATACTATTATTTACTCTCCTCGGCAGAGTGGCCCCCCATGATCTCCGGCCACTGGCCCTGCACCCCCGGACCCGGTCATACGTGAGGGCCACATGAACTCGCTCCCCCAGTGGGCTGGCCATTATTGCTCTCTCACCCACTGGATACGCATCCTTCTTGGGTCTCACCAGGGGCACAAGGCATAGCCATCAGCCATGAAGATCGCCCTCTGTATTTTTTCCACATTTTCTCCCCAGGAGAGCCGAACGTGCAATGGCGTGTGAGCATGTATGCTGACGCCCGCAGCACTCTCCTCCCCCCTTGCTATTGCATGCCACTTTTAGTGCGGCTGGCCTCCGTCAGTCACCGCTACAGGGTAATGCAAGCCCCACTACCCACCCCAGAGAGAAGAGGGCAGTCTTTGGATGCTCAATCCTCCCTCTCCCCTGCTAGCCCCCGGCGGCCTGAGTCCTTTCCCAAATCTGGGTCTCCGGCATGGCGTGAGGTGTAGCGTCCAGCACCTCAACCCTCAGTGCCACTGGGCCGGCATTAACATACTTACTAATAAAGTTTTTTTTTTTTTTACTGTTATTTGATTGTTCTCCATTTTTATTAGGTTCTGTTACATCTTACCACTTTTCTACATGGGACAAATTTGTTTTTTTCCTTCATTTTCCTAATTGGTTGCATTCCTTTGTAACATGGCATAAATAACTGCACAGAAAAGATCAGAAATCATTGCTAGAAAGGCATTTGATGACACGTTTAGCACTGTGCATTAATTCCTTAGATATGCCCGCTAGAGTAGTACCCACAATAGCCACTAGACGTTTTTGTGAAGTGGAGTTGTAGAGGTTCCCACCCACCCATGCAGTAGACACAGGAGAGATAGCAGCCACTGGAGAAGCAGAACAGCGAGCAGCTCTCTGCGGTGGTGACCAGCAGGAAAGTGGTAAGCAGACGGAAGATGGGTCACAAACTGATAGTGGAGAAACTGCAGCACCTGCAGCAAGTAGCAGAGCAGAGGAGATGTACTTCAGTAATCCTTTCCAGATGTCGTAATTCACAATCAATGGCACAGCGAATTTCCACTATCATAGAAATGCAGCACAGTGTGTCAGGTCAGAGCAGGCGTATGTGAAATAGAGCTGCACAGATAACAGAATGAAAAGCAGCTTGCAGCACAGTTGACAGCAGAAGAAATGCTCAGAAATCGCAGCACAAACACAAATCATAGTCATAAAATTGTTGTTAAATAGCAAGTAGTAAGGAAAAATGTTATGTTGTTGATCAGTGCATAATCAGTAGCAGGATACAGCACCTGAGCATTTGAAAAATGCCAATTAGTATGACAGCCCAGAATGCATAGCACACAGCCATGTAAACAGTTGATTAAATGAAGTAAAAAAAAATTCTGCCATATACAAACATGTCAACAAGCAGGAACAGGTACTAGAAATGCAGAAGAACCAAAGCAGAGTATAAAAAAAAAATTGAACTGTATTAGTAGCTATGCTAAAAAGTGTTGGGTAAGACACAATATCTGTAATGCTGTTATCAAAAGCTTCCAAATAAACACAGATTGTTACTGTGACACGTGTGTCCTTTTATTTGTCTCACTGGTGTAACACTCTCACCAGCACAATAACCTGTTCATACATCCATGTTACAAGTGCATCAAGGCACTCAAAAGGAGCCATTTACAAGGAATTAATGCATGGTTGGGTGGTTGGAGCACTTGGCCTTCGGCCTTATGCACCTATCCCCCCAACCATGCATAAATTCCTTGTAAATGCCACCTTTTGAGTGTCTTAATGCTTATGTGTGCTACGCATTGTGGGCTGTGATGCTAATTTGATTTTGTAAATGATCAATGGCTGTATCCCGCTAATGATTATGCCGTGATCAACAGTAACATAACATTTTGATTTGCTTCTTAGTATTTCACTGCACCTATTTCCTTTTTACTTATCTGTCGGCTACCACATCTGAACACTGTTTCTCATGTGCCATTTTTTGCAAACTCATTCTTGTTGTCTTCTGTATGGCGTTGAATTTCAGAAGGACCTGGTGCAAACCTACTTTTGTTGCCGCTTGCTATGCCGTTCAGTACAGGCACTAGAGTACGACATGCTGGTCTCCAGCAGATTGATGTTATTTATGTTCTGTGAGGAAGTGATAAGAATGTAGCTGATGGCATTTACAGGTAGGAAGTCTAAATTAATATTATTGTCAGTGAGAGACTTTCACTACTGATTCCTGACATTCCAATGTTGGCAAATTGTACAGTTACCCTGTGACAGACGGGAAGTTTGCTCAAACTGTGACACATATTGTTATAAGCATGTCACATCCTCATTTACACCACCTTCAGTCTATAAAATAGCAATGGTCAGGGGTGGGGATTACATACTAGGTGCTGTACAAACGTGAAGCAACCATGATAACAGTCAGCTAACAGTTGTGGAGAGTGTGCAGTGCTGTGCAAAACTGTGTTCTGTACCCTGGTTCAATGCATCACCACTACTGCTGTAGATTTCTCAGAGATAAGTCCCTCTCGTGGGTATTCAGAGCATTGTGCCACTGTGCATATCTAAGGAATTAATGCATGACATTAATACTTGCATGTGATGTGTTCTTACCAATGATCTGCATTTCTTAGTGTCATTACATTAATGCCATGTTACAAACAAAATCAGTGTACTACCAGAAAGTCATGACTAAAACACACGTTCGGAAATGAAGGATAAGCCTGCAGCATAAATAGGTATGGGCTCTTTAATTTGCCTAATGTTGGATGGGAATGTGGCCCCTTTCTTACAGGCAGCTATTCCCGCCGGGTACTCGGTTATACATCGCCCGAGATTGGATCACGGGGGGTTGCGGTCTGTTTCAAGACCGAATTGGGCCTAACTGGTGTACCAGTTGAGGAGGCCAGGTCATTTGAGTGTACTGTAGTAGCTGGCGTAGGGTGCAGGATTGCCCTCATCTACCGTCTGCCAGGTGATGAGAAGCTTTTCCCGCAGGAAATAGCAGATTTCGCTGCCGACATGGCCCTGGAGTCGCCCAGACTGATGATTCTGGGCGACTTCTATGCCTGGGTCGATGACGAATCTTCACTCTTTGGACAACATTTCCTTCAGGTGATGACAACTCTGGGCTTTACACGGGTTGTTTCCTCAGCTACACATAAGGGAGGACACTCTATTGACCTGGTCTTCCTCCTGGGGATCGAGGCCTCCGATCTAGTTGTGAAACCAGTCGGTTGGTCCGATCACTACTCTGTTGAGTTCAGTTCTGAAGGCTCCTGGGTAGTTCAGCCCCTGTGGAGTTGGTCAGGTACCACCCTTTGCAGGACATGGTCCCTGATGACCTGATGGCAGTTATTGACCTCTCGTTGTTGGACGAGTTTTGCATTGATCCTGAGCAGTTGGTAGTGGCCTATAATGGGGCTATAACGACAGCCCTCGAACAGATTGCACCTGTCCGTGTTCACCCCCTTCTGTGTCACCCTGCAGCCCTGTGGTTTGATGAGGCCCTTAGGGAGTTGCGGTGGTCAAGGCGTAGGTTAGAGTGTCGTTGTGCAGCATAGTCTGTCAGCAGCTCCATCGAGTTTTTACACAAACTGATTGTGATGAGATTGCTCACTTCTTTGCGAAAAAGGTTGAAGACATCAGGAGGGAGTGCCACCAACTTCACTCTAAGGTAATTGTTGTTGTTTGGTGCCCTGTCGCAGAACCCAGAGTTTCCTGGACTATCTTTGGACTGCTGGATTTTGTAGACATTATGAGGATTGTCCAAGAGATGCGTCCCACATGCTGTAGTTTAGACCCAGGCCCTACTTTCCTGATATTGGGTTGTAGTGAGATCATTGGCCCAGTCTTAGCTTGGATTGTCCGTGCTCTTTAGATACAGGAGTATTTCCTAGCTCCTTGAAGGAGAGGGTGGTAATCCCCCTTCTGAAAAAAGCTTCTTTAGACCTGGAGAACCTAGCAAACTACAAGCCTATCTCTAGCCTCTCTTTTGTGGGGAAGGTTATTGAGAAAGTTGTGGCTGCTCAAATGAATAACCATTTAACCATCCATAGTTTATACGAACCTCTCCAATCTGGTTTTCGTAAGAGGCATAGTACTGAGACTGCTCTGGTTTGGGTGCTCAATGATCTCCTGATGGCGAGAGATTGGAGACACTGTTCCATCTTGGTTCTCCTAGATCTATCATCAGCTTTTGATACTGTGGATCATGGAGTTCTGCTTGAATGCCTGAGGTCCATCTGTGGACTGTCCGGTACAGTCCTCGGATGTTTTTCATCTTTTCTCACAGGGAGAATGCAGAGAGTGGTCTCGGGTTTGTTTTCATCCGGGGCCTTCTGTCTGCCATGTGGGGTGCCTCAGGGCTTGGTGCTGTCCCCCATGTTATTCACAGTATATATGCTACCCTCGGAGACATTGTTAGATTGTATGAGCTGAGGTTTCACTGCTATGCTGATGATACCCAGCTCTACCTGTCTTTTGCACCTGACCAGGTTGATGCTGTCTCGGTACTGAACAACTGGATGAATTCCAGCAGTCTAAAGTTGAACCCAGGAAAGACTAAGGTTTTGGTTGTAGACCCAGGTCATAGGGTAGAGGGATTGAGAACTGGGCTTCCTTCCAGTTTAATCCTGGGGGAGGACCAGATTCTCTCCTCCAAATGGGTCCGTAACCTGGGAGTGGAGCTTAACATCAGCCTGACTCTTCAACATCAGGTGTCGGCAGTCATCAAGCTGGCCTTTTTCCATCTTAGGAACATTGCCAGGATTAGGCATCTTGTTCCACCCAGTGATCTGCCTGTTTTAGTCCATGCTTTTGTGACATCGCGCATTGATTACTGTAACTCCATTTACCTAGGGCTTCCTGGGGTTGATATCCACCGCTTGCAGCTAGTGCAGAATGTGGCAGCATGTTTGTTGACTGGGGCATCAAGAAGATCTCACATCACCCTGGTGCTGCATGCTCTGCACTGGCTGCCAATACACTGGCGGATCACCTTTAAGGTAGGCCTTCTGACCTACAAAGCTCTACATGGTCTGGGTCCCGATTACTTGAAAGAGCTTCTGGTGCCTTACACCCCTTTGCAACAGCTCCGTTCGGCTGACAAGGGGTTGCTGGAGATTCTGAGGGTAAACTTGAAGTCATCTGGTGCTCGTGCTTTTGGATTTGTGGCACCTACCCTCTGGAAATCTCTGCCCCACCAGCTCCAGGAGTGCAGGACTGCGGGGTGTTTAAAGCAGGCACTAAAGACTTTTTTATGGGAAAAGGCATTTCCTGCTTTAGCTTGATTTTATATCTTATGTATTTGAATATATGTTTGTTTTGTATTCTTGCTGTACAGCACTTTGAAATTTTGAAAGGCGTCTAATTAAATACATTTTATTGTTATTATTATTAAGATGTGGTTGTTTTTTTAGAGTGTATTCCTAGACAGCCTGATTTCATTGTCTGTGAGCTTGTCCACTGATTGTGGTCCTAGACTCACACATACACGAGCTATGGATTTTGTATGCCTCCATGTATTTTTATTGTTTTAGAAAATAGGTAACATTCTAAGTTTAAATATGCTGCTCAAGTCTAAAAATGAGCGTTGTAACCCATAGAAAGAATGATTAAAAATGCCATGTACTGTATACTCAATGTGCATGCCTGCAGGCAGGGATTCACTGGATACTTATCTTTTCTACTACAGGTCAGATTCCTCATTTTTACGTTCGCTTGCGCGCATGTGCAAGGAACGTCTTGGGAGAATGGGACACTTTGGAGGTGTGCCCCTCCCCTGCAATCCCCTGCTTCATTGAGCAGGTGTGGCAGTCCTGCATGTCGGACGTTGGTGTTGTGGGGAGGACAGCGGTGGTCTCTTCAAAGAAACCACCACCGTCATACACAGCACCACGCACGCCACCCCCTTCGTTTTGCTGCCACGCTGGGAGCCCACCCCGCGTGGCCAATGTCCCATCGCCATCTGCCGACTGGGGTGCCCAATCCCTGTTGGCTCCAGGCCCCCCAGCCATCCCTCTGCCACTGGGAGCCCACCTCAGCATGGCAAACGTCCCATCCCATGTCGTTTGCCAACGGGGTGCCTAACTCGCTGGCTCCACGGCCCCAGCTAGTCTTTCTGCCATGCTGGAGCCCACCCAGCATGGCAAACATCCCACGTCATCTTTTTTAAACCTGTAAACTGAAAACGGTCCCACTGTGCTTCTCCCAGGCCCCCCTCCCACAACCTGCACCCAACCACTGTGCACCCCGCCTCCCCACCCCATACTTACCTCTGCAGCTCGGCGCGACGATCTTCGGTGGACCGGGAACACATCTGCACTCTTCAAAGCCGACCTCGAACTGAGGAAATGTCAGTAAGCTATATAATGGGCTAGATAGGGGGGTTTCAACTTTATTGCATATCTCAGGCATTTTTGGAATTTTTGACCAAATTTTCAGTTGGATCCTTTTCATTTATGATGTCACTGTCATGGCGTTATTGCCCAACGGGTGATTTCGCAGTCACTGTGTGAAATCACCTTTTCAGGCCTGAATAATGCCATGACAGTGACATCATTCATGAGAAGGGGTCCCAAAACCCTATGTTGAAAATTTGGTGCAAAAATCCAAAATGACTGTTTTACTAGCGCAGCGCTATGAGTTCCTATGCAGGCTCGTAGTTCTAATTTTCAATATTTTCACTACAGATTTTCAACATTGCCATTTTACCACACCTCCTTATGAGCAGTACAGCTTTCATTTTCACATCCTACTCCAAATGTGTTTCTGGCCATGTAGCTTATTACAATGGCGCAGTCGGTAAAGCGAAATCAATGTATGGGACACATTAAGAAAATACTCATGACACTGTTCATTAGCAGAGGTCTTAAAATGGCTGTGTTGAAAATTTGGTGAAAAATTCTAAAATGACTGTTTCTGAGGCGTGCATTGGCAGTTCCTACACACGCCGTAAGTTTGTGAATTTTCAATATTTTCATCCAGATTTTCAACATTGCTATTTTACCACAGCCCTTATGAGCAGTACAGCTGTCATTTTTCACATCCTGCCCTAAATGTGTCTCACCATGTAGCGCAGTAGTGGCGCAGTCGTTGCGAAATCAATGGGACATAGTAAAAATCACAGTGACGCTGCTCATGAGCAGAGGTCTTAAATGGCCATGTTGAAAATTTGGTGAAAAAATTCCTAAAAATGACTGTTTTACAAGCATGCGTTGCGCAGTTCTTACGCATGCTCGTAAGTTCGCGAATTTTCAATATTTGCACTCCAATGACTTCCGAATACCTAAACAGCACATAGAAGCAAGCAACATTCAGCATTGACAAATGCTTGTACTTCTTTGTCACTGATTTTTTTAAGCCATGTCCAAGTGCCAAATACCACTACAAATACCTGCAAGCGAATGTCCGCATTGACAAATGCTTGTTAGATATGTGGAGCATTTGTATCATTTATTTTTAATTGTTCCCTTTTTATTCCTGCTGGCCCTGTTTTCCCTGTATGCTGATCTTACCACTTGCCACAACATAATGCACAGATAAGAAGAAGTTCACACTGCCACCAGCGAGAGTGTCATACTTGATTGGTATCAGCCATGGCTCGGATGACCCTCCCATGTGAAACCTCAGCCACAGCAGTAAAATAAAAGCACTGGCCAGCTGCAGCAAAGTCTGTCTTTGTTCAGTCATCTCAGTTGAGTACAATAAAAGTGAAAGACACCTATATGGTTGCCCCTCTCCCACACCCACCAGTCATCCCAAGATTGACAGATAACAGTGTGTGTCATTCTAGTTGTGAGGCCTAAATGTCACCGCATTCTTTTTCACTGTCCCTTCTCAAAATGATTATACATGGAATGGGGTGATGCTTAGGTATCACAACCCCAATGACGCAACCCGTCATCTGTCAATATTATAGAATATATGTTATATCTCGGACATGGTTGGGTGTTTTACATTGAAATTTGGAGGCTGTTGATGGTACACACACATTTACAAATTGGTGGGAGCACAGGACCAGAAGGGACTGCGCTCCCACCAACTTCCACAGGTTGGTGGGAGCGCAGGGACTGAAGGGCTCTTGCTCCCACCAACTTGTGCAAGTTCTTACTTTTGTATTCTTTCTCAAAATGTAAGAAAGTTATTTGCAAAAAAACTGTGTTCATGCATCATTTCGGATTAAACCATAATAAGTCAGGAAATGAAAACTCTTTAGGGTGGCCCCTCACCCCCGGATCCACCAATCATCCCAAGATTGACAGCTGACGAGATGTGTCATTGGGGTTGTGAGGCCTAAATGTCACCCCATTCTTATTTTCTGTGGCTTGTGAATGTAATTTCAGATGGAGTGGGGTGACATTTAGGCCTCACAACCCTAATGACACACCCCGTCAGCTGTCAGTCTTGGCATGATTGGAGGGTCCGGGGGGAAGGGCAACCCTAAAGAGTTTTCATTTCCTGACTTTTTGTGGTTTAACCCTAAATGACGCATTAACACAGTTTTTTGCATAGAATACATATATATATATGGGATATACAATGGTGAGCTGTCAGATAAATGATTTATCTGCACAAGTGCTGTTTGACCTTAGGGAACTTCACGAGTGGCATAAGCCACGAGTGAGGTGTCCGAGGTCAAATAGCACAAGTGTAGATAAATTCATTTATCTGATAGCTCACCATTGTATATTTCATTTATGCAATAGGGATGCTTCTTATCAGTGTGGGAACATTTGGTTTTGACTGTTTATGTTCTTTTTTAAATGGTAATTTCTGGGACTTTCTGGGACTTTTGGTTAACTTTCCTGGTGTATGTCCGCTTAGCGGTGGTTGCTATTAAATGAAACACCACTCATTTTGTAGAGAACTTCTTGCTGAACAAATGTCATGGTGACAGTATCATGCTACCTTTTTGTTTTAAAGTTATTCACATTTGTTTGATGAAAAGTGAAACAAAAATTTAATTTTATGCTGTTTTTGCTAATTATAAAAAAACTAAAAGGTGTTTATTAATGAAATGCCACTCATTTTGTAGATATTTTCATGCTGAACATTTTTGTGCTCATAGTACCATGCTATCATTTTTAGTTTTGATTCACATTTGTTTGTCGAAAAGTGAAAAGAAAACTGAATTTTATGCTGTTTTTGCTAATTTTGAAAAACTAAAAGGTATCTCTGAATGAAACACCACTCATTTTGTAGATATTTTTATGTTGAACATTTTCGTGCTCACAGTATCATGTTATCATTTTCATTTTAAAGTTATTTATATTTGTTTGTCTGAAAAGTGAAAAGAAAATATGATTTTTTGCTGTTTTTGCTAATTATAAAAAAAACTAAAAGGTATCTATAAATGAAACACCACTCATTTTGTAGATATTTTTGTCCAGAACATTTTTGTGCTCACAGTACTATGCTATCATTTTTCGTTTTAAAGTTATTCACATTTGTTTGTCAAAAAAGTGAACAAAAAAGCTTTGATTGACAGTTTGCATTTATCCCACATATGTGGGATAAATCTAGGGTGGTTAGATTTATTCCACATATGTGGAAATAAATGGATTTATTCAATGGCTTTTGGTCTCACACCTATTGCATAAATATATATATATATACACACATCTTATGGGGGCATAGTTGTTTCCCAATAGTTAGGGTTGAGTAGCCTGTGTAATGTTAAACCTCAAATTTTACAGTTTAATAACTTTGCAAGTGATCAATGGATTTAGACAACATTTGGCATACACTGTCCTTGGAGTAGATTTCTTGCTGTGGCAAGTGTCAATCTGGTCAGATTTGCTGATTCTGAGATCTGAAATCTGCAAAACCCTTAAAAGTCACCACTTTTTGCAGTTTTTTCTTGATCACCTTTTGCCCAGATGGTGTGGAATTTTGATGTGATTTTTTTTATGGTAGAAAGAACTTGTGTAACAGAACTGCCTTGCTTTGTCTGGTAAAATAATATTGCTAAATCATTATTGTTTTTAAGTTCCCATTATTTCCTAAGAAAAGATCACTTTTCAGGGTAGAGGTAAAAAGTTTGAGAAAGTTCTTGATCTCACGAAAAAGGATCAATTCTCACAAGATTAGTTCCTTTTTTGTCAGTGAAAAATACTTTTTGTGAGCCGCCATCTTGTTTTTATTCCGGCAACTACATAATGTGGAAATACATTAAAATATTGTAATTTTAAAGATCAAACACCAGAACCTAGTTAAACTGGTCTGTTTAGCTAGATTCAGAGGTTTGTTTTTCTCAAGGGTCAGAAATACTCTGGGCACTGAAAGCACCTGATGCCCAGCTTAGAGAGATTGGCCCTTCACCAGAGTTCTCTGTATGAGAACAGTGGGACATTCTTGACCTCTACAGCCACAGCTGGAACTCATGCTGCCAGTTGCAGTGGGGAATGTGGACTGACAGTTAACTTATCCCACTGTCTATCCTTTTTTTAATCCTAGACAATGTTAAAAACAGGGTTTTTTTCATGATCCCTGGACCCGGTTGCACAAAGATGGACAAATGCTTAAAGAGTCCCACCGGTGGAGGAGTTCACCCCTCCAATGAGAGTGGGCAACAGGCTCTGCAGAGGGTTGGTCTGACCAGGAGTTGAAAGCCAAACATTAGAGTCCTATGGAGGAGAGAGGAAAGAAGTGCTAGTAAATGACAATTTGGGAGAGATTAAGAGAAGGGAAAGTTATCATTTTTCATAAATTAAAATTATAGACATCATTACTCTCTTAGACACTCAGCATAAGCTGTGTCCATTTGTAATCTCCTCTTAGAGAGCTTTAACCCCTTACTTCCCAAATTGCTTAATGTGATCTTCTTTATTGCTTCCCTGGATCTTGGATCTGGGTTTCTGGGAGCCGAGTGCTGCTATACACTTGCACTGTTCTTTTTTACAAGATTTGTTTAGGTGCCTGTTGTGTCTGGCTGCAGACAATCACTAATTTCTGAAACGCTGAGTTCCTATTTTATTATGAAAATAAAACATTTCTAATTTTTAAGTGATGGAATTTCGATAAATATCACAGGTGTAACCCGCTTGCTGCAACTTGTGGTTCTCTCATGTCAGCTACATTTTTGTATTATATTTGTGCAATATTTTTAATAACTTTGCAACCTATCGATGGATTTATACAAAATTTGGTCCCATGTAGTAGTCTCTTGATTTGGCAAGTTTCATTCTGTTTGGATGTGCAGATTTTGAGATCCGGATAGTGCAAAAACCTTTAAAGTCACCACTTTTGAATCTTTTTTCTTGATCACCCTGTGCCCAGATGGTGTGGATTTTTGGTGTGATTTTTTTTATGGTAGAAAGAAATTGGGTAACAGAATGGCCATGCTTTATTTGGTAAAAAAATATGTATCTGTTGCAAAGTTATTCAGTTTTTAAGTTCTCATTATTTCCTATGGGAAGATCACTTTCCAGGATTGAGGTAAAAAGTTCGAGAAAGGATTTGATCTCACAAAAATGGATTCATTCTCACTAGATTAGTTCCTTTTTAGTGAGTTAAAAATTATTTTTGTGAGCCACCACATTGTTTTTTTTCCAGCAACAAAAAAATGTGGAAATGAATTAAAATACGCCGGCTCTAATGGGAGCTGTGAATTGGCAGTTAACTGAGCCCACAGTCTATAATTTTTTTTTTTAATCCCATGCAATGTCAAAAGCTGTTTTTTTTTTTTTCATGATCCTTGGAGCCGGTTGCCCAAAGATGGACACATGCTTAAAGAGTCCCACCAGTTCAGGAGCCCACCCTTGCAATGAGAGTGGACAACAGGCCCTGTGAAGAGTTGGTCTGGCCAGGAGCTGAAAGCTAACGTTAGAGCCCTATGGAGGAGAGCAGAAAGAAGTGTTAGTAAATGAAAATGCGGGAGAGATTAACAGAAGGGGAAATTACCATCTTTCATAAATCAATATTATGAATATCACTACTCTCATAAACACTCAGCATAAGCTGTGTCTGTTTGTAATCTGCTTTTAAAGATTTTTAACCCCTTACTTCCTAGATTGCTTAGTGTGGTCTTCTTTATCACCTCCCTGAATCTTGGATTGTGAGTTCCTGGGAGCCGAGAGCTGCTAACCTATTGCACTGTTCTATTTTACAAGATTTGCTTAGGTCCCTGCTGAGTCTGGCTGCAGATCATCACTAATTTATAAACCTCTGAGTTCTTATTTTTTATAACAATAAAACGCTTCCAACTTTTGTTGAGTGATGGGATTCCGATAATTATTATCACAGGTGTAACCCACTTACTGCTGCTTGTGGTTCTCTCACCTGAATTACATTATTGCACTGTATTTGTGCAATATTTTTAATATATTTAACTACTAGATTTTTCTTTCAACTTTAATTTTTATTGATTACTAAGAGGGGTTTGGAAATACACGGCACCTGATCCTATGACCTACTCCAATAAAAGGTGCATGTACAATTTCTTTTAGGTATACTGGTCTCTCTTTAACTGAAACTCATTTCAGACAATTGATAACCAGAGGTTTCAGAAAAGGGTGTAAATGCAAAGAACTGACTCAAGCGTTAAATTACACCCCTGAGCACAGAGACAATTGATAGTTACTGTACATTCACCACTGGCACCGCTGGCATATTTTTTAACTCGGCTTGTTGAAATGTAAACTATTTTGTGAAGTATACAATGTTTTTCTATGCACATACTTGTTAGCCCTAAAAGGACAATGTCAACCCCCTTATGCCTCAAAGTGACCCTGGTTTAAAGAACACATTTTATGATTGCTCATGTTCTATAGAGGCTGTTCATGCAGCTGGTAGCTTGATTCAGATCTATTTTCCATTTAAAAAGTGAAAAACTGAGTGCCCACCATACTGATGGTACCACAGCAAAACATGTTGTTTACATTTCTTGACTAGCTCCCACAGCATCTTTCCTGGACTCAGGAACACCCCCCTACACAAACAGCCTACTCTTTATGCAGTGGGAGTAGAGAAAACTATTGTATCATTAGTGGCTGCACTGTTTGAGGGTGTTTCTAATGTTTAGAAAGTACGCAATAAATGTACTTCAAGGATCTGAAGCAAAACAAGGCTGGGTAAACCTATACATTACCATGCATTTCAGTTCTAATAAACAAGGAGGCAGCTAAAACACCCAGCAACATCAATGAATGTTAAAAAAGGTAAGCAATCATAAAATGTGGGTTTTTACCTAAAAGAATATGATGCAAAAAGGTTGACATTGTCCATTTAAAAATCACATTTTCATTTATTGGCTGACATTGGGGGCCCAATTCCCATGTCAGTATTTAGAGCCCCCCAGCAGTGTGGGACACTGGGAAGCCACCCTCAGTGTCCCAAAATATTTGTTCTCTTTAATCCAGTAAAAAGAAAACAGATCCTGACATCTTTTTACTTTTTTAACCTGAAAAAAATACAGTCATCTGTCATCCTCGCCCTCCCCTTCTCCCATCCCAACCCTCCCACTGACCACCCACCACCCCAACCCCCCCTTACCTTATACTTACAACTGGAGGTCATAGACTGTCATATTCTATGGAATGAGACATGTCTGCACTTTTCAAAGACATACTGTGAACTGAGGAATCAAGGAAAGTGCCTCATATTGTTTTTCAATGTTTATTTTTGACATATGTTCATAACTTTGCAATTTTAGACATTTTTTCACCACATTTTCAATGTGGCCTTTTTGTGACACCACCTCATGAACACTGGTATGATCATTTTGTTAATCAGACCCAGAAGGTGATTTTGTGGTCACTGTAAGAAATCATCTTTCAGGATGGAATAATGAATGTTTTCTGCCAGTGTTCATTAGGTGGCATCCCAAAAAGGCCATGGTGCAAATCTGGTGAAAACATTCCTAAAAATGGCCAAGTTAAGAGCATTCATTGAAATGTTTCTATGCATGCACATAATTCTGGTAATTTTCAATATTTTGTGTCCAAAATTTTAAAATAGCAATTTTTTTCACATCAACTCATGAACATTATGGCTGTCATTTTTCATATCCTGTCTGAAACATGTTTCCACACCTGTGGTGTGGAGTGGCATTTTGGCTTGGATTTAAACATTTTCACCAATGGGGATTATGTGGTAGGGTCATAAGAAAACTATGTAGAAAATGTGGGTTCAAAATATGAAAAGAAATGCCAAAGTAATGACCATTCATTGCAATTTCACTACGCCTGCTCGTAACTTTAGACATTTTATATAGTTTGACCCTGGATTTTCAACATAGACTTCTTATTACCACACCTCAGGTATGACACAGCTGTCATTTTTCAAATCCTGCCGAAAATGAGTTTTTGCACCTGTGGCATGGACTGACACTGCAGTTGCACAGAATTATGTTTTGGAGGGGATTTGCAAATTTTCTGTAATGGGTACATAAGGTGGAGTAATAAGAAGGCTATTTTGACAATTTGGCCACTTCTGTCCTATAAATGGAAGTGCAGAGCCTGGAGGGCCTTGTGTTTCCATAGCAACATATTTATTTATTTATTTTATTTATTAAATTTTGTTAACTGGGTAGGCCCGCTGAGCCCCGAAGGTCCTTTTTTCAGGGGTGACCCGAGATTAGTTACATATAGCAGGCATAAACATTCAAATAGTACATTTCTGGACATATCATACAGGATTACAAAGTGTACAGTATTACATAGTACAGTGAAGTTATTTACAGCAGGGTTTTGCAGTTAAACAATAGCACATAATTGCAATCACAAGCCTGTAAGAAAGGGGGATTGTTTGGGCAATAGCAGATGCAGGTTCCCCTGAACCGATTGATAGGTAACAAAGGGACAATAGTGAATGTTAAGTTATTCTTTGGGACAGGAACAGAAACTGCAGTCTATTAGGTGCTCATATAATCTCTTCCAGAAATTCACTAGGAAGGTAGCTTCCTGTAAGTGGCCTTGGAGCTTATTCCACAGTGCGGTGACAGTGTGGGCATAGGATTTGCTGTCTACTGTGGAGCTGATCCTGGGTACTTATATATATGCATCTACTGTACGTAGGAATGGGACTAAAGACCCTGCGCTCCTACAGTAAAATAAGGATACTATTATACTATCTCAAAAAGTAATGAAATAAGTTGCAGAAAAACTTTGTTAATTCCCCAGTTATGGTCAAAGCAACACAAGTTGGGAAATTAAGTGCTGAGTTTTCCCTAACACCTCTCTCTCCTAAAACAGACAGGAAAGCAGGTGTGGAGTGTACCTTGGGCTTCTCAAGCCTAACGCTCACCCTATTCTCATAAAATCTATGCATCTTCCTTATTTACAGATGGAATGGAGTGAGGGTTAGGCTTGAAAAGCCCAATACACACCCACCCTGCTCTCTGGCCTGTTTTGAGAAGGTTGGGTGTTAGGGAACTTACCACCAACAGAGATTTTTGCAACTCATATATTCAGTATATATATATATATATATATATATATATGTGTGTGTGTATATATATATATATATATATATATATATATATATATATATATATAATATATATAGATATATGTAGATAGATAGATATATACACATACATATATAAATATGTAGCTGTGGAAGCATAAGGACCTCTTTGCCCTGCGCTTCCATTTATAGAACACCAGTGACCAAAATTGTCAGCATAGCCTTCTTATTACCCCACCTCATGTACCCATTACAGAAAATGTACAAATCCCTGCCAAAACCTAATTTTCTGCAACTGCAATACCATCCCACACCACAGGTGTGAAAACACATTTTGGCAGGCTTTGAAAAATGACGTCTGTGACATGCATGAAATGGGGTAATAACAAGGTTATGTTAAAAATGTGGTGCCAATATATTTTAAATTTCAGAAGGTTGTGACCAGGTGTCGTAAAATTGCAACAAATAGTCATAACTTTTGCATTTTTTGATATTTTGTCCCCAAATGTTCAACATAGTCTTCTTATGTCCCTACCTCATAACCCCCATAGGTGAAAATGTTCAAATCCATGCCAAAATACCATTTGGTGCCACAGGTGTGGAAACACAATTTGGACAAATGTGAAAAATGATAGCTGTACTGTTCATGAGGCTTTATGAAAAATGGCTATGTTGAAAATTTGGACTCAAACTATTGAAAATTACTGAAGTTATGCATGTGCATAGAAAGATTTCAATGAACACATGTAACTTGATCATTTTTAGGAATTATTTAACCAAACTGTTAACATGGCTTTTTGGGACCCCACCTCAGCAACACTGGTAGTGAAATTTTGTTATTTGGGCCAGAAAGGTGAATTAATGCAGTGACCACAAAATCACCTTATGGGCCTGATTAAAGAAATGACAGTTGCAGTGTTCAAGAGGTGGGCTCCCAAAAAGGCCATGTTGAAAATCTGGAGAATACATTCAAAAAAAATGCCAAAGTTATGAACCTAAGTTCATAACACCCTTGAAATACATTATACAGTGCTTACCTTGATTCCTCAGTTTGCGGTTCAGCTTTGAAGACTGCAGATGTGTCCTGGTCTAAAGAAGATGACAGTCTATGACCTCCAGTAGTAAGTATGGGTTAAAGGGGGTGGTGGGTGTTCAGTGGGAGATAGGGATGTGGAGGGGAATGGGGAGATGAAGAGAGACCATTTTCCTTTTTTCAGGAATTAAAAAAAGACATATGAGGACTGTTTTCTTTTTTGCAGGTCTAAATAAATAAATAAAGTATGTCGGGAGACTGGGGGTTGGCTCTCCAGTGTGCCACACTGCTGGGATGGCACCCTAAATACCAACAAGGGCATTGGGTACCCTAATGTTGGGTTTATAATTTAAAACAATGGGCTGTTGGGAGGGCATTCTACACTGGAGGTGGGCATCCCTGCATCGGATATTTCACTTTAATGACAAGATGAGTAGTGGATGGCGATCAAAGGGTGGGGGGTGCCACTAGACAGCAGGGAATATATTAAAAAATAAGCAGGAGCTGGACTCTTGCTTCAGCCCCCTGCTTATACTTTGCCAGTTCTAGCTGCTCTGACTTTAAAAGAAGCTGAGAATGTTGCAGCACCAGGACATACCTTGCCACAGTAAATAGCTAGCACCAAAGAATTGGGCCTGGGTAATGAAATCTGTATTTTGGCCCCAGTGATCTATCTTTTAGCAACATTTGTGTCCTGCTATTGCAAGATGACTATGACCAGAACTGGAGCTAGGAACTGAAAACTGTGCTCTACAAAGCTGCTCTTTGTCTAACTGAAAGGGTTTCAAGAGCCTCTGGATGCAGTTTAGAAAATATTGTTGCCATCTGCACAGAGTTGCAGAAATTTGTTTTGAAAAATGTGTCCCCTTATGTTTTGGATGTGATGCGATATTCTGAGAGGCATATGGTGCTATTATAGAAACCTAGAAAACATAGACGTTCTTCTTTAGTAAAGGGTCACTGGGGGCAGCGATTGGAAGGTGGGGGTGCCACTAGACACCATGGAAAATACATGGAAAGGATTCATGAGTCATGAAAAAGGATTTTTATGTCTCTGTCTTGTACCATTGCTGAGAAAATGAGTTTTTGGGATGGCAAGACTTTAATCTGATGAATTTCCAGAATTATATTGTGAGGCATAGATCAACGAAAAACATGACAATGTGTCTCAAGTTATGAGTTTTTTATACTATGTGATGCCAACTCAGATCATGCTTTTCCATGCAGTATGATGTTAGAGTGTTGGCACATGATATGTCTGAGGTACACAAACCTAAATGTTGTATTTTTACATGTCCACAGGTGTGGCCTGACTTGATTTTTACAACATTTCTGGACAACAGCTGTGCTGTTTGTGTACTTATTGTGTGGCTCTGGGGTTTCAGTTTGGTCTGTGCAGTATCTGTGGTAGTAGCCCAGGTCATACTGCAACCAAAACAGAAAACTATATCTCTCTATCTTGTACCATTGCTGAGAAAATTTGTTTTTGTGATAGCAAGGCCTCAGTCTGGTGATTTTCCAGAACTGTATTGTGAGACATAGACCAACAAAAAAAAAGAAAAAACATGACAATGTGTCACAAACTATGTGATGCCAACCCAGATCATGATTTCCCATTCAGTATGATGTTGGGGTGTTCTCACATGACATGCCTGAGGTACACAAACCTAAATGTTGTATTTTTACAGGTCCACAGGGGTGGCCAGACTTTACTTTACAAGATATTTGGACCACAGTTGTGCTGTTTGTATTCTTATTGTATGACTTTGGGGTTTCAGTTCAGTCTGTACAGTGTCTGTGATAGTAGCACTGGTCACACTTCATCCAAAAAAGAAAACCTTATGCCTCTGTCTTGCACCATTGCTGAGAAAATTAGTTTTTTTGATGTCAAGGCCTCAATCTGGTGAATTTCAAGAATTGCATTGTGAGGTATAGAACAACAAAAATACATGACAATGTGTCACAGCCTATGTGATGCCACCCCAGATCATGATTTTCCATGCAGTAGGATGTTGGGGTGTTATCACATGACCTACCTGAGGTACACAAACCTAAATGTTGTATTTTTGCAGGTCCACAGTGGTGGCCAGACTTTACTTTTACAACAATTTTGGATCACAGTTGTACTGTTTGTGTACTTATTGTGTGAATCTGAGGTTTCAGATCAGTCCATACAGTGTCTTTGGTAGTAGCCCATGTCACACTGTATCCAAAACAGAAAACTTTATGTTTCTGTCATGTGTCTTTGTTGAGAAAATTAGTTTTTTATACTATATGCACAATTTATTAATATTCTCTATGAAAAAATTCAGGTGTGAGGGGGTTAACAATAAATTTTCTCTCACAAAAAGGATTTAAATATCATAAAAAAGGAGCAGATCTCATGAGAGTGAATCTTTTTTAGCGAGAACTAATCCTTCATCTATTTTTCTCCCTCTATCCTGAAAAGTGATCTTCCCTTTGAAAACAATGAGGAATGAAAAACATCATAACTTTGCAACTGATTAGTATTTTTACACAAAACTAAGCATGCCTGTTCTGTTACCTAAGCTGGTTCTACCATAAAACACATACCAAAATTCCACACCATCTGGATGCAGGGTGATGAGGAAAAAAATGCAAAAAGCGGTGACTTAATGGCATTTTTCATTGTCCGTATCTCAGCATCTGCACATCCAATGAAAATGAAACTTGCCACATCAAGGAGATCTACTACATTGGACAGTGCATACCACATTTTGAGCAAATTCAATGATTGGTTGGAAAGTTATTAAAGTGCAAATTTTGAGGTTTAGCATAAATCATGCTGCTCACCCTATCTATAGGGGTATGACTGTGCCACTATAATATACTATGGGCACAGTCATGCCCCCATAGTTAGGGTTGAATAGCCTGTTTAACAGTAAACCTCAGATTTTGCACTTTAATAACTTTGCAACTAATGAATGGATTTGCACACAGTTTGGTATGCCTCATCATGTGGGGTAGATCTCTTGATGTGGCAGGTTTTGTTCATGTTGGATGTGTCAATTCTGAGACCCTGATAGTGTAAAAAAGTAAAAAGTCACCACTTTTTGCATTTTATTTTTTATTGCCATGCACACAGATGGAGTTGAATTTTTGTGTGATTTTTATGTTTGCTTGCATACGCAGCACACAAGAAACATTCTGAGGTGAGTAGAGCATGGCAGAGGTATGGCAATGTTTGGCCAATCCAGAGAACACTTTCAGGGGTGCATCCTTTAGCCACCAATCAACAGAGAACCTGCCTATGATGGCAGTTTCAGAGTGAGCACTAGACTTGAATGAAATCTGCCGCTCCAATCACAGAGAGTTTTCTCATTGCAGTGGCAGATCTCCCTCTCCCTTCCTGGCAACCAGGCACATTCCAGCCATGTGCATTACAATGCACAGTAATGTGCATGGCTGGACTTACAAGCAACTCATTTGCTCAGTGGGCCTTTCCTGGTGAAATAAATAAATGAGCCCCACCGCGGCTTTGCATAATTGGTGCCCACCATGCACTCCCCGCAAAGCCGACAATGGGATACCCAGTCTCTGTGTCGGTGTGCCCACCAAGCCTGAATGTATCTTTTGTCAACAACGGGGTTCCCAAGCTCTGTGTTGGCATGCCCCCCACTACTGTAGCATACTGGGAGCCCACTCCAGTATGCCAAGGTAATTCTTATCTTGTTCCAACACCGGGATGCCCACTTCCAGTGTCTGATGACCCCCCCACACACCCTTTTTTCTAGCCAACCTCAAGGTCCCCAATCCCTGGGTTGGCATTGATTCCACCTTCACTAGTCTGGCACACTGGGAGCCCACCCCAGTGTGCTGAACTTTATTTTTCATAGTATTTATCCTGTAAAAAAGAAAATCGTCCCTCGAGGTAATTTTTTTAATCCTAAAGAAAAAGAAAATGGTCCTCCGTTGTTCTCATCACCCTCTCTCCCATCCCCCATCATGACCCTCCCTCTGCACACCCCACCTCCCCCCACCCAAACTTACCTTCAGAGATCCAGCACTGCGATCTTCGGTGGACCGAGAACACGTCTGCACTCTTCAAATGCTGACCACAAACTGAAGAAAATCATGGTAAGCCCTATAATGGCCATCAATGGAAGGTTTCAACTTAGGTTGCTATCTCAGCCATTTTTGGGAGTTTTGGTCCCAAATTTTCAACATGGGGCTCTTGGAACCCCGCCTCATGAATACTGACACTGTCCTTTCTTTTCTTGGTCTGAAAATGTGATTTTGTGGTTGCTTCGTGGAATCACTTTTCATGACTGATTAATGAAATGACAATGCCACTGTTCATGACATGGATTTCCAGAAAGGCCATATTGCAAGTTTTGTGGAAAAACTTCTAAAAATGACTGTGTTTTGAATGTGCATTGCGCAGTTTGTACGCACACTTATAACTTCTCCAATTTCAATATTTTCATTCAAAATTTCCAACATTGCCTTTTTTTCACACCTCCTTATGAACAGTACAGCTGTCGAGGTTTGCATCCTGCCCAAAATATGCTTCTGCACCTGTGGCACAGAATGGCGTAGTTGCTGTGCAAAATCAATTTTTCAGACAGATTAATGAAATCACAGTGACACTGTTCATGAGGGGAGGTCCCAAAAAGGCCATGTTGAAAATTTGGTGAACAAATTCCAAAAAATGACTGTGTTACTAGGGTACATTATGCAGTTTCTGCGTATGCTCATAACTTTGACATTTTTTCATATTTTCACTCCAGATTTCCAACATTGTCATTTGTTCACACCTCCTCATTAACAGTATAGATGTCATTTTTCATGTCCTGCCCAAAATTTCTTTTCGCACCTGTTGTGTTGAATTGCACATTTGCTGTACAAAATCACCTTTTGGGATGGAGTAATGAAATGATAGTGCCACTGTTCATGAGGTGGGGTCCCAAAAAGCCCATGTTGAAAATTTGGAGTGAAAATGGCAACAAATGCCCTGGATGTTAGAGTTTCCAACCATAACTCCCCACCCTGTACAGAATGACAGGCATCGGGGGTGTGGCTTGTGGTCGTTGTATATAATTCTCATGCCATTTTCCACCCCACCACCACTCTGCAGCCACTGACAGGCATGAAGGCATGCCTTGGAGACTTCGGCCCTAACATTCACCCCATTCTCCTATACTTCACTCATTTCAAGTTATTTCCTTATGGCATAGGGTTAGCATAGGGGCCAAAGACCCCAAGACACACTATGACACCTGTCAGTGTCTGTAGGCTGGGGTGAGGTGGAATGGCTTGAGTGTTATGGCTGATGACCCAAAGGCACACTCCTAATGTCTGTCAGTCTCTGCAGGGTGGAGGGGCTGGCATTAGTTCAATACATCACTGCTATTCCTATTATGCATCTCTCTGACTCATGCAGTACCAATGCCAATACCAGCAAGTAAAAATTCTGCATTGAAAAATGCTTGTTTATGGTAGAAAGAACTTGGGTAACAGAGCTGCCATGTTTTGTTTGGCACAAAAATGTTAACCTGTTTCAAAGTTATTCACTTTTTAAGTTCTCATTATTTCCTATGGAAAGTTCATTTTTCAGGATAGAGGTAAAAAGTTCAACAAAGTATTTGATCTTGCAAAAAAGGATTAATTCTCATGAGATCCATTCCTTTTTCATGAGGAAAAAAATCCTTTTTTGTGAGGAAAAAATCATTTTTTGTGATCCACCATCTTGTTTTTTTTTCTTCCACTAACTAAAAAGCATGGAAAATACATAACAATTTTATCATTTTACAAAACAAACACCAGTACCTAGCTAAACGGGCTCTGTTTAACAAAATTCTGGTGTTTGCTTTTTACAATTAGCCCCAGAAATACAGTACTTTTTTGGGGTAACCAAAATCCTGGGTGCTGAGCTTAGTGAGAGGAGTGCTTCCCCTACATTCTCTGTATGAGAACAGTGAGAATTTCTTGACTTCTGCAGCCACAGCTGAACTCATGCTGCCTGCTGCAGTGTGAACTGTGAGCCCTCTTGGCCTGGTGTCCAGTGGCACTCTTTTTTTGCTCTAAAGTCACCTATCTAGTTAGGCAGCTGTTCAGATACATATTATGGAATTAATACAAGCGTAAGCAATCAGGCAAGGGTACTCTTATTAATATTGTTTTTATCATGGGATATCTTTCTCTTGCATGTGAAACATTCCATTCACTATATTTTCTAACATTTGTAATGATATAAACTCTTGTTATATCTCCTTGCATGCATTTAAATGTTGAGAATTCTTTGTACTGCTTGCCTCTTTAATATTTTGCCTCTGCAACATGTTATATAGACTAAATTGGTAAACATTGACAGTAAGAAGCACTAAAACATGATTGAAACTTCTACATAAATACTTAACTTTTAATCCAGTTCACTATATCACAAGAACAGTATTTGGTAAAGATAATAATGTAGTCCACAACTTTAAAAGTTCAGTTCATGTAGATTAAATCCAGCTTCCAAAAACAATTACAAAATACGGAGACAAAACTTTGAGATTACAAAGCAGCAATATTATGGAACAATTTGCCAAATACAGTTCGCACTTTGGCATCACATCAAGCTTTTACAAATGCCTTGAATGAATGTTTCCCATTTGAGTGTAAATGCGTATAGATGGAAAATGTATCAATGTGTTTTTTTATAGTTGTTATTTGTGAAAATGATAGTATGCCAGGTTTGTTTTCAATCACTTTATGTATACTAGTGTAACTGATAGGACACAAAACACAGGACTGTCTTGTAAATAATCCTAATGAGTTAAAAGAAAAAGAAGGGAAATTGGTGGGGGAAAAATAGATGGAAGGGCTTACGGGCAAATGCTAGGAGTCTGGGGAATAAAATGGAGGATTTGTAGGCCACAGTGGTGGGGGAGGGACTAGACCAGATAGCTATATCTGGAACATGGTAGACAGAAAACCACAATTGGGAGGTGGAAATTACACCATATAGTCAGTTAAAGGGACACTGTCAGCCCCCTTAGGTCTCAAAATGTCCCTAGTTTAAAAGACACATTTTATGATTGACAGCATTCTGTAAATATTGGTGATGTAGGTGGTAGTTTCATTCTGACTCATCTTCTTTGGAAAAGTGAAAAACAGGCTGCCCAACATACTGATGTTACCACACCAAAACAGGTTTGTTTACATTCCTTGATCAACTCCAAATGCATCTTTCTTGGGCTTGGGAACACCCACAACACAGTCTAGCCCCTTCTAATGCAGTGGGAGTTTAGGAGACTACTGCCTTATGAGTGACTGCACTGTTTGAGTGTGTTTCTAATGCTCAAGAAGCATGCAGTAAGAACAGATCCAGGATTGTAAACAAAACAAGGTTGTTTATAAATATACATTGCCATGCATTTCAGTTCTACTAAACAAGGAAACAAACAAAACAAACAGTAACATCCATGAATTTTAGATACAATTAGAAATCATAAAATGTAGTGTTTCAACTAGAAATAATATGATGAAAAAAGGGGTGACAGTGTCCCTTTAAGGAAAGATAGGAAAGGGAAAATGAGGTTGGCATTATATGTAAAAGAGGGGATAAAGACAATGGGAGGTCAGGAAGATTAGGATCCAGTAGAGATCCTCTGGATCACATTAACCAGGAGGACAGGGGAGGCAATATGTATGGGGGTGGTGTACAGACTGTCAAATCAGGAGGAGGAGGAGGTTGATAAGGAGATGATTAAAGAATTACAAAGGATGGCAAGAAAGGAGAAAACTCTAATGGTGGAGGATTTTAATCTCCCTGATGTGAAATAGGGAATCCCAACAGCAGCATCAGAAAGGAGCAGGGAGATGTTGGAATCCACGCAGGAGGCATTCCTTCAGCAACTTATCAGGGAACCAACTACAGGAGAGGCCACATTGGACTTAATAATGACAAATGAAGACAGTATAGAAGAGGTTGATGTGGGTGAGAATATAGAGGATAGTGACCACAAAACAGTCAGATTTAGTATTGGGATGGGAATGGAAGCAAGTCGTACCGCCACCAAGGTAATTGGTTCCTGGAGGGTAGATTTTAAGAAAATGATGGGAATTTTTAAGAGGGAGATGAAGGAAAGGAGAATCAGGAGGACATTGAGGAACTGTGGGAAGCAATAAAAGGGGGAATTTTGAGGGCAACAGAGCAGTGCATTAGGAAGGTGGGCAAAACAACCATGGAAGAAAAATGCTTTGGTTCACTAAAGAGTTGGCAGAAGCAATAAGGGAAAAAATAAAGATTACAGGGCATACAAAACTGCTCAAGGAATGGAGGAAAGGGAAGTATACAGGAAAAAGCGCTGGGCGGCAGGGCAAATAGTCAGTAGGGCAAAGTCATATACAAAATAAAAAATAGCAAGGGAAACCAGGAGGGAGAACAAAAAGTGTTTAGGTACATCAGCAAGAGAAGAAAAAGCAAACAGGGTGTAATGAAACTAAAAGGGGAGGGGGAGCACTAATTGAGAGGGATGAAGATAAAGCGTACATGTTAAACAGATGCTTTAGCTCAGTCTTCACGATCATGGATGAAGGAAAGGGACAAGTGGTAAGAGATAGCAGAATGGAGGGCAGGAAGGTAGACACAAGTCCTTTTACAGACTGTAGGGTTGGAAAAACTAGGCAAATTAAGGGTGAACAAGGCAATTGGTCTTGTTGCACTACATCCCAGGGTGCTCAAGGAGATGAGGGAGGAGCTTGCAGGTACCACTCACAAAGCTGTTTAATCTACAGTATCATTGGACAAGGGTAAAGTCCCAGGGCACTGGAGAAAGGCAGATGTGGTGCCATTGCACAAGAGCAGAGGGAAGAAGAATCCCGGAAACTGTCATCTGGTCAGTCTAAGCTATTTGGTGGGTAAGCTGATAGAGGCACTCCAAAAAGAAAGATTAGTACAATATCTGGAGGAGGGAGAGCTCTTAAATGACAGCCATCATGAGCTTACTGTAGGAAGACCACAAAAGATGAACTTGATCAAATTCTTTGATGAGGTGATGGAGGTATCTGATCGAGGAGGGGCAATGAATGTGTCCAATCTGGACTTCAGTAAGGCTGAACACCATCCCTCACAGGAAGCTGATGAACAAGTTGGGCAGCTTAGGGGTAGGGAGGAAATTAACAAAATGGGTGCAAAACTGGCTAGAAGGCAGAACTCGAAGGGTGGTTGTCAATGGGGCTAACTCCAGAGAGGAAAAAGTGACAAGTGGGGGGCCCCTGGAGTCAGTATTGGGCCCAAATACTGTTTAATATCTAAAATGGGGATATTTATTTTTTATTTATTTATTTATTGTACAAACAGATTTGCAACCTTAGAGCCAGAGGCTCGTTTACAAAGGTACCTCATCACAGACAGGACATACAGAGTCACATACTTACAGAATACAATCATACATAGTTTTACACAGTTGCTTGAGCACAATGGATAATTAGAAACATTTCAGAGTGACAGATTTAGTACCATCAGGTACTGGCAGTGGGAAGGAAGGGCATGGAGGAGTGGGGAGGGGGGTGAGGTGGGCTACATCATTGGTGTCTTCAGAGTAGCAGAGCATCTGTTAGAGACAGGTGCAGCAGTGGGTGTTGAACAATAGGTTCTGAAGGGCAGTTTTAAAGGGGGCAATTTTGGTAGTGTTGGAGATGGCTGCAGGGAGCAAGATGAAGCATGACAGGACTCTGCAGCTGAACTACCTCTGTGCCCAGGTGGTCCTAGTTCTGGGTACTAGTAGGGTGACCTTGCCAGCAGTTCGGGTAGAGACTGTGGAGGGTGTAAGTTGGACGGAGGCAGAAATCCCAGGGGGGGAGATCCCATGCAGAATTTTCTTAGTTAGTAGGCAAGTTTGCTAGCAGAGGTGTTCATCGAGGTTAAGGAGTTTGGCCATGTCATAAAGCTGACAAGTGTGGGTGAGTCTGGGGGCATTGGTCACTGGTCTGCAAGCCTTGTTTAGGGTGAGTCAAATCTTGTTGAGGGCTGTGGAGTCCGCAGCACCATAGACTGGTAGGCCGTAATCCACAAGAGACATTACTGAGGACATAATGGCAAGCCTGAGAGCATCAGGTGGGAGGCAGTTCTTGTTATGGTAGAGGATGCCAAGACGGGAGTTTGCAGTGGATGCGAGGGCTCTAATGTGGGCATGAAAGGTGAGGGCTGAGTCGAAGGTGATCCCAAGGTATTTGTAAGAGTAAACTTGTTCAAGTGGTTGAAGAGTGCTGGGGAGGATTTGGAGGGGGTTGTTGCTAGCTTTGTTCTGGTGGTGGGCAAAGAGACTTGTTTTTTTTGAGGTTAATGACTAGTCTTGTCTCCTTAAACCAGTTCTCTGCATCATTGAAGGAGTCTTGGAGGGAGGTGGGATTTCTTTGAGCGGCATAAATAATGGCATCATCAGTGTACAGGAGAACATTGCCAGAACAGGCACTGGACAAGATGTTTAGGTAGAGACTAAAGCGTAGTGGGCCCAAGATAGAGCCCTGGGAACCCCTGAGTGGATGGGATGGATTTCTGAGAGTGTCCCATTGTTTTTGACACGCTGGAAGTGGGCTGATAGGTAACTCGTGCACCAGGCGAGGAGGCCAGCAGAGAAACCTGTATGGTAGAGGGCATTTAGTAGGAGGGGGTGGGAGACAGTGTCAAAGGCCTTAGAGAGGTTAATGAACACTGCTCCAGCTAGGGAGCTGGAGTCCAGGGAGGAGTGCAAGAAGTTGGAGAACTCCATTAATGCTGTACTTGTGCTGTGACCAGTGTGGGCGCTTTGTTGTTCTGGGCATAGAATGTCATATTTTGACAGATATTTGGTGAGCTGAGTGGCAACCACTTTTTCTAAGGCTTTGGTGGGGTGGGAGGATGGAGATTGGACGCTAGTTGCTGGGGGTGGATCTGTTACCACCTTTGTGAATAGGTGTGACTATAGCTGTTTTCCACGCTGTGGAGAATTGCCCCAGACAGAGGGACTGGTTTAGTAGGCCAGTGAGTGGGACCAGGACATCACCCAGGACCAGCCAGAGCATTTTTGGATCCAGGGAGTCACTGCTAGGACTGCTGCTGTTTAGTGCTTTAAGCAGGAGAGGTCTGCCTTCCTGGACCGATACTTTGCGTAGATAGAACGAGGGGCGCTGAAGATCTGGGGGCGGTGGTTCAGGGGTAGGGTCAAAAAAGTTACTAGGGAGGATGGGGCTAAGATCTGTAAAGGAGGAGTTAAGGCATTTGGCAATGTCAGTAGGGTCAGTAAAGGTGGAGCCATCAACTGTAAGCTATGCTGGGGGGAGCATGATTTCCCAATTATTTCTTTTATATTGTCCCAGAAGTTCTGGGCACAACCCCATGAAGAGGTGAGGGTGACCTGTTAGTGGTCTGCCTTGGCTTTACAGATTGGCCCATGTGCACCTGTTACATGCGGCATTGTATACCTGTCTGTCAGCATTCTCAGTGGCTAGGTGCCACAGGTTATCCCTATCTCTGAGCATTTGGAGTAAAGCAGAGGTGACCCAAGGCACATTATGCCTTTTGCAGTGGATTATGGTGAAGGGTGCAAAAAGATCACAGGCCTTGTTAAAGGTTTGTGAGAAGAGGTCAAGGGCAACATCAATGTTGGATGCATGGTGGATGAGAGATCAATCAATCTGAGTGAGGAACTGTTTGAGTTTTTTCAGTCCCCCTGGGCAGAGATGCCTGCAGTGTGTGGTTTGGGCTACATGTTTGGAGGAGGCAGTACACCAGAGGAATAGAAGAGGGGAGTGGTCACTTAAGGAGTCCCGAAGGACTTGAATATCCTGAATCTTTTGGGAGTGGTTGGTGACAATGACGTCCAGGAGGGTGCAGGTTTTTGTAGTTTGGTTATGTCTAGTGGGTTGGGAGATGAGTTGAGTCAGGTCTAATGCAGCAAAGGTGTCTGTTATTGGTGAGGCAGAGGGACTGAGCCAGTTCGCATTGAGGCCCCGACTAGGACTTGTTGTGTTTTATGGGGGAGGGAGGAGAGATATTCAGTGAAAGACAATATCACTGGGTTCTGATACTTTGGGGGTACGTAGGAGACCATGACATAGAGAGATCTCTTAGAGGGTTCTGAAGTAAGTTTGCGGCTAAGGGCCTGGGCACCATTAACAAGCTTGGGGGCAGGGAGCTTGTGGCCAGTGATGGTGTCACGAGTAAAAATCGCACAACCACCTCCACATTTACCTGCTCGATCCTCACGATGTGGGGTGTAGCCCAGAAGAGAGACAAAGGAGTCTGCAGTGGACTTAGTTAGCCAGGTTTCTACTAGGGCTTTGATGTCTGGTTGGTGTAGTATGACCCAGCACTGAATGGCAGCGAGTTATTTCAGCAGGCTGCATATGTTCATGGAGGCAATGCAGAGTCCATAGGACCTAGTTGGTGGATGGGTGGGGGGCAGGGCCTGAGTTTGGGTGGCTATTACCAGAGAGGAGTAATAGAATGACCAAGGTTCTAGCCATGGGGTGGAAGTTTGTTACCTTTCTGGGAGTACGTTGAGAGGAGGGGGAGGCCATGGGGAGCAAGGGGTGAGCAGGGTCTGGAGGGTCGGGAAGACACAAAGAAGGTGGAGCCAAGGGGAGCCGTGGTGTGTGGTGGGTTTGGGGGGGGCAGCTAGGGGGATGATGCAGGGGTCCAGGGTGCATTGACGGGACGGGTTACTCTGGAGAGATATGGGGGTGCAGTCCACAAAGAGCAAGGGGTAAGGTGTGGCTGGTGGGAGGTGAGCCCCTGGATACTTATGGAAGCTAAGGCACATAAAGTGGAAGTGAACATACATGGTGCCTAGGTAGCCTTGGAGGCAGAACAAAGTGGTTGGGGGGGGGAGCCAAAGCTTTAAGAGCTTTAAAAAAACAAGAGGAATTATCTTGGCTTGTTGGCTTAGTGGTAGAGCTGCTGAATTAGATGTCCAGCATACAGGGTTTGAGACCTGCAATGAGAGAGTAGCAAAGTATTTTAGCAGACTATGGAGCCAGAAGCGTTAAGAGCTTTAAAAAACAGAGAAAACATTAGCCAGAGTTGTTGGCCTAGTGGTAGAGCAGCTGACTCTGGTGTCAAACAGGGTGAAAACAGAGGGTCTACATGGGAAGATATGTATATTAGTAGATGAAAGAAAGATCTGAAATAGGGTGGATACACCAGGGGGAGGTGAAGAAAATGCGGGAGGATAAAAGCAACCTAGAGGTGTGGTTAGGGAGGAGGCAATTGTGCTTTAATGCAAAGAAGTGCGAGATGGGAACATGACAATTCACTCCCGACATTTCGCTCTCCGACAACTGGCTCCAGACACCTCGCTCCAGCGATAATTGGCTCCCATGACAACTCATCCCCTGACAATTCGCTCCCAAGCAGAGTTACTAAAATTACTAAAAAAGTTACTAGAATTAAGCCAGTTGTCACAGAGCAAAATTAATTTATGAGCTTCCTCCACCTCATTCTTGTTATCTCCCATCTCCCCTTCCCCTTCACTTTCTTTCCTCCTTCCTTGTACCTTGTTGGCCATTCCTGATTTCCCCATGGCTCCTTTGTTGGCCATTCCTGATTTCCTTATAGCAGCTTTGGGTATCTTTCCATGCTACCTGTACTTAGTACCCCAGTTTGCTTGATCGCTGTCTCACTCACACATTCTCTTGCTTCCATAGTAACCATGTTGTCTCCTAAACACCCACAAACTCAATTTTGGCTTTGTAGCTCCTGGTCTCACAAAAAGCAAGCAGCCCCTGGAAGTTTGTGCTGCACCTGTTCCCACACTTGCTTGCTCCTTGCCACATCAGTCTATTACAAAATAAAAAGTACATAGAAACAGATAAAAAAAGAAAACATACAAATAAAAAGAGTAACACCAGTTTGGCCTAGCTTCTCAATGACTAACAATGTTACTAAAACTTGCCCCCCGGCTTGCATAAAGGAAGTGCATAGAACCAAGGGTCAAACTGTTGAAATGATAAAATAATAAAAGAACTAGAAGGTGAGAGGGTGACATTGCAAACATAAATAAGAAGAGCTATGAAATGAGTGGCAGCAGGAGTGGAGCGAATAGTTGCTGTAGCATACCATTGCAGGAGTGAATGGTTCCGAGTGCATTATTGGAAGCAAGTAATTGGGGGGCGAAATATCGGGACCAAGTTGTCGTGTTCCCGTGCAACATAATGCATATAGAGTGCAAAAATCCTGAGGCAAGCTACATGCTGCAAGGAGAGGAACCTGAGACAAAAAAGCAGGAAAGGGATCTGGGAATTATCATTTCAGATAACCTAAAGGTGGCAAACCAGTGCAACAAGGCAGTGGGAAAGGCAAAAAGAATGCTGGCATGCATATGGAGGGGTAACACAAGTAGAAGGACAGAGGTGATCATGCCACTGTACAGGTCCATGATTAGACCATACTTTGAGTATGGGGTACAGTTCTGGAGACCACACTTGCAGGGAGACAGTGATAGAGTGAAGAGGGTCCAGAGAGGGGCTACCAAAATGGTGCAAGGCTTGCACATGAGATCATATGAAGAATGGCTTGAAGCTTGACCTGTACACACTGGGAACAAGGAAGGAGACGAGGGATATGATAGAAACTTTGAAATATTTGAGAGGAATAAACAGGATAAGGGAAGGAACATTTTCAAAATGAGTGATAACATCAATTGGGGGCACAGCTTAAAACTGGAGGTAGGCAATTTGAAAGGAAATATGAGGGGACATTTCTTCACTGAGAGGGTGGTGGGTCTCTGGAATAAGCTGCCTGAGTGGGTAGTGAGAGTAAACTACATGTGGGAGTTCAAGAGGGTATGGGATACCTACATAGGATTAAATATGAGAGGTAAGGGTATGACTACAGTTGGGAAAGGGGGGGTATGGGACTGCATTAGGGAGGCAAGGCAAGGCAAGCAAAGCAAAGTTTATTTTTTGAGGTGCCCAATCCCAGAGTCTCTGGGCACCATACAAACAAATAATAACTAATCATAAAACTGTAACATATACATAAATATAACATTGATAAATAAAACCAGATAATATAAAACAATTAAAGTATGGTGATCATTAAGCGGCAATCCCAAAAATACCAGACCGAATCTGGGAAAGCTTGGCTAAACATGAGGGCCTTGAGGCGGGCCTTAAATACTTCCACTGAGGGGGCCTCCCTTACAGATGGTGGCAGTGAATTCCACAGGATGGGGCCAGCGATGCTAAAAGCTCTGTCACCAGTGGTCTTCAGCCTCATCCTGGGAGTCACAAGGAGGCCCCCAGTGGGTGACAGAATGTCAGACAAGTAACCAAGGCCCAGCCCATGTAGGGCCTTAAAGGTGAGCAGGCCCTCCTTAAAGAGGATCCTCCACCTGACTGGCAGCCAGTGCAGTTCACACTGCACCAGGGTGATGTGGCAGTATCTAAACTGCCCCATCAGCAACCTGGCAGCTGCATTCTGCACTAGCTGTAGCCTGCAGAGGGTACCTCCTGAGTCCCTGAAGTAGAGTGCATTATAGTAGTCCAGCCTATATGTCATGAAGGAATGCACCAAAGTGGAAAAGGTCCATAGGTAGAACTAGGGGCTTGATCCTGGGAATATTCCTGAGATGGTAGAAGCTGGTCTGGACAACAGATGACACTTGAGCTTCAAATGTCAATCCACTGTTGAATATTATGCCAAGATTGCACACCCTAGAGGAGGCCTTCAATGGCACAGACCCCAGGAATAACCCAGTATCTGTGGCAGAGGCCCTCCTAGCATGCCTTCTGTTCAACTCCACCACTAGTACCTCCTTCTTATTGGGGTTCAGTCGCAGTCAGCTGGAGGCCATCCAGTCATTGATTTCAGCAAGGCATCTATTTAGCACTTCTACTACACTGGATGTCCCAGGGGCAGAGGAAAGATTCAATTGGGTATCATCAGCATAACAATGAAAACCCAAACTGTATTTCTTCAAATCAAATCAATCTTTATTTATAAAAGGCGCCTTTCCAAAACCAGTGTGCCTGTACATAACATAATAAAATCAATAAATAATTAAAACAATATTAAAATTAATCTTGACAACAGCGTTCAAAACTCATTGTATGCTAGGCTAAAAAGATATGTTTTTAAAGCCTCCTTAAAGCTTTGGACTTTGGATTTCTTAAGGAGCTCTCCCAGGGGCAGCATGTACATGGCAAACATCGGTGACAAGACCAAACCCTGAGATCCTCAGCATGTCAGGAGGCTAGGGGAGGAGGAGAAATTCCCCATCACTAACCATTGCTTCCTGTTCATGAGATAGGACTCACTGCCTCACTGGTCTCTCGGCTGGCCCCCTGGCATGGTGTGCTAGCTATCTTGACACTCGATCCCAGTGTGTCAAGATTAATAGCACACTCTCCGATACCCGTCCCATTCTCTCTGGGGTCCCCCAAGGCTCCATCCTGGGCCCCCTTCTCTTCTCGCTGTATCTGAACACCCTGCCCAGTGCATGCTCTGGCAAAATTCTGCTGTATGCAGGCGACGCTGTCCTGTTTGCCACCACCATAATCCCATCTCCTACAGGACTCCCTACAGCAGTCTTTCAACAGTGCCGAGGCTTGGTTTAAGGAGCAGACTCATCATCAATCTTAAGAAAACCAAAACTATGCTCTTTTCACACCCCAAAACAAAGCTAGGAACCACCCACTCTATATCCTTCCAAGCACCAACCAACCACTGGAACAAAGTCTGCTCCTACAAATACCTTGGGGTTACCTTCGATTCAGCCCTCACATTTCACACCCATTGACACCCCTAACATCCGCCACCAACACACGGCTTGGCATCCTATTCGCCATAAAAGCTGCCTTCCCCAAATGCTCCGCTAGCTGTTACATCGTCTGTTCTGTCCCTTGTAGACTATGGTCTACCAGTATACGGTGCTGCCGACACCACTGCACTAAACAAAATTCACCTAACCCTGAATAAAGTGTGCAGATTAATTACTAATGCCCCCAGACTCACACACACCTGTCAGCTATATGTCGATGCTAACCTGCTTACCCTGGATGAACGGCTCCGATACCAGACCTGTCTCCTCACCAAGAAAACCCTACTCGAGCTCTCCCCCCCTGGGGTAACAGCATCCATCCACCAGAGCCCTCCCACCATTGCAACACGGTCTTCCTACAAGACCACTCTAAAGGTCCCCAGAACAAGAACCAGCCATGGCCAAAGGTCCTTCAGCTATAGAGCCCCAATCTGGTTTAACTCTCTCCCTGCCACCATCACCAATGCCATCACCATCTCCACATTCAAAACCGCACATCGGAACCACATCTTCAGCACTCGTAACTGCTCCTGTCTCTGAACATAGCCTCCACCCTTTTTTTTTCTCTCTTGACAATGCCCCCCGGGCAGCTCTCCACCCAACCATCCCCTCCACCACTTCCCTGTCCACCATGCCTAGGTTTAACCTGGCCAGTGCCAGCTGTTTCAATGTTTATCTACCAGAATTGCTCACTTGATACCAACTTGGTTAATACCTGCTATCGATTACATGTACCCTGTACCCAATTGTATCTGTCTGACCACAATGTGACGTGGCACCTCTGGTGAATGCCTACTGATTTTTGGCAAATCTTTGCTATGTAACCGAAACGCAATGTATGTCTTTATGTGATGAAGTACCTTTGTAAACGAGCCTCTGGCTCAAAGGTTGTAAACTGATTCTTAAATAAATAAAAATAAAAATAAGGACTCAAACCAGCAGATGACAGTGTCAGTGAGTCCACAGAATTCCCTCAGGTGATTGAGCAACACATGATGGTCTACCATGTCAAATGCTAAAGAGAAATCGAGGAGAAAGAGAAAGGAAGGAGTGCAAGAAAGCAGGGAGTAAGAAAAATATGGCAGAGAAGCCATGGGGAGAAGAAAGAGCAGACTAGGTGAGTCAAGGGGTCCTTTTTTGCCAACAGATTTTTATGTTTCTATGTATTTCTTGTATAAAAATAAAGGAATAATGCACGACAAGGTGGGTGTTATGCTGGGATAACATCTCACCTCGTGTGGTTGGGCCCTAGGCCACAGGCCAATGCCATCCAAAATCCGAGAAGGGATGTTATGTCAGCATAATACTCACCCTGAAGTGCATTATTCCTATTATACAATTAAAAAAAAAAAAACATTAAAATATGTTTACACTTTTTTTTTTACTGTGTAGAGGAAAACAGTGCTGCTGTATTGTTTGGCCAGTAGATGGTTCTGCTGTTGTTATTTATCTTTTTTTTTTCACTACCGTTGGCTTCTTTTGTACTCCCTAACTCACACATAGGCACTGAATATGAAAGATGCCCAACAATGTCATTGAGTTTAATTGAGCTGGTCCCACTATGTGCTTTGGGACCCAGTAAAGATGTTTGAAGCTGCCTGTGGCCTCTAAGCTGTCTGGCTTTTATTCTCCATTTGAAAACTGTAATGACAGCTAGGGCGTGTGTGTTATTTGTGTGATTCTCCTGATACAGTAGGACTCTGATTTGTTTTGGGAGAAGAAAGAAAATAAAAGAAGCAGTCTCTGGTATGAATTGCTGAAGTGTGAATGTGAAGCGCAGCTCAGGTTTGTGTGTTCGGGGAGGGTGATGATAGCTGAAGCCAATGATACTGACAGCTTCCAGGTGTGTTAATTTAGATTTCTTTCCTTTTTTTTAAGTATTTACTTTTTGAGCTGCTGTAAATGAGCGTGGTCACTTGTTTTATGTTGCAGGTCAGGGTCAAGGAAGTCAGTTGCTGAACGGAAAGAATGAACCAGATTGTGCTGATGGCTTGCCTTTCATGGAGGGATTTTTTTTTTACAGTTGATGCAGTCATGAGTGTGCTGGGACTAGAGCTGGGATGTTATGATGGGATAACATCCTGGGTCCAGTCACAGTCTGACCAATCAGGGACCACATTCTTTCTTGCCATTTATAATAAAGTTATCTATTTCCTTCTTTCTTTCTTTCTTTCTTTCTTTCTTTTCTTTCTTTCTTTCTTTCTTTCTTTCTTTCTTTCTTTCTTTCTTTCTTTCTCTCTTTCTTTCTTTCTTTTTCCAGGGCTAACATGGACCTCAGAGTACAAATTACATTTAGCACCAAGAACCATGAATTTAACCTCTGTCCACTTCAAACTGTAAACTCTCACTTCAATTTGTGCAGATAGTTCAGTCAGCCACTCCACAACTTGGGGGGGGGGAACAATGAAAGAACTGTTTGCCCTTTACCTTCCTTTTCCATAGTCAGAGTTCCAGTTGGTACGGACCACCAATAAAGTGGCTACTCAAGCAATTAGTTCTCCTCTTTCTCCATATGAAGAAATCTCTTGCAGGAAGACAGCACCCCGGGTACAATTTCAGCAATTCACTACATCACAAGCACAAATGAGGGTCTGTCAGGATGGTTACAGTGAGAGCAGAAATGGAAAAGATAACAAGTAGGACAGTTGCAAGACAAGAAAATGAAAGAAGATTTGGCTTTAGACCTCCCTGAAAGTGACATCAGTGTTACTATGTTATAAGTACAGTATGAAATTTGTACTCACTTTCAGCAGCACCATTGACTGTTTGCACATTTGCCTTCCTTCTCACATTGTTTAATAAATCTAAGTTGGGTAGTGCCCATTGTCATGCCCAAGGACTGAATCCTGGGTTCTGCAGTTGGCCAGTCAGCACACTTATCACCAGAGATGGGGGGGCATGGGCTATTCCACAATGGCAGAGTGGAGAGGTCAGGTAGGGGAATAAGGAACAAAGAGATCTTTGAGATATTCAGGACCTAAATCATGTTGAGTCTTGAATGCCAACAAGCAGATCATGAAGGTGATGCATTACCAACTATGCAGCCAGTGCAAAGCACATAGGACCAATGGGATGTGTTCACTTCAAGAAGTCCCCAGTACTAGCCGGGCCATGTTGTTAGGGACCAACTGCAGGCAATGCATGAAAGCTCCAGATAACTGTAAGTGCTGTACAGAACACTGTAGCTGTCCAGTCTAAAGTAGAGATGCAGCATAGTTTTACTTCTCCTGTGAATTATCCGCAAGTTGGCAAATTCACCTCCATGGATCAAGTCACAAAGTTGTCTCCTTAAGTGATAATTCACCATTTGTAACATCACCTTGCTTTTGGGTTTATTAAGAGCAAATTGTATGTAAAAAATCCAAAGCAAGGAGAAGTCACAAATTCCAAATCCCCCCAAATCCCAGATATCTAGTGCCCCCTCAACTGATCACCATCTCCAATGTACAAATATACATGTTAAATCCCCAGTGTCTAGTGCCACCCCCACCGATCGCCAGCCCAAATGTGAAAATATGTATTTTAAATCCCTGATCTCTAGTGATCCCTCAATTGCCAGCCCCAATGTAAATATATATATATATATATATATATATATATATATATATATATACATATATCAATTAAATCTAGTTGTCTAGTGGACTCCCCCACTCCATCGGTAGTGCCCACCCCAACCCACACCCTCATCCCAGCCTGATCAGGTAACCAGCACAGCCCTCCACTCTCCTCCACAGCTGGCTACCCGACTGACCTGGAATGTATGAGTGTGTGTTTGTCAAAATATGGGCTCATACATTCCAAGTCAGTCAGTTGGCCACCTGTGGTGGAAAGTGGAGGACTGTGCTAGTTGTTCAATTGGGATTGGGGAGGGAGAATGAGCGGGATGGTGGGGCACTACCTGATGGGGTGGGAAGGGTCCACTAGACACCAGGGATTTCATTGATATATTGTATTATTTTTTTTTACATTGGGGCTGGCGAATGCACTGTGGGGAGCACTAGAGACCAGGGGCTGGATTCACAAAAGTTTCAGAAGGTGCAAACCATTCCCTAAGTCCCGCAAACTGATGTAGCTACAGAAAAAAGGGCTGATTGCTCTAAGTGCTATTCATAAAAACCTCCACAGCTGCAGAAAAAAAACACTACAGACTGTGGAAAAAAGTGCAGCTCAGAAAGTCCCTGAGGAAAAAAATGTGTGAGATAAGTAAGGCACAGCTCCTGCAAGGCTAATCTCAGCCAGTTTTTTTCCACAGTTGCAGAAAAAATGTTACACACAGTGGAATGAGTTGTAACTCTCCCTCAGCAAACTGAAGTAGTGCATCGACAATTGGAATCAATTAAGGTGGAGGTGATCCACAGGTAATAGCATCTCAGATAGTATAATAGTGGCTTATGTTATAGCAACAAAAGCAAACATTGCCATGATACAATATGGCAACAGGCAACTATCACCAGACCCAGTGCAGCCCATGACAGACCCCCACAGGCAGTAGAACCTGACCAGCCTGCAATGAGTGCCACCCTCACAGGCAACGCGATCACCTCAGGGAGGGATGACCAGCAGTGACTGTCGGCCACTGTGGTGCCGTGGTATTGCTGGTACCTATGGTACTGCAGTGGTTTCAGTTGAGAACTGGTTGCAGGTATCCTTTTGGGTGCTATCAGCCTTATGCAATGGCAGCAATGTTAATGTCTGCTGCTTCAGCTACATGGATTTACTATTGCTGTGCCTCCTCAGCCATTTCCACAGCTGCGGATCCACAGTTGATGATTTGCAGCACTTACGATATTCCTGCAACTGTGGATTTCCCTCAGCTGTGGGAATTTCTTTAAGAATATTGCTCAACTGTGTTTCCGCAGTGCTGCAAGCCTTTTTCCCACAGCTGCGGGATTTTTGCTGTGCTTTGAGAATCCTGACCAGGGATTTTAAATGCATATTTTTTACATTTTGGGCCAGCATTTGGTTGGGGGGGCATTAGACACCACTGCTTTTGTTTGGAAGTAAACTGGTCAGGAGGTAGACATCAAAGATAATGTTTGGTTGCAATGTATCATTTGGGGTTGTTTTTTGGGGGGGATACACCTGAATATTACTGTTTCTCAAATGAGGCACACATAAAAAGAAAATGCTGTAGTTCTGTACTTCAGGTAGTGCTTTATTTTTGTTGAAACAAAAAAAACTGCAGGGCAAAAAATACATTGTTTAGTACATTAATTACAATACTTGGAATGTGATTCTGAAACCTTTGAATTACTGTACTGTACTGTACTGTACTGAACCTGCAAAAATTTCCTTTGAATTTTATAGTTTCTGCAATCTTTTCAGAAAAGATATTCGTGTTTACTGAGAATGCACTTGGCACTGTAGAATTTTGATTTCTCGGTAGTGTCAGGGTGGATAAGTGCTGCAGACTTGGTAGATTTAGTCTGGTCCCAAACTAGGAATGACTATGAATGATTTTTTTGACCAGGTGCCAGTTCTTTTTTTTATTTTCCAAAGTCATATTCCTAGTGATTATTCAGGGATCTCATGATAATTGTCAGCTATAAATTTATATTCCTGACCACAGCAGGTTTCAAGAAAGTGGTGGAGTATAGAGATTAGATCACTGAACTAAGAAGAACCATGTTCAAATCCAACCTTAGAAAATGGTAACTTAAGTAATTTGAACTCCGTTTGTTTAGTCTGTCCCATTTGCAAACATAAGGAACAGGCCCTACATAAAATGAGTTACTTCTCAGCTGAGTTATCTCTGGCAAAGGAAATATAATTGTGTAAAAGCTTTTTTTAAGGTTTTGGCTTCTAAATTCCATGTGCTATGGCTCAGTTAATGAGAACAAAGTTGCATTCAACGGTGGGAGATGGTTTTATTTTGCATTATGAAATCCCACAAGATACTGTGCTTTCCACCTGCATTTCACAGAAGGTCTTTAATAAATCAGAATTGCTCAAATTATTGTATAGTCTATGTAATGATAAGAAAGGCTATTTTCTTAAATATAAATGCCTCCCCCTCCAAACTCTGCATGTTATTTTGAAGGGCCCACATGAGAGGGACCAAGTGCTTGATAGGGCATGAAGACAACACTCATTACCATGGACATTGTGGAAAATATCCTTAATCCTGGGCCATAGATTTGTCACTCATGAGAGGCTTAAAGCCTTTGATGAGATCTATACCTTGCTCTTCACCTTTGAGGTTTCCAACAGCACGAAACTCCTGGCTATAGTATGTTGAAAATGGCCAACAGAAGCAATACTTATTCAGTGACTCCTATGATGTGGGAGCACTTGGTAACAAAATAAAATGTAAGTTTTGACCACAGAGCCAGGAGGAGATATGGGAAGAAAGAGACAGATTGATCCAGGTTTGAATTAATAATGTTCTGGTTGTCATAAGTAGAATTTTCTTATTTGGAAAGTGTGGGACTTGAATGAAGAGCAGGGGTATGTCTCCTGTTTGGCTTGTTTTTGGAATAAGGTAGTGAGAGTTCCAAATTGCCAAAAGCAGTTAACTCTTACAGAGTTACAAAAAACATTTTTCAGTTACTGTCATGATTTGTCACTTTTACACAACAGGGACATTGTATGTGTGGACAAGATGGCACCCACCTTGTGGTGCTTACCCTAGCAACCCTACTCTTAACTGCTCTGTGGTCATGGCCTCCACTCACCATGACTGCAGTACCACTGTCTTTATGTAACTATTCCTCCTTACTAGCAAACTGATGTATGTGACAAGAAATGTGGAATTTCGCCTGCGAAATTCCACACTTCACGATCAATCCACGCTCCATAAACTGGTGAATTTTGCAAATTACGATTCGCAAATTGAATTCAATTCATGAAATAATTCATGGAGCGAATTATGTCAACTTCACACATCTCTGTTCTAGAGGTGACAAATGCATGGGCCATCATCACCTGGTTGGCAGGCACCAGATGCACTCTTATTCAGACAACATTCCTGCTTTCCAGAATGATCCTTTGATTCCTTACCACATTCACAGCTCTGAGCTGTTGTCTGCCCAGCAATGGTAAGTAAGCCACTTCACCCATCATCACTGACCACACTGAGCTGGTCAGACTGTCATGACCTCTGTTTTACCAGGGTTGAGGCACAGCCAGTTGGAGATCATCCAACTGCTGATCTCACCAAGGCACTGTTCCTAAACAGAGGTAGTGTTACTTCCATCAAGACTACAGGATAGGTATAATTTAGTATAATCAACACAGCATAGAAGCTCAGCACCATATGATATAATGTTCTCTCCCAAAGGCAACATTTTCATGGCAGACAACATGGGGGGTGAGGATCAAGCCTTCAGGAACACCATAGGAGAGTTCAGCTGCTCCAGAGATGAAATTACCCACAGCAACCTGCTGACTTCTCTCCGTAATATAGGACTTAAACCAGCTGAAAACAGTGTGTAACAGTCATACGTAGTTCCACAGGCAGTCCAACAGCACCCCGTGGTCAACAGTGTCAAATGCTGAAAAGAGATCCAGAAGGACAAAAATGAAACAGCCCTCAATACCCCAGGCTCACCCACACCTGTCATCTCTATTCCACTGCTAATCTCCTCAACCTTGAAGAATGTCTCCATTACCAGACCTGCCTCCTAGCAAAGAAAATTCTGCTCCGGCTCTACCCTCCAGGTTAACTGCCTCCCTCCAACATACCTCCCCCACAGTCTCCACCTTCAGCTCAGACAAGGCCACTCTACTGGTACCCAGAACTAGGACCTCCCTGGCCCCGAGATCCTTTTGCTACAGGGCCCCTTCCTGGTTTAACACTCTCCCTGTAACCCTCACTAACATTCCCAAAATTGCTTTCTTCAAAACTGCTCTTTGGAACCACCTGTTCAACACCTGCTGCTGTTCCTGTCACTAACAGGTTGCTTGCACATCACAAAGTGCAATCCCACAGAATCCTCTGGACTGCCCCCCCCCCGCTCACCCCCTCTCCTGGTTTTCCCTCATTCCCTCCTGCCAGATATCTGGATTTATGTAACTTTTTTTTATGAAATGTACAAAATATATGTAACAATGTCTGTATAATACTATGTAAAATCTGTGTAAATCTGTATGTTCCACCTACTGTAATTTTGTAACACTGTTGTCCTGCCTGTAATGAGGTACCTTTGTAAACGAGCCTCTGGCTCAAAGGTTGCAAATCTGATTTTACAAATAAATAAATAAGTAAAAATCTGACACCATGAGGTGATCATGTGACACCCTGATCCTGACAACTAGCAATTAGAAACAAGACATACTGCATGCCTTAACTCTGTACCCCTACATACAACCATTTTAAATAAAAAAAATAAATGAAACTTATGACAGATAAGCATTGGGTTATTTATATGTTTAAGAACATACTGTATGTAGACTGCATTGTAGAAGACTTCTGACCTCTATTTTCATAATTCAAAACTTTGAAGTAATTTTTGGTGCTACAGAAGAAGAATGTTTTTAAAAGGAACAAATTGACATGAAATCATATTAATTGAAAGGGGCTGGAAGATACTAAAAGTCCAACATCATTGTCCCAAGCAGGGATTAAGAACAATGCTGAGTAAATATATATATGTATATATATATATATAGAGAGAGAGAGAATTTAAAGGTGTTTCCCATTCATTTTACACCCTCCATTAGATGTGTTTCCCTTGGTAAGGAGGTATTTGTCATGGCTTCCTTGTGCTTTCTTCATGTGCACTTTCTCTGCGTGTGGCTGCTACACAGACTCAGCACCATCAGGTAGAAGAAGTGCTTCCTTGTGTTCACTTTGAAATTACTACCTCTGAACATCATGTCATGTCCTTGTGTCCTGTTGAAGGACACCAAATTAAACATCTTTATCTGTTAAATCTTTTCTATACTCATCAGTATGGGGAAAACTGAGATCATAGCACCACTCAGCCTTCTTTTCTCCAAAGTTAATACAAGGGCTTCAAGCCTTCCTTAATAGCTTTCACTCACACCCTAATGATGTGCTGGCCCTGAGTTGTACTCTCATGTCTTCCTCAATGTCATTTTTGTATTAAGAAGCTCAGAAATGTATGCAGTGTGGGAGATGGAGTCTGACCTGGACACCTGTGAGGTGGAAGGACAATTCCCCTTGCCCTGCTGGCCACCCCATCCCTTTTGATGCAAGCTAGTGAGCTGCTGGTCCACTTGACAGACACTTTTTGCCTCAACACAACATGCACTTAATGTTCAGTATTCGATTTTCAATCTAAGACACTAACATGTCACTTACGAGTTAATTGATTTGGTAGGCAATACTGTGTCTAGTATAATCTACCACAAATAGAAATTTTCTTTAATTACTGGAAGAATGTATGTGCAGATTTAATTGATGGAACATATTTGTATTTCTGTAGTTAAAACTCCTTTTCATACTGTCAAGGCAGGGTCTTACAGCAACTGAAAGCTTCAGCAAATTATTGTTGCTGTGCACTGTATGTTTTAGAATAGTACCCTTGTGCAACATACTGTTCTTATTTATTCATGCCTATTAGTGTATTACTGTAGATTGAAAATTGGATAAGGAACATTAAATGTATGTTGTGCTGTGGCAAAAAGTCATGACCATTTAACTACTGTATATGGTTAATTCATATACTGAGAAACACCATTGTTCTGTGGTTATCAGAATTACTTCTTGGTAGCCTAGACATTTCTGAAAACTAGGCATACAGCAGGATTTCTACTAGTTACATTATAAAATACAAAGTCATGCCATGTGATTCATCAATACAGTCTGGTGAAGGATGGATATGAAAAAGAGTTTTAGTTTAGCAGTGCAAGAACATAGGAATATTTATAGTATGTTCCACCAATAGAACATGCACATAAAACATTTATTTCTGCAATTCAACACTGTTTCTTTCTCTGCTCTTTGATTTATTACCAGTTCTCCTTCTTTTGATATGGTGTGTATGCTTTGCTTCGTTTTGGATCAGACATCCTAACTTATAAAATATTGCCTTGGATTACAGACAGTAGAACAGATGTATTGTAAAAATGAACTTCTCTTTTTGGTGCTTTAAATGGTATATAGCTTATACTTTTGATCAGTGTGAAAAAGTAACGCAGAACGACAGCCTTTGAAAATCACATAGATCTTGTGGGAATATAAAAGGCCACCATGTAGACAATGGTACAAAAGTCCAGTCTGTTATTGATCTGATAAGGCTGATCTGAATGGTTTGATCTTTTAAGTGGAGCTGAATGCATTTGAACTTTTTTGAACTTCTGATGAAAATTAACTTGCTCAGCCAAGAGGTCATGACTAGAAGTCAGTGAGCAAAAACACAACAGATAGAGCACTTCTTATACACAGAGGGGGCAATGCTGATAACCCTTAATCCACTTACTTTGTAAGAGCCTTTGTCACATTTTGCCTGATTTCCCAGTATAACTCAAATATTGCTTGGGCTACTGTAATATCTCAACTGGTATTTATTCATCAAAGTATGGGGTAGATCAAGGATTTAATCTGGGAAGACTAGATGTCAGGGAAGTCAGTACTGAGCAACAGCTATGATTAGATTTTTACTAGGATGTTACAGTATAGAGTTCATTGCCCTAATCAGTACATCACAATACCTACCTAACATGACAATGTGCATCACTATGGCTTCCCTCCTTAATATATAGTTTGTGTGAAGCTTAGTGCAAACGTAAGTAGCTAGCCCACCATTAGGTTTTCAATACTCAGTAGTATAAAGAAGATAAATACAGTTATATAGTGTATAGTATAGCATTGTGCTGTATATAATTGCATCGCTTTCAAAATGCTGTTGCACCATAGTTCAGAGATCATGGAATGTAAGTATACCTTCTGCGGTACAACAACATTCTGAAACCTCTAGAGATTACATTAGTCAATTTCATTCCGAAAGAGAAGGAACCACCATGCACACATTTCTTGTAACACTATACACTACAAAAAATACAGAATGAGCAACGTTATGCACAACCAGTGTGTTATGTGACATCAGGGTTCTGATTCCAGGGAACCACTCATGCTTTGCTCTCAATGTCAGAGGGAATCAGAACCCCTCTGTGTCAGAACACAGTGGTTGTGCATAGTTGCCCATCCAGTATTTTCCATATTATTTTTTCTTTGTCTTTGCTTTTTTGTGGTGGAGTCAGGCTCACCTTCAGCCTGTCCTGCAAACCCATCTTTGCCAAAAGTGACTCCATTAGTGCCAGGTACCCTTCAATCCTCACCTGTCTGTGGCTATCTCATGTGGCTGGGGCCAAGGCAGTGCTGAGAGGTAAAACCATCTACACAGGGGTGAGATGTGGGACACCCAGTGCTCTGAGCATCACACTTTGGAAGGGCATGATTGTATTATCATACTGAACACCACCAATGTTATACCTCTCCACCACAAACCCCCTCAAACAGTGGTTTGGCCTGCAGTATGGGCTCCATAGGCTGGCCTGACAGGGCTGTTGCTGGACTACACTGGAACTTTGATTCAGACATCAATTCCCTGTGTCATAGTAATTGTAACATTGACACATTAATTGACAATCAAATCCTGCCCACATGACACACACCATCCTTGGCCACTAGGGAGAAATTCTTCAGTGACAGGAGCCATCTACACTATCTGATGCCAGAAGCATTCAAGGCATATGATCACATTGGGCTCTGCTGCCCACTGTTTAATAACCAAATATTGTGTAGAAAACTCAGCTTAATGGAGATAGGCTGTTTTAACTGAAATATTTCACTGTTAAAAAACTGAGCTCTTCAAATAGTTTTGGAGGACTCACACTGAAAGAAGGTTGCAATGTTCTATGTTGGGCTAGAACAATTGCTGGGGTTGTCACAGTCTGGAAAAAAGTCTGGTTAGTGAAGAATTTAAACAGGAAAGAATCATAAAACCCATCCTTGCAGCTCAGTTTGTATGCATGTATTTACAGTACATACAACATGTATACATGCATGAAGTCTTAAATCTGAATAATCAAGTTTATTCTAAGTTTTTAATTTTTAAAGTTCTTTGCCACTGCATCAGTTTAATATTTAATGATCCCAAATCTCTGAAAGCAATAATCTTATCCACATTATGATTGTTTACAATATAAAATAAATGAGGCATAAAACTAAAGAAAGATTATATATGTTTTATTTATGCAGCAATATATTTTTGTTTACAGTAGACATGAACCTGAAGACATATGGATTGGCTTCAAAAGATGCAGCACTGTCAAAACAGTTGTGACTGGTACTCAGCTAGGAGTTAGACATATTTTAGTTATTGAAGGTGTGATGGCTGCAACCAATCAACAGGCATTGCACATTAACTCTCCACAGTGTGGAGATACCCATGGTTCTTCTCAGCCGTAGGAGGTATCAGAATCAAAGGTACATCACTGGAAGTACAATGTGCATTCTTTTTTAATCACTGTTTAATTAAATATGCTTTGCCACTGGTTTTCAGTACTATTTCTAGCATATTGTCTTGCTTCCATCTTTTGCTGCTTCAGCTGTGCATGTCTTGTTTGAAATATGCTGCCTTATTTGAATGGATTTTTCAGAGAACACACTGCATTTGCTCAATAGTATGATCACTGTACATGTGTTTAAGAGAATTCCCCATATGGACTTTGCTCAGTAACTGGCACCCAAGATTGTTTGTTCATTTGTTTGTTGAATTTTGTTGACCCAGTAAGCCCACTGGGCCTAGAAGTCCCTTTTTCAGGGGTGACTGGGAGGGGGAGACACAGATGGTAAGAAACTGAAATTGAACCAGATTAAGCTTTTGGTGGCATTTTTAGTGAATGAGGAAAATTTTGCCAGGACACCGGGGAAATTCCTCTACTCTTCCAGCAGGGGTCTTGACTTCCTGAGAGTAGAGAGGAGGAGCACAGTTTGAGCCAGACAGCAGAGGAGGAGGAAGTGCTGATGTGGCAGGGGAGTGGGCCTCCTCCCCTGTCTTGTATACCACTAGTGACCTGAAAATGAGTTCAGACACTTTTATGGATTGAGAAGATCGAAGTGAGGATCTGGAAAGGAAAAAGAAGGAATTAAGAGAGAAAACTTCTTCCATGGAGATGGAGGAAGGAGATGTTGCAAGCGTGAGTAAAAAAATGTTTTGGAAAATAATCAACAAAAAGAGCAAAAAATCAGGAAGTCTTATAGAGCCAGATATTTATGTTGTGGAAAGCAAAGAAAATAGGCCAGACTTCTATCGGGAAAAATTGAGAAGCAATCATGTGGCAGTATCAAAGTTAGCTGCACCTGCTGAGATGGGGAAAAAACAAGTGAAAGTGTCAGCACAGAAAGGAAAGGCGAAAGTAAGTTGGAAACAGCTTGGCCTGAAAAGGATTGTAGAAAGCAAGACAGAAAGTAAAGAAAGAGCTAAAACAAATAAAGAAAACACAGATTTTAAAGATATTGAGGAAGTCACAGAAAAAAGGGCCAATTAGGAAACAGTAAAGGAGAAAAAAAGGAGGTTTCAGATACAGAAGAGAGAACTTTTAGAGACTTTGCAGACACTCCTGAATGGGTAACAGAAGCCTTATTACAAGCAGGTTGGAAAAGAAAGGATGATGGGTCTAGGTGGGATCAAGACAGGCCCAGTACATCAGGAATTAGTAAAAAAACAAAAAGAAGACACAAGTGATGTAGAAAGTAAATTTGGGGAAAAGTGGATGAAGCTGAAAAACAGAAAGATGTAACATCAGAGGCAGATAAAACAAAAGAGATAATTTTTGATGGACTTGATAGCAATAATGAAGAGTCATCTATGGAGCTTGAGCAGAAAATGATATTAACAGATAAAGAAATTCAGGAGGAAGGGGAAGGCCAGAAGAGAAACCCTGGGGTGGTAATACTAAAGAAAGATTATTTCCTAAAAACATAAAACTACAGCAAGCTAAAAGAAGAAACCTGGTATGCCTGAGATTTAGATGACCCTCTAAGGATATGCCCAACATAATTTTTATTGGGAAAGAACTCTTAATGAATAAAATGAAGTTTTATCCATATGAAATATACGCCCTTATTCATGTACCAGGAAGTACAGAATTTGACATAAGTTTTAAACATGAAGGAGGGTTGGACCGCTTTTGGAAATTATATCAGCTAATGAAATATACAGACTTATGAAAGGATTTCTCAGTTATTCCCTTATCAAAACCTGCTTTTAAGATAGTGATTGTGTTATTCTGAAATGAAGGCATCAATGTGGTCGACATTAATTTCTGGATCAGCAGAGGGGTGTAATATATGGGCCGACGGAACCGATACTGGATGAAAATGGTCTGTGGACAGGTGGATGGAAATATAAACTAACACTTAAACAAGTAGATGGGGAAATTCAACATTTGCCAAACTGTTTCTTTCTAGGTCAAGATAGAGGCATTATTTATTATGCAGGCCAAGTGCGGGCCTGCTACAAATGTGGAGAGCGAGGTCACTTAAGTAATGTCTTTGGTAAAGTCAAGTGTGGCACATGTGAGGTTGTTGGACATTTTGGGGCAGAATGTACAAACCAAGTTAAATGTAGTTTGTGTGAAGAGGAAGGGCACACTTTTGCAAAATGTCCCTGGGCTTCCCATAACAGCCCCAAAACTGGAGAAAGAGCAGAGCAAGATGTCTACATGGCTGTGGCACAGAAAGAGAAAGAGAAGCAAGATAAGGTAGTAAGGGAAGCCATTATCAGAGAGGACATGGAAAAAGGAATAAAGGTACAACCTCAGACTAAAGGGCTGGTAATACTAGAGCAAAAATAATCAAAAGAAAAAACAGGGACTTTTAAAATGGAAGGGAAGACAGAAAAAGAAACTGGATTTACTATGGTTACAAGATCTAAAAACAAAAAGAAGAGTACAGCAAAACAGATAATTTCATTGGAAAAAGATCATGAAGGTGTAGAGTTAACAAATAAATACACCTTATTACAAGACAAGGAATGGTCCACTATGGAGGAGGGCCCTGATCAGTCCAACACAGATATTTCTGAAGGTGCAGGAGAGGAAGATGGAGACACAACAGACATGCAGGTGTCAAAAAAAATGAAAAAATCTAAAGAAGCAGGGTAAAAGTGTGGGGAAAACAAAATGGGAAGTTTAAAATGCCTCACTCATAATACAAATAGTATTAAAAATAGAAGGAAGAGGCTGGTAACTTTTAAAATACTATATGACTTGAAAAGTGACTTACATGTATTTCAAGACACAGGGTTACACACTATAGATGAAATTCAACAAACTCAGAAAGACTGGACATAGAGACCATCCTTATGGTCCTTTGGGATAGATAGGTGTACAGGGGTGGCGTTAGCGTTCTCTTCTCATGATGTTCAAATTTTAAAAGTAATAGATTCAGTACCTGGAAGAACTATGATTAGTGATGTTATCTTAAACAAGAATTCTGTGAGTATTATTGTAATTCATAATCCACAAAGGAAAAAAGAAAGGAATATGCTAATAGATCAAATAGAGACTTATTTGCATACTTCAAAACTTGTGGTGTGGGGGGAGACTTTAACTGTGGGTTATCCAGAGCAGATTGGGGGATGGCAACATCAAACATTTTTTGTGATATGACTTACTTGAAAAGAATGTTAGATAAAGCTGAGATGGAGGATGGATATAAGTTAAAAGGGAAAAAAGGAGAACACACATATTTCAAGGGTTCACGTTCTACTCATATCGATTTCTGGATGGTACAAAAAAAAGTGGAGGTAGTTGATATTAGGAGTATACTGATTGAGACATCAGATCATATGGCAGTAGAAGTTGAAATTTACTTGGGGAATAGGATGAGAATAGGAAAAAGCTATTGGAGGATGAATACAGCTAAGCTACAAGAAGATACTTGTATAGAAAAGATTAAAATAATACTGGAAGATAAGTAAACAGTTATGGAATTATATGATAGTGGAACAGAATGGTGGGAAGATACTAAAAATGAAATCAAACAATATATGATCGAAGAAGGACAGAAATTAGAGCAACAGATTATGGGAAGTATTAAAAATTAAGGGCTAGATTATATAAATTTATGACAAGGCAGGTTAAAGATAAGGTGGATGAATCTAAACGAATTGAAGAAATTATGGTTAAAATGAAAGAATACAAATATAAAAGGGTCACGTCTTTAATTATGGACCAAAAAAGTGGTACCCAGGGAACAAAATTTTATACAAATCCTTATGACAGTAGTAAAGAATGAATAGAAAATCGAGGTATGTACAAATTACAGGATGGAAAAGGGAGGATACATACAGATATAGAAAATATTAAATGTATAGTACAAGAGTTTTTGAAGGAAAAATATCAGCAACAATGAAGTAGGAAAAGTGAGGAATTTTTTTCTGACAATTGAGATGCCAGAGTTGGAGGAAGATGAGGCAGAGGTGAAAAAGGGGGAAATTAAAGAAGAAGTGAAAGAGGCAATAAAATCTTTGTCAAATAACACGGCATCCGGGGTGGATGAGATTCCGAATATGTTCTATAAAATAGCTCCCATTTTAACAAGAGTATACAATGGTATAATGAATGGAGACAATTTGGCAGAAAGCATGAAAAAAGGAATAATGATTTTTTTGCATAAAAAAGGAGAGAAAACACAACTTAAAAATTGGAGGCCCATTAGTTTATTGACTTCAGATTACAGACTTTTAGCCAAGGTAATAAATAATAGGTTAAGGACTTTTTCAGAGAAATTGATAATGCAGTCTCAAACATGTGCTATTCCTGGATGGAACATACAACAAAATTTAATTTATATTAGAGAAGTCATAAATAAAGGACAAGAGTATTCTTTGCAAGGGTATTTGTATGCCTTGGATCAAGAAACGGCATTTGATATTGTAAAGCATCAGTATGCATGGGATACCTTAGACAAGTTTAAAATTCCAACAGAATTAATTAGTTTAATAAAAGCAATATATAAGGAAGCACAAATTTGTCCTATGGTTAATGGGCATCTAGGGACTTCAGTGTATATAAGAAATGGGGTTTGGCAAGGGTGCCCATTAAGTCCCCTACTATTTGTATTTTGTCTAGACCCTCTTTTGAGGAGAATAGAGGTAGAGAAAGAGATTAAAATTAGTGTTTGGCAAAGTAAGGAACTGAATAAAACAAGTGCTTATGCAGATGATTGCTTAGTTTTAGTCAAAGATCAGAGTTCAGGGGATAAGTTAATAGAGTCAGTAGAGAAGTATAGCCAATATACAGGAATTAAGATAAATAAAGGGAAAAGTAGACTTTATTCATTGGGGCACTGAAGAAAAAGAAAAGAGGAGATTTGGAGATAGCAGAAGGAAGCATTAAGGTGCTGGGAATAAGATTTGGAGGGGATGATGCAATACAACAAAACTGGTAAGAAAAGTATCAAATAGCCCAAATAAAAGTACATAGATGGAAACAATGTAGTATGACATGAGAGAAAAGAATTTACTTATTAAAAACGTTTATTGTCCCAATATTTTTATTTTTAGCATATATTTTTCCAGTACCATTTCAAATGCAATCCAAAATTCAAAGTCTTTTTTTTTCAGCTATTGTGGAGTAGCAAGTTAAATCCTATTAAAAGGGGGATAACATATAGAACCATAAAAGATGGGGGTTTAATTATGATAAATCCAATTGTTTTTTCTATTAATATGTTTGTGTTTTCAAATATTGTACCATTAGTAAAAGGTGAGAAGAAAGCTTGGTCTTGGTTAACACAGAAATGGAATGTACCTTTCATTAAATGTATTGGGAAGAAAGGAATATAGTAGGAGGTAAAGTGCAGTCAACATATATGGAAATTGGGAGGAAGTATTTAACCCAGTGGGGGGTAACAGTAGATACTCTAATTAGGGGTAATAGAAAACAGATGTATAAAGAAATTATGGAGAGGAATTTCTGGGAAAAACAAGTTTTTAGGGTAGAAAAGGGAATAAAAGAGCAGGAAATGTTAGCTGTTACATTAGAAAAAAAATTCTGGGAAAAATGAAAGATGTAGTATAGATGTGTAGTCATGGGAAGTTAAATGTCAGAGGTAACCATAAACATAAAAGAATGGAGGAAAGAATAAGTGGAGAAAGAGATTGTGGGACAAAAGAGGAAAGCATGCAGCATTTATTTTTTGATTGTATTTTTATTAAACCTTTTTGGGGTATGATAGCCAGTTATTGGTGGATGCAGGCTTTTAAAAATATGACATATGAGATTTTGATCTATGGTCAGTTAACAAAAGAATGGGAAAAAGTTAATAAAAATACAGTCTATGTTATTTTGGCAGTTTTGAAATGGTCTATATGGCAAAACAGATCCTCACGATTTGCAGAATAAGGATTTGACTGCATGGGATGTTTTTTTTTTAAGTTTCAAGATGAAGTAGATAACATTTTTCAAGATGAATGTAAATTATGTGGAGAAGAGAAAGCAAGAGAGCTGTGGAAAAATGTTACTGGAATTGGGTAGATAATATGGATATCATAATGACTGTGTGATTTGTTTTTGTTTTGGAAAAAAAGTGTGTTTTTGTTTTAATAAAAACTTCCCCTACTCTACCTGTAGGGGGTTTGACTTCCTGTGGACTAGAGAAGCTCAGTTTGACAATGGATAGCAGTGGAGGAGGAAGTGCTGATGTGGCAGGGGAGTTTGCCCCCTCTCCTGCCTTGAATATGCCAGAGGCCACAACTATTGGAAATACTAACACTATGGGTATTGATATGGATCCTGACATGCAGGAGATTTTTGTATCAACTGAGGACCTAAGCCAAGGTGAAGTTCTTCATGATTTTCCATCGGTTCAACCTGAGAAAGCAATATTGCAACAAGAGCAAGTTTTACAGGAGAAACTACTGGAAGAAGAAAAACACCATTATGAGGTGCAACAAAGGATTTGGGATGAAATTGTTAAATTGCTTGTCGTTGCTATGACTATCCCTCAAACAGAATGGCTTATCAAAACTTCTAATGATGTGGAAACATCAAACAGCTGACCTCAGCTGGGTGAGTTGATTTCAAACTCTAAAACTGTGACAGTGACTTCTGATTGTAATAACACTGTGTCTACTGAGAAACCTGATTTAGAGATCCCAACACATGATTGTGCTGATGTAATCTGTGAATACAGTAAGCAAGCTCCACTACAAGCAGAGATAGTTAACATATAAGATGGGACTAAATGCTTTGAAATGAATGTTACTACCTGCACAGATGCAATGCAATGCAGCTCGAATGTTCAGCCCTTAAGAGCTACTCAGTCCCAAACCATGTCTAAACACTCTGGGTTTGTTTTACAAGCAGAAAGTAAACTGGGGCAAGATGAGGCTGTGTAAAGAATTGAGTCTAAGGTACACTTTCAAAAAGGTGATGGTGGACAGGAGAATGTTTTTGGTTTTACTTTCTCTAAGAGGCAACAGATGAGTATAAACACTAAAGGAGACGGGAAGGAAAAAAGGTTGGCCTGGACTTTTGCAAACCTCAAAATGCAAGACAGTTCTACAACTAATCCACAAGGTGGAGCTTTTGGCATTTATAATGTTCCTACTACTACAATATCTACGGAACACAAAGGCCTGTTTGATGACACTTGGAAACCGCAAACTACATTGCAAGAAGCAGGTTGGAAACAAACCCCTACCGAACAGTGGCTACCAGATCCTGCTTGGGACCCAAGCTTAAATTTCTCACAATCCAAACCTGAATGGAAGCCAGTGGCATTGGACATAGACTACCATGTGACTCCACCCCATGGTGTTTCAGGGAAAGCAGATGCAGTATTTAATGCAGATACCCACATAAAGACTAGTCTTCCTATAACATGATTAGATGCTGTACAGGACAAAAAATCAACCTCAGATGACTGTACAACAGTAAAAAAACATGGACTTTGCTCCTTCTAAAGATGAAAATGTTGTTCCCAAACCCAAACCTTTACTATCTGAACTTTTTACCAAACATAGGAAAGATGCAGCCCCATGATGGAACATGGTCCGAATCTGGTATAAGGGAGGTTTGGAGGAGAGATCGGACAGACTATTTATAGGGAAACATTTGCTTAAAGAGTCTTTAAAATTTCCCCCCAGAGAGGTGTAGGCCTGTATTAATATCTTGGGGGAAGATAACTATGATGTGAGCTTTAGATCTTCTTATGCCTTAGACTTATTCTGTGAAAGATAACAGCCAAGTGAAGTGAAGTTTTCACCCACATGGACTCCTTTTTTAGTAATTCCACTCATGAAACCCTAATTAAACATGTTATTGTAATGTTTCACAATGAAGGGGTCCATGTGGATGATATAACATACTGGCTATCTCAAAAATGTGATATAATGAGTGAACCTGAAGCTGTTCTAGATTCTGTAATGTTCTGGACTGGAGGGTGGAAATACAAAGTCAAACTTAAACAAACTGATGCTGGTATATGTCACATACGTAACTCCTTTATGCTAGGTAGAGATAGAGGGGTGTGCTTCTATTCAGGGCAGCCTAGAGCTTGCTACCGCTGTGGTAATTGAATCCATCTCTCTAGTACATGCGATAAACCATGCTGTGACAACTGCAGGGAAACTGGACACTTTGCGCTACAGTGTGCAAATCACACGAGATGTGACCTTTGTGATGAGTATGATCATGTTTCTTCAGAATGTTCTTGGGCCACAAAAAACAAAGCCACCTGTAGTAGCCCTGAGTTACTCATTCAACATGCTCAAGATCAGGTTACACATTAACCACATATACCTGAACCACACATTCCTGAACCACACATACCTGATCAACACATACCTATAGATATACCCATGCCCAACCCTACTCACCCTACTTCTGGTTCGGACCAAATCATAGTGTTGGATGATGAACTACTGTCTGAGAAACAAGGGAGAGTATGGCCATAAGACATACTTCCAACAATGAAGGGAAGGAGTCTGACATTGTGGCAGTACTCATGAGACCAGTTTCTTACACTGATCATGACAGTAAACAAACTGACCCCCCCCCACGGTAAGCAGATCCATGATGAATTTTAACCCCCCTCCCTCGAGTATTGAGGTCAAATGTAAAAATTCATATGTGGCCCTTTTTTTACAGAAAAATGAATCTGACATGGAACAAGGAGAACTAACCTCTGAATCCACTATCTCAGATCATGTTATACCTGACCAGGAGATGGTGGGTTATAAAGGTAAAAAGAAAGAAAAAGAGGAAAAAACTTCATGAGTAATTCATAGGTATGCTGTCTTCCTTGACAATATGTTCAATAAACATTCACAGCATATTGAGTGCAGTGAGACATCAGATGGTCTTGATTTACTTATATTCTAAAGGTTTTGATATATTTTATTCAAGAATCTTGGATGCATACATGTGAACAGCTTTGTTCTTTTAAATCAGATTGGTGGTGGGGGCCTTCTTATTGGTCATTTGGGATGGATTGTGCTGATGGTATAGGTATAGTCTTTTCAGCACATCCGTTTTCTTTAATGAAACTGATAGATCTAGTACCTGACAGGGTACTAATTACTGATGGCAAGTGGGGTAATACTACATATAGATTTATTAATGTGTACAGTCCACAAACTAAAGCAGAAAGGGTTAAAACATTCACACTTATTCAACCATATTTGGTATATTCACATAAAATAATTTTGGGTGGAGATTTTAATTGTGATATCAAGAAAAAAGGCAACACTTCAGTATCACAAAAAATATATATTGTGACTCAATCTTGTTAACAAACAAGGTGGATACTGCAGAACTTATATGCTGTGGGGCTGGTCTATTGAATTACTCTAAAACTACTAAAACTACTTATAAGAGAAGTAAATATACGCCTACCAGTGACCATTTCTTTATTCACAAAATATTCCCAAATTTCAATTTTTTATAGAACCAGTAGAATTTTCTGACCACTCACTCTTGATATTAAGACTTGGTGAGATACAACATAATCAAAAACATAATCAGAAACAAAGGGACAGGTGGAGACTAAATATCTTTACTCTACAGCTCCTTAGAGCACAATTAGGAGTTAAATCCCTGATAAAAGCTTGTGACTTGGTTATGTGTTTATATGATTATAAGGGGGACTGGTGGGAAGATTCAAAACTTGATTTAAAAAATGGTTAATTAAACTAAGGAAACAGATAGGGAATGATCATTTTTAAAAATATTTAACACTTTGTTCTCAATTACAGATTCTTTATTCTATAGCTACTACCTCTAGGATAAATTACTCACCTCAAATAAAGATATTGAAAAATGCTATACTAAATTATCAATATGATAGGGCTAAAACTATTAATGTTATGTTACAGTCTGGTACACAAAAAAAAAATTCGGAGACCCATACTTAGCAAGCAAGGAACTAAAAATTCAATGTCCATCGAACTTTTAGTCGACTGTATGGGATCTTTAGCTGATACACCAGAGAAGATTTATAACGTTATTAAAACACATATGGAATCACTTAAACCTGAGAAGAACCCAACACCAGAAGCTGTTCAAACATTTTTACAGAAAATTCAGATCCCTTCGATTCCTAAAGAGAATTCTATTATTGATACCGTCATTTCTAGAACTGAGGTTTTGCAAGCCATTACATCCTTAAAATCTGGCACATCACCTGGGTCAGATGGATTACCCAGTGACTTCTATAAACTTTTTTATGATGATTTAATAGATATCCTCACACATGTATTCAGATACTTCTTAACCTCTGGTAATATTAGGCCATCCTTTTCAGATGGTATTATAGTTTTTTTATTGAAATCCAGGGATAAAACTAACATTACGAATTGGAGACCTATTACGTTATTAAATATGGACTACAAAATGTTGGCTAGCATAATCAATAACAGGATTGAAGAGTATTCTAGTTTTATTCTGTCTCCCCATCAATATTGTGGTATTAAGGGAAGAAAAATACAACATGCTTTAATGATAATTAGGGATTTAATTGAATATCTATCATTAAATGGTCTGGCAGGTACCATCACTTCGTTGGATCAGGTAAATGCTTTTGATAGAGTATCTCACAGTTATCTCTTTGCTACTTTGCAGCATTATGGGATTCCAAGTACCATTAGACAATACATCGAATTAATGTATAAACGGACATTGGTATCTCCAATCATACATAAACAGGTCATGAAAGGGTTTCATATTTCCACAGAAGTACATCAAGGCTGCCCATTGAGCCCCTTACTATATTTGTATTCATTAGACCCTTTATTGAAACTACCAACCCAGGCAAATGTATGTGAAGGTTTGAAATGGATAGAAGCAGAAGAATGCCTTACAATACAAACACATGCAGATGATATCTGCTTATTCTTTAGGGATCCAAGGGATTTACCTAATTTTTTTTTAGAATCATGGAGACTTTTTCTATAATCTCTAATGCATAACTGAATAAAATAAAGAGTGAGGGTCTCTATGTAGGAGCAGGTACTGAGTTACCAAAACACATTGAAGGAATCCAGATTTCATCTCAACCTATCAAAATATTAGGGATTTGGTTTGGGTCACAGAATATCCCAACAAAAAACTACAAAATGGGTATTGCCCAAATTAAAAAAGATATTATTAGATGGAAGCATTGGAAAATGTTAAATATAAAAGAATTCAAATTCTCAAAAAAATTGTTATTCCAAAATTGCAATACATTGCTTTGATTTTTCCACCCCGAAACATATGGGAAACAAAATTATATGCATTATGTTTTATGCTATTATGGGATAACACATTGGATCCTTTTAAATGATATTATACTTATTTGCCAAAGGATAAAGGAGGCATTGGGATGCTGGACCCAATAGTTTTTTTACAGGTCCTATTTATAATACAAAATGTTAAGTGACGATTATCAGATAGTACTGATCTACATTGCCAGTGGCTGAGGAGACTGTTATTTAAATATTTTAGAGCTTGGACAGTGGTTCCACCAAAATTGGGCTCCCATTTATCAGTCCCTGATTTTTTTTAATCCATTTCTCAGAAATTGTATAAATAGGGAATAACACAACAACAAATTCAACAATCTACTGTACCCACTCTATATAAATTAATTATGGTCTAATGTATCCACAAAAGCCTTGTTTTAAAAATTGGGCAGTTGAAAATAACTCTAAAGTTCTCTCACAATTAAATAATTATAGACTTCCAGGGTTTATGTGGGAAACAATGTAGTTAGCTATGTATGGGAGACTTAATGTGAGGGGAAATGCTACACATAAAGTCTTGGAAGAAAGGAATTGTCCATATGTGGAGTGTATTAATATGACAGAAACAATGAAGCATTTTTTTCTAGACTGTTCTTATGCAAAACCATTATGGGAATTCTTGGCAGCTAAATGGAAAATGACATAGTTATCAAAAATGATGTATGGAATCTTAGTTCTAGGAAATAACCCTGTTGGACGATGGTCTTATGATATGAATATGTTGAACTTATTTAAATGTTGTCTTATGTTTTACTTATGACAAGCAAGATGTCAGTGGGTACTCCATCAGAAAAGAATGGCATATTATGTATTTAGCACTTTGATAGGACAATTTATGGGTAAATCATATCAACATGATGTATCAGTATACTCTACATTACAAGTACAGAGGTGGTGGAAAGGATTTAACTCTTTATAAAAATACAAATGAGAAGTTGGAATAATTTTTCTTTAGTTATAATTTCTTATTCCCTTTGTTTCTATGGAAATATGTACTTATTGATATTGTATTTTTAACTTATGTTATTATGAGACTCTTTGACCGTTGGTTATAATTTTTTTTTAATGCTGTGTATGTGTTGTTATACCATGTATTTTTCAATAAAAACTCCCCTACTCTTTTTGATAAGTGTCATGGGATCTTTAACATCCACCTGAACTACCACCAATCCAGGCAGATGGGACCTCAGTTTAACGTCTCATCCAAAAGACGGCACCTCAGAAGTGCAGCACCCCCTCTCATGCTGCACTACAGTGTCAGTATTGGGATATTAACCCAAGTGCCAGATGTGGAAACTGAACCCACAGCCCTTTGATCTCCTGGCCTCAGAGGCGAGTATGCTACTCATATGCAAGACATCTTGTCCAGTGCCTTGCTTATATCAGATTATTGGGGGATACATTCAACTGCATTTAGACAAAGATGAATACTGAGGGTTGGTTCACACCAAGGAAACAGCAGGAAATCATAGTGGCCATTTTTGTTGCCTGTTTTTATCTATTTGATTTTATTTTTATTTGTTTATTTGGTACCCTTCTTCAGGCACTCTGAACACCATACACAAATGATTAACATCCAAACAGCTGCCAATACCCACAATGACAATAAATACAAATAGTAAAAATCCACACATGCAGTACATCACATTAGTGTTTCAGAAATACTTGTGTAAAATAATTACAATCACTTTAAACATCTTTGCATAAATGTACTTTTTTCAGTGTATGCTTAAAGGTATGCAAAAATTAAGCTGTACAACATTTCTTTGACAACTCATTTCAGAGTCTGTGTGCTGGTTTATAAAAATTAATATCTTCAGTGCTTCACATGGTCAGTGGCTGAACCAGAAGCATTTTATCTGACAAACTCAGCAGATCAAGAATGCCAGAGGGAAGAAGACAGGAAAGCTTTCCTAAGGGCAATCATTGTGTGCGATAGGAGGGTTTCAAGTGCAATGGTGGAAGCAACAGCCATTACTAAAAGGGTATTCTGAATGGTGAAATAGGATTGGCTGATGACATTCTATCAGGCCTACATTAATCTTTAATTAATATGCTTGTACAGCCTGATTACTAGTATAGTGGTTTGGCTGATCCTACATTTTGTAAGAGTTATATTAACAGAATTCAGAGCTGCCATTGAAAGCACCGATAACCATAACATCCATATAAACATCAGGGAGAACCTGAGTAATTGTGATCATACCTTAGTGAAGTTCACCTTGAAGATAGAAGTTGTTAAATCTCAGGGATCGACAATAATTAAAAATTACAATAAGGCTAATTTTCAAAAAATTAAAAAGGAACTTATAAATTTAGAAGTGGGAAACCCTGTTCAGGCACAAAGAATGTAGAGGAAATGTGGAGTATATGCAGGTAGAGGATAATTTTGTGCCAAATGAAAGAATGTATAACAGCAGAGGAGAATTACCAATGTGGTGTACAAACAAAATTTGAAAATAATGTGACAAAAAGAAAAGGGCATTTGGTTTTATGAAAAGGAATCAAACTAAGGAGTTCATTACAGTGTAGAGGAGTGAATTTGGATACTTAAAAAAAAGATGATTAGATTAGAAAGAAATAAGTTAGAATTTAACATCCTGCATACTGCAGAAGGGATAACCGGGAAAAGCTTCTATGCTTATGTAAATAATCATAAAAATAATAATGTACAAGTAGGGCAATAATACATGAGGGTCAGGAAACTTTGACAACATTAGACATGGCAAACTCCTTTAATATCTATTTTCACTCCCTATTCAATCAAAATAAAGTCATAGACATTGATATTGTTAACAAAGAACATTCTGGTCTGTTTATTGAAATTACCCCTCTAGAAGTACAAAATCTGTTAGAAAAACTTAAGGAAAATAGTCCTCTGGGCCTGAACTTTTGCACCCTAAAATTGTTAAAAGAAGTTTGAAATCACGTATTGCAACCCCTGGAAATTTTGTTTAATGCTTCCTTTTCCATAGGAATAGTACCCAGTGATTGGATTAAAGCCACAGTGATACCACTGTTTTAAAAAAGGGACAGCGCAGTACAATCTAATTATAGACCAATCAATCTAATACCAGTCCTTAGTAAAATTGCAGAAAGTTTCTTGAAATCTAAATTAGATGAGAATCTGAATCTTACAAATTATTGGGATGAGAAGCAGCATGGCATCCACAAGAACAGGGCTTATATAACAAACAAATTAAGCTTCTATGAAAAGGCTAACAGAAGTATAAATAACGTACCTGTTGACATTTTCTATTTAGATTTCCAGAAGGCTTTTGATAAAGTCTCCCATGACTTTTCAATAAAAAAGATGATAAAAATTGGTATAGATACAAGAATACTCAGGTGGATTAAAAGCTGGTTGAATAAGAGAAAACAAAGAATCAGGGTGAGGGGATGTTATTCAGATGAGGGTGAAATGACCAGTGGGGTTCCCCAGGGGTCAGTCCTCGGACCAGTGTTATTTTCACTTTTCATTAGTGATTTACACCAGGATATAAACAGCTGGGTGGCTAAATTCACTAATGATGTTAAGTTAAGAGGACCACTTGACACACCAGAGAATATAATGAAATGGGTGAGTGGTTTGAGTACAGTGGAAAGAAGGGCAATTGAGAATGATATGCAGTTCAGTGTAGAAAAATGTTCAACTATGCAGACCGAGAAGTTGAATAAAAAACAAGACTATCATCTTAATGCAACCTTGATAAAAAAAAAAAAAAAAAGAAACAGAGAGGGATTTTGGTATATTTGTGGATCAACATCTAAATTTTTGAGTTCACTGTACAAAAATAATACAGAAAACTAACTTCATGATAAAAAAACATTAAGAGAACATTTCTAAATTGATCTGCAGCCTGTATTACGCCTCTGTATAAGACATTTATCAGGCCACATCTGGACTATGGATCTCCCTTGTGGAGCCCATATTTGAGAAGGGAGGTAGAGTGATTTGAAAAAGTCCAGCATTGAATAACTAAAAAGATTAGAGGATTAAATGGACTCCAATATCATGTTAGGTTACAATGATTAGGACTGTATAGCTCTGAACTGGGAAGAATCAGAGGGGATTTGTTAGTAATGTACAAAATTGTGCAGGAGACAGAAAAAATGGATGAAATGGGGTTGTAATCCTGGAAAAGCCTTAGGGTTGTAGAGCACATAAACTTCAAATAAAGTTGGATACTGTGGTTAAAACAGGAGATATAATTTCTCTTTACAAAGAACTGGTAGGCTGTGGAATCGTCTACCTAAGAATATAGTGGAAAGTCAAAGCTTGGATACATTCAAGAGGAAACTTGATACTTTTCTATTAGATGAAAGGACTAGCTGGTCCTGCTGATGCAGGTGGAGGCAATTAATGGGCATGAATGCCTTTTCCCATCCATGACCCAGTATGATAACTCCAGTATGATCCAAATGTAAGCCTGAACAACAAAAATCCAAATTGCCAGCAGTGGTCTGTCACCCTTACCCCAGTGAAAACTCAAATCCTTGCCTGTCTCACTTATTTAGGAACTGCATTATATATTTAACAACTATTAAAAAAAAAAAACTTTTAAGGCTGTACACTTCCTTCGAAGTCTTGAGGGTAGGGCATGGTGACTGCAGTTAGGTTAATCTGGCACTGTTCATGCATTTAAAAGTATTGCAGCACTGACACTGTGTTTGCCTTAAACAAAAACAATAACGTGGAGGGGCTCACTTCCTTCATAAAGTGAACCAGGTCTGGTGCCTACAGTTCCAGAGCTGACATGCAAACTATCCCCTCAAGCAAACCAGCTCAAATAATAAAGCATAGACAAGGTATTATGCTTACCTCAGTCTCACAACTTTATTCAGTACCAGGATAAAATGTGCTCTCTACCCCATACTGCCATGATGGTATGCACCTAGATGGTGCTGGGGATACATATATATATATATATATATATATATATATATTTCTTTTGTGTGTGTGTGGGTGTTATTTGTTTATCTCCCTTGTGACTCCCCTAACTCTCCTTCAGGCCAATTGCCAAGGACACACCTCTCGCTCATCTCCGCTGTCAACCCTGACCCCACATTGTAGTTTGAGGGAATTTTTATATATGCTTCTTTTTATATCCTAAAGCTATATTTGCTATAATATGCCTTGAAGTTATGCTTGCTTTAAAAGCCATGCTGTAACAAAGTAATAATGAATGTAGTAGAAATTTCTGAGTTCATGTTTTTTTTTTTAAGGGTTATAGAATTTGTACTGAGGTTACTTGAGGTACATTTGGGAAAACAGAAAACTAGATAAAACTGAGCAGAACTGGTTGTACCAGCCTGGATAGCAGGCTTGGACAAATATAGAGATAGGAACATGCCTGGGCAAAAATATAATAACAGCACGTAGTGGCATTGAAGATAAGCTGTACGTTGCTATGGAGTGAGTGAAACTCATTGTCTCTCTCAGGTCAGCTTGACCCAGGCATATGTATCCAGCAGTAATGGGAGAGGAATGACTTGCAGTGGAAAAGTACCTCATACAAAATTGACATGTTTTTCTTTTTCTGTTACATTGCTGAAAACTTGTTATGCTGGTTGATGATTGGCTCATACTGAAATGTTAGTATTTTTCAAGATAAGACGTGCAAAATCTAGCTTATAAAAGCTGCTGTAAACTTTAATCAATGACTATTCTCCTTTGTAGAAGTCCCACATGCATGTGTGAGATATTTGATCAAATAAAGCGACGTTAAGACAAAACCCAGTGGTGTGGTTTTTGGCCCGTGACGACGGGAGTGGTTGCTCAGGTAATACTTACAGTGAGAGAATTTGTGATCACAGTAGCCACCTCAGGGTAACCCGACAAAACCCTTGCGTCAGGTGGGACCTCCTTTTCTGAGGAGAAATGGCCTATCATCCCAGGCATTGGTTCTGGGTGCTGCTGTGGTCAGGTTGATGCCATGGAGCTCAAGGGGGCACTGGTCTGGGTGGCCGTCATCCGGCAGGAGGAGACACCATTTTCAGTTTTCCTCTGATTTTCCCTAGTGGTGCCACCTCTGAGCTTCCTCTGGTCTCCACTGGGGCTGCTACAGAGTGACGTTGATCCCCAACCCACCCCAGGAGAGGAGAGGAGAGCAGTCCTTCAGATGCTCAATCCTACTCCTTCCCCTTTCGACCCTCTAGCACCTGAGTCCGTTCCCAAACTTGGTCAGCCCTCTGCACCACCGGGCTGGTGATGTTTTTGTTTTAAACTGAAATGCCTAGATCTGCTGCTGACTGTTTCACTGTGTACTGGCTATGGGCAGAGAGCTCATTTTAACCTGGTACTGAATAAAGTTGTGAGACTGAGGCAAGCATGATACCCTATCTATTTTCTATTATTTGAGCTGGTTTTCTTGAGGGTCAGTGCTGCAGTTGTTTGTGGGGGACTGCATTTCTGGCCTAGTTTACTGTATTTGCTTTGCAATGAGAAGGATGACGGCAGTTCTTCTATACAGGGCTGTGGCAGCAGTGACATGACAGCACTTTTACTACCCTCATCACACACACACACACACACACACACACACACACACATATGCATTCGCAGCATGTCTCACAACTGTGACAGTACGCAAGATCGGGGCATACCCTCATTTGTGCCTGAGACATTTACCTGTGCACTAGTCAGTGAAAGTGGGCTAAAAAATGGGGAAACTCTGAAAGTAGAATTTTCTTTCTTTTGTGAGTATACTACACACTCCAGCAGTGTAACATGTAATGGCCAAAACTGTCTCCATGGCAACAGTAGTGTAAATGCACATGAGCTCACAATTGTGGATGGACTATTTTACTAAAATTTAAGTAATAACTCACAGAACCTTTTATGAAACAGAAACAGAAACATTTTGTTACTAGACTCAATTTTAATAATAGCCATAAGGAATTCCAATTGGTTATGCTAATGTTCTGGTTAATCACCCACTGAGGGCATGTGGTACTCGGCAGCACATTATCCCACATTATATCCCCAGGGGATGATTAACTAGAATATAAACATAACCCCTGGTCATACCTCATTGCTTAATTCAGTGCACTAACTACAGATACCTGCAGAGTCATGATGTACAGCAGCTCCTTCAGGGTCTGTTGCAGCTAATCACAAGGCGGCAGCTTGATTGCTAGCATGTGCCCCTCCATTAGTCACCCTCCTCCCGGTGTTCTAGCTAGCCTGAATATTTTATATGACACTTTGGATATGGGGAAGTACAATACTGCTGGGAAAGAACCACTTTTTTCTTTTTTTCCAAGTTTCTTTATGCACCCTTACCATTGGCCTCTCTTCAGTTTGGTCATTCTTTATGCCGGCTTCACCCATCCAGCTTGAAGCCCAGACAACCTCTCTGGTGGGGGGGCACCCACTCCATGTGCAGCCACCCTGACCCCCCAGATCTGAATCCCCTGAAGAAGGACCACCATACTCCTTACCATCGCTCTAACTATAGTACTGGAAGGGCTGCTGACAGTAGAAGTAACTGGAGTGGACTTCCTGGTGCCCAGCAGAGGACACTGGGCCGCAACCTCTAGACCCGCCTTCACCTACCAACGGAAGGAGGATTTTTCCTTATTGTGTTCCTCCCCCAGCTCAGTCATGCAATGATGCCCTGCACGCCGATTGCGCGCTACTGCACGTGCTTGTAAGGCATCTGCTGCAGCTGCTTTCCCTCTTGTTAGGGGTCACTAGTTGAAGTGCTCCCCAGTCAGTGCTAGGTGCTGCTCAAACAGCAGCCAGCTGAACCTCCCCCCTCAGGAAATGAGAGCTGTCATACAGACTCTCAAACCTTTGCTGCCCCTGCCAACCCCCGAAGGCCCAGGCTCATTCCTGAACCTGGGATGCCGGCATGGAATGACGTATGTCATCCAGTGCTTCAGCCCTCAGCACCACCAGACTGGCAAAGAAACAGGTTTGGCTCATGCCTGTCAGGATGGTAGTCAGGATGAGCTGACTATTAATTCATATTTACAGGCTTTTAATATATGGATTCATTCAATAATAGTACTGGAAGTCATACAAACATTTCCCTGTAAAACCACACTTCATAAGTGATAATACTGTCATTCAGAGCCTGTAATACTATCAATCAGAGCTCTGAATGATAGTATTATGACAAAAACAGCTGAGCACAAGCGCACAAATTCCCCAAGCTAAGCAGGAGTCGGATTTTAATGTAGGTAACGTGTACAGTAAAAGCCGTCTCTCCGTTCACAGGATACCACAGTAAAACAACTAGAGCTGGACTGATGTAGGCTAGACAGAGTTTTATTCATTTACTAACTGAATCATTCTCTGACCCAGAGTTACAAAACATAAGATGCAGGCTTTCAATCGTGGTTCTGTGGACTCTTCCAGAGGTGGAGCCTTCATGCGTCACCTGGCGCCTCCCTGTTGCTCATTCTCACTGCCGCTGCTTCACTACATGAAATGGCTTCACTTGCATGCACCACCACTCAGAGATCCGTTAAACTTCAACTTTTTAAAAAAAGGGCTGGACAGAGCCCACACCATGGCCACTACTTGACTTTCTGACTCACCAACTCACCACTCCTGTTCTTAATGGGAACACCAGTGCACCACAATGGACCCACCAACACTGCAACACAAGGTAAACCTCTTCTCTGGATGTCCTTACTCTTTAGCCTGACCACCCATTCCTGGATCAATATATTAAAAAAATAACAGATAGGAGACTGTGATTCCTTAGCTGTAATAGCATCTCGAGGTTCTGCGGACATGTTGGAACTGCTCAATCTTCGATCTCGAGGTTCTCATGTCCCCAGAACCTCTAAATGGTATTCCAGCCTTGTAATGCACAGTCCCATATTATTCTATTTATCTATCTAGATTATTCCTCTGTTTTATCAGCTATGAAATATACTGTACCAGTTTAAGTGGTAGTATCAGAGTCTTTACTATTAAGTGTAATATAAATCAAATCAAATCAACTTTATTTTTTATAGCACCTTTCAAAACCAAGGCACTGTAATGAAAACCAAATACATAAAATAACATTAAAACAAGAACATTAAAACAGATCATCCATTAGTAGGGAAAGCTAAGCTAAATAAATAGGGTTTTAACTCAATTTTAAATCTATCGATAGTTGGGCATTCTCTCAGCCACAAGGATTAATTGAAAAGGAACGGACTAATAAGGTCAGCGTTAGAAGACTGTTAATTCTACTTCTGTTAATATCAGGGACAGAACATCCATATCCAGGCCCAATAAATGGATTAAATACACAATTAATTATTGATAATAACAGTGCCTCATTTAAACTCTCAGGTGTACCGACATTAAAAACAGCTCATTTAAACATCCAGGGCCTTTGTGTAAAATGGGATTCCTTTGAGGCCTGGGAAGAATTTCACAATTTTTATGTAATTGCACTGTCTGAGTCATGGCTGAACAATAGTGTAATAGATTGTGAAATATTACTGAAGAGATTTTCAATATTTAGGTAAGCTAGATGGGCGTGAAGGAGAAGAGGCTCACTAATTTATATAGCATCTAAATTCAAAACTCAGGAATTACACATCCACTCTAGTCCTAGTGAATGTGATTTAATCTCAGTTAACATTCTTCTACAGACTGAAAACCACATTCCATAAGTGTAATACTATGTATCAACCACTACAAATTCTGACCTCAGGTGGCTCCATCCTGAAACAAGTGTGCTTCTATAAATACTTGGGAGTCTGGTTGGATGCCCAGTGCAAGTGGAACATCCATATAGTGTAGCTAATTTAATTAAAAAAAAAACTAGAATGTAAGGCTAGGGGCACTGTATAGAGACAAAACTTGTATCCCAGTGGGAGCAAGAAAGCACATTGTGAACTTGATGGTCATTCCACTGCTTGATTACAGGGACATGGTTTATTGGGGGGGGGTGCAGTTGGGAGGGAATTGTGGAAATTAGATGTAATGTACAATTGGTTTGCATCTTATATATTGGATGCCCCACATCAAACACACCACTGCTTGTTGTACCATACTTTAGACTTAAATGACCAAAGAAACTTACACGTTACACATTTGATCCATCAAACTCTGTAAAACAAAACCCCCACATATCTTGACCATCTGTTTCTAATTTGACAAAAAAGGAGCAAACTCAGATCAGCTGGAATTCTGAAATGACAAATTCCGCAATTTAGAATGACTAAATGCAACTTAAGCATAGCAAGCTCAGGGCCTAGGGCCTGAAATAACTTGCCATGCCCAATAAAAGTGTTAAATGGGAATTCTTCTTGGAACCAGATAAAATCCTAGTATTCAGAAGTTTCAATTCTACCTAAAACCTCTTGTACCAACTCTGAAAAGGTCTAACTGGTGTACTGTCTTGACCTAAGAACTTTTTAAACACTGTATTTTACAAACATTGTATTTATTATTGAAATTTGTTGTTGAAAGTGTGTACCTGCTTACTTTCAATATATTACTATGAATGTTTGATGTATGAAAGCAGGACTGCATTGTTAATGAGCTTCTGTTCAATTGATTATAATTTTCTTGACTGACAAGAATAAAATAATTACTACTACTACTATTGCAATTTCCACTAGGTTAAATTGATATGGGCCTTCGTTGGTAGTAGACATTAAGCATGCGCCTACCTAAAACAGGAAGTGGATCCTGCTTGGCAATTTTAATTTAAATTGGGGACAAGAGCACCCTAATGAAGCCATTTTTTTTATTGAGCTAGGGGATCACCAGCTTATCACACATATTATCAGACAACATTTTAAATCAGGTTTAGGTACCACTCTGGATTGGATAGTGGTCACTCATCCCTTAAAAAGTTGCAAAGTCTGGAATATTATCTGATTTGATCAATGACCACTGTCCAATCTTCTGTGATTTGAGAGCTAAGTGTCCAAATAGAACCCCCCCCCATATAGCTACATAAGGAATTCAAAAATGTGTAGCTCATAAGCATTATAAAACACTTTCAAGGAGGTTGATTGGTCATTCTTGGACTCAATTACCAACATAGATAAAGCTCTAAATAGGTTTAGTCAGCTATTTGTTGATACTTGTGATTGAATTGCTCCAAAAAGAATAACAACAATAAAGGCTCAAAACTGAAATTGATGACTTCAGAATTATTAAATCTAATGAAAGGAAAGAACACAGTGTAGAAGAATTTCAGGGACACCAGGGACCTCGAGACACTGCTGGACTCTGAGACATTACATAACAAATGCAAATCAGTAGTTAGAACTGCTAAAATAAACTTTTTTTTTTTATCTAAACTCAGTGACTTGGGTGATTCCCAGAAAACACAGCAGACACTGAACTACTATTAGGTAAGGAAGTTAACAGTGAATATGTAGTGCTCAAAATGAGTCATGTCTTGTTAATGATCCCAGAAATGTTGCATAAATTTTTAATGAACAGTTTGGAAATCTCAAAAGGTTTAAGGATCAATTTATAGGTTTTTACTCATGTTGAGTGATGAATCTAAAGCTGTTAAAAATTCTCCTAAGTTCTACTTTCTCAGCATCACACCCAAATTATTCAAGGATTATCTTATAAAGTACAATCACCACCCAAATGTTAAATTCTAAAACTGGCAATTTCTGAGTTAACTAGACTTTTAGCTACTACATTTAATTATTCATTGAGTTATTGGGTTTTCCAAAGGCAATGGAAATTAACTATAATTTGACCTATACACAGAGTAGGGAGGCAGTTTCAAACTATTGTCCCATCTTCCTTTTGACCCCTCTCTCGAGAACCTTTGAGTGAATTGTTTTCGATCAGATGATAACCTACCTAGACCAATATAAGGTTTTAACTAACGCTTAATGTGAATTTTGATCTAAATGCAATACAGTGACAGCCTTTGTGAGGTTCTCAAGCTGTGTGCACAGTGCTGTTGATAAAGGTTACTGTGCCATAGCAGTATTTGTGGATGTCCCGGAGGCTTTCAGTCTTGCAGATCATGATTTGCTATTGGGCTCCTTGTTCAATTGTAACTATTCCTCATATATTACAAGATGGTTTTCTAGCTATTTTACTGATAAATCCCACAAAACTATAGTTACTGGTTGTTTATCTTAGTCTTGCTTAATTCAGTGCAAAGTTTCACAAGGATCAGTTATGGGTCCCTTACTTTTTCACTTTTCTTAAGTATGGATCCTTAATTTTCTAAGACCTCAGAAACCATCATAAATGTTGATGAGCCCCATGTCAAGCATGTAATTGGAGTAATGCATCAAACACTGGACTCTTATTCAGAAGCCACAATTTTCTGGTGCCTGAGTCCCATAGGCTGTTGGTGCAGTGTGTGCTATTTTCAGTAGTGGATTACGGACTACCAATTAATACTGCAACTAATGAAGGAACCATGTCCAAGTTAATGGTAACATATAATAGCATATGTCACTTCATTACAAGTCTAGCAAGACAAACTACGCCACTGTAAACTGTACAAGGCTTCAGAATGCCTCTCTCAGGAGGATAGTGTAAGTTAAGAATGGAAGTATTACTCCAGAAATGTGTATTTGAGCAACTTCCACAATCTGTTTCCTCCTTGTTTCATATAACAGTTAACAATCAAGGTATCAGATCCCAAAGTAGAATTGTTTTTAAAATTTCTCTGTTCAGAAAATCCTTTGGTCAGAAATCCATTCTGTTTAAAGCTACTGTTTTTTTTTATAACTCACTTCCCAATGAAATCACAAATTGTCTAAAACTAAAAACATTCAAGGTTAGACTTAAAAAGTGATTATTTAACAGAAGTGCCTTCTTTTGCCCCTAAATGGTTATTGAACATGATTTATTCCATAATGTTTATCTTAAGACTCTCATATATGGTAGTATTCATGGGTTCATTGTTCATGCCAAGATGGCAGCCACGCTGGGCCGGCTGTCAGATGTTCTCTAGAGTTTGTTAGAGTCTTCTTTTATTTGACTTATGCTTTAAGGTAATTTTAGTTATTTTTTAACCATTTAAATCAATCATTTGTCTCATCGTGTCATTGTGTCATCGTGTCTCTGGATTACTGTATGCTTTGCCGACCGACAAGACTGTCCAGAAAGACTTTTGCAATCCATGAATTATCTTGGATTATTGAGTGTTTGTGACAAGAAACATTCTGTTGTCTGAGGGAGTGTCGGCGTTCGCTTGGTGGACGTTATCCTCTTTTTCACCTAGCAGTCTGTTCTTTGGACTGACTGGGAGCCACTGAGTGATTCTAACTGGTGAAAAAGGAACATCAGCAGGTGTTTGTTCAAACTGCTTTGGAGTCAAGTGGTGTTGATGAGGGAGTATTTCAGCAGGTGCTCAGTGCATCGAGCGTTCGGTAACTGTTTGAAATTAAATGAAAGTTTGGTTCCTGATTAGTGGTTATTCTATGGCATTCTTTCTCTGAAGTTTTTGAGTGAAGTGACATTTGTGGGCAGATAAGGATGGGATATGCTTAATGGATGAAAATTTCTATCTGCTGCTAAATTCCTTGAATGCTGTGTGGATTGGGGGAGTTCATGGGTTGGAGTCTGATGGAATTTTGAACTGACTGTATACTATTGAAAGAATTGTATATGAACTCTATGTGTCCTGGATCTGCGAGCAGAAAAAGATAGTGTGCAGTGAGGTCTGGGAGCAGTGCTGTGCTGTACTGAGGGCATGGGGTCCTCCCTCCTTGTACCTGGGACCTTTATTCTTTCTTCCTGTGTGGCCCAGGACCAGGTAGGGTGCCCCTACTACCTCTCTGGGAAGTTGGAGTGGAGTGGAGTGGAGACTTTCCTAAGCAGTCTAGGATGCAGACCTAGTGGCCTGCCCCTGGGGCAACTGTGGTCATGGGTCATGGGTAGCTGGGGTTTAAGGGGGCTATTCTTGTTGGTACAATTGGGGGGCTGTCTTGGGATGCCAGCTACTGTGTGTGCATAGCCTGCTACCTTTGGCCACTGCCACTGGACTAAATTAAGTGACTTGGGCCGTGTGTTTAAATTTGGAATAAACTGAACATTTAGAACACTGACTCATTTGAGTGACTTTTTTCTTTTATTTATTTTCTGTAAGACTGTCCTCCACTATGTGAGAGGTGGTGTGGGGTGGGGGCTGGTCATTCTCCCAGAGTAGTGAGAGAACTCTGTTTTTAGAACTCACATTCAAAAGATTAATAAATTTAGTATGTTTTAAACCCTCAAAGTGAGAGTTTGAGGGGTATCTTATTAGTAGAATGTTAAAATTGATGTTGGTGTGTCTGTGTTAAATATTTATAGTAAGCAGTTTTATAGGTAGCATGTGTTGGAATCATGCTTTGGTGGGAAGGTGCTATTCCCTATCCAGGTTAAGGACCTCACCCATTTGATAGTCCCTGTTATAGTCCAAGGTGTATAGGAGTTCGTGCCTTGGGTATTGTATGGAGGGGCCGAAGGGTGGGGCCCCGGACTGGGGAGGAGCGGGCGGGCGATAGGGTGGTGCGGTTGAAGTGGTGCCCTGGGGTAAAATGTGTCCAGGAAAGGGGTCCTCCATGCCTGGTTCACATACCCAAAGGCTCTCACTGATAGTGGCAAGTTGCCCATTCTTCCATGGCCTCTCATCCAACTCGAATGGTGTTGTGCAATGCCAGGCCTATAAAAACAAGACAGCAATTATTGCTGATCTCGTTAGAGTCATCTGACCTGATTTGCATCACCAAGACCTGGCTGGATGAAAATGCCAGTCCGGTATTGAGTCAATGTTCTGGCTGGGTACTCGGTGATACACTGCCTGAGATTGGATCGAAGGGGCAGGGTGTAGCCATCTGTTTTAAGATGGAACTGGGCCTTGTGGAGATTCCAGTGGGGATCATCAGATCCTTTGAGTGTATCCTGGGAGTAGGTGTGGGTAGCAGGATTCTTCTTGTCTACCATTCACCCGGAGATGAGAAAGCTTTCCTGCAGGAAGTTGCAGACTTCATGGTCGACATGGTGTTGGAATCCTCTAAGTAGTTGGTCCTGGGGGATTTCAGTGCCTGGGTCAATGATCAACTCTCGCTTTTTGGTCAAAACTTCCTCCAACTAATGACTTTGTTGGGCTTTACACAGGTAGTTACCGCTGCAACCCATTTTCAGGGTCACTCCTTGGACCTGGTGTTCCTCCTGAGGATGGAGGCTGCTGACTTGGTGGTGGAACCAGTTGAATGGTCAGACCATCACTCTAATAGGTTCAGTTTCATGGCTCCCTCTATGAGATCATCCCCTTTGTAGATGGTCCAGTACCACCCTTTAAGAGGTGTCACTGCAGAGGGTCTGCTGGCAGTGTTGGACCTATTGAGTTGGCCAGTGGAATGCTTGGATCCATGAGACATAGTAGTGCACTATAATGGTGTGGTGCTGGAAGCCCTGGATTACATAGCTCCTGTCAGGTTGCCCCTCCTCTCCATCCTCAGTCCCTTGGTTTGATGGGACTTTGAGAGAGTAGAGGAGAGTGGGGCAAAAGTTGGAACATTGCTGGCAGAAATCCGGCCTGGAGGAGGACAGACTTTGGTTGATTACCCATTATTCGGACTATCAATCAGAAATCTCCCGTAAGAATGCAGCGTTCCTGTCCAAGGAGATTACTGGAGCAAGGAATCGACCTGCTCAGCTCTTTCTGACTGTGGACAGGCTGTACAATCCAGCCTGTCTTCCAGCTGAAGAGCTTTTTCACAATCTAAGTGTGAGGAGTTTGCTCAATTCTTTGCAGATAAGGTGTCATCCATCAGGTCAGAGATCTGCTCAACTCATTCAAATGAGTATGGCGGAGGTCGATGTGAGGGCGCAGGTACCTCGTCTGTCTAGACAGATTTTGACCAGCCAGCGATCATGGATATCATGAAGATTGTTCAGGGCTTGTGACTGACTTACTGTAGTTTAGATCCTGGTCCAACACACCTCCTTGTGGGATGTATAGATCTATCAGAATGATCCTCGCTGAGATAGTCTGGTGTTCGCTGGATCAAAGGGTGTTCTCAGATCCATTGAAGGAGGTGGTGGTGACTCCCTTTCAAAGAAACCATCCAGCAACCAGACTGCCTTGGGAACTACAGATCGGTCTCTAACCTACCCTTTTGGGTAAGGTTATTGAGGAGGTAGTCGTGTTGCAGCTTGAGAACTTTCTTACCACCCATGAAGTCTATGATCCTCTCCAGTCTGGTTTCAGGAAGAGGCACAGTACTGAGACAGCATTATTCTGGGTGATGAATGATTTCCTAATAGCAAGGGATCAGAGGAGTCATTTGATCTTGGTCTTCCTTGATCTCTCTGCAGCATTTGACACCGTGGATCATGGGGTGTTATTGGAACACCTGCGGCTAATCTGTGGACTGCCGGGGACAGTTCTCAGATGGTTCCATTCTTTTCTCACAGGCAGGACTCAGAGGCTGGTGTCAGGATTTTTTTCCTCAGCCCCCTTCACCCTGTCTTGTGGGGTTCCGCAGGGTTCCGTACTGTCCCCCATGTTGTTCACGGTGTACATGCTGTGATTGGGAGAAATTATAAGGCAGTATGGTATGAGTTTTCACTGCTATGCAGATGATACTCAGCTCTACATGTCCTTTGAACCGAACAGGTTAGTGTGATCTCAGTCTTTAACAACTGCCTTGCTAAAATTCAAGATTGGATGAGTACTAACTGGTTGAAACTAAATCGGATAAGACTTAGGTGTTGGTGGTGGACCCAGGTCATGGTAGAGAGGTTGACTCCTGTGCAACCGTTCAGCCTTATGCTGGGGGTGACAAGTTGAGACTTTCTGAAAGGTGAGAAATCTGGAGGTTGTGCTTGATAATGAACTGATGCTTAAAGCACAGGTGTCAGTAGTTGTCAAGTATCTCCTTTTCCATCTGAGGAACATCACCGGATAAAGCACCTTGTTCTGTCTGATGACCTTCCTATATTGGTTCATGCCTTTGTGTCCTCTCGTCTAAACTATGGCAATGCTCTATAACTAGGGTTACGGGGTGGATCTCTGTTGCCTGCAGCTGGTGCAAAATGTAGCGGCCAGGCTGCTGACAGGACAGTCAAGATCTTGCCATGTCACACCTGTGCTACGCAAATTGCACTGGATGCCAGTGCAGTGGAGATCACCTTCAAGGTCACATTGCTGACCTATAAGACCCTACACAGACAGGGACCAGTTTACTTGCAAGACCTCCTTCGGCCTTACCACCCCCTCCATCCTCTCCACTCCAATGATGAGGGATTGCTAGAGGTTCCCAGTTTCCATCTTCAGACATCAGGTGCTAGGACTTTTGCTTTTGTAGCCCTGACCCTGTGGAACTCTCTACCTCATTGGATTAGAGAGTGCCTGACCACTGAGATGTTTAAATCCTCTTTAAAAACATATTTATTCAGCCTAGCATTTGAGGATGATGTTTAGTTTTATTACTGCTGCCTGAGTGTTTTAACTGTTTAATGGTTGTTTTAATACTGTATATGCCCTTTGGTTTTAGAAAAGCGCTTCAGAAATAAAATTTGATTTGATTTGATATTGTTTTATTTTGTTACTGTTTTTCCTTGCTGTCTATCCTAGTTATCTCAGTCTGTTTTAATTGTTCTTGTTGCTTTTCAAAATTGGCATTTCTGCTCGTCAGCTTGCAAGTATGAAACTGAAATGAAATTAATAACGGGGGGCAAAGCTGAGTGGCACAGCATTCTTCTGCTGCATTTCAGAGAAGTGCAATATCATGTAGTACATTGTGTTGTTAAAATGGAGGAAAGTTAGGTGAAGAGGACATAAGCAAGGTTGAGATATTGAACCAAAACTTTAAATAGTTATGAAGAGGAGATGGGGCCATTATAGAGTGAGAGGTTGGAGTAAAAAGGAGGCCAGGGTAGCTCTATCAGTCATGGCAGTATCTGTGAAGCAAGAATGCTTGATGGACTGAGTGGGTTGCTGAAAGACAAATCACAGGGTCAGATGAGTTACATGCTGGGACACTAAAGGAAGCAGCTGAGGTACAAGCAGCTTCACTGGCAGACACTTTCAATGACTCACTGGACTTAGATGTGGTCCTCAAGCAGTGAAGGACTATCATTGTGGTATCTCTGTGTAACCCCCTTGTTCCCAAGGGTTACTAGAATCTCACTTAGAATCAATGGCAGGCAGGGAGAGGCAGCTAGTGAAATGCCAGTTAAATGGGTTTCACACTGTCACACTCTGCTTTTAAGTCTCAGCTGAGCTGGAGTGATGATGTCACTTTAGAACTGTCTCAGCAGCATAAGCCACATTGGAATGCTAGCTTTGGGGAGTGAGATAGAATGTTGAGTTAGAGTTCAGTAGTCTGTAGAATGGAGTTCCAGGAGGAGGCTGCAGTAGGCAGCTCCTCAGTTTTTAGCTCTGACAGAAAGCTACCACTCTGGCTTGGGTAGTTTGTTCTCACCCTAGAAGAAGAACATAGAAAACAGAGAGTGAAGTGGTGGAAACCTTTTCCAGTGGGGTTTCCAGTGCCACATCCCTAGAGGGATGGGTGGGATTCCAGGATTAAGGGGAAATCCCCTGGTCTGTGCGTGGACTGTGTTGAAGCTGCCTAGATTCAACTGCTCTGGAGTACCTGAGACTTTTGTGTGGAAAAGCCCTGGGGCACCTACATTCCTGTTGTCAGTTTTCTCTGACAAAGGGACTCTGTCACCTAGACTGTGTTCTGTTTAAAAGTGTCTGCCTACTATGTGGTCCAGAGAGAGACTTGCCAAGTACAGAACTTTTAGTTTGTGTCTGATTTAAAAGTGCCTGCTAAAGTTGGTGTCTAGTGAAGAGACATTGAAAATTACAAAACTTTTAACTTCATGACATTTCAGAGGTGTAAGGAGTAGTATGTTAAATGTGAAAGACATTTCAAGATAGCATCTATAAGTTTTCTGTGAGGGTGTTATTAACCAGATGAATGGCTGAGTATAAATGTGGAAGCAAAAGGTGGAAGACCCCCCCAATCTGGAGCAATCAGTTTACCTCTCTGGGTTCAGTTTGGGCACCTTTGTTTTCTCTCAGTGCATTTGGCCAGTGCCTGAAGAAGATAGTTTACCCAGACCCAGGCTTCTCTCTGCCCACCGCTGGCGCAGCTGCGGCCACGGAACCAGCTGCCTGGACGCCTCGCTCCAGCCTGACCTAGAGCTCCATGAAGCCGGGTAAGGACTACAGACCAACCAGGGTAGCAGCAAGTTGCCGCCTTTGGACAATTGCTCTCAGTGGTTGGCTGTGATTGGACCACTGCTCCCCTACCTGACTGCCTATTGGACTGTGCTTTCTGCTTCTGATTTTCTGTGCACCAGGGCCGTGTGCCCATTGACTTGTATTGAAAGCAGCAGAAAGTTTGGCCCTCTCTCTATCTGTTGCTTTCTGCCAGCACTTTTCACTGGCTTGATTACTGTGTGGGGATACATGTGTGGGGTTTTTATTTCTGAAGTGTTAGCTCGATTCGATTGAAAAAGACTGCACCGTGATTGATTGCTAAACTCTCTGCTCTGTAACTTATTGCCCTCCTTTACCTCAGCCCTTTTTCTCCTCTCTACTGGGCTCAAACCCGCCCCTCGATCCTTATCCCTGCTTTTTTCTTTCTCCACCTGTGCCATCCCCATGTGATAACCTTTTCCCTGGTCTCTCTGTCTCAGAGCCCCCAGCACCAGACTAAGTACCCTCGCTATGCCTTGCTCTGGTTGCTGATCCCTCATTCCCTGCTTTCTTTTGCTTGAGCTCCAAACCCCGATTTAGCCCCTGTGTCACTGTCGCCTTTGTCCTTACGCTAACTACCTCTACTCTCTCCTTCCTTCTGCAGACTCGGACCTGCCCCTGACAGGACTTCTCCCTGTCCACCGCCGGTGTGGCTGCGGCCTCGAAATCAGCCTCCTGGGTGCCTCTCTTCAGCCCTAGCTAGAGCTCCATGAAGCTGGGTTAGGACTACAGACTTACCGGGGAAGCAACGAGTTGCTGCCATTTGACAATCGCTCTCAGTGGTCGGCTGTAATTGGACCACTGCTCCCCTCCCTGACTCCCTATTGGACTGTGCTTTCTGCTTTTAATTTTCTGTGCACCAGGGCCATGTGCCCATCAACTTGCATTGAAAGCAGCCAAAATTTTACACCCCATCCCCCCTCTGAGCTTAACTAAATAGACCTTCACCACACCCACCCCTTTTAGTCCCTCTCTTGCTAGCTCCTCACTGGTCCAGCTCTAGAACCCCCACCTTTTGCTTGTACCACCCCTGATCGCTGCCTACCTAGGCCTTTCCTATTCTAATCTTGTTCTTCTATAGTGTACACTACCTGTCTACCATGCTCTCCCTCCTCTCTACTACCACCACCACCCTCCTCCTCCTCTCCCTCTCCTCTCCGCCTCCTCCACTCCTCTACCCTCCCAAAACCTGTTTCCCTCCGCTCCCCAAACCTTCCAACTGAGCCCTGCTTATCACTACCTTGGCTCCTATCCTCGGATCTCAAGCCAGGACCACAGGCGGCAGCCTCCAACAAATAAATTGCCACTTGTAGACTGGTCACCAACACTGATATACCTTGCTACCTCTGTGTTGAACTACTGCTTCCACACCATGGCATGCCCCGTCACAAAAGAAAACATAAGCTGTCACTCAGGGAACTATGTCTCTGCATCCTGAAGCTTCTGCTGCTGATCCTGCTGTTATCAGGAAATGTCCACCCGAACCTGGCCCGTACACCAGCAAGTTCTAGCCCAAACACAATTCATCCGCACTGTTTCTATCATGTGCCTAAATATCTGCAGCCTACTACACAAGATCGACTCCTGCAAGCCTTTGCTAGCCAACATAATCTGGACATATTGGCAGTTGTTGAAACCTTGCCCCCTGTTTCCTGACCAGGCAATTGCCATCTCAGGATACAAAGTCTTTAGGCTCGATCACAAATCTAAAAGAGGAGCGGTGTGCTATGTACTTGAAAGACACTATCCTGGGCCACCGGAACTGAACCAGCCCTTGCGACCTGCCCTGCACAGATTCTCCCCATCAGGATCCTACTAAGTGTCCATAACAAGGCACTCACAGTCGTTACTGTATATATTCCTCCAAAGGAGCAGGTCTCACAACCTGCTGACTCTGAAATCATTCTGCTGGAAGACTTCAACATCTACTGGCTCTCGGCTGAGGCAGATATTTTCACAGACTCCATCCTATCGGCCAACCTAACACAGATGCTGGACTCCCCAACCAGAAAGAACTATAAAACAGGGACCAGCACCCTGCTCGACTGGATTCTTACTAGTCACCCCTCTAGGATCTCAAACTCTGCCGTCTTCCTGATTCACTCAGTGATCACTCTCCCATCAGCTGTACCTGGTCAAACAAATTCCACAACCCCCCCAAAATCATCTACAACAGAGTCCTCCCCCATGGCCAGTTAACTCACCTCAAAGCCCAACCCCTCCAACAAGACTGGACTCCTATCTTCCTGGCGTCAGACACAAACCTGGCCCTAGACCACTTCATCCACATCTTCAATAAAACCTGTAACCTATTTACACCCCTAAAGAAGTGCAAAACTAAAACCCTCTGCAACCCGTGGACAACTGGAGACCTCCTTAAAAAGCTAAAATCCAGGGTCTACCTCTGGGAGCTGGCTAGGTCCACCGGGAAACAAGGCGACATCCAAAATTATAAACAAGCATGTAACAACTGCACGAAAACCATCCGGTCCCAGAAGTCTGACTGCTACAAGAAAGTACTCACTGATTCCAGGAGTAATGGGAGAGACATTTGGACCAATCTAAATGAAATCTCTGGGAAGATACCTAAATCCACGCCAGTCATGCTAAAGGTAAATGGGAATACCACACTCGACCATAAAACCATCGCTGATACTTTCAACACCACTTTCACTGATCTTAGCAGTGTCCTTCCCCCTAACTTCTTTAACGATAATGATGCCCTCGAAACCCCAAACTCCTCAACTCTCGACAATCACCCTCCATTCTACTTTATAGCAGTCTATAAGAATGATGTTCATAAGTACGTCACCAAAGCCATCAGCAAATCCAGAGCCAGCAATGATACACTCAACCTCAAGCTCCTGGCCCTCACCCTTGAAGAGGTGCTGGGCCCTACCAAGATTTTAACCTCTCCCTCTCACTCAACCAATTCTCAGGAAAAATGGAAGTCAGCTACTGTCACCCCAATCCACAAAAGTGGTGACAAGACTGACCATGGGAACTACCATCTGATCTCAGTCCTGCCACCCCTCTCAAAGGCACTGGAATGCATTGTATCGGACCAGCTTACCGAATACCTGGACAAACACAACATCCTCTGTAGGCAACAACATGGTTTTCAGAAAGGCCATAGCACTGTCTCCACATTACTTGAAGTCACTGGGGCCATCCACAGCTCCCTGGACAAAGGTCTTCTCACTGGCACAATTTTTATTGACCTAACCAAGGCTTTCAATACTGTCCACCACCACTTTCTTCTTGTCCAGCTTCAAAAAGCTGGGATTTCCTCCGATTTTATACCTTGGTTCAAAAGCTACCTTGCAAATAGGACACACTGTGTAAAAATTGTGAATGTGCTCTCTAAAGCCAAACCTGTCTGCTCCGGTGTCCCTCAGGGATCCATCCTGGGACCACTCCTCTTCAGTCTGTTTCTAAATACACTGCCAGCCTCCTGCTCCCAACAAATCGTACTCTATGCCGATGATGCGGTAATTCTAGCCCCACACCAGGACCCAAACCAGCTGTAAAGCAACCTCCAGCATTGCTTCTACACTATTGAGAACTGTTTCATTCAACACAAACTGATCCTCAATCAGAAAAAAACTAACATCATGATTTTCAGCAGTGCCCATAATAAACATAAACTCCATCACCTCTCCATATCGACCAGCAAAGGCAGCCTACTACAAGTCCAAACTTTTGAATACCTTAGGATCACCCTTGACCTGTACGTCTCCTACACTGACCACATCAACAACGTTGCCAGAGCTGCCAACCCCAGACTAGTCCTGCTGTTCCACCTCAGAAGACACCTTCCCCCTGTAGCCCTGGATGCTGCCATCCAGAGCACTATCATTGCCACCATTAACTATGGCCTCATCATCTATGGCTCAGCTATGGTTAGTGCGCTCAAACGGGTAACCACCTCCCTCAACAAGGCTTGTCGGCTAATCACCGGTGCACAATGTTATGCACACACCTGTGACCTCTACTCCCAAACCAACTGGCTGCAACTTGACAAGCGTATTAAATACCAAACCTGCATAGTGGCTATGAAAATTCTGATGGGCCTCATCCCACCCTGTGTTGCTGCCCTTCTGCAACCTAAGAAAAGCATCCGGTGCACCTGAGGGACCAAACCGCAGCAGTTTCAAATCCTTTACTGCCACACAACTCAAGGTCAAAGAGCTTTTGCCTACCAGGCTGCCTACTGGCTAAATGGACTCTCTAGTGATATCACCATCATTCCCACACTTGGTGCCTTCAAAACCAAGCTCCTCCACTCTCTCATTGCGGCCAGAACCTGTGACTGTAATGTCTAGCCTTGAATGCATCACTGGACGGCACCCCAGATTATTGAATCAGATCACCTAATCGTGGCTGCCCTGCTCTGCCTACAACCACAAGAGCCACAGCCTCCTAGCACTTTGTGACATCACCATGCCCAACTTCTGCACTTTACTTTTGTTCTCTGACAAAGCCCACCAGGCTGCATCCCCCTTCCTCCACCTCCACCCCTTCTTTTCCTCCCTCTACCTCTCCTATCTGCCTTCTGTCCTCCTCACTCTCCCCCTGCCCTTCCTCCCACTATGCATCGCTTTTCTTTTTCACCTCTTTCCTCCTCCCTTCATTGAATGTTTGCCTCAATTTATGTTCCATGTCTGCAATTTATGTTTGTACAATAATTTAATTGTGTTGCCAGTAATGCTCTGTCTAATCTGTACCTTATGACGTGGAACCTTTGTAAAGATCCCTGGCTCAAAGGTAATTGTAATCCTAGAACTCAATAAATAAAAAAATAAATACAAAAAAGACATGGCTTTGGATTTTCTGTGAGCCTGTATGTGCTCTTTGGTGGTTGAGGTGCCACCAGTAATTCCTCATGAAATATGAAAAGTCTCTAGTACTGGCCGAGGTGCCTAGTCAAAGGAAATATACTAGTTCTGGCCAAGTGTGCCAATTTCCATTCTGAACCAGAGAGTGTTCGTGTTTCCATTTCAGAACCTGAAGGTTCACTGTGTGCGTGTTCTGTACCTCAGTAATCTGCATTACCAGTGGGAGTAGCCCTGGGGGGGTCCATCTTTGGTCTGTGTTTATTCTCTGTATATGTGAATAAATGCTGCACTCTAGAATCTCAGCCTGTCTTGGACAGTACTGTTATTGCTTCCACTGTGTCTGGATTTACTTGGGTGCCCCTGACCAGAAGTATAAACCTAGCATAATTGTGAGCAAATGTTTTCTCTCAGGGACCCAGGTTGATGGTCATGGTAAATAGTCCCCCCAGGTGTGAGTCAGGTAGTTGCCACACTTGGTTTGTCTGTCTGAGGATGACAGACTCTGAAGTAGATGTATTGGTAAACTGAACTGTAGTGACAACCCCATCCCTGTCATTGACGTCATGTGTGAGAGGAGCAGCCCTGCTAGTTGAACAAGGGGGGCCAGTGGGGGTGGGTTATATCTGCATAAAAGTGGCAGAAATGAAGAGCCAGAAAAGATCCCTGAAATATTTAATTATTTACACTTTTTGGCTAGGAAAGGCACACTAAGCTGTGATAGCTTGTTTCCAAGTGTATCCTGGGGATGGGTTGCATGGATCTTTATGGCCTAGGCAATGAAAACCAACACTTTGTATACAATTTAAGCCTAAAGTGCTGGTCAGCACACATTATCCAGATCTGGAGAAATGTTCTTCTTCATTTTTATTTATTTATTTATTTATTTATTTATTTAACAAATCAGAAAGACCTTGTCTAACTCCAGCAAGTATTTGGTTTGCCACATATTGAACTGCTTGCATGCCACAGATGTGGTATACAGCAAACTAAATTATGGTACTTTAATCAAGTGGCACCAAAATACCTCAGTCTGCATATTCAGTGCAGGATTAAAGAGGAAGGATCAAAGTCTTACAACGCTTCACTGATACCAAGCATTTGTTAATGCCAAATGTTTGCTTGCTGGTATTGGTATTGGTTGTGCAGGAGTTAGAGATGAATAATTGGAATGGCAGTGAAGTACTGAACTAATGTCAACCCCACCCTACCTGCAGAGAATGACAGGCATTGAGTCAGCCATAATGCTCATGCCATTCCACCTCATCCCACCCTGCAGACAGTGACAGGTGTCATGGCGTACCTTGGGGTCTTTGGTTCTTACACTCACCCCATTCTATAAGAAAATAAGGTGATATGGGTGCAGTATAGGAGAATAGGTGAACCTTGAGCCAAAGACCCCAAGGCACACCTCAGTGCCAGTCAGTGGCTGCAGGGTGGGGGTGGAATAGCATGAGCATTATGGCCGAGAACCCCAAGCCACACCCTTGATGCCTGGCAGTCTGTACAGGTTAGGACATTAACTGCTGGAAACCCTAATGCCCAGGTGTTTGCTGGTATTTTCATTCAAAATTTTCAACATAAGCTTTTTGGGACCTCACCTCATGAACAGTGGCACTGAGATTTCATTAATCTGCGACGAAGCTTGCATTCACACAGTGACTGTACCATTCTGCGCCACAGATGCAAAAACATTTTTTGGGCAGGATGTGAAAAAAGACAGCTGTACTGTTCAAAAGGAGGTGTGAAAAATGGGCAGTGTTGAACATTTTGAGTGGAAATATTACAAATATGTAAAGTTACGAGTGTGCATGGAAACTGCGCAATGCATGCTCATAACATATCCAGAAACAAATGATTTGATACCTTTTATTGGACCAACATGGATGTTACAGAAAAGAACAAAGTGCTTTAGCTTTCGAACCAACCAGGTCCTTCTTCAGAAGCTTTGTGGCAGTTAGCTTCTGAAGAAGGACCTGGTTGGTTCGAAAGCTAAAGCACTTTGTTCTTTTCTGTAACATCCATGTTGGTCCAATAAAAGGTATCAAATCATTTGTTTCTGGATCTGTTTTTAAAAGGACCAATACGGCACCTACAACATTTTTTTGCTCATAACATAGTCATTTTATGGACTTTTGTCATCAAATTTTCAACATAGGCATTTTAGGACCTCTGCTCACGAACCATCTCACTGTGATTTTCTTAATCTGTCCAGAACACTGATTTCCCTCAGTGACCGCGCTATTCAGTGCCGGAGGTGTGAAAACACATTTCTGCCAGGATGTGAAAAATTACAGCTGTACTGTTCATAAGGAGGTGTGGAAAAATGCCAGTGTTGAAAATCTGGAGTGAAAATATTACAAATCCACAAAGTTACGAGTGTGCATGGTAAATGAGCAATGCAGACTCATAACACAGTAATTTTTGGGAATTTTTTCACCAAATTTGCAACATAGGCTTTGTGAGAGCTCACCTCATGATCAGTGACACTGTCATTTCATTAATTGGTCCCAAAGGTGATTCCACGCAGTGACTACAAACACCTTTTGGGACACTACTCAGATGACAGTCACTGAATTCATGAAGTGGGACTAAGAATACCATGTTGAAAATTTGGTGTAAATGGAAAATGCCGAGATATCCACATAAGTTGAAAAAACCTATTTATGCCACTATATAGCTTACTGGCATTTCTACAGTTCGGGTCAGCTTTGAAGAGTGCAGATATGTTCCCTAGTCCACCAAGATTGCCGCACCAGGCTCCGGAGGTAAGTATGGGGTGAGGGGGATATAGGGATGTGGGGTGCTCAAAGGGTGGCTGTGGATTAGGAAGGGCACTGGACTCACTGAGGACTGTTTTTGTTTTACAGGAAACAAAAAAAAATTAAAAAACAATGCGGGAAGGTTTTCTACTTTTGCAGGTACTTTGGCACACTGGGGTGGGCTCCAAGTGTGCCACCTAAGTGTTTCTTGGGGGGGTCTGTAGCTGATGGGGATTTGGCACCCCTGTCAGCAGAATGTTGTGAGGACAGGCACATGAGCCTAGGGGGATTGGGCACCCCATTGGCACACAACAGATTGGAGGGTATTCTGCTGACGGGGATTGGGCTACCCCATCGGCAAATGAAATGGGGAAGGGGGCATGCCAACAGGGGGACTGGGCACCCTCATTGGCTGTAATGGGGACTGCGAGAGGTGGTGGCTCTCCGTTGATTTCCATGAGGACTGTAAGAGGCCAACAGAGGAGCTGCTGATATGTTTGTTTGAAAGAGGACACCAGACAATGCAGCTCTAATTTGCTGCTGTAGTCAGGGACCATCCTGCAAGCAAACAAATCTGATTGTTTAATGACAGGGCACTCCCTGATTGCAGTGGTCAATTTTTTGAGCATAGTGGCTCGCTCATTAACTGCTGTCATTGACAGCATGATCCTCTATTGGTGCAGCCGAGACAAGCCCCAAAACAGACTGTTGCCATTCGCCACAACACTGCCGTGCCTCCACAACCTGCTACTCCAGCAAGCTCTAGCAAGATGTTTCTTGCACATGTGTGCAAGTAAACATATTAAAATGATCTCTGATCATGGCTGATACCAAGGTTTTTCAACATTAAGCCAAAGTCAATCAGAATTCCTGAACTACGTACTAGGAGTGATAGAAGTGGAACATTAGCCGGTTAGTCTGACTTTCATTTGGAGCCATAAATTTAGTTTGACTTTGAGAATTTGGCTGCACCACTTTGGTTCTCAGTGCAGTAATTGGCATGGGCTGAAACAGACTACATAAAGGGGATCAAAAGGTGATCAATAAAAAACAATGTAACTGACCTGCAGTAGGTGCTATTGTAATGCTTCTGCTGTGGATTACAGTTTGTGGTGTTATGACAGAGTCTGGAAACCCATAAAATACCCATAGTCCAGTGTCAGCTACAATAATAGTTACTATTCATTGCTGACTTCAATGTGTACTCCACCACACCCATAGTTTCTACTTTACTTCCATACCAGTTACTATATTCTCTATACTGTAGAATGTGGACCCATTTATTTACAAATTATATAAAAATTCCACTGTAGCCTAAAGAAGTTATATGTCAAAAACATCAAAGAATCAAAAGTAATGAAAATACATTAAATGTAAATCTGTAAAGAAATTCAGGATTTACAAGGTGCCTAGTCATTTTAACTTCCAGCGAAGTACTCAAAGTTGATATAGATTGATGGGCTGAAATACAAACTCCCTTCTTCATTAGTTATATCACAGAAACCTATGGACCAATTACTTTGAAAGGAAATGTTATTATGCCCATCCATTCATGAAATGGGATCTGTTAAAAACTTAGCCATATACAGACCCGTCAGTCTCAAGGACAACATAGAAAATATTTTTTTATGACTATACAGTACTTAAGAGACTGGAATACTGGGTAGCAGATAATTCTATCCTTACGGAATGACTGACAAGGTTTAGGGCACATACTGTCCAGCTGGCCATTATTTAATTTTACCTCACTTACTGGACAAATCTAACAGAATTATAATTACAAGTTAACATTTAAGTACACACATACTGGTTTGTACTGTACTTACACATTCGTCCGGTCTTTTGTAATTGGGACCTGTCACTCAAATGTGGAGTTCTACACCAGGTGGCATAGCCTTAATTTTTTTAAATGCCACCCAGTAGTAATGAAAAAGCAAAATATGGGTTGATGTGTGTTACTCAGAATTACTGGAGAATGGGACTATAAAAAGAAGGGAGGAAAAGTTAAATCAATTTGGGTGCTGCTGACAATGTACGTTGATAAGATGATTCAATTAGGGCAGGAGGGTCTACTGACCACTGGGCATAAAGAAGAGGCAGACAGAGAGTTTGGGGAAGAAATAAGAATGAGAGTCTCAAAAGCAGATCTAGTGTTATAGACTGGAATATTCCAGCAACAAAGTGCCAAGAGTCATGCACTGCTAGATATGCCTGAGGACTGCCTACTGGTATAGCTGGTAATGGGTCCCCATGGCAGGATGCCATACTTGCCTTGGTACCATTCCAGGGTGGTGACTGCCTGGGAGTCATTAGGATCCAGGGATCACAACACTGTGTGGTCAGAACTAGCAGGAAACAATGGACCCCACTTGAAGACTGGGCCTCAGTTACTCAGGATTCAGAAGGATGCATGAAATGGTTATGGGAAGATTGTCATGTGCAGACCAGATTGTGAGGGTGTAGCAACAGTGGTGTAGTATCAAAGGGCAGTCCCAGATGTGATTGAATCTTTCACAAGAAAGGCCACAAAGAGACAAAAACAAAATCCTAAACTGGCTCTTGAAGCTGGTGAGGGAGACTGCGTAGTCTAAATGAATGGCCTTCACTGAGTACAGGAGGAATAATAGAGAGAAAGCCTGGAAGGGTTAGTAGAGCAAACTCAAGAAGGCAAACATGGAGATCAGGAGGGTAAAGGAAGATAAGGTTCTGCAGCTCAATTTGGTTCACTGTCAGTTGGCATCCATCTGTATTCCTCTTCCCCAGGGACAAGGCTGAAAATAATCAGAACTGTCTAGTCCTCCTTTCCCAGTCAACAAAAAGAACAAAAATAAAAACAAATAAACAAAAAAGATTGCTGAGGGCATAAAAGGAGGGGAACATATTGTTTATGTAAATAAGGTAAAAAGGGAAACAATAGTTTTTAGTTTGGTTAGCTGGAGAAAGGGCAGTGGAAGATAATAAGCATACGGCTAACATACTAAAGAGTTACTTCTACATGGTATTCAGCATTAGAAGGCTATGATCCTTTGGCATCAAGGAGTATCACATAGGGGCTTAGAAAATGGGCAGAGTACAGATGTTGGAGGACAGGGTTAAGAAAAGGGTCCAAAATCTATCAGCGTAGAGAAGTTGCCCAGTCTGGGTAGCCTGCACCCAGAGGTACTTACAGAATTGGCTACAGAACTTGCTAAACCCTTTATTTTTTTTAACAGCTGTGCAAAACTGAATGACATTGAGAGTGGTACCAGCAGACTGGAGATTCACTGATGTAGTTCCACTCCACAAAGGGGGCGGGGAGGATCAAGACAATTACTGGATTTTCTACCTTACCTCTATTGTAGGTAAGCTGATGGAGATCATAGTCAATGAAAGCTTGTTGGCATACTTTGAAGATAATGGTCAAGGCAACAAGCATCATGGGTTTGTGTCAGGGTTATAATGCCATACCAACCTTATACTTTTTGATTGTGTGACCAAAGCTACTGACAGGGGACAGGTCGTAGATTTGCCCTACATTGACTTCAGCAAGGCCTTCAATTTTCTACCACACAGGAGACTGCTGAAGACATTGAAGGACTTTGGAGAAGAGTGGGATGTAATTAATTGGGTAGGAAGCTGCCATGAAGGAACCAGAAGGTACTGGTAAACAGAGCTAAATCAAAAGACATTGAGGTAACAAGCAGAGTTCTGCACTGATCAGTTCTGGGACCTTGCCTATTTAACATGTTCATAAGTAATTCAGAGGAAGGTATCTGGGAAAAGTTATGTCTCTTTGCTGATGATACAGTGCTATGCAGCAGGGTGGATAATAAGGAAGGAGTGCAGGAGCACCAGAATGACCTAAAGAAATTATAGAGATGGTCTAAGCTCTGGCAGTTAACTTTTAATGCCAAGTAGTGAAAAGTAATGTACTTAGTGAAATTGAACCATGCACCGAATGTGGGATTAAACTGGCCACTTTAACAAAAGATAGGGATCTGGAGGTCATAATCAGTGATTCCCTTAAGCAAAACAGTCAATGCAACAAAGCATACAACAATGCACTGAGGATGCTGGAGTAAAGAGGAAGAGCCATTGACAGTAGGAGAAGGAAGGTAATTCTGCCACTGTACAGATCCTTGTTGAGCCCTCACCAAGAGTAATGTGTCCAATTCTCAAGTCCTCACCTGAAGAAAGACATTGATAGATTAGAGTTGGGTACAGCAAAGGGTCACCAAGATGATCCAGGGTCAGCAGGGCAGATCCTATGAGGATAAGCTTGAGGCCCTAAATACTGTATGTACTTGTTGGAGCCGGTTTTAAGTGATAATAGTGAATACGAAACAGAGATCGCTATTATCACAGGTGTATATTGCTGAAAAGAAAATTGGCAATATACACTAACCAACGTACTGTCATCTGCCATAATAAAGTGTTTCTTTTGGGGAGGGTGCCCACCTAGCATCTCTGTGAAAATGGATTCTAAACTCCAGGGGGAATGCATGTCCGGGAGGGGGCACAAGCCACACGTAAAAAAAAAGTTAAGTGTCGCTGCCCATGGCAGCGGTAAAATTTTGTCCCCCCCAGTCCACAGCCCCAAACCCTGAATCTGTGGTGCGGAGCAAGCATCCCTCACCACCACACCACATTGCTGACTCAGCAGCACCAGGGGCAGTAGAAGCCAATAACCCTCTCCTTATCCCTCCCCCTCACCATCCTCACTTTCCGTTGCCCTAACCCCCTGTTGCAGTAGCAGTAACTCACTACCTCACGGTAGCCCATGATGATAGCAGCTATAAATGAGTCACTGTTTTGATGGTCAACTATATTCATAGTGGTATCATAACAGGATACCGCTGAACCCCAGCTCGAAGAACAGGGACATGATTCAGACATATAAGTTTCTAAGGGGTAAAAACAAGGTGAATAAAAAGGACTTATTTGAAAAAACAAACATAGAAACATAGAATTTGATGGCAAATAAGTGCCGCTTGGTTCACCAGGTCTACCAAGTTTTCCTTCTCTACAGTGTCACTGCTGACTCTACTTGGTCTCTGGATCCCCCCCCCCCCTTTCTTTCCACTAAGATTCCCCTGTCACTGTCTCATGCATTCTTGAACCCCAGCACTATTTTCAACCCTCCTCCTCTTCTGGAAGACTGTTCCAGGTATCCACCACTGTTTCGGTGAGAGTACTTCCTCCACACCTCTCATGAATCTACCCCACTCCAGCTTCATTGCATGTCCCCTTGCTCTTGAGCATCTTTTTCTTGAAAAATACTCCCTCCTGTACCTCATTTACTCCTGTGAAGTACAGTACAGTGCAACCCACTCATAACAAACTAGTCTGTGTATAACAAAAACATCTGTTATAAGCAGGCATATGATACAGCAGAAAGTGGGTAATCAGGCCCGTGTTCATCACTTGTACTGTACTGTATTGCACGTCTACAGTACTGCACTTTTACTGTATTGAATGCAGTTGAGTTCAGTACAAGGCTTCATGAAGGGATTTAGTTGTGTTGTTTATTTTTCACTGCAGGGCTTTGTGGAGGGATGGGAATAAGGTTTGTGAGAGTTCTTTGTGCTTGTAAGAATACTGTGTGCTTCATGGTTTTGTACGTGCTTGTGATTTCACTTTTACTGTGCAATACAGCACAGCACTTAAAAAAAACACCTATTTTTTTATTCATTCAAACTTAAAAAATTCAATGATCATTGTCTGCTTCTTGGGTCTCTGTGTATCTTGCCCACATATTCTTGGTAGTGTCTATGACAGACCAGCCTGGTGTGAGATTGCCCTGTTGTTCCATAGCCTGCCTGAGTGAAAGTAGGACTGCTCAAACATTGGCAGCAGAAACTGCTGCTGTGGGCTCACTTGTGTATTCTTCATCATCTGAGTCATTATGCTGACTTGCTTGCGACAGAGATGACATGACTTCAGAAATCTCATCCTCTACTTGTCACTATCCACCTGATCACCTAGATGACAGAATGTGTCAAACTCTTTGACTGACACACTGATCGGAGGTTCAGTGTCAGTGTTGTCATGGAGTTCAGCTTGATCTGCTTGCTGGTCATAGTGCTGGAAATCTGCTTTTCTGAAACTGCTAGTGGTTGTTTCAGTACTGATGGAATCCCAGGCAGTCTTCATTAGTCTCTTTGCACCCAGGATGCTTATCTGCTTAATGCAGAGAGTGACAGTGATCTCTTCATTTGTGTCAGTGAGATGACTTGACTGATGAGATGCACATAATGCCTCTTACAGGCATAGAGAATGTCCAGGTCTAGGGGTTGAATGAGACAAGTCATGTTTGGGGGTGAAATAATCAGGGTGATGTTCCAGAGACCCTGAATGGCAGGTGCCCCATAAAGTAATCCAGAAGCAGTGTGATTTTATGTCAACTTAGCTTCTTATCTCAGCTTCTAACCCAGTCAATGAAGCTGCACCTGTCATTCAGGTGGACTTGTTTGCATGGTACATGACAGGCAGATGATGGATACACCAAAAACACCAGGGTTGTGCAGTCTTGCATACCACTAAAATATCTGTCTTCTCTGCACCTGTCATATTGCAGCATCAAAGTAGGGAAAGATGTTCTTTGGTTTTTTTTCTATCTGAGCAGGGTTTCTGTTTTGAAAGTGAGAGTCCGCTCCTGATACAGCAGAAAAGAACCCAGTCCCATCAGAGTTAAAGCTATCACTGTGGGATAACTGTGACAAGAGACCTAGTAAGGCATCATTAACCAAGGGCTCTGCACTACTGGTGTCACATTTGTTTCTCCCATGATCCCATTTATAGTCAATCTGTTTATAGTTGATATCATGACACCTTCATCTGAAGCTACCATCCTTCATATGATTGAAAGCCAGTCTTCTCCGTGGCAGCAGCCAACTCTGCAGCCTTCTACATTAGAACTGGTCTGTTAATCTGGACATCCTTCCTCTGAGGATTAACAAACTCATGTAGCAGTGCATCGTCAACTTCCTGTCCTTTCCCTCCTGCTTTTGCTTGCAGTCTGGTTTTCATTTGGGTGCCGCTCATCCAGCAACTTAGAGCATCTCTTTAGCAGATCGGACAGCGTGACACATGGCATGCTGACGTGGAGAGACAAGTCTCTCAATGACATCTTTGGCATGTCATCTATCGCTTTAAAATCTTGATAATTTAAGATAGACTAACAGCATTTCTTTTGTCATCATGGCAGGGATTGAATGGAGCAGTGGAGCAAAACAAAACATAACAGCAGCAGGGTGATTAGGAATGATGTATGTAAGTGCCTCAGTAACCTTAGGTAGCCACAGAGCATCTTAGCAATAACCACTTTGCAGCTGTTAATGAACATAATTAAGCTTCTGTTGTCCACTATACAGGGTGGCACCTGATTGATATACCATCTTGTAACCCCTGTGCTGATTTTGGAGGTTACTAAAGATGCCCTGTTGGCATTTTGTCCATTCATGGAATATGCCAGGTTTGCCAGGGTACAGAGGCATCACAAGGGATAATTGAAGTGCCCACTGGCCTGAGAGGATCCATTGATTAGGGGGTCATTGAGAAGGCAGTGAATATTTAGGAGCAACTGAGGTCTGCTCTTAGGCCAAGTGTGGAGGGCAGCCAGTTGGGGACAGGAGGCCCAGGGCCAGGGTGGCGAGATTGCCCCCCCAGCCCCAAAGTAGCAGCAGGACCCTCACCAGTCCATCAGTGGGGAGAGTGGACAGTGTCCATAGAAGCAAAGCAGTGGGAGAGATGAGTGTTTGAACCTGTCCAGCTCTCTGAGAAAAGCAAGCAATGGGGTGGCTGCCATGGAGGGTTTGGGCCACCAATGTAGCAGAGATGTGTCCCAGAGGACCCAGAGCGGCAGATTGGACCCACGCCTGTTGTATGTCCATTCATGTAAATTAAGGAGCTGATGTGGTGGAGAAAGGTAGAGCTGTGCCCAGAGGAAGAAGAAGGCTACCATCCTGTGCAAACCCTGCCACTGGATCGGCAGGGTGGACAACTGGTGGATTTTGGACTGTGCCCATTAACATCAGAGCCCCAAGGAGAAAAGTTCCTGAGGCAGGGTTGCCCCACTCCCACTGGCTGTGATAGTAATTTAGAGACTGCCTGTACTGAGCACCCTAGTGTGCTGAGGTGAGGGGAAGGAGCCCTTTAGGGCTCACAAAGCAAGAACTGTGGTGTGAAGGATCCAGGTTCTGGACCCAGGTCCCTCAGGTAACTTGTGCCATGGCTGCTATGCCATAGAGTTCTATGCAGAAAGAGAATGAACAGTAAATACCCCCTCTCCATGGAGTCAACTGAACTGTGGCTTGAGCCTTTGACTTTTAAAATAAAAGGTACCTGATTGCATCTGATTCCTTGCCTGGACTAAACCACTGCTGTCTGAGTCTAAAGACTGTTTCTGTTATGTTCCTAACAAAGTTTATTTTCAGACAATAAATCCAAAGCCTGTGCTCACACCAGTTGTGAAGAGGAGGGCGAGGTAATGTCAGACTACATCTTGACGGAGTCCACTCCATCACTGAAAGAATCCTATTTCTGCATATCAAAAGGTACTGTGTGTTTTATTGCCCTGCTACAACTGCTGTCACTGCTTAGTCAGAATGCTGCTGCCCCCCACCCTTTCTCTATGAACTAATTCCATCAAAGCCCCTAGACAGGGAGGGGAGGAGGGTAGCCACACAGAAGTGCCATCCCTGGAACTGAGAGTGAGTGAGTGAGCTGCTTGCCTGTTCATGGACTGTGTGAATATTTTAGCCGAAATGCCAGGGCAGGAGCTAAATGAAAAGAGTATCTTTTTTTTCAGTTCCAACTTTTATTAACAGATTTTCCACAATACAGGGGACAGAAAATTACAGCATGTGTAGCATATATATATATAACAATACATGATCTGCCCCAACCCTCATCCCTTCCCCCACCCCATACAGCAGTAAGTATCCATGTTGTAGTATAATAAGACAGAAAAGAGTATCTTACAAAGTTATGCCTGGGGGCAAAAGAGAGAGCAAGGGGTTACAATAATGGGGGCTCATCTGGGATTCAAGAAAGAGGTGCAAACCCCTTTCTGTCATGTCCGGAGGGCATTGTATGAGGTGATGGAATGTTGGTGGGCAGCAGCACTGAGTAGGAGTTTAGAGGTGCCACCTGAGTGTGAAATGCTTTATGAGGAGACAAAATGGTGCCTGAAATTCATGTGGAAAAAAGTGATGAATGCCTAATTAATTAGAAACTTGTGTGTTTTGATTGGTGGATGGGACTAATAAAATGTGAGTAGATAAGAGAGACCATGTGACAGATTGTTACTCTGCCTCATGACTCACGTTGGTAAAGACATCCACTAACACCACAGAGTTGCGGAAGTGTTTTGCTACAAAGGAAAACTAAAAGAATTAAACCAAAACATTGTGGTTTAAAAGTTTGTGGCTATAAAAGGGGAACAATCAGAAAGAGGTCAAATACAGAGAAATGGTGTTTGCGCCAGAACCTGCACGAAACATGGTGACTGTGCCTGAATTGTTGCTAACTTGGTTGTGGAATATGGTAGAGAGAGAGAGATAGTTCAGGTGAGACCTGCATCTTTTGTGGCTTTAGTGGTAGTGGGGTTCTAAAACAGCCAGTATGCCTTCAATGTTCTCGTGGCCCTGAAAATGTGCCACCAGTGGTCACAGGGCCATTGCCTATGTTGGCATGGACATGGAGTTGGGTAGGAGGAGTAGCATCCCCAACAAGGAGTGAGTGTTCCACAATGGAACCACTGGAACAGTGGGATGAGGTGGCAACAAATCTATCCATGGCAGAGCTACCTGTGGTGGAAGGGCACAGCCATCTGCCCAGCCCTCCCCACTGCTGGGTGACCAAGAACTTACCAGTGGCAGAGGGAGGGGTCATGGGTGGGCTTCGCGAATGAAATATGCTGGTGCTGGCTTTGTGGGTAACAAATCAGACCAGCTGAGGCCCCCCAAGGCTGTGGCACCCAGCTCTGTGGCTACAGCACCAGCATCCCCCCCCCACAAGGAAGGGGGGAGAGAAAAAAGTAATTTTGACATCGGCACCCCTCTCTAAGAAACCAGAAAGGACATCAGCACCCAAAGAACTTACCCAACTCCACACTGAACCAGAAAGTGCCCAGGCCAAGAAAAAACCTGATGTAGTAGTGGAGGCAGTGTTGAAGAGCCCAGGCTCAGATGCAGACAGTGATGGTAGACACCCCGAGGTGGTGTCTGTGTATGCACAGCCAAGGGATGGAGTATCCAGCATGTTTGAGGACTTGGTGGTAGAAAGATATCCTTATGCTATGCCCATTTAGGGACTGCTTGAGACAACCCTCTTGCTCCCTGAAAATGCAGACACAGAATGGTGGATATGGAGGCCAGGCACCACCTGGACTTGACAGATCTCATTACCGAGATGGCATTTGGTTGCCCAAGGACTTGTCCCACAGTCCAGTGTCCATTCCATTTCAATTTGGAGCCAAGCTGAGTATTGGGTGAGTAGATACCTGTGGATGGAGTGAACAGGAGAAAATTATCACTATGTCAGTGAGAGGATTTGGGACTTAATAGAAGTTTGCAGATCAAACTGGGTGTTCCATGGTGCAGTGGACAAAGTACATATGAGAAACAGGGTGGTCCCCTCTGATTCTGCCTATGACAGAAATAAAGTGGTGTCCCTAGTCAGATCAATATGCCTCCCATCTGTATGGGAAGGAACAACCCTCTTCAAGAGCTTTGCCTTGATCCAAGACAAGATTGGAAACAGGGTTAAATAATATGTGGTCAGGCATGACTGTAATGGACTTGAGTGTACCAAGCCAGACCCTTGTTTTCATTATGCTCCTAATGATCCTTCCACAGACTCCAAGACACTGTCCAGAAGAAAAACTTAGTGACCTCAGTGCCCCCTGGTGCTGCTGTGGACTGTTGCCCTTTGTTAGGAGACTACCTGGGTGAGACTGTTCATTGTCATTTATGTTTACACAAAAAAACTAAAATTTTATCAAGGAGTGCAGCAAAGTAATGGACATGTTTATTTGTTTGGAAAAAAAAACTTTTAACATGTGAATTGCATTGATAGAAATATGTGCTTAAGAATTAGGTACTGTAGCTAGCAATAGTTAGGAAATAGTAGGGGTCTAGTATGATTGCCAGACTCTTGTTTCCCCGACAGCTATCAGCCCATCACCAATTTCCTGAAATGTGGTTTCCCATCTAGGTTATCTCACCGACACACAGAATCCCGACACAGCACCGCATGTAGCACCACAAAATGAACAAAATGAGCACTTGATGAAAAAAGCTGTTTGATAGTGGCATAACAGCATAACACCTAAAAATACAGAACAGAGCAGAACAACGAACACTAGGAGCAAAATGTACACTTGATGGAAAAATGCATTTTGATAGTGGCATAACACATGAAATACATCAGTAGCAGCACATTTTTATAGCTTGCTGAGATGTGCCTATTTCAATGCATGGCATTGCACAAAACAATGAACAATTAAAACCAATGTACCTGTGCCATGACGTGGGATGGATGCAAGGATGTAGGAAGCAGTGATGCAGAAACTTTTAAAATCCATAGTTCTATGTGCAGAACTTACTGTTTACTATCTTTATTAGGTTGGCATTGGTTGTATTTAAAAAGCAAATGTCAAACATATTTAAAATCAATTGGCAGGAACTCTTTTTACAAAACCATATTGTGGGCTATGCCATGCACAAAGTATTTTCCTGATCTTTGCTCCTTATCAGTCACAATACTTTTAAAATCTTCTCACGCTTATTTTTTCTTCAGAGGAGATTTTGGCAATCTTCTGTTTATTTTTTTGATGGTCTTGTCATTGACCATTTGTTCATTCCTGAGTTCTTCAACAAATCTGATTATTCTGATGTGTGACCCACCCTTTCAGTGTGCCTAGACAGCGATGCCACACATTCACATTGTTTTGTGTGTGAAGCATTCTGCTAACAATCTGATCGTGAACTGACAAAAACTGGGGGGGAGGTATAGTGGGCTAGTACGAATCATGGTGTAATTGCGCATCTGCCTACACATTCTGCCTAGAATGACATTTTCCTCAAACCACTCCTGTACCCCTAGGCTGGAAGCTGGCATTTCTGGTTTGATTTCAGAACAGACTCTGGGTATCTTGTCTGGTGGAAGGAATGCCAAGGCCACTAACTGATGCATGGTAAGGCAAAATTCAGGGTCCATTCCAAAGGTGGTGACCAACCCACAACTCTGGATTTTCCAATAGGCAATTCTGGCCAAGATGGAATAAGCAGCCCTTATTTTTGGCAGTGGGGAATTCCTCTTTGGATGCATTTATTGCAGCCTGCACAGAGTTGGTTATGATGAATTTTGGTGCAAAGCTGTAATCATTCTCCTCTGCTACATCCTGAATGTCTTGGAAAAGGCGCAAGTAGCTGCCTTTTTGACTTTGATGACATTAATGCAAACACAAGGTGCACAATTCTGCAGATATCAACATTGCCAGCATGAGAGTGGATTGAGTATAACTGGTGGAACAATGATGGCACAGACTGAAAAGTGCCATCTATCAGCCAGTAATGTACGGTACTTGATTTCTCTAGGTTCTTTTTAGTACTGAAGAGTAGAATTTTATCTGCCCCACAGGTGGATTCATTGAGGAGAAATGGTTGTTGCCCATTCACTGTTTTTAGTTCAGGGGGATGTTTATCTCTTCAAGAGTATGTGGCTCTGGTGGCATGTTTTCCATCTGTGTGCATTTGACAATTTGCTGAAGTGACTGATGGATTGTCATGTTATGCCATACCTCAGCTGCAACCTTAGAAAACTCAGTTTGAAGGCGTTGAGCAGGAGTGCCATGTGTGCTGACTGCTCTTGCCTTCAGTGAGGAAACTGCTTTTGTGATAGGGCTGTCATTGGCGTCGGGAAAGTGATTATGATCCATGGTGCTTCACAAGTGGTGCTGCTCTCCAACTAGAACCATTGAAGCTCGACCATGACAAGTGGCCGACTTTCTATCCTGGCAGCACCAGAAATACATGTCTCCCCTACTATGCTATTTAACATAAAGGTACCCAGCAACACAAAACTTATTTGACCATGTTGTGAGGGAACCACCTCACAAACCTCAGGAACAGCAGTGGCCATTTTAAAGTCAAACAGACTCTCTGGATGTGAGTCTATTTTAACAGGTATCAACCAATTAACATCAGTTACCATTGGTCACATGGTAAGTCACCAAGCAAAAAACAAAACAAGGATGGAACAATTTGGTGGACTAGCAGAGCAGCAATATACATAGTATGTGTGCCACAGACTCAACATCATGCAGCATAAGTAAGTAGGCTGTTTGCTATTTGAGCCATATCATGTGTCAGTAAGTTCAGTAAGTAAGTTAGCATCCTAGAGTTTATTGTGTAGCTTGTCACACTGTCAGACAGTTACATTAGTCAGTTACATTAGGGGCACATTCATAGTGATGACGGGCAGTTACACTGTGTGTGAATTTCTGGCAGTATGTTGCGCTATTCGGTCAGTTGATGTCGGGCAATTACGTGACAGGCGAACGTTTGTCGGGAAAACATATGGATCCCAATAGTAGCTGTAGTATAAGATGACAATGGTTAGAGTATGACTGTTAAGTAGGATTGTTATGTAGGGATAGTTGTTAGATTTTGTGCTCAAAAAGAAAAAAAATGGTGGAGCTGGGTACATGGACTCAAAGCACAGAGCTTGCCACCTAATTGACTCCATGGGAATTTGCAGATTGAGCAATCTGAAAAATATTTTTGTTTAGGCCTGTAATAAATGCATGCATATTGTTAAGTAGTCTAGAAGGTAGTGTAGTGAGACAGTGGGTTATATTTATGTTTAGCTTAAAAACTTAGTAAATTTCTTAGTTGAGCATTTAGATCTGTGTAAGGTACCAGGTAGGTTTTGCGGGGGCAACAGCCTTACAGCTTGTTTTCCTTAAAAACATAGGATACTGTGTGCCACCCTGGTGGATTCTAGATTAGTTAGGTAGGTAGATAGGAACATATGTTTGGTTAAAGAGAAATTTTTGTTAAATGGTTTTGGATGCACTGAATATGGCCCCTGGGCATAGTTTGGGTCCTGTTAGAAAAAGGGTTTAGGATTTTGGGGTCCCTACGAGGGGTAAAATGTGGGACACCAGCTCTGACAGTACCAGGGATTTGTCATAGGGAACTCAAGCTGGGTAGCATGCCGCTATAGTGGTGACCAGGGAACTGCTGGTGAGGTGGGTATGCCCACCTAATAATGGGGTGGCTGTTTTAATGCAGCCTGACTAGATGGTGGATTGTGGGATAATGGGCATTATCCCACAAGGCCCAACAGCTTGGTTAGCCAGTATCAGAGATCTTCCCCAGGAGCACATTTGCTGCAACCACATCCAAGAGCATGGTCCTTCTCGATGCCCTTCAAGGGACATGCCTCAGACAGCTAGTGTTGGAACCCACTCAGGTGGGAGCAATCTTAGACCTGGTCCTCTCAAATGGGGATGAAGAGGATCTCAGATTTAGAAGTGAACAGCCATCTGGGAACAAAAGACCACCGAACAGTGTGGTTCATGGTTCAGTGTGGTTCATGATAAAAACAGCTGTAGAAAGCGAGGGTACTAGACTTTGTAAAGCTGTGACTTCGCAAATGGAACAGTGCATATGGAATGCACTTAGCAAGTGGGCAGGAAGGAGGGGTGGAGAAACAATGGGGAAAAATCAAAACTGCCATCACAGAGGCAACAAGGTACTGTGATTTTGCTATCTGCCCTAAGCGCTGTGCCCCTTTTCTAAGAGCTGTAAGTCTGTGGGCTGCACCCCTGACCTCGGTGTCCCATTGAGGCTGCTGCAGTGCCCCCCCCCAAAAAAAATTGCTTCAGAACCTCCCTGCCTGTTCTTTTTTTTTCTTTTCTTGTGCTGACTTTTCCATTAGCAGATTATATCCTTTAGCCTATATCCTTTAGCCACTACAGGGCCCAGTTACAAGCCCACTTACCCAATCCAATACAATATAGTTCCTGTTTCATTTCACTTATTGTGTGGTCAGTCTATCAATATTCATCTGTCTTTGCCCCTCCCTCTTCTACTGATTGATACTGATTTTTCCCATTTGCAGCTTATAGTCTTTTTGCCCACTAAAGGGGTTTTCCCCCAACCATTCCAAAGCTGCTCTACATCTCCTTACTCTCTACTACTCCTGGCACTCTTCCTTTACTGCTCACCTGCTATGGGTACTTACACTCCATTACTAAGTCTGCTCTCCTTCACCCTCTTGGTACAGACCTCACACAGACTGGAGCACCTTTCCTCCACACTAGGCACCTCATCCCCAGACTACCCCACAGTGACTCTGCCCTCCCCCACCCTCGACACACCTGTGACCCCAACACCCCCACCTGCCAACACCCCATTCTCTCCGCCCTCAGGCCTGACCTGGACCCAGCTCTCCCTGCCATTCCCACCCTTCACACTTTATCTATCCCATGCACACTGATTCTAAAATCCTCAGCTGGGTGTCAACCCAAGGGTCTCCATCGCCACTGGCCACTAACCAGAATAATTACACTGCTATTATTATTATCTGGTAATATACACCCAAACCCAGGACCTATTGCTTCCAGCACTTCTAAACGCTGTACTGCAACTAACCTCTGCTTTGCATCCTTAAACATTTGCAGCCTCCTTAAGAAATCTGCTGCCCTCCAGTGCTGGGTCATTCAACATCAACCTGACATAATTGCACTGGTAGAGACTTGGCTTTCCAATCCACCCTGACCTGCTGTCACTCTCCTGGATATACCATCTACAGGGAAGACTGAGTAAGCAAACGCGGTGGTGGTTGTGCACTACTCGTACGGGACTCCCTTATTGGTCAGGCACTCCCAGGTCCTAAACTTGATTATGGAGTCCAAGTCCTCACCTTAAAAATCACACCTGACCCTGCCCGAGGCCCTCTCTTCCTCACGGTCTCCTACATACCCCCGAGGAATCAAAACCAAGGGGTCCAGTCCCTCATTGACTATCTCACATCTCTCCCTCACAAAGTGGAGCAAATCATCCTAGGTGATCTCAATGTTAACTGGCTTGCCTCCACTGCCTCCCATATAAAGGACTCCTTTGCTGCCCTGGATATGTCCCAGTTAGTCACCCAGTCCACCAGATTTAACCACTCTACAGGCACCAGCACTCTCCTAGATGTTGTGTTATCTAACCGCCCCTACAAAATCTGGGATGTCACTGTTCTCCTCAACTCTCTTAGTGATCACTCCCCAGTCCTCTGTCTCTGGTCATCTCCACTCTGAAGCCAGTGTCCCAGGCCACTCTACACTGCCGCTATGCCCCAGCGGCCTCGAAAATTAAAACAATACTAGCCCAGCTAGACTGGTCCCTATCCAGCGCACTCCTGACATTGACTCAGCTCTTGACCACTTCACAAATGTCTTCTGTAAGGAGGCTGTGACCTTTTCACCCCTCACCAGGATCCGCTCCAAAAACGTAGTGCCCCATGGATCACCCCACCCCTCCTCCAGAGACTCAAAAACAGAGATAATCTCTGGCACATTGCTGTAGAATCTGGAAAGGCATCTGACAGACAGGCATACAATGCAGAACGCAATAAGTGCACTTGAGTCATTAGGTGGACCAAGGCAGAGCACTACCAGGCCACCCTCACTTCCACTTGGGGTTCAGCCCGGACCTTCTGGGATAATATGAAAGAGCTAAATGGGAAGTTTCACTCCACCCCACCATCTCAGCTCTCCATCAATGGCACCACCACCACAGATCCACTCCTCATAGCTGATTGCCTTAACATTGCCTTCGCTGACCTAAGCTCGGTCCTCCCCAGCAGCTTTTTTGACCCAATCCCCACCTCTTTCCCTCCGGTCCTGTATCACCCACCATTCTAACTGCACACCCTATCCCCCCAAGAAGCCAGGCCACACCTGCTAAAAGCCTTGGCAGCAATAACCCCAGCAGTGACCCCCTCGACTCCAGTATCCTCTGTATGGTCTTGGACAAAGTTCTAGTCCCCTTGACTGACCTTCTAAACCAGTCTCTATGCCTGGGTTAGTTCCCAAGTGCTTGGAAAACTTCTGAAATCACACCCATACATAAGAGTGGGGACGATCCACCCCCAACAATTACCGCCCATCTCCATCCTCCCTCTCTCTAAAGCCCTTGAAAAGTGGTGTTGATCCAGCTCTCTGAATACCTAACCAAGTATGACATTATGTGCCCAGAGTAGCATGGTTTCTGCCCAGGACACAGTACAACCACGGCTCTCCTGGAATTCTCCCAACACCTGCATGCTGCTCTTGACTCTAGCATCCCTGCAGAAGCAGTGATCATTGACCTCTCCAAGACCTCTGACGCTGTCTGTCATCCCCTTCTACTCTACTCTCTCCACCAACTTGGCTTCTCTGGTGGTCCCATTTCCTGGTTCTCTAGCTACCTCTCTGCTAGATCCCAGCATGTCAAGATCAGCGGCTCCCTCTCCAGCCTCTTCCCATTCACTCTGGGGTCCCTCAGAGCTCCATCTTGGGTCCAATACTTTTTAGTCCTCCACCTCAACACCCTCCCAGCTCATGTACCAGTAAATATCCTCTCGCCCGATGATGCAGTCCTTGTTGCCTCACATCCAAGCCCATCTCCTCCAATTATCCCTCCAGCAAGCTTACAACCAAGCCGAAAGGTGGTTCGGAGACTGCAAACTGGTCATTAACCTAAAGAAAACCAAATCAATGCTCATCTCTCACCACCAAAATAAAGTTTAAAATACCCCCCTCTTGATTATCCCCAGCACTCTGCACCCGCTAGAACAAGTGACCACATACAAGTACCTAGGCATCACGTGAGATACTGCCCTCTCCTTCCACAGCCACATTAATGCCCTGTCAGCCACCATTAACTCTCAGATTGGCCTGCTATATGGGCACAGGGACTGCCTGCCTCAGGTTGCCCTCAGGCTGGCCATCACCTCTTCTGTCTTGTCCCTCATGGACTATGGCTTGCCCATTTACATTGCAGCTGACAACACTGTCCTCCAAAATCCAACTCTCCATCAATAAGGCCTGTAGGCTCTTGACCAGTGCCCCCAGCCATACTCACACCTGCCTTCTCTATACTACCACCAATCTTCTCAAATTGGAGGCGTGACTGCTCTACCAGGGCTGCCTGCTCACTTAGAAATCTCTGCTAGGACTCTCCCCCTGAGGTCTCCACCTGCCTACAGTGGCCATCTTTGTTTGTCACCACCCATAGCTCTGTTAAGGCCACTTTCAAGGTGCCTAGAACCAAGACCTCTCTTGACCAGAGATCCTTCCTCTACTGAGCCCCCACCTGGTTCATCTCCCTCCCTATCTGCATCTCCAACTTGCCAAAAATTGGCTCCTTTAAAATGGCCATTCAGAACCATATCTTTAAAACCCGCTGTTGTAGGTGCAATAAACTCCCTGTTGTAACCTGTGGTTCCTGCCCGCCTTGTCCTCTGGCTCAACAATGTCCACTGGACAGCCTCTCCCTCCCCCAGACCTACCCCTTCCCTACTAAGTCCAAACAGGGATGTAACCCACTGTCTTCTCTGAGGACCTACTATATCCATGAGTATAACTCACAATTTTGTAACATTATGTAACCTAAGTAACATACAAACTACTACATTATGTAACCCAAGTGTATCTATGTTAAATGTTCCTTTTATTGCACTTGTAATGTTATCCTCTGTTTTAATCTGCACTGTAATAACTGTCTTGATGTCTGCCCCGACCTGCGATGAGGTGCCTTTGTAAACGAGTCTCTTACTCAAAGGTTGTAAACCCGATTTGTAATGAATAAATTAACAAGTCTTTGTGTGAAACAAATAAACAACTCAAAATGGAGGGAAAAAACACTATGATTCTCAAAACAGGAGGCAGGGAAGGTTAGGGAGAAAAGATAGCCTTCAGGAAATATAAGGACTCACAGACGGAACAGAACAGGAACTGTAGTAGTTAAAGCAGAAGGAAGCAGGGGGGCAGTCAGAAGAACAAAGGCCCAAGCAGAGGAAGAGATAGCCAGCTTGGTTAAGAAGGGGCTACAAAATACAATGGGATGGTCCCTAAAAGCTTTGCACCAGATACAGCAATCCCTGAATCTTGATTGGCATAAATCCTGGAACAGCCACTACTTGGTAACCCCCACTTTCAAATTCAAAATTGGCCCACATCTTCTACATTTTGGCTCCTCTAGTGGAACTCAGCTCGAGGATATAGCTCTCATGGCAGAGTCCTACCCTACTTTCAGCTTCAACATGGTACCCACCTTCCAGTTGGAAACCCCTCAAATACTGTCAGGTTAATCAGGCAGTGGCTTCCTTTATGCAAAATCCATCTGGTCTTGCCCCTCCTAAAATAGAACTATCCTCCCTTCTACGAGCAGCTGACCAGCCACATTCAGTCTCCAGAGTTTATCATGAACAGCAATCCCTTGATCCTCAATTGCCTCAGGGTATTTGTTATTATTGGGTTTATAAATTATCCCGCGAGGAGGATACCGATACTTAGCAACAAATCTGGAGTAACATGTACAGGTTCATTAAACAAAATCAACATCTGTTAGCGCAATACAATATTATGCACAACCTATACTTTACCACTGCAAGGTGGCACAAGATTAGAAAACTCCCCTTCCCACAATGTCACCAGTGAATGGAGGCGAATGGAGATCTATGTAACATGTTATGGACTTGCCCAAAGGTCCAAGTGTTTTGGCAAGCCATACAAAGCTCACTAGACCCCTTGATGGGCTTGGAAACATTGTTTTTGCCTGAAATCTGCCTGCTTTTAACTACTCCCCTCCAGGGACAATCAGGATGAGGAAAGATTACACAGCTTTAATATCTGCTGAGCCTAAACTAATAATCATGAGACACTGGAAAGAAGATTCCTTCCTCTGTATCAGAATGGCACAGCAAAATATTGCTAGCTCTTCAGTTAGAAAACACATAGCCATGAAGAATGATAGACTGCAGTCTTACCTAGATAAATGGGGTCACTCTTGATGCTTACTTCTAGCATGGAAGCCTTAGATTATTGCATAATTTACTTGAATGTCAATGTTCTTTTAGAATGGACTCCTACACTTGATACTAATGGGAGGAAATAGGTATGGGAACTGATGTATTTAGAAAACATATCTGAAAATATGGCCTCATAGATCTATGTTAAACTTTCTTTATAAACGAGGCTGTTCTGTAAATCTTTTTTGTATCAAGAAGAAAATATGAATAAAGTATATTGAATAAAAAAAAAGAAGGGGATAAAATATTTTAAAGGTACATTAAGAAGCAAAAAAAGAACAAGGGAGGGATGGTGTGGCTTAATAAAGGAGATGGGTGGGGGGCAGATGATGACTATGAAAAGGCAGAGATACTGAATGAATACTTTTGCTTGGTATTCACAAAAGAAGAGGAGGGAAGGCAACCTAAACCAAGCAAAAGAAGCACTCTGGATAGCGGGATCAATACCAGTCCTTTCACAGAAGAAAGAGTCCTGAAAAAATCTTAAAACTTAAGGTGGTCAAGGAAATGGGCCTGAAGAGAATTCACCCCAGAACTCTAAAATAACTAAGGGGAGAACTAGTGACACCACTGACTAACCTTTTAACAAATCATGGGAGGATGGTGTGATACCGAGGACTGGAGCAAAGGGATTTTGTCTCTCCAAAAGTGGGAGCAAGGCAGAGCCAGGAACTGCAGACCTCTTAGTTTGACCTCAGTGGTAGGGAAAATGATGGAATCACTTCTGAAATAAATAATTGTTGAGTGCCTAGAGGTCAGAGGAGCACAGGACCCAAGGCAGCATGGATTCACAGTGGGAAGCTCATGTCAGACAAATCTAATAGATTTTTTGACTGGGTGACCAAGGTAGTAGGGGCTGAGGATGTGGTCTACCTAAACTTTATCAAGGCATTTGACACAGTCCCACACAAAAGATTAATAAAAAAGTTAGCCAGCCTGAGTGTGGGTCCCAGGGTGGTAGCCTGGGTGAAAAATTGCCTGGGCAACAGGGCACAGAGGCTAATAGTTAACCAGAGTACACTCTGAAGAAAGGGGAGGTACTAGTTGGGTACCACAAGTTTCAGTACTGGGACCGGTCCTCTTTAATATGTCTTTTTAAGTGACATTGCAGAGGGACTGGAAGGAAAAGTATGCTACTTTGCAGATGACACAAAGATCTGCAACAGGGTTGATACACAAGAGGGGGTGGAAAGGATAAAAAGAGACTTGGCAAGGTTAGAGGACTGATCAAAAGTATGGCAGCTTTGATTCAATGCAAAGAAGTGCAAAGTAATGCACCTGGGAAACAAAAACTCAGGGGAAGAGTACACAGTGGGGGTGTGGTACTATCAACAACCAAAATGGAAAGAGACTTGGGGGTAGTCATATCAGATGACCTAAAAGTAGGCAAGCAATGTAAGAAGGCAGTAAGGAGGGATGGGGGGATACTGAGATGCATAGGTAGAGGCATCACTAGTAGAAAATAGGAGGTTGTTATCCCTCTCTACAGACAGTTGGTGAGACCCCATCTGGAGTACTGTGTGCAGTTCTGGAGACCCCATCTCCGCAAAGACATTGACAGGACGGAGGCAGTCCAGAGGAGGGCAACTAAAATGGTGCAGGGTCTGCATCATAAGCCATATGAGGAGAGACTAAATGAACTTAATATATATATCCTAGAGGAAAGGAGGTAGAGGGGGGATATGATAGAGACCTTCAAGTACCTCAAGGGAATCAACAACATCCAAGAGGGTACCATATTTCAGAAAAAGAGGTGTGCAAGAACAAGAGGGCACAATTTGAAGGTACAGGGAGGAAGGCTCAGGGGCAACTTGAGGAAGTTTTTATATCACAGAGAGGGTGGTGGACACATGGAACAGCCTTCCTGAGGAGGATGTGGGGTCAAAAACTGGGGATGGGGGAAATTTAAGAAAGCATGGGACAGACATAAGGCAATTCTGGTAGGCAGGAGGAAGTAGGCTATTGGTTAACTAGGATCTGCAGCTTATCCAGTAGGTAGGGAAACTGGCAGACTGGGTGGGCCATGCGGTCCTAATCTGCTGTCAAAGTCTATATTTCTATAAGGTGAAGCATTTTTGTGGGAGGAAAGTGTAACCCCCGTGCCAATTTGGGGGGTTAGTAAAGATGCCCTGTTGGCATCGGGTCCTGGCATGTGCGGTATCAGGCTTGCCATGGGGCGGAGCCTTGCAGCACAAGGTATAATTCAAGCACCCACTGGCATGAGGGGATCCGCTGATTGGGGAGTATCTGAGAAGGCAATGAAGAGGTGAGGAACGGTTGAGGCCTGCTCTTAGTCAGAGCAGAGGGGCCAAGGTTGGGGCTGGGAGGCCTGGGGCCAGGTGGGAGATTGCCACCCAGCCTCAAAGTAGCAGCAGGACCCCCACCAGTCCATCAGTGGGGAAGGTGGACACTGTCTGCAGCAGTAAAGCAGCAAGAGAGAGAGAGAGAGAGAGAGAGACAGAGACAGAGAGAGAGAGAGAGAGCCTGTCCAGCTCTGTGAGAGATGCCAGCAATGAGGTGCCTGCCATGGGTCACTGATTTTTCAGAGTAGTGTCCCAGAAGGTCCAGAGTGGCAGATTGGACCCCCTTTTGTTCCATGTCCTCCCATGTAAATTAAGGAGTTGCTGTGGTGGAGAAAGGTAGAGCTGTGCCCAGAGAAAGAGGAAGGCTCCTGTCCTATTTGAACCATGTCCAAGGATTGGCCGGATGGACAGCTGGTCGATGTTGGACTGTGCCCATTAACATCAGAGCCCCAAGGAAAGAAAAGTGCCTGAGGTAGGAGTTGCTCTGCTCCCACTGGCAGGGATAGTAATTTAGAGAGACTACCTATACTGAGCATCCTAGATTGCTGAGGTGAGGGGAAGGAGCCCTTTAGGGCTCATAAAGCAAGAACTGAGGTGTGAAGGATCCAGATTCTGGACCCAGGTCCCTCAAGTAGCTTGTGCTATGGCTGCAAGCCATAGAGTTTTGTGAGGAAAGTGAATGGACTGTAAATAGCCCTTCTCCTTGGAGCTGACTGAATTGGGGCATGAGCCTTTGACTTTTAAAATATAAGGTACCTGATTGCATCTGACTCCTTGCCTGGACTGAATTACTGCTGTCTGAGCCTAAAGACTGTTGCTGTTGTGTTCCTAACAAAGTTTATTTTCAGACAATAAATCCAAAGCCTGTACCCACCAGTTGTGATGAAGAGGAAGAGATAACACCAGACTGTATCTCGACGGAGTCCATGCCATCACTGAAAGAATCATATTTCTGCATATCAAAAGGTACTGTGTGTTTTATTGCCTTGCTACAACTGCTGTCACTGCTTAGTCAGAATGCTGCTGCCCTGCCCCTTCTTCATGAACTAATTCCATCATAACTCCTAGACAGGGAAGGGAGTCCGGTAGTTGCAGAGAAGTGCCATCCCTGGGACTGAGAGTGAGTGAGCTGCTTGCCTGATCATGGACTGCGTGAATATTTTAGCCGAAAACCCAGTGCAGGAGTTAAACGGAAAGAGTACCTTACAAAGTTACACATGGAAGCAAAAGAGAGAGCAAGGGGTTCCAATCACTTTTTCTTTTATCATGGATACTATACAGTGGGTTTGAGAAATTAAAAATCATCTGTTGAACTCCATTGTCTGACATAGCCATGTCCATTATAAATGGGTTGCACTGCATTTAAAGGTCTCTAGCATATCCCCCCCTTCTCCCTCCTCTCTTCCAGGGTGTACATACTGAGGTCCCTTAGTTTCTCTTCAGAAGGCTTCTGATGTAGGCCCTGCACTATTTTAGTTGCCCTCCTCTGAAAAGCCTCCCTCCATCTATGTCGATCCGAAGATGTTTCCAGAATCAGACACTTTTAACCTAGGTGGGGTCTCATCAGTGATCTATAAAGAGGCAATACTGTCTCCTCTTTCTGCTAGTGATACCACTCCTATGCACCCAGTATCCCCTAGCCCTCCAACTGCCTTTTCACACCGCCTGGCCACCTCTAATTTTATCAGATATAATTAACCCCAGGTGTCTTTCCTGTTAGGTGGTTGCCACTACCTCGCCTCCTATTTTGTATTCCACCCATGTGTTTCTGTGCATTATCTTCATGCTTTTGCACTTTTAACATTGAAACCCAGTTGCCATACCCTTGACCACTCCTCAGTTGTTACAGGTCTCTGATATTTCTTTCATATCCCCAGGAGTGTCTACCTCTTGCAGATTTTGGTGTGATCCACAAAAAGGCAGACCTTCTGTTAAAGCTCTTCTACAATGTTGCTTATAATGATTTTAAAGAGAATCAGTCCCAGTACTGATACCTGACGCATCCTGATGGTCACCGTCCCTTCTCTAGAGTGAACTTCATTTACTGTATGACCACCCTCTGTTGCCAACCCCCTAACCAATTTGTTACCCAGTTTTCCACCTTTGGATCCACCCCTAATCTGCCCAGCTTCCTTATGAGTCTCCTATGTGAAAGGGTGTCCAAAGCTTTACTGAAGTCTAAGAAGCACACATCCACCACAGTCTACCCTGATCTAATACCCTGGTTACCCAGTCAAGGAAATCAATCAGATTCATTTGACATCATCCCCGCCCCCATGAATCCATGCTGCCTTGGGTCTTGTAACCCACTGAATTCAATATATTCTGCAATCCTTTCCTTCAACAGTGAATCTATTAACATTCCCACCATGTCAGGCTGACTGGCCAATAGCTATCAGTCTCATCCCTGCTGTCACTTTTGTGAAGCGGAACTACATTTGCCCTCCTCAAGTCCTCTGGAACCCTCTTATTTTCAGTGAGTTGTTAAATAGGACTGTCAGAGGTGTAGCCAGTACCTCCTGAGTTCCCTCAATACCTTCTATAAACCCGCTTGGCCTCATTGCTTGTCCACTTCAGATTTACGAGTCCCTTTAGGACTCTCTGAAAAAGGACTGGTGTCCACCTGCCTCCCTCCTCCCTCCCTCCAAAGACCCTGTTACTTTTTGTGGCCCCTCCTTCTCCTTCCTCTGTGAACACTGGAGCAAAATCATTTGTTCAGGAGCTCTGTCTTTCCTGGTCCTCCTTCACAGTGTTCCCTTCCTGAGTTAACCTTACAGTCCCTCCCCTGGTCTTCCTTCTTTCACTTATCTAAAATTGTATTGCCCTCTTCATTAGCAACTGAGCAATTCTCTTCAGTTTGCACCTTCATGCCCTTATTGCTTTCCTGCTTCTCTTTGCTTCCTGTGATACACCTCCCTATCCTCTTCCCTCTGCATCTCCTTGTGCCTACTGAATACTGCTCTATTAGACTTTTCTTTTTCAGCCACTTCTTTTAAGAACCACAGCAGTCTCATTTTCCTCTTGCTTTTTCTCACTTGCTTGTCACAGAGATTTGTTCCCTTCAGTATGCCCTCCTTTAGCTATAGCCACCATTTCTCCACCCCACCCAGGTCGTCCGCCTCCTGCCAGATAATTCCTGAGACATTCACCCGCCTTTTTAAAATCTACCTTCCTGAAGTCCAGGACCCTTGCTCTTGAGTGGTTCTATTCCATAATCATCCTTATGCTGAACCACACTGTACAGTGATCACTTCTCTCCAGGTCAGTCTCCCACCTTGAAGTCTGCAACACTGTCCTTCTCAGTGAACACCGGGTCCAGCACTGTCTCATCTTTAGTGGGCTTCCTTACAAGTTACCTCAGAAGTGCCCCATACATGGAGTCATAGATGTTCTTCTAGCTGAAGCTGCAGATAGAAGGCTCCAATCTACATCTGGTAGATTGACATCCCCCACCAACATACCTTTTCTTTCCATGCAGTCCTTCCTGAATTGAAATATAGCCTGGTATAACCATGTACCAGACATGGTTTTCAGTATACCATGACTCAGTTATGGCCACAATATACAGATCAGCTTCTGCCAGGATGGCCTTTAGATCCAGAATTTTATTTCCTAGATGTCTAGCATTTACACACATGGCTTTCCAGATTTTTTACCACTTTGCTTGCTAACTCCCTTTTTTCATTTTTAACCTTCCTCCATTCCACCTCTCTTTTTAATGCTCTTGTTCCCACCCCCCTTCACTTCTTCACCCTATTTCTTTTACTAATTTGCACACTGTGGTATTCATCTCTCCTTGGGTCCTCCTACTTTCAACTTGGTCTATGATGGGGCAGTTTATGCTACAATGATTCTTTCCATCACCCCTATCCATTTGTTTAAATGTTCACAGTAACATTTAATCCATCCCCTGAGGACTGCAGTTCCCGTCCTGGATGGATGCAGGCCATCACCCTTGTATAGGCCCTTATCCCTCTAGGTAGGTCCCCCAATCCCCAATGTAGCTGAACCTCTCCTCTCTGCACCATTCCTTCAACCATGAGTGGAAGCTCATGGTGCAGAGAACCCTTTGTTTTCCCTGTCTTAGACATGCAGCACCTCTTCAAAAGCCATCGAGCATGCTACCTGTCTAAGACCCCTCCTCAGTTCCTTAAATTCCCCCTGCATTATCCCAGCCCCATCCCTAGTTAGGTCATTAGTCTCCTGGTAGACAATGACATCTAGCTGTCCCTCCTGCCCTGCCTCCCTGGAGAACCTCAGGATCCACTTCCCATCCCTCCAGGCAGTGGCACCATCTAGGCACCTTGTCTCCCTTTCCACCCTCCGTTCCAATTCCCACATCTATCCACCTCACAATCGAGTCCCCCACTAGAGTTTGCTTCTTCCTCTTCCTCTGGAGTCCACCACCACCCTCCTAAGGGTCTCCACTATGGATGACCACAACCATCCTAGCTGGTCACTACAATTAGTACCTCCTCCTAGCAGTCCCTCCTCATTGGAGTGGCATAGGGACTGCATAGTGGAAGCAGTTTAGGAATGTGCCCCAACCCACTATCCCTACCCTTCCAGAGCCCACCATAGTCCAGTCATTCCTCCTTACTGGCATCCTCTGAGATAACAGTGGAAGATTTGTTGCCTCCTGGGTGTGGGAAGGTCTCTCAAATCCTAGCCAACTTGGTCTAAAGTCTAGTGACCTTCTCCCTCAGCCCAGAGAGGTGTGCAGATGGGCTGCACCGTGCTCTCCAAAGGGTCTGTCTGAAAACGCCACCCTACAACTACTCATTGAACCACCTCCAGCATTCCCAATTCCTACTCATCCTATGTCACCTGGAAATACTTCTGTACCTTTACCCCTGATAAGCTGTTTCTAGTTTTCCACCATTTTTACTAGGTTCACTCATTTGTAACCTTAATCTAGATAGGGGCTCTTCTAGCCCACTCAACAAGTAAATACTTCTTATATGAAGTTCTTTTCCTTCTTCCTTTATCTCCTTTCCTGTCTCTGCATTTGTTTTCCTACTGGGGCAGCACCACTTTCACCTTCACTTAATCCTTTGCTACCTCATCCTAAACAAGTTGCAATTAGTGTTTCCCTATACCCTCCTTAAATCACTTTATATTCCTTCCCTAGACAGAATGCTGCCCTTATTACAAATTCTGATCTACGGTTTAACCTACAGCCTTCCAGGCAGTGACTGTTTACTACTGAAGTGAATAGGAACCTTACCTTAGTTGACCAGCAGAGTCCCCTGCTTTTAAGCTTTTTTCTGGCTGCACCTGCCGATGCCTAAGACACCAGTAACTTGTTCTAATCCTTTGCTGTCCCACTCACTCACTGGGACATGAAACTGAATGGGACACATTAGGAGGGATTCCTTTTTATGTCTGCTTGCATGCATATGCAAGAAACATAGTGCAATGAGCCAAAATGCAGTGCCATACAGTTGAAAGAGAGAACACCGCTTGAGTGAGCAGCACTCCCCCTTCCCACACAGACGGACGTGTGCTGCGCATGCACATGTGCGTGCTATGTACTCTCTCACCCCTGCACACACTCTATAGCCGACGGGGTGCCCAGTCCCCATCGGCTTCATTCCACCCGCCAAAAAGCTGTGCAGGTTCCATGCTGGGAGCCCACCACAGTGTGGCAAAACTGTTATAGCCGACAGGTGTGCCCAATCCCCCATTGGCTTCATGGCTCCATGCCCCCAAAAGCTTTCAGGTGCCATGCTGGGAGCCCACCCCAGCATGGCAAAGCTTGTTGTCGCTGACTGGGGTGCCCAATCTCTTCTGCTCCAGCCCTCCTCAAACAGCCTTTTCCAGCTGCCATGCTGGGAGCCCACCCAGCGTGGCTAACGCCTAGCGCCGTTTTAATAATAAAAACTGTAAACAAAAAAATGTCCTCGTAGTCTCCCTGCCCCATCTGCACCCACCCACTGCACAACCTGCCTCCCCAGACCCCTCACCCCATTCTTACCTCAGGAGTCCAGTATGACGATCTTCGGTGGACCAGGAACACTTCTGCACTCTTCAAAGCTGACAGTGAACTGAGGAAATGCCGAAGCTGTATAATGTAATAGTTTTTCAACTTTGCTGCATATCTCAGGCATTTTTGGAATTTTGACAAGAAATTTTTCAACATGGGAGTTTTTGGGACCCTCCTCATGAATGCTGTCACTGTCATGCCATTAATCGGGCCCGGGGGTGATTTCCCCATCATGCTAAAATCACCTTTTGGGACCGAATAATGAAACAACAGTGCCAGTGTTCATAAGGTGGGCTCTCAAAAAGCTTATGGTGCAAATTTGGTGAAAAATTCCTAAAATGGCTGTTTTATGAGAGTGCATTATGAGTTCTCATGCACGCTAGTAAGTTCGCAAATTTTAATATTTGCACTCTGGATTTTCAGCATTACCATTTTACCACACTTCCTTATGAGCAGTACAGCTGCCATTTTTTCGACATCTCACCCAAAATGTGTTTCTATACATGTAGCACACAATGGTGCAGTCGTGAAAGGAAAGCAATGTTTGGGACAGATTAAGAAAATCACAGTGACACTGGTCATGAGCAGAGGTCTTAAATGGCTATGTTGAAAATTTGGTGACAAAAGTCCATAAATGACTATGTTATGAGTGAGCATTGCACAGTTTCCATGCACTCGTAAGTTCATGAATTTGTAATATTTTCAGTCCAGATTTTCAACAGTGGCATTTTTCCACACTTCCTTATGAACAGTACAGCTGTCATTTTTCACAACATGGCCGAAATGTGTTTTCACACTTTCAGCACAGAAATGCTTGGTCACTGTGGGAAATCATTGTTCGGGACAGATAAAGAAAATCACAGTGACACTGTTCATGAGCGGAGGTTCCAAAATGCCTGTGTTGACAATCTGCTGTAAAAAATCCCCAACTAATTACATTACGGGTTTGCGTTGCACAGTTTCTATGCACGCTTATGACTTCACCAGTTTTTTTACTATATTCACTGCTGATTTTCAACATTGCCATTTTTTACACCTCCCCATGAACAGTACAGCTGTCATTTTTTACATCCTGTTCAGAATGTGTTTTTGCACCTGTGGTGACAAATGCCGTAGTCACTGTGCAAAAGCAGCTTTCAGCTAACAAACTGATATTGCCACTGTTCATGAGGTGGGGGTCACAAAAAAAACATGTTGAAAATTTGGAGTGAAAATACCAATGAATGCCTCAGGTGTTAGGGTTTCCGACTATAACGCCCCACCCTGTAGAGAATGGCAAGCATCAGGGCTGTGACTTGGGATTGTTGCTTGCAATGCTCATACCATTCCATCCCCACCCACACCCTGCAGCCACTGAGAGGCATTGAGATGTGCCTTGGACTCTTCTGCCCCAAAGTTCATCCCATTCTCCTATACCGCACCCATCTCACCATATTTCCTGATGGAATGGGGTGCGCTTAAGGGCCAAAGACCCCAAGGCACACCGTGACACTTGTCAGTGTCTGCAGGGTAGGGTGTGGTGAAATGGCATGGCCATGATGCCTGATGACCCAAAGGCACACCCCAATGCCTGTCAGTCTCTGCAGGGTGCTGGTGGGGTTTGGCTTCAGTTCAGTACTTCGCTGTCCATCCTATTATGCAGCTCTGTAACTCCTACACTACCAATGCCAATGGCAGCAAGCAAACATTCGGCATTGGCAAATGCCTGTTTATAGTGCTCATGTAAGAAGTCTAGGGAAGTCTATATGCAGACAACTGTTTCATGTCTGCTAAGCCGCACACCCCCAGTTCACAACTGTCCAGAACAAGCTAACTGCAAAGATGATTAGCAGCTTCCTTCCCCCAATTCAGACTAGCACACTAATAACTACTGTGTTTTTGTTTTCAAACTGATTGAAGGTCCCGATTTATATTACTGACCCTACATTTCTAATAAAGTGCTGGTTTTCTTACCCCCTGGTATGAAATGTCCTAGCAGAATTGTTCTAGCTGCTTCAGTAAGCTGCATCCTTGCTCTTATAGCAAGATTACTCTGTGAGCAAAAGCTAACTATGCTAGCAGTAACAGTGATAAAAACACTAAGGTTCATGAATGGGGTCTGGGGGCAAGTTCTAAAAATATCAGTAAGTTCAACTTCACTAATAAGGTTGTGAAACAGGGTGCCAGTGGAAATGGTAGGGACAGCTACCCTTAACTTGTTTATACACAGTTGGGAGAAGACAAGGGGACTCATAGTCCACAGGGGGAACAACACAGGTTTGAGGACCATGGAAGTGGTAGAGGAGGGTGATAGCCCACTGGCACAGTAGTTCAGTAGGGTGAGATAGTCTATTAAGGTCAGACTAAATGTACCTTTGTTGTTTCTATTAATACATACCCTCAGTGTGTGATGATTTTATAATTAATTTGAGATTTGCTTCTGGGGTTTATGTAGCATCACACACCTTGCAGTGCATACAGTTCAACATGCACACACACACCCATGCATTATTTTATATATAATAGAATTAGAACATAATTTTGCACTTATTGATTTTGAAAAGGTCCTTTGATTCTTTTGTAAGACCTTTTATTTGGCTGAAACTAAGGAAACTGGGCATAGATGAGGGAATACTAAGAATTATCATTTCTATGTATTTGTATACTGGGGCAGATTTTCAAAAGTGGAAAACTTGCACACATGGGCAAAGAAAGTTATGCAAAGGAAGAGGGTTTCTTTGTGTAACCATAATTTTTTCCACACGTGCTCAATTTAAAAAAGGTTGCCTTTCTGCAACCTTTTCCACATTTTTCTGCCAGCTTATGCATATATTTTTTCACAGCTGTAGAAAAATGCTACACCTGCTATTACCAGGTATAGCAATTTTTGTGCAGCTGCAAACGAAAAAAAGGAAAAATGCCACTCATGTGCATAAAATGCTGAAAACAGCATTTTTACAGGTGTCAGGATTTTCCACTGCATCATAGAGTTGTGCACAGGGACTCAGTCCCTGGGGCATGTCAGGCACTTTCAAAATTGTGCTTCTGGTCTCAACTCTGTTAAAGGATAAAAGAGGAATTAGCAAGTACACTTGGAATTGATACAAGCAATCAACATGCTTGTGTTCTGGATCCTCTACTTCTTAATTTATATAAGAATAATATGCTCAAATGCTTATCAGACAATAGTACCTTTCCACCTCAGTTTTAAGGAAAGTAACCCCACATGTAGCCTACTGTATGTGGATGATATAATATTACTTTCATGGACTCTCTGTGATATGTTAAATAGAAACATAGACTTTGACAGCAGATTAGGACCACTTGGCCCATCTAGTCTGCCCATTTCCCTACCTACAGGATAGGCCTCAGATCCTAGTTAACCAACAGCCTATTTCTTCCTACCCCCCACAAGAATTGCCTTATGTTTGTCCCATGCATTCTTGAATTCTCCCACAGTTTTAGACCCCACAACCTCCTCAGGAAGGCCATTCCATGCATCCCCTACCCTCTCTGTGAAATAATACTTCCTCATTTGCCCTGAACTGCCCCCTCTATCTTTAAATTGTGTCCCTTGTTCTTGCGTCTCTTTTCCGAAAGATGCTACCCTCTTGGACTTTGTTGATTCCACTGAAGTACTTAAACATTTCTATCATGTCCCCCTCTCCTTCTTTCCTCAAGGGTATACATATTAAGCTCCTTTAGTTTCTCCTCATACGGCTTCTCTTGCAGACCCTGCACCATTTAGTTGCCCTCCTCTGGACTGCCTCTATCCTGTCTCTGTCCTTGCGGAGATGGGGTCTCCGAACTGGACACAGTACTCCAGATGAGGTCTCACCAACTGTCTGAACAGAGGATAACAACTTCCTGTTTTGCTGCTGATGCCTCTCCCTATGCATCCCAGTATAACTCCAGCCCTCCCTACTGCCTTCTCCATTGCTTGCTAACCTTAAGGTCATCTGATATGATTACCCCCAGGTCCCTTTCCTTTTTGTTGTTTGTTACTACCTCCCCATTGTGTATTTTCCCTGGGTTCTTGTTTCCCAGGTGCATTATTTCACTTCTTTACACTGAATCAACTGAATACTTTTTAATTTTCTGTAATTCTGACAAATGGATTCAAATGATCTTATAACTAAAATAATATCTGTTGCAAAAAAGAAGATCGATGTGGTTTATAATTTTTCATTATGTAGGCTTATGTTTTAAAAGCAGTTTTTGGACTTCACATACTATATAAAACATTTAAAATATGGCATAATCCACACTGGGCATACTGAAGTTAATGCAAAGTGTGGAGGTAACACAATTTCTGGGGTCCTTAAGGTAGCTACAGTGAAACTGAATGCCAAGCCTTATATGCAGCAGAAGTATGGGACCAGCATAACTATGATAAACTAGAAGTAAAATTTACTGAGTCTATACAGTATTACTTAACTCTCAAAGGGATACCAGCATCAGCAGTTCACTCTGATCCTGGATGAACTAAACTACAATCACTGGCCACAGAATGTTATGCTGGTTCAACTTTAAGCAGAATTGCATGGTGCCGAATTCTGCTTAAAGTTGAACCAGAATAACATTCTGTGGTGATTTGCATATGCAGCCCATGATGCTTTGCATTGTGTGGGCATGTGTGATTTTGTATTTTCTTGAAACTTGGCTTCCCAGCCAAATGCCCTTTGGGGTAACCCTTGCCTCAGTGTTTGCGCATAGAGGTTCTTCGTCTTTTAAATAGTTTTTTTTTATTTTAATGGGTTCACCACAACGTAACCCAGACACACCATCTTAGGGTACCTGGTTCATTCCACTGGGGTGTCAAACAGACGAGGCATACTGATGAGTCCTGGTAGGACGAAACACGTGTCTATGTCATCTGTTAGCACCCTTTGCAAACTGTGTGAGAGGCCTTTCGGCACCATGCAATTCTGCTTAAAGTTGAACCAGTATAACATTCTGTGGTGATTTGCATATGCAGCCCATGATGCTTTGCATTGTGTGGGCATGTGTGATTTTGTATGTATATGGCATCAGTTAAGGTAGAAATGCAATGTCACAAACATATAAATGCACAGTTTGGTTAAAAATAGTCCACTTACTTTTTTTGAATATGTGTGTAGTGATCTTTGGGGATTAATCAATTTTTCAATATAACATATGCAGTACCCAACTTAGACCCACTCTTGCAAAGTTTGCTAAATGGGTAAATGTCCCTTAAAAGGCAATGCCTAAGTTAAGATAATGACAATGCTGACTCAAACAAGCTTTCAAACCTCAAGGAACACCTCACCACACATTCATCAAGAGTCAGAAAAATGTTTTTTTTTTTACCCTGACTTTGCTTTTCCCTATGTTTGTAGCTTTGTATTTTAGTCCTAACCAATGCCTAAAGATAGTTTTTTTTTTTACAATCATATTACTGTAGGATTGCTTGCTTTCACAGAGAAGGCACATCATTTCTTTTAAAGTCAACTGTTGAACTGTGCTTCTACTGTCAGTATTAAATATGGGAGGAAAAACAAGATAGTAACAATGCCTGTAATCATTTATTTCTTCAAAGTGCGAGTTTAATTAGTCATTTGCATCACTAATATGACAGTGTGCTACACAATATCCATATGTTTTCATAGCCTTAGGATATAACAGCTGTATGTTGTCTAAAACACTTCTGTCTGTTACAAACTCTTGTTTGTTTTGTAGCAGCTTCCATAAGTGTCTTTGATCTTGCATTCCTGTTACTTACAATGTACATCAGAATTAGAAAGGATTCTACAACTTTTATGGGCCAAATGTTTCAAGTGAATTTATGACTTTGTCTGGTGTAAAGCACCCAACATATTCTATGCAAACAAATATAAACATGAGAATATATTATTTCCAAACTCTTAAGGGTTGTGCACATTTACAATATCCAGCTGTAATCTCTGTGATGTGTGAGTGTTTGTCTATACATGAATATGCTGTAGGCACACATAACAGGCTATATTTCTTACATGTTTGCATCTTGGTTGGTCCAAAAGCTTAAGCGCTGTTTTTTTTTTATTCCATCTACAGTATGTTGATCCAATAAAAGATATCAAAACATTTGTTTCTGGAGGTTTGCATCTATAATGCATGCACTTACATGCTAAATGCAGATAATATCACACTTTGGATGCACAGTGATGCTTTAATGTCTACCTGCCCTTGGACTGTAATGAGGCCTGTGGTGTAATGTGGTCTTTAAACACCCAAATTATAATTATTACAGCACTGAAACACACATTACTAATGGTTTCAGACACAGATGGGACCATGTTAAAGGCTGATATTTACAGAGGAAGAAAGTATTAGGGTGGGAAGGATGAGGGCAATAACACTGACTAGACATTAGATCCCTGGGTAGGATAAGATAAAATGGGGCAGACTGGATGGATGGATTGATGGTCATTTTCTGCTGACATTTTCTATGTTTCCATATTTGTATGTTTCAAGCATAAACCAGGATATTCGTAGGTCTAGATTAGGGCCCATTGAATGTTTGCTCAAAGAGAAAATAAGAGCTTGATGCAAACCAGAGGTGTATTAAAACATGCTAGGGTACTTTGTGAGCACTAACAGCATGTTCCAATATACCAACCAGGTACGATCCCAATTGTGACTGTAAACCACGCCCCCCCACTGACCATTAAAGGTATGTTGGCAAAAGGTGCTATGGGGCATTGGGATCACAATAAGAGTGTTATGGCCCACTAATAGAAATTACTCCTATAGAGCAATCTGCCATATTAGGATCTTTAGATGCAAAGTATCCCATAGCAGTAGGAAGTTTGGGATTCTGCCTGTGAGCCAGTTGAGTTCACTGTTCCTGTGGACTATATTGTGTGACCCAGTTGTGATCATTATTCCTGTGAACATGGTTATTTTATGGGCATCAAAAAGCTTCCAGTCCATTCTCTGACTCTGCCCATGGTGCCCTGTATAACCAATCTTGATGCTGCCTTTTTTGGGGATGGGGCTTAATGGTCTTCTTGTAGATCTCCTCATAGCGTTCCTTAGCTGTGGTTCATGGCTGAAGGGCCATAGCTAAAGGGAATCACATTGCAGTCATCAATGTGCGGTGGCAGTTGGCAGGAGATGATCCACCCTGAGTGTGAAACCCTAAGCAATGCTGTATTGGGATTTTACAGTACATCTAGAGCAACTTACTAATATGGGATTCTGCAATTATGATACTGCAGGAACCGGCATAAAGTTTTCAAACTGTGTAAGTAACCAGTGGGTTAATTTTTATTAATACAACTGAAGGGTGGGTAAATATTAAATAAAATATGAACAAGAAAAAAGGAAAGGGTAGTTTCTTGGGACATATTATTGTGTCTCTATTTCAAATTGCATTAAAGTCTGTGTTCTGGGAATGTGTTTGAGAATGCATGCTGAGTTGCAGTACTAAACTTTAATAGGCAATGTTTAAGTGGCAAGGGCATTGTCTTTTAATTAAGCTACACCGTGTAACATTGTGAGTAAGTAGTGTGGTCTAATGTGTCACACTAGTTTTAGCTTAATTAGCAGGCATCCTTAGCTACTTAATTACTAAGTTTGCTTTAAAAGAGGGAAGACAGGCAATACCTTAGCAGGGGTACAGTGATCAACCTAATTCAATAAGAGAAAGGAAGGGAGGTAGGGAAACAGGTATAGGAAGGAGGGAAGTGTTCACAGAACAAAAACATTAAGAGAAGGGAAAGCAGGCAACACCCTTTCTGGGCTAGAAGCAAAACAAATTTGTGCACACTTATAGCCACTCAAACGTGCTAGCATTAAGTGAAAACACTGTAGACAGTGCACATACCACCATGGTACCTTGATAAAGTTAAAATATTTTATTAAGTGCTAACATTAGATGCCCAACACCCTATGGAGAACCAAAGAGTCCTCTTTCTGTTAACACTCTATCTGAGTGAGGCGATGAACCAAACTCTAAAAGTGTAAGGAAGAGAAGAAAGGACAAGGGTACTGGAAGGAGGCAGAATGGGTCAGGCTAGGCTCTGTAGTAAAAAGGCAGGTGGGTTAAGAGGTTAAAAAGGTAAGTGGGTAGGTTTAAGTGGTTCATAAGGGATAGGTTAGGTTCAGAGGTTTAAAAGGGCAAAAAGCAATCAATTATGGGAGTGGTGCAGGTTATGGTGTGGAACCACAATTGTCTGGCACACATTCTGAGACTGAGATGCTGCCCCATACACATGCACCATCTGGGCAGAGGGAGGAGGTTGCTGGACTCTCAGTCAACATGGAAAGGATACAGTGGACTCTTGCCTCTCCCAGGGCCACAACATACAATATGATGCCTTTGCTTCAAAGAATGGCTAGACAGAGGAGGGAAGGGTGGACCTTGGTGAGCTCTGGGAGAGTGGGAGTGGCAGGTGGGGTACATAATCTTCAGCCTATGTCACTGCAAAATTCCTTTGCCATTCTGGTGGAATAGAACAGCTTGCAAGAGGCACCTGAAGTGAAGCAAGGAGGATTTGATGGACCGTTAATGTGAAGGCTCCAGGGTGGTTGGAGAAGGCACCCAGCAGAAGAGGAAGCAGTTGCTGGTGGGTGACTTGATTGTGAGAGGGACAGACTTGGGAGTAGAAGGGGAGGAGAGAGGGAGGGAGGTAAAGTATTTACCTCTTACTTCAGCTTGGAGGGATGGAGAGAGGATACTAAGTATTGCTAGGGTGGCAAGCCACGAGAGTGAATTGGATGTCATTGTCCACATAGTGACCAATGACCTTTTGAGGGATGGAGAAGGATTAGTGCAGGGGCAGTTCAAGGAACTGGGGGGCCTTAAATAAGTACCATGAATGGTCACATTTTTGAGGCGCTACCTGTATATGCAAGGAAGGTTAGGGCACTAGAAAATACATTTTCCACTCCTAAACTGAACATGTTCTGGTTGGTTCAAGAATGCATGGGATAAACACAAGGAAATTATAGTGGAAAGGAGGGGAGGAAGAGAAAGAGCTGCCATCAAATTCTATGTTTTTGTGTTCTATGACTTCTAATGAAAGGTCAGTGTTTTTAGTTGATCCACCCAGTCCTTATTTCTCTCCACTCATCAGTCCTAAGTTTGAAAGTTATTGAAGTTAATTGGTGGTTTGACTTAAACTGATGAAAACCACAACTTCTTAATCTGACTGACATACAGTGTGTTGTGAGGCCTGCGAGTCACAACACCTTGCACAACACAGCAACAATGGCAAATGAGTTGCAAGCCTTCATACTGAATGAACAAAAACAATCATAGCAGTGCATTTACTGTAGGAAGGGTGTGGTTTCAAAGGTTGACTAAGCCTTTTCAAACTACAGGGAATAATAATCAGGGACTGAACTCAATGCCTAACATTAATAGAAAGCATTTGTTAATGCTGAATGTATGCTTGCTTTTATTTGCTGTGTAGTTGTTGGGTATAGATAGCACAGAAACAACAATGAACAAATTTATAGCAAAAGTTACAATAGTGAAATTGTCTACATTAGTGTAATTTTTGCTAATCAATTTCTCTTGTTGTGATTGTGAAATTGTATTTGCATTCATGTATGTCCCTTTAGGAATGAAATAAACAGAATAATGGAGATACTTTGAGCCCCATTTGTCATACTAGCCCACTTCTCCTGACACATTACGTGGCCCCATCAAGCCATAACACACATATCAACCCCTTGCAAAGGAAGGCTCCAAAGCCCATCATAACTTGTCACCTGTATGACATAACACTGTACAATACCTTCCCAGCCTCAGAACAGTGGCGTACTACAGTGCTGGTCCCCATCACTGTGCTGCACAGATGGCTCCCCAAGCTAGCTCCCAAGCACAAGGTGCCATCATGGGAAGACAACCTGCCACCCACTGGACCATTGGCATGCACTGCACACAACATTTCTTCACATTTTGAACCCAAATTTTAAATATAGTATTTTTATGACCTCCCCTTCTGAATATGCCAGGTGTCATGTATAAAATACTGTCTGAAACATAATTTTGTGGCACAAGACAAAACATGCTTTAGTTTGGATTTTAAAAATAACCCCTGTCCCATTCATAAGGTGGTGTAAAAAAATGGCTATGTTGAAAATGTGGATTCCAAATATTGAAAATGTCTAAAATTATGAGTGAACATTGAAAAATTCCAATGTACCTTCATAACATTGGTGTTTCATTTAAGATTTTGACCCTAAATTTTCAACATAGCCTTTTTAAGACCCACTGAATAAACCAGGTAGGTGAATTTTTTCAAATCCTGCCTAAAAGATGATTTTGTGGATGTCTGCAAAATCACCTTTCAGGCAGGATTTGAAAACTAGCACCTTTCACATTCATGAGGGTGTGTGAAAATGTTATATGATAGTGGTTCAAGAGAAATCTGTCGGCCGCCATTACAGTGGCGGCACTATGCTGATGGTAAATGAGGTTGGCATTGTACCATCGAAATGTAATGTGTTTTTTGCACCCCCAACACTTTAATATTATCAACTCGAAGGTGACGCAGACTCAGGGAGGGGGCGTAATGCAAGGATAGTGAAGGTGCCATGAACTTTTGCTGTCAGCAAATTGTCCTGACAGGAGAAGATCACTATTCGTTTGGTGGTTTGTAAATCAAACTTTGTTCCCTACTGCTATTACCTGTTCATTCACTGGGTGCTGTTTCAGTTCTGCTGTTCAGCTATTGGCTGATTTGATATTCTACTGTGATTGGTTAGAGAATGGTTTGTTCTGATAGGCTAGTTGTGGACCTGTGCTTCTGTACCAAAATTTGAAGTGTGCAGAGTACTGGATTGGAACCTGTCATGCTGTTTTTCTCCTTATAGTGAAGTCGGTGTCATTTTCTGTGGCTGAGTTGCTGACGTTTTTCCATTTCTAGTCAGAGAACTTGTGTGCATTGCCTGAGTAAGTGATATTAAGTTTAATATTCTTTTTTTTATCATTTCTATGTCAACTTACTGAATGTCATGTGATCTTTTATGTTTTTCCTTCAGCATCTGGCCTCAGAGATCATATTGTTCAGTGAGGCAAGATCATCTGTTCTGCTCATTGTCTAAATGTGTTAATGTTACAGCACTGTAATAACATGTTACTCATTTTATTTATTTTTTATAGTTCAGATTGTGCTCATGAAGGACAGGTTTTGATAGCGCTTCATCTCATCTGCAGATCGTCAGTGATGCAGTGATTTGAAATCTCTAGTTTTGCTTCAGTGCTGTAAACAATCTTGTTTAGTTTCAGCTGACATTTTATTTTTATTTTTTGATCTAATAGATGCTAGGTGTCTGCATTTGGTAAACTAATACTACTGCTGAGCTACTTCTGCTAGTCTGGTGTCTGTGATACAAGCAGTGTTTTTGAGTATAATGGACGTCTCTGGTAATGGCCAGTGTTCTTATTTTAGCCTGGTAACTGGGTAATGTTGCTTGTTAAGTGGGATGACTGTAGTATGTTTATGTGGGAGGACTGTGTCATGTTACTGGAACAAGCAATGTGTTGACTAGTATTGTCCTGTGAGGTAAAGCATGTGTTCTGACAGGAGTATCCTGTCAAGACTACATGTATTCTGCAGCATTGCTAGGTGATGTACTGTTCCTGGAGATATGCTAACTTTTATGATGTGCAGGTCTGTGTCATGTTACTGGAATAAGAATTGTGTTTACCAGTATTGTCCTGTGAGGTGAAGTATGTGTTCTGACAAGAGGATCCTGTCAGGACTACATGTATTCTGCAGTATTGCTAGGTGATGCACTGATCCTGGAGATATGGTAACTGTTATGTTGTGCATATTTTTCAGTTATTTATTTAATGTTGTCATTGTTGTCTTCCTGTGTTGGTTGCTGTTACTGACTATGGGAGGGCTACTGGCCTCTGTAACTACATAATTGCAATGTTTGTGGGATACTTATGTTCCCAGATATCTTGTACAGTAGGCCTTTTTGTAATATGAGTTTTATATCCTGATAGTGGTATGCCGTTGGGAGTACATCTATCCTAAAGCATAATCCTTTCCAGAATACTTCCATTGCTCCATGTTTTAATGTGGAAGTTGATGTATTGTTGTGGCAGATTCAACAATGTGGTGTGTGTGATGTGAACTGTGTTTTGTTGTACTTTCATGGTATAAGTTATGTTTTATTTCTTGGATGTTACCTGGTCAAGCAGTGCCCTTTCCAGCACATGACCCTGTAATGAATTGCATGTTTTGAAATGTATGATGACTTCAGTGACTGTAATGTGTCTTACTGTGTAGCATTCTCAGTTTCTCCTGTTTCATCCTACAGTTTTAAGCCATTTTTAACATGTTTCTTATTGTAACATGTCTCAGAGACTCATTTCAGTGGTTTGCTTTCTTGAATGTTTACCTTTTTTTCTGCCAGGACCTTTGTTTTCTGCCAGGACTATCCTGTTAGCTATATCATTTGTTTTTTAAACATGAAGGTGATGCCTGTGGCATCATGTACAGTAACCCGCTATTTATTGTTTGTGTTTAACTGACTTCTTAATTTATGCATGTTTCTGCTGTGCTAACAGTATTGTGGCATGTTTTCTAAGGACAATGCCTGTGTGATGTTCTTTGACTGTCTGAAGTCAAGTTTGTGTCTATCCTCATCTGACGTCCATTGTTGTTTCTCAATAGAGTGTGCATGTCATCCTCATGTGCATTGGGAGTATGTGGAAGATATGCTGTTGTGGTATATGTATGAATGTCACATTGGTCTTGTTCTTCCAGGTGTTTGTTAGTATTCACACCAGTACTGTTTTTCTGAACCTTTGGGTATGGTAGAGGGTGAGGTAAAAGGCAACTACATTTAGAACCTACTAAACATCAAACAGGGAAGAGGACATGGAGGAACACATCAGGAAATCCAAGGGAGTTGCTAGAACAGTAAGGGTAGCTGATGCATTGAGGTAACTAAGTGTGGTCCAGGGGATCAAGGAAAGTGAAAAGTATTTATTTATGTACATAAGGGAGATGAGAAACAGTAAGGAGCACACTGATAGGGTCCAGAATGGCAGAGGGTGGGTGTGTGGATAAGGGGGAAGAGCAGGCAGAAGTACTTGATGAGTAGTTCTATTAGGTATTCACCAAAGAGAGGGATTGACCTGTATGTAAATGGAAGGGTCGCATGGGAGTAAGGGCAGAGGAGATCACAGCTTGGGAAGTCACCAACAGAAGTGGATGGAGGGCGTTAAGTCTCTGAGGGTTGACAAGGCACCTGGACAGGACTTTAATCATCTGAGTGTACTGAGAGACTTGGCAGTTGACCTTGTGGGGCCATTGGTGGACATGTTCAGCAACTGTCTGTAAACAGGATGTGTATTCAGGGATTGGAGGCTGGTTCATGTGGTGTTCCTCTATAACAGTGGGCCCAAGGATGAATCTTGGAAGTATTGGCCAGTTGGCCTAATCTCAATTGTGTTACAGCTAATGCAGACTATCCTTAATGAAAGACTGGGAGCATTATGGAGGCTAATAATCTCCAATATAGCATCTAGCATGTGTTTGTCTTTGCAGATCCTGTAAGATAAAGTGGTGGACTTTTCATTGTGTTACACAGTCAGTGTGCAAGGGTCATGTGGTGGATGTCCTATATCTGGACTTATTAACATACTAACATACTAAAATGCCAGCAGAATAGGCCTAACAGTCTTTTGTGTTTGCTTGTTTGGTCAGCCTCACTCTGGGAGCAGACCTTGCTGCCCCTCACCTTCTCTGGCTTCTCCTTCCCAGTTCCAGATATTCTCGCAGACTGGATTTTGCTTCCAGAACCCTTCCTGTACCTGTCCCACCCTTCTTGAACCTCCACTGTCCCTGCTCCACCAGCGCCTGGGCAGTGTATTCCATGGCCCCAACACCCTCTCAGTGAAGTAGCACCTCCTCCTTTCTCCCGAATCTTCCTCCAGCTTCCACCCATGCCTCTAGTTGCCCCCTCCTCCTCCTCCCTCCTTCGAAGCACCATGACTGCTCCTCCCCTATTTACCTCCTTCATGTACCTGAAGTCCTCTATCATGTCCCCCCGGTCCCTTCTCTCTTCCAATGTGTACATATTTAGCTCTTCAAGCCTCTCCCCATAGATCCTGTCCCCCAAGCCCCAAATCATTTTGGTTGCCCTCCTCTGGATCCTCTCCAGGAGTTTAATGTCCCTCTTTAAGTGTGGCCTCCAAAACTGCACACAGTACTCAAGGTGTGGCCTCACCAAGCAGTAATACAGAGGGAGTATCACTTCCCTCCTTCTGGAGGTGATCCCCCTAGTGATGCATCCCAGCATCCTGTTGGCCTTGTCTGCTGCCCTCCTACAAGTCTCCTAGTTGTTCGTCTTGACATCCACCACCACCCCCAGGTCCCTCTCAGCCATCGAGACTTGTAGCATTCCCCACCCCAGGGTGTACACTTGGCCTGGGTTTCGGGTTCCCAGGTGCAGTACCTTGCATTTCCCTGCATTGAACCTCAGCTTCCAGTTTCTAGACCATCTTTCCAGAGCCTTCAGGTCCCCCTGTAGGGCCACCCTCCCCTCCTTCCCATCCACCACTGCCCCCAGTTTTGAGTCATCCGCAAAGAGACTCATCTCACTCCTGATACCTGTCCTTATGTCAGAGACGTAGGCATTGAACAGGAGGGGCCCAAGGACTGATCCCTGTGGGACTCCACTAATGACCCTCCTTGGGGATGAGACTATCATGCCAACTATGACCCTCTGGGTCCAGTCCTGTAGCCATTGTCTATCCATCTGATCATCTGGTTCCACCCCTTTTCTCCCAGCTCATCCAACAGGCCCTCATGAGGAATAGAGTCAAATGCCTTGCTGAAGTCTAGAAATAGGACATCCACTGGTCTACCCAGGTCCAAGGCACTCGTCATTCAGTCATAGAACTCCACTAGGTTTGTCTGACACAATTTTGCTGGGACAAATCCATGTTGTCTATGGTCCAGGCACCCTGACTTTTCCAGGTCCCCCCCAAGCCTCTCCTTGACAATGCCATCCATCACCTTGCCCACCACCGATGTCAGGCTGACAGGCCTGTAGTTCCCTGCCACCTCCCTTGATCCCCCCTTGTGGATAGGCACTATATGCGCCACCTTCCAGTCCTGGGGCACCCACTCTGTCCTCAGAGAGATGGTGAAAAGCTCCGCCAGGGACTTCGCCAGGACATCCGCAAGTTCCTTCAGCACTCTGGGATGTAATTTATCCAGCCCTGGTGCTTTCTCCATCTTAAGGGACCTGAGGGCTTCCCTCACTCTCTCTGCTGTGATTTCTACCTCTGCTACCTCTTCTCCCTGCTTAGCCTTCCTCCCTCCTGCCAGTGATGCCTCCCCTCTCCCCAGACTCACCGATCAGTAAGGGTCCCCCTCCTCAGTATCACTGTCTCCTCCCATGTATGATGCAGCACCCCCATTTTCCTTGGTGAAAACTGAGGTGAAGTACTCATTTAGTACCTTAGCCTGCTCCCCCGAGTCTTGTGGCCATCTCTCCCCTGTTTTAATCCTGCTAATCTGCCCCTTCACCCTTTGTTTTTCCCCAATGTATCTAAAGAACCCTTGTTCCCTCTCCTAATTTCCTGGCCAAGTTCTGCTCCTTCCTTGCCTTAGCCACCCTCACCACCCTAGTGGCCCTTCTAGCCATCAGTTCTGCTCCCTCGATCCCTTTCACTCCTTGAGCACTTGAATTGCCTATAGGCTGCCTTCTTTCCCTGCACCACCTCCTGGATCTCCCTGGTCCACCAGCAGGGTTTTCAAGCCCTACCACATTTTCGTCTTACTCTGGCACAGGTGCTGGTAGCATCCTGCATCAGTTTCCTGATTATTTCCCACTGACTGTCAGCATCCATGTCTGACCCAATCACATCCAAATGCTCCTTAAGGATCCTTTCCATTTCCTTAAAAGCCACCCACTGAAGTCAGTTATCTCCATCTTTGTGCAGCCTTCTACCCCTCCTAGGTCCAGGCAGAACCAGACCATGGCATGGTCACTCCCCGCCAATGGGTCCCTTACCTCCAGGCCCCCATTCTGGTCACTGTCTGCCAGGACAACATCCAGTACCCACACCTCCCTGCTCGGTTCCCCCACCTGCTGAGTTAGGAATGCATCTTGAAAGACATCCAACAACATCTGTTCCCTGGCCACCGAGGATGTCATAGTCTCCCAGTCTGTTCCTGGCATGTTTAAGTCCCCCAACACCACCACCCTTCCCCTGCCCAGTCTGCAGTGTCTCCCAACATCTGCTACCAGACTCTCCTCCAGCTCCTCTGCCAATGCAGGGGGTCTATACACCACTCCTATTTTTACTGTCTTGCCCCCCCTTGTTATCAAGGTGACCCAAATCGCCTCCATGGTTCCCTCTGCCTCCTCTACTCCACCTATGCCAATGCAGTTTTTGACTATTATTGCTACCCCTCCTCCCCTTCCCTCACCCCTGTCCTTCCTGAACATAGTGTAACCCTCCAGGTTCAGGTCCCAGTCGTGTCCTGTGGTGGCCCAGGTCTCAGTGACCACTTCCACATCCACCGCTCCCTCAGTTAGCATCACCTGGAGCTCAGGCATTTTATTGCCCAAGCTCCTGGCATTTAGCAGGACTACCTTCCACCCTTTCCCTATACTTCCATTTCCCCTGCTCATGTTCCCATGGGGATTTCATTTTCCCCTGGTCTGCACTTTACCAGTCAGCCTTTTCCCACATTCCTCCAGCTCCCCAGGGGGGTGGAGACAGAGTCCCTCCTTTATCAGACCCCCCTCGACAGCCTTTTCTCCCATCCCTCCCCCTTCACAAGTTTAAACCCCACTTTTCACCAATGAACCCCTCTATTTTCAACTTAAGGATTCCCTCCCTCCCTCCAGATTGAGATGGAGCCTATCTCTAGCATACAGCCCCTTATCCTCCCAGGTCTCCCCCAATCCCCATCAACCCATACTCTCTGAACAACTGGTTTATCTCCCTAATCTTCCTTTTGTGTTCCCCATTAGCCCTTGGCACTGACAGACACCGGCAAGCTCCCTGAACCCTGCCTGTATCTCTAGCTCGCTATTTCCCTCAATGTCATTTGTACCCAGGTGGACCAGTATGTCTAGGGAGCCCCCACAATCCTTTGCCAGCTGATATACCTTGTGCTTGGCCCTGTGCACCATTTGTCCAGAGAAGCATTTTGTTCTAACTGGCCAGGCTTCCCCTCTCATCCCATTTGTTACCCTGATCATAGAATCCCCAACAGGAGCACTCTGACTGCTCCTTTTCCTCCATTCCCCCCCTTCCATGTCCCTCATCCTTTCTACAGGCCCCTCCACCCAGCCGGCTCCTTGTTCCTTCCCCTATCTGGGTGCCACATGCCACCCCCTCATTTACCCTGGCCACCCCCTCCTCTCCGATCCTATGCCTCTCCTCCTCCCGAGTATCCTTCTGTGCCTCACTAACTCCCCATCACTGCTCGCGACTGGTCCTTCACCCCCATTCAGCAAAGCCATTGTTTCTGTACTGCATGGTAAGCAGATGAGCAAATTGAACAACCTGGGAGTGGAGCAGAAACTGGATAGATGGGTCATGAGCTATGTATAGGATAGACAGCAGAAGGTAATAGTGGGGTTTGAGGTATCTTCGCCCATGCCTGTAACAAGTGGGATCCCACAGGGCTCAGTGCTGGATCCAGTTCTGTTTAATGTTTTAATTGCTGACATTGCAGAATGTATATTGAGTTAGATCAGTGTCCTCATTGATGATACCAAGATCTGTTTTGAGTTTGATGGATTGGAAGGAGATACAGCACTCCTGGAGGATTTTGGAAAAATGGATGAATGGTCTAATACATGGCAACTTGGGTTGAATGCTAAGATGTGTTTAGTAATGTACTTGACAGCCATGAAGTCTTGAAACAGTGACTGGTGGGAGTGCAGTTATCCAACTCTAAGTAGGACAAGGATGTTGGTGTACTGTTGATAGTGGAAATGACCCAGTCAGCCTAGTGCAGGAAGACAGTGGGTAAAGGTCATCAGAATGCTGGTGTACATCATGAGGGTTATTACCCCAAAGAAAGGACAATTTATCATGTCCCTGTCTAGGTCCCTTGTGAGGCTACACTTACAGCACTGCATGCAGTACTGGTGGCATTACATGGAAAACAACATCAAGCTGTTTGATGTGGTTCAACGAAAGGCAACAAAAATTATCATTGGGACATAAACTTTATGTGGCGAGGCTGAGAGAGCTATACATGTATTCCCTTGAGAAGAGAAGGGAGAGGGGGGATATGATTCACATGTTTAAGTACTTGAGGGATATGAACAGAGTAAGCATGGAATGTATTTTGAAATTAAAATGTGGAATGGAAACCAGGGGGCACAGTCCGAAGTTGTAAGGAGGCAGATTTAGGAGGGAAATGAGGAGGCACTGTTTCTCTCAAAGGGTGGTAACACACTGAGATGCTTTGTCTGGGGAGGTGGTGATATCAGTGTGGGCAGTTTAAAAGGGGTTAGGACAGGATCAGAGGGATGGTTCAAACCATGGGGGAGTGGGTGTGAGTGAAGAAAAATGATTAACATCAATGGGTAGGCATGAGATATGATGGGCAGCTGTAGTGTAAAACAGTAAAGTGCTGCACACTTCAGCACATGAGATGGAACATTAGACCTGTATCTGCCGGTAAACTCATATGTGCATAATACTTTCACTTGCTTCAGAGGAAGTATTTGCTCTGTAATGTCATCATGTGCATCTCATTGTGATTCTTGTCATATCTGTTTTACTTTTGTTTTTTCTGTGTTTGACATGGATGTTCTTATCCAGTCTTCATTGCAGAAGACGCTATGTGTTAGTAAGGATGGTGTAATGCAAACTGCTGTTGTCATCCAGTCATTTGACGATATTGAAAAAATAATGAAAGACAAGCTTCCCACATCTGGCACTTGGGTTAATATCCCAATACTGACACTGTAGTGCAGCATGAGAGGGGTGCTGCACTTCTGAGGTGCCATCTTTCAGATGAGACGTTAAACTGAGGTCCCATCTGTCTGGATTGGTGGTAGTTCAGGTGGATGTTAAAGATCCCATGGCACTTATCGAAAAGTAGGGAATTTTTATTTAAATAACAAAACAAATCAATAAAAACAGTGTTGCCTCACACAAAAGAAAAGTACAAATCATAACAAAAGCAAATAAGTATTACAATCATACATATCGAAAGGGTTTGTCTAATACAGAAGTGAAACTCAAATCTAATCCCATGACAAAGGGCTCCCCAAAAAAAGTAGGAAATTTTATCCACAAAATAAAGGAAATAAAATACATACTTAATAGTGTTACTGCACACAAAATCATAAGACAAACTTAAAATAAACAAAAATAAGCATGTCATCAAGCATACAATACAAACTTTAATTTATAAAATCCCAAAACGGAAAATGTTGACCCCCACTAAAAGAATAGGGAAAAAAATTTTCAAGGAACAAAAGCAAAGTAATACAAAAAACAGTAGTACCTCACAAAAAGGAAGAAAAAAAATTACAAATCATAACAAAATAAATAAGTAGTACAGTCATACATCAGAAATGGCTGTCTAATACAGAAATACTAACTGGAAACAAATGCACACCATAAAACTACAGAATGGAGATCGGACAAAATTATATAAATTGTTATGAAACAGAAATGAAAACAGTATTAAATACAAAAAAAGACCAATATCCTATTCTTATTTAAACAAATTATAGAAAGAAAATAATTAACTATCAGGTACAAAGAAAGTATCATGTTCACCCAGTATCTAGCCAAGACATATGTCTCCACCATAATTTATAAAGATCAGGTGAGGCTGTATTGTGCTCATAGTCTCTCCATCTAAAAATCTCTTTCTGAACCATCGAAAACACATAAGCACTAGACAATACCTGCTGTCTTAAAGTTAATGCGCAGCAGGCTTGCCATAATTGAAACTTGACATGTCCCATAAATAACAATAACATCCCAGAGTCGAACTGGACACATGCAGCTGGTAAAATGTTCCTAACCCATGCATCCGGATCCTCCCTCTGAAAAGGCCCAGAGACCCAATATTTATGAAAAGAAGTCCAAAATCCAACCACATAGCGACAATCTATGAACAAATGCTGCATAGTCTCAACCACCCCACTACACGTATCAATTCTAGGGCACATTCATTCCACTACACCCTTATGCTTCATGTTCCCTTTTACCCCCAATTTTTGGTGGGTGCAAAGCCATATAAAATCCCACATAAATGTTGGAATTCGGGGACAATGAAGAAGACTTGTCATAATCTGTATATTAGCTGAGGGAAGTATCATAAACCAGGGTTCCTCATGGAACCAGGTTAGCAACAGCCAGTCATATACCATTTTCCGGAGTGCCAGTAGTCAGATAGCGATAAGGTAATTCCCAGAGTTTGAGTTTACCCACCACATCCTTCCAACAATTAGCTAAAAAGAAAATGTTCACCTGTTTAGAAAGGGAGCCTGAAGAGGCCCACTGTGTTAATAGGGATCCAAACTCATCCATAACCCAGGGGCACCATAATCTAACCTCATTATGAGCCAATGGGACAATATTGTGAAAAAGAAAGGTAACATGAAAAAAAAAAATTGGGTTAATCATTCCCAAGCCTCCCTGGGTGATAGGTAAATAGGTAATCCCTCTTTTAATAGGGTTTAGGCGACTCCCCCAAAGACACTGGAAAAACACACTGTACACTGAAGTTTACAGTATTTTTGGGATAGGAAATACTGCTGACAAAAATTGAAACAATGGTAACAGATGTGATTTTATCATATATATCCTTTTATGATTAGACATACGCCAAGAATTCCATTTTGTTACCAAACCTTGTGCAGTACGAATTTTTTCTTCCCAATTATAAAACTGGGGATCAGGACTACCAAAAAAAAATACCCAAAATTTGAATGTAGGAGGTCACTACTGGAAAATGCCATATTGAACTCCATACTGTACCCTCACAACCAATGGATAAAATATTACATTTCTGGTAGATGATTACAGAACCAGTTACTTCTGAAAACACTCTCAACTCATCTTGAGCCAAAAAGGCTGATGATTTGTCTGCCAGTGTTAAACACAAATCATCTGCATAAGTAATAGTTTTAATCTGTAAATCTATACTACTCACGGAGAGACCCATTATATCATCCTGTTTATTCAATCTGTATAATAATGGGTCCAGAGACAACAAATAAAGGAGAAGACTTAGAGGACAACCCTGCCTCACCCTCTATTGACTAAAATCTTACCTCCTATCCATCCATTCATACTAGGAAATAAACAAATGTGTTTATAGCATATTTGCAACCATAAAATAAACTTATCTGGGAACCCATATTTAGAAAAAACTGCCCACATATAGGTATATTCAACCCTATCAAAAGCTTTAGATTGATCTATACTAACTAAATGTCCTAATAATTCCTGAGTAGTGCCTTTATGCAGAATTTCTCTAATAAGAATCAGGGCATCCTGTATCTTACGTGAGGATACCCCACTAAACTGTGTGGGGTGAATTATATCATTTAATGTATTCGCCAATCTATTCCCTAATACCTTCATCAAGATTTTACTATCGGTATTTAACAAAGTGATTGGTTTCCAATTTTTTAAATCTTCTTTATTTCCGTCCTTGAATAAGAGAACTAAAACTCCTTCATACATACTGGGTCGTAAAACTCCTGTACTTAGAGCATCATTTAACACTACCACAAGTTCATCCCTTAGTACTTCCCATATTACTTTAGAAATGGCTTGTGATAGGCCATCAGACCCTGGGGACGTTCCTTTAGAAAGGGTCCAAATAACTTGCTTAAGTTCTGCAGCAGTGATAGGAGAAGCTAAATTTCAACCACACTCCTCCGAAATATGAGGGAGGTCACATCCCTTCAACCAGTCTGATATTGCAGCCTTTGACAAATCAGTACTTGTAAAAAGTTTGGAAAAATACCTCTCAATTTCATTCAATATAGCTGGGTTGTCTGTGACCTGTACCATTAAAGGAGCTGCAAAGCCTCCATAATTCTCTGTTCGAACCTGAGCCAGGGTGTCAAAGGAGCGGTATCAGACTTTTTCAAAACCCGTACAGTTGCTGTTTGATCACCCTGCATCAATTCTTTTGGAAAACTGATAATTTATTTTTAAGAATCTTAATAGCACCCAAATCACTTTTACCCTCTTCATAGTATTGGGCCACCAAAATCCGAAGCTGTGCTCTAAGTTGCCACAAAGTGTGTTTTTTAAAAGAACCATTAAGCCTCCCCACTGACTGGAAATAAGAACAAAAATCATGTTTTGAATCTTCCCACCACTGATTTTTGTCCTCTTAAAGACAAAACATAGATTTCCTAGCTTTCATGATATATTGAAACCCTACCTGTACCATGGGTAAATCTAACAAGGAAATATTTAACTTCCAGAACCCTGGACCCCCCCTTTGTTCAGGTAGATTTCCTACTATCAAATCTAACATACGATGATCAGAAGTTGCCACATCACTAACTACGGCTTTACGAATGCTAAAACTGGTGGAAATAAAGAAATAATCAATCCGCGATGTGCAAGGGCCACAAGCATATGTGTGGGAAGCTCCTATATTACCAGACCCAAACACATCAATGAGACCTACTTCAGAAATGAATTTCAACAAACAAAGACATCACAATATTATTTTTCCCAAATATATTACTTCCACTCTGAGGGAAAGAGCAATTAAAATCCCTCAAAAACAACAGCATACTAGTAAACAAAAAGGTTGTATGGTGCGAAAAAGCCTTACCCTTTCATATTTTAATTGGGGTGCATATATGTTTATTAACCTCATAGGTAAATTTTTCCAAACAATATCTAACATGAGAACCTCCTTCCAAAATTTCTAAATGCCTAATTATTTTACTGGAGAAAAAACAAATCCCTACCCTGAACACTGTTCAGACCCCTGTGACCAGTAGCTATCCCCCACAACCAACCCACAGATGCCACCTCCAAAAGACCTGGAGAATGCAGATGGACGTCTTGAAAAAATATACAATCTAAATCAGATTGTAAAAAAAGCCCATATGTAGCCAGTCTTTTAAATTTGGACTGGATACTATTTACACTTAAAGACGCGATGTGAAACTGATAATGAAGATCAATCATAAGTCAAAAAAGTGAAAAAGAAGACACCTCACTTTATTTTGCTAGAGGCCCGGGTAATCCTAAATACTAGTTTTAGGCCCGGAGGTACCAACCCGTGGTCCACCTGGATCCAATAAATCCCCTCCCAAGAGCAGACTTCCTGCCACTTCAGTATGTTCTGTCTCCTGATCTGAAGAAACATCTCACAATACCTCATAAGTATTCATCTCTTCCAAAGGTTCAGATGTTTTTTTCAAACACTTGGCCTAACACCCTTCCCCCTCTTTGACCGAACCACAACGAAATCTTGAGAACTAGGTAGAGGATCTGATGAAATAATGGTCCCCCAACTTTTCCTGTGCAGCGGACTGTGCTAAAACACCCTCTGTTTCAACAACCAAAATGGGGGGGGGGGGGGTTCTCATTCAGGTATCTGCGGCATATGTCTTTTACCAGGAGGTTGATGCCCAGAAAACTCAGTGGGGAAAATAGCCTCTTTAATATAATAATCCTGAACTCCAAATCAGCATTTTCTGTGTTCCTGGCTGCCCAAGGACAGTCAGTAAACACATGACCCACCTCCTCACAAAAGTTACATTTGGGGTCTTGAAAACAATGTGCACTCACATGGCCTAATTCCCCACAATACGTACATTTCAATACCTCACATGTAGTACTAATGTGTCTTGTGGATCCACATTTAAAGCACATCTTAGGCTGCCCAGGATAAAACAGAAACCCCTTATCCCGACCTATGAAAAAACAATTAGGCAAATGAATAACATCCTACTCCGTTTGGTGTAATTTAGTCCTAAACTTCAACCCCAGTCCAAAACCTTCATCATCCAAAATTGGGAAGGATTTCATTGAATAGTACATTGTTTTTCTAACCAGTATACCACATCAGTTATATTAACCCCTCATTGCGAAAAAGAATAATGTAATTACCCTAAAAGGTTGTTTAGTCAAGGGTATCACCAGAAAATCTACCCATAAAGGGTTAGTTTTAAATTTGAAAATCTACACCAGAATTTCTCCAGCAAAGTGGGAGTTCAAAACTAACATCAAAAGTACTTTCTCCTGGTGCATGGATTAAGGCATAAACCTCTGAAGGAAAACCCCATGGACTGTTTAAGCAAGATTTTCCCCACATGAAAATGATCAGGTGTCGACTCCTTCTGTCCCATATCGCAACCTTACTGCATTTCTATGTTTTGCCAATCGATAGTTTTATGGAAGTGGCTTGCATAAGTTGGGGGCCTGCAACAGACACTCCGGTTCCCCTGGTGAAACAGTCCTCTGATCAGATTGTGAAGAATCCAAGTTACCCCACCCCTGTTGTTTTCCGAAACCCCAGAGGCAACAGTACCTGAAACAGCAAATGTCCCTCCTGAATCCATCATAGGAGAGGAAAGCAATGGATTTGTTGATCCTCACCGTAAACAACCCGGGTCTGGCTGCCAGACTCCTTGTGCAGGGACATCCATCCGCTTGAGAGGCGCTTTTCCGCGCACCAGCCGCGTATTACCTCACTCCAGTCACGCTAGGGGGCCTTTCTTCCTGGTCTGGAAGTGATTACCATGCTCTACAGTCGCCAACACCTTCAAAGGACCCAAAGAGTTCTCCGATAGCGGAGAAACCGCTGAACGCTTTCTTTACGGTCATCATCTTGCTGTGCTAGCGAATCATCCAGCTGCTGTTTAATTCGAACCAATTCCTCTTCTAAACACTGTTTTTTTGGTGTAAATTAAGTATATCTCCGACTCTATATTAGAAATGGTATCGCAGGCGATAAGCTGGCCACCTAGGTGCTCCCCAACCGCCGCATCTACAGAGACAGATACTTCAGTTGCAATATCCATTCCAAGCAGCTCCACTGATTCTTCATCCACCAACCTCACTCTTCCAGTCTCCTCCTCTGCCATCTTGGTCCCACCAGAAAATGGGTCCCCCCTGCTCACAGGAAGCAGGAAGTAGGGGAATTTCCCTGGTGTCCTGGGCAAATTTCCCTCATTCACTAAAAATACCACCAACAGCTTAATCTGGTGCAAGGTCAGTTGGCATTCATCTGTATCCCCCTCTCCCGGGTCGTGCCTGAAAATAGGCAGGATTTGTCTAGTGCACCTACCCGGTCAACAAAAACTAAATAAAAAATAATTAAATGAATGATGGAAAGAATGTTTTCAAGATGGGCTAAGAGACATGACATCACATATTTTGTTTGTGAATATTATAGAAGCCGTGGATCATCAAGTGGTGACCCAACGTGCATGAGAGCAGGTGCCTGCATTGCTTATGTCTCCTTCCAAGTATTAAAAGAGGAGTAATATGGTCATGGTAATCAGAAAAACCAAGTCATACTGGCCATGACATTTCTAATGTTCTTGAAAGACAAGTTAACACTGTTGATGAATCTCTGTTGAAGCTCATTGAGTTTGGTTGGCCTGAAACATGAGTAACAGCGAAACCCTTTTACGTGCTGCTAAGTGATCTGAAATGAAAGGTCATCATGATGTGCATGACAGGTGCTATTACCTAACTCCTGATGATATTACATGAATGCGCTATGGATCGAATATGTCTAAAAAGATTTGACCCTAACGATGCAGCAAGTGTGCTTAAACTCTGCCATTCTGCACTTAGGAGGATGTTTTGTTTTATCAAGCCTTGTCAAAGGTTAATGGAGATCCCTATCTGTTGTACTTGCAATCTTCCTGGCAGAGGCAGATGGAACAGTGTGGTCAAAATCTAGTTTTTCGATGCCACATATGGTGACATAACTGTTTATAGCTATGCATTATACACCATATTGATACATAATGAACATGGCCATGGTGTTCCTGTAGCATTCTTTGTCACAAGCTCTGAAAAGCAGGAGCAATTGCAGAAGGCCATCCAGTCACTACATTTAAGAGTACCCAATTTCTAACCAAGGTATTCTGAATATATGGCTGTTTTCTTACATTCTTATTGTAGTACTACATTCTGCCCTGTGGCTGGAAATGTTCACTTACTGGTTCTTTTGAAATGTTAACTGTATTTATTTTGTTAATTTAGTTATGAAATTGTTAGCAATGCCATTTATTCACTTTACAGGCTTTTAATATATGGATTCATTCAATAATAGTACTGGAAGTCATACAAACATTTCCTGTAAAACCACACTTCATAAGTGATAATACTGTCATTCAGAGTTTGTAATACTATCAATCAGAGCTCTGAATGATAGTATTATGACAAAAACAGCTGAGCACAAGCGCACAAATTCCCCAAGCTAAGCAGGAGTCGGATTTTAATGTAGGTAACGTGTACAGTAAAAGCCGTCTCTCCGTTCACAGGATACCACAGTAAAACAACTAGAGCTGGACTGATGTAGGCTAGACAGAGTTTTATTCATTTACTAACTGAATCATTCTCTGACCCAGAGTTACAAAACATAAGATGCAGGCTTTCAATCGTGGTTCTGTGGACTCTTCCAGAGGTGGAGCCTTCATGCGTCACCTGGCGCCTCCCTGTTGCTCATTCTCACTGCCGCTGCTTCACTACATGAAATGGCTTCACTTGCATGCACCACCACTCAGAGATCCGTTAAACTTCAACTTTTTAAAAAAAGGGCTGGACAGAGCCCACACCATGGCCACTACTTGACTTTCTGACTCACCAACTCACCACTCCTGTTCTTAATGGGAACACCAGTGCACCACAATGGACCCACCAACACTGCAACACAAGGTAAACCTCTTCTCTGGATGTCCTTACTTTAGCCTGACCACCCATTCCTGGATCAATATATTAAAAAATAATAGATAGGAGATCAGGATTCCTTAGCTGTAATAGATCTCGAGGTTCTAGGACATGTTGGAACTGCTCAATCTTTCGATCTCGAGGTTCTCATGTCCCCAGAACCTCTAAATGGTATTCCAGCCTTGTAATGCACAGTCCCATATTATTCTATTTATCTATCTAGATTATTCCTCTGTTTTATCAGCTATGAAATATACTGTACCAGTTTAAGTGGTAGTATCAGAGTCTTTACTATTAAGTGTAATATAAATCAAATCAAATCAACTTTATTTTTATAGCACCTTTCAAAACCAAGGCACTGTACGTAAAACCAAATACATAAAAATAACATTAAAACAAGAACATTAAAACAGATCATCCATTAGTAGGGAAAGCTAAGCTAAATAAATAGGGTTTTAACTCAATTTTAAATCTATCGATAGTTGGGCATTCTCTCAGCCACAAGGATTAATTGAAAAGGAACGGACTAATAAGGTCAGCGTTAGAAGACTGTTAATTCTACTTCTGTTAATATCAGGGACAGAACATCCATATCCAGGCCCAATAAATGGATTAAATACACAATTAATTATTGATAATAACAGTGCCTCATTTAAACTCTCAGGTGTACCGACATTAAAAACAGCTCATTTAAACATCCAGGGCCTTTGTGTAAAATGGGATTCCTTTGAGGCCTGGGAAGAATTTCACAATTTTTATGTAATTGCACTGTCTGAGTCATGGCTGAACAATAGTGTAATAGATTGTGAAATATTACTGAAGAGATTTTCAATATTTAGGTAAGCTAGATGGGCGTGAAGGAGAAGAGGCTCACTAATTTATATAGCATCTAAATTCAAAACTCAGGAATTACACATCCACTCTAGTCCTAGTGAATGTGATTTAATCTCAGTTAACATTCTTCTACAGACTGAAAACCACATTCCATAAGTGTAATACTATGTATCAACCACTACAAATTCTGACCTCAGGTGGCTCCATCCTGAAACAAGTGTGCTTCTATAAATACTTGGGAGTCTGGTTGGATGCCCAGTGCAAGTGGAACATCCATATAGTGTAGCTAATTTAATTAAAAAAAACTAGAATGTAAGGCTAGGGGCACTGTATAGAGACAAAACTTGTATCCCAGTGGAGCAAGAAAGCACATTGTGAACTTGATGGTCATTCCACTGCTTGATTACAGGGACATGGTTTATTGGGGGTAGTTGGGAGGAATTGTGAAATTAGATGTAATGTACAATTGGTTTGCATCTTATATATTGATGCCCCACATCAAACACACCACTGCTTGTTGTACCATACTTTAGACTTAAATGACCAAAGAAACTTACATCGTTACACATTTGATCCATCAAACTCTGTAAAACAAAACCCCACATATCTTGACCATCTGTTTTAATTTGACAAAAAGAGCAAACTCAGATCAGCTGGAATTCTGAAATGACAAATTCCATAATTTAGAATGACTAAATGCAACTTAAGCATAGCAAGCTCAGGCCTAGGGCCTGAAATAACTTACCATGCCCAATAAAAGTGTTAAATGGGAATTCTTCTTGGAACCAGATAAAATCCTAGTATTCAGAAGTTTCAATTCTACCTAAAACCTCTTGTACCAACTCTGAAAAGGTCTAACTGGTGTACTGTCTTGACCTAAGAACTTTTTAAACACTGTATTTTACAAACATTGTATTTATTATTGAAATTTGTTGTTGAAAGTGTGTACCTGCTTACTTTCAATATATTACTATGAATGTTTGATGTATGAAAGCAGGACTGCATTGTTAATGAGCTTCTGTTCAATTGGATTATAATTTTCTTGACTGACAAGAATAAAATAATTACTACTACTACTATTGCAATTTCCACTAGGTTAAATTGATATGGGCCTTGCGTTGGTAGTAGACATTAAGCATGCGCTACCTAAAAACAGGAAGTGGATCCTGCTTGGCAATTTTAATTTAAATTGGGGACAAGAGCACCCTAATGAAGCCATTTTTTTTTTATTGAGCTAGGGGATCACCAGCTTATCACACATATTATCAGACAACATTTTAAATCAGGTTTAGGTACCACTCTGGATTGGATAGTGGGTCACTCATCCCTTAAAAGTTGCAAAGTCTGGAATATTATCTGATTTGATCAATGACCACTGTCCAATCTTCTGTGATTTGAGAGCTAAGTGTCCAAATAGAACCCCCCCCCCATATAGCTACATAAGGAATTCAAAAATGTGTAGCTCATAAGCATTATAAAACACTTTCAAGGAGGTTGATTGGTCATTCTTGGACTCAATTACCAACATAGATAAAGCTCTAAATAGGTTTAGTCAGCTATTTGTTGATACTTGTGATTGAATTGCTCCAAAAAGAATAACAACAATAAAGGCTCAAAACTGAAATTGATGACTTCAGAATTATTAAATCTAATGAAAGGAAAGAACACAGTGTAGAAGAATTTCAGGGACACCAGGGACCTCGAGACACTGCTGGACTCTGAGACATTACATAACAAATGCAAATCAGTAGTTAGAACTGCTAAAATAAACTTTTTTTATCTAAACTCAGTGACTTGGGTGATTCCCAGAAACACAGCAGACACTGAACTACTATTAGGTAAGGAAGTTAACAGTGAATATGTAGTGCTCAAAATGAGTCATGTCTTGTTAATGATCCCAGAAATGTTGCATAAATTTTAATGAACAGTTTGGAAATCTCAAAAGGTTTAAGGATCAATTTATAGGTTTTACTCATGTTGAGTGATGAATCTAAAGCTGTTAAAAATTCTCCTAAGTTCTACTTTCTCAGCATCACACCCAAATTATTCAAGGATTATCTTATAAAGTACAATCACCACCCAAATGTTAAATTCTAAAACTGGCAATTTCTGAGTTAACTAGACTTTTAGCTACTACATTTAATTATTCATTGAGTTATTGGGTTTTCCAAAGGCAATGGAAATTAACTATAATTTGACCTATACACAGAGTAGGGAGGCAGTTTCAAACTATTGTCCCATCTTCCTTTTGACCCCTCTCTCGAGAACCTTTGAGTGAATTGTTTTCGATCAGATGATAACCTACCTAGACCAATATAAGGTTTTAACTAACGCTTAATGTGAATTTTGATCTAAATGCAATACAGTGACAGCCTTTGTGAGGTTCTCAAGCTGTGCACAGTGCTGTTGATAAAGGTTACTGTGCCATAGCAGTATTTGTGGATGTCCCGGAGGCTTTCAGTCTTGCAGATCATGATTTGCTATTGGGCTCCTTGTTCAATTGTAACTATTCCTCATATATTACAAGATGGTTTTCTAGCTATTTTACTGATAAATCCCACAAAACTATAGTTACTGGTTGTTTATCTTAGTCTTGCTTAATTCAGTGCAAAGTTTCACAAGGATCAGTTATGGGTCCCTTACTTTTCACTTTTCTTAAGTATGGATCCTTAATTTTCTAAGACCTCAGAAACCATCATAAATGTTGATGAGCCCCATGTCAACATGTAATTGGAGTAATGCATCAAACACTGGACTCTTATTCAGAAGCCACAATTTTCTGGTGCCTGAGTCCCATAGGCTGTTGGTGCAGTGTGTGCTATTTTCAGTAGTGGATTACGGACTACCAATTAATACTGCAACTAATGAAGGAACCATGTCCAAGTTAATGGTAACATATAATAGCATATGTCACTTCATTACAAGTCTAGCAAGACAAACTCGCCACTGTAAACTGTACAAGGCTTCAGAATGCCTCTCTCAGGAGGATAGTGTAAGTTAAGAATGGAAGTATTACTCCAGAAATGTGTATTTGAGCAACTTCCACAATCTGTTTCCTCCTTGTTTCATATAACAGTTAACAATCAAGGTATCAGATCCCAAAGTAGAATTGTTTTTAAAATTTCTCTGTTCAGAAAATCCTTTGGTCAGAAATCCATTCTGTTTAAAGCTACTGTTTTTTTTTATAACTCACTTCCCAATGAAATCACAAATTGTCTAAAACTAAAAACATTCAAGGTTAGACTTAAAAAGTGATTATTTAACAGAAGTGCCTTCTTTTGCCCCTAAATGGTTATTGAACATGATTTATTCCATAATGTTTATCTTAAGACTCTCATATATGGTAGTATTCATGGGTTCATTGTTCATGCCAAGATGGCAGCCACGCTGGGCCGGCTGTCAGATGTTCTCTAGAGTTTGTTAGAGTCTTCTTTTATTTGACTTATGCTTTAAGGTAATTTTTAGTTATTTTTTAACCATTTTAAATCAATCATTTGTCTCATCGTGTCATTGTGTCATCGTGTCTCTGGATTACTGTATGCTTTGCCGACCGACAAGACTGTCCAGAAAGACTTTTGCAATCCATGAATTATCTTGGATTATTGAGTGTTTTGTGACAAGAAACATTCTGTTGTCTGAGGGAGTGTGTCGGCGTTCGCATGGTGGACGTTATCCTCTTTTTCACCTAGCAGCCTGTTCTTTGGACTGACTGGGAGCCACTGAGTGATTCTAACTGGTGAAAAAGGAACATCAGCAGGTGTTTGTTCAAACTGCTTTGGAGTCAAGTGGTGTTGATGAGGGAGTATTTCAGCAGGTGCTCAGTGCATCGAGCGTTCGGTAACTGTTTGAAATTAAATGAAAGTTTGGTTCCTGATTAGTGGTTATTCTATGGCATTCTTTCTCTGAAGTTTTTGAGTGAAGTGACATTTGTGGGCAGATAAGGATGGGATATGCTTAATGGATGAAAATTTCTATCTGCTGCTAAATTCCTTGAATGCTGTGTGGATTGGGGGAGTTCATGGGTTGGAGTCTGATGGAATTTTGAACTGACTGTATACTATTGAAAGAATTGTATATGAACTCTATGTGTCCTGGATCTGCGAGCAGAAAAGATAGTGTGCAGTGAGGTCTGGGAGCAGTGCTGTGCTGTACTGAGGGCATGGGTCCTCCCTCCTTGTACCTGGGACCTTTATTCTTTCTTCCTGTGTGGCCCAGGACCAGGTAGGGTGCCCCCTACTACCTCTCTGGGAAGTTGGAGTGGAGTGGAGTGGAGACTTTCCTAAGCAGTCTAGGATGCAGACCTAGTGGCCTGCCCTGGGGCAACTGTGGTCATGGGTCATGGGTAGCTGGGGTTTAAGGGGCTATTCTTGTTGGTACAATTGGGGGCTGTCTTGGGATGCCAGCTACTGTGTGTGCATAGCCTGCTACCTTTGGCCACTGCCACTGGACTAAATTAAGTGACTTGGGCCGTGTGTTTAAATTTGGAATAAACTGAACATTTAGAACACTGACTCATTTGAGTGACTTTTTTCTTTTATTTATTTTCTGTAAGACTGTCCTCCACTATGTGAGAGGTGGTGTGGGGTGGGGGCTGGTCATTCTCCCAGAGTAGTGAGAGAACTCTGTTTTTTAGAACTCACATTCAAAAGATTAATAAATTTAGTATGTTTTAAACCCTCAAAGTGAGAGTTTGAGGGGTATCTTATTAGTAGAATGTTAAAATTGATGTTGGTGTGTCTGTGTTAAATATTTATAGTAAGCAGTTTTATAGGTAGCATGTGTTGGAATCATGCTTTGGTGGGAAGGTGCTATTCCCTATCCAGGTTAAGGGACCTACACCCATTTGATAGTCCCCTGTTATAGTCCAAGGTGTATAGGAGTTGTCGTGCCTTGGGTATTGTATGGAGGGGCCGAAGGGGTGGGGCCCCCGGACTGGGGGGGAGGAGCGGGGCGGGCCGATAGGGGTGGTGCGGTTGAAGTGGTGCCCTGGGGTAAAATGTGTCCAGGAAAGGGGTCCTCCATGCCTGGTTCACATACCCAAGGGCTCTACTGATAGTGGGCAAGTTGCCCATTCTTCCATGGCCTCTCATCCAACTCGAATGGTGTTGTGCAATGCCAGGCCTATAAAAAACAAGACAGCAATTATTGCTGATCTCGTTGAGTCATCTGACCTGATTTGCATCACCAAGACCTGGCTGGATGAAAATGCCAGTCCGGTATTGGAGTCAATGGTTCTGGCTGGGTACTCGGTGATACACTGCCTGAGATTGGATCGAAGGGGCAGGGGTGTAGCCATCTGTTTTAAGATGGAACTGGGCCTTGTGGAGATTCCAGTGGGGATCATCAGATCCTTTGAGTGTATCCTGGGAGTAGGTGTGGGTAGCAGGATTCTTCTTGTCTACCATTCACCCGGAGATGAGAAAGCTTTCCTGCAGGAAGTTGCAGACTTCATGGTCGACATGGTGTTGGAATCCTCTAAGTAGTTGGTCCTGGGGGATTTCAGTGCCTGGGTCAATGATCAACTCTCGCTTTTTGGTCAAAACTTCCTCCAACTAATGACTTTGTTGGGCTTTACACAGGTAGTTACCGCTGCAACCCATTTTCAGGGTCACTCCTTGGACCTGGTGTTCCTCCTGAGGATGGAGGCTGCTGACTTGGTGGTGGAACCAGTTGAATGGTCAGACCATCACTCTAATAGGTTCAGTTTCATGGCTCCCTCTATGAGATCATCCCCTTTGTAGATGGTCCAGTACCACCCTTTAAGAGGTGTCACTGCAGAGGGTCTGCTGGCAGTGTTGGACCTATTGAGTTGGCCAGTGGAATGCTTGGATCCATGAGACATAGTAGTGCACTATAATAGTGTGGTGCTGGAAGCCCTGGATTACATAGCTCCTGTCCAAGTTTGCCCCTTCCCTCTCCATCCTCAGTCCCCTTGGTTTGATGGGACTTTGAGAGAGTAGAGGAGAGTGGGGCAAAAGTTGGAACATTGCTGGCAGAAATCCGGCCTGGAGGAGGACAGACTTTGGTTGATTACCCATTATTCGGACTATCAATCAGAAATCTCCCGTAAGAATGCAGCGTTCCTGTCCAAGGAGATTACTGGAGCAAGGAATCGACCTGCTCAGCTCTTTCTGACTGTGGACAGGCTGTACAATCCAGCCTGTCTTCCAGCTGAAGAGCTTTTCACAATCTAAGTGTGAGGTTTGCTCAATCCTTTGCAGATAAGGTGTCATCCATCAGGTCAGAGATCTGCTCAACTCATTCAAATGAGTATGGCGGAGGTCGATGTGAGGCCAGGTACCTCGTCTGTCTAGACAGATTTTGACCAGCCAGCGATCATGGATATCATGAAGATTGTTCAGGGCTTGTGACTGACTTACTGTAGTTTAGATCCTGGTCCAACACACCTCCTTGTGGGATGTATAGATCTATCAGAATGATCCTCGCTGAGATAGTCTGGTGTACGCTGGATCAAAGGGTGTTCTCAGATCCATTGAAGGAGGTGGTGGTGACTCCCCTTTCAAAGAAACCATCCAGCAACCAGACTGCCTTGGGAACTACAGATCGGTCTCTAACCTACCCTTTTTGGGTAAGGTTATTGAGGAGGTAGTCGTGTTGCAGCTTGAGAACTTTCTTACCACCCATGAAGTCTATGATCCTCTCCAGTCTGGTTTCAGGAAGAGGCACAGTACTGAGACAGCATTATTCTGGGTGATGAATGATTTCCTAATAGCAAGGGATCAGAGGAGTCATTTGATCTTGGTCTTCCTTGATCTCTCTGCAGCATTTGACACCGTGGATCATGGGTGTTATTGGAACACCTGCGGCTAATCTGTGGACTGCCGGGACAGTTCTCAGATGGTTCCATTCTTTTCTCACAGGCAGGACTCAGAGGCTGGTGTCAGGATTTTTCCTCAGCCCCTTCACCCTGTCTTGTGGGGTTCCGCAGGGTTCCGTACTGTCCCCCATGTTGTTCATGGTGTACATGCTGTGATTGGGAGAAATTATAAGGCAGTATGGTATGAGTTTTCACTGCTATGCAGATGATACTCAGCTCTACATGTCCTTTGAACCCGAACAGGTTAGTGTGATCTCAGTCTTTAACAACTGCCTTGCTAAAATTCAAGATTGGATGAGTACTAACTGGTTGAAACTAAATCCGGATAAGACTTAGGTGTTGGTGGTGGACCCAGGTCATCGAGTAGAGAGGTTGACTCCTGTGCAACCGTTCAGCCTTGTGCTGGGGGGTGACAAGTTGAGACTTTCTGAAAGGGTGAGAAATCTGGAGGTTGTGCTTGATAATGAACTGATGCTTAAAGCACAGGTGTCAGTAGTTGTCAAGTATCTCCTTTTTCCATCTGAGGAACATCACCCGGATAAAGCACCTTGTTCTGTCTGATGACCTTCCTATATTGGTTCATGCCTTTGTGTCCTCTCGTCTAAACTATGGCAATGCTCTATAACTAGGGTTACCGGGGGTGGATCTCTGTTGCCTGCAGCTGGTGCAAAATGTAGCGGCCAGGCTGCTGACAGGACAGTCAAGATCTTGCCATGTCACACCTGTGCTGCGCAAATTGCACTGGATGCCAGTGCAGTGGAGGATCACCTTCAAGGTCACATTGCTGACCTATAAGACCCTACACAGACAGGGACCAGTTTACTTGCAAGACCTCCTTCGGCCTTACCACCCCCTCCATCCTCTCCACTCCAATGATGAGGGATTGCTAGAGGTTCCCAGTTTCCATCTTCAGACATCAGGTGCTAGGACTTTTGCTTTTGTAGCCCTGACCCTGTGGAACTCTCTACCTCATTGGATTAGAGTGCCTGACCACTGAGATGTTTAAATCCTCTTTAAAAACATATTTATTCAGCCTAGCATTTGAGGATGATGTTTAGTTTTATTACTGCTGCCTGAGTGTTTTAACTGTTTAATGGTTGTTTTAATACTGTATATGCCCTTTGGTTTTAGAAACGCTTCAGAAATAAAATTTGATTTGATTTGATATTGTTTTATTTTGTTACTGTTTTTCCTTGCTGTCTATCCTAGTTATCTCAGTCTGTTTTAATTGTTCTTGTTGCTTTTCAAAATTGGCATTTCTGCTCGTCAGCTTGCAAGTATGAAACTGAAATGAAATTAATAACGGGGGGCAAAGCTGAGTGGCACAGCATTCTTCTGCTGCATTTCAGAGAAGTGCAATATCATGTAGTACATTGTGTTGTTAAAAATGGAGGAAAGTTAGGTGAAGAGGGACATAAGCAAGGTTGAGATATTGAACCAAAACTTTAAATAGTTATGAAGGAGGAGATGGGGCCATTATAGAGTGAGAGGTTGGAGTAAAAAGGAGGCCAGGGTAGCTCTATCAGTCATGGCAGTATCTGTGAAGCAAGAATGCTTGATGGACTGAGTGGGTTGCTGAAAGACAAATCACAGGGGTCAGATGAGTTACATGCTGGGACACTAAAGGAAGCAGCTGAGGTACAAGCAGCTTCACTGGCAGACACTTTCAATGACTCACTGGACTTAGATGTGGTCCTCAAGCAGTGAAGGACTATCATTGTGGTATCTCTGTGTAACCCCCTTGTTCCCAAGGGTTACTAGAATCTCACTTAGAATCAATGGCAGGCAGGGAGAGGCAGCTAGTGAAATGCCAGTTAAATGGGTTTCACACTGTCACACTCTGCTTTTAAGTCTCAGCTGAGCTGGAGTGATGATGTCACTTTAGAACTGTCTCAGCAGCATAAGCCACATTGGAATGCTAGCTTTGGGGAGTGAGATAGAATGTTGAGTTAGAGTTCAGTAGTCTGTAGAATGGAGTTCCAGGAGGAGGCTGCAGTAGGCAGCTCCTCAGTTTTTAGCTCTGACAGAAAGCTACCACTCTGGCTTGGGTAGTTTGTTCTCACCCTAGAAGAAGAACATAGAAAACAGAGAGTGAAGTGGTGGAAACCTTTTCCAGTGGGGTTTCCAGTGCCACATCCCTAGAGGGATGGGTGGGATTCCAGGATTAAGGGGAAATCCCCTGGTCTATGCGTGGACTGTGTTGAAGCTGCCTAGATTCAACTGCTCTGGGAGTACCTGAGACTTTTGTGTGGAAAAGCCCTGGGGCACCTACATTCCTGTTGTCAGTTTTCTCTGACAAAGGGACTCTGTCACCTAGACTGTGTTCTGTTTAAAAGTGTCTGCCTACTATGTGGTCCAGAGAGAGACTTGCCAAGTACAGAACTTTTAGTTTGTGTCTGATTTAAAAGTGCCTGCTAAAGTTGGTGTCTAGTGAAGAGACATTGAAAATTACAAAACTTTTAACTTCATGACATTTCAGAGGTGTAAGGAGTAGTATGTTAAATGTGAAAGACATTTCAAGATAGCATCTATAAGTTTTCTGTGAGGGTGTTATTAACCAGATGAATGGCTGAGTATAAATGTGGAAGCAAAGGTGAAGACCCCCAATCTGGAGCAATCAGTTTACCTCTCTGGGTTCAGTTTGGGCACCTTTGTTTTCTCTCAGTGCATTTGGCCAGTGCCTGAAGAAGATAGTTTACCCAGACCCAGGCTTCTCTCCTGCCCACCGCTGGGCGCGGCTAAATGGGAACCAGCTGCCTGGGCGCCTCGCCCAGCCTGACCTAGAGCTCCATGAAGCCGGTAGGACTACAGACCAACCAGGGTAGCAGCAAGTTGCCGCCTTTGGACAATTGCTCTCAGTGGTTGGCTGTGATTGAACCACTGCCCCTACCTGACTGCCTATTGGACTGTGCTTTCTGCTTCTGATTTTCTGTGCACCAGGCCGTGTGCCCATTGACTTGTATTGAAAGCAGCAGAAAGTTTGGCCCTCTCTCTATCTGTTGCTTTCTGCCAGCACTTTTCACTGGCTTGATTACTGTGTGGGGATACATGTGTGGGGTTTTTATTTCTGAAGTGTTAGCTCCGATTCCGATTGAAAAAAGACTGCACCGTGATTGATTGCTTAAACTCTCTCTGCTCTGTAACTTATTGCCCTCCTTTACCTCAGCCCTTTTTTCTCCTCTCTACTGGGCTCAAACCGCCCGCCCCCTCGATCCTTATCCCTGCTTTTTTCTTTCTCCACCTGTGCCATCCCCCCATGTGATAACCTTTTCCCCTGGTCTCTCTGTCTCAGAGCCCCCAGCACCAGACTAAGTACCTACGCTATGCCTTGCTCTGGTTGCTGATCCCTCATTCCTGCTTTCTTTTTGCTTGAGCTCCAAACCCCCCCCGATTTAGCCCCTGTGTCACTGTCCTTTTGTCCTTACGCTAACTACCTCTACTCTCTCCTTCCTTCTGCAGACTGGACCTGCCCTGACAGGACTTCTCCCCTGTCCACACCCGGTGTGGCCTGCGCTCACAAATCAGCCTCCTGGGTGCCTCTTCAGCCCTAGCTAGAGCTCCATGAAGCTGGGTAAGGACTACAGACTTACCGGGGAAGCAACGAGTTGCTGCCATTTGACAATCGCTCTCAGTGGTCGGCTGTAATTGGACCACTGCTCCCCTCCCTGACTCCCTATTGGACTGTGCTTTCTGCTTTTAATTTTCTGTGCACCAGGGCCATGTGCCCATCAACTTGCATTGAAAGCAGCCAAAATTTTACACCCCATCCCCCCTCTGAGCTTAACTAAATAGACCTTCACCACACCCACCCCTTTTAGTCCCTCTCTTGCTAGCTCCTCACTGGTCCAGCTCTAGAACCCCCACCTTTTGCTTGTACCACCCCTGATCGCTGCCTACCTAGGCCTTTCCTATTCTAATCTTGTTCTTCTATAGTGTACACTACCTGTCTACCATGCTCTCCCTCCTCTCTACTACCACCACCACCCTCCTCCTCCTCTCCCTCTCCCTCTCCGCCCTCCTCCCACTCCTCTACCCTCCCAAAACCTGTTTCCCCTCCGCTCCCCAAACCTTCCAACTGAGCCCTGCTTATCACTACCTTGGCTCCTATCCTCGGATCTCAAGCCAGGACCACAGGCGGCAGCCTCCAACAAATAAATTGCCACTTGTAGACTGGTCACCAACACTGATATACCTTGCTACCTCTGTGTTGAACTACTGCTTCCACACCATGGCATGCCCCCGTCACAAAAGAAAACATAAGCTGTCACTCAGGGAACTATGTCTCTGCATCCTGAAGCTTCTGCTGCTGATCCTGCTGTTATCAGGAAATGTCCACCCGAACCCTGGCCCGTACACCAGCAAGTTCTAGCCCAAACACAATTCATCCGGCACTGTTTCTATCATGTGCCTAAATATCTGCAGCCTACTACACAAGATCGACTCCCTGCAAGCCTTTGCTAGCCAACATAATCTGGACATATTGGCAGTTGTTGAAACCTTGCTCCCCCTGTTTCCTGACCAGGCAATTGCCATCTCAGGATACAATGTCTTTAGGCTCGATCACAAATCTAAAAGAGGAAGCGGTGTGCTATGTACTTGAAAGACACTATCCTGGGCCACCGAACTGAACCAGCCCTTGCGACCTGCCCTGCACAGATTCTCCCCATCAGGATCCTACTAAGTGTCCATAACAAGGCACTCACAGTCGTTACTGTATATATTCCTCCAAAGGAGCAGGTCTCACAACCTGCTGACTCTGAAATCATTCTGCTGGAAGACTTCAACATCTACTGGCTCTCGGCTGAGGCAGATATTTTCACAGACTCCATCCTATCGGCCAACCTAACACAGATGCTGGACTCCCCAACCAGAAAGAACTATAAAACAGGGACCAGCACCCTGCTCGACTGGATTCTTACTAGTCACCCCTCTAGGATCTCAAACTCTGCCGTCTTCCTGATTCACTCAGTGATCACTCTCCCATCAGCTGTACCTGGTCAAACAAATTCCACAACCCCCCCAAAATCATCTACAACAGAGTCCTCCCCCATGGCCAGTTAACTCACCTCAAAGCCCACCCCCTCCAACAAGACTGGACTCCTATCTTCCTGGCGTCAGACACAAACCTGGCCCTAGACCACTTCATCCACATCTTCAATAAAACCTGTAACCTATTTACACCCTAAAGAAGTGCAAAACTAAAACCTCTGCAACCCGTGGACAACTGGAGACCTCCTTAAAAGCTAAAATCCAGGGTCTACCTCTGGAGCTGGCTAGGTCCACCGGAAACAAGGCGACATCCAAAATTATAAACAAGCATGTAACAACTGCAAAACCATCCGGTCCCAGAAGTCTGACTGCTACAAGAAAGTACTCACTGATTCCAGGAGTAATGGGAGAGACATTTGGACCAATCTAAATGAAATCTCTGGGAAGATACCTAAATCCACGCCAGTCATGCTAAAGGTAAATGGGAATACCACACTCGACCATAAAACCATCGCTGATACTTTCAACACCACTTTCACTGATCTTAGCAGTGTCCTTCCCCCTAACTTCTTTAACGATAATGATGCCCTCGAAACCCCAAACTCCTCAACTCTCGACAATCACCCTCCATTCTACTTTATAGCAGTCTATAAGAATGATGTTCATAAGTACGTCACCAAAGCCATCAGCAAATCCAGAGCCAGCAATGATACACTCAACCTCAAGCTCCTGGCCCTCACCCTTGAAGAGGTGCTGGGGCCCCTTACCAAGATTTTTAACCTCTCCCTCTCACTCAACCAATTCTCAGGAAAAATGGAAGTCAGCTACTGTCACCCCAATCCACAAAAGTGGTGACAAGACTGACCATGGGAACTACCATCTGATCTCAGTCCTGCCACCCCTCTCAAAGGCACTGGAATGCATTGTATCGGACCAGCTTACCGAATACCTGGACAAACACAACATCCTCTGTAGGCAACAACATGGTTTTCAGAAAGGCCATAGCACTGTCTCCACATTACTTGAAGTCACTGGGGCCATCCACAGCTCCTGGACAAA